>CM059602.1:44260000-49260000 GCA_030412105.1 Cyclura pinguis
GTGTCTTAACAAATTGAATTTTCAATAATGCACATATTTTATTATGTATTACACTCCAATATTTCTGACACTAGATTTTACATACACCATAACATTATTATATTATTTGCATATGACTTTTAAGATAAATTCATTTCACTTAAACTTATGTCCATACAAATGTGCTTATGGCATCAGTCTCCTATTAATTGTAAGCAGCTTCCATCAGGCTCCAGGAAACTGCTAAAATGTAAGATTTTGGTTTATAAGGTTCACACCTTAAAATTCTCGAATATTTTATGCAAGGTAATGAGAAAGTAGATGAGGAAAAACTTTTTTCTTACTTTCATAATATTAGAAGCTGGAGTCATCCATGGAAAGTAAATGATGAGATATTCATGACAGAAAACATACTTCACACAGCACATGGTTAAACTATGGGACTCATCGCCACAAGATGTAGTTATGGCTGTCAACTTGGATAGCTTTAATGGATGATTGGTTCATCAGGGGCTACCAGCCAGCTATATACAATCTCCAGGAACACAGGCAGTGTATTTCTTTATATTACATACCAGGGAACACAGGTGCAAGGGACAGTTGCATTCATATCCTGCTAGCAAGCTTCTCATAAACTCCTGATTGGCCACTATATGAGCCAAATGTTGGACTAGGTAGGTCTGATGTTGTTGTGCCCCTTCAAGTTGTTTCTGACTTATGGTGACCCTAAGGTGAACTTATCACAGGGTTTTTTGGGGCTGAGAGTGTGTGACGCACCCATGGTCACCCAGTGGGTTTCCATGGCTGAACGAGGAATTGAGCTCTGGTCTCCAAGCTCAAACCAATGCTCAAACCATCCCACCATGCTGGCTCTCATACATTATGGATATTTGTATGTTTGTCCCTTCCTTCAAAATGTACTTTTCTTTAATGTTATTCACACCCATTCTTCTATACTGTGTAAGTTCAACCTTCACCCTGCCATGCTGGACGTGTTCTCTTGCTCTGTAGAGATTTTCTGGAAATCTATTTATTAAGAAGTTTTGGGTTGTTTTTCTTTTATTACAATAACAATTAAGTCTCCCCTAAATGTAGTAATGATTTCAAATGAAAAATCACATGGAAGGAAAAATGAAGAAAAGAGTGAACTAATATTAACTTTGACTTAAAGACACAGAGGATTGTTGTCATTGTGCTTCAGGTCTTGCAGAAGTTCTGCTAGATATGCTCACATCATGTGACTTCTGCAGACTGGCTGCAGCTTGTTTCTATAATGTTCTGGCACTGCAGCAGACGAGCAAATCACATGATGCTCTCTCCAAGTTTCCATGCCTTGGATTTTTGTACTCAGCTGCTTGCTTCTTCAAATTCTTAGGCTTCTCCTTGTGTTAAGACACTAATGTTATTGATTTATAAGCCCAAGGAGTCAGAGGCCTTGGATTCTGCTTTCCAGCAATCACAAATGTCATTAGTTAGACATTGCCAGCCACAACATCTGGCTTCTATTATTTAAAGGGACAGAAATTATTGGTAACCTTTCTATGAATGCCAGAGAAGCCCACAGCATCCGTGCCCCTAAGAGGCCCCTTCCTTTCTCGGGTCTCTTGTAGCACTCACAGAATCCCTCAGTGTTTGAGAGGCAGCCCTTTTTGACCAAGGAAGCACAAGGCTACCAACAAATTTCCTAAAACATTTTCTCAGCGGAGCTCTTGAGGCTCTGCTGTGAGGAAATGTATTAAGAAATCTGTAGAGCCTTTGAGGGCTCTAGTGTAAGAAAATGTTTTAGGAAATCTGTCGGTAGTGTTGTGATTCCGTGGTTACAAGGGGCTGCCTCTTAAACATGGCATCAAACTCTAAAAGGGCTAATTGAGTACTTGCCTCCTTTTTCTCAAAGAGACCTTGACAATTTCCACACTACACTGTTATAGTGCTATTATTCCACTTTCAGCATCCTGTGGAATCCTGGGGTTTGCAGTTTAGGGAGGGGCATTTAGAACTCTTAGCCAGAAAGCTCTTTGACCTCAGTAAACTACAAACCCCAGAATTCCACAGGATGTTGAAAGTGGAATAATGGTACTATAACAGTGTAGTGGGGAAATGGCCCTTGAGAAGCCTCACAATCTCACAGGAGCTGAGGGGCATAAAATCTAGAATGTAATTCTTTATTCAGTGAGTGTGGGGGAGTGGTTTGAGTATTGGACTAGGATACTGGGAGACTAGGGTTCAAATCCCCTCTTGGCCATGGAAACCCACTGGATGACCACAGGCAAGTCACAGTCTCTCAGCATCAGAAAAACGCAAGGCACTGTTGGTTTGATTCTGACACCCAGATACATATTTTCACTGAACATTCAATGTGTTATTGCAATAACTTTCAACCTTTTTAAAACCCAAGATGCATCTTTGGCTGGGATATTTGCATGACTGGTGATGCTGCTGTTGTGACCCTCCTTAGGCGCTGTGGGGGGCCCTGGTAACTGTATTAACAAAGCATCTGAGAAAGTGGATTTTAATCTGTGAAAGATCATGCTAAAATAAAACAGTCTTAAAAGTGCTTTTAGATTTCTTTTTCCCACACATTCTTCACTTTTAGTTTCATGTTTATATTATTGAAGGTAATTACTCTATGTCAATGGAAGATTAGGGCCATTTCTGCACTAGCCTGTTATAGTGCTTTTATTCCACTTTCAACATCCTACAGAATCCTGGCCTCAGTAAACTACAAACCCCAGAATTCCCCAGAATGTTGAAAGTGGAATAATAGCACTATAACAGAGTAGGGCGGAAATGGCCTAGATTACAGCCCATCTCCACTGTTGACATTTTGGGGAACATACTGATGGTGTGAAGAGCCAGCATTGAGTAGTGGTCTGAATGTTGGACAAGGATACTGGGAGACCAGGTTTCAAATTCTTGCTCAGCCATGGAAACTCAGTGACTTTGGACAGGTCAAACTCTCAATCATCCTCAGAGAAGGCAAAGGCAAGCCCCCTCTGAATGAACCTTGCCAAGAAAACCCCATGATAGGTTCACCTAAGCGTTGCCATAAGCTGGAAACGACTTGAAGGCACACAAGAACAACAAATTCTTTTTAGGATCTTGTGATGATAATTTCCCCAACTGTAACAAAGAGGAAAGAGTGTGGCATTTTGATGCTGTGCAATAGCTTCCTTCAACTGATACCTCTAGATTGTTGGAATACAATTCCCATCAGCCCCAACCAGCATAGCCAGTTTCTCAAAGAATACTATGAGTTGTGGTACAATACATGTGGAAGGCCCCTGGTTGGGAGAAATATCTTTTCGAAGAAGATAGTTGGCCATCTGTATTTTTATGATGGCTTAGGAAGGTATATCAGGGGATGCTGGCTTAAGTTAGCAGAGATTTTCCTCTTTGAAACTGTAACTGTGCATAAGCTCTGAAGAGCAATGATTTGTGGAGAGAAATGATTTTCAGAACTGCTCCCTCTGGAGCACTTTTGCAGGCTGAGTACATTGCCTGCATATATTTGCTAAGCCTCTTGACACTGAAACACACAATTCTTTCTTCACTTTTCTATTTACTTTAGTGAAACTCAAACACTGCCATGGCTAAGGTTATGCCAGGATATTCCATATAGTGAGACATTCTAAAAGTCTGCAATCATTTTTGGGCTCCATAGCCTGCTGTGGCATATATTTGGCATGCATTTTAAGGAGTCTCTCAGCTTTTTCCTTTATACAGTTCATGGATTGCTATCATCATGTGGGTGGACAATTTCTGTCACTGCGGTCACAAGCAGCTCCTATACAGGCATATCTGAGCTAACAAAGCCTCTGACAAAGAAGCTCCTTTGTACAAAGTATTTTTAGGACTGCTCAGTCCCTTCCCCTCATCCTCTGTTCAGTTGCAATGTTTTTAGCAGCACCAGCTAAAGCATGGTAAAGGAGGGCTCGAAAACCACAGATATTCAGTGTCAGGTTGCAGCAGCATGTATGCAGTAAACAATTCAAGTAAGCTGACAGTGGGAAAACCAGAATTTTGCTCTAGTCAATCCTACTGTAACCCTGCCAAGGTAAACATTAGCTCCCTCCAGAATTCTGTATTGTACATGCATGAAATGCAACGGGGACGCACAGATGAACCTGCCTTACCAGCCCCTCTCAATATGTTAAAAAAGAAAAAAGGAGCATTGCTCTATAGGTTTGGTCACAAAAATGGAAATTATAAGAAGGGCAGAGGCTAGTGAAACAAAAAAAAATTCCCTGGATGCATTTTGCAGAAAGCTTTCAAGTGGTCTCTAGATAGTTGAAAGTTGAAAATGTTTTTGTTAACTTATGTGAGGCTTGCTTGATCTGATTGTTTCATTTCACCTGTGCATATTTTTAGTTTTGGATAAAAAGTTTGCTGAAATTTATTGAACTTTGTGTGGGGGGGGGGTAAAGGAACCTATCCCTATTCTTTCCATGTTATTTCTGCCTGTTGTACCAAAGTTTCAGCTACAAAAGTAATGCCCAAGAACACATCTGCTTTATTAATTGAGGTATACCTGTATTAACAGTACACAACTCTAGTAGGAATCTATTTCCATATAACAGATGGAGTACAACTGATTTTGTGGCTCAGGAACAAGCCTTGCTGCTGGGATAACAGCGAAGTGGACTAAGGTCTGGAGAGCTGCGATCAGGCATTTGATTAGAAAATCATACAGCATCTTGGAGGAAAAACAAGAAGGGCTGATTTTTTTCCCCAAGCTATACAGCCCCACCAAGGTCCTGGACAACTTTGAGGCAGCGATACCATGAGCAGCAAATCATATAGAGTCCATTATGCTTTCAGTAGTGCAAGTGCTCAGTTCTGCAAGCTTTAGAAACCCTTTACAGGCCAGCACGGTATTCCTTCTCATTCCATCTATCTTCTCTCTTCTCTCCCCATTATTCTTTTCAGCTGCTATTTCTCTGCTTCTGTCCTGGTACTTGTTCAGCTCACTCTTTCCAGCAAGTAGCACAATCATTTTTTTCCTCTCTCTATTAATTGTTTGAAAAGCTTAGAAGCCCTGCAGGGAGCAGAAAACCGTACCTTCCTGCAAGCCCCCTAGAGAAATTAATATCTCAGACCTGCCTTCATCTTAGTCTTTAAGGAATATCAGAATATCTGTCCTACAGTGATAAAAGACAGCATTATCTAACATTAAACAATCAATAAAAAACAACGTCAAAGTGCATATCCTTAGGATCTCCTTATAATAAATGCCAAATTCCAGTTGCATTGCCTTTGAGCTATGGCAGAAAAAGAGATAATGCTGTACATTTTTTATAATTATTTTAGATAATGTCAGGCTCCCCAAACGCTAGACAAACTCTCAACAAAATAAGAATAAAGTTACTTTGCAATCTACTAGTTTACCAGAAATCAATAGCACTTGCAAAGATGAAGTTATCCAGACAGCAGCAATTGGATAAAAGCCACAAAGTTCTGACAAGAACACCCAGCATTTCAGATGGCTCTCAGAGAACAATCAAGAGATATAACTAGGGCCCCAGTAAATATTAGTGTCTGCAAAATAAAGTGACAGTAATGAATTTCTGTTCAGGAAACACTACACAAAGTAAGCCATGTTGATCCCTGAGCAAAGTTTCAAGATCCGCAGTCCAGCTGTGCCAAATATGAAAAAAAGTGTGGGCAAGATTTTGAGATGTCCTTTCACACAAAATTTTACTTTTAAAAATGCAGCTCTAGGCACTTTCAATTGAAAAAGTAAACAATTGGCATGCTATGCCTTTTGCATATTATTTTGTTATATGTTACAATTAATCTCATTCACAGAATAGGTGGAAAGGCAAATGGAATTTGGTGTCAAGAGTGTTTTCATTTCCCAATAGTGTTTTCCTCCCCAGGCATAGCTGTGTGTGACATATAGACAGTTTGCTGGCATCAGGGCTGACCTCTGCTTGTCCAGATCATAGGCAGAGATCTAGGAAGATAGCATGAGTGACATGGCTCAAAACTGAATCTGATTCCTCCTTTTTCAAGCACATTTTGCTCTCAGTTGAATACTTCAGTACTAAACCAAGGAAGCTGATGCTAATCAAATCATATGTTGTGTTGGCATAAAATAGTTACCGAGATAGGCTGTTTTAGCTATGTCTGACAATTTACATTAAGTTTTCAGTTATTGATCACTACCTCAGGTGGTAACTGAAATCACTTGTGCTTCAAGACTGCTTTCTCTTGGAAAGGTTTTAAAAACATGGACTGGAAAAACCTTGAAGAATAATTTACATGGAAAACTATGGTGTATTAAAATTTACCTTTCTAGTAGGCTATGGTATTGAAAAGTTCTTCAGTAAGCTACACAGGAACACAGGGCACCGCCTTAGCCAGATCACTGGTCCATCTAGGCAGTATTGCTAGTTTTCACCAGGCAGCAGGCACTCCTTCTTCTCTCCTGGTAGATGACCTTAAATTTCCCACCTGGAACAGCACCTTACATGTTGTTCATTATCTGTCCCAAAGTGGTATTTCCCTTGGAGAATGGTGCTGGTTGCACCCAAATGTCTATGAAAGAGTACTGGTCTGCTATTCCTGTTGCTGCAGGTTGGTCAAGAAGCCTGTCATGATTTCCCATTTTCCCATAACTGGCTGCCAAATCTTTATAATGAAATCACAAAGTGGGAAGGGATATGGGAAGAGAGAATCTAGTCCAAGGACAGCTAGCATGAAGTAGTGGTTTGAGTGTTCGGCTACCTTTGAAACCAAGGTTCTATTCCCTGCTCAGCCTGACTTTGGGCTCATCACACACTCTCAGCCACAGAAAACCCCTTGACAGGTTCCCCTTATGGTTACCATGAGTCAGAAATGACTTGAAGGCACACAACAACAACAATCTAGTCCACGGATGTGAATAGTGCAGGTCACAGGCTGCATGTGGCCTGCAAAAACTGTTCCTACAGCTGCCAAAAATTCCCATCCTTCGGAAGAAGTCTTTTGTTACATAAAAACAGAGTACTGTAACTTCAGAAGCTGCAAGGGGGGCATCATCCAGCTAAAACGAGGCCCATTTCCGCACTAGCCTGTTCTAGCACTATGATTCCACTTTCAACATGGTATGGAATCCTGGGGTTTGCAGCTTCGGGAGGGGCCGGCCAGGTGTACCCCTCCTATAACTTGTTTTAGTCCCCAAAGCATTTTCATATGCTCCAACATTTCACAGATGAAAACTGGAGCATTTGTGGCCAAACAACATTACAGTGTGGCCAGGATGGCAAGAGTTTTTAATATGGAAGAACACACTCGCTAGAAAAGGATGCAGCAATTTGCTTTTGTTTGAGCATACCGGGAAGGGCAAGATTATACTCCTGTTCTCCCTTCCCCTGGCTGAGTTAACTGAGTTTGCAGCAACTTAAGTAAGCTGAGGATAAAGGGGGAAAATAGAAGGAAGAAAGATAAACTGGGACATTTTAAAAGCAGCTGAAAATGTGGGACAACAGAGGATTAACCAGGATTGTCCCAGCCAAATTGGGACAGTTGAAGGGCACACATTTCAAATTAAACCAAAAGTGACTTTATATTCACTGCTGGTTTTGTTAGACACTGGGTATGGTCCAGAGAGGTCTGGTGTGATTGGTAACTTGGGTAGGTGCAAACCCTGGATGCTGAATTTCCAGCCTCCTACACAGTGCATTCTGATGTGGGATGCAGCTACAGGATTCCTGACAAGTGGTTTCAGCCTAAATACCTCCAGCAAAGAAGAAAGCACAGTTTATTGCTTCGCTGTTGAATAGCTTTCACTGTTAGGAAGTTTCTCCTACTCTTTACTCAAATCTGCCTTTCCATAATGTCCGTCCTTTGATTCTATTCCTGTCCTCTGGAGTGATAGAGAACATGTCTGCTCTATTTCTGCATGTCAGTGTTTCAGCTATTTAAAGAGCACTAATCATGCAAAACGAATGCCTTTAATCACTATAGTTGCTTACTTTTCACTCCCATATGTATCATTGTGGTCAGCGTACTCCATCACCTTGCCCTTTTCCTCTAGTTGTCTTGGCATCTCATTGTTTTTAATTTTTTTGATGTGCATTATTTTACAACATTTTTAGCCAAAAACGCTTTCAAAAAGGCTAATGGATAAAGGCAGGGAGGAGAGAGAGAGAAAGATCCTGCCTTCAGGCTTACAGTCTTAAAGATGAAGCACAAAAGTAGAGAGAGAGAGAGACAGAGTGTGACTCTTCACCCAGCAATATCCCTTCCAGCAAGGATTATTCTTGTTCTATTTTGACTCCTCCCGTGCCGCAGGTGCCCTTTTTAATCCAAATTGCAATTAGGAAGAAGAGCCACTTCAGTCCACCATGTGGAGCCAAGTTGGCTTAAGGGGGCATATCTACTGTGATCATGTGTTGGCTGTATTGATTTATTTTTGTCTACACAGCAGTGGAACTTACAGTGGTTGCATTTCTCCCCCCCCAAAAAAAAACACATGTGTACATTAACATTTCCACAGGGGTTAACAAACAGGTTACATAGCTTGTTTTGCAGTCATTCTTTGTTTTCCCATCATGCATACATACATTTATACATATTCACCTGGGCTTACCTGCTTGGGCCACTGCTACCTCCCACTGCCATTGCCCCCTTGTCGATGCTCTTGCCATCTGCTCTCCATTAGCAATGCTGGTACTGTGCCCACTAATAAAACACATATACAGAGTGGCAGCTTTAACATCACAATCCTGTACATGCCTACTCAGCAGTAAGTTCTGCTGAGTTTTAATAGTGCTTACTCTCAGAAAATCTGACATAGGAGTGACAGGTTATGATGCAGTTTTATGCAGGTCTATTCAAAAGTAAGTCCCACTGAGTTCAATAGTGGTTGTTGTTGATGTTGCGTGCTTTCAAGTCGTTTCTGACTTATGGTGATCCTAACAGGAACCTATCATGGGTTTTCTCAGACAGATTTGTTCAGAGGAGATTTGCCTTTGCCTGGCTCTGAGGCTAAAAGGGTATGACTTGCCTGAGGTCACCCAGTCAGTTTCTATGGACAAATAGGGATTTGAACCCTGGTTTCCAGAGTCATAGTCCAGCACTCAAACCACTATACTATCACTGGCTCCCTTTGATAGTGGTTATTCCCAGAGAAGAGGGTATAGGATTGAAAGGCCCTTTCCAGACGTGGTGGGGGAGCTGTGTGAAAACACTACTCACCGGACTTCTTCAGTGTCCGGGCGAGTCTGTCGGGACAAAGAGCAGTGCGAGCTCGTCGGTCCGCACTGCTCCAGCATCCAAAATGGCAGCTTCCAGTTGGTGGAGGTTCTCCACCAACCGGAGAAGCTCGCCAGCCGAAAGCCCGCCCCCGGAAGATCTGCAGGCACGCACTTGTGCACGCCTGCAAATCTGCTCCCGAGTATGGCGACGGAGCGAGATGGAGTCGGGCGCTCTGTACTTTTTAAAAACCTTTTAAAAGAGGTTTTTAAAAAGCAGGCTACACGACCAGTTCCGGTCGCGCAGAACTGGACTGAGGTGTGGAACTACGAAAAGTAGTCCAACCCAGTCCACTCCACAGTGCAGAAGGTCGGAGGTTGCTCTGCCCCGTTTTAATAGCCGGTGCGGAAATGGCCAAAGTTTATAGAGCTTGCTTCCTGAGACCTTTCATCCCCAAAAGGACTTTTGCCATGCTTGGAAGCTAAGGTGCCAAATATTTAAAGTTTAAAGGCAAGGAAGATGCATGGGTTCTCAGGAGCAATGTAACATTCAAATCTTTGCATATATCCAGAGTACAAAGGAAAAAATGGCTGCCAATAAAACTAGGAGCATGACCGGATGCAGTTGACCCACCTCTTTACACACCCTCCAATCAACCCACCCTCCAGTTTCACCATGATCTATATCCTGGATGTAAGACACACGGCAATGAAGAAAATATATTTTGTTCTTCCCCAAAGCCATGGATAAAAATTGAGATTATTAAAAACTGTTTTAACTCCCTCAGACTGGCAAAATATTAATTTCAAATCAGATTTGGAGGAACGTCATGTGCCATGCCAGGACTGGGACTGAGACAGAGACAAACTGTATTATTTTCCCTATGTAGAGTGAGCCAGAAAGAGAAAGGTATAATTATATTACATTATATTGCTGCCCATCACTTTCTGTTCCCTCCTCTAAAGAGACACACCCTGATTGTTCTAAAAAAGAAATCAGTGATTATGGTTTTCTACGTGGCTTTAGTCTATAGCTTCCATACTTCCACTGTTGGCTCTGATGGCTATCACTGATGAGAGCTGTAGACCAAAAACACATGGAGAACCACAGTTGCCCATCCTGGCCTGTTCTACAGATTGTGAAAAGAAGTGTTGAGCCTGATCCCAAGACTAGGTAGTGCCATTGTTCCTCCAGTCTTATCAGCCTTAGTTATACAAATGTCTCTTGCTTCCTTAAATAGTTTCACTCTTTGTCCAGTGCTGCACCATATGCCTGGAGTTCTTTTTGACTGTGCTGTTGAAAGCTTGTTTGTGAACTCATGAGTGTGGAGACTGCTTGTATGAGCTGTTTGGAGATTGACTTGTGAGCTTTCGTGTGCTTTGTTATGCAAAGCTTTGCTTTTGTGTGTTCTAGCACAGTGATCTCTGCTGGAACACATGGGATAAGGAAGGTTTACCTTTTTAACAGCAAAAAAGGGGACATATTTTCTGACTGACTACTTCACTAAGCGCTATGCTGGCTCTCAGGCAGCATCAGTGGGCAGGAGGTGAAACAACTGCGGACATTTTAAAAATCCCTGGGCATTTTAAAAATCTGTATGGACAGAAATTTTAGCTGTGAAAAAGAGGACATATCCTGGGAAAGAAGCTATGATAAGCCTAAGGAGGAGTGTGTACAGGTTAGAAGTGAGTCATTGCTTTGGTTGCAGGGGAGAGCCACTAGTTCTACATAGCTGCTATAAATGACTCTGTAAGCTTGTGACCAGAGAACTTATGAAACAAAGTAGCAAATTGAGGCATTCTGCAGGGTAGCTTAAGGGGGAGGCCTGGGCACGCCTACATAGGACAAAGAGATATTGATGGCAAGAGAATTGCTATGGTGAACTGCAGCATCTCTGCCATGGTTGTTTCCCTACCTGAGAATATAGAAAGCATATCTATAACAAGTGCAAGCTAGTTGCCCTGCTGAAAGAGAAGGCCTGCTGAGACACACTTTGTCTTATCAGGAAAAATTAAGAGTATTTTTGGACAGAGCAGAGCAAACTCTTCTGGAAGAGCAAAAGAAGGATGAGGAATGCTAACCAAATGCAGAAGGCATATGCTTGGAAGAATATGATGAATAGATTCAGAATTGTCCAGAACCATGCTGTGTGTTTGAAGCCACAAAAACAATTCCAGGCCCTCCTTTGGACAGTGATTCTGAGCCAGAGGAACAGAGACATCAAATGGGGGTTCTAGAGGGCATGGACTTGACCTTGGAGAACTGTGTGAATCGAAGGATTCGTATAACTTTCCAGAGGTGGAGCAGGTATATAGCATTTGTAGTGGGCTTCCTAGTGGGGAGTTGTGTGCATACCTGACAGATATGTACCGAATGTAAGAAAAAAAAAAGGATGAACTTGACCTTTTAACACCAGAAGGCAAATATGATTAAATAGGCATAATGATACTCATGAATGGAATGTAGTGATTGGGGAGTATTACCTATTCTAAAGGAATAGATCAAACAGGAAGGAAAGAAGAGTAGCATTATATGTAAAGGAGGGTACACCTACAAAGAGATCCATGACTTGGAATGTGGAAGGCAGGTGGAGAACATAGGAGTAGAAATTATAGGAGAGGGCAATACCAATGCCATCACTGTGGGGGCCTGCCTTAGAACTTCAGGCCAAATTGAAGACCTGGATTATGCTTTCAGTTTTCCGGAAGATGGAAGAAGCTACAAAATGATCAAGTATTTTGGACCTGATTCTTACTAATAGAGGAAAAGATGAGCAGTGATATAAAAATGGTAGGAATCTAGGAAGTGACCACTGAAGTTCATTATACAGAGGAAAAGGAAAGCCAAGCACAGTTGGATGCTTACTCTAGGCTTTAAGGTAGCTGATCTGCAGCAACATCAGTAAGTTTAAGGAAAATACTAGAGAGACCCTAAGATAGGAAATACTCAAAAAGAAGAGTTTCTCAAAAGTGAAGTACTGAAGGCGCAGTTACAAGAAAAGAAAGAAAAAAGAGTGGATGGAGTCTGAAAAAACCAAGATGGATGCTTGAGGAGCTTCCAAATCAACTGAGGTTTAAAAGGAGCATGTATAAGAAATTCAAAAAGGATCAAATCACCAAGGAAGAGTACAAGTGAGTAGTCAGTATTTGCAGAGAAGTCAGGAGGGCTAAATCTTTTGATTACAACTTTTTCCCCCTGCTATATTTAGAGAAAGAGGAAGAACAAAGAAAAACAGGTCCATTGGACAAAATGGCAAAATGCTCATGGGTGACAGGGAGAAAGCAGAACTGCTCAGTTTTGCCTCTGTCTTCTCCCAAAAGGAAAACAGTGCTCAGCTCTCTTAATTGTTTCTCATAGGGCTGGTTTTCAAATCCTTTGTTGTCTTTGTTGTTCTCCTCTAGATACATTACAGTTTGTCAACATCTTTCTTAAACTGTGGTGATTAGAACCTGACAAAGTGTTCCAAACCCTATGAGGAATGTTTGATAGACTTTGGTGTGTTTAATCTGGAAGACAGAATATTGAGAAGACTGTACGATTTTATAGTTCTCTCCTCCTATGCAATGTGCTATCTTCCTCTCCTTTTTTTAACTCTCCCCACAGAGTTCAACATAAGGTCTTTCCATATTTCACTGTTATAGTGCTATATTATTCCACTTTCAACATCCTATGAAATCCTGGGGTTTGCAGTTTAGCGAGGGACATTTAGACTCTCAGCCAGAGAGATCCTTGGCCTCAGGAAACTGCAAACCCTAGAATTCCATAGGATGTTGAAAGTGGAACAATCACACTATAACAATGTAGTGCAGAAAGGTCCATAGATTTTAGGAGAACACCCTTAGATCTCCCGCTATACCGATAAACTAAACCTAAGGGCAAACAGAAGAGTCAAATTTCTTTTTTCTCCTATTCCCCTCATCCTTGTTGTCACTTTTCTTCCCTCCTTCTGTCACCTCTGCTTCTGTCACACTGTAAAGTTTCTGGTGTCCCCCCCCCCCCCCCCGCGCATCCATGTTGTTTAACTATAGATACAAGAATAGTAGAGTATAAAGAAGGATTTATTTCCAAATTTTCTGGGATAACCTGTCATGATTTGAAAGGTTTGGATGTAGTCTGCTCTCCAGGGAAATTCATTATCTTGAGGTACCAGGTTGGGCTATGCTCACAATGTTCTTTGTCAGACTGTTTAAACTCCCTTCACTTTAATTTCTGTAGAATTGCTCAGTCCTCAAACTGCTGTCTCAGCACAAAAAGCTATACAGCTCATCAGTGGTTTGAGGACAGACGATTCTGTTTGTACAATGGAGATCATGCTGCTTGCTCATGCTGTTGAAGTACTGCTAGTGAGAAAATCAGTGCTTGATGTATACTCTTTTAAACATTTCAGCTTGTGATCATGATCAAAACCAATTGTTTGCAAGGGAAAAACATTTAAGCCTTAAATTTTAAGAGATAAACTCTCTCACACATGCACAAATGTTTTTTTTTTTTATCTGAGCTGGTTTGAGCCAATGATAATGCCTTATTTCTATAAACAAGTTCATTTTCTGAAATATTCTAATCTTTCTATGTGTGTGTGTGCACGTATGTAAAAGAGAGAAAGAGAGAGAGAATACTGTGATATTTATATATTTATTTTGCTTTTAAACTACCTAGGCTATGTACAGTCTGCTAAAATATAAAATACAACAATATGGAATGGCGTATACCTAGATTGAATTCAGACATACAGATAGTGCAGTGATATTAACACCACAAAACTAACAAGCTGAAAGTTCACATGAGCTTTGATTATTAAATAACTCTCAGTGTTTGGTGCATTCAATGACATGTTTACCTTGCAGTTGTTACTTATTCACACCTCCAAGAATGTTTTGGGGAAACTTCAGTAGATTGATAACTCTGTTTTTGGAACAGAAAATCAGAACAGAAAGGGGGGAAAAAACAAAGCAATTGATCCTTTGAAAGTGAGAAAATACAGAGAATGAAATAGCACAAGTTAGGCATAGAATTTACACATTTTTGTACCGTTGGGGTTTGTCTCTCTGTGTGGAGTGACAGTTATTGGCATAGCAACTTTCCAACATCCGATCTGGAAGTATTAGGTATATCTGGAGCACAGCGGAAACAATTGTCTATCAAATCCACTATCATCCCCACTGCAACTCATCTCTTTCGTTCTGATATTAGAAACAGAAATACCAAGAAAACGGTGGCAGAATACTTCAACCATCTTCAGCATTCCATCTTAAACCTCCAAGCAGCAATTGCTTTTTAAAAACATACTGATTTTCTGCATTTATTCTAAGCCTTAGAAGACACAGGGGGCCCTAAATATCGCCAAGGGCATTGGGGGGAAAACAATGTTTTTCATTTTTTTTTTTAAATGGGTATGCAGTGGGAGTGTATAGCCCAGTGGGGACTCCCAGGGGATAATGTGGTCTCCTAGCCTCTGGTAGTTACTCAGCCCTCTAATGGCAGTTCCAGGCAAGGCTTTTATTACAAATTGCCTCTACTCATTCAGTTTTATGAGAGCTTTATGTAACATCTTCCACTTGTGCTCTTCCTGTGGTCTTACCGCTTCTTCCACGTTTTCTTCTTATATCAGAAAAATCTATTAAGGAGAAAAGTTGGAATACCTGTGAAGTATCATCTAATTTCTAGCTCAGTAAAGGTCTCATCTGAAACTGCCTTAAGTACACCTGGATCCTACCTTTTACACTTTGAAATTATTTGGTATTACAGTATTTATTTCAATACTTATGCTGTGACCAGTTTTAGGCAATTTATTCAAAATGTAGTATACAAATAGAGGGTGGTGGCCAGATTATTCAGTAGCCAATTTTGTGACCTGGGAATGTATCTTTAAAGTACGAAAATGTAATTTAGTGTGTCCTATAGAGCAGAAAGGATAATATAGGAAGTTAGATCTGTGAGTGTCTGTAAGAGATCTGTAAGAGTGTCTAGGTACCAGTGGAAAACTGACTTCAGCCTAAGGCTGGGAAAATGCTTACTGAAATGTAAGCAAGATAAGAGGGGAGAATGTCCATATATAGGATGAGGTAATCACAATGGCAGACAGCCAGAATACTCCTAGTGTATAGGGACTGAAATTAAGATAAAGATATTTATTTTGAGTGAATAAGTATAAGCAGCATGCAGTGGATACCTTTGTTTTGATTGGATAAATGATAAGATGGATGAGGATAATGAGCAAATAAAAGCAGTTAAGATAGAACCCCAGATTAGACTGCATTTCTGGCACGTCTCCACTAAGGAAGATGAGACAGCCATGCTATTCCTGATAGATTAATAAGCTGATAAACTGCCCGAATATTCAAGTATATGCCGATACTGCTATGCTAAGGTAGATATATATGTCCCATTATGCTTATAATGGATGCCCAGTAATATGTCTAAAATGTAACAGATGCTGTTAAGATTTAACAATGATCAAGTAGATTAACCCTTGAATGCCTCTTTAGAAATGTATAATGTTTCAACAGATGGTTATGGATAAGGTGTAAGGAATAGAATTCTGTACATGTAAAACTTTATGAGATGTCTGTATAAAACCTGAACAGACACTATGGAAAGTATGAACAAGTCTGATAAGGAGGAGTTCTAGTGTTTAAACTGATCATATCCTCTTATGTGATCGTTAGAGAGAGAAAGAGAAAGGCTCAGTCTTATGACAGTCCCTATGAAATTGTAACATCTCAATGGTCATGTGGTGTGATGTAATGAATGTAAGATGCCTTACATGAAATGTAATGTAATGTGATGAAGCTCTGTTTCTCCCTAAATGGAATGGTTATGTTTGTATATTTATAAATGGGTCACATCTCCCAAAAAGTTTCTGACTCTCTCCAAATAGGGGAGGAGTTTACTCCAAAATAGCAAAAAATGATTTCTACAAGTGGTGAATATCAAGAAAAATCGCTAGCCTCCCCACTATGAAAATCAGCCATACATGGTTGAAATTAAAAAGTAGAGGTCACTGCTGTTTTTGTTTTCAGCCACACGGTAGCCAATTTTTGCAAGGGAGGGGTTGCTCTGTTAGGGGCGTATGGAAATAAAAATTGGCTCCATCCCCCTCACAATTGTTCACCCTAGCCTTAGAAGATACCTGCATCCGTGGCAGAGGCAGTGAAGATGAAGCTCAAGACCAGTTTTCAGATGGGTCTTAGAATCATCTCATGATCTTACTCTGAAGAGGGCTCCTCTGGGAATCGTGTTGGGGGTGGCACTGAAATAACTTAATGGAGAAATCCAGAAGTTTAACATAATTGTACCAGGGCACTCTCCACACTCAACAAAATGATAGCAATAGAGAGAGAGTTTTCTGCTTTTTCCTGCTCATGTTGTATGAAACACTTTAAAAACTATATAGTTCAAAAGTATCTTTCAAAAAACAAAAACAGCCCTTTTAAATATAGTGCGTTATCCCCTTATTATAAATTTTGTGGAAAAGCTGAAAGAAAGTGGTTCATACAAAACCTTGTGTAGTTTATTTTGACTGTCAAAGTTGGTGAGAGGTTCCAGCTGACTAGTGTTGCATTTCCCTAGGAAGCATAGACAAGATTAAGGATTTAGGGCGCTCTTCATAGAATCATAGAGTTGGAAGAGACCACAGGCCATCCAGTCCAACCCCCTTAATCATGTAAAGGTCCTGAACAAGAGTTTCATGAATCACACTTGTGTACTCTAAATGTAATTTGTCCAGTTAAAGTCATTGCCTCATTACAGTTTGATCCGGTTTGATCAATATAGCAGGAAAAATCTGTTCCATAGTCTGCTTTTTCCCCAGCCCTAGGACACAGAGATGCTCAGGATAACTAGCACCTACTTGCACATATCCAACTGATTATCATTCTTGTTTTGCATAGATTCATCCAAATCTGAACTTGGACTGGCAGCCTTAGTTGCCAACCTGCCCCCACTGATTATGTGTAAGAACAGTTCACATTTGCACCAAAGCTACCAGCCAAATAAATAAATAAATAACCCCACAATAAATGTAGAGTTAGTTCTTCTAAAGGGAAGGGATTCTTTATCATTGTTTGAATCTGTTTTTCCAAAATCTCAGGAATCAAGAGCATCTAGCTCAGTAAGCTTCTATCAATCTATTTTCATCTCTGGCCTTTTTCTCAGCTCCAGCTTTCCTCAGGGTAGCACCCATGAGCTGGCTGCCAGAGGCAGAAAGTGCCAGGAGTGATAAATTGCACCACTATGATCTTCCTGGGAACATGTGCTGCTGTTACCTTACTTCCTTTTCTTTGAGTACACCTAGCTTGCCTCATTCCTTACTCCTCTTCTCTGGCTCTCACCTAATGCTGCTTCGATGCATTCCTCATTTTCTCCTCACACTCTGTGCTGCACCTCCCGCCTTCCCTTTCTTCCTTGCCTCATCTTGTGCCACCGCAGCACTTTCCTTTGCACTTTGTGTCACCTTGTGTCACCTTCTTCCTTTCTCTTGCTCCTTGCACCTTCCCGCTACACACCTCATCCTTCCTTCTTTCCTTTCCTCTTCCTTTCCTTCCCTCACCTCACCTCATAGCATTGCCATGCCGCCCATTCTTGCTCCTTGCACTCCATCCCAGTGATTCAGTGGCCCAATAATAATTGGGACTAGCAATAGGATGTAGGCCTTTAAAACATATACCCCTTTTGCATTTAAGTGATTGAAGACAGTAGAATTTAGCTACAGAATATAATGGCTTTGATTTCTTAGCACTTTCATTGCGTAGAAGGTTCATGTTCCTGGTATAGACATTGCTGTCTAACAATAAATATCTATCAGCTGACAAGGGAAACCAAGGAACTAACTAAAATAGCAGAATCTAAAGTACTTTATATAACATAGGCACATGTTCCCTGGAGATGCATCAGATTAGATTTTTTTTTCCTTCAGTGTGTCATAATCAATGTTTTAAAAGCTTACTCGAGGTGAATACATTTTGTTAATACTCTTGTTCACTCCTGTGCTTTCATCACCAACTAATAGAATGAAATTGCTGCTGATAAAGATCAGATTCTGTGTTCAGAACTTTATAAAAACAGCTATGTGAACTGGAGCATACATTAATATAGTTATTTCCAACTGATCTTGCTAAAGGCTTGCACTGTTTTATCTTACGCAGCTCTGTCTTGTTTCAAATGAGAAGTTCATTTAAGGCTAAAATAGGCAACATGTTGCCACTTTAAATTGCATATTCTATAGAGTTTTGGTCCTACAGAGTTATTTTACATGAAGCAGGGTATGACTCATGCTAATGGAAAGGGCAAAGAAGACTTTTTAAAAGAAATATATCACACTTAAATTAGTTTAGACAGCATGACATCAGAGAGTAATTAAATAGGTTTTTGTTGGAATTCCGCTTCCAATTCCTGAGTTCAGGTTTGTAAAAGATTTCTGAGCACCTGCAGGTTTCTGTGTGTGAAATATTTTCACTGGAAGGGATTCAAAACTTTTTAAAAAACCTTTTAACACAGAGGCAGCATTACGCCATTCTTCCTTCTTGGAAAAAAAAACCCTCTCCGATTTAAACAAGAGTCCTTCAAGTTTTTAGTCACTTTTACAGAAGAAAGGGGGGTAGTAAACTTTCTCTTTTCAAGAACGAGCTGCTAGCAGAAACCAGGAGAAGACTGAACGGAATAACTTAGCATTTCCACTATGGGACTGGATACAAATACTGCACAAGTAGATTTAAAGTGTTCTAAGCTGAAAATAAAACTCTTTCTGCTGACTTTGGTTTTTAATTTCTTTCATGTTTTCTTATGCCAAACTGGAAGAACCTTTTCTGATTTTTTCTTTGGTGGCATTCAAAGGAAGACCAGAGGATGAAAATCCTGCACTTTCTTACTTTACTGCTTTGGCACTTTAGTTGGTTTTACCTTGTTCTAATCTCCTTAGCGCTGAGTCCTGCTGAAGCAAGTCAAGGGAATCCAGGAGCCAAATTAGGCTTGTCAAAAGTAGATGGAAAAGAGAGGAACCCTTTGCCAAGGGCAGGTACCTTCAGAACTGGAAACCATGGATATAGTGCTGGGAATTCAAAGCCTAGGACAAAACCTAACACTGCTCAAGCTGGAGCTCTCTTGGCAAAACCTGATGACTCAAAGAAGACTCTCTCTAAAGCAGGGAGCACAGACAAAAAGGTAGGACATTCTTCAAATAGACAAACGGGAGTAAGAACAGTAACTCCAAAGGCTCAACACTTTGGCTCCAAAGCCCCACTGAAGAAAACTGGCACAGGGAATGCTGATGCCAGCTCTTATAAAACCAAAAAGACTAAAGAATCTCTTGCCCAAAGAGAATCTAAAGAGGCATTAAGACATCCTGCTATCACACCACATGAATACATGCTTTCCTTATACAAGACTCTTTCTGATGCAGAAAGAAAAGGTGTGAATGGCAGTGTGAAACTGGAGACTGGACTTGCCAATACAATCACAAGCTTCATAGACAAGGGACAAGGTAAGAAAATGTAATGTTTGTGCGTCTATTTATGTATATTCCTTAAATATGAATGCCTGATTTTCTTTATTTACAGAAAGAAGTACAACTTTGTTGATTACACACATTTTCATTCCTACAATGCAGATTTAGAGAGCTTTTGAGCATCAGATCGGGGATTTTGTAGAATGTTTATGCCTTAACTGTTATACTATTAGTAATATCAAGGCTATGTTGCATAGATAGAAATGGATAGAAATTCATTTTATTTTCTAAGGAGCATGTATCTCATAGCCAATGATGGTAACAGACTGCATCTAGACTTATCATTAGTGGTACTAAAGTCTAGACAAAGCTTTGTCTCATAGATTTCAGTGGGTCCAACTCTTAAAACTGGATCCAAACACGTATTTCTGCAGCAGCAAGACCCGATTAATCAATTTCTGTTCAAGCACTGAATTAGAAAGATAGACTTAAGAAGAACTAGAGTCACACCACATCTAGATTTTCTAAGGCTTTTTTTTCTGTTGAAATCAAACTAATTTAGATACATTTTGGTATACATGCAAGTGATTTACTATTTTAGTGATGACAAGACTGATAGAAGAATTTAGGAGATAATTCAGGCTTTTTTTGGACCTTCACAGGGCCTGAAGCAACCTATACAAGAGCTTCAAAATGTTAATTTTTCTAGAGTGCAACTCTCAGAATATCCCAGCCAGCACGATGGAATTGTCCAAAAAAGCAAGTTTTCCAAGCTTTGCATCAAGTTCTGAATGCACAGGGCTCTCACTCAAGCAGCCCTGAAATGTATGCTGTCTCCAGTTGTGGTTAAGGAAAGCAGCTTTCATCCATTACTGATTCATTTATTCAGTTTCACTGAAAAGGTTTTGAAAGTATGTAAACAAATGTAAGGCTCTTCAGAACAGATGCAGCCCTGCCCAAATTTATCTGGATGAAGTACCATGAAGACTTTGGACAGCAATGTCCAGCTAGTGGGTGGAGGACAGATTGGTTATAAGGCTCTGAGCTTTAAGGTTTAATTTGTGGTAAGGGAGGCATCTTTGTAGATTATTGTTGTTGCTGTGTGCTTTCAAATTGTTTCCAACTAATGGCAGCCCTAAGGTGAACCTATCACAGGGTCTTCTAGGTCTGAGAGTATGTGATGCACCTGAGGTCGCCCAGTGGATTTCCATGGTTGAGTGGGGAACTGAACCCTAGTTTCCAGGGCTGTAGTCCAATGCTCAAACCACTATATCATGCTGGCTGTCTTGTAGATGATGGGGCAGCCTAAAGGCTTTATCTTCAAACCTTAAACATGTTTGGCTGCCATGTGGTTTTCTGATTTTTTTAAAGTCTCCCTGAGACAAGACATGCCAGTGTGTGTCTCTATCTATCTATCTATCTATCTATCTATCTATCTATCAATCATATCAGAAAAGAAAAGCACAAACTCACATTTATAGCCTGGTACCATGATTCCACATACATTTGACTGAAAGTTAAGTCCCACTCATTAACCTTAATGGGAAGAAAACTTGCCCCCACCTATGAAGCAGAAATATTTCCATAGTTGAGCTAGAGTATTCTAGTAAACTTCTAATTCCTAGCAAATCCACTGTGTCATTTCAAATTAATTGTTGACATTGTATGTTGTTTAAAAAGTTGAAAGCTAAACACAAATTTATGTTTGAGATACATGAATGTCTCCCTTTTTTCTCTTTAGATGACCGAACTCCCACAATTAAAAAACAGAAATACATTTTTGATATCAGTGCCTTAGAAAAAGATGGCTTACTAGGGGCAGAACTTCGTATATTGAGGAAAAAGCCTTCAGATACCTGGAAGCCTCATTCTCATGGGAAGACATGCCAAGTGAAACTTTTCAGTTGCTCCACAAGCCGGCAAGCATCCATTCTCTTGGACTCTCGGGCTGTCAATATTTTAGATACAGCAAAATGGGAAGTTTTTGACATTTGGAAACTTTTTAGGAATTTTAAAAACTCTGCTAATCTGTGTTTTGAACTGGAAGCTTTTGAAAGGGGGAGACCTGTTGATTTAAGGACAGTGGGATTTAATAGAACAGGGCGGCAAATCAATGAAAAGGCTCTCTTCTTAGTATTTGGTAGGACAAAGAAAAGAGACTTGTTTTTCAATGAAATAAAAGCCAGATCCGGCCAGGATGACAAAACTGTATATGAATACCTGTTCAATCAAAGAAGAAAGAGAAGGGCTCCTCTAGCAACTCGACAAGGAAAGAGGCCTAACAAGAATCTGAAGGCAAGGTGTAGCAAAAAAGCACTCCATGTAAATTTTAAAGATATGGGATGGGATGACTGGATAATAGCACCTCTTGAGTATGAAGCTTATCATTGTGAAGGACTTTGTGAGTTCCCTCTTCGGTCTCACCTGGAACCGACCAATCATGCTGTTATCCAAACATTAATGAACTCTATGGACCCAGAGTCAACACCTCCAACTTGTTGTGTTCCAACAAGGCTGAGTCCTATCAGCATTCTGTTTATCGACTCTGCTAATAACGTGGTCTACAAACAATATGAAGACATGGTTGTGGAGTCATGTGGCTGTAGGTAGCAGCACAGTCTCTCACATGGCTCTCTGTACAAAGCTATTCCCAGCGGCTGATTTAAATAAACAAACAAACTTTGAGCACTCCGATTCTATGGATCAGCACTGTAATATCACCCAAAGGGGGTTGCACTGATAATAGCTATACCTGTATTTTAATGCTGGCAAGTAATGCATACCTATTTTCTATGCTGCCTCTCAGCTGCAACCTCTCTAAGGAAACCAAACTTGGACAAGTAAGATTGCCCAACACTGTGGACTCTGTGGTGGCTGAAATTCTTCTATGCTGCCACATGGTGAAATTATTACCAATCATATCCTCAGTTATGCCTCCACTACATGCCTTGTCAACCCTATTCTTTGCCACTTAACAGCTGTATGTCTTGTGGCTGTGCTAAATCTGGAGATGTTTGCTACTGCCAGTATAAGAGCTCTGAAATATTTTGGCACAATCACTCCATATCCTGGTTCAACTCGTGAGTCAAAGCCATAGGTTATGTTGTTACATCAGTGTAGCAGGGTTGTACTTGTACCAGTGAACCAGCTGATAGGATCAAGCTATATGTTTTTGAAAAAACTAATACATTCACAGAATAAGCAGACTAAAATTTGCTTTTATGTCTGTATTTTGGACATGATATAGCACTGATTTGCTAGTCCCAGACCTAGTGCTGGCCCAAGATATTTTGGTGAGTGAAACATAGCACCAAAATATGTTATTCCTACTTACCCCCTCTGTCAATCACTCCTTAGGATAGGGAGATTGCTTTAAAAAGCCTCACTGTACCATTCAGACATTAGTTCATGCTGTAAATTCTCCTGCTCGAAGCAATCTGCTTCATTTCACTGTGTGGCAAACTTGGCCATGCCCACATTTACTCTAAGTAAGAATTATAAGGTGATAGGACAATTACATTTTCACATCAAACTGGCTTTTGAATCTCTAAGACCATTGGCAAATCCAATGTAGATTCCTTACATTCTAACTTTTCTTATTCTGGCACTGTTTGAAAAGCCTGAACAATGTTAATCTGTCTCTACAAAATTAATCATTAGTGTTCATTGTCAGCATATGCATTCATTTCATATGTACTTGAAAAAAATCCTGATATTTCTGCAAAACACCATCATTAAACTAATCAGTTTGACACAAATAGTTGTAACTGAAATGTCATATTAATTCTTAAGACTGTATATTTGATAGAATGTTGATTTTGCTATAAATTGTATACGTTATACATGGATTTAGAGAACTGCAGGGAAACCTTTTTCTTCCATTGTATATTTAATTTCAGCATTATATTTTTCTTAAATATTACTTTTTAATATTATGTTCAGTCTGTTTTATTCTTCTTCTTATAATTCATGTTCTCCTCTTATGCTTGTAGAAGAATATCAACTTAAGATGTAGTAAATTATTTGACAGTGTTAAATGTATCTAGATGTCATAGTTACCATAAATATAATTTTATTAAAATCTTTGTTTTCAGTGTTTTGTTCCGTTAATAAAAATCAAAGAAAATAGGAGTGACACAGGCTGTTTTTATGAGCAATATATGGATATGCATACGACTGATGTCAATCGAAGGTATTTTCTTTGAGGAGGACTCTAAAAATACCGCAAGGAAAGTGCCATGACTCAAATGAGTTGCAAAGGCTTTCTTCAGGAAAATAATGAATTACTCTAATATCGTTTTCACACCACACTACACAGCATTTTGATAGCACTTTAAATGTCATGGCTCCATACTCCCTGGAATGCTGGGAGTAGTTTCATGAGGTATTTAGAATTCTTTGCCACAGAGCTTCAGTGCTTCAACAAAGTACAATTCCCAGGATTCCGCAGGATAGAGCTATAATTGTGTGATGTGCTATAACTGTAATGTAAAAACATAAGCCAAAAAAGCAACTCAGAGTTCTGTGTTTAAGTCCAATGACCTCAATGGCTCTGTTGCAGCCTGCTTTTATTTTTTCTGCAGAGTAATATTTTAATTTGATGATATTTTATCATTTATCATTTTATTTGATATTTTAATTTCACCTGTTTTTGTATACAGTACGCCCACTTCTAAAGCCAGGTAACTAGATATCAGAAACTCTAATATAAATGACATAGTTTGGTAGGAACCTCTCTCCTTTCTAAAACAGAGTATGCGGAAAGCCCCTTACAAACTCTGATATAGAAATAAAATAATTGAAATCAGTTAAATTTCTGTCAGTGCAATGCAATCCTTTACTCCAATCATTCTGTAGGGAATATATGCTATTGGAAAAACAACTGTAACCTCTGAGCACTCAGCCAAGGAGAGGAAAAACAACCAGAAAATATAAAAACGGTCCTAAAATGACAGCTATAGCTACATTATACCTGGAAGCTCTAACAGAGCCCCTAAGTCAGGACTGCTAGAGATACCACTCACACATGGAGATTGCTAGTTAATTCATTATCATGAGGATATACTTCCATCATTCTTCTATATCTTCCTCACCACTGTTAGGCTGCTGAATATCAGTAGCACACCCCCCACACACAAAAGAACATTTTAAATCAAGCAGGAAATGTTTGTTTTGAAAGTGTTTTCCCTGGTATGTCACTGATTTTCAGCAGATGTGTTAGAGGAAGTTATGGGGGCAGCAAAAATAGGCTTGGAAGGCATGTATTATGCCTGCCTGCTCTACTGGAAGTCCCCATCCATCTCTACAGGCAGGGTTCAAATTGCCTTATGCAATGTACAATGTTGTTTGGGACCACAGTACACATAGGGAAAACACGACACCAATTGATAGCCCATAAAACATCATTCATATATAGCAGCCTTGGTAAAACTCATGAGGAGACACATGCAGCTTATCTAGAACTAGAAGACCCACTTAGGGAGGGGAAAAACTCCTTTGTCGAGCTGTTAAGGGGATTATCAAGAGATGTTGCAAGGATAGCCACAGATACTGCATAAGTCGTAGTATGAGAGTGGGCAAGTAGCACACAGTAGAGAAGGAGGAGAGGAGTTTGACTATCTTAGGGGAAAGGGTGCAGGCTGGCTGATAGAAGAAACAATTGCATGGGCAAAGTAAGAGATCAACCCAACCTTGAATGTTCCACCACAAGCCACAAGGTAGCTTCTGAACACTCAGTTATATATCAGCAGACAGAAATCAGACAGGCCTGCAGCATTTTCTCTACAATCAGCCATAAGACAGTAGAATTGGAAATTGGGGTTAGAGAAGCCCTAGAAGACAGCATATTCTACATGCAGAAAATCCTGGGTTCAACTCCAGGGTGTAACTCCTCACTAGAAAAGACTATTGGATACATTCTGCATGCAGGCATACTTTAACTTATGAGCAGGAGGAGTGAAAGGACCAACAGCCTAGCTCCCACATTTACCAACTTTTTTTTTATTGAAGCATTTGTATTGTGCCCTGAAGCATAGGACTCTTCCCTTTCTTGAACAGAATCTGAGATGGAATGGATGCTGAAAGACACATGTGTGGTGTTGCTAGCCAGTCACTTATAGTAGAACTCTTGTGCTTTGGACAGTTTCTCCCACAGTGCAGCAGATGGGGCATCATTCATGGCTCTAAGGCCATTTCTCTACTACACTGTTATAGTGCTATTGTTCCACTTTCAACCTCCTGTGGAATTCTGGGGTTTGTAGTTTACTGAGGCCAAAGAACTCTCTGGTTGAGAATTCTAAATGCCTCTCCCTAAACTGCAAACTCCAGGATTCCATAGGATGTTGAAAGCAGAATAATAGCACCATAAATGTAAGAGTCTTACCACCTAGATCTTCAACTTTTTTCATGTTCCAGCCTCTCTTGCTCTCTGTGGGTATACTTGTACTCCTTCCTCCTTATGAGAATACAGTGGAGCTGAGTATCTGAGTGCACACACACGTGTGTGTACATATGTGTGTGGTGATAGCTTGTTTTAATCTATGCATCTTGGCTGTGATCCTGTGAAGCAGAAGTGCCCATGAGTGTTTGGCCCAGAATTAGCTATGGTTGCAGCAGAATGTTCTGCCAACAGGACACTTATCTGCCAGTTGTAGCATGGTTGTCTCATTCCTGTGTGAGATAATTTGTCCCAGCAGTCTCATTTGTTGAAGTGGAGTTTGGTGTTATATGTTTATGACTGATGTGTCAAGGTGTGGTACTTGTTAGACTTTTAGGACAGAGGTATAAGCAATGTGCTAAAATTGCTACATTTGTTCTGAAGACAGGCAATTTCACAACATGCTTTTTGTATTTGTGAAATATCATGCATTTAGTCCATATAGCATTCATTTCCTATAATCCAGGTGTTGGCAACTGCAACAGCAATAGGGTCCAATATTCACACTTGCAGTGGGCCATGCTACCCTGCTGTTTTCCCAAAGCTGTATCTTGGACTGATGGGACAATAAAAAATCTTGGAGGGGATGGGAGTAGCAGTGTTCTTCTTCAGATGTCCTCTTCCCCTCAAAATTAGGGGCTCAGGCAGCTTCACATTGAGAGGAGACACTGTTCTGCAGTGGTTCCATTCCTATCCAGAAGGCTAGTTCCAAAGAGTAGCTTGGCTTGGAACCTCAATACTTGAGGGAATACTCCTTGTACAGTGCATGCCTGAGGATTATGATCTGCTGGGAGAGGCCCTCCCCCATGTCCCACCAGGGAGATCAATACACTGTGTTGGAACATGGGAAAGGGCCTTCTCAGCCATGGCACCCCAACTGAGGAATGGCTTCCCTTTGGAGGCCTAACTGGCACCAACATTCATGTCATTTAGATGCCAAGTTAAAACTGTTCACCAAAGTCTTTGGCCTCATTAACTCATCTCAAATGTGGCACACATAGTTTTAACACTTTTAAAATCTTCTAAATCTGTTTTTAATTCATTACTGCAGTCTAATATGTTTTTAGTTTATTTAATTCTTTTATTATTTTAAATCATGTAACTTGTTTAAATGCTTTTCTTGTGCTGCCCTAAGATTTTTGATGTAGGGTGGGTATTTATTTTAATAAATGAAATAACTGGCACTTCAAAAAAAAAGATAAATCCATGGAAGATACCTGTTGGTGGCTGGTAATAAGAAAGCTGGTCTACATGAACCATTGGTAAGAGCACATACATCATTTACCACAGGTCCAATTTAATCCAAGTTCCTGCATCCAACAAACCATTTGTGAATCTTAAATTTCATTTGTAATGCTATATCCTTGTGCAACTCTGGCCATATTTACTTGCATGCTATTTAATTTAATGAATATATTTAGGAATGCATTTGCCAATGCAGCCAATATTTAGAAAGATGAAAAGATACACAGAACATTTTTGAAGGCTTAAAGACTTCATAGCCTTGACTTTATCAACTATCAGATTCCAACAGAGTGTGAAGACTGGCGTCCTGAATTATTGTTATTGCCAACTGCCCTGCTTTCCACTAGGGAATTGGCATTTGCTTCATGGTAAAAATGCGAAGAAACATGAGTGGTAAAACAGTACAGGTTAAAAGTTCAGCTTTCCACCTTTATGATGGCAGGTTCTCTCTCTCTCTTGCACAGAGAATGTGTCATTTGTATTTACTTTCTAGGGTCATTATCTGCCCCTAGTGAGTCTTTTTAAAGGTCCAAATTTCAAATAAACAGTACACTATGAGACAGGTATGTGTTGGTAATTTTTGTTGTATTTGGCTAAAATATGAGGACTAAGCTGAATAGGTAAACATAAAAGTATGCCATTTAAAACAATGCAATCCCATTAGTGTTTGAATATGTGCCTAAACTCCATGTACACTTTTACATGGTTATGTCATTTCCTGTATAAAATGTGCTTGTTTATACAGCAGCCATATGAAAGATGCAGTAACCCAGTATGTGGGCTATTTGAAGCTGCTTTTAAGAAACATAAAAACGCCTTGACCCTTGTATAATAAAAGGTGTTAAAAGATACTTCTTTTACAACATCTTAACTAAGTCTGATAAGATTTTTTTTTAATTTATGTTTTAGTCTGTGGGGCTGGTTAACTTTATTTTACAGGTTTTTAGGGATTGTATAGTAAATAGGTTAAAAACACAAGCTAGACATAAATACCAAGTATCACTAATTTTCAAGAACAGCCCGAAATTGACATTTAACTTTGGGCACAGAGACACTTCGGCCACTGCAATTGTTGCAGGCATATTTTTTTACAAATTTGGAGATGATATGGTACAGCTATCATTGCCTTGTGCAATCACACATGAGATTCTACATGTGTGCATAGCTTCACATGTGCTGCTTCATGTCTTTCCACTGCTTGACAACTGTCAAGCCACAGAAAGAGCCCTGCTGCTGCGATTTTACAGGGTGGAAGGTGGGGAGGGAGTGGATTCAGACAGTGAAGAAGCAGCTGGCCGCACCTGTGCAGGAGAAATGAAGGTGCCCTCTTAAAGAGAGTATGCTCACCTTGTTCTTCCCCTGGGCTACTGACAGTCTGAATCACCTCCCCTTGTCCCTTCACTCCCCATTGGTAAGAAACAGCAGCCTCTGAAGGCTTGACAGCCACTGGGCAGTGAAAAGTTTGTGGATGGAGCACAAGGGCAAGAGAATAGCCCTCTGTGTCCTGTCCAGAAAGGAACACGTGCACTTGTAAGTTGCATTTACATGTGCATAAGTCACTAAGAGGATGGTGGTCATAATTTGTTACTATTCCTCCACAGTTCTTGGTCAAGCCACTTTTGCAGATTTGTGTAACTTTTCAAACAGTACTTGGGAAAACTTAGAATAAGATACCACAGTGGAGCCAACACTATCACAAGCAATGGAAGATAGGCTTTTGACATCACAAGCAATGGGCAATATGCTCATCTCCTGATGCTATTTTTAATACTTCTCTTTTTCTGGGCTCTAATGGATCAGTTCTTAGCCAAGACCAAAGCTCAGAAAAGCTGTTTGGCTAGAGTCAGAGCAGTAGCCTCTGGAACATGTTACTCTAGATGCAATCATGTTGAAAATAATTTTGTACTGTTACTGTCTCTATACTGGTGTGAATCCAAAGCAAAGGCAGGTCATGCAAGGACTTTTCCCCTTATTTTTTCATATCCAAGCAGCCAAGTGAGCATACCCTCCCAAAATCTCTTGGAGAGGAGGCTCCAGAACAATGTGGGATGGGGCTTGAAGGTGCTTCTGGGGAAGAGGAAGAAATAATTTGCCAGAGCTGTGGGAGTCCCTGCTACCATCTGAATTCTTTGTTTGCCTGTGCAGTGTTAATAGGCCATGCAGCAGTAGAAAGGTGGAAGTGATATGTGCAGCAGAAAGCTGAGCAGATCTCCTTGTTTGTTCTGCTTGCCACCATACTGTCTTCAAGCACTGGAACAGGGGTGCTTGCTTGTTTTGAGCTTCTCTCTTCAAATGCAGAGCTTTTGGGGTATAAATTCTATAATCCATGCCAAGCGGGGAATTCTGGACTTACAGACTGAAGGTAATTTTTCCAAGCTCTGGTCAAAGTCTGACATTTGTAATGATCTATGAATGGAAGCCCTTCTTTGCTAACACATTGTATTCAATATGTGCATGTTTTGCACTTGTGTATTAGAGTGGAAAAAAATTAAAAATTTATACCTTGGAAGTAGACTTTTTAATGAATATATTGGCAGTTTAATTCATCCATGCATTAGTATTTGCAATTTCTAGTATGGTTGTGAAAGGTGAGCATTGAAGAAAGCTGATAGGAAAAGAATCAATTCATTTGAAATGTGGTGATAAAATGATTCTACAGAAATCATGAATAGCCAAAAAGACAATAGATAGCCAATAAAATGGGTTGAGAGCAAATCAAGGCCGGACCCTCTCTGGAAGCCAATATGACTAAAATGAGACTACTGTATTTCTGATATAACATGACATGACTCATTAGAAAAGTTGGTAACATTGAGGATAGCAGGAAAAGAGGAAGACCACATTACAGGTGGTCAGACCGAAACAAGGCCATTTCCGGACTAGCCTGTTATAGCGCTATTATTCCACTTTCAAGCTCCTATGGAATCCTGGGGTTTGCAGTTTCGGGAGGGGCCACCTGGCCCCTCCCGAAACTGCAAACCCCAGGATTCCATAGGAGCTTGAAAGTGGAATAATAGCGCTATAACAGGCTACTGCAGAAATGTCTCAGGAAAGCCATGGCAAAAACTTAGCAGAGCTGTTGTGAACAGTGCTATGGAGATCTCTCATTCACAGGATGAAGCCCATTTGACAGCAATTAACAATGTTAATAATTAAAATATTAATAAACATTAATACTTTTTTTTTAGACAGAATTCTTTATTCTGAGCCTTCCTTCATGACGCTGCATGTACCGCTTCTACCTTTCTACTGCTGCATGGCCTGTTAACACAACAAAGGCACAGAAGAAAGTTCAGATGCCAGCAGGGAAACATATGAAGGTTTTAGCCAATTTCAAGGGCAGAATTTATTCTCCTTTTAACCAGTCCTGCCACACACACAAATAGCCAACCCATGTCACAGTTTTGGGAGGTGACACACCCATTTTATGAAGGGTGTATTCCTAAATCTTCAGGGTGACACAAGACAACTTTATGAACTACAATCTAGTAGCAGAGCAGGAAGTATTATCATTTCCTGGTTTGAAAGAGGTCTCCCCAGGCCTAAGAAATGGTGAGTTCCCATCGCAACTTCCCCCAGCAAATTGGACATTAGCAATCTCCTCCTAGGGTTGGTGGGGTCAGTGGTGGCGCTTGAAATGTGTGGAGGGGGCGGGGCTATGGCACAAGAGGCGTCGCCACTGTGCATGGGGCAATGGCCAGGGCACATGGGGGTGTGGCCAGGGCGCGTGGGGGCGTGGCTATGGGCCCGGACACCCCAAAAACATCCCCCCCGTCCCTACACTACTGGGTGGGGTGTTATAGACCTTTGGGGTTTTTTTTTCTGCCACCTCTTTGGGTGGTAAGTGTACCTGGGGGGTGACAATGTGACATGTGGCCCTCCAGCTTCCTATTAGGGAACAATGCTGCTCCTTAATACCTGCCAGCTGTCCAACTCTGTGCAAGAGTTATAAATATGGAATACAGTGGGATTTTTCTTCCTCACAAATATTGTCTTTGCTGTGACAGATTTTGACTTTTTTGTCACAGGGCAGTCTAGACTGCTATAATTTTCATTTTGTAGTGTTAGGGCAAAATTGCTAGGCATATTGACATTTAGCCTATTTAATTAAGGAGAGATATTTAAAACAATAAATGTCCCTTTTAAGGTAATTTTTTGAACACTCTCTCCAGTTGTCATTGGACAGAAGTGAAATTTTGTAGCCAGACTTCTCAAGTTTGGTTTTTAGGAGCGATAAACAAGGCTATACAATGTTGAATGTTCTTAACATTGAATAATAATAAATAATTATCAATTCATAACAGTGTTATTAAGTATACTGTACATTATTTATGTTCAGCCATACACTGAGGTTAATTACTCAGCATATACCCTCCAAATTTCACAGAGGAAAACAGAGGGACATGTGGCCCAGCAACATCAGTGTGGTCAAGATGGTTAAAGTTAGTAATGAGGAAAAACACTTAAACTAGGAGAGGCTGTGGCAGTTTGCTTTTGCCTAAGCCTACAAAGAAAGGCAAGATTTCCCCCTCGTCTCCCTTCCCCTGCTTGAGTTAACAGAGTGCAAACTACTTTTGCAGCAATTGAACACAGCTGAGGATGAAGGGGGAAAGGGGGAAGAGGAGAAAAAAACCAGGTCATTTTAAGAGCTGCTGAAAAAATGGGGCTAAGGAGGATTAACCAGGACTGTCCCTCCCAAATCAGGACAATAGGAGGGTATGTTAGCAAAGACAGTCAAGTCTTTACATACTAGACTTAATAATACAGTGGACTCTCTGTTAAATGCAACCTCTTGATCTGCAATTGTCAGGGATCTCTCCCTGCCGGGCCGCAGCCAGCAAGGGAGGAGAGAGGTTAGGAACACTTGGGGAGTCCAAATATACCAAGCACCAGGAAAACACACACTGAGCCAGGTCAAGGTCCAGTCCAAGGGTTCAGGAGGCAGAGATCCGTCCGGAGGGTTTCAGGGAGCAGGAGACACAAAGGTTGTGAGGGCTTGCTCATAATTTGCTGCAAGCAAGGAGCAGCCACGCTGGCAGACCTAAATAGCCCCTGTGAGCAGGTGCTGCTCTTTATTGTTCCTCAGTCTAGTCCAAGCAGCCTCCCTCTCCGCAACCCCTTTCAGCCTTCTGTGTGATTGAGGGCTGATGGGCACAGCTGGCTGCAACTCCTCTGCATCACTGCTGGTTCTGTCTCTGTCATGAGCTGGCTGGGGCAACTCAGCCTCTGTTTGACCTTCCAGTGCAGGGATGTTTGCAGGTTGACTTGCTCACTCACTGGCTCGGCCCCCTGCACAGTCAGTTGCTCCTCAATCACAGCATCATCATCTATCACAGCAATTTGAAATAGAATATTATATCATGTACATAAAATAGCAACAATGTGATGCAGACGTGCTGAAGCATCTATGTGTATGTCACCACCATTTAATGATATGGGAAATGAACATTTGAATTTTTTCCCGTTTGTGAGGCGTCCTAGAACTGAACCCCAGCATATAAGGAGGGTACACTGTACATTTTGCTGTCTGTATTTGCTTGATTAAGGCCATTTCCACATGAGAGGGGAGGAGCAGTTAGCTGCGTGTCAAGAGCAGTGTTTTTATACTCCAATTTGGAAACTGAATTCAGAAATTCAGAAACTGTGCTGCCTGCACCCCCCTCCCCATTTACATCATACTATTGCAGAGAACAGCGGTTGCTGCATCCGCAACAGCAAATCTCTGGCCACTCCCATTCCCTTCCCACCCCACCATCGCTGATTGGTCTGTTTTTTAAAAAAACACACACATTTTTAACACATTTCTGTGTTGCTACATTTGTGTGTAGGTATGTATGTTCATTGATATGTGGAAAAAAACTACGTTTTAACAGTTCATTACCAGATGCACTCTCTTCCTGCTGTCTGTTAAACACAGGAGGACAATAATGACAGCAGCCTGTCCTCTGATGGGCGGAAAAAGATAGGGACGGAAATGACGGAAGGGACAGCCTGGGAACACCCATAGCCAGCCACTTCTGTGATGTGAATCGATGCTACGCTTCTGCATGTAGGTGAAAACCGAAGCAGAACCGGTCTGGGAGATTTACTTTGGAGATTTTTCCGGTTTGCACATACAGCGGTTTTGCATCACAGTGAACTGCAGTGAACCATTCTAGGAGCTGAAAACATGCAGAACCACACGGAAAACTACAATGCTAAAACAGAGCTAAACATGGAGACTGGAGGGTAAGAATTTGAAGCTAGTACGATGTGGCAACCTCGTGCGGAAATGGCCTTAGACTAGCTTCTATGTGTTTTAAGAAACTGAAATCTATACACCTCAAGTCTTTTCTGTCTTCTTTCTCTGGTCAACACAGCTGGAAATGATGAAACAAAAAGAAAGGTATCAGGGCAGAGGTCATTACTGCATGCTTCACCAAGAAAGGCTGTCTTCTGATTTCAGTCTCTTGAGTGGACTTTAGAGTAAAGGATGAAGTGAAAATCATAGGGAGAGAATGGAAAATTTTACCCAGCGTTTAAGTCAAGTGGTTTCTACTGCTCCTGTTAGAACCATGGCACATTTATTTGCTTTAGCTGATCATCTGTGGGGGCCCTGTTTGCTGCTACCAGCCCAGCAGGATGCTCCTGGCATTTCATCCCTCCCTGTCAATTTCTGAATATGTTTTGGCATGGTGCCCAAGTGGAAGGCTTGACGACTCCAGCAGACATTGTTACAGCAACAGGACATCACAGCGATTAAGCTGCCTTCTACTTAATCAGATTTTTCTATTCATTCATGTGCTGTTTAAAGAAGAAAACTTTTGCTGGTCAGACAGGTTTTCCACTCCTGCCTGCTTTAGCTTTCCATTACCAAAAAGAGGTTATACAGCGTACAGGGCAGCACACTGTACCACACTATATGTAGAGAAGGTGTTCAGACTTAATTTATTCCCTGCCCCTGGATAAAGATTATTGCAGCTGTGTGTTTTGGAAAACTATCAATGAAGGGAGTTCAGCTCATACAACAAGCTTTGAATAGGGTACTGTACTCTGTATTTCCAGGTTCTGTTTTAATTGCGCTTGCATTTTACCTTGGAGAAAGCCAAAATCTGGAAAATGTTTTCTCATAGATGGTACCTCAACCTTCTTGACCTTCTATTTCACACCAAAGGCATTCATGCATATAATTTAAACAATCTATCGAATATGGGACACAGCTTGTCCTCCAAATAACAACATATGCCAAAATCTAGGTTTGTTTGCTCATGGGCAGATCTCTGCAGTCAATAGTCTCTTCAGTAATCCTGTTCTGGACATTTGCTCTGCTGTCAAATGATGTTAAGATGAACAGAAATGATGCCATACTTATTTATTAATTTATATAGCCTCTTTCTTCCAGTACAGGATCCAAGATGGCTTAAAACAAATGAAAACAAAGGACAGTTAAAACCTATTTGATAGAAAAGTTTAACAAATTAGGTAAACATTTCTGCTAAAAGCACCAAATTCAAAAAGCTTAAGAACACATTAAAACTATAAAAATCTAAAAGCATAATGCAGTGTAATGGGACCATACACTGGATTTGCTCTGCCACTTTGATTTCAGTTCCCAGTCCTTTCACCAAATGACATTTCCCCCACTATATTGTAGTTCTATTTGTTAGTCAAAGATTCATGGGCATTCTGAGTTGACTGATTTTAACTGTATGTCAATCAAAGGAATGGGGCGAGGGGAATCTCTGCTTCTGCATACACACAAACACACACATGTGCATACACACAGATGCTTCTCCTAGCCTCAGTTTATTAGACAGAGGAGCACTCAGACAGAGGACAACCCTTCAAAAAGAAAATTGCCAATGCAATTGCCAGATCGCATACTATGTCAAGAAATTGGAAGGCTGATTGGAGATTGCTGAAAAGTTTTATGATTGCAATGTAAAATGATGCTCCTGCGTCTCTAACTTCTTGTTTTAAAGAGCACTGTTATGGTTTCTGTTTAAGATGAAGAATTGCAAAAGATTAATTACTTCAGAAATAATACAGGCACCTTTTAAAAACTTGATCGTGATCCAAAGTGTCTCATTAGTATGTACCAGTGTTTTCACATATGTACTAGCATCCTCTAGCACTACAGTCCCTCGCAAGACAGACTTGCTATATTGTATGGATATTTTTGTATAGCTGTTAGAGCAACACACCAAATAAAGTTAACTCCTCCTCCTAACTTAAAAAGCTGTGGCAACCAACTGTAATTATTTATTCCAGGGAAAATGTGCTATTGTGGAAGCTGTTTGCAGCAAAAATAGACCATGTGAAGAACATAGTCACAGAATTCATTGGAACTAGAATGTGGATGGAATGGAAACGTCAATGTCAGGAAAAACAAATATGAGCATCCGATGGAAGCTCTATACAACTCTGCTCTTGTGGCACCACACAAATGTTGCTTTACCAACATCACAAGTTTATATCTCAGTATATTACTGTAGAAAAGGACTGTAGAAAAAGCTACAGTAGAAGAAATTTTGTTTTCTTTGTTCTGGAGGCAAATTAATTCAGTTCTAGAGTATCCTGTCTTGTGGTGATTTGATGACTGCTTCCTGAACGGACTCACCCTAACAAAAAGACTGTCTGCTGACTCAGCCTGCATACACCTTCCTCATCAGTCTTGTAGGTATTCTAGCATAAGCAACTATAGATTGTTATCTCCCTAGGACAGTATTAGTAGTATTTCCTTCAGGAGATTTTGAAATCTAGCCCCATCCTTATAAATTAATGTGTATCATTGTCTATGCACATCAACACATGTTGTCCAACAGTGTCAGGCATACTGATCTCATTTTGACCAAAACCTTCCTGGGGTCCCTCTTTACCCTGGGTTATCACCATTGAGAGCCCTTCCTCCCACACACTTATCAGATTCACATTTCTCATGAGCTGAGTCCATATGAGTTATTTTGGAGGCATTTTTTTTTCTGAAGGTTGGTCCTTGGCATCTACCACAAAAGATATTTTTTTGTATTGAATCAAAACTTGACTGATTCAGTGTAAATTGTTGTAGAAAATTTAATGCCAGAAAGGCAATGGCAACTGAAGACAGGGCAATTTCTGTAGTATCTACCCAGCACCTACTTTTTTGGCATCTAAGTGCCAAATTAAGATGTTTTTATTTGGCTTGGCTTTTAGTCTCAGAAAGCAGAATTATCCAAGAAACCAGTGTCAATAAAAATGATCTAAATGACTGGGCAGATTCATATGGAAACAAGCAGTTATTTAAATCAGAGTAGATAGATGGTAGATTTCCAGCAAATTTGGAGTATGTTAGGAATGATTTCCAATGTCCAGCCAATAGCAATGAGAAAATTATTTCCCTGCTAACCTAAATTATATTCATTAGTGTGTAAAATGAAGAAAGCTTGGTGAAACCAGGACAGGACTTTTGTGTGGAAAGACTGCAAGTTTCAGTACTATGTGGAAGAACTGTGAGTTGTAATAGAACAATTTTCCAGGCTCATCATTCCTTAAATTTAAGTGGTTGTCTGTTGTATTAGGTTTCAGTTCCCAGTTCTTGACACTCCAATTAAAAAAAAAACACCAAGGACATAAATTCTACTAGCAAGAATTCAGTCCATCGCTGCTTTGGATACACAGCACTCAACATGGAGTTTAAAGGCCAAAACCAACATTTTGAACTGTAACCAGAAATGCAAACTGACCTAGTAGAGATTGTTAATGTTGATATATACTTCCTACAGTCATGTATCTTGCAGTTATTCAACTGCCTAATTAGCGGTCAATGGCATTCACATATACAACATATTTCAGTAATCGAATATGGCCACTACTAGGATATGGATAACTGTGCCTAGGTTTCCTAATATCATCTGTTATCTAGCTGAGTAACACTACCTGAATAACGTAAGAATCAGATCTGTTAGTACCATTGAGACTCTGAATCTGATCCCTAAAAGGGAGAGAAACTCCAACTAGTACAGAATAGACATGACTTACACCAGGAATGGGCATCTATGAGGGGTCTGAGGCCAATTTTCTGCTCCACGACCCTCTGAGGGCCACCTAGACTGCCCAAAATATCAAAAACAAAACAACCACTCTACCAGAAATTACTAGGAGAGCTAGTTCCAATTTTGAAACACCCTTGGGTAACCCCATGCAGCTCTGTGGCTGTACTTTGCTCATCTCAACAACATAGTCAGAAGAAATATCAACACTATCTCCATCTTACCTGGACTGAGCTTTCAGAGATTAGCACTTAACAAGTTCATTACTGATCTCATACACCTGTTCTTGTATACCAGCTCATAGTGATGTAGACTTGAGTCGATAGCCTCGGACTCAAGTCGGACTTAAGTCGCTTCAGTGACTCAACTCGGACTCGACTCGGCAATAAATGAGTCACTGACTCGACTCAAGACTTGTATATTTTTAGTGATTGACTTGCTGTCCTTGGTTCAATAACATAACACATTCCTCTGGAACCTTACAACTTTGAACAATGCCTCCATCTCTTTTTACCTACTGGTCACATGGCAATCTATCTCAAGCCCAAAGTGTGGATGCAGTTCTCAGAGGAACAGGAAACAAGTTAGGCAAGGTTGAAGTCTGTTCAGCAGCCTGTCCCTGCTGCATATCAGAGGAGCCTTCTAAAATGTTTCCTAAGAGCAAAAGACAAGATTTGCCCCCAGAGTGCAGGGTTCATTTCTCAGAGGGGATCAGCAAATGTGTTAGGCAACAGACTTCTAAAGCTTTTGAAGCCTCAGCAATGGGGAGTAAGAAGGATCTTATTCCCCATCTCCGAAGTCACAGATGGCAAAATTGCAAACATGGAGGGCCAACTCTGCTTAAATTGTTAAAACTGACTTTGACTCTGTCCAATAATTCTGGAATTTTGGTTGTGGTATAAAGTTGGCTTCCATACTTGAGACTTGACTTAAGACTTGACTTGAAAGTATCTTCAAGGACTTGAGACTCGACTTGAGACTTGAAGGTAGCAATTTGATACTTGACTTGAGACTTGGAGTAAAAGACTTAAATACATCACTGCCATCACCACAACCTACCTTTTCACTTCTCATCCCAGGGTGAGTTCACTCAGTAGTTTAATTCAGGTTAATCAGTTTAAGCAGTCAACAGTTTTTCACTCTTTTCAGAGAGGCCTGCAAAACTGTATCCATTTTCTCTTGCTGACTAGCCCAAGAGTCACAGGGAAACAAGCATGCACTTTGTGTGTGTGTGAGCACGCACAATATAATTAGAGTCTTCCTTCCCAGGCAATCTTGCCTGCACTGGGATTGCTGGAGATTAAAAGCCTCCTTCCTCAACTGGTTTGTTCAAGCACAGAGGAGGGGAAGTTTTAATTCCCTCACCACAGTCCCAGTTACTGGCAGTAGAATAGGCTGGAAATTGTATGAATGCATCTGAAAGGATTCATGTGTGTATATGTCAGAATTATTATGTTTATCATGACCTCGTGCACCACCAACCCCCCCTGGTGTGGCCCCAACTGCTTCTATGAGGGCCCTCTGTGTTGCTCCACCCCAAAAAGCTTGCTGACATCTGAGGTACAGGTTAAACAAAATATATGGACAAAATAGAGCTCCTCAGACAGAGGATGGAACAGTTGTTCCTCAATCACATCTTCTGGAAACAAGAGGAAGACTGGCATGGAAACAGCAGTATGTTGTTCCCCAAATTGCCATTCAGGCAAAAGGTCAAGAAGGATATCACCCCTGATGATTTTGGAAGCCACTGAGAAGCCATTCTCTCCTTTTTTACACAGGTCATTCATCATATTGGAATTTACTTTCAAGGAAGTATACACAGGAGTTTAAATAAAAAGTGTGGAAGGGAGACATCCAGTACATAAGAAATACATGCCTAGTTGTTTTGAATGACCAAGGGACTGTGGATGTGTAGTTACCACACATTTTGAAAAATGTGTCTCCACAAGTTAAAAAAAAATTTTTTCCCTCTAATTTATGAAGAAGGCTGAAATCCCACTGGGTTTGTCTGAACTTGCAATCCAAATAAATCTATTTGAAACCAGCCTTAAACAGCAACACCAGAATGACGAGATTGTTAAAAAATAGTACCCTTCCAAGATGAACTGCAAAAAATAGGTTCCCATCAGTCAGATACATTTAGTTAGAGCCATGAGGATAACCAGAGAGCTGGCATGGTATAGTGGCTTGAGTGTTGGACAAGGACTCTGGGAGACCAGGATCTGAATCCCCATTTAGCCATGAAATCCACTGGGTGACCTTGGGTAAATCACACTTCCTTAGCCTCAGCAGGAAGCAATTGTAAAAGCACTCTGAACAAATCTTGCCAAGAAAACCCTGGGACAGGTTTGCCTTATAGCCACCATAAAGCAGGAACAACTTGAAGGCATATAGCAAAAACATGAGGGCAACCAATTTGGTTTTGGTACCAAATCCACATCAAAAAAACAAGCAGAACTAGATTTACATAGTCAATGACAATGCCTTGAATTCTGCAGTCACCACCAGGTTAAGCCCTTTGTTGCAAAAGGGCACACTGACAACTAACCAAATCTTCAGGAACCAGGGAGAGTTTTTTTAGGAAAGGGCACATGATCAACACCTTGAGGGCATCAGTCTCTTAAACAAGTGACAGTCACTTTCTGGATCCAGCTGGTCATCCTCCCTTTGCCAGATGCTAGGAGTCAGGAGGGGCCATGGCCAGAGCCTGGAAAAGTAACTTTCCCAAGCTCTGACCATGGTTAAAGCATTATGTAGCATGCAGATTCCTCTAAGTACCCATGGGCAACAACAGTTGAGATACAGCCTAACAATGAGGACTAGAAAGTACCTTAGGCACATTCAGTACCTAAAGGGCATTCAACGTAGAACCTCAGTTGAGATGGTTGGAAGAGATTATAGCTTCAAAGAATGCAGGCAAGTTCCTTAAGATCATTCTGTTCAACCCTAAGAGTGCCTTGCCCAACCCAGTATAGTAATAGCTTTACTGAAGATCATTGTACAGAGTCAACGCAGTGAAGGCAGGAAAAAAAAATTTTTTTTGGCTATCATCACAACAGAGCAAGTTCTAAGATTAGCACTAATCTGTACTCAGTCAATTTCCTTCATTTTTATTGAAAATATCATCCCAACAACTTCACTCTATCTAGTCTCTTAAAGTTCCACCTTGGCACTACCTTTCTGTGAGGCAAGAGCCCATACTGCAGGTAGAGTCTCCTGTGTCAGACAAGCTTTTGCTGAGGAGCCAGACTAAATGTGCCCAACAGCTACTGGGCAGCAGCAGTAGTGGAGAGTGACACTGGCAGAAGATCTTTCAGAGACAATGGCACCATTGCCATAACTAACATTTGTTAATACTGCATAGAAGGAGTCTCTGGTAAACCACTTCCGAATGTCTTTTACCATGAAAACCCTATGACAAGACAATCGATAATGAAATAGATAGTGCCAGAAATTGAGACCCCTAGGTCAGAAAGCACTCAGTGAGCCACTTGGGAAGAGCAGAGGACAAGTACAAGTAGCACTGTGGCTAATGATGGAACTGGACTCAAGGCAAAAGGATGTTCAGATGTTGGTGTACTCAAAGGTGAATGTCTGAAGCTGCATAATATTTATTATAGGAACATGGAACGTGAGAAGCATGAAGCTAGACATTGTAAAACAAGAAATACGTTTTAGTCAGATAATTTACAGTGTTTTTCTCAGGAAATGAAAATCTAAGAAGAAATGGGGTAGCATTAATAATAAGAAGAGATGCTGAAAAGTGTCAAGAGATATAATACAAAATCTGACTGAATAATATCAAGAAGGCTTTAGAGAAAACTCACCAATATATAGCAGAGTGGAACACCAATACAGAAAACAAAATAGAAACAAACATTGTTGGAGAATTTGATTTAGAATCAAGAAATGAAGCAGAAGCGCAAATGATTGAATTTTTGAGTCCAACAGTTTGTTCGTTGCAAACACATTTTTCAGGCAACCAAAGAGACAATTGGATATATGGTCATCACCTGATGGCCAATATAGACATCAAATAGACTACATAATTGGGAGCAGAAGATGGAGAAAGTCCTTTCTGTCTGCAGAAAGAAGACCAAGAGCAGACTGAGAACACTTGACAGCAAATAACAGTATCATTTCCTAGAGTGCCAAACAGTCAATTTACCTCAAGTTCTTGAAACAGAATTCTCAGGAGTGATCATACCTGCAGCCTAGGTAATTTTCATATTCCTCAGAGAGATCAAGCTTTGACCAGTTGTGCACTTTGGAAAACTTGCAAGGGCTTGCAAGTATCTATCCAAATGCATGGAGGCTATTAATGGACTCCTGAGGAATCTGCTTTAGTATGTACAAACACCCTGGCCATGAGGGAAAGAAAGGATAAATCTTGACATGAAAAGAGTAACATCAAAGTATTTTGTTATTATTCTGGTGGCAAAGCCTAGAAAAGGAAAGGAAAAATTTGAAATAATTAACAGAAACCAAATGGTGACTGCAAACCATACAGAATGCAAGAAAGTTGTGGTGTAGGTTGATTTTGGCATCAGAAACATGAAAGGAAATCCAACGGGATAAATCCAGATTGGATTGGCACGAAGTACAGAGCCTATTCCTGTGCAGAAGTTGAAAGACAAATAACTCATTTGTGGAGAATCTGCTGAGCAAGACCTGAGATCACAGAGCAAGAGACATGACACAACTGCATTGCAGAAAGCATTATACCAAACAGAAACAAACCTCAGTAAATTAGCTCAGTTCCCCCAAACACTTTGCAACTTCCTTGTCATATACTTCTTCTCAAGAGAGTAGACCACAAGTAAAACCAATGCACTAGATCAGAGAAACTACTTAGTATTAAAGTGGTTGTGGCATCCAGTACATTAATTCCACTGGCCATATTAATTTTGTTGGCTACTGGAATTTTACATTGTTAACATCCTAAAGGATTTTGTGGTGCTGAAACCTCTGGTAGCGATTGACAGAGTTGGTATCATGGTTCACAAACTTTTCTGCTGCTTGGGGGAATGAATTTTTCAGCTACTAATCATACACAGCCTTCTGTGAAGGAAGGCAAAGGTTAATCAAACTGGTACTACCATTTATCACAGAGCAGCTTACAGAAATTATGCTGGTTAAACAGATTATTCTATGACTGAGGTAACTTAAACTAAATGAGAATGTGTTCATAGCCGTATGGTTACCATAGAAGGTAATGTTCTCTTTCTCTTCATGGTCAGATATATTCCATTTGTTAAATCTCTAGTAAAAGTACACAACATATTCTTGGTCTGATACCCTTTAGTCACAGTGCTGGAATTGTGTGACCCTCCCAGTGTTAGCGAACAGCAACTTCCAGCTAGAGCTACTAGGAGATGCAGTTCAACATCTTGAACACTGCACAACTTCCCACCTCTGAGTTAGTCCTGGTGTTCTTTCTTTTTCTTTTTTGTTGATCTTTCTTACATCCTCCCTAGTACTCATGGGATAGGAGCATTCATCTGGATTAGAAACTCCCTTTGTCCCCACGTCCTAGTGCTGTTTCTCCTTCAACCAACTACTGCTTTTCCCAGTGGTCTTTCTTGGTGGTTTTTTTCCATTTGTATCTGGTGTTCATTCAACCTTTTGCTTCCTAACTCTCCTCCCTACTTTTACTGATGCACCAGATGTTTCTCTTGCTGTCTGTTTAGGTTGCCATATTCTAGGTACCCAAGTTCAGATGGCCACATCTGGATAGTGTTTATTTCCTCCTTATGTACCACATGATTTGGCATGAAAGAATCACCTACCCCTGTTTTCCACTCATAAGGACTCCTTTCACAGTTATCTTGGTTACAGAAAACAGGAAGTTGGATTTTCTTAGGGCCTTTCCGCAGTACACTGTTATAGTGTTGTTATTCCACTTTCAACATCCTATGGAATCCTGGGGTTTGCAGTTTAGGGAGAGGCATTTATAATTCTCAGCCAGAGAACTCTTTGGCCTCAGTAACCTCAGGATTACTGGGCAGAGTCTTTCTTTATATTTTTTTTCACATTTTAAGTAAATTCTATCTAACTACATGGCCGTTGAAAGCAGCATTGACTTTTCCTTTTCTATACCAGAAATAACCATGCCAGCCAAAACACAGCTCATGGCTTTCCAATTCCAACAATCTTCTATTTTCTAACATTATCCATTTTTTTATCCAAACAATGCAAGCGGATTCATAATATAACTTTAAATCTGATCACTCTAGTCCTCCCCTTTCTTTTACATCAGTCAATAATCTCCATTTTATCCTCGGTTTCTCATATGACCATATAAATTTATTAACTTCCTTCTGCCATGAGACAAGTGTTATAGTAGAAAAAATTAGTGGGATTGTCTGGAAAAGAAACATTAATCTCAGGAGAACATTCATCTTAATTAAAGAGATTTGCCCATCAAGGGCAAATCTAAAAATTGTCATTTTTTCAGATCTTGTTTTATTCTGTTCCAGACCTTCATCTAGTTATTTTCAAATAATTGCTTGTTTTTAGTGGTCAGGTTGATACTTAAATGCTGTATCTTCTTCACCACTTTGAAATATGTCTTTTTAACCAATTTCGCTTTTCCCAAATTACTCATATTTTTAATCATAATTTTAGTTTTATCCAAATTTACTTTTATCCAAATCTAATTTAAAGCCCACCAATCTTCCAGATTCTTTTAACTTTTCCATCAGGTAATCTATTCCATTTAGAGGCTCTTCTAGTGTGATGACAACATTGTCAACGAAGGCTTTCAGCTTGAACTCTTCCTTCTGGGTCTTTATTCCTCTTATATTTTTATCAGAATCTATATCCCTGTTAAGAATTTCCAAGACCATAATAAACAAAAGTGGGGATAATGGGCATTCTTGTCTTGCACCTTTTTCTATCTAGATGGAGTCTATCAAATTACTATTTATTAATAATTTTGCCTTTTGGGAGGTATATTATAGCTGTTAAGAATTACTAAATTAATGTAGAATGAGTGCTTTGTATGCTCAGATTCAGGAACAGGCCAGGTTCATTAGGCAGCATTTTGTAGTTGCTCTGGGTATATGAAAAATAATGAATAATAAATAATGGTGGGAAAAAGTATAAAGTAGAAGCCATTCTCAGAGGACATCACAACTTAATGCAGTTCTTGACTACCGACTGCATTGGCATTCCTATCCTGGAACCTTAAGGGATGGGGGAGGGGAGGAATCATTGAGATAAAGAGTGATACACAGGCCAAACTTCTGGCTACCATTGGTTCACAAACTTTAAAAAAGTCTTTCTCACACACACATATGGATGTACAGTGACCCTAGCCCTGCCCACACTACTGAGCCTTGTGCACATGCGCTCTTCTCTCCCTTAAGTCCCTCTTCACCTAGTGGAGACATCCAGTTCTGACCTGAATCTATCTGAGGTATGGATATGCGGCATTGTCAGGATTCCCAGACAGCCTTGCCAAATGTCAGATGCCTAAGGATCCACAGATTTGGAGCTTTCGTAGAGACAAAAACACATACTTTTATTGTTAAAGATGTGCAAATTTATTCATACTCTTCTTACTTATCAAATACTAGATTTTATATATTTAATCTTGCCATGACAGACTCTTACTTTGTATTTAGATTGAGGTATGTTTTATAGGTGCCTTTGAGTGACCTCCAACTTATGGAAGCCTTCTCATAGTTTTCTTGGCAAGATTTACTTCAAAGTTTGTCACTGCCTTTCTCTAAAGGTGAGATAAGGTAACTTACCCAAGGTCACCCACTGGGTTTCCATGGTTGAGCAGGGATTCAAACCCTGGTCTCCCGGAGTCTTACATCCTTATCACACTATAGTGTTATACCATTACATTCTACTTTAATTGCTGTGGCAACATCCTGTGGAATTCTGGGGTTTGTAGCTTAGTGAGCTCATCTGACTGATAGTTCTAAATGTCCCTCCCTAAACTGTAAATCCCAGGATTCCATAGGCTGTTGCCATGGCAGTTAAAGTGGAATATAGCACTATAACAATTTTGTATGATAAGGGTCTTAGTCCAACACTTAGAGTACTCCACCACACTTGCTAGTATCTACGTATTGGCACATACTAGCATATTCAGTCATAGAACATAGTAAAAACACTAAGTCATAAAACATGGTATTATGCTAGTGTTGTATATACAAATATCTCATTCCAAATGTTCAAAAAGAACATGTCGGTTACCATTCATTGAACACTGCATCTAGACTTAAACAATGATTCTGGAGTAAAAGTAGACAGTTCAGAAGAAAAGAGACAGTGCTTTCAACTGTGATCTCTATGAAGGCAAATTGAAGATGCTGGAAATACTCCAGGGAAAAACCAGCAGGATTCTAGCCTTGAAAGCACTTATGCTAGATGGTCTTGGCAATAGCTGACAATTGATTTAAAATGTATTTAGAAAAGGCTATTATAAAGCAAATGGAAAACAATGATTTGCCACAGACATTGAAGGTAAAATTGTGGGGTTTGAGTTATAAGAATATTTTAAGCTTTTATGTTAGAAAAAGAATTGTTAATGTGAATCTTGTTAGGAAGTAGAAGTAGAACAAATTAACAAAGTATGCTGGAAATAATTTCAAAATAGGCCAGAGAAAAACCTTGGCCAATGTGATTTGGCAGGTAGCCTACGTGGGACTCTGCTGATATGCTGCCAAAGATGGTTTGGGTACATTAACAGTACAGTTAGAGACACTTTAGGAATGTGACTTGATAAATAATAAACATTTTACACCCAAGGAAGTTCTTTCCCTCCTATTGCATAACACTCTTCATATTGATTCTTGCTAGTTCCTCTCCCACTATTTACATATAAAAGTTAAGAAAGACAAAATGAACGCTGCGTCACACGTTCTTTTGGAGACAAATCTGGTAGTACTAGCTCTTATGAGACTGCAATATATAACTTATAATAACCTGCATCTGTGTAGTTCATAGCTTAAAAACTGCTGTCTTTAATCATCATCATCCAAGGAGGATAAACATGTAAGACTGCATCCAAATAGATACAGCTGTGTTTAGCAGTCCAAAAACACAGTAAGATTTGTATCTGCCTTCCTGTTACAGTAAAGATGAATTTGCAATTGCTCATTGCATGTTCCATGTACTGTTTGGGACACACATGTATGAAAATGTGTGATAAAAGCATAGGCACCATCTTTGGCCATTCACATATTTATCAATGTTTTTTAAGACATTTATATTCTACTGTGCAGTTTGAAAGGCTCTCAGAACAGCTTATATGTCAATAAGAAAAAGACAGCTCCTGGCCTCAGGTTTAAAATCCAAAAAGAGACGAAACAAAAGGAGAAGGGATGGAGAAGGAAAACAAGAAAATGTAGGCCAAAGTTCTTAATGTTAAGCCTAATAGAACAGGCTGCTGGATGACAGTACAGCAGAAGGCAGGAGGTGGACTGGGGTGATGTTGACCCCCCTTCCTTTCTCTCTTCCCTTTGTAGAGTCTGGTGGAACAGTTGCTGGACCATGTAGCCCCGTCTCCCTTCCATGCCTCATAAGTTACAATTCTGTGTATGCTTGATATTAAATCTGTGTATGCTTGATATTAAATCTCACTAATTTGAGATTTATATCACTTGATATTAAATCTCACTAATTTAAATAGGACTTCTGAATAAACTCATGAAGGACTGAGTTAACAATACTGTATACAACACAGACAGAAAGCGGACAAACCATGTTTGCCAGTATCATGTGAATCACAGATTTCTCCCACTTGGCAACAACAGAACTAAGATGGAAAACTGTAACCACATAGCTGCTACATCAGTTTCAAGTCTGCCAATTTTAATTATGTGAGATTAAAAAAACAGGGCTTTCAAACGGATCTGAGCCCCAGCTAGGATTACTTTTTGGACCCAGTCTCTGTCAGCATCTAACCCAGAGGCACTGAAAAAGTGAAGCTTTTCCTAGTGATAAAAATAAACAGAACATTACTAAGTGGACCAAACCAGGGCCAGGAAAAAGAAAAAAAAGCTCCAATTTAGCTGGAGCTAGATCCTGGCAAATAATCCCCTCTGGTTTGGGTGGGTGAGACCTGGGGGTGACAACTGATTGCTGCCGAAAAGTTGCACTCTACACGTACTTGAAGACACCTTCGTCTTTCTTATTATTAAGAGGCTGGCAGTGTGAACAAGATTTTTAATTGTTACGGGGAGCAGGGAAGGGATCAGAAAAAAACTTGCTCGCTTGTCCCCTTCCCTAAGAACTTTTTTCTCCCACTTTCCCCCGACCATGTGCTGAGCGCCTGTCCGCAGGCTTGACTGATGTCCTGGCGCTTCCAGCAATCAGCTTCGGCACTGTTGCATCATTAATACCCATGGAGAAACGGGAGCGAGGTCGTGGGGGGACGCGTTCCCACGGGCAGTGGCAACCCGGGCCACTTCCGCACGGGACCGTTAGAGCGCTATCATTCCACTTTCAACATCCTCTGGAATCCTGGGGTTTGCAGTTTTGGGAGGGGCCTCAGGCCCCTCCCAAAACTGCAAACCCCAGGATTCCAGAGGATGTTGAAAGTGGAATGATAGCGCTCTAACGGCCCCGTGCGGAAGTGGCCCCGAAAACGCTACTCTAGTAAAACCTCCAGCGAGAACTCGACACCACCTCCGCCCTGCTTTTTGGAGCTCCCGGCGGCGCAAGAAAGAGCGGAAGTACTTTGATGTTTGGCGGAAGCGGAAGCGCGTCCTTGAAGAATTATGGCGGCGCTGGGGCGAGTGGTGGTGAGTGCAGGTGGCTGCCGTTGTCGGGCGCCTCTCCTCGGGAAAACGGGCGGGCCGGTGCCGTTACAGCAGGGCGCGGGTCCTGAGGGGCGGCTCGTACCGTTACCAGTTGCTTCCTCCCGCCCCGCTTGCGCTTTGGAGGGGAGTTTTGGGTACGGTCGGTGCGGTGACCCTTCGGCGGAGTCGGTCACGGGGGAGTCGCGGCTCGTAATGGGCTACCGAAGCGCAGCTCCGCATCCCACGGCTCGGTTAGCGGGGAGGGGGGCCGTAAAGCAGGAGTGGCTCGAGGCGCTCCCGGCACAATCCTCTCTCCCCAGGGCTTCCCTGGTTCCCATGGAAACTTTTGCCCTTGGACGCTTTGACAGGGGGACTCACGTCGCTGATGGAGAAGAGAAAGGCGTCATAATTTGTTAGGTCTTTTTTTTTTTTAAATTTTATTTAAAAAGGCAGTTCTTAAAATATTTACAATATCTTACAGATATAAGGTAATACATGGCATAGACAAATTTTACGGTATACAGGCATCCCTCCGCATTCGCTAGGGTTTGGGGCACAGGACCCCTGTGAAAGTGAAAAAGCTGTGAATAACTCTCAAAACTCTCCCAAACCATATTTAACACAAAAAAAAGTATGATCTCCGTATCCGGCCCACCATGGAGTCCTTTGAGGCGTCAAGGTTCCTTCCCAAGGCAGAAGTGGGTGGCTGGCGGGGCTTACTACCACCTCCACTGCTGCCCCACATCATTTTTAATAGGGAATTACTGGCCTTGTTTGTGGTTTCTCAGTCTTAGGAGGCTGGCAGTCCCTGTTAAAAATGGCACAGCAAGGTAGCAGGCGGCAAATAATCCATGAATAATCAAATCCGCAAATGTGAAACCCGCGAATGTGGAGGGTGGACTGTACAATAAAAAATAAACATCGGGGAAAGAGAAAAAGAACGGTTATTTATGCTGATCAACTTAATTAGAGGATTAGGAGAATGAAGAATATGGAAACTGAGGTAAGCGAAAGAAAGAAATATAGGGAGAAGAGAAAAGAAAAATAAAATAAAATAAAGAGGAGCGAAAGATGTGAATTTCTGGTAGGCCTCATTGGAGTAATGCCAGAATAATCCCTCCCATCCCTGTCAGCATCAGCCAGTGTTTGGAAGATAAGTTAAATGGTTGACCTGGGAAGTATTATATCATTTATTCTGGTCTCAAAGGAATTTTTGTTGCATTCTGTTTTCTGCTTGGCAACTTGTGGCTGCTTGTTGTATCATTGTTCCAGTGAATGAGGTGCTAGAAGGGGTGTAAAAATGAGTTTCTTTGAGATGATAAACCTTCTTGTCCAGAATATGTAGTGTGTAAATATAACAATATAAGAGGAAATTGCAGTGAGCAGCATGTATTCTGACTCTCGTTGCATGGAAAGCAAAGAGTGGTATACTTGGAACGAGTTATCATTTCCTTATACTGTGTTTAGTTATAGTCATTCAGAATGTTGTGCTTATTCCTGTTCTAATCCTGTAACTAACAATGGATCTTTTCACTCTAGATACCTAGAATTGTTTGTATGAATATTCTTGTAATTGCAACAAAGCTTTCATTTATTTCATTAGTTTTGACTAATGAGCTTTTTAATTGAAGCTTTAGAGGACTCTTAGCAGTAGTGACACTGAGGCCCTAATATTTTCATTTGGTACCTTAGTCACTTTTCTTTATTTTTTTTCTGTTGCTTTCCAGCATTTCTTATGATGCTAGTATCTTGCATTTTTGTGAGTTTCCTTGTCCTGTTGATTACGCTTCCTTGTCCCTCTGATAAGTAAAGTAAATACCTCTTGAGAGTGTCTTTGTATGTTTTTGCTAGAAAAGTGAGTTTATACAGGTGACAAATAGTCTGTGGATAAGCTTTGTCTCTATTGTATAGCTTGGTCATATGTGTCATTTTATCAAGTTGGGATGAAAGCCATTGTGGTGTAGTGATTTAAGTGTAGGGTGACCAAGGTTCAAATTCCCACTTGGCCATGGAAATCAGCTGGGTGACCTTGGGCAAATCACACTCTTTCAGACTCAGAGGAGGGCAATGACAACCCTCTTCTGAAAACATTTTGCCAAGAAAGCCTCATGATAGGGTTACCATAAGGCAGAAAAAACTTGAAGGCACACAATAACAACAACGTGGTGCTGACATTACTTACAAAAATATATTTGTTCGATGTACATAAAAAGGAAAACAGTGATCTTTGTATACTGTTGCAAGATAGATACAGTGGGGAAAATGGCTTTTTCAGAGTAATGGGACGAAGGCTTCTAGACAGAAATGAGCACATCTTGAAAAGGTGAATGGAATATAGTAGTTACAATTGACAGTTTGCCTGAACAAATGCTTATAAATTCAAAATTGTAATAATTTATTTTTACTTGCAAGTATAGTGTAAACATAGAGTGAATCACACTTTTGAATTTTGCTGGCAGTTTTCAGACTCTTTAGAGAAGCAACAACTGTTTTTTTTTCAGGGAACTGTTTAATTGTAGTGTTAATGGGAAATAAGTATAATGACTGTAATAATTTTGGTCAAAAAGAAATTTGTTTGTTAGCATTTATTCTCCTTGACTTTTATTCCTCTCTAGAAGCGCCGAGCTGGAGAATCTCAATGGATATCATTATGCAGTAGATTAATACAAACTACATTAGCTCAACCACAATGGGGCAGAATGCTTCATGGCACTCTCCAGGTGAGATTTCATTTGTTTGTTTTGGATGCAAGAATGGGAACTTAAGCCTTATTGTGGTGTTAGGAATTCTTTGGCTGGTTTGGAAGAAGTAAATTGCAAATTACCCACGGCTTGTAGTGTACTGATTTCAGAAATGTCGTAATTGGAGCCAAGTATGACTTGCCGTATTAGTCTTTATTGTCTCTTTATTTATACCACTCCTTTCCTCCAAAACTGGCCCAAGACAAATATGCATATGTTGTCTTTTAACCTAGCAGTGATCCAGTTTCATACTGCTACTTACACACTTATCTTTTCTTTTTCTCTTTTCAGAGATACAAGAATGGCCAATCACGTCTAACCAGTGTTTGCTGTGGATTGATACAAACTGTTGGTACAGTAAAACAGCCCAACAGAACACTTCATCACACAAAAATGGTCAGGACAAAATGATGTTCTGTACTACATTACTGCTGTTTGAACATATTGGAGTAGAACAGTTCTGCTGTACTGGGAGTGGTGGTGGGATTTTGGAAGTCATCTCCAGGTGTTAGGTAGAATTCCTAGCACACTATTTCCATAAGCTTATTGTGGAAGACAAGCGTTAAATCCCTGAGTAACTTATACGTATTATTTTAAAGGTTCTGACAAATTAGCCAAAATATGAAGGGGTGATGTGGCACAATCAGGGTACTTTGTGGATCTGCTTACTAGATATCGTGAAGGTGAAATGAGGCTGCTAGTTATATAGCTGTTTTTGACAGTGTGTGCAAATTATCTTCTGAAAGTGATCTTTAGTCACAAATCATCTTACTAGTTCTAGCTAAGAGTTCTCTGAAACAGTACCTGTGCCAATATGCCAATAGCCCCCTATTTGGCCAGGTTACCAACCAATTAGCCAAATTGGATCTCCCTGGAAATTGCTTAAATCTTTAGAATTTTGCTACAATCAAAACCAGGGCCATATGTTTGCCCTTGGAAGTTCTTAAGTGGGAATCCTGTTTGTGAACAATGCTAGCAAAACCGTCCGTTAAGGTCACAGTTGCACTTTTTGCATGACTGTATTGTGTCAGTGAGATAAGTCAGAGAAAGTCATTGCTTTTGGGACAAAGTTTGCCAGCTCCAAGCATCTTATTTCTGTAGTGATTTGCTTCCCATTAGGTTCCTAAAAGCAAGGTCTTTTGGGAGATCGAATTGGAAAATTGCCTCTTTCGTGAAGCATTTTTCTAATCCAGTACAGGAAGGAAAGAACCAAATAAGGGCTAAAAGATCAAGCGCATGAAATACACTGTAATATATTGTATTCAGAAAGGAAAGAAATCTAATATACAAAAATAAATGCAAAATATTCACAATATTACCAACAGTGAAGTATGAATAGAGATGAGTACTAATCTGTGATACACATTTAGATAGATGGCATGATATTAATATAAACAAGTAAAAATACATGTAAGATCAGCTTGTGGAAATAATGAAAATATGAAGGGGCAAGCTATTTAATGTACACTTCTATTGACTGACTTGTAATTAGTAGCATAAAGCCCCAACAAATCATCTTGGTGTTGATTTTTTTGCCTGAATATGGTCCCTTTTTTCTTTTTACTATTACCTTCAAGATCTTCCTCTCTAATTTTCTGATTAGTTGTCAAATTCAGCACTCCCTGGCTTTAAGGAACAAACCAACTATACATTGCAGAAATAGGTGGCTCAGAGCTGCCGTGCTGATATCCTTTTGCCTCTTGCTGCCTTGTGCTGGCGTAATTATGCTATGGATTTTAATTCCCATTGTTAAGGATCCTTTCTCTTCTTTCTTGGGATATGTAAGACCTGTGCAAGCACATCAGAAAGGGGGAGTGTTATTGGAGGATGTTGTTTCACTAGAACTGCATAGCAGTAGGACTTTACTTGATTAGAGATGCATAGTGGAATTGTCCTCAGTTATTCAAACATGTTTGAGCCAGTTGTGTGGCATGATCCATCTGTCTCTCAGACGCCTTCACTGTGTAAAAACCCTGTATTCTATATTTGGTGAGGTTGGTTAGAAAATGGGGAAATAAACCAGAAAGGGATTGAAGAATGAAGGTGTGACATGAGATGAAGGTGTGACATGGGATGTGGTGACATTTGCTTGGGGAAACTGATGGGGCTATGGAAGGAGAAAGAGAGAGAAGGTGAAGCGAAGAGGGAGGGCTAATGGGTCTGTGGAAATACAAAACAGAAGGGATGTATACTATGGAGCATAGAGGAAAAAAGTAAGGATTTGACTCTGAAGGAAAACACTGAAAATTGCAAAGATGGTGTTTAGTTATTAATGTGGTTTTGCATCCTTGTTGAATTAATGAAAATAAACCCTGGTACACTTAATTTGTGCATCCTTGGTGCAAACAGATACAAACCACTGGTTCATTTATAATATGTCTCATCCCACTTGGTCAGAACTATTTCCTGGGATAGCCTGGCTGTTCTTGTGCAGCAAAAACGGAGTACCATAAGGCAGAGGTTCTTAACCTCTGGCCCATGGAACCCAGGGGGTCTGTGAACTGGGCACCAAAACATATTCTTTTCCATTACAAGCATGGAACAAAAATCTCTGACTAAAGCTAATTTAGAAAACAGAGTAGTCTAGGTTAGGACATGAGTTACAGTTTTAACATTTTGATCCAGGTGTATCCATTTTCACTGTGACTGAGACATTAATTGCAAGCTTAGTTTATGCCACAAGCCAAAGAACTTTCCTATTAAATCATAGGTATAATTGAAGCATGAGCTGTTTCTATTAAAACAAGTTTCACAACTGAATGTATAGTAATGCTTAATTAGTTTATCTGCTTTAATAGCTTTTTAAAGATGCCAGGTTATAGTTGGGGGTATGACCCATATACTATTTTGGCCTCCCTTCCTCCCTCCCATTTTATTTTGTTTAGAGTATGTCATAATTTTACAACTTCTTATTCTTTTTGCTGATGGAAAAAAGTGGCATGTGCCTTCCATCTTGTGGCTACTTAAGAGAAACTTAACCTGTGGGCTTCTGCATTCATTCTCAACGGAGGTTCATATGTATAAATGGTAGATTATTAGAATCTAGCAGAAGTACTAAGCTTTGCTAGTGTTAGAAATTCTTTATTATCTACACCTGAGTGTTCTTTCTTTGCCCATCTTCCCCCAGCTCATTTTCTTTCTCATTGAACTTTTCCTTCAGTGTGCTGAATGAGAATTCAGCCTTTTTCCTCTGTTTACTGTCTCCTTTCCAATTGCCAAATAGCTCTGTCTGTCTGTCTGTCTGTCTGTCTGTCTGTCTGTCTGTCTTTCTTTCTTTCTTTCTTTCTTTCTTTCTTTCTTTCTTTCTTTCTTTCTTCTGTCTCTTGTTTAACTATTTGAAATCATTACAAGGAGCTGATTGTAGGTTACCTTGATAAATGAATATTCCAGGTCTGCCGGCAGCTTCATCTCTAGGGGATATTAGGGATATTTGCTGCCTAGTGACTAAATACAGTATTGCAGGCTGCAGAGTCAGCATGGTATTAATGGCTTGACTGTTGGATTAGGAATCTAAGAGGCCAAGATTTGAATCCCCACTCTCCCATGGAAATTCAATGAGTGACACCAAGTCAGGTATACTCTCTTATCCTCAGAGGGGGGCAACAGTAAACCTCCCCCTGAACAAGTCTTGCAAAGAAAACCCTGTGATAGGGTCATCTTAGGTTTGCCATAAGTCAGAAATGACTTGAAGACATACAACAGCAGGCTACAAAGAGATTTTAATCAATTAAAAAAAATAAAAAAACCTCAAGGTGAACACCCCAGGTACCCTTAGTGTACATGCCAAGTTATATATGTCTGTGTTTCTTGGTCTTTGAACTATGGCAGAGATAGACATGCGTTATCTTTTCTTACCTTACATAAAGATGATAAATAAGAGTTTCATGCCTGTTGTAGATCTAGTTGTTGCAGTTTAATCATTTTCAAAGAGTTCTTTTTGTTATTGGATCCTCATTAGGAAGTTTTCTAGAGTCAGGGCCAGCCAGCCAATGTCGTTGATGTCTACTGAAGAGTGCTTGAGTCAATCAAGAGAGGGACGTTGATGGATTCACAGCAAAAGAGAAAAATATGGGAGGGGCAAGGCACCTTATTTGTATACTTTGTAAGTGGTTCCAGTAGCTCTCATTTTAAACAGCAGTGCTAACATTTTAGAATCATCAGCCTATCAGCTGTGCTACAGTGAGATCAGAACTCCTCGAAAGTATGGGTGATTGGAGACCTTTAAAGGCAGGCATTTTTAATCAATATATTAATTATTGATACAGTGAGGCATGGTTTGGAGAATGCTCTCTCTGGTACTTTTCTCTGTGTGGTGAAGCTGTGAAAGCATACTATCCTACACTGCTAGGGAGATCCATTCTGTTTTCAAAACTACTGGAGAATGTGCAGATGTGCAACATTTAAATAGGATGTATGTATTATAACACAGTTGGAGCTAGGTCACATGGAAAAATCACCAATTAAAAGTCTACATATACCATACTTCATGTTTATATACTATGGTCGGAGATGACTTTGCGTCTATGTCTAGCAGGGCAGGAAGTCACAATTTCAGTCCCTTTCCTTCAACCATAGAGAGATTACTGGGAAATTTGTTGGCTAGTACAAGCTAATAAATGTAGCTTTCACGTATGGAAAACACTTTCTGGATTAATAAAAATGCGATATCCATAATTTCTTTCTTTATTTTTGTTACAGGTTTTTACAGCCAAAGATTCCCTTCAGCCATCTGAAGAGAAAGTAGGTGCTTTCACAAAGATTATAGAAGCAATGGGCTTCACTGGACCACTAAAATATAACAAATGGGTAATTTTTCATCTTAATAAGCTTGCTCCATTTCATTTGCTCTAAAAAAGAAGAGATCACCAGAATAAATTAGCTCTAATCCTTGCTGACAAGAGTTGTTTGAATGTCTTTATAGCACAATCCTGTACATGTTTATGCAGAAATCCAATTGAATTCAGACTTATTTCCAGATCAGTGTGTATAGGATCATGGCTGTATTTACTCTTGCAGCAAAATGATGAAAATTTTTGTATGTGGATCATTAGCCCTTGGATAATGGTCTGGCTACATACTCTCTTTATGTCTTCTGTTTTATTTTGTTTTTTGGCTTAAGTCATTATATCCCACTTCGTTCTATAGTGGTTTATAGCAGTTTTTCTAAAGGACAATTGATTTTTCTAGTTGACTCTTGGTGGAAGAGGCCAAATATAAATAACATATAAATATGAGGTCTATTTTTAAAAAATGATTGCCATTTATAAACTGTCCAGAAAATCAATGCTAGGACAGAGCACTTTTTGACAGCTGCCTGCTAAATGACAATTTTTTTTAAAGAGGTACAGTTTAGTGAACTGGGCAGGAAGCAGAGCCAAGTCCTAGGTGTAGTCGTGATGGAATGTTGGTGAGAGATTGGGGGATTTTTACTCTTAGGGCCTGGAATTTTCTTCTGGCAACATCAGATGCCTTTCTTTGCATTTTTTAAAGTAATGAGTTGTTTAGATAATTTTCTTTTTTTGTGTCAAATGCTGATGCTGCACCCTAAGATTAAATTTTATTACCCATTACTGTAGCCACTGTTTTGATTTCTGTTGTCTTATAAGATGTATTTAGTTGAAAGCAAGGAAAAAAGAGATTGGCATTATTATTCCATTACTCCATTCAACACCTAAGTCATTCAGGAAGTTGTCCTTGCTAGTAAGATCCCTGTATGATCCTTTTACCTGTGACTAGATTGAAGTTCTGTCCAAGACCTCAGTAAGCTTGCTTTGGTTACAGTATCTTTAAGCATGGATATTGCTGAGTGCATAAAAACTGGTTGGCTGAGCAGAGGTGGGTTGGCTTGAATGTATGGTGTATCTTGGCATAATAAACATTGCATTACATATGAATCATTGTGTAAACATTAAAAAAAAAAGCACTAACAATAACGTGTAAGGATAATGTTCACAAGGAAGCCTACATACTTGATCTGCAACTGGTAATGAAGAATCTATAATTTTTTTATCAAGCTAGTTCATTGGTTAACTATCTTTATTGCTTCAGAGTTTTGCCTTTTTCTGAAATCTCTATAAACTGACTTCATGGCATCTCAGTTGGAAAACTTTGCCTATCTGTGTCTATAGCTACATCCATGAAACCAGCAGTTTATTTATACCAGTGTGTCTTTTCTCAGAACACTGCTCTAGAAGATTAAAAAAAAGTTTCTGTTTTGGTACATAAGAAAAAGACCCTTCCAGATTGCATAGCTGGGTAATGCCTTTATTACAGCTAAACAAAATGCCGCAAAAGAGTGACTAATTCTTTTGTTTTGCAATTTTCCTCAGACCTATTTTTAACTGTTTCTTTCCACGTCTCCTGTATTTTGTATCAACTACCTTGTTGGATGGTTCTGGAGAACTCTGAAGCTTATGCAGTGTTTTGGGCATTTTGACTGGTCCTAATAAAGGTGTTACCCAAATAACTGCTTTTGAGGTTTTGAAATAATCAATTATCAATATGATAAATGGCTCTGGTTTCCATTCTGTCAAGCTGGGGATGGATGTGGTTTATTGTCATATTGATTATGACATCATAATTTATAACAACAGTCAAAAATTAAGAATTTACATAGTGTTTCTGTTTATAATACTCTGCATCCTCAAATGATGATAACTTTGCTGTGTGTGATTTTTTGATGGAAGTCCATTGAACAGTTTTCAGTCTGTAAAATTAAATATTAAATTTGTAAGGGAGAGCTGGGGTGAAATATTCTTTAAAATAAGATGAAGCTGTGTGCTTCATACACACAGCTTGGAAGCAGTCAGAATCTTAAGGTCAAATAAAGCCTAGCATCTTTGCTTGCCTCAGCTGTTAGAAATTTTACAAAAACTGATGGGAAACCAAATATAAAGTCTTTCCATTACTGTTCTTATGGTTGAGGAAATATGATGCTTTAGCATAGGAAATTCCATGGAAGATTGCTTAAAGTGTTATGATATTTAAATGCATGAAAGCTTTGAGAAATAATTCCAAAGGAAGTGCACTGGCATCTCCCATCCGTAGTTATTAATTGCATTTGGGACTAATTTTCCCATGCCCATAATCGTCCTACTGAATGTAATGATGTCAGAGTTCATCGGCATAACAGACAGTGTAACAATAAACAAACAATTTATTAGTTCTATAGCTTCAAATTTTACTTGCCAGTTATAATTGTTTTCAGAATATATGAATCTGGAAGTTTCCAGAGGTACCCATGTTAGTCTGTTGCCAAAAAAGGACAGTAAAGTTCTGCAGCAGCTTAAAGATTAACAAATATATTATGGCATATGTTGTGGAATGGGGGAGGTTGTGATGAGGGAGTAAACTTTTTGACTGTACTACTAAGCACGCTTACTAGGAATTGTGCCCTGTTGAACTTGTATATTTAGACTTCTAAGTAAATATACATAGAATTGCACTATACAGCATTTGAGAACTTGAAAAATCTATTTTCTCTGTACAGTAGTTCAGATAATTTTGGATATAATCCTGAGTTAATGCTGTTTTTTTTATTCATCTACCCAATCCACTTTCTATAAAAAAAATAAGTAGTTTTGTGTATTTGGCAAGAAAATTTGGTTTGTCTCTAAATCCTCCCATAATTCTGAATAGCTCTGATCAGCAGAAGTAGGTATATGACAGAGAATTACCTCTTTGTGGTTTTCCTCAGTGATTATGAATCAGCAGTTCTGTGCAATTACCTGAAAGTAAGTCACCTTGAAATTAGTGAGATCTGTTTCAGAATAAACATGGATAGGATTGTTTCAAAGATACCAACTACATATTATTATTTATGAAATTGAAGTACTGTTATTTGATTCCATAAATGTTCTATGTGGACATAATATTTTGAATTGTTTAATGCTAGTAACATATGCAGGAAAATCTGGATAAATCATGGTGAGGAGAGAATACTTAATTTATGCAAGCAGGAAGATTAGCTTTGAACAGTGGTCTGTCTTGTTAATATTATTTCCAGGTATGGTGCAGTCAATTTGAAGTGCATATTCATGCGGCTCTCTTCAGAATCTAATATGATGCTTGTGGTGTCATGAGATTTAATGCTGGTGATGTTTATGATTAGCAAGAGGTTCAAATGATGCTTATATTCTTTCTGCAGAAGAATACCAGTTGGCTTTAAAGAACTTCATGTATCTTCATTATATTTTATAAAGATTAATCAATATTCTCTGTAGCACCATTTTCAAAATATAGAATGTTAGGGACTGCGTTATGACTAGCAAACTGTAGAGTAGCCAAAGCCCTCCCATCTAATCAGTATTATAATCAGTAAACCGTAGGAGAATATTCTCAATCCTGTTTCTTGTGTATTCTTCATTTCTCATCAGTTTCTCTCATCTCCTTTTCTTGATGCCTTCTGTACATGTCATCTTCTATGCTACTCACATGGGAAGCTGTTTTATGGTCAAACTCTTTGTCCATCTATCGTAGCATTGGTGCTATCAGTGGTTCTTCAGAGTATTAGCCAGAGAAGTCTTCTGATGCTAGGAATTTACAGAATGCTCTGCCACCTTGCCAGAAACACAATACAATAAAAGAATGTAAACTATTACAGTAAGTAGCAATATGTTAAATAGCTTTTTATGTGATCCTGTAAGATGACATGTAGTTCACCATTCAGTCAAATATTAAGCCTGTAGAAATGAATGAGTCCAATTTAGCAGTAGAACATTGGATCAGGCTCTGAGCATTAAGTACTAGGGAACTCCTTGACTTTTTGAGGTCCTCAGCAATGTCGGAAGCCTTTATGCTCTTATAGGGGAGGAGCGATGCACCAGAAGAGTTTTTTAAAAGTCTGGAACGGGTAGAGATGGGCTGTGGCCTAAGGCAATGCCAGTCAAGAACTGTGATGAAGAAATGAATTTTATTCTTAAGTAAATCAAGCAGACCTTTCATATTCGTTCCCTTTTGCCTTGCTTTGCTGTTAAGCCTGATGAATTTTCATCTTATTTTCCAAATACTCTTTTTGTTTCCATACTTCCTTTGTGAGTGCTTCTGTTCTTTTCTTTCACTCTCTTGCATATTCTCAGGCATGTCCAGGGTGTTTTTAATATTTTAGAAGTCTACTATATTATCTGTAAGCTTGAAAATTCTTCTCATATATATTTCTTGTTTAACTGGTCTATCCAAGTGATGTTGTTAGAAACAGACTTGTTGCTGTTAGTTGCCTTCAAGTCCACTTTGATGTATGGCAACTCCATGAAAGAGAGACCTCAAATAGTCCTGGACATCAACTCGTTGCTCAGGTCTTGCATAATCAGGACTATGGCTTCCTTGGTTGAATAAACCCACCTGTAGTATAGAATCATAGAAATGTAGAGTTGGAAGAGACCACACGGGCCATTCAGTCCAACCCCCTGCCATGCAGGAACACCCTCAAAGCACTCCCGACAGATGGCCATCCAGCCTCTGCTTAAAAACCTCCAAAGAAGGAGACTCCACCACACTCCGAGGCAGCATATTCCACTGCCGGACAGCCCTGACTGTCAGGAAGTTCTTCCTGAGGTTCAGGTGGAATCTCCTTTCCTGCAGCTTGAATCCATTGCTCCTTGTCCCGGTCTCTGGAGTGGCAGAAAACAAGCCCTTTCCCTCCTCTACATGGCATCCCTTCAAATATTTAAACATAGCTATCATGTCCCCTCTTAACCTTCTCTTCTGCAGACTGAACATACCCAGCTCTCTAAGTCTATCCTCATAGGGTTTGGCTTCCAGGCCCTTCACCATTTTGGTCGCCCTCCTCTGGGACCTGTATGGCCTTCCTCTTTTTCTACTGTCTTCTGCTTTACTGAGAGTTATTGTCTTTTCTATTGATTTATGCTGTCTCATGATGTGTCCAAAATATGACAGTCTTGGTTTAGGCATTTTGGCTTCTAGTGAGAATTCAGGCCTGATTTTATTCTAGGACTCCTCAGTCTATGATACATATAAAACTCTCCTCCAATATAATATTTCATATGAGTTGATTTTCTTCCAGTCAGCTTTCTTCACTGTCCTGCTTTCAGAACCATACATAAAAGACAGTAGTATGGGATGGTTAATTCTGATTTTGATATTTAATAATACGTCTTTACACTTAAAGGAGGGAAGATAAGAGAACCTGAAAAACTATTGGATATGCCAGCATAATCTTTACCACCAAGAAATTGTTCGTATAAAATAATCATAATTTCAAGGATCAGAAAGGGAAGCTACAAAGATTGGAGAACATACACTTCTAATCTCACTGAATAATGATAGAAACATCCAGTGAAGAAAATATCCCTGCTTTAAGAAGAGAGAATCAAATCAGTCATTAGATTAATAGATAAATACAGTGGACCCTCCTTGCCTGCACCCTCTGGATCTATCATTTCAAGCGACTGCAGTGTGTTGCATCCTATACCTAAAGTGGTGGTGGTGTGCGCGTGGCCGTGCTGAAGTATCTGCACACACGTTCCTGCCATTTAGTAGTATGGGATGTGAACATTCATTTTTTTCCTTATTCGTGGGGGTTCCTGGAATGGAACCCGCACAGAATGGAGGATCCATTGTACAAGAATTATACACTGTTAGGGTATAACTGGTATATTTGAAATTAAAGGAGATGTGTGGGGCCTTGGACAGCTACACCTAGATAGGATTACACAAATACTTTTATTAATGAACATGCTCATCAAACCTGCATGAGTAACAAAATAGATTGCTAGCACTTTAAAAGGTGCTGTTGTTCAAAATCTTCATAAATTCAGTTTAGTTTTGGGAAACTAATGTCTGCAGAAATTAAGTGCTTGTGAGAATACATCATCTTAGTAGAAACAGGATATTATTAACTATTTTAAACTGAATGTTCAGTCATCAGTATGTTTCAGGTAAGCTGATGTTTTGGTGGGAAGAGATGCTTCACATTTTAATACCAATCAAAACAAAATGCAATCCTGAGCATTGCAGAGAAAGGAAAACTGGCTGCATGATAATTTTTATAAATTCCTTGGGATGACTATACTATTTTATTAGTATTCAGTCATGGCCCCTAAACAGGTATCGTAGAAGATGTTTGTGTGATTGATGAAAAGAGGGCTATTATAACATACTGTAAGCATTAAAAGTTATTGTTCTTCTTCTCCAGAAAATAAAAATAGCAGCACTGCGCATGTACACATGTTGTGTGGAGAAAACAGACTATGAGGAATTCTTTAACAGTAAGTTTTCCATCTTTCCTGCCTTATTGCCTTCTTTTATATCTCCACTTGAGGTTATGGCAGAAGTGAAACATCATGCTGTATTAGCAGATAATGCTCCTTTCATCCTAATCATATATTTACACTTCAGACATTTGTTTCATAGTGATTGTAAAACAAAACCAGCAGTATAAGTTTTATTTTGCCCATTGGAAAAAAAAAGAAGTAAGAGGTGATTCATTTCTAGTAACGTTTTCTTTAAACCATGCTCCATCAAGCCATTGAGTATGAAAACTTCATTATTATTCATTTATGTATAATATTAATGTACAGTTGTTGTCATAACATCACTACGAATAAACCAGACATGTTTCTTGCTCTGTTGCTATTCCTGTGTACTCAGCTCCTTTCTCAGTCATCCTGTGATCCATTAAGGGTTCAAGTGCTGAATTCAATCTTGTGTCTATGTTTTGCAAGATAAGTATCACTAATGTAATCTTGCAGTAAATAATGACTTAGAAGTTTGATGAGGGGGAGTGATTTTTGAGTTGTAGATCAGTACATACTGAACAACTGAACAGTTGGCACAAAATCCTTTAATGGGAGTATTTTAAAAAAAATTGTTGGTGATATTTGCACCTTGACTTTCTAGTACAAAACAGCTGTTCAATTCACTCAGTGTAACTACCACAATAGAAGTGTTAAATACTACACAAACCAGGTCTGGTCAACAGCATAGCTGCTGGATGCTGTGTCGCTGGAGTTCCTAGGTGGTTTGGGATCTGTGTAAGATGTTCCCTGAATCCTCTGTCATTTGAAATTTTATTATCTGTCTGCTAGGTTATTTTAAATACTTGTATCCTACACTTATATCCAAAGTGTCTAGTTTTTAAAAAAATACCTCCTGTAGCTACTATAGTTTAAAAAATAAAATAACAAATATAGTAATTGCTGGAATCCATAGGCCATTTCTGCACTACATTGTTATAGTACCATTATTCCACTTTCAACATCCTATGGAATCCTGAGGTTTGCTCTTTAGGGAGGGGCATTTAGAATTCTCAGCCAGAGAGCTCTTTGGTATCAGTAAACTATAAACCTCAGAAGTCCACAGGATGTTGAAAGTGGAATAATAGCACTATAACAGTGTAGTGCAAAAAGGCCCTTAGGTTCTTTACATGTAACGGTATATTGCGGAAATGGCCATAGAAAACAGTAAGGTCAAAGGACAGTGATAGCATCTAGTAGAACCAATAAAAACATTTGCTAAAATTAGTTTAATTGATATCCTAGGGAGCCAAAAAACAGCACTTGCTTCTAGAAAGACATCAGTTTTGGCACCAAGTGAGAGTTCTTAGAGAGGGCGTTCTACATTAGGGGCATCTCAGATGAGAAACCAGTATATGTAGTCACCCCCAATTTCAGAGGAAGATTCTGCAGTGTTAGTAGGCAGTTCTTGAATAATTATGTTTTAAGTTTATGAAGATGTTCACTCCCTATTCGATATTCATGGAAATGATCTGGCAACATCTGTAATTTTTTTTCTAAACTGACAAAAGGTGATTCTTGTGGCCCAAGGGAACATATGACTCTTTAGATGTGGAACTCCATCTCCCATAATCCTGAGCCAATATAACTGGTCGTGATAGATAATGAGTCCAACATCTGAAGGGTCACAGGTTTCCCATCTCTGGTACAGATGATTCCAGATAGTAGCCCTTTTGTGCACTGACAAAAGATTCAGGAAAGCTTTTAAAACCTACTTTACATGTAGTCTAGATAGGGTGTTCTGAATAATTATGGCCAGGTTGTCTCTCTGTCCAGAAGTACTTGCACCTGATAGAGATCCCTTAAAACATCTTGCATGTCAGGCATGCCACTTAAGCGTGTAGCAATAGGGCAGGACCTGGGATAGGGCAGCCTTCTCTGGAACAGGATGGTCAGCATTTCTCTGTTCAAACATGCCACTCACTAAACCAGCCTTTGCTTTATCTGGTTTGAACATAGGTGTACAGTACAGTACAGAATTAGTGGCAGCTGATGCCATCTCAGTTCATGCTGGCTTTGTTTCTTAGCATAATAACTAGCAAGCACATGGTCCTTCCTCTGAAACCATAGCGTTGTGTATGTTGTAGGTGCTGAACCTGAGACCAGAAGACTAAACAGTCAGAGCACCAAATACATAACCTTGACATTCAGGGGGTCTAAAAATATGAGTAATATTTCGTATAATACTCTTAAACACATAACACTGTTAACCATATTTCAAGGGTGGTGTGCTCAGTTAAAGACAATATCACTTTGTAAAGAGGGAGAACTTAATTACTTAACAGCAATATTTCAATAGAAGTAGCACCTACAGTCTTGTATTAGTGGTCATTTATGTTTAAACTCTGCAGGAAAGCACTTTATTTTGAGTCTTGATACATACCTTTTAAATAGTTCTTTTGACTTACTTTATAACAGTGGGGTGGTATCCAGGTACTTTGCACATTGTTCTGTTAGCACCAGGGAGCTTTTAAACTTGCCCTTCTAGTGGCAGTTTCCCCAGCAGTTCCCTTGCAAGGTTTATAGGTCTTATGGTGTGTCAGGGTTGCAACTAGAAAATGCCCTGTGTGTGCATGTACGTACGTACCACATGCACATATGCACATATGCAGCTCTTTCTGCTTGTACTGCTGGAGGGGTGGAGTCTGCGGACATCAGCCAATTAATTTACTTAAATTTTTTAAAACGGTTAACATAATCATGTAATAGAAATGTTTATAATTCATTTTTTAAAGGATTTCAGATGCCTGACACACTGAACTCTTGGTTTCTAGTAGCACAGCTTCATGTCTGGTAAGTAAAACTCAAAAATTATATTTTCTGCATGCTGCAGCTTCCATACTAGCTGAAAGAGAACACTGTCAGTTCTGGTAACAAAAATATCAAACTTCAGCATGCTTACTGCTGAGCAAGTTTAGAAACAAAGGTCAAAGAAGTGTAATATTTGTAGTAGTTTCTAAAATCTAGTAGTGGGAAGGATATGGCTGTGAGTATCTTTAAAAGCTTCATTCAGTCTGAATGGAAAGGTCTCTTATTTAGCTGTTTTAGGAAAAACTCACATTTACGTAAAAAGTGGTTTAAGTTGTGATAATGTATGGTGATTTTACTCGCTGGTTGTCAGAAGCCTTTAACAAATTACACCATTGACATTTACATTTGCACCTCCAAAATGTACCTACAGATTAAGTGAACTCCAGTTTGGTTACATGCAGAATATTTAACACCTCAAAAAGTAAGTTTTCCCTCTTGTGTTAAATACCTGGCCAAGAAAAATAATTAGGCAAAATCAATTTTTCATCTAAAATTTTGTGTTTGGAAAGGTCAAAGTGGTGTAACAGTGGTGTAGAAGGAAGGAAATTATTTCTTCTAATTGCCCACCTCTCTGGAACCTAATGGCATTAAATTTGTTTTACCAGTATAGCAACTTAGGAGACCAAAGGATGTAACTGAACAAAGAGTAAGCACTTGACCCAATGTGTATTTTTGCTAGACTCTTTATGCCTCTCTCCCACATCCTTCCCCAGTTTACTTCAGAGTTGTAAAATGTATTATGAGCTCTATTTTGAAGATGTGTAGTGTTGGTTTACAACGTATATTCACTAGGCAAAACATTTGAAAGATGTTGTACCTGCGTATATTTGATGAGTTTCATTTAATAAAATCCTTTATTAGAATATATAGACATAGAAGAAGATCTGCAGAGAGCATTTTTACTTTTTTTTTTGGCCATTTACATTTTTACTAACTGAAAAGTCAGTTCTATGTATCTTTTCTTAGAAATATCTGCCACTTCAGTGAAGCCTACTCCCAGGATTACTGCAAAGACTGGTTTGACTCATACTTTCTGGAGACAGCAGAGCAATAGAACTAAATCTAAACCCAGTTAGACCCACTGGAATTAGTGTGATGCACTGAACTTGGAAGCTAAGTATGTTCTGACCTGGTTAGTACTTGGATAGGAGAGCAGTAGACTTACTGTCAAAGGAAGGCAATGGCAAACCACCTGATAATCCTTGTCTAAGAAACCCCTATGAAATTCATGGGATCACCATCAATCAACAGTCAGCTTGAAGGCACATACATACTTGCACACAGACTAATGATTAATAAATCTGATTTCAAGGGGTATGGTCAACTACTAGATTATTGTAATGTGTAATACCGTGGGGCTGCCTTTGAAACTTTAGCTGAAAGCCAATGCAATTCTCGGCTGCATCAATAGGAGTATGGTGTCTAGATCGAGGGAGGTACTGGTGCCACTCTACTCTGCTTTGGTTAGACCTCATCTTGAATACTGTGTCCAGTTCTGGGCACCCCAATTCAAGAAGGACATGGTCAAGCTGGAGCAGGTCCAGAGGAGGGCGACCAAAATGGTGAAGGGCCTGGAAGCCAAGCCCTATGAGGATAGACTTAGAGAGCTGGGTATGTTCAGTCTGCAGAAGAGAAGGTTAAGAGGGGACATGATAGCTATGTTTAAATATTTGAAGGGATGCCATGTAGAGGAGGGAGAGGGCTTGTTTTCTGCCACTACAGAGACCGGGACAAGGAGCAATGGATTCAAGCTGCAGGAAAGGAGATTCCACCTGAACCTCAGGAAGAACTTCCTGACAGTCAGGGCTGTCCGGCAGTGGAATATGCTGCCTTGGAGTGTAGTGGAGTCTCCTTCCTTGGAGGTTTTTAAGCAGAGGCTGGATGACCATCTGTCGGGAGCGCTTTGAGGGTGTTCCTGCATGGTAGGGGGTTGGACTGGATGGCCCATGTGGTCTCTTCCAACTCTACATTTCTATGATTCTATGATCCAAAGAGTTGCAGCCAGATTGCTAACTGGGGCCAGCCAGAGGGAGCATACAACTCCCTTGTTGCAACAGTTCCATTGGCTGTCATCCCTTTCTGGGCACAATTCAAGGTGTGTAGTGATGACCTATAAAGGGTTATTGTGATGACCCATAAAGTAATGTCCGATAAAGACCTATAAAGACCTTGGATCCAGGCTGTTTGAAGGAGTGTATCCCCCTTTACAAGCCCATTGGAGCTCTAAGGTTTTCTGGAGAGGCGTTTCTGTCCGACCACCTTCTCAGGCTCATTTGTTGGGAACAAGGGAGGGCCTAATTGGTGGCTGCTCTCGGAGTTTGGAACTTCCTCCCTAGGAAGACCAGAATGGCTGCTTGCTTGGTCTCCTTCCATTAGCAACTGGAAACATTCTTGTGCCACCCAGCTGTGTTAGAAACTAAATGGAATAGGGTTTTGTATATGTGCTGTGCTGTTTTATGATTTGTTTGGTCTTTTAATTAATTCTAATGTTTTTAATATTTAACATTTTAACTTTGAATTGTTTAGTCGTTTTTAAAAATAACTTCTATATTTACACTTTTATCAAAGTTCTGTATAGTTTTTGATTTGTCTTGTTTTTAAATATGCTATTAGTGGCCTTGAATCCTATTGAGAAGAAAGGGATATAAATGATTAAAAATTAGTAATAGTAGAAATAACAATGACAACAATAACCTACACTAAATTTTAAAGACCTACCCCTCATTTTTAGAAGGATGGCTTTAATATTTTCTTTAATTCCATATTAGCATTATAATATAGCAGAATTGAAGTAGCCTGAAAAGCATATACAACGTGATCAAGTATACTGTGCCTAGAATTAAGAAAAGTTTGACATAATCATTCACTCTACCAGGTTAAACTGTAAAGTAAATAATGGGGATATAAAGGGAAATTCAAATCATGTCAACAGTGAAGCAAAGGGAGGGCACATATATCATTACAGTTGAGGGAAAGAAATCAAATAGGTTTATGGTATGTGGGTAAATCTGAAAATCTGACTATTTCAGTCAGGCCCAGTTTTGAGGCTGTCTGAGTCACCCTGCACGTTGCTTAGTTGTCAAGTGTCCTTGTTAATACTTGCTCTCTCTCTAGTATTCAGTGTCTTTTTATCATAGTATCTTTCTGCAGGAATTGGAAGTCACTGAATTGCAGTGGATCCACTACTGTCTGAATGGTTGTTTTTGTAGAGTGTTGCTTAGGAGCAATGCCTACGTGTTCAGCCCCATGAGACATTGAGTGTGGTGTGTCACAGGAATTGATTCTACCTACCATGCTGTTTGACACCTGCAGCAGATTTGGGCAAAGTGCAGCCCTGAAGTCATACAAGACACACTCAATATCCCCAAACCACCTCAAAAATGTAAATAAGTTATTAATTTTTAAAAAATGAGGGAGTGAAAAATCACCTCCATAGTGATCAAACCGTCACCAAATTGCACAAAAACACTGTGGTTTGGGTTAATTTACATCCCAGGACACCTTAGTTGAAAAGGAGCTAAAAGAAAGGAGTTGAGAACTCATTAGTATAGCCCACTTAGGTAGATGTGAGTGAAAATTGGCCCACGTCTATATACAGTTACCTACCTACATCAAACATCTGGATTTTTGATATGTGTTGCCACCAGTAAACTAATGGCATGCAATCTCCTTTTTCATTTCATCTCAAACAGGTGTAATGGGAGATGTAATAGTACTGTGCTCAGTTGGTAATGGACTAATGGAGCCAGTAAGCTGGGGCTCACACAAGATAAGGTGAAGGTTCTACTGGTGCATAGTTCCTCTATCCAGATGGAGTAATGCATCTGGATGGTTTCCTACTACATCTGAACGAGCAAGTGTATGGTTTGGGGTCTCCTGGATCTGTTGTTTGTTTTTAGGGCGCAAATGGTCTCTGTAGTGCAGAGTGTCTTTTACCAGCTTTAGATTTGTAGCCCAGCTGCAACTCCTTTGGAACTGGAATAACCCTCTGTTGATGGTCTATAGTCTTGTAATCTCTGAGTTGAATTACTGCCATGTGTTGTACTTTAGACTGACTAAATGTAATTCAGAACTGGCTAGTGTAGAACGCATGGCAGTAGGTGATGTGAATGCATAGGCTCCACTTCTGATTTACAATTAATGATTGCCAGTTAATTTCAGGGCCAGACTCAAAGTACTGGTTTAAACCTGTAAACCCTTACATGACTTGGGAATCCAGTAGGTTAAAGTCTACCTCCTCCACATGAATCAACCCTGTAGCTGAAATCAAAATCAGAGCTACTTCTTTAAGTGCCTCCTCTGAAAGAAATTCAAGAAGTGGTGTTCCCATTTTCTGTGTTATACCTGCATTCATGAAATGCTCTACTCAAGGATGTTTGGCTGATATCCAGGGTCAGGCAAAGATGTATTTATTTTGCCAGGCATTTGGATATTAATTATGGCCTGACTATTTTGGACTGTGTTTGTGGTATTCATTCTAGGCTGAAGGAGCGATTTGCATTTTGTGGGTGAACACTTCTAGTATTGTTTTATAGATTATATGTAGTGGCATGTATTATTATTTATAATGTTAACCTTGGTTTGTATGTTTTTTAAAATTAATTATGAAGTTCTGCATTGTTCTATGTATGCATTTTGGTGATAACAACAAGAAATTAAAAAAAAAAAGCAACTGTGGAAGCATGTTCATTTGTGTGATATTGATCCTGCTCTGCTGCATATTGAATGATGGTTCTTGGTTCTTATTTGCTGCTGACTAGCAGAATTGCTAACAAATAGGGCTCAAATCCAACTTTAGTTCACTGTAATAGACCTGTTGACTCAGTAGACCTGAGATAAGTGTTAACTTGCAAAGTTCTCATTGACTCTATGGGTTCACCCTAACTCAGACTAACAGTTGGATTTAGGACTGCCTATGTAGATATTTGTGTTAGCAATTGAAAACAGCAGAACTCAGTGCTATACTTGAAAAAGTAATTATTGAATATATTTTACATGTTTTTGACATCTTTGCAGATAATTCCAAATTTCAGGGATATTTTAAATTAGTCATTTGAGCAGTTACTTTGAGCTACATGCATTTGCAACTCGGGTTGTACTTTTGTCTAAGGCTAAATCATGGCTGATTAAAGCTAGATGAAGGAGCACGGCTAAGTAGTTCAGACTGTAGTGAATACTTTTGGGGGGAAGCAGCACTGCCCGCTGGCCACTCCTAAAGAAACCCACTTTAAAATCCATGGTCCTTAACAACTCCTGGCCAATTGTATTTTTTAAATTATTTTATTTTATTTGGAGAAGGTCCTTCAGAGTTGTCATAGTGCAATTAAAGGCATTTTTGAATATGCAGGTTACCTGGATGCATATTGATCTGGGTTCAAGTTTGGTTTCAGAATTGAATAGATATTAGTCACCTTCACCTTCTTGAACTTTGTCAGTAGAGAGAAAAGGGAGTGCAACATTGTTGCTTTTGCTTTTTTCAGCAGCTTTTGAGTTGGAGGGTAGGAGCTGGAAACAATTTACTTCAGTGTTTTGCTCTCTGGAATCTACAGGGCAGATTGCAGAAAATAGCATTAGGAAATGGTTTCTTGGCTTTCTGGTGACTGTAGCATGGGGTGATGGTGACCCACAGTTGAGGCTGAATACTGGCAAGATGGATACCTTGTGAGTAAATGACTACCATGTTTTAGAGATGGGGAAATTTCCTGTTGTTAAATGGGATTGCATTCTCACAGCCTGGATCCTTCTTTATCACTGGAGGCCCAAGTAACATCAGTGTTTTGGAGTGCCTTTTGTCAGCTTCAGCTGATAGTTTTGGCTGTTCTTCAACGGTTACAATGGTCCAGTGCTCTGTGTGGGTCTGCTTTAAGGCTGGTTCAGAATACTTCAGCTGAACTTCTGAATGGGGCAGCCAGCTAGCAGTACGTAATACCTTTGCATTGACTGCCCATCTGCTATCAGATCAGGGTTAACGTTTCACTGTTTGTTTATAGAGCCCTATACAACTGGGATGTGATGACCTAAGAAACCACCTTTCTTTTATAGGATCATTCCATTTTTGAAGAAATTTGGAGAGGTCCTCCTCATAGTACCACATACTCCTGATATCTGTTTGGCAGTCATTTCGACCAGAGCATTCAGTGAAGTGTAGTGACACCTGCCATGTGGCAAGTTGTAGCAAGCTACAACTGTCCATAGTTTGTGACTTATTATTTGACTCATTTATTTGAGCAAGCCTTCCGTTTTTAGTCAAACCCAGTATAGGTTTTTTGGCCCTCAAACACGATGTGTGTGTTGTGTTCCATATATTGGCTATATTATAAATTTTATTGACATGGCTGGGTATTAATATTTGCAAATAAATAAAACTTGAGTCAATCCTGAGCACCATTTTTTTATGCAATCATTATTTGTTCACCTCTTTTACAAGTGCAGAACAGGGGAAAGGACAGCTGTGGTGGTTCATTACAAAGACCAAGCTGCTTCAACTGAGGACAGTTGAAATTTTTAAACACATATTTGGTATGGTACAGTCTCAGGATACAACTGAGAAATTGTTGACTTGATCATTTTGTTTGTTTTAGACAGACATATGGCAATTTGCACATTAATTTTCCCCAAGTAGATGTATTTTAAGTTGAAATATCTAAGTAAGACACCATTCATTTATGTATTTTGAGAATGCATTCACTGGTGTAGGCAGTGGATTTGAAAGGTGGGTAGGAACAGATGTGAGACCACTCAATGAAACCAGGATTTTTTTTTTTAATTGAAAAGCATTTTCTCCGACATGCCTCCTCTTCTCAAGAGTCAAGAGAGATTTGGAAAAGACATGTTAAAAAGAGATGAATTGCTTTAAAACAGATGTGGGAAAAGATGGCAGAAAGTAGAGAGGTTAGGATAAAGAAGAAAGTGTGATAAAGATAACTAGTGAAAAATGTGGACTTTGAGTGAAAACAGAAATTGTGAGGCAGGAAAATGCCAGTGAACAGAAAAGAATGATTATGTGGGCAATAAGTTATTTCAGTTCAGTTCAAGTAAGTCCACACATAGTTTGCCATGATACAGGTTGCAAGAAGTTATCAGAGCAAATGCTTCTGCTGTATATAAATGCATCCCTACCCTACTTCCTCACTTACACTGGTACAGACATACCTGAGCGCTCAGCTGTGTTAATGATAAAACAGAGCTTAGTTGCTTTGGCAAGTGGATAGATGTTCTGAATATTTTCACACATTAATATAACCACATTTTTAGGAATATGTTCATTTTCTGTATTTGTGTATTTGTATTTTAATATTTCAGAAAGGCATTGCACTTCCATAGAATTAATATGTTAGATCTGAAGAATGTGTAAGCATTCAGTAATAATTTCATTTGATGTATGTATACAAATTATTGTAGAAAACTTGAGAGAAAGAGAATGAGAGAGAGACTGATCCTAATAGAAACCTGAAAATGTTTAATATTTTATGCTAGGATAGGGTAGAGCAGAAAGAAATTTTAAAATCAGTGCAGTTGCAAAAGAAAAATCCTTTGATCATTTACATGTACTATTATCTGTCTTGGTTAAAAGGGTAAGGCAGCAGTAACAGAAACTAATGCAGCATTGCAAAATATTTTAAGCAAATATTAAGTCTACAAGTTCTGTATTAAATATAAGCATAAAGGATATGACCTGTTTTGAAGACATAGGTTCAAAAAGCTAATCAGGTTTATTTCTTGTCATTGCCTGAATAGAGGTTTATCTGAGAACCACATGTAAGCTTTGAGCTCAGTCATGGAAGTGAAGGTTTTAAAGGTAATAATAGTTCACCAGAAGGAGGCTCCACCACTAAATCAAATGGGAACATTATTTATGGTGGACAAGATGTGTAAACATTGCTGTTTTGAATTTAGGAAAGATGTATAAATGTATAGCACTAATAATGAAATTGAAGCAAGCCACTCTGAAAAAGTTTCTAAAATATAACTTTAAAATAATGCTTTTGCCTCAGAAATTAATAAGTCTCTAAAGCAAAAATTTCTCAGCAATCAAAGATAACTTGGCAGGTGAATAATTGAATATTAAAACATGGCCTTATGGTAAAACAATAAAAGGTTTTGCAGCTGTGTTGATCTAGTTAGAAAATCTAAGAAAATATGTCATTTTAACCTCAAGTGGCAGTTGTTTTAAACGAAGTACTGTTTTTTAAAAAATAAGCTCCAGATTCCATGACCTCACTCAGGGTGCTGCTAAACTACTCTGTGACAGCACTATACATCCAAATACACAGTGTCCTTTCAAGAATTGGTCTAAGTATAACCTGAAAAACATTGGTTCTTATTCCATCAGTGGTGGCTTATAATCCTTTGTGTCATTTTGCATCCATTGTTTTTATTATTAATACATACTCAATATGGCCACACTGCACTTGACAAAAGTTTTACAAGCATAAATAACCAGCCAAAAAGGCCACTTCCCATTGATGCACTCAGAAACTGCCTTTTCGAAAAGCTATAGAGGAGGCAAACAATGTGACATTTGTAGTTTCTGCAGATACCTGCAGTTATGCTTGTTATACATTAGGTATCTTACATGTGAGTAAGGGAAAGAGTGCACAACAGGAAGTGGTGTTAACATTTTCATTTTTCTCTTAATGGAGAGCTAAATCTAGTCCAAGCAGAGGCAAGACCTTTTTGTTGCTTTTGTCTGGTATGTGGACATCTGAGGGTTTTTACAGAGTTCCTAGCTCACATGGAAAGAACTTTGACAAAGCATGAAATTGACAAAACAACCAAGTAGAGCATATACCTTTTCTTTTTAGCTTCCATTTATTCTCTGTATGCAGTAAATTATTCCTATCCCTGTCCAGTTGCTTGCTGAATTAAATTTATCGAACTGCTATGAAATGCTCAGAGTCTTCAAAATAATCTGAATATCATGTTCATAGTAAATATAAAAACACTTTTTGATATATTGGTTTTGGGATTTCGGAAAGTTTCAGACACAGAATTTTCAAGAGTCTTTGATGCAAAACCTGGGCGTTGTTGTTGTTATATTATCAAAATATTTTTCAAATAGAGATGATGTTTCTGTTCTAGCATAGTATAACTGTGGTACGTGCTGCCTCTACATTTTCTTTTTGTCAGTCCAGCAGCATAATCCCATAGATATCTGTGTTCCCTTTATTTCAGCCTAATGCTGCAGTGTAAATCACAGTTAGTACGGAGTAAGCTCCATTTGATACCAGTCATATTTCTGACAAAGATAGACAAGAATATACTGTTGCTTCCAATTAGTTTCTTCTCTGCTGCTATTTCAACAATCGTAGTAATGCAGCCATAGTGGTAAGAGTGCAGTTAAAGCAATGTACTGGAAGTTTCTTGTGTCATCATCAGCCAAAACCCTGCTCTATATAACTATGGCATGTACCAGCTGTATCTCCTTTGTTTTACTGAGCAGTTTCCCAAGTCAAGATTTTCAGAATTTTAAATGTTTCCTTACCTTTTCTGTAGGATGTGTTTAGTACGAATGAAGCAAGAGGGCCGAGCAGGAAAATACATGTGTCGCTATATAGTTCATTCGATGTGGGAGGATGTCGAGCAGCGTGGGAAGGTCATGGGGGTGAGTAGTATTTGTATAGTATGGGTTTATTTATCACTGTTATTGTACTGTTTAATTGTGTCAGAGAGCTAATGCTTTAAAACTCAGATGGAGCCTGCCATGAGCTAATGAACTAACTGCCATGAGCTAACTTGTATCTAAGAGTTTACTGTTTAGTCAATTCAGAACAGTGTCAGAGGGTAAACAGATAGTGTTTTTACTGGTCTATTCCTATTCACAAATAGTGCTATCTCTATATATTTTACCTTAACATCAATTTAAGTCTCTTGCTTTCCACTGAATGCCTCCAATTATTAATATGTAATTATTCACATAATTCTCCAAATGTAATACCAGAGTAGCAGGCAATTGTTAACAGAAAAGGACGTATCTCAAATGAAGTATAAAGTAAACCCTAGTTTTGCCCGAGTGTTGTTTTGCTGCCCCTCACTAGTTTTGAACTAATTCTTTGCAAGTGTCTATCCTTCATAGTTTAAATTGCACTTTGATCATTTGTCCATCTCTGCTGTAAAATGTAGCTGTGGGAATTCAAGTGCTTCCAAGGCTGTTTTTACAGCCCTAAGACTTCTCTGGACTGCCTTTTCTTCTGATATCAAAAGGATGAATGATCTTTTTTGATCTTGAATAAATGATCTTGGAGAGTCCTGTATCAAAAAAGGAGCTGTAGCTACACCATAACTGTACAGCCTGATTTACAGGGAAGGAATAAGGATTGCTCTGTCTTTAAGGACCATAGTAGAAAAGTGCCAGTCTCCTTAGATACCTATCTGATAATTTAAAGGTATCTCATTGCTTTCCAGGTGATCTTAAGGTAAGTTTATGATATTAGTTTTGAAATAATCCCTTGCAGATTGTAAGAAAAATGTGCAACCTATAGTAAAACCTGTTTAGTATATATAGTAAGTTGTAGGTCAGAGCCTGTAGTTCAAGTACTCAGAATTACCAAGTTTACAGATAAGCAGTTATATACTTCAGAAAGGCAGAATACTTTGGGTGAAGCTTAGGTAGTTTTTTCTTTAAAAAATGCACTGTGTTGCACACATTTTACTGAGATGACTTAAACAACAAAGTTTGGCATGCTGTAAAGGGAACGGCAAAAACACCTATCATCGTTGTTATTTAATTATTTATTTCATACATTTATATCCCATCTTTTTCCCAGTAATGGGACTCAGGGTTGCTTAAAACTTATTGAAACAGTACAGAACAAAAACTATATAAAATCATTGTTAAAAATATAAATATAAAAGTTATTTTAAAACAGTCTGTCAAGTTAAACCATTTAAAATTTATTAAATACCACATCAGCTAACAGCACAGTACACCATTAAAAGCCCATCACAATCAATTTTTACTACAGTTCAAGAATATGGAGAATTTTTAAAAGTCTAATTGAATAGTTGAAAACCAGCATGGTGGAATGATTTGAGCATTGCACTATGACCCTGGAGACCAGGGTTCAGTTCCCTGTTTGGCCATAGAAATCCACTAGGCAACTTTGGGCATATCACATACTCTCAGTCTGCAGAAGATCATGTGATAGGTTCGCCTTAGGGTCCCCATAAGTCAGAAACGATGTGAAGGCACTCAACAACAACAATTGAATACAAATGTTTTTACTTGCCAGAAGAAGGAGAGGAAAGAGGGGGCCATCCAGAGAGGGCAGAGGGAAGGGCCTCTCCAAAGATACTAGAGCTCTAACAGGCTCATGTATCATTGTCAGGGCATATTCTTTATAAGATATCCAGTTGTTCTTTCTTAGCTGTTACATAATCTCCTCATAGCTATTTATGGATTTAACTCATATTAAGATCCAAGGTATATACATTTCTTATCTGTTTCTTATTTTGAGAAGTAAAAATAACTAAATAGCTTTATAGAGTAAAGGCTTACAACTCTATAGAACAGTGTTTCCCAAACTTTGGTCTTCTAGACATTTTGGACTTCAGGTCCCAGAATTGCTGACTTTTTGGCCAAGCTGGCTGGGACTTCTGAGAGTTGAAGCCCAAAACAGCTACAGGACCAGAGTTTGGGAACCACTGCTATAGAGCAACATTCTTCAACCTAGCGTTCTCTAGATGTTTGGGACTACAACTCTCATAATTCCTGCTATTGGCCATACTGGTTGAGCCTGATACGAGTTTCAGAACAACTGGATGATATCATGTTGGGGAAGACTGTTGTTGTTGCTGTTGTTTGTTGTTGTTGTTATTATTATTATTATGTTTTGGCTTGACCTCATAAAGAATCTAATGTTGGTGCTAGTTAGCCTCCAAGGGGAGGGCATTCCACAGTCAGGGCACCACAGCCAAGAAGTTAGTTTCCTATATCGTTGCTCTTCGTATTGCCCGCCCAGGTGGGATACAGAGGAGGACCATTTCTGGCATCAATTCTCAGGCAGGTATATACAGGGAGAGGTATTCCTTCAGGTATAAAACAGATCCCATATCCTACATACCCTTCTGGCCTTGTTGCAGGGTGATTTGCTCCAGTTACTAGAAATACAGTATTGTATAACTTCTGATCATGTCATATTTTTAATTTCTTCCAAAATAGCCAAAATTTTCTTGTCATTAGGTGAGAACAAGCATACCACTAGTATCTGTGTCTACTGCCCTATGTCTCCAACAGATACCCATAAGCTTACTTAACTTTTGTGAAGCCAGCTACCATCTACTTTATAATGTTTCCATATCCATTTCACATTGTCAAAAGATGTATCTTTTTGTAAAACATTTTCACATTTAGTCTGTTAGTTATTGAGAGTTGCTCCATTTTCCTTAGTAACTTCTGCAAGGTACTCATTACATCTGTTGGATCGTGGTTAACAAGTAATTTCTCAGGTTCCATCCATTGTCTCAAGGAACTGTATTTTCAACTGACTAACAATATGCTGTACCTGCAGATATTTCAACAACGAAAATTGTTCATCGTAAATTTGAGTTGATGTTTTTTCACCACTCCATCATTAAATAGAACATTTATTTTTGCTGATCTCAGTTTTTCCTGGAGAATATTATCTAATTGTGCCTTGTGTTGCAATATATTGCAATATGCGGGAATAAACTTGGACTAAGTTTATTTTTAAATTTTACATTAATTGTGATGAGATTTCATGTGGTTTAAACTGTGTCAATTTGTACAGTTTTATTTATAGGAATATTTCTGAACCCTAATAAGCCCTCCTAAGGCATGTTACAATAACATTAAAAACCCATAGAACAATTGAAACATTAAATGCAATTAGATTTACAACCAGTGCTGGCAGAGAAGTTAACTTTTCAGTCTTTAAATAAAGATTATAAAACCATGTGAGATGAAAATCGTTTAACTGCCCACTTATAAACCATAAGGGATGGGCTTGATCTAACTACTTTTACAAGGAAGTTTCAGTTATTTTTAAGGTTTAAGACTAATAAGAAGGTATCAGTGAATTGTTTCTTTACAAGTGAGGTAGCATCTTAAAAGCACAGCAGTTCTAATCTGATTCACATTAGTTAGTGCTACATTAGAAGTCATTATTAACTTGAAACATATGGAAAATAAGTTCTAGTTGTACCAGAATTTTGTACAACATTACTTTGGCATACATTTATTTAAAAAATCTGAATTATATGGTTTTTAAGAATGCATTTTTCAAAATAGCGATCTTCAGTGTATTATATTCGGTTATCCCACAGTTGTCTCAATTGTTATAGTGTGATGCCTTCCTTTGTAATAACCCAGTTCTTTTCTGTCATATTTCATTTATTTGATATGATAACAGAAAGTACAGAGAGCAAGAACAGCAATACACTCAGCTGATTTACTAACACTTTTTTTGAGAGGCTGTCAGATGTAAAAGAAAAGGTTCTTTAGTGTGTGTATGTTCCGTTTCCCACCTGTTGCCTCTTCCTCCACAGATACTTACAGTTTCTGTTCATTATATTCCCTCTTGATAACCAGAGCATAATTGCATTCTGAGCTTGTCTGTTCTAGCTACCTTTGAACATTTGAAAAGGAAGAATGCAGCCCAGTTACTGGGCTAAGACACCCCAGTTTATAGGACACAGAGATCTACAAGAAAGTGGTGTAGCCAAGCCATAACTCTGACTCTATATTTGTTCACGTTGACTCTTTCTAATGTGTGGATTGTAAAACATTTGTAATATTTTTGCCTTTAGAGTAGTTCTTAACCTTCTGTGTATATAATGGTGTGGTACTGGCTTCTTAACATGTTTACTGAGGCCGGGTAAAAGCATATGAAGACATTAATTGTTTTAAGTATTTCTAAAAAGCTTGCACAAATACAAATGCTTTTAGTATTTCCTTAGAAATTTCCATTATTTTCAGCGTGTAAAGAAGCTTCATTCCATGGGTTTGTAAACATCCAAAAACTCCTTTTTGCTCTTTAAAGCAGAAAGATTCATTTTTATGTTAAGAATTCCTGGCAGAAAAGCCAGAACTGCCTCCAAGGAATGAATATTCATTCTATGATTGTGATGATAACTTTTTTAAGCCAAAAGAGAGATTGTAGGTCACATGTCTTGCTGATCCCAAAACTGAAGAATTATTTTTATTTTCAGCAGTTTTAGTCTTATATCAGCTTTGAATTTTAGACTGTATAAATAATCAGCTAATAATTTAGCAGTCACAGATGATAAGGCTGATAGCGTAAATGACAAGTACAGGGAAGCTGAAGTATACTTGTATAAAGAAACCCTTTTATCAGAGCTTATGAGAAACTACTACTACTAGACTGCTGTTGAAAGGTAACTTTGCTGAACAAAATGAAATGAGATAATATTTGGGGGAAGCAAGTGAAATTACATGGAATGAAGAAAATGAAAGTTAAAATTAACTTTCTGAACTGGTAGCTTTGTTTAGTGTTAGAATGTGACATCTGGTATTACATGCAGACATAAAGACATCATGACTTGACTTGAACTAATACAACCTACTATATTTTCACTTCAAACGTATGCTTATCCCAGTTTTAAATGGTATATTAATTCATAGATTAGCTGTTAAAATTGTTACAGTTTGAATCTCAGCTGCAAAGTTTTGGGACCCTTTAACCTGGGCTCCTTCAGCACTCTTGATTGTTGGCAAGAGTGGGAACCAAAACTTGACACAGCTGTAAAAACAGAAAGAAAGCCTTTGGCCTCAGCAATTCTACTGGTGCAGGCAGATTTCATATATAAATTTTACTTTGCTGCCCCTAGAACTAATGAAGTCAGTTTCTTTTGGTGGTTATGCAGCCAGGTGTGTCCAGTTTTGTGGGTAACCAGTGTTCTTTACTTAATTTTTCCACTTGTGACTGTTCTACCAAACTTAAAAACAAGCATGAAAATTGGCTTGATGCAGTGATTCAGATTGCTAGTAGTAACACAAGGCTTGATAAAAGATTCCCTTTTGATCTTGTTCAGCCCTTGACTCTGCCTTCCATCGTGTAGACATGAGCTATCTAAACTATCACCTGTTAATTGCTTTTGTGATTGAAAGCCAAGGTTGAACACAGAAATGCAATTTATGCTTTGACCCTCACCCCCAAATCTTATCGGCTGCTGATTGAAAAATATGAGTCCTCTAATTGTTCTTAAAACATATGAATTGCAAGGATATATTGTTTTTTTTATTGCTGGACTTTGATATATGTAACTTGACATACAGTCTAGTTCAGACAACCATAGCTCAATGTATAAAACCAAAGTGCTCACAAAACTTTTGCTTACACACAGCCCTTTCATGGAAGCAGGAATTGAACTGCAGAGTCTCTCCTTAAGTGTAATTTCCTAGTTCATTTGAAATAGGCTGCTATGATTGCTAGTTCTGTTGTGAGTTAGGATATTCACCTATAGTATGAAGTTTCCTTAATGCTGTGGCTTGCTGGCAACCATAGTTCCCCACTTCAGTGTTCTGGAGAACTTGAAAACTTGCACAGTATTTTTTTTTTACCTTTAATTTTGTCTAAGATATATTTTGTTTGATATGGCTACCTTTCCCCACCCTAAGTACAGTTAATTAGAAACTTCCTGTCTTAATCATGGCTGGCCACAATATGGTTGCTTGTACTGATAAAAGTGTTGTATGTATATTAGCTTAATAAGTGATGGTGTAAGTATCTTCAAATAGCCATAGGCTCTCTGTTGATGTAAAAATTAAATAGGATTTTGGGAGCCTGCTATGGGATTTCTCTGTGTCTGTCTGTCCTTGCCTTGTTTGACTTGGTATATCTTCAGATTTGGGGTCTCATGAGACTACTGCTTTTTCAATAATCCATCTATGTGTCTTGATTGCTAGCTCCTGTTGAATAATTCATTTATTGCTTCTAAACTTGCACTGAGTTTTCTGATTTAAAACTTTTGTATTAAAATGAATTTTGGGAGTTTGGTGTTTGTATGTAATAACAAACTAGAAAATGGAAGGAAACAAGCAGTTCTACAGCCTGCTGCTGGTTCCTAAACTCTGGCTTCATTTGTGTGTGCACTGTTGTCTTCTCTGTAAAATTTGAAAACTCGTACTTTCCATGTAGAAATTGAAATACTATAGAAAAGATTAAGATAAGATTAAATTTGAAGTAAGCATTCCTTATGGCTAATAAACATCTTTTTAACAAAGAAAATCTTGCTCTCGAGTTGGAGGGACACTTTAATCCCACAGTGTATAAGACTTGTTTGTTCAGTGTAAACTCCTGATTTGTAGCTGAGCCTGTTTTAAAAGCTGTACAAGATGATTGGAGCAGGAAGGGGCCATCCAGCCCAACATGCCAACCACATTTTAATTTATCTTAATCCCACCTTCCTGCTTTCCCACCAGACCACTCAGGCCCCTCCTTTTCCAGAAACACATCTAAGTGTCTCTTGAATTCATTTATTGGCTCTGCACTTTGGGGTACAATGAAGTCTTTGTTACAGTTTAACAGGAACTATTTATACACAGTAGCCCTTATTCTACGTTCAGTTACTCTAGTGTGGTTCGGTTGAAGTTTACCAGGGTTACACCAGTGAACCTAAAAGGAGAATCTGGCTTGATATTCTCCAACTAATTGAAATAAAACTCACACTCCACCCCCCTCCATGCCCCCAGTACAGTTTGTCTTGGCTTATAATAACAGTAGCTCTAGCACCCGAGACTAATGTAGGATTCATAGTATTTTTCCTCTACTTCATAGCTGTTACACTTTCAGTTTGGATGTCATCTGACAACAAACAAAATTCTGTGCTGGCAGTGAAATGAACCGATATGTTTAGGATTGATAAGCCACCCAGGACAAAATGAACAGTTCATTTAGTTCAGAACCACATAACTGACAGTTGTCTGCTAGTTTCTGATTTTTCTCTGATTTTTGGTAAGAGAGTTACATTGTGTCCCCTTTCCAGTAGAGGGAGGCTTCATTAATGCATATGAACAATCACACAGTGGGTACTTTAAATACAGCTTTGTGGAAACCATTCTGCATGGCATTTTGACAGTATAGACATGGAGACTTTTCACCACAGACACACCGTAAGGTAAAGCAAAGAAGAGCCTGGTTTTAATCAGTGTTGACTAGTGTGTGCCTCCAGATGGTGGACTGCAGCTCCCATGATCTCTCACCTTTGACTATTCTGGCTAAGGTCGATGGGAGTTGCATATGGAGGGTAACAGTTGCCTGTCTCTGGCTTAAATTAAGAAGATAAATAGCTAAACTCATGGAGCGAACAGTACAGTGTGTGACTCTCTTCCACACAATTTGATTTTAATGCAGTTGCATGAGGTTACAGCTAGACAGTGATCCGTAGGAGCAAAACCATTGAAATCAATGGGACTGCAGTTAGTCGTAACTTAAGTCCTATTGATTTCAGTTTGTTGAACTCAATCATGACTAAGTCCTCATCCAGCCCATGTATGAGAATTTGGAGATCTTGTCCTCACTTTCCCATTTTAACTTGTTCTTTTGATCTCAGCATTTTAAACTCTTTGGTTTTGTAAATTATCACAGCAATGCTAAGTAATAACAGTCTTTCTCCCCCAGAGCTAAAGTACATTTTCACTGTTCAGACATTTCATCAGATCTAAATTTGAGTACAGAAAGTGTACTCCCACAACACATTTGCTGACCACCTCAAGTAGGGGAACAGAGACACCTTGGTTGGCCTTGACTTCTGCATGCTTAGCCAGCCGTACCCTCAGCCTCCACATGTTGCACCTGAGAATGTGTCCTATGGGTGTGCACCTTTACACATGTAGGACTTGACTGAATGAGTTGGAACCATGGTTTGCATTCCACCCTGTATGTGGAAGTCAGGAGAGAAGCAGCTGTAGTCCCGTTCTTCTCCGCTGTGTTGTCTGAACAGAGTGAAAGAACAATAAGGAGAAGGTTCATTCTCTGCCCATCCTCATATTTACTGTACAAAGGTAATGTCAGGGACAGAAGTGTATTGTAGTGTTGGATTTGGCATGTAGCTGTATCTGTTGCCATCAGTGTGTTTTCCAGGTAATGGGAGCAGAATGGCTTTGTCTTTGGCATTCTTCACACCAAAAGTCAATTTAGAAACTCCAGGCTGAAAGTACGTCTTGCTTCACTTTGTTTTCTACTAGGTATAATTGCTGTGGAAATGGTAATTCATCCTCTACAGATGCACTCCATGAATGCTTGTAAGAGATGGAAGACCAGAAAAGAGAAAATGTATGCCATATCTATAGTCTAGATATTAATTTTCTCTTTCTTATATTTCAGTCCTTTGCACGTGCTCTTCTTCTCCTACTGCTTGTGGTCAGTGCTATAATTTGCAGCAGTAGAGCCAGCTTTGGTGAATCAGTAAGTCAGTATGGGTGGGACAGAGTGGCATGTATAGTTTTCTTGGAATTGCCTCCACCCAAAGCCACATATTTGTCTAAAATAGACATTGATTCCATACTGTAAAAGGTCATTCCCCAGTGCCTGGAAGATGGGATAGCAGAAGCAGTGGTGTGTAGTTCTTTGATTACGTTGAAAAGACTTTTCATCAGTAATGTGCCTATGAAAAACCAAATGGAATTTATATCATCCACAGATTTCAGAGAACTGTAACTGCCTTAGAATTATAGTCAAATATGTAGAACTGTAATCATATTCTTCATACTATGTCTCATCAACCTGGGCACTGTTAATGTAGCATTAGGCTTCCAAGGTGTTATGATTGAATGGTTCAGTTCTTAAACTCCCTTTGATCCTCATTATTTTGTGAGCAATGATCCCATCTCATATATTTTCTTCCTTCTGAAGTATTTGAATTTATCATCCTTTCTTAAACCCTTAATTTTTTTATATAATTTTTTATCTGATCCTCATCAGTCAGATTGTTCTTCCTTTTGTCAAAACTTCATTCAAATAGCTTTGCTGATGGCATTTGTTTCAAGGCAGAACTTCCCTACGTACTCTCCCTTTCCCTGCCTGGAAGCTTCTCTGCTTGTGATGGCTGTTTTTAACAGAACACTTTGGCCATCATCAAGAACTGAGATTTTTCTTTTCTCCTCTCTGCCTGAAAATCCTTTGGCAAGAACTAATTCAGGGGGTAGCTGTGGGTAATCAGTCTGGAGCTGACTGGGGTCATAAGCATTAACCTCTGGCATGAGTCAGTCTGGATCTGGAGCCCAAGCTGTGCTTCATTGACCCAAATCATAATCAGCACTGGAGGAAGAGAACCACAGAATATTTGCTTGTGGAGTACTTACCTGAGGCCAGTTGTGGATGCTGGAATCATAGTATCATAGAGTTGGAAGAGCCCACAAGGGCCATTGAGTCAACCCCTGCCATGCAGGAAAGAATTCCCAATAGATGGCCGTCCAGCCTCTGTTTAAAAACCTCCAAAGAAGGAGACTCCACCAGACTCCAAAGCAGCATATTCCACTGTCGAACTGCTCTTACTGTCAGAAAGTTCTCCATAATATTTAAATGGAATCTCTTTTCTTGAAGTTTGAAGCCATTGCTTTGTGTCCTAGTCTCTGGAGCAGCAGAAAATAAACTTGCTCCATCTTCCATATGACATCCCTTTAAATAGTTAAACATCATGTCACTTCTTAACCTTCTCCTCCAGGCTAAATATACCCAGCACCCTAAGCTACTTCTCATGGGGAATGGTTTCCATGCCCTTTACCACTTTGGTCACATTCCTTTGGACATGTTCCAGTTTGTCAATATCCTTCTTGAACTGTGGTGCCCACAACTGGGTACAGTGTTCCTGTGCAGAATAGACCAAAGCAGAATAGAGTGATACTGTTGTTTCCCTTGATCTAGACACTATACTCCTATTGATGCAGCCTAGAATCACATTGGCTGCTGATTCATGCTCAGTTTTTGATCTACTAAGGCTCCTAGATCCCTTCCACATGTACTGTGCTCAAGATAGGTCAGCCATCTCTTATCTGTGCATTTCATTTTTTTCTCCCCAAGTATAGTACCTTACATTTCTTCCTGTTGAAATTCATTTTGTTAGTTTTGGCTAAGCTCTCTAATCTGTTCAGGTCATTTTGAATTCTGATCCTGTGCTCTGGGGTCTTAACTGCCTCTCCTGATTCAGTATCATCTGCAAATTTGATAAGAATGTCCTCTATTTCCTCACCCAAGTCATTGATAAAGATGTTAAGTAGTACTGGGCCCAGGACAGAACCCTGTGGCACCCCGCTAGTCACTTCTCTCCAGAATGAAGAAGAGCCATTGGCGACCATCCTTTGGGCTCAGTCAGTCAACCAATAATTTGCCTAAAGTGTTTGCAATGAGGGTTGAAAATCTCAAAGTATGTTCAAATAACTTGCACAAAGTGTTGTCAGAAGTCCAAAAAATGAGAGAGCAGCAGAGCAATGTGAACACAAGCATAGGGGTGCAAAAAGGTACCTTTGTTTTCCCTGAGTCTGTAACATATTGTACGTAGCGAGCGCCAGACTACCTATGGATTTCTCAGTCCACCCTGGAATAATTCCCTCTTCCCTCCAAGTCTTTTTTTCCTTAGGTGTCATCTGTTGACTTGTAAATGTGAGGGCAAAGACTGCTTTTCTACATATCTTGGGAGCTATCCTACAAGGCGTTTTGTGCTGAAGAGAAAGATCTAAATGCTTTAAGGAAATAATAAATTAAAAATCTGGATTTCAGATTATCTTCTGTGTGTTGTGATTTAAGGTTGTCTTCTAATCCTGATCTTTCAATGGTGGAAGAGTGTCTCTTTCCCTGCACTATCCTTTTCTTTGATCTCTATATACTATCTGTTCCCATCATTTCCTGATCTTACCATAACTTTCTCACTATTACTTTATCATTTCTCATTGTTCTTCTTCTTTCTTTTTAAAATATTTTCATTAAACACACAGAAATTTAAATATATAAAAAATAACACACAAAGAGAAAAAAATACAATTAGAACTACACATAAATTAAACTAACTACACTAAACTAAAACTACACAACGTTATGGGGTTAAGACAGCTTTGCCTTCCAACCTCTCAGTTGATGGTTATAAGCTAAAATATTGATAAACTCCCTCTAAATTGCTAACAAATATAATAGTGTAATAGTATAGTAAGTGAAACTATAGTAAAACTCTTCTCTTCTTCCTCATTCTCTAATGTTTCTGGTGTTTCTCAAGAATATGTCCTGAATCAGCTTTTTACTATCTTTCTCTGATCTCATTTATGTATATATATTCTTGGGTCTCTAATACCATTTTTTTGTCAGTGACCTTTAACTTAAATGCTCTTTGTCTGATCTTCAGGAATTTTAGTGAAAAATGAAAATCATTTTAGAAAAATGATCTCAGGAGGAAACAAAACATTCTTAAGACAGAACTTTGATTAAACTGAAAGGCTTTGCCCCCTCCTCTGCTAACCTTTTTCTTTGTTCTCACTAGCTCTCTTCTTTAGCAATCCTGCCTTCCACATCTCAATTATGTAACCTGTGTTGCCTATGATTCCTCTTTCTCTCCACAGATCTATTCAGTTGTTTATAATTATTATCTGTGTAATATGTATAAATTTGCTCTTTCCATTATTGAGAAAATAAGTGTTGTTTGAATTAAGAACTGTGCTGAATTTTATGCTCAACTAGTTCATTATTGTGCTACCAGAGTGTCAGTCTATATGCCTATGAAAAGCTCATGCGTCCCTTGTGAAGGCCATCAGATCTTCCAGCAGTGGATTTTTAGAGACATACCACTAAACATGAACATACAAAACCTGGGAAATGCATCCTCTGTGAATTTGTCTTCTGTGTGTGTGTTTGATGCACCTTTCATACACTCTAAGTTAGTGGTGGTAGCCACATTTTGTAGTAGAAGATTTCAGTAGCTAGTTACAGGTTTCTGTTATGCTGATTATGTTGCAAATAAATTTCATTGAGTGTTCCTAAATTTTAATATTGCAAAAAAAAGATGGCTATATCTTGCTACCCAGTATCACTCAGGTGGGAAATGGTTTGTGTTGAGGGTTTCATTCCTTTAGAGTTATTTCTAAAATGTTAGTGGCCACAGACTAACAGTGGATGGAGCCAAAACCGGGTGAGACCACTCCCTTTTTTCATTTTCTGCAACCATCTTTTCTTTCCCCTATTCCTGACCAGTGGGGTTGTTGAGGGAGGGGCACGTTACTGTTGCAAAAGATTTGAAACAATCCCTTGAAAAGTGGTTTTGAAATTAATCTTTGGGGCACCAAAAACTGGGCCAACGGCTGCATAGCAGTTACTTTATAGCCAGTTTCACTCTTTTGTGAGTAAGTTAGTATTTGAGTTGGTGTGATGGATCCAAGCAGACAAGAATCCAGCTCTTTGCTAGGTTAAATGTATTCAGCTAGTGCATCTACTGCCTGAACGCTCCGTATATTCTATATCTGATTTTATAAATTTGATCTTATTCTTTCTTTTACAGCAGTGTAAAACTGTACTTAACACAGGAATGTATTTAATACTTTGTTGTACTATTTCCAGTTAATACTGGAAAAAAATACTTAAATGAGCCAGTAGTTCTGTAATAGTAAATACATTGTGCATCCAGGGTGAAGCTTTTATGAGTCGTGAAGGATGTAATAGGGTTTGGATGGATATTTGTATATTCAAGTAGAAAGCATAACATACAGGATCACACCTGGAGACCAGTAGCTCATGTGAGGTTTCTCCTCCACAACATATATCTCCAATTGTTCCTAGTATAGTTAAAACTGGAGACATGTAGTATACCCTCCATTTTTATCTCATTTACAAAATAATGTAGAGCAATTATCCCAAAGACACATAATCTTGCCTTTCTTTGCCTAGTTACTCTAGTAGATGAATTTGTAGAGGTAATCTCAGAGCATTTGAGTGTAATTTTGGGGAATTTTGGAGAAAAAGTGAGGTCCCTGTAGACTAGAGGTGGTCAAATGTTGTCCCCATCTTCCAAAGGAGTGAAAATAAGAGCTCGGCACCTGCTGACTAAACAGTTTGATACTGGTAACTAAGAAAGTTTCTAGAATAGATCATTAAACAGTTGGCCTGTGTACCCTTAGAAAAGTATGTTGTGATTACTAAGAGCTAGTATGACTTTCTTAAAAATACCATCATGCCTAATGTTATATCCTCCTCCTCTTCTTTTGCTCTTCCTTGATAATAATGGACCTAGTAGACCAGGGGATCCTTGGATGTAGGGTGATTTCAAGAAGGGTTTTGACAAGGTCTCTCATGAGACAATCTGCTAAAATATATACTAGAGATAATGCTTCTATTAGATGGATTTGTAGCTAGTTGGTGGACTGAACCTGAAGAGGGCTTACCAGTTGTCCTTTCCTTGTCATGATGGATAGAAGCTACTAGTGGAGTGATGCAGGGTCTTTCCTGGGCTGTTTTGTTAAATGTACATATAAATTACTTGGATGAAGAAACAGAGGGCATGATCATAAAAGTGGGTGGCACCAAACTGGGAAGGTTAGCTAATATCTCTGAAAACAGAATTCAGGATAACCTTAATAAATGGCAGAATGGTACCAACCCTGGCAGAATTAAATCATATGCATAAATAGAAGACAGGTGATATCTCACATGACAGTAACAGGGGTCTTAATAGACCACAAGCTAAACAAGAGTCAGAAATGTGATATTGCAGAAGTGTGATATTTCTTGGCTGCGTCTGCAAAACTATAATGTCAAAATCAAAAGAAGTTAAGAGTACCAGTCTATTCTGCTTTGGTTAGACCTTGAATACTGTATCCAGTTCAGGGCACTAAAGTTTAAGAAGAATATAAACAAGCTGGAACATGTCCAAAGGAGAGTAACCAAGAAATTAAAGGGCCTAGAAAGTAATCTCTATGAAGCAATAGTTGAAGGATTTGGGCAAGAGAAAACTGAGAAGTGATATGAGAGCCATTTTAAAATCACTGAATGGCAGTCATGTGGAAGATGAAATGAGCTTTTTTGCTGCTATTCCAGATGATAGGATTCAAATTGTGAGGAAGAAGATTCAAATGAAACATCAAGAAGATGTTCCCCATGGAATCTGCTTCACAGTGAAATAGATGGCTGCAGCAGATGGTGAACTCTCAGCTTATTAAGCAGAATTTGGATGACTAGCTTTCTTGGTTTCTGTAGCTGTGGATTCTTTTACTGATAGTGGCTTGGATCAGGTGACCCTTGTGGTACCTTCTAACTATTATTTTGTGTGTCATTTCTTGGTTAAATAGAATTACTTGCAAGCCGTCAAATATTGGCAGATGTGAAAGTGAAATATCAGCTATTGAGTATGAAATCAGTAGGTAAACATTTGAATACACAGATAATTTGTGGTGAATTTTCAAAACTAGAATGAGCAGAGGAGAGTTTTGAAGAAAATGTGTGGAATAAAATATAACTTCAGCTGAACCATTCAGTCACAATGATGTTTGTTACTTAAGACAACTAATTGGGAAAGTTATTTCTTCTCATATAGCATTCTTTGGTCATATGAAAAACTGACTACTGCTTCAGAATAAGATCAAGTCTCTTTCAGGGAGCCTTTGGAGCTTCAGATGTTCATACCATCCCTTACTATTGCCTGTGATGGCTGGAGATTCTGGGGCTTCAAGTCCAAAACATCTGGCAGGTCAAATGCACCCCACCCTGCTCTGCTTCTTTGATTTTTCAGGTGTGAAGAGGATAGAGTAGCTGCTCAAATATATCTCAAGTTGTTCTGTCTTCTGAAGAATTAAAAATAGTCAGAATCTAATAAATCCAGCTGATTCACTGGCTGTATTCCTAGCTAAAGAAAGTAGATTTTACCTCAGTGACACATGCTGTGATTTCACCGTGGCTGGATTACACTTAACATACTGTTTAATACTGGGCTGCTTTTTAAGATAACTTGGATACTACCTTTGGTACAGGATATTGATAGTTTTGAGCCATTATGGTATAGTGGACTTAGGGAGACAAGAGTTTGAATCATTTCTCAGCCATGGATACCCACTGGCTGATCTTGGACAAGTCATACTCTCTCAGTCTCAGAAGAAGGCAACAGTTACCTGCTCCACCTCCAGTAAATCTTGCCGAGAATACTTGATGACAGGTCACCTTAGGATCAGCATAGGTTGGAAGTAATTTGAAAGCACACAACAGCAAATGTGTAGGAGCCAAGAAAGACATGACAGTTTATACAAGTTACATCACCTGCCTTTTGGTTTCTGAGTCTAAATTAAAGGCTTTTGACTTCTTTAGCCAGATATAGCTAGGAAACGGGTTACCTGAATGGCTACTAAAATCTGTATAGACTGGCTGAGCTCTTACATTCAGCTTCTGAGACTGCTGTTAGGCTCATCAGTGAGAGAGAGCAGGCTGATCAGTGCTAGGGACAAGGCCTTAGGAATTACCCAGCAAAATTATGCCCCTATTTTTGGAATTTTTAGAAGGAAAAAAAACTACTTTGTATACTGCTTTTGAAGAATTGAACTGGAAAGGGGATTTATAAAACATATTAAAAATAGACATAAATAATTAGAGAGAAACCCTGCAGGAACAAAGTTAACATTGTTCAACCCCACTGATTTTGGGTATATGTGTCAGAAATTGTCTCCCAAAATAAATTGTCCTTAATTGTGGCTAGATTGTGCTGTAAGAGTGAAAGTTAAGGCACATCTAGAAAGCCCTGGAATTTTTTTTAAAAAAATTAACACTGGCAATCCTATTATGCTTCCCAGTTGAGATAAATTTTGCTGCAAATTAAGACATGTCTCCCCCCCCCCAAAAAAAAAAAATATTAGGAAGAAAAATATTTGTCTGGCTTCAGAAGTCATCAGGTGAAAATTTTACCATGAAGTGTCCCTTGTGTGTGTGTGTGTGTGTGTGTGTGTGTGTGTGAAATCTCATTCATTAGAAATGAACATACTTTCTAGAGTTTGCAAAAGCAAAAAAAAAAAAAAACTGCATTGATGCATCCTTTAGGCTTTTAACAACTGTGGTACATTTTGTTTACATGATAATATATAAATAAATGTTTAAAACTAGAATTTTGTAGGATTCTGGACATCTTACCGTGTAACTTTTTGTGGTTCACTTTCCTTCTTTCCTTTTACTTGAGGGCAGAAGTAGGGCAGAGAAATAACTTTTATTCACTTCAGAAAGGTTACAGTAATAAAGAGACTCTTGTTAACATCAGAGAGCATGGCAGCCAGGAGTTTTCACAGTCTGGCATTGTTTGTTTTACCAGCAATTTGGAACCTTCTGCACTCTTAAAATATTGGCAAGAAAATATTTAACTGTTAACTGTTTGTGGCAAGCATGAGTTGGGAAGGAGGAACATTTGAGGAAGCAAAGTTTTATTCATTCTAGAAATACCTCTGTGTTTAAGTGGGAGAGGTACAAAATCAGACAGCATATATGTTAAAATTTCACATCTTAAATCTGAAACGTCTACAGTTACAAAGTTCAAATAGAAGAAGCACAGCAGCAGGTGTGGACAAACCTGATAATGTGAATGAAAACTGAATAAAAGTAAAATAATATAAACGTATACTGTACATGAGACTTCAGAAATCAAATGCAAACTTTACTGTGAGGACTGTTTGGACATAATGATCATAGAATCATAGAGTTGGAAGAGACCCCAGGGGCCATCCAGTCCAACCCCCTGCCATGCAGGAACACACATCAAAGCGTTCCCAACAGATGGCCATCCAGCCTCTGCTTAAAAACCTCCAAAGAAGGAGACTCTACCACACTCGAAGGCAGCATATTCCACTGCCGGACAGCTCTGACCATTAGGAAGTTCTTCCTGAGGTTCAGGTGGAATCTACTTTCCTGCAGTTTGAATCAATTGCTCCTTGTACTAGTCTCTGGAGCAGCAGAAAATAAGCCCGCTCCCTCCTCGACATGACATCTCTTCAAATATTTAAGCATGGCTGTCATGCCCCCTCTTAACCTTCTCTTCTGCAGACTAAACATACACAGCTCCCTAAGCCGCTTCTCATAGGGAATGGCTTCCAGACCCTTCACCATTTTGGTCGCCCTCCTCTGGACACATTCCAGCTTATCAATACCCTTCTTGAGGTGCCCAGAACTGGACATAGTATTCCAAATGAGGCCTAACCAGTGCAGAATGGAGTGGTACCATTATCTCCCTCGATCTGGACACCATACTCCTATTGATGCAACCAAGAATCGTATTGGCTTTCTTGGTGCCGCATCACACTGGTGACTCACGTTCAGCTTGTGATCTACCAAGACTGCTAGATCCCTTTCACACGTACTGCTATCCAGCCATGTGTCCCCCATCCTATATTTGTGCATTCCATTTTTTCTGCCTAAGCGTAGGACCTTACATTTGTCTCTGTTGAAATTCATTTTGTTAGCTTTGGCCCAGCTCTCCAATCTGTCAAGGTCATTTTGCAATTTGATCCTGTCCTCTGGCATATTAGCAGCCCCTCCCAATTTGGTGTCATCTGCAAATTTGATCAGCATGCCCTCTACTCCTTCATTCAAGTCATTGATGAAGATGTTGAATAGCACTGGGCCCAGGACAGAACCCTGTGGCACCCCACTAGTTCCTTTTCTCCAGGATTTAGAGCAGCCATTGGTGAGCAGTCTTTGGATTCGGTTGGTCAACCAATTACAAATCCACCTAACAGTAGCCCTGTCCACCCGCATTTTACTAGTTTCTTTGCAAGAATGACATGAGGAACTTTGTCAGAGGCCTTACTGAAGTCAAGATATGCCACGTCTACAGCATTCCCTTCATCTATCAAGCTTTTAACCCTATCATAAAAAGAGATAAGATTAGTCTGGCATGACTTACTTCTGAGAAATCCATGTTGACTTTTAGTGATTACGATAAACTATGAAATATCACTACCGATTGTAGCAGCCTCAGGCATGTGCAACCAGAAGGAGTAATTCAGAAGTTTTTGCATTTGTTTTGGACTAGCTACACTTAGTGTAGCATCTGAAGCCTAAGTGGTACTTAAACTTACCTGTGACTTGTTTGAAACAAGCCAGCTTCATAACCTAAGCTTACTTGTTTCAGGAAGTCATAGTTAAGATTAATTACATTTCTTTTTATTTTAAAAGGTTCCTTTAGTCCTAGCTTTGCAGAAGAGAGAGGTGTGAATAAACCAATACAAAACACGGTTTGTCCAGGTTGAGACTTAAGAGGAAGCAACAGCAAAGTGAAAACTTTTGAACTTTTTGTGGCTGCAGCAAAGAAGTAGAGGAGAGTGCATAAGTCCAAGTTTGTTCTGCCTTCTTCCTGTAATGATGAACCACAGTTTGTTACATTCCAATGCAACCAAAATATTATCTGCAAGCACCTGTCTTGTAGTTAGATGCCACACAGCTAAGAACCTAAACCCTAAAGGCATCAGATCCCATCTGATCCTGGAAGCTAAGCAGGGTCAGCTCTGGTTAGTACTTCAGTAGGAGACTGCCCACAGATACCAGGTGCTGTAGGATATATTTTAGAGGAAGGAACTGGCAGTGCTCCCCCCGCCCCAGCTCCAAGTATTTCTTGCCTGAGAAGACCCTGTGAAATGTTTGGGATCACCATAAGTCAGCAGGAGACTTGAAGACACACACGGGCACACACAAGAATCTAAACACATTCTTAAGTGAATCCCATTGGTCCTTTATGCTGAGCAACTAGGAGCACTACTTAGGTTCCAATTTGATGCACAGTTACCTAAGAGTACGTTCTGCCAAACTCACTGAAACAGTGACATGAAGATATGTCACTGTGTGGACGTGTTTTCAATTGCACTATTTGTCTTCAAAGGTAACCGTGAGAAGTAAGTCTCAGTATTCGTGTATATGCGCATACACTTTAACATTGCTTTGGGATATTTGGATATAAAATTTAACCATTACCTTTTGACTAACTTCTAGGATCCCAGAGCCCCAGTGCTGTTCCTTGCTCTGCCTAAGGGTCCTAAACCATGTTGAACTAGAGTAGGGACGAGAGTATTGGTGGCCCAAGGTTTTGTTTTTGTCAAAGGTATGAAGAAACTGAGTTTGCCAGAGAAATGCAGTGGCTGTTAGTAGCATTTGCACTGGGTAACAAATTAAAATTCTCTAGTACTCTGGACACTTGATACATGCTTGTAGTCAATGAAGTCATTACTATTGAAAGCAAGGTGCTGAGATTTGCCAGTGCTGGGAAGACAGGATTGAGAAACAAATGCTCCTAAAGAGCCCTTCTTTAGGTTTATTTACTTGTTTTAATGAGATGGTGTTTCTCTAGTATTAACCAGTTTCCTCCATGTACTGTGAGAGCCCTCTTTAAAATGTGATGTTATCCAGGATACTGCCCCCCTTTCCAATGCAACAGTCATATTTTTATTTATTGCCATGTTTGTTTAGCTTTGTTATCTCCTTATTAATCTCTTTCTTAAAACTGCTGCATTTTGCTTTTATATAGTGAGCTGCTCCCCTAGGGATGCAAAATCCAGGACTTGTCCCTGTAATGGCACTGTTTATTTTCTTTGCCCCCTTGCAATTGCCTGCTGTAACATTTGTAGTATGTGTTAAGTAATCCTTAAGGTAACATTTTTATTATGTCATAAAAAGTGCATGGCAAATATATTATAACTCATGGAATTTGTTTGTTTTAAAAATGGAAGGATAATTTATTGAGTGTGTTACATGAGAGCTGCTCCCCTTATTAGAGTATAGAAATGCTGCTTATTTAGGGGTATGTTCTATTGAGAAAAGCCATGGTCTCTAACATGCCTAGAAAGAACAAGACTGGTTGGCTAAAAGTGACATCATAGTTTATGTACTCAATAAAAATTTAATTAAGTCATTACAGAGGTTGCAGTCATCATTTAACCCTGTGATTTCTTCTGTTTAGCACTTTTTCATTAAACATTCAGTAATAGTCCAGTGACCAAATCTTGATAGCTTATAAAATAAATGCATGAATTTTAATAGTTTATATAAATGGAAAAATATGAGTAACTGACATAAAAGAACTTTTTCCTTGTGGTTCCACTATATGCATGCATTATAAAAATAAAGTTATGAAGGATAGCAGTTTAATGGAAGGCTATATATAAGCCATAGGTTTGATAGTATGACATGAACTAATTAGCTGTTTGAGGGGGAAATTATTACAAGGCAGTAACCGCAACACTATATGCATATTAATAGAGCTTTGATGACATCATTGATGAAGCAGTACTGATCTGTTTTATCAAAGTGTTCAGAGTTGTGTATGGTGTTATTCATGGCTTTCCTTTGTGTGTCACATTTTGCAACTGATAGCCTTGCATGAGCTCTGGAGGCTAAGTCACAAATTCTGCTGTTAGTGTCTCTGTTTCATAGAGTCCTGTTCCCCATCTCTTCCACCTGTAGTGCCACCCTGTGTCTTTCTGTATTTTTCCCTCTGAGAGATATTTAGACATTGAGTATGGAATTTCCTGTGTCAGGGATCATATATTCACTATGAATCTACTACCACTGTGGAGTAGGTGTCATATACCGCAAGGAGTGTTATCCACATTCCTTCAGTGTTGAAAAGTATGGTGCACTGTCTGTGCATTGCTGATGTATGCAGAGTGTTTCAACATGCATCCTTTCTCTTTTCTGTATATCCAAAGGGTCTCATTTTGTGTAATTCTTACATTCAGAAATATTTTCTCCTCCAGTTTCAGCCAACCAGAGTTGTAGTTCAACTCCCTCTAGAAGTGGCTGACACAGGCAAGGAGCTTTAAGTTTCTGGTGCTACTTTCACCCCTAACTTCCCCAATGACTCAGAGTTCATACTGTTGCTTTCTTTTTCAGATTGATTCTGTTACCCTGAAAGAAAGCATGAGAAACATGACAGAGAATTTCTATGCAGCTATTTTTGGATATGATGAGGTAATACTAACGTATGTTTAGTACTACATGTGTAGAGAAGTTAAACAAATGATGGAGTCTACTGTGAAACAGAATTGATCTGATTTCTGTGTTGATTACACTGGCTTTTGCAAACTAGATTGTGTCAATGAAGTTAACCTGCTTAGATCTGCTTGGCTAATGATGAGGATTATGGAGTGTTGTATAGCTATGAGACAGTATAAATGTGTGCTTATGGCAGGGATGGGAATTGTATGGCTCTCACCTTCTCAATTTCAAAAAAAAAAATCAATGGAAAAACACATCTGGGCTATTGTTCTGCCTTTAAGCACTTCCCCCACTCATGAAATAGCCCAAAATCATTTTTTTAAAAAAAAATACCTGGAAGTGACTAGGGACATCATGCCTGCTTCCTCAAAAATGGTGTCATGTTATCTCCACATGATCAGGAGGAACTTGCATGTGCCTAGTAGAGAAGGGTATGGGGAATCTAATGCCCAATCGTTCATAGACGACCAAAGTCTTTACCGATTAGCCATATACACACTTTCAAGCCAGTCTTTTTAGCCATGGGTGACGTTCTCTAGAGTGTTCTCTACAAATAATTTCCATATTGCATTGTTTTCTCCTGTGAATGAAGGATGGTTGGAAGTGAACATACCTCTTTGAAAAGTTACAGTTTGCCATAGGTTTGAGGCTATATTAATACCAGCTATAAGAGCAAGTTGTTAAGATCGACACCACTTCGTGTTTGATCTTATGTTTTCCCAATTTGTTGTTGTTCTTAATTTTAGGGAATTTTATCAGATGACCATGTCCTTGCAGCAGCCATCTGGAGAAATCTGTTCAATAAACATTGTGATGATCCGAGGGAGTTGGAAATAATGGTAGAATATGTGCGCAAACAGGTAGGCAACTTTGGAACATGGGCATTCTCTTTACTTTTCAGCTTTACTTGCCAGCTGTTTTTCAATTTGTCAGTGTGGCTCCTTATTAAAATATTAAATCATCTCCTAGTTTCATCTGTAATTCTGAGAGATGGTACCATTGTTCTTCTTGACCATTGTCATGAATCCTTACCTCAGAAGTTGTTTTAAATGGCTGTCATTGCTATGCTGTAAACCAGCAAACAACAACAACTACTGCTCTTCTGGAACTAATGTTTCCACATTGCACTCTCATTGTAACTGGGGAGCATGGGCCAGTTATTCTGACTCTTACACATATTGTGCTTTGCATCTGTTAAGAGAAGCATATGTTTTTTTCTGCATTTAATGTTTTTGGCTTTATACACTACTGGTCCCAAAGAAGACATTAAAGAAAAGCATTTTAGAGAGGAGAGCAAATTCAGTCTAGAGAAATGCTTGGAGAAACAGAATACGAGATTGTAAAGTTCTTATATGGATCATTGGGAAGATTTAGGCAACTTAAGTCTTGAATGTCATTTGATTTTTTTTTTTTATTTGCCCATAGAGTTGGCTACCTTTTACAGATTCTGAGTGGCCTGTCCTGTGCCACAAAAATATCTTGGCTTAGGATTTTTTTTTTAAAAAAAGTAAAATAGAACCCTGTTAAATTCAGACTACCCTGTTTAACACAATCTCTTTTCGCCTTCCACTAGCCAGGTTACCATAATTCTGCTGTTAAAAAGAATGGCAAATCCACAGTTCTAAGGAAATTCTATCAGAAAGTTCTTCCAGATGTTTAGGTGGAATTGCTTTTCCTGTCATTTGAATCTGTTGCTCTGTGTTCTAATCTTTGGAGCAGCAGAAAACAAATTCTGTGTCCTAGTCTCTGAAGCAGCAGAAAGCAGTTCTCCAGTACACCCCCACCCACCTGCAATTTGATGGTCAGGACAATGTCCAGTTAAATTTCTTCTCTACCTCTAGGGCAGTTCAGCAATGTAGAAATCTCAGTTTTCTGTTATTTCTGACCAGGGTATATCAGAGCAAGTGACCCAGCTCACTTCACAGATTTCCTGATAGGGTTAATCTTGCTTACTCAAAGCCTTTTTTAATACAGAAAATTAAGACTGTTATCTGAAATATTAGTACAGATATATTTGCATAATATGCACATTTCAGGAGGTCTGGGTCTTCAGCAGATCCCTGCATAATTATCTTTGCATACTGTCTCAGTTGTTGCCATGGTTCTGGATGATTAACAGATGTTTTTAGAAACTGGGGATATTGGGAAAATTGGAAATCTGGGGCTCAATCTAACAGCACCCCTGATACAATGGAAATAAACCTAACTGAAAAACATCCTGACCTCTTTGTTATTAGACATGACAGATTATGATACAGGACCTGATGAAAGGGCTGGAACAGGAACCTGGCATTCTTAAAGTGTGTATTTGTATGTGTGTGCGTGCATGCGTGCACATGCATGTGTGCTTTCAAGACATCTGTCAACTTATGGTGACCCCATGAATTTCATAGGGTTTTCTTAAGCAAGGAATACCCAGCTGCTTTTGCTAGTTCCTTCTTCTGAAATATAGCATACAGCACCTGGTATTCATTGGCAGTCTCCCATCCAAGTACACAGCCCAAGAATAGGGAACTTAGTCCCTCCCTCCTCTTTCCAGCAAAGAATGAAGGGAGCCAAGTTCAGGCCTCTCAAGAGAAAAGATGGGAAATCTCTCCCTTCTACTGTTTTCTTTTCTTTCTGAAAATTCCTTCAAACCTTGTCATTCTGACATATCCCATGCTTTTGTTTAATTTGAGGTGGCTGTCATGCAGTAGGTAAAGTGACTAAGTGTGCCAGGCCTCTTCTGTCATATAAATAAATGGAGAGGTAAAGTGCTAAGACTGATGTGGTGGAAGAGCACATGTGAAGAAATTAGATAAGACCCTCAAGTATAAATATATATCTTTAAACTCCAAAGTCAGGATCATTCATACTATGGCATTCCCAGTTTCTGTGTATGGATGTGAAAGCTGGATGGTGAAGAAAGCTGACAGCAAGAAAATCAGCTCATTTGAAATGCAGTGGTGGAGGACAGCTCTGCAGATACTGCTGGAGAGACAAATGGGCCCTAGAGGAAATCAAGTTAAAATATCTAAACTTTGGCTCTCATACTTTGGACATATTGTGAGAAAGAAAAATAATGCTGGGAAAAGTTGAAGCAATAGGAAAAGAAGAAGACCTCAGTACAAATAGATTGACTCAGTAAAGGAGGCCACATTACCAAGACCTGAACAAGGCTATTAGTAATAGGATCTGTTGGAGGTCTCCCATCCTTTGGTCATCATATCTTGAAGCTGACTTGACAGCACATGACAAAACAAAGTCCTTAGTAAGGCTATGTGGCGTGGGGAGAGAATTCCAGTCTTCCTTCTTGCAGAGTTTTATACAGGCTTCCCTTCAGAAGCAAAAGAAACAATGGACTTTGTGGCAGAAGCAAGGGTTCCCTCTAAATTAAGTGACTTTCCCATCATTTTCTCTAAAACCATCATAACAGGAGAGATTTCAAAGAGTTAACCTGTGTTGATCTATTTCACCATCACAGAACAGAGAGTGAAGGAGACGAGGTTTGTTTATATTATATTGTTTATGTTCTTTTATTCAGCAAATACTTGTTTTGAGGAAGCAACAGTCAACAGCTTCATGCTCTGTTGGCTGAATCAGAGGAGGAGACAGTTTCCTAGCCTTTTCTTAATTTCTTATGTCCCTTAAATAGCAGTTTAAAGGGAGAGATTATAGGAGCTCCTCATTTACAGGACAGCAGCATCCTGTCAATTTGTTAAAAGGTTCAAAAGTTTCACTAACTAAAAAGGGTTTTCCACAAACAATTGTTTTTAAAGTATTCAGTCTTACTGTTTGAAAATCACTCGGTATTTGATGCGAAGTATTCTTCAAGCCCTCAGTTTAGGTTAGGGTTCACCTGTCTTTCCAAAAGAAATCCTCAGACTGTCCCAATGCTATAAGCAAAAGTGTACCCAAGGCAATTTATGGAGCAGGACCCCCATAAGTCCCTTGTTGGAGATCTTTAGAGAGGCTTTACTATGGTCTTTGTTGTCATAGGTTTAAGACTCATTGAGAGGGGAAGAAACTCTCACATTTTGTAACATGGGAATTCTCTGTTTTCTACAGATCTTATGAGAACACTGTTTCCATGCTTCTCACTTGTGTCAAGAGGAAGTGTTTGTTCACCTAGATTCTATTAAGCCATTAATCTCTGTTCCCCTTCTTTGGTGGTAGCAAAACAATTAGACACCCAATTAGGAGAATCATCTTCATAGTTAATCTGCCATTAACTTGCGTTATTCTCTTGTGAATGTCAGGTGCAGCACCTGGATGCCATGCCTGGAGAGGACCTCCTGCTGTCTGGTGAAGTGACTTGGCGCCCCCTTGTGGAAACAAATGCACAAAGCATTGTGAAACCTGCTTCACCAACATACAATGATGAAGGACTCTGAAATCTTCATTAGCCAGACTGAACATGTTTGCTGCTGGCGGTGTGGAACAGTTTCTGGAAGTGAGACTTGATCTATGCTATAAGACTTTAAAAAGAGAAAATAATAAATGTTACTATATGAAAGAGTGATTAAAACTCCACTCTTTTGTAGTTATTTCTACCTTAGTAAATTTGAACAACCTGCTGTTTTTAGTATTATATGTATAGTTAAATGCTGCTACTTCATTTGAGGACTCCCTCACCATTACATTACCCAGGTCCCAGCACCCTGCTTCTCAGAGGGAGCTTTTTTCTTTCTAGAGCAAAATAGTTTACCAAAGTGATAAGCAAGCTGCCTTTTGTCTGGTAAGGGAATCAGATGACCATATGTTATGACTTACTTTTCTGTGAAAAGCACAAGCATGAATGTGAAGACTCTTTCTGTACAAATATTGTATGTGTCAGGCTATGCAAAACCTGAAAAATGGCTGAGGTTGATAAAAGGATGACCTGCAGCATCGCATTTAATATAAAAGTTCAAACTGATACAGTTGGTTTTGGGACAGTTTTCTTGCTTGCTTCAGTAGCACAGCAGTCAAACTTGTTTGGTAATGGCCTTATCTGGGGCAGGGCCTGAGAACCAGACTAGAAGTAAAACACATATATGCATGTGAGATGCAGGTTTGGCAAACTTCAAACAGCATTTGCAGCTGGAGAGAAGGAATCAATAGCATCACAGCATGTTTGACGAAGAAATGTAATCCTTTCTTTCCCCACTGTGGTCCTGGAGGGAAAACATCCCTTTTCTGAAGCTTGTATTTGCTGAGAATGGGGGACCCCCATTGATATTAATAGAGGATTCCTACCAAAACAATAGCACCTTCAGAGGAGTGGCTTTCTTAGGAGAGGAGGGGAAGATTAAATTGCAGTGATCTTAGTTAATTATCAGCTATTTCTTTCCCTGCCCTCATCAGTGATGCACTTTGCACTTTTAAAAAAAAAACAAAAACCCTGCATGTTAAATGCACATATATTCAATTTCAAGGTCTAGCTTGGCCCTGAGGCAGTGGCTAGAGAACATTTTTCAGACTACCATTTTCGTCTTTCAAAGCTTTGCAGTACAAACACTTTCAATTCATGGGTTTGTTTTTCTCAGGTCATCTCCCTTTATAATAGTGGCTCAGGATCTCTGTGTGACTAACAACTTGACCAAGTGGTGTTTTTTCTAATCTCTTTATCAAATTATACCTTCACTTAGAAAATACTTTTGTATGCATTACATAAAAGTTAACACAGTTTTCCTTTTTAAAGACAGAACCTTCTTTCTCTCTCATGGTCATAACTATAAACTGAGATACAGTCCTCTTGTTTTGCTTACCATGTAATGCCTTTCTTGAAATGTTGAGAGAATACTTCTCCACAAACCTAGGGTTTGATCCTAATAAATTTGCTGAAAAGAATATGGATGTTTTTCATTTGGATTTGAGGGTATTTCTGCATCCCTTCCTTATTTAATCAAGGTTGCATATTGATTCCTCTGCCTTTTTTGATAATATCCTCTCAAACCACAGCCACAGTATTGTAGTAGTGAATTTCCGGTGGTATCCAGGAGAAGAGTGGATTATCTTTAGGATCAGTTCCATATCAAGTGTCTATTTCTCATCCCTGGCAATCAGGGTGACTGAGCATAAATGCCATACAAACCTGTTTTTTTCTGGATGCATCAAAGGAAGCTGTCTTACCCATTTAACATTGCAAATAGATTGTACAAACATGCATTGTGTGGCACCCTTCTTCCAGCATGACAGTTTCACAAAATCTTCCTTTGTCTTACTTACATGGTAGAAAATGTTTTTATGACTGGCTTCAGTAGAGAGCCTTAAACTTAGATCTGTGTCATGCTTCCCTTCAGTTTTAAAATGTGATAAATTTAAGCTATAAACCTGTTTACTTATGGAAGGAAACACCCTATTAAATAACACTGTTTTAATAAAAACTAAAATTGGTTCCATCTTTATCCAACGCTGAAATTCTAAAACTTTCCTTTATACACACGGAATTATATGAACACACAGTTTTGAAATTCATTGTGTTGGGGGAGTGGTTTAAAACACAAATTCCAGAAGTAGGAAGAAGGCTTGCATGGGAAATATTTCTGAATTAGGACTAGGATAGTAAGGTGCAAAGCTACAATGAAAGATTCAACCTGATTGTTGCTCTGGATGCACCCTTAGACCTTAGCTCTGGCAACAGCTACCAGTTAATTTTCTTTGAACAAAAAAAGTCAATTTGTTATTTTTCCCCCTAAAGCAAACTTCCTCAGTTTAACTTGTTATAAAATGAGTCATATAAAGAAACTTTATATGTGTGAGGTATATTCCACTTCTATGAAAACATTACAAACCAAACAGTTTTTTCTCAGTTTATTTAAGATGCTTTTGTTGCAAGCTGAGCTAAGGAGAGAAACCTCTTATGTGTAAAGTATTATGCAGTATATGTGTGAGATAATAACACCTTGTAATTCATTACAGCTGTGTTGTATTTACATAAAAGAAGGCTTAGCTGTGTAGGAATTTGCTGATTAATTTATTTTTAATGGGAATGAAGTATACCAAGGACCAAAATAAACTTTACTTTGTGTATCTTGCTACTCCTGGAGTAGATGGAAAATGTAATGGTAGATATTTTGGCACAAAACTACATACATTAATTCATATTCAAAATACCCATTTAAAGCTTAACTCCACTGCATCCAGGACACTCTTGTCACCCTGCAGTGCAGTGGAGACATGCCTGAGAGTACAGCACTACCAGTCAACTTTGTAGAGGCTTGGTACATACACATCAGTAGATGTCTTTATGCACTACATATGCAAAGCTTGTGATCCAGAATCACTGAAGACTCTATTTTATGCCATGGAACCATGTGGAGCCCAGGGGACCCTGATCTCAGCCTGTTTCATACTGTTGGACTTAGATAGAAATAGTACCACCTTTTACACTAAATAAAGTAGCAAGTTTTGAATCTGTGGTAATGTCTCCTAGCCCCAGAAAATAATGGAGAGTAGTTGAGCTACTAGAAGGGAACTGAGCATTTAGAATAGTGTCACTGTTGTCAGTGTGCAGCTGTGGGTAACAAAAGGAGATAAAGAATTCAGAGTGCTAGATTGTGAGATGATGGATACTGATGCATATATGAGCCCAGTATGTGTGCTTTTATAAAATGATAAGAGTTGGAAGAGACCACAGGGGCCCCCAGTCCAACCCCCTGCTATGCAGGAATACACAGTCAAAGCACTGCTGACAGGTAGCCATCCAGCCTCTGTTTACAAACCTCCAAAGAAGCAGACTCCACCATACTTGCTTTGTTGGAAAGCAGGACCATACCATTGGCTGTATGAATATGTGCTCAGGATTAATGAAGAGCTATCTCACATTGGAACCCTTGCATTGCTACAGCGACCTGTCTTTTCCTAACATAGAAGTAATTAGCAGTGGTCATCAGAAAACGAAAAGGAGGGGGGGAAGTGATAGTTCACTGCATGAGTTAAATAGGACACAGGAATAGGAAGTTTGCAAGAAAGAAGGAGTTGTCTTGTGTGGAAGTGCTGGCAGAACAGAAACCACACTTTGAGTTAAAGGCATGTTTCCTGGTTCCCACTCCTGGCCCAGAAGTTCAGCAGGAAGCTCTGGTGTCCTTTTAACCTGGCCTGGTCAGAAGGCTTTCCAAGTAGGAAAGGCTGGGTGTGAGTTGGCTTGCATACGATGCCACAGTTAAGGCACAGAAGGCCACGGCTGGGGATCTGATGATCGCCCTCATTAGAAACAGCTGTAGAAATTGCTGAGTTGTTCTCTTCACTCCACCTGAAAGCCCTTTATGTTTACTGGAAATTGTTCCAGGATTTTGATTTTGTAGCACTCTCCAGGGAGCTGAGGGGAGATTACAGGGAGAGGCCGTGGACAGGCTGTAGCTCATTGATGGAGCACATGCTTTTGCATGGTGAGGTTCCCAGATGCAATCCCCAGCATTTCTAGGTAGGGCTAAGAAAAATAATCCTCCTTAAAAACTCTGGAGAATCACTGCACAGCAGAGCTGACAAACGTTGGACAAAATGGACCAATAGTTTGACTACATATAAAGCAGCTTCTTATATTCCTGTCAATGACACACACACACACACATATACTGCACCACAATGTGTAATTAGATATATATGGAGTTGTAGATGCAAATTCACCTTTGGATGAATGCTTCTTTTCAAAGTGGCATTAAGCAATAATTCTTGCAGTGTCTGCAGTGAAAGATTCTAGGCACTGACTCTAAGCACTACAATACCTGCAGGCAGATATTAGCACCGCCATCGGTTTGCTTAGGCAAGTCTCTCTGGCTTAATTTCACTAGAACAGAACCAAGGTTCATCATGAGGGCATGTAAAATAGTCTAATACACTTGGCACATTAAAAGTACTGTTATGTTTCCTTTTCCTCTACAAACAACTATAATCTTCTGCTAAAAGAAGCCTGTCAAAACCTGTCTTTTGAAGCAAATATATTGTTTACTGAAGCATTCAGCGGCAAATAAATTCAACCACACCCCTCTCTCTTCCCCACAGAAGGATGTTTCCTACTCAGAATTTCACAAATTTTGCTTAAAGTTTTTATGTCAGTACAGAATTATTTCCTCATACGATTAAATAGCCTCAAAGCTTCCTGAACTGTGAACTGGTACTGGCTGGGGAAATCCTAGGTGTCTTAATTGCTACCAAATGATTCCTTTCTGTTTAAGAGAAGGTGAGCGGTTAAGCTGATAGCAGGAGATTCGCATCATGCTGACAGGCAGCTACATGTTTAAAGCAGCAATACTTTCCTTGATGAATCAGAGGGTGAGGCTATTAAAAAAAATTATACCCTGTCCTGTATCACAACTCTTTTAGGCAGCTTCCCGTAAAATCAGTTTAAGCAATTTAAAAGAATACAAAAAACAGGGTAAAATGTATTAAACAAGTAATTTTCTATATTTGAAATAAATTTTTGCAAGAATTACAGCCACCTTGACGGTGCTTCACTGCTTCTTCACTGCTGCTATTTGTATGGTCCTCTTTAACATACTGAATATGTTAACAATTTTTGTGCAATATGACAACAGCCCTTTGAGGTAGGTTATTCTAGGCAATCTGAAGTTGGGACTACTTTTGACATTTTGAAGCTCCACTGCATGAAGCAACAGCCAGATAGAAGAGTAAGTGTATGATCTTTCTTTCTTAGGTACAGGCATCATTTTCTGACAGAAAGTCATATGAATATGAAAGCACCTTTTTCAGTCTCACACTTGTGTATATTTCCACTTGGAAGCAGTGCTTGTTTTTTAAAAAATCTTCCAAAGTATTCGGGTGATTCATATTTGGAGGATTCATTCGTTATAGAAGAGATTGAGACAAGATGAAACTTGGAACCCACTTAAACTTGAAACCATTCTCCATTCACCTTGGTATTCCTTAATTTTTCCAGGAAACAATGTTCTTTTTAATTCCGATGGTCACTCTGTTCACTGACACATCTCTCAGTTTGCTTAACTTCTTAGCTAAACTGAAGCCAGTCTCAGACTTTGTTACTGTAATGATTGCTGGTATTTTAAAATATCCAGAAATTCATTATGTTCTTTTTTCTTTAAGATCATTTCCCTACAGATTCAGATGTGCCTTGCAACTGAGTTCAACAATATTTTTGGATTTCTTCTAAATTTAATCCCCAAACTATTTCATTCTTTCAGTTTTTAATTTCTTGTTTTCAGTCCTATGCCACTCAGTAATTAATATAGATTAACTGAAATCCTCTTGAGTTCAGTAGGATTTACTCCAAGGTAAGAATGTGTAACACTTTAGCCTAAATTAATATGTGTGCCACCAACTGTTCTTGAAATTTAATTGGTGTTTATACAGTCCTCCCTCTAATTCATGGGTTTGACCTTCGTGAATTTGACTATTCGCAAGGCTCATGCTTGCCCCCCGTCCATTTTCCTCCTCTCATTCCCTTGCATTCTTCACCCCAAGCTTGCCAGGCTTCTGTTTAAAAGGGATGTTTTTTCTGTTTGGGTGAGCAAAGCTCTTCTCCATTGCTGAAGGCATGTCCTCTCTCCCATATGGCTGCACTTTTTGCTGTGTAATGGCTCCTGGTTGGTCAGGTGCTTTGTTCCTACTTTTCAAGATGGCTGCTGGAAGTAACTAGAAGGGAAGAACTGTGCTTTTCTCTCTTTGAAGAGAAAGTACCAGTAAGCCTTTTACTGTGTCTTTTTTCCTCCTCCCCCCTCTCACACTAGAGCCAGAAGCAAAGGAATGGGAGGGGGGAGCTATGAGGGGGAATCACAGGGATGGGAGGTATTTGTGATTTTTTCACTTTCATGAAGGTTCTGTGCCCCTAACCCTCAGGAATGTGGAGGAGCTACTGTAATTCAGTGCTTTCATCCTACTCCTTTAATAGGCAATCAGAGGAAGTTACTTTGTCAAATATGTTTAGATGTAGCTTTTTACCCATGCTACTTAATCTCATTCTTCTAATTTATCCTCAAATTTCTTTCCTTCTCTCTAATTTTCTGAGCAAGTTTCTTCAGAATTCCACAGCTGCTGGTGTGGTGTAGTGATTTCAGCAAAGGATTACAACTCTGCAGGCCAGGATTCAAATCCCTGCTCAGTCATGGAAACCCACTGGGTGATGTGGGGCAAGTCACATTCTCTCACCCTCAGAGGAAGGCAAAGGCAAACTTTCCCTGAGCAAATCTTGCCAAGAAAACCCTCTGGTAATGTCACTTTAGGGTCACCGTAAGTCAGAAATGAAGGCACACAACAAAAAACAACAACAGATCTTTATCTAAGAATAAAATCCATCAAGTCACTGGGTTTAGTTCTGAGTGGATATGTATAGGCTTGCACTCTATGCTCTCTGCTCACTATATAAAAATTTGGATCATTCTCTACATGAACATTTAATAATTTCATGATCTTTTATTTTACTTGTGCCCTTATTATGAAGACACCCTTGGACTTCCATAGAGTGGTACGTAAAAAGAGATGACATAAAAATACTCAAATACCACTAATAAAATATAATTGATAAGCTTGGTTCATAGCTGCAAAAGAATAAAGGAAGGTCTAATATTTACTTAAACAAAAATGTATGCCCTGCTATCTAATTCTCATTCACAAGAGGTTAACACACATGAAAATAGATATAAACATGAAAAAAATAAACTATTGTTGGTTTCAGATTGGAAACAAACACAGTCAAAACCAGATCAAACATTTGAGGGCTTAGTGCAGTTTCAAAGGCTGAGGTCCTTTTGTGTATGTGCACAAAGTAGCCCCTTTCAGGCCTGCTTGTGTTACCTCAAAAGGTGGTTCTAAGCTCAGGTGGACTCAGAGGTCCACCTGTGATCAGTGTTTCTGTGAAACACTGGGGAATTATTAGCTCAAAGGGGAGGCCTGCGAAAAGGGACTAACCTAATAGGATCTTTTACACCTATGTATACCTATGTATATTGGTACTAATGCAGGGGCGCAAGTTGGAGATTAAAAGTATGTGTTATTGGGGAATATTACAATCACACACAAGATCCAAGCAGTCTCATAACCACACAAGGCTAACTGAAGGAGAGGCAGGAAAAATTGCATAGCAAGAAGTTGAGGCTAAGTAGGTGGTATTTATCTATCTTGCAGAGAAGAGGCAAAGTGATGTGGTTCAGACTAAGGGTCTGAGGGTAATACAAGAATGCAAATCAAAGCAGCAAAGTGACACTCTGTGTGTGGAATACTATCAGTTGTCTGGCTTAGAACCAGGGTTTAAATACTCTGTTTCCACCCTGAGGGGGAAGGTGTTAACGGTTCTATGGCAGAGCACACAATAGAGTCTGTAACAGGCTAACGACTTCAGCATTAGGTGACAAAGCACTGATGGGAATTTTGATAGCTCCTTAATTGCTGGGCAGGTGAGGAAACAAAGGAGAATTTTGGTGGCATGAGGAAGCAGGTTGAAGACAATCAATTGCTCTATTGAGGCAGTTTCATGTGCTATCGTTTCTCAAGGTTGAGTCATTGAGGGGACATTTGCAAGCTTATTAATGCCAGAGCTTCCTTGAATATGACCTGGCCATGCCCTGAGGCCCTATCTAACCTACTTTTGCACATATTCAGCCAGCCCTCTTTATCAGTGTGGCTTTTCAGCCATACCAGTATATAATTTATATTTCATGCCAATTAAATGATATTTGCCAATTGTATCATATATCATGGCGTGGGGGTATACAGCATGGTAACACCTATGTCTCAGCTGAAGTGACCAAGCCCAGGACCTTATCTCAATGCATCATCCAGTGCTAGGAAATAGGGCTGAGGTGGATGAAAAATGCTACCAACCCATCAGAAGGCAGGCAGAGAGAGAGAGCACCTCTCTTCCAGGGAGCACTTCTCTGTTGAAAGCATCACAATACAAGAAGCATGTCTGTGTACACACATATGTGAGTGCAACATTAACAGTAACATGGTTCTCCTTATGATTGATTTCTCTGGAGCATTTATTCTAATCTCACCACTGATAATCCAGCCTTGAGCATGTTCAATCCATCAGAAAGAAGAAAACATTTCAAATTATGATGTCCATGAACATAGTGTATTAAGAAAAAGAAAAGGCTGGGAAAGCTTTTATTCTCCGTATACAGTGAAGGAGACATCTTGTATTTCATTATCTCCTGTCGCTGACCAGGCTGAGCAAGGGTCATATGATAGGAAGTAAAAATGTATACAGTCAGCCCTCCATGTCTGCTGATTCTGTATCAGACAGTGAGGGAATCAGGCCCCTGAGAAGTCTGACGCTCCATATCAGGAGTTGCAAGAACTATCCCAGGGCTTCCACTGGGATACAACTCCCCTCATGAGTTCCCCAGATTCATTGCCAGTCCCAGCATCGCCAAATTTGCATACTTTTTAACCAGACCCAGCACCTGTTGTTACTGCAGCCTTGCATCCTCTCCCCAGTGCTCCTCTGTCCAACTCTCGCAAGCTGTGCGGAGTGTTGCCATGGTAGTCTGTGGCAACACTCTGATGGCAAGATTTGGACGGAGGAGCAGTCAGAAGTAGAAGTAGATTGCCAGTGCTGGCTGCTGGGCCCCTCTTCAGAATACTGGTAGCCGGGAGCCCGCAATGTGAGAATTGGGCTCACCAGGCAGGGGGAGTGACGCGGCTACAGGAGAAGTGTCACAGCCACATGAAATGGCCTGGCGGGCCAGATTAAGCCCGCGGGCCTTGTGTTTGACACCTGTGGTATAGAGCATGCTTGTGCAGAGGCAGCATACCACTGGTGTTACTTCCGTCATGCCTTACCATTGCCCAGACATGTTGGAGTTGCTAGCAATTGGAGTTCAACATATGGAGAGGTAGAGGTTCTTACGACTCTGTAGTGCAGCCACAAAGGCAGACTGATTAAGCCAGGTACTTCTAATGACCAACACAAAGCAGTGTACTCTTATCTTAGAATGTCCTTAGGGAGAGTGTACTTGGCTCTGGAAATAAATATGAATATATTTGCAAGGGTTGGCTTGGAATATTAATTCTGCATAAACCATGACTCGTTGGGAAAAACACAGTGTATCAGTTAAGAAAGCCATCAGCAGGAGGAAGTGGTCTTGTACCCTAAACACAGGATTTATACTGACAAGCACAAGCTCTCCTCTGGCTGTGCTGCTACCACAACTATCCCTACAATCATAACAATGCTTCAAAGTAACCAACTACAAAGTAGAATGCCGTCACTGCAACTTTTACAGCAAAAGTCCAAGATAATTTCCTGAAACTGTTTTCACAAGTGAATTTTGTAAGCTGAAGTCTCTAAACCTGAATCCTAATTGCTTTCACAGTTTCAAAATGTAGCTGACAGCACATAAATTTATGCTCCACTTCCATTTTAGAGTGCTTTGATCAGAGCTTAATTTGAGGTTGGGTTCAGCACTAGAACCTCTTTTGAATGCCAGAGTTCAGCCTGATACACATGAAACTGCAAGAAAATTAAAAAGAATGTGTCTGAACATGGTCAGAGGGCATTTTCTTCAGTGTGCTAGTTGCATTCTTCATTCAGATTCCTACATAATTCCTACAAAAATCTATAATCCAGAAATTAGACTTTGAGATCAGAGATTTTATTTTTAAGTCCCATACCTGGTCCCACTGCATGAGCAGTTTCAGGTTTCCATTAGCTACAATTGAAGCTGGAGGTGCTCAGGAGTTCTGAGCATATTTTTATTCTAGAATACTTATGCTTGAGTCAGATAGAGCAATCTTGGAAATGATCAAAGAACAAACATTGGATGAGATCCTACTTTGAGGAGACAAAGCATAAATGTACAGTTACAGAGTTACGCACCTATTGCACAATGCCATTTTGTTAGTGAATTGCTGCACTGCACCACTGGATGTGCCTCAATGCATGAACATGCACAATGACAACAAATGTATACCCACACTTCCACAACCCTGAACTGAATACAAAGGTCTGCATTGGACAAAAATGTCAAACCACTTCCACAGAGGGACTTAACATCCTTAAGACACCAAAATTCCTGTCATTGTGACCCTGTTTTTCCTTCTTTTCTTATTTCTCTCTTGACTTCTGGACTTTTGTTAAACCAGTTACCCATTACTTCTGAACTACTGAAAGATGGTTCCATTCTGATTACGGTACTGGTTGGCAAACCAGGAAACATAGCTTGCAATCTTGATTTGGAGTCAGGGTATAGGCTACCTGTTCTTCTGTCTCTGACACAACGGGAACCAGGTTAACAAAACACAAAGAGTCATTTGAGAGAAAGAAGGAGAGGGTGCAATGTTAGATCTCAGACTGATAAACAAGAATTTATTGTAAATAAGAACTGAGGAAATTCTTTGAACAGAATTTAAAGAAGGACACACGTCCCATTGTAGTTTGAGATGTAGGCAAAGCTTATATGAGATGATAATTTATAAAATATGTCCCCAGACTGAAAAAAAGAGTAAATTGATGGATGAAATACAAAACCTCTGGTAAAAATATTATTTGAGCTATAAAGACAATATATTCACTTCAAAAGCCCGGATTTTGGTAAATGGCAACACAACAACACCGACTCAGACACAAAAGGGCACTAGACAAGGTTCCTCTGCTGTTTATGATAGCATTGGAGACCTTACTGAGAGGTATCAGGCAAGCTGACAGAATTTTGTGGAGTGATGTTCAGGTTTTAGTTGAACACTTATCTTCAGAATCTTTTGCATCATACTATGTATTTGAACCCAATATTTCCTAGCTTTTTCACAAATCTTATTACATTTCCAAAATACATTCAAAGAATCTTTATACATCTTAGATAATATTTCTGGTGTCATATACCAAAGATACATCATCTTATAAAAAAAATTCTTTAAGATCATGAGACAAAGTAAATTTAAAACCATTTGGCTACATCACTTCCCACTACTCCATTTGTATATTATGTGCAAAATTTCTAGCCTAATTTTGTCATACAATCCTTCACTTTCATCTTCGATCTCAAATTTTAGTAAAGCTTATACATTTTACCAATGTTCATCGTTTGTACACAATTGAATTTCAAATTCTGTTCTAGACAGTTCAAAACCATAACTCTGAATCTATTTTGAATCAACTGAAAAGCTGCCTATAAGAGAATCTTTGAAATTCATACCCTTCCTTCAATAACTGTTATTTCATTTTCATATTGTATTCTCCTTGGTGATTTTCCAACATGTCTTGATACTTTAATGACTTTTCTAATTCGGTGATTTCTTTTCTATATGTGAAGAACCATAATGGCATTTCCTGACATAACCTGGGTTTAAATCTCATCCAAGTTCTCAGCAAGGCACATTTCACATAGTGATTATTAAACTCTTCATTCACTTTGAACTTGTCAAACCATGCATATCTATAACACCCAAATCTTAGACCATGATCTTCTAATGCTATGTCTTTTATTTCTCAACATTATCTACTTCTTTAATCATAGTAAATATCATAAGGCAAAGTATAACCTCAAATTTGGTAGTCCCAGACCTCCTTACTGTTTAGCATCTTGCAGTATTTTAATTTATTTTAATCTTCATTCTCAGCTTCTTCCTTTACTACGTGAATCTTGATAGATCTTTCTGCCATTGTTTAAACAATATGTTTTCTGAAAGAATAGGTATTGTCTGAAACATGTAAAAGACTTTCTGAATTTTCCCATGATCTGTGACCAAAGTATTACTTTTTTGTATTTTCAAAATCATTTTCTTTTCTCTTTCCTTTTGCAGTTTATATGCTAATAATCTCTCTGGATTATTTGCAAATTCAAAATTCTTTTGTTTTGCAAAGTTGAACTTTTTCTCTATCTCATCCACCATCAACATTGACATTTGCCTTTTATTTGCCTTTTGATCTGACTATCAATTACAGTCCTTAAAGGGGAGTTCTTTAATTCATCCTCTGTTTTATTGCATCCAAAATCAGTTGAATCTTCTCTTGTCTCTTCTTTTTAAAATCACTGTTGCATTCAATGACACAACCTCTCATAAATGCTTTACTTCATCCCAAACTATTCTAATATCAGTTTCCTTATCCAAATAATCTCCAAAAAATTCTTTAATTTTTTTCTTACATTTCCCACAATGCTTTCATTTCGCAAAAGTAACTCATTTAATCTCCAATTAAAACTTCCTTTGTTCTTTTAAGAACTAGTGACACAGGGTTGTGTTGCAAGAAAGTCTTTGACAGTATCTTAACTTTTGTTACACCAGTAGCCAGAGTTTTCAAGATCCCCATCATATCAATTTTAGAGAAAGACCTGTGTCATTCAGAAAAATATGTATAGTCTTTTGACTCTCTGTTTTTAGATCTCCATGAGTCAACTAATTCCAAATTGTCCATCAAATAAAAACACACCCTTGGTAGTTTACCTTGGGATATCCTAATCTTTTTATCCAAAATTCTATCTTTTTCAGATATATGCCCTTGTTCCAATCCCACAAATAAACACCAACTATTATATGGAAAATCCAACATTTTGTTTGTAAGACTGCAAGGCTTTTTTTGTTTTAAAGCCATCCTGTCTTCACACAGAGCATATATCTCCACAACCAAAATGTTAGTCTCTTGCAAATTAATCTGGAACCCCCATACCAACCTTTCTCATTAACCAGTATGAACTCTGTGCCCAAGATAAGTCTAATGTACAATGCCACCTCATTCCTCTTCTGGCCTGCAGAAATAAATTCTTGCCCCCAATTTCCTAGGTGTCAAGTATATAGCATCTTTCTTTCCTCTATGTGTCTCTTGCAGACAAATTATGCACAAGTTAAGTTTTCTTAAATAGTGGAAGATTTTCCTTTTTTTCTGTACAGAATTAAGTCCATCTACATTCTGGGAAAGACATCTGTAATCCATCTTTGTTGAGCCCCCCATAACAACATGTGATATTCCCAAATCTTCTTCACTGTCCAATCAGTGTTGCCCCACTCCTTGAACTCTCTCATCCAAAGAAATCTGCTCTCTTTGCTCTTTCCCTTGTCTGAATTCTTTAGATGTCAGATCATCTTATCTTCTTGTTCTTCTTCCAAATCTTTTCCAAATTTTCCTCTTTGGCCTTGAACAGTAAAGCTCAGTCCACTCAGGTTTTCCCATCTAAATAGGATTTTCTTCTCCTTTAACTGATCTTCCAAGAAGCCATAGATTTTTCTCTTGCATAAAATTCTTGTTGGAATTCCTTGAAAACTATTATCTTTCTTCTGTCCACTTTCGATTTAGTCTCAAAGTGTTTCTACAGAATTAAATCCCTTGTCCTCTTTCCGAGGAAATAAGCAATGACATCTCTTGGCAGATTTCTTGCCCTCATCAACTTAGAGTTTATTCTGAAAACTCTGTTCAATTCAAAGTTTATTTCTTCTTTTCTTCTCTCCAAAAATTCTGTCAAAGTATCAATCAATTTTGTTTTTAAATTTTCTTTTGGGGCCTTGGGAATCAATCTAAATCTTGAACAATATTCTTTCTCCCTCATCCTAAGATCCTTAACCTTAAGATCATCCTCCCTCATCCTGAGGACCAAATTGTCAGTTGTTGTTCTTTCTCTTTATCCATTGCCTCAGCTTTCAGTTCCAGCTTCTCCACATTCTCATTTATCGTCTTGACCTCTTGCATTAGTTGTCCAATTGATTCCTTGAGCTCTTTCACTTCTCTCCTTATCTCCTGATGTATTTCCTGCTTTAATTCTTGCTTTAGTTCTTGATTATTTTTTTCTTGCTTCACAAATTATTTCATCATACCTCTCCTAATCTGTTTCAGTTCCTCCATCATTTTAGCCCTTTGCCTTTTCAGATGGTATTGTCCATTGATAATCTTTTTGCATCAGATTCTCTCTTAGAATCTGCAGCTCTAGTAACTCTAGTTGTCATTTTTTATTTTCAGGGAGGTTTTAATTTCATTTGCTTGTCCACTGAGCGGCAATATTTCCTAAGAAAAAAAGCTTTTAGCTGCAATTATACTTTTGGCCACAGAGGGTATCAGGTCAGCTTAAATTCAGTAAATTCACAAACACTTCCTCCTTCCTTAGTTTATACCTTCCAAGGTATTGTCTAAACACTACAGAATTGCAGCTTAGTCACTTTCTCACACTAAGAAAAAATAATTCTTTCAATTATCCTTCCAATTGCCTGTTTTCATTTCAATTATTTATTTAATATTAAGTAGAATTGATTTTCCCTTTGGTCCTAGCATAGAAGCTCTTAATCAAAAAAAGATTATAACTTTATTGATAATTTTCAAAAACAGTAAAATTCCACAATTACATGCGGAAAAAGAAATCAAACATAAAGAAAACATTAAAAATAAGAATTAGAAATTAAAGAATAAAGAAAAAGAAAAGAAGAAGGGAAAATGTAAAAAGAAAAAAGAAAAAAATAAGACAGGACTTCCATTCTTCCTTTAAATGGTGTATAACACTCAAATTGTTTCAAGCCTCTCAAAGATAACATCCAGTGATTCTTTTCCTCCCCTCCCTCTTTCATATTTTACAAAACCAAAATAAGAGAAATGAGCATTCTTCTACTAAAGGTTAACATATCTAGCATGATATATCAATAATACATCCTATTACATGTTTGTGTGATAAATGACATTGCATTTTCTCATCTTAATACTAGAAGCTACTTTCTGATTTAATTACATGGTATTAATCTTTGCTACTTAAAAACTGTAAGTCTCATACATGTTATATAGCATCACTAAATCCAAATGTTTTATGCCATTTCATATTGTAGGATCCTTTGCACAGTTTATTATCAAATCCAATTTTCACCATCTTAGACTGTAACCATTGTATAACCTGGAGAGAAGTGACACGTGGGGTGCCACAGGGTTCTGTCCTGAGCCCAGTGCTATTCAACATCTTAATCAATGACTTGGATGAGGGAACAGAGGGCAAACTGACCAAATTTGCAAATGACAGCGGATTGGGATGGGTTGCTAATACCCCAGAGGACAAGATCAAAATCCAAAATGACTTTAGGACTTCCGGTTGCATGGCGCACGTGAGCGGTCACTTGGAATAAATGTCTGTGTTCTGAGCGATCACACGATGGCTTCCAGTTGATTTTAAACCATCAAAATCGGCCAAACCCCCCCCCCCCAGTAAAGGGGGTTCGGAAGAGGTCCAAAGGGGATCCGAGAATCGACATCGAGCTCTTCCTGAAGGAAAGAGTGGAAGGTGCCGAGAGGATCGAAGGACCACAACGGGACCATCGCTGCCGCCGTGGATGCAGCACAAGTGCCGCCGCCGACTTTTAAAGGAGAAGATACAGTAAGATGACAATTAGCTTGTCCAAACTAGATTTCAAGCAATTTAAAGACCACATCAATTTTAGACCTGCAGCAAGTAACAGGAACTTCAAGTAAGGTAGAAACCCAGACATTTGAAAATTGCGTAATGATTTTGTGGATTAAAAATTCAGATTAAGATAATTAAATAGTACGAAGTTAAAAACAGTTAAAAACAGTTAAAAGACTTTTAAGAGACTGTTTTTGCGGATATGGACATTACAGGATTTATATAAGACTTTTAAAAAGCGAACAATGGGATTATAAAGTGTAATGAATTGAAACTACGTGGTGAGCGGCAGGATTTCTTTTGTCTGGGGGATTACTTTTGAGGACAATTTAGAGGATTTTAAATTTCAATTTTTATTTAAATCATTTTATTCAAAATTCTCATTATAAAAAACATACATATTCAATTGTCAGCTTCATTAGAAATATATCTGATCTTCCACATTGATCTAGATTCCATTTTCCAGATTTCTACAAACTTAAGGTACTGTACAACATTATACTGTTAGTTTATCTGATAGTTCTTACATTTCATTCTTCATATTTCTGCTTCATGATATATACCTGTCGCCCACTCGTAATATAACTTTAACCATGAATTACGTATTCCCAACTGTTGGAACCCAGCAATTACCCGTTACAATTTGCCATTCTTTCTGTATCTCATCATCTGATTTCCCCTTTAATCTCAAATTCCAATTTTTAAACCTACAAGGCTTTGGATAATTTCTGAATTAATTTGGAACTAATCTTGTATTAAGAAAATATTTTTTGGAGTTGATTGGACTGTGGAGAGCATCAGATTTGAAGTGACGGAGGCAGTGACATTTTTAAAGCACAGCGGCTTTTTTTCTTGGGAGACGTGTGGATTATTTTCTCGTTACAGTCTTGTTGGATTGTTTGCTGAGACTTATTTTGGTACCAAGGACATTTGATCATAGAATTTTCTTTTTTTCCTATAGTCTACATTTTTATATTTTATAACTTTAAACCATTTTTAAACCATTGGAACTTTTATTGTTATTAGCAAACATTGATGATCAAGTATACAAGAGAAGGGACATTTGTAAACGGGGGACTGAACTGAACTGTACTGGAATGAACTTTTAAAGGAGTTTTCAAGATGTTTAAGAATATAAGACTTTAAGACTTTTAAGACTATAAGAAGGATTACTGTTGGAGGTGGACTAGTGGAACTTTTAATTAAGGAATTGTTGTATAGCAGTAATGTTGGCAATAAGAGAACTTTGGCTGGCCCGGTGGAAGTGTAAGATAAGAAGACTGAGATAGATCCGCTCTCCCACATCCTACTGTGTTCCAGCCCAGAGTATCCATAGCAACAATAGAGACCTTCAGGGCGACAAACATTCAACTCAAGGACTTTGCTACTGTTTTGAAACAAGCTCGTAAAAAGAACAAAAGGCTGACCTTGGTTCTGACTTGGGAGGGGGGAGTTTAAAAGGGCTTTAACTATTTTTTTTCTTCTTCTCTAGTACTAAATCTTACTGCTAATTAATTAAATATCACTTTTTTGTATTAGTATCACCATTATAAACTTAGTTACTTATAAACAAAGTTAAATAGATCATTTATATATTTAAAACTACTTTTATTCTTTTTACTATTTAATTATTTCTGAATAGTAAAAATAGTAATTACTAAATGATTTGATTATATACACGGAATGAATTGAATTACATTTTTGAATCTATATTATTGAAAGCTGAATTATATATGGTTATTAAAATATATGGTACCAAAATTTATATATTTACAAAAGGTTTAAGACACAAGTTGGGAGAAGTGAGAGAAAAAGGAGTTGAAGCTGTGAAAGTGTGAAACTACTGCCATCTGCTGGTAAATATTGATATGGAACCAAGAACAAGAAAAGGAGCTGCGGCTGCAGCTGCACAAGCAACTACTTAGACAGTTAGAAGAACATCAACAGATATACCCCAGAAGTCTCAAGATCTCATGTTGCAGATGATGGAAGAGATAAAAAATATCAGAGATGAGATCAGACAGGATTTAAAGGAAACAAGACATGAAATGAGAACTGATATGAAACATGAAATAGATAAATTGGGAAGAAACTTGAAAACATAACAAAGGATGTAACTAAATTGAAAACTGATACCAAATCAATTAAAGAGCAAGTTAAAAATGTATAAACAGAGATGAGTGGAATAAAAGTGAAGCAAACAGAGGACGAGACTCAGATTATGATGCAAGAATTACGTTATCAAGAAAGATGCCTTAAACTGAGGGGAGTCCCTGAGAGCGGTTCAGAAAATCTGTATGAAAAAATTATACTGGTTTTGGCAGATTACATAGATGTTGAAGAAGAAAAGATGAAAGCAAACATAGACAGAATGTTCAGAGTTTCTTCTAGAGTGGCTAGAGAACGGAAATTACCAAGAGACATAATAATTATCTTTACAAGGACAGTGACCAGAGATAAAATATTACAACGAAGCTGCAATGGGATGTTGAAGATTGATGATGAAGATATCAAAATTTTTAAAGACATACCATACCAAATATTAAAGAAGAGACAAGATTATAAACCATTGGGAAGCCTTCTGGCCAAGAATCAGATCAACTACAGATGGGAGAAAATTGAGGGCATCTCTTTTACATACAAGCAAAAAAGATACAAGATAAACTCAATTCAAAAAGCGAAAGAGATGACTGAGAAATTGAAGAAGGATCTGCGGACAAAGGAAGAAGAGGGACCTGAAGAACAAGGACAAGACACTATACTGGACAAGGAACAAAAACAAAAAGAAGGAGAAATAGCAGTCTCTGTTGAAGAAGATGGAAATGGGGAAGAGGAGCAGGAAATGCTGGAAGAAGAAGAAGGCGACTTAGAAAGAGAAATTTAGAGGAAAAATTAAATAAACAATTATATAAACTAATATATCTCTGGCAAAATGGGGCTGAAGATATACTCTTGGAACATTAAAGGATTTAACTCTGAATATAAAAGAAGACAAATTTTTCATTATTTGGAGAAACAAAATCTGGATATAACATGTTTGCAGGAAGTTCGGATTAAGACTCAAGATCTGAAATACGATCGTAACTTGAAACTGGGCAGTTGTTTTGCGGCTATAATTGATAAGAAGAAAAGGGGAGTTCTGATATATGTGAATTCAAGGTTGGGCGGACAGGAAATATTTCATGATAAGAATGGACGTTTTCTGGGGATTGAAGTGACCACAAAACAAGATAAAATATTGGTGGTCGCGATTTATGCACCTAATGGAGCTAAAGGAGAATTTTTCCCTACAATACATAAAGAAATACAGAAATATTTACATGAAACAGGAAATTCAAATATTATTATGATTGGAGATTTCAACGGAGTTATAAATCCAAGATATGATAGAACGACGCAAAAACTAGTGCTGCGAAACAACGGAAAATTATCTAAGAGTTTCTTCAATATGATTGATGACCTAAACTTGTTTGATGTTTGGAGATACAAAAATGGACAGTTAGATGGTCATACATTTTACTCGGACAGACACAAATCAATGTCAAGAATAGATATGATGTTGATAACTAAAGAATTATTGTCTAAGACTACTAAAATAGACATTCTACCTAACTTGTGTTGTGATCATAATCCATTACAATGTGTATTAAATATTAAAGATAGAGAAAGATCTTGGAGATTGAATGAAGAGACATTATGTAAGGAGAAGTATATTGAAGAAACAAGAAAGGAGATAAATAACTATTTTAAAGAAAATCAAACACCGGATTTGCCTATGAAAATCATCTGAGATGCAAGTAAAGCCGTGATGCGCGGGAACTTTATCAGATGGTCCACTGAAATAAGAAAGGGGAAGAGACACCTCGAGCAAAAAATTTTAGAAAAAATGAAGGAGATTGAAAAACAGATGAGGAAAAATCCATTGGATAATATGATTAGATTACAGATTAAGGTATATCAAGCTGAGTTAAATCAATTAAATCTGAATGAAACTGAGCAACAGATACGGAGAACGAAGTGTAATTTTTTTGAACAGGCTAATAAACCTTCTAAGTTACTGGCTAATATGTTGCGTAAAAGAAGGACAAGAAATATCATATCGGAGCTAAAAATTGGCGAAGAAAGAATCACAAAACAGGAAGAGATAAAACAAGCATTTTATAAATACTATCAGAAGCTGTTGGGCAAAAGTTCAGCACTGAAAAAAGAACATGCAATAAACGACTATTTGGAAAAAATGTGCAAAATCAGATTTTCAGAAGAGCATAGAACAGCTTTAAAAAAACCAATTTCAATGATGGAGATATCTGAAGCTATCAGGAATTTAAAGAATGATAAAGCTCCTGGACCAGACGGTTTTACGGCGAGATATTACAAGATTTTTGAGCATGAACTATCAATACCTTTTCAAATTACAATAAATGAAATACTAAATGTCAGCATAACGGACACCTGGAAAGAAGCTAATGTGGTTTTGATCCCAAAAGAAGGCAGGGACTTAACTGATGTTAAGAATTATAGACCAATTTCACTTTTAAATACGGACTACAAAATTTTTGCAGCAATTTTAGCAGACAGGCTCAAAAGGGCTCTACAAGATATCATACACGAAGATCAAAATGGCTTTCTCCCAAAGAGATTCCTGAAAGACAATATTAGAACGGTGCTTAATATAATTGAACAATACGAAAAACATAATGAACGAAAGTTGGCAATGATATTTGTAGACGTGGAGAAAGCCTTTGATATGATTAATTGGGCATTTTTGAAGATGGTAGTAAAAAAAAAAGAAGCTGGAAATAAATTTACTTCATGGATTGAAGCGATATATAATCAGCAACAAGCTCGATTAGTGGTTAATGGAGAAAAAACGAAACAAATTGAGTTACAAAGAGGGACAAGACAGGGTTGTCCTCTGTCTCCTTTATTACTCATTTTGATGCTGGAAATACTTAATGATGCAATTAGAGGAGACGTAGATATCAGAGGAGTCCAGATTAAAAAATACCAATACAAACTTAAAGCTTTCACTGATGATCTGGTGTTGTTTTTGGATGACCCGATTGGTAGTATAAAATATCTGACTCAAACAATACATTTATATGGCGAATTCTCCGGTTTTAAGATCAACAAGGAAAAAACAGTTCTGTTAACAAAGAACATGAGTGATAAAGAAGAAAAGGAATTAATACATATAACAGGATTCAATAAAGGACAGAAGGCAAAATATCTAGGTGTCTGGATTGCCAAGAGAAACAATGAACTATTTCAAAATAATTATGAAAAAAAGAAGAAAGAAATAACAAAGGATTTGGAAAACTGGTCACGTATGCGAATGTCATTAATGGGCAGAATAGCAGCTGTAAAAATGAATGTACTTCTGAAAATGAACTCTTTTTCAAAATCTCCCTATTATTACGAACAGTAACCTTTTACACAATGGAAGAGAGAGTTATCTAAATTTATATGGCAAGGAAATAAACCCAGGATAAAATGGAATATTATGACTGATGTAGCAGTAAGAGGAGGATTGGGACTACCGGATCTTTATATATATTACAAGGCAGCGGCAATGACTTGGATAAAAGAATGGGTAAATCTACAAAAAATAAGAACGCTAGCACTTGAAGGTTATGGTCACTGGACAGCAGCTACTAACAACATGTCTCAGCAAAGAGAAGTAGGAATAAACTGCTACATTTATACCTCTTTTCTATGCTTTGTGTGCCGACTCAAGTTGTAGATTCGTAACAGCCACTACACTCATGCTAGAATTTTCTGTTGCTGATCTTAGAGTGTCATTCTCAAAGGGGGAAATTTCAGCATGAAACTTTTGAATTACAGTTAATCAGAACATACAGTTCTGTCATGTACTTGAATTGAGATTACACATTGAACCACTTCATTAGAAGCACAAAGTGCTAACCTAAATTTGCAAGTGTGGTTGATAGGGTGGTGGTTAGGAGAGACATCAGAGGGAAATTAAATGCAAAAATTACAGGCAGTAAAAATTATATAGAGACCCGGGTGGTGTAGTGGTCTGAGTGTTGGATTACAACCCTTCAGACCAGGGTTCAATTTCCCACTCAGCCGTGGGAACCCACTGGATGACTTTGGGCACATCACATACTCTCAGCCCTCAGAAAACCCCATGATAGGTTCACCTTAGGGTCACCATCAATTGGAAATGATTTGTAGGCACACATCAACAACAACAACAACAATAATTATATGAGATCAAAACTTTGGCTGGGTGCTATTCTTACCTTTTTATTAATTCATAATTGACTGCATTCATATCCTGGCTTCCTCCCAATGAAGCCAAGGCACTGTACATGGCCCTCTTCTTCCCCAATTTATCATCACAATAATGCTTTGAGTTGTTTTTTTACTGTTATTGGAAGCCAAAAATTGCAGTAAAGAGCACAGAACACCCCCAGACACACCCATGGTCAAGGGCATAGTTTTTATAGAGTCTGTATACACAATTCCTGGTCCAGCAGCCATAGCACTTGATAAAGGAATAATCACAATGATTTATGCATGCTATGCCTTATTATGGCTTAAACAAAGCCAAAATGCTGACCTCATCATCATAAAGCTAAATATCATGGCTACTTGAACACTGTAAGAACCAGTTTGTCTAATACTTACACAATTCCATTGCAGCTCAGACAAAATGTATGCAGTTCCAAGGATATATATCATTAAGTAGAAAATTTATAGCACCACCATATTGCATTTAAAGTGGAAATATTTTATTCTTTTGGGCTAATAGATAGTAGCACTGTAGATTCTTTTACTGAAATTATGAGATCCTTATGGGTTGCCAAAACTCCAAGTAATGGTATTTAATTGTTACTGCAAAAAACCTGATGACTAAGTCCTGGGAAACAGCTAAAATTGTCCACTATGGAGTTATGGTTAAATAACTGTTGGGCTACAATGATTATATTTTTAAAAAATGGCCTGCATTAAATTTGAATGCAAGGAAAGAATGAACATAGCTAATACATTTAAAGAAATACATTCCCTTTTTAGCATTCTGGGATGTACAAATGACAAATAATATTTTTAAAACACTTTTGTAGATTTATTATGTCTGAGGATAGGAATCTGACATAATTCCTTTGATCACAACTTGTGAATTTAACATATGATCATATTTTAAATTTTGTTTTCTTCCATTTTGTTTCTTAGCAGAAATAGGCACAATGGAATAAGCAATAGTAGCTTTAGAGCTGCCACAGTCAAGTAGTTCTAATTATGGACAAATATTTGAGAACATATTAAATGATTGTATGCTTAGATGAATTGTATGAATTTATAGATGACGTATAAAATAATAGATCTTTTTAGATGTGTGCACTGGAGAACCTGAGATACCTCCACACTATCCAGAGTTAACAAAAATTTGCAAACTCTGTTGCAAAGGTACTCATACGTTTTAAATACCTGACAAAAAAGTAAAAATGCCTGCTAAGAAATGCATAGCAATGCTAGTCATCCTTCTTTCTCGGGATTAGTTCCATGTTATTACATTGTTTTATCAGTTTTGTACATTTGTAATTATCATGTAAATCCACATTGACCCTAGAACAGGTTTCAACGTTCACATTTCCTCTCCAGGCACAAGAACTGACAGAACAGGTTCCAGAGCTTTGCTTGCAAGAGAGAAGTTAGTTTAGGGTTAGCCAGGGCGGGAACACAACTAAGTCTTATTGCTTGGGGAGCCGTGTGTAAAGGCAGCAGCTCCTGTAAAGAAGATGGTAAAATCCTTCTTGATGTTTCCATGAAGAAAGCAACTTCTGTTATAATATTCAGGAATTATTTCTGCTTCAGCAGACAGGTTGGAGCAACCTGAAAAGTTTTTCAGAAGATAGTTTTCTACCTGGAAGAAATGAATGTTTAGTTCGAGGACAAAGGAAATAGCTCCTGACAGCCGTCTACCAGCAAACCTTATTGTGGAAGAAGGAAGACTTGTCCAAGAGAGGGAAAAGTTAAGAGTCTTAACAAAGAGGCAACACAGGCTGAGAATTTCCTTCAGAAGGAATACCAATTGTTACTATGTTTGGCTACCCAACAGCAGAAGGAATGAGCTGGCTTCACAGAAGCTATGGGAACTCCCAAGGAACCACAGGGCAACTGAAAAATCGACTGGAAAATCTAAAAAAGCCTTGGCGGAAGGAAATCAGCCCTTCAATGTTGCAGCATAGTGAGACTGCTAGACTGGCTGTGGATGCTTTTTTGGAACAGGGAGAAGCTGGCTACCTACAAGCCATTGCTCAGGAAAAGGAGCTGCCCTTTCTTTCCACACTAGATATGGATTACATGAGTCAACATAGCCAAAGCATCTCCGAGTCTCCAATTAAGGGCCGAGAATCAGGGCTCACTAGAGAGGACAGCGCTGACAGAGCTTCACTTGTCTCTGGAGTCACATCTGGGACGTACTTTCCACTTATGTCTGATGTTGATCCCCCACAGCTGGAGCTGGGATGGCCAGTGGCACCCCTTGTTACAGCATTTGACCAACAAGAAATCAGTCTGTATTTCCAAAGGGACAAGGCAAATAACGTTAAGGAAATACTTAGATCTCTAATATGCAAGGCCAAGTCAGTAAGTAGAGTGTCTGATACAATAGAAAAGGGGAAGAGAGGGCTAACTAGTGGGAATTAAAATGTACTGGAATCACTCAGTTAATGTTGATTCTTATTTTTCGTATTACTCTACGTCAAATGTTGATATGTTGTAAATTTATTTTTAGTATTTCATTCTTATTTAGGAAGAGCTGTAAATGGAGGAAGTAATCGGTTGTGCTTTAGGCTCTGTGCTTGGATTATGCAAGGTTGTAAAGAGCAATGTTCAATAACACGCTATAACTGAAATTGCCTCAGGGCAGCCTCTGATCTAAGCTGGGGGGCACCACACCCTGAAATGGAGTAATGAGGCAGTATTCTGGCTCAGACCACAAGGTGCCAGTGAGTGGCTAGCCTGTATTATTGAGGACATTCTAAGAAATCCAGAAGTAGAATTATCTTCTGATGCACAATGACACTCTCATAAATTGTGAGGTTCACTTATAAGTTTATTTACACTACAGGCAATTCTGGTCAGGAATGAGACTTCATAATTATGCAATGGCTCTGCTGGATATTATATGAAAAATCAGAGGAGGATCATTAAAATGTCAACTTTCTCTGTTAGCTTTTGAAAAGAATTTTCAATACCTATTCAGATAAGTAGAAAATACTTATTCCTTCCTCATTATTATGGCCCCTGGGGAGGAGATGCTATTGCTCCATGGGCCACATATGGCCCTAGAGCCTCTGCTGGGCCATCCTTCAACTGTTGCCCAAGCCAGGAGAGTAGTTTAGCATGAATCAATCAAGGTGTATATCTGGAAAATGTTACACCACAATGACCAACCCATGTGGCTTTTCCGGGAAAGATCTATGAGCAGTATTCAAATTCCTGCTGCTTCCTGTTCTGGCATACTTCTGCCACAAACACATTTTGCCAGTGTAAAAAGTCTCATGTATCTTCCCTCATAAGAATAATTCTATTCTATTGTTGGGAGCATGTGTTATGTCAGAAGGATCCCCAAAATACCTTGTATTAGGGTACCTGTTAAAATTAGTTAATGGTGAATAGTGAAAGATCTATTAAATATATTTGAATCTTGCATACATTTCCTTAGAAATAATTCCTATAAATTTCAGTATAACTTAGTTCCATTTAACTTTTTCTGAAGTTCTACAGGAGGTAGTCTAGACTCTAGAGCATTATCATGCGCCTTGTCATTTGGGATATTCTACAACAAAACTAGAATCTTAAAATATAGATTATTGTAAGAATACCATCTGAAAACCGGGATTATACATAATAAAGAATATTCTGCGTTTTCCTCATAATGTAAGGACAGAGACAGGAAGACTTAATCCTTCCTCACACATTGATTTTCTGCTGTAAATGGCTTTCCCTCAACACTTTTCAATAATCCAAAAAGTAGGATGCATAGGCTTCTGTGGAGATCAGCCTGTGAATGCGGGAATGGTTTATAATTGCTCCCCCCAACTAGTTTTTCCCTGAAAAGGCCTCCATTCCTGTATTATCTCACAAATACAGTCCTTAGTCCATGAGACAAACAGGCTGATAGAAATGACAGAAAGCACACCTATGTGAATCATTGCTCATATTGATAAAAATAGCAAGATGTCTCTGGTCAAATGTCCAGATACTAAGAATAACTGTCTACATTTACCTTTCTCTAGGAAGAGTTTATACATTTTGTCTATCTGTGCAGCAGAATGAGGTGGCAGAATTCTAAGACAGTACAGTAGACTATTTGTCTTTTCAGACTTCAAGGGAGGGGTGAAATACATTTTTGATTGCACCACCCAGATAATAAATTCCTTGTAGCTGGGGAGAGAAAGGCTCCACGCTGTCCTTTACTGGTTTTCTATTTCCAGGCAGTGATCTGGAGGAAACATTGAAAAATATGATGCTTCTGTCTGAAGGGGTACAATTCATCCAGTTACAGAATTTGCCCACCTAAATCTGCTGCAGGGGTAAGCTGTGCTTACTTTAGTCCATAATAGAAACAGAAAAACTGACAAGGGCTGTGTGTTCCCTCAGGGGAAAACTGCAAATAAATGCAAAGGGTGGAGGATTAGTGCAGTCTCATTTGGTACAAATACACACTGGTAATTGACATTTATAGTTCAGATCAATAACACGATTGTTCACTGGAGTGTTGTTACTGTAAAATCATCAAGGAAGCTGAACACAACACTGAAAAGAAGCTTGTTAGGCAACAGGTTTGCCATAATCAGAACTCGTCAAGGGCTTCTCGTATCCCTAAGAATTAAACAGAGGGGATAAATGTAATAATGTATGGTTTCTCATCACTCTAGCACTGGGATCAGAAAGTCACACATTGTGGAATTCAACTTTCTGTGCAACTATAAATGTCAAAGATTAAGATTATATGTGGCAACCACTTTCACAGCTGAGCCCTGGGTGACTGATGCTTCTTGCTACATGTACACAGTGCATCTATACTCATCAACACAGTCTTTTACAGAGTAAGGTCATTGGTCCTTCTGGAAATAGTCTGGCTTCTCCAATAAAATATAAGTGAACAAAAAGTGGTGTTTCCACTAAAATGGAAGCAACCTAGAAAAAGAGGAAGAAAAAAGAGTAACTGGCAAAGAAGTTAACCTTTGTCTCTGGAAGTATTTTTACTCTTGTTGTTAACTGCCATAAAGTCAGCATCGCCCTATGGCTACCTTATGAATGCAAAGTGTCCAAGACACCTTGTTCTTAACAGCTCTTAGCCACCTGTAATGCAGTCCTCCTCTTTTCCTGCTGCCCTTCACTTTAGCAAGCATTATTTTCTAATGGGTCATTTCATCTCATTATGTATATCCAAAGCATGATGATCTCAGTTTAGTCATTTGTTTTCTAGGGAGAGTTCAGGTTTGATTTAAGACCCATCCATTTGTCTTTTCAGCAGTTTACAGTATTCATAGAACTCTTCCAGCACTACTTCATATCAGCTTTCTTCACTGTCCAGCTTTCACAACCATACAGAGAAATCAAAAAATACTATGGCACAGACAATCCTGACATTGTTTTTCAATGGTATCTTTACAACTGAGGATTTGATCTGGTTCTTTCATAATTATCCTTCCAAGTCTTCTTCTGATTTCTTGATTACAGTTTCCATTTTGATTTATGACTAGGCCAGGACATAGAAAATATTTTCCTGTTTAGATGTCTCCATCACAAGTATGTAAATAATCTGTATGAGAACAACTGTGGTGTAGTGGTCTGAGTTTTGGGCTATGAGTATGGAGACCAGCGTTTGAATCCCCACTTGGCTATGGAAACCCACTAGGTGATATTGGTTAAGCCACACTGTCTCAGTTTGAGAGGAAGGCAAAAGCAAACTCCCTCTGAACAAATCTTGCCAAGAAAACCCTGTGATAGTTTTCCCTTAGGGTCACCATAAATCAGCAATGACTTGAAGGCACACAACAAAAACAAATAATCTCTGGTCATTATTTTTATTTTCTTAATGTTCAACTGTAACTCCACTTTTGTACTTTCTTCCTTGAACATCCTTAATAGTTCCAGGTCTTTGCTATTTTCTGCTAGTAGCATGGTATCATCAGCATATCTTAAACTGCTAATGTTCCTTCCTCCAATTTTCTACCCTTTCTATTTTGTCTAAGGAAACTGAAAAGACCATTATTTTTTCTAAGGTTTACACTCAGCTGTGGTCAATAGGTCTAGCAGGTTAGCACATATAGGGCTGCAGCCTGAATCACTAAAGCCATTTCCACACTAGACTGTTATAGCACTATGATCCCACTTTCAACATCCTATGGAATCCTGGGGTTTGCAGTTTAGGGAGGGGCTGACGTAAGTCCACTGCTTGCCTTTCTAAAAATCTCCTATGTTTTTCCTCCCAACTGTGTAGGTGATTGCAATTGTGATGGATCTCTTCACAGATATGGAAATACTCAGTGATCTAATGGAAGCTTCAAGCAAACGACGTGTTCCTGTTTACCTGATCCTTGATGAAAAAAACTTGAAATACTTTGCTGAAATGTGCAATAAAATGGATCTCACAATGGATGACTTCCCAGTAGGTTTCTTGTTTGTTTTTTTTAAAAATTAAAGGCAAAGATAAAATAATGCATAATTAAACATGTAAATGAAGGTGGACAAATTTATATCTGACCTAACTGTAACTCATACTTACCATCACTCAGAAGAAAAGCTGTTTATTTAGCCAAAGTGAATTATCATCATCACCATCAATATCCTACCTTTTCCCCATAAGTGGGATCCATCAAACTTCAAATCCCAGGACTAACTGATTAATGGATGGACTAATGGGAGGGGGGTCATTTAACTGGTTAATATCAGTACGGTTGGTCCTCCACTTTCGTGAGAGTTAGGGGTGCAGGACCCTTGCAAAATTGGAAAAATCACCAATAAAATTTCAAAAGCCCATTCACTTCCTAAGACTATGCAGTTGTTGGCTGTGGTGGTGACCAATCCAGTTCCTCACCCTCCTTCTCCTCCTCCCTGTCTCTTCCTCCAACAGCCCCTCTTCTACCTTCTCTTACTTCACACCCCATAATCCACCTCTAAGCCCCACTTCCCATCTTTTCCCCTTTGTTGTCTTCCAACAGCACCCCATCTGCCTCCACATCCCACAATCCACCTCTAACCCTCACATCTCATGTTTTCCCAGTCTCTTCCTCCAACCACACCAACCCCTACCTTCTCTTACTTTACACCCTGTGAGAGGGAGAGGAGCTACAAACTCATGAATAATCAAATTTGCAAAAGGGAAACCTGCAAAAGTGGAGGGACAACTGTAATTATATAGATACATCCCACCGTTTCCTTTGTAGCACTAAGTGGATATTTAGACAGATGGGAGGCATAAATTAAAGAGGTTTGGCCTTTTACATGATGGTGCATTGACAAGGGAAGATGCATGTGTTTAATTTTTGGCTGCCTTTTAACCAGTTGAATACATAGAACCCTGACAGGGAAAAGTGGATAAACAACGTCCCAGAATTTACAAATTCTGGTGTGTTACTACAATGCCAAATAGTTTGAAATGTGAACTGGCTCTGCTGAAGAGTACTATGATGAAAATAATGTGAAAGACACGTGTGGTACGTGGCATCTGTGTCATTTATCTAATGAACATGTACAGAATTGAACAAAATGGTATTTGCAGTGGCCCCTCCACTTATGTAAGGGTTCGGAGCACAACTGGGCAAAAGGCAAGTGAATGAGAGGGAGGAACCCCACAAGCAGAGTAAGTGTGCAGGCTTTCCTCCCATTCCTTTGCCTTTTGCCTGGATGCATGTGCCTTCTTTCTCTGCACCCAGGGAAGAGGCAAGGGAATGGGTGAGGAAGAACGGGGGAATGGCAAGCAGGCATCTCATGAATAACCAAATTCGCAAAGGTCAAACCCACAAATGTGAAGGGAGAACTGTATGTATTTTTTACAGCCTGCCTTTCTGCCAGGTGGCTAAGAATAAGAAAATTGAAATTAAAAATGAAATAAGACCATAATGTATAAAGCTAAAGCAAAATAAAAAACATAACAAGCAGCCAGCCATGCAGCCCCCTTCAATAGCAGACCATCTTATCTACAAAACACCTGGCTGCATTTTAAAGTCTTTGCTTGCCAACTGAAAGACAACAGTATGAGAGCCAAAATGGAATGGAGAGCTCTGTATGGCTTTGTCCATCCACTTTAGGCAATATGAGCTGTGATGATGCTAGGGACATTTGTTTAAATCAAAGTTGTCTCTAAGTGGATGAAGGCACAGTTTTTAAACCAAAAGGAGCAAGACCTAGAGGAACTGAACCACTGTCTTGCCACAAGTATTATTCTACCAGGCAAGCTCACTTCTGTGCTTGTACTTGAGCTCAGCTGAGAAGAGTGTCCAAGGGCAAAAGACTGGGGACAAGTGCCATGGTGATTTAGCCCCTTACCAGTGCATTTCCTTTGCTTCCTTTGCTCTTAAAAAAAGTGACACATACACATAACTTCATGTACACTTGAGGCAGGGCCAAGTTTAAAACAACAGTCCAAGTGCCGTCATGCCTAATTTTGCCCTTTGTCTTCTGTAAATAAGGGTGTGGATTTTCCACAGAAATTTCTTGAGCAATTAGAACATAGCTATTGCTCTGATGAATCAGTCTTAGTTCATCTGATCCAAGATTCTGTTTCCATTTTTTAAGAGAGTACTTTTCCAGTATTCAAATAAGGGACAGGAGTGAATGAAATAGTCTGGGTCCTAGAAGTGATTTCCAGTTTTTTATATCTGTATGGTATTTCCAAAAAAAATCTCCCACCTCATGAAGCATATCAGTTCCTGGTCCTTCCAAAACCGCAGCAATTATTACACTCTATGCTGTATTAAGTCTATTTAGGCTGGGATCATATACAAGAGGTAGAGATGTACAGAAATGTACTGTTAATGTTGAGGAGGTAACATAAATTCTGGGTTTTATAGAAACTTTTCCTTAAGATTCATTTAGATATTTATTGCGAGATAAATTGCAACAACAATCAGTTGCAAGTTTCACAATGTTTATATATTATATACATAACTTCACTCTAGAAAGGAAAGAACATCTGCCTTGGCCTTTTTTTTCTCTTATTATGCCTTCTGCTTCTCATTTCAGAACATGCGCATACGCTGTGTGAGTGGAGACACATACTACAGTAAAGCTGGCAGAAAGCTGACAGGGCAAGCACTTGAGAAATTCGTGCTGATAGACTGTGAACAAGTTCTTGCAGGAACTTACAGGTGGGAATTCATGAACAATGTGTCTAAGGATTTTCTTGTCTGCTATGAATACCTTTTGGAGAGGGCTGTTATGGTATTGTTTTGGCACCTGTGCATATGGATAATGTGCTATTTAATATGCAGTTTTTAAAATCAACTTAAAATTTTGTATTATTTCATATTACTGTTTTACATACATGAGGTGTCTGTTACCTGTTCTTCTGTTCTGGTAAACAGAAATGGACTTCCTCATGTCTCTTGTGAAAGCACTCTAGGGCTACAATTCTAAACACACTTACTGGAAATAGACCCCATTGATCATACTGCAATTTAATTCTGAATACCTTTTGAATGTCATTGGACCTATTTTTCACATTATATTTTGTCGCACCCTACCTCTGATGAACTAAGGGTTGTATATACAGCCTCTCCTTTTTATCTTCACAAATTTGTGACCAAAACTGGATCCACACAATGTATTTTCAAACATAGAGATATACATATGGACCATAGCAGAGTCTGGAAGATTTACTGTTTTGGACTACAACTCCTAGAATTCTGGGAGTTGTAATAAAAATATAATTTTTCCTAGCTCACTATCCCAATGGTCCAAACTTCTACATAATGGAAATATAGAAGATTGATTGAAACTCCTCCATTTACATGGCCTTTCCCTTTTGAAGTGATTATATCTTTATTTCAAGGCACCAGATCCTCTCCAATCTTGGAAGCTAAGCAGGGCCAGCCCTGGTTAGTGCTTGGAGGAGAGACCACCAAGGAATACCAGGTGTTGTGGCTATATTTCAGAGGAAGGTAATGGCAAAATCACCTCTTGAGTATTCCTTGCCTAAGAAAGCCCTACAAAATTCATGGGATTGATGTAATTTACAGGTGACTTGAAGGCACGCTTGAACACAAAGTATAGCTTTCATATCTCCCTTTGTATCTGCATGCCATAGTTACTTGACCATGCACGCCATTCTCTTGACTATGTTTTTATGAGGAAATCATTTTACTTTTTTAAAAAATATACAATAACCAATTTGTATTTGTTTGACTGATAATGCTCACTGTCATTCTTCCATCCACCCAACTTACATCTGACTCATCAGCATTTGGGATATCAGGAAGTAATAGTAGCCTTTTCTTTGTTCTTCCATTTGACTTAACAGGCAATCTGCCAGCCTCATGAAATGTTCCCACAGTATGGAGTCATCTGAAGTATACACCAAGATTCCCTTCCAAAATGACACTTCTTTTCTGTATAACTTTTAACAGGAAGGATTATATTATTGACTTTGAGTGTAAACAAATAATCTGGCAGTCAGACCTGCCATTGTCAAATACATTTGGAAACAGAATAGTTTATTTGGCAAACACTGCATATCATTGGCCCTTTCCGCACGAGGTGAGTGAATTGCTCCGTGCCGTTACTTACCAGTTCTTCTTGGCTCGAAGCAACGCGGACTGTCCCTTAAGCCCTTCCGCAGGGCTCCTCTCTTTGTTCCAGGGCTATGCGGAGCAGTGCAAGGTCTTTAGATCTGCACTGGTGAGGTTTACAAAATGGCGGCTTCCCGTTGTTTGTGGGTCCGGACCAACTGCTGAAGCTGGCCACGCCCACAGCCCGCCCTCCACTGATTGCAGGCTCGCATTGGTGCGAATCTGCGCATCTGCACAACTGAGCAGGAACGAAATGGCGTGCTCCGGAAAATTGAAAGACTGGTTTTTCCCGGTCTCCACTTAGCGTGCTGGAGGACCACTTGGGGGCGTTTTGGATCGGACTTAGGTGCAGAACTAAGGTAAATAGTCCAAACCTACTCCGATCCAAGGTGCGGACGACCTCTGTGACAGGACGCCTTGGCCCCTCTTAACTTCCTCGTGCGGAAAGGGCCATAGATTAAATATTCAAAGCTTCCCATACTGCGGATCCTAGAGTTCCTGGGATAAACAGCAACTCTTAATTTATTCTACTCAAACATATTTCTTTCACTTCTTCCCTCGTTTAAAAAAAAAAAGGAAAAGGAAAGAAATCTCTTGCGCCACTACCACTTCTGTAGAAGGGAACATTTTAATGGGTGCAGAAATCTGTAACTCCTGAAATTCCTTCTTTTATACAGTTATTAAATTATAAAAAGCCAGGAATTTTGTCCTCAAAATGCCATGCTATTGGAGCCCTTGGTTTATTGAATCCTCTACCAAAATGAGCAGTTGCAATGGGCAGCAGCTGTGGGTGATTCACACTTGCCTCACACCTGGCCCTCAACCTACTCGCCTTCTCTCATACACTCTGCTAGAAGTGGGAACTGTTTGCTCCATGTCCTTCTCTTGCTTGCCTATATCAGTCCCATGGCTGATCTTGCAAAAAAAAAAAAAAAAGACACAACTCCTGTTGTCTAAACATTCTTGAAATATTAGCCTAATTTTTTAAAATATATACATAAAACAAAAGTAAACAGTTCTAAAAAAAGGTAAGATAAACAGCAGACCACAACAGAACACTGATAGCTAATTGGGAACAACAAGCCGGAACAGAAAACCAACCACTAATTGGCCAAACTTAGAGAGTTTTTCCTGAAACCTGAAGATCAGTAGAGATATGAAGTAAGCCTGTCCTGAGACAATGTCTACAACCCTACAGCCAAAGCAAAAAGCCTCTATTGTCATATCTGGACTTTTACCATAACTCTAATGGGAACCAGATCTGGAGCAGGGCCTTTTAACAATGATGAAGATCTATCCTGTCTAGCCATATTGGCCTCTGTGGTTGGAGGCTACCTGATAAACTCCAATTATGAAGGGTTGCTTTGGTAACCATCTTAGCCAGGAAGGTTAGATAAGAGGCTTTTTGTTATTTTCCCCCCTAGTCCCTAGCACCGAAAACAAGTTGAAAGGCTAAACTTTCATTCAAGTCATATAGCAGACTCTCTACTATCCCCTGACCTCTACCTCTGAGCAATGCTTCAAGCTAGAATTGGCAGTCCACACTAGTCTTATGTGCAGCTACTGTCTAGCTCTGTAAAATCTACTGCCTATGCATGCCACCTAGAGTTGTCAAGTGGCAGGACTATCCTCATTTTACTGGTCTTTTCTTACAGCGCTGTCTAGAGAACTGTTGAGATAAATTTAGAGGGTAAATCTGGAGTGCTAAGATAGGGTAAATCCAGGACTCCTGGTGTTATTGGGAGTAGGTGATTCTTGATTTTCTTTCCTAACATTTTTGGATTCAGGATCTTCCTTCCTTGAACAAAATAGCTGCACTCACCAAAGGTGCTTCTGCCTGATTTTCAGGGATCCCCCCTCCCTTAAACTATAGTTCAACTCATTTGGCAGGGTCCCCCAACACTGTAGCATTTTCAGAAGTCCAGAGGAACTGCTATATGGACAAGGGGTTAGGGGTGCTTCCACTCACCTAGCTGTTCACACCTGAGTCTGGATCCAATTTATGGAATATAAAACTGAGAACATTAACAGCTACCTTTCAGGTTGTTCCTCATTTTTGTTGTATGGATGTATGTATGGATGCTTTGAAATCACAGCCTACAATAACTTCAACAGCTTGTTTGCATGGTCCAGTAATTGCTTCCAGTATTGCCTAATGGACTTAAAGTGTGAGAACTCATCTTGAGATACTGATCCTCAAATTGCTCCACTGCTCAGCAGCATGTGTACAGAAATAATACCTATGATACATATTACTATTTCTCTCCAATCAGCTTCCATAGTTTCTCAGCAATATTTGAAATTACAGTAATGTTTATTGGCAATTCACCCTGCCTCTGAATCTTTTCTTTTTCAGTTTTACATGGCTGTGCAGTCAGGTCCACACTGGCCTGGTAATACACTTCAGAGGGAAAATTGCTGAAAATTTTGACAGAGAGTTTCGATGCCTATACGCTGAATCCAGATCTGTGAATCAACTCAATATCCACACTGCTGAAAGGTCTACATCTTCTTCTCACAGAACTTTGCAGAACTGTGAACCAGGTCTAAAGGGAGTTCAACAAAATGAAAGTGAAACCACAAGCCCCTCAAGTAGCCTCTCAAATTTGAGTGTAGCGAGCATAAAGAGATCACCATATTTAAGCCAGGTAATCTATGAAGAGAAAGAACTAACTCCACATGAAACCCAAAAGAACATTTCAGGCTTACTGGGACATAGTAACTTGAAATACCAGCCCAAGGAGCTATCAGATTCTAGCTCTAGTACTTCAGCTAAATTAAAGTATCAATTTAATGATGCATCTAATCTGCCGAGACTTAAAACATCTTTTCTTTCAGCATCTTCACCAATATTAGGTGACAATATGAGAAATGGGTATGAATGGCAGTTTCTGCCTGAGAATAGTGGAACAAAAGGCAGCAAGAAATGCCTTTATACCACTCAACCGATAGAAGATGTAGGCAAAATACAGAACAATGAAAAAACAGCAACTCACAGATACAACAAACTAGACCTCATTTACAAGCCAACTAAATCATTGAATAGCGGGTTGAAACCGCCAGTTCCCAGTTCCTCTGGTTTCTCTGATGATGCAACAAGAGAAAACAAGAGCAACATACACAGAGATGAAAAAAGGATGACCCTTGGTCATAGTAAATTGGACATGATTACCAACTATAACAAATCAAAAGCAAAGCCAGTTCACAGTCGATTTGAGTTGTAATCTGTATTCTGGGTTTATAAAAAATTTTATCTTAGTCAAAAAGGTGATGAATACAAGGCTATATATCTGTAAAAAATGCAAAAAAGTAGAAGCCCAACATCCCTTATTTTTAACTGGCATAGGTATCAGACACAGATCTAAAATACTGAGATGTCTTAATAAGAAGTCTAGAAAGGTTATCATATATGATCTGTGAGAGCTAAAGAAATTTAGATGCTGCATGATTCTAGATTTAATTTATAAGATAAAATACTGTGAAAGCTGCAAAAATGGTCAATCTGAGATTTCTTCCTCCTGGACATATCTACTAGTTCTGGGAAGCACTTGGGTGATACCTAAATTACTAATTAATAGTGGTTTGAGTGCTGAACTACGGAAACCCATTTGGTCCAATAAGCTCACCAGATGACGTTGGAAAAGATACTGTCTTTCAAGTCAGCCTCTCAGTAAAGGTAAACTTCAGGCTAGGGCATCTATATCATCCTGAACAATTCGGGGAATGGGTGAGACTGAAAGTGCCATCAATTAGTAAATAAATAATAACGAGCAGAAGAAATCACTCACTTGAAACAGCAACAGCAGTTTCAGTACGAGTCTTTACAAGAGGCAGAAATCTCACTGGGCCTGGTGTACAGTACACTGTAGAAACCATAATACAAAAACTGTGCTTCCTCCTTCCTAGTAACTGGTCTTTCTGTTTTCTGTTTAATAAATAATTTTAGTTGCACAATGCAATTGTAATTAAGATCTCTGTGTGCTGCAGATTAATGTTAAGTATGCAAGAAATCATACCAAAGGGTGGATGCAGATGACTGGAAATAACCTGAATATAAGCCTGTATAACCTGAATTATATCTTGGTACTTTGAGCATTATGACTTTTTTTTTAATTATAGGAACACAAAGTATTTATCCCAAATCAACAGTCAATCAGATTTTCATAATGGATATACACAGTCCTAGCAGAGTTCCTTCTACCTGAGTCACTGAAAATGAGTCAGTGCACAGGCTAGCCAGAGTCTCTTTTATTCCAATGGGAGGTTAATTACATGCTTAACTATCTGAAATCAGTGAGACTTAAACATGTTTGGCTGTGACTACCTTATGTTCTCACTTAGTACAGAGGAGCATATGGTCACTACTGATGCTTGGTATTTCTCATAATTGAAATTGGATGTTCTTTTGTTTGTTTGCTTGCTTTTAAAAGTGTGTTGAGCTAGTGTAGCCAAGATTTTCTGGGCTTGTGGTAGGAGTCTTTGGGAGGGTTGCGATTACCCATTTTGGGTCCAGAGCTACCAAAATCAATCAAATTTCAGGATTTTGTTTTTAACCTCTGCCCATAGCAATCTAGACTTAAGTACCTTCTACATTACTTATTTATTAGCCCCCTTGAATCCCAGGATGTGAATTCTATCAATCAATCAAATTATTAAATAAAATTATGTAACCCTGGTCTCCTGTCAACTATCCTACCCTTGTTTTAAAGCCTTCCTTGGATTTCACTACAGAGACCCCAAGGGGACTCCAAACATAGAGAAGCACATGTGCTTTCAGGGTTGCTGTTGGTGTACAGCTGAGACACAGACAGTCCACTGAATGAAACAACTTAGTCCGAAGTTGAACAACAGCAAAGAATAATTACTTTGTCACAGGTCTTATTTGTAATAACAAACATCAAACTGGCTAACTATTTTCTACTTTGTAAATTTTTAACTCTGCCTGAAATCTACCCTTCCTTCATTCCAGCTTCCACTTCAAATTCTAACCCATCTAACCGTTAAACTGACAGCTCTGCCTTTTTCTATCTCTACCCCCACTTCCCAACATCTTGAGGGCTGTGATAGCTTAACCTACAGTGTGAGCAGGCCCTCCAGTCCACTGCCCAATAATGTTCTTTGAAGGACTGTGTAAATGGATGTTAGCACACCAATAAATAAATACATAAATAAATAAATAGTGTGTGTTTGCCTTCCAGCTATTGGTATGCTCAGTGTGTATGATCTCCATAAGCCTCAGAATACCTTTTTTCAAATGCTGATTGGGAATGATGGGAGTTGTAGTCTAACAGATCTAGAGACTCTAGATGCATGCATGCAACTCTGCATGCAGATCAATTTACTTTCTATAAGCAGGAGGATTTCCAGTGGCAATTACATCACTGGAAAACCTCCTGCATGTAGATTGGGTATGCAGCTACTTCTCTAAAAGCTCATAGAACTGGCACTATTATTATTATTATTATTATTAATAATAATAACAATAATAATAATAATAATAATAATAATAATATGTTTGATTGGTTAATCTCTTCCACCTTCCACACACATGTAAATCTTTTTTCATGTGAGGAATGCCTTTTTGCTTTTAATTTGTTGAGTACAATCTGCACGAAATCTCTCCAGCTGGTGTATTTGTTTACAGGTAACCATATTTCCTCATCACTTAGACAGCAGTGTTAAATTGCAATGTATATATAGTTAACATGTATCCTCAATCATACTCAAAGATATCCATGTGCAACCACGCAAGATGCGTATGTATGTGCGATCATTCAACCATCTGATAGGTGTTTTCTCCAGGAGGCAATCATTTGCATTTAAAACAGCATTAGCAAAAGACTACCAGTTCAGGATTTGACATAAAAGAATGCACACACAAAAAGAATAGAGAGAGGCTAGTGAATATGCCAAATTGGTATAAATGGATATTATAACTGTAAAACAGTGTAGATGAGACCAAAGAAAGGGAAGGTGGGAAGCTACTGGTGCCAAACAAGGAAATGGGAAGGTGCAGGGAATCTGGCAAACTGCACAGTGGGGCAAACTGATGCATCAATTGCACAAGGTTTGGGGGAAATAAAGGGCAAAAACAAGATTAGTAGAATGAAATATGGAAAACTGATGAGAAGAAATTGAAACATACCTTTCAAACCAGGAAGATAATAGTTTTGCTTCTTTGAGGAACACTCTTGAAACCTTGGTACAGCTGTGGAGGGGAAACTCTGGGGACTGAAATAGATGGGGTTTCCCCATCCCTGTCTTTTAGATTGAGGGACTGAAGGTCCTTGCCATTTGTCAGCTAATCTGGATTCTCTCTAGACTCACCTTTATCAACTTCTGGTCACCTGAGTGCTCAGCTCATGAGCATTTTCAGGCATTTTCAAGAATTTCAGAATATTTTCATGGGAACTGAGCAGTCTCTTTCAGTACTATTAAGCTATTTACTATAAGTATTCATAGATATATAAACATATGCATCTCTTTTAAGGGAGAAACACAGGCTAGCAATGTCTGGGCTCTTAGCTTGTTTATATAACATTACCTTGCACGTAAAGCATTGTTCATATCAGGATCTGACTATTAGAATGTTAAACTTTCATAAGGATTGAATCTTGAACTCTTTGCATCTCTTTAACAGGCTTGATAATAATTAACACATAAGAACAACATCCTTCTAAACCATCTGCTACTGGGGTTAAGATTAGCATGGCAATTCCTATAGTCTCCATATAGACTGTGGGCAGATATATCATTAAGGAAGAAAGGGACTTGCTCCAGATCACATGTGGCTGTTCTTTCATTGTCAGCTCAGCAATTCTCCACAGTAATTATTAGTATTCACCATTTAATAGGGTCTAAAATGATAGGGAAATTCATGGAGTTGCCATACATCAACAGGCAACATGAGGCCTCATGCACGCACACATTATAAATGCTCTTTCTTACCATTTGTGAATGCAGACTTGCATCTACATGCACAAGTTCAGAGAATGATACACACATTGGCTGAGATCCCATTGTCCAGTGTAGCATGAGATCAGCAGGCAAACTCTACTATAGCTCCTCACCCACCATCCATAGGACTTATTGTTTTTCTGCACTTCCTCCCTGAATGGCCATTCCATCATTGATGAGGGGTGGGGATTGATGAGACGCGTCATGCTATGTCACATGCTATGTCACACAGCAGACCGATGGCATCTTCTGCTAAGATCTGCTGATGTTCTCTGGAGGTCTCAATTAATGACAATCATTCTGCATTGGGTCATCAGGACATAGGTTTCACTGATTCTCCATGCCCTCCACCAGTCATAGAATGTCCATTCGGTGGGCCATCACAGCAAAACTATAAGCCTGGAAGTGAGTTTTGATTGTTGTGGAGGGTGGAAGAGAATGCCAAACTCCATTTGGACCAAAAAAAGACATATGCAGCTGTGAGGTGGACTTATGCCTGTGCAGATCACCAATAGGATGTCAGTCAGTGTAAAAATATTCTACATCATGGCTGAGCCAGAGGAAACGGATATTTCAAGCCCAGCTTCTTAGCCTTTGCAGTCCCGGTGCTACCCCACTGGAAAACCCTGTTTCAGGGTCTACAATTTTGATATTAAAATATTATTCAATGTGCCTGAGAGGTCACCCGGATGGGCACGTAGGCAGCAATGGTCAAACAATTGAAAACCAGGTCAGGCCAGTAAAATCCCCAGTCATGTAGCCCCAGGAGATCTCAAGCTGTGCAATCCCACAATAAACAAAGGGTCCTCAGCCCCTGAGAAGCCGACTTGAGGGGATTAGCGTGTTTGCCCCAAGCTGAGCAAATATCCCATCAGGTGAGGACCATCTACACGAAGTCACACCACAAACCAATGCAGCCGAAGACCCTGAGACTCTGGCAACACCTTGTAATCTCATCACACAAAGGAAGTTACCATTGTGGAGCTTCTTTCTCATTGCAACACCCATTGTTGTCCCCAGGAAAGGATTAGCGCTCCAGGCACTTTTCCCCCCACAAACAGTCCCAGTTTTTGAGCGGTTCTTTGGATCACTCCCGGTCATCCCAGCAGACCGTTTTGCCAGCCGATGAGTAATCCCCTCAGCCCTGTCCATGCTGAGCTCCACTTCTCCGCTGTTTTTCCCGGACCAAGGACTTCAGGAAAAGGTGCAGTATTACCCCAGCTACAACTCTTCAATACTCCCCCTATCCAGTTTCCTCTCTTTTGCTTCTTAATAGGCCTTGAGTGAGTGTGTGAGACTTTTATTCAATAAAATCATTTATTAGACACCTTCGTTTGGTTTTTGGCCTAGCCTGATCCCATAAAAACTGGGTAAAAAGACCCCTGTCTCTCGCATTGCTATTGCTCATGCTCTGGCTAGTTTCCATTCCCCATCACATGGAGCACATTGAGATTTCCCCAAAGAACTCCAGAAATCAGGGTAACAGATGGCATTCAATCATTTCTTGGACATTTTATTAAGTTTAGTTTCTAGCATATTTTGAGATGCTTTATTAAGCATTTGTTATATCCTTCAAGGAACCCTTATCTATTGCAGTCAGCAAGGGGATGAAAATGACATATATACATCAATTTTTCTTTCTGCACCCTACCATCACAACAATCACCCTATAAGGAAGATAAGGCCAAGACAGAACAGGCGGCTCAATGACCTTTGTTACTGAGACTGAAACCAAGGGACTTTAAAAAAAAATTAAGAAGGCCTAAGGCTACAACCTATTGGTTTATGATTAATCTTGCACTTAGCTTGCCTTTATCTTAATGACTCATCTGTACTTTTCAAGCAGAGGACTCTTCCAGTCTGGATTCTTTAATCTTGTAAGAAGCCATGGAGAGGTTTTTTTTGTTTCCTGAGAGTTGTATTGTAGGTTGAGTACAATTTTTAAAAATAAATACAACACAAGAATGATCCCCTTTCCTGCAAAAAGAGTGACTACTTGTCTTAGGAACACATGGAACTGCCTTACACTTAGTCATTGTTATCCATACTGTTTTTTCTGTTTGCCAGTAGCTTTTCAATGGTCTCACGCAAACCAGTGCATCTTTCTCAGCACTGCTACTAACATTGTCACACACACAGATGCACACAATAGTTGAGAAAAGATTATTGTAATGTGTTGCTTGTGGGATTACTCTGAAAAACAATTCAGAAAGGGCAGCTGGTCCAAAATAAAATTACTAACTGCAACCAGAAGGAAGACCATATTATGCTGGTCCTCTTTGTCAGTAGCACTGGCTGCAAGTATGCTTCTGGGCCCAGTTTTAACTGTTAATCTTGAAATCTGTTGGTGTCAAGGTCAGAGACCTGGGCTGCAAGCCAGCCCAGAGAAGGGAGTGTGAGAGCCAGCAAAGTCCAGCCGGGAGGAGACAAGCAAGCACTTTACACGAGGGAGTTCATTCACCAGAGCGTCAAGCGAAAGCCATAGTCAGAGTTCCAAAAGCTGAGGGTCAAGAGTCCAGAGATCAATTCAAGGTAGCAGGAACCGGTTGCCGGGAGCAAGGAACAGGCAAGAGGAGGGCTTGAAAGAAGTTTGCCACAAGCAAAGGAAAGCTTCCAGGCAGGCAGTTATATAGCCCAAGACACAGGCGTGGCTAGTCACTGCTTCTTGAACTTAATCAGGGAAGCCTCCCTTTGCGCAGCTCTCTTGAGTCTCCGCCTTGTTTGCGGGCTGACTGGCACAGGCTCCACAGCATCTTCAGAATCGGATCCCTGTTGCCCTAAAGGAGCAGGCAGAGGAACGTCCGAGCCCGCTTGGTCCATGGCAGCAGCGGGAGCTCTTGAGCTGCAGGACTCATCTCCACCCTGAGCCACGGGGACCAGCAGCTGCTGCTGGTCTCAGCAGCTCTGACAGGGGCTTCAGTTATCACAGTTGGGACCGAGCGACCCGACAGCCATCTTCTCTCATACGCACCTACCAAACCTTCGTCAGAGTTATTGCTCTGAGTGCCACAGAATAAAGTGAGGTGTCTAACTGCCCCAAAGAGTCTTTTTGGGAATACAGAGAGAGAGAAAAATGGTGTCAGAAAGTAAGAGGGAGGCAAGCCTGTCTACTTTTTGTTCTGATCTAAACATCAGTCATGTAGACCTGAGTCAATAGACTTAGACTTAAGTCGGGCTGAGGTCGCTTCAGCGACTCGACGTGGTCATAAATGATGCACTGACTTGACTCGACTCAAGACTTGTATATTTTTAATGACTGACTTGATGCCCTTTGTTCAGTAACATAATGCTTTCATCCAGAAACCTTACAACTCTGAACAACGCCTCCATTCCTTTTTGCCTGCTAGTCACATGACAATCTCTCTCAAGTCCAAGGTGTGGGGACATTTCTCAGAGGGGAACAGCCAACAGGTTAGGCAAGGGGCTTGCGGCAGGCTTGAGATCTGCTCAGCAGCCTGTCCCTGCTGCGTATCAGAGGAGCCCTCTAAAACGTTTCCTAAGAGCAGAAGACAAGACTCGCCCCCAGAGGGCAGGGTGCGCTTCTCAGAGGGGAACAGCAAACCTGCTGGGCTTGAGGAGGAAGGATCTTTCCTTCCAAAGCTTTTGAATCTTCAGTAATGGGGAGTAAGATAGGATCCCGTTCCCTACTTCTGAAGTTGCAGATGGCAAAACTGCAAATGTGGAGAGCTGAGACTGCTTTTATTGTTAAAACTGAATCTATTTCACTCTATCCAATAATTCTGGAATTTTGGTTGTGGTATGAAGTTGGCTTCCAGACTTGAGACCTGGCTTGAAAGTATCTTCAAGGACTTGAGACTTGACTTGAGACTTGAAGGTAGAGACTTGAGATTTGACTTGAGACTCGGAGTAAAAGACGTAAAATACATATAACCGTCATCAGACGGTACAAAAATCAGAGGATGGGGAAAAATAGAAAAGGCTTGCGTTAATACACACACACATAGATAGGTGCTATAGTCACCGGAGCCACTTCCGCACTAGACTGTTATAGCGCTATTTATTCCACTTTCAACACCCCATGGAATCCTATTCGGCCCCTCCCGAAACTGCAAACTCCAGGATCCCATAGGATGTTGAAAGTGGAATAATAGCGCTATAACAGTCTAGTGCGGAAATGGCCCAGGTTTTACAATTTCGAAGGGAAATTCTGAGGTTTATATTAGAAAAAAAGTTTTCAAATAATCCACGGATGGGGAGAAAAAGGTGCCTATAGATAAACATGGGACGGACCCGCCAGCTGGCTCAGTTTGGAAGAGACAGCCCCGATTAATCTTCTGTCGTCCCACTTTTTCACCTCCTTTTCCAGTGTCCCAGTTTCACTCCCCGCACTTTCCCCCTTTGTGTGTGGATTTACGAGAAACAATATCGCTCACTTGTACTAGCGGGGAAGCTGAGGCTGGCTTTGAGCTTCTAGCCACTAATTCCACACGTAACTCTTTCAGCAGTTGACAGAAAAGGCCAAGGCCCCTTAAAGTTCGTCCTCGGACTCTCTCTGAGCCGACATCCCGTTGCAAAAAAAAAAAAAAAAGTCTCGTGATACATTAACTTGCGTGCAGACACGTTGCGTTATCTCGTTAAATGAACGGAGGAGAGGAGGGAAAACGATGGAAACCGATTGCCAATATAGACCCAGAAGCTCACCTCTTCTTGTTAGTCTACTCGTTATCAATCTACGGCCTAAGTGGACGGCGAGGTCGGCTGAAGCGGAACTGACGTCATTCCTTTTCCAGGCGGGGTTGGTGTCGCCGGACGCGTGTCTCGGAGACGAGCGGGCAGTGGCGGCGGTCTGGGCTTCTTTTTCGTCCCCCGTCTCTCGGGTCTCTCTTTGACGGTTATGGCGGTTCGGGCCAGCTTCGAGAACAACAACGAGATCGGCTGCTTCGCCAAGCTCACCAACACCTATTGCTTGGTGGCCATCGGGGGCTCCGAGGGCTTCTACAGGTAACTGAGGAGGCCTAATAAATCTCCGCCCGAGCCTCGCTGTCTCTCCCTCCACCCCGACGGGGTCGCTCGGGGCCGCCTCGCGAGTGTTTCTTCGGATGGCGGGGAGTTTCGGTCTCCTTTAACTTCGGGAAGCGTCGCCTCTTCCCTGAATGCGTCCAGACCGGGCTCCAGGAACCCTCTGGGCTCGTGCCCAGGGCTGCCCCCGCCCCGTGAAGAAGCGGGGGGGGGGGAGAAAACAAGGGGTTGTTGGGGATTTCTGGTTTCATTAGCCTTGTTGTGGAGGCCCCTGAATTTCGTAGAGTTTTCTTAGGCAAGGAATCCTCAGAGGTAGTTTTGCCAGTTCCGTCCTGTGAAATATAGAGGAGGGCACAGGGTGTTCCTTGGCACTCTCCCATCCCAGCACTAACCAGGACTCCCCCCGCTTAGCTTCCAGGGTCAACCAAATGACAGTTTGGCTCTGGAACAAAGCCAAACCCTGATTGTCGAAAGAAAAACGCATTGAGTTCTTTGCTAAAAATCGTATCACCGGAGTGACCTTTGTGGGAGCTCTCTTTCACCTGAGGATAGCAGTTGCTTCCTGGGTCTGTTCCTCCACTCTACAAGAGCGCCGAGGAGAGTGTATGGAGAATTTGTGATAGCCGATTTGTCTAGTTGGGGTAGATTTTCATTTCCTCATTCCAGGCAGGCTAGACTGACGCCCTCTCTGTTGCCTTGGTGTGATGAAGTCAAATCCTCTTTATTCAGCCAGCCTTTTGGGATTGAGGTCATTTTCTGTGCAGGGGGATTTAGCTGAATAGGTGGTGACTTTGCTTTTATTCTACATATGCATATTTGTTTGTTTATGAGCTGGCTTGAGTCCCACTCTTAGAAGAAAGGTGGGAAACTGGATAAATAAATATGCTGTGTTGAAGAGCCTCTGGTTTGTCCGTTAGAGAATTGTATCAGATACAAAAGGATTCTGCTGAACTGGGCTGGATCTATTGCAAACACTGGCCAAGAGATTCATACATTGCCAAGACTAGCATAAGCCACAGTTGTAAAAGAGTATTTTATTGAATATTAAAGGATGCAGAAGGTGCTTTGTGGCCAAGAAAATGCAACATTCCACTCACCATGGAGGATCATGATCCTCCCTTGAGACCATCTGTGTTTCTAGTCATATATGTCAGGGATTCCAGGCAGGGAACCCTGGGAAAATAATCAGCCCACTGCAAAGATGTTGCATCGTGACCCAGCTGTGGGTAATTGCAAGGTTGCATAAGAAACTGGGGTCGTGTGCAGATGGTTGAGGGAGGTGTGCAAACCTCTACCTGATTGGTTGTAGATATGTATATAAGAAAGCAATCCCCAGTATGTATTTGTCTGTTGACCAAACCGGTGTCTGGCACAAGCCTTTGTCCGTCTGTCCCATGTTTTGTACGTAACGGAACTTTGCTGCAAGATAAAGTGCCTCCTGTTTGGAAGAAACTCCTCTGTGTGTGAGTATCCTTACTGGGGAACAAGGCTGCTGCTGTTGGCTCTCTGACCTCTGGCTTTTCCGCTGCATTTCTGTGGGGCTGAAACTCCTATCATCCCGCAACAATATATGCATTCTAAACCCTAGAGAAAGCCAAAGGCATAGCCATAAGGCTTGTATAACTTCATGAAACAGCTAAACAAAAGATGCTCACCTAAGCAGGTACAGCAAGATTCTCCTTCCTCCCTCCACCCCCATCTCTCACTGTTCTGTAGGTAAGAGGCTGACCAAAGCCAACTAGCTATCTCTACAAGCATGTGAACCAGATCAGATCTCAGCTTTCTCTTACCTTTTTAGTACTACGCTAGAGAACCAAGAGTTGAGTGACATTAACTATGGTGCTGGCTATTTGATGTGCATGGTAACTCTTTCAAACTTTTTCATGGACCATCTCCAAACAATTCATTTCTTTCATGTGCCAATTTTTCCATGTGTTCAGCTATCATATGGCATGCTTTGTCTCTGATAACTGAAAGAGAATTATTGAGCCAATCAGCTTCTCCCAGACTGGTAATAAGAGAATGTGACATTTTGCTCCTTTAGAGGCTATAAGCAGACTATGTCATGATGTGTTAATCTGTAAGTTGATCCAAGCCATTCTGTTGTTTTTGCTGCAGCAGATTAACACAACTGTCCCTTTACAAGTTGTATATGTTTTTCAATATTATTCTGCTTTCTTTTAGTGTATTTGAAGGGGAGCTTTCTGATACCATTCCTGTAGTCCATGGTTCTATTGCTGGATGTCGAATCATTGGCAGAATGTGTGTGGGTATGTTGTATTTTTCAGATGATTTGAGCTCTTCTTCAGAGACAAATTTCCTAGCATTTTAGTATTGGAAATATCCAGTTCCGTCTTTTAGCATTTTTTAATAAACCAGAGGAAGAGGACAAACCACCAGTGAAACTTTGAGATATAAACCTACCGTAGATGTTTTATTGAGATCATGTTTAATGAGGTAATTCAAATACTCCTCAATTTTCTTTTTCATTTTTTTCCTTGATTGTGGTGTTGTAATAAACTTATTGAAGTCCTGGAGACTGGACAGTTTACATCACTGTAGTCTCAGTGCTGTTGTCACCACTACTTCAAGTAATATTCAAGGGATGGCAGACTATCTAACCAACCAAGATTCAGTGCTTCAGCCTCCAAAACTAAGTGGAGTAGGTAGGGTTGTTTGCCACTGTAGTCACTTTAAAGAGCAACAACTGCAGCTTAGTACCTTTTCCAGTCACTGTGTCTGCATGTGCGTGCGTGCGTGTACATGCCTTCAAGTTGCCTGTTGACTTATGGTGACCCCATTAATTTCACAGGGTTTTCTTAGGCAAGCAATACTTAGAGGTGGTTTTGCCAGTTCTTTCCTCTGAAATATAGCCTACAGCACCTGGTATTTATTGGCAACTTTCATCCAGGTACTAACCAAGTACTAGCTGACCCTGCTTAGCTTCCAACATCAGATGGGATCTGGTGCTTTTAGGGTGTTTAGGCTCTTTTCCAGTCACTGCTATCTTTGTGTGTGAACTTCATTGTAAGCTACCTTCAAAGGTGAGATATAACATTTTAGCTAAATAACATCTCACTTTATTAAGCTCATTTGTCTCTAAATCTTTCAGAAAGGTCTTTTAATTTAATTATATGTTTGAACAGTGGGTTCACTTTCCCTATAATATATGCTTAGTTAACTTCTGGAACCTTTTCCTTTGTAGATATATTTATATTTATATAAGTCAAGATCCTGTTCAAGTGTTATTGGAATATCAATTCATATCATTGAGCTTCTGTGAGATTTATGCAGCACCAACTTTACAAGACAGTTTAACAGTGCCTGAGTGCACTCCATGGCCAGTCAGTATGCTGACTACACTAGAGATGCAGGAATGGAATGGCTGTTCCTTTTGCTGGCTATGCAACACAGCCAGATGGTGCCCAGCTGCCTCCTGCCACTGATTGGCTGTAGGGGTCCACATTAGATCTGTCAAGTTGGATTATGTGCTTGGAGGGAAATGTTGCACAAGAAAATATACAGAGCCTACTTCTTGCAATGATGGAAAAAGTACATACACTGGTAGAACAAGAGGTTATGCCAGTATTTTTCATCAACAGCATTCCAGCCATCATCCGTCAGTTGTGACAGTGGTACACCGTGCAGTCTGTTTGGGGAAAGGGGCAAAGTTGGTGCTACAGGAACTTTTGCCAGATGTACTTTGTTCCCTTCTAGCCTGTGGTAGCTTTGTGAGAAAGAAGTTTATGGGAGGGGGGAAATTAAGGCAGTAATTCAGATCCTTTATTCCTTTAACCTACAGTGTTTTTTCCCTTTTTCTTTTTTAGGAAACCGGCATGGATTGTTAGTCCCAAGCAACACCACAGATCAGGAGCTTCAGCACATTCGAAACTGCCTTCCTGACTCAGTACGAATCCAGCGGATAGAAGAGCGTCTCAGTGCCTTGGGGAATGTCATTACTTGCAATGACTATGTAGCACTCGTTCATCCCGACATTGACAGAGTAAAGAAGTCTTTCTATCTGAATTTTTTCAGCTCTTAGCATTCTGCTTGTTATTGTTGTTCTGTGCCTTGAAGTCACTTCCAATTTACTGTGACCTTAAGGAGAACCTATCATAGGGTTTTCATGGCAAGATTTGTTCAGAGGGGTATGCTATTGCCTTCCTCTGAGACTGAGAGACTGATTTGCCCAAGGTGACCCAGTGGGTTTCCATGGCTGAGCAGGAATCCGAACTCTAGTCTCTAGAGTCGTTGTTCAGTGTTCAAACCATTACATCATGCTGGCTCTCAGCCACTAATAAAAAAGATCTCATTCAGAGAAAGGACTGTTCCTCCCATTCAAGATTTCTTTTTCAAAATAAATGGGACTGATTATGTGGACCATGAACTATCAAAGGCAAAAAGTGATTCTCAGCCTTGACTGTGCAGAAAACTTCCTATCTAAACAATTTCCTTATCCCCACAAAGGCTAGGGTGAGAAGAAATATAGAAGTTCAAGAAGCATGAAGGAGAACAAAAAGAAAGGAAAAAAATGTAGAAGATAAATAGTGTAGCATGGGAGCCAAACAACATAAATTTTCCAGTTTTGAGAATTGAAGGTTATGGGTGATCCTTTTTTAGTCTACATAAAGGACAGTTCCCACAGAGAAAAGGCATGTTTGAAGATGTTTTGGCACCCATTTTTCCTCTCATTTTTGATCATTTGTATGTCAGTTGCTTGTATCTCCCTGTATGCCCCCTCCCCCCGAAAAAAACTGGTTTGGTTGCGTGTGTGTATATGTGAAAGCATCCAGGATTATTTGCTCTGAGAATTTTTGCAGAACAGTTTGTCAAGAGATCCAGTAATTATGAAAATAAGCTTCCAGTTGCATCATTTAGGTCTTTATGTATTTGATAGGATACCCTAGCCAGAAAGAACTGTTACATTCTTCCAGAGATTTCCAGGTAGGGGTAATCATGCTACTCCCTTGCAGCAAAAGTAATGGAAAGTTTTATGTTATTTTGAGACAAACAAGTTTTATTTGACACAGACTTTGTTGGACAGCAGCTCACGTGTCATCAGAGGAATGATGAAATAGACTCAGTCCGCAAAAGCTTGTGTAAATAAAACATTAGATGTTTCATTGTGTATTCTTCCCATCAGTGCTGTTGAAGAAATACATTATTAATTCTTTGTTCTGTGCTATTCCCAAACTGAAAGAGGGTGGGTTATGGTTTGGGAATGTAGTTGCACTGTTAAAATGAAGAAGCTTTGGGAAGTTGCTTAAATTCAGTTTAAATTAATGGCTAAATTAATGTCAGTTGGGAGTTGAATAGGCCAGCCATGCTGCATTTTGCTCACCCAGGTCTAAGCCATAGCTCCAGAATGGTTTGGTTCTGAGTATGTTCCATGCCCAGCATTTTGAAACAGATGGTGCAGAGCTGGTAGCTCATGTGGCTGCCAACTTTGTTACTGCTGCAGTCCTTCCCTGCTGCTGCCTTTGCCTCCTTGAGCAGCCTAACTCCACCAATGGACCAACAGGATTCCAGTCATTTTGTCTTAACATCTAGGCTGAGTGTCTTCTTTTCAGTAATACATTGTAATTTTTTGTTTGTTTGTTTTTTAAAGTGTACATTTAATTTGGCCTAGGTACTTTGAAGGCACCAGATCCCATCAGATATTGGAGGCTAAGCAGAGTCAAGCTTGGTTAGTATTTGGAACAGACCTAGACCAGTGACTGTAGGCTGTATTTCAGAGGAAGCAGTGACAAACCACTCATTCTTGCCTAAGAAAACCCTATGAAATTCATGGGGTTGCCCTAAGTTGAGAGCTGATTTGAACCCAAGTGCCTTAACACATGCACATATTTAATTCTCAAAATGTTTCCCTAAGAGTATTTTTATGTAAATCTGTTACAGTTTATCAGTTGCTAATCAATTAATTAATTGCCAGATGCCAGATTATTGATAAAAGTTTGATGTTTTGACAGACCTGTTTATAGATGTTCTGAATGTTGCTTTTGCAGGAAACAGAAGAGATTTTAGCAGATGTACTGAAAGTGGAAGTATTCAGACAGACAGTAGCAGACCAGGTGCTGGTAGGAAGTTATTGTGTTTTCAGTAATCAAGGAGGACTGGTGCACCCCAAGACTTCAATTGAAGACCAGGATGAGCTCTCCTCATTGCTGCAAGTCCCACTTGTGGTAACTATGTTTTCTGTGCAGATGTTGGAGTGCTCAGTTTCATTCTAATATTCTGTGAAATGCTTTTCAAGCTCAATTTTTCCAAGTATCGTCACCATCACTGGTTTGGATGGGTGGCTAGATAGCTTATTAAGTCTCACCTATATGAGTCATCATTGCCACACCTAGGCCCTTTCCGCATCCTACCTTTTCTCGGGGCTGGGGTGCGGTGCTCGCGTGAGCAGCCTCTTGTCAGAGGCCCTCATGTCCAGGTTTCTTCAGCTTCGCACGAGCTTCCTGCTCACGCGAGAGCCCCGCCTATTCCTTTCACAGTGCAGCTTGGGACCTTCCCTGGCTGCACTGAGACAGGATGCATGACCAGCCCGGCCCCCGAGGCTCCGCATGCAAGGTAAGTGCGCACGGGGCCTGGGACCGTACACCATTTTCGGCTTAAAGCCGAAAATGAAAAAGTGCGCGAGCGGTGCCTGCCAGGCCCTGGAGTGTCGCACAAATGTGAGTGCGTCATGTGGACCACTCCTTACATTTGCATGACGCTCGAGGGGCCCTTTTGCATGGAAAATGCCGTGCAAAAAGGGTCCTAGACTGGCATTCTGTTAGGGACGTACACTTGCATAAGTTCTCCTTATGCCTGCCTATGTCTTTTTTGGGCACTTCCTCCTTCCACACCGCCCAAAGCCTCCACACACCCCAACTCCCCAGTAATGCCATACAGCCTCTGAAGTCCACCTGCACGGCTATTCCATGCCTGGTGGGGAGCAGGCAGGATTACAGAGAAGCATCTGGCTACATCCTCTAAGGACTCTGGTGGATTTCAGTACTCCTGTAATCATTCGGCATCTGGCTATAGGCAATGTAACCAGACATTTCTCCAGTCTACTTGCACCCCATGAGACAAAGGTTGGCTGTGCAGAGAGGCTTCTGAGGGTGTGTGGTAAAGTTGGGGAGGGGTGGTATATGGCTCCGCATAGTGTACATCCACATGCAAAACTACTATGCTATGCTGCCACCCATAGGATTGTAGGCCTTGGGTGATTAAAAACAGCAGAACCTTTTCTCATGGCTGTAATTGCTTGTGATTTTTCAATTAAATTGCTATTTGTATTAAGTTGCCCTGCATGCATAATGGCATGTGAAACATCCTGCAAGATCAGAGGTGGTTTTAGAGTTAAGCTTGCTGATGGTAGTGGTGTTGTCATTTTCCAACTGTGTTAGTAATGATACATGGTTTCAGAAGGCTCTGTCTGGAACAAATTCAAGGATTTCCTGCATGGCAGGGGGTTGGACTGGATGGCCCGTGTGGTCTCTTCCAACTCTACATTTCTATGATTCTATGATTTCCATGTGTTCCTAAAGAGGAATTGAATTGAAAGTTGTCTGGCAATTCTGCAAAAAGTACTTTGGAGTGCTGTTCTTTGTAAATTTAACTCTTTTGGCACTTGCTCTATACATTAGCCTCCTCAAATCCACACATTTCACAGAGAATCGTGTCACTCAGTGCAGCTAAAATTTTTGAACATTGGAAAGAAGCATTGATATTAAAGTTTGGAGTGATCAGAGAGGTTCATAATTACCTCTTTTTTTTCTTTTTAAATAATACACCTGAACAGAACAGAGAGAGATGAAGAGAGAGGCAGACTACTTAAGCTTTTCACAAAATTGCTTCCCAACCATCATTCCCACATCTTGACTGACATCCTACTAGAGGCATATGCAGGTGTAAGTGAACCCTATGCCTGAGTGTGTCTCCTTTTGATTGCTGCAGAAGCTTGTATTCTCCTCCCTTTGCAGTGATCAAGGGCTCCCCTGGACTTGCCTTAGAACCACTAAAGCGCCGCCTTCCAGCCATTTGTGCCTGAAGGTGAGCAGTGGGGGAGTGGTCATCTCAGTAGCACCTGGCTATGTCCCTATAGCTAGATGCAAAGCAAATATATCAGCCACTGAGACCTTTGGTGGACCCTAGCAAATGCAGCAGATGATGTACAGTGGGCATTCACTATCCACTGGGGTTTGGTTCCAGGATCTCCTGTGGATACCAGAATCCACAGATGCGCAAGTCCCATTATATACAATGATATAATAAAACGATTTCCTTTATATACAGTGATGAACAGCTCAAAGGTTTGCTTCCTGGAATTTTTTTTATATATATTTTCAAGCCATGGTTGGTTGGATTCACGGATACAGAATCTGTAAATATGGAGGGCTTACTGTAATCACTTGGTGTGTGGCCGTGAAGACACAACTAGACTTTTTTTGGCACAAAATGTTCTCCTCCAAGCATGAATGGCCATAGCTGTGGGGTTTCAACAACTCTGTGTTAGGTCTAGGGAGTGTTTAATGGCTCAGCATAGTGTAGTTCTACACTGTACTGTGCACTATGCTGTGCTGAGCCATTGAGGATTGAAGCCCTTATCTGTATCTTCCTTTCTCCCTGTGACTGACAAATCTGCATGCAGAGCGGAAAGGCACTGAAGAAGAAAAGGTTAATTAGAGAGCAGAATCTTCTTGGTGACATATGCTGATATGGCCTGTTATTCTAGTGTACATCCTTTTGTATTTGTTATGTAAGGCATAAACATGCCCATTAGCAGCTGAGGGAGGGGCAACTCACAATTTCTGCCTGTGGTTCAGAACTGAAAAAATAGAAAAGACATCATCTTCTTTGATCTTTGGGTCTGAAAGGGTGGCATCTTCTTTCCTCCGGCTATAGAACTGCAGCCAGACATTGTCCAGATGCCTTCCACTTTCCCCTGGCCACTACTGGGCTGTGAGGTTGCACTCTGGCATTGAAAGAGTTGGTTGTGCTGGTGGAGAGAAGGGGCCAAAGTATACTGGTGAAGCTTTATACTGGGGAAGCATGTTTCACCATTTTGATGCAGGATCTTGGCCATAGTCTGAAAATCATACCCAACCTTTTTGTGCTCTGGTCAGGTTAGCTGTCCAGAGCAACGTTAGGTTTATGGGAAAAGAAATGGAACAGAATTACTGAATGCATGTAGTTTCAGCATGAGCTGTGTGCTCACATCCACATATGTGTGTGGGATGGAGCATATGCAATATTCTTGAAACAGAAGCACTTTCTCGTGGGAGGATATTTGTTCCCTTAAGTGTGCACTTGTGCTATAAATTGTTTGCAAATGCCCAGTGGCCTCCACAAAGGCAGTCAGTGAGCTTAAACTGTCCTTAGCGATTTGGGTCTGGCACCCCTGCATACTGTGTGGTATTATGTGAGACTATATAGAACATAAATTAGATCATATATGGCTCCTAGTTCTGGAAGCCTTGGTTCTTGCCTGTCCAAATAAATCCTGCCTCTCCAGTAAAACTTACTCAAGGCAACTCATTATATAGACTCCAAACAGTAAATTATCACTTAAGAATTGATTACTTAATTCTGGCCCATTGTGCATCTAGCCTTTTTTGATGAGAGTTGTATATGCAAGCAGTAGTATTTTTATTTGCATTCACAAATAATTATGAGAGAAAATCTCTTAAGCATTTCATGACAGTCAGTGCCTCTTACTATCTCTCCTACCAGGCTGGGACTGTTAACCGCGGCAGTGAGGTGATTGCAGCTGGTATGGTTGTGAATGACTGGTGTGCCTTCTGTGGTCTAGATACAACCAGCACAGAGCTGTCTGTTATTGAGAGTGTCTTCAAACTCAATGAAGCAAAGCCAAGTACCATTGCCACTACTATGAGAGAGTCTTTGATTGACAGGTATTTATTTTTATTTTGTCTTATTTATATACTGCTTTTCCTCTGCTATGGTAAGTCAAGTATTCATTTACTTTTATATCAGACATTAATTTACGTTTAAATCAAGCAAGTGCATCAAGGTAAGTGATAGGCCAAATTGTTATTTTGCTTAATACAGCTTCCCTGCCACAAGTGGTGGCTCGATAGAAAGAAAGGCAACTTTCTTCAGTTGCCTTACAATACATCTGCCTGTATCACTTCCAGAAGATCATCATTTTTATAGGTAGCACAAGTAGTACTTTCATCACTGGAAGAGGGAACTGGGTTTCAGTGTATTCTGCATCCCTGCTGTCTTTTTTTTCTATAGCAATTACCATTTGAACCAGTGTTTTCTGTGACTTGACTCTCGTAAGGCTGTTGTTCTTTCAAGTTTTTAAACCTTTCAGCTGAGCTTGGATCTGCTACCAATATTTTATATTTTGTTGCTGGCTTAGAGAGCATAGGGCAGTGAATATTCTGGGAAACTGTTGGATTTTCATGCATCTACATGGTATGTCAGATTTCATAACCAGCATAGGAATCTCAGTGGTATTGATGTATATAGAGCTAGCCAATGTTTTTATACATTTCCAATTAGTAACCTCAAGTGTTTGCTCTAGTATGCATGAGAGGTTTTCAATATTGAGTTTGACTGTCCTTGACACTTGATAGGACAGGTATGAAAATAAGGCAGCTTTGCTGGGGACCTATAGGTATTTTTGGATAACCTTCATCTCTATTTTTTTTTTTAACAGCTTGACATGATGTTCTCCTTGGCCACTGCAGAAGTTCTGCAGTAGTGAAAATGCCTGATCATGATTTCAACTCTTCCCTAAAATAAATGTTTTGTTTAATATTCCTGCAGTCCTGGAACAGAAGGACTATACCACAATCAGCTTCAGAACCATATTGTTATAAGCTTTTTTGGCAAACTTAGAATGAGAAAACATTCATGTGTTCCTCTTTATTTTGTCAGTGTGTTCTTTTGCTTTCCTTTATTAATGAAATGAAAACATGTTTACAATATGTGAGAATATGATAAGAGACAATTGTTACTACATGCAGTAATAATCATTTCTTCCACTATGCACCACCATGTTGTTCAAAGCATTACCCTTTCCTGCTCAGAAGGGGAATGAGATCTTTTGTTTTAGTTTGGGCTATGCACATCCCCAGCAGGCTGGATTAATAAGAGTTTGTAGGCTTGCATCTATTCATTAGACAGCAGCTTACTTTTTAAAGGACTGAAAGAACCCAAATATAAAACAAGTTGACACAATCAGTACTTCTAAATGGTAATGGCATCTATCTACGTAGGAATGCACAAAGAGTCCAGTTCAGGCATACACTAAAGAAGAATGTATGCTTATGTTCAACAATGAATCTTTTTCCTTAAAGAAATAGTAGGCCTAGATAAGAGGCATTTTGGAGCTGTTAATTCCATGCATAACACTTCACCTACATGAACTTCTCTGCTACCTTTTTCTTAAGCATCAAGAGTACTGTACTCAGTATTTCTGTTGCTGCACAGGGCTTAAAAAATCCTCAGAACTAGATGTTTTTGAGGTGAGGGGATATCAGTTAAGTGGCTTAACAGTTCAAGCTCTAATATTAAAGCCAGAAAAATTGTTATGAACATTAAAGTAAGATTTGTGTTTATCGGCCAAGAGATCTGTAAGAGTCTTAACTATACTAAGCAATCTGATACTTAAACATGAGAGCCTTCATTAAGATCTTACCAGTTTGTTACCAAGACCTCGTGTGGTATAGTGGTTTGTGTGCTGGACTACAACTCTGGGAAACCAGGGTTCAGATTCCCACTCAACTGTGGAAACCCAATGGTGTCCTTGGGCAAGTCACAGTCTCTCAGCCTCAGAGGAAGGCAAAGGTAAACGTCTTCTGAACAAATCTTGCCAAGAATACTCCATGATAGGTTCACTTCAGGGCTGCCATTAAGTCAGAAAGGCACACAACAACAGCAAAGTTTATTACTATGGCTATCCTAACATGCCAGTTGATAGCTATCGAGTTCTCTCATACCTGGAAGGAGGTTTTTTTTTCACAGCAAAGGCAAAGACAAAAATCCCATTCCATGTGACATCATCCCTAACTGGTTGCACTTCTGACAGAAACAGATTGGGGAGAGTTGATAAAAAGGTTTTGTGCTTTTCAGCATAGTGCCTTAGGGTAGTATTTTTGACCACATTGATTATGCTGCACCTTTACCTTCCCTGGCAGTTCTAGAGCTGATCTCCTTTTAACTCCTAGAGATAATTTTAACATCCTCTTGGGGATGGAAGGAAACTTGGAAGTATGCTGGATCCACAGCCTAGGTTTACAACAACTCTGAAACTATTTAATTCATTTCCCGTTCCAACTACAAACAACTCACTCCTTCTGCAAGGGTAGTAGGACTTCAGTATCTCTGAAGAGGCTCGATGGCCGTTTGTTGGGGCTGCTTTGCACGTTTTTTCGTGCATGGCAGGGGGTTGGACGCGATGGCCTTTGTGGTCTCTTCCAACTCTGTGATTCTAGTTTCCATGACAGTAGTTCATCATGCCCACACCAATGGCATTTCCTTCCTTAGAAACTACTTTACAAGTGGCTGTAAAATACAGCTGTCATTTTATAATTACATACAAAGTACTTGGTTTGATAATTTTAAGGTACTTAGTAATTTTGGCCACAATCTTGTATAGCTTACTGTAGCTTAGTGATTCCATGTATGGAGCTATGCTATGCTGAGCCATTTCCACCTCTCAGACCTATCATAAAAGGCCCTCTACCACCTCTCAGAGCTATCATTGAAGCCACTCTTCCCACTAGGGGCCATTCTGTGCCTAGTGAAGAGGGCAGGGGGGAGCAATCACACAAGTATTTGGCTATGTCCCTATGGCCTGATGCAAAGCAATTACATCATCTGAGGTCTGTAGGAGTTGTCAAGAGGCCTCAGTGGCTGAGGTAACCATTTTGCTTCTGGTTATGGGGATGTAACCAGATGTTTCTGGAACCCTTCCATTCAGATACTGGCTGTGGGGCAGGGCTGTAGGGGCTCTATGTTGTCTGGAGAGGGAGGGGGCTTTGGCTGCTGTGGAAGGGGGAAGGGAATACCAACTGCTGTAATGATCACAGATAGGCACATGCAGGCATGAGGATAGCTTACACCTGCATTCCACCAACAAGGGTATTTGCTTCAAGGTAGCTTGATAAAAGATGCTAGTTAAGTCTGAATGCACAATAAAGGCAAATTAAGAACTTCTGAAAGCCTTTGTAGTCTGCATTAAATAATATACATTGAATAATCAGGACGTGCACATGGGGGAAGAAGATATGTACACATCTGCGAGACCACATTTCACTGTTATAGCTTTGTGTGAGATTCTAGTTTCATAGCCCAGTCAGGTTCATAAAAATAATACAAATAGCAAATTAACTCCCTCATTCACTCTACACTGAATTCACAAAAGATATTCATTGCATGCACCATACAGCACCATGGCTAAAATGAATATGTTCTACCTAAAAAACATGGGCATTGTGCATTGGGAAATTACTGAACCCAGTCTCTAAGCTGGCTTTTGATCTTTAGCAATGAAACAAAAAGCAAAAAAAATAGCTTATTATACCAAGAGTTTTCAGAACATTAAATGCATGATGTATATCAGTTTTGAACTTTTACATGGCTTTGCTTTTATTAAATTGAAATTATGGCATGAACCTAAAATTATAAAGCAAATTTCTTGTAAATGTGTTGAGCTGAAATTGAGGCAATGATAAATTAAAAAAAACAGGCTTGTTTCTCAAACTGCTGTTTCTCTTCTAATGCTAACATGTGAGTCTTGGTGTATTTGAGCTATTTAAGCTTTCCTTTATTTATCTGTTGATTCTATTCAACAGATGCAAATCCCTCGTGGGTAATTTTAAATCACCCACCCACCTGCAAAAGCCAGGTCTTGGAAGTGAGCCCAGCTGGGGACAGTAGTCTATAAAATGGTATGTGGAATAAATATATCCATACCTTTCCTTCCCACTGTTCTCTTCAAGTGGATTCTGCATTCCTGTTCTCTTAGGAATTGTTGGGATCAAACATCAACTGATACCTAGTTCTACTCTGGCAGAAGTGATAAAAGATGGTATAATGAACTTGTGGCTCTTTGCATAATAATTGTCATGTATGACTATCTCAACATCATTAGGGCATTCAGGACGATCATACAGACAAGCGGTACAGGAGTTACCTAAGTGTGTAATGGGGTCCCTGTGTCCTGTAGCAATTTTGGGTTTGAGCCCCCCTTACAATTTTGTATAAGACATTATTCCAACATTTTTACTCAGGGACTTAGCAACTGTCTTGAACTTGCACTATAAAATTAACTTATAAAATTAAAACAATATTAAAAATAATACACCAATTTTTACTTCCAATTAAATTCTGAATGACCTCTAAAATAACAGCAAATATTGAAATGCTCAACAAAACAAGAATATGACAGCTCACTAAAAGGCCTCTTCTGGAACTAAAACAGCATGAAATCTCCCTCTCACAGAATTTCCCCCTATTTTCCTCTAGGAGGTGTTTGGGGCCCTGGGCTCAAAGGGCCACACAAATGGTCTTGTGCGGCTCCATGCAGCCTGCAGGCCATGCTTTCCCCACTCCAGTCTAGCCCTTGAACAAGTCTGATATGATCATTCTTAATCTTACATGGAACGTCAAGCTAATTGGTTTATTTTGGGCCATCAAGACTTCAACAAACATTGTATAATTTAAAATGCAAATGTGCAATTTTCCTTACTTTTCAAAGATAATATATTTGTACCATTCTGGCTTGCATGGCTCACTGAAATATTGATACTGGATAATAACGGACTGAATCCAGAGAAAAATACATAGAAGGTGACCTTCCTGCACCCTCACTGAGAAACTTTGGCTGAACAGTGTGGCTTGCAGCATAGAAAAGGCAGGAGGTGTTACCAGAAGCTGCACAGTCTGTCAATGGGAGCTGTGTTCCATGAAAAGTGACTCCTTCCAAATTGGGTGGTTTCTTTTTCACCCTATGCCAGACCACCACATTCTTCAGGATCCTCCAACAATTGGGAAAAACACTGAGGGGCAGCTGGGGGAGAAAGGGACAGTTACCCTTTGCCCATCCCCTTCCAGGCATTGGAGTCAACCACCTGATATTCATCATGATGTGGGGTTTTCTTTCTTTAAATACATGGATGAGAAGAGAGAGTCTCCTTTCATTCATGTCCGATTATCAAGTTTCTAAACTGCAAGATTTCTATGCCTCCCTTCTCTATAACTCTATCCTTTATTGCTCTACCTGAAACCCTCATCACATTGCAAAACATCAACTTCCTAATTATATGTGCCACTTACTCTCCCTCACGTGAAACGATGAACACATCACAGGACATACGTTTAGTATTATAATGGTAACAATTTATTGTTGCCAAATTAAAAGTGGTAATATGACATTTAAATATTAATTACATGACAGGTTCTTAAAAACAAGAGCATTAAGAACTGCATTCACAATTAGTGTTTGAATCCAATTGCTTAGTCTTCCAGACTATGACTGAATTCAGAAATTTTGCTTATGTTAGTTGCTGTTTTTGATTTGATCTGGCTTTAGAGCTGTTTGAAATTGTGTTCTACACAGATTTACCTCCTAAGAGCTCTTTGTATGTGTCTGCTGTTGAAGAGCAAGAACATCAGCTAATTACCATGAATGTACAAAACATCTGACCAGCAGGTATTGGAAAAATGGCATCCAGGTAATTGCCTGGTTCCTGTAATAAATTAAAATCTTTCAGAATGATTCAGCCTCAGAATGTCTTCTTCAGACACTGAAGTGCACCTTTTGTGTCCGACATAATTTTCTTTTTGATGAGATAAGTGTAGGGAAAAAAAAGACTCGTTGAGAGGTGGTTGGCTACACTGGCAAATGCTGGGTTTAAAAGAGGGCACTGAAGAAGATTGCTCAGGTGAATTGAAAAAAGATTGAAGCAAACTCCTCTTGAGGTCTCCGACACTCACTGAGTGGGTTGGTGAAAAATGTCACACTGAGACATACACGGCACTGAGGCAGTCAGTCAGAAGGAAAGCGGCTCTACCGTGCAAGGCCACCTGGGTTTAGTTGATTTTTGTTTTTGTTCTTTCAGTCCCAGAATTCTATCTGACTCATCTAAGTCTCTTGAAGAGTTTTGTTTGTTTGTTTGGCAGGCTGTCCTCTGATCCCTCTCTTCTTTATGTCTGCAGTCTGTCGTCACTGTCACATGAACACAAACGAGCCACTGAGCCTGTCATACCCATTCTTGGACAGGCCGTCTGTAGTAGGTCACACTTTGCTGGACCTCTTTGTTTTTGAACTGGAAGATTGTGTATACCAGAACAAGGATACACAGAGATAAAATGCAGGGAATCACAACTGCAATTGCATTGACAGTGCTAGGCACATCGTTTATAGTCACCATAATATCCACGTCATCATGAGAAAGGCGCCGGTCTTTGCTCCGTTCAACCTCCTTTTGGTTACAACCCATCCAGTCTTTGAGGATTGACCTGGGGTACCCTGGCTCCACAGTCAGCCTCTGGTTATCGAACTTCCAGTACTCCTTACCTTTATAAAAGTAGGTATAAACTGGAAAAGAAAGCAGAGATTACTCCAGTCTATGCCATTCTCAGGTTACAAAAGAGCACAGGTAAGAAAAAGAAAAAGTGTTCCTCATTGAAGCCAATGCTGGAAAAACAGACAATTCAAATGACAAAGGGGAAAGAATCTGTCATTCCCCTATGCAGAGAAAATGATGTGTGTTTCTCTACTCACGTGAAGACAAATTTGGAAAACGGGGAGAAAATAAACACCCAATCATTCTTTAAGTACAAAAAATAGCAAGTTTTAGGTTCAGAGGAATAACAGAGATAGAATCCAATCTATTGCTCAGTACACAAACTTACTGTACACTATGAAGGTCACATCTGGCATCAAGGGATATGTGCCACAGGGACAGAAATCTGCCCAGAACTACATGTGTCTGCAGTCTCACAAAAGGTCAGGTTTCAGTGCAAAGCGCAACAAAACAGGAATATATTAAATAGCACCGAACTAGTAAATAAGCATCACTGCTAATACTTACACCCTTCTTTGCTGACAAAAGCTCCTTGTGGCGCTTGGGGAATCCCTTTCCATACAGTGATTGGTTTGGGGTAGCCTGGATCTGTTGCTCTCTTGTCTTCATTGTACCTCCAGTATCGGTCTCCTTTGAAGAAATACGTTTTCCCTACAGGTTCCCACCGTAAAGCCGTGTCAATTCCTTCTCGGGGAAGACAGCTGCCCAATTCCACTAGGCTGTGCGGATACCCAGGTTCCGCTGTCACCTCCTTAAAAACCCAGTATTTATCTCCTAGGAAAGAGAGGAGAGAAAATATATACTTTCATTATCAATAATAGTCCATTTTCTTTGTCTAAGCAAGATTTCTGGTATCCCAGAAAGGTGTTTTGATTCTGCTGCCTTGCCTGGCTGCCATTTATGGAAATACCTTGCCCTTTGCAGTTATTGAGGGTGGAAGGACGGAACAAAGCAGTGAATGTCAAGGAGAACCTCCACAACAAATCAGAACAGCAACTTCTTTTTTGGAAGAGTGCCATGTGTGCACAGGGGGAAGAAAAGATGGTTTGCTGTTTCCAGATTTATAGTGACTTTAAGATGACCCTATCTTGGGGTTTCTTGGCAAGATTTGTTCAGAGGGGGTTCTCTGAGCTGAGAGAATGTGGCTTGCTCAATGCCCCCAGCTGGTTTCCATGGCTGAGCAGAGATTCGAACCCTGGTTTCCAGAATTGTAGTACAACACTCAAACCACTATATGACATTGACTCTTAGAAAGGGTGGTATGCCATGTGAAATGGGTTTCATCTTGAGTTTTTGGCTTATTTTCATTTTTAATCATGGACAATTGCTGCCATGTGTACAATGCTTCTGTTTACTGATTCTGCAAGTCAAACATAGTCTTTTCTAGGATAAATGTATCTCCTACCAAACCTAAATCAAAACTTTTCATTTTCCCTTTCCAGCAATTAGCTCCATGCCCATGGAATGTTATTCAGCCTTACTGGATGATTCAGACCTCACTGGACTATGTGTGTGTGTGTGTGTGTGTGTGTGGGATCTCTCCTGACTTTTTGCCATCATATGCATTTCATTCACAAGTAAGCTCCACTTTGTTCAATGGGGCTGACTCTCATGTGGTGTGCACAGGATTATAGCCTTACAGTTTAATGTATTTAGTTAGGAATCATCTTTGTTTTTTGTTGAGAACCAGTGTGGTATAGTGGTTTGAATGCTGGATTACAATTCCAGGAGACCAGGTTTTGAATCCCTGCTCAGCCATAAAGATCTACTGGATGGATTTGGGCAAGTCACCCTCTCTCACCCTTAGAGGAATGCAATGGCAAACCTCTGAAAAAATCTTGCCAGGAAGATCTTAGGATAGGGTCACTATAAGTCACAATTGACCTGAAGGCATAAAAACCATTTACTTCTTGGTCATTTACTAAGATGGAAAACTTCATGCCTGAACACCTTATTCAAGGAATAAAGTGCCTAACTGGACAATCAGAGTGCCTCTAAGGCAGAGCGGGCAACTTTTGGAAGGGATGAGTTATGCCTCCACCCATTGGAGCTCAGAGAGTGATGCTTCACCCACCCAACTTGCTACATTTTTTTAACTAACAGAAGACCCCTTGCAACCTCTAGTGGACACTGGGGTAATTTCATTATGTTATGATCCAACATTCTTTCATGAGTCCCTTCTTTCTGCTAAGATCACTGATCAGTATATGCTGCAAAGTAAGGGTTTTATCATGCTACACTGTTATAGCGCTATTATTCCAGTTTAACTTCCATCGCAACATTCTGGGGAATTCTGGGATTTGTAGTTTAGTGAGGCCCAAGAGCACTCTAGCAGAGAATTCTAAATGCCCCTCCCTAAACTGCAAATCCCAGGATTCCATACCATGATGCCATGGCAGTTGAAATAGAATAATAGCACTATAACAGTCTAGTGTGATAAGGCCCTAAGACAGGACTTCATAGACAACCTCACACAGTTGCAAAGCCTTTCTGTGTGCTTGGGATCTCAGTTCAGCAACTCACCCTAGTTGAGGCCAAATCTGTATGCCAAATCTTCCAATGGCAAGAATCCCTTCTTCCCACCACTTCCTTAGCCGTCATGTCCTCTAGTCCAATAAACATTACTACTCTATCTTCAGGATTTATCTGCTTCTCCTAGGCTTCTCAAATCCGATTTACTATTCTCTCAATATCAAGAGATCCTGTTCCTAACTCTTTTTATTTATATGCTGTTTTCGCTCTTGTAGGAAAGTATTGTTAAGAGGGTGGCTAACTGCCATAAAAAAAATTAGAATTCACCAGAAAGTGCAAGTTCTTTGGGACATATCAATGGCACAAAACAAGGGAAACTACAGTTGGTCCTTCACATTTGCTAGGGTTAGGGGTGCAGGAACCTCGCAAAAGTGTAAAAATTGCCAATATCAAAATGTGTGTGTGTATGCATCTGTGGGAAGGGAACTGAGACATGGTGCAGAGAACAGGCACCTGGAGTCCAAACCAGGTCAGGGGAAGGAGAGGGAAAGGGGGTGGGTTGATAGAGTAGTCCTGAATTTCCTCTCTCACTCATCTCCGTCCTTGTGTGGGGCACTGAGAAAGGGTTTGTGGTGCAGAGGAATCAGACTGTGAGCTGTCTTTAGCTGGCCAGGTAGCAGCTGGTGGAGGAGGAGGAGGACCAGAAGCAGTGCAGTCTGATCAGAGCCTCCAAGTGGGAAGATTCCCCCAGAAAAGAAGCACCTGGTGATGGGGATTGGAGAAACTTGCAAATAATCAAATCCATGAAAGTCGAATCCGCAAACGGGGAGGGCTAACTGTAATTTCATCCAAGAGGCTATTAAAAAGACACACACTGAAAACCTTCTGTACCTAGCTTTATGTTAAGGCCTCAGTATTTCTGTCACAAAATTTGACAAGAATATTGCCAGTTCTTAAACCTGATTTTTTTAAAAAAAGAGTGAGACTTGCACATTTGAACTTTTCATTAGCATGACAATGCTTCACAAAAGGACATGTTTGTTATCTGTGTCCTTTTAAGCTTAGTTTTGTAACAATTTACCTTCTGTATATGATGAGTATCACTGTGACAGCCCAACAATGAAAAAGATGAGAAATTAAAATGAAGATTTCTTATAGCTAGGTGATTTTTTTCAAAAACTAACTCTTCTCTTGGTAATTTGATGGATGTACATTACACAGGCATTATTTCTATTAAACTATTTTTTTTTAAAAAAACCCACAGATATTTACCTTTAAAGAAAACAAATTTTCCATCAGATCTTTCATAGGCAGCATCAATTTTTGCAGGAAGCCCTTTCCAGAACTGTTCAATCTGCATGGGATAACCCTCTTGCACACGATTGTTACGAAGACGCCAAAACCAGCGGTCCTGATACAAAAAAAAAACCATTTTGAGAGTGCAAGTTATATTCTAACATAAGTTGCTGACCCAACAATGGCCAAAGTTACACATTTCTCATTAAAACTCTTTCATAAACAGTGTATTACATTTTTAGCAGGGATGGAAAATTTGGCTTTGGAGCTACATGTGGCCCAGAACTCTTGTGTCCTCTGGATCACACTTTTACTGGCAAAAAGGGGTGAATTCATGCTTCTTGAAGTACTGACTCACAGCTTTCCCTCTGCATTATTTAACATTAAAAGAATGCCTCTTTTTCAAGGCCAGTAGTGAAAGTTCAGCAAATTCTGGGTGGGTTTCTTTTATAGCTTGTGTGGCTCCTAGAGGTCCCAGCGGCAGAAATTTGCTTCCAGACGCACCCCTGGGTTGCCCAGTCTTAATTTAGAGGTTCTTCTGTTCCTTTTGCAAAACTTGAAATAACTAGTGTTGCCATCTAGAGCTGCTGAAGCTAAAATTTAGGGGAGATCAGCACCATTATGTTTTGTGTTCTCTGAGTCTCAACATTCTGGTTTACAAATACTTTTATACAAATCTTCTTCACAAGGTGACCATCCAACCTATGAAACCTCCCTTTCAGTAGGTCACATTTCCTTCCCGTTTGATTTTCTTCTTTTCTCCCAGTGCTTCTGAGAGTCTTGTGTAACCCAAAGGCTCTTGAAGAATAGCTACTTCTCATGATAACAGAATTTCTTTTATGGATACCCACATTTTTTTTTGCAGTGGTTTAGCTGTGAATTCCTGCAGTGGCAGAGTGCTGGACTACATGACCTTTAGGGTCCCTTCTAATTCTACAGTACTATGATTTTAAGAGTAAAAATCACTGCTTAAATACAGGTCTTTCTGAGGGTTTGTTGTTTGTGCCTTCAAGCCATTTCTGACTTACAGTGACCCTTACAGCAAACCTGTCATGAGGTTTTCCTGACAAGATTTGTTCAGAGGGAGGTTGGCATTGCCTTCCTGAGGCTGAGAGAGTGTGACTTGCCCAAGGCCACCTGATGGGTTTCCATGGCCTAATCACGATTTGAACCCTGGTCTTCCAGAATCCTAGTCAAACACTCAGGCCACTATACCACACTGGCTCTCTTCTGAGGGTTAACCCTCAGTCTTTTTTCTTCCTAGTTGCAGTTGCTTTTCAACGATTTTCAAAAACTTAACAGGAAATCATACTGACACTGCTGATCAGGTTAGCACAGCAAAATTGTCAAGGCTGTAAAAAAAATCTGCCTTGCTACAGAGTGCCATGTGTGTGTCAGTGCACATGGCTTGGCCCCAGACGTATTAACTAGAGCAGGATTTCTATCTGAAAGCAGAGCTCTTTATCCCTCTGGAGGTCCTACATCAAAAGAAGATGTCTGATCATGAAAAATGCTTAAAAAAGGAACAAGAATCATCCAGTACATGCACTGTTTTATAAACATCAAAAATGTTTGGAAGCAAATGAAGAATTAATATTTTCTTAATCCTAGTTTAGAATAATAGAATCATAGAATCATAGAGTTGGAAGAGACCCCAGGGCCCATCCAGTCCAACCCCCTGCCATGCAGGAACACCCATCAAAGCATTCCCAACAGATGGCTTTCCAGTCTCTGTTTAAAACCCTCCAAAGAAGGAGACTCTACCACACTCCGAGGCAGCATATTCCACTGCCAGACAGCTCTGACCATCAGGAAGTTCTTCCTGAGGTTCAAGTAGAATCTCCTTTCCTGTAGCTTGAATCCATTGCTCCTTGTCCTAGCCTCTGGAGTGGCAGAGAACAAGTCCACTCCCTCCTCAACATGACATCCCTTCAAATATTTAAACATGGCTATCATGTCCCCTCTTAACCTTCTCTTCTGCAGACTAAACATTCTCAGCTCCCTAAGCCATTCTTCATAGGGCATGGCTTCCAGACCCTTCACCATTTTGGTCGCCCTCCTCTGGACACATTCCAGCTTGTTGATATCCTTCTTGAATTGAGGTGCCCAGAACTGTACACAATATTCCAAATGCGGCCTAACCAATGCAGAATAGAGTGGTACCATTACCTCTCTCGATCTGGACACCATACTCCTATTGAAGCAACCAAGAATCGCGTTGGCTTTCTTGGCTGCCGCATCACACTGCTGACTCATGTTCAGCTTGTGATCTACCAAGACTCCTAGATCCCTTTCACACGTACTGCTATCCAGCCATGTGTCCCCTATCCTGTATTTGTGCATTCCATTTTTTCTGCTTAAGTGTAGGACCTCACATTTCTCTCTGTTGAAATTCATTTTGTTAGCTTTGGCACAGCTCTCCAATCTGTCAAGGTCTTTTTGAAATTTGATCCTGTCCTCTGGTATATTAGCTACCCCTCCCAATTTGGTATCATCTGCAAATTTGATCAGCATGGCCTCCACTCCTTCATCCAAGTCACTGATGAAGATGTTGACTAGCACTGGACCCAGGACAGAACCCTGTGGCACCCCACTAGTCACTTCTCTCCAGGATGAAAAGCAGCCATTGGTGAGCACCCTTTGGGTTCAGTCAGTCAACCAATTACAAATCCACCTAACAGCAGCCCTGTCCAGCCCGCATTTTACTAGCTTCTTTGCAAGAATGTCATGGGGTACTTTGTCAAAGGCCTTACTGAGGTCAAGATATGCTACACCTACAGCATTCCCTTCATCTATCAAGCTTGTAACCCTATCATAAAAAGAGATAAGAGATTTAGCTTACGTAGCTATTACCGTTTCACTTATTTGGCTATTACTGAAGGAAATACATTATATAAATTACCACACCAAACACTCTAGGTTCTGGTTGTTTCTTCAGAAAAAGAATGCAAACTAATCTACTGTGAGGCATGCATTAACAAACAGAACTGCAAAGATCAAAACACCAAATGATTTTGTGGACATGTAATTAATTGCACATTCCCTTCCAATATGTAAGGCTGAATGAAAACAGTTCTGATAGGACAATTTTTAAATACCTTAAAAACAAACATTTCTCCTCTAAACAAAGCCACAGTATTAAAGTTCCCATCACATATGTTGGGTTTACTGCCTGGAGAAGATGGCCTATCTCCTAAAGGCGGTCTGGGAGGTCTGGAATGTCTGTCATGCTTTCTTTCTGAAGTAGAATGGATTCTACGGACAGGAAGGGTTGGTAAAGGCCTGGTGGGTTCCAATGGCTCAGCAGGAGGACCTAAATCAAAAGGAAAACGGGGTGGGTGGGTGCGTAGAATGCCAAGAAAAATAATGAACAGACTCAATATTGTAACTATCACTTTAAACAAAATAAGAAAGAGTTCAGAGCTTGCTGGCTCCAAACAAATCTTGGTCAGCCTTTTTTGTAATACTGTTTATCAAAATTATCTGATATTTGTACAGTACATAGCCTATCCATTAGTCTAATTCTTTGTCTGCAAAGCCTCCAGTTTTTATGCCCTCTATATCCATTCACCACAAAACTTAATCCAGTAGCCTCCACAGTTAAGCCATAAGGCTTCCATGATTCCCAAGGAACATGTGTCCCATTGTTTTGCAATCAGTGCGCTAGTACGCTGTCCCTTGCCTTGGTTGCTTTTACTGAAAGCTACTATTGGCTGTGCTAAATATAACCCCAATCATCTGCTGGTGAATATGTATGCATAAGCCACTCCTTTTCAGACATTCTATCTGCTGAGGTTTTCCACAGCATATAATGGGTGACATATAATCTTAGTGATTTTTAGTGACCATAATTTTAGTGACCTAAGAAGTCCAACTTCACTCTTATAGTCTGCCGGGCAACTGCCAAGGCACTAAAAATCTCCATGTCTGTCCAACCCTTTTACATGGTACCCTTGAGTAACAACACAACAATATCCCATTCCCATCTTACAGAAAGGGCAGGATAATTCCTCGTCCAAAGAACTCTACTTATCACAGTTTTCTCTTTTTTTCATTGTTGTTCTTCCCTTTGCTGCCATTTTGAGAGGGAATATCAGCAAATATGTTCATAAGGGAAGGGAATTCCATAATAATTACATGAAAGTGGGGACAAAAGGAGGCAGAGAATCAAGAAATGGCAGTGGACTATGATGAAGGAGGACGTAGTCTTGAGATTTGGTGCCCCGGTGGCGCAGTGGTTAAATGCTGGTACTGCAGCCACAAGGTTATGAGTTTGATCCTGTCGGCCTCCAGGTTGACCCAGCCTTCCCTCCTTCCGCAGGTCGGTGAATTGAGTACCCAGCTTGTTAGGGGCAATTAGCTAACACACTGTAAACTGCTTAGAGAGTACTTAGCTGATATGCAGTATAGAAATACACACACTATTGCTATTGCTATTTTGGTGATTAATAAATTTAAAGATCTCAATGAGCATTGCTTTCTGCAGTGATATTACAGACAACGTTCAGCCCAAGATACTAAAATAAAAACAAAAGTGCTGATAGTGTCTCTGAGGATATCAAATAGGAGGTTATGCTTGCCACTACTGAAGCCACAGGACCTTGTGAACAAATGTTTCTAATACTTGTGTAATGATATTCTACATGGTGGCTACAGTCACAACAGATGTCCTTGTTACGCAGATGGTACTGAACATGATCAGCAACAGTGTACTGTGATTTGAGGAAAATGAAACTTCCCCATAACTGATGCAGTTACAAAGAGATGCTTCATTTGCATCCTGCTCACCAACTTAGTGACCACTGTGTATTTCTTATGAAAGCAATAAATGATGTGAAGCAACATCATCAGAAAAGCCCCCAAGGTTCCCTGAGGACTGCCTTCTGAGAGTGCCCTTTTGGTTTATGACATGAAGACGAAGAACATGTAGAGAGGCCATTTTAGGTGCCTGTGCAATTCACCTTTGGAAAACCTGATTTTTTACTTGAAGGTCTGACAAATCCACAGACTGAACATTTATCTGAAGAAATCTATTTACCTAAAATAAGTGGCTGCTAATAAAAATAAGTAGAGGTTATATTTTAGTGGCACTTTTATTATTTAATAAGTATCAGTAAAACACATTTGTACAACCATCACGTCTGCATACATCTTTTACGTCTCTACAATTTTGGATTAAAATTTGCCTGGAACTATGGAACAAGATGAGAAGTTTACATAAATGGCACAATCTTACCATAGATCTTCTGAATTCCTTGGAGGTCATCCTGTGGTAACTTAAAGTTGTGTGTTTCCATGTATTGATAAAAAGGAGCCATGATAGCACTAGGGTCATTGGAGTGCTCAAGGCCTAGGGCATGACCCAATTCATGCACCGCAACCAGAAAGAGGTCATTTCCTACAGAGGCAAAATATATCCTGGTTAATCAGCACTAGGGAGAATGTAACCCTCCAGCGTTGAACTGTAATTCACACCATTCCTTACCAGCACAGCTACCAATGGAGATTATACAAGCTTCCATCCAGCATTCACCATTCCTGTTCTAGAACATTAAGACAATAATACCAGCCACAAACTTCACACTCAAAAGAATATTAAATACAGTGGATAAGACTCTGTATGATTACTGGAAGAGTGTAAATCTTCACTAGCTTCTTTCCACCAGACTTCTCCTTCTGTGACTGCTTGCAACCGTGAAAGCACTGTGCAACCTGCACAGCCATTCTTGCATATTGCTTCTCCTTCTACCACTGTTCAATACTCCCCCACAGCCAATTAGTGGCTGTTGGAGACAGAGGGATTCCAAGAACACTCTGGCTACACTTTTGCTGGTCCTTGAATTATAAGTCAATATGTTGCTAATTCCCTTTGATTCAATGAGTCTCCTTTAGTTGGGACTTACTAAGACTGAGGCCAGCAAAAGTGATAGTGGCTGAATCAGTCTGCAAAATTGGGGCCTATATTTACGATATTTGAGAGAGGGGGAGAAAGACTGGAGCCTACGTAAGTATGTCCTAACATCATTACTTATAAAAGTATCAGTGAAAACTATTTAGTAAGATAAACACAGCCGGAAGAGAGCTCCCAAGTTATATTTGAGTTTTGAGGAAGGACATGACTGGAAGGCAGTAAGATTTAGAACAGGATCATATCAAGAGAGTTAAAATGCATTGTAGATACGCCCTTTGCTTACCTACCAATATGTTTTACTGCTAAAAAATTTCACATGAAACCAACGGCTGTGGGAGTAGTAGAGAAACTCAGATGTGGAAGGAGTGGAAGAATTCTTGTACTGATCTTTAGCAAAACAAAAACAAAAACAAAAAAACCTTCCAAACACTTGAGATCTTTTTCTGACCATTTTAAAAAATATTCTTTAATATTCTTCCATTCCTACTCACTGGGGTAACTGCCATTCTCTAAGTGATCACCTTCTGCTCATTCAGCTAAGGGCTCCCAGAATTTGATCCCAAGGTTCAAAGCTAGATGCATCACTGACCTTTCAGAAGGAAGATTTTTCAGACAAATCTTTAAAACTTAAAAAGATTTTGAACAGAAAAATTATTGCATCTTCACCACTTGCAACTGACTTGTTTTTCTCACCTACTTTCAAAAACTGTATTCTATTTAACACCTGTAGCTTAAATAATGCTCTTAAGGATTTCATATTTTTTAGCACATGTTCATGTGAAGTTAGCATATGTACGAACATATGGATAATCTTAACATGGCTAACTTGCAATGATCAAGAAGCTCCTTTTGTGCACATCAGCTCTAATGAGCAAACAAAAGCATGAGCAGAAAGAGAAAGCATATGAGTGTTATTTTGTTAATTCTTTTCCAAGTGCTATCAGAAAATGTCTTGCAATTTTACACCACAATGCATCACAGATCGCAGTACATTTGTTTGAGAAATGTACGCAGAATGTATACCTCCTATGATTTTGAAAATTCATGTACAACACCTTACACAAGAGCTTGCTCAATGGAAGAACATCTTTGGGTGTGGGCTCACTTTTGTAGACTCTCTTTACTTCTGGGTAGGAAACAGCCCTTCCGTAAGCAGTACTGCTTTCCATTAAGTGCAGGGTTGTGATTTTTTTTTAACTCACAAAATTCCCATTCCCTTAGGCATGATGGAGCAAGACACCATTGCAACAGTGGGCAGGTCAAAGCCCCCTCTCTCCAAAAGTGGATGGATTAGAGGCAAAAATAAGCAGGGACAACCCTCTGCACACACTCTCTCCCCCACCTCCTCTCTCTTCCTTGCCAGCCAGTGGACTGCTCTGGTCAGTAGTCCGAACCAAATCCTTCTAAGAATTTTTGAAAATATTTGAAAGGCAATGTGTTTCCAGAACTTGGATGGTTGCTTGTTAAAAATGTTTGAAGAGTGATCCAATATTATTGCAACTTATTTTTTTTAAAGTGATGTTGTATCGATCATTCCTTTTCTATTACCCTTTTTTTAAAGAAATATTTTGTATTTTTGTAAATAAACAGCACAACAGAATGGCACAGATCGGAGACGGGCAATGGTTGCGGATTCAGAGGCTGAGCTGGACCCCAGGCAACTTTGGGGAGCTGTACCCCCAACCACACCAACTAAAAGAATTAGGGCTTTTTGCCCCCCCCCCATACTCTTCTATACCTTGTAGGGGCCATTTTTTTGCTACTTTATTGCCCTGCCTGTGCTATTTTAAATGCAGGAGAGGACTTTTTTTCCAATGGAGAGTGACCTAGAACTTGACTTCTGGGTCACTTCCTGTTGGGGAAAAAGAAGTCTTCTGCTGCATTTAAAGTGGGCTAAAAATATGGGGAAATTGCCCTTCCACACCCCCACTGGTCCCTGAGGAGATTTGAGGGGGGGGTCAGAAATGTTGCCAAAAAAGGGGAGGGGGGAAGGCCTTGAAAGGCTATATGCCACATTCTCCCCACCCTAGCACAGAAGTTGCAAAAATACAGCCAAAATATCTCTAAAGGTGTTCTTGAAATGATTGTTTCGAAGTAACTAGAAAACATTAGCCATTGCACTAATAACGTTGTTTCTTTCCACTTATTACACTACTTCTAAGATCTACCCTTGTTGAACCCTTGTTTCCAAAACTAATCTTAGTACAAGTGGTTATGTTACATCTAATGTGTTACTTCTACCCACTGCAGGCTACCCATTCCTGCACTAGCACAAGGACATCTTTGGATACAAGCTAATGTTTCCACTTGTACATGCACCTATCCTACTTTTCTTTTGCTTCTTATTTAAGACTGAGGCAGTTCTGAACAAAAATCTATTACATACAAACTTTGCAATATTGCCTGGTAAATTTTTAGATATGTTACAAATAAATTATTACATGCAATAAAGAAGACCATTCTTAGTAAGCACTCTGCCCATTCACAGAGTTTCAGAATCAGTAAAAGTAAGCTCAAAATCAACAGATTTTGCAAATCAGGGCTTTTCTCAATGTGCCTATAAGAGAGTATGAGATGACTAGTGGTCAAAACCAAATTAATGTGCTAAATAAAAATAAAATAAATATTAAGTCATCAGATTATAAAATGTACATTAGGTGCAGTTATGAATAATGGCAAGAAAATATGTTTTTGAATAAAATAAAATGTAACCAATTTTAATCTGCCTATAACTGTCCTGCTTTGTTAATAAGCTGCATTAAGCTCTGACAGCGCAGCAAAAACTAATCAGAGACAACACACTTCATATATTTCAAGTCTGCATTTTGAAAATAAGAGAAAAGCAGACCTCATCTTGGAGCAGCTATGTTGTAATGCCATACAGAAAAAAGAAACATGAGACTGGCAGCCAGAGAAGTAGAAATGTTAAATGGAAGCTAATAAAATGACAAAGATTAGTTGTGTAAGCACTGTAAGCAGATACAAAGTAACAAGAGAGCAGGTTAACACAAAAGAAAATGGACAGAAAAGCAAAAAAAAAAGAAAACTATTCTACCTACTTTCTTGTAATAATCCGTATAGCTATTTTGCAGAAAAGTGAACGTTCCAAAAGAGAAACACTATTTTAATTTAAAGCAATCTGAGAAATCCATAGTTGTTTAGTAACAGCACTACCACTGAAGTATCATCTGAAGAACAGGTGAGATCAAGAGATAAGCTAATTCAGTATGCTTTGAGGAACAAAGCATTTTGAGACTCTGTGCATGTGTGTGTGTGTGTGTGTGTGGGCCTTCAAGTCACCTGTTGACTACTTATGGCAACCCCATGAACTTCACAGGGTTTTTAGTGGCAATTTTGCTAGTTCCTTCCTCTGAAATATAGCCTATAGTACCTGATATTTCATGGTGGTCTTCCATCCAATTACTAACCAGGGCTGATCCCACTTAACTTCCAAGATCAGATGGAATCTGGTGCCTTTGGGGTATTTAGGCCACTATTTTGAGACTAGTAGCTGTCTTTTTATCAGCCCTTGAATTTGAATAAATCAGGTAAACCATGCAAATTTAGAAAACAGGGGAGCCCTAGGGACATAATGAGTGAAGCAAATATTGACTATCATAAGGCTATAGAGACCCCTGTCTAGTTTTCTCTGCACCTAGACTGAGCTATATTAGAAAATGGCTATCTTAAATCACCAACTAAATGACAATGTTCTTCTGAGATGCCAACAATCCAGAGGAACTACTGATCTATATAACAATATCCAGTATTATATACAGTAACAATACAGTAGTAGCACAGCATTTGGAGCTTCTTTGTCATAATACTGGTCTTCTTGTATGTTTCACCACATTCCCAAAATACAGATTGATTGAATATTTACTCAAGATCACCTGCAGCTGGGTTAACCCAAGATTTTACTTTGTCAACAAGTTCCTTACCAGTCATGTCAACAAGAGTCAGCATATTGAAAATCAAGGAGCCTAGGCTTCAGCCATGGCAGTTAAAATGGAATCATAATGTTGTAATTGCATAACATGAAAAAGCCCTCAGACCCAGCCAACAAGCACAGATGCTCACTCTGGAATTCAAGCTTTCATCTGCAAGCATGCAGATGTCGATTTCTGCAACCAACAATTTCACCATTGTTGTAATGACTGAACTAAGTCACATTTTTTAAAAGGAAATTACTATGTTTATGTCATCATATGTCATTAGTGAATTTCTTCTTTTCCATTTTGTGTGATGGAAATAAAAAACCTCATAACAGAAAATGTAATAGTGAAATATATATAAAATTAAATAAGTAGTATCAAAACAACGTATTTTATTAAAATTAAGACAGTTATTAAAACTCTTATTTTAAAAAAACTGAAACAAGTCAAGAATCCATTTTCCCTCAGTACTTTTATAACAGCTGAGAATTATAGTTCCCTAGCTCTATGTAACAGCCTCAGAAGGCGGCTGACTTCACATTATGACATCAGTTAAATGAAGACAATACTGGGGTTTTAAAAGATTTGAATTTCCAACATAATCAGTATAATTAGAGGAGAACACTTCACACTGAAGCCTTGTTTTAAGAAATTAACCATATTTATAGTCTGAACATTAGGTGAAAAGACAGCACTACACAAAACTCTTTGCAAAATATGCAACAATCAGGTCTTGGAGGGTTACCACTGCAAATACATTTGGGCCCAAATTGAACAATTCTTTCACCTACCATCATTCTATGTACAGTAGGCAAGTGAAATTGTGCCTCCTTGCCTCTTCCTCTAGTTATTTCTACCCAAGAGGCCTCTGAATGCAGGAGTAACATTTGAATATCTTGTATATGCCTAAGATCCAAACAGTGTAAACAACTGGGCTCTTTCACACTACACAGTTATAGTTCTATGATTCCACTTTAACTGCCATGGCTGCATTCTGTGGAATCCTGGGGTTTGCAGTTTGGGGAGGCACTAGAGCTCTCTGGCTGAGAATTCTAAATACCCTTCCCTAAACTGCAACCCTCTCAAGAATCCACAGGATTTTACCATGGTAGTTAAAGTGGAACCACAGCATAATAATTGTGTATTGTGCACCTTACCCTAATCCAACAATATATTGCTGTATTTGGACATATATGTGATGGGATTCTAGATACCATTCCCTTTTCAAATATTGTGCCTGTACATGGAGAGATAAAAAAATTCTGAGAAACTACATATGAAACACAAGTAATGGCTGACACAGGAAGAGAGAAAACCATCCCCAAAAGAGAAATCAACTAATACAGGGAAAAAGACAAATGTCTCACTATGCACTTCCACTCAGGAAGAAACTCCTTAAGAGAGAGAGAGAATTTATAAGGAAGGGAAAGACATAGCAAAAGAGGAATAATCCCAAATCAGTGTGAAGGGATCCTAACCCAGTAGTGAGTGGGCTGCAGATGCTTCTGATGCTTCTAGATTTAACACATGATGTTGAATCTAGAAGTGTGTTAGCTTTTAAAAATCTAATAGAAAGATCTCTTCCTCTCCACTGTTGAAAAATCAGCGTCTCTGGGGCCCACTATTAAATTTAAACAACAACAACAACGCTGAAACCTTGACATGCTTTCAAATGACAAATTTAGCACAACATGCAGTTTGGCACTTAATATCAAATGCATTTGAAACATTTTACGAGATAATTACCTGGCACTTGCAGAAAATGTATTTTTATGTATAATCTCAACAAACATTTCTCTAATATGAACTTATGTATCAGATTTGCCTTTTTGCGACACGGTGACTAATTTAAGATTATCCTTTTATATTACAGGTTTAACTCCTGGTTTTGGAAAAAACAGTTCCTGCCCAGTATTAGCCATATTAGAACCAATTCGCATAGGAAATCTCTTGACAGATGTTTCTTCTCTTCCAAAAAACTGCTACTGAATGAAAATTCATTTTTAAAATACTGTTGAAATCTTACCATCATGGTTTGAATTTCCTAGTGTCCATGGCTCATCAGAATCAAAATGAGTATCACCTCCTATTCCCGGTCCAGGAAAATAAGCATGGGCTAGAAATCCACCTTCCCCATCAAAAGGAGAGCTGTCACCATGAAAACCAGAAGCAAAAAATATCATTATATCTGCTTCTTTTCTGTCACTTTTAATTTCATGGTAAGGAACTTCTTCAAAGGTGAGCGGAGTAACTCTCTGCCAAACATCAAATGCTTGCCGGATAGCTTTCCTTGTATCAAGCTCTCCAACCTTGGGTGTGTAGTTGTGGACACTATACAAACAAAAAGAGGAGAAAGATTTTAGTCTCTGCTATTGACAAGCTCATTCTAGATTTCTGACCAGTACAATCACAGAACTAAATTTTAAGGTTTGTGATGCCTTTCAAAAGTGTTTAAGGTATACACCAGGAGATGCACAATTCCTTCCTCACAATAACTAGAGCTTTAAAAGAGTTTATTAGAGAACATGAAACATGGCATTCCATTTCACCAACTAAACCACCCCAGCAATGGTATAAGGCAGAGCTCTCCAAACTTTTCACATTGGTGACACACTTTTTAGACACGCATCATTTCGCAACAGAGTAATTCCGTTTTACCAGTAAACCAGAGGTTAAAGTAACCCCTTATAAAAGACATGGGCATATACATAAATTGAAATAACAAAATGTATGGGGACACAACATATCTCATGAAAACTTCTCATTTATATTTTTAAAAATGTATGATTTATAAATAATAACATGCATTTCCAAGGCTTGGGTGGGTGGGTCATTCTTGGCCCAGGAAGGTGACACACCTATGCACATCAGGTGACACACTAACATGTCACGACACACCAGTTGGGAAGCCTTGGTATAAGGAATGATATTTGGTCTGTCAGTGAGACCACCTGGTGTGCCTAACCATTGAGAGTCCTGCCAGATTCTAAAGGCTAATAAGTTCTGTTTGGCATGAGGTTCTGTGGCCTGCAGACCATTTCATCAGCCGTTTAGAGTGTTGCTTCTGCTCACAAATATTATACACATGCTTTGGGGTGGGGGCCATGAGGAAACAGAAATAGCTACAAAAATTGATTATTATATTAACTGTGGCTATTTAAGAAATAAGGGTCGGCAAATGAGGAGAACATCCTAGCATAGGTAAGCAGAGCCATACATGTTTAATAACAAAAAAACTTTGTACAGCCCAAGTACCAGTGACTGTTTGACCTCCTTTGGATGGGACAAAGAACAGCAGGAACTTAAATGAAAAAATTAACATCTAGTGAAAATTGTCTAAATATTGTACATTTACAGTAATAAACGAAAGTTGGGAGGTAATACAAATATCCTTGCACAGAAGAGCTGTAGGGAGATAAAAAGACTTTATTCCTGTTCAGACCACAGGAGATAACGTTAAACCTGTTGATGAATTCTTGTCAATGTGTTTCCCATTGTACTCTGTCTCTGAAGTCCTTTTGTTCAAGGGTGATTACACTGAGGTGGGAGATACAGTATAGTGTTGTAGGACGCTAAACTGTTCACTGTTGAATAGTGCTGTCTAATATGTGTCTCTCTCTTCTTTTGTATAAAGACTGACTCACAGTGGTACTCTAGGTATTTGGACTTCAGCTCCTTGAACTCACAGTCAGCGTGGCCAATGACCAAGGATTCTGGGCCTGGAAGTAAAAAACATCTAGACAGCCAAAGGCTGAGAAACATTGCAGTATTGCATTAGTGGCAAATTATAGTATATATCATTGTGAAATGAGAAGCTGGTCAAGGCTGAGTAAAGGCATCCAACCACAGATCATAGAATACTGTTGGGAGGGGGCTATGACAGCTTGTCTGCAAACTGTCAAAGCCAGCTAGAAAAAGAGCTAGGGCTAGGTTGAAATAGAGACAGTGATGGGGCTGATAGGAATGGATTAGATCTTGAGAAGATCAGATGAAACAGAGTGGATTGAGATGAGAGGAATTGATAAGATCTGAACAGGATTTTTGGGAAAGCTTGAAGGAGAATTGAAGAAAGATTGAAGGAGAAGTGTTCTCTGTTTGAAACTGACATTTTATAACGTACCATGTGTGGTGGAATCAGTATAAGGCTGGATGTATATTTTATCTGGTACAATAAACAGTTATTGTTTTTTATACATCTATCTGGATGTTTTAATTTAATAATTAACAAGGAGAACTGGCCATGCTTTAATCATACTGATCCAATAACCAACACATTCACTCATTAAGTACAGTGGTTACCTTGAGGTCCTAGTATCAGTTCCAGGGAAGTATACTAAGACTACAAGGGGTTCCATCACAATCACACTGAAGGATGAAGAGATACATGACCTGATGCTGTCTAAGTGTAACTAAAGCAGATACAAGACAGAACTGATTCCATATATAATGAAGAACAGTCTCTACTAACTGCTGGAGATCCCAACTGGTCACATGATTCAACCTGGCGTACGTCTACCACACAAGCTGATTTTCTTATATGGATGTGTGACTAACTGAGATACCTCAACATTCTTGTACTTCTTGTCAAAAAAAATCATGTTGCCATGAACAATACGTGGGCTGAAAAGTGTATGAAAAGTAACCCACTGTATAAATTCAATGTATGGCCTGCATCTGGAGTAATATGATTGCTAACGATGAAACCAAAAACAGAACACTGGAGAAGTAATGTTACTAAAACATTAGAATGCTTACAGATCCTTACATGAGAACAGGAAAAAGACTAATCAGGATTCTTTGGAAAAGAGTGAGAGAGAACTTAACAAAAATTATTAGAAATAATATATGTGACAAGAAAAGGAACTTGAGGTATAATTGTTCTAATGGAAACTCATCTCAGATGCAGAGTAGGAGATGCTGATGTGTATGTGAGAGAAACAGAGACATTCGTTGTATTTGCATATCATGATAAACTACAGTTTATTGTGATGGGAATGGGCTTCCTACCACCAATCAAAAATGAAAATGAGAGCTTGCAACCTCCTCACTGAGGTTGTGCTGGCAGGGGAAAGAGGAGAGTATAAGCCTAAGGTTTCTTATAGTTTGTTCCTATCACATAAACCATGATTTACTGTAACAAGGGAATGTAATCAATGAGATAAACTTTGAGAATCAAATTCATACAAATTATCTCAAGTAAAGTTGCTGTTGACAAAATGGCAGTTCATGTTAATTTGATTTTTCCATCATAAATGATCTTTTAGATAGATCCATCTCTCCAAGATAGAATGGATGTGACAAAAAAGAATCAATTATTGTCTTTTGTTAACTAAAGGATTTAATCCATTTAACTCATCTTTAATATCTTCCTCTAGATCACCAACGAAAATATAACACAAAAGTTGTAATCCAACCACTAAACGGAACCATGACCATAGACTATGTTAGGATTCCACAAATTCTGCTACCCTAGACACAATGAGTTAGTATGATATAGTGGCTTGAGTGCTGAACTACAACTCTGGAGACCAGGGCTTAAACCCCCATTTGGCCATAGAAACCCATTTGGCTAAATATCTAGGGCAAGCCATATTCTCTCACCCTTAGAAGGAGGCAAACCAAACCCCCTCTGAACAAATCTTGCCTAGAAAACCTCATGGAAGGTTTCCGTTAGGGTTGCCATAAGTCAGAAAAACTTGAAGGTACATTGTGGGCTGTAAGCCACTGTGCAAGCTGTTTGAGATGAAGTTAGATAAATTGCTTCAAGTAAATATTCAATACACACACACAGTATCATTGCCTAATATTTAACATATGTGTCTCCAGTTAAAGTAGCTACCAAAAGGTCAGTTAACAGGAAAATGAGACAATCTTGAATCCCACAATGAATTGTTTGTGGGGAGGGGGGAATGAGGCAATCAAGAGGAAATGTCTTCCTCTCTGTAAAAATGTAGAATATAGAAATGTGTATCTTGCAAAAGTTCTTTAAAATAAGCAATAATTTGAAAGAGGGAATGGCATGATTTTTGGTTCTTTTTAAACTCATAAAATAGTTTTCTTAGCAAAAGCTTTATCAAAGACTGTTGGATTAGACAAAAAGGACACTTTTCTCCAGTTTATCAACTCTTTTACAGGTATGGAGTCTGAAATATGAGTATCTCATGTAACAGTGTTATGAAACTCAAACAACAAGAAGTACAAATAATCTCTCATTAAGGAAAAGACAGAACACAGAATGCAAATTATCAGAAGCTTAACACATTATCAACAGTAATCACCTTTCTGCACAACAATGGTCTAGTGGTTGTTCCAGCTCTGTTCTGTATTAAATCGGTTAATTATATCACAATGGATTCATTCGAGACTCTGTAAATCCATTCTCAGAGTCATGGTACAATCTTCATTTTCCAAGAGAAAGATACGGTAAAAACATGCGATCATTAGACTGCCAATCATATCCATACTGAAGGTGTTACCAAGCCTTTCAAATACCTAAGCACACAAGACAGCTTTACGCAGAGGTTGTATCTCCGGCCCGTGTCCAGCCCTCCCTCTGCCGAGCCAGCGTTTCTCTCATCCCACCATAACAAACAAGACTCTGCTTGTCCTATAGCAAACTTGTTGGGTGAAGAAGAAAAGCAGTTACTGTATACTCCTTGGAGCATTTCAGCAGGAGTCAACAATCCCGAATGTGCACTGGCTCTCAGAAAAACCCTGCAGAATCAGACCAGGGCAAAGTACTTTGGGTTTTCATCTTGAGTGACCTTGGGGTTTAGTAGTATGAGAGGTACATTTTTTCCTCTTTCTCCTCTTCCTTCCCCTCACCTTTGTTCATACATCCCATCACGTCTCCTCCTTTTGCCCACCTTTTCATAAGCTGAAAAGCCACCAGAATTTTGTTATTTCTTCATAGGAAAGCTGCTCTAGCCTATTGATCATGTTGGTTATCCTTTTCTTCACCTTTTGTAGAACTCCAGATAAAGCAATGCATGCATGGACATTTCAAAGGACACAGACACAAAGCATACATTGTAATATAAGCACGATGTTCATGAAAATTTTCCTCCTCCTTCTTAAAACACGCTGTAAGGGGCATACCTTGTTACAAAATATACACAACTATCCATTAAGATTCATCACTTAGGTAGACAGAAACGGATCATTCTCCCTGAAGGGGACTTGGTAATCACTTCTACCTTGCAAGTTTGGAATAACTTAAGAGAAAATAACTATCAAAGTCGCCTCTTGGAAAGAGTAACATGTCAAACATTAGATCAAAGATAGCAAAAATACAAGATTAAAGGGCTTTAAAAGGAAGACAAAGAGGTCATGCTGTATTTGAACAAGAAGCTGATCAGATGAGAGGGTCTCTCTCTTTTTTCTTCAGCTTTTACAAATTTAGTTCCTTTGTAGGACAACATTCTCCAGGCAATCTGACTTGTTGGTACAAAAAAAAGTAAAACACTTTCCAATAATAAAGGGGAGAACAGAGTACCAGATCTGAGAAGTGGCACAAGACTAGGCCAATAAATATTCAAGCAGCCTATACACTTTGTATTACCAATTTCAAAAAGGAGACAGTGACTCAAATATTTTAATTAAGCTACACGGAACTCACGTCACCATTTCCAAAGCATAGATATTCTACCCTCTCTTTCAACTTCTATACAACCTGAAAGAGACTAAGATAAACCATATCTTAATGTGTCCCACAACAACCACCACAGAGAAAGCACACCTATCAGAAGAAACAGGAATTCATTACTGTTTCATCCTATCTGAGAATGGATACTGATAACATCTGTATCACTTTCAAATTTGTCTTCCCATTCATATAACCCCAGTTTGTGAGCTAGGCTGTTGTTTTTTAATGTAAAACATTTCTTAACTGCCTTTCAAGACCATAATCTTCCTAGGTTCACAATATAAAAGTACAATTTCAATGTAATGAATTGAAATTCACAAATCAATTCATGTAAAATAAACCAGTTGCAGTATAACACATGCTTGTATCATTTTGCAGAATGTCCATAGAAGCCTCTCAACTGGTTAATGCAGGGGTACATTATTTAAGCTTATTTAATAGTCAGGCCTAATTTGGGTGTTAACTGAGTGAGTAAAGGCTGCAATCACTTGGATTGGATTGGTATGCTCTGAATTAAAGTAGTATGAATAAAACCACATCTAACTGGTATATTTTTTGTTCCCTACAGTAAAAGTAAACACCTCTTTCGCCAGCATCTCAGAAGTCATGAATCAGAATTGGCAATAAAGAAAGTTAAAATTAAACCCTGTTGATCATGTCGCATCTACTTTTTTTTCTTCTTGAGTGGTCAGTACACACTCCTTTCACATATATCCTTCTGTAATGATAAGGATCAGATACTTTGAGAGAACATGAAGGCTGAGAATTTTAAGAGTTCAATAATAATTTAAAAACTTCTTGAAAATGCACCAAATGGTTCTTCATTACACACTTGACGCTATATAGCCTCAAACTGCTATGTTTCTTGAAGGAACGTTTTGCAAATGGGAGTCAAGATGTATGGTCAGAATTCCCATCTCTTTAATTCACCAGTTTCAAAGCATCTTACTGCATGTATCCTGTCACATATTTTAGTTTGATAACTTATGGATGAGGCAATATTTCAGTGGGGTGTGCCGGTGGGGGTGGGATTAGGGCACACTTGGCCCATGGAGTGACAATTGCTGAGTTATGCTACAAATTGTCTATCAAAATTATCACAGATTACAGGAAAAACTATGCCAGAATGATCTAGGAAGTTAGAAGCTGATACCAGGGAAACTGTGATACATTAAGCACACTATGAAACAGTACAAAGCTCGGTCGAATATCTGAGTATGAAATTGTTAGATTATACCTGTATGTGATATGCTTTTGCCTCCATTTTTGTCCAGTTAGTGCATATCGCTTACTCCTTCGTCTATGGCTTAAATGCGGATGATCAGGAACACCACAACGAGGCTTCTTCATCCACCTGGCAAGCAAAATATCCCTTTGTGAGTCTGGAAAAATAAGCTAAATGACATGGTTCTGAACTATGCTATTCTGTTTGGTAGCTCAGCTGCAAATAATGGCTGATGGACAATTAAAGTCAACTAGAAACACAGGTCTCATCTACTTGTCAGGGTAGGAGCTGAGCTGACTATACTGCCTGGAAAAGACTGCCAAATGAAATAAGGAGAGTTATGCATTTGGCCAGAGAAAGAAATTTGTTTTTAGAGCTGGCCAGCAAAACATATTCTTGTCAAGTTGGCTACTGTTTTCGGAAACTGGAGATAAGATATTTAGAACTAGTGGCACAAGTATTAATTATATTTTTCTCATTTGCTTAATCTGTTGGCATTTATAAACAAGTTAAAGGTACCATATCCTTCCAAGATTCTCTTCCTCCACAAGCAAACTGAAAAAGCTGTCTCCAGAACATCCGATCACACAGGGAAGAGAGGAGCATGAAATTACTATACATTAGTTGAAGCCTTAGGATGTTTCCAGACAGAGGCCTCCCAGCACTACTAATCAAAATGCACATGCATCTATTCCACTTTCTTCTTCCAAATGGATTTTTTAATGGATAAAAATTGTGGAAGATATGGTAGGAAACATAGAAGGGGTCCCAATGCAAGGTAATAATAACCCAGTAAAATTCTGCATCTTGACGAAGGGCAATTGTCTAGAAGCGTTTGTACTGCCTGAGAATATAAATGTATTTACAAATCAATGTAACTGTTTCTATATTCCATGAAAGTAGGAGCAGGAAAGAAGAAAAGGTTTTTCTAATATGTCTGTGTATATAAAATCAATTAAGACTAGGTTCAGTTTATGTCAGGAGACGTATTCACAGTGGTATACAGCACAGAACTGTAATACCTCTGAGTAGATAAGATCTTAAATTAAACTCTTAAAATCTATTAATTACCATGAAGTTGGTGACACTGTATTGTATGTTACATATGAGTCTATTTTTGTTTCAAAAGGCCGATATGACGTAGACTTCATACTTGTTAAACCAATTTAGTTAAACCAGTGCAAATCCCTGTGTGAATACTCTTATTTTGGATTTAACATGGATTATGCCAGTATCAGCCTGTTTCTAGTTAACTCTCTTTAGTGAGAGAATGGATTCACTTGGTTAGCTGTCTGGCCCAAGGAATATATAAATCCAGGTGAATTTACAGAGATCCACATTGGATGGACAGGTTTTTACATAACAATCACTGATGAATCTGATTTTTGCAAGAATCATGCTTTCAAGGTACTGTATTTGCAAAAATACTACTTACTCAATAGTTGTCTGATCCAACACTCCTGTTACTGGGATGCCATAAAACTGCTGCATAGTAGTGACTGCAGACTGCATAACTTTTCCTGAGTGCAGAGCAGACATTCGGGTGTCAGAAGGAAGTAAATAACCATATGTTTTCAACCAGCTCTGAAAAATATAGTAAAAACAAGAACAAAAATAAATTTATAATATAACTTGATTTGATACTGCATATATGAGAATGTGAGCATTGTTACTTAAGGAACATATAATGTTAATTTAAATTCTGAACTAAAGCAGTTAGCTTTTATTTTACTGCACTCATTCATTTTACTTGATCCATCTGAATACTTGGTATTTTGAGGATTAAAAGGAAAACACAGCATGAGTAAAATCTGGTTGCAATAAGCAGTGCTGGCCTGGTAACTTCCCAGGGGTGGTTGAATCACCATGTGCGTGCAAATTTAGTTCTTTTATCTGTCCACAGATCATTAGCGTACACATCTCAATTTCAGCTGATATGCTTATTTATTTAACTATATGCCAAACAGTTTGCGGAAAAAGATTTAACAGGCACACACTATTTCACACACTTGTGTATTCTGTCATACCTGCGACATGCAAACCACTTGGGAAGGCATTCCACATGGTTAATGGAAATGCTATGAAGTAGGTATTGTTCTGGTGAGAATCAAATTAGAACGTGACAAAAGGGAAAAATTATATATTTAAGTATAACCAGTATTTAAGATATTCTAAGACCCAATTCACATAGGAACAGAGAAAACTATTTTATATCATGTCAGATTATTTGTGCTGCACTGGCTGTTCTCGGAGTTCCATTCATTCCCCACTCCCGATACTTTTAAGAAAGGTGTGAAGGCATGTCTCTTCAAACTGGTCTTTTAACCTGTTTTCATGGTGTTATGAAAATTGTAATTACTCTGATTATGGTAAAAATTTTAATCATTTTACTTGTTTTGTTTTGTTTATGATGCTGCTTCTCAGATGCCTTGAGCACTTCAGTGGAAAGGTGAGATAAAAATGAAATAAATAAATAAATAAATGGCCTCATATTCTTATACATATAGGGGAAACAGTGAATTTAAGAACAAGAAGGGTTTGTAGATGCCTGAGTTGCTTTGAGTCCTAGTGTAGAGAAAAAGACAGGGAATAAATAAAGTGACTGATTGATTGATAGAGTCAAGTGGAATCATTTTCCCATCTTGTGCATTACCTCCTATCAATCTATCCCTACAGGTGTTCTTCTGTCCCCAGTTCCTGAAAGCAAAATAGACAAATCAAAAAGTGCCCAGAAAAGGGAAGTTGTGAATGCTTGTGAGTTTAACTTCTCTTATTAGCATATCCCTTTGCTCTTAAATTCACCCCCTCCATTTCATACTGGCCACCTTTATCTATGCTTTCAGCCTCAGAGTTTGGAAAGAACACAGCTAGAAGAATTAAGAATTGTAAATGTAACAGAAAAGTGAAACCTGCAAGAAAATTGTATAGTGTGGAATATTCCTGTTCAGGGTTCATCTAGACAGCCATGTATTCTTTTGGGACACTCCATTCCACAATCACAATCAAAGCACACAGAAATAAAGCAGATGGCCAGAAATCTGTGACCTCTGAGTGCAGTCAACCTTTATTGGATTGTTTTGGGGTCCTGTCTTTTTATTTTTTCTAAAGATTTATGGGAAGGTGGTGTTTTTTGGGGGGGATCAAACCTTGGATTTTTCCAAGTTGATGATATCTTTCTCACATAAGTAGGTGGCATGGTTTTGGCTATATATAGACCAGCACTGAGCATCTTACTAGGACATGGAATTCTGCAAACTGAAATGTCATAACTGCCAGGTAAAGTGGTTAGATGAAAAAAAAGTGAAATTAGATTGCAAGTGTGTTAGTTTTGCCTTCAAAGCAAGCCATAAAGAAACTTTAATGGGTATCACTACCTATATATCCCACAATAGGTTTCAACTGCATAATGCACTTCAAGGGTGCAAATTTTGATGGCAAGATGTCTGCAGACCTGTCAAGTATTGAGCAGAGATCACAAGTTAAATGAAATCAATATATTTTCAAGGCACTGATGAAGTCATAGGCATAATATCAAGTAAATACAACTCTACTGTTCAAATGTCCTAGACTGTTTTAATCAAAATGGTCAAGATTATGACAGCCAAATGGAACATTACATTAATCACACTTTGAAAGTCCCATGCCTAAGCCTGCCATGCCTCTTTCTTCACAGAAAGCAACTGTCTGAAGAGGGTGGCATTGTAGCATGCAGAGACAGTGGGTTGTCACTCAGTCCATTACGCTGCTCTTTCACCAAAAATCCCACTGAAGCTTTTACCCCTAAAGTCCTTTTTGCTGCAATATTACTTCAAACAGATTCATAATTTCATTTTATATACACTTAAGGTTGTTACCCAGTTAACTTCTCAACCAACAGAATAGCTTCTGTCTGAGGAATGGGATGATTCTCTCTCCAATCCCCCTGCAGTCCCTTGTGCCCTCAGAGTTAGGAGGGCCCTTCAGAGCAGATTTTGGGGGGGGGGAGGGGGACAGGGGGCTGTGGAGGAGACAAAAGGGGGGAAAAGTCCTATTGTGTGGGAGGAAGTGCTCCCACATGACATTATATTTCACCACGAGGTTCCCAGGATGAAGTGATCACTTCAGCTATTATAGTCCCCAGACTTTTGTGGAGGTATAGATTATGTCAGTACACAATGCTCTTTTAAACAAGAAAGAGATGTCACACAGAAATGATTTAAATTTCCAGCTGTATCAAGACTGGAGATGCAACAATTTCAAAAAGTGCCAACTCAGAATCATTTTGCTGCTCAAATCTTAAATATTCTTGGATAGGATATTGTATGAGTCTTGGATACCTGTGGCTTCCATAAGCAAATAAACACAGGGAGAGAGAGGGAGAGAGGGAGAGGCAGAGAGAGAGAGAGAGTTTTCTTTATGGTTAATTAAGCTAAACATATTACTCAGAGGTTTGTTCTCAAAACTAAAATACTACCTTGTCTATTTTGCCCATTGCATAGGAACTGAACATCTAGGTACTTCATATTTGATAAGGCCCTAATTGTCACCCAACACACTCCAACACTGCAATCTCATTTAATTTGCCACAGCTCTAGCTAAGAAAAATCCTAACATATTGAAAACCCCCTCTCAAGGCTCAGGTAAATTTTGTATAATCTAACAACTGATGCCACCCAGATCAGTGGTACGTAGTCCTATTCCACAGAGTCAGTACTTGGGCCTCTTTCCTCTTATCTTTAAAGGAATGCTTGTTGAGCTGAGAGTCTTCTTCATTAATCTATCAGAAAGAGTTTAATAATCAGGTATTTAGATAACATGAAATTATCTGTTAATCCTACTAAGAAGGAAAAGTACAAACTATTGTTTTTATTAATTGTGGGTCCAGCAGGTATTCCTACCTAAACATCTGAATCAAATGTCTGAGATATAGATTTTATTTTTTAAAATGGTTTTCTACAAAGTATCAGACAGTGTTTACATAACAAGATACAGTATCAGCAAACAAAGATAAGGTTTCAAAGTCTAGCTGACTATAAGCCTCTTACAAAATTCAAGAATCAAACCTGCTCCCTCCATTAGGTAGAGTGAATTCGTATCCACAACTGGCAGAAAAGGAGGGTAGCAAACTGCACCCCATGGGGAGAGCCACTGCCACCTCAACAAAGCAGCACAGGTGGGGCCTCCAGACAGCCCTCCTGTTCTGAGGGGACTGCTCACAGAGAGAGACACAAAAATTTGCTGGCAAAGCAATCCAGAGGCTACTGAGACCTAACATTTGTTGTCATGTGCCTTCAAGTCAACTTTGACTTATGGCAACCTTATCATAGGGTTTCTTGGCAGCGTTTATTCAAAGGAGGTTCACCACTGCCTTCCTCTGTAGGCTGAGAAAGTATAACTTCCCCAAGCCTACCCACTGGGATTCTGTGGCTAAACCAGGATTCAAACACTGGTCTCCCAGACTCCCAGCCCCACACTCAAAAAAACCATTACATTATACTGGCATTCAGGTGTAAAATATATTCACTCTAAAAAGTCATTCCTCAGAATGAGGAATTAGACAGAAACGGCCATAAAGACTACCCAAATAGAAGTGGTGTTTGGCCAACTCTCTCATTATGCCCCACTGTAAGAAAGGATTCATCAGAGCTTCAGCAGATGCCCTTTTTTTTTTTTTGTGGCCTGTGAAGCTCTTCAGACGGTATACCTTCCTAATTCAGATGGAAAATGGAACAGAGGCAGTGCTTGAATAGAATTTAGCCATCCCACCACACAGTCAAAACAGTTGTGTCTCTTCCCAAAATACTTCATAACTTTCTCCAACTCCAGCAGTTCACTGCAGGAAGATAAGATTCAGAACTATGACACAGTTAAATAAGAAGGAGAACTATCATGGGTAAAAGAAAACTTGAAGGATGGAAAGATGTTTTTTAAGTTTTCATATTTTCACCTGCAGTATATTCTGCACCGAAAGCCAGCATGGTTTGAGCACTGGACTTTTACCCTAGAGACCAGGGTTCAATTCCCTGCTCTGCCATGGAAACCCACTGCATGACCTTGGGTGCATCACACACTCTCAGCCCCCAGAAAACCCTGTGATAGGTTCACCTTAGGGTTGCCATAAGTTGGAAACAACCTGAAGACACACAACTGCAACAACATATTTTGCATCAGATGCCAAACAAAATTAAATGCATTTGAAAGGGAATACTTACATTTCTACTTTTGAACACAAAAATAAACTGGTGGTTCCAGCTTAAGAATCTGAGAAGTGGCTTTCAGGAACTATCAATGCATTAAAAAAAAAACGGAGTATTTTCCAAACCTTAGGCAACTGTTTTTCATTCCCCAATGGCTTGGATTCCTGGTGTTCCTATTGTCTGGATTCCTACATTGGCAGAGTTAAGGCAAAACAAAGGAAGATTACCAATTTATTTTCACTTAAATACCTGAAGTTTGTCCCCTAGGCTAAGGTTTACAATATTTTTTTTCTTCTGGATGGTAGTCTAAAAGATAAGATTTCAGATCCTGATAACAGAATAGACATTATTTAAACATCTAATGTGTGGGACCAGAGCAACAAAGGAAATTTTCTTCTAGAGTCTTTTAATCTGATATACTCCTCAAAATGGGAACGTTAACATATTCAGATGCAACAGTATCTATGACTGATATAAGTGAACAGAAGAACGTACCTCAAATGAAATATTAAAGGGGGGAAATATAATCGAATTTTGCACTGAAACTATACTTCAAAGTGATAACTGACAGCTGGGGTACAGCACATCTTTTAGTAAACTTGTTTCCATACAAGCAATTGAGACAGATGGAATTTTACTTCCCCCTGTGGAAGAAGGTAGTCAAACAGTCAATTGCAAGTGTTCAAACAGTGGAATTTTAGTGTGTTCATATGGTATTTTAAATAATTTTCAACTACCTCCATCAATAATTAAATGCAGTTCACAAAACTCATTCCACTGCCTCCTGAATAACAAAAATGGGGAGGGAAATCTGATATTACTTTCTCAGACCTCAGGTAATTCTTGAACCTAAAGTCTAATATTGCAGTGTTCTGTTTATCAGAAGCAGCAAGAGTATTGGCAATGCAGTTTTTTTAAAAAAAGAAAAAACATGTGATTTCCCACCTCCCAATAGCTGTTTTCTGTCAATATTATTATCTACTAAAGACCAATAATTTTTGCTGGGAAAGTTAGAAAGTTCTGTGCATTTTCCACAGCTGGAGCTGGAAATCTGGCTGTGCTTGAGAGCATTTCCTTTGCTATTACCCCTATCAACTAATAAAACCTACCTCTCCTGATTTACATACATCTGGGCAGGAGGACCGTCAAAGACACTAAGCTGGCTGTGTTTGAGAGGATCTCATTTGCTCTCATCTTCCAACTTAGTTTTCTCTTCTTCCTATCTATGCATACTTCTTGGTTTCTACGGCCCAAATCATCATTTGAGCCTGCAGAACAGCTACGCTTCTGTAGGCTTGGTTCAGTGATTTATTTGGTCATGCTGGAGTATGATGTAAACTGTCTTTCAGAGACAGAGGCAGAAAGATTCATCCTCAATATATGCAGTGCATAAGCTACATGAGTTATGTGAGCGAAAGAGAGAACAAATCTAAAGCTTGACTGAGTACAGAACAAAGGGAGGGAGGGGAGGAGAGGCAAGAATAACGAGAGACAACATGAACAAATGCAGTCCTACAGTGGGTCGTGTTTGATTTCCTGGGTACAAGGTTATTATTCCAGAGCTTGGAAAAGTTAATTTTTTGGACTATAGCTCCCAGAATATCCCTGCCAGCATGGCTAGCTATCATTCAAAACATTTCCAAGCTCTGCATTACCCCCAAACAAACATTTTAGTTAATTTGTACTAAAAAGAATCTTATGAGGAATCACTATCTTAAGGAAAATAACAGTAGAAAGGTAAAAGATATTAAATATCTGAAAGGCACTATTGATTTTAATTCACACTACAATTCTGCAACAAAATGAATTATCTAACAACAGCACATTATGAAGTAGCACATGGGCCAAATCCAACTCAGCTACAGAACAGAACTAGAAGACACGTTTCCTGGAGAATTTTGTGTCCTCTCAAGAATATCTGAATTGTTTGATTCAGTTCAGAATAATATTAGATAATACCAGGACAGAAATTAGCAAAGTTCCTCACACATATCATATTAGTGTCCTTAAAAGATCTTTGTAAGATGTGTAACAGAGCAGGGCTCTGAAGCTACTGAAAAAAAGGCTTGTACGTAAAGCCATCTAAGGAGTTTATGGCAGAGATTAATTTTGAACTCAGGATTTCTTGGCTCACAACACAAATATAATTATTATAATTACTGTAATGATTAGAATAATCATAAAAAAGCCATTCCCAAAACAGCTCATTATCATTCTACACCTACCTTATAAAAAAAAAATTCCCACCTTCTCCCCCCACCCCGTCCTGTATTACCTGACACCAGAATTGACCAGTACATTGAACTGGACATCCATCACTGGCTCTGTAACAATTTCATTTTCACAGATATTAATATATCATATTAATCTAAGATACTGTAAGCTATGGGGACACCAATCAGCACTGAAGGAAGGCTGAACTGTATGTCTAAATTGACTAAACAGCCCAATCTGAATACTTGCTGCACTAGCAGACAGTTCCTTTGGTTAGAATATACTGACTGCTGTATCAGCACAATGTCACAAAAGAGGGTGACAGACATGTCAATGCAAATATTCAATCAGTCTAGAATAACCTAAATCAGCATAAGTTCAAACCCCTATTTCATTTGTGGGAAGAGCTGTGGTGCAGCCTTTTGGTTGTATATGTATTTAAGAACCAATTCCCTCTTTTCACTATTTACAAAACACTTCACAGTAACAAGTTTCTAAACAAGGTCTTCCTGCTATTGTCACTCAAAAGATCTTTTAAGTTAAAAGAGAAATAAATATTATTATTAGCATATATCTGGAAATACAAAATCCACTCCTTCTTTAGAATTCACAGATCTGCATTAAAGCCCAAAGGAAAAATTAAAGTGCCATAAATTATTGTGTTTCTGTATTAAATATATCCTTTGCCTTTTTAGTTGCACATTTTTTTAGCATTTTACATGTACACCCATTCAAAATATCAACTGATGAATTAGTCTTAACAGAAAACTGTTGTTCCTTACTAGTTATCTGCTTTCAAACTACAATGACATCTTCTAGTATCTGCCTTAAATTTTTATCTTCTATTGATCCAACCTACAAGGGAGTGCTTCACTACTTAACATCTTTTGTAATACAAAGTATTTATGCAATTATAGCAGTTTCATCCCACTTTAATTGTCATGTCTCCATCCTATGAAATAGTGTGGATATAGTTTGTCATGACACTTGGAATTCTGAGAACTGTTTTTCATTTGAGTGAACAAAAGGTCCCTATCAAAATTTCTAAGTGTCTTACCAGTCTACAATTCCCAGTATCTTATAGGATGGAGCCATCACAGTTGAAGTGGTATAACAGCTGTTATGCGTGTAGTGCAGATACACATAAAAGCATCAAGGACTGATTATTATTATTCCAACATGTTTCCTTTGACATTTATCTGTTTAATACATCTGTTTAAATAGACAGCATGAGTTACGACTTATAAAGCTTTATGCAACTTTATGCAGGTCCAAGTTTTCTAAAGGAATGTAACTTCCCATGTGATCCTGTCTGGGTTTTAAGCTTTGTGACACTTCTCTCAGTCCCACCACTTTCAGGAGTATGTTTGGAGAGGACAGGGGAAAAGACCTTCTTGGTGGCCACCAAGAATGTCCTTTCCTGGAAAATTAGGAAGCTCCCTACCTGTTGTGATAGGTTGTGTTGGCATTTACCATGTTGTTCTTGTTTTATTACTGTACTGTAAGGTATGTACTGTGCACACCACCCTCATCATGGCAGAAGGTGGTGTATAAAATATTCATTTATTTTGTAAACCAGTGATCCAGCATTGGGGTGTCAATACAGAAAAGACCCATTGGTTCTTACAATCCTCAGAATTTGTACATTGGTACTCACAGAACTTAATCTAAAAATCTTAAAGGCACATAGGCAAGATGCTATGGGAAGAAGTACTCCATCAGGTATAGGAATGTAAGTCTTCACTAAATTTCTTCTCAGAGGTATTGAGGAGTAACTTCAGCAATTTTCTTCCTGCTGTGAGAAAGTGTCCAAAACCCACACCACTTTTGAAGGCTACTCAGAATTCAGTATTCTGCACACCATCCACACCTGGTTGTTTTGCACAGGAAACAGGATTTTCTGCATGGAAAATAATATTTCAATGAAGAAATATTAATTCCCATACAGAAAGTGATGTTCTCCACACAGAACATGCTATTTTCTATGCAAATCAGTCATGTGGAAATTTTACAGAGAATAAATCCCAATTACAACACTTTCTGAGCAGAATTTTCCGTATACAAATTGATATTTCTGCATTGAAATATTATTTTCTACACATAAAATGCTCTTTTGTGTACAGAACAACCAGAATAAGACTCAAACTGCAAAGATTCCCACCAGTCCTGTAATCTAATCATCTCAACACTTCAAAAACATGTTTTTCAACCACTTTCGGAATATTTTTGTATATTCTTTCAATCCCTAACCATGTATTGGGATCCCTAGCTACTTTAAGGCTCTAAAGAAAATCTCTAGAAATTTGAACTAGGCTCAGAAATGAATAGGTAGCCAGCCTAATTTTTAAATATTTGGTATAGTACAGCTCCAACAGGGCAAATTAATCAGAACTCTGTACCAACTGAAACTTTCAGGTCTGTCCATTCCACAGGTAACATATTACAACACTTCAACTGGGATGTTGGCTGACTGCAGCCAAGTCATTCCTGCCCAGGAATCACTACAGTTCATGAACAAGATGAATCTGTTGAAAGCACTCTCTACTTCTGAGGCCATGTGGGTCTTCTGTGACAATGCTGGATCAAACAGTGCTTCCAGATGGATAGAGTCCCATTTTAGCAATTAGAAGGTATTGTACAACTATTTTATCTGTTTCTTCCTAATGGATATTCTGCACCAAAGAAAAAGGTGGTAAAAGAACAGGATGAACCAAAAAAAAAAAAAAAAAAGCAGGTTTATTAGAGGAAGAAACTGATAATTCACTGAATTAAACAGGGTGTGATAAGCCTCATGTGAAATTGTTTACAGAGCACCCCTAAATCATGAGCTTGTTCTAAGGGAAGTGTATTCTTATCAAAGATAGGTTGAACACCAATCTATCATGTCAAAGTCTAAAAACTGCAAAAGTTTGCAATAATGAACATGTTAAAAAAACACATAGTCATCCTAGTTATAACAACATTCTCAGGATGTCTCTACTGATGGCTACTAATTACTGGACATGCAGAAGGGCTAGTAGAACAATAAACATCTTATACATGACAGCTGACCATTTGAATCAACACATCCAAAACGAGATAGTTTGCACGATTCTTATAACAAGAGCCTCCTTACTTCCCCTTACCCGGATTCATTCCATCATTCTGGCTACACAGTTCTTCTGCGATATGTTTCTTGCAGTGGGTTTGTTTCTCAATTAATTATTTATTGATTTTTTTTGTAATAACAATCTAAAATATAATCAATGTTACAATCAAAACACAATAAAAGAAACAGAAAGAAGAAAAAGCGGGTGAGGAAAAGGCAAAAGAAAAAGACACGTAACTAAAACAGAGAAGGGGTCTGACCTCCTCCCCAGTCCTGACTGTAATGAACCAACAACAAAGAAAAGAGAAATAAAATTATTATACCATCACAGGTCCAGCTAAATGATCCACCTAAATAATCCTACTAAGATTACTAATAATCATAACCCCAGATTATTATATTGTTAGATTTCTTATTGCTCAAAAAATCCACAAACAGTTTCCAATTTTTCAAATCTTCAAAACCCACATTAATTTGGCCATTTGGGCCAACTCAGCAATCTTAATTCTCTATTCCTCCATCATTGGTGCTTCAGTCCATATTTCATATGTTGAAGAAGAAATCCATATTTACTCTCCAGTTCTTTATCTATAATGTTGAACAAAAACATTTCTGGTAACATTACAAAACCTACCCTTTACAGTTTTTTGGACTGACTAGTAACTTTTTGCCTTCTTACAAGTCCACCACATATGAAAAAAACAGGACCCTCCTTATCTCGATACCTCTAGCACAGGTTTGCTTATTTCTATTGCCTGCAGGGTTGATTTCTGTGCTTTTCATAGGAAGCTGTGCTACCTTTACAACAGCCTGTGCCTGGGCACGTGTAACACTTTGACAAAGAAGGGTTCTATACACTAAAAATTGGAATAGAATTCAGTGCCACAGACTCTACTGTTCATTTAAATAGTGTTTTAGCAGACACTTTGATAATACACTAGCAAATAATGTTTGCTCATTTTCTAGTGTTTGAATTAAAGCAAGAATGAGAAAAATAGTTGTTCCAACAGTTCAAACCTACAGAGTAGAAAATGTTCATGATTTTAATGCAGACACCAGTTACCTTACTGCCAGATCAATCCTATCAGAATATGCCTTATATATATAAATTATTCTATTGTTATAATTCCTTTTATACTTATTTACATATTATGCTTCTTCCATTTTTTTCTGTTTCCCTGTACCATCAATACAAATACCATAAATATGTAGATGTAAATTTATTTGTGTGTGTATATTTATTACATAACACATAATTTGGGGGTTACTTGTCAAGACAGCAAGTAATTAATTTACTGTTTGTTCACACTGGCAAATTAAATTTTGCCCATTCTATGCACAACTAAAGCAAGATCTCTCCAAAATAATGAGAATAATACAACTAAAACCAAAACAACTACAACTACAACAGCAATCCTGTATGCAGTTCCTCATGTATAAATCTCATTAAAGTCAGAGACACATTCACACATAATTAACAAGAGAACTGCACCAATCTGCTGTCACACAGAACTACCACCAGTGATGCAAAAAGTCTATAGCAATTTTTGTATTAATAGAATCATGTGTTCCATACCAGAAAAAAAAATTAGTCACACTAAGTAACTTTCCCCATGAGAACAAAGTGTGACTAACTTTCTGTTCACTGGGATTAGAGAACCGGAAAAGACTGAAGGTAATTAATCCAACACACACACACACACACACACACACACACACACATACAATTTCTACAGAGCTACACAACGCCAAATTCCTACAGATGATTCTACAGCTAGTTCTTTGGTCAGTACAACTGACTTCACCTCCCTCTCACCGAGTCCAATGTGGCCATAGCATGGGTGTGTGTTTAATGGTCAAACTGCTTTTTTGATCACCTAATCTATGCTAAAGCTGGGACCCAGCAGACTACTTTTGATGTGCCCAAAGCTTTGAGTTCGTGCATAGTGACTTTTGATTTTCATTCCCTTAATTTGAACAGAAGACCCTTCTCCTCCTATACTGCTTTGAACAGTTTCCCTGGTTTCAAAAAGTGTTTACTAAGTAGCATGAAGGGCTGTTGTTTGAACAACACAAGTTGCAAAGATCTCTTGGGTGTTCTACCAAACACCATCGGTAACATGTCTATGTTATGAAACAAACTGGTCCTGCATCAAGCGCTTTATGCATAGGTCAGGTACAGCAGCTGTCACAGCTTAGTGGAGGTTTGGAAATATAAGCAGGGAAAAGAGAAGACTACAAGCAGGGGGACTCAGAAAACGGGTTGTCCTTGTTTCCTCCTCAAATTAGCAGCATCTCTCTCATTAATATTTAACCCTTCAAAACCAGTCTAGTATGGATTGTCATAGAGTATTTTTCTCACAGAAAAAAGAACTGGTCCTCCTGCTGCTCTATGTGCTAAAATATATATCAACTTTGTATATAGAATCATAGAGTGACAGAATGATAGAGCTGGAAGGCACCTCATCGGCCATCAAGTCTATGCTCAAAGCAGGATCTCCAACTAAAGCATTCTCAGCAAGTAGCTGTCCGGTCTCTTTGTGAAGACGCCCAGGGAAGGAGTCCTCTATGCAATTGATTCCACTGTCAAACTGTTCTTACTGACCAAAAAAATTCCTTCCAGTGCTCAAGCAAAGTCTACTCTCCTGTGACTTAAAACTGTTAGACCTGGTCCCACCCCCCGTGGCAGCAGAGAACAGCCTTGCCCTCTCCTCTCTGTGACAGTCCTTGAGGTATTTAAAGAGGGCAATCATGTCACCCCTCTTCACCCAGCTGAACATGCCCAGCTCCTTCAACCTTTCCTCGTATTTTCAAGGCATAAAAAGTTACATCACATAGCACTTTAATTGTGGTTTTTGTTTATTAAAGCTGCTACCATTGAGAGAGATGCCACCTAAAAACAGAAAGAAAAGCTTGCAAAAGGAGAATGAAGGAACACATTTACAGATCAACATCGTCACCGCCGCCAGTCACAGTTATTGCACTGAGCACAACAATTAACATTAAATCACTGCTACTTTCTTTTTCTGTGTATGTGCCTCTTGCCATAAAGGCAACATATACTCAGACAGACAGACAGGCAAGCAAGACAAACCAGGGAACCAGACTCAAAACTACAACTGGAAGGATATAAAGGAACAATCCTTTCTGGTCCCCACCCTCTGCCCAAAAGTGGCGGGGGGGGGGGTCGGCTCGTTTGCATGGACCAGCAAAACAAAACAAACCGGGATAACTAGGGCGCCCTTTCCCACCTCTTCTTATCCCCTCAGGCGCCACCCCTGAGGCTCCCCCCGACCCCCACCACGCTGCCGCTTACTCCCCGCGGGCACAGAGCAGCCCGGCCGCTTCCCTGTTCTGCTTCGCGGCCCCCAGGCTGCGCGAAGACCCCCCGCCAGCCACCCCGCATCCACCCCGGCTGGCGGGGATACCCAAACAAACCTTCCACGGCTCTGCCTCCCCCTCCCCTCCGGCGGGGTGGGCTGCGGGCGGTCCGACAACCGAAACCAACAAGGCACCGAGGGGGCCACGACCTGCCCCACCTTAATTTAATCTAAGAAACCGCCATGCCAGGGGTGGGAAGGCACCTCCACCAGCCCCTCCCTGCCAGCCCGGACAGGAGAAGGCTAACGGGCATGGCTCCCTCTCCCATCTCTCCGGGGGGACGCAGCCTGCCCGCCCAGCCGCCTCCGGGGCCGGTTTCGCGCGCCCGAGCTGAGAGGTTCGTCTCGGAGGGGGGGCGGCACCAGGCCGGGCTGGCCTCCCGCGAGGGAAAAATGCGTTCGGGGAGTGGGGGGGCTGTTCCGCTTCTACGCCCCTGACAGCACCCACCAAGGCGGGCGTCTCGCCGCTCCCCGTCCCTACCGGGCCGACGCTGGTGTCCCCAGAAGCGCAGAGCAGGGCGCTGAGGAGGGGCAGCAGGCGGCGGCACCCCCAGGCTGGGGCTCCGCGGCATCCCCGCTGCCTCCGCTCCATAGCGGGGCCCATCCCTGCACCTGCTCAGGCAGGGAGAGCAGGGCCTGGCCGACCGCGCATGCGCCTCGGCCAGAGAGGTGGGATGGGGATGCGAGGTAACTCAACCCCATTCAATTCCTTGAAGTAATAACGGGAACGCGCCCACGCGCCCCGGCCTCTGCCGGTGTGGCCGGCGGGAGGGGGGCGTCGTGGTGTCCTCCTCGGACGGGCTCTACATGTGTAAACACGCGCGTGGGGAACCGTTATAATCAAGACTCTTTTTAAGGAGGGGAGGGGGCCGGCCGGCTGGCCGGCCGAAATACCGTTTTGGCTAATTCGGGTTGTAAACACAAAAAGTCTGAGGGGGTAGGAACGCTTCAGCTTTCACTGTTGAAAGCACCCGCGACAGAACTTTTGTGATAAATATTACGATGGGGGAAGCAGTCGAGAAACAAAAACTTTCTGATAGGAAAGTTACACTACACGCTTTTCCAGATTAATTGCTAACAAGTACCCGTATATACCTGGGTGGATTACATACGCAAATTCAAGCACACTTCTGGAACTCGAGGTGGGCAATCTAGTGCCCTCCGGCCATTTGCACAATAGTTTCTAGAACTCCTGAGCACTGGCCCTGCCCGCTGACACCAAGGGAAGTGGAATTCCAAAACTCGTTGGCCGTTGCCACGCTAGGCTGTCATAGTGCTATTATTCCACTTTCAACATCCTGTGGAACCCTGGGGTTTGCATTGGGGGGGGGAGGTCCCTCCCTAAACTGCAAGCCCCAGGATTCCATAGGATGTTGAAAGTGGAATAATAGCACTATAACAGTCTAGTGCAGAAATGGCCTTGAGGGCTCCAGGTTTTCTACCTCCGCTTCTTAGAAAGTAAGTCATGGGCTGTTTCCAGACAGACAGCTTTTATTGTTCACAATTAAAAGGCACAATGCAGCTATTCCTTTTGCCTTAAGAGCTTCTGTAGGTGTTCTGTCGAGTTTCAAGGGTGTAAGTGGATTGCCTTATTCATTAAAGTTTACAGGAAGGCCAGATATGTCTTCAGTTTGTAGGTGACCTTCCCCTTTGTTTTTTTCTCACCGAATAAAATCTACTAAAGAAAAGGAAAAAAAAAAGAATGGCTGCACAACGCCTCTGAACTGTGAGTGGTAGAAGTCCTGTCTACAGGGGTGCGAGCCCTGTCTACACTGTAGAATCACCTCTGGGGAAACAAGAGGCAACAAAGCGAGGACTGCAAGTTGAAGATGTTGTGGTCAGACCCTCACATAAATTTCCATTGAAGGGGCTATGGTATGCTATAAAAGCTGCATCCGGAAGTACCCTATGTGTTTAAAAGATTTACTGTTAGTTCTGTGTGTTTTGGATTACAGACTTATAATCGCTTGCTTTGCCCACTCATTAAAGATGATAACTCTTAATTAGAACATAACAAACAACCCAGGGCCCAGAGGTTAAAAACCTGCAGAATGCCAAGAAAATAGCCAGTTCTAATTCAGATTCTAAGAAATACTACAGGTGGTCTTTTCATTCCGCAGATAGAACGCGTCTTATAAAACACAGTTGGTTTTTCATAAAGAGGCACTGTTTCTCATTTGACAAGAGAGCATTATAGGAAAACTACATAGTTTAGTTTTACTTGAATGAGGCATACATGCATGGTAGGTTTCTTACAAACATGATGTGCAATCATTCTATCTCAAGTATTCTGGCAAAAGTATAGAAGAGTCCTGAAATAAAGTTTCAGGATATAGGCCATCTTCCTGCATCTTAATTTATTAAAGATTACTAAGGGGGCAAAGTGGCCTACATACACAAACACATCTGCAACAACATTCTGTTGTGGCCTCTTAAGGTATTCTAGTAGAAGTTTTATTGAAGCAATACCCACTTACTGAATGCAACAAAAGTAGATATAACATCATAGGACCATCTCTACAGTTAAGCCCTTCCTCAAACAAAAGAAAATACCCTTTGATTGTATCATTGTGTATGTGTGGGGAGACGCAGAGTGGGTTGCCCTGCTAGAATCACCATGTGCAAGAGAATTTTGTAGGGTTTTCCCCCGCACTTTGGTTCTATGGAATTCCTTTTCACTGTTTTAAGAGTTTAAAAATTATACATTACCAATAAGAAAAGCTTTCTTAATAATGAAATTGATAATTGTTATCATTAGGATGCCTTCTATACCTCACAAAACTCAGCGGGACTGACACCACCATCAGAGATCTGGTGAACAGAGATTTTTTTAAAGGCAGTGATTGTTGTTGTGTCCTTTCAAATTGTTTCCAACTTATGACAACTTTAAGGCAAACCTATCATGAGGTTTTCTGAGGGCTGAGTGTGAGATGCACCAAGGTCACCCAATGAATTTCCATGGCTAAGTGGGGAATAGAACTCTGGTCTCCAGGGTCATAATCAGACCATTAAACCATGCTGTCTCTCAATGATTTACACAAGTCAAAAGTTTTTAAATAGGTGGAGATTACTTGTGCATATATAAACTATGTATGCCTGGTTGTCATTCCCAATATTTAAAAAGTCAATCCCAGTTTGTAATCCCTCAGTAGGCTTTCAATCAAGTAAGATTTTCTTTACCACATCCAACCTCCCACAATGGAAACATATACCTTTCCGGCAGTGGAATATGCTGCCTCGGAGTGTAGTGGAGTCTCCTTCTTTGGAGGTTTTTAAGCAGAGGCTGGATGGCCATCTGTCGGGAGTGCTTTGAGGGTATTCCTGCATGGTAAGAGGTTGCACTGGATGGCCCGTGTGGTCTCTTCCAACTCCACATTTCTATGATTCTATGATTCTATGGATCAGCCTTCCTCTGCCTCCTATCACTTCTAGCTTTTAGGATGACTGTTTCAGGGACTTGGCCACTGCTCAGACCTTTTGTCTGAAACGTCCAGGTGCTGGGCTCTGCCATCTGCAAGAAGCTTTATCAAAACTTCACAGCATGGCTCCTTTTCCACATTCAGCTTTTGTCAAAAGAACCTTTTTTTCCAGAGGTATTCTGCTCTGATGTGTTTTTGCTCATTTATTTTAATTGTAAAAAGCTGTTTATGTAAAATTAGTCATGATTTCTTGCCAAAATAATTGCATTTTTCTCTTTTTGTTTTCATATGTGTAAATTGCCACAAGGGGATTCTATATTGGAAAGCATATAAACATTTTTATATTTGTTTCATTTTTAAGTAGTGTAAAGATCAGAATGTGTTTGTATGTAACTTTCTTGAAAACTGTTTATTTAAAATGCCTTACATTGCTACCAACTCTGCTGTATCCTTTTAAGACTGGATGTTCAGCATCCTGAACTGTTCAGAGACATCTTCTTAGGGTAATACACATTTATTTTATTTTATTTTATTTACATCATACTCTTCTCCCAACATGAGACACATAACACCCGAAAACATGAATTAAAACAAGGTACATCTAAAAAGTCCCAATGATAAAAACATTTTTCCTACAAGATTAAATATACTACCATATTAAAACACTAGTACTTTAAAACAGGCCTAAATACCTTAAAGACATCAGATCCCATCTGATCCTGGAAGCTAAGCAGGCTCAACTCTTAGTACTTGGCTCCAAACAAACACCAGGTACTGTAGGCTATATTTCAGAAGAAGGAACTGGCAAACTGCCTCTTAAGTATTCTTTGCCTAAAAAAACCCTATCAAATTCATGGGATTGCCATAAGTCAACAGGCAACTTGAAGATACATACACACAATTTAAAACAAGAAATAATTTAAAAACATGACAGTAGAAGTACAGCAAAGACACATCTTTTTTGCATACCTACTTAGTCATGAAATAACTTTCATAGGGGAAAAAAGGGGTCTTTATCTGCTGGGGAGAGGAGAGCCAGCCCAATATCCCATGGGAGAGAGTTCCACAGCCTGAGAGCAGCCATTGAGAAGTCCTCATTTCTAGGGTGGGTGCTGTGTGAATAAGACTGTAAGGATGTCCTCATTCTAAGAGTGTTCATGACAGCACTAGTAACAGGACTAGCTGTCCAACTTCTTCAGAATTAAATTACAGTGTGGTAATTCCTCTTGCTCTAGTTATCTATGACGGTGGTTCCCAGGCTGTCTGGTGCAGGGGACCAGAAATTATCATTTTCCAATGTGGCAGGGACTGGCACTAAATTTGTGCCTACTGGGTACAATTTTTTCTTTCCTGGAAACTTGCCAGGAACTGGCAGCCAATAGTTCAGGGACCAGCAGCAGCCCAGGGACCACCACTTGCAATAGCATTGATCTATGCCATGTGGGCCAGATAGTGTACAAACTAACTTACACAACAAAGCTACACATTTTCCAGCTTTTACAAGAGGGTCTTATGGATTTGCCTACCTATTGAATAGGTAGGTTCTAGATGGGACTAACATTCTGATTTAGATCTGTTTTAACCATGGCAACTCTCTAAAATTATATACCGAATCAGTTATGAACAGAGGATGAATGTTGATATCTGCAACTCCCAACAGTACTTACACAAACAGGTGCTACGTTGGTGCAGTCACTTGACTTATATATTACCCCAAATGTCTACACTTTTGAAAGCAGCTATTTTAATTTATTATCTCTGTTATCTGAAAATTGATAAGCTGGCATACCACTTTACTAACAGAAATGATCCAAAGGAAGATATCACACTGTTTGTATTTCTTTGGCAACAACACATTAAGTGTGAACCTAAGGACCAAATGCAAAAGCAGTAGCTACAGTCATGTGGAAATTTCTGATACATATTATAATACTCCTGCTCTAATAAAGTTTCATGCATAATCAGAAATTGAAAAATAAATATTGCAAGGGAAGTTTTCTGAAAATGCATGCCTATCTTAGGCTAAGGCAGAGGAAAGAACTGTTTATTATATAGAAAAGATTCAACAGAGAAAGATAAGTGTGTGAGATAGCAAGACTGTCTGGAAAATCAGCAAGGAGAATATACAATGAAAACAAAAGAGAAGTTATTAGAGGAAGGTTATGGCTTTCAATGGTTTTCCTATTTACAGTTATCTGAAAGATTTAAGAAAGATAAAGCAAAATAAGACAAGAGTTTGAATGTTAATTAAGTACTGATGTTGAAGAGATAATTGGTAAAATGTATAAACTACCATTAAAATTTGACATGGAAGATGAAAAAGTTAAAGACTGTATGATAAAATGGGCTCAAAAATTTGTGTATAAGATTCAAACAGAACAATGGAAAAGATGTGGTCAAAGGGTTTAAATTTTAGATTATGTTATGATCTTAAAGAGAATTTTTATAAAATTATATACCATTGGTATATGACACCAGAGAAATTCTTGAAGCTGTATAAATGAACTGCAAATACCTACTGGAAATGTGAGAAACAAGAAGGAACATTTTGCCATATGTAGTGGATTTGTGAAAAAGGCAAAACACAGGGTGCAAATACCAATATTCAGAGAATTCTGAAGGTTAGGTTACAGTTAAAAGTGGAATGGTTTCTTTTCAGACTGGAGATGAACATTTTGACAATATATGATTACATCAGCAAGACTACTGTATGCCGAGAGATGCATTACTTTCTAAGGAAGATTGGATGTTAAAAATGAATGAATTAGTAGAAATGGACAAACTGTCTACTTTGATTAGAGAAAAGTCACTGGTTACTTTTGTGAAAGACTGGAAACTCCTGGCAGACTTTTTGAGAAAAAAAAAAAGATGATGAAATGACAGCCATCGGTTTTGAATGAGTTGTTTTTCAGAAATAGTATAATACCCAGTTTAGGAAGAGTGAGGTAGGACAGTCAGTATATTTGAGCTTAACCACAGAAAAGACACCTGCAAATACTGTAACTTTTAGATAGATTTGTAGTTCATTAAGTAGTAGGATTGTTTCTCCTTTTTTGTTTAATGTATCTAATTTTTTAAAAATCGTGTATGTGTTTGAGTTTGAAGGTGAATTAGCATTTAGTTTTGTAATTATTAATAGTTATTTTGGTAGAGTTTTTTTGGTTTTGGTTTTTGTCTGCAGTTAGCAATTTGTTATTAGTCTGTGTTTGATAGGAGTGTGTGTGGTGTAATTTTAATATATGTATCTTTAATATTTTTTTTAAAAACGGAAAGAACTGAAGCATAGGAGTCCTCAAAATAATAGTGAAGTTTAGATCATGTGATCCCTGCCTTGCCTATGTAGCAAAGAGTGTTAATTTAACCATTCCAGGATATCTCTCCATTAATTCTCCAAAATACACTTTTAGTTAAATGAAAGACCTGCTTTATTTAGATATATTTTAAAAAAGCAGCATAAATGAGGACAGTGAAGATATCAGGGAAAAAAAGTCAGCAGTTCCAACTGTAACCTTTCTTCAAAAAAATGTTTAAGTTGTTACTGACATACAGAGAGTTTCTTCATTTTCTTTTCTTTCCTTAAACTCTGGGAGACAGATAAGGAGACATATTTTATTCAAACAATTTTAATGCGATTCTTCCAAGCTCACTTATAATTTAACTGTGTGAGATGTCAGGAATTAATGTCCCCTAATTAAAGTGAGATGTGAAGGGCTTCTGAGAGTACTCCATATTCCAGTATGCATTTATATTTCCTTTCCACTCGACTTTTTAGGAATATATTCACATGCAGCACACATGCATACAGCAGACATGAACAGCAAAAGGGATAACAATTCAGTGTTTTCAAGACGGTTTTTGGTAACAACTGCTAAGAGATCGTGGAAAAAGTAGTACATCTTTTAGTAAGTGAATATATAATATTTCCACCTTGTCAACACAATTTTGTCTGCTCAACTTCTATTCATTGTTACCTGAAACCATCTTCAGCAAATACTGTCAAGAGTCTCTACAGCTTTTCTGTCCCAGTCCTCCTGGTTCAATGGAATCATGTCAGGCAAAAGAGTGGTACAGATCCTTTTCACATCCTTTTCACAATGTTTGAATGCTGTGGTAAAACCACTTTGTGGCGATCTGAATTTAGAGAATACATTTTCGCCAGCAAAGAATCAAATCAGTATTCCTGAATGATTAGTTAGGCTTCATTTGCAGTCCTCAAACTTGCCAAGGACTGCTGTAACATTTGTTTCTTGCACCCTTTATATCAAATTCAGGTACAAATCTATCCTTAGAAAGCCATAAAGTACCACCAATACATTCAGAGCTTTCCACATTTTATGAGGACATTTTCACTAGGTCAGCATGGAATGGTAACAAAGATTAGAGAAAAGAACTCATGTAAGAAAAGTACAGTCTCTTGAATAAAATGTGCAAGATGCAAAATACTAGAAATCTTAGATATCTGAACCAAGCTCAGCACACTGCTTGTCTGATATGTGGTTTGCCAATGATTCTATGATGTCAAGTAGGAGAGGTTGACTGAGGGATCGAAGATTTGGCAACTTGGAGACCTTTATGGAGGTGAGGGAGAGAAAAAAGAAAGCACTAGTTATCACTGTGAATCCGGTCATGCTTGAAATACGCACAGTAATCAAATCCACATGTATTACAGACACCATTATATTCTAATAACATTGTTGCAATGTTCTAAGGGGAAAAATTCAGATCAGTTGTTTCATTGCAGAGTTTATTTAAACAGCAAAACAATCTTCCACTTGTTTATTTAAAACAGTCCAAAGCTCTGATATTATACATTCATAAGAACTGTGTTTTGATGAGCATTTACAGTGGATACAGTAGCTATCTTTAAGAACTTGGTTATAAGAGCACTTGGACAAATTACAGTATCTACCTTGAGTTTCACTCTGTCTCTTTCCTTCTATCATTACCAGTTTCATGTACTAATTTATGTATCAAGGAAGAATAAAACTATTCAATGTACTATTTAGTAGCTCACTTGCGGAAGCTCTTACACATTCAATTTACGCTTAATTTTAGAGGCTCCATATAAACATTTATTAGCATTATCCGGAGAGAATAGAGAGTTGCTGGTATTGTTATTGATAGCTGAAATCTGCCATATACTGAAGAAGAAAGAGGTACTCCATCATACTGGAGGCTTATATTTCTGACTCACAAAAATTTCTGAATATATAAACACCAGAGAAGTTACCTAAATTTATTACTGAATACACACAAATATGACTGACGTCCAACACTAGGCCTGTCAGTGCTACATATCACATCATCATGGTTCTCTGTTTGCCACCACTCCTCCTGCAGCCCTCTGCCCCACTCAAAAGTCTGCTCTGGGGGTTCCTAGCACTGCAGAGAAGATTTGGAGCATGCATGTGGGAGGAAGAATCACCCTCATGCCCAGTTTTGTCCCTTCTGTCAGTGGAAGAATACAATTGGATCCTTGCCATTACAGTTTGAACATTTTCCAAAGATTTATCGAAATCAAGTTTTTATTTCTTCAGTTAAGCAGAGCTGGTCTAATATGAAGATGTAAACCTAACATAAAGGAATGTATTTTACTTGTTACAGAATACGAAACTCTAACATTGAAAAAACACCTTTCATGGCTAAAACTTCCTGTCTCTTGCTTCTCACCTTCCTGAAATTAAGAATAAATGTAGTTTGGGTAAACCAATTTGTGAGAGGCTTCAAAAGTCAGTAGAAAAAGAGATTTAAAACTGCAGCTTTTAAAAGAAAGAATTTTAGAACATCAACATTGATTTCATTTCTTTTATAGCACAGTAAAAAGGAAGACAACTGATGGCCAGGATCATAGATGGAAAAAAGAGGATTTGCAGTGAGTCAGTCATTGAAAGCTTGGATTTCTCCTGAGATGACAGATGTCCACAACCAATAAAGTGCATGCTGTCTGTTTATTTCTTAAAGTGGTCTCATTATATTAATCCATTCATTTTTAAAATTTTTAACGAAAAAAAAGGTGGCTTTTTAAAAGGTTTCTTGGTGACACACAGATAAAATGAATCAGAACAATACATATTTGATCCCACTACAGCTTTGCAAAGCCATGCTCCTACCATTGTAACTCAATTCAGGAAAAGAAAGGTACGTCTGGACTGACACAGCAGAGTTAATTCAGTCCCACTGTGGTTGCACATTAAATATTTCCTCACTCTCGTCAGGCTGGCAAAATGGGTTATTAGAATTGCTGACTTTGAACAATTATGCCACATCATAATTGCCTATGTTTTGAGAGCAGATTGCTGTATAATCCATATGTGGAAAAAAAGTGAGCCTGGACAAACCAAATCCTCTTTGGAATTTCAGAACACAGTATGGTGGATCATGACTAACAATGCAAATATATTATGATTTCAGGAAAACAGTATTATCAGTATTTTAAGAAATATACTCCTTTTGCACAATTAGCTGAGTTTCGTTTAAATGCATCACTAGAAAAGGACATTATTTGCTATGTGAACAATACTGAAAACATAACTAAGGCTTGAGGAACTGCTGATAAAGATAGAAAACAGATAACATAAAAGGACTGCAGAAAATGTTCAAAAGTTAACCACAGATTTATACAAAGCAAGTTATTAAGTATATATTTGTCAGTATTAAAGCAGATAATAAAATCATAGCATAGAGACTAAAGGAAGGAACAAGAATGGAATGGCAGACTACCTTAAGCTGTTTTCAACCATGGCAGAGAAAGGGGACAGCAGATGCCCAGAACCCCAGAAAACATCCAACCAACCTTGGTGAACTGGTGAACAATGATATGCAGGCAGTGTCTCTTCATGTCCAGAGCCTGAGTCTTGTCAGCTGCCTCTAAAATCTGAAACAAAATATTCAAGGTTCCGTATGATTATTCCCTGAAAAAACAAGTAAACTTAAATATTTAAGAGGCTTTATAGAGGATTGTCTTTTTCAGTTGAGAAAGCAATCTCTATAGAACTGAGTACTAATTCTGCACTTCCTTTGGGATTCATTTCATTAGACTGTATCAGATCTTGTATATTTTTAAAATCTACAAAGGATTTGCCCTCCATCTTAAGGGACATCTGGAGACATTCCCAAAGCAGTGTCTGATATTACAGGAAGTAGCCTAGAACTTTCTTATGCCTAGAAACTGAAAATTTTCAGGTTCTTCCCCTTGCATATGAAGGAAGAAGAGAATGTAGACTAGCCCATGTGAACCTCAGGCTTGTCCTGGTGTTTTCTTATAGTGGGTAAATCATGGTTTGGCATTACATCTGAACTGGAACAGTGCAACAAATACTGAGATCATAATATTACACAGATACATCTGCTGAGGAGTTATGATTAGCAGCAGCTCCCTACTGATTCTTCACTTGTAGCAAATGTGGGACTGCCCTTCACCATGTGAAATCATTTTGATTTCATGTCTTCCCCCCTTGTACAGTTGAAGCTTTTTACATGCATGTAGGATCATTATGTTTCTAAACATGGTGTAGTATTCCATGAGCTATACTGCAAAATTTCCTATGCAGAAGTGTCTTGCTTTCTCATATAAGGAAATGGTAAAGTGAAGGGGGGTGGTTGGAGAATTAGCCAGAGCTCTATATTTAGAAGTAGTTTATCAGGAATTTTTCATACAAACAGACAGTTCTTTATCTTATTTCTTGATTCAGAACAGGGTTGGGGAATGCATCATCCTTGACATGTTACTGGACTACAACTCCCATGGTCCTGGATACAGCTGACGGGAGTTGCAGACCAGTAACTGTAGTGACAGGGCCACACATTCACTATCCCTGATTCAGGACAAGCCAAATGCACTTAACAATGTCACATGAATGATGTCACAGGAGTGCAGAGCCTTCTGTTTAGGAAGGACTGCATTTAATTTTCACCACGTTGCGGCAATAAAATTTATCTAAGAATGTGAATTAATATATCATGCCAAAATTTATGAGCTTTTAAATTGATTATTTGCCTCAGAAAGAAATATGCTGAAGATAAATTGCAATTAGTTACAAATTGATCAGATGGCAACTATTACCTGGAGCACATTTTCCACAGTAACATTCATTTCCAGGTTCTGCTTACAATATGCTTGGAGTCGGTTATTGTAGAATCCATAATAATAAGGGGCAGCAAAGAGGTAGCTAAAAAAAGCCAGTTAAAGAGAATTCATGATTCAAGTTGTAGGGAACAAAGGAGCCATAAACCTAAATGGAATGGCAATAAGGACAAACAGAGATTTGACCTCTGTCTGCATTCTCTCTAATGTGTTATTGTTGTAATTGCAGCTGGCTGCCTCCTTGAAAATTGTCTTTGGCTCTGGGCCATGCATAGGGCTGCCACTTAAACCATACTACATATGCAGCAGCTGTTACCCAATCTTCTGTGAACTCAAACCTTCTGGAAAGAGAGAGTGTAAACAGAAAAAAAAAAAAGCACAAAACTAGTGCCCTTGGAGAGGATCATTCTTAGGCTGAATCACTGACAATTTTGATTCCTGGTCAATGTAACCAGGACTTGCAAGGCTAAAGTGCTGGAACTTTCTGATCCGCAGGGATGACATAATTTGCCACCCCCACAGGTTCCTCTGAGCTTGGTTGCAGGCCTCACAATAGCAAGAAGTAGGTAAATGGGTGGGACAGATTTTGCCAGCAACAAAGTTGTGTCATGAGCTATCTCTGTTGTAATCCGAAGCATTTTTGGGTGGGTTGGACCTGAACAGGTAAATAAGAGCCTTTTGCCTACTGTCCCAAGTCCCTACTTCTGACGAGGTGAAAATTGCTACAACTAGTTTGTTAATATGGATCAACACGTTTACACTATGGCAGTGTCATGAGCACCTGAATTTCACTACACCACTATTCCTGACTAGAATGGGGTTAAAGAAAATCAGTGGGCTGGATTCAGGCAGACCCCAATACTTAAATGGAAAGACTTCTTTCATTTGCAAAGGAAACCAGGATCCAATGGATCCTGTACATAAAATAAAAACTTCCCCCCTCTTTTTTGTTAATGAAGACACAGTTAAAGCAGGCATCCAACAAGGCTCCAGTGAAGAAGGTGTATAGAAGGAAGGGGGAAAAAAAATACTTCGCCTGACCTTTTGTACTAATGAACTGAAAGCATGATCTCTGTTAAGTTAGTTATGGTTTCTGCTTGAACATACAGGGATAGACAGCTCTTCCTCCAAAATCCTATTATAACCTTCCAGTCTCATTAAAGCTTTACCCTAGATGCACAATATATTTACTGCTGGCTCACCTAGGTAAGATTTTGTATGCTTCAGATGAACTGGAAATAGTACAACCAACAATTATGTTCATCTTTGTGTTAGGTATATTTTTATGCAGGTATAAATGGAAGAATTAAATCCAATGTATCAAATCAGATAAAGGATACAGGGAGTCTTCAGGAGGCATGTTCACTTCACCATAATAAATATATCTTAGCATAGACTCAAATGCTTGCTTGCTTGGAACCATCTCACCAATGGAAATATTAACTTGTCCATCTTCTGGCATGAAAGAACGAAACATGGCTTCAAAATAACTGGAAAAAATACAAACATGGTATTGGTTGGAAAATCATGCTCAAAGAGTTGTCATCAACAGCTGTGCTTCAAACTAGAAGGAGATCTTGAGTGGAGTGGCTCAGTTTTCTATCCTAGGGCCATTGCTCATCAACATTTTTATCAATGACTTAGATAATGGGATGGAGGGTATCCTTATCAAGTTAGCAGATGACACAAAAGTGGTAGGGGTGGCTAACACACTGGAGAAAAGGAACAGAATTCTAACGGACCTAGATAAACTAGAAAATTGGGCAGGAATCAATAAAATGAAATTCAACAGAGACAAATGCAAAATTTGACATTTAGATCACAAAAACCAAGTGGACAGGTATAGGATGGGGGAATTCCTAGCTCAGCAGTACTATATATGAAAAGGACCTTGGGGCTATTGATCATAGGTTGAACATGAGCCAGCATGTGATGCTGCAGTAAAGAAGGTGAATGCTATTTTAGCCTTCGACAACAGAAGCATAGTTTCCAAGTCAAGGATAGAATCATAGAATCATAGAGCTGGAAGAGATCCCAGGGACCACCTAGTCCAACCCCCTGCTATGCAAGAACACATATCAAAGCATTCCCAACAGATGGCCATCCAGCCTCTGCTTAAAAACTTCCAAAGAAGGAGACTCTACCACACTCTGAGGCAGCATGTTCCACTGCTGGACAGCTCTGACCGTCAGGAAGTTCTTCCTGAGGTTCAGGTGGAATCTCCATTCTTGCAGCTTGAATCCATTGCTCCTTGTCCTAGTCTCTGGAGTGGCAGAGAACAAGCTCGTTCCCTCCTCAATATGACATCCCTTTAAATATTTAAACATGGCTATCATGCCCCCTCCTAACCTTTTCTTCTGCAGACTAAACATACCCAGCTCCCTAAGCAACTCCTCATAGGGCATGGCTTCCAGACCCTTCACTATTTTGGTTGCCCTCTTCTGGACACATTCCAGCTTGTTGATATCCTTCTTGAATTGAGGTGCCCAGAACTGGACGCAGTATCCCAAATGAGGCCTAACCAATGCAAAATAGAGTGGTATCATTACCTCCCTCGATCTAGACACCAGACTCCTATTGATGCAACCAAGCATTGCATTGGCTTTCTTGGCTGCCACATCACACTGCTAACTCATGTTCAGCTGGTGATCTACCAAGACTCCTAGATCATTTTCACACGTTCTGCTATCCAGCCACACGTCCCCCATCCTATATTTGTGCATTCCATTTTTTCTGCCTACGTGCAGGACCTTACATTTCTCTCTGGTGAAATTCATTTTGTTAGCTTTGGCCCAGCTCTCCAATCTGTCAAGGTCATTTTGAATTTTGATCCTGTCCTCTGGCGTATTAGCAACCCCTCCCAATTTGGTATCATCTGCAAATTTAATCAGCATGCCCTGTACTCCTTCCTCCAAGTCACTGATGAAGATGTTGAATAGCACTGGGCCCAGGACAGAACCCTGTGGCATCCCACTAGTCACTTCTCTCCAGGATGAAAAGCAGCCATTCATGATCACCCTTTGGGTTTGGCCAGTCAACCAATTAGAAAGTATAGTATATTACAATTACAATTACAATTACAATTACAATTACAAAGATAGTATATTATGCAATAGTCAGGCCTCATCTGGAGTACTGTGTTCAGTTCAGGCACCTAATTTTATGAAGGATATAGACAGGTTGTAGTAGGTTCAGAGAAGGGCAACAAGAATGATAAGAGGTATAGAGAACAAAACATAAAAGGAATGGTTGAATGGGCTAGGCAAGTTCAGCTGAGGGAAGAGAAGACTGAGGGGTGACATGACAGCACTCTTTCAATACTCTTAAGGGCTGTCACAGAGAGGAGGCAGGCCTGTCTTCAGCTGCCCCAGAGGGCAAAACTAGGTCTAATGGTTTGAAATTACAGGAGAACAGATTTCAACTGAACATTAAAAGGAACTTCTTGACAGTAAGAGCTGTTCAGCAATGGAACCTATTGCCTAGAGAGGTGGTAGAGTCTCCTTCTCTGGATGTCTTCAAAGAGAGGCTGGATGGCTACTGCTGGGGATGTTTTAGCTAGATTTCCTGTACTGAGCATGGGGTTGGACTCAACAGTCTATGGGGCCCCTTCCAACTCTATGATTCTCTGTCAGATAAAATTAGGTGAGCCATAATATGAAGCAGCAAAAGATCTGCACCTGCCTTGTTTTCATAAAAGTAGCATACCCATTTGCCCAAAAGGTATAAAGTAGATAGATACATTTATTTATCATCAGATTGATTCCTCACATTTTACTTGGGATGGAAAATTAATTCTATATTTCTCATTTCATACATTCCCACTAGGACAAAATGTGTTGGGCTAACTGAAAGAATAAAATCATCTTTTTTTAACACCCTGAGACTTTGGCTGTTCTCTAAATCCCTGATATTATACACATACGCTTCTTGAGCATGGTGAGATCATGAACTATTCCGGGGTTCACACGCTTCTTCCCACTTCTCTTCACTGCATATTTTAATGCAAATAAACTGGGAAAGGATCGTGGCTAGTTTGACATAGGTCTCCCATGTTCCTGGATACTGAGCCTGCTTTATATTGTATAATTTCTCAAAAAATGTACATTTCCCTTGGAACTTCAGGTACAGGGAAACTAAGAAACTGAAGGAATAACTAAAACGTTCACACCCAGAGTCAAGGGAGAATCTGCATTCAAATAGCAGGAGGAACCAAGATTCAGACATTCACTTCTACAGGGAAACAGAGGAATAGGGAGAGCAAGGAAGAAGAATATATGCCTGAGGACTACTTCTGAACTTACAGTGCAAAGCAATAAAAAGAAGAAATAATGTTACAGCATCCACAGGAGCAACTCTGTACCAGTGGATAACTTATTTAAGCAGAGGTACCTGGAACGGGCTGCAAGAATAGCTTTATGAGCAGGTCTTGGGTGACCATCTAAAAGTAGAATGATATCACAGAATTCTAGTCCAGCACCTTCCAGATAAGCTTTCATATCCTGAATCAATGAGGTTCCTAAAGAAGAACATACAGAGAACAAGAATAACAGATGCTGTCCCAGACAGTAAGAGAATAATGAACTTACCTTTTTATTGGAATGGCTAGGAACACGTACAGAAAAATGGCTGAATCAGCCTGATCAGCCACAGCCAAATCAGATCATCTGAGTGAAGACGAGCAACAAAACTACCTGTAATTTTTAAGGCTAGAAGTGTTTTGCGCAGTAAATCATTTGAGGTCAAAAGTGTATTTAAAATATTACTTATCAATTAATAATAATTAAGTAATAGTCAATGAGCAATACATTCTGTGTTAAAGAAAGCATAAACTCAAAAATCTGATACAAGCTGGTATAATGTATCTCTGTGATAATATAGCACTTGCTATTGTATGGTTAAAAGACAGTAAACTTCAAATTCAGGCATGAAAACAAAAATACAATCTAGCATTTGCCTTTTTGAAATGACATTGTGTGTGTGTCCTTGGTTTTCTTTGGAATGTTTAGGAAGCATGGAACTGTTTTAAGACTGTGAACCTAATTTATAGACAGCTACCAGATGACCACAGTATGAGATAAAATGTACAAAAGCATATAAGTATGCTTTTGTGTATCTTTATTCTGTTCTGCTTAAACTGAAGTAAATGTGCCTGAGACTTAGATGAAAAAAAAGCTTCCTTTGGACCATTACAGTCTTGAAATCTTTAAGAATAAGAAAAATACTGCCTTTTTTAAAAAAATGAAGTTAGTGATGATAGTATTTTACTGGTGGCATACTTTTTAATAAAAATGAAAAATCTAATTCTTGTTAGAACAAAACCACAGCAATCAGCTACAGATGGTTAACTGATAGACTAAGATTTTTTATACACTGACAGTGCTAAGCAAAACAAAACAAAAAATCATAAAAACAGTTGAATCACTATATAGTTCACAAAAAGATGAACTGATGTAATTAATATCTGGGGACGAAGGAAGGTTTTTGATAGACAAATTATTAGATTAGATACTCTCAAGCGAGGATGCTTCCAACTGCAGTGAATGGATCACCATCAGTAATGTAAGAGATTAGCATATATACTTGAAAAGATTATTTTCAATTACAGATGTGCTACCACGGAGTTCCTCTCCCTCCTCCCATAGTTTGGTCAAAGGATTATCCCCTGTAAATCACTCTGGCTTTAGGTTTAAAGAGGACATCCTACCAATATTAAACAAAGAGAGACCACTGGAATAACTACACAGGCAGTATCACTAGCAGACTGTGTTGATGGTACTTCAGCTCTCAATTTGCGTAATGACCGTAAAATTCAGTCCACTCACTACAGCCATCAACAGGTGGCAAGAGGAATCTATATTTTTCCAAGGTTATTTAGCAGAATGTAACACCAGTTATTTGTCAGGTCATCAGTAAGAGGAAGCCCATGGTCCAATTTCCTTTCTTCCCCATTTTGCAGAACACTACAGGGTAAGATTTATGATTTTAGATACATTTTATTTCAAAATTCAGCTTCCTTCTGGATTGCACTCCTTCTCTCGACTGTTGTTATAATTAGAACAAGCCTTGTGAACAAAATTAAATGAGAACAACTGGAAGTATACATGTCCAGGATTTGGGTCTTTATGTACGTGTATGCAAGAATCTTAAGCAATCTTTGATTTAGGGAAGAAGATATATTACCAATATCAAGAGGCTGGTCAGAATGTGTTCGAAGTGGAGGCTGTTGCTTTCTTCGTACTATTTCCACTATCAAAGATGAAGAAAGGTGTTCGAATTCTTTCATCATTATTACTTGATTAAAATGTGATTCTTTTACCACAAAATTTAGGCAATGCTCCTAAAAGAAAAATAACATTATCACCTGAACAAGCACCACCACTAAGGTAAGGAAAAACAAGTTATTTGGCATATTTCTTCTCCAAATTTTAATCCATTTTATTACAGCTAGCTAAAACAACAACAACAACAACAACAACTAGTTGAGAGATAGAATTTTTGTATGTCTTTACATGTATCAACTATTAGTAATGTTACTAATAGCAAATCTAGCTCCATCCCCTTTGCTTTTGATGATGTTCCATTCTTAAATCTCTGTATTTAGGATAATACCTTAACTTGGAATATTTCCTGCTTTGGTTTCTATGTCCTAGTCATTTTTAATTCACTGTAGCTTTGCCCTGTTGCGCCAATGGCTGTAGTCAAACCATAGAGGTATTTTTCACTCCTAATAGCATACAGAAAGCTCCCCGATGCACAAACTGCTCAGCATAATTTGCTGACCCATGAACAACTGGAACAAGCTAAAACACCCATGGAAATAGGACAACTCCAGATACTCCCCATTATTATGAGTGTGCCTGAAAGAGACAGGCCCAGTAGTGTAACTTAGTAAAAGGGAGAACATTTGAAAATCACTGGCATGGAGTCAGCTATTTAAGAATCAATCTATTTTTCATATGGCATCTGTGCATCTGGGGGTACCTGGAAGAATACTTTTAATGAACTTTTATTCAGTCTTGCACACAACTTACCTTTAGCTGATCTAGCTGAAGTTTGTTGGCATTTTCACACACTACAAGCACATTCTGGAGATCTACTGAGGCCTCAATGTACTGGACACACAGCTGTTCCAACCGTGAGAGTTTAAAATTAAGGGCCAATTTGTACACATCCATGATTAGCAGAACATCTTGCACATGCCCTGTATAATATAAAAATCAGTTCATTCTACAAACTATCAAGTGAGCTGAAGCTACGATGGCAGACTGAGAAGGGAGTTAAGATCCTGATCCCGATATCAGTGCACTGCTCTAATTGGATTCTACTAGTCTATTATTAAAATGTAACTCAAATACTTGAGTCCCTTTATATAATGCAATACAACACAGAGCAATGACATATTGCACTAAAGCTATACTGATGAAATGTAACAAGATGTAAGGCTAGAATTCTCCCAAAAAGATCTATCTACAGCAATCCTGAATGTCTATCCCATTCAGAGAGACAAGAGGGAGGTCTCCTGCTGAATTTCCTGGAACTAATCACAGTGGTCTAGCTAGAAGTAAGTACTAACATAAGAAGCTGTCTATTTTTACAGGTCAGACTATTTGTCCATCTTGCCCAGTTTATTCAGTCCAGCCACAACTTTCCCAGGTTTCCAGCAAAACTCCTTCTCATCAGCTATTTTCTGAATTGTTTTTTAACTGGAGATGCTACAGATTGAAACAGGAATCTGTTGCACGGAAAATGTGTGTTCTAACACTTGGCAGTGATCCCTCCCTCATTAAATACCTCTATAGTTATGTAGCCTTTCTAAAAATACCAACATCATTCTGTTCTGCACACAAGGATACATGTGTGGGAAAATAAACAAGAATGCTGCAAAACTGAGCTCTTTAGTCAAGGCTTTAACCAAACTGGGATCTCCCACTTTTCCCCTCTCATTTAGTCTATTATAATTTTACAGCACTTGATTTATATACTTATTTATTTATGGATAGCTCTATTTTCATTGTTATTTATAATATTTTAAATTGCATTGTGCTGCCCCCAAAAGTGGTATAAAATATATCAAAACACATAAACAACACCGTAAGTACAGGACACTGGCAACCTAGTCCACGTCCAAAAGGTTATTTTCATTTCCTCTTTTCCCAGCCTTTTGTTGACTCACTTAACTATCCACTTGCCCACCCATCCCATTGCCCTAGCTATGCTGCCTACCCTAAGCTGTGAAGGAGAAGCAGTAATGCTTGCTAGCTTAGAAAGAGCAGTTTCCTTCTGCCTGAGTTTTCAAAACAAATTAATGGCTGGCAATTTGCTCAATGTTCATAGTGGCCACTGTCTGCTACCTCAGTGGCTGCACACAGCTCTTGCAGAAATCTCCATATACTTGCTGCAAAGAGAGTTTCAATGATATTAAGGTAGGACACCTCTTACCGGGCAGCTATTACAGCTGATTGCCAAGAATTCCTAATGTGGCATCTTTGTTTCAACAATTCAAGAATCCGGGGAATGAAAATTAACCACTGTTCAGTATTCTGGCATGTTATTCTGTAACACGGAAATACACTAAAATGTTTACTTTACTTTAGAACTATGTGTACCTAGCGCAAGCTAGGCATAAGTATAGGGGGAAAAAAACATATTGACCAAATGGAAGCAATGATTATCTGACAGAAGAAATCCAGGAAAAGGCTGGTAAAAAATGTACACCACTCTTTCTAGAAATATCCTACCTTTCCGTGGGTATTTGATTTTGTCTGTGTAGAGGAACTGCATGAGCACCTCAAAAGGCTGGGCTTCAGCTTCCCGGATAGTCACTTCCAGCAGTGGTTGCAAACGGCACAACTTGACACTGCTGCCTGCTGTCTCCTTCTGGGGTGTCCCTTGTCCTTCTTCATCAAGCTCCTGCTTAGACCTCTACTATGACAAGGGGGAAGAGTCAATTCTATACAATCCTAGTCACGCTATGTATAGCAGCTCCTAAATCTATTTTTTTCATGCACACATGCAAGAGTCTTAAGCAACCTTTGCACCAAACACATACATATAGTACCAGACAAATCCATTTTTTCTCTACATAATATTGATACTAAAACCAAGAACATGTTGTTTCTAGACCAAAGAAACAATAGGCCTGTTCAGGCATTCATGTGAACATGTGGAGGGCTAAACAGGTGATGATTATTTAAACATCACATCCCAAACATCTCTGTGCAACTGGCAGCATCAGAAGTACATAACGTGCTTATCAGTTAATGTTTCCATGCACCTTCATAAGGAAGAGCTCCAAATTGTGGGTGCTTTGTAACTACGTTCAGCCAAACACTATTACAAAATCTTCTGCAGGCTTTCATCCTGCAACACACAAAGCTGCTCTCTGATGCTGACAAGTGGGTGGGGATGTCTGGGAGCAAGGTTTGGGTCTTCCATCTCCTCTCCACACTGTCTATTAAGCTCTCCATACATTCAAGTGAATGCCTAAACAGGGATAATGTTAGTGTGCCTCATTTTACAAAGACCCATACCCTTATCTAGGTACTATGATGCTACCAGTCACCTCTGAACTACTTGTTCAACAGAAGCAGACATGCAGCACATATGAAACTAGAAAAAAAAAATGGAAGCTGTGAGATTAACTGCAGAACTAATCCTTCAAAAATGTGAATCAACAGCTGTGTCAACTGGACAGTAAATAAAGCTGACAGGAAGAAAATCAACTCATTTTAAAGATGTGGTGCTGGAGGGGAATTCTAGAGATATCAGAGACCACTAAAAAGACAGATCAATGGGTCTGACAGCAAATCAAACCTGAATCCTCACTAGAAGCTAAAATGACTACAGTGAGACTAGTGTACTTTGGACACATCATGCTTGATCATTCATTAGAAAAAATACTAATGCTCAGTAAAGTGGAAGGCAATCGAAAAAGAGGAAGACTGCATAACAAATGGATTGACTTGAGTCAAGGAAGCCACAGCCCTGAGTTTGCAAGACTTGAGCAGGACAGCTGACGATAACTGAGACTACTGGAGGTCTCTCATTGATTTGACAGCAAACAACACCACTAAGTTGTGTCACTGACAAGGATAGACATAACTGCTAATCACTCTACAGGTTAAACTAGGAGACTGAGACTCTAACATCCATTTCTCGGCAAATCATACCTGTTTCAACCGCTCTCTTGCCTGTGTAATTTTCTTTCTGAGCCATTTACAGCGAGCAGTGACAATGGCAGTATGCCCTCGAACTCTCTCTTCTTTCTATCAGCAGTAAAGAGAAAGAGATCACAAAATGGAAACAGAAGTCTTTGGCATTTGTAGAATCTGTCTTATCGTTCTAAGATTAGATGGACTGGGTAATCCATACAGGGTTTTTTTCTTTTTGAAAAAGACAGGTTGTTTAAACTGCAACTGTAGTCCTCTGAGTGTCCCCTATGCAGTCACTCATATGGATTCAGCTTTTGCAGAGCATTTGCAGAACTTTGAAAATATGAAGTGCCCTCCTTGAAAACTGAGGTCTGGAGGGAGGGGGCATTTTCTATTTTCAAAAGAGAACTAAACTTTATTTCCTTTCTCCACTGCCTTTGTCACAATCAGCTGATGCCCACCGGCTATGTGGCCTTAATTTTACAGTCTACACAGACCCTTCTTCTATGCCATCTTACAGCACCGTGTTTGCTGTGGAATTGTAACAGTGTCACATTCCATTCCCTGCATTCTTTTCTATCACCTGTGCCTGATAAAGGAACTCATGAATTTCAAAAGGTAGTGAAATGAATGTTGTGACCTTTTGGTTGGCATAGCAGAACAGTAAAGAAAATGAAATTATTTAAAAACCTAAGAAGTTTTAAGCCCATTAGGACCAACCAATATTTACAGATGCTCCTTCTGTGTGAACTGGAAAGAAACTGGGTGGGAAAACCTGGCCCCCTTGGGTATGCAAGTAGAAGGTGAGAAGAGCACTCTCCAAAACGCTAGTCTGGTTATACAGAAGTTCTGAAATAGACCCAGTGTTATATGTATATATAGACCCAAGTGAATATCTATTTGTTTAAAATCTGGTAACTATTGATAAAGTGAAAAGTAGAGATGACAAACAAATGGATTTCTCCATTCTCTGTCTTTCTAAATTACATCCAAATATGCCACCATCGCCCCAATCTAGTCATAGATCAAAAGCTTTTAGTGAAATATCCTGTTACTTGCTTTGTATAGGCTACAGGAAATGAACTCTTTCCTTATTAATGGCACTTCTAATATCCACTGAAATAAAAGGATTAAATTTTTAAAAATAATTTCTGTTCCTTTCTGGCTTATCTCTAGTCTGTTCAGCATTTTCATTAGAACTTACCTCCCCGAGAACAAATTCCAGATCACTGAATTGCCTGGTTTCCCAGAGTCTCCCATAGTCATCATGTAAAGTACATTTTGGATAACAAGAAAACTGAAAATGAGAATTAAAGTTCTGTTAAAGTATTGGAAAAAAAGTAAGTTGATATTAATTGCAATTTTCCAACCCTAGGTTACAAAAGCATGATTGTTAAAGTTGCCATTGGACCTAACGTACAGTTTCGATATCTGGCAGGTACAACTCTCTTTAGCATACAAGATTTGCCAAGGAAAGCAGTATAAAATATTCTGGCCCAATTCATGAGCTGATAAATACGCAGGTGGCTGTTTGAAATGCAATCATGCATAGGCAATTCCAAACAGAAAATTACCTGTGTGAAACATATGAAAGACAAGTCATTTTCACCTGTATTATAACTATGAGCCACAATTCTGTGATATTGTGTGATATGAACAGCTAGACAATTCTGTGATAGGAACAGCTGGAAAATAGAAGCACTTTACATAAATGGCCTGTTGCACTGAACTATCATGGAACCTCCTCTGTTCACAATCAATCACACCATCTAGCATTTGTGAATCATCCCTCAGCTGGCTGGGCTGGGCAGAGGAAAAAACACTTCTATTACACTCTCAGGATTCTATGATCAGATGCTTATGCAGAAGATACATACACTGCTGGCAGAGCTCAGAAGCCATCCAGGTGCAGCAAAATATAAAGCACCTCTTAAACATCTATAGGACAAACTTATTCCATCTTTATAGTAAGTACTGTTTTTGACCAAGGCTCTGAGTAGAGGTAAGAATGTTTTAACACACAGGCACAACATATTCTTCCTAGTCAAAAGACCATGCTTGAGAGTTCTTTAAAGAAAATTGCTTAAAACATGGTTGAAAACAATTAGTCTTGTTTTGCTTCATCTTGCCCACAACAGTTTAGCAAAGGGTCAAGAGTAAACATAAAGCCTTTAAAAAAGAATTATTGTTTATGATTATACCTGATTACTCAATTCTTTCCTTAAGCTTTTAATATATTACCTGAAATCTATACATTTCTCCACTCCTAATATTATTATCCACTGTCCCACCGAAAATGTACATTGCATCAGAAATGACAGCTGCAGCATGGAATAGTCTTCCAGTTGGCAACTAGAAGGAATGAAAGGGCAGAAAATGAGATATTGTGGACATCAAACATATTAAAGAACGTTTCATTCTTTCCTTTGATTCTTGCTATCCACATGTCATAGATTATTCTCCGCACCATAAAGAGAAATGACATGCTGGGCTGAAGAAAGAAGTTTTAAGTTCATCACAGAAAAGGGACAGAAGATCAATCTACTAATAGCTTCTTCCTTTACAACTATTAAAAACATAATACAGCTGTCTTCTTTGCCCCTGATCAAGTTCTCTGTTACTCAAACCCAAAAGTGAGCTCACCAACAACAACAACAACAACAACAACAAAGAATCAACAAAACATAAAAAGCAGCTAAAAACCAATAGGGAAGAGTGGTCCAACCAGTGCAACCCACATTATAAGTACTTCAGTGCTCATGTTTGTTCTGATTAACTAGTTGAAGGCCCATTGTTAACTTTGGATGATATGACGCAGTACATCTTTTTCACCAAGTTCGCTTCTAACATGTATCATATATGAAACAGACTTTTTGTTTTACTGCCTGCTAAGTAAGTGATACTTGAAAGGGGAAAAACAGAATTAATCAAGTCTACACTTTTTCACCTCACTATCTGGACTTGCATGGATAACTTCCCAGGTTTGAGAGTCCACATCATAACAGTGAAGTTCATTAGGCAACGTGTTGTCTGCAGCACCTCCAAATATATAGAGATGGCGATCAAAGGCAACCATCGTGTGACCATATCTCCGCTGGGGAGGAGGAGGAGAGCCTCGTAGCAGATGCTCTGTAGGAATTCTTGTCCAGCTGATACAGAAAACAAATAGAAGTAATGAAATGAATTTATACATTTATTTAATTTATAAACTGCCTTTCTTCCAGGACAAAACTCAATGTGACTTTCAGTAGCTCAATCCTTAAAGACAGGTACAAATCAGGTACATCATAAATCTCTATACTCATGTTCAATCAATGTAGATTGCACTCTACCTTTTTGTTATGTACCATTTTTATAACACCTTCCTTCCTTTGTAGTAACTGCTTTACAAACTGTTGTCCTGCCTATGATATAATGAACACTTAGACTGCAACCCAGAACTCACTTAGGAAATAACTTCCACTAAATACAATAGGACTTATGTCTCAGTAAACATATATAAGAATAGAGTGTTACTTTGTTTGTAACTCCTCTCACATTTGGATTGTTCGCAAACTATAAAAATATATTACAGTGTTGGAGAAACAAGTACCAATTTTGCCTGACCTGAATAGCTGTACTAGGTGTACCATGTGCTACATGTGCATTAAAAAAAAGTTGGGGGGGTAGGGGGGGAAGACACATCATTTCATCAGTTCATCATGCCATAGCATTTCTACTCTAAATGGAGAAGAACTTTCTGGTTTCAACTTTGTGAAAGATCCACAATAGCACACAATATTGTCTCATGGTAACGTCATACAGAAGAGACTCAAACTGCCCAAAGCAATTATGTAATGCCACTAAGACTATTTGCCACAGCTTCTACCTCCCCCTTGTCAGTTTTATTAATCTTATTATTTTCTGTACAGGTTTTTTCCACAGTTGACAATTATTATTGTGGGCACCTTACAGAAGTAACAGTAAGTACCTCAACTATTTATATCTTGCAGAATAATTTTTAGTTTAACAACCATTTGGTTCTGCTTGGATATTTTTCATACACACATTTTTTCCTTGAATTCAAACTGAAAAAGATTATTGGTGATCTTCGCTCCACTCTGGCCTGAAAAAACAAACATCTTCTCTTTACAAACAGCTACAGGAAAATTGCAACATGAAGGAGGAATTTCTCCAGTCTGTTTGATCTGAAAAACAGCAACATAAAATAAATGAATTGGGCAAATTTATGCATGGTAGAATCACTGTCAATTTAAAATTAGAGCTCCATCCTATCCTGCTTACACTATCACATCACGAAGATTACTGTCTGAACAAACCATGCAATCAGTAATGTGCCAAAAATGTACCAAAGCCCCAAATCTTATTAGTACCTTGCAGTACAATCCTATACTTAGATAAAAATCCTATTAAACTGAACGAGGCTAACTTCCAGAGAAGTAGATACAGATACTCATAGGCAGCCTTAGGTGCCTACAGTATAATCTGTCAGGAAATGCTTAGCTACAATCCAAAGAAATACACACAACTAGTTACATGTTTAAAAAAAAAAAAAAGAACCCTGGGCTGTGAGCCTGTTTCCCCCAAGTATTAGTGTCACATGATCAGCTGGTTCTGTTGTGACTTCAAAAGCAGTTTGCAGTTGATTCAATAAAACCGAATGAAAATAAAGAATTGCTCTTCAATAAAGAAGTTAAACTTCATGCTAAGGATAAAAATATATTGCAATGAGTGAACTGCAAGGATTTTTTTTTAAATCCAGTGAGTGTTCCACTGCACTGACAGCAGTAGGATTACAGTGGTGGTTAAAGAAAAAGTTTAATATATACCTCGTAGTTTCTGCATTGAATACTGCAGATGATATGCTTTGCTTTACAGTACAAATTGTGCGCCGGGAGTATTAGCAAATTCAACCACTGTTTCTCAGTACTACCACAAAATGTATCAAATTCCAGGCCATTAGTCCCAATTAACGTAAATCCAGGGCTCTTTTACACTATAGAATTATAGTGCTGTGATTCCACTGTAATGGCTACAGCAGTATCCTATAGTATTCTGGGGTTTGTAGTTCAATGAGGCCCTGGAGCTCCCTAGCTAAGAATTCTAAATGCTCCTTTCTAAACAGCAATATCCAAGCTTCCACAGGATGTAGCTGTGGCAGTTAAAGTAGATCATAGTGTCAGAACTGTGCAGTGGGAAAAGGTCTCTGGTGAATAAATGGGACTTGTTAAACCAACACCTAGGACATATTTATTGAATTAATTAGGACTACTGATTTTGCTGGGACTAACTGGATTTAGCAATAAGTTACTGAGTTATAAATGGATCTAAACTGAAAATCCTATCTACTGGTGTGTCCAACACAGAGCTCTTTGAAAATTTTTTCCCTTCTATTACATTCATAAACCATACCACTCTCTAAGTTCTCTAGCAGAGGATTTGGAACGAGAGAGGGGTCAGTAGCAACCCTAAGCCATTAAAGCAGTAAAATCTCGGTAAAGCACAATCCACTTCAACTGAGACACACCTCTTGCAAGCCATTTATTTATTGATAGTTTTAAAGGTACAATAAAAACTCACAGAAATTACGATTAAGGAAAAAAGAAATGGAAAAGTAAAAGACAAGAAAGAGAAAAAACATGACTTCCAATCTTCCCCTCAACAGCTGTGTGTGTGTGTGTGTGTGTGTGTGTGTGTAGATATAGATATAGATATATCTTCAAAGCTCTCTATCCAGAACTACAACATCTCTTTTTTTTGATAACCCATTTTGCTAACTCTAACCATCAAAACCATGAATTACCAGTTCATTTTCTTATTTTCCTGCAAAAAGTCAATTAAAAATGTCAGATCTTCAGGACATCTTACAAACAACTTTTTTCCACTCAAACATAACTACTTAACCATTTCTGCTAAGTTCATCCGTTCCAACAGCTGTTCCCCCTTCATGGGCAGTGCTCAGTTCTTCCATCTAACTTATATATTCATGTATTACGTTAATCCTTCATGGCTCTTCTCTTGGTATATTCCATCATTCCAAAAGGAACCAGTTCCACACTTAATTAAACATTAGTCTTTAAACCCTTCATATTTTCCATGTTTCCCACATACTTTAAACATCCATTTAAAGTTTATTTATACATTTTAAACAACTATTCTATCTTGTAACAACAAAAAAATCACTTAATATAAATTCAATTCATAAAAATTCTCTTTAAACTCATAATCCAAATCACAATCTCTTTCATCACATATTTTCCCCCAATAATCCATCCATATGTTATCACCAGAATTCCTAACTCATTCTAACCCAAATTCTTTAACCAGTTCTTCATTCTATATTTAACTCTTAGCTCTTTCCCTGTCTTACAGACTTAAACATCTCCCCTGGCATTGCTTACATGATACATCAATAATCAAAACAGAAATTTATGAAATACAAACTTCTGAGAAAAACCTTCTTTTTCAACACAGAGATTCTCTCGAACACTATCAAATTTGGTCTGTCCCCTCCTAACATACCAATCTCAGTTTTACTCCATATCATAGCATAGTTATAGTTTTGAGATCCCAAACCATCCACATTCATCATAATCACCACCCCAGGAACTAGCTGTCTCCTCAAAATTAAAAAATATTTAATAACTCAACTTGCTGTTCTGAATTCATATTTTCCATTACCATAAAGCTTGTCAGTCCACTAGAACTTTTTAAACATGTCAGATCAGCTCTCTCTTTTCCCATCCCTTCAATTATCGCTTCAAATTTAGTTTCCAAAACTGCCCCTTTACTATTACTTTGTTTAACAACTCCAACCCATTATTGCATTATTGACTCTTTAAGATGTGTAGCATCTTTCTTCAAATCATAGAATAATATAGTTGGAAGAGACCACAGGGGCCATCCAGTCCAACTCCCTGCTATGCAGGAACACACATCAAAGTACTCCCAAAAGATGGCCATCCAGTGTCTATTTAAAAACCTCCAAAGAAAGAGACTCCACCACACTCTGAGGCAGCAAATTCAACTGCTGAATAGCTCTGACCATCAGGAAGTTCTCCCTGAGGTTTAGGTGGAATCTCTTTTCCTGTAGCTTGAATCCATTGCTCCTTGTCCTAGTCTCTGGAACAGTAGAAAACAAGCCTGTTCCCTCTTCAATATGACATACTTTCAAATATTTGAATATGGTTATCATGTCCCCTCTTACCCTTCTCTTCTGCAGACTAAACTCCCTAAGCAATTCCTCATAGGGCATGGCTTCCAGACCCTTCACCATTTTGGTCGCTCTCCTCTATACACATTCCAGCTTGTCAGTATCCTTCTTGAAATGAGTTGCCCAAAACTGGACACAAGTATTCCAGATGAGGTCTGACCAAAGTAGAATATAAGGGTACTATTACTTTCCTCAACCTAGACACTATACTCCTATTGATACAAGCAAGAATCGCACTGGCTTTCTTGACTGCCGCATCACACTGCTGACTCATGTCCAGCTTGTGGTCTACCAAAACTTCTAGATCCCTTTCACACATACTGTTGTCCAGCCTAGTGTCTCCCATACTATATTTGTGCATTTCTTTTTTTTCTGCCTAGGTGTAGGACCTCACATTTCTCTCTGTTGGAATTCATTTTGTGAGCTTTAGCCCAGCTCTCCAATCTGTTAAGTTCATTTTGAATTTTGATCCTGTCCTCTGGGGTAAGAGCAATTGCTCCCAAGTTGGTATCATCTGCAAATTTGATCAGCATGCTCTCTATTCCTTCATCCAAGTCATTGATAAAGATGTTGAATAGCACTGGGCCCAGGACAGAACCCTGTGGCTCCCCACTAATCACTTCTCTCCAGGATGATGAAAAGCCAAATCTTGCTTCAAATATTCTTTCAATTTTGACATGTCCATTCCTCAAAGATGTGAACTCTCTCCTCAAACAGGCAATTCTATCCCACAGTTTCTGTAGGAATTCTTGGGAAATACCTTGCTCCATCTTTGGTAAATCCAAGGTAAAATCCAGCACTTACAGAGTTAAAACAGAAAGCCAAATCCCTAGTTATTCCAGGGCCCTGTGATTCTTCTGCTTTTCCACTAGATGCTTGTATTACATAATAGATTCAGCTGATCTCCAAGATTCTCTCTATTTATTTTTCATGTTATCTCCTTACAAGGTAAATAATTCAGGGTCCCATGAATTCACCCTCTTAGCAGAATTCAAGCACCTCAGAAACATATTTATCGAACTCAAGATCAAATGTAAGAAATCTTGAATCTTTCAACATCTGCTTCAAAGCTTTATTAGGCCAAACTCTTGTTATGATGTGAGGTTTTTTGCTTTTAAGCTGACCCTTATGCAATGGTCTTATGATCTCAGTTCTTAATTATAAAAGAAGTCACTCAGAAAGGCTTTGGTTCTGACTGCCATTCAAAACACCACTCTTCAGTTGCAAATTGATGTTTTAAAGATGTTTACAAAAGTGAGGGTTTTGTAAGTCCATGATCTACTAGAGGCTGGCTTGGTGGCTTGAGCCTGATGTTAGTCCCTTGGCCCCTCTGCTGCTCAACCCAACTTCTGACTGCTGAGGTTTCCAAAGTTTTCTGCTGAGAAGCAGTGTTTTGGAGCACGTGTGATGCAGATTTCACCAGCTAGAATTGCCTCCTAGGTGTGCGGAGCTTCTCACAGAGACATCAACCCACCTCTTCCCCTACCCAGAAGTTCACCTGTTGCAAGTCTCATATAAAGAAAGTGTGGCAAATGCTGAGGACCTATGTTAGGAGTCTCTATCAAATTCATCAGGATGTTTGGAAGAAATCCATCTTTTAAAATGTAGACTCCGTTGTTTTACTAGTGAATTATTTTCTGAGTGCACTGAGGCTGAACAGAGAGAATAATTTTTAAGTAAGCTTAGTCTTTTAAGAGAGAGGTATTGCTTCCTTGCGGGATGTGTGCTGCTTCTGTCCCACCTTTGCCTCCAGCCAAATAGAGTTTGAAGATTTGTGAAACCCAGAAACCCATTTAGCAGAGATAAAAGGGAGATGACCTAACGTACCACAAGCAATGTACTCCTTTAAACACCCTTCAAATCTCTGAATTTCCCCTGCACCACCTTATCATCCAGCTGTCCTCTAAATATACAAATTAATTCTGCAATCCTATACATGCTTACCTGGATTCAAGCTCTGCTACCCCAATGAACTTTTGAGTAAACATGCACAGGATTATACTGTATTAGTTTTACTAGTAATATCTTTTGTTGTCATGAAACCTCTTCATGAACATTTAAAACATTTACCCAGGATTGTTTCATCAAATTAAATTAGCTGAACTTCACTCTCTCCAAGAACAACAATGAGTCTCATGGCACATTAAAGACTATCAAGTTTATTATGGCACAAGCTTTTATGGATCGAATCCACATTTCAACACAACTCAGTTGTGAACAGACAGTAATACAAACTATTAAAAACACTAAATTGAAAAGTTTTAATTAAAAAAAAATACTCAGTCCTCTTACCTCTTCCCAGCAAGCTGCATCTCTGTCTTGTAAACTAATGGTCCACATATCATTTAATCTGTAGTGGTGGGAAAAGTTGTATTTTAAAATATATGCCAGCTAATCTCCCCCTCTACCATTTTGCCAGATACCTTGGGAGTCCTACACATGTGGCAGTTTAGTGTCAAACCTTAATGACATAGTGAGAGTTAAAATAATGCTTAACTGTTTGCAACTTACTCAACAACTGAATTTTAAACAAAACTGCATAAAAATTAGTTTAAAGTAGTTTTGAAATATGACTTAACAAACAGAAGTTTGCTTTAAAGGCAGATGCAGCACCTCTCTCCCATCTAGCAGTAATATCATGTGAATTACTACGAGAAAAACAATTGCAACGAAGTCCAGAAGATTGCTACCTACCGTGCATTCCCATCATACCCTGCAAAGATCCACAGTTTATCACTATAGACAGTTGCACCATGAGCTGATCGGGCAACGGGTAATCTGAAACAAAAACATAATAATGAGATCACATATCTACTACAGAGATCAAATATTTGTCTTGTTGCCTAGAGAACATATAAATCTAATATATAAAAGCCAAACTTTGTTTGTCTGTGTCAGGCAAAGACCTCATATGATTGGTTGTGTCAGGCGAAGACATCATATGATTGGCTGCCTAAGGAGATTCTATGGAATCCTGGGGTTTGCAGTTTAGGGAGGGGCCTTTAGAATTCTCAGCCAGAGAGCTCTTGGGCCTCAGTCAACTGTGTCTGCCTTGAATAGGCTGGCCGTTATGGAGATAAGGCCTAGCAGCAAAGAGGAGGGCAGTGTATTCCTTCAGGAACCCAACCTGTGTATGTTATACAGACTGGATTGGGTAATGTGGCGAAAAGCTACAGGTACTAGACAAAACAGTTTGGGGAATTAGAGACACAGGATCTCAAATCTTTCTAACAAGTATTACCTATGAGAAAATAAAATCCTGGGCAACGCTGGGCATATACACTAGCACCAAATAAATTTTAAGTGCTTTGGGGTAGGTTTCCTTTCATCTTAATTATTTTCCTTTCATTATGGGAACATGACACGTAGTCAGAATTAGGAACTGATATATTTACAGAGATTAAAATTGTTGTAATTTTTTTTAAAAAAATAAAAAGACTGGGAACATGGCACAAGAGCTTTTAACTAGATTAGTGAGAAAACCTGAATCTCAGGTTTCTGGCGTTCATACAATTAACATGAGAGCCTAAAATTGCAGGCTATTTTTCAAACTGAGCAAAGCAGAAATTCAAAGAGTATCCTAAATGCAAGACCAATTAGCTGATATAACTACTAATCACTGTTATAATTAGATGCTAGAAAGAAAGTAACAGTTAGCTGATATTTCATTGTTGTTTCTGAACCTGCAGATCCAAGCTTTCTAGAAGCAAGGACTTACCTCTGCCATAATAAACATATAATTTATTGATTTTATTAGCTTATTATTAGAACTGAACATACCCTTATTTTGAAAAGTAAGTGTTCATCAGTTACACTACGCACTTCGGATATTTTCTTATTTAATTCAAGGAACAAAAGTAAAATAAATAAATAAAATGCTAAACAATCTATGTGAAATGTACCAACAGATATTTTCCCCATAACTGAAGGTGAATTATGCTTTCTCTTATCTATGTTTTATTCCGATACACACAAGGTATAAATTTCCAATGTTATTCTTTGTATGCTCCTGCATTTGTCTTAATTATACAATGAGCTTTAGCTCTTGGTTGAATTTGCATGTAGAAGCATGCTATGTGCAAGACCTAGCAAGTGATGCAACCACTCTTCACTGCCACAATTGTATGGCTTAGCACTACAAAGGGAGTTAGAAGCTTTCAGTTTCAACTCAAAAAACTGTAACTTGCTGTTATCCAGTAAACTGTATTTAGTTTTAACCAGAACTCCCCAACCTAGTGCTATCCAGAGAGTTATCCTGACTTTGGATGACCACAATGTGAAGTCCAACATAACATAAGTATGTAGTGTTTTATAAAGGCAGCTTCCTTTATTAAATGACAGCTACATTCCACCTGTTTAGAGTTTAGAACTAATGTTAAACTGTGTAACTGAAAAAATGGCTACCTACCTTCCCTGCACCTATGATAGAGGGAGAAAAACAAGGGGAAGACACAGACACACCTGAGACCTATTCTCACACCACTGACTTTGCTTTAGATTTAAATGCAGATGCTGCCAATCTCTTTCTGACAGCAATTGGGCTTGTATTTTTGGATAAGGGTTGAGATAAATGCTGTAGCACTTTATGGGATGAATGATCCACAGATCCCTACTGTTAATCAGGTGACAGGAGCCAATGTTCAAAAACAGAGGTGAGCAACTTTGATAAGTCTGGGCCAATCTTCTGCTGCTGGGACCTTCCAGGGGCTACAAAGGGCTGCCAAAATACCTGCTGGGGAAAAAAAACCTTGTATTTGGCCAGAAGTTCATTTCTGTTGTTGAAAAAATATGGGGCTTATTTGTTTTTAAATACTGAACAGTGCATGGAACCTTTCCAACCAGTTTAAAAGGTGAATGGTTGCTCCTGGAGTCTTCCAGGAGAGGCAGTTGTCCTTTGGCAGAATAACAAAAGATGTCGAGGACAACTGGGGGAGAGGGAAAAAAGCTGTGGGGAAATGGGATAAAGTTGTAAAAGAATCAGCCTTAGAGTCTTTGTCAGAGCTTGGAAAAACTACTTTGTTGAACTACAACTCTTAAAGCTTAAATCCAGCAGGAAAAATGGCAATTTACATACTATTACCCTAACAACTGTTGCATGAATCCATTTCTATTTTAAAGATTACTCAAACACACAGGCTCTTACCTTCCTTCAATCTTCCACTCAGTCCACTGCCCTGTTGCAAGCTTATATTCAAAAAGATCATTTTTATTCTTCAAGTTGGAATTGGAATAGATGTCTCCAGTGTAGCCACCTAGATAACAACATTATTATAGTAACGGGAATATGTGAAACAATTTCAAAATGAAAAGACAATTTTCTAACACAAAGCAACAAAATATGGTTAAATAAGACAATAAAATAAGACATAGACTATGCTATAGTGATTAACAGAGAACAAAAACCCTAAATACACTGAATTCTAGAATGAAAACACTTCTAGCCAGTTCCAGGAATACAAATTATACCTGTTTTGTATACGTTTTATATATCAGACTCGACGACAAATTTCATTATTTTTTTATTAGATCATGTACTGTGGGAAGGAAATCAGAATATTTTAACGTATATGTGAACTTGGTGCTGGACAAGAAATAGATACAAATCTTTCGTTAAAGGTGAAAACAGTGGAATCTTTACTGCTTCACCAGGGCAGCAAGTTGCCACCATGGCACTTTAGGAACTGCACTAAGATATGGAGGTTGAGCATAAGGGGAGAACCTTGGTAAGTGATAGGAAAAGGCTGGATAGTATTATGACCTGCAGTAGCTGCTGAAAGCTGTTGTTTGAACCGTGGGAGATGAAATTGACAAAGGAAGTGCTGACAAAGCCCCAGAATAGCTATTACTAGCTGATTGTTTTATTAAAAAAAACCCAAACACATATTTATCTGGTTAAATATTTAGTTAGTGTTTTACCAGAACACTGCTTGGTCATGCGTGGCTTTATAACCATCACAGAATCCAGTTAAACCCTGCTCTGTAGAGCTAACTGGGAAAGGAGATGGTTTTATGATTATTACGAAGTTTATTCAAGCAACCACAGCCCATGTCCACCGGCTATAGGAAAAATGTGTTGCTCCTCCACAGTTCTCCGAACTCGACTATAGCCTGTATCCAGAGCACTCATGAGTGCATACTGCTCATCCGTATGCACCAAAAGTTTACATTCATATTCAAAATTAACTCAATGTCCCATATATTATAACACAGATTAATAATTTTCTTCTACTGACACTTTCTCTGTTTTTTTTTTTTTAACCACAAAACTGTGTTGTATTAATTGTATTCCTGCATGGCAGGAGGTTGGATTTGAAGGCCCTTGTGGTCTCTTCCAGCTCTATGATTATATGACACAATGCCATCTTTGTCGCTCTCCCCTCCTTTAGTTGCCACATTCCCTATTGGCAGTTACCTTCTTCACCAGGATGGCACAAGCATTTTATGATTGCAGTTGTTAATTTTGCACTTCTGTGAATTACTTTCACTATCAAGCCCTTCCACAAAATCAGGAAAACCTCCTAAGTTGTATTTTTCCTGTACAAATAGGTCATTTAACATGATGGAACTTACCAAATACAAACATGCTGCTTCCATATACTACAGCCGAATGGTGATATCTAGGTGCTGGTGGGGTTCCTGTGGTAAAAGCCCTGCGCAATCCAACGCGCAGCAGTACATCATGTAAAGAACCAAAAGAAAGAGCTCTTATGGAAACAGCACTATTTTTATTTTTAAATACATTTAAAGATTGATACACTGTTGTAGAAACTCTGCCTGAGATACTGGAAAGGCAATGCAGGCTGGCAATAGAGCTTCGTCATCATAGTTATGTCTGACAAAGCCACTCTCACAAAACCTGCCTGGCAACACACCAACTGAAGTGCTTCTGAGACACTGGAGACTGGAGTAGTGGGAAATGATATCGTCAGTGCTCTCCTACATGTGGGGTGGATTAAGAACAGGCAACTGGATGAACCCCTAGGCATCCTGGCACAACTACTTTTCTCAATGTGCCTGGTAATCAGGAGAGTGCAGCAGATGTCATTTCCCAGTGTCCTGATTTCCAGTGGCTCGAAAATGCTTTCCTTGGGGAGCTGCCAGGCTGCAAAGGTAGGCTTTGGAGACACATTTGGTCATTCATGACTGTAAACATGAATCACCAGCAGTTATGAGATGGTAAGCACAGTTGAATTGAACTGATCATAACTACTGAACAAATTGCCAGCCAATGTTTAAACACTGTTTTCTCACAGCAGGCACAAGATCCATAAGGATCTACTGGTGGATCTCTTGGTTACTGGCGTGTTAGTGTTAGATTCCTAACTATGCAGCAACAATAAAAAGGCCTTGGGGAATGGATGAGTTCTAAACTAACTAATGAAATGGGGGGAGGAGAGATTAGGAACAAGTTTTCATGTAAAAGGACAACAAGTTAATTCTGGTATTAGAAACAGCAATCTAGGCTATACGAATGTTTATAGCAGAAATGGGAATCATGTGGCTCTCCAGAAATTCTTGAACTGCAACTGCCAACATCCCCCACCCATGATTATCCTGGTTAAGTTTGTTGGGAATTGTAGTTCAACAAAATTTGGACAGCCACACCATTGTCACCCCTGGTTTTAACATTTCTTAACTCTAAGTATATCACTGATCCACCACCCAAGTTACTGTTTCTCATCTGGCTTTGACTGGATCCTGAACTTCTAATCTGGTTGACTAGTCTGCTATATAAAAGTCACTGTCTGTCTGTGAGTTTGTCTGTTTGTCTGCATCAGGCAGGCGAAGACCTCATATGATCAGCTGTGTGAGGTGAGAAGACTTCATATGATTGGCTGGCTGTGAAGATTCTATGGAATCCTGGGGCTGCAGTTCAGGGAGGGGCTTTAGAATACTCAGCCGGAGAGCTCTTGAGCCTCAGGCCGGTTGCTATGGCGACAAGGCCCCGCAGCAATAAGAAGGGCAGTGTATTCCTTCAGAAACCAAACCTCTGTTATGTTAACAATTCTGAATACAAATTGGATTGGGGAACATGGGGATAAGTTGAAGATACTGGAATAGACTGGTTACTATGGAGATGAGGCCTAGCTGCAAGGAGGAGGAGATTGTATTCCCTCAGGAACCCAACCTTTCTATGTTAACAACTCTGAATACAGATTGGATTGAGGAGTATGGGGAAAAATTACAGCTACTGGAATAGGCCAGTTGCTACTGAGATGAAGCCTAGCAGCAAGGAGGAGGACAATGTATTCCCTGAGGAACACAAACTGTGTATGTAAATAACTCTGAATACAGATTGCATTGGGAAATATGGGGGAAAGCTACAGATACTGGAGAAGATAGTTGGGTGAGTTCTTAAGAGGAAAATAAAATTCTGGGCAATGGTGGGTATATACATTAGTAAATTATAAACTACTGCCAGTACATGTGAGCTTGAGTATTTTGATACAACATGTTTTGCTGTATCAGACATGCAAAAACTCAGTTGACAACACATTCTGTACTGTTATAAAAATCTCAACCCCAAGACATATTTGCTTAGAAAGAAATAATTACTTAAACCGAACTTCTAAATAAATTGTTCAGGACTGCAGCTCAATTCAATGAAGAGAGGACTTGCCAACTGGGAAATAAGAATGTTCCTCTTCTTGCAAAGCAGTTCAACTCAAGTTGACTAGAAAGAGCTATCAAGTATAGAGAACGAATAAACAGATGCAATGTACTAGCAGTCTCTCACTATGTCATGTATTTAGAACTCTTCATTGCAGATAAGTAAAAAATGTATGAAATACATTAAAATCTTCAGAAATATACTTGTACCTGCACCAAGAGCAGTCCTTCACATCAAATCTCAACAGATCATTCAACATGGTTTTTCTTTAAAATAAGAGACAAAAAATATGTAGAGTTATTAAGAAGTGTTAGAGTCATGGCAAGTAGTAAATAGGCACGGCAAATAGTATACAGCAGAAAAAAGATATTTTGCAGCCAAAATGAAACAGCAAAAACATTATCTCACATTAACTCTGGCACCTGTAGATATGCATGTCAGCTTTATTAACTATTGCACTGATCACAATGGACCAAATAGTTATCCTTTATTGAAATAATGCCAGCGGTATCTATCATCATCATTTATTTATTTATTAATTATACATAAGCTTATCTTTCTAGTCAATTGCCCTCAAAAATGACACAGCACATATTCGATAAAAATGTCTCATCTCTGCCAGTAACACTGCCACTTACTTTGAAGCCTATCCTGAAGATCAGATGACTTATTACTGCTTTTAGCCTCATTTTTTCTAGAGTATCTTTTATTATTTTATAGAATTTCAGACAAGAGGGAGAAAAGATAAAGAATCTGGTTATTCTCAAGCCAGATTTATTAACAATTTTGAAGCTTTAGCCATTTCTTATTAAAGTGGCCCCTGAGTAAGGAAGACAGTAGAAATCCCAGAATTTATTGTTGCAGCGATTGGTCAGCATCATCTCCAACCAGTTCAAAGTAAAAGCAAAAACTGACAGTGCATATGCTTGTAATTCAGGTCTTACTACATGAGAGACAAATATATTTAACAACAAATCAGATTTAACTTACAAATTAAGTTTAACTAAAAGCTGCCTTCCCAAAACTTTCCAAGTATTGATAATTTCTTATCTAGCCACAGGAATACAACACTGAGTCACCCCATTTGGATTTCTGGAAGGTACTCTATATAGGGCTGAACCTGAAACACATTCAAAAATTTCAGCTGGCCCAAAATGCTACAGTCAGATGTAACTGGAACAGTTACAAGGAGCATGTAGCTTATTACAAGAGCTTCACTGGCTACAGTTACTCTTCCAGGCAAGAAATGCTGGTTAGGACTCATAAAGCCCTATACTACCTGGGAACAGACTACTTTAAACACTGGTTTCTATTATACAAGACTGCACAAATTGTAAGGTCTTCAGAGGAGATTCTTCTTTCTGTCCCTAAACTACAACAAATATGTTTGGTGCGGCCGAAGAAGAGGAACTTTTTAATGTTGCTCTCAGGCTCTGGAAACTTCCTCCTCAGAGAAGCAGGGTTCGCTCTCTCTCTTTCTCTTGTCCTTCCAATGACAGGCAAAAACAACTTTTTAAATTCTTAACTATATATTTTATTCCACTGGCAGGTAAATATATGTAATCTATCCAGAAGCATATGATACAAATGCAGAAAGAACTAAGAACACAATAAATGCTGCAACCTCAGCTCCCCTCCTCCTTACAACACATTAATAAATTCTTAACTAAGTTCCACAGTAGAAACTATCTGATTCTCAGAACTGATAGCTATTTGCTTCCCTCCCATGAATTGTCTTGCTTTGCTGGTATATCTGTTCATACAATAAGCACAAGCAAGTTCATTTTAAAAAATTAAAGAAGCATTCCTTTCCTTATATGTGTGCTACTCTCTAGTATAAACTTTAGTATTAATTATCACTCAGTTGTGGATTTATATGTTCTTGGATTTTCAATCAGTACAACAGAAAGGCTGGTGGTGAAGTGGTAAATTCTGAAGTACAAGAACTCATTGTGTGAGTTTCATAGCCACACCCCAAGAAGAATCCACAGTCATGATTGCTTTTCTGTTATTATTCCCAAAGAAGATAGTCTCAGTCATCTATAAAACCCAGATATCCAAATCACACAGACAGTCAAACTACAAATGAGTAACTATTAATAACTTTACAGAGCATATGTTTAATACTATACATACTTACATATTTCCTTATTTTTGGTAAAATTATAAGCATCATTATAATCTCATGTTTAGTTACCTAAACTCAACTGAACTTTTAATCACGTAAAATCAACCTGAGTAATATTCTTTCTTTCTTTAATTTATATTTTGCCTCTCTCTTTGCAGAGGAACCCAAGGCAGCTCTGACAACGGAGATGCAACATTTAGCTTTAAATACAAATACAAGCAAACTTCTCATCATTTAGAATACAAGCATAAAATAGATCATTCCGATTATCTTCCACACCTCAATTAGCACCATGCTTCATTTGTCACAAGTGGAAAGCTTCGTTATCATCCCATTCGCTTGTAAGTCTGATCAATTCTCCTGGGGCTAGAACAGGTTAAGTCACCATTTCTACTCTGAAAATGTCCTGGAGCTACACTCCCTTCCTCCACACAGCACTACCGATGCCTGAGGAGGACGCATTTGTTGCCATCTTTTTCCTAGCAAGCAGCAAGGCTCTGACTCTTAACAATATTTACACTGCAAGCGTGATTTTTTACCAAGGAAACTCATTCTCTGACTGCATACAATTCAATTTGTTCAAGGTGGCACCCCTGTATTCCTGCACAACGTTAATAGCTATGTAACAGGCAACATTTCCACAGGTGAAGCCTCCCCCCCCCCCGTCTGAAAATACAGGGACAAAAGAGGAATTTTTCTTGCGTAGTGGAAACTTTTCTTCTTCTTTTTTCATTATTCTGAAACGTTAGGAAAAAAACCTTCCAAAAAAGAGAGGAAAGAAAGAGACGGGGAGGTTATCTTCGTCCCTGCGAAACGCAGTCCAAACACCGGTGCGGCGCAAAAGCGGCATCGAGAGGCGGCGGCAATACGAGCGGACGGGACTCACCCATTATCCCCTCCGAAGACATAGATGGCATCGCGATAGGCGACCACGGTGTGTTTGCTACGGCTGGAAAGAACAAGAAAAAGGCGGCATTCGTTTCCTGGCCTCCCTGAGAGGCACCGTCGCCTCCGCCAACTCTCCACCCTTCACGCCCCTCCAGCTCCCCGCATCCAGCCCCGGCGACCCTCCCCCGTCCTCCTCCTCCTCCTCCTCACCGGGCCCCGACAAACTCGTCGCAGGGCGGGAGGCGGCGCCACCGATGCACCGTCTCGAAGGGCCCGAAGTTCAGAGTCAGGTATTCGACGCTATCCGAACAACTGTGGTCGAAATCCACGCTGGGCGCCACCTTGGAGCGGCCGCCCACGCCGCCCGCGGCCGCCATGGCCCGGCCTCGGACTGAGGAAAGGCGGACACGGCGGGCAGCGACCGGGACGGAGCGTCAACTACAGCTTCCGGCATTCCCTCGCGCTTCCCATGAAGTAGCGCGCGCTCCCGCCAGGGGGCGCTGCTTGCCATGAAATCAGAGAAGAAGCCCCAGAAGGCCGCCGCGCCTGCGCGACGAGCGCTGCTACCTGTCTGAGGGGAAGTCGTGGTGCCGAAGGCGCACGACGAGACGACCGTAGGCGGGAGTTTTGTTTCTTTCTTTGCAAACCGTCTGCTATTTCCAAATTTCCTCCAAGGACTGACTCCGAGGGAAGCGCAGGAGTTTTTAAAGTCTTGAGAGTTACACGTTAGTACCCCCACTGACACCAGAATTGTGGCTGGGCCGAACCAGCTGGACTCTCGCTTTAGATTTTCTTTCTTGCGCTTTCCAAGCGCCCGCTAAAATGATAAAATAAAACGACTAAAGCAGAATAGAACACCACCTGAAAGCTGAATGCAGAGGAAAAAAAGGCATTTTTGTTTAGTTTGGCAACCAAGTTAGAAACAACAACAGTAGAAGGGGGGAAAAAATGCAGCACTGGCAATAAGCGAGCTTCATCCTTTTCTTCATTCGCCTTAAAACATCTGGATTTCTTGCTGCCCATATCGTGAAGATTTCTGTTGTCAAAACGCCGCCGTCACTTTGCTTGCGTGGAAGATTAATGCAATGGTTGCCACAAGCCCTGGTGTCCCCTTCCTTGGAGAATTGAATGTACATTGAGCCTCTGTGGGCCACGGTCTTGTTTTCCATATTACTTTTACACCATTTCCGCACTAAGCTGTTATAGCGGGATGATTCCACTTGCAACATCCTATGGAATCCTGGGGTTTGCAGTTTCGGGAGGGGCCAGGCGGCCCCTCCCGAAACTGCAAACCCCAGGATTCCATAGGATGTTGCAAGTGGAATCATCCCGCTATAACAGCTTAGTGCGGAAATGGCCTTAGATTCTTAATGGAGTCCATCTCTAGCTCGAAACGGTTACCTTGTTAGGCCAGCTATTCCTCCTAGACGATTTGAGAGCAGCTTCCCCTTTGCTTTCTAAATCTTTGGGACCAGAACCATGGTTGGCCTTGTGTGCTTTGAAATCTTTTCTGACTCATGGTGACCCTAAGGCTACCCTATCACAAGGTTTTCTTGGAAAAATCTGGTCAGAGGGAGTTTGCCCTTGCTTTACTCTGAGGCTGCATGTGATTTGCCCAAGGTCATTCAGTGGGTTTCCATAGTCAAGCAAGGGTTCAGTCCCTGGTCTCCTAACGTCACAGTCCAGCACTCAAACCACCGCATCACACTAGGTTTCTGGGATCACAGCAGGGATGCTATTTCCTCATCAAGCACTAGAGGTCTGTCTGATGATTGTGTTACTGCCCGCTGCCAGCGTTGAATAAAGCAACCCTTGACAAAATAGGTAATATTTTATACAATGGTCTCAAGCCAAATTTGGTCATATGTAAGTAACAGATGTAACAGAGCCATTGTAATCTATGAAACTGCTATAGATTTCAGTGGGTCTAACTTAAGACCAAGTGTAGCTCTAAACCAAATTATTTTGGCAGCTTCTTGTAAAAATAGTAGATGGTTGGGAAAATGCAGTGTATTGCCTCGGTATATTGCAGATGTACACACACCTTACATGCTCCCATGTAAGTATAAGTAAGTACACAATTTCTTAACTTGTACTCACGAGGACCAAAAACACAGTTCTAAGCAGAATCCTGGCAATATTAACAAAACATTCAGGACTAGTTAGCTTGAAAGGTTAGACCAGAAGCAGGCAATCTGTGGCTTTCCAAATGTTAGACTGCAACTCAGCCCTAGAGAACACAACTAATAGTGAGGGATACTGCAATCCAACATTTGAAGATTCCCACTGCATTATACACTATACATCATATAGCAATGACTTCTCTAAAGACAGTTAGTACATTTTTTGCTATGAAAGATATTTTCATAATTTTAAAATTGTTTGAGATATTGTAACAAAACTTGTACCAATGACGTCTATCACTGACAAGACTCCTGCTCTTTAAGACCATCTGCCTGTTTCTTTCATTCTTTCATTCATTGTTTTCTTCAAGCCTTCATGGACACCCTATGAAAACATTGCAGTCTGTAGACCACAGGTTAAGAGCCACTGATCTATAGCACAACATAATCTAACCAAGTCAATCATATGGATTGCTTCTGAACAAAGCAGCAGTTTCTGTATCAATAGAATAGCTCCATATGCACAAGATGGCCTTTGTATGTAGAATAAAGAACACAGTTAATTAACTTGCAGTGTTTATTAAGTTTTATATACACACAAGACAGAAACAATAGCTAGCTATCACTCAGATGCTAGAATTGCATTTGATCTAAATTAATCTCTTTACTATTAATATGAAGCCATGACAACTCCCTAGAAAAGATAAGTCCATTAAAAAATGAAAGTTGCTTGCATGTTCCTTAATCAAGGTTTGGCATAGGGGAACAAGTATTAGGCATTTAAGTAGTAATAAAAATGTGAGGTACTCATGTCTTTTCTTCAGTATGCAAAGTTCATTCTCATATTAATAAACTATAAAACAGGATAGTGATTAAAGTTATTTCTACTACCCTAAATAAACTCTTAATATGCCATCCTGAGCTACAAACTCCTGAGTGTGCACTTTAGCTTATGTATTCAAACACAGGAAAAGTTATGGTTTTTACAATTATCTTAGGAGAAATACAAACCACATTAGAAATTCTAAAAAAACAAAAGAAGAAAACAGAAGAGGCTGCTATTTAAATGGAAACAGTTTAATACTTGGCCTTTAAAATGTGTTGTATCAGGTTGTGGTTTTCACTAACCCCTTTTTTTTGGTTAAATTAACCTAATTAGAGCACAAAAACCTATTAAGGCATCTATTTCAACAATTCACCCCAAACATTTTTGGCAAGACAATACTTTATAAATTGCAATGTGTCATAGCTATTCGGCTGTGTTCTTTTCAACAAGATAGTCGGTGTCAATATACCATGCAAGCCATTATTTCCACATAACATTCCAAGGTCCAAATGGACTATGAACTCCAAGTCTTGTTACCCACTATGTCAAAATTTAGCTATTGACTATACTTACAGGTATAATGGGAATACCCCTTTCGCACTATATTCTTATGTATATCTAATAAAATATATATACAAAGACATTTAAAAGGTAGCTACCTTCACAAGAAAACGTTGGATATAATGAGCTTAAGAACAATCACAAGCCTAATCTATAGTCTCCTAAAAGCATTAAAATTGTGGAGTCCTAGAAACTACATTGTGTTCTAGACAATATAGGAAGTGACTCATCTATTTTGGTCCAGTGCTCACTCGCATTTTTTTCTGTTGACTAAGGAAAAAAAATATGCAGAAACAAACACTTTTGAATAACTATTTTACAGTCCTCTATTAGATTAATAATCATGGCACTTTGAGGGGCACCTAAGTTACTCTAAAAGTTTTCATGCAATAAGCTTTTAATTGATTATGTTGTGCAATGGTAGCAGGCCTTAAAATAATTCTATGAACCTAGTGGTAGCATAATAAGGCTGGTTTCTTTTACAACACAGAAAATAATAAACACTGCTGACTTGTATTTGGATAGAGTTGAAAATTATTTAAGTAAGAAATTCATGGAATCTCCTAACTCAACAACAAAGACAGAACACAGTTCCAATGGCATTGCCAGATGCAAATGAAACTGTGTAATCTGAGGCAATCTCGACGCTTAAAACATCCTGGAATATTAATTCCTCATGTTTCGATGTAAGCATAAGCCTAATTTTGCAAACAAATCCTTAAGAATATGCAAAATCATGGAACTGTAGCATAGAGAGATACACTTTGTACATCGCACATCCAAACAGCTTGATAGCATGTGGCCCAAGCCTGTTTCCTTTTCAACTGAATGGGGGAGGGAAGGGGAGAGAAATATATACTCGTTCCTCAGGAAGTCTCCCCTCCTACACAGCATACAGCTACTTTAGTTTTTGTACTTTTTTCATCTTTATGCTATGCTATTGTTCTTCTTCCTTTTTAAAATACTGTTCTATTAAATATGCAGTCCAAGTCTTCAGAATTCAGGACTGAAATATGTGTCAGCTATTAAAGTACAAGCCTGTTAAAACTCCTAGTTTTCTTTACACTAGAATGGCTCATGGGCTTTTAGCATTAACATGGCCCAAACCTTTGAATAAAGTACAAGTCATACAAAGCAGTCCTTCAAAGTAGCAGCTGTCACTCCAATACAGCATACAGCACCTAATCCAACTTACCTTCAGTTGCAACATGTGTGAAATTTCTCTACTGCATGTTTACATTTGGTGAATTAGGAGGTCTTTAATTTTGCATATCTGGTTTTATAAGACACATATATGACATTTAGACATGTGACACATACCATGTACCAAAGGTACACGGTCAGATCCATTCATCTGTAAGAACATTCAGTATGAAGCACACAGGCAAGCTGATGTAGATAGCACACATTATACAAGGAAGAGAAGCAATCATCCAAACCTAGAAAAACAAACTTAACATTTAGAAATTTCTTCCAATCCAGACTGTGATCACTAGAGCAAGAGAGTCCCCTTAGTGTTAAAGGAACACATTTAATTTTTTAAAGGATTCCCAAAGATACAACTGTCTCTCTGAGACTTTTAAAAAGAAAGATACCAATGTATGTTTGAATAGTTTTATTCAGTTTTCCCAAGAAGGGAGGAAAGGCAAAGAGGTGTTGTGAAATGCATCACTCTATTTACTTGCAGGTCAGCCAGTAAATGTTTAATTTTACTGCCCTATAAAATACAGATACTGATTTATGGATTAGACTTAGCTGTTTTCTATAGTTCCTGTCTGTGTAGGAAGAAAAAGTATTTGAACTGTATTCATGAACCGAACAGGCAAGTTAAATACAACCAGAATTTCATATAAAAAAGTTTGGTTGCAAAATGAGTTATCAGTAACCACAGGAACCGAGGCTTTTTATGTAAAAAGTCTGCTTGGTATGGGTGTATAATAATTTTAGTAAAAGACTGTGTAAATGACAGAGCTTAGTTGAAAGCCATTCACCTCCATCTACAAATGGAAGTTTGGCTTTATTTCTTGGGTTTTAACCCAATCTCTTGTACTGTAAGCAGATCCCATTTCATTCAAGTTTCTATTTTAAAAAGATGTCATATGTAAGATCAAGATAATTTACCCTGTGTAATGTTAAGTGCGAAGCAGGAAAAATTCCCAATTTATATATACATCCAAGCAACAACCATAACTTCCTCATTCCATATGCTGTGCTGTGAAAAGTCAGTGAAGTGCCTTTTCAGTGGAGGAAAGAAAAGTGGCTGCAGGGCCCATTATTTTAATCATCTTCTGGAAAGCTGATCTGAATAGTGTTCCCATTGTGCAAATCCAGAATGCAAAACTCAATGCACATCTCTTTCTCGTTTGAACCCTACATCATAAAGAACAGTACTTCAAAATTAACATAATCACATTTGTAGTATCTGATGAATAATGGAGAATGTTTCATGTTTAAGTCACAAAACATGAAATAAACTAGAAAAATCATGTCCAGATATGATCACAAAGGTTTATATGCCAGTTTATATGCCAATGGTTTGAAGAACCCTTCTTTCATTCTCATTGAGATGGTCTGAGAACATTGCATAGCAAGGCTGCTGGGCAAACTGACGTAAGAAGTCTGTAAGATAAGCCTGGAAGAGAGAAAAACCAATTCTAATTTTACTTTCACTGGTTAGTCTAAAATTATTCATATATGGAAAGAAAAACAAGAATAAATATAAATACATCCATCCATCCATCCATCCATCCATCCATCCATCCATCCATCCATACATACAACTCGAGTGGTCACAATACAATATCATTAGGATTTCAAAAGATCTTACAGGAAAAATGCCTTTGTTTCAGTTTTGAGTGTACTAAAACTACAGAAGGCTAGTCAAAGATAATATACCTTGTCAGTTTTAAAACAACTGTTCTAGCCAATCTGTTCCTGAATGCATTCAAATGTTCCAAAGGCCTCTATGGCTTGGGACCTCTATGAAGGTCATATCTGGAAGCCTTCCACAGGTTTTTCCCTCTTAGCCGGCCATGACTGAAAGGTGCATGTTTTGGCTATGGCATCCTTTCCTTGGAACACCCTGTTTAAAGGTTGTAAGGAAACAGGAAACACACCCTACCTGTAGGTCTATTTGATAAAGAGGATCTTTCAGTGCATCAGGATCATCCTCCTCATCATCTTCATAGTAATCTTCATCTGTCAGGCAAACCCCGTTCAAAGTGAACGAAAAGGAAGTTACTATATTACATATCATACTGTTGTTTCCTTTGTTTAAATAAAAGCATACCCATTTACTATTTTATAGCGATCTATAGGTGTCCCAAACTGGGGGGTGCACATGTGCTGGAGAAGACAATAGATGTCTTCCTAACCTCTCCTCCTTAAAAAAATTAAGAGTTATTACCTCTCTGATTTAAACTGGAACTGTAAAATTAACAGAAGTACATAGCACTGGCTTTGGAGAACACGATCTGCTGCGGCAAAATTCCTTTTAAAAGGAAACAGAGATAAGTGGGAGAAGAAAAGCCGGCTGCTCCTGTGAGTGTGATCTACGGCGACAGACAGAATGGAGATGGATGGCAGTGTGGTGAGTCCTCCCACAGAAGTCTCATTAGCAATCTTAGATTGTAAATTAGCCAAACTGTTCCAAGCATTTCAAATTGTTGAAGTAACAAGACTCTTGTAGATCAGGTAAAGGAGGTGAAAAAGACAGCCAAGGAACCAAGAGATGAAGCAGATGTGAGTGAGAATGAGATAGAAAAGTTGAAAAAAGAATTGGTAACACTAAAAGAAAGATTTATAGATTATAACAGGCAATGATGCAGAAATTTAAGACTGAAAGGTTTTAAGGACTGAATTAAATCATCTGACTTAATTGCTACATTGGTGACATGGTGGCAGAGTTTTGGAATAAAAATTTCCCCTGCTGATCTTGACGGAGTGCACTGGAGTATTGGAGGAGTTTCTGGAGGAAATAATCACAAGAAAAGTAGAAGAAAAAGGATTAATAGGGAAAATGTATAAAAAATTGTTAACGGCCCGGTATAGAATGACAGAAGCGTTGACAGTTAGTTGGGGAAAAGATATATCAATAGTAAAGAAATCAAAATTTGGTTACAAAAAATTGCTAAAAATAAAAATACAAATGTAAAAGAACAAATGAAAATGATTGGTAGATGGTACAAAACATCCCATCAACTGGTAAACATAAATGGCAATTTCCCACCAAAATGCTGGCATGGATGTGGAGCTAAAGGTATTTATATACATATGTTTTGGGAGCATCCATTTATTCAGGAGTTTTAGAAAGAGGTTAAGAAACAAATAAATGTAATAATAGGGAGAGAGGTTCAATTAAGTAAAGAAAATTGTTTAACCCTCAATTTAGGGACAATAAATGTAAATAAGAATGAAATCTGTGTAACAAAACAAATTTTAAAAGCTGCTCATGCTGTGATTGGTTTAGGGCAGAAAAAGAAATCAACGTGGAATGACTTTTACTTGATAAAATATATAGAAGAAGTTATATTATTTGATTTTCTTAGGGAAAGAAGGTTAAAGTATACTAGGTATTGTAAAGAATCATGGAGGGATAACTGGAAAATAATGATTGAGAAAGTAAAAGAAAAATCGGGGTATGAAGATGTGATAAATTTGATTAAGATTATATTCCATATCTCTGAAAGAGCTTACTGATATAAATGGATACAAATCGGTCTGGATCCTCTGTTAGCCGTTTGGAGGGTGTGGGGAGAATAGGTTTGATAGGTTGAAAATGCATTGTTGTAAAAAACTTTTTTTCCTTGTAATAATATTGTAATACAGTATATATTAATGTATATTAAGTATGTGACTAATAATAAAAGAGAAAGAAAAAAAAGGTGTCCCAAACTGAGATATAACTAACATTATGATTACTTCACAACTAAAGCTACATTTTCATTCCTGAAACACTTTCTTGGCGATGGAAACTAGTCTCCAACAGTAGAGTTATGGGGTTATTTAAATAGGTTTGTCTTTACAGAATCTACAGCAGAAGAAAGGTTCTAGATACACAGCCTTCAAAACAGTTAAGGGGAATTCTTTCAAGAAATTCAAGTGTCCTTGGTGAAGGAAGATGGTGAACAGATCAGGTTGCTCCAATTCTTTGCCCCATATCATTTTCCAGCTGTACTCAAAGCTTAATCCTCACGAATAGTAAATAAAGGGCAAATCTGTGGGCTACATCCAATGTAGTGATGGAGGTAACACTGGTACTTCCTTCTCTCCCACCCCAGACTCCTGTTGTACCGAAAACTTGTCCCAGAAATTTTTCCAGCCCCCAGACAAGTTGTTTAGGGTGCACAAAGGACGGGCTGCTGGTGGAGGTGCACTTTGGATACTGCTCTAATGCGCACTTAATCACCTCAGACTACAAGTCAAGTCCAATGCTCCTCCCTAGAAAAATAAAGATTCCCAGTGTAGAAGATTATAATGTCAAAGAGAAAAGTTCAAACTAAATCAACTCACAGACATGCTATTTTTCTACACAAAGAAATCTTTCCTCATGGAGGAGCATTCAATCAAGAGAGCCTTCTTTTGCTGTCAGAAGCTATCTTGTCCCAACTCAGGTTTATCATTTTCTGTACATTTCATAGAAACTTCTTGCTTACTAATTCTAAAGATCTGTGTGTGCATATCATCTGAAGCTGGTCTAAAACCAGGATGTGTGTGATAAATCCTAATTTAGATTATTTTTCAAATTCCAAAATCTGTAAGCACTTCCTGCTCAGCCATCTGCTATGTTTTGCTTTCATTCTAAGATACAATTTCTTGCTACTTAACAACATTTACTTTGACGCTAAAACCCACCCTCATGCCTAGCAGTTATCTGTATATTACCTTCCTCAGGTAAACTTCACAAATTTAGAATTGTTCCACTCACCATACTTGTTTGTGGCAAGAATATCTGACAACAGCTGTCCTGTTAATCCTTCATCTTCTTCCTCTTCCTCATCTTCTTGATCTTCCCACATATCATTAGATTCCTCTGTTAAGTGAGAGAAGTGATTATGCCATGAGGTTAGAGATTGTAGAGATTGGGGGGAGGACTTAACAGGGAGGTATATCGTCCATCATGGTGTTTTCAGAACTGTAGATTTCTGATTGAGCAGCATATACCAAGAAAGCTACAATTCCTGTAACAAATATATGAACAAACAGCTTAGGCCCAACACTGGAATATATAAGAATGCACACTTATTTCTCAGCAATAAGTGCATGTACCCAGGAATACCACCAAATAAATTGTCATAGCATCCGGCACAGCTCTGACTGAAACATACTACTACACATACTACTGACTGAAAATATTGATTCATTGGAATATTTCTAGCCACCACCAAGAAAAATGGCACAAAACATCTGGGACAGGACGGGCAGGACTGGGCCATATAAAGGAGGCAAAGGTCTTACTGAGAAGTAAATAGTCCTTTTTAAAAAAAATCCGAATTTACACCTACAGAGGTGAGAAAAAAAATCTGTGTACCCCTTAGCACTATCACATATTTCCAATTTAAAATATTATTAGATTTTGATCTAACTCCATAATCCTAAACAAAAGACAAGCTAATTAAACAAATTAAGCAAATGACACACAAACATTATGTGCTATCAACATTCATTTAACCACAACTGATTCAACAATCAGTATCAATGTCCAGAAAGCATGTGAACTTTTAGATTCAGTGTCTATTGGCACCCCCTAAAGCAGTAATGGCTTCAAGTAAGCATTGGTCAACCTCTCTTATCTTGTGCTGAGGAATTTGGGCCCATTCCTCTTTACAGAACTGCTTCTGCTCCATGACATCTGAGAGCTTCCTTTCTGGTCCTTTGATATCATTTTGTGGGGATTTACATCTCAACTTTGATGAAGCCATTCTGAAACACGGAATTTCTTCTTCAGCCATTCTTTGCTAGATCTGCTTATACATTTAGGATCGTTTTTGCTCAGCTTCAGCTTTAGAACAGATGGGCCGACATTCTTCTCTAGAATGTTCTGAAAGATGGCCAAATTGTGTCAATGATGGCAAGCAACTGAGTTCCTGAGGCAGGAATCCAGATCCAAACCATCCCATACCCAGCACCATGCTTTACAACTAGGATGAGGTTCTTTTGTTCAAACTCAGGGTTTGTTTTTTCAACACGTTAGCCAAGGTTAGAATAGAGTGCAGATCTCTGGATGTTACTCTAGGGTTCTTACTTTCTGGATGCTGTACCAGTTTATTGTTGGAGAGATTTTGGTCAGATGAGAACTCTTGGGTAGTGACTATGGTCTTGAACCTTCTCTATTTCTAGTCTGTCTGACATGGAATGGTGGAACCCCTAATTCTTAGAAGTGGTTTTGTAACCCTTTTGAGACAAACAGGCATCAAATATTTGCTTTTTTGAGGTCCTCAGAGAAGTATTTTCATCATAACTTGACATATGACTACAGAACTCTATGGTGAAGACCAAACTATTTCTGATCCTCTTTGATATGATGGAGCCTCCCAAACCCACCCCTGCAACCTAACCACTTATTTACAAATCTAATTCTAACTATTTATCTTTGACTGAGCTGATGTAACCACTTATTTTTGCACCCACCTTATTATGTACTTTTTTTTGCTTTATTTATTTATTTACTTTTTTTTATTTCAGAAGAAATGGAATTGGTTAATATAAACTTTATTGGACATTTAGAAAAAGAGTGGTTTTGATCAATGAAGACCATCGTGGTTGAACTATACAATCTCCATAAATATCAGCAGGATTCACAACCCTTCTCACCACTGTAGCAAAGATTCTTAAAAAAAAAAATCAGATATCACTACACTTCTACATAACTGGAAGAATTCAGCATAACCACATGCTCATTTTAAAGAAACATTAACCCATTCTCTGCTTGAAATTAAAACCATTATTTTCAGAAGAAATACAGGAACTGCTGGATCATATGTATGTATGACTACAGTATCTGTGAAGTGCTCTTTATATAACTGAAGGTTGATTCTACAGAAGCAATGATCACACATAAATGTATTTTATTATATTTATGCCCCATCTTTTTCCTAAAGAGCCTATAGTTCCATACATTCTTGCCTCATTTTGATATAACAATCATTATGTAAAGTGAGATTAACAGTTTACTACTAGGCTCAAATGTGAAATTAATGGTTGAGTGCAAATTTAAACTTGGATCTTTCTAAACCTAATCTAATCACAGCCCCATGCTGGTTAGCACCAAATCCAACCAGCACAGAAAGCAAGAAATCAAAACAACATAGTACCTTGGTTCCATTCTGCAGTCGTTTGTCGAGAAGCATTTGCTTCCATTGCATTGGAAAGTTCATTTATTATTAGCTTTAGGATTTTAACTAACAAAGGAATGTTTGTCCAACGTTCAGGATCTGGAGAAAACACAGAAAGTACACACACACACACACGAATTGGAGAAAACATACTTAAGCGTATATAGCACACTAAATTGTGATTGTTTGCAGCAGCTGCACAATGGGGTAGCTATATGTGGATCTTTTATATTACCATCACAAAAATCTAATATCAAAATACACGAATGTAGGATTACCTGGGTTGTCCATAAGATAAATTCTTTAGTCCATATTGTACGAATGACTTTACTAGGCTAAATAAAAATAGTTTTTGGGACTTTCTGGTTGTCTTAATAAAGATCTTGCCACAACTTATTATTCCAAACTATTTTTAACAGTTATACGTAGTACAATAGCACTATACATTGGGAGCTACAGCAACTGACTAAGCACTACCAATACGTTGGTGCTTGACCTGGTCACCACTAACGATAGCCAGCATGTAAAATTCTATCTAGGAAATTCCTCTTAGCAAGGCAGGCACAGCAAGACACTTTGTTTTGTCAATTAGTTTGCACAGGAATTATAAAGAAAAGGGGTTCATTTGCTCCACAACAAATACAGAAGCAAAATACCTCAGTGAAGCAGGGACAGAACATTCTGCTTCACCAGCCCAACTGGTTTCTGTGCAAGCACCACTTGAGCTGGCTCAAGCCATGACCACATCTTCAGTTGTCTAAAGTTTCTGTAGACTCTACATGGTACCAGGCCTATACAAATTAAAGGGAAGGGAAGGAAATAAGAACGTCCTTACTGTGCTGCTGCCTGGTGAAGGAAGGAAAGGGGGCAGTAAAAAGGGCAAGCAGGAACATGAGGGGGAGGGGCAGAGGCTTTTTATATCTGCAAACTGATTACTCATCCTGTTTTCTACTCATAAGAAGGGGTCTTTAGATTTTCTATGTACATTAGTTTGAACTGGAACACAAAGATAGCCCATCATGTATACAACCCACTAAACGTCTCTCTACTAGCAGCAACTGTCTAACTCTTTCTGACGGGACTTCTACATGCAGATTAGAAGTTTCCATATCTTTTTTAAAAGATCTTTGTAAGCTCTTTTCACCTTGCTAATTCTAAACTGAGGAAATATTTTAAAGCTTACTTTTAGCTGCTTTTGATCTTGTGCGTATTCCTTCTTCCATATTAAATATTTCTTCCCCTTTTACTCGTATATCCTGAAGACGTTTGTCATCTGAATTGATACCATATTGGAGGAGTTTACACAGGGCTACAGAGCTAAAATTTGAAAAATAATGTACCTGAAGATCTTCATGTTTAGATTCATCATAGTTATAAAAGACATAGCTATACAAAGTATATGTACAGGGCTACAAGTATCTGACCAAACAGCATCTGCTCTCCAGATCTTTTGGCAAAGGATGACTTACAGTTTTCAAAAGAGTTTCTTTCACTCACAGGGATAAACTGCAATTTCAAAATCTGTTGTATTTAGTTTTGAAGATAATTTGTTAGTTTACAGTATCTTTAGAAATACAGTATTACATTGGATTTGAAGCAAATAATATTTCATCAGATCGCCAAGGAATCTTCCCAATAGAAGCAACAGATTTAAGTCGCAATCAGAACCCAAATGTCATCATCGTCTTCTAAGACTTTCATTGCATGGGAAGTTTGTCATCAACATCAAGCAAAGCTAAGTAGCGTAGGTACAAATTTTGGTGCCTGACATCATATGTAAGAATGTAAATCTATCATGGGCAAGAGATTTAATATAACTGGGAACTGATGAACAAGGTCTCCAGTTAGGCTAGATATATAAATAATTAACACATACTAAGTCTGCTCCCTTTTCAAGCAGTAATTTGGGAAATATTCTACTCTACCAGCTGTAACATATTTATGAGACTATTTCACTGCAAGATATTTTTCTTTGTTTTTTCCTATGTTTTTCCTATATGTTTCTATAGCATTAGCCCAATAATAATTCTACTTCAGTAAATCTCAAACAATTAACCTTTAAACAAGAGGTGAGCAAAGTGTGACCCCACTTTTGAAACTCTTGAAGCCCAATGGATCTCCCTCAAAGCCCCCAAACTATAGGTATGTGAGATTTATTTACTAATTTTTTGTCCCCAAATCATCCCAAACAAACCAAAAATGCCCACAAACATGGCAGTATGATTCCTCCCACCCTACAATACCTTACTTCCCCCCAAACATCGAAAATCAGCACTCCACTATTTTCTCTTTCATATATAAAAAAAAACTTCCATTTTCACTCATTTCTCATTATGTGCTAACCTGGGAAGCTCTGGTTTATAGTCTTAATGGTTTGATTAAAACAAAACCATTATCAAAGCATTTAGAATCATAGAATCATAGAAATGTAGAGTTGGAAGAGACCACACGGGCCATCCAGTCCAACCCCCTGCCATGCAGGAACACCCTCAAAGCACTACCGACAGATGGCCATCCAGCCTCTGCTTAAAAACCTCCAAAGAAGGAGACTCCACTACACTTCGAGGCAGCATATTCCACTGCCGGACAGCCCTGACTGTCAGGAAGTTCTTCCTGAGGTTCAGGTGGAATCTCCTTTCCTGCAGCTTGAATCCACTGCTCCTTGTCGTGGTCTCTGGAGCAGCAGAAAACAAGCCCACTCACTCCTCTACATGGCATCCCTTCAAATATTTAAACATGGCTATCATGTCCCTTCTTAACCTTCTCTTTCGCAGACTAAACATACCCAGCTCTCTAAGTCTATCCTCATACGGCATAGCTTCCAGGTCCCTCACCATTTTGGTCGCCCTCCTCTGGACCTGCTCCAGCTTGACCATGTCCTTCTTGAACTGGGGTGCCCAGAACTGGACACAGTATTCAAGATGAGGTCTAACCAAAGCAGAGTAGAGTGGTACCAGTACCTCCCTCAATCTGGACACCATACTCCTATTGATTGCTTGCAAGGTTTTCTTTTCTTTACAGTGAGTATTTTCTATTTTGGGGGCAGACGCTGTGATCATAGAATTCCTTACCTGACTTTGCCTTCATATTGTCCATAGAACAAGTGTTGTCGACTCATCCACTCTGACATTACAAACTCTAAAGCAGGCTTGCCTGTTGGTCCAGGTAGGCTGCAAAGGAATTCTAGTAGTGGTTCCAGCTGAGAATGAACCAGGTGAGCAAACACCATGATCAAAGACTGCAACAGGAATGAAAATAATGAAGAAATTTTTGTTTTTGTATTTTGGAGCAAAATAAAATATCACACAAAACTGATAATATAAATTTGAAGTATAAATTTAAAGAAGCGACTGAACTTCATACTTACACGGTCAAAGGATATGCTATTAATCACATTGTTTTCGTGCACTGCATCATTAATGTTCTAGAAGCCATCATTTGGCTGAATTTGGAATTGTAGCTATGTGTATGGCACATCTCAGTTACAAATTTCAGCAGATCAGCCATACAAGAATTTTCCAATTATTCAGCAATAATATTAGAGGTAAAACTGACCTTATGCTAATATTCTGGGAAATTATGTGGCCCATGCCTCCCTCTTTGTATACTGCTCTTTCTCCTACAGATCACATACATAACCTGTATCATAATAACTGCAGATTTCTTCATTTACATACCATGAAAATACTCCCCCCTTCTATTTTGCATACTGTATGAAGTACAACCAATAAGTGATAATAACCACAAATTAATAAAATCTAGAAAGTCAGTATAATAACTGTTAATTTCCAGTTTTGGAAACCTTGCAAGCATTCCTAATGAAGTCTGAAGGTATTTTTCCAAAAGCCTCACTACTAGCAGCATGCAGAGTTGCCTTTTTAAAATAATGGGTGTTCCTATTTGTCAGCAAAAATCTATGAAGTCAGATATAACTTCCTCAGCTTTAGCCTCAAGTGAAATCCAATTTCCATCCTAATTACATATTTGAACTTTAGGGGAACAAGCAAAGAAAACCTGGTATGCACTGAGGTCAGAATAAGCCCAAATCTCCATTCCCAGAGTAAGTACAAGTGTTTTCAAAGATTCTGAAACCTTCATATGGACCATCTGAATGAAACTGCAGTTTGGAAAGCCTGTCACACAAAATGTGCTATTACAGGCGTGTTATAGTTCGCCCCTCCTACATAGGGAGGGGAACATCAAAAACCCCAGTTTGCATGGTTTATGTAAGTCCACTAAATGCTGTTAAAGGTGATTTCTGTAGAGTTTATTGTATAGACAAACCCTTCTTGTTTCAGTCATGGGCAGTGCAACCTCTGGTCTCCATCTGGAGAAGAGTCCATAGCTTACAGTACTGCCCAATGGACCTGTATCACCCTTAGAGACCACAAGATGGTGCTAGAGGATAACCAATGCCGCTGCTTTCTTCCTTATAGTCCTTCTTCCCCCGCTTTTGGATAGAGCCTCCTTGACGCCATGTGGTCTGTGGATGCTGTCCACTCCAGCTTCACACCACTCACACTCTTGCTGTCATTCCAGTCTCTTCCCTCTTCTCTCCTCTGTCCTCCTTCTACCTCCTCCCCTTTTCCTGCTGGCTTCCTGCCTTCTGAAGGGCTGCCCCAGGGCCCCACCCCTCCTCACCACACCTTCCAGGGCTATATCAGGGTCTAGCTGTCAGTTTTCCATTGCTGCTCTGCAGCTGTCTCTCACCCCATCCATCAAGCTCTCAGCTGGTCTGTGCTCTTAAGGCAATTCCCTTGGTAAGTGTATCCCTCTTACAAGAGGCAACTGTTATAAACAGTACAGACCAGCATTCACACTTGGAACATAATCTCACTCATTCATTTATCATTAATCTGGCTTTGCTCTGACAAATTTTGCACTGAAATTCATGAAGAGATACAGCTAAGGTTTTTCATTTGAACAGCATACTATCAAGATTTTCTCAGCATACTATCAAGCCTCCTTACCTGCATTACAGTAAGTGTTTCCGCTTGTTGCATTTTACTAAGAATTGCTCTTAGGATCTGGTCTAAATTCTCTCCTAATTCACTTCCTGCTTTGGAAATCAATGTGGAAACTAATCTGCCCACAAAGGCAGCTGTAAACTCTGAGGTGCGTGGATCTAGAAGTTGGCTCACCACCTGCATCACATACCACAGTCCATTGTGACCTTGCTCATCATGCCACTGTGCAATTTGCTCCAGAGCTACTGAGATGTATGCACGTAGACACTCACCACCATTCTGAATGAACAACAAAACACATAATCAGAACTCACCCTTTCAACCCATTAAGAATTTAGCCATTCAACATGATACATTATAAACATAAGGAAAAAATAATTTCTAAGATTTCATGCATCAGTGAGTAAGTAAGATGCAGATCTTTTCATTTGACCTTGCTCCTCTTTTCTGCACTTGATTGCCATTATAAAGATTACTGTGGATATGGATGAATGCTATGAAATATTTTTATATTCAGTATAAACAACACTCTGTAAAGATTATCACTTATCACTACTCTTGAAACTAATGCTGTAAATATCTAGTGAGTGGCTTAAACACAAATATTGCAGTTCTGATCCTGACTGCTTCCAGATGGGAGAGAAAACTTAGAACCATATGTGAATGGCCCTGAACAAATTTAATCCAAGGGTAACTAATGACTCACCAGGAAAATTTTTACTTATTAAAAAATTTGCTCCTTCTGCTCCACAATATCAAATATGCTATTCAGTGTGAAGCAGCTGGATTGACTACATAAGCTTAAGTACAACCAAGAAACCTTCCCTCTATTGTCCCTCTAAACACACACAGAGAGAGAGAGAGAGAGAGAGAGAGAGAGAAGATTACCTGCATGGTAGCATGGTCATCTGTATGCAAGCTACACTGAGCCACAGCTGGAAAAGCTTGGCATATTAAGAGCTCTGAAAGAGGAGGCTTAGTATTTCTCACAACTGTGGTTAAAATGTCTATTGAAGTCTGAAAAAGAAAAATTCAGAAAGAGAAGGTTACTAGCTATACAATAAGGAGGCCGATATCAACGGCAAAGTAAATGTATCCTATTGTTCTAAAACAAATGTGAATACAGTTGAGGTTTTCTTTGCTCTTTGGGAGGAGGCTATTATGAGTTACAAATGAAAATCAACAGATACTTCAATGTTCTACTTTTCACTTAGCAAAACTGAGTAATTTATGAGGAGCAAGGAACAGATCAGTTTTCAGGAATCATTTTTGTCATCCGCAAGGTACTCAAGATTCTTCAAAGATGGCCACTTCAAGTGAAATAAGAAAAGCAGTATTTCTAGTGTTTATGGGTTTGACTTGACTAAGTGAGTTGGATTCATTTGCTACTGAAACTAATGGAACAAGTCAGTTATGATTCAAGTTCAATTGATTTCTATTGGACTTGAGTTCAGTTAACTTCATCTAGATCCAAAAAGATGTGAAAAAGCTTTGTGACCTATGAGCAAGTTCTGATAAAGGACAGAAGAGGGTTCAGTGTTAAGTCAAGAAACAGTTATTGGAATGAGGCCCTAAGACCCCAAAGATCAAAGATTAAGCGTATGAATACTTACTGCACAAAGCCCTGCTGGAATCTTATCAGCAGGAGCCTGCATAATACTAACAAGAGTTGGGATCAACCTCATTTGCATTGCATCTTGGCAAGCTTCTATTTGTGCTAGTTCCTTAAAGATATCTTGGGCAAGAGAGGCAACAACAGGATCTAAAACAAGGAAAGACACCAGTTACTACTGAGGAATGTCTAGATAATAAGGTAATAAGAAAAGGTAGCATACTTATTTTAGATGTTGCTAGATGGAAAAATGTTCTTAGATACCTGATACCTAACAAGCAGCTGCACTTTCTGCTGTATAATGGCTGCTGATTGCTCAAGTGCTTTCTTTGCTCCTACCATTTCCTTTTCAAGATAGCCACTGGAGCTAACTAGAAGGGGAAAGTACCGGTAAGCCTTTACCTGTGTCTTTTGTTCTTCCTCACCCTCCCTATGCTGGGAGGAAGAGCTCTAGAGGGGAATCGTGGAGGTGGGAGTTATTTGCGATTTTTCCACTTTCATGAGAGTTCTGTGCCCCTAACTCTAATGTGGAGGGTCTACTGTAATCAAACATCAGAAAAGGAAGTCACAGCTTCAGCAAGTGACCTTCTTCCTTAAGTGGTACATGTGAGAAGAAAATAAAGTCTTACAACAAGCTCTTAACTCCATTAGCAGAATTATTCCATGCCTCTTCTACAACAAGAACTACATACCAATCTACGCTTTTCCTTATTCATTACACTGTCTGACTAGCTCCCCATCAACATTTAACAATCAGGAGTAAGCTAAACTTTTGGATACAGTTTTAAAGGGCATAAGAATAAAAATTAAAGTTTGTTTGCTTTTTATGTCTTTCTAGAAATAACTGTAAGAGCAAGAAAGATAAAGCATAAACACTGGAAAGAGCATGTTTACAATTCAGGATTTAATTTAAACTGATCGCAGAAAAAAATACAACATGTCAAATAAATTACTTTATGCCTGACCCTACCATAATACAAAGATAGGTACAAAATTAATCCCAAAATCACATTACAGTGGACCCTCCGAATCTGTGAGGTTCCATTCCAAGAACCCCCACAAATTGGAAAAAAGGCAAATGTTCGCATCCCAAAATATTAAATGGCAGCGACATGTGCATAGACACTTCAGCGCATCCACATTCACATCAACACCATTTTAGGTATAGAGCATAATGCTCAGTGTTAGCTGGAAGCCACATATATGGAGGCTGCCAATATGGAGGACTGACTATATTTAATGTACATGAACTTAACTTCTGTTCCTTTCTATCAATTAATCTGCAATCATTATTTAAACACAAAGAGTGGAAGAGATGCTACCAAAATGGTGTATTACACATATACACATTTCAATCATCAACACTTTGAATTATCTGACATATAAAATGTTGGCTTTATTGAGAATGAGAAAATAGTCTTAGTTATTACCAGATTTGTTACATCGATACCAAGGCTCTTGGTCTCAATAACCGGAAGGCTGGCTATCATGTTCTAGCTGGGACTTTTCTATAGATTAGACTGAGAAATAAAACTAATAACAGTTATACATCTCTTGCTGGATTTTCCCATCCAAGATGGACTTCACTGTTGTCTTTCATGTAAAACACTGGAAGAGAACAACTGAAATCCTGTACAGTGGGTCCACAGGATCCAATGGATCCAAAATCCATGCATGCTCAAGTCCCATTATATAAAATGGTGTAGTAAAGTGGTGTCCCTTATATAAAATGGTAAACAATTCAAATGAGTGCCAGAGAGAGCCGGAGGATCTGTGGCATGGCGGGAGGCTACAGCTGGGCACACGACAAAAAGCAAGATTTGCTTTTTGGATTTTTTTTTCTGAATATTTCTGAGCCATGGTTGGTTGAATCCATGGATGCAGAACTCACAGACACAGAGGGCCAACTATAACTGAACCATTTTTCTCTTTAAAAAATACATTAACCAATTTTTATTGTGCACTGAACAGCTTCTTTTGAATCATGTACATACCATTACTATATTTGAGAAAGATGGCAATTGTGAAGGGACAAATCTTGTTCTCTACGCTTGCTGTAAAGGCTGGGTCAACTGTGCAGACAATGCAAAGTGTTTCCATCACAAGATTAAGGACCTCTGAACTAAACTGAGCTGCTAAGTGGATCAGTCCATCAAGGATACTGGGAAGAAAAGGCTGTAAGACATGGGTGCTTTCAGAAATTTTCAGTTGATCACAATAACTAGAAAAAAAACACACATAAAATTTCAGTAAGGTTAGTAAAACAGCAACAACAAGTGACTTTTCCCATAATCATGCATTTTAAGATTATCAGGTCAATATTTTATCTGTCATAGCAAAACATTCAACATATTTGACATTTTCCCATATATGCCCCAAATCAAATCAAAACATGCCTTATTTCTTCATATACATACCCCCAAATAGCCCTTACTGCAGAAATTCGGACAGAAGGTGGCTGGGTTTCATGAAGACCACTGACTGTAGCTTGTAGGAACTGCTGGATGAGCTCTGGGGACATTGCAACTGTGAAACGACTGGCAGCCCAAAGAGCACGGCCAAGCAGGAAAGGAGACACTGGAAGAAAAGTATGTAAAATATTATTGCTATTGCATCCATCCCTCTTAATCTTTTTCTACAGAGCAGGGTTCTCTGTAATTGAGAACAACTGCATAATGGATACAGTGAACAAGTAAGATATCTCATTTTCATATAAGACTCCTCCCTTCAATGAATCCAAGGCAAGGAAAATGAAGCAATTATCAAATGTATCTGAAAATCCCCCTTCTTCTGTGCATGTTGTGTAGAAAGATCAGAGGGGGTTACCACTGTGATACAATACAGCAAGGCAACTGAAGATTCTGGGAATATGTATATATCCCCTCCTTGTTCTTGATGGATGAAGAAGAGATGTGAAATGCTTTCAGAGCTGTGAGTTCTGAAGGAATAGCAACAGGGCACAGGAGATGCAAGGAAGATGGAAGCCTCTCCTATTCTGAGACTTATTCATTGCCATCATTTAAATAGACCTTACAGTGATTTATAAATTAATCTCATCTTGCATGAAAATGGAAAAGCAACAGAATTCACATCTTTTTCTCTCCAAATGTGGCCACAGATAACTAATTTCTTCAATGCATTACAAAAATTGCACAAATACTTAGAAGATTCTTTGTTTTTTAAGCATCAGTTCAGTAAATCAAACGATGAAATACCTGATAAGTTGAGATCTGCAAGAACAACATTTGTTAGAAATCCATGCATGTCAAAGTGTATCCTGCCATTCTTCACGCTGTCTGTGATAAGAGATTTGACTGAACCTAAAGCCAGCATGCAAGCTTCATGTATTTTCCACCTGCAAAACAGAATTGACTTAGATATTAATCTGTCTGATTATTTCCAAGGGAACTAAAATGTAGCTCTGGTACCATTAGTACCATAAAAGTATTTGTAAACATACATTCATAAACATGTTACTGTACATTTCGTACAAAAAGCGGGGAAGAGCTTTCTATAAAATGCTATACTTTCAATATGTTATTCCAATTACTTTGACACACACTGGCAATACAGTTTGCTAGAGATGTAGCTCATTAGGTGATTTGATTCAACTTGGGTAGCAGCTGAAATAGACCACACTGGCGTGATAAGCAATATTTTAAATGAGATTAAGCTTTAATATTAGTCTTATTAATATCTTACTAATAGTCTTACTAAATTAGTACTAATATTCTCCTTGGATGGCTTTAACTGGATCAAGAAGAGGTAGAGTTGTTTCAACATCTTGCAACCTTTTAGATAATCCAATTAGCATGTGAAGAAATATAGCTGAGAATCTGAAGACTTCGTTTCCCTTAGTCTTACACATTATATAATCAACAATTTGTGGTCCACCAAAACAGGATGCTAATGCTTTGGTGAATCTTTTGGTTTTTTTAACCTACATTGGGGTGTTTCCCTTTAATTTTACCTTATGATTATCTCAGCATCGATTATTTGTATTTTACAGCAACTTTAAATATGGCTGATATTGGATGGATATCTAACAAGCCATTTGGCTAAACACTGTAAAATATGAAACATTACATAAAATATCAAAAAAGGACAGAAAACTGAACTATTACAAAATTAGTCCCAAAATATCAAATGCCATGCCAAATTTCACTGAAATCCTTCAGCAAATAAACAAGATGGAAGGGATGGCAGCCAAACCCTTTGGCTCATATGACTGATGACACTATGACATTTTACATACACTTGTTCTATAGCCTCCTAACCTCTGTATTCTTGTTCTGAGACAGATGATTATACTTCAAGCATACAGCAAACAGGAGAGACTGATGTATTTAGCATTGATATTTATAATGTCTTTTTGCCACCACCATCCTCCTATATACTAGGACCTATTTTAGTAACAGAATCTGAATAATTATCTTTGTTCAAGGAAAACATCAGATGAAATTAGAAAGAGACAGTCTTGGACATCATTACTACAGGAATTCTTATTATCTTTCCACCATTCACTTGGGTCTCTCTTACACTGAACAATTACAGCAGTTTGATAACACTTTAACTGCCATGGCTGCATCCTATCGAATCCTGGCATTTAGTCTTGTGAGGCACTACAGCTCTCTGGCACAGAATTCTAAATACCTCATGAAAACTATGAATCCCAAGATTCCATAGAATTGTGTCTTGGAAGCTAAAGTGCCATCCAATTGCTGTAACAGTGTGACAGGGATACCAGGTATCTTCAAACAGGTTATGTATCAGTATGTACATACAATATTTTTCTGCAGTTTCTGAAAAACAAGTGGGCCAATCTCTACAACAGTTCAATGGTAAAAAAAAGCAGCAGGTCATTTTTAATTTCCTGGGACATAAGCAAAAGTTTTTGGAAAACAAATGAGTTCATTTCAGGCTGCTAACCTGATCCTTATTAGTTTTTCCCTTAGTACCTCTTGACTGCCTCACAACAGTAAGAAGTCAACAGTCACTGTAAACGTAATTCTAGGCTTGATTTCTAACCAAACTGTTTCCCTATGGAACAACATTTTGATTTGTTTCTAGTGTGCATTAAATATTCCAAGACAGTAGTACTCAAAGGACTGTGACCTGTCACCTAAATAAACTGCCTTAAGAATTGAAGAACATAAGAGCTGATGCACTGGAGCCATTTCATAGATAATTTGTTTCTCATTGCCAACTAGATGCCTAGATGCATAATGGGAAGCCATTACGCCTGTCATGTATGCCACTTTGTTCAACAGCAACTTCTGTTGAGGGGCATGTTTCTCATACTAAAAGCAATAGTGCTTACCAGTGTTCAGCACCACTGTTCTTAGCCTGTTCAGCTTCCTGCAAGTGTCTTGTAGCTGCTGCAGCCAAAGCTGTTGCACTCTCATTTTGGAAATCAGCTGCCACAGCCTAAAGAAAAAAACAGCACTTCACATTTGGTATACATGGCAAAGGGGACTTACTTAACATTATACCTCGCTGACTACCACATTAGAAGATAGAGTGCATAGCCTCAGACTATGGCAGAACTATCAGGAAAAGTATCCTCACTCTTCATTTTGTTTCAGCTTGAGCTTTCCAAGAGGTTTAGCAAGAGCTTCAAGACTTGCGTAAGTGGATTCATACTTTCCCACCCATGATCTCCATGTATCATATCAATGTTCTTTTTAAATAAATGCTACCAGGAAAAACAGTTTGGAAGAAGTTAGGATCCCCATGATGTCCAGTTTGGCCTTAGTCTCAGATTAAGGAATTTGTATGAAAAAAAAACTTATATAAAATAAAATAGTTCTACAACACAGCCCCTCTCTCCTTCGTTATGCCCAGATGACTGCTTTTAAGACTATCTATCAATTCCTCTGTGTCTACTCTTTTCACAAGCTGAAACTTCTAGCTCCAGACTAAAGTGGCTCTAAACAACCTAGTAAGCATACAACAGATAGTAAGCATACTACATATCAAAGTCTATTTGTTGTTGTTGTGTGCTTTCAAGTTGTTCTCAACTTATGGTGACCCTAAGGTGAACCTACCACACGGTTTTCTTGGCAATCTTTCTTCAGAGAGGATTTTGCAACTGCCCTTCTTTGAGGCTGAGATAACGTGACAAGATCACCCAGTGGGTTTCCATGGCTGAGCGGAAATTCAATCCCTGGTCTGCAGAGTTGTAGTCCAATGCTCAAACCATTCCATTATACTGGCTCTATAACGCTCCCATTTACCATTATCGTTTAGATATGAAATGGGGAAACTGTGGCCCTTCTGTGTGCTTTTGGATTTTGATTCCCATTTGATCCTGGGGATGAATCGTAACATTTATCCACTACATGGCCCAGAGAGTTTGCCAAAGAAAGGTGGGGGAAATGAGAGTCTACTTCTTAAGTGTTCTTCCAGATAAGGCATGTATTGTGCAATTGCCTTGCCTTGAAGCCAGTGGGGTGCACTGGTCTGAGTGTTAGGTTGTGTGAGGTAGTTTTTAGTCCTTAATGGTGATTTTTAACTCGGATTTTAGTGAGCAAGCTGATTTTTTTTTATTTTTTTTTTTTAATCCTTTTAACCTTTTTAACATTTTTAACATTTAGCATTTTAACATTGGATTTTTTAAATATTAAATTGTATAGCTCTGAGGTTTAATAACCCCAAAGTTTTTATTACTTAGAGCTTTAATTATTTAAGATTCTAAGATTTTAAGACTTTATTTGGGCAGCTGTGATCATTTGACAATTAACCTACCTGAAGCTTTTGGAAGGCCAGCTGAGGGATAGCTGAGTGCTGGTAGAGTGGAGCCCAGGCAAATTACAGCTGGGTTGTTTACATCAGAGAAGACACTTCTATTTATTACTATTCCTTAAGATCTGTTGTCTTGCTGTTTTCGTCTGGATTGTGGACCACTGATGGTATACTCACCCAAGTTGAAGAAGTTTATATACTACAGTCCTTTTCCATAGCTGTTTGCAATTTGGGCATTGTTTCTATCATCTTTATTTGCCTATAATTTGGAACTCACAGCTGGAATGCTAAAGTGGTGAGCAAAGGCTTGAGGCTGTATCACTGACCTGTTGGTTGGACAAAGAGGAGGAGGAAGGGAGGATATAGGACCTTCTACCATCTATCATCTACCATCCTATGAAGGTCTGACTGATGATGTGGGACAACAAGCTGTGAACTGCGAACTGTTTGTTATCTCTTTGTTTGAGGGTCCTTCAGCGTTTGGTAGAGAAGAGACTGAACTAGCAGTGAATATTGACAATAATAAACGCTGATAACCCCTGTTTTTGAGTGTGAGGAATTACCTCTGGGGAGTTCTGATGAAACTTTGATAAAGCCTGTGAACAAAGACGAAAGAAGAGCCTAAACAGCTGCTGCCTACAACAGTCTGGATGCAGATCTGAGTTCAAGAGGTGCACTCTGGGTTCTATATGCTACCCAGCCTATTTGCTTCAGGATTGCAAAATTGAACTGCACTGCTTTTTTTGTGAAAACGGTATTTTTTTTTTTTTTAGATTTTATTTTCCTTTTTGTGTCTTTTAGACTTTCAGATATATGTCAATTATATGTTTCTATTTTTATAGTCTGTGTGTGTGTGTGTGTGTATATATATATATATATCTGTTTAGCTATTTAATTATTTAGTTATTTAATTATTTAATTCAGTTTTTTTATTTCTAGTGGAAAGCTAATTAATATGACTTCTAGAAAGAGAGTTCGGGGAAGTCCTACTTACTCTTCTCCCCCTAAAATTAAGCAGCCCAAGATTGATGAGTTTTTTAAACCTGATAGGCAGCCATTAGATGTTTTTAAATCTGCAATTCCTACCTCTAATAGGTTTGATGCTCTGGAAGAGGAAAGCTTAGAGTCTCAGTATTTACAAGGCAGAAACAATGTATCTAAAAGCAACCTAGTAGATGGGAGTAGACATGATGACTTTCAGGAGATTATTTCTTCTTCTAATGATAGGATGCTTTTAGAAAAACAATATAATCTGGTGGCGGTAACTGTAAAAAGTGTTTATAGTGAATTAAGAAATATTTCAGACAAACTAGACTGCCTTACCTCCATTATAAAAAGGGAAAGTCATACATTTCCTTCAAAAATGATCATTAAGAAGCAGGATGGTATCAAAGTTACAAATACCATTCCTACAAGCCAGCTTCCTTCATTCCCTGTAGCTAAGAGCTTTTTAAAGGATATGAATCTCTCCCTTCAGGTTAATCAGGTTGCTTTAAGTATATTCCCTTATAGACAATCTATTCCTCGGTGGAATACAATGAGCTGTGCTAGGAAGCATATTAGTACTATACTACATTTACCAATTAAGGCAGTTGATCTTTCATTTATCAATTTTTTATATGCCCCTTCTCAAATGCAAAAATTTATCCTAGTATTTAGGTCAGCTAGAATACCTTCCCTCTTTATGAAGAGGAAAGTTTCTGTTTCTAGGTTGGGTGTGGTACCTACCCGAGTGTTTCTGGATACAGTGAGGAAACCTTTATTACCCTGTTCAGTAGTGAATAATTCTAAGGTTTGGGGAGAGCATGGTTCTAAATCAACTTTTAAGTTTGAAAACTGTAGTTTAAAAGTTCCACCCTTGCTCTCTTCTAATAAAGAATTCCACTGTATGCAGCAACACCCTGTATTGATAAACTCTTTTGAGAAAGGCTGTCCACAAGACCCATTTAATATCTCTAGGGTCAGTGAAGAAGAGCAATTAATAGACTCTTATAAATGTTTACCCCTGACTGAAAAAAAAGCGATCATAACAAGATTGGGTGTCTTAAGAGAAAGGCTAACTGTGATGAGTAGGGAAGAATTCGATTTAGCCTCAGCTCCTATGGAACAGAATGATTTGATAATGTTTGAATCCCCTCCCAGTAATGGAAATATTATCTCTAGTCAAGCACGCCAAACAACAGCGAATTGGTTAGAGATGAGGAAATTGGAGCCTCATGAATTAGGTGAAAGGAAGACTAAAAACAAAGATACTATATTTGCAGATATACATCAAGTACATTGTAACCCTCACTCACAAATAAATGGGTCAGTGGTAATTTCAGAGGAAACCAATGAAATCCAGGTTTTGACACAACAATGACAATCAATATATTCGACATCTGGACTTTCCTGTTTGTCCTGGAATTTAGCAGGCTGGAGGAACAAATTAGAGGATTGTGATTTTCTAGACTATATAAAGCAGTTTCAGGTCCTGCTGTTCCAAGAAACCTGGCTAAAGCATGATATTTGGCTTCCTGGATATGTGGCCTACTCAAATACCGCACATTCTTCTTCTAAAGGTGGTAGACCGAGTGGTGGCCTGGCTATATTGATATCCATTTCTCTTTCAGCTTCAATTATTCCTCTTAAAGGATTAGCTCCATGCGCCATGGCCATTTTTATTAAAAATGTACACCACTCTTATATTTTTGTTAACATCTATGTTCCCCCCCGCACCTCACCATATTATGATCCAAACTACTGGCATAAGTTAGAAGAATATCTATGCGAGTTAGAGTATGAATTTCCTTTAGTTCCATTGGTAATTGTCGGTGACTTTAATGCACGCATAGGTTCATCTAACCAAGATATTGCTAGGGCTTTAGGAGGCCCAACTGAGCTGTGGGAAGGTTTGGAAATCCGAAAGTCTAAAGATAAGAAGATTAATGATTTTGGCCGCATTTTTTTTACTTTACTGACAAAACTAAATTTAGCTTTAATAAATGGTTCCCATCTTGATAATTCTAAGGGAGAGTTTACTTTTATAAATAACGCTAGAGCAAGTACAGTTGACTATGTGTTAATTTCACATGAGCATCGATCCTTGTTTCTCTCTTTTACAGTTGACCCAGTTGCTGGTAGTGATCACCAGCCACTTAGATTTTCCTTGCAATGGTTTAACAGTACTGTTATAAATACTGCTCACCACCTTAATTCTGAACAAGCCCAATTAACCTCTGATAAAAGGATCAAATGGAATCCCCTGCTGCAATCAGATTTGCAACAGAGACTTTACTCTGAGGAATTTATGAAATTAAGGAAAGATCTGATTCAAGCATCTAATGTCGAGTCTGCAAATCAGTTGTATACACAATTAACAAACTCCCTCAGACCCTTTTTTATAAAAAAGATATCCCACTCAGAAAATTGCCAAACCAAAAGCAATAACGCTTGGTTTGACAAAGACTGCAGGAATCTAAAAAGGCAAATGGGAAAAGCCATCAAATTATATCGATCCACTAACTCCACTGAAATTCCCTCATATTTCTATGATCTTCGTAAAAAATACAAAAGATTAATTAGTGAGAAAAAAAGGATATATTACAGGGAACAGTGGAAGGAACTAAGCCTAGCACTCCTGCAAAAGAATCCATCGAAATTCTGGGATACAATTGCAAAGCTCGAAAAAAGGTCATCTCCAATTTTAGAAGGAACTATTTCTAAAAACAACTGGGAAAGCTATTTTGGAAAGCTATTTAATGATTCAGACCATCTTAAGATTATTCCCCCAGACTATACTGGGCCTAGATGGGAACACAGCTGGGAAAATATTTCTATAGATAGGGCCAATTCATTAATATTAAGACAAAAGAAAGGTAAAGCACCTGGTGAAGACGGCTTTCCACCAGACTTTTATATTGCATTTTCAGACTGGTGGGCTCCAATTTTTGCTTCATTATTTTCTTTAATTAATAATGTAGGAGTTACACCACCTAATTGGTCATCTGCTATTGTAGTTCCTATCTACAAAAAGGGTCCTAGAAATGATCCAGGAAATTATAGGCCCATTAGTCTCCTGGATGTTTCTGGGAAAATTTATGCCAGGTCTCTTTTAGATACATTGGAGGATTGGGTGGAAGAGCATGCATTGCTGGCCCCAGAACAGGCTGGCTTCCGTTTAGGCAGGTCAACTTTGGATAATTGTTTTATGTTGAAATATGTTATTGATAAATATCTGGCAGGAACTGTAAAGCATATTTTTGTAGCATTCATTGATTTGAAGGCTGCTTTTGACTCTATTTCACGGGAACGTCTTTGGGTTAAATTACAAACTATGGGTATTGATAAGAATCTTCTAAAATGTATAATATCCCTTTATTCAAATACATCCTTGAAAGTCAGAGTTGATGGTACACACCTGTCAGACTCGATACCTGTCTCTAAAGGAGTAAGACAAGGGTGTCTGCTTGCTCCCCTTCTTTTCAATTTATTTATAAACAATGTAGTTGAGTTCTTAAAAGGTGACCAATTTTTCCCAGTTAAAATTGGAAATCGGAAATATTCGATCCTATTGTATGCAGATGATGCTATCCTGATTTCCTATACTCAAGTAGGCCTGCGTAGATTGTTGAATCAGTTTAGTTTATATTGTAAGAATGAACAACTTTCCATCAACTATCAAAAAACAAAAGTGATGGTATTTGGCAAATCCAAAAAAATTTATAATTGGCTACTTGACGGGAATAAATTGGAACAAGTCCCCTCTTTTAAATATCTTGGTGTGGTCTTTCACTGGACTGGTAATTGGTCTTCACAGGTTCAGTCAAGTACCCTGTTAGCTGAAAGAACATTAAATGGATTATTAAGATTCTATCGCACAAAAGGGGGCAATATGATTCAACCCACTTTAGAACTCTATAGGCTCAGAGTCCTGCCTAAACTGCTATTTGGAGCACCACTGTGGGCTCTGACCAATTTAGATATATTAGAGAGAGCACAAAATAAATTTCTACGCAGACTTGTGGCAGTTCCCATTTCCACAAAATTAGCATTGCTCTGTGCAGAGTTGGGTATAATGCCAATTAAAACAGAGGCTCTTAGATTAGCCCTCCTTTTCTGGTTGAAAATTATTTTTAAGCAGGTATCTGAGCTCCTTTTGATGTCTTTCGAAGAGCCTGGTCCAAATTCATGGATGCATAAAATGCAATTGATTGTCATGAATTTGGGGTTCTCTGTTCCTTTTTTTCTGACCCAAGGGTATGATAAAGCAAAATTACTTATACTCCAAAGACTCAAGGATATAGCAATGCAATCCCAGATGACTGAGATTAAGTCCTGCCAATCTAATACATTTTTTGTTTCTTACATCCCGTTGAATTCACCCCTTCCTCATTATCTGGTTGATCTTCCAACTTTTAAAATGAAGTTAGCCTTTCTGCATGCTAGATTGAATGTTCTCCCACTGGCAATTCGGATGGGCAGGTACAAGAATGTCCCTATGAAGGACAGAGTATGTGCTTGCAACTCTGTTTCAATAGAAGATTTAATTCATGTTCTACTTGAGTGCCCTATTTATAATGATCTCAGGAGCAAGTATATTTTTCCTTTATTGAAGTATTTTAAGGGAAATTCCTCTTTCGCGAAAGTTTGTTTTCTGTTATCTGATACTGTGAAATATGTGTCTTTCAGAACATCTAAATTTCTTGTTAGGGCCTTACAGTTACGTGCTATAAAGAACAAGGAGGGGTATGGAAAGTGATTCATTTATTGTTGATTATGTGTTACATGTAAATTGGCTGGATTATTCTTTCTCATTTTATCTTATTTTATTTTTTCATTTTTGTGCAATGGCTGTCTGCTAAAATGCAATAAACTTGAACTTGAACTTGAACTTGATTCCCATTTACTCCAGCCAGCATAGCCAATAGTCAGTAATTATGGAAGCCATACTTCAGCAACATCTAGAGAGCTCCTGTTTCACTGACCCAGGTTTAAGTGATTACTTCCAAACATTATATATTCTCTCTTACCAGCAGTAAGTCCTGAGCAGCAATTCTCACTGTGTAGGAAAAAGTATCATCGTCTTCATCTTCAACAAACTGTTGTGGATTTGCAGTCCAGACTTTTATCTGAAAAGAAATCACAACAGCTCAGTGACTGAAATGAAATTATCTTCCCTTAGGACTATATATAAAACTAAACCAACGGCCACATGCTGAAAGGTTCCAATTTTATTTTTACTAGAACACCTTTATTCAGTGAAAAAATCTATGTATTTGGCTAAAAAAGACACAGTGCACTATGTCAGAAAAAGGCTGTTTCTGATCCCTAAACAAAACTTTTAAAACATACAGGAAGAACTTTTCCTCATATTTTTGTGGAAAACACTGAAGTAAAGTTTCAAGCTCAAAGAGCGTTCATGCCAGGTTTCACCCTCAATGAGTTCTTATGCCAAATCTCCCAGTCCAATTTGAACTTGATCTATTTCTGAAGGGAAAAAAAAAAGAGCTCTGAAAGTGCTCCTCCTCATCACTGGAATCCAGTTTGTTACTTCATTTGCCACATTCTTCTGAGAACAAACAACATAGGGTAAGCAACTGAAAATGTTTGTAAATCTCCCTCTTTCTCTGGTCTTCTCTAGTCTCTTGTCCATCAACCCTTCTTCTTTTGAGTTATTTATAACCAAGCAGCGTCAGGCCATGTGAGAGGGAGGACTAAGATCTCCACCATTCAATTCAAGGTGGCCCACGAGTAAGTGCTATAGGACAAGCAAGCCAATTGCTTAGATATTCCCAGTTCACAGATGGAACCACAGAGTACTTCAGAAACTTCCTTCAGATGTTATTTGATAATGTGCTGCTCAAAATGCAGAATGTCGCAAATTCAATATATTTTCAACAAGTTTACACAGTAACGGAGCAGCTACAGTAATGATACAATATGTTCTAAATAACTGCTAAATTTTAATCATCTATTTGATAAAGAGTCACTACTAAACCAACCTTTTATCTTAATTATTATTATTTATATCGTGTTAAGAAGTTCTTTTCAAGAAAACATCAATTTTGGTGATGTATGATATGAATTTCACCAGTAACTGCAATTGTGTATTAGTGTTTTTTATTTTTTTATCGTAACGTTTTAATATATTTTCATTTGGTCAATGACCATAAATAAACAATTGATTGATTGATTAATTCTGGTGCCATATCACATAGCCTTGTCTTAATAAATCCATCAAGTCATTAAACCGTTATAAAAGAACTGATTAAGGTATCAACGTATTCTATATTTTCTAGTAGTAACTGGTAACATGAAAATACATATGAGATGAAATTTTAAAAATATACTTAACACTGTATTGTACAAAAATCACGCTTACCTGCTCTTCTGTGATCTGCATATAAAGAATGATGTAATAAATCAGCTCTGGTAAAGCTTTCTTCACTGTACTTTTAAACTTGTGGTTTTCCAACAGAGCATGAACAAACTCAAATATGCTGAACACTAGGTTTTCAAACCCCAAAACCTCACCTGAATTTTAAAAGAAGTTAGATTTTAATATTTTGTGATATGAAATCCAATAAATGTTATGAATAGCTTTCAAATAATTACTTCACTCCATGACAACTGCTTCATTTTTCATAGACTCATATTCAGCAGATATATGGTAATTTTTGTTATTGTTTTAATTACATTTAAATTACAAAGAAACTATAGGCATATGCAATTTTTTAAAAGAACCGTATTTTAAATTGTCTACTTTCAAGTTATTAATTCCTTCAATCTGTCCTGTCCCTAATCCCGTCCCCACCACATCAGTATTTAATCCTACAATATTTGTACAACATGCTTTCCAAGAATGATCTGTCCATGTGCCATGAGTTCTCATCCAATCAATTAGATAGTTATTCCTCTAGTAATCATATGCCTACCGTCAGAATCCACCGGGTCCTCTACTTCTTCTGTGTAATTTACTTCTGTTCTTACATAGGTAGAAATAAGTCAAGGAAAAATAAGTTCAGTCTATACACCACTACACATAAATCACAACGCTTTTCACTGAAGCTCAAATCCTTCCCACAAAAAGGGGAGGGGGGGTTGAAGGCAGGGTGAGAAGTATGTGGCTCTCCAGATATTGTTTGACTGCATTTCCCAGCGGTCCTACCTGGGATAGTTAATGGTGAGAAATGCTGGAAGCTACAGTCCAACCACCTCTGGAGGGTTAAATGAATCCCATCTTTACTTTAAGAACTGTTCTGTTTAGGACTAAATCAGACTTTTTAACAGTAAGGATTCACATCCAATGTACAGGTATTATACTGTAGCTAACTTAGGGAAATTAGAGAAAACTGCATGTCACAGAGATGTCATTTATTTCCACATATATGGTTACATACATTCCATTTTGGCTAAGGGATAAACATGGACTTCAGCCTATCAGTAATTTAATTTTGATTCCTCTAATTACATACCTTGGCAGACAATAACATATTTTAACAACTATCTGGTTCAACAAAAATACTCTTGCACATGTTCTACATTCCTTATTGAAGTATAAGGTTTTAGAGACATAAAACATTTGATACACAGATTATACTCTTTGAAATTTAGAATATTCCTGTTTTAAATAGTTCCTGCCATGATTAAAAAATGGCAGGTGGAAGACATCAGTGCATCGTTTCTTATACTACACTCCTAAACAGTTGATGCTAACATTATTAAATAAATATATTTACTAATTAGAGTGGGCCCACCATATCTGTGAGAGATTGGTTCCAGGCCTCCTCATAGATACAAAAAATTGCACATGCTCAAGTCAGCCTGACAAAGTTTGCAGCAAGACCGTGAAGCCTTGCAAGGCAAGGTTTGAACAGTAAGCCCCTACAGTACTAAAAATGACACCAGTTCCCAACCACTTTTGCTTTGCAAGGGAACTTCAACGACTTGAAGGAAGACAGGGAAGGCTAGTGTGCTTCCCACCGCAGATTCAAATGCACAGTACTGTGGGCATTTGAATTCATGGCAGGTTAAATTCACAAGACCTGAGCTTGCGGATATGGCAGGCCCAATGTATATGGACATGGGAGCTTTTCAGAATCCCCAAGTGGCAGCAGCCCTCCCCTTCTTAAACAGTACACCCTGAGGCACAAAAGACTGGTCCAGAAGAAAAAAAAAAGAGGAAACCCTGAAGGTGTGAATGTATGATGGACACTTCTATACACCTTTGGGGATTCTGGCCAGTCAGTTATATATACAGTGGCACAATATACATACATACATACATACATACGTACGTACATACATGCACGCGCACACACATGCTACGTGCTATCCAAATGTTCCTCCTGAGCCTCAAAACCCATTTGCTAGTTAAGAAAACTGTGCTGCAAGTCAGAATTTACTCTATCACTGGCCTTTCCTTCCCCCACTGCCTGCCTTACTACTTCCTTTACTTGGAATTGCCTCTCACTTCAAAATTGGCAAAAAGGGTATAAGGCTGCACTTTCTGTAAGTGTATTCCAAACAATGGGAAGAATCTGTTGCATGGAAGAAATCATGTGCCTTGGATAGTTCTTCACTAAGGCTGTCACTGCCTAAAGAAGGAAAAAAAATCTTTAGAATCAATAACATAAAATTAAATATCCATAAAGCGATCCTACATTCAGATTTTTTCATCTGCAGAATAGACAAGACCTCTGCCAGATACACTAACAAGCTTATTCAACAACAATACTTTCTGAATGGACACAGGTGCCTTACAGACACCTCACAATCTATAGAATCACCTCTGCTGTTAGTGGTATTAGATATACAGTGGGCCCTCCAGTTTCACAAGAGTTTAGGGCACAGGACCAAAAAAAAGTATCTTCCCCCTTTCTGCCTGAGTGAGTGAGCAAGGGAACACATGTGTGTGTCTCCCTTCCCCACACTGCTGTCTCCCATCCCCGCATCATTTGCCTGAATGCAGGAGGGAACACATGCATGCATGCCCCACACTGTCCCCTCCCATCCTGTCATCATTTGACCAAGCATGGGGAGGAAACACACACGTGTGCCTTCCCTCCCCAGGCTCCCCGCAATCCCCTGGTCATTTACTCAAGCATGAGTGTGCCTTCCATCCCTGTATTGTGTCCCCTTCTCATTTGCCTGAGTGGGGAGGGAACACATGCACATGCTTTGGGAATAATCAAATTCACAAAAGTCAAACTTTCAAATGTGGAGGGAAGACTGTACTCACCTTTAAAACCTCCATTTTAAGCCCACTATCTGATGTAGGGCCATCAGGCATTTGCAGCGCCTGCACAAAGGCTTCAGTGAATTGCTGCACCACAGGGAAAATCAGAACTTTGGCTGCCCCCTTTAACAAAGGAAAGTATTATTTAAATTTTACATTACAGTAACTGGTAAATTGTTCACCACTGTTAGAAAGAAACTACCTGAAAGACTGTGTAGCTATCAATTCCACTCTCATATCTGCTCGTTTAAAGGATTTAGCTGTTTACAATCATTGTAGACTCCAATGACACATGCAGACCTCTAAATCTGGTTTGACACTATGTGTAGAACAACTTTCAATAGTGACCAGCTATTTGTTGTTAAACAAAACAAGCCTCATGAATGTGATATTCTCAAAATCAACAACATTCTGATATAACACTAACAAACTGGGAGCAGATCTGATTACCCACAAAGAACTTAAACCTAGTAGAAAATGGATGCCTGTTACAATTAAAAAAGAAAAAGAAAAAAGAAAAACTACTAGCAGATGAAGATTGACTTTTAATATTATTCACTTGCAGAATCTCTAAAGCAGACCTCTCAAAACATATCAGTAGTTCTAGACAGACAATTTCTCACTCTTTTTAAGAAGTACATTCTGCCACTGGAGTAAGTACAACCAAATACAAGTATTAGCAGCCTTTTACACCAGAACAATACTGTCAATCTTGAATGGAGATAGGTACTGTATTTGCTGGCATATAAAATGCACTTTTTTCCTAAAAAATACCCTCTGAAAATGGGGTGCATCTTATACTCCAACAAATACGGTAACACTAAAAACATAGGGAAGGGAGGGGGAGTGAAAGCATTCTCCCCACCCAGGCAAAACAAGAAGGGAGGGAATAGTGGAAGCCTTGATCTATGGAAACATAAATAGATGTTTCTATAGTTTCTTCTTACCTTCCCCTCCTCTCCTGTGCATTTTGACTCTGCCAGGAGTTTCTGCCCAAGCAAACAGGAAGAGAGGGGTGGTGATGCAGTATGTTTTTCACTCCTCTCCTCTCCTGGTGCAGCATGCTTTTCCTTCCCCTCCTTTCCTGTGCATTTTGCTCACCAGAAAACTAAAAAAATTTTTTTCCTGAAAAATATCCCTTGAAAAGTCTTATATGCCAATGCGTCTAATATGCTGGCAAATACGGTATATCATACAAACTTATCCCTTCTATAACCATCGTCTCTATCCACAACCAGGCAGGAGTTCTGCAGACCCTTGCCCTATACTCTTTGCCTTTCAATATTCCCACAAACTGCGTTTATATAGTACCCATGAATTGGTTTCCATAATTCCCTAGGTGTGGCCCTTCAAGAACAACACCAGCTGGCTTGCATATTTCAACCAGCCTCATCAAAATCTCACTGCCTGCTCAATCCAAGTGGGATTACTCATGGGAACTAATCTAGCATATCAGATGCCCTTCTTGGAGGTTATGAGGTGATGGTAGTTGGGGTTTCCGCTGCCATATACTATAACCAAGTGAACTTTGTTTCTGACAGTCATGCTAAACAATAACAGAAATTGTCAGTGCCTCAACTGAAGGTTTCCTCTGCTTGCAAAGAAAACATTTCCAATCTACAGAAAACTACATTTCACACAGCTAATGAGTTGCTGAGCAAAGATTTTGGCTGTAAGTAATTCATGTTCAGTTCCTCTTTCAATCATGATGCTTCTTGGTATCCTTGATCACATACTACCTTTATACATGTCATACCTCACAGAGTTAACACAAGAAAAAATTCCTTGAGAAGAGTAAAACAAAAATATTGTTCCACCACAATCAACAAAATTCATAAACAAGAAACTAACAACTTACCTTTTCCAGCTCCTCCATGTTGCAGATCATATGGGCACAAGTGGTGAAAATTTCTACAGCACGTGACCGTGTACGAATACCATACACCTTAACAGATGAGAAGCAATTAGTCAAAACACAAAAAAGGGCTGCATTTGTCTTTCGTGTCATCAGCAGCTGCCATTCACAACATTAATTCTTCTTTGCTACCACATAGCCAAGATAGCAGCCACCTGTCCCAGAAGAGGAGGCCTCTGACTCCTCTCACATGGTGCCCAGTGCACTCATTTGGAAAGGAATCAGCGCAGGCTCTGCAGTTACCACGACGCACCTTCCAGGACCCAAACAGACTTTCCCCGTTGCTGGGGTGGCATGTGGCCATGGCGGAGGGTGAGAGGGACACAACACCTGCCTGTCCCCATCCACCCTCCCGGTGGGTTTAGCATCTCCTGGTGGTACTGACATGCTCACTGCAGCAATGGTGGCAATCTCTTGGGCTATCAGAGCCTGAATCTATGTCACCAAGTCAGGGATGATTCCTTCCTAGCCCTAGGGATTGGCGGGGGAGGACACTTTTTTCTCATCTCCTTCCTCATGGATCTCATTGTCCCAGTGTGCCATCAAGTCCCCTGAGCCAGCATGGGCAGGGTGATGGCAGTGGGCAGACACAGCAACACGGAGGGATTTCCCCTTCCCTGTCTGCTCTCACTCATCCCTCTCCACCAAGCTAGCACCCTCTGCAAGTTTGAAGGGGGAGAGAGTCACTAGCCATGCTGGTGGTTCTCTTGACCTTCCTAGGCATTCTTACCATTCTCTTCTGTGTGCCCAGAGAAACGAAGAGTAAACTTTTTAAAAAAGAGGAAACATGAACAAAAAAGCCTGAGAGAAGCCAAAAATGACCAAGAGAGATTAACAAAGGAAGATTTGAAGCAGCTGCAGCAACAGGAACTGAAGAGATTGGGTACGTATGTTTATTAGAGCAGCAGGCAGGAAAAAAAATGACCTTCTGGGGGTTGCTCCCCCGTGTGGAAATACTGAAAGGCCTACTGCAGTGAGTGGTGGGAGCAACCCAAACATGTAAGATGTTCCTCCCTCCTCTGCTGGGAAATAACAGCGTGCGTGCGCACACACACACACACACACACACACATTTTAGCAGTGTGGGTTCATCACTTTTGGGAGAGGAAGGTTAATGCCAGACATCCAAAAAATATTTTAGCCAGAATGGTGAGAAGTTCTTTACTGGATCATTTGAATACCTGTGTAAAATAAAATTATTGCCATGTTTACGTGGGGGAGATTAAGTTAACATGTACTCCCCATAGATACCAGTGAGTCCATACAAATGCATGGATGTACTTTGTGTTAATAAGAACTGCTTCCAAAAAATATATCTGATTTTATCTCAGGAAAAAATTGATCAGCCACTTAAAAGATCCTCTGACACCATGCTAACAGATTATTATCACCCTGTTAGAAGACTGAGGACATTCTATAATGAATAAACTGGTGACTAAGGGGTCATGAAAAACTAATAAAGGACTTGGTTGGGTTATCCTTTTGTTATAGGACAGCAGAAATTTCTCCAAGAAATATCTGTCAAAGAAAGACAAACCAACACATTTTAAATAGCAAACTCCATATATGGAGCTATACAGTACAGTAAATTTGAGCATATATGCTAACAGAGAGCACAGTGTAGTGACCTGGAGCTGGACCAAGACTTTGGGATACCAGGGTCCAAATCCCCACTAGGCCGTGGAAACCCACTGGGAAAGTTATACTCTCCCAGCCCCAGAGAGACACAATGGAAACACCTTCTGAACAAATCACCTAGTCAGAAATGACCTGAAGACACACAACACAAACATGTGTTCTCTGACAGAATGCGAGCAGGAAAAGGTATACAGTACTGACTGATCTCATATCAGTGACTGACCTGACCAGGGTTTGCTCTCATTAGAGAGCGCTCCTCAAATGTCTGTCCCATTCCTGCCTATCAAGGTGAGACAAAGGAGCAATCCATCTCAAGATGTTCAGCTCTTCACTGCTAGGAAATGCTGAACATACATCCCAGTCTCCAAGAAAGAGGACACTAGGGGTTGTAATAATTAGTGGACCTTCCATGTGAGCAAAGTGATGCTTAAGATTTTACATGAGAATGAGAAATGCAAGCTGGGTACAGATAAGGAAGATGCGCTAGAGATTATACTATAAATATACTTCGGCTAACGTAGCAAACTGAAGAATTAAAAAAAATCAAACTGTACTTTACAGACTACAACAACACTACAACTTTGACTGTATATATCTCATTTCTGATGTTTAAGTACAGCTGTGAAAGCTGGACTGTCAAGAAAACTGATAAGAAGATCAACTCATCAGAAATGTGTTGCTGGAGTGAAGTTCAACAGATACCATGGTTTGCCAAAATATTTTTAAAAAATGGGTGCAAGAGCAAATCAAACCCAAAATGATTAAACTGAAGCTACTTCTGGACACTTTATGAAACAACATGACTCAATGGAAAAGACAATAATGTTCAGTACAGTTCGATGCAGTAGAAAGAGAGGAAGACCACATTATAAGTAGATTGACTTAATCAAAGAAGCCATGGTCTTAAGTTTGTAAGACATGAACAAGTCAGCTGAAACTAACTTGATGGCACATGACAACAACATTATGCATACTTATATGCTGAGGGATTTTCTTTGTTGTTCCAACCAAATATGAAACATACAAATTTGGTTATCTATAACAAATTTGACTTCCATTGTCTCATAATTAGGTCTAGGATTCTTAGTGATTGCTAAAATGAAGATACCAGGATTGATGGAAAACCTTGTTGATGCTGGACAATCTTTTTGATGAGGTTTAGATTTGGCTTTTTATCTTGTTGCAAAAGTGGAACACCTATTAAAATGGTCCATTTCAGAGATTACAGGATTTCACCAAATTTCTGACGGCTCTGGAAACTAGATCTGCTTTATGGTGGTGACAAGAAGGGTAAAGAAACAATTTTTCTCTACCAGTATCCTTTGGAATAGTGGTTCTCTAACTTGGTCCTCCAGATGTTTGAGACTTCAACTCCCAAAATTCCTGAACATTGGCCATAACAGATAGGACTTCTGGAAACTGAAGTCCAAAACAATAGGAGGACCAAAGTTTGAAAACTGCTGATATCAAAAAACCTTTTGAGATGATTTGTGGGCTACTACAATCTGACCCAAGGAGAAATATGGTGAGACTCTGAACAGCATGCTGTGCTACCAAGTAAAAATCACTAAAAGGGCAAATTTGTTTTTATCCATCAAGATCTGGGCACAAAACAACACAATTAGTAGTGGTGCGAGGAGCACCCTCTGATCCAATTTTGCTGGACAATTTTTGGTCACAAACTGAGAATTCAGACAAATCACTTAGTCTAGTCAATTACACACATACTATGCTTTTTCACTTTATGCCTGATTAAATCAAGCACAGAAGATATTTCCAGCTTGTTTCAGGAAGATTTAAATACCTCCTTGAGAGGGAAGCATGATGGTTTATTTAAAAGAAGCAATGATCTACCTGCTCCTGAAGAAACCTAGGTTGTATCTAGATGTCAGTAATTACAGTCTGGTGGCCAAAAAATCCCATTAGTCCTAATAACTGACAGAATGGTGGTTGGCCAGCTCTCAAAATTCCAATGTAACAACACATCATTGGATGGAAATTATTTTTAAACTGGATGTTGTTTTGAAACAGAAATGTCCTTGCTTGCCCTCTGAAAATATTTTCATTATGATGGGGAGGAGCAGAGTGACAACTCCACTGATTTTCTTCAGTATCTCAGCATTCTTTTGGGTAAATCAAGTACAAAGAGGCACTGCTTGGTGGTACTTCTTCTCTTACTTGGATGTCAATTCCAAGGTCAAGACTTATTTGGTTGATAATACGGAGGGAACAGGACTCCTTTCCCACTAGCAAAGAGAAGCAAAGGCATGAAGAAGAGGTGGAGCACCTTGGGGCTCATAGAAGCAACTATGGAAAGAACCACCATCCACTTGCAGTAGTGTCTGAAAACCTGGAGCAAACCCAGGGTTGTTCTCTCCCCATTCTTTCATTTCAAATTTCCTTCAGATCCTCACAGAATACATCTATATGAGGAACTACAGGAAATCTGCATTAACTGTAGGCACCACGAACTCACAGTAAATCTAAACACACTGATGATTGCTTTAAAATGGATTTTTTGCTAATTCTACCAAAGATAAAACAACAGTTGTTACTCATACCTCTGCCATTGTAAAAATCTTGTACATTTCAGGTAGAATAACTGGAGCAACAAGGGGCATCTGTGTGTCAGTCACCTCTCGTGTGAACTCTGTGGAACAGTGAAATAACAATATGCTTACACAACCAAAACGTACTTCCAGTGTGGTACTTCTCATTTCCATACTGTTCATCAATCCTGATGGAACACGGGGTCATAACTAAGCAAAAGAAGGATTAAAATATCCCTATTATTATATGAATCAGAACTCAGCTCTCAGAAAGGTTGTAAATTTACGTCTGGGCTTTACTCCATCTGACCACAGTTGGGGGCTGTCATTATCAGAGTCTCCCCAACTTGGAAAAAAAATTCTTGTACGATAAAATAACATTGTCAGGTTGAAGAATTCTAAAGTCTTCTTTCCACCAGAATTTTATCACCTCTGTGACTAGACTTTGTCTGTTACAAAAATAATTAAAAGTTAAGTACTAAATTATCTCTTTGAAACTACCCATCTAAGAGGCACCCCAGTCCTCACCTTGAGTAGCAAAAGCATGACACACCTATAATGATTTGGTAAATTTATTATTAAAATTTCAGAACTATGATGCTGAGATACATGAACGCAGCTGTCATTAGCTGCCTTTCATCTTGCATTTTTATTAAAACACGTAGTTTTTACCCGTAAATGCCTAAACTACCTAACACCAACTTCTCTCTCATTCTCAAAAGACATGAGAATTCAGTGTGATTTCAGAGAAAGGAACAGACACTAGCAAATCAAATTTCATTAAATTTGTCAACTTCAGTTAGTCTAATTCAGTTAGTCTTATATTACAATTTTCTGAGAAAGTGACACAGAGCTTAAGACATTATTTTTAAGAAGCAATGCTTCCGGGAATAACAGGTTTTTTAAAAAGTCATTAGTCTTCACAACTTTAAGAATAAAATATTAATAATACATTACTTTTGAGCAACTTTCTTATATTCAAAACTATGTTAAATGGTTAAAAATTCCAACATGAGCCCCCCCCCCCCATTTTAGAAGTAATGACTAAACATTATTCATGACATGGAAAAACAGCATTAGTAGTCATTATGGCTGTTTGGAAAAGGGATACCAGGATGCCTGTAGTTACTCCAGGAAACAATGCATCACTTGTCCAAACGTTGACATTCAAATTCTTCTGCCATTATGGGTTTGCACTGGGGCTTGTTGGCAGGAGGGGAGTGGAGATGTTATCCTTCAGTTCCACACTCACTAATGCTACAATACTCCTTTGGCTGGCTTTCAAGGTGGGTCTTAAGGGGCAGTTGTGATTGTGGCAATGGTGCCACAATCATAAATGTGAATAGTAAATGAACAAGGTCATTAAGTCAAGCTTACAACATTGTAAAGACTGCAAGACACCAGCCTGTATCTCTTCTTAAGATCACTGCATTTTTAAGCTCATTGTTGTAATTTTTTTTTAGTTGCATTTTAATCTATGATGTACTCTGTCTTGAGCCTTGGGTAGAGGAGGGTAAGAAATAAACACTGATGTTGCTGTTGTTGTTGTTTTGGAACCCAACTCAAGCTGGCAGAATATACACATACCTGTAAGCACTCTCATAGCTCCATGTACTGCATTCAGATCCCCACTAACCAGCATTTCCATCAACAGATTGAAAAGCTCAGGCCAAGCTTCAGGCCAATCCCAATGAGCTATTGCTGATACCGCATAAGCAACACTGGAACGCACTTTGCTAATTGATTCTCTCAACCCATTGGGAAGCAGTTCCCTAATGGCAGCTTTTGCCTGTGGACAAAAGGGACAGAAGCCTTATCAAGAGACATACTATATATCATTTGCACAAGACTGATACTATATTATCCCTAGACACTTCCCAATAAATGTCTAGTAAATGTGCCCAACAGGAAATACTACTTTATTTATGTAAATCCCTTTGCCACAGAATGTAAGATATACATTTTTTTCTAAACCTGGATGGCATGTACTAAAATATTTAACATAAGCCTTACCCTTTCTGTCGTCTCAGGAGGTCTAAATTTCTCTGATTGGGAACACCAGTGAGTTTCCACATACTGTTTCAAAATCACAGATGCCAACTGTGAAGAAAAACAACAAACATGTAAAATATCAAGATGGTCAAATTTAGGATTAATTTCAAGTATCCTCTTACAATGGTCATAAAATGAACAAAAATCTCACAGTTAGAAAAAAAATGTAAGTTCAGAAGCAGTCTGGGATTTTTGGACTAAGTTGCCACAGTATAAATTTTCACCAAAATATACACAATCTCTTCTCTGCAATCATAGCTAAGCTTTTATTTTTGCCTCAGGAAAAGAGCAGGTGTATAGAAGCAAGACTATAGATTCAAAAGAATTTTTTTTTTTTCAGTCACAGCATACTTGCTTGTATGACATCGTATTCAAAAACATGGTTTTCTTCATTCCTCAATGCTCAGGCTTAATCCAAGGCAAGAGTAGCCATACCACCAAAACAAAGGCTGCTAAGAGCAATACTGCAATGTAATCACACACCTCTGGACTGGCACAATCCATCCTAAATTATTTTTGATTTCAGTTAGAGATTTAAGTACAGACCTAAGTTTCTCTCATTCAGGTTGTGCTTAATTTTACAAGGATCAGTTTTAAACACTTAAAACTGAATATATTTCAAAGCTAGTTTGCTGATTTTAATCCCAAAAACATTCTAATGATTATGCTAGAATGTGTGAAGAACCTCAAAAATAGCTTGATTTATACTATCTCCTGCTTCTCAATGGAGCAAATGACCCCTTCTTGGGCACAGAGTTCAAGAACATAGCTGTTGTGAAACACTAGTTATCTATTAGATTATAAGTATTTTGGATCCATTTCCGCAAACTCTGCCATTTTAATTTAAAGTATCTTTTTGTGCAGGTATACAGTGAGCCCTTGACTTTCATGAGGGTTCAGGCCACAGAACCCTTGCAAAAAGTAAGTAAGCAAGCAAGCAAGTAAATAATCCCCCCTCCCTAAGTGACCATTCCCCTCTCATTCCCTTCTGAAGCTCCACCTTCTAATTCTCTTGCCTTTTGCCCAGGTACTATGCCTTCCTTCCACATGCCAAGGCAAAAGGTAAGTGAACAGGAGGGGGCCACCCCATGCACAAAGAAGCTGTACACATGCTTTCCTCCCATGCCTTTTGCCCAGATGTGTGTGCATTTCCTCCATGGAAGCGTGGAGAGGGCAGCCATGAGCATGGACAAGGCATGTATATACCTCCCTCCATTCTCCCCCTCTCATTCTCTTGCCTTTTGCCCGAATGCCTGTGCCTTCCTTCCATGCACCTGGGCAAAAGGCAAGTGAATGGGAGGGGCAGCCCCATATGCAGAAAAGGTGCATGTGTGTCTTTTCTCCCCATTCCCTTGCCTTTTGTACAGGCGCATGTGCCTTCACTTCACATGCCTGGGCAAAAGGCAAGCAAATGGGAGGGGGGAAGTCCTGTGAATAGAGAAAGAAGGTGCACCCATGCCTCCCTCTTGTTCTCCCTCTCCCACTCTCTTGCATTTTGCCTGGACACTCTGCCTTCTTTCTCTGCACCCAAGTAAAAGGCAAGGGAATGGGAGGGGAAGAATAGGGGAAAACTCATGCATGCCTTCCTTCTCTGCACGCAGGACTCACTCCTCCCATTCACCCGCCTTTTGCCCTGGGCACAAAGAAGGCAGGCATGGTGTGCCTGGGCAAAAGGCAAGGGAAATGAGAGGAGAATGGGAGTGGCAAGTGGGAGTCTCACAAATAATCAAATTCACAAAGGTCAATCCCATGAATGAGGGAAGACTGGATTTAGATCTGGTTCTGGCTTGGTTGTTTCACACAAGAGCTACAATCATGTTAATTCTCCTGCAATACACTTTATCATAAATCTTTCCAACGGTTGATCATACCTGAACATTGGACAGTGGTTTACAGTGGTTTTGCACCTACCTGATTGGAAACACAACAACTGCAGACAACCAAAAGAAAAAGAAGCTGTATGAAACATAACTATTAGAAACATGTACTAATTACGGATTTTTTTCAAGTGCACATAACCACAGCAGTACAACTATTTTATGTCACTGAAAATACATATTTATACCAATAAAATCCATCAGATTTCTGGTGAAGTTCTACTTCAATAACAATATTTTGAAGAACAAAGATAAAAAATACGAATTCTGGGGTGGTACAGTCAAGACTCAAAGAATAATATCAAACTGAGAAACTCCTCCCCATGTTTGTCAGCTATTAACCAAGACACAGTGGTTGGAAAGTAGGGAGAGCAGTGGTGCTCTATTTGTAGAGATCTTTCTCCAGAGCAGCTTATATGATGTTCAAACTGTTTGCTTTTCAGTGTGAGATAAATACCTCTCTTTTCCCAGTACAGTTACAGAACTGTCACTCCTAAAATGATCAGACATTTATTTCATTGCATTTATTTCCTATCCATTGTGATTATAATGTCAATAGTTTTATTAGATGCTATTCATGCAGTTTCCTTAGTAACTTTATTTGAAGGATATGACCCCTGAAGTCTTCTGACCACTTTACTATTTTTTTTAATAGTAGGAATGTGAGACCTTCCACATGCTGTTGGATTGCAATTCCTAACAAGCACAGCCACTGGTGAGAAAAGGTGGCAACTGCAGTTTAACAACACCAGACCACATGATTCTCACCCATCACTTACAGCTTTCTTGAAAATTAGTGCTATTCCATTATGCTACAGTGAACGAGTGACTAGTTCATACAACTATGGAGGTTTCCATAGAAATCTAATTTCTGTGTGGTTTACGGTTATTTTTCCTATCCACAACATTTTTAGAAATCTATAGTGGCAGGTAAGGAGGAGGGAAGATCTGTAATGCAACACTGCAGTCTCTATTTGAAGTTAATTGTTGGCCTTACTCTAGGGAACATAGGAATTACTTGGTAAATATTTTAACATTTAAATTTTAATATATTCCAACCAAATTCAGAAAAGACTGACCTGACGTATTGCCAGTGCTCCTTCAGGATCTACAGTCAATTCTGCCAAGTGAACGCCAAATTCTGAAACAAAAGAATTATCAGTTTCAAAGTTCTTAGTGTTCAAGAAACAACACTATCATTACATAAGATGTAACACTTAATTCTTTGTGCCATTCACTCCACACAGTTCCTGCCCCATTTTAGGAGCCTAAGCTTATCAATCATTTAATAAAAATATCCTGTAAATAAAGAGGTTTTTTTAATTGGTGAAAGAGAATACTTTAAATAAAAAGGTAGAAGGGCTACATGAAGACATGTAATGTTTTGTCATATGAAACAATGTTTTGTCATATGAAACAATGCTTTAATCTTGCTGCTGACCCAAAAATAAACATGATACAGAAAAGTATCTTCCCAATGAAACAAGCCCCGAAGTAACAAACCGGAGAACTCAAGTTGTACACTGTACAACATTGTATGTTCAAGAAATGAAGAAAAATAATGCAAGAGAATAGCAAAAATACAACAAATCTTCTTACCCATTCTTAAATACATAAAGATTTCAGCCAAGTGATATAGCAAATAAAGGGCTGATCACTTAAGTAAAATCAGGCATTGAAATTCTAATCCTGTGATTATTGTATGTATTTATACCATACCCCAAGGCCAAAAGCATACATCGAGCAGGTTAAAATACATCTAATTTATATAAACACAATTGTAAAACATTTAAAAACTCAATAAATATAAGTTATTCCAAGCTTCTTTTAGCTGTAAGACTAAGGGCCTTTCCACACTACACTGTTATAGTGCTATTATTTCACTTTCAACATCCTGTAGAATTCTGAGGTTTGTAGTTTACTGAGACCAAGGAGCTCTCTGGCTAAGAATTCTAAATGCCCCTCCCTAAACTGCAAACCCCAGGATTCCATAGGATGTTGAAAGTGGGATAACAGCACTATAACAGTGTAGTGTGGAAAGGCCCTAAGATTCCAGAATGAACATATTCTGGAAGAGGAGGAGGGGTGCCTTGATTTGGTACAAACATTTTAACAGGGTAATTTTCAGAAAATATCAAAGTACTTCCCACAGTTCCAGCCATGCCATATTCAGGAATACAATATCAGTAGGTACTCCACAAGTATACTCTTTTCATTACTATTAAATATATCCACTGTTCTCTCAGCATGTGGATTAAAAAAAAAATCTTAAAGAGCCAGTAAAGCTCTTGTTGGAGAGCTCCATAATCCACAGTTGAAACCACAAGGTTCAGTTCACCTTGTTTCTGCATTTGAGCTCATATTAAAACTACTGGAGTAAGCTTATACCAAGCAACTGTAAATATGCTGTGCAAATTCTGATGCTGGTCTCTCAGTACTTGCAGTCTTCCACGACGCTAGTTCCTACCAGCCCTAACTCTCCAATTTTTTCTCCTTTTCCCAAGTCTCCTCTTCCCCTCCACAATACCTAAGAGCTTTACTGGCTCTTCAAGAACTTTAAATTCACACGCTGGCAGAAACGTGGCTACTTTTTAATAGTAATAAAAGCGCACCCTTGTGGATTAGCTACTGATGTTATATTCCTAAATATGGCATGGCTGGGACTTTGGCAAACATCTTGATCATCTTTAAAATTTACCCCTCTTAAAATGTTCACGCCTATATATGCACCTCTTTTAAAAGAATCAAATAGAGTATAAGGAAAATAACAGGATGCATGAACTATTGTAGGCAAAAGGTGAATGGAACTGAGTTAAAGCAAGATCTACATCTGCATCAGCACAATCATAACGGTTCACAGGTGACTCTTTGCCCTTTTCCCAGGTAAATACTACCTTCACCACCACTTCTTAACACGCTGACATTAAATAGTTCCAGGAAAATAAATGGAATGTATATGTTTCAAATGTATAGCTCTAGAGTGCTGCAGTGTGCATTATACTTAAGTCACTTTGGCCTTTTCTTCCCTTCAGTTTTGGGAAAGTCAGTGGAATGACTATTGCTTATTTGGCTGCAGGCAAATGCAGACCCATGCAGGGCAATTTTGAAATATTAATTTTCTGCTAAGAATTATTTGTGCTTCCTGGTCAATAACCTCTGCTTGGAAATACATGAAAGAAAATATATTCTTTCCCATATCCAGGTAATGATGACCAAATGCAGGCCTAAAGGGCAATTACAGCTCCCCCTTTTCAATTCCCATAGAAGAATACTATAAATTGCAACCCATTCCCCCCATTATCTAGAACTCTCTAAGGTCCCACTAAGTTCACCAAAAGTGGGTGTAGGGATGGTAAGTTCCTGCCTCACTCCATCTGCCTTACTCCTCTCCATGGATCCAAAAGGTAAATAACAAAACTGATGCGAGATCTCGAACCTGTTGAAGTCAACAATTTAACTCTTTTGGCATGTGAACTACTGCAAGAGCAAAGCTGTGGTCTGCCGCCACTGAATTCAGTGAATATACTGATTGGTATTTGTAGAAATGATTTTAAACAACTATTATTGCCCACTACATGACTTCAAGGATAAGGAGGAAACTAGAACACTGGTTCCATCGTTCTGAAGTTACTTGCTCAGCTCTGCTTGCTGACTATATTCTGGATTGCTTGATCAGTAAAATCAAATCATGTAAAAGGCACAAGCAAAAGAACAAAACAAAACAAAACAAAAAACCTGCAACGGTTATCAGGGGCCTCTACAGTATCTCACAGAAAAAGTCTATGTTGTTAGAAACATTTTACTTCTGAGCAAGGTGAGATAGTTTAGATTATTTTGATTTTATTTTAGGGTGAAACAGAAAACTGCATCAGACAGAGACTTACAGAAATTGTTTTCTGCCTCTTCAGAACAGACAGATAGTTCTATACTTTATCCAGCAATCTGGCCTCTATGTATACTGTTGTTACACTGATGTTTCCTGCAGCAAAAATATAAAATGTACATACCATGCAGGTACTCATTTATTAAGCTGCACGAGTAAACTGAATTGAAGGGAACTGAAATATATGTACACAATGCTGAAAAAATTTGTGTATTTGCTCTGGAACATGCAACAACAGCACAATTCACAAGGCATTAAATTTATCTTAGAAAATGTGGAACTGCTCTAGAGCAACTTGCTCTGTAGAAACATTGACCTATTACTGAAGCTGTGTGATGTAATAGGGTTCTTTCTTGCCAGAGAGAGAAAGAATATCCTTTTCCCCCTCAAAAGATAAAGCTATCTATCACTTATGTTTCTGGAAATGGATTTTTGTTTTAACTGAACAGTTGGTGACATAACTGAACTTCTGAGAGGAGTTTAAGACTTCACAAATGTGAACCAATTCTCAACTAAAGAATTAAAGGGCCAGAATCATGCCTTCAATTTATCCTTTTGTCTATCTCCAATAGACTGGAACTGCCACTTAGTAGAATGTATCAAAAACATGCACTCTTGCCACTCTCTTGCCAGCTAAAACTATCATACGTTTACCATGAGTTTTCTTCCTTCATATAACCAGAAATACAATACAGCACATGAAGCATAACATTGCTGAGGAACAATATAAAGACCAAAATTAAAAACAGCCACCTTTCTTTCTGCAAATGCTCATTAATTTTGATAGGACAGTTTCTGTGGTAGGAGCACAACTATCCCAAGCAAAGAAAGCAGCATTGTTATAGCTCCTCTTGTTAAGAAATATTCAGATTAACACACAGTTTAGCCATCTCAAGCTACCCAATAAACCAAAGCTATAATGGGATTGGTACTAGAAGAACGGTGAGAAGCAAGGAATGCGCTGTCATTGTGTCCTATACAGTACATTTCAACACTTTTGGTGTGGAAAGACCTGGGATAGCTAGCTATATAGTACACAGTACTTCATTAGAAAGTTAGGGTTTTCATACAGCTTAGTTGATGACAGGCAAGCACAGATTCAGATATAAGCTGCCTAGCAGACATCTAACACTGACTCCTTCTTATCTAATCCTCTAGTAAGACATTTTAGGTATCATATATTCCATGGCAGAATGTATCTCAAGGGAGGCAGAGACCTTGTTTTGCTCAAAAAAGTGACTTGTTTCCCAGCTCATATTTTTGAAGACACTAAGATTTAGATTGATTGATTGGTAAGATCTCACAAAGAAGATTTATTCTCACCTTGGAGGGTCAGGAAACAAGACAGCAGCCCAAGGACTTGCTTGACTGCCTGTGCATCTCCAGGGGCCACTGGCTGCAAGAAATTTCAGCTTCCTTCAGCTAAGGGATTATATGACCTTTTTTTCCCCACTTATTAATTATCGTCTGCATCCATAGAACAACCATGTGTATTCAATAAACTGCATATTATCTTTGTACACAAGTGGCTTTTCCTCATTTCAGGAAAAGCCACTTGTATACAAAGATAACATGCAGTTGCAGAATCTGTTTTGAGTGGGACCTGCATAGAACAGGCCCTCAGAGTTACTACAAAAGCCAAGACTAATAATAAAAAACTGCACAACTGGCCTTTATCCGAGTGCAGGCTCCATCAGCTAGGCTCAGTGAACACCACATACTCAGGACTGAATCTTGATCCCCGAGGGCTCTCCCTCCGCAGAACTGTGTTTAGGTTATACTGGAAGAGATCCAGAAAACTTCAAATGAGAACTACAAAATAATCATCCCTTTAAGTTCCAAGTTACTGGAATCATTATATGGCCACTAACTATTTGTAATCACAGACTACAAATAATCTTAACTCAAAGAGCCTGTGAAGGTCTTAACCAGTTTTTTAATAAATAAACTAAAACTTAATCATGACAAGATGGAAATAATGTTGGAGGTGGCAACCTGGGAGTACATATATAACCTGGCTGGTATAAGAAGGCACTCCCTTTCAAAAATTAGGTTCTCAGTTTTAAAGTCAGTCATCCTGGAAGGTAGTAGCAGTAGCTAAGAGTACTTATAATAGCTTTAATTAGTTCATCAACAGTATCCTTTTCTAGACAAGTCAAACCAGGATTAGATTATCATGACACTGCTTCTATAGGCTGCCTACAAAGGCAGTGATGAAACTTCAATTGACAGCTGCATTTCAGAGCAAGGTTGCAATCAATGCTTGAAGACAGGATTACTTCTTATAATCTCAACATTACTGGTCACAAAGTTCCTTCTGGACTGAGTTCAAAAGTGCTCTTTTTAACCTTCAGAACAGCCTTAAACAGCAAAAGACACAGTATCAAGAACTGCTTTATCTCAAAAGCACCAGCTAAAACATGAACATCAGCTTTGGATGTCCTGTTTTATATACTTCTAACATCAGATATAACGCGGGTGGGCACAAGAGACAAAGCCTCTCCTGTTCTACCATATCCTCTCATGTTCTACAATATCCTTTCAAGAGAGGTCCCATTGACTCTTGATAGTATTTATCATCTTTCAGTGAGCCTTCCTGGGTGCTATATTTCAATAATAGGATATCGGTGCTGCAGTTTTAATTTCTAATTTTTAAAAATTTTGTGGGTTTTTTTAGTTTAAGTACAAATGCTTGTTCATATTTTCTAGCCATTTTCAGAGTTCCCCTAAAAACAGAAAAAGGGACAAAGTATTTTTGAATAAATAAAAGTTCAGACTATTTTTACTACAAAGGCAGCAAACTTCAATACTGTGCTAGATGATGAAGCAATACTTCATTCAAACCATGTTTTAAATAAAAATACTTTGTCTTGACTATGTAATAGCAGAAAAGTTGTCCTTATTGCCTCTTGTTTCCCGACATTCTTACAGAGAATGCTGGACTCAAGGATGGCTCTGGGTTTAGCAGGAAAGGGGCTCCCAGCTATGCATGACAGCAAAGGATTCCAGGAAAGGGGTCTTCTCGTGGTCCCCTCTCTCCCTGACTTCCTGCAAGCTGGAAAGAAACTCTGGAGGGCTGCTGCTCTCCTAGTGGGCACACTTGCAGAATTCCTGAAGGCCATGGGAAGCAAACAGAAATGTGAGGAGGAGAGGGACAGCAAGGTGGTTGTTTGGTGTGGTGAGTGGATGGGACTGGGAGAGGGTCTCTGGTACCTAGAGTAGCCTGGAGTCTGGCTCAGTTGGAGAACTTTCCTCTTTTCACCCAGAGTAAGGTTACTTCGCTTGACAGCTGCAGGTACAATTCCTAATGAGTCTGGCTTTCTCTCCTAGACTAGAGGTGTGAATGCTCAGGGGGGAAAACAGGAGGGAAAGGTTTTATCCCTTATTTTCCAATGCAATTTATCTATTTTTGACTCTGGAAAAATGAAAAAGATGGATTATGGAATACTTGCTTAAGACAAGGAGTTTATTGTATTTACTACCCCAAACCATTTCTAAAATCTATATAACAGGAAAATATTTATGTAGAACAGTACAGCACAGTATGAGATTACTGACATTCTGGCCTTGGCTTCCTTTTCTTGGTTCATTTTCTGGACATGGGTGCATTACCTCTGCCTGACACTATGGAGAACAAGAGGAGACAAGTGGGTAAAAATTCTGCAGCTTGTTTCTGTTATTCCAGTTATAACAAAACTTGAAGAAAAAACGCTATCAACTTCTTAACTGGTCTGTTGAATTGGGGCCACAATTCTATGCATCCTTAACTGTACTTCTATCTACTACTGAAGATGAGTTCAAAGTAAAAAAGGAATAGGACTGTGCTGAGGTTGACCGATATATATAAGGCCAGTACAAGCACACTTGCCTCTCAGCAAATTCCTCTTGAACACTTCCATCTTGGGCTACACCTTAATCTTCCCTGACCATTTGAATTTTCTGATAATGACAGTAAATCCACCACTGCAATGACACCTTAACTCTGTAATATAAATGCAAACTGTATGTGGGATGTTAGTATAGCAACACTGTTTTCCTTTGTAATAACAATCCTCCTCACAGTTTCTATTGCTCTAGTCTCACCATATCCCACCCATGCATGGAGAGACTTATAATTAAACTTCTCATTCTGATGGCTTCATAATAAAACCAATAAAATACCATTTATTATTATAAAGCATTAATCAAGTATAACACATTACATTCTTTCCACACTCACGTGTAAAGCATCATCATTAGAAGCCAGGCAGTCTTACACAGGATATCCGGAAAACACCCAGGCTTGACTAAAGTACATTAAGTTTCTGGGGTTATGAAGTGCCACAAATTCAGTATTATTGAGAATTCTTTTCCCTCATACTCTTGTTGTGTTAACTCAACACACCCTCATGGCATAACAAAAGGATTTCAATGGGACAGAAACACCAATGGCACATGGTGCAGGGGCAAGGTGCCTTACCATATGGAAGTGAGATGTCTCCTCGGTCAGACCACAGGCTGTCTCTAGTCATAACAAATTAAGTGTACTCTAAGTTACGCTGGGATCAGGCAGTTCAGGACAATTAACAGATAAGATATCTTAAAATGAGGGGTAAATGGAAATGGAAGCAACTGTACAACCTACAGTATTGAAGTTATGTGCTCCTGTCGAGCCAACATGTGAAAAGTGTAGATGCCTAGTTTTGTCCCAAATGAAGCTTATAAACTGCCTTTATAAGCAGCCCCATGTAGAATGCGTAATGGTATCTCATCTGAAGGGTGTGAAAATTTTTAACTAAACTCAAGGTTTGAATATTTTTAACTAAATCTCACATAGGTACAGGTTTCCCACCAGATGGATCTTATAAACAGGGATCCTAGCTATGATTTAGGCTTTCACAAGCAGCAAAAGGTCCAAAAATATTCACACCTAAATAACCAGAAAGGCTGACACCATTATAATGATTATCTCAAACTCCACTACAAGGCCAGTCATAGATCACAACTATGTTCTAACACAATTCAGAGCCTTGGGATCAGAAATAGTAGCTTCTTTAGTAAATGTTAAATCAAAGTACTGTCAACTTGCCTACATTTTTTGCTTTCAACACAATACAATTCTGCAAGTTCAGTCAAAATATATTATATATAAAACAGATCACCCGATCAGAGGGGAAAAAAAGAAAATTTGAAGGCTGTGAGACAGGTAAAAGTTAGAAAGAACAGAAGGCCCCATGATGGTCCCTTATTTATATTGTACTATCACATCATGGAACACTAACCTGTAATTAAAAGCGATATGTTCCCAAGTTATTTAAATTTCAGGTTACTATCCCTACAATGAGAAGATCTCATTTATGCTTTGATAGGAGTGCGGTCCCCTCATCCTCTTGGCAACAATTAACTCATCCTGTTGGCTAACAGATAAATACAAGTTTTGCCTACAGTTAAGACCATACCACAAGCTCAGGGCATTTGGTGAACTACTGGAGGGACATGATGCCTCTGTAGTTGGTGAGTGGACACGTGGAAGACGACAACAAAGTGAGTTACTAATTCATTTTAGTCCAGCATTCCTTGAAAGTATAGATTAGCAAAGAAATCCGCTAGTCGAAGCAGTAAATATGGCTAAAACCCCATAGGATACAAAAAAAATATAACATGTAATCCTTAGCTTAGAAAGTAAATCATATTCCTGCATGTCACCTGATAACCCTTTCACAGACTTCTCAAGTCTTACTGCATCAAAGCAATTCCTTTGTTTCTTTTCTAACATATACCAACATTTTCAAAATTATGTATTGACCCATTTGGTAAGATTAAGATTCCCTACCAACCAAGTAATGAAATCCACCTTTGCATTCTGAAGTTGCATTAGATTAAGTTCATCAACTGTGAGGAAGTACACTGGGAGAAACATTAAACTGGAAGTCTGAAGGAAGATTCCCTTGAAGTGACATCATCAAACTGTTTCAAAAGACTGAGCTGTGATCATTCTCAGAAGTAGATCATAATCAGTTTAGCACTTCATAATCAGTTTAGCACTTCTGTGCTTGTTGTTTCCCAATATTTCTGTATATTTAGCCAAAACAAGAAATACGGCACAAAATATAAATACATTTTGGGACATCCCTTTGAAACACGCACAGTAGCACAGGAATATTATATTGGTCATGACCTGCTTCTGAAAGTGGGCATGGCTCTGTCTTTTAACTGCAGCTCCACCTGCTTTTATGACATTTTTGCACCACAATGACCCAGCATCAATCCTGACCACCCACCTTGCTTGATATTTCAAAAGTTTCTGCTCCCTCCCCATTAGTCATTTCTAATACTCTGGGACAAGAAGAAAGGACAAAAGATTTAAAACGCATTTGCTAATTACAAATTTCTTTAAAACATTCTGATAGAACTTTTCCTATACACATGATTTGATATGGAAATTTTTTCTACTACTGAATTTCCATAGGAGAAATGTGTTACCTCTACATGTACCACAACTAATAGGAATACTAAGAGGATTTTTGTTTCAATTTATAGCTAACAGCAAATGAGGTTTGTAGGAATTCTAACAATACATAGAATTGGTTTTAACAAGACACAACTGGAACTTCCAATCTTATAATAGGCTTTTCCAATCTGCTGGCTTCTACATGTACTGGACTACAACTGTACAGGGTGCAGGTATTAAGGAGTAAAGTTCAAGCATTGAAAGTTTCTGCAGTCCTGACATGCAATCCCAGACAAACACAAGGTTATATATCTCACGACAAACCTTAAAGAATGTGGACCTACTACAGGCCAGGCAACTGACACTGCTAGCTCTTTCTTTTTGAAAATATTTTAACATAACATTCAGTCAACAATTCTGTACTGTACTTAATAACCATATCAAAGGCCAACCTTAAACTTATCTACTATCCAGTAGTTCTTCACCTGGGGTCTGGGGACCCAAGGGTCTGCAGAGCCCTCACAGGGGGTCTGTGAAGCCCTGCTACTGGACACCAACAGCAGCAACAGGGATGTAGCAGTGGCGCGTTGCAGGTGCTGAAACTTCTCTCTTGGTTGCAAACAAGGGACCAGTATGAGGGTGCACACACATACCCCTGCTGCCAGCATCCCTGACTAAAGAGATACAGCAGCAGGGATGTGCACACACCTAAATTACGACTCTGGAGAATAGTGTTTGAATCTCCACTCAGCCACAGAAACCTATTGGGTGACCTCAAGCAAGTCATATTCTCTCAGCCTGAGGGAAAAGCAAAAGCAACAAATCTTGGCAAGAAAACTCTCACAATGCATTCATCTTAGGGTCACCATAAGTCAGTTTTCAAAGGGAAAAGGTATGATGGCTAGAAAGAACCTTCTGCTGTCAGTGGTACTTTGTTCTTGTACGCCTTCAAGTCACTTCTGACTTACGGCAACCCTAAAGTGAATTAGGAATTTTTTGCCAATATTTCCTCGGGGGAGGGGTTCGACTTCGCCTTCCTCTGAAGCTTGCCCAAGGTCACCCAGTGTCTGAATGGGGATATGAATCCTAGTCTCTGGACGCCTTCAATAAATAATACATACATATACATACATACATACCTACATATATTTGAACACTTACATCTAAATCTTGAGTTAAATCTTGGCAGTCTCCAGTAACAATTTATATTTGCAGGGGGTCCCCAGTAAAGAAAAGTTTAAGAACCTAATCAAATTAGTTGTGTGCCTTCATGCAAACTCTGACTTACAGTGACCCTATTCTAGAGTTTCCTTGGGAACATTTATACACAGGAAGATCATCATCACCCTCCTCTTATAATGAGTGTGATTTGTCCAAGGTCACCAGCAGGTTTCCACGGCTGCATAGCGATTTTGAACCCCGGTCTTTCAGAGTCCTACTCTAACACTCAGACCACCACACTACGCTCGCTCCTCCAATGTATACTACAGGTTTAGAAAATAATTTTAAAAATTACAAACCACCTTCATACAAAGCTTCAGACTGCTTACACTTTAATTTTCTATAAAGATACCACTATCTTCCCCAGTACAATGGGTCCCCCGGCTTTAAAAATGTCACTCCTAGAACCTTTCAGAAAAAGCATCTGGAAGACAGGCTAGTGAGGCAAACTTTGTTCCTCGTAGTTCACCGTAACTTGCTCTGCACCATCAGAGAGGAAAGCAGCAGGGCCTGGAGAGAAGCCTAGTGCCTCTGACGATGGATGGATGGATGGATGGAGTGTGGGTGAGACACAGAATGACCACTGGATGCCGAAAGCAGTAAATAACAGAGGTAGGACGCAAGTTCCTTCCACATAACCCTCTGCCTCACTCGCTTTCTCCAAGCAGCACCAGACCACTCCCCCGCCAGACACGGATACCAGAGAAGCACTGCGGCTTCCCTACGATCCCACCCAGGGCAACATCCTTCCCGCTCCTTCCCAAACGGAAGAAGGAGAGCCAATTCCGCCCAAGCTTCCCAGCTGACCAGGGAGCTTTATCTGAGGAGGCCAAAGCCGACAACAAGACGGACGAGGCCGGGGCGTTCCTCCTCTCCCTCCGAGTCCGGGGGACAGCCGCCGCCGCTCCCACACTCACCCTCCGTCACCTCCAGCACCTTCACTTGCTCCTCAGCCGCGGCGCGCACGCCCTGCACCGGGCACAGAATGCCGTTCAGGGTCTCCACCAGCGCCTCCTTCAGCCCCTGAGCCACGGGCCCAAGGCCTCCGGCTCCCGCCGCTCCTGCCGCCGACATCCCGCAGAGCCCTCCAGGCGGCGCCGCTCCGGGCGGGGAGAAACAGACGGAACGGAGCCCCGGCAAGAAACGGGGGAGCGAAAAAGGCGGCACCGGCAGGGCTAAGGGCCGCGGCTGCCGCCGCCACCGCGCGCCAAACGCACCCACGCGACGACGCGCTCGGACGCCAAGAGCGTCGCCTGCGATGCTCCGGGGGAGAGGTGCTCGAAGAGCGCCCCCTAAGGCCCGTGGAGGAACTTGCGCGTCGACAGCTAAAGCAAAGCAGCGCCATTCACTCAACAGCCGGCGAGAAAGGGAGAGGATCAGCAACGAAGGAAGGGGGGGGGGGGCGCCGCCTTTGGTCGGACGTATCCCACAGGCGGCCTCTTGAAAAAGCACGGAGTGCCTGCGATAGGTCATATATCGATCTGAAGCCTCATCCTGTGCGTGTTCGCTCAGAGGTGCATGCCGGTATACAAAGGGAGTTCCTTCCAAATAACTGTGCGTACAATCGCTTGCATAGGACAGGGCTTGAGTTACGGCCCCATCTACAGATCTTCGCGTGCCAGATCAGGATCAGACGCCGGCTGTTGCGCAAACCTTCCTAGGGACCACCAGAGGAGCCGTGCGGGGCCGGACGAAAAGCCCATCTAGCCCTGGTTCTCACTGACCAACCGGAAGTAGGGCGGGAGCACAATAGGACCCGTCCATTCATATTTCCCACTCACGGGCGCCCGGGGCTGTGTAGCTTTTGGTCTGGAATAGTTGCCGTTCCTAGGAGTCGCTGATTGTCCTGTTTGATAGTACTGTAACTTGTTCGATTCTTGTATACTTAGGTGTCCTTCGGTAGCAGAACTAATTGCGAATGGCGCCCAAGTTCCGTTTCTTAATGACACACTGTGTGACTTTTTTAAAAAATAAAAAAAAATGGTCCTGACTGAATAGCCTCCACCCGATTTCAGTGGATGAAGAAAGAAGGTTGTCTTCCAAATTCGCACTGGGCTACTCTAAGGCCATTTCCGCCCTAGACTGTTACAGTGCTATTATTCCACTTTCAACATCCTATGGAATCCTCCCTAAACTGCAAAGGCCAGGATTCCGTAGGATGTTGAAAGTGGAGTAATAGCACTATAACAGTGGAGTGCGGAAATGGCCTAAGTGGTGGCCCATGAGCCAGAGCCCCCATTCATGGCGAGTTCCAGGAACGAAAAAGATAGTTGTCAGTGGGCGCAAAATGTGCTGCTCCCTAGCAAATGGGAGGAACGGCCCTGATGGTCCCCCACATCAACTGTCTTAGGAATCGCTGCCTTGCACATGTGTATACATCTTGACCATGTCAACTGTTAATTGCCTTGTTTTCTAATCTAAAACCCTCAGACATTATAAGCTTTCCTTACTGAGGAGCTGCACCAGCCCTTTGATCGTTGTGGCTGCCTTTTTGTATACCTATTAAAATTACACAATACCACTTTGAGATACAGTGACTTTGCTGTTGCATGCCTTCAAGTAGTTTCTGCCTTACGGTGACCTTAAGGAACCCTATCACTGCATTTTCTTGGCAAGATGTGTTCAGAGGAGGTTTGCCTTTGCTGCCTTCTAAGGCTGAGAGAATGTGACTTGCCCAAGGTCACCCAGAGGGTATACATGGCCAAGTGGAAATTCAAACCCTGGCCTCGGGAGTTGTAGTCCGATGCTCAAATTGCAAATGCTGGCTCTCTACAGTGACTAGACCTATGCATAATACTTGAGGTGTATTTGAGGATAGCTTAGGAAGATTATTTCTGATGCAGCTCCCAGAATCCCCTACCCAGCATGGTTTCTCTAGTAAACAAACAAGAAATAACCACAGGCAGTGAAACTGTATAAAGATATTCAAATTTTAGCTCTTGTAGTTTTGATGCTGTTCCTAATGTTCTTTATAGTTGCTGTTTCAGGGTTTTATCAATGTTTTTCTGATGGGGGATGTTTAAATGTTATTATTATTACTATTATTATTATTACTATTAACCTTCATGTTTCTTCGTTATTTCAACTGATTCTCTGTAAGATGGCTTGGCTTTAAAAAGATAAAGTACTATAAAAGTACTATAAAAATAAGAATGTGAAGATAGGATTGCATGATAAAGAAATGCATGGCCTTTATTTTACCAGCACAGAGAAGTGGGAGAAAGAATTCTGTGTTTAGCTCACCTCTTTCTACAATTTTAAATTTGCAGACTGCTTTATTTCCTACTGAGCTTGTCAAAGGGATCAGCTGCATGTGCATGTTTCACTGAAGCCTTCATGAGCATATATATACACCAAGAGTGGGTGCCTGTTGCCCTCCAGATGTTGTACTGCAATTTCCATCCAAATCTCAAGAGCCACAGTTGCCTACACACAAAATATATGACTAGTGAGCTCAGTTCTTTGAATGTGGACCCTTAAAACAGCACCTCTGTGTACAGGAAATGGTGAAAAAAATGTCTTGGGGAAATTAGAATGGTCATCCAACTGTTTAAAGATTTCCACCACCCTCAAAGACAGCCCATTGCATTGTTTGCCACCTCTTACCATCAATATTCAGGATGAAAGTCTTTGTGTGCAGTTTGAACGAATCAGCTCATATCCTAGTCTCTGTTTTTTGCTGCTCCAGAGACTAGGGGCCCTTTGACACTACATATTATAGCACTGATTCCACATTAATTGACATGATTTCTTCCTATAGAATCCTGAGGTTCGTAGTTGGCAGTTTGAGGAGACATTGGAGCACCTGGGCAGAGAATGCTAATATCTCATAAAACTACAAATCCCAGAATTCCACAAGATGGAACCATGGCAGTTCAAGTTCAATTGAAGTGTTATAATTATGTAGTGTGAAAGGGCCCTAGGACACAAACCAATGTATTCAAATTGCAAGGGAAGAGAGAACTTCCTGATGCTAAGGGTTGTTCAGAAGTGGAATGGACTGCTGTGAAGTGTGGTAGACTGCCTTCAAAAAGCTTTGGATGGCTGAGTTAGATGGCACTTGGTGTTCCTTCCAACTCTATGATTCTACGAACTACAAAGAACTTGAAGGATGGAAATCTAAGGGGCAAAGACCCCAGAACAGAGTCATATGTACTAAAAATATAGTGGACATGCAAGACTGACTGGTGTTAGAGAATGACCCTAGACAGCAGATGGAAATAAAAGCCTGAAAAAAGTTATGGCTGGCTAAACAGGATCCCTGCTCCCACCCCCAATGCGACATATAGTTGGAGGTCTTTAATGGGAAAGGAATTTTGATGTGCCTTTGATCATTCTTATTAGTTACAGAATCATCTGCTAGAAAGACATACAGTATGGATAAGACATTACCAATATTTGTTCTAGCTCAATATTATTGATAGCATTTAAAACCAAAATTCCATAGCTATCTTCGTAGTGTAAAAACAGAATGCTTAAGAGAACACAATTTTTATGCACCAGAACAACAACAACAAAACTATCTCACTAAAACGCTTTTGTGTAGGATAGCATAAAGTTTGACATAGCAGAGCCTTTCTGTTCTCAAGCTCAAATAATTCTTTCTGGATTCTCTGAGCATGTTAGTGTTCTGCATGTACTAACTATAGCCATTTCTGCCCTAGACTGTTATAGCTCTATGATTCCACTTTCAACATCCGAAGGGCCCCTCCCGAAACTGCAAACCCCAGGATTCCATAGGATGTTGAAAGTGGAATCATAGAGCTATAACAGGCTAGTGTGGAAATGGCCTATGTTTCACAGAGGCTGTGCATTTCATGGTGGTCACAGAAAAAGGTGTCGTTTTGGTTTGTTTTCCTTCAAATAATACTGTGCTTCTAAAATTAATTGGCAAAGCATGACAAAATTAAATTCTGTAACATCAGTTTCCTTCATACTACACAATTACAGCAATTTGATACTACTTTAACGACCATGACTGCATCCAATGGAACCTGAGATTTATAGTTTTCAATTGCATAATGGGCTTCGAAGCAACATACTCTATTGAAAACCCACTGAGTGCTACACATAAAGTTATACACCTCCCGTTTCCACCCAGAACATATTAACAAATCTATAATTTACAGACAAGCCCTCTGATAGATCTGCTCAGACCCACAAGATAGGGAATCAAAAAACTACAACCAATTCTGGAGAATAACACAGCCTTCTCACAAGCTCTGGAGGGTAGCAATTTTTTGGCTTACAGACAATGTCTTAAGCAATGGCTCTCTTACAAAAGGATACGTAACATGGATGGTAATATAAAGACAAGGCCAGGCAGAAGCTCAGACGCCAACTCTGTCCCCACATCTACTCTGAGAGCAATATTACAGGAGCCAATAACATCACCCACAACATCAAACATACATATGCCTACTCTTCCTCCAATGTGATAAAAGCCATCCTATGCCAGGAATGCGCCTCTATAATCTACATGGGACAAACAGGACAATCTCTGTGCAAGAAAATTAATGGACACAAATCTGACATTAGAAATATCAAAAAACCAGTTACAGAACATTTCAGCCTGTAAGGGATTTAGAAGTTGCAGTCCTTGAACAAAGGAAATTACAAAGGAAGACAAGAAAGAGAAACACCTGAATTGAATTATGTCCACAAATTCCAATCCATGATCAGAGGTATGAACAAAGACAATAGCTTCATGGTACATTAATTAATACAAGGCATTAAGACAATCCTTTGTTACAGCAAATATAACAAAAAGAATCTTCTCAGAGAGAGTTTTGAACCCAGCGAAAACAATTTTTGGTAAGCATATTTATTGCTTTCACACATCAACACTCACTGACCACTGCAAGACACTGTGACATCTGAAAAGCCTGTATCACCTCACCCAGCCCTCCGAAAATTTAGAACAAGGGACATGATTTGCATCTTCCTTGATCCTATCACATTCTACCACTTACACAACTCTAATATCATTCTGTACTACATCAAAAAAAAAAAAGTGGATTTATATCCACAAAAGCTCATACTAAAATAAAACTCAGTTTGTCTTAAAGATGCCATTGTATTTCTTTTCTCTCCTGCGTTCTTCCTTTTCATACTGGAATTTATAGTTTCATGAGGTATTTGGAATTCTGTACCAGAGAGCTCTAGTGCCACTCCAGACTCCAAGATTCCACAAAATACAGCCATGGCAGCTTAAGTGGAATTTAAGTGCTGTACTAGTGAAGTGTGAAAAAGACCATTGGCTATCTCTTCTTCCCCCACCTCTTCTCCTAGATAGAATACCCTCTGCCTCCTACCTTCCATTGCTTTGGGGAGTAGTTGCCAGCACTGGCTGTGTGGGGGGAGAGTTTACTGGGTTAAGGAAGTCAAACATATGGGCATGGAGAGCATTTAGAGTGAAGAGATTTTTTCCAAATAATGGCTTTGGAGGCCTTATTATTGTACTTTCCCCACCACTTTATTAGACATTGAGTTTTATCACTTCAATACATGTAAAATCCAATGCCTTTTACCTGTAACCTGCTAACTTGGGAGGGCAATGAGGGAGTAATAAAGTTTCCTTTGTGAAACAACTATCAACTTGTGGTTCCTTTTTTAGTATAACAAATAATATCAACATCTAATGTGTTGGGGTTTTTAAAGTATTTTGGAAAGATTTGGGATATTGTGGCCACTTTTCTATTTTTAAGTATTTTTGCAAACTAATAATATAATAATGTAAAAAAATATGATTAGTTCACTAGTAGGTTATTAACGCTTCAATTTTAATGAATAATGACTTACAAGTGGAGTGGGTGAGTTAGTGAACAACGCCTTTTTGCTTTTAAAAAATAATGTTCCAAGCATTGATAGAATATGTGGAAGGAGTGCCTTTTGAACCATCCGTCTGTCCACATTACATAGTTACAGCACTTTGATTTACTTTAATTGGTATGGGTCTATCATGTGGGATATGCAATTCAATGAGACCCTTGGGCTTTCACTTCCAGAGAGCTCTAGGGATGTAATTGTGGGGAAGACACTAAAGAACTGTTACCTTGCCAGACTACAAATCACAAGATTCTACAGGATGAATCCATAGAATTAAAATGGTATCAAAGCGCTATAATTTGACAGTGTGGATACTCACACTGGACAATAAAGAATTTCAAAAAATGTTATCCCCACAAGGATGAGGTTTTTGTGCATTTTTCAGGTATTTTTCCCCACTTGCAGTGTTTTCAAAATGCAAATAGCAAGTATGATTTCAGCACAAATTGATGTTTTTTCACGAACTGTTCTTGTTGCTGCTCAGATACATACAATTTTTAAAAGTAGAAACTCAGTGATTCTTGTTCATTATAAACCTGTTTTATGTTTTGCTTACAAAAGGGGAGTGAAATTAGAAGGTGGTACTTACCATGAATATTCATTTTAAGATAGTTGGAGGAGCAATCACTTTGGGTGATTCCTCACATACCAGCTGGCCAGGCAGGAGTTCTCAGTCCAATATTCTTTTCAGTTATGTCAGTTACTCCTTTTCCCTTTCGCTATCAGTTTCAATACAAAGTCTTGCTTGCTAACCTATCCCTTTATTATAATTTTCCTTTATTTATATCTCTACCTATCTACATGCAGCCACCCACTGGGCAGGAGTGGAATGTTCTCCAATTATCCTAGAATGAACACTCCTAGTAAGTACGAACTTCTCATTCTCAGATTAGTAGGAGGAGCAATCCACAAAACTCTGAGAGTTACTCACACCCCTTACTTAGGGTGGGAGTGGCTACACTACTTGCATATTTTTTGTAGCACCATGGGACCCAATACTGCAGTATTTATCCACTTCGTAGATGAAGGTAGGTGACTCTTTCCAACCAGCTGCACTGCGTACTTCTTCCAATGATGCCGAGGCTTCATACCCTACAGTTGTTCCCATCAACCTCATTGAGGGTACCCAGATAATCTTATGCCTCTGTACCTTTGCATAATCATAAAAGAGAAAAACGCATGCCTTCAGCCATCTTGTGAGCATCTGCTTTGAGGTTTTATTCCTCAGTGTTTTGGGATTAAACTACACAAATAAGACCTCCATTTACCTGACTCACTTAGTTCTCTTCATGTACTCTTTCACTGCACATCTAATACCTAACTTATGGCATTTTTTTTTCCAACACATGTGATGGCTTAGGACAAAAATTTGGCAAATTTGTATATTGGAATCTTGCTCTATTCATCATACAGTTGGGAACAAATGTTGGATCTAATGTGGGTGTTATCTTATTTTCCTTTATACTGCACAGGTTTTTATTAACAAAGGGCATCAATAGCTCTGACACTCTTCTCACAGCTGTAACTGCCACCAAAAATACCACTTTATATGACAATAAACGTAATGAAGCATCCTTCAATGATTCAAAAGGTGGCTAAGTTAAAACCTCCAGGACCAAATTCAAAACCCAAATGGGAAACCTATGTAGACTTGGCAGAGCCAACAGCGCAGCTCCTCTTTGAAATCTCTTAATATGAGGATGAGCTGCCAACTTTGCACCCTCCAGGCATAAAACTGTGGACAATGCAGCCACTTGATGCTTTAAAGTGTTGAGTCTCAATCCTTTCCTCATTCTGTCTTGAAGAAATTCTGAAACAAGTTTTACAGCAAAAAGGTCCATGGAGCGCATGTCTTCTCCTAAGCACCTTTGCTAAGCTGAGGAAAGCTAATCTCACAGCTTTTAATTTCAGGAAATGTATACATTGGCTTTCGTCCTGCAGTGACCAAATCCCCCGAATTGAGTAACCCTGACAATGGGCGCTCCAGTCAGATAAGCTTGCATCTGTTGTTACAGTTATCCTTGCATGAATCATAAACGGCATTCACGCTGTCCAAGTTGTTTTTGCATAGCCATCACTTTAGCTCCCTCTTTAGCAGTTGTGGTATTTTCACTTTCCGACCCTGCTTCCTCATTATGTACAACAGATAAGGGATTAGGAACTGGCTGCAGTTCCCTGATATGGAATCATGCCCAAAGTATCAACTGAATTGTTGAAATTAGCAGACCCCGTACTCTTGCCAAAAACATCAGATCCACTGATTCCATGTCTAGTAGGTTTTGTAGAACAGCTGAATCCCTTTCTGTCTGAGGTGAGCAATTACCAAACTTAATACCTTAGCAAAACCCTTGGAGCAGATGCAAGGCCAAATGGAAGTACCTGAAATTGGTAATGGTTACTCTTAAACTGGAAGCATAAGTACTTTTTGTACCTGTTTGCCATTGGTACATGCAAGTATGCTTCTTTTAAATCTGTAGAAGCTACCTAATCCACTCTCTGCAAATTTTGTTTAATTGACTGCAGGGTTTCCATTTTAAATTTCTAATATTTTGCATAACTATTTAAATATTTTAAATCTAACGCAGAGTGAAGTGAGCCATTACTTTTTCTGGAACTGTAAAGAACAAGGAAAAAACACCATTATTTTTTTGCTGTTGAGGCACCCATCTCCATTGGCCCAATTTGCAGAAGGTGAATTACCTTCCCTTTAACCGTATCTTGTTTCTCCATTTTGGAACAGGTGAGGGAAAATATCTGCTTATTTGGCCTTCCATTGAATTTTATTCTATAACCTAAGGAAACTATCTCAATTACCCAACTGTGTGAAGTTATACAAGTCCCTAAACTAGCAAATTTTAACAAATTTACCCCCCACCTGCATTTAATATGTTTGCTGTCTGCCACCTCTATTGGATTGGGTTTACCCTCTTCTCGCTTGCTGGAAACTCTGTCTCCTTTATTGTGGTTTATTTCTATTCCATTGCTGTCTATTCTATTCTGCCCATAGTCATATTGTCTGTGAAATGGTTTTGTACCTCAAAAGGGATACCCATTTCCACAAAATGGCCTCCTCTCAGTTTTCTTCTTTTGGACCATTGGCATTACTTGCTTCTTGTCTTTGCCTTCCACTAGGACCTTCTCTAGGGCTTTCTCCTAAAATAGAAACGCTCCTCTACATCATATATATGCTAAATTATTTCTTGACTTTTGATTGACTTCCCAAAGCCTAAGCCAAAGGGAGTTGTCATAGCCATTATGTCTCTAGCTGCAAATGCTTCTGAGTCCTGTCCTACATCTGCAACGTACCTTAATATGTCCTGAACCTTGCCTAGAGTTTTACTCCATTCCTGTTTACTTCTGTTCTGTATATCATGCATATCCTGCAGCCAAAGAACTGCAGCTCTGGCAAACATCAATATAGCTGAATAACTCCTAATAATTAACACAGGTGTCTCATGTACCTTTTAAAAAGCTGCTTCAGCCCTTCACTCATCACTCCCTTACAGGACTGTGTCCCCTTCCCTTGGGGCAATGACCCCTGAAATAAGCCCACAATTGGGGCATTCATGAGCAGGACTTTCAGAAATTCCACATCTTTTTTCTGGAGCAAATACACCTTCTGTCCATATGAGTTCAACCTCATTGTATTTGGGGGACCTCCCACTCCCACTCAACTATATCCCTGAACATATCAGGCCATAGTATCTCAGATGTTTTCAACATTGGCCTCCTGAACACTGATGCTACTCTCTGCTCATCTCTCTTTCCTTCCATATTATCTGTAGTCTCATTGCCTTCCAGCTCCAATGTATTACTTACTCTCTTTAATAAACTCCTAAATTCATCTACTGAAAAAAAGTCTCTGAAATCTCTTCCTCTTCGAACTCTGCTTCCAAGGAATCATCTTTTTCACTCAAGTCCACATCTAACTCTTGCTGTTCTTCCATTCCCACATCTTCTTCCATCTCAAAATCAGGCTGTTTTCTCATGTGTTTAGATTTTCTCATGCACTTCTTTCCTCTGACCTCCTTTTCTTATACCATTGCTATATGTTTTTCTGATTTCTTTCTGTAAGTCAATTCCTTCAGCACTTTATCTTTTGCCACATTTTGCTCAGCAACTTGATCCACTGTTGTTTGTTGCTGTTCCTTGTTTGACAACATTGAATTAATTAATTCCTGCAGTTAACTATTCAATGAAATCATTGGTGATCAAGTTTGAGGCTTAATCATATTCTGTAAGTTAGCTTGCATTAAATAATTAATTAATTAAGTTCATATTTAATAATTGTTCACTTTAATAATTACTGTACAATTAATTTCATGCTGTTAAAAATAATTAATTTCTTTCTCAATCAAGGGCTCTAAAAGTATCTGCAATTCATTAGCATTAATAATAAATTCAGATCCTGACCCTTAAGTTTGTCCTGATGTCATCTGCAGTTCATACTGAGTGTCTTGGACAGACTGATGCTGCTGCTGGACTGTACTCACTAGAAGTGTCTTCAGGCTCTGAATGTTCAAAGGGTGCGTGCACACACACACACACACGAGGGAGACTCTACACTCTTCCTTTCCTGCAGCCCAGACACATCAATCACAGGTCACTGCTGTTTAAAGGCTGTTCTAGCTGCAACAATCTTATCCATGTCTGCTGCAGCCTGCGCCCCCCCCCCTTAGAATCGGTGCTTTCAACATGGCGGACTGAGGTGGCCCTTAGCTTCTCCTAGTCATCAGCAGCTTTCTCTGTATGACCCCAGTATGTCTGTTCCTGCTTTTTACTTTGCTTGCCTGATTTTAGCCTTTTTTTAAAAAAAACCTTTTTTTCCTAGGCAGTATTTCCTTCTTTTTCTTTCTTTTCTCTTGTGGGGGAGCCTCGACAACTTTTTCCAATTCACTCTCACTGGAGATTAAAAATATGGTTTTTAAACTTCCTTCCTCTGCTGCACCAGAGCCATGCTGGGAGTGGACATCTGGTTGGCATTTGACATTACACCTTTCACAGCTACGACTTGCTGGGAAACAGTCAGCAAACTGGTACAAAGGAGCCCTTGAATCACCGTTCTCTTTTTCTTTGGTATGGAATTGCCTCTGCTTTCTCTATCTCTTCCTCAGGTGACCTTTTCTTTCTCATAGTACCCTTCTTTTCTCACAAAACAAGAACCTACTGTCTTAGAATTAATGACTTTACCATGAAGGGAAATGAAATGTGACAAGCTGGCAATGTAGGAAATAAAAAACTGACAGTGAAGGATAAAAGAGTAACAGACGTAACTGAAAAGAATGTTGGACTGAGAACTCCTCTCTGGCCAGCTGGCACGTGGGGAATAAATCCAAAGTGTTGAGGACTGCTCCTCCTATTATCCTGAGAATTAGTTTTGCACAAGAGACTCCTTTCAGAAATTGTAGGGACCCTCATCCTAGTTGTGGGGAAAAAAAGTAGTCATCCTTTTGTTTTCACATAAAGGCAAAAAATCTTGCAACAACTGCAATTTTTTTCAGCAGAGCATTTTGATGAGATGTCTGGCAAATAGTTTTTATTCCCTTCTTATCCTCTTTCCTTGTAGTTCTTGCACTGGGGAGAGAGCTCAGTCATGACGCAAAGCCTGTCCACTAATAAGGGAAGATAGGGATAAACATAGTCCATAACATGAGAGGCAGCATGATGTAGTGGTTTGAGTGTTGGACTAGGACTTTAGGAAACCAGGGTTTGAATCTCTGCTCAGCTACAGAGAGCCACTAGTTAACCTTGGATAAGTCATACTCCCTTGTTCTCAAAGGGAGACAAAGGCAACCCTTCTTAGAAGAAATTGTGCTAAGAAAACCAAGGAGAAGGTTGCCATAAGTCAGAGTCAACTTGTAATGTATGTAATAAATTCCATAAGGCAGTAACACAAAAGACGGTAATTCAAGGCATGTGCTAAAACAGCCAGGTAAAACTGAGTGTCAAGTATTGTAAAATAATTAATATAACTTTAAAGGTAACTGGGAACAACTTTTCAGTTGAAATTCATTGAACTCTAACTCATTATGATTTTAGGCATCTGGCCAAATTTTGGTTGTTTAGCAAATCCCTCCCTCCTCCCGAGTATATAAATAGACTAAAGTTCTTTTTCTTCACTCTTGATTGAGGGGATGATGATGTGTTGATATGTTTTTGCATTGCACCACATTAGCACAAGCAGATTGGCTATTTCAACACTCTCTGAAAACCAATTTGCACAAGTGGAAGATCAGCACTGATTAAAGGTGATGGACAGTCCCAGCCACCTGCTCCTTGCACATGCTCCCATTGTTAGCAGAAGTAGCCACCCAGCATGTACTTATCCTTGGAGACCAATTCCATAGAGAGCCACATAAACACTTAGTTCCAAGGCTTCCCCTTAAAGACAAGGCACTATATGAGCTTGAAAATTCTCTGCACAATGGCATAGGTGCTTTTTCTTGTCACAGTTTTCAAAGTGCACTGACCCCGACATCTCCCTCAAAGATGAGTTGGAATCAACTTCTGAAGGAAGCTATTCAGCTTCTTCCTTCTCTTGTTGCTATCATTTTTTTCTCTTCTCTTCCCACTCCTGTCACTATTGTCACTGTACATCATTCTACATCACTACCACCACCTCCTTCTCCCTCCTGTTTATATATAGTATCCTGAGAACAGCCACCTTCTTGCTCTTCTTTTCCTCCTGCCTCTCTGTGTAAAGAGGGGGGATGCTCCAGAGGAATAGCCAGTAGCCTTATGTACAGGCAGTCTTAGGTTTCTGTATCATTGTGGCTTTCTGCTGTATTGGGATTCAGCAGGATTTGGGCCTATCTTGCTAGAAAACACCAGGAACAAATGAGATATTACATTGCATAAAAACTTGGGAGGATATTATTTGATATAAATATTAATTAAGAACACAGTGTATTTATTTCTTAGGAGCTGATCAGATATGCAACAAGGACAAAAACCCTACTGGTTTAGGAATTATGTTCGATTGACAACAAATTGAAGTTTAACTGGTTATGTTCTTTTCAAAGTAATATTAAAATGGGGAAGAGTGACAAGAGGTTCTAGATGTGATACTACAGCCCATTCTCCATTTCTAAATACTAATTTTAGTTTTGCCTGAACCAGGCTCAATCTAAATCTATCTTATGCCACGGCCAGACATAATACATTATGTCATTGGAGCAAGCATTAAGAACAAACAATGCTGTTGTGTACTTCCTCTTCCCCTAGCAATATGAATTTTACCACTAGCCTTATTGAAATGCAGGCTTTAAAATTATTTTCAAATCTGACTGAACAGCAAATCTGGGTAAATGTTAGTCATGACTGATAAACACAACCCTGATACTAATGCTTAAAACCAGTTCAGGGATGATAATGGAAATATACATCAAAGAGGGGAGCAACAGGAAATAAAGGAGCACTGTGCCCCATGCCTCATATCTATTCCATTAGAGATGGGTCAGTGTTACAGTTGCACTACTCCTTGGTCCCAAACGCTGGGGAAATATTAGAATGTAAGGACTGGAATAAGAGAGATGTAAAACCCCACATTATTTTAAAACAAATGTTGAAATGTCTTTTGTTGCTGCAAAAAAGTTCAGATAGTAAGGAAATGTTCTGGAAACATTGATTTTTTTAGTAAATTGTGATACAGAAAAGTTTCCATTTAATTATGGAAAATCCAGGGAACCACAGAAAATTCCTTCTTGACAGGTATTATTACTAAAAGCCAACTAAATCCTGTATTAGATGATAGTGACATTTACTTTCAGAAATTGTCTTGTCACACTTTGAAAGACTAAAGAGACTTATAACGGCATACATTTTTATGGACGAGAATCCCTTTCACTTGAGTGCCCATGTATTGAAGACATGTCCTGTTTAGATTACATGTAATGTCAGCATTTTGCATGTCATATGTCCTATTAGTTTTCCAACTTTTTTTAATCACATCTACACTACTGACATTCCTTTGTCCCACATGCCTTTCTTCTCATAATCAGAAGATACAAGTTGTACACACTTAACTCCATCACTATCTTGCTCCTTAACCAAACCATGCTTTGTTCCCAATGGTGTCTGAAAGCAGTTTGCCTTCTTTCAAACAGGTACTGATGAAATAAGGGCAAATGAACTTCACCCTACTTTCAAGAATTATTTCTGTCATCTAAGAACTACAAGTATTTAACAGCCTACAAAACTTTGTACTAGCACATTGCTCAAACAATTAGAGACTAAGAAAAGAAAGAATATCAATTCTGTGACATTACCTTGCTTGCTTGCCAAGTGACAAGGACAAGAATTTATACACGCCTTATCTAGGCTCCGCAGGACTGGAAAGAAATTGATGCAATTGCTTGGATACTGTAAAAATGTAGTGTTTGAAAACATGCAGCATAAAACTAATAGTGTGAGAAGTTGTTGCAGTTCAGCATTTCTGAAGACACTAGTGCTGAATTTTGTAACATAACCAAGGGTTTATTCCACAATATAAACTGCAACATTTGATACAAGCTACCAAAAAGAAGAAAAAGCCAAAATACAGCTGTGGCCATTACTTTACAAAGCCTTCCTGTCTCCTACATCACTAGTCCATCAGTGACACTAGAATCTAAACATTTGCTTTCTGTACATCAACCAATGCTAGAAGCACCAACACGCTGTTCAGAATCATAAATCCAGTCACTGAAACCAGACACAGAAGTTATTGCTCAGATAAATAAACCTAGTCTACCAAATCAAAGTGGGGGAAAAATCTAAAGTTTTCCAAAACGTTCAAGAGAGTAAACAGGGATTTCTTCAAAAAGAGGAAATATAGGGAATCTTAGTGCAGTGTTTTGCACTTAAACAGAGTTGATCAAGTGTGCTGGTAAATTCCAAAGAGGTAATTTAATGCTATACATGAAAAGGTGCATGTTTGATGCCTTCTAACTGGCGAAAACCCCTGGCTGAACAGTCTGCATTTCAAACCTCAATAATCACAAACAGCTTAAAGGATAAAAATACAAAAGTGTCAAATTGTTTTAAGTTCTGAAAAATGATCCCATAAGGATAGAAGTAGCACCATTTCCAACTTGGCTCTAAAACCAGCCCAGTGGCTTTATGGAGAAAAAATTCATTGTTTTCTGTTGCAGAGTTCTGAACGCTCATCAGGCATTCTATTTTCGATAGGGAAAGTCCTTTCCAGTACAGCTTGCACAAATATAGTCTTCTTTTTCTGCCATTTCTGGAGAAACACCCACACATACTTGGTGGAACCATTGGTTGCAGCAGCCATCACACTGTACCCAGTCTACCTAGATGGAAAAAGCAGACAAGTTTTCAGAGGACAATGCATAAAACAAATTGCTTGTAAGTACTGCTATTGTATAACTGCAAACCCAGCTGTGTCCAGCTCTGGGCACCACATTCAAAGAAGGATGCAGATGATAGTGGAATAGTTTCAGAGGAAGGCAACAAAGACAATGGCATAAGAGAGGGGAAAATTCTTATGATTTCTACTTAGCTTGTTAATGTATTGCAGCAAAAACAAAGAGTCTCATGGCACTTTAAACAATAATAAATCTATTGCAATGTTTAGAATTTGTAGATTAAATTTCATCTAATATATAAAATCCAGTCCTCACTTATCAGCTTTATATTAAACTGGTATAAAGGATAGGGTAGAAATTGCTATTTAATGGAAGGCAAAAATATACAGTAAGACACTGCAGAATGGAACACTGGAAACCTACCATGAAAATCCCTTCTTCATTGGTGCAAGGAAATATCTGTAACAGGTTATTTCTCCACTGCTCAACACAAAATGGGGTTATCTATTTTGTCTTCCAGATCAAGGCAAAGATATTTGGTTGCACGGTTATACTTTGTCCTGGGCAGTGGAGGAATCTCTCATGTCAGAGGTCTTTGCACCAACCTGGATAAGTTTAGTCTTAATCAGAGATGAATGGGGTAGGAAGGGAAGGCATAACAGCATTCTTCAATACCCAAACAGTTATCATGTATCAGAGGGCAAAAGCATGTTCTCTGTTGCCCCAAAAGGCTTATAACACAGAAAGACAGATTTTAGTAGTGAAGGTTTGGAAAGGGTTTGCAAGACTAAGAGCAACCACTGAATGGAACAGTGGGCTTTCTCTTTTCAAGTAGAGGCTGCACAGTTACCTGATTGAGATGCTCTAGCTCTGACATTATGTGGGGGTTGAACTAGATAGCCAACAAATCCATTCCAACTTTAATTATATGATTTTACTATATTATACATTTAACATAATTCTATGCTGACATCCTCTAGAGAGGTTTTCTTCAACTTACTTCATCACCCTCAGGCTGCAGGCAGTTGACAGCTGGACAAATGGCATCCTCATCTTCAGATTCTTCCTGTTCAGAGAAGGACATATCTGAAAGGAGCAACTGACTTTCACCAGAACGCTGAATGTCAAACAGCCTTTCTCTTTCCAGTTTGCTACTATTCAGTTCCCTCAAATGAGTCAATTTCATTTTTTTCTTGTTGGGAGTTATTTTCCTGACTCTTGATCTCATTTCACTGCAGATATCTCCTCTCTCAAAGCGTCTCTTCAGTTTCCTTTCCACAGAGCAAATTCCATCTCTCTTCCCTCGACAATCATTCTATGAGAAATGTATATTAAAATAAGACCATTAAATACTGTGTAGCCAAATCTTACACTTCAGTATGCAGTAGCTTGTTCGTGTACTGAATAAGTAGCACATCTACAGCATAAGGTCTCAAGATCAAGCAGTGTTCTATAATACCAAATGCCAACATAATTAGGAATTTCTCCCCCTTTCCTTCCTACTAGAGTTCTCTCTAGCATCAAAAACCTGCTCAACATGGCTTTCCAGCCCTTCAGAGAAGGTTTTCAGGTCCACATGAACCTCGGGGGGGGGAGGCAGCAAAAGTAGTGCATGCAGCAAAAGTGCACTGATAGATCATGGTCTAATGCTTCCAGCTCTAAGATACTCACAAAAATGTGCTATTTTAGAGCTACATAGTAAAGAAAAGACCCTTTTAAAAAAATGCTTATGAATCAGATTTGATAAAAAGTAGTTTTACCACAAAGGTTAAATAAAAGCTTTGAAGGGGCTGGGGTGGACAAATAAACCTGAGAATATAAAGGTTGACTGTTAGATCACACAGTTGCGTCTACACTTTCCCTAGATGCTATCTAAACTATTATGATGTCACAAATACCTGTAGGCTAAAGATGTCGGAGCTCTGGCTTCAGCTAGTTGGTGATTCTATACAATATACTGGCAAAGCTCACATGTACTACTACTAGTGCTGCTATTATTACCATCATCTTCATCATTTATTTATATAGCACCATCACTGTACATAGTGTTTTACAGGTAAAAGAACAACAAAACAGGTTCCTGTCCTCAGCATTACATTCTAATTAAGACATGACACAAAAGGAAAAGGGGATGGCAGTACAGGAAGGGATTAAATCCAGCAGATACTGCTGCTGCTTCTCTCCTTCTGAGGCCAAGGAAGTGGGAGTTGTGATGGAGGGACAGCCTTTCACCTGCTTCTCAGCCTAGGCATGACAGAGATGTGCGTGCCTCTTCTTCTTACCCTTGAGGCCACAGCAGAATTCTTGTAACATAATTATTACAAACATTATAAACATAAAGTGATTAAGACGGACAGAAATATGTTGCTGGTGAGAAAGAATGAAAAGAAGCAAAAGGGCAAGCTTCTGATATGCATTCTAATTTCTTAGAGGGATGCTGGCATCACAACTATTCAATTAGCAAAGCTGGTAAGGAAGAAGTTATATTCGGAAGAATATCTCTAGCAGGCACATGGGTAAAAAGAAAAACATTAATTAGACTATAGAATGCATGGGCAAAGTGCAGTCCTGGGGCCACATTCAGCCCTCCAAGGCTGTTTTTGCAGTCCTGAATCTCCCAACTCCCCATTTCCTAGCAACAAAAAGAGGAGAATTGCCTTTCTCTTCCTATAGGTTATAGGCCCTATCTCACTGTTAACATAAAAAAAGCCCCTTTCCAAACCAGAGATTGACTTTGCAGCCACTTAACAGTTCAGTTTTTTGGCATTTTTGGCAGCCCACGCAGACCCTGGAGGATCCCATGGCAAAAAAACTGGCTCCTAGACTTAACAAAGTTGCTCACTCCTGGACTACAACAATCAAAACTCAGTTGTATTACCACTAAATGCATTGTGTTCAAACAACTTCCCACATCCTAACAGGAACTGCAGTGCAAGGCTTTTTTTTTTTTTTAATAATAGTTGTGTGTGCAAATGGACTGGCAGTCCTGGCTTTCAGACACCCACTGAACACAGACAAAGATGTACAAGTTAAACAGAACACAAAGTTAGATTGGAAAATACTGAAACACTGACTAGAGGAATGAAGGCATATTAAACAGTAGTACTTAATTGCTCAAAAAGCTTCTCAGCCAAATTCCTCACACCATACACTGCAATGTGGGAAGGGAATTTCTACACATGTTCAGAGACAGGGCTTAATTCTTAACCAAAGTGACAGGACTCACAATTTTAAATCTACCTGAAAATCATGCCCTAATAAAGAACTGGTACATCTGGAAGATTCTCCTCCTTTCCGATTTTTTTTTGGGGGGGGGGGGGACAGCAGGATGATTCAAGTGGCTGGAGGGATTTTATTATTGGAGACTTGGTTTGGTTTTGAGGTAGCAATGGCCAGGCCTGAAACTAGCACAAATTAAGCTCATATATGCTCTCAGAAACCTAGATTCACTTGGTATGAGAACAGGGGAGGAATTGGGTGATTAGGAGGATGTGCACCTTCAATAGTAAAGCTCTTGTAATTTGATGTTATGAAAAGGTAAATCTGCAATCTTAAAGTTCTGGCATTGAAAATGCAGTGCTTTTTGCTTTTATTGTATGTGTGCGATTGGTTTTAATACATTCCTTCATTTATTGCAAAACAAAACAAAAAATAATCCCCAAATATCGGTTGCTCTGCTTAACCAGTATAAGGCATTCAGAAGTGGTACACTAGTATCGTCTTCTATGTAGTACTAAAGAGAGTCAGCTGAAGTCTCACTACTGTTGTCTAGACTAGTAAAAATAGCTAGACTTGTAACTTGTGTACATGCATTTGCAAGGCTTTACAGTATACTCTTCTTCTTTCCTTCATTGTTTTCTTTCTTAAAAAAAATCAACATTTCCTAATTCAAATGTAAGGGCTTATATGTTATGGAGAAGGACTCATACATGAACCTTTTGGATGAAAAACGGATATCCAGTTAAAGTTTCTTTAAAAATGCACTACACCCCAGTACCAATACTCACTTTTTCATTTGCTGCCCCCGTCGGTGACTTCTGTTCTGTCTTTGAAGCAGGGTTCTGCTTTGTGTATAAGATCTCGTACAGCTCTTGTATTTCTGGTAATGAGACTTGTAGTAACTGTGCTTCCATCAACAGTTCATTCAGCTCTGCACTTATGGCTACAATGAAAAAGACAACAATTTTTAATTCTCCAGAGACGACAGTTGCACAGTCTCAGAAATTTTATTTCCAAAACACTTGTCAAATAAAGGAAAATTATTTTTCTTCTTCCCTGGAAATATGAACCTTCATAAAGAAATCATAATTTTATAATCTAGGATTTCATACCACTCAACACTAATGAGTAAACGTTATGTACCTTCAAACAGACCACAACTTACGGCAAACATATTCTAGGGTTTTCTTAGCAAGATTTATTCAGAGGAGGCTTTACCATTTCCTTCCCCTTAGACTGAACAAGTATGATTTGCCCATGGTCACCTAGTGAGTCTCTAGGCTGAGTGGGGATTTGAATCCTTGTTTCCTAGTCTGGACACTCAAACTATTACACGACACTGGCTCCCTAAGTAAGGCATACTTACCATGAAGGGGGATGCAGTTTTGTCCTGTAGAAAAAGGAGAGTGTAAATGCATGGGTCTATTATTCCAGTCATGAGGCAAAGAGAAAGATGTAGCACCAATTGTCTGTGAAACCTAATTAAAGAAAAGCAATTAAATACAATTTTTTGTTCAACATGCTGTGAATGTGAATGATCATGGTATCAATAAGCAATTACAATTAACCAATAATTAGAATGGTCAATCTGGTATTTTAGATTTATAAAGTTCTGTTTATGTTTCACTATAACCAAACTCACCGTATTTTACCGAAACATATATATGTACATTTAAAAAAACAGGATGTTTTTCATATAAGCAAAGCATCTTATGTGGCCCTCCAGATGTTAGTGGACTGTAAGTCCTAGAAGCACTGGCTAACATAGCAGGTGCTGAGGAATGCAGTCCCACAGCATCTGGAGGACTGCACAATTTTCATTCCTGACAAGAATAATGCTGCATTTGGTCCACTGCGCCTGTTATTCATATTTTCATAATAGAGTAAATCACATTAACATAATTAAAGAACTTAGAAACTGCCAGAAGTAATTTATTTCCATTATTTGTTATGGCATTTGAAAAGTAACCCACTGCCACTAATCATTACTAAGTTGAAAAGGTAACTTGTTATAGTAATTGTTACACTGCTTATTACTTTTCAATTACTTTCCAAAACTTGTTTAAGTGAGAAAAAAACCTTAGAATTGGTAAAAGACTGGCAGGAAAGTTCCTGCCAAAAAATGCATCTTTAAAAAAAGCCATAAAAGTTACTCTGGGAAGTAACTAGAAATAATTATTGTAACACAATAAAGCAGTTTTATTCTTACTAATTAAGTTACTAAATAAACAAACACACACATTGTATTTTTGTATAAAGAAGTAATATGGACACACATGTAGTCAAAGTCATTTTAAGCAGTCAACATGGGTAATCCAGAGGGACTCATGACTCAAATGCACTTTAAAAAAATTAGTGAATTTAAGTTAGTTCATATACATTGTATATTTATTTTTAAAAAATATTAATTGCCTTTTTCCCCGTTCTCAAGTCTCTCACCAAAGGCTCTAACTACATTTAGCAGTCACAGAATAAGAAGACAAGTCTTCTTTTGAACAGGTCACAAGCAAGCATAAATAGTTTTTGTGACAGAGCCATGTGAGGAGAAGGATCAGTCTGGGGCAAGTGCTACTCTATTTATTTGTAAGTCATCTGGATTTACAGTAATATATGAGATAACTAAGCGTGTAGATGACAGGAAGGGTACTCGGAATGATTAAACCCAAGCAGACAGAATGTGAAGGGTGCCAAAAGGAACTGATGAAACAGTGAATGGGAAGAGAGGTGGCAAAAGAGAGCCAATATAAGCAAGTATAAAATGATGTAAGGTGGGCCACTAATCAGAAATCACTAGTGGGTATAATGTGGCTGTGCTTTGGGAAAGCAGTTTTAACAGTGTTGAGTAGATACATAACTGAAAGATGTACAGCTGAAGCAAGAAAGCAAATTTGCTGTTATAGTAGCTTTCTCAGAAAACTATTGTGAACTGGGAAATTTTCAGAAAAGGAAAACCAGTATTAATCAGAACTGGCTTACTTTCCTTACTAAGCTAGAAGATTCTGACTTTTAAAAAAGTTTTTAGAAAATGATTAAAGAAGGACATTACAGCATCTTATAATTTTATATGTTAGCGTGGCAACAGTGATCCATGCTCAAGATAACTTCCAGGTTGGATTACTATAAGCAGCCTGGGCCAAAATAAAGGAAAGAACACATTCTTTCATATCAGACAGGATCAGAGGAAGCCATTCTCTCTAGTCCCATCTATAAGGGAAGTATATTTACCATGTACAGAAGAGAGGGTCTTCTAAAACCCTGTTAACATCCTCCTGCAGGAAGTATACCTACAGCCAATGTTCCATTCTTCTCAGCACCAGATTACAATATTATTTGTCCAGTCATTTTAAGAAAGGAGTAAGACAGTTTCTATGTATCTTATTATTAAATAGATTTTACACTGATTTATTAAATAAGTATCTAGTTTGTGAGAATGTATGTAATATTATATCCCTTTAGGAAGCCTAATCCTGACAATTCTACTATGACATACTCTTTTGGAGGACAATTATATTTAAAAAAAAAACAACTGAATTTAACAGAAACAACTGTTTTATTTCTTATATTGTTATCCAAAATTTGTCAGTAATTTCCAGGCAAAACTATCTGCCACAGAGAGAAATAACAAACGAGAAATCAAGAACCACAGCCTCTACGAAGTACACAGGACTCTCTCATTTGAGTGGTGGATACTGAAAACCTCAGAATGGGAGAAAATTTTCACCTGTTTCAAACTGATGATAGGAAATATTGCCTTTGCCTCACTTTCCCTTCATTTAGCCAAATTTGTTTAGGCTTCCTATAGAGACATAATTTTTCATAATATTCTCATTCACACAAATTCAGATTGTAAGAATTCCTAAATTTTCCACAAGACAAGCACTCTGTCATTACAGTTAGTACTACAACAAGTACAATTGCATATCTAATAAACACATGAATGCATCAGACAGACAGAGGTCCTAGTTCTGGGGCAGATTGCCTACACAGGAGTAACACAGTACCATAATAATATCGAAGCAGACTATGCAAGGAAAGCAATGTCTATGACTGCAAATACCCCCCCCCCCAAAAGCTGCTCAATATTCTGGTAAATTCATATCATCTTGATCGAGAAGTAACTGAGGTCTTACCTTACTAGTTTCATGCAATTGGCCTGCCATGGTTTGCCATCTACTGTACAGTATCCCTGAGCCCATGTTATCTTGTATAAGCTTTACATTCCCTGAGGATAGCATTTGTTGTGCTCTGTGTTGCCAGTTCACCGTTCTCTCTATCAGGTACCGTAAAGCATCTCCCTCAGGCAGTCTCACACGAATACGCTGCAAGGAGGCCAGTAAAGGCAGAATCTTTTCTAAAGGTGGCTTTTCAGATCTGTGACAGTGTGGACAAAGCCACACCCGAGGTTCCTGCAGATTGCTGGGAAGTGAAACACAGCTGGTATGGAAAACACCTCTGCATAGCTCACATTGTATCATTGGTGCTGCTGGCTCTTTCTGGCAGAGGCAAACTTTGATCTCTATATCATGTTCGTTTGAGAAGATTTTTTCTTCATTTGCAGCTCTCAGGCTATGCAGTGCTTCCATCTCCTTCAAACGGGCTTCACCAAGTGTGGCCATCTGGAAGCAAATTAATTAAAACATTCACATTCCTCAGAGATAAAGTTTTTTTCAACTTAAAGGCATAGCTCCTCTAACTTTTGTAAGAAAGTGTTTGCTGCTAGAACAGACTATGATGCCTTCATACACCTAAATCTTTTTTCTGAAATGTAACAAAATGCTGAGGAATTTATACATATGGAATGCACAGCTTGACTTCTATTCAAAGAAATTCCATTCCAAACCAGTGGGTTCATCTTCATCCTCATCAAATCTTATTTTAAAAATGTATAACATGCCCCCTGTATCTGTGAGAGCACGCAAACAGCTACACAAGTCAAACAGTATTACTGGGCACCTCTATAGCTGAGGGAATACAAACAAAACAAAAAAGATATTTCATAAAAGAACTAGTTCATTTACTGAATAGATATTTCCAAGCTTATTTCTAAATATATATACATACCGCAGCAGCAGTTTCCTTACTGTCAGATAAAGCTCTTTCTAAATCATTTAAACTCTCCAGTTTGGTGCTCCTTTTTTTCCCATTCATTATAGGTTCTTTTAATTTTTTTGTTTTTCTTTTAAATCCCAGTGTGCCAATATCACACCTTGGACACAACACCTGAATAAAGCAAAAACACTCATAATTCATTCTGGCACAACACAAGTAACATTACAGTCTGGTGTTAAAACATTATCTAGTAAAATATTATAGTCTGTTTGAGCAAAACCAACATAAAATGCACCTCAATTTACAGGTGTTTACTTATGGAGACTCATGTGACCCACCCTCCCCTCAAAGAACTTGTTAGTTTTTATTTTGATGTTTCTTTGGTTCACAACAGAAAACTCCAAACCAGCATGGCACAGATCTGTGAAAAACCCTGGAAACAGATGCTTGAACATCAGTCTCTTAAAAATATTACAGTCATCAAAGCCTTTTATTTTCAAGTTGCCAGTTCCAATACACCTTTTCTTCACAATCCAGTATTCCTGTCATCAAGAATCTCAAGGGCCAAACCAAACGTGCATAACATCCTGTTGGTCTTTTTCAAAGTAAAAGTCGCTTTTTGGAGTAGTGATGAGGATCCAAAGAGATTGGATTTAACAGAAAGCTGACATGGGATTACACAGGGGTACGCACGCATGCACGCGCACACACACACAATATCCTGAGAGCATAATGAAAGTATGACTGCATTGTTTATTCTAAACAAGGACAGAAAGGAATGAGACTGAAGCCATTCTCTTTGTGTGACTGGTTCAACATGAAAATAAAAACCTGGGAGGTAAATTCGACCCAGTTAAATTAAATGTCTTTAACAAGTAACCATACCTGCAAGAAAAATACAGTAAAGAGTAAAGTACATTTTAGATTGCATTTCTAAAATCGACAAAAATAACGTAATAAATTGTTTTACAGGATTAAGTCAAAGGAGTGAGGGAGGAGCTTTGCTTAGAATCAGAGACCAACAGTGAACGGACTGAAGGCTGCTCCTCCAGCAAAATTCCCCTTTGTCCATTTGCACATATTTTGCCACTTTAAGAGAAGCATTCTGCAGCACAATTATTTCCTTTCATCAATGCTTTGCAAGTGGGAACAAAATTTTCTTGAGTATTAGGATCACCTGTGTCCTGAAATAATCCATCTTTCACTGACTCAGCTGTATGCCCTCAGTGATGTCATCTGACTCCCCTAACTGGGTAACTGGATCACTCTAAGAAGGAAAAAATGGGGACAAAGATGGCATTGAAGCACTGCCTGGAAAAATAGTGCCTGCAGCCATCCGCTAATGGCACCAACAAAATACAAATGAGAAGCACAGTATTCATCCTATAAAATTCACAGCCAAACATTACTAGGCCTTCTTATTTAATACTGTTTCCTTTAATTCTGTTTTACACAACCTTACTCTTACCCACCAATTTCAAGACAGATGCATATAATTTAAAAGAAAGGCTTACCTCAAGAAGGGAATATGAAGAGTTTTCCGTCAAGAAAGTATTGCTTGCACAGTCTTTCCAAGCTTGAACCTCAGCCACTAATGACTCTAATCTTGGCAGATATTCCAAATGTACTGGAATGGAGCGACTTCTTGACACAAGTTCCACAAGCATATCTAATACAGGGACACGTCCACCAGCCTAGCAGCGCAGAGATGTTACAAATAAATGCCTTAATAACATGAAGGTGTGATGAAGTTGAATTTACACAAACAGTGAATGAAACACTTTATGACAGATGGAAATAGTCATTTCTCAGTTTTAATAATCTAAACACTGTATATACTTGTGTATAAGTCTAAACATTTTAGTAAAAAAAATTGACCCCAAAAACCTGGATTGACTTATCCATGTGTCAATGTAAGTACTTCACCTTAACTGTTATCAGAAAAAGGAACCATCCTCTTCTCTGAGTAGAACGGCAAAAGGTGAGAACTTAGTCTATCCCGGGAGAACAGGAAGAAGCACCAATGCCTGCTATTCTTTCCTCCACAGTGCCACTTCTGGCCTTTTTGAATGCCTGGGTCAGATAACAACAGTGGTGGCAGCAGCTCTTCAGAGGAGGGCCAAGAGAGTCAGTACTTCTTTTAGGTTCTCTTGGAACAGACTAAGCTCTTGCTTTTTGCCACTCTGCTCAGAGAAGGGGATACTTTTCTTTTTTTGACAAAAGTTAAGGTACAATATTAATTCTTCTATAAAAAAAGGACCCATCTCATTCTCTGAGTAGAGTGGGCAAAGACCTTTTTGAATGCCAGAATGGGAAAATGGCAGTGGCCAGGGGCAGCTGGTCACTCTGAGACAATGCTAGCATTTTCTCCTCTCTGCAGAATGACCATCAACTTATTCACAAGTCATATCAAAATCCACAATTTTGGCTCCTAAACCTGCCCTTGACTTATACATGAGATTGATTTATACACAAGCATCCATGGTAACTACAGTGACTTTTTTCAACTGCATGTTTAGCCATTAGATAGCATATCTTTTTTTTGTTCATATGCCAGTACTAGGTTTCACAATTTGCAAAAGAATTTCATTATACATATGCTAATATATGTAAGAGTAATAGGATTCTTTTACTATTTTTCTCCATAATGAATCATCACTATATACATTAGCAATGAAGAGATACATTTTCTTACCTGCAGGCCCTCTACTTCCTGTAGCCAGTCTTTGGCCCTTTTTACAGCATCCTTCAGTGCTATGCCATTTGGAAGATAAGCAGGAATTTCCTCTATCTCTTTTACTGCTGCTTCAAGAGTATTTAATGTTTGTCGGGGTCTTAAAATAAAACAGACATACATAAAATGTAATACCATATTACTACTCAAAACTAGTGCAAAATGGCTGTCTGCCAAAAAAATCATAATAAGCATATGGCAAAAAAAAATCAATTAGCGCTATCATCTGATAATTTAGAAGTACTTAGGATTCCTGTGCATACATAACTTGTTTTCTGGCAACAACTGAGGATTATCTTCTCTCTTAACAGGAAGCACATCTTTAAAAATAAGAAACACTCTCAATAAGTGGATGTCTACATATGCCACTTCAGGCTATAGATTGAACACCCATATAAACTATTGCTCCTTCACATAAATAGCTCTGGCCAGACATCTTCCCACCTTTAGATTGAAGTACTGCCATTCATCTTAGCTCCCACTGAATATTCTCACAGGACAAATTTTAAGAACAGCCATAATCCCACTATTAATCCCAGTGCAACAGTAACAAGAAATGCTATTCAAACAGATTAAGATTTGGGATGGTTCCATATGTGTCATCCTAAAGATGTGTGCTTAGCTTGCAGCAGTGGTTCTCAGTATTAAGCTCCCAGACTTTGTTGGACCAAACCTGACTATGCTGTCTGCAGATGATAGGAATTATTATCAAACATCTGTGAATCCACCTGGCCTATAAAGTCTTCTGCTGTTGTATGACTGTGTGTGTGCATGCTTTTCTACACCCAATAGTTATTGTAACCATTTCTAGGAAAATGGTTTGGTTATCAGATATTCTTAAATAAACCAACTGAGCATCTAAAGTATATATAATCTATGTCTGTTTCTTCCCACCATAATAGTCTTAAGCAAGCTGGTACGCAATAATGCATTTTTAATATATTTTTCTTAAATTTTGCTCCAATGAACACCACCGAGTATCAAGCCAAGAATCTACCTAGGATTTCTCAAGTAGAAAAGCATGAGTGTGAAATATAAGTATGAGTCAACTAAGTAACCATTGATTGTGTTACAGTGGGACTCTGGTACTTCCTTTACCCTTAAATTTACCTGGTAAATAACCTATCTAGTCCAGTATTTTGTTTCCACAGCAGCCAACTAGATACCTGTGAGAAATCTACAAGGAGAATATGAGCACAACAGCCCTCTTTCACTGTTGGTCTCCAATTGTACTTGGAGTCTTCATGCCTCTGATGTGAGGGACATAGTCATTGACTAACAGACTTTGACAGCATTACCTCCAGGGATGTGATATGTGTCTTTTAAAGTTATCTAAGTTGCTGGTCATTGTCACAGCATGCAGCAGCAAATTCAACAGTTTAATTATGCATTGTATTAAGTACTTTCTCACCATTCAATCTCATCAGATGACCTTGAGTTATTGTATGAGGAAGAAAGAAAAACTTCTATATACTTTCTTTGCATCACACATAATTGCATGGACATCTATCACATCCCCTTTGACTTGCTTTTTACACAACCAAAACCCCTAAATATAGTCTTCTTTTACAGATATTACTGTAATCCCCTGATAATTTTGATTTCTTTTTAATTCTTTCTGCCTTTTGTCTGTGAGCAGATGTTTTCTATATACGACAATAACACTATGCAAGACAACACATGTTTTATACATGTCTGTAAAACTATTTGAGGCAATACATATACTTATGATGCAAATTATAATTTGAAATTAACATTACCTCTATTACTAGTACCATTACTACCAGTCATTCTTTTTCCAAAAAATTACTTTCACGATAAGAGTATACTGAAGATGATGGCATGTGAAGTGTTGATTATAAAATAAATGCTACCCTTTTTTGTATCAAATGTCTTGTTTTCCTTGCAATACACATATTGGCACAGAACAACTTTTTCTCATGCTTTTGTACAATTCAAAAAACACCATTTAGTTACATGGAACCAGTGAATGAACAACAACAACAACAACAGTTTTGAAAGAGGAAGATTCTTCTACCTGGCTTTTATCAGGGTTCTAGCCTTGTCATCCCAGTGTTCAGATACTGTTAAGAGCTCTTGCAGCTTAGCCATTGCTTTCTCAACTGCAGGGTGAGGAGCTAGTCCAACACCAGAGTCTATGAGCCTTCTCATATCATCTAGAGTGAGAGAACTTTGGTCCAAGCAAACTTGATGCACATCTTCCAACCAGCGTGCTTGTTCTAGGCGTATTCGTAATTCACCCAGCTGGGGAAGATCAACATCAAAGTCAAAACTGACATCCAAGAGTTCCTGTAGTTTTGAAGCACTGGGAATGTCTTCAGAGAGGAGTTTTTGGCTATACTTCTGGAAGTCTTCCACTCGATCAAGAAGATCCTGAATGTGAAAAAACAAAATGCATCAAAGCTTAAAGTTCCCACACCACATGTTAAACAGAGTTGAGATTGCTATGATTATCTTAGTAGAGGATTTTTGCCTAAGCATCAGTAAGGGAGGGTGTCCCTGCTGGTGCTTTTGGGCATTCAGTACTATCTACCACGGTATTCTTCTGGAATGCCTTAGAGATTTGGGACTTGGGGGCACTGCCCTTAGTTGAGAAGTTGGTACTTACGTGAATAATCATTCTGGGATAACAGGAGGAGCAATCTACTACGTATAGGTCTTGATCCCTCGTACCAGCCCGATGCAGGAGACTTAACATTCTAAATCAGTTTTTTCCATTGGCCCCTGGTCCCATCCTGTCAGTTTTCTTCTCTAGCGATACCCCCAGATCCTAACCTATCTGCCAACTTAATAACAAAACAAACACTGAAAAACTAGAGGTGGGTGTGGATTGTTCCTCCTGTCATCCCAGAATGATTATTCACGCAAGTACCAACTTCTCATTCTCAGGATGGCAGGGAGGATCAATCCACTACGTATGGGATTTTCCCAAGCTTTAATAATAGGGTGGGTACAAAACTAATTAGAAACTATGCTACACAACCGCCTGCAAAACAGTGTGACCGAACACCACCTGAGACGACTTATACTTGTCTAATTTGTAGTGCCTAATAAAAGTTGATGGTTCTTTCCATCCTGCAGCATTACATATTTCAACCAAAGAAAAAGATACTGAATATGCCACTGTAGTTGACACAGACCTCGTCAAATGCAGCCAAACATTCCCTGGTCTTGGCTTCTTCAGGTAATCATAGCACAAATAAATATATGCTTTAATCTATCTGGCTATGACTGCCTTGCTTGCTTTATGACCCATGGTCTTTGGATGAAAAGACACCAGTAAAGCCTCAGATTTCCTAAACTGCTTAGTCCTTTTAATGTAAATTCTAACTGCTCGCCGCACGTCCAAAGCGTGCCATTTACGTTCCAACTCGTGTTGTGGTCTTGGACAAAAGGTGGGTAGGTATATATCTCCTCCATTATGACTTGAAGAAATTCATTTTGGCAGAAAGGTAGGATCAAGCCACAGCGCCAACCTATCCTGTTCAAATGTACATAAACTGTCACTGAGTGACAGTGTCACCAACTCTGACAGTCTTCTTGCAGATGTGATTGCCAACAAAAAAGCCACTTTAAACGACATCATCCTCAAAGATGCCTCCTTTAGCAGCTCAAAAGAAACAACAGTTAAAGCATTCAACACCAAATTTAGATCCCAGTGAGAAATCTGTGTTGTTGGAAAAGTTTGTAAGGTCGCCCCTCTGAGAAATCTCTTTATGTGGGGATGAGATGCAAATGATCCCCCCTCCAAATTTAGTATGGCAGATAATGCTGCCACCTGTCGCTTAAGTGTATTTGGCCTCAGTCCTTTATCAAGTCCATTTTGCAAAAACTGAAGAATATGCTGGATTGTAATCTCACTCCCTGATATCGGTACCGCCTTACACGACTTAAGAAAAGCTTTCCAAGTTCTATTATAAATACCTTGCGTAGATTCTCTTCTAGATGCCAAAATTGTTCTAACTACATTCTCTGAGTACCCCTGATTAACTAAATATCTCCTCTCAATCTCCATGCAGCTAACTGGAGACAGTTCGGATCTGGATGACATATCGGCCCTTGACTTAATAGAACTATGTGGTTCGGCAACCGGATTGGTGGTTCCAGCGACATTTGTTTCATCAAAGACAACCATGGTCTTATTGGCCAGTGAAATGCTTTCAGCAACACAGAAGCCCTCTCCTGTTTTATTTTGAGAAGGACCTTTTGCATAATCTTGATTGGAGGAAAAGCACAATGGACTCCCGGAGGCCACGGGACTGACAAAGCATTGTGTGCCTCTGCATCTCTGCTTCCATCTATTGAACAGAACCTTTTTAACTTGGAATTCCCTGCAGATGCAAACAAATCTATCTGTAAGGGACCATAGCAACTTTCTAGCTGAGCAAAAATATCCTTGTTGAGTGACCATTTGCTTGAGTGAAGCCATTTCCTGCTCAAATAGTCGGCTTTCACATTCAGCACTCCTTTGAGATACACAGCTGTTATTGATTTCAAGTTTTTCCCTGCCCATTTGAACAACTTTGTGGACTCTACTACTAAAGGCATTGAGTGAAGGCCGCTTTGCTTGCAAATGTAGGCCCTCATTATTATATTGTCTGTACAAATCCGTACATGTCTCCTTTTCACTAACCTCGCGAATCTCAGCAATGCTAAGCGGACCGCTTCAGCTCCAAGTAATTTATATTGTACTTTTGGTCTGCGAATGTCCATCTGCCTTGAACTGATGAGCCCTCGCAGTGTGCTGCCTATCCTATCAAGCTTGCATCCACTGTGACTTGAAAACATTCACAATTTGCAAGGGAACCCCTGACATCACATTCTTTCTTTTCCTTCACCAACTTAATTCCTTTTTCAAAATTGATGGCAACATCACTTGATAATGCCTTCTTGACGCTATCGCCAATTGATGAAGAATTAATAACCTCTGCAGTGGTCTCGCATGAAACCTGCCCCACTGTACCAACTGTATTGTCGAAACCAGAATTCCCATTTATTTTGCTAGAAACATCAAGTCTGCTGATTGCCCAGCTTTTATCTTTGCCACATATTGGCTTAATTTCATCATTCTTTCCTGAGATAGATATAACCTCCCCTTTAGGGTATCTATATTCGCTCCTAAATGTGTCAAAACATTTGTTGGTTCTAACTGACTCTTTTCCAGATTCTAAAGGAAACCATAGTCCCGCAACATCCAAATAGTCAGTTCCACTTCCTTCTCTAACTTTACTCTTGACGATGCTTTCACTAGAATGTCATCTAGATATGGGTACAAATGCACCCCCTTCATACATAAATGTGCCACTACGGGAATCAACACCTTTGTAAACACTCTTGGGACTGAAGCTAGGCCAAATAGCAAAGCTCTGAATTGGAAATGCTGACCCTGGTAATTGAACCTCAAATACCTCCTGTCTTCTACTGACATCGGTATATGGAAATATGCCTCTTTGACGTCTATGGAAGCCATGAAATCTCCCAAAGAAAGATTGTCTTTTATAGTTTGAAGAGTGTCCATCTTGAATTTCTGATATTCCACAAATTTGTTGAGATATTTCAGGTTCAGAACTGGTCGGAATTTCCCATTGCTTTTTCAAAAAAGACTGAATATATCCCCGAAAATCTCTCTTCTAGTGGCACTTCTTTTATTGCCCCCATTTGAAGAAGATGTTGAATCTCCTGCCAAACTATTTTCTGTTTCTCTTTGTGTTTTGAAACCAGTGAGGACAGAAATCTGCCCTTTGGACAGGTGTGAAAATAAATTTTGTACCCTTGAGTTACCACTCTCAAAACCCATTGATCTGAAGTTATTTGTCTACACAACTCCCCAAACAACAGAAGTCTCTCCTCCACCGGAACGGCTTCATTGTCAATATTGTGACTTACCCCTTTTTTGGGTAGTCTGTCCTCCCTTTCCTTGACCTTGACGAGAAAATTGTCCTTGTCTATAAAATTGAAGCTTTTGTCTATTTCACTGAAACTTGTTACCCCTAAAGTCCGACACTCTACTAGTACCCCTTCCTCCACAAAAGTAGTAGTTGTTACTTCTAAACGTTGTTTTTTCACTCCTTCTCTTCTGTCATGTTGGTATGACCTGTTTTTTCTCTACTGTTTCTACCAACACCATTTCTAATGTTTGGGAACCAAACAGCAGTTCCCCTACAAAAGGCACAAAGGCTAAATTATTACGGGACTTTTGATCTGCTTCCCAGTGTTTCAGCCATAATGATCTTCTAGCTATAGTTACCATGTTCATGCTTCTAGCCCCAAAAGCAGTAGCATCATGGCCAGCATCAGATATGTATTCCAAAACTTTCTGAATCTTCCCAACTGCTTTAAAAATAGCTTGCATGCCTAATTCCTGAGATTCTAGAATATCCTGAGTCCATAAAACTGCAGCTCTTGCAACATAGATGCTGCTATTGATGCTCTCATTGCTACTGCTATTGCCTCATGTGCTTTTCTCAAAGCAGTTTCTGCTCTCCTCTCATCAGCTTCCTTAAGTTGCATGTCCCCTTCCCTAGGAACAATCGCTCTGGACACTAGTCCCACTATCAGGGCATCTACGACAGGAACCTTAAGAAAATTCATATCCTTCTTTTGAAAGGAATATAATTTATGACTAATACCTAACAATTTCTTTGTATTCCATTGTGAAGACCATTCATTTAAAATTACATCTTTAACTCTGGCATGAGAATTTCCACACCTTGTGTTTCCTTCTTCCTAATTACAGATGCAATTTTGTTAACTGGAATCCTTAACCTTATCTGAATCAATTCCAGAACCTTCCAAACAACTATTTGAAGGTGAGAGTTTCTGTAGTCTTCAGAAAAGAATCTTGCAGACCCTAGGTCTGCAAGATCCTTTTCTGAAGACTACAGAAACTCTCAGCTTCAAATAGTCTATCAGATGACACCTCCCCATCCTCCTCTTCATCTGATGAAAACATATCTGTTTGATCTATCTCCATTAATTCATCACTACTCTGCCCATCGTCTTCAGACAGAACTGACTCTTGTAAAGTATTATCTTGTAAAGTATTCTTATTCATTCCAATAACCTTCCCGAGTTCCGAACTATCCTTTTCTAATTCTTTTGACCACCTATCATCCTCCAATTTTCTCTTCTTCGCTGCTGGTCCTTCTTGAGATTTCCCTTTCCTTTCTTATTCATTGGGTGTAATATTTTTATGTTCCAAATAATTTCTATTGTCATGTGGAGTCCAATTACTTACTTTTTTATTTGATTGCAAATTCATTTGATTTTGTATATTGTAATTATTCAATAAATTCATCATATTACACAAGTTAATCTGAGTCTGAAGATCATTTATATTAAAATTCATTGCTGGTAATTGTGGTCTAAATATATTTTGTAGCTGAGACTGCACTGCTTCCTTAACTATTTGATTTATATTATAATAAATATCTTCCTGGAGTTGATAACTGTGCCTTGAATTAGTTCCTGAATGCAAGTTTGACTGCTCTGGCTCACAAGTCATGCTGTCTAAAACAGGCATTTCTGCCAGGATTCTTTCCATATATTCTTTGAAATGAGCAGTCATATTCAAAGTACCAACAGAAGCTGTACCAACAGAAGCAGTGCCCACAGATTCCTCATTATGAGAGGCTAACCTTCTTATTTCCCCTTGCTGGGATGTTATTTGAGTAGCTCCTTTCCCCATGTCATGAGCCTTTTCTGTGCCTGTATACTTGCTTGCACGTGCTAGCAGTTTATCCCTGTTGTGCTGTCCCGTTACCGGGGAAACCACGGAGCTTACATGACCAGACTCTGCGCCCCCCTGCTCTGCTTCCCAGTGCTTTGTCATGGCACCCAGCAGGCTTTGCAGCCATCTTAGAATTCGTGATTCCAAGATGGCACCTGGAACCCGCTGCTGTATCTTCTGAGGCTGCTGCTCCCGTTTTTACATGTTTTTTACCAGTAAGCTTCTCAGAGCGCTCAGTTTTCCCTTCCTTTTTATCTTTTTTCTTCACATCCTTCTTCTGAGACATACTAGCCTGCTGTCTCTGTTTCCCAGCAAGTTTTAATTCTTCTGGCTCGCTCTCACTGGAGCTAGGGAAGAATTGCCTTAAATCAAAAGCCTTGCCATCATCCACTACCCACTGACTCACAGTTTTTTGGACAGAAACAAGGTTTTCATCGTCCAGGAATTGCTGCTTAGCTGTCTGCTGGATGGAATCAATTTTTTCTTGGTCTGCCACCTGCTGATTAGCGGAGGACAAGACGGAATTATCCATTAATTTCACTAGGCTATCACCACTCACTTTTCCTAATCTCTCCTGCTCCATTTAAAATAAAGTATTTAAATTCACGGATGGGACTAATTCTACATCTGACTGGTACACAGGGGATTAATAAACTGACAGGATGGGACCACGAGCCAATGAAAAAAACTGATTTAGAATGTTACGGCTCCTGAATTGGGCTGACACGAGGGATCAAGACCCATACGTAGTGGATTGATCCTCCTGCCATCCTGAGAATGTAATGATCTCATCTCTCAGGTAGGTTCCAGATGGTGGTGCTTGGGTATAGTTGCTCCTCAAAAAGGGAGCTGTTATACAGCATACCTCAAGGTCCCATTCTTTCCCCAATTCTCTTTAACATCTACACGAAACCACTGGGAGCGATGATCTGGAGGTGTGGGATGGAGAGCTATCAGTATGCCAACAACAACTACTACCATTCTGCATACCTTCAAAGATAGCATCAGCTAAGGATAGCGTGTCTTCTCTGAATGGAGGAGGTAATGAGTTGGATGAGAAAAACAAACTGACACTGAATCCAGACAAGAGGGAGGTGCCTACTATTAAGAGTCCTAACCAAGGGCTGGAGGTATGTCCTAGATGCGATTACACTCCCTCTGAAAGACTGTGTTCACAGCTTGGGGATGCTTATGGATCCACCTCTCCAAATGACACCACAAACAGATGTAATGGCCAGGAGTGCTTACTACAGCTTCAGCTGTTACACTAGCCATGCCCCTTCTTAAAGCTAGAGGACCCAAAGATGGTAGTGCACACACTGGTAACTTCCAAGGCTGGACTTTTGCATTGTGCTATATATGGGGTTTCCTTTGTACCAAGTTCAGAAACTTCAATTAGTCCAAAACATGGCAGCTAGATTGGTTATTGGTGCATATAGAAGTGATCATATGAAATCTATATTAAAATCACTTCACTGGCTGCCAATTTGTTTCTGGACAAAGCACAAAGTGTTGGTTGTTAAAGGCCTACGTTGCCTGGAATCAGGTTACCTACAGGATCACTTTCTCTGGCATAGTCTGCCCCATACACTCAAGACTTTTTCTTCTGCCACCCCCACATTATGGGATGACCTGCCAAAAGAGTGTAGACAACTAGATATTCTGTCTGAGTTTAGAACGGCACTAATCTCTTCTGGCAGATTCTCCAGATTATTTCTAAATTATGAATTGATTGTTTTAATTTGTGTGCTCTTTTAACTGATGTTATGCTTAACTGGTTATATATTTTAATTGATGGTCTGTGTTTTCAGCTGGTATCCATTTGTTGCTGTGTTTTAATCTCTTGTTCCTTGCTTTGATCCATAGGAAGAAACAAGTAAGAAACAACAAAACCAATTTTTTACCATAGATTTAAGATTTCTAAATATATCTTATTTGAAGGACTTTACTTTTAGATTTGAATTTTGGGCAGGAAGGGCTTCACTCTATATTTGTATGTCTCCAAATCTTGGGACATGACAATACTCAGGGATAAAGGCTAAGAAAGCTAAGAAAGCAAGGGAAATGTGTATTAAATTATCTTGACCAATTTTATGTTCATTCAAAGCAAAATGCATTGTACCTACCAAAATGTGAGGTATGGTAAATTCCTACATTCACTTATAGTGGTACATTTTGTAAACTGAGAACGTGTCTGTACCTTAGACTGCAACTGCAAATTGCTGTTACATTCTATTAGTAACCACTTAATTGGCATATTCCTGGAATTGTGCAAACAACATCCCAAGCCCAAATAGCAAAAAAATAATTAAATCAAATCAAATCAAATCAAATCTCATCATATCAGATGCCTCAAGAAATATAAAGAACTAGCTACCTTATCAGTGTATTCCCTTGCTGTATTTTAATCAAGTTTTGTTGATTTATTAATGTCAGCGATGGCAAGCAATTTATGTAGAGTTGAAAATTTTTTCCTCTTTAAAAGAATAAAATATGAACTGGTCTAAAATAGGCTTTGAAGATTTGAGCTTTGTCAGCCAATTTTATGTTTGGCTTCAACATGCCATTTTTTTAATGTTTTGGCAAAATGTCATGTTTTCTAAGTGCCAAGACAAACACATTAAAGTTAGTGTAATGGCAGTTAAGTCAGACCTTTCTACTTCTCTGGGATCCATTTACTGGGTATGCCGGAATCTTTACAGATCAGATGGGATATGTACAACCTTTTCATACAGCTGCATTCCAATTCATACTTCTAATAGGAAGTTACATTTGTGAGACATACTTCCGAGTAAGTATGTACAGGACTGACCTCTAATTTTTTACCCTTAATAGCATTTATCTATTTCATAAGTAGGAGACAGCCAGAGCAGGATAGTGGTTTGAGCATTAGACTAGGACACTGGAGATCACGCTTCAAATCCCCACTTTGATATGGAAACCCACTGGTTGACCCTGGGCAAAGCACACTCACTCAGCCTCAGAGGATAACAATGGCAAACCCCCTCTGATCAAATCTTACTAAAAAATCTGCATAATAGTTTCACCTTACTTTCACTCCAAGTTGGAAACGACATGAAGGCGCACAACAACATAATTCATCAGCAATTTTCAGCAGTGAACAGACATCCATTATCTCTCTGAATTGTTAAATATTTGGAAATATATGACATCATCTTAGTATTTTCCCCCTCTTCTGGATGAGAAAAAAAATCTGTTTCCAAGTCTCAAATATACCTTCAGCAATGCTGTTTGGCTGAGGACACACGGCAAGGCATAGAGCTGTCTAACAAATAAGCGGAGTTCATTCACAGTCAGTTGATTCTGAGATTTTCCTCCTCCAGACCGGTATCTGCAGTAACACAGAAATGTCTATAACACTAGAAAATTTTACAGGACTAAAATGTTATTTAAGTTTCATTTATGTGTATAACATGACATAATATGGCGAACATTTATTCATTTATTTGAGGGATTTCACCCTTCCCCCTTTCAACTGATTTCTTAGATCAGCTGGGATTATGGCCAAAATTCTACTGACTTCTACTATAACATAAATATATACAACAGTCTTGCAACTGATTGTATAATGAACACCACAGGTTCAATTTACACATTGCCAACAGTAAATTAGCTTCCAACTCAACAGTAAATTAGCCTCCAATTGAACAGCTTGCCAAGTGATTTGGGTTGCACTATAAACCACACTTCAGCGCCTTCTGAGAAAGTACAGTCATTCGCATGACTGTTTTTCCACTAGCATAATGCTCCACTGGAATTCCAGTCTATATTTCTATCATTATTTTTCTATTTGAAGTTCATATAGCCTTTAATAAAACCCATACAAACCTGCTACCTCTTTCCCACTCTAATCAGATATCACCCATGTTCAAAGAGTCATAAACAGGGCTGATTCCAAGTTAGTGTGGATCATGAGCACCAAGCTCCCTAATCAATCCTGTCCCAGTCAGTTCCCCTTATCTTCTACTGTTGAGACAACATTAATAAAGTTGATGTTGCTGCTGGAAGCTAACAAGAATTACCTCGATGGCCTACCTACCATGAAGTAGGAGATGATGTAAGAGACTTTTGCATTGCCACAGCTGAACACAACTCCCTTGTGTTCCTTTTACCCCACAAAGGAAAAAAGTGGGGACTAAGCCTGACAACTGCTTTGGCACCACCATGTCTGAGACATGCTTTGGCTGTTGAACAGGCATTAATTGTAATCAAGGCCCTGGTACTGAGAATCTTGGCTAAGACAATTGCTTGTCTACAGCAGGAACCTTCATCTTTCATCTTCTTAGACAAGTCCATTAAGTGTGACGCAAACTGCTTAGAAAATTATAGCTGTACCAGAAGGGTAAAGCTCACATTCAAGAATACAAGTTGAGCACTGTAAGAGCTGCCTAGTATAAAGGCCAGTGCTCAAATTGTCTCAGAGATGCAATATACCTCCTCAGCTAGCTGATACATAAAATGACAAGACATTGATATAGATCAGAGCACAGTGGCCTTCAGTTTGGAGGAAATGAAATTGGCAGCCTGAAGAGTCTTCTCACAAAGGAGAGCTTGCAAGCAGGGAGCCATGTTTCTTGTGCAAGCCAAGTAGTTGTGCTAAGAGTCTATATGGTGCAAAGGAATTTTTCCAATTAAAGTTATTTTCCAAGGTGTACTTGTGGGAAAAGGGCAATATTCTATACAACATAAACCTCTGAATGTGCCTTATAACCCATATACTCATGGTGCTAAGCAAAAAGAAACTGACAAAAATGGTGAACTCCAAATCAGACAGAATAGAATGGAGATGAAAACACTAGAAGGACAGACAAAGAAAAGAGAGAGAAAATATATTTTTATATTTGCTCTACATAATTGCAGTCCCAGGCACTCTCATCATGGTGGCTGGAAAGGAAGAGGCAGGAGGGCAGGAGCCATGCTCCTTTGACTATATGATCAGGCAGTGAAACAGGGCAACTCCACTTTCAAAACTTTCAAGTATAGCTCTGCACAACTGCGCAACTTCCGTGTATTACTGCAGAGAGATCATACAAAATAATCTCTCTTTTAAGGAAAGGTGCTGAAGACCCAAGATCATTCTGGGTGTCCTGTATACATTTTTCCTGCTCTCAGTAACCTTTTTAAAATGCTGTGAACTGAACTGAACCATGCACAGCATTATAGATGTGGTCACATCATAGATAAGAAATATGTTTAGATCTTGGCAGTTTTATTTCTGAGCCTTTTCCTAATGATCCGTAATAAGGAATATATTTTCTTTACAAGAACCACACACTAGATGAAAATTTTCATCAAGCTTCTCATCACAAGCGCAGTATCTTTTTCTTGGTTTACTCTGTCAGTTCAGATCCTATCAGTGTGGATATGTAATTATGATTTTTTTCACCCTAAGGTACATTACGTTACACTTTCCATTTAATACAATTTGTCATTTTAATGCCCTTTTCCCAGGTGGAAGGACCCTCCTGGAAAGTTTTCACTGTCTCATTTTGTTTATTTAATGACCCAATCAATTCAGTGTCATTAATAAACTTCATTACCACAAAGCTCACCCCAAGTTTCTACTGATGTTTTCCCTTATGCTGTATGTGTGTTATTTAGGTTACTTGTACTTTGTGAACTGCCACTGGATTTCTCTGCATTACATTTTCTTCTGAAACCTAAAAGGTTTTCTAAAGCATTCCATGGGTATTCAAGATCAGTCACAAAGCATGTAGTAAACTTACCTAGTTTGCCTCTTGCCATTAAGCAGCTGTTGTGCAACTGAGGCACATTTTTCTGCATCCTGAGTAACTAATCGGAGATGTCGCAGCAAATCATTGTCTGGAAACTTCTTCATTTCAGATTCTTCAATTAAAGCTTTGAAACTCATGAGACCTTTGGGAGAACAGTAATTTTTGACGAGTAAGTGAATAAAGCGGAATGCCCGCATTTTTATCACAAATTGCTGCACAGTCATTTGCAGTTTTTTTTTAGTTGTTATCACTTTTCCCATTATAAATATTTCTTACATTATAGAGACATTAAAACATTCAATCCCTTCCTTCTCCTTCCTCCTAACCCCACTTTCTTAGTTAATTAGCAAAATATGCATTACTGTCTGTCACTGTACCTCTACTGCATCTTCAAAGCACTGACAATTTGGAGTTGTTCAGACCTTCCTAAAGCAGAACTAATCTTATCTGCATTTACTTGGGAATACGCTTCCTCAAACCCACTATGTTTCTGAGCATATACGCTAATGACTGCATAGTTCACATGAGACTGTTCTGGTACCATATCTAAAAAGCAATGATACCTACTTTTTTTATTATTCGCCTTCGCCTCCAAAGCTTCATTGACATTAGAAGCCCATTCATTGTAGGACTCTGCCCTCAACTTAAGTGCATTCATCATAGGATACAGTTCATCTACTGTATAGCGGTATCTAGAAATAGTAAAGAATTTGAACAATTTGAAGTTTCAGGTGAAATATTATGCCATATATCAAAAAAATACAACATGAACAGAAGTCTGAAATGAGGTTTTATGAATACTGTGTAACTTAAAAGGCAGCAAACCCACACTGCCTACCTCTGTGACAAATAACAAACAGAAATACATTGTATAATATCACTGTTGCCAGTTTGCACATCCTCATGGCCAAACTTCAACGACACAGATCAAGACAAGAATAAATCTGAAATGCAATAATGATATGTTCACAGATTTTAGTTACTAAATATTTAGGGAGGAGGAGACAAGACAGGAGAGAAGAGGTAGGGAGACTACTTTAGTTATATCCTAACTATGGGATATCTATCTCATTTCATCACTAGATAAAACAGCAACTTCATAATGGCCAACAATGTATGAACATATATCAAATCATGACTACTAAAGAACTACAAGCCAGCCATTACTCATTGGGAAGACAGAGATTTAAGGAGCTGAGGATCAGGGAAATGAACCCTTTCCTTGTCTGTATTTTATTCTCATTAGGGGTACATCTAATCACAAACGAGCCTTCCCAATAAGAGAAAAACATCCCCAGAGACGCAATTTTGAAGAGAAAATTCCATCATGACTGCTCATTTCCCACAGCCCCTAATTTATATAGGTAATTTATAGGTAACTGGTGAAAACTTTTGTCTAAATACCCTGAAGGCACCAGATCCTATCTGATCTTAGAAGCTAAGCAGAGTTGGCCCTGGTTACTACTTGGATGGGAGACTTGCCAAGAAATACTAGATGGTGCAGACTGTGTTTCTGAGGAAGGAGCTAGCAAAATCACCTGAGTATTTTTTTTCCTATGAAAACCCTGTGAAATTCACGGGTTGCCATAAGTCAACAGGCAACTTGTAGGCACATACACACACAGTGATAACACCTTATACTGGAACATGGGATTGCCATCAACATGTCTTTTTCATAGATGTCTTACACTATGAAAATGGAGATGTTTTTGCAAGTGACAGTATTAAAAAAAAGAACACAGAGACGAAAATATATAGGATTGTGTAATAGCATGCTTTAGTTATGGATTTACATTTACTTCTCTTTCTGAACTCAGCTTGGACAGCTCATATTTCTTACTTAATACATGGCGGTCATTGAAAAACTGGAACCTTATTTTGCTTGCATAGAAGATTAAGCAATGGTCCAATGGTTACTATAATCCCTGACATCCCCTTTTTGAGGGATGGGAATGCCACAGAAAAGTTGCCATTTGTAAAACTACAAATGTAGTTTTAAGAGAGAAGAGTCTGAGGTTGGTTGTTGGCAGAGGTTTGAAAAGCCTGCCTATCTGTGTTGAAACAACTAGGCAAAGATCCCAGTTGACAGCTGAAATGCTCTAAGGAAGTGTATGTTGGTGAATTCTTTGAGAAAAGCCTTGATCAAAGGATGGTCAAGCCAGGATGGGGCATCCAGGGTTGTGAGGTCGGGAGAAACTGCAATCAAGTAGACACAGAAGAATGACACTGAGAGGCCCTCCTTGCCCAGAGAGAGGAAGAAGGAGAGAGTGTGTCCTATCTCTGCAAGGCTGGTCGTATGTCTTTGGCCTGAAAGTATTATAGAAAATGGCTCCATTTTTTGTCATAAGAATATTAAGTGGATGGGCAATGAGAGCCAGCTATCACCTGTTCAATCTGTTGTGTAAGGGGTTGAGAAATCAAACCGTGAGTATCAGTATGAACAGGTCTGGATGGTGGATCTGGCTTTCCTCCTGTCTAATGGCAGAGTTGATAGGGAAGTGCTAAAACCTTCCCTGGCTGAGACTGAGAAGGGAAGCAAACCAAGGCTGGCACAGCCACCATTATGTCACAAGTATTCCTGTATTCTGTAGCTTCTTGATAATCTTGGAAATCAGGCGAATAGAGTGGAAAGGCATAAATCTGATGGTTCTCCAATTGTTCAGAAATGCATCTTCAAGCTCTACACCTCTTCAGGAGCCCTGTTGCCAAAAAACAAAACAAAAATCCTGCAGTGGGTATTGTCCTGAGAGGCAAAAAAATCCATGTCTGGTGTATCCTAGCAGTTGAAGAGGTACCATTTATGCAAGAGACCTAACATCGTGCTGAGAGCATCTGCTATCTCATTTGTGGAACTGGGAAGGTGAACTGAGATCAGGGCAATTTCCTGTGGAAGGAAGGCATCAAAGGTATAAGTCAGGCATACGACTTCTTCATCTGGAGAAATGCAAAACCAATTCTGGAGTTGAGGCAAGTTCCTGTGAACACAATCACCTGAGCAGGCTCACAGATTAACTTTTTTGGCTTATGATTAGTCTGAGAAGTAAAGATGGAGAGCGTCCAGTAGATGACAGCATAGTTTTGTCCTGGAATTCCTTGGCTACTCTGATGGCTGTGGAGCATGATAGCTATAGCCTGGGCCAGACTTTGTAATGGTAACAGGACCACAGTGGCAGATAAGGTGATAGAGGGGGGTACCATGCCAATGCACAATTCAGGGCAGGAAAATGAGGATCCCAAGCATGAGGTTAGGTGTTCATGTACAGTGAATGTGTTATCTCTGTGTTGATGCCATGTGTTCCATTTCTACAGCTGTATGAAGATGATAAGCACACTGATTCCAGTGAGTACCTACACTGGGTTCAAGGACGTTCTTGTGGTGAATAAGACAGATGGTGTTGCAGGGATCCATTTGAGTGAATAAATATGCGCTGAGTCAGCACCAAGGCTTGATGATGTAGATAGGTCAGGAATTTCTCCTTCTGAACAGGCACCAACAATTTGAACATCTGATTCTTCAAAGGTGGGAATCTGTTTTTGAACACTGAAGAGCTTTTTGTAAAAGCAAGTCTTGTTGGGCCCTCTTCAGTATTGGGACTGAATTGCAGGTAGGTGAATGGAAAAAGGGAGCCTTGGCTTGTGTGGAGACTGAGACAGATGCTGGCTTAATGTTGTTCAGGCACAAGATAATTGTGCTCGATGAGCTTCAGGCACAGTCTTGGTAGAACAGGGGGATAACAGAACAGTTTCTCTAACCCTCTTACCCTTCTTTCTCTTTTTCCTCTCCCTCTTCCTGTCTCAGTCTTTATTGAAATGTGGACATTTCTTTGAAACCAATATGCTTTGCATGGATGGCAGTAGAGAAGCTGGTCAATATCAAGAATCAAGGGGGTAGGAAGAATGGTCGATTTTAAGAATGGCAGGGCCAAAGAGACCTTCATCAGCTGGGTCAAAGCAGAAGCAGCTGCTGAGTCTGCCACTGGGTCAGGGCAGGAGTGTGCTGCAGAAGAGTCTGGCCTTTAGCCAAAATACTTGCATGCTGGTCATTGACTGGCTGGAGAGCTACAAATAATATTATCAATGGCAGAGGCCTTCAAATATGCTGCCCTATTGCAGAGTGCTTTTCTCATGATGTTTTGGCAATGAATGCACTTGCCACCAATGTGCCATTCACCTAAGCAGAACAAGCAGTATGAATGTCCACCAGAGCCTTGATCTCACCACTGTACCCAAAGCTCTTTTTGAAAAATTCCTTGGAGGCCATAAGCTCTGAAGCATGAGGTTAAAAGGGACAGGACGAAAGTTTGCGAAGAAGAACAGGTTGCTTACCTGTAACTGGAGTTCTTCAAGTGGTCATCTGTGCCCTCACACAATGAGAATCTTCGCGCATTCGCAGTAGCGTTTTGGAAAGTTCCAGAGCTGAGCAGTTTGGCGGGAACCCCTACCCCACACAGTACTGAGCACGCTCAGTCCGCCAAGCTAACGGTCTCTTCTCAATTTCGAAGTCCACTGAAGCAAAGACCTGAAAGAGGGGAGGCTGGGCGGGTGTGTGTGAGGGCACAGATGACCACTCGAAGAACTCCAGTTACAGGTAAGCAACCTGTTCTTCTTCTTCATGGTCTCTGTGCCTCACACAATGGGAGATTGAGTAGCTTACCACTGGACGGCGGGTCATGTCCTAGATTATAGAAGACAGCACCGCACGATCAAGGTGGGCATCGCGCTGGGCCCTGCATTCGAGGCAACAGTGGCAGATGAAAGTTGAAGGCTGCAACCACATAGCCACACAACAAAGCTCCTGTAGGTCAACTCTCTTGAGAAGAGCCGCCAAGAAGGACATCACCCTGGTGGAATCGGCATAAAGCGGAGATGGCAGCGGGTCTCCAGCAAGTTTGTAAGCAAGGTGAATCATCTGGACAACCCATTTAGAGAAGCCCTGAGTGGATACTTTGTGACCTTTCCAGCACCCACCATGGCAGACAAAGAGGTGGGGAATATGGCGGAAGGTTGAAGTCCGTTGCAAGTAGAAAGCCAAGGCACAACGTACATCAAGTGAGTGAAAAGAGCGCTCAAGAGGTGAAGCCAGGTCAGGGTAGAAAGCAGGCAAAATAATATCCTGATTCAGATGGAAGTTGAACACGACTTTAGGAAGCAATAAAAGATCTGGATGCAAGACCACATTGTCTCGATGAAACACCAGGAAGGGTTCGTCCGAACGTAGCGCAGTCAGCTCGTCTGCCCTCCTGGCTGATGTAACAGTGACCAAGAATGCCGTTTTCAAAGTAAGGAGACAGTCATCAGATGTAGCCATGGGTTCAAACGGATGACGCATAAGCTGAGAAAGGACAAGCGATAACGACCATAGAGGAAGCGGAGGCGAGACAGGAGGGTAGAGATGCTGAAGGCTTTTCAGGAACTGTTTAACTGTGGCATTCCTGAAAAGGGCCAAGGAAGGAGAACCACGTGGCTGATTAGCGACAATCGCAGAGAGATAAACCTTGAGGGAGGAAAAGGCCAATCCTTGCTCCCGTAGAGACAGGAGGAAGTGAAGCACCATTGACAGGGAGGTCGGAGAAGGGGCCTCATGACGGGTATCCACAAAAGCCACAAACTTCCTCAATTTGTAGTCGTAGGACCTGCGAGTGGATTCCTTCCTAGCAGCTGTGAGAACAGCCTGGATAGCAGGAGAGTCTAGGAGGTTATCCTCCACGCATGCAGGCGGAAGAGAGGGAGGTCCGGGTGAAGCACGCGACTGCCTGAGTGTGAGAGGAGGTTGGGCGTGCATGGAAGTCGCGTCCTGAGGCCCCAGGCAATGGTGAGAAGAGGACCAAACCAATGCTGCCTGGGCCAATAAGGGGCTACAAGAACAGCATCTGCCCTGTCTGTGGCAATCTTGGACACCACTTGACCCAGGAGAGGAAATGGTGGGAAGACGTAAAGGAATTCTCCTTTCCAAGGAAACTGGAGCGCATCCCCAAGAGAGTGGCGTCCCAGGCCAGCTCTTGAGCAGTAATGGGGACACTTCTTGTTCCAGTCTGTCGCAAAGAGATTGACTGTTGGGGTGCCCCATCAGGCCACTATCAGACAAAAGGTGGCGGTGGAAAAGAGCCACTTGTGGTGGCACGCTGTGTCCCTGCTCAGCATGTCTGCCATAACATTGTTGCATCCCGCCAGATGAACTGCAATGGGATGTATACACAACGGAATGCACCAGTCCCAGAAGCGTAGAGCCAGATGGAGCAGAGTGGAGGAGTGGGTGCCTCCTTGCTGATTTATGTAGCAGACAGTTGTCATATTGCCTGACAGGATCTGAACAGTCTGTTCGACAATGCGGTTCCGAAAGGCCTGAAGAGCCTTGAGGATCACTAGGAGCTCCAATGTGTTGATATGAAGATACGTTTCTAGGTGGGCCCAGTGGCCCTGTACTGAGAAACGAGCAAAGTGGGCTCCCCAACCGAGGAGGGATGCATTGGTGGTGATGGAAAGTGATGGACGGGATTCAACAAATGGCATTCCCAACAGTAGATGGCGTGGAGACAGCCAACAACAAAGGGAGTCCCTTACTGGCAAAGGGGCCAAGAGAACCCGGTGTCGATCATCGAGGAGAGGGTCGAAATTGCGGAGGAACCAGTGTTGAACAGGGCAGGCGAGACAGTTAGGTGACCGTGGTCATGGCCGCCATGTAGCCGAGGAGCTGTTGAATCTGGCAAGCGGAAACGGATGGATTGTGCAGGATGGCAGCTGTGGCCTGACAAAAGATCTGCACGAGCTTCATTGCTGGGAATGCCATGGCGGAAGCAGAGTCCAGAGTGGCCCCAATGAAGTCCAGGGTGCGCGTGGGTTCCAAGGGGGACTTCTTGGGATTCACCCTGAGGCTGAGGCCGAGGTTGGAGAGAAGAGAGAGGGTAAGATGAATGTCCTCGTATAACTTCTGTTTGCAGGGTGCCACCAGTAACCAATCATCCAGATAGGGGTACACCATGACGTGTTTCATACAGAGGTAAGACACCACAGGGGCGAGGCACTTGGTAAAGACCCTGGGGGCGGTGGACAGGCCGAATGGCAGGACCTTGTATTGGTAGCACATGCCGTTGACCGCAAACCAAAGGTATCTCCTGTGGCTGGGGATTAATGGCGAGGTGGAAGTAGGCATCTTGTAGATCTATGGACGCGAACCAGTCCCAATGTCTGATGAAAGGCAGGATGGATGATAGGGTGACCATCTTGAACTTCCGGGGGGGGGGGATGAATGAGTTGACCCCTCGGAGGTCCAGAATAGGTCGGAGAGTGCCGTCTGTCTTCAGTACCGTGAGATACCAGAAGAACAAGCCGGTGCCTTTGGTTGAGGATGGCGGCTGCTCTATGGTCCCTTTGAGAAGGAGGGTCCTGACCTCCTCGAGGAGAGCAGGACTGAGAAGATGTATTTGAAAACTCAATGGCATAACCAAGACAGACGATGGTCTCAAGAGTCCGAAGTGATGGTGCGCCAGGTGTTGAAGTGGCAAACCAGTACTGGGGTTTTGGACAGGTGGCTTGGAAGGTGGAAGAGTGGTAGAGGTGGCAACCTGCAAGAGAAGTCAAAATCGCGACTTGGTGGTTGAAGAAGACTTCTTAGATGACAGCTGACTGTGTCTAAAGGAGCAGCAAGACGAGGCAGCTGGCAGAGAAGATTGGTGAGATGTGCGACGTGGAGAACGCAACCTATAGGAGTAGGAAGGACGTCTCCACGAGGAGCGGGATGACGATGGCCTTCTACTAGGCTGAGCCACTGGGTAAAGACCCATCTTTTTCGCCGTCAAACGAGCTTTCATTAGATGATCCATCGCATCGTCTGTAGTGGCATGGAAGAGTCCTTGACCGTCGAAGGGTAGGTCTTCGATTCTCTTCCTGTTGTCTTCAGTCAACCCCGCGGACTGAAGCCATGCAAAACGGTGAAGGGCGATCGCACCCACCATCACCTGTGCTGCACTATCAACAGTGTGCCGGGAAGACAGGATCTGCTGATTCGAAAGAGCCACAGACTCGTTACAGAATTGAATGGCAGCTGCCTTGTGGTCATCCGGCAGGTGGGAAAGCAGAGGGAAGAATCTATCCCAAATATTCCGCTGATAAGCAGTCAGGCAAGCCTGAGTGTTGGAGATTCTGGCAATCAACGAAGAGGCTGAACAGAAGCAGCAACTGAAGATACCTAGGCGACGACCCTAACAATCGGGGGAGTCGTATGAGCTCTCTTGCCATCTTTCATTTGGGAGGACTCAATGACAATTGAATTCAGAGTCGGATGACTGAACAAAAAATCAACATCCTTCCTTTGGGTACAGTAAAGGTGCTCCAAACGGTGAGGGATTGGTTGAAGGGAGGCCAGTTGGGCCCATGGATGTTTCACTATCTCCTGCAAAACCAGGAGAAAGGGAATCGGAGCAGTTGACGGAGGTCGAGTGTCAACATAGTGAAATAGAGGGTCCTATACAGTTGGAGCAGGACTGAAGATATCAAGGCCCAAGGCATTGGCCATTCTAACCAAGATGTCCAAAAACTGCTTGACATCCTCTGGAGCTGAATCAGGGATTGGGTCCCCGAAGGTGAATGGAGGGGAAGTATGAGGTTGAGGTATGGAATCCGATGAATCGCCGTCGGAATCATAAGAGCCGGAAAAAGAAGATGATCAAGGCAATCAAGACCAGTGAGCTCAAGTAACTGGAGGCGTGGCGAAAACAGCCGGTGGAGCAGGGACCGAGACTGGTAAAATAGACAAAGTCGGTACCGAGGTCAGTACCGGAACTGGTACTGAGGCCGGTCCTGATGATATAGGCAGAACCAGCATGACTGGTGTGATGATAGACTGCATCAATAAGGAAGCAGACAAACTGGTTGGCAGAAGAGTTGTCAGTTGGGTAGCCAGCAGGGGCCGGGACACTGTCGATGTCACTTGAGGAGGTGGAGAAACAGCTCCATGGCGAGGCGATCCATCACGGGACCGGTGATGAGTACGAGATGGAGAACGCTGTTAGTAGACTGATCTAGACCAGGACCAGGACCCAGAGTGGAGGTATTGAGGAGAGTGTTGGTAGCGGGATCCAGGAGGAGATCGCGATGGAGAGCGCGAATGCCGAGCACGGTACAGAGACCGACACATCAGGATGGTACCGGTCACAATAAGCAGGTGAGTATGAGTGATATGAGCCAGGTTGTTCTCTCCAGAGATGCTTGTGGCCATATCGAGCTATGTGAGAAGCTGACAAGAAAGGTGAGTCAACCCTCGCCAACGAAAGCTCATGAGTGCCACGCTAGCATAATCTCGGTGACGTGGGGATGAACAGGTTGCTTACCTGTAACTGTGGTTCTTCGAGTGGTCATCTGTGCCCTCACACACTAGGAGCTTTCGCGCATGCGCGGTACTGTTCGGAAAATTCTAGAGCTTAGTAGCTTGGCGGGAACCCCTCCCCCCTACCTACACTGAGCATGCTCAGCCCGCCGAGCAACGGTCTGCCCTCAGTCCTGTAGTCCGCCGATAAGGGACCTGAGAGAGAAGGGACGGCTGGGTGTGTGTGTGTGTGAGGGCACAGATGACCACTCGAAGAACCACAGTTACAGGTAAGCAACCTGTTCTTCTTCTTCGTGGTCTCTGTGCCTCACACACTAGCAGATTTTGTAGCTTACCAGCAGGACGGTGGGTCAGGTCCTAGAGTACGGAGGCCAGCACTGCTCGTCCGAAACGGGCATCTCTACGGGACCAGCAGTCTAATCAGTAGTGGCACACGAAGGTCGACGGTCTGGACCAAGTCGCCACTTGACACAGTTCCTGCAGGTCCACACGTCGAAGGAAGGCTGCTGAGGATGCCACGGCTTTGGTGGAATGAGGCCGGAGTAAGGCTGGCGAAGGCTGCTTTGAAAGTTCATAAGCCAGCAGGATAGTCTGGGCCACCCATTTAGAAAACCGCTGTGTGGATACCTTGTGGCCTCTGCGGTGCTGACCATAACACACGAAAAAGTGCGGGGTCTGGCAAAAAGACGCAGTCCGGTTAGTATAGAATGCCAAGGCCCAACGAACATCAAGAGAGTGTAGGGACCGCTCCAGAGGCGTCGATGGGTTTGGATAAAAGGTTGGCAAAATGATGTCCTGGTTGAGGTGGAAGTGTGACACCACCTTGGGCAGGAAAAAGATGTCAGGTCTGAGGACTACCTTGTCTCTGTGGAAAACAAGGAAGGGCTCGTCGGCCCGCAATGCTGTCAGCTCACTGGCCCGCCTGGCTGAGGTGACAGCCACCAGGAAAGCAGTATTGATGGTCAAGAGCCTGTCATCCGCCGTGGCCATGGGCTCGAATGGTGGTCGCGTCAGCTGCGATAGCACCAGGGAGAGCGACCAGGGCGGTAACAGTGGTGATACCGGTGGGTAGAGATGTTGTAAGCCCTTCATGAACTGCTTCATGGTAGCGTCGCAGAAGAGAGCTGCCGATGGAGAGCTGCGAGGTTGATAGGCCACAATAGCAGCAAGGTAGACCTTCAGGGATGAGAACACCAGTCCCTGCTGCCGAAGGTGGAGTAGGAAGTGGAGAACAGTATGTTGGCCCACAGGCGATACCGGCTCACCTCGTGCCTCAGCAAAAGCGACGAACTTCTGCCACTTATAGTTGTAGTTACGGCGCATCAACTCCTTCCTGGTTGCCGTCAGGATGTTCTGGATGACCGGATCGTCTAAGGCGTTATCCGCCAGGCGTGGAGGGCCAGGAGCGGCAGGTCGGGATGGAGAACGAGACCGTCGGAGTGCGACAGAAGGTCTGGTGCTGGCCGAAATCTGAGGAGTCAGCCCTGAGTGGCCTCGAACAGGGGCCTGAACCAGTGCTGCCTCGGCCAGTACGGGGCTACAAGGATGACGTCGGCTCGGTCCGCAAGGATCTTGGCGACCACGCGACCCAGGAGGGGAAACGGTGGGAACGCATAGAGAGTCCGCCGTTCCACTCGAACTGGAAGGCGTCGCCTAGAGAGTCCAGGCCTCGGCTGGCTCTCGAACAGTACCGGCGACACTTGGCATTCGCTGCGGTGGCGAAGAGGTCAATCGTGGGTTCTTCCCAGCGGTCGCATATCAGCAGAAACGCTACCCTCGAAAGGGATCACTTGTGATGGCAGGAGGTGTCCCTGCTGAGGGTGTCTGCTGTATTGTTCTCTTGGCCCGCCAGGTGCACGGCTATCGGGTGGACCTGAAGCGACACACACAAGTCCCACAGCTGAAGAGCAATGGTCAGGAGCGTGGTCCAATGGGTTCCCCCTTCCCTGTTGACGTAACAGACGGCAGTCGTGTTGTCTGTTAAGATCAGGACCGTGCGACCAGCGACCAGGTTGCGGAATGCCCTCAGAGCCTTCCAGATGGCAAGCAGCTCGAGGGCGTTGATATGAAGGTCGGTCTCGTCATCAATCCAGCGTCCCTGGACTCTGAGATCAGCGCAGTGCGCTCCCCATCCGAACAGGCAGGCATCTGTCGTTACCGTGAGTTGAGGAGTCGGCTCCCTGAACGGCATCCCTGAGAGAAGGTGACGGAAGGAGAGCCACCATATCAGGGAAAGCCGCACGTGTAGGGGAATCCGGAGGCGGCGCCTCTGGTAGTCTCGGAGAGGATTGAAGACTCGGACGAACCAGTGCTGGAGCAGGCGCGCATTGAGTCAAGATAGGTAGGTAACTGCCGTGGTGGAGGCCATGTACCCGAGAAGCTGCTGGATCCTTCTTGCCGATACCGTCAGCGCATCGAGGGTGGCAGATGCTGCCCAACGAAGGGTACGTGCACGGGCCATGGGCAGGTAAGCCCTGGCAGAGACCGAGTCCAAGGTCGCCCCGATAAAGTCGAGCACCCTCGCTGGCTCGAGGTGGGACTTCTTCGGATTGACCCGGAGGCCAAGACGAGTCAGGAGAGACAGAGTCCTGTGAATGTCCTTGTAGAGTTTCCGTCTGCAGGACAAGACCAACAGCCAATTGTCGAGGTAAGGGTATATGGAGACGCCCTTTGTCCACAGGTGCGATACCACCGGGGCCGTACACTTGGTGAAGACCCTGGGAGCGGTAGACAGTCCGACCGGCAGCACCCTGTATTGGTAGCAGGTGCCGTCGATCGCGAACCGGAGGTACCGTCTCTGCTGCGGGCGAATGGCGATGTGGAAGTACGCATCCTGAAGATCGATGGAGGCGAACCAGTCTCCTTGTCGAAGGAAAAGTAGGATCGAAGACAGAGTGACCATCTTGAACTTCTTGGGGCAGATGTATTCGTTTACCCCTCTGAGATCCAAGATGGGCCGTAGGGTACCGTCCGACTTCGGTACCGTGAAGTACCGGGAAAAGAAGCCAGTGGTAGTGGCCGAGGACAGAAGCCTTTCGATCGCTCCCTTTTGCAGAAGGGACTGGATCTCTTCCAGCAAGGGCGGACTGGCCGGGGTGGAATGGTAGACGCCTCGCGGTGGAATACTTGCAAATTCGATGGCGTAACCAAGACGGACGATGGAGAGAACCCAAGAGTCCGTGGTGATGTGGCACCATTCGGCGAGATGTCTGGCCAGGCCGGGATGATCTTCTAGGGCTGCTGGCAGTTGGAAGAGTGGCTGTGGAGGTGACCTGCGCGACACATCAAAAACGGGACTTCATCCCAGACGAGGACTTCCTCGAAGAGTGTTGACGTCTTCGAGGGGGTCTCCATGAGGAAGACGAGGTCGATGGGCGTGATGGTGCCGATCGAGGAGAGCGAGATGGGAAGGTGGAAGAGGACGACCTGCGCCAGGAGGGTCGCGAGCCGAAGCTGCGGCGTGACTGTGGAGGCTGGTGAATCCTCATCTTTTTGGCAGTCAATCAGGCCTTGACGATGTGGTCCATGGCCTCATCGGTGGTTGCACTGAAGACCCCGTTGCCATCAAAAGGGAGATCTTCAATCCTCCTCCTGGTATCCTCCTGGAGACCCGATGAGCGTAGCCAAGCGTGGCGACGCAACGCTACGGAGCCTACCAGCACCCGCGCGGCTACCTTGACAGAATGCCTAGAGGAGATGATTTGCTGATTGGCGAGTGCTATCGCCTCGTTGAAAAACTCGGTAGCACTCGCCCGATTCTCCTCTGGGAGGTTGGATAGGAGAGGATGGAACCTATCCAACAAGCTCCTCAGGTGGGCCGCGAGGCAGGCCTGGGTGTTGGACACCCTGGCTATCAGGGATGAGGCCAAATAGAACCTCCTGCCGAAGGTGTCCAGTTGTCGGCCCTCTCTGTCTGGCGGGGTGGTATGCACCCTAGTCCCTCCCTTGGTTTGGGCAGATTCGACCACAACGGAGTTCGGCTGCGGGTGAGTGAAGAGAAACTCAGTCTCCTCCTTCTGGCTCCGATATAAGTGTTCCAGCCTGTGTGGAATCGGCTGGGCGGAAGCCGGCTGGGCCCATGGCTGTTTCAGGGCCTCCATCAGAGCGGGCAGGAATGGCAGCGGGGCCGCCGATGGTGGACGGGTATCCACATAGTGGAATACCGGATCCTCGACGGCCGGGGCCGGCTCCGCCACTTTCAGACCCAGAGCAGCTGACATCCAGAGAAGGATGGCCGAGCAATGTCTCACGTCCTCCGGTGCCGACTCCGGTGAGGGATCTCCAAAAACCAAAGGAAGGGACTTGTGTGACGCCGGTGTGGACTCATCGGAATCAGAGTCCGACTCGTAAGCCTGGGGGGATCCAGATGAGAACCTGTCCTGTGATCTCTCCCTCAACAGCTGACGAGACGGCACCATCAAGGTCACAGCAGACACGGCAACAGCAGTCAGCCTCATGGACGGTAGCGGTGTAGCCGTCAGCAGTGGCTGAGTGGTCTGCGTAATCGGTACCACTGCAGACCGCGGATGTTGGATCGACTGGGTTACAGTAGCGGCAGCAGATGAAGGTTGTGCCTGGACAGTCTCCGATGGTGGACGGGAGACTGTGGAGCTAATCCTCGGCGGAGGAGACACCAGTCGATAGTGAGGCGAGAGATCGTGTGACCTACGATGACTCGGCAACCTGGAGTAGGAACGCGGCGATCGTCGGTACCGTGGGTGGTAGGCTCCACGTGATGGAGAGCGGGAGCGACGATATGGCGACCATCGTCTCACATCGGGGTGATACCGATCCCTATATGCCAGGGAAAAGGAGCGGTACGACCCCGGATACTCTCCCCACGCATGCTCCCGACCGTACCTCGCGATATGGGACGCTGAGGAATACGGTGAGTCAAAAGCAGGTCGAGACCACTATGGATAGGTCTCCCGGCCACGTGGCGATCGTTGTCTGGCTCTCCTCTCCGGCTCACGAGATGTACTCCTGCCTGAGGATCCTCGACGGTGAAGCGAGGCCTGGGGCGAGGCTGGAGTACGCTCCGGGCGGGCCGCCATTTCAGGGCGTCCGGGCAGAGGCACCGCGGCAGTCAGCAGGGGCGGGCCCAAAGCCACCGCAAAGCCAGCGGTTTCCTCCCCATCAGAAACCTCCAAGACCTCTTGGGGTTCTGATTCTTCCTCCGTCTCCTGGAGGGGCTGAGTAGGAAGAGGCGTGGGAGGCGCAGGTTTCTTAGGTGGAGAGCCACGCTTCTCTTTCCTCTTCTTCTTCTTCTCCTTCTCCTTCTCCTTTCCCTTCTCCGGGGGAGCAGGCCACTTGCGCTGGGCAGGGGTCAGCGGTTTAGATGGTCTAGATGCCTGCGAGCCCGCAGGAGACTCCCCCAAAGTCAACACCGAGGAGATCCGCGGGATCTTCAGCAGGGCAGATATCGGTGCCCTAGGTGGCAGTACCAAGCCCGGTACCGTCGAGGTAGTCGGTTCGGCAGCCACCGAAGCCGACGGTGGTGTGGTCGTAGGTCGACCCGATGTCGATGGCTTGGACATCGCTGGAGTAACTGATGGTCGGTCCTGTTCCTGTAGAGACTGCTCCCAGCAATAAGATTTAAGGTGGGCCAAACGGTTCTGAAGAGTCTGGGAGGTAAAGTCTTGGCAGATTGGGCAGGCCCTGGTGTTATGGGCCTCACCCAAACAAAAAAGGCACTCGCTATGACTGTCAGTTAGGGCGACCTTACGACCACACTTTCGGCAAGGTTTGAAGACAGTCAACATAGAAGTTGAAGAAGAAGTGAAGGGAAGGGAAAATGGTGGAGAAGGCAAGACGAAGACGAAGCTGATGAGGACGAAGAGAGCGGGGGGGCAGAAAAGAGGGTGAAAAGTCCCGAAAACGGGCGCCAAAGTCACCAAGTCCAATTCGATATCCAAAATCCAAGTCAAAAAACCAGAGAAGGAACGAGTTGAAGAAAAGCCAATAGTGCTACCAAGCTCAGAACCTCCGTACGCGACGGCGGATGAGAAAGAACTGAGGGGAGACCGTTGCTCGGGAGGCTGAGTATGCTCAGTGTAGGTAGGGGGGAGGGGTTCCCACCAAGCTACTAAGCTCTAGAATTTTCCGAACGGTACCGCGCATGCGCGAAAGCTCCTAGTGTGTGAGGCACAGAGACCACAAAGAACTACCCCTTTCACCATGTCCTAGAGACCGGGCCACACTGACTCGAGGCCGGTCTCAGGAGGAGCCTGAGGAGCGTCCGATCTAGGCAGACGGTCCATCTCTGGGCAGCCAGAAGACAGCCGGAGGAAGTGGAGTCTGAGAGAGTCCATCCCTGAGCTGGTCCGACGTAACAGTCAGAGAAGCAGGCGGCGTGGGCCGATGGTCCAGGTCGAACACAAGGCCGATGGTAGCTGAGACAGACAGCACCAGAAGCTGGGTGGAATCATGCACTGGCGAAAGAGCAGGCGCCTCGACCTCCTTGACAGTGGCTATCGGAGGCTGTGTCAGAGGAGGTGTCAAAAGAGGGCCCAGAGAAGACAGCCGAGTAACCGACAGACGGGCAGCGGGTGAAGGAGAGCGATGCTTCTCCTCCTCCTTCTTCTTCCCTGAAGAGACTGAAGAGTGGTGCGAGGATGCTCTCTTGTGCTCTGCCAAGGTACAGACCTTGTGAGGCTGCTGAACTGAAGCCTGCTGCGGGCTGGAGGAGGCATCTCCGGAACTAGAAGATGGGACAACAGGCATCCTCAAGAGCTCTGGAATCCTTGGCAGAGATGAGATCGGTGGTAATGCTAATGAGGTCGATGTCGGTACCGATACCAAAACTGTCAGTACTAAGACACTGGTCAATACAGTTGACTTTGTAATCGACAAGGAAGCCGCAGCAAAGGGTTTTGACATCAAGGGGCCTTGCAAAGAATGCAGTGAAACCAAAGTGGTGAAAAAAGCCAAAGCCGCTTGCTCCTTTAAAGGAAGAGCTTGCTTCCAACAATAAGATTTTAAACGGGAGGCCCTATTCTTCAGCGTCTGTGATGTAAACTCTTTACAGATGGAACAGGCCCAAACGTTATGGCCTTCTCCGAGGCAGAACAAGTACTCAGGGTGGGTGTCAGATAGTGAGACCTTGCGGCCGCAGGTAATGCACAATTTAAACAAAGACGACATAAGAAGGGGGAAGAGTTCTTACAGATTTCCTATCTGGAGGAACCAGAACGATAGAAACAAACGAAAGAGCCAAAATCCGAAAGAGAAAACAACTGTTGAGCGAGGAAACCTTCCAAGCTGCTAACAAGTCGGCGGATGAAAAGATACTGAGGAGAGACTCTTAGCTTGGCAGGCTGAGCATGCTCAGTACCGTATGAGGGAGGGGTTCCCGCCTAGCTGCTCAGCTCTGGAACTTTCCGAAACGCTACTGCGCACGTGCGAAGATTCCCATTATGTGAGGCACAGAGACCACGAAGAAGACTCCTCCCTAGACTCTGAAGGAGCCCCCTCTCCCGAAGGCCCCTCCCCCGGCTGGGAGTCCAAGTCTAAATCGGAGTCCAAGTCCGAATCGGCAGCACACTCAGCCCGGCTCATGACAGGAACTGCCACAGACATACATACTGGGATGGGGGCAGAGCTTCTGCGTTACAATGCTCAACAGTTCTGACAGTCACTGTGCAAGCAAAAAATAGTACATAAGTTGCACAGACTCATTGTTTCCATTTCTATTAGTTTTAAGAGATATATTATCTTGATTATATTTTTGAATTATTATCAAGCACAGTATTCATGAGGTGAAAAATAGAAAATCCATGAGGATGTACACTTATTTAAGTGAATATACCTATCAGAATAAGGCACTTATAAACAAACAGACAAATAAAAAGCTTACCCCATTTTATATTGGTAAGTAGGACAGGTACAGAGGTCTTCTACATGATACAGGCATACCAATAAACCAGGATTACAAGTACAATAGACTGCAGACATATAGCATGTGGTTTTACACTTTATGCACTGTCGTTCATCATCAGGCAATGTTTCCAAATTCATTCTCTCTGAATCAGTAACACCCTGCAATGAAGCATACAATCAGTTCATAGAGTAATAAAACAAAGCAGTCCATATTTGTAAGGTGGCTGGGTAGCTGGACTTCTTTAATGTAAGAAGAAAATCATGCATATTCATGTCCCAGAGAAACAAATGCATTTGGAGCATTTATATTGTACCCTTACGGAGCAACTGTGCACTGACTAAAATGTTCAGAAAGAAAATGGCTAGCCATTTTTTGGAATTAAAAGACCTAAATCAATTGAATACCTATCTAAAAAAAATAACTACTTCACCAAAATTTATAAAAACCTTTCTTAAAAAAAACAAATGTATTGATGGACTAGCATTGTTACTTTTCCTCAAAAAGATTACTCTTAAAACTATAAATATTCAAGGAATTGGAGAGGTATTATGGAAATGGCCACATTGGCTGACATTACAAAACATTCAAATATACGGCATAGCTGTCCCTCAACTGGTTAATTTACAATATGGGTGGGAATGATGTCCCTCAGTGGCGTTTTTGCAGCTCTGGAGAACCATTCCATGATATTCCCCATTAATGATGACAAAACAATTTTAAACAAATCAGAATTACTACTCCTGGCAAAACTAGGCACTGCCTGCCTCCATGCCCTGTTTTCTCCTCAAAAAGACTCCCCCCCACAAAAGACTGGAAGTAGACTTCTGACCTTTTCTAGATTTGTTTTTCGGAGATGATGCAGCCCATGGAGATTCCTGTAGGCCAAAACCGAGCACCTGGACTTCTGGAGCTTACCAATAGCTACTTTAAAAATATTGCTTAACACTTAATGTAACAAAACGTACCAGCTTAAACACAGCCTCTCGTAAAGCCTTTTCATCTTCAATCATAACAGCCATGTCTTTCTCAACAGTTGATGCTACCACCACATCAAGAGTCTCTGCTTTGGCAGCCATTCTACATATCATCTCATCATGAGAAAACACACAATAGCGGTTTAATAAGCGATAGTGTTCCACACATTGGCGACCCAGTGGCAACTACAACAAAAAATTAGAGCAAGTAAATTGCATAAAATTCTCTAATATGGGGAGAGTTGTATAAAGTCAGAAGTTTGTGGGGGAGGAATGAAAATAACTGAAAAAAAAATTAAGTTAATGTGATTTGGCTTGACTATTTTTTTTAAAGACAGTAACAGCAGCCTATTATAGGACCCAGTATTTCAACCTATTTAGTAGCAGTGTTTCAAACTATTTACTGCAGAAAATTAAATTTAGGATTGTGAAATGCTATGTACCAATCTGAAGCTTTGCAGCATACTTCCACTTATACAAAGTTTCAACCATTCACTGTAGTTAGATCAGTTCTGTATCTGAGGTGCATATTATTTCAGTGACCTGGGAAGATACTGATCAAGAGGAACATCACAGACAAAATGAAGCTTTACTACAGAGCTCTGGATCATCAAAAAAAAAATGTTTACAAACCAAGTTGGTCAGTTAAGATTAAGTAATGAGGGAAATATTCAGAGAATGCAGTGAGATCTTTAAACTGGTTTGTTTTCTTTCAAATGAACATTCTGAAATCTGGATATTTTTCTTTAGAACTGTTTTTTCCAATGCATGAAGTTCATTTTGCAAGGTAAACAAACAAGCCATCCCCACTATCATGGAAGCATTTTTTATTTGCTAAACCTCAAATAACCTGAGGTAATGAAGTAAAAAGTACAATATACATTTCAGATCACGTTTTCCAATAACATTTCATAACATATAAAAATTACCCAGTCAACAGTGCAGAAATTAACAGCTTCAGCAAAGTTGAAACCTTGGTTAAAGCCACTATGATAGGCTCTTGGAAATGTAATCACAAATTCACCGGCACACTGGTTGGTTCGGTAAATCTAGGATAAAGCAAGAAAACCATGTATGACAAAGAGTAACATAGAAATTACTTCTAAGATAGTTCTTAGCTTTTTCTTTTAAGAAAGCAAGAAGGGCCCTACTGGGAAAGACAAAGGGCCCATGGAGTTCAGCATTGACCAACGCCTCCCAGAAAACTACAATCAGGGCTTGAAAGATCCATTGTTTTTGTATGTGTCCTCAGGTTGCCTGTCAGCTTATGACAACCTGAAGAATTCCATATTTTCTTACGTCAGGAATACTCAGTGATGGTTTATCAGTTCCTTCCTCTGAAATATAGCCTACAGCCCTTGATATTTGTTGGTGGTCTCCCATTGAAGTATTAACCAGGGCTGACTCTGGTTAGCTTCCAAGATCGGACAAGATCTGGTACCTCTTATGTGTCCTAGACGGCATATTTTCATCCACTTAGCAACTCATGTACCATGGCAGCTAATTTTCTATATTATATTATATAGGAATAAAGAGTACAACAAATCTTTCTCTACCCAAGATTTTCACCCAGCCTCCATCGCCAAACTGGAATAGTTCACTTCCCATTTAATTGTAATATTTTCTATCTATACTCTATTCAAGGAATGATCCCAAAGTGTGCCTACTAAGAAAACAACATTGCATTAGAATCAACCCTATATACATAGATCTTAATTATTCTTTGTGAAAAGCAAAGCGGGCTAAAGAATGAGGTACAGTCCCTCACTGTGGTCTTAAGATTGGATACAACTCAGAAAAACTATTATCAACAGAATGATTGGCTTAACTTCTTTTTCAGTTAAGTCATTAAGAAGCAACAAAAAGAAATTCTTTGCAACACAACAGTCCTCCCTTGACATTGCAGATTTGATTATTCCTGAGGTGCCCAACTGCCTCCCCTCCATTCCCCCCCCCCAATTCCACACCTTTTCCCTGGGCACATGTGCCTTTCTTCCACGTGCCCAGACAAAAGGCAAGTGAATGGGAGGAGGCAGCCCCAGGCATGGAGAAGGTCCATGCACACTTTCTCTGTGCACAGGGCTGCCTCCTTCCATTCGCTTGCCTTTTGTCCAGGCACACGGAAGGAAAACAGCATGCCCAAGCAAAAGGCAAGCAAATGGGGAGTAAGGCATGCATGTGCTTTCTTCTGGCACAAGGCTGCCCCCTCCTATTTGCCTTCCCCTCCATTCTCTTGCCTTTTGTGGAGGCATGCTACTTTCCTTTCTGCCTTCGCTGGGCCCATGCTTTCCACCCTCCATTATGCTTGCCTTTACTCAGGTGCAGAAAGGAAAGTAGCATGCCTCCACAAAAGGCAAGCGAATGGAGGGGAAGGTATACATGTGCCTTCTCTGTGCACAGGGCTGCCCCCTCCCATTCGCTTGCCTTATGTCCCAGTGCATGGAAAAAAGGTAATGTGTCTGGGCAGAAGATAAGCAAATGGGGGGGAAGGCATGCACATGTCTTCTCCAGGCATAGGGCTGCCCTCTCCTATTTGCTTGCCTTTGCGTAGGCATGTGGAAAGAAAGCAGTGAGCCCAGGCAAAAGGCAAGAGAATGGAAGGGAGGAAGACATGCATGTGCATTCTTTGGGCATGGGGCTGTCCCCTCCCATTGCCCAGAGGCCTGGAAGGAAGGCAGTGAGCCCAGGCAAAAGGCAAGTGAATTGTGGGTGCAGAAAGTTAGGGTTCTGCTCTCCAAACCCTTGTGAAAGTTAAGGGGCTACTGTACTTCTGTCTGAAAAAAAAATACTTAAAACTATTGGCTTAAGGACTGAATTTCTGTCTAAAAAAGTATTTAAAGGACTGAAACTTGCTGCAGAAAGGAGAGGGGTAAAAATGGAAGCTCAGTGACATACGGGCACACCATGAGACATCAACGTATTGGGATTCATAATTGTAACCAGCTGATGTAGAAGGTCTGGTTGAGATTCAAATAATTCAGGAGCGAGCTTCTTCATGACATCTTCTAGTTGCTCAGCTGCATATCCTGGGGCTCCATACCATGTTTTAGGTTCTCCCCTGCAAAAATGTTTTTAAAAAAGAAGATAAATCAGAAAATGTAATCACTGGTAGGATTTCATGATAGAGGTGGCAAAAGCATGGCACTCCAAATGTTACCACATGTAGTCATAGCTCAATGTAACTACCACTGGTCCAAGCCAGAAGAGTTAAAAGTGGGATGTTGCAGTCCAACAACATCTGGACGGCTACACATTTCCCACCATTTCCCACCTTAGCTGTAGGTCTGTTTTTCTTTTTTCTTTAATTTATATCTTCCCTTTCTCCCAACATGGAACCTAAGCCAGTTGACAGGTATGTACTACAGGTAAGTTCGAATGTACTTGGGGTGGACAGGAAGGCAAGAAAGGTATATAACAAAAGCAAAAACAGTTACACATTAACATTAAAAAATGATAATTTAGTCTCATCAAAATTACAAAAAGCAAGTTACATACACACTAAAGCTTGATACTGTATAAACTCACCAGTGCAAATAATTAATGGAATAACTCCAGTGGTCCTCAATATGCCAGCAAAATGAAGAAAAGCACATTCCTACATACAGCCAGGGCAACTTCATTCCACATATATCTGCAGTGATGTGAGCAAGTACAGACTGTTCCATCACAGGCATGTTGTTCAAATTCCATCCACTATCGAGATACTCCTAAAAAAAAAAAGTAAAGACTACAATTCATATACTTCTTTACTAAACTTACTAAAGTACTTCTTTACTAAACACTGTACTTGTGTCTTTGTACACAAGTATCACAGAGCACATCTGAAATTTCCACCATGCCAAGCCCTACTGTCCTTCAGAAAATATGCTTCTGCCCTCAACTATAAAGCAGAATTAAAATAATGGTTCTATATTGCATTTAATGTGCTTTACCTCCATTTACATCCTGTGTGCTAACTCCCATAATGAAGGAGGGAAATGAAGGTGGAAAGTATATATAATCTGGTGGAAAATCTGACTATAAGGGGGGGATAGCCCAGCTGATTGATTGCCTTCCCCATTTTCTTGTTGCATTCCATTTTTTTTAAATGAAGGAATGTCTTGCTGTTTTGCAAACCCCTCTGAAGCTCAGTGTAAGTGATGAGATTTCCACTCTCATGCTTCTTTGACTTGAGAGGAGCTATGGAACTTTTAAAGCAGTGAGAAATCATGCTCATTTCCAGCTATGTGAACAGAAATTCTCCCTCCTTTATATCGGATTGCACTGAGAAACAGAAGAACCCCTCACTGCTTCCAAAGTTCTACAGCTCCACACAAAGCACAAAGTGGATGGCAAAATCTGCATCTACTTTATATTCTATTTTACAACATTTTCAGGAATTGATGGAGTCCCAAGTCAGACACTAGGCCCAGATGTAGAGCAGTAACCCTGAGTTCCAGGCCAAAACACCAGATGGAGATTCTTTTGAAGGGATGTCATGTCAAGGAGGGAGTGGGCTTGTTTTCCACTTCTCCAGAGACTAGGACAAGGAGCAATGGATTCAAACTGCAGGAAAAGAGATTCCACTTAAACCTCAGGAAGAACTTCCTGACAGTCAGATCTGTTTGGCAGTGGAATATGCTGCCTCGGAGTGTGGTAGAGTCTCCTTCTTTGGAGGTTTTTAAGCAGAGGCTGGATGGCCATCTGTTGGGAATGCTTTGATGTGTGGCAGGGGGTCGGAATGGATGACCCCTGTGGTCTCTTCTAACTCTATGATTCTATGACTCTATGACTTTACCCAGTATCTCATCCATTGGTTACATTAAGGGCCACACTTAGATTTCTTGAGCCAGAGGATCTGTCACCGCTAATAATGGTTTCCCACTCCTGCTTCAAAACCCTAAATGGCTTTGGGTCCATGGTACTTGAACGATAATCTCCTCCTGCATATTCCCTTATGCTGAGATCACATTCCGAGATCCCTCTGTAGGTGCTCCCACTTCTTTTCTGGAGAAAGCTCTTTTCAACCCTCGTTCCTGTTCACAGCATTTCCCCCCATGTAAACATTGATGGGTTTTTTTTCAGAGACAGGTGAAAGCCTCCTTTATGTTATATCCTCCTTTGCGTTATGTTATGTCAGTTTTTCTGATTTACAAACATAGATCTTCTCCACTGAGGGTGCTAGTTTTTATTGGAATTTGTACACAGTTTCATCTTATTTTTAATTTTATATTCGTTTTACATTTTTGTTTCATGATTTTATTTGGTTAACATTCTGTACATCACCTAGAAAACTTATAGTTCATGATTAAGATAAAAATGTTAAAATAAACAGTCACTTGAAAGCTATGGAGAATGAAGAGTTGGTACTTACGTGAACGGTCATTCTGGGATGACAGGAGGAGTAATCCACTACGCATGGGTTGTGATCCTCGCGCCAGCCGATGCAGGAGCTGTCCACATGTCACATCAAAAGAACTGTTAACCGCTCCAGTCCCTCTCCATCCAGTTCTCTTTCTTAGCATATCCAGTTGGGTTTTTTTTTTTTTGGTCCCCCGCCCTAGATTTATAAGCACTTCCCTCAGCCTATGGGTGGGCGTGGATTGCTCCTTCTGTCATCCCAGAACGACCGTTCACGTAAGTACCAACTCTTCATTCTCGGGCTGACAGGAGGAGCAATCCACTACGCATGGGACCTTCCCAAGCTGTTCTATGGGTGGGTATATATCTACAGCACGGCCTGCAAAACACGGCACCCAAACGCCGCCTGTGCAGACTTATACTTGTCCAGCTTGTAGTGTTTTACAAAAGTCAATGACTCTTTCCAGCCAGCCGCGCTGCATACATCCTCCATAGAGTATGAAGATGCGTATGCCACCGATGTTGCCATTGACCTGGTAGAATGCGGCCACACATTCTCCGGTCGAGGCTTCTTTGCATAATCATAACAAAGGAAAATACATGTCTTGATCCAACCTTCAGTGACAGATTTACTGGCCCACTGTCCCAACATTTTTGGCTAGAAAGACAGCAGCAAGGCATCGGATCACCTAAACCCTTTTGTTCTTTTAATGTAGGCCTTTACTACTCTCCTTACATCCAAAGTATGCTATTTCTTTTCCAGAGGATGTACAGGTCTCGGGCAGAAAGTCGGTAAATGTATCTCTTCTGGGCGAGATGTTGATGACACACACTTTGGCAAGAAGAAAGGGTCGAAGCCCAGTGTCAGTCTGTCCTGCTCAAATCTGCACAAATGTTCATTGACAGATAAAGCTGCCAGCTCCGAAACTCGCCTGGCTGAGGTAACTGCAAGCAAAAACGCAGTCTTGAAAGACAGGAATCTCAAGGAAGAATCCCGCAGCGGCTCAAAAGGTGCCGATGTTAAGGAATTGAACATCAGGTTTAAATCCCAGGTAGGGAACCTATGCCTGGTTGGAAAAGATGTCAAAGTTGCACCTCTCAGAAATCTCTTTATATGCGGATGCTTTGTGTAGGATTCCCCATCCGAAGATAGAAAAGCCGACAACGCTGCCACCTGTCTCTTCAAGGTGTTAGGGCGTAAACCCTTTTCCAAGCCCTCTTGGAGGAAGTGCAGGACTTGGGAGACACTTACCTCCCCCACATCAACCTTGCTCATTTCCCACCACTTCTGAAAAGCCTTCCAAGTTCTATTGTATATTCTCTGAGTGGTCTCCCGTCGGGAACCCAACATAGTCCGGACCACATTATCTCCATATCCCTGGCACATCAGAAACTTCCATTCAATTTCCATGCTGCCAGACTCAACCATTTGGGGTCCGGATGGGCCACTGGACCCTGGGTAAATCCGCCCTCAGCAGTAACCTCCATGGTGGTTCCTGTGCCATTTGCAGCAGCATCAGAAACCACAGTCTCTGTGGTCAGTAAGGTGCTATCAGAACCCCTGACGCCTTCTCTATTCGGATCTTTGATAGAACTTTCTGCAAGATCCGGATCGGGGGAAATGCATAGTGCACGCCTGGTGTCCATTTCACTGACAGAGCATCGTGTGCCTCCACACCTCTGCTTCCATTTATTGAAAAATATCTTTTCAACTTGGTGTTTCCACCAGAAGGGAACAAGTCCACCTGTAACTGACCAAAAACAGCTGTCAGGTTGTAAAAGACCTCCACATCGAGAGATCATTCTCCCGGGTGCAGCCAATTCCTGCTCAAGTAGTCCACTTGTACATTCATCTCTCCTTTCACGTGTACCGCCGTGAGTGAGCTCAGATGTTTCTCTGCCCAGCGGAACAACCAGGTGGACTCTTCCACCAAAGGCACCGAATGTAGACTGCCCTGTTTGCAAATGTAAGCCTTGACCATCATATTGTCCATGAATATCTTCACATGACGCAGTTTCACTAGCTGCTGAAACCACTGCAGCGCCAAGCGGACGGCTTTCAACTCTAGGTAGTTTATGTTGTGCCGCTTGTCTGAAAGCGTCCAAATACCTTGCACTGAGTACTCTTCGCAGTGCGCACCCCAGCCACGGAGACTGGCATCTGTTGTTATATGCACCATGCTGTGAATGTGAATGGGAATTCCTGAAGCCACCTTCCTCTCCTTCAGCCACCAGGACAGTTCTTCCCGAACCTGCTGTGCCAACGCCACCTGATAATGTATCTTTATCAATATGGCCAACTGGTGTCGCATCAGTAGCCTTTGCAGAGATTTCACATGGAAACTTCCCCACTGCACCAGCTGCATGGAAGATACTAATATCCCCAACAGCCTTGCCAATCGCATCAGATCCACTGACTTGCATTGCTGCACTTTGGCGGTTTCCTGCCTCAATTTCACTAGCCTGTCCTGAGAAAGGAATAACCTCCCCTTCGAGGTGTCTATCCGTGCTCCCAAATGCGTGAGCACCCTGACTGGACTCAACATACTCTTCTTGAAATTGAGAAGGAAACCGTAGTCCCTCAACATCTGGATTGTTAACTCTACATCCTTCCTCAACCTGAACTCTGAGCCCACTTTCAGCAAGATATCGTCCAAATATGGGTACAGCTGTACCCCCTGCACCCTGAGAAATGCTATCAATGGAATCAACACTTTCGTGAACACTCATGGTGCTGATGCCAAACTGAAAGGCAGAGCCTTGAATTGGTAGTGACTGTCCTGGTAATGGAATCTCAGGTACCTCCTGTCCTCTTCGTTCATGGGTACATGTAAATATACCTCCTTGAGATCTATGGAAGCCATATAATCCCCCAGAGACAAATTCTCTTTGATTGTCTGTAGAGTCTCCATCTTGAACTTTCTGTATTCCACGAAAGTGTTGAGGTACCTTAGATTCAGAACCGGTCCGTACTTGCCACTGGGCTTGGGGACGCCAAAAAATGTCGAATAAATCCCTGAGAATTCCTGCTCCTTCGGAACGTTTTCTACTGCCCCTATCTGTAGCAAGTGATAAATCTCCTGTAGAACTATCTGTTGCTTGACCTTGTTCTTTGATACTGGGGATCAAAGAAATCTGTCTTTCGGTCTCGTATGGAAACGTATTTTGTAACCCTGGGTCACTACCTGTAGAACCCAACTATCTGATGTTACTCGAGACCATCTGTGTCCGAAAGACAGAAGTCTTCCCCCCACTGCCTGGCACTGATAGTCGGTATTGAGGTTTTCCACACTTGGAATTATTTCCAAGCCTTCCTTGTCCTTGCCTGTGATATTGGAATTGTCTGTTGAACTGATTTCTTTGTCTATTCCACTGATATCTACCCGATCTGTACTCAGAGCCTCTTTCAGAGAAACCATATGATCTACCTCCACGAAAGGAGTAGTTGTGAGCCCCTGAAAGCTCTTTTATCTACCCTTTCCCTCTGCAAAGTGGGCATTACCTGTTTCTTCTCCTTAGCCTCAACCACGACCTTCTCCAACGCTTTTTCTCCAAATAAAAGTTCTCCCTGAAAAGGGACAAAGGCCAAATTACTGCGGGACTTCTGGTCTGCCTCCCAGTGGGTTAACCACAAGGAACGCCTTGCAATTATTAACAAATTTATATTTCTTGCTGCAAATGCGGTAGCATCATGACCAGCATCAGCCACATATTTTAACACTCTCTGAATTCTTTCTACAGCTTTCATTAATTCTTGCACACTCAAATCCTGGGAATCTAAGATATCCTGAGACCAGAGAACCCCAGCTCTTGCAAACATAGAAGCAGCCACTGAAGCTTTTATCTGGTTGCTGCCTCATGAGCTTTTTTCAGAGAAGTCTCCGCTCTCCTCTCATCTACCTCCTTCAATTGTGTGTCTCCTTTCCTGGGGACAATGGCCCCCGAGACCAACCCTGCAATTGGGGCATCCACTGGGGGCACTTTAAGGAAATCCACCTCAGACTTCACAAAGGAGTATAACTTTTGAGAATAAGTTAATAATTTCTTAGCAGACCACTGTGATGACCACTCACTCAATATCACATCCTTAAAAAATTCTGGCATAGGCAACTCTATACCTCTTGACTCCTTCCTTCTAATTACAGAAGCCACTTGACCCCCCTTAGTGGTATTATCACTATTCTGTTCCTTGCCAGAGTCCAATCCCAAAGTTTGGAGCACTCTGTTCAAAGTACTACAGAAAACATGTCCTTCAAACATCCTATCTGAATCTGCCTTTTCCTCCTCTTCACCATCAGTACACATGAAATCTTTCTCCTCTAAATCTAACACCTTCTCCTGTATCTCATCTTCTAAATCACTATCTACCACTTCCTGCTGTAGTACTCTTTTCTCATTCCTGCGTTCCTTCACAAGCTCTGTATTGTTAGCACTTCTTTCTTTTTCCGCTGGTATGGTTTGCATGCTGTTACTATTCTTTATTTGGTTTACATTTGTACTTCCTACCTGTTCCATTCACCTCCTCTTTGATGGTGGCTGGTTAAGTTCATCATCCACCATGTTGGATTCCTGGCCTGTAGGCCGTATTTGTAAATTCATTGGATTAAAAAGCATAAATTGATTCTGAGTATTTGTATTTAATACGTTCATTAAGTGACACATATTGAGTTGACTTTGCAAATCATTTGAGTTTAAATTCATTGGCGACAGTTGCGTTGTTAAAACTGCGCATGTACAGCCTCATTAACAATTTGCTGTATCTCGCCCATAAACTCACTCGTAGGGCACGGCAGCGGGCCACGGCATGGGCCCCACTGCGACTCACATGCCGCGGCCTCTGTCTCTCTGCCCTGAGCAGGCGCCGCCTCCAGCCAGCCAGATAGGAATTGCTTGAATTCCGGCGGCAGCCTCCATTGCTCCTGGGTTGGGAAGCAAGGTCCAGCTGTATGCTGCTCCAAAATGGCGAACGCTTGCACCCTCTGTGGTGCCACGACTCCCTCTCTGATTGGATGAGCCGTCGTGGTCACCTGAGCTGCAGCTCCGCCCCTTCTGCCTTCCTCAGAGGCCTCTGAGGCCTTGTTGGAATCACACGGCGCCATCTTAGAATGGCCAATTTCAAGATGGCAGGCAGAACCCTCCACCGTAAGTTTTTGCACAGCCTCTGGCACCTTCAGGAGCTTCTTAGTGCTCCTGGACTTGTCAGTTTTCTTTACCTTTTTCTCCTTATTACTCACATTCTTAACCTTTTTATTGTCCGCAGCCCGGGCCAAAACTTTTATCTCTTCCACCTCACTCTCGCTGGAGCTTAAGAATATTTTTCTTAAGTCCACAGAGCGATCATCCTGCGGCACCTTCTGCGGTTTGGCTCTACCACCAGAACCGGCCACCTCATCGTCCGCGACCCGCAGAGTTGCAGTTTTCTGGACGGTATGGTGCTTGATCTTACTCAAACCCTCATCCGTGACCCGCTGTGTAACGGTTTTCTGGACGGGTTGGTGCCTGTCCTTGTCCGAGCCCTGCGCTACTGCGGTGCTTTGGACTGAGTCACCCGAAGCCGCTCCAATTCTGTTCTCCGTGGACATATTGACAGTTTATTTTTCTTCCTGCCTGGTAAATTAGTGTTCCCCTCAAACACCTTCCTAATCTGACGAAAAACCGGATACGGTCAGAAAAGCACCCAGCTGGTTTGCAGAAGAAAAACAAACTGGTCGGAGAGGGACTGGAGCAGTTAACGGTTCTTTTGATGTGACACGTGGACAGCTCCTGCATCGGTTGGCGCGAGGATCACAACCCATGCGTAGTGGATTGCTCCTCCTGTCAGCCCGAGAACGTACTTTCTTCATTCTTGTCTCAGAATTGGCAAGATGGTTCATGTTGGATCTGAAATGGTTCAGTATGTTTCTCACAAGCAGAGGAGCAGCTAAAAGGCTAGGATTAGCTCCAGTTGCCCAATTCCCTTTAAATAAACTGCATTTCAAATATTAGTTGAGAATTAAATCCTACCTCTTCTTCCGGTCTCAGTTTAATTTTCCCACCTCTCACAGGAAACCCACTGCCAAACTCCTTTGAAGCAATATCAGCACCATATTCTACTGTAACATCTTCTTCAATTGTGCTAACAAGACGCCAGAACTCCTTCTCAACCAATTCTGTTGGAACCATCTGTATAGGAGGCAGACAAAATATTACTCACTAGCAAAGATGAATCAAAAGAAAAAATACAATGTCAAAATGTTTATGAAAGGAAGCAAATGGAATGCCAAGGAATATGAGAGAAGTGTTATAGATTCTGCTAGAGAAAGCAGACCCTCCCCTCCACCATTAACCCCATAACGAGCAAATGCAAATATTTTTATTAACGCAGGCCATTAGGGAATAAGATTTTAGAAAAGAGTTAGAAAGGACATTGCAGTATTCTTCAGTGCTAAAACCTAAGATTAGAACTAACTCCCTCAAGTGCAAGATAGCAACTTTGCCTGAACAGACATACCAGGTTCAAACGCAAAGTAGAGTGAGGTAGGGATACAATAGATATTTCAAGGCATAATCAAAGATGATATTTTTTGGAAAGCAAGAGATAGAAATATATTTAAATATCACTAATTATTTCAATTATCATTCATAGCCTAGAAGCACATGCTGTTCTAGGAATTGGTAAATGATTAAAATTAATTTTAAATTGGAATTTAGAGAGTATAGTGGAAGGCAGTAGGAAAAGCAGAAGACAATATTACAGATGGACTGATTCAATAATGGAAGCTACAGCCCTGAGTTTGCAAGGCATTAACAGGGCTGTTGATGACCGAAGTTCATATAGTTACTACAGACTGAATTTCTTTAAAAGAGATACCATAACCATATGGAGGCCAAGGGCCAATTTCTCCCCGGATCTCCCCATAAGCCACCTCAAACAATCCCAAAAAATTCCATTTTGTTCTATGGTCCTCCTCAAAATCAGAACAGCAAATGACATCACATTACTTTCTCTCTTCTGGCTTTGTGGGATTGCTGGGGGGTTCCAGGAGCCACAAAAGTGGGGTCCAAAGGTGGCTTGTAGCCCATGAACCACACTATGTCCACCTCAGCTTTAAAACAAGGTAAGGGCTCAAAGCACAGCACTAGCACACAGCTGGATGGAGGATTCCCTTCCATGCCTAAACTCACTCCATCCCAAAAGGTTCTTTCTAACTACCTCCCAAGAGGGGACTAACTTTGATCTTCCCTTTTAAAGGGTTGAAAAGATGTTGTCCTGGGTTTAAATCATACTGTCTTCCATGCAGGTTATAGGGATACAGGACATTCCTGTCATCATCTAGTTCTCTCCGACACTCATAGGTAAGGAATTCTTCATTTCTGTTACCCTAATACCAACAAAGAGTTTTTTTCATAATTGATATTTTAACAAATTCTATAATGAAACCCAAGTCATATATTCATCAGAAATATGAACGTACATGCACTGGCATATTAAAATAATCTGACTTGAAGGCATCTGCCATTTCTCCAAATGTGCGAAGTGTGTAGTCTCGTGCTGCCTGTTCAAAGCCAAATGCTTCTTGTGGTTTATTACACTCCTGTGTAATTAAAAAAACAGGAACAAATTAACAGAACATTTTAATAATGTTGTACATACAATAAATATTTCTAAAAAATGATAAAGTGCACAATCCTGCCATGTAGGAACTACAGGATACAGTACAAAATTGGAGAAGAAAGAGGTGGGCTATGGCTGCATGGTACCATGAAGAATATGGTATAACCAGATGAACTGACCCCTAGAATGGTGGGGAAGATTACCTGTAAACCTAGACACTAAGATAGGATGAAGGGGAACAAATGTTGACAATGATATCTAAGACAGGAGAGTTAATTCAAAAAAAGAGATAAGTGATTCTGGATTCACATTATCCTATTTCAAATGATGATTCTTTATATTTTGAGGCCTAGAAAAATATGTTTCCTCCACATTTTCTTATTACCTGAGCTAGGCATTGAGGACATCTCCAGTCCCCCTTGGGAACATCATGAAGAGGTGGTATTAAGCAAAAGGTATGGTAACTGTCATCACAACCATCACAGAGGAGCAGACGATCCTCGTCATTACCACTGCCGCATAGGAGACACACATACAAATCCACCTATCAAAACAAATTGCCCAAGTAGAGGGTAAAAACACTGGTCCCATTATCTTGTTTATTTTTGTCACAGAACTCATGGTAAGACAACATCTGAACAATACACTATGTAGAAACATGTTGCACTTATGCATGAATACATTTGTTTTCAGGTATGAAGAGTTACCAGTAACTCAAGATATTTGGATAGTTTGGGAAAAACCAATCTAAAAACAGATTGATGAACAAACTGAAAGTGGAGAATATCAAGTATGTCATCACCAAAATTACACTTTTAGAAAACATATTTCTCCACATTTCCTTAGGACAAGTGAGGTTGTCCACTGTATTATCACAGTTTTGACTGGGACAAAGAACTGTAGTCAAACAAACACTCTCTTCAGAAGGAAAAAAGAATCTACTTAGCAAAAATAGTAAAGGCTACTGCACCTTCATGCTTTCAGAAAGAAACAGCTTTCATATTAAAGAGAATTATGGAACTCTTTAGAGAGAATCCTCGAATAGCATATGAGACAATCTAGTGGACAATTGAGTGCCAACACTGACATTTCATTCTAGATGAAAGAGAAGACAAGGGAACTTTGCCAAATTAACTTTTTATGAAAGAAGTTATTAAGTAAAATTATCTATTATGTAATAGTTTAACACCAGCCAAGAATGTTTCAACACTGAACTAACAACTCAGTATTTTCTTTGGATAACATTAACAAGCACAAATAAGAATACTCACAGCATTAAAGCTTTTCTTAGAGCGCCCCTTTAGTTTTTCTCGATCTATTTCCCAAATTGGTTGTTTTTTTTCAACAGCTTCCCGTTTCACTATGCTATGAGATTCTTTATCTGATAAAGCAAAATATAGTTACAAGGACTGAGACGAAAAAAGGAATGGTTCAAAAATTACACTAGGCTGATATCTAGTTAAATAAATCTTAGTTAAATGAATGGTGTGAGTTTTCACTGATCAATCAGATTTGCAAGCATTCACAACAGAAACAATAATTCTAAAGAAAACATATACTTTTTGCTTTTATCTTATCCCTGCTTTTATCTTATTCCTGTCACACAGCAGACACAGAAGCTCTCCCCTTTCAGCCCTCCCCTTTCACGGAAGTTAGAGGGAAAAACACAAATAAAAATAAAATTAAAATAAAATCACTGATACTATTTTTCGTACCTGAGAATATTTCTCTAGGAATCTCTAGGTCCTCAATTCTATTGTCAGCTTCTGGCACAAGTACGCCACAGAGTCATGCTGCAAGACCCAGCAATACTTACAGAAATGTTCTCTCTAGGAATCTCTAGGTCCTCCAGTCTGTTTCTATGGTCCATTTCTGCTGGAAGTGGACTAGAGAGTTGCACCAGAGGACGTAGAGATTCCTAGAGAGAACATATTTTTTCATGGCAGAGATAAAGTAAGTTTTTTTAAAATATATGTATAAACTAAATAAACAAAAATTAACCTGCAAATAATCAAATCTGCAAGCGCTGAATCTGTGAAAGTGGAGGGCCAACTGTAGTTGAAGAGGTTCACTCCTCGAAAGAGAGCTGCTGAAGAGGCTACGGCTCTGGTGGAATGAGCACAGAGCAAGGCTGGCAGAGGCTGCTTAGCCAGTTCATACACCAGCAGAATGGTCTGGGCCACCCATTTGGAGAACCTTTGGGTGGACACCTTGTGGTCCTTTCGACGACCACCATAGCAGACAAACAGGTGGGGAGTCCAACGAAAGAGCACAGTCCTATGTGTGTAGAAAGCCAAAGCCCGACGAGCATCGAGGGAGTGAAGAGAGCGCTCCAGAGGCGTAGTCGAGTCCGGATAAAAGGTAGGTAGGATAATGTCCTGGCTGAGGTGGAAGTGGGACACCACCTTGGGCAAGAAGGAGATGTCTGGCCGAAGGACTACTTTGTCTCTATGAAAGACGAGGAAAAGCTCATCCGATCAAAGTGCTGTCAGCTCACTCGCCCATCTGGCTGAGGTGACAGCTACCAGGAAAGCAGTTTTGATGATCAGGAGCCTGTCGTCAGTAGTCACCATGGGCTTGAAAGGCGGTCGCGTCAGTTGTGATAGTACCAAGGACAACGACCAAGGTGGTAGCGGTGGCGACACCGGTGGATAAAGATGTTGCAGGCCCTTCATGAACTGCTTGAGGGTAGCGTCCCTGAAGAGAGCTGCTGGGAAGGACCCTCGTAGCTGATAAGCCACGATAGCGGCGAGGTAGACCTTCAACGATGGGAAGGCGAGCCCTTGTTGCCGAAGGTGGAGCAGGAAATGGAGCACGATAGACAGAGCGACGGACGGGTGATACCGGCTCTTGACGTGCTTCGGTGAAGGCGACGAACTTCTGCCACTTGTAGTGGTAGTTGCAGCGTGTCGACTTCTTCCTGGCCGCAGTGAGGACATCCTGAATCGCTGGAGCATCTAAGGCATTATCCTCCACGCGTGAAGAGCCAGGAGAGGCAGGTCTGGGTGGAGTACGAGACCGTTGGAGTGTGACAGGAGATCTGGTGCTGTCGGAAACTTGAGGAGATGGCCGCGAGCAGCCTCAAAGGGGGGTCCGAACCAATGCTGCCTTGGCCAGTATGGGGCTACGAGGATGACATCTGCCCGATCTGCGAGGGCCTTGGCCACCACTCGGCCCAGGAGAGGAAACAGCGGGAACACGTCGAGGAGACTGTCGGTCCACTGAAACTGGAAGGCGTTGCTGAGAGAGTCCTGGCCTAGGCCAGCTCTCGGACAGTATCGGGGACACTTCCTGTTCAGATTGCTGGCGAAGAGATCGATCGACAGCTCACCCCACCGGGCTAGTATCCGGAACGCGGAATCGGAGAGGGTCCACTCGTGGTAGCATGAGGTGTTCCTGCTGAGGGCATCTGCCGTGGTGGTCTCTTGGCCCGCCAGGTGCACCGTGACCGGGTGGACTCGGAGTAGCATGCACCAGTTCCAAAGCTGAAGAGCTATGGTGAGGAGAGTGGTAGATCGGGTCCCTCCTTGCCTGTTAACATAGCAGACAACCATCGTATTGTTGGACAGGATCTGCACTGTGTGTCTGGCGACCAGGTTGCGGAAGGCCCTCAGAGCCTTCAGGATGGCGAGGAGTTCCAGGGCATTGATGTTCAGGTGGGTCTCCAGGCCAATCCAGCGTCCTTGCACCCTGAGATCACCGCAGTGCGCTCCCCATCCGTAGAGGGAGGCATCCGTCGTTACCGTGAGCCGAGGAGTCGGTTCCCGAAATGGTATCCCCGAGAGCAGGTGAAGGTAGGAGAGCCACCAGAGAAGAGAGTGGCACACCTGTCGAGGAATCCGCAGGAGGTGTCTCTGATCGTCGAAGAGAGGGTCAAAGGCGCTGATAAACCAGTGCTGGAGTGGGCGGGGACGGAGCCTGGAGAGACAACTGACCGACATGGTTGCCGCCATGTAACCGAGAAACTATTGGATCCTTCTCGCTGACATCACAGAGGCATCGAGGGTGGCAGAGGCGGCTCGACGAAGGGTGCGTGCCCGCTCCATGGGCAGATAGGCCCTGGCAGATATCGAGTCCAGGGTCGCCCCGATGAAATCCACGACCCTCGTCGGCTCGAGGTGTGACTTCTTCGGGTTGACTCGGAGACCAAGATGAGACAGAAGAGAGAGCGTAAGATGAATGTTCTTGTATAACTTTTGCCTGCAGGACGCCACCAACAGCCAGTCGTCCAGGTAGGGATATATCATAACGCCCTTCATCTGGAGGTACGATACCACAGGGGCCATGCATTTGGTGAAGACCCTGGGGGCGGTGGAGAGTCTGAACGGTAGCACCCTGTACTGGTAACAAGTACCGTCAACCACGAATTGTAGGTATCATCTGTGCTGCGGACAAATTGCGATGTGAAAATAGGCGTCTCGTAGATCGATAGAGGCGAAGCAGTCCCGTCGTCGAAGGAAAGGCAGGATCGATGAAAGAGTGACCATCTTGAACCTCTTGGGGAGGATGTAAGAGTTCACCGCTCTGAGGTCCAGAATTGGCCGTAGGGTACCGTCCGATTTTGGTACCATGAAGTACCGGGAGAAGAAGCCAGTGGTACTGGCCGAGGATGGAAGTTGTCCTATGGCCCCTTTGTGCAATAGGGACTGGATCTCCTCTAGCAGAGCCGAGCTGGCCGGGGTGGAGTAGTAGACGCCTCGCGGTGGTATATCTTGAAACTCTATGGCGTAACCAAGACGGACGATGGAGAGAACCCAAGAGTCCATGGTGATGTACCACCATGCAGCGAGATGTCGGGTCAAGCTCAGTTGATCTACGAAAGCGGCAGGCAGGCTGAAGAGTGGCTGTGATGGCGACCTGCAAAGGCAGTCAAAACTGGGACTTTGTCCAGGACGAAGACTTCTTCGAGGAAGATCGGCGCCCTCGAATAGGTCTCCGCGCAGAAGACGAAGTCGATGGCCGAGACGGAGCCGAGCGCGGTGAGCGAGGCCGGTACGTCGATGAAGACGATTGACGCCAGGATGACCAGGAGCCAAAGCTGCGGCGTGGCTGAGGTGGTTGGTGGATTCCCATCCTCTTTGCAGTGAGGCGTGCCTTGACAAGGTGATCCATCGCCTCATCAGTCGTGGCGTGGAACAAGCCTTGACCGTCGAAAGGGAGGTCTTCTATCCTCTTTCGACTGTCCTCTTGGAGGCCTGCCGACCTGAGCCACGCGAATCGTCTGAGCGCCACAGAGCCGACCATCACTCAAGCCGCCACCTCCACCAAGTGTCTCGATGAAAGGATCTGTTGGTTGGCGAGTGCTATCGACTCATTGAAGAATTGGATAGCACTCGTCCGTTGATCCTCAGGGAGGTGAGCCAACAGCGGACAGAACCTATCAAGAAGGTTCCGCTGGTAAGCAACAAGGCAGGCCTGTGTGTTGGATACCCTGGCGATGAGCGAAGAGGCAGAATAAAACCACCTGCCAAAGGTATCCAAATGGCAGCCCTCTTGGTCTGGCGGGGTGGTATGCGCCCTCTTACCACCCTTGGTCTGTGAGGACTCGACGACAATGGAGTTCGGCACTGGGTGGTTAAACAGGAACTCAACATCCTTCTTCTGTGTCCGGTATTGGTGTTCTAGACGATGCGGGATCGGTTGTGCAGATGTGGGCTGGGTCCACGGATGTTTAAGGACCTCTTGCAGTGCCAGAAGAAAAGGCAACAGTGCTGTAGATGGTGGACAGGTGTCCATGTAATGGAACACCAGGTCTTGTACAGATGGAACCAGGTCTGACACATCCAGCCCGAGCGCATTCGCCATACGGAGAAGGATGTTCGAAAACCATTTTACGTCTTCCGGTGCTGAATCCGGTGCGGGGTCCCCAAAGGCCAAGGATGGAGACTCGTGGGAACCAGGCGTCAATTCCTCAGACTCAGACTTCGTCTTGTATGATTGCGAGGAACAAGAAGGAGACCTCTCTGTCGACCGCTGTTGAGTTGGCAACGACAAGGTGACCGTTGGTGCGGTTACCGTTGTTGGCGCAGCAGGCGGTACTGTTGGAGTGGACGGGGGCTGGGAAACTGTAGCGGAGATGATCGGCAGCACCGTAGGCACTGGATGTTGGATGGCCTGGGTGGAGGTCAACGCCGGAGCTGGGGTCTGCGTCAGAAGGGCCTCCAAAACCGGACGTGACACCATCGCGGTGACTCTGGGCGGCGGTGACACAGCCCGGTAGCACGGCAAATGTTCCCGGGACCGCTCATAATACGGAGACCTGGAAGATGATCGTGAAGGTGAACGCTGGTATCACAGATGGTACCTGAAGCGGGATGGAGACCGCAACCTGCAATACAGCGACTAGTGCCTCACGTCCGGGTGGTACCTGTCTCTATATGTCAGCGAATAGGACCGATACGAACCCGGTTGCTCACGCCAGAGATGTTCACGGGCATACCTCCCAATATAGGAGGCAGACGAGAAGGGTGAGTCTATCGGGGGCCGAAACAGAGCCCACTCCGGGTAGGTCTCCCGACGACGCAGGGATCGATGTCTCTCCCGCCATTCCAGGGAACGAGACTCACTCCTCCTGGCATGGTCTCGCGAAGTGGCTCGATGGCGAGACGGGGCCCAAGGTATAGCCAGAACAGGTTCCAGGCGGTCCATCCCCTCCGGGTGACCGAGTGGAGCTACCGTGGCAGATAGAACGGGCGGGCCCGAAAGCGCCGCATTGCCAGCGGTCAGGTCCTCCTCAGACACCTCAATTATCTCCGGCAGCCCAATCTCCTCGACGACCTCCTCAAGATGTTGAGTTGGAGGAGGTGTCAGAGGGCAGATCCTCCTAGAGGGCGAACCAAGCTTCTCCTTCTTCCTCTTCTTCTTTTCCTTCTCTTTAGATGTATCGAGAGAAGGAGGCCGCTTGCGCTGAGCAGCAGTCAGCGGCTTCGACAACTTCGCTGCCTGCGAGCCCGCAGGAGCTTCCTTAGAAGTCGACGCACCCGAGGAGAGCTTCAGGATGCGCCGAAGGGCCAATATCGGAGGCTGAGAGGACGGTACCGAGCCCGGTACCGTCATTGTCGGTACGGCAGCCGCTGGTACCGATGAGGACGTGGTCGAAGGTCGCGCCGATGAGGAGGGGCATGAAGACATGGTGGATTCTTCTTCGACTTGCTCCCTTGCCCTCAGAGACTCCTCACAGCAATGGGACTTCAGGTGAGATGACCTGTTTCGCAACGTTTGGGCCGTGAACTCCCGGCGAATAGAGCAGGCCCTCACGTTGTGGGTCTCCCCAAGGCAAAAGAGGCACTCCGAGTGCCCGTCGGAGAAAGCGACCTTACACCCACACGAAACACAACACTTGAAGAGCACAGACATAGAAAGAAGCTGAAGAAGAAGAGCGAAAGTCCAAGAGGGGGAAGAACACTCACAGAGAAGATCGATGAAGAAGATCAAAGAATGAAGACAACACAAAGGAAGAGGGGTTTGAAGAAAGCCAAAAATACCAAATCCAAATCAAAAATTCAAAATCCAATAACCAATATCCGAAATCCAAGTCCAAAAGCCAAAATTCAAGCCAAAGCACAAGCCAAAGACGCTGCGAAGCAAAGAACCTTCCATTCGCTAAGGTGGATGAAAAAGAACTGAGGAGAGACCGTTGGCTTGGCGGGCTGAGCATGCTCAGTACAGGCATGGGGGAGGGGTTCCCGCCACGCTGCTTAGCTCTAGAATCTTCCGAACGTTACCGCACATGCGCGAAAACTCCCAATGTGTGAGGCACAGAGACCACGAAGAAGAACGCTATTTATAGGTGCTTCCTCTAAAAATATTTTTCAAAAAAAAACATGAAGTCTGAACAGAATAATTGTTGTTCTTGTAGCAGTAAAGGTGCACCAACTTAAAAAACCCTTATTCATAATATTCAAAGCTTTGTTTTTAAAAGGGTTTTGAAAACTATTAGAATTTGGGCAAATGTTACCACCAAATCAACACTGTTTAACATACACTACTATGCCAAGGCAGAATTAGAACTCTGAAATACAAATGTACACGAAATAAGAAAATTTAACTATATTTGTTTTTCATTGTTTTTCATCTGTTTCTCACTCACCGCTATCAGGTTTTGCAGGGGTGCTTCCCATTCTGCGTCTCAAGTTGTGAGTTTTGGTTTCTGTAGTTTCCTCTGAATCAGTTTTAATATTAGTAGCCTTGAAAGGAAAATGAGCTTAATGTTATTAAAATTAACATTTTGTTCAGCACTGAATTACCTGTCATGGACTAATCATATACAACAATTCCTTTCAGTAGTGGGAGGGAGTGTGGCTAAGTGATTCACCCAATTACAAGGAACCAATTCAGACAAGTGGCAGGTCAGCTTTTATAGGTCTCAGGAGAGCCAGAAAGTTTCAGAGATGCTGCATTTGGTCTACAAAGTCTAAACTATCTTAAAACACTGATTTTGTGAGAAAACTTTGTTTTAAAGTTATGTTGCTCAAGGTCTCTGGTTTTTCAAGGGTTTCTGTGTAACTTTCCCTGGCTTGTATACTGAACCAATCCTTCTGGCATCACTATTTCTCAGGCTCTGTTTAATCTTTGTTACGCAGAGGTTATAATGTATTTTTCTACCAAAGTGTTGTGTAGTTAACCACAGTAAGGAATTTTAAGCCCTACACAAATTAGAAGTATTATATAAAAATTAGTAATATTTAAGATGTCAACCATTTCCCTTGTTAAGAGGAAATGCAAATGAAAACAGAACTTGATTTCAAATCCTATGTAAATGGGAACCCTGATCATACTTATTCATGGTTACATGAGTGTCAATACTTCTGATGAAAGCAGAAAGATTTGATCTCCCCAAGGAAAGGCTTTGGGGAAGCATCTATGAGTCTTCATCTCATTCAGCATCTCTTACTTAAGTCTGCTTCTGTAAGGAAAGTGTGCATATGGGATAATCAAAACTGTAGAATCTTCAACCTAAGGAACTGTGTAAAAATACTGTAATTGCTGTAATCTCTGGAAAGAGGAAGAACTTCTGAGGGCTGAAATTATTATCTTCTCAGGATCAGTACATCAAGAGTCAACTCTACCTCAGCTCTCATGCGTTTTGCTCGACGTGCAGATGGACAAGTTTCTGATGGTTGAACAGACTGCCTTTGAGGAATATCATGGGGTTTATACTCCTTGTCCTTTGTACCACTTGTAATATCTGGCTTCTGAAAACACTAAAAATGCAAACAAAAGTGAATTGTTTCTCTATGTTTGGTATAAAAGATGTCACAAATCAAAACCTACATAATGTATATTTAGTTGCTGGGGAAAATATATTACTATATTGATGAAAACCAGTTGGGATACCCAGCTCTACTTTCTATTAATATTGTATATCATCACTTAAATCCAGACTATTGTCAATTTCCGAGTAGTTGCTTCTGCCCTCCAGAAATCTGCTCCAGAATGCTCCTGAACCAAGAGAACAGATTCTTGGAGTTACCAAGCAGCTGTGGAGGAGGCAACAAAGCCTCAATCAAATTCAATGTTATTCATGACCAATTCTATAAAATATTTACGGGATATTTAGAAGTATTAATATTTATAAAAAAATATTTAGAAGAAACACAACCTTTTAAAGTCAGTGCTATTTACATGACATTCCAACAGCAAATGGAAAAGTAAATCTTAACTATTCTGGATTCAAACAATCCAGCAATTCTGCAGCAAAAATGACAGCAGCTGACAGAACAAATATAAACTGTGACCATTTAAATCTATAATACTATACAAGTAGTTACAAAATTTGACCAACAGATACAGATGAAAGATGAAATAACTATGTCCATCAGTGGTAAGTATACTTTGAAACTGAAATAGCCCATCACTGTATTTGTATCTCTGTATTTATGGATGTGCTGAATCTCTCAGGGTGACAAAGTAATCCAAATAATATTTCAGGTACTATCAACAAAGAAATGTATTATTTTAAAAAAACCCACTAGGCACAGTTTTTATCATCTTTTTACTTTACTGGATAAAAAAATGAGTGCACTCCTATTCCAATTAGTAGTAGCACAGGGCATCTGTACAGTACTGAGATTATTAAGACAAAGCATGTATTATAGCCTCCCTAGTACATAATTAGTACAAGGTTATATAAATCCATCAGTAATATATTACTACTAGAAAGAGGACACTCCAAGGTAATGCAGGGCAGCACACATGGCTCTCCCCCCATTTTGTTGATACAGCAACCAGTAGGTTAAGCTGAGAGTGTCTGACTGGCCCAAGGTCACCTCCAGGATTGAGTTGGGTCTCAACTTGTGTCTGAAAACACAAAGGCTTCAATACTGAAGTCTCATTTACTGCAAAGTCACAGTGTTTACTAAGAAGCTGCTCTGAGCCAACCCCAGCTTCATCTAACAACTGTATAATAAGATTTACAGTTAACAACTCTGAATTACCCTCCCCCTCCCCCAAAATCATAACCTTTTAACTGGAACTATATTTATGAATGTACACTTAAATCTCAATTTCTGCAATCATCCTATATATATAGTGAAGTCATTCTCTTAGTCTGAATGTAGCCAAAATGGCACCATTCCGACATAAAATGGAACTATTTGCTGTCAAAAAAATATACAAAGCGCCAATACCAAAACATACGCTCACTTAGGATGCTACCTAAATGCTGGGTTGGCTGTGGTGCATAGAAACTGACTATAAAATCCTATAATTTCCACCTTGTCCCAGACATCTGAGGCACCAGTAGGAGAGAGCAGATTTAGTTCCCACCCTTTGCAGCTTCCCAAAGTGCATCTCTTTACCTTCTCACATATTAACTCCTATAGGAAAAAGTAAAAGTGGCATAGCCCAAACAGACCTATTTATGATGAGAACTTTAAACTTTAAGAGCTAATAGGTTCGCATTACTTTATTTATGCATAAATAAATTGCTGTTGTTGATGCCCATTAATTTTTTTAATTAATGAGAAACATGTCACCTTCCTTATTCATGAGTTAATAAGCAATTACTTTTAATTTAAATGTTTAAAAATTAAAAATGCCAAAAATAGTAAAAAATATTCCCTGAACAATGTTTTGAAGAAATGAGTAAACATTTTTGAAGAAATGAATAAAATTCTCTAGATGAGAGACCTTGCTGGTTAAATAAAATATAGACAAGATTATGTTTAACTGACCACAATTTTTTGGAAGCTTAGCACAGCATGGGTCCAAATCTAAGTATCAGATGGCCTGTCTGCCAAGTGATGGAACTCAATTCTTCCTAGCCCACCTGCTGGGTAGACACTGAATGACAGACATGTGATTCCACTTCAGCAAAAGATACTGTGTGGTTTCCTTGCCACCAGAAAGTGAGAGAAGCACAACTGTCCCCAAGGACCCTGCAAGAAGCTGGAGGGACTCACCAGGGTAGAACTTGCTGAGGAATCTAGAGAGAGGGTAGAACTTTCTATGTCAGGCAGGAAAGAGGCAGAAGGTTAGCTCAGAACAACCTGCTCCAACTGAAAGGATGTGGAATTAGCAGGAAGCCTGGTAAAACTCGGCTAGGAGGTTTTGCTGGAGAGGAGAGAGAGCCAGCCCAATATTACTTGAAAATTGTTCAGGTAAGGAATGCTCCTACCTAGGCACTCTCCTTGGGACTACCAGGCCAGGAACTACTACCAGCTACCAGATAAATGTTCCAGGCCATAAAGCAGCTTTGGGATTCATCCCTGAGCCATGCATGTATATCAGTAGCCAACTTGCTGGCAGCTCCCCGCAGCACAGCCACTGGAACTTTTTCCAAGAAAGATGGGAAACCCAGTTTTGCCAATGAAAGGCAAGCAGTGACTAAGGGAACATGGATATAACTGACCAGGGAATGCAAAGACCCAAGGGAGGGCTACCAGAGATTCACCCCTGGCTTGTGACATAAAGAGACCATCAAGGAGGATTTGCTGGGTCTGAAGTCAGTACTGTCTACTCTGAAGAGAAAACTAAGGACTAAAGCTACGAATAAATCATTCCTTGAACTGAACTGGTGTGAGCTTATGGACTTCATAGAGAGTAGAAAGGCTGTAGCGGTCCCTTCTGAGGGGAAGACAACACAGTTCCTTAAGGGAACTGCCCAAAACTTGATCTGATGGACATACTGGCCCTGTCTTCTGCCAATTAGATCTGGCGTTGTGTCAAACTAGTAAGCTGTAACAAGAAATACAGCTATGAAATGCAACACCCTTAACTAGAAGTCTAGATCACAGAAGAGTTGGTGAGCTTCGTTCCGAAAGGTGCACTGCGCAGGTGCATATGATCCATTTGTATGAGTCATAGAGACCACAAAGAAGAAATTAATACTATATTGCGATGCTCAGAAGTAAAACTATTAACATGACATTAGCACTTGACGCACAGAAAAATGTAATGAGTAATGTTGCACTTAGTAAGTCAACTCTGAGCTCTGGATATAAGAAAGGATGGTACAGGATGCAATGCATCTTTCTGCATGGATTATAGATCAGAGAGAAACACTCCCATATGCCAGAAATACACTATAGCACAATACACAGGCAATGTCTACATATATTCCTCTCATTATAATGACAGGTATTTGGGGGTAGGTGTCAGTTTAAAAAAAGAGAGAAAACCTTGCTCATTTTTATGTCCTTCAGTTTAAAATTCTCTGCTTGTTAATCCCATTATTTTGCTTTCTGAATCTTTTATAATAGTGTTCACTGTGTCATCTTTCCCCTTCTGGTGAACAATTTTACAAGCATGCGTAGAAGTAGGATGTCAACGGTAACAGAATACATTTCAAGAATAAAATATAATATTTCACAAACCTCTCACATACAGGAATGGCATATAGAATATCATTAGTTCACAGCAGCCTGAAAGGAGTTTTACATGATTTGGCAGCCAACATACCAATCTCATCCCTATTCTCACAGCTATTTGCATAACTCCACTTCTCAGCACATGACAAGCATTTCAATGATAGAGAATCAAAAGAATGAATTGTCAACAGAGTCCACTTGCCTGTGCCAGGGAGAAAAAGATGTTTCAGGAGAGTTCTGTGAAGTACAAGATTACAGGATGAAAAACATATACTCATTAAGAGCCCCCCCCCATTTCTAAGGGGCACTCTGCCTAGTTTGGGGACACATCTGCTAGATGTGGAGAAACTGTATGTTCCAGGAGGGATCAAGAAAAATGAAGAGTGAAGGATAGATGAATTACTCATCCCTATACCGTACACTGAAGTAGAAACCCATGTGAAAGCACAGTCTCATAAGCAAATAGAGTTGACTAATCCAAAAGGAAAGGAAAGGAAAGATGAGAACTTTAGGTGAAGGGGCAGAGTTACTGCTGAAATCAGAGTGCATTTTTGTTCTGATCTGTGCAGCGGTGCTGGGGAAATGCATTTCAAATTTTACCCCTTCTATAACCACACAGTTTTCCCAGTGTTTATCCTAATAGGGAAATCAAACAAAATAGAGGTATCTCACTTTCCCTCCAGTGTTGCTAATGGTAACATGTAAGGCAGGCATAAGCACAAACAATGCTGCCGTTCCAGTGTTTTAAATTAAGAATTGTTGGGAAATTCCTCACTAGCCTCACAGACAATTTCATTATACAGAAAATGGAGGAGCCACCATTATACTGAACATGATCCTATTCAACAAAGTAAGAAGTGCTTGACAAAGTAGAAGAAGCAGAAACCTTGGGTGCAAGTGACCACTTCCTCTTGGAACTTGTTATATAGAGGAAAGTGGAAGTCAAATGCAGTTAGACATCTATTTTGGACCTAAGAAACCTGATTTGAATAAGCTTAAGGAAATACTAGATGAGAATCCATGATTCTAAATAATCAAAAGGAAAGGACCTCATTCTTAAAGGCAAGATAACAAAGGTTCAGTTACAAACAATTCAAATAAGAAAGAACAGTGAAAGGTGTCTAAAGCAACTAGGATGGATGTATAAAGACCTTACAGATGAACTATGACTCAAAACGGACATGTACAAGAAATGGAAGGAGGAGTTTTTTTTATCTATCCTTCTTTTATAACTTCAAGTCAGTTCAGTATAAGCTCTTCAGAAGCTCCAACCTATGAGAAACAATAGACTTATTTAAAGATTATGTGCCATGGAATGCAAAGGAAATGCAAAGTTTGCATCAGGGACTGGAACTCTTTGGGTACAACTTTTCCAAATTTGATCTTTCACAAGCTCTTGGGTTAGACAGCATGGGCCCTTGAAGCCATTTACATTGTTTGAAGATATACATGCAAAATCTGAAATGCAGATAAGGGGTGTAGCTTTCCTAGCTTATAAAATGTCATTGGATTTAAAATTTGGTAATCAATTTGATGCAAAATTCACTTGGGAGACTGATTAAAGTAGCTTGGTCTCAGAAAAACAGAGGTAATAAAAAATGTGGTCCATTTCACTCCATCTCTCCAGCCGCCGCCGCCGCCGCCGCCACCACCACCACCACCACCACCACATTTAAAGTGGTGCAAAGATGGCACTTAATTCTTGACAAGCTTGCAAAATTTATACTAGTTATCTTCTCAAGGTGTCAGAGGGGATGCAGCAAAAGCAGTACTTAAAGTAACCTTTGGTTGCCCGTCCCAGAAGTTAATAAATTCTTATTGTAATTATAACTACACAAAATATTTGGCAATGTAATGCACTACTTTTTTTGCCCATTTTCAGAGGACCTAACGCTAAGCTATAACATAAAGAGCTCATCTCCTTTTTACTCGTGGCTGTACTTAAGGAGATCTCTTAGCACTGGAAAGTGTTGAACAAGCTAGCAATCTATAGCTAGTTGGACAGAACTTGGAATACTGCACTACTTAAAAAAACTAACTCACAATTTAAGTTAGAAAAGGAAGACAAATCTGGTAGAATTTTATTCTTTGCAAACAAGAAGGCTTCGCCACATGGTCCTCCATCTTTTTTCTGAATCTTTGGAAAAACTCCTTCTAACTGTAAGTATGAAGAACTTAGTACTGATGAGCCAACATATTTGCTGAATGTTTAGTCCTGCTGAAAATGTTTTATATCTGTACTTATAGAGATATAGTTACATTCCAGTGGTTTTTGCTACATTAGATTTTGTAACCAGCTTTCATATTATGTAAACAAAAAAGGGAACTCCACATAGTTTAATATTAAAAAAAATTGAAGGAGTGAAAAAGTATCAAAGAAAAATATAAATAAATGGCTAGTATTTCTAAGGAGAAAGAAAAGGTAAGAATGAGAAAGAACTCAGGCTTTCTGGAGAGGTGATACAATAAAAAGAGTAGAGTTTTTAGTTATATTTAGAGCAAGAAGAAGAACAAGGAAATAACAATGCTGTAAGGGGACTGCAGTCCAATATAGGTAAAGGGACAGTAAAGGACTACCTAGCTACTTTAATTCAAGTCCCAAGGACTGGATGGACCATATTCTAAAGGAACTTGCACATGGAATCTCAGAAGGATACTGTCAATAAGCTTTATGAATTCTAGGAGAACCAGAGAGGTCCCAGCAGGCTGGAGGACAGCAAATATTGTCCCTGTCTTCAGAAAGGGGGAAAAAGAAGTCACAAACAACCACCAACCTGTCAATTTGACATCAATATCAGGAAAGGTTCTTGAACAGATAATTAAACAGTCAGTCTATGAGCACTTATGCTGTGATTACTGATAGTCAGTAAGGGACACTTTTTTTTTAGCTACAACCTGAGAAGATCAGGAGGATGCTACAGGTATAGTATGTCTTGATTTCAGTAAGACTTTTAAAAAGGTACCCCATGATATTCTTGCAGACAAGCTCGTGAACTGTGGATACTGTTAGGTAGATTTGCAACTGGTTGAGAGGCCAAACCAAGAAAGGCCTCACTAATGGTTCATCCTGGAGAGAAGTAACTAATAAGGTGCTTCATCTTTCCATCCTGGGAACTTGAAAGATGGAACTGCTTATAAACTTTCCAGATCGCAACAAATTAGGAGGGGTAGCTAATATCCCAGATTACAGGATCAGAATTCAAAATGACCTTGACAGATTGGAGAGCAAGGCAAAAACTAACAAAATTAATTTCACCAGGAATAAACGTACTATATCTAGGCAGAAAAATGAAAAACCCAAATATAAGATTCAAACTGCACGAAAAGAGATTCCCCCTAAACATTAGGAAGAATTTGCTGATGGTAAGAACTATTTAACTGTGGAATGGTTTGCCTTGGAGCATGGTAGCCTGGAGCATGGTAGACTTCACTGGAGAAAATAGCCTGGATGACCATCTCTAAAGCATGATTTGGCTGTGTGTTTCTGTAGATTAGATGGCCCCTGGGATCAAGTCCAACTTGATGATTTTATGATCTAACCACAGAATATCCCAGAATATCTGTTTAGGTCCTCAGACACCTTTTAAATGGGTAGCACCTCTCCCTAACATCCAAAAATACCCTTTTCTCAAAACCAGAAATGGACTTCCAGCTACTTCCAGGATTCCAGAAGTCTATGTGGTTACTAGACGGTCAGGGTAGAAAATCAACCCCTGGACCCATGGCAGTTGCCCATTTGTGCTGTACAGAGATCAAGAGGGATCATCTTTAGCTTTATAAGCGCTATTCTTCTACCAAAGTTTCCAAGTATATGCTCTCTGAAAATGTGGTATAGAACTGAAACCACTTGGTGGTAGTGTGGGGCCATCCTACACAAATTTGGATTCAGACCAGGGTTTTCTGCCCATTGCTGACCACCCTTCAAATCAACAAAACTTTAATTCTCTAGCAACTACTAACTTCAAACAAAGAAATCCTTGCATTTGATTTCCTCTTCCCAACTTTGAATAATTCAAAAGCTATAGAAGCATTAGTATGCCAAACTTATGTTGCAGTTTGCCACCCCTTTTCAACATCACTATTGTTCTTTAGAATATTTTTCTTTATTATCTCAAACAAAATTCTACAAAGAATCTATATAAGTTGTAGAAGAAAGACCAAATAGGCTTGACTTTAAAAGAAAATTTTGTATCCAAAAACATTTGATATAAAGACGGAAGTTTTACACACAGAAAAAATGAACTCTTCCTATGAAGAAAATAATGTTTCCAATTAATAAACAGAATAATTAATTTTAAGTAAAAACATCTATCACTATTTTATCACTTTGTTCATATTCTGCCTCCCTAGAACAGGAACTCAGTTTTCATAAAACATCTGTAAAGGGATATACAAAACCAATATTATAATGTGCCATCACAAGTATTTTATATTACATGTCCTAATTTAATAAATACCTGTCATAACTCCTCCCTCTGTCTAAGTTAACACAAAATTTCTGAATGTTGAAAAAAATGTGTGAGTGAGATAACAGAGTAATATACATGGATGTCTTCACACCAGAGAAAATTATCAGCCAAAAAGAACGCATAAATATACTTCAGAAATTATTTCTCCATCTTTCCAGGAAACAGTATTAAGTTGGGTATTTGTATAAGACATTGCTCAGAAAACACCGATTATTAAAATATATAGCATAAGACCTTAGATCAAGGGTAAACCATGTTCATCCAATACTTTTTTTAAAGCAGAACTATTCATAAAAGGCAAATGACCAGAATGTAAAACTGAAATTCCAAGAACAAGCCAAACCAAAAACCACATATGGCTTCATGGATTCCCTTCACAGAACATCGTGGCAGTATTTTGCATAGGAGGACAAGCACCTAAAATAACTTAAAACAGACAGAGGAGGACTGTCATTCAAAAAGTTAGTTTAGACATACCTTTTCCAGAACTGCATCATCCACTAAACACATCAGTTTGGAACAAATGTCAGGTGCCTATTGCAAGAGAGAGCTTGGAGAGTTACAATTTAAAAGAACTGTGACCTTAAGAGGTGAGGTCACAAGTAGTCATTTGAAAATCATTCACTTCTAATATAATCATTTTCTGAACAACTGCAATTTTCATTTCAGAAATATGAGACACCTAAGCAAGGCCTAGATTTTCAACAGTACATGGTATCTGAGAAAGCTCTATCTGCAGATGCAACTATTAGATCCTCTGCCATATGCTCCCATCATAGTCAGCTTTAAAACTCCAACTGCATGAGAACAAGCAAATTTGACAAGCAACACAACACATAGACAAGACAGACATATGGAATTAATCACCATGCTTTAGGGTTTTCACTAGTCACCAACAACGTACAAGAATGATTACAACAGCACTAGTAAGATCACTGTTCCGGACAAAGCGATGTATTTTATTTTTACACTGTCTAATGCATTTTTACAGAAGGTTGGTTGTAACAAAAGCATCTACCAACTGAGCTATGGGCTAAATCTAATTGCTAGTCCAAATTACAGTGGATCCACTGAATCAATTACTGAATAGTACATAAACAGTTATATAAATCACATTATTCAATATTAGTTGAGACTAGTGAATGGATTTAGACCAAGGTCCATATTTGTCACTGTGCTATGCCCTAGTAAGATGGTTCTATTTGTTCCATCCAAACCAGCTGAACTTAGGAACTTGCCACACCACTCCAAAAACTGCTCTGGCCTGACTATCTCCTGGTTAGAGAATGCATGTCCCACCTCATCATTGGCTGATACAGCTGAAAGTTAATAAATGCCAATTCAAAACTGTATCCACCATAAGCTGAGGACTGTATGAAACCCAGAATTCAATTTCCCCTGTGTACAGAACACATACATGGATTCCTCATATCTTATCTCTTGTTTCTATGAGGATGTCTACACTACACTGTTACAGCAGTTTGGTTATCACTTTAACACTCATGACACCATCCAACAGAATTCATGGTTTGGTTGAGTACTCAGCTTTAGTGCACTGAATTAAGTATAATACTAGAATGATATAGCAGAGAATTCTACAAACTGCACCAAATTACAGATCCCAGCAATTCACAAGATGGAGCCACAACAGTTAAAGCAGTATCAAACTGCTATGACTATGTAGTGACGATACAGCCATTCGGAGACAGCTAGCCAACAGAAAAATTTCCTTCTCATGGACTCCTGCCATAGTTATTGTAGGTACTTATTGACCATTGAATAAAGGGCCCAGTATTTTGCAGAATGGATCAAACTACTTTCTGTGTGATCCTTGTACGCAATCTGATTTAGTCCACAACGATGCAAACATGAACGAGATATGCCTGATAAAAAGGAGGAAGGAAGGGGGATGGAAAAGAAGAAAAAGAAATGCAGCAGCACCTTTAAGACTAACCAGATTCTTTTTTTCATGAGCTTTCATGGATATAAACCCATTTCTTCAGATGTGATAAAAAATGTTCTGGTATAAAACATATTTACCCAGTTGTGGGATTCGGATGGAATCTAACAGAATCTAGAAAGATGCAAATCATGATCTTCGCCCTAAATTTTCAAAGGGCTGCATAACGTGATACAGGTCATTCAGATCTTTGCAGTCGTCAGTTAGTATTGATGTGTAAAAGACCTGTATCACGTTACATTACTTCTTCGAAGACATGCTTAAGTGAGAGAGACAGTCAAAATTTAGGTTCAACTGCTAAACTTGCTGCTACCACACCTTTATAGCTCTCATCGTACGCTAACCCCATGATGAAGCAGTATAGTGCCATAAAGATCCACAAAGATATTAACCCAAGGTCTAAAAACAGTAATTCAGCTAATGCAAAGAATGAACACAGGCTATGTTTGAAGTATACTATGCTCAAAATAAGGGATAATGCAAACACACACCAGACTGAAACAAGAAATCTTGTGCTGGAGTAACAACTTATTTATAACTTTTAGATTTTTATTGAAATTCCTACCTATTAGCTTGTATTTAAACTAATAAAGGTAGTGCACAATGCAGAAAGAAACCCAATTCTTATTCCAATTTTTCTCTCTTTTCTTGTATTTAAACATGAAAATGTCATTGTACAACAAAATATAGATATAGAAAAAGACATAAAATATACAAAATTAAAAAGAAATACAAAATACATTACACACTGGCCTAGTGGGTGCTTCAGAGGGCTGTGCTGGCCACTACCTTAATGTAGCAAATACATAGGCACAGCTCTCCTGAGGGGCTATTCAACCAATGCCTCATCCTGAAGACAACTCAGAATGACAATGTGTAAGTTTTCCAAAACCCTGCCAAGCCCAAATATTTCACTCTAAGAAGCCTGTGGCAATAGGACATTCTGCACCATCCCTGAAACACATCGTCAGCTGCAGAGGTCAGCAAATAAATAAATAAGTAAATAAAGGTAGTAGGAGCAAACAACAACAACAACAACAACAACAATAATACATTTGGCAGAATTAAAAAAAGGGGGAGCTAAACAGACTTCTTGGAGGAAATTCCAACAGTATGAGCCATCACTTAAAGGTGTGTCTAGGGAGTGCATCTAATAACTTCATGCCAAACAAATTAGGTCTTTAAAGGCCAGTACCAGCAATTAAATTCACTCCAGAAACAGGTTGCCAACAAAACTGATATAAAATTGGTGAAAGATGATAATACTGTTATCATCAACAACCATATGGACAGCTCAAGTTTTGAGAGTGTCTTCAAAAGCAACCCTATATAGACCATTACTGTAGTCTATTTTGTATATAAGTAGTGCCTGTGTACTGGTGGTAAAGGTACAATCTAGAATTTTCCAAGTAAACTTTGGCAAAGGAAGCCTGTCTTTTCCAGATACAGTATAGCAGTAAAGCTATATCAGATATATTAGATGGCTGCAGTTTGAACACCCACTTTTGCTGGAAAGTGAAGTATTGTATTCTCATTTAATGGAAGCAAAGAAGGAATCCAAGCAATTTCTAAGTACAGAAATGAAAGTTAGCACAGAGAAAATGGATAGTGTAGAAAATAGTGCCAAGAGCCCTCAGGGTCTATAGCAGTTTTAGATGTGACTCCCTTCCAAATGTCAAAAAAGGAACACGAAAATCAAGAGCACTTTTCCTTTCTGATGAATAAAAGTAGCCCTTATAAAATACCAATTTCTTGATAATAAATGTTTTTAAAAACTAAAAACAGCAGCAAAGATACAGAAGGTTATGTTTTTGGGCTTAAGGAAGACCCTGTAAACATTACTAAGGGTCTATGGCAAAGTCCTCTTATTAGGATTCTTAGAACACTCACCAAATTATCTATGTAAAGGAGAAATATTTTAAAAAAATATAAAGCAATGTTCATATTTTTAGAGCTCTTTCCCACAGTGGGAAGCAATCTAGATGGCACACTTTTGACAAACTAGCTAGGTCAGCAAAACTCACCAGTAGGCTAGCTCCACTCTGGAATAAATTGTAAGGATAAAGAATGCGCTCATAATGAGCACGAATATGTGAACCCACAGCTTTGCCAGGTGCAAACCCCATCTTGGTGGCTATTTTAGTCCACTTTCTGTCCTTACAGACCAAGTCAAATCCACCTTCTTCTGCAACCAGCTGCAAAAGGAAATAATTGCATATCAGAATCTTATGTGTATACATGGCTATTCCCGACAATTTTAAAAAGGAAACTGCTTTGCTTTCTATGGAGAAGATATTGTTTAAACAACAGGCACATATTTATAAAATCAGCATCTTAAAGTAGCTTCAACACCATAATTTAGTGCACCATACAAAAAACCAGGCTTCAATCCTGGTTTGCCTAAACCCTGAATTATGATGCCTTTCAACTTAACGAGTTTTCAGGATTTAATCAACTCTATGATCAGAATCCTGTTGGTGTACTACACCAATGAAACTACACCAGTATAGGTGACGGTGACAAGGACCAAAAAGGGTATGGATACAGCAGCCATAAAGGAAGTCAAACAACGGAGAAAAGGGCTGCTCAAATCATTCGTCTATCTTTCCTTGCCACCATTACATTAATCCTGGAAAGTGTCACCATTAATGTAGCATATCAACAGGATTCCAACCTCAATATAAACTTGCAAGCTACTGGAAACCAGCTTGTTTATTCCTACAAATAAGTTGTACTCACTCTATTAAGCTGGAACAAGTCCAAGATTTTTCTTTCTACATGTGGAATTTTCAGTGTGCATCCTTGAAGTTCCCAGAACTTTGCAATCTGGTCCAGAAAATTCAGTTTTACCCGAGTCTGGGCCTGTGATAACACAATGTAGATTTATTATACTTATCATTTCAAAGTTTCAACTTGAATATTCTCCCACCTGTTTTGTATAATGAATAAAAAACTGAAAACAAAAAGTTGGCTGCTGGCTCATCATGCTAAGAAACATCCATTCTCTTAATTCATGCCCATCTATCGAGCAGCAGTATGGAAGAAGCATCTGCTATACTTCTGAGCAACTACTTGAATAAGACTCTTCTGAACAAATAAAAATGGTATTCTAACACAGCTCTAAAATATATTTGTTTAAAATATGCTCTTCAATATGACCAAAACAAATTATGATCCCGTATACTGTGGAAAATTTATCAAGTTGAAGAACTTTGTTATAAACAAGGAAGGATGTAAACAGTAGAGTCTCCCAGGATCTCTGCTATGATTTGTGCTTTTTAAAACTTCTTCCCAAACAGGGATGTATCTCAGTTTTGATGAGTTCTTTCACATTTTCTTTCTATCTTTGTTTCATACTTGGTTACAAAACTTTCAATTTTCTTCACACATTGAAAGTCACCTAATTTTTATGCATTTTTCCTAATCTGCACATTTATTTACAATATGCACCTAAGTTACATATTTCCCCAATGACTAAAGTTTATTTCTGATATTTGTCTCAATTATGCACATTTTAGCTGTTCACATTTTAAAATACGCACATTGCTCTGTGAATACTTTATTAATCAAAAATGCCCTGTAAGCTTTGCAAATATACATACAGTCAGAGCAAGGGCACACTTTCTGGCAACATGCCTTGAGAGATGTGAAAATGCTACTTAATCAACACAGTACAGAAAAGAAAATTTCTTTACATTTCACTTCACAAATGACCTGGAGTTAAAGGTGAATACTGACAGGGACAAGTTTGCTGACAACACTGAAGTATTTATAGTAATTAAAACAAAAACAGTACTTGTAAAATGATCTCTGCAAACTTTACATAAAACAAAAAATGCAGTTTAAGTAAGTATAAGTTATGCACATGGGCAAAAAATTTTAATGCCATGTCTGAGATCAACAGGACATTTTAGAACTAGACCTACAAGATAAGCATTTTACAACATTGTTACCTGGACAATTCTAAATTATATCCATGTTTAGCCACTTGCCATGTGTATTTTAAGAGAAAAACAAAAACAAAGATAACAGTGTTTTTAAGACACAGAAATTGTGATGGCTAGGTTTTGGCAAAAAAAGAAGAGGGCTGGCAACTGTTCAGAACAAATGGCTCACCTTATGTGAACATGTGCTTTCTGGTTCTGGATATCTGAGTATTATGGTATACTGTGGAATACCCTTTATTCCATCCACAAACATGGGACATTGTTATATCCCATGCAATGCGCTGGACTGTCCCTCAGTACAAGTTATTTTACCTCTCTGGATAAAGATTAAATACCACTGCATTTTTCTCAATATTTTTCATGTTCTCAGTTCAACAGGGGCAATTGTAAAATAATTCATGTTGCAATACCTCCAACTCATTCAACCTTTGGATTCGTGGAGTAAAGTGAAGTTTGTCAACATCGCATGCAAATGGAGGTTGCCAGTCCTAAAGGAGAGAAAGAAGAAAAAAACAGTATGTTGGGAGTCCTGAAACACAATTAAGATGATGATATTGTCAAAGGCAGATCTAGGGTGGGGCAACTGGGGTGGTGTGTCCTGGGCGCCAATGTTGGGGGTGCAAAAAAGAGGAACCCCTCACCTGCCACCGCTCACCCCACCCAATTCTGCCCGCCACTTGCCCCACCCACCTCCACTCACCCCTCCTCCACCTGCCACCAATTCACCCATCCACTTCTGCTGCTCGCCCCACCCACTTCTGCTGCTTGCCCTGCCCCCTCGCCCTGGGCGCTGTTAAACCTTGGTAAGACACTGGATATTGTCCAGCCTATTTTCTAACCTGGAGAAATCTAACCAGAGTTGCAGTTTATACAATCATTTCCTTTAATATTTCAAAAGACTGTGTGCTTTCAGTGCTGTGTAACTTTTTTATAATTTTTTTTCCTGCATTGTTAGAGGAACAGTAAGGCATTGGTAGATTTTAAAAGTCTCAGGAACTGAAAATATAAGAGACATTAAATGTATCAGCACAAATCAACATTCTTCCAACATACAAATAACCAAGCTAGCATGGAAACATTCTTACAGGGACTTTCAATGCTGTTTCTTCAGTGATGGTAACAAGACATAACAAGAAAACATATTACCATGCTATAACAAGAAAATATACTACCATGCTATACACATATAAACTTTTTTCAAAATAATCACTGTATGCAACATTTTATATTCTCAATAGCAAGTACAATCTAAGTAAAGTTAATTTAACAATCTTTGAATTTTCAATATTTTTCCAGTTTACATCATTTAACAAAGATGAAAGGATAGTTCACTATTATGCATATAAACCATTCTACTGCTCACAAAAAAAAAAGAAAAAAAAGGAAGATGCTATTTGCATAGAGTTCTATTTTGTTTTAAGGCTAAGGGTTGGCAGTGCCACTAGATGTAGTCACTGAAATCAATACAGATTCACTAGATTTCTGCTCAGATTTAACTGAGCATCTGACCTACTTTTTCATGCTGACACTCAATGCAGCACAAAATTCTATACCTTCAAAAGTCTGGATAAACAACTTAATATATTGTCCATATATACACCTGAGTTACAACACTCAGGAACAACTAGAAATCTGAAGGTATAACACTAAAAAATTGAAGAAAGATTATATTTCCCTTTCAGAAAGGGTAAAATACTAACTTCACAGTCATTTCTTAGATCTAGGAGTCAAAGGGTTTTTATAATGTGTCAAAAAATAATGAAAGATGTCATGTTGTTGTTGTTGTTGTTGTTGTTGTTGTGTGCCTTCAAACCATTTGCAACTTACAGCAACCCTAAGGTGAACCTATCACAAGGTTCTTCTTCGTGGTCTCTGCGCCTCACACAATGGGTTTTTCATGCCTTCACAGAGCCCTACTGGAATGTTCCAGAGCTGAGCAGTTTGGTGGGAAACCTGCCCCCCCCCATGTATCACACATGACCAAGCCCACCAAGCTACCATCTCCCTAGTTTCTCTCCGAGTATGTGACTTGCCCAAGGTCACCCAGTGGGTTTCCACGGCCAAATGGGAATTCAAACCCTGGTCTCCAGAGTCAAAGTCTAGCTCTCAAACAACTACAGCAGCCCGGCTGTCTGAAGGAAGCCATATAGCACTTTTTTTTTTAAATCACAGTGAACTTCTGACCCTACAGGAATCAAGGCAGAGCTCCCATCATTTTGACATCATTTGATGGGTCACAAGTTGCCCACTGATTTAAAGTGTCAACGAATGTTTGCAGAACACATATAAGGACAGTGAAGTGTTGTTACCAAGTAGTAGTTTATTGGTATGCTTCACAACATCGTTCATATAAACTAGAATCGGGGGAACAACACTTGGACAGTGACTGAGCAGACTCAGGGTCCTTCCTTGTTAATTAAAGTCCACCATTTAAAAAAAAAAGCATATTTCACTTGCAATTAAAAATCCAAGTATAACGTTAATCACAAACATGTGGAACACAGTTTGTTCCTGGTTAAGTTCAGATGTTTCAGGGTTGTATTTGAGTACAACAGTGAGAGTTGACAGGCTTTTTTGAGACTATAATAATATATAATAAGATGATTATACGCAATTATAATCAGTTAATAAAGGGAAGAGAATAATTATACTAAGGAATGTTTTCCAAGGCATCTAGCATCTACCTTCATAGTTTCAAACAATCACTTCATCAGTTTCTTTCATGAACCTGAAGAGAGAGGAGTCTTCTTTGCGTGGGATGAAAGGAAGAGTTGTACCAAGCCCTGACCACTAGGCGGCAGCAGCAGCAATAAACTTCAGAGATTTCAAAATTTAAACCAGGGCTTTCCAGATGGTGTGCCATGACATGCTAGTGTGTTGCCTACAATCTTGGAAATGTATGTTATTATTTATAAATCATGTGTTTTTAAAAATATATGAAAGGTTTTCATGAGATATGTTGTGTCCCCATACATTTTATTATTACAATTTATGTATGTGGGGGTTAGTTTGTATGTATGTATAAGGGGTTAGTCTACCCTCCAGTTTTCTAGTAAAACTGAAATTACTGTGTCGCGAAATGATGCATGTCTAAAAAGTGTGTCACCAACATGAAAAGTTTGGAAAGCTCTGACTTAAACCATCTTTTTCAAATGATTTTGTCTTGTCACTTTCTCTAATTTTATGTTCACTGTTACTTTTACTGCATTCTATCTTGCCTTTAAACATTATGATTTACAAGGTTGCTTCTTTGGTAACAATTAACATTCTGGCTGCTAATGGCAGATTCTTAACTAGTGTAATTAATGGCAGCAAAAGAAAAGATGAAGGCACCGTAATTTCACTAGCCCTGTTGAAAGACCACTTCTATAAAGAATCTTCCCTTGGGTGACACTAAAACCAGCCACTCCAACAGAGTGCTGCAGAAGATGATGAGTTGGAAATGACAGCTATTCAGTCATATTCAAAAGGTTATTTGCATTCCCCTCCTCTTTTCCTCTCTGTATTAGGTCTTTCTAGAGTGTAAGCTATTTTGTTCTTAATTACTCTGTATTTTACTAAATTCCTCAGACAGAAAGCTAAATTGAGCCTTGGTCAGACTATGCCTATCCTGAACCATTTCCCAAGTACAGCCACAGACCTGAAGAGAGATGAATACAGATGCAATCACAAGACAGACCTCAAGTTGTTTAGCAGTTCATCTACCTCAGTGAATGATTTTCAGACTCTTCTAGATGGGGTTACATCCCTCCTAAAAGGTCATGTTTTCTGTCAGTGTGCCTTTATTGACCTAGCAATGTCATTATAGGCTTAAACAACCTCAGTAGTTGGGAGTGCTTTTATATATTTTGCTGAAATGCTAGCTGCGAACTTACTTGTTTGGAGGCAGTTTGGCTACAATTTCCCATGCACTATGTGATACTGGTAACATTCCATCTGAAATATAATACTTTTAAAACCAGCTGGAAAATGAATTTGGGCCAAAATAGGGATGCTAGATAATTAACTAGAACTGGACGGCTTGACCAGGTACAACTGTGTATCATTAACTTCAGTGATTCCCAATCAGTTTTAAAGCCCAAGTTTAAAAGTTCCTTTTATGTTTTAAAGCCATACATTGATTAAAATCAAGTTACCTGCAACAACAACAACCACTTTTCCAATTTGTACCTGCCTAAAACTTAAGCTCTTTTTAAGAAACCTTACTGTGTGTTCAACAGACTAAAAAAAATGTAACTAACAATGAGCGGGCTTCTTTGGTAACAACAACCTAATAATGTCCCCCCACCCCACCCCCAGGCAGCAGATAAAGGCCTGAATTCTATACATACATTCTCAGTCACTGCGGAAAAAAGGTACCAACTACTTCCTTGTGCAATGACCTCCCCTTGCGCATAACTCCAGCTTTATGGTGTTAGGGCATATATGCATGGCCAATCATTGCTCACAGGGAGCTCCCTGGCCACAGCAGTTATGTAGCTGGGAATAGAGATATTGCCTTCCCAAATCTTTAGTGAAATTCTGGAGGCCCAAGAAAGTGATGGCTCTTCCTTTTTCCTGGCTACAAAACTGGAGCTGGTTGGTGCTTGGGAGACCTCTGTACCCTGGCTGCTGACTTACCATGGGGGTAGACCCTTGATGTTGTAAACTACAGTGTGCTGGGGGGGGCATGTCCACCAGTGGAGCTTTATACTCCTCTAGCACTGAATATAATTTTAGCCAAAGACCTCAGTCTTCAGCAAGAACTTTTAAATAACTTGTGGTATTTTAAATTTTATTTTAAAAAATCCACAGACTCTTGGTCACTCAGTTTTAAAGTCTTGTGGGGTGCTGAACATTTTGTTTTATGGTGGCTTTCTATTCTATTTTGTATTTAAAACGTTTTAATGTTTGCTTATTGTCAGCCTCTCAGATGACTGTTGTGTGCACATATGTCATAAAATAATTTCACAAAAACACTGAAGTATTTAATAATTCTATCAGATATGCTGAAAACCTGCAGCTTTCATTGCCCATTTATAAGTATTATTCATCGTGAACCAAATATATTAATGGACTCTCATAGATTTTTATAAAAACCTGTATTACTCTACATGAAGTTGCAAACATAAAAGTAAAAATAGTTTTCCATCAATTTTCAGAGTATGACACTAAATTTTTTCTAAATATTTATTCTAAACCTATCAGATATTTTGTATATTTTAGAAACCAATATTCCACTATTGTACTCATTCAAATATTATTCTCAAAAAATCAGTATCAAGTCTATGTTACAATTGTTTCTTATATGCAGTATTCTATTATATAACTGGAATAATAAGAACAAACATGCGAAACAAGTGTGCTAAATCTGTCTAAATCATTCAAGTCTACCATTTTCTGAAGGCCACCAAAACAAAAATGGAAGTTTATAAATAGAAACTGGATCTTACAGACATTAATTTCAATTGAAGAAATACAGTTTTTATAAGAACTTTAAAGAAGGTTATTTATGGGATAAACCTGCATATGCATTTAAAATGTGTAGATAAAATGTAGATAATTGTTTCTATCTATCTATCTATCTATCTATCTATCTATCTATCTATCTATCACCACAAAATCTTTACAAGGTGCGTGAATCGCAACTTGAATTAAGAAATGAATTAATGAATGAATAAATGGTTACTATGACACTTGCAACATGGTCTCATAAACCAACCAACCATGCACAAGCAAGAGGGAGTACATTCTATTAGGACTCAGAGATCCAGTCTCATCCCATCCTGGTGAGCTGCAACCACATTATTGTGAAGCTAAATTGTAAATAAATATGTTTGAGGATATTTATGGAAACTTATATTGTTCAGATTTTGTGAGATTCGCTGGAGCCACTCAAAAGCAGTGTTAGAGAAGGCGATATTCTGAATGAGTTGCTGATCTAGACATTTTGTAGAACAGAGAGAGTAAGTAAGGACCTGTAATTTGAGAGAGAGACAAAGTTATGCTTTCTTGCATAATATGTTATCTCAAAAATTAATATTTCGGGTATACTGGACACCATTATATCTCTTTAGAAAGAAATTGCCTGCTTCAATTAAATGCTGGTGACGTAATACAGGTAATGCTCCTCTATATCATATGATGTGAACATGACCAGTGGCGATCCCTTTTTGATTTAATGTTATTACAACTTATACATCTTCATTGGAAAAATCTTTGGCACTTGTAAAAACTTAAGTTCTTTTAAACTACAATTCAGGAAACCCCATATAAAACAAAAACCATGAAGCATCATATCTCTTATTGCCAATGGATGCAAGGTGTGTGCGGCAGTGCGCCCACTACATCCACTGACCATAATGGGACACAATGCTTTGTGAGATATCTCATGTGGAGGTAACGCGAGAGGAGGACCCACTGTATATCCCTGTAATATGGAATTTAATTAATGGTCAATGTGTGGTTGGTTAGCTCTTATTATTGCTTAAAGATTTAAACTCCAAGGCTGGAAATGTAAACATTCACTATCTATTATCCAATGGCCAGTAAATCTCATGGTTCAGCTATCATAAATTTGTTTTTTATAGACATCCACTTCTGGAAAATATATTTTGGAAAACACAGTTACCTTACATTAATTCTAAAAGCTTAGCTCAGTGGTTCTCAGACTTTTGACCCATGACTCCCTTTAGATCTATATGTAGATACCATACCTCTCCGCTTGACATAGAACAGTGTACCGTCCAGATATGTGGAGGCTCCATTCTAGGACCGCCTGCATAAAACAAAAAATGCGAATCCTCCATCCCATTATCATCAGTGGACGTAATATGTATTCACCCAGCATGTCCACTGACAAAAACAGCACATGAGGTTTCGCGTGACCTGACATTCATGTATGCTGAAGTTGCATCAGTAGAGGGCGCACTGTATATGAACAAAAAATATGTTGTCTGTTTAGTGTGCGTTTAGTTTTCACCCACACAGTTATGTATTGTTGCATTTTAACAACTGATAAGGAAATAACATTGTTCAAATTAAATGTTAAAATAAATTCAATACCTAGACCTGGCCTCGCCAAAATCCCAACAGATAACTAGAAATGCATCTCAGAAGAGGAAAATGTGGGACAGAGATGCCAACACTGCCTAACAGATAGCATGTCTTATCCTACGCTTCTCTCTTCTTCCCTCTCTCTTACAGGACCCTCATGCCAGTTTTTGCTATGTCTGAGGTTGGAGGAGGGCATAACAAAGGAAGACACTTTGTGTTGCTCTTTTGCAGGGACCAGTCACTCTTAAATGGTGTGCATGTGTATACATATATACATATATACACGCACATACGCACACACATACACTCAGAGGCTTGCCCTTTGTTTTCACATCTGCTGTACTTGCAGACTGACATTTCTTGTGCCCCACCTTGAGCAAATATTGCACCTGACAGTTTGGGAACCACTGGCCTGGTCCATGTTCATATCCTACATACTTACACCCATACAGGGAGAATTGCACTGAATGACTTACCATTCAGAGGCTTTGCAGATCAGGACGCTGAGGCTTGGCTGGCCACCTTCCTCCAAATCACTGGGTCTGGCGGCAGCCATTTTCGGGCACGTGCGCACTGTGCATGCCCAAGTTTCCTCTTTTGTTCACCCAGCAGCCAATGAATTTAAAGCACCTGCTTTGAATTCATTGGCTGACAGAGCGGCCCTGAGTGAAGGCTTGTAGGCTTCACTCAGGTCCACTTACCAGATATTTAAGCTGGGCCGGCCCCAGCTGCTCACCGGTCTTTTCGCAAAAGCATGCCACCCTGCCCACCCTCTTGGGTTTTGTCAATTGTTTTTCCATTCTTGTCACAACTTTGTAGGTGGTTGCATGGCTGTTGGATACAGGACAGCCACATGGAAGGGAATGTTTGGGATTCCTGTTGGGTTCACAGGGCGCAGTGAGTAGTGAACATGCCCAGCTCGGGTGGGCACGCAGCATGCATACTCTGGTGGCAGGAAGGCCTCGTCCAGCGCCAGGCCATCTGGCTCTGGGCCGGACGATCGGGTTCATAGGTCAACAGGTGAGTTGATTGATGCCCGGATCCATACCCATGCGTACACCAATCCTATCTGTCTTTGTAGCCAATAAAGTTGTGGCCTTTTGTCCTCTAATTGCTTGGTCTCTGTGTCTTCTTTTGCAGCTGTCACCCTGATCACGCAAAGCTTTATCCTCTTTTTTCTACCTTTGTTTGTAATCCTAGTTGTTAAAATCCAATAAAAAAATTAAAAAACAGGAGAAAACTACAAAGTATCTCAAAGAACACTGATCTTATGGACAGTGCAAGACAGGGTTGCTGATGTGCATGCTCAGAATATATATGAATTACAGTGCAACCCGACAAGTGTCTAATCAGACATACTGAGTTCAACACAATTTAACTCCTGGTAAATACGTATAAGGAAGTAGCTTAATAAAACTAAGTAAGAATTCATGGTCCACTTCAAATAAAATGATGAGCAACTTAAATATAATCAAGGTGATCAGTGCTTACAATATTTAAAAGTACTTGAAATTAGAAGACTATGTTGCTCAGGAATTACCGTGGTAGCACAGAACAGGGCCAAGAAAGTTTTGAAGATTACCTATTGACCAAGTAATTTGGAAGACAGTAGTGAGTGCAGGGTTTTTTAACAATAATGTGCTCCATGAATCTAAGCCAACCACTAAACAAAACCACCAAATGAAATATTATTTTTTTCAATTTACAGGTTCACATGAAGATGCCCCTCCCTCATGTTCCTTACATAAAAAGTACTGGACATTCAAAATGCCAGTTTACAAGTAGTGTTTGATCCACTGATTTATGTTCAGCTCTTCAAGACATATACACACAACGTTTTTTAATTTGTGGAATATACCAAGTCAGGCTGTGCTCATGGCCTTAGGTACATTCACTTGTCTCTGTATGGTTTATCACATATTAAGCATGTCTCAGCCTGCTGCAGTTCACCAAAAAGCATCAGGTAGGTTTTTATATGTTGAAAGATGCAATGGAAAAGTACTTATCAGGGATAAATAATATGATTTTGCACCAAAAACCACTGCTTTTTTGACCCTTGTGTGGCTTGATTGTACACTTAAGTTACACATATGCTTAAGCTTCTCTTGGGAATGAAACTAGAAGAAACTCATGTAGTCTCTAAAATTTACTTCTGAATACTTTGAAAGAAGAGGGAAAGATAGCTTCCTTAAACAAACCCTTGCGAAGACTCAAACCATCCTCTGTAGGAAGACTGAAAAATCAATGGGCTTTCTGCAATGTTGGAAGACTTTCCACCCAAAAGAGAGCAATGGGAGGAAAATTCTATTTCCTCAAGAACCACAGATTGTTTTCAGGAAGCAGTCAAATCCAAACAACTGAAGAATAACAATATGGAATTTTTTTTAAATAAATGAAATTGGATATTTCTGAAGGAGGACTTAGAAAGAAAACTCAAAGACCATGCAATGTGGTATCTAAAAGAAACCAAATAAATGATGCAATGGAAAAATGAGATAGCCTCAGTTTTCAAGTGTTCAGAGTTGGTTTCCAGATAAATTTTGGTGAACTTTTAACAAAGCAGAGAGATCCCTCAGACCATGCAAACAAAAGTTGTGGGAACCAATCTGAGGACTGCAAATTTTCCAATGACTGTCCTGCCAATTCAAGAATACGTATACCAAACTACAGAATAGATTTAAAAGAGCATAAATACTTTTATTTTGCCTGTCACCATCAGGATATGCTCGATTCAGATGTCCAAATTTTAATAACTAGCACAAGGGGATGGCCCTTGCCTTCCTCTGAGCCTCAGAGGAAGACAAAGTTAAGCCCCCTCTAAACAAATTCTGCTAAGAAAATCCCATGCTAGGGTTGCCTTAGCATGACTACCTTAAGTCAGAAGTGACTTGAAGGCACACAACAAGGATTAGAGAAATCCATCAGTATTCATCCCACTCTGGTGTGCTCTCTTTTTCCTATTACTCATTCTCTTCTTAAACTCCGTAATTCATTCAGCCTTTTCCTCTACTTTCCTCCCCACTTGAAAAGCAGCAGAACTTCTCTTCCAATTGTTTCTAAAAGTTTGTGGACTTTACAAAGTGAAATATCAAACAGAGTGACTAAAAGGCCTTCTAAAGAAACAAATACCCCAGCCATGGTTGTAGGTTCCCCACAAGTTCTGCCAGTTAGTGACTGAAAATGGAACTGCTTAATTAACAAATCAACCTATTCTTAAAATGAAATGATTACACCTTACATACACTAGGGTACCTTTAGTATCCACATCAAATTTCATATATTCAAGATTCGTTGTCTTGAAGAAACAAAGGACATACACATATGCATAGAGGATACATTCTCTTTTCTTGTTATAGACTTGATATTAACATTTCCTGCAGACTGAAAGTGTGGGTTGAGAAGACTGCCAGCATATAATGAAAAAAGCTTACCAAATATAAACCAATTGCTTAAGGGAAGTATACTTTTTAAGTTTTCATCAGTCATCTGGTTTCTTCCTTTTCCTTTACTTTTAACCACATTCTGACTTTCTCATTTCTTCAGCACCATTCTACCCAATTTCATCAAGTTTAGATCAAAGACCCCTTCCCTAACAAAGACCATCTCTTTTTGCCAGCAGCAATTTTGTATGCCTCTTCCATCCATGCTGAAGGAACCTATGTTAGCACTTGGATGGGAAACAGCCAATGACTACCAAGTGCTGTAGGCTGTATTTCAGAAGAAGGAACTGGCAAAATCACCTCTGAGTATTCTTTGTCTAACAAAACTATGAAACTCATGGGGTCACCATAAGTTGACAGACAACATGAAGGCACGCATACACACACACAAAAATAACTGTTAAAGGCATAAAAAAAGAGGAAGGGAAAGGGAGAAAAAAGAAACGTAGCAACATCTTTAAGACTAAATGGTTTTATGTTAGCATGAGCTTTCATGGATATAAATCCACTTCTTCAGATGCAATACACAGTGCTATTAAGGCCTCAGGTATAAAGCACATTTATACAGTTGTTGGAGTGGGATAGAAAGTGATAAGATCCAGAAAGATGCAAATCATGCCCCTTGCCCTAAATTTTTAAAGGCTGGGTAAGGTGACACAAGTTTTTTAGATCTTTACAATGGTCAATTAGTGTTGATATATGAAAGCACTAAAACTGTTACTGAAATTCAGTCTCCCTGGGTTAAAAACTCTCTCTTAGAAGATTCCTTTTGTTATATGTGCAATAGCAGGAACTCTTGTATTAATATATGTAACATGCCATGAAGCCATTTTCTTTGTTCATACTTCTGCTGATGGATTGGAATTTGTGAATAAAATTCAATTCAGTTGCTCTTCTTTCTAGTCTTTCTCTGTAATGACCTTGTTTAAGGACCATTTGAAGGCACAGTGTTTCTTTCAACCAAAGACAGTTTCAATCAAGCTTATAGTCCCCCTTGACTATCTTCTTATGGCAATGCAAGAATACTTACCATCTTATTGGTAAATGTAGGTCATTCAACAAAGAAGAAAATTTTAAAACATGATGCTGAAAGCTGGGAAAGACTCTTCATAATAAAGCACTGATCATGATAAAGAGTACTAAAAACAACAAATGCCAACAAATGCCAACAAATGCCCAGAGTAAGAGTAACAAACCATGATGTACTTTGACATAGATGAGCTGGTATAAGCCCGTAGTTTGTACTTTCCTCCCTTCCTTTTCATAGAAGGGAGATTAAAAGCTTCTGCTGACTGCTTATCAACAAATAATAGCTTGTTGATCTACCTGAACATGACATGAGATGGTTTATTCAAACCACGGTGTAACAAGAATAGCATGCCAAGCCATTCACCACCTGTCTGATCTGAACCTAGTTTTAAAATGATAATCAGTGAATTTGTTATCTCTCTATTGTCAAGGCCTATCACCTGTGTCTTTCAAGCTTTTATTCTGTAAAATGATTATTTTGGCTTCAACAAAAAGTTCTTCATCACCCCATCACTTCTGAAATCTATCACTTCAGATTACTTCCCTATTGGGGAGTTTTGCCAAAAAACCCAAAGCACAAATACTGACCAGTATGTGGTTTCTGAGCAGCAGAAGTTGGACCTTTTTTCCAATAGTGTAGAATACTCCTTAAAAGTTAGGTTTAAGCTCAATACAAAATTTTATAACAAAGAATACACCTACAGAAGAACTAATTCTGAAAATAATGGGGAGGCTCCAATGTTGGGTTTTTGTTCATGGAACAGGGGAATTCAGGAAAAGGTGGTGAACTCTCATTCTTGCTGTAACCCACTCCAATGGATTACAAAACCCTATTCCAAAAACCAAAGCTGATTTGATGACAACTCCAAGCTGCAGGACAGGGAAGGAAATTGTACCTCACTGGCCCTGCAGTGCTAATGCAACAATAAAATTCAGCCAATAAAATACAACAGCAGAAAAAACGAAGGGTGAACATACACATACATAAACCAAAGAAGTAATGCATAAAATGCATCCTCGATGATAAGGGGAAAAACCAAGATCTGAAGGGATATCTAAACTAGAACAACTTTATGTATTTAGCATAGTTTTACTCCACCCTTTCACTCCACTGAGTCTACAAACCAGCTTACTCAAACAAGTGTTTACCAGTTTTAAAAAAACAAAATAAAACTGTATCATCCAAAAAACACTCACTGGATTCCAGAAACTCTCTGAAATAAAATTAGACCCAATAATATAATTGATAGAGAAGCAATACGAACATCCCTGAATTCTACAGCGTCTATGCTACCACTGGAAAGCCTGTGCTACACGCTCATACTTAAAATATGCAACTTTAAGACAGTTTACGCTCAAGTACACAACACTAACCATTCTAATAATTTGACTAGCTGAACAAAACGAAGCCTTGTCCTCACCTCCATTACTTTCACAAAGTGACATGACTGTCAATCTGTTTCTTGTATAGTGCTCTAGCTACATTTTCACAACTGGGAATGAGTTTTGTTCTTCTACTCTGCAGGACTTCCTGTGGTTAACACAGATGGCTCTGGTGCTAGTACAGCTACTAAATGGGAGCATTTCAAGCCTTGGAATGAATATCTATCTACTTCTTGGACAGACCTTCAAGTAAACCACCATCCCTCCCAAATGAGAAAGTGCTATAAACTAGATATTAAGCAGGTGGTTTTCTGTATAATGAATTGTTCTTTGGAGGAAATTCTGGACCAGTTGCTCATGATGTGAAATTGTTTTTCCTTTAGTCATTCAAGAATATATGTTAATTTACTATAGCATTTTCATTTATGTAGCCTATTAATGTTTAGGAAAAATGTCTAGAAGCCGCTCTGAGACCATGAAATAAAGTGAGATACAAACAAAAAAACATTATCTGTAGAGGAGGCTACGAGTTATTAGCATAAAATTTTTGTGGAAATAATGAATTTCATTAATTCTTCAATATAAGGAGAGCTCCTCAACACCAACAAATATAACAATTCTATTAATTTTGCTATAAATCAAATCAGATTTAGTGTACAATATTTTGGACCAGAGTTTCATCTACCAATCAGAAGACACAGGCAGTAAGTTTATTACAACATCCCTCCAAACCACGTCTGGGCAATATGGGACGTAAAATGGGTTTCTCTTAATCATTTTTCATGTTCCTTCTATTCTTCAACTAATATTGCCTTCCCTGTTTCTTCTAACTCTAGTTCGATATATATCAGAATCTGGTAACTATGTTTTACACTAACCACAATGGCATCTAAGCCATGTTTTTTAAAATTCACTTAAAACTGTGGTTTAAATTATGCCCTGTTTAATATCACAGCAAGCTGTATTCTCAAAACCCAAGAATATGGAGGAGGGAATTGGTTCAAGAGAAAAGAGAAAAGGGGGCTAGCAATTTTTCAACATATTGTCAATCCTCTAAAATATGGTTTGGAAGATTCCAGTATTAATTCAGCCAACATGAAGCAAGGTATCAGAAAGTGACAAGAGAGTCTTGGAAGCCCCGCCTACACAGGCAGAATACTGGATACAATACCAGATTTCAATTCCATTGGTGGGAAAATCTTTGGCCTCCATATGAAGTCCCAGCAAGCATGGCCAAAGATAAGGGTTTACAGGATTTATAGCTCAGAACATCTGAAAGGCCAAAGGTTCCTTTTCCCCTTCCTAAATAGAAATATGACAGAGAGATGACAGGCAAGGTCTTGAAACAAACCTAACAGAGTCTAACCTAAAAAAACTACCATTGCCCAATAAAAGTTTTGAAATCAGTGATTACAAACCACATTCTGGGTAAAATGAATAATGAGATTGGATGTTCCAGTGTGTGCACAAGATACAGAGTAGCTGTTTGTTTCAGATGTTTCCACTAAAAATTAAGTACAATATACCTCTAGTGGTCTGAGTAGGACTATGACTATGACTCCAGAGACTAGGGTTCAAATCCCTGCTTAGTCATGGAAACCACTGGGTGAGCTTGGGCAATTCACATTCCCTCAGGAGAAGGCAAAGGCAACCCCGCTCTGAACAAATCTTGCCAAGAAAACCCTGCTATTTTTTTTAGGGACAACATAAATCAAAAACAACTTGAAGGCACACAACAGTATCTAGTTGAAGTAGATATATTCCTGGGCATCACTTCTTTAACAGAAAATTTGGTAGACAAGGCATAATCAACACAGGAAACATAGTGATAGGGTCCTATACCACACAAAAGAGCAGTTTAACATGTTTCAGCAAACATTTTATTTGAAACTAACAATAGGTACACATAGAATTAATCAACTAAATCAAGTAAGCCTTGGTTAAATAAACAAAAACACGATCAACCTTCTAGAAACCATCTAAAAGCTTCTCCCAAAATGCATCTAAAGTTGATTCCCCCCCCCGCCTCCCCTTTTCTTATGATTCCCATTTTGGTGACCAAAGTTCTATACCTATGCTTCTTTAGTAAGTTGGGAGGAGTTGGTGAGTCATTTATCTACTATTCTTTCCTTTTCTCCCCATTCTGCTGTTTATCCATGCTCCGTAAGGGATTGTGGAGACAGCTGCTGTTTGCCATGGCTGTTGTAGGCAGGTACATACAGCTATAGTGGGATCAGCTGGAGTAGAATCCCATTCTTTTTCAGCTCAAGCTTTATTCCATTGTTCGTTGCAGACAAACTGCTGCAACCCAGCATAAAAAGTCTGCATTTCTCCAGCCCTCCTTCACCAGCCTCCCACACTGATGCTACAAAAAACATTCCAGATAAGACAGAGGATGAGGAAAAAGAGAGCCTGTGAGAACATAAAAAGATTTGTAAAAAGATCTTCTTTATCAGAGGCTTTGTTAACCAACGTATGCCTGTAATGCAATTAGTCCAGCATTTGGGGAATATAAATAAAATAAAATAAAATAAAATAAAATAATTGTATTTCTAAATAACTAGCCCACTCCATGCTCATAAAGAGTAAGATTCCATATTAGCAATAAATATTCAAGGTAAGTCCCAAACAAGTACCTAACGTTTCACTCCTACAAACTAAATGAATAGTAATTTGGTTTATTAATTGTAAGTGCAGAACTAAATGATCTAATTATTGGGAAGGATCTGATACCTAAGCCATTTGTCTACCATTTATTTAGGAGAGGTTTATGCTGCGTTTCCATTTATATATTATCCACCATAATAAAAACCCACATATGCACTCTCTGTCTTTCAAACTTTTTAGATCAAGAGGATATTTACCCAGAAGTCCGTGCTACTTCTATTTATCTAGGAAGCAGTGAGTGAAATTATGTGCCACTACCTGGTTTGCTCAACAAAGGTTACATGTTCACACTAATGCACAGAATATCCTGTCTGTAGATGCTACCAGATATATAATATATATCCTTAAGCAACATTGATTTCAATGGGATTCAAGTATTTGTAACAGCCTGATTCTATGGAGAGTTACAGGAAAAGCCCACTTAGTTTAGTTGGAGGCCTAATTATGTGTAAGATAAGTCTGTGTGCTGGACTGCAGGGTATAAGAAGTTTTTCTACTCAGTGCAAATAAAAGAAAACCAACTTTAAACCTATTAAACACATGAGTAGTACTATCTTTATGCATTACAATTCCACAGACATTGTTCTTTTATATCATTGGGATATGGACTAGTTCAATGTTCTCAAATATGGCTGTTTCCCATCAGTTTTCCCATCTGTCTACTCATGCAACCAACAGCAGTGGAATACTCTTTTAAAAAAATCACTTAATGAAGAGATTAAAAATTTTCTCACTGATCTGGAGTAACACTGCAGTTATTTTATGCTGACACAAGTCAGGCTTTTCCACTGGACAATACCACTCAGTACTGTCCCAAACAGAAGTCCTCAAACACATCTATCCAGGATAATCACAAATTTAATTCTGGCCTCTAGCAACCTCCACACAGAAATAGTAAGTCTCAAAAAGCCGCTCACAAGAACATGCCGATTGAGTACCTCTTTCAAAATGGCAGCAGACTGCATTTTGCACCAGTGACAAAGCACTAGCATAATGGAATGGAGTACAGGGATTGTTATATACTTTCTCAATCATTATTTTCTCCTGTATCTTCCCCTCTGTAGCAGCTAAAAGGTACAAAAATGATAAGCCTCTAATTTTATTGAATGGGAAAAAATAAGGTGAACCATACTTTTAGGAACTGGGACTGGCCATCAAGTCTAGCAAAATATGTGGCTCATTTTTGTCTTAATTTCAGTTCAGTATCAACAAACAAATAGCAATGAGCCCACCAGAGTAGGGCCAGCCATTTTTTGTGTCCCTTAGGGTCCTTTTACATTCTATATGTTAATTTAGGGATGAGAAGTATTCTTGTGCTATATGACCCAATCATGGATGACCAGGCCTTCTAAAGGTGGCATCACTTACCAGTAGGGGGTTCAAAATATGAAACAAGAGGAAAAGACCACAGATTTGAGGAAGGGAATTTGTGCAGATTAGCAGTGATCCTTTTACATTTCCTAAAAGTACAGCAATTTATATGAAATCTGTGCCTTGCTTATTTATATAACAAGTAAAACTTCAAATTTATTTTAGCTATTTCTTGACTGGTAGCATTAGGGTAAAATACTCCAGCCAACATTTGGCCATTCCAGCATCAGAAACACAAGTATATACATCCAATGCCTGCTGTATGGAAAGATACTGCATAGAATAATTGTTTACAAATAGTTAATAATCCACTCAAAACTACTGTAGAGACAGAGATTTAAAATGGGGTCATGCAAACACAGTATCAGATGCAGTTTTTATTTGGTGCAGTAACAAACTTCTAAATTGTATATATGAGATGTTGTAGAAACTGGAAGAAAAACTTTAAAAGACAACATACTACATTAAACATCCATTTCTTTAAAAAAGCAGAAGGCTCTACTACTTTGTACGGCTGCAAGTGCTATCCACTAAGCATTGTTCCCATGCAAACCTTATTGAAATAAATGGAACTGCACAGGAACAAAGGTTGGTAGATTTCAGCCAGTAGAACAAGACGTGTTCTTATACAGGACTTCACTCAAGTGCCAATCTTCAGTTAAATTCTCCAACTAAAATTAAAAGACATGCTGAAATTTGTTCAAATTAAGATAATAGCTAGAATTAAAGTTTAATTGTAGAAAACTCTCAAACTTATCAAAATGCTTTTATCTTCAGCTCCAAATCAAACTTTCAAAGATTTTCTAATGTAATATTGGCTATTTGAATCCATATGTATCACTAGGTTTCTCTAAATGGAGGACGCCCTAAATTTTGGTGAAACCAATGTCCATCCCCTCTTAACAAGAAAATCTTTGTTTCATCAAATCCCTCCTCATTCAGTTTACCTTTTGGAATAAGTACAAATAACAGTACAATAAAGCCAGTGCTCTGTTATACTGAGAAACAATGCAACAATAATTGGAGTTGCTGGTTCAAAATCATCCTTTTGTAGCCTGCTGTTGTGCTTGTTTATATTTCTAATGGTGAAGACTTAGCACCCTTCCCACTATGTATTGCACTCTAAAATGGTGGTCATGTCTGCCTAGCATTCTGAAAGAAAAGATCTCTCAAAACTCCAAGGCTGATATTTATGTCTTCTCAACTTTAAAACATAGGTGGTCATATGAAAACCAAGGCAGACTGCTCTAGAATGGCCAGAAAAATGTTTTTATGCCTACAGAAAACAGGAAAATAGGGAAACTAAAGGCTCAACCACAATGCCAACATGGAGGGCAACACCCAAAGCAGCTGCCTCACTTAGGTCTTTACAGTGACTGCTGTACAGTATTTATATTGGAAGTAGGCAGCCCAGCCCCCAAGAATTTAACAAAGCTTAAACTTTTGTTAGACAAAACACCTGAAACAAATAAATCTTACTCTCAAAATATTCAACTTTGTAAATAGGTAAAACTGTGACCATGGCTGTCTCTAGCCATAAAAATTTGTCTGCAACTGTTTTTACTGCAGAACTCTACACTTTCTTTAGACATTTAAAAAATCTTTCATACTAATTGGTTACCAGGTAAATAGCGAATTCTTCAGTTTTAAGGTGGGTTGCAGACCAGTTCAGGTGTCTTTCTAAAGTTTTTTATGTATGTATGTATGTATGTATGTATTTATTTCAGGTGGGCTATCATGCCTGAGCCGAAACAAAAAACCTTGCTCTTTAGAGACTATGACCATGGGCTAAGCTAGGAACAATCATCCCAAGAAGGGACTTCAGAAACATGGGGAATAACTTCTTGGGTTGATCTCGAAATCTAGCAGCTTAGAAACGTGCCTCGGCGCGTGCATGTGCGCGCGCGCGCGCTGTGAGCGAGCGAGCGGGCGCGCGCGCTGGTTTCTTAGTTTCCAAACCGCTGGGTCAGACACACAACAAGACAACTTTATTTGGGCCTGGGGCGGGGGGGGAGCGGGCACCGCCAGAGAAGAGAGTTCCCAGTTGAAAGTGAAGCCAGGGGCCAAAGTGAGAGCGATGGCGGTGGGGGGGGGAGCTCGTTGGCAGCCATATTTGAGTGGGTCTCCCTCGGGGAGTCAAGCCTCCAAAGTCTGCCTGGCTATGAAGACAAGAAAGGCCATTCCACCCACCCAGCCACCCATTTCACGCAAACCAGGGCCCAGTCACGGGGGGGGGGGGGAGGAAGGGCTATTCCGGGCTGCAAGAGAAATCTATATTAGAACAGTAATGCCTTTAAGACTCTGGACTCCCCCTCAGGGAGCAGGAGCAAGAAATGCAGTTCCCAACTCCCTCTCCCACGAAGCCCCCTTGCGATGGAGACCCCCCCCGCAACCAGAGCGCACAGCCAACAATAAGCAGATGGGCCAGGGTGTCCCCCCTTGGACAAGGAAGAGGGATCTCTCTTCCCTTGTGGTGGGGGGGGGGGGCGAATGAGGCTCATTCAAGAATGGATAAGTTTTTTCTTAATGGGGGATACGAAGGATGCTCGGCCCCCGTCACCCCCATTCAGAGGTTTGGGGATCTCGAGAGAACTGGGTCTCGGAAAGCTGAAGACTAACCGCAGGGGGGTTTTCTTGCCCCCCCAGACTCTGCACATGGAGGCGGCTCCCTCCCCTCGCCGCTTGACCGGGGAGGGGGCAGAAGAGACCGGCGCTGTCCCACCGCAGGTCGTCGCCAAGGCTCGCTCACTCACCGGCGGCGGCCGCACCTTGCAGATCCCCGTCTGCTCGGCGATGGGCCGGATCTTGTGGATAAAAGCGAAAGGGTCAGCGAACTCCTCCCAGCTGGGCTCGAAGACTGGGCACTCGGGCGGCGGCAGAAACTCGGCCATGGCCAGCCTCGGTCGCCGGTAGGACGGGCAGCGACGAGTCGGGCAGCCGTTCCGAACAATCCCCCAACAGCCAAAGCGTCGCTGAGCTGCCCCAGAACGGCCTGTGTGCTTCCGCCAGAGCGAGAGAGGAAGGGAAAAGAGTCCGCGGAGGAGGCTGGGCCCTGTGGGAAGTGCCTCGTTCCCTTTTTCTTAGCGGCGCTCTGGGGTGCCAACCCTCTGCGCAACCCCTCCCCTTTGTTTGGGGTTGGGAGAAGGGGCCGACTCCTTTCCGAAAAGTCTGTACGCAGCCCCGGCGCATCTTTTGCTGCTTCGGAAAAAAACTCCCTTCAGGGGACCCATGAGAGAGTGAGTGGGAGTGTGTGTGGTTTCAAAAGTGATGGGGTTTGACCATAAACAGGGGTAGTCTTAAGCCTTGTAACGAACCAATGGGTCAGTTGTGGCTTTCCTCAATCAGAGGTGAAGCTATCTGGGGGAACGAGGGCCTAACCGCCCTACCATACCACGCCTTCGGGCCCCAGGGAAGCGTTTTATTGTTTTACTTGGCTCATTGGGTCAAGCCATTCTGTTTGAACCGGTATTCGACGTAACGATGTCGATTCCAGAAAATACACGAGTTCTAGGGACAAAATGGAACGATGCAGAGTGGACCAACCTAGTCTGTGCAAACTTGTAAAACCGTGGGCTTTGAGGGGGTCCTTTTGCTGGACTTTGTCCTCGTTTTCTCCCCACCCCCAGCAAAAACGCACTTTTAGCGACTTTCGTAGAAGGAGAAATAAACATATAAAGAGGGGGAGAGTGAGACTTGAGAAAGAGATTGTATTTTTAACGAATACCAGGTGCTGGAACTGGCAAAATCTTCTCTGAATATTCTTTGCCTAAGAAGACCCCACGAAAGCCATGGGGTCCACGACTTGAAGGCACACGCAGAGACACATCTTGCTTTAAGAACATTTCCACTTTAAAAAAAAAAAAGGATAAATTTGTCCCAGCAAGATACAGCACATAAAAAAAAAATGGTAAAATAATGATCTGAGTGAGTTTGATTCTGGTTTTTATTCATATTTTGCACATAAAGATTTTGATTTCTTTTGTTTACCATAGTTCCTAATTCAAAATGGAGGCTGAAGCCAGTGGAGCTACTAGTCTGTTTCTTTCTCTCTCATTGGTTGTATTTATTTTCTGACCTGCCTTTCTAAACTTCACTCGCTGGTTTTGAAATGAAGCCAAAAACCTTTAAGAGACTGATCTGCATGCTTACTCAGAAGTAAAGACTACTAAATTTATGGTTATTCCCAAATAAATGTACAGATGAAACCACGGTAAGTGTCTTCAGGAATTTTTTCAGTTTGTAATACACAATCTTCCAAAGAGTAATGTGATAGAATTTTGAAACAAAAATTTAAATTGACAGTGTTGAAAACATATTGAACCCTGTGACATATATGATGTTTAGAAAAACAGCCCTATTCTTTCTTAACTTTAGTCACTTTATGTAATGCTCAAATAAAATGGCTTTATAGTGGGTCTGACTTTTTCCCCCCAGCTTCTGAAACTGAAAATGGGAGAAGCATGGTGAGGAAAAGAAGCCATCACTATAGAAACACCACCTAGGACACTTTATTGTGTACTCTCCACACTTTAATCTTGCAGGGATTACACCATCAATCACTATCTACAAATTCACAGAATAAAAGGGAGGAATAGCTTTTCAAGCACATACAAATCATTTTTATTACCATGGATTTTGCCATAAAGCTGCGGTCCTCACTCCATTTCCTCCAGAGTAATCCCACTATTTTGATTTCAGAACTAATCAAGAGTAAACTGCTTGAAATTGCAGTTTTAAGGAATTAAAAACACCTGAGCGCTCTCTCAAGTGTGGGAAGGGAAAAATCTTTCTAGCATCCCCACAAAAAAATTGTATTTCTGAGATCAACCTACTCTCATTTTTTTTCTTATACAGGAATTCAGTTGTGGACCTATTCTCAGCCTCTTGAAAAGAGAAATAAAGCAGAAATCACCACAGGGTTTGTTCTCCCGCTATATAAAAACTTTTGTGGTCTGTCTTTGTTCTGGGTGCTCGATACGGGACCGATGCGAGTGCAAATTCCCTCCAGCTCGCCAGCAACAGGGGATCGCCAGAGGTTTCCAAACTAATGAACTCCAAGCGCAGACCGCCAACCACATGGGTCCTTACTCTCCTAATCCACCTTCTTTTCCTTTATGATCTATGTTTACATGCGCGGAGGGATCCTTCACAGCTGACAGCCACATCAGTTGCCGGCACTTCTTTTTTTAAAGAGCCTCTCTATTCTCCGGGATAGGCCAAGGGCTTGGGGGAACGTCAGAGGGGGAGGGAGGCCGAGCTGTTTCATTGTCTGGAACCGTGCAGCGGGGAAGCCGTCCCTTTCCAGTGGAAAGCACTGCACGGGGGAGCGGGGGGGCCGAACTGGAGCGCTGCTCTCCGTGTAGCTGTTTCCAGCCTGCGTGCAAGGATTGCGGGCCCCCTGGTTGAGCGCAGACCAACCCGAGGCAGCCCACTGGAGTCTCCAAGACAATGGGAACTAGTGACTGGAAGAGAGGTTGGGGGGAGGGATTGCTGCTGGCTAGGGCAACCATTGTGCGTTTTCGACGTCCCATTTTAAGTGGGTTTTTGTTTGTTGTGTGCCTTCAGGTGGTTGCCGACTTACGGCAACCCTACGGTGAAGCTATCACGCGATTTGCTTGGCAAGGCTTGTTCAGAGGAGGTTTGCCTTTGCCGCCCTCTGAGGCTGTGAGAGTGTGACTCGTCCAAAGTCACTCCCAGTACGTTTCCATGGCGGAGCGGGGATTCAAACCCTGGTCTCCACCATCTTCTCCGACGGTCAAACCATTACACCACGCTGGCTCTCTCTACCGAGAAGTAAATCCCATTCGGTGCAATGGAATTTGCTCTCGAGTATATACGCTGAGGAGGAATTTACCGTTTTGGGGGTGTACGGAACTGCGGGATAGACAGGCCTAGGTTTTCGAGGTCCTGCGGCGGTGCCACGTTCTTGAGGAGAAAATCAAGCGAGGAGCTGGCGGTTGTGAACGTTGCTCCTCCCACTGGACCTCTCCGCCTGCCATGGCTTCCCCAGACCCCGAAAAAGGCAGCCCTGAGCCCCGCCCCGCCCCCCTTGCAGCGATCTCCCGCTTCTCGAAGCACACGCGAGCCTCTCGGCTCCCCGTGCGGCAGAGCGGGCCGCCCCTCCGCCAGCGCGAGGAGAACGGCCTCGGTCGGTCCTCCTCTCCTCCCGCCCCCCCCCCGGCATTCCCAGCGCAATCCTTCTTCGAGCAAAAAGACTGGGCTCGTTTCCAAGGGCGAAAATACTGGAACCCTTCCAAAGGCTTTGCACAAACACTGCAACCGCACCCCCCCTCCGCCCGTCCCCAAACTGGCGCCACTCCCAGGCCGTATAGAAGAAGGGTTCCTGCCTCACGCACACACCCCAAAAAAACCCGAGCCCTAACCTGTCGCGCCCAGAATGTGCCTGCTCTGAAGAGGGGGGTGACTTAATGTAATACAAAATAACCCGACCCTTTTGCCCCCACCACCCTTTGCCCCAAACCAGGGACACCCCCCATTTGAGCAGATGCTCATCCCCCCGCTCCCTAAGGGCTGTGCCTCCGTCCTTCAGGATCACACGGTAGTCGTATCCCTCAAACGTTCCGCGCAGCAGGCGGGAGGATCGCCGTCCACGCCGCCTTGAACAACTCAGCGGAGGCCATTTGCCTGCCCTGACCCCTCCGGCCCGCGGGGATACCTCAACCGGGGCGGAGGCGTCCATCCCATCCCCACCGCTCCCCGGTTATTAGAGAGTATTTGGGGCCTTCTTAATCCTCATCAACTAAGCAGCCCTCCCCCCCCCCCCCCACATACTCTTGCGGGTTAAAACAAAAATGGGGCGTGAGGGTCGTTGGTGGTTGATCCTGGGGATGGAGAGGCAGAAGGAGACGGGATACAAAGGAGAACTGCCGGGAGGGACGGAATCTAGGGGCACTTTTGACACTAATTGCTTTCTTTCAGCTCGAGAAACGTGGTCTCAGTGTGTTTGTCGGGTGACATCTGTCTGATGACGACGACGACGGCCGGAGCCCCACATTCGTGTCAGTGGGAAGAAGCCGCGGTGGGCTTCCAGCTAACACTGGCTCCCGCTCGCCTCGCGGACGAGCCACAGGACAAAGGGACGGGCAGGGCAGGCTCTGGTGTCAGGTTATCAAAGGGAGGTACAGCCACCCGCCCGGGAGGGGGCGGGAGGGGGCGGTAGGCCCCGTATATGAAGCCCAAATCCCTCCTCCATTCCCCTCCGGCTGCCGGAGCCCGGCAGGAGCGGGGAGGAGGAGCGCAGCCAGCCAGCGCCTCACTGGTGAAGCATCCCCTCCAGCCGTCGCAACTGTGCGCTTGGGGAACGAGATTCCCCTCAGGGGTCCACCCAGCCGCGAGGGACGGGTTCGCCGAACCGGGGCGGAACGGAGCCTCCGTCCCACGCGCGGGGGGTGGGAGAAGAGGGTCCGCTTTCCGCGACTCTCTAGGACCCAGGGGGGCAGCGGGCGCTGCACGTAGCACACGTGTTTCTGGGCCAGTCCGCTCCTCCCCCACCCGACGCTCGCCGCCGCGTCACTCCGGTTCCCTCCACAGGCCTGAGACCGCCTCCTCCATTATCCCGATTTCTCCCTCATCGGCCGCGCCTCTTCCTTCCCTCCCTCGGCTCCTAAGTTTGCGGGAGGCAAGTTCAGCGGCGCAGCAGCCGCTGAAGGAGGGAGCTCGGTAGCCTCGCGGCCCCGGGGGTCCTTCCGAGGGAGCCGCCGCGTTGCCGGACTGTGGACACAGGATGAGGATACGTTGCGGGGCGTAGGAGCTGAGTTGGCCTTTTAACCGCCCTGGCGAGCTCTTCAGTTAGTTAATGAGTTGCTGGAGGTGGGCGTTGTCCGTCCCTTTAATAAATACGATGAGAGATTCTAAACCCCAATTAGGAATTACGCATGTAAAATAAGGAACTGGCTTTCTCTGCCTCAGTTAATTAGAAATCAGAACAGAAGTATTTCGTCCTGTACTAAATATCCCAAAGGCACCAGTTCCCGTCGGATCTTGGGAGCTAAGCGGGGTTAGCTCTAGTTAGTGCTTTGATGGGAGAGTGCGAAGGAATACCGTGTGCCTTACTCTGTATTTCAGAGGAAGGAGCTGGCGAAACCACATCTTGTCTAAGAAAACCGTGACATTCATGGGTCACCATAAGTCGCCAAGTGGCTTCAAGGCATGTGCACACGCACGCGGGTCTGTGTAATGGTAATGTGTACAATGTGCCATGCAGTCCTGTGTATAGACAGCAAAGAACCTCATGGCGCTTTAAAGACGTGTATTATACTGAGTAAATTTTTAAAAATTAAGACTGTTGCTTTTGAGACAACAAACCATTACAGGCAGAAGGAGACTATGCCCAATGAGGCTTACTCCCTGGCAAGTGTGCATTGGTTTGCAGTCATACACCAAGATCCTGTACAATTTTAGCACACTGTAAATATATAGTAGTCATGGATCCTGAGACAGAGAGGGAGGGGAAGCCTGAGCCCATCCCAAGGCGAGGCTGGGGGTCTGAGCCTCTTGAAATGGTCAAGCACCAGCGATCAGGACCACCAAGACTTGTGTGTAATGGAGCCTCCAAGGAACGAACAATTAGTTTATAGTCAGATTTGCATATTTGCTTAATGGGGTTTATATTTTTCCTGTTTCTTGATACATTAATTTTTAAGCAGTTTTATATTTCATGTATTGTCATTGTCTTCATTGTAGTTGTATTGATAACTATTTTAGTTGGTGGTGGTCTTGTTCACTGTATCTGGTGTTTTTACTGTTTCGTAAAAATGTCCATGCAAATATACAAAGCTCATGACAACCTGCCTGCCAGTTTTGGTGGGGGTGCTTTACATACATTTCAGGGGCCTCTGATATCAGCAGAGGTACACTGGAATTCACAGTTGTGTGACAGATTGCACAGGAACATCAGGGTCTAGGGCTTACAGATGGTGCAGTGGTAGATGACCGACCAACCAAGACAGAGAGGGCTGTGGGTACACTTGCAAAACAATTGACTGCTCCAGGAATTATGCTTAAGTACAAGAAAAGAAAGCACAGTGGCTGGCACAATTATCTTTTTCACTAATGTAGTTCCCCAACAGAACTGCAGCCACTGGCTATTGAGATGAGCACAAATGCACCCTACTGTATACTGTAGATATTAATGTTGCATCATTCTGAGATACTGAATATTCAGTCATAGGATTCTGTAGTTTGTGGTATTTTATATCCACTACCCAAATTTACATTGGAACATTGGTATTTGGCAGTAGCGCCCCTCAACTTTTGCGGGAGTTTGGGATGCAGAACCCTCACAAAAGTTTTTTTTTAAGTGAATAACTCCCTCCTTGCCTGAGTGAGTATTCTTCCTCCCATTCCCTTTGAGGGTCCCCCCCTCCATGTGCTTGCATTTTGCCTGAGTGTACTTCCTTCCTTCCAGGTACCCAGGCAAAATGTAAGTGAATGGGAGTGGGCAGCCCCATGCCCAGAAAAGGCATACACACACAGGCAAAAGGCAGGGGAATGGGAGGGGGAGAATACGGGAGAAGCAAGTGAGTGCCTCACGAATAATCAAATTTGCAAAGGTCGAACCTGCAAATGTGAAGGGAGGACTATATTTCACAACTTTCAAACTACTACAATTGACATTAGCACAGTGGTTCTTAAACTTTTTGGAGGTCATGGACCCCTTTGAGAATATGACAAAATGTATTGGCACCGTCCTCGGAGAAATACATGTAAACAAATACGCATAAAAGTTTGCATACAATTTTGTTATTGCGTTGGAAATCAATTTGCTTTACACAGACTAGGCTGCAGTGAGGACTTACAATAACTGATTAGAAAGGTTAACTTTGTATCTTGATATTTACTGTCACAGGAAGAATTCGAAATAATAAGTAAATTGGGTGAAAAAAACACCAATACTCTTTTTTTTTTTTTACTTAATTGCTTATAGCAGATCCATGGACCCCCACAAAGAGCCCCTGAATTAGAACTCATTGTATTGCATAAGACATTTGATGGCAGTTTGTAGTGAAATCCTAGTATCTGATATCTGACAGTGACATTTGAATTTGTTCTTCAGTATTTATTAGCCTGTATCAGAAATTAAGAATTTGAAATTCTATATATGTACATTTTACTATTTTTTATTTACTTTATATATAATTCAGTGTTCTATAATTGAGTTTTGTTGTATTATACAAGTGGGACTTAAAATATGACAAGTTCCATTGAACTTCTCAGAAACCTAAATATCAGGGATGGGGAAAATGCATGCAGTCCGAAGGGCCTCAATTTATACCCCTAAAGTGGGAACAAATTTAAAAGGATGATTTTGGGGCTACAGATGATTCATAACTGTTGGAAACTGTTGTGGTTTTCACTCAACTCTCCCAAATGATGTAAGCTCCACCCCTCTGCCGGTTTCTGAAAATGGCAAAAAATGAAACCAGAGGCAAATGTGTCATCTGTTCCAGGCACGGTAATCACAGTGCTATTATCCCTGAGGGGTACAAAGGTCAAAAACAGCAAGTGCAGGTGCAATTGCTACAGCAGTTACCCACCCCTGCTGTATACAATCAGCCTGTAAAGAGAACATGGAGAAGTAGAAGAAATTTACTTCTTCAAGTGTTATGCAATTACAAGTGTGACGAAAAAAAATAGAGTATTGCACTCCAGTCTCCTGCCCCCAGACTTAATTATCATGACTTATCAGGACAGACACAACTCTTTGATCTATAGGCTTGGTTCAGTCTTGTGTATGTCTGTTTTGTTGCATTGGGTCTAATAGGACTCCTGTATAAGATTCCAACAAGGAATCTCTTTTGCAAAAAACAGAGATGGGGGTCAGTTAAGTTTAAGAAACCAACCAGGATATACTGACCTGAATCCTATTGTTGGTCTCAACTAGAGTAGACTAGCTGAATCAATGGGATTTAACCTCTATTTCAACAATTGGTTCAGTGGGTCTGCTCTAGTTGGAACTAACCCATAGGATTCTGGCTATGGTTTTCATTTATTTCATTTATTTATTGGATTTTATTCATTTATATCTCACCTTTCTCCCAATATTGGGACTCAAGGCAGCCAGTAATTCATTTAAAACAATACAAATTAAAGCATTGATAAAAGTAAAAATGTAACATTTAAAAAACAAGCAATTAATAAAGTTAAAACATTAAAAATACTAACATTTGTTAAAAGCCTATATATGTACCCTAAAAATAGCACCGCACCACCTTAAAAGCCCGACCCTAGTCAGTTTGTATAAGACTCATAGCACAAAAATGTTTTGATTTGCCAATGGAAAGACAGCCTGGATGAAGCCACCCTTGGCCTCTTCTGGGAGGGAGTTCTAAAATCTGTGAGCAGCTACCAAGAAGGCCCTCTCCCTTGTTTGCATCAAATGATCCTGCAAAGGTGGTGGGACAGAGAGAAGGGCCTCTCCAGGTGATCTGAGAGTTCTAATGGGCTCATAAAGGGAGATGATTGTTAACTCACATCAAGTCGACTTTAACTTGTGGTGATCCTATGAAGGAGACATCTCCAAGTCACCCTATCAGCAGCCCTGCTTAAGTCTTGCAGATACAGGGACATGTCTTCCTCTATTGAGACTATCCATCTGTAATGCAGTCTTCCTCTTTTCCTACTGCCTTCTACCTTATCAAGCATTATTGTCTTTTCTAGTAAGTCATATCTTCTCAAGATATGTCCCAACTCTGACAGTCTCAGTTTTAGTCATCTTGGCTTCTAGAGAGAATTTAGGCTGTCCTTCAAATAAGCTGGTCCCAAGCCGTATAGAGGTTTCTTGGTCAAAATCAGCACTTTTAATTGTGCCCAAAAATGGACTGGTGGAGCTGTTGCAATAAACAAGTTGAGTGCTTCCTGTAGCCAGCCCCAGTTAATAACCTGGCTGCAGTTCTTTGGGCCAGTGGAAGTTTCTGAGCGCTTTTCAAAGGCATCCCCACATAGGGCTTATCACAGTAATCCAAACAGGATGTAATCAAGGCGTATACCACCATGGACACATCCAACTTCTCCAGGGGCAGGCGTAGTCGGAGCACCAGCTTTAACAGTGTGTAAGCATTCCTGGTTGCTACTGGAACTGGGCCTACGGGCTCAGACTTGAATCCAGGAGTGCCCTCAAACTATAAACCTGTGTTTTCAGAGGGTTTAACCCCATCTAACACAGGCTGAATCCCTATTCCCAGATTTGTCTTTTGACTGACCAGGAGCACCTCTGTCTTGTCGGGATTAAACCTCAATTTGTTTGCCTTCATCTAGTCCATTACAGCTGCCAGGTACCAATTTAGCATAGGAACAACTTCCTTAGAGTTAGCTGGAAAGGAGTAATAGAGCTGGCTATAATCACTGTACTGGTGATCCCTGACCTCAAAACTCTGAACAACCTCTTCCAGTAGTTTCATGTAGATGTTAAATAGTATAGGGGACAAATCTGACTCCACAGGCCAATGGCCAAGAATTTGAGCAGGAATCCACCAGCACCACGCTCTGACAGCACTTCTTCAGGAAAGAACAGAGCTGGTGTAGAACAGTACCTCTAAGTTCCATCCCAGAGAGGTGACTCAGAAGGATACCATGGTTTATGGTATCGAAAGCCACTGGGAGCTCCAGCAGAACCAACAGGGACAGACTCCCCTATGAGAAGATTCCAGTTGATTTATTTCTAGGTTTTCTGCAGATATGAGAGTGGCAACTGCCAGGCTCCAGACAACCGTGTGTGCAGTTTGCAGTAAAACTGCAATGTCTGACAGACAAACCAATTGATCAATATAGGTTGCTGTTGTTGTTTTTCTTGTGTTCCACTAGATGGCAATCTATTTAACGTTGCACCTAATGGTCAAGAATCTGGACACAGTAATGACATTCAGTTCAGAACAGAATCCAGTGCTCTGGCACAAAGCGAGCTGAGCAACAGAAAGGGATGGAAAGTTGGACTTTGACTGTTTGTTTCCTCCATGCACCAGTGCACACATGAATCAGCCTCAGATTAGAGGAGGAGAGCTTTACAGTGGCAGCCAGGAACTTTAGTCTGAGAACTGGAAAAAAACACATGTAAATGTGTATGAGGGAGCATCTTTGTACAGGTTTTAATAGTAACTTGGATTTGGCAAAGTGGTAGCCTAGAATGTGTCTTCCCTGGCATAATTAAATATATGTTTTCCATTTACATAATTTTCTAATGTAAACAAATCTACATTTCTGTTCTGATATGGTATCTCTCTTGTAGTAACTTGAATAACCTTCCCCTTTAAGTGGCCACCACCTTGCCACTTCCCTAAGAGAGAGATAGGTTATCTCTTATGAAAGCTTTTCTTTTAAATCTGGAACTGATTTCTGGTCATATAACTGAAGGAATTTCTTTCTCTTACCCCCTTTGAGATTCCTATAATTCTTGTTCTGCTTTGGCAGAAGGATGTGATTTGATGGTAGTGAGTAATTATTATTGACATCTTAAGTTCTCTGGAAACATGATATTTTATTCAGGCCTTCCATGGGCAGTACTCATGATTTCCTTTGTTTTGGTTGTATACTGGTTCTTGATGTGATTTATTTACTTATTATTTTTAAACCCTTTTGCCCGTGTGTGTGTGTGTGTGTGTGTGTGTGTGTCCATCTGTCTTTACTGTAACAACCTGGGAATTTTATTAGGCCAAGCATTATATAAATATCATAATAACTGATTAATTCTCTATACTTACTACATGTTTGTTTATTGCAACCAATATGCTAGCAAATGTAAATTATATAGATGTGGAATCATCAAATAGGGTTACCAGATACTCATATGCTTTGAATGGGAGCTTGACCTGCTGGAATCAGCAGGTGAATCTTCCCACACTATGCAGATAAAGAGAGTCTGCTCATGCTCATAATGCAAGAAGAGAATCTGATTCAAAAGTGACAACCCTACATTGACACCAAGAGGTAGCTGAAGACCCAGGTGAAAACCTACTGGGTCATCTGCCTTGAAGGGTGGGGACTGGTATGAAACTTGTACCTTTTACATAGCTGAAGGAAATTCAGTGGGTGATGTTTGCTTCATGCAAGCGAAAGAAAAAAAAACTAAATTTTGGATTGCTATGCAGCTTAGCCCAGCCAATAACAAAAATATTAGCAAAGCCAACTGAGAGGCTGACTGAGACACAGTAAGTTTGAAACAGAGGTATTTTCTAAGGAGTGAAATAGTTTAGTGAGATAAGCATATTGGATCAAAAAGTAAGAATTTTTAGTGATGAACTGACAGCTCATCAAGCAATAGCTTTTTGCATTCCTCTTTGGGTGTTGCAGTGGAACTGCTTAAGGTTTCTGGCAGCATTCTCTGTTTACAAATATGAAAAACATCTTGGAGAGTTTGAAAACCCATGAAAAGCAGGTTCCTAACATGCTGGGAGACTTTTGTGTTTTGTGTTTCCTGTAGTGAGGCAGCAGTGTGGACACACTGCTTATGTCGATGCCATTATGTTCCCCATCAAGTGTGGGAATGAGCAGGGAACCGGTGTAGCCAGAATTTGGAAAATCATCTGTCCATGTTTGCTGAGGAATTTGAGGAGCCAGGTAACTTTTCAAAGGTCTTCTTGGAATCTGAGTGAAGTGCTAAGACTGGAACCAATGGAAGCATGTACTTGTTCCTTGAAATTACACCTGGTCAGTTAAGTCATGTGAACAACTAGTGCTATCGCCCAAGAAGGATGAGAATCCAGGGAAAAGAATTGGTGAGAGTGCATGAGGCAGAGAAATTGGTAAGTGGGTAAGGCGCAGGAAAGTTTCTGGAGCAAAATGGTAACAGTGAAAGGAGGGTAGCAGAAGACAGGATTCCTATGTTGGTGCCTGTGTCAATATGAGTCTTGAACAAATGTGTAAGTAAAGACTGTGTGGTTGTCATAACATGTAAGGATTTTAGAAAGCTTATTTTTTCAAATAGCCTCCAGGATACAAATGAATTTAGAAGTGGAAAGCATATGTTTCTGATCAAGCCAGACCTGTTATGCTAGGCATCTATTTGTGCATGCCTTAACAACATGTTATGCCAGTCGCTGTAGTGGAAGCTTCCCTATTGCAATCACAAACTATGAGGCAGAATGGCTCTGAACAGCTTCCAGATTGATAGGATTCTGGGTTCTGACATGCCCAGTTTTCTCTAGAGTCTTGATTCATAACTGTTGCACAATGGGGCAGAATGTGATGGTAATACATTGATACTCACTGGTGCTCTGCAAGCCAATAAATTCCAGACGTGCCTGAACTCCAAAGACCTCACAGCTCAGAAGCTATGTGGAATCAAACAGTAGTCATGCTGGCTGCCTGATTCTGGGAACTGTAGTCCAAAAACTGAGTTTTCCAGCCTCTGATTACTCTGCAGCAGTTATTGCCAGGCTAATTTAGGGACATAAATCTTTCAGACATCCTTGGAGGAAGCCCAGGATAAAAATGTAATAAGTAAAATACAAAAGATATCTGAAATTCCATCTAGTGTCAGGGCTCCCAAGGAAACTTGGGAGAGTGGCATCCAAGGTCACACCCTATTTTGCAAAAAATCAAGGTAATTCTCCCAAACACCCTCTAACGTGTAGAAGGAATTTCACCATGTTTTTGCCAAACCCTCCATTTTAGGCTCAGGAAAAACCTTTTTTAAACTAAATGAACTGACCTGGAGTACAACTTCTGGATCTTGGGGAGAAAGCCTTGGGGAGCTGCATGTGGCCCATAGGCTGCATCTTTCCTGCACCTGACCTAATGGATCTTATGGTCAATAGGATAAATTAAGACTAGATTGACATTTACACTGGTTTGGTTTCTGTATTGAGCTCTGGAAATGTTTAGTATGCAAGTCTGGGATGCCCAACCTTCAAAGATGCCTAGCTACAGCTATTTATCACTGAAGCCTGAATGCATTCAAATGAATGTGGGTGGTAAGAAACCCAGCCAGACGGGTCATGCAACCAAAGCATGAAAATTTAAGCAGGCGAAAAGACAGACAGGAAATTATCAACAAAGGAAGGAACTGCTTAAGGTTTCTGGCAGCATTCTCTGTTTAAAAAAAGTTACACAACAAGCAAAAGTTGAAATAGACCCTTCACATTTTTTTAAAAATTGATATTTCTCAAGCAACAACGGTAATGTTTTTGGAAGTGACACAAAAGAGCCTTGAGGTTTCCTCTCATTTCAAACCTGATAGGAGATAAATTTTGAAGCTATAATGCAGATAGAAAGTCTAGACCCATACCCTTTAAACATTTGATAAACTTATTACAAACTTTATGACCAGAGGAATCTCAAAAATGCTGTTACTTTTTATGCTATACTGGAAGGAAGTATATGCAAGTAGTACAGCACTTTTGGCCTTCTTACGCGTCAATATTTTTACAATACTTTATAGCTCTGGTTTGGTGGTTTCCTATGCATAGGTCACCATAAGTCGAACTCAACTTCACGGCAAGTAACTGGAACAACAACAAAGCATATTATCAGGGATGATTAAAATAGTCAGAAGTGCCTATTTCAGCAAGTATCATACTATTCATTAGCCAGATTAGAATTTGCAAGGCAAATAGGAAAGCCTTGCCATGACTAAAGTTACATACATAATATTGGTGATGAAATAGTTTCAATATATGAACACAAAATAACATTGGTATTATAGTATTCAGCATATACAGAGGATATTGTGCCAGAAATATTTCCAGGTAGAGATGAGGGAGAATTATGAAGTAGAATTATGTGCATTATATACTTGTATGCTGCATCTTGGAACAGGACTTGGGAGACATATGGCAGTCTAGATGCTATTGCACTGCAGTCCCTAGCACTTCTAGCCAACACAGCCAATGGATGAGGGATGATGGGAGTAGGAGTCAAACAACAGCTGGAGGGCTACATATTGCCATCCCTTCCTAAAAGCTTGTGAGATTCCAGTCTGTATATGTTGATAGTGTATCACATACCTAATGTACTAGCCTGTACTAATGGTCTGACAGAGTTTGGCAATATAGCTGATTTTAATTTAATACCACCTAGTACACTGTGTGTTTGTAAGTGCTGTTTTTTTAAAAAAATAAAATTGTAAACATAATGGATCCTGAACATTCTTTAAATACAGACATATATTTGCCGAGAATAGGCTAAACTGGAGAGGGAATTGTGAGGTACTACAGATGTTTACTGGACTGTAACTCCTGGCTGTTCTAACCATCACAGTCAATGGTGATGGTCTAACATCTGGAGTCTAACATCTGGAAGACCATCCAGTTCCTGCTTCTGGGCCAATCAAAGTAAGACTTGAGTTTAGCTTGTCTATTAGAATTCTCCATTTCTGCTTGTGATGTCTTTAAATATTAAAACAGCAAAGGGAAATTCTGTGTGTATCTTAAGGAACCAGTTCATATTTCAGGTTTGAATACAAGCTCAGCTAATGATATGTATTAGCAGGTAAAGGAGAACAATTGTTTCACCATACTATATCTTTCTGCAGCAGTGAGGATTGTTTGTTTGTTTTCTATTTTTTTCAAATATAGTTTCCATTTTAAAGAAAGATGCTTCAAGGATACACTTGATGTCTATCCTGATGTCATTCTTGATTTTAAGCTGAAATACTTGCTTACCCCCATTAGCTTTTGGAAGAGGGCAGAAGGAAAAGTGCAGATTTTGAGGATGTCGGATCCAAATGGAATTCAAGCTTACAGTAAATTCATTGCAATTAAACCAGCCAAAGCAGCTGGTCTGCTCTAGAATAACAATGACTAAATCTGGATCCAATCCACTGTAAATCATATTATTATGTTTTACTGACATACTGCCCCACAAAGTTATTTGACAATGCTTTGCCTTTTTGGGTACTGTGTTGCTTAATTTTTAAACTGTAACTCCTAGGAGCTAGACGCTGTGACACACGTTAATCTAGTCTAACCAGACTGTTTTGCAAAAGGAACTCTCCCCTGCAAAGGTTTACAATGAGCTTTATGACAAAGAAGTAGCTCAGTTATCTCTTTACCATCTCCATAAAATGACTTAAAAAGAAAATTAAAAATTACTGCAAAATTACCAATGCATTAAATAAATGTTCCATGGTCTTTATGCGAGAGTTACATACCAGTAAAGGTTAAACATGCATTGAATCTGTTCTGTTCAGTGCCTTCACTGGGGCTTGGGTAAATAAGAACATGACCTATTTTCAGAAGTCTTATATGTCTTTTTCTTTTTTTTTTTTTACAAGAACAGCTTGGGACTGGAAAGTGACATATTAAAAAGAGCCCAGGCTGCTTTAGGCAATGGAAGAGAACATTGCTAACAGAGAGGACTGAATGTTCTCACATCATCCCTTGCCACTGCGAGAGACTGGAAAAATTGCTTTTCTTGAATTATACCTGTTCGAAGCTCTAGCCAGCATAATCACTGGTTATGCTGGCTAGGAGATTCTAGGAGTTATGCTCAAGAAAAGTAACTCTGTGAGGTCTAGGAACAATAAACACAAACCAGAAACCAAACCTGAACATTTTACTGAACTGGACCAAGAACAGTAAGATTCCTCTTTCCTCCCTCCATCGATATTAATTCTTAAAGTATTCCATTTTTTAAAATGACTAGCTCAACAACAATATTATAAAGGTTAGATTAGGTGTATCAAAAAATTTGCCAGTGACAGGACTTCAGAAGACCTTAAATAGTTTAATCTAGATTTTCTTTCATAAGCATCTCATTCCACCTCATCTGATAGACAGACCCACCTGAAGTAGTGCATAGTATGAACTTATCATGCCAAAGTACTTTTCAGCGTTTGTTTATGGGATGCACTAATTTACAGGTGATCTGCACCAAAACTCACTCTAAAATTACCCTTTAAACTGTAGTAAAACTGTTGTTCATATAAAGCAGGTGAGGGCAACCTGTGGACCTCCAGATGTAGTTGGCCTGCAACCCACATCAGGCCAAGCTAGTACAGCTAATCATGAGATGCTAGGAACTGAAGCCCAACAATATCTAGAGGACCCAAGTTGTACACCACCACTATAAAGAACAATCATGTTAAACATATTCTTGAAGGAATCTAATATGCTGATGATACCCAGCTCTATCATTCTTTTCCACTTAATTCCAAGGAAGCTGTTCCTGTGCTAAACCAGTGCCTGGCCCCTGTAATGGACTCGATGAGGAGAAACAAATTGAAGCTCAATCCAGACAAGGCAGTGATGCTTCTGGTCCGTTGAGACAGATCTGGGGACAAGAGATTCAGCCTGTTTTAGACAGAGTTACATTCCCCCTGAACATGCAGGTTCACTGTTTGGGGGTACTCCTGGATTTAGCTCTGAGATTGTAGACCCAGGTTTTTGCAGTCACCAGAAGTGCGTTTGCACAGCTAATATCCGTGCACCAACTGCAACCATTCCTGGAGAAGTTGGGTCTGACCACAGGGTACGTGCCTCAATTACATCTCATTTGAATGACTGTAATGGGCTCTATGCAGGACTGCTTTGAAAAGTGCTCAGAAACTTCAATTGGCATGAAGAGCTGCAGCCAAATTGTTAACTGGGTCTGGCTACAGGGAGCACACAATTCCCTTGTTGCAGCAGCTCCATTGGCTGCCAGCCTATTTCTGGGCGCAATTCAAAATGCTGGTTTTGACCTATGAAGCCTTATATGGCTTGAGTTCAGGTAACTTGAAGGACTGTATCTCTCTTTAGGAACCCCATAGAGCTCTACAATCAAGTGGAGAGTGGCTCTACTCTCTGTCCAGGCTTGTTAGGTGGGAACAAGGGAGAGGACCACCCTAGGAAGGCTAGAATGGCCCCATCCTTGCTCTCCTTCTGTTGCAGGTCAGGACATTTTTATGCTAACAGGCTTTTAAAAACTGACTGTGATGGGCTTGTAATGCTGTGCAGTGCTGTTTTTAAGATCTGGCCTTTTAATGAATTTTAATATTTTAAAGTTTTAACTTCATAAATTGTTTAATCACTTTTTAAGTAACTCGTATATAGTAATACCTTTATTAATGAACTTTTATAGTTGTAATCTATATTTTTAAATATGTCATTAGCTGCCTTGAGTCTCTTGACTGGGAGAAAGGCAGGATGTAAATAAATTAAATACAAATAACAAATTCTATAATATTTTTAAAAAATATCCTGTCAGGGGATTAGTTTTGGCTAATACATAGCAGTGCTTCCACAGTTGAATTCTTATTATGGTGTAATAAACTCACACATACATTAAGGTGGAAGATATTTTAAATATGGCAGGAGCAAAAGGCATCTTCTTTTTCCAAAGCAAACAGTATTTTCACATATTATGTATTTGGCTCTTCTGCAATGTAAATCCAAGAAATACAGTGCTAAATAGGTACCTAGATCACTAGTTTCCTTCTACATTTTCATAGAGAAATGCATAAGCATTTAAAATTCTTATTTTGTCATGTATTTAGATTCCACAAGCCAAGATGGCTTTATACTTGTTGTTGGACCTAACGTGCAGTTTCTAGAAGTATGTAAATTTTAGGACAATGTATTCCAGAAAGCAGCATGATTGGAATTGTATATAACTTTAATTGGCTCTTATTTAACACCTGTTTCAGATATACAAAGTTGGAGATTTTGCACATGCTGAGACCTGACTTCCCATAAGAATATGTTTGTACAGAGTATCTATATGCAACTGGGGGCTCAGTAATCTGAATATATTTGCCTGGATCATAAATGCTGGGAAAATGAGTAGCAGCTATGCAAGTGATCTCTGTCGTATATTTATGTTCTTCATACAAATGCAGAAGAGATTGTGGAGGCATGCTGTGGAAGCTTTGAAGCAAGTGTGTCTGACTGAACTTTTAGCAGCCAGAGTAGGAACTGAGCAGGACTTTACCTCTGCCCCATGATTAATAAACAAAAGCAAAACTTGTGCAAAGTAAATAAATGCACCCTGAACATATACTTAATTTATATAGGAAACTGGATTCATTTTCATGTGGCTGTGCTGTACCACCCAATGTTATATTATCTGTGACATGAAGATGATTGTGTTTTGATAAGCCAGTGTCAAACTGCTGTTATGAGAAATGCAGAAAAAGTTGTGTTCACATGACTTAGATTTAGCATTCACAGCACACACTCCCACTCACGACTTTGGAATGGTTCATGTAAATTTGGTCAGTTTGACTGTTGCTCGGATAGTTTTATCAAGACAAGTGATCATGGTAATAATATACAGGAAGCCCCCACTTTTAATGCCCCATTATCTGATGACTCACCCTTTTGATGCTTCCAAATTAAGAACAAGTTCCAGTAATTTAACAGGCATTCTGCTCTTTTATCAGTTCTTATCAACAGAGGCTTGCTTAGAACATGTGCATTGCTTGCAAAGTTGAGCTGAGAAGGGAAAAAAGGCACCAAGTGAGCTAAAAGACTTTGCAAGTAGCATGTGCTCAGTTGGTCCCAAGGGAGCCTCTGTAAGTCCTTCATACTCCCTACAGCACAGTACATGGGTCTCTCTTTTCAACCAATTCTGTTTTCTGACAGTGTGTCAGCCCCTAACCTGTCAGGTAGGTGGGGGAAGACTATATATACTGTTTCACCATTAATTCCATTTAAGTTTACAGGCTAAGCAAAAAAACTAGTCTACTGTTTGAAGTAAGAGCACTGAAAATTATGACTAGTAATACTATGCACCATCCATATGCCTACTACCTATGAGCATTTCAGTAATTTATTTGGAAGACTGACATAGAAGTTGGGTTGGCTTTTAGGTGGTAAGGTCAGGAAACAGAAGTACTCTCACAATATGCTCTCAAGATACCAATGGTGCCATAACTTTTTTGTCATCTCCCCCACCACAGAAGGCACAAAGGCAGGGTCCAAAAAGGCAAATTCTTAGTCAGGCTAGGAGGGAATTAAGATAGCTGCAAGGTTGTTGTACACAAGTTGAGAAATGGCAGCTCTCCAAATCATCTCTCCACTAGAAAGCCAAAAAGGGATCACCTAATCTTCATTTGCAAAATCTCCCAGACAGCAGACATGGTACTAGATGCTTTTATAACTAAAATCAGCCCACTTCAGGTGGAACAAAGTTTGTTTTACAATGAAGTTATTTATTCTGAATGTGAGAATTTCCAGGTAAGCAGTCATGCCATAACTAGAAGTACAATTAATGGTAGCAAAGTACTTTGTCTCTATCTCAAACTTATCCATCCAAATGTGGAAAAAATATTTTGGTAAACTGCTCAAAGACTACTTGCTGGTGCCAGAATTCAGGATGAGACTGGAAGCAGCTTCTCTATTAAAACTCACATTTTTGTTGGTGGCATCTCTAAGCCATGATAATTCAATAGGTTTTCAAGCATCCCCTTCTAAAAGCCGATTGTTTTAGAATATATAGTAATGAGACAAAGACTCCATGTTAGTTTACTAATACACAGTACTTTATTTATATCCAACCAGATGTTTCAGTGCTTGCATCACCATTAACTGGAAAATTATCTTGATTATAAGAGAACAGTTTACATTTGAGATGTGTTCTCATTTACTTTTTATTACAAGCAAAGCAGTAAACGGACATAGCTACACAATGGACTTCTGTGAAGTTTAATACTCCTCGCCTTCATCTTCACCATCCAGGGAGTCTGTGCCCACTTCTTCATAATCTTTCTCAAGTGCAGCCAAATCCTCCCGGGCCTCAGAAAATTCTCCTTCCTCCATTCCTTCTCCTACATACCAGTGGACAAAAGCACGTTTGGCATACATCAAGTCAAATTTGTGATCCAGGCGGGCCCAGGCTTCCGCAATGGCTGTAGTATTGCTGAGCATGCAGACTGCACGTTGGACTTTGGCCAAGTCACCACCAGGAACTACTGTTGGAGGCTGGTAATTGATACCCACCTAGAAAGCAACAGAAATGTGGACATGACATGGCTTTCTTATACCACAAGAACATTGTATTTAGAAGGGAGCTGCATCTGAGCACAGACCAGGAAATTCAAGGTTGAGATTATTTCGCATTTTAATCATTGGGATTACAGAACCTCATTAATTTAAGCTATGATCTTTTCCTATACTGATTGAAGTATAGCAAATGATTAACAATCCCCGTTTACTGACGACTTTCTCAAAAGAACCAGTTTCTATTATGGAGATAAATTTTAGCCATTTATACTCAAGCTGCAATGTCTTGTTATTTTTTCCAACTAGCACACTTGATTAATCTTGGAACGAATGTATGTGGAGTGATTTGGGAAGTTCTGCATGCACTAATTAGAGCAGCTAGCTAATACACAACTTGTCAAGATAATCTTCCTTCTTCCATACATCTCCATCAATTGGTAACTTCAGAAATGTTAGAACCTAACTGCTCCCCCTTTCATTGACTCCTTCCCACAATAGTAGACTAACTTGAACAAAACTAGCACTTAAGAATCTTATGTGAGAAAGCCCTAATGCTTAAATATTTGAATCAGCTTCAGTTATAGTTAATGTATTTTCAGTTGAATTTGAGCTGCTTTCCATCCCAGATACAGGTGGTGCAACTAAAATACAAATTATGCACAGCAATAAAATTATGAACAGGCTACTCAAGCAGCTATGTGCCCTTTTTTCATATCTAAAACAAAGAGAGCTAGTTTGTAAGAAAAGTAATGCCATGAGGGAGAAACTAAAATGCAAAGTCTATGGTCAGCCCGTACTTTTAATTGCATGCTCCTAGGTCATCTTAACCACAATATAAGTCAGTTTATTTAACCCTGTTTGCATCATATGCAAGCTTATACACACTAAGTATATACTTAGACATTCAATAAATTACTGACTGCAACTAGAGTAATGAGTGATAAGTCATTTTTCAACTCCATTAGCGTTGCTTACCTTAAAACCAGTAGGACACCAGTCAACAAACTGAATGGTACGCTTTGTTTTGATAGCAGCAATAGCAGCATTGACATCCTTGGGGACAACATCTCCACGATACAACATACAACAGGCCATGTACTTGCCATGGCGCGGATCACACTTTACCATCTGATTGGATGGCTCAAAGCAAGCATTGGTGATTTCAGATACAGAGAGTTGCTCATGATAAGCTTTCTCTGCTGAAATAATGGGGGAGTATGTTACCAGGGGAAAGTGAATTCTGGGATAAGGCACCAGGTTTGTCTGGAACTCTGTCAAATCCACATTTAAGGCACCATCAAACCTGAGAGAGGCAGTGATTGAGGAGACAATCTGACCAATCAGGCGGTTGAGGTTGGTATAAGTAGGGCGTTCAATGTCCAGGTTCCTACGACAAATATCATAGATTGCTTCATTATCAACCATGAAGGCACAGTCAGAATGTTCAAGGGTGGTATGAGTGGTTAGGATGGAGTTATATGGCTCAACAACAGCAGTTGAAACTTGTGGAGCTGGATATATGGCAAATTCTAATTTTGATTTCTTTCCATAGTCGACAGAAAGGCGTTCCATCAGCAGCGAAGTGAAGCCTGAACCAGTTCCTCCTCCAAAACTGTGGAAAATCAGGAATCCTTGCAAGCCAGTACACTGGTCTGCCTGAAAGAGGAATGTGCATATTACAACAGACTGCTACAGGTAACATTTACAGTTCTAAGGGGGGAGTTGGTCCATTTGCCCTTCTTCAGCTCATGGCATCCCCACAGATGCCCAAATCAGCATTATTCTGATTTTTAATAAGGTTCACTTCTAGACATTTAAGCAAGATAGGAATACTATAGACAGGAGTGCTGCTGAATATATGGCCTTTAATTGATAATTTCCTTAAATATAAGACGGTGCATAGGAACGATGGGCAAAATGTGGCTGAGGCTGCATATAATCCTAACACATTTGTGTCCTCACCCTTTCAAGACCTACTCTTTATATTAAATAGTGAAATGCCCCCGGAAGCTGAAATTCATCCTTTAAATGGCTCACAGTTTAGCACAGAAATACCAATTTTCCAAAAGTAGAATAGAACTTCCAGTCACATCTTTTTTCCCTGTGCAGCCCCTGGAAAGTCCTGAGGGCAGAAAATCCAGCCCTAAGTCTGCTGAAGTTGCGCATTCTTTGTTTACGGGAAGAACCGTGAGTAGTTCCCACAACTAGCCAAGCAAATATTTGCTTTTCAAAAGGAAGATGTTTGCATTACATTGAAGTCACAGGCAAATTCCATTACCTGAGGTCTATGAACTAAGCAAGCTATGATTCTCAGAATTCAGACATCTGTTACTTTACTTTTGTCCCCATTAGACTCTCATTCCCTCTTCAACTTGATTTCAAACAATGAGAGAAGAGAGTAAGCCCACAGAAGTGGCAGATGCAGATTTGAGGTATTATTTTAGTCCCCATAACAGGGCCCCCCTGTACTAACAGAAGTGTGGCCACTAGGCAGGGTGGATGTTATGTTTGTTCAAGCCCTGTTGGTTTAATCAGACAAAGCTTGTCACATCAAAATCACCTCATTCTCCCAACCATAATAAGTAGCCTGAAGCAACAGCCACTTCCTAATGGAGTTGCATACTGAGTTTCCACCTTCATTTTGGGAAAAGATGATAGAGCTTGAGAATGCTTACAGACTTAAAATGCCAGGTGAATTTTCAACCTTCAGAATGAGTTTAAGGAGTGCAAATGACCCAATTTATGTTTCATAGTACAAAAGCACTAGAACATACCAGCTTCCTGACACGCTCCAATACCAAGTCTATTATTTCTTTGCCCACAGTGTAGTGACCTCTTGCATAATTATTAGCAGCATCTTCCTTGCCAGAAATCAGCTGCTCAGGGTGGAAGAGCTGTTTATATGTCCCATTCCGCACCTCATCTGCAACAGAAAGTACATTATTCTACCACAAAACTGAACACTGTAGCACCATAGTTTACTGTGGTGCAAAGAAGAGATACAGGAAAGGATGTTTTTACAGAATCTGAGTATGGTTAGCAATCCTTTTAAGCATAATACTTTCCATTCTTGTGTGACATAAAGAAATGGCAAGTGTATATTAGATGAACAAGTAATACTCAGTAAAAACATGAAGGCCCAGAAATGCCTCTGATGAAAAACTCTGCCTGGCTTCAGAATTTCTAGCGATTTTTCTCTAGTCTCTAGTATGATTTTTAAAGAAACTATTTGGTTCAAAGTTTAATAGTTCTTTTGTAAAGTTGCTTTTAGCCCTTACAGTTAACTGCTTTGTTAAAACAAAATGTTCTTGTGTATTTAGTTTGTTTTAAACACTACCGACTTTCTCAGTTTGCAACCTAGAGTAGTTCTTCAGCAAAAAAAGGTGAGATATGAGCTAAATATGTCTATGCATAAATAAAACTTGGGTTAACGATACTTTTCTAGCTGCAGAAACTTCAATTAACAATCTGTTTGAAAATAAATCTCTACTGTGCCTTGCTCTGGATCAACTTACAGTCGGCCCTCTACTTTCAGTAGGGTTAGGGGCCCAGGAACCCCATAAAAATGGAAAAACGGCAGATATCAAGGCATGTGCACGTGTGTCTGTGGTAAGGGGGCCAAGACATGGTGGGAAGAGTGGGTACCTAGGTGGGGGAAGGGAGATGGAAGGAAGAGCAGCATGGTGATCCTATGCCTCCTCTTCTCTTGCCCATCTTTTTTCTTGAGTTTGTGGGGGTACAGTGGGAGGGTTTGTGGTGCTAAGAAATTGGACTGAGACCATCCTTAGCTGGCCAAGCCGCAGTTGGTGGAGGAAGGAGGACAACCAGAGGTGGGTTTTTAAAGGGCTGCATGGCCTGATTGGAGCCACCAAGGGTAGGTTCCTTTGGAAAGGAAACATTGCAGGGGGGCAGGGGTTGGAGAAACTCACAGATTATCAATGCTGACTAAATAAATGAATGCAATTTGATTTACATAGTGTCCAAATGACAAGAAAAAATGGATCTTCAGACCTTCCAGGTTCTCATACATGAACACCAACATAGCAGTTCTTGAACCCTAGTCATACAGCCCATATTTACCTATCACTGCTGGTTCCAGATCCACAAACACAGCACGAGGAACATGCTTTCCTGCACCAGTCTCACTGAAGAAGGTGTTGAATGAGTCATCACCTCCACCGATTGTTTTGTCACTTGGCATTGTCCCATTAGGTTGAATGCCATGCTCCAAACAGTAGAGCTCCCAGCATGCATTCCCAATTTGCACACCAGCTTGACCAACATGGATTGAGATGCACTCACGCTATGGAAGGAGAGACAAAAGAGAAAGTTAAAACAATTTTTTCTTCCTTCATTCTTTATCATAAACTGAAAGGCAAACTGCCACTTAAGTTATTGAAACTGGGAATTTGAGGTGGGGAGATTCTCTTAAACTGAATTAAACCTATAATTACCTTTTAAATAGTTGCCAAGTCTTTGAGGGTTAATAGAAAGCATTCAGTGGTCTCTGGATACCCAGTATTGCCAACCTAGCTACAAAAATAGTATAGCTACCAGGGGAATCCACCATTCAGGGGACCCACAACACCTAATACATTGCATAAAAATAAACCCAACATATTAATGTTGAAGTTACACAGCACAAACCCCACATTTTTTCCTCATCCATTCCAGCCACTTTTACAGCTGTCTCAGCAAGTTAGGGAATAATGTCCTTGTCTATCTAGTCAATTTATTCATAGGCACATAATTCAACTAGAACACCAGATACCCATGCTTTACCAGAACCAATCAAGGTATACGTATGTAAAGATAAGTATTTTGCTCCAATATGCATTTCTAAGTGAGGAACCTTCAACACAACACATAAGTTTTTTACATGGGCAATTCTTGGTTTTTACTCTTAATTTCTTCTATTGACTTTTTAAAAATCTAGTATCTAAGAGTAACTGGAACTTTACCAGTATAAAGCCTGCCTAGTTTATTTTCTACTGTTAAAGGAGACTGTGAGTTTCACTTAGGCTAGAGACACCACTGAGCTTATTTATTTTTAAAAGAAGCAAATAATTCTGACATTCTAGATCTCAATGCCTAATCAGTGATGCTGATTTGTAAAGTATGGCCCAACGCCCCTGGAGGTGACAGTTGAAACTATTTTGGGATATTTCCATTCATTTCATCAAATACTCAAACACAAAGTAATCTTTTTTAAATCCCAGAAGGATAATCACGCAATAATCTCAACTTCAGTCCATTGCAGTATTTCATTTTTAGTTCAATGAGCAGTTTTAAGAGTATAATTACAGATATTTTTGTAAATACTAAGCCACCTTGATCTTATTCCTGTTTCTCATACGCTTGTCTGTTCCACAGCCCTCCAGTAGATCTCTCCCCTCTTTGTACCTTCAGCTTCTTTGATGCTACTCAGTGGCTGCTGGACTAATGGCTGAGGGCACAGTGCAAAGGGGCCAGTTTCAAGGAGCCCATCCTTTCCACCCTGTGCAAGTTTATCCACATTTATAGCTGTGTAATTGCTTGGTGAAAATGTTCCACAAGGTTCTCCTTTCTCTTCCAAGAAGTTTGAAGGCACAAGATAAGAACATCAGAGATACATCTCTGAAGGAACATCACAGATATGGATCCCTTCAGTGAGAGAACACTTGTCCTACGCTCTACTTACTGTCCTGCCATCTGCCCTCTTTATCCAACTGTTCTTCAATCTGTGTCATCCAGATATTTTCAATACTAACCTCTGCCCACTGTCTGTTATGGCTAGCACTGACTGGGAATTGTTTAAAAACATCCAGAGGGCAACAGGTTAGAGAAGGTTGAAAAGTGAGAGAAAAAAGTAAGAGAAAGTGGTTCAACAGGACTCTCCAGTCATGGAGTTCACAGTTGCATCTGGTTTGGCACGCTGTTCACCCAGACATATGTAGACCCCTCCAGTTTTGTGTACCTACAAAATAGTCCAAAACAAAGATAACTGGGTGTGAGACAGACAGTGTCTCCCTGCTCAAACCAGAATAACAGAAGTGAAACAAAGGTTGCTCTCCAAGCAAAGGAAATAGCCAGTCACCATGATCTCTCTTCTGTTGACCTGTGTGAAGTAGCTGTGCAAACAGCTGTCAAGATTGCTTTGACTGTAGTATCTCATCAGATCTGTAAACTTAGTTGTTGTTTTAAATTAAGCTTCTTAACTCATAATGCAGGGAGTGGGAATTCTGAAGTCCTCTAGATATTACCAGATTGCAACTCTCAGCAGCCCCAACAGCACAGCCTATGGTAAGCAACCTTGGGAGCTGTAGTTCAACAACATCTGTAGAATCATACAGTGTCACAAACCACCTTCCTTGCCTTTGAGAAAGCAAAAATAATTCCCACAACTGGTTATATTGCTATTATCTATGGTCTACAGTGGAATCAATTCTCTGATTGCAATACTTCCATTTGCATAACAAGAACACATTTCTGCTTCTGTTACATATAGTTTAGATATTTTTATGCAAGTCATTTTTCTCCTAGTAATCAAAAGGGCATAATTTGAATGGTCAGATTCTGGGCAGCATTTTAATCAGATGTTTAAAATGCTCAAGTTATAATTGGCAGTAATTTCCAAGTTCACTGTTTCTGCCTCCATTATTTGGAGTATTTGGAGAAATCACTGTAGCAAAAATAAGTGATAGAATGTGACAGTAAAGTCCTGCAGCCAGTTTAAGAGTTAAAAAGACCTGTGCTACCATGTAATTTGTGACACGGTAAAAGAATTAGAATGAAATTACTTCAGCAATGTGAACTTTATACCAAAACTAGAGAAGGAAAACAGCCCTTTCAAAACTAGATTTGGCAGAGATGTTAAAACACCAGAGAATGGAAAGAACTCTGAGAGGCAGCCATCTTCTTTAGAAACTTCCCACCATTTTGCAGCCATCCTTCTAAACAAACTTGTTAAAGAAAAAATACAGTCTGACCAAAAAACCTGCACCAGGAAGTTATGCCACTGCAATTAGGTGTCTGAACGCCTTAAATAAAACTGCAAGAGTGAGAAGTGGGTAAGGCCTAAGAGACTTCAAAATAGAAGTAGATAGGGCTTAGACTGGACGGTCGAAAACTCCTTCCCACCCCTCCTGATCCCTCTTCCCATTTCAAACAAAGAACATTTCAGAGTTGTGTGTGTTTCGAGATGTCAGCCCTAAACGTCCCAGATAATCACTCAACTCCGAGGCATTGGGAATGTTCGGGCTCTTGGCTTCTGGACGTGTGGACATTTCACACGTCTCCCAGTGTCGGAAGTCCACGGGGCATGCTGTGGAAACGGAAAAGATTTTGCAGGCAGGAAACAGGTAGAAGCTGATCGGGGACGGACGTGGTGGGCAGCCAGTTCGAGGCCACATAGCAAACGCCACGCCGAGCCCAGGCTCCCAGGCAGGGGCTTTGGACGCTGACCTCTGAAGTCCGCCGCCACTTCATCCTCCCCGGACGCACATCTCGGGCGAGGGGAAAGGCACCATCCCGCGTTACTATGGACATGTAGATGAACATAGCCACTTATCCACAGAGGCCCCTGTCCCAGTCCGGAACGGATCGCATCACTGTTATGGACACCTTTCTATAGGTAACTAATGGCCTTTCCGCACTAGACTGTTACAGCGCTATTATTCCACTTCCAACATCCTATGGAATCCTGGGGTTTGCAGTCCTGCAAACCCCAGGATTCCATAGGATGTTGGAAGTGGAATAATAGCGCTGTAACAGTCTAGTGATGAAATGGCCTAAGTTGACATAATCTCCCACAGCCACCTGGCGCGTTCTAGAGAACTACAAGATTCTTCCCCGTCCTCTCTCGCCCAGAGCCAAGGGCACAGATGGCGATGAAAGACGCCAAATTTATTTCTTTTTAAGCCTCTCTCTCCCGGACTACTGACTCACGCGTTGTTAGCACCGTGCAGAGAGTTAAAAAAAAGACCGAAAGAGGTTTTTTTTAAAAAAACCCCGAACGCTCACTCCGGACGAAGCTGACCTTATACCCGCATTACATAATACAAGAAATACATATCGCCGTTTGCTGATCCCGGGAGTGGGAAACAGAAAAGCCCCCCTGCAGAAAGAGAAGGGGGAAAACCCGAAAAAATCCCTGGTCCTTACCATGTCTGCAGCAGGTTATGGATGTACGAAGCGACCGGTGCACGGGCCACAGCAGACGCGCTACGGGTCTGAGCTGCACCGCGAAAACAGCTGCTCGGCGTTCCGGGCGGCGTTTATATAGCGAGGCCGAAAGAGCGCTGCTCTCCTTGCAGCTCATTGGGCAGCGCGACGGTCTTCTGGCCACGCCCCTTACGGGCCATTGCAGGGAGAGACGAAAGGAGCCACCCCTCCTCCACCGTCATTGGGCAGCAGGTATGAATTTGTCCCTTTGCGTTCAGCCATAGGGTGATTCGTAATAGGGCAAACCTGAATTGGACGTTCCCGCCAAATCAAAGGCGAGCGAAGACGCCGTCTGGGCTCCAATTTCCGCAGTCCTCCAACCTCTCCCTGACATACTTCCACTCCTTCCCGCCACCCGAGTTACCTGTTTTGTGCCTGTGCTTCCCTGGGACGTGGAGACCGCAGCCTGGAAATGTTACCTTTTTGGGACTACAGCTGCCAGAATCCCCCAACCAGAACGACCATATCCTGGGAGCTGTACCTCAATAAAGTGACTTTTCCAAGCACAGGTGTGCGAATGAGCTGTTCCCTGATTTTTGGAAACCCTGTTAAGTGTAGCGCACAGCTCTGTTCCTAAACTTTGGTGCTGCTGCCCCCCTCAGCATTTATTGCTTCAGGTAGTAAATTAATTTGCCTAAGAATTGAGCCAGAACCCTTTCCTGTTGTCATTACCAGGTACAAGAGACTATTTCAGACTACACAATGTAGTGCTTTGATTCCACTTTACCTGCCAAGGCAAATCCTATGTAATGCTGCTGTTTGTAGTTTAGGGATGTACTCGAGTTCTGTGGCTGATAAATTTAAACAATCCTCCCTAAACTGAAAATTTGAGGATTAGGTAGAACAGAACCATGGTATTTAAGGTGCTTTAGTTTTTAATTATTCTTTTTTGAGTTTGTAAGCTGCTTTGAATCCCCTCAGGGAGAAAAGCAAGATAGAAATGATGATGATGATGATATCTCTATGTAGTGTGAAAGCCCCCCTGCCAAGTATTAAGAATGAAGGTAGTGAAAAGTTGAAATTCCATTGTTGTCCTTCAGCTTGTGGTCCAAGCAGTGGCAGGATGCAGTGACAGGGTAAAGGGGCACTCAAGGGAAACAACCAAGGCCACCAAGGCCCTCTGATGTGGGATCTGGGTTCCTAGTATCATCTCTGTTTAGGGTTGCTAGAGTGAAAACTGGAGTGGTCTCCTATATCTTTAATGGTTGTGTAGAAGAGGGAATTTCAGCTTATATTGCTTGTTACCTGCTTGTGTGTCAAGCAACACTTGCTGAAATGTTCTCTTCTACAAAATATTAAAGCTATAGGAGCCCATTCCAGTGTTCATTCTGGCAACCCTAAACAGAGATGACTTGTGTATATGTTGCTCTGGTGAGCAATGGACAGGACCTACAAGAATGCACAGAAGCTGAGGTAGGCGATCATGGCAAATTGCCCAGTCCCCCTACTATTGCAGCCCTAGAAAGTATTGAGCATTTAATTAGTAGTAGAGTGGTTGAATGCTGCCTTTCATATAATTCAAGATCATACAAAGTTTGTCATTACTTGGGTCAGCCTCATACAGACTGGAGTCCTAAATCCCATTGACTTTCAGAGAGGTGAGGTCTGAACAAGCATGGCTAGAATTGCCTGGCAGTTAGTTAACAAAAAAAGTTCCTTGGAAAGAAAGTTGGATGTAAATGTAACAAATAGATAAAATGGATACTTTAAGCATTCCAAGACTCAAGACATACTGCAAACTTATCCTGTGCCATGAATTGAAACAGATTAATCCTAACATACATTTGGATAGGTTTTCTCCTACCATTAGCTTGCTTCCTTTTCCGTCCTTGACAGATGAAATTTCTGGTCCATTAACTTTTTACAGAGTTTTGTTTTTTTCTCTTTGTTTGATTCCTCCACCTGCTGCAAACCAGGAATGACAAGAGCATGGAAAGATCTAATTAAGATACCCACCCATTTGCTCCAAAAGCAGCCTTTGTTCATTATAGTGTAATAGTACCTTGTTTCTTAGTATCTATTAGTTTATGCAATCCTTTTCTTTAAATAGCTGCCACTATATGTAGCCCATATACTCTTCAACACCTTTTCTGAGTTTTTTTTTAAAAAGCACGTTAGTTTTATGATCAAGAAATAGTGTGTGTGATATAGGGATACAGCTCAACCCTGCTCCCTTACAACCTTTGAGACATGTTACTTTAATACTTCCAATAGAATTAAGGGATTGGCCTCTGGGATTTGTAAAACAATTATTGAGATTACATGTAGGTCCAACAAACAGTCTAACAGTGCATGGGAAAGTGAGCTTGGAGTACAGATCAGCAGAAATAAATGAGATAGGATTTGGAAATCTCTCCCATGTAAGCTGTGTCTGCAACAGTAAGGGAGGTTACTATTAAAGTGATACATCTTTGGTGTCTGTGCACCTCAAGACTACACAGAATTAGTAACAATTTGTCAGAAAGATGTTGAAGAGGCTGTAATAATGTTAATACATTGGAACATACGTGGGTTGGCTGCCCTAAAATAATTCTGTTTTGGATGAAAATTTTAGATTGGATTAACAAATTTACTAATAAAAATATATATTTGCAAAGTGCTTTTCTGATTTTACCAATTTATGATAAAGAACATGAAAATGACCTATGTAAAGATCTTATTTAGACCTTGCTTTTTGAAAGAAGGATGGAGATGGAAGAATTTAACAAGGTTTGTTCATTAATCACAGGTTAGACAGAGTTTGGACCCTGAGAAAAAATGATGCATAAATTCTGCCTTGCCAAAGGTGAAATAACTGAAGATGTTTTCAAGACTACATGGCATCTGTTTATAACATATATGACACATATAAATTGTAGACATGGCCTGCTGTTGAACCACGTGACATTCTGGAAGCTATCAGGATGAGTACTTTTTGGACATTGTTTTTGATTGTAATTGTCTTATACTTTGGATCATGGAATGCTTTCTGTCATGGGAGACGATCGATAGAGAATAACTTACTATTATACCATGTAAATGCTTTACTTATATATATATTTATATTTAAATCAAAACAAATGGCATCTGTACTGTTTCCCACAACAAGGTTATAGCACACAGGAGAGCAAAGTGCAATGTTCCAAATTTTGGGCTGCAATTCCCATCACCTCTAAGCAGACTAGCCAATGCGAAAGACTGCTGGGAGTTGTAATCCAACAACATATAGGGTCAGAGCACATGTTGTTCACCTTTTTTATGAAGTAAAAGCAATAGTAAATTCTTTAGAATTAATGATGATTTAATAATGGCATTATTATTATACAGTGCTTAGAGAGCTTCACAAAGAGAAAGGCAGGGATGTAAAATTTCTTAGAAATGTTGAAGCCATGGGGAGAAAACTCTGGTTTTTTTTTTTTGGAGGGGAGGTAGATGGGTGGGTAGGAATGGGATTTTTTTTTTAAACAAATGGAAAATATGCAATATTGGCACTCTTTAGAGATTTAGAGTCACTTTGTTATTTTAGGAACATAAAGTATGTTATGTATATCTTGGATTGGCATAAAATTATCATATTTGGCATATTAGAAACACATTTTATTCAGAAAACAATTTCAAACTGACTGTATTTTTAAAACACTTTTTTCCCTTATGCATGGAGCTATGAAATCCTAAGCTGTAGGAAACACTTGAACTATAAAGAACATCTTTGACTTTGTTAATTGATAGAAACCTAGAAAAAAATAAGAAAATAAGAAACCTTCAACATCCATAAAACAAATAAAATTATTTTGCCTCTTAGTTCTCTGTAGTGCCAAGCACCTACAAACAGTTGCTCTCATAAAAAGAACTAACAAAAGGAAACCAGCAGCAGGATTATAGTGATCTGGTATCAGTGATTCTTAGGATCTCTGAAGGAAACAGTTCCCCCTCCATGTATGAGGGAATCAGCTTCATATTTGTGCCTATTGAATACAATTGTTTATTTCTGAGATGAAAAATGAGAAAGGGCCAGTAGCCAATGACTTGTGTGTCAGCACCAGTCTGGAAAATACCTCTTTGAGTAGCACTGCTGCATAAAATCTTACTTATATAAAAGTCTACCTGCTACACAGATTTTAGAAATAATGATTGGACAAAAAATACATGAACACTTTCTCTTAAACATTTTATTCATAAGCATGAAATAAAATATTATGTAATCCATGTTTTCATATTTTTCTGGAAAAATAAGCCCCCCAGCACCCAAAAAACAGGAAAAAGGGGTTTTTATTAAAAAAAAATTCTCCTCCAGGCCTTCACATTTCTCCATAGAGAGTGGCTGCAGAATTACTCATATTTAGAGAAGACCAATTGGAATCAATTTAGTTTCAGTTACAATAAAATCATAATTAGCTTCAGTCATACTGATTCTAGTCTGAGACTGGCTGTAACCTTAATAATCCTCCTTGCAGTATTAATAATTACTCCTATATTGTTGAAAGGGTATTAAGGTAATAAGGGATTATTACAGATTATTTAGCGAGGTTCTGGAACAGCACCATAAATGAAAGACTTCAGCTTTATGTCAACTTTTTTGGACATGGACCATGAGATCTTTTGTACTTTGGGGTTATTATGAATCAATCTAGAAGAAATCAACCACTGGCAATACTGGGATGATTTAGAATTCTAAGTCACAGTACTTCTGAGTCTCCCTGAATCTCTTTCTTATTTAAATCAACCATGGAATGATTGTCAATTTTGCACTTGTATGTTTGCTAGTAAGAGATTATCACAGTGAAGAATTTAATTCAGTCTTTCATGATGGATTATTTGTGGAAGAAGTTAACTTGGCCAGGTACAAACACGGGGGAGGAGGGCAAACGGAACCTGGCAAGAGACTCAAGGAGTATTTACTGCTCAGGGAGTTGCCTGCCTGCTATAATTGCTGTATGTGACTTATTTATTACCCGACAGACAGGCCAGGCAAGATAAACTAGGGATTATTTCACATACTTGAGTGAGTTGGGTAAGTTTGAGGGACTTTAAACACCTACATAGTACACCTGGTGCTTTTTATTTTTTATTATCACTGTGGAGCAATCTACACTGTATGATGCTTTGCAAGAGCGTCCATCATAGTTTTTTTTTTAATTTAATGGTTTGATATAGGCATTTTGTTTGGCAATAGCTTCAATTTCTGACTCTACTTAAGTTTGGATGTGGCAACTGGTTATGTGAATCTAGATACACTAAAGGCATCAGATCCCGTCTGATCTTGGAAGCTAAGCAGGGTCATCCCTGTTTGGTAGTTGGATGGGAGATATAGCTATAGGCTATACTTTGGAGGAAAGAACTGGCAAAAACCCCTCTTGAGTATTTCTTGCCTAAGAAAACATTATGGCCATTTCTGCACTGCTCTGTTAGAGTGCTATTATTCTACTTTCAACCTCCTATGAAATCCTGGGGTCTGCAGTTTAGGGAGGGGCATTTTGAATTTTCAGCCAGAGAGCAATTTGGCCTCAATAAACTACAAACCCCAGGAATGATAGCACCATAATAGTGTAGTGTGGAAATGGCCTATGACACTCATGGGGACACTGTAAGTCAACAGGCAACTTGAAGGCACATACACAGACACACCTGGTTCTGAGAGTACATTTATGACATATATAGATAATTAGTGTGATTCTTTTGGACTGTATGAGTTTCTGTCTGAAAGATCTGTGTAGGAGAAAAGATGCAGTTGAAAGTATATGCGTGCTTATGCAATACATTTGCTATGTTAGCTGAATGTACCTTGTTTTTGTTGTGTGCCTTCAAGTTGTTTCCAACTTATGGTGACCCTAAGGCAAATCTATCATGGGGTTTTCTGGGGACTGAGAGTGTGTGTGTATCTCATCTAAGGTCACCCAGTGGGTTTCCATGGCTGAGTGGGGAATTGAACCCTGCTCTCCAGGGTGTTAGTCCAGTGCTCAGACCACTACACCATACAGACTTATACCCTACTTAGTATTTTTTTCTATCTTTGCTGTAGCAGCTTTGAGGTACTGAGCTATACTAGTGCAGGACTGCACCTTCCTTTCTCATGCTTGATCAGCTTCTAATACGCTAATATGGACTTTAAATTTATATTGAGCCATATCCAGGCCAAATTTATTTAAGAAATTTTGTGAGACAAAATAGGTCCTTGGGCATTCTTGATTAAATCGAACCTACATCAAAATCGATTATCTATCAATATGTATTGGTTTAGGCTGATGAATCTCAAATTAGGGTGGAATAAGGAATATGCCTGAAATAAGGATTATGCTTAGGGTGGAATAAAGATTGTGCTGGAAATCTGCATCGCTTACTTAGTTATGTATGTGTAACCAAGTAGCATCTCTTGGCCTGATGCCCCCAAACATATTTTATCAAGCATCGTCTGCACTGAAAGAAAAAAAGTTTATTTTGTTGGTGATTAGAGTGTAGGTGAATGACCTTTCCACCTCCTTCCTGTCAGTGAGTGAGGCTGTGACCAAGAATTGTGACTAAAAATTGTTATAGCTTCTGATTGCTGCAGCTTTGCTCAGTGGTGGGAGACAGGTGGAAATGTCATCCATCCACACCGCAAATTGCCAGCAGAATGGATCTCTCTCTCATGGTATGACTGACACTCAACACAGTAGGTTTGGGAGGGCAGTTACAATAGTAGCAGTAGTGGCACATTTGTGACTTTTGCTGGGATCATGAATACAAGCAGTTATGGATGTGTAACTCTATGGTACACATCTATAACTGTAATCCTGAATTCCAGTCCATATATTCATATGTGCCAAAATGAGTGGAAAATATAGATCTCCTCTGCATTTTGTCTACCAGTGAATGGCTGATGTTCACTGAGACTGTGGTCTCAGCCGTCAAACACAGAGCCAAGAGGTCACCAGAGGTGAAGAAAACTATGTGTAATTTGCTGTCCAGCCTCCCCCTTTACGTGGTATAAATCAAAGGAAAATAGAAGAGGGGAGGGGGCAGTTTGAAGGAATCCAGCAGCACCATGAAGAATAACTGGTTTATTTTAGCATGAGTTTTTGAGGATATCAATCCACTTCTTCAGGCACAGTTATGTACACCTGACATCCTGAAGCTGGTTGTGAAGTGCTTTGGGGTTAGGTGGGTGGTGCCTCATATGTCTCAATGGAAAGCTTCAAGACTTTAGTCTCCTCAGACTCATTTTATAAATGTCAGATAATCTAGGGACAGTGTCAAGAAATAATGGTTTGGGGTGTTTTCTGGCTCGGGAAGAGCTTAATTAATCTGTCCTCCCCTTCTTTGCCCTGCTCCAACCAGAAGCTGCTCCTCAGCTTCTCTTCGGGAAAGTCTAATTAGACTTAAAAGAGGTAGCATCTCCAAATCTTCTTCGGCCTCCCCCCTCTCCCTCTGATGTTCACATGTATGTGACTGAGGGAAAGGTCTTTACTGTCCCATTTTAACTTGCCCCCTTTCCCCCTCTCCCCTCTTGGGAACTGCTGAACTTCAGGTTGCTTAGCCCCAAATTCTGTCAGCCTTGTGAACTTGTTATTGAATGTTTCTCTGTCCTGAAGCACCTATACTAGTTGCCAGTATTGTGCATGCACTGTTTGCCATTTATGAAGCTCTGTCATAATATGTTCTATTCCGCTATACAGTCACTGTATTTTGATTATTCTATATGTAATAAAATGTCTATTAGATTGCTCTGTGTAGATAGAGGACTCTGATCAGCTTAACATGCACTACTGCCATGATCAAATGCCTCTTACAGGCCTGTATATTCAGAATATGTGTGAATTCATACATGTGTTTTGAAAGCGTATCTGATAACAATGCTCAGATATAGCTACCAATCTAATACATATTTTTTACATTAAGCTCTTTGATTTTTGCAAGTGTTGAAACAAAATCCATTAGAATTTGTACTAAAAATGTGTGATATTGAAGTATTATACCAATATCTGATTCTACCTGTTAAAGATTTAAGTCACTATTTATTTTCAGTGACCCCTCCTAAATCACAAAGCATTTTTGGATCTGGTTAAAGGAGTGGAACACTGAACATTTAATTCAATTATCAGTAAACACACATTTTTGCTCATGTCTTGACAAGATCCCAACACTTTCAGTTGAAGTGTCTGCTTTTGGAATGAGTCCCAGATTCATGCTATGCACTTGCACGCTATGTAGTGATTAGGGAGGTGTTTCAGCATATGACAGAAAGCTGGTTTATGAAGAGAGATGCTATTTTTTAATGGCACATTTAGCTGGAGCCATTAGAGCTAGAAGAGCCATTTCCCCTGAAGGAACAGCTTCACAAGCACAGTATGTAGGATGTACTTCCCTCCCCCGCCAACTGCACATCACAATACTACTGTGATTATGATGACGATGAGACACTTAAGACTATCAGGACATTTGGTGCCAGCAGAAATAGAAACAATAGTCCAATCCAGGACACTGAGACCATCCAAAAAGTCCATGTGGATTTGTCTCTAAACAAAGTAATACAGCAATATATAACCAAGGTAATTTATCAGTATAAAAATGTACTTAATACTATACTCAGCCCATTATTCTGAGTGTGAAGTACTTACCTGGGAATGGTTCCCTTTCAAAGGAGGTTACCAGTAGTTTGTGACTGGAAGCCTTTTAGTGACTTACACATATGTAAGCCCATTCTAGATGGTAATCTGAGGGTTATCTACTTGCCCTTGTGCTCCATCCAAAAGGCTCCCACTCCTGCCACTGTCATTCAGGCTGCAAAGATCTGGCACTCCTGGGGGAAGGAAAAGATGAGTGCGCTCGATTTTAAAGTGCACGCTAATGATTTCCCCTCCCCAAACTGAGACCAGCTGCTTCTCCATGGTCTGAAGTGCCTTCCTCTTCCTCCAGTAGGTAACCAGAAACAGAGGCCCATCTGACAGATGTCAGGGGGCGGGAGAAAGTGGAACTGTGCATGCAGAGCTATGTGCTGTTGTAGGATCTTGACCTATACAGGCATACCTCAGTTAACAAAGCCTCTAACAAAGAAGATCCTTTGACAAAGTCTTTTTGCAAGAGCCCAGCCCAGGTTTCCCCTTCTTGTCTTCTGTGCAGCTGGAAACATTTTGTTTTTACAGCATTGGCCTTCAGAGGGTCATGAAGGAAGGCTGGTGATAGACTTTCAGTGTTGGTTTGCAACAGCGTGTCTTCAGTAAACAGTGTAATAAAGCTTGACTTGGGAAAGAATGGAATTCTGTTCTACGTCATCCTACTGTAGTTGTGTGTGTTTACATACAATGGGCAATTTGGGCCATTTCCACACTAGCCTGTTATAGTGCTATTATTCCACTTTCAGCATCCTATGGAATTCTGGGGTTTGCAGTTACTGGCCCCTCCCCAAACTGCAAACCCCAGGATTCCATAGGACGCTGAAAGTGGAATAATAACACTGTAACAGGCTAGTGCAGAAATGGTTGTAGACAGCTGCCTCCAGAATCACTTACTGAGCATTTGTGAGCAGTAAGCAGAGGGAAAAGGGGAAAGCACATTAGCTTGCCTCACCCGCTACCCTGGCACTTTGAAAAAGCATAGATCTATGAGTTTAATTATCAAAAGGAAATCATAAGAAGAGTGAAGGCTGTTGAAAGAAAAAAAATCATCCCAAGATGCATTTTGGAAAAGCTTTCAAGTGATCTCTAAAACTGAAAAGGGTTTTGTTTGCTTATGTAAGGCTCACCTGACCTGGTTATTTCATTTCACATATGCCAAATGTTAGTTTTGAATAAGAAGGTTGCTGAAGTATGTTGAACTGCTCTTCTCTTTTGTGGTTTAAGAACCCATCTCCAATTTTTTCATGTTATTTCTACCTCTGGTACTCAAGTTTCTGTTCAAGAAGTGCAGCCCAGGAACACATTTACTTTGTAATTGCAGGACTGGGGAATACCTCTATTAGCATTTTGTAATACACGAGTTTGTTTACAGTTTTGTAGGTAGAAGCAATGATCAATTAAACACTTCAAAGGACATCCCAAACCCTATATCACACCTATAGTAAAGACAACCAGTGTTCTATTAAGTTCCTGATAGCAAAACTCAGCTCTTCTCTTTGTGCTTTTTTCATCTCTAACACAAACCCTGCAGTGTCTTTTCATGTACAGACACCCTAGGTCAGCAGCAGGCAGAGTATAGATCTAGATCTACTGGTAGGTCTCTGGGTAATTTGCAGTAGATTAGTAAGGCTTTTTGATGCTATATTGTTTAAAAATAACAGCAGGAAAAGGATCCTATCACCTGTACCACTACTGAAATAAAGACAGCTTGAGGTAATCAGGAACGGATTTTGTGCAGAAGGACTATGAATGTTACTCAGTTACAGTGGCAAAAACCAATTCCTGCCCTCAATGACTGGCATCGTGTTAGTGATATATGTGGCAGTCGGTGTGGCTTATGTGTTTGTATTTTTCTGCATGGGATGCAAGGAGCTATTCTCTAGCCCTTTGCACTTCACGTAAAATGCCCCCCCACCCTCGCCAGCTGATGGGAAGGAAGTGGCAGTTCAGATAATTAAGATGTGGCTTCCCTGGTGAAGGGAAAGGAGCATGCACTCCTTTTGTGAGCAGAACCTTGTCCCCCTCCCACCATGAGCCAATACCAGCTGCCTCTTCATTATCTGAATTGCTTCCTCCTCTCCCTCCCCACAGTAAGGAACAACAGGGGCCCTCCCAGAGTTTGACAGTTGCTAGGGTGGGGAAGCAGGACATGGAACCGCACTGGCAGTTTTTTACTCCACCTGCTTGATGGAGGATGTTGGACAGAATGTTTTAATTATAACTATAGTCTCTTGTATCAGATGGATCTCAAGAGTTCTGGGCAAAAACAAATCAGATCTTGCCTGCCTTAAGTTTGCCTACCAGAGCCCCAAAACATATCTTTCTTAACAGAGGAGTAAGGAGAAAGGTATGTCTTTTGCCAAGGAATATAGCTGAATAGAGGAATATTCAGCTATTTTACAGTAATTGAAGACCATATATACCACATACCTACAATGAGTACACTTTGCAAATTTGCCAAGACTTCTGAGACAGCACTCTTGGACCTATTGTTATTCTATGCCTTCAAGTCAGTTCTGACTGATGTTGACCCTAAGGCAAACCTATCACGGGGTTTTCTTGCAAAGATTTGTGCAGAGAAGGTTTGCCTTTGCCTCCCACTGAGGCTGAGGGAGTGTGACTTGCCAAGTTCACCCAGTGGGTTTCTATGGTTGAGCGGGGATTTCAACCCTGGTCTCCAGATTCATAGTCCAGCACTCAAACTGTTACACCATGCTGGCTCCCTTTGGTCTGTTAGCTGCTCCTTTCTGCTGTAGTCTCAAAAGAATATGCTAAAATACAAAGCAAAATAATATAGTGTGTGTGAAAGGAGTTAACTAGGATCAGACATATCACACATTTTTTAAAAATCCTTTTGAAAATTAAATTAAAACTTTATTTCTGCTAAACTTTGTCCCTGTAAATGAAACAAATAGACAGAAGCACATGACAATGAGACTGGAACCAAATTAATTTCATTTAATTTATCCAGCATTAAAGCTTGGGGACATTGAAGGAAGCCACTATTCTGTTTGTGCAAAGTAACAAGTAAAAGAAAGATGACTGACCTATTAACAATATCGATGATACTTTTTTGTGGACATTTGAGCTGGTATCTAGTACTTTTATTGCACCTGCAGAAGTAGCTTTTGTGAGTGCAGGTAGAAGGACACATTCATTTATCTCTTCCTCCTGCAGTCCCACATGTGCCCTAAAAACCTGCTTATGAGGTCTGGAAAACTCTCCAGAACAGGTTTCCAATGTTGGAGAAAGCTGAGGCGGGAGGAACTGAAAATCCCAGTATGACTGCTAACATCATATTGGATTTAGGTCTGTTTCACTTAATTTAGAATCATCAGTTCAGTATGTCTCAGAATATTTTATTTAATCAGTGGGAAATATATTACAGACAGGCTTATTTTTATGTAAAATTATACCTTGACCTAACTATATTCTGCTGCATTTAAATGGGAGGCTTCTATCCTTACCATGTTATTTTGCACATTGAAGTATGCACATCTTTAGTTTAGTTCTTGTCTAACCTGTCAGGGAGGAACTGGGCCTAGTTTCATCATTATATTTCTTAATCCACTCATTAGCATTTTAAAAAAATCAACCCCCACAATACTCTTCTAGCTCCATCCATTAGAATCTGCTATGTTTCTGCCTTAATCCAGACAGCAGTTTGTTTCTCATAACGGGAAATGATTTGCAACATTAAATACTTAATATATCCTTGCTTTGTTGCAGAAGGAAAGTACAGTTGCTACTTTGTTGTTAAGATGGACTCCTTAGATCAGTGCTTCTTTTTCCCTTACGTATCAGGGACTGATACTATATTTATGCCAATTGTATTGCCTTAGACTACATGTTTGTTTGAAGAAAACCTGTTTCCCACTGAATGCAACTGACATGTGAATAATTATTCTTCCATTAAAATAAAACATGAAAAAATACAGTCTTTTAAAAATGTTCCTCAACAGTGGGTATCTTTGTATTTTAGAATCCACAAGGGCCATCTGGTCCAACCTCCTTCTGCTATGCAGGAAAAAACAGCTAAAAGCACTCCTGAGAGATGGCTATGGTCCCAGCCACTGCCTAAAGACCCCCAGAGAAGGAGGTCTTGATTTCCCATCTCACTTGCCTTACCCTCCTGTGTTAGCTGCCTAAATATCCTAAAGACATCAGATCCCATCTGATCTTGGAAGCTAAGCAGAGTCAGACCTGGTGAGTTGTTACCCTGATTGCTGGGGGTCCCGGAAAGGACATCTTAATGTGCTCAAAATAGTGGGGAATGGGAATTAGCTAGATCACTAGTTAGCAATGCGAGACACAGGGCAACATAGCGAGATCTTGAACCCAATGTCTACGGGGTCAGGCCGAGTCAATAATCAAACAGAAGTTAAGAATAATTGTTTGTCTTTATTTATAAATCACAGCAAACATACGCACTCACTCAGAAAATTAAGAAATACTGCACAATTGCACAGCCACGCACACAGTCCTAAAGAAATAAAGGGAGGAAAAATAGATAGGGGATTTTCAGAGGAGTTTGTGGGGAAATACTACACCTGGTCCTGTAGCCCCGTAATAGCAAAGAAGCTGGGGAGCGTGGGTTCTCAGCACGTGGAGGCTGAGGGGAGGCTTGTCAAACAGAGAGGGAGCAAGTTGGGAGGCAAGTCATGGGTGATCCGATGAGATGCTCAAACTCAGGGGTTCTTATAGGGGAAAATGTCCCCGCAAGCTAGTCCGTTCCTGGGGAAAACAAGGGATTTTGGACTGGAGACAAAGCCTGCAAAAGGTCAGTACTTTAGAAGATTGAATTATGACAGCGTTGTCAATACCGTAGACAGGATGCAAATGCGGAGTGCTTGAGAGTTGTATAGTCCGCTCATCAAGCTGCCTGCTCGGGGCAGGGGATCTTTTGTAAACAGCATGCATACATAATGTGATCTTGAAAGGTACTTGCCTTGAGGTCTCCTAAAGCTGCATTCGGCAATTACTGGCCTGCCTGGATTGGGATTTGAATGGTTCAGCTATTTTCGGCCACGCCTGTGTGCGTACTTGTCCGGGGGCCTCGCAAGCACGTGGAGAGGAATGGGTAGTGAAGGCTAAATTCTTGATATCAAATGATATCTAATACCCCACAAGTTCGGACTAGAAAACTGCAGTAACAGAGTACTTGCATGGAAGATCACCAATGAATGTCAGGTGCTGTAGGCTATATTTCAGAGGAAGGAATTTCCAAATCCACCTCTGGATATCCCTTGCCTAAGAAAACCCTATGAAAAATCCATGGGGTCACCATAACACCTGTGATGTGAAGGCACATACACACACAATGTTTCATCCCTTGATCCTGCTGCTTGCCCTTTCCTACACCTTTCCAACTCCACCATCTCCTTACTCATGTTTCATGAGCAGAATTCTGTTCCTAGGTGAGTGTATCACTGATTGGCATACAGAGGTGCAACATGGGCAGCTTTATGTTCACTTTCTTTGCTAAGTTTTGGGTTGAACTTTAAAGAAGTTATCCACGTTTCTGAATCCTACTCTTGTAAAGTAGTTTCAGAAGCTTGGATAGCAACTTTAAAATCTGAAATAATATCCAGAATGGCTTCATTGGATTTTGTTTCAGAGGAGATCAACAGTGGAGAAATCAAGCCAGTCCAGAGTTGTACGAAGAAGGTCTATAAGAGCAGAACAGGAGCCGAAGTTGTCTGGGATCCAAGCATGAAAAGCAATCCAAGCAGAGTGAAATGCCAGTCAGGGAGTTGCCAAAAAGATGAGTCCAAAGAGCAAGTCAAAGTTCAGGAAACAAGAGAACAAGAATTGCCATTATACTAGAGATAGTGGAACTGTTGTTTTATAGCACGAGAACAGCCTTGGCTGTACTACTTTATAGCTAGCTGTAACTCAGCACAACTGGCTTAATTTTCAGGGCATTTCCCTTTAAAGCAGACTATGTCCTTGTCTGTGCTTTTATTGCTGTCCTTTTAGTCTGTGATGCTCTGAAAGATGAAGTAGCTCAGACTCAGCAACTTCTCTTCCAGATCTACATGTTTTTTAAAACTGAATTTTATTAACCATCTTCCAATACAATAAAAAGATAAATACAAACAAAAAAGAAAGAAAAGCAGAAAAACAGATATGAAGAAAAGAGATATGTGAAGAGCAATAAAGAGCAGTAAAGAAAGATTTTACATTAGATTTCTAGCTTTCCTAATAAAGATTATGCATGATTATATAAAGAAACTTCTCCATCAATATCATTAGCCAGTCCTCATTCATTGGTGTTACTGTATTTTTCCATTTCTGCATGTATAACAATCTTGCTGCCATGGTTATGTATCATAGTAGCTTTCCATACTTCTCCAGTTGATCACCCACCAATCGCAGAAAATATCATTCAAATTTCCATTGCACCTTGACTTTCAGAATTTTTTGCCCCATGCAGTTGAACACTTACACAGAAGATCATACAGCCTGGGCATTTTGGCTGGTCCTGATAAAGATATTGACTATGATCCTGTCTTGGAGAAGTAGCTACAATGCACAGTGACAGACATCCCAAGGATTTCTGCGGTCTTCCAGAGTTCCGCAGATGATGTAATTGTTCTGCATCCATCTATATGGAAATTGTGGCATGCTTGTCTGCTGCTTCCTCTGCTCTCCACTGCATAGGAAATGGGTGGGTTCAAGAGACTGCAGCTGAAAAAAATGTGAGTTTGGAGAAGACTTTGTCATTGAGCAGTTGGTAGAGAACCGTGACCTCCACAATGACCCCCCCCCCCAAAAAAGCAAGTTGTAATGATATAGGTTCAACTTATGCCATCACATTATGTGGAGGCCAAAAAAGCCAATGCAAATTTAGGTTTCATCAGCAGCATATCATTCAGATCAATGAAACTATAAAGTCACTCTACTCTGCTTTGGTTAGAATAGAGTGACACTGGGATACTATGTCCAGTTGCGGGCACTGTAGGTCAAGAAGGATATTGACAAGTTGGAATATGTCCAGAGAAAGGTAACCAAGATGACGAGATATGGAAACAAAATCTGATGAGGAATGGCTTAGGGAGTTATATATGTTTAGCATGGAAAGGAGAAGGCTAAGCCTGTCATGTAGACTAGGGAGCAAGCTGCTTTTCTGCTGCTCCAGAGATTAGAACAAGAATCAATAGGTTCAAATTACACAAGAGATTCCACCTAAACATTAGGAACAAGTTCCTGAAAGTAAGAACTGTTTAACAGTGGAATACACTGCCTTGGAGGATGGTGGACTTTTTTTTTTGAAGTTGTTGAACAGAAATTGGATGGGCATCTTTCAAAGGTGTGTTAATTGTATATTCGTGCATGGCAAGAAATTGAACTAGATGGCTCTTGTGGTCCCCTTCCAGTCCTAAGGTTCTATGATGCTATGATTCTAATTCACCAGCAGGATGTCAGTCGCTGCCTGACTGGATCTAGCCCCTACCTCATATCTTCATAGTTTTATGAGCTCTGGAAAATAAATGAATGCCTTTAGCTGCTTAGGGCAAAATACGTCACTAGAGCTAGATTTTCTACTATCTTAAGAGGACTTTGCAGTGAGGGTTTCATTCTCTCTAACTTTTGCTACTTTTTGACATAGGACACTACTTAAAATTAATCTTCAGCTATGCAAGTATAGAGACTTCCATTTTTCTCTGTGCTTTTGCTTCGTGCCAAGTGAAATCAGATGTGTGCATTTCAAGCAAGACAAAAGAAATCTGAGCTGCGGTCAGACTTTTTTTTCCCAACAAGTGGAGATTGGCCATTGCTTCTTTATCCCAAAATGCACTGCTGTTTGTAACTTGATATCTGCAATACCCACTAATTCATTCAGTCTGCAAAATCCATCTAGAGGCCAAACTGCAGACCACATGGCCCCAGTATCCAGTTTCACTTTTTGCACTTTCTTTCCTTCCCTTCCTCTGCAATTTGAATCATGTAGCCTAATGAAACAATGTGGATATAGGAATGCTTTTGTTGCATTTTGGCCAGTCTGAATAAAGGTATGGCCCACCTCTGGATTTTCTTTTTCTCCTGTCTCTGTTGTTGCTGCTATAAAATAAAATATGATAATTTTTAGAGTGGCATATTCTGTTAAGGAGGTATTGATATTGTTAACAGAAGTAGCAAAGGGCAATGCAGGAAGCTGTTCCTATCCTTATAGTAATAACTTTAACAAGACCATGTTCTCTTCTTTGCCAGACCAATGCTGGATTTCACAGCAAAGCCACATTGCATTCCTAGAAAAGCGGTGCCACCATGAGGTGAAAATTTGAAATGGAAATATTGTCAGAGGAAAAAGAATTCCATGGACAGTATTATACTTTTCAGAGTATCTCAGATGCATGTCAGGCAGACAAAGACCTGTTTTCTATTGTTCCAGTAAACAGGATAAGATCTAATGGGCTTTGGTTATAGGAGACTAGCTTTTGTTTAAACATTGCAAGGACTGCAACAACAGCAATTTGGCAGTGAAATCAATTACTTGGAAAGATGGTGGGCTCTCTCTCACTAGAGAACTCCAAGTTGAGACTGTACTAGACTGTAACTAGACTGTTATAGTGCTATTATTCCACTTTCAACAACCTATGAACTCCTGGCATTTGCAGCTTAGGGAGGGGCCTTTGACTGAGAGGCCCCTCCCTAAACTGCAAACACTAGGATTCCATAGGATGTTAAAAGTGAAATAATAGCACTATCAAAGTCTAATGTGGAAATGGCCCCACAGTCATTCCTCCCAATGTTTTGGATTTCAGTTCCCAAAACTGGCCCAGGTTGCGAAACAGAACACTACAGTACTGTGCAGATTCAGCCCATCATTGTGTGGGGACAATTCTGTTTTTACAGAGCTGGTAGCACTGCAGTGCCAGAAAACAAGTGCTGGCCCCACAGTTCCCTCCCTGGGTTCCTGTCACTCCCTTCCTCTGTCACTTCCCCTCTTAACTCCTTCCTGGATTGGATACTTGGTCTTCAAGGTGACCCCCTTATTGTTGATCAGTGACTGTGTTTTGTGGGCTTGCTGTAGCAAGCATGACTTGACTCGTTATCAGGCTTGGTAGAGACAGCCAGAGACAGTTTAAACAATAACAAATAGAAGTTTATTAAGACACAGAAAATAACCCTTTAACCCTTTAACTTTTGATTCATTCATAGCTTCTCAAAACCAGAGTCAGTTTTTCTCTCTGTCTGAATCTCCTGTCTCTATTCCAGCTGTTCCTGCTTCGCTGAGATGTTCCCTATATCTGTATCACCTTTTCCCCATCTTTAGGCCTTCTTTTCCCCATCTGCCTTAAGTCAGAGACAAGCCTCAGTTTTGTATCATTTTCCTCATAGGCCCCACCCTCACAGCATTCCCTGAGTTGTGATTGGCTGTCTTCAGCCAGGCTTGCCCAGTTCCTCCTTTGCAATGAGAAACATATTGCTCTCAGATATCGGACTGCAGTACCTATAGCTTCTCTTCATTGGTTTTACTGGTTAGGGCCATTCAACATAATGAGGAGGACCAGATATTTCTCACTCTGAGGTGTATGCATATTTCACTTGGTGTGCTACAAAATGTAGCTGCCTGTAGTATAATCTGGCCACCCATGATATAGAGTATTAGATGATACTCTACCAGCTGGTAATGGTTGCCAGATATAAAATTCATGATCCATACTTGGATCTAAAAACCATGTTATATATTGTGGTGTGTGTGTGTGTGTGTGTGTAGTTATTTTTGTGATGTTGACTCCTAGAACATTTGAAATGAAAAAAAAACATTGTGAACCAAAATCCAAAATCTATGGAACAGTGATACCTTTATTGGGCCAAATGAAAAAGCACAAAATACAGCATTTAAGCTTTTGAAGCTCCACTGGCTTTTTCCTTAGGCAAAGGTGTTAGAAATCACACAGGAGAAGAAAAAAGGACAATGTTAGAATCACGGACCTGTTGTCAGTTAAGATGGTCTAGAGGTATATCAATGCAGGCAGAGGCTCTTCCCCTTCTTTAGCCATGCAGGGACTGCAAATAAAGAGCAGTAAAATCCAGGTAATCACATTTCAACTCCATTAGCAACAGAAAAGTAATTCCTCTTGAGATACAAGCTGTCCCTGTCCTGTGGAGGCTACTGGCCTGCAAAAAAGAGGAGTGGCCTTAGCAACATTTTGTAATTTTGATTTACACATGGGTCCTTGCTGGGTTTTACCTGTTTTTTATTTGGTTCTTGAACCATCGTTGTACAATCTATAATTCCACAAAACTGGTGAGACATACATTTACAGTTGGCCCTCCACATGTGTGAGTTTCACTTTCAGGCATTTGATCATTTGTGAGTTTCTCCAACCTCTGCTCCCTCTACCTCAAGTGCTTGTTTTTCAGAGGAACCTTCCCTCTCTGCTGCTCCAATCAGGCCGTGCGGCCTTTTAAAAACCTGCCTCTGGTCCTCCTCCTTCCCACCCAACCAGCCTTGCCAGCTAAGGGTGCCCTTTCTCCCCATGTCTCAGCCCTCTTCCCACAGACACACAAACACATTTTGATATTTGCAGTTTTTCCACTTCTGCTGGGGTCCTATGCCTCTAACCCTAGTGAATATGGAGAACCAACTTACTGTATTTTATTTATTCTAATTATGTGTTCGTTGCCTTTAAAGGCCAAACTTTTTTTCAAAATAACATGCAGACAAAGGCCATTTCTACACCACACTGTTATAGTGCTATTATTCCACTTTCAACATCCTGTGGAATTCTGGGGTTTGTAGTTTATTGAGCCAAAGAACACTCTGGCTGAGTATTCTAAATGCTCTTCCCTAAACTGCAAATCCCAGGATTCCATAGGATGTTGAAAGTGGAATAATCTCTTTGGCCATTTCCTGTAGACCAGAAATGACCAAAGAGAGAGCAAGAAAAAGAAAGAAACATTGGACACAATTAGTAAGCACAAAGTGAACACAGTTAATTAAACACAGAAGTGTTTTAGACTACACAAGCCACAGAGAAAATGTAGTTGGCATGGTATCTTCTTCAGTATTTACAATGTTGTAAGCCTGAGGTGCAATATTGTAAATACCGCAATTCACATCTACAGTTGTGGCACTCTTGCAACAATTGCAAATGCCTCCCGACAACCCACCTCAAAAGCCAGGCAGCTGCATCAACTGAAGAGATTCCGAGATAGTAGAGACCAGGATGCTGAACACTGATGCATCCAGACTCCTCCTGCCAGCAAGGCTTTGGGTAAAAAGCAACCCCACAGAACCCTACAGGGACCATCACTAGTATACTGTGCCTTGGTCTCAGGCATCTTGGAACTCCTTCAGCTGGTGCAGCTCCCCGATTTCTAAGGGCCACCAGCTACACGTTCATCAACAAGACACGTTCTGTAGCAGATGTGAGCAGGACCTCTGATGGATTGCTTGGAAAAGTTATGTTGCTGAATTACAGAATCCCAGGATCTTCCACCCAGCATGGCAACTGGCAATGCTTAGAGGGATTTTGAGAACTGTAATGAAAAAAAATAACATGTCAAATTTCTGGATTCTGTGGATACAAGCATTCTCCAAAGTAACCTGGAATCAAATTGTTTAGGGCACTGGTAGGCAACTCAGGATCTCCCGTTCTTCTTGGCCTGAAAATCCCACCAGATTTGGCTAATACAAAGGGATTATGAACGCTGAAGTCCAAAAACTTCTGAAGTGCCAGTTGGACAGCACTATGTAGTTTAGGACCTTAAAGTTTAATACCAGTTTTGCTTTAGTCTTCAGTGCCATCAGTGCAAGAACAGTGTCATATTTTTGGACTTTCTGACTTTGTTAGTACGTTCAGCCATATTTTCTATGAATTGAAATTCGGTGGCTATGTTCAAAAGCAACGCCACATAATTTCACAGTCCAGTAGTCCAATCTAGAGATAACAGGAGCAACAAAGCAAAGGTATTGCTGCCTCCAGGCAGAATTGTAGCTGGCATATAAGCCAGAGATGACAAAATGCACTACTGGATACTGCTGGTACCTCTAACTGCAATAGTAGGATTCACTGGTGGAAAAGAGAGAGAAAGCTAAGTAGTCATCAGTCTACCGATGGCAATGTAGGACAGACCTCTAGGTGACTTCTCTCAGTAGCTTCATATAGATATTGGAGACCCTGGGAGATAAAATAAACTCTTGAGACAACCAGAGGCCATGTGGTAAAGAAAGATGTCATCCAGCTCTGTTTTCTAAGCATGACCATCCAGAAAGGACCACAGCCATTTTAATATTCTGGGCTCTAAGCTCATCTTGGAGAAGTGGGACAGAAGGGCACTGTGGTTAAAAGCTGCTAAGAGGTTCTGCAGAACCAAGAGGAATACCCTTCTACTATCTGCAGCATCAGAACACACTGGAGGGATCTTCAGCAGCTCTAAAATGCTTATTTTGATATATTCTGTATACCAAATATATTTTGTTTTAGCATCAGGATTTTGTTTCCTTATATTAGGTGGCTCATCTCTGGAAAAAAAATGGCTAAAAACTGATACCGCTTATACAGAAAAATTAGAGTAACTCTCTTCTGCCAGGATTCATCACATTTGTCATGATAGCACATTTACAGATCACAATACACAAACTGAGAAGCAAAATTTTAAGTTTAATTAAATACAAGTATTTAGGGAAAGGTTAAGAGCCTTTAGAGACTTTTTTTACAGTTTTATCATGACTCTTTTGGGTACCCTTTCAACTTCTAACTTCCACACATTTAAAATACCCTCCTGCAACTTGCCAGAATTTGGCTTTCAATAACATTATGATCAGAATGTAGAATCTGATGCTACAATTGTCAGGCCTGCTAAAGTCAGAAGTCTGTACCTTTTGGCCCAAAAATCCAGTAGGAACCTATAAATGCAGATATTATGCTGTTAAAAAAAATAAATAAGAAAAAGCCTAGCAATTTTATTTTCTGTTATATAACAACACTTATTTTTCAGAGACCACACAGTTCAGTGTATCTCAATTATTTTATTGCATTCAGTATTGACACGAGACGAACTACCATGGGAAGGCCTTTCTTTCAAAAGAAAGCCAACTTGAATATGCCAGATATTACTCAGGAAAAGGAATCAGAGCAAGGCTTGTCTCAGGAGAGGTTCAAGGCAATCATAACTTGTTTGACAAACAATACAAACAGTTACTTTTTTTCCAAACACTATATTTGTACCATTTTTAAGGTTGCATGTTGACATTACAAAGTTGGTATTTGTCCATTTGAGGGAAGCAGAATTATCTATAGTGGCCCAGCTGGCCAGCAGGAGGCTCATTTTGGTCTTTTGGTACTAGTCAACCCATCATTCATGAGATACCCGGTCCAAAGCCACATAGAAACTCTTTTTGTCATCCAAGCAGTGCCAGCCAATAGGACCAATTTCACAGTCTGCACAGATTAGGAACTTTATATTCCCAACATCCTTGGTGAAGCCAACATTTTCAAAAGAGAACATGTCATCAACCAGCCAGTGGTCTTGTAGGACATCTCCTTCAGGGTCATTGTTACCCACCAGTGCTGTCTTCTTCTTCATAGCAGGAAGGAAAAGCTAGCAAAGAAGAAGGCAAACAAGTCACTTGTTGGTATTCTGAAAGATGCCAGAGAACTGGCACCATGTGGAGGGATTATGGGATAACACAGGAAAATTTTGAACCTCCTTGAAAAACAAAAGTGGAAAATGTACCTGTTGGCAAACAGTACACCCAGACTCATAGCTTGCCTTTTCTCTTTGCTGTTTCTTGGATAAACCTGGAGTTCTGGATACTGAGATATCTTCTGTCAAGCCATGAAGCAGGCCTTCCCTCTCAATCCTAGATCTAGATCCTAGAATCTGCTTTTAGTGTCACAGTTCTGTTATTGACCATCAAGGGATACGACTGGGAGCATCTTTCAGTCTCCCTGTTCACTAATCCCTAAAAGAACTGAGGAGTAAAAGGGCTTTCAAGACTTTGCCTCTTTCTATAGGTACAGTTCTTAAACTCTGACCTGTTATTTCTATTTATTAAGTCTGCACCACACATATTCTCCTCCAATCCCATTTTATCCTCCAGACACTCTTGTGTGGTCTGGAGAGCACAAAACGAGAGACAAGTCACTGAAGCCATTTCCACACTCCACTCTTCTGGTGCTTTATTCCACTTTCAGCATCCTATGGAATCCTGGGGTTTGTAGTTTAGAGAGGGACACTGAGAAGTCTCAGCCAGAGAGCTCTTGGGTCTCAGTAAACTACAAACCCCAGAATTCCACGAGATGTCGAAAGTGGAGTAACAGCACTATAACAGTGCAGTGCGGAAATGGCCTGAGTCATTTTCGTGGTTAACCAAAGATCTGAACCTGGATCTCTCAACCCGGCGTCCTCCAGATGTGTTGGTGCACATTCCTCCGAACAACGGAAGCTAAAACACAATCCACCCCATCAGAGAGATATACTGTGGGGGAGGCTGCTCTGACCGCTAGATCTCAGTGTGGCCGCTCTGACCGCTAGATCGCAGCGTTCTTAATTAAGTGCGGACTAACGGGGGGTGAAGCCGCTCAGGGAACCCCCTCCGGGCGCGGGGGATGGGGAAAGCCCCGCCGGCGCTGACTCCCGCGTCCTGCAGCGGGGGGGGGGCGGGGGTTCGGCGGACTTGCTCCTCCGGCGCCTACCTCCCTGCGGGTGAAGACAGCGGCCCCGGGCAACAGGACGCGGGAGCTGCACCGCTGGCACAGCACGGCTTTGCGGTTCCGGCCTCGGGCGCACACGAGCTCCTCCGGCCCCATCGCGCCCGCCTCCCTCTCCGAACGGGGCGCCGCCATCGCCGCGCAAGCGCAGCAGAGGAAGGGCGGGGAGGCCTCACGGCAGAGGCGGGGCCGCGGCGGCGGCGGCGGCTGCGAGAGCGCCCGCGGATTGGGTTGCGGCTGTCGGAAGAAAGAGTGGGCGTCCCCGCCTGTTATTCCTAGTCTCGTTGTTGCTTTGTCGCTCGGGTTGCTCTGTGTGTCCACCCGTGCCGGGGCACCGATTGAGTTAGAAGAAGGAAAATACTAACAATAATGGACGGTCGGAGCCACGTGGCAAGACAGCACGCTGCCCGAGTGGGTATCGACATGTCTTGGGCCATTTCCGCACTAGACTGTTAGAGTGCCATTATTCCACTTTCAACATCCTATGGAATCCCGGGCTTTGCAGTTTAGGGAGGGCCTTATTTGCCCCGGAGATACTGGCTGGATGCAGCGTATTGGTTAGAAAGCCGGTGAAAAAGGCAGCGCCGGAACTGCTGCGGACGCCCTTAGCTATCTGCTGGGAGCCGGACGCTGCTGCTGTAATACATCTGCATAAGCGGCAAGTTCCAATAATGCCATTTATGATCGCTCCACGTTGTATCTCCCGCTTTAGCTGTGCGAGGACCACTCTAATCAGAGCTGGCCCTGAACATTTGCCTGTGTGCCTAACCAAAATGTTGCTGCAGGCTGAGAGTTTTCTGCGGGGCAAGAGAGCAAACGTGCGGAATAGTGCCGTGAGCCTGACCGCCTCCCCCAGGGACGTCATTACCCTGTTTGGGCCACGAGTCTATCAGCATTCCGTTCTGTGCAGGTTCTGATTGCCCTGCCTGTCACTTTGTTGTTGTCTGCCTTCAGGTCGTTTTCACCTTCTTATGACCCTAAGGCAAATCTATAACGGGGTTTCTCGGCAAGACTTGTTCAGAGGGGGGGGGGGTTGTCTTTGACTGCTGAGGCTGAGAGAGTGTGACTTGTCCAAGGTCACCCAGTGGGTTGCCACGGCTGAGCAGGAATTCAATCCCTAGTTCCCCGCTGTAGTCCAGTGCTCGAACAACTATAGCATGCTGGCTCTCATAACTGTGCCACTACTTTTTTTATTTTATATCACAAGGTTTGAGAGCCAGCATGGTGTAGTGGTTTGATCATTGAGCTATGACCCTGGAGACCAGGGTTGGATTCCCCACTCAGCCGTGGAAACCCACTGAGTGACCTTGGGCACATCACACTCTCAGCCCTGGAAAACCTTGTTCTAGGTGTGCCTTAGGGTCACCATAAATTTTTTTTAAATCTTATGGTGAAGAATAATGCAGGTTCAACATAAGACTAGAACAAACCTTGCTAAACTCTCCAAATTTGCTATAGCCAGATATATAAAAGACTTTGTGCTGCGTTATTTTCCCTAGAACTGAGTAGGCTCATTTTCCCCTAATGTCAGACAATAGAAGCAAAGGGAAAGGGCTTTCTCAGGATTAGCTTGTTGAGACAAGGCAGAATTGGAGTTTGGTTGTCAGGGCAACAACCACCTAGATCCTTCTCCCCCATATGCCTGTTACTGATTTTCAGAGCACGTAGTTATCCAGGTATTTCAAATTATTTTCTAGTTGCATGCAAACAAATCTTGAATCCTCAGGTCTTAAATGCTGCCATAGACCTGCTGCTAAGATTTAAAAAGTCCAGTTCTACTGACTAATCGTTTATGATATGCAGTGAGGACGGCAGTACTTGTATCACAAGGTTAAAATAATGGTGGGTAGATAATACACAGTGTGCTGATCTCAGGATATCCAAGTAAGGTGCTTTAAAAAAAAACTGTAACAGGGATTTAGCATGTTCATCTTTGCTTGGAAAAAATGAAAATGATGCTAGTGCATGTTTAAAAATAATCTGCAAGACAGGGACCTCAGATAAAAGAAAGGTAATATAGATTCTATGTGCTTGTGATTCTATGTGTAGCTTCTACCTAGACCTTGAAGAGTAGTAGTAGAGTAGTAAAAGATACTCATGCCATGTTTGACTTTCAAAAATGGGCTGGATGTAGTACCACAAAAATAAAGCCAACCTTCATGAAGAGACAAAGTATTCACCAGAGATACTTTTATTAAAAAATACATAAGAAATGAATCACAAACACTGGCATGATAGGACAGAATTTATAAACTCAGTGTTGTTTGAAAGTGCATCATAATCCCATGCTACCACATCCCCAAAGCAAGGAGTCAACAGCACCCAAGAAAATAAATACATTCACCCCTTGGTTCCTGATTGGGCAACACAGAAGAGGCTCAGTAGATCAAGGAAGAGAGCTCTAGGGTCATGCTGAAAGTTTAGGGCACATAATTGAGGGATGGAGTTGCATTATCCACAGGCTCAGGTGTCTATTTCAGCAATGTGACTTATTTTTACACATCTAATACAAAGCAAACACACCAGAGGGTTATTAAATAGACAGGAAAAAAGGGAATCCTAAAGGATACTACAGAAAGATGTCTTGACCAAAATTTTAAGTGTTCCAGTCCATGTCAAGGATAACAATTCAAAATCTTTGCTTGTAACAGCATCTCAAAAGACAGCAGAAAAACAAACAATGTGTTGGCAACATTTGTATGCTCTTAAAGGTACACAGCTTCTTATCCTCCTACTTTGGCTGCTATGGTTTAAACAGGAGCACAGGAAAGAGTCTTTAAAAAAGCAGAGATGATGAAGTGAGAGCGAGCCAGTGCTGATGGTGCTCATGCTGGACCTAGAGACTGTAAGCCCTTCACAGGCTATCAAGCTTCAGTCTTACTTGCAGCACAGACTTTGAGGTGACAAGTGTAGATTAAGAGATGCTCTGGGACCTGTGGGAACAGCCTGTGTTGCAAGTAACACATCTAAATCTTGAAAAGTAGACTGGCAGATGTAACATTTGTATATGTATGTCTGCACCCCACTATTCTGCCCAGGCACCCAGTAACATACTTTGTCAAGATTTATTACAGATGCGGTTCTAGACATTCTGAGTATTAGCAGATGATGAGCAGATGAAAACAGGTTTTCCTTCACAAGTAGTGGAGCTCCCCAGAAATATTTGCATCCAGCCTCTGGCAGAAAACATAAAAAAAAATTCTTTTCCTGCTGCCATTCTTCCAACAGGCAGACTGAATATTGCCACTGGCAAGAGTCTCCATTCCCCTTCTTCAGTTATTAAGTTGGAAGAACAAAATACTTAAAAGGCAACACACTGCATTTGCAAATTGCATGCACTAGCCCATGGCTGGCTTTTCTTCCCAACACCCTGTGCAAGTCTGTGCCAAACCTTAAAAAGACACAATGTTCACTATCAGTATGCCTGCACTGCAGCATATTTTGTACATGGAAAAATTCAGGCAAATGTAACCCTTGGACATTTGCACATATCTTCTTATATGTACTGATGCTTTGGAAACAACCATAATGAGCTGCTTAATCTCAGGCACTCAGCAGGTCAAAAGGCATAGATGTCCTTGTTGCTCTGAAATCTCACTTTCATGGGGGAGGGAAACATGAGCATGTAATTTCTCAATTTTCAGCTCAAAGTGCCATATGTAGTTTATTTTGTTTGTTTCTGAACTGGAATCAGCAGCTTTGAAGATGAGCTGTAGGGCATGCAGCACAGGCCAAATGCAATAGTCACTGCATCCACAGCTAGAAGATCAGTAACTCCAACTCAGCAGGTGTTTTCTGTCATAGCTTCTCTATTCCAAGGAAGTGCTCTTGCAAGGCTTTTCCCTAGAGTCACTTCTCCCGCAGCACACAAACACCAGCATCGCAGCGTTGGGTCCCCAGTGAAGTCACCACTTCCCAGCTGTCAATGATAGGGTCGTAGCACTCAATACTGCTCAGGAGTGAGTTCCCATCGTACCTATATGTAATAGAGGGTTAGAAATGAAAGCAATACTGAACTCAGAGTTAGAAGACATGCATTTTGGTTTGGTTGCCACAGTTTGTTCAGCGGGTTTGCCTATCCCCTCCTTCGAGGCTGACAGCATGTGACTTACCCAAGGTCACCCAGAACTCTGTTCTCCAGAGTTGCAGTCCAACACTAAACCACGCTGGTGTACAGCACCTATATTTTTAAGAAGTCAGTACAAGGCAAAATTTGCCATATCCATTTTTGCTTCTTCTAACATGATTGCATGTCTATATTACATTTTTTTAAATGGTCCACATTTCCTTGTGCTTTGTAATATAGGAAGGGTTACCTCAGAATATCATTTCATCTTATTATGCATTTCAGTAAGCTATTGTACTGACGTGGCGTGGCTTATGTGTAAAGACAATGAGGTAGCCATCTGTAGGTTGCAAGATCTATTTTTGACTTACACTGTGCACCTCAGCATACAGAAATGCAAGCAAATGAGCAACAACTTATTCCCTGAGGGCAGAGCTAGATGGGCTTGACAGGGACTAATACAACTGTGTAACCAAAAGAGATGCTCCCTGTGCTTCCCCATCCTCCATGGGGTGGAGGCTATCTCCCCATGTTCTGAAGAAGTCAAAGTGTAAAACATGCCAGCAGTCTGACTGCAATAATACAGATGTGCAGGGAGTGTGTGGGAGGAGTCAAATCATCCGCTGATGCACAGGCCAAGAAGAGAAGGCTTAAGTCAACATGAGAAGAGAAATGAGATGACAGATGAGTAATATGACAACTGACCAGGCATGCAGTATTGCTTCTGACACATACCTCCAAACCAATAACATTGGTGGAGCGTAGGAGGGAACTGAAAAGCATGGAAGAGAGTGAACATGCTGGTATAGCCCATAAAATGGAGAAAACTTCAGATTTGCCCTGGGCACTCACATCTTTTCCAGAAGAGGAAGCCTGGCCTGCTTACCCTGCTATGGCATAAAGTCTTCCTCTCAACACTGTTGCACCCACATAACAGCGGGGGGTAGTCATACTGGTCACTGTTGTCCAAGAGTCTGTGCGAATGTTATATGCTTCTACAGAAGACAGATGTGCTGTTCCATCAAACCCCCCAACCACATAAATATGATCATTCAACAAGGCTACTCCAGCACCTAAAACAGAAATCAAGAAATGTAAGTGAGATTCTTACTATTAGGCATGTATGAAAACAACAGTACAGAGGTTATGAGAATAGAGTCCCTAGTGCAGCAAGTCACTCCATAAGCTCACAAATTGTCCTCTTTCTCATGTTTGGCTTGGGAATTAATCAACCATTGCAGAGTGGATGAACTCAAGGCCTTGACACTTGTGCAAGCTGTGATCCAGCACAATTACAGTGACTTTTATTTACATTAAGGTGAAAGAATTTAGGATCTTGGCTTAGTATTGCTTAGATGTGTTCAAGGACATTATACGTTTATATGTCCCATTATACGCCTCAATAAGAGAGGAGTGACAGAAAGTAGATGGCTCACTAGTAACATTATTCAGAAATGATGGAAATAGAAGAGGTGTTGGAAACAGAATACTCATCATTGAGAGAAGTGGCAAATTTGGAATCCATTGTTTGAAAAAAAATATTTTCTTTTTAGCAGTAGGGCTGCATGCAGAAACAAGAACTCTCTTACCCTACAGATATGATTTCTGTTAAAATACCATTCACGTTACTTGAACATGGTTAACAGAGTAACTGCAACAACATGACAATGTTTCCAGAAGAAAAGTTTCCAGAAATGGGGTTTAGACACTTTATCCCATAACTCTGCACCTCATCAGGTGTCTCACCTGAACGTTTGGTGGCCATTGGAGTGACATTTGTCCAATGTCCTGTGTGAGGATCATATCGCTCCACAGAATTTAAGATGTTCAGGCCATCATAGCCACCTGAAAACACATAGTGGAAACCAACAAACATGTTTATTAATTTCATTTTCAGATCAAAGGCTCAGGATTAGCAACACCCATAAAAAAAAAAGATCTCTAGCTCTAAACATCTCAGAATCTTCACAAGGCAGAGAGAAAAGAGTCACATACGAGATAGGATGAAGACAGAGGCAACTTTAGAACTTAAAAGAAATAGGCAATGGGCCAACCCTTTTCCATCTTTCTTTTGATGAATTGGCTTCTGACATCTCTATGGACAATGGGCTGGAAATACTGGGGATATTACTCACAGGAAGAAGGAGTTATGTGTGAGCCTTTATGCTTTACTAGGTTAAGCTGTCAGGTTCTTAACAGTACAATGAATAAAAGTCAGCATTACGCTAGCAGGCAGCACTTCAATGTTTTTTTTTTCTTTTTGTATTATTATTATTCAGGATGCTGTCGAAGTATTTTAGCCCAGTTGCTCAGATGAGTTCCAAGAAACATCAGTTTAACTTCATAATATACAGTTCAACTAGATTCTCGTGAAACAATTGAATTTTCAGCTATCAGGCACATGGCACTATGTGGATAAACTCTTAAGCATCCAAAAAGGATTGGTTTAGAACAGCAGTACTTGAACCATAACTGAGCTATGTCTTAAATTAACAAAGACTACAAGACTGATGCAGTCTAACTATTTCTTAATTCCTTAATGCAAAACATCCCATCTTTGATCTCTTTATACTTTTATACACACAGGTAGTGTGTATAGCCCAGGTATTGAGGTATATGCACCTGGATTGCTAGGATTTCCTCACCTTGTTGTTTCAACAATAATCCCTTCAGCCCCCTGAAAATGCTGAACAAAAGGTTTGCAGGCTGTACTAAACAGGGTGAGTATGGTGCAGTGTGGGGAGACCCTCAAAAACCAAGCAGTGGCATCTGCAGTGATCAGAGCCATTCCATTCATGGAAGGAAGATCCTGGATTCAACTCTATGTACTCCTTTCACCCTCTAGAATTTTGAATCTAGCAGTATTTCAGGGAAGAACATTTGATGAAAACCATAGGGTAGAGGAGAGCTTGCAAATACTGGGAGATCTACAAGAACACCTTCTATTCATAATTTTCCTGCATAACAGAACATGACTAAGATGTTAATAGATCAAAGAGGAAGAGATTCAAAGGCAGAGAGAGAGAATCTCAGATCTCACTGCCAAATTCAGCATTCTGGGGTACCTCAAATGGTGATGATACTTTTATATGGTTGTTTCCCTGCTTCTGTACATCCTTCCTCCATTCTAGTGAGTTCTAAGGCTTCGTTGCTAACAGTAAGATCTTCAAGCTAAAATATGCTGATATTTTAGCTCACACCCAAAACCAGACTACATTCCTTAAACACTTCTCTGTAACTGAATTCAACTCTTGGGCAGAAAGTGGTTCCCATCCTTGTCTTAAGGTTACTTACCAAGACAGTAGATAACATTATTAGCAACCACCAGTCCTGCTCCTTCTCGAGCTGTCTGCATATCTCCCAACATACTCCACTGATCAATATTGGGATCATATCTTTCCATGCTGGTGTGGCGCCGGCTTCCATCAAAACCTCCAGAAACATATATCATGTCTGTAACATAATATCAGATTATGAACTGGAGTCATACATTTCAGTAACAAGCCATTCCTTTGTCCTGACCATCTATTATGTTTTGCAATTGAACTTTCGTTAAGGGTACAGAGGTATTGTTAAGGTAGAGCAATAAATAACAATGAGCAACCAAAGTAAAAAACTTTAACATAAAACCTTTCAGTTATTTATAACAACATCCTACAAATGGCTCATTTGTCATAAAATCAATACTGTATTATAATTTAGTCAATAAAATCTGCCAGATGCTGTAGAAGCTAGAGTCTGTATTCCCGTCAGCTCTCTAATTTTATATGTTAACTTTTCGATTTAAGCTACATTTCAGACTACTTTCATCCAATTATTTAGAGATAAATTCACCATATTCTCCCAGTGAAATGCAACCCCTAATTTGTCTGCTAACAGTTGGCCCTCCACATTCATGGGTTTAATATTTATGGATTTGATTATTTGCTGATTATTTGCTGCCATCTCCCCTGCTGCCCCACACCATTTTTTAATAGGGACTTGTAAGCGTTGCCTCACATTCGCAGTCTCTCTGCAAGCCTCGCAAGACTGAGAATGTGAAGCAAGGCTTGTAAGTCCTTATTGAAAATGGTGTTGGGCAGCAGTGGAGGCAGCAGGAAGCCCCACCAGCTGCTTACTTCAGCCATGCAAAGGAGTCCCACCACTTCAAAGTAGAAACAGGAACCTGGCATGCTTCCCAATGTGGATTCAGATGGATTGTGTACTGTACATTTCAATCTGCTCCCTTCTCCTTTTTTGTGTGTGTTAAATACAGTTTTGTGGGGAGGCTATAGATATTTCAAATTTTTCCACTTTTATGAGAGTCCTGTGCCCCAACCCCCACAAATGTGGAGGGCTGACTGTAATTTCTTATGTAGCTCTTTGTTCTATCTCATTTCCCTCTTACAAAAAGAGAGAATGCAAGGCAAGAGCTGCAAAAATCCCAATACTTTGTTTAGTGATTTTTGCTGATTATTGAAAAAATTTCTCAGAAACAAGTAAGACAGAAACAACCTTTCCACATATTAAAGAATATAATTAGAGCACTACATTTTCTTCAACACCTACTATCCAATTTTTTTATCAGTATGAGTAACAGTCGGCTACAGTCAACAAAAAAGGCCCTTTTTCTGTAAATTTTGCCAGTTTCTGTCCTTTCAATGTTAAAAACATATCTTTGTCACAGACAAACTGGTCTTTCCATTTATGTCAGATTTGAAATCAGTTCTGTAGAAAATGTGTTGTTTGATGTCTGCCTTGATAATCTCAAAAGGAGAGTCCTTTCACTCATTCTAAATTTAAGTTCTTGCTTTCCAAAGACAACCAAGATTCAACATGATTATGAATAAGATGCTCTGTCTTTTTTTGGAATGCTTTAAAAGATAAAATGAGATTTAGAAACCCCGATCTGCCAGTCATTCAAATTATAACGAATCTGTTTAGTAGTTCTTCTGTCTTGCCTGCATTAATAAAAATGTAACATAGATTTTTAGTGATTAAAATATAATGAGAAATTTGGATCAGAAAAATGTGATACAAATTGGGAAGATCACCTCTTTGAAAATGTCTTTATTACCCAATTTTAATTTTTTGTAAGTTTTAATTTGATCAATTGAGGATTAAAATTTAATGATACAATGTTATATATATGACTGGGGATGTGCATTTCTAAATATTCAAATGATATAGAACTGACAGGAATTTAAGAGGTTGCCAGTAATTGATTTTTAAGTTCAGATGTCACACATAAGCATCATAGCTTAGATTTTGCTTTATTTACCTTCATTTCACAGAATCACAGAGCTGGAAGAGACCACAAGGGCCACCGAGTCCAACTCCTGCCATGCAGGAATACACAATCAAAGCATGCCTGACAGATGGCCATCCAGCTTCTGTTTAAAAACTTCCAAAGAAGGAGACTCCATACATTTTCCAGAGATCTTACTAAATTCCCTTAAAACAACTGGGACTATAGCAATCCTAAGAGAGGCCTAAATATCGTGAAGGCACCAGGTCCTGTTTTATGTTGGAAGTTAAGCAGAGTCAACCCTGCTTAGCATTTCTGAGAAAAGGCTGTAGGCTATATTTCTGAGAAAAATAATAGCAAATCACATCTCAGTATTCCTTGCCTCAGAAAACCCTATGAAATTCATGAGGTTGCCAAAAGTCGACAGGCAACTTCAAGACATCCCTCTGACACTACGTTAGAAGTAGCAATTGCAAGATTGCTTAGTTAGAAGTATCAATCTGCAAAAAAGTTCACAAGAGCTTTATGTTTGACAAATCAGACATGGGGGTGAGGGTGGGTAACAACAAAGACTTTTACCATACATGGAGTGAGAAATGCCAGGTGTCCAAGCTGGTTTCAGAAGAGGAAGACAGATGAGGGATCATATTGCAAACATACATTGGATAAAGGAGTGGCCCAAAGAATTTAAGAAAATCAGCCTGTGCTTTATAGATTATGACTATGTTGCTCATAGAAAACTGTGGATTGCTCTAAAGGAATGGATGCATTACAACATCTGGTTATCCTAATGCATAACCAGTACTTAGGACAAGAGGCCACTGTTAGAACAGAATATGGCGAAAGAGAGTGGTTTCCAATTGGTAAGGGGCTCAGGCAAGACTGTATTTTACCATCCATCTGTTTAACTTGTATGCTGAATGCATCATATGTCAAGCTGGATTAGACTCTGAGGAAGGAGGTTTGAAAATTAGAGGAAGGAAATCAAAGCATTTAAAATTTAAATGGGTATTTTAAATAAATATAAATTTATCTTAGCCAAATAAAAGAGATAAATTCTCTCAACATTTACAAAGTTGTTTAAAACAATGATTACCCATAGTGGAAGGATGACAATCCGTCAACTAATACATACCTCCCAAAGTAGTGGCCCCTGCTAGGCCCCGTCGAACATTCATAGGAGCCACAGAGTACCAGATACTGTCTTCATCAGATGTATAATCTAAGCATTCTACAGAGCTAAGACGAGAACGGCCATCATAACCACCAATTACATATATCCGATCATGCAATGAAACTGTGGCAACATAGCGTCTTTTACGGCTGATGCTCTGTGGGTGTTAAAGGAAAAACAATGGAACCAATAAATGTTGATATCTCTAAGTAGCACTGGCACTTGCATTTCCAACTGCTGCCATAAAGGGAGACTATATAGATAAGGTGCTGCCTGTCACAATGGACAAATGCAATAGGATTTATCCTTTCCATATATTCATCATTCACATGCATACAATTAAGAGTAGAGTAAATAGCAGCAAAGGCTTCTGACAGACAGGAAACAGCTCACTCAGGGATTTAGAGAGCAAACAGTTTGATTTTTTTTCTTTTTTGCTTTGGGAGTATAAACAGGTTGAAGTTTCATCTGGAACAGTCTTGATTCTTCATCCTGAGCTGCCACAGATCTCTTTCCTATAGCTATTTATTTATACCAGGCTGGGCAGAGTGTGGCCAGATGTGGAACTGCAACTCACAGCAATCCTACCTGCATAGCCAATGGTGAGAGATCCTTGCAGTATGCAACAACATACTGAGGGCTCTTGTTTTTCCCTCCCCTCATTTATACAGACAGAAGGCTTTCAAGGCATTTCACGTGCAGTTTCTGAACATTTTACTCTTTCTGTAAGCATTTTAGATGTGGGGGAAGGGATGGTGAGTGAGAGAAAGGCTTGGTTAAGACCAGCTTTTGAATCCATGTATTAGCTGAAGCTTGAACTGGGATTTCCTGATTTGCATTTCATTCTTTTCAGTATTATGGTAAAGCAGGGGTGGCAAAGTGTAGCCCAGAGGCTACTAATGCTCTCCCAGGAGTCCTGCTGTGCTCCTTTAACTTTTATTTTATTGAAAACAGTCCCTCATACCCTCCAGAGGTCATGCGGGGCAATTCTGCCAGGTTCTCCTCCCACAACTATTTTAGACTGAGGGAAAACTTTAAAGAGAACTTATTTCTGGTTACTTCTGCTTTTGAGAAAAAACAACAGGCCTCCGTAAGGCCTGAATCATGTCAAGGACCTCTAAAAAGCAGGCAAAATTTCCTCAACAACTCCAGAGGTACCATTTACAGAATTGGGGGTGTGACCATAGTTTTTGTGGTCATCCCAGATCTAGTAGGGGTGTGAATGTATAGATCTTAGGTAGTTGCCTGCCCCACCCTAAAGTGTAAACATGCTGCTACCAACCAAAAGTCACCATCCTGTTCCCTGGAGTGATTAGAGACAGGTTCCATTATGCATAGGTGGTACAGTTTTTCCTGTGCATAGGGGGTGTTTTGTTTTTCTTTTTCTAGTGAGAGAAAACATCCTTGTAAAGCCCTTCTTCTGGCAGAATTTCTACCCTTACAGCTCAAAACACATTTTCTATTGCCCGAAACAAGAGCCACAGCAGTCTGAGAGGACACAGAAAAGAGTAAAGCACACCGAGACCTACTACTTCTCTGCTCTCAATTTTCCCCTCCCAAAGTGGTATTGTTACATGCAGTAGGGAACAACATGCAGTTAGTCCCTTTCTAAGCTTAACCACACTGGTCAAATGTACTTTAACAATATATGTGACTGACATTATTATAAAGTATGTGACAAAGGAGACAAATACATACTGGTAAGAAACTCCACTCCTGTGTTTTCGGGTCATATTTCTCCACCACATCAATAGGTGACTGCTGATTTCCAAAACCTCCAATTACTAAGAGCACCTCATTGGCACCTGAATGAAAAAAAAAAAAAAAAAAAAGACCAATGGAATGTTAATACTCCATTAAGTCCTTTGTTGTTTGTGTATGTATATTCTGTCTTAAGAAAGGCTCCTGAGCATAAACACAGTTTCAGAGCACACTTTTCATTTTTCTTTAGCTTACTTACTTTTCTTAACCTTTACCAGCTTTTTTACAAAGGTAGTTTTGAATGATATGCTAGTCTTAAAGCAATGGTGACAAGACTGCCCTAATACTCTATATACTCTAATTCTTGTCATCGGACTACTGCCTAGGACTGTTGGGAACTGGAGTCCAACATCATATAGAAGGCTGCAGGTTCTTCATCCCTAACATAAGCATACATAGCCAATGGAGCGTGCCTCTGCATTTTGTTTTCTTCTTCCATGGTTGCAACTAATGAACCCCATGTTAACAGCCTTTTATACTATTTGAAAGCTCAGGCTCAGCAATACTCTCACCCCAACTTATTCAAGGCAAATCAATGTGGTAATCTAGTGTATTTTAATGCAAAACTGAAAGCCACATTTGTTAATTTAAGTCAAATATCTTTTTTTTTTCAGCACCAACATTATAACAGCTCATGTTTATTTTGAGCCATATAATCTTTGCATTTCTTTCAACAACCCCATAGTCCATGTTGTAGCTGTACACTTAGGCTTTGTTTCCTTGCTGCCTTATTCTACTCTTGCCTTTGGTGAGTTCATTCTATTGTCTGCAGTTAATTACTTCAATCAGAAAGACAATTTTCAAACTACACCGAATGGTTCAGAAGTAACAACAAATTTTGATATACACCATAGGCAGCCATTTCACTTACTTCTAGAACATCCTGAGAATATCAACAAATTTGAAATTTATTAAGTAGTTTTGGATTTACAGCATCTAAAACCAGTAAGAAAACAAATTACAACCGGGCCAAGGGTTCAGCTCCTGAAATCAACCCCAGGTTTTGATATCCTTTCACAACGTTTGCATCTTCCAACATTATCTTTTCTTTGTGTAATGCTTCAGTTGGGGAATTTAGTACTAAAATACCAAGCCAGTGTCTTCTCGCAAGCTCATTTATCACATGTTCAGCTTTACTTGTGCCTGGAAGCACATGTTAAAAATGGCATTTATCATCCATACAGGCTTGTCAGCAGTAATTTACCTGACTGCCTTTCATGATTAAGAATAGCTTCCAGGTAAGAAAGCAGGGAAGCACAAGCTTATTTTCTTTTATGTCACATATTCTGTATTTGGCATATATGGATACACATGAGCAAAAATAACTGCATAAAGGATTTTTCATAGACCTAAGTACGAGACAGTTAGGACACCACATCAACACATACCCTCATACACTTAGAGAGGCGGCAGAAGCCTGAGAGGTTTATGGTACCACTGAGGATTCCTTATATTTAATCAGTCACTCAGTCAGCCAATCTGTGTGTGTGTGTGTGTCCACCCCACTCCCTTGCTCTAGAATAGGTAGTTCACTCTCATATCCTTAAAGGCTTATTACCCAGAAAGACAGAAGCAATCAGAGCCTGACATCATGCTTGCAGTTCCTCCTTTTATTAGAATCTGCCAGATTGGAAATTCTGAAATCTGCATCAAGTAAAACCATATTCTACAGTCTGAACAAACAATGCAGTCAGATAATTTTTGTTTACTCAGTGTTATGAGCAATCTGCTCTTGCAGGATCTGTGTTCAGGAAATGAATGTTGGCTAGCCAAATGCAACTTCCAGCTGCTTTTACCCACAAGAAAGTATATTTGTGGCAACATTTACAAACAGGATGAAATACAAAATATTGCAGAGTGAAATGCTATTCAGTTTTCCAGTCAATAGCTTCCACTCCATTCTTTCCCTAAACAGGTTTTTCCCCCAATCAATCAGCATTCCATGTCCACTGCAGTGAGTAGCCCTCATAGGGATATTTTGGGGGCTCTCTCCCCACTTAACTTTTTCCTCTCTCAGGATTATTATTTTATAGCTTCTATAAATCTTGGGCTTCCCAAAGCATTCCCTATATCTTCCCTCTTAAAGTTGGTGTTATTTTGACTTTGAATGTGGTAACACTTTGTATGTGGTAAGACCTGATTCCTATAAAGGCGTCAGTTAAATAAATGTGTGAAATTCTTTCTGAATTTGTATGCCATACTACTGCTAGCTGGGTGTTGGTAACAATTTTCCTGATTCTAAGGTGGAAGAGGATCACACCCAACATTTTTCTTTCAAATAATATCCCACATCCAACATTCATCATGCTGATACCTATTCACAGAAATGTCACTCATTATTATTTTATCTCCACTTCTCTTTTTAAGTGGAAGAAAATGCTTGAAATACAGTACTGAGAATCTAGCTCATATATTTTCTATACCATTAATACAAAAAATAAAATATAATGGTGATGGGAGCATAACTGTGTGAACCAGATTTACTTAGAAACTGGATCTTGATTACCATCAACCATTCTTATGATATGTGTGAGCCTATGATCTACCTGAGCCTATCTAACTGCTTGTTTTCTATGATGATGTTTTTAGTCTGAAGTTGTTTGCATTAGGATCCTGCACCCATACAGTCTGAAGGCAGAAAGTGGGTCACTCAAAACAATATTTCAAAGTTCAGTATTCTAGCCATGCATGGCACACAGAATGCATTTGCTCACTAATTTTCACCCATATTGATGAACAAAGAATTACAGAAACACATTTATCCTTTAATCTTCTAAGGCCCAAAATATGTTGGAACAACAACAGATTATTCTATTAAACTTTTCAAGCTGGCCAGATGACAGAAAATACAGGAATGGAACATCCCCATTTTAACACTATTTCCCAAACATTTTTACAACAGTTTCTCTGTTATTTACCTAGACGTGCTCTGGTTCTAGGTCCCTGCATTTGACTTCGAAGCTCAGGCCTTAAGTGAAACTTCTTAGCTTCATCTACAAGGTCTCTGCATTGCAAACTACATCGAATAAAAGGCTGAGGAAGGGATAGAGGGAGATTATTAATTTTTACAGGTTACACCAGTTTGACAACTCCACATAATAATAATATAAAACAGGATTATGGAATCTTCAGTTCTCCAGATGTTTTAAAATACAATGCTAGCACCTACAGGTCTGAAGATTTCCTACCTGTACACCAAAAAAAGGGTTTGGTATGGTGATAAAGTATAAAGAGTGACCAAAATAAGTTCTCATCCTTATCCAAATAGTTTCTTATAGGGTAAGAGGGACACTGACATACAGTGGACCCTCTTCTGGTGTGACCCCTGCATGTACAAACAGGAGGTCACAGGAAGTGTTGCATTCTATTATAATCAATGGACATGATGGGTATGCGTCCAAACAGGAGCTGGCACACATACATTGAGTCCATTGATTATAATGGGGCATGACACTCGCATTTTTTTTCATTGGGGGGTGGGGCTGGAATGGAACCCTGCACATACAGCAGGTGCACTGTATATAAAATATGATGTCCTATGCTGTTTATGGCACATGGCAAATATTACATATTTTCATACATAGTTTTCATCACAAATTATAAACCAACTTAATTCATAAGAAAGATGCATGGGATTTAACTGATATAAGAAGGTTAAAGATTTGTACTGTCTTGTGCTATGATACAGATCAAGGATGGGCAATTGTGGGAGGCTAGCAGACTGCATTAAGCAGTGGGAGACCTTGCGGGGACTGTATCCCCCCCTCACGTCAATCCCTCCAAATTCACTTCAATCCCTCCCAAATGTCCCCCAATGCCCACTAGGGGCTCTGGGGGTCATTATGCCATGTTTTAGGCCCCCCTAAGGGGGGGCAGGCAGGCAAGGTATGCGTGGCAGGACCCAGAGGAGGCTGTGTTGGTGCCATCGCTCGGATGCCAGGAGATGGATTGGGATGAAAGGTGGTAGGGAGGAAGATGACTGTGAGGGAAGAGGGCAGAGACACCTGGCTGGGGGGACCCTGCTTGGAAGAGTTGTGGGTTTTGCAGGGCTAGTCACCACTGCTTCACTGTGGCACTTCAAAAAGCTCCCTCCTACCCCTAGTATGCTCCAGGTATATGGGAAGCCCCCTTTGTTGTCCCCTCCACGAAACTCCTCCTTCTCTTGCTCTCTCTTTCACACCACTTGTGGGTTCCCAAAGTGCTCATTCCTAGGAAGCTAGTTAAGCTCCTGCCTCTTCTTCCACATAGTAGCCTAGTATGCAGCTTTTTTCTGCAATTTTCCATTTAGTATTTTCAGACCATGGTTGACTACACGTAACTAAAACCATAGAAAGCAAAACAATGGATAAGGGGGGGGGGTCTTCTGTACATAAAATAAAGTGTTCCATACTGATTATGGTAGTTAGAGGAAGACACAGGGAACCTAACTCAACTGTAGGTTTTGGCAACACTCCGGAGACCCCCTTACACTACACAGTTATATCACTAAGATTCCACTTTTGCTGCCATGACTGAATCCTGGGTTGTGTAGTTTAGTGACACACTGAAGCCCTCTGGCTGAGAATTCTACATGCCCCTCAGCAAACTACAAAATCCAGGATTTCACAGGATGGAACCCTGGCAATTAAAGTAGAATCACAGTGCTATAATTATGTAGTGCAAGAAAGGAAAGAAAAAGATGACAAAATCCTTTTCCCTAAATTTCCTTCTACTTACAGTTCACAGAATCCAAATCTATATATTTTATTGCCTTATCTTCACAAGACTCTGACAGAAATGTGGCCAAAATGTGACTATCTACTTGCTCATACAAGGTTATTCTGAAAGAAGCCTAACACTGCTATGATAGCTATGAAATATTTTGGCGTTTGTGCAGCAGTCTGAAAATTGGATGTGTAACATTTTACATTTATTATATTAGCACTTATGTTGCTTTGATACATTCAAATTTAAATTCAACATAAACTTCATATTTATTTCATTGATTTTATTCCTTCCCTGCCTTTCTGCCAACATGGGATCTAAGGCAGTTTGCAGATTAAATCAAAGTACTAAGAAAGAATGGTTATACCAAAAAGTTTTTTCAAAGTTTAATACTGATCTCTCTTAAGAACAGCATTAACTTAAAACAGTTCAAAATATTTATCACAATGAGAGTAAAAGTACAGCCCCCTCCCATTAGAAGACCTTCTACAGTGACCAGCTAATCAACAAATGCTGATCTGAATAAAAACGTTTTTGCCTGCTGGTTGAAGGAGAGCAGAGAGGGAAGTCAGCCTACTCCCCTGTGGGAGAGAGGTCCACAGCCTGTGAGCTACTGGCAGAACAAATCAGAACTAATAAAAAATGAGTGGCATATTTATATGAATGTCGGAAGCAAGGTACAAAAATAGGTATAAAAATACATATTTTTACACCTTATACCAAGGTATAAAAATACCAGTCTTCTCCGCACAAAAGCTAGGTCACTTCTTATCAGCTACAATATTCCTGAACTGTAATTGCTTTCTGACTTCTCTAACTTGACTCACAGGATTCACAGCTGCTTTTGATATTAGCATGTGTCCCTAAGGGACAAAGAATGGTTTAACTATAAGGGAATTCACTTAGCTACTGAGATACTGTTCAGTTGACTGGTTTTACGTTTTTAAATTCATCCATGGTAAAGTAGATAGGGTTCTAATTATTCTGAATGGATGTTTGCACACACATTAACCTATACTCACTATAGATACATTCAGAGAATTATGAGCTTTTAGCTCAGTGGTGAAACAAATGCCAATAACAAAGCAGACCCCGGTGTTTCCACAGTGTTTTAGAACACCACTTCCATCAGCCCCAACCAGCATGAGAAATGGTCAGGGATTAAGGGACTCTAAAGCATCTGGTGCATATTACATTGCCTACCTCTGCATCAAACTGATTCCACACATTGTTTAATAAGATAGCTGATCCTACCTCAGTGTCTATGACGTCAGTGATGTAGCGTGGGGTGAGAAGTGGCATGCGCACATATTGTAGCAGCTCTGGCAGGGATGCTTCCCGCTCTTTCTTTGAGTGCTTCACCCAATTAATAACTGCCTCAAAGACAGGTTCTTCAGAATCAACCTGTAAGAAAAGGCATCACTAATCAGTCTTTTACAGAAGAGATGGCTTTGGCTGAGGAGGAATGACTATTTCAGAAGCTAAGCATGGATTGTGCCTCTGGTTGGAAAACTGAGAAAACACAATTCTCTTTGAATAGATATTAGAAGATCTTTATGAGGGAGGTGTAACTTGCATAACTGTCTCAAGCAGCCAGTGTGAAATGTCTAAGATGTGATATGCATGAAGACATGAGATAACAGTTCCCACCATTCTCTTTTCAACCAAGAGACAAATAGGGATTTGGTCATAAAAGCAAAGATCTCCTACAATGTTAAATCAAGCAACAACATGTTTTCAAGATAAGGAACAATATGACTGTAATACAGTAGCATCTATCTTGTTTTGCTTGAAAAGAGAAATCATGGGTACGAAGCACAGGTGGGCTTAGGTTGGAAGCTTTAACAATGACAGTTTATGTACTACCTCAGTGTGTATAAAATGTTTCTGAATTTTTTGAAGTAAATATTGTGATTTTTTTACCTGCAAATGATTGCTTCAACAATTTTCAACAACTTACATAAATTTTAAACCATCTCCACACCTAAATTATTTTGTGGCAAAGAAGTATCAACTTATAATTCTCACAAGGAAGAAAAAAACTGTTTCATAGTTTCATCCAGATCGCTCATCTGTATTCACCAGCCTTTAATCAATTAGTTTTTTCTACAAATAACCAGGAAGGCTCATAAATACTTCCTAATATTCTAGACTTCCTTTGTTATATTAACCCCCATATCTTTCCTATTAAACAAAGAACACTAGACTTTTAATTATGACCCATTCTCGCTCAATACATTTCCAGACACATGTTAATTCTGGCTATTATTTTCAGACATCACAAATACCCCTGGAAATTTCAGTACAGTTCATCCATGAACTACCTGTCACATTTAACATAGTGCTTTCAATTAGACAAAAATATGGGCAAGTTTTTAAACATCCAATTTACCTGCAGGGATGATATATTAACTGTTCTCCTTGTTGACTGATTATGTCAGAAGAGGAACCTTAAAAAAGAGTCGTAGCACAATCCTATCCCCCACAACCTGCTGGCTGGATAGGGTTAGGATAGGGAAGAGATGCCACACTGGCCATAGGCTGCACAAAAAAGCATGTTCTGTGGGTCACTACCATGAATGGATAACAAGTATTACATAATTTATCATAACTATGATCATGCTGCATCACTTCTATTTGGTAAGTAAGCGTCTCTCCATTAACGTTAACCCAACACATTTTTTTTCCTTTTTCAGAAGACAGATCTATTGCTCTTTTTCTCCCACTAGCTGTTTCCAATTTCTAACTCACATTCCAGGAAAATGTGAGTATATTCTTATGAAGTAGCAAGTTTTATTTCCTTAAAAAATTGTTAACAGTTATATAGCCAGGAAAAGACAAAAGCTGGGGTTCTGTTTAGTAATTTTGGCAGCTTCCTAAAAGACTTCCCTCTGCCCCCCCCAAAAAAAATTTGTTGACTTTGTCACAGCGCAACCACATTTGAGTGTTACGAACCTATTTCTTGACAGTTCCTCCAGCATTTGGTACTAATAGCCCAGTTTATGTAGTTCAACTTTACAGAAGTTTCATACCATCTATTCAGGCTTTTTAAAGAGACGTTTGCTAGTTTTAGCTCTATGGGCCACATCCAAGCACTTTTGCAAATAAGTTTTTGAAACAATAAAACCTGTAAAATCTGTTTTCAAAAGGTGGTTCATGCCATTTAAATTCCCATAAAGTCAATTAATAAGTTGACAGGTAGTGTGTAATTTCCTTCTGAAGGATGACTGAATATGAGAAAGAGCAACATTTCTCCTTTGATGTACACTAAGCAACTGCATCTGAAACACTCATTTCCAGAAGTAGATTCTCTTCTACTTTGTAGGAGTAATTTATAATTCTTTTTATGTGGGCTAGTTTGTTAGAACATCTAATGGGAAAAACAGAATTTATTCTTCAAGACAACTGGCTCTCAAAAAATCATTACCCACTAGTTTTCAAACTTGATGGTAAAGTGTGGGACATATAGATTTATATGGTTAGGATATAAGCCAGGACTGTCTGGCATACACAGAACTCTGGAATACATCAGAAATCTTAGAGACTGCACATATGAAAGAATCTTGATAACTATGAAGACTAGGAACTTACCTTCATTTCGATATGAAATCTGTAATTCTCAGAATTCTAATAAATACTTCATTAGTTAACACCTGGATTGTCTTTAGTTCTGATTTGTTACATGCCAAAACTGTGTGGTGCCTCAGTTATTGCTTTCTTCATTGACAAGCCATTTTTTTACCTGTATTTCATCACATTTGATGAGCTTTTCCACTTCTTCTTGATTTAGAAGTATAAACTCTTCATGCTGAACTACATCTGGGAAGTGCTTCTGGCTGAAGACTTCAGCTGCCTGCATTAAGTCAACACAATTGTGTGTTTCAGCAAAATCTCGAATGCCCAGACAGTTGGATGGATCCAACTGGCTTTCCAGGAACTCACAGCAAGCCTGCTTTACTCCTGCGAGAAAAATGAAATCACAGTTTGTACAACAGATGGTCAAGCCACTCATATGAGAAGAATTTGAGACAACCAGATTTTCTTTTAAAGTGAGAAAATTAACAGTAGAGTAATAAAACTGCTATCTTTTGTACAAGTCAACTTGGTGGACGTAATGCTATCATTATGCTTCCTTAGTCTTCCAGTTCCTTGGTAATAGCCTTATTGTCTTTTGTCTGCAACATGTTCAGTAGCAATTTAAATAAGACACATTCTTCTCCTAAAAAGTACTTTGTATCAGTCATATTCAGACAACATAGTCATATTTCAAGAGATTTCTGGTTTGTCAAAGAAGAGACTCTGTACTGTTGTATGTTAGATAATCAATTTGCTTGTAGTTGAAGAGATTAAACAAACCAAAGATCTTAGGTCTATGGTTTGATAACTGTGACACGTGAACACAAGAATAAGGTTCAGTGATGCCAAGAAATGTTCCATCCCTAATTTACATAGTTTTTGCCATTACCTTTTAGTTGAAGCAGACAGGCTGCTGGGAGCAACTCCTGAACATTCTCCACTGTCACATGAACAGTCTCTGTGTACACAAAATCCAGCAATATTTCCATAGTTGAGGCTGTTAGCCCCTGGATATCGACATAGGGTTTATCCTTCTCTGAAAGCTGCAAATTATAAATAAGAAAAACAATGTTACTTTATAGGAGTTATAATAACGTCCTTTACCAGATTCTAAAACTCGAAGTTCAAGGGTAAGGTAAGCAATAGGAAAGAGACAGGAAGTAGTTTACAACCTACAAAATCTTAGCAACTGGAAAAGTGCAGCAAATATTCCACAGAATTTCTAGGTGGAAATATAATGCAAAATTATAATTTCAACAAGAAAAACAAAGACTTAACAAAAATAATTTAGTATCTTCTGTGAGCAGACAGGCATATTCACTCACCATAATCAATTAAAATTCATCTCTAAAAATCTACCAAAGTCATTGGGCTTGAATCATGATTAATATAGCCTTGCAAATAATGTTATTATTGCAAATAGTGAGTTACTAGTTCAAAAAACTTTTAGTCATCTGGTTGTTCTGTAACATGCCTATACCAGTCATTTCTGGCCCAAAACTGAAAAAGAGAAGAATTAACATTTGTAAAGCTTCCTTTCTGGTTACTTAAAGGGATACTTGCTATGGATTATGAGCTAAGAGACAATTACAAGTCTGGATTTGCAACATATATAATGTGGGTTTTTTTTAAATACCTGTCATTATTTGGAAAAGTTGATTTGCATACAACAGTGAAACATTTAGAAGTATGCAGTTTAACTTTCAGTAACACAGAGCATTTTTTCCTTTTTCTTTTGCATTTCAGTCTTTTTATACAGTGTGATACCCCCTGCCAGCTCTTCTCCAAAGGTCTTACGATACTGAAATTATAAGCTGTGAACACGTAACAGGACTGGCTTTTAAAAAGATACAATGCATACAGTGATTATAAATATAATTGGAATGCATGCTAGATTATTGGTTAGTGTAGCTATAATAAATAACAGCATAAGCTAGAGAGCCTCTTGTTCAAGTTATGCAATTAAGCACTGCCAGAATAGACAAAATAATTAGTAAAATATGTGGAACATGTGATCTGCTGAATTATGTGTACAAAGCTGTTTTGTTATTATAGCAAGATGAATCAAGGGGAGAACTGTGAAGTACTGCTCCCTCCAGTAAACAAGCCACTTGGCGGTAAAATGGAGTGAGATGATGGTGCACCTAAAGAGAAGACTATATCAATGCTGTCATTTATATGGGTGGAGAGGGCTAAAAAAGAAACAGGTTGTTTTCAAGTGAGTCAGTGGACAAAGTCCATCAGTGGGTGGAATCAATGGTGCTGGCCTTCCAGCTTTCGCTCAGTGTTCCTTGTTAAAAAGAAAAGTTCACAAGCATGTTTGGCATTTCATGATAATGATTTTATATATCTATATATTTATCTATAAATATATATACCCATATATACATACATACATATATCTGTGTGTGTAATGAAAGGTGCCAAACCCAAATTGCTCATTTCACTATCAGCAGAAGCATAAAAATCAAACATTATAATTGAAATTGCCTATACCTTCAATTATAGCTATAACTTTATAGATAAGGTTACCTTTATCTATAACATGCAATTTACATTCTTAGTAGACTTAACTCAAGGAACTGAAATTTGCAGAAGAACTTATGAACTATGTGTGTGAAGAAAGATCAGCATTATCTAATGTCTTCTTGCTTTCAGGGCACCTCTGGTAACTCTACTGTATGTGCCTAGAAAGCAACAAGACAATAGATAATGCTAATTTTTCAGTACTAATTTATTATGTTTCTGATCACAGTTCATTCATTATATAGCAGTTACAATTTCTTTTATATAAATTTACATTCATTTTTGCAACTCACTCATGTCCATAGTTATTTAGAAGCAACTCTCATCACTTTACATTCAAGTAGATACAGAACTGCAACCATTCTACACAATTTCATATACTGTCACTCAGAAGAAACTTCAGTGAATTCAATGAGAATTTATTCTCAAAAATGTGCATGCAGGATTGCAGCATTAATGCTATTTTTACATTGTTAAATCTGCATAGCAAGCAATTTTCCTATTTGCAGGAAGAAAAGTATCTATTGTGCACATTGCATACCTCACTGGTGAACATAGCACAGAAGTAGTCACTGCAAGCAGCTAACACAATACGATGGGCTGGAAAGTCTTTTTGTTCCACACGCAGGGTCACATCACATAATGTGTTACTTTTTCGCAGAGAGTTCATTGCATTGAGAATTGATTTGGCATGAGAATTAGTCATTATATCTTTAGGAGCCATAGTGAGTTACTTCAGCCAACAAGAGAGCTGAGAAAGCAGGTTCAAAGTATGAGTATCCTGTGAAGAAAAGAATCTGCTTCACTGATGCTATCTGATGAACGTGAGGCCAAATTTAACAAAGTCTAAAGGTGAAGAATGAGGAATTTTGTCTCTCCAGTACTTATCTATAAATCAGCTTGCAGATCATCCTCCTCTTTTCTAACTGCCTCAAACAATACCCTTGTGGACTCTTCTATTCAGTTACATTTCAATAACCACTTTGTCTAATTGGATATATTTCTTAAAGGAAAAAATGACTCAAATCAATCAACTACTATATATTTGTTTAACAAAAAATGTACACTAGGTGGATTGTAGGACACCAACATAATACAAAGCTGTGGACTAAGAAAATATAAACATTAGGTGCAAGAACAAGGCATGACACAGGTGGACCAATGACAGTCCAAGGAGATAGCGTGTGCTCAGGTTAGTCTCCCTATTATAAATTATTTCATTTTAATATAGATGTTAAGGGTACCAAAAGACATACAAGCATTTCCAAAATATACTGGAAAAATGTCTGAGGTTGCCACAGCATTAAAATGGTAAGTAGCAGCTATCAAGATATGCCCAGATCCCACAGTTGGAGAACCTAGACCAACTTTACTATAAAGCAATACCTGTCATTCTGATAGTGTCTTGAAGCAGTGTTAGGAAACCAGCTACCCTCCAAGAGCCTAAATCCAATTGTTATTCTCAACTGGAATACAGCCACTGCATTAATGAGAATTTTTGTAAGTTTTGTTGATTTAGTTGGTTTACTCTAGTTAGGACTAATACTTGGATTAAAATCCAGAGGTTTTACATTCCAGTACCCAACTGCCCCAGCTAATGCTACCAAGAACTATGAGAATCATAGTTCAAAATACAGGGAGGGCACCTTAGAGTGTTTCATGCATATGATCTCAATAATAATTACAAATCGCTTGTAATGCAAATTAGTATCATCATCCAAAACTGCAAATGGAGAATTGAGGCTGGGATAAACTCGCTTGTCTAAGGCCACTTATGAAATATAGGTATGGCATGGAAAATTTTCTAAAAGATTTTTTTTTTTTGGAAAATTTTCAATTCTATTTTTCTAACTATATACTTACAGATACATTTATCCATGTTTGGGCTAAATATAGGATATGAACTTCTAATCATTCTTCTAAAAAAAAAGCACTGACAAATTCTAACGCTCAGTGGAATAACTAACAAACAAACACACTGCTAAGCTTGTCTCTATTCTGCAAAATCTACTGCTTCTCAATCAGTCACAAGTAAAAGTAGTCAAGACAAAATGTGATGTTGCTGCACCTGCAGATTCAGATACACCCTGTAACGAAACAGAATGTTCAATCAGTTGTATTGAATGAGATATCTCTCAGCTTGAAATGGCACTTTTAAGTAAATGAATGAAGCTGAAGGTACTACAGCAAAATATATCAGGTACAGCTCTCTTCAGGAAAGTGTTGTATAAAAAGTGTTTTTCCAGGGACAGTCATTTTTGTTAAATATTGGGGAGGCATATACATTTTACTTTTATTCCAAGTATTCCAATAAAATATCTTGGATTTCATCCAAAATTTTCAACATGGCTGATAAAACTAGTCTTGCAGGAGACAAGGCCTACTTGAGAGATCAGGAAATCTTTGAAGTTTTGAATGATAGTTCCCATCATCTCCTAACTCTTGGCCATAGTAGCCAAAGTTTCTGGGATTTGAAATGCAAGATATCGGCAGGGCTGAAAGCACCAAAGCCATACCTTACATTTACAACATGCAGCAGCTATAAGGCTCAAAGGCAGATGGATATGGGGAAAAAAAAGTGCAAACCAATATTTGTCCTACAAATCTGAACTTCATTTAAAATAATTAAACTGTCACAATCCTTAGCCCTATGCCAGGAACCTTATTTCATAGTATGGCAAACTGATCCCAATGTAACTTCTGAATTATCAGGCACTATGTTATTAACAAGAACTTGCATATGTGTTTTCTGACCATTTCAGTGTCTTACATTGTTAGTCATCTTCCTTGCAGTGCCAATACTGTAGGCAGAGAAAAATGAATTTCAGAATGAATTCTGTTCACTAACACAGATGAAACAGACCCCTTATTAAGGGACCTAGTCCATCAAAGCTGAACTCACCCATGAGCTATTCCCTCATATAACTACAACTCCCAGGACAATCCTAAAAGGTATATACACACTCCACAAATCAGACAAGGAATCCCATATGCTAATACAACCAAGCTGTATCAACAAGCAGAATTCACCAACAGTATAAGTAATATTGCCAATAGGCGCAGGGGTTACTCTGGCTTTTTGAGTTCAATAGCCAATGCATTCATTCAACGAGAATTTGGCGCTTTTTTTTTTTTTTGTAGTCAAAGCCTGACCCTCAAGGAAAAATCGCATAGCGTTGTGTTGAAAAATAGGATCTTTGCAGAATGATCCCGGAATACACACATCAAAACGGAGAGCGACACAATAACTCTGTTTATCACTATGGGATGCCTACAGCCATAAAGCGGTTAACCGAGGTTGAAAGTGTAGGTCAAGGGAACAACTTTCTGAAAGACGGTAACCGACACGGGCGGAACTCTACTGGCCAGTTTCTTACGGGCTTTATTTACCTCCGGGTCCCTCCCCCGGGCCAAGGGACGCCTCAGTGAGAGGCAGGGGCGCCTGAAAAACTCTCTCCTCGGCTCAGCCGCAGGCGGAAGGGGACAGGTGGCGCCGCCGCATCTCCGCGCTCGGTGACGCCCTCCGCCCAACCTGTCCGCTGCACCCTCCCCGTGAGGGGAGAGAGTCCCGGCTCCTCGGGCCCACTCGTCCCGTTCCTTCCTCCTTCGCATCAGACGCGGGTAGATGACGTCACCAGGCACGCCGAGGCTTTAGGAACCCGTTCCTTGGTTCTAACCCACGTGAAGAAAAGCGCCGCAAGTGGGGGTCTCAGAGGGCCCGGGAAAACGTCACAGCGGATGGATTTGGCTTAATTGTGGTTGCTAAGCAACGTGAGAGGTTGGTAATGTCTTCCTCCGCTCTCCAATGAAGTCCCTCAGTCAAGCGGCGGACGGGGAAGTGGAGGGTATGGTGGCGTCTCTCTGTGTTCTTGTATGAGATTTTTGCCAAACGGTCCAGACAGCTGCGGATTACTTGCGAGAGTCTCCCGGACAGCTGTGCCCTTTCTTTTCATGCTATGAATACATAGACTGTGTAACAAAACCATTACATTATTTCTCTTAGTGCCTGTATCTTTAAAAGGATTACACTTCAGGGGAAATGTAAAATCCTATCACTTTGGAGAGTCTCATTTGAGTGACTGTATTTTTCTCTCCATCTGTTCCGTCTCAAGACGGTTATGCAGACATTGTGGCCATTTCCACACTACGCTTTTACATCGCTATTATTCCGCTTTCAACGTCCTATGGAATCCTGGAGTTTGCAGTTTAAGGAGGAGCATTTAGTATTCTCATTCTGCTGCCGCACTAGACTGTAATAGCGCTATGATTCTACTTTCAATCTTCTATGGAATCCTGGGGTTTGCAGTTTAGGGAGGAGCCCCTCCCTAAACTGCAAACCCCAGGATTCCATAGGAGGTTGAAAGTGGAATCATAGTACTATAACTGACTAGTGCAGAAATGGCCTTAGCCAGAGAACTCTTTGGCTTCAGTAAACTACAAACCCCAGAACTCCACAGGATGCTGAAAGTGGAATAATAGCAGTAAAACAGTGTAGTGTAAAAATAGTCGATGATTTCAAGTTGTGATTTCTTTCCCCTATCTTCCTCTCTTGTAACACCTTCCCTGATGAGATCTGGGCATTGCAAAAGTCAGCACGCTTCCACGTGCACTTTTTGATTAGTCTGATATAGATACTATGCTAATACAGCCTTCATAATTTTTCTTTATAGGTGACATGGCTACCTTTTTTCTGGTTTCAACCGAAGTTGCCTCCTGTAGTACTTTCTGTGTATCCACACAGTTCACACATGTCTAACCATTTTGAAGGGAAAAAACCCCCCAAATCTCAACTTTATTATTTAACTAAACAATTTTGAAAGGATATAAAATAATTTTGGGAGGATTGATAAGATGATGTTAAAAAAAGATGAGAAAACTAGGCCTTTCAGACTGCTGAAAAAGAAACGCAAGGAGAAGCAGGCCAGAGAGGGGATCTGGTAGGGACAACCACCAAACAGAACACAGCAGTCAGGCCTGATCAATTGCTAAGAGAGCTGTTTACAAACAGAAGCACAATTGTAAGGACAATCTAGGCAATGGGACATTGTGAAGGGAGGAACAGGGCAAAACTGGCTGAAGATGGCCAACCACAACTCAAGAAATGCTACCAATGGGGGCCTGCAGGGAGGAAATGTTACAAATTTGAGGCTTGTTTCTGTTAGAAGGATGATAGGGACACAGAGGTGGGGAACAGATTTCAGGCAGATAGGAATAAATGGAGTAGGGACGGGAGAGTCAGGCAGAGGAAAGTTCTGACTGTGGTTTTGGGGAGCTGTAAATGATTTAGCAGTTCAAGGGTTAGTGTATTATTTATTTGTGTCTTAATAAACTTCAACTTGTTTGTTTTTACCAGTGTTTCTGTGTGTTCATACTAAATTTGGTGAAGAGCCTGGTCATGCCTACTACACTGAACCCACCAAAACAATACAGCCACTGGTCCACAATAGGGGGTACCTTTGAGGTCCAAGTACCCAATCTTGCGGTGTGTGTGTGTGTGGGGATTAAGAAGGGAAAAGGGCAAGGTGAGTGATAGGAACCAAAGGTTTGGAACTATGGGGCCAACCTGTAGAGGGGATCAATTACAGACATAGCAATCTGCATGCCATACAAAAAAATTACCAGACTGTGATCCTGTTGGCCACCAAAACTATCCTAGTGTAGATGTGTTGGCACAGCAGCAGGGTTAAATGAATGTAAGTGGCGTGGAGTGTGAGGATAGTACAGGAAGGTGTTCTTCTCAAGAGAAATTTGCTTTGCTTGGAGGACAGGACAGCTTTCTCGTCTATACTCCTACTCAACATGGTTCCACCACTTACCTTATACCAGGGTAACTGAGCTGTACACTAAATCAGCAAGAGAGTCTAGCCATTGTCTTTAAAGTACCGAAGGACTGGTAGCAAGTTGCCCAAATTAGCTGAATTTGAATGCCAAGACATCTGCAGCTATTGTTCTCAGAGGTGCTTTTTTTTTTTGAAGGGGGAAATGCAAATATTTCACGTAAAGAGCTTATTGCTAAATTACAAGGGTCTGCATAGTTAGAAATTACAGCACTGTAGAAGACAATGAAAGATTTTTCATTTTGACACTGGTTGGACTGTGTGTGAAGAGTTGCTGTTGTGGAACATTTGACTTGTAGAATCTGAATGGCCAGAGGGGCATTTGAATAAGGCACATTTGCCACAGTTTGGTCTCCTTTTATTTCATCATTATCTGAGCTAGAATTGTTATGTGTTCCATGATCACATCAACAAATGTTTTGAGTGTTATCTTTTTAATATAACTGTGCAATTAAAGTGATATCAAATTATTATTAGTGAAGAGAGCTAATTTAAAATCAGTGTTTGTGATGTTTATTTGACCATGTGGCTGTTTTGTGTGCATGTGTTATTTTTGTCTTTTTTCCCTTTGTTTTCTTTTCTTTTTTCCAGTTATATTAATTTGCTGTTATTGTTTATTGTCATAAAAAAACACAAGATGTTCATAGCCCTGTGAAGCAAGACTCTAATTGAATTGTATGTCCAATATTCCGAGCCCATAAAATCATCGTTGTCTTCACTGTTTCTTCCTGCCTCTCCTGTTGTAATATTTCTTGATACACTTGAGCTAATAAGTGAGGAGGATTTTCAAACAGCCATTTAATTACTCCAGTTTTCTCTTTATGTTCTATTCCATATGTTTTAGTGTCCATCTGAAACCTTTCAACTAATTGTCTGTAAGGGAACCAACTCAATGCTATTCCCTCTTGTTCTAATTTATCTCTTGTTTTTACCTTTAAATTATTGGACGCTGATCTCTCCGTTATGTCTTCGTATCGCAGCCAATTATCTGAATCTGTCCATCGTCCAAAAAAAGCCTCTTGAGGTGAAACCCAAGTGGGAAGCTGCCGTATGTTTTTAGTTTTATAATCTTCCCAAATTTTTAAAAGCACTTTCCTGATATAGTGATGTGTGAAGTCTTTATCTATTTTTGCTTTATCATAGAACATATAGGCATGCCAACCCATTCTCAGGTCTGCACCCTCCAGTGCCAGCGTTCTCTTATCTTGTAGGTCTACCCAGTCTTTTATCCACGTAAATGCCGCAGCCTTCTAATATATTTGAAAGTCTAGTAGTCCCATTCCTCCTCTAGTTTTTAAATCAGTTATATGGTTCCATTTTATCCTGGGTTTTTTCCCTTGCCATATAAACTTAGTTAATTCTCTCTTCCGTTGTGTGAAAGGCTTCATATTCAATATTATGGGAAGATTTTGGAACAGAAACATCATTTTTGGCAAAACATTCATCTTTATTACAGCTATCCTCCCCATCATTGAAAGTTGCATCGAAGTCCAAGTTTCCAAATCTTTTTTTATTTCTAACCATTTTTTTTCATAATTATTTGTAAATAATTCATTATTTCTTTTTGCTATCCAAATGCCCAAATATTTAATCTTTTTTCCTTTATTAAATCCTGTTTTTTGTACCAGTTCCCTTTCTTCTCTTTCATTCATATTTTTAGTTAAGAAAACTGTTTTTTCCTTGTTAACTTTGAAGCCTGAGAAATCTTCATATTCTTGCGCTATATCCGTCAGTTTCTCAATGCATTTCCCTGGATCTTCCAATAAGAAAACCAAATCGTCAGTGAAAGCTTTTAGCTTATATTGATATTTCTTTATCTGTACTCCTCTTATTTCTTTATCTTTTCTTATGGCATTGTTAAGTATTTCCAATGTCATAATAAACAGCAATGGGGAAAGTGGGCATCCTTGTCTCGTTCCTCTATGTAGTTCTTTTGTGTTCTTTCCCCATTAATGACCAGTCTTGCTTGTTGTTGGCTGTATATAGCTTCAATCCATGCAGCAAATTTATCCCCTGCTTGCATCTGCTTAACAACAGTCTTCAAAAATGGCCAACTGATCATGTCAAAAGCTTTCTCCGCGTCCACAAATATCATGACCATTTTCCTCTCATTATGCTTTTCATAATATTCTATTACATTTAAGACCGTTCTGATGTTATTTCTCAAAGATCTTTTAGGTAAAAAGCCATTCTGGTCCTCATCTATCAGCTCAGTCAGGACTTTTTTTAATCTTGCTGCTAAAACTGAAGCAAAAATCTTATAGTCTATATTCAAAAGTGAAATTGGCCTGTAATTCTTGACCTCTTTCAGATCTCTCCCTTCTTTTGGGATCAGCACTATATTAGCCTCCTTCCATGTATCTGGAATTCCATCCTTTATTATTTCATTTAAAGTACTTTGCAAAGGTATTGAGATCTCATGATCCATATTTTTGTAATATCTAGCAGTAAATCTGTCAGGTCCTGGATTTATTCCACTTTCAACATCCTATGGAATCCTATGGTTTGCAGTTTCAGAACCCCGGGATATTCTACAAGACTATGTCCTGGAAAACTTAATTATGGGACAGATCAGAAGGCTGTCCTGCAGGTGACCCTGAAATTAATTTAAAACAGTGCTGGGAATTAGGTGTGAGATGTAAATGTAGTCAATCAGAAACACTGATCACAATGCAGTGAGATTAAGATGATATGTAAGTGAACAATCGACAAGGAACTTCAGCAATGTCACATTAGTCATCAAAAGGGGAAGCTTCAAAGAAATTAAGTGGATTGGCAAAAATTATATTGAAAGAAAAAAGCAAAGACAATAAAATCTCTTTAAAAAGCTTGGGCCTCATTGAATACTGCAGGAACTAAAGTTCAGCTGGAATATGCACTGTGGATCACCACTAAGTACACCAGCATATTAACAATAAAAATCAAGGAAGCTATTAGAGGCAAGAAAGTTTCCTTTGTGAAATGGAAGTGAAACAGGTATGGTTCCTCCACATTTCCTTTCCTTTTGAGGAATTTGCAGATTTTTGCCATCTGTCAGTTGGTCCATATCAGTTTTACAACCAGTGTTGAATGCTTGTCGAATACTGCAGTGGCACTCAGGGGGACCAAGGTTTGAACGTGTGCTCAGCTGTGGAAACCCACTTATTGTTCCAATAACTGCAATAATTGTCAATATCTTGCTTTGGGTCAGACAGGCTACAGTAACAAAGCCCCGCACTACACTGTTACAGTGCTATTATTCCACTTTCAACATCCTGTGGAATTCTGGGGTTTGTAGTTTACTGAAAATTCTAAATGCTTTTCCCTAAACTGCAAACTCCAGGATTCCATAGGATGTTGAAAGTGGAATAATAGCACTATAACAGTGTAGGGCAGAAATGACCTAAGCCTAATGTTTAAGCTATTGAAGCAAAGGAATTCCAGAGGCAAGGTAAAAAGGCAGCACAGGTGTAAAACTAGAATTCTATTGGAGAGCAAGTATATCCAGTTAGGATGATCTAGAGTTGGAGTTGAAAACTAGCTCTGGGAACAAATCAGTAGAGTCCAGCAAAGGGTGTGGTCCTCTCATTGAGCATCTTGGTTGAAAAGAACATCACAAAATCAGAAGTGGTACATGAACATAACATTTCCTCATTCAGCCATCTGCCTAACTCTGACATGCCTCAGGAATCAGGATGCCTTCAATTTTGTTCAGCCTGCCTCATCTTATCTTCATGAAGCTGAATACCAATGACTGTTGTGTATAATTTGTACTCACTTCCACTTGTCCTCAGAGACAACACACTCCCTTATTGCCTGTAGCTGGGGTGGACTGCTCCCCACACCTTATCCTTCTTATGCCTTTGTTTACATGAGGACCATTTGTGGTCTGCTGGTGGCACAGTCTCGAGAACTATCATCTTGTGGTTTCTGGTTTCCTGGCCACATGGGAACCCTGTGCAAGTTGTCTGTTGCCTCTGAAAGCAGAGACCAATCAGAGATCTGTGGGGGTTGGGCTTCTGTGTTGGACTTGAGGAGCACAGACTTTGCTCAAGTCCAGCAGGAGATATAAAATAAGTTCCCAGAATCTCCTCCAGCCTTCTGACTTTTTACATCTATTTATGGTTCTATGATGCATTCCTACTGAAGTGCTTTAAGTATTCCTTCTTTATTCTAGCATGAGCAGTATGGCATGGGGTTGGATGTGTCTTGGATCAAAGGAGAAGTAGGGTCTGGGTGCCTGACATTCACTGCATTGGGGTTCCCTTGAGGAGCCTTGGGAGTGAATATGAGCAAGGTTATGTCCAGCTCAGAAACTGATGACCTGCCTCACATGTAGGTAGCAAGGGTAACACAGAGTGAATTTGCATCCACATGGATTCTTGTAATGCCATTTCATGGTTCCCTGATGAGCAAGCTTGGATGGTAGTTCAATTAGATAACAGGCAGGATCCCTGATCCTTGGATCTGTGCCTCATGCCAGGCCAACCCTACTCAGTTCTTTGTTAATAAAGTAGTGGCTTATTTTTTTATCCAAACTATGTTGTAATTGTTTCATGGCAGGAGGGAAACTCCCTTCTGTTGAGCCAGCACCTCACAATTGGATCCACAAAAATGCATTTTTGAAATTTTCAATTATGAACATACAAAACAGTAATTATTCACCACCATGTTAAACCAGTATTACCTAAAAAATATGTGAGATGTTCCTACCCTTTCTGTAGCTAAGGGGTTATAGAATTCTCTTCTGTTAGAGACTTTTGTCTTTTGGGGACCAAGAAAAAAAACCATATTTATTAGCATGAGCTTTTGGAGAACAGGCAAGTATTTTATTTTAGTTCTGTCACTGTTGGTTTGCATTATTTTTACCGCATTATATCAAGTACTTTTAATTTGTTATTTTTAAAAGTACAATTTGTGATTTTAGATATTTTTAATTTCTGATTTTAATCATTTGTTTCTATGCAGGTTATTAGCTTCTGTTGTCTGGAAGGATGAAGCATAAATCAAATGAATTAAAACTTAAATGTTGGGCTGCCTTTCACCAAAGACAGGCCCCTTGGACAGTCAGGTAGTTAACAACAGTGGCAAGTGCCTCAGCAGTGGCCACAACAGAAGCCCTGCCCAGACCTGGGGGGCGCACGCGCTCGCCTCACTGCAACTGAGAAGGAGCTCAGGAGACAGGCTGGACTATGTTTGTACTGTGGGCTGGGGGGCCATTTTGCTAGGAACTTCCCTTCTAAGAGGCACGGCCCTCCCCAGCTGAGAAACAGGCCCTCCCAGGCATAGAAGGCCTCTGCAGCCTGGGAGAGCCAGTTACCAAGGCTCCACCACCACCTACAGAGCCCAAGCGAGACCCTTTGCTGGTAGCAGCAACAATTTGGGTTGCTCAGCCAACACTGGTGGGTGCCATGATTGATTCCAGGGCCTCTAATAACTTTATAGACTTAGGCTTTGCCACCCAGCACCAGATACCCTTGCTCCTGCTACCCACACCGCGGTCTGTCGAGACTATTGATGAGTGGCTCCTGAGTTCCAGGCCCATGACACATCAGACTCCTGAATTAACTCTGGAGATCCAGGGCTGTGTTGAACGAACACCTTTTTTTTCCCCCTGGTGGTGGTCCCCCATTTCCCTGTGGTCTTGGGGATGCCATGGTTGTCCAGACATGACACCCACATCTTGTGGTCCTGGTGTGAGATACTGTTTGCTTTGGAGTACTGCCAGGAACACTGTTGGCCAGAGCAGGTGCATGCTGCCCCAGAGGTAGAAGGTACTGAGACCTCTGTGGTACTACACACAGATGTGTTTGATAAGAAGGAGGCAGATCGTCTGCCCCCACATCATGTATATGACTGTGCCATAGACCTGGTACCTGGGGCTCTGATTCCTTCTGGCTGCCTCTATTTCTTGTTGGAGCCAGAATTAGCCGCCTTATGGGACTTCTTAGAGAAGAACCTCCACTGGGGCTTTATTAGATCTTCCACCTCCCCGGCAGGAGCACCAGTTTTGTTTCTCTGCAAGAAATGTGGAGAAATTCGTCGCTGCAATGACTACCATTGCCTGAACCATATTACAGTTCAGAACCATTATCTCTTGCCCCTGATTACTGAACTGTTGGAACGGCTGCAGCATGCCAAGGTTTTCACAAAACTGGACCTCCAGGGGGCTTATAACCTGGTTCACATCTGTGCTGGGGAGGAATGGTAGACTGCATTCCAAACCCCTATGGCCATTATGAATACACGGTCATGCCCTTGGCCTTTCAATGCCCCTGCAGTCTTCCAGCATTTCATAAACGATGTTTTTCAGGACAGTTTGGAACAGTTTGTGATCATTTACTTGGATGATATCTTGATTTATTCCCTGAATCAGGCCTCTCATGACATCCATGTCCGTGCAGTCCTCCAGCACCTCAGGGAGCACCAGTTGTATGCAAAGCTGGAGAAGTGTGCTTTTGACCTCCCGGCCATAGACTTTCTGGGATATCAGATTTCCCACAAGGGTGCGGAGATGGACCCTGCCAAAATAGAAGCTGTGGTCTCCTGGCAACCACCCAGCAATCGGAAGGAGGTGCAGTTTCCTGGGGTTCTCCAACTTCTACAGGAGGTTTATCCCCAACTTTGCCTCTTTGGCGGCTCCCATCACCAACCTAATGCGAGGGAAGACTGCTTTCCTGTGGACTCCAATTGCTCAGTAGGCCTTTCAAGACTTAAAGGCCCAATTTACAATAGAACCTATCCTCCAATACCCTGACCGCAGAACTCCATTCATAGTGGGAACTGGTGCCTCGGGTGTTGCCATTGGAGCCGTGCTCCTGCAACCTACTGCCTCAGCACCCCATCTATTGCCGTGCGCTTACTATTTTTGTCAGCTGGCACCAGCAGAGCACAATTATACCATCTCGGAAAAAGAGCTCCTGGGTATTAAAGCAGCATTTGAACATTGGTGCCACTTACTTGAAGGAGCAGCCCATCCTGTGCAGGTGTGCACCAATCACTGCAACCTGCAGTACCTCTGGACAACATGAAAACTCACACAGAGACAGATGCAGTGGTTGCAGTTCTTTGCCAGGTTTAATTTCCCCCGTAATACGTGCCCCGTGCCCAGAACCAGCAAGCGGATGTACTCTCAAGAAAACCAGAATATGCCTCCGCACCCGATATAGAAACTAAGTTCACAATCCTCCGCCTGGAACACTTTGCAGCAACTCAGGTAGCTTCATCCTTAACAGACCTGATTCGGGACGACCAGGTCCTAGATCCCATGGTCCAGGCACATCAGGAGGATGGGGGATCCACTCCTTACTCGATGCAGGATGGACCCCTGTACCACTGAGGGTGACTCTACGTGCCTGCCAGGTCCTGCTGGGACAAGGTTCTTCGTCTGTGTCATGATGGGAAACCTGCAGGACGCTTTGGCTTGTACAAGACTCTGCACCTTGTTACCCAAGAATTTTGGTGGCCACAGGTATGAGCAGAGGTGGATCATTATGTATGGATCTGCCTTGTATGCCATCGTGCCAAGGATCAGCCAGGGAAGCCTGCTGGTCTTCTGCATCCCTTGACCACACCCTTGGGACCCTGGAAAGTGGTATCCATGGACTTCATCACAGATTTGCCTCCGGTCAACGGCCATACTGCCAAACTTGTGGTGGTAGATCTCTTCACCAAGATGGCCCATTTCATCCTCTGTCCCAATGTCCCGACTGCCAAAGAGACTGTGTGCTTATTTGTAGACCATGTCTTCTGAATTCATGGTCTCCTCGATGGGATCGTGTCCAATCATGGCCCCCAGTTCACTGCCGGTTTTGATGCAGTCTCCTACACCAGATGGACATCAGGCCTTGCTTGTCCTCAGCCCACCATTGACAGACTGATGGGCAGACTGAATGCATGAATACCACCCTGCAACAGTACCTGCAGCGCTATGCCAGCTACCAACAGGACAATTGGGTTGACCTCCTTCCTTTGGCAGAGTTTGCCTATAACAACGCTGTGCACACCTTGACCCAGCAGACCTCTTTTTTTGCCAACTATGGCTTCCGTCTGTGGCTGTTCCCTGTGGTGGGTCTGCAATCCGAAGTCCCAGCAGCAGACCAACGGCTCCAGGAACTGCAGGCAGCCGAGGCACTCCTTCGAGAGCAGCTGGATCTCGCGAAGGAGGTGTACAAGCGGAAGGTCGATAAGCATCAACAACTGAGACCCCCACTGAAAGTGGGAGATCAAGTCTAGCTGTCTACTCGCCATCTGCTGTTGCCTTGCCCCTGTCGAAAGCTAGATGCCAGATTCGTTGGTCTCTGCTCAAGTCAACCCAGTGGCTTTTCAATTGCAGCTCCCCAGGTTCTTCCGCATTCACCCAGTCTTTCATCAGTCCCTGCTGATTCCTGCCAGAGATATCTGGGACGGTGCTTCCCAGGGACCTCCAACAGCCCTGGTGCTGGTAAATGGGGAAGAGGAGTATGAAGTAGCCCACATCCTGGACTCCCGAGGGCAGCAGAGACGCCTGCAGTACCTTGTTGATTGGCTGGGGTATGGCCCAGAGGAGCATTTGTGGGAGGATGCTTCAGATGTCCACGCCCCTGAGTTGGTGCAACGCTTTCATTGCCGTTACCCCAACAAGCCAGGTCCTCCTCTTTCTAAGAGGAGGGATGATGGGGGGGGGAGCGGTGTCATGGGCTTCCAGGACTTAGACTCAGACTCAGAATCTGAGGCAGCAGAACCTGCTCTGAGCCCTGACACAGAGACTGCTGCAGCAGAACCTGCAGAGCAGACAGTACCACCACCCGCACCAGGGACAGAAGTGTCAGTCCCAGCAGGGAGCCCTGCTCAGTCTGACACAGAGAATGATCTAGCCATACCTACCTTCACCCAGCGTAGACACCAAAATGGTCTCCTGCGTTGCTCCCAGCCAATTTATGTCAAGCACCAATTACTCAGGCACCAGCTGCGCTGACCCTGGCGCCTATATGAACTGAGCCTTTCCCCCCTAGCCTTTGTCAGCAATCAACTGACCGTGTCTCCTGTGTCTGCCTGTGTTTCTGCCTTTGACTTGTGTTTATTTTTGCCTGCCTTTGATTTATGGACATTGTTGGGACCCTTACTGCCTCACATTTGCAAAGCTGTTTCCTTTCTTCAGTAAACTGACCACTTAAGTTACTGCTGAGTTTCTGTCCCTGTGTTTGTTGTCAGCTTCTCCTGGCTGCCAGCCCAGACCAAGCTTGGACAGAGAGGCGATTGGCAGCGGGGTGCAGTGCAGGGAACATGTGCACACTCCCACGCACCCATAGACTGGTGCTTCTGCTGCCACTGTCTCAAAGTAAGCTTCTTTCAGGAGAGAGAGAGAGAGAGAAGTGTGTTCCAAAAATTTTGGCACTGCTCTAGTTTCAAGACAGGGAATAATTGGCTTTCTTTTTATTTTTAGAATAAATCCTGAACACTAATAAAGAAAAAAGCAGAAAATAGCATGGAAATAGCAGTCAACTTGGAAGCATGCTGTTCCTGTTCTCTCTTCTGCTCAGCCAAAAAGAAGACCCTGCAAATAAAAAAAAGGTAATTGCACATGAAAAACTTTGCAACTAACAAATGCATAAGAAGCAGTGCAGAAGAGTGAGGCCTCTCCAGCCACATATTTCAATTGCTATAAAGGCTACCTTTTTCTGTCAGGGCCTCCAGTCACATTTTATAATGCCAAGACTAGTACATGTTATATTCTTTTTTACAACAGCTAGAATGAGTTGCAAAATCACAATCACAAACAATCGCATGGAAGAAATAAAATGGGAAACTTCTGAAAAGCCAATGTGCTGCAGCGCAAATTTAAAGAAGTGAAAAGAAAAAGGAGTGTGTATATAGAATGGAAGGAAGGACAAATCACCAAGGAAAAGTACAGATGCAGCCCAAGCCTGCAGCAATAGCATACAGAAAGCTAAAATTCAAAATGAGCTGAGACTTGCTAGGCAAGCAAAGAACAGCAAAAAGGGGCTTTTCAGATACATTCAGTGCAGGAAAATGAACATGGAGATAGTTGTGCAGCTATTCCATAAGAATAGCAAAATGCTAACAGATCACAATGAAAAGACAGAACTACTCAACATCAGTTTTGCTCCAGTTTTTCCCTAAAAGAGAACTGTGTTTTTCCCTGCAACAGGAGAGACCTTGGCAAGGGATCTGGATTGCAAATCAAGATTGAAAGGGAGTTAGAAATCATTTAGCTAACCTATCTGCAGGGCCAGATGAACTGTGTACTGAAGGTACTGAAGAAACTTGCTGAGGTACTCTCTGAATCCAGTGCCATCATTTCTGAGAAATTTTGGAGAACAGGTGAGGTGCCAAAATACTTGAGAAGGGCAAACATTTTCCCTCTCTTTTTTGCCAAGCTGTCCAATAAGAGGAATTGGTGAGTCTATGGCACAAAGTTCCAATATATACAGAGGAAGGGAAAAAAAACAGAATCTCATGAAAAAAAGACTTCAGGACAAGGTTGTATAGCAAGTTCTGGCCGGTGGTGTTACCATGCCATATACCCCCACTCCATGATGTGATATAATTGATAAATATCATTTAATTGGCATGAAATATAAATTATACACTGCTATGGCTGAGAAGCTGTGCTGGCTAAAAGGACTGTCCGAATATGTGTGAAAGTAGGTCAGATGGGACCTCAGGGCATGGCCAGGTCATAGTCAAGGAACCTCTGGTGATAATGAGCTCAATCCTCAGAAGCAAAGCACCTGAAATTGCCCCAACTGAGCAACTGATTTTCTTCAGCTTGCTTTCTCTTCCCACTGAAACTCTCCTTTGTTTCCTCACCTGCCCAGCCATTAAGGAGAACACCTTTCGCCCAGTTGGAAACAGGGTATTTAAACCCTGGCTCTAAGCCAGATAACTCATATACTCTGGATGTAGGCCATCACAGTGCTGCTTCAGTTCCTGTTCTTATACTACTCTCAGACCTTAGTCTGAGCCACATCACTTTGTCTCTTCTCTGCAGGATAGGTAAGTTATCACCCACTTCGCCCTGACTTCTTGCTATCCAATTTTTCCCTCCTTTGCTTCATTTAGCCTTGTGTGGTTGTGAGACTGCTTGGATCTTGCATGTGATTGTTGATTCCCTCAATAAAACATACTTTTAATCTCTACCTGGTGTCCCTGCATTAGTACCAGTATACATACGTATAAGGTTACCCTCCTCTCGCAGGCTTCCTATTGAGCTAATAATTCCCCACTGTTTCACAGAGGCACTGGCATTGCAGGTGGACCTCTGAGTCACCCACCTTTTAGGGTAACAGTGATAAATCTGTTTCTGGACTGTTCTGCTCCAGAGGTTTCTGCTGGAGGACTTGATGTTGCAAGGAAAAAAGATCTGAATCCTTCTCTTTAGCATGGTATCAAGGTTAAAAGCTAAAGTGGTATATATTTGCATTGTTCTTAGACAGTGATGTCTTGATCTTACTGTCTTCTTTGTAGGTCATATCTCTCTGTGTGTGTTCTGTTATGCTGTGGTAGCAGCAACAGTGCAAGAAGTGATTTGTGCAGCCTAGGTTAGCATGGAATAGGTTGGATGACCTGGGATGCCGAAAGGTGTATTTCTACTTGGTGTCAAAGTCCTGTTTCCCCCATATGTACTTTAATTCGAAGCTAATATGAGTTTGTCATCCTCAGCTGCAGTTTGAGTGGGTATAAAAAGGGCAATGAGATGCCGAACCTGAGGCCAAAGTAGGTCCATACCTCCACATGAACAGCAATAAACAGGAAGGGTAACTCATCTTCCATGTCCCCATGTTGGTTGCTTTGGCTGTGCTGGGCTAAGTCCAAATAGCTCTTTCTCCAGAACCCATGATGCATATGAGTCTATGACAGGCCATCAGGACATTTTTTTTACAGTTTCCAATGCCCCCTCCACTAGCAGAATTCCAGCTGATAAAGGTTATAATTATTTTCCAATGTAAGTATAATTCCACTAGATTCCTGGAATGCATTGCTGTCATGTACTTGTTTCATTCATGGCAGATCAAGATTTACTAACCTCCTGCTTGCTGATATAATATCTCCATGTGACTGTTTGGATGTGGCATGCACAGCACAATGTATGGTGTTCTGGATTTCCTGATCTGAGAATAGTGAATAGTGTGAGACTCTGTAATCTAAAGTAGGAATGGGAATTGTGTGGCCATTCAGACATTGTTAAACTGCAGCTCCCAGCATTCATCACCACTGGCTATGCTGCCCAGGGCTGCTGGGAGCTGCAATTCAAGAACACCTAGAGAGCCATATGATCCCTACTTTGAGTTAAGGATTAAGCTTCAGGAAATCCTTTTGTTTCCTCCCTCTGTCTGATGGAGAAGTAGTAGTAGTAGTAGTAATAATAATAATAATAATAGTAATGTTTTGTTTTTCTCCTTTCATTTTGGAAACCTTGGTGAACAGGTTTTTTAAACTTGTTTGTCCCTAACAGTAGTTCATCCAAACATGCTATGTGACACGTAGAACATAGCTCCCACAATTATACCATCATCAATCTGTTCCCACACTTATATATCCAAAATCTACCCTAAGGGTATAGGTGCAAATGGCTCTCTCAGCTGGGTGGACAATGGGAGTTGCACCACAGACAGTGAGGTCCAGACAGAGTCAATAATCTTAGCGTTAGGTGACAAAGAGTTAATGGCTTTTGTAATAGCCTTGTGCACTCAGTTCAACAGAATATTTACTAATTAATATGTATTGTCTCCATTATTAAAAAGTCTGACATTTCTATCATATTACTAGCAAAACATAGAACAGGAACAAAGATTCCTGTGCAACTTTTTTTCTGGACTAAAAGTATACATATAAAAATACCTGTGAACTGTCAGGAAGATTCCTGTAGGGGCTTATTTAAAAAAAAGTTACAAGCAAACAGATTTCTTCAAAACTGTATCTGAACTCAAAGGCCATTTCTGCACTACACTGTTACCTCTGTTACCTCTTGAAGTTTGCAGTTTAGGGAGGGACATCTTCGGCTTCAATAAACTACAAACCCCAGAATTCCACAGGATGTTGAAAGTGGAATAATAGCACTATAACAGTGTAGTGCGGAAATGGCCAAAATCATTATGGTCCAGGCTTATGCTAGAACTTATCTATTGGTATATTGAGTTTTTAGTAAGTCATGTGAAAGGAAGTCCTATGATAATATTTTCTGAGTTTCTAGACATTTGATTAGGTTATAACTCTTAAAGTCTTCCACAGTTGCCCACTTTGATTTACAACCAGCTCAGGATGGGTTCAGAATGAATTCTTTTCACCAGGAGTTGGATCTCAACCTGTCTTCCCCTTTCTCCTTGAGGAGTGAAAGATTCTCTAAAATTGTAGTCCCCCTCCCTTTCTCTTTAAAGCACCACTTGTGGGCATTCCATTCTATCCCTCATTCCCAACATGGCTTGTTGTTTCAAAAGCTTCTCCTTTCAGATATGGGGCACGCTAGGACTTTTCACATGTTTGGACAAATTCTAAAAGGATATGTTCAGCTATTCACTGGCAACACCACTGTGATGTATTATTTGAATGAATAGGGCAGGACACAATTCCATCTTCTCCCTGAATTCTTCTCTTTCAAAAGTCTTGAAATTTGCTGATTATATGTGCTGTCTCTACTTTCTGGTTCCTCTGCATTGGATCTCTTTTAATCTGGATTTCATCCTTTGCACTTTGTAAAGGCAACCCTTCTGAAGATCACTGATGATCTTCTTGCCAAGTCAAAATACCTATATTCAGATCTTATTCTTTATCTTTCTGCAGCCATTGATACAGCTGATTATGTTCTTTTGTTGTTTTTTTCACTTTGTGACCTAGGGTTTACTGAATCTTTTCTCAGTTGGTTTGCATCTTAGCTTTCAGGCTACTCATTTAATGAGTGGCTAGAGGTGGTGCATCGTCTTATTTTGTTAAGTGTTAGGCTATATCTGCTGTTAGGACTTTCCCACAGCTCTCCCTCTTTGATTCACTCCTTTTATGCTTGCTGTAAAACTTGCACGGTTCCCTCTCTGTCAAGCTGTAAGAGGAGAGAGACGCGAGATGGATTTTACCTAGCTTTTGACTTCTTTATGTACTTAAGCTGTTTTGCAATAAAGCCTAGTTTAGTTTTTTGGCCTCAACTCTGGCTTCTGTCTGGTTTTTAAACCTATGCTGGTTTTTGCATCTGCCTGTTTTAAAGCACAGGCATTCTGTGGGACCTGTTGACGTTCAGCGTGTCCCCTGGAATCCCCCGACATATTCTGCCCCTTTGGTTAGGGTTCCACAGGATTATGTTCTGGGTCCTTTGTTCTTTTGTCTTTGTAAGCTATTCTTGGCTAATCATATTCATTTTTACAGCTTTTAGTATCATCTTTATGCTGATGTATCTTTCCACTGCAAAAGTTTCTCCTGAACATTATGTTATAGCATGTCTCTCAGCTATTTCAACATGGATGCTTGATTTTAGCCTGAAACTTAATATAACAAACACTGCATTGCTTATTTTCCCTTCCAAGGCTAATTCCCAATACAGTGTATCCCCCATATATTTGACCTCCAAATCTGTGATTTTGGGCAACTGTGGAGCATCACGTCCTATACATAAAATGGTGGTGATGTCAATGCAGATGTGCTGAAGTGTCCATGTGCATGTCACCACCATTTAATAACACAGGACATGATCATTTGCTCTTTTTGCTATCCACAGGGGTACTGGAATTGAGTCCCTGCATATATGGAGGGTACACAGTATATATTCTCCATTGCTATTTTTTATTATAATTTTTATATCAAAATTATATCAAAATTTCCACCCACTAAACAAGTAAAGTACAGTAACTTTTGCAATTTATACAACCCATTTATAGCAACCTCCTCCCATTTTATTCACCCACATTCTTTATTATGAGTTTTCCCCAAACTGTATACTTTTTCATGAATTGTCTTTATCTGAACCTACTTTATGTGAAATATTTTTGTCCTCACTCATCGTATGCTTATGTTTTACATACAATAAATAAATAAATTTCTATCTTTTTTGGCATCTTCCCTACCCTTAACCTAACCACTCTTTAATTATATATCTTCCATTTTATCTTTATAACTCTTTATTATTCATTGCTTTTGACCCAATCCATAATCAGTCTCCATTCTCACTCAAACTGTTGAGATGTAATTATTTTGATGAGTTTCTTTGTGGAATCTCTCTCTGTTTTGGAGTCTCAGCAGTGATGGCAGACTTCTCCCAAGAGCTCCTTGCTCTATTCTGTTTGTTGACTGCAGAATCCATTGAGTGCCAGAGCTGTAAGTGATTCTCTTATTGTATTGTTGTTAAATGAACTATAAACCTGTATGTTGCAAAGAAGTAGGAAATGTTCAGTTGGCTAGCTGCATGTGGCTCTCAACTTCTTTACTATGACTCTCCAAGTCCCAGCCCAAAATTCCTGGATTCCTAAATCAATTTCTGGGGTGAAAATTATCATAAAATAGCCCAAGTGCCATGAAACAGCTTTATTTAAAAGCTATTTTTATTAAATTTTCACATAAAATAAACATACGTATAAGTTATCCTCCAACACACAAAAAGGGGAGGAAGTCAATGACAGTAACAAAACAGAATAAAGAAACATACTGTACCAAAGAAAAAAGAAAAAAGAAAAAAGAAAAGGGACTGAGCAGGCTGTCAGAAAACTCAAGCAGAGAAGAAGAAAGAAAAGGAGAGGAAAAAAAGAAGAAAGAAAAGATTATTAAAGACAACTTTAAAATTCAGTGATTTGTCTAGTTCTTCCTCCATCATAGCTTATAGTCCACTGAAAATGAAACCCTAGAAGTGAAATGACACATACTAGTGTGAATCTACCAGGTGGTGGTGGTGTGCACGAGAAGTAGCTGCCCACCCCTGTGTTACAGGTAAGTAGTGAAATGAAACGTGTAATACTGTTATGTTAACCCCATATCTCAAAATAGTGAACACATGTAGGCATACAGCACTTATCCATGTCTGTTTCCTTTAGAAGGAGGCCATGGGGATGTTGATGCTTGTAGTATTTTATAATATTTGAGTTTGTGCACAAATAGACAGGTTGAACATAGGTTTGAGCACAGCTTAAAGATTCCAGTAAAAAAATGTTGTCTTCTTACTTCATGGTGCAGAGGCAGATGAATAAGACTAGCCTTCTGCGCTTGCAGAATCCAGAAATCTCATATTGATTGAGTCTGTTCCCTTTATTCTTCTCTGTCTGTCTATCTCTGTCTCTGTCTCTGAGCCTTTTATCCTACAGTTATAGTGTTATGATTCCATTTAACTGCTATTGCTCCATTCTGTGGAATTCCAGGATTTACAATTTAGGGAGAGTTATTTAGAATTCACAGTCAGAAAACTGTAGTGCCTCACCAAGCTACAAACTCTAAGATTTGATAGAATACAACCGTGGCAATTCAAGTGGAATCATAGTTTTATACTTGTGTACTGTGAATGGGCTCTGTATCTCCTGGGAAGGAATATTCCAGTGGTTCTCTTTGGTCCTCCAGATATTTTGGACTTCATCTTCCAAAATTCCTGACTGACTAGGGCTTCTGGGGAATGAAGTAAAAAACACCTAGAGGACCAAAGTTTGGGAACTACTGGAATGTTCTCTACCCTTCCTTTTCTGAGAGAGTTTTCCTGTTCAGAAAGAACATCCCAAAGTGGCCTTGTAAACATTGGTGTGTGTGTGTGTGTGTGTGTGTGTGTGTGTGTCTAATAAGCAGGTTCTGTGGCACATCACCCAAGGATCCCAAGTTATTAACATTAACATTTGTTAAGTCGAGGAGAACTTTGAGATGAAGTGTTTACTTTGAAATTATGCTGCCTTAATTATGGTGTTTTATAGAAGGTTGAGAATATCTTGTGTTCAGTTACACCCCTCTTGTTTTTCCTCATCACTTTTTTCACCCTTTTGCTTACTGATAGGGTGGGGGAATTAATCTGGAAAAAGATGAAAGAGCTACAAAATGACTTTCTATTGACAGCAGTACAAGCCTTCCGTTCAGTGTCCCGAATGTCTCAGATACTACCTTATTGCAAGTCATAGGCCATTTCCGCACGAGGTGAGGGAATCGCTCCGTGCCATTACTTACTGGATCTTCTGGGCACGGACCAACGCAGACTGTCCCTTAAGCCCTTCCACAGGGCTCCTCCGTCTCGTCCAGGGTGAATCGGAGCAGTGTGAGGTCTTAGATCCGCACTGCTCCGGCTTTCAAAATGGCAGCTTCCGGTTGTTCGTGGGTCCCAACCAACTGCTGAAGCTCACCATGCCTAAAGTCTGCCCTCCGCAGATCGGAGGCTCACATTGGTGCGAGCCTGCGAATCTGCACAAGTGAGCAGGAACGCAATGGCATTTTCCGAAAAATTAAAGAACGGTTTTCTATTGTTCTTTAAAAAACACGCTGGAGGACCAATTGGGGGCATTTCGGAGCAGACTGAGGTGCAGATCTCAGGTAAGTAGTCCAAAGCTAGTCCGCTCCAAGGTGCAGACAACCTCCGTGAGAGGACTGGGCCGTTTTAATTCCCTCGTGCGGAAATGGCCATGGTGAAAGTCCTATGCACAGAAATCTGACAGAAGTACCATTGTGTTATTCACTTCCTAAAGAAGTGGCCTGTAGTCCTCTGATCCTGAGTCCTAAATGGTGGAACTATTTTACTGTGACCTCAGGGACTGTTCTCTCTGACATAGGCCATTTCTGCACTACACTGTTATAGCACGATTATTCCACTTTCAATATCCTATGAAATTTCATAGGATGTTGAAAGTGGAATAATCACGCTATAAGAGTGTAGTGCGGAAATGGCCATAATGGAGTTAGGCTTGCAAGCATGATACACAGAATTGTTCCTAGAGTGAAAAGCAGAAGGAAAGCTGTTGGATAAGTAAGTATTAAGATGCTTGGAAGCACTGTGTATTTGGGTGCTTTTCTAGGACTGTTGTTGTTGTTGTTGTTGTGTGCCATCAAGTCATTTTTTACTTATGACAACTCTAAGGGGTTTTCTGGGGGCTGACAGTGTGTAATGTGCTCAAGGTCACTCAGTGGGTTTCCATGGCTGAGTAGGGAATCCAGTCTAACACTCAAACCACCATACCACATTGGCTCTCTTTTCTGGGATCAATGACTGGTATATTCAGGAAACTTCCTTTTGTTTAACACATTAACCTGAGACAGTGCCAGTCAAAGTAGCTAGTAGTAGGCTAAATGGAGTGATGGTTAGTGTATGGAGGCTTCATATGCTCAATTTGTATTTGATCTTTCCTGCAGGTCAAAAACCTGAACCAAAACTGAAGTGCAGAATTTGCAATGAATATGCACCTGTTGGCAGGACTAGTGGAGATCTGAAACCTATGACATTCTAGCATGTGAACTGCGATTGTCCAGGTAAAAAGAAAGTTGTTAATAATTTGAGGATTCTTATTCCCACATGTCCTCGTGGACAATTATTGGACGACCACTTCACATGTAACTGGAAAAGGAGAAATAAGTACTAGGAACTCTCGAAGTGTTTTAGCATTGAATGCAGGGAAAATGTCCCAATCCTTACTTTGCAACCTGCATGAAATCAAGCCAAGAGCAACATTTGACATTCAGGCTTTAATTGCCCTTGCTGGCCTAGAGAAAATATCCAGTCATTTGACTTAGGAATCTTCCCTGTGTGATGATTGTGGTTGCCTCATAATAGGACTGGAGTTCATTCCAACAAACATCAATTTCTTAATGCTGTTTTAAGCACTTTCAGTGTAACAGCTGCATGTGCTACATAAAATCAGTGGCTGCTACTGCTTGCCTTCAATGGTGGTTCTTGAAAAGCATGCAGAAAGGGTAGGATTCTTTGCTCCTCCAGATGTTTTGGACCAATTATCAGAGTCGTCAAGGCCAATAGTCAGGAACTCTGAGAGCTGAAGTCCAAAATATTTAGAGAGACAGTTTGAAAACTAGTGGTGCACATGCAAATACACTAGGGGGCATAGGCCTATTTGTGTACAATCACTGTCACCAGCTTTCCGTTCTCATAAGTAGAATGCATGCAAAATGTCCATCGTGGGCTATGAATAAAGACAGCTTGATATAGTTCCATCCTTGCACTAGCCACTTGGTATACCTGCATTCCCCAACTGGATGAACTCCAAATATCCTGCATTATAACTGCCATCATCCCTAGTCATCATGGCTAATGATGCTGGCTGGGGGATGATAGGACTGCAGTCCAAAACATGGAGAAGACCAGGCAGAAGTGAGGGTCTCATGTTGTGATCATTGAAAGACAATGTACAAATGTAACTTGTGTACATAAATAGCTCAAGATTTTGCATGTCTCTCTTTTATTACATTGGACATCCTATATGTCCTAAAGGTACCAGATACTGGCTGATCTTGGACAATAAGCAGGGTTAAGCCTGGTTAGTACTTGGATGGGGGATTGCCAAGGAATACCAGGTACTCTAGGCTATTTGATGAGAAGGAACTGGGAAAACGCCTCTGAGTATTTGTTGCCTAAGAACACTGTATCAAATTCATTGGGTGGCCATAAGACACATGTGTACACATATACACACACAAACACACAAACATGTTCTGTCTTGGATACTGGGTACAAAATACTTGCATTTTTAGAACATAATATGAAAAAAATGACCCTTATTTACTGATGCCTTTTTAATTCTGGACAAAGAATTGTCTTGGACATTTGTGTTAGCTGCTATCCTTTCTTTCTTCCAGAATACTTTTCTGTTGGAGATGTGGTGAAACAAGGGAGTCGCCATCCTCCTAACTGGGCTTTACTAGTGAAGGATGAGAAAAACGGCCTTCTTCAACGTCCTACAGCAGTCAGGTACTTAACTGTCTGGAACAGACAATTCACCTGGCAAAGAATGACTGGAACTGGAAAACTGACTCCATCCCAATTTGGTACATGTTGATCAAAAAACTATTGAGAGACTAGGCTTTTGGAAGGATCTAATTTTCCTGAGAACCCAGAAAATCTGTTCCTAGGGTTTGAGGGAACCCTTGTAAATAGCATGGAATGTGATGAAGTAGATGGAGGAAATCACACACACACACACACACACACACACACTGTGTGTGTGTGTGTGTGTGTGTGTGTGCGTGCAGACAGAAAAACAATGAGTAATATATGAACATAACAAAAAGGGCAATCTACTTCTTGCCATCCTTCTATAGGCAAGTGAAGACTTTGTTTTGGCAAGCCTTTGAGGGCTGATTGCTTAGAGAAAATGGCCCTTTGTTTGTTGTGGTTAACTTCAATTAAGTTGACTTTGACTTATGTGAATGAGAAACTTCCAAGTCACCTTATCTTCAGCTGCTTTGCAGAATCTTGCAGATTCAGGGACGTGTCTTCCTTGATTGAGTCTATCTATCTGTAATGTGGGTTTCCTCTTTTCCTACTGCCTTCTACCTTCCCAGGCATTATTGTGTTATCTAGTGAGTCATGTCTTCTCATGATATGGCCAAAATATTACGGCCTCAGTCTAGTCATTTTGGCTTCTAGAGAGAGTTCAGGCTTGATTTGCTCTAGGACCCATTCATTTGTCTTTTTAGCAGTCCAGGGTATTTGTAGAACTTTTCTCTAGTATCACATTTCAAATGAATTGTTTTTCTTTCTATGAGCTTTCTTCACTCTCCATCTTTCACAACCGTACATAGAAATGGGAAATATGATGGACAATCCTAACTTTAGTGTTTGATGATATTTCTTGACACTTCAGGATCTTTTCCAGTTCCTTCATAGCTGCCTTTCCAAGTCCTAGACTTCTGATTTCTTGACTGCAATCTCCATTCTGATTAATAACTGAGCCAAGGTATGGAAAACCTTGAACTATTTCAATGTCTTCATTGTCTGCTCTGAGGTTATGTAAACTGTTTGTGGTCATTATTTTTGTTTTCTTAATGTTCAACTACTAATCTGCCCTTGCACTTTCTGCCTTGACTTTCTTCAGGAATTATTCCAAGTCTTTGCTATTTTCTGCTAGCAGTATGGGGTCATCTGCATATCTTAAATTGTTGATGTTCCTTCTTCCAATTTTCATATATCCTTTCTCCATGTCTAATCCTGCTTTACATATAATATGTTCAGCATACAAATTAAACAGATAGGGGGATAAAATGCAACCTTGCCTGACCTCCTTGCCAAATGGAAACCATTCTGTTTCTCCGTATTCTGTCCTATTCTGCCTCTTGTCTTACATACAGGTTATGCATCAGGATGATGAAAGAGTTTTTCTTGATCTACACAATCAAAGGCTTTGCTATAATCTATAAAGCATGGTGTGATTTTCTCCTGAAATTCTGTGGTGTGCTACATTATCCAATGCAGGTTTGCAATATGATCCCTATGATCTTCCTTTCCTGAACCCAGCTTGAGCATCTGGCATTGCTCGCTCCAAATATGGTAGAAGCCTTTGTTGTAGAATTTTGAGCATGACTTTGCTTGCATGGGAAATTAATGCAATCATCCTGTGATTACTGCAATCGCTGCTGTCCTTTTTCTTGGGGATTGAATGTATATGAAACTTTTCCAATCCTGGGCCGTTCTTTCATTTTCCATATTTGTTGACAGATTTTAGTTAGAACTAGAGTAGATTATGTCTCTATAGGCTGAAGCTGCTGTATTGATATGCCATCTATTCTTGGTGATTTATTTCTCCCAAGTGCTCTGACTGCAGCCTTCACTTCACTTTCTAAAATTAGAGGTTTGTCTTCATATGGTTCTTCCTTGAGTGAATCTGTCAACCTTTCGTCTCTTTTATATAGTTCTTCTGTGTATTGTTTTTGTAGTCTTTTCATTTCTGCTCAGTCATGTAATGTGTCTCCCTGCTGGTCATAGAGTGTCCACGCACTTGATTTAAATTTTCCTCTGATTTCTCAGCTCTTGTGGCAGATGTATCTTGTTGTGGGTTCATGTGTAAGACCAGCTACCATCCCAAAAAAGCACAAGACACAGTAGGTCACAACTTTCGTTGGTTATAGCTGCTACAGAGTTGGCCTGTGGATGGGTCTAGATCCAGGCATCAGCCAACCCGACTGTTGACCAATGAATCCAATGATCCGGTCCCCTGCCAGAAGCAGAGAGGAAGCAGGTGCCAAACCCACCCGGTCCTCAAGAGGTGCAGGGGGTGTGTGCTACTGAACTGTACACACCCGCCAGCACCCCTGTACCGCTGTGCACCACAAGGGAACACCATGCTTGGTGGCACCAGAAGCCATAGTCCTGGATCCAGGACCCATGCCAACTGCCAAAAAGGCAGGCAGCAGAACCCACTCCTACCTTCTGCCAACCCTTCACAGCTGTAACCAAAAGGCAACCCCCCCCTCCACAGGGTAGCCCTGCCCAGAAACAATAAGACAGCAAGAGACTGGCCAAGAAATCAAGGAACCAAAGCCTCCAACATTGCCAAGTAAAGAGCCTGTTGCTGTCTCCACTGCCTGCCTCATGTAGCTCCTCCCCAAAGACACCCTGGTCGTCCACCACCATCTCCTGAGAATGCACTGCTGCCGCCAACCCTTCCGGCCCCCATCTGCCTTCTGCTTATCTGCAGCCATCAATGCCTCATTGGCACTGATTCCTATCACCTGAGACACCCTTTGCTGCTCCATTTCTGTAGCCCTGAAACTCAAAGAAAATGTGTCACTGATCTCGAATGACCAGGCCTGACATTATGTAGGCTGCAAAGGCCCCAGATTTCCACTGCCCTGTTATCTTGATGTCCTGATCCACCAAAGCCCATTGAGCTGCTGCAGTGGCTGCTCCTATTCTGAATGAGTGGCCTCTGAGTTCATGTGGTGGCAGTCCCAGCAGTCAGAGAGAGGCCCTAAGGACTGCCACCAACTGGAACCTCGAAAATGAGGAACCTTCCCTATGGATAAAGAGGTACCCAGGGCCAGGTGGACACAGTGCCAGGAACCTGTGCAGTGCCCTGACTGGGCATGGGCTGAGTGAACTGATAGCCCAGAGTTGGATGCTGACACCCTGGCCAAGTTGGTCGCACTTCCGCCTGACCTTGATCTTGACAGATGCCCTAGATACAGAATGTCACTCACCTGTAGCACCTGGCCCAACTGGTCTGACTTAGACCCAGCCACTAACTCTCCTACCCTCAAGGCCCTGAAGAATGCCACCGTGAAGGCTGCCCAGAACATCACAACTTCTTCATTGGACCAGCATGAAACTGGCAGTGGCTGAACCAACTGTTTCAGGAGGTAAAAAGTGATGGGCTACCTGCTGTAAGCCCTCCTCGGATCCATCTTCTTCTAGCCCTCCACTGTCTTCCTAATGAGGAACATGCCACAGGGATCCCCAAACCTTTTGACCTTGCTGAAAAAGGAGATCCCTCCTAGGTGGAGAGATATAGAATGCGGGGACAAGCCTGCTCCCTTAATTGTGCTATGAACTGCAGAATCTGCTGCTGGGATACCAGCCATGCTTTCCCAATCTCCTTCTCCCTGCAGAAAGTCAGGAACCTAGCCATCACCCTAGAATGTGGCTGGAGCCACTGAGATGAGAAAGCCCTGGATCACGCTTCGCTCCCATGGTTCCACAGCTCCTCTGGGAATGCCACTGGCTGTTGATCTGCTTCTGGTGCCAACTGCTGAAACCTCTCCATCTGAAATTGAGACAGGACTCTGCAATCTCATTATCCAGGCCTGGAACATAATGACCTGTAAATGTTATCTTAGCATGCAAACAAGTCAATACAAGCCTGTGAACAAGTTGCATCACCTTCTCTCACTTAGATGATTGCCTGTTGATGACTACAACAACTATGGGATTGTCCTTAAAAAGATCATTCCAAATGACTACAGCCACTACTATAGGAAATAGTTCTAAGAAGATGAAATCTTGGATGATCTTGCGTTTCAGCCAAGCAGCTGGCTACCTTTGTGCATACCAGTGCCCACCATAATACACTCCAAATCCAATGCCTCCAGCCATCCCATGTCTCCCGCCAAAGAGAGACCCCATTGAAATTGTCCAAAAACTCAGACCAGATGGCCAGATCCTCCTCAACTATCCATGTAATGTGGATCCTGTGGTGGGGCGCCATGACTCCAGCCTGGCAAAAGTACTTTGCAGGCAAAGTTGAGATGGCCCAGCAGAACCTGTACCTCCTTGAGTGTGGCTTTCTTGCAGGAACACATGCAGTGAAGCTGCTCCCTGAGACCTTGCAACTTGTCAAGGGGCAGACAAGACACCCCTTGCACTAAATCCAGAGTTTCAGAGGGTGGTTCCCTTAGGAAGGATATTCAACTGCTGTTTTGTATCACTTTTTATTAACTTTATTTATACCCTAGCTTCCCCTCAAAACTGGGACTCAAATAATGTAAGGTTCTTTACAAGGATAAAGGTTACATACAGTTGGAAGAATAGGTGGAACACTCCCACCTATTCCTTCAGGCCCCCTGCTCTACATTTAATTTCCAAGCAAAGATAACTGCCTCCAAAAAAGTTCTTTTTTTGAGGTTGACAAGCCCCAAAGCTCATTATCTCTTTGTCTTACACGAATACTGCAACCTGTACCATCTTTCACGCACACCTAGATAATTCCATCATTCTTTGTGCAGAGCAAAGAAGGCATGTTGTCTACACCCTTCTTTCAAATATTTTTCCTGTTCAGATCCCAAAGAGGTTCTGTAGCAATACTTAATCATCTCAAAATTAGCTTCCATGGGCATATCACCTGAATATCTTGTGTTATTAAAATTCCTTTGTCAAGTACAATTCTCTGACCAAGTACAGCATTAAACCTAGGCAATGGAAAGTGATGGGTGTATTCACAAGTAGCTGACAGGAAACCACTAAAAATACTGACATGATTATTTCCCTTGATTTGCTTTTGTTATATTAAATTGCTACTTGCTTTGAATTCAAATTGCTCTATAGTTAAAAAAAATCATATAGATTTATCCCTCATCTTCATTAAAGTTTTTTGTAAAAACAAACAAACAAGATTTCTCGTAGGGCTCCTCCAGATGGGATTCAAGTGTTAGGAGGTTGCAATATTTGTTGCTATAGTTTTTTTTAAAAAAAGTCCTAGGCAATGAATTGCCATAAAAAGAATTGCCATAAAATAGTGTTTCCTAGGTGGACTATTTTATGGCAATTCTTCGTAGCAGGTGTGACATTTCATTCCCACCTTTGAATGGGTTTCATTTTAATTCCAAGACATACCAGAACAATATGTGTCATTCCCTTTTCTTTCTTTCATTTTTTTTTAGAATTAGAGCGCTATAGTGCATTAGTGAAATTGGCTCTTCAAGCCACTAGATCATTTGGCAAACCATGCCCTCAGTTTTTTTAAAAAACCTTTGAAAGAACCCTAATCCACATCTAAGATATTGCTATAAATAGCCCTCCAAGAGAATAGAACAAGTGTACACAGAAAACACAACTGTCCAAAAAGAAAAGAAAAGAAAAGAAAAGAAAAGAAAAGAAAAGGAGCTATTGTGAGCAATCACATTTCTTTAGACCTTTTCAGGACAGCATTTATTCCTCTCAGCGCTGGCAGCCATCTTTGCCTGCCTCCTTTCTTCAGAGAAATACACTTGACCCTCCACATTCACTATGGTTCAGTGGTAACTTTCTCAGCATAGACTAGAATCTTATACCATAATTTTCTCAGCATTTAGTAAAACATCGGATTAGCGGTATCTTTGATTAGGCAGATTATCCAAACCTTCCTGGCCGGATGTTCTTGGATAGTAAGCCCGTTAAAGGTCCTAGGTGTCAGTCCCATGGGTTTGTCAGGCCATTTTCACACTACACTGTTATAGTGCTATTATTCCAGTTTCAACATCTTATGGAATCCTGAGGTTTTGAGTTTAGGGAGGGGCATCTGGAATTTGTTGCCCAGGGAGCTCTTTGGCCTCAGTAAACTACAAACCCCAGAACTCCACAGGATGTTGAAATGGAATAATAGCACTGTAACAGTGTAGTGCGGAAATGGCCTCAATTTTAGAATGTAAGCATATGAAGAGTCCCAGGGGCTGGTTCCATGTTTATCTTTCTCTTGGCTAGAGAAAGCAAATGTCTGATTAGGAAAATACCAGCACCTAAACAGAAGCACTATAAGCCCCATGTTATAGCTTAAAGCAACTACTACAAATCCCATGCTAAAGCAACCATACATTTTGTCTATCAGGGCATACAACCATTATGAGCATAACTTAGTCAGCAAAACCTCTGAGAGTATAACTCCTTTTTACAAAAGCTTTTTATGCTCGCCCAGCCATCCTGTCCCTAAGCTTTCCATGTTATTTCTGCCTCTGGTGCCAAATTTGCTGTTAAAGAAATAGTGCCCAGGAAAACATCTGCTTTCTTAACTGAGAAATACCTGTAATTCCAGGCTAATTCTTCTCAGCCTATTCCACAATGAAACAATTTTCAGATATAAGTGTGGGTTTATCATGTCTAATAATACATATTGATGTCTTTGGATTTTCAGTCAGATTTGGAGATCTTTAAACATGGAAGGAGGAGATGAATTTACTGTTTATGATGTGATTTGTCCAGGAACATTTAAAGCTCTGGGAAATCTGGTTGTTGAAGGCTTCAGGCAACGTCCTGACCTAGGTCGCTACAGGCAAGTCTTCTTCTTTTTATTTAATTAAGATATTTTTTCCAGAAACTGAATGCTGCTTGATGAGATCATAAGGACTTTCAGGGTTGAGTGCCTCCGGTATGCTGATGACACTCAGCTCTATTTCTCCTTGACATTGGAATCTGTTGGAGCCCTGTAGATGCTGGACCAGCATCTGGATTCTGTAATGGGATGAATGAAGGCTAATAAATTGAAGGTCAAGTCTGATAAAGCAGAGTCTCTGTCAATTCGTGGTCAGGTCTGGAGACTAGGTAAGGTTCCTGTTCCGGATGGGGTTGCATTCACTCTGAAGGAGCAAGTATGTAGATTGGGGATGCTCCTGGATTCATCTCTGTCAGTCAAGATCTAAGTGGGCAGCATGGATTAGAGTTCTTGGAGCACCTCTATCTTTATCTACCCGAGGACCAAGGACTGCAGGAAGGATCCTGCCTCCCTTGGTCTTTTCTGAGCAATAAAACATAAATCTAAATGGGAGATGGTAACTGTCTGCCTATCAATCAGGATAAAGTAAAAAACAATGAAGCTGCTTTGCTGCCCACCCCTCGAAATGAAGAGAGCATGTGACAGGACTTAGGATGAACTATGGGCAATTTTATTATTTCTTGCCTATTTAGACGGGAACTTGACCTTGGACATGACATCGAAATTGACATTGAACTTGAACTTGACCTCACGAGAGCTGCATGATAGCAAAATATCTGGTCCCGAGGGCAAACCTCTGATCCCAGATTGCCACCTTGGTGACCCCCTTTGGAAGGCGTGCCCCATGAAAAGCCCACCACCTGTCACAGAGCCCAGAAGTGAGGGCATAAAATATGTGGGCCTGCCCCAAGGATACCCTCTTTCTTTTCCCTTCACCCCCCTGCCTGACGACCGGGAGAGTGAGCTCCAGAGGCCTATCCTACACCATCTTGTGCGAGAGGTATACACAGATGCCTTGATGCCACTCCTTCACCTGCCAGAAGACCTATTTAACTTCTGTTTAAGACACTACCCTGAAAACCAATTGCCCAGTCCCTTGCTGCAGTGTAGGGTAGGTGAAAAAAAAAAAACCTTTTAGGGGGGGAAATTCCAACCCAGCCCCGAAGCTACCAGCAAGCTTACAAACGAGGGTGGGGTGGGGGGTTTGCCAGCAACAAAGAAAAGGCCGGCGGGGGACACGGAGCCATGATTTAAAGGTCCCACCTGGCCCGCCCCCCCGACAGCCAGCACGACAATGGTTGCGCTGGTGACATGGTCTCTCCACGAAAGGGGGGACAGCAAAGTTGCCTACCCCCCAAGCTACTCGGAGTGTGGGCAGGGGGGAAAACAGATTGTCGACAAAAACTTGCAGGCAATTATCCTGTCCCCCAGTCCAGCCAAAAAAAAATTGTAATGAATCTCTTTTACTTTATTTAGTGAAATAACAAGAAAGTGATTGCTTGTTGTTGTTATTTGCTGTTAAGTCAGGTTGAAGTTACATCAACTCGATGAATGAGAGATCTCAAAGATGTTCACTCATTAACTGTTCTGCTCAGATCCTGCAAACTCAGAAGTGTAGCTTCCTTAATTGAATCGACCCAGACATAGGCCATTTCCACACTGGACTATTATAGCTCTATTATTCCACTTTCAGCATCCTATGGAATCCTGGGGTTTGCAGTTTAGAGAGGGGCTGCCTGGCCCCTCTCTAAACTGCAAACCCCAGGATTCCATAGGATGTTGAAAGTGGAATAGTAGCGCTATAACAGTCTAGTGTGGAAATGTCCATAGTGTGGTCTCCCTCTTTTCTTACTGCCTTCCACTTTATTGAGCATTATTGTGTTTTCCATTAAATCACATCCTCTCATGATACGATCAAAGCATGACAGCCTCAGTTTAGTTATCTGTGCTTCTTGTGAACGTTCAGGCTTGATTCACTCTAAGACCCATTCATTTGTCTTGTTAGCATCCCATGGTATCTGTGGAGCTCTTCTCCAGCACCACATTTCAAATGGGTTGATTTTCTTCCTCTTGGATTTCTTTGGTGTTCAACTTTCACAATTATATATAGCAGTTTGGAAACACTATGGCCTGGATAATTCTGACTTTGGTATTTAATGATATTTGATTATACTGTGTCAGAAAAGTCCAGAAATTGTGCATTACCACAAGAGACGGATGGAACAGGAAGGGCCAGAATTCTTCCTGACAGAATTTGATTCTGGAACCCTTGGCTCCAACTTGGGCAGAAGAATTTCTGGAATGGAGCTGGGATTCAGCCCTAGGTTTGTTTCAGAAAAGCTGACCTTTCCGGGCAGCTCCAAGAAGGGAGGGGGGAAGAGAAGGCGGATAAAGGCACAGGGCTCTAAATCTGATAAGGGAAATGTACTTCAGCAATGTCAATCAAGCTTACTATTAGATTGATATATTGTCATTAATATAATCAATGTGATGTCAAGGGTTGGAGGGGACTATGAGATTGGGGCGCCTGTGATGGAAGTGATTCCACTGGAAGACCCCCACCCGCCATGGACTGAGCACTTGGATCCTAAGCGACGATGAGAATACAGACAATCTTCAGAAATAGATTCTGGGCAGCAAAGTCCAGGATGGGAGGGGGGAATGGGAGGAATAAGCATAGGTGAATGTCAGTAGTCTTAAGAGTGTTATATGGAGACTGTGAGATTGTGATGGAAGATAGTTAAGTAAATACCCTCACTCTTTTGGACGGAGCAGCTCGGAATTTAAGTGACTTTGAGAATACAGGAAACTTTCAGAAATGGATCCCAGGCAGCAAAGTCCAAGAGGGAAGGGGGGAATAGGAGGTGGATATAGTCACAGGACTCTGATTTGACAAGTGAATAAATATTGGGATACTATTTAAGCAGGGTGAGCCTGTGAGGGAGATTATTCAGGTAAAATACCCTCACTCTCAGGGACGGAGCAGCTGGGAATATAAGCGACTATAAGAATACAGAGAATTTTCAAATGAATTTCCAGGCTGCAAAGCCCCTAATGAGAGAGGGGAACGGGTTGTGGATGAAAACACAGGGCTCTGAACTATATAAATTGATCTTTACTTTGGCATTGTCAATTAAGCTTGCAATTGATGATATATCGATATATCTTTATGAATATGAACATTGAGATATTGTTGAAGGGATGAAGGGGATTGAATAGGACTAAAATAGAAGAGGGAAACAAGACATTTAAATATAATGGAATTTAAGGGTAAGAAGATGAGGGATTGTTGCAGTAATAATAGCTCAGACTGCCAGATATACTGTGACAGATATATTTAAAAACTATAAGATTTTGGGGCACAAGTAATGGAGAGTTAAAAATTAAATGAGGAGATAGTAGAAGTTTAAAGAGATAAGAGAAACGAGAATATTTTGAACCAAGACGATTTGAGTAAAGCAGAAGGGAGTGATGGCTGGGAACTGACTAGCTAGAATGACTTTATTATGATTGTGTAGGAGAGGGAAATGTCTGTTCGAACAGTTGAGAAAATCATTATATTGTGATGCATTAATGTAATATGTGGAGTAAACTGCGCGAAAAGTAGACCAGAACAGTGTGGAAGATCAGAAATAATTCATGTAATAAGTACAAGTTAAAGAATCCTTTTTTTAATTCGTGAAATTTAATAAAATTATATAAAAAAAAAGAAAAGAAAAGCTGACCTTGTCATCTCCTTGCTATGGCAAATGACAGGAGGGCTAGTTGTGTGACAGGCTGCTCAAACCTCATGATTTATGTCTGCTTGCTTTGGTGTAGAGATTATCTATCTCTGATCATGACGAGACCTTCAGGAGAAGAATATGAAAAGGTTGGAAGTTCTAATTTTTTCTATTTGTCAGGAGCACAGCGCAGATTTTGTTGGCTTTTCCATAAACTATGGAATTCCGTTCACCTCTAACCTGGAAAAACCAACAAGTTAGATCTTTGTTTTTTAAACTTTGTGGTTGTCAGCTAATACAACCATTGTTTGCACAAAATTGAAGTCTGGAGCTTAAGATGTTGTAACCTAATTTAAAGAATAATTTAGCACGTTAGTTAATGCTTCCAATATAGATTAGAGGGGGGAAACACAACTCTTGAAAACCATCAACTACACTAAATACACAAATACACTTCAAATACAGCTGGCCCCCCACATCACTAGGTTTGGGGTGTAGGACCTTCACAGAAGTGCAAAAACTGCAACTATCAAAATGTGTGTGTGTTTCTGTGGGAAGAGGGCCAAGGCATGATAGGGACAGCGGGCACCTAGGGTCCAAACCAGGTCAGGGAAAGGAGAGGGAAAGGAGGTCGGCATGATGGTCCCATACTTCTTCTTTCTTATCCATCTCTTTCTTTGGATGTGTGTGAGGCACTGGGGGAGGGTTTGTGATGCTGAGAAATTGGGCTATAAGACACCCTTATCTGGCCAGGCAGCAATTGGTGGAGGAGGAGAACCAGAGACAGTTTTTAAAAGAGCTGCATGGTCTGATCAAAGCCAGCGAGAGGGAAGTTTCCCCTGAAAAAGGAGCACCTGAAGTGGGGAGGGGGGGGAGTTGAAGCAACTTGCAAAAAATCAAATCTGTGAAAGTCAAACCCACAAATGTGAAGGGGCAACTTTATACTGAACTTATGAATAAAATTGATTTCTAGAACAGTTCTTTTTAATGATAATGATAATTTCTTACAGATGTGTTCAGGAAACCATGTTAACTAAAGGAAAACTTCGCCATGTCTGGGGTAACATTGGCATTGAAGAATCAATGGGTATTGGAGTATGAGAAATTGAAACATCTCCTGAAAAAGAAGGTAGGCCAACTGAACCCTAAACCAATTAAGTAAATTGATTAGGATTTACTTCTTTTTATGCTTTATTGGCAAGTACATATTTATTATTGTTTCCCTCACTTTCTGTCTTTCTACTACACTGCCATAATGATGTAGTGCTACTGTAGTAAATGACATATGTGTTTTTAGGTGTATCACCGGGGTCTTTTGTATCTGGGAAATCTTATGTAGAAGCTAAATCTGTCTTTGTTCTGAATCCACATAAAATCATTCTTGAGCAACATTCATCACTTCAGCTCCCCAAAAAGTTTTATACTGGTAAGTCTACCAGAGCAAAGTATTTACATTGCATGTTTCTTGTTAATTCTTTTGACAGTCTGTATATACAATTATGTAAAAGCATGTGAAAGTGCCTATATTCTGAGCATCTGCAAATCCTGCTGAAGACTGTAGGATGCTCAGAATTTTAAAGGAAAGATTTATCAGACACCATCTGTTCCCTTCCACACAGCAGATGTAATACTAAATCTGTTGCACTAATGGCAAATAAATGTGATATTATATGTGCCCTTGCATTTCATATATACATCTTTGAAAATTGAAATAGCAGCTGCTGGGACACTAAGTTAATAACTACTTGAATCATTGTATGTTTGGAGGGGATAACTTAACTCCTTCCAACCTTCCTTGAGGAAAATTATCCTCTGAATTTCTATTTAGAACAAGTGCCAAATTCATACCAATGTGTCAGTTAACTCTGTTTTATTAATAAACTACATTTCCACTGACACAAATCATTATGTCCTGATGTAGCTTGACACTACCACCTAGAACATCTTGTAAATTAACATGCTGCTGGGCAGCATGAATAGGCAAGATCTTGTCTTTTATTCTCCAGCACACATCTAAAACTTAAAACCTTTGGTACAATGGTTTGAACAGCTAGAATGAGCCTGTTCCCTTATAATTCAAATCTAGTGTTGTCCTAATAATGTCTAATTGGAAGCCAGGATGCTCTCTCTTAAACCTTTCTGTTTTGTAATGAATTCTGCATAGGGCCTGAGACCCAAGACTCTATACAAGTGTTTTTCTTTTTCTTTTTTCTTAGGACTGGAGTGCAGAGCCAGCACAGCATAGTGGTTTAAACGTTGAACTACGACCCTGGCGACCAGGGCTTAATTCTCTGCTCAGCCATGGAAACTCAATGGGTGAATTTGGACTGTCACACACTCTCAACCCCAGAAAACCCCATGATAGGGCTGTCTTAAGGTTGCCATAAGTTGAAAGCAACTTGAAGGCACACAACAATAATAACGAGGACTGGGGTAAAGGGAGGGGTCCTTGACATTAGGGCTTATCAGCAGGATACATCAGGATGTCTTTGGAGGTTCAATCTGACAGGTAGCAGTTTATAAATAATTATTTGGGGAGATGTTTGTAAAGCAGGGGATCTATCAGTATAGAAAATCAAGAAGCCTCCAAGATCTGTAACAGACACCGGGGGGCCACTCTGTGCCTGTTTAAATTTTCTTTGGCACTGCAGCTCAGGAGGACATTCCTTTTTCACATTTGTTGCAGTTGTGATCATTATCCCCTTTCAAAGATGATGTTTTTCTTTATATTTAATTATTATATATAATTATTATATATGTTTTATTATAATATTTATATCCCATCCAGTATCAGATCTCAGAAGAAGATGGAGACAAAAAAAAAGCAATCTAAAACAATTTAGAACAATTTAAAATCATCTGGAGCAATTTAAAACAATTTAAACTAGTCTAAAACACATAAAATAATTTATCAATTTAAAACATATACCTCTTGTTTTTTTTTCAAAATGTGCATGTTAAATGCCCAACACCTTTAATAAAATCTCAATTTTGTCTCTAGAACATTTTGATGTATTTAAAGCATTGCATTTCTTCACTAGTTAGCTTGATGAAAACCTAAAATAGAATTTTCTCTTTTAGGTTTGCAAGTTCAGTATTGTTTTCTGTTGGTCCAGGTTATGGGATAAGTAACGGTCCTTGAGTAGCCTCTCTAACAGCACAATTCTCTGTGTGTCTACTGAGATAAAAAGACCCACACTAAATTTAGTAGGGCTTAATCCAGGTATATATAGCAGGATTGCAGCCCATGTTGTCCCAATGCCAGTTTCTCTTTCCACAGGGGTGGGGCAGTAGTCAAAAAGATTTATTTACTGATTTCCTGTCATTCTATTAATATTTGTTTGTTTATTGGTGATGTAGTACTATTTCAAAAAGATATTTTTTAAAGAAGTGGTAGGAACTTATAGCTAAATCATCCAGCAGTACTCTGTTTGTAGCCAAAATATAGTTATCACTCACAGGCATGTTTCATTTGGTCAAGGTCTCTTCTAATGCTAAGCAAAGACCTCCCACTCTCAAACCTAGCATTTTATTCATACGTTCATAAATATTTTAAAATATGTTCATAATTTATGTCATTTATTGGTGTGCTTTGTGTCTCCCTCTTGGTCCATGCTAGTAGGGAGAAGGATAAACAGAATTTTGCCCCTTAAGCGCCTTCTCTAAATTGCTCTGATGTAGTTTTCTTCCTCTAGGAGCCTCTCATTGTTATTTCTTGTATTTACCCCCTTACCTTCAAAATAGTACTATTTCACCAAGACAAAAATAAAGGAAAAAGGCAATAATGATAGAAAACCAGTAATTACAGCATCCCTCTCACGGCAAGAGACACTGGCATGGGGAAATTTCAAAAGATTATTCTTATAACTCAACCAGCCAGGATCAAAGAGAAGAAAATACATGGACTGAGCTTGGCTGTTGCTGTTGTTATGTGCCTTCAGGTTGACTCTGACTTATGGCACCTCTGTCAGAAGTTTTCTTGGCAAGATTTATTCAGAAGCTCTGCCATTGCCTTCCTCTGAGGGTAAGAGAATGTGACTTGCCCAATGTTCCCTGGTGGGTTTCCATGTCTGAGAAGAGATTAAAACCTTTGTCTCCCAGAGTCCTGAAACTACTCCATCACACCAGCTGGCCCTCCTTAATTAGGAGCTATATACGATCTTTTCACGGGAGAAAGGAAGGCTAGCTCTCAAAGGAACTCTGAAAACCTTTCAGAGTCCTTTCCCTCTCCACACTGACTATTTAGTGCTGCAATGGTGTTTTATTACCAAAGGTTAATACAAATCGGATCTGATAAATCCAGGAGGGTTGCTGAGCAAAGACTGCGATGACATGGGGCATCATGTAGATGTCCTGTTAAAAGGCAAATGAACAAAGGATGGCAATTTCAGAGAACAGGGCTACCATGGAAGTGTTCTTGGAGGCATTTGTGGGGCAGGAGAGATACTACAGTGTTGCAGTATGGTTGTTGACCCAAAAGAAAATAAACTGTGATGTTCTTTTAAAATATCCGCATAATCTCTGCTTTCTTCCCAGGTAATCCTTGCCACGTTATGTGTTATATCACTAACAGGGCTCAGTATCGTCATGTTCCAGCAAAGTTTCTCTGTTACCCTGTGTACTGGAGGTCCCAGGAGGGACACCAAAATGTGCTCAACAAAAGGTGGGGAAAATTAGCTCAGAGCACTGCTTAGCGTTACGAGAGGCAGGGTAACTTAGTGAGATCTTGAACCCTATGTCTACAGGGTCGGGTCGAGTCAAGTAGCACACAGAAGTTGAAACAATAAATGATGTTTGTTAAACACAAGCAAAACAGTGTATGCAACACATTCACCCACGTTAACTAAAGAAATAAAGGTTGGAGTGGTATAGAGGGATTTTTAGAGGGATTGCTGGTTTGGGTGATACTTCACCTGTCCTGAAACCCGGAAAAATGGAGAGCGAGGCTGGGGTGTGATGTAGCTCAGCACGTGGAGCTGAGGGGAGGCTCGCCAAGCAAAGCGGCAGCAAGGCGGGATGAAACTCGGGAGTGTTCTGAGGAAGGTCTTGGAATCAAGGGTTTTTATAAGGAGAATGTGACTGCAGGCTGTGCCGTACTTGGGGGAAAACAATATATTTGGAGTTGGAGACAAAGCCTCCGAAAGGTCAGAATCTGAATGATTGAGTTATCGCAGAGGTTCTCAATACAGTAGCCAGTATGCAAATGCAGAGTACTTGGGTATTGTATAGTTAACCCATCAAGCTGCCAGCGTGGGGCAGAGGCTCTTTTGTAGGTTGTGTGCATACCTAATTAGAGTACTTGCCTGGAGGTCTCCTAAAGCAGTGAGTCAGCTATTTTCTGGCCTGCCTGTAGTGTCCAGGAATATTAACAGCAATTAACGGCTGAGCTTGTTTACATGCTTGTCCGGTGGCCTCGCAAGCACATGGAGGGGAATAGAGAAGTGCAGCCGAATTGTGATATCAATAGGATATCTTTTAATATCCCCAAAGCTCGGACTAGCCAGGGCAGTAACATCTCCCTCTGAATCTAGATCCCAAACTGTGCACGCATGTTGCCTTTGCCTTTGGAGTGATAAAGAACAACAGTATTTCCCCTTCTCAGTGGAATGACAAGGATGAGCTCTACCCTTAGACTCAAGCACTTAAGCAGAGGTGGAAATAAATGATGTTCAGAGATAAATGCAAAGTGGGAGAGAAAACCTTTTACATCTTGTATGATACCTAGGAATTCTTTGAGAATTCTATGGAACCAAGCAAAATAGGTAATGAAATTACTGGATTTAAATGATTCTAAAATAATCAAGAGGTGATTAGAACTGTGAGAACTCATGGCCTGGACCCTCTTCCCCAGTCTTTATGGTAAGGGAGAGGAATCTCAGGGTGAGACCACTGCCTTGAGAGGTGTTCTGTATATCTATTTTTCATTCGTTAGACATGGTCTTTTTATTTGAATGGCATGCTTTGTACAGCTTGGTTGATGCTTAATATATCATGCTTAATGACCTCACCTGGCTTTGTCTCTTGTCATATCACCCTTGTAATATTACCAGGGCCTGTCCCTTGTGACATCATAATAGGTTTCCTAAGTCTCAAGTTTTAGCCCTGAAATCTTAGGACCTGGGATAGCCCTGTCCTAGCAATACTATAGGTGATGGTTTTGGCTTCACTTTAGAAGTAAGGTGGAAAACTTGTGGCACTCCCCATGTTGTTGAACTACAAGTCCCATAACCACTAACAGTTGGCTATGTTGTCTGGGACTGGTATCTGGAGAGCTTGAACACAACAGGATCTGAAGAGCCAAAGATGCACTCCTACTTTATACTTTTATAAGAAAATGATGGTTGCTTTGGCTACAGTTGCTATAATATTGGTGAGCATCGAGTAGGGCCCAGAGGAAGATTCTAATAACTTGAAACATTACTGTCCAGAGTCTGAGAACACATACCTTTGTGTCCTATCCATCTTTATCACAAGCCTCCAATACCATCTGTAATAATAAAGAAGCATATAATAGATTCATGGTGTGAGTACATTGCAAAATTTAAAAAAGAATGATAGCAATAATATAATGCATTAACACAAGTGTTAAAGGTACTAACGGTTTATGCAAGAATTGTAATGTGCTATGCATTTATTACAAAAAATGGACACAGGTTTCTACTACATTAGCAGTATATCCAGCTCAACAACATATCTATATACCTATATCTTTGTGTGTATGTGTGTACATCCACACAAATGTAAGTACATACAGTCAGCCCTTCATATTTGTGGGTTTGACATTCATGGATTTGATTATTTGTGAGTTTCCCTGCCCCCCTACCTCAGGTACTTCCTTTTTGGGGGAACCTTCCCTCTTGGTGGCTCCAATCAGGCTGTGCAGCTCTTCAAAATCCTACCTCCAGTCTCCCTCCTCCTCCATCAATCACTGTCTGGCCAGCCAAGGACAGCTCAAAGCCTGATTTCTCAGCACCACAAGCCCTCTCCCAAAACCCTCCGTATACCCAAGGAAGGAGATGGGCAAGAGAGAGTAAGTACAGGATTGCTATGCCAACCATCTCCTTTCCTTGATCTGGTTTAGACCCTGGGTGACCATTGTCCCCACCTATAACCTACCCCCCCTCCCACGGACACACACATTTTGATATTTGTGGATTTTTCACTTTTGCGAGGGTTCTGTGCCCCTAACCCTAGTGAATGTGGAGGGCCAACTGTAATTGTTATTATTGGCTACTGTATATATTTAGTAACCTTAGCATATTATATTGGTGGGCAAGGGAATGAGAGGGAGATTTCACACACACAGACAGGTTTAATGTTGTTGAGCTGGAAACACTATGTGGACGACATGGATTGGTGTAACCCTGACCGCCAGTGCCATATGCACTTTAAGGGAAGTTGCAGAAGGAGATATCCTGTACCTCCTTGTACAATGCCTCTTGCCTGTGTCACTAGGGGTGACATAGCTTCTAGCAGTCACAGATTGGCTGAGAAAACCACTTAGTCCTTCATATTCATAGATTTTTAGTTTCTCTTAAAGAGTCATGGATTCCCTCTTCCTTTTCCCCCTAAATGGCCATGTTGCAGCTAACTTCAAAGGTGTATTTGCAATCAACAATTAAGTAGTTTGCACTCAATTGCTCTCTCACATTGTAAAGGACAGGAGAAGAAAGGAGGGGATGGAATCTTGACCCTCAGCTATTGCAATGAGCCCATGTGCCCCCAGGGATCCCTTTGAATTAAAATATCCTCTGAGCAGGTTCACACATTTGCCCCCTTCATGGATTTTAGATTTCCCCTTCCATCTTTGATTTCCCTAGAATAGGAACATTAATTCAGAGAAGCATTCCTGACTGGGATTTTTTTTCCCTTCCCCCTTTAGTAGACTTGTTGATTTATGCCCCCCCCCCCCCAAATGACAGTAACTATACATTCCCTGCCACAAGCCTGTTTCCAGTTCTGATCTAAACACAGAAAACATATTTTCTCTTTTCACAGAAATCCAGCCTTGTTGACCCTTCTTGTTGTTGGAGGATGGGACTTTGGCTCAAGGTAAACTTTTCCATTGACTTTTGGGAAGATTAGGGCAGTGATTATCAGATTACTGAGATCTGAAGAACAATACATTTATGAATGTAGTGGATGATTGGAAACTGAGGACCTCTTGGCTAATTTAGGTTGTTGTTATTGTTGTGTACCTTCAAGTAATTTCTGACTTATGGTGACTGGAAGGCCATTTCCGCACTAGACTGTTATAGTGTTATTATTCCACTTTCAACATCCTATGGAATCCTGGGGTTTGTAGTTGAGGGAGGAGCCTTTGAGGGTTTGCATCCTGGGGTTTGCAGTTTAGGCAGGGGCCTTTGAGGCCCCTCCCACAACTGTGAACCCCAGAATTCCATAGGATGTTGAAAGTGGAATAATACCCATTATAACAGTCTAGTGTGAAAATGGCCAAAGACAGTGTTTTCTGGGACTGAGAGTGTGTGAGGTGCAAAAGATCCATGGCTGAGTGGGGAATTAAACCCTGGTCTCCAGGGCTGTAATCCAGTGCTCAAACTACTACATCATACTGGCTCTTAATTTAGGTTAGGCCATATCAAAAAGGTGCTTCCTCTTTGTTTTTACCCCATAACTCAATGTCGGTGTTTCAGTGGGAAACATTGGGAGGAAGATGATTTTGAGAAGAAGAATTATTTTTTCTTCCACTCTTTGCCTGCCTTCTTGCATTAGCACTTATATCTTTCACTTATCCTATGAAGAGCCCATTTACAGTACGCAGTCATAGTGCTAGTATTCCACTTTAACTGTCATGGTTCAGTCCTATGGAATCCTGGGACTGGTAGTTTAGTGAGGCACTGAGTGCTCTGGCTGGGAATTCTAAATGCTGCCCTAAATTGCCAGTCTCAGGATCCCACAGGATTGAACCATGGCAATTAAAATGGAATAATAGTTTTGCAGTGTGAATGGGCCTGAAGAAACAGAAGATCATCTATTTTAACTCTTCCACTGTGGAGTTCCTCTACCAAAACTCTACTCTTCAACTGATCAGATGGCATACTTTGTACTTTACTACTATTTGCTGTGATTATGTTTCTTTCCCCAGTAATATCAAGGATAATATGTCCAACTAACAATCTGTGTGTGACAGTGATCCAACTGCATCTAGATCTCATTGAAATTCATCTGAAAATGAAATGCGAAAAAATCAGTCATGATTTAAACTTCAATTAATTCCTGTGGGAACTAAGTGGCAATTAATTTATTCTGAATAAATACTTTCCACTATGTCTCCCTCTGCAATCAAAAGAGAAAAAATATTTTGCCCTGAGTCACACATAGGATTTCTGCACTTCTGGAGTTTTGTGAACCAGATCCCAACCCTATCTTCCCTTCATCGATGGATTAGTAGAAATGCAGTTCCTTCCAGAGAGGTTTTCTTGCTGTTGCTTCTCCAGTGCTTCTTCACTGATTTGGAGACACACATTGGGGTTTGATTTTTGCCCTTCCCTTCACTGATATTGCACTGGTTTTAGACTTCCAATGAATGTTTGTGTGTGTCAAGTAATTCATGTGTTTATCTACTATATAAAAATCAAAGTTTGTGAGTGATCTTGTCTGTTTGTGTCAGGCAGGTGCAGACCTCATATGGTTGGCTGTGTCAGGAGAGAAGACCTCATATGATTGGCTGTGTGAGGCAAGAAGACCTCATATGATTGGCTGGCTGTGAAGATTCTATGGAATCCTGGGGTTGGCAGTTCAGGGGAGGAGAGGAGCGTTAGATTTCTCAGCCAGAGAGCTCTGAATAGGCTGGTTGCTATGGAGACAAGGCCCAGCAGCAGGTCCCCTCATGAACCCAATCTCTGTATGTTAACAACTCTGAATACGGACTAGATTGGAGAATATGGGCAAAAGTTACAGGTGCTGGACAAGACAGTTTTGGGAATTAGAGATACAGGATCTCAAATCTGTGTATTTCAACCATATCTAACTCCGAAGGTAAGGTAAGGTAATTCCTAAGGTATTTCTAACAAATGTTACCTATGAGAAAATAAAATCCTGGGCAATGCCGGGTAAATACGCTAGTCTTTTATAAATGTTTAATTGGTACTTTTCTGCATAGCCAGACAGGGAAGTAGGAGAGAGGTGGTTTTGAAGCAATTAGTTGCCACTCTACATGGCTGGGGTGGTGGTGGCAGGAAGGTGATATTTTCATAGTTGTCAAAAGAGTCAGACAATCCATTATGTGCATGGCGAGTTTATCCTGGAAAAAGGAAAAGGCAAGCTGATCGTGGCCTTGATCGTATTTCAGGTGGAGTTTCTTTTTCGAAGCATTAATAAAATATGGGGTCATCAATCTGTAAGCTTTCAGCTTCTGCACAGAATTCCAGAAGGAATTTCATCCCCTCTCATAATTCCAGGTTCAGTGAAATGCTTTCTATAGTAGCCAATCGCAAAACGTTCATTGGCTCAGTAATCCCATATCTGTGGACATATGGATTTGATGGGCTTGATCTAGACTTTGAATACCCAGGCTTTAGGGGTAGTCCTCCTGAGGACAAGCACTGCTTCACTCTGCTAGTCAAGGTATGAGATCAGTAGGTATCATAATTTATTGTTTATGTTCAGCAACTAGAGAAGGAATAAAAAGGAGGGAGGGAGGGAGGGAGGGAGGGAGGGACGGAGGAAGGAAGGAAGGAAGGGAAAAAAAAGAAATATGGCAGCACCTTTAAGATCAATTGGTTTTTATTTTTGCATGAGCTTTTGTGGATATAAACACACTTCTTTGGATATGGTATTGAATGTTCAAATCTGAGAAGGAACGCTTCCACTTGTGAGAAGAATTCTCTTACCAACAGGTTTGCATCAGTTAAAGGCCAAGAGCCTCATCATGCCACTCCTTTATGCTGTGTTATTCTGTCTGAATTCTGCTCCAACCATTCTCTTGGGGGGTAGCTGATTGCTGACCTCTCTAATTGCACCCTTTCCATGTTTGAGCTTTAATAGTGGCATTTACATGCTTGGTTTGTCTGCATTAAGGCATCATTACAGACACCTATACCTCTCCCCTCGCTTCTATGATTGTTCCTGTAGCTGCAATTGCAGCATGGTGTCACAACGCTATGATGTCATGATGCTATGATGGAAGAAGGCACTATGAGGTATCTGCACCTGAATTGGTTACTGAATTGTTGCATGAAAGGAGGCCATTAACATACTATTTTCCCTGTGAAAAATAAACACATTTTCAATGACTCTGCAATGTGATGCAACACAATAGCACCTGGAGGGCAATGATGTGTGATCAGGTTGAGATAAAAGCAGGACTAATGCATTGCTGTGACGGTATATCACCATGGTGTGATAAGGCTTCAAATGTGTCACATATTTTTTTGCTTTCCTAGAAACTGTCAGTAGCCAAGATGAGTGGACAAAAGAAATTGTTACTTAGTGCAGCAGTTGCTGCTGACAAAAACATGATAGATGTGGCATGCGAAGTTGAAGAATTAGACGTGTAAGTTGAAATAAAAAAATAACTTTGTGGAATGAGGCCCTGGTAAAATGTCTTTAAAAAAAATGAGGCACTATGTTCAGGTTGTGTCAGAAGAACCCACATGCTTTAGTCTACAAACCCAAGCCCTAATTTCTGTCTGATATTCCAAAAGTGATTGGGTATGCAATAGCCATTCACAGGATGTTATGGGGGATCCTGACATTGTCATTGTCTTTCATTTGTAACTTCCCATGTTGTCCTGCTGTTGCTTCTTTCCTTTTTCTTACCACGTATACATACCAGTTAAGAAGGGAAAGGCAACAGAGCTGCACAATGCCTTTTGGCTGCAAATACTAAGACCGCTCAGTCTGGCAATTCTCTTGAGTTAATTAAATATCTGTTTGAACAACATCTTTCTAAATGGGTTGCTTGAGTTGATCTAATTCTAAGTTCCATTTTATTATCGATATCTAGATTTCATGGGTGTGATGATCTATGATTTTCATGGTGGTTCTTTTGAAAACAGGATACACCAACCCCCTGCATTCTGGTGATCACGCTCAGGAAAATGAATATTCCAACTGTGTACGAACATGGAAATCTGCATATTTTCTTTCTCGTATGACAGGTAGTCAAGGTGGGCAGTAGTTGTAAAACCATTTCTTGTTCTTCCTTCAGGAAAAGGCCATGAATTACTGGGCTGAAAAAGGTGCTACTCCTGCAAAACTTCTCATGGGATTCCCCACCTATGGACACACCTTTAAATTTAGCAGCAATGACACATCTGTGGGTGCCCCCTGCTTCTGGTCCTGCTTCTGCAGGGCCATATACAAGTGAGGAAGGCTTCCAGGCTTATTATGAAGTAAAGAACCCAATGATCTTGAGCAATTCTCTGCTTCTCAGACTTTTGGGGCCTACCACTGCCATCCAAAGTCTTTCAAAATGTACAAGCAAGTACTTGTTCACACAGAGCATAATGAAAGTATGGCATGTTCTACTGCAAGATACAGTGGTGGCTGCCAATTTGGACTATTTTAAAATGGCATTAGGTGCACTTATGGAGGATAAAGCTGTTGGTGTTTGCTTTATTTATTTAGAACGTTTATCCCCCACCTTTCAGCCAAAAAATCTCCCAGAGCAGCTTACAAACTGCTCGTTTGACAGTTCCCTGTCCTCAGGCTTACAATCTAAAAGACATGAAACGTAAAGAAATCTGGATGACAGTAGAGGAAGAGATTAAGTCCCGCAAAGAAGGCCAGAGCAATGGCAGTTGGTATGGTGGGAAGACCTTTTATCAGCTGCTGGAATTAAGGTATGATGATGTTGTATATGTTGACTGTATGCTGTATATCCTGGCCATCTACTGTCTACAGCATCAGAGGCACTGGGTCTCTGAATATCAGTTGCCCAGAAAAACAGGTAGGAGGGTGCTGTCGCACTCACATCTTAGCTTATAGGCTTGTGGTTTGTCTCTGTGGGAACAGAATGTTTGACTAGACCTTTCGTCGGATCCAACAAGGATGTTCTTCAGCTAAGTTTTTCCTGGGGGAACAGGTGTTTGGCTCAAAATCTGTACTTTCCAGTGGTATAGTGATAAAATGCTGAATGCAGGTGCTCATGATAACTCCCCTTGTAGTTGCAGCAACTAGGAAGGTCCACAAATGGAGGCAGTTGGATGCATGGAACAAAGTAGTTGGGGAGATTTCTTCTAGCATTTTTCATAGAGCCACTCAAGACCAAGACAACTAAAGATACTTTGCCTTACAAAAAGCTGGAAGTGTAATTATTCAGTTATTCGCTAGCAATATGCAGTGACTTGGGAAACAGTTGGCCATGTACCTGTAAATGAAATCTGATTTTTCTTCCGTAGAATTATTCCTTCCATGAACTGACCTATTGAAATATTGTGTACTTCTCTGATAGCATTAGAACCAAATGTTACACTGAATCCATGAAATCAACAACAGACTTTGCCAGATTTATTAACAGTTACGACATGGTATGTTTATTGAAGATTCTGAGTGGATTGGCTATGGTAATGAAAGGAGCTTTAGATACAAAGTAAAGCTTTCTTTGCTCATTTCTTGGGTCTCCTTTCTTCTCCTTACCCCTTTGCTTACATACTTGTCTCAATTGGTTTTGTTGGGAGGCTCAGTTTGTGAAAGACAACAAGTGTGGTGGTGCCATTCTATGGGCAGCTGACCTGGATGATTTCAAAGGCTTCTTCTGTGATGAAGGACCTTACCTTCAGATGAACGAGCTGAAGAAATCTCTTTCAGGCAATGGTGAGATGATGCCATAGAACCATGGGGACAGGATGTTATTTTAAAGCAGATGGGGAGAGAGTAAAATCAGTTGTTTACATTTTGCATTTGGAATTGTCCTGCACTTTCTTTAAAGTTGTGCTAAATCAAGGGGACATTATGCATTAGCAATGCTGGCTGGTATCCATTTTCATGAAGTAACTTCAGTAAGTCAGGATTGTCCACCTCCATATGAGTTTTAAATTATGATCATTTCTAAATTTTGAAAGTTTCATCAAATCCTACACAATTAGCTGCTTTTTCCTCCTGCCTCTTTTTTAATGACTTGATGGGTGTCTAATTAGGTGTCAAAGCAGCTCCTAAACGGATATGCAAGGAATGAAGGTTCTTCCACTTTTGCACTGGTTTAAAAGGAACAACTAGAAAGTGATCTCCTTCTGCACTGTCTTATATACATTTTATAGGAAAATTGTTGATATGGGGAACTTAGCTTCCAGCCTGACCTTGTTGAGTGGGAAGCAAAGGCTCATTCAGACCGGCCATTGGTAGAGCAACATTTATCTCATTCCAGAACAGCAATAATATAATTGGAGTTTAGTGTTAAATGTTAACACTGTTCAAAAATGGTTTAAAAAAATGAGAATGAGGTGTTTTGGAGACAACAACAGGAGAATTTAGATCACAAATAGCATCTGGAAAATATGGAAGGGTGGGAGGGGTAGGCAGTTGCATAGCTTGGAGTTTGGGTAGGGGAAGTGGGGCGAGGGGGGGCAGAGGGGCAGGGTGTGGCCACATCATGTGGGGGCATGGCTGCATCACATGAGGGCATGGCCATGTTGTGTGGGGCGCCCCCCCAAATTGCTACCTGGGGTGGACCGCCCTCATCGCCCCTCCTCCGTATGCCTCTGGGGGTAGGACGCACTTGTTGCAACGCTTCTAACAAACAAGACCCCCACAAATACAGCAGAAAATATCTGCTTAGAAAAAAGAGACACTCTTCTGGTATGAATAAAGCAAACTAGGAAAAGTGATTAGCAAAATGTTGTTTATTTTTTTTAAAGAAACAAATAGTACCACAGTAAGAAGTTTCACGTCCTGACACATTGGTCAAGTCTGGTTGAATTCAAGTCTCAATAAATTTAGTGAAATGTACTTCTTGGGGGAAAAAAACTCTGTAGGATTTTAGCCTTTATCTCCACAGCTCATTCTTCAAAAATATTACTGTAACGTTTTGCAACAGGATCACCTACATTGCTTGATAGGAGTTATGTGTCTCATGGTTACAGTGCAGTTGAGTTCCCACTGGTACTTTCTCTTGTGGATGCAGAGTATATTTCTTTTTAGTTACAGGCTGTAGGGGCTGCTAGGAAGTGATTGGAATAATGTGGCTGGTTGATTACAAGATACCAATGATGTGATTTTCTAATATCTTTTTCAGTATGTGGTGGTTCTGTAATTACGCCAACATTGATCCCTTGATCCACTGAAACTCCAAGATCTGTCAGCCTTCCTGAACCTACCACCATTTTACCTGCCAGCTTTTATAAAGACGAACCTGATGGTGACTGTGCTTACTCCCCAGATCCACACAATACTACTCTTGCTTGAATGGATATACATATATAATAGATTGTCCAGCTGGTCAGGTCTTTAATGAGGACTCAGACAGCTGGAACAGCCAGCTGACATTTTCACTGTGGATTAATTTTGCAAAAACAGACATGATGCAATTACCTTTACCCACAAGATACAAGTAAATACAACACTTGCTCTAATAAAGTTTACAAGGTCTTCTGCAACTGCTGCTCCAAAAAGTATCCAAGAATCTTTAGAATGACTAGATTAACACATACAGTCACCCTTTTGCACAAGGTGTCTTGCTGTTTCCCTTGCTTTTACATGCAACAATAAAATGTATCCATCAGTAAAGTGTATGCATCCATCTTCAGGACATCATGTTATGTTTCTTTCTCTGGAAGTGACAGGAGGAAGCTCACTGTAAATGTTGCTGATACCTATAAGTCAACAGCTATATTGTTTCCATTTGAAGACTGAAATTCTGCACAAAGATAATGCAGTATTTAATTTGAGCTGACAATCAGCTCAAAGAATACAAAACCTTGTCTTCTTTAAATGCTAATTGCTGCAAAATGGCCCTTATGGACTTGGTCCATAGGTGGAGAATGTGTAGTACTCCAGACATTGCTGGACTATCATCATCACCATAATCATCACTCTGACTTTTCCCCAAAACTGGAACTGGAGGCAGCTAACAATTAAAACAATACAGCTAAAATACACAAAACAAAACAGTAACATTAAAATGGAATTAACTATTAACACTAAGAACAATTTAAGATATACAATTAAACATAAAAATATTAAAAAGCCATTTTTTAAAAGTGTAATTAAAACTGTTCAGCATGCTCACAAAAGCCTGTTGGAATAAAAAATTATTTGCCTGCTAATAGAAGAACTGCAGGGAGAAAGTCATCCTATAGTCTCCTTGGGAAATAAGTTGCAGTGAGAAGCTCCTATCACACATCCTCAATAATAATGTCTGTAAAGGTAGTGAGACCGAAAGAAGGCTTTTTCTGGGCCTGAGCAGACTCATATGAAGAGATATAGTCTGTAAGATAGCCTAGACCTAAGTTACATAGGGCTTCATAGGTTATAACCAACATTTTGAATTGTTCTTGTGAACAGACTGTCAGTCAGTACAGCTGTTGTAGCAAGGGAGCTGTATGTTCCCTGTAACCATTGGTCTATGTTAGTTGCAGTGATGTAGACTCGAGTTCACTGACTTGGACTCAAGTGGCTTCAGTGACTTGAGCTGGACTTGATTTGGCAATAAATTATGCACTGAAGCAACTTGATTCGAGACTTAACATATTTTTAGTTACTGACTTGCTGCCCTTGGTTCAGTAACATAACACATCACGCAGAAACCTTACAACTTTGAACAATGCTTCCATTTTTTTGCCTACTGGTCACATGATAATCTGTCTCAAGCCCAAAGTGTGGGTGCATTTCTCAGAGGAGAACAGCAAACAGAGTAGGCATTGGGCTTGAGACAGGCTTGAAGTCTGCTCAGCAGCCTGTCTCTGCTGTATATTGGAGGAACCTTCTAAAACTAAGAGCAGAAGACAAGACTCACCTCCAGAGGGCAGGGTGCGTTTTTCAGAGAAGAACAGCAAATGTATTAGGCAACAGACTTGAGGAGGAAAGATCCTTCTGAAGCTTTTGAAGCTTCAGTAACGGGGAGTAAGAAGGATCCTATTCCCCACTTCCAAAGCTGCAGATGGCAAAATCGTAAATGTGGAAGGTCAACTCTGCTTAAATTGTTAAAACTGACTTTATGAAAGTCTGTCTAGAAATTCTGGAATATAGATTGAGGTATAAAGTTGGCTCCCAGACTTGAGACTTGACTTGAAGGTATCTTCCAGGACTTGAGACTTGACTTTAGACTTGGAGTAAAAGACTTAAATACATCAGTGGTTAGTTGGGGCTGGTGGGGGTTAGAGTTTCACAACATTTGGAAGCCCACCAATTTTACATCTATGACTTATGTTATAATACCAGATGCAAGAGTATTTTACCCTTTGCCTGCTCTTAAGATGTGATGGGAATCTAGTTCAAGTATCACTCAAATTTCAGTTTCTCATTGAAGACTGAAACAGAGCAAATTCACTTGCCCTTCAGGACAATGAAAAATATTTAGGGGAGATTAGTATGCCAGGTGAGGGCTGTTCCTTCGAACATCCTACTACTTAATGGCTGACAGATTGTTCTGCGTATCATAGCAGCAACCTTTCCCTTCCTCCTCTCCCTCTCTGACCAAAAATATATGTCCAGACTCATCCACACCTCTTTAGGGACCAAAATCTGCATTATTTTATTATACATTTGAGGTATGACTCTGACTCCTTCTCACATGTGTGTGTATATGAGAGCATGTACACACATATGCATGCACACAGACACATTTAAGTAGGGTTCTCAGAGTCTAGCTCCTTTCTTCCAGTGCTCAGAGCAAGAGGAGAAAATCTCTGAGCAAAAATGCTGGTCTGAAAAAAAAAATTAAACTATATGCTATTGGCACTTACTGCTGGAGGCTATTTTGGGGTGGCTGCTGTAGACTCTCCAAGAGGATCTACCTAGACATTTCTTCTTCTGCCTCCTCTCCTTCTCATAGTTCTCCTTCTCAAGAGCAACAAGCACCAGGACTCAGTCTAAGGGAGTGATCAGTGTGGGGAAATACTGAGCTACCTCAGGAATTAACAGGATTCTCCCACCTACCTGATAGATTAGGGACTGGAACACTATCAGAAAACAAAACTGGTTGAAAAGCAGAACCCATATACTGTACTGTAGGGAGCATGAAGGACTGATCGAGACTCACTTGGGAATGACCACGCAGGTGCTGCTTGCAAAGTCTTTCAGCTGATGTTAGTGCCTTTTCCCCCTCTCTCAGCTCACTTTGCAAGCAGCACTTGCATTCAAGCAGTTCCATGCAAGCCTCCATAGGCAAGAAGAAATTATGAAAGAGAGGGACCCCTATTGAATTAATGGAAATTGTCCTTAATTTGGAAGGATCAAAAGAGCGTGTCATCAGAAAACAGGGCATCAAAAGGCAGGGGCTTCCTGTGTAGTATTAGAGGGTTGCTGGTGTGTCTTCATTTTTGCTTGGCACTGCATTTCTTCCTGTTAAATCTTGATTTTAATTATCTCTCTTTCTTTCTTGTTTTATTTCCCCTCCCCTTGCAACTCTTCCATTCTTTCTCTCTCCTTCTCCCCACCCTATCTTCCTCCTCCTCTCCCCCATCTTGCCACTCCTGTCTACACTCAGAGACATATCTAGGGTGGGCCAACTGGGGCGTGTGCCCTGGACGCCAATGTTAGGGTTGTGTAAAAAACCCGAACCCCCTTCTCCCCGGGCCTGGCCCGCCACTGCCCCGTCCACTGCCACCAGGGTCCTTGCTGGCCTGGTGGTGGTGGTGGTGGTGGAGGTGGAGGTGGCAGCAGCCCCCCACCTGCTGACATCACCCGCTGCAACCAACCCCTGCCTGCTGCCATCCCCCCCCCCAACAGTGTCTTCCTCAGCCCGGGGCAGCAGTGGGAGAAGCAGCACCTAGGGCCGCAACTTCCACGCTTGCCTTAGGCACTGTTGAGCCTAGAGACGCCACTGCCTACACTTCTCCCTTTCCCCTTCATCCCTCCTTCTCATTCCCTAGCCCCTGATGCCCTGGTTTCTGCTTTTCTTCCCTCTGTCTTCCAGCTCAATATCTCCTCTATCTCATCCTTTTTCTCCTTCTCCTCCTTTCCACATCACCTGGGGAAATGTTTTCTCCTGTCCATCTCTCTACTTCTCCTCTCACCTCCTCACATCCCCTAGTTGTACCAGTCTTCTCTTTTCCCCCCTAGTCCTCCTCCTTGTCTCTTCCCTGTTCCCAACTGGCTACATAGGTCTTCTTATTCCCCCCACAATCCATTTGTTTCTTACTCTCATCTTCCACCTCCCACACCTGCTTCCCCTAGTTAGTCTAATAATCTTCATTCTTCTTATTCCTGCTCCCCTCTCCCAGGTCTGTCACTCCTAATGAAAACTCTGAACCATTACTAGGGTATATTAGATTCTCAGCATATTCCATTTGTTATGGGCTTGCTTTCAAATAGACATGACCAGTTGATCACCACCACCACCATAATCTTGGTTCCTTACCCACCTATCTGTTGAAAATGAACTGGAATTTTGTACCGTGACAGAAGGCTTCAGCTATGCCACATCATACATCCTGCCTTTGAGACACTGTTCCCTATGAGATGCCCCAGCATCATATTAAACCAAGGCTTAGTTTTTATACAGGTTGTATAGTGCCCACCCATGAGTAACTGTTGAAATACCAATAATAAGGAACAGGAAGCTGTTTAACCTGAATAAACTTGGTATTAGTCTGTCAGTCACCACTTTTATCAGGATACATTTCCTTGCAGAATGTTGTGGCATTGTGTTTGGTGAAAAACTGTTTTATAGAATGTTCTTTAATGTGCCCATGTGAGACCTAAGAATAAAATGCTCATACTGTTTGGGACTTCAGGGATGGCAGTAATTGAATGTTGTAATGGAGCTATAAATAAGGATTACAATGTGCCCACCACACCAGTCTATAGGGACCTTTATGTCACAAGTCTTATCTCATTCTTAGAGAATCATACGCGCTATTAAAAGGTTGTTGTCATTTCCTCTGTTTTCAGTAATCATGGTGAGTGTTGTGTCACATTATCAAAACAACACCAATGCACAAAAGGCAGACAATGAGTTCTGTGTAACCTCAAGATTTGCAAAAGAAAATAAGCTGCATTGCCTCAGCCACATAATGCCCCTGAGCATAGCATAGATATTTTAGAGTCTCTCAAGACTGATGCATGATGAGAAAAGAAAAAAGGGGAGACAGAAAGAGTCAATTTAGAAACCAACAAATAAACAAAAAACCAGTTAAAAAACAGTAAAATTAAACTGTGCGCCCATATGCCATGGATCTAAGAGAAGGGTAAAGAAAAGAACAGCTGGAATGTAGGCAGGCACATCCTATGTGCCCACCAAATTTATTTCATAGGACGATGGACAAAGCAGTATGTGATAGCAAAGTATATTTTAGATACTCTCGACCCATATCATTTATAGATTTAAAGGTAATAAACAGAAACATAAAGGAGAGCTGCTAAAATCTCCACCTAGTAGAGCCACTGGGTGGAGCAAAGCTATTCCTCATGGCAGCCATCACCTGGACCTAAAGCAGTGAGGCTAGATCCAGCAGAGGAGCACTCTCAAATGTCAGGCCTGATCCTTGAAAAGGGCTGAAGTCTTATGGTCTAAGCCTGGATCAAATCTTCTTTTGCCTATGTACTATGGCTATCTCAATGCTATTGATCCTGTGGCATTAAGATCCAGTTCTCTGAAAATTCTACACTTTGACTTGGGGGCATTTATGTCTGAGCAAAACTCATACAAAAATGTAACACTGTGCTAGATGTAATGCTAGGACATCTGAAGAACAGTCTTCTAGTTAGCAAGGTTTTATGAGCTGGGGTGGTCCATACAGCTTATTTTTAGATGCAAGCCCCATTCCTTTAAATGTTCATCCAGACTAATCATATTTCAGAGCATGTCATTCATAACCAAAGCTTCCCAACACATTGCTTAAAGTATCAGTCAGAGAAGTCTTGTGATGAGAAGGGTATATAACATGAAGTAATCCAAAGCTTTATTTATGGAGAAAAAAAGAAGACCTCATTTTTTTATTCATCATATTTAAGAATGGCTTGCACAAAAATGAAGACTTGGGCTGGATATGATGGAAAAACTAGACCAGTTTCCTAAAGCTGGGATTCATGGATGGGTGGGTAGGCTTCCTTCAGAGTGTAACCTCCCACTTCGTTACTAATAGGTATTGGCTGTGATTAGAATGGGGGAATTCAATATTGAAGTAACATAAGCCAAAAAAGCTTGTTGTTTATTGTTATTGTTCTGTGCCTTCAAGTCAACTCTGATGACTCGGAGCAACCTTATCATAGGGTTTGCTTAGCAAGATTTATTCAGAAGAGGTTTTCCACTGCCTTCCTCTATGACTGAGAGAGTGTGCAACAACATTCACAGTCAGAAAATATCCTAAAGCATTTTGTTGTGACAGTGTATAATTTGGTATTAGTCTTATTTTTGGAATGCAGTTTCCCCATTTCTTTCTTTCTTTCTTTCTTTCTTTCTTTCTTTCTTTCTTTCTTTCTTTCTTTCTTTCTTTCTTTCTTTCTTTCTTTCTCGTTCGTTCGTTCGTTCGTTCGTTCTACATGCCAGAAGCAAATATGTGTATGTGTACGACTAATATAGTATAAAAACAAATACTTGGAAGTAAAATTATACTGGCTCTTTCTGATAAGAACAATCTCCTGGCCATTGGCTATATGACATGGAGTGGACTGAACCTTATTTCAGGGTGCAAATCCTCAGTTCTTTATTTGTGGTTGCATTGGCAATAATACTGGAAATAATATAATTGAGGATATAAAGGTTGGGAGTGACTCACATTAAAAATATATTTGGGCTAGACCCAAATGCTAAATTCTCTGCCAGCACAGAGCCTCTTAGTGAAGATGAAAGGCTCCTGGATTCATCTAAAGGTTAAAAGGCTAGTGCTTGTAAGACTGCTCTCTTGGGAATTCAAATCCCAGTTCTGAGAGCCAACATGGAATAGCAGTTAGTTTATTGAACTGAGATTGGGAGATCCAAGTTCTAGTCTCTACTGAGCTTTGACATTTTCTGAGTAATCTTGAACCCACCGCATTCCATCAATCTGATCTATATCACAGGATTATTGTTTGGATGAAGTGGTCAGGAAGAGGCATGCCATCTATGTTTCCTTGAGATCAGTGGAAGAAATGCAGGACAGACACAACAGATAAATGATTTGTAGTGACTAAATGCTTATGTCAAGCCCTCCTTTCCCAGCATTTTCTCAGGAATATGTTGCCAAGGTTGTTATGGCAATATTGCCAGATCTAATTATTAAGGACACTCAGAAAAAGAATGGGGGTATATACAATTTAAGGCTAGCCAAAGCCTATTTCCATGTTACAATGTTCATTTCTTATTCAAAATTGTATTGCTCAGTGGTTGGTTTGGAAGCATCAGGCTTGAATAATTATATAATGTTGGGCCAGATTTGATTGTGTCTCATAGGGTATACTATCCCAATTATCAGGAGCGGGGAGTTTGTGAATGAAGGTATCCCATGGCAGCAGTGGGGGTAACTGAAAAAGTAACTAATTTTGGGGTTTTAGCCAAAACTATTTTGGGGATAGAATTCAAGTACCTTGGACATTGTTGGTGTGCCTTCAAGTCATTTCTGACTTATGATAACCCTAAAACAAAACCACCATGGGGTTTTGTTGGGCTGAGAGTATGTGACTTGCCCAGAATCACCTAGTGGGTTTCCATGGCCGAGCAGGGAACTGAACCCTGGTCTGCAGGGTCGTACTGCGGCATTCAAAGCAATACGTCCCACTAGTTCTTGGATAACCCTGTGAAAGAAGGAAACCAGGCAAGCCTGATTAGAGCCAGCCAATCACAGCTGAGGAAATGTTGCGAGGGCAGCTTACGGCAGTGATGTATATAAGTCTTTTATATCCAAATCTCAAATCAAGGCCATTTCTGCACTACACTCTTACAGTGCGATTATTCTACTTTCAACATCCTATGGAATCCTGGGGTTTGCAGTTTCGGGAGGGGCCAGTCGACTGTGCGGAAATGGCCCAAGTCTCAAGTCTCAACCTTCAAGTCTCAAGTCAAGTCTCAAGTCCTTTCAAGACACTTTCAAGTCAAGTCTGGACTCTGAGAATCAACTTCAACAGAAAAAAGGAGGTTCTGGTAGTGTTGGGAATCAGTGGGCATACAAGGATCTGCAGCTTCAGTAGCAGGGAACAGTATCCTTCTTTCTCTCCATTCCCCAAGCTAGAGGCTTTTGTGTCAATGGGCATAAAAGAGTTTGCAGCCTCTGACGTGGGGAACAGGATCCTTCTTAACTTCCCATTTCTGAAGCTGGAGGCTTTTACAGAAGGGGGGAATAGGATCTTTCTTACTCTCCATTACTGAAGCTTTGAAAGCTTTAGAAAGAAGGATCCTTCCTCCTCAAGCCTATGGCCTAACACATTTGCTGTTTCCCCTCCGTGAAGAAACATGCCCTGCACTCTGGGGGTGAGTCTTGCCTTGTGCTATCAGGAAAAGTTTTAGAAGACTCCTCCAATATGCAGCAGGGACAGGCTGCCAAGCAGACCTCAACCACGCACCTCAAGCCCGTTGCCTATTGTATTTGCTGTGCCCCTCCAAGAAATGTGCCCATACTTTGGGTCTGAGACAGATCATCATGTGACCAGTAGGCAAAAAAGAGATGGAAGCATGGTTCAAAGTTGTATGGTTTCTTAATGGCTGTCTTTTGTTATTGAACCAAGGACAACAAGTTGGTCACTAAAAATATACAAATCACTAGTTGAGTTGAGTCAGTGTGTCATTTATTGATGAGTTGAGTCCAACTTGAGTCTGAGTCAATTGACACAAGTCTACATCACTGGCTTGCAGGGGAGAAAGAATATTCAACTGAGGCTTGTCTCTGACAGAAGGCTGATAGGGAAGAGATGGCCTAGAGCAGCGCTTTCCAAACTTTTCATGTTGGTGACACACTTTTTAGACATGCATCATTCTGTGACACAGTAATTCAGTTTTATCAGTAAACTGGAGGTTAAACTAACCCCTTATAAGAGATACAGATGCATACATAAACTGTAATAACAAAATGTATGGAGACACAACGTATCTCATGAAAACCTTTCATATATTTTTAAAAATACATGATTTATAAATAATAACATAAATTTCCAAATTGTGGGCAACACACCTACACACTTCAGGCGACACACTAATGTTTTGCGGCACACCATTTGGAAAGTCCTGGCCTAGAGATAGGGAAATGATTGCTGAGGGATAGGGGAAAGATGACACAGAGGGAAAAGCTGTAATAGAGAGAGGACAGTCAGCCAGGAGGAAGAACTTCATAGGGTTTTGGGGAGCTGTGAATTTTTACATAGTTCAGGGGCTGATGTGCAATCTAAATGTATCTTAACAAACTTCTATTTTTTTTCTTTTTTTTCTTTTTTACAACTGTGTCTGGATGCTCTTGTTAAGCTTTGATAGCCAGGCTAATCATCCTTACCTCAGGGAACCCAGTGAACAACACACTGACTGGTCCATACAGGAATCACTTTGAGACCCAAGTGCTCAGTCCAGGGAGGAACTTGAGGGGAAAAGGGGCAAGGTGAGTGACAGGGGCCCAAGAGTTTGGAACTGTGAGGCCAGCCTGGAGAGGAGATCTGCCACAGACTCCTTCAAAGTTCAGACTAAAAACTGGAGTGCTTTCACCACCACATTGACATAGAAGCCATCATTGCCTCAACAAGACATGATGCTTGAAAACAACTTGTGCAAAAATAATACAGGGGCTCTTCAGAAGTGACAGTTGAGGGGGGGGAATATCAAGTAAGTTGGGTCAAACTGATTTAAGTGGTGCAGATATTTCTTGACGCAGGATGCTTGTGATGTTCCACGTGGAGTACTTGTATGAATGTGTACATGTGTGTATGGGTGTATGTGTATGTGTGTGTATATAAATATATATATATTTGTGTGTGTGTGTGTGAGTGCACATACATTTGTACTGAAAGAAATGTATTTCTAACAGTATACACGTGTGCATATATACACATTTATATTTACATGTTGTTTGCATATTTTAAATCATATATATATTATATATGTGTATTTCATATGCACACACTAATATAGATACATATATGTATGTAATACACATGTGTAATATGTGTACTATATATATACTAGCATATATATATCTGGCATTGCCTGGAATTTTATTTTCTCATAGGTAATATTTGTCAGAAAGATTTGAGATCATGTGTCCCTAATTCCCCAAACTGTCTTGTCCAGTACCTGTAACTTTTCCCCATATTCCCCTATCCAATCTGTATTCAGAGTTATTAACATACACAGGTTGGTTTCCTGAGGGAATACACTGTCCTCCTCCTTGCTGCTAGGCCTCATCTCCATAGCAATTGGCCAATTCATGGCAGTCACAGTTGACTGAGGCCCAAGAGCTCTCTGGCTGAGAATTCTAAAGGCCCCTCCCTAAACCGCAAACCCCAGGATTCCATGGAATCTTCACAGGCAGCCAATCATATGAGGTCTTCACCTGACCCAGACAAACTTTGACTTTTAGATAATGGACATGGGTTTCTGTGTATATATAATACACAGATACAGACACACACATATATTATACTATGGATTTAAATATATATAAGATGTATAATATACAGTATAATACATACATATATACGTGTGTGTGTGTGTGTGTGTATGTATATATGTGTATATGTATATGTGTGTGTGTATAAATAAAATATGTGTGCCTATACAACCACCTGTGTATTCCATTAGAAGGAAACACACTTCGCTACAGAGAACTTGCCAGCACCCACACTGGTCATCATTCTCACATGCACTCTAGAATACACGCACACATGCTGATTAAGAAAGAAAGAAGCTTCACGTTCGTTCCTTGTCCGCCCTCGCGCCCCCTACCCTTGGCGAAATTTGGGGCCGGACGAGAAAGCCAAAGCGGCAGCCCACCGAGTGCGACCCGCGGCTACCCCTCGCCGCCCGCCAGACCCGCCTCTCCCGTCCTCCCCACCCCGCCGGCCCCGTCATCACCGCCACAAGCGGCGCAAAGGAACCGCCGGCGGGCGAAGCTCCGAAGTCTCGCGGCCGCCGCACGAGGCAGGCGGGCCCGCAGCTCCCCGGGGCTGGCCGTGCGGCGGCGAGGAGGGCGGGGGGCGACGGCGCGCGCCGCCCAGGCTCCCCCGCGCGAACGCCCGGCTTGAGCAGAGCCGCCCCTGAGCCTTCCCTTCTTGGGAGAGAAGAGAAGGCGCCCGCTGCTCGGATCCAGTTTCTGCAAGCCAGCCCACCCGCTTTCTTTCTTCCCTCTCTCTCTCCGTCCCTCCCTCCGGCTGCTTGGGGGACGTCGGTTTTCTAACCAGCCGTCTGGAGCTGCTGCGGCGATGGGAAGCTGGGCCCTGGCGGGAGTGGTGCTTTGCAGCCTGGCGGCCGCTGCAACTCTCGGTAAGGTGGCGGCGGAGGGAAGCGGCGACCGGGCTGCTTGCGGGGGTGGTGGTGGCGGCGGCAGGGACGGAGAGCCTTTCCGCACTACGCTGTTACCACGCTATTATTCCGCTTTCAACATCCTGTGGAATCCTGGGGTTTGCAGGATTCCAGAGGATGTTGAAAGTGGAATAACAGCGTGGTGCGGAAATGGCTGGAGGCAGCCCTGCGGGACTCTCCAGATTTAAGCTAGTGGGTCCCAAGCGTGCGGGGAGAACCAGCGGAACGGCGGCAGACGCTTGAGACTTCAGGCCTGGCCCGTGGAGCGATCAGCCCGGCCTCTTTGCCCGCAGCCCTGTGGTTTTGTGGTTTTATGGCTCTCGGCTCATGGGTTTGCGCTCTATGCTGGGATTAAGGGGATGAGGAAAACGGCCTTAGAGGCTGCTGGTTGTTTTTGATCGGTGCTGAATTGGAAATCCCAAACGGTTTTCCGTGCAGCTTTAAAACTGCATGTATGGTAAAGAATGCGTCTGAGCGTGCTTAAAGTGCCGTCCCCTGAATTAACAAAACTTACCCCTTGTACAGCGAAGATTAAGCCGGAAATTTTATTGGTTGGTCATTCTCCACTGGTCTTTGATCTCTGGGGATCAAGCCTATGGTATGTGTGGGTGGGTGGGTTCTCCTGCCAGCCTGCTACTGGCTTGTGTGTTGTTTAGAAAACAAGCAGCGCTTGATAAAGTTACTTGATTTTCACCTACAGTCCCCTAAATTCCCCAGATAGTATGACCAGCGTTCATGTGGCCTGGGGCATTTTGGGAGCTGTGAGCCCAAAAAGCAATACTTCCAAACTCCAGTTTGTCTGACCTTTCTTCATTGTGGGATATACCCAAAGCGGTACAGTGAGTAGTCTGTTTCCTCTGACACCATCTTTGTCCTTATATTCTGGATTTAATCCTTTGAGAAGACAGGAGACACATGGTTGATCATCCTGTGGCTACTTATATAAACTGATGAATAGGAAGCAGGAGCAGCTGAATAACTTGATTATCAATCAGTTGGCTGAATACTATGTATCTCCCAATTGGAATGTACATCTTCAGATCTGTCTGTGGAGCCAGAGATCAGGCAAGAAACCTGTCATGCAATCTGAGCATTTGAATGAGTGGGAACTGCACATGAATCTGGATATATTCATTCATGTTTGTGGACTTTGCGCAAGGAAAAGTTCCCAGTGATATTTCCACTTTGTGTACTTCTCAGTATACTGTTTGGGGAACACAAGTTGGAGGGTACTGTTATCCTCCCATCCTACTTGTGGGATTCGCAGAGGTGACTGGTAGTTGACCACTATGGGAACAGCCCTTCTCCTGTAAATTTGTGATAGCTGGCAACAGTCCTTGCCTTCTGTTCCAGTTTCTTGGGCATCAGAAAGCTTCTACAAGCCAGTGAACATGCAAATGCCTACACCTATTTATCACTGGGTTCTATTTAACTGTCTTGCCATATTCTTTTCGACTAGTGTGTGAATGAGGGCTCTGTGCAAATTATTTTTGTCTGTGGTTAAGGAAGCAGGCTAACCCAGAATTATAGGAAATTCGAGGAAAATAAATATCCTATTCAGTGAGTTCTTAAAATAAACAAACTATTTTCAGAAATGTGGAGTTATAGTGACAGCTAAACTTGCTGACAACCCGTCTGGTTCTCTTGATCCTTTATTGCTTTTTGCTGGAAAACTGGGATCATCTGACCACATGGTAGAGTTCGTCTGATACTGATTTAAAATTATTTTAAGCTACAGTCTTTAAGGATGGAACTCTTAAGGATTTTATAAATATAATTTTCACTGACAGTTAAGATTTTTTTTTACTGTATCAAACATAGTGAGCTGATTCAAATGTTTTGAGAAACTGTATGCAAGAGACTTGTCAAGAGCTATAAAACTTCAGAGTGCAGATACAGAAATCACATGTGTTAAGGCATCCCATGTCAAAAAAATGGATGAAAAGCTAACATATTAGGGAGATCTTATGGAGTAACCAGGAGTGGAATGTACTGGTATTTCTGTACACTAGAAATGCTAAACGTTTTCACATAGGGCACCTGTATAAACGTGTGAAGCTGTCTTGAACTCAGTTCATATTGAGTCCCTTTATGAGCACGTGAAGTTGCCTTGCACTCATTGGTTTCTCTGTTCCAATACTGCTGGTTCTCACTGGCTGCTGCTCTCCAAGGTCTAAAGTAGATATCTGATTCTTTCACTCTAGACTGGCCCCCATAAGACTGCCTGATTCATTCACTAGACTGCTCCCCTTGGGACTTTCTCTGTGCCTGTGTTCAGCATGTGTTCAGTCACTAAAGCTGAAGCCCCTTTCATATACTTGCTTCTCCTGAAATCTAATGTAAATACAAAGCTACTATTGGTGAGAACTGATTTTTGATTTCTGTTACACATTTTATCCAATGTTTGTCATCTTCATACGTGTCTTGTATAACAATTATGCAGGTACACTAGGTTTTGGGGGTGCTTTTTGGTACACCATTACTCCTGAACGGTTAGGTGGATGTAGTGGCCAAGTACGCCTTTGCCGAGAGTCACCCGGTGTGCCAGGAACTGACAGGCTGCTTGGCCTTCCAGGCTGTTTATGAGCCTCAATTCAAACTGTGGGATTTCACCTGTAGAGCCTTAAATGACTTGCACCCGGGATATCTATAAGAGCACCTCTTTCCCAGGAGCTTTTCCCTAATTTGCATTCATCACATGAGACCTCCTTAAAGGGGGGGTAATCAAAAGAGGGCTTTTTATGTAGCAGCCCCTCTCGCTAAATAAGCTGTGTTCTCTATTGGCTGCCCTGTAGGTGACTACTGAAGACAAGATTGTTCTGCTATGTTTTTAATGATTCATGATGCTCTCTTGTTTTAGTAGCGCTCCCTGGCTTTATTGTCATAGTCTTTTTGTTTCTTGCCTTTGTCACTCATTGAGCTGAGGAGCAACCCAAGAATATAATCAATAGGCAAATAAAAGAAATCCTCTCTCCTGAGGTCTACATTGTCAAAAATTGTGCAAGTATTGCGCCCATTATTAACAGGGCAAATCTCAGTGAGGCCATTGATTCTCCCATCTTGGAAATTTTCTGTCCCCAGAGTACTATACCAGTTGGCCTCCTCAAGTTCACTCAATGCAATTAGTTAATATTCTTTAATTACTGCAGTCAGAGAGCTGCTAGGTTATAACAGCCCTGTTGGTTTTTACATTTTGATCTTTGGCCAAGGATGGAGTTATAGAGGTAGGGCGAATGAAGGTATGCTCAAATGATAATTTGCCCTCTGCCATGAAATTTTTCTTCATCCCCCCCCCCCCCCAGATTTCTACTATTGCTGAGAATGAGACATTGTAAATAATTCACACTGAGAACTATTGGCTGTGATCATATTCTCTTGGTAGTTTTGCCTGGCCTTTTTCTTTGGATGCTTAAACTGTACTTCTAAACACTCAGCTGAAGTATTAAGTTACTGCATTGCTAGAAATTTGGGGACTGAAGGAAATTTTCTAGGTCGGGGGGGGGGAGAATTCTTATCTGGTTAACAATACTGTGGTTCCCCTCAACAATATACCCACTTCTGCCCCTCTTCTTCCTTCTTCACTTCCTTAATGCTTATTAGAGGCAAAAATAAGCTTATTTTTTTCCCTGTACACCAATATTTATCCTCTCACCACTTTTGTGGCAAGTGAGCAGGAGAGTCCCTCATTGTTCAGAGTGCAGTGCTTATCAGGCAGAACAGCTTTTTCCAAAGCTTTGGCAGATGAAGTGTATGTGTCCTTTTTTCAATGATCTAGTGCCTTCATATAGTAACAGTAGCCTGTTCACATCAGAAGGTAATCAAATCTAAGTCAGATGGCAGTGCTTTAGATCTAGGTTTAGGTGTAAAGATCCAACTGTTTAGATGTTTCAAAAGAATCTTAAATGATTGTTGAGTTCCACAATTTTTTTTCTCAAAACTGTTCATTTTTTAATTAAAAGAAATCTGCTACAGCTTCAATTTAGCTACTAATAGTATAATATTCCATTTGCACATAGTGAACAGGGTGGGTGAGTTTCTGCAGGAGGAAGGTCATGCTGCTGTTCACAACACATTTAAACAGAACATACAGCTGGCAAACAGATGTTTAAGAAATCAAGAAATGATTCTTGCAATAGCCAGTCAGTGTGGTAGGAAAGAATGTGAGGCATGTGTTTGTGTAACAGAGGTTTAAACTGCTCATGATGGTGGCAGATTGGTTGGCTCAAACTGGGTCTGTCCCAACTGTGTGTAAGGTGGGGTGAAGACCAGTTTATGGAGCCAAAGCTATGTACAGATGGACTTGTGGGTTCAGTTAAGCAAACTTTCTGATATCTGTCATCATTCCTCCTTAATATGGTTGAGGAGTCATTGGAATTGAAGGCACCACAGTGGAAAAAGTAGTTTTACAAGCACTTCTGAATTATTTTATGTTGTCTTCAAACACATTTTCTAAGGATACAATGTCAAGTTTCTTATATCATGGTTCTCAGAGTAAAAAATTAATGTATTTGAGGCAGAGGGCCATAGAAATGAAGCTTAAGGATGGCTGTGTTAGCTATTTCATTTGTCTTAGTGGATACAAAAGGCCGGAGCATGGCAGAGGATTTTTTTTTGCAAGATATAGAAATGTTGACAATGAAGCAGAGGCCCCAAGGCTTCAGTTTGAATTCCGTTAAAATCAGAGCTTTAAGGCTGATTCCCATGTGAATGCACATTTCTTTTTGTTTAACCACTTGGTAAATTCTGATCTAGTAATTTACAGTAAATGTATGAAGGGCATCCAAGTACTTATTTATTTTATTTTTGTTCTCCTTTTTTATTTACACTACTGCTCTGGATGGCTAACAGACCTTATTAAAAACAAATTAAATACAAGATAAAAACCAGTTAGACAAGGTAACCATTAAAGAGCATTGAGGCTCTATTGCAAAGCATTGGGTTGAGGCATGGAGTATTAAGGGTATTTCACATTTGCAAACCATGACTTCATGATGTAGTAATTGAAATAACAAACATGTCTGTATGAACTCAACTGTTACTTCCACATAGCATGTTTAGATTGTGTGAACACTTGGAATCATTAACAGTTTGTCAAGGTTCAGGAACCATCATAGACCTTCGTACTTCTATCTTCTAATCAAAATATATAATTCTTTGTTCTGGCTTATTTTCTCTTTTTCTCTTTCCTGTGAAAATAACAAAGACCTTCCAGTAAATTATATGTACACATACATGTGCACGAATGTGCACATACACATGCACGCAAAAGGGAATTTTCATTCATTTTATCTACAATAATATTCAAAAAAATTTTGGTATTACACTGTTACAGATTTGATAGACAGTGGAACAGTATTAGCAGGTCACAACCTTATCTCATGGTTATTTACTTTGTCCAGCTACCTCCAGTGGAACTATCTCACAAATAAGACTACAAGGATTTGCAACTAAGATTCTTTATTGTGACATCTTATTGCAGCACTATTTGAAATAAACAGCAGGATATCTACTTTCACTCATATAGATAGCTCCCTGTGCTTTCCCTTATGTCTCAAAGCCAGCTTGAGAGAAAGCTGAGTATAAATAAAACAGACAGATAGCTAGATTTTTGAAATTTGTTGTAGCCAATTTGTATTTGCTCTGATAACTGTGGTTGACAAGGCATTTTCCTCTAATCACCTTCTGTGCAGTTCTATGGACAGTCTGGATTTATGGTAGGTATGTGTAATGGTCTCCTGATGCTAAAAGATAGTTAAAAAAACACAAAAACAACCATGGCAGGCTGTGATCAGAACCAGAACAGCAGAGCAGTGAAACTTGACCATTTGCTACGTCCGTATATATATATGTATATATATATGTGTGTGTGTGTAAATACACACACACACACACACACACTCTCTCTCTCTCTATAGTGGAAGGAACTGGCAAAGGTCCCTCTGCATATTCTTTGCCTGAGAAAATGTTACAAAATTCATGGGGTCACAATAAGTTGACAGGTGAAACTACATACACACACAAGTGAAGAAATAGCTTTTTATAAAAACAACCAACCCCACACCCCTATTAGCATCTCTGCAATGTGACATTGAATTTAGCCTTTACTGTTTCTCAGTCAGACCTTCAATAGGATCATCCTCTCTCAATTATTGGCTCTGAGATACTCAGATATGGAATCATCCCTCAAGTACCTTTTCAAATGACAGCTTTTCCTTTCCAAATTTATTGTTTGAAAAATGGTGTACAGGTTATATACATGAGATCCCACACACTCAGACACACACACTAGACAGCTTTACCAGCTGATTGAACGAGCTCAGCCCCTGCATATATTTTGTTCAAGTGCAATGTTTAGAGTCTGGTTTTCATAGCAGAAGTTTTTAAAGATTTTTCAGTATACCAACAACAACTACAAGAAGAACTAAAAAAGAATCAATTTTTAAAAATGTGATAAAACACTTGACATTTTTAACAACAGATGTGCCATCCCTTGAGTAGAGGAAAACTCAAAAGAAATAAGAAGACATTTTGAAGTTTGAAAATAAAACACTTGACACATATTTAAATGAACAAGTGTTTTTTATTTGTTTGCTAAAGCAATAATGAAATGATTATGTTGTTGCTACAATTGAGGTTCTGCTTGGCACCTTCTTAGAAAGTCAAGGGAGTATTAACTCTCCCCTGGTGTATGTATGTGTTAAGGAAGAGCTGTTGGCTCCATAGCTGAAGGCCTTAATTGGGGATAATTGGATGAAAGCGTACATCTGACAAACATCTGTGCAAGGGATGCACGTCAGGGATTCAGGGTTGAGACAGTGGGAAAATCTATTGCAATCATATGCACAGCTTCTTTGTAGCTAGGTAAATGTGAATGGATAAATGAAAAACTGGGTGGGAGATGAGATTTAGGGGAGCATGTCCTGAAACCTTTGAAGCCAGGAAAATCTCAGAAGCAGTGGGAAAGTTCTGGCAAGCCAGAGAGGGGCCACAGGCAAATAAAGTGAAGTGAAAGATACTTGGTGAGAGGATGCCATTTAAGGGCATGGCTGATAACTGAAACTGTATTAGAGACCAAGTGAATTGCCCTTAGGAGATAGCCGATGAGCTAGACATAACCAAAGGCATTTATCCAGATTGTAAGGTCATTTATCAGCCTTGTCGTGGGTTTGGTTACATGTACATATAATGTGCTCTAATTGCCAGGGGCCCTTGCTCAGTTCCTTGACTTAATGGAAGTTTCTTGGATCCTTGTAGTGCTGCCGTTGATACTGTTTTATAGCTGATTACTAGACAGCCCAATGGCCCTTTAAATACTTCCTGAGTTTGGAGAAATTACCTTTGTGGATTACAATTCCATTGAGCCCTCCTGAGCTTGGAAAAATTACTCTTTAGGTAGCAGCTCTCCCAAATCTCCCTGCCAGCAATGTCAGCTGATTCTTAGACTTGTAGCTCCAAAAAGAACTTTTCCAAGCTCTGTCCCCACCTAAGTCTTGGTTAAATTCTGTGTATTTGAGATCTTCAAGCTGTACGAGTGGGTATTTTCTCAAGCTGACTGGTCTCTCTTGTCTTTTAGTGGCTCATTAAGAGCTTTGTCTGAAAAACCTTTGAGGAGAGCAGGCTAGATGATTCTCATGTTGTTTTGAGTTTACCTCTTTGACTCTGTGGATGAATCTACACAGGATAAATAATGTGTTCTTATCTCTATCGTAGTCCTGTTGGAACACATGGTGCTCTATTCCTTCTGATGTGTAAACACTTCTCTTTGATGCCTGTGGGCTTTCAAGTGATTTGTAAAAAAACTTCCAGTTTACTTTGCTGTTTTGGGGAATTGAGGCTGCAGTGGAATCAGGGGAGGAAGGTGAATGAGTGGAGAGTGGGCAAGGTTGGGGGGTGGTTCCCTTGAACAGGTGGTCACCATATTGTTTCCGCTACAGAAGGGTAGCTCCCTTGTTTGTACTGACATCCAAAAAAAAGGTGGTATTGCCTTGTGGAGAGGGATTTGATGCTTGCATACACAGAGTCTCAGGTCAGTATTTCAGTTCCCCCTTCTCTACTGGCCTCACTTTATGGAAGTGAGGGTGGGCAAAAAGGAGAAGAAAGACTATTTGATGAAGCAAATATGCACATGCTTGGCAAGGATAAAAAAACCCTGCCACTGGTATGGTCATGTGACCAGACATGAATTGGTATAGCAAACAGGGGTACATAGTATAAGCATTCCCTTGCACCAGTGTGGCTACCTAACAGGGTTCCTGTGTGGCTTTCCAAACTGCTTTTGCTTTGGATTAGAACAGACACGTGTGGCAGTAAAGGGGTCAAACCAGGGAGGGAAACTACACAGTGGAGCTGGGATACAGTCCTTGCGTAGATTCAGCCTATATGTCTATATTTTTTTTCCCCAAAAGATCCATCCTAACTGCAGTCCTGTATCATGCTATACTAGGCATCATTGCAAAATATTTGTTATCTATTTAGGAAAAGGTTAAGTTTTCCTTGACAAGTTAAAAAAAAAAAAGGATGAGGATGGAAGCAAGGAACAGCTGTTCCAGAAGAGCCAGAGTGTGAGTCTAGAAGAAAGCTCATAATAAGGAGGGAAAAAAAGGACATATTTTATCAGCTCCCATCAAATGACTAAGTATACTCTAGCCTGACAGTTTAGCTTTAATGCTGCTGAGAGTGAGATCATCTGCAAGGTTTAGTCAGGAAAAACAACAAAGTAGCCCTCAGAGAAACTGAGATAGGAATATTTTATCTGCAGCACAGATAGCCAACAACTATCAACATACCTATTCTTTTTGTAGTGTTGATTACAACTTCAGTCTTTACTGCATTTAGCAAATGGCCGTTACAGTTTAGTAAATAGTACCACCAAAAAAACAAAAAAATCAAAAACCCATAACAAGGTATAATACAGTTTACCTTTGAAACATTTTTGATCTGTTACAAACTGTCCATATTGCAGATGCATTGACAACTCTTAAAATTAACAACTAAGTATTTTAAAAATCCCTAGTACAATAAGAACGTAATTTGCTGGTGGCAACAGTAACTAGTGCTGGTGTATATGTGACATAAGACTAATTATTTTCCAATAATTTCACCACTATATCCTGTGGAATTTTTCTGAGTAACACAGGAAAATATGTGACAGAAATCTTGTCCCTGAGTCTGCATTCAAGGGACAGAACAACATCTTCATACTGATTGTGGCCAGAGAGAAATTTCTGTTCTTTTGAAGGGTTGCTTAAGTACTACTGCTGAAGTTAAGCTGAAGGCATAAACTGAAACCCATATTCCCTAAAGTCTGTGAATCTAGGGAAGTCCCAGGTACTCTGATGCTAGTATATCTTGGAGTATTTCTTTTTTAATATTAGTAAAGTAAAAAATATATTCTGTTTCTACATAGGGCCTATTCAGTGATGTAGAGAAAGCTTTTGCTGCCCAGGGCCATTGCTGAGTTTGCTGCCCCTCTCAATACACACCAAAAATACTATGAAAAACTAAACCAACGTATAGAGAAATACATTAAAACACTATAGTTATTTTTGAAGTACAGCTTTAGTTCCGACATTCTAAAATGTTATTTGTCTTGCTTTTCTGATAGCAAAATTGTCAATAATATTGTTGAAGTGTATTTTATCACTCTGTTGCTGTTCTATAGACAGTATGGCAAGACTTCTTAAACTCAAGGTACTCATTGTAGATCTTAGGTAATTCTTAATTTTAATTTTAATTTAGAATGTAACTTAATTTTAATTTAGAAAACTCCTCTCATAACTAGCAACACTTACAGGAATTGTGAGGAAAATTCACAGTAGTATTTGGAACTGAGTTCTTGAGATTGCATTTTAATAGAAATTGCAAAAGTTCAAGGGGACCATTCTTCCACATCTCTGTTTTGTCAGAGACCTATCCTCACTACGTCTCATCCTCCCAGTCCAGAAATCCCAGACTAAACCAAGCATCTCTACCTAATTCTGGAAGATGATGGGGAAAACATCTAACTTCAGCATAAGCAAAAACCCTCACACTGTCCTATCTCAGTCTTGCACAGCTGATAAATCAAATAAACAAACTGAATATCTCCCAGCTTATTACCTACTTCCAGGCAGTAAGCAAAGAGTCATAAATAAAGTCCAACATAAACAAAGTCCAACAGGGTTTCATGGCAAGAGAGTGTCCAAGGTCAATCCAAGCATTTGTCAAGGCACCCAGCAAGGTAGTAGGTCAGATAAGCTCTGAAAACTCCTGGAGAGGAAGGATGCCAGCTAAAAAGACCCAAAAGCCTAGTGTAGCTGTGCTTGATTGATTGTTGCTGGTTATAAATTCTGAGAGAGCGACACTGAGTCTCTTTTTGCTGCCTGTGCTGTGTGAAGCTGGGTCTAGGTAGTGTTCCTCTGTATCTGAAGAGGCAAGACTCTCTGTTGGAGCTGGCACCATCTCCTGTTCTGTTTCTGGCACTGTAACTTCTCTCTGTACAGCAGGCCCTGGCATGCCTTCTGTTTCAGCCTCTGGCGTGCCCTCTGCTTCAGACTCTGAGTCAGGGTCCATGCTCTGGAAGCAGGGCATGACACACACAAAGTAATGTACATTACTACTACTACTACTACTACTACTATTATTATTATTACTACTACTACTGCTACTACTACTAAAACCTACCACTATAATCATTACCATGAAAGCTAAATTAGCACATGTTGGTATTTCCAACTGGGGAAAGATAGCACTGCAGTTCTCTGCAGACTTACACATAAATCCAGTTTAGATCCAACTTGGGTAGAGATACCAAGTGCAATTAATTCATTGTGTCTACTCGAGTTGGAACTACCAGTTAGAGTTAGGTTTCATGTGGAAGTAAAACTCACTGAATTCTTTGAGACTTTCTTCCACATTAATAGGCACAGGAGATGAAGCAACAGCAAAACCATACTTCTTGGGAAAACCTGAGAAGTTGGGGATGGGAGTAAAGTAAAAATCTGAGAAAAATGTTCTCATAAAAGACAACAGTGATTTACTACATCAGTAACCCCATTCCACACACACACTGCTGAATATGGCCACCAAAGCCCAGTCTGTTCATGTCATTTTGTTTCCTGTTATGACAAACTATTTCTGTTCTTATATACCAATTAACTTCATGCAGGAGAAAGCAACAGTAAAAATAGAGTGCCCTGCAGCAACTAAGGCCCCAGTCCTAAACATATTATTCAAGGAGTAATTTCCATTTAGCAGAGCTGGGCTTACTTTTGAGCAAACAAACAAGCAAAAGATACTTCTGCAAACTGTTGTTGTGACAAGGCACTGCAATTTTATACAAGGTAGCTGGGAGTAAATTTATTTAAATCCAGAGGAATATACTTCTCAGTCATCATTGAACTGTAAGGCACACCCTGAAAACGAACAGTTTACAAAACATTAAAATTTCTTAAAGAATTAAAAAAAAAGTATAAATTGAATAGCCAAATCCATATGGTGGTATTACCTCTGTAAAGGCAATAAAAAGGCACTAAATCTCTATGCAAGCTTTCAGAACAACAGATCACTTTGGAAGACATAGATATTTAAAAGAAGGCAAGGGAGGAGGTGAGGATTTTGGAAACATGTAGTCTGCAAACGTGTTGGTTTGGAACTAGAGGAAAAGTTAGCGAAGTATCAGATTAGGCACCACAGACTATGTTTAAAGGGTAAAATGGATACTCTTCAGGAACCATGTGCAGCAATAAGCACAACTGATACAAGTTTCAAGCTTGCAATGCAGAAGCCCTTCTCTGCCTAAGCTTCTGATCTTGCGCTTTTGTGGAGAAGGGGGGGGGGGCAGAAGGAAAAGCCCAAGGCGGAACAATTATAAGAGGTGAGGGCAGGATAAAACTCTGCAGACTACGGCCCTCTTTCTCTGCAGCAACTGAGTGGAAAAGGTTAACAAGCTGAATAGAGAGCAACTCTGGCCCACTCAGGGGGGAGGGCAATTTATTCTGACTCCTGACAGCTCCGAGGTCTAGGCTTTTTTGTGGGGAAATGATGCAGGGGAGGGAAAAACGCCTTCGTCTTTGGTGACAGAAATTAAGGCGCTTCCTGCCTCCCTCCCAACCACCCCCATGCCATTCACATATTCTCTCCACATGCCTCGTTCTTTCTCTGGCCTCCCCCTTCCAGTTCCCACTACCTGGAAAACGGATGGACCAGAACAGTGGCGGAGCTTGGAGTGTGGGGAGTGTAGGCAGGAGGGGGTGGGGCTACGGTGTGAGGGGCACGGCTGTGGTGCGTGGGGGCGTGGCCAGGGCATGTGGGGTGTGGCGACAGGCCAAGACGCCCCAAAAACATTGCCGCCGGGGGCAAACTTCCCCCTCGTCCCTGTGCGACTGGACCGGAAGAGCAAACAAAAAGCACTCACGAGGCAAAATCGCTGTTGCTGCTTCCCAGAAGCCCCTTGCCGTCTCAGCGCCACCCCCAAAAATCTGCCCCTGAGGGCAAACCGCCTTCGCCACACCCCCTTCCCTATGCGACTGGGTCTATTCTTTTTTGGTGTAGTGTCTGTCTTTATTTGGAACTTTTTTGATATGTTATGGTGATAGATCTTTGTAAGTCTAATATGGGCCAAATTCCTCCATCCCTCTTTAAAAATATAAACTATCAGGAGAAGAAATGGGAGTGTCGTCTTCCTCCAAGAGTCTAGCAATCTCTTCCTTCAGTACCTGTGGTGGGGTAGTACAACAGAAATCCCCTGGAAAACTCCAAGAACCAAACTTTCTGGCATAAACTTTTTCTATAATGGTAAGAACCCAGGAGTTAGTTGCTGGTAGTATTGCACCGGATGCTGACATAATAGTTAGGTGGCCAACTGCAGTGACCTGGTGAGTCAAAGACAACGTCTTGACGAGCTGGATGATGTTTTGGCTGATCCAGAATGATACTGTGATTGTCTCAATTGTTTCTTCTAAGAGGAGCATTGAGATGCTTTAAAGACCATATGGAAGAAGAAGATCCAGAGTACCTTGAATATTCTGAGTATCCTTAAAATGGCTGCTGCCATTAAAATCTCTGGTGATGACTTGACAGTGCCTGTCTCCTTTTTTTTTGCTGTGATTCTGCCTTTTTTTTTTTTTAATTCAAGCTGGTCAAGCGTTCTACCTGTTTTTGCACTGGATAGCTTTTGCCTTTTCAAATGGAAGATCTTCAGTCTGAACCACAGTGACATCAGTTACAACTGCAGACTTATATAAGCATGCTGTCTCAAAGCAACAGCTGCAGGTGTGCACGTTGATGTGCACTCTGCTGCATTAGTCTGTTAACATACCACTCTGTGGGCTTCAAACTGAACTGCTGATCTTTAGAAGAGTGTTTAGAAACTGGAACAATTCCTTGCCCCCCCCCCCCAAAAAAAAAAAAAGACCTGTTGATATACTGCCATACATGCTCATTTGTTCTCTTGGGAAAAGCTGTGGAGGAGCAAAACCATCTGCCCATCAAGTCATATTTGCAACTTTCTTTTTCAGGTGGAGCTGATTGAACCTTCTCCTCTCCTTTTCATCTGTGCAACTTCCACTACAGTGGAATTAAAGAGAGGCTACTGAAAAAAAAAATAAAGAAAACAACACCATTCTTTAGAATTCTGTACACATTTTCAATCTGTCTTGAGGATGGAAACATAGAAGATGGTTTAGTCCATGACTTTTGAATGTTCTGACAGCCCTGGTAGAAGTGGTACTATTAGAGGTTGTAACAGGATTGAAATTGACCCACAGAGAAGCTGTATCCTATACTGCTGGGGGCTGGAATTTACCCTTCAACCCTAGAGGCTTAGCCATGCATAGTATTTGCTCCCTGTAGGAGCAGTTGCCTTCAGACAAAGATGATGGTGTGATGCTAACAATACTTAGATCTGTATAGGAAGTCATCAGAGATGGGGATGGACGAAATGTTAAATCTGAATCATATCTACTTCCCAAAGAGGTGTCAGGATCTTTCTCCGCTGATGTTGGTACAGTGTGTGTTTCCCCTTCAGAGGATGGAACATGAGAGGCTGTCTATACCAATGGCAACACTGACATTGTAGCTGAGACTGATAGTGCATGCAATGCAGTCAGTAGTGAAGCTTGTGTATTAATATTTGAGGCAGTTGCCATGGAGTAGAAATTGTTCTTCACCATGAAGTGCCCAACATTTCTTTAGAAAAGCATCCCAACTCCCAGAGGGGTTGTATAGAGAGATGTAGAGGTCGGTCGCGTAGGGACGAGGGGGCGGAGGGGTGATTCGCCCTGGGTGGCAATGTTTTTGGGGCGTCCCGTCCTGTCGCCATGCTGCCTGGCCACGCCCCACACAGTGCGGCCTCGCCCTAGACACTGCAGCTACGCCCCCACACACAATGGCCATGCCCCTTGCACCATAGCCCCCCTCTCTCCCCTCCACGGACTCCAAGCTCCACCACTGGTAGAGGTTGCATGGATGACTGATTCTGGGCTATTTTGTTAGCAGTTTTGACAGAGATTCTCAGACATGTAAATGAAGGTAGGGAATGTAATTTCCCAGACCCTGCTTCATAAACCCTCAGCAGAACACAGGACTGGGTCTTTTGGCCTTGGCCAAGGCAGAAGAGGGATTCAGACAGCCTGTCGGACTGGGTGATCTTGCCAGCACAGGTGGAAAAGGGCCTTAGCAGTCATAGAAAAAAGCATGGGGGACAATGATTGAAAACAAGGAAGGTGATGACAAGGAACTAAACAAAACAAGTAGTAAACTAAAAGAAAAATAGTGATGAAGAAAGTCAGCAAGTTGTTTGATTGAAGATGGTGCAACTGGATATACCCAGTGGTAGGTAGGGCAGGGAATTCCATCAAAATCTGCTTAACTCTAGAACGTACTTACCAAAACTCTGTGGAGGCACAAGATCCATTTGTGTGAGTCATAGTTAAGAACCACAGTTATAGATGAGCTGCTCTTTTCTGACTCTTGGTAAGGGAAAGATGCTTTCACTCTACTAATGGAGTTAGTGTCAAGAGCCTGAATTATTCAAACTCTGTTGCTAGAAAGTGTATTCATGCTTGGCAGTACTTCTGCATAAAAAGTGAAAGAGTGATTAAATTAATGGAGTTTAATCAAAGCTAATGGTGGCAGGTGGAGATTTTTTTTTATCCAACAGACCTTTGGGAGCTGAGCAGGGTGGGCAACTATGCAGGAGGTGTAGTTCTGATCCCTCCATGGTTGCACTGGTGCATTTGGATACACTGGAAGTGACTGCAGATCACTTGCAGATGTCTTTTTGGCCAGTATTTGGCCATTTTATTTCTCCTTCCCAGGGTTTTCCCCAGAGTTTTAGGGGTTCTGGGAGACCAGATGACCTCAACTGCTCTGTTCATAGGTGGTTTGGAGGCATTTGGGGCATTTTTGGGCCAAAAAATTATTCTAAAATCATTGTGAGAAAAGCTTTAATGGGGAGCTGGGGGGGTCACTAGGAGGGCACTGGAGGGTGCAAAAGTGAGTTTGAGGGCTTGCATGTTTTTTCACGGGCTTTGCTTTCCCCATCTCTGGTAATGGTAATTATATTTTAACTTTTGTATGTTTTTACTGACATCAGCTTTTCAGCTTTTATCTGTATCTAATTTTTTAAAGCTGCCTTGAATCTGAGTGCTGGAAAAAGATGAGATATAAAATCATCATAATTACCTAGAGTTTCTGGCATCCCATTTTATACAGGATAAACTACATTTGGGGGCTTGAAGTCCACTGTCTCATGTGGGATTTTCAAAATCCCACATTCCTTGATGTGCTGAAAGCAGGTGGCAACCGTGCTCCCAAAGACCAACTCCTGAGCATTTGGTATGCAGCAATGAATACTGGAAAGTCTCTATCCTGGGATTGTAGCTGGTGTCACACTGCTTTTCATTCTTCTCCCTGGATGGCCAGAAGTAGCCCCAAATCCTATAGTTTTTTCCCTAGAATGAGTGGGAAGAACAGGCATCAGCTATGCTCACAAAAGACTGACCTAGAACATTTGGTGTACAGCAAAATGGCCTCAAATTACACACCAAATGCTGTATGTCAAAGTCTGGCTGTTGCAAATATGCCTGGATGATGCTCTTCATGCTCTCAGATCTCCAGGCCCAGGGGATTGAAGTGAGTGGCATGTGAGGCAGGTCTACATAAGGCCCATATCATGTCTTATGAAGGAGGGCCTTTTATGAGAGTTGAAAGTTCCCATGAGATCTCTCACTGCACAGGAGCCTGAGACTCTTGCAAGAGGTCCTTCTCTTCTGAAACTCAAGGTGGGCTTTATATAGACCTGCTTCACATGTCCCAACTAGTCTTGGTCTGATCTGGCCTGGCAATGCTGTGCATTGTCTTATATTGCCATTTGCATCATCGTCATCATTGCAATGGACGATGCAGGCAAAAGCAAGTCTGTTTTGTAGAGGACCACTTCTGAAAGTAGTTGTAAATCAACAGGGAGACATATGGTACAGTTTTCTGTTTGGACTGCACATGAAATTATTTCCTGATGCCCCTGAATTAAAGCGTGTCAGAATGTGGAACCACTACATGTCAGAAAGCTAGGCGGGGTTTGGTTTTTCATCTCTTCATCTCATCACTGCAGAGCTGTTCCTACTGTGTGCTGCAACTCATTAAAAGTACAGAAGCACTAACAGAACAATGTTAATGGTGCCTATGTGCGTAGTTTCTCCCTTGTGGTCTAATAGTGCCAGGAAAAAGAATGCTGTAGCTGCAGTCATCAAGAGGAGAGAATGAGAGAGAAGCATCTGTTTTTTTGGTAAAAAAAAAAAGGAAGGCAGGCAAGCAGGCAGGCTTATCCTGGCTGTATGGGTGAGCAGACCGTGTATGGATGCTGGACTTCGTCCTTTCTGAGAATTAATAATTATTTCCATGTTCATTTGTGAACCAGATGATTATGATCTTAAAAATGCCTGTCAGCGTACTTGTGGTTCTTGCCCCATTTCCAAGTCAACAAAACCCTGCTTTGATTTTTCTTGTTTTTCATCCAGTTAGTAGTCAGGTAGGGAGATTGGTGTAGGATGGATATGGGTGCCCAAGTGACTTGCATGGATTATGGGCAGAAGACACTGAACTGGCATACTTGAAATGAAAAGAAGGCACCGTGCAAGAATATTATTTACTGCAGTCATCATGGGTCATTAATTTTTAGATTGACCATAATTCAGTGTGTGTTGCTAGATGTTTAAATCCAATGGCTAGTCCAGTTAAAGCAGACTCATTGAATCAGTGTGGTTTACATAAGTGTGAACTTACTATTGTTAGTAGTATGTTCTTTCTTTCCCCAGTGGATCAACTCTAGTTGGGGCTAGCAATTGGCCTTGGTGATTAAAATATCTTACCAAGTGTTGTGTAGCAGTAGGAAGCCAACCTGTTCTCTAAGGGGAATGTTGGTATATGTGGAAGATTTGCTTTTTAGCACTGCAGATTTTGTGTAAAGCCTTCAGACCATTGTAATAAAATGTAGTGTAATGTACTGTCATGGTTATAGATGTTAGACTAGGACTAGGAAGTTCAGATCCCTGCTTAGTACTGAAGCTCACTGGGTGACCTTGGACCAGTCTCTACTTCTTGACCTCCATAAGTTGTTGTTCGGGTCAAGTGGAACAAGGAGAGAATTAGAGGCATCTCTTTGATCTGCTTGGAAGGAAAGATAGGAAGTAAATGAAACAATCATGAAATGATTTGTGCACTGCAGATTTCTGGGGCAGTTTCTTCTGAAGTTTAATGTTGCTAAAACCAAAATTGGTTGACATAAAACATAGCATACAGTCCTCTCTCCACATTTGACCTTTGCAGTTATTCATGAGGCACGCACGTGTCTCCCCTGCCCCTGGCTCATTCCTCTCATCCCATTCCTTGCATTCTGCCAGGCGCGGAGAAGGAAGGCAAGCGCCTGGACAAAAGACAAGGTAATGGAGGGAGGGGAAGCACACATGAGCCTTCCTTCTCCCCTCCAGAGCTCCTGCTCCCATCCCCTTGCCTCTGGCGCCAGAGCTGAAAACTTGCACCGAAGCAATAGGCAAGGGAATGGGAATGGTCTTGTGGGGGTGGGAATTATTTGCTGTTTTTCCACTTTTCTGGGGGTTCTGCTCCCTGAACTCTCATGAAAGTGGGTGGGGCCACTATACTTTATAATCATATATTTAAATCAATTGGTGGAACAGTGTATCATTAATATAGCATTCAAATATATGTAATTTGTTTTGATTTTCTGTTTTTTTTCCTTGTTATTGTTAAATATTGGACTCTTCTCTCACTACTAAAAAGAAAAATCTGTGTGCCTAATATATCATTTACAGCTTCCTGAAGGATTTTGTGGTGGTTGCTATGGCCAAAGGATCATAAACAAAGTGGTGGGAACATGGGCTCTTTGCCAGCCTTGAATGGCTGGTACAGTCAAAGTTGCAATATGTTTACGGAGTCAGTAGCACTCCAGGCATTCCAAGACAGCTGGTCATATTCTGTATGGGGAGATCACATTTTAAAGAGAAGGGAACTTGGAGCATAACTGTGAATTACAACATTCAGTACTCTAGGTGGTAATGTGAAACCACAGCAGCTGTCCAACCTATTCCACAGAGTATAGATGTTTCAATTTCTTCTTCCAGCATTGCAGGTCTAAGTCTAACGTAACTTGATCTCTACATGTGGGTGTGTTTTCTCCCGTATGACAGCTTTTGTATATGGGTGTTCATCTGTGCATCCAAGGACTGAGGACATGGATGTGAGTCTGCATCAGTCCCTTACCTATTTATTTTAAGAGCAGAATGGCTCTATGTGATTCATGCCATCTGCCTGGCAGGGGAAAAAAATGGATCTAAGAATACAAATGTGAAAGATGATGCAAAGAGTGATTTGTTACTGCACTTGCTTGGAACATACACTTATACATGTCTACAGGCTACTTGTTCAGAGAAAGTTTGAATGGCGGTGGGGGTGGAGATTTAGTTTAAATGTATTAGGGAAATCATTTCCCATTTCAATACTGGCACTGTTCTCCTACAGAATAGGTTGCTGTCTGTCCAGAAACTTCCACAGTTTCCAAATTCAATAGAGCACAGTTGACCTTGTTTACTTAATGTAGTGAAGTACCCTTATAAGATTTGTGGGGAGCAAGAGAGTCAAGAGCTTTTCCAGAAATGGAGTTTATTGAGTAGGTACACAATATAGCAATTGTATCATTACTGTGAAGGCTGAGGAAGAGAGAAAGGGATGAGGAGTGACGCTTCTATTGATATTTTGCTTCATCTACTTAGCAAAGCAGAGGAGTCTACAGTTATGGTAGAGTTTATAGTTAAAAGTTTGCATATTTGGATGAAACATGTGTTCAGAATCCTCCCGTGATAGGGAATCTGTCATGATCGGGGTTCCAAATTACAGGTCTTTGCACACCACATTAAGCACACCCTGAAATTCCTGTTCCTCTTAGATCCTTCCTCTCAACACAGAAATTTTGGTGGTTAAACCTGTGGGGATAGAGACGTTGGTGGTGGGGTTTGTATGTGCATCTCTATAACCCCTTTATACTCTATGGGAAGCAACCTGTAAATGACATGTGTGGATGTAAGTGTGGCTTATGTGCAAATATATCTCTGTTTGGATGGAGCACAGGGAGCTCTTCTCTAGCTCTTTGCAGTCCAATCAAAATGTTGCCCTGAAAGCTGTCATACTCAGGGAGGGAGGCCGCTGGTTCTTATTACCAATGAGAAGGGTGGGAGACAATCCAGACAATGAAGATATGGCTGCTCTGGGCTCCCAGGTGAAGGAAAAGGAATGTGTGTGACCGTACCCTAATTTCCCCCCCAAGTCAAGACCAGCTGTTTTTTCATTGTCCAAATTGCCTCCCCTCTCCCTAACAGTAAGTAACAATAGCGGCAGGATTGACAGCTACTGGGGAGAGGTGGGAGCATTGCATTCTATTTGCTTGATGTAGGATCTCAGCATATGCCTGTCTATGCTACACTGAGGCCATTTCCACACTAGACTGTTACAGTGCTATTATTCCACTTTCAACATCCTATGGAATCCTGGGGTTCCTTTGAGGCCCCTCCCTAAACTGCAAACCCCAGAATTCCACAGGATGTTGGAAGTGGAATAATAACACTGTAACAGTCTAGTGCGGAAATGGCCTGAAGGCATGAATAGGGCTGTGGTGTTGGTTTCACTAGCCTGGGAAGCAGAAGAAAAAGCATTAATGAGAAGGACCATAAAGAGGCCAGGTTAATAGCCAGTGGCATGAGGGTTAGGGTGAACGGTAGCTACATTCCAAGGGGCCAAGGAGAAGAGGCTGAGAGTCAAAAGCCACACCAAACCTTATTAATGGCCAAGTTTCAGGGGGGAAAAATCATTTAAAAAATGACTCCGATTCAGTTGTCACTTAATCATGAAGATCTCTTCAGCAATCTGGAAAGCACCAGTTCCGTGCCTGTATGCACATTTGAGTTCAGTGTGTAACCTTGGGCACAGCACACCCTCCCAGCCCCAGAAAGCACTGTGAAAGAGTTGCCTTAGGGTTAGAAAGTTAGTCAATTAGGAATGACTTGAAGGCACACCACTACCACCACCAGAAGTTGATCATGCTGGATCATTTTGTGTAGCTTGAGGGTGAGGAGCTCAGCCTGGTCAAATCAGGACAAGGAAACCAGCCGTGCTCAGATTTATCACCCCATTGTGTACTACTGTGAGGAGGCAGGTAGAAAAAACCAGTAAAAACAATCTGAAGAAAATTAAGCTTTAAGTATTCCAGAAGGTTCCATGGCAGTATGTAATGGAATAGAATATCTCCTCATCCTTTTCAGCATGGGATTTTGGTGGGAACTTTTAGGTGCAGTTTGGCCTTGTTTGCTAGATTCTTGTATGTTAGTTTTTCCAGGCAAGTGGAACTTTTTGAGCTGAGATTCTTGTGAGGGTAGCTATTACATTACGCCAGTTCTATTTTTGGGACTGCTTTTGTCATACTCAGTTTAGAAGTGTTATTGCCTTACTTATCCAGCTCAGCTTTTGGTGCTCAGTTACTCTTGCTTTACTAGGCAATTCACTGTCATGGTGATATATGTGGAGGCATGAAAGAAATGGGAAGCTGATTTCTTCTCTGATTACATGTATTCATGTAGGAAATCGCCATTACATTTAGAGGAAGCCACTCAAGGCATCAGATTCCGTCTGATTTTGGAAGCTAAGCAGGGTCATCTGTGGTCAGCAGTTGGAAGGGAGACCATCAATGAGTACCAGGTGCTGTAGGCTATGTTTCAGAGGAATAAATTGGCAAAATTACCTCTGAGTGGGGATGTAGATTCAAGTTGACTAACTTGGATTCGAGTTGGACTTAAGTTGCTTCAGTGACTCGACTCAGACTCGACTTGGGAATAAATTATGCATTGGGACTCAACTCAACTTGAGACTTGTATATTTTTAATGACTGACTTGCTGCCCTTGATTCAGTAACATAACACATTCATCCAGAAACCTTATGACTTTGAACAGCGTTTCCATCTCTTTTTGCCTACTGGTTGCATGATCATCGGTCTCAAACCCAAAGTGTGGGTGTATTTCTCAGAGGGAAAGAGCAAACAGGTTAGGCAATAGGCTTGAGGCAGGCTTGAGGTCTGCTCAGCAGCCTGTCCTTGCTGCATATATCGGAAGAGCCTTCTAAGACTTTTCCTAATAGCAGAAGGCAAGACTCACCTCCAGAGTGCAAGGTGCATTTCTCAGGGGGAACAGCAAATGTCTTAGGCAATAGGCTTGAGGAGGAAGGATCCTTCCTTCTAAAGCTTTTGAAGCTTCAGTAATGGGGAGTAAGAAGGATCCTATTCCTTACTTCTGAAAAATCTTCCAGTTTCAGAAGTGGGAAGTAAGAAGGATAATAATTCCCCGCTTCAGAAGCTGCAGACTCTTTTATGTACATTAGCACAAAATCCTCCACCTTTGGGAAAGGGGAGTAAGAAGAATCCTGCTCTCCACTTCCAAAGCTGCAGATGGCAAAATCAGAAGTGTGGATGGCTGCTTCTGCTTAAATTGTTAAAACTGACTTTACTGAACTCTGTCCAGCAATTCTGGTATATAGATTGGGGTATAAAGTTGGCTTCTGGGCTTGAGACCTGACCTTGAAAGTATCTTTGAGGAGTCTCCTTCTTTGGAGGTTTTTAAGTAGAGGCTGGATGGCCATCTGTCAGCAGTGCTTTGATGTGGGTTCCTGCATGGCAGGCGGTTAGACTGGATGGCCCTGTGGTCTCTTCCAGTCTGTGACTTGACACTCGACTTGAGACTTGCAGGTAAAGACTTGAGACTTGACTTGAGCAAAAGATTTAGATACATCACTGCCTCTGAGTATTCTTTGCCTAAGAAAACCATTGAAATTCATGGGGCCACCCTAATTGGACAGGTGCCTTGAAGGCGCATGTGCATGTGCGTGCACGCGCACACACACACACACACACACACACACTGGATCCCATATACCCTGGTACTTCTGGAAATGGATTCTGAAGAGAGTTCAGTAAAGTCAGTTTTAACAATTTAAGCAGAATCCAGAAGTACCTTGAGGCACTCAAAGTGCATCCTGAACTCTTGAGTTAGATTCTAGTACTCCTGTTGGCATCCACTTGCTTTTGTCTTTGCATGACAAGCTATCTGAAACTGAATACCGGTGAGAACTTCAATGCAGTTGTATTTTCTAATTACTTAATGACTTAATTACTTGAATCCCTCCTTTGTCTCAGTACAGTACCCAAGGTAGCTTACATTTTTTTTAACAAAAAAAATGATTGTATTGATGATAGCCATCATTGCTGTTCTCATTTGATTAAAGCTGTGGAGAAACGATCCACTGCAAGTGAAGGAAATGCACTCTGCACATGCATTGGGCCATTTTCACCCATATTTACTCAGATTCAAACCTACTACTGAAAACACCTTCCTGGTGACATTTTGGCATCAATGAAAAGAAGGATACCATTTTTTTTTTGCCTGTAAATTGTGCTTCTCTGTATTTTGCTATAGTTTTTGTTTGTGAAGCTAAATGGACCATCTGAGAAACAGGAGATAAGACTAGATAGGTCTTTGATTCATTCTAAGATTTTGAATTACACTGCATACGCAGGAGTTCATAAACTTTTCGTTTTAGAAAATCCAAGGACCTTTGCTATTCATTATATGAGACAGACTTCCCACATGATTGTATGTTTATCTCCCTTTCTGTCTACCTACAATTGCAGCTGGCAATAATAATGCTGGGTATTTAAATACTCCAGTGGAAGTTTCCGGAAAATGGAAAGTTTAGTTTTGTTTTTAGGTGGGGAAAATGCTGCAAAGAAGGTTGCCTGTTGAGCCTGGCTTTCTAAACTCTTCACTGTCTCCCAGTTTTGGTAAAGAACCCAAACACTGTGCCTTCCCTGACAAGGATATATAAACCAAAGAATGGTACAGAATAGGTTTTAGAGATCTGCGAAGGCATGGCAGAGGACAATAGTTTGTTCTCCCCATCCACTTGATATCATTCAGTAACTGTCAGCTGAAGGCTAACAAAATGTTTAAGTATGGAACCCAGTTCTGTATTTGTAGAAGGTCTTCCACGGTGTTTAGCTTTCTGCCCTCTTTATTCAAGTCCCAGGGAATGTTCAGTTGCTTCCCTGATGGATGAGGATTTTAATGCTTCTGTTAATAAGGAAACTGAATTTCTTCTAAACAGTTAATGCAAATGTGTTGCTGTGTAGTAGCTACAGCAAAATTGAAGCCAGACTGAATGCAATACATTTGGGAGACGATTTACCAGTCTAGGCCATCTCAGTCAGATGTGTTTTCTGTGCTGGATCCTTCGCTGTACTGGGTTTGTTTAAAACAGATATTCCATGGCAGAGGTAGAAAATGTGCAGCTTTCTATATGGTGTTGTACCACATCTGGCATTAGAACTCATCACTTGACTATGCTAGCTAAAGCTGGTGAAAGTTGCAGTTTGACAAGGTCTGAAGGTCTCGTTTTCTCCATCTTTGGTTTGTGGCAAAGGTGGGCCAAGTGCCTTTGGAACCACAAAGTACAGCCCGTGAAGCCATATTGAAACCCCTCAAAGCCCCCAGACCCCGTCTGATTTTTTTTACATTTTGTGCACTGATTTTTGGTCAGTTCTTCATTGCAAAACATGAGAAATCAACCTCAAACCCACCGTAAATGTGATCGTTTACTTCTCCTACTATTAGCCTCCTAACCTATTCAGCCTTTCCAAACAATCAAAACAGCCTGAAAATCTGGCAAAATGGCAGAAGTGATGGAACATCACTTGCAGTGCATGAAAACATGATGTGTGGCTCACTCCAGTGGAGTGGGATGGGGAATGAATCAAGCTCTGTCTGCAGTTGTGCACCCCTGGTTAATGCCCTTCTGGGTAAAACAGTAAGCTGAAACTAATGGGCCTATCTATTTTACAGACTGGGAGGTTGTTGAATGCAAACCACAACTCATTCTTTGGAAGCTAAGTTAGAAGATGCTCATGGATAGATCCATTATAATGTGTTTTTGACAGGTTTGTCATTGTCGTCCTGTGTAAAGACTAATGACTGGCTTCTTTCATCTTCCTTCAGTCTCAGCTGATGAGGACTGCAAATGGTACATGGACAGGAATGGCTCCCTGCATCATGGTTTCGATTGCTACTTTCCCTACTTCTGCTGTGGTGACTGCTATCATCGTTACTGCTGCACTGACCTCAGGAGACTCATCACTGAACGGCAGCAAAAGCACTGCATGGCATTCAAGTAAGAACGTTTGAAAACTAAGGAGACTGGTGTTAAGAGACAAGGCTGTTACATTTTAGAACTCATAGACATCTATAAAGAACCAAAGCAGATGGGATGGAGGAGAGATGGGAGCAATTTCATGGTTTCGTCTTTTATTATTAGGGTTAAATGAAATGTTATGTTAAATGAACAGTGTACAGCTTAATCTTTCTTTCTTTCTTTCTTTCTTTCTTTCTTTCTTTCTTTCTTTCTTTCTTTTTACTCTCGAGTAAGTGTGTGATGTGTCCAATTTGGCTTTCCACTGATGCCTCAATTGAGCTAACTCAGGCTGAATGCCCACACTGAAGAGATGGAGCATAACTTTGCACTCATAAAGTTATGCAACAGTTACACAACAAATTCCTTGTTAATGAATTGCAGTGTTGTGCAACTGAATGCACAATCACACATCCACACACATCTGCATGCACACTGTACAGCTGTGTGCAACATACATTCACATCAAGTTGCACTCCCATCCATGCACAGTGTTCAACAGTAGTACATCCACATCTCTGCTTCTGTGACCTTGAACTGAAAATGGTCATTCTGCATTCGACAAAGATGTCCAGCTACTTCTGTCAGGAATCTTATGCATGAGTAAGCTACCAAGAGGATTCTGGCTTTTATGTTCTTCAATCTATCATCAAGATAACTAAAGTATAGTTGGAGGATCTAACCCAGTCTTTCAGTGCAAATCTTAAATGGAAATGGTGATTCTTACACATATAATAGTAAGCATGGGGCTAGGACTAGGTCAGTTTTTAAGTATGACCAAACGCAATCTAGTTCACCTTCAGAATGCAAAGAACACAAGGTTCTCATGGTTAAAAGTCCAGTCATTAATATTTCAATAAAAGTTGACATCTTGGAATAGAATCAAATGCTGTCATATGCACAGCTGAGTTATCATCTTTATCTGCTCCTCATAGCCCAAGAACAATTGCTGGCATTGCTTCAGCTGTGATACTCTTTGTGGCCATTGTTGCCACCATTGTCTGCTGCTTCCTGTGCTCCTGTTGCTATCTGTACCAGCGACGGCATCGCATCCAGACACCTTATCAAGGTAAGAAAGTTCTTATTGTTATGGATGATTGGCCAAAACTAAAGATGCTATGAATAACCATAATCAACAGATTTTGATGCATGTACTGCATACTTTCCTTTGTGTTCATTCCCTGCCTTCGTGTTAGTTTGAGTGCTTGGGACAATTAAAAAAGATCTGTAATTGGGTGTGCAACTGATGTACAGCAGTAGAGGGCTATAAAGAACTCCAGAAGTCCTCTCAAATTTCTGAACTCAGGAGGAGAGCATCTCAAGCTATCTGATGTGGGGGACCAGCAATTTTTTTCCAGCATGCCGGGGACCAGTACCATATTAGCTCCCATTGTTTACTATTATTTCTTTCTTTCGTGGAAACTCACCAGGGACTGATAGATTGTTGCTCAGGAACTGACACTGGCTCATGAAGCACAGATGTGGAAATAGATTGCTTTTGGGGGAGCAGGGCCTGGATTAGCCCATAGAACCAAGCCAGTTGGCTGGATTGCCCCAAGTCCTTACCTCTCTTCTGAGATCATCAAGCCTTTCTCCTTTCTCTCTCATTCTCCTTGCAGAGAGCAGTATAGAGTTTGTGCTTCTTTTTGCAGAGTGAATGTGCTTGCCGTCTCCATCCTTAGATTGGTGAAATCCAATCTATTGCTCAGAAATTCTGTTTCTGTCTCCAGCCAAATTCTCCATTGGGAACATAGATGAAAGAGGGACTGTGCTTTTAGCTTTGGTCTCAGATTGTACATGTTCTCATAATGGAGCTTAAACCATATAGAGTACTTTAATTATGGAATGTCATGCAGCTTTCAAGCCATTTCATATAAATTATTACATCCATATTTTACAGCAGGGCTTAAGTTGCTCAAATGTGCTTTCCTGTGGGGCATCTTTCCAGAGACATCCGACTTAGTTATTGTGAACGTACTGTAACTGAATGATCTTTGGTCTAATGCAGCAAGGCAGTCCTCATATGATATTTTATTCAGGCCTTGACACTGTCTCCTTTGCAGTTCTAAGCCACTAATTTCCCAAAAGACATTCTAAGATGTGTGTGTTTCGGCTATGTGTGCTCTTGTAGCTCTTTTGCACACGTCATCCATTTTTATCTGGTCAGCTGAGAATTGTTGCATTAGCAAAGGCTGAAAAATCATCAGCGGAATTTATAGAGATTAGTAATCTGCCTTTTCCCAAAGAGAAATCTGCTTCTACAGAGATTTCAGAAATCTGGTCTCATACACTCAAGGTCCAGATCTGTACTTTTCCAGTCTCTTGAAGCTGGGGCTGTGAGAGTAGCTTATTGTCATAGAGATAATGGAGTCTGCTAGTGAGTTTTACATTATGAAAAGGACTTAATGCAAGTTTGGTCACCCAGTCTTTGCCAATACTTCTGCTGACTGCAATGCTCTGCAGTCAGCCCTCCACATTTGTAGGTTTCACTTTTGCAGATTTGATTATTCATGGATTATTTGCTGCCACCTCTGCTGCCTCCCTATGCCATTTTTAATAGGGACTGCAAGCCTTGTGAGACTGAGAAACTGTGAACTGCAAATGAGGCTTGTAAGCCCCTATTAAAAATGGTGTGAGGCAGCAGTGGCAGGAAGCCCCCCCAACCACCCACTTCTGCCTTGTGAAGGAAGCCTGGTGCCTCAAAGGAATCCATGGTGGTTTAATATGACAGCTTTATTTAACTGTTAAATTGCTTGTCACTGCTATACCTGATCAGTTTTTAGTTGTGTTCTGTTTCCATGCTGCAAGCTGCCTAGAAGAAAGGAAGAATATTTAATTCATCCATCCATCTGTCCATCAATGCTGTCAGTATTGGAGTGTTCAGCGGTAGGCTGGAAGGATGTCTTCCCCTAATTATTTAGGAGAACAGCAATAAAATTATGCCTATCTCCAGTTATATTGTTCAAATTAAGTAACTTGGAATAAGAAGGAAAGAGTGTGAGCAGCATCCAGTTCTGGTATTCAAAATCTTGGTTTTAGAATTCCTGAATTCCAAGTATATGTATTTGTTTCATACCAGGTTCTGGTTGGAGAACTTGCTGTGCCAGTAAAAACAAAATGGATCTCAAGACTTGTAGTCTGTCTGCTCCTGTTTTATGGGATGGAGTGATTTTAACTTGATAGACTGCAGGAGGGGCATCTCTGAAATGTGCTTGTACTTAGTGGAGTTGCTAGGCTGAGGGCTTCACTTTAGAGGAGCAACCCAGAAAATGCTCAAGAAAACTGTGTTTTTATTTTTGATCCTAGGTCAGGAGATCCCATTGTCTGGCTACCCTCCTCAGCCCCCAGGCCCTTACCCTGTGGATCCCAAAGCAGGCCCAGCACCATTTCATCCTGGATATACCCCAGTGGCTGGGTATCCCCCTACAGTCCCAGCTGCACAGTATCCTCTATACCCACCTGGGCCACCGTATTACAACCCTTCAGGTAAGAAAAAGGTGTGAAGTAACAACAAATGGGGTTTAAAATTTTTGTCTTATCCCCATGATTGTGCAGAAAACCTGCCCTGGAGGTGCAAGAATTGCAAGGATAGTCAGCTACCAAGTGGGAAAGGAAGCAATGTGACATTAATTGAATAATCTTGGTTATAGATCAGTATTTCTAAGATACAGACGGGTTAATAAACCTCCTTTTGACTGATTCTGACAGGGGGCAAATCTTACCTTTGTGTCCTCTACACTGTGTAACTGCTTACTTACATACCAGAAACCTCTATATTGTTCTTGGAAAAGTCACTTTTTTGGAGTCTAACTGCAAGAATTGCCAGTCAGTCTGGAAGAATTCTGAGCATCACAGTGCAATCAATCAATCAATCAATCAATCAATCAATCAATCAATCAATCAATCAATCAATCACTGAGTCCTGCATCAGAAGTGGGCAAATGTTTAGCCTTCTGCCTGTTGCTGGACTGCAGCTCCCATCACTTGTGACCAGCCTAGCCAGTGGTGAGGAGTACTGGGAGATGCATTCCAAAAAGATATGTGAGAAGCCATGTTTTATCCATTCTTGCAGTACATTCAAGGTTGGTATTCAATGCCTTCAGTCTTTATTCTAAATATCGGTGTCTTACTTTTGCAGCTCCCCCACCCTATATACCACCACAGACGTCACAGGCAAGCACCTGAGGAGGAACTTGCAGGGACTATACAGTGAATGTTTTTCTCTGGGCCTGTCAGATCCACCTCTGCAGAATTTGTATGGACTTCCTGCTGCACTGGAATTCCAGCCCAAGCTTCAGTATTTGCCAGTTTCCTTACTAGCTCCCTTTTTGCTCTGCATGGTAGGAAGCTTTATGACTCTACTTCTTTGCTGCCACCCTCCCCCAAACTTCCTGCTGCTGCCACTGAGGGAAGCTCCTAGTCCTCTTCATTTCCCATCTAGGCTCAGAAAAGTGATGGCGCCAATGCAGGCAACCAAGGCTGGTATAAGTGCCACTGATGTTTTCCCACCCCAGGTTCAATTGAGAGTCTACAGTGGGAGGTGGTAAAGCAGCAGCTGCAAGACAAGAACAAGGGGAAACAACCTTTCACCTGGCAAGAAGACAACCTTTCTCACACTGGGATGTTGACCTTCCCTGTTCCCTGACAAAGCATGAAGATCAGTCATGTGGCATGCCTGCTGTTGGTACCCCCTCTGCCCCAGCTGAGGTTTGATGTCTTCAGAAAGACCCAATTCTTTAAAAAGGTGGATGTGAGGATGCCAGAATACTTCAAGATTCCAGAGAAACTTTGTGCTGTTACATACCATTGAACTACATAGGTGTCAAAGTGGGCAGTGCGTGGAGTGGATACTTTGTGGAAGTTACCCAAGTTACCCCAAAGGAAAACATTAATGTAAAGTATAAACTGGAAAGGCTGCATGGACACAGAACCCAGTTGGGAAGGTGAAGCTTCCTGTATGCTGGTGGATTGCAACTCCCATGATTTTTAGCCAGTATAGACAATGAGGGACAATGCAACGTTTGGAGCCTCCCACTTGATTGCATACCTAGAACAAGACCTTTGCAAGAGATGGGATGAGATCCTGGGAGGAGCGGGCGAGGTGTCGTATGTGCTTCTTAGCAAACCGAGGAAGGTTCAGTATCTTTGTAGGGTTTGAGGATTTTGAGGCCAAGTGTCCCTTTTGTACTTCTACTGCAAACCTGAAAGCACATTTCTGTAGTTCTTTTGCAAACTGTGGCCACATTTCCCATGAGCATTGCCCAGGAAGGAAAAAACAGTGATGAAGGTAGCTGGGCATAATTTAGATTTTCTGGGTGTACAAAGGCTTATTGTCATGTTGTGGCTTCTGATGAAAGCTGCACTGAAATGGTTGCTGTAGAATAACACAAAGCCTTGATATTTGGAAGTGAAAAACAACTGTAGGAGTGTGCAGAATTATGAAGTCTTTAACCATGATGAGATATTAGGTAGCCCTGTTTTTGCTTGTTTGCACATGTTAATTCAGCTTAAAGTTCTGACACTGCAGAGTGACAAGCTGAATGCAAAAAGAACCTGGAGGAATCAGGAACCTAGAAATGTTACTTGTTCATACTACAGCTTCAGGAATCCCCCAGCAAGCATGACTTCTGGCCATACTGACTGGGCCATTTTGGGAGTTGGGAGTCCCAAAAATAAACTTTTCCGGACTCTGGCTGGATTTTGCACTTAATGTTGGAAGGGAGGCTTGATTAAAACCAATTCAGCAAAAAGCTTCTCACATAAATAGGCATACCAATTAGCTGGGAGACAATTGGATGAAGACGGGGCTGATTAAAACCAGATGGGCACAAATCAACTCTGTTGCCCTCTTCTCCTGCCCTTTAGAGTGTTTTCAGATTCCAAGTATTACAGTCTTTCCTTCCAACTTGAATCCTTTTTGAGCACAGTCAGTAGACAGACTTGTCAGACTTTACGCTAGCATAACTAGGGGTTGTGCTAGTAGATCTACATTGTATAACATTGTGGTAAGAAGGTATCTAACTACCCTTTATGCAAGAGGCTTGCCCAGGAGTTCAATGGCTATCAGATGATACCTCAGCATAGCTCTTCCCCATTGCATCGCATCCAAATGACCACTGATGAAAATGCTCTTGGTTCCTTTGTGAGAACTTCCCATTAATGGAGAGAATATAGTAAATCATATTCTCACCGGGACCAGTGCTAACTGCATTACTTACTCCAGCTGTCCTCTCCTTAGCTTTATCTGTGACCAGTGGAAGTGGAGCAGGTCCACTAAGACCTTGAAAATGAGCATAGTCATATTTGCTGTAGAACTTCCCTGTGCTTTGTGTGTATTCTTTCTGCCTAACAGCTCACCAGTCTGCCACTCAAACTTAAATCTTGTCATTCCCCTCAGACAGGGGCAATGTCCTCTTTCTGGAGATTAGTATGCAAAGTACTGTTCACCTCCTGCAGGGATAGTTTGTCTTTGGATCAGGTTGTATTACAAGCTGAGTCTGTGTTTAAATTCCTTAAAGCAAAATGAAGGCCCAGTGAGGAAGGCAGTGTGGGTGTGGGGAACAGTGGCACCATGCACTAGTCAGGGTACAAAGGCAGTCCTTGTGCAAGGTGCGGTGGGAGGGATACATTTTCATGGTGATCTCCCGGCAGTGAAGCAATTCCCCATGGATTCATGGCACTTAGCAACTAGGGAAGTCAATGGCCCCATTGTGAAGGAAAGCAATGCACTGTGCATGTGATTTTTTTTTTTTTTTTGCTTTGGGCTTTATCCCCAAAATAAAGCACAATCTTACAGACCCAGGGCTTATTGCCTGGGTGTTGAGAACCTGTCTTCTGTTGCGCTTTGATGTCTTTGAGTACTGTAGGAAAATATCCGAGTTGGAGGCAGGAGGGATTTATAGCCTCAAACCCCTGAGCTCAAGCGTTTTCCCCCCACTGTGTGGGGATGACCTTCCTGTGTTCCAACAGCAGTTACCACTGCTACATCATGTTATAGTCAGAATGGCAAGTGTTTGCATCACAAAATGTTTGCTAAAATGTGGATTAAATGTGTAAATACTGATAAGGCTATTGCTTTCTCTCTCTGTGCTCGTTGTTCTACCTACATGGTTAGGAACTCAGGACAGCTAGTTTTGACATATGTCAATATAGGATCTGCTGCAAGCGGCACACCTGCTGAAAATGGTATTATTCAATACTGGAAGTGGCCAGGAGTTCATTGTCTGTGTTTGCTTTTTTGTTTTTTTGTAATGCAGGAAAGAAAAGCACCATTTCCTTAAAGTAAGGACTCACATATTGCTTAAAAGAGCACCTGTTCCTGAAAGGTTCCAGGAATATGGCTTTCCTTGTTTCTAACGGTTTTTTGGGGAGTGCGCCAGAAATAGGGAAGGTCTACATCTTTGGACTCACACCAAAGAGACAGAACGGGATGGGCAACAGGGCTAGGAAGGCTTTGGTTCTCCAGATGTATTGACTGTCCCTCCAATAACGCCTTAGCTTTGGACATCTGGTATGGACTTTTAGAGGCTGAAGATCTGGAGAGTCAAAGGTTCCTCACTTTTGGTAGTTAGATAGCCCTATGACAGTAACAATGGCTAACAGGAGAAATGATATCTCTCTCTTATTTCTGGAACAATAAAGAACTTGGTAAGCAAAAATGAGAATAAGCAGGTGGGAGAGAAAGTGAGTGAGTCTGCTTTTGCTTGCAAAAAAAGCACCCACAGGCAATTCAAAGACCTGGAAGGGGGAAAATAGGAGAAGGATATTCGCAAAGAATTGCAAAGCTTCATTCAGTCCTAAAATATAAATTCTCACTTATAACAGTACAGTTTTATACATGCCTACTCAGAAATAAGCTCCCTTGAATTCAATGGGACTTACTTGCATATAAGTGTACATAAAATTGCTTTGTAAAGGAAGAAATTAAATGTTTAAAAAACTCTAGACCAAAGGGGTCCAGCCAATGTACCTTTAAATAGCTTATCCCCATGGCAACCAAGCTTCAGTTTGGATCTCCAGCCTTGGTGTTAAAAAAAAATCCTTCAGCTTTTCCCCTCATTGCAGTGTTTTATTTACAAGTTTGTTCTCTTCTTTCACATTACAGAGTTTCAGATCTTCCTCCCTATCCCTGAAACATCCAGTCCTTTGAAACAAAGGAACTGTCCTTGGTCTAGGCCAAAATAGGTATCTTCTGCTCTTGACTTCATTTGCAGATTATGAGACAACTTTCATATACACACATACATGTGGTGGAAGGAACCTACAACCTAATCAATGTCATACAGATCACATGTCCTTGGATCAGATTATGAGACAACTTTCATATACACACATACATGTGGTGGAAGGAACCTACAACCTAATCAATGTCATACAGATCACATGTCCTTGGATCAGATTATGAGACAACTTTCATATACACACATACATGTGATGGAAGGAACCTACAACCTAATCGATGTCATAAGATCACATGTCCTTGGATCAATATAGAGTGGTTTTAATGTCCAGAAATGTCCCTGTTTCTTGTTAACAGGGATGTTGATTTCTCACAACCTCTTTCTCTCTCTCTCTCTCTCACACACACAGTGTTTTGTTTGTTTGAAATGTTTGCCACAAGAAACCTTCCTTCTACCACTGAGTGGATTTTGCCCAGACAAAGGAGCCTAATACAATCATAGAGTCATGGAGCTAGAAGAGGTCCCATGGGCCATTAGGTACAACCCCCTATTCGGTGGAGGACTCCAGCTACAACATCCTCAGCAGGTGGTCCTCCAGCCTCTTTCAGAAGACATCCAGAGAATGAGATCCCACCACCTTTTTAGGCAACTGGTTCCATTGCTGAACCATTCTCACTATCAAGAAGTTCCTTCTAATGTTCAACCAAAACCTACTCTCCTGTAATTTAAAACCATTAGACCTAGTTCTGCCCGCTGGGCCACCAGAGAACAAGCCAGTGCCCTCCTCTTTTTGGCAGCCCTCAAGGTATTTAAAGAGTGCGATCATGTTACCTTTCAATCTTCTCTTCACCAAGCTGAGTATGCCCAGCTCTTTCAACTTCTTCTCACATATTTTGTTCTCCATACCTCTTATCATCTTCATTGCCCTTCTCTGAACTCACTCCAACCTGTCTATATCCTCCTTAAACTGAGGCACCTAAAACTGAACACAGTACTACAGATGAGGCCTGACTAGCACAGAATATAGAGGGACTATTACTTCCTTCAACTTGCCAATTATGCTTAATGCAGGCTAAGGCCATTTCCACACTAGACTGTTATAGTGCTATTATTCCACTTTCAACATCCTATGGAATCCTGGGATTTGCAGTTGAGGGAGGGGCTTCAAAAGCACCTCACTAAGCTGCAAACCGCAGGATTCCATAGGATGTTGGAAGTAGAATAATAGCACTATAACAGTCTAGTGCTGAAACGGCCTAAGATAGCATTTGCCTTCTTTGCTGCTGCATCATGCTGCTGCTGCATGTTCAACTTATGATCAATAATAATCCCAAGTTCCTTTTCTACGCCAAGTATCCCCTATCTTATATCTGTGCACTTGGGTTTTGTGGCCTAAATGCAGAATTTTGCATTTGTCTCTTGAATTTCATTTTATTATCTTTAGCTCACTCCTTTTGAAGTCCATTCCTGACTTCCAGTGTGTTAGCCACCCTTCCCAGTTTTGTATCATCTGCATATCTGATAAGGTTTTCCCCCACCCTATCATCCTAATCATTGATCTCACTATCCCCAAAACCATTAGTCCACAATTTCTCTATAAAATGTAGTGGATCAGGGGCCTTTTTTTTTAATCTCTGGGACCCTTCAGGGACCACAATGACTGCCAAAAATTGGGAAGAGACAAAAATGGTCAGAAGTCCGCTTCTGATTTTGAAAAAAAACCAGCTATTTAACACTTACAGGGCCTCGCTGCAACCTATTTAAAACTGCCACTCCTAGAGGCTTATAGGAGAGGTAATTCAGCCTTTTTGTTGGCCAGCGGAAGCAAAGAATGAAGTTGATGTAAAGTAAAACGGGACAACAGCCACAAGAACAAGCCCTGCCTGGTAACAAAAATGCATTAAAGCAGATAAATCCATGTGACAATTTTATTATTCTGGTAGAGAATGGAAGACTGGAATCAGGAAAATCCAGGACAAAAACACTGGACTGGCAAAATGTTTCTCTCCAATAGCACATATAGACATTTCTGGAGTAGCTGATATACACAGATGCATGAAAGAGGGTATACACCTGTGTCTGCTCACTAAGCTTGGAGGTCTCATAGCTTGGGTGCCCCCTGCTGGCGGAGGTAGAGATCTCGGATCTCAGCTAAGCTGCTGCAGACACCACTCAGGGCTTCCGCAATACCGTGTAAAATTGAAGAGGTCTCCCTGTGGCATTTAGCATATTCCTGCCGGAAGGCACGCACCTCCTGCGCCAACTGCTCATTAGACTGGGCAATCCGCCTCTCCACTGGACTAAGATAGCTACTTTCATGCAGCCCTTCCTGACCAGGCAGAGTCATGGGAGCCACCATATCTTCCAGGATACAATTGTTCAGGTGCCTACATGGTGACTGCTGGTCCAATGTTGTGCTTGCATAGTCTGAACCCAGGGCCTCCTGCTGTCCCCCAGGCTCACTGAAGGAGAGCTTAGTCAGTGAGGATTTGGGGGGACTTCTGTTCCGGCCCTCACAGAGATCATCAGGGGCACAGCCAGAGCTCCTCAGCAGCCGCTTCTCAGCTCCCCAGATCACACGCTGCTGGATAGCCTCAGTGGAAACAGGGTGGAATGGCTCTGACTTCACATCTGCCAGCTCTTCCTTCACTGGTTCCTCCTCCACACCTGTCCAGAGCAGAGAGGAAAGATCACATTAACTGAGAACAGAAGCCGGCCAGAGCCCAGCTTGAGAACAATAGAACCCCTTCTGGTCCTTTCTGACATCCAATGGACAGGTCTTCCCAGAGCCAGTCCAAGGATTCATACCACAGGACTAGGTAACCTCATCCAATACGAAGGTCAAGTTTTAATTTCAGGCAGGTTTTTGATGGCCACATTCCAGCTGTGAATGGGGGCCAGAGGAAAAACTTTGGGGCAAAATATCAGCATATTTTAGCTTAAAGCTCTTACTGGCAATAGCTAAGACTTAAGAGAGTGACACTTCAGCCTTTTAGAAAGGCTGAACCATACAAGCCTAGGAAACTGTGGTAAATGAGGGTGGAACACCACCAAGAGGGCTGGATTCAGCCATAAGGGCTGAAGTTCTACACCTCAAGGTAACAGGAAAATTTCTGTACAGCACAGAGAAAAGTCAAAAAAGAAGACACATGCTACAGTTTAAGATGAAAGCTTAAGAAGTTGTTTTATACCAAGCTGGTCTATTGAGTGTCATCTACACTGTTCAGTGTCATCGACGTTGAATCACCAGCAGTTTGCTATGGCGAACGCTTATAAAATAATACCAAATGTAATAAATCAGATGCTACACAATCCAGATCCTATTTCTCAACTCCAGAATACTTGGAGTTGAGCACAATATATTGCCAAGTAGTTCAACACCAATTTTGACTATTTGTCTGCAGTGCCACTTAAGCACTGGCAGAGAACTTTTGATTTTACGTTCTGCTTCCACAATAGTTGTGAGCCAAAATGCAGAACTGGTGTTTGGTGTTCAATAATGGAACTTTCAAAAAGATTTCTGATCAGTTTTTATTTGACAAACAGATGCAAAGCATATCTGCTTGCTTCTTCCGTTTTAACACAGGAAGAGCTAAATAGTTCCCAATGAAATTACACAAGCAGATGGCTCAGATTGTGCAGCTTGACTAAATTCAGGGTTTTCACCTTTCGTCCCATTTTTAAACTTGAGATCTTCAAGCTGCAGTCAGCCTTGCCCACACTTACCTGCAAATAAGACATACCGAATGCAAGGGGATTTGCTCTCGAGTAAACATAGACGATTTTGCACTGGACTGTTATAATACTATTCCACTTTCACCATCCTATGGAATCCTGGAGTTTTCAGTTTAAGGAGGGGCCTTCGAGGCTCTGCCCTAAACGGCAAACCCCAGGATTCCACAGGATGGTGAAAGTGGAATACTACTACTACAACAGTCCAGTGCAGAAATGGCCACAGACGATGATGGTTAGAATGTGGTTGGCTATTGCCATCTAGAGCAGATCCACTGAATCAATTGTGGAATCCTTGTTCATATGTAAATCCCATTGAGTCAATGGGTCTACTTTACCTGAGGCTAGTATCAATTGAGGTGGATGACTGCACCGTCACCTCATCTGATGCTGCACAACCAACCAACCAACCAAAAACAGACTCTGGTTCCCGAGGGGCTGTCAATTAGGGAAGGCGATGAGGGTGGTCTTTTTCTGCTCCCCAAATCTCCCTCCTTCCTCACCGTGCCATCCCGGGCCCCGCCTGCCGGGTCGGGGTGACTTACCCTGGCCGGCTGCCACCTCCGGGTCGCCCGGCGGCGGGTGAGGCGCGTCCGGCGGGCGCACGCCGTGCAGGCAGCCCCCGGGGCCGAGCTCGGGCAGGCCGGGCGGCTCGCTCGCGCCGGCGCCTCCTCCCGGGGGGCGAGGGACGACCCGGGGGCGGCCGGCGCGGGGCTGGGCTTGGCGCCGCAGGCGGTGCCGGGCGACCTCGTCGTCGGCGCGGCGCCGGAGGCCCCGCCAGCGGTTCTTGACCTCGCCGATGTCGCGCTGGTTGCGCCCGGCCGCGTTGATCCGGTCGGTGATGCGCCACCAGATCTTCTGCTTCTCGTAGGCGTTCACGCTGGCCGAGGCGGCGCCGAAGAGCAGCGGCTCGTACTTGAGCGCCTCGCTCATCAGCACGTCGAGCTCCTGCAGGGTGAAGTTCGGCTTGCGCTTCAGCATCCCGCGCCGCCCGGCCATCGCGCCGCCGCCGCCGCCGCCGCCGGTCCCCCGGCTTCGGCCCAGGGACTCGTGGCCGGCCGGGCCCGCCGCCGCCGCCGCCGCGCTTGGCGTCTCGGCAGCCCCGGGGACGCGGGCGGGCGGCGAACGGACACGAGGCAGGCACGGATGCCGAAGGGGGGCCGAGGCTACCGCCGCACAGGTGGTCGGGGCGGGGACCGGCCGACTGGAGCCTGCTCCGAAAGCAGTCGCTCTGTCGCCCCCTGGCGGGGGAGAAGCGGCTCGGAGAAAGGCGCCTTGGCCCTCTTGGGCCGAGTTGGGAGAGCTGTGGCCTCCCAGGTGTTGCTGGACTCCAGCTCCCATCAGCCTGGGAGAGGACGGTTCCCCAGTCCCATTTGGGACCAAGGATGGGCGCAGGGAGTGGGGAGGTGATTATGAATTGGAGCCTCCTCAGGGGAGGTGGGCGAAATGAGGTCCTTACCCCTACTACCAAAAAAAATCAAAAAAATCTGTGCCCGCAGCAGAGTTTTCGTTCAGTTCCCAAACTCCTAGCATCGCAGTAACCTCAAACTTCAGCTGAGCTTTGAGAAGTACCCTTGAAGTATTTGTAGAAAAGGGACGGGCAAACTTCACAAAGGGAATGCGAACGTAGCAAATGCCTCTAAGTGTGATTGATTTTCAATGTTCTATTCTCTGCCCTGTTAGAAATTTGGGGATCAAAGGACAATTTCATAGGAGGGGCGGAAATGTCACCCCCCCCCCAGCTACATCCATGAACCTCTCCCCAACAGTTACATATTTGTGTTTCAACTGTCTGGAACATGTAACGTCGAAGGCTTTCACGGCTGGAATCCATAGGTTGTTGTGGTTTTTTCCAGCTTTGAGGCCATGTTCTATTAGTATTTTCTCCAACGTTTTGCCTGCATCTGTGGCTGGCATCTTCAGAGGATCTGGTGGCATGGAAGTGAGACAGAGTATATATACTGTATGGAAGTGAGACAGAGTATGTATGTGTATATATATATATATGTATGTATGTATGTATGTATGTATATACATTCTGACAACTACTATGTCAGACTACACAGAGAGGCCATTGAAATCCATAAACACATGGACAATTTCAACAGGAAAGAAGTAACTCAGAAAGTAAACAAGATTTGGCTACCAGTACTGAAGAACACTAAAATCAAGACTCAAAAATATGCCAGTGAACACCACCCAGACTCTGGAGGTCCCTCTACGGGGAACAATACAATGGGTTGCTAATGTACTTAACACACTGTTATGCGTTAGTCCCCTGACTAATAGTTATACACCCTGGGGGATATCCCATTTAACAATAGGCCACCACACAGGCCAACTGTAACACGTGCAAATTGCTCTCTCCCACCTAGGGGACTACACAAGTATATATGCTCTGTCTCACTTCCGTGCCACCAGATCCTCTGAAAGATGCCAGCCACAGATGCAGGCGAAACATCAGGAGAACATACTAATAGAACACGGCCTCAAAGCCCGGAAAACTCACAACAACCTATGTCTGGAACAGTTTTTTCAAGCTTTCATCCCTCATATATGTGACATTCCTTTCCATTGCGAAAAAAATCTGTCTGCTTTGTTGAGATTTGGTGACATCATTTGGGTCTGTTAAAATATTTTTAATTGATTAATCAGTGATTAGTCAAGTATGTATCTCAACCCTTAGCACGCACAGAGGAAAAGTGGGTGGTGGAACTGTAAATAGTGAGATCAAAAGCCTTGAAAAGTAAGCAACCCAGTATGTGGTATTTCTGTGCAAAGCACAGAGGTATGCAGGATTGATACAGAGACCACAGTAATGTTTGGAGGCTGGAGTGGAGGAGTAACAGGAGCAGGCAAGCTATTTTAACAGTCAGAGATTATTCCAGATCATCTTTGTGGAGAAATTGTCTGCCTCTGAACATCTGCAAGTGTACTTGCCTTGTCATTAAGTAACCACAGTTCACTATCTCTGACACATTTCAGAGTTGATGGTAAAGCAATGGTGCCTCATGCAGCAAGAGAGATGCCTATAAATGCAATGGGACTTACTCCCCTCTTAGTGTGCATAAAACTACCTTAAAATTCTATTGATTTCAAAGGAAGAGTTAAATATGCGTTCAACAGTGCCATAGTACTTCACAGTGATTGATTGATATCACTAAAACATTAACAAAGGTATAGTGCAAATCAGTTTTTGCACCTTCTGAAACTGTACTCCAGCAATGTAATTAGAAGTGACATAAAAACAATAAAGCACAGCAATGAAAGCTGCCATGTCCTCAAAAATTTACCCAGTGTTTCTTCACTTGAACATGAAAGGCAAGAATCCCACCACATGGGGGCATAGCTGTATTAGGCAAGTCTAAAGCTAAGAGTGCCTCCAGACCATGGTTCCTAATGCTTTCATTGTACAGCTCTTTCATGTTTTTCTCTGTGATGGATTTTTTGTGTGTGGCAAGAATACAGCAGTAGCAGTGGAAAAATGTGGGATGCTTACAGAGGGATGATGTTTCCAGAGTTTTGTGGCACCTTAAACACTTAACAGCCTTATTAAGGCATATTCAAGAACCAGAGCCTGCTTCCTCCGATGCATCCTGATGCCATTCACTATTGTATCTAATGAAATTGCCTGCAGTCCACAAAAGCATATGGTAATAAATTACTTAGCCTTTAAAGTGCCCCAATACGGTTTGTTGTCTTTCCCGAGCATATGCCAGAAGGTGCTAAAGATCCAAAGCATGAGAATCCCACAGCCCTTTTGGGAGAATGAGGGTGACTGCTTTTCATGCTGTGGAGTAGAAAGCTGAGATGCCACATGGGGGGAGTGCTGCATGGCCCCGTTGCCATTTGAGATCATCTCTTTTTGGATATTGGGTTGGAGAGCAGAGCAAAGAACTTTCCCCCTTATGTAGAGGGATATGTTTACAGTAGATTTTGTAGCAATTAAATATTTGCAGAGAAGGGATGAAGAGCTGAAGAACTTTTCTGTAATCCAACTCATTTAAAACTAAACAGGCTACATTGGTGTAGGTAGCAGGAGGAGGAGGAAGATGATTGCAGGCATAAGGACGGTGCAGAAAGTAAGGTAGGGAGGATGCACACTGCTCGGAATAAAGGAATTTTGCTTGCTTCCGTTGCCACCACTGAACAATCCTGGAAAAAGTGCAATGGCTAACATAGTGTACCAACAGGAATCAGGCTCAAAATTGCCTTTTGGGTAGTCAAAAAATGAAGCCTTTGACCATAATCATCCAGTAGTTTTAGCTGGGTCATGCAACCAGATATTAGGAAAGTAATACGGCTGGCTTTTCTATTTTCATCTGCCACCTGTGGGCAATGTGGCACTGCCTTTCAAGAGCTGAGGGGAGTCTGTGATAGCAGAAGGTCCACTGAGCGTTCTCACAACAGAGGACAGCTGCCTGTGTACTGGTAGATGGTAAATAGCATTGTAGCAATGACAAGAGAACCACAGGTGGATGGGGTGCCAGCTAAGGCGAGGCTTGTCTGTTTGCGGATGCAGTGTAACACAGAGCTTAGAAAAAATTACTTTTTGAACTACAGCTTCCAGAGTCCTATTGGCTATATTGGTGGGGAGATTCTAGGGTTGTACTCCAAAGGCTGAATCCTATTGTTAGGCCTACAGAGAACAGACCCAGGGATTAATGGAATTTACCTACATGTTGTCAACAATCAATAATTGATTAAATGAATCTACTTTAGTTCAGACCAAGCAATAGGATTCAAATTCAAGAAAGTAACATTTACAACTGTGGAAGGGAGAGAGGAACAAGGGAACGAGGCCCTGTTTTCACCTTTCTTTGGCTGTTCTGGGCAGCTGGAAGGCTTCCTACTATTAGGAAGAGCAAAGGAATGAAGTTTTGCTTGGGCCAGTCTATGCAAAATGCCCAAATATAGACATTTCTCTGGACTTCTCTGACAAGCAGTTCAGCTGCCTTTGGAATCAGCCAGAACCTCAGCAATGACTGACTTATGCACCAAGCTGGCATGCAACCCACTGAATTGGCAGCAGCATGAGGGAGAATGAAGATACTCTTCCCTGGCATGCTGCCCAGCACACTTGGGCTGCAGAATGGACTTATGTTTGTACACAAACAAATGTTTCACCCCAGCCGCAAATCTTAAGTTTCTGCTATACTCTGGGTAGCGCTTAGAGAAATTAAATCTCCACTGATTTTTCTCAGCTCCTATAAACTTTAATATGACCCAGTACTATAGATGAGATACCTGAAGCTAAGACATTTGCTTTCTGTGACTTGGGCAGCCCTTAGCACATTGACTCCTTGGATCTTGGTCTCATTTGCCCACCTGCAGAGTTATGAATTAGTTTGTGGGGTATTTGAAACATGATTCTGATAAGGGATACCAGGTGCACAAGACAGCCTTTGGCTGACACACTTATCCATCAAACCATTCCTTTCTGCCTAGACTTGCAGCAGCAGATGTAAAGGCATTCATCCCTTTCCCTGCCCCCAGCCTCAGCATGTTCTACTATGCACCATCAGCAGCATTTTGTGAGCTTTATTAATAAAAGTGTAGGTGATTTTGTACATTTTGCAAAGAGGATTTACATTCATGAGTTAGAGAAGAAAATTGAAGCAGGATTTGCATCAGAAGTCTCTTCCTCAAGTGATGTCTCCTGCATGATTCCCTCCCATTCCCCACCCCTGCTATTTTCTTTAATGGATTCTTCATGGAAAGGTTAAACCTCATTCCTTTTTAGCACTTTATGGACACTAATGACAATCCATTTACTTGCAGTTTGTCTGCTTGGCGAGTGGAGAGTATATGGAAGGCTTGTGAGTGGCAAGGTCTCCACAGTGCTCTGTAGTCCTGCTCGTCCTTTATGGAAGGATGGACACTGATGTTGGTGCCTTGGGAAAAGGTGATACCTACCTGTTCCTGAGGTGTGAATTCTTGCTATTTTCTATCATATTGGAGATGATCTCCTGAGTCCATCTCCTGGTTTGATAGTTGAGATAAATTGGCTAGAAAATGAATCACTTTCCAGGCTTTTGCAGTTGCGCCACTTGGCATTATCTCAGTGCAGGCATGCTTGGGTAGCTTGAAAAAGAAATTAAACCCTTCTCCACTGAGAGTTATATTAGATACTTCTATCCGTCTATATATTAAACTCTTATAGGCACAGAAATACATTGATATACATTATGAAATTTACAGCCTGAGCCACCAATTTGTTAAGCTCAATAATTTGATTTTCATGGAGGGATCACATCTGGGTAGGTGAACTGGTTTGCAGATGGAAATGAACTTGAGAGAAAACAGCCTCTTTTTCCTTGCATTGAGACTGAAAATAGGCACGCTTGTACTTCCAGCCCAGCCTCATACATTCCCCATGTGGTCTATTTGTACTTTCAAAACTGCTCCTCTGCTCAAAAAGCTCAATCAGCAATGGGTTGACATTCTTCTGCAACACATGGACACTTTGAATTATGTGAGTACTTCCATTCACACAATTCCATTGTCATATTTCCTGGTGTGAGAAATACGCTTGTGATCCAAGCTACCCAGGTGCTCAGCATACTTGTGTGTTACTACAAACAATATGGGAGCCAGACAGACGGTGATGTTTGGCAGCCACAATGCTACAAACGTAATGTATGAATTACTCTTCACTTGGACAGAGGAGTGATAAGAAGTGAAGCTGACACATAGGTTGGTTGACAGACATACCATGTTTGTTGCCCATGTGCCATGGCCTGTAACCATTAGAGCTTGGAAAAACTATTCTTTTGGACTACAACTCTTGGACTCCTGGAATTCTGGTAGTTTTAGTTCCGAAAGGTAACTATTCCAAAACCTGGCCATGATTTAGAAGACATTTATCTAAAGGTGATAAACGTCTTAAATCAGCTTACTTTTTTGAGGTTGGCACAGAAACCATCTGGTCCCCAAAAAAGCCTTCTGCTGTGTCTATAAGCAAATAACCACCATGTCAATTTTATTTTGTCTGTTAGGATATCATTGCATCAGCTCTAGGAGACCAAGTGCCAGAACTATGGCTGGAATCCTGCAGCACAATCAGGAATGTGTAACTTGGAGTTACGCACTTGTGACTGTTATGTCTTCACATAGCAGCAGGCTACGTAGGGACTGTGAAAGTCTCCCAGACTCAACTTACTGACTCAGCTTACTGGGCAGCCACTGTGATCAACAGCATCCCATTGCATGGGAACTAGTGATCTCCAGCATGGGACAGGACCCCGTCTGTCATGGTGGATTGTTCATGAGATGGGGTGGAAATGGCAGCCAGCTGCTTCCTGAGTGGCTGCTGCACAGTAAGTGGCAACACGGGCAGGAAATTCAGTGTGTAGCACTATAACTGTGGTGCTTACGCATACATAAAGACCATACAGAATTCTGGCAAATGTTAATAAGCCATTGACAATGTTTGTCCTGAGTTCTCGAGATACCACAAGATACTTTTCAAATCTGGCTTTCCATGGTTTTACATTCCATCGCAGATATAACTGTTAGTGCTTGCCTTCTTCCTTCTCCTCCTAACCCATGGCTAACTTTATTTCTTCCTTCTTTCCTGTTGGACCTCTAAGATTAGGGGCCCCAAAATTAGTCTTGAAGATGCTACTCACTTGTTCAGAGAGGCACTAATGGAGCCTCAACTCTCAACAATATGATATATGTTCCATTCAGTTCTATTGCCCACCACAGGCTAACAGCTAGGTTCATGGGACCACAATAAAGCCTTCACACACACACAAACAAAATTCAGATACACACAATGCTCTCTGCATTTCTGGGAACAAATGAAACTCAAGTCTATATAGGGCTTGTGTTTGCACTATTAGAGAAATGGGATCCTTGAGATCATAGAGACATTGGAAAACTGGATTTGGCCCAGTGACTTCTCCCCCATCCTCCAAATTCAACCTATCCCAGGTGCAGTGGTGGTGGTGATGCCACTGTGATCTAGTAGCAAAGGGCCTGAAGTCATATTGTGCTGAAGATGGGTCTGATCAATTTTCTGTGGTGCTGCTGCTCTGGTGTGCATATGCTCTTGGATATATTTCTAGCAGCAAGTAATTGCAATGGTGCTACTTGGTGCCTGGCAAGATAAGCAGGGATGCTCCAAATACAGACTTCTTCAAGACTAAACCATTATCTGTCACTTTGCTTTCTAAATTCCCCCAAGGAAAATGGGACAAATAGCTCAGGTACGCAGCATTCAGAGCCTTTGCAGCCCCCTCTCTCCATGAACCAAAGTTTCATGATTAAAAAAAAAATCATTAAAAATAAATATTGCTTCTTCTTGACCCACCACCTCCTTGGCAGCCCGTCCAATCCATCCATCCAATTTAATCCATAACTCTTCTGGGACAAGTGCAGGGTATGCTGCTGCTCCCACCAAGTCCTTCTCATGTAAACAGTCACCCGAGAGACAAACACAGTGATTCAGCCTTGGTAGTCTCATCCTTCCAGGAATCTAGATTCCATTACCTACTGCAGTAACTTGGGAACTTCCACCTGCCAAAAAAAGGTGTGGTCATTAGTACAGCATCTAAAACCAAGGGCAACTCACAGTGGTGCAAAGAAAGCCAGTATAGAGTAGTAGTTTGAGCATTGGACTACAAAACTGGGAGATCATGGTCTGAGTCCCCGTTCAGTCATGGAAACCGACTGGGTGACCTTAGACAACTCACATTCTCTAGGGAAGAACCAGAATGAAGAAGAGGATTCGACGATTAGATGGATATTTTCAATGTTCAGTAATATATTTGAGAATTATATTTTGTATTGATGCAATCTTGAAATAAATGCAAAGAAAAAAAAAGACAACTCACATTCTCTCAGCCTCAGAGAAAAGGAAAGAAAACTCCCACTCAAACAAATCTTGCCAAGAAAGCCCAGTGATAGTGTTGCCTTAGGGTTGACATAAGTCAGAAATGACTTGAAGGTACACAACAACAAGTGATGCAAAGATCAACATCAGAAGGGCGGTCTTCATTAGGGCCAATAGAGAAAGAGGTAAAATTAATTGCTCCTCCAGGAATCTGATCCTGCTTCCTTTTCTTTATCACAGCTGCTGTTTCTATTACCAAAAAGAGTGCATTCACTACTCTGAAACCTTGTTTTGAAAAGGATTCACTGTGGTCATTAAAATATTTTCATCTATTCCATATGGTGGTGCATTTCAGAGACAAGGTGCCACAATGTAAAAGGCTCTTGCTTCCAAAATTGGAAGCATTTGAAGAAGGACCTTCAAATATGATCTTTACTACCAGATAGGTTTATATAGATATAGGTGATGCTTTTTGTACTGAGATTCCAAGCCATTTAGAGCTTTAGAAATTGGGAACTGGATCTACATTGTGCTGAGAAATGTTTTCAGAAACAAAATTATATGTATTTACTTTTCTCCATGCACATCACTGGCAAAACAGAAAAAATTGCATTTTCAGTATGTGTATAGGCAGTAATGCTAAGCTGGCATTATCAAAGAAGGAACTAATTTTAAGGAACTAGACACACGCTCCAAGGGATTCACCCCTGCGTGGCCTTTACATTTGCCCTTTACTTGCCTTCTTCAGCTGTTTGAGGTTACTGGAGCGAATAGCAGCCAGAAGCTGATCTCTGGAGTTCTTTTCTTGGGCGGGGAGAGCTTTCTCTACCATCTTCCTCTGAGTGGCTGGGGAGAGGGACAACCGTAAGTTTTCATTGATGAGAGGAGGAGCCAGAGGAGGTGGGGGTGGAGGAGGCACATTTGGGGTTCCATCTTTCTTAGGAGGAGCTTTAGGGGAAGCTTTAGGGGAAGACCAAGGGGAAGTTTTGGGGGATGGTTTTGGAGAAGCCTTAGGTGAGCCAGCTGGTAAGCCCCCTGCCTTTGGCACATCAAGCAAGTCTTTCTTCTCCCCCTTTTCTTGAGCCTGTTTCTGTTCCTGCAGGCGTTTCTGTCTCTGTTTGTCCATGTTCCTGCTCAGCAGGTTGGTGACAGTCATGCGGGGCCCAGCGAGCTCAAAGTGGTAGCCCAGTTTCAGCAGGGTGGTGTTCTCCTTCAGCAAACTGGCTATCTCCATCTCAGTCTTCCCGCCACAGATATGTCTCTGGTTGTGAAAGCGCAGCTCTGTCAGGGTGTTGTTCTGCAGGAGTGCACGGAAGATGGCCAGGATTCCTTTGCCTGTGATGTGATTAGAATCTAGATTTATGCTGGTCAGTGTCTTGTTCGACTTCAGCATGATGGCAATGGCAAAAGCAACGTGATCATCAGCACGCGTATTGGCCAGGGCAAAGACTTTGACCACAGTGTTGAATTCTAAGGCCTCGGCAAAGCGGACCAGGATCTCATTGGTGATGCAGTCAGAGTTATTGACGTTAACCTCTACCATCTCTGGGTCATTGTTCTTCACTTTTTCTAGTGGTTCATCAAAGATACTGGTGGCTTCATCTTCCTTGTTCTGGTTGAAAGAATTGTCTGCAGATTTTGAAGGGCTGCTGTCTGGAGTTTCCTTTATTGCCTTCTCTTCCTCCAACACGGAGGCTTTCCCCTCAGAGGCCCCCTTGCTGTCTCTTGATGATTTCTCCTCACTACCAACTTTAGAGCCTTGCTTTAAAGCTGAACTTTTTTCTTCTTTTTTCCCCAGTTCTTTTTTATCTTCTCTCTTCCTATCCAAACTCTGCTTTAATGCTGAACTTTTCTCCCCTGTTTTTTCAGATTCTTTTTTGTCTCCACTCTTTCTGTCCTTCTCAAACCTGCCCTTTAATTGGGCTTCCTTCTCCTCTTTTCCTTTGTCCTCTCTTGGTTTGTTCTTTTCTTCCTCTCTCACCTTAGGTGTTGCTTTTTTGTCCAATGCTGTAACTTTGTCTTTCTCCCTGGAGGCTGTTTTTTCATTTTTGGAACCCTTCTCCTCTTTGATTTGCCCAGTTTTCTTAGTACTGACTGGTTCATCCTTCCCTTTCTGATTTGCTTTCTGGACAGTTTCTTCTTTTTTACTTTCTTTTCCTAAATCAGAAGCTCTGGATTTTTTCAGATCTCTACTATGAGTTTCCTTCCGTTTTTCTTCAAGAAGCTTTGTCTCTTTTTTCTTTTCTATTGCCTTCTCTTCCTAGGAGGAAACATATGGGGAAGAAAAGATTATAATGGACACATCTCAGTGACAATGAAACAACTTCAGTTTATTCTTTGATAGTGTTACATTTGTCATATTCACCAGAGCAGAATAACAATACTTAAAACCAATGGTAAGGTTGTTATAGTGTTCAACTGATAACTTATAATCAAGTCCAAAACAAATGCAAGGTCGGCATTCCAGTGCATTGTAAGTCAGGACCTCAGGACAGAAACCTGAGGCCCTGCAACCTGTAGAAAGGAAACAGCTAAAAAGCATCAGTCACTGCAAAGTCTTTCCTCTTTTAAACATTTTTTTAAACACAGGCAAGGTTGGATTATCTGCACACCAAAGGTACAGTGACGTTCATCACAGTTTTGCCAGAACACTTCTGGATCCCATGAAGGCCCTGATATGATAACCGAAAATAAAGACAGTGTTGCTAGAGATATAAAGACCTGGGGGGTGAAAACAGAAAATTTAATGGGAAAATTTTTCCCTGTTTCCCCCTGCCAACCCCTTTCCCCAGAAAAATTGGAAAAAATGGTTTATGGAATATTTTCTCTTAGAATGATGAATAACATGTTTAAGACAAGGTGTTCATACATTTACTTGCCCTAAATCATTTCTCAAAACTATACAAGGGGAAGAGTTTGATACAAAGATTATATACTGTATCAGATAGTTACAATTCCTGGGTTTGCTTTCCTTTCTTTGTCCTTTTTATGGAAGTAAGTATGTCACATCTGCTTGACACTTTAGAGAACAAACGAAGACAAAATAATTTCTTCAGTTTCACTAGTGTTGATGGTTTCTTCTGTTTTTAAACATTTGTTTGTTTTCTGTCTGCTCCTCAAACTCTAAAGCAAAGAGAGACCTTATATTTCAGGTGTTCCGTATAGTTCAGGACCCTGTAGCTCTATTTGTAACAAAAAAATAACAATTTTAAAAAGTAAATTCTGTAAGTATATTCTGAATAAACTCTAATTTTAATATATCAAATATAATAATTTTATGACAAGCCAAGTTAGATGCAATGAATTTTATGATCTTACAGTAATAAAATGACTCACAGTCTATAAAGAGTGCTATCATTGCATTTTACAATTTATCTGAAAATTCCCAATTTTTTTCTGAAAAAATAGGAGGTGGATGAATTTTCTCCACAGCTCCAACATTTCTGGAAATGTTGTACCTCTAAACACTCCACATGGCTATATCTCCAGTGCAGGGATGAACAGAAGTTCGCTCTGGATCTACTGTTAGGTTTCTAGGGACTTGCAATGACTGGCATGGATTTTAGACTCATAGTTCTTTAATGGCAGCAAGAAGAAAGTGACCTTTCCCATGTAAATGAAGCTAATAAACTAAAGATAGCATGGAGTAACCAGAAATTGATTTTTGCTTAAACACAGTTCAGTTCTGGTTTTCAAAGCAAATTCCAAGGCTTAGAATATGTTTTAAGGTAACAGTATAATGACCCTGTCCCAATTATAATGATGAGATGAAGAAAGATGCTGTAGGGAAGGATTATGAGATACATTTAATTCCGGAACAGAAAACAAATTTCTGGTCTCAAAATTATTTCTAATTCTAGATCCAGATTTTGCATCTGGCTATGCATGCTGGATGCTTCAATTTTAATATGAAAGAAAGAAAAGTAGATTCAACAAAGCAGAAACTCACCTACCAAAAACATGGTAGTGGGATAAGACAATTAATTAATGTTTATTTATACCAAACAGCACCAAGTTCATTCCCTTAGTTGCACAGTAGCTGGAAAAGGATCCCAATCATCTTATTTTGTGTAGATTATCTAGAATGGAAAGACAGCATCTAGCTCATTTAGCTTGTTACCTAGTGCTTGCCTGGACCACATCAAGATCTAAACCAGTGATTCTCAAAATGTGGGACGGGACCCTAAGGGGGGCATGATAGTTGCTGAAGGGGAGGGGCACCAGAAAAGTCAACCCACAAATACAGTAAGTATGAAAAAGAAGGGAAAGCCTCAGTATGTGTTTGTGTACGCACCTTTGAAGATTGACAGGTCCCTGCAATAGAGTGACGCAAAGTGTCTTCCCCTACTATGCCTTCCTCGAACCTCAGAAATAGCAAAGACTGGCTTCCCTTTTTATGCTTTTCCCACTCAGTTTCTCTGAACATTCTGTTGTTGGCGCAGCAGGTGCATGACCCTTACAACCATGTTGGTGGGTGGAGGGAAATGAACAGAGGAGGCAGAGAATGCAAGAGCTCAGTGTTAAGATGGAGGGCACATTTGGCATGAGGGGCCTGTGGGAGAGAGGGAGAGGCATAGGATAGGACCCGGGGGGGGGGTGTCCATCAAGTAGAAGGGCATAAATACCTGCATGTAGGTATAAAGGGGGAAAAGGGGCAGAACAGTGAGAACCACTGACCTAAACCGTTCAAAGTGTAGAAAACTAATGCCTCTCAAAAATAATCATGCTGTGTTTTAAAATTAAATGTAATTTGTTCATTCGTTCATTTAAGTTGTGCCTCAGCTTTCTCCCTCTAAACTAGCACTCAAGACAATGATAAAACCAAATAAAACAAATACAATTAGAACATAAAACAGATTTAGAATATGATTAAAAAAGAAAGAAAGAACAGCACCACCTACCCATGATAGGTAAACTAAAGCTGTCAACCTTTTTGTCATTGTTTTCTCATATACACCACACTATTTTTTCTTATCCCCCATTATCTGTCTTAGCAGACAGGTTTGTTTTATGCAGGAAACAGCACACATCTTTGATCAACCATGTACAATTATGGGAGGCAGCTGCAGATCAAAACCAAGGAACCGTTTGCCTCCTCCCACTGCATATGTCTTCACATCCACCAGATTTTCTCAACATGATCTTGGCATCATGACTACACTGATAGGCTTGTGCAAGTTTCTTCTTTGTGTTGAACTTGACAGAAAATACTTTCTTCATCAACAGACATGAGTGTTTCACCTGTATTCAGACATTAGAAATCCATGCTGTTCTTGCTAGATATCAACTGAGTTTCTTCCATCACCATGTATCCCATAGATACTACAACTGGTGATCAGTAGCAAAACCTTCATCTATAGCTTTTGAGATCTTGCTCTCCTCTGTAAAGTGAGAAAGGAAAATCTCTGGTCCTTGCACTGAATATGGTCCATGGGAGGACCTTCTCATATGGCCTGCTTGTGTGTTCCCCAGGCCCAACCCCCATCTCCCCCAGAAAATATCAATCAACAGCTGATCAAAGATCTTTTTCTTGATGAGGGGAATCAGAAAGGCATTATTTCTTCCACTCTGATCTAGTTTTCATTTTCTAGATATCTACTCACATATAAAAAATTATGCCTCACAATTCCATGTTCATCTTACGTGTTAGATCTTGCATTTCGCTCATCAACTCCTGTTGTTACAGTTATTCCTCTTTAATTTACCATAATTCAGACATTTTCACTTGGCAGTTCCCAGCAATTACCCATTACAATTTGCCATTCTGCTTTTATCTGATCGTCTGATTTCCCCTTTAATCTTTGTGAAACAATATCCGCATTTCTATTCTCAATAAATGCCCCCCACCATTGTTCAATTGTGGGTATTTGCTGAGACTTCCACAATTTGGCATAATTTGGCAACAGCTGATCAAAGATCTTTTTCTTGATGAGGGGAATCAGAAAGGCATTATTTCTAGTCTCCTCCTGAATGGAAATACGCCTTTCCCCGATCCAGCGAACAAGCCTCTCTCAGCTTTGGGTAGAGAAACTGCCCTTCTCTTAGCTGATTTACATACATGAGCTGAAGATATGGGGTCGGGAAAGGTGCATCTGTGCCCATGTGCTTATGTACGTGCGGATGCTCATGTGGATGTCTAAATTATGTGGATTGGTACAGAGCTTGCAATATTCCTTTTAAGAACAAATAATATCATGACATGCTGAGGCCACTGATAACTGAGCAGTGGTAGGATGATGCTCTTTATCAATGCTGCTGAATGTCATCATTTTTAAAAAAATGTTCATTTTGCAAAGTAAAGAAAAATACTGTAAGGTTTTCAGTTACATATTATGATGTACTTGCATTATACCAAAAAGAAGTAAAGAGATCAAAACAGAAAAAGAAGGAAAGAAAGACCATTAGTCATATTTTTATAAAAGCCAAACAAATATCTAAATATGTGTCCATTTGTAAGTTGTGTCAATATATCACTCTCCTGAATGTTGCAAACATTGTTAAATCTTCTATCCATTGGATCATATGTAAAGAAATACTATATCTCCAATACTGGAGTATCAGTTTTTAGCAGTCAGGAGGGCATGAAAAATCCATTTCCACTGAGCTTGTGTTAATTCGAAGACATGGGTAAAAAATTTAAAGAATGTGCATATCACAAAGTACCACCAAGTTTATTCATGTAATTACTTCCACCCCGAATGAGACAACTTCAAGGCATTTCCAAAACATGAGTGAAGGAAGCATAACTCCAGGATGTCATTGCCCTCGTTGCTCTCTGTGTGTAATCCAAAATGAGTTCCAGCGTTGACTGCCCAGGCCAAGAAATGAAATGAAATGAAATGAAATAAAATCAGCATCCCAAAGCAGCTTATAGTAAAACAAGAACTGATCTTGAAGAAAATTGAAATTACTCACTGTCTTCTCTGTTTGTGAAATCTATCTGGCTACAGTGCCAGTCCAACAGGAGAAGTTCTAACAATATAAACATTATACTACAGATATATTTATTTTATTTTATTTCTTGGCCTATATACTTTCCTGTAACTGCAAACAATGAGACTTGGTTCTACACACTGGGATACTTTAAAGAGTGCAGTCATGTCACCCCCTGGGTCTTCTGTTCACCAAGCTGAACATGTCTAGCTCCTTCAACATTTCCTCATAGGTTTTGTTCTCCATACCTCTTATGATCCTTGTTTCCTTTCTCAGAACTTGCTCCAACTTGTCTATATTTTTCTTAAAATAAGGTACATATAACTGAAAGTAATATTCCAGACTAGGCATGATCAGCACAGACATAGTGGAACTATTGCTCCCATTGACTTAGAAACCATGCTCTAGTAACACAGGCTAAAATAGCATTCACCATTTTTGTTGTAGCACCACATTGCTAGCTCATGTTCAGTTTATGATCAACAATAATTCCAAGGTCTTTTTTCACATGTAGTACTGTTGAGTCATGCATCTCTCACCCTATTTATGTGCATTTGGTTTTTGTGGCCTAAATGAAGAGTTTTGCATTGGTCTCTATTGAATTTCATTTTCCTAATTTCTGCCCAATTTTCTAGTCTGTCTAGAAAATTGCATTCTATTTCTATCTACCAATGTGGCAGCCACCCATCCCAGTTCTGTTTTATCTGCAAACTTGATAAGGATTCCCTCTACAATGTCATCTAAGTGTGAGGGAGAGAAGGACAATCTCCATTATAAGCTAGTGAAGTAGTCATGTATACAAAGGAGCCCTAGCCCCTCCCGTCTGCTGATTCATGGTTCTACCTCACCTGGAGCATCTCTTTGGACATTACCTAATATGGAGGGGGTGGTCTGTGATTGGTGGAAAAATGCCGCAGCGGGAGTATATACTATAGAAAAAGGCTTTGCCAAACCCCTTGCCTTTGTTCCGAACCTCCCGGCACCTTGCTGCAGCAGACTTTTATATCTTTTCATACTTTTTATACTTTTGTACTTAAATAAATCTGGCCTTTAGCCTTTGAACCAAGAAACGGCTGGTCATTTGCCTGTTTCTCAGTAAAAGCTGTCCTTCTTAAGGGCATAGAAGGTGACATAAGTGATTGACAAAAGTGTTGAAGAGTAATCGCCCCAGGACAGAACCCTGAGGCATTCCACTCAAGACCTCCTTCCACTTTGAAGCACAGCCATTGATGACAACTTTCTGAGCACAATTTTCCAACCAGTTATGGATCCATCTGACAGTGTTCCCATCTATCTCACATTTAATCAGTTTGCTAACATTATGGAGGACCTTAGCAAATGTTTTGCTGATATCCAGGAAAATGACATCCACAGCATTCCTACTATCTTCTAAACTAGTGACCCGAATGAAAACAGGTATAAGATTAGTTTAGCAGAGTTTGTTCTTGATAAACCCATGTTGGCTCCTAATGATCACTGAATTGTCATAAGATACTTGCAGACAGACTCCTGTATAATTTGTATAATCTGTTCTAAAATTCCTGGTATTGAGATTAGACTGACTGGTCTCTAGTTTCCTGGATCTTCTTTTTTGCCCCCCCCTTTTTTTTTGAAGTGAGGGGCAATATTTGCCCTTCTCCAGTCCTTTGGCATCTCACCTGTTCTCCAAAATTTACTGAAAATGATGGCAAGAGATTCAGAGAGTATTTCAGCAATTTCCTTCAGTTCTTTTGGAAGTAGTTCATCTGGCCCTGTAGATCTGGGCTCATGTAGGTTAGCTAGGTGACCACTGACTAACTCACTATCAATCTAGATTGGTTAGGATCAAGTCCAGGGTTGCTGATACCATTGTTCCTTCTCCTGCCTTTTGAAATAAGCAATTATCTGTAAGGCACATCAAGAATTTGTTGGAGAGCCTATGCTTAGCATAGATAGTCTCCCAGAAGATATCAGCAGTCCCCATGACTATTAATTCTTGCATCTTTAAGATTTCTAGGATTTATTTCTAAAAAGCATTGTCTACCACCTCTTCTTGGTTGGTGGCCTATAGTAAACTTCTACCACAATGTTGCATTTATTTATTACTCTACTTTTCCTGGTCCATTATGATCACTTCCATGGATTGCTGTACAATTGAATTTTTTCTCAGACATTTGGAAACTTTACTTATTTGGACTACCAGACTCCCCCAGCCTGCTTTATTGTGTCTCTAAAGAAACAAACTCTTCCACATAAAGTAGCTTTTTACAGGCCTTCACTTTAAGACAGCATGTACGTTGGTGGAGGGGGGTCTAGCATGAGAAGAAATGTCCTTGCCTTAAGATATTGTTTACATATGGAAATAAACAGACTCCATTTGAGGAAAGCAAGGATCACTGTATTTAGTTAAGAGATTATTCAGCTCAATTGAGTCCTAAGTGTCTAGAGCTCTTTCTCCCAGTCAAGAATGCAAACAAAATGATGGAGGAAAAGCCACATTCAACTGGACCAGGCGAGGCACTGTTTCATACTTGATCAGAAAGGCTTTCCACTATAACAAATAGAAATAATACAATGTTGCTTTCTCACTCTGTTTAAAGAAACAATTTTAAAGTGCACTTTGGATTGCAACTTCTAGATCCAGACTTTCCCAGACAACAGCCTTTAAACAAAAACAACAACAGGCATAATCCAGATTTTATACCCATTTATTCAACAGAGTGTGGTGTGTCTGGAAATATAACCAGACAGATAGAAAGGAAAGGGACTGCCCAGTGAAGGGAGTTTCCTTGTTATTTCCTGACTGTGGCTGAGTATGTAGATCAGTTGTGCATGTGAAACTTTGTGAACATGATCTGTAGAGTGAGTAGGGCTGCCAGGTGAAATAAGGGACAGGGCTCCTGTCCCTTTAATGATGTTTAAAGGAACAGAAGTGCTGATTCTTATTTCATTCAGCAGCCCTAGAAATAACTGACATCAAGCAGTATAACAGTACTTTAGATAATGAGGCAGTGACTATGGACAGCTTGGTCAGTCCTCCGCCATACTGGTAACCAAGCCTGAAGCTGCTATAAGAATGAACAGCAGAACTTGAAAAAGTTCCTTTTTGCCTTATTGTTTCCTGAATCCTCCAGCCAAAATGACCATGCTGGCTTTGGGATTCTGAGAGTTGTCATCCAAACAAGTAATTTTTTCCAAACTCCAGAAGTTGTCACTCAAACTGAAAATCAGCTTCTGTGGTAAAGTTTTACATTCAGACGGTATCACAAAGGAGGAGGGTTTAACTCTCCTTTCCTGATGTGATATGATCCCCATCTCTTTCAGTTAGGGTTGCCTGGTGAAATAAGGGACAGAGCTTATGTAATGTGATGGTAATGTAGAAGAGGGAATTTCTCTCCTATACAACCATCAAAGACACAGGAACACTGACCCTTATTTCACCTGGCAGCCCTACTTGCAACCAGGGTTGCTAAGTAAAGAGCACCCCAGGCCCTAAGAACTGAGGGCCAAAACCTGAGGCTAAGGGACAGTCCTCTCTTGATATCACAGCAGATGGGCCTTGGGTATGTCAATAAGCATCAGCCACTGTTGCTTGGAGCATGTCATTCAAATAAAGAAAAATAACAAATCCAACAAAACAGAAAATACGTCTCTGGCTCAAAATTTAAATTTTCCAAGGTCTGCATTGAACAGAAAAACACCACATTATCCCCAGGAATATTTTTAACACCTTTACAAGCATTGCTTTAAGGACACATGGGGATTTAGTCCAACCAACAAATGTTCTGCTTACAACAGAAAACAGTCTACAATAACTGTGGCAGTAGAAGAATATTTTCAAGGCAATGATCTCACCCTGATATTCCTTCTTCTTACCATGGAGACTGGAGAATGGGGGGTAGGGAGGCTCTGGGATTCAGGAACCCTATCTGCAAGTGCTATTTAACCAAAACTAAGGAAAACAGACACTTTGCCTGCAAACATTCATGCCTGTGACTGCTGATCACACATTTAACATATAATGCCATTTAGTTGAAATGTTTTATAAAAATAACCATTTCCCTCCCAGGTACAATTTGCTTTGTTATTTAAGGACAGTGGCAGGAAAAAGCTTGACCAAGCAAAGAAATCATTGTATAGATGTGCACACATATAGGATGGGTGATAATCTGGCTTGACACAGTACATGTGAAAGGGATCCAGGAGTCTTAGTAGACCACCAACTGAACATGAGTCAGCAGTGTGATGTGACAGCTAAAAAAGCCAAGGCTGCACCAATAGAAGTATAGTATCTAGTCAAGGGAAATAATACTACTCTATTCTGCTTTGGTTTGACCTCACCTGGAATACTGTGTCCAGTTCTGGGCACCAAAATTCAACAAGGATATTGAGAAGCTGGAATGTGTCCAGAGGAGGATGACCAAAATGGTAAAAGGCCTGGAAACCATGCCCTATGAAGAGAGGCTTAGGGAGCTGGGTATGTTTATCCTGGAGAAAAGAAGGTTAAAAGGTGATATGATAGCCATGTTTAAATATTTGAAGGGACGTCATATGGAGGATGCAGCAAGCTTGTTTTCAGCTGTTCTAGAGACTAGGACACAGATCAATGGCATCAAATTACAGAAAAGAGATTCTACCTAAACATTAGGAAGTACTTTTTGATGGTAAGAGCAGTTTGACAGCTAAATATGCTGCCTTGCGGTGTGGTGGAGTCTCCTTCTCTGGAGGTTTTTAAACAGAGGATAGATAGCCATCTGTTAGAAGTGCTTTGATGGTGTATTCCTGCACGGCAGGGGGTTGCACTTGGTAGCCCTTGTGGACTCTTCCAACTCTAAGATTCTATGATTCTAAGTAGCAGGGTCAAATGGAAAGAGGGTCTGTAATGTTTCCATATGTAATTGTGTAGAAATGGGCAGTTAGTTTGATAGGCACAGCTTGCTGTCCAGAAAGGGGAAGAGCAGTTTCTGACAGAATAAATGTCTTTTTCTGCACACAGACAACCAAACGGTGATCTATTGGCCAAAACTAACCCTAAACAATTTTCAGAGAAGAGATAATATGGAGTTTTAGGCCCTTTCCAGACGTGGGGGAGGAGCCGCGCGAAAATGCTACTCACCGGACTTCTTCAGCGTCCGGGCGAGTCCATTGGAATGAGGAGCAGTGCGAGCTCGTCGCTCCGCACTCCTCCGGCATCCAAAATGGCAGCTTCCGGTTGGTGGAGGCTCTCTACCAACTGGAGAAGCTCGCCAGCCTAAAGCCCGCCCCTGGCAGATCTGCAGGCATGCACTAGTGCGCGCCTGCAAATCTGCACCGGAGCGCAGTGACGGAGTGACACGGAGTCACGCGCTCCGTGCTTTTTAAAAACCTCTAAAAAGAGGTTTTTAAAAAGCACGCTGCGCGACCAGTTCTGGTCGCTTTGGATCAGACTGAAGTGCGGAACTACAAAAAGTAGTCCACCCCAGTCCACTCTACGGTGCAGAAGACCTCCGTTGGAGGTCGCTCTGCACCGTTTCAATTGCCCCGTGTGGAAAGGGCCTTATTCTCAGCAAAAGATTCTGGAGAGGATCTTTCAGGAATTGTTGTCTAGGAAAAAATGGTTTAGATTGAATTGTATCTTGAAGAATTTTAGCAACTTGATCAGCCACTGACAGCACAAGGATTTATTGAAATAATTTTTTATCCTACTTCTTCAAATAATTCAGCACAGTTCGTAACATGAAGCACTAATAAAATATGTAGTGGAAATAATGATAATGGTCACATCTAAACTACTAGCCACAGAAGAGACAAAACAGTCCAAATACTTCTGGAAGAGAAAGGTCTTGGAGCAATGATAACACTTATCACCTTCTAATTCCTATCCAGCATACCTCTGTGAAAGACTGAAAGGCTGACTCCATTAAGGAAGCACACTTGCTCTTTCACTACCATTATGATAGAAACAAGTTGCACTCCATTACATCTGAAGTCCTATTGCTAAGAGGTGAATGGCACCAACTTTGCTACAGGGATCTTGCCTGGGCAAGAGAAAGTTAAATTGCTTCAGCTCCTGCATGGTACCTGGACACTAATAGTGGTCCCTGTGAACAACTGACACTGCCTATCTCTCTTATACACAGCTTCTCTGTGTTGTTGTTCTTCATATTCTTCTACATAGATATTACACAGTAGGAGCCTATATTTCCCCTTGCATTTGGCAACTCCTAAAGCAGGGATCCAAATGTGACCCTCCAGATGCTAATGAACTCAAATTTACACCTATTCTGGCCAGCAATAAGAGCAGAGCTTGAAGAAGTAATTCTTCAGATGGCAACTTCTTGTAGCTGTTAACCAAACAAGTAACTTAACCAGTGTCTGGACAGGAGCTATAGTTTTTAATGTCTGGAGAGTCATACCTGTCCTCAAGATTGAGGAGACCACTCTACATCTGGACCTGCTCTGCCTCTGATACCCCTTTGCTACCATTCCATTAGTGCACAAAATGTCTCCCAAGTCCCCATGCCTCGCAGCCATTGGCATAAGCTTTTCACGCTCTGCCCATGACCTTTCTTTAAAAAGAACCAGCCAGGTTGCTTGTGCCAATTAATCACGATTGTTTTGACAAACTAAAACACTGCTAGTTCTTTCTAAACATACTAAAATGAGTATTGCTGCTGCTCACTGGCAATTGCTGTCCTCAGCCCCACTCAGACATTTCCTTAAAAGGAAAAGGAGACTTGGGAACTTTGTGTTTTGGAGTCTGGGCACTGAGACATTAATGATCCCTCTTTAGTCTTCTCCCTAGTGTAGCTAGCTGCCTGGATTTCTGCCTAGGGTCACTGTGCATAAGTGCAATTCAACAAGTACTAACAGATTTAATTAACTGAACGGCAAACCTAGCAGGTGTTCAACAGCTAATGTGTAACATGCACACTTTGTTTCAAGCATCGTTAAGAGCCAAAACTTAACAAACAACACCTCCACTCTCTAAGACGTCTTGCAAACTATCAGTAACAAAGATTACAAGACTGAATATGACTACTAAGGGCAAAGCCACTTTGGTAGTTCTTTACATAATCTGCTACAGACATAGATATGAGGAGTTAATATTGATCTGTTCCAGAGTCAGATAAGTTTTTTAAAAATTATATAATCTTCTTGCCTGATTCACTGAATCTTGTAGGGGCTTCAGATGTCACTACCTGCCAGTAATCCTCTCTCTCTCTTTTTAAAACATTTCTACCATACTTTTTCTTACCATGGAAAACCCATTAAGGGGAGAAATATGGAATAGGTGTATAGTACCTACTGATTGATAGAATGAGGAGCTCACCATTTGGAAACACTCTTTGTAACTGCTTTGCGCTTTACTAGTTTCTGTTCTCCCCCCCTCCACGCCCTCCCTTCATTATGTTTTACTTAAGCAAGCATAAATACATCGCTGTGTACTTGCATCTACTGTCAATACAAGAAAGCAAGTTCAAGGCGACCTTCCCCCAGCAGACTAACACTACATAGTACTAGAGACTGAAAAGATATCTGAAAATATCCTTTTAAAAATGGCTGGAAACCATGTTTTCTAAGTGTCAAAAGACTCTGATGAAAAGAATCCTGGACTGATAATAATCTTCACAGTTCAGGACTTATGCTGCACAAAGTTTGGATGTGGTTGTTTTCTGCAGAAAATAGCACTGTCTGCAGATGAAACAGCATTTTCTGAGGGTGAAATGTTATTTTTACACAGAAATAGTATCTTTTCTGCAGAAAAAAGCTGTTTCCTGAACAGAAAATGCCGTTTTCTCTGCAAATCAATCACGTGTGAATTTTGTGCACAATAATTACCCAATCACAGTATTTTCTGCATAGGCAATGGCAGAAAATACATGCTGTTTTCTGTGCAGAAATTGCTTTTTTTGCACAAAATAACCAAATTTTGAGGAGAATAAGCCCAAAATTAAAAAAAACTTAGAAAACTGTGCAGCTTCTGATAACTTTCTTACAGTGGGAAAAAATGGTTAAAATTACTTGTTGCTTCCTTCAAGAAGAAAATTAGTGTAGAATTATATCCTTACGGAATACACAGGACTGTTTAAATGCAACTGTGCAAACTCAGACTAACGTAAAACACTTTTTTAGTTGCCCTCTCCTTGGCATAAGGAGAAAGAAAGAACAAAGCCTGTCAAACCAGCCAGATACTGGTATTTGCCGTGTAGCATGGTTGTGTCTGTCTATAACTTCTGACAGACCCTCTGCTTGGTGGAAGCATGAGAGAAAAGGTGGGAAAGGAGGGGACGGGAGGGCAGATTCTGAAAGGGCAAGTTCTGTCACATAGATTGAACATTCTTAGACAGACAAATTTTTGTATTTCATGTTAATGCAGTTGGCCCTCCACATTCTCTAGGGTTAGAGGCATAGGACCCTCGCAAAAGCTTGCAAATATCAAAACGTGTGTGCGTGTCTGTTGGAAGGGGGCCAAGGCATAACAAGGAGAATGGGCACCCAGGCTCCAAACCAGATCAGGGAAAGGGAAGGAAGGAGGGAGGTTGGCATGATGGTGCTATACTTTCTCTCTCACACCCATCTCCTTCCTTAGGTCTGAGGTGGCATCAGGAGAGGGCTTGTGGTTCTGAGAAATTGGGCTGCGAGCCATCCTTAACTGGTCAGCCAGCAACTGATGAAGGAGGAGGAGCAGAGGCAAGTTTTTAAATGCCTGCACAGCCTGATTGGAGCTGCCGAGAGGGAACGTTCCCCTGGAAAAGAACCACCTGAAATGGAGAGGCAGAGGTTCAAGAAACTCTTAAATAATCAAATCCATGAAAGTCAAACCCACAGAAGTGGAGGATCAGCTGTAGTTTAATTTGGTCATTTGTTTGTAATACAATTTCTATCTGTCTCAAAGTAGATATTAATCCCAAACACAAGATTTTTTTGTGTGTACAAATAAATAGCATGGAAGCCGATGTGGGAAGATACAGGAAGATTATTACAAGTAAAAGATGATGGCATCTGTGCCCTATCAAACTTCATCTAAAAGCACATACAAAACAAACACAGGACAGTAATTTGCATTAATTTCAGCAAAATTTAGATTCGGATAACTGTCTGAAATGGCAGCCCATTTCACATTCTGTTGTATTTATATTATGTCATAGTCTCACAGTACTATTAAAAATTCAGACTTTTATCTGAAACAGAATGCAGTAACAGGAACCTGCCTTTGGTCTGTCTTGTAGGAACAGTCATGCACAAGTGGGAAATCTTACCTTCAGCAGCTGAGACTAAAATTCAAATGGAGCTTTGTCTTAGCAAGTAGCTGTTAAAATTTCAGAATCCTTGGGAAAGAATATGATAAGATGCAATCATGAGGATCAAGGTAGAGAGAGAGAGAGAGAGAGAGAGGTAGGTAGGTGTGTGTGTGTGTGTGTGTGTGTGTGTGAGAGAGAGAGAGAGACAGAGAGAGAGAGACAGAGAGACAGAGAGAGAGAGAGAGACAGAGAGAGAAGTAAGGGAACTTGTCAACACAGTTCAAGTATATATAAGCGTATTCATACATGTCATGGCACTAGGAAAAGGGATATCCAGCCAACAAACAACAAAAGACACAGTGGAGATGAAAGAACAAACTTAAAGAAAAACACAAAGTGTTAAGGTGGGAAAATGCTAGTGCCGGAATAGGCTTATAACATTTGGGTCAAATTAAGTGTTAAGTTAAATTTTGCCTTCTTGAGCAGTGGTTGCCATTTTTTAAAGACAGCCACTTTCAAAAATAGATGAAAGATAGAACTGGGTATTTCTAATTTGCCAAAATTGTATTCTGATTGTAAATTAATCTCCAACTTCAATTATGGTATGCATAAAATGGCTGCAAGGATCAATGTGGTTGCAAATTCCCACACAGATTATCTGTGTGAATTTTTAGGGACCTTTCTAGAGTGTTAGATAAATATTTGAACTGAACAAAATGTTTGCACAAGTGGGTGAAACTGTTTGAGTATAACAGTGCAATTAAAACTCAGGGACATGCTGGCTGTTAGAGTTAGGAGTGGGCAGAAGCCCCTATGCTATCTGAACTGCCTTTTTGCCAGCATAATCCCCTCTGCTGAATGATTCCAGAGATGAGCTTCAGACAGAACTGCTGACTAAGGTCAGCTGACGGAAGAGTGGAAAAAAAAGTGGCAGGACAAGGAAGGTTCAAACTTCCCTCAGCTCATGGGCACACAAATTATGCTGGCACAATACCTGGCCAGGGCCAGAATAGTCCTCTGTAATTTCTGACAACCATAGGCTGAGAGGGTTTTGGGTCCAACACACTTTCAGCTGTGCTAGTGTTGGCTCAGGTGACTCTCAGTATTGGCTGGCCAAACTGAAGATGAAGAAACAAGAAGAATTTGATTTTAATCTGTTGTGCTTCTCATTGACATATGGTTAGTTTTAGCTGTGAATAGCTTCTGAAGTGAGATGTATTCTGTATAAATAATAGATTATCATGAAGACTATTGACCATATAATAGATTCCTCTTACAAGGATTAATAAGTACGATAGCGTGGACAGTGTGGGTAATTTCCAGCAGAGTTGACAGTGATGATATACCATGAAAACTCATATGCCTCTTAGTCCATATATTCATATATACTACTGTTTGCTCATAACCCCAACAACCCTCACTAATGTCAACAGGTTGGAGTTAGTCCTACACCTTTTTGATAAAGTTTTGTTCATTAATGTGTCTATATGTAACACTGACCATAGAAGTGTTTTGATGGTGTACTCCTGCATGGCAGAGGGTTGGACTTCATGGCCTTTGTGGTCTCTTCCAGCTCTACAATTCTATGATTCTAAGTAGCTCCAGAGAAGTAAAAAAAATCTACCCCAGTGAACAACAAATTCCAAGAATCATAGAATCATAGAAATGTAGAGTTGGAAGAGACCACACGGGCCATCCAGTCCAACCCCCTGCCATGCAGGAATACTCTCAAAGCACTCCTGACAGATGGCCATCCAGCCTCTGCTTAAAAACCTCCAAGGAAGGAGACTCCACTACACTCCGAGGCAGCATATTCCACTGCCGGACAGCCCTGACTGTCAGGAAGTTCTTCCTGAGGTTCAGGTGGAATCTCCTTTCCTGCAGCTTGAATCCATTGCTCCTTGTCCTAGTCTCTGGAGCAGCGGAAAACAAGCCTGCTCCCTCCTCGACATGGCATCCCTTCAAATATTTAAACATGGCTATCAAGTCCCCTCTTAACCTTCTCTTCTGCAGACTAAACATACCCAGCTCTCTAAGTCTATCCTCATAGGGCATGTCTTCCGGGCCTCTCACCATTTTGGTCGCCCTCCTCTGGACTTGCTCTAGCCCGACCATGTCCTTCTTGAATTGGGGTGCCCAGAACTAGACACAGTATTCCAGATGAGGTCTAACCAAAGCAGAGTAGAGTGTTACCAGTACCTCCCTCGATCTAGACACCATACTCCTATTGCTGCAGCCGAGCATTGCATTGGCTTTCTTGGCTGCCGCATCACACTGCTGACTCATGTTCAGCTTGTGGTCTATTAAGACTCCTAGATCCCTTTCACACGTACTGCCATCCAGCCACGTGTCCCCCATCCTATATTTCTGCATTCCATTTTTTCTACCTAAGTGTAGGACCTTACACTTCTCTCTGTTGAATTTCATTTTGTTAGCTTTGGCCCAGCTCTCCAATCTATCCAGGTCATTTTGAATTTTGATCCTGTCCTCTGGCGTATTAGCAACCCCTCCCAATTTGGTGTCATCTGCAAATTTGATGAGCATGCCCTCTATTCCTTCGTCCAAGTCATTGATAAAAATATTGAACAGCACTGGGCCCAGGACAGAACCCTGTGGAACCCCGCTAGTCACTTCTCTCCAGGATGAAAAGCAGCCATTCGTGATCATCCTTTGGGTTCGGTTGGTCAACCAATTACAAATCCAACTAACAGTAGCCCTGTCCAGCCCACATTTTACTAGCTTCTTTGCAAGAATGTCATGGGGAACTTTGTCAAAGGCCTTATTGAAATCGAGAAATGCTACATCCACAGCATTCCCTTCATCTATCAAGCTAGTAACTCTATCATAAATAGAGATAAGATTAGTCTGGCATGACTTATTTTTGAGAAATCCATGTCGACTTCTCGTGATTACTGCGTTGCTTTTTAAGTGATTAGAAACTGACTGCTTAATGATCTGCTCCAGAATCTTTCCGGGTACTGACGTCAGGATGACTGGGCGATAATGATTTGGATCCTCTTTTTTTCCCTTCTTGAAGATGGGGACAACATTTGCCCTCTTCCAGTCTGCTGGAACTTCTCCTGTCCTCCAAGATTTCTCAAAGATTATAGCAAGCGGTTCCGAAATGACCTCTGCCAGTTCTTTTAATATCCTAGGATGCAATTCATCTGGCCCTGGAGACTTGAATTCATCCAGTGTGGCCAGGTATTCCTGTACCACCTCTCTACCTATTATGTGCCTCATTTCCCCTGCTTCCTCACCTGCTCCCCAACCGCCAGGTTGAGTGCTTGTATCCTTCTGGGAAAAAACTGAGGCAAAGAAGGTGTTAAGTAGTTCTGCCTTTTCTCTTCCCTCTGTTAGTAATTCGCCATCTTCTCTGCGCAGCGACCCTATCGTCTCCTTTTTCCTTTTGCTACGGACATATTGAAAGAAGCCCTTTTTATTGTTTTTAATGTCTCTGGCCAGCCTAAGTTCGTTCTGTGCTTTAGCCTTTCTGACCTCCTCCCTACATCTCCTAGCTACTTGCTTAAATTCTTCTTTGCTGGTTTTCCCCTTCTTCCATTTCCTGTACATGTTTCTCTTAACACTTAGCTCAACTGAGAGTTCTTTAGTCAAGCATTCTGGTTTCTTCAGATGCCTTCCATTTTTCCTCCTCATTGACACAGAGCTCTCTTTGATTCCAGTTCCAGGGAAAATTTCACAGACAAATCAAAACAGATCAATACATGAATAAATTGTGCATCTGTTTGTTTCAGACTGATAAAGTAGTTGATGCTAAGTTACAGAAAGATTATGCAATTAGCAACAGTTTACTATATAGCACCAGCTGCATCTCTTAATTCAAAGGTGCTAACAGTTCCTGAAATGTCAACTGAGGTTCAGTTACAGATATCCTGCAAAAGTTCCGACAGTGTGAAGAAGAAATACGGCTAAATAATGGAGGAGTAACTTTGCTCAAGAACAAACTTGAAGATGATGATGATAATCAAATGATGCATTTGTCATTTCACACGTTACAGAACTGGCTTATTCTTCATCTACTCTCTCAGTCTGGTCTTTACCACCATTGATAGAGCTTGCCTGTTTCATGTCCATGATTTTGCATGCAATGGATTTAGTTTTTTAAAAAAGCACCTGTACTTGGGACAGACATTAACTGTTACCCTGGATCAGTCTTTGTTTGCCACTCTAAATCAATTTAGTGGATCATGCCAGCCACATGTGGTGAAAAAACAGTTTGTTATCTTGTTTGGTGGCCTTCACATACAAATGCCAGCTTTAAAAGTTCTTGGAAACTGATTAGGGTTTTCAGATCTCAGAGCCTGTCAAGTTTTCACCAGTTCCCATAATCTCAGGGGAAAAGTGTGTGTGTATTGTTAATCTCACCAGTAGCAGAGCCATTGAATCAATGTGATGTACCTATGTGACAGTTCAGCAATTGATTCAGTGGATTTACTCTAGTTGGGACTAGCCAACAGGATTCTAGTCCTTTTTTTACACTAAATTACATACTCTATGCAACTTTGATTGGTCCTTAATGTATCATGCTTAATGACATTACCAGGGTCTGCCCTCTGTGATATCACAAGATGATGTCACTAGTCTCAGGGCCTGGGATAGTTCTGACCTAGCAACCTAAGTTGGAACAGCAATATAGTGAGAGCTCGGTGAAAATCTCTCATGATACTTTGTTTTCATAATTAATAATGGATTATTTTTGTGCTTACTTCATCGGTTCTGTAAATGAAATTTGGAAAACTGCAGTTGGTTAAACAATTAGAACTGCCGTTTGTATCAGTTCAGTTCAGTATCCGATACCATGACTTTTCATCCTGGAGCAAGGCGATGCCTTAAGCTGCTGATATATCCTGAAGTGAAGATATATCAGGATTAGAGCAGGCTTCTTGCCAAATATTTATACTAACAAATTTAAAGGTACCTTTGTGAGCTGCATGGATGAGGAAGCTACTTGATAATTAGGAAGGCATTTGGATTGATCCAATATCCCAAATTTTGCATACTATAGTACTACTAAGGGGTTCCAAGCTTTCTTGCTGGCTGAGACAGGAAGCAAAACAGTTCAGCTGCTCTCTAGTACAATGGCACTCTTGACTACTCTCTCACTGCCAGAGGCTATATGGTCCTGGACACAGAACCAGTTACTTCCCAAATGTCTTTCTTTGAGGACCTCTTACAGCAAGGCATATAGGAAATAGCCTGCTTTAGAAGAAGGTGCAAAAGCAAGAGTGCCCTGCCAAAGTATTGGGGTGGTGGGCTGAAGGAATCAGCAAATTTGCTGCTCCTGGAACTCTGCTGCCTGACTGGATGTGCTCCTACAAGTGAGAGGAGGGCTTGCCCTGAGCAGTTATATTAAGGCACAGTAGAAGACACACAGGGCAATGAACCACAAATTATGCAGGACTCAGGCAAGGGCATCAGGATCCTAGCTGCTAGGAGCCTTTTGCTCATTCAGCTGTACATTTTAGCCAAGCATCATGCCTGAGTTTCTCAGTGACATTGAATGTATCATGAATAAATGACAGTTCTTGGAGAAGATAACATGCAGAGACGTTTGAAAGACACCCTAAAGTGCACGTGAAACTGATTTTGCATTTGTTTTAGCTTTTATTTAAACGGTCTCAGATATTGTGAAATGAAAAGTGGGAAATATTTTTTTAAAGTTATTTACCAAATAAGTAATACATTGCTAGAACTGCCTTTGGAAATCATTTGATCTTCTGTGTGAATTTAAGGATGACATCACACCTGTCCTCAGAAACCTGCATTGCTTACCACTTAGAGATGGGGCTCCGATGAAAGTGCTGCTTTTATCTCTAGCCTTCTGCAGTGAAGGTCTACAACATTATTCGGGTCTTGGATATCAAAGGGAGCATTTCTCACTTAAACCAGATGCCTTCTAACAATATGAAGAGACCTCTCTTTGGGCTATCTGATGCTCAACAAGGTAAGCCCCTGACATGTGCTTTCTTGATGGCAGTGCCTATCCCGACGAGCTCCTTTCCAAGGAACATAAAGGAATCCTGTAGTACCTCTAAGACTGAGAAGAAAAGTTCTAGCATAAGCTTTTGTGAATTCCAATCTCAACAGATATCTGTATCGCCCCATATGAACCCACCCAAGTACAATGATCCTCAGGAAAGAGTTTTCTTTCTGTTTCACTACCCTCCTAGGCTAGTCTGGAGAAGCCACAGAAGAGAACCTTCTCAATGGTTGCTTCTAGGCTGTGGAATTACCTTTCCAAGGAGGCCTGGTTGGCCCCCTCTCTCCTCCCTTTTGCCTGGTAGGTAGAGACTTTTCAAGCATTTCACTTTTAATCTGGTTGGGACAGACAGATGTGCTATGGGTGTGCTGTTTGTAACATTTAGTAGGGCTTTTCATTCTCTACTGTTTTTCATTTTAATTTAAATTTTAATTAATTTTAATACAAATTAATCTCTGTAAATACTTGTTTTAATTGGTTTGCTGATTTAACGTTTTTAAAACTTTTGTATCTCATGTTGTTTTACCAATTTCGTTTTAACTTACATTGTGAACCACCATGAGTCCCATTGTGGGAGAAAGGTGAGGTATAAATTAAATAAACAGGTAGGTAAATCCTTTTTATTTTATTGTTTATTATTGTTGTTGTTTAACTGCAAGACACTTTGGGAGTCTGTGCCACTAAGTGGAAATAAATAAATGTATGCATTAAAAGCAGGTATGTACTCTGTTTCAACACTTCTTATAGGTTACTAGCATACATAACTGGCATTGCCCGGGATTTTATTTTCTCATACGTAATAGTTGTTAGAAAGATTTGAGATCCGGTGTCTCTAATTCCCCAAACTGTCTTGTCCAGTACCTGTAACTTTTCCCCATATTCCCCAATCCAATCTGTATTCAGAGTTGTTAACATACAGAGGTTGGGTTCCTGGGGGAATACACTATCCTCATTCTTTCTGCTAGGCCTCCTCTCCATAGCAACCAGCCTATTCAAGACAGACATAGTTGACTGAGACCCAAGAGTTCTCTGGATGAGAATTCTAAAGGCCCCTCCCTGAACTGCAAATCCCAGGATTCCATAGAACCTTCTTACGCAGCCAATCATATGAGGTCTTCGCCTGACACAGACAAGCAAACTTTGACTTTTATATATTAGATGTGAGCAAGGATAACATAATCCTGCCATATAAGGTAAATAGTTCTTAGTACAAAGGTAGGGACTATATTTCAGCCTAAGGGCTGAATTCAGTTTCATAGAGGTTCTTTGAGGCCATATTATAGTCATGGGTAGGACGAAAGGCAAAAACATGGGACCAGAAATTCCATCACATTTAAGTGTAAACCCAACAGAACCAGTAACTAAGGATTTAGGCATGTTGGTCTTCCAGGATGAGAACTAAAGTTGCATGGAATCTGAGAAACCACTAAATGATGGTATTATGGGGAATATTTTGAGAACTTCAGAGAATTGACTGGGACCTCAATAAGGCTGCATTCAATTCTAGAGCCAAGACTTCACACCCTTGAGCTGCTGATGAGTAGTTAATCCTAGATCTATATCCTATATGGATCTTGCCCTCTGAGCTCTATGTACTGTTGCCATCACTCCCAGGGCATTAGTCTTTAACTCTACTGTTCCTTTGTGAAGTTTCCTTTTATGGTCTCTTTTCCTCCAAGAAGGCAATTCCCAGGCAGCTGACTCAGAACTCCGGAATTTCTGGCAAGACATAGTGTGACTCTGGCAATGGCAAACTAAGATTGTCACTTCAGCATCTTCCAGAGATGCCCTTCAAGCTGTTAGAGTCTGTTCCCTTTCTGGCCCTGAAGCATAAAGTAAGAAGACATGAACTTCAGAACATTTGTCTTCTGGTACCTCTCTTTGTATATCTGACTAAATTCCATCAAGGAAGAGAGATTTCAAATACTGCTAGTTCCCAAAGCAAAGGGCAATTCTGGCCCTATTTCTAATCAAACACCATTTGACAAAAGGAAGATAGACAAGTGAGATCTTCAATGAATGTTGTAGCACATCCTCACTTTCTATAGAGGACTGTTTCTGCCCTGAGTTATAACTAGGTACTTACGCTTTACCCCAGTATACTCCATTCCATCTCCTCTCCCTGATTTTCCATTATTCTTTCCTAAATAACGTTCAGAATCATCGAGCTGTTCTGGGGATTGGAAGTAATCCCCCCCCCGCATTTTTTAAAAAATGTATTTCTACAAATCTCAGAGTTTCCCTAAATACGATACCTTTGTTTTTTCTCATTGTGCAGTTTTGGCTACATGGCTGTAGCCACTCAGTATCTGAGTTCAATATTAGAAGGTGCAATTAGAACAATATTTTCAACTATAGGTTGAAAGTGTTGCACACTTTACTAATGCATATGTATTAATACTAATTTATATCAGTAACAGGCATTGTAATTCTATTAGCTCTCTGGATGCTTTACATGGAAGGTTCCAGTGTCTCTGATAAAATGTTTCTCTATACATTTGCGCTTCTCATTGCTTTTTCTCCTTCACAAGGTGGCAGATGAAATGGATATATCTTCGCCACCATTTCTCATTCAGCAAAAGTGACCAGTGTGAAAAAGCTCTCAACACTAACACCAGGAAACCCAAGATGTCAGAAAGCCTTCTGAAGAAGAAAAAAATTTAAATGTTGATGGAATACTAATAAGGAGATATAATGTAGCAAAATGATCCACAGACCAGATGCTACTACAGAAAAGGATCTCTTGTGAATGGATTTCCCTGTCTGTGAAGCTGTGGCAGAAAAAAAATGTGCATATTATCTTATTCATTGTCATGTGGTGGTGAAGAGTAATAGCTGAAGCCATGCAAAACTCTACTGCTTGCGTGCACTGCTTCCTCCTATAATGGATTTATAGTAACAGATGAATGAAAGGCGGTATACATACTGCACAATTATAGTACTTTAATCCCACTTTGACCACCATTGCTCCATCCTACAGAGTTCTGGGATTTGTAGTTTGGCAAGGCAATAGAATTCTCTGGCTGAGAATTCTAAATACCCCTCCTTAAACTGCAAATCACGGTTCCACAGAATGGAACCATGGCAGTTAAAGAAGAATCAAAGTGCTATCCTTATGTAGCAATGGCTGCTGTACCTTTTAATGGCTATGTAGAAGAGGGAATTTCAGCAGGTTTTCCTTGTGATGTTACCAGATAAGAAGCAACACCTGGTTAAATTCCCTCTTCTGCACAGCCATTAACAGTACAAAATCTGTTTCCAGCTTTCATTCTGCCAACACTAGACTGTGGATATACACAAAGGGTATCTAATTTCTGGCCAGTTCCACTGAATAAGAGATAACTCTTCCTCAAGTGTGGAAAGGCCATTTTAGAAGACTATATCACTTCAAATGCCACTTTGAAAAAAAAAAAAAACTCTCTCTCTATGACTACAAAATGCTATGTGCCCTTCTTAAGGGATTCCCTGATTGCTGTTTACTGACTTGCATGCATTCAACATAAAAGCAAAATTAGGAAGGCAATGTTTGTCAAAGGCATACTCACAATGAAAAGAACCCTGAAGATAAGAGATAACCACAAGGAAATCTAGAGCACAATTTCTAATATGGCAGGAATTAAGTTCTCCCTTTACCCTAATCCACTGGAAGGCCGTCTGGGAGACTGCAGGGCAGAGAAATGATGGGAGACTCACATTTCACTGTGAAGTGCTGGAAGTCTCATAAAGCCACTGGACACCCCAAAGCTAGGCTTAGCCACAGACAGGTCTGGCAGTAATCAAGAGAGTTGGTTTGGAGGAGCGGGGCGGGGGGAGAGTGAGAACAAGATTTGCCTCCATATAAACAACTGACAGCTTTGTTTATCAGTTTTTCCATAAATGAACCAGAGTGGCCAGCCTATTTGCATCTCAAGGGCAGAACGTACAAAGAAGCAAGATGAAAAGCAGTAGAATAAGAAGACAGCACAGCCCATTTTTATCCCTGAGTTACAGCATGACAGAGAGTCAGCATGGTTTGCTGCTGGACAGGAACTTTAGAGACCAGGGTTCAAATCCCCACTCAGCCACGGAAACCCACCAGGTAACCTTGGAAAAATCACACTTTCTCAGATCAGAGGAAGGCGATGGCAAACCTTCCCTGAACAAATTTTGCCACAAAAGTTCCAAGACAGGTTTGGTTTAGGGTTGCCAGGCTTGTTCTCTGCTGCTCCAGAGACTAGGACAAGGAGCAATGGATTCAAGTTACAGAAAAGGAGATTCCACTTGAACCTCAGGAAGAACTTCCTGACAGTCAGAGCTGTCCGGCAGTGGAATGTGCTGCCTTGGAGTGCAGTGGAGTCTCCTTCTTTGGAGGTTTTTAAGCAGAGGCTGCATGGCCATCTGTTGAGAATGCTTTGATGTGTGTTCCTACATAGCAGGGGGTTGGACTCGATGGCCGCTGGGGTCAGAAACAACTTGAAGGCACACAATAGTAGTAACAACAACAAGAGAAGGGGCTTCTGTAAAGCAAGTGAAATGGAAAATATTTGGAACTGCTGCTGCTGTGCATCACAGTCAGCTAACGTGTGTTTTTGCTTAAGATGTAACGAACCAGCGAAGTGTAGCGGTTTGATTGCTGGACTCTGAGAGAACAGGGTTTCACTCTTGGAAAACCCACAGGATCGCCTTAGGCAAGGTACACTCTCCCAGTCTCAGAGGAAGGCAATGACAAACCTACTCTAGCCAACCTCCACCTCACCTCATAATAGGGATGCTATGAGTCAAATTGAATGCGTGTAACAAGAGAATTAAGATAATTTAGGGGAGCTGCTTTCTGCCCAAGAGCCAAATTCAATTTCAGATAAATTCTTGGGGGCCACATTCCAGTGGTGGGTGGATCTAAAGGCAAAAGAACTGGACCAAAAATACCAGCATATTTTCACTTACAGCCATTAGTGCCAGTAACTTTTGTTGTTAACTGCTGTCAGGTTGACCTCATCCTATGATGACCCTATGGATGAAGATCTTCAAGCCACAATCAAGCGCCCTCCTCAGGTGTTGCAGGCTCAGGGCCGTGGTTTTTTTCATTGAATCTATCCATCTGTAATGCAGTCTTCCTGTTTTGCCACTGTTTTCTGCCTTACCAAGCATTATTATCTTTTCTAGTGAATCAGGTTTTCTCAGTACAACAGCCTCAAAGTACAACAGCCTCAATTTAGTCATCTTGACTTCCAGGGAATGTTCAGGCTTTATTTGCCCTGGAAAATTCATAGCCATTAGTTAAGGAGAGAAAGGAGGCATACAAAAAGGGGTAATGGGGAACGGGTCACAACCGTCTGAGAAACCCCAGAGGTCCAAGATCTGAGTTTTCCCACCCCCTCAGTTAAAAGTTTACTTTTAAAAATAAGTCATGACATGAGCAAGCAACTGAGTTCTCTGCGTTATTTAGGTTCAGATCCTGTGGGTGCGCAAGAGGGGAGCTGCAGGAAGGAGAAGCAGTGGTAGGGAAAAGTGTTTAGTATTTTCTCATTTATCTGGTGCAGATTACCCCCACAATCCACTTCCAAGTCCCAGTGTTCTCTGCAGTGAAGAAACAGCTAGTTAGGATTACTTTGCTTTCAACTGCTGTGCAAACTACAGTTTAATCCTTTGGTTTCCCCAGGGCCATGACTTTCATTGCAGGTCTGAGAGTTGTCATCATCCCTTTATAGCAGAATGGGAAAAGGGCAACCTGTATACCATCCCTAAAATCCCAGGGGTACTTATACATTTAAAAAAAAATCCACATGAAAAAATCACCCAGTAAATGCCCCCAAATGCCACAGGGAGAAGCATCAAGTATCTAAACAACCCCAGTTCTCCAAATTCCTGAACCTTGTGTAAATACTGAGAAATCTATCAAAAACACTAGAAGTTACTTCCAGATGCATTTTCAATGGATTTTGGGCTGAACTGTGGTCTGCAGCTGGAGTAGAAATTGTCCCCTGTCCCCCCTGCAATTTCCCACACTTTTACAGAACTAGGTTCCTATTGTCGGTGAACAAATGGAGAGTCCACTTGTCACTAGCCAGAGGAAATAAATGTTAATTGATGCCTTCTGGGCTGGGTTTTTGGCTCTTTGAGTGTGAAGAAGTCACAGGGACACTCATTTCTATTTTAGGTTGTTTATAAACAGCTTCCTGGTTACCTATGGTTGCCCTAACCAGCACAGAAAAAGAATACGTGTTGTTATGTAGTTAAAATTCTTCCAAATATAACTTGCTCTTCTGAGACTCAACAGAGGGCCAAGATTATACAGACCTACTCCTTTTTGGAGAGCTGGTGTGAGGCAGTGGTTTGAGCATTGGACTGCAACCCTGGAGACCAGGGTTTGATTTCCCGCTGAGCCATGGAAACCCATCACACACTCTTAGCCGCAGAAAAAAAACATGAAAAGATCACCATAGGTTGGAAATGACTTGAAGGCACACAACAAAAACAACTTCTTTTCTACAACATTCAGAGGAGCAGCTAGGACTGGCCATTGGGCCAAATGGACATCCTTCCCCTCCTGCAAATGACAATCTAGAGATCAACAGGAAGGAAGGAGGTCTGGCATTCACAGCTAGCTGGCCTGGTCATGCTAGGGTTCATAAAGGCTGAAATTGCTTGCTACAGCATTTTTTTTCTCTTCTATTTTTTTCAGAAATATGTTATAGGTAGAGGCCTGAGACAGCTAGGGGTGAACCTTCATTTCATCATTTGAAATTTTTATAATAGTTTTTTTTATTTCAAAAATGATACTTATTCTCAAGCCAATTTATCACGGCTGCTGAAACAAACTTAATTTTACTCCTGTAATGAAGCTTTGCATTTGAAATGCAAAACTTCACAAGACTTGATACTCCCAGGCTGTTTTCAGTGTGACGTAATTGTTGAAAAGTTGAAGTAGCTGAAAAGCATGGAATAGTATTGAGGAGCAGAGAGAGACAGAGAGAAAGATTAACTCCAAATGTCCCCATCTGGCATGGACAGTCCTTGTTAACCCTCTGATGTCTCATTTTCTCAGCTGTTTGAAAATGTCCCGGTTTCATTTGTCCTCAGGTTGCTTCAGTTGCTGTAAGCTGAGTTGAAAGTGTTGAAGTAGAGAGTGTAACAACTGGAGGGAAAGGAGAGGAGGGGGCAGAGCCTTTCCTTTCCCAGTAGCCTTATTTGGGTTTATCTCCCCCCCTCACTTCAGACTTCCCCAAACTCAGTTCACAAATCCCAGTGTTCCTCTGCTTAAAACAGTAGCTTTGTGCATTTTCCCTCATTTTTTCCCTCTTGTTTCCTGGCCACACCCTTTTGACTACCCTCTGATGTCACTTGGCCACATACACCCCCGTTTTCATCTGTGAAATGTTGGAGGGCATATATTAAATGATGCGCTTCACTATCAAATTAAGAAATACAGCTGTCAAGAGGGGAAGATGGGCTGTAAAACCCCTAAGGCCGGGGTCTAAACTTATTAACTTGCTTTCTCTCTTTCTTGTTCAAGAAAACTGATAAGTAGTTACTATTCAGGGCTCAACAGATGCAAAGATCATCCATGTTTTAATTGGTTATGAAGAACAGGCAATGGTTAGCAATAGCAATCTTCAATGCAGCTGGCAGATATCTCTTTATGGATGCCTGGTCTGACCAAAGGTGCATATATTAGGACGGAATAAAGTAACATAGTGGTCCATTGCGTTTATGGAGAAGAATTTCTCTGTTCTGTAATCATCTTGCTTTTAAATCACTGGAATGTTAACAAAAGTTTGGAAAAATCACAGTAGTGTCTGTGGGCCCTCATAGTTCACGTAACTTCAGTGAAAAGACTGCTGCAGCCCGACAGCTCATCAAAGAAGCTAGAAACATGATGGAGATGAACATGAAGTTAGGAGAAGGGGCACACTCTGAACCAGGAATTCAACACCTACAAAAACAGATGGTGGAATTGCGGAATAAACGCAGAGAGGAAAAATATACAAAGCATCACACAGCACAGCACTTTCTTGCTGGAGATTTGCCTTTGGCGTGTCTAATTTGATTCCACACTGCTAGTAATCTCAGACTCAGCTGCTGCTCTCCTTACTGTCTGTTACTAAGGTCTTTACACCATCCATTGCCCTTGAACTACAACATCTGTTTCCCCTATCCTTTTCATTATATTATCAGTCATCAAGAGAAGCCTGTGAGTCCTAGCAGTAAAAACAAGACCTCATTCCTTTGAGGGACAAAATACTCCAAAGACAGTCCAATGTATCAAATGACCACTACACAAGCCTGCAATCATTGGGACATTGACAAGGCCTGGTTCAGTTATTTCTCATACCTCTATTTGACCCAAGATGGGATGGGAGGGTACTACATACTTGGGGAAATACAGTAAATGCAAAAAACAGTGACAGTTAGGCCTGCCAGGTTAGAATTATCCCAGGCTTGAGATTTCAGGGCCAAAACCTGAGATCTAGGGCTGACCCCTTGTGATATCCTAGGAGGGGGCTGGGAATGTTACAAGGGGCAGCCCCTGGGGATGCCATTAAGCATGATAGATTAATCATCAATCACAATTATACAGTGTATACTATTAAAAATAGAACACCAAGTCTATAAATACACACACTGTATTTTTCAAGGCCACGCTCTTTCCCTGAGATTCCTCCCTCGTATGCTGAAAAGATAGTCCAGGCCCTGAGACCTGGGAACCCTAATCTTAGCAGTGGGCAGGTGCATGCAGCTCAGAACTAATTTTATACTAAAAGTTATGAACATCTAACACAGAACTTCCATTCCTCGCAAGTTTTCAACCACATCCCGTGTTCTAAAACTATGTAATGACATGAGACAACGTTAAGTCATCAGGCTACTTATGGAAGAAGGATGGGGACATGAGAAGAGCTGTGATCAGGTGATTATCTCCTCCCCTGCTCCAGTGGGTGACAGAGCTCCATGTCATAATAAATTTGACCCCAGTGCAGCGTGCTGCTGCTTGGATCTGGATATCAGAAATGCTAATCCCACTTGTTACTAACAAGCCGAGGGAGAAGGTGAAAGGGAACGGACAGGATATTTTTTCACTTTCTCTCTAGGGATGGAAAGAGAAGAGAGTCAGCACTCTCTTATTACTGCCATGCCATCTAAAGGGCCAGGTTTACCAGGCAATTAGACTACCAGCCAACTTGCTTTGTTTTCTATAGTTTAGCACTACAGAAAAGTTAAATTAAGTGTAAAAATATCCCTCATCACAAAATACCTAATGTCTACCAACATGAAAAAGTGTCTGTTAATGTTTGGGACCTTTAACTTGAGAAAGCTCTGCCCTTCATCGCAGTAACAACATTTCGGCCAAGAGTTTGCTTGTTTTTCAACGTTGTTGTTGTTGTGCCTTCTAGTCATTTCTGACTTATGGCAACCCGAAGGTGAACCTGTCATGGGGTTTTCTGGGGGCTGAGTGTATGTGACACACCCAAGGTCATGGCTGAGTGAGGAACTGAACCCTGGTTTCCAGAGTCATACTCCAATGTTCAAACCACTACACCATGCTACCACTCTTTGCAGCATTAAGAAGGCCAAATAAATAAAGCTGTGTTCATTATTTTGAATTAATTTCAGATCTCCTTATTAAATCAGTTTAAAATCAAAAATATGGATACATTTCAATTTGCCATATTTTAAGGTTAACAAACACACACACACTGTTCCCCTCATAATAAAGCACAGATGACCTGTTGCAAATGTATACTTTTCAAGAGAAGTTACATTTTTCAAAAATTAAACTTTCAAAAGGCCTCCTTTCTTACATTAACCATGCTGTAACAGTCAATATTTTCAGGAAGCTCAGCTCTTTGAAAACTAATCTGTCATAATTTAAAATAAGTTGTACAGCAATGGGAGTTCTGCAAAGATCTCTGCTTTGGTATTATCACATATTTCTTCTGCTCCTAATCCTATTAAATACTAATACCATTATACAAACATTTCAGTAAGCAAAAAAAAATGTTAGCATTAGTACAGATGAAACTGATCTCACTGATGGCTAACTTTTGAATAGACAGCATTTAAGAAATGGTACAGAGGCTGCCAGAGCCAGCGTGGTATACTTGTTTGAATGGTGGACTACAACCCTGGAGACAAGAGTTCAATTCCCCGCTCAGCCATGGAAACCCACTGGGTGACTTTGGGCGTGTCACACATTCTTATCGGCCAGCAAACTCCATGATACGTTCATCTTAGGGTTGCTTTAAGTTGGAAATGACTTGAAAGCACTCAGCAACAAGAGTTGTTGTTTTCTACCATGCAGGTAGAAAAGTAAATGGAGTGCGCATGTGTGTAGGGGGGAGGGACTGGTTTTTAATCATAAAATTGGTCTGTGATGGAAAGATAAATTGTCACTGCTCCTCTACTGCTGGGACCAAACTTATTTTCACATTACAAAGCCCATACAGATTTCACAACAGACAAACAACAAACAAACAAAATCCCACAGGAGACTTTGCTCAGATTTGCCAGGGTTATGCATAGTTTAAGCAGGGATGAGTGGAACAGAGCTGCCCATTTATCCTGTATGCTTTGCAAAGGATCCCACAGCCTGCAGCTGCTTTACCAGCTGAGTACTGTAGAAGCAAAAAGTTGGCTTCAATGAGGAAAGCTTTAAATAGGACTGAACCATCTGTGTACTTGCAGAGATCTTGCCAATATTTAAGAAACATTCTGTGGAAAAAAGCAGGCTTCTCTGTGCTATCTGGAAGAGCTCTAAGGTTCACTATTATCATTCTACTCATCTTCAGACACAAATGACAAAAATGTCCTGACATTTTGTCCCTTCATTCTAATACAGTCTATTTCTTTATGATGTTGGTATTTAGCATTTCACATGCATTCACAGGCCCCAGTCAGATCTTTAATCAAACTATTATTCACAGTATAAATCAGCTTTCCCTAACCTTGTGCTCACTATCACCATCTATTTTGATTAGTCAGCAGAACATACCAAAGCCAATGCTGGCTTGTGCCAATGTGAGTTGACATCTAACATGCCTGGAAGGTAGCAGATTTGGCAATGCTGCTATAGACTCTTTGACTCTGTGCTTGCGAAGATTCATAGTCAATGTGCTTCGTTCTGTCCAGTTGAAAATCAGTGAGGTAAAGAGAATCACTGCGTAATTACTTGCAGGACTAGAGCTAATAGAAGGCCTGACCAATGTAAGCATCAAAAGCAAAGACAACTCACCAGCCACTGAACTCAGAAGCTCAACAAAGATGTCGTCATTGCTGTTATCTAGTTTGGAAAAACACGAGTACTATCAAGTGCTTGGCTGGCCTTAACCAGTGGCCAGCAGGCTCAGTTGGTTCATCTTGGTGGACTGCAAGTTGCACTGGTCTTGTTTATTAGTCTGCCTGACTTCCTGTTTATCTCTTGTTTTGCACTAACCTTGAACTTCAGAATGTTTCTTGTTGACCTAGGGTGGGACAGAAAAATGAACTAACAGGAATGGCTATTTCATTAAAATACCAGAAAGTTTGTTGTTGTTCTGGCTTTCTTTTGGTCCAGGCTGGAATACAAAAATTTAAAGAATGATTTTTTTTTAAAGTGCTGTCCCTTTCTCTGAGTCCTTGGACTGAGACAGGATTCAAGTCTAAAATAAAACCAAAACAGAACCTGTAGTTTAAAAGTCACATAGTGCTTGCTAGTTCCACATGAATATGAAAAAATAGAGAGCACAGAAAGTGCAAAGAAATATTGTGGTTCCAGGAATCAAGAAATGTTGGCAACTATCTTCACGTTTCAAGATTATCCAATAGGATGTGAAAAAGATGGATGGAGAATGGGGTAGGAATCCAAGACATCAATGCAGTCAAGGTTTAGAATGTCCCACTGAAATATTATCATGTAAGGAACTGAAAGGAAGACCACCCTGCAACTTACTGTGGACAAGTTTGCTCTTTGGGTTGGCATGGAGTGTCTGTGGCCATGGCATCCCTCTTCTTCCCCGAAGTCTGGGTGATTTGTGAGGACTTTGGGAAAAAGAGGAAGCCAATGACTTTGAATCATTTCGGCGAAGGGGTTGGAGAAGAGAGTGGCCCAGGCATAGGCTTCATTCCAATCAAGTACTGGCCTATATAAAGTGGGTCTCCCACATTCCAGCCTTAGTTGATTTAAAAACTTTGTCCCATCCATCCACCCTCCATCTATTCAGTTTTGTATTCAATTGTAAAGTACTAACTGTGTGTCCATTTTTCCCTCATAACTTTTTTGGGCTAGTTTGTTGTGAGAGCCAGATTCCTGAGGAAAGTAGTCAGGATTTACATGTTCATCAGTAATGAAGGGGAGTCCCCTCATGGAACTTTGGAGATATAGGCAGATAAGGTCACACCCAGCTGGATGGCATCTGCCTTTGCCATACCCTCTGGTGACAGGGAAACCATGCAATGTTGTCCATCCATGTGCAGTCTCATATTTCTCGTCCTGATGGTCGCTTGGCATGTGGATAGGGTTTTGCAGTTCATTGACCAGCTTGCAGGCTGGTTGATACTCAGATCTGAACCACTGTGGCACCAAGCTTATGTGCAGCTGTAACCAGTAAAAGTTGTGACCTAATTTGTTTCAAACAAAAGGTGTACGTGTGCTTTGTGTGCAAGTGGAATGGGACCTGCCCCTGAATGATCAATGTGTAGAAACTGAGAAGTAAAAATCTTACTGAAGGAAGTTGTTTCCATATAACATACTGAGAAGACAGACGGGCTGTCAGTCACTAGAAGTGCAAGTGCATTACCTGCAGAAGATGCCAGGTTGACTGATTCAGGGCATTTCCAGCTAAATGGGCATCAGGCAGAAGGGACACAAAAAGCCTCTGAGTCTCAGCTGAGACACTGGAGAATAGCTGCTAGCTGGAGTATACATTGTTGGATTAAGAGGACCACTCTAGGACATGGCACTAAAAATTTTATGCAGGACAGCTTTTCAAAGTACATTACCCTTATACCAGGCAGTAGAGGCATAAGGGGAGAATGCTTTGGTCAATTTTTGATTAACGTGAAATTCCTAATAAACTCTCTGGGGGAAGGAATCAGATCCAACTTTTCTTTTTCAATGTTTAGTTTTATCATGCCCATGGGAAAAGTTCTCTCTCTTATAGTCAAAAAAGAGCCCCTTCCTATTCCTCCAGTATCTGCTGTAGCAGAACAGAGATTACTCTGCAACATTGCCTCGTCTAGCAAGACAAGCAGGGCAAAGAGACAAGCAGGGCAGTTTAGCCATCCCTCCAACATACTTCTAGTCTAGAGTTTTTGTGTTTGTTCATTTTTGTTTTTGAGAGGGGGAGAATGAGGAAGAGAGAAGTTGAGGGAAGAGAACGCAAGAAGAGAGATGGAAGGCAGAATGAAAGAATCACTTGCATGTTTGTGTGCATGAGACACAAGAGATGGGTGAGAGGCACAGGGCAAAGCAGTCAGAAAAAGGTGGACAGACACCTAAGGACTTCAGGTGAGGATGAACTGGGGCCCATTCTAACGTGAGATGTTGAGTTGCCTTGGGCACTACATACTGGATTGTGTGGAAGAGGCAGTAATGGTAGCACGCTGTCCATTCTCTTTTTTCAAAGAACAGAGATATGTGTTCAACATACGCTGCCCTGTGCCCTTTACTCTACCCCCAGTGTTGAACTAATCGTCAACCACTGATTCGCTTCTGTAGGCAAACTGGAGGGACATCATTATATCCCTCCCCTCAGGAGACAAACTACCTTAGGCAAGCAGCTGTACTATTAAACAAAGTGAGCTAACTGCCTCAGGCAGCAGATGATGGGGAGCAGGGAGCAACATTTAGAAAATGGGGGACAGAGCCGTGTGTGTCATTTAGTCTGCTCTGCATCCCATTACATTAGTCTGCTATTCTTAAGAATGGTGGGGGCCCTGTCCTAACAGCAATGCTGAAAAAACATTCAACGGGTCTTATCAGTGTGCATGTGCAGGCTCTCATCCTTCACCTCAGGCAGAAAAATGTCTTGAGCAGCCTTCCCATAAAGTCTTTCTCACCATCCCATGACTAGCCTTGTTAGCATAGCTTAGGCCATCCAGTGTTAAGGACATGCTTTGGCGCTACCATGAATTTGCTGTGAGTAAAAGGCCTTTTTTCACCATAAGAGTGCTCCAAGTAGTTCTGATTTGGCCCATCTCCGTCTGTGTTGCTTGCTAGATCCTGGCAGGCTACAGAGGTTGTTACTGAAAAGAGTTGCTTGCTAGCTTAGGCCATTCCCACACTAGATAGTTACAGTGCTATTATTCCACTTTCAACATCCTATGGAATCCTGGGAGTCTTTGAGGCCCCTCTCTAAACTACAAACCCCAGGAGTCCATAGGATGTTGAAAGTGGAATAATAGCACTATAACAGTCTAGTGCAGAAACCCTCTTAATCTCCCCACTGTGAAGATGAACAATGCAGTATCACATATTACTATTGCTGCTTGTCAAGTGGTAGCAGATAGCGTTGCCACTGTATTTTTCTCATTGCAGTCCTGACCTTTGAAACACAGAAGGTTTGTAGCTGATGCTTTTCATGGCATAATGATCAATGTTTGGAACTGCTTTTAAATAAGCAAAACCCCCTGCCCCCAATACGTTAGTAACCCTTATAATCATTGTCTCCCCTCAGCCCCTTGCCTCACTTGGAGCAACAGCACCAGATCTACAACACAGAGGATAGAGGCAGAATAACCACAGAATCAACATTGCCACCTTTGGGAAGCTAGAGTAAGAAGGTGGCTGAAACATGCCCCCTCTTGGGTAGGAGGGCAAAGGACAGCAGATGCCCAATCTGACCAAGTGGCGAAAGCCTGAAAACTGCCCAATGTAATAGTGGGTTTATTTTTTAGATTTCCTGGTAATGTATTTGTGACAATGAAAGACAATAAAATGATGAAGTAGGACTCTCCATTCACTTCCTTGATTTCCCCCCTTGGAACATTAAACATTGTTGCATTTAAAGCTTTTGAGCCTTATCACAATCAGCATCTTTGCCTATGAGAGACAAACTTCACCATCTGACTCACAACTGATTTATCTGTTCAATCCTTGGAGTGGGTTTCATTGTAAAATCAGGCCGGGCCTACCTATTGTGGCTTTGTAGCATATAAATACCCTCCTCCCATCCCACAAACATATAACTTACATCCAGTGACTGCTGCCTCTGAATAAGTTTCTTGGTCTCTTTCTCACAATAGTTGAGCATTGCCTCTCGGTTGTACTTGCCGCTGGGCTGCTTGTCAGTTTGGTCTTTTTGCCTGAGTCCAATAGGAATGCTTCCATCTGAATCAGATGCATCCAGTTCTTTTTCCAGCTCTTCCATCTCCTCTGGAGACAAAGTGGATAATAAGCTGTCAATATCAGGGTCCTCACTGACTTGCCTTCTGTATTTTGCTACCCTAGACATCTTTGCAGTTTGCAGGTCAAGCACTTATGTTTTGAAATCTTAAAAACTGAAAAAACCCAACAAGTAAATTGCAGGGCTTCTATAAGACCAATCCAAGGAAACCACGTTATTTTTTCCTTAGTTCAGAGGTGTTGAAATGTTACATGGAAGGAACTGTAACTTCCCTCCAGCCTGCAATATAATAGTTAGGCAGATGAAGAACAGCTGGCCAATGAGAGATCACAGCTGTGCTGCCTGGCTCAGATTGCCCAATCAGAAAAGGCAGGAGGTGGGGCTGGTGTCTATCAGAGGAGTTTGAAACTTGAGGACATTCCAGGGAATTTTGAAGTGCTGCATGACCAAATTTAGTCCTGAACATTTAGCTTTTTAAAGGCAGTGGAAGACAGAAACATGAAGGAAAAAAAATCCTACAAGAAAACAAAAACCAAATATCTGCTGGCTGAGAGTGCGAAACCGAAGATTAGAGCAAAAGCTTCTAGTATGTTCTTACAAACTGCTTGTAGTTCTGATTACCAATGCAGCTAAACTGTTCCTAATACATCTTCAGCTTTTCATAGAGAGAGTATTGTTGGCACTCAACATTCTCTCAGTTGTGTGCTTAACAATAATAGTGTAGAAGATTGGGATATGCTCGCAGTTTTGACTTTTGTTAAGTGTTTATATTTTAAACAGTACACATGCTGCTTCCAAGAAAACCAAAAAAAGTATCTATCTTAGATATGCTCGGATCCACAAAACAAACAACTGCAGGAAATGACTACCATTCACTTGTTATGGCAGAAACAAAGCACAACTAATCAAACACATACATGCAGGTTAGAAGCAGACAGGTTATCACTATCATGTGTGTATGTGGTAAGGAATAAGCCCATAGATTTACTTCCAAGTATGTAAGGTCTATGTGGACATCTGCAGTTGCATAACTCCCTCCCCACAAAAAGGCAGAGCAAAAGAAGCTTTCCCCTAAAAAGTTGGCAGTAGAGAAAAATAAGAGAATTTAACTTTCAGAATACTCTCTGAGTGATGTGGGCAAGGAAGGAGAACTACATTTGCTGTCTGTATCACATATGCACATGCCTATCTCCATCTCATCATTATGTACATGAACACACAATGTAGACCCTTCACTTTTTTTCTGTATGTGGTTTATTCCACATCACTTTGTATATCAAGTGGGAAATTTTGGCCTTTAAGAGTTTTTTTTTAATATATAATCATTTTATTCAAAATTCACATATAAAACAAACAATTATAACTGTCAGCTTAATTGAAATATTTCTGATCTTCCACACTGATCTAGATTTCATTATCAAGATTTCTTAATGCTTAGAATATTGTACAACATTTTACTGCTAATATTATTTGTTGATTCTTGCATTTCAATCTCCATATTCCCGCTTCATGATATATATCCTGTAGCCCCCTCATATTTTATCTTAAATCATGAATTACAGATTTCCATCTGATAGAACCCAGCAATTACCCATTACAATTTGCCATTCTTTTTGTATCTCATCGTCTGATTTCCCTTTTAATCTCTGAGAGACCATATCAGCATTTTTATTTTCAATGTGTACCCCACCATTGTTCTATTGTGGGTATTTGCTGAGTTTTCCACAATTTTCTATATTCAATACGAGCTGTTGTTATCATATACAGCAATATTCTCCAATGCTTCTTTATACCAGTACCTTCTAATATATCAGTCATATTTACCAAATACAATTCTGGTGTCTTAGCAAACTGAACTTTCATTAATGCACAAATTTTATTATGTATTCCAGTCCAATATTTCTTAGCTTTTGGACATGTCCACCACATATGATATATCGTACTGACCTCATTCTGACATTTCCAACAGTGTCCGGTACCTGTATTATAAATCTTTTTTAATTTGTCTGGTGTCATGTACCATCTATGAAATAGCTTATAATAGTTCTCTTTCAAATTCTGAGCTACTGTAAATTTCTGTGTTTTTTTCCAACTCTGCTCCCAAGACTCTAATTGAATTGAATGTCTGATGTTTTGAGCCCATGAAATCATTGTTGCCTTTACTGTTTCTTCTTGCCTCTCCTGATGTATTATTTCTTGATGCATTTGGGCTAGTAAATGAGGCGGATTTTCAAACAGCCATTTAATTACTCCAGTTTTCTCTTTTAGTTCAATTCCATATGTTTTTATATCCATCTGAAACCTTTCTGCTAATTGTCTATAAGGGAACCAACTTAGTGTTGTTCCCTCTTGTTCTAATTTTTCCCTTGTTTTAAGATTGTTGGACAGTGATCTCTCAATTATATCATCATATTGCAACCATTTATCTGTATCAGTCCATCTGCCGAAAAAAGCCTCTTGCGGTGAGACCCAGGTGGGGAGCTGCCTTATGTTTTTAGTTTTATAATCGTCCCAGATTTTCAAAAGCGATTTTCTGATATAGTGATGTGTAAAGTCTTTATCTATTTTTGCTTTATCATAAAACATATAGGCATGCCACCCCATCCTCAAGTCAGCACCTTCCAATGCCAACATTCTCGTATCTTGAAGGTCTATCCAGTCTTTTATCCACGTAAAAGCCGATGCCTTATAGTATATTTGGAAGTCTGGTAGTCCCATTCCTCCTCTACTTTTTAGATCTGTCATGGTATTCCATTTTATCCTAGGTTTTTTCCCTTGCCATGTAAACTTGGTTAGTTCTCTCTTCCATTGTATGAAAAGTTTCATGTTCGTTATTATGGGAAGATTTTGGAACAAAAAGTTCATTTTTGGCAGAACATTCATCTTTATTGCAGCTATCCTCCCCATCATTGACAAACGCATGGAAGTCCAGTTTTCCAAATCTTTTGTTATTTCTTTCCATTTTTTTTCCTAAAGAGGTTTTGACCTACAACTCTCACCACTTCCACACAGCATGACCAGTAATATGGGATTATAGCTATCATAGCCCCAAACATCTAGGGGGCCAAGATGCCTTACTCCAATAGCTGCTGTGCCTATATAGGTCTCCTCTCAGCTTTTCTGTCAAAGAGCAAACAATGTGCCATCTTTTATCGTAGTGGTAGTCGAGTTGTCAGTTTTCATAATAAAATACCTTTCAAAACTTAAATACAGCAAAATGAGGTAGAAGAACCGTAACTCGTGTCTTATTTTTCCATCTTTTCTCTTGCCAAGCTTCATCTTTTACCTGCTACTGAGGGAACAGAACTATACTGTGCTGCTTTGCAATACTGCTGTTATGCCTATTCTCTGCAGATCCCACATGCTCAGTAAGGGATTCCAGCGGCAGATGCTGTTTATCTTGCCTGTTATAAGCAGATACATGTGGCTATAGCTGGATTGGCTAGAGTAGAATCTGTCTCTTTGCCCACTCAAGCTTTACTGCATTGTTTACTACAGACATGCTTCTGCAACACAACACTGGGAAATTGTGTTTCTCAGGCCTTCCTTCGCCATCCTCCCAGTGCTGATGCTGAGGACAAGGGAGGCTAGGCAGACATAAAAAGACTTTATAAAAAGAAGCTCTTTTCCCAGAGGCTTTGTTAACTAGGGTATGCCTATATCTCAAAAAGGAGCATGGTCTTGTAGCTAGCAGGAACCCTGGACTCTCCAAACTGCAGCAAATGGCAGGTCCCCTGATTACCTTGAATGGAATACTTGTAGTATGTCAAACACATGTGACATCTTTCAGTGTCTTATTGTTCCAATATTTGTAAATAATCTCTATGTTTGATGAAAATCTATTAGTCTGTTCTGTCGCTTACCTTCTCTTAAAACAGATCCAACTACTAGCACAAGAACAGTATAATTCGTTCTAGAATGTATCATAGCAAATTCTTGCAGTTGTTTCCCTGTGTATCAGTTTATTCCGGTAAAGAAATGGGTGTGATTTTTAGACAGTTCAGTAACAGTAGTTGAGTATCTGGTTTGACCTTTATCAGTGCTGCTAATTCTGTTTGTTCTTTATCGTGTTCCACAATAAATCAAACAAATTTACAAATCTGCTGCAAATGAATTCAGTTTTCTTCCTTACTGTGATATTTTCAATAATTACCACTCTTTTGACCAATGCTTCTCAGACTATTTGATGTGAGGAACCAGCATTCTTTTTTCTAATATGCCAGAGACTGGCATCACATTTGTTCCCATTGGCTACAACTATTCCTTCCCTCAAAAAATACAGACCACGAACCAATAGCTTACAGACTGGCATCAGTGCATGGATGACCACTTGAAATAGCATTGTTTTAAACCATATCTTTTACATATTTCATGATCATTTATATTAGCAAGAAATAGTTTTAATTCAATTTTCCTGTAGCTCAGAGCTTTCCAAGCTGTGTGTCATAACACATTAGTGTGTCAGCTGCAGTATGTAGGTGTGTCACACGAACATAAATGGGTGGAGGGCCTGCCTTTCCCGCCCATGGAGGGTGGCGGTGGGCCAGGCCCAGGTAGAGGGGCTGCCTTTCCCCTCACTGCTGCTGCTGCCCCAGCAGGAAGACCTCAGCAAGGGTGGTGCCAGCAGGCCAGGCTCAATGTAGAGAGGCTGCCTCTACTTACTCAATTTCTTACTGAATTACTGTGTCATGAAATGATGCATGTCTAAAAAGTGTGTCACCAACATGAAAAGTTTGGAAAGCTTTCTGTAGCTGAATGCACAATAGGAATCTATTTCTATAAAGCCACATTTTTTGTCATATCTTAATTGCTTACATGCTTTATGTTGGTCAGCAGTAGTAGAAAAGAGGTCCCCTGTACCTTTGAGAGGGTGTGGAAGAGGATATTTTGGAAGATTCACTTTGCCTCTCTAGTGCTGCACAGCTGAGAAAAAAATGTCATTTTCTTCCCTATAATAAAGGTGCAAGATGTGTGCCCACTACAATCAGCCCTCCACATCCCTGAATGTGACTTTCATGGTTTTGATGATTTGCAGGTTTCTCCAACCTCTGCCCCCCACCTCAAGTACTTCTTTTCTGGGGGAACCTTCCCTACCGGCAGCTCCAACCAGGCCGTGCAGCCCTTTAAAAACTTGCATCTGGTCCTCCTCTTTCTCCACCAGCTGCTGCCTGGGCAGCTAGGGATGGCTTGCACCCCGATTTCTCAGAACCTCAAACCCTCTCCCAATGCCAGCCCCACACCCAAGAAGAAGATGAGCAAGAGAGAGGAAGTATAAGGCCACCATGCTGACCCACCCCCTTTCCTTCTCCTTTTCCTGACGTGGTTTGGACCCTGGATGCCTGCTTTCCCTGCCATGCCTTGGCCACCTTGTCACAGACTCACAAACACTTTTTGATATTTGCAATTTTCCCTTTTGTGGGGCTCCTGTGCCCCTAATCCTAGCGAATGTGGAGGACCAACTGTAGTCTTAAAGAAAGGCATTTGTGAATTTTGGACCTGTCTGAACACAAAATTTGTAAAAGTAAAGAGGAGTTCTGTTTTGTATTTTTGCTACAGCTCCCATAATCTCCTAGCAAGTGGCTGTGGGAGCTGTGGTTCAAAAGACCCCATAACTTTTCCAAGCATTGTCTGATCATTCAGGAGTTGCCTACCAGTGCTGAAGTCTTGGGACAACAACGTGGGCATTATTTATTGCTCACATAGCCTTGCAGGCTTCAGCTATGTCACCACCTCTTCTTAAATAAAAGTTTCACACACTATGTGCCCCATCTTATGGCAGCCTCTGTTACTGCATGGGATAGCCTTGTTTGTCCTTTGCCACGCCCACCAGAGGTGATGGACTACAACTCCCTCCAAGCTGGGTAATGGGAAGTATTGTAGTTCAGGCATCAACCTGGGAAAATCCATTTTAGGGCATTAAGTTTACACAGGGAGAAAAATGCATGCATGCATACATATACAAACCCTAATAAATAATTTGTCATTATTGTAATAATTTTCAAGTACCTGAAACTAAAACCCTAATATATTCGCTCCTATCTATCTATCTATCTATCCATCTATCTATGTCTGTCTGTCTGTCTGTCTTTGACAGCAGGATTAGAGAGCCTTTAAGAGTCTGCAAAAAGAGCAGAAATAATCCAGGTGAAGATTTCCCTTGCCTTTGGCCTTGCTAGCAATTTTTTTAAAAGTCTTTTTTTAATTATTTCTGTTTTTAATCTTTCCACTGGTTTTAGGCAGCATGATTTTTAGAGCTTTTGTTTTTAATTGTCTCCATCACTCCTGACGATTTATTGGACAAGTGAACTATAAACGATGTCAAATAGATGCCTTTTGTAGCATGGAGAGGAACGTATTTTCATTAATTTTCTGCAATGCCTCTATTTAATATTCAAACTCAGTCTTTCACTCCTTTTCAGGGACATTCGACTGGTGTGTCTTGCAGTATTTGCATTTCCTCAAAGGAGCCAAAACGAGGAAAGCCAGCTTCCTAAAGCGAAAGTTGTCACCACTTAGTCCTTTGATGAGTACGGCCATTTCCGCACTAGAGTGTTGTAGCGCTATGATTCCACTTTCAACATCCTATGGAATCCTGGGGTTTGCAGTTCCGGGAGGGGCCCCTCCCGAAACTGCAAACCCCAGGATTCCATAGGATGCTGAAAGTGGAATCATAGCGCTATAACAGTCTAGTGAGGAAATGGCCCTGGTATCGATCGGATATAACAAACCCAAATCTCACTGTCGGTGTGGGTATTTCCGGTCTAAAATTAAATTTGTTTTCCACACGGACTTCTTTTGCATGCTGCAATGTGTAGAACACTTCGTTTCCAAATCGCTCAAATTAGAAAGCAATGACACAAACGGCTTTTTATTTTCATTGTCTCAGACTTTCCGTGTACATATATCCCTCCACCATAGACGTCTATCTATGCAACCGGATCTTCTTCCTCGAGCCCGCCTCCTTGATCGTGGGCAACCAATCGGAGTCTCCCAGGGGGAGTCAGATGCAAAGGCCTGGGGTCACATGACCCACGTGCCGGCAGCCGGCTGAGTGAGCACGTCGTAGGTCGAGTGGAAGCCGGGATCCAAGATGGAGGAGTACGCGCGTGAGCCCTGGTGAGCTGCTCCTCCTGCCTCTCCGCCTCGTTCCTCGTGCAGGAGCGAAGACGGAGGGAAGAGAGCATAGAAGCGGCGGGCTCGGCCCTCCGCGGGGGCAGTTATCGGTGCTCCGCGTTGGCTTACTTCCCCCTGTCCCGGTGTGGGGCTGGCTAGTCATGACCTTGGTGCGGGGCAGAGGGCGGGTAGCTGGGTCAGGCGCGCCTTACAAGACCGGGAGGGGTCGGGATGCCCTCTTGGCCGAGGGGGAAGGACCCGCCTCAGCCATCCGGGGGCCCGTGGCTCTCTCGTGGGAGGGTGACCAAGGCCCTTGGGCTTAAGCCTTTTCTGGTAGCCGGCCGGAATGGGCAGCTCGTGAGCTCGGCTCGCCAAACGGGAAGGATCTTTTGGTTTGTCTTCGTTACATTAGAAATGACACCTGGGCACCTGTCACATTACGCAGTTGTGACGCTATGAATCCACTTTAACTGTCGTGGTTTCGTCCTATGGGATCCTGGGATTTACAGTTTAGGGAGGGGGTACTTAGAATTTTCTGTCAGAGGGTTCTGTTGCCTCACCACAGTACAAATCCCAGGATATCACCATGGCAGTTAAAGTAGAATAATAGTGCTGTGGCTGTGTAGAGTGAAAGAACCCTTAATTTTGGTTACGTCATCCTGACATACCTTATAACTGAAAGTGAAGAGAAGGTTGACCATGGTCCAGGAAGAAAGCACTTGCTGCTGACCAGTTGCTTGTGCCTCAGTTCCCTGCAGTGCTGTCTGTTTCCTGGGACTTTTTGCAGAAGATGCTAGAACGGTGGTTCTTAACCTTTTCTTTACTGGGGACCCCCTGTAAATATAATTTGATGCTGGGGATCCCTAAAACTTAACTCAAGATTTAACTATTCAAATATTTATTTAAATATTAAAATATTGATTAATTTATTAAAGGCTTCTGAGGATTAGGATTCAAATCCCTGCTGTGACACTAGGTAATCTTGGGCTAGTCACATTCAACCTCAGAGGAAGGCAAAAGCAAACCTACTCTGAACAAATCTTGCCAAAAAAAAAGAGTCTTGTGATAGGTTCACCTTGAGGTTGCTTAAATTAGAAGTCACTTTAAGGAACGTAACAACAAAGTGCCACTGACGGGGGAGGCTCTTTAGAGCCATCATGTCTCCCCTTGGAAAACTGACTTACAGCAAGTCAAAGGTGAACCTATCATGGGCATTTTCTTGGCAAGATTTGTTGCCTTTGCCTTTCTCTAAGGCTGAGAGGATGTTGACTTGCCTGAGGTCAAACATTGGGTCTCCATGGCTGAATGAGGATTTAAACCCTGGTCTCCAGAGACATGGTTTGGGTGAGCGCGCATGCCTGCCACTGTGTCCATTGGTTCCCTCCCCCCACCGCCATGTCCCTGATGAAGGGGACACCCAGGCAGTCATGTGTGCTCACCCAAACTGCTGCTTTGCTTGCAAACGAGGGAGCAGTTTCAGCCCCTGCTTGCCGCATCCGTGTTGCTGGCACTGCTGTTGGCATCCAGCAGCAGGGCTTTGCGACTCCCCCATGAGGGCTGCGCAGACCCCAGGTTAAGAACCGCTATACTAGAATAGATGGCGTGGGCTTTGACCAAGCATGCTGTGCCTTGTGTTCTTTAGCATCTGTTTCCAAGGGGAAGGGGGCTGCCTTCAGGCTGCTGAAGCAAAGCCAACAAAGGGTTGTGTGGACTGTGTCTGATGAAATGGGTTGCAGTTTGTGGCAGCTTATACCAAATACAATTTTGTTAGTCTTTAAGGTCTGTATGACCTTTTGTTCTTCAACAAATTTGCATATGAGGAATTGCTTTAAATAGATCAGGGTTTACATTAAGAGTTCGTGAGTATGCACTCTTGCTTATCATAAATTTAACGTACATTGGTGGCCTACACAGACAAAAATAATGCTTCACTAAAATATTCTTCATGACCATATGTAGTTGAGCTTGAAAATAAATGGCTAGATCAGTCATCCTCCTAGACTTCAGGCACTTCTAGAAAATCATTTCTCTGCCTGTGGGCATTTTTTCTAGCTGTGGATACAAGACTATAAAGAGGGCAATACAAAAGATTTTAGAATTACTATGTTTATGAAGCACTCTGGTGCTTCACAGGGTATCATGGACAAAAATGGCAGATATTGGTTCCAAAGGAACTTAGAATATAACTCTAGCAGAATTAATCAAAAGTAATGCTGGATTTTTACTGATTTAAAACTATTCCAAATCAGCTTCTTATTCTGTTTCCTATCTTTTCTGAATTATCTGGCCCATATAATATGTGGGATAAACTGAGAAAATACTGGAGTATGTTTGTGTTAAGTAGACCTATGCTCTGTACTCTGTTGCTTTGGCACTAGTTTTATGAGTTGGGTACAAAAATATTTCAAATTCCTAGTGATTTGTAGCACATTTTCAAGCAACTAGGTTCTTGGGAATCTAGTAGATATATACTAGACTGATTAAATATTTTAGCTTGTCCATTTTTGGATATTCACAGCATATTATTTCTGTGACATTCATGTTTATGTACACATTATGAATACTGTTATCTTTAGGAAAGAGAGACGGGGGAATAGATTTAATGCAGGATTAATCAGATCAGTGCAGGAAGTTAGGTTGCCATTCTGAGTATGTCCAGTTGAACTCAGTGAGACTACTAAGCAGACATATTTTTGTTCTGTTCATTAAGTATGGTAAACAAATTGATTGGATGTTAAAATAAAAATGAGTGATTGCAAAAGAGATTCTTGGGCATATTTAAATTAAAATTCTCTGGGTCCAACCATAGGAAAGGAAAGAGTCATGTTAAGAAATAAAAAGTTAACAGTTTGTTTACTTTTTATATTTGCAAGATGGGATACATCCAATTGTGTTTTCATTCATTTAGCCCGTGGAGAATAGTGGATGACTGTGGTGGTGCCTTCACAATGGGAGCTATTGGTGGTGGTATCTTTCAAGCAATCAAAGGATTTAGAAACGCCCCAGTGGTGAGTTAAAGTAATTACTTGCTAATAAGATTATAATATATGTAAATATTGTTTTCAGTGGTTTTAAGGCAGTGAGATGGAGAAAAACTTCATACAGTTTCTTTAACAGATCTGTCCAGGCCTGCTGCTACACATGGTGGCACTAAAGGATGGAAAAGCATTCTTGGAGAGAAATTACAAGATGTTAAGAAACTCTTAATGTTTGCTCTAATATATGGGTGGGTGTCGTGTTAAACAAAGAGAACAGCAAAACTAATGGCCCTTTGATGGGGTGGATAGTCTCAATAGGATGGATTTTGTGGTCCAAATTCACCTAAGACAGGTCTTCCCTGTCGTGTCATAAGTGCAAGGATGTGGAACACCTCTTGAGCAGACAGTTGTTATTGTTATTTGCTGTCAAGTTGACTTTGGTTTATGGCAACTGTATTAATGAGAGACCTCCAGTATGCATGGTCATCAGGTGCCTGCTCAGGTCTTGCAAACTCTAGGCCACAGGTGTCAAACACAAGGCCCGTGGGCCAAATCTGGCACACCAGGCCATTTCATGTGGCCCTTGCACCTTTGCTGCAGCAGTGGCACTCCCCCCGCCTGGCGGGCCTGGGGGCAGAAAGAGGCACACTTTGGATATACTGACCAATTCTATGTTACTTTACAGAGGTACAGGGACCATAAACTATGATGAAATAGTCCCCAAATGTCCAAGACAAAGTTTATGCAGAGGGAAGACAGTTTAAAAACCAGTAATAATCGAATGCAGAGGCAATTATTTAATATGATAAAAGAGTAGATACAGTTATATAGTCTTACAGATACGACTGGCCCTTTGAGGGCAGCCATAATGCTGATGCGGCCCAAGATGAAATTGAGTTTGACATCCCTGCTCTAGGCTGTAGCCGCCTTCATTGAGTCAGCCCACCTGTAGTGCAACATTCCTCATTTCCTGCAGCCTTTCACTTTACCAAGCGTTATCCACTTCAGCAAGCATTGTGAGCAGAGTATATTAATTTTTAATTCCTGATCATTGGGTCTCATGGCTGTGCCTGCTGTGAAGTTCTGTTTTTAGTAGTGGCTAGTTAGAGTTATATCACTACTGCCTTAGTGTATGAATGTGACCTGTTATTTATTACGTGTGAGGTGATTGCTTAGTGAGTATCCTGTTGTTATTACCAAAAAAACAGCAAAAATGGGGCTTATCTATTGCTTAAACTGACAATGATAGATTCAATGCAAGATACAATATAAATAAGAAACCAGATTCCAAAAAATCCATGAACACATCAAGAGTCTCATAAATACATACAATAAATAATGTCCAAATTTCTATGATTGCATCAAAGATCTTATAAAATTTCAGTACAATACAATGATCCCCAGGAAATTTTACAGGTCTTCATGATTCCTTGAAAAACTAATAATATTCTCAGAACAATAGTAACCATCTAATCTCCTAGATAATGTTACAAAATGTATACAAACCATGTATACTTAATGATTTACAAAACATGCCTAATCAAACAGACCATACAGAGAACTATCGTTAAATGGCCCTGTATTGTACTATTATCCCAAGTCCTTTTCATGCAGTTTCGCTAGCATTGACAGCTTTCCATGTTCGCTGTATTACACAGAACAGAAGCTTCATCAGACAGCCTAAATATGGTGTCTTATTGCATTGGCATAAGAGATTTTTCAAGCTCTTTTACCCAAGGAGACTGCCAAAATTGGGAGAGCTAATGTTTGACACACAGTAGCTCAGTTTCAGGATTGCAGATTAAGCTGAATGCATCCTGAATAGGATATATAACTAGATTAGCCCATTGACATTGTTCTGACTGTCTACTTTTTATCTTTTGCAGGGTGTAAATTATCGGTTGCGGGGTAGTTTGACAGCTATTAAAACCAGAGCACCACAGTTGGGAGGTAATTGTGTTATTTCTTCATTATCTTTTCCTGCTCTGTTTTTCCAACTCTGAGCAGAGGGACAAGAGTACTTTTAAAGCAGGAATCTACTTTACTTTTTCAAATGACATCCTCTTTGTGTAGATGTGGTAGTAGTGGGGGCATATAGGGGTGTGTATGTAGAGTGGTATGTGAGAAATACTTAGGGAGAAAAAGTATAAGAAGCAGTTGGGGGTGGGGTAGTGATGTTAAGAATTTAGAGGGAGTCTTGCTGGATCAGACAAAAGACTGATCTACTTACTCAGGGATCAGACAGTTTGCTGAGGAATGTCCATAAACCAGGAAATCAGTGCATTCCTATTCATGCTGTCCAGCAAAGGAATATACAGAAGTGTACTGACTTTGATACTAGAGGTAATAAATAGTCATCATGACTAGTAGCTGCTGATGGCCTCATGCTCTGTGAATTTCTCCTGTCCCTTGTAGAGCTATCTTAAGTTGCCAGCCATCACTATACTGTATAGTAACATATTCCACAGTTTAACAGTGTGTTTTCTGAAGAAGTACTTCTTTTTTATCTATCCCAAAGCTCCCATATTTAGTTTCAATAGATAACCCTAAGTTATGAGAGAGGCTTATCCACTTTTTCCATACCATGTGCAATTTTATATACCTCTATCCTGTCTTTTTTTCCCTAAGCTGAACAGCCACAAACATTGTAACCTATCAGAGTAGGGCTAATTACTTCAGCTCCTCATCATTTTGGTTTCCAAAACAAAGTGGGAAGGAATGCATGGATTGGATCTGACTTCAGATATTGCCAGCATGTAGCTCCTGACAAATTCCATTTATGTAGCCTTAAAAACAAAAAGAGAAAGAAAAAAGTTGTCCACTCCTATTCTAGCAGGGGAGCGCAGCTATCATGTATCCTTGATCACTTCTTGGCTTTTTGGCTAAGATCAAATGTAGTATCTGTTCTTATCAGTTTAATATTGTGGAGGTGGTGAGGATATAAGCAGGATACAAGCCAATGAACTGTAAGAATTGTTAAAGTAGTGCCCAAATATACTGAAATATAAACAAAGAGCTCCTTGGGAATGGCAATAATTCTTTGAGGAAACTAGACTTGTTTGGAGATTCTCTTTGGAAAAGAATATGGTGAGAGACGTAAATATTTATCCAGGGTCTGTACTTACAAGAATGATTCCGTTACTTTTTTAAATGTGTTTTTTATGCAGCTATTGTCTTTGCTTCTTCAATGAGTTTGTACAGAAATAACTTACTTGTGCTAGGATTATGACTCTAATACCCAGTAGTTTCAAATTAGGAAACTACTGTTTATATTTTGATCAGCAGTCCTAAATTGTAAACATATTCTTCTTTCAAACAGGTAGCTTTGCTGTCTGGGGTGGTCTCTTCTCCATGATTGACTGTAGTATGGTGAAAGCAAGAGGAAAAGAAGATCCTTGGAACTCCATTACCAGTGGAGCCTTAACTGGCGCCATATTAGCTGCACGAAGTAAGGACTTAAATTGAAAAAGAATGCTTTTAAAAAAACTTTATTAAAAGATGAAGTTTTCATCTTTTCATATATGTCAAATTACTGAAATGAAGGGAAATACCCTGCCCTAAATTTCTGCTAGTATGTATTTCTGGCTGTTCTTTGCTATTGTATTGAAAGTACTATAATATCTATAATGAATACAACAGGATTGCATCTTAGATAGGAACAAAACATTATTGCGTGGAATCCAATATAGTATTATATTAGCATCAGGAGATTTACAAGCTGTTATTGTTGTTGTGTGCCTTCAAGGTTCTGACTTAGGGCAACCCTAAGGCGAACCTATCCTAGAGTTTTCTTTGCAAGATTTGTTCAGAGGGGGCTTGTCTTTGAGGGAGTGTGACTTGCCCATGGTCACTCAGTGTGTTTCTGTGGCTGAGTGAGGATTCAAATCCTGGTCTCCAGAGCTGTAGTCCAGCACTCAGACTACTACACCACCTGACTCTTAAAAGATACTTGGTTTTGTAGATTGACTCAGGAACATATGCATAGAATGCCTGTTAACTCTGTAAATCAGTGGTGTGAGAAATTGTGCTGTGTAGGCCTCATTTGGTCCCAAAACCATTTTTATGCCTCCGAGGGCCTCCAGCATCCCCGAAAGATGGTTTTTGGGGAAAAAGTTGAAAAATATTAGTGGGCTAGAAGTAGTCTTCTACACTGCCTAGGCAGCCAAGGTATTACTGTTTTGTATGACCTTTGATTTTAATTGTGTACATGCTTGAAACTTGTGTTTTTAAAGTGTTGTTTTCATTGGTTTTTAAGGAATATTTTTACAGTTATCTGTAACTTCTGCAGTTCCTCAGGAGCCCTAAGGAGATAGAAGGCAATCAAATTAAAAAAAAAATGTTTGCAAAAATGTTGGCAGAAAAGTCATTTTGGGGTCAGGGGTGTGTGGCACTTCAAGGTTCCCAGGGAGAGGCAGTGCAGCTCCCCAGCTCTTGACAGTTGCACATCCTTGCTGTAAATCATCCAGACTATTTCTTTGCAGTATATTTTGCTCATATAGTCTTCCACCAAAGATGTGTAAAACTGGTAATCTATTTGATAGTCCTAACACATGTTTAATGAAGTGGTATGCAGTCTGGCACAGTGTTATAAGTGGTTTTTAGAAACCAACTTTTCTCTGTTTTACCTCTTCCAGATGGACCAGTTGCCATGGTTGGGTCAGCAGCTATGGGAGGAATTCTTCTGGCTTTAATTGAAGGAGCAGGTATCCTATTAACAAGGTTTGCCTCTGCACAGTTTCCAAATGGTAAGATTACTTATCATAGTTCCGGGCATAATGCAAAACTTCGTAATATTTCCTTGAGGTATTACTCTGAGTCATTGGTCAACTGTTTAGCTTGTCTTCATGTAAGTGAAGACCATTCTAAATCTTTAAGAGGTTTAAACAAAACATTTTATTGTAGATGGGAAGGCGGTGTAATGCAGAGAAGTTGCTGTCCCAGATCTGTAAGGAACCTGGGATTCCAGTAATGTGAGAAGCTGTTCTTTCAGATGCATGCTGTTCACATTGATTTCTTTCATGTAAGTGAGAAGGGCAAAGTGACAAAAACCTATTAACTTAGAAGCTGAGAACAAACTATTCAGAACATGTTTCTTGAATTTTTTATGGTTCATTTTCTAATGAACTGGTTGTCAAAAGCTTTCTGAAAAAACAGTTTCTCAGAAGCTGCATACATTTCAAAGAGATGTCCATATTGCCATAGCCTGAGAGTCAGTTGGACCGCAACTACCATCATCCTTCAGCATTGGCTGTATATTAGCCTGGGTTAACAGGAGTTGGAGTTCAGCAACGTCTGTAGGGCCTCTCTCTGCCAATGCTTGTAAAAATAATAGCAGCAGGTTATGGGGTCTGTCTTTCCAGTAAAGTAAAGATTTTTTTCCCCAATACATGTTTGGTAGATATTTTGCCATAAAGTGAGTCTTTCCTGTTCTATTTAGACTGTGAGTGTGTTTCCCTACAAAATTCCATGCATCTGCCATGTTCAACTGAATATGCCACTGGCAGTTAGAAATGTGTAATATCTCCTCAATTTTAATCTCTCAGATTTCACAAGTTAACTGTTAGGAGCTGGAAAAAGCTAATCTCCCACCAAGTTTCCTCTCTTTTTGTTTTCAACCAGTAACCCTGTTCTTCAACATTTAATGGACTACCTTCAATATTTCCTAGGTTCTGGAGGCCTATAGATGGAACTGTGTTTTGTTTTTTTCTTTGTAAACAAATTTGTTGCTTCATACTTGGGTAGTCCCAAGTAGATTTTCAATTTTTATTTATTTCATTTGTATCTCAAGAGAAAGAGGTCAGCCTAGCTGAAGCTGGAGATTGTTTCACAGCCTGGGACCAGAGCCCTCTTGTGTGTCCTCACCAATCATACATGTGATAGTGATGGGACCAACAGAAAACCTACCCTCAGGCTCTCTAAATTCAGGCAACTCATATAGGGAAATACAATCTGTATTGAGGTTTGTTGGAGGGGTTATCCTCTGTATTCCATCAGAAAGGGTAATACATTGTGGGAGGACATAGGAGAGTATATTCTCTGCAGTGACATCCCAGTTGCAGAATACCTTGCCTTGCAGGCCAGTTCTGGCATCATTTCAGTACTAAATCAAAACATGGTTTTTATCAAAACCATTAATATAAAATTTTTATTACCTGTTTTTTAACCAATAAATGCTTTAATATATTTTCAGTTCTTTAAAATTATTATTTATTGTTTTAAATTTTTTTTTGTAAGACTCTGAAATCTTTGGATATAAGTTGGTGTATACATATTTAATAGGCCATAGCTAGTATTTGGAATTGTGCCAGGAAATGGATTCATAGCCAATAAAGCTGTTGTAAGGGGGCAGTTGATATGTTTTCTGTAGCCAGAGGTGCTAACTTATATTTAGGTGATCCTGTCTCTGTTTATGTATTCAAGGGAATAATGTTATATTCTGCTGTTGTTATTTTCTGAAATATGGCTGGTATTTCTGTCCACTGCTACATTTTCAAGCTCATGCTAGAGAATCCTCTTAAATTACTATCCAGTCATGTCTGATAATATTTCATGAGGTTCTTAAATGTTTCATAATCTGTCTTGTACCTCTGTTTAACTGCTGATGATTAAAAGTAACAGATTCCTTGTAAAATTTAATACTACCAGCATATAGATGTTTAGGAGTAAGTCCCATTGACTTCTATGGAACTTACTTGCATTGGATTGGACTGCACGCATATTTATTATTCTAAGAAACAGGAAATCCTTTGGGGACACTTAAAATATCTGCAGTTTTTTAAAATAAACTCCCTTAAGGCATTGCAAACATCAAAGCAAATTACATACTGATGTGTTCATGTAGTTGTTGGGTCTGATTTTGGGAACTGGACTTGGTATTGGGCAGTAATTCCCAAACTATGTGTCATAAGACTCTAGTGTACTGGAAGAAAACAGTTAGCTCTGAGAAAAAGTTAAAGTCTCATGGGAGCACAAACTATGAAGAAAAGATGAAGCTCTCTGCTATGTCTCATCCTGTCTTGCTGCTCTGCCTCTGTCTTTGACTTAGCCTCCAGTACAGTTTGGTAGTATCAAGGGATTTGACCATTTTTAACATCTGCTCCAGAATCTGTGTGCTGCTGGAAGTAGCACTAATTATCCCTTAGTCTGTGCTAATGATCTGTGGCTGGTCTGCTAATGAGTTCTCAAAACACATACATAAAATAAGTTATAAATAACTGAAATATTTAATCGTAAAATGTATCTGTTGTGACATACTGAAGAGCTTTGACTGATTTAACATGCCATTGTTTTTAATTACAGGACCTCAGTTTTCAGAAGACCCCTCTCAGTTGCAACCCTCTCCGTTTGGAGACTATAGGCAGTATCAATGATTGTTAGTATTTTTTCTGTTCTGTATTGTACAAGCAATTCGTACAATTCTTCAATGGACAAGCAAGATGCAGCATCACTTGAAGACTTTTCCTTGGATCTATACAGCTTGATGTCTCTATATTTTTCACAATATTTAAATTATGAATGGTGGAACTCCATAGTTGTAAAGTGGATGTGAGATGCCTGAAAAACTCCTTAGTTATGCCTTTTTTAAAGAGGACCAAGCAATGTGTTGTTACAGAAAGACCTGGAACTGTGGCCTTTACAATATAGTGCTGACCACACTGCTGCCATCAATTTTAAGGAACAGAACTACCATGCAACATCGGAGGTGCCTACCCCGTATATCAGAGGACTGTGTGCAATTATAGCAGGCTGTGCTCTGTTTTGTATTAGATGAGTGTAGGGGACAACAGCAATGATGTATAAGGCTGAAATAGTAAGGAAATTCATTACAATGCTCTAATGCTATCACTTGAAGCATTATTCTGCTGGTCTGAGTTACTGTGGAAGTCCTAATGTTATGTATGAAGGCACCCTTTCATCTGTTTATTTAAGGATTTGAGTTGGATTTCTTGAGAGTTATGCTTGTGTAAAATGCTGCTTAATTTAATGCTTGTCCATTTTGAATCCTTACAATTAGATTTGTATGTGAATTGAATAATAATGTAAAGGGGATGTTGACAATCTGATGGAGTAATTTGGTCCTGTAAAATCTGTCTGACACATCTGCAGAACAAACATTAATCCCCCATGCAGATCTTATGCTGTGCTTTCAGAGACTATATGTTTTTGACCTTCATCTGCAACTGTAGTGAGTCTAGGGGTTGTTGTTGGTTTTTTTCCCTTGAGGTCATATAGACTGTATGAAATGTTGGGGGCAGGGACGAAGTTGCTTAACATACAAACCAGTTTTAGCAAACCACAGATGGAAGCCAAACTGGTTTTTGTATCAAGTTTCAAGGGTCCCTACATTGTTTATTTTAAAGGTATGTTGTTGTTCCTAGAAGTTTTCAGAAGAGAAGGGACACAATATTTTGCCCAGGAAAAGAGAATACAGAGCAGTTGAGGGCGGTAAAGTGGCCTTGGGTAGGTGGCACTTTGCCCAACTCTGATATGAATGAAGACTTGTACTTTGCAGATACTTAATTAGCTGTGTAACAGTGCAAAATTGAACCAGCTTGGGTACACTAGCTGGTCCAGATGTCTGGTTGTACTGTGCTTAAATTTTTGACCATCATTTCCCATTTGGTCAAAATGTATATGTATTGTTTGTTTACAGTCTGTGTGATTGAAGAGTTTACTTGCAAGCTGAATGGCTGTATAGGCTTTGGCAACATATTAGGTACCTGAACCAAAAAAAAGTGGAGATCATTTTTGCACAAGTCCTGGTTCAATAAAACCATACTTGCAGATTTTAGCAAAACTGAAATTAAAACTACAGCCTTCCAGTGGCAGTTGCCTCTCATTATTCTAATTTTTAAGATGCTGATTCTCAGGGAGGTTATTTAAAGTTGCACATAGAGCAAGAGAGAGAGTTGAAGCAACTGTGTGGGCCTTCTGCCTATAGTGAGGTGGTGAACCTATATCTGAACTTGAACCACTTCAAACTGCAGATGGGAGATGCTAGAACTGCATGTTTCTCTGTTTTACAAAATTGTCACTTGCTTTCTGTATGGGAAGAATGTTAAGTGATGGAAGTTCCTGTAGTCTGAAGATGTACAGGCCAGACAGTTTATTATTCCAGTAAGAGGTCAACTTTAGTTTTGCATGGAATATTTATATAGCAGCAACAATGCAGTGGGATTCAGCTGTCTGGATAAGCTGCCTGTTCTGTGTGGCTTGTTTTTTTAGGTACATAGCCCAATATATGTAGATTTTCTGCTGTAAAGATACATGTTCCATCCCAAAAAATTAGTGATCAGATCAATCAGTTGCTAATCAAATTTTGCTTCAGATGTTTAAATTAGAATGCATGGTAAGAGAAGATTAACAGGCATGTGGTTATGCTTGAGATAATATCTTTCTAGAGGTGTGACAGTATGTACATACATTGTTTTGATAAAAGGATCACAAAAAGAGAAGGGTAGGGTATAGGGTGGAGTCAGTAACTGGTAGGCAGGGGGCTGCATTAGTCCCCGGGAGACTTTGGAGGTAACACTCTCTGCAAAAATATGTATGTATGCCCACAAATGCCATCTGGGGTGTGGGAGCATTCTTAACACACTTTGGGGTTTCCCTGGGCCATTTCAGGCCCATTATGAGCTTTTATTTTAAAGCACTTCCTGTTCACATCCTGTTTTTGAAAAGACCTTTCCTGAGCCTAAAATGGCCTGTGGGACCAAAAGATCATGACAAAAATTCCCCCTTGAGGACATTTGGGAGCAAAACTTTTTCAATTTTTTTTTACACCCTTTTCCCACTGGGAGTCACAAAAATGGCTCTGTAAGCTCTCTGTGGGCCACTCTGCCCATTCTTGATACAATGCATAATAATAGGGCACTTGTAATTTTGAATTTTATGTGTTAGTGTTTAAGAGATTTATTTATATATAACAAAATATGGTGTTCAGACATTGAAACCAGCCCAGTTTATTAGAAGGTTAACATTATTAACCAACAAGAATGGCACAGTAAGATATAAAAAAGATAAATGTTTTAAAATCTTTTCTAACAGCTAAAGTAGAAGATTAGATGATATTTATCAAAAGGCAGTTATATTTATAAGTTATGTTATATTTACATTTAAAAATGATATAATTTTATACTTCCAGGAAAACTCTCAGAAGTCTTCATGACTTTATAGATCTATTTTTAAACTGATTCATTATAGATATGCCTGCTGCGTATCTTAATCTTCCATAACTAAGAAACTGAACAAAAGTTCATTGTTCTTAATGTATCATTCTCATTTCAAAAAGAATCAAATATTGGAACAATTAGCTGTCTTTTACTTGACCTATCTGGTAGTAGAATTTCCCCATTAATCCAGCTATAATGTACTCTTTGCAGTGTGGATCTGTTGCAAATAGTTTTGTTCCATCAATCAGATTTCTTTAAAATTCATTTGTTTTCTACCAATATCACATTAATACTGAGATACTTAGTTCCACTGATGTTTACAGCTAATAGTAATCTAAAACCTTACCTTACTCCCATTAAAGGTAATGAATTTTGCATCATCAAGTGCTTATATTTACTCCAAATGACTATCAAGTTGTTTCCCTGTTATTTTGTTTTGTGCCATAAAATCTAATTTCAACCTTGGATTTTTTTTTCTGCTGGCTGCCAAAATGGTTGGGTTTTTTTCTTGCTACATTTTATGGATGGACTATTTGTTAAGCAGCTCACATATATGTTAGTTTAGATTTGGTGATGCCAGGGTTTTTTTATTACTGTTAATGCATAGCATAACAAGATTATTTGCTGTAAAGAATATAGTGTGATTCCTCACACTCCAGACTATTCCTGTGAGCTAGTGAATATGTTAAGATCATCTTGGTTCAACCAGTTTTGACTAGACAGCCCTAGTTATCAAAATATCTTCATTCTCTCACCCACCTCACCCCCCCAAACCGTGAAGATCTCCTAATCTAAAGAATGGAAGCAAATTTTAATTACTAAGTGAAAATCTTCTTGCACCAAATACTCTTAGTATCTTTCCTGCCAATTATCTATGCTTGCCAAAGGAAGAAAGCCTTAACCAAGTGCATGTAGTGCTGTGCTTTAAAGGAGGTTCATTGGATCTGACTGTGTGTGTCTGAGGGCTTGTTATTTAATGATGTTGGAGAGGAAGACAGCTGTCCCATAACCGGATTGCTAATATGTTAATAAAATGATCCATAAAGGAGAAAGGAGTATACAGTTCTTGATTCCTACATGACAACAATAGGAAGTTGACACCACAACGGGTGATCTCATTAAAGAGCTGAAAAAGCTGAAGTATTATGTTTTCTTAAAATTCCCTTTGAAAATTTCTGAAAAGTTAAGTAACACTGAGGCCAGCTTGCAAAAGGCATTCCAGGAACACTGGGAGACGGCAGTCACGGGGGTAGGGGAGGAGAGAGGCAGAGTTGTTGACCTGCCAAAATGCACCAGTGAAGGGAAAGACAAGACATCCACTCAAACATTTGATGCAATCCATAGTTCTGAGAACTATATACACTCAATATATAGCTGGATTCCTGTCTTTCTCTCTCTTTTCCGCAGCATGCTGTGCTCATTATTTCTGTCAGCACTTTTTTTTTTTTAAATAGAAGCTTTGAAAGAGCTATTTATAAAACAAGCTGGCTGTTTTATAAAACCAACATTTCACTGGGGCCAAACTGTAGCCTAGGAGAAAGTGACACTAGCATCAATCATGCACTTCTTTTGAGAAGATTATAGTGCAAATATTCTCAAGCATCTTATCCACGGCACTGGGATGCAGAATGGGAGGCAGATATGCCAGAGAGATTCTTCCAAGTGGAAAAGATAGATGCAATTATCTGTCTTCAGTTATCTCCCCCAATGGGCTGCTGCCTGCAGAACAGGTCCCAGGTACTTAGCCAGTTACTGGCTAACAAGCCAGCTACTGGCTAACAAGCCAGCAGATTGCCTGTCCCTTTCTCAAAGGGATAAAACCTGGTGCTTGCTGCAGTGGGCCTTCAAAAAATAAACTGCTTGCCAGTGAAAGAGAGAGATATGTTACGTGGACTGCATGGCAGAGGAAGCAGACAAGAACAGCTTCTATGACAATGGGCAGAGAGAGAGAGTGTGAGACAGTCATATTATCATGGTAGAAGGGACAGCCAGAGGATCTCCAAGCTGTCCCTTGCTTCAGATAGTCTGGATAATCTTGGCAACAGATCCCCCAGGCTTAAAATGCTGCTGCTCAATGCCAGCTTGGTGTAATAGAAAAATATCCTTGATCTGTGGCTTGATCTTGGAGGAATATGCTGACCCAGCTTGTATCACAGAAGCCTGGCTTGATGAAGCATGTGTATGTTTGTTTGTTAGTTAACCTCTCCCAGCGTTGTCCACCTAGCAGACAAGGCTTGGGATGGGAGAAAGTGGAGTTGCAGTGATCTATTGGGATTCCATCTTCTTCACCAGGTGCACTGTTCCACAATCTGCTGGGTTTGAGTGTATATATTTGAAGGTGGGTAGCCAAGACAGATTAGGGCTTTTGTTGATGTACTATACACTTTGCTCCTCAACATTTCCCTTCCTGAGTTGGCTAGCTGGTCTTGGTGTTGAGTGTTGGAGTCCCTTCAGCTAGTAGTACTAGGGGGATTTCAGCATCCATGCAGAGACCCTCTGTCAGGCACAGCTCAGGATCTCATGTCCACCATGACAACCATGGGTCTGTCCCACATAATATCTGGTACCATCCATGCTGCAGGACACACTCTGGACCTGGTTTCCTGTTCTGAGTGGGATGATGGTGATCTGGGTGTGAGGTACTTTTTATAGTTCTCTTGTCATGGATTGATCACTACCTGGTTAGGTTTAGACTTGGACCCTCTGCAGCAGTGGGGGGCCATTAAGATGGTCCACCCCAGGAGGCTTATGGAGCCAGATGGAGTCCTTATGGTTCTTGGGGAGTTCTCTATTGCCTTTGCAGGTGACCCTGCAGATGAAGCCCTGGCTGACCTCTGGAAGAGGGAAATGACCAGGGCAGTGGAGATGATTATGTCTAAGTGTTCCCCACATGGAGTTCAGCCAAACAAGCCCCCCAGTTTACTAGGGAGCTTGCAGTGATGAAATAAGTAGTATGGAGACTAGAATCGTAATGGTGGGAGACTCAGAGTGCGTCTGACCAAACATGGGCTAGAGCTCATTGGAAAACCTATGCCTTGGTGGTAGTGGTGGCGGTGGAGGTTGCGGTGAAGAAAGTGTACTTCTCTGTCAGCATTGTGTCTGAACAGTGTCATCCAACAGAGCTGTCTCAAATGGTCAAGACCGCTCAACAGCCCACTGTGAAGAATTTGCAAGACATTTTGCAGACAAAAATCACTCAGATCCACTCTGACTTGGATGCTGTAGATGAGACAGGGCCAGTGGATGTAATTTTGGCACCTGCTTGTCCTGTATCATTGGATATGTTTCAATTTGTGCAGCCTGAGGTTGTGGACAGGATTCTTGGAGAGGTGAGAGCCACCACATGTATACTGGATCCTTGTTCTTCCTGGTTCCCAAAAGTAGCTACAGGGGTACTGGCTGAATGGGTAAGAGTACTGAATGCTCACTACAGTAAGAAAAGTTTCCATCCCACCTAAAAGATGCTGTGGTGAGACTGTTATTTTTTAAAAAAGCCCTCCCTGGATTTCACCATCCTTCTTGATAATTATTGACTAGTCTCCATTGGCCAGTCCCATAATTACTGGCCAGTCTCAAGGTTCTGGCGCATGTGGTGGCCTTCCAGCTCCAGAGGTTTCTGGACAAGACATATTATCTAGATCCATTTCAATCTAGCTCCAGGCCTGGTTATGGGATGCCTTGGTCGATGATCTACATGGGGAACTGAACAGGGGAACTGAATAGGGGAACATGTCCCTGTTGGTTCTGCTGAACATCTCAATTACTTTCAAAACCATTGACTATGGTATCCTTCTGGGCTGCTTCTCTGAAATGGCACTTGGGAGCACTGTTCTGCAGTGGTTCTAGTCCTTTCTGGAGGGGCAAACTCAGTGGTGTTGGAGGACTCCTCTTTGACGATTTGGCCATTGGCCTGTGGGGTCCCTCATTGTTCATTTTTTGTCCCCTATGCTGTTTAACACTTACATGAAACCTCTGGGAGAGGTCATTCAGAGTTTTAGGATTTGGTGTCATCCAACTCAGTCTGTCATGTCCATCTGATTCCAAAGAAGCTGTCTAGGTTCTCAGCCAGTGTCTGTTGTCAGTAATGGACTGGATGAGGGTAAACAAATTGAAACTTAATTCAGAAAAGACAGAAATGGAAAGGAAGATGTGGAAAGACAGATTCCTGATCTGCCATTCCACTAAAGACAGGAAAATGGCAGCATATAAATAATATAAAAAATAAAATTATCAAAACTGAAACCATGCTCTGCCGGCATTATTTCAGATCTATTTCAGTTACCTTGACAGAAAAGCTACAGCATGTCTAGATTCTACCCTTCCTCATAAGTGCTAAGGATAGCTTTTGTAATAGCTCAGTATAGCTTCATATGTAAAGGCAAACACTGAGTGAAACTGAGCATAGATTTTCTTTGATCATCCCTGATAATCTTCACTATGAACTAAATAACTAACAAACTACTAACTGAGTACTGTAAAGATCTGAAAGACCTGTTATCACCTTATGCAGCCCTTTGAAAAATTTAGGGCAAAGGTCATGATTTGTATCCTTCTGGTTCATATTACATTCCTCCCCATTCCTACAACTATGTAAATATGATTTGTACTTGAGCATTTATCATTCTGCACTGCATCTGAATAAGTGGGTTTACATCCATGAAAGCTCATGCAAAAATGAAAACCAGTAAGTCTGAAAGGTGTGGCTACCTTCTTTTTTTCCCTCCCCCTCCCTTATTCCTTTTTATGCTGCCAGAGGCTGATACGGTTACTTCTTTGAAAACTAATACAACAACCTGTTTTCTCATGGTGTCTCCCCACAGTGAACCAAGGGCCCAAGCTACAATCATAGTTACTAAATCAGGGTGGGTGAGCAAAAGTCCTAATACCTATCAAATAAGATTGGATGTGTTTTCTTCAGACAAATCCTTGTGTTCATGCAGACTGAATACCTCTCTTCTGCATGTTAATAAGGGTTTCCCCTGGGAGCATGGAGGTGCAGATCGGATAGCAATCACATCACAGCTGCTATGTAGGCAATGCACTTTGGAAAGCTAAAGAAGCTCCTCAGAAATAATTCATTTCCAAGTTCACCTTCTATCCAGTTATGTCCAGATCATTTCCCTTGCTAGCTGCATCAGTGGAGAAGTATTTAATTACCCTTCCCAATAATGCTAGTGGTGTGATCCTGGTTTCCTTCTTCACCTGCCCTACATACTTTTCCTTCCACAAAGCTGGTTCGTGTTCCTTATGAATTATTAGTTTCTCTTCCCATAGGAGGGTCTGATGTTGCATTGCATCACAGGGGCTCTCTTTGGCCCTGTTGTGCGGCACTGGAAGTTGAAGAGAACATGACAATCTAGGATGCCAATCCCAAACCATTTTTGATTATTTCGGTAAGTAAGAATAAGAGTCAGCTATGAGGGGGTCTTCTTATAGTTTAGTTTTATTGTATTTCATATATTATACTTTATACCTTGCTTCAGGATGCACTCTTATAGCCACTTAAAGTCCTATTACTTTTTAGTAGATGTTTTAAAGTGTTGTGGCTTGTTACAAGGCCTCTGGAAAGCTAAAAAACAAGACAAAGAAATCTAAGGAGAATTCAATATGGATTTGGTTCTGTATCATTAATCACATAGGAGGAGGAATATAGTAAATACTTTCCAAAAGTCGTTGAAAAGAAGAAAAAAGTGTTAATTGGTGCAATCTAATCTATTGTTCTGTGCAAGCGTTTCTAATGACCTAGGACTAAAAGTGTATTGTTCACTATTTTTGTTTACTATATTTGTGATGTTTTATTGCTGTAAGTTCGTATGGTTTCTTATGTTGACAGCCACTTTGAGAACATGTTTACATAGGCAATGTATACTTTTCTCAGCTCTGTTCTTATTATGATTAATTGGAAACAAGTCTCACTATGTTCAATGGAGCTGATTCTCATGTAAGTTTATGTAGCGAAGCTGTAATCTTAGAAACATTTATCTGTGGGTAACTTCTAGTAAACACAGAAGAATTTGTTTCTGATAAATGGCCTAGGACTATATTATACAATAAATAGGACTCTTCAGCAGTGTTAATATAAATAAGTAATCGATTAGTAGAGGTGGTAAGCTGAACCTAATTCGGAGTGCTCATCTATTTCAGTGTTTTGGCTAAATTTAAGAGTGAATTCTTCCAGACCAAGAACTCCAGGGGGTTTAGGATATCACCGTGTACATTGGCAAAAAAGATGCAAAAGAGGACAGAGATCTGCCTAAAATGTTCACATGCTGATTTATAGATAGAGATGGAAATGTAAAATAATAGCTGTAATATGTATTCAGGTAAAAATGAAATAGCTGGGAAAATTGTGACTTTGTGATCTATGTTCAGTCTGCTGTTCAGCCAACTTTATTGCTTCTCATTTCTGAGGGTTCTTTCTCTTCAAATGGACTGGAGAGCCTTTTAAAGAGGAGATGCCTTAAAAAAGAGAACTTTGCTTTGCAAAGTAGAGTTGGTCAGGGTTCGTGCCCAGTGCGGAAGCCAATAAGCCACATTGAAAGAGAGAGATCAAAGTTTTATTTCAGATTCTGCAGAACGGCACACAGGGCACACAGTAAATCAAGTGTTCCTTGAACACAAGCCAAACTACATCTCATATAGTCTACAGGGATTACATGGTCCTCTCTGGGGAGGAGATAACTCCCTATGTATAGGAAACTATATCATGAATACATTATTAGGTCAGCATTCAAGCACTGCACATTTGCATATAGGTCATCCCAAATTATAAAACCAAATCCCACCTTGGGGGTATGAAAGTTAATATTACAATGAAGCTTAATGAAATACAGGTAACTGTAGTTCAGCTCTTGTGGTTGCTTCCCCCTCCCACTGTCCCAGTCTGGGGTGCTCCAGACATCGCAGGCCACAGAGCTAATCACACTCTTGCACTGGCTTCTCCATTTTAGCTTGTTTCACTTTAGCTAGTCTTGTTATTTAAAGCTTTTGCTGTCTTGCAATCTTTGCCTTGTTGCTCTTCTTTTAAACCTTTAGCTGCTGGTTAAAACTACTGGTTAATTTCTGGACCCTGGGGTCTCACAGTAGGCTTATGGCGACGTTAATACTGGCTGCTCCACTGGAACTTGGGAGCCAGGGACCAATGAGAGAGGAGGGAATTCAGCTGCTGATTATGATGGAGAGGTAGAGGACAATGAGGGTACAGCAGCGATAACAAGCTTTCAGAGCAAAAAAAAGTGGCAATGATTTTTCCTCAGAATGCTACCTTGGAATAGAGGCGATAATATCAGATGGTTGTTTGGTCTTAATATTCTAGACTGGGGTTCTCAGCCTTTGGTTCATTAGATGCTTTGGACTTTTAACTTCCAGCAGTTCCAGCACTGATATGGCTGGCACACAGGAATTCTAGAGGACCAAAGGTTGAGAACTATTTTCTAGAGCAACCATTCCCAAACTTTGGTTTTCTAGCTGTTTGGGACTTCAGCTCCCAGAATCTGTCATCACTGGCCAAGCTGGTGGAGGCTTCTGGGAGTTGAAATCCAGAACAGCTAGAGGATCAAATATTGAGAATGGTTGTTCTAGACTACAGCATATATTGTGTAAAGCGCTATCTGGTATAGACAAACTTTGGCCAAAGTCATATTCATTGGTTGCATAATATAAGATTACATGCAAATAGCTGTGTCTCACTAGCGGATTACATGGCTGTGTAAGCAGTTGTGCAGTGGACAGCAAGACCATGCACAAAAATCATTCCAACTTCCCACACACTACTAAGGTTGCATTTACCACACCTAGACAGCACTCCAAAGTTTGTGTGATGTTTTAAACTGGCATCCCAAGACTTGCATTGCACTGTACAGGATGCTGGCCTTGCGCATCCCCCCACTCCCCAGTACATTCACTGCTGGATCAGCATTTAAGCCAACATGATGGCATAATAGGACTCCAGCCATAAATGCAAATATGAAATTTAAATCTTTATCTCAGTGCTAGTCAGAAATGTATGCACAAAAGAAGGTTAAGGAGAGATGATACGCTGCAGGATGTTGCTAATATTTATACCCTGCCCTTCCTCATAAGAGACCAGGCCAGCTAACAATCTTACAATAAAGATTTAATTCAAATCACTTAAAATCACAAATCAAGAAAACTGTCAATTGATTTGAGTACATGCTGCTCTATGAAGGGTGTGATTGTATTGGAATATACTTTATTTCACATCTCCATTAAACTGCTATTATAATGTAATGGCTGAGATTCTCAGAAAGTTGGAAGGGACCAGCTTATCTCTTGGTTCTTACCTAGGCCCTGGAGAAGTCATTTCTCTCCTGCCCTCAAACCTCCCTCTGTCCATTGGTAAAGTGGGTACAACTGCTTTGCAAAGGTAGTTGACTTTTACCGAGAAAACTTACATAGCATATGTGGCCAGGAAGTATTTAAATGCTAAGGCTCTGGTCTAAACACAGCTTACCTACAAATAGGCCCCAGTGAACTCAGTGGGTTTAGTAGATGTTGATCCATGAATGCATTGGCAGTTCCTGATCTTTGATCGAGATATGTTGTTCCAGAGCCTTGATGCGACTTGAAGAACAACAGGGGTTTGTTGAGGTTTTGTTGGGAGCATAAGCTTGTTTAGACTAGAGCTTTCTCTTCAGTCAGATAACTAAATCTGAATCCAACCCTATGTTTTGTATGTAATCAGAAGCCTCAAAAAGGAAGCAAAGTTCTGTTCCTACATCACTAACACTGAGAGTGTATTGATTTCATGCCATTTATAAATTAATCCATTCTTCACAGTAACAAAACTTTTCATCAGCAAGTCCAGGAAAGAACAGAGCATGGATGTTTGGGTGAAGTACAAGAAGGAAAACCAGGGCTTAAAACAGCTACCTTTCAGCCTACATCTCCCAGAAACTGCCAACCAATGTGGTTGGCTGGGCAATTCAGGAAGTTATAGTGCAATGAGTAAATATTCAAAGCTCTCTTTTCTTTATCCTACCTCACCCAAAACTGTTATGGATCATTTATCTCTGGATTATGGGTCTTGTAGTCCAAAAAGGAATTTCCCCTGGATTTGAAGGAAATATATTAGGCTGATAACCCTTTTCTCTCTCTTCAGGGACTGTTGGTTGTTTCTACAGATACCTACTGGACCAAAGTTGGCATCAAGATGGAAATTATAGCCATTATGAAGTATTTGATGTTTGTGTTCAATGGGCTAGTGTTTGTGAGTATTTGGTAGGGCTGTGCACGGAATATTTATAATTCTCAGAATCTGCCCAACTGGCACAGAGAAAGACTACCTCAGGGGAAGCAGCTCTTCTCATTCTCTTGTCAGCTGCCTTAAACTATAAAAGTATCTCATTTTGATACTTTAATGCTAAATTTAGATGTAAATTTCCCCTGGAAAATGGAAATTCTGTGTTCATCGGTGAATTACTCAAGTAAAGAAGGGCAACTAGTTGGTGAAGCCTCCACCCTCCAGGCCAGGAGATAGTCTTCTAGGTCTTCTCCCAGATTCCTGAGCTTACTGCAGATCCCCAGAAACCTCCATCCAAGATGGAGTCCAAGACTCTACTTAACCTTGTTTCTGTCTCCCTATGGAAGGTGAATTTTTCAAAAGAGTGAGTGTCACTAGAAAGAGAAAAGACTGAGCAAGGTCCCTGAAATTAGAGGAGTATGTATCCATAAAAGAAAGTCAGTTTCCTAGGCAGGAATAGTTGGCCTCCTTTACTTGAGAAAAACAGCAAATAACTGCAAAGTAAGCCATTTCCATTTTTTCCCCTGAGCAATGTTCATCACCCTGGGGATGCTGAAAAACAGCACATCTCTGGCCAGAACCAATGGCCAACAGCCTCCTACTGCTGGCTGTTTTCACTAATCTAGAATCTTTTCTGTCACTTGCCTGCTGTTATAGTTTTATAGAACTAGATAACGGTGTGTCTTGATGATCCAGTTGCTGTCTTGCAGTGCCAAAGGAAGGCCAAATCTGCTACCCCACCATCCTTCAGAACTAGACCTAGAGAGCCAGAGAGGATTTTATTACCTAGGAAAGGCTTGAAAGAAGATGGCTGAGGTAGTGTGCTGCCTTTGGGTCAAGGTCTTGTTAAGGAAGACTTTAATCACTATGCAGATGTCTAAGGAAGGCTACTGCCTCTCTAGAGGTGGGTGGCCAGGTATAGGAGGGGAGAAGCAACTCCTTTGCCCTTTAGAATATTGTTTTGATCTTTAGGATGAAGGTAAGCATGAAGAGCCACCTTTTCCTACTGGAAAATACATTTGTCCTCCTCGAGGAGAGACCAATAGCACAGACACGTTCTTGGCTGTGAGATGGCAGGTGCTTGAACAATCATTTCAAGAGTAAGGATGGAGTGAATAAAGTGTGGCCCCCTGATATTGTTGGATTGCAACTTCCAACATTCTTTACTACAGGCTATATTGGCTGGGGCTGATGAGAGTCAAAGCCTGGCCACATCTGGACAGCCACGGTCAGGCCATTCCAATTAAGATAGTAACAAGTTACCTTCATTTATGTGTCTTTTTCAGATTGGGGGCATCTGTCTCCTGTGTGTGGGCATTTGGGTGATCACGGATCCTGAAGGAGTTCAGCATATCATATCTAGTCCTTACCTCAGTGCAGGGGCCTTCCTTGTCATCTTTGTGGGTGTGACTCTCTCATTCCTGGGCTTCCTGGGCTGCTATGGAGCCATCGCTCGCAACAGAGAAATGTTGTTGCTTGTAAGTAAGCTGTGGTTTGTTAGTAATGATTGGTGAATATTGAACTAAACAAGGACTGGGAAGAGATTACTAAGGGTGAGACCAGCAGCACAGCTACACTGGGTGATACATTGGGAAGTTTGCTGGGCAGAAAAGCGATGGCTTGTGCAACATCAGTGCACTGTTTGTCATACTCAGATCTTTTTCACACTGTGTAGGGATAGCAGTTTGATATCACTTTAACGGCCATGATTGCATTGTATGGAATCTTGGGATTTGTAGTTTTGTGAGATATTTAGAATTCTCCGACAGAAAGATGTAGTGCCTCACCAAGCTACAAACACCAGAATTACATGCAATCAAAGCAGTTAAAGTGGTATCAAACTGTAATAATTGTCCAGTGTGAAAGTGTCCTCAAAATCAGTATCTTTGGGGCAATGCATGTCAGAATCAAAGAACTGCTGGCTGAGTCAGGATTTCCAAGTAGTTCTACATTCATTTTTAACACAACAAGGAAGAATGGGTCTGATTTTTGTCCCAATTGTTCTTCTTACCCCACAGTTCTTTCTGCTGGTGCTACTTGTGTTCACTGTGGAGATTGTAGCTGCTACGCTTATTCATATCCATGGACAAAAGGTAACAACTAAGCCTGGTACAAGAAGTAATAGCTTTGCCGCTCACATGTCACCAAGAGAGCCAAGAGTTCTGAGCACTGTCTTTTCTTCTGTGTGTAAGAATTTAGCAGTTGAAGTTAAGGAAAAAAAAGTTGTTTTAATTTAACAAGAACAAGGGGCAAATGTGGTTTGATGGGCAGCTTCCAGATAGTCTTAACAGAAATAGCAGTTCCAATAACTGCATAATTAGAGCACCATATTAATACATAGTTTAAAAGTAATCCCACATTCATAACTTACTGTTTCTTCTCAGGTGGACAGAACCAGAATGCAGAGGTAACTCCAGCCACTAGGAGATTCAGGGTCTTATTTATCCATCCATTTATAAAACTTTAATATTGTGGTTGAGATGCCTATGGCAACTACCTTTTCACTACAGCGATTAGTGTTGCTACCTTGCCCAGAGTGGTTTGCTCTGAGGAGTGCCTCTCTTCTCACAGTAGCCAATGCTGGCCCTGCTGGCTATTTTGGAGACCAAGCCAGCCAATTTCCTGTTGTGACAGGAAAGCTGCTTGTGGGACTGCAAAACTCAGACTAAGCACCTCACTCTGAGGATCCTCAGAGTGAAACATTGTGCCTAATAGGCACTCTGTGTTCAGTGGTGTTGACAATGGCAACAGACACAGCCTGATGGTCTCATTCTGCCTCATGTGAAGGCAGACCTTAGTCTGGATTGATCAGTCTAGATTAGAATTATAGAGGTGCTGTCTATTGTTACCTGGACATCTGCTACATGAATATAGCCTGAAATAAACAGAATCAAATTTGATAAGAGACATATGGAGGAATGACCTGCTGGGAACATGTATCCTCTCTTCTTAGCAGAGCCAAAGCGGGAGAGGCTGTAGTTTGGCGGGTGTGTGTGCGCACAAACTATGGGCTGCAGGAAAGGTTGTCATCTTCCACTCCTTCAAAGCTGGGTTGTGTCCATTTGACATGTGGTGCTTATTAGCAAGATAAAATAATTTTGCACTCTTCTTTCTTCAGATTCGAGATGACTTTTTTCTGACTCAGTTAAAGCAGAATTACCAAGGAGACAACAGTTCAGATGTGTTCTCCAGAACTTGGAACACCTTCATGATCATGGTACAGTTGATAAAGGAGTTGCTGCATTCAGATCAGTAGTCAGCTGAAAACATCCATAGCCAGCATGTAGTAGGAGCAACAGCGATTAGGGAACGCATTATCATTGGTCTCAGGAGAGACGCTGAGAATGGATGGATAATTGATTCTATTCAGCATAGTCCAATTGTTTTATCCATCTGGTATAATTGATTGCAGTCTAAGCAATCAGTCTAACAGGCAACTGAGCTCGAGAAGCCACAGTTGCACACATTTCCAAATTGGCAAAAATTCAGCAGAAAGACATATATTGAGTGCCTTGAGATCAGAACCTGTGAAATTATATATATATATATATATATATATATATATATATATATAAAAAAAATTAAAGCTATAGTGTCAATCCCTGCCACTCAGAGTTAGATAACATTATAGTGGCATTTTTAAGAAAATAGCTGCTTTTGAGTTTTTCAAAAGCAAAAGGAATAGTTGCTTTAACAAACATCTGAGATCAGTAACAGCACAAAACAAAGCTGGAACCACTTGATGTTTCTCCTTCGCTATTTTGTGAGGCCATACTTATTATAGTTGTAATATAACATGGTTAGTGATATACTCAAGCGTAAGTCCAACTTACTTCTGCTTATGTCTCTTATATGGTCATTGGGAAGGAGGGAAATCACTACTTCCCTCACACAACAAAGTCCACTTTCTCAAGACTTATCTTCCTCCTGTGGGCCATTTAGTGGGGAGTGGTGGGGATTAGAGAAACCAGATGCAGACCAACAAAGGCATCCACTGGGACCACCTGGGGATCTCTGTTGGTTGATATTGCCATTGCACATCTTGCTGCAGAAACATAGCTAGACACTTCTCTGATATCCATTGCTCTCCACTAGTCACTAAATGGTGATAGAGAGATCACCCTTCAGGAGGAAGAGCAGTCCTGCAGGAGAGGTGAGGGGGCACACAGTGTAGTTCTACCTAGACGGAACATTACACTATATCTTCCGAAGCAGGATCTCAGCCATAAGTATATCTTTGTCACTCGGGTGACTTGGTGGTGTCATGTCCAAGGGTTACCCTTGGGACTTCCCAGCCCCCTGCCAAAAATTTTTTTGGCCAAAACTGCCTACCAGTCATTGAGACCAGATTAGGAGTTTGCAAGCTATCTTGAAGGAACATCCCTGGAGCAACCCTGTTTTTATATTATCATAAAACTGGAAGGGGCCAGTTTTATGGGCCATTGAGTCCAACCGCCTACTCAACTAAAGCATCCCTGGGAGGTAGCTGTCTAGCCTGTCTTTGAAGACGTCTAGAGAAGAGACTTCACAGCCTCTTTAGGCAATTGGTTCTATTGCTGAACTGTTCTCACTATGAAAAAGTTCCTTCTAATGTTCAGTTGAAATCTACAAAACTTCAAACCATTAGACATGGTCCTATCTTCTGGGGGCAGCAGAAAACTAACTTGTATTGTCCCCTCTTAGGGATTTAAAGAGTACGATCTTGTCAACCCTCAGTATTCTGTTCACCAAGCTGAACATGCTGAGGTCCTTCAACCTATCCTCATATGTTTTGTTCTCCATAAGTCAGGTATCAAGTGGATTGCTTCAGGGTTCTGTCCTGGGACCATCACTCTTCAACATTTTTTATTGGTGACTTAAGATGATAGGGTGGAGGCAATCCAAGTTTGCAAACAACACAAAACTGGAGGAGATGGCTTAACACATTGGAAGTTAGGAACAGAATTCAAAAGGACCTAGATAAACTAGAAAATTGGGCAGAAATTAAGAAAATGAAAAGCATTAGGGACAAATGCAAAAGTCTACATTTAGGCCATACTAACCAAATGCACACTTAAAGGATGAGGGATATATGGTTTACCAGTACTACAATCTAAAGGAACTTTGAGATTATTGTTGACCATAAGCCAGCAGTGTAATGCTACAGCAAAGAAGCTGAATGCTATTTTAACCTTCATTAATAAAAGTATAGTTTCCAAGTCAAGCGAAGTAATAGTCCCACTATATTCTGTGCTGATCATGCCAGATTATCTGAAAATTTGGCTAAAAGTGACAAAACATCACTTCCAGTCCAACAAAATGGTGCTTGTAATGGGGCGCTGCAAGTCCTCTGGAGCTCCAGAGAGAGCAAAAATCATTGTTGTGGTTCACTAAGCTCTCTGGGCTCCTGGATTAGAGACTCCTAGTAAGTCACACACTCTGTGCTCCTGTGTATAATAAAGTCTCTGTGGCCATTCCTTTTGTAAAAAATAAAAGTAGGGAAGGAGTATTTCTGTGTGGAGAAGTGAGAGGACAGAGTCCTTAATCCTTTCCCAATGCAATGATTTTATTTATGTGTCATGTTTGTGCCCTGATTCTCAACCATTGTTTATGCAATGGCTTGTGTATCCACACACACAAAAATGATATCACAGATATAAAAACACCACAAATACCAAAATAAACATTGCAACTGAGATTCTAAAAAAAACAAAAACAAAAACAAAGAACAGCAGAAAGTCCTGTCTAAAAGAACAGCAAAATAGTTGGAGAATCTTTTCAAGAGGGTGGAGGAATGGACATTTCTTGAGCTCATATCTGAATACCAGGGCTTTATGGTTGCCTTAGCAAAAGCAAAAACCCAAGGGAAATATCTCAGCCTCAGAGATATTTGGCTTTTATCCCAAGACAAAAATGGACTGGTTCCAAGACTTTCTCTGTTCTGAGAAAGCTCATTAAAAAAGAAGCAGTGAAAGCAAAATTTGGTACAGTTTTGACCCTTCCTTAAGCTCTACAACCTCACCATAAATGGAAAAATGCCAAGCAGGGAAGGAGAGGAGCGGCTGTAGTCCTAGTGATGGATAATTCTACCATAAAATCAGGGAATGACTTTCCTAGGCATCTCCTTTTACTTCCAATTAGAGTTGTTCTGAGAAGGTCATGGGGGTAGCAGAAGTTGCTTCAGTGTTTTGTTCATAGCAACAGCAGATCTCTGACATAGGGTACCCAACCCCAAGAAACCTGGCTTTTTTTTATGCCAGATGCTTGATCATCAGATCAGCACAACTGAGAGAGTGGTGCCAGAATTTATGGTTTCTGTGGCTTCCTAGGCTAACATCAGAAAGAACTACTAGTAAGTGGGAGATGACAGCTTTTACTTAAATTACAGTAGGTTCCCTATGTCCATGAGGGATACATTCCCAGATGTAACGTGAATAGTGAAAAATGTGGATAATGTGTTGGATTCTGTCCTCCAAGGAAAGAATGTTCATCATTAGCTTCCTCAGCTGACAGAAGATTGCTTGTCTCTCTCCACCAAGTAAGGAACGTCTGTCTCCTTCCTCGGCCAAGAGAGGTGTGCACAGAGGTTGGAGAGCTGTGCCAGCCTTCATGTGCCTCTCTCCACCAAGCAATGATCATCTCTCTCCTTCCTCAGCCCAAAGAGACACAGCTGGGGAGCCATGCCAGGCTCCACATACTTCTCTCTGCTAAGGAAAGAATATCTTTCTCCTTCCTTGGCTGAGAGAAGCAAGGGAGGGAGTAGTGTTGGGCTTCACATGGCTCTCTCCACTGAGGAAGGAGTGTCCATCTCTTCCTAGGCTGAGAGAGGTGAGGGAAGCCCAGCTGTGTTTCACTCTGTGCCCCTCTTAGCCAGCAGCATGAAGCAAGGACCCTGGCCAGCAGCAGCAACCATGATCCTGGAGTGGATTGAAGGTAAGTCAAACTGTGGATACCAGTCACACAGTTATGGGGGACCTGCTGTAATCCATAAATTCCCCCTGACACTGTAGACTCAGGTGAGCAAATATAGCTCTCCAGATGTCATTGGACTACAAGAGCCCTTGGTGGCATAGCCAGTGATAAGGAATGCTGGGAGTCCACAAACATCTAGAGGGCCAAATTTTGCCCATCTCTTTTGTAGAGGAAGAGAGAAACTGGAGTATATGGTCGCAGTGATTCTTAGAAGCACCAATATACACACAAGACTAACCTTGTCAAAGTCTCATGTTATTTGATTAAGTCACATGTTGAAGGGTAGCTTTTGATTGTCATACTTCCATCCTCTTTTAGTTTGCGTGTTGTGGCATTTCAGGACCTGATGATTTTCAGGAGTGTGCTTATTTTCGGGAGAAGCAGCCAGATGACTTGTGGCCTCATGCCTGCTGCACTCGTACCAGTTTCAAAAAGAGGACTCAGCTTCTGGACTTGAAGCACTGTAAACAGGGAGATCCAAAATTTATCAATAGCCAGGTAAAGATACTTGCACTGTCTTGACAGAACAGAGGTTAAGCAGACCATTTAATGATGTAACTACATCTTCTGTCGAGAGATCCTTTCAGAACCCAATCAGTGTGTATGCCAGATTTAATTCCTCAGACAAAAGTCTCTAGCCTATGGAAGCTTAGACTGCAACAAATCTGTTAGTCTTTAATGGGCCACAAGGGTGATGTGTGTGTTTATATATGCATGTGCATACATGTGCACACACGTGCTTCAGGTCATGCCTGTGTTTTTCCTCTTAGGTATTCAGTTCTCTTTTAGAATCTCATCTATCAACAGGTACCAAATCTCAGGCAGCTCTTTCAGATCATATACTTTTGTCTATTTTGGAACTTATGTTCATCTAAAGATGCAATCTGAACATAGAGAAGAGCCTTCTTGCAGAAGCAGATGAGAAATGGGTCTTTAAGCCATTCTTTGACAATGCTAGCTCTGTCTAGAATCTCATGGTGAAAGATTGTTGTTTGGCTGGTTACTTCAGTCTGAAAAAAAAAGATTGCTTTTGAACATATGCCTAACAATGCAATGTATGCCTAACACAGGCATCATAAATGGCTGGCCAAGGAAGGCTCATTTATATGCTATCCATATTACAATGTACCCATTCATTGGAGTGTCAGATTTCAAGGCCAAAACCTGAGACCTGTGCTAGGCTGAGTGATATACCACCTCCCTGACTTACTTAAAAGCCACTGAAGCTGCCCTTCATTGCCATTCCATGCTTCGTGGGGAGTAGGCAGAATTGCAGGGGACCCTGGTAGATCTCAATGTGGATTTCAACATTTCTCATCTGGCTATGAGGAGATGCTTCTGTGTTCCTGCCTGCTCCCCACAAAGAAGGGACTCGCCACCATCCCAAAGGCCCTGTGCTGTGGCTTCTGGATCTTATGCAACAAGAAGATGCATGGGTTGTGATGCTGGCACCCCACTCTCTGCTTTGCATTGAATTGCATAATGGGCCCAAAAACCCCATACCCCCTGACATCTTCCCCAGTCCTCTTCCTCACTTCTGTTTTTTTTTCCTGTGTTAGTGTTGCAAAGATGACACATGCATACAAATCACTTTGTCCTGCATCCCCTCCACCCAAGACTTGGTGGAGGGTTTATAGCCAACTCTCGCACAGACAGATCAGACTTTCTCATCCTGTGGCACTGTTCAGACTCTAAGGCCATTTCTGCACGGATTAAATAAAACGGTGCAGTGCGTCCTCCACGGAGGATGTCTGCACCTTGGAGCAGACAGGGACCGGACTACTTAGTGTAGATCCGCACCTCAGTCCGCTCTGGAGTGACCCCAAGTGGTCCTCCAGCATGTTTTTGAAAAACCTGATTTTTCAGGTTTTTCAAAAAGCCAGCGTGCGCCATTGCGTGCCTGCTCTCCCATGCAGATTTGCAGGCTTGCACCAATGCAAGCCTGCGATCTGCGGAGGGTGGGCTTTAGGCTGGCGAGCTTCAGCGGTTGGTTGAGACCCAAGACCAACCGGAAACCACCATTTTGGACGTCGGAGCAGTGCGGAGCAATGGCCATGCACTGCTCCAGAGCAGCCTGGACCAGACCAGGCAGCCAGAAGATCCAGTAAGTAGCGGCACGGGGTGATTCCCTCGCCCCGTGCGGAAATGTCTTAAGACTTTTTTCCTCCTTGCTTGGAGACATGGGGAAACATAGCAGTTCCCTGAAACTTCAGCCAGTGCACTAAGATTTGGCATCCCTTCCAATTAATCTCTGTAATGCACCCACGTGTAGGCACAGTGTGAATGAATGCTGCACTGTTTATTGTATAGTGGTCATCCATTAGGAACACTAAATGTCACTTCCAATCTTTAAGACATATTTTGGCCAGCATGTTGTTACATTGGCAGGACTACACTCATTTTTATATTGATTGAAAATGTAGTAGAGGCAAGAAAGACCTTCAAAAAGATAAACCCTGAAAGACGTTTAGTACTGTAGGGTGGGTCACTACAGTAAATAAATTGGAATAATTTTTATGAGGTTCCTTTTATTCACTGCAGGGTTGTTTCTCCACAATTGCCAGGATATTGAAGAAATATGTCTCCATTACTGAGGCCTGTTGTTTAGGCGTAATAGCCTTTGAGGTAAAGCAATTTTGTATCAATAAAAGAAGGGAACTTTTTATTTCCTTGATGGAAGTACGTAACTTTCTGTTATGAATGGTATACCTTGGCTGATGCATTTTATGGCTTCAAATGTTCCAGCAACAGGGCCTTGAGATGTTGGCATTTCATTTGCTGCGAGCTCTCTTGTGAGCACTGTTCCTAAAGAACAGTACATAAATGTATAAATTAATTATGGCTGTTGGACCACTTTTGCGCCAAAATCCACTTCTCTTTGGCATATTAGAACCTTGTGAGTAGTATGGCTGTGTGACCTAGTGAAAGGCTGACCATAGTGAAAAGCTATGAAAGAACAATCCACAAGAACTGCCATAGCAGTCCACATCAGTAATTAGCAACTAGGTAGAAAAATGGGTACAGAATCAATGTGGTGTATAGAGCCATCACGGTGCAATGGTTTGTATGTTGGACTAGGACTCTTGAGATCAAATTCCCACTCAGGCTTGGAAACCCACTAGGTGAGGTCACACTCTCTTAGACCATATCCACACTACACTTTTATAATGCTATTGTTCCACTTTCAACGTCCTGTGGAATTCTGGGGTTTGTAGTTTACTGAGGCCAAAGGGCTGTCTGGCAGAGAATTCTAAATGCCTTTCCCTAAACTGCAAACCCCAGGATTCCATAGGATGTTGAAACTGGAATAATAACACTATAACAATGTAGTGCAGAAATGGTCTCAGTCTCAGAAGAAGGCAAAGACAAACCCCCTCTGAACAAATCTTGCCAAGAAAACCCTGTGATAGGTTTGCCTTAGGGTTACCAAGTTGGAAACAACTTGAAGGCACCTGATAGCAGAAAACTGAGCAGGCATAGCAGTCTTTCTTACTATAATATTAATTGTCCTCTCATTTAAATCACAACTGTGATTAGCTTTGCATGTGTGCATTTTTTTTCTGGGTGCCTTCAAGGGTCATTTCTGACTTGCAGTGACCCTCAGGTGAACCTATCATGGGATTTTCTTGGCAAGATTTGTTCAGAGGTGGTTTTGCCCGTCCTTTCCTCTGAGGCTGAGAGTGTGATTTGCTCAAGGTCACCCAGTGGGATTCCATGACAGAGCAGGGTTTCAAATCCTGGACTTCTGTGTCCTAGTACAATACTCATACCACTACACCACACTGGCTCCTTATCCGTGTAATTTAACATGTGCAAATTTTGTGCAAATCTGAATCCTCTTCTTGGTTGATAGATTTCCTTTTGTGCCCACCCTGCATGCAAAGATACCCAACGATGTAGGAAAGCAGCATGGAATCATCTCCACTCACATGAATCCAACACAATGTGCCACCACAATGTTTTGTAAGAAGCAATGGGAGATTGCCGTCTATTTGCGTATATTGAAGGATAAACTGGGCTGTAGTTTACGGCCAGAATCTTGTTGGTAAAATGCGTGAGCATTATGCCTACATGTGTCTTTTCAGGATTGTTGTGGAAGAAAGCATCTACCAACTTCTTCACACAATGTGTGTGAAGGTGTGAAATCTACCCTTCTGCCTCTAGAGTCCCCTACACAGCCATTTAAAGACTGGGCAAAGAGCAGCAAAACAGGCCAGCTGTTTTCCTGCATGTAGTATGAAGACAACAACCTCCTGGAGGATCTTCTAAAGCTCTGGGAGGGTGACATCTCCTTTGTGCACCTGACTGCAGGAACACAACTGGCTGGAGGTGCCCTGGCAGCAGAAAGATAGGTTGCACATGCAGGGAGAGGGAGAGAAAGTGGAGCTCTGTTCAGCAGAGATCTGTGTGCCACCATTACAATACTGGTCTTTTGGCCAATGTGCTTGGGAGAGGAAGGCATCACCGTTTCTGCTTTCTTGCTCTTCATCTACTTAATCAGACTAAATTGAAATTGGCGGTAGGGAAGCCAAAGTGGCTTGCCTTGACAAGGAATTGATGTGGAAGCTGTTATAACTTTCTTGCCTTATTTTTCTTTTTTTCCTTTTTTCCCTTCAGGTATTTGCCATGTTCTTTTCATGTTGCCTCTACCGCTACTTTGACTGAAATAGCTGGCTCTGAAGAAACAGGTCACATGAGAAACAAATTAACTGTGGATATAACATCTAATTCTTCTATCAAACCAGAAGCCCTAACCTCTAAACCAAGGTTGGGCAGCTGTACAAGCGGTGGCAGCCAGTTTTTACCTTCATGCCCCTGCCTCCCGCCAGAAAGCTGACCCAGTTTTCATTTAGTTTTATTTCTGTCACTTCTGGCCTTGCTTTAGCTTTATTTTCAGCTGAGTTTCAGATACTTTTCCCCATTGGGGAGATTTGGGGGACTAATAAAGCCAAACCATCATGCTTTGGTGCATTTTTGCGGTGGTTCGGGTAATGTGGAGGCAATGTGTCATTTTCAAAATGCTTAAATGTGTGTTTGGGGCTGTTCCAGGGGTTTTTGGGGATGTTTTGGAGGCCACAGAATGGGGATGGTGGATTGCTTGCAGCCTGCAGGCCACACTTAGCCCTATCCTGCTGTTGTTATTGTTGTGTGCCTTTAAGTTGTTTCTGACTAATGGTGACCCTAAGGTGACTCTATCATGGGGTTTTCTTTGCAAGATTTGTGGGGGGGGGGGGTTGCCTTTGCCTTTCTCTGAGGCTGAAAGAGTATGGCCAAGGTCACCCAATGAGTTTCTCTGGCTGAGCAGTGGTTTAAAACCTAATTTCGAGAGTCATAGACATTTCCGCACTAGACTGTTATTGGGCTATTATTCCACTTTCAACATCCTATGGACCCTCCCTAAACCCCAGGATGCCATAGGATGTTGAAAGTGGAATAATAGCTCAATAACAGTCTAGTGTGGAAATGGCCATAGTTGTTCAGGCTACTGCATCATGCTGGGTCTGAGCCCTGCTGCAGACTAAACACAGTTTCCAAACATGGCTGTACAGATACCAACTTAATGACTTTTTTGTTGCCGTGTTGATACAGAGATTGGAAGGGAGGGCAGGGTCTCCAAAAAAGACAATCCTATAATTCAATCACTCTTGTGAGACCTTAGAGGCTATTCGTCCTGCTTTAGTAGTTTAAATGAGGATAAACTGATTTTATCAAATCTGTATCAAAGTATTGCATTTAGCCTGACAATCTGTGGAAATGGGTTTTATTTCTTTAAAGCCAAGAAACAAAACAAATGTTGATTCAGTTGAGCCAATATATTACTCTCAAACCTTGACTTCAAGTGACTTCAGAGAGTAATAAAATTCATGTTCTCAGGCCAGAATCCTGTCGAGTGCATTCTGCTAGCCACTGCGCTTTTCTCAGGGATGCACAGCAGTGGTGAAGAAAGGCTGACAAAACCTGCTGGCTCCATACAGGCAATTTCTGCAATGCCTTACTTCCTTCATGGCTTTTGTGCTTGTGGATTTTGTTTGCGCACCAACAAAATGATTGCCTCAGTACATATGGCTACCACCCCACTACTACATATTTATCGCTAGGTGGGCAGAAATACCTGCTTGACATGATCAGGAGTAAAACCTATAAAAGTCGCTGGATACATACAATGGGCTAAATGAGAGATGACTGAGATTTAACCCCATTCATATCTATGGGAATTTAGTTCTACTGGCTATTTAGATATAGTCCATGGGATGTTGATTACCCCTTTTTCTGCACCTGGTAAGAATTCTAACTGTGATGTTCATCTTCCACAAATATATATCTGAGAAAGTATGTGATCAAACAACATAGCCAGCCCTACTATTAGCCAGAATGAAGCAGGTGCCTTAGGAAGCAAATACTTAGCTCTCTGCTCATTCCCATCCTAGTAAGATGGCATCAGTGATGTTTGCTTATTGCTAGCCTGGACAGAGGAACTCAGAGCTGGTGCAGTCATCTATGTGACTCTTCCCAATATGCCATAGTGCTGTAAGGAACAGCTTTTGACCAAGACAAGGAATGACTCTAGGCACGTTTCAACAACTCTTATACACAGACTGGTGCCACAGCTCTACTGCAGCATTTAAATGAATAGTGGGACGGTGCTGGTGGATAGAACTAGTCATATACAGTCAGGCCTTTATATTTGTGGATTCAGGAATCAAGGATTCAACCAAGAGGGATGATCTTCTGTGTAGCCCCTTTCCATCAGCAATATATCTGGTGAAAATACAGGAGGTTTTCTCTCCTGTTGCACATGAACTATGGCATGGCCTCTCTTTGGAGATCCAGTTGACAATATTAGTCTTATTTCAGCACCAAGTTAAAACTCGACTGTTCGTGCAAGCTTTTAGGGCCCATTGGATTGTGCATTTTAGCTTTTTGTGTGTGTGTGTGGGGGGGAGGTGGCTTATTTTTTTTTAAATGTTGTTGAATTGTTTTAAATTATTACAATTGTTTTAAACTTCTTTTATTAACTCTGTCCAAGATCTCCAGATACAAAAGAAAGAAATAATTATTTTAACAAATAAAACAAAGCAACCTGCATTATGATTCCTTATCTAGCTTGCTGCTTCCAGAGACTGTGAAAGATGCTCTCCCATTATGATTCAGCCGCAGGAGTTGTCAGCTCCTCTATGTGGAAGTTGGGCTGGGGGAGGGAGTGTCAATGCAATCTGCCCCTTTGTTTCAGACATTAAAATGTCTTGTGCGAGTTCCTATTAGGCAGACAGGAATGTAACTGAGAGTTTCCCCACAGACAAAAGGCACCACTCCTTTAAGCAGGAAGGGAAAGCCTGATTAATGGAAATGCTGCCACAGTAACAATGAATAAATAATGGACTGCACCCAGGATCTGCTTTCCGCTAGTGACAAGGTTCTGCCTATGGAAAGTCCCTCTGCCCCTTTTGAGAGGGGCTCCCCCCCAACTTCACAAATGGTCCCATTTAGCAAGATGTCCTGGTCTTCCATGTGCTATGTAGGGTAGGTGGGGGACTGCTGTGGGAAGGAGGGATGGGGAAATCTGCTTCTGGCAGCCCAGTTGCACACATCTCAATCTGGATCCAACCCAATTATGTATTAGTGCTGCGGCTGTATTATCTCTGTAATCTCTGTAAAAGCTTTGAAAGGGAGGGAAGAATGAGTACTGTGGCCAAATTTGAACTGGGGGCATCCAGGTTCACAGCACTGTAAACTGAAAGAAACAAAGACGCTTTCCAGGCTATACACAGGTCTGAGGCAAGTCAGAGCGAGCTATCTAGAAAGTACAAAAATAGATGTCAGTTTATGCTTGAATCAAAGTATTTGGACAGACAGTGTTCTCCTCAGTTTTATTCTTATCAGGGAGATCAGTTACCTCAGATCAACTCCTCAGAGAGGGAACTAGTGTAGCCTGAGGTGCTTCCTAGTTTCCTTGCCAATTCCCTGCTACTTCTCTGCTTCTATCTTTGATTGAAATGCCTTCTTTTATTACAATAGAAGTGTGTTAGAGACACACTCCTTTCCACAACCTTCATTTACTAGCAGATGGAACCCCATTCTTAAATCTCCCATGGCTCTTTGAGATGTTGTTGTTGCTGTTGTGTTCCTTCAAGTTGTTTCTGACTTCCAGTGACAGTAAAGCAAACCTATCACAGGATTTTCTGGGGCTGAGAGCATGTGACATGCTCAAGGTCACCTAGTGGATTTCCATGGCCGAGTGGGGAATCAAACCCCAGTCTCCAGTGTCATAGCGTAACACTCAAACCACTACACCATGCTGGCTCTCCCCTGAGATGACTTCTCAATTTTATTCATTCATTCATCTATTGAACTGATACTCCATTTTTCTCCTGGGATGAGATCCATATACCCCAAACATTCTATGCACTAACAGAACATTCATTATCTCAGATGTGGATATTTACATAGAGAAAGGCATCATCTTCATAAATCAGAGGGAAGTTAGAGTAAACCCCCTGGTTTCCAGAGGTACAAAAATACTTGTGTGGAAGAGAAACCCAAAGCAGCCCACTGAGGACTGAGCATGCTCACAGACCACAGAATATTGACTCAGCTGTAATGGATGTGGCACTGAAAAACTGGTGGAAGGATGAAACAGAATGGAGCATAGCCGGCAAAATGAAAAGGGCATGGGTGGCTGGTAGGCTGAACAGAAGTATTCTACAGTCCAACACTTTGTTGCAGATCATTCTGTTAACTCTTATTAAATAAACATATTTCAACCTATTAACACACATTCTCCATAACAAAGGAAGGTAATTTGGTCGCTCTAACACTTTCTTTGGCATACAATGGCAAAAGCAAAAATATAGAAGTGTGTGCTTCGATGAAAGGGACTCTTGAGATTTAGGGTAAAATGATGTCTTGAACCAAAAATGTGCGTTTTGGTGGAGGTTTGAACATTGGCTAAGCAGGTCATTCACCAACACATAGTCTGATAAAAATAATAGGATTGAATTACTTCCCCTGAAAAACAGAACCTGATTAAAGAAAGAGTGATACTGAGTGAGGCAATAACATCTATAGCTGAAAAGGAAATTAGTGAAATCTACAACTGCGATTTGTCAGCTCAAGGCACCTTCCTATTCAAATATGGCTTTTGAGTATATGCACCCATAAAGTTGCATTTATAGCAATGAGAGGTACTAAGATTAATATGCAGAACAAATATTCAAATAGAAGTATGGTTCCTGAACTTGTAACCCTTAACCGATGTATTAAGATGCATGTGTAGGTCCCATGTGGAACAATCAGGAATGCAGTAGGAAGATCCTATTTGTTTCGATTCTCGTTGGAAGAACTTGAATGACGCACAGATTGGAAGAGCTCAATAGGCTGGACGAATCTACTGTTAGTAGAGATTATATTAGAAGGAAGTGGATGTACCTGTTTTGCTCTAAATAGGGGTAAAAACGTAAACCTCTACTCCAGGTAAGGATCTTTATGACTGTCTGCAATTTCCCCCAATCCAGCATCCTTCAGATGCTTCAAATTCCCACCATCTCCAATCAGCAGGGCCATGCGCCTAGAGGGCTGCCCATTTGGAGCTATGTTATATTTGATTCTACACCATTTGTTCACTCTGATTGCATACAATCGTGTAAGTTATATCTGAAGTAATTATTTATTTTTATTCCTTTCATTTGTATCCTGCCTTTCTTCCAAAAAGGCACTCATGGTTGCTAATAATATTAAAATAAAGATTTTCTTAATTGAAGTACAATAAAAAAGCAAATACATTAAAAACACAATAAAAGACACAGCCATTGTCAAACTACTTAGATGCCCTTCAAGATCAGACCAGCTTGCCCATGAAAGGCCTGCTTGAATAGGAATGCCCTTGCCTGCTAATAGAGAAACAACAAAAAAGGAGCCAGCCTACTATTGCTTGGCAGCAAGTGCCAGCTTCTCAAAGCAGCCACCAACAAGGCTCTTTCTTGCCTTTCCACTCACCAGAGACAGGAGCAGGACTGAGAAACTGGCTTCCCTGAAAATCTTAAAACCTGAAATGGCTCATACAGGAAAATGCGTTCTTTCAAACAATCCTGAATCACACAGGGCTTTACAGATCATAACCAGAAATCTGAATAGTGCCTAGAAAGAAACCATATGTTGTAACAACACAGTCACCAGCTCTGGTCAACAACTGGACTGCCATATTCCAGACCAAGTGATCCATCCAAATAGGTTGCAACTAATGGCATGCATCACCATGACCAGATCAAACCAAGGCATATGTCATTGTGACCAAATTTGCTAGCATGGTTACCACTGATGTACTAGCTTCAGCTATGAAAATGCACTCCTGGACACCACTGAAACATAAGGGAAATTGCAGGTGCAGAAATATAACCAAACTGGGAACCTGAGCCTTCAGAAGAAGTATGGCCCTATCTGACATGCTAGATTTTTATCCCTTGATTTTCCATTTGAGTGTACAGATCTATGGTCACCATGGAACCTACTTCTAATAGGACAACCCCGGCACAGATGTTGAAGTCTCCCAGAATAAGAAGTTGAGGAGGTTCCAGTGGCATCCTCAGGACCACCCTGGTTAGCTCAGTAAGGGAAACTATTAGGGAGATATAATACTCAAACTCAAACCTGGAAGACTGTGGGAGGGTGCACCTGGTCAGGGAAACAGAGTCATGGTAGACTACTGGAATTATGCTTCCTGATAGTGAATCTCTCCTCCAGTCTCATCACCTGGAGAAGAGGTTTACCTTCATCCAATCAGACTTCCATGAACCAGAACAACATGATCATCCTGGATCAGGATGTCGATACTACTTTCTCCCATTCAATTACAATAACATTCAACACTAGTAGTCTTAGCCCAGGGTGATTCTCACTGAAACAATTCAGGATCTCTAACTTGGGAGACAATGTGGGAATAAACATCACACTGTTGTGCACCCCACACTTTTAATCACACTGCTTCCCCCTGCCATTTCTCTGTCTGCCCTTCACTATTACAATGACCACTCTCTAATTCACTCTACCTCATTGCTTCCATCTGAAACACATCTGAAAAGCAATACAAACTGAGGATGATACCATGCTCCCCTCTCTTTCTTGTTCATCATAGAAGTGGTTTTCCCCAAAGGATGGCCCCTTCAGAGTAATCTCTTTCATGTCAAACTCCATGCAATGTTTCCCTTTTTGCCTAAAACCAAGGAAGCTGATGCAAACTGGTAAAAATGGCAGAAAGTGTCCGACAGGAATATACTGAGCCAGAGTCCTGGTACTTTCAGAAGTCTGAACTTTCTGGCCCCAGAAGTTCTTCTGGAACAACCACAGGTAAAAAGCAGCTAACCATAGTACATTCATGGTCTACTTGGGCAGAGTAAGGGATCGCTTCTTTCTCTCCTGGCAGGTTTGGGTTTGGGTTTGTTTTTTTGCTAATTCTTCTTATTATAAAGATGAATTAGTGCATGTGTTGGTCACATACTTGTTAGAAATAAATATCTAAATCATTCAGCAGCATCATAAAGTGCAAGAAACTGATCTCATGACTTTAGTGAAAATCTCCATAAAGCGGAACTTTTATAAATTCTGCTCAATGTAATTTTTGTGAACAGATGTACATTCAGCCCTATATCCTATTATATTGTCTCTTGTAGAGCCACTGGCCCACATTTTGAACCCAAACATCTGAGAGGTATAGATAATCACTAAAATGGTTGGCAGTGCTAGAGCTAGGGAACTGATGAATGGTGTCCCTTTCTTGTCCTGTGCCTCCATGAGTATCCCATTGGGAAGATTGCAAAGTGATTACTTATCTTCCAGGGCACTACATACAGGGGCCACAAAGCCAAGAGGAATCCCAACAGAAAATTCCTGGGGCTACAAGTTGGACTCACTACTCTGTACTAGTATCCAGCCTGATTGCTATTTCTCTAGCTCCACATACAAAACCATTCTGTCAATGGGAACTGGAAAAGGAAGGTGGGCACAAAGTAGCTCAGCCTGGAGCTAGGGAAGACTCATGCAAGGGGGCCTCTCTGACAGGTGCAACTGAAGATACTGCAAGTTTGTGCATAATATTGTTGGGAGCACCTGATTTCTGTGATAATATATAGGTCCAAAAGACCCAATCTGTAAATGATATCATTACTCATTATGACTGAGAATACAGAACATTTTTCTTCTGCCTATTGGATTCTTACATTAAGAGAGGAGAACCTGCCCACCAGCAGTGTTCCTGCACTGCAGAAAACTTAGAAAATTCAGTGTGAAGCTCATTCAGGGCCCGGTTTTGTCCAGATGCTGATGCTGCGTATGATCAGCCACTCACTCTGACTCTCAGTCACCATAATGCGCACACACTCAGGCACAGAGGCCGTGCTACTCTCTAGATTCTCTCTGTCAAAATTTCCATGCTCAAAGTGTCCAATGGGGGTATACCTCATACAGTGTTGCTTGCCTTTCTCAGTGCCCAACTCTACAAGCCCTGCCCGGAGAAAGTCCCCTGGATGGTGCTCAGACCCTGTATGGATCTGAATACGGAGTATGTGAGCTGCTTGCTTAAACACAATTGTGAAAGAATTGCCAGCAGAGGGGGCCTTGCCCCAGAAATAGTCTCCCATGTTGCTGTAAGCCTTATAGGGAAGGTAATTTTCGAATGTCACAATATCTGTAACCATATCTGCAGGGGGATTGTCTGGGACTCTAGAAAGGTCCTCCTCAAAGTCTTCATCTTTCAGCTTGTTTGCTGTGCCCTGGAAGGAAGAGTAGTGGCCAATATGTTGGAAGAGGGATGGCTTGAAACGAATGACCTCCTTTTGAGTGAGAAGGAGGCGAAAATGCACAAGAAGCCAGTCACATGGCATCTCTTGGTAAAAGAGCATGAGGAAACGAGCCAGCTGGGGAAGATCGTTGGAGTGGTAGAGTTTGCCAATGTAGCCTAACTTGGAAAACTCCAGAGTGACCCAGTAGGAGCCCTTGAGGGATGTCAACCTCTTTTGGATGGCTGTGAAAAAGGATTTGGAGCAACGGACATCATCTTCAATCATGACGAAGTAGGTAGAGAGGTTGGCTGCAAAGTTCATGAGGTAGGCATAATCCACATTCTGCTTTGATCTGAATTGCACACGGTCTTCAGAGTCATTGAAGTTCCTCTTTAAGCCTTCCAGGGAAGGGTAATACTCAGAAGGTGCATGGATAAGTAGCAAGCGGCCCAGCAGAAGCTGAGGAGCAAATCTCTTGGCAATCTTGTCGACCACTTGTGCATTCCATTCCTGGTCTGGATCAGCTAAGTGCACCACTATCACCATCCTCCTCAGCTCTTCCTGTGTTGATTGTCCAAAAACAGACTTAAGGGTCTCTAGCAGATAGTTCTCTCGCTTTCGCTTGACAGAACACAGCCCCACTGTCAGAAACTCTGAAACAGACAACAAAAAGGTATACACTTCATGAATGTGAGGATGTGCTAGAAATGCTTACAGTAGCCATCTAAACCAACACCAAATCCAGCTCCTTGTAAAATTGCATACTTTTTGAAGAACTCACTGTTACCAGATGAAGGTGACTGCCAGTAGACTGCGGACAGATAAATGAAAATGCTTCCACCCATGATAAACAACCAGTGTTACGAATTTGTTCTGACATGATGTGGTGATTATTCCAGATTTAAGGGATTTTTAAAAGGAGGTCAGCAAATTCAAAGAACAACTTTCCTTATTCTCGTTTCCTCAGTGTCCACACTGAGTGTCGGCCACACTGGCTGGGGATGGGCAGTGTGACCCCACATACCTGAAGGGCAGCAGGTTGTAGGAAAGCCTGTTGTAGAGCAGGGATAGGCAAATTAGGATCTACTGTTAAAGCTCTTCATGATTTGAAGTAGATCAGCCATGATTTCTGACTTGGCAGGAGAAAGTTGAACCCAAGCTCCCCTAAATCTGGAATCGGCACACCTCTCCATTTTAGCTTCCCCTTGAGCTCTAAAAGGCCAAAAGCATGCTAGTGCAGCTACCACTTTGTCCAACCAGAAATGATGTTATGTTACTCCTGCTCCCCTTTTATGCCCTTTCTAGTGAGTGGAGCGTTCTTGAGGTTTTCAGTTAGAGGCCCCCCAATAGCATTTTAGAGTGTTGGAGGGGCAAATGATTTTTTTTTAAAGGTGATGCAGGGCCATGGGGATCCAAAGAGCTACTCTGGATCTAGCAAAGCACTTCATGCACCTTACAGATCACACTCTCCCACCCTGGCCCTAAATTATATTGCTGAAATGAAGATGGGGAGGGGGTGGGTTGTGTATGTGTTGAATGAGCTTAGGAGAAGGTTTGTGTGTCTGTGAGATGAGGTGGGGGAGTGAGGAGGGACAGAAGTGGATTTATTGTAGATCTCTCTCTCTCTCTCTCTCTCAACAAATTTCGGATCAGAATTCTTTCATTCTAAGTGTTTGTCTTTTGTACCAAGCTTCAGTTGGTGGTCCTGGGGTCCCATTGAAATAAAATGTACTTCAAATCAGCCTGAAGCCTGACCACTGCTGTCACAGAGGACAGTCTCTCAATATCTTTGAGCCATGACAGCTAACTGAAATGTGTGCTGGGATGGAACAGGAAAGGGCTACTGCCTTTATGTTGACTTCCCAGAATCATCTGGCTGGTTATTGTGGTAAACAAGATAATGGATTAAATGGACCTTTTATCTCTTTCTCTTTCTCACTCCCAGGAGAGTTCTTCTTACAAACATGCTTCCTTCTGCAATGAAAGACATCACACAACCTTCTATTGTTTTTACTGCAATGAAACAATTAATCTTGACAATGCTAAGGCATGTTTTACTTCTGTTTGCTCTGATCAGTTCTAAGAAATCCAACACTGAATTCGGCTGTTTGGAAGGTCTGTTCAGTCTGATGCAAAATGAGAAAGGGTGAGCTAAAAATACTTCATACGCCACATCCACACACTAGTGGCTGATGTGGTTTCAATGCAGAGATTCTACTCCAGGTTTTAGTCTGAACTTTAAAGGAACTGTTGAAGAACTTATTCTCAAACAGGTTCAGTGCCATGGATAGTTCCATTAAGTTTCAGGATAAAGCCCTGAGCACATTTACCAAACCATTCACATGAAAAACCCTAGCCACCACTAATAAGAGCCTTTAAGAATTTGACTAAATTCATTTGCTAATCCTGAATAGAGCAGACCCATTGAATCATCTTCTGAATAGTAATTCAACACTTTTATCAATTCTATTGGAAGTGGGGCATCATTTTGTGCCTTATCTTAGGCAGCAATGAATTGTCACTTCATTCCCTTCTAGGAGCTATGTTAAAGAAAAGAAACTACAGTACTGGGTTATATACTGTAAGACTCTATTTTCATTCCTCCACTGGATGGCAGTGTGGGGTCAGAAATGGGCAAGAAAGCCCTTCTGTTAGCCCCACTGCTCTGCCACTGAGGGATCCTGGGAGTTCTAGTCCAAAAAGTAACTTTTCCAAGCTTTGTCTTTTATCCTATTTGCCTGTTGGCGGTAAGTGCAGAACTCACTTTTCTGGAGCGGGGGCATACCAGCAAGATATTGATAAGAAACATTCAGGAAGTTGGTAGCATTGCTTAGCCTTTGAAGGCTATGACGGTTCTGGTTGTCACGAAGCTGGTGAAGACCCACATCCTGAGCCCATTGCTGCACCTCTTTCTGTGAAAAAACAGTTTGTCAGAAATAATTAGAGGCTTACACCATTTATCAGAGTGCATCTGTCACCGCAAGTCAGCAAACACCTGTGATTAAATTTCTCCATGGCCCAGCACAGCCATATTTGCTGGGGCCCAGCGGCTAGAATTGTGTGAATTGGATACTAGAAAGTAACTTTCCTAAGATCTGCTGCACCTCTAGATGATGAGACACATGACTAGATCTGTTTGTAGCAATTTCTTGGATGTCTACTAGGTCTTTTCCAAAAGTTAAACTAGGACATGGTTTGCTGAAGTGTTTCTATAATCAGAAGGGCAAATTTTCTTCTCTCTGAATTTTAAGATTTTTTTTTAAGTCAGATTGCAATATATCGCAATGTAACCTGAAAAAAATTAAGGAAAAAATAAGGAAAAGAGAAGGGAAAAAAATTCCTACGCTAGGGTGAGAATAAAATATTGCAACTGTTTCTGAGAAATGCAAGAAAATAGTCTGGGACAACTGAAATGTTGGCTATTTAACCCCTCCCCCTACAAAAAACTACAGCAACAAACCCCACAACTTTCTGATAACTTGTCTAGATTAAAGCATTCCTGAGTTTCCAGGACCTCAATGGAATAACACTAAGAAAATTTTAATTCCCCGATAGCATGAAAAGTGAATTCTTCAGCCCCCACTGGACGTTAAACAGAAGTTCTTTTTTTGCATCTTTTACTGCCAGCTATTTGGGATGGGAAGATTAAAATTGCTGCCCAATAATAGCTACAGCAAAAATCTGGATTTTGCTGCTACTATTGTGCTCTTGCTGGAGAGATCCTTTTGAAGTTGATGGAAACAGCATCTGCTACTAGCATCAACCAGTTCCTTGACTCCTACTCAGGCGGACTCCATTTGGACTTGGATTGCTTTCTACTCTTTTCACCCATTTTGCCACTTCACGCCATTCTGCTTGGCGCCTGCTCGCTTGGACTTTGGATTGTGTGTAATATGTCTCTAGAACCTTCCTACCCCAAACAGGGCAATTAATTTCAACTGGCAGGTCTTGCTTCTCCACAGAAGAGATGGTATTGCAGAGAGGGTTGAAAATGTCTAAAGCAGAAGTGGAAGAAACAGAAACTGTGGATCTTCCAGTGAAATCCACCAAGGAAACTCGAGACAAATCTCAAGACGCTCAAAAGACGGTTGTTTACTAGAAAAGAACATTTTCTTAGGGAAATATGCCTCGTGCATTTCAGCCTGTGTATACTCTTGTAGCCTTCTTTAGAGACTATTAGAAAAAAAAGTTCAGAAACTGAGGAACTCTCAACCATCGACTGGAGAAAAGATGTCTGTACTAATAAAACAACAATAATAGAGCAGTTATATGAGAACTCAAGAAAACCCTTTAAGACTGAAAAGTTTTTGCTTCAATTAGTCAGGATTTATAAGAGGTTGCTAGAATTAAGCCTGCATGGAGAAAGTCAATACTCACTAGACGATTCAATGAGAAGAAAGATTGGAGGGGGTAAAGGAATGGAGCGGGAATTTATAAAATTTTACTGGAAAGCCAATTTAAACTGGAAGAGGTTTTATTAGAATTACAGGAAAGAAATATTTAAGTAGTAAACAAATTCAAGAGTGGTAAAATGAAGGCATCAAGATTAAAAATACTAAAATAAGGGAGCAACAGTTAAAAATTAATCAGAAGACAATACAGAACACCACAGCAGTTATCATATGTAACAAAAAAATACACCTTCTAATTGTTGGCATGGATATGGAAGTGGAAGCACAGGCATACATATACATATGTGGTGGGAGTGTTGTAATTTTGGCAGGAAATAATTAATGAAATAAATGAAATAATAGGGGAAAAGTTGGAATTAAAATAAAGAAAAATGTATGCCTCTAAATGTCAAGAATTTGGGATTGAATAGAGATGAGGAATATTTACTGAAACAAATGTTGAGTGCAGCGCAGACTGTTTTTGCCCATAATTGGAAAGACAAATGAAAATGGAAGGTGGATAGATGCCAATATTATATTTCAGTATATATAACGTTTGATTTTATATTAGAAAGAAGAATGGTATATATGGATCAGTCAAAAGAAGATGACTGGTTAAGGAAGTGGAACAAACTAATAGAAGCAACAAAAGAAAGGAAGGGGTACAAAATTATAAAAGATACAATTCATATGATTCTCCACGTAAAAAGAAAGAGTTTTTAAATAAAAATTGACTCTGTTCCCTGGGGGTTAGCGTGGGAGGGAAGGGTTAAAGCAGTAATATATTTATTGGAAAATTAATTTGTCTGTTGTGGGTGGAACACTGGTGGTTTTGTATTAATTGCTGGAATAATTGTTTTCTCATATGTATATCAGTGTTAGTCACTCCAAACTGAAATGAAAATGTTGAAAAAAACTAATAAAACATTCTTCTAAGCAACTTGAAATATACCTCAATTTTTTTTCTGTGAGTTAAAGTGCGTATGTGTGTGTGTGTGTCTGTGTGAGTGAATCTTTATGATGACTTCATGAATTTCATATGGGTTTCTTAGGCAGGAAATACTCAGGGGTGGTTTGCCAGTTTCCTCCTTTGGAATACAACCTATAGCACTTGGTATTAATTGATCGTTCCATAAAGATTTTTTTTCTTTTGAAGACCACTCTCTTTCAAGCCTTCATGTTGGCAGTGAGTGCAGTTAGAGTCAAAAGTAGGAGAGAGGAGTAGCTCTCAACCTCTCCTTTTCTTCTCTCCTTTGTCTTCATCTTTCTCTGACAATCTCTTTTCTCTCCCATCCAATGAACTACTGGTCAATCATTTTTACCAATGGTCTGTATCAACTGTCTTGAGAAGCTGTTTGAAACTGGGCTCAGGGCTGAATGAATGGTACCTAAAGATTATGTGAGTCCACTGGTGGTGACTGATGCACATTAGGACTTAGTGGGGCAGGGGATGAGGTCAAATCAATCAGTTAAATTTATGACTTAGAACAACTAAGGAAATGGAAGGGAGGAGGAATGGGCAGCTCAAACTGTTGAAAGATGTTGACTAAAAAGAATCTTGGAATGGGAAATTGCAGTTACCAAAACATGTGCTATGAGAAACTTGCCTCACTTCACCACACTATAATGTTTCAGGAGGAAGGAGGAAAAACATTATATTGTCCAGAGCAAACATCCTTGCTATATAGTGATAAAATATCAGGTTCAAAGTTGACAGCCATCTCCAAATTTGAGCCCTCTACAGCAGTGATTCTCACCCTGTGCCCCACCCCTGATATTTTGGACTTTAGTGCCCAGAAACCCCAGCCAGAATGTCAGGGGTCATGGGGTGTAAGTCTCAGACATCCAGAAGGTTAAAAAACACTGCTGTAGAGATACAGAACTATACAGAGGAAGGTCTGAATGGGGTGGGGAAGAATGGTGTCCCTTTTCCCTCTCGCTTTCCAGAAGCTTCACTGAAGACATTTAAACAGCACTGCAAAGCTCTGGTTCTAGGAACCACATGGCCCTAAACAGGAGCACCTTTCTTAGGATTGGAGATGCATGGCCACATTTTGTTGTAGAGCCCCAGCAGCACCACCAAATAGGGGATAGTATACATGGATATCTCCATACTGAGGAATAAACACCATCTGTGTATCTATAGATGTCTTTTTCACTCCTTCACCTTTTCTCAAAGTTTCTCCTGCCAATGATGCTTCAATATTTAGCTCAATCCACACTTCTAAGCAAAGCAACCCCATCTGCACTTCTCAAACTAATATGCAGGTAGAGCCACAGTTCCGCCAATGGTACTATACTTCAAAGAAGTGGGATGGCATGGTCTTGTGAGGAAAGAGGCTAAACACTGATGGTAGCAGTGCTGCTGGTAGGGTCCCCATGTTCAATAGGCATTTGCTGAGAACCCAGACTAAATATACCAAACAGCTACTGGGCAGCAGCAGTAGCGGGATACATGTGACCCTGGTGGCAGATCTTTCAGAGACAATGATAACATTTGTTAGTACTGTGCAGAAGAAGGCATGGTAAATTTGAACATCTTTTACCAGAAGATGAAATTCCCAGGTCAGATAGCACTCAATGAGTTACTGGAGTATAACAGAAGCTATGCTGTGGCTAATGACAAACTCAAGCTGAAAAGGCATTCAGCTGTTGCTGTGCAGAGAGGTGAAAGGAAAGTCTGAAGCTGCACAACACATAGGAACATGGAATGTGAGAAGCATGTATCGGGGAAGGTAGACATAGTAAAACAAGAAATGGAGCATACAAACATTGCAATACTTGGGGTGAATGAACTAAAGGGGACAGGAATCTGACCTTTGAGTCAGATAATTTCAGTATTTTACTCTGGAAATGAAAATCTAGGAAGAAATGTGGTGTCATTAATAGTGAGGAGAAATGTAAAAACAGTCAAAGGATATTATTCCATCAGACTGTGCATTATATCAGTAAGACTTCAGGGAAAACCTATCAATATAACCATAATCCAAATTTATGCTCCAACCATAGAGGCAGGAGAAGAAGAAACTCAAAGATTATGCATTGGAGTTCAGGAGGAAATTAATCACACACCAAAAGAAGACTTGTTGTTAATCATAGGTAATTGGAATGTAAAAGTACAAAACAGAGCAGAACTGCAGAAAAATTTGGCCTAGGGTGAAGAAAAGAAGCAGAAGAGCCACTGACTGTATTCTGTGACGCCAACAGTCTGGTCACTGCAAACACATTGTTCGAGCAACCAAAGAGGTGACAGTACACATGGACATCTCCAGACGGTCAATATAGAAGTCAAATACACTACATAATTGGAAGCAGAAGGTAGATAAGCTACATTCTCTCTGCAAAAACAAGACCAGGTGCAGATTGTGGAGCAGACCATGAACTGCTAATACCAAAAATTAGAATAAAGCTAAAACAGAACACCGAACCAACTACTGTGCCAAAATACAACCTGAACAACATCCCCGTAGAATTTAAAGATAATATAATGTAAAAAAAAATAGGTTTACACTATTAAGCCTAATGAACTGAGAACCAGAAGAACTCTGGACAGAAGCCAGGGACATTGTCAGGGAAAAATGCAAAAAGATACTATCTGCAGCCAAAAAAAAAGAGAAATCTCAATGGATGACAGATTAAACTCTTCAAGCAGTAAAGGACAGATGAGAAGCGAAAGTAAAAAGGGACAGAAACAGAGTCAGAACAAGTTCATCAACTTGTGCACAGGGACAAGGAGAACTACTATAATACGAAATGCAGAGAAATAGAAAAGGACACTAAAAAAGGAATTAAAAAGAGATCTCTTCAGCAAGATCCAAGAAATCAACAGGAAATTTAAACCAAGAACATATCACATGACCAAGTACAAATAAAAAGATGACTGACACAACACATGGGAGAACTATATAAAAGAGATTAAAGGTTGACAGATTCATTCAAGGAAGAACCATTTGAAAATGAATCTACAGTTTTGGAAAGTGAGGTGGAACGTGAGTGCACTCACAGCACTTGGGAGAAATAAATCACCAGGAATAGACGGAATACCAACAGAACTGCTTCAAGTTCCAGAGACAGAATCTACATGGAAAACAAAACAATGGTTCATAGATTGGAAATGCTCAATATACATTCCAATCCCCAAGAAGAAAGGGGACACTAGTTACTGCAATAAACCCAAGACCACTGTATTAATTTTCCATGCAAGCAAAGTGATACTCAAAATTCTACAACAAAGATTTTACCATATATGAAACAAGAAATGCCAGATCTCCAAGCTGGATTCAGGAAAGGAAGAGACACAAGGGATCATATTGTAAACACACATTGGATAATGGGGCACATCAAGGAATTTCAGAAGAAAATCAGCCTGTGCTTTATTGATTACAGCAAAATCTGATTGTGTAGATCATAAAAAACTCTGGGTCACTCTTAAAGAAACAGATGTGCCACAACCTTTGATTGTCCTGATGCGTAACCTGTACTCAGAACAAGGGGATACCATAAGGACAGAATAAACATAATGATTTCTAGTTGGACAAGGAGGTCAGGCAAGGCTGCATTTTATCACCTTATCTGTTTAACTTGTATTCTGATCATATCATATGTAAAGCAGGATTAAAATCAGAGGAAGGAGGTGTGAAAACTGGAGGAAGGAACATCAACAATTTAAGATATGCAGATGACACCATATCACTAGCAAAGACTTGGAAAATTACTGAAGAAAATCAAGGATGAAAGTGCAAGGGGAAGTTCATGGCTGAACATTAAGAAAACAACAATAGCAACCACAGATGATTTACATAACTTTAAAGTGAATGATAAAGACAATAATAGGATTGAATTACATAAGAACAACAAGGTGGGTGTGGACAGGTCTGCTGGATATTTGGTTTCTCTTTTACATCCAGAACAAAACACACATGCTATGCTTACCATTGCAGAATCCTCTTGGGGCCAGGAAGTCAGATTTATGATGAGTAGGAACACCATCAGGGAAATGCCTACTGTAAGTGACCACCTCAGAAAGCACCGCATGGCAACCGTTAGCTTGGGAAAGAATTTTCCTTGCGGTAGTCTAGTGAGTCCACAGCAATTCTGGATTCCACCTGCTAGCTGCTTAACAAAAAAGAGCAAGATATGAAATGCCTTCTCTCAAAGCTCTTGCACACAGGGGTAAAGCAGGCATGCAAACTGCAATGCTCAGCATTCCTTTTCAATGGTTATGCTGGCTAAGGCTGCTGGGAACTGCAGTTCAATAGCATATAAAAGATCACGTAATTCCCAAACTTTCAGTAAAGCTTCTGCCTGTATGCTGATTTTTGTCCACGTGTCAAGAAATCTTGCAATTCTCAGATGCTTACATACAAAAATTAGGCTGTATGCCTGACGACAGAAAACTAGGTTTTTTTGGTTGGTCACTTACTTTTAAAGTGCCATGCACAGTGCTGATGCTATATAAATAACTTAATGCTGATGATAACATTGCCTTATCTTAACACACATGAGTGTAAAATTATTTTTATAGGTATTATAAAAAGAACTAAGTAAAAGAGATAATTAGGGAAAGTATTTCTCAAGAGATTAAAAGAGATATATAACTACAGTATTTAATGGACTCATAAAACACCCAGGGCTTGACTGGCTGTGAAGTTCATCTCTGCATTTCTAGATCTTCCATCACATGTTTTCCAAATATTCATGTTTGTGTCATATCACAAACTAAAATGAAGAAAACAACAATATACACAGAAGCAAGTGTCTATAATACAATGCCTAAAATCTAACAGAAAATCTAACAGAAAGTTAAAACTGGTTCAGTCTCATATCTATGTTGAATTAAGTAGCATATTCAGAGGAGAATAAAACTGAAAAGACGCAGGAAACAGGAAGGCTGTGCTAGTTATAAAATTAAATCTTGGGTCACAAAAACTTCAGTTGTCCAATATCCTACATTTTAACTTTGCATAATTTATTTCACTATGACTAATGAAACTTTAATCCAAGGTTGGCCAACAGGTACATCTCATGGGCCATGTGAGACCCTGTCCATTTTTGTGGTTCTTTCATCTTTCCATTTATTCATTTGGTTTTTGAAAAGGGAGAATCACAATTCATCCAGGAATGCATATGCTCCTTCAAAGTAAGAAGCTCAGCTTTTCTTTAGTGAAAAACAGTGTATCAAAGTGTTGTTTTAAAAACATGAAACAAACTTCTAGTCATTCTCTAGTCATGTAAAGTTCTCTACTCTAATCCCTGTTTATTGGAAGTTACAGAATTTTAGAGCTATGGTGGACATTGAAGGTCATATAATCTAACACCCACTCAGTGGAGGAATTAACAGCATCCTTAACAGATGGCAGCACAGTCTGTACTTCAGGGACAGGCAACTATGGCAGACACAGAAGTAAATTTTCATCTCAGCGATTCTGCTCTGGGCTGCAGTGCCCTCAAAACAGATGAAAAATGGACATGAATCTGGAACTAATTTTGATTCTGAGACTTTTCAGTTCTTTTTGGAGGCGAGGGGCCCGGAGGAGTGTTATAAGGCAAGTCACCACTCCTGGGCAGATCTTGGAGTAGTGCTTAGGTATTTCTCTTTTAGTTAAGGGCAATTTTTGCTAAAGGGGGCTTTGGAGGGTCCAATCACACCTTGTGGTGCAAGAAAGTGACTGGGACTACACACAGTCATTGGGTTGCACTCCACCTCCTAAAACAGACTTTTCTACTACTAACACCTCTTACAGACTGGAATGTTTCTCTTATAAAAGAAACTGAATTTCTTTGTGGAAGCTTCCGTATGAAACATGTTTCTCTACGGAAAGCAGCTGAACTCTACTACTTTTCTAATTAGTGCTGGTTCTTGTCCTGCCGTATGAAGCAAAAAAGAACAAATCTGCTTCATTTTCTGAATACCAATCCTTCAGGTATTTTGAAGACAGCTATCATGTCTCCACGAGCACGGCTTAGCACATAAAAGATTTGAGGTCCAGGATCCTCTGCATAAAATTGGCATATACTAATTTATGTCTACCTATGCAAACTGAACAATCATCAGTAGGATTCATTTAAACATCACACAAAGTAAACCCAGTGAGTTAATTTGTCATCCAAATCATCACAAATAGTAATAATAAAAAAAGCAATTACCATATATACTTACGTATAAGTCAACTTCAGGTATAAGTCAAGGGCAGGTGTGGGGGCCAAAATTATGGATCATGATATGACCCATGGCTAAATCAAAGGTCATTCTGCAAAGAGGGGAAAGTGCTGGGGCCACCTCAGGGAGCCACCATTTTCCTGTTCTGGTATTCAGAAAGGCCTTTTGGCACTCTGCTCAGAGAAGGGGATGGTCCCTTCCCTTCTTCTTCTTTTTGATAAAAGTTAATTTACAATAGTAACACATATCCAAAAAAAGGAACCATCCCCTTCTCTGAGTAGAGTAGCAAAAAGCAATTGCTCAATCCATCCTGGGAGAACCTAAAAGAAGCACTGACTCCCTCTACCCTCTTGGTGCTCCTTTGAGAGAAAGTGCAAAAGACTGCTGCTACCACCATTTTTCCATCCCAGACCACAAAAAGGTCAGAAGCAGTAGAGAAAGTAAGGGGAATGGTGCTTTTTTTTACATTCTCCCAGGACAGACTATTGTAAGGTCTTACCTTTTACCACTCTACCCTGAGAAGGGGTGGTTCTTTTTTTTTTTTATAAGAGTTAAAATACAGTACATATATTGACCCATGGCTAAGTTGACCCAGGTGTTTTGAATCAGTTTTTTTGACTAAAACGTTTAGACTTATACATGGTTATATATAGTAATTTGTACTCTATCCCAGTTCTCCTAAATCACTAGTAGCCCTTCATTAAAATTAATGTGCAACAATGCAGTTTGAAAAAATGCAAGACGTGGTTGATAGTTCTCACCACAGCTATTTGGAGGTACTTATACAAACACACTAAAAAAAGGAGAGGGCAAGCTGTACCAAAATGGAGTTTCTTTCTTTCTGTCTTTCTTTCTGTCTTTCTTTCTTTCTTACAGCAGGATTAGAGAGAGGACTGCAGCATGTAGGGAGGCTGTTAGCCCATTCCTCTTCAGCAGCAGATTGCCTTGTAGATGAAATTAAATTGAAGAAAATACTTCAATTGGCAACAATGGGTACCTAGGGTCCTGGATAATAGATCCAGAGTCGTATAAAACAGACCTGGAGAACAGGCCTAGCAACATGCTAGAGGTCTTCCCTTGTTCTTCTTTTCTCCAGGGTACACATGCTCAATTCTTTCAACTGCTCCTCTTACTGTCCTCCTTTCTCCAAGTTTCTGAGGTTTCATTAACAATTAGTTACATGACATCAGTCCTATCTTTATAACCTGAATTTTATGTCCAGCATTAAATGCTTTACCCATGCAGAATATGGTGTCCAGAGAAAATATATTTTGTGTATAAGTTACAAATTTACTAGACAGATATAGGATCAAATAAAATATCTGCCTCAGGGAAATGACAATCTGTACAAATGGAGGATCAATTCACTTTAAATATTGCTACTATATCTGGGGCTAGCTACATTAAAGTGTTTCATAGACCTAGCATTTCTCTTTAATGGCATCATTTTCCATTAAGACCGCCAATTTCAATTCACCCAACAATTTAGAACTTAAATCATCATCTGCATCCTCAATATGAATTATTTAGCCACTGGAACCAGGGCTGATATTGACTGCTTAATGCTGCAAAGAACTGAAAGCTCTTGGTTTTACCTAAAGGGGGGGGGGCAGGGGGAAGGACATTTACTTGGAATTTTTGAATATGGATACTCATGGCCTTGGAGCTTGTTTTTCAACCGTATCTAACATATCATAAAAGTTCATTTATGAACATACAATTTATGAAGTACTGATGGAAAAGATGCAGCAAACAGGCTCACATATTCACTGTTGGTGGAGATGTCCAAAGATACAAAGATACTGTGTAAGCATACTTGCACATACTGTATTAAGAAAATTGCACAATATATATTGCCTTTGATAACTGATCATATGATAGCGTTCTTGGGTGTTAAACAAGGAAGTAGTATTATGAATTAGGAGGAAACTGACTGCCTTTCCTTGAGCAGTATCAAATCTTCAGAATGAAACAATAAATGAAAATCTGCCTACTATCCAAGGACGTTATGATAAACCAAGTTAAATGTCAACTATGGATAAAATTTTGCATCAGTTAAGACCTATTGTTAAGTTGATGTTTAATTATGATGCCACTCAACTCTAAGGGTAATCAACTCAAGAACATTCAGATTGTCTTCAGTGGTACACTCTGATTATACTGTATTACATTTTTACTTAATTTTTATATAGATACAGATAAGCAAACCTTTTTATACCTTTTTACTATTTGCCCAGAAAAAGGCTTCAGGGAATGCAAAGCCACTGGAGAGAGCTTCTGGATCTTTCTGCTTTGTGCAGAACTTAACTGGCTACAACAACAATAAAATGTCATGTAAATTATGCTAAACTGCTGGTTAAAATTATGCTTAATGACCATACATGTGTTAAATGTGCCACACTGGGACTTTTTCTCCAGGGCAATTGGAAAAAATGTGCAGCTAGAAAAAAGTGCAGTTGGAAACAGTGACAGGTGTGCAGTATGAAAATGTGGGGAACGGAGTGGTGGGATTGCAATGGAAATTTATTACTGCATGAGCATGCAGAAACCCTTGCAGAAGTTCTATAAACATTCATGGATTATTCTGAACCTAGAAAAAAATTAGTGCTACCAACTGAGAGGTACGAATTATAGCAGCAGACATTTGGTAAAAAATAGATAAATAACTAAAATAAAATTAATAAATGAGACGTTGTAGTACAGTAGATAAAAACTATTGACTCCTGTGGAAGAATCGGCACTGTATTGTGTGTAAAAAATTCTAAAACAAGGAGTTTATTTATTTATTTATTTGGCTTCTCCATTATATAATCCAGTTTGGGCAAGAGAAAAATATGAGCCCAAGACATGTTCTTGCCCAAGGTGAATGACAAGACTGTACCTCTCTCCTCATTCTATATACAAATGTTAGCCAGATTGGTAGTAGAATCATGTTTCTAGACTGGCATTAGGACAGCATCCTGCTCCAGGGTTGAAGGATATGTGGTCTTCTAGATGCTGTTGAACTATAGTTCCTGTCAGCCCTTGCCAGCACAGAAAATGCTGAGTAAGAGTGGTAGTCCAACAACAGTGAGGGAGAGGAACAAGTTGCCCACTTCTGCTTTGCTGCCTCAGACAATATCTGGCTAGCCTAGTGGGGAGGTCTGTTCTCCAGTGCATTGCCACCACACACTGCTTATTCTGACTGGCACTTACTCACTCAAACGTTAAAATGCAGCAGTACTAGCATGCTTGGCAGAACAATCACTGCAACGGCTGCTAGAACGTGTGGCCTAGACAGTGTAATTCTCTGCCTCCTTGCTCGGTCAGGGGCTGCTCCTGACAGCAGTCTCTGGGATGTGACAGAAGCAAGCAATTAGGCAGGAAAGCCAGTTAGTCGAAGTGAACAGAAAACTAACATTGCTGATGCCACAGTATAGGCTCTGTTTTACTAAATGGTGGCCTAAGAAGGAATTATACTACAGCAGCTCCTACACTGATAGAGTTACAAGTTACATAAGAAGTAAGGCCTGAGTGGCTAAATACATTACAATCATAGAATCATAGAAATGTAGAGTTGGAAGTGACCACACGGGCCATCCAGTCCAACCCCCTGCCATGCAGGAAAACCTTCAAGGCACTCCCGACAGATGGCCATCCAGCCTCTGCTTAAAAACCTCCAAGGAAGGAGACTCCACCACATTCCGAGGCAGCAGATTCCACTGCCGGACAACCCTGACTGTCAGGAAGTTCTTCCTGAGGTTCAGGTGGAATCTCCTTTGCTGCAGCTTGAATCCATTGCTCCTTGTCCTAGTCTCTGGAGCAGCAGAAAACAAGCCTGCTCCCTCCTCGACACGGCATCCCTTCAAACATTTAAACATGGCTATCAAGTCCCCTCTTAACCTTCTCTTCTGCAGACTAAACACACCCAGCTCTCTAAGTCTATCCTCACACGGCATGTCTTCCAGGCCTCTCACCATTTTGGTTGCCCTCCTCTGGACTTGCTCTAGCCTCACCATGTCCTTCTTGAATTGGGGTGCCCAGAACTGGACACAGTATTCAAGATGAGGTCTAACCAAAGCAGAGTATAGAGTGGTACCAGTACCTCCCTTGATCTAGACACCATACTCCTATTGCTGCAGCCGAGCATTGCATTGGCTTTCTTGGCTGCCGCATCACACTGCTGACTCATGTTCAGCTTGTGGCCTATTAAGACCACAATACTCCTCAATATCTTCCAAAACCCAGACACAATTTTAAAAAATCAGTGACCAATCCCTGTAGCGGATTGCTTCGCTTGTGAGGACTGTACTCTAGACAATTACTAATTAAATCTCCCTACTTCCCTAGATCTTCTGTCAAAGTAACATATAAAATATATATTACTGGGCTGTCCCATTTTATCAGAATTAAGCCTTAAGAACCACCAACATAGCAAATTCTTTCGTAAACTTGAACCAAGACATTGAGCCTCATTATCTTCTATCATATCTTTTATGTACCAATAGTTTTCAATACTGAAAATTTATTTCCTTTTGTATTTTCTGTAGATACACAAAAACCTGCCCAGATCTGTACCTGTCAACTTGTCAAGCTCAAACAAGGAAACCTGAAGAGATTTCTCTAAGACATTCCAGTCTTTCTGTCTCCTTGCTGTGACAAATACTGAACACATCAAACAAGTTATCCTAGTTTGGTGCACACCTTCAGATCACTTTCTTATATCATATATAACATAAAACACACACTATTATAGGATTAACCAAATGACCTAAGGTGGTATTTAAAAATCAGCCAATCATATCCCATTAAATGCCTGGGAGCAGAGATATAACTTAACCTAGTGCTGAGAAACTAAAAATATTGGGGGCTGACAGACATTACTGGGTAGAACTTTCTTTAAAGCTGCACCGCAACCAAGGCTAGATTAAGGTGATTTGGGTCCCAAAGGAGTTCCAAAAAGAGATTCCCTTTTGTGTGTGTGCATAAGCTATTTTAGCAACAGTGGCACTGAAATTAAATAAAATAATGTGCAATAAATACAGTAAAAATATTAATTACAGTAGTATATGCAATCATCCTCACTGTGCAGAGCTACAGAGGGAAAAGCCATCTTTGGTACTTTAAAGCATCCTGCAAAGTATCCCTCTCTTTGTTTACTCAGAAGCAACAGAAGCAGTACAGAGCACAAATCTAGTTTACACACAACAATTTGGATGTAAGAACTAGCTGATTACTTTGGGGGAAGAATGTAAAACACGTAAAACCGACCCTTTGACATATCCACAACCATAGCTGATACAATATACATCCATCTATTCACCCAGCATATGCACATAATGCCACACCCATTTTTCACAGACATCCCACCCCTGAGCTGGGAAACATTACTTTTCTATGCAATCCCATCCAAACAGACTGAATACAACTCATCTGCTCAGAAGAACCACTCATTAGCAGCATCTTGCTCGAGTGAGCTTTGGTTGCCTCAACGAAGATGAAAATGAGACAGAGCTGCATTTCATTAGCGTACTGACAAGCCATTCCAAAGCGCTGGAGAACCACACACAGCAGTATGTGTTAAGCAGCATGGAGGTGGGACCGAAAATCTGTGGAACCCCAGAGTCTACGTGGTTGGCCAAAATCCAATGAACACCACCTTCTGGAGCAGACCATCTGAACAGGAGTTGAGCCGCTACAATGCCGTACTCTGCTCACAACTCAGACACAATTGTTTGAAAAGGATTCCATGATTGATGGCATTAAAGAAACCTCAAAGAGGTCAAGCAGAACCAACGTGTGTAAATAAACTCTGTTTCTCTTATTTGATGGAGGTCATCATGCAGAGATAGTTTCCGTGCCAGAATCAAGCCTGAGCTGTGCTTGAAATGGGTCCTGCAAACAGGTAAGGCAGATGAACATGTACAACCAAGTAAGTTCCACTGAATTCCTGAGTAGACATGTTCTAGTTAATTAAGACATTAGTATATGCTAGGGATGAAAGCAAGGCTCCTTAGTCCAATTTCATTTACATTTTTAAAATCTGAACCAGCATGCAACTGAGGAGAAAACTTCTTTATATTTCATGAGCTGCAACATTAAGGAGCCATTTCAGATTAAGCTCAGTTCTGGCAAAACTTTCTGAATGTCTGAAAAAACTGGTGAAGGCTAGCTGAAAGTGAACAGAATTAAGTATGTAAAGATGAAAAGAAAGCAGATGAATATTAGCTCTACTATCTACATCTGAGGTGAGAATCATGTGAGCCTCCAGATGTTGCACAACTGCAACTCCCAGTATGCCTCACCATGGCTATTCTGCCTAGAACTGCTGGGATTTATAACCCAACAATATGTAAAGCACCATATGATTCTCAATTTTGATCTACATCCTATCTCTTGGAACATGTGGTGCTAGAAAGCAGTAAGACTGTAACCCTGTTGTCACTTATCGGGGAGTAAAACTTACTGAATTCAGCACAACTTGTGTGTGTATATATGCAACTTCAAGTTGACTGTTGACTTATGGAGACCTCATTAATTTCATAGGGTTTTCTTAGGCAAAGAATACTCAGAGGTGGTTTTGCCAGTTCCTTCTTCTGAAATACAGTCTACAGCACCTAATAGTTGTCTCTCATCCAAGTACTAACCAGGGCAGACCCTGCTAAGCTTCCAAAGCTTAGCTTCAGAAAGGAGCTGGTGCTTTTAGGGTACTACATCAGGGTAAACTTGCATGGGACTGGAATGCACCTTGACCAACAGGACTATTCTGACTCTGTGTGGGAAACAGATGTTACAATGACCTTGAGAACAGAAACCTCCCACTGAAGCCTCCCAGTCCAAAAGAGAACACAGTCACAGCATTTAAAAAATCTGTGAATCAGGCTTAAATGCCTCCAGGGAATTCTGGGGTTTGTAGTTTACTGAGGCCCAAGAGCTCTCTGGCTGAGAATTCTAACGGCCCCTCCCTAAACTGCAAACTCCAGGATTACATAGGGTATTGAAAGTGGAATAATAGCACTATAACAGTGTCGTGTGGAATTGGCTGGAGTATCTAAATTGCGACTGAAGCCTCTTTGCCTTAGGCTGCGTAATGCAAAACCCACCTTGGTAACCCACTGGGGCACACAGGAAGCCACTGCACTGAAGAATGGCAATGGGGAGAGGAGGGAGGGAGACAGCGAGACCAAAAGTCTGCCAGGCAAGGAACTGGATGTCATGGTTATTTATAAGCAGCAGACACATTCCAGAGTGAAATATTCCTTCTTCATGACTTGAGACATTTGAGAAATTCACGTGGGACTTCTCCTTATCATTTTTTGTTTCAAGGAGCCGAGACCTTTGAGAAACGCAAAACCAAAGCATGCGAAGACGTCCTGATGGCTGGTGATAACAACCGTCTCGTATTCGAGTTCAAGAGAGCTTTTTAATCACCGGCCCTCGGGAAAATCCCACACGTGCTTTGCTGTGGAAATGTCTCCCAGACCATCTCCCGCACTAGACTGTTACAGCGCTATTATTCCACTTTCAACATCCCATGGAATCCTGGGGTTTGCAGTTTGGGAGGGGCCGTTAGAATTTTCAGCCAGAGAGCTCTTTGGCCTCAGTAAACTACAAACCCCAGGATTCCATAGGATGCAGAAAGTCGAATAATAGCGCTCTAACAGTCTAGTGCAGAAGCAGCCCGAAGTTTCGCCTCCGCGAAGAAAGCGCATTCATTCTACTTCGGAAGGCGCCACGAATTTATAGATAACCCTCGCATTCAACTCACTCGGCGCCCGGACTTTCGGGGCTTCTCCTTCGTCCGGCTCCAAAGAAGAGGTCAACTTTTAAAGCCTCCCAGATGCCTCAGTTTAACGGGGACCACGACGATGACGACGACGACATCCTAGCCAGCGGGGCAACGGGCACTTTGTAAACGCAGAGTCCGGCACCCGACACGCAGCCGCCTCTTCCAGGAGCCACATGGCGCATCCCGACTCCTGGCGTCAGCGTCGTCCACCGGGCGTTAGACGGGAAGGAGGCGGCGGGAGCTTCCGAGACTTCAGCCGTCGCCTCTCCTCCCCGGACGGTCTCTGGCTCAGCCTTCCGGGGATACAATGAAGGGGACGGGCGGCCGGCGGGGGGAGTGGCAACATTTTGCCTCCGCGGAGCCACCCGCGCGGCTTTCCGGCGCTCCTCCTCCTCCTCAGACATTACGGACGGAGGCAGCAAATGAGCCCCCGGGAGAGGACGGGCACCGCCCCTCGCGCGCCGCAGAGCCCCTCCTCGGCGGAAGCCTTGACGAGGGGTTCGGTGGCGAGTGTTTTCCCGTTGGCCCGGAAGAACGGAGCGCCGTTCTCTGTAGCGACGGCGCTCGAGAGAAAGAAAGCCGCCCTCTTTCTCTCTCCCTCCATTCCCGCCTCGCACACTTTGCTTTCTAGGCGCCGCGCCGCCTCTTTCTTCTGCCCCTGTTCGCTTCCCCACACCGACCTCGGCACGGGGATTGTTAAATCTCCCGCTCTCCGCCGGCGCTTTTCCTTCTCCGGCCTGCTGCTGTCCCTTTTCAGGGCTCACCGGCTCTGGACTTGCCTTTCCCTCTTCTCCGCCAGCCCCAACTCTCTTGGCTCTCACGCTCAAGTGAGCTGCTTCGAGGCCCTCCCCGTTCCCTCCACGTGCTCTGGAGGAATTCGCATCAAACTTCGTTCCCCTTCCCGCCATCTCTTTCTTCTCATTTCCAGTCCTGGGCTATTTCTGCACTAGGCTTAGTGGTGTTGTTCCACTTTCCACATCCTATGGAATTCTGGGGTTTGCAGTTTAGGGAAGGGCCTGAGGCTTCCAGGATTCTATAGGATGTTGAAAGCGGAATAGCAGCATTGTAACAGTCTAGTGCAGGAATGGCCCTTGTGCCACAGGGGTGGCCTGAGCATTCTTTTGCTATCTCCCGACTGTCACACCCATCCATCAGGCTTCACTTTTTTTCCCACCATTAACAAAAAATTTTCCCACCAGCTTCAACATCAAATTGACCATGCATGAAAGTTTGCTGTAGTGTGGCCGTTTGAATCTGTGCCTATTTGTGAGCAAGAGTGTGGAGACTTTCACACTACAGAACTATAACAATATGAGACTGTGGAAACTTCCACACTACAGAGTTATAGCGGTATGATTCCACTTTAGCAGCCACGACAACATTCTGTGGCGTCCAGGGGTTTATCCTTCGGTGAAGCCCTAGAGCTCTGCCACCAAAGATTTTAAAGACCCCTCCTGAGACTGCAAATCCCAGAATTCTGCAGGATGTTGCCACCATGGTTAAAGTGGAGTTATGGTGCTATAATTGTCTAGTGTGAAAGGGCCCTATGAGCAGCTATACCTGTGTACTCAGAAGAAAATCCCATTATATCCAAAGGAGTGTTTTCAGAGATAGAAGTGCTCAGGATTGCACCCTCAGAGTGTGAGTGAAACTTGCAAGGTATGCTAAGAGAGAGAAAGAGAAACAGAGGGAGATGATGAGAAGAAAATATGGGGAGGAAGACTTGCATAATTCTAGATGACTATAAGATTATTATAGGAGGAAGACTAGGAGCATGTCTACAGTTGTAGGAGTGTGATACTACTCAACCATTTTGGCTCTGTTCTGTGAAATCCTGGAGCTTGTACTTCAGTAAAATAGTTAGAATTATCTGTTGGGCAGCTCTAAGATAGGTCATTTAACTACTGCACTAGAACTGTCTAGCAAAGAATTCTAAGCACATCACCAAACTATAAGTTCCGGGATTTTGTAGGATGGAGAAAATCACAGCTAAAGTGGTATTAAACTGCTGTGACTATGTAGTGTAGAATTGTGTAGAATACACAACAGTTTTCCATTTATTTGATTTCTAATGGAGAGGGGGCATGATAGAATTATAAAACTGAAGGATACATTTCGCTCATCCTCTGTTTAGCCCAATTGTTAAAGATGCATAATAGAATTCTCCTCTTTTGGATCCTGGTGGGTGTACACATGGAGCAAATGAAAGACTGAAAGAAGAGGCACGTCGGAATGATGTATGTGTCACTTGGGCACAAGAATTGCAAAAGTGAGAGATGGGGAGAGATTAATTGTTACAGAATGACTTGGTGCATTTTCCCCTCATAGCACTTCCTCATAGGGATGAGCTGATTAAATGGCATCATGCAAGAAGTACAAAAGATGCCTTGGATTCTCTGAACACAGTTTAAGATGCTGGGGTGCAGTTTCCATTAAAATATAAGGTACAGATAATAAAACAAATCAAAATTCCAAGCCATTAAAAAGAAAGGTTGCTGATTTTAAAAAAACTCAGATGAGTCTGTGGGGCACAGATGGGAATTATACAGCAGTAAAATTATGAAGAAGATCATGTTTACAGTGGCCAGTTGAGTGCTCCGCCAGCTGAACAAGGGCTGGAATCTAACAATGCAGTTCTATAACTAGAGCTTGGAAAAAGTTAGTTTTGGAAGCTACAACTCCCTAAATCAGACAGCATGGCCATTGGGGTATGTGATCTGAAAATTAACTTTTTTTCCAGGCTCTGCCTATAACAAATGATGATGTTGGTTACTAACGCCCACCAGTTACTTATCTGCATTAAACTTTGAAATACAGCTCAATCAGTAAATGGAATAGGGACCTAAGCTTTAGGTGAACCTGCATCCCAGCCTATGCTTACAATGGCCAGTTACTTACTCCTATTTCCTTACTTTTAGCTACGATTGACATAGGATGCCATACATGACAGTGGCTTGTGCTTACAGAAAGTTTTGGTTTAGGCGGGGTTCAGTGCCACTGTGCCGAGTATGCATTTTGTGGATACATTATTTAGGATGACCCAAAGTCTTCTTCAGAACTGTAGTTTAGTATCAACATGCAACAATATATGTTGTGCAAAAATGACAGTTTGCATAGGGATTTGTTTTTGTTTAACTTGAAGAGGACAGTCTGTTGATCATGGTATTATAATAAAAGCATATTTCATCTCCAGCTTGAACACACCCTGCTCTATCCTGAAGGTTACCTACTTCAGCTTTCTCAGGTAAACATAAATGGGGCTTACCTGTGCCCATATTTGTGGCATAGCACGTTCTAGAAGTGCCTCCAAGCAAAGCTTTTAACCTGCAATAGCCCTCCTTGCTTCATGAAATTTTACAGGAGATGTAGATAATATTATTTTCGCCTTCTAATCCTTCTGTATTACCTCTAATAGAAGAAAGATGGAATAGGTGCACAGTACTTTTTGACCAGTCATCCTGAGTGCCCTCTGTCTGAAACATCCTAGGCATTACATTACAGCACCTAGCAGAACATTTTCCAGATGTTCCCATGTGTTTTGCCATGGAACCATCACAAAAGTTATTGATTTCTGCTGAGTCACATCCCGTGAGTGAAGAATGTAGCTCTTTCTTCCTGTACTCTGTATACCTTTCATGTTCTCTGAAGAATATTTCAAAGAGATTTCTCTCTCATATATTTCTTCTATATGTTTTTGTAAGTGTCTCATACAAAAGCAGATAAAAAGTATCGAATGAAAAGAGTAGCTAATGGAGCTTAGTCAGAACTTCACTGAAATGAACATTAATGAAATAGAAAGAAACAGAAAGCAGATGGAGGAACAGAATTTAGAAATGTAATTTACTGTTAGCATCATGGCCAAAGCCTATTTACTTTTTTCAGTCTGGTGATTAAACCCATTCTAAAATTTAATTTTGATCCTGGAACAAAATTAGGCTTGTGATTTCTCTTCTAACCAACAAGAAGTTCTTTGTAACTCAAAAGCTTCCATAATCTTTCACCAATTGGAATAACCTTATTTTGTTACTTAACTTCCTAAAAAGCTGTCAAACCTGTCCATGTGTGCCAATTTTATAACTCACATGTTTTTAATAATGCCTTTTTGTTATACACAGAATTAGAGGGTGTTTTTTTTTTTTCATGTACCATATTTTCCTCTCCTCTGCAAATTGGAAATGATGGGAAAAGGCAGTCAGCATTTTCTTAGGTGGAGTCACAATGTTGTTGTCAAGTGACAAACAGAAACTCAGCATATACGCCACTTTGTAGCACTGGAAAAAAAGTAGTGTAAACCAAAATGCAGGGTATTTCTTGGTAAAATTTTTATTGCAAAAATAATACCACATCATTCAGGAATGTGTGGGTTGGTGGGTAGGTGAGTGAGGGAAGATATCTTCATCTTTCCTTTTACTCTTCCCATGTCTTCCCACAATTTCTTCCATCATCTTTATTCTACAGGAAATTCATTAAGGAGGAAGAGACAGAAAAGGTGCAAAATTCTTGTTTTTATTGTGTGCCTTCACGTAATTTCCAACCTGGCAACACTAAGGTGAAGCTATCATGCAAGTTTCTTGGCAAGATTTGTTCAGAGGGGGGTTTGTCTTTGCCTCCCTCTGAGGTTGAGAGAAGGTGACTTGCTGAAAGTCACCCATTGAGTTTCTGAAGCCATCAATCTGTAAGCATTCCAGTTCAGTGTGAATGCGTGTGTATGTGTGTATGCAACTGCAAGTTGCCTGTCGACTTATGGCAACCCCATGAATTTCATAGGGTTTCCTTAGACAACGAATACTCACAGGTGATTTTGCCAGTTCCTTCCTGTGAAACAGCACCTACAGTGCCTAGTATTCATTGGCTGTCTCCCATCCAAGTACTATCCAGGGCTGACCCTGCTTAGCTTCCAAAATCAGAAAGGATCTAGTGCCTTTAGGGTATTTAGGCCCTCAGTGTGAATACTGGGGAACTAAATGCTGGAAAGTATGTAAGCTCTCTCTCTTCCCATTTGGTCATCTCTGCTGTGGCATGTAGTTATAGATATACACATGCCCAGAAGGTATTAGATGCTCTTTTAGGTTGTTTCCACAACAGAAGTCTTCAGCACAACTGGGACAGTTCAGATGAAAATGCCACACAGGTACTTAAACTATTGTTAAGCAATGCCCTTCTCTGTGGCCAAGATCCTCCCATAATAGTTAATCACAAATATGTTCTATTCAGCAATAATTCCTAGCTATATTCTTAGGCATTATTTTTATTCTACTTTCATGTAAGCCAAGCAGTACAAAAAAGAACAATGCAAGAAGTACTCTTGAATGAAGTCTAGAGAAGGCTGTACCATGGAAAATGTGCACATCAGTTACAGACAGTCCCTCAGAACGCATTCTACTTAAAACTGGATGCAGGCCAGACAATGGTGAGAAGATTCTGCATTTCCATAAATAATAGGTGGATAATAGATATCAATTAACATGTAACATGACTGGTAGTGTTAATTTTTAATGAAGAGCAACTCTCAATTAATGCTCAAGCCATTTAGGTCTTTCCACACCCTGGCAGTGTCAATATCAGTGGCTACCAGAAACATCCTGATCAGATCTTTGTGCATTGCCTCTGTCAAACATCCACAGAAGCACCAAAGCCCTGTAATTTTCTGATAGCTTGATTGGTGACATCAGCGATGACACAAGGCCTGATGCTAACATCTGGCTCATGGAGGGCAATACAGCCACATAGATGGTGTGTTGGTTCCCTCCTCTCCCCCAACACACAGGTGACAAGGAGTCATTATTAGCAATATTATTGTTACAGAGGGATGAAACACCGTCTGTGGACAGTTCTTAAGAGTGGCCTCCTTAATCTGAGCTAACATAGCTTTGAGAGGTGAGTGCATCCACAGAATTCCAGTTCCCCATATCATCCTAGATGCTAGTGAGGTGCTACATATTTTGTCAATTAGCCACTTATAATCTATAGAATTCCACTCCCTATCTTGTCTGGACTTCCCTGCTCTTTGAATGGAAGCTTTGCAATTCAGCTTAATCTGCTTCAACCTTGTTTTTGGATTGCTGTTGCCTGAATTGCCTGTCTTAACTTTGACGTTGTTGGCTAACAGTTCGGATGTCTGTGGACCTTGTCCCTTGGACTGCCCAGTCTGAAGCAGGACATTTAGTTCAATGCTCTAAACATAGTTAATTCATCCATTTCAGTGATTTTAATCCTGCCTTTCTACATCAAAATATACTCAATCCATTTCACCATAAAACAACTGCAACCTGTAACATGCAAATCATAAATACAAGGTCAAATTATGGGTTGGGTCCAGGCTCACATTCCTTTGATCTTAAATGAAGTTATGCCTGTACTACAAAATGACCACGTGTAGCTGATTAGGACAAATTTTCTGATAAGGAAGAGAAAAGGGGTAAAAGGAACATAGGGGAAGATGTTAAGAAATAGCATGTAGGGTTCATGATTGGAAAGCCAAGCTTTGACTAAGACGACTGGATCCAAATCTCTGTTCATTCATAGCTCAATTTGGTTGTATAGGGTAAAGTGCTGTTCTCACCCTGATTTTTCCTTGGCATGTTTTCAAAGTCCAGCTGCTGAGTGGAAATCAGGAAGCCAGTAAAAATTATTCTAGGAATAATTATTCTAGGAATAACCTCTAGCCTGCTGACCAAATTTGGTCCCCAGCCGTAACATCTGACTCTCAGTGACCTCGTAGAAGACACTTCACTTCACAGAAGGGAGAGGCAAGTGAATCTCTTGCTCTGTACAAGAGGGACAATGCTAGAGGATGGGGCTTTGTGGGGAGAAGGAGGTCTACCACCACCACCACCACCACCACCCTGTCATCCTGTGGGTGTCAGAAGATATTCCAGAGGCAATCCAGTCGCCACTGGTGCAATTCAGCTTCTCATTTCTGGACCACACCATGTTGGCTCCTTTCTTTCATTGTTGAGTCTGTACTTGAAGAAAGGCCTGATCTGCTAGATTTTTGTGCACCATATTGCTATTAAAAGCATAGGCCAGTTAAATTCATGACAGCCTAATGAATAGGCCAAGTAATAAGACAGGAATCTGTCAGCTGGACATTAATTTATATTGAGATTGGGACTGACAGACTTTTTTTTCTGGCATTGGTCCTGTGCTTTTAACAACCAAGTTTAGTTTTTCCCTGCATACTTAGGAAGAGTTTCATCCATTAATTTTGCATGCTGTGTAGCTCTTAAAGATACAAAATGTTGCTAATAGTAATTCATTTATTTTACTCCCTCTCCTTTTTTTAGAGCACTTGTAGGTTGTCAGAGCTGAAGGAAAAATACTACTGTATATACTTTGCACATTAAGGCACATGCATAATAACATACAATTTAATGTAGGTTTCAAGAACTGGTTGAATCCAAAATTCTCATTAGCATCCTGATCAATGGTAGTAGGCAGCTTTTTTGGCTTCTTCCACCTTTATCATTGTTCTATTAAAATGCACTCAGTTAAGATAAGAGTAGATGGGAAAAAGAATTGATTTGGGATTCTCACAAAATGTCATTCTTGCTATGACCAAAGAAAATAAATGTCAGCCTGTTTGGGATACTCAGTTGCACATAAGTGCAGCTTCTGTTTGTCTGGTCTTTAGGGACAGGAAGCAGATCTTTCTTCCTATAGCTTATTTGATTAATTGTTCTAAAATACAGGAAAGCATTGACTCTGGCCAGATTTAATGTGCTGCCATCTGCACTATTCAAGGGAAAATATAATAACATGCCATATCATGAATGGTTATTTTCTTGTGATGCAGAGAAAGTGGAAACTGTGGGACATATTCTATTGTATTGTTTCATCTATTTTGACTTCAAATATCATTTTATTGCTCCAGTTTTACAAAGTATGTCTGAGAGATCTGAAGCATTTTATATTGATTATCTTTTGGCTGATCTGGTCTCTCAGATTATAAGAAATGTTGCCAGCAAAAATCACGTTTCTGTGTAGGATGCTGACATAGTACTTAAAGTATCATTATTGGATACTATTTATACTGTTGTATTATAAATATTTTGTGTTGTCTTGTATGGCATTATTTGGGTCATTGACTGAAATATGTATTCATTCATAACAGACAATTCCAGTTGTCCAATTGCTCTGGTGTTTGGAAGTGGAAGCACTTCCTAAATTTTATTGTGTTTTTTTTTTCTCATCATAAGTTTATTGTGGAGATAATGAAAACAAACAGTGGTTACATAGTAATGGGATTGCAATACTGGAAGTGTTCACGGGTTGAAGACAGGGACCACAATACATGTAGAGCAGGGGTGGGAATCATATAGCCTTCCGGAAGTTGACTGCAGCCTCAAGAAGCCCCAAACAGTATAGGCAATGGTGAGGAATGCAGAGGGTGGGGAGAGAGTCCAACAACATCTAGAGGGATGAAAGAGTGTTGTTCTTGTTGTTGTTGTGTGCCTTTAAGATATTTCCCTAAGATGAACCTGTCATGGGGTTTTCTAGGGCTGAGAATATGAGACACACCCAAGGACATTCAGTGGGTTTCCATGGCCAAGTGGGGAATTGAAGCATGGTCTCCAGCGTCATAGGTCAGTGCTCAAAGCACTACATCATGCTTCCCATCCCTAATTGTAGATGGTAGGACAGTTTCATTATCCACTTTGGTGCAGAGTTCCTCAGTCTCAGGGCCTGGCACCTCTTCTCTGGTCTTCAGGACAAATGGGAAGAATCACAGGGCAACAGCACTGCCTCAAAAGGTGTGTATGTGGGTGTGTGTATATTTTTCTGACCACTTTGACTTGGTGTTTTCTATCTGAATGGCTTACTCTGTGCAACAGTGGCTCATGCTTAATGTATCATGCTTAACAATGTGATTGGGAGCTGTTCCTTGCACCATTACTAGAGCCTGCTTCCTGTGACATTATGAAGAGTCATCTCCAAGGCTCTGGTTTTGGCCTCAAAATCTCAGGGTCTGGGATTGTCCTGACTTGGCACCCTGCTCATGTCCCAGCTCTGCAAAATACAGCATTCAATTGGGAACCAGAGGTTCAGGTCTAGGCTTCATTTTAGTGTTTTCTGTTTGTATCTGTATGAAGCTCATTGCTGCAGCCTCTTGGACAGTGATGCAGTAGTAATATTTAAACTGCAGGTAGTTTCTATTGCAGGGACTGGAGAAAATGCAAGTCTTGGACCATATACAGCACCTAAGGCCATTTTTGATGCTTCTGGGGCTCCAAACACCTCCAATTAAAAAAAAATTAAAAAACACTATTTGGGCTCAAAATAGGCCTCCAGCCCTCCATTTCCCCATGTTTTTCATCTCTACCCTAAGCATTTTTTTAATCCTAAGGGAGGCCTTTTTCAACTTTCTTTAGCCTTCAGCTTTCTGGTCACTTCTGGTTTGAGAAAAGGCCTCTCCAGCAACTATAACAGCTGGGGTATGTGGCAGAAGTTTTCCACATTTTCCTTAAGGAATCTGGGGTGGGTGAGGCTTTTAGGCGAAACACGGGCATTCTTTTTAAAATTGCACATGGCAGGGTGTTACATTGTGAGAGATGGTACAGCCCTCCAAGGTTCAATGGAGGGCCATTGCAGCCCCTCAGCGCTCGGCAGTCTCTCACCCCTTCTCTATAGCAAACCACCCATGGAGAGCATAAAAAGTATAGGTGGCTGTGTTGATCTAAAACCATTTCTAGCAGTTTTCATCTCTGCCAGAAACAATTTTAAGCCACCCCCTCCCAATACTTTGGACTACAATGAGGATAGTATACTATTGTCAGGTGAATCTGTTTCTCCTCCAGTTAAACTCACAGGGGATTGCAGCTAAACTTATAGGGATCAGGGGAGTCCAAGGGTTGGTAGGAGATGATGCCACAGTCCCTGCTAATCAAAAGGTCTTGGGATTTTCACCCTGTGGGCCTGGCTCTACTACACTGTTCTTGGAGCAACAGCAATTTTTCACTGAGATCTGACTCTTTTTTGGGGGCAGGGGGAGTAAGTTCCTCTCTCTTTAGGCTTCTGACAAAAATTTAAACAGTGGCTACTCTTAGGGATAGGAAGAATGGGATAATATTTTTATTTCACAGAAAAAAAAGTTGTTTGTTATAGTGCTGAATGGCTGACAAGTCCTTGTTATCAAACTGCAACATCTGCTATGTTCTCTTTCATTATCACTCATTTCCTCTTCTTACATGTTGCTGAAACAGACCCTATCAGCAGGTGCTGAATCCATAGACCCGAGAAACTAAATGGTGCATGAGCAATAAACAAGTTGTAGCAATGTGGTAGGGCATAAGGTTTCTCCTCTGTGTCATGGTAACAGTAATAGATCAAAGGTCCCTGAACATGGTTACATAATGAACATGCTGTGAGAAAAGACAATGATAACAAGTCTTGTGAGCTTATTTTAAAAAGGTGTGGTAGTCTTTATAAGGACAGTTAACTATTTCTAAAGACAGTTGAACCATCACTAAAGCAATCTGACTTAAACTGCTAAGTGAAATGAGGAAGAAAGACGTCATAGCCTGACTCTTGGTTCTCTTCTCATTTTAGACTAGTTGCCAGAAAAAAAGGGGGCAAGCTATTCATTTTCTGTCTCCTTCTTTCAGAATCAGTTCCCTTAGACTCTTTCTCCTCTCTTGTACACACACTCAGCACACACAGCCCCTTCCTTTTCTGCTTTCTCACTCTTGCCCCCTTTGTCTCACCTGTTAGACCTCCATAAAACCTACCACTGTTCTACCCTACTCTACTCCCCTTAAATTCGGGGTCAGACTAGGTGTCCTTTGAGGGATCCCATGGAACTCGGGCAGTGACCGGGACCCCCGGAAACTCCAGCAACCTATCTGGTGACTGGGACCCCCGGAAACTCTGGTAGTGACCAGGACCTCCAGAAACTCAGGCAATCTATCTGGTGACTGGGAACTCCCTAAAATCAAAATAACTAATGCGGTGACAGGGACCTCCCTGAACTCAGCTAATTCGGTGACAGGTGACAGGGACCTCCCTGAATTTAAAATAACTAATTTGGTGACTGGGACCCCCAGGACCCCCAGAAATCAGGGTAACACCACCCCACCCCACCCCACCCCTACTTTCATCTCTCTTCCTGCTGTCACCTTGCTGTCACCTCTAGGTCATCCTTGGACACCCCATTTCCTCATTTCCCTTCTATCAGATCACATGCATCTTTACTCTAGTTTCCCCACTAGAGCCCAGAGATCCTCTAAGCCACCTGAAGGGAAAATCTAAGAAAAGGCAGAACCCATCAGCAACTAACAATGGGATCTGTTCCTTCCTTAGATTCCCCTCCCCAAATGGCTTAGAATGTCTCTGGGCCCAGATTGGATGGGGATATTCATTCAAAGAAATAAAGATGGTTTGTGGTTGGGGGCTAGTGCTTTCCTGTAAAGTGCTATTGGGCGCCATACTTTTAAAAAATAGGTTTGAAAAAATACTATGATTTGAATAAAATTTCATCATTCCAACAGTCATGCTAGGTAGGGGAAAGCCATGTGGCCTCTTATTAACAACTGAATGACAATTGTAAGATTAATTTGAAGCGGCTATAAATGTGGGGGAAGCCTAAAAAGGGGTATGAATTTAATAAATATTGAATTTTTATTGCACAGCAAGACAGCAATGTGTAAATGTCCTAATTCATCTGCGGAATTCCAAGTCTGCATCCTTATCGTCACTGTAGCTGTTCTATCATCTCAGTGAATAAAAAGCTAATGGGAAGCTCCTGTTTCGAAGTAAAATAACCTTTCAGATGCCAGCTATTAATGGGAGAGCACTGTCATGCCAAACAAGGCTGTTCAGGGAAACAAAATCTTCTTCACCTGGAACATTTGTTTCAGTTTAGATTATTTGCATCTAGTCCTCAGACCATTACAAAGCACCAGATCCATTGTCAGCTGCATGACTATATTACTTTGTATAGTTTAAGTACACTTATTATATATTATATATTATATATAATCTTATTTTATACCTATATATAAAGCATATAGTTTAAGTATTAAGTATTATTTGAACTATACAAATGTCATATATAGGCTATGCAGAACCAACACTTTACAACTCAGACCCGCTCTGAAATGGTCCATCAACAGGAACATTATTCTACCAGTTCTCTAAGAGTCTGAAGGAAACCTGGAACATAGGTTGATTTAGGGCTTCCATGTCTTGATTCTTGAGCTGGTGTGTGTTTGCACTATACAGTTATAGTTATTCAGAATGAGTAGTTATACCATCTTGATAGCATGGTTCCATCCTGTGGAATCCTAGGATTTGCAGTTTGATGAAGTACTTCGAATTCTCTGTTAGAAAACTCTAACAGACTGGAGTCTGTGATCCTATAACTGTTTTAAATGTGGGGTGGGGTCAGTGTTGGCAGGCAGGTCGTTAATGTTGACTGCTTGAAGGCATGTTTTTGTAAAATGGTGAAAACAAAATAAGCTACATTAAATCAATCATCATCTAACTGAAGTTGGTAACAATATGAATACAATGAAAGCAAAAGCACAGTAATGATTAAATACCTTCAGATTGCTTATTTCTGTGGGGGCTCAGCTACGTACAAATCTTGGTAGTCCAATTTTGCCTGATCTTCTCAGAAAGGGCTCAGCAAGGGGCGGGGGGGGGGGCTGGGCCCTTTCTGAAAAGATCAGGCAAACCCCGCCTACTCTTGCGGGGATTGAATCTTCTCTGCCCCCCCCCCCCATTCCAGGTTCCATTGCTAGACTTCCCTTCCGAAGAATTCTAAGTATCTCACCAATCTATGAATCCTAAAATTCTGTGGATAGCACCATGGCAGTGTAGTGTTCAAGTTTCTTTAGGGAAAGGACTTGAAGGAATGAGAAAACAGAAGAACTGGAGAAGAAGTCTGAGATGGAAATGCCCATTTTGCAGCTCATGAGATGAACAGCGGAATGTCGGAAAACTCTACACCTGTGGAATTGCTTTTGTTGTTGTTGTGGGAGATATGCATAAAACCATGTTTGTGTGGAGGAGACATGCATAAAACAAACAGAAGAGTAACGTCTCTTTGAGATCCTGTTAAGCAACAACATTCCCAGTTGTTATATTATTTGCAAAAGGACTCAATTATCCTTATTCCCAAACAACATGTTATAGGAAAAAGACATTACTGGTAATAAATTACTTTGAGTCTTGCTTATTTAGAAGATTTATATTCTACCTCTCACAGTGAACTGGCTGTGGATCTCAAGAGAAGTTACTTTTCTGTTGCTAATGGAATTGAAATCTTATTTCCTCCTTTTTATTGCTTTTTGTCTCTAGTCCTCACATGCTCAATAAGGGGAATGGCCTGTGCTTGCATTGAAATCCCTCAATACCATCTTAACTGACAACATCTCAGAAAGAATGTAGGCCTGTGAGTCTAATATCATCATTTTTTTCCCTCCTGTATGATTTTTAACATCTTTGCCCAATGAAGAAACCAGTGAAGGTTTGAAAGCTTGCTTAATGTATTTTGTGCTTTGGAGTTGGTCCAAGAAAGGTAGCACTGCTCTGTAGATTTTGGATTTTGTTGTATTTTGCTGCACAGCCAATACTGCTACACCTGAGTATATGTAAGAAGTGAAAGCGACATTAGCAAGATAACTATCAAATAACCATATTCCTAGTCTGCATAATTGTCCTCTATTAAAAAGTGAAATAAAATTAGAATAGGAATCTTTGACTTTTTTCCTAGAGTGGTATGTCTTTTATCTTTATAATTATGTAAAAAGTGATCCTGAAAGTGACCTTCACCTGTTTGGTTTAGAATCTACATGAAAAACTGGACACCAAACTACATATAAAAAACCCAATCCATTAAACAAACACACAGCCATTATTACAAAGGCAAATTCATAGTCAGAAGCCTGGAGCCTGGTTTATTCTTAACCATTGTCAGCTGGAAGTCTGTTGATGTCTAATGAAACTACTGTGCCACTTCACATGACCCAGTTGCCAGGGAAATTCACTGAGCGAGCAAGCAAACACTTAGCTTTATGAGAGCTGGAACACTGTAAACCCAAACTGTAGGGATCCAGTAACACTACTACTGTGAGATAATGGACTTGTGCCTTCAAGATGTTTAGCCAAGAATACAGGGGCCAAAAAGCACTCACATATAGAAAATAAGTTAAGTTTGTCACCAAGAAAAATGCAACTCTTCCATTCTTTTTTTTTCTTTTAATTTTGCATTGATTTCTGAGAACTTTTAACAGATTTTTTTTTTCTCCTGACTATGAAAAAAGGCTTAAAATCCTCACTCGTGATTGTTAGAGCAAGTTGCTTTGAGCCATATGTACAAATGGAGGTTGAAAATGCTGATGGCACACAGAGATCACCTGAAGAGCTGGCACATATAAGGAAGTGGGTTGAACATCTGCAACGTTCAGTCAGTCTTGAAAGTGCTGCTAGATTTCCCTTTACTGCTTTCTCTTTTCCCTTCTATGCTACAAAAGACTAAGGCAGTTTCCACACTGCACTCTTATAGTGCTATTATTGCACTTTCAGCATCCTATGGAATCCTGGGATTTGCAGTTTAGGGAGGGGCCTAAGGCCAAAGGCCCCTCCCTAAACTGCAAACCCCAGGATTCCATAGGATGTTGAAAGTGGAATAATAGCACTGTAACAGTCTAGTGAGGAAATGGCCTAACACAGCTATTTTTTTTTAGTGAACTGTGTCCTGTGAAATTGTAGTGGCTACATTTTCTCAAAATCTTTGCACTTTACAGTCTTGTAGTGAATGTACTGCATATAGTGGTGCTGTCTGGAAAGGATTTCAGGTCAAGGCCCTAAACAGCAGAACAAATAGCAAGCCCCCAAGCACAACAGAGCTGACTTATCATACTCTGACCTAACTACACATTATAGTGGAATGAATATGTATATATGTGTTAAAACCACACGAGCTATATTCACACTGCACAGTGATAGCATTTTGATACCATTTTTACAGCCTTTATCCTAAATTTGTATTTTGGTGGTAGACTTTGGATTCTCTGCAAGAGACCTCTGGACTATTCCTCTGAACTATTGCCTTGGAGTTTGGGGGATTCTGTAGAATTCTCTGCTAGAGAACTATAGTCCAGAGGTTCTCAAACTCTGATCACCCAGATGTTTTGGGTTTCATTTCCCAGGCCACCACCTGGCAGATGGCCACAAAACCAGGCAAATGAAGTCCAAAACATCTGGAGGACCAAAGTTTGAGAACCATTGTTATTTCCTTGAACCAAAATACTAGAGGAAATCTCTCTCCCCTCCCTACAAATTCAAGTATCCCATAGGAAAGAGACATGGCAGTTAAAGTGGTAACAAAGCATTAGAAATGAATAGTCTGGATATAAGTCTGGAATCTAAAATTAACTAACTGCAACATAGACTGTGGTGCTGGGAGAAAGGTGAAATAGTAATAACAGTAAAAAACAAACATATGACTTAGTTTAAACTATATTCATATGATTGTGAATATTTAATAGTATTCCTTGCCAGCACCCCTTGACATCAATCAAGACGCAGTTATATCCACTGCACAGCTGACAAACTATATGGTTCTGTATGCTTATGAACAAAATATGTAATGTAAGCCATTTTAGGATGGTCACTGGGATTCTGCTCCAACCTGTGAAGAACCTAGTCTTTATTTCTTAAATGTGTGTGCCTGTGCTGTCAAGTTGCCTGTTGACTTAATGGTGATCTCATCAATTTCACAGGGTTTTCTTAGGCAAGGAATCATGGTATCTGGTGCCTTTAGGGTTTTTAGTATATATCATTTGGATGAAGAGGTGACTTGGGATATATGATCTCTGACATGAGTTTATTGTTAGTTGTATATTAAAATAGTGTTAGAGGTTTAGAAGGATAAATTATGTCATGGTGCTAACAAATTTGATCTGATTTACAGTTGTTGTCAAGAGAGATGCATCCTGAACAGATGATTCTGAGTCTGATTGATTAATAGAAGCACCCTAAGGAATTGATTTGAGCAAGCAATGTCTCAGCATTGCTGCCTAAGGAGAAGTGGTGGATAGCACTCCGTATCTTACAACAGGGTTTCTAAACGAGAGTTCCCTGGAACCGTAGAGTTTCATGATATGCGGGTAGGGGTTCTGCAAGAAATTGTGACTGGATTTTTTTTTAATAAGCTGTAGATATATTAATTTTTATGCAGGTGTTCCCCGAGACTTGAAAATTATTTTAAGGGTTCTGCCAAGAAAAAGGTTAAGAAAAGCTGCTTTACAATATGGTCAAGTTGAATAGAATCCAAGGCCCTCAAATTTCTTTGACAACACGGGCAGAAAAATCCCACAAAATTCTTTTTCCTGTTAATAGAAATTCGATAATCATTCAAATAGCTGTCAGTCTGCTGCCCTTTTTTGACACGCAAAATCTGTTGTCTTGTGGGATTTTCTCTGCCTAATGGGAGAGTTAGCACTATGTCTCAGATATGGACTATATTTCAGATTGCCAGAGTGGGAGAAAGACACTACCAAGTTTTCTGTTAAAGAAGTAATTCCCAGGAAACATATCAGCTTCATTAACTGACATATATCTGTACAGTCCTCCCTCCACATTTGCAGGTTTGATCTTTGTGAATTTGATTATTCGCAGACTTGTGTGCCTTACCCCTCCCCATTATCTCCCTCCCATTCCTATGCATTTTGCCCCTGGGTGGAGAACTTGTACAAGGTTTCCCCCCCACTTCCATTCCCTTTCACTTTTGATGGGAACAGGAAGGGAGAAGCTCCAGAGGGGGAAAGGAAGGCTGGCTCGTGGGTTCCTTCACTCGCCTTCCCTTCTGTTTTGCATGGGAACAGGAAGGGGGGGTCCTGCAAGAGAATGGGAAGAGGAGTGGGGGGAGTTATTTGCGGATTTTCAACTTCCAGAGGGTTCTGTGCCTGGAACCCTTGCAAAAGTAGAGGGGGCACCGTATATTAAATCCGACGAGTCTGATTAAATAATAAAAAAGGAAGGAAAAATAACAGATCTAGACATGACCTATCTGCAAAAGTGAGTGAGCTAATTAGCCATAGTAAAGCATTTTGCATGAGTGGTATTAATAATAATGAATCATTCCTATCAGCCTGGTCAGACAGAAAAGCAGCACAGAGCAAGCCGTGCTCACTATCCACAGTCCTAAAGCCACTGGAAATGAACTTGGCTCCTTTTCTCATTCTTCTGAGTCGTACCTGAAATTGTGAGAATCCTTGAAATAAAAATGAGAGTAAAAGCCAGAAAAAACCTTCTGGTAGCCAGTCTTTCTGCTTCTTTAGGAACACTGAGTGGCCCTCAATTTCCTGCCCCTCATAAAGGGCTGGGTCAACCATGACTGAGGTGGCACTGGAGAAGACTGTGGGAAAGCTACCTTTTTGCATGACAACTCCCAGAGTCACCCCGCCAACTAACATTTCCAAGCTCTGCAAGTACCATACCTGAGCAATTCTCTTTCACTTTTCTGTAAGCATTTCAGATAATTCCAGCCTCCAAGATGGAAGTTTCAGTCCTACACCAAGAAAGGCTTCAAAGAAAAATACACATTTACAAGCCCATGCTGATGAAGACACCTTTGTGCACAGTGCTAGTGTTGAGGAAAGGGTGAGGAGCTACTGAGGATGTTAACAAGTGCAATTCAACAGCCTTCACAAAGGAACAGCATGGTCTCCCTTGGAACTCTTACACTGTGCATTACAGGAGATCTTTGAGTGACCAATTAGAGGCCGCATCATGTTGCAGCCCCAGGTATCCTTTGACATACAGCTAACAAAGGAAATAAACCAACCTGATCCCATTGAACCACGGCAAGAGTACAGGAGCAGGTAAAATGAAAGCTGAAAAGAGCTGGAGAGCCATGCAGTGTAGCTGAATCAGGTTACAGCTGACCTCACCCCTCTCTATTATTCAAGAATGTTAGCTCAGTCAGGAGCACAGACAGGAAAGTAAAATGAGAGAGCACAAGGTGTTAAGGAGGAAGAAAACTCAGAAACCCTGGATGTCATGTTCACTCCAATCCTGACAACGTTAGTCAAGACCTGGGATCAAATTTTAAGCTTTTCACCATCACAGTATTGATCTCTCAGACTAATTTGTGTTTATGATAAAGGTAATTTCAATTTACTCATCTTCACTTTTAGTGGAAATTCAGGCTTGATTTGCTGTAGGAACCCATTCATTTGTCTTTTTAGCAGCCCATAGTATCAGTAAGCTCTAACACCACATTTTATATGAATTGATTTTCTTCCTAATAGTTTTCTTCACTGTTCAGCTTTCACAACCATACTTAGAAATCATAAATACAATAGCCTGGATGATTCTGAATTTGGTATTTAATTATGTATCTTTGCACTTGAGGATATTACATAATTCCTACATGGCTCCTTTTCCAAGTTTTATCTTCTTCTGATTACTTGACTACAGCCTCTATTTCAGTTCAATGACTGAACCAAGGTACATGAAATCTTTTAACTTTTTCAGTGTCTTTGTACACTGAATAAATATTTGTATAAATAATCTGTGGTCATTATTTTTGTCTTCTATATTCAGCTGTGACACGAGTTTTGCACTTTCTTCCTTTTAGTCAATAGTGCTTCCAAGTCTTTGCTATTTTCTGCAAGTAATATGCCATCTGTGTATCTTACATTGTTGCTGTTCCTTCCCCCAACATTGACACCTGCTTCCTCTAATTCTGCTTTCCATATGATATATTCTGTGGATAAATTACAGATAAGGTAATAAAATCTGTTGCCTGAGGTGGCTGCTTTACTGTAGGAGGTGGCCCTAAACGGAGGAGACATCGTTTTCGAGAACCTTGAATACTCAGTAGCTGATGTTTCCTGTATGCCATGAATGATCCCTCGACTTTTATCTCAAATCTATTGCATGGAAAATATGAGAAATGTGATGCCTCACCCACCTGTAGCTGTGCAGTTGGATTACGAAAGTGGTTTGCCCAGTTTCAGAAATATGTGGGCATGTTAGGAAAGAATGACGCTGGGGAAACAGTTCTGAATTTGACCTGAGAAAGACAGCACTCCTACAATTTTAGAACACTATTTTTCTCTTTTCTCCCATTCCTCCCTTTCTTTTTATACTAAAGACTAACAGGGTTGTCTCTTTGAAACTTTCTGTATATAATGCCATCTAGCGACAGCCTCTGTTACCACATGCTGGCAAATACTTCCCTATGCCTTAGTCCCATGTAAGCTGTTTTGATGACTATATATGATATTCACATGTAATAACAGGGTGAATAGGTGTCCTTCTTTATACTCCTACCACAAAAAGGAAAAAAAGAAGAATTGTTTTGCCCTCTCCACTTGTCAGTTTAAGCAACATTTGGGAGCCAAAACTGGACCAATGCCTCTTCCTGTTATCTGCTTTTTATGGTGATACCTGAAATGATTTTATGTTGATAGTTTAATTGATGGAGATTTTTACTGCTTCTTAGCTGTTTGTTAGATGTTAAATTATTTTTGGAAGCCACCTCAAGCTAGGGTGGCTGCTTGGATGTTGCAAAAAGCAGGAAATAAATCACTAACATTTTACTTAATTCATTATAAGCAGTAAGTCAGTGCTGTTGATTCCAGATGCTTAAGAGGTCATTGGGGCAGGGAGTTGTTGGTCTTTTAGTTATTTTGGGCTACAGCTCCTAGTAGTTCCAAAGCATCCATGCTATTGATTAAACTCTACTAGCAGTTTTACTGCCTACAAAGCAAAACATCTGAGGAATTTGTTTGCATCAATTATTTTTGTGAATAAGAGATATTAGAAAGAGATCCAAATTCTCTGTTGGCTCTCATCTAAACATGCAGTGCTATCTTTGGATTTCTGGTCTCTCCAGGCAACATAGATTGTACCTACATGTGAGCCCCTCTTCTCTGAAGTAAGATTCTGTCCAGTCAGGCCACCTAGTTCCACACAATTTGCTTCCACTATGACCAGCTCACTGAAGTTTCGAGTTGGGAACCTATGGTCTTCAAGATGTTGCTAAACTACAGTTTCCATCATCCCTACCACTGGCTTCCTGTGGCTTGGGCTGATGGGAGTTGGAGGTCAACAACATCTGAAGGGCCACACATTCTCCACCTCTGAGGCAAAGATTTTCCTCACTCTTGCTAAAAGAGAACCTAGATGTAAGGAGATACAGCTGGAAGAATCCTTGCATCAAAAGTATATGTCACCAACCTCCTGCCTCTGCTCAGTCTGAAAGAAATCTATGCCTCAACAAACTCTAAGATTTCATTGGCAACTAGATTCCAATGTCACAATCAAGTGTAATCATAAATTATTTCATTAACCAAGGCAGCTTTGACTTTCACAACATCTAACTCCAAAAGAGGCTTACCCAGGAGAAACCACAGCTATTTTGAATTCACATCATGCGGTTTTCTAATGTATTTCTTTTAACACAAAAGTGCTTGGGTGGGCAACTGCAGCATGAAAAGTCTATGGCTCTCTATAAGAGAGATACTGTGAGCACCTCAGTTACATGGTATGTTGCTCTATACATTGGAAACAGTCAGGATGATCTTTCTTTTCAGTTGTCAATTGCCTTTATCGCCTTCACACCTGGATGAGCTCTCCTTGGAAAGGGAAATGGTATAGACAAAGAAGTATGTATTGATGGCAATCTAATAATTTCCAGCACAGATTGCTCCTAGATTGCAGCAATCTTGCCTGTGTTGTAGTAGCCAGTTTTGATTATGATCTGGATGATAAACATCAGGATGCAGATGTAGGCAAATGACACAAGGTGGATGACAGAATTTTCCTTTCCAATTCTGAAAATGAATTCTGGATTGTTTTCTATGTAGTAGTCACAGTGCACTTTAATTACACTTGGTTGTAATAGTAGTTTTCTGAATGATGATATGTGGCATAACATAGGTCTGGAAAATCTAGATGTGAAAAGTCTGGAATTGCATAAGAACTATATATTCACATAAAAATGGAAATCATGTAGGAACTGAGATTAATACAGTGCTAGGCAGGAGTAGGAATCCTGCAGCTTTCCAGATGTTGTTTGGCTGCTACTCTTGGCAGCTCTAGTCAGTATAGCCCATATTTAGGAATGCTGGGAGTTACAAACAACCTGGAGGGCTATACAATTCCCACCCCAGGATGGGAATCACACTGCAAATGTGGATCACAACATTATGATAAAGTGTGTGCCTGACAGGAAATAGTTTCTCCTCTTTCTCCTGATGGCATTGACACCCATGTCCAGAATGAATTGTTCTTTGCGCTGTAGCTGAGTATGTTTCTTAAAGTGCACCAGGAGCCAAAGAGTATACGTACTTCTCGGAAGTACACAAGACCTGGTCAAGGATCGACATGTTTTTAGTATCTAAAACTTTATGTAAAAAAGTCAAGAAAATGGAGATCCTACCAAGGTCTTTATCAGATCATTGTCCCATCACGATGACAATACAAGAACGAAAGGGCGAATACAGATGGATTGTGAAAGATGAACTTTTAAGAGATGAAAAAGTAATAGAAAAGATAAAGCAGGAAATAAACTTTTTTAAAAAAGAAAATTCAGAAAAAGGAACATCAAATAAGATAGTATGGGACGCAGGAAAGGCAGTGATATGAGGCCTATTTTTACAACAGGAAGCCCATAAGAAAAAATTAAAGAAACAGAAATATCAAAATATTGTGGCAGAACATAAGGAGAAAGAGGAAGAATTAAAGAAAGACCCAAGAAATACAAAGTTATTGAGAGAGATTAAAATTCTTCAGAAACAAATGTCTATGGAAGGCAGACTGGAAATAGAGAAGAAAATAAAATACACACCTCAAAGATTTTTTGAGCACGCTAATAAGGTGGGGAAGTGGTTAGCATATAGACTGAAAAAAGAAAAAGAAAAAAGATTAATTACAGAAATCAAAAAAGGGGATAAGATATACAGACAACAAAGAAAAATTAAGTCTATATTTCACGAATATTATAAGGAATTATTTGAGGACCCAAAAGATACGGAAGAATATATACAGCAAGTAAAGAAATATTTAGACGAAATTAAAGTAGACCAAATTCAGGAAGAGCAAAGAACAGAGTTAAATAAACCCATTACAAAAGTTGAAATTAGAACGGCAATTCAAACATTAAAAATTGGAAAAGCGCCAGAACCGGATGGATTCACAGGAAGGTATTATAAAGTATTTCAAGATCAATTAATTGACCCCATTCAAAAGTTGTTTAATGAATTGTAAATGATGGATAGACCGGATTCATGGGGGGAGGCGACAATTACTTTAATACCTAAAGAGGGCAAAGATCAGTTGGAAGTAAACAATTATAGGCCAACATCCTTATTGAATACTGATTATAAGATATTTACATCTATTCTGGCAGAAAGATTGAAGAAAATTTTAAAGAATTGGATACATGAGGATCAAAATGGTTTTTTGCCGGGAAGATCAATAAAAGATAATGTAAGAGTGATATTGGATATAACTGAGTATTATCATAAACATAATGAGAGAAAAATGGGACTGATTTTTGTAGATACTGAAAAAGCATTTGACAATGTAAAATGGAAATTTATAATAGAGGTATTGAAAAAGATAAATATGGGGGAAAGATTTATTGATTGAATAAAAACGATATATAATAATCAAACAGCGAGTATTGTAATTAATGGAGATAAAACAGAAAAATTTGACATCAAGAAGGGAACAAGACAAGGTTGTCCCCTGTCACCCCTAATTTTTGTAATGGTGTTAAAAATATTAAATTGTAAGATAAGACAAGATATAGAAATAAGAGGGGTCAAAATTGGAAATCAAACGTATAAATTAAGGGTCTTCGCAGATGACCTTGTAATTATGTTAGATGATCCAGTTAAAAGTATATTAAGATTAATTGGGATTTTTCAAGATTTTGGAAAAGTAGCAGGATTCAAGGTTAATATGGATAAAACAATGATGTTAACAAAGAATATTAAAAAAAAGAAGAAGAGGAAATTGAACAATTGTCCCATTTTAAAGTATCAAAAAAAGTGAGGTATTTAGGAATCAATATTACTAATAGCAATATGGATTTATTTGATAACAACTATAAGAAAGTCTGGGGAGAGATAAAAGAAGATCTGAGAAGATGGTCAAAACTCGATTTATCGTTGATGGGAAGGATCGCAACGATCAAAATGAACATCTTACTGAAAATGATATTTTTGTTTCAAAATCTCCCGACTATCTTAAACGACGCACCTTTTAAGCAGTGGAAGAAGGAATTATCAAAATTTATTTGGAACGGCAAAAAAACAAGGATAAAATGGACTGTATTAAAAGATACACAAGAAAGAGGTGGATTAGGATTACCTGATTTAAAATTATATTTTCATGCTAGTTGCCTTTGCTGGATTATGGATTGGATTAAGTTAGAGAATGCGAGACTATTAAAGGTAGAGGGGCGGATCTCTTTTTTGGCTAGCACGCCTATATGTAGTATGACAAGGTAAAGGTAAACAAGGAATTTAATAACCACTTTATAAGAAAACCTTTGTTAAAAGTATGGTTACAATATAGAAATAAATTATATGCAAAAATACCACAATGGGTGTCAGCGCATGAAGCGTTTTATAGAAGAGAGAAACCCCAATTAAATAAATGGTTAACATATAAAGATTTAATAAAAGTTCAAGGTGAAAACATAATTTGGAAAAGTAAGGAGGATATGGTTAAAGGTGGTATTATTTCACATTGGTTACTGCAAAGGCAACTAGAAGAAAGGTTTAAGATGGATATGAAGATGCAAGGAATTGAAATAAAGGAGAAAGAGTTCGATAAATTACTAAAACCAGAAATAGACCATTTGATAGGCAAAATATACAATATCTTATTAAATTTATGTATGGAAGAAGAGACGGTTAAGGACAATATGATAAGGTGGGCACAAAATTTGGGACATGTAATTCCACTGCAGAGTTGGGAGAATTCTTGGAAAGATGTGAAAAAATATTGTATAAGTACAAATTTAAAAGAAAATTACTATAAGGTATATTTTTGATGGTACTATACACCAGTGCAAATTGCCAAAATAAGTAAAAATATGAAAAATATGTGCTGGAAATGCACGGACAGAGGGACTTTTTACCATATATGGTGGTCTTGTGCTAAATCAAAGAAATATTGGAAAGGTATTCATGAATGTATTGTTAATGCACTTCAAATTAATTTCCCTATGAGTCCGGAAATATATTTATTAAATATGTTAGACACTAAGTATTTTAAAAAGAATTCATTGAGAAAAATGGTAATATACATGGTAACAGTGGCAAGATTAGTATTTGTATAACAATGGAAATCAAAAGAAGTGCCTGATGTGGATGACTGGTTATGGAAATTGTATGAACTTTGGCAAATGGACGAATTAACATCAATATTGACTGATAGACCAAGAAAACAGATTATCGAAGAATGGCATTTAGTTAAACCCCTTTGGGAAGCCCAGTGGGGAAAACAATAGTAAATGAATTAGATAATTTGGAGTAAATAAATAAATAAATAGATGATGATGATGATGATGATGATGATGATGCGTGGTCAAAAAAAAAACTTGGAGGAGTAAACATTATAGTAAGAATTAAGAAATATTGGAAAGAGGTAGTGGTATGATGGTTAGAGTATGGAGCATAAGGAATTGTTGGTCACTTATAGGTAAAGTATAATCGCCCATGATTTATGTAGAAGTGATAAGGGAAGGTTGGTAGGTAGGTATTGAGATTGTATTAATTTTCTTATTTATTATTTTGATTTTTCTTTTCCATTGGTATGTATAAGAATGTATAAAAATGTATAAATGTAAAAGGTAGGATGTATGTTATTTAAGTATATAATGTATAGAAATGGTAGAAGTATACTTATGTTAATGTAAAAATTATATAATGTTTTATCTTTGTGACTTTAATAAAAAATATAATTAAAAAAAATAAAGTGCACCAGGAGCCTTTGTCTTGGAACAGCTCTACACTGAAGAATTTTGTGTGGTCATCTCAATAAAGACAGAAAGAACAAGGTTGCTGCCAAAAACTTGGTCATGATGTACTTAATGGAGAGTTCAATAAGGCAGTCTTAGTAGTCTCATATATCTGATGTGATAGAGAGTGCAAAATTTATGTATAGGCCAAGGACTAGAAGCAAAGTAGTGAATGTCTAAAACTCAGGTATCAAAATGAGACACCAATAAATATATAAATTTAAAAGAGCAGCCCAAATTAGCATCCCACTACCATGAAACTGTATGGCTAAGTTAAATCACTATGTGACATTCAGACCTTGCCTAATCCTGCTCTTACCCGTTTTTGTAGCACTGCTGCTCTCAACTTCTTATATCCTCTGCACCCTTCCATTCCTTTCACCCATTTCCTCCACATACTATCATCTCTCGTTCCTGTATCTCAAGTTTGGACTGCTCCTTCTATATAGTCCTCTTCCCCTGTGCTCCCTAAATGGTAACTGGTATATCCTCAGAGATCTCTTTTGATTTTGCAGTTCCTCCCTTATAGAAGAAAGGCTACAGACATTCTGTCACTGGTTGCTCACGGGTAGTTAGGATGTTTAGGAATAGTTTGTCACATCATCTCATTCACTTGGTGCAAGGGCTCACCACCACAAACTCAATATAGCAATTGCTATAGGTAACTTCATACACTGTATTAGTTGGGAAAATGATTTCTGTGTTCTACCTACACTGGGTCCCCATCAAGAGTCAAGGTACCAAGAGAACAAGATGACCATATGTGATGGTATAAAAAATGGTGTTCACAAAACTCCTTTTAGTCAGAATGTACATCCTCTCTCTTCACTGCATTTATAAAGTGCCATATTGCCAATACAGTCAACTGGATTCACCATCTAAAATGCTAAAATAGACATTGTACAAACAAAACGGAGTTGTTTCAGTCCCTTTGCACTCCCCCTCAGGAGCTAAATGTGGAGTGGTATGGGATTAAAGGCAGTAAACAAAGCCTCTGACAAAGAAGCTCCTCCTTACAAAGGCTTTTTAAGTCCGCCCAACCCCACTTTTAAATTTTTGAGCAGCACTGTCATTGAGAGCATGGTGAAGAAAGGCTAGGGAAACAAAGACTTTTATTGTTAGGTGGCAACAGTGTGTTTGCATAAACTGCAATAAAGCCTGAGGTGGGAAAAAAGGTGGGATTTGACTCTACCAGCTCCTACTATAGCTGTGTGCGTCTGTCTGCAACAGGCAAGGTAACCCGCAGCTGCTTCCAGAATTCCTTAGTGAGCATACACAAACAGCAAAACAGAGATAAGAGGGGAAAGCAGATGAGCCTGCCTCACCAGCTTCTTGCAGTGTGTTTGAAGCATAGGCCTGTAAGTTTGGCCACTAAAATGGAGATCGTAAGTAAAGTGGAGGCTGGTGAAAGAAACAAATTGCCCCTGGATTCAAAGCTTCCAACTGATCTCTAGAAGGTTTAAAATATTTTTACTTGTGCAATGCTTACCTGACCTGGCTGTTTCATGTCATGTATGCCTATTATTAGAACCGATAAAAGGTTTGTTGAAACATAAACTGCTCTTCTTTTTTGTAACCTGGTAGGAGCTTCTCTCTATTCTTTAAATGTTATTTCTGCCTCTGGTACCAAATTTTCTGTTAAAGAATTAGGCTAGGGCTACTTAGGGACCATGAAAGTCCTCCAAATCCCTCTTTTCAGTAAGGAGCTACTGGGACTGGGATTGATAGGGGTCCCTTCCTCATTGATCAAGAAGCAGCTGCCAGGTGTTTCTACCCTGCCTCATGCAAGTGATCTCTGGCAAGAGGGGAATTTGCAACAGGGGTCCTTTTTCTGCCTGTCACACCAGAAATCACTCATGGGATGGGAATGTCAGGCAGCCACTTCTCAATCAACAAGGAAACAGATTCCCCCCTTGATCTCAGTAGTTGCTTATAGGCAATTGGGGGCAGGGGTTTGGCTGGAAACCACTACAATAATGGTCATACCAGATTCTGCCAGTGGTGTTCAGGATTACAGTTAACTTTGTTAACTGATTTATACCTGTATCTGGATTTTTGCATCCTGGAACATCCAGGGCTGTTTATTTGCCTGTATCCTCTCTGTCTAAATGGACATGCCTTAGGGTCACCATAAGTCAGAAATGTCTAGAAGGGACACAACAACAGCAATTCTCACTTAGGTGGACAAAGTCAGTGGGAGAAAACAGGATCTCCTTTTTTGTTGAAAGAATACCTGGCTCAGAAATCTTCTAGAAAGCTAGCCTGATAGTAAGCATTCCTCCAATTACCAAAGTAAGAAAACTGGCAACACTGATCACTGTTAGGATATTACTAATTGTTGTGTGCGCCTTCAAGTCATTTCTAACTCATGGTGACCCTCAGGTGAACCTATCACAGGATTTTCTGGGGCTGAGAGTATGTGACGTGCTCAAGGTTACCCAGTGATTTCTATGGCCAAGCAGCGAATCAAACCCTGGTCTCCAGAGTTGTAGTCCAATGCTCAAACCACTACTTACAATCTGAGAAAGTTATTGCAATAAGCAGACTGGATCCAGACTTAGCCATGCTAAATAAATGTTTTGAAATCAATTATGACAGTTACCATGACCAACCTGCCGAAGTGGTTTTAATGGTTATACTTTCCAAGAATGATTAATTCTGGATGAACCTAGTATTACTCTGTATAAGAAACTTTAATTAGGAACTGCTGTAGGGAAGGAGGGGCAATGTCAGGTGTTTGGTGGATGACTGGGACAGCCACACACATACGTGTGCACACACACACAAGCAGACACTGGGTTGTAAGAGAAACTTTAGTTTCACTCCCATCCCAGTGATACTAAGTAGGCTAAGGGGGGTATAGAGACAAGGTTGAAGCCTCCCTTCACCCACGAAGCTACTGTAAATGCTAGGTGGAAGGGAGGCTTTAGCTTTTTTGTTGAGATAGGGAGACAGTTAAAGCCTCCTCTCTACCCCAGCACTGTTCTTCAGGATAGGTGGGAGGAAGAAGAGAACATGACCTTGCCCTCATGTCTCTTCTTGGCACACTTCTTTCCCCAGCAGTGCAGGTTCTTCTGACAAATGGCACAGATGTTTGGTTGAAATCTGATTCTGCTGGGAAACAGGAAGCCAGAGAATGAGTCTTTTTCCTAGCTTGTGCAGCAGCAGCAATAAAGGGTTTGCATTTGGAAGGCTTTTCAGGGGAAAGAGATTAGAGGTGGGAAGGGGAATACAGGTTGCTCATACTTGATTATCAAAACAGAAAAATTGGCATCATTGCTCAGTGTTAAGAAATTACTAATTACAACTCATGAAACAGAAAGATTTCTACAGATTTGGATAAATTTATAGATAAAGGACTATTTCACATTTTCCCTCAAAGACAGTTAGGGAGCTGCATCCATCAAGCCAGAAAGTGAATGTTTCCTTCTCTAAGTACATGGTTTGAGAAGAAATTAACCCTATACTACTTGTAGTTTTCTTATATGGAACCAGAATAGCAGAGTATGGGAATACTTTAAAGAACAACACTAGAACCTTTCAGCTATCAATTTCATTCTCCCAAAAGAATAGTACCAGAACTTTTAATGTTTCTAACTTCATTCATTTGCCTTTTAAAGGAGAATACAGGACCAACGTTCATTAGCAACAAAAAAAAATCAGCTTACTTTTTTCCCCAGATCATATAGTGCCTTACACAAAGGTTTATGCAACTTAATTACATCAGTTTTCTTTATACGTGTGATCAAATATACACACAGACTGGACTATCAAGTTTAGTCATTTATGGTGTTAGTATAGAATGTTGTTGTCTACAAATAAAATTAAACTTCTTGAAGTTTTTTCCAGTTCATTTGATGTAAGTTACTCGGGATTTTTCAGATGTGTGAAGCAGGGAACTGTGGATGCCACCAATCAAAAAGACGCACGCTGTGTACAGGGTCCATTACAACTTGCACTCCATGGTCAAATCTTGGTTTCTTGCCACTCCAAATTGGAGAATCATGAAATACCATTTTCACTCTGTGATGCCTCATATCAGTGCTTACATTTATTGTGAACTGCCAAGGAAACAAAATCAGAGATCCCCTGAAGATCAATATACTATTTCAGTAGAATGCATCAGTTACATTCTCCTAGTCCTATTAGAAGCAAAGGGTGTTTTAGACAAACTGGTTTTCTACAAGAGCTGAATATTTTTAGGATACAATACTTTTCACATAGTTTTACCATAAAGTAAAAACTTAACCTTAAGATTCAATTAACATCTAAAAAACTACAAAAAAATTGTACCCAGTCCTTACTGGAGTCTTGAAATCAGGACCACCAGACCATCAGTTCTGCTAACATGGCTTTTAGGTACTCTAAAATTTTACGCTCTACATATCAATAGTCTCTTTTCTTACTATTACTTTTCAGCAGTAAGAAAAATCTCCCTTATTTCAATTGTAGAAGTAGATGCAGTGACTATACCCTATTCATGAAGTTTACAATTCACAAGGTAGACCTGCTTTCTTTATAAACAATGGACACCATTTCTATTCTAGCAAGACTGGTATAAAATGATCTTGTGGATAGTTTTAAAGAGACAGATGTAAGTATGTAACTCCTAGCACGTACCAATGTAACTGTCATGCCCATCACTATAGGAACGTACATGAAGTCGAGGGTAGTGATCTGCAATAGGTAGCAGTCTTTGTCGGGGTTCATGTGGACATCTTCATATCGGAGAGGTGGTTGCAGACATTTTAAACAGTTATTCTTGAACTTCGGAGCCTTAAAAGAAACATTCATTTTATTGGAAGCTGATTCCATCTTTACCAACTTTCTCAAGTGAAGATTTTTCCTGCAGACTCAAATTTAGGAACAAGATGGGCAAGAAAATTTGTAACTGACTTTGAAGAATTGTGACTGGCTAAAACTCATTGTTCCCTGCTCAGCAGAAAGGTCTTGAACTTTTGAAGCTGTGTATGTAAAGAATATGCAGTAGAAGCTAAGGGAAAATATTTTATTCCAATGTCTGCATTTAGAGCACTAGTTTTTGCCATGGCACAATATCAGACTGATAAGCATGTTCTAATCCATAGATGGTCAACACTGGTAGGCGATGAACCTAAGGCAGACTAATTTACTACTCAAAAGTCATGCCAATTTTATACAAGTTTCATATAGTTTTTAAATAAATTTTTGTTCGCAAAGGAAAAAAAGTTAGGTTTTTAAGGTTCAACAGATTTCATACACAATTCCATCCTCGCAAGGGTATACCATACGCAATTTCTATCAGTTACATTGAGGATTTCATGTTCTGGAAAGGAAAAGATATACTACCAATTTGCTTCTTAAGAGATTTTTTTTCAGGGAAGGGCATGTGCTCTCTCACCATGAATCTGAAGCACTTATTACTAAGCTACTCAAAGCCTGACCACCTCCAAGGGGAAGTCAGATTTAACATTTTGGCATGATGACACCTCTAACCCATAAGCCAATATATGGGGATTAAAGTAACCATCATAGGAAAAAAAAACAATAGTGGTAAAAAAATTAAGGGCTTATATTCAGTTATAGAAGTGGACTATTAATGGCTTCTCTGCGGACATAATCAGTAACACAAAGTTCTTCTATCCAAACTCTCTCTGCCACAGTACTATTTTCATCTGCTAAGTGATTTTGACAGCTTCTTCAAACTGATAAAATAGCACAAGCACCAATTGCCAGAAGGTGTTGTTTTACCAGTTCCAAACGACTTTTTTCTGTTTTCTTTTTCACTGCAGTTTTAACACTGTTGGTTTATTCTCTTAATGTATTGTTCTCTTTTTATGCAACTTACAGGTAGGAGCATAGGATATAAACACACTAACCATTCAGAAATGCTACTGCACTAATATCAGTAAATATTTAGCTTTCATACCTGCCTTTGTAATTTGAAGCTGAATTCCCACACAGAAGACTGTTGGTCAACCTTTCTTGACCAGAAAAGTAGACACTGAAACATAAAAAGCAAAATACTTGTGATGTGAAGTCTTAAACAACATACACAGAAGTCATTTCAATAAAGTCTGATTAACTTACTTAGAATTGTCCATGTATCATGAAGTATAGTATTTTTAACACCTGCTAATATCTTGACATGCACTTGTCCTACTGATTCCATGTGAAATTCAAATATGACACAAAGGAGACATAAAATACAGCTTTTTGGGAGTGGCATTTACCCTGAAAGATCAGCATTAGAAAATTAATGGAAGAGTGATGCCAACTGATACACTGGTTTTCAGATGAAAGCCATTTTATGTTTATTATCCTTTAATGTTTTTTTTTCTGCACCAAGCATAAAACTGGAAAAAAGGTTTTCATGAAGGAAATTTCCTTAAATATTCTGGAAGGTTTTCATATGAATGTGTAGATTTACACAACAGCCCTTCATACCAATTTGTTGAATGGTTTCTAGAAAGTTCATCTTGTGACTTCTATCCTGTCACCACCTGTACACAACTCATCTCCTATCATGTTAATATTCCTTGAACAGTTGGAGCATTTGTGACTGCTCTGTGACATCAGAGCAGGTTAACCAATTACATGGCGTGTGTTTTAATGAACTGTAGACACAGCACTGACACTATTAACTTCAGAACACATGCTGGTGTGGGGTGGGGAGAAGGATATGTTTTACTTCAGCTTTGATTTTTTTTTTTATTATTCATCTGCGAATTAGCAAGGCTGGTCCTCAGCACACTCCCTTACAATCATCTACATACAGAAGTAAACCCTTCATGTAAATCTCAGTTTAAGAAATGGGATATAAATATCTCCAAAATGACTGCAGAGTTCCAGTTCTGAAGACAGAAGCAGGCAAGTGGAAACAAAACCTCAGCACTATCATGTTATTTGAATGAACTTTTCTGCTGTCTTGAACCCAGAGACAAGGAATTCAAAATACTAAACTGATTAACCTTGTTCTCAACTGTAAGAGGTAGTTTAGTTGAGACAACTAAGTAGTTTATAGGATAAAGGGACAAACCTTCTGGATGGCCAAAGTTTACATTAGCAGTGTACAGGCTTTGCTAATCTTCATATCTGCTGCAAGAGGTGCCACTATATTAATATGCTTACCATCACCAGAATTCATTAAACATCACTCCATGAAGACCGCATTAGGTTCCAAGGAAAAAACAGACCTACTGTGAAAACACAACTACAATTCCCCTTTGGCATTAGTAGCCATGCTACTGCTCAAGTCAGCTGCAGATGGCACAGCTTTTCTTTCAGTCTTATGTACTGTGCAGACAAGGGCTTTCCATTGCAATATATTTACTGAAAGCAGGCTCTATAAGGGACACAAACCCAAATTAAATAACTACGTTCAGAGGTATAAAGCTAGAAGACACTTTCATGCAAACTTGTGTCTCTTCATGGCTTGACAGAAACATAGACCTGGTACATAATACTACTTCCAAGCAGCCTTGAATTTTAGTTACATGGAGGAAGATAATTTAAGCACATGAGTACCTCCTAATGGGCAGAGGATGTCATCCACATGTCAGCTGTCCTACCCTTCAGATGTATACCATGTGGCCTGCTGCTCCCAACAGTGGGGGTGTCTTTAAGGACAAACTTCTGCTGACACCACAATGGCTCCAGTGTCCCACAGAAGCTACACACTGAGAAAGAAAAAGGGAAATTAAATAGGAAAAGCTGGATTCAGTAACCAAAAAGATCAATTCTCCCTGCCTTGTATGCTCAAGGTATATAGCTATCTCCCATTAATGAGAGGAGATGATAAATGAGGAAAACCAAAAACCGAGCAAAGAGGCTCTGTGGCTGCGCAGTGCACAAAGACACTGCTGTACACACAAAGGCATGGCTTCAACTTTAGTAATGCTAAGCTGCAATGAAAAAAGAATGATGGAAAATTTCTGTGCTTTTAGCATTTAAGCCAAACCATTACTGTTACTGCAATACAGACTTTTGACATTTAATTTCCTTTTGTAGATTATTATTTACACAGAAGGTATGCACAAATTGTTAGTATGATAGCAGCATTCACTGTGGACACCAAAGCCGTTGTGATGTGAACAAGAAACCAATTCTTCCATCTCTACTGGACAGTGAACTGGCTGACCCCACAACTTCTTGCAACAGGAAAATATTTGGCAGGAATGTAAACTACTTGGAGTTATATTAGTTATGCAACACACTACTGATAGACTCTCCAGAAAGAAACCATGTAACAATTTTGTGTTTATACAAAAAATGTGAAACATCCTATATATACTGATTTCAATTTTGTCACGTCAAATATCAGTTGATTATAGATTAAAACTCCCTAAGAAAAGAGAACTGTGGCATTAACAACCAGAGATTCATAAAAGCATTCCCAGTAAAGACAAAAATTTATCCAAAACAAGATCTCAAGCAGGCCTGTTCACATGCACTGCCCTGGCTTAGCAAAAATACATTCACAAACAGCTTAATAGGAACACTTTTTGTCAAACACTGTTACTTACTTTTGAATTTTTCAGAGTGCTTGGAGTAGTCTCTGGAATAGCTGGATTTCTGGCTAAGCGAGAAACAAAAGGTCTGTACATGTGGTATAAAGACCGAATTACACGTGCACGAAGGCAATGCATCTTTTCCATTGACTCTGGTTGCAAACGGACTGGGAGGGTAGCATTCTTATTGTAGTGCCTTGGAGAAAACCAATAAAAACTCATTTAAGACAAAATACTAAGCTTCACAGAAAGACCAAGCCAGTATTTGAGTTCATCCCTGCCACTTACAAATTTATTTTATCTTCTCCATCTGTGCACATATGTGCCAAACCTAGCGACAACTGACTGTTCCACAGCATGATAGGCACAGATAATTATGTGCATGTAGTTAGCATTAGTGCCAAACTTCTATGGGTTGGGGTACGAAGATAATATTGACAGGAAACAATATCGACAACTCCTTCCCTGAATAAAAGTACATTCAGGGAAACTTAATTAGAACAAAGCAGTCACTCTTTCCAGAATTAGTAGAGGGTGAAGGGCCAGGCAGAAGAACAATTACCCTCAATGAAGATCATCTGCATACAGCCCATTCATATACCCTAGGCAGTGAAGGAAGGCAGATTCCACCTGCATCAAGATTGTATCACTCCAAGGAACCATGTGCCTCCTTTCAAATGTTCTGTTATACTGCTAAATAAAAACAAGTACTGCCTTTCATGTAAGCACTGTCTTGGCTTCTTTTGCAGTAATATGCATCAGCTGATGAGTAGCCAAAATGCAAACAACTTAGCAACCTAAGAATGCGCATCAGCCAACATGAAAAACCTGACTGTAAAACTGAGCAGAAAATAAAGAGAAATCCAACAAGATGCTAAAGGAATGCTCTGTTACAGAATCATAGAATCACAGAGTTGGAAGAGACCGCAAGGGCCATCCAGTCCAACCCCCTGCCATGCAGGAATATACATCAAAGCACTCCCAACAGATGGCCATCCAGCCTCTGCTTAAAAACCTCCAAAGAAGAAGAATCCACCACACTCTGAGGCAGCATATTCCACTGCTGGACAGCTCTGACCATCAGGAAGTTCTTCCTGAGGTTCAGATGGAATCTCCTTTCTTGCAGCTTGAATCCATTGCTCCTTGTTCTAGTTTCTCGAGCAGCGGAAAACAAGCACACTCCCTAGTTGACATCACATCCCTTCAAATATTTAAACATGGCTATCAGGTCCCCTCTTAACCTTCTCTTCTGCAAACTAAACACACCCAGCTCCCTAAGCTGCTCCTCACAGGGCATGACGTCCAGACCCTTCATTATTTTGGTCGCCCTCCTCTGGACATGCTCCAGCTTGTTGATATTCTTCTTGAAATGAGGTGCCCAGAATTGGACACAGTATTCCAGATGAGGTCTAACCAAAGCAGAACAGAGTGGTACCATTGCCTCCTTTGATCTAGACACCATACTCCTATTGATGCAACCGAGAATCGTGTTTGCTTTCTTGGCTGCTGCATCACACTGCTGACTCATGTTCAGCTTGTGATCCACCAAGACTCCTAGATCCCTTTCACATGTACTATTATCCAGCCACGTGTCCCCCATCCTATATTTGTGCATTCCATTTTTTCTGCCTAAGTGTAGGACCTTACATTTCTCTCTGTTGAAATTCATTTTGTTAGTTTTGGCCCAGCTCTCCAATTTGTCAATGTCATTTTGAATTTTGATCCTGTCCTCTCGTGCATTAGCAACCTCTCCCAATTTTGTGTCATCTGCAAATTTGATCAGCATGCTCTCTATACCTTCATCCAGGTCACTGATGAAGATGTTGAACAGCACTGGGCCCAGGATAGAACCCTATGGCACCCCACTAGTCACTTCTCTCCAGGATGAAAAGCAACCATTGGTGAGCACCCTTTGGGTTCGGTCAGTCAACCAATTACAAATCCACCTAACAGCAGCACTGTCCAGCCTGTATTTTACTAGCTTCTTTGCAAGAATGTCATGGGGAACTTTGTCAAAGACCTTACTGAAATCAAGATATGCTACATCCACAGCATTTCCTTCATCTATCAAGCTTGTAACTCTATCATAAAAAGAGATAAGATTAATCGGGCATGATTTGTTTTTGAGAAACCCATGTTGACTTTTAGTGACCACAGCATTGCTTTGCAAGTAATTACAAACTGACTGTTTAATGATCTGCTCTAGGATCTTTCCTGGTATTGATGTCAGGCCAACTGGGCGGTAATTATTTGGGTCCTCATAATTATTTGAGTTCACATCATTCATATGTTTTGCATAAAGAACTATGGTTCCCTTATAAACAGCAATATTACAGCTGTTCATCTATAACCTATTGTTTCATCTGTAAATTTGAGGGCTGGTACCTTTACAGTTGCAACTTTTTCTAACCTAAAAGTGAAAGACTTCAGAGGAAGATAGTACTAAGCCATGCACAGAGCTGATTAACATGCTGCCCTGAACAACAATTTTTTTTGGTATATTTTTATTGTGAAAAAAGTTAAACCACACAAACTGGAACTACAGAGTACATAACACTTATCTTTGTACAAACATAACATACACATACATACTTGCACTTACATACATACATACACTTAGCAATACTCAGAATATCGACCCCAAGAAGGAAAGAAGGAAGAAAAATATGGATAATAGCAAAAGGGGAAAGAAAAAAAAGAAAAGAGAAACAGAGAAAGGAGGAGGGGCTTTCCCCACAGGGAAGAACATGGCTTGTTCATATTATTTTTTCCTGCCTCCCTCCAAAAACAAACAGAGGGGCATTTGTAATGAAGAGATTACTGATTAGCTGATTACTAATTACACATTTCCCACTTTAAGACTATCAGTACCGTTAAATGACCTCTGCCTCTCAGCTGAACACTATTTCCCTTCGCTTAATAATCACAATATAATTACCGAAAAGGGAAAAAGAAACAGAAAGAGAAAAATCCATCTACTTTTGAAATTGATTATATATATCCCAAGTATCTCCATCTCAATGTAAAAAAAAACACAACATTTTTGTGGACATCTTTTTTACATCCAGTTTGGTTCCCAATCTCCTAAACTCTTACTTTGAGTAATCGACACTATGCTTATCTACCTATCAGTTGACTCCATAATGTTGGTTTTGTAGGTAATCTGTTAAGGGCTGCCATGTTCTTAAATACATATTGTTAGATTTATTATTTAACATATACGTTAATCTATCCATTTCAGCAACTTCTAATAACTTTTCAAACCATTCACATTCTGTTGGGACCAACTTACTTTTCCAGTATCTAGCAAATATAGTTCTAGCCGATATTGTCATGTACCATATCAGTCTAACCTCCCTTCCAGGTTTTTTTCCAAATTGAAAATGCCCAATAGAAAGAACGCTGGTTTTAAATCGATTCTAATACCCAGCATCCTCTGCATTCTAGATCGGATCATATACCAATATTTCTTAGCATGACTACAGCTCCACCAGAGATGAAAAAAAGTTCCTATCTCTTTCTCACACTTCCAACATTGTTTCTTAATCTTCTTGAACATCTTAGTCATTCTTACGGGTGAGAGGTACCACCGAACAACAATTCTTTAGTGTGTTCTCCTTCATGGCACATATACAGCTGAGAGGACATAGCTGTTTTAGGTCAGAATTTGATGTTCATGGTCATCTAGCTCCATCCTCTAAAGCTTGGGGCCTCCATCTAGTATGCCAATATTGTCTACACTATGTTACTTACACAGGAGGAGTCTTCACAATAGGTGGTTAAAAAACCTAAAGTTTTTGCAGCTAAGTTCTTCACTGAATCTGTCTTAAGAGAAGCAATGTTGTCAAATGAAATGCATCACCCTTTACACTACATAGAAAGCAATTTCATGGCTAAAAAAACTCCAAACGTCCCTTTGGAAGAAAGTACAACCAAAAAAGTCTCACTCACTGCTAGCTGCTAAGGTTTTTAAGTCACTTTGTGATTTCTCTTTGAAAATAACACAGTTGCATCTTTATACTTCATGGACATGTGGAGCACCATGGTACAGTTATATTATACATATTTTATATGCATTTAGTAGTGTTCTAATCAAGTTGGGTTTATCAGATTTATGTGGGCAATCTAGAAGATACAGAAATCCCCCATTTTATCGTATCAGTGCATTTCAGAACTCAGTCAGCATAAATACAACTACTACTTCATACAGAAGCATTAAACTGAGCAGGACTCTTCAAACTGTAGCAGCGTCATCTACATAGGTCCTATTGAATAACAGCTTTACAGAAACATGCCTTAGTTATATTCTGATTGGATTACTGTAATGTGCTCTAAGTGGAGCTTCCTTTGAAAAATGTTCAGAAACTTCAGCTGGTCCAAAGAGCTACAGCCAGACTGTTAACTGGGGCTGGATACAGAGAGCATACAACTGTCTTGCTGCAACAGCTCCACTAGCTTCTGGGCAGAATTCAAAGTGCTGGTAATGACTTATGAAGCCCCACACAGTTCAGGTCCAGGTTATTTAAGGACCATACTCTTCCCTATGAACTTGCCTGTGTCTTCAGATCTTCTGGGGAGGCCCTGCTCTCTGTCCTCCCACCCTCCCAGGCACTTTGGTGGGACTGTTGGAAAGGGCCCTCTCAGTCGCTGCTCCCAGGCTCTGGAACTCCATTCCCAGACAGATTAGACAGGCACCCTACTTACTGTCTTTCCACAAGCAGATAAAAAAACTTTTTATTCTGGCAAGCCTTTGAGAAACAGGGAGAAACATGCCTTGTACAACATGCTGCACTTTTATTTGTTGCTCTTTTAATCTGTTTTCAAGTTTCAAGATGGTTTAATTGGTTTTTAACTTTTAAATGCTATTAATTTTTAACTATGATTTCTTTTGACTGTTTTAAGCTTCCTTGAGTCCCAAACTGGGAAAAAGGAAGACTACAAATGTAACAACAACAACAACACCACCACCACCACCACCACCACCACCACAACAACTGCTATTACCTTTTGTAAAGTCTGGTCCAAAAGGCAGCAGTACAAGTGACCATCCAGGCTCTTTTACAAATGAGAGAGAAATTCACAGTGTCTTCTGGACGTATATAGGATGCCAGCATCAACCAAATATCGATAGGATATTCCTTGCCTACCTCTCCATCAGAGTTTTCTGGAAAACATGAAAAATTAAAGGGTATCAGTGACAATTACTGTATCATCAATGCAAATAAAAGCCAGCATGACTTTAATGCATGAGTGCAAATCATATGGCTTTCCAAATGTTGTTGAGACTGCACCTCCCAGTTTCTTTAGCCAATACAGCCAATGGCAAGGAATTCTGGGGACTGCAGTCCAGCAGCATCTGGAGGGATGGATAATTTCCACACCCTACATTAGTGGAACTACAGACAGACCCAAGTTTCCCTTTATTGCAGAAAGAAAAACAATAGTCTTTGACACAGGTGTTTTTTGAATATACTGTAAGTCAAGAACCAGACAGTTAGCCTTTACTCACAAGCAAGGGTACACATTAGTTATTAAACTGCACGATGGGAAGAGAAAGTTGAACCACAGAACAAGCAATTTCATTTTTCACAATATTTTTCTGCGTCGCTATCTGGTATTTCCTTCTTTTAATTAGTGCACGACATCACATGCAGGATTATTTCTTTTTATCTTTAAGGCATCTCATGATGTACCTGAGTAGCTAGCCCAAGCTTCATCAATAAGCTTCACTGCTGAACAGGGATTTGAATCTAGAACTTCCTAGGGAAAATCCAAAGTGGATTTATGTAGAACTCGAACATCTTTTCAGACAGCAGTAAGAAAACAAAAAACTTTTCTGCATGGCAATAAACAAAAATGTAAAAAAAATATCTTGAGCTGTTATGTCAGGGTGGGTAAGTGGTAGCTCTCCAGATATTGTTAGGAATGCTTCTCTTGCTATCCTTCCCCACTGGCTCTTCTGGCTGGAGATAATGGGAGCCGTGGTACAACAGTCTTCAGAAAGGCACAAGTGACTCATCTCTTAGTTACATGATTCACAAACAGGACACGATCAAGAATCAACGAGTCTGAGATTTGAGAATGATCACAGGAGAAACCCTCACAAACAAGGAATAAATTGATCATAATTCTTACCTTTACACCTTTTGCTTTTCTTTTTTCTAGACGATATTCTATCATTAATGGAATCCTTAGAATCCACTTCATCGCTACTGCCGCAGGACTCTGCCACTGACAACATTTCATCAGTTGGTACACAAGATGCTTCTAAACCACAGAATGATTTCACTAAAAACACAAAGACACATTATCTTGAGCTGGTAAATGGTAAACTTGGTATGACCAAGTTCAATATAGTAATCCAACTGGCAGAACAACAGCAAAAGATAAAAAGGTGGCTCCAAGTAACTACCTGTACCTATTTGTATCTGCTACATATACTGCATTGTGCCATCAGTGCTGTAATGCATGCAGTCTGATTTCTCTAAGAAGGCAAGCTGTTCATCTAGGTGCTCTAACCTTACCTCCTGACAAAGAGGCCAGGGACTATTGGAAAGTTATCCTGGAACGTATGCAAGCTAAGACAAAGATTCTGAAGGAAGGGTGTAAAGTTGGTAATGGATTAAAGACATTTAAATATGAGATTTGAAGAAAAGTGTGGAGATGATTTTGAGGAATATGAGACAAAAAGGGGTTAATCAGAGAGGGATGTTCAGTATGGGTATCACAGAGAATATTAGGAAGACAGGTCAAATAAATATTCTGGCTAAACGAAATGGGAAAAGAGAGCAGTACTTAGAAAAGCAGGATCTTGAGTCAATGGGTGATGAGGAGCCAAGCCTGGGGCAAAGCTACATGTAAATCCTAAGAACAGGAAAGACTAATTACTATTGTACAATACTAGAAGGAAGGAAGATGTAGAAGCAGTACAGTCACTGCTTAATTTAGAGTTCAAACTCTACAGGAGAATTCTGCAATTGTACTTTCTATTGTCATTGCAATACTGTGACCAAGCAAAGTAACAACCAAAAAGCAGGAGGGAGGCAAGCAGGCACCAATATTTCACACAGAAAAATTTGTATGAATGATCCAAATTTTTGACAATATGGTTCTAACAGCTATTTCCCTACAACAAGACTGCCTAAAGCTTTCCTGTTTTTTTCCTAGGTTATGACTGTACGCACATTTTAACTGTCTATTCAAACATACAGGAACATTCTAGCACAACAGGCAGATATAATCCTTCCAACATCAGGACAGCCCAATTAATATTGATTCTCAACATCCATCTTTCCTTGAAATTCTTGTGACCAGTAAGACACAAGTGAGACGAGTAAATCCTTTTCTGTACAATGGAGATATTTCTGGAATTCTCTGTACATATGTTGGCTGGAAGCAAAAATCTTGGTGTGGACTTGCTCACTTCTTCAGAATGTGACTCCTCATATATTTGCAAAGAGTTGCAGGCATAATGCTGTGCAGAATTATTTTCCCTGATACATTTAGCACAGTTGCCTAGTATTTGAATAGTTCCTCTTTGAAACCTGCATCCTGCTGATGCTCTATGAAAGAGTGTTAAAAACTGGCACAAAAATTCCACTATTACACAATGTTATGAAAACAGAAATAAAGTATACTTTGATGCACCACACAGTATTAAGAACATTAAGCTACTTCAAAACTTAAAACAAGTCAATTTACTTGCTAAAGGAAGAAACATGGATATTCACAGAAGACAATGCCTTATGTGGCTATTAAACAAGGAAATCACATCTTTTCGCAAATAATTCAAATTCAAAGCAACATACAGCAGAGGAAGGAAGCATCTGTGCTTACACAAGGGAAACGTAATACCTAATCAGACCAGGAGCACAATGTAGTGTTCATTCACTATAAGATAACGCCATTATGATTGTTTGCAATGCCAGAGAAATGGAAAAGACATCAGAACATAAGTAGGTGGAAAACCTGTCTTTCATATGTTTTCACTGATGAACTGTACTGGATGCCAAGGTGGAAGCAGCTGCAACTGTTGCAGAAAATTTTTTTCAAAGTTATAGCCCTTTCCATTTTGCTCTCATCTCTGATCTCAAACCAGAGACCTGTAGCCATGATTTATGTATGGAAATAACCTTGAATTAAATCACATTTCTATTTATTCTCCATTCTTAATAAAGACTCACAGAACCCACCACCAAACAGATATTAGAACCTGAGTGATTGATCTCTATTTCCAGGTACTGTTTCAGATCAATTCCACTTGAACAAATAAAATATCAAAATAAAGGCATTTAAAACACTAACTGCCTGACACTTTTGCTTCTCTCCAACTTGTACATTATACTGCTGAGAATGTTCAATCCTAGTGGTGTTTGAGACACTAAACTATGCAACAACTATTCAGCCACTGAAATATTGAAAACAATAAAAAAGAGAAATATGATTGCTCTATGCAAGTATGATTTTGCACAAAATGGACAATAGCTAGTGGCAGAAGATTAAACCCAATTATACAACACCAAAATGTAGAGTACTAAAATAACTGGGCAAACATACAGTAGGCAGCCTCTAGACCAGTGTTTCTTAAGCTATCTGATGTGAAGGACTAGCATTTTTCTTTTCCCAGTGTACTAATGTATCTGTATTATACTTGTTCTCATTGCCTACAATTGTTTCTTTCTCTCCTGGAAACTCGCCAGGGACTGGCAGCTAATAGCTCACAGACTGGCACTAGTCCAGCAACCACCACTGGGCCATAGGCCAGTTCCCCTCACAGCCACCCCTCGACGTAGCATGTTTTGTTTTCTTATATGTAAGTGGTTTGTATTTGAAAAAAGTATGCTTTCTCAGAATCTTTGGGCAACAGTATACAGTACTGTAGATACCACCTGTAAGGTGTTCTAAAAAGTGTTTCAAGAAAACGTTCAAACCCCCCAAAATCTCTGCCCTCAGAATAATGAAGAATACCACAATTCACGTTGTTCACTATACGTTACTGATGGCCTCGATTTCAGATGTTTCGTAATGAACTGTTAATCAACATACAAGCCAGCAAGGTAAGTACTTTTTAAAAAAAGTTTGATGGCTTTTGCTGCTGCGGAGGGCCTGTCGGAGCGACTCTTCTCATCAAAAACCGCCTTCGCGGGCCCCCGGTGTCCGAACTCACCTTCCTGCTGCATCGCGTTGGCCACGGCCTTCTTCACGCGCCCGGATTTCACCACGGCGGGATCCGAGTTGGCATAATCGGCCACAGTGACTGCGGGGAGAAAGCGAGAGCGTTAAGGAACCCATCCGTCAGGGAACAGCGGCTCCCGACGGCCGTTACCGGGCCCGACTACCCACCGCGCTCCAAGCAGACGTCCTCCGCCCGAAACTTCAGACGCTTTCGGGCCCCACGCTTCCGCATGGCGGAAGCCGGCGGCGGCGGCACCACTACCGGTCGGTCTCGGGGCGCCATGGCCCCAAACCCCTCTCGTCAGCGGCGCGTAGGCCACCGGCCACCCCGGCTCCTGCCGGTGCCACGACCTCACGTCGCGATAACTCTCGCGAGAAGCAGAAAGATCCCGGCGCGCCTGATCGACGAATTTAACCGGCGCCGGCGGAGAGGAGCGTCATCAGTGGTGGCCGATATAGCCTGGAAGTGTGTGGATCATTTAACCGAATATCAGTCGTTTCTCCGGCCGTTTCCTCACTAGACTGTTATAGTGCTGCTATTCCACTTTCTACATCCTATGGAATCCTGGAGTTTGCCCTTGAGGCCCCTCCCTAAACTGCAAGCCCCAGGATTCCATAGGGTGCTGAAAGTGGAGTAATAGCACTGTAACAGTCTTGTGCGGAAATGGCCTCCGTCTCCAGTTTTTCTTATTCTGTAAGCCAGGAGTGCTGCAGCAGATCATACTTGTGACGGAGGCAACCATTCCCAGCCTATCCCACTTAACAGCATTATTAAGGGGATAGAGTAAGGTACCCTTTACGTTTTTCTGAGCAACGTAGGAGCAGGGCGGGGTATTAATACCTTAATTCATTTCCATTGTTGTTATGTGGCTTCAAGTCGTTTGCGGAGACTCTAAAGTGAACCTACCAGGTGGTTTTCTTAGCAAGATTTATTCAGGGGGGTATTACCTTTGTGGGAGCTTAGCATGGTGCAGCGGTTTGAGCCGTGAATTACGGCTCCTGGAGACCAGGGTTCGATTCCCACTGGGTGACCTTGGACGTGTCTCACCCTTAGCCCCAGAAACCCCCGTGATAGATTCGCGTTAGGGTCGCCATAAATCCGAGATGACTTGAAGGCACACAACAACGTAACGATTGCTTTTGCCTTCCTCTGAGGCTGACTGAATGTGACTTACGCAGTGGATTTCCATTGTAGAGCAGGGATTCAAGCCCTGGTCTCCGGAATCACAGAATCATACAGCTGGAAGTGACTGCAAGGACCATCGAGTTCAACTGCATTCTGCTGTGCAGAAATACACGATCAAAGCATTTCCAACAGATGGCCGTCCAATTGTTGTTTAAAAACCTGCAAAGAAAGAAATCCAATGCTCAAATCACTATACCATGCTGAGTTTAGTTTTCTCATTTCAATAACAGTGCACTGCATGCTGGTCAAACAAAAAATTTTATGTGGAACCTAGGGCCTTTCTGCACTGTACTGTTATAGTGCTATTATTCCACTTTCAACATCTTATGGAATTCTGGGGTTTGCAGTTTAGTTTTGTGCTTTTTCCCCCTCCAAACAAGCACTGTATTTGAAGCTAAGCATAATATTTTCTCCCATGGCTGGGGGCTGGTCAGGGTTTTTTTTCCCCCCTAGCTTACATTTCTCTGGACCATCCTTAGCATCTCTCTGCACTGCACTTCATTTTCCTTCATCCATCCTCAGGCCAGTTCATTCCTGCAATACTTTTCACACAAATAATCCCAAGATGCCTAACATGACCCATCAGACCAGCATGGCGAATGAGTAGGGGTGATGGTAGTAGGCCATTTCCGCACTAGGCTGTTATAGTGCTGTTATTCCACTTTCTACATTCTATGGAATCCTGGGGTTTGCAGTTTAAGGAGGGGCATTTAGAATTCTCAGCCAGAGAGCTCTTTGGCCTCAGTAAATTTACAAACCCCAGAATTCCACAGGATGTTGAAAGTGGAATAATAGCTCTATAACAGTTTAGTGCGGAAAGGCCCAGAGACAGTGTATGGCTAGTTCCACACTACACTCTTGTAGTGCTATTATTCCACTTTCAACATCCTGTGGAATTCTGGGGTTTGTAGTTTACTGAGGCCAGAGAGCTCTCTGGATGAGAATTCTAAATGCTCCTCCCTCAACTGCAAACCCCGGGATTCCATAGGATGTTGAAAGTGGAATAATAGCTCAATAACAGTGTAGGATGGAAATAGTTCAAAATGACTTTTCAGTTTACAAGAAAATAATAAAGCAACAGCAGAAATGTAAAAGACTTAAGACAGCAAATTGGAAACAGTCTAAAGAACAATCCGGCATCAACAGAGCAGCTGTTAAAAAGCTTGGAGAAATAAAAAGGTTAGTGCTCAGCAAGCCTCTATGTGGAATAAATTTGACAAACATGGCACAAGAAATGAACATGTCCTCTTTCCTTTTGCCATCTGCATCATCTCAGATGGGCACTAGGATACTGGGAGGCGTCTCTGGAGCAGATATTAATAGGTAAGCAAATTTATAAGGGAAAAGATGAAGCCTCAGACACTATTCGTGTAGGGCATATATGATCTTCAGATCTAACTGGCTATGACTACCAAGGAAAGAGACTCTAGGGTTTGGGTAGACCTTTAATTGAGTGTCAGTTAAGTATATACTGGCAGTGAACAAGGCAAACTCTTATGTATTGGGCATGGTGAGGAAAGGGATTTAAAATAAAATAACCATGATAATAGAATATCAGATGCTGGGTAGGACAAATGGTGACGGGCCGAGAATTCTAGTCTTGCTTATGGAGTTCTAGGAGGTACATAGGTAGCTTCATGGCTAGCTTCTGCATGCTGGACTCTCAATTTGATTCTATAGGGCTCTTAGGAACACTCTGTCATGCTCAGAGGCATTTTGTTCTTAGAATTACTTTAAAAGCAAAAATACAATTTCCTTTCATTGCAGCAGCATTCTGTACCTGCGCAGAGACAATTATTACCCATTTAAAAATTTGGAAGATTTTGTTTTTCTGAACCCAGATTTTAAAAAACAATTTTGGGACATTCTTTTTGTAATCTTAGGCTCTATGAGCTAATCATATTTGGTGTGACATTAACAGGCTTTCTCTCATATTTCACTGTCCTCTTGTATAGCTCAGCCTTCATATTAAATTATAACCTAATATTTCATACAGCATCATGTATTAAATGTATATTTATGGAAATTGGCACTGTTTGATAGTTCAGACCTGTCCTCCCCCTTCCAAGTACACCTAGAAATTGTGTGTCACAGGCAGAATAGTAAGAACCTGGATGGATGCCAAGTTCTTAGGAGCAGGTACTCCTCCTGCAGCCAGACGTTTGTGTAATATTTAGTAACATTTGAGAATAGTGAGCTTTTAAATCTTTATTTGGTTAGTGAATTGTTATTTTCACGAATGTTTAGCTCCTAGATTTTTTTTGTGCATCTCCCCACCACTTATCCTGTATATAATTGCATTGTAACATGCAGTCTTATAGGTACCACTAAGAAGTTAGTTTTGTTTTCTCCTAGGTGTGTTTATGACTGCAGTTAAAGTGATTTGCCCATGTTAACCTATGAGAGCACTCTCAGGTAAATCTTCTGCATAGGACAAATGGGTGCTTGCAGACTGCTGTCAGTCAGGGTGGCTATGTATTACCTCCAGTATCAGAGACAATGCATCCCTTAACAGGAGCCGATGAGAAGGACACGTGAGGGGTGCTGTTGTACTCATGTCCTTGCTTGATTAGACAGTCATAGTTTGAGTTGAGTGTTGTTCCAAACTCTGTCCAATTTCTTTGACTTGTTTGTGAACCTTTATCATCATTGCTGTCTACTTCTAATGGTCCTGTGCCCCCCTTCCATCTTTGAGCCCCCTCAGAAAAACATCAAAGCTAAGAAGAAGGAACAGATGCACAATGACTTTTGACTGGTAACACTAGAAGCCCTCCAACTGAATGTGGATTCTGTTCTCCCCCCTCCCTGCACACTCTTTTGCCCCCAGATATTTTTATTAGTTATACAAATATTTCCATTTTTATACAAGACTTAATATACATGTACATTTTGGAATAATAAAAAAAATATACATTACAGTATTCAATGTCCTAGGTATCTGTGTAAAGTCAAAGGCTTTCACGGCTGGAATCCATAGGTTGTTGTGGGTTTTCCAGGCTTTGAGGCCATGTTCTATTAGTATTTGCTCCTGACGTTTCACCCGCATCTGTGGCTGGCATCTTCAGAGGATCTCTGAATATCCTCTGAAGATGCCAGCCACAGATGCGGGTGAAATATCAGAAGCAAATAGTAATAGAACATGGCCTCAAAGCCCAGAAAACCCACAACAATCCTAGGTATCTGATTTGTACATTTTCATTTGTACATTTGTACATTTTCCATCTAATCTTATTGCTGTTAACACACTTAAAAGGCATTGTTGCAGGCATTCTGTCCTTAGAAGATATTTCATGGTTAAAAAAAGGAGTAGCTGAAAAGCTGAAAAGTAGCTGAAAAGCACCAGAGAGTTAAAAATACCTGCAAAAATCCGTTTGAAGCAGGAGGAAAGGCCTTCTTTGGATTGAAAGCCTCTTAAAAGTGATGCAGCCCAGGCTGTTCACGTTTACTCAGAAATAAAGTCTTTAAACATAGTCAGAGGCCATTTCCACACTAGACTGTTACAGGGCTATTATTCCACTTTCAACATCCTATGGAATCCTGGGGTTTGCAGTTTAGGGAGGAATAACTGCGGAACAATAGCACTATAACAGCCTAGTGCAGTTGCTAGAAAACAGTATCCACTACTTCTGTGTAAAGAAGCAGAAAAGTCGTCGTACTAATAAATGCAAGTAGGTTACTTCCAAGGGGCGGGGAGGGGGAATAATTCTGGGGTTCCTCTTGGCGAGGAGGAAAGCGTTCGAAGGCTGCGATCCTTAACACGCCTGTTTCCAGAATGGAAGATTATACTACTGAAAGCATTACGACTCCGTTATGTGCAGCCGTGCCACGCTTGTCTGTGGCACAGACGTAAGAGTCCCGCGCCGGGGCCGCTTTCTGCTCATCCGCCTGGGGAGAGGCGGGGCCGAAGAAAGCTTCCAGGGCTTCCGCGAGCGCACGAACGGGAAGGGCGACCCCGGTTTGAGACGGAGCTGACTAATCTTCCGAACAGCGTTAGCGGGCTGAGGGGGGCGTGGCCACGCCCTTGAGGCGAGATAGACAGACAGAGAGGCCGGCCTAGGGGTGTGGCCTCGCGCGAGCCTGGGAGGGAGCGGCGTGCGGGGGCGTGGCCTCGCCGGAGCCGCTGCGCCGCTGGAGCCGCTGCGCCGGGGAGAGCTGTTTTGCCGGAGCCGGCGAACGGCGGTTTCATTCTGCGGGTGCAGGACGGCGCCGTGCCTTCAGGTCCGTGGCCTTCTTTGCCCTTTCCCACTCTGCGCTGAGAGCGACATGCCCGGATAGGAATAGGGAAGGCGGCGAGAGGAACGGCTGCCCCGCTGTGAGGGGGCCGTTGGGAGCTTGGCGGGGAAGGAACAACGGGGTTGGCCGTCAGCGCCGGCGTTTGCCGTACCGTTATGTGAGGGAAGGATGGATGGATGGATGGGGAAGGGAGCTGCCTCGGAAAAGCAGGCGCTCGGGCGGTTAGAGCGGGCGAGGCGAGCGCGCCGCAGGCCTTTCCATCCGCCTGTCCTTGCCGCAGCACGTCAGCTCCCCTCCCCAGTTCCGTGGCGGCTGCCGGGGGGCAGCTGAGGCCGCCAGCAGGTGCCCGGTGTGGCTCGTGGGTGGGTGGCACGTACATGCTGCCAACCTTTTGTTCTTCTGAGTTTCCGCAGCGCCAGGGATGGATGCCGCGCCGTGGAAGCCAGGCGGGGAGGAAGGATGGCTCGGGGATGTGGATTGCGTGTGTGTGTGTGTGTGTGTTGGGGGAGGTCGCCTTGCAGACTTCGGTGGGGCTGGCGCCTTTTGAACCTTTCAGCCCGCTGTGCCTCCCCGTGGCTCTCCCAGCAGAGCCGTTTGCTTCAGGGTAGCGGCAAGAAAGGCGATGGGCGTAGTACGCACGGTCGCCGAGGGGCCGCGATGCTCCGGTGGCCGGAGGAATAATACGTGGGGCGAGCCTGGCCTTGCCAGCTCCGCCCGATGCGCCCAGGCTGACAAAGTCTGAGGGGGCCGTGCGGGCCTTGGCCATTTCCGCATTAGACTGTTATAGCGCTATTATTCCACTTTTAACATTCTGTGGAATCTTGGGGCCCCTCCCTAAACTGCAAACCCCAGGATTCCACAGGATGTTGAAAGTGGAATAATAGCGCTATAACAGTCTAGCGCAGAAATGGCCCTTGTGCCATGTTTGTGTCTGTGAGCGTAGCTAGTGGCTTTCTGCCCTGAAAAGTGGCTTTTTTAAAGCCCCTGCGGGTTTTTTTTAACCTTAGAGTTTGTCCTTACGGGCATGAAATCCTGTACCCCATTGCCTTGGAGGTGTTGTGTTTGAACTGCTTTTGTACCGGCCCAGAAGAGTAGCTATATTTAACATTTGAAGGATGGTTTCTCACAATTAATTGCACTATATTGTATTCTCATAATATTTGGCTTATATTAAACATGTGTGAATGTTAGTATTTACTTGGTTGTATCCAGACATAATCATATTTAAAATAAATCCATGGATATTAATGTGTCTTAAATTAGTAATGACTAATATGTTTTGTTGATTGAAATGACTCCAATCTAAGTATTGCTAAATCTACATATAATCTATTATGTTTTATGAATTGGGATTTTTCTTGTTTTTAGTGGGTGATGTACCATTGCATAGTTGGGGGGGGGTTAGATGACTTTTAAAGGCTTCTGTGAAACCTAGCAATATGCAGGGATCCATTTTGCTAAAAATGAAAATTATAACTGATCTTTGCATATGTATTTATAAAATGTGAACACTCTATAATAAAATAAGTAACTGCTTACTGTGGCTAAATGCAATCTTAATTACTTTGATTATGCTAATGCTAAGAGGGAAGGTGTCTATTTCTGAAGATGATGTACAGGCTTGGAACTACCCCACCCTAACCAGTCCTTGTTGAGGAAATTTTGAAACCAAGCCTGAAATAAGAAGGAACAGATGGATGAGACAAATGGTTGAAAGAAATATAAGGGGACAACATGACAGTACAGAACAAGAGAAACAGCTGTCATAGCACACCAGTTGCTGAAGCACCCTTGTGTTCTCTAAGCATCTTGGTTGCTTTTATAACTGTATATGTGTGTATACAGAGAATAAAGCAGTATAATTAACTGTGACCCGTGAATAAGACAAATGAATAGAGTTGTGTCTTTGTTTAAAAATATGACAAGTTTGCTGCATCTCTTCAGTCCAGAAGCTCTGAATTTTGTTTAAAGTGTCAGGTGTATTCCTGTGCTTCTAAGACTTGTAGTTCACTGAGATGTGTTGAGAATTCACCTGCCTAATAGCTTTAGCTTAGTGTAAATGGACTGTTAGGATTAGCATAGATAAATATGGCTATTTATCTGGCTAAAGCAGATCACAGTACAGCAGTATTTTGCATTGCTTGGTGTATTTCTCATACTTGTCAGTTAGTGCTGCAGCCATGGGGAAATGTCCAGGTAAACTCTGGGCATCTTCTAGTCAAGAAAAATGGATTGAGTAACTTCTAAAACGCATCTTATATAATATCTATACAAAGGAAATTTGATTTGAAACAGGGCTCTTCTAGACAGAGCAAATGTGGGAGGTTGTAGCATTTGTTGCTGTAATTCTTGGCTTTTTTAAAAAAATATTTAAATGTTATTTCTTTTGTCTCAGTCTGTTCTGGCAAATCCTAGTAACAGCTGAAACATTTTATTCCCACTCTGCAATGAGTGTCTTTCTAATTCTGAGACATAATGGGAACATAAATTAAGTATCATTCCAGTTTCTCTTGTTTTCATTTTTTAGAGTTAAAGTGACTCCGTGCATTGATAAAGTAGCACTTTTCCATTATAGCGCTATAAGTTTAAGACTTTGTTAAAAATTCAGAGGGAGAAAAATTTCCCTTTAGCAAGCCATGCCCTAGTTGTTTTTTTTTAAAACATCTTTGGAAGAGCCCTAAGGCAGATCCAAGAAATCACTACAAACAGTCCCCCCCAAAGAATGAAAAAAGTGGATGCGAAGGCAACAAAATCTGTCAAAACTCAAGGAGATATATTGGAAGAACTCATACTTCTTTAGGCCAGTCTGAAAGACTCCTAATAATACTTACTTTCATTCTGATCGTGGTGTCAGATTATAATGAGATGACAGGAAGGACACTCAACCCTCTTAGAAACCAAATTTCCAAAGACTAAAGATTTATACTTCCTACCTTCCAGGAAGAATGAACAAGTGGGGGACTGCCCTGGCTTTATCCATCAGACAGAGAATGGAAAGATACTTTTCACCCCCTATCTCAGAAATCTGTTGATACATGCCTGGTGAGTTGAAGAGGAAGGACAGTTTAGTTTAGCTGGGATGGAGAAAGTATGGTGCTTTACGACTGCCAAATTTTTCTGTAGATCCAGCCTCCTGACTTGTGCTGCATGGATCTCACTTATTTTCTGACTGAAAATACTGATTTACTTGCTTTTATCTTTGTGAAGGAAAAAGCCTGATCTCCTAAGTTCTTAAAATTGGTTGGACTTGGCTTCTAGCAAGATAATTGGGTCTGTAGCTTATGTTAGGGTCTCAGGTTTTTTGTAGCAGATATGGGGAATGTGTGGCTCACCAGATATTGTTGGGCTACAATTCCCATCAACTCTGACTAACTGCCAACTGTAAGCGGTGACTGGAAGTTGAGTTCAGCAGTATGTAGGATTCTGTGTATTTACTATCTCTGATCTATATGGAAGGCTAGAAGAGATCTTGTCTGAACTAATGCTGAGCCGCTTTCTCTCAGTGTAAAGGCTATAAATGAGCTGGATGGACTAACTGTCTGACTCAGTATAAAGCAACTTTTAATGTTTCTGTCATTCTGTTATGCATGTGAAGCTTAGACGCTGCTTTAATGGTTGTATAGTATAGAATACGATATGGTCCGTAAGCTGCTGCACCACAAAAACTTGACTTTGTGTGCCTGCCAGGAGTAAATTTTATTGAGTTTGTGAATAGTATTAGGATTCTAGCCTTGGGTTGTCATCTGTGAAATTTAAACTCGTAGGGATGGATCTATATTAAGATAGTTGAACTTGCTGTATTGGGCCAACTTATTTTGTTGAACCATAGTTCTGTTCTCCCAAGAAAGACAACTCTGCTCTCATTCTTAAGAGTTTGAGCAATAAAAGTAAGACTGAGTTGGCATATCTCTTGGAGAAATTAATGCAATTTTCTACCAGAGATGCTATCAGCTTGTTAGATTTTTTACTCTTTAGAATAATTATTTTAGTCTAGTTGTTTTTTTATTGAAATAGGACAACAACACATAAGAATAAACATACATACATTCACCATACGTACATTCACCATGAGCTTTGTGCAGTTGTTCAACACAAATAAATGTCGTATTATAAATGTATAAATATTATCTTTTATCATTTATACATAAAGGATATAGATAAAGGTATAGACAAATTATAAGGTCATTAATGAGTATCATTTTATGATATTTTATATAAATATGGTATTTTATGTAAAAAAGAATGTTATAATGAACACATTGCCTTCTTGATGTCAATTATCTGTGAAATATCAAATTATTCTTATCTGTAAAATATCAAATTAACCAGAAAATTCAGTAAAATATGATACAGTCTGTGACCAAAAACAATAAACATAGAACATGAGCCATTGAACAGGCACCACTGAAGTCTGTTCTTCTCTTATTCTATTTATTTCCTTATACTAACTTATATCTGCCAAAGGTGTTTCTACTGATGTTACCTCTATATAGTTGTGAAAGGAAAGATAACAAGAAATACATAAAACAACAGATTATCAAAGGAAGGTTAATAAGAAATACATAAAACAAACAGATTGAAATTAATATATCCTACAAGAACATTTCTCCCTGTTTTTCTTGTGATAAATTTATGGCTATTTTAATCTAGTTGTTAAAGGGGTCAAATGCTTTAAGTTCAGACAGTAAATAACTGGAATGCAACTACTTTGTAGTGTAACGAGTAAAGTATAGCCATTTCATTCTGAAAAACTACATACAGAGCTTTCCATCATCCTGGGAGAATGAAGTCAGATTTATTAAATTGTTTCTAATGTTACCTCTTATTCCATTGTTCTTTCAGTTCTGCCCAGTAGGTGTTGCATTGCTCAGGAAGTAGTGTGTGTTCTGCCTTTTAAATTAATTTTTATATCTGTTTAAAAAACATAGCAACCAAATATAAGCATTTTAATTTGTTGTGTTTCAAGTTTGTAGTACTACTAAGTTGCAACTAAGTCTGCAGTGTTATGTTTGTAGTGGTACTATTTTGAGAAAACAAGTTTGTGTAGGAGGATTCTTTACAGATTGTGAAAAGCGCAATAACATTTTCTGATCATAATTTATTTAGTAATATCCTTTCTTCTTAGCCATCAAACTTCAGCATGTATGGAGTTCCGTGCAATAGTATTGAAGGGCGAATGCTGAAGTATTGTCATAAAAGTTATTTTCTGACATGTGTTTGTTGAAGATGGAAGGAGCTGTTCTTAGATCTGGTTATGAACAACAAAGATTCCTGCCTATTCTATATCTCAGTGTAGATTCCTGAGATTTCATGCAATTCATTTCTTACAGAAAGTAAGATTCCGAAGCTTGAACCTGATTATCCTAACAAATTATTGAGTTTCTTTGTGTTTAATTTTCAGCAAAGCATGCTAAGACTTAGTTTCATCCATTTTACTACACTGACCCCCTGTTTCTCCTACCAAGGAATTGTTCATTCTTAGTACTGCCAAGAAATCTTTAAATTTCATTAGGCAGCAGATATATTTCAATCAAATTTTCTCTGAATTAGAAGAGCAGTGGTAGGATACCCGAAAGAGTTATGATTCTATAGTTTGTGCCTTTGGCACAGGAGAAGGTATCTCTGCTAGTATGCCATCTTTATGCAGAAGATTTATGCAAGCTATTTATACAACCTATTTCAAAGATCCAGGTAGGCCAGAGTCTTTTGAAATCTTTTGTTCTAAGAAGTGTGTGAAGTAAAGAGAGTGTCTTTCCATGCCTTTGGGTGCCTCGTTAAGGCAATTTCATACCCGTCAAGAAAGGTGAAATTAATACGTTGGAGGACTTGTAGATTGAACGCTCTTCTGTATTCTTTAAAAACCTTGTTCAGGACTCTGTTACCATCATTACTATTATGTGTAAAGTAAAATGCAAATGAAAAATCAGTTAAATGTTCTTGCCCGTATCTAGTAGAGCAGATCAAGATTCCTTTTGATTTTCTAGTTGATCTCATGGTATTGGTGTTTACCTCCCTGAAGCAACATCTTTTTCCATAGTGTACTGTCAGTGTATTAAGTTGTTCAGATTAGGTCTTTTCCAGATATGGTTGGTTGGTGAAATGTATTAAGGCTTGTACAAAGTAGAGGACCTTTGCTGTGGTAATGTTGTTACCTCATGAGGGCTAGTGTGACTTGTTCATACTGTGATTTTATCATTGTATACTGCATTGAAGTGCAGCCTGGAGATTCTTAAACTTGTAGAAATATTTCTGTGGCTAGCTGGATCTTTTGAATAGGATAGGTGTTTATACTTCCCTTATTGCTGCTTACTGTCCTAGCACTGCATTGATATTTCTTAACATAACGTTTACATGGGAGCTAGTATACAGTGGCCCCTTGACTTTCATGAGTATTCAGGGCACATAACCTTTGTGAAAGTTGAAAAAACATGAATAATGCTCCCCTACACAAGTGAGCGCTGCCCCTCTCATTCTCTTTCCTTTTGCCTGGGCATGCATGTCTTTGTTCCGTGCACCTGGGCAAAAGGCAAACAAATGGGAGGGGCAGCCCCATGCACGGAGAAGGCGCATGTGTGCCTTCCTCCCATTCTCCACCCCTTTGCTTGCCTTTTGCCCAAGCACATGTGCCTTCTTCCGCATGCCTGGGCAAAAGGCAGATGAACAGGAGAGGGCAGTCCTGAGCATGGCAAAGGCACATGTATGCCTTCCCCCTCTCTCTCCCCCCATTCCCTTGTCTTTTGCCTGGGCATGGCATACCTTCTTTCCATGCGCCCAGACAAAAAGCAAGTGAATGGGAGGGGGCAGCCCCAGAGGCAGCGAATGTGCATCTGTGCCCTACCTCCACCGTTTCTATGCCTTTTGGCAGAGCATACATGCCTTCCTTCCATACACCCAGGCAAAAAGGAAGCAAATGGGAGGGAGTAGCCCTGAGCATGGAGAAGATGCTGCATGTCTCCCCCCCACATTCCCTTGCCTTTTGCACAGGCACACCAGGCAAAAGGCAAGAGAGTGGGAGGAGGAGAATGGGGTGGAAAGGCTTGTGTGTGCCTTCCTTCTCCGCATGCGGGGCTCCCCCTCCCATTGGCTTATCTTTCGCCCAGGAATGGAGAAGAAAGGCATAGCATGCCCGGGCAGAAGGCAAGGGAATGGGGGGAAGGTAAGCAGCTACCTTGCAAATAATCAAATTCGCGAAGGTCAAACCCACAGACGTAGAGGGAGGACTGTAATCAAAACCAGAGGACATTGTGCTTCATCAGTGTATTTAGGATACATTTTTAGTGCTTATTTTCTATGTGAATGCTTAGAGCCACTTTCCCCTATGTTCCTGGGTTGTCCTCAGATTGTGTATGTGTATGAGCTGAACACTTAAAAAAAAGGAAGAAGAAAAGGTAAAGAAACAGCTTCTCTCTTATTCTCTCTAGTGGAGCTGTGCTGTGTTATACTACTGGAAAGATTGTATTGCCCTCACTTGCTTTTGATCCAGGCTTCATTTTAAGTGGTTTAAGCAAGGGATTGCCATTGCTTTTTTAGTTCTCCTTATGGAATAATATAGTTATGCTGATGCTGAACATTTTGTCACTGTTTGATTTCTCTGGTGTATTGTGCTGTGAAGGTTTTCTTTGGTATTATCTTCAGTGAGCAGCTCCCACCTCTCACTTCTAAAGCTTTCTGGTAGAGAGTGTTAATGAAGCACTGAGTCACATATGAAATACTCTGCAGATGTGTATGTGCTAGATATTTTTCCCCATCTGAGAGTTTCAACTTGTGCTATTTTAGTTTGCAGAGTCCTGGTATTGTGTTTGCTGGTGTTATCATCATACTGATGTTGATTCTGGCTTTACCTACATGAAAGAATATGGTATTTCTTGAGGCTTAGAGACCAGCAATGCTTTGTGATAACTAAGTTTCCACCATGACCACTGCTTGTCATATGGAAGAACAATAGGAAATAATTGAGAATATAATGTGTCACTGTCTCAGTGGTGTGTGTGTGTGTGTGTGTGTGGCGCCTTCAGGTTGCTTGTCAACTTATGATGACCCCATAAATTTCATCTGGTTTTCTTAGGGAAGGAATATTTACAGGTGGTTTTACCAGTTCCTTTCTCTGAATATAGTTTACAGCAGCTGTTATTCATTGATGGTCTCCCAACCAAGTACTAACCAGAACTGACCTGGCTTAGCTTCCAAGATCAAAAGGGATCTTGTTCCTTTAGGATGTTTAGGCCCAAAGTGGGATTTACATAGGAAGGAACTTGTCTAAGAAATCCATATGGAATTCATGGGGTCTCCATACATCGACAAGTGACTTGAAGGCACACACACAGTGCACACAAATCCCACTTTGTTCAGTGGAACTTATTTACTAGTGAGGTTGCCTATGTGTGCAGCCCAAAGCTGATATGCAGTTGTTATCATTACTTATGGAAGGCACGTATCAACGCAGTGGGGAATGAGGCAGTTTTCAATGATACCCTCTCCTCCTATAGTCTCTTGTACTCTCCTGGAAGGTGTGCAGACCACTTGCAATAGATGGAATAGTAAAAAATGACTTGGATCCTGCATAGAGAGAAAGGTGGTACATAAATGAAATAAATAAACTTTTCGCACTGATAGCTGAATACCACCCCAGCCTTAAAGTGAAAGATCTTGATAGCATCTTTGCATGTTTACAGAGGAAACCAAATAGCTCTAAACTAATACTATACAGCAGTGTAATAACTATGTGGGATACATGATGAAAGACTTTTAAAAATTCTCTTTGTATGTCATATAAAGCGTATATTTCATATGTTTGACTAGTTATTCAGAAAACATGTCAACTTTAAAGTGAACAACTGAGTTTTGTTCAGTTTACCCATCAATCCCAAATTGAGATATGGTAGAGTAACATATGAATAGTTGGACAATCTTTATACTGTTAGAAGCTAAATGATTGCAATATCATTTAATGTAACTACTTGAGGTGTAATCAATAAGGGGAATACTAAGATGAGTATAGAGCATGATGAAATTACAGTCTTGGTGGGGGCCAGGGTTATATAAATACAGGCCCCCAAAGAATGTGTGGCACTCAGGCTAAACAAATATCATTGTGCCTGAAGCGTTGCTAATTCAATTATGAAATATTGCATTGTGGACAAATTGCTTTGAAATCCTAGATATTTTATTTGTTTAATAACAGTACTTGCCTTCTCTGTTGCTGAATTTTGAATTGGTCCATACTGAGATGTAAATAGTCATGACCTCATTGTGTTTATAAACAGGCATATAGAGTAGTCCTGACTTGCAATGTGTTTGCTTCATGTTTAACCTGGAGAAAAAACCCCCTCTGATTTAAGAGAAGATAAGGATTTAATAAACCCAAAACCATAGATATGTTTGATTAAGGCATTTGCTGTAAGTACTATGTGTTTTTAAAGCAATAATAATGAAAATAACAACATATAACATGAAAGACAATTGTTATAAGTAAACTAGAATAAAAAATTGAATTTGAAAAAGAGATATTGTCTTGTTTTGGTGGAACATAGTTATCAGGAATCAAGAAACTTGTAATTTATGTTTCCTTTTCCCTTCAGGGTGTAGTTGTTTTCAATGAGAGAGGTAGGAAGTTGGGGTAAGAGAAGAGAAAAAAAGTTTGAAGAGATGGAAAGAATGGAGTGACTGGATAAACTTATGCATATTAGCCGGCAATGAGTCCGAATCACAACAGTGATACACAATATTGTTGTAGTAAATCACTCCAGAAGGTACCCATATGTCATTAAATTTGTCATTAAATTTATGAAATGTATTTCTTTGAATACGTGTCACTTAAGATGTTAGTTTTGGGAATTTGGTTTTAGGAGTCATCAGTGTCAGTAGAGAGGGATTTCAGAGCCAACATGGTTGCTTAGCAACTGAGGCAGAAGACCGAGGCCTAGCCACATGCATTTTATTTAGGGCCCATTGGATGTACTTGAATGTAACCAAGCACTCAGTGAACAGACTAATTCAGACTGTGCTTATTGTCATGACGTGAGTCTTTATTTGCCATCTTTATGAAAATTGCAATATATCTCACAGTTTCAGTACTACATTAGCTTTTAATTCTCTACATCTCCACAAAGGAGAGCTGCTAGAATAACTTAATTTGACCTGTGCAGAAGAAGTCAATGAATGTGCACTAACCTTTTTTTCCCCCCTGTGTAAGTCTAAGTTTGAGGTTGAGAATAGAATAAACTACTGAACTCTTTCTACTTTGTTAGGAATGTGATGTGCTCCAGTTCTGTAACCCATGGCAGACATGCTGCAGGTTTGTTGACTTTCATGTCCATGAGCTGATGTGGCCCATGGAAGTTCCCCATTTTGCCCATAGCCGCTGTTCTCCCCTTTCCCCCGTGCAGTGATCAAAGATGACAGGCTTGTAAAAAACCTGGAGCTGAGCTCAGGCTTGCCAGCCAGGAAGCTGGTATACTGGGTCTAATATCAGAGCTGACAAGCATAAATAGAATGTTTGCTTGGTGGGGAGGTATCAAAATTTGTAAGAATTATACCTGTTTCTGCCCGTTTTGCTTTGGCCGCACCCTGTGCTCTCACAGACCCATTCATTGTTTATCCCAAACTGAAATTATGCCTCTGAGCTGAACATGTCCCTCCTCCCTGGTGTGCCAGATCCAGTTCAGATTCTGCTCTGTATAAGCAATAAAGATATTTTAAGCCCACATCCACCATGTTTTCATGATATTTTAGCTATAACTATAATAGGAAAAGGGGTAGAAATACTCAAAGGGGGAAAATATACATAAAGTGTCATGTATTTGCAACATCTGTAGTTCTCCTCCTCAGGGCACCAGCCAGCGTGGAACAGGAGATCCTCCACCAGTGTCGTTCCTCCCCCGACTATTGCCCCTGCCCAGTAGCTTGTTTGGTACATTTAGAAATTGACTGTACTGATTAAAATATATTTTTTGCATACTGCATAACCTCTTGTCAAATTGAGAACTCTCAGAAAACATTCAGTGTCAAGCATTACCAGGTAAATCTACCAGATAGGAGACAGTTTCCAAGAAGGTCCCATCCTTTATCTTTTACTGCTTTCTATGTTTTTTTTTTCCCCCAGTTAGCTTTTTTGGGGAACTGGCGCTTAAGCGTTAAAAAGTGTTTATTATGTTATTTACATAAACATTTAGTCTCTTAATTGACAGATACTTCTGCCACAGTTAATAAAATATTAATCCATTTATACTATTTTAAAGGTCTACATACTACTTTACACTTGCCCAGGCTTCCCAATCTTAGGATTTCCTCTGCATACCTATTAGTGAAACAAACAAACAAACAAACAAACAAACAAACACAAAAGAGTTTGATGTCCTAATTTGTATTATCTATAAAGTAGAGAAGGATAACTTTTTTCCTAGACTAGACTATTACTATGGAGAACTTAACATCTTTAGAATCCTTTCCTTATAATTTTCTATGTAAGATCTATAAGAAGTACTCAGATTCTTGATAAAACAGGGATAGGAAATGTATGGCCCATGGACCAAAAGCAGCCCTGAGACATCCACTTTATAGGCCTTGAAATCCCTGCCCCTAATTTTTTAAAAAATTCAGGTGCTATTTTTGGTTGACTTTAACTCCTAGATCCACTCCAGAACATGAAAACTGGGCGAAAATACCCTCCCAGACCCCCAGAACAGCTTAGAATCTTTCATTCCTCCCAGGCACTTTTAATTGTACTGTCCTCCCTCCACATTCACAGGTTTGACCTTAGCAAATTTGATTATTCGTGAGGTATGTGCTTCCCCCCTTTCTTCCCCTCCCACTCCCTTGCATTCCTTACCCCAGGCTTGTGTGGTTTGTGTTTAAAATTGATGTTTTGTTTTGTTTTTTTCCTTTTGGGTGAGTTTCCTTTTCCTTTCCTTTTTTTTTCCTTTTCGGTTTCCTTTTGGTCCTTTTTTCCCTCTAATTGCTGGAGACGTATCATCTCTGCCATGTGACTGCAGCTGATTGGTCAGGTATTCTCTTTTTTCCTACCCCTCCTGTCTCAAGATGGTGACTGGAAGTAGCTAGAATCCAAGAACTATGCTCTTCTCTGTCTGACAAAAAAGTACTGGTAAGCCTTTCACCTTGTCTCGCCCACCCCAATGCTGGGGCCGGGACAAAGGAATGGGAGAGGGGAAGTTCTGCGCGGAATGGGAGGGGGATTGTGAAGGGGGTAGTTATTCATGGTTTTTCCACTTTTGCAAGGGTTCTGTGTGGAGGGGCTACTGTATATTGGCTAGAATGGAAACTGGAAGTGATGTTTCTTCTCCAATGCAGTTGTTCACTCCTGTAATGAAAGGGATGGTACTCTGAGCATCTGAAATAATGAGTGAAGGGTTTCAGGATAGAGGGTACATTTCTACATAGCTGAAGTCAGCATGCAGCTGAAGAGTAAAAACTGGGTTAGATCCTGGCTTAGCATGCATCAGGAATATTTAACAAAGGAATGTTTAAATTCTAAAGTACTTCAGACTACAGTTAATGTCAAAATGTGAAATATCTGACAGCTGTGAAATCTGTTAGTAGGTAGGAAATGTCTAGAATCCTAGATCATTCAGGTATTGTTCATTAACCTAAAATAGCTCTGGAAGAGCAAGCATGCATGACTAGGGAGACAAGCTTGATAGCAATAACTGGACTGGACAGCTTTTTTTCTTGAGAAATAATTGTTTCTCATTCAGAATGCTGAAGCATTCTCTTATTCCACTGTTTGAGTAAATTTAAATTGCCGCTGATATGGATTATTATAAATTTTACTTGTGCTTATGGTAAACTACCTTGATTACGAAACTTTCTTGTGTTTGGTTGCTTCTGTCTCAGTTCTTTTTCTGGAGTCTTGATCTCTGTTTACACATTCAGAGTGGTGGTTAATACAAAGCTACAGATGTACAGAGCCTGCACAGCATATAGAAGTGATATTATACTTGGTACACCTAGTAGACATACTGTGAACATAATTGCTTGAATCCAACTGAGCATAATGATCTGAAAATTGTTGTATCAGTGAAACTTGGGAATTATCAAGTTCCCAATGTTTCAGTGGGTTTGCTCTTACTTGGGACAAGAAAATTGGATTTAGGCCAATTATCAGAAAAGACCTGTGCATATAGTTTTGTGTAGATAGAACTGATGTCTGCCACTCATAGTCAGTGGTTGCCCATGACTTGAACCTGGTAGTCCTGAGGCCACATGCACCCCCCGATGATTTTATGGCCCCCAGCTCCCTGGAAAAAAATTGTGTAGTTTCTCCTTTAAGTCTCTAGGAATATTAGTCCATCTTTAAAATAGGTTAAAGATTCTCATTTCTCAAAGCCAGAACTGGATGTTGAACCATTTCTGATTTTGTTTTTGTCTTTTTTTGGCAGACCATCCCAGGGGCATAACAATGGTATTTAGTTATTTAATTTATATCCTACCTTTCTCCCAGTACAGGATGCAAAGTGGATGCATCAGTATTGCCCAGTCCTGTATTAAGGAAAAAGAACTGAAAGATAGATTAGTGAAATACCATTTTGTATGTGTACCATGACTTAATTTGGTGCTCTTACATTTTTGCAAATTAATTAAACTCTTTAATCAAAAAATTATTGGTATTACCTATCTTTGACACTGTAGGCAAAATGAAGCTTTGGTGTTATAGCAGTAGACATTTCATATCCAATGCATTACCATTTTTGTTTGTTTGTATTTCATTTAGAAGCTGCTGCTACAGTATGTGCATTAACAATTACTTTACTGGTTCAGAATACTGAGACTGAGAATGTTGACATGGCAGAACTGCAGGTGGGATAGTTCAGACAGCTTTCTTTAGAGGAAATGTTTCATGCTGTGGGATCAGTTGTGTTCCCAAGCACTGAGCGATACTGGAGAAAAGGACCCCATATTAAATCAACTTCATCTTTTTGACAAGTGAGACTCAGTTCTTCCCTGAAAAATATGAGTCTGCAGCTCCAATGTAGTGATAGCTTCTTACAGATCATGGTTTGCAAATCAGGAACCAGCCTCAAGACTGCGTGCTCCCTTTCCAATGTCATCTTCCATACCTTTGTTTACCTTAATTATGGGTTAGTGTAGTTGTTTTTTTAAATGTTTGTTTCAGGGAGCTTTTACCACATGGACTAATTTGTTGAGGAACCTTGTTTTTTTGTTGTGAAATAATTGTGTGCTGTACAAGATTCTGGAAAAATTCTGGGGGCTGTATCTAGTTCATGCTAGACAAATGCCTGCATGAAGAACACGACCTAAGTCATTTCTAATAGCCATGTGGCTGCATCTTGAAGAAAATTAGTAAAGGAGGAAAAGCTGAGGTAGAGAAGATTGTATACCATTTTTGACCTTTCAACTGAAGAGTGCTGCTAACCTATTGAGATGCTCTAGGTTTACCTTGAACACAATTTGAAATCGCTTGCCTTATTTTATGTAATCTGTTGTATTATACTTTGTATTGTGCCTTTTCAGTTTGTTAAGCGTTTAAAAAATTGGTGAGGATTTGAGGTTACATGTGCACCAATGGTGAGATAATCGCGACCTCCTCTTAACCAGCCTGAAACCAGGATTTAATGTGCACTTGTAAGCCCTGAATAAGAAGATGCTATGCAGAAACTAAGTTCAAGCCTGTTTGATTTGAAGAAATGGAGGAATAGCTGGTGAACTTCAAAGATTTCTCCATTTCTTACTGGTATGAGAAGAGAAGATGCTGATTCTGGATTTTGCTGTGCTCCGCTGGAAAGGAGGAATATAGAAGGAAATTAGCTAATAATAAGGGAAGGACTCCTCCTCCCCCCTCCTCTTCCTCCTCCTTGTTTTTATTTTCTTTTCAAACAGACTGGGGATGTCAGTGTCAGTATCTCTACATGTATCTGTGAAGAAAAAAAACAGTCTTCTGATTTCTGAAAAGCACTTGGATTGTAGCATAGTTGAATGTTTGGTACAGAACTGTGTATGTTTATGTTGGGAGTGGCAACCTTTGCATGCTTAATTAACTGGCTAGTTTGTTTGCATGTTTATTGTAGGCATAGAGAGATAGCCTAGAGAAAATTTCCTGTTTGTTTTGGTCAACACCTCTTCCTCCAGCACGTACACATACTTTGGTCTTACAAAGGTTCTCTTGCCATTTACTCCTTCCTTTTGTCTTCGCCTTTTGTCCTGAAAGCATGCGCTGAGATCTCCTAACAGGGATTATTTTCAGCAAGCATGTGAGTGCTTAATTTTCTTCCTACCTTCTTCAAGAATTGAACCTGTGTAGACTATGCACAAGATTTTGTGAGTAAATTCTTTTATGTTTTTAACCAAATTGTTTTTTTGTGTTTATTTTGAGCTAGGTTAAGTGTGTTTGGGGTGGAGTGATAGAAGCGGGACTGGTAATCTATTCAACTTCTGTTTTTGTGCAATTACTAAGATACTCTGCTGATTGAGAGTCTCATTACCAAAAATCTCTCAATTCCCAACAGGTTATGGGCCCAGAACAGAACAGTTACGAGATTTTTCGGGTTTTAGTTATTTTTTGCATTCTGTCTTTCTTGTGAAAGCAGCTGTTTTTTTTTCCCCTCCCCCCCCTTTTTGGAAACACACATCTAACTAGAGAATTTTTACCTTTTACCTTTTTGGGTGCTGATTTTTTTTTGCGGGGGGGATTGCTAACTAAAGCAAAAATGCTGTATGCCGATTTAGACCTAGCTTCCAAACCCAGACTTGTGCGACTCACCAATGAGAGCTATACAGAGTGGAGAAAAAAATTAAATGTAGCCTTTTATCACCTTAATGTTCTTGATGCAACTGAAAAAGAAAAATCAAGTTATGAAGCTGCAGAACAATGGTTGAGAAAAGATGCCACAGCACAGTACCTAATTGGTAATGCACTGGAGGCTAATCAGCTACTTTATGTAAGAGACTGTACCACTGCAAAGGAAATGTTAGACAAAATTAAAGAAGTTTATGGTCTTTCATATGAAAAGTCTCAGTCAATTTGGATGAGGGAACTTGTACAGCTTCGCCTTCATACTAAAGCAGGCTGTGAAGCTTATATCAGCAAACTGATTATGATTTTTGATAAGTTGAATTCCTGTGGATTCAAGTTTTCTGATAGACAAAAGGTTTGTTTCCTGACTGGAACTCTGGGATCAGAGTTCAATCCCTTCATCTCTCTCTTACAAAACTTAAAAGGGCTAACCTTTAATGAAGCTATGTCTAAACTACGAGAAGAATGCATTGACCAAGGGGCCTCCCCTTTTGATCATACACAGAGACCAAGTGGATCAAATTACCTGGCCACTAAGAAGGACAGACCCAAAGCTCTGCCTAGGGACCAATCAGAGCTCAGTTGCTATAACTGCAATAAGAAGGGTCACATTGCAAGAAACTGTACCCTTCCCAAAAAGTCCTCAGCCAATGATAGCTCTCCAAGTAAGAAATTTACAAGACAAAGGCAGCATGAAGTAGGTGAATCAAGCAAACAGTCTTACAGAGGAAGTAATTTTCTTTTAATGGGACAGACTCTGGCAGTTAATGACTACAAGCAGAAAAATACTTGTTGGATTATAGATTCTGGCTGTACCAATCACAGCACATTTTCTGATGCTTATTTTGATAAAATTGATCGAGATGCAACAGGAAAAATTCAAGCTGCAAATGGTGAATCCATGCAGATCCTGGGATCAGGAAGCTGCACTTTAAACTGTCTATTGCCTAACGGCAAAGTTACCCAGAATGAGCAAGTGATGTCTTGTTTGTTCCAGAATTACACTGCAACGTGCTCAGTGTGTTTGCTTTGGTTAAGAAAGGATTTGAAATACTTTTCAAATGAGGAAAACACACAGTTACCAAAGATAATGTCCTTTTTGCAGAAGCATTTGAGAATAATGGTGTCTATGAGTTACATTTTTCAGCTCAACAAGCTAATGTTGCTAGAGCACAGATGAATGAGAACAGTCTTGACCTATGGCACAGACGTCTTGGACATCATGATCCAAAGGCAGTTCTTGAACTACAGAACCAGAGTTTGGCCACAGGAATCAAGGTGAATCAACAATACAATGAGAGTACTACCAGGTGCGTAACTTGTGTTGAACAAAAGTCAGTCAGACCCTCATTTCATCCAAGGACTGAAAAGAGAACCACTAAGGTACTGGATCTCATTCACAGTGATTTGTGTGGTCCATTTAATGTTCCTTTACTTGGTGGAAACAGATATGCTTTAATTTTTATGGATGATTTTTCAAGGTATTGTGTTACTTATCTTCTGAAAGAGAACAGTCAAGCCCAAAACATGCTACAGAAGTATGTTGTCATGGTAAGAACCAAGTTTGAGATAACACTAAAGCTATCCAGACAGATGGCACTGGTGAGTACATTTCACATCGCACACAAGCTTTCCTGGAAGAGCATGGCATTTTGCACAGGAGGAGCATTCCTTACACTCCTGAGCAGAATGGGATTGCTGAAAGGAAACTGAGATCTTTCCTAGAGATGACAAAGTGCATGCTGGCAGATGCTTATCTTCCCAGTAAATTTTGGAGTGATGCCTTTATGACCGCAACGTATCTCCAGAATAGATTGCCAAGAAAAGGCACCACACAAACACCATTTCAATTATGGCATGGCAGAGTACCAGACATGAAACACATTAGAACCTTTGGAAGTATTGCATATTCATACATACCACAATAGAAGCGACACAAACTAGGTGCAAGAGCAGAGCAGACTATTCTAATTGGCTATGCTCCTGGAAGCAAAGGCTATAGAGTAATGAACTTAAAGACTGGTGAAGTTGCTACCAGGCATGTAGTTTACTTTGATGAACAAGGTAGAGTTGATAAGAGAGGAACTGTCATAGACTTTCCAGATGAACGAGAGACTATCTTAGAATCACTGGAAGAAGAAGAGCAAGATGTTGAACCTCTCTTAGAAGTGCAGATGTTGCCTTCATCTGAAATACCACAAACAGCTACACAACCTGATTCTGAACAAAGGACTGAGATATATGCTGCAGAAAGCAAGCTAAAGGCAGAGAGCAGTACACTAAGAGAAGGGGATGCAGATGGCTCTGACCTGAGCACTGGACTGGAGGATGCTGCAGAGACAGACCGGATTCCAGAACAGGTTCCCAGACGCTCAGTGCGACCCAACAAAGGTGTACCAGCTCCACGCTTGTCCTGCCTCGCAACGTCAGTGTTACCAAATGAACCATCAAGCTTTGAAGAAATTGAACAGATGCCTGCGACTGAGGCAGCTCAGTGGAGAAAAGCAGCACGAGAAGAAATAGATGCACTGCATAAGAATAGAACATGGACACTTACTGAACTTCCACCAGGAAAGAAAGCCTAGGATCCAAATGGGTCTTCAAGCTGAAACTGGATGCACAAGGAAAGGTGGAACGCTACAAAGCAAGGCTAGTTGCTCAAGGCTTCTCACAGAAATTTGGAATAGACTTTGATGAGACATTTGCGCCTGCTGTCAAACACAGTACCATAAGACTGCTTCTCAGTCTAGCTGCTTCCAAACAAATGGATGTCAAGACACCTTGATGTAAAAACTGCTTTCTTACATGGACAGATAACAGAGGAACTGTACATGCAACAACCTCCAGGCTTTGTAGACCAGAAGCAACCACATCTGGTTTGCAAGCTTAACAAAGGTTTGTATGGACCTAAACAGGCTGCTAGAGTTTGGAATGAGAAACTAGACACAATGTTGAAACAATTAGGCTTTAAGCAAGGAGAAGCAGATCGGTGTCTATACACCAGAACCAAAGAAGGTTATTCAACCTTTACCCTGCCCTATGTTGATGATTTGATTATAGCCACCAACAGAAATAAAGACTACTCAGAAGTTGTACATCACTTGAACAAAGAAGTGGAATTGAAAGAGTTAGGAGATGCAAAATACTATTTGGGCATGGAGATTCAAAGAGAACAAGATGGATCTTTTCTACTAAATCAAAAACAAAAGATTGCTGAACTTTTAGAAAGCTTAGGACTCCAAGATGCCTACACTGTAGCAATGCCCATGACCACAGATTTTCTTAAAAATACTGAAGAAAGTGATGTTTTACCAGATAATAGTTTCTACAGAACAGCAATAGGAAAACTTGTGTATCTGTCTACCAACACAAGACCTGATATTGCATCTCCTGTAGGGATTCTGAGCAGGAAGGTTAGCTCACCCACAAAGAAAGGTTGGACTGGAGTAAAAAGGGTAGCTAGATACTTAAAAGGGACTATCAACTTTAAATTGAAGCTACCAGCTAGTAGCAATCCTCAATTAGTATGCTACACTGATGCAAATTGGGCTGGTGATACTGCGGATTATCACTCAGTCAGTGGTTTCCTATTTTTGTATGGAGATGGCCCTATTTCTTGGGGCAGCCACAAGCAGAGTGTGGTGGCTCTATCCTCTACAGAAGCAGAGTATATTTCAGCATCAGAAGCATATAGAGAATTACTATGGCTTGATCAATTGTTGTCTGATTTTGGAATAAATGAAGAAGAACCAATTCAAGTTATGGAAGACAACCAGAGCTGTATTAAACTTTCTCAAACAGAGAAGATGACACCACACAGCAAGCATATAGGAACAAGATACCACAAAGTACGTGAGCTGACAGAGAATGGAATGATCAAGATGATCTACTGTCCAACCACTGAGATGGTAGCTGATATCCTGACCAAACCTCTACCAAGACACCGCTTTGAGAACCTGCGAGTCAAGGTGGGACTTCAGGGGTGCATGCACGGTTGAGAAGGGGTGTTGGGAGTGGCAACCTTTGCATGCTTAATTAACTGGCTAGTTTGTTTGCATGTTTATTGTAGGCATAGAGAGATAGCCTAGAGAAAACTTCCTGTTTATTTTGGTCAACACCTTTTCCTCCAGCACGTACACGTACTTTGGTCTTAAAAAGGTTCTCTTGCCATTTACTCCTTCCTTTTGTCTTCGCCTTTTGTCCTGAAAGCATGCGCTGAGATCTCCTAACAGGGATTATTTTCAGCAAGCATGTGAGTGCTTAATTTTCTTCCTACCTTCTTCAAGAATTGAACCTGTGTAGACTATGCACAAGATTTTGTGAGTAAATTCTTTTATGTTTTTAACCAAATTGTTTTTTTGTGTTTATTTTGAGCTAGGTTAAGTGTGTTTGGGGTGGAGTGATAGAAGTGGGACTGGTAATCTGTTCAACTTCTGTTTTTGTGCGATTACTAAGATACTCTGCTGATTGAGAGTCTCATTACCAAAAATCTCTCAATTCCCAACAGTTTAAAGGTTGTCATTGGCAATGGGAACTGTTTTGTTTGTTGTGGTTTGCAGAGACAAGTCTTGCCTGAGTTCACAGCTGATAATCTATCTGGCTTCAGGCTATTGCTTTGAGCTGTTTCTTGATACAGTTCTGGCAAGTGTATTCTGAGGAAGTGAAGATGCAGGATATTGTTGTAGTATTTTAAATTTTTTTGAAATAAGCCCAAGCTTAAAGTTGCAGCTTATATATCAACTCTTTGTAGATATTGAGGTTTTCTTCCATTTTCTTTCGGTATATAGCGTTAAAAATAAATGTTAACATTGTTGGGTATAGGGCAATGCCTTTTAAAGTTCAGGCAGTTAATCTCTGACTATGAAGTGAGGGGCAACTGGAAGTGCCTCCTATTCTGAACTGTATTTATTTGCACAAGGTATTTTCAAACATTATATTGATGAGGATTTTATTTGCAGAGGCAGCTCAAAGTATCTGAGAAAGCTTAGCTGAGCTTGAAGAGAGATGTTATTGAATTGGAATATAAATGTAAAGGTAGCTTTCTGTTGCTGTAAGAGCTTTGAATACTTCTTTCTAACAGAACATAAATATGTTAGTCATTACTCTGATCACCAACAGGGTGTGACTGTTACGGTGTCCAGAAAGTAACTCACTGAATTAGCTTTTAGTAACAAGTTGCTCTTACTGTTACCACTGAAAGATATAAGAAAATGTGCTTTATTTTGCCCCATTTCTGATCATCATATTTCTGAGTGGATTTCCTTGCCTGGGCTTTCACACACACACCCCCCGCAGCCTGCACAGACACATGGGTGACACATGTGTTGTGCCCAGATGCTAGAAGAAGAGGTAGTCACTCATTCATTCCCTCTTCTGTTTCCTTCTCATTCAGACCATTGCTCTAGAATCTACGCCTGAGCTGGTTTCAGTCACGCAGAGAAACACCTCATCCATTTCAGCTTGTTGCTGCAAAAAATAATTAGTTACCAAAGGAAATTTTTTACAAGTAACTTGTTGCTTCCAAACTCTTAATTCTGTTTCTTAAGGCAAATTGCTTAAAACATACTTACCTTGAGTGCAATGTAACTTTTCCACTGAGGCACAGTCTTTTCTTTCTGGAAAACTTGAAAACATTTTGGAAAATCAAAGACTGAGGTTGCCTTATGTATTTTAGAATGGTTCCCTAAGAACTCAATCGGCCTCATCCCCTTCCTTTATTATCCTCTCTATAACCAACATGATGTGTGTGTATGGGGTCATAGGCCTCCAATTTGTTATTCATTCTGTAGGCAGTCCCCATGGCATTAATCTCCTTGGTTTTACAATGGTTCTCTGACTTGATGATTGTGTAGGGGGCATTGCGAATTCTGTGATCATTATCGTAGTCTTCAGCATTGTTCTCCAATTCCATGCTTTCACTATGACAGAGACCAAGGCCAACCACAAAGACTTGCTCCATATCTTTCAACCTGCTTGGCACCAGTGACCTCTCTGATTCTGTTGACAAGTAAACCAGGTATCATAACATCATCAATGATTACTATGTCTGCTACTGTGAATATGCTTACCTTAGCCAAGACTGGATTATCCATAGTTTGAGAGGAGCAATCACACATGGGCAATTTCCACATTATACTGTTATAGTGCTATTATTCCACTTTCAACCTCCTGTGGAATTCTGGGGTTTGTAGTTTACTGAGGCCAAAGAGCTCTTTGGCTGAGAAGTCCAAAGGCCCCTCCCTAACCCACAAACCCCAGGATTCCATAGGAGGTTGAAAGTGGAATAATAGCACTATAACAGGATAGTGCAGAAATGGCCTTAGATAGGGTCATCCTTTACCTGGCCATTTCTTTCTTCCTGAAAATGGTGCCTCAGTTCCACATTGTCCGTTCCACTTTCATACAGGATTCTGCAACCTCATTAAAAGTCTCTCTGCACTTCTTGGATGTTTAATGAGTTTTTGGTTTTCTATACCAAGTGGCGCTCTTCTTTCAGAAAATGTATCAGGCCTTTTGTTTGCTGTGGAGGTCCTCAGAAGGGACTTCCCATTTTGGTTCGGTATTTCTCAAAATGGATTGTGGAAGGCTTGACTCTGGCATATATGCTGGCTAAATTGCTACCCCTTGTACTTGAGTGGCCATTCCATGAGAGCAGTGGCTGCCGCCACAGCTGTCTTGAGAAATGTCTCATTGACAGAACCCAGTGAAGAGGCTGCTTGATCTCAGCTGTCCACTTGTATCACTCAGTACAGTTTGGACACTACGGCTATATCTGATGCTACCTTTGAGAAGATGGCATCGTCTTCTCTCTTGACATGATTATTTTCGATGTCTGGTAGTTGAGCTAACCAGTTCACCATTTCTGTGAATCACAGAGACTACAAAGTACAGATTGCTTCACTGTAATTGTGGTTCTTCAGGTGCTCATTTTTGAACTCAAAGACTCCATCCTTATTCCCTCTTTTGATTTGGTAAGTTTTGGTTGGCATGGAACGGAAGAGATTAACTGAGTGCACCTGAGCATCTGCACAGGAGGTGGGGTTCTGGGAACCCACCTAAAAGCTACTCAGCTCTAGAATGTTTTGTTTGAGGCTTCTATTTATGTGAGTCCATAGATAAGCACTCAAACAATCACCAGTTACAGCTAAGCAACCTGTGCTTTTTCAAAGTATTCTGATTTCATGTTTGTTTAGGACAGGAATGGGCAATGTGCAGCTTGTGGGCCACATATACTTTTTTTTTTGGTTCTAAAATGGCCCCAAATGTGTCGATGGCGTTCCCATTATGCTTGAGGACCTGCTGGGGTCAAAAAACAGTTTGTAAAATTTTTGGAAAGTTTTTCTTTTGACTGCAAAATATCCTCTGGGGTTTTGGGAGGCATTTCTACCACATTTTGGTCCCAGAGAAGCCTTTTTTGAATCAGGAAGTGACTTTCACTCACTTTCTCTTGTTAATAAAGCCTTTCCTGGGCCTAAAATGGCACAGGAGTGCCCCAACTCACTGTAAAAATGCCCCCATGCCATCTAGACAGTGTTTGGGGGGAAAAAGCCTCTCTTATTTATTTATTTATTTTGCAGAGGTGGATGCAGTGTTGAGAGGAAGCAATTGAAAATCAATTGTGTGTAAGTCTTAGAGTCTTCCCTGGCATGATGCACTCTAGGTATCTGGATTAAAATGCCTATCATCCTAGCCAGTGGTTCCAGTGGTTGGCATAATAGCAATTGCCATCCAAAACATCTGTAGGCTTCCAGGCTAGGGAAGGATAGCCAAAAGTAGGAATAGCAGCAAGCTGTTGATTGGGAGGAACTATTTGAGCATGGGAGTTTTGGAAGTTGGAGGAGTATGGGGTGGTGAGTTGGGCAGAACTGATTTCCCACTGATATATGCCTGCAAATTTCTACTTTGAAGTAAAATTACAGATTTCTGGAGCAAATCAGAATGTATACCTTGTACTGAAAAACCAAGCTTTAGGTTTAATGTTGACTTAATTTTTTTTTTTTTGGTGACACTTCAGGCCGATAGTTAAGAAAAAGCAACAAATATCAATTTTGACCTTTTAGTATGTTATTAAAATTTGAAGCCAAATAATTGGTTAGCTGGGTTCAAATTAATATGTGATACACAGCAGCTTGGTGGCTTTTGGCCATGTTTTGGCCCTCGTAAGGGTTACCAGATCATAATTTGTAATGACAAAAGAAGTTACAAGAGAAAGAATTTCCTTGCACAGTCAAAAGACGAGTGGGCAGTTTTCTGAAGTCTAGGGGCTATGCATATGCTTCACTAGATCTTTGAGGGCTATGTTTTCCTCCAGCCCTCCACAGTTCTCCCATTTTTTGCACTTATTTTTATAAAATTCAAAATGACTCTCTGCTACCTGCAGAGGGTAAAGAAGGGGGCAATTTTGCCATGTTTTTGGTCTCTTCTTTCTTCAGCTCCAGATCTTAAGTACTTATTTTCTTTTAAAGGTCTGTTCCTTACTCTGCACTCTTCTACTTCATCTCTAGGCTCACTTTTGTTTCTCTTCACTATGATCCACATCCTGTTCCCCATCTTTAGCCTACCCTTGTGTAAGAATTTAAAACCCAGTCAAACTGACAGCTTTCTCTTTCCTCTGAAAAATTGACCAGTGGTCATCTTCTTTGTTATTTTACTTTTGTGAACATTCCATACCAGCCTATTAGTGTAGTGGTTAGGTATTAGATGTGCTTCGTTGTTGCATGTGCATGCAATACTGAAAACAGTTAAAATCAATAACAGTCATTTACACTATTATTCAGTCTTCCAGGAATATTTATGTTAGCAATTTTGCTAATCTGTATCAGTAATAAAATGTGCTTCCTAATATAGACAAGGCCCCTAGTGATGCCTCTTCCCAGCAGCTGTTTTCAGAGTTTTCATTTCTAGTTATGTGTTTGAAAATGGCGTACTGTTGAGATTCTGCACAATGTTTCTGGAATAAAGCCGTGTTGTGCTTCATATTTGCTCTTTACTCTCTAAACATGTTTTTCATCAGCACTGAATCTTTCACATTCTGTGTAGCAAGAGTTGGCTATAGTAGCAATATACTTACTTTTATCACCCATCTTGCAGATCCATTTCCCCTCCATGATCAGCATGTGTTTCTTTTCTTTCCTCTACTCCTGAGGAAATATGCCTTGCTGGATCCACCTTGTTCGCTCTGAAGACCTGCAGTTGTACAGGATTCTTCCTGCAAAGATCTGGGCAGAGCTCCATATTAACAGGCCACTATTGTATATCATCTGTTCCTTTAGTGTGGGTAACAGAAGATTTCAGTCTGGTGCAACAGTACTGAGGCCAGGTCATTTCTGAGTGTAGATTTGTTGTGTGCCACAAGAAATCAAACCTAAAAATACTGTCAGAGAGTCTGTTAAATAGTACAACTATTCTGCTTTTAAACTTTTAAAGATAGATCACTTTCTGAGGCTAATTGCAGGCTGCTAATTGCTTGGGTTGGAACTAATTTTGAACTCCACGTATCCTATTCCAGTACTTCTTAAGCTAACTGCTGTGTGGGATGGATTCTCTCTCTCTTTCTCTCTCTGTATTGCTTGAGCATTTAGAAACTTGTGCCTTATACTGTATAGGTAATGTGGGAAATAACATTCAGGCTAGTATCGTTATCCTTTCTTCAGTTCACTTGAATTTAACACAGTGATTGGCTTGCTATCTTATGTAGAGGTTGGTGTATTACATAGTTTGTAAAGTGAAGAATAGTTCCTGTTGTTCCATTTATTGCTCACCTAACCTAGCAACCTTTCAGCCAGTGGTACTGAAAATGTCTTTGTAAGCTGAATCCGTGTTACCCATTAATTGGTCCTACTGTTAAGAAGGTATATTGGGAATTGGTGGCATATGATCCTGCTGATCTCTAGAAATCCAATATTTAAATGGCATCAGCAGAAACTGACTAGAAACACAAATGCTACCTGGTGTGTAATTAGAGATTTGTGAATATTAAATATTTATGCTACACTGATTGGAGTTGATCCAGTATTTCCAGCTGTTATAGGAGCACAGGCTTCAAGCGCAAAGCCTTTTTAGTAGGATTGCTTATTTAATATTTTTAAAAAACGTTTGTATTATAAATTATTTATAGCTGTATTTTGTTTTAATATATGTTGTAAGTTGCCTTGGAATCCCATATTGGGAGAAAAGTAAGATAATCAATCAATTAGCCAATACTACTATCTTGCTAGAATATCCCTTTTATTAGAGGCTCTTGATAGGTAGAATAGTTCCTATGAAGAATATTGAATTTCGAAGTCTTCTTCGCCTTAACTATCTATACCAGTTCACCCCTCTGAGAGTCTAATTGTGCTTTTGAGTTATGCTGGGGCAAAGACTATCATAAGAAATACTGGCAGTCCTGAAATGCTTGTATTGCATTTGGGGAAAATTAGTAAAACAATCTCTGAATGGAGATTGGGCCCTATTTGGTAGAAAGGCAGGATATAAAATAGGCAAATCGGTGCATTTGGTCCCCACAGTTAATCTGCATGAGAAATCCCCTTTTTACACTATCTTTCTATGATATATTTTGCAGGTTGAACCCACCAAGAGTCTTACAGACAATGAGAAGTAACTTGAAATTATGTTGACTACTTTTCTTTGTTTAGCATACCTACCAAGACACTGTGAATTGAGGAAGGAAGGCTCACAGATTTTTTTATACCGTTATGCTATTTGTTCAGGAGGCTGCATGTGGTGCTTGGGTGACAACAGCCAATGGCTTTATGTACCTGAAGCCAGAATAAAAGCCAGAATATACCTATAGAAGAGATGCTGTTCATAAGAACATTGTCTAACCTCTGTCTGAGAAGCATTCAGTGACTGGTTCTTAGTAGCTGATAAGTCAGCTTCTGCTTATGGCTACCCTATGAATAAGAGACACCAAGAATTCTGGCAATCAGCAGCCCTGCTCAGATCTTTCAGGCTCAAGTCCATCGCTTCCTTGAATGAGTCTGTCTGTAAAATGTTCAGCTACTTATTCTTCCAAGAAACAAAATGAAAGCATCAAAAAGGACCCACAGGACACAAAAAACATGCAAGGTGATGAGTTCTAGTGTCTTTTGCAGACATAAAATCCTGAAAATTTTGAAAGTTCAGTGATTTTCCTAAAAAAATATTAGCTGTTCAATCCAAGACTTGATTTTTGGTTGGAACTGATAATTTATTGTAGTTTTGGACCTGAGCAACTACTGACCAGTCTGGCTGATGTTGACACCAGGAAGGGTTCTAGAACAGATAATTAAATAGTCAATCTGTGCACACTTTGAAAGAAATATTGTGATAACTAAGATCCAGTATGAGTTTTTTGGAAAGAGACCACTAATACTTATAAATCTGTACTTCATTAACAAGTGGAGGTAGCTTATTCTTACAAAGAATCCAGAATCAACTACCAATACTTGATTATCAAATGTATATTTACGTATAAATGCATATCTTGGTTAACAAAATCACTGACAGCTTGCCACAAAAGCTACCTCCATTAGTAATTTCCAAAGAATATCCAAATGGTTGGTATTCCTTTGATGTGAGCTGACGTATAGTGTATACCTCATAGTGTGAGGACGCAGTTGGCTGGAAACGTGACTACGTCTTCTGTCCCTGTTAGCAAAGTCTCTATTATCTCTGTTATTTAAAAAAAGTGTAAGGCTGTGGTGGTCCGTTTTCCCCATACTTTAATAGGAATTCTGTCAATAATATTAATGTTTTGCCACCTCAGGCTCTGCGTGTGGAATTTAAGAGTTAACATATGCTAAAAATCAAAAGTTTAAAAGGTACTTGTCTATGGAAATCAGAAGGAAAAAAGAGCAGTCTTCTAGATTTTGGACTTCAAGACAACCAAACCAATATATGTATAAGAAAGGAGGCGGCCAGCCTTATAGTTGTTCTCTTAGAACAAACAAACAAACAAACAAACAAACAAATGAAAGAGAAGGAAGAGTGACACTGATTGTTGATAGAGTTGAAATCTGAGAAATCCTATAGGGATGGCTTAGAAATAAATAGCTTTCAAATATAGTGCATTTCATATTTGGACTGCGGGAGATCCTGTCAGTTTTGGCTTCCCAAATTCAGCTGTTTTGGCGGCCACTACACTAATTGGAGTAGAGAAACATAAACAATCTGTGTGCAGTCTGTGTGAAAGCAGAAAAAAAGTAGCAGGGAGGCACTGATTTGCTTATAGGAAACCATACTAAAAAGATATTTCTTGAATGCAACCCCCAGGAAGTCTGAGAATATTTTATCTAATATGTAGAAGTCAAAGTTTGTTAGTTTGTCTGTGTCAGGCAAAGACCTGACCTCGTATGATTGTTTGTGTCAGGAGAAGACCTCATATGGTTGGCTGCCTGAGAAGATTGTATGGAATCCTGGAGTTAAAGAGCAGCCTTTAGAATTCTCAGCCAGAGAGCTCTTGGGCCTCAGTCAACTGTGCCTGTCTTGAAGAGGCTGGTTGCTGTGGAGATGAGAACCAACAATCTTAAAAGTTAAGAAAGAAAGGCTGTGAGAAAGGAGGAAGACAAAATGAGGTAGTAAAAGATAAATTGTAAACAGTTACATATAAGCTAAAAGTAATAGCATACGATTGTTATAAAATGGAGATAATGTACGGAACCGAATGTTTATATGGAATGGAATGTTAAAGTCAGATTCAACTGGGAAAATTGATGTTTGGAAGTGGGGAGGGTTTTTTTCATTGTTTTTTCATTAAAATTTTTAATAAAAATTAAAAAAAAGTTAGGAATAAAATGAAGTATAACTTATAAGAAAATGAATTTATATCTAAAATTGAATTGATTGAATTACAGCCAAGTTGTCAATAGGATAGCCAGTATGCAAACGCGGAGTGCTTGAGCATTGTATAGTCAGATCTTGTCCTCCAAGATTTCTCAAAGATTATAGCAAGTAGTTCCGAAATGACCTCTGCCAGTTCTTTTAATATCCTAGGATGCAATCATCAGGCCCTGGAGACTTGAATTCATCCAGTGTGGCCAGGTATTCCTGTACCACCTCTCTATCTATTATGTGCCTCATTTCCCCTGCTTCCTCCCCTGCTCCCCAGCCTCCAGGTTGAGTGCTTGTATCCTTCTGGGAAAAAACTGAGGCAAAGAAGGTGTTAAGTAGTTCTGCCTTTTCTCTTCCCTCTGTTAGTAATTCGCCATCTTCTCTGCGCAGCGACCCTATCGTCTCCTTCTTTTTCCTTTTGCTACGGACATATTTAAAGAGGCCCTTTTTATTGTTTTTGATGTCTCTGGCCAACCTGAGTTTGTTCTGTGCTTTAGCCTTTCTGACCTCCTCCCTACATCTCCTAGCTACTTGCTTAAATTCTTCTTTGCTGGTTTCCCCCTTCTTCTATTTCCTGTACATGTTTCTCTTAACACTTAGCTCAACTGAGAGTTCTTTAGTCAACCATTCTGGTTTCTTCAGACGCCTTCCATTTTTCCTCCTTATTGGCACAGATTTAGACTGTGCCTTCAGTATCTCCCTTTTAAGGAACTCCCATGCCCCCTGAACTCCTTTCCCTTTCACTATTCTTGACCATTGAATTCCAGCCAGCAGCTCCCTGGGTTTACAAAAGTCCACTTTTTTAAAATCTAAGACGAGTGTCTGGCTACACTTAGCTTCTCCTTCCCACTGAATGCCACATTCCAGTAGGGCATGGTCACTCCCCCCTAAAGATCCAACCACTTCTACCTCATTAACAAGGTCATCCCTGTTGATCAGGATCAGATCTAGAATATTTGATCCCCTTGTGGCCTCTTCCACCTTCTGGACCATGAAATTGTCTGCAAGACAAGCAAGAAACTTGCTGGACCTTGCTGTCTTGGCAGAGTTTGACTGCCAACATATATCCGGGTAATTGAAATCTCCTATTATTACTGTATCTTTCCTTTTTGAATGTGCAGTCATTTGGTTGAGGAAGGCATCATTAAAGTCCTCAGTCTGGGCTGGAGGTCTGTAGTAAACCCCCACCAGAATATCCCTATTGTTTCTCGTTCCCTTAATTCTTACCCAGATGCTCTCGACCTGGCTTTCTGGGTTTAAGTCACGGATCTCTTCACAGGTGAAAACATCCTTGACAAACAAGGCTAGTCCTCTTCCTTTCTTGCTGGTCTATTTTTACAAAATAGGCTATACCCCTCTATTCCTACATTCCAATCCTGAGACTCATCCCACCAGGTCTCAGTGATGCCTATCAAATCGTATGTATTTTGTTGTACTAGGAGTTCAAGTTCATCTTGCTTGTTTCCCATACTCCATGCATTAGTGTAGAGTTAGTTTCGCTTTTTTCTTTTTGCTGTGGAGATGAGGCCTAACAGCAAGGAAGAGGGCAGTGTATTCCCTCAGGAACCCAACCGGTGTATGTTCATAACTCTGAATACAGATTGGAATGGGAAATATGGGAAAAAGTTACAGGTATTGGACAAGACACTTTGGAGAATTAGAGACACAGGATCTCAAATTCTTCTAACTAGTATTACTTATGAGAAAATAAAATCTTGGGAAATGCTGGGTGTATATGCTAGTTTATAATAAAATGCCAGTGTAACAGTTAGAGGCTTGCTCTCTCTAACAGTACCTATGTTGAACTAATACAATACAGTTTGCTCTCTGTATCTGCAGGTTAAGCACTTGTGGATTTGATTATTCATGGTTTATCTCTTTTGTTTCTTTAATTTATTTTTTAAAAATTCTTTCCCTGTTTGCCCCTGCCACAGAAAAAAATGCTTCCTCTAGGAATCTCTAAGTCCTCCAGCATGATTCTGTGGATCTTCTTCTTCTGGAAGTGAACTATATAATCATGCTGGAGAACCTAGAAATTCCTAGGGAACTGTTCTCGGGTAAGATTTGCACCCCTAACTCCCATGAAGGTAGATTGCTCACTGCATATGTAAGTGTTTTGTGGTGCTGAATTAAATTGAACTATATTAACTGTATTGTCTAAGAAGCTGATTTCTTTACATGTGCTACAGTATAGTAGAAATACTTCCAAATGCTGAAAGATACTGAAATGCGTCTCAAAGTTGCATCATTTCCTCAACAGCTGGATGTGAGATGTATTTTGCTCATGTATTACATATACAGTGTAAGCTGATGTTTCTTACTACTATAGTGTTCTACAAGTACCAAATTCAAGGAGTGCAAATACTATGTACCTTATGACAACTGTTGCATGTAAGAAGACAATGTGTCTTGACTGCCCACTGACATGTCTATGATGTGTGATGATATTTTGACAAGAAGTATGTAACTACATTTGCTAATTGTTTACTAAGTAAACATAGAGGGGATATACCTGCATTTCTATTCTCCTGTCATCTAAATTTCCTGACGTTCCAAAGCCTAAGAGATTCTTTAATGGTTGATCTGCCTATTAGATGGTACTGTTACTTACCATTTTGGTCATCTGAATCATAGAATTGGAAGGGACCTTATGGGCCATCAGGTCAACAGCCCTACTCAAAGCAGGATCTCCAGCTAGAGCATTCGTAGGAGGTAGCTGTCCAGCCTCTTTTTGAAGAGATTCAGAAAAAGAGATCCCATCACCTTTCTAATCAATTGCTACCATTGCTGAACAGCTTTCACTGTCAAGAAATTCCTTCTTGTTCAGCTGAAATCTACCATCCTGTAACTTAAAAACATTAAACTTGGTTCTGCCCTTTGAGGCAGCAAAGAACAGGCCTGCCCCTCCTCTTTTGTCTCAGCCCCTGGGATATTTAAAGAGTGCATCAATCTCATCTCCTTAGTCTTCTCTTCAAGAAGCTGATCACACCTAATTCCTCATATGTTTTGTTCTCTATACCTCTTATCATCCTTGTGGTCCTTTTCATAAGATTGTAAATTTTAAGAAACTGTAGTTATTTATAGACTGACAAGATAGGGCAATGAAGCTTTAATCCCTTAGCTAAGAAATGCCACCGAAGGAACCATGTTTTTTAAAAAGTATCTGTAAATCAACTGGCCTTTGATGTATGTGCCAGCTTAGATGCGGCCTTTGATAGTCCTCCATATGCTGTTTTCCTTGATGATATCATTGGTACCATTCTGCCTTGTGTGTTAGGTCTGTAGTGCTTATATTTAGATTCAGGAGCCTTGATGGGCAGAAATTATGTATTAAACTTTAATAAATAATAATAGGCATATTGTTCAGCAACTTCATAAAGTCCAAATGGCTGTGGTCAGAATCCTGGATTTGGCTGGTTGCAGAGAATGTACAATTCTTTTGTTGAAATAACTTCACCATCTCTTGATTCATTTCTGGGCCCAATTCAGAATGCCAGTCATGATCTGTAAAGCCCTGTATGGTTTAGGTCAACACTATCTGAAAGACTGTATTTCCCCTTGCCCGAATTTTAATATTCTTGGGGGTGGGCTTTTTCTTGATCCTACCACCTTCACAGGCACATTGGAGAGGACACAAGGAGAATTGGTGACTGTTCCCAGGCTATGGAACTTGCAGCCGTAGGAGGCTAAGGCCATTTCCGCACTACAGTGTTAAACTGCTGCTATTCCACTTTCAACGCTCTGTGGAATTCTGGGGTTTGTAGTTTACTGAGACCAAAGAGCTCTTTGGCTGAGAATTCGAAGTGCCCTTCGCTAAACTGCAAACCCCAGAATTCCATAGGAGGTTGATAGTGGAATAGCAGCACTTTAACACTGTAGTGCAGAAATGGTCTAAGGTGGCTCCTTCCCTTCTGTTCTTTACTTTAAGCAAACATTTGTTGACTGTGTGGCTATGTGGAAAGGTCTTTAATGGGGTACATGTATTGCATCTGTTCTTGTTCTTAAATAATTTTATATTGTTTCAAAATGTTAATATTTTGGTAGCAAATTGAACTGTTTGACTTTTTTATTACTGATTTTTAATTCACATGGCTTATTTTAATGTGTGAGCCATTTTGAGTCCCGTTTGAGAGAAAGGTAAGATGGTGTTATACTTTAAATTAAATATATTGGACTCCACAGACCACGAAGAAACAAACAAACAAAACAAGTTGTTTGCCAATAACTTTGCACAGTCTTACATCTGACCTCTAAGCCACTTTCATTTCCTGCTGCAGGTGTGTCTTATTCTTGGAAGTGCAACTTATTTTGAAGCTGCTGCAAAGAAACTGAATGTTCAGTTTCCTCAAGGCATGTGCACAATAAAAAATCTGTTCGTGTGGGGTGGGAAAGAAGTGCTAGCTTCCAGGCATAAGCTTTGCAAGGTCCTAGGGAAGGTTCTGCACAGATCTGATTTGGTATATATATCTCTACAGATGGCTGCCTGAAGAATATCAGTTTATTTTTTCAAACTATTTTTCTTTTATCAACATTTCTAAATTGTTTGACAAAGAAATTGGATTGGCATATTTAGTGTTTGTCTTTCTGTGAGTCTCAGTTTCCCTCTGTGTGTGTTTGTGTGTGTGTGAGAGAGAGAGAGAGAGAGAGAGAGATTGAGAGAGAGAGAGAGAGAGATTTTATTTTGTTTCAAAGACTGTTCCCAGTCTTTGGTGGCCAAAAATTAAGCTGTATAATTGAGGAGGTCCCAGCAGAGTAAGCCAGTAGGGAAGCTTTTAACTTGAAGATGACTTCATTAGAGTTGGTTTAAGACACCCCAAATGGGGCTTTTTTAAATGCAGACCCAGAAGAATTAAAGCTCAGCCAGAATTTGCTTAGGAGGCAATTTCATAATTGCCTGCCAGTGTCTGAGCCTGACTATGAAGTACTAATTGGCTCTCTGACATTGCATCTAAACTGCCTAGCTGCCGTGCTGATTTCTCTTCTTAGCTGAAATAATCACAAAGTGAAAATAGCCAGTGCCATTTCAAAATGGCAAGAAATTGGAGGCTTAACTCATTCCTGGAACTTGGAAGCTCTTGAACTGTTTGACTGCTTACTAATTTTATCTGCTAATTCACATAAAAGAACTAAAAAAGCAATTGCATCAGTAAGTGATCAGAATTCATATAATGTTCTCCCAGAAGGCTTAAGGTCAGTTAAGATGCAACTTGGCTTGCATGTATAAGGGAACATTGATTTCTCTCTGTTTTTTTTAGGGGGGGGCACTCTCCATTGCTATAGGCAAGTGCTTTTGAAACTAGGTTTCAGACAGAGATGAGTGGAAATGAACATGTGTATGTCAATAGATAGGACTCTTCCAGGTGTCACCAGAAGTAATAAAGCTATATTTAAAAGAACTAGGAGAGGACAATGGCAAAGTGTAAACAGAATTATTTACATATACAGGTCCTGTCAAGGACGGAGCAGGCTTGTTTTCTGCTGCTCCAGAGACTAGGACAAGGAGCAATGGATTCAAGCTGCAGGAAAGGAGATTCCGCTTGAACCTCAGAAAGAACTTCCTGACGGTCAGAGCTGTACGACAGTGGAATACGCTTCCTCAGAGTGTGGTGGAGTCTCCTTCTTTGGAGGTTTTTAAGCAGAGGCTGGATGGCCATCCATTGGGAGTGATTTGATGGTGCATTCATGTATAGTAGGGGGTTGGACTCGATGGCCCCTGTGGTCTCTTCCAACTCTATGATTCTATGATCCTTTATAAGATGGCTTAGGGCATGTTATATACAGCAGGTGGTACTGAACATGTCTGATCAGAAAATGCACGGTGGAAGGAGAACTAAATTTGAAGAATGTATTTTTGTGATCTACATAAGGAATGGGTAACTGTAGAAGGCTAGGGAAGCCACATTACCCCACAGAAGACCTTGGAGAGCCTCATGCTACACTGTACCTCCTAAAAAAAAGTCTTTTTTTTTTTTGCCCTCAAATGTTCTCTGAGGGACATTGAAGCATTTCTATCATGTTTAGAGGCCTTCTTGAGCACCTAACCTGCACTTCATTTTGAGGCGCATATGTATATAGATATATCTATATCTAATATATATATCTATATAAAATATGTGTGTATGTGTGCATATATATATTGCAAACATTTCTTAGGCCCTGATGGATCCAGGTAGGGCTTCCAAACATTGTGGTAATGCTCTTCACATACCCAAAGGTCATTTTTGGGCAATATGTTTGACTGCTGAGGGGCTCTGGAGGTTACATGCCTACAGATAATTATTTTTTAGATCCTTCTTGTTGTCACAGGGGCATTAACCCTGGTCCAGCTTTGGCAACTTGATCAATTATTAATATAGAGGAGAGTTAGCATAAACTGAATAGCATAAACCGAACTTCACTTTTTCCAGTTGCAAGTGTATCCCTAACTAACATACAATTTAATAAGATAATATAATTGATTAGACTGGTTCACAAGGTGCTTTTGTTCTTACTTAACACACATGTGGATTTGTATTGAAAATAATCCATGTTGAGAACTACAAAAATCCACACAATTGAATTTTCCTGAGATCATAGTCATCTCCCAAATTAGTATATACCACATGGCAGAGGAAATTATTGTCCCCCCAGATGTTGTTGAACTATAATTCTTGTCATGCTTGACCCTTGACTGTGTGTCCCAGTCTAATCAGAGATTATCTGGACAATCCCAGACTCTCCACTGTCGCATAGCATGTAAAATAACTGCTCTGTAATATGGCCTTTGAGGTGGCCTAAATACCCTAAAAGTACCAGATCCTATCTGATCTTGGAATCTAAGCAGGGTCAGCTCTGATTAGTACTTGGATGATAGACTGCCAATGAATACCAGGTGCTGTAGGCTATATTTCAGAGGAAGGATTTGGCAAAACCATCTCTGAATATTCCTTGCCTAAGAGAACGCCATGAAATTCATGGGGTTTCTTAAGTCAGTTTGGTGGTAGACCTTAGAACAGAAGTGTGATAACCAAGGTATGACAGTAGTAGACCAGAGAAGGAAAAGTTGTATTATGCAGTGTGAGATATAACTTGAATGTAAAAAAAGAGTTTCTGTTGAATGAATTGAAAAAGATCTGTATTTTGTAGTATTATACCAAAAATAGTATCATGATAGCAACAAATTTGAACATGACGGGCAAAGGAGAAGAAGGTATAGAAAATAAGGTCAGTGTTTGTGCCTGATCAGCTTGGATGGTGACATATTCAATGGGTCAGGGGAAAGTATAAGGAGAAGAAAGCTTTAGAGAAAAGATGAAAAGTTCTGCCTTGGACGGATGAAGTAAGCTATGCCAGTGAACTCTATAGGTGGAAATATTTGGCAACTGGAAGAGACAACTCGATAAAAAACCCCAGGAAGCTGTTTTGTACTTAGTCAAACCACTGGTCTGTCTCCAAAGCATTATTGGCTGCAGCAGGTTTCCATGGTCAAAGGCAGTGTTCTTTTCTAGCTCTACATGGAGATATCTGTTATTCCCTGGGATCTCACATTCAAGTGTTATTGTGTCCTCACTCTGTTAACTTTCCAAAGTCAGATGAGATAGGATTTGTTCAGGGTGGTATGCTGATAAAGAAGGAAGTTCTAGCAACAGAAACTGCTGTGTTGCCATTATTTATATGGTATTTATATGGCATTTGTTGGAGTTGTTTGGGACCAACTCTCCAGAGAACTAGATGGATGGGATCGGATCCTTTCTGAACCCAGTGGGCAAAGGCAAAACACCATTTTCCAGTGTGAAAATGCTGCATTTGTGATCATGCAGTTAATCTAAAACTATCTGAGGGCAAAATCAGGTCATAAAAAAAATGAGAGCAAAGAGGGTTGGACAAGTATTTTAGAGTTAGTAGAGAGGTAGAGAATGACAAGAACAGAATAGAGACTTTTGGAGATAATTTGCTGAGCATTGGTGAGGACAGTTCCAATGGAATAAAGAAGTAAAAGCTCCAGATTGTAAGGAGTTCAGGGAGAAATTAGAGAGGAAAGCAAGTGACAATAGGTTCTGAATGTCTGAAGGCAAAGGGCAATATGAAAATAAAAGTTGTAATAAGGGAGAAAGATGGGTATGGCATGTTTCTTCAGGGGAAGAGTAATAGCAAATTTACAGCAGGAAAGCAGCCAGATAAAACAATTGTGTGATGGAGTGTAGTAATCATAGCAGTGTGGATGGCAACCAGAACACAAGAGGAGATAGGATCAAGAGAACACATTGAAGAGTTGGACTAGATGAATAGGACATTTTTATTGCCCAATAAGTTGAAGAGGAAAGAAGAAAAGTTTGAGGGTGAAAGGTAGATGAACTAAGTCAAATAGTTTCAAGTGTCTTTCTTTTAGGAGGCACCTTTATTTTAGCTGGAGAGAAGAGCAATTTGGAAGGAGAAGAGAGAATGCCTTATTAAGGGATCGGAAGAAAAGAAAAGGCTCCAAAGATTGTTACAGGTGTGAATAAGGGTGGAAAACTACTGAGGAAGAAAAATTTATAATAGATAAAATCAGCATTAGCTAGCTTTTTTGTTCTCTGGTTGGCATTTGTGAGGACTTGCAGTATGAATGGAGAGATTAAATGGGAGGAAGAATCCTGTGGTCTAGATTAGAGGAGAAATATTTTGGAAAGTGGGGAAAATTATTCATGACTTTTCGATGGCCACTGCACAGTTGAGGAAGTGAGCAAAAATCACAGAAGAAAGGGGACCACTAACTCATATGTATGGAATGCAGGTCCAAGGAAGAAACAAAGGTGGGAGGAGAGTGTATGTAAAGGAGGCAAAAGGATGGTCAGACAGCTGAAATTCCATAGCAGAGAAGTCAACAACAGAATTATTTTTATGAAGACAAGACTGTGCCTAGGCAATCTGTGGAGGATGTGGTCCAAAAGCAAATACAGGAAGAGAAGTAGGATGGTGAGAGAAGATGGTAGGTCACTTTTTGTTAGTGGCATTCTAAACATGATAATTGAAATGAAAGAGTAAGGTGAATATAATCTCTGAGGAAAACGACAAGCCAACCATCAAGATCTGAAGTAAAAGTTGAGAAAGAAACTATAGTGGTTTGCACGGCAATAACACAGAAATTAAAATGGGAGTAGAATCCTATAGAATGAGCCTCAAAGAATGAGAAGCAGTGGGACAAATAAGGGAAAGGCTGAGACTGGGAAGAATGGGAAAGCATCTAACCCTAATTTACAAAGAGAACACAAGTGTATTCTGGGATATAACAGTTGCACTGAAAAGGGAGAGTACACCAAATTAATTGAAACTGATGTGTTTGACATTTCCAAAGAAGGTTTAATGGGAATTTAGCTGCAGTAATGCATAGCGCTGTGCTAGTAGAGGTTGTGACTCATGTTTTGCTTCTAGGAAAGAGTCTCTTCTTGAATTCCTGCATGACCAGCAGCCCAGTGCCAGAGTTTTATACTTCATCTTTTCTTAGTGTCTCTCACTCATGGATTTCTGAGAAATGAAATGACAGAAGTTTGAAAAAGAAACAATGTCCATGCAAAGGACAAAGACTCTTAAAAGCTGGGAAATGATACCAGATCTCTGCAGCATTCTTCCTCATCTCTTATGATACTGTTTATCAGTTCCTCTGGTCAACTGTTCTTTGGCTAGTGATATACAGTACCACATAAAGATTATCAACTTCCGGTGTAGTATTTTTGAAAATTTCTAGAAAACTTTGCTATCCTCTCACTTCAGAATATTAATCTCTTCAGAATATGCATCTCTTTAGATACAAGGATGGGAGAGGGGAGTTTGTTCTATTTTTCTTTCAGTTGCCATGAATGGAGAAGAGACATGGTATGTTACACAACATAGTTTTCAAATCTTCTGTGTTAAATTTATACTGTAGGTCTGGAACTGGCACCAATACCCATAGCAGCCATGACACCCCAGACTTGTCCCTATGAGTCCACAGTAGCTTGAACATCTCCCTGCGGCCTGTCATGGTCACCTGCCCCTTCCAGTTGTTTTTATTGTATTTTTTAATCCTTTAGTTTTTTGTACCTTTGGAGCTGAAGAGAACAGAGGTCTCAATCCTTTTCTTGTCTTTTCCTTTTTGTCTTCTTTAAAGAATGTCTCTGAGCATATGTGAACAGAAAATAAAGAGTTGAGTAATTTAGGATGTTTTGTCTATGTTCTTTTTCGTGTGTTTTGCCTGTGTGTATTTGTGTGTGAATTTTGTACCTAAGTGTTGGGGAGGAACAGTTCTTTGAACATCACCAGTTTGCTTTCTACAAAATTTTATTTTGCTTTGTGGGAACAAAAATATGGTACAGTATATAGGATCAAACACAAGCTCTATCTTATGCTTAATTTCTTATGTAAGTTGCTGGTCTTTTGTGACAAAACACACTTGCCAGTTTTGTGACTAGACAGAAAACTTCCTTATGGTGGTAATTTTGTAATGGTGCTAACTACAGTTTTTCAGATTTTAAAAATGTTTGGGGACTCCTGGTTGAGGCATACTGGAGAACTTGAGCAGACAAAGATGGAAATGTGCCTTCTAGAAGCCATGCAAAGAGCTTCTTCCTTACCCATTTACAGCCTGGGTATAGAATGAGCAGCCTTCAATTAATTTTCTTCTAGATCTTGGAGCGCACTTTAACTCTGCCTCTGAGTGCTATTAGAGTGCAGAATCCAACAGGAAAAATGTTCCCAGTTTGCATGGCTGTCCTAAGACACCATCAGATTTCATAGGTTTTACTGTGTACATGTCAGTATGTTCTGGAATAAGGGACAATGTGCACATTAATTCTGTTATAAACATTGAATACCATAAACCAGTGGTTGGCAATTGCAGCAGGTCCAGAGACCAATTTCTACCTTTGGGATTCTTTGGGGACTGCACGAAATGCCATTAAAGGAAAGTGGGCAGAACTCCATTTCTGGTTTTGATTTTTTTTAAATGTCAAACAGTATTGGAGAGGGACTTGCAACCCTGTTTAAAAAATAAATTGCTGGATGCTTCCAAGAGAGACAACTATCGATTTTGTGGACAGACTATAAAGGTGTCTGAAGGTATGAAAGGCACAAAAACAGCCTTACTGCCACATGTGGCCCCAGCCTGCACTTTGCCCAGACTGCTATAAAGATTATAAACTTTGATTGTTATAAATTTGTATGCTGTACTTTAGCTACAGTATTAAAGTGTTTTTTTTAACAGTCAGAGATTGAAGGGGAAAGAATATGGATTAGTAAGCTTTGTGGGCATAGTGGCCTCTAAACTGGGAGAGGATAATCCAGCCTTACTGTATTGTTTGCTGGCATTTTAAGCAGCTCCTACTTCTCTCAATCCTTTAGCTAGATTCCAGTTTTTAATCAATATTCTAAAAGTGACCAGTACAGTGCCAGGCATTTGTAAATCTTTAAGGGCCAGTGTACACATATGACATCTTCTCCAATTACCCACTCTGTACCCCAAATGTGTATTTCTCCCTTTGTTACTGAGGGAATATAAAGTTGGGATGCAGAAGCTGTTTTGTATGAGACATGGCGGATGGACCTATTTCAACCTGAGAGATAATTTAATTTTAAGGAAGTTCTTAGATGCTATGTTCCAGTGGTTGTCAGGGCCAAATGCTAAAGTGTGAGCAAAAATATCAGTATACTCCAGCTTAAAGTTCTTACTATCGGTAGCTAAGCTTTAGGATCATGGCATTTCACCCTTTTAGAATGGCAATATACCTGTACAAAGTCTGGGAAACCACAAAATGATGATTTTACAGAGAAAAGGACATGGCCATCTGGAAAAGCCCAGAGGGCTGGATTTGGCCCCTGGGATGTCCGGATTTGGCACCAGGTCCTTGAAGTTCCCAACTCTTTACCTAAGAGCTTGCTTGAAAATCCAAGAAAGGTCTGGCACAATAAAAAAAAATTGCTGTTTGAAATATGGCCACATAGGCTGACTTATGCAACATTTGTTATTTATTTTTTTATTTAACACATTTTCATACCACCTTTAACACATTTTCATACCACCACATTTTCTTTCTCCAGGGCACTTCAGGATGGTATATAATCATCTTGACATAAACACAGTAATAAAACAACAGATAAATATGAATATTGTTTCTTAATATTGTCTCCTCTCTAGAATTGGATATGCCTGCTGCTCATTGCCTCTTGATGTTTTCTCACATATTAAGTAATGGCATGTAGCTGGCAGGGCTTTCCTTTCTGTCTGTGAAGCCTCTTGGCACACTTAGACATTCATGTGAATTGACAAGCTAGAGACAGTTCTGCTTTTCAGTGCAGCTGCAGCATGCTCCATCTCCCTCTTGCACTTGCTATAGTTCTGACAAAGGCTTGGACTGTTTCTTGGCTTCTCTAGAACAGTTTCACTGTACCTGAAGGCTAAATCTGAACTGTATTTCTGGTGCACTGTCACTTCTGCCTGGGTGTTTGCTACTGGTTTAGCAAAGATTAGAAGCTTATCTAAAAATCTCTGTCCTAGCCTTTGCCTACACCACTACAAACCTGTGGCAAAAGTATACCAGTGCTCAACAAAAGTAGTGTAACTGGCACTGTAGTTTATTGGGTTATGTTAGAAATAATGGGTTAGATTTACTGGAGTGGTGTACCACCGGGCTACCAGGTGGTTAAGGGTGATTATTTGGCTGAAACATTTGAAGCCTTCTCTGTGTGTGCTCTTTCTGAAGACCTTGGTCTAGGGGAGTGGGACTTCTGCCGAGAAGAAGAGAGTTATTGACTTTGTTGGGGGTGGAGCTAGCAGCCACTATTGTATAACTATGGTTTCATTTTCTGGAATGCTGTCTCTAAAAGACAGGATGAAGTAAGTTTGTGTTTTGGAGGTTAAGGCTGGTTGTTGGAGTGAGCTCTTTGGAGGCTTGTCTGTGTGATTTTGTTTGTTTTGGATCATGTGCACTCTCTGACCAGATGCTCTGAAGGGATGGGGCTTCTGTTGAGTCTCTGACTTGGTTGGTGGCAGAGCTAGCAATCACTAGCTCTGTATAACTACTGCCTCAGTTTCTGGAGTTCACCTAACAAGATGAGGAAAGCAGGAGTTCTGTGTGGGAGTTTCATGGAAAGGCCTGGGGTGCTGTGCTGCTGCCTGTATTGTATGACAGAATATGGATGGTGAGGGAGCTGTTGCAATGATTGGCAATTTCTGTGCTATGTTTGTTTTCTTGCTGAAGGATGTGTGGGGCTATGCCTGCAGCAAGTGTAAGCTGGTTGCTTTGCTAGAAGAGAAGGTTTGGCAGTGTATATCTACCCTTAAACTTAGCAAGGAAGATGCAGCTTTTTTGGAAAGAACAGATCAGAGTTTCCTGGAAGGGCAATCCAAGGGGGATGCTTCTAGGGAAGGAGACAGTTCCTAATCACAGGAGACAGACACTTGGAAGGGTGTGACATACAAACCGGAACTATCAGTGTTACCCTGACTTCTGGGGGTCCCTGACACACAGATTTGCTCTGAAAATACAAAGATTGGGGAAATTAGCGGAGCACTGCTTGCCAAATCAGAGGGCAGGGCAATACAGCGAGATCTTGAACCTTATGTCTATGGAATCAGACCACACGAGAGCCAGGCCAAATGTCCAATTGTCAGTAGTTTATTTAGCAGAATTGGCAAAATATCCACACACATACACACAATGAAGCAGTCACTCACACAAACGCACAAGGACTAATGAGTCAGAGAGATACGAAGATTGGGAAAAGTGGAGAGAGAGAGAGCGGTTTATACTGTACCTGATCCTGTAGTCTTTGGCTCGGGAAGAAAAGGTGAAGATGGCTCAGCAGAGGAAGAATGCTGAGGGGAGCTCTCGACTAGCAGAATGTCAGGGTACTAGTCAAGCATGGGAGTTCTCTGAAGAGAGTCCCAAAAGGGGACTCAATTAGAGGGCAAAACATACCTCAGGGGCAGACCCTTTCCCGGGAAAGGACAATGGCCGAATCATGCAGATGGACCTCGTCTTTATATTTCTCACTGTTGCAAGCGTTAATCTCATCAGGAGGTAATTCCCTCAAGGTGCCATTTTTGTTGATGGTCCATTGTGGGTGTGTGCGTGCCTTTCGAAGTTTCCCTCCTGGAGACGTGACGGGGAAGCTTTGGTCTGACCTTGTTGGTTGTGCTTTGGTTTTAGACTTGGATGTCTACATTCCTGTCCAGTGAACCTCTGGCTTAATAACTTTGGATATTAAATTTTACACTCCCCCGGGACTGGGTCTGCCAGCTGGGGTTACATCAGGAACCACGCTGCACGTTTGGAGCTACATAGTCTTCCCTTAGTCAGCAATTTTGAGGCATAGGTAAAACAACCTCAGTCCTTGGAGAGCATGCAGGTGACCTTGGAGAATTCTGTGGATGGAAGGGCTTCTTGCAATTCCTAGAGGAAGAAGATATGTATGGTGGTGAGAAGTGATACAGTGCAGCTGCCCTATGTGCATGGGTTCTGTTTCAGAACTCCCAGAGTAAACAACAACAACAAAACAAAAGTGAGTGTCACATCTCATTATAGTCAATGGATGCAATGTGCATGCTCTTGCCATGTCCATTGACTATAATGGGTCGTGACATTTCATGTGACTTCACAGTCATGTGTGTGGAGGTTTCACCAGAAGAAGGGCCACTGTATCTTCTTCTTCATGGTGTCTGTGACGCACATAAGCAGTGGTGTGCAAATGTCTCAAGTGGTGTATTGTCTCCCAGAGGGAAAACTGATGATTTAAAAGAGAAGCTGACAAGCCTGCTGACCATTACCCCTTTCTTCTGATACGCATGGGAACAAATGATACTACAAGGTACAACTTTCAATATATTGCCCAAGACTGTGCAGTTCTGGGTATGAAGCTGAATTACTCTGGGCCCAGTTTGTTACTTCTTTGTTCCTTCCCACTGAAGTTCATGGCCGAGCAAGAAAGAAGAATACTATTTTCCTCTACAGATAGTGTTGTCGGAAAAGATTTGGCTTCTTGGGCTATGACCTGTGCATTAATGAGGAGGGATTTTGGCAAGAGATGAGCTGCATTTCATAGTGGTTGATAAGAATGTGTTTGCTAGGAGGACTCTAAATTAAGTTATGCAAAGAAGGAGAAGGAGGCAATATTTGAGAGGGCAGGGAGACGTCAAATACTGGGAACAATAGGCTCAATGATATAGGGGAAATTGGGGCAATAACACAATAAATCACCAATATGGAGAAAAAAAATTGAGGAAGCAGCAGGAGAGAATTACCCACAGTCTTAGCTATGTCTATACAAATACACAAAGTGTGTCTAATATACAGGAGGAACTTGGACTGTTAACACAAGAAGGCAAATATGATTTAATTGACATCTTTGGAATCTGCTGGGATAGGGCTTGTGATTGGAATACAATAACAGAGGTGTATAATATATTCCAAGAAAACGGACTAAACAGGAAAGGAAGGGGAGAAGCATTATATATAAAGTTATTCACACCTGTGAGGAGATCCATGACTGAAGCTGTGGAAAGCCAGTTGACCAAATGTTTGACAAGAAGAGATATACTGAGATACAGTTGAAATGGGAGATTCAGTCATCCTGATACATGTCGGAAATCAAACTCTGTCATGAACATAGGGTCCAAAAATTATGCACTTGCTTTGCTTACAATTTCATTATCTAAAAGGTAGAGGAGGCAATGAGGGAATCAGCTGTTTTGGATTTGATCCTAACCAACAGGAAGATCAACAGAGTAAAAGAAGTGGAATTGCTGGGTGTGAGTGACCATGTTCTCCTGGAATTTGTTATATAGAGAAAGGGAGAAAAAAATAGGTGAGATGCCCAATCTGGACTTTAAGAAAGCTGATTTGTATGAACTTAGAGAAATACTGGATGAGATCTCATGGTCAGAAATGTTTGAAGGTAAATCATGATGCGTGGGAATTTTTTGAAAGGGAGATACTGAAGGCATAATTATAAACAATTACATTGAGGAAGAAAAGCAGGGTATCTAAAGAAACTAGAAAGTCAGGAACTTTCAGGTGAGCTGAAGTTTAAAAGAGACATATACAATAAGTGGAAGAAGGGGGAAACAACTAAAGAAGGAATACAAATGAACAGCAAGTGAGTTCAGGCTTGCTACAGAAGTTAAAAAAAATAAAAAGAGGTTTTGGGCTATGTTTGGAGCAAGGGGGAGGAGAAGAGAATGGTAGGGCCACTCTCTGCAGGGAGAGGAAGCCTGAGGGACATCTGTGGAGAAGAATCAATGAAAGGCAAGCGCCCCTTCCTACTTTTCCTGCTGCTGCTGCAGCTACAGCAAGATTGTCTCAATTTTTGGGACTTTGGCGGGGGGATCTACTTCCTTGTGAACTTAGGCCCACCACCTGTGGCTCAGCAGTTTCTGCCAGCAAGTTTCTGCCTATTTCTGCTGTAGCAGTTGAAGGAATTGACAGATAAAAGATGAAGTCCTGTGGAGGCAGGTCTGCTGCTGAAGGAGGTACACCAAAGGAGGGGTTGCTTCTCTGGGAGAGTCCCTTTCAGGAAACACACAAGCAACAGACTTTCTGCTGTTTGAAAGAAGGGAGGGCTGCTTTGTATTAATTTGGACTGCAGCATTGCAACATTTATCACCTATAAGTATGCAGCCAATCTACAACAGGAAGGATGTGCTTTCAAAAGAGGAGGGGAGATGCTCAGTTTTGGGGCCACCATTGCAGTTGTACCATGGAGAGAGAAATAGAGAAGGATGAGAAATCACAGTTTTTTAGGAGAGGACAGAAGAATAGGATGCTAGTTGCCCAAACTGTCCCCCAACTCAGACCACCTGGATAGCCTTGGCAACAGTCCCCCGGGATGAAAATCCTGCTGGTGAATGACAGGTCAGTGAATGAGAAAACAACTGCTGTTCAGAACTTGATCTTGGATGAACATGAACTGAGATCTGCTTGGATGACTCTAGGGGAGAGGTTAATTTGCCTCACCTTAGTTCACTGAGGTTCTCTGTGTAGGTGAGACTGTGGAGGGGGGAGGGAAGAGCTTAAGTTGTAGTGGGCTACTCTGAATCCTCCCTCATGACCAGGTGCCTTGTCCCACAGTTTTCTGGGTTTGAGAGTATATATCTGAGGCTGGGTGGCTAGGGCAAATTAGGAATTCTTTTGGTGTTAACACCTGTCCTACTGCTCAGCAGTCTCCCTTCCTGAAGTAGCTGGGATGGTCTCAGGTTTGGTGTTGGAGTCCCCTCGCCTTGTAGTGGTAGGAAATTTTAACATCCATGCTGAGATTGTCCTGTCAGGAGTTGTCCATGGTTGTGTTCCATAACACCCATGGGTATGTTCTAAGTGGTATCTGGACCTATTCGTGCTACTGGGTATACTCTGGATCTTGTTTTCTGTGTTGGGTGTGGTAATGGTGATTTGGGCATGTAGGAGCTATCTATAGTTCTGTTGTAAAGGACAGATTTCTACTTGATGGCGTTTATTTAGACTTGCTGGAACCCAGAACCTTTTACATGAGTGGAGGACACATTAAAATTATTCATCTCCGTAAGCTTTTGCATCTTCGAGATTTTACTGCTGCCTTAGCAGGTGATTCTGTCCTAGTCTTGGTTGATCTTTGGGATGGGAAAATGGCCTGAGCAGTGGACATGATCACTTCTGAGTATTCTCTCTCATAACTGGAGCCCAACTGGTTTTCCAGGAAGCTGATGGCAATGAAAAAGTGATACAGTAACTACAGTGATACTGGCAGAAAATTCAGACCTAGACTGATTGATCAGAAGCTAAATCTTCCTGAGGACCTACTCTGCAAGCAGTGCAGGCAGCAAAGACAAATTTCTTCTCCGCCTACATTGCATCTATAAAGATCTGACCAGCAGAGCTGTTTCTAGTGGTCAGGGGTCTTTTATATACAAGTTCAAGAGAGGAAAATCATTCAAAACAACTAACTTCACACTTTGCAGATAAAACCACCTGGATCCACTCTGATTAGGATGCTATAATTAATACAGATTCGGTGGAGGCAACTTTCATACTTGCTTGTGCAGTGGATACTTTTCAATTTGTTAATCTGAGCATGTGGAGAGGATTCTTGGAGAGGTGAGAGCTATCACATATATGTTAGAACCTTGCCTTTTCTGGTTTATAAGAAAGGCTGAGGGAGGGGGTGACTGAGTGGGTAAAAGGAGTGGTCAATGCCTGGCTAAAACAAGACAGAGTTCCAGGATGGCAGTTAAAGGAGGCAGTTAAAAAAGCTCTCTCTGGAGCTTACCATATTGGATAAACATCAACAGGTCTCCAACATGCCATTTCTGGCCTGGACCATATATAGTGTCCTTCTGTCAGGGATTCCAGGCAGGGAACCCTGGGAAAATGATCAGCCCACTGCAAAGATGTTGCATCATGCCCCAGCTGTGGGTAATTGCAAGGTTGCATAAGAAACTGGGGTCGTGTGCAGATGGTAGAGGGAGGTGTGCAAACCTCTACCTGATTGGTTGTAAATATGTATAAAAGAAAGCAATCCCCAGTATGTATTTTGTCTGTTGACCAAACCGGTGTCTGGCGCAAGCCTTTGTCCGTCTGTTCCATGTTGTGTATATAATGGAACTTTGTAGCAAGATAAAGTGCCTCCTGTTTGGAAGAAACTCCTCCGTGTGTGAGTATCCTTACTGGAGAACAAGGCTGCTGCTGTTGGCTCGCTGTCCTGTGGCTTTTCTGCTGCATTTCTGTGGGGCTGAAACTCCTATCATCCCCCAACACCTTCCAGCTTCAGAGGTTTCTCGATACGATGGATTATTTCGTTTCATTTCTGCCTGGTTTCATTCTGGCAGTGAGACACAGACAGGTTTGGTTACCTTGGTGGACAACCTACACTGGGAACTGACCAGGAAGGGTTTTGCTGGCTTTTAGTACCACTGGCCATGATATCTTTTGGGGCTGCCTTACTCAGATGGGACTTGGAAGCACTGTTTTTCAGTAGCATATTCCCTCCTGGAGTGATGAACCTAAAAGGTGATGCTGGACTACCGCTGTTTGACCCCTTGGCTGTTGGCCTGTGGAGTCCTTCAGGGCTTGGTTCTGTCCCTCATGCTATTTAATGCATAAATGTGAGAGAGGGTGTTCAGAGTTTTGGAATCTGGTGTTATCAGTATTCAGGTGACACCCACCTCTGTTAACTTCTTTCTACCTCAATCCAAGGATACTGTTTCAGTCCTGAACCAGTGTCATCAGTAATAGATTGAATAGGGAGTGAAATAGAATCTTAATCCAGATAAGACACGGGTGCCCCTGGTCAGTCAAAGGCAGCTCAGGGGATAAGGATTTAAACTGTGCTAGATATGCTTAGAGTCCCCCAGAGACACAGGTCTATAGTTTGAGGGTACTGTTGGCCTCAACCCTGAAGCTAGAAGGTCAGGTTTTGGTGATGACCAGGAATGTTAAGGCTTGTATGCCAGCTGTGCCTGTTCCTTGAGATGTCAAACTTGGCCACAGTGACACACGCCTTATTTACATCCCGATTACTGTTGCTGTTACTATAGCATACTTTATGCAGGGCTGCTTTGAAGATAGTTTGGAAACTTCAGCTGGTCTCAGGAGCTGCAGCTAGATTGTTTGTTCAGGCTGGCTTCAGGGAGCATACAACTCACTGGTTGCAACAACTTGATTGGCTGCTGGTTCATTTCCAGGCACAGTTCAAAGTTCTGATGATGACCTGGAAAGCAATATATGGCTCATGTCCAGATTATTTGAAGGACCGTATTCTTCCATATGAATCTGCCCAATTTTTGAGATCCTCTGAGGAGCTCTTTCTCTTTGTCCTTCTACCCTTGCAGTGGGAAAATGAGAGAGGACTTTCTGAGTGGCTGCTCCCAAGCTCTGGAATTCCCTTCCTCTAGAGGCTAGACTGGTACTCTTCTTCCTGTCATTCTGCAGACATGTGAAGACCTTTTTTTCAGAGGAAATGGGTCTTGTATAATGCACTGGACTTTTGCTTATGGTTTTTTAAAATGGTTTAAATTTTAATTGCATTTAATTTTTTGATAATTTAAATACTTGTTCATTTTCATATGTTGTACATTTTGCTTGTTTTAATTGTTGTAAGCCTGAGAAGGAGCCAGGATGGTATAGTGGTTTGGGTATTTGACTAGGATCTGGGGACCAGGATTCAAATTCCTACTCAGCCATGGAAACCCACTGGGTGACCTTGGGCAAAGTTGCACTCTCTCAGCATCAGAGGAAAGCAAGGGCAAACCCCCTCTGAATAAATCTTGCCAAGGAGTCCCTGTGATAAGTTCATCTTAGGGTTGCTGTAAGTTGGGAAAGACGGGAAGGCACACAACAACAATGTCTCAAACTGGGAAAAAAGCAGGATGTAAATAAATAAAATAATAATGGTGAACTGCTAATAGAGGACAGAAAGAAGATAGTACTATTCAAAATGATCTTTCCGTAAGTTTTCTCACAAAATGAAAACACTGCTCTACTTGGTGAAAATAGAAGAAATGATTCCATAATAGATAGGGAAGTAGTACAGGAACACCTGGCTGCTTTAAATGTGTTATTGTCTCCAGCGCTCAAGAAACTGCATCCAAGAGTACTAAAAGGCTGCTGTCTATCTTTCAGAGTTCTTGGAGAAAGAAGTCATGGCAGAACTGCAGGGGATGAATTTTGTCTGCATCTTCAAATGGGGGGAAAAGAGAACTCGCAAAAACATCAACCAGCCAGGTTAAAGTCAGTACCAGGGAAGGTTCCAGAACACTTCACTAAACAGTCTGTGCATATGTATATGATTGCTAAGAGCCAACATTGGTTTCTCAAAAACAAGTCATACCAGCCCATCCCTCCCTCCCTCCCTTTCTTTTGATAGTTGCAAGCTTGGTAGATCAGGGAAATGTTGTAGATATAATATATCTTGATTCCATTAGGCCTTTTGATAAGGTCGCCCATGATGGCAGACAAACATGGGCTAGACAGTGCTGTTTTGATGTGCGTTTGTAAATGGTTAACCAGTTGAACCCAAAGATTTCTTACCAATGGTTACTCTTCATCCTGGAGAGAATTGTTCAGTGGGGGACCTCAGGGTTCTGTCCCGGGTCTGTTGTTCTTCAGCATCTTTATAAAAGACTTGGATGGCTGAACAGAAGGTGTGCTTATCAAATCTGAAGATGACATCAAATTAGGAGGGGTAATAAATACCTTACAAGACAGATCAAAATTAAAAATGACCTTAACAGGTTGGAGAGCTAGACCAGAACTACCAACATGAAATTCAACAGGGACAAATGTAATATACTATATTTAGGCAGGAAAAATGAAATGCACATTCCAATACACAGTACTGTTTGAAAATGACTTGAGGGTAGACCAGAAGCTATATATGAGTCAACACTGATGTGCTAGCTGAAAAAACCAATGCAATTCCAGGCAGCATCAACGTTATTATAGTGTACAGATCAAAGGAAGTAGTAGTGCCACTCTGTTCAATATGGACAGACCTCACATGGAATATCACATCCAGTCCCCCCCCCGCCCCTCCAAGAAGGATATTGACAAGTTGAAACATGTTCAGAGAAAGGTAACTACAAAGGTGAAGGGTTTGGAAACCAAGCCCTGTGAGGAATGTTTTGGTGAGCTGAGTGTTTAGCTGTGAAAACAGAATGATGATAACCATCTTTAAATATCTCAAAGCAATAAGATGAAGCAAGTTTCTCTCCTGCTGCTCCGGAGACTACAACAGAAACCAAAGCATTCAAATTACAAGAAAAGAGATTCCACATAAACAGTAGAGCAAACTGCTTGAAGATAAGAGCTGTTTAACAGTAGAATAGAGTGCCCCAGAGGTTTTTTGGAGCTGTTTGAACAGAGGTTAGACTCTTGGAAGTGTTTCAGTTGTATATTACTGCATGGTGCAGAGGGGTTGGACTAAATAGCCCTTGCAGTCCTTGCCAGCTCTATGATTCTAAATAGACTTTCTTCCCTAGTTCTTCCCACAGCAGGTTCAGAGCTCCCTTGAAATGCTGAGAGAGTGAAACCACTTGACTGAATTGACTGAGCTATGGGAGGGGAGGAAATCTTCCAAAAGCAGGCAGAGGCATCATCTATGAACAGAGCCTTTCCATCAACAGAATGGAGATCGTGGTTGCAACTGAACAGATGTTGTTGTTATTGTTCTTTGCCTTCAAGTAGTTTCTGACTTAAGGTGAGCCTAAGGTGAACCTATTATGGGGTTTTCTGGGGCTGAAAGTGTGTGATGTGCCCAAGGTCACTGAGTGGGTTTCCATGGCCAAGCGGGGAATTGAACTTTGGTCTCCAGGGTTTAGTCCAGTGCTCAAACCACTATATCTTAGAGTGTTCTTGGTTCAGATGTTATCTACAAGCTTTTGTGATTTTATTCTCAGTTGTGAGCCCTGTTTGGTTTTTCAGGCTTGCCTCAGATCAGCACTTTATGGGTTCCGTGGAAAACAGATTGCTTTTTGAGGCTAAGGAGCATAAAGTTGCTTAATTATTGCAGTCACTACAGATCAATGTGTTCTGTTGATGCGGACAAAGACAGCTAATGGTAAATGCTGCTTTATTTGTTTTTCAAATAAAATGGGTGGTTAGGACCGTTCTTTTCAGGAACAGTGTTCTTGTCTGTGTTCCAGAGGGTGAAATTACTTCCCGCTGTGACTTGGGTGCTAAGGGAGGAGGCATGATGTATTAAAGTTTGCAGCCACTGTGCAGCATGCAATAATTATTTGTCTCATCCAAGCTTTAGTGTGTTATAGCATAGACTTTGGCAGTATTGCTTAGTGCCAATGATGCTGAATAATTTAGCACTTGTTGTCATGATCTGAGTAATACAGAGGAAGAATTGTGTGTGCCAGTGTCAAGAAAGTGGTAACTACTGTAAGTGCATGCTTGTATGATTTCCACAGTGATACTGAATTGCTTATTGATACGTTGACACTTGCATGAGGCTGGCATCTGCCTTGATGTTTTTAAAAGGGAATGCAAATGTGTCAGTAGCCCTTCTCATTTCCAGAAAGAGGAAATTTACCCCTGTTTAAAGTTGAACTGTCAGGCTGTGTGTTTGTCATGGTTTACTATCCAGAATATGTGGCAGAGGTTTTTGATTAGGATATTGATCTTATTTGGATGAAGCAGCAATACGTACTTTCCTGCATTTTGTAATTTCAGTATCACTGGCATTATTTGACATTATTTAATGATTCGGTGAATCATCTGGAATCATATGGCAGTGGAAATTTAGAATCTTGCTTATAAATAATTTTTTTCTACTCCTCTCATTCTCTTAAATGGGTCAGATAAATTCGTGAAGGCTAGAATTGTTAATAGCTGCTGTTCAGGACAGCTGTATACCAACTCTGGTATCAGAGGCAATATGGCTCGATGTATTAGGCACTGGAGAACATGGAATGGAGAGTGCTGTTGCATTTGCTTCCTGCTTGTGGGATTTATATTGATTTCTGGTTGGCTGCTATGTGAACATAATGCTTGACTGTGTAGATTAGGGTGGGGAAAGTATTATCAATGAGTTGGATGTGGCCCCTTCCAGGGCCTCTTTTGTGGTCCCGAGGGCCTTGTACTTATAAAATACTTGTACTTGTAAAATATTTTTCAAATAATATTTGAAAAAAAGGGGGTTTCCCCAGGATGCTCCCCAAATGCCCTCTGTGGTGCCAGGGACATTATTCTACATTTTTGCCTCTCCAGACCATTTTAGGTCTGGGATAAGCTTTTTTTAAATACTAGGAAGTAACATCCTTTTCAATCACTTCCTGTTGTTACAATGGCTCAGGGGACCTAAAAACATGGTAAAAATGCCTCCACACCCTCCAGAGTGAGACCCTGCCACACAACCCTTGGCCCAAATGTATCCACTGCCTGGGCTGGTAAGTAAAATCTGGGAAAGGGCCTGTTGTCTTTGTTGAAAGAGAGTAGGAGGATGATACTGCTTGTTATTCCTTTTTACCTTTCTGGTGGATGTTTAAAATTGTTACTAATTCACTTAGATCTGTTCCAGCTTCGTTGATATAGTGGATGTGGATGTCTCCTGCTTGTCCAGTAATAATGGATTCTTTTCAGTTTGTACAGCCTTGAGGACGTGGATAGAATCCTTCGAGAAGAGAGAGCTACCACTTATCTAGTGCCCTCATCAAAAAAGCCAAAGGGAGACTGGCTGAGGATGAGGAGAGTAATTACTGCTTTCTGACAAGACAGGGTTCCAGAATATCTAAAGGAGGCATTTGTAAGGTCCCTGCTGAAAAAGCCTTTTCTGGATTCCTCTATAATGGATAAGTATGAGCCAGTGCCCAACACTGCATTTTTAGGCAAGATATTGCAAATGTGGTAGCCTCCGAGTTTGGGGAATTCCTGGGTGAAACAGATTATCTGTCTCCCTTTCTGTCTGGTTTCAATTATGGTTATAGGACAAATAGTTTTGGTTTCTTTGGTGGATAGTCTTTGCTGGGAACTAAATGAAGATAGAATGTGGCCCTATTGGTTATATTTGACTTCCCAGTGGCTCTTAATACCATTGACAAAGGTATTCTCTTGGATTGCTTTGGTGGGCTGGGCTATCAAATTTTATCTCGGCTCCACTGCTTTTCTGGAGAGGCAAACTCACAAGGTCGTACTGTGGGATTCCCATTTGATCTCTTGGCTGTTGTCCTGTTGAGTGTTTTGAGGTACTGTTTGCCCTATAGTATTCAACATCTACCTGAAACCAGTGTGAGGAGTCGTCCAGAGATTTGGATTTCAATGCCTTGATGACATCCAGCAATTCTAGGGAAGCTGTTTTTGTGCATTAGCAGTCAACTGGAGAAGAGTGAACAAGTTGAAATTTAATCTAAACAAGACAAAAGTGTTCCTTGTCAGTTAAAAAGCAAGTCAGGAAATAGACATTCCACCTGTGCTGGATGAGGTCACATTCCCCTGAAGACATATGTTTGCAGCTTTAGTCTTGAGCCTAGAGGCTCAGATTTCTTTGGTTGTAGAGAGTGCTTTTGTACATTTAGAGCTAATGTGTCAACTTCACCTATTCCTGGAGATGTCAGATCTGGCCACATGCCTTAGTTACATACTGTTTAGACTACTATAACAAGCTCTGTGCAGTGTTGCCTTTGAAGACTCAGAAGCTTCAGCTGATAGTAAGAGTTGCAGTCATAGTATTAATTGAACCAAGGGTCCATACAACCCCTTTGTTACTTCATTGCTCTTTGTTACTTCATTCTGGGATCACTTGAAAATGCTAATAATGACCTGTAAAGCTCTTAGGCCCAGGCTTAGGTCCAGGCTTTCTGGCAGACAGTAGAATAGCATATGAGCATGCTGAGGCTCTGAGATCCTCATGAGAAGCCCTTTGACCAGTCCAATAGCATTTACAGGCATGTCTGGTGGGAATGTGAGATAGGGCCTTCTTAGTGGCTGCCCCCAGACTCTGAAATTCTTTTCTCAGGGAGGATAGAAAGATACTACTCTTGTAGTCCTTCTGCCAGAAGGCACACTGATTTTCAATTTTAGCTTTTGAGAACTGAAGGTTTTTAAAGAAAGGCCTTTTAAGAAGATGCAGTGTTGTTTTAAATTGTTTATACTGTTTTTAAATACTTTTTACTATTTTTAGCTGTGTTTTTAATTGTTTTAAAATGTTGTTTTAAAATGTTGATTTTTTTCTGTATTAAATGTATACTGTATTCCTCTCTACTCACTGTCCTGTAGTGTTATAACTATTGTGGTTGTTTTTGTTGTGTGCCTTCAAATCGTACCTATCATGGGGTTTTCTGGGGCTGAGAGTGTGTGATGCAAACAAGGTCACCAAATGGGTTTCATTTCCAAGTGGGGACTTGAACTCTGGTCTCCAGGATCATAGTGCAATGTTAGTAGCCGTACATCCCCACACTTTGATATGGTTTAATTGGCAGAATATGATTTAATTGGCAAGATATATTAATTGGCTTTGATATAAAAATGTACCCTAATGTGACTGAAAGGCCCAGCTGGAAAAGAGGAACACACTGTCTGAACATGTGGATCTTGCTGCACAGGTAGTACAGAGATCCCTTCCGGGCAGCCAGGTCATTTCTAGGAAGTCACCAGGTAGCTGCAGAGGTGATAGGAAGCTAAGCTGTGACAGCTCTGCTATCAGATAACAGTGATTGATAGTTTCAGCCTTCTTCCCATCAACCTGGAAATCTCCCTCATTGTACCCAAGCCTGTCCACCATTACACAGCTATTGTGATGTCTATTAAGTCCCTGCCACCTGAAAGTGAGACCATCAACTCATTCTGGAACCCATTGTGTCTGTTGAAAATTCCTTTGTTTACTCAGCCAGAGAGCCAGTTACACTCATGCCTCCCAGGCAGATTTTGGGTATAAAAATCCTTATTTTGACCAGTTGGTTGCAGTATCTCGCTTACTGAGTGCCACACTGTTGCTATTCCCAAAAGAGAAGTGTCCTTAGGCGCAAGTGTAAGCCACATTGCTGCTCTCTTCACTGCTCTCTGGATTGATAATTATTGCCCATTCCCTAAACTTTGCTATCAACAACTTTCTTTCCTTTTCTTTCCCATAACCTCGTGTGAGTATGTGAGTGCTTAGCTCTTGTGCATGCATGACTGAACTCTTCAATAAAACATATTTTAATTTATTCTGGAATCTCTGGCTGGTCCTTTCCTGAGGAGACTCCATCAACATTGGTGGAAGATCTTGTTAGGTTACCCCCCTCTTGCAGGCCTCCTAATTGAGCTAATTAATTTCCCAGGGTCATGTGGAGATATTGACATCATGGGTGGACCCCTGAGTCACTCATGTTTTTGAGTAACATCCAATGCCCAAACGACTACACCATGTGAGCACTCTCCTATATCTCCCTCTGGGTGGATTTTCTTATCAAAATCCAGAGGAGGTTTAGGTTCAGGGGAGATTTAGTGATAGCCTAATCTGCGGCTATTCAACACGCTTCCTCTTTCACCATAGTTTATACTAGTTTTAAGGATAGGCTAGAAAAATTGAGGGCAAATTCCTTTGTCTTTTAGTACATGGGTAGAGATGCTGGGGTATTTACCAGAAGACTTGTGTTGCAGGCTTGCTGGCTTCTGCTGAAACTCCAGAGCAAGGGTGTCAAATCAGGCAAGCTCCAGGTGATAATTTGATTTCAGATCCCAGAATTTGTCACCATTGGCTATGCTGGCTGGGATTTCTAGGAACTGAAGTCTTATAGCTTCTGAAGGCCCCTTGTAAGTAACTGTATTTAAGCATTCATCTGCACATTCCCACATTTACAATTTATCTTGGTTTTCATATTTATATTACACATTATTGCAGCTGCTAAGTCCAGTGTGGTATAGTGGTTTGAGTGTTGGATTGTGGTTCTGAAGACCAGAGTTCAAATCCCTGCTTGGCCATGGAAACTCACTGCATGACCTTGGGTGTCACATTCTCTTAGCCTCAGAGGAAGGCAAAGATGAACACCCCTTTGAGCAAATCTTGCCAAGAAAACTCAGTGATAGGTTTGCCATATGGTCACCGTAAGTCAGAAACAACTCGAAGGTACACAGCAACTGATTGCAACTGACTGCAGTTGGCACTTGGAGAGCAAATGCTCCTTATTCTCTGCTTCCTATTATATATATTGCTTTCTCTTCTTGCCAATACTTTCTGTACTTCTGTGGAAATGTTCTTCTCTGTAGCATGCTGACCTTGATCTTGGGAATGAGTCACAGAAATGCTGAAGTGGTGATGCCACAATATCAAATATCCTGTATTTTGAGGCTGACCAGAAAAGCATAAGTTGTACAGGGCATTCTTGCAGGTCCTGCATTTAGTAGTGTTTTCCTCAGTACAGCTGGGCTTTTGTTTGCATGCTAATGAATTGCTGACTATTTTTCCTGTGTATGTATATGTATTTTCTTCTGCTGATTACATCTGGTGCCCTCATTTCAGGCAAAGTGTTACTGAAAAGTCTCTTTGCAGAAATCCTTGGTATATATCTTATATGAGTAGTGGAGATCTTTCAACCTGAATGGCTCTTACAGCATGATACATTTTCCCCGGAGTGTAGTTTCCATCAGTTTTATGACTACATTCTCTTTGCAGCTTATGTGTGCTTGTGTTTGAGGAGGGGTATGGAACATTAAGTCTTTAACAGACAATTGAATCCTCAGTTGGTGACTGATTTGTTTGCTGTTAAAGCATTTCATTGGATTCTTGTAATACAATACTTGAAATGGCTAGCAAGAATGATTAAATCACATTGTAGTAGTTTAATCAGAAAGTTACCAGTGCATGAACCACGATGGCTGGGTTAGTTATCCTTGTTCAGGAGAGGCTCCAGCCAGTAAACCACAGAGTCCACTTGGGCCTCCAGTAGCAGAGATTGAGCTAGGAGTACTTCCAAGCTATTCAACTCTCTGTTCTGAGTAAATACAACTCTGTTCAGGGCAAGTTACTTACACAGTTGTTGGACTGAGGATCAGCAATCTATAGATCTTCTGTCTCACCTAGATCTGGCTTCAGTTTAATGCCATCATACAACATCTTAAGAGCCACCAGGCACTGGTCTAGCACGTGTATAACCCGAGTTGATTCTGATGACAAGGACAAGTAGAGCTGAGTGTCACCAGAAATACTTTTAATTAATTATCAAACTTATTTATATGACTTCTAAGACATATTTGTATAAACCTCTATATTCAGTAGTTTGTTCTGTTACACCCTCCTTTCATTTTAATCTTTTGCCCCACTTTTGCTCTTTAGAATATACTGATTCTTTCTGCTTTTTAAAACTTCTGTTAGGCAATTTGTATGCTTATTTTTAGTTGCTGTTTCTGCCCTCAGCATATTATCTCTTTATACATTTTTTTACAATCTCCGGGTTTTTTTTAAATCCTCCATTTATACTAGATTGGTATTTGTCTCCTCCTATTTTCTTTGTTTTGAATTTGTTTCAAATTATTTCTTGGGTGGCGAAGCTGAGCCCTGTATCTTTATTCATCTTGTACAGCACAGACTATTAGTTGTGTATTTTTTGCCATCAAGCAGTATCATTACAATTTTTTAAAGATTGCAGCCATTATCTGAATGTGAAGGAAGTCCAATAATTCAGAGTAGTAAATAGAAATAATTTAAACATATTCTGCTGTGAAAGTGTGGTGGAATGATGATAGTGTTCTTGAATGAAGATATCACTTAATTCTGAGAAATAACACATGGAAAATATGAAGTCAAGCAAGATTAAAGTTTGAATATATGGAGAAGTGGTTCATAGAATCTGTGGATAGAACTATATCTCAGTGAAAGGTAGCAGTACTGCAATGGCTAGTTAGTTATAGCTTGCTGTGCAGAATTCTGTTAACAGCATCCATCCTCTTCTGAATGATCTGACGGAGGGGAAAAAATCTATGTATTTGTGTAAGTTTTGAGAGAGAAGAATTGTGAAGGAGTAAGTGAACACTCTTCTGATTTGTGCAATGTTCTTTCCCTGCAGGTCCCTAAATAAAGAATGGAAGATGAAGAGTCTTTGGCAAGCATATAGCTTGATATGGAATATGGCCAGTTTGCCCACTGCTCCTTGAGAAGCCGTTGGTTGATCTATCCAAGCTGACTTTTTACTAACCCTGTTAAGAAAGGGGAAATGTTTCACAGTCTTTCTTTGAATCTCTCAAGATAGCATTGATATTAGTGCTGGAAAAAGACAGTGTTTTTTTCTGAACAAAACATAGAGCTCCATGCCATGGCTGGTGGCCATCATTGAAGGGATCGGAAGATTATCTGTCAAAAGTGCTTGGAATGACTCTCCCAGGATCATATTGTCAGTTCAGTCTGGAGACCTTGCTGACCTTAATTATTTTATGTGTTCGACATTAATAATGCTGTGATGACTTCTCAGACTTTTTAAAGTGTAATGTTAAGCTTCATTTATTTGCAAAGTGAAATGGAAGGTTTACGGACCTTACCGTGCAGCCTGCGTATGTCAGCTGCTACATCCTGCAGTGGGTTGCAGTAACGATGTGACCTTAATTTGCTGTTTCAACAGCTTTAGTACACATTCTGCGAAGGAATTCTCTGCCAACTTCTGAGCTATCTGTACTGCAGGGCATTTGCCAACTGTTGCCATGATGTGTGAGGTAATGCCTACCATCAGTGAGAGTGACCCCTTGGGGTCACAGCCGGGCTCTGATTCTGATGCCAACTTTGAACAATTGATGGTGAATATGCTCGATGAGAGAGATAAGCTGCTCGAGACACTTCGGGAAACACGTGAGACTCTGTCTGTGACTCAGGGCCGGCTACAGGAGACCTTGCATGAGCGAGACCAGTTGCAGAGGCAACTGAACTCTGCTCTACCTCAGGTAAGGAAATAAATATGGAGAGTTTGTGGCAGTTGAAGGGCACCAGGGATGTAGTTTTATCAAATGTCTAATTTATGTCTAAAACGAACCGGGAAATAACAAAAATCATTTCTAATTCCTTCCCTGATTAACAAGAGAGTAACTGTTACATTATGATTACAAGACAATGAGGGACAGCCTGATGCCTTTTGCAGTATAACTGTAACCTTACAAAAAGGAGAAACAGAAGTAACAAGCCTCACTGACATCAGAGAGACCTCCAGGTAAGCATATGCGAGACTGCAGCCCTATTCATGAGTAGTATGGAAGGTGTGTGTATGGCGTTCTACCATTCCTTTAGAGATAAGGCTTTGAAGAAGACTTTGCCATATTTAAAATGGAGTTGTCCAAACTATAAATGGTGTCTTTCTGGTAATGCTATATTCCAAATATTAGCTATTCAAGTATTAAATTCCATTATACTACATATTGGCCTTAGGGTAAAAAACTGAAATTGTGAGTCTTTTAATACCTTTTAGGTATCTTGAAATACTGACACTGCAGATAAGAACACAAGCTTGTTTTTTTTAAAAGTTAGCTGAATACTATCAGAAGCGTTACTTTGTGTGTTCACCTCATGGTACTCTTAACTCTTAAAGGCTAGAGGCAGACTGTTTCCTGTGCTTAGTGTATATTGATCAGAAGTATTGTATCCATTATCAGGAAATAAGCACCTGAATTATTTTTTCAGAAGTCTATGCTAGATAGTTTATAGAATTTGAAATGCTGTCAGTGCAAAGCTAAAATGGTTATTAAAATTCTAAAGTGCCAAGTGCATGGTGTAGTATACTATTCGAACTTACCATGGCACTACCTTTCTGAGGTGGTGGGATTGCATGCTCCTAGAATCATAGAATCATAGAGTTGGAAGAGACCCCAGGGGCCATTGAGTCCAACCCCCTGCCATGCAGGAACACCCATCAAAGCACTCCCAACAGATGGTCATCCAGCCTCTGCTTAAAAACCTCCAAAGAAGGAGACTCCACCTCACTCCAAGGCAACATATTCCACTGCTGGACAGCTCTGACCATCAGGAAGTTCTTCCTGAGGTTCAAGTGGAATCTCCTTTCCTGCAGCTTGAATCCATTGCTCCTTGTCAGAGAACAAGCCCGCTTGCAGAAAACAAGCCCTCAACATGACATCCCTTCAAATATTTAAACATGGCTATCATGTCCCCTCTTAGCCTTCTCTTCTGCAGACTAAACATACCCAGCTCCCTAGGGCGTTCTTCATAGGGCATGGCTTCCAGACCCTTCACCATTTTGGTCGCCCTCCTCTGGACATGTTCCAGCTTGTCGACATCCTTCTTGAATTGGGGTGCCCAGAACTGGACACAGTATTCCAAATGAGGCCTAACCAATGCAGAATAGAGTAGTACTGTTACCTCCCTCGATCTAGACACCATACTCCTATTGATGCAACCAAGAATCGCGTTGGCTTTCTTGGCTGCCGCATCACACTGCTGACTCATGTTCAGCTTGTGATCTACCAAGACTCCTAGATCCCTTTCACACGTGCTGCTATCCAGCCACGTGTCCCCTATCCAATATTTGTGTCTTCCATTTTTTCTGCCCAAGTGTAGGACCTTACATTTCTCTCTGTTGAAATTCATTTTATTAACTTTGGCCCAGCTCTCCAATCTGTCAAGGTTGTTTTGAAATTTGATCCTGTCCTCTTATGTATTAGCAACCCCGCCCAATTTGGTATCATCTGCAAATTTGATCAGCATGCCTTCCACTCCTTCCTCCAAGTCACTGATGAAGATGTTGAATAGCACTGGGCCCAGGACAGAACTCTATGGCACCCCACTAGTCACTTTTCTCCAGGATGAAAAGCAGCCATTGGTGAGCACCCCTTTGAGTTCGGTCAGTCAACCAATTACAAATCCAACTAACAGTAGCCCTGTCCAGCCCGCATTTTACTAGCTTCTTTGCAAGAATGTCATGTGGAACTTTGTCAAAGGCCTTACTGAGGTCAAGATATGCTACGTCTACAGCATTCCCTTCATCTATCAAGCCTGTAACCCTATCATAAAAAGAGATAAGGTTAGTCTGGCATGACTTATTTCTGAGAAATCCATGCTGGCGTTTAGTGATTATGGCATTGCTTTCTAAGTAATTACAAACTGACTGTTTAATGATCTGTTCTAGGATCTTTCCTGGAATTGATGTCAGGCTGACTGGGTGATAATTATTAGGGTCCTCTTTTTTCCTGTTCTTGAAGATGGGGATGACATTTGCCCTCATCCAGTCTGCTGGGACTTCTCCTGTTCTCCAAGAGTTCTGAAAGATTGTTGCAAGTGGTTCAGAAATGACTTTTGCCAGCTCTTTTAATATCCTTGGATGTAATTCATCTGGCCCTGAATTCATCTAATTTAGCCAGATATTCCTGTACTACTTCTCTACTTATTCTGTGCTGCATTTCCCCCCGTTCCTCACCTGCTCCCCAAGCCCCAGGTTGGGTACTTCTATCCTTCTGAGAGAAAACCGAGGTAAAGCAGGTATTGAGTAGTTCTGCCTTCTCTCTTCCTCCCATTATTAATTGGTCACCTTCTCCACACAGTGATCTTATCATTTCCTTGTTTTTCCTTTTGCTGCGGACATATCTAAAAAAGCCCTTTTTATTGTTTTTGATGTCTCTAGCAAGCCTGAGTTCATTCTGTGCTTTAGCTTTTCTGACCTTCTCTCTAGATCTCCTGGCTATTTGCTTGAATTCCTCTTTGGTGCTTTCACCATTTTTTCATTTCCTGTACATATTTCTTTTAACACTTAGCTCAGCTGAGAGTTCTTCAGTCAAACATTCTGGTTTCTTTAGACACCTGCCATTTTTCCTCCTTATTGGCACATTTTTCAATTGTGCCTTCACTATCTCACTTTTAAGAAACTCCCATCTGTCGTGAACTCCTTTCTCTTTTAGTATCCTTAACCAGTGAGGTAAGAGACTATGCTAATAGTAGCAATGCTGCCAGTAGAATCTCCCATGTCAGACAGGCTTTTGCTGAGGAGTCAGACTAAATATGTCAAACAGCTACCGGGCAGCAGCAGTAGTGGGGGGTGACAGTGACAGAGGATCTCTCAGAGGCAACAACAGTGGCACTGGGGCTAACCCTTGTTATTCCTGTACAGAAGGAGACACAGTAAACTTCTGTTCAATGTCTTTTACCAAGAAAATGCTATAATGATATAATCCAAAATGAAACAAGAGATAGTACCAGAAAATTAAACTCCCAGGTTGGAAGGTACTCAGCTAATGACGCCGCTGGACTCCAGCTGAAAGGATGTTCAGCTGTTGATACGTTCAGAGGTGAAAAAAACATCTGAAGCTGCAAGACTGCAAGTGTTATAGAAACATGGAATGTGAGCAGCATGAATCAGGGATTGCTAGACATTGTAAATCAAGAAAGGAAACATATAAAAACATTGCAATATTTAGAGTGAGTGACTTGAAGTGAACAGGAATGGAACATTTTGAGTTAGATAATTACACAGTGTTTACTCCAGAAATGAAAATCTAAAAATAAATGGGTGGCATAAATAGCAGAGATGCAGCAAAAACAAAGGTTATCATACAAAGTCGGACTGAATTATATTGTAAGACTTCAGGGAAAACCTATCAGTATAATCATAATCTAAATTTATGCTTCAGCTAAAGAGGCAGAAGAAGAAGAAACTGAAAGATTCTATGCTGGAGTTCAGGAATAAATTGACTACACACCAAAACAGGACTTGCTAATCATAGGCAACAGGAATGCAAAAGTAGGCAACAGACAGAATTAAAGACTCTAGGAAAATTTGCCCTAGTTTGTTGTTTGTTCATTGCAAACACATTCTTCACGCAACCCAAGAAGTGGCGGTATACATGGACACCTCCGATGACCAATATAGAAATCAAATAGCATAATCAGAAGCAGAAGATGGAGAAGTTCCCTTTCTCTGTGTAGAAACAAGACCAGGAACAGATTGTGGCATAGCCCATGAAAATGTGATTAATTTGAGCAACGCTGAAGAAGAACACTAAACCAACCATCAGGCCAAAGTACAATGTAAAGAACATCCCCATAGAATTTAAAGATAATAAAAAAAAATAGATCTGCACCATTAAGCCCAATTGACTGGGAGGCTGAAAAATTCTTGACTGACACCAGAGACATTAAAATCAGGAAATCAAAAAGTCAAGAAATCAGAAGGAGACTAGGACTTGGAAGGGAAGCTATAAAGGAACTAGACAAGGTCTTAAAGTGTAAGGATATATCATTAAATACCAAAGTTTGGATGCTCGTATTTACAATTTCTATTTATTATTGTGAAAATTGGCCGGGAAGAAAGCTGATAGGAAGAAAATAAACTTATTTGAAGTATGATATTGGAAGAGAGTTCTATGGTTAACATAGACTGTTAAAAAGACAAATAAATGGGTCCTACAGCAAATCAATCCTGAAGTCTCCTTAGGAACCAAGGTGACTAAAATGAAACTGTCGTACTTAGGACACATTGTGAGAAGACATGAGAATAATGCTTGGTGAAGTAGAAGGTAGTAGGAGAAGAGGAAGACTGTATTACAGATGGATAGACTCAGCCAAGGAAGTTAAGAGACCAGCAGTTTTCTCATTTATGGGATTATGATATGTTGAAGTTGACTTGATGGTGGTTAGCAGCAACAATGCCATGGCTGTCTGCCTTTTATTTAATAGGTTAAGCTAGGCTAGTAGGATGGAGTCAGTACTCTTTGCTGAATTATGTTGCTTGTAATCAAATAAGGAAATCTTGCAGCTCTTGTTATTGCCTCTTATTAAATGAGACCTTTAGTTCCAGTGTTTTTGTCTTCAGGAGTTTTAAGATGATGATTTTATGGTGCAATCTGCCTGCTCTATTCTTGGGATTTTATGGGGACACAAGGTCCAGGCACCTTATTTTCTTTCAACAAAAATTGCAGTGGTGGTGGTGGTGGTGGTGGTGATGGTGAAAGATAGATTAGAATCACAATGAAACGGAGCACAATAGTTCTATGAGCCAGGAACTTCTACTTCAGTGGGACTTCTTAGAGATGTAAATGTGCTAGAAGAAAGTCTCCTCTTAATTAACATAACTGTTTCCTCCTTTATTCTTAGTATTTAATGTCTTCTAAAATGCAGTCTTCTTTTAAAAAAAAATCTACTGAGATTGCAGATCCTGCAGTGTGTGCTGGGATGGAATATGGGTAGGACAGGAACATGAGAAAACAGAAAAACTTTGTTGGTTCCAGATGAAGAGGCTTGGTTTAGCATGAAACACAGCTCCAGGCATCAAGCTACCTGCTTACTAACTAATAGAAAAATGATACCAGTGACCTGCTTGCTGAGGAAACATGGAATGACGGATAAGGGTTTCCATATGAACAAGAGCAAACATGGGGTGAGGCAAGACCCACTGGTATACGAATCCAGTTTCCTTCAAGTTAGATTCTACTCCATGTCAAAATCGCCTGAAAATATGACAAATGAACATGAGTACAAACATATTCAGCAGTGGTTCATATTAACAGCCTGTATTTAACACCAGCACCAAAGGAAGGAGAGGGGGGTGAAATCAAAAGCCTGAATCTAGGCTGAATTCTGTGAGGGGTGTGTTCAGCCTCCCCTGACAGAGGAGACAGAGAATGTCCCAGGCCAGGTCCACCACAGCAAGCCCACCCTCTGGCTAATTCTGGTGGGCTGTTCTTCCCACCATTTTGAGGAAGCCTGAAAAATCACATGGGTTCTTGGGAAGGCAAAGGCAAAGGATGAGAAGGAAGAATATGCTGAAGAACCTTCTTCTACTCTTCACTGCCTGCTTGCTGGGGCACAAATAATAGAACCAGAGAGTTGGAAGGGGCCCTATGGAGCATCAAGTCCAACTCCCTGCTCAGTGCTGGATCTCTAACTAAAGCATTCCCAGCAGGTAGCTGTCCAGCCTCTTTTTGAAGATGGCCATAGAAAGTTACCCCATGGTCTTTCTAGGCAATTGGTTCCATTGCTGAACCTCTCTTATTGTCAAGAAGTTCCTTCTAATGTTTGGTTGAAATCTACCATCCTGTAACTTAAAACCAATTGACAGATTCTACCCTCTGGGACAGCATAGAGCAGGCCTGGCTCCTCCTCTTTGTGTCCACCTTTGAGGTATTTACAGAGTGCAATCATGTTACTCTTCAGTCTTTTCTGCACCAAGCTGAACAGGTCCAGCTCCTTCAACCTTTCCTCATATGTTTTGTTCTTTATACCTCTTACCTTCCTTGTTGCCCTTCTCTGAACCTGCTCCAAATTGTCTTTATCCTTCATAAAGAGAGCTATGCTACATTCATTTAATAAAAACGTAACTGATGTCTTCACTCTTAGCTTCTATTAGTTTTGCATCCCCAGTATATATAAATATTAATAAACATTAATATTTGTCACAAAGCAGTGCTTGATTGCCTGATCTTGTTTATGTTAATTACCTTCCAAAAGCTGCTGTATAGACATTTCTTTCCAGACAGATATTTAATAGATGTTTTTGACATGCTGTTTTAGTCCTATCTTCATTTTCTTTTAAAAAAGAAAAAAATAGTTTGCATATTTTGCTGTTGTACCTTGCTGCTCACGTTTTTATATTCAGTGTATAAAAGTTTTAAAATAAATAAGAAAAATGAGTTACCTTTTCCAAAAATTAGCTAGAGATGCATTATATTGTCAAAAAATTACTGAGAGATGACTGAAAGTACTGTCTATTGACTCCTGGGTCATTTCCCGTTGGGAAAAAAGCAGGAAGTGTCGGGATCATATGGCGGCAAAAAATTGAATCTTTTTTGGTGGGTGAAGTGTGGGAGTGGAGCCTTCCAAGGTTGTTGTGAGGGACAGCCCTCAATCCATAACAGTTCCCGATCCCAGTTGACAGAAATATTATGATTGGAATATAAGTGGTGTAGAGACATTTTATCTGATTCAACCAAGAGATGCCTGAAGGAAGCCAAAACAGGGGCGCACCCAGTAAAATCGGCAGAAAAAAATTGAGACATATCTCAAGGTGTTCAGTGAATTAATAGATTTATTGAAAAAAAGCCCAGTGTGTTTTGGCCTGCATAGGCTTTCAAAAGCCACCTTCAGAGGCTATAATAAAATCAGTTGTATGCAGCCTGCAAGCTACTTGAGGCTGCCCAACCCCATTTTTGATACATCCCCAGTATTTTTTTTTTTAAATGAGACCACAGTTGCTGCCAGGAATCAGCAGCAAACTACTAAGTGTGTGGGAAAATTCACCGTAGTCAAGATTGGTCAGTATCATATTTCATGATCAGTTTTACAGTCAATGTTAGTAATTAAAATCATATTAAATAATTTTATTTTTTAATTTACTTTTACAGTAAAGAGGGATTTACATAGTTATGGTTATTTTATCTTTTTAATGCTAGTACATTTCATTGTATTTCATTAAATATGAGTAGGTTTATGGATTTTTTTTGAAATAGAAATAGTGAATTTAATGAATTAATTGGAAAAAATCACTTGGTTGTGAGGCATTTGAGGGTGCTTGATTTGCTAATAATCAGAAATGTAATAGAAGTTTTAAAAGTTAAAAGTGAATATTTCTGCTCCTGTTAGATCTGAGGAGGAAGTAATGCCTCCTACAAAAAGCTAAAAGAGCAAGCAAGCAAGCAAAATAAACAGTTTAACCAGCCTGAAAAGTTGCTCTGCCCCTGTTACTATTCCCAACTTTGATTTAAGTCCATACTTAACATACTTATCTAGAAAATATACAAAAAATAAAATTTTGTTTATTGTAGTAAAGATATAACTAGCATTTCAAATATACTGGAACGTCAGCATGGTGTACCATGGGGCTGTTTTCATGAAAGTCCCCGATACTGAAGATTCTGGTACATTGTTATGGATTGGTAGTGCCTGCAGATGGTGCTAGAATCTAGGATGATCCCAGAGCTGGTGCCAAATGTAGCCTTTTAACATGTTTTTACGGGGTACCTGAGAATGGTACTAGAATCCAGGGAAGATGTCAAAGTGAAGTTCCAGTCTATATTTGTTGTCTCTCCATCCTACCCCCAATTTGTTTGGAATTTCAGCTATGCACTACAGTTGTATAAGAATTGCTGCATCATATTTTTGTCCATTTAATTCCTCCCAGATGGCTACATTTCTGGCTGGTAATGGATAATAGACCCTTTTGTCAGTTTTATGGTAATCCCTCTATACTGCTTGTATTTACAGCAGGATGTAGGGACCTATTTAAGCTCACCAAGGCAACAGTAATAATGTTGTGGGTGGTTTTCTAATCATTGTTAACTGCCATTAAGTTGACTTTTCTTATGGCAACCCTATGAATGAGAGATGTCCAATTCACTCTATGATCAACAGCTCAGGTCTTTCAGACTCATGGCCCTGGTTTGGTTGGTTGAATCTGTCTGTCTGTAATGTGGTCTTCCTCTTTTCCTACTGCCTTCTACTTTATCAAGTCTTATTGTCTTTTCTAGTGAGTCATGCCTTCTCGTGATATGTCCATCATGTTTAGTAATCTTGACTCCTAGGGGAGTTCAGGCCTGATTTGCTTTAGGACCCATTCATTTGTCTTTTTAACAGTCCATGGTGTTGGTAGATCTCTTCTCCAGCACCACATTTCAAATAAGTTGACTTTCAGCTTTCTTCACTGTCCAGCTTTCTTCACCTTCAAAACAATAAATAGAAATTGGAAATATGATGGAATGGACAATCCTAACTTCAAGTATTCAGTGATGTATCTTTACACTTCAGAATCTTGACTAGTTTTTTCATAGATGCACTTTTAAGTCCTAGTCTTCTGATTTCTTGCCTGCAGTCTCCTTTCTGATTAATGACTGATTCAACATATGGAAAATTTAGAACTATTTTGATGTCTTTATCATCTGTTTTAACGTTAATGTAAATCATCTCTGGTCATTATTTTAGTTTGCTTAATATTCAACCATGAACCTACCTTTGCATTTTCTTTCTTGACTTTCTTCGGTAATTGTGCCAAGTCTTTGCTAGCAGTATTTCTTGGGGATTGGAATGTATTTTGAGCATTTCCAGTCTGTGGGCCATTCTTTTGTTTTTCATATTTGTTGTCAGATTTTATTTGGAAATATAGTAGATTCTGTCTCTGTAGCTTGAGAAAGCTCTATTGATGTGCCATTTGTTCCTGGTGATATATTTCATGTCATCTGAGTGCAGCTTCCACTTCATTTTCTAAACTTGTAAGTTCATCTTCAAATTGTTCTTCCTTGACTGTATCTGTCAACATTTCATTTCTTTTATATAGTTCGTCCATGTGTTATTTCCATTGTCTTTTTATTTCTACTTAATGATATAATGTATTCTGCTGCTGGTTGTAGAGCATCCCTATTCTTGGTTTGAATTTCTCTTTGACTTTTCAGATCTTGTGGAAGATCTGAGAAGTCTCTTTTTCTTCTTTTTTTATATTGACGTCTTCTATTTCTCTGCATTGCTTATTATAGCAATTCTCTTTGTCCTTGCACACAAGATACTGAATAGTTACATTCAGGGTTTTGACCCTATTTCTGTCACTTTTTACTTTTGGTTCTCGTTTATCTTTAACTGCTTGAAGAGTTTTGTCTGTCAAGCACTGACATGTCTCTTTTCTTTTCGGCTGCAGATAGTGTCTTTTTACATTCCTTCCTGACAATGTCCCTGGCTTCAGTCCAGAGTTCTTCTAGCTCCTGGTCACCAGGATAAGAGGAGTGAAGGTACTTGGGCCTCACAGAGCCCTTGGGATGATGACAGGTGATCTTCCCATAACCTCTTTATTAAGAGGGATTCAGCCCAGGCCCAGATATATAAAGCAAACCTTTAGTTGTGTCCAAAACAGACCAGTAAACCTTTTTATGCGTGTGTATACTGTGCTCCCCCGTCCCCATAACTCCCCATATGACTTCCACACATAAGGGTCAGTACTTAGCATATTCAACTGGTTAGAGAAGACCTCTGCATGAGGTTTTAGTGACCTACTGCTAGATGAAAAAGAAAATTATTGGTTTACATAGTGTGTCTGTTATGGATGTATGGCAGATAGGCATCACTGGAGTATTTCAGCTTCTTAGGAGTATTCAAGATCAAGATAAAACAAAATGTATATTGTTTGTGAGAGCCAGTGTAGTCTAGTGGTATGAACATCAGACTGTGACTCTGGGAGACCAGAGTTTGAATCCCGCTCAGCCATGGAAACCTACTGGATGACCTTGGGGAAATCACATTCTCTCAGGCCCTTTCCACATGTGTGTGGGGGGGGAACGGGTGAAAACACGCTAAAACGGAGCTTACCTGCAGCCGGGTAAGTCCGTCGCCACGCGGAGCAGAGTGAGCTCGCTGCTCCACAGTCCTCCGGTGTCCCAGACCGCAGCTTCCGGTTGGTGGAGGCTCTCCACCAACCGGGGAAGCTCGCCAGCCGGAAGCCCGCCCCTGGCAGATCTGCAGGCACGCACTTGCGCATGCCTGCAAATCCACTTTGGAGCCGGGCGATGGAGCGGCACGGGGCTGTGCGCTCCATGCTTTTTAAAAACCTCAAAAAAGAGGTTTTTAAAAAACACGCAGCCCGGCTAGTTCCGGCCGCTCCTGAGTGGATTCTGGTGTGGAACTACAAAAAGTAGTCCACGCCAGTCCACTCTACGGTGTAGAAGACCTCAGTGAGAGGTCGCTCTGCACCGTTTCAGAAGCCCGGTATGGAAATGGCTTCAGTCTCAGAGAAAGGCAGTGGCAATCCCCCTTTGGACAAATCTTGGTGAGAAAACCCTGTGAAAGTTTCATCTTAGGGTTGCCAAAACTCAGAAAAATCTTGAAGAGAAATAATAACAATATTTCCCGCAGAGGGCATCTTATCTGTGGAAAAAGAACTGGCACAGGCAGAGTTCTCTGAAAATTTTGTAAGTGTCTTGCCAGCAGTATCACCAAGGCTCTAAGGTTCACATACTTACTCCTTGTAACTAAGCTTGCCAGACTGAAAACTAGAGAGGGTTCTTGTAACTTTAAAGGTTGTGCAAAAAAGGGAGTTTCAGCAGATGTTGCTTGTTATGCAACTAGGTAATGAACAATACTTGCTAAAATTCCCTCTTCTAAAGATGCATTAAAGGTACAGGAATTGTCTCCAGTTTTTTACTCTGGCAACTCTACTCAGAACTGTAAAGAGCCCAGGATTACCCTTGGCAGTCATGTTCTGAGGAAATATTTTAACAGGTCAGTTGTGAACCCTAAACTGAGAAGCTAGGCCTAACACTTGTTTCAGATCCTGACCAAGGAAGTGATAGCCCAATAACTGGCTCTTAATGAGAGGAGAGTGCTTGTGTTCTTGGAAAGAAAAAAACTAATCCGGAAATATATCCTATTTTATACTGTTGCATCAGAGTCCTCCATGTTCAGCTGTGCAGCAACAGGAGCATGCAAGAGTTTGGCAGGGGTGAGAGCGCCAAGCACTCAGACAGGCTGCTTACAAGTCTAGTATGAACCCTATCTGGCCCTGACACATTCTGATCTTGCTGCTTTCTCTCTGAGCTACATGACGTCTGCCCTCTGGCAGTCCCCCAGTTGGGTCAGCCAGGTCCACTTGTCTAATAAATTCCAAGCTGGTCAAATGGTGTCTTGGCTCTAAGTGGAGCTATGCTGTGACTAATTTTCACACACATACTTCTTTGTAGTCTCTTGTGATCCATACCCACCTCTTGGATTGAGTGCCCCAACTCTGGTGTCTGCAATCCTCTATGCAGAGCAGCTGGGGAGAGAGCATGCCAGGTCAGCTAATGGAGGGTTACGCCTCTTGGGCTCTGCAGCCGCTTGGATTAAGGGGCTATGCGGATTTACTATCTGCTCCTGCTTCAATTCCTCTGCCTCTGATGATTTGTATAGGGAACATGCAAGCAATGCAGAGCAAACTAGGTCATTGCGAAGGGACTTTGTGCATCTGTGAGATTCTCTGGGGGAGGCCACTGGCTCTCCCAGCTCCTAGCTCTTTTTGCTGTCTTACCAAGCCACACTGATACCTCCTCTGGATCTTGAAAAGGAATGTGATTATCATAGGTGCCAGATGGGGAATTTCTGTGAGCTCCAAATGAATCCTCCTGACAAGTTTTTCGCTGACACTGTTCCAGTGCCCAGACTTCCTTCTCCTCTTGGGCAGGCAGACTCTGCAAGAGGCAACTTCCTGCTGGTTTGAATCTCACACACAAGAATCTTCAGTGGAACATGGAATCTAGGTTGCCACCAACTTCCATCTCTGGATTTAGTTGCTACTCTCTCTTCAGTTTGACAGAACCATGGATTAACAGATCAAGATGGCTATGATTCCCTAGAATGAACACAGGGAACAAATCCATAAACATCCATCTGTCCAATGGCACTAACTTCAGCATGTTTATGTATCAGGTAAGCAGGATCTGCCTTTCAGTGCCTGCCCATTAAAGCTCTTCACCTGCCGAGGTAGATGGAAGTACTCCAGGTTTTTTCAGCTGTTCCAAGCCTCTCTGAACCTTCATAAGCAGTCTGTTTCCTGCCAGTTCTACTTTTTCCTTTCAGGAGTCTCCTGTGGACATAGATCCCTGTTTGTTTTCGCTTTTGTTGAGAAATAGAAAGAACAGTGCTTATAGGCTGTTCTAGAGGTCTTCCTGGAAAGAAGAGAAGTAGCTCAGTTAATGCTATCAGTCATGCATCACACAGTTAACTACAGTTAAAAATGAGGCAATATTTCCTAGGGTGCTTGCTAGGAACAACTCATGCTTATGCAGCTTATCTTAATATGATAGGTTCCTCGTGCACAAGTGAAAAGGTACTTGAACACTGGGGGCTATTGATTTAGACTTGTTTCAAGTGGCATGTTCTTGTATGTCGTTCAGTTGGATGAAAAGAGAGGCTGCAAGTGGGAAACACTTTGAATAAGTATAATCATATAATCCAGTGGTTCTTAACCTTTTCTTTATCAAGGACTCCCTGCAAATATAATTTTTTGCTGGGGACCCATGGGACTTAAGATTTAAATATTTAAATTTAAATGTTCCAATATTTATTTGTTACAGGCTTTGGGAGACTAGGATTCAAATCTCTGCTCAAACACTGGGTGACTTTGGGCAAGTCACATTCTCTCAGCCTGAGAGAAGGCAAATCTTGCCAAAGGCTCACTTTAGGGCTGCCATAAGTCAGAAAGTTACTTGGAGGTACACAACAGCAAAACACTGCTGACAAGGGGAGGTTCTTTCTAGCTATCATGTCTCTCCTCTTTGGAAACTGATTTATGGCAACCCTAAGGTGAATCTTTCATGAGGGTTTTCTTAGCAAGATTTCTTGCCTTTGCCTTTCTCTGAAGTTGAGAGAATGTGACTTGCCTGAAATAACCTAGAGGGTTTCCATGTCCAATTGGGGATTCAAACCCTGGTTTCCACAGTAATAATTTGGGCATACACACATGCCTGCCGCCATGTCCCTTTTATCAGACGTGGCATACATCATAGTACTTTCAGTTGTATCTTTTAGAAGAGCTAAAATTAGTCTCTCGGAGCATATGTTTGCATATATTTTGTTGTGTTTGACTTGGCATCTGTTCAACAATACCCATTCGGAATAATGTGTTACCTTCTATTCTACATACCTAAAAAGTTTTGGAGGCAAGCTATGATGAACAGCATGAGTTCCATCTGATATAGTCACTGTCCTTTTTTCCCTAACATGACACAGATACCCAAAAATATTCACATATTTATCTATCTTGCATTTTCTCTCTTCCTAGCCTAATTTACTAGAAGTTTTTTTTTCTTGATGGTAGGCAATTGTCATGGGGTTGTGGAGAAACTAATATTCAGAAAGACTTAAATTCATAGAGGATAGGTTATAAATGACTGCAAGCTGTGATAGCTAAATATTATCTTTGGTACTAAAAGCAGCATGCCTCTGAATAGGAGTTACTGCAGAACAGCAGAAGAAAGAGATGCTGCCAAGGGTTACTCTGGCTTTTTAATATCATTAGCCAGTCAATTCACTGAATAACAGGTTTGCCCTCAAATTCACTCATTAGCAGAACAGACAAAGCAAAACCGTAACTGCCAACATGGAGATCCGGTAGCATTTTGCTAAGTGACCTCTCTGTCACCCTCATGTCTTGTTGGAATTAAATCCCAATCAGTCTGGATCAGGGAAATAGTGAAATTAAAGCTGGATGCTAAGAAAAAAAGGTGAAAAACATGTACAGTTGTGATTATTATGTTTGACAAATTTGAGTCCTTAACCTATTAGGATTTGATTAAATATTTATGTATTCTGCTAAAGAGAAATCAGCATCTCATTAGATTCCAGTATGTGTTGCTTGTGGTTTTCTGTAAGCATCTGGATAGCCAGCTACTATGGGAAACAGGATGCTAGATTAGGTAGACCTCTGATCCAGCAGGGAGATTTTTATGTTCTGTAGTGGTAGACCCAGAGCGTTCAAGGAGTGCTTATGATGAGTCTCAAGAAAAGTGGGACAGGACTTTGTTAATTTTAAAAAGTGAGTAATCCACTTTCTAATTAATGTTGCTGACAGGATGGTTTGTTTTATGTTAATGATACCATAAGCCTTCTGCTTCAATGAACAGAGGGACGCCATTAGAACAATAACTTAGACTTGGCGTTTATGAGAAGCTTGGAAATTGCAATCCTCATTGATTTGGACATTCTCTTTTACTTTAAAGTTCTCTGCATCCACATTGAGTTATTTATTCTCCACGACGCCACATCAATAGCACTGATTGCTTCTTCATCTGTTTTGATTTGTAAAATAAGATTGGCATAAACCAGTGATTCTATTTAAGTATTTAAAAGGAGATTAATATCCCAGCTGGACTCTTTTCATTCCTTTAATTTATTTATTTAAAGGCAGTTTTGTTTATTTCAGGAAGTTTTTTTTGTATTTTTTTTTAAAGTGAGGCATTTCCTTCTGGAATTGTCCTTAGAAGCCCAATTTGCTCTACATCCTCATCTGTTACTCTGTGTCATTGATGGATGTGAAGAGAACATAACCAATATTTTCAACATTTAACATTTAAATTTAAAAATCATCAGCTGAATATCATTCTTGTTCCAAGAGGCAAGACGGGGAAGCACCTCTTAAGGTAGTCTGTTCCACATGGGATTTCATAAATTAAACTTGATACCTTCAATTGTGCAGGAAGGCACACTAGAATATAGATTCTAGGGCTCATATATGAAGTGTATCCGATAATCGATTGCTTTCTAAGAATTGAGCAGACTTATTTTGTCCCATGTGAAGTTTCTGTATCTAGATTTTTTTTTTTAGAGTTCTCAACCAAGACAAGATTAGGCATCCCTGTTTCACTTTCTAATCCATTTATAGGTGTCCCTGCCTAATCGGGAAAGCTTATGGTTTTGCAGTTTACCATTTGAGGCCTGAGAGAACAAGGTCTGGCAAAGTCTAATTTAAAGCATCTATTGGAAAGACTATAAGCTTATAAAGGATTTCAGTAACTTGAGGAAGAACTTGTTAAACATGTACATAAGACACACATTCTTGAATGATTCCAATGTGACCAGATAATATGGGTGTTTCCAAGAATGTCAAACTGCTTCAAGATAGTGTTGGCTTCAACATTAAAGAAATCTCCCAAATCTTATTCTGATTGAGTTAAACCTTTTATAAACAGTTGATCCCTAAAGTGTGACAGCCTTTTTGTTCCCTAGTTCTTAAGCTAGGTGATTGGAACATGATACCGAGGGACATTATAGATGCTTTCTTTCTGAAAGGAAAAAATACCCTACTATTTAGGTGCAGAGTATGCTAATCAAGGAACCCTCATTGAGAGATCACAGAAAGTCTAAGTTTTTCAAGGAAAAGATTTTATTTTTGTGTGTGTGTGTGTGTAAATAAAATAAATAAATATAAAAAAAATCTTACCTTCAGATAGAGTGTGGAGACTAGCCATTACTGTAGTTTCAGCTCCAAACATGTGCAGTGCAGACTCTTTTGTAGACTCAGTGCAGACTTCCAGCTGGAAGAGCTGATGTCACCAGTGGCCTGACAGACAGATTGAAATGGCAACACACTTTCAGTTGTTTGATCTGGATGAGGTTTAAACTGCTTCTACCTTTTTAAATAATCATACAGTCTTTATAACTGAACATTGAGTTGGGCAGATTTGAGTCAATGTATCTTTGGTTCATAGTTCTTTAAACGTGTAGATATTATTTCTGAGCTTAGAACTCTTTTTCAAGCTTGAAAGCAAACAGTTGTAATCAGCCTTTGTAAAGCCATAGGAGCAAGTGTCTTGAACCCCAAGACAGATTAGCTTAAATGTTTGTTTAAAAAGAAACAATATCATTTTTAGCATAGAAAAAAAGGTCTGTAGGCACTATTCTTTGCTCAAAATGGTATGATAGACACTTCCTATTTTAATAACAGAATTATAGGAAGCAATTTCCCATGAACAGCAACTCATTCTGAGAGCCAAGCTATCAGCATGGTAGTATGAGCATGTAAACTGCCCATCTTACCTCTTACTATACAAGGCTGACAGAAATAGCTGGCAAGTTCTGTCAGGTGAAATTTGCTTTTTGCCTGGATTCATTTTTCATATTTCTTCAAGAAGTCTGGACTTCAGACAAAAGATATGAACAAATTTATTGTTGTTCTTTTCCCCTCACACTCCACAGAGGTCTTCAGAGCCACAAAAATTAAAAGTATACATGACATCAATCTATTAAGAGGTATGTTCATCTATTCTTCAAGGCCAGTATTCCATCTCAGTCTTACAGTAAATAAGGAAAAATCAAGACAGGCTTATGCAAACCAGGAGCAGAAACGATTTGTGTCCAGAATATTAAGGAAGAGACATAAAGCACTGTTCTAGGAGAGAGTAGAAAGAGACCCAGAGGGTAGAGATGTATGGAGTCAGGCAAGTATGGTAAAGGAAATATTAGAATGTGGGAGAAGAAATAAAGCCAAGGAGTATTTCTAGGTGGGGATGAAAGAGAGCTCGGGTGAAGCGGTAGAGGGGCTGAGTGAGTATTTTTCCTCCCACTTATTCCTGTTGGTGAAATTTCGCAGACTTTTTGCTAGTCAGCTGTAAAACATAGACTCTATAACATCACAGGTCTGTTTGTATCAGCAGTTACTGTAGGGGTAGCTTTGATTAGCACATGAGAAAAGAGATTTAATGTTTCAAAGAGATCTAGAATGTCTTTAAAAATATATACAGTTCCTGGTTTGCTTTGCTTCTTTCCTCTGCTATGGATTGTTTAAATACTCTTGAGGAAATATGATTGATCATTTGCTTGGAACTGGGAATAGCGTACTTGCCACTCCTTGGTTGGAGTGCTGACACAACCAAGGTTGCAAAGGGCTGTGCAAGACAAAAAATGATAAAAGTAAAGAGAATGAGTGTGTGTGTGTGTGTGTGTGTGTGAGCACACCTTCAAGTCGCCTGTTGACTTATGGTGACTCCATGCATTTCACAATGTTGTGTTGTGTGCCTTCAAGTCATTTCTGACTTATAGTCACCCTAAAGTAAACCCTCACAGGGTCTTCTTGGCAAGATTTTTTCAGAGGAGGTTTCCCCATTCTTTCCTCTGAGGCTGAGAGAATGTGACTTCCACAAGGTCATTCAGTGGGCTTCTCTGTCCAAGCAAGGATTCAAAACCTTGTTCCCAGAATTGTAGTTCAATGCTCAAATCACTACACTGCAGTGCCTCTGAGCACTGAAGCATCTTCCATCTATTATTAAAGGTAAGAAGGGATAAGAAAACATATTTTGTATCTAGATGGGTAGCTGTGTTAATCTCTTGCAGCAAAAGAAGTCTATAAAAATATATGCTCATGTGCAGTTAAGGCATAAGGTCTCACCATCGTATGAGAGATGGTGAATGCTTATCTTTCCATGCTGGGAGAGTAAGTCGTTTAACAACAGTAAAGGGTCAGTTTCTTAGTGAAAAGGAAATATCTCTACTTTTTAAAACTCTTTTCAAACCTTGTGTGTGTGTGGGGGAAATAATGGCAAAATTAGACTTCAGTAAGAGATGCTGTTCCTCCTTAACCTTAATCTTTATAGTTAATGTTAATAAATGTGATAATTAATTATTTTTACATCATCCTTGACTTAAATATTGTTCCATATCTTATCAGGTGTTGACATGTGGCCTCTGCATCTGTTAAATTCACCATGGAAGGGACTGTTTAACTATTTTCAAAAATTTCTCAGTAAAATTTAAACTGTGATTTACTGGAGCAGTTTTATCCATTCTTTCCTGAGAATAAATGGACTACCATTTTTAGCAGATTATTCCATCGATAGCATGCAGCATCTTAAGGCTATAGCAAGCATTACAACAAGAATGAGTTCCTGTCTTTTTGTATGTTACACATATGGGGGATATTTACTCACTTCTCCTGAACTGTTTCCCCAACCAAAGTCACTACCCTCAACCTGTTTTCTACTCCACGGTAATGAGATCCTCCTTTTAAAAAAGTGAATAGCCATCTGAAGGAGATAGTTGAGAATGGTAAAGGAGGATGGTAATGATCTTGCTTCCCATGTTGCTTTCCCAGTCAAATTAATTCTCCATCTATAGCCACATTGAAAAAAAAAAGGAGATAGGCTCTCCACATGGAATATGCAGGTTTTCCTTGGTCTTGCTATAACATACTATGTTCTTGTTATTGAACTGACTGTGAAAGCCGTGAATGCGTGATGGAGTGGATATGGGCTAATGAAGTAAAACTTAATTCAGGTAAGTCAGATGCTTTGGTTAGTAAAAAAAAGTTGATCTGAAATTAGATGTATAGTCTGTTCTGGATTAATTTCATAGCTTTGGTGTTCCTACTGAATCCAGCCTTGTTCCTTGTGGGTCACATAGCTGCTGTGGCTAGGAGCTTTTTTGCAATGGTACTCCTTTCTACAGTTACTCATTTTCTGCTGACCAGTTACTGTAATGCATAATATGTCAAGCTGGTTTTGAAAACAGTCCAGAAATTTCAGCTGGTCCAAAATAAGAGAGCAAAATAGGACTGCCTGTTTTGATCATGTAACACCAACACTTTTTTTATCTGCATTCACTTGCTAGTCCATTATCTAGTTCAACTTCCACTTCTGGTTTAAAAACTTTCTTGAAGATTCACTTCTTTCCATATTTACTCAAATCCTTTCTTCAGTGGCTCTAATGTGGTACTAGAGGAAGCTTTCAAAGACAATACCTGTTTTTGCTTGTAGAAATCTCTTCCATATTTCTTCTTTGTCTCATGATTCTTTCATTAATAACTGGTATGTTACTCATCAAAGCATTTTAAAAATAAGGGACATTTAGGAGTGGGTTAAAATTGCCTTCTTCTGTACAGTACTAATTTCTTCAGAGATAGTTAAAGTGCTAGTTATCATTGTCTCTGAGAGTTCCTCTGCCTATGTCAGCCCCCACTGTTTGCTGCTGTCCAGTAGCTGTTTGGGGAAAGTGGAAGACTGCATTGCAAATGGATTGACTCAATTAAGGAAGCCACAGCTTGGAGTTTGCGGACCTGAGCAGGGCAGTTGATGACCGGCACTTTTGGAGGTCTCACATTCATAGGGTTGAAGTCAATTCATGGTCAAATAATGACAATATGATGCAAAAGCTTGTATATTGCAAGACTCCTGTGTGTGTGTATGTACTCTACTTTTTATGCATGCGGTATATTGAAATATATGCCTCCACAAGATATATCACAGCTGTATGATGGTGAGCAGCCATCTTCCTCTTGTATATGAGATAGACATAGATATCATTCATATGTGGGATAAAACAAAGTTTGCTCTTCTGTATAGTACAACACAGGACTTTATTTATATCATTCCATCCAGGACTCTCTTTCATTTCCACTCTGAAGATGTGATGAAATAATTTGCTTCTGGCTTCTTTCTTTCTATATAGGTGATGAACTTTTCAGCTAATTCAGTAGTAGGACTATTTAAAATAACCCTTATTAAGTTTGGTGTACATCAGGCATTTACATTTTTCATTAACTTTTTTGAGTCTCTTACTGAGTGCACCCATTTAGTATGCATACATCCAACTATGCTCATAGTTTCTCAGTAAGAAAAAAGGGTATGCACAGTAAGAAACACTCATTTACAGTATTTTGATCCCTGTGCTGAACTGTCAAGCAGAGATAATGCAAGCTGACTATGAAAATGTTGTTGCCTTGTTTGTATTCTGAAGCTCAGAAATCATAGAGACAGGACCACTCACTTCCTTCCCTTGGAGCTACTTCAAAGGCTCTGTTAGTAATAAAATTTTAATTCAGCACTGTCTGCAGAAGAAGCTTCATCAAGTATGGGTGGGCTCTCAGCACAGTTCCTATTTTGGTTCCTTGTTTTGAACTTTGCTCGGTTCATCCCTGACCTTTCCGAGGTAATCCCTGCAGCTGTCAGAAATTTTCCAATCGGCATTTAGCTTTGTAAGGCTTCTGGTATAAGGAAGAGAAAAACAAGGAAGGGAGGGATGGCTGGGAAGTTTCAGCCATCATTTTAATTCCTTTAGCCTTCTTCCTCACCACCTGCTTTGTTGTGCATATCTATGTATTAGCAGGAATGTTTGGTGCTCCAGCATAGACATCTTCACAGCAATTTTTGTGATGGATGGGCATCCTGCCAAATCCTTTTCCTTAAAGCAGGGCACAGTGTGAGTTACTGAAGAGTAATTTTATAGAGATTCTGCTCTAAATTACATTTAACCTGATATGCATAGCCTGCCCTCTTGCTAAGTTACAGAGCAGACAACTATTTAAGACACAAATTCTTAGTTATTATCACTGTTAAGGTATTGGGCATAGCAGGAAAGGCATTGGAAAATGTATTGAACATTGCTGTGAAGTGCTATCAAATTGACTTTGACTTATGGTGATCCTGTGAATGAGAGACCTTCAAATCATCCTATCGTCAACAGCCCAGCTCAGGCCTTGCAGACTCATGACCAGGCTTCTAGAGAGAGTTCAGGCCTGATTTGCTCTAGTACCCATTTATATGTCCTTTTAACAATCCACAGTATCTGTGGAACTCTTTGCCAGTGCCACATTTCAAATCAGTTGATTGTCTTCCTATCACCTTTTTTCACTTTCCAGCTTTCAAAACCATAAATAGACATTGGAAATACGATGGCACAGACTATCCTAACTTTAGTACTCAACAGCATATATTTACACTTTAAGATCTTGTCTAGTTCCTTCATAGATCGCCTTCCAAGTTCTAATCTTCTTCTGATTTCTTGATTGCAGTCCCCATTCTGATTAATGACTGAGTCAAGGAATGGAAAGTCTTGTACTATTTCAGTGTCTTCATCATCTATTTTAAAGTTATCTAAATCATCTGTGGGCATTATTTTTTTGCTTTCTCGTTCATCTGTAAAGTTGTCTTTGAGCTTTCTTTACTTTCTTAAGAAATCATTCCAAGTCTTTGGTATTTTCTGCTAGTAGTATGATATCATCTTCCTCCAATTTTCATGCCTCCTTCCTCCAAGTCTAATCCTACTTTATGTATGGTATGTTCAGAATACAAGTGAAACAGGGTGCTAAAATGCATCCCTGCCTGACTGTCTTGCCATTTGGAAGCCATTCTCTTTCTCCGTATTCTGTCCTGATGGTAGCCTCTTGTCCTGAGAACAGGACAATCAAATGTTGTGGCACACCCATTTCTTTAAGAATGGTTCCTTAGTTTTTCATAATCTACGCAATCAAAGGCTTTGCTGTATCTATAATGCACAGGCTGATTTTCTTCTGAAGTTCTTTGGTGTGTTCCATTATCCAACATATGTTTGCAATATGACGCCTGATGCCTCTTTGTTTCTGGAACCCAGCTTGGACATCTGACGTTTCTTGCTCTGCATATGGTAAAAGCCTTTGTTGTAGAATTTTGAGCATCACTTTGCTTGCATGGGGAGATTAATGCAATGGTCTTATGGTGATTGTTATCCCTGGTGAAGGTAGTGGTAGGCAAATAAGAACCTACTCATATTTTTAGGTTGAGTGCAGTGGTGCAATAGCCTTTCACTGCTTCTGTTAACAGAAGGCTCATGTTATATTGGCCAGACATGATGTTAATTTGAATGTATTTGATATCCATGTATTTTGACTGCCATATATGTCCATCAATTTTCTCAGACTTGTGCTTTCTTCAGTAATGCCAGCTGGACTTATACTGTTTATAGGAAATATCAATACTATATAAAATACTATATAAAGATACCTTTGCTATGAATTCAGAGATAGAAGATAAAGAGGATTATATTAGTATATCCATAGCTTGGAGGTAACTAGTTAAAAATAAATAGTATGTTGGAATTAACCCCCCCCCCCAAAACAGAGGTATAACTAAATTCCATTGTGATTATAACTTAATGAGAAACAACTTTACTCATTTTGTGGTGTAACTTTGAGTTTTAGTTACTCCTCCAATTACATAGGTGCAGCTCATTTAAAAATGGGGGAAGAATATCACAAGATTCAAGTGCTGGATTGTGCTGTGCCTTGTGGTCTGCTGTAGGTCAGGAGGTACACAAAAGAAGAGCATTCTGCACCACAGGCTAGCAGCTTGTAGCATTCAGATTTTATAAAACACAGTAACTGCTTTAGATATGTGTGAGTTTTAGAAATTGTGACTATGATTGCAGCTAGGTACTATTAGATTGAGGGGTTTGGAGCTGTAACTGTAATTATTTTTGAAACAAACTTTCTCAGCTGTACAGCAGGCTGTCCTGTGCATATCCATCTCCATGACCAAACTAGTGAAGTTATTGTTAAAATTCTATTTACCCTAGCTTAGAAAGCTTTAAAATTGAAATTATTTTAAAATACATCAAATTGAAATTAGAAACTCAAAACATTAATCATCCTTATTTGGGTTCTACTGCTGGAAAAGCAAGCACTCATATTAATAGTTTTTAAAAAAGGTGTTCTAAATTTTGCTAGACGTGGGGAAAAAAAAAAGAACCATATATCTCTTCTACTGTGGTTTGTGTGTGGTAGAAGCAGCTGGCATTTGAACCTCCAGCTGTTTAATGTGTAAAAAGTTCACTTGACTACCATCATGTAGTTGCTGTCTTAAGTGAACAGACTGAAATTCTTTACCTGGTGTTATTCTTTCTTTAACTGGTACAAAATGGAGCCTGTGATAAAGTCTTACCTAGGCAAGGAGTTTTAGTATGACTGCTGTTCCTTTGGGCATATATTGTGGCAGGAGTTTTTCTTTTATTTGAGCTCTCAGGTAAAAGATTAATTTCAATACCATTTCATTATATATCAAAGTAATTATCGTACAGTGAGGCCTTTGTATATCTTGAAGTTGTAGAAAAACCCACTGGAGAGTTCCCGACTGAAAAGCCATCATGATTTTCCATTTCACCTTGAATATATTCCCCTGTTTATACACTTTCTTTCTGGTGACTTTCATAATCTTATTGGTAATAGCCAGCCCAGCTTTGACAATGAAAATTTGTTTAATGCCCTTGGCAGAGCCATGCTAATTCAATCACATTTTTGTACTGCTGCTTCTGTTAGGTGGTGTGGGGAGGCTTGGTTCCAAGTATGTTCCAACTGTGGAATTATGATTGCCTTGCAGGAATTTGCAACACTGACCAGGGAACTCAATGCATGCCGAGAGCAGCTGTTGGAAAGGGAAGAGGAAATCTCAGAGCTAAAAGCAGAGCGCAATAACACAAGGGTGAGTAGAGAATGAGTTTCAGTACTGGAGATACCCAGCCTTGTTAATAGCTTGACCTGAAAGAGCTCCTTCTGGTGACTAATAGACCTAGTTTGATGTAGACACAACATAGTCTGGCCACACTCTGTGCATTGGACACATCCACAGAAGACCTGCTGTTTACTTCCTTGATTAGGTTTAATGGAACAGAAAGCTTTCCTTGGGGTTTCCCATCCAGTTGGTAGAATCTGAGAGAAGACTTGTCTTCTTGATTGATTGGGAAGGCTTTATTATAATCTCTGGAAAATCCAATTTAATTTCTTTACAATGTTGCTATTGTGTTTTGTCCTTATTACAGTACAGCTTATATTCATGCCTGCAGAGATTGTTGAGTCCTTTGTACCCAATCATATTTGCTCTGTAATTCACAAATCCTCAACCTCCAGGTTTACTAAGAATCCTTGGTCTGCAGCATCCCTGCTAGTAGTACACAAATCCAAATGTGCCCCTTTCTCAGAAATAATTTTTGTGGATGCTTTCAGAATGTAACACAATTTGTTTCCTTTTCCCATTATTGTGCTGGTGCTATTCTGATAGCATGCCTTAAAAATGCAGCTGAAACCTACTTGAAAATGTTCAGTTTTTCGTAGTGGTTTCAGTCAATGATTTAGCCTGAGTGGCACAAACTCCTTGCTTGATCATTCTGATGGTCTATTTTTATTGTCTCCATCTCCTTATATCAGCTCTCAGGGCAAACATCACATTAAGTTCTTTGAGAAAGAAATTGGTTATATGTAGGTCAATAACATGTAAGTGGTAAATATAGCTAAAATAGCTAATATTCATTTACTCATAGGTTTCAGAAGTGTTTAGTGAAGGGCAAAATGATGCTCTGTCATTTACAAACTGCCAGTGTTCAGTAATACTCAAGGCACTTACTTTGAATGTGCATCCTGCTTAGGTTAGTTTTATAGAGCCAAGGGTGGTCATGACTGTCAGGTAGAGATAGACAATTACTTTTAAGATAAATGAAAATGGTTTGCAAAATCATTGCTTCCTATAGTGCATGCACACACATTTCTTTTGTCACATAGCTGGGATCAGAGGTGTCAGTAATCCCTTTGTCAAACTGCCTTCAACTCTCTGAACTGCCTCAAACCATATTGTTGCAGAATCTTATTTATGATTTTGTTAAAAATGCCAGCAAAGTTATCCTGAACCAGGCTACGAAAAGAACATCAGAGGCTTATTAGAACCTTCCAGCCAGAAGAGTAAGTTTCACAAGTCCTCAAATTCTTCTCCTCTCAGATTAAAATCTGAGAAGAAAAATCACCAGTTTTTCAGTTTCTAGCTTTTGAATGTAGTGGAGCCACCTTCTTCTGCAATTTTTTAAGGAAATTGAGGTGGTTTCTAAGTTAACGTGAGTCAGCATTGCATAGTGGTTTGAGGGTTGGACTATGACTCTGGAACCAGTGTTCAAATCCCTGCTCGATCACTGAAATTCACTGTGTGACCTTGGGCAAATCACACTCTTTCAGCTTCGAAGACAAAAGCAAACTCCTTCTAACAAATCTTGCCAAGAAAACCCTATTACAGGGTCACATGAGGGCTGCCATAAGTTGGAAAAGCCTTGGACGCACACAACAACGCTACAACGAAGTCAATCTAAAGGAAGCTTTGGAAGGCTGGCCTGTATCTTTTTGTACTGTTTGCTCTGAACAGTTTTCATCTGTCTATGCCTATGTGATAGCATAGTCTTGATTCCTTGAGTTCTGAGAATGAAGCTGTGGCTTGTGTTAGATAAACTAATAATTATGGTATACATATTTATAAACTGTAATCTAAAAAGTGATCTTTGGATGCAGAAATGGCCTGGCAGTGGGACCTGGCTATATTTTTTTTTAATCCTTTATTCGCCTAGTGAAGTGGAAAAAGTGTTGTTCTATTTTATATTGGCTTTGTTTTAAGAATAATGTATCACTCCTTCCCTTGCAGCTTTTGTTGGAACACCTGGAGTGCTTGGTCTCAAGGCACGAACGCTCTCTGAGGATGACTGTGGTGAAGCGACAAGCTCAGTCACCATCTGGGGTCTCCAGTGAAGTCGAAGTTCTGAAAGCACTGAAATCTTTGTTTGAACATCATAAAGCACTGGATGAAAAGGTGAGGTTTGTTTTAGTTACAAAGGTGATAGCAAAAGCAATGTTCAGCTGCTTGGTGGTGTAGGACTACAGGACTGTGATTGCCTGAAGTATTGCCTTTGCACAACATTTTTCTTCAGATCTCTCATTAGCCCTCTGATTCTTTTGATGAGTGGTATGCAGCCTCAGTCAAGGACTTGCCTTTTGAAGAGAAGGCCCAGATATTAGTGCTTTATATCTCAGTAAGCTGCTGCCACATTTGAATCTGTGCAGATGTCCCTGTGAAGGGATATTTCAGCTTTCCTCTCTGTCTGGCCCAGTTGAGCCTCAAATCCATTGGATTTTCCCGTATGAGCTACTCTAGTAGTTTTATGCTTCAGAAACACTCTTGAGATTTTCTGCTGTTTATTGTATACAGAGCTCATCTGAAGATTCCAGGCTTTAACTTGTTTCGTCAAAGATCACAGCCTCCTGCAGTTGTATTTCTTGTACTGCTGGCTAGTATACTGGGCTTGTGAGTCTAGTTATTCTGCACCCTTCTGCCAGACAAGATGGGACAGTTGACTTAATCAGCAGTCTGTTACAGATGGTAACTGAGTCTTTTCTTGATGATTGATGATGTTGAATGTTTGTACTTGGGCCAGTAAGTTGACAGAAGTGTCCTTGACAATTTTTTTGGAGGGGTTAAATAACAGACATTCTTTCTCTCTTGCATTCTCTCAGGTGAGAGAGCGCCTACGAGCAGCACTGGAGCGAGTAGCTACGTTAGAAGAACAGCTGTCTAGTGCCCACCAGCAGGTAAATATGGGATTCCAGATTCCAATCCACATTCTACAGAGGTGCATCTCAAACAAACTGAGAGTACTGATTGCATCAGACATATGTCCTATGTCTCTTGCATCACATGTCATGGAAAAATTATGTACAATGAACTGTGTTATACTATCCTCAGCATTCTTTGGTTATGTCAAATCTTAGGAGGTAAATAAGAAGAAGAGAAGTCTGATAGGGTAGATGAGTGCAATGTAGGAAGTGAATAGTTCTTCTAAAATGCTTAGGATTTTTTGCAGTAATAAAAGAAATATTGGCATTAAGAAAAATAAGCTTGAAGTCATTGTGATGACAAGAGAATTGTAAAAGACCAGCCTGGGAACATAGGACACTGGTTAGCATTCTGCAAGCAGCAAGCTTACAGGAAGGGATGGACAAATTGCTAAAAATGATTATATTGCAGCAACATGTTATTTCTACCATATCCTTCCACACCTGGTGCCTTCCAAGTATTCTGGACTACAGTTCTCAGAAGCCCCAGTCAGTGCTGCTACTGGTTCAAGTAAAGCTGGTCGAAATATTGGGAAAAGAAAAGGTCAAAACACATTCTAGTTAGCAATGGAGTTATTAAAAATAGTGAGGAAAAATATTACAAGATTAAGGGTGAAAGAAAACAATACATCTTAGCTATTGCTTGCCTAAACTCATTAATTACTTCCTTTTTTTTAAAAAAAATATGTGCCTTCTAGACCACGAGCATGGTGACTGTTTTGCCCACCTGATGAGGCACACAGATTCCACACATTACAACCTATGTATTCTTCTATATGAATACAAGATATGTCAGTTTTCCAAGGCAGGTTATAAGTTCCTAGAGAATAATACAGTGGCTCAAGCAGAATTTCATCCATATAAGAGAAGACTCTAAATACTTACAAAACGGTTCAAAAATCTACCCATTAAGAATGTGTCTTTCCAAATGTAGCATATGGCAAATAGTGGTTTTCACTGGAGCAGGTAGAACATATACTTTGTGAGCTGTCAAATCGTTCTTTTTTTCAAATTTGTTTAATTGTACAAATAATAGCATCCATTTTGATACACACTATAATTTCAAGGTTTTGTAAGTAGATGGAGAGTCTTGTCATACAAACATGTAATTCTTAGACTGGTTGAAGGAACAATCCACAATAAGTGGATTATTTCTTTGTCCCATCAAGCCTAGGCAGGAGACCCAAAGTTCTAAGCCTGTTTGGGCCATTTACTCGTGCGTCTTCCTTAGTTTTAATTTTCCTCCCTTGCTAACCTTTTTACTTTCTTGCCCTCTTCATTTTTCTAAAATCTACCTAAAATCTTTCAAAGCCTTCCTCTAAAGATAACATAATTATGGCTATGGATTTATCAAAGAAAAAAAGGAACCTACTAGATACTGATGGCAAGAGAGAGGATTCCCTTTTGCCTTCTGAGAAAAAGAAACGGCAAACGGAGAAGGAGATGATTTAAAAAATCTCCCCCAAGACCACATGTATGCTGGTTGATGAGAGTGAGGAAAATGTCTAGAGCTCTGGCAAGGTTCATTTGGACTTTGGGAAGCCAGCCTCTGAACCCATGGCAGAAATGGCACTAAAGAAAATTTTTATTTCTTCTAGTGAGAGTGAATTGGAAGAACATGCTTCAACTCAGCTCCAGGGTGCAGTAAGTTCCAGGAGGAGCACATTAGATAAAAGCAGTAAACCTAATAATGTAAAAGTAAAGGATGAGATTAAATCAAACAAATTACCTGAAAAATTTTGGAAAGCAATGGAGAGATGAACAGAGGTTTTCAGCACGGCTGCAAAGCTTGGGCACCATCTTGATTTGGCTGATTCTAAGTGAAGAGGTGGGGCTGATGCAAGGTAACTTATTCAGAGAAGACTACTCAGTCAAATTGATTGACATGCAGTCAGACATATTACTTTGCAGGACAAAAAAGGAGCGTTTTAAATGGAAGCTGTGAAATGAGTTCCAGCAAGCAATTTCTGTACTATCTCGTCTCAGTGTTTACTGAAACTCAGTTACAGGTACAAGAAGTTAGGTTCGGTTGGATGACTTGTTCTGCAGCATAAGCTATGCAACCCAGTCTTTCATCAGTAACATCTATAGTGAGAGACATAGTGAATATGGAGTTTCAGCAAGAATGGAATCATCATTTAACAATCAAAGCAATTTTAATCCAATGAATTGAATAACCTGATTAATCCAATGAGTTCTCACACTCAATATGATTTAGCAATGACATCAAATTTAAATCATAAAAGTCTGGAAATGAATTCATCTCAGTTATATAGCACAGAGCCAGTGACTTCAGAGGGAATGCAGGAAACAGGTGAGAATCAATTAAATAATTCTTAGACATGAATGAAGGACATGTCAGTTTCTCAATAACCAGGAAAGTCTAGGAAATTTATGCAAAAAACATAAAAACAAACACCCTAAACATGCAATTAATTCGGTAAATATGAGGAAGAAAATGTTCTCACCTGGTGGAGATGATTGGTTGCTGGTCCTGTATCTGCTTTAATTTCTCATGCTGGTCTTCCTCAGAAGGAAACAAAGCACTGAGAATGTGGATGAAAAAAGGATAGATGCTGCACTTAAGAAAGTATATGAGGCAGCAGCATTATCCATCAGAGCATCAGTAGCTAAATCAATGTTTGCAAGGGAAGGGATGCTGAGGGTGCAGGAAATATTAGAGTCAGATGAGATTTCTGCAGGTACTCTTCAATGCACATTAAGCAAACCGGTTAGAGTACTGCCATTTGTAGTGGACACTCGGTATAATGTCACAGTATTTGCAGCCAGATCTCTAATAGCAACAACAACAGGCAGAAGATCATTGTGATTAAAACATTGGGAGGCTGACCCAAGGTCTAGGGCCAATTTGATAAGCACTCCTTTCAGACAAAAAAAAAAGCTTTAGAAAAAATATTAATAGAGAGGAAGGATAGAAAGTAGGTGTTGCCAACAATCCAAAGGAGAAAGATGGGCAGGAAGATATTTTAGAATGAGAACTATTCCTTTCACAGAAGAAAGGGATTTCAGTTGCAGAGAGGATTCAGAAGCTATACAATGGAACAAATCAAGGCTCTGGTTTAGAAATCAAGGACAGCAGCATGCAAGAAGAGAGCTGGACGTTCCAGTGGGGTGGAAAAACTCACTAGTGAGTGGAAGATTACTTCTTTTTGGTCATGTGTGGAAGTTAACAACAATAGACAAATGAATTCTGTAGGTAATTTGAAAAGGTTACAATGTTCAATTTTCGAAAAGACGGGGAGATATCTTCCATCTCCTGTTCCAAAAAGTATAACAAGAAGACAAGTGGTCCAAAAGGAAACAAAATATTTGCTCTAGATGAGAGACATAGAAAAGCAGTCAGAAGTACCAGGGCATTTATTCATTTTTTTTCACAGTGCCCAAGCACAATGGGAGTTACTAATGGGTTCTGTATCTGAAAAATCTCAGTCTCAAAATTCAGTACTGCAAATTCAGGGTGGAGCCCTTGCAGACCAAATTGGAGAATCTGGAGTTGGGAGACTTTCTCCTTACATTAGAATTGAAATAGTTCTAATTTACAGGAAATATCTGCAATTCAACTTCCACCATCAACATTAACCAGTTCAAGGCACTCTTATTCGGGCTAGCTTTGGCTCCAACAGTCTTAACCAAAGTGTTGGTGCCACTAATAGCTTTTCTAAGACAGCAAGGAATACAATTGTTTCCATATCTTGACAATATTTTGGTGAAAGCTGGGAGCAGAGGGAAAGCTGAATGAGATATCAGGACAACACTGAAATGTCTATAAAATTATAGATTTCTAATAAACTTCAAAAAAAGACACCTTCAAGTGTCAAGAACATTGACACGTTTTGGGGGTAGAGACAAACACAGAAAATGTTGTGTATGTCTTTTTATATACATAAAAAAGATATAATTAAAAAAAAGAAAATCCTGTATATGTCTTTCAAAAGGAAAAAAAGAGAGAAAATTAAAATTGCAGTGACAGAATTGTTTCAGTCAGGGGCAGCAGACTTAATGTTTCTGGCAAAGATATTAGGACTGTCAATATCAATGATTCAAATTGTGCATTGGGCATGGTTTTCATACCAGGTCACTGCAGCTATTCCTAAGATCTCATCAGAGATACATAATAAGGAAATATCATTGTAATCTAATTTTACCAGGCAAGGATAAAGAAAGATTTGAATGGTGAGTATTCAAAAAAGCACTGGACAATCTTTTGTACTACAGAGGATGATATCAATAATGACAGATGCCAGTCTGTATGGATGTGCGGTTTTTCTGGCTTTGGCCAGGCTGTCAAGGGGGAATGGCTGGAATCGGAGAAGGAGTGCAGCATCAATCTTTTGGAAATAAGAACAGTGAGATTATCTCTGTTTTGGTTTGCATCAGTGATAGAACATCATAATGTTCAAATCAACACAGATAACGTGATAGTGAAAGCATACCTTTCAAATGAAGAGGAATTCCATTTATGTCAACTGATAAAAGATTTGACAAAAATACTAAATTGTGCTAAGAAAGATTTGAACAGCTATCTATTTAAAAGGAACTTTAAATTGAAAGGTAGATTTCCTAATCAGGCACAAAATCTTGCCTGTAGAGTAGAATCTGAGCCAATAGGTTTTTGATAGGCTACAAAGTCAATACAGGAAGTTCTCAGTAGGTTTGTTTCCCTCTGGAGACAATTTCAAATTACCTCTCCCCCCCAATGGTGATGTAAGAGCATATAGTCACAATGTTCTAGCAGGGACATGCCCAAAATTTCTACTGTATGGTTTTCCTCTTTTTCCAATAATACAGAAGGTTCTCACCAAAATAAATAAAGCTTGAAAGAGCTCAGGTGGTGTAATGGGCTCTGCATCAGCATTGCAGACCATGGTTCCTTCTTCTGAAAAGCATGTTGGTGGAGGAACCATGTCGTCTACCTCAAAGATAGATCTCCTGCCAATTTGCCATCCCATTTCTCAGTGGATACAGCTAACTGCATGGATGTTGACTGGTGAGGCTTGCTGCAGCGGGGATATTCAAAACTGGTGACTAGAACAATTTTAGCATCCAGGAGATAGTCAGCTTGGTACCTTTATGAGAACACTTGGAAGGCATTCCAGGAGTAGTGCACACAGAGTTCAGTTACACCTGATGATCTACAAATAAAAGAGATATTGGCATTTCTTCAAGATGGCACATCAAAAGATCATATACACTGAAAAGACAAGCAGACCCGTCGTCGTTATTAACAATAGGAGGAAAGCCTTTTTCAAGTCATCCACATATTAAGAGGTTTTTTGGAGGTGCAACTTTACAAACTCTACCTACTGTTCACGGATTTCTTACTTGGGATCTAGATTTGTTGTTAAATGCATTGATGAAACTGCATACGAAACTCTTATGGAGGCTTCCTAGTGACTGCTATCTTTCAAAGTAGTATTTTTAGTCACTATAAACTTTGGCTACAAGGCTTTCGGAATTTGTGTCATTATCAATCAATCCAGCTTTCTGCAAGTTTGAGAAGGATCAATTGTTACTGAAAATTCTTTTTTGTTAGTAAGTGTTTGACTGCAAAATATGGGCATCAGTCTTTAGAATTACTAACATTCTTCCCAAATTCAGTTCATACTCTGGAAAGGAGATGGCATTCACTTGATGTAAGAAGAAGGGTAAAGGTTTACTTGCTGAGATGAAAAACCACACAGAGAATTGAGGCAGTATTTATTTCCTTTCACCCAAGGACATTAGGTTATAGGGCATCAAAGCCAATGGTTCTAGGTGGCTTAAAAGCTGCATATACAGTCAGCTCTCCACATTCGCTAGGGTTAGGGGCACAAGATCCCTGCAAATCTCTGGATGTGTCTGTGGCAAGGAGGCTCAAGTATAGTGGGGAGAATGGACACCCAGGGTCCAAAGCAGTTCAGGAGAAGGAGAGGGAAAGGAGGTGGGTTGGCATGGTGGCCCTATACTTCCCCTCTTACCCATCTTCTTCCTTGGGTATGGAGGGCATTGAGAGAGGATTTGCCGTGCTGAGAAATCAGGCTGTGAGCTATCCTTAACTGGCCACACAGGTGGTGGTGGAGGAACAGGAAGCTGCATGACCTGATTGGAGCTGCTGAGAGAAAAGGTTCCCTTGCAAAAGGTGGTGGGAGTGGCAGGGGTTGGAGAAACTCAAATAATCAAATCCGTGAAAATCAAATCCACAAATGTGGAGGGCCGAATATACTTATTTAATGATTATCCAAAAATGTCGAGGCCCCAGCAGGTTTATGTGCACTCCACAAGATCTATGGTGACAATGGTAGTGTTCAGTGTTGGAAGAGGCGTGTAAAGCTGCAGGATGGAGAGAGCAGCTGGCTTTCATTAAACACTCTAAGACAGACAAATTTAAGTCAGGGCAAGCAGCGATCAGAGGGTCTCTTCTACAGACAGTAGTTCAAGAGGAAAGTCCTTGAAGTGGAGCTTGGATATACCCTAATTGTTGTAGATCGTTTAGTCAGCCTGAGAAGTAGAGGGTGGCACCTACCATGAATAACCATTCTAGGAGAGCTGAAAGAATAACGCAACCCCACCTAGGGCCTGGGGGGAAAAAAAAGAAAAGAAAGAAATCCAACTATCTCTTTGCTATTTTCTAATGGTGAGCAAGGCTATATAATTAAACTGAGGAAGAGATAAGAATTAACAGGCCAAGCGGATTTAGAACTTTGGATCTCCTGCTTTGATCTGCTGGCACAAGAGAATAACCCACTTGATGTGGATTGCTCCTCCAGCCCTCCTCCAGTGGTCATGTACAGTAAGTGTCAACCTTTCATTCTAGTTGCTATTGTTACTGTATTATTCCTACAGATTCTAATTATGTGTTTAATATGACACATGTTTATGTGCAACTTCTCTTCTATTTAATTCATGCCTTGCCTGTAACTGTTAATGTACGTGTTTTGTCCACCTTCTTAACAGCTCCTGCAGACAGCCATGTGAATTCTTTCTGGCTGTGGAATGCTTTCTGCTTTTTGGAAAACATATTTTTTAAAATATATTCTTAAGCTCTCTCTCTCTTTCAGAATTTTTTTGGGGGGAGGGGAGATTTTTAACCAAAGGCTGTTCTTAGAAGCATCAACATTGTTAGTTGCAGTGATGAGAAAGCATTAAGGCAAATGATTCCCTGTTTCTGTTTTGTCTTGCACTTTTGTTTTATGGAAACTAGGTGTTTAAGATGTATTTTTTTCAGATAAATGCTCTCCAGCAAGGCCCCACTCAGAGGGAAGCACCTGTGGGAGAAGATGAAAAAAAGGCTGAAGGCAAAGAACCAGGGCAGAAGAAACTTTGGAAGGTGAGAGACATCCTTCTGGGAAGAAGATGGTGTCTATGATGTCACTTAAATACTGTGTATATCTGGATGTGAGTCAAGTAACCAAAAATATTCCATGAGACCCTGGTGTTTGCAGGAAGAGTTTGTATTTACTTTACTATTTTTGAACTTTGCAGTGATAGAGGGGTTGAAGAAGTGTACAACCGTGTGTGTGTTCAGTAGTAATTATAACTTGTTCAAATGCCTTATTTCCAGAAAGTACCTCTGCTACAGTATGACCCACTTGGATGCTTCTAAACAAGGCTTTTATTATGCAATTACACTGCTTTATTTACTAATTTATCCAGGGGTGGTGATGTTCCTGACAAGATTATCTTCTGCTTGTAACTCTGCTGTGTTTTCTCATTACTACTTCTATTGCTTTCCTAACAGAAAAAAAAATTATTTTGTAGGGAAAGACAGACTAGTAGCACAGTACCCTTTGACTGGCTGCTTTAGGAGTTGTTTGTCTCAAAGCATCTTTCCTTTCATGTTCAATGTTCTATTTCTATTTTCAAGTGCAATTTTTTTGGCAAGTGGGGAGTTAATTTTTAGCAATATCATTCTTTGACTTACATTCAACACTTGGTGCTGTGTTGCATTGAATATTATAAACCCTTTGGAACTTAGTTTTTTGTTATGTCACTTGACAGAGACTCCCTAACGGCTCTGTACATGCAGATGATGAGGCAAGTCGAGCTGTGGAACTGCAAGAACTTCTAGAAAAGCAAAACTTTGAGCTAGCACAAGCTAAAGAACGGATGGCTGCTCTGGCTGCCAGTGTTGCTGAGCTGGAAGAAGATCTAAGCACTGCCAGGAGGGATCTAATCAAATCGGAAGAAATGAGCAGCAAGTACCAGAGGGATCTACGAGAGGTTAGAGAACTCTGTTCCAGCAATATAAGTTACATCACAGAGGGAGAAACTCTGACTCAGTTTTAAAATCCTCATAGTTCTTCAAGGTATAGCAAAAACAGAATAGCCTGACTTTGTGCTTGCAGTATATTATTGCTTGCAGTTATAACACTGGTAATGACAAACAATTGTGTCATAGCTAGAAATGTGCAAATCCTTGTCTTCTCCAGTGTGCCCAGAGAATTACTTGATTTTTGAGCATTCAGGTAGGGTGAATCTTTGGGAAGGGGGGAAAGAGATGGCAGGAAGGGATTTTCATTGACAGCACTTTGTAGCATCAAATGGCACACAACACATTGTTTCTTCAAGGGAATCATGAAGATTTACCATAATGAAGCCCTTTACATCTGATATCCCTCCCCAAGGCAAGGTGTTTTTAGTTGTTAAGGGAGATTGTCAGGGAAGACAAATGAGCGAAATACTATATGTGACACAGTTTGAAATGTTAAGTTTGAAAATTAATTTGTCAGTGTTAATGTGTTGAAAATGAGGAAGTTAATGCATTGTCACTAACACAAATAATTGAAATAATTTAATCCATTACCTTGCTGTTAATTAATTTATTACTTGAACCACTGTTTTTCATAACAGTCTGTGGGATTTGTAGAGAATAGCGTGGCGCTTCTCACCATCGACACACATCCCGAGCACACTTTGTTATTGGTTCCTTTAAACATTCTCTTTTTTGTGATTTTAAGGTCGCCTTCTCCAAAGGGATTTTTTCTAGATGTTCATAATACGTTTGTTGTCTGGTCATACAGGGAGGCTATTATATCTGGAAGCTGTCAAATTGGGAAAGGCTATCTTAAAACATGGGGTTCCATCTTACAACATCTTCAATTAAGTTTTGTCACTGGTGTGCATTTCTCTTCTTTTCATTCCACCCCTCCACCTGCATATATGCCATTTATTTGTATCTAAAGCACTTTTGCTATGTTAAAGGTTAATAAGAAATGATGCTAAAGATTGGCAAGGAGTGATATGTATATTTCAGCTATAAGATACTGATCCATTATAAGTGCAGCAATAAATGGGTGGGTCTAAAGATCTATCAGTGAAGTAAGGGTTGAGGATTCTTAAAGAATTCTTAATGAAAAATGTTTTGAGTGCCTACTCACTCAAAACAAACATTTCCTGCACAATTGAATCACTGCACCCTTGGTGCCTACTCATTCTCAATCAAGAAGCATGATCTGCAAAGAATATGGTAGAGCTAGTTGTTTGTTTAAATTTCTTGTACTGTCAGGTTAATGAAAAAAATATATTTGTGTAAGTTCATTTTGCTGTCTGTTTCTTTTTCCCATGGCATATGTGAAATATTTGCAGGAAAGCTTCAAGAAATAATCAGTGTAACCCAGAGGCTGGTGACTGTTAAGACAGCCCAAATCATGTACTCTGGCAGCCTAGTCTTTCCAATTCTCTGCGTTGTTGTGTGCTATCAAGTCACTTTTGACTTATGGTAGCCCTAAGGCAAACCTATAATGGGGTTTTCTTGGCAAGATTTGGGTTCAGAGGGTGTTTGTCTTTGCCTTCTTCTGATGCTGAGAAAGTGCGATTAGCCCAAGGTCACTCAGTGGGTTTCGTGACTGAGCGGGGATGTGAACCCTGATCTCCAGTATCATACTCCAATGCTCACACCATTACACTGTACTCACTTTCCATATCCCTTGTGGCCAAGTCCTAAAACTTACTCACACACCCTTCTTCTCAGCTAAGAAAAATGGATTAATTACAAATGGATGCAGCAATACAATAGCTACTGATCTGGAAGTAAACCTCAGTTAATTTTGTGGGTCTTCTAAATAGAAATGGATAGGGCATGGTTTAGCTAGCTGAATCTTTTGGCTTCAGACTAATAACTCCAGTCTCAGAAAATCCTTCAAAGTGTGTGATATACTGAAACAGGCACTGGCTAAAATCACAAAGGAGGTGGAAAAAGGAGAAGAAATTAGAGTAGGGTGGAGGGAAGCTCTTCACTTAATTATCCAAGTGCTCAGCACTGTGTGAGCAATAACCACTTTAAAGAGTACAAAAGGTACTAATAGACAAAAAGAGATAATGAAATCAATAATAAATAAAGAAGGAACTTTGAAGGTGCACAGAACCCTTGCCACCCAGAAGGGCGTCAACAACTTTCGTGCAGGCTAATAGGTGGCCAACTCTGGTGTAAGCCAAAGGGCCTGGCATTCCGAAAAGTCCCTGACTGTTTCAAAGCCATTTGCAGAGCAAACAAACATTTTACTCCCCTTCTGTTCTTCCACTCCAAGCAGGATTCCCTACAGTTGGTCCTCAACACTTGTGGGTTTCACTTTCATGTGCTTCTTTTCCAGGGGAACCATCCCTCTCGGAAGCTCTGATCAGGCTGTGCAGCCCTTTAAAAATCCACCTCTGATAGCTGCTGCGTGGCCAGCTAGAGATGGCTCACTGCTCAATTTCTCAGGACCCCAAGCCCTCTCCTGATCCCACCTCCCACGGATCTAAGGAAGGCAATGAGCAAGACAGAGAAAGTATAGGGCCACCATGCCAACCCACTTCCTTTCCTTCTACCTTTCCTGACCTAGTTTGGACCCTGGGTGCCCATTCCCCTCACCAGCCTCACCCCCCCTTCCCACAGACAATACATACATTTTGATATTTGCGGTTTTTCCACTCTTGCAAGGGTCCTGTGCAACAACTCCAGCGAATGTGGATGGCCGATTATATATTCCTGCTTTTAAAATCCACAAGACAGCCAGCACAGAAACGTGTGATGGCTTTCCTCCAGTTCCAGTTCTTCTCCTCCTGCTAGGACTTTGGACTCATTCTGAATTGGCAAAGAGAACATCACCCCACTGTCTAACAAATTCCAATGCACTAAATAATTAATTCATTAAAGTGTAGGATTAACATCAGTGTTAACTAGGAAACCTATAGAGTCTGACTATGTTAGGAGAAAAATCTAATGAAATAACAATTTTACAAATAAATTCATGTGTTTTTTTTCAAATGTTTGTAATGTGAGACCAATTTCAGGTTAGGCCCAGTGTGAAGGGGACTCCGTCTGGAATCTGCCTGTTTATGCAGGGGCAGTTTACATTTTCAGTTTTCCCTTCTTTTATGTGGACGACTCGCTAAGTCATAACAGGACTTCCTTCTTGCTATGAAGCATTGAATGCAGAAGCTGATTTCTGTTAGTCTGTGACATTACCTCTTGTTCATGTAGGGAGTTTTAACAGCTGAGAGAGACAGAAGTGCAAAGTGAGTGATTTCTTTCATTCCTTCCCTTTCCAGGCTTTGGCACAGAAAGAAGATATGGAGGAGAGAATCACCACTCTGGAGAAGCGCTATCTGGCAGCCCAAAGAGAGGCCACTTCCATTCATGACCTCAATGACAAACTGGAAAATGAGCTGGCCAATAAAGAGTCTCTCCATCGCCAGGTAATGAGCCTTTGATGCCATGCCATCTGTCATACTAGAGGCAATCTGGCTAAAATGTACACAGGATCTATGTTTGAATATCCATTTTGTTTCTTCAGCAGGACATTCTGCCTAAATGGCCCTTCTTTTTTAACCTAGGGAATTCTATTTCAGAAGTACTACCTCTTCCTTCACTCCTGGTACCTACTCTTCAGCTGGGCAGTTGAATTTGGCTGTCCTTGTGTATTTTTGAATATCTATCTCACCACTGAATCAAATAAATTTCCATGGCAACTTACAATAACACAAAAATAAACAAAATGAAATAAAATAAAGCATTGCTTAAACCTACAAAGCTGTTAAAAGAGTTACTTCATTAATTCTTTCAATGGATAGAATTAAGAAAGTAAAAAAGCCAGGTGTAATAAATAAAAAGCTCTCTGCCTTTGCCAAAGGAGTTGAAACATTCTTTGTTGAGAGTGTTTGACAAACAGGATGCACAGTTGAAAAACCTAATTTGGGTGCACCTAGAGAAGGAGTCTCAAATACTTATTTGAACAGTCAGTTTCACATGGGAGCAGGTAGTCCAGGTCCCAAGCCATTCATGGTGTTGGTCTTGTTGTCATGGAGACTGAAGGCTCAGAATCATGGCTTCTCAGTCAACAGTCTCCAAAGCTTGAGTGTATATACTGGCAATAGGCCAATGAGAGAGGACAGGGATTCTGTTGGTGTACCATCCACCCCTCTACCCAACTGTTCCCCTGCTTCAACTACTGGAGGTGATCTTGGAGCTGGTATTAATCTCTCCCAAACTTAATGTTTCAGGGGATTTTAAATCCTTGCTGAGGCACCTTCATCAGGGCCAGCACAGGATTGCATACTTCCATGGCAACCATGGGCCTATCTCAATTAATATCTGGTCCTACGCATGCGGGCCAGATCTACACTGTTGATTTGGTTTTTGCTGGTCAGGGTGATGGTGCTCTGAGAGTAGAGGGGTTTGAAAGAAGCCTGATGTCATGGACAGAGCACTACCTGAGAGAGTTTAGATCTGCTGGGACTACTAACCTCTGCAGGGGTGATGGACCTATTAGAATGGCCCACCTACAGAGACTAGTGGATCCAGAAGGATTTCTAAATCCTCTGAAGGATTTTCCAACTACTAGAGTTGGTGATTCTGTTGATGCCCTAGTTGATTGTGGAACAGGGAAATGACCCAGGCAGTTGACATGGTTGCTCCCAAATGTCCTTTGCTTGGGTGAAGAGCATGGGCTTAAAAAAAATGAGTCTTTACTGGGTAATTAATAGACTGTTACTTCCTAGACCTCAAACTGCTAATGAGGAGCCCTCAGAAGAGCACTGTGATGAATTTACCAAATACCTTAGGGAGAAAATTGCTCAAATTCATTCAGACTCTGACTCTACATTGAAGGTATTGGAAGGAGTTGCTAATATGCCAGAGGACAGGATCAAAATCGAAAATGACCTTAACAGACTGGAGAGCTGGGCCAAAGCTAACAAAATTAATTTCAACACAGAGAAATGTAATATCCTACACTTAGGCAAAAAAATGAAATGCACAGATTTAGGATGGGAGACACCTGGCCGGACAACAGTACCTGTGAAAGGTATCTAGGAGTCTTAGTAGATCACAGGCTGAACAAGAGTCAGTAGTGTGATATGGCAGCCAAGAAAGCCTACGCGATTCTTGGTTGCATCGATAGGAGTATGGTGTCTAGATCAAGGGAGGTAATGGTACGACTCTATTCTGCATTTGGAATACCTCATTTGGAATATTGTGTCCAGTTCTGGGCACCTCAATTCAAGGAGGATATTGGGAAGCTGGAGCGTGTCCAGAGGAGGGCAACCAAAATGGTGAAGGGTCTGGAAGACATGCCGTATAAGGAGCAGTTCAGGGAGCTGGGTATGTTCAGTCTGCAGAAGAGAAGGTTAAGAGGGACATGATAGCCATGTTTAAATATTTGAAAGAATGTCATGTTGAGGTGGGAGCAGGCTTGTTTTCCACTGCTTCAGAGACTAGAACAAGGAGCAGTGGATTCAAGCTGCAGGAAAGGAGATTCCACCTGAACTTCAGGAAGAACTTTCTGACAGTCAGAGCTGTCCGGCAATGGAATATACTGCCTTGAAGTGTGGTGAAGTCTCCTTCTTTGGAGGTTTTTAAGCAGAGGCTGGATAGCCATCTGTTGGGAATGCTTTGATGTGTGTTCCTGCATAGCAAGGGGTGGGACTGGATGGCCCCTGTGGGTTCTTCCAACTCCTGTGATAGAATCTGGGGAGGTAATCTGAGGCATGTACTTGTCCAGTTTTGATAGGTGAGTTTCAGTTTGTTCAACATGATGATGTGGACAAATTGCTTTGTGAGATGAGGCCAACTACATGTCTGTTAGACCTATGTTCATCCTGGCTAATTAAAGCTGCCAGCAGAGGTCTGGATAATTGGGTGGTGGGGGTTGTAAATGCCTTTTTGAAAGAGGGTATGTTCCAACCTCTCTAAAAGAAGTAGTTGTAAGAAAATTGTTGAAAAAAACTTCATGAGACCCCGCCTCCCTAGGCAACTACTAGCTAGTCTCTAATCTCCCTTTTCTAAGTAAGGTCCTAGAGCAAGTGGAGTAGCAAAATCTCAGGCTTTCTTGGATGAAATGGATTGCCTAGTTCCATTCCAATCTGGGTTCAGGCCTTATTATGGGACAGAAACAGACTTAACAGCTTATTACCTATACCAGGACTTGGATTTAGGGGGAATGTGTCCCTGTTGGTCCTCCTGAATCTTTCAGCAGCACTTGATACCATCAGCTATGGTATTGTTCAGGATTGTTTGGCTGATATGGGACTTGAGGCATTGCTTTGCAGTGGCTCTGTTCTTTCTTGGCAGAACATTCCCAGAGGGTGGTGCTGGGGGACTGTTTTTTGGCCTTTTCACCATTGGCATTTGGGGTTCCACAGGGATCAAGACTGTCTTCTGTGCTTTTCAACATCTACATTAGGCCCCTGGGAGAAGTTATCTGAAGCTTTGAAGTTGAGTTTTATCAGTTTGCTGATGATATCTAGCTCTAGCTCTCTTTTACAGCTGATGCCAAGGAGGCTGTGCCAGGAATGAATTGTTGTCTGGATGCAGGTGAATAGGCTGAGGCTTAATCCAAACAAGACAGAAGTTCTTCTGGTCAGCAGGATAACCAACCTGGGATTGCGATCATAGCCTGTTTCCTCTGAAAAACTAGGTTTATAGCTGCTCCTGAAAAGCCAAATTGCTGCAATGGCCAGGAGTGCCTTTGCCCAGCTTCTGCTGGTTCTCTGGCTGTTCCCTTCCTTGGGATCTGACCACAGTGGTTTATTCTGTAATTGCCTCCCAATTAGACTACTGTAATGCAGTCTGTGTGGGGCTGCATTAAAAAGTGTTCAGAAGCTGCTGCTAGTATAAAAAACAGCAGCCAGGATAGTGTCACGTGTGCATTTTACACCATGTAACACCATTCTTGCAAGAACTTCAAGGCTTTTAATTTGCTTGTGAACTGATTTCAAGATTCTGGTGTAGACCTACAATGCCTAAATGACTTGGGGCCAGGATGTCTGAAAGGCTGTCAGAAATCTGAGATCTCAGATTGAGAAATTAGAGAGGGCCCTGTTGCATATCCTTAAGACCTTGTGAAGTTAGATTGGTGGGTGGGTAAACATAACAGGGCTTACTCTGTAGCAGGGCCTTGAATGTGAAACTCCCTACCCAAGGAAGTTAGGCTAGCTCCATGTTTTTTTTTTAAAGCATAATTTTGTCAACATTTTCCAAAACAAACACTAAAAGCACTACAAATACATGAATACCGTATATAGTCATGTATAAGTCTAGAAATTTTAGTTAAAAAATCAACTAAAAAACGTGGGTCGACGTATCCACAGGTCAAGTTCTGTACCTTAACTCTTATCAAAAAAAGGAACCATCTCCTTCTCTGAGTAGAGTGGTGAAAGGTGTGAGCATAGCCTGTCCTGGGACAACCTAAAAGAAACACCAACCCCTCTACGCTCTCTGCTGTGGGTCTACTTCTGGCCTTTTTGAATGCCTGGATGGGAACATGGGGGTGGCGGTGGCCAGGGGCAATTGGCCTCCTGTGGCAGTGCTGCTACTTTCCTCCCTCTTTGGAATGAATCTCAGCTTATCCACGGGTCATATCAAAATCTGTAATTTTGGCTCCTATACATGCCTTCGACTTATACATAAGCTTGACTTATGAGTCATGAGTATCTCTCTCTCTTATGAGTATCTCTCTCTCTCTTTATATATATATATAGAGAGAGAGAGAGTATATGTATATGTGTGTACACACACACACACAGAGAGAGAGAGAGAGAGAGAGAGAGAGAGAGAGAGAGAGACAGAAAAAAATAACATCTAAGCACGTGTAGAAACATGTATGAATTAACATACAAATTAAAAAATAACAGTCTGGTTTCTCTCAAGTCCATAAAATTTTTTCCTCTTTAATTAAGGGTCTTTTGTGGAAAGAAACATTTAATGATTTTATTTATTTTTTAAAAGAACATAATGCTCCACTCTTCAGTTTGCAAAACTTAAATGATTAAGAAATGAAAAATAAAACAATTACAAAGTTGCACTGCCATCTATATATATATTAAATCAAGGAAAAAATTATACAGTTCACATTGACATGCAATTCCATAGAGTTAAATATATGTGCAATTACAGAAATGAGTCCTCCAAGATTTTTCTTTGACTTGCTCTTGAATATATGCATTAGAGAACCTGTGGCTGTGGTACATGTTGGAGCTGTTTTTAGCAGTCCTAGCTCCATATATTCATTACTGCCTTTCCTTGTTTGTTCTGCAGTGTGAGGAAAAGGCACGACATCTCCAAGAGCTTCTAGAACTGGCAGAGCAGAAACTGCAGCAGACGATGCGGAAAGCTGAGACGCTGCCTGAGGTGGAGGCTGAGTTGGCCCAAAGGATAGCAGCACTCACCAAGGCGAGTGCACCAGGATCTGACACCAAAGTCCAGAATACTGAGTGGGTTTAGCTTCTGTCCAGGTCCTGTAACTTTCCTGGGATTGGAGATAATCTTAGAAGAGACAGAGCTGTTCATGTTTGATGTGGACTTCTGCTTTTCTCCTTTGTATCCATTGGGTAGATGACATGAGTTACCTTTTGAGATGATGGCTTCAGCTAAGAGGTTTTTTTTTAATTGTAGTGGCCGATCATGCTAGAATTTCTGTTTTATATTCACAGTTTTTGAGGCCAAAGTTCTATTTCCCAAGGATACCATAACACAAACTCTCTTCTGTCAAAATGCCAAGAATTGCTTGAGGTTAGTCAAGCTTGGGATTGAGACCCATTTACCATGACTGTGCCATTATAGTCCGTTACCTTCATGGGGTGTATTTGAGAAAAGAAGTGAAGCATACAGTCTTATGAGGTTGTTGAAAGCCTTGTTAATTTGAAAAGCACTAACAGAAGTTATATGAGTAAGGAAGATGGTAGAAGACTATATAGCAGAGGGTAGGCATGTTCTGAGGCAACTGACAAACTGAGCTGCATACCCAAAAGGGTTGGGGCCACACAACCAGAGACTTGACCATGAGATAAAGAGGGGGACCTTGAACAAAAATAGTGGTGCCTAAGTGAGTGGGGCTCAGAGTAAAAATAGCAGAAATATTGCTGCATATATTTTACATACTTTTAGTGGCTAAAAATTACTATTTCCCCAGCCCACTTTTCTTTATTTTCTAACTTCCCCTATTTCAATATATAATTAGTTTAATGATCATTTCATTATTTCTTTATTCACACCCAACCAATGAGAATCAATTAGTTGCAATTACTTGTTATTAATTAATTTAAGATTAATCAAGACAATCCTCATCATCCAATTCTTTTTAATTTTTTTAAATTTAATTTTAAAGAATTTTCAAATGAATTTATTCACTTGCACTTTAATTATGTGGGAGTCTCTGATGACCAGTTAAAGCAGCAGCAGCCGCAATAACAACAGTTGAATAGTTCTCTGTAACACAGGGTTTAACTTGTAGAGGAATTGGCAATAATGTCCTCCAGGAAACTGCAGGAAGAGAAGTTCAGGATATGAAGACAGAGGTGTCCCCCTCACCCAAGTTGTCTTATATTTATCTTAAAATTAATTTAAGTTTTGGAATCCTTTCTCTCTCTACAACACTGTATTTTTTGGGGGAGGTGCTGACATTTTGGGAACAAACTATGCTGCAGTATTTCAGCTGCCAATAGTTTTACACTGATGGTTGAGAAGAGACCATGGGACCACAGAAGAGGGCTTGGTGAACTGAGGGCTGCCTGATTCCTACCCATGCTGTATAGCAAGATTCAGCTGTCCCATCCTGCACTCTATCCACCCTAGTTTGGTACAAAGTTATTTTAGATTTACGCTCAGGCATTCTCTTGTGTATTCATTTGTTAGTACTCCAGCAACAAGCTTAAGAGGCTATTTCCAGCATGCCACAGTTATCACTTCACCATCTAAATAGGTATGCCACCCAGTCTTTCATGAAAATAAATCCACCATGGTCACTTCTCACATATCTGTATTGTGGGAACTTATGTCTCACTACTCTGTACGTACAATCTTGTGCAAAAACACATCTCTTTCCATCCCAGATTCCCAGCACTTGTAAACTTTGCTCACTTCTTGAAGAATGTCTTCTCTGTAGGCAGAGGAAAGGCATGGCAGCATTGAAGAACGACTGCGGCAGCTGGAGACTCAGTTGGAGGAGAAGAACCAAGAATTGGCAAGGGTAGGTTGGTTTCTGTACAGCACACAAGACTAGATTTGTCATTAATTTCTAAAACCTTCCTTACAGGAAACCAGTTTAGGTCAGGATACTGTTGCAGAAAGCATAGCAATGCCTCATTTGTAAGTGGCATTTCATAGTAAGCGGGTGGTGAAGAGCAGCTTCTCAAGTTTTCAGGCACATTACTGCAGCTCACTTGTTTTAGGGATGGATCGTGATGTCAGGCTTAAAGCTGTGGAATCCAGTTTCACAGGAAACCATTTCATAATTTAGTTCTGCAAGTGGTACAGTTGCATGAAGCTGCATTTGTGTGCATTTGTGAACTGAATTGAACTGATAAATAGAAACACTATAGGCCTTTCCGTACTAGCATCTTCTTCCATTCAAGAAGCTGGATTTGTACCATCAGTATGCTACTTGGGTTGTAATACTGCCTGTCTTGCTTCAAGGTGGGTCCTATGACTGCAGGAAACATCCACACTATAGCTTTCCCACACAGGGGGCAGTTTTAGACAGCCACTCAGTAACTATATCGTACAATTCCCTGCTTTTATCTTCATTTGCCTTCCCAGAACAACAGAAGGCTGTTGTTATTTCTTCTGACCCTGCATGTCCAACTTTTAATTTTTTTTTCTGCCGTAATTGCTCAGATGCAACAATTCCAGTGGTCTTCTTTGTTGCTGTACCTTTATAGGGATAGAGCACAATGCATTCTGAAAAATGAAAGGGAAGAATCAAGGAGTTTGTGTCAACCTCCACAGAACGCTTCATCCGTGGTGTATCCTGACCTTCCTTCTACCTTCTATCCTGGAAATAAAGTAAAAATGGGGTTCTGAGGCAAACCTTGGGTAATCATGCCTACCTACACACCCCAGATACACACACTAGATCTCTACATTGAGATACTTGCAAAACGGAGTTTTTGTGCCAGTGAGGAAATCCAGGGTAGACATGAAAACCTGGGAAACAGATTATTTTTGATGGAAAAAAACCCTGGGATTGCAGCAGGAGGAAAATGGAATAACAGCAAGGTCATACAAAAAGGCTCCCTTCTAGCAGATGCTAACGTATCTCCATTTCATTATAAAAAGCCTTGTGTGAAAATGATGTATGACTCCTCTCTTTCCCTGCCCTGCATCCAGTTCTGCCTTTGTTTACTAACCAAATAATTTTATTCTGAAATACCGTTTTAGGGACTTCTAATACTTGTTTAAATGAAAAGACTTGTAGTAGTACAATAGTTGACAGTAAAAGGTTTGGTTATTCTTAAATTCTGGAGTAAATGTGCACTCACATTGATCATATAGATCATCTTTAATTTTTGATGTGATTAATGTTCATAAGGATTGGGCTCTCTCAACTGGTATAAGTGAATGAAGCAGTGCATATGGCAGAGAGTGGGTGTTCTCAATCAGTAATGTGCTCTTGGAATGGTTGTAAAGACATTTTTACATGAAAATGGGTTATATAAAATGAAGGGTGATTTCTGGAGTTTGTCAATATTTAGTGCTATTTTGAGCAATCCCTGGAAAAAGCATCTTGGAATTACTTGACTGATCTTGATATCCCCTACAGGCTCGTCAGCGGGAGAAAATGAACGAGGAACATAACAAGCGGCTGTCTGATACTGTGGATAGACTTCTGAGTGAATCCAATGAACGGCTTCAGCTCCATCTGAAAGAGCGGATGGCTGCCCTTGAAGAGAAGGTATTACAACTGATCCTTTCACTATGCTGTATTCAAATGAAAAAAAAAATGGTTTCAAAAATTAAAATTTTGGGGAGAGGGGTCTAAAATTCCACCCTAAAATTGAGGTATCCAATGGATCATACCTGTTTTTTATTGGTTAACTCTAGTGCTACTATAAAAACCTAGGACTTTAATAAAAGTTATGTCAGCAAAATATTGTTGGTGTGGTGTATAGGATCATGGTGACCAGCTAGGTAAGGAAAGGTTCCAGCTCTGTTGCTTTGATTCCTACCGTAGCATCCTTGTTACATCTACATATAGATGTAGAACAATACTGGTTTTTTTTTTTTCAAGGCAGGTTGCTGGTATTTTTTGGCTCTTTGCAGCAGACACGAAGAAAAGAGTGAATGTCCTTATGCGAGTTCCATTCACGTTGCAACTCCATATTTATGTATTGGACTGAGGTTGTTGTTGAAGCATTTGGGAGGTGGCATCAAAAGGTCAAACTTGGTTTCTAGAGGAAATCATTCTTAAGTGGAAAAGATGTTGGGGTCATTTTTGATACTTTATTTAAAAATGGTTGTATTTTGTGTGTTTGTGAAGGGTTGGTGAAGTTTAGTCTGTAGACATAAATATTGATAGAATGATAAAGCAATCATAAATTTGTTTTGTTAATCTGACTGACAAACATATCTACTCACCCGCGTCTTACCTTGTACCTCAGCTGAAGCTTCTGAATGTCCCTACTACTGTATTTCTGTTAAGAGGACACTAACTATAATATGCACGTGTATGAAGATGGATCTTCAAGAGACAGCTTATTATGAATCAATAATTCTCTTTTATTCTAAATGCCCTCTCACATTTAGTGGGCAATGACCTGTCATCTGCCTTGCACATCTTGAAAAATAATCACAGTTGCCAAACAAAGAAGCAGAAATGTAAAGTTGAAGGCTTTCACGGCTGGAATCCATAGGTTGTTGTGGGTTTTCTGGGCTTTGAGGCCATGTTCTATTAGTATTTTCTTCTGACGTTTCGCCTGCATCTGTGGCTGGCATCTTCAGAGGATTTGATCCTCTGAATCCTCTGAAGATGCCAGCCACAGATGCAGGTGAAACGTCAGAAGAAAATACTAATAGAACATGGCCTCAAAGCCCGGAAAACCCACAACAACCTGAAGAAGCAGAAAGTCTAATTGGGTCATAGTTGTAGAATTCTTTATGCGTTAAAATAGGTGTTCTTCAAGTTTTTTCCAGTGTTTGTATACTAAGAAATTAGTGCTGCAGGTATATGATAAAAGATCCTGTATGGAAGTAGAGCAGGGTGGACAACTCTTAAGGGTTGGAGCACCACAATGGCCCTCCATGAAATCCCCTTTGAAATTTTTTTGAATTTTATTTTGGCCAAAAACGGACACTCACATACACTGGGGTTGACTTCTTCTAATTGATTTCCATTTGTCTTCCTGTTTTTTCAAAAAGGCCTACATTGATGCAGGGGGTTTAAAAACACCGCAAAATTGGCCTCCATGCCTGCTAAAGTGTTGAGGGGGGGACACCATGTTTGGCCCCAAAACATTCTCATTTTGAGACAAGGTATTGGGTGGCCCTGGTACCTCAAAGCAGTTCTGGGGTCTGGATGTGTCCAGCAGTCCACTCTTTTCATACGCCTGCATACATTTAAGTTCTTAATGGAGAACATCTGGTATTTTGAATGTTTCTTTTAACTGCCCCAGTTTTCTTGTTACTAGAGTTGTTTGGAATCCTTCCCACCTCAGGACTTAAAGTTCTATTTGATCATGAAACAAGTGGGAGCTAGCATAATGAGCTGCACTACTTGACTAAAATCTTCTGATCACAACATTTCAATTTTGCATGAGAAGGGTAAATGCATATCCGGACGACGTGCCATGCCTTGCTTTCCCTGTGTTCAACCCACTATAAACTGCCAGTCCTGCTGTGTTGCCAGTATACCTAGGGATGTAATCACAGCATGCTTTTATTCATGCTGCTTCGTTCCTGCCTACTTCAGGAAATATATCTTCAGGAAACTCCTATGCAAGCATCAAGTAGCACACATGGTGATAATCAGGCTTGGCTCATGGCTTGGCTCATGGGGAAAACCCCACAACGTAATCATGAGGTTCAGGTTCAGAGGAGACAGCTTTTCCTTTTATCAACAGGGATAGCACTCAGTGCCATTTATAGCAAAATCTTCCTCTCTAGCTAATGAAGCTAGAATTTAAGGCACCAGTGGGCCATTAGCTCTTGCATTCTCTCATTTATCTTGACACTGAATAATAGCATTTTGCATGCAATATGTCCAGGAGTGAATTTGTGGGACTTGAGGGAGTAATGTTCTGGGCTGAAAGCCTAATTGTTTCCCATCTGGGAAATGGTCTTCCTACCGAGTGCTGCCAAATTTAGAAACTTGGCAGGAGAAGTGCTTTTTGGATGAGCTTAGGCACTGGTAAGTATGTGATCTTTGTGGTCTGTCCATACTGTTTCCCTCTGATAGTGCAAATTAAATATATTTAAAAGCTGAAAGTGTATCACTTACACTGTGTAAGTAATTTGCTTGTAAAGCTGCACACAAATTTCTCTAAGATTGCTCAAACCTTTTCACAAAACATTTTGAGACATTTCTACCTTGGGTCCCAGGAGCTGTTCTGTCTGAGATAACCTTTTTCATATTTATCTTTCTCCTGGTGTGCACTGGTTATGTATTGTGGCATCGCCATCATAGGCTTCTGTGAACTGTTGTTCCAAGAGTACTTTCATAATTTGCTGAACACTGCATGGAGGGAGCTTTGATTCAGGAAAACCCTGTCAAGTTTTTCCATAAGGCCACTTGAGTACCCTTATCAAGTTGACCAAAATGGTCTCTTTCTCTCCATAATTACTTACCTTTGCTTTTAAAGAACACATTGTTGCAAGAACTGGAAAATACTCAAAAGCAGATTGAGGAACTCCAGCATGACAAGGTAAAGGCCACTCCAGGGAATTGTGTAAGGAGGGGCAAGCATGTTTCTTAAGTTCATTTTTGCTGCATTGAAATAGCATGTTTGGAAGCTGTCAAGTGGTTGTGTTGTGATGGTCCGTAGGTTTTACTGTAATAATTTAGATCTTTATCATGTGTTAACTATTACATAATTTACTACATACATTTTGTGCTTCCCTGTTGGCTTCTCTTCTATCAACAGAGAACTGATCCCAAATCCCATTCTTTTTTGATGATCAGGATGTCCTCACTACAGTAGCTCTGTTCTGTTTAGCTGACAGGACACTAAATAAAAAAAGGGAAAAGTAGGAAGTTAAATTGTGAATGACTCCTTCCAAGTAACTGAGAAATCTAGATATGTGAGTATCTGTGTAATGGCCAATATTTGCCAAGCGGTGGTAGTAGTGATTTAACTTTCTCTGAGTTTCTGCTGAAAACTGGAGAATTCAGTATATCAGATTATATTGTTAACCCTCTTAATGTAATCATGGATCTCCACTGAGGAACATCAGCCATGCGTTAACAGTAAAAGAAAGAAAAACAGAGACAAACAATAATTAGGGAACTTTCCAGATGATCATTTTGAGGCGATGACTACTTGGTTGATTTCATTTTCTCTTTGAGATGGCACTCCTGTTCGAGAAATGTCTTCTGAGATTTCAAACTCCACTGTGTTTTGGTGCTGGGAGAATAAATTTCTATTTTGTTCATTGCCATTTCATATGCAACTGTCGTGTGGTGCTGTTACTGTCACAGTCACCAGCTGCATTGTAAACCAGCAGAGCTGGTCTCTGACTAGTTTGTCCCTAATGAACAGTATTGAATTCCAAAGGCTACTTCCTTGGTTGAAATTATTTCTTGCAACTCACTTGTTGGGTTGTTTTTTTTTTTTTGCTCTTTGAGCCATTTGCCCCAATGTTTAGCAGCAGGTAAGGAGTGCTCATGCAGGGATAATGAAAATAAAATGTGTTTAGAATGTTCTTCTGAACTTACTTTGTGTTTTCCCTCTGCTGCCCCCACAAACTTGAGCACAAGAGTGTAAAACAACATAATGGGGTGGGAGAAACAGCAGTTTATCCTTATAACAGGATTTCTCCTTTAAATTATCTTTAATATGCACTCAAAAATGTGCTCTGGGATCTCTGTGCATTGTACTATCAGAAAGAAAAAAATGTAATTGAGGATTATTTTCACTGATCAAATGGATAAACTCTGTCTTGGGAGTTAATTTTGGCTATGGTTCTAGATTTCTTACTGAATAAGCCTTTGTTAGCATGATCAGAAACATTCTCCAAATAGCACCAGAATACAGTTTATGTCCAAGTGGAATCCATTGTGCTTCATCAAACAGTCTGGAACCAGAAAGTGGCAACCTTCCCACCTTCCACCTGCCTTTTTGCCCCATCTCCTTCTCTTTCCCTTGCTTTTCCTCCAGCATGATTAACTCTACCTTAACCTGCATGAAGTCGGGCTTTGCAGATGTGCTAATTGAGTTTGGCATGAATGGTGATAACTAGCTGTAGAGAAACAAATTCTTGTTTTGTTCTAAACAGAGGAGGCTGTCAGATGAGATTGACAAACTGAGATTAGAAATTGATCAGTTAAAGACAAGAAGTGGATCTTTCCTTGACAGTGTACATACAAGGTGAGGACACTCTTTCTTTTTCACAATATGACAAAATGTTCAAAGGATTCCCTAATTTATCTCTGTCAGAATTGTTATACTGGTGTGTATATATATGTCTGTGCATTTGAAACAATGGCTCTGATTGTGTTAAAATGTTTGTGGAATTGTTATTGATTAAATGTTTCTCATACCTTTGAAAATCTGCACATTGAGGCAAAAAGAACTGCCTGTGTTTGGAGCCCACCAATATTAAATTCAGCCTGTATGAATGTTTTTGTTTATATATTTTGTCCTGTATTACTTTCAGTACATGTTTATGCCAAAATAATACCAGGTAAAGTGCACATCTACAATTTATTGAGTGACTGCATCATAATAGTCTGTTTTGTGGTGATATATTGTTCCAGTGAATTTATTGATAAGTCCTAGCTGTGCAAATTTTAAAAAATTGTGGCAAGAACTACTAAATGAGAACAAATGAGAACAAATTTGTAGTTCATATTCTTTCTTCTCCCCATGGTATCTTTAGTGTGGAAAGAAAGAGCTTTCTTTCCCTTTGCCTCCAGCCTATTTAAAAATGTAAGTGGGAGACCAACCTCCCTTTCATCTCTTATTCAACTGGTGAAGAAGAATAGCTCAGTACTGAAACATACCCTTTGCAGGTTCAAAAATAAATAAATCCCAGTTTCAGTCCCTGTCATATTAAATAAGGCTAGGAAAGGCACCTGCTTAAATTCTAGAAAGAAAGAGATATTGCCATGCTATGTATGGAGTACTGTGCTGGATGAACTATCAGTATGAACTGGTATGAGATGGGTTTCCTATGTTGCTAACTGTGAAGAGGACTAAGGAAGAGGAGGTGTTTTATCTTGTAGCCTGGGAAAAGTTCAAGGTTTTCAAAATTAGAAAAAAGAATCAGGAATGTGTTTCTGGATGAGATGGGAAGCACCCAAAATTGTCAAAGGTAGAGTGCTGGCTGACAGGGAGTGTGCAGGTGATAGGGGCTGGAGGTGAGGTGAATAATAGGATGTGGTATCCTGGAAAAATGCGTGTCTAGCTGAGTGGATCCTGGACAAGAATACTCTAGACTGCACTGTTTTGTTGCAAATTCCAGTTGTAAATAATCTAAAAAAATTTCAAGAAGCCTTTCCACATTTTCCTGTGAATTTTTAAACTGGTCTACTGCAATTTAAGTGAAAGTGAACTCTGGTTGTTTGCTATCATTGTGTGATCCAATAGAGGGTGCAACTACATAACATACCAGCAAAAAAGATCAGACAGCCTTGCACCTGCAGCTGTCTAGCTACTATTTTTTTAGCCCTTTAGGCAGTGAGGGAGCCTCACTGATAGGTATGAGAGGCTGGAATATATAAGGTGTAAAGTAACTGTCACTTAAGGGTATAAAACAGGTTGAAATTCACGGCTAGATTGTGACGGATTGTGATTGCAAGCTTGATAGCCAATTGTTTCTTTTGACAATTAGATAGCAATATATTAATTTAGTTAGTACATTGTTGCCTTTGGAGTTCATACATGTCCTTATTTTTAGAATGCAGAATTTCTCTTTATTGCAACCTTTATAGAATTAGTGCAGCGTTGAAGCCCTGGAGGCCATTTTAATGGTTTGTGAATTGGCCAAGGACTGAACACCTAAAGGATAGGATTTGATGGGAGAACAAAAGCATGAACAAAGGGGGTGCTGAAGTGGGTAAAGCTTAGAGTATAAATAAAGGAAAGTTGGCTAAAAATGTACAGAAAGCCCCAAAAGCCCAAAATGACTATTACTACTACAACCCATGTTTATTTTTTATTTATTTTATATTTTCCTTTACTTTAGTTTAGAATTTATTTCATATTACCTTTTGTTATCTCAGCCCTCGCCACTAAGGTTAGTTACTTATAATTGTGTGCGTATGTGCCTTGAAGTCATCTGTTGACTTATGGAAATCCCATGAATTTCATAGGGTGTGATTTTGCCAGTTCCTTCCTCTGAAATATAGCCTACGGCATCTGGTATTCATTGGCAGTCTCTCATCCAAGTAATAACCAGGGACGACCCAACTTACCTTCTAAGACCAGATGAGATCTGGTGCCTTTAGGGTATTTAGGCTTTGTAACTACCCTATTTACTGGCATATAAGACTCACTTTTTTTCCTGAGAAATACTGTTTGACACTGGGGTGCCAGCATATAAATGGAGTGCATCTTATATAGTGGTGTGTCTTATACACCAGCATATATGGTATTGATATTAATTCGTTGAAGACTGAAGTCAGAGTAATTTCTATCATCAACTTCCTCATCATCAATTCTCTTTAATTCATTTGTATATAATTTTATTTAATTTTAAAAGACTTTTAAATTAACTTACTCATTCTCCTTTTCAGTATTTAGGAATTACTGATAGCTAGGGGAGCAACAGGAATAACTGAATGGCTCTGTGTAACACAGAGTCTGTGTTAGATAATCCTGAATGACTTTGGCAAGAGTGTCCTCCAGGAAATTATAAAATCACATGTGATATGTGAGAAGAGAAATTTGGAGGAGGAGGGTGCTTCTAAAATGTTCCCAGAGTTGCAGGTTATTGCCTTCTCTTTATCTTAAATTAATTGAATATATTCAGTTAATACTGAATATATCTCTTTGGCCATTTCCTCCCTACACTATTGTAGTGCTATTATTCCACTTTCAACATCCTGTGGAATTCTGGAGTTTGTAGTTTACTGAGGCCAAAGACCTCTCTGGCTGAGAATTCTTAAGGCTCCTCCCTAAACTGAAAACCCCAGGATTCCATAGGATGATGAAAATGGAATAGTAGTGCTATAACAATATAGTGTGGAATTGGCCTTTGTCTTAAATTAATTGAACATATTTAGAAGTTTGCTACTCAATTTATGCACATTTTGAAACTGAGTGGCAAACCAAATTTTGCCAAATATTGCCAAATTTTGTCAGCAGGGTTAATTCGGGAGGGGGCACTGGCAGACCAGAAGAATGGGGTTGTTGGGTGTCATGGTTCAGTGAATATAGGTGAGGAATCTATTTCTTCCTGAGGGCCAAATCAATTTCAGAAAAGTTCTTGGGAGCTCCTTCCAGTGGTGGAACAACAACAAAAACAACAACAAAAACCATCATATTTTAGTTTGTGTTTGTCATACCACAAACTAGTGGAAATCAGTTGGGTTTTGGGGAAATCAGTTGGGTTTTGGGGAAATCAGTTGGGTTTTGGGAAAAGGGACAGAACCTTCTGGGAAACCCCAGAGAGACAGAATCAGTCCAAAGGAAAGAGGCTACACTCTTACTTGTTTGCAGTGTGCAGCAGATGATAGCATTGCAACCCTATGGTTGTCCACACTTCTTTGAGTGGCTGGCACCCAGTTTAAGGCTGGTTCAGGTGGCAAAATTGAAAGAGGTCTCCCATGAAGAGCAGCAATAATCAGTGTAATGCAGTACTGTGTGAGATGAACTCTTACAGTGGGTTGGAATTGTAAATCTTGTTTATCACGTAATTATGTAGGCATGTTATGATTTGGACTGAGTGGAATTTGTGTGTTCTGGACAGATGGTAAAGCAGCCCAGTGCTTGTTTCAACATACACTTTCTTGTGTTTCAGTCCAAATTTATCTGTTGTTTTTTTTTAAGTAACACTTTTGTTGTGGAATTATCAGACAGATATCACTGTTTCGGCATATGCAGGATGCTGTATCTATGACAGTTTCTTCATTTGAATTGATTCAGAGGCTATCAAGAAAGAATGATAAAGAGAACACTAAAGGCATTTTAAAGTAAAGGGAAAACACAAGAGTTGCCATGTTGGGTCAATCTTTATAGTCCAGATACCAGAATCTATGAACCTGTAATGTTCAGAGCAAAGTGGCAAGCTTGATAGTAGTTCTGGTAATAAGAGGCATATAAACATAGTGTGTTATGTTCATATGTAATTATAAGGCCAGAGGAGTAAAGCTTTTGGAGCAAAAACACAGTGAGGAATATCAACAGTTGGCCAATATTAACATGTATTGCTTCGCTTCCAAACTGTCAGTGATGATAATCCCTTCCTTGGAAGAGAGGAAAAGGCAAGTCCTCCTTTCCGTGTACACTTGCCATTTTTTTCTGTTCCTCCTAGTAAAAAAAGTAAGAATTCAGTTCCTGGATGTTCTATTCTGTTCAGGCTGCCATTTCCAAGTGGAACAAGAGATTACAAGTAGCATAGGTGCTGGACTTTGAAAGAAGGAAGTGCCACCATCTTTCACCTTCTTGTTTATGATTACTCTTGATTATGGAGCTCAATGGCAAAGTAAGAATGTCAAGATGCTACTTTAACTGGGATCCCCCCATCCTTAGCTCAGTGTAGGACTTCTGAACTTTGAGACTGGATGGATCTGTTTACTCTCAAAGTTCAGCAGTCCTACATTGAACTAAATGGGGGGGATTCCCCAGTTATTTATTCTTCCCACTGCCCCTTGTAATTCCTCAGAGCTCTTCAGTTTGTTCATGACTATAAATACCCAGGAGTTCAATAATAGATAAGATTTCATGTTTTGCTAGCAACACTGGCAGTGCACAAAACAGTTCCAGAAACTACTCATATAAGGATGTGCTAGCAAATGAAACATGGCTGTTCTTTGGGTCCAAGGGTCATTGCAGAGATGGATGTGACTAATATGAGCTCTTGCTACCCCATATTATGAAAGATTTTCTTGTCATGCATAAAGAGAAAATGGTGTCTCCCCCCCTCCCACGCCGCTGCCAAGCACTGTAAGGCCAGTTGGTAGGACTGGAAAGTCTTGCACTCACTGGGGATCTCAGCTGTCACTTTCTCTTTGATCTTGCTCTCACCAGATTGAAATGGAGCTCTTAAGCTCAGCCAGTGTGATGAGAGATGAATTGGTTGCGTGTATGGGAGTCTAAGGGTGGCACGTGACTAGCCAGCCAGATAAATATTTAAAATATTATTTGAACAAGATGGTGAATTTCAGTTATTATGTTAAAATTACATATGCCTGCATAAGATTCATTAAATTTCAAGCTTACTTTTCAGTAAGTGAAACCTAACACCCAATTCTGTTGGCCCAGTGGGCCTGTATTAGACTGTAAATAGCCAGTTGTGGGGTGAGTATTACTTTCTAATCAAGGAAGCAGTTAATTAACATTCAAAGTGAAGTGCTTGTTTAACTTATATATTGGCCTCAGTTCAACGAGAAAAAACATGGATCTAGGGACTGCACATGTGTTTCAGAAGACTGAAAACAGTGAGCGGGAGCACTGCTTTGATATATCTGCTTTGGAGGAAGTGGAGTCTTCCTCCTCCCATAACTGATGTTTGGTAGAACTCCAAGCCTACCTTAACTACTCCAATTTAAATTTCATTGTTGTGTTAGCTTCTGGCATTTTTAAATTGTTTTATTGTGAGCCATGATGAGTGTACTTTGTTGCAGAAGGCAGAGCAGAAATCTTTGTAAAGAACATACTACTAGATTACTCTCTTCACCCTTGGAAAATACTCACATAGAACCCATTTCCTCTAATTTAATTGAGTGCTATTGAACAATGTCTTCCTTGAATGTGCTGGAAGAGATGAGAAGGATCACTATTTTTTTTCCCTTAGTGGGACTAACTTCAAGAAGTTTCATGTACTAAGTAGATTGAGCTGCAGTGAACAGAAGAATTCCTTTCACCCTACCTACTTTGATTTGTTATTCCTAGTACCCATCACAAATGCATACTACTGTCTGGACCCGCAGTTATCTAAAATTTGTTAATCTGTTTTCACTGTGTATCTTTGCATATCATCTGTCGGTGTAAGGTATGCTATTATGCAAGGAGTGTTCTTGTTTTTCCAATTTATGATTAGCTGAATGTTTGGTTTATTCCATAGACCATTCAGACAAATGATATTGTATGATGTATTTCAGCATGTGTGTTCTATTGCTGATTTCGGACATTGACTAAAGGAAGACAAGGAAAAAAAAAATATATATGCATGTATGTATGTTAAATTGAGGACTTCAGTTTAAAATACAGCTTCAAATTACACTGAACAAGAATGATTTGAGACAATTGATCCCTCCCCTTTATTTTTATAGGTCTCTTGTTGGAAGTACCCCAGATCTCAGATATCCCCTGAGTACCATGGTCCATGTAACCCCTGAACCCTTTGGAACACCTTCCAGCCTTCACCGGGCACCAAAAAGCCGATTTGCAGCTCTGCGGGAAGAACCCTCTAAGGTAAAACTCCTGATGTGTGCCTTGCTCCAACTAATCTCTCGTGGGTAGCTCCAGTTACGTCTGTATCTTGGAACATATCACAAAATCTTTGTGATGGCAACAGCTGCAACAGCTGTCCTGGGCTTTTTAAAACGAGGGGCTTTGGCCTTTCACTTGGCAGTAACAGCTGCAGACATAACCCCCTCTGAAGGAAAGAGACTCCCTGTTGTGTAGAAAGGCCACTGGATGATGGCCAGGACAATACATATGTGATGGGCTTGTGTAGACGATGATGAGATGAAGTTTCAAAGGATCATTGCCACACTGTGAAATATGGGCAAGAAAGAAATCTGCTGTAGCCCTTGTGTTTAACTGCTTGGTTGGTGATGTTGGTACTTTTTCTTATTGCAGAATTTGTTTTTATGAACCGACAGCATATACAAGTTTTAAATCTTTAGTGAGCTCAGCATTGCTTAGGTACTATTGATGTAACAACACTTTGGGAAGAATGAAAATGTGTTGGATGGGGTATTTGTTGTTAGATGCCTTCAAACTTGACTCTAACATACAACAACCTTATCGTAGGGTTTTCTTGTCAATATTTATTTAGAGAATTAAATCTTCAGGGGCCATTGCTTTCTTCTTAGGCAGAGTGAGTGTGACTTGTCCAGGGTAATGCAATGAGTTTCCATGGCTGAATGGAGATCTGGACCCTGGTTTCCCTAGCTTTTAGTCAAACCATTACACCACACTGAATCACTGGATGGAGTATATGCAACTTGATTTTGCAAAGTTTCATGTCACTGAACCTGAATCATTCTTTAGTTCCATCCATTCAAGAGAATAACAACAAGTAACATGAAAAGGTATTGGGAGCTGGCAAACACCTTGGGGAAATGTTTGTTTCGTAGATCTATTTATTTAAGTATGCTTATAGCCTTTCTTCTGTCATCGAACTCAAGGCAGCCAATATATCCTTGGAAGGATTCAGATGATTAATTTCAGACTGAGTTGCAAATGAAGTTCTAGCATAAGAACATTCCCCAACCTAGTGCCTTCTGGGTACGCTGGACTGCAGAGCCGTCATTCACAACCAGCATAGTTTGGCTGCCAATGGTGGAAGCTGAAGTCCAACAAATATAGAGGTACAAGGATGGAGATGTCTAATATGAGATAGGGTACTTATTACTTTAATAGCAGTATAGAGGACAGAATTTTAGCCAGTAAACATTTATCCCACTGTGACACTGCTGGAAATACTTGAAGTGGTTGTGATTACTAGTGTAATCAGGAAAAACCTTGGTAACAGAGAAATGGGCTGTAGTGAGTTGAGCTTCTACTACGAGGCAGAGGAATTTGTTTGATAATTTTTACATTAAGTTGCCAGTTCGAGGCTGGGAAAGGATTTGAAGGCTTGATTTGATTTGATAGAATGATTTTTTCATCTGTTACTAGGCTACTTGCACAGTTCTCATTGCTGTTAGGGAGGGAAGATCGGTCATTCTTGCACACTTTGTTTGCTGCTATGCATTAAATTGGCAAGTCTAGCTCCGTAGGAAGCCTTTCCAAACTAAATTGAACAGAGGAAACCTGACATTTCTGTTATCTAGAGAGCCAAGAGCTTCTATTTTCTGTTTTATATGCCAGCATAACAAGATGAAATACTATGTCTTTAGGTCTGAAATCACTGAAGTAGCAAAAAGAAAGTGTCTTTCCACAGGACTGTGTGAAACCTCGAAAGAAACCTGAAACATTCATCTCATGAGCTGAATAAAGTGGTTTTTCTAGTCCAGGCTAGGGATGCCATCTTGCAGCCTGTCTCCAAACATCTAAAGGGTGGGAAAACCTGTCAGATTTTTCCTGTCTGCCTAGTTATCTGCTCCTTCTCTGTTTGATAGCAACTCAGAACCAAGCCTAGATTCAGTAGGGCAAGGGGGAGGGAAAATATGATAATGTATGGCTGAGAGGAAAGTACCATCTTCTGCACAGACTTACTCTTGCATTGGAAAGCCTGTACTGTATACCAGACATTTCTTTCAAAAATCAGAGATTCTTAGAAGACCAGATTTACAGACCTGTGGGGCCCTGTTTCATCATGGTCCTGTCAGGTTTGGTTAGGTGAATGTGATAGATAGTCTGTGCTAAGTGGAGTTCTCTCATCTTGTGACACAGTTGTGAGAAATGATACTCCTCTGTTTTGACCTCTTCTGGTTGGTGTGTGGAGAGCTGTTACTGCCTTTGTTTATTTGTTGTTGTTGTTGTTTGTGTTCAGGACTGGGAGCTTGCCCAACCAGGTGGGGTCCTGGCTACCGCAGCTCACAGTTTTGACAGTGACCCAGAAATCTCTGATGTTGATGAAGATGACCAGGAAACTGTCTTTAGTTCCATGGATATGCTGTCTCCTAGTGGTCACTCTGATGCTCAGACCCTTGCCATGATGCTTCAGGAACAACTGGATGCCATCAATGAGGAGATCAGGTATGGAATGTACTTGTCTGTTTCATGTATGCACCCTGTATATTTGATCTGAATCTCTTTATATTCAGCAGATAAAAGAATGACTGAAGACAATCAAAAATCCATTTGATTAGTCCCAAATAAATCATCAGGGTAGCCCTACACGGGATTGAGATTACCTGAAGTTAGGAAAAGAGATTCCATCAGCAACTTTGACACAAAGGTGAATAATGAAGGGCTTGGTTTTTCTAAATAGATACTATATCTTAGCAATTTCACATGTATTCCTTATTGGAAAACAGTACAAGCCTTTCATTCATCTTTAGTTTCTTTTGGAGATCTCAAAGTGCATTATAGCTTTGAAATAAAAAAATAAATACAAAACAAAGGTTGAGGAAACAAGTATAACCTGACAAAAATGTGTAAACTGGAGAACAAGTTCACTTACCTTAATGTAACCCAACCACACACAGACAGATAATACCATTCTGTTTCTAAGGGGCAATTTAATAATATCTCAGGGCTGATCCTTACGTGGTGAACCAACACTGTATCAAGAAGAAATATATCCTGTCCTAGTGTACCCATGTCCTAGGACTATTGTGTTAATTACTAGCAAATTAGCAGTCCACTTTTTGAGAATTCTGAAACACAGAAAGCTTGGGGATTTTACCGTAGCTTTGCCTAAAGTCTACACTGATAAGAACCAGGAAGCTGGTGTAATTTTGTAATGAAATTTAACTTTGCTTTTTTAATTTGATGAGAAGTATTCCAAAGGGTGTGGTCACTTAAAGCATAAGAAAGCCTAGCATCCAAAGTCATTTGATGATGTCATGATCTTGACTTTTGATAGAATAATCACTAGCGCTTTGGATTTTGAAAGGCCAGAGGATGGTGAACCAGGTGTAAAATATGCAAGAGAGTGTGCTGTAGAGCCTGAGAAAGAGTTCTTGGGACATGAAAGTCCTTCAGTTAAATACCGGAAACTGTGTTCTAGCCCCTCTGCTACATTTGTGTGTGAGTGCAAGGAGCAGCCTGCTTAGATTTAGAAATAATGCAATAGGTCCTGGAGAGGAGAAACAGAAAAATGGGGAGAAATGTAGGAGATGGTTGCCTTCTCGGTAGTGTGTGAGAGCATAGTTCTAGATTGGGTCTGTGCGTCAAAGTTACTTGTGCCCAAAATCCTTGAAAGCTTTTATCTGTTCCTGCATATTTTGATTCATAAACATGAAGGAATCCTAAGCAATATCCATAGACTTAAAAGATGTAATGTGTATTGCCAGCTGAATTAAAATGTGTTTTCTCCTTCAGAATGATCCAGGAAGAGAAAGAATCAACTGAGTTGCGGGCTGAGCAGTTGGAAAGCCGTGTCACCAGTGGAAGCATGGAGGCCCTGAATTTAACACAGCTACGCAAGAGAGCATCTATCCCCACCTCCTTGACTGCCCTGTCCTTGGCTAGCTCATCCCCTCCTGTCAGTGGTCGCTCTACTCCCAAGCTCAGTTCTCGCAGCGCAGCACAGGATCTTGATCGAATATGCAGCATGACCCTTGTAAGCAGGGAAGGAGAGGAGGGAGGTGGGCCACAAAGACGAGTGTGCTGTTCAGTTATATGCTGTTCTCTCTTCTTAGAATGCTGTCATTGCTTCCTCTCATGACTTCCTGCTAGTTCAGGTTGTAGTAAAACTTTTACAGTACTAACAGATAGACTTCTGCTTAATTTTTAGCTAATTTCTACTCTTTTGTGTTTCACCTTTATCAGCCTAGTGACTTGAGGAAACACCGAAGGAAGCTACTTGTGAGTTTGTTGGTTTCTTTTCCATTTGGGTGTGCTCTTGTTTCTTTTTTGTAACCCAGTTGTTCTTTGGTTCTCTGGCTAACCCTGTGATAAAAGTATTAAACAGTTCTAGTGCACTAGCATAGTGGAGCTGGCCATGATCTTGAAAGCTTCTGTATTCTCAGAAGTGTAGCAGCAAAAGTTGTAAAATATTTAATTGTTTTACCAGGGACTGAATATATTTACAGTCTCTAATAGCAACCAGAACATTCCTGTAGGTTTTCCAGGTTGCAACTCAGGCAATTTGACTTTACCTTTGTTAATGTTACAGCAAGGTACTACTTTCACGTATCTGCTTCCCTTTCTCCATGCCTGCTATAAAACAGTATTCAAATTCCTCTTACAACAGAAAGTGGAAAAATCAATGAGGAATAATGGGTAGGAGGCAAGCTCCATTAATATTTTTCTCTACTGTTAAGGATAAAGGTAAAATCAAGTTCTCTAGTTTGTAACCTACCAACTATACTCCTCTAAGAAAGGCAATTATGCTGAAAATACTTTAAGTGAAAGGTTTTGCATAGGAAGATCAAATTGTTTATTCTGACTGTTGATTCAAGGTGGATCATACATATTTAGACATTAGTAAAAGATTTGTTCTAAGGGAAAACTCTTTTAAAGCTATCCTTAATCGAGAATGAATTTTCAAGGCAATATACCTCATGACATCGGATACAGGGTTTGCCTGTGCCATGTCAGTGCTTGGTTTATGTACCTAGTTAAACCAGGAGGCCTAGAATTTTTTAAATAAAAAAGTGAACTCTGAATTAGAAGTCCCAATTTTTTGTGCCCAGAATAAAAATAAATAAAAATACAATATAGCATAGGTATAAAATATTATCAGAGTTTAAAACTAGGATCTGAGGAGATGAAAGAATAAAAATATAGAGAATGAAACCCTGGAAGGCAGAGTTTGGATTTTAAAAAATGTGGAGTACTGAAATTCCACACCCTAACTACTGAACACAAATAATGGTTTATCTAAAATAGACTAGAAGATTTTGCAGGTTAGACAGTGCCTTTTGTGAGAGATGCTCACCTTGTAGTCCTTGCATTTCTCACAATGATCAAATTGGGCATCTAGGCTTAATGTTTTGCTTAAGAAGTTACTTCAGGCAGTCCATGAAATGGTTGTGCATAAAGTGGCTATGTATTCATGGTCACCTGATAGGATAATATCAGGTTAAGGATGGAACTCTGTGTATTCTCCAGCTTCTTCTAGAGGAAGAAGTGATGAATTTGGATTCTAAAATGCATCAAATGAAGGATACAGTTCTATTGGACAGACAAAGGCAGATGTTCTGGCTGTTAGTATCTTTACTGGAAGTGGCAGCTATGTCCCTTCCAATGTTGTTTAGTTATAGTTCCCATTAGCCCTAAGCAGTATGTGAAGCAATAAGGGATTTTGAAAGTCATAGTCCAAATACCTCTGAAGGAGTGTTTCATATGCCTGAATTGTATTATTCCTGGTCAAGACAGAGGCCTTATACTGCCTGACATTCGTAAGGGTTAGTGTGTATTGCTATTTCCTTCTGTGACTTGTAATCCTTAGTACCTCAGTAGGTTAGTTTTTTGGGGGAAAAAACCTACCAATTTTGCTTTCAAAATCCATTCTTGCAGCATAATTGCAGTCTGGCTGGCTATGGTAGTGTGCAGTATACCCCTGCTATTTCCCGCATGCTTTCACTTGCTTCTTCCCTTTTATTGTCTGTATTCAGCCATGGTGCCTGCCTGTGATCTACACAGTGTAAATGAGTTTGGACACAACTCCTGTTTCAGCAGTACTGTTCTTTCTCAAGTGTCCATGTCCTATGGCCTTGATGGAAGCATGTTTGCTCCTTGTGCTTGGGTGCTGCTTGCAGTGTCAAGTTCTATTTATTTAAGGAGAATGTGTTAAAGGGGCAGCAAGAACAGTTTCTCATTGATTTCCCAGTGTTTGCTTAGCCTGGCGAAAATGAAGTTGCTACTAACAAGAATCGTAACAGTTTTCTAAGACAGAAGAATTAAGCCCAAGTTTTATGGGAGAACAAAACATTATTACTACTTAAGCTTCAGTTTGCCTTGACCTATGCATGCATTGTTCTTTAATTGTTTCAGAAGGAGGCTTAAGCAAGGCACATGGTCATGATCTGGTCAATGCTTGGATTGCACTGATTGGCAGAAAATTGCTTGACCCAAAAACCCAGAGAGTGGAAAACATTTTATAGATGGGCTCTTCAAGGACGGCCCTTATAACAGTGGGAAGCTACTTTGGAAGTGACAATACCAGATGGAATTACATTACATTTCCATCTAAATGATGCCAGCGCTTACCTGCTTTGAGGGGTCTGTACAGTTTGAGCAGTCAGACTCAAAGATGGCTCTGGATATGTTTTAACTTCAAACTGGAGCACTGGCCTTTAGTTGGCAGAGGCCGCTCTCTTCATTGTTATGTGTTGCTGATGGGTTGCAACCTGTCTTCTTCTTCCTGCTGTTATTGGGCTCCATTCCCTCCCATTAGGGCTACATCACTCCAAATGATACTGGTAATTGTCATTCAGTCATCCAGGCCTTTGGATTAGGGCATGCAGTGAGCAGCAGCCTCCATGACACTCTGAATGCATGTGACCCTCTTCCACCTTCTCCTTTAATTGAACTGGCAGGTGAGCTATGCCAATGGTGAGTGTGTGCTAGAGATGGGAGGGAGGTGTTCAAATAGGGATCTCTACTCTGACCTCACATTATTTGTTCAGTCACCAGCTGGTCGAGATGAAAGTCGAGAAGATAAAACTACCATAAAATGTGAGACTTCTCCTCCTTCCTCACCCAGGACCCTGCGTCTGGAGAAGCTTGGACATCCTGCTCTGAGTCAGGAGGAAGGCAAGAGGTATAGGGGTCTGGCAAGGGAGGAGAGAATGAGCTCTCCCTACAGTAAGATGCCAGATAGTCCATTTTACTAGGTTAATAAATGAGTCAAATGTTATATAATAGTGTCCCCAAAACTCTCCCAGTTGAGTTAGGAGCATAGTGCATAGGAATGGAAAATACAGAACCATGTACATATCAATAGTATCTACAGAAGTATCCAAGAGGATGCGCTGATTGGCTCCCACTCTGAAGACAAGAAGATGAATTGGCACTAAATCTATATTGTAATGAGCTATTAGAAATCATAAGCATACATATATATCGGTATAACTGAACCGGTTATGGGTGCAAGTAGCTCTTCAGAACCTCCTATGACAGGATCTGATTTTTCCTTCATAAAGTAAATATTGCTGGTGCACAATCACATCATTAGAATTGATAAAATAAATGCCTATGAGATGATAGGAGCGTATGTGGAAATATGACCATAAAAATGAACTGTAGTTAAGTGGATGGGCACCTGCTGAAGTACCCTTTTTGCTTACTAGACATGAATGTGTTTTTGAGATGAAGGTGTCTATTTGCCTAGTGCTCCTGATCTCTCAAAAGCAATAATATTCCCTGTGCAAAAGGTGGGGACACTCAAGTTGGCAGGCATAATCAGGCCTACAAAACTCCTCGGTCTAGTGAGTGCTACTCTGATAGGTCTACTTTTTCATTTGACATGCTCTTCATCCCCATTGTAATATGCTGGAAGTAAAGTGTTAAACCCTCCTGTGTACACTACAGTGGAAATAAAGATCAAGATCTCAACAGTCAGCATGCTGCAACAGGGGTGAAAACTGGGTGCCCTTTGCTCCTTTGGTGACTGATGTGGATCAGCTGATGAGCAGAGGAAGAGACTTTAAATCCCCGTCATGATGCACTGTATGGCAAAGCATTCCTGCCTATTGCATCCTACAGTTATGAAGATGTCTCCCTCCTTAGCTAAACTGCTTGTGCCAGTTTTGCAGGGGTAGTATTGGAATTAGTCGTGTGTATGGTCTCTGTATGATACAGTGGGGTGAACACCCCCAGTTTGCATTTGAGCCATACTCACTGCTGGCATGCAGTAAAATCTGTTTTTTGTTTGTTTGTGTTTTTGGGGAGGGGGGAATAGACAGACAGCTTACGGAAGTGTCATACTATATGATTGTCCACTTATAAAGAACACTTTATAAAACTGGAAATGTTTCTGGCTTCTAATTGTTCCCAATGTGTTAAGAATGATGCATCTCTTTCCCTTACACTGAAACCGAACTCTGTTTTACTCCTGCTTTTTTCTTCCCAGTGGATTATCACACAGTTGGCAATGTCTGTTGCCCTCCCTCCCAAACAAGGAACCATTGGATATTCCACTGTGAAAACTATTTGAAACATTTTGGTAAAAGGCAGATACAGGACTGGCTCCAGGAAGGGTATTGCACCTTCAGTTCTTTTTGGATGATAGTGTAAACTTTTTGCCTTTTCTTGCTTTTTCATTAGTTCTTTGGAGGACCAAGCAAGTAACCCAAGCAGCAGCAATAGCAGCCAGGACTCTCTGCACAAAGGCTCAAAAAGGAAAGGCATAAAATCTTCTATTGGGCGTTTGTTTGGAAAAAAAGAGAAAGGACGCTTGATCCAGCTGAGCAGAGAAGGTGCTACTGGGCAAGGTCTCTGAAACTTTTGTCTCCCATTAAAGCAGTGCTGTAGAGTCTCATGCCATGGGGCCAAGTCTGGCCATTGTGGGTTCCCCAGATGTTCATGGTTTCTTCCCCCATCGCTCCATTGTCCATCGCTCCATTGTCCATATGCTCCCTTCTTCAAAGTCTTAGTGACTTGACACTAAGAGCTGTAAGCTAAAATTTTGTTTCTGTCATTTTTCTTGTTGGTCCCACTCACCACTGGAATGCATTCCCTGAGAATGTTTCTGAAATTGAATTTGGATATTAGGCACAAAGAGATTCTCTATACTTCCTGTAAAACTGGAGTGGGCAAAGCGTGACCTGCCTGAGCTGCGGATTCTAGCATTTCTGACCATTGGCTATGGCTCATGGAAACTGCAGCCCACCAATTTCTGGAGGGATACTGGTTATCTCCTCTTCTAGAAGAAAGTTATCCTTCCACATGTTTTTTGAACTTGCAAAAATGTAGAAGGTGTAGGTAATAAGATCAATATTCAAGATTTCAGTTAAATCTATTTCCTCATTTTTTGAATAGTTTTGATGCAGTTGTTGAACATGTTAACATAAGGGCCATGGGGACTGTTTATAAATAACATAGAACAAAGGGGAAGGGAGGAAACAGGGGATGTTGACTTAGTGTGCTTGGTGAATGGAGATGAGAAGCAGATGGCACAGAACAATAACAAACGACACTAAAACCAAGTAGCGCAATCCAAAAGAATTTAGTCCCCTTAAATGGCATGGGAATCACTGGGATTTTAGCAGCCCAAGTGAATTCTAAGGAAGGATTTAATTTAAGAATTTGAGATGGGAAGAGCAGTTGATGATAGAATGGCTGAAGATGGAGACAGTTTGGGACATAGTGAGCAACACAGCTGAAGCCACAGAGGTAGAAACACGTGAACCAATGAAAGGATGAATTTGATTTGATCGTGCTGCTATATTCAGCTTGTTAGTTCTAAAATGAAGTGTTAGAAATGGAAGAAGTAGGTCAACTTTTTTTTCTGATTCTAGAAGGAGTTGTATGAGCATCTAGCACATGTCTAATCAATTTACAGTTACAATCCACTTGCTTATGGGCCTAAATTATGCTGGAAACAGATACTATTTCATTCAGCAGAGTAAGCAAGACAAAACAGTTGTGAGTCTGAAGATATGCAGAGCCAGAAAAGGTCAATTCTAAAACCTGGGATGGCATAGAATTATCAATTAAAGAAAAAAGGACTATTAAGTATAGACACTTCATACTGTTTGAAGACAGTAGTTACAAGATGCGGGTTTTTTTTAACAGTCCTTCCTGTATATTTTTTCTACTTTTTCATTCAAAATGGCAGATAAGATTTGGCATGCTGCCTTAGCAGTTGTTTTCACATGGTGGCCATTTCAGAATGAGTGAAGTGAGACGGGTAGGGCTGTGACTAGTGAGAGCCTAAATACACAGTGATGATGCCAGGAAAGTGTGTGGCAATGCCAGGATTCTTGACAGCAGTAACACAGTGGGGCCAAAAGAACCCATTGAAAGACCCAAAAGCTGGACAGAAAAGTTTCTCAGGAAAGGAAACAAATTTGAGGGGAAAGGAACCTTAGCTATGAAGGGACATTGGAAAAATCAATGCCATCAGTGAAAGGATGGCTGTTGAGGTACATGAAAAGAGTGTGCATTGAATGGGGTAGGGATGGTTGACTGCACATATTTTGTATTCTGCCTTTCTCCCAGTATGGGATGCAAGGTGGCTCACATTGATTAAAACAAAATACAGCTACAGATAAATTTGTTTTTATATATAATAACATGTACAAGAGTATATGCATTCACGCAAGGGTCAGTGTGAATACAGAGGATACTGAGACATAAAGTATGGAGGAGAACGCAGAGTTTGAAAAACTGGGAAGACAATTGGGATTATTTTCAGATGTAAGATTCCTTTTATATGGGTCTAGTTATTGTGGGTTACTCGGGAACTCTAATCTACTTATTTGCTGTGTTTTCCAGTTATGCTAATAGATTCGGAGATCAACATACAGGACTCTCTTGGTCTTGGCAAGTTAGGAGCCCAAGCAGAGAAAGACCGTCGGCTCAAAAAAAAGTGAGTGTATCTTCTTTAGTTTTCCCTATAAACATATATGTGTATTTATGTATTTATTTTATTTGGTTACACTGGTCATAGATTCTTTGCAGGTTGCAATGTAGATGATTCTCGGAAGTATTCTAGGGAAAATCCTCACTTCATACAGGGCACCAGTGAGCTTTACGGAACTACCAGCCCATAAGACTCCAGCTGCAGACTCTGTAATGTCTTTGGGAGCTTACACTGATATGCCTCTTCTTACCAAGGCATCTCTGTGCTTCTGAGAACCCTCAGGGATCATCACTGTTGTACAGAGATACAAACTGAAGATTAGCTTGAACAGAATATTTTGAAGAACACAGAGAGGAATTTTCCAGACTTCATATTCTCTACATTTGCAGTAATGTCCTCTCTATATAGTAATAGAACTACTTAGAAGTAGGTTATGTATCAGTTAACTCTACAGGTGACCAAGCCATGCTTCTTCTAGAATTGACTCTCAGAGATTTCCCAGGTAATGCAAAACCTGAATTTTTCTTCTTTGATAGTGTACTTGCACTAGACTAAGAACTAGACACCTACTTGCAATGTCTGACACGCAAAGCCTTCCCTGGGCATGAGCCCTGATCTCAAGGTCTATGATTCCATGATCCCCTGCCTCCTCTGCCTCCATCATGCTCCTTTTCCCAAGCTGAGACATAAACAAAGGGCTCTTTAACTCCTTCTTGTCCTGAAAGCAGTGAACATTAGTTTCTTGCTTGCTTCTCACTCCTGTGTTAAAAGCAAACACACATATGGTATTCCCCAAATCAAGTGTCTAAAGGAAGTGGTTTACCAAAACTTCTATTGATGATCATGTTGGCACAGAGGATTTTAAAGAGCATCTCAGATTATGGGTGGCACCATTGTTGCTGGCTTGTTAAAAATTAGTTGCTGAGCACAGCACTAGATCCAGAATGGTAGCTATAGCACAATATCCTTTGTGGATGTGCGATAGCTTGCTACGACAATCTTTTAAATGTAGTTAGTTTCCTTTAAAAAAATGCAAATGGCATTGGATGAGCACTACAATACTAAGGGCAATCTGGTGAAATACATTGCTCACAAAGAAATTGTTGTATTATTGCTTATTGCTTGTCTTTCCAGACATGAGCTTTTGGAAGAGGCTCGAAGAAAAGGTATTCCCTTTGCCCAGTGGGATGGCCCAACTGTAGTCGCCTGGCTGGAGGTGAGCCTGTCTCAGAACCTTCAGATTACTGGCAGCTAGTAGGTTAGGGATGGACAACTGCCTGGTGTTGTACACACTTTATCAGGTGTAGGGAACAATTTAACTACTCGTGTGTGTGCATGTGGGTATATGTGTGCTGTTTTAGGCCCAGGGAAGGTGTTTGTTTAAAAAGGAAATAAAGGAGAACTCGACATCTGGTTTGCTTCCTTCTTAAATTATTGATACATGTGCTCCGAAGCTTGGAGAGCTGCTTGTTCCTATTTTGGTCTCTCCTTGAGCTCCAGTGGACCACAATGCATCATTGCAGCTGCCATTTTGGAAAATCAGAAGTGACATTTCATAACTTTTGGCCTGAGTTTAAGCTGATTTAAAGCTGTTTCAAGGTGGTGGTCCCCCTGAAACAGCTTGTAATAGTCTAATATACCTAATTGATGAGTATGGGGGCTTAAAAACTCAGTTTTCCAACCAGTTTTTGGGTGTGGATATGGAGAGCTTGGTGGGGGGCTGAGGGGTCCCAAAAGGCACCTGGAACCTACAGTTCCCAATCCTATCATATAAAGGACTCTTCTGAGACTAAAACAACATGTGAGTGGTCAAAACACAATGAAATTGCCCCATCCATTTAGGTGCCATAGAGTGGTCAATTTAAAAAGGCGGGGCAGGGGCTGAGGGCTGCATGGAGCCCATGGGCAACATTTTCCCCAGCCCTGAAATAACTGATCTCAACTGTTAGTATACAATACTTTTCCCCTTTTGATAAGGGCTGTCAAAGGAGCTAGAGAACCTAATGATGGGAGTGCATGTGCTAGTAACTTCAAGGGTGGACTTCTGCAACATTCTGCAAAGTGGGCTACCTCTGCACCAAGTTCAGAAACTTCAATTATTGCAAAAGATGGCAACCAGATTGTTTACTGGTGCATCTAGGAGTGGTCATCTTATACCTGTATTAAAATCATTTCACTGGCTGCCAATTTGTTTCTGGAGAAGGTTCAGCCCTACATGGTTTGGATCCAGTTTATCTTCCAGATCACCTTCTCCTGTATAATCTGCTTTGTACACTCAAGTCTTCTGGGGTGCCAAGACTAGACTGGCAACTGTTAACCCGAGGACCTTTTTTTCAGCTGCTCTCAAATTGTGGAATGACCTGCTGGAAGAGGTTTGAGAGCTGCATATGCTGACTGCATTTAAAACAGCATTAAAGACCAATCTCTTCCAGCATACCTGGTGTTCATGTTTTTAACTGTGTTATATGTTAATTTGTTGGTGTATTTTGATCTGTTCTTCCTTGCCTTGCTACCTGTAGGGATTTGTAACTTCTTGCAGTTTGTTCAGTATTGTGCAAGTCACTTAAAATATGTGTTTTAGTCAACTTCTTTGGAGCTAATTATCAACGGAACAATATTATACTCTTAATTTAAAACAGAATTTTCTCCATCTTATCTAAAGGGTTAAATTATAGCCATTTGCCCAAGTTCCCATCTATACCATCAAATAAGATTCTAGTTACTTGTCTATTTCATTATATTTATTTCATCCAGTTCTAACAGCCATATTGATGAGATGATTTAAATAATTTTACAGTACAGTCTATCCATGCATACTTAGAAATAAGTAGTACTGAGATACGTAATAAGTAAGTACCAGTAAGGCTTGTAGTCTTTTTTTTCCTTTCTCCAAAAATGGATGCATAGTTTAATACTGCAACGGCAGAAAAGTCTGTTAAGGTTACATTCAGATGATAATCATCTGACACAGAGATAATACTGTGAAACTATTATTGTTTTTAAGACACAAGCTCCTATTCTTCTCCTATGATTAAAATTTGGAATTGATGTTTGTTTGCTTCATTGCATGAAACAATAGGTGAACACCTACATGGTTTTATCTAGTTTTTCAAACAGGAAAAACTAACATGAATGGTGTGTGTGAAAATGATTGGATGAAAATGTTTGCTGTTCAGTATACAATGGGCCCTTGATATCTGCTAGTGTTTGGTTCCAGGACCCCCTGTGGATACCAAAATTTGTGTATGCTCAGGTCTCATTGTGTACAATAGTGTAGTAAAATGGTATCCCTTATATAAAATGGCAAAATCAAATTTTGTTTTTTGGAATTTTTAGAGGCGGGGGAATATTTTCAAGCCATGGTTGGTTGAATCCACGGATACAGAATCTGCAGATACAGAGGACCAACTGTATTTCAGTTTGAACACTTTACTTGCATCGGATTAGGGGAGACAGTTGCAAATAGCGAGATGTACTTTTTCTTGCAGTAAAGCTGCCTCTTGCTCTTCTATTAGGTTTTACATGTATTAAGCTAGCAATGTCAGAACTATTTGGCTACTATCATGGTAGTAAGATATCAATATTCACTACTCCCCAACTTAATAAAAGGTCTGTGAACATTCAAAGTATCTGAGCTAAGCAGGTTGAAGGTGTTTGTCTCTCATCTGAGACTATAGCTAACATGAGTTTTGTTATGTGAAAGGCTGAATATCTAGAGAGGGAAACACAAACTCATCTGTTACCTCTTATGTTGTAGCTTTGGGTGGGCATGCCTGCCTGGTATGTTGCAGCATGCAGAGCCAATGTGAAGAGTGGTGCTATAATGTCTGCCTTGTCAGATACAGAGATACAGAGGGAGATTGGCATTAGCAATGCACTTCACCGACTAAAGTTGCGTCTTGCGATCCAAGAAATGGTGTCACTTACAAGCCCCTCAGCTCCACCCACCTCAAGGACAGTAAGTACTTCATGTAATTAGCAAACTAATCCTCTCATCTTTATGTAATGCTAGAAGGTTGCTATTCTCATTCTACACCCATGATGAAGAGCTGAATCCAAACCCAGAAACTTTTGATGAAACACAAAACTGCAGATTTTAGCTGGAATACAGAGCTCTGTTCACCACTTTGGTGTCCATGTTCCTCTGAGAGAAAGTGAAATGTTGTATCCCTGAAGTGAAGCCCAAAATTGATCCAAGTAAACTAAACATTTGTTTTACCATTGTGAGAGTTTGATTTGCTTGATTTATTTTAGTATGTTTATGTGCTGTATTTTAGCTGGGGTCTGTGGCCTGTCTTTCAAGATGATGTTGTAAAATGGCTCAAAGGTGCTGCTTATTCCACCTGCCATTAGCTCTGTTAACAGTTAGTTTTAAAACAAGCTAATATAATATGCTAAAAGTTTAGCTCTAACAGTGCTAATCACTGTCTTTCTGTGATAAGTGGGAGTAGTGTATACCAAGCTGGGTTGGCTGTCTTTGAAGAATGTTTGGATCATATTTTTCCTTTGGGTTCCTTGGTAGTTGTCAGAGAGGTGTCAGCAGGCAAAACTACACAGAAATGCCAGTACTCACATATTGTTGCCTCCATCTCCTGAAGGAGCAAGCCCACAACAGGATCACACAGGAATATGAAATAAGCAGGAGGATTAAGTAGACTGAAAGTTGGACATAAAGAAAACACACTGAAAAGCTGGTCATGAAGAAGATAGGCTACTGGTGTAGAGCTCTTAAAATGATAAATTTCCAAAGGAATCTCCAATAAGTTCTGTACAAGTTGCATTGAGACAAAAGTGCCCTTTATTTCAGATGCTGCATTTTTTTCCTTCAGAAACTTTGTATATTAAGAACTCAAGATGTTGTTCTTTAACAGTATAAATTGAGAATTGCTTTTCATGGCATCAGTCTCATTGTTTGAGCTACTGAAAACTGTGTCCAGATGATTATCAGGTTGACAATACTGATAATTCCTTCCTCTTCTGTTCATCTGATACATATTCACTGCTCCCCATGCTTATCCCTGACCAGTCATCTGGAAATGTCTGGGTCACACATGAAGAGATGGAAACAATGGCAACTTCAACCAAAACGGTAAATGTTTTCTGTGTAACATTTTCACTTTGATAACTTATGCTTCAGTATTTGAGATCCCTACCAGCCCACCCTCATAAAAAATTGTCAGGGAAATCAATATACATCTGGTCAAAGTAGAGGGCTTTGCATGTATTATAACTTCAGCTCATGTTTTTCTAACATATTTTACCATTGACAAGAAGTTGGCTCATCTTTAATCAAGTGATTGTCTGGTTTGGTATGAATAAGAGGTATATTTTCATTTGAGATACTGTTAATGTTCAAGAGCCAACATAATTGTTGTTTATAGTCTACTTGAGATTTCTCAAAATCTTGAAAAGGCAAGGGTATAAATTACTGATATAATAAACAGTTGCAATCCTTTTTATAAGGTGAAAATGTCGGATGAATATTCAAGAAGCCATCCTATGTCCGTGATGACTGACTTGTTTTGGGAAAGGTTCTCTTTAACCTGTGTCTGAGTAGTGGTTAGTGGTTGTGAAGTTTCCCCATCCAAAACTTGTTTTTTTCAGACTAGTGCAAGTCAATTGGCAGATTTGTTCCTCTTGTTTAAGTAGAAGTGAATACATTGTATGGTAAGCTCTCTAGCCTATACAGGTATAAAAGAAGCATGTTCACCGATTAGATTATGGCAATTTGCTATTCATTGACTATTCATTTAATTGTGTGGTGGGGATACTCTTTGTGAAACTATCCTGATTATTTTGTCTGATTATGTGTGAGGTCTTTACTTTTATCTGAAATACTGTCAGCCCCTGCATGGAGGTAACTGACTTTGCCTGTTATTTTATTGACATGCTGCATTGTTGCATATAGGACACTGAGGAGGGCAGTTGGGCACAGGTGAGACTTCTGCATTATATTGTATTTTGTTTACTGTTACTTGGGAACACAAAACTAAGAGAGCTGGTTCAGACTGGCAAAATTGAGTTGAGCTGTGACATTAAGAACACCTGAATTTTTGGAGCACTTGAAGAAATTCCTGAATGTATATCACTGGGTGATCTTTGAAAACATGCAGAATGCTCTTAAGTTGTCTTACACTTCCTTTCTGGGTAATAATACCTATTGTAGTTTCCAAATGTGATAAATTATCACAGTACAGGACACAATAACTAATTTCTTTTAGGAAAAACCCCTAGAGTCTTACACAACCCTCCAGATGGCTCTATTAGCACTACAATGTTGCAAAACTGTTTCTTTTTCTTAATTTTAGCAGGCATTGTTCTCAGCCAGATTCTGCAGTCCTCTAAGTCTTCGTTTGTTCCTCTGCATTAGAGCTAATGCCTATAGCCTTATTTTTTTAAAATTTTTCCTTTTCAGATATTTACTGTTTGTTCTTCCAGTAAGAAGGAACTTAATAAAATCCTGTCTATGTGTTTGGGGATCACTGTTTCTTTGGTTTTCACATGCAGATTCTCTTCTTTTGGAAAGTGTGAAAGGAAATAGAGTGGAGCTAGATTGTATAAGTGTATTTATAATATCCATGCCTTTCATGGCATTTTCGGATGTTGTTGTTGTGATAAATCACTGTAAGGAATCCCATTGCACAAAGCCTTCAGACTTCCATACTCTATTGGCTGTTACCACCAGATGAACTTATGTGCAGGAATTTTTGTAGAACAGTTTGCAGTAATCTCCTTGTAAAACTGTGGTGTATATCTGCCCAAGGGACTGAAAATGAAGTCCACGTGCTCTCTATTTTATTTGTAATTAAGGTTTTTGAATTGTGCCATAACTTACATGATGGTGATACCTGATCCAGGCAAGCAGCCCATGTTCCATTCACTGCCGCTGTGAGAATCAGCATCTCTAATCCCTCAGGACCAAGTCTGTGTAGTTGTCACATCCGTAATGAACCTATTTTGTAGACTGTTTTCAAGGCCTCTTATTGCAAAGTATCATATGGAGTGTTGCATAACACTTGACATGAAAAGTTTTGGGATTGCTAGTTGTATGCCTAGCTATGTCTCAAATCTGATGACAGTTTGTGTCAGTGGAACTAGGCCAAAGAAAATGGCAATCAAAGCTACTACTTAGTATACCACTTGGCTATTACCTGAATGACATGGTTACAGTATACATAATGAATAGTTATGGTTATTTTTTCCCCCTAAACTCAAGGCAGAACGTTACTGTACATTTGCTAACTTTTATTTTTGAATTTCGTTTCTGAGATAACCCAGTTAGGATTCTATCAGTGCTTCTGACAGTCATGCAGTTAATGTGTTAATAATAAGTTTTTACTTTCACAGACACTGGCTTATGGGGACATGAACCATGAGTGGATAGGGAATGAATGGCTTCCTAGCCTAGGTCTCCCACAGTATCGCAGCTACTTCATGGAGTGTCTTGTAGATGCACGAATGTTGGATCATCTGACCAAGAAAGATCTTCGAGTGCATCTGAAGATGGTGGACAGTTTCCATCGGTAAGGATTATTTTTAGGACATATTTCTCATCTCAGTGGAGCAGGACTCCTTTTGAAGACCAATTAATTGTTTCATTTGCCTATTTGTTCTCTCCAATTTGAATTGATTTCACCTAATTACTTTAGTCAGTAATGCCAAGCCTATTAGAAACAAGTTGATTGTACTGTTTCTAGAAGTAGGGGCAAACTTAAGATTAATGAGATGAATTGAATCAGTAGCATGTTTTTTTCTGCAGCCTGAAAATTAACAACAATGAAGAAGTGGAAGTGATTTGAAAATCTGTTGATATTGAAGACTTTTTCTTCTCAGCATACTTGAACAGAAGGACAGAACATCACTTAGGGTTGTGTGATTATACAGCGATCTAAGATTGTTCCACTAAATTTCAAATGGAACATGAAGCTTTAATATAAAATGCATAGAATAAGTGTTGTATCGTATTATTGCAGAACAAGCCTGCAGTATGGTATTATGTGTCTGAAGAGGCTGAACTATGATAGAAAGGAGCTGGAGAGGAGGCGGGAAGAAAGCCAGCATGAAATCAAAGGTAAGTAACAGTGCAGTTCCATGGAAATTATAAAACAATTGTTCCATTAAATTTAACTGTTCCTGGCATTCTCCCTTCCCCTTCTTGAAATGTGATCAATGCTGTTTACAAAGTCAACATTTGCAGTTGCAGGGACATGAAATTGATATCTCACCTATCTCCTTAACTTCTAGAAATTTTCTAGTCACTGGTTTTACAATAACAATTTCCTGTATATATAACGTATACTTGAAAGTTCCTAAATAGACTGCTTTCTTGCTCTTTTTCCCCAGTATCTCCTTTGTTTGGTTTGTCATGCTCACTTTTTCTTGTGGTTTTTTTTAAAAAAACTTTTACTTGAAGATTGATATCCTGGGGTGGAAAATATCTCCAAAAGTTGTCTTCATTAGAGAGCTGCTCGCAAACTGTAACTTCAGTTGATAGCTCCTTCCCCTAGAACTTGTTGTATCAGTTTCTGAGGAAATAAAAAAGTTGCAATTTGTGGGGATAGGGTCATCAACTAGTTAAAGATTTTTGGTTAATTGTTTATCTCTTAGTAAATGAAGTAAATATTCCAGATTATGTAGGCTGGCTGTCTAATGGTAGTGCATTTTGACACTTAAGCCTATCTGATTGTTCTTCCTCAGAAGATTTCCTCCAGGTCTTCCTACCATCTGAAGTTAGGCAGGTGTGACCCAGGAGCAGGCTCTTCATATTGAATGGTCTTCCCAGTGAAGTTTGCTTGGCACTAATTGTGATGTCTCTTCTGTGCCAGGTGAAAGTTGTTGATTTGTCTTGATTACTGCCTTTCTGTGTTCTGCTCTTTGGTTTTTTCCCTCCTGGACTATCTTCAGGTAGTGCTAAAGACTTGAACTTACCGTCCTGAGTTTAATGTATGGTACTGAACAAATGAGTGTGTTCTGAGACTGCAGAAACTTGAGCAGTCAGATTTTACTTCTCAGGAATAAGCTTATGGAAACCCTATGAGCTGCTTGTCTGCACAAGGTGGACTGTCATTGCTGCTTATATTGCTTCTTATATTACAGATGTCAAAACAATACATACGCATTTTTTTATATATTAGGCAGTTTACTGAAACTTAAATGTTCTGAATGATGGTTGTATTTGTCCTGAATACATGACTTCACTGTCTTCTAGATGTGTTAGTCTGGACCAATGATCAAGTAATTCACTGGATACAATCTATTGGACTTAGAGAATATGCCAACAACGTTATTGAGAGTGGGGTTCATGGAGCACTCATAGCTTTGGATGAAAATTTTGATTACAATAGTCTGGCTCTTGTGTTACAAATACCAACTCAAAACACTCAGGTAGGTAGAAATATTTGCACTAGTGTTTTGTGAATAAAGGTTACATATTCTTGTCTAAAGATGTAATTTATACCATTGTGCTTTTGATAAATGAGACAGTTCCTGTAAACTTGTTTTATAATATTCAACTCTTACTTCACTGCTCACTTATCACCTGCTTTCCATTAATTTAGCCCCATCCTTTTACCACCCTTGTAATTCCCTAATTTTACCCAGGTGTCTGCCCACCCCAAAAAAATCCTTTCTTTTTATTTTACCAACACTTTATTTCACAACTAGGTAAACTAGGCTAGATTTTTCTCTGTTTCAGTCACACAGCTTAGTCATACACATTAATGTTTCTCTGTTCTCCAGGCTTCCCACCTCCCAGTAAAAAGAGGTAGGAGAACCAGGCACTGAAATGTTTAAAATGGGCAGCTGTCCAAACAGCAGCCACTCTTACATCTGCCAGTGCCACTGCGAGCTAACCTTTGTGATTCACCAACCCTTTCTCCAAAAATCTATGCCTACAAAGCTCAGGTACCCATGAAAATTACATCTGACCCTAATCCTGTAGAAGCAGGCATAGTGTTAACTCTGTAGCAGTACACTTGCCCCAAAGCTTTGGTGTTTCATGCAATGTAGTTGTTTTTGTTTTTTCCTGTGGACCTGTGATCTAGAGATGTTTGCTGTTATGAATGAGTGTAAGAAGAGCCCAGTAGGAGCAAACCAACCATCTATTTCAGGGCAGGACAACAGCAACAGGCTGAGCATCCACTTTTCCAGCTATATGTTTGAGGGCCATGCATTGTTTGAGTTTTGATTTCCAGAATTCTTTGTTCATTGAACAATTGAATAACAGTATTACATAATTTTTCAATAAATACTCTCCTCATGAGTATCTTAGTCCTTTTCTCACCCCCCCCCCCCGATAGCTCACTATGTAGTTTTATCTAGCTAACAGTGGCTGGAAGTTACTTCCTAATAAGCAGGCCTCGGGTTGCACTTTTAATCCTGAATCTCTTTATCTGGCTTCTGGACCACTAGTTTAGTCCTTTTTCTTCCCATTTCTCTCTCTCTCTCTCTTTCTTTGCAAAGTTTATACCTGTTTAACTGGGAATAATTAAACTACCATAAAGAAGGTAAACTAGCACAAAGACAGAGAAGGTATAATTCTTGCATTCACACTATCAAAAATTGAACTACCTCTAGTGGAGAAGTCAAGGGGGGGAGGTATCACTGCTTTTTTTTTGCCCTAGCTGTCTGCAGGCCTGAGTGGTGGTGGCAGCACTTGGTCATTACCATCACCACTGCTGCTTTGCTTTCCCAGCCTTCATTTTTACTAGGCCTTCTTTGTACTGCCTTTTGGGGGAAACTGAAGCAGCAACATTGAGGAAGGCAGAGTATGCTTAGAAACCTGCTAGGAAGGCAGAGTAGCTTAGAAACAGAATGATGTCTCTTCCTTTTCTCTGCTTTTCTCACTCTTCTCTGTTTCTCCACTGATGATAGAAAATGGCATCTCATCTTTTCTTGCTTCTTTGACCCTTACCAGTGAAACAGGTCAGGACTTTTTTTTACTAAATGAATGAGTGATCTATGTAGTTTAGCGTTTTGTTTCTCACTTTTAGCCAATTTATGCTCTAGGAAGACCAACAATAATGATTCCCTCCAGTTTGTTCCCTGAAAACTGAGCCACAAGTATAATTTATTCTTATTTGTTTCACAGAAGAATGGTGCTAATAATTGGCTTCCATCATGTCTTATTGAAATGGAAAGTCCAAATGCAAAGTCTTTGTAAATAAGTGTGAGACATGTCACATGGTACTACAGCAGTTTTCAGCAAAAGACTTATGATTTACTCTGACTAGTAGTTTGGCGACTTTGCTAGTTTGGTATTTACATCATTTGTTTCCTTTTGATAGATTACTGTTTTTGGCTTATCTAATGTTATTTCCAGGCACGACAGGTGATGGAGAGAGAATTCAACAATCTGCTTGCCTTGGGCACTGATAGGAGGCTTGATGATGTGAGTACAAAGTACTATCCTCTCACTAAATCATGCTGGGAATTTGACAAATATTGGGCTCATACGATTGGCTAAGAAACTGGTGAAGCAAATGGAATACTGGAAATATGAATGGGTTTGCATTATCTTCCTTGAAGGAACAGTATCTTGCTCACTTTCAGTGTGGGAAAAGTGGGTATGAATATGCTAAACAAGGGAGGTTCCAGGTTACAAACAGCATGCTGCTCCATTACAAAACTGTGTGGTGGGGAAGAGTTATAACAGAGGACATCTCTGCATTTCTTGTGAGAGGAAGGATTGGTGTCAAACAGAACTCATGCTGTTTGCTTTTCTTTTTTAATCTGCAAAGGGATTCTTCTGTCATGAACTAAAGCATTAACTCCAGCCAACCTGTTCTTTAGGAAAATTTATATAAATAAAGTATCTCTGCGTGGATGTCCCTGTGTTAGTTTTACCATTACCTCTTTCAGTGAAACAGGATTAAAATCTCAACAGCCACATGGTTTTGCATACATTTACATTCAATCCACTAGTCAAAATGGTACAAATCTGTCTGTAGGCAAAACTTGAGTGTTTGAACTATGGAGTTTGCTTCCTAAGGAGTAGTAGCAACTATATGTTTTTAAGCTGCTCTGGATAAAGCTCTGAAGACCAATGATGCTGGAGACACTTCTGACTTCCACTAGGACCTCATAACCTTCCTTTGTCATTTCTCCTGTTAATCAATCTCCATGAGATGTGGAACAGCTCTCCTTTGTCAACCATGCGATAAAGTGTCCTACTATTGTACCAGAAGCAAATATTCACAGTCAAACTACTCTGTGGAATAGATCCATTTGTATGCTTTATGAATCAATGTCACACTGCTTGATGTACCAAAGTTTTCTGTATTAGTCAATAAATATAAACACTGGACTGGAAATTTATTGAAGAGTTTCTTTAACTTCAGAATCTGTGAACATCTTGCTATAGGTGTCAAATCTATTTGACCGAAAAAAATCATATCAACAGAGTTCTTGTGGAACACAGTGGAGACAGGGATGATGGGAGGTGGAGATATGGTGCCTTCTGGAATACTTAGTCTTTGCAGCTGTAAAAGATGCTAACTCTTCTCTCAAGCATCCAGGTGCCAAGCTATGTATGACAGTAGCCCAGTGCAACATGAGCTGTGCAGAATCCTTTTGTAACTTAAATCTTTGCAGACATCAGTGGCTTGAGGAGAAAAGAGTACTGCTTCCTGAAAGGGTTCCATATTTTAGAGTAATTTTTAAATTCCTTTTTATTCCACTACAAAATTGAAGAGATAATGCCAGCAAGCAGCTATTTTGCCTTTTTTTTTTTTTTTTTGTGGAGTTGTCCTGCCACTAAAATGGGCCATGGGATAGAACACTGTAATTTTTTTTTCTTTTAAAGTACCCAAATATACATACTGGCATTCCAAGAACAAAATAAACAGGTGTATATCATGAAGATGTACTCTAGGGTCAGTCAACTGCAAAGGGGGAAGGCATCCCCCTCTCCTGACAGGCCACATTGTTATAACTAGAAGTGATAGCATGACACTTCTGATTTCAGAATCCAGTATAAAAATGGCTGATTTTTAACAGGTTTCTGAGAAGTTGTAGATTATGGAAAGTAATGGTGTGCAAGGGGAACCAAACCACCACAGATGATGTAGTTTTGGTGGTTTGAGTCAGAAATTGGACTGAATTTGTTATATTTTTTTAAATAAATTTTGTTTTTTAGGGGTTATGAAGAAACCCCTGGGAAGCTTCAGGTACCACAAAATGGCATTCTGAGAGATGAACTTTCCCCAACTTGGTCTACCAAGTATCTGACTAGCAGCTGAGGATAAGCTTCAATGGAAATGCTAGAGACCAAGTAATACATCACATGTGCCATATTTTCCAACATAGGTTTGTGGGCGAGGGAATGACAAATATATGCATCATTTTCTCCAAAAATGTCTGTGTTTTGTCACAGTTAAACATGTTTGGCACAAGTATCTCAGTGGTAAAAACATACTAAGTTTCTCAGTGGTAAAAACATACTAATAAAATGGATTGTCCTTTATGAAACCCAACCACGTGTTATCTTAATTGGACTACTTCAGTCTTATGGTAGAGTGGACTGTTGTGTATTTTTTCTGCACCAGGTTAAAAAAAAGTTATGTATGATGCAGGTTGGCGGGTAGGGAGCAAATGATCTTTAGAGAGAAAGGACAGAAAAAGAAGTTTGCATGTTCAGTTTTTTATTATATAATGCGGATTCTGTCAGTTTGATATAATGGATTCTGTGACATCAGATCTTTTGAAATAGTGATGTACAGGTAAGTATAGTGGTCTCATGGAACTTGCAGTACTGGTAGGTACCTATACAAAAAACTGTGGAGAAACATACAGTCTCCTCTTCAAGAATGGAAGTGGATATTCTGACTGGTTGTCACAGAGTGACCAACGGTGCTACTAGCCCAAAAAGGAGTGCATGTGCATATAGATCATATTTGAATTCCCATCTGACATTTTGCTGGCAACAGTATTATTTTCTTTTTGGTGCTAGCTTTAAACCTTACGATTTCCCCAAGAATGTACTGTTGATATAACATGCTGTTGTATTTTGTCTTATTTTTTGTAAATGCCCTAGAAGCATTGCTGATGGGATACTATATATACTTTTAAATAAATAAGCAAGCTTAAATTTGACCAGTATGAATTCTATATTCAGTCTGCTACGCTGCAGTTAATTTCACAATGTTAGGGTGGATGAGATATAGTTGAGGAATAACTATAGAAACATGAAGAAAAGATTCCCGAAATCCTCTGATCTGACACAGTTGTCTCCTCCTACCAAATATCGGGTATCTGAAGTAGAGTGATTATTCCACCACCTCCTTCGGCAACTAATCCTGCTGCATTGCTCATGTTAGCTGCTCAACATCAGTCCTCACCAGCTGTCAAGTTAAATAAATGGACCAGAGAATCAGTGTGCTACATAGGGAGGAAGGGTTGAGGAATGGACACGCTAGAAAGAAGTTTTGTTCCAACCCTATGTGCCATTGTCTCAGCAACTCCCACCAGTGGCATGCTACCTCAGCAGCTTATCCCATGGGAATGCTGCCCTCTATGGAAGGAAGTTTGCCTGCTGCTGTTGTAACTAACTGTGATAACTTGGTGCTTAGTATAGCTTAGAAGTCCACATTGTCTTCAAATTTCTATTTGTAGCGGTACCCAGAATTACTTTGAGCTACAGAATGGACAGTTCAGTTAATGTCATCAGCAACTCTGTCTACCCAGGCAGCCAGTTGGTTCTTCCTGACCTAAAAGGGAAATAGAAGGAGTTCCAAATCAAGCTAAGACTTGGAAAGCAGCAGTATGTATTGTGCCTAATTACTAACTGCTAACTTTGTGACTCCCTAAAGGTGAAGATTGGTGCTTTACTCATCAACTCTTGCTTGACATGGAACCAGACATGAATCCCATATAGGCAAGCTTCTTCAGGAAATCCCAAAAATGATGCAATCCAGTTTTTTGGCCTGAATCAAGATTTCTCACTGCCAAAACTTCTCTAGCATGTATGTTTATATCCTGGATTCTTAAAACAGGGGGATACTAAGGACAAGAGTAGGCAAAGTGCAACCTGTTGGTTGCATGTGCCTCCCGGGGCCCCCCTGGGGTGTAGGTGAAAATTTTTACTGCTCCAAAACATTGTCCTAAATTCTCCACAATGGCCTCTGGGGTGTGTGGAGCACATTTCCACTATATTTGGAGACCCCCCCGGGGTCAAATTTTCTTTAAATTAAAAAAAATTGTCCTAAGATGTCCTTTAAAGAGCATGGTGGCATTTCTACCACATGGGGAGTTGGGAGGAGAGCTGGTACAAATTAACCCTTGAAATGCCTTTTCTGAAACAGGACATGAACAGGAAGTGACTTCCACTTACTTCCTCTTGTTAAAAAAGGCCTCTCCTGGGACAAAAGTGGTCCAGAAAAGCCCTAAATCATTGTGAAAATGCCTCTATATCCTTTAGAGGGTGTTTGCAGGCAGGGGGTGCAGTCATCCAAGCTCTAGTGGGAGGTGTTCACCCCTGATGTAGGGAGGTTTAATTGCACGTTCATTGATTTTAAAACTGTAATTTATACTACCACAGCTGTTGTGAGTTTCTCTTTGAAGGACTTTCAAAAGCAAGGTATAAATGCTGAAACGAAATGTGCAGAAAATGAGCCCTGTGACAGCAAAATCCTATAGTCTTAGTGAGAAGAAGTTCAGTGATTTGTTTGGGAGGGCGGGGACTGCATTCTGTAGGATACACGTTTTGTATGATCAAAAAAAACCGTTCTGTTTACTGTCACTTTGGAACAAGCTAAAGGAAAATAGTTAACCTGTAAAGGCTGGAGCTAATATGGCAATGTTATACACAGAGAATCAAGTAAATCTGTAAGTCAACTGGGAATTATACAACCCTCCAGATGCTATTGCACTTCTCAATATTCCTCATCATTGAATATACTGACTGGAGTTCCTGTGATTTGCAGTCTAACAAAACCTAGACGACTGCAGGATCCCTACTTCTGATTTAAGCACTAAGATGACATCATGGAATAGGGAGTAAAAATGTATCTTACATTATAATATAGCACTCCATTGCTGCAACTGGAGCAAGAATTTTAGCTAAAATATTTATATCCTACATTTGAAAAGGTGGCTAGCAAAACAAGTGAAAAAAAATAACGAAACATGCAATAAAAACACACAAAAGGTGGTACCAGTCAGATCTTTTATCACACCATTCTCTGTGTTATTAATTGAATTTTATAGGGCCTAAAGACAATGGCATCCTCCAGTCATAATTATACCCTTGTTTTTCTACCACTGATAGGATCTTTTTTCCCTCTGTGGAAAATCCGTTAAGGAGAAAAGGATGGATTAGCTGCACAGTGCCTTCTAACGTCTTAGTTTCAGGAGCCCTCTGGAAATATCTTGAGTTGCAGCATACAATAAATACTCTAAGGGCAACTTTCCAAAAAGAGAGAGAGAGAAACAGCAGCAGATGACTGGTTAGTAAAGGCATAAGCAAGCTTAACTCAAGCCACTGAAGTCTGAAAGCTTTCACATAGTGGCAGAAGACTATCAGGGAGGGAGGAAGATGGACTTCCCCGGCAACAAGTTCAGAGGCTGGATACACCCACTGGAAAAGCCAATCACCCTTGACTTTGGAACCTTCAGGAAGCTTTCTGCTGGTGGTTGTAATACTTAAGCAAACACATATTGGAAAGATGATTCCTCAGTAATCTTTTTCTCAGCAAATTTAGAAAGATAAGGAGATAGCAGTTTTATTCTAAGTTGTTGATTCTTTTGAAACGATGATTATCCTCGTCTACATTATTGAAAGAATTGTATACTGTGGTTTCAAAATCAATTTTTAGAAGGAGCTCACTTCAAAAGAAATACTTTGTAAGTATAGCAGAGCATCTTCCCCCTTCTGATCTCTTCTGTTCTCTTAGAATATTACTCATCATTTTTACTTTCTGTTTTGGTTTGTGTGTACATGTGTACGTGCCATCAAGTTGCCTGTCAACCCATGAAGTTCACAGGGTTTTCTTATTTAAGGAATACTTTGGTGGTTTCTTCCTTTGAAATATTTGATCTAGAAATGCAAAATAATCATAAGGCTGCCAACAGACTTGCTGCTGCTGCTGCCACTTGCAGCAAAATGAACACCCAAACCAACACTGTTTAAAACTTCTAGGGTACCTTACATATGGTCAGTAAGAATGGAAGTCCTTTCTCTCATGTTTACAGTCTGAGTCCCAGTGGAGAAAGCATGAAGCTACTGCCACCAATAACAGTTTGCTGGATATCTGGGAAACTTGTTGGAGATTTTTTCCTAGCCATGCGAAATTTTATTAAATGGTCTTTCTGAGTTTCTGTTTCAATGAACAGGGTAGAAAATTTCAAGAGACCATTTATGCACACAACTCCAAACAGCAAGAGAAGATAACACTAAAAATCAAACCACTAAAAACAGCTGCATTTAAAAACCAGAGGAACTCAGTAAAACAGGAAAAACATCTGGGTAGATTGTAAAACATCCCTTAGAGTAAGAATATTTTTGAAATGGAAAGGAGAGGAACTTGCCTGACCTGCAAATCTACAAATTCCACAAATCTGGCATCACTACAGAGCCTAAGTTCTAAATTGTGGTCAGTGAACTCCTAGAGAGTCCATGTGTGGGGTTTAGGATGTTTTTAAACTGGACACAGAAACAAAGGACTATTTACTTCTATAACTTCAATGTTACTTTGAAAATTGAGGAGATTTTTTTTTCTGGGAAGGGGATCCGTAAGTTTCGTGAGATTCTGATAGGGGGTTCTTGACTGCCCAAAATGTTAAAAATGCCTACTAAAATCTCCTGCCATCATCCCTGTTAATCTGCCCTAATTGTAAGCCAGAGAGCAGGGCTTTTGATGTTACGGTCATAACCATTTTAGACTATGCTTCAGCATTCTGTTAAGACTGAGGATATATGGGTGAATATCAACCATGGTATTGTAAAGTACAGTCCCTTTAGCATGCCCAGATTCCATTTTAAAGGGGAAAAATGCATTTGGCTCACCATTAACACAACAGATAGCCTTAATGGATGCCATTTTTGTACTCCATGTAGTCTTCTCTATCACAGAATAAAATTTGTATATTCTGTTCAGAGTGCTTGAACTAACTTATATGACATAGTGAGTACAAATCGATTTTAATCAGTATGAAAATGGAATCTTGTATTTAAATTCAGTTTCTTGATTTGATTCTTAGAAAATCTGATCTCATAGGTATGATAAGACTTGTCAGATGGTTCTGTTAAGTTGAGGGGGTAAATGGGTTTTTCTTTTCCGTTAAAAAATCATGTTAAATGGGTAGGACTTCTGTTCCTTGAGAGTTTCTGCAGGAGATCTATGTAGAGATCCTTCCAACAAGGAAATTATTGTTTGAGGATAAATTCTCGGTTTTAAGAATTCTTGGTCTTGGTTAGTTTTGCCAGACAGCAAATTTATGGAATTTAGGAAGACTAGCTGTATGCCTCCTAGGTCCTAGATATGATTTCAGAAATTGATATTTTAACTCCTAAAGCCTACTAACACATGTTTAGAACCTAACTGCTTTAGGAGAGAGACAGTTTTTAAAGACTTCACATCTTTGTATATTGGATTGCCTACTTAAGACTGGATTTTTAAAAATCAGTTGCTAAAGTTTCCCTCTGGATATGATTCTTCTCCCTTCATGCTTAGATGATTGTTTTATCCAGTGCTTGCCTTGCAATGCAGCCCATATTTTTGCACTGTTGCTTATGTTACTTTTAGAGTCCCTGCTACATATGGGTCGAGGTGGATAGATGATGAAGCAGTCACATAACATCTCAATTTTTGAACAAAAAGGAGATTAGCTACAGTCTTCTGGATGGCTGTTTCCAATTTCTTCTGAGGATGTTCTGCTGCATTCTACCTCAGTTCTCAAAAATCTATGTTCTCCACCTGCCTATGGGAGAGAGCTCTAATCTCCTGACACATCTTCTCACTACATGAGAACCTAGCCTCAAAAACTTCTGTAACAAGAGAGAGAAAGAAATGTTACAAGCATAGGAATGTTGACCAGAGATGAGCAGTTTCTTGCTGTGTGCAGACTTGCCAGTTTTGATCTCTCTGCAATAAAAACATACTTGAGACCTCTATTTTCCACCCTTAATACATCTGCTTCAAGAGCTTTGGAGCAAATGTCCTCTTGAAATTCTTCACCTTATTTATGGGAAGAGGGAATGGTGGCACTGCTTTAGAGTTTTAGTTTTTTAGGGGAGGGGCTCACAGTAGTAGAGGCAGTAGCACAGCTTATTTTATTCCTAAGGTTTTTTCTTTTTCTTTTCAGCTGCTTTGCAATCTTCCTGGAATATTTTGAAAGGGAATGGCAGCTGCCACAATCAAAAAAGTGGCAAATATCCAGAGAAAAATTCTTCAAGGGGGTTTTTCTGTATAGATGAAAGGAAAAAAATATGGGAAAGATATTGGGAGGATTGGCTCAGAACCAGGATCAGCCCACCATTAGGCAGAGTGAGGCTACTGCCACAAGAAGCAGATTTGGTGTGTAATGAAATTTTTTCATTGATTATCATTGTGTTACTGCCAGAGAAAAAGGAGAGGCACTTGTGGAATCTTCAGTTACTTATATGATCCAGGAAGCTAAATAGGGTCAGCCCTGATGAGTACTTTGATGGGAGCCCACCAACAAACACTAGGTGCTGTAGGGTATACTTCTAAGGGAGGAACTGGCAAAACCACCTCTGAGTATTCCTCACCTAAGAAAACCAATAAAACTCATGGGGTCACCACAAGGCAGCAGGCAACTTGCAGGCACATATACACACAAATACCAAAATAACTTGACTTGAATAAATGAAGATGCTGTTAGAACAGTGCAATGTATTGGGCCAGCTTTGCTTGATCCTTGCTCCTGTATTTTCCCATAAGCCTGCCTGAGTCTTATGGTTTTTATGAGAGGGCTTCCTCACTATCCTATGACTCACAAGCTTGTCTGATGAGAACATGGGAGAGAAACTTCTTGGTGGCTTTTCCTAGGCTATGAAACTCCCACCCAAGAGAGGCATAGTTGGCTTCTCTGTTCTCTTTTATCCAGCGGGCACAGACTGTCTTATGTAAACAGGCCTTCAACCTTTAACTGTTTGCAGTAGAGGGATATACAATGAGTGTTCAAATAAATATTTGAAATTTCCCGTTGTAGTGGTGCATGGTGAACTAAATCATGTTGTCATGGACTTTCTTCGTCTCCCTGTGGTTCAAGAGGGCTGTTGAGTCTCTGTTACTAATTACGGGACTTCTGTCCTTTCTCCATATTGTATATGTCTACCTCATCACTCTACTTGATATGTGGTATAATATTTCTTCTCTTTTTTACAGGGTGATGACAAGACTTTTCGGAGAACTCCTTCTTGGCGAAAGCGTTTCCGCCCCCGAGAGTTTCATAGCATCAACATGCTCAGTGGGTCATCAGAAACGCTGCCAGCAGGATTCCGAGTCACCTCCTTGGTGCCCTTGCCACCTCCTTCAGCACCACCGAAGAAAATGCCGCCAGAAGGTGAGATTCTAACTCTCCTTTGCTCTTGTTCATGAGAGGTGAATATGACCATTTTGTCTGTATGTTGCATGGTGTGCTCACTGCTGCTGTTGTGAAGCTCATTGCTTTGCTTGCTTGAGCAGTATCATATAACTGCTAAACCAATCTCTTGCCTTAAAAAAACCCACAAAAGTATTGGACTTTTTAAGGCACCACCTGCATCTGATGCCAGACTGAGAGAGTTTTGATATTTGACAAAAAGCTTTGAGTCCAGTTAGTGTTTCATTATTTCTACTCACTAAGATATCCATATCTGAATTCTGTGCATTTGAAAATGCATGGTTCCTTTAGCCTTGGGTTTCTAATAGCCTGGAGTTGCAATTATATAAGATGATAAAAAGAACAAATTGTTTTGTATCTCTTTATTTAGTTTCTGACAAATCTTGAAGAAAAAGTCTGACCCTTGGAAATAGTCCATCTTAGAAGTGTACAGTACACAAACAAATTTAGCAATTTCAGTGGGTGTCACCTCCCATCCCCACAAAACTTAGCAACATCACTCAGCCCAGTTTAGATCCATAGGTATCACTCTGGGTGCTTTAGATATCATCTGTCAGATGATTTATTGGTGTAGCGGTTTGAGTGTGGGACTACAGTTCTGGAGACCAGGGTCTGAATACCTGCTCAGGCTCAGAAATCCACTGGGTGTCCTTGGGCACATCACACACACTCTGAGCTGCAGAAAACCCCCAATAGGTTTGCCTTAGGGTCAGCATGAATCAGAAACGACTTGAAGGCACACAACAACAGTCATTTACTAGTCTGAAATTTTCCTCCGTTATCAGTCTTTCAACCCTTATAGCTCTGGTGCCAAGATTCTCTGCTTTTATGCCTATTTGCAAGATTGGGTAGGTGTTTTTAATAACTGAAACACTATGTTTGCTTAAATAAAAGTGTCTAAATGCTGACCTCCATAATAAGTCAAGCTAGGCAGTTAATAAAGGCAACCCGGGTTTAATTGTATGCTTTGCGTGAGAGCTGTGACCTCACTAATTGCATGCTTTTGTGTGTTGTTACTGAATGGTTTGCAGTTGGTGCATCTGGGTCACAAAGACTGGAGACATCCACAGTTCGCACATATTCCTGCTGAGATTCAGTTTCCAGTGGGACTTGGCCCAGACCTCAGGTAAGTTTAGAAATGAGGACAGAGCAGATGCAATCCTGATAGTCCATAAAATATACAGAAATTAATAGATGAAACTAGCTTTTTCATGCAGTGTAGACGCTTACTGCTCTACTTTCATAGTTCTAAATAGAAATCTTGTGATCTGTCTTAATCCATTTGCAGGGAAGCTTCCTGCATTGCTGCTTCAGCCTTTTATGGCAGAACTGTTGCAAGCAGTATGAAGACAAAGGAAATTGTATGGGAATTGTGTTTTCTTCCCAAGTGTAGCACATGAGGACCACACATTTCCTTCTGGTTCATGTCAGACCAGAGGACTCACTGCAGTTGCTTTGTAGCTGGTATGAACCAAATTTATTCAGTCAACCCTAGCAATAACAAACCTATAAAGGCATGGTGTTTAGTACTATTGTGATTAGATCTTTCTTTATCTTTGGAGCAGACATTTAGTGGGCCCAGGATACAGAAAAGCAGAGCCTTGGCACTTTTTTTTAAAGCAGAAGCAATGATCCCGTCTTCCACATCCTTCAGTTATTCAGGGGTAGTGACTGTCCTTACTGGTGTGGGCAGGATTATCTTCTGTCTACCCAGAAAGCTTATCAGTAAGAAGGTAGCACAAGGAGGAGAGAGACAGAGAGAGAGAGAGAGAGAGATCAGGAGCTGTTGTAACTGCGCATTAACTTTGTCCACAAGTGCCATGCATGGCTAAATCCATTTGTCCTGCCCACATTTATAAGGTAGGCTGGGAATGTGGAGGAATGGAATGGGAAGGTGGGGGGCAGATACGGTTTCAGTAGCAATCTGTGACCAAACCAGATGTATAGGCTAATGTAAGATCTATCTCTATCCCATTGCCCTCTTGCCTTTATCATTTCCCTGTTTCCTCCAGGTGTGTAGGATTGTGATCTCTCTATTTTCCTTTCTCATGCTCTGTTGAGTCCTCTTCCTTCCCCAAAGCAAGAAGTTGGATGACGATATAAGTATCTTTCATGCATCCATGCATACACGTGTCTCTCTCAGGCCCTTTTTGATTGTCATGTCTGAACAGGGTTGCCAGGAGTCCCTTATTGTAAAAGATGGCCCTTGTTTGAGGGTTGGCCTTTCTATTGAGGGCTGGAAGGACTGACCAGGACACACAAAATCTTATATTTTGGATGTGGGCCTTTTAAAAAAACATGAGGCAGAGTTGCAGAAAGTGTCAAGCATGTTTGAACCTGACCAATAATGCAGATAACTAGATCTCCCATCCCCTTTTTCTCTGACTTAAAGTGAGTGGTTTTTGCTGAACACCTCAGCATCCAGTCAAAATGGGTGTGGGGGGAGCAGAGAAGTACCTTGGTGGCATGTGCTTAAAGACTGCTTAGCTACTTCCTGTTGCTCTTGGAGTACAATATGTTTTAGACAGAAATTGGGCAGGTAAGTAGGGAGCCACAGCTGAGGATGAAGCAACAAACGAGACATATTTTATCTTTCAGACTATGGGTGAGTGTATATCTGAACAAATGTTAAGTGTGTATACTTGTGCTTCTGCGTGTGAGAGTGAAAAAGACAAGGGAGCAGTATGTGTCTGTGTCTGTTTGTAAGTCTACCGCTAGAAAGCAATATTCCACCCAGATTAGCAATGCAATCATATACATGGTTGCTGCAATAAATTCAGTGAATTCAGTCAGACTTACTGTCACGTAAATATGTATGGGAGCGTAGCTGAAATGAGAAACCCTGAAAGGCTTCTGAAAATGCATTGGCTTTTTTTTTTCATGACAATCATGTTTTTCTAACTATGTATTTTTTAGCTAATTTCATTCCCTTTATCACCTGGAACTGAAGATGTCGTCCTTTATTTCCCCCCACCCCCACTGCTTTTATTCTAGCTAAAATCTGCAAAGTAACCTCAGATTCAGGTTACTTTGAATTTCATAGTGGTCAAGCATTTTTGATATGATTAAAATGGATGCAGGACTGTTGATGCATGTTCAAAATGAAACCAAATATGGATGTTCATAAAGACAGCAGTATGTGCGTCATGTAATTTATTTTTGGAGAATGTGGGCAGTGTGTGTGTTTTGCAAAGGAATGCTAAGTTAACTGAAATAAATACTTTTTATTTGGTATTTAGATAGAACACCACCTTATTAATAGCCATTTCTTAATTGTTAGTCCCATGCATCATGAATTTTGGCTGTCCATTATTGCTATTTTGATAACCTGGCAACCCTACACCTGAATGAGGTGGTCATTGTGTCTCATTCCTGTCATTCTCTTTGAATAAATTTCTGTGTGCATGTTTCCTCTGTGTGCTGTTTGCTTTAGAAGGGGAAATTATAAAGGGAAACTTGGATTCACAGGTTGTCCTTGCGATATGTGCTATTGTTTCCCATCTGCAAAATGTCAGGATAATTTTTAAAAAAATTTCTTCTACATGCTGAAATCTTTTACTACACACACACATGCAGATTGGATCTGTGACTAGCCCACTTTTTGTAGCTATTTTGTCATACATTGTCATACATTGCTTACACCTTTCTTTGTAGGGGTCTATCATAGAACATTTGTTATATTCTGATTTCCTGCTTAATTTCTTCGTTGTGATCTCTGTGCCTCACACATATGGATTTACTCCTGCTCAGAGCGCCATCTTGGACCATTCTAGAGCTCAGCAGCTTGGCAGAGGCTCTGCCCCTCTTGCACATGTGTCAGCCCGCCATGTTGCTCCTCAGTTTCTTTCCATCTGCTGACAGAGCAACACGCCTCAATCATTCTTCTGAGCATCTCTTGCTTCATTAGTTTCTTTTGCCACTCTACTTTTCTCTTTGCTCAAAAGCAATTAATTTTATCCTTCTTCCCTCTCGCTTTCTCTCTGTCTCTTTCTCTGTCTCTGTCTCTGTCTCTCTCTCTCTCTCTCTGGCTCATTGCCTTAAAAAAAAAAAAGCTCTTTCCCAGGCTTTCCTGCATCACTTCTCCCTTCTTCCCTACCTTGTGCCAGCCTCTATGGCTTCTACCTCTCTCTCTGCTCCACCCGTACTATGAAGGTCACACTCTCTGACAGCCACTCCCACTGCCTTTACTGCTTAAGTGAAACCCATGTTGTCTCTAAGTGCCCCGTTTACCGAGGTTTTGCACTGCAAACCCTCAAAAACAGGGCCAACTGCCTCAAAAGCTTCGGCTGGGAACACTCCATCCAGGTGGCGACCCAAGCAGCCTCACGGCCATCAATTCCTCCAGTTCACTGGAGGGACATTTCTCTGTCATTACGTAGTACCCCATTTGGCCTCTCCATTGCCCCAAGGGTCTTCAGCAAGTATATGGCAGTGGTTGTCTCCTTCCTTAGAACTCATGGCGTCCACATTTTCCAGACCTGAACAATTACCTCCTAGTGTCACCATCCTGGACTACCCTATACCAAGACATCCAGCTCACCCTTACTCTCCTCCAAGACCTCTTCAAACAGACCAGGGTGATCAACTTCATTAGTACTACCCTGGACTCTCAGTCAGTCTCAGTCTACCTGCCAAACTCAAGAGCCCTTACTTTACACACCAGTGTGAATAGCTCATCAGGCAACCTCACTCTGCCACTCGCATCCAGAAAACCCTCAGCCTTTTGGCACCCACTGGCTACCTATCTGTCCTGCCTCCTATCCAGAGACTTACAATGTTGGTTCCTTGGGCACTTCAACGCTCAGAAATACCCCCAGGATCTGTGGATGACCCTTCCCCCTGCTGTTGGCCACTCCGTCCACTAGTGAACCAATGGTCAGAATCTCCAAATGAGCATGCCCTTTTTGTCTTCCAGACCCAGACTGTGTGGTGACTACCAATGCGTCTATGCCCACTGCAACACTGCAGAGGTGCAGGGCCATAGGTCACCAAAGGAAGCTGCCCTTCACATCAGTGTCCTGGAACTTCTAACCTTGATCAAGACTTTCAGAGCTTTCGACAGACAGCTCCATGACAAGATAGTCCAAGTGTCATTGGACAACACCACAGTCATCTGCTACATCAACATGCAAGGAGGCACATGTTCCATCACTCTTCTCCACCTAGCAACTTCCTACTGGGATTGATGCCTACATAGAAGCATACACCCCATAGTGGTGCACATGGCAGGAGCGGACAACATCCTAGCAGACTGTCTTATCTGATCTCGAGTCCTGCAGCATGAGAGGGCACTGTCCAAGGAGGCATACTGCCTGGTCATCTCACACTGGCAATACCCGGCCATTGACCTGTTTACCTTCTCATCCAACACCAAATGCAGACTCTTCTGCTCCAGGGCAGGCAGGAGCTGAAGATTCTCAAGTGACACCTTCCTCAGACTGTGGACAGGCAAGCTAAGATACCTTTTCCCTGCTTTCCCACTCCTCTTTAAGGTCATAGTCAAGCTGGCCAGGGATGGATTCATCGTGATCCTAATCACACTCTTCTGACCAAGGCACCCATGGTTTACCCTTCTCTTCAAACTGTCCCAGGGAGATAATTCAGCCTTCCATGGAACATCGAACTCCTATCCCACTTGAGCAACCAGGTCCTCCATCCTGATGTTGGAACTCTGTAGCTCGCAGCTTTGAAGGATAACCCCTTGAACCTGCTGAGCTTTGCCAGGATTTTCATGGCTTCTTGGAAGGAGTCCGTCAGGTGGTCCTACTCCTACAAGGGGAGAAGATTCACTGACTTGGCCACTTCCAGGAATGAAACTGCCTTTCCAACCATCTATTCCACTGTGCTTCACTTCCTCCTCCACCTCTGGGAGATCAGCCTCACCTTCCCCTCCTTAAAGGTTTAACTCAACATGTTACTGGCCCACCAGCACAGAACTTCTTCCTCACCCTCACTTTTATCAGATCCACTGGTCAAGAGGTTCCTCAACGGGCTCACCTATCTCTATGTGCCAGTAACGCCTTCGACACTTCCATGGTCATTGTTGTTAGTTATCTCTCAGCTCCCTAAGAGGCCCTCAAGCCTATGCAGCTGCTGCTGACTGCCTCATCTCCTGGAAGACAGTGTTCCTTGTTGCCATCACCTTGGTCAGGAGAGCCAGCAAATTCATGGAGCTATGCTGTGACTTGCTGTACCTCATCTTCCACAAGGACAGGGTCGTCTTACACTCCCGCAGTGTCAAGAGAGCCTTTGCCTTCTGTGCACGGAAGAAGGCTGCCTTCCACCAAACTAACAAGGCTTTTGTCTTTTACAGTGGCCACAGGAAAGGAAAGCAGATCTCCTTGCGATGTTTTCCAAGTGGGTATACCACATGATCATCCTGGCCTACGACCTCACAAAGCAACCACCACCTCAGCACTTCAGGCCGCACTCTATGAGAGCAGCTGTTTTCTCTGCTGCCCTGCTTTGAGACATCCCGATACTGGACCACTGCAAATGTGTCACATGGTCACACCCTTCCACCTTCATTCAGCACTACAAGGCTGGACTGCAGTTCAAGAGCAGATGTAAGCTTTGAGCACACTGTCTTGACATCTATCCTCCAATGACCTGACCACCGTCCAGTGACAATCTCTTCAAGTCAGTCGTATATGTGAGGCACAGAGACCATGATGAAGAACAGGTTGCTTACCTATAACTGTGGTTCTTCGAGTGGTCATCTGTGCCTTCACACAATCCCTCCCTCCGTCCCCTGTTTTTTTCAGGTCTCTCGAACAGCATGGTAGGCTGGGACATGAGCAGTGCACAAGAGGGGCAGAGCCTCCACAAAGCTGCTCAGGACTAGAATGTTCTGAGATAGTCTCTGTACAGGTGCAAACCCATATGTGTGAGGACACAGATGACCACTCAAAGAACCACAGTTACAGGTAAGCAACTTGTTCATCTTCCATTTCCTCTAGTTGTCTCTCAACCTAGTTTTCAATATTTTCTATAATAGTTGTTGTTATAACATTCAACAGGCACTAAGAAGCGAAGTGTGGAAATTGTGGCTTTTGGACTAAATCCTGTGATAGACTAAACCCATTGAATCAACTAGATTTAGTCATATGATAACTCACCATTCTGCAGTTGGCCTAGTGGGTTTACTCTAATTGGAACTAATCAGTGGGATTCCAGCCTGTGTGAGTTGGGAATTCTTTTGATGTTTCTGTTCTTTCCTCTAGAGAGTCAGCATGGTATAGTGGTTTGGGCATCAGAGTATGACCTGAGTTCAGTTCCCCACTTGGCCATGAATGCCTACTGTGTGGCCTTGGGCACATCAGACACTCTCAGCCCCAGAAAACCACATGATCGGTTCGCCTTAGGGTTACCGTAAGTCAGAAACAACTTGAAGGCATACAACAGCAGCAGTCCTTCCACTGGCTTTGAACTTCCATCTGCCTTCCAGATTTCACAGAACTTTTTCCAGGCTAGTTATTCAGTCAGACTTTGGGGGGGGGTTTGATGCGTGTGTGTGAGAGAGAGAGTGCGTATATTGCTGCTAAAGGGCACAGTGGAGATGTTTTTCAGTGTGACTTATATTGTCAAATGTAAAATGCCTTGTTTTCCAACACTGCAAAAATGGAAACAGGAACAGATGGTATGTTAAAGATATTTTAGGAAAAGAGAACTTTCCTACAAAACTAGCTTTACCCCATCATGTGACAATGGCAGGCTATGCACTGTAAGGTACTTTAATGTTTGCATTTGTGTTCCACTCTCATTCTATGAATTCAGGGAGGCATACATGGGTATGTATGAGGCTGCCCAAGATATTTATACTGCCTGAGATAAAGGTCAAAATGGTGTCTTTCCCACCCAGCACCCTGTTGCATGTGCAGAAGTAGACTAGACTAACAGTTGACTCTTTCTTCAAGACTGGCAACAGGAGTGCATCCTGTACCTTATCTGTGGACAGCAGATGAGTTTGAGGAGTACAGAGTAGGCTGAAGGTGGCACACTGAGATCTCTTCAACACCCCACTGCTACCTACTTCATTCTGCCACTGGTGGGGCTGGTCCTGGGTGTGTGTTACTCCAGTTTTTGCTACTAATAACATCATGAGAATAGATGACGGCTGGCCCAGGATTATCCAGTGAATTTGGATCAGAAATGTGAATCTAGGTCTTTCTAGCCCGAGTCCAACATGCTAACCATGGTACAACCTTTTGCCTCATAATATATTTGGTGCTGTCTTTTGTACTGATGCTCTTTTTGGGGAAGATAAGATATCAGTATGGGTTGAGTATCCCATATATGAAATGCTTGGGACCAGAAGTGTTTCATATTTTAGACTTTTCTGGATTTTTTTTTTATTTTGGAATACCTGTATTTGCATAAACATAAAATACAGTACTGTACAAGAGATCTCCAGGGAGCCCATGAACAAACAAGCAGGAGTGTTGGAGCCACTGCTTTGTGCTTAGCAGAGTGCTTGGATTCACACCATTTCATATACCCTCACATCTCTGTCCAGCCTCCTTTTTCGTTCTTCTTCTTCGTGGTCTCTGTGACTCACACAAATGGGTCATCTGTGCTTGCGCAGTGCTGCCTTGGGAATCTTCTAGAACTCTAGGCCTAGCTTTGGTGGGAACCCTGCCCCTTCCCCTGAGGCTATATAAGGCCACCCGAGGCCACATCTTCAGGGTTTTTTTTTCCGCTGCATACTACACGCCGTAGGAGCCTTCTACCGTTACTGTTCCTTTCTCCATTTTCTTGACCTCGGCCTGAATTGAACCTTGTTTCTCCGAACTCAATTTATGGCATCCACATCCGTCTTTAAGAAGTGTCGAGCATGCAGTCCGAAGATCCCCAACTGCAATGGCCACTCCTTCTGTTTACTGTGCCTTGGTGAGAGTCATAACGTCTCAGCCTGCACTCATTGTCAAACCTTTACGCCACAAACCAGAAGGAATAGACAGCTTAGACTTCTTTGGGAGAAGGCCTTTGAGCCCAAACCCAGCGCGCCATGGACTTTGTTGACCACCTGCCGGTCAGCTAGCACTTCATCGATGAAGACCCTCTGGCATTATTCAGTGGGGTCAGCTGTAAAATCTACCGAGCGCTTGAACTGCAGGGGATGTGGGCGCAGTCGACCTCCAAAGTCTAAAGACCATCCCTCAGGGCAGTCAAAGAAGCTGGCAATGTTTCCTTCAGTGGCCGCTGCTCCACACCCTGGAGGCTCACCGACTACAGTGCCTAATATGCCCGGGCAATCATACACGTTAGAGCTTGCCAAGCAAAAAAGAGCTAAGATGATTCCGACTGAACGGCCTCCGCCGATACCCCCCACTCTCCATAGTGATCATTTCTGATGCCCCTGTTGCCTCTCAGACCTCCCTGCAACAGGAACAGCTACCGATGCAGGCTTCACCTCTGCTCCAATCTGCTGTGTCGAAGTCTCCCTCCACAGCCTCCCAGGTCTTGGAAGGTGAAATTGTGGATAAAACTCCCACTCAGCCCGACTGTACTAGGAGACCAGGACATCCAAACAGTCCCACTTAGAGCAGCATCCTAGGAAAGTTGCCCTTCTTTGCCTCTTCCGAGAGACAGACATGAGTGGACCCTGACTTCACGCTGAGCTTCTCCTCCCAGGCTTCAATCAAGGCAGAGGAATCACTCAAGATCCATCTCCTCCACTCAATCTTGAGGTCGACATCATACCTCTCAGCATGACAGGTCTTGATAGCAATCACCTTCCTCTTCCACCGACAGATGGAGGATACTCATATGAGTATTCCTCTGAAGTAGTCTACTTACCTTGTCATAGACGAATGAGTCAACATGTTCCCGAAGAAGATTCTTCTTCATGAAAGTGCAAGCACTCGGCCATGTCTGACCATTCTCGCTCCCCTACGCCTTCTAAACACCATTGTTCTGATTGAGAGGAACAGCAGGCCCAAGCTAAGGCCTCGGGCTTGACGGCTATAGAGTCTGGCTGATCTCAAAGTGACTGATCCCCCCACAGACAGAGAGCACTGGACCAACCTTCCAGATGTTAGAAGTCTCTGACAACCTACCTGATAAGCCTCCTGAGACCTCTGTGTCGAAAGGTGAACCAGTCTCTCCGATGGATGATGTTTGAACCTTCACTGACCTTATTTCATGGCAAAGATGCAAAGAACCTTAACTTTGGCATAAAAGTTTGGAAAGAGTCCATCAATGACTTGGTTTACCATGTCCTTCAAGAACAGGCCCCAGCGGTCTCTGCTATTCCTTTCTTACCATACCTTCTACACCTATTTAAGAAGGCATGGCTAACCCTATCCTCCTTCCTGACCATAACAAAGAAATTGGACTCTCTTTATTGGGTAATTGACTTGAGTGAAGATTGGTTGCAAAACCACCTGAAACCTATCATTGTCGACACAGCACAGTCCAAAACTTTGCAGTCTTTCCACTCTTCACTGCTTGATAAAGAGGGAAAAAAGCTAGATGCTGTTGGGAGGAGGAACTACTGTAACGCAGCTATTCTGATTAAGATGGCAAACTACATGGCCTGGATGGGAAAGTATGACCAGTTTCTGTGGGAAAAGATTAAAGTCTTTACTGACTGCCTTCCAGAGGAAGAAAAGAGGGTGGCCACCATGTTCCTGGCTGAGGCCAATAGACTAACCATCCAACAGCTCACAACAGCCTGGCATATAGCTGACTGTGCAGCCAAAGCTTTTGCTTCAGCGGTGTCTTTGCGTCAACACTCTTGGCTACGATCCTCTAGTCTTTCCCAAGCCTCTCAGTCAGTGGTCAAGGATCTTTCCTTCGACTTGGTGGGTCTGTTCAGTGCCTCCACTGATGGAAAGCTAGCACACACACATAAAATGAGGGCCTTGGTAAAGAAATATGGTATCCAGCCTCAATCCTCCTCAAGCAAATACAGATATCGTTGAGACCATACATTCCAACAACATCAGTACAGTCCTTATGTCCCACAGAGGTCCTCCCAACAGTCCACTTCACAATGTCAGAGATGCCTTCCTTCATGTCCTGCAAAGCCTCTTCACAGGAAAAAGTCAGATATCTCCAAGAAACGTGTTTGACTCCAAGCAGGATGATTCCATTGTTACCGAAGATGTTGCTACAGATTTATCAGATTCTACTCTTTACACCACCCCTGTCGACATCGAGGCTTCACCTGACACTCAATCCTACTCTCCAACCCCAACCCGGCACTTTGGCGACATACTCAAAAACCACCTAGATTTGTGGACATCCATCACAACTGATTCTTGGGTGCTCAACGTCATGACCAGGGGCTACTCCATCAAGTTTTCTCAACCTCCACCCATGGGTTGGGTATGAGTCATTTGGCCATCGCCTACGCTACAGACCTAGATTCAAACTCTCCTAAACAAGGGGGCAATAGAGCAAATACCGAGGACCACCATTCGTTACAGTTTCTGCTCTTGATACTTCCTAGTGTCAAAGAAGGATGGAGGTCTTTGCCTCATCTTTGACCTATGAGCGGTGGATTGTTACATCAAGCCTCGAAAGTTTCGCATGGTCATGATCAGCACCATTGTGCCCTTGCTTTGGCAGGGAGACTGGTTTGCCAACCTAGATTTAAAAGATGCCTACTTTCACATCGCCATCCATCCAGATTCACAGACATTACCTTGCCTTCATGATTAAGAGACGTCCCAGCGATTCCGGGTGCTACCCTTTGGTCTCAATACCACACCAAGGATATTCACAAAGTGCATGGTGGTTGTAGCAGCGGCACTTTGGCAGCAAGGGGTCGTCCTATACCCCTACATAGACGATTGACTGATTGTCTCCTCTTCTCAAACCCAGCTATGAACAGACTTGGACTTCATGATCCAGCTCCTGTGGAGCCTGGGTCTAACCATAAACTACAAAAAGTCTCATCTACGGCCTTCCCAACAGATCCACTTCAGAGGAGCGGTTCTAGACTCGACAAGTCAAAGAGCCTTCCTTCCCCGAGATCGAGCATGAAAGATCTCCAACATGGTGTGTTCTCTCTGACAAAACTGTTGAGCCAGGGCAAAAACCATCCAGGTCTTACTTGGACTTATAGCCTTGACTACGATGGTGATGCCCCATGCAAGGCTCTGGATGCGTCCTCTACAAAGATGGTTCCTGGATGCCTTCAATCCCCTTCATGACAACCCCTGCTGGCGACTGTCAATACCGAGGGCAATCATTTGATCGCTCCTCTGGTGGACCAACATGAAGAATCTTCTTGTCGGCATGGCCTTTCATTGTCCACAGCCGACAAGGCTGGTTACGACTGATGCATCACTTGATGGATGAGGCACTCACACCAAAGGACTTATGGTCAAGGGTTTTTAGTCTATCCCGATGAGGTGCTTACACATCAGTGCCTTAGAACTGATGGCAGTGATGAAGGCCTTCATAGCATTCGAGGACATCTTGACGGGTCGTGTAGTACAGATCCTCACCGACAACATGTTGGTAGTCTACAATGTGAACAAGCAAGGGGGGACAAAATCCAAAACCCTCCTGTGTCTGACTCTACAGTTCTGGGACTGGTGCCTCAACAGGAGGATCCTTCTGACAGCCCTCCACCTTCCCAGCGTGGAGAATGGCACTGAGGACTCTTTGAGGCATACTCCCTGCTCTTGTCATGAGAGGCAGCTCAACAGGATCCTCCTATGCCATATTTTCGACGAGTAGGTGAGACTGATGATCGATCTCTTCATGACCATTCCAACAGGCAGTGCCAATTGTTTTGTTCATGAGGCAGGAGCGACAAATCCTCTCTGGGGCATGCTTTCATATTCAGTTGGAAGGGACTGACAGTTTACCTCTTTCCTCCCTTTCCTGTAATAACAAGGTGCATCGAAAAGATCCAATGGGATGAAGCATCAGCACTGCTGGTAATGCCGTGGTGGCCTTGTCAACCTTCGTTTGTCCCCTTCCTGCGCTTGTACAAAAATCAGTATCTGAGGCTGCCATCCAAACCAAATCTGGTGACTATGGACAATGGCAGAATTCACCACCCCAGTGTTGACAGCCTCAAGCTGACTATCTGGAATCTGCTCAAGTAGACACCCTGCCTCCCTCCGTCCATCGGGTGGTCGAAGCAGCCCATAAACTGTCGACGAAGAGATCGTATGGGTACAAGTACACAAAGTTCTGTGATTTCGTTCGACATCGAGGCCTCAACATCGAGAACTTTGATACTGTCCACCTTTTGGAGTTCCTCTCGGTGTTGTCGAAGCACGGACTCTCTTTGTCATTGATACAATGTTACTCGTTGGCGATCTCTTCACAGCTACATATGAGAGGTCGACCTTCCTGTTTCTCGGACTCGTTGGTCCAGGCTTACCTGGAGGGCTATAAGTATCTTCATCCCCCTGTGACAAACCTAACTCCAGGATGGAATCTACCTCTAGTGCTTTCCCAGCTCTCAAAAAGGCTGTTTGAGCCACTAGCCACTACTGACTTGAGACTTCTTTCTTGGAAGACAGCCTTCCTGGTTGCTATAACATTGGCCAGGAGGGCTAGTGAACTCTGTGCCTTGAGGGTGGATAAACCTTACCTTAGATTCCATTGTGAAAAGATTGTTCTCTGGCCTGATATCACTTTTCTGCCCAAGGTGGTGTCAGCCTTTCATCTAAATCGGAACATTACGCTTCCTGCCTTTTTCCCTGATCCAGCCATGGATTTAGAGTGAACATTACATTCTCTAGATGTCAGGAAGGTGCTGGTCTTTTGCATACAGCGCACTGCAGAGTATCGCCGGCCCCAAAGACTTTTTCCAATAAAAAAGGAATCTCGATTTCCTCTCAAAGACTTACCAAGTAGGTGGCTTCAATAGTAAGACTCTGTTATGAACTTGCTGGGAAAGACCCTCCTCCCCAGCTCAGGAGTCACACCACTAGGGCACTCTCAGCCTCAGCTGCCTTTCTCAAGGGTGTACCATATCATGATGTCTGTAGGGCCGCCACTTTGTCCCAGCCATCTACATTTATATCACATTATAGAGTTGACCAATGGGCATCTGTTGATGCTAGTTTTGGAAGGGCTGTTCTTTTTAATGTGATACAGTGACTGCATATATGTTGGCTTGCACTTATTGCCATTCTGAGCATTTTCTGAATGTTCCTTCAATAAAGTGTTCTTGTTGGTTATATTGGCCTAGCTTTCATTCCATATTAGTTCATTTTTATTTAGCTGGGTTACCTTAGAGTATGTTCCTGGTAAGGTTGGGCATGACACCCCTCTTCCTTCTTCAGCTTGCTAGTCTCCCATTTGTGTGAGTCACAGAGACCAAGAAGAAGAAGGACAGGTTGCTTACCTGTAACTGGAGTTCTTCGAGTGGTCATCTGTGAACTCACACAGTCCTGCCCTACCTCCCGGCTTTGTGTCCTGCTCTCCTTCATATTCTATGGCTGCCGTGGTGGTCACAGAACTGAAGACGCGGCCCTCAGGCAACCTTATATAGCCTCAGGGGAAGGGGTGGGGTTCCTGCCCAAAAGCTAGGCCTAGAGCTCTAGAAGATTCCAAAGGCAGCAGTGCGCAGGCACAGATGACCCATTTATGTGAGGTCACAGATGACCACTTGAAGAACTCCAGTTACAGGTAAGCAACCTATCCATTCACTACTTGTGTAGTGTATGAGAAGCAAGGCTGGAGAGAGACTGACAGTCTGAGAGATGAATGAGCAGGAGTGCCACAGCCATTGCCTTGAAGGCAGAAGCAGATGGCTGGAGGCAAAAAGTTTTGGGTTTTGGAGGTTTTCCGATTTTGTATTTCCAGATAAGGGATATTCAACCTGCACATAGAATGATGGATCTATTTTCAATCTTTCCTCAGGGATGGGGGCTGCCATTATAAGCTCCTGCATTTTAAAATGTACCATTCCAAACCATGCTGAACATCCATTCTTGTTTCAGTAGCCTCTGTTTAACTTTAATGATGATATTGTATGGGCACCATTTTCTCTAAGTGTTTCTTGACCAACATTTTATATAATACTGTAGATTAAACTATCAAGAACAATTAGACAGAGTAATTGGACTCCCCCAGCCCACCTTCTGATTCCATATTTTTTCTCTTCTACAAATGGGTAACAGTCTTGGAGGCTTGCTTTGAATGTGTTCAACCTGGGAAAGAACCATAGACAGTTTGGAACAGCAGTGAGTATATTTGCCTTGATATGGAAAACCTGCCTTCAGATTATGACGCTCTCTAAATAATGGTGGCCAAGTCAGGCTAATCTACCTTACAGGTTTACTGTGAAACTAAAATGCCTTCCTGAATTTCTTGGAAGAAAAGTAGGATTGAAATAACAAATTATGGGATGCTAATGCTGATAATATATTACAAAACACCTTATATCCTGGCTGCACAAAGAAAAGAGTGATCTAGAAAATAAATTAGCTAGCTAGACCAAAGTATTCAACTTGAACTTCACACCAGTGTTTCAAAAGGAGTTTCATTTAAGAAACAGTGCCACAAAAAACTAAGGTATTTGCAGGCAGTTTGCATTTACTGCTAGAGCACTTGTGTGCATAGTGAGATATTAAGCTGTCTGATTCAATACCGTGAAGTCAGTAGCCAAGTGATGTGAATATCTGATGTGTTGAAGAAGTCTTAACACGTCACAGTAACAAAGAGGAGGAGGGAGTAGGAATGTGTGGAACAGGGAGCTAGGAAGACATCTATGGAAATGAACATGACAGCTGTTGGATAAAGATAGCATACTTTATCCCCTCCTGTCCAAGCAGTATCAGCACTGAAACTTTCACAAGCAAGAACAGACATGGCCCGGTTCATTTGGGATTTCCAGAGTAAAACTAAACTCATGAATCAGCCATTGCTGCATTTGTATCTTGCGCTCCTTCTGCCATTTCTATGCTAATTAGCGTAGAGTTGGAATCTTTGTTGAAGACCAAAGGCTAGCAGAGTGCCAGAGTGAGATGCAGTTTCCCAACAAATATTTCTCCTTACTGGTTATAAGACTCCTTCTGTTTCATACTCATATTGAGTATCATATTATTCAATCCAAGAGTGAATAAGTTTCCACCTCTTCTTTCATGTCTGGAGCATCAGCTGCAGAAGGAACACCTAGAAGAAGATAGATAAAACAATTTTTTTTTCATTTAAATCCATTTGTTTCTAAATGGATTTATTTATTTCCATTTATTTCTAAATTCATTTATTTCTCAGAATCATAATACCGTAGTCATTGCTAGAATAAAGATTCCTATATCCATTTGCATTTGTTAAAACATCTGATGTTGAAATTAATCATTTGACATACATTCACAGGCACGTATAATTTCTTAACTGGGTCTATATTATTTTTAATTTCTGTTTGGTCAGAGTAGATTATATCGGCAATAGTGAAAACTACGCTGAAATCCTTACCTCTACAAAACAAAACAAATCTTAATTTACTAATAGTTGAAGCAGTTCTGATCTTTAGAAAAAATAAATATATATTTTTTTAACACTTCCAATTTGGACATATCTCCCATGGGGTCTCTCTTCCTGCTCCTCCCTTGCTCCTTCCCTTTTGGTCTTTGGTACTTGCCACTCTTTGTACAAAACTGTCATGACTTGCCATGGAGTGAAAAACTGGCAAGGATGGCGGGGAAGTGGCAATTGTCAGATGAATATACTGTCTCCTTGTATTGATCTGAAGGAAAAGCCTTTAAATTGCACGTGATTTTGTTGGGGAGGGGTACTTTAGATTTTGAACCTTAGTTTTTTGTTGTTGTTGTTTTGTTTTGTTTTTTGTTTTTTTTGTTAGGATTAGCTCACATTTTCTCTGTCTCTCTTAGCTTTCATGCAAGTCAGAATGGTGGCTGGTGGAAAAGTGGGCCCTTTGCTGATATTGGTGCCCTGCTAAATGGCCAACCTTGCCACCTTTTGGATCTGGTTTCAGAATAGGAACAGGAAAGAAGGAAAGTGGGAAGGAAAAGCTGCCTTGGTTCTTCCTAGTACTAAGTTGAAGTGCTGTAAATCTTTTCTTGCCTCTTCTTATTGGTATATTTGTTTCTCCCTTCTAGTCAGAGAAGGAGAGACTGTTTTAGCAGTGTATTATGATGTTTGCATGGTCAAGCCTATACAATCCCAGCTGCTATAGCTGAAAAAGCTATATTGATAAATCACATTAAAAGCACCTGTGCAAATCAGATTTACCACTGTATATTTATGGTTGTTTCTCTGTTTCTTTGTTTTTTTGCAGCACATTCCCACTACTTGTATGGTTATACGCTGGCTCCTTTCCGGGAGTAGGCCAGAGACCAGACTATGCCTGCTCCTTGGCTGCAAAGAACAGAAGCTACAGGTGATCCAGTTCAGGCCACAGGCCAAAAGGACACTATTCCTCCTGCTTGTACACAATCCCCTGGTTTCCTGTTTGGTGTCCTTAAACCCCAGTTATATCAGTGGCTTCCCATTTATCCCTCCCCCTTCTCTTGGCTGTAGACACACTCTTACAGAGAGAGAGAGACTGAGAGAGAGAGAGAGAGAGACTGAGAAAACAGGCTTTTCTATCCCCAAGTCTGTCTTGTGTGTGATGCTGTGATCTTGAGATAGATCTGGTAAGACAATGCTCATCTGCAGCAGTCCCTGCACCATGATCTGCCTGTGCTTCATTCTACCAATATGCGTGAAAGTGGCAGTAGCTGTCTGTTCCTACAGATAGTTTGGACCCCTTAAGACAATCACCGAGGAGACAGGGCAATGAGAGCATGGGAAAATCGAGCTTGGAACTCTGCCTTGGGAGTACCAGCCCTCTGCTGATGCTTCCCGTCATGCTACAGGTTACAAGGAGCTTCTTCCACCTATGAACAGTATTGGTCCTTAGATAAGAAAAGACCAGGGTTGGAAACGGAGTGGGGTAGTGATCCTTTGTGGAAAGAGAGGAAGAGATTAGCTACCAAGCAAGTTTGTATGTCTTCCAGGCCCCATGTCTGTTTATTAAATGAAGTCAGATGCTGGGGGTACATGTGATGTCCTTACACATCTCTGTTAGGTGCACAATAATTGCCCTATTTTTCCCCTGTAGACAAACAGAAAAAAAAACTTTCTTCTCTTTGCATTTACAGGTAGCCTGTGATTCAAAAGATTCCTAGCTGTTACTGTTTCTCCCCTCTAGGGTAGGATCTGTTTGTCTCCTCATGCTGCCTTTTGCCTTGTGTGGCCCCCTATTACTGACGTGGTATTTCTTGGTGGCTGGAATGCCCTATACTCATACCGTGCTGTTTGGAAGTGCAATATCCAAGAGACTGTACAGTTGCAATGTCTTTTTGGTGTACAACTTGCCTAATACAGTATTAAATATTTTTTTAATTTAAAGAATAAGTGATCCGTTTATATCAATAATCTCTTTCTTTTGTCATATTGGTACTGCATGGATTCCAAACCCTGCAAACAGGTCAGGAATGGGTGTATGTGTGTTCCAATAAACCAGATTTTAAAGCAAGGTTGATTGGTTCATAATTTTCTTCTTAATTGATACATATTCTCTCTGTACAAACACAACTAGCTTTGGACTATACATTCAAACGGTTGGACTGGTAGTGACTAGAATGTTCATTATATAAATTAGTTCTCGGAATGGGAATTTTCTGACAATACCATTTTATGACTCTGGAGATCCAAAGGATCCCAAATAGTTGTGAGAAGAGAACAAATCCCTGTGGACCTCCTGTGTTCTCATTCTGTAACGTTTTCAGGTTGTGACCTTGAAAAGTTTAGTTCACATCCTCACGTCCATGAACAGCTAGCACTTGATGTCAGGCTGGGTATTTAGAATGTGTCTGCATTGATAGTGCCTGTCATATTTGGTTGCTTTTGATAGAGCAAATGCAGGAATGAAAGGAGAGAAGACCTTAAATTTTATATACAGAAAACAGTGTATTCTCAAATTGTTTTGAATGTTAAATCTGTTCCTTTGGATAACTCCATTTCAGTACTCTTAAAAGGAAACCACAGTCTTTTGCACCATCTCAAAATAATCTCAAACAAAAAAAATTCTTTATTTTTTTTTAAAAAAGTCTTACAATAAGTTAGCAAAAATACAAAAATTGCAACTCCACACAGTAGAAAAGACTTCACTGGCAGCATTTTATGTGGCTTCTTTGCCTGGGAATTGCAGACTGCCAAAAGAAGTTGGTCAGACAGCATCTTTAAAAGAAAACACACACACACGTTTGCACACACCCACAAAAATTTAAACATAATTACCATTGGCCCCCAAAGACACAAAACTTCTAAAAATCAGGTAAAAAAAACAACAACAGAAAGCCACACTGGAATCCTTCCTTAGCATGCAGAAGTGGTGTCCCTTCTCTCACCCTCTCTAAGTGTTCCCAGTAATGTATTAGGATGCTTTTGATGAGCTAATTCCAACCTGATTTCCAGAGTAGATGGGATCTGCACCTTGTCAAGGAAATCACAATACTCTGCCTTTCTGGAAGCTAGGCAGATGTTTAAAGATTTCCAGAGCATTACACATTTTTCTCACCAGCTTGCCTCTGATTTACAGAATGGGATGGGGGAATAGAACCACTTTTTTAGGCATATGGAATTGGATAAGTGGCTTCACTGATTAAAGTCTGTGAATGGCTTTGGAAATAAAATAACATCCAGTGTTAGTTGGAAAAGAGAGCTTTTCCCGTTTGGAACATCTTCCAGTGTTAGTAAGAAGAACAACTTCTCCTAACAGTAAAGTCCTAGTTATCATGTGTGTCTTCTACCCTACAGTCTGCTGGTGATGACTTTAAAAAGATGCAAAAGTGGGCATTCTTTTCTGTATCCTCAGTTCTGTGATCTTTCTTCTTGGAACACAACAGCCACATCCTCCACAGCAATGCTGTCAACAATCGAAGACAGTGAATGAAGATTGCGGTCTTCAGAAGAATCATCATTCAACAAATGATCTGTGAAGAAAATAGAGAATGATGTTAAACAAGTGATATTCTCTGAGAATCCAGTAACTGTGGAACAAGAGTTGGCAAGTCAGGATCTTAGGGGAAAAACAAAGCCATGAGCTGCTTTTGGCTGCAGTCCAGCATAGTGCTTGTGTGTCAGAAATGTGTTTGCTCCCTAGTGAAACACTTGTGATATTTAAGAGCTAAAGGATAGTTCCCCTTCTGCACACCAGCTGATTAGATTTTGCTAGCACTAATTGTTTTTCCAAGAAGAGATTAGCTTCCAAATAATTATTTCCTCTGGGTCATTCTTCATTTGCAAAGGTGGTAGGACTACCTGAAGTAATTGATATACTCTCTCTACTCCCAGTCCATCTCCAGATCTGTCCCTCACTTGTAAACTACAGCCCAAAGCAGAGATTACTACTAGAGTGCTTTTATTTTTTTACTGTACAGTTGGATAGACTGGGATCCTAGCATAAGGATTACGGGGACTAACTTTCTCCTTGCAATCCCAGTCCATAGTGAGAGGTCTGTGATTCTGCCTATTTTGCAATTTGCATTACAAAAATACATTGCAAGGTATTACTGTTGAGTTCCAGCTATAGCATCCATTTGTATCATCACAATCAAATTTTGTCTGAAAACTGAATGTATTCATTGTTGAAGTTCTTGTGCATACCTTCCTCCACCCTTTTTTGGTTGGTTGGTGTGTGATAAGTTTTACATCTTGGAAAATATTAGAATCAGGGCTTGTGTATTACAAAATCTAAGCATGCCAATGAAAAGCTTAATATTACAGTATTGCGTAAGTCCCACATATGGGAACATGTTAAGTCACACATCAGTGGTTGGCTGGGAAGACACTTGGAAAGAAATTCCTCTCCCCTCCCCCTGGACAACGAATCTGAAAGTGACTTGCATTTTTTTAAAATAAAAAACAGAGGAACAAGAATAACACTAGAATTTTTAAGATCAATGAAGACGGAGCATGCTGAGAACCTTGGTGAATAAAAAATTCTAGCCATGGTGTTGAAACAATAGCAGAGTTTGGAATATTGAACTTTGCCAAATACAGCTCCCAGAACTCCTCAGCTAGCACAGCTACTGACCATGCTGGTTTTTCAGGACAGGCTTGGCACAAGGAAAAAGTATTAAAAAGTTGGTCATCATGATTTGAAATGGTCCTTTCAGAGTTTGATATACAGTTTGCACCCCCACCCTCAGTTAACAACAATTGCAATGGTGCAACTTTGTTCTCCTTACTTGAATCTTTATTCTTATAGAGTGATGAACACCCACCTTCCTAGGCTGGCAACTATGGGAACACTTATCCTTCTTAAGAGCTATGAGGACTTTTCTTCTAATAGTACAGTAGCCCAAGTCAGACTGGCTGATAGGACGGTCTGTTTGACTTACACATCGTCAGGAAAGAGAGGGTGCATGACTCAAACTTGAGACAAAAGAAGACACTAACTTTCATAGATTTGCATATTTTTATATGTATAGATGTGACTTTTTTAAAACTGTTGTAATTTGTAGTGAAATATAGAAATATAACATTATATAGAAATGTAATATTTCTCACTACAATGGTGAAGATTGTGAACAAGTGATCTGTGCTTGATCATTCTGCTGTTACGATCAACTTGGAGGCCACTGCTGTTTTTCCCTTATGGTTCTTCAAACCAGAATGTTTTGTTAAAAAAAACAAACCAACCCTTCAGACAACATCTGATTCAGGACTGTTCTCTGAAAAATAGGACACACTCTAGTGGTACAACCTCAGTTTCAAACCAAACATCATGTCTAAATGGAGAGAAAGTAGAGAATGCAATAGTGAGTCGTGAAGAATGACACATTAATGTCTGTGAATCATGTGGTCAGCCGTATATTGTTGGACTGCAAATCCTAGCATTCCTCGCCATTAGCTATCCTGGCTAAGGGTGCTGGACTGTTGTGTGCAGTCGAAACAACATCTGGAGGACTGTATGGTTCCTATCCCTGCTGCAACTTGAGTACCTGAATGCGAATCAAGACCTGATTAATGACTTCTAAACCTAACATTAAAATTTAGTTCAGGGCTCATCTGACTTCTGAAAGCATGAATTACATTCTTAAAACTCATTGCTTACTACAAAGTAGACAACTAAAAATAAAAGTTTTTACTTGAAAAGACTGGAGGGAAGCAACCCCCCTTTTCAAATACTTTCAGAATCTGAATGCTTCTAATTTAGATGCCCTTCAAAGAGATGTTTACACACACTGAGTCACACATAGCACTTGCCTGCCTGTTCTTTTCTCTTCTTTAAGATAAAACTATACTTCCTGTGGCTTGAGTCTAGAGTCAATGCCTGTTTTCATTAGCCTTGCAGTTGTTTTCCAGTTTTACAGATGTTCCAACACTATTTGTGACTTTTCTGTCTCTAGATCCATGGAATGAGACATTTTAAACATATATGTCCTTTAAAGATGGAGGGGAGCGGAAGAACCTAGGAACAGTTTTTTGACTTGATAGTGTGAGGCTTTACCTCTAAACAGCAAAAGGACTGGACTTTTGTTTTCCCAGAGGGCAGTATGGTCTTACCTCCAGGATGAGTGTTGAACTCCAGCTGAGTGCTCCACTCTGGACTGCATGAAGTGCTGCTGGTTCCATGGTCACTAGTCACCTGGAATGAGAAGATGGAGGCATTTAGGATTGATTGTATTAGTGCTTCCCACTTGAACTGCACCAGATTTAGGGAAAATCGATTTTTTGGACCAAAACTCTCAGCATTCCTCAATCAACATGGCCCTCGTTCTCTGCTTCACTGATTAAAAGATGTTCTTTCTTGTATCCCTTGTTCTTTCTTCCAGAAACATATTATATATGACAAATGGTTTCTCACTTGTTCAGGTATTTCAGATAATCATTAATAATAATGAATTGCCAAGGGCACTTCATAGTCACACTATAAGGAAGATCCAGTTAAGATGTGGGTGAGCAGGAACTGGGATCATATAAGCCAACCGATATCACACAGTTCAGTTTTTGTTCATGGTGGGTGGTGCTCTTGCAGTAGGATAAGCAAAGTGATTGTTGTCATTCTCCCATAAAACAGCTTGGCCTCCTTAAAATGGGGAAATAGAGAGATCTGAAGCCCAGCAGATACTGGGAAAGTTGGGCATTGGCTGATAGAATATTTGCTGAAAATTCCAAAGGATCTATGAAATTATTCTTTCGAGATATGACTTCAGATTGACAAAAACTACAGACTGGTTCTTGAAAAGAAAGAGTTCTGTGGCACTTTAAAGGCAAACATGTTTACTATAGCATGAACTTATTTATTAGCCACAAGAGTCTTTGTTCTTGCTGCTGTTGTGCCGAGTATAATAGTTTTGGGAGGCTGATTCACAGGAATCTGGGCTTGCTGAGTGAAAAGTCAAAAGAGCAGCAGCAACACAGAGACAAACAATGCATGTTGATATTGCTGCCATTTGGTGTGTCCTATGAAGTTCTCTAAATGTATGTTAGAAGTAAAGTCCTGTGAGATTGAATCCAGTGCCAGTATTGCAACAGCCTGGGTGTGTGCATATAGGCATTGGTGTGGGGCGAGAGAGAGAAAGAGAGGGAATATAGCCTGCAGCTGTTCATAACTTGCTTTCTCTGTTCTCAAATCAGGCTAGAGGAGCATTCCAGCGCTGGTTTTTGTGCAGTATGAGAGCATTCAGCCTACAAAAAAAATAAGGACTTATTTCAAGAAGATAGTTGGAAAAAAGAGGGAAAAGTCATCCTGTTCTTTGAAACTGAAGAGAAAAAACCCAAATTTAACCTACTGATATTAGATGAGTGGTTCTCAATCTGCTCCAACAGAATCAGAGGGCAAGCTTACAAACGAAACATAAATGGACCAGGGAGCTCTATACCACCACCAAGCCTCTCACAGTCCCCTGTTGTGAATCCACTATAACTTCCAGGGCAACATCTGTGGAATCCTGGGCTTGGAGTTTCATGAATTATTTAGAATTCTCAACCAGACAGCCATATTTTCTCAGCAAACTACAAAGCCCAAGATTCCACAGGATGTTTCCATGGCAGTTAAAGTTGGATCATTGCGCTATAACTGTGTAGTGTAAAAGGATCTGCAAACTTTCCCACACAAAAGCCTACTGGTGCTTATGGTATTTTGGCCACCTCTTTCCCTGTGTTGGTCAAAATGGATGCATTATTTCTGTGAAGAATTTCCCAAGCATGAAGTTTACTCACTCCATCCAGCACTGGTAAACAAAAATGGAACTTCGGTGTGTGATCTACTAACTCATGGCTGAGCTTTTTTTCCCCACTAAAAATGGACCATGTAAAATGAAGAAAAGGGAAAGAGGAATTGGAAATATCCCACTAAAAGAGGCTCCTGTTTGGTGTCTAATCAAACTATTAAATATTAAACATTTGGGGAAAAAGCTTTATTAATATTCTCCTCCCAAAAAGTGTACAAATACCAAAATTCTTGTTTCTGCACAAATCAATGAAAGGATGAAAGTAAGCTTCTACCAGCACTGAAGAATGTATTTTGATTTCAGATGACAGCTAGTGTAAAATTGCTTGTACAAAGCTGCAAGAACATTCCTACAGACCAGGAACAGAACTCCAAATGTTGTTGGACTACAACTCCCAGCATTCCTCACTATTGGCTATGCTGGCTAGAGCTGATAAAATTTGTTGTCCAACAATACCCAGAGGGGTACACTTTGTCTATTCTTGCTGAAGGAGTTTAACTCTTGGTTTCTTTCCCCCATCTTCCTTTTCCACAATGGTCTTCCTCATTTTGAACAGGAATTGTGCTGAAATAACAAAAGTTATGGCAAGGTCAGAAAGCATGCTTTGAAAGGTGGAGCTGGGGAGCCTCATAGGGGAAGTCCAGAATACTTTATTTACCGGCATCTATTCATCTTTTAATATTCTGTCCTTTAGGACTGAAGGCCCAGGCTTGTACCCAAATGCCCTTGTGAATCTTTAAATGTAGATACCCAGTAACCCATTTGAACTCAACAGGTGTCCAGCTTGCAAGTCCTTTCTCACTGGCATGCGTATTAGAACTTGTTTCTGGGGTGCCATCTGTTGAATAATATTCCATCCACTGGTCACTTGGGTTACAGGGTGGTGGCAATTATTGTCCACTCATGTCCACCTTTGATAAACATCTGTGTAGGCAAGGAAGGGTGCATTTATTTATTGCAAAATTCTTCGTTGTACAACACTCTTAGTAGCCAGGCTAATATTACCACAATTCTACTATACTGCTTTTAATAGGTGAATTGTGCTCCATATGCTCAATTCATTTACCAGGACAGTCACTACAGCACTTGTAGAGAAATAGAAGTTTGCCCTCTACCTGTGTCCACTGAGAACATGAAAGCAAACATACAGAAAAGGGCATACAGCAACATGATGCTGAACTTTTCTTTTTTTTTTTTGAACGGTGGTAAATTTATGTGGAAAGGAAATAATTTTCCAACCATAGCTAATTCTGAGAGTGCTCAGGTTCATTTTTCAGTTGCCTTAAGCAACATAAGTCATCAGAATACCATAGGAAACATGGTGTATCCCAGCCTATCTGCCAGGTGGAACCCTATAAATCACAGATTTAGAACTACAGCTCTCATAATTTCTTAGACCACTGGCCACGCTGGCTGGGGCTAATAGGAATACTAGTCAAAAATATCTGAAGGATCCCATAGTAAACAGGTGCATCCTATTTCCTGTGTTATAACATCTGCAGAAAACCCCAAATATCTGCATACTGTTTTGCCTTTATATGGCTCTTGGAGAGAACAGGTAGAATGGTAGCCAATAATTGAAGCTGGAAAGTTCACTCTCAGCTTGGGACTTAGGAACATATTGTTGAAGGCCCAGGGGTCAAGCTACTCACTCTGTAAGAGAGGCTGGTGCAGTAGCTTTTTGTTGCTAGCACTGATGGCTGTGTGGTAGAATATACCCTTCTCCTGGCACTTACCACTGGCTGGGTATTAGTGTTGCAGTAACGCAGTTCCCGCTGGTCCCGCTCCTGTTGGTTGAGGGTACTGAGCAGAGCTTGTAAGCGTTCAATGTATTGAATGGCACTGCGCAGAATCTCCACCTTGGGAAGCCGCTGGTTTGGGTTCAGTAAAGTGCTCCGTTTCAAAGCTTCAAAGGCCTCATTGACTTTTTTCAGCCGGCGCTTCTCCCTCAGGGTGGCAGCACGGCGCCTGTCGATGGAGACACTTTTCCTCTTGCATACTTTACATGCCCAAGGCAGGCACTGTCCAGGACTGTGGTCCGGCAGGACTGAGGAGGCTTTCTCTTCTATCCCAGCTCTACCCTCAGGGCACAGGCTCACAGCCGCTCTGTCTTGGTAGGGTGTCTGCTCATAGCCATGTAAGCGAGGGCTCAGGTAGTTCTCCCCATCAAAAAAACGTTGGTCTGTGAAAAAGTATGGGTTAGTCTCTAGCAGTTCCATGGTGAGCGTCTGGCAAGGCAGAGCTTTTGTTGGGGAGTGAAATGCAGGTCTCTCACACCAACTGCTTGGTGGCATTTAAACCCTGTGCGGGCATTAAATCACAGAGATAAATATAGCAAACCTCCAGGAAACCTGAGCTTGCCCTAAGCTGCTGCTTCGCATCAAAACTTGTCCATCTGATTTCATGTACTCTCCCTGTGGGGATTAGTCTGCTGCTTGGGGCAGTGCTGTGGCTAAAGTGGGGCGGGAGGGGGAGTGGATGGAGGGTCTGGCATCTGCTCCAGAGAAGTCCAGCCGCCTCTCAAACAACGGCCCCATTGGATTATTTTCACTTGCTCTCCTACAATGATATTGATGATCAGTCAGCTCCCTTAGCTGGCAGCTCTGTGCAGCATTCTTGTCTCATCTGCTCCTTTCAATTACTGCTCCCTGCCAGCTTCAAGGCCTCTCATCCCCTTCTAGAAAGGAGCAAGCCACAGGCATAGGCACAAAAGCAGGTCCTCTTCTCCTCAAACAAGGAGGAACTGCTCTCCTTTCTGACAGCTCATTTTCTGCTTTGGTCTAGCTGGTATGCTTAAGTTTGCTACCTCCTCTTTGTAGATTCTAAGGAATCCTGTGCCTTTAGCGTTTCTGTGAGAAACAGAAAGTTAACAGGTGAAACTTTCCTGATGTTACAGTTTAATTATGGAATAGTTTACATTTTGATTATTGCCACCCGTGTGCCTGTTAAAAGCACTTTTTGTCCATTAACCAAAGATAGCAGTCTTAGGCCAAAAATAATTTAATTTCCAGCTGTTTGCAGCTCGATTACTGTAATGAGCTCTATGATTCAGAGACTTCAATGGTCCACCATTCGGCTACCAGAGTCAACAATGTAAGGCAAGATACAAGTCAAAAGCTGAGAAATTGAACATTATGATGAGTGTAGGAGCAGGTTTTCTTCATTATTTGACTCCGAGAAGCCCACTATTCCCTCGCTTTGTTATTTTGGCAAATGGTGGGGAGTCCTTCCCTAAACAGTGTGTTATGACTATGCCATGACGGTGTGTGATCATCAGTGCACACCTCAGAGGCTCAGCTTTCACTCTCCTGTGCTTCATGAACATCCAAGTGCTGTTGCACTGGTGCCAGTGTATATAGGATATAAGTGGGTATCTCAGTCAGTCCTGTAAGGCGTGTTCAGTGAGTGAGTTCTTCTGGGTCTTCTCTACGTCTCTTCTCTTTGTTATTGTTTGAAGGTTTAAATTAATTTTTCAATTTGTGTATTATTAGACATGGACAGCAACTATATTACAAACATTTTGCTAATATGAAGGGTACGGTTTGTGGAAATGGGCTGCCAAGTGGTACGAAAGTGAAAAAAAGGTTGAGAACCATTGGTATAGGAAAATGGGGAAAAGGTGGGACATCATCATCATCACCCTCCTCCTCCTCCTCCTCCTCTAACTCCATTCCATAAAACCTGGTAGACTGTGAATCAGCAACATTGATTTTTCTTTCATTGCTAAACTTTAAGTTGTGGAGTAGCCACCAATAAATAAATAAATAAATAAATATTTTTTTAAAAGGTACATCTCCTCTTAAAAGGGATCTGTTGTTTTGCTGAACTTGATCGATACATAACCAAGAAAGGGTACCAATTGCTATTTTGGTCCAACAGCTAGAGAACAAAAACATGGAAATGATTATTTAGCTGTCATTATTCTTTGGTACTATACATAACACAGATGTGCCAATCTGTGTTTGTAGCTGCTGTTGGATGTTCAGAACAAAGGAAAAGAAGGCTACCAGTAACTGCTATCTGTGATGGCAACAGATTGCCTCCAGGATCACAACCACCATGCTTCTGACTGCCAGTTCTTGGAGAATATAAGTAGGAGGCTGCCATTGCATTCATGTCCTGCTTTGTGGGTTTCCCAGAGGCAATTGACTGGCCATGGTGAGAAGAGAATGCTGGATAAGATGGAACTTTGATGTGTTCCAGTACAGCTCTTATGTTTTTACAAGGACATGTTTTCGTAAGGGGAACAGCGAAGATGATGAGACAGAGGAAAGATAATCACCTGATGCTATCCGATTGCCCTTCATTGGCAGCAATGGCTATGCTTTGCTTCTGATGCTTAAATTTATCCTGCAAATCATTTTGACCTCTCTTTGAAAGAAGGGAAATAGAGGCATAAAGTGATGGGTGCATTAAGGCATTGGTGTATACCTTTGGCATGTGGTGGTGTAGGATACGCCTCTGGAGCTCACTCACCTGGTCGTCAGGCAGGAGGTGATGGGCAAAGAAGAAGGGGATCCTTGGGTAGGGCCCACATATTTTATGCCCTCACTTCTGGGCACGGTGGCAGGTGGTGGGCTTTTCATGGGGCACACCTTCCAAAGGGGGTCATCGAAGTGGAACCCGGGATCAGAGGTTTGCCCTCGGGACCAGGTATGTCAATGGCAAGTTCAATGTCATGTCCAAGTTCAGATCCATGTCTAAATAGATAATAAAATTGCCCGTAGTTCATCCCGAGTCCTGTTGTGTGGGCTCTTCATTTTGAGGGGTGGGCAGCAAAGTGAGAAGATGACATGTCTGCAGAACTTGGAACAGTTACCATGGACAGTGATCATACTCGCCAAATGATTCTAGGAGTTGTAGTTCAAAAGATAACATTTCCAAGTTCTGCACACCTGAGGATACACAAGCACATTTTATTAGACACTCTGTGTGCTTGCTAAACACTGTGATCAAGTAGGAGTTGTAAGCGTGGAAATAAGTTATTTGTTCATAATTTTTGAGTCCTGTCTTTCTTCCATACAGTACAAGGCAGAATGCATGTGTTTGTCTCATTTTATCCATGAAACAACACATTTCAATAGATTACACTAAGTGAATATGACGGTTTGCCCCAAATCACCCAGAGCTTCATGTCTGATGACTGATTTTAACACAAGATTGCTGTCTCTAAACCTAAACATTACACCACACTCCAAAGGAGGTTCTCTTTCTCACTCTCTCTCTAAGTTGTTCTGCTTTAAAAGGTCCAGGTTGCACCCTTTGGTTGGAAGCATGTGGCCTCCAAGTGATAATAGACTGCAACTCACAGCCTCCATCACATCAACAATGCTAGTTAGGGCTGCTGAGATTTGCAGCCCAATGCTATCTGCTGTGTCATGCGATCGCATGATGCTCATCCTGCTTTAGAAAATCCTGTTGAACTCAGTGATACAGCTTGGTAAAGTTATCTTTTTGGATCACAACTCTAAGAATATTCTAGCCTTAAGGGGAGTTGAAGTCCAGAAAAGGTCCTTTGCCAAGCTCTGCTTTAGGAGGACATCTGACTTTATGTGCGCAGAACTAACCTCTTAAGAGTGTACCTACCATCCATCCTGAATGCAGCTTCACTCCAGGCCAAATACCAGCCAAGGGACTGGTCAATGGAAAGAATGTCAGCCCCCCTAAATGTGGTAATATTTTCCTTTTCAAAATCCCCCACCAAGGAGGGACATTCTATTTTACTCACATTTCTCAGCCCACAATCTTAATGGGGAGGGACTTTGGGCAGATTTCTAGCATGTTTCAAGTTTGCCCCTGCACAATTAGAAGTCAAACCAGCCTGTGATTCACCAGAAAGGTCGGCCTTTTTTGGAAGTTCATAACTAAGCTGCCAGTCAATACAGGGATTTTATGTTTAATTTTAAACAGACCACAAATACCATTGGTTTGAGAATGTGTTATGTCTCCTTTATGCAAAGTTTTAGCTGTATTCAACTGAAGAACTTTTAATGTCTCTACATAGATATATGTCATCAGAAGAACAAATCCACCATCCTACATCCAATTGCAAGAATGCATTATTCTCGTCCACAACATGTTACGCATATCACATGTTCATAGCTGCAACAGAGGACAAATTATATATTGGTATAGAACAATGAATTTCATAAGTGCAGGTTATGTCGTGGTACTGCAGAGTAAGAAAATTAGCCTATTGAAATTCCATGAGCTTTGTGTCCTCTCCACTTTTAACAGCTTGCAATCTTGCAACTGTAATTCATTAAACTCTGGTGTCCTCATGTACTGCCACAACTTACCAGCCCAGTTTAGAACACCATGTTTCAGATTGTCAGAAATAAAATGTACAAGTTCTAATTTTTCAACCTTCCCTTCCATTTCTGTCTCTTTTACATATGAAAAAAAATGAGGAATGTTCAAATGAAGTATAATTTTTGAATCGGATTCCAGCTCAGGGTATTGAGATCTGTTCTAACCACAGATAATTAAAAAAAAGGGGGGGGGGATTTGAAGCTCCAGTTTGATCCCTGTTCACCTTAACAAACTTTGGTTAGGGTAAACCACAGTGCATTGGGTTTAGGCAGCAGAGGGAATTATGATTTCTTTTTAAAGTGAAAGCAGCAGCTTTCACTCTGCTCCTCTCAGATACAAAATTCACAGCTTAGTGAAATTGTATTAACAATTAAAACCATGGTTTACATCAGGGTTGGGCAAGATGGAGCCTGTCACATGGAACCTCTACCTGTTTGTGTGGCCCCACATTTTCTACAGAAAAAGTAGAGAATCACACTCCAGGAAGTACAATTTACATTTAAATCACATCACATGTATCCCATAGCTTTAAAAGGATGTGTAATAACTGTAAAAAAAAAAAAAAAATGAAAAGTGTAAAAAGTGAAACTGGAAGTGGACTTCCAGCCATTTCCGGTTTCATTGGGAGGGACCAGTCAATCATGGGTGTACCAAACCCACTGAAGTTACCCACCCTATGGTTTAGAGCAGGGGTGGGAATCATACAGCCCTCCAGATGTTGTTGAGCTGCCGCTCCCAGCCTTCACTATTGAAGGAGAAAAGTCTGACAGTTACTATAAGGCCTTAAATGAGGTAGTCCCATGTTAAAGAAAGCTGTTTGTTTAGACATAGAAAATATTGTAAGTTTCCAGCAATTTCAAGTTAAATTAAACATGTACAAAATTTTCTGGGCCATGTTCCCAAACATCTTGATATGTTCTGCTGATATGCTAACACCTGGAACACTGAAATAAGATACAAAGAGCAAATTCGATCCATATAGTTTGAAAATAGTACTTGCTCCTCACTGCTGAGGTTGTATGTATGTCATAGCCTTTTGTTTCTCAGTTGTTGCTGCTGCATGTTTTCATAAGAATTCTACATGAAGTTGGGTTATTTGCTTGTTCTGTGGAACCCTGGTCTACCAAGGAAGAATCCACTCAAAAACTCCATTAAAAAAAAACTGCTGAGTTCAATCTACTATAACATCCCGTTCATGAATCTTATTATTATTATTATTTTTTAAAAAGCCTCTTTACCACTATTGCTTATGCTGGCTAGGGCTGCTGTGCTTGCATTCTATAACATTTGGAAGGCTGCATGATTCCCAGCCCTGGTTTAGATTATCCTCTGAATCAGGCCACAGTTTTCATGGAAGTTTTTATTTAGCTCCTGTTGACAAAGCATAACCTTGGCTCTGTTGCATCATTGCCCAACCCTTCCCTTCCCTTCCCTTCCCTTGATTACACTATGAAATCATCCTGCCATTGCAAAATGCCATGGAGTATTTGTCTATATTGTACTTTTTGCCTTATTATAATTGTGCCTGGTAGTGAACTGAAGAATATAAGCAGTTCTCCCAGAGACAGCTAAAGATGGTATGTAAACCTTTTATGTAGGGCCAGTTCCCAAACTCAAATCCCCTGTTTGCTGAGACAGCATTACTGTCTTGAGTAATTTACAAGGTAGAAAAGCACTATAATCTTTTCATTTTATTAAAAAGAAGAAGGACACACACTGTAGTTTATGGAAGAAGAACATTCAGGTTGAACTTGAGTAGTTCTCCTGAAATCATCGAGAGTATACAGTCAGCCCTCTACATTGGCTAGAGTGCGGGATGGAGGACCTCCTACTAAAAAGTAGTAAAACCACAAATATCAAAAAGTGTGTGTGTGTGTGTGTGTGTAGGAAGGGGGCTGAAGCATGGCAGGGCGAGCAGTCACACAAGTTCCAAACCAGGACGGGAAAGGAGTTGGTCAGCATGCTGCCCTATATTTCCTCTCTCTTGCTCAGCATCTTCCTTGGGTGCGGAGGGGCAGTGGGAGAGGGTTTGTGGTATTGAGAAATTGGGCTCAGAGCTCTCTTTAGCTGGCCAAGCAGAGCCTGGGGGAGCAGAAGGAGAAAAAGCAGAAGTGGACTTTTAAAGGGCTGTGAAATCTGATTGGAGCTGCCAAGAGGGAAGGTTCACCTGGAAAAGAGACACTTGAGCTGAGGGGGTAGCTACTGAAGAAATGCACAAATAATCAAATTTATGAAAGTGAAACTTGCAAATGTGGAAGACCGACTGTATTATGCTGGGTGGTTTGAGGTTTGCACCTTCAGTGTGTCATGATAAATCTGCTTTAAAAATTACGTTTATAAAGCTATAGCAAATTGTGACATATAAAAATACATAAAACTGAGTTACATGGAATGTAAATAAGATTCAGTGAATGGTTATCCAATAACATATTTATTCACTCTTGTACTGAAAAGGTCATATAAAAGAGAGACTGTGAAAAATTTACTCATTGTTGTTCCAATGTTTGTATTACCAGGACAGGGCAAGAATTCCTCTCTTCTTGCTTTTTGTAATACTCGCCACACCTATTGTTTTTAGAACGCAATGACAAACATAATTTAACTTGAAGGAGTCAGAGGGTGAGGCTTATGGAATTTTTCAACCCCCCCGCAATCTTTTCTCTTGCTGGTGGTGTTAACTAATAATCACTAATGTACTTGAAGGCCTGCTTTTATGGTGTGATCTATCTGATAAGTTGATTGCAACATCCACGTGAATCAGGTTGTAGCATTCAATGTGATCTTACTTCCTAAATCTGTTGGCCTCCAGATCTTCTGGACTACAACTTCCATCACTCAGGTAGCATTTCAATTAACTGGACTGGCTAGGGGTGACTGGAGTTTTAGTCCAACATATGTGGAAGTCACCCACTTGGTGATAGTTAAACTTTCAATCTTATAGGTGGTTGCACACCTACTTTGATAGTGATCTGGGGGGTATCTTAAAGCAGTTTTCCAAAACTCTGCATCTGTTTGTCTTGCGGTGTATGTTTGTGGAGGGGAGTGGCTTCAAGTTGTTTGTTGGTATATGGCAACCCCATGAGTTTCATAGGGTTTTCTTAGGCAAACAATTCTTGTTGTTGTTGTTGTTGTTGTTGTTGTGTGCCTTCAAGTTGTTTTTGACTTAGCCAACCCTAAGAGGAACCCATCACAGGGTTTTCTTGACAAGATTTGTTCAGAGGCAAACAATACTCCTGGCCTAATTTGAAAGACATTTCGTGCAATAGGCACGCTCTGGTCGGTGGGCAACAAAGTTCTCAGCACGGTGAAACTGCTTTTGTAAGGGGTCATTGCTCAAACCAGCAGAAAAGAGACTTGTCATCTCCCCTCTCCTGCATTCCTGTCCCTTTAAACAGTAGGTTGATGTCCAGAGGCTAAACAAGTAGCATATTCCTAGCATGAGAATAAGGTCAGCAAGAAAATGTTGCTTGTTTAATTTCTGCATATCATGCTGCTACTGAAGACAAAAAGACAGATCCAGTAAGTAAATAACTAAAAATAGGCAACCTTAGGTAGAATCAATTAAAATATTCTCACAAGGCATGTTTTTCCTTAGTGGAAGATGAAAAAAAAGTTGGATACTTCAAAAATGAAACACTGCAGTATAGTTGCAACCCTGGTGGTTATGAAAATTCCTCTGAACTTTTTTGAAGAAAAGTTGGTTAGGAGAATGACAAAGGATTTCACATCAAGAAGAGACCTTGGCTATTTTGTTGCTCTCTTGTGCATAGCTATTTCTTTTAGAAATTCTCCTTTCAAGACTTTTCTGGGCTTGCTGAAGGATTTTCTGACACGGAACATCTATCTATGCCCTTTAATGCAAAGTTGTTATCTTTTCTTTTTAAAAAATGTCAAGACTCTATGCACTTGAGAAGAAAGAACAGCGCCTTTTCAATGGTGGCATCAAAAGTTTGGAACTCTCTCCACAGGGAAATCCTTTTTCCTTGGGGATGTTCTTGCAGTGCTCGCTTTCAGGAAGCAATTCAGAGAGCATTTGGGGACATTTTTAGCTTGTATTTTTAAAAATATTTTATTGGAAATTATATTTTAAATATGTTTGAAGTGTTTTAACTATTTTTAATCATGAGTTTCAATAATATTGCTGTTTAATTCTTTTTTTAAAACTTTTGTAAATTAACTTTGAATCTTTTAAAATTATTGTAAGCCACCTTGAATCCCATCTTGGAAAAAAGAGTGGGATATAAATTCAATAAAAATAAAATCAAATAGATAAATAATCACTGAAGAAGGCTTTCAAAGTATATATAAAGGCCAAAATGCACTGGGCTTTTTTTAACCAATAAAATATCTGTCAGTTGAGCACCTTGAGACAAGTCTCCAATATGCTCCGCAGATTTTATTGGGTGCTCTTCGGTTTTTGTTTCTTTTGTCCTGGGTTAAATGCTGTTTAGTTCCACATAAGTGAGAACTGATTGTAGCCTTGTTGTTGTTTGTTAACTGCCATCAAGTTGACTTCAACTTATAGTGACTCTATGAATGAGATCATCTTGGCATCAACAGTTCTGCTCAAGTCTTGCAAACTCAGGCCTGTGGCTTCCTTGATTGAGTCTATCCACCTGCAGTGTGGTCTTCTTCTTTTCCTACTACCTTCTACCTTGTCAAGCATCATTGTCTTTTCTAATGATTCATGTCTTCTCGTGATATGTCCAAAGTATAACAGTCTTAGTTTAGTCATCTTGACTTCTAGGGATAGTTCAAGCTTTTTGTCTTTTTAGCAGTCAGTGGTATCCAAAGAACCTTCCTCCTTGTAGCCTTACAATCTCAGAACTTGAAAAGTTAATTTTTAAAAGCAGTTCATTCCTGTTAGTCCTGGTGATGTCTAGTAAGTAATTTGTTTCCATGACTAGTTACAAACACTGTCTGAGTCCTGCTGTTATCTCAAAAGGTGGGTGACTTGGAGGTCCACCTGCGGTGCCAGTACCTCTGTGGAACAGTGGAGAATTATTAGCTCAAAAGAGAGGCCTCCAAGAGGGGGAGGTAAACTTACAGGATCTTTCCACCTATGTATACTGGTACTAATGCAGGGACACCAGTTGGAGATTAAAAGAATGTTTTATTGGGGAAAATCACAGACACATGCAGGATTCAAGCAGTCTCACAACTACACAAGGTTAACCGAAGGAAAAAGAGGAAAAACTGGATAGCAAGAAGTTGGGGTGAAGTGATGAAGTGACATGGCTCAGACTAGGGGTCTGAGGGTAGTACAAGTGACAACAGAGTGACAGCCTGGGTCTAATGTACTATGAGTTGTTTGGCTAAAAGCCAGAGTTTAAATATCTTGTTTCTACCCTGAGGGGGAAGATGTTAATGGCTCTCTGGCAGAGCAAAAAATGCGGTCTGGAACGGGTCAATGGGCTTACTATTTGGCAACAAAACACTGATGGGAATAATGATAGCTTCTTAATGTCTGAGCGGGTGAGGAAACGAAAGATTGCTCAGGCAGGAAGAAGAAACAGGTTGATGACCATTGGTAGCTCTATTGATACAACTTTGTGCACTATTGTGTTTGAAGATTGACTCGCTGAGGGGATTATCGCAAGCTCATCAGCACTGGAGCTTCCTGATCGATATGACCTGGCCATGCCCTGAGGTCCCATCTGACCTACTTTTACCCTTGTTCAGCCAGTTCCCTATGCCAGCATGGCTTTTTAGCCATAACAGTATACGATTTATATTTTATGCCAATTAAATAATGGTGTATGACATGGTAACACTGCTCATTGGATGCAATGAGCACTCACTCTTGGCACCAAGCTAAAGGGGATGCTGAGCAGAGCTTGGTGTTTTTCAAGTATACTGTTTGCAGTGCACCAAGGGAAAAGAGAGGTAGTGAGAGTCTTTAACCCAGAGCTTAGAAACATTACAAATATGGCATATAACTCCCATAATCCCCCAGCAAGATTAGCCTGTGGTATTTCAAACCCCATTCCCAAGTTCTACAAGATAGGAACATGGGAAGTTGCCTTATACTGAGTCAGACTCTTGATTCATCTAGCCGTCTGCTACAAACTCTGACTGGCAGCCCTTACTCTCCACCAGGGTTCCAGGTAGTATTCTTTCTTATCCATAACTAGAGATAGATCCCTGGTATTCCCTGATGGGCTTTCATCAAAGTACTAACTGGGCCTTATTATGCTTAGCATATGAAAACAGGTAAGATCCAGCATGTTTAGGGTGGTATGGTATTTAATATTATTTCAGTATTCATTTTAACAAACTAGATTTCAGGTCTTTTCCTTTTGAAATTTCCAACTTGATGTAATTTGAACTAGCAGAACATAGCTTTATTCTGAGCTAAGGTTACCAAATGCTCTATGAAATAATAATAGAAAAAGGTTGTAAGAGAGTGGCTGGATGAGATGGTGGACTTGACCATACAAGATGAATACCCAGCTGTCCAAAACAACACTGTGAAGTAGGTCAACCTAAGAGTTATTACCACAAGATTGACCAATGGGTTTCATGGCATGGTGGAAACTTGAACTCAGATCTCGTAAGTCCCTGTCATTTAGTTATGACACAGTCCTACAGCTGGGCATTCCTGTGTGCCTTCACATGTATGTGCTACTACAAGTACTTGTACGGCCTACCCAATTGAACAGATTCTTTCCTTTTGTCTAAACCTGCATAGGTTAGAGTTCAGAAACATTATTTTCTACCTTTCAAGTCTCAGAATCCTCCAGCTATTATGTTCTGGCTGGGGGAGTCAGGTAATACAAGGTATTTTCAAGCCATAAGGGTATACTTGGCAGGGACTAAATAACAACTTGTTCATTGAAAGACTGCACTGAGCAGGGCCAAAGGACGACGAAGCTTCATACTCCCCAACCCTCTTAGGGAGTTTTTTAATTCTTCCCCAACATTGAGAGGAGGCTGCTGCATGGAGGTGGCTTCTGTAGCTGCGTAATTCCAAACTGGCCTGAGGGATTACGACTCTGCTGCCGGCTGTCAGGTTAGACCATGATGGATGTTCACTGATGGTAACAGCACAAAGACAACACTGTGCGAGCAAGAGGCGAACGTGTTCCAATCCGTCATGGGCTGGCATTTTTGTGTTAAAAGGAGGAGAGCGGCTGAAAGGAAGGCCCTTAGTGGGGGCAGCTAACAATCCAGAAGGAATATTAGCCACAGCGTAGAGAAGAGTCGTGCGTCAATACCCCCCACTACCACAAGTATATGAGTTAAGGGCCCTCCATATCCAGAACATCTCCAATGTCATTTATGGTCCAATAAGTTTTAACTGGTAAAATTTGCCTGATGTGCAGTATACACACTGAGTTGATGTCTTGTCCACGCATGTGTGCAGACAAGTGTGAATGAATTAGCTGTTACAGAACTGATTGTAGCTTACAGTTTTGTATGTGGCATCCTGGAGAAGGGTGGATGAGGGTAATATTTGGGAGGTGGGGCTGGTTTTCAGGCTGATAGTCTTTCTCTGTTGGGTCAAAAAGTAATAAACTCTAATTTAAAAAAAAACCCACAAGCATTTGAGGAAATCAAAACAAATAGGGTTAGTTTTGGGGCTTTGACTTTGAGATTTCTTAGCATCACACAGCAGTGCTTGCCTAGGTGTTTGATCATGGACAAAAATTGTTAGGACAATTAAAAATCAATCAAGATTTCTTCACTTGCTTCCTGGGATCATTAATTAAATAAAATTCCTGCTATAATAAATGGGCCAATCTTTAATGTGTCAGCTTAATGGATGGAAATGGGCATCCATTTAAAGAAATACTAAATTTACTGCAGGGAATCTCAGAAGAGGAGAGCTCATCTGGACATGTGTGGAGTGCAGATAGTACTTCTTTTTCAAGTGACAACTATTTGACAATTACATGATTCAGCAATATCCTCTAAGGAGGTTTGATGCTACCAGAGTCTGGGTAGGGCTTGGACGTGGACAATAAAATAAATCGTCAGCAAAGTTAACTGCTTCCTCTTTAGAAAGAGAAACTAGTTTTTCATTCCCCTATCTGGATATTTAGTCTTAAGTCCTCCCACTTTGATGAAAGCTTCAGTTCTTGTTCTTCTCTCCCTAGTGCCTGATGTCCTTCTGGCACTGCATCAAACAAGCCACATCCAATGCCATGCTCTGCCTTTGAGCATGTTCCAGTCTCCTTCTATCCAAAGGGTACCCTTCTCACCAGAGATGCAAACTTTAATCAGTTTAATCTTTTGATTAAGACTGTTTAATGTGAGCAAATCTTTAATCGTGCCAAAATTTAATTGGTGGGAACATAAATTAAAGACACACTATTTTTAAGGTGTTTGTCAACATCAGAGAATGAAAATCAAACGCTTGCAATCATTCTTTCAAAGAATAGATGGTAGTTTATTTTAAGCTACAAGCTATTTCTCCTCCACTATCTCAAATATGCACCAGTGTTGAGGATGTTTCTAATATAGAAATATATTTTCATAATCAGTTGGTTAGAGAGAACATGATTAGTAGTTAATATACACTGGTTGACAACCTTGCTGTGACCGACAGGTGTTTTTTCCATCTCTTATGCTGTTTACTTATGTTGGGAAGTATGAAAGACAGTTGTGGATCTCTCTAGTACAGCAAATTGGCAAGGCTGAAGGAGAACAGTGACCAGTTCCATATTTACCCACCCACAGCATGTAGCAAAGAAATAAATAAAGTCCCCTCTCCACATTGGCAGGTTTGACCTTCGCAAACTTGACTATTTGCGAGGTGCTTGCCTGCCCCCCCCCATTCTCCCCCTGCCATTTCCCTGCCTTTTGCCTGGGCACGTGTGTCTTCCTTCCATGGACTTGGGCAAAAGGCAAGCGAATGGCAGGGAGCAGCCTCACATGCATAGAAGGTGTACACGTGCCTTCTCCAGTCATGTCGCTGCTTCTCCCATTTGCTTGCCTATTGCCTGGGTTCCTGGAAGGCGGCATGCCTGGGTGACACGCAAGTGAGCGGGGGAGAGAACCCTAGCAGGAATGGGAGGGGGAGTGCTCACCTGGGGGCCACTGTAAGTTCAATCTTTTTCATAAAACATATAAAAACAATTTTATTTATTTTACTTACAAATTACTTGTTCCTAATCAGACAGAGGGTCTTATAGAGGAGAGAAGGGAAGAAGAGAATGTCTGTATGATAGAGAGATACAGGAAGAAAGTGTGTGTGGAAAAGCAAACAAAAAACAGCAAACATGCAAACTGGCAATTAATATAAGTTTGAAAAAATTGCTAATAAGATAAGCAAGCAAGCAAGTGTATTGTAAGTTTCTTAATTCCTCTTCTACTGCGGGTTGAGGTACAACAAAAAAAATTTCCAATATTTAAGATATTTAAAATATTAGCAACAAAACAGTGCAGTTCTCATACAGGACACAGGGAACTTTGTAGTGTATGAACAGGGTTAAACTTCACACATTTTGTGAAACAGTTTTAATAATTCCCAGTGTAACAGAAAACAGGCAGCACATTCAGCTGTGTGTATCATTATCACAGGATTTATTGATCTATTCCTAAGCATATCAGAGCATCATAAACAATGCTGCAATTGGTTTAAGTCTTGGAGGGGAAGCCTTCCAGCAATTCACTGTTCATATACATTAACAAAGAAAACTAAAATATATTAGAACACACGCACATACAAGAGGTATATAACTATTAGAACTAGAATAGAGCCACTGAATCAAAAGGATTTATTTAAGTGTTGACGCACTACCCCACATTTGATTTAACGGGTGCACTTTAGTTGGGCCTGTTGTATGGAAGTACAGTTAGCCCTCCACATTTGTGGGTTTTACTTTTGCGGATTTGATTATTCAAGGATTATTTGCTGTCACCTCTGCTGCTTCCCTATGCCTTCTTTAATAGGGACTGCAAGCCTCATGAGACTAAGAAACTGTGAATGAAGCTTGTAAGTCCCTATTAAAAATGGTGTGGGGCAGCAGTGGAGGTGGCAGTAAGCCCCACCAGCCACCCACTTCTGCCTTGTCAAGGAATCCTGATGCCTCAAAGGAATCCATGGTGGGCTGGATATGGTGTTCATACTTTTTTGTGTGTTAAATATTGTTTGGGAAGGCCTAGAGTTATTCACAGTTTTTCCAGTTTCACGGGGGTCTTGTGCCCCTAACTCTAGCGAATATCGAAATATGACTGTATATAGCTTGCCAGCCCTACAACAAATGTAACACAGCTTTGGCTGGGGAGTAAGATGCTACCTATGTGTATTTCTTAAAATGCTGTGTTTCAAATTTGGAATGTTGCAGCTCCACCTCCAAGATCTAAGGTAGATTTTTAGCAGTCGAACCTCTCTGAGCCACTTTCTCTCTAGCAGCTCCTTGTTGGATAGGGACAGACAGCAAAGGTCCTCTGAACATGATCTCAGCGTCCAGATGTGTGGGTGCAAAGGAGGCGATTTCAGCAAATCTGGCCCAAAGCCATTTAAAGGTTAACATCAGTACTTTCAACAAGGTCAGCAATAAACAAGAGATATTCTACAATGTATGCTACACCTTTCTTTAGGTTCAGAAGTACTGGGATGGGCAGATTTAGTGTTCAAAGGAATAGGGAATGGATTTTTCTAGTAACAACCTGTCTGTACCTGGATTTGTGTGCTTGTTCATTGCGATGCACCTAAACTGCTGCTAGTACCAACTTGATTATTGAATTCTACCCCATGTGAAGAGGACATAATTTGAAATAAAACATCAGGGTATAGAAGTACAGTCCTTCCTCCACATTCGTGGGTTTGACCTTTGTAAATTTGATTATTCACATGGTTCACATGTGCCTTCCCACACATCCATTTTCCTCCTCCCATTCTCTTGCCTTTTACCCAGGTGCATATGCCTTTCTTCTCTGTGCCCAGCCAAAAGGCAAGGGAATGAGTGGGGAGCACTGCACACAGAGAAGGCCTTCCCCCGAATCCCTTGCCTTTTGCCCAGGTGCAGAGAAGGAAGGAGGGCATGCATGCCAGAGCAAAAGGCAAGGGAATGGGATGGGGGAGCTCTGGAAGTGAATGGGAGGTGGAGTATGGGGGGAGTTATTCACGTGTTGTTGTTGTTTTCACTTTCATGAGGATTCTGCACCCCACACCCTCATGAAAGTGAAGGGACCACTGAACCTGGATGATTGACTGGAGAAAAGTCTCCAAGAAGAATTCCAGGTTGGCTTTCTTTGGTTTATATTTTGTATTTATTTAAACACTTTCTGTGGATAAAGTCAAGTCAAGGTAATTAAAAGGTTTCTCTCCCTCTCGTAACAAAGTTACATATGTTTTGAAGGCCATTGTATTCAAAAGGATCAATCACCTCTGGAAAAACAATAGTGTAGAAGAAAAAGAATAAAATAAATTCAGCTGGCTTTCAGTAAAGCAATCCAAGATGTGCAATAGAAATGAAACTGTAAATCAGGGGATCATTTAAAATTAATCTCTCAAGCAGATTCTCACCCAGATTTTATAGGTTTGTATTTCCAGTATGGTTTCTGGATCATCACTTGGAGGTAAAAAAATACATTTTGGGATTAGGTTCTGTGGAAGTGTTTTTTGAAGTTGTTTTTCCCCAAGAAAACAGAACAACCTGAAAATGCAATTGAACTGTTTGTTATTTTCTATTTTTCTGAAAAAATTGTGAAATATCACACTGGTGAAACAGTGTGATAGAGATCTCTGCAGAAATCAACAGAGAAATTTGAAAAGAATAAAGTCTGTAAAATGTCTGTCTATCTTGCATGGGATGGGACCGTCTCATACCCTCCAACTGTCCTGCTTATGTGGGGACAGTCCTGATTAATCCTTGCCACCCACTTGTTCAGTATTTTTAAAATGTCCCAGTTTCTCTCTCGTCTTTCCTTTAGACTTCAGCTACTTTTCCCCTTTGTCCTCAGCTTAATTCAATTGCTGTAAACTGAGTTCAACAAACAAAAGTAGCTTGTACTCAGTTAACTCCAAAGGGGAGGAGAGGAGAAGATAGAATTTTTTCTCTTCCCATTAGGCTCTGGCAAAAACAAACTGCTGCAGCTTTTCCTAGCCTGCGTGTTCTTCCTCTTCTGCGCTAATAACTTTTTCCAATTTGATCACACTCTGATGTTATCTTGGCCACATATGTCCCAGTTTTCATCTGAAATTTTGGATAATAAGGAAATTTGAAGAGGACATAATCCACAAACTATGTATCTATTTCAGGGGCAACTGGAGATCCACCACTGAGGATCCTTTGCTCTCAGTGGTCTTCAGTTGTGAGGGGTTATTCGCCACTCTCCTGAAAAGGACTTCTGCTTCGTCTTCAGATATAATACAAAAAAGAACATCTCATGAAACCAGGAAGGGCCAAACCTCTTTCTAAATAAATGATCAAAAGATAGATATAGGCCATTTCTGCGCTACACTGTTATAGTGCTATTATTCCACTTTCAACATGCTGTGGAATTCTGGTGTTTATAGTTTACTGAGGCCAAAGAGCTCTCTGACTGAGAATTCTAAATGCCTCTCTCTAAACTGCAAATCCCAGGATTCCATAGGATGTTGAAGGTGGAATTATAGCACTATAACAATGTAGTGCAGAAATGGCCTTATAGTGAACATAGTAAGAACTTTCCCCAAACAGGCCATTTCTACATCACACTGTTATAGTGCTATTATTCCACTTTCAACATTCTATGGTTGAGGGGCATTTAGAATTCTCAGCCAGAGAGCTCTTTGGCCTCAGTAAACTACAAACCCCAGACTACCACAAAGTGAAGTAATAGCACTATTAACAGTGTAGGGCGGAAATGGCCACCATCTCCTCAGAAGTCTAAAAACAGTTTGTTTGATTTCTCCTTCCTTTATCTCTTGTTTTCTGTAACACCACTCATTGCTTTTCTCAGTGTTTAACTAACATCTCTCCAGACTGGGCCTTTATCTGCTACCCTTCTCCTCCAGGTCCTTGCTTCTTTCCACCCACTTCGGCATACATTATGGCTGCTTTGACAATGACAAGTTGTAACATATTTTGAAACAGCTGCTCTTACCCAGCCCTACAATACTAGGCTGACTCCACCCGCCCTCGCAACCCCTCTCGTGGAATGTGGGACAGGCCCTTTTCTTGTGCTGACACACAAGATTTCCAGCCGTGCTTGCTCAGGGGAGACTCAATGGAGCCTGAAGTGAAGGGAACAGATGCTCTGCAAAAATGGAGTTGTAGCAACAGCCTCTGCTTGGAGACCACTGGGCCCAGGTGATAGCAAATCAAGTCTATAGGGATTTGCACAGCAGGGTATGGAGTAACATCTTCTAGCTGCTTCTCAGAGTACCCTTACCTATGTAGTTTCTTGTCTCAGTCTCAGATTGAAAATAGCTCTTTTGTTATTATCCTTGACAAAAATTAAACGGTAGTAAAATAAAAGTTTGAGGTGGGTGGGTGCACACTTAACATCGTTGTCCTGCGGATCAGCTTTGTTCTAACAAGTGTTAACATTTTTATGTACTCAGAAGGAGAGGTTAAAGGGAAGTTGAAATTATTAATATTCTCCATTCTGACAATGGATGCTTAAAGGATATAACATTGGACGGTGCTAAGAGAATGTGGCTACAATCCAGCGCAGGGTAAAGAAGGCTTAAGGCCATTGTCTACACTGGATTTAGGAAGCCCACTTACTTCTGTGTTGGACTGTGGCTTATGATTTCCTATGGACTATCATGGGTGAGATGGCAGGTTACCATGCTTCACATCACCATGGTCATGGCAGCCTTGAATTGCCATTTGCAGGGCCATGGGGACTAAATTGATCTTATGAAATTTCCAATTTGTTGACAGAACAAATAGAGCATGGGCAGGGAACTTGCTGCCAGATGCTGTTAGAATGTACTTTCTTTCTTCCTTTCTCTTGTCTAAATTCTGGCTAGGGCTGGTGGGAGTTGCAGTCTAACAACATATGAAGGGCCAGGTTTCCACTATGCTAGCTTACAGTGTCCTTCAGCCATGCATATTTCAGTTGTTTTCCAGTATATTATGGCTGTAGTGTTGGTCTGACTCAAAGATATATCAAGGTCTACACACCAAATAGCAAACGAGTGAAGTTTTTTCTTTGTGAATATTGGAGGGAGGGAGGGAGGGAGGGAGGGAGGGAAGGAAGTGGGTGGGATGGGGTTGCAAGGATCAGAGTCTGATCCAGAGACTGGATGAGGATTTCACAGAGCTTGGAAAATTACCTTTTGGGCTACAGCTCCTAGAACCCCCACCCAACACTGCCAGTGTGGATCACTGAATTTCTTTGATCCTTATCCTGCTATGAAGGGAGGAGCTGGGCAAGCCTGGTTGGTGCCAGCCAATCACAGTGCAGGGAATGCTACAAAGTGGGGCTATGATGGAGGAAATGTTACAAAACTGAGGCCTGTCTCTGTCAGAGGGCAGATAGGGAAAAACTGACACAGAGATAGGGAATGGATTTTAGAGAGATAGGAACAAATGGAATAGAGACAGGAGAGTCAGACAGAGGAAAGGACTATGGTTTTGAGAAGCTGTAAATGATTTTATAATTTTTGAGAAGCTGTAAATGATTTTGTAGTTTAAGGGTTAGTATATTATTTTCTTATGTCTTGATAAACTTCCACTTGTTTGTTTTTACAAATGTTTCTGTCTATTCATATTAAGTCTAGTGGAAGGTCTGGACATACTTACTACATTGAACTCACCTGTTACCAGGATGTACACTTCCACACTTTGATAGGGTTTAATTGGTGAAATATGATTGAATTGGTAAAATATATTAACTGGCATAAATATAAAATATATACCCTGCTAGGTGAAAAATGATGGAAAATGTGAAAAAAATGTAGTGGAATGGAGAGAGCAGTGGCAGGACAATTAAGATATTTTCTCCTGTAAAGTCCATTTTTCCTTTCCTATTCTGCACTTTCTCTATGATCCAACTAAAGGAACAGCAACCTTCTGTTCACTTGCTGGTTGGATCAAGAAGCCCAAAGTTACACTGGATGTACTTCCAAGTGCTCATACTCTCTTATTGGAGTCTGATCTTTGCTGTCGTGTTGGCTAGCAGCATGAGAGAAGAGCACATCTACAGTTCTTCATCCCACAAATTTTGATGAGAAGGAACAGGGCTTTTTATTTCTTACCTACTCTAACTTCCTTTTATCCAGGCTAGACATACCCAATTCCTTAAGCAGTTCCATATAGGATATGTTTTCCAGGCCTTTTACCATTTTCTTTCTTTGACCTAGACATTATAGTCCTATTGATGCAGCCTGGAATCACATTGGCTTTTTTTAGCTGCTGCATCACACTGTACTCATATTCAGTTTTTGGTCTGCTAAGACTCCTAGATCTCTTTCACATTTACTATGATCATGCTAGGTATCACTCATCCTGTATCTGTACATTTCATTTTTTCTGCCTAGGTGTAGTACTTTACATTTCTCCCTGTTGAAATACATCTTGTCAGCTTTGCCCCAGTTGTCTAATCTGTTTGGGTGATTTCGAATTCTGATTCTGTCCTCTGGGGCAGTGGTTCTTAACCTTTTCGTTACCAGGGACCCCCTTGAAATATCTTTTGTTGCTGTGGATCCCCAAGACTTAACTCAAGATTTAAAACCCTAAAGTGCATGAAATATTTAAATATTTAGAGTTGCTAATTAAAGATCTTCAAACTAAGAGAGAAAGGAGTAAATGCACATTTCCCTAAGAGGCATTAGAGGGGAGGGGAGACTTTTCTCCTGCTTCTTCCTACTTAAGGTTGGAATGGAATGAACAACAATATTCAGGCCCAGCCAGCCAGCCAGCCAGCCAGCTTTTCCCCTTCTCTCTCTCCCTCCTCCCCTCTTTTCCAGCCATCCAGTCTGTCAGCAACCCCCTTCTCATTTGGTGCCACTCCTCCCTGTTATTCTTTTTCAGAGTTGGATGCCACCCTGTGTCAAGGATCCCACTTGGAGTGGGGCCAAATGAGAAGAGGAGCTGCTGGTGCAGCAGGTGCCACTCCCAGCAAGATGTTGGAAGTTGGACCGAGGGTTCAATGTTGGCCAAATAACCCATCACTCGATTCAGACAAAAGCATGAGCACTTGGGGTCTTTTGTTTGGCCTTTTCCCCCTCCCTCTCTCCATCCTTTGCTTGCCTCGGTCTTCTCTCCTCTTGGTGAAGAAGGCAAAGGTGTGTGTGTGTGTTTGAACGTTTCTGATAGTATGCTGGACTACTCTCGACTGGAAAGGAGGGGAGCAAAAGAGAGAACAAATTCTGGCTGGCTGGCTGCTCCGCTGTCACTCGGCAGCCATGTGACAGGCAGTGTGCAGGCCCAGCCAGCTAGCCAGCCAGCCAGTCTGCCTGCCTCCTTTTACCTTGACTCCTGTTATGTCACCATTCCATATTGGAGCGGGGGAGGGCACATGCTGAGCAGCCTTCAAGCCTTTTGCAGCCTCCTTGTGAGGGTATCACAGACCCCTGGGGGTCCATGAACCCCAGGTTAAGAACCACTGCTCTGGGATATTAGTTACACCTCCTAATTTGGTGTCATTTGCAATTTGATAAACATGCACTCTATTCCATCATCAAAGTCATTGATAAAGATATTGAATAGCCCTGGAGCCAAGAAAGAACCCTGTGAAACCCTACTAGTCACATCTCCCTGAGATGAAGAGGAGCCATTGATGAGAACCCTTTGGGTTCAGTTGTCAACCAGTTACAAATCCACCTGACAGTAGCATTGTCTAGCCCACATTTCATTAGCTTATTTGCAAGAATATCATGTAGTTAAAATCAATCTGTTATCAATTAATTTATGCATTTTCTGACGAAAAGTTAAATTAATTAAACTAATCTTTTTAACTGAATTGATTGATTTCAGTTAGACATTTAACACTAACTTAATTCCAGCATTAAGTAATCAATCAGGTGACTAATTAAATGAGAGATTATGATAAATATAAAAAAATACATTTTGCAGCTAATTCTTTAATAAATGGAAATGGCTATAGGAATCCTTGTGGATTTTCTTTATTTGTGATTAGAGTATAAAAGTTTAGTTAAATCCAAAGTTAAAAGATTTTGAATGAACAAATAAAGAACCAATCTTTTTTGCACCTAGAGAGCCTCCTCTTTTGTACACTGAACACAGTGTACATTCCTAACCTGTCCCCGGGAACTACATTTGGAAGCTTTTATCCCTGTGAATTTTGTGGGGATCCATGTACAAATCAGTTGGGAGGGAGGTGTTGGAATGGGGTAGTTTCCTAGGTATTGGATTAGGGGTAATTTCTCAGGGGATTAGAGATAGTTTCACGTAGATGATTTTGACACTATTGCCACAATTGTAACTCCACCCTCCTCTTACTTTAGTTGGCATCTGTTGTATAGAGAGAAGGAAAGCCCTGTATTGCCTAGAACTTCCAGAAGGAAGGCCCACATTATCTAAAGCTTCCTTTGTTTTAACTGAAAGGGTGCGAGTGTGTGAAGAAATGTTTGACTAGAGCAGTATTTTCCAACAGGGGGTGAAGGAGAGTACTGTTCCCTGTTTACTGGGGGTCCCGGGAGGGACACCAAAATGTGCTCAACTATAGGTGGAGAAGATTAGCTCTGAGCACTGCTTTAGCGTTACGAGAGGCAGGGTAACTTAGCAGGATCTTGTAACCCAGTGTTTACGGGGTCAGGCCAAGTCAAGAAGCAGACCGGTTTGAAAATAATGAATGATCTTTATTAAATACAGGCACACGATGTAAGCAACACAAGCACACAGATAACTATGGAAAATAAAGGTGTGAGTAAGATAGCGGGATTTTCAGAGGGATAGTTGATTCGGGTGATACGAAACCTGTCCTGAAGTCCGGAAGAAAATGGAGAGCGAAGCTGGGGTTCGATGTATCTCAGCGTGTGGAGCTGAGGGGAAGCTCGCCAAGCGAAGCGGCAGCAAGGCGGTCTGGAACTCGGGAGCTATCCAAGGAAGCGCTCAAAATCAGGGGTTTTTATAAGGAGAATTGTGACCACAGGCTAGGTCGGACTTTGGGAAAACAATAGATTTGGAGTTGGAGACAAAGCCTCCAAAAGGTCAGAATTTGAATGATTGAGTTACAGCCAAATTGTCAGTAGGATAGCCAGTATGCAAACACGGAGTACTTGAGCGTTGTATAGTTAGATCATCAAGCTGCCAGCGCTAGGCAGAGGATCTTCTGAGAGTTGCTTGCATACCTAATGGAGGTGCTTGCCTTGAGGTCTCCTAAAGAGGCGAGTCGGCTGTTTCTGGCCTGCCTGTATTGTCTAGGAATATTACGGCGATTATCGGCCGAGCTTGTATGTGTGCTTGTCTGGGGGCCTTGCAAGCACGTGGAGGGGATATGTGAAGCCGAATTAGTGATATCAATAGATATCATTTATATCCCCAAAGCTTGGGCTAGCCAGGGCAGTAACAAGTACATTATAGAGAGCAGGGGGAAAAAAGTCAAAGCGAGAGAAGACTATCCATAGGGCAGATGAGAAATGGGCTTATCAAACATTCAGGCAGCTTTTTCCTTCTTTTTCAAGCTCAGGAAATGGGCATGTAGGTGCAGGGCCTGTTCAAGTAAAGTCACGAGTGACCTTCTTCTGGTTCACACTGGTGAGGGTTTTAGTGCAGGCTTTCAACTTAAACTTAAATAGCAATTCACGATAAACATGATAGTTAAAATTTCTCACTTCTAATGTAAAGGTAAATGTAAAATTTCATGTTCCACATACTCATGTCCCGGAATCTCAGTGACTGCCACAAATGTTCTGCAAAGTAGCTAAGGACAGCAAGTTGCAAATGTCCCCCTAGTGTGTTGTGCAGCTAAGTGGAAATCATACATCAAGCTTAGAGGTGTTGTCAATATATTACGCTGCTTGCTTTCAGCAGAGATTAGAATGAGATGCATACTACACATCCAAATTATCCCATTTCTCAAGAGATCTTCTCTTGAAAGGGAGAGAGGAAAAAGACCTCTCTCAAATACACATATATATGGGTTGCTTTACTGAATGACAGTGGATCCAGCCAAAGGCTAAATAGTTTTGTGTAACTATTTTGACGTGATGATAGACAGACAGACAGACAGACAGACAATTTGTTGGATCCGATATCCACTCTATCTATCTATCTATCTATCTATCTATCTATCTATCTATCTATCTATCTATCTGCCTCTGCATACCATATTTGTTAACCTTTTTGCCCATCAGAGAGATGTCAATAAACTAAATAAACTAATCAGCTAATACAACTTTAATCACTTGCCAGAAGTTAATTGAGAATGGACTTTTTTCTTCTACTTTCTGTGACAGCGCAGACATAAGTTTAGATTGTGCTAACCCAGAAATTAGAAGAAACGGTGATTATCTCAATTGTTCACGAGGACTTACTGGCCCTGGTTTAGGCAATGTACAGTGAGACAGGTGGTTGTTGTGTGGCATAGCTTTGAGGGAGAAGGATTCAGAACCTAAAGGAATGACAGCTGTCTGAGCACTGAAATCGTCCAAGGAATGGAGAAGATGTAAGGAAAAAAGGATGGCTTTCAAATGGCCACTAAATTTCGAACAATCTGAGAAGCCCCTTCAAATACATGTTTTAACTTCATTTTATACAGTAAAAAGGTTGACTGGCATTCTATTAATTATTTACATTATTGTAAAGTGACTTATACTCACATCAAGGTAAACTGCAATGTTGTGTAATGATAATATTCCCAGGAAAGGAGCAGAGACCTATGGCCATTTCTACACTAGACTGTTACAGTGCTATTATTCCACTTTCAACATCCTATGGAATCCTGGGGTTTGCAGTTTAGGACCCCTCCCTAAACTGCAAACCTCAGGATTCCATAGAATGTTGAAAGTGGAATAATAGCGCTATAACAGTCTAGTGGGGAAATGGCCTATGTCTTTGAGACATACAGCAAAGCACACCAGCAATGTGGCCATTGTGTGACGCTCCCAATGCACAATGTGTCTTGAAGCACAACGTACTCTAATGCACATCAGGAACTTTATGCATCAAGACACACTGTGCAATGGGAACTCCCATTACATAAAATGACATCTTCCACAATGCCCTGTTGTGCATTGTTACAATTCATTGGCATGATTGTATATCACGTCGATGACGTAACTCCATCACTGTAAAGCTATACATTATGACCTCTGTTGCAGGATGTTGGCTGTTGTTTAGTCCATAAACTTGTGCTTATCAGAGCTTGGAAAAATAATATTTTTGGACTATAGCTCCCAGAATTCCTTAGCCAGTGGTACAGACTAGGGTACTAAGTTGTAATCTTAAAAATAACTTCTGCTGTTTACATATTTGACTGGGGTACCTTTCACAAATTACTCTCTCTTTGTCACACCTCTCTCCAACCAGCAGTCCCTTTGAAGGAAATAATATATCCTAAGGGAACTAGATCCTATTTGATCTTGGAAGCTAAGCAGGGTCAGCCCTGGTTAGTATTGGGATGGGAGTCTGCCAATGAATACCAGGTGCTGTAGGCCATATTTCAGAGGGGGGAACTGGCAAAACCACCTGAGTATTCCTTGCCTAAGAAAACCCTATGAAATTCATGGGGTCACTATAAGTTGATAGGTGATATGAAAGCACATACAAACATAGACACTGGTTCAAAAACAGCAAGTGCAAACCGAGTGACAGGGATGGATGAGGGGAGAAGCTATAAGATGGAAGAGAAGTTTTGAGGGGAAATTTCATTAACAGGACACAGAGTTGCAGCAGTTCCTGAGACTCCATGGCCATTTAATGGCTGTAGCTGGCTGGGAGACTACAAGTTGGGGGCTAAGTGAGGGGAGCTACTGGTCACAGGAAATCATTTTTCCCACTTATATCATTTAATGTTTATATGAAGCCACTTAGTGAGATATTATGGAGCTTTGCCATGGGATGACATCTAGTTCTATAATTCTTTAAACCAAACAGTCAGGAACAATAGTAATGACAGACCCATCCATCATCAAATGGATGATGCCAAACATATTGCAATGAATCTGTAGGTGTATATTATCTCTGTCCTCATTATTTATATTTATATCCCACCTTCACTCCAGACATCTAGGTAGCATACATACCTCACCTCACAACAGCCATATGAAGTAGGTTGTCTTCAGAGGGAAAGTGACTGGTTCACAGTCAACCTGTGAGTTGAATGGAATTTCCCAAATTCCTGTCCAAACTCTAACCACTACACAACAATGGGTCTCACTATCCCTCATTGAGAGTATATATGCTGGTGTATAAGAGAAGGTATACCCTAGAGCAGGGCTTTCCAAATGGTGTGTCGTGACACATTAGTGTGTCACCTGAAGGGTGTAGGTGTGTCACCTCCCCGGGCTAAGAATGAGCCCCCCACGTGAGCCCTGGAAATGTATGTTGTATGTTATAAATAAATCATATATTTTAAAAAATATAAATGAAAGGTTTTCATGAGATACGTTGTATTCCCGTACATTTCGTTATTATAATTTATGTATGTGCCTGAATCTCTTATAAGGGGTTAGTTTAACCTTTGGTTTGCTAGTAAAACTGAATTACTGTGTCGCAAAATGATGAGCGTCTAAAAAGTGTGTCACCAACATGAAAAGTTTGGAAAGCTCTGCCCTAGAGTCACCATCTAGGAGCTGATGTTGCTTGATGGATAAGCAGAGAATGGCAGTGCCTTGAGTATGATTATTTAGCAATCAAATCCGGTCGGCTGGTTGCATGCTTTCAATGGCAGTCAAGTCTTGCTGCTGTTTTTCACCTGAACAATTGTATTGTATTGTTGTATTGTAATGTGTTGTTCTTAAAGACAGCATGAGATGCTCAGCATCTCCCAGTCCACTTGATGTCAGCTGGAGGCAGCTGAGTCTGTTCTGTACCAAGCTTCACAGGTTGCCACTGGACTCCAAGGCCTTGGACTGATCAAAGGATGGGGCTTCTTTCTTCACATCCCGTTTCTTTAACGTCACTGAGACACTTGCTCTATTACCCCTCAGTCTGAGCAGTTACACTGTCCACAGGAACAAGCAGAGCTTTCTTAGCTATTGTCCTGGTTCTGCAAAGTGATGTTCCACAAGAGGTCCATCAGCACACTCCAGCATTGCACAGATGAACACTGAGACACACTGGGCCAAGCAGCATCAGAGTGTGGTCAAAATAGCAAAGTTATTAATGACGAAAAGCACACAAACTAGAAGAGGCTGCAGGGCAACATATTGCCCCCTCCCCTGTCACACTTGCTAAGTTAATTGTGTGCAAATAACTTTTGCTCTTTAAACTTGGTTTGCAGCAATTGAAGTAAGCTAAGGACAAAGGGGGAAAGTGGAAGGAAGAGAGAGAAAAACTGGAACATTTTAAAAGTGGGATAATAAAGAATTAATTGGGACTCTCCCTGCCAAGTTGGTTCAGCTGGAGGGTATGCATTAATCTTTCTTCTGTCCTATTTTGTAAAATGATGCACTTGTTTCAAAAGGCTGTTGGTTAGGTGGTAAGGTAAGATAGATCCTTTTTCCTGGCTGTGCCCCAGGACCTTGTGTCCTACTTGATAGAGGAAAGGCATCTCCCCTCTGAAGGCTTGTCTTGTCAAAGGCCAATTTAAGGGTTGTTTTTCAAGCAGAGAGCTCAACCTCAGCCTAGCAGCTAGAAGGCACCATGAAGCTGTTCTGTTTTATTCTTCACAATGGATTTTCCTACAGAAGGAAAAAAAAAGATGTAAAAGATAAGTGCAGATTATGAATGGAGAATGAAGTCCTATAAAATTTGATGACTGAGACATAGTGGCAGCACAACAAAAGTCCTATCTGAATTGCATAAATAACCCTAGGAAGGTTATCATAGGAAGGGAGAAAAGGAGCCTAGAAGTTACCTACCAACAGCACATAGATTTTAGCAGGTATACAGATCAGTCTTTCCCTCTGTGGTGAGAAGTACGTGCAATTATACAAATCCGTGTTTTCTTTCTCTTTTCTTTTCCCAATAGCCTCAGGCAAATGCAAACTGCTCAGCCTTTCCTAGCTTGCGCGTTCTTCCTCATTAGTAACTCTTACCATCTTGACCACACTCCGATGTTGCTTGGCCACAGGTGTCTTGGTTTTTAATTTGCAAAACACTAGAAGGTATGCTGAAACGAAACTTGAAGCAACTTTAAGCAAAGCATCTAAGTTGAAAGAGATTCGGTGAGGCTAACAACATTGTTCAGGAATGGATGCATTCCATACTAGAACTTGGAAAATTACCTTTTTGGGATTACATCTCACAGAATCCTCCAGCCAATGTAGCTACATTTCCAAGCTTTATACACAAATATAGTATACGCACAAGTGGGTGTTGCATTCCAAGTTATGAAGCAACAAGCACAATGAGAAAAATTGACAACTAGGGCCAATTTAGCATTTAGTGAGGTTTGTTATATTCATCTCAGATACTAAATCCAAACTATCTGAGTCCAGTCTTCTTCTGTGAAGAAAGGAGGGGCCTTTCTGCTTGCCTTCCTTTCCACAACCTGAAGCCTGATGGTAGTTACCAGGGCCGTTTCCCTTCCTGTCCCACTGATTCTACTCATTCCTCCTCAAGAGGCAGCTGTTTCCCCACCCTGCCTCACAGACACAGACCTTTGGAATGATAACTAAGCTTCTGAATGCGAGACATGCTTTGGGTTGTGTCCCACACAACACAGTGCATTGTAAACATACTGAGTCATGGTAGGATTCTCAGCTGTTTGGTCACTGAATGTGGTGCCAGTGCCAAGGAAAAGGCTACCAACCTCTAAGCTAACATATGCTCTGGCTTCGGTCACAGTAATGTCATCAGGTCAGGGCGTGATGAGCTTGACAATACTTCTGTTGGGACCAAACACTGGCCTGGCCTAGCTCACCCTGCCTTCCCTGAGATGGTCCCCTTTTATATCCCTGTGTATCAGCTTCTCCCAACTTAACTTCCCTAATTTTCTTCCCTCAATTTCTCTGTCTTGAATCTCTTTTTAGAGCAAGCCTGACTCTACCATTGGTCAGAGCTAGGTGGCTGTCGCAAGGAGCACATTTTGGGTGTCTGGAAAAGTAGCAAATCATTAGATATTTCATTTGTTGTTGTTATGTGCCTTCAAATTGTTTCCAACTTCTGGTGATCCTAAGGTGAACCCATCACAGGGTTTTCAGCAGCTGAGAGTGTGTGATGTGTCCAAGGTCATCCAGTGAGTTTTCATGGCTGAACAGGGAATCGGACCCTGGTTTCCAGGGTTGTAGTCCAATGTTCAAACCACTACACCATGCTGGCTCTTTTCGTTTATTACTGTATGTTTATTGTCAGGGAGAGGACGTCACAGGTAATATACTGTCAGCTAAAGGGTTTAAAGTGGCAACTATCAGGATTATCCCAGGTCCTGAGGTTTCACGGCCAAAACCTGAGACTTAGGGCCTTGCTGCACTACACTGTTATGGTGCTATTATTCCACTTTCAACATTCTATGGAATCCTGGGGTTTGCAGTTTAGAGAGGGGCATTTAGAATTCTCAGCCAGAGAGCTCTTTGGCCTCAGTAAACTACAAGCCCCAGAATTCCACAGGATGTTGAAAGTGGAATAAGAGCACTATAACAGCGTAGGGCGGAAAGGCCCCTAGGTCACAGAAACAGCCCCTAGTGATACCACAAGTGTGATGTTACAGGGCAACACCTGATGATGCCATTAAGTATGATCCCTTAAGCATGGAGAGCAGTTGCACATAGTATGCTGTTCAAATTTTTTTGAAGTCTTAACAGTTAAAGAACATACACACATACTTTTCCAGATTCGTCCTCCTTACCCAAAAGACTGGGGAAGAAGGGCCAGGTTCTGAGACCTGAGTACTCTAATAGAGTCCTATTCTAGCTTGCTCAAAACTATGTTTTGCTCTCCATCTAGCCAAGGCTTTCTGCAGCTCAGCTATAATACTGAACTATTATCAATATCCAGACATTAGAAACATGTCATTTTTAGCTTTGCTACCATGCCAGGCAGTATATGTATATGCATATGCATATGCATATGCATATGTGTGTGTATATATGTTCAGATAAGATGCAGCTGATACAAGTAGACCATGTAGGATAAAGCAGATAGCTGTGTCTTCTTCCCTTCTGCCTTTTGGTTAATCCCTTTGAGACTCACTCTACATAGTATTCCTGAGTCAGCAACAAACAGTACAGGGAGGGAAAGGGAACAATCAATTTCTATTTGCTTAATATGCACAGTACCCTCTAGTGGGACCAAGATGTAGGACAGATATAGACAGGGACTTAGATTAGGGAATGGTGAAAATGTTGTTTCAGAGTTACAATATTCCGTCCACTTTCATGAGAGTTAGGGTGCGGGACTTCTGTGACAGTGAAAATATCACAAATGAATTGAAACACATTTTAGAAGCAGTCGGCAGTGACAGTGGTGGGCAGTTGAGCTCCTCACCACCCTTCTCCTACTACCTGTCCTCCCCCCTGTCCGCGGCAGCCTCCCTTCATCCAGTGTCTCCCCCCACTTCTCTTTCCCCCCTCCACACACCTCTCTCCAGTCCAATTAACAGCAACCCCTCATTTCTCTTCCTGCACACATTGGAAACTTCAAGCCTCTCCCAGACTCTCAGACCAGAAAAACTCAACCGGATTTTAACCTTCTCTCCCCCATCCCCACAACACCTCTCTCCAGTCCCAACAAGAGCAATCCTCACTTTTCTTCCTGCACACATTGGAAGCTTCAGCCTCTCCATGATTCTCAGACCAGGAAACCCAACTGGGATTTAACCTTCTCTTCTCCCACTCGTCACGCCTCTCTCCAGTCTCAACAAAAGCAGCCCCTCACCTCTCTTCCTGTACACCTTGGATGTCTCCACCGTATAAGTAAATGAATGAATGAATGAATGAATGAATGAATGAATGGCTGTAAGATGGCTCTTCTAAGTTGTAGTTGTTAACTTTGGATATAAACAGGAAAGAAAAGTCCTCTTTGGCACAAGCAGAAGGAAATTGGTTTGTCCAAGTGACCCATCTGACATTTGGGCCCTTCTGAGCTCCTAAAACATCTTATAGTGTCATTCTTAAATTCATAAAAAGGGGCAGTAGATTCATTGCTGTGGGAGCTGCAAATCCATTTCTAGTTTTACAGCAGTTCCTCCTTCAGCTGTTCTGTATTACACAGTCCTCCCTCCGCATTTGTGAGTTTGACCTTTGTGAATTTGATTATTCATGAGATGCATGTGTGTGCCTTCCCCTCAATTCTCCTCCTCCCATTCCTTTGCATTTTGCTGGGCACAGAGAAGGAAGGCAAGCACCCAGACAAAAGGCAAGAAAATGGGTGTGGGGTGGGAAGTATGCATGTCCTTTATTCTCCCCTCTGGAGCTCCTCCTACCATTCCCTTGCCTCTGGCCATGATGCTGGGAACTCATGCTATGGCAAAAGGCAAGGGAATTGGTGGGGGGGAGGTTTGTGTGAGCCTTCCTTCTCCCCTCCAGGGCTCCCCACAGTGCACAAGAGGCAAGGGAATGAAAGGGGGATTGTAGAGGGGAGTTATTCATGGTTTTCCTCTTTTGTGAGGGTTCTGCACCCAGAACAGTTGTGAAAGTGGAGAGGCCATTGTACACAGAACAATCCCAATGGTGAACCTCTGTTGGAAATAGGGCCTGTCACTTGGATGGTAACCAGCATAGCTGTTGGAGGAGTGGCTGTAAATGGAGAGTAGATTCATTGCACCTGTGGCAACGGATCTGCCAGCTGCCCCTGATTATTTTATTTGTCAACTGAAACGGATCACTCACACCAAGATTAAAACAGGTTGCTATGTTCCAGGTCCACTGATGTGTTTGATAAAATATATTTACAGCAATAGCAATAGCATGTGTATCTCTGTACTGCTTATCAGCTAAGTGCTCTCTAAGCAGTTTACAATGTGTTTAGCTAATTGCCCCCAACAAGCTGGATACTCATTTTGCTGACCTGCGGAAGGATGGAAGGCTGAGTCAAGCTGGAGCCCAGCAGGGTCGAACTCACAACCTTGGGGCTGCAGTACCAGCATTTAACCACTGCGCCACCAGGGCTCCTTATGTATTTCACATAGGTGTCCAACTGAACAAAATCAGAATAACTGTCTACCTTTAATTTTCCAAAAGAGTTTGGTTTGCATTTGTTTAGATTTCCTTTCCAAACTGTGCCTTAAGTCTAATTTGAATTTGGAGTTGTCACACATCTCACATGTGCTAGAACATGTTCCTGTTAAATCAGAGATATAACTGCACGCTCATTACAATCTTGCTGCTTCACAGATGAAAATAATTCTGTCTGCTTTATTGTTTAAAAAGCCAAGTAACTTACTTCCTAATGGAGCACAAAATGTTCATCTGCTAGCAAACAAAAACTAGATTTGATGAGTCTGCCTTCAGGACCTATTTTTACAATCATATGCACTTTTGTCTTGAAGTGAGTGTTCCTGTGTGCTGCTCTTAATGCCTTGGAAAGAAAAGCTGCAATGCCTGCTTCCCCATTAACCTCCCACCACCACCCACAAACTAGTTATGTTATGATTTGTCACAAGAGGGCAGCAGCAGCCTTTTGAAATCAGCTGAGATTAATAGTGACTTGGCACACATCCACTTCTTGCAGGCTAAAGTTAGAGCTTACTCACACAAAGTTTGTCGCACGGTAGGTGTCACACCATTATGTTCATACAGGAAGTTCAGCATTATCATCCTAAGGGGAAAGGTCCATGTTTTGGACAAAGAATCCCACCTCAGTGGAGCCATGCCAGAACGCCAGCTGTTAAAATCTCTCAGGGCACTGTCTGTCCACCCAGGTTCCTGGCAGGGAGATAGCTATCAAGGAAAGCAACTCTGGAGGACAAGAAATTCTGGACTTCTTAAAAAAAAATGCAAGAGGGCTTTAAAGCCTGGACATGCATTCACATCCCACCCATTCCCAGCTGAAACCAGGGCTGAGTGTGAAGGTAATTTGTATTTGTTCTGCACTTGTCCAACATTGATGTACCAAAAAACATGAGCATGGAGAGAGCCTGGGAAGAAAGTTAGGGGATCCAGATGCTTGGACTGATTGTCCCATTTGGGGCAGAGCAGGGAGTGGAATACCAGTGCCAATGTGCTTCCTTTGAGGACAAGCCCTCGTAGTGCAGTGCAGGGCTTGGAAATAAACACCCCCAAAACTGGTGGTAAGCCATGTAGAATATGAGCAAGAATAATGGCAAACTGCTTCAGGTGATGGGCACATTTTTCTCCCTTCCCAGCAACCCTGACTGTGCTTTCCCTTGGCTCAGTAGTTACATTATTTAGTTAGCTGAGTTTTATCTAAATTCTGTGCTTGTTTTACTCAGATTGCCCTTACGTCCATTTGCACAATCAGCTGACCCAGAAGCAGTTCTGACTTGTTTCCCAACCCTTACCTCTGTGACATTGCAAGGACCTACCCCTTGGTCTCAGGTTTTAGCCTGAAGACTCAGGGAATGGGATGCTACCAGTTGGACAACTTTGACCTAGGTTAATTTGTTAGCATATTCAGTTTTAAAAGGAGCAGGTAGGCAGCAGTGATGGGAAAGACCTCTGTCTGAGACCCTAAAGTGTTGCTGCAAATTACAGCAGACATTACTGGGAAAGATGGACTTGGTATAAATCAGCTGCTCATACCTACATATCTGAATGCATAAATAGATAGGCTGCCTTTTAGAATACAGTCCTTAATAGGTAGATTGCACTTATGTAAAACACAGTAAAACTGAACTGAATGCAGACAATTAATTGTAAACATTGGTCAGTTTCAATATAGCAAATAACACTAAATAAAAAAAGAAAAAAAGCCATCTTTTCCAGCAACTCATTAATTTTAAAACAGCAAAAATAGAAGGAAAGGAATTCATGAAAAGGCAACTTGAAATACCCACATGAGTGGGGATAGAATTTGGAATCTCGAGTCTGTTAGTGAAAAGGACTGTTTCTCATGCTCACCAAACCGATTTTAGAAGTGGGTATATGGACAGCAGTTCTGAACCAGAACCACATTGCCAGGGCATGTTTGTATGTCTCTATATAGGTGTTAATGTCTTTGCATCTATCTATCTGTCTGTCTGTCTGTCTCTCTCTCTCTCTACTTAACAGTGTCTGAGATAATATCTCACCATTTTGAACTTTCAAAAATTGACAGATATAAGTAAGAGTTAACTTACGACGCCACGCTAGCAAGCTCCCCCCCCCCTTTTTTAATTGAAGGCCAACAGGTATTTCCACAGAAATACATCAGTTTTCCATTCTGTTCTTTATCTTTCCTGACTCTCAGGATCCTACTGCTTTCATTACTCCTAGCTTCACTCCTGCACAGATGGAATTCAGGAAATAGCAATTTCCACCACCCTGATTACTTGCTACATTCTCCCCATGATCTTTCTGCCCAGTGCCCATGTCACAGTTGGTCACTTCTGATCCCTTTGGTTAATTGCTTATTGGAAGAAACTGCTGATGGAGGCAGACATTTTTGGCAAGGAAAATCTCTCTCCAGTTGTTTTAGATTGCACCGGGAAATTTGTGTTCAGTTTGTTCCAGGAAATTTTACTTGACTCCCCTTTACCTTCACATCTACAGAAGGTAAGGATTTAAACTAAAATAGAAAAGTTTCCATTCACGTCTTCCTTTTTCCCCTTCTAGCATCACCTCTGTCTAGTAGGACAAAACTTCCTAGTTTCCTTATTTAATTTACAAAGTTTCCTAAATATTGTGTCAGGCTAACTTGAAGCTCTTGGAAAACAGAGAGAGCTATGTGTATTTAGGATCAGGTTCCCAGAGAGAAAGGACGGCCTTTCTAAATGTGCGATAGCTCCACTTTTTAACCTAGTTCTCCTCCAATCTCTCTCCCTCTCTCTCTCTCCCTCTCCCCCCCACTTTCTTCATGTAAAGAGACATTAGTGTTGGCTCAGTATGTCTTGTTACATAATTAGGTAGTCATTATCTTGGGGGGGGGTGTCTTAGGTTAACCAACTCTCCCCAATGCTTAGAAAATTAAATCTCACCTGTATTCCATCTGTAAGATCAGTACATTTTTCTAAACATATGGGTAGAAAATTTTACAAACGATGATTGCCTTGATTATATGCTTTGCACAGATCTGAACCTAGCCCATGCCACTACAGTAACAAATCCAGCCTGGACTTTAATCTAAGCTTTATAGGAGCTATCCAAGGTGCTAAACTTATTTGAGGGATAGGTTCTGCATCTTTGGTAGCTTAGTTGAAGTTCAATCTAAAACCCAGAATAGATTCACTGCACCTCTGATATAGAAGCGGGGAGCAGCAGGGATATAGAAGCCGGGAGTAGCTTTATATGGTCTTGGGAGCCTACCTTCTTTTCTAAATCACAATTCCACCCCTGTCAAAATGGGTTACTCTCAAAGTGAAATCTGCACTTCGGCAATTGAGCTAAGCTTTCAAGGCAGACTCCTAAGACACTGTCTATCTTTTTGCCCTAAAACGATTATATTTGTCTCTTATGTGAGTCTTCCTTCATAAGGCTGAGCTTGGTGTGAATATTATTGTTGTGGGGCTTTATGTCATACATGTTTATTCAGAAGTCAGCTCTACTTGTGTTGAACACAATTTGCTCCCCAGCATGTGAGCACACAAGATTGCAGTGTCTTTAGGAACAGAAAATTTTCCTCCCTCCCTTCCTTTCACTATGCCTAGGGTTTACTTCAGACGAAATTAAAGCTATCACAGAGACTCCTTTGAAAGGTGTGCAAAAACCCTTCTCCCATCTCAGGAGTCAGAACATTATGAAGACACCAGGACTTCAAGGTGAAATCACTTACCACCTGTCTTCTAACCCTTGCCTTTTGTAACCTCTAGCTCGCTGAAAACATCTGCAGATCTCAAGAGCACATATATTTTAGTACCAATATGGGTGGCCTAACAACTCTTGAGCTTTGACTTATGGCCAATGTGGGTAGCTTAGCTTTTGTAAAAGAGCTGTTGTTGTATATTCTGAATTTTTTTCTGACTTATGACAACACTAAGGTGAGCCTATCATGGGGGTTTCTTGACAGGATGTATTCAGTGCAGGTTTGCAAATTCTTTTCCTAAGATACCCATGGCTGAACAGGGATCTGAACACTGATCTCCCAGAGTTCTAGTCTAGTACTCAAACCACTACACCATGCTGCCTTGCAAGCCTTAGATTAGACTCTGGTAAAGCTTAGAACCAGCATGGTGTAGATTAGACTCCAAATTAGACTCCAGTAAAGCTTATACTCCAGTAAAATTTAGAGATTAATTAGAATCCAATAAAGTTTAGAGCCAGTGTGGTGTAGTGGCTTGAGCACTGGACTACGACCCTGGAGATCAGGGTTCGATTCCCTACTCGGCCATGGGAACCCACTGGGTGACCTTGGGTGCAATCACATACTCTCAGTCCCAGAAAATCATATGATATGTTCACCTTAGGGTTGTCATAAGTTGGAAACAACTTAAAGGCACAGAACAACCAACAACATTTAGGAAGTTGTGTGTGGTAACTTCCTGAAATTTGGGAGATGTATTTTGAGATGAATCATGTGCTGTGGCTGAATAATTAAGCCAATTTTCTGTTTCATCAGAAAAGGACATATGAGGACTAAAGTAAAGTTTCTATGGCAACATGAATGGCCCTCATTATGTTCATTTGTGCAATGAACTATTTATCCTGGGGCTGGAAAAGAACAGGTGTGCAATGTGGGATGGAGGGGGCTCAATAGCAGTAGCCAGCTGGGGCCAAGACCTGCCTTACTGAGAGATACTTAGCAGAAGGTGGGAAGAGGAAAAAAAATCCTTCAGTTCACATGAATACAGCTTCACTCTAAAGCACCATTCCTGAGTATTCTCTAGAAATACTGTTTTTTATCAGGGAAGCAGGACTTTTGGAGGGCAGCATCATGCCTCTAGTTATTCACTTTTCAGCTCATCCCGGTTCCCTCTGCAAAAGATGAAACCCACTCTTTCTTCTGTAAACTTGACAAACCTTGCCAACTCTATTCAAGCACAGTGTTAGTTCTAAACAAAACTCCCTTTGAAGAGTCCCCGGGAAAAACAGGTTGGCTTCCCTCACGTAGCTGTTGCTTCTCACGTCGCCCTGAAGAATCCCGCCGGCCAGTATATAATTCCTTTTGGTTGTACTGTGAAGCGTGCATTGAATGGTATGAGAGTCACCCCGCTAATTGTCCTAGAAAGCTCTCCAGAGAATGTCTACATAAAATATTGCCTCTGTGCATCCCTGTGGCAAGAAAAATGCAACATATGAAACAAAATGTGCAAGTCTTACCACCCACCAGTGATCTTACAGCACCTGTTTAGCAGGCTACGCTTGTCAGATGGATTAAGTTGAATTATCTCAGTGGCTTTTCTGGCCTTGAAAGTTCTGAGTAGAGAGCAGTTTGAAAGAATTTCAACCTACGTCCCAGTGAGTCTGGCCTTCCTTCTACATTCTTTAAGGAAGGATTGGAAATAAGAGATTCATCTTTGTTCTCCTTTGACCAAATTCTCTTCCACCTTTCTAGCCTTCTTGAACCCTAGAAAATCAGCAATGAATGAATAGCCCAGTCTTTCCTTGATTTACACAGAAGCAAGTCCTATTGAAATTACGTTGAGTGTGATTAGAAGTATAATCATGTTTCCTGAGAAGTAAACTGTGTGTCTGGTAAGTACACATAAGTGTACAGAGACAGTTTCTCCAAGATGCCTTCATGATTTCTTTCTGGCTGAATGGGGAATTGAACCCAAAACTGTCTATCACAGTACAACGCTCTACTCCCCCCAATGCCACATTGATTCTCTCCTCATGCCCTCATACATACCAGAGTTTTTAAGCTGAAAATTCCTTACATGAAAGTGGTCTTTCTTGTGCCTCTATACATTTTCTCTGATTGCCCACAAACCCATGGGCTGCCACAGAAAACCTCTAATGATATTTTTCTTTCTAGCGATTGTGTCACCCGTACCCTTTTTCCCCTTGGGAATTCTGTTTCTTTTCAGGCTTATGTACCTCTGAAGAGCTCTCAGACCACTTACTGCATCTAAACCTCCAAGTCATGAGCTGACAGTTTTGCCTTTTTGCATTATTCAGTAACTTTACGCATACAGAGGGAAGGGGTGGAGGCATATGCCGTGAAGTTGTCTTGCTGAGGGAATTGATCTTATTTCTTCTATAAACTGCAACATGCCAGTGCTATTGATGGAAGTTTTTGGCCTGCTCCTGCCCTGCACCAAACATTAAATTTGTTATAAATGGTATTAGGAATTACTCTTGGAATTATTCCCAGGTAGATAAAATGAATAATGGGAACTCTTTCCAGTGATGACTGAGATTAAGAAAAGACTCTCTTAGTGGAAGCATATCAGTGAATTAAAATCAGAAAGAATGCTTCTGTATAAATTGATTTGGGGCGGGGGGAAAAGTGCTGACTTCTGCAGGAATATTTTTTCTATCAAGTACACTAATCTCATTCAGGGCTTTGGAGGTCACTCTTCAAGGGTTGTGGGGGATGGGTAATAGGGGAGAAAAGAAAAGTTTGTTTTGCTGGAGGAAAATCAAATAAAGAGAACCCACCTCCAAGGGAACTAATTACTGATTATGGAAAGGGCAATGCCAAGGGTACTGATTGTGCCAAGGACAGCTCCCAGAGTCAGGCGCTGTACTTTCTGACATATTAGAAACTCACCTGCTTTGAACTAATTTGATAGATGTTTTTGCCCTTATACTAACAGCACTGATAAGATTTATTTAAGTCATTTATTTTATTAAAATATCTATATCCCGTCCACTATAGTAGAATTTCAGGATAGTGCACAATAAAACAATAAACAGTTTAAAAGAGTTTGTCAGCTGAAGTGTCTTAACCATCCTTTGCACAATATTTTTTATGACATCATCAATATAGGTGATGCCCAGCTGCTTACAGGGCCATCTTAAGCTTTTAATTTTCCCTCTAGCTGCAGATACTTGACTGCCTGATGTCAAGATCTATGCTGTTGGAATAAAGTTGCCATCTTTTCCCCTGGCAGACAGAAATTAAACAGGATGAGTACAACAGCTCTTTAATTTTTGCAGCTCAGATAGCTGTAAAATATGCTGGTATTCTCTGTCTATTCATATCCCTCTGCTGCTTTTTAGTACCTGTGATGCAGCCTCCAGTTGTGTGAATGTATTTTCTCCCACTGTGAATTTCAACTGAGTTCAGATCCAGCCCACATCTAGCTTGCTTTCCTTCTACACTGGGGAGCGAGAATCGTATGTATATGAAGTACATTAAGAAATACAACAGAAAGCATCTAGAGATCTGCTTCTGTTCTGGTGAGATAGCATCACTGCTAAGCCTTCGACCTTTCCTCATGGAACCAGGCATCCATAATCAGTATTCGAGATGATGAATTATTCCTGAACTCATAATAGCACTGCTGCAAAGAGATACCCTTGGCTCAAAGATCCATTCGTGTGCCTTCCCTGCTGCATCTCCTTTTTTTCAGCACCTTGTAGATTTCACATCAATCACTTTTTTTTTTTTTCTAAACGATAAACAGCATCCAACCAAATATTTATTCCATCAGCATAATTCACATTTTAATTAAGTATTTCAATCATAGTCTGAAATACTTCATTAAAATGATTCAACCATGGGACATTTCCAGACAGAAGCAGCCATTTTTTTTATAATCATTTTATTCAGATTCAAATATAAAACAAACAATTATAACTGTAAACTTAAATGAAATATTTTTGATCTTCCACACTGATCTAGATTTCATTTTCAATGTCTCTTAACATGCTTATATTATTGTACTACATTTTACTGCTAATATTACTTGTTGGTTCTTGCTTTTCCATCTCCATATTCCAGCTTCATGACATATATCCAGTAGTCCCCTCATAAATTATCTTAAACCATGAATTACTCATTTCCATCTGACAGTACCCAGCAATTACCCATTACAATTTGCCATTCTTTTTGTATCTCATCATCCGATTTCCCTTTTAGTATCTGAGAGACCATGTCAGCATTTTTGTTTTCAAGAAGTGTTGCCCACCATTGTTCTATTGTGGGTATTTGCTGAGTTTTCCACAACTTTGCATATTTAATACAAGCTGTTGTTATCATATACAGTATTATTTTCCAATACTTCTTTATACCAGTACCTTCTAGTACATCAGTCATATTTAACAAATACAGTTCCGGTATCTTAGCAAACTGAACTTTCATTAATGCACAAATTTTGTTATGTATTTCACTCCAATATTTCTTAGCCTTAGGACATGTCCACCACACACACACGTGTGGAAGGCCAGCCTCCTTCTCTGCTAGTATCAATTGCCTTCATACCAGTCATTCATTCTAGGGCTTAAGCCACAGAACTTTTTTTCCCTTTAAGGTAGGTTTGCAACTCATACGAGTCACTGTTTCAAAAAGTTACAGTTTTGAACTACAAATCTCAGAATCCAAGAGCTGAAGGCGACTGGAGTTAAAAAGGCAAACTTTCCACACTCTAGCGTGAGTGAGCTTATATCCCGTGACCAGGATTTGGCTGCTGCATAACACCTTTTTATCTCACTTGGCGTAAATCCTTATGCTATGACATAATTTACTGTGAATTGATGAACAATTTACTTCCATTCTCATGAACCTCAGGGGTGAAAAATAACAATATATTCATGTTCTGCTTCCCAGAGATGTTAGCTGTGACAAATGGGGTTTATCGTAGGAATTGCCTGCAAATCTCAATGTCCTCGTTCTTGTGCTGCGTAACCACCTCCATCTGCAGAAAAAACCACTGATGGCACACTGCATCAGTCTGTGCTGTCGGGAACAGAGCCAGAGAGAGTCTGTCAGCTTTGAATGCACACAATGTCAAGAGCTCTGAGCAGGCTGAATACAAAATGGAAACAGTTGGGATAGGCAACTGGAAACTGCAGGTTATAATTAGCCAAACAGACACTTTTTATTGCACCTTCTTTGCGTATGATCTTGACTGCAGGTAAGGGTGGGGAAAAAATCATTGAGTTCATGTTATAATATGAACTTATCTACTTTTGGACAAATGAGGTTGAAATGGTTGTCCACTGAAATTTAGAGTCTCTGAATTATAGAACTGCAGAATTCAAAGGTACCCCAAAGGTAATCTATTCCAAGCTCTTTTAATGAAGGAATCCATAGCTAAAGTATCCTTGAAAGGTAGGTATCCATTATCTGTTTAAAAACTTCCAACAAAAGAGAGTTTACTACCTTCCAAGGTATTCCTCTGAGCTGTCAAACTTTAGGTCTTCCTAATATTTAGTTGGAATCTAATTTTTGTAATTTGAATCCAATGATTCAGTTCTTACCTTCTGCAGCAACTGAACACAAGCTTGCTCTTTGTTCCATGTGACATCCTTTCAAATATTTAAAGACTGCTACCACATCACCTCGCAGTCTTCTCTTCTCCAGGCTAAACATATTTAATTCCCTCAACCATTCCCCATTCTTTACCATCCAGAGACTTCCTCTGGACATATTCCAGCTCATCAGTATCCTTTTTGACCTATAGGATCTGGAACTGAACATAGTATTATTATTTTTCTTAATCTGGATGCCATACTTCTGTTGATTTGAATTAGTTTTCATAGAGTTTATTCATGTTTACTTTTCAGTGTATTAAGATCCCTAGATCATTTTTACAAGTTTGGTTGTCAAGTGAGGTATCACCCATATTTGTATTTTTGATTTATCTTGTGTATACGTAGAACGTTACATTTCCCTTTTGTAAAGGTAAATGTAAGGTTCTATATATTATTATTGTCATTTTGTTAGTTTCAGCCTAGTTCCTCAGTTTGTTTAAGTCATCTTGAATCTTGATTTTGTTGCATTAGCTTTCCATCTCAGTTTGGTGTTACCTGCAAATTCATTGAGCATCTTCTTTATTTCTTTCCTCATTTATAAAGATGTTGAACAGCACTGGGTGTAGGACCAAATCTTCCCATTTCTTACTGCTGTCAAGATGGTGAGGAGCAATTGGTAAGTATCAAGCAGCTACAGAATTACCTTAAAATAGAATTTACCAGCTTGTCTACAAAAATATCATGAGAAACCTAGCTGAAAGCCTTACTAAAATCAAGAGACGATACATCTGCAGCATTCTTCATTATACCAACCTTGTAACTCTATATATAAAAAGAGAGATAAAACTATCAGACATGAATTTATTCTGAAACACACACACTGGCTTTTAGTAACTACTGCATTCACTTCTAAGTGTTCACTGACTATGTAATGAGGGCCAAGATTCTGCATATCCGGATCTCAGATCTATTCCCCCTCCCCAAACAAAGAACTCACTTGTCCCCTGCTTGAACCCCAATGGTCATTGCTGGCTGGGAGAGGGAAGAAGACAGCTTTATATCATCTGCCTATGTTTCTATAGCTAGATATATAATAATGGCTTTATGCTGGGCTCCTCTGGCAGTCCCAAAAGTCCTGGAAAATTACATTATTGATCTGCATCCCACTATAGGAAAACAGCTACATGCTATGTGGCTGTTTCCCACCCTCCCATGACCATGTGGAGTGGGGCATGGCAGGAGACAAGTGAGTCCATTGAATCCCTCTTCATAAACATAAAAAGACACACATAGATGTATGTCGGATTACATCTGCGTATCTCACCAATGGGATACAATTCAATCTGTTTCCAAATTTTTTCCTGTGAAGTTTTCTATTTTGAGTTATTTCATAATGAAGTTCTCTCTCTTTTTAAAGTGTCTATAGTAAGGATGAGAAGCACATAAAAATGTATTAGATTGACCAAAACAATATTTTAAAATGCATTATGTTAGGAAAATTACTCGCAGAAGTGTGTTTGAGACAAAACTACATAAGGAGAGATCTGCACAAAATGTGTGCAAATTATCTGAATTTTTAAAGTTAAAAATTCCTGATGTTCAGTTCAGACTGAAGTTAAAACTGGGCGGAGGGGGGGGATAGAAACTGAGAGAACTTGCACTTGATTGAGTCATTTATTACTGTTCTTAGGACATTCTCTTACATAGTAGCCGTTTGGTGTTTTGTTTTTTGTTTTTTGGCCCCCTCTCAAAAGGTCTCCTCGTCTTTCCTCCAGAAGGCCAGTCTTTACCAGCATTCTCCCTTTCAAGTACATCCACTTCTGCTGTGTAGGACAATGTTGGGAATGAACTACTGAAGTGCACAATAGGAATTCCAGAACTACCAGGGAAATGAGAGCAAAATGGATTGGGAGATAGAAGCCAACTTTTCCACCACAAAAAGCATGTTCAGTGTGACAGGCCATTATTTCTCACTAGATTGGTTTTGCAGTTCCAACCTAATAAGGTGCCATGATACTAACACTTAGCCCTAACTCCATCCTTTAAACACAATCTTCATGTAAAAGAACTAGGATCTTAAGTGTTCCCTCAGAAACAAACAGTTTACTTATGGTAGTGTGTTCTTCATTACTAGTGACTTTAGATAACGCAAGCCACCTCAGTAGCTAGAAAACAAAGTGTCCTTTACTATAGTAATATTAGAAAAAAGGATCTTGTCGAGCATCATATAAAGTACAATGTTGTTCTATTAAAAAGTTCAAACTTCTGGCAGGCTATGCCAGTAATTCCCACCCTTCAACCCATTTTCTATGTCTTTTCCTCAGTTGCTTAAACAAAACTCATCCACCCTCTCTGGCCAAAATCTCACTGAAAGCTCCTCTTTCAAATGGAATCTCTTCCTTATATATAATTTCCCTCCTCCATAAGCTCCTCCCACACACACCACATTGCTGGGTTTCACTCTTAAGGTACTACTCCTATTGCCTAGCAACCTGCCATCAAGTTACTACTGCATTCCAAATAGCTGACCCCTCCAAAGCAACTTTGTCACACTCATGTCTCTTTCATACTACATAATTATAGCACTTTGATACCTCTTTAACTGACAACTCTTCTTCCTATGTACTCCTGGGATTGTAGTTTCACAAGGTTATTTAGAATTCTCTGCCATGGAACTCTAGTGACTCACTAAACTACAAATCTCAAGATTCTGCAGGATGTTGCCATGGCCGTCATGTGCAATCAAAGTGCTATAAAGGTATAATGTGAAAGAGACATTTGAAGCAGGCTGCCTCTACTGAGTAACACTGGCACTCCATGAAGGTCTTCGGAATTCAGGATGAGAAGTGCACTGGTACTGTCATAACTGTCATCCTCTACTAATGAAGGGTGTGTGTGTGTGTGTGTGTGTGTGTCTGTTTTAAGAGGACAGCCTCCTTTCTCTATGGAGAATCAGGTTCTTTAGTCCTGCAGAGTGCCTTCACATACTTTGGAGACTCTCCCTTTTCAGCATGTTACTCTTCACATCTAGAAGGAAACAAAGGAAGGGGAGCTCAGCAAATGAAACCTCAATCAAATTCATTTATAAGAATATAACAGTCCCCCTTAAAAAAAACACTGATATTATAAAACATTCTTGCATAAAAACTCTGCACCTATTTGTCTTAAGCTTGGCAGTCTTGATTCTTTCAAAAAGGGATCTGCTGCTTGCAAATTTCATACCCACAATAAGCTTTCATAATAATTTGTTGATTTAGCCTTACAGTCAAAGGAGAAGACTGTAATCCTCAGAAAAATGAGCAAAAATATGGTTCCACTTTGGATTTGAACTAAAGTGTTTAATCAGTCTGAAGTTAAGCAACTCTGCAGACAAACTGAGTTCAGAAATTACTTTTTTCCTCTATGCACATTACCACAAAGTAGCCTCAGATATGGTAACCTTTCCTCCTAAAAGAAGCTGCTGCAGCCCGCTAATCATTTTGATTGTCCCTTTCTGTGTATTTTCCAGCTGTATAAGTCCTTTGAGAGGTGGTGACCAGATGTACAGACGCACTTATATTCTGAGAAGAGTCACCTCAACAGAGTTGTGTAAATGAATTCTGATACTGGAGGTTTTCTGTTCTGTTTCCTAATTTGTCTTTTCCAAAGCTGCCACATCTTGAGTGGATGTTTTTATAGAGCCGTATTTGCCACAAGATCTCTTTCCTAGTCACTCAGTTCACTGTTCCACATGGCAGGCAGGAGGGCAGCCTTTTTTAGTTACCCTTGAAGTCTCCTCTCTGTCTTATGAATGACAAAACACTACAAACGGTCAAACAGCTGGTGTACAGGGAACGTCCTACTGCTCTAAATGATCTCTCCTTTTTACACTGTAATGTTCTCACTTATTAGATGTATTCACCAACTGGCATTCACTTATATGCTGAAGATCCTCACACAATGTTATCTTTTAAAAAGATGTTATTGTGATGGATGGGATGCCAATTACTAATGGAAGACCCAAAGGAATTCTGTAATGTACATAATATATAATAACTAATGTAATGATGGATAGTATTGCCATCATCAGTGTTTTATTAATAGAGTGCCTAATTAATTATACTTGCTGTTTTACCTATATATAATACACACACACACAGTCAGCAGGCACTAGACTGGTAGGCTGAGGAATACTTCAGATATGACATCACATTGCAATCTTTGGCACATTAGCATATATTTGGCATATGTTATATCTTCCCTTTACTGAGATGAAGAATTATTTTTGTGTATGGGGAGATTATAGTTGAAAGTCTCTTTTCCCAAAACTCTAGAGCAACCTGATGCCAACTGGTTGTTTTGGACTACAGTTCCCATAATCTTTGACCATTGACTCTGCTGGTGGTGGAAGCTTTGGGAACTGTAGTCTAAAATTGCAACTCTGGAGGGCTCTAGACGGTCCAGTTTCTCATTTCAAGTAAGGTAAAGTATTTATGTCAAGAGTAGAAGATATATTATGACATCTTTGACTTTTGTTCACATTAATATCTCAATATAAACTTTATGATCTTTCCCCCACACTCTCCAAAGACTGCTTGGGAAAGTGAGAGATGCTGTCTCAAGAACTATAAGATTCCATGTATAACAATGACATTTTTTTTTAAAAAAATGTAATTGTTAAGGAATATGAGCAAATACAGTTCTCCCTCTATGTTTGCGGGTTTGGCCTTTGTGAATTTATTTATTTGCGAGACACGTGCTTGCCTCCACCCCCCTCATTTTCCTCCTCCCATCCCTTGCACTCCTCACTCCAGGCTTGCCAGGCTTGTGTTTAAACTGGACATTTTTTCCTTTTGGGTGAGCAAGCCCCTCCCACTGCTGAATCATGGTCTCTTTGCTATGTAGTTGCACATTCTGCTATGTAGTGGCTGCTGATTGCTTAGGTGCTCGTTTCTCAAGATGGCTGCCGGAAGTCATTAGAACTCCAGAATTCCCCTCTTGTCTGCCTGAGGAGAAAGCACCAGTAGGCCTTTTAGGTAGTCTTTTTTCTCCCCCCACTCCAACGCCAGGGCCAGAGGCAACGGAATGGGAGGGTCAAAGCTCTGGAGGGGAATGGGAAGCGAATTGTGGGGGGTAGTTATTTGTGGTCTTTCCACTTTCATGAGAGTTCTGTGCCCCAAACCCTCATGAATGTGAAGGAGCTTCTTTATTCTGTTCCATATATAGAACATTCATTTCCTACGGGTGGTGACATCTATTTATCTTACAACAGACATTGTGGAGATGAGTGGGGAGAGGACCTTAGAATCCACCTCATGCACACATTGTCTGGATTAAATTTTAGGCTTCAGTTCGGTCTGCTTTGGTGACCTGGTCTCTCATTATGTTTCTTTATAGGATTTAGGATTTTACCTGTTTTTCCACATGAGCAGAAGAGGGAGGCCCCCAAATTCTGGTACCTTCTCTACCTAAAGTGTCTGGAAGCTTCCACCTCTGTCACAAACTGGTCATCTCCATTTGTTGACTGTGATTTCTGCTGATCCTACATGATGCTGTCCCAATAAATGTAACCTAAACCATCATATCATTAATTCTTTGTTTACCTGGAACTGAACCCACATTCCTCAGCTGCTATCCAAGATCATGGCAGAGTCCATTATCACAGATGGTTCACTTTGCTATAATCACACAGATCTGGCTTCAGTTCTCTTGCTCATTACACAAAGTGGACAATCTTTCTGGTCTGCGTTAAGTGATAACTCAGTTGTCTCCTAATGACCACCTTTCCAAGCTGTGTAAAAAATTGTTCTAACTTAACAAACCAAACAAACCTTTAATATAAACCTTGTGTTTATATTAAAGCAACAATCATGTGAAAGCTCTCATGTTGGTTGTGACCATTGTGCTTAAATGCACTGGTTTGTTTTTCTGCAAAATCAATGGCCAGGCTTTGCCAAGATTTAGTGCAAGCTTTTGAGAGCAGCAAAGAATTTAGACCAATTTTCCCATTTATTGTTCGGAGAAGTGCCCTGATTCATTCAGCTTGGAAATCTGTTTCTGGGAGATGCCATTATATCTTTCCTCACCAGTGACCTAATTCCTACTATGCACAGCATCAGCAATAAAAGATTGCTTTTCTGAGATACCTATCTTTTAAGAATTGATTTTTAAGAGAATGGCATGGGTCCTAATGATACAATTTTACCCATATCTACTTGGAAATAAGTTCAATAATGGGACTTTCTCCCAGATAAGCGCATACAGATTAAAGTCTTCGTTTGTGTGAAAACATTTACGGACAGAACGGTTGCCCTTCTCTCCTCCCAAATTCTTCTGTGCTCTCCCCAGACTCCCCAGAGGGCTGGACAGTGGAGAAACTGAAGGGAACTAGAGAATTGCCTTGTGCTGAGTGAACTCCACACAGTTTTAGGCAATTCTCCTCTCCCCTGGCAGCTTAAGATCTAAGGTCATGTGTCCTTGAAAGCATTTCTGTATAAAAATATTTGTTAATAGTTGTGGCCTGTATATTCCCCACTGAGATACTAGTCTTTAATCAACGCAAAACAAACCTTTAAACTAGAAAGTCAGCTCTTATTTTTTCCATTGTTTTTCCATTTTCCTGCTCAACAGGGAGAAATTTCTTCATCTGTTTTCTTCCTTCAGACATATCTTTCCACAAGCCCAGACATCTAATTAAAATACATTGTATGGTTTTTTTTTTCTGCACACTTTTCAAGATGCATGCAGTTTATATGTTCTTTTAAATGAAATTGTACACTTTTAAGCTACTGAGTTCTATGTGCTTATCCATTTTGATCTGACATTTTACGTGGTGTTAAATACTTTTTGGTAGTGCTCTGCATATACTGATTGTTTTGGAACAGCTTATATGCATGTTTTATCTTCTTGATATATATTGTGCTCTTTTGACATTCTATATATCTAGAGGGTGTTGTTTTTTTAATTGGTCATAGGTATTGGATTCATTTCATTTCACCTTCTACAGCATCTTCTTTTTAATGTTTTGTTTACATAACTGTTATGGGTTTATTTGTTTTGTTTTGTACATCTTAGGTTGAAACCCTTCTTTTCTTTTTAGTTGGTTTTCCAAAGAGGTACTTTTTCCAAGTCATTTTCCTACCAAATAGTATTTTTGTGATTTTTTTTCAAAACATACACTTTTTTGTAACCACTGTTTGAAATCTATAAATTTTTGCATGCTCATGGGTGTGTGTGTGCACACCTTTATTTGTTTTTCTATTTATTCATTTATATACCACCTTTTCCCCACGTGGATTACATGCATGAAAACAAATGCAGATCAAAGTTCATACAAAGAGGTAGACAAAAATATTGTTAAAATGCAATTAAATAATCTATTGAATTAAAACTATTTAAAATAAATCCAAATCAAACCAATCGTTCAGTCAATAGATTGGCATCCCTTGCTGCCATTTCCCAAAATCCTGTTGGAACAGAAACATTTACACCTGCTAAATGGAAGGACAGCAAGAAGGAAGATATTCTAGCTCCTCAAGGGACGGAGTTTCAAAACCTGGGAGTAGTCACTGAGACGTTCATCTACTATGTTCCCACAAAACAGGCCTGGCAGTGGGGGGATGGGGGGTTTAAGCCTCTTGCAAAGACCTTACAGCTCAGACAGACTCATATAAGAAGTTACGGTCCTTCGGCTGGCCTGAACTCTAGACTTCTGGGGTCATAACCAGTGCTTTGAATCGTCCCCAGAAGTGAACTGGTAATCAATGGAGTGTTGTAAAAAGGGTGTCATATAATAAGGATGTTGTGCGTTGTATACTTTGGGAAAGTACAGATTTCATGGTCTAAATGTGTTCTACGTTATGTTTAGGTTCCGAAAACATGAATTTGGTAAGTACGTCAAATGACATTGGTTTTACAGCTATAATATGTCAGCATTTTTCACTGTGAGCCACCTTTTAATGGGAATATAGCTCATCTCTACAAAATGTATTCTAAGCAGAATATTGGCATATATCAAATTGTAACAGGGAACTAATTTTATTTCCAATTGTAGTGGCTGAACTTGGAATAGCAAAACTCTGGAACAACAAGGAAGAGGTCTCAATATATCTTTGTTATCAAACACTGTGGTTTATCTCCAGAGAAGAAAAACTGACCTATCAGATACATCCCCCCAGAGGGCAAACAAAACTTGACACTCTCTATGCAATATGGGAAAGATTTGTTTTTTCATTATACAAATTGGACAGAAAACGTAAGAGCATCATCACCAGCTTGAATCTGACTGTAGAAAGATCTATGAAACAGAACTAAACTGAAATAAGGTATAGACAATGGATGCAGGAATGCTGAAATCATTATATTTTTGCTGTGGTTTTCTAAGCTCTGAAGTGAAGGGGGGGAAAGAGAACTAATGATCAATTGGTGATTACATTGGTGCAATAACAGAGAAACAAAATTATCTCTCTCTCTCTCTCGCATGATTGTACTGAACACTCCTTTATGTAAGTCATAAATGCTAATAAAATAATGTGTATCATTTGTTCCAGTTGCTGATCTGAGTTCTGACAGACTCCTTCATTCTTCAGTATCCACCTATTCATCATCATCAACATAATTATTTTCTGACTGCTGACCTTTCTAACCAGCAAAGAATTCCCTAGTGGCCATTAATCCTGTAGCACAGTATTCTAATATCCTTATAAAAATTTCATGTGGATATATGTGATATTATGGCCTGAAGCTTACTGTTAGTCCCAGCTAGGATAGACCCATTGAATAAATGGAAGTTACATGAGTGTTGATCTACCAATTTCCTATTGATTCAATGGGTGTGCTTTGGTTGGAACTTGCAGTTGAATTTAGGCCATTGTGCCTGCACTCAGGGCTGGACCAGAAGGGGCAGTACCTGCCATGGCCCACGATACAGTGCAGGCACACTGCCTTTCAAAGTGCAGCCATCCATTGCAACAAGCCATACACCCAATGAAAGCCCTAAAATGCTAGCAGATGCATTGATCTATATCAACAACCCAGTTCTAGTCATTCTCATCCGTACAAGGAGCTGATCATTTTGTAAGGCTAATGTCTCTTTGTTTCCCATTCAAGACCAAGCAATCTCCAAAATCTTTTATATTATAACTGGGATAGTTCCCCAAAAATATATATTGTTGCTAGGAAAATCTTTTTCCTACTCCAGCTACTGTGAGTATTATAACTAAACTGATGTGTAATTCCACCCTTTTCTCAGCCCTGGGACTCAAGGAAACTTACAAAGTTAAAACTGGTAGAGCTAAAATTCCACATATAGAGGTAAAGATATAGAGAAGTTAAAAAATAATTAAATTATTGATAGAATTAGAAGCAATTTAAAAACATACTGACCAAAAAAGTAGTAACAGCAAATAAAGATAATAATCTTTACTTACCATGGAGGGCACCAGTCCAGTCTCTCTAGGATGGGAGTTCCACAACATGGGAACTGCCACAAAGAAGGCCCTCTCCTGTGTTCCCACCTCTCTATGAAGAGAGAAGGACCTCTGCTGAAGATCTCCAGATATGGGCAGGTTTGTATGAGAGAAAACAGTATTTCAGATGCCTCCATTCTGGCATTTCAAGTCTGAAAACCATCGTTCCACAAAACCAGGGGTTCATTCACAATACAGAATTATAGCACTATTATCCACTTTAACTGCTATGTTTCTCTCCTATTGAATCCTGTTTATAATGTTGTGAGACACTGAAGCTCTCCTGAATGCTAAAGGCCCCTACCTAAATTGCCAATCTCAGGATTCCATAGGGTGGAACCAAGCCAATTAAAGTGGAATAATAGTGCTATAATTCTATAGTGTGAATCGGCCTCTATAGTAGTCACACTGGAATCCACCAGCTGTCTCAGGCCCCAATGCTGTTTTTGTTGGGTTCAGTATTCCACTTATTTGGGAAAATCTGAGTTCTTCCCTAAAAATATTCACCACATCCCCTATTAGGTATGGAAAGCAATGTCACCAGGCTCCCCTCCCACTGACTTTCAACTCTAGTAGGGGACCTTTTAAAAAATCTGGACATAAACTGGAAACCTCCTTGCATTTTTAGGGGAAAAGTCAGAAATTGGAGTGTGGCAAGTGTGTCTGGGGCCCTCTGAAGTGTCATGAGGGACCAGTGCAACCCCCTCCTCTCAAATCCTCACACTTGACCACTCCTGCACCGCACCACTGGCAACTGCACACAAATTCAAAGATCTTCAGTTCAAACTTTGACATCTTTGGACACATTCATTCTCCTAATCCATTCACAGTCATATATTTTGCTGGTATGGTGACAAGAATAAAAGATAACTGGGACTCTATACCATTCGTAGCTTTTCGTAACGGCAGTTTCTACACAGAAACTGCTCATCCAATGAGGCGTACACTGTTCCACTTCTCATACAAATATCAGAATAGCAGGTAGTTTTCAGAATGCTCCTCGTATTGATGGAATGTTTAGAATTAAACATAACATGATTTTATTTTCTAAAATTTCCCCACTGTTGTCATCAGGTTATGATAATGAACATTTCATTTCCAATGAATTCCAATTCTGCCTTTTATTAAAGTTCATACAGCAATAATTTGAAGCAATTCGTGTGATAATTACAAAGCCTTCAAGATGTCAGTTCAACATGGTCTGTCTCTGATTTCCTTGGGGTTCTGTCTTCCCATTTTAACAAGCTGCAGCTTGCATTAAGTTTGCCATATTTTCCTAAATTGTACTTTGATATCTTTCCTACCATGATCACCATTATCCCATGTATCAGTTGGCCCCCTGCCTTTTATTTATACTTGACATAAGATAATCATTGCAACAATACCTAGTTCACCTACCAGACAATCCTAAGGGTCAGTTCACATGAACTCACTCACATGAGTTAACTTATCAGTGAAGTCTAGTATGTAGCCAAGAAGATGGGCTGTAGCTAAACAATAGACTATGCAGTTGTAGCTAGTGGCTTCCACATCAGTGATGAAACCATTCTGGGTTTTAGTCCAAACTTTAAACTTCCCGAAGTGCTGCACTGATTTTGGAACTAGTGCTCATTTGGGGTTCTGATTATCAGCTTGGATCCAACTTGCTCTCCTCTTGACCTTCCATTCTTGTTCTTTCCTCTCTTGTAGGTGGAGTTACTATGGGGCCTCACAAAGTTTTTATGGAGCAGCTTGCAACTGCCCACCTTCCTCCAAATGCTGCTGATTACACTGTCCAGGTAGGCAACACCCATCTTTTCCTGCTTGGCAAGTGGTGAATGCCCACCACAATGCCAGTTGGAGGTCTCCTCTGCCTTAACTTCAACTGTGGAGCAAGCAGGATCCAGTCCAATGAGTCCTTCTAGATAGGTCTTCACAACTACTCTGAATAATGTGATACCATCTGGAAATATGGTCACCTCACATCTTACCTCTAATTCCAGATCATTTACAGACAAGTTAAAAAGTACCAACCTCCAGTACAAACCTTTGGAGGACTGTACTTTTTTTACGTCTGTCCACTGTGACAACTGTCCATTTATTCACTCCCTGTGCGTTCTCTTCTGTAGCCAGTTACCAGTCCACAAGAGGGCCTGTCCTCTTCTTCCGTATTTCACTCTGCCTTTAAGGTGCCATTTATAAGAGGAACTGTAATAGTTGATTTCCTGCACTAAAAAGGGGTGTGAAGGTTTGGACTAGATGATTGACTTTTCAAGTGCCTTCCAGTCCTACAATTTTGTGATTCTGTTGCACAGAATTAAAATTAAGACATTTCTATGGTTTCTTTGAGAATTAGTTTGGCGGCAGTTTACAAAACTGGAAATGAAAACAAAACAAAGTAAAAATGGCCTTGGGAAGCAGGAAAAACAGCAAATAAAAACCAGCTCAAAGAACACATTCGACCAGAATAATTTTTTTTTTTGGCAAACGATTAACAGCATACCTGCAAAGGGGTTGCAGTCTCTGGCCATTTCCGCACTAGACTGTTACAGCGCTGTTATTCCACTTGCGACATCCTATGGAATCCTGGGATTTGCAGTTTCGGGAGGGGCCAGGCAGCGCTATAACAGTCTAGTGCAGAAATGGCCACAGGGAACAGAATTCTGTAGGCGGGCCATGCAAGCTCAAAGTAGTCTGGCTATTTGCTAGCCATTACACCTCTTACGGTGCAGAAATCCATTTACAAAGGTTGACACAGGATGATACAAAAACAGGTGTTCCTGTAGCTGCTTCCTGAAGTCCCACTTTGAAAAATCAGGCAGAAGGCTCTTCTCACTGACACGAACTGCTAGAAAAACACAACAAAACAACAATTCAGCGGTAAAATCTCATTTTTGACATTGGGTTGAATCTTGCAATGAGTGAAATAGTAATAAACAGTAACGAATAAAAACATCCTTGAACACTTTGCAAACTCCATTTTCTTTGGAGGGCAAGTCAACAGACGACTCGAAAGCCGACGTATACACACAATCACTCCTGAGCCGGTGCTGCAGCCTGTTATTCCACACAGCGGGGTTAAGGACTAGAGTTTCTTGGGAACCAATCTCTCCCTTTCCGAAATTAATGGAAGAACTGTGCAGAGAAGCCGGTGGGCTGCCTTGCTAGGAGGGGGTTTCTGTTGCGGTTCAGGGAACTAAATCAAGCCCTAAATCCAAGCGCGCGCCAAAAAGAGGTCACTACCTCTTTAAAACATCGCAGGCTCTGTGTACGGTGCAGTGTGCCGGACCATGTGATAGCTTGAAAGGCAGTCGGAGAAGCTGCAGGAGGAGAGCGGACTTAGGGATGCGAGCCGCCTGCATCAGAGTTGACACTCGCTGCAGTGAAGCCCAAGTCCGCTTTGCAATTCAGGGAGTAAAAGGTCAGGGCGGCGGCGGCGGCGGCGGCGGCAGGGTCCCCCTCCGGGGTGCCAAAAGACACCGAGGTCTAACGAAGACATCAGAGAGCAGAATGGTCTCTCTGCTCCCCCAGACGGCTTGTCCTGGACGCGAAGTGTTCGCTTGGAGGAGAAAACTGTAGCCCCCGCTGGACCCAGGGCAGGAGAAAGTGAGTTTCAGCCTTGCACTTCCTCATGTGCAGCATAATCTCTTGGCTTTGGTCATGCTGTGTGGGTGTTGTTTTCGCAAGGTCGACTGTTTATTTCTTTAATCAAGGATCAGGACAGCGGACAGATGGAGAGGAAAGACTGAAATATCATTCAGAGGGAGGAATCACAGCGAAGAGGGGCAGGCTTTCTTAAAGAGATCAGAGGACAAAAATGTCCTTCTGGAATTTGCTGCACCTTTTGGACCTGTGTATGTGTGTGCGTGTGCAGTCCAATGAGGGCGAGGTGAAAGTAATGGCTGCCAGGTAAGAGAGAGTGCTGGTGGTCTTGGAAGCTAAACAGGGTCAGTCCTGGTTAGTATTTAGATGGGAGACCAACAAATACCAGGTGCTGTAGGCTATAGTCCAGAGGAAGAAATAAGCAAAACCACCTCTAAGTATTCCTTGCCTAAGAAAACCCTATGGAATTCATGGGGTCACCATAAGCCAACAGGTGACTTGAAAGCACATACACACACGCAGGAGAGAGAGTGGAGGTAGACAGAGGTCAACTGGGCAGAATTTCAGGGCCAAAGGAGGACAAGGACTCTGGGTGGTCAGCATTGGCAGCCAGGTTTTCCCTCTCAGACCTGCAGTCCTTTGAGAAACAGCATGATCATTTCCCGTTCAAAACCGAAATGTATTAGAAGGAAACAGGCAGGAAAGAAAAAAAATATATCAACAGAAATATGAAAGAAGTTACAAAGTGTTACCATCTCCTAGGAAGCCTAACTGCTTTATTTGTCCAGTGAGCTTTGTTCAGATCTAAGGTTATACACAAATAGTGGTTTCTCAGGAACAATGGGAATGCGTCTGTGGCACTAATCCTGATCCAGGATTGATAGCTTTGTAAAGGCAAAGAAGGGGAGAGTGAGGGCAAACTCCTTGCCGAGAGGAAAAGAAGATACCTCCTAAATGTTCTGGACATTGGTGGTCGTGGGTGCTGTTTCTCACTGCACCATCCCACAGAAGCCCTTGAGTGCCACACCAAGACATATCTGCACCTTATAACAACAGTGTCTGTCACATATCTAAAAGGCTTGTTTCAAGGTATAGGGGTATAGGTTTTCTGAGTGCAGCTTGAAGTGCCCTGAAAATAAACAAAACACAGTTGAATGATGATGGGACATCAGAAATAAGCCGCAGAGCCAGACAATAACAACTCTGCACTGCACTGTTTGCCCTATAAATCCATCCATTTGTTATGCACAATTTTCGAGTTGTCTCTCAGAGGAGCAATTGTATTTGCAGAGGTGTCAAAATATTTTGCACTTGGGGAAATGTGGGCATTCCCTTGGGTTGTGCTGTCATTGCTGCTGTGATTGATGCATAAAATGTGGTTGTACTAGGATGTCTATTCAATATAGCTTCTGATGTGATGACCCAGTTAAAGTGACACCCATCCCTCTCCATGCATATTTTATGAATCTTTTAATGTATTGGGTAGTGTATGCTGCCCTGTTATTTCCTGCTTATAAGAGGACATATATGTTAAATTTAATTGTTAAGTGGCAAGGAGCAGGCAGCCGGTTTTATATGTGAACAGGATATTGGATTATTGTCTCATCCATAGCTTGGAAAAATTACCTTTTTGAATACAGCTCCTAGAATCCTCCAGTCATCCTGTAGTCCAAAAAAGTATTTTTCCCAAGCTTTGGCCCCTCAACTGTTACTTGCAGAAGCATTCTCCCTAGTACCTTCATGGCATGTTTTCTGGGAGGATGTGAAGGAAGATCCACAGAAAAAAAGAGAAGCCTCAGTACAATAGAATGCATGTGCTTTGCATGCAGAAGGTCCCAGATTCAATTCCTGGCTGATGTCTCCTGTTACAAACAGCATCAGGGAGCAGGTGATGTGAAAGCCCTCTTCTCTGACCCTGGAGAACTACAGTCAGTCCGAACAGATAATATTGGGCTAAATGGGCAATAATTCCACAGCTAAAGACAAGAAGGTTCCGGATGAAATAATAAAGTTTAGTTCTGTTTGATCCTATAGAGACTTAGAAATCAAAGATTTGGAAGGGATCTTAGAGGACATGTAGTCTAACCCCTGTTCAATAGAGGCTCTGCAAAGCAGGGTGAAACTACAGCATCCTTGACAGATGGCTTTTCAGTCTCTGCTTAAATACTTCCAGTGAATGAAAGAGGACTCTCAAGTTGGTTGTTCCACTGTCAGAACAGCTCTTATTCTTAGGAAGTTTCTCCAAATATATAATCACAACAGAAGAGTATAGAAGCGTTGTTCTGAAGTATGCCTGGGGCAAAGTTAATGTGAACAGATGATGCAAGACCTGTTACTAGAAGGGAAGAATGAACTGGATCAAATGAAGAAAAAGATGACTTAATCAACCATATAGGTGTCCTGCAAAATGATACATTCTGTTGAATGGTGCTATCCAGGAGTGGCTAATGGCTTCTGTGTCAGTGGGGCTGTGAATCCACTCTGGGTATTAGTCTGAACTTAAAGGAACTATCCAAAGTGTGTAACTCCAAGTGAGCACATTACCTTGGATAGCACCTAGCAACTAGAAGCAAAGCCACTGTCCCATCGACATAGGAGCAATCCCCTCTCCCCCACTCCCCGATGCTATCAGTCTACTTTTTGTTCCTGCTTATTCCCAAGCATTTGGAAATAAGCCCCATTGCTTTTGATGAGTCTGGCAAATTTCTGAATATAACAAAAGTTTCTGTGTTTAATCATGTAGGTTTTTTAAAAATTGTTTCAACAGTGTGTTTGCAAGAATCCTGGGGTGTAGCTATGAGAGAAGAACGAAACGAGGAATTCTATCCCTCCCCATGAAATTTTCCATCAGTTTCTAAATTTCTAGTATTGCAGTAACTTAAAACTTTAGTTGAGGATTTGGAAATGCAGTTTAGGCATCCAAAGAAAAGGGCCAGAAGAGTTCTAAGTGTGAACAATTTTCTGTGGCTCTCTCTCTGCAATGCTAGAAATTTGGGGGCTGAAGGAAAACTTCATGGCAGGGGGCAAAATTTATCATTCCCCCCAATAGCTACACCCCTAGAACTCTCGCAGTTGTTCAGTCTGAAGAACTTGTTTACATGATCAAACAAACTTGTTATATTTGGAAATTTGCCAGGCCCACTGAAATCAATGGGGGTTATCTGCCTGCGCCCGACATTGCTACATCATAGCTGGGGATATATGATATGCTAAAAAATGTAAAATACTGTACAAACTACAAGACTATGACTAGAGACAGCATATAATACAACCAACCATAAAGCCAGCAGCATATATATATGGACGAGCAACAAGGTAGGTGCTGAGTCATGCAAAATATTGTTTCTGTGCGTGCAGGGAGTAGGTGAAGCCTGCCAGCCAGTTCATTACAGGGAGACCTCAACTGGTCTGCTAGCACTGGGAGGTTTGTGCAAAGCCTCAGTGCCAAGGTCAGCACTGAAAAGAATGCAGAGAAATAAAAGAGTGTTCCATATTAATTAGCCTGCAACCTTGGCAATATACAAATCTGGCCTAATTTCGTAGACAATTTGAAGAGTTTTTGCTGCATCAGTTCATGGACTACTTTCTTTGGTAGTGACAACAGGGAGTGCTTCCATGATGGTACTGGGCTTGGGGCATTGTATACCTGGATCTTAGAGTGCCTGGTCTAGCATGATCAATGCCATCTTGTTCATCCTTGAGTTACCACTTTGCAAAAGCTACTCAGCCAACCTTCAGTTGGATTGAAAGTGTTTTTGCTCTTTGCGGTTGGTCTGATACCTCCACAAAGGACAAGAGAGAGAGACTATTCTATAAATTCACATCTTCCATTGAATTGCAACATGCAAAAGTAATGGACACTCTTAAATACACATAATAGACTTAAGTCATTTCTGCACTAGACTGTTATAGCAGTATTATTCCATTTTCAACATCCTGTGGAATCCTGGGGTTTGCAGTTTTGGGAGGGGCCAGATGGCTCTTCCGGAAACTGCAAACCCCAGGATTCCATAGGATGTTGAAAGTGGAATAATAGTGCTATAACAGTCTAGTGAGGAAATGGCCTTACATATATATGCTGTTAGTTTTCCATTTTGGTTTTATTACATGCTATTTCCAGTCATATTTTGATTGTTTGCATTGGTTTTCAGATGAACTGGCTATCTCTTTGTGCCACATTAGGAAAATCCAAAATAATTCCAATCATTATCTATACTGGGAGCAGGTCTTTGTAAAGCTAATGGATTTTCACTGACCATTCAAGAATTTACATTATAACAGGCATGGCTCAGAACCTGCAGCTCAGAATATATGGTTGCTGAGAAAATTTCCCCTTTCCCTGCTACTGTGAAGATTCCTGCTAAGCACAGAAGGAGCTGGAGGTGTGAGAGGGATGGCAGACAGTGTCACAGTTTCTACTAGTCAAAAAGTCCTGGTGTGTCAGCCTCACAAGCCCTAGTTCCATTCAACCCCACCAACACCACAAAACAATAAAGCATCACAAGCTAAAGATGTGGGCTGGGATCTTGTTACTGATGTCTTCCACTGTAACACTGGCATATACTTTTTTACGGTCCTTGCTGACAGTAATATAGTACCGCACCTTCTTGAGAGTTAGCTTCCTACTGTGGTTTCCCTCGACATGGCCGTGTGATGGCCAGGGTATTTGGCTATTCTTCATAGCTGAATATACCACAACATCATCCTCCAAGATGTCTGGAGGACCACAGAGAAGTTCTGTAGGATGCCTTTGTTGTTGTACAGCCAGCTCTAGGGACATAGCCAATACTTACTAGCCATCTGCAACCTCCCCTAGCCACTACATTAATGTATTTAATGTATTCATGTTGTTCGCCGCCTTGATCCATGTGAAGAGGCGGGATAGAAATAAATTTTTTTATTATTATTATTATTATTATTATTATTATTATTATTATTACATGGCTGTGTTAGAGAGGGGTGGTTGCAGGAGGTAGGCAAGCCCTGTGGGAGGGGAGAATGTAGATGGAGCAAAGTTCCACCTGGGCAGAACTGTGTCTCTCCTTGAAGGATCTCAGCAGTGATGTATTTAAGTCTTTTACTCCAAGTCTCAAGTCTCAAGTCTCTACCTTCAAGTCTCAAGTCGAGTCTCAAGGCCTTGCAAGATACTTTCAAGTCAAGTCTCAAGTCTGGAAGCCAACTTTATACCCTAACCTGTATTACAGAATTTCCGGACAGAGTTGAATAAAGTCAGTTTTAACAATTTAAGTAGAGCTGGACCTCTACTTTTGTGATTTTGCCATCTGCAGCTTTGGAAGTGGGCAATAGGATCCTTCTCACTCCCCATTACTGAAGCTTCAAGAGCTTTAGAAGGAAGGATCCTTCCTCCTCAAGCCCATTACCTAACACATTTTCTGTTCCCCTCTGAGCTATGTGCCCTGCACTCTGGGCACAAGCCTTGCCTTCTGCTCTTAGGAAATGTTTTAGAAAGGTCCTCCTATATGTAATGGGGCAGGCTGCTGAGCAGACCTCAAGCCCATTGCCTATCCCCTTTGCTGTTCCCTTTGAGAAATGTGTCCACACTTTGGGCTTGAGACAGATAGTCATGTGACCAATAAGTTGTAAGGTTTCTGGATGAATGTGTTATGTTACTTAACCAAGGGCAGCAAGTCAATCACTAAAAATATGCAAGTCTCAAGTCGAGTCAGTGTGTAATTTTTGCCGAGTTATGTCCGAGTCAAGTCACTGAAGTGACTTAAGTCTGACTTGAGTCTGAGTCAATCGACTTGAGTCTACCTCAAGTCTTAGTTACGTAGAACACCTCGCTGGAGGGTCCACTGTGTGTCCTGTTATCTACCTGGATGTGTCTAAGTACTGTTTCTTTATTAATCCATCATAAAATTGCTTGTGTTTTACAAGCTTCTGAAGGCGACATGGATAGTGAACTGACCATAGGAGTTTCCTTTTTCCCAATAAAGGAATGCTTTTTGTGGTCATGAATTTGTTTGTAACTTGCGTAGAATTGCCGTGATTCAAGCACATGTAGCTGGTTCATGCCTACATTCAGGATAAAAGTTGCTGAATGAGCTTAATGAAATTTAAATGGCAGTTGATCCCTTCGCCATCTTCTAGGAGTAATCTCAAGCAAAACAATGGAGAGAAAAAAGTGATATAGAGAAAATCTAGAAAGGTGTTTGTAATGGGTGCTGCCTAGTTTTGGAACTTTTTGGATTTGGAAGGCTGCCCAACCTGGTTTATCTTACAGAAAAGATGCAAAAGAAATAAGTTAAGACCCAGCTGCATGATATGAATATAACGTGGTGTGTCATTTGGCTTATTACATATATATGTAATATGCAGGAAGCATTACATCGGTCTGGCAATACAGAGGAAAGGTCCAGACAATAGTATGAGGTGAACAAGAGAGGCTTTGCTAGAACTGGGAAGTAAACCTGGTTAAGACATGGTGACCCTCTAAAGTCGGTGAGGTTTAAGATGTACCATAACATTACATCCTCCATGCATATTATGTGAAATGTGAAATTTAGTAAATTAAAGGGTGATGTTAATTTTTGCCTGAATTATTTTGCTTACCTGCTTGTTTGTTCTACTTAGATGTCTGTCATAATCTGAGGCCTTAAATTGTTCTTTACTCAGTTTATGTATAAATCTGGCACTGTTTGCAAGACTTGTGAAGAGCAATGTGGAATGCATGAAAATCTGTTATCTTGCAAGATCTGCTAAATATAGATGCGTGGAAGAGGGGGCTATATGAGAAAGTGGTTGGGTTTCAATACTTTAGCAACCTCTTCTGTCCTTTAAACCCACAAATGCTTTAATCATTTCAGGCAACAGAAGGGTCCTGAAGATTGTGGGCACTCCTCCATCATGCCACAGAGCATATCTGGCTTCCAGGCTGCCTACATCACCATAGAGGTGCTGATTGCCCTTGTGTCCATACCTGGGAATATCCTGGTGATCTGGGCTGTCAAAGTCAACCAGGCCTTACGAGATGCCACCTTCTACTTTATCGTCTCTCTGGCGGTTGCAGATGTTGCAGTGGGAGCCCTTGTTATCCCCCTGGCCATCATCATCAACATTGGACCACAGATACATTTCTACAGCTGCCTGATGGTGGCCTGTCCTGTCCTCATCCTCACAGAGAGCTCCATCCTGGCACTGTTGGCCATTGCTGTAGACCGCTACCTCAGAGTAAAGATTCCTACGCGGTAAGATAAAATATCCCTGAGGATGGGGGAGCAGATAACATAATGTCAGGCCAGTATCCATGCTGAGTGTGGGATTTTGGCAGTTGCAATTCAAATATAGTAACTTTGCCAAGTGCTGAATATTCCTCAGCAAGGAATCTCTGTTTCTGTTAAAGAATCTGGGGATATCAATTCTCAAAATCTGCCACATGAGACATTTGAGGCATGTTTTGTTGTAGAATTGGCACAGAATTAGACCCACAAGGAACGTATTTTATAGCATTGTCACATCAAGAGTTTTAAACTATATCAGCAAATACCCACAATAGAACAATGGTAGGGTACACTTATTGAAAACAAAAATGGGGATATGGTCTCTCAGAGATTAAAAGGGAAATCAGATGATGAGATACAAAAAGAATGGCAAATTGTAATGAGTAATTGCTGGGTTCTATCAGATGGAAATATGTAATTCATGATTTAAGATAAATTATGAGGGGGGCTACAGGATACATATCATGAAGTGGGAATACGGAGATTGAAATGCAAGAATCAACAAGTAATATTAGCAGTAAAATGTTGTAGAGTATTTTAGGCATTAAGAAATCTTGATAATGAAATCTAGATCAGTGTGGAAGATCAGAAATATTTCAATTAAGCTGACAGTTATAATTGTTTGTTTTATATGTGAATTTTGAATAAAATGATTATAAAAAAAAAGAGTTTTAAACTATATCCCTCAGTTTCAGTCACCTGCCACTTGTAGGGTTTTTTTTTTTTTAAAGCAGACAAAAACCAGCTAGGAAAAAATTACCCCAATAAATCTGTTTTAGTTTTCCATTGGGTACTTTTTTCTACTGTAATAAAATATGTCCCATATCTTGTTTTATAACTGAAACAAGATGCAGTTGCTGGTGAAAACATCATGATGAGAAATTACCCCTCCTCTTTCTCCAAGGTGTGATGGTAGCAAATGTACAGTCATTCGATCCTTTCCAGAAAGGATCCAGTAGAGATACTGATGTCATGAGAAGTACCTGGTACCTGATACTGATACTAATGTCATGAGAAATACCTGCTGAGACATCCACAGATAGTTCACGTTAGAGCAGTCAGGGACATTATTCAGGAATGCCCAAGGCCAAGAGAGATGCAGACAAAGAAGCAATGCTAGAAACCTTTGAATTATTCCTTACAGAAGGCATTTTTTACTACAGAATCCATGAAACAAGTAGAGAAGCATAATGTATATTCAGGACATGGAACAGGGGGAACATAGTGTGGAACCCTCCCTTGATATCATGGAGCTGAAGGGGTGCATTGGTCTACTTCTCTTGGCAGTGATGTAATGAAGCCTTGGAAAGACTATGGTATCAAGTCTCGTGGAACACCCACTTCACAGCAACAGTGAACCAAAAAACAATTGTGCATTCAGAAGTTACCTGAAGTTCAACTGCAGAGAAACAAGAGCGATGCATAGAATCACTGATAAACTGGCTGCCTTTTAGGACATGTGGGCTGTGTTTGTTGAGCAGGTTCTCATGTACTCACCAAGGAGCTGAGAATGATCTAGCCATTGCAGTTGAGTTTAAAGATAAATATCAAGGAGACTGGGAAAATATTGCATAAAATGGAGTGGTGTATTGATAAGACAGCATGATCTCTGAAGGAAAACATCCTCTGATAGAACATTTATTTGGACAGGTGGCCTAGTTCATCATGGAAAGCCCATCTTGGTCACAGTGTGGTTACAACACTAGTTGAATCCTACTTCTACACTGGATGAAATTTAGCGGGAGAGGAATTTTATTTTACAAGCTTAGTACTGTTAACCAGAAGTCTGTTAACTAGTGGATAAGGTCAAGACATAGGGCCCTTTTATAGCACTATATTCCATTTCAAATGCCATGGCAACATCCTATGGAATCCTGGGACTTGTAGTTTAGTGAGGGGTATTTAGAATTCTCAGAGAGCTCTAGAGCCTCAGTAAATTTCTAGTCCGTAGAGTGCAGCCATGGCTGTTAGTGGAACCATAGCACTAACATTATGTAGTGTGAAAGGCTGCAATGTACTTTGACACCGTTCATCACAGTAAGCTACCTGCAAGCATTATGAAATAGAGCAGTAAATGGGAAAACCAGAAAGATGATATATCACGTGTGGGTAATTTGTTTGTGAGGATCACTACAGCGTCCATGTGGCATGCTCTGGTTGTCTGTAGAGTTGTCTAAGGCCCTTTCCGCAGGATGTTGCTGTCTTGTTTCTGCTACAGAATAGCAGCGGTCAGCAAGTCGCGCTTCTGCATGACGTCATCACCGTCCCATTGCCATCCTGTCGCGCAGTGTCGTGCTCGCACAGTTTTTGCAAAATGGAAAAAATCCATTTTGCAGCTGCAATTGCGTGGTGCTCCTGTCACTTCTTGCCGTGCAGAAGCTACGGAAGCACATTGGCAACGCTTCCTTCCATAGCGCAGCAATGGAAAAAGCCTGGCTGTGCTGCGGAAGGAAGATGTGGCACCATTGCATTCTCTTCTGCATGGAGCGAGTGGGTACAGAGGAGAGCATTGCTGACATGCTCCCTTCTGGACCAGGGACTGCAGTGAGACAACGCAGAAGAGCATCGTTGTGCGTAAATGGCCTAATACATGATCCTTCATTGGTGGACTTTTCTTTAGGAGGGACTGTTTTGTTACTGGGATAGAAAATTATCCCACAATGCTATGAATTCTAGATCTTCCTGCAAATAAATGAAAACAACTGTTTTTCTTTGGGATTTACAACTGTTTCCTATTGGGAGCAGACTCACAATATGGTCTTTTTTTCCAGATAGAAATTTCAGTGTTAGCATTTTTAGGATACAGAAATTATGTTGGCCCTATATGCAGTAAAGGAGGGCTATCAGAACAAATGTCCCACTTTCTGTGAACATGTGTTTTCTAGCTCTGTGTGATTAGGTGTTGTGCAATGCCCTTTCTTGTATGTGTGTGCGTGCACCTTCAAGTTGCCTGTCAACTTACAATGACATCATGAATTTCATAGGGTTTTCCAGGCAAGGAATACTCAGAGGTGATTTTACCAGTTCCTTCCTTTGAAACATAGCCTACAGCACCTGGTATTCATTGGTGGTCTTCCATTCAAGTACTAACCAGAATTGACCCTGCTTAGCTTCAAAGATCAGACATGATCTGGTGCCTTTAGGTTATTATACGGCCACAAACACTGCTGTGGAAATGGGAACATTTTTATCCCCTGAGCTACACTGGGGTCAGAAAAATCTCTTTGAAGTTCAATGACAAGGAAGCAAGAGTGATGAACAGAGTCACTGATAAATTAACTGCAAGTTATTTAATGCAAGGGTGTTTTTTTTAAAAAAATCCATATGGATGAGCGTTAAATGTAATTACAAAGAAAAAGAAAAAAAATTATCTGCAACACAACAAAGAGTCTATATTAGGTATTTGGAATGACTTGAACATTTATTTTAATATTGAAGTGAGTAGTCTTGTTCTGTACCAGGATGGGTCAATCCAGTAAGTGTTAGCAGGATAAGAACCACAAAAAAGGAAAGACCTAATGCAGCCCAGAGCTGCACATTGCCTAATTCCATTTTACCATCTAGTTGGGAAGAATTTCTAGGATGTAACTGAACTAAGCGACACTGAATATGCATTTAAAGCCCATACTTGCAGCCATTAATGTACAGGAAATCCACAAATATGAACCTGTCATTAAAAAAAAAAAGAGTTAAAACCCCAAGCTTTTAATCTACCCTCATCAGTTGTTATTTGTCTTGCAAGGCAAACATACAGGTACCAAATTAAAGAGTATGACAGTGCCAGAGATAAGAAAAGTTACTTTTTTTAGATTACAGCTCCCAGAATTCACCATCAACATGACCAGTACAAACAAATAACTTTTCCAGTCTCAACAAAAAAGATCATTTTCCTCATTCATTCAGTGCATATGGATGGGCGTGTAGCATTTCTGATTAGTTGTAAGAATTGCAGGAAATGGGAATTGGCCATTATTCTTCCTTAGGGTTAGTGCTAGCTTATGTGTGCAATAACTAATAATTTTTTTAAAGAAAACCCTCATTTGTCCACATACAGAAACTTCCTAAACTGCAAATGATGTTACTTTAAGAAACGTTTCAAGCATAGAGTTCTCTTTTCAGTTGAGTTTTAGAGATACAGGCTAGAAACATTGGCAGTAAAAAGAATTGGCAGCTTGATTGCATATTAAGCATGAGCTTATGATTGCAGGATCAGAACTAGCTCACGGTGCTTTTTTCTCTGAGAAACAAGATGGTACCCCCAAGAATGATAAAGAGGATAATATCCTCCGTTACATATGAAGGCAGAAGACTAGCTTAGAGAACCAGAACAAGATGCATAGCACACACAACTCTGTTGCAACACATGGTGGCTGTTCTTTGTTTTTATGTGTATGTGTCTTCAAATTGCCTTTCAGCTTATGGCAATTGCATGAATTTTGTAGGATTTTCTTAGGCAAGGAGTACTCAGAGGTGGTTTTCCAAGTACTAACCAGGGCTGACCCTGCTTAGCTTTGAAAATCACCAAGATCTGATGTCTTTAGGGTATTTAGGCTCCTTTCATTCCCTTCAACATTTCATAGATGAAAATCAGGACATAAGGGTAGGGGTGGTCAAGTAACATCAAAGTGTAGACAAGATGATGAAAGTTATTAATGAGGAAGAACACCTAAGAGTGGCTGCGGCAGTTTACTTTTGCCTGAGTGTACTGGGAAGGGCAAGATTTCTCTCTTTCCTCTCCCCGTTGATGATTTGAGCGCAAACTAGTTTTGCATTTTGAACTCAGTTTGCAACAGATGGAGTAAACTGATGAAGAGTGGGTAATTGGGGAGAAAGATTGAGAAAGCAGGTGAAGAAGTGGGATAGAATCATAGAATCATAGAAATGTAGAGTTGGAAGAGACCACACGGGCCATCCAGTCCAACCCCCTACCATGCAGGAATACCCTCAAAGCACTCCCGACAGATGGCCATCCAGCCTCTGCTTAAAAACCTCCAAGGAAGGAGACTCCACTACACTCCGAGGCAGCATATTCCACCACCGGACAAGCCTGACCGTCAGGAAGTTCTTCCTGAGGTTCAGGTGGAATCTCCTTTCCTGCAGCTTGAATCCATTGCTCCTTGTCCTGGTCTCTGGAGCGGCAGAAAACAAGCCCTCTCCCTCCTCTACATGGCATCCCTTCAAATATTTAAACATAGCTATCATGTCCCCTCTTAACCTTCTCTTCTGCAGACTGAACATACCCAGCTCTCTAAGTCTGTCCTCATAGGGCTTGGCTTCCAGGCCCTTCACCATTTTGGTCGCCCTCCTCTGGACCTGCTCCAGCTTGATCATGTCCTTCTTGAATTGGGGTGCCCAGAACTGGACACAGTATTCAAGAGGAGGTCTAACCAAAGCAGAGTAGAGTGGTACCAGTACCTCCCTCGATCTAGACACCATACTCCTATTGATGCAGCCGAGAATTGCATTGGCTTTCTTGGCTGCCGCATCACACTGCTGACTCATGTTCAGCTTGTGGTCTATTAAGACTCCTAGATCCCTTTCACACGTACTGCCATCCAGCCACGTGTCCCCCATCCTATATTTCTGCATTCCCTTTTTTCTACCTAAGTGTAGGACCTTACACTTCTCTCTGTTGAATTTCATTTTGTTAGCCTTGGCCCAGCTCTCCAATCTGTCCAGGTCATTTTGAATTTTGATCCTGTCCTCTGGCGTATTAGCAACCCCTCCCAATTTGGTGTCATCTGCAAATTTGATGAGCATGCCCTCTATTCCTTCATCCAAGTCATTGATGAAAATATTGAACAGCACTGGGCCCAGGACAGAACCCTGTGGCACCCCGCTAGTCACTTCTCTCCAGGATGAAAAAGCAGCCATTAGTGAGCACCCTTTGGGAACGGTCAGTCAACCAGTTACAGATCCACCTGACAGTAGCTCTGTCCAGCCCACATTTTACTAGCTTCTTTGCAAGAATGTCATGGGGAACTTTGTCAAAGGCCTTACTGAAATCGAGATATGCTACATCCACAGCATTCCCTTCATCTATCAAGCTAGTAACTCTATCATAAAAAGAGATAAGATTAGTCTGGCATGACTTATTTTTGAGAAATCCATGTTGACTTCTCGTGATTACTGCATTACTTTCTAAGTGATTAGAAACTGACTGCTTAATGATCTGCTCCAGGATCTTTCCGGGTACTGACGTCAGGCTGACTGGGCGATAATTATTTGGGTCCTCTTTTTTTCCCTTCTTGAAGATGGGGACAACATTTGCCCTCTTCCATGACAGAGGATTAATCAGAGGATGACAGAGGATTAATCAAATCACCACAGTTGGAGTGTTTGTCCTCCAGCAGTGTTAGTTCCTGGTAGCTTTACATTTTTTTTTCCTAAATACATATAATATTTTGGAAAAGCAGGGAAGCTATAAGCAAATAATTGCACTGGTAAATGTGGAAATCTAGCAAAATATATTGGAAACCTTGGAAAAATACAACTCAATGACTGCAGTACAGACAGAGAAATGAAACAAGAGCACAGAATGAAATCAGAAATGCACAGTTGGAGAGTTGAATGCTTTCCACTGTTGATGTCTAGACCTGATTCTTAATCCGTTAATTCTAAATTATGTGTAGAATAAGGAAAGCAGCAGTTGCTCTGTGAGGAAGGAAAGCAAGCAGCTTGTACATACTCAGAGACACTTCCCTGTGTGTTTTAGAATTTAGCAAAACTGATATTGAAAATCAAGATGCCTGCCCCGTGAGCTAGCAGAAATTAGTTGGTAAGCAGACGCAATTTTGGTTTTGGTTTGTGCTGGGTTTGCTCTCTCCTCTCCGTTGTATACCGAAAAAGGAGACCACTGGAGGAGATTATAATTTGAGCTGTAATTTCAAGGAAGAAAGTGCAATGGCAGGTTTACAGTGGAACATTAAGAAAAAAATAATAATCACATATGATCTACATAACTTTGAAGTAGACAATGAAGACATTGAATAGTTCAAGATTTCCCATACCATGGCTCACTCATTAATCAGAATGGAGACTGCAGGCAAGAAATCAGAAGATTAGAACTTGAAGCACAGCTATGAAGGAACTAGACAAGATCTTGAAGTGTAAAGATATATCATTGATATATCACTGATGTCCATGCCTTCATATTTCCAATTTCTATGTATGGTTGTGAAAGCGGGACAGTGAAGAAAGCTGATAGGAAGAAAACCAACTTATTTGAATATGGTCCTGGAAAAGAGTTCTATGGATGTGGTGGACTACTAAAAAGACTAATACATGGATCCTAGTGCAAATTAAGCCTGAACTCTCCCTAGTAACCAAGATAACTAAAGTGTGACTGTTGTATTTGGACCAATCACATGAAGACAATAATGCTTGACAAGGTAAAAGGCAGTGGAAAAGAGGAAGATTGCCTTATAGCTTAGACCCAATTAAGGAAGCCACAACCTTGAATCTGCAAGACCCAAGCAGGGCTGCTGATGATAGAGTAACTTGGAGGATTCCCATTCATAAATTGAACTTAACTTAATGACAGTTAACAACAACAACAATAATTTGAGCTACATACATGTCAGTATAATACCAGAGAGATGTATAGGATGACACCTAGCAGCTATACAGGTTTTACCCAGTAAATATTCCAATTGCAATAAATCTTTGAATTATCTAGCGTTTCACCCATTTTTTGAACACTACTGTTTTGATTGCTGGTGTGCAATACTTAGTTGTGTCAATGCTGTGGTGTGTACATGTACAATTCAGTTATCATGAAGGTTGACAAATCTCCAGACTTTGAGATTTTAAAGCCAAAACCTGAGCCCTAGGGACAACCCCTTGTGCTATCAAAGGAGGTGCCCCTGATGATGTTACAAGGGGCAGCCACTTGTTACTATTAAGCGTGGTGATCTATTGAGCATCTACCACAGTTTCACAGAGTATGCCATTCACCAAGTCTTAAAAAAGAAAAAAGAAAAATACACATATACATGCATATACACAAAACACTTTTCTAAGTGCTGCTTTTACCCTGAAATTCCTGCCATTCACCTTGAGGACTAGAGAAGAGGGTCCAACCCTAAGATTCAGGGCATGGCCCTAAGATCTAGAAAGCCTAGTTGTCACTCTAGGTGTGAATGTCTAATTCTTTATTGATAAAATACTAAATTGTTAGGGCTAAATAAACAGCAATGCTATCATCACACATTTTAACAAACATTTCTGCCTATTATGTACCTTTACTTGTTACTAGGTTACTAAAGTATCCTCTGGCATATAAGGCTTAAAGTCTCCACCAGCACAAAATTGCTCTCTGTCAGACTGAGATTTTGATATCTGCCTCTGTGAAAGCAGAATTAGAAATTGCTGCGGGCTATGCCAGGTGGCTGCATATACTAGAGAGTGTAAAGCTGCTGGCTGGGCTGTGTTTCCACCCAAACAGCCCAGCTCAGTTTTTTTTTTTAACATTAAGTTGTTAAGAATTGAGCTGCAGGAAGTTTTAGGCACTTACTGAGGCTTTTGCTACTCTCTTTCCTATGACAGAGACAAAAGAAATCTAGATAATTGGGAAAGGGGTTTCAGGTGTCTAGCTTGGAGCTTTTGGCTAGTAAGAATGTGAAAACAGCCTGCCTGGTAGTTCCAGTGAACAAGTTAGTTACATCTAGAGATGAGCCACCTGAATCTGAGAATCCTCGAATCCTGGGTAAGGATTCAAGATTCGTGAATCCAAATCCCTGTGCCGCAATAGGCAAACCAAATCTTTCGAATCGGCCAACCAAATAGTTTTTTGGAGACCGGGACGCCTGAAAAGCCGGGCGACCAGCACACCTGAAAACCTAGGAGAGCAGACACACAGAGGGAGATGGCAAGTAGTGAGTTTTTCACTTGGAGTAATAATGGCCTTTGCTAACAATTTCAGAAATTACATCTGGGGTTGTATTCTAAGATATTTAAATTACACATTAAATATTTAAGTTCAGCACTTGACTGGAAGGTACAGGCTTGAGATTTCAAGGAAGCTGAAAGATTCTGTTGCATAGCTCTCTTGCAAAGCCCTTTCAGACACAATTGTGGGGTTTGTAGTTTTACAAGGTGTCACAGCCTTCTCTGCCAAAGTGTGCTGGAGCATCATCAAACTACAAACCCCAGGATGCCAATAAGGAACTATGTAAAGAAAATCTAGTTTTAACCTGGATTATCTCTGTACTGTAGTATTTGGCCCTGTTTACACAAGCAGCAAAATGTGGGATTAATCCACATTTTTCTGCCTGTATTAGGAAGGGCCTTCATGTCATTTTCAATCTGGTGAGATCCTGAGGCAAAACTTACGACAGTTGTCCTGCCCAGATTTCTTAAGAGGGAGGTTTGCCTTTGCCTAAGCTTTTGGTAAGGCTGAGAGAGTGTGTCTTGCCCAAGATTATCCTTCCTTCCCTTGATTTTTAAACCCTTTTTTAAAAAAAGGATTCGAAAGATTCGAGATTCGTGGATTCCCAGAACCTTCCAGGGATTCAGATCCAGACTCAGATTTGGAACATTCTGGATTTGTCCCATCCCTAGTTACCTCCCACTTTTCCCTCCTGTGGGACCCAAGGTAGTTTAAACTGTACAGCGCACCCTCTGCTGGTGTGATCTCAGTGCAGAAATGTGACATCACACAAAGCCTCACGTCCAATTATTGTCAATGGAAGTGCCAAGTGCGTGTCTGTGCTGGCATGGATTGTGTCCATTGATGATAATGGGATGAAGCATTCTGCTCTGGTTAGACCTCATCTGCAATACTGTGTCTAGTTCTGGGCACCTCATTTCAAGAAAGATATTGACAAGCTGGAATGTGTGGAGGGCGGCCAAAATGGTGGAGGGTCTGGAAGCAATGCCCTACAAGGAGCAGCTTAGGGAGCTGGTTATGTTTAGTCTGCAGAAGAGAAGGTTAAGAGGGGACATGATTGTCATGTTCAAATATTTGAAAGGCTGTCATATTGAAGAGGGAATGGGCTTGTTTTCCACTGCTCCAGAAACTAGGACAGGGAGCAATGGATTCAAACTACAGTCATTGCTCCACATTCGCTAGGGTTAGGGGCACAGGATCCCTGTGAAAATGAAAAAAATGTGAAATAACTCTAGGCCCTCCCAAACTGTATTTAACACACAAAATAGTATGATCACCATAGTCAACCCACTGTGGATTCCTTTGAGGCATCAGGCTTCCTCCACAAGGCAGAAGTGGGTGGCTGGTGGGGCTTACTGCTACCTCCACTGCTGCTCCACACCATTTTTAATAGGGACTTACAAAACTCGTTCGCAGTTTCTCAGTCTCACAAGGCTTGCAGTCCCTATTAAAAATGGCATAGGGAGGCAGCAGAGGTGACAGCAAATAATCCGCAAAGAATCAGATCCGCAAAAGTGAATCCCGCAAATACGGAGGGCTGACTGTACAGGAAAAGAGATTCCACCTGAACCTCAGGAAGAACTTCCTGATGGTCAGAGCTGTCCAGCAGTGGAATATGTTGCCTCAGAGTGTGGTGGTATCTCTTTCTCTGGAGGTTTTTAAACAGAGGCTGGATGGCCATCTGTTGGGAGTGCTTTGATATGGGTTCCTGCATAGCAGGGAGTTGGACTGGATGGCCCCTGGGGTCTCTACCAACTCTGTCATTCTATGATTTTATGTTTTTTGTATTATGTACAGCTCCTGGAACAGAACCCCTGCATATAGAGAGGATGTACTGTATGTTTAAAAGAAAATAGCAAAAATAATTTGAAAACAAAAACGTTAAAAAGTATTAATTCACTTGGAAATATTAATTTAGAACACTTGTTATTGTTGTTATATTTGTATTCCCTTTTTTCTCCAAGATTGGGACTCAAAGCAGCTCACAATTTAAAAGAAGAATACAATTAAAAACATGCAAAAAGTGAACATCAAAATGGAATTAAATTATTCACAGTATTAAAACAAATCAAACCTCAATGTAAGAGGAAAAAATGCAGTAAAACAAGATTAAAAGCCTCCTGATGGAAGGACAACAAGGCGGGGGGGGGGCATCCTAGCCTCCCTGGAAAGGGAGTTACGGAGTCTAGGGATAGCGACCAAGAAGGCCCTCTCTCGAATCCTCACCAGCCCTGCTTGTGATATTGGTAGGACTGGGAGAAGGACATCTCATGATGGTCCCAGAGGCCAGGCAAGCTGATACAGGGAGATACAGTTTGCCAGGTAACTGGACATGAGCCGTATAGTGCATAATAGGTCATAACCATCACTTTGAATTGTGCCTAGAAACAAACTGGGAGCCAGTGGAGCTTTTTAAAAAAGGATATAGTTTGGTCTTTGTAACCTGCCCCAACCAGTACTACCCCAAATAGTTAAAAGCTGCAGGCCTGTTTAAATAGAAAGGTATTTGTCCACTGGCAAAAAGAGAGCAGAGAAGGGGCCAACCAAGCCTCTCTTGGAAGAGAATACCATAGCCTGGAAGCAAACAATTCCAATGAAGAATGAAAATGGGAGGTGTCTAAAGAATCCAGAATGGTTGTCTAAAGAACTTTCAACCGAGCTAAAATTTAAAAGGGACATGTACAAGAAATAAGAGAAAAGGGGAAATCATCAATGAGGAATTCAAACAAACAGTCAACATGTGTAGGGAGAAAATCAGAAAAGCTAAAGTGCAGAACTACCTCAGGCTTGCTCGAGAGGTTAAAAACAATAAAAAGTGTTTTTTTTTTTGGCGGGGGCGGGGGCAGATAATGCTATTGTTAGGTGGATTGCAATTGGTTGACTCACCAAAATCAAAGGGTGCTTACCAGTGGCTCTTCTTCATCCTGGAAAGAAGTGACTACTGGGTACCACAGGATTCTGTCCTGGGCCCAGTGCTATTCAACATCTTTATTAAATTATTTGGATGAAGGAATAGAGGGCATTCTTACCAGATTTTCAGATGACGTCAGATTAGGAGGGGTAGGTAACACCCAAGGGAAAGATCAGAATTCAAAATAACCTTAACAGGTTAGAGAGGCCAAAACTAACAAAATGAATTTCGACAGGGAAAAATGTAAGGTACTACATTCAGGCAGAAAAAAATGAAATGCACAGACGTAGGATGGGTGATACCTGGCTTGACCACAGTATATGTGAAAGAAATCTCAGAGTTTGGTAGACCACAAGCATCAACAGTGTAAGAGTCAACAATGTGATGTGGCATCTTAAAAGACAATGTGATTCTAGGCGCATCAGTAGAAATATAGTGTCTAGGTCAAAGGAAGTAATAGTGCCGCTTTGGTGAGACCTCACATGGAATACTGTGTCCAGTTCCCAGCACAATCAAGAAGGATATTAACAAGCTAGAATATGTCCAGAGGAGGGCAAGCAAAATGGAAAAGGCCTGGAAACCATGTCCTATGAAGAGCAACTTAGTGAACTGGATATATTTAACCTGGAGAAGAGAAGCTTAAGAGATGACATGATAGCCACTTTTAAATATTTGAAGGGATGTCATATGGAGAATGGAGCAAGCTTGTTTTCTGCTGCTCCAGAGCCTAGGACATGGAGCAATGGCTTCCAACTACAGGAAAAGAGATCCCAAATAAACATTAGGAAGAACTTCCTGATGGTAAGAGCAGTTTAGCAGTAGAATACACTGCCTTTGGGTGTTGTGGAGTCTCCATCTTTGGAGGTTTTTAACACAAAGGCTGGATGGCCATCTGTCAGTGGCCATCTGTCAGTGATTTGATTGTGTATTCCTGCATGGCAGATAGAGTTGGACTAGATAGCTCTTACAGTGTCTCCAGTTCTGTGGTTCTATGATTGTATGTTGCAAGACTTCAATTTCCAGAATCATCTAGTAGATTTCCATGGCCAAGTAGGGATTCAAACCCTTGTGTCCTGAAAGCCTAGTCCAGCTTCCAAACCACTACACGACACTGGCTCAAAAAGGACACTTTAGTTGAGCACTAATGTGCATGTCTGGACACAAATGAGGAGCAAATGAACTTTGGGTGAACTCTGCAGCTCTGATAACTTATCTTTTTTGCTGAAGCCTCCCTTCTCAACTGCCAGGCTTAAGTGGGAGAGACCATAGTTTTAAAGAGGGTAAAAACAACCTTGCTTCCTGAGGCAACACACATATTTCTTTCGTCCCATTGTGCTGTCTGTGAAGTAAGTCTGTAACAGACTCTTCCAACCTAATGCTCCTCCATATGTTTTGGACCACAAGTCTCACCATTCACAGCAAGCGCAACCTCTGACATGGTGGTTGGTGGTAATGGGATCTGTCATCGAGTATATCTGGGGCACTGTATTGGTGAAGGAGATGGATATTTAAGAGCCTACCAACTGGTGTTGGATCACTGCTTCCATCATCCCTCTCCATTGTCTGTGATGGCTGGGTCTGGTGGACGATGGAATCCAATAACAGCCACAGCTTGCGTACTTCTGCTATAAAGCGATGAGTGAATAGGCTTAACACATTCAAAAATGCCTCTTTAATTATCACTTACACTTCTTTCTTCTCCAGCCTTAGAGCCTGATACAAGCAGAGCTTGGAAAAATTACCTTTTGAACTCTAACTCTCAGAATCCACAGCCAGCATGGCCAGTGGTCACGGTAGCCAGGGGAGTCTAGGAGGTGTAATCTTAAAAAGTAACATTTCCCAGATCTGAGTATGGCTTCTGGAGGTATTGAACAAGCTGTGAGTATAGATTAGTGTTGGGCCTGGAAGCTGTCCCTTTTCACTCACCTCAAAAAGGGAGCTGCACTCCCTTTGAGCTGCACTCCCTTTGATGAGCTGCTGTGTAAAGTGAATCTGAGAGAGTTTGCCTTCTGGATACCTCCGCTGTGCATTTGCATTAGTAGCAAAGGGGCAATTAACTCCTCAGCCAGTAGCCATATGATGAATATTCTCCCTCGCCTGTAGGAAGACTGCCAGCAGCAAGGAGGCATTCTGTAGGATGCAGGATGCAGCAGCTTTTAAATATGGAACTGTGATTCTGATTTAAGAAACATAATCAGAGGTAACCATGCTGGCCATTCAGCAAAATACCAAGTCCAAAATCCATAAAAGAGTAGTAGTACCTTTATTGGCTAGCAGAAATGCACAGAATAAGTCATACAAGCTTCCGAAGCCCCACTGGCTTCTTCATCTGATAAAAGATGTTTAAAAAATCATACAGGAGAAGAAAGGCAATGATGGTAGAACCATTGCCCTACATCTTGTATCAAATGTTGATTCTGTTGTAGTTCAGTAGTTCGGGACAGATTTCAAGGCAGGCAAAGGCCACTCCTGCTTTTGGCCACGTGTGGACCAGGGACAAAAGGACAATAAAAGGCAGGCAATAAAGTTGCAACTCCAATAGGAACAGAAAAATATCTCTTTGTTTGAGACCCAGGTTGTTCCTGTCTTGTAGGAAGCTAACTGCTTCTTTCTTAGAGACTATTGAGTGTTCTCTAGGATCTTCACTTTTCTTCTACTGTATGATTTTTAAACATCTTTTGCCTGATGAAGAAGCCAGTAGAACTTTGAAAGCTTGCATGATATATTTTGTGTGTTTCTGTTGGCTGATAAAGGTATCACACTTTTTATGGATTTGTATTCTGATTTGTTTATCATTTTGTTCATCACCTGAGGCAGTAATATATCTGGGTGTGGTTCCCGCTGCTCCTCCCTCACTATGAAAACCCCAAATGCGGCAGAGGCAAGGGAGCAGCCAGGCAGCGGCAGGCAGAATTTCCAACTCCATTCTGTGGTCAGTGGGGCTCTGCTGCTTTGAGAGACACTGACAGATAATCGGTGCCTTGAATGATGGATGGGAGGAAGGGGGCAGAGCGCACTAAATCCCAGAGGGAGGATTGACAGCAAGTTTGAAGAAGACAAGCCTGGAATGCTGTGGAAACATGCCATCCCCGTGCCCGTATGCCCCAGCTGATGATAAGGAAGGAGCAAACAGAATAGCACCAAGAAAAGCTGTCCCACTGAGTCCTACATTCTAGTCAGGGGGAAAAAAAAGCAGCCACTGCATCAGCAGCATACTAGGAGCCTGGTCGTGACCAGATTCTGGAATACAGGAGCAGCAGCAAGGAATTCATGCTGGGGCATTCTGTTCTCACCAAGCCCTTCTGCGCAAGCATTTTCAGATTTCAAGTCTGTTTCCTCTGGTCTGATGGGACTTCTAACTTACAGTACAGAGAAAAGATGTGAGCCCATGGACATCACAGAGAGAGAGAGAGAGAGAGAGCAAGCGAGCACACAGGGGCATACCCATTGGTTGCTCACATGGCCATGACTTCCATGCCAAAACTTGTATCTTGTTAAGAGAGTGTGCAGGACTCAGAAGCAGCATATTCTCCAGGGAAGAGAGGACAGGTGGTCTTTAGCCTTTGCTGCAGCAGTTACTATAAAGCAAATTGCTTCTCTGATTGGATTTAGAATGGCATTTTTCCCCCCTCCCCACAACTCTGAGAAGCTGCAGCCTGACTAGGTCATCCAAAGGACATGAACTACCGCATGTCCTCATGATGTGTTCACTGTCTGATGCACTCGGCATACCCTTTCCTATACTTTGGCCTGCTTATCTGCTGCAAACAGACTGGCCGTGTTTGTGGCCAGCCTTCACACTTGCTTGGTGCTACTGGCACCAGTGGTGTTCTGGCAGTAGAAGCTACTGGTGATTTTCCTGTGTGTCTGGTTGCTGCCAGAGTCACTGGGTCCTTCTGAGTTGCCCAAGGGACAGTGAGTCATCAGCAAACAGGTTTGTAGCCAAAGGCAATCCAACATGCCTGGTTGCTGGCGTTTTGCTGTCTGAGCCTGGCTTTGTATTTCATGACTCAAAAAGGACAGGGGTCCCCTTGCCGTCAGCTCTTTACTGGAATATTTCTTTGTTCTACACACAATGACCTTTAAGTACAGTGTGGAGATTAAACTCTGTTGTCTGCGGAGATAGAGGCAGGAACAGCATGCCAGCAGCATCAGGCAGATCACTAAAGCAAAGGGGCAGGAAGAAGACCTATGCTCAAGCTTTTGTGAATGGCTAGATTCAGCAGGGAAAGGATTTCAACAGCTATGCAAGAGAGAAGGAGTGCCTCTTAAGATATGCTTTTGCCAACAGGGAATTTCCTAAATATCTGGCGAAGGGGAGAATGAATCATGCCAGTGGGTGCTGATCCATGACATTTTGCTGCCTGAAGTAAAGGACAAGATGGTTTAACCTCCTCTCCCCACTCTTGCTGCCTCATTTCTATTGGGAAATGTAAGGGATAGCAATTACTGTATTTGCTGGCGTGGTATTTGCTCACTCCCCCCCAAAAAAATGCTGTTTGAAAATGGGGTGTGTCTTATACGCAGGTGTGTCTTACATGCACTGGCAAATTGCATCTTATACATGGGTGTGTCTTATATACCAGCAAATACAGTAGTATTTGCAGGTGAGCAATAACCAGTGGCACAGCACCACCATTACACAAAGAGTCTAACCAAGAAATAAAGCAAGCTTGGTCTTTGTAAAAACATATGAAGTAGGTTTATTTTAAAATTAAAGCTTTCAAAACATCTCATGGTATTTCTTTGAAAACTATCTTATGGTAAAAGACTCTGTAACATGTGCTCTTCAAACACGGAGGAAAAAGAGAGAACTGCAGACTGTAAAATGGAAGATGAACAGACTGCGGACTGATGCGGGAAGAGAAAGGGTGTAGCTAAGATCAGCAGGCAGGAAATGACACGAATACCTACTGTGCCTAAACTTTAGAGAGACGTGCAGACTAGCAACTACTGAGTATGTTAAACCATGGTAAGATTGTTACCTCTAATAATTCCACATATAGTTACTGAGCTAAGTAGCAGTGCAATTTGATTTCAACAGCAGTGACAGGATAGCATCCTGCACAATACCTCCAGCAAGCAGACTAGGTTGGTATAAGTCAGTGTGTTGTACCCACAGCTGTGTTCTCCAACATGGGGTAACAGGCAGTGAAATAAAGTGGAACAGTTGAGGGAGTTACCAGTTGCGCATACACCCAGTATCTAGCTTACTTTGCCTTGTGGCATGGGAAGGAAATGCTATCCCTGGAAGAGAATGCCACTCTCATTTGTTAGTGACAACTATCCAGCTTGTGTATTCTGACAAAAACCTTTTCCAGGCCATAATCCTACTACAGTGTCCCTGAAAAAGGAGCAAGTATAGTTTAGGTGGAGATTTAATGAATATTTACTTTTAAAGACAGAAATATTACCACAATGTAAACAGGAGTTGAGGAAATTCTTCAAGTCGAATTTAAACAAGGATACAGATCTTACAGTAGTTTGGCATACAAGTAAAACTTATATGAGAAGACAATTTATAAAACATGGTTCCAGATTGAAAGAAGAAACAAATGCAAAAAAGAATAAATTGTTGAATGAAATATAAAATGTTGAGGGGAAAGGTAGGAAACACTTTGATAATGAGACTTCACAAAAGATCAGTTTTTTTCAACAACGGTTCTCATTATTTACAGTCTAAGAAATGAATGCCAAACTATTATAGCTTAAAGAGAAATACTTTGAATTTGCAAATAAACCTAGGAAATGGCTTTATTACAAGCTGACATAGGAAAGGGTAACGAAATCTGTCACAAAGATTTAGAACGGAGATGGTATGTAACAGATAATTTGAAACTACTGAAAAGCCTTTGAGGTTTTTACAGAAGACTATATGCAAGGGGCAACAAAAAAACTTAAGAAATAGAAGGTTATTTGGATGAACTTCAGTTGGACAAATTACATCTTGAACAAAAGCAAAGTTTGAACAGACCCATGACAACTGTGGAACCTATTGAAGCAATTAAGAAACTCAAATTGGGGAAAGCACCAGGCCCAGATGGACCATCCAAAGCATACTATAAAAAATTCCAAGATGAACTACTCCAACCAATAAAAATAGTGTGTGATGACAGATGACAGATTCACGGAGAAACGCCTATATTACAGAAATCCACAAAGAAGACACAGATGAGACTTTAACAAGGAATGATAGAGGTAGCTTGTTATTAAATAAGATATTAAATTATTATATGAAATAATAAGACATTTACTACTTTTCTGGTTAAGAGACTGCATAAGTGAATTGCTCAGCATATTCATGAGGAATAGAGTAGATTTCTGTCAAAAAGACAGTTAAGCAACATATGAACTGTTCTTAATATCATTGAATATTTGGAATATCATAATGACAAATAGACTGCTCTGGTGTTCATGTATGCAGAGCAGACATTTGTTAATATTTCTTGGAATTAGTTATTTCAAGTATTGGATAGAATGAATTTTGGTGAAAACTTTATTTGGGCAGTAAAGGCAAAATACTCTGTTCAAAAAGCTCGGGTTTTGATGCAATGCAACAAGACCAATTGAGATACAAAAGGGAAGCAGACTCCTTTCTGCCTCCTTTCACCTTTCTTATTTTGGTGTTGGAGACTTTATTAAGAGACATTAGACAAGATGATAGAATAAGTGGAATGAAGGTAAAAAAAAAAGATCAATATAAGCTGAGGGCTTATGCAGATGTTCTTGTGATAATGATTCAAAATCCACTGGACACACTGAAGGTTCTTTTGGAAGAAATAAAGACATTTGGATCATGCTTTAGATTTAAAGTGAATTGTGGTAACACAAAACTGTTGACTAAAAACATGACTTTGGAGAAAGGAAATTATATGCTTTTCCCAATTTTAAAGTGAAAAAAAAGGGAATTAAATACCTGGGAGTTATAATTGCAAAAAATAATAATTAACTGTTTCAAAATAACTATGGAAAAGTCTGGAAAAAAATTAAAAGAGATTTTTTTTAAATGGGAGAAATTAAATTTATCCTTCCTGGCCAAATTGTAGTAATAAAAGCAAATGTCTTGCCAAGACTTATGTTTAACTTTTAAATGACTTATATTTTACTTTTAAACATAAGATCCTTATCTGTAAGTCCTTTGCACTCCCTACAGCTTGTAGTACATGGGTTCTGCTTTTCAACCAATTCCGTTGTTTGACAGTGCTTGGGTCCCCAGCCTGTCAGATAAGTGGGGGAAGCCTGCAGTAGTTTGCTTAGATGGATCTGTAATGGTAAAATAATATTTGTTTTAGAAATTTAAGATATCCAAAGATCTCCAGGTAATGCCAGCAAAGAATTCTACTTGAAAGCAAAGAGAGCCAGTGCTGGTTAGAATTGACAGTACTGGGCTGAGAAAATTCAGAAATGGAAATAGTTAATATAAGGCAGCTTCCTGTGTTCCTAAAATTAGTGACCATAATATCCACAACATTTTGCTTAACATTCTAGGTGAGATGAATCACTAGTCTTAGTGTAATGCACTCTCCTGTCTTTATACACACGCACATACATATCCTGGGAGTGCAAAGATTTTAAAGTTAGATGGCCATAATAGTTGGAAATGCTGACTGGGAGATTCTGGGAGCTGTGATCAAAACAATAATATATCCAAGCTTTCCATTTTTCAGCTGCATGTTTTTTTCAGTCCTCCCTCCACACAAGTGAATGGTGCAAACATCTCTTCCTTAGCTTTTATGGAATGGGGTGCTAGGGCATAGTTTGACCTAGGCCATTTCTGCACTACACTGTTACAGTGCTATTATTTACTTTCAACATTCTGTGGACTTCTGAAGTTTGTAGTTTACTGAGGCCCAAGAGCTCTCTGGCTTGGAAGTCTGAATGCCCCTCCCTAAACTGCAAACCCCAGGATTCCACAGGATGTTGAAAGTGGAATAATAGCATTATAACAGTGTAGAGTGGAAATGTCCCTAGATGCATAATGGACTAACCTTTTTGACATTAAAGCTGGATCTACTGAGATAGTGATAGAATGAGAAACAGCTTAGGAACTCCGTGCATGCACAGCTGCCCCAAAAGACTTGATTAAAATGTAAGTTCAGATTGTAGAAGTGAAATGGGTTGAAATTAGGGAGATCCTTGAAGAAGAAACACCATCCTCTCCAGCTTCATTCAAGTGTGAACCCATGGGGGTAGCACAGGATGCAAGTTGGCTGCAAAAGCACTTGACTGGGCTCCCACTTCTTTTCCAGGAAATGCAGCTTGATAAAATCAAGACAAGGAGCTGCCACATGAATGGGACTTGAGTTACTCTCCTCCTCCTACATCTGAAGGCATTTTCCCCTTTGCTTCCAGCCATCTGACTGCTGCCAGTCTACCCCTCCCCTTCTAAGTCAAATAAAGCTATCTTATCTGAGATGTATTTGAATGCCCTTTACTGCCTGTCTGTATGACAGAGTAGGGCATTTACAGGACGCACCGTATCTGCAGCTGTCAGACAGAGATCACAAGTGGGCTGGTCATTTACAAACCTTGGAAAAGTTACTTTTTTAGACTACAGCTCCCAGAACCTCCCAGTCAGCATGACCAGTAGTGCAAAGGTAACTTTTCCAAGCTCTCCTTATTTCTACACTTGCATCTGTTCTCAAAGCTAGATGATAATCATGTGTACAAAGCTAAAGCAAAAATGGTTCTGCCTGCTCAGCGGAGAAAAATATGACTATGACTGCCAGAATTCAGTGGAATATAGTTGTTAGATGTTGAATTGGGATTAGGCAGACCAGCTCAACCATGAAATTCATTATGTGGTCTTGAGCCACATCAACTTCATCTACTTCATAGGACTGTTGTAAGGACAAAACGACAAGGAAAAGATGCATGTACACTACCCTTAAATTCATCAGAGAAAATGCAAACAAATCAACAAGCAAATATTCCTTGCATTTGAATGATATGTAGAGTAAAGATGTTAAGGAATCTCAAAGACTTCTTTAGAAAAAGAATTTTCAGAAAATGTGCACTTCTAGCTTGCAGCCAAAGTATTACATATCTGTAGTTTTCTGACTTCTTATGGTGATATATCCCCAGCAGCTGAGAGTTGGGATAACATAGTTATCTACCGAACAGCATCCTGCAGGGGAAACTGCTCAAAATAGAACGGAAAGAATCAGTAAATTTGTGATAATACTCAATGGAGATCAAAATCTTTCCTCTCTTTAAAAAACCAACTCCCAATCAGCTCTGCCACGCTACCAGCTGCTCTGGCACCTGCTGCCATTGTTCTGCCACCGACTAATCCTGAAAACCCTGATGTAGAATGTTATTTACTGATACTACACTTGTAGACAGAAAAACAACAATATTCTGGCATTGGCTGTGAAAACAAACAGACAGAGGAAGCCATGGATGCTAGCAATTGGAATTCAAGCAACAGAACAGAGGCAATCAGCAGCAGCTTTAGTGGTACTATTAGCCACTTGTGTAAGGCAAGGCTTGATGCTGGTATAATTGTTGTTTTTTGTTGTTGTTATGTGCCTTCAGATCCTTTCTGACTTATGACCTCCCTAAGGTGAACCTATCACAGGGCTTTCTGAGGCTGAGAGTGTGTGATGTGCTCAAGGTCACCCAATGGGCAGGGCAGGGAATCAAACCCTGGTCTCCTGGAATATAGTCCAACGCTCAAACCACTACACAATGCTGGCTCTCATAGTTATAGCCCCTATAAAAATATTTTGTCTTTAAAGTACAGAATTTTGTTGGTCTCTTTGCATTTTTGGTGGAAAAAAAATGAGGAAAAGCCCCTGAATGCAGTTTTCAAAGAAATAACTGTGTTAGTCTGTTGCAGTATTAAAAGGGGAAAGGAAGAAATCTAGTGGCATCTTTAAGACTGATCGATTTTAGCATAAGCTCTCACGGATGTCATTCTGCTTCTTCAGATGCCCTGATAGAGTGATATTAAAATTACAGGGTTTTTAGTGTAGTTACACAGTAGTGAGGTAGAATTTAATAAGATAAAGAAAGCTACAAATTGTGATCTTGGTTATAAATCTTCAAAGAGATGATATAGGTCTTTCAAATGGCTAGCAGTATCTTTGAAGGGGTCTGTTAGTACTGATGTGTGAAAACAATAAATCTGCTTACCAGAAGTCAGTTCCCGTGGAACCAAAAGCTGCTCTGAGATTCCTTTTGTTGTATGTGTAGTTGTGATGGTTTGTGAATTAATATGTGTAGTGTAGCTTGAAGCCAGTATCTCTGTTTATACCTTTGCTAATGGATAGGAATTTGTGATATATGAGTTCATCCTAAAGGTGCTGCTAAATTCCTCGCCCTCCTTACCATTTTACCTTGAATGCAGTAAACCAAGGTTGCTCAACCTGTTTCCCAGGTGACGGGAGCAGCTTGCTAAGTCCGTAAGTGTGCTCCCCATGAATGCCGTGATTCTCCACCACAGCCAAATCTGTCACCGCCCACCAGTTTCATAAAAGTTGCTCTTTCACTGCTGCTAGTAGTAAAAAGTCTTCATATGGTCCTCCAGAATCATTGGAAGTACGAGTCACAGGAGGCCCTAGCCAGCATGGGGCCTTTCTGCACTACACTGTTATAGTGCTATTATTCCATTTTCAACATCCTATGGAATCCGGAGTTTTGCAGTTTGGAATTCCTTTGGAATTCTCAGCTAGAGAGCTCTTTGGCCTCAGTAAACTACAAACCCCAGAATTCCACAGGATGTTGAAAGTGGAACAATAGCACTGTAACACTGTAGTGCGGAAAGGCCCATTGTCATTGGTGAGGAATGCTAAGAGTTGTGGCCCAATAGCATCTGGAAAGCTGCATGAATCCCACCTCTGCTTTATCAAGGTTGCTCACAAAGATCCAACAATGTGTCTGAGTGCTTTTGGGGAAAAGAAAGAGAAGAGGAGCCTTATTGCTCTTTTCCCACTTAAGGATGGACAAAATGTTCTTGGTTTCCTCCGAGGAAGGAGAGAGGATCACTGGGATATCTACATGTGCATGCATACTAACCTACTAAGCTCAGAAACATTCCTTTTGTAGACCAATTTCCAGAACCTGCCAACCGTCATGTCCATGTTTTGGTACGGAGGTGGGTGGGATAAAAGCATTGTCTTCTCAAATAAGATCTGTGCCCTCCCCAATGACAGTTTCTTTCAGTCCTCAAATTTTAGCATTGTAGTAACTTAAAATGTCAGTTTAAGTTTTAGAAATATAGTTTGAATGTCCAAAGACAAGGACTGACCATAATTTCCAAAAGAATGCAAATTTATTTGGGAGTTCAAAGCTCTCCCAGCTTATTTTGCCCTCCTAGCTTTACCTCTGCTGGCTGAGGGATTCTAAAATCTATAATCCTGAAAGGAACTGTTTCTGAGCTCATGCACATGTGTGCGTGTGCGTGTGTGCAGTCCCAGTTCTCACGTAAGCAGTAATATACGTGACCAAAAAGACCATGCGCACCTACGGTAAAGATTCTACTTATCCACTCCTCTGTTACATGAAGCGCAGCCCAAAAAATTGACCTACTGCCACAGAAGAAAGAGGGACACCTTGCTTATCTATCCATCTATCTGTCTGGCTTTCGCCAATCTCAGTTTTGTTGGTTTTGTTTCGAACTTGTTGAGAGAGTTTCTTCCCTTCCCTCTGGTACATCTACTCCAAATGTCATGTCTGTTTAGATTTGTCTGTTTGAAATGAAAGCAAACAATGGGTGGGGAGATCAAGGTGGAACTATCACCCTTCTAAACATCAAGCCCGTAGCAAACAAATGCTTCCATTGCATTAGCGAGAAAGGAAATAAGTAATGCTGCCTCCAGCCAGCTTGTTTGATGTAAATGAAGAAAGAAGAGTAAAGCCACTGAGTGCTGGATGGCCTTTGCCTGGCATTTGGCAGATGGCAACATGCAACTGGTGAGCAGCTGCTGGTCCAAGAAGCTGTTTTTTTTCCTAGGAGACAGTGAGTGAATGTTTGCATTTGCAGCCGCAAGGCCCAGCCTGTGGCCTTCAACCCCCTCATGTTATTGATATCCCATACCCACTCTATTTATCAGTTGTTGTTTGTTGTATACTTTCAGGTCAACTCCAACTACTGTGACCCTTGGCAAGTTTTGTTCTGAGTGAGCAGTGAACATTGCCTTTCTCTGAGAAACAGTGATGTACCTGGGTCACCCATTGGGTTCTGAACCCTGGTCGTTCTGAGTTCTAGTCCAACACTCAAACCATTATATTATAGTGGCTCTTGTCTTTGTCAGTACAGTTCTGTTTGTAACTCCACACTAAGGATGAATGAGAATTTTCTGTCAGTTTTTTCAAAATGAGAGGTTGGGGGGGGTCACAATTTTCTTCGTATTTGGGTTGCAAAAGATTTGATTATTTTTTTAAAAATTATTGAATATGAGAGAAACCCAAACTGGTAGATTTAATTCATCCAGGTTCAGAATTTTAACCTTAATATGTCTAGGTTTAGATAACTGTGTATTCAGCAATGGTTGGGTTTGAGTTGCCACTTTTTTTCTTTTTCTTTTCCTGAGTGGTTTCTCCTCTTTGACACTCCTATGGCAGGCAGGTATGTTTTCAGTTGCTGAACTTGAACTTGGCAAGTGGGTAAGTATTTAGTTTCACTTCATTTTCACATAACTTGTCAGAATTTGTAGATCACATGATTGGAATGGAAAGAACGAAGTTTTAAGAAGTTGAATGACAAAGAAAGCAAAAGTAATAGGCTTCTCTCTTTCCACTTCATGTGTACTTATGGAATGAGAGGAATCCATATGTATTCTTTAGGCACAGAACAAGACTTTATGTTCTTCCAAAGAGTGTTGTGGGAGAAAGGTGTTGCTATAACATACAGTTTTATTATCTCCCTTAGGATCAACCTAGACTTTAAGGGGAATGCATATTCCCTATAACTAATGCATTTTTCCTCCCACAATGGGATTTTCTCAGAGATATGTTCGTCAGCAATCTGATGTACAAATTAAGCCCTTGTGTGCCTTTCAATAACCAATCATATAATAAAGCATTCCCAATGCAAGATCTGAAGGCAAGAAAAGCCCTGTTTTATGACAGATGTCTTTTACCACTTGTAAGAGAACTTCTGTTAAAAGTATTAAATGCATAATCTAGTTTGACCCATAGTTCTGTGCATCAAAATGTCTATCAGTAGGTATGGGAATGTGCAGCCATGGGAATGTGTTATTGGACTGCAGTTCCCATCGGTCATATCCAGCATAGATGAGACTGTATGAGAGTTGCAGTCCAACGATGTCTGGAGGCCTGCACATCCCTCATTGTTTGCTTAGAAGGCAGGAGTTGGAGTCATGTGACCCTCTAGATGTTGTTTGACTCTAGCATTTTTCACTGTTGATTACGATAGCCAGGGCAACTGGAAGCTACAATCCAAAAACGTTTGGAGGCCTGTATGATTTCCATACGTGCTGTAGGGATGAAGATGTCCTACAGCATGGTAAAAGTAGCTGTTTCATGCACAGAAGGATGTTCTCTTTCTCTTGTGTTCCATAATGTAGCATTTCACAGCCAGATATTGCCCTCTAGATGTGTTGGAAAGAGCCTTCTAAGGGGCTGCCCCCAGACGGTGAAATTCCCTTCTTTGGGAGGCTAGGCTGGTCCCCCTCTCTGTTCTCCTTTTGCCAGCAGACAAAAACCTTTTTATTCAAACGGGCTTTCAATGATTAAACTGATTGCAAGGATCATTTTATGGTATGTATGTGTGTGCTGCGTTCTAAATTTTATTGTTATGTTTTAAAAATTTTTATACTCTTTAAAATTGATGGTGTTTAATGTAATGATTGTTTAATTGTGTTTTAACTTTATTGTCAGGTTTGTAGCTTATTTTGTTTTTAGACCTTGTAAGCTTCCTTGGACTCCATTCCAGAAGAAGGGTGGCATATAATTAAATAATTAAGCCCATCGGCCAAGATCTTTGGGCATGCTTGGCTGGGGATGATGGGAGCTGTAGTCCAGTGCATCTGGAGGGTACACCAAATGGGAAAAGGCTGCTAGTGTGCTCTTCCTGCACAGACACAGTGCTCTTCCCCGAACACACAAAGAATATGCAACTGCTCTGATTTCAAAGTGATTGAAGATGAAGGAATGCAAACATTTGTCAGGAACCTCTTCCCAATGGGAATATGACTGCCCACTAGTCTTCCTGAAGAATTAGGATATATTGTAATCACAAGGAAATGTTGGTCCCTTTGCCTGCTTCTGTTTACCCAATAAAATACGAGTCTGCCTGCAGAGAAGCTGCAGGTGGTCTCATTGTGTGAAAGGAAACCAAGGCTCCTGCTTTAAAGATTGAATCTCTGGTTTGAGAAGGTGACTAAAACTATAGGACTGTGCTTTCCTGGAGATGAAATGGAGGCTAGAAATAGCCCTTCTACTCCTAATGTTAGAAAAACAAAAATCTCAAATTTACACAGATCAAGGATACTATTAATGGTGTTCTGAAACAGACAAAATTCCATCCACTCAAAAAATCTTGTAGACATTTTGTTATTGGGACGGACAGACGGATGGACAGACGGACAGACAGACTGTAGGTAAAGACTGCATTTCAGAACAAACCAATCTAACAGTGGAAGACAGAAGGTTGAATCACCATTTAGAATTTACCTTGTTATAACATCAGTTCCATATTTGGGTCTGTTCTGTACATGTTCCTTCGCTTTTGATAATAAACAACGTTGTACTGTACAATGTTAAAGCATCACAGAATCATAGAATCGGAAAGGCCCCATGGGCCATCAGGTCCAAACCCCTGCAAGATCTCCAGCTGCAACATCACCAGCAGGTAGCTGTCCAACCTCTTTTTTAAGCATTGTACTTTAAACCTAATTAAATAAAAGTTACAATAAAACTTTACAAAGAGGCAATAGTAGCCGCCCTGTCTCCAAAACAAAAAATAATGATCATATGACAGTGAAAGTGTTATTCATGATGGATACTTTCACCCTGCTATTACCTCTAGAAAGCCCAAGTTGCAGGATTTTGTACTGTTTCAAATTCCTGCAGAATCTGTCTGACTCAGAGGCCACAGGGCAACAAAAATGTGTGTAATACTCTTGGAAATAACAACATATGTTGTATCACCTTCTGCTGTCTTAAAACTCATTGTCTTTCTTCGGTCTTAGTGTACTGTAGGGTTTCCAACTCCAGTAATACATTTTGCATAATATGAACACCTTGTGCTAATCATGCAAATAAAATGATTTAAATTAGGTTGCTTAATTTGTGTAATCTCACACAGGTGGCTCTTATCTCATTTCCTTGTTGTCATCACTAACTGCCATCAAGTTGACTTCAACTTATTGTGTTCTTATGACTGAGAGACTTCCAGTTTACCCTGTCGTCAACAGCTCTGCTCAGGTCTTGCAGACTCAGGGCCGTGACTTCTTTGATTGGGTCTGCCCATCCGTAATGCGCTCTTCCTCTTTTCCTACTGTTTTCTACCTTGCCAAGCATTACTGTCTCTTCTGGTACGTCAGATCTTCTCATGATATGTCCAGACAATCTCAGTTTAGTCATCTTGGCTTCTAGGGACAGTTCAGATTTGATTTGCTCTAGGACCCGGGCCATTTCCGCACTAGACTATTATAGTGCTCTTATTCCACTTTCAACATCCTGTGGAATCCCGGAGTTTGTAGTTAGGGGGGGGGCTCAAAGGAATAAGAGCACTGTAACAGTCTAGTGCGGAAATGGCCCCAATTATTTGTCATTTTAGCAGTCCATAGTATCTGTAGAACCAGGACCACATGCATTCATTTGGACCTTCTCCAGGACCACATGCATTCATTTGAAATGTGGTCATACTTAACTGACTACATTTCAAATGAATGTATTTTCTTCCTATCAGCTTTCTTCACTGTCCAGCTTTCTCCACCATATGCAGAAATTGGAAATAAAATGGCATGGACGATCTTAACTTTAGTATTCAGTGATATATCTTTACACTTCAGGATCTTGTGTAGTCTCTCAGAGCTGCCCTTCCAGGTCCTAGTCTTCTTCTGATCTCTTGCCTGCAGACTCCATTCTGATTAATGAGTGAACCAAGGCATGGAAAATCTTGAACTATTTCAATCTCTTCATTGTCTGCTTTAAATGTAAATCAGCTGTGATCATTATTCTTGTTTTCTTAATGTTTATCTCTAACCCTACCTTTGTACTTTCTTTGTTGACTTTCTTCAATAATTGTTCCAAGTCTTTGCTTTTTTCTCAGTCACCAATGTCAGATATGACACATTTCAAGCTGTGGTCCTGGAAAGAAATCCAGAAAGCATGCTTTGCCTTACAACCTGAGACTACATGAGACCACCTATGTCATGTATCTGTCACTACAAGGCCATAGTTACCACAAAAATAATCCCACTTGGCATTGTAATTAGACTGAATTAACCTCTAGTGTTTATCTCTGAAGTTTGCCCAACTACAGTAGCGAAGACATAGAATAATAGAATCTAAGAATCTTAGAGTGGGAAGAAACCTCAAGGGCCATCTAGTCCAATGTCTTGCCATGCAGGAATACACAACTATAGCACTCCTGAAAGATGCCCATCCAACCTATGTTTAAAGACTTCCAAATGTGAAGTCTACCACACTGTGGCAGAGTATTCCACTATAGAACAGGTTACACCGTTACAATGTTCTTCCTAATGTTTAGGTGGAATCTCTTTTCTTGTAATTTGAATCCATTAGTTCATGTTCTGGTCTGTAATCTCTAAAATGACTATCGTGTCACCTCTGTTGTCTCTTCTCCAAGCTAAACAATCCCAGCTCCCTGGGTTTTTCATCATAAGGCTTTGTTTCCAGGCCTTTGAGCTTCTTAGTTGCCTTTTTATGGACGTGTTCCAGCTTGTCAGTATCCGTTTTGAACTGTGGTGCCCAGACCTGGACAGAGAGCGTTCCAACTGAGGTCTGACCGAAACAGAATGGAGTGGCACTACTACTCCCTTGATCTGGACACTATTGATGCACCCTATAATTGCACTGACCTTTTTTGCTACCACATCACACGGTTGCCTTGTGTTTAACTTGTTGTTTACTAGTACCCCTAGGTCCTTTTCAAATGTATTGCTTTCAATCCAGGTGTCACTAATCCTATATTTTGATTATCATTTTACTTGCCTGGATGTAATATCTTACATTGCCTAGATGTGGTACCCTGCTGAAGTTCTTTTTTTCTCCCACTTTTTGCCCAGCTCCCCAATCTGTCAAGGTCATTCTGAACTCTGATTCTGTCCTCTGGGGTAATAATTATCTCCCCTATTTGGTGTCATCTGTAAGTTTGATAAACATGCCTTCTATTCCATCATCCAAGTCATTTATAAAGAAGTTGAATAACACCGTGCCCAGAACGGGACCTTGAAATACCCCACTAATAATTTCTTTCCACAATGAAAAGCAGCCTTTGGTGAGCACTCTGGGTTTGGTTGGTTAACAGAAATACAAATCCACTTAATAGTAGCACTGTCTAGCCCACAGCTCACCAACCTTCTTTTCCTCCAGAACAGGGGTGAGCAACTGAGAAAAGCAATTCCAAAGAAGGACTGAAACAAAGTAAGCCATGGAGCATATAATGTAGATCTCTCCTTGCCTGTGCAGCTGTTTCATTTTTAAAGCTGAAGCCCCCTATTTATTTCTCTTTCTCTTTGTAGGTGACTGGAGCAATTTAAAGACATTTCACTGCCACTGCCATATCTAATTAGATCCTCAAATGCACAGAACTGTAGTATGGAATAGGAAACAGACTTAATTATCTGTAAAACTATTTATTTATTTATTTATTTATTTATTTAGAATATGTCTATGAGATATTTCAGGGCAAAGCTCTGCCAAAGCAGCATGAATAAAACATTAACTAAAATATAAATAGAACATTGAAATGAAAGCATCTCATTTCAGTAAATTCAATCCACTGTAACTGGGGGAAAAAAACCACAAAAGCGCAACAGTTACATTAAATTAATTTAGACAATTTAGAAGGAACAGCTTAAAACCAGAAGCAATGTAACCCATTATTCAAAATGTCAACCTAGCATCTCAACTAAAAACATTTTTTTAAAAAAAATGCATATTAAAGTCCCACTTGAAAACCAAATCCAATTTCCAGGCACAGGTAGAGTAGGCTCATTGAATCAATTTCTGATTGGTGACTCAACACTTATATAAATTCCTTTGATTATGAGATCTGCTTGAGTCATGAGTAGCAATTGGACCTGAGGTGGGAATCATGCAGCCCTCAGGATGCTGCAGAACTGTAACTCCCATCACCATTGCTAGCCTAGCCAATTATTAGGAATGTTAGGAGGTTCAGTCCAACAACATCCAGAGGGCCACGTGATTCCCATCCCTGATCTAAGTGTTTATTCAGACTTCATTTGGGCAGGGACATAAATCTTTGTACATTTTGTTCTTTTAGACAAGAATGAATAATTTTACCTTTTTTTATCCTCATTGCAAAAAAGTCCATGAAAACTGTGCAGCCGTCAATGACTGGGGGATTTATTTGGTGAAAAAACCCACCCACCCACTGACCCACAAGGGTTTGGTACACAGGAAACACAGTTTTCTGATGCATCAGTTTTCTGATGCAAAACACAGTTTTCTGATGCACAGAAGAAAATGCCATTCTCTACACACAAAAACTATTTTTTTTTCACAGTGTCCCAAGCCACAAAAACTCTTGTGTGTTCAGGATTCTTCTTGTCCCAAGTTTCAGGAAAACGATTTTTCATTTACTATTGTTATCTTGACATCTTTACTCTTTGGAGAGAGTTGTATACATTTTTTGCTTTGGGTACTGACATGAAAAGGGGATATGTAGATATGGATGGATAGATAGAGAGATAGATAGGTAGATAGGTGTTGCTGCTGCTGTGGTTGTGTGCCTTCAGGTTGCATCTGACTTATGACCACCCTAAGGTAAACCTATTACAAGGTTTTCTGGGGCTGAGAGTACGTGATATGCCCAATGTCACCCAGTGAGTTTCTATGGCCAATCAGGGAATCGAACCCTGATCCCCAGGGTTGTAGACCAACACTCAAACCATATATAAACATTGATAAATTTGAACAAAACAGAAACATTTTAAAACCAGCTTTTCCTGAAAAGTGACCAAATCAGATTGCTGTTGAGTGTTATGTTTTGATAATGGCAAGTGTGATTTGTGTACTGATATCAAAAGGGCACACACACACACACACACACACACACACACTAATAAACAGAAAAAACATAAATACTCTAAAGTTACCTGTTTCTGAAAAGTGACTAAATCAGATTGTTGTTGAGTGTTATGATTTGGGAATGGCGAAAATGTTCATGGATACTGGACAAAAGAAGCATTCCATATATTGTTTAGCTCTGGTCATTTAGCACCCCACAGGGATTAATTCACATACAGGTTCAGTTAATAGAAGATCATGTAATGGCTCCCATGTGTTGAACAGACAGAGGTTTTCTTCTCTCATCAATGTATTTCAGTGGAGGCAGTTCACAGGTTTAGCTGGAAATAAAGTGCTATACTGGATGATGAGATACCTAATACTTGCCATGTGAACTAGATCTATAATAAGGAGATGAGAAATGGAATTCTTTCCCCTGCAGGTCAAGGTCTTGCATCTCTTTAGATATTTATTTAACCTGATTTAGTTACTGAACTCTGTAGTAAGCAGAAAACTAATTTGTGGATGACCTTAATAGTTGTTTCTATATTTAAAATGGATGTCTTTATGAAAATGAGACTCAGGAAATGTAAATTTGATTATGAGAAAGAACACATTCAGCACTATACTGTGGAACAGTTGCAAAAATTCACTCAGTTCCAGCATGTAGCAGGGCTTCCAAAACTACCAAATAGAACAACCAGAGTGACAATAAACAAGGTAACAAAAGATAACACGAACAAACAAAAACACCTGACTTATACTAGTCAATAAGGGTGGGTAGCAGTACAAGCAGGAAATCATTGGGTCCACACCAAAGCATACATTTTTCGTATTGTTTGCCTGCCAGCAGAAAGAGAACAGAGAGGGGACCAACCAGATTTCCCATTGGAGGATTTCCATAGCCTGGGAGCAGCGGCTGAGAAGGCTCTCTCCTGTGTTTTTACAAGATTTGGTAGAACTAAGCAAAAGCCCTTTCCTAGAGATCTTAAAACTTAAGCAGGCTCTATCGTCAAACACACTTTTATAAAAAAAATACTACTTTTGACAAAAATGTTGTCATTGTACTTATGCACTTAAGCATGTAAAGCTGTTATGTTATAAAACTAGAACAACCTCCCCTGAGTACCTCATCTCAGAGTCTGTCTATTCATTTTCTCTGGAAGCAGGATGATCTGATCAAACTTTTTTGGTTTCAGTTCTTCCTTAGGAAGATGAGTTGTAGTTTAAACTGGAACCAGTATGGTCATGTGTCATATGGTCACATTTTTCCTTGTGACTTCTTGCCTCACTGGTATTGGGTGGGTACAGAAGCTAAGCAAGGCAGGACCACTTGCATAGTCAGAAGGGAAGGAAACTTCTGGATCAACTCAACTCATGTACTTTTTTTAAAAAAATTCAAAGGGCCTTTGAATGGCACTATGTCATTGCTGGGAGTGATGTGAATTGTTCCTGTTTCTCAGTCAGTGTGGCTTATGTGGGATATACCCGTTTCTGTTAATGTACAGTGCTGTTGATCAGAAACTGTGCTCTAAATCTGCCTTCATATTCCTGCAGCTACTGCAGAAGACCTTCTGCTCATTTTGCCAAATCAGGATGCTGGCCCATAGTGCTTTGTGGTTAGTCAGATGTTAGGGCTTGTGCAATGTGTGTTTTTTTCTGCATAGCCTGCCCTCGCATTCTTCTGTCCAGTAGAAGCTGGGGGTTCCCATGTCAGTACACAAGGAATGAGTTCTGTGTTTTAGTTTGAAGCTTGAAGGAGGTATCTGAGGTAATGAAACTATTTTGGAGATAAGGTTCATTTCCCACTAAAACATGGAACAGATTCAGTGCTCCACTGGCATGGAAGCTGCTAGTTGTTATGATTTCTGTCCATAGAAGTGGAAATCATAGCAGTCATCATTGTCATTTTCATCTCTACAGTATGATCTCAATTTCAATTTAATATTACTGTGTAGAACAGCATTGGTGTGTACACATGACCAGTTAAAAGCCAAAACCGAAGAAAAGTGCATGGGATTGGGGTACATGAAGATAACCGGAAGGGAGGACACAGATATTTAATGAGGAGCAACTACTTGATCATTCAGTTATGTTTGATCTCTCTCTGTCTCTCTCTGTGTGTTTTCCAATACAGAACCAAATTTTGTGGCTTTTCTTTTATTGTCTTTGCTGTCCTCAGTGAGTTGATGACCTTTGGGAGGCATGGCCTGACGATAACCTGCAAACTCTTCCTGCATACCAACTAAACAAACGCACAAACGAACAAACAACATCACTGTAAAATCTGTTCACTTTGTCATTTCTCCACCCCGTTTCCCTTGGATACTTATCTACCCTTTACCTGATGAAGGAACATGCATGCTTCAAAAGCTTGTGCAGAGAATTTTGTGGGTTTGTTTTTTTCCCCCTTGTTGGCTTAATAAAAGTACCACCACAGCATGGTGATGCATTGTCTCACCTTGGAAAAACTTTGGCTCAGCTCAGAAAAGCTACTTGTTGGAATTTCAGCTCCCAGAATTCCCCAGCTAGCATGTAATTTTAAAAAGTAATATTTGCAAATTATGGTGAGAAAAAAAAAGAGATACCAGTGCATCTTCCTAGGAAGATTGTGTTTATCTATCTGGGGATATTCTTGGTACTATAAAGGCAGCAGGTGCTTTAGCTTCTGCACTACCTGGTGCCATGTTTTCTTTTCTTTTGCTGTATATTTTTTTTTCCAAAAATCCTCAATTGGAGCTAAAGCATAGTTTTTCATCTCCTGATGTCTCTTAATAGACACCAAATAAGTACTTCAGCACAGGCAAGAGAGGTTAGTTTTTGTACAAAACAAAAGAAAACCCACCGATACTTCCCAAATGAATTCAGCCATGTCTGCAGGAAAAAGCAGGTACAGTCTACAGGACTCAGATGGGAAAGACTGACGTTCACTGGTTGAGCACATGCTTTGCATGTGAGGAATGCCTAGTTTAGTCCCCAATGTTCCCAGTAAGACTGAGAAATTCTTCTGGCTCAAGATTCTTAGAAGGCCCCTTCAACTTGTTGTAAATAATACTGAGTCTGCCTCTCTAAAGAGGTGCTTTCTGTGTTCCTGTGAATGTCACAGAATGAATGCATTTATTCACAGATGCCTTACCTGCCTCATTTACACACAGAGAAATGTGGGAAACTAGAAAAGCAACCTTCCTTTGTGACTTTTATTTGGTTTAAAAACCTGATTCAGTGTATTTAAAGTCAGAATTTCTGGCTTTCAGACATACACAGTAGCCACTAAAGCCAAAGAAAGCACTTCAAAAGCACAAGTAGGATCTGTGAAATTTGTATTTACTAAACTGGAAGGGATGCGGTTGTTTAAACAGCAGACTTATCACTGTGATGTTTCAGGGATAAATTCTGTATAATTTGGTCAGACATCACTGTAAATTTGCTAGGAAATGGACACTAGAAATGCAATAACGGAAGACAGTTTGGTGAAAATCCCTTCAGTTTCCATGCTCTGAGCTGTAAGATGGATGATCAATAGTGCAGTTGGAGCCAGTGCTCTGAGGCCTCAGTAGTTAGGGGCAACATGCTGCCAATGGCAGCACGCTCATATATGCAAGTGTCTTGTACTGTGATACTGTCAGGAGAGAGAGGCTTCTGCTAAGAGGAGAACAGTACTTCTCTTTCCATGCCTGGAAATTGCTGGGGCTGGGAGGTCTCCTTTTGAATTGGCAGTAGTGCCAAAACTAATCTACCACAGTGCAAAAGCCAACCATCCAGTGGGCAGAGTCACACATATGCGCACAAGGAGTGGGGGGAAGCATAATACAGCCTTGGTCAACTGGATGTGGAGTGTGTTTTTTTGTAAGAGAGAGAAAGAGAGAGAGATTTCGGCCACAAAACAGGTTTCCCAAGGCTACTGTCCACCACAAAGTAGCACCCTTCAGAGGGTAGGCATGTGTATATGAAGAGGAGAAAGGTAAATTAGATGAGTGTTTATAGATCTTCCCAAATTCTTTCCTAGTCTGCACCAAGGCATTTTATTTTTCCTGGAGGGAAGTGCAGTGAGCACGAAAAATTTCAGACAGTTACAGTTAAATCATAGCAAGGGAAGGGGAGTTAGCCAATAGCATGCTTTACCCTGAGACCATGTTTTTTACTTGTAGTCCCAGGAGGATAAGGGAGATTAAAATGGTGCATCTAAGATTTTTCAATAACAGAGAGGTTGCAGAAGAGTGGAAGAGGAGATTTTAGCTTCTTCTGTCATAGTGCTTCCTAAGCAGTCTGATGTCTGGGACTAGCAGCTTTTTCTCCCCAATGTGTCAGAGAACAGCACGAATTTTGTGCCTGTTGACAACAGCTGTTTCTTTCTTTCCTGGAAACTCACTGTGGACCAGTAGCCAAGAGGTTGCAGATTGGCAGTGTGGAGTAGCACTGTTCTATGGAATTTATTCAAATTTTTGAACCTGGCTAAATTCAAGAAGCTGCACACTTGTGAATCTGGAGAGAGGACCTGCTGGGGATCTTTCTTTCTGAAACTAGAAAAGAAAGGTGTGATGAAGTGCACTGCGCAAAAAAAAGATACCACCAGTTTCTTTAAAAACAAAAAACCAAGAGTACTATCTGTGGGGCAGGCAAAGATGTCTTATATATTGTCTTGGTTATATCACAGACAGTCAGTCAGTTTGTCATATGAAATCTGACAAAGCTCAGATTTGCAGCTTCTGGAAATTCCAGCCAAGCATCAAAGACAGGCAGGTTTCCAAGAAAGAGATTCTTCCAAGCATCTCTTTCAATTCCTCATCTTCTCTTTTCCTGCTGGAAAAGCATCCTTTAAAAGGTAGATCTCTACAGTGGTTCTTCAGGATTGCAAAGTTTCTGTGTTAAACCAGCTCCAAACCTTTGGGAATTGTCAAAAATGGTCTGGAGGGGGCATGTAAAGCTCATAAACTGCACTCTCCCCACCCCTGCTCTGAAATGCTTTTAAACTGTTTAAGCACAACCTATAGTTAAATACTTAGTTGTTTTTAATTGTTTTCTTATTATGATTAACCATTATGATTAAACAGTTAACCTTTTTTTTGTTTTAATTTTGTTGTGGCCTATCTTGTGTACCATACTGGGATATCAGTGGGAAAATCAATCAGTCAGTCAATCACTGAATCAACCAATCATGGATTTCAAATCAGTATAATACTCTGTCACGTCCCTGATTTTTCAGTAGAACCAAAGATTAGCCCCCCGCCCTCACCAAAGGAATCACAACAAACTGAAGCAGGTTAAGGGATGTATATTTGCTCTTACGTACAGACTGAGATCCTTCATGCGGAATGTAAGGCTCCACATGTGCAGTTCTGTAAGGCCCCTCCAGGCAGCTGTCAAACCCCTTGGGGCGTTGCGATGGCCATTTAATGGCTGGGAAAGGAGAAGGTAGGTGACCAAGCAATTGAAGAAGAGAAGTGCAGCCAGGATGGGCTGAAGGCTCCACTGCGTGATTGCCTCACTCCCTTCCTCTGCCCATTATACAGCCATAGAAGCTGCTTGGGGAGGAGGTATTGGATGTTCCAGATAGGGCTAGTGCTCCATCAAAAACAAGGCATTCATGTGTGCAACTCTGAGTTGTAAGTCACCAGCAGGATTCCAGCCACAGTATGCCTTATGGGTTTCAACATGTTTTGGCTTTACCCTACACCAACATCTACTGTGCTTACCCATCCATCTCTCCCTCTCTCCCCCCACCACAGTTTCCACTTCATCCTGTCACTGAAATTGCTGATGAAATTGCCACAGCTGTGGCTACAACTGACCTCCTCCTTTGCCTTTTACACGGGGCTCTCATGCTGCATGTCGTGCATTTCTAATTCAACAAGACTTCCAGAAAGCACACTGAGGACATTTTGCAGATGGTGGGGAGGAAATCTGGCCTTTGGACTCATGAAAGTTTCTCATTCCTACTTTAGAGTAGGGCTATGGAACATTTGTACCTCTATATGTTCTGGACTTCAAATCCCAAAATCCCCAACCACCATGGCCAACAGTCAGGATTAAGAGAAGTGTAGTCCAAAACCTCTGGAGAGCCAAAGGTTTCCCATCCTTGCTGTAAAGTTCTCTGCTAAGGTATTCTTCACCTCCACTAACCCCACTTTATACCAATTTGTGCCACTTATATTTTATTCACACTACTTTATAATTCATGATTTTATAATTTATATCACTTTGTAGCTATCATGCCTGAGAAGAAGTGCAATAGACTTCCATTACTCTGATTCTGAAATGTTTGCTGAAGTATTCAAATTGTTGCTGGGCCAACTGCTGCCTTGAAAACAAGACTATTGCCCTTATATAGGCTTCATATTTTATGGGAAACAACACTTGAGAGCTGAGAAAAGAACAGGTCGGGAATTTATATGTGCACAAATCGGCAAATCACCCATTCTGTGTCTCTTTGCCCAAACAGACCTAAGTGTGAATCTGAAACTTGTGTGACTCTTAGTAGATGCTTTGCAGAGTCCGTGGTAGCTGGTGACTCCCATTTCAGTGGGAAAATGAATCCACTCAGGATTTTAGCCTGGATGTTAAAATAGTTTTCTAAGACAACAAATGCTATTTCCAAAATATGTTCAGCACTTTGCGTTGCTCCTTTAAAAATCAGACTAAATCCTGAAACACATTCATCTTCCACTGACATGCAGGTCAGTAGACAGTACAAATTAGAGTACTAATGAGACCCTCATTCATTTTGGGTCACACTTCATTTTGCATTGCAGCACGAAATGGTCAGGCTGACTGCAATACCACCAGCCTTTGGCCAACTCTGTCCCTCCTTCCCTTCTCCTCCCACTCGCCTTTTGTAACGTCTGCTGTTTTGTGCATATGTGGTCGATCTTCGTGAAGGTATTGCCTGACCTTTCGTATTTGGCCAAAGGCTTTTCTACTGCTTTGAAACTAGTTTTGGTTTCTCTGCAGCTGTTGACTTTTTAGCCCTGAGAGGGCTAGTGACAAAAGGCAGGGATTAACCAGGCTAAATAATTGTCTTTGAAAAACTGATTGAAATTGAAGGCATTTTCTACAAAAAGCTCCTGTGAGCATGTGATCAGAGATCTTTCCACAGAGGCTGACAGCCACGTTGTGCTCCATAGGCTGAAACTGGAGGAGCTCGAGCCAGAGACACAGTTTCCACTCAGCCTGCATCTCTTACGCAATTTATAGGGTTGATAAATGAGTGGAAGGGGAGTAGCCATTCATCAGTCTCTTCCCCTCCTTTTTCAAATGACCTCTGTGACTCTTTAGTCTCTTCTGCCCAGCGCTTTTATCATGTTTTCCATTACTCTTCATGTCTTTGCCAAAAAAAAAATAAAAAAAAATCTTCTGACATCTTCTGTAATAAATAACTGCCTGACATATCCACATTATGGAAATGTAGGCTGCATATTCGTATGACTAGAGCCAGCGTGGTGCAGTAGTTTGAATCAGGGCCACATTAAAATTTTGGTAGTCCCTAGGCACTCTTGTATTTGACTCCCTGCTAGGCCCTAATATCTTGTTTTTGTAGGCCCTGAAATGTCTGTAGGCTGTAGGCACTGTGCCTAAACTGCCTAGTAGGTAAGGCGTCCCTGATTTGAGTGCTGGATTATAACTCTGAAGACCAGGGTTCAGTTCCATCCTCAGCCATGGAAACCCACTGGGTGACCTTAGGTGCATTACGTACTCTCAGCCCCCAGAAAACCCCATTATAAGTATACCTTAGGGTCACCATAAGTCAAAATGACTAGAAGGTACAACAACAACAACAACTCCATGTGGCAGTTCATGTATCTTTTCCCATATTTTGGAAGTAGAGTTTGTTCTAAATTGCTACAGTTTTTGGGTTTGATCGCTCATTGCCAGTGGTTAGAAAATGATCTACCAATATCTCTGAATGAGATCTCTTTTGGAACTTGGAAAAAGAGAGATCCCTACATCTGTGGGAAAGTAGATGTGTCTTTTGGGGGGCATGCTGGCAGTTAGGGGTGAACAGGAGTGCAGCTGGAGGAATTTCCCAAGTTCCTATCTCAAAAGTCATCTGTCTTGCAGAAATGCCTGTCTGTCTCCACTTTATGTTCCAGGTCTATGTTTATAGATAAGAAAGAACAACACTACAAATGCTGTAAATGCCCAGTGCCCTGATCCAGAAGAAAGTAAGCTGGGCAGCATCCTATCTGAATAACATTAATATCAGCATGTCAGTCAATTCAAATGCAGCTGAAACAAGTTATCCTCCGCATGTTTGTTTTAAATGCAGTCCTTGAATTTCCTTTCTTTCCTTTCCCTTTAAAACTGTTCTCACGGTTTGAACTTGCCGTAGATGTTCCACCCCCATTTTTTAAAACAAAAAAGCCTAAAACACTTTGTTTTCATAAGTCTGAAATGACTTGAAGGCGCACAACAACAACAACAACAACAACAATGTAAAATTTATGCTATTACCCCTTCTCCTCATGTTTCACTACAAGAGAACTCCAGGGGGTTTGTTCCAATATAAAATGTTCACTGGAGGCTTCTGATATTTTTGTGATAGATCTGGGATAGATAACATCTTCAGCCCCAAGAGCTACATTCAGGGTCAGCTGGAGGTTGGGAACTCTACATGTGCACAGGAGACTAGGGTTGCTAAGTCAGGATGAGCCCAGGAATCTGAAATTCCAGGGCTAAAACCTGAGACCGAGGGATGACCTCATGTCGTACATACGGGGGAATGGCTCTAGTGGTGTTACAAGAGTGATGTTACAAGGAGCAGTACTAGTGAGGTCACCAAGCATGATACCTTAAACATCAACCATAACTGGAAATGGTATACCCCTGATTTGTTCTTGTTTTTTTAAAATACACCAAGTCTGGAAGGTTAAAGAAAACACACACGCGTACATACTGCAGCACTCTGGCTCTGAGAATCCTGCCCTATGCCCTGAGGACTAGAAACTCAGAGTCAGGCCCTGAGACTGAGGTACCATACTCCCAGTTGTTTCACAGATGAAAACAGGGACATGTGTGGCCGAACAACACCAGAGTGTCGCCAAGATTGTAAATATGATTAAGGAAGAACATAAAAGCTAGGAGAAGCTGCAGCAATTTGCTTTTGCTTGAGCCTACTGGGAAGGGCAAGATTCCATCTTTCCTTTCCCTGCTGCATGATCACATGTGTCCTGGTTTTCATCTGTGAAATGTTGGGGGGCGTGCCATTGTGGCAATCCCGAGCAGTCTGACTAGGTCCAGTACCACTGGTCAAAGCCCAATCCAGGAATAATAGGCCATCCAGACCACCATCAAACATTTTAAACGATACTTTCAAGCACATTTAAATCATTTCTCCAACCCTGAATGAGGCTGGTATTATTTTTCTGTTAAAATTATTGTATACTAAGTACTCGGTTTGGTAAAGGACTTTGGACATGTGGGCCTCCCAGATGTTGTTCGACAGTGATTCCCATCATCCCCCCAGTGCTGACTGACAGTGGTAGGAATTGGTATCCGACAATATCTGGAAGAACACTTGTTCCCCACATAGGTTCTCTGCCCCATACATTCTTACCACTTAAAATTCCAACAATAGGAAGTTGAGGATGGAATTGCCCTAAGGAGCATTATTTTAAAACATATTCATATTGCATCTGACCTACTATATTAATCTCTAGTCACACAACTGAATGAGATTCTTTTGGAGCTCTTCTCAATCTGTTTGACTTTACACATTTCTGAATACTCGGGTGTCATCTGCAAACATTACTGCAAACCTTACTGTTCACCCGTGACTCTAGGGCATTTAAAAATCAACAAAATGGCACCAGTTTCAACATAGATTTTTTAAGATCTCCTTTACTTTCTTACACTTTGAAAATGATGTTTTTAGTTCTATTCTCTGCCTCCTCTTCCTTATTCAGTTTCTAATACCTAAGGGCATTAATCCTCACAAACCTTTGATGGTCCATGGGTTTGTGAAAAGATTTTTGGAGGCATACAGTGCCTATAGGACCGCTCCTATCTAAGCCTTTGTTGACCTTTTCAAAAAATTCTAACATGTTGGTGGGGTACATATTGTACTTTCAGAAGCCAACTCGATTCTCTTCCAATAAGACTTGTTCTTTTATGTGTTTAGTAATTCTAGCTTTAATATGGCCCACTACCAGTTTACCCAGGACTGAAGTTTGGTCAGTGGATCTGTACTTCTTTGGGTCTCCCTGAATTTCTTGGTGCTACTTTGGCTACTTGCAAGCTTCTGCAGAAGACCAGTAAATCCACGGTTAAGCTCCTTAGACTTGTGACTGTGTGTTGCCCAAACCCAGTGTTCTGTTCATTCATGATTCACCAATTGGTTGTAGAATGTCATCTCTTTTTATTTCTGTTTGACTTACTTTCCAGATACCTTCACACAGAAGACTGGTTCATAAATAGTTCTCTGGCCGATCTGTTCTAAAATGAACACTGATACAAATAATTGATTTAACTCCTATGCTATTTCCCTTCCCTCCTTAAGTAATCCCTCCGTCTTTTCCCACCTAAGAGCCCAAACATCTCTTCAGTTGGCTTCCTGCAAATATACATTTTATTCCTAATTTTAATTTCTTAAAACAATATAATCCTCATTTTTCACCAGCCCTATCAATTTACTTTGACATAATCTTTTCTACTTTTTCCTGGGCAAGACTCCGACTTTTCCTTCGCTTTTATATTTCTTTCCCTTTTATAGGTTCCTTGAGAGTTTGTTAACTGCATAAACCCCTTTCTCTTGGATTTTTTTGAATCTTCTTTAATCTCTGTTGACATCCTATCTGAGTTTCTATTACACTGGCTTTAAATAGCCCCAGTCTCCTTTTCACCTTCCTCCTAAGAAGTTTCTTTTTCTGAAACCAAATTTAACCATGTTGGACTTTCTCAGCAACTTTCCATCTATATATTTCTGTTTCAATTTTGATAGATCTATCTATGGCCACATTTCCTGTTTGACAAAGGCTAACAGTTTTTCCTAATACACTAGGCTGGTGTCAGATTGGGTAAGCACTTATGATCAAAATTGAAGGGTCTTCCTCACCACTTCTTAGTTCCAACTAGGGATGGGTCTCTGTGTTAGTTTTCTGTTTTTCAGATTTTTTTTAAACTTCCAATCTTTTCCATGCCAAAATGGAACAAAAAAGATCTAAAATTAAATTATCCACCAGACAAATTCTATACCAACCAAATTCAGCTAAAGCTGTTTCCAGCATGAAGAAGACTGGCATGTGTCTCTTTGTCACCTCGTGTTAAAGATGAGGAGATACTAAGAACTAAGACAGGGCAAACCTTATTCAGCATTAAGGATTCAAGCCCAGATTTTTAAGAGTTAAGCACTGAAAAACACTGGGTATGGGAAAATTTCTCTTCTATTCATTCAAAAAAAAAAAATAAAAATACAAAGTTTGTTCAATCTAGAATAAGGGCCATTTACAAATGTTGGTAATTCCCCCCCCCCAAAAAAAAACAACAACCTGAAATGACATTCTCAACCATTCTTAGTTCCAATATAAAATCATTTAGCATAGTCATTTTGGCTGGAATCCTGCTGGTAACATATGCAGTGTTTTGTCTGTGTATGTGTTATTAGGTTCATTGTGGAAAGAGACATCCAGAACCTCCTTTGCACAATCATTTTGCAACTTACCTTTCTGCTGCAGGGGTAACCTTCCCCTGCGGCCATTTAGTAGCCAAGGGAGGGCAGGCACAGGCTTTCTTGCCTGCTTGCTTTCTGAATCCAGAAAGAAAATGGCATCCTTGCGGACTTCCCAGGGGTCTTCAAAAGGTGTGGGAGGCTGACATTTTCTTTGTGCATCCATCTGCAGGAACACAGCCGACTGCTTCCTGGCTATCTCCTGCCCTCTCCCAGGCAATAAGTGGCCATAGGAGAGGCACCTCAGCAGCAGAAAAGTAGGTTGTACGTGGTGAGGAGGAAAGCTATGTCTGGCACAGTACAATGGAGGAGTTTGGCCTTGTTTTTTTTGTTTTTGGTCACAATCCAAACACATATTACAGAGAATGAAGGTAGTAGCTATTCTTATTACTATAACGTAGCTTTATTCCTCTTTCTTTCCCCATTCCAAGACTGCTGTGAGAACTCTGGTCAGGGAGTGATAATGGGCTGTACTCAATGAAACATAAATAAAATAAATCTAAATATAGTGGGGAAGACTGTGGTCAGGTACCCTGTCTGCCTGCTTACATTGCTGTCCAGGTACTAATGATATGCAGCTTCCAGAGCCTTATTCTTCCTTCTGATGATTATTGCTCAGGCTTGGAGTTGACAGCGTTTCAAACAGAGACAAGTAGCCAACCCATTACCCATTGTCCCAGTGACCCAAAAAGCCTGTGGGACCCACTCACTTTCCCTGCAAACCCAGCTGAGCAGACATAACTTAACACCCAGGTTGCCATATTCAGCACTCCAGCTCATAATTCCAGGAAGAGAGGGCACATTTTTACTAAGAATGGAAATTAAATTAATTGGGTTCAGATTTCTCTATGAAAATATTCATTTCACATCTCCGGAAAGATGTAAGAGTTGGATACATTTCTGAGGCTTGTGAAATCTTTTGGCAAAGAAAAATGTACACAAAAGGGGGAAAATGCATCTATTGGTAAAAATGGATACAATAATATGTTCGTTGTGAAAAAATTGTGTATAAAATGCACAGATGTTTCTGTCTGGGGAGGAGAAAAAGTCTCATGAACCAATACAGAACTGGGAGAGGACAAGACTGCTGGCAGGACTTTGAGAAAGCAATGAAAACAAGCCTGGCAAATTTTTATATCACTAGCATTTACTGGAAACCCATAAAGATTTATTTTTAGGAAGTGAGAGTCAGAACCACGAACAGAATGTGACATGAATCCTGGTGTGGAGGTACTGTTAAACCTAGTGTCTGCAAGGAATCGTGGCCTAGTTTAATTATGTTTGAATTTAGTTAGAATTGAGTCAGTCACTCAAAGTATATAATTATCCCTGCATTTAAGCCTAACAAGGCTTTGATATCAGATTTAGCAGAGAGACTGTGGTCATTTCCGCACTAGAGTTTTATAGCGCTATAATTCTACTTTCAACATCCTATGGAATCCTGGGGTTTGCAGTTTCGGGAGGGACCACGTGGCCCCTCCCGAAACTGCAAACCCCGGGATTCCATAGGATGTTGAAAGTGGAATCGTAGCGCTATAAAACTCTAGTGCGGAAATGGCTTATGATCGTTCTTCCACTTATATTTGAAAAAGTATGTGTCACTCACAGTGTCAACTTGCCTTGAAGCTGTGAAGTGCCACCGAATGGAGGAGCATGCTGAGGGCACGAGGTAGAGATTGGCTTCTGAGTTCTCACTCTGTTCAGTGCTGGATGGGGTTGGATGTGGGGAGCAAGAGAGGAATGCAATTGACCATTCTGTTTGTACTTCCAATTGCAACAATTGCAGTAATTTCTGTCAACGATTAAATTGGAGTCCACTTTTAATATTGCTCAGCACAAGCTTTTAGAAATCATGACTCAGGAGAGACTCCTGGACGTGATCTCTTCCAAGATACATTCAGGCCTGGGTAAATTGCATTTGCCTACATTTATCTCTTTTAGGTGAATGTGCTATCTTGATTTGAAGACTTCATGGGTTGGTATATCGTCCCATTTACTTCATGGGATAGTGTATCTTCCCGCTTCTCAACGGCTTTGAATGGTTAATCGATCCCTCTTGAAGAATAAATGGTTCCTTGCTGCCTCTGCCTCCTCCCGTCCAACTGATATTTTCCTGCAGTTTTACCTTCTAGGCTTTTGATCTGCCTGTATGGCTCACTTTCACAGATTTATGAAGTTGCAAATGTTAATGAGAATTATGGTGTTCATATGTCTCTTGACTGTGCTGTGAGTAGTTTCTCAACATTTTCTCAGTAGTGCTTTTACAATTGTCTGCAGTAGCCTCTTGCATAGGATTCCAGCCACCATATTTTTCACAAAATACACAGGGTTTTTTTAGTCACAGTTATTTCTTTTCTTTTTTTTTTTTAAAGAAAGTCTCAATGTGCAATAAATTGTTGAAAAATCCACAAAAACTCCCTCTTTGCCCAGAGGTAGAAAACTTTTGAAACTATTTGTTCTTGCATGCATCCTCAATACCTCACCAAATTAACATTCCCAAAATTCTTTGCCAAGAAGCTATGAAGATTACAGGGATGCAAAACTGGATTGAGTTTCTGGAACACTCATGAAGCAGTTGGATTAGTTCTGTAGGGGCAGAGTCACAAAGTGAAGAACCAGAAGAAAGAAAGTTTGTTCTGCTATGAAAATGAATAATATTTTGGAGCACTTATAATGTTATATAAAGGCAACATCTTATGTGCTTAAACATGTAAGTCTACCGTTTCTCTTATCCCGTTATTCTGGAGCTAAAACCATAATTGAGAAGAGAAATTCTGAAGTAGGGTATAAATATCTGCCAGTTTTTTTTTCATTCAGTTTCTTAGAATCAATCTGCATTTTCGTCCTGTTCATATCAGGCTCCATAGTGGGTTATGAAATGTCTTTTTTCTTCCCACACAGGGATTCACGCCTATTTTAGTAGGTACAAGGAGTGAAGTTTGGGGGGAGGGTAGGATGTTGGCATTTTAGTTCACCAGTAAGAATTCTGCTCCCCCAAATGAAATTTTCCTTCAGTCTGATATTTCTATTGTTTAAAACTTCACTTGAACATTAAGAAATACAAGGTAAGCGTCCAAAGAAAAGGGGCAGACAAAGCTATTAAAGGACTGCGAATACAGCAAAGAGTTCCAAATGTGAGTGATTTTCAGTGTCTCACTTTCTACAGTGCTGGAAATTTGGAGAATGAAGGAAAAATTCACTTGGGGAGGAGGGTTCTTATTTGGGAAGTCAGTGTTCTCATTGCCTCCCATAACTGCACCTCTGATATGTACTTTTCCTAATGTACTCATTTTATTTTTCTGAATAAAATTAATTTTTTATTTTCAACACTTCAGCAGACTATTTGTTCTGATTTTTCAGATTATTAGTATGTTTAGTTGTGCACATTTATTTGCATAGAAAAAAAGGGGAAACTGATACAGTTTCTTCTCAGTGAATGGAAACTGATTTGCCCACTTTCACTAATATTCTCAAAAAGAATACACATTGATTCATTGATTCATTCATTTATTGAATGAATGAAAAAAAAACCTCACTTAAGGTGAATTTCATTTCCATCGCTCCACTGAAGTGTCCTCAGAGGAAGATTACTAATCTTCCTCAGAGGAAGATTACTAAGAATTACTCACAGGGGGAAGAGAAAAGGCAGAACTACTTTACACCTTCTTTGCCTCAGTTTTTTCCCAGAAGGATACAAGCACTCAACCTGGCGGTCGGGGAGCAGGTGAGGAAGCAGGGGAAATGCGGCACATAATAGGTAGAGAGGTGGTACAGGAATACCTGGCCACACTGGATGAATTCAAGTCTCCAGGGCCAGATGAATTGCATCCTAGGATATTAAAAGAACTGGCAGAGGTGATTTTGGAACCGCTTGCTATAATCTTTGAGAAATCTTGGAGGACAGGAGAAGTTCCAGCAGACTGGAAGAGGGCAAATGTTGTCCCCATCTTCAAGACGGGAAAAAAAGAGGACCCAAATAATTATCGCCCAGTCAGCCTGACGTCAGTACCCGGAAAGATCCTGGAGCAGATCATTAAGCAGTCAGTTTCTAATCACTTAGAAAGCAACGCGGTAATCACGAGAAGTCAACACGGATTTCTCAAAAATAAGTCATGCCAGACTAATCTTATCTCTTTCTATGATAGAGTTACTAGCTTGATAGATGAAGGGAATGCTGTGGATGTAGCATATCTCGATTTCAGTAAGGCCTTTGACAAAGTTCCCCATGACATTCTTCCAAAGAAGCTAGTAAAATGTGGGCTGGACAGAGCTACTGTCAGGTGGATCTGTAACTGGTTGACTGACCGTTCCCAAAGGGTGCTCACCAATGGCTGCTTTTCATCCTGGAGAGAAGTGACTAGCGGGGTGCCACAGGGTTCTGTCCTGGGCCCAGTGCTGTTCAATATTTTCATCAATGACTTGGATGAAGGAATAGAGGGCATGCTCATCATATTTGCAGATGACACCAAATTGGGAGGGGTTGCTAATACGCCAGAGGACAGGATCAAAATTCAAAATGACCTGGTCAAATTGGAGAGCTGGGCCAAGGCTAACAAAATGAAATTCAACAGAGAGAAGTGTAAGGTCCTACACTTAGGTAGAAAAAATGGAATGCAGAAATATAGGATGGGGGACACGTGGCTGGATGGCAGTACGTGTGAAAGGGATCTAGGAGTCCTAATAGACCACAAGCTGAACATGAGTCAGCAGTGTGATGCGGCAGCCAAGAAAGCCAATGCAATTCTCGGCTGCATCAATAGGAGTATGGTGTCTAGATCAAGGGAGGTACTGGTACCACTCTACTCTGCTTTGGTTAGACCTCCTCTTGAATACTGTGTCCAGTTCTGGGCACCCCAATTCAAGAAGGACATGGTCAAGCTGGAGCAGGTCCAGAGGAGGGTGACCAAAATGGTGAGGGACCTGGAAGCCATGCCCTATGAGGATAGACTTAGAGAGCTGGGTATGTTTAGTCTGCAGAAGAGAAGGTTAAGAGGGGACATGATAGCCATGTTTAAATATTTGAAGGGATGCCATGTAGAGGAGGGAGAGGGCTTGTTTTCTGCCGCTCCAGAGACCAGGACAAGGAGCAATGGATTCAAGCTGCAGGAAAGGAGATTCCACCTGAACCTGAGGAAGAACTTCCTGACAGTCAGGGCTGTCCGGCAGTGGAATATGCTGCCTCGGAGTGTAGTGGAGTCTCCTTCCTTGGAGGTTTTTAAGCAGAGGCTGGATGGCCATCTGTCGGGAGTGCTTTGAGGGTATTCCTGCATGGTAGGGGGTTGGACTGGATGGCCTGTGTGGTCTCTTCCAACTCTACATTTCTATGATTCTATTTGGAGTTGCTGACCAAAAAATGATGTAGCATAAATAGTAAATAATGAGTAGTATTCAGTATTTCAGTTATGGATCCATAACCTGTAACTGTTCTCTATTCAGTAAATCTGTGTAGTCTTACTGTTGATCTACATAAATGCCACCCCAAGCCACCATAAGAGCCAGCTAATGGATTTAGCAAAAGAGGGTGCACCAATCCAAACGAGGATGCCTGTTGCATGCCCTTCTCACAGGCTCATTTTCTGACAGTGGGGGTGAGTGAGTGGAAACGTCATTCTCCTTGTGCCTGGATCAAAAGCTGAACAGATCTTCTTTGCCCATTCTGTGGCTGGCGCTTAATGTGGGCTGGCAGGTCAGGTCATGAATTACAGATGTGACTGAGTAGCCAACATAGGATTCAAGTAAATGTCTTTTGACTTCATCCCTTTCCACAGGATGCCATTGTTCCACATTGGGGACAGGAGAACGGGACCCAGATGATGGTTCTACATGAGGTTATCCAGGTCCCGTCATTCTCCCATCCCCAGGTGGTGCAATCGCGGAGAAATCATTGACAGGTTTTACCTTTAATTGCGCCACTGTCTCGCCACGCACCCACACTTACCTTAGGTGCGGAAATCCTGGAAGCACAATGGCTGTGCTTCCTGCCATAGCACAGCCTAGGACAGTGCCCAGCTGTGCTGTGGAAGGAAGAGGCAATGCGACCGCACTTCCTCCATTCCCACAGGCAGCCATTGCAAAGGGGAGTGCTCCTGTCACGCTCCCCTCCCAGGAGAGGGTCATCCATGATCCCCGTAGGACACTGTGTGGGTCCGGTAAGCTGCAGAAAGGGCCTTAGGTGGACTATTGGTTGCTCATGTATTAAATGACCTATTAGTTTGTTTAGCTGTATGTGGGCAATTTCTGTATTGTTCTGGGCAATTGGAATTCCAGCTAAAGAACTTTTGTTCAGTCTACATTTTTGCATGTTTTATTCCAATTTGGAATAAGTTACTTTTTCTGGCTGGGGAATTCTGGGAGCTGTAATACTTCCAAGTTCTGTCCTGTAGGAACTATGTAGGCAGAGATTCTTGCTACTGGATGATGAGTAGGGCCTTGTTACTACTTTTCAAGAGACACGGCAGGGAAGGCCTCTTCCAGATCCAACTGGAGGGAGTTAGGATAATGAGTAGTACTAAATAAAATGATGGAAAGGAGTCAGGAACAGAGACAATCTCTGTGTCTGGGAAATGGTCATGTATTTTAATTGCTGCTTGATGACTGATTAGCGAATCCTTGTGCAGACAAGGATATTTAGACTTTAATTGAGTGAATATGAGATGACCTTTAGCGATGAACTTCTAGATGATCATGTAAATTCAAATATAAGTTCAGTTAATATGGACTAGTTCCCTTTTTTAAAAAAAAGAAGAAAGAAAATAGCATTTTATTTAACTTTTCACACTGGCAGAAGCGTACATTGATACTTGCTCAAATTTTAAAGATACATTTACCTTCAGTATAGGTTCAGTGACAGCTCTACCATGTCTACTGTTGAATCTGAAACATATAAAATGAATTTTGTTTCTTGATGCTCGCCATCAGTTTACATTGATGGATATAACGTTCTTTGGTGCCTCTTCATATTTATCCCTGTTTATCCTTAACCTTTTCTATTCATAACAGGGCACTAACTTTATTTTGTCTCTACCAGGAATTGTACACAGGTTCCTTAAGTTCATATATGAAAACAAAACAAATCAAATACAGGCAAGCCCGGAGTGAGCTAAATGAGAAAGGGAGTATGGACTGAAAAAGGAAATAGAAGTCTGTCTGTGAAAAGTAGATATTCCCACTCTTGTGTTCATGGGGATGTATCTGCTACAATAGAGCTAATAGTCACAAATCCAAGGCCATAGTCTGCTCAGTATAACAGATAACCTGCCGTTTCTTTATCAGTCTCTCCACCATATTGTTGCCATTCCTTCTGTTTTCTTTTTCAGTTTCCCATCTTTCTGTGTGTTATGGAAGTACAGTCCTTCCTCCACATTCCCAGGTTTGACCTTTGTGAATTTGATTATTCACGAGATATATGCTTGCCTCCCCTCTCCATTTTCCTCCTCCCATCCCTTGCATTCCTCACCCCAGGCTTGCCAGGCTTGTGTTTAAAATGGACATTTTTTCCTTTCGGGGGAGCAAAGCTCCCACCAACTGCTGAAGGTATGGCCTCTTTGCAATGTGGTTGCTGTATATTGGCTGCTGCTCCTTTCTCAAGATGACTGCTGGAAGTAATTAGAACTCCAGAACTCCCCTCTTCTCTGTCTTAGGAGAAAGTACAGGTAAACCTTTTAGGTTGTCTCGCCCGCCCACCCCCCCCCCACTGTAGCCAGAGGCAAGGAATGGGGGAGGGGAAACTCTGGAGGAGAGTGAGACGAGAATTGTGGGGGTGGGGAGTTATTCACAGTTTTTCCACTTTTGCGAGGGTTCTGTGCTCTGAACCCTCCTAAATGTGGAGGGGCTACTTACAGTTGGCCCTCCACATTCATTGGGGTTAAGGGCTCAGGAGTCCCGCAAAAATGGGAAAAAATGCAAATATCAAAATATTTGTGTGTGTCTGTGGGACTGGGGCTGAGGTACAGTGGCGGGAATGAGCACCCAGGGTCCAAACCAGGTCATGGAAAGGAGAGAAAAAAGGAATGTGCCAGCATGGTGACCTTATAGTTCTTCTTTCTCATCCATCTCCTTCCCTGGATGTGTGTGGGGGGATCAGGAGAGGATTCGTGGTGCTGAGAAATTGAGGTGCAAGTTGCTCTTAGCTGGCCAGGCAGTGGCTGGTGAAGGATGAGGAGGATCAGAGCTGGGTTTTTAAAGGGCTGCGTGGACTGATCAGAGTCACCGGGAGGAATGTTCCCCCAGAAAAGAGGCACTTGAGGTGGGAGGCTGGGGTTGGAGAAACTTGCAGATAAAGAAATCTGTGATTGTTACACCCACGAATGTGGAGGGCCAACTGTAGTTCCTTGTTTTTGCTCCTCTTCAGCAAATGAAGAAAACAGCTTTTTTTTTTAATGTTAAGACGATAGAAGACAAAAAAAAGAGAGAGAGAGAGAAAGAAAGAAAAAGAAAAATGAAAAGAAGAATATGTAAAACATATTTGCATTCCATTTACAGAATCTTTCTTGATGTAACTTGCAACTTCATTGTTATATTAAGGCTTTTGTAGTATATTTTTTTTCTAAAATCAGGGAGTGCCTTTATTGTCATATTTCATACCACCCGTTGAAATGGTCACAGCAGTATGTGGGTCTTCCTAAGCAGTTTCCCATCTTGAAACAACCAGTCCAGTAGTTCAAATAGGTGTAGTTAACGCTTATCAGCTTATGGAGCATGACAGATTTGGTCAGCGTGAAATTCAGATCTTTGCTTTTCTGACTCCTGGAATCAGTGAAGCTTTTTAGAACAGACATGAGAAACTTCAGTTCTGGGATATTTCTCCACAAGGGTTTTTTCCAAGCCCCTCTTCTTGCCTTCCTCTCTCCTCTTCCTCTATTCTTCCTCTCTTCCTGCTCTTCCTGCTTTTTTCCCAATGCTGGGACACAAGGTAGCTTAAAAAAGTTAAAACAAATACAAAAATATTAGTGAAAGCTTATAAATATAAAAGACATGATGTGATAAAGGTCAACAAGAGAGAAAAGCATTAAAACCCCATTGCAATCAATTCCTATATGCCAGTCAGAACAGAAAAGGAAGGTGTCATCCTAGCTTCCCTAGAGAGGAAGTGCTAGTGGGCAGAGGAAATGCTCCCATGTCAGCTGGTCTGCCTGGAAGATGTGAATAGCTCAGAAGGGTGAATGTGCATGTCACTATGTACAGTCAGCCCTCCACACTTGTGAATTTAATTTTCACAGATTTGATTATTTGCAAGTTTCTCTACTCCTGCCCCACTCTGCCTCTTTGCTAGGGGAACCTTTCCTCTCATCAGCAGCTCTGATAAGGCTGTGCACCCCTTTAAAAACTTGCCTCTGAAATAAGTCTGTTCAGAACTTTGAAAGAGAATGGAGAGGGCTAATGGATTGGTTAAAATATAAATACATGTGATGATTAGGTAAAAATGTACTTGTATAAAAATGGAGGATTTGTTATGGAAAAGATAGTGACGACTGAACTGGGGAAGAATAATATAGGGAAGTGTGTGTGGCAGGGAGGGACATACCAGCATGGCGATGTATGTCTCTTTTTTGTGTTGTGAAAAATTAATAAAAATTTTAAAAAACACAACTTGCCTCTGGTCCTCCTCTTCCTCATTTACCCGCAGCTGCCTGGACAGCTAAGGATAGATTGCAGCCTAGTTTCTCAGCACCACAAACCGTCTCCTGATACCCCCCATACCCAAGGAAGGAGATGGGTAAGAGAGAGGAAATATAGGGCCATCATGCTGACTCTCCTTCCCTCTCCTTTCCCTGACCTGGGAGCCTGTTCCCCCCACCATGCCTCAGCCCTCTTCCCACAGACACACACAAACACACATATTTTGATATTTGTGGGTTTCTCACTTTTGTGGTGGTCTAGCTACCCTAAGCCTAGTGAATGTGGAGGGCCAACTGTATTTCAAAGGGTGAGATGATGTATATGCCAGTTGTTGCTCCACCCACTTTGGCTAGTGTTTCCACTCATTGCTGGCTTGTGTCCTCAGCCGTCCTGGCTTGTGGCCACTTGGCACTGGGGTTAAAAATGACTTTTCATCCCTTTTTAAAAGATTAATAGGTTGTAGCTGGGGAGCTCAGCTATTGTTTACCCTTGGCTGAAGAATGGTACACTCTATCTGGGGTGGTTATCTTCTTCCATCAAGTGGACAGATTTGGAAGGGATATGGGAGGGAGCAGGGCCCTATTAAGGTTTTTGTAGGCCCTAGACATTCTGGTATTAGACTCCATGCCTTGCCTCGATGCACCACTAGGGACAGAATTTTTTGTTAATCCTATTTTTGTAGGCCCTAAATTTTTTGTTGGCCCTAGGCACTGTGCCTAAGGTACCTAATGGATAAGACAGCCCTGGGAGGGAGGGGAAGCCTACTGAGCCAGCCAGGCTAGCTTAATCAACTCAGGTGATCAGTGGGGTGACAGGCATCACCCCAAACAGATTGCCCTCACATTAATAATGCACTCCTGGGGAAAAGGATGAATGGAAAACTGAGCTGACATTAAAACAGCCAAACCAGTACTAAATTCAGTCTCCTCCCAGTGGGAACTTACTTAGAACTATTCTTGCCCTGACCCAATTTTGCACCTACATTGTGTTTCCAGGTTGGAAAAGGTTTTGATCTAGCATATTTTAATTCCTTCCTTGCCCCCACCCTTCCTCTGTTCCTGTTAGGCTCTTCTGTCAGGAAATCACAACCAGCAGAGCTTTTCTCTTACAGAACACTCTGGCCATTTCCACACAAGGTCAGTACACTGTAATCGCCTTGAATTCTCACTCTCCCATCTGCACATTGTACCGGTTTAGCTTCGTAGTTTTCCTCATGGTTCTGCATGTTTTCAGCTCCTAGCACAGTTCAGTGCAATGGGAAACCACTGTATTGTAAAACTGGAAAAACTCCAATGCAAATCTCCCAAACTATTTCTACTTCATTTTTGTCAATGTGCAGAATTATAACATCGATTCACAGAGCAGAAGTGGCTGACGGTTTAATTTGACAGCTAATTGATTAGAGGAAGATCCTCAAGCAGTGTTGTTTCTTTTTTGTTTCTCTTTCAGGCTGCCTCGCTTGCTGAGGAATAGCCTTTGCGCTGCAGCCTTAACTTTCACTTTGCGAAGTAGCGAACTTGACAGTTTAATTTGACAGCTAATTGATTAGAGGAAGTTCCTCAAGCAATAGATGTGATTTAGCCTGGATTTTGGGAATGTTTGCTTTTTGACCCAGCCATTTAAAATGTATTTCTTTTTCTTTGAGAAACAGACCAATCAGCGATGGCGGGGCAGGTTGAAAGAGGGGAATTGGAGTGACCAGGTTCTTGCTGTGTGGATGCAGCAACCACTTTTCTCTGAGGTAGTACGATGTATATGGGGGGTGTTCAGACAGCACAGTTTCTGATTTGGAGTATAAAAACATCGCTCTTGACACGCTGTGAACCTCTCCTCCCCTCTCGTGCAGAAATGGCCTCTCTTAACAGGACTCTGTTGATGCATCATTGAGATCAGCCAGCAGAGCACGGGGGTCTGCCTGTAGAAGAGCATTTCTTCCAGAAGGGATATGTGCCTACTCCTAATCTCATACAACCAACACTTATTTTATCTAGGATTGCTCTGTTAGCTACAAGGAAGAAGTATAGCTATAATGCAACATCCTTCAGTGATGTGATTAAATACTCTTGGTACTCGACAGTGATGTTTCTTTGAAGGAGATAAGATACTTCCAGTCTAAATGTCTGAGCAAAAATGTTGGCCATGGATACCTGATATGGAGATAAGTAGAAGCATAAAACCTGCTTTCTGTTAAGTCCCTCCAACCCATTAACTAAGCTGCTGTGATGTTATGGAATGTTCATGAGCATTCTAACTCTGAGGGTGAAACGGTAAACTGAATGTTGGAAAATGTTGACACCAAGCCTGGTGAAGTGTATTGATTCTTGGGAGTTCATTCAGTTAGTAATCTGGGTCCAGTCTTTCTCTGTCTCTCTCAGCCAGAATGGTGATGTGAACCTCCACTAAACTACGTGCAAAAATGAATGATTTGGGCAAATAATGTTTTTCAGTTCTTCACACTTTGGGATTTAGCTGGGAAAAAAATGCTATTTTTGTGTAGAAATGTATCTTTTGCACAAAATACTCTGTTCTTGAGCAAAATTGTTGGGTTCGTACAAAAAGAAAAAGTTTTGTGCAAAGCAAGTTTTGAAGCACAAATGGATTTTGTGTTTTGTAAAAAAAATCTCAGAATGTGAACAATCATTTGACAGTTGGCTATTTCCTTGTCCTGCTGTGTCAGGAAACCCTTTCTTTTTGTGGAAAAGAAAATTTATGAATATTCTTTACCTCTCTAAGCCTGACTTACTTCACAGAGTTGCTGTGAGGCTAAAACAGAGAGGAAGGGAATCATGTATGTTACCTTGAGCTCACTGGAGGAAAGATGGGCTACAAATGTAACAAAGAAACAGATAGGCACACAGTTTCAGAGATGGCAGTAAAGGCGGGTTTGTTGTAAGAAGGAGGGGAGTGGCATGGCAATGTCAACTGCTTAGTAATTTACATGCTAATTACCAAGCATCAGAGGCTGCACCTACTGTCCTAATATCTGAACCTGAATTCCTGTAAAGTGGTTTCGTCATAAAGCCTTTTCCTTGTGCCTTCATTACTCATGGAATATGCACTGAATATCTAAGGCCATTTCTGCACTAGACTTTTGTAGTGCTATTATTCCACTTTCAACATTCTATGGAATCCTGGCGTTTGCAGTTTAGGGAGGGGCCTCAAGGCCCCTCCCTAAACCGCAAACCCCAGGATTCCATAAGATGTTGAAAGTGGAATAATAGCACTATAACAGTCTAGTGCAGAAATAGCCTAAGCTGGTTGATACCACTATGGGATGTCTCAGGGTTGTTCCTCGCTTGTAAGAGATCTTTCAAGAGACAGTGTGATATAGTGGTTTGCATGCTGTACGATGATTCTGGAGACCAGAGTTCAGTTCCCCATTCACCCATGGAAACCTACTGGGTGACCTTGGATGCATCACACCCTCTCAGCCCTTAGGGTTGCCATAAAGTCAGAAGTGGCTTGAAGGCACACAACAACCTCCCGCAAGAGATCTCTCACAATGAGTGAAAATGTTTTTAAGATGGAAAAACTCCTGCAAGCAATTTCTTGTAAGATACTGTGGCATTCTCAGACCTCTGTTTAATAGTATACAAGGCTATATTGTTAAGCTCTTACTTCTGACATTCACTGGGGTTACTAGATAAATTTTTTTGTTGCTGTAACTTTGCCCTCTTCTTGTGAACAAGGAATGGCTTTACTCCACTGATCAAGATGATAGTGGAGTAGTTCTCATGACTGGGACAGAGGGGGAGAAGGGAGAAGAAGAAAGGACCGGGAGGCAGCAAATAAGTCCTGAGTCCTCTGGATTTCCCACTCCCTACATTTCCTCTCATACATTCTATTGACGTGTTTGTTACTCTTGCACTTATTTATATACTAGTTCATGAGACCAATGTGACCTGGCATAGTTATATAGCAGTGTGTGAGTGGGGCCAGTCCAAGAGATTTTGCTGCCTGAGGCCAAGTGCCAATGGCATTCCAGAAGCTGACTGACAGTTGATGCAACAGCATCTTCCACAATACCCAGGGAAACCCTTTAGAGAGTTCAGGACAGGCCATGTAACATATGCTGTTTGGCCTTCCAACAAAGCAGACCACCTGGGAAGCTTGAGAGTAACTGCTATTACTGCCTCCCAGCATCTGCTGCCTTAGGCAGTTGCCCACTTTGTGTAATACTAGAACCAGCCTGTGATGCAACCATCATCCTGTAGGTTCTTGCATGGAGTTTTCTTCTTTTTCCTGGATCACTGATTTTCTTAGTGAAGCTCTATGCATGTATAGAACAGCTCCAGAATTCACCACTGACAGAATCAGGGCACTTGGAACTTTACATTACTTGTGATGAGAAATGCTTTCACAGCAGTGGGCACTGCTTTTGATTTTCATATTATTATTATGCAAAAAAGGACTCCTGAGAAGAATATCAATAATCCTGCAGATAAGACTATTAAGCTCTCTCTAGAACTTATCATATTCAAGACTACAAAGAAAGAGAGAAGATGGCTAGACCTCTTCCAGTCTAAAATAAATTAAAGGCACCTCCTCTTCACACTTCAGTTGGAACAGAAGGGACGTTTGGCTAGCCCTCTGATCTCCAAGTTCCAGCTCATCTACCTTTGCTTCATAAAATTATAACTTATACTCCCTCCTACTATATCTGGAGCTGTTGTGAGGGACTGAGACCTGTCCTGTATAGCGCCCTCTTCATTAAGAGTGGACTTTCAGGAAGGGAAGTAATGATCCTCTGTGCTACCAGATCCTCTGAAGATGCCAGCCACAGATGCAGGTGAAACGTCAGGAGAAAATACTAATAGAACATGGCCTCAAAGCCCTGAAAACCCAAACAACCTATGAAGTAATGAATGTTTCCTGTCGGGGCACAACATTTTGCTGCCTGTAGTAAGAGACAAAGTGGCTCCATCTGGGTGGGGAAACTAACTGGTTTGGCCCTGAATCTTCAACACTGGCAGCTGGGCAGAGGCCTCCACTGCATCTGATAGCATCCTTTTGCAAGAAAAAGGCTTCAATTCTGCAGCAAGAAACAAGTCACTAGTGTAGGGGAGCATAGCAAAATAGATGCCAGGTTGGTTGGGTATCTGACAGGGGCATAATAACACAATTTTCATGGGTAGTGGGGAGGGTGGTAAAGACAAAAATGAGAGAGCAAAAGGTTTTGAGTATAAAAGAGGTTTCTGTGGGAGAAGCTTTTTGCAGGCAAAGACAACCTCCCAATTAATACATTTTACTTAGTATTTGTGAAGCTTCTGAAAAAAGCAAATAATTTTAAAATACAATATTTTCCACATGCAAAATAGTTGCAAACTAAATAACAGTGACTAGGAAGAAAATGCATATTTTACAACTCATCTTTTTATAATGATTTGAGTTGTTAATAGTCCAGTGAGTTGTGATTTCTCTGCAAACGTGCAGAATAACTGTGCATTTGAAATTGCTCCAAATACATTACTTTCAAAAGCCAAGATTGTTCTTTGCTTTTCTCTGATGAAGTGCTGAACACCTGTATGGTGTCAGCACATGTACCAAAATCTGAACGTTCAACTGGAAGGCTGGAAATTTGGAGACTGAGGAAAAAATTCATTTGCAGGGAGCGGAATTTTTTTTTAGAGGGGGATGGAGCATCCTCACTCATTCATTTCCCTTGTTGCTGAACTGTTGCTATTTGCTTTTCCCCTTTGTATTTATTTCTCTGCATTGGGGGAGGATAAATTTATGAAAGGAGGGGTTGCCATTATTTTTCACTTTTTGGGAATTTCTTGTGTAAACTTTGTGGGGGGTTTTGGTGTGTGCATGTGTGCAAAATGGACTATTGGTGCTGCTGACAAGAAAAAGCACTAGCCTCAAGTGACAGGACAAAAACGTTGTGAAGTATTTGTAGTGATTGCTGAGGAGTCCAATGTCAGTGGGGCAGTGAATCACTTCTAGGTTTTATTCCAGACTTTCAAGGAACTATCCAAGATACTTGAATCTATTTAGGGGGAAAGGATTCAGCACCTTGGAACAGTGGTGGAGCTTGGAGTGTGTGGAGGGGGTGGGGCCATGGCACAGGGGGTGTGGCCACTGTGTGTGGGGCGGAGCCATGGTACATGGGGGTGTGGCCAGGGTTCACAGAGGCATGGCCAGGGCTCACAGAGATATGGCAATGGGCCAGGACATCCCAAAAACATTGCTACCCGGGGCGATCTACCTCCATCGCCCCCTGTCCCTACATGACTGCCTTGGAAAACTTTTTCAGTGTTCAGACTAAAACCCAGAGTGGATTCATCACCCCACTGATATGGGAGTCACCAGTTACCACTGTGGGTTGGCAGTTTTTGCAGCAGAGTGTCTCAATGAGGCCAAACACCTTTTTCTCTCTGAGGCTGAGACAATTTGTAAATACTCTTTACAGCTCTACTATTTTTTTAAAAAAATATAGCTTCAAAATATATGTTGCTACTTTTAGCCAGGTTGTATTTCCTCCTTTTTCCAGGTTGTATTGACCTCCTTGTGTTAGAGAAGGGGTTGCTTTGCGTGGGATTCTGACTCCATGATAGCTACCAACTCACATGCATCAGAGCCTGCCTTAGTGGCGTCTGTTAATCATGTCTAGGGATTTCAGCTCTATCCTATGCTTAGAAAAGATTTCATAGAATAATGCATGTACTTTTTAATTTGACCTTATTACAAGCACCTAGAGCTCCTGATTTGAGCCATGAAGTCAGAGCCAGATGTACACTATGAGCACAAATACCAAATATTTCCACACAGGTTAGTTTAGGATGTACAATGCAAGTCGTATGGCACACACACACACACACACACACACATCTCTCTCTCTTGTCCAACAGAGAGGAAAAGCAGGAAGAGCTGCTGCTACTGTTCTGTCCTACTCCCAGGAATTTGCACCCACAGATGGTCACCATAACTCTTCCTAATAGTAGAGCAAGACATCTCTGCCACTTTAAGTACAGAAATCTACCATGATGCTTCCAGTTTTGTTCTTCCCTTCCCATTGTCTCTTCATATCTGTCTTTGAGTCAGAGTCCTGCCTCAGCATCTTTCCAGAGATAATAACTCATGTGGGAAATATATCTGCCGTTCATCTACTTGATTTTTGCTTCTTGATTTACCCTCTTCTCCATCAGAATTCAGCAGAGTGCTCTTAACAATAAGGGCCATTCATCTTTTCCGTTGTTATATTAATCTTTAGTGTATGGCCTTTCCCATCATTAATGACTCATAGTTTAGAGGCTTCAGCATCCCATAAATAAAGCATTTTAAAATTGTTATGATTTATTGATGGAAAAAAATGCAGAAAGAATAATTACATGGTGATAGTGGAATGTTATTGCAGCAAACAGCTTGAGATGCATCAGAGGATGTGAATCTGTTCTGGCATGGAAGGTGAACCAAGTATGGGTTCACCAGCTGCCTTTGCGGTGCTACTGCTGCTCATTGGCCTGGGATGGCATACTTCGAACTATTAACTCATGGTGGCTAATAAATGCATAGTATACTGGAAAGCTCATGAAATGGTTGTGAGGAATCTACCATTTCTCATCCAAGGCTATCTCATAGGGTTGTTGCAAAAATAAAGGGCAAGATTCTGCACAGCAGATACAATTACAATGATGTAGCTATGATCCATCCCCCAGTCCAACCCCCTAAAACTCTCCTTAAAACCCTTCTTCAGTTCCATCAACTGAAGGAGTTCTGTGATGTTGGGGAAGGAGGTGCTAAAGGATGTTGCATCCAAACCCTTCCTACCACTAAGCCTTGGTATGACAACCAGCAGCAGGGACCTCTGTGGGATCCTGTCATAACTGCTTCCGGCACAGTGGTTCACTGACCAGAGGGGCTGGATGTGTGCCCTGCTTGCCAATGCCACAGAACATGTTTTATCAAACCCTGGCTTTTAAGGTGGGCTTTAGGGGCATTCGCAATCATGGCAATAGAGCCATGATTGAAAATATGAACACTACAATTTACAAGATCGTAAGTCTAGCTTACAACATTGTAAATATTCAACAGGATGGTAGCCAGTGTGTTGATTGCAGAGTCAAATGCAGCTTTCGATATATCAAAAAGGCCACTTAAATGCACCAAAAATAGTGAGTAGACATGATGCTCCCTTATAATCTTAGGAATGTCAGTATCTACCTCACTATTTAATAACAGCTGCCTCAGGCAGCAAATTTGAGGTGTTATGAAAGAACAGCAGTGTGTGAATAATTAGTTTATTATTACCATATTTTTACTGATGGGGTGAGGAGAGAAGCTTGTAGAATTTTCTTCCTCGGTTGCCACAATAATGTGGCTGTCTTTTGTCATGATTTGGAATAGCTTGCCAGGATATGAAAACCATTTAGGTCTTCATATTGTAGCATGTCTTTCTATCCTGTGTTCCCAAAGAGATCCTGGAATGATCAAGAGAAGCAGTTTTTCTGTTATCAACCATATGATAAGATGTGGAGCATCCAGCTAGCAAAACCAGGATCAAAGGAGTAAGACAGAGGCCTGAAAAATCAAATTGTGAAAAGAAGACTTTTATTTGGTGGGACAGGGGCACATATACATTGCTGAAAACAAAGAAATGCATCACCCCAAAAGAGGAGGATAGATTTGCTTTAAAAATGCATGTACTGATTTACAGGTGTGTGTGTGTATATGTATATGTGTGTGTGTGTGTGTGTGTGTGTAATATATTATAATATATTATATATATCTCTGGGTATAATTTCTGAACATATATATTAAATATTTATAGATGCAAATTTAGAAGTAATTGCTATCATTTACATAGAAATTACATAGAAGTCTAAATAGCTTGTATTTAAAGAACACTCGCCTTGATCCTTACAACATCTCCATGCCCATCGAAGCATTGAATTGGAGCTTTGCTAGTGCTGGACCCTCATGTGGCACTGGCAGAGTTCCTCTTCAACTCAGAATAGCTGTAGGAGGAACAATAGCAAAATCCGGGATGGATTTACTTCCCCTTTGGCAACAAATCTATCAACTGCTGTTGTGCCAGAGGAAGCTGAGAAGCTGTCTAGCAGAGACAGGGACAGAGTTCTACACTGTGCTAGCAGAGCATAAAGCTCCAGCAGGCATCACTCTGCTCTCTTTGCCTTCCCCATGCACTTACTATTCTTCATCTGGGTCATCCCTTTCCACAGCCATTCAGGGGGCTTCAGAAGGTGGGGGCAGCACTGAGGCATCCTCTGTGTTTCTCTAGCCAGATACACAAGGCCATTTCTCATCCAAGTCTATCTCACAGGGGTCATCCAAGGAGGTGTATGAGAATGCCTGCTTAATTGTGCATCTGGTGGAAGGAACACAGCTGGACACTTCTTGGACTTGCATGCCATCCTCCCCTCCCTTCCAAGTGGCTGGGGGAGCAACCCAGCTCAAGAACATTAAGTGAAAAGTCTTTATGTATAATGTAAAATACATTGCATAATGCTGTAGGGTTTGTTAGGTCATAGTGTCATAGAATCATAGAGTTGAAAGAGACTACATGTACCATCCAATCTAACCTCCTGCTATGCAGGAATACACCATCAAAGCATTCCCAACAAATGACCACCCAGCCTCTGTTTAAAAACCTCCAAAGAAGGAGACTCCACCACATTCTGAGACAGTGTATTTCACCGTCAAACTGCTTTTACCATCAGATCAAATGGGTTAATTCTTTTGTTAGAAGTTCCTTGAATGATTGTGCCTCGAGAGTTCCTGGGATGGGATATTTCTTTCTATCTGTCATGAAATTATTTTCATTTTTTTAAAAAAATTGTATCTTGCCCTTGAAACAATTTTCCAAGGACCAGATTACAAAATCTGATAAACTGTATTATACTAAAAACTCCATTAAAAAGAAACACTTCCAAAATTTAAAATAGCACATGGCAAATAGCATATCAATGTCATTATTGCTTGGGAAGACAAAAAGGTCTTTGTGTGGCAGTGAAATGTCAACTAAGTAGGTTCCAGGAAAATGTACTTGAGAAGGATACTCCAAAACTGTGATGCGAATATGGAGGAGGTCATTGTTTGCTATCTCCCATGGCGAATGAGGGCCTCCAGTGAAGATTTCAGCAGCTGGAGAGGGCCATATGAAATCCTTCAGGCAGCCCTATTACAAGCTATGAAGGGCTTTAAAAATATATTCCACCATTTTAATTAATTAAGACAAGAGAGGGACCAGGAAATTATATGTAACTCTTTAGTATTTTTAAAAGCTTGAAGATGTTTCCCCCCCTTTTTTTTAAAGTCTCTGTGTTATTAGAGAAGTTGGCTACAATCCTGCATGCTTCAGTGTAGCGTAGTAATATGCTACACTGAGGCATTTACTACAACCCAGACCTACTGGAGAACTGCTGAAGGCCTACACTCATGGCCATTTGTGCCTAGGGGAGAGTAGGGGGGAATCACAGAAGCATCTGTCTGTGTCTCTGTAGCCAGATGCAAATCAATTCCATCATCCACTGAGGTTTGCTGGGGTTCCTCAGAGGTCTCATTGACTGAGATAATCACTTTTCATCTGGCTATGAAGATATAGCTGAACATTTTGCAAGGCCCCCCACTGTCCTCGAGGCATGAATGAATGCTTGTGGGTAGGCACTCCAGCAGTTTTCCAGTAGGTCTGGGGAGGTTACTGCAGAAGAGGAAGGAAAAACCAACCTGTGAAGCTACTTTATTTATACCAGCCTGTGTCACTAACAGGATGCCATCTGTTTTCTCCCTGCTGGAGTAGAAAATCAATATTCCTCCACAGTAAATTCCCATACTAGAATATCCCAAAGTGTTGTGGAGAAAGCAAATGTTTTTTTGTGGGGGGAAAAAAGTTGTTTGCAGAATGATTTCCTTGCAGTGCTTCAGGATGCTTTAATACTAGAGGGGAAATGCACAAAATTCTCAGTAGCCCACATTCTTCTTGGCAGGGTTAGCAGACTGTCAGAAAACTCATTTTTCAACATGAGAGTAAATAAATACGAATATTCTTTCCATCCTTATGACTGTCTATGGAGAACTGGAAATTTTATATAGATCATTATTACTGGTTTTACTTTTCAAGCAGTGTATGACAGAATTTTCAAAGTGACATCAGGCTAAAAATTCTGATAAGGTATTCACAGGCTTACTTGTGTCTCTTACAAATTAGGAATAATGAATTTATCAGCAATGTGGTGTGAAATTCATTTGGTTTATCTTGTAATGCAAATTAGTCTAATACAAATTTAATACAAATTAGTCTAATTTGGACTTCACTAACTAATATGCCAAGAAAACACTGATGCTGTTCAGTTTTCATGTTCCTCTGAATTCTACAATCCAGTTCTCTAGTTTTTAAAAATGTACAAATGTACAAAAATACATGTATCAGGGAAATCATGTACAAAACACATATATACTGTGGCCCTTTCTGGAGCACCCTCCCATCCCACAATGGGGACAGAAGAAGGATGGGACCGTGATGACACTTCTGCATGATCTCATCACAGTCCCATCCTTCTCCTGTCCCCAGGCAGCACGATCACGGATTAAATCATTGATAGGTTTTCACCATCAATAATACATGATTGCACCACCATCCTGGACTTACTTGTCCTACGGAAGCCACAGAAGTGCAATGGGTGTGCTTCCTGCCACAATGCAGTCTGGGAAAGTACTTGACTGTGCTGCAGAAGAAAGAGAGTGGCCATCACACTCCTTTCCTCAGGGAGCCAGTTGGTGCAGAGGAGAGCGCTCCCGCTGCATTCCCCTCCTGGCAAAGCTGCTGCCGGGATCTCCACTGGACAACTTCAGGAAAAGGTAGGGTGCGGAAAGGGCCAGGATACAACAATACAGATATTCAGGAAATTGTAAGCAGTAGTACACTCAAAAATGCAAATCAGTAAAACAGACAGGTTCATCTATCCCTAATATTTGTTGAATCTGAACTATGAAATCCCACCGAAAAGAATTAATAATACTCAGTTTTTAGCACATAAAGCTTTTACACATGCACACAGCATGTTATAATGTGCACTTTCTCAGTACTGGTCTCGTAGGGTGGAAAGCAGAATGACAACATGAACTAAATCAAGTCCAAACAAATGTGGGTGGTGTGAATTGGTCCCCCTGTCCACAAAGCATCAAAGGAGAGATCGGAGCCAACGTTTCCACGCTAAGCCCCTCTCAGTGACGTCTTTGCAGTCTCACTCCAGACGTCTGAGGTAGAGCCAGAAATAGCAGCCAACAAGAGAGCAGATGCCTGGCCTTGAGATTTAACAGCCAGCTTCTTTCCTCACCCTGTCCCTTACCTCTCTCCAAGGAATTTGCAGGCCTCCACTCAGCGTGGTTCCAAGGATTTCCCCACTGATTAAATATCTCTGCACAGTGTTAATGCTTGAGCAGCTGGAGTCACAGAGATTATACTTGAAAGAGGTCCTGACTCTGCTTTAGACACATATGTTTCTCTGCTGGGAAGCTGAAGTCCAGATAAGATATCCCCAGAAATGCTGGGCTTACACATAGTATAGATGCAAAGTGGTTTAATAATTTCTAACTTTCAACTGATATGGACTTTTCTTTTTCAAGACTATGGAGCTGCTTATGCAGCATGAAATTCTTCTTTCTAATCTCACTGTAAGTTTAGAAAGTCTGTTTGGCCAGGAAGTGACTGGTGCCCTTAAGTAGTTCCTGATTTCTCTCAGAAAACACTGTACTCTCAGTAGAACTTGGAAAAATAATTTTGTTGGACTAAACTTCCACCATTCCTGGGTGATTCTGTGAGTTTAATCTAAAAATAACAATACAAACTTGGACTATTATGGTGATTTTCATATTGCCATATTGTTACATGAATGGGGCAGCTGGGAATATTTGACAGAGGCCATTTTCACACTACATTGTTAATAGTGCTATTATTCCATTTTCAACATCCTGTGGAATCCTGGGATTTGCAGTTTAGGGCGGGGCATTTAGAATTCTCAGCCAGGGAACTCTTTAGGCTCAGTAAACTACAAACCCCAGAAGTCCACAGGATGTTGAAAGTGGAACAATAGCACTATATCAAGTAGTGCGGAAATGGCCACAGAATCCTCAGAAACACCTGGTGTGTTCTGTTGAGTCTTGGCAGGCTATACACAGATGTTGGTAGATAGGTAGAAACATGCGACCATCATCTTCAGAGGCCAGAAGTTTACAAAACAGATGGGTGTCACTTTCTTGGCCTTGTTTGTTTCTTTGCCTGAAGAATCTGCAAGGTCACAACTTGCAAACTGGATGCTGCATTAGATGGTCCACTGGGGTGACTCAGCAGTGAGAATTCTTATGGCAGCATCTTTGTGGTATGTGTGAAAAATAACCGTGCCTATTATCAAAATGAAAGAGGAGAAATGAAAGCTGGGGTCAAAATTGAAATGCTGCTCAATTAATTTATGATCCTGAGGCAGAATAAAAGACGGTGATGTTGCTTCAGAGTCCTTCAACAAAACCTCTTTGATCATCATACAATCCTTATTCCTTTGCAATTTTTTGCTTTTGATCTTAACACTTACTGGACACACAGCACAGACTCAAGAACAAGACTGCAGAAACTCAGCAATGTGCTTGAAATTGTACCAATTTGTAAATAAAGCAGGCATTTTTGTTGGAATTGGGAAGTTCATTTCCAGGTTAATAAACTGAATTTGCTAGTTTACATATCAGCTTTATGGATGCTGTAGCTATATTGGCGATCTGCTTGGTGCTGTTTAAACATCAGGCAAACAGATACAATTTAAAAAGAAAACCAGAAAATGTTTTGGTGTTTTGTGTTAAGGCATAATACAGTTGGCCTCCATATTCACTAGGTTTAGGGGTACAGGACCTTTGCAAAAGTGGAAAAATCACAAATATCAAAATGTATGGGTATGTCTGTGAGAAGGGAGCTAAGCCATGGTGGGGAGAGCAGGCACCCAGAGTTCAAACCAGGTCAGGGAAAGGAGAGGGAACAAGGTGGGGGTGGGGTCAGTGTGGTGACCCTATACCTCCTCTCTCTTGCCCATCTGCTTCTTTGGGTGTGTGGAGAGCATTGGGAGAAGAGTTGCGGTGCTGAGAAATCAGGCTGTGACCAGGCAGCAGCTGGTAGAGAAGAAAGAAGAACGCAGGTGAGTTTTTAAATGGATGAATGGCTGATCAGAGCCATTGAGAGGGAAAGTTCCCCTGGAAAAGAAGTGCCTAAGGGGACAGGGGCAGAGGTTGAAGCAACTCACAAATAATCAAATCAGAACAGTTCAAACCTGCAAATATGGAGGGCCGACTCTAATTTAACTCTGCTAGCATCCCTTTTATAGTGCAGTATGGTGGTTTGAGCAGTGAGCTATGACTCTGGAGACCAGAGCAATAAAAATCCATTGGGTGACCTTGGGGAAGTCACACTCTCTCAGCCTCAGAGGAAGGTAAAGACAAGCCGTCTCTGAATAAATCTTGCCAAGAAACCCCTGTGATAACTTTGCCTTAGGATCATTGGAAATTGGAAATGACTTGTAGGCACACAACAGCAGCAGCCTCCCTTTAAAGAAGATGAGTGGTATAGTTTGAGGGTGGGAGTGGTAAAATGAGGGCATTGCCTGTCCCAGACAGGAATTCTGCCCCTCTCATGACATTTTCCTTCACTCTCCAAATTTAGAAATACAGTTGGGGCATCCAAAGAAAAGGGCCAGGCAAAGTTAGCAAGGGACTGCAAACACAACAAATAGAAGAGTTCCAGGTGTGAACAGTATTCTATGTTTCACTCTCTGCAATGCTAGAAATTTGGGGACTGAAGAAGAATGTCATGGGGGAATTCTTATTTGGGGGAACAATGTCCTCATTTTGTTGTGAGCTTTCAAGTCGTTTCCAACTTATGGTGACCCTAAACTGCTGCCACCTATTCTGGAGTGAGGAGTCATTTGGGTGTTGGTGTCTCATTCCAGATCTATTGCATAGTTCCAGAACTTACCAATGGTTCCTTTGGTGGAAAGCACTGTGACATGTTACTGCCATATCCTGAGCTGTATTGATGGTAGATGATACAAAAGATGGTACACAGCAGGGAAGCATCCCAGTCTTTTCCTGACAGGATTCAGCATCCCTTCACAACCAGTGGTAGATTTGGGCCCCCAAACAAATTCTACCCAGGCTTATTCGTCAGCCAATAATCAAATTAAATCCCTTTCACTGGAAATATAGGGAGCACTTGGGCTGGAGTGCAGCCGCGCCCTCAATGAGAGACCAATGGAAAATGGATTTCCAAGAGCTTTATATAGTGCATAAGCAAACAAAGAAAATCAGTGTATAAGTGTGACCCATCTCCTTCCTAACACCAATGAGAACTATAAAAGCAGGTTGGCAACAGGGAAAAACTAATTCCCTTAGTTTGTTCTCAGCCTTCTTATTTTTTCCCAGCCTCAAACTACAAAGCCAATACAAAAAGTACCCAACAAGGCCACTAGTACAAGTTAGTTTACGCTACTGGACAACCATTAATGGTTGGCCATGATGCTAACAAGAACTCTAAAACCCATCTGCCTAGTGGCAGAGGCCCTGCTCACTACAGTTGGGTACTGGATTTTTATTCTCACAGAGCCCAGAGTGAGCCACATAATATCATAGGTTGAGTGAAACCTCCCCAGCTTGAATTAGGCCTGTGGGCCAGGGATCTCCTAGCCCCCTTGCCAAGCCAATGTCACACAATTGTGATTTCCCTTGCCCTCCTGTTTGTAGCGTTTAATGGCTAACTGGGTTTTAAAGGCACAGAGGAAGTGCCAACTGTGCCCACTCTGCCTGATCTGGTGCCCTTTCTGAACCTCTTAGATGCCTGGTTTTTCATCTGTCATCTTGAAAACATCCTTGATTATTCCATTGTTTGTTTGTTGTTGTTGTGTCCCTTCAGGTCATTTCAGACTTATGGCAACCCTGAGGCAAACCCATCATAGGATTGTCTTGGCAGGATTTATTCAGAGGGGCTTTGCCTTTGCTTTCTTCTGAGGCTAAAACTGTATGATTTGCCCAAGATCACCAATGGGTTTCCGTGGCTGATCAGTGATTCAAACCCTCAATCTCCAGAGTCATATTCCAATTTTCAAAGCATTCAACCATACTGGCTCCAACTGATCATTCCATACTGACAAAATAAAATTAATATTGTTTTAATAACTATTAATATATTTGGTGGCCATTTCATACCCCTGACAGGGCACTTGTTCCACATTATTCCGTGCTAGTTACTTTGCAGATGAGTCTGAAAATCTTGCCCTCTGGCCCAGAAGCTGTTCACAACAACTAGCTCATGCTGTGTGTGCCCAGTGCATGGGCCAGTTATCATGAGGGGAAAGCACTTTGTACATGCTCAGAAGCTCTACTGTCTTTTCTCTTGTTCCTGCTTTGCATAGTCTAGATCAGAATCCTTGCATTGTACTTAGGTACTGAGCCTGAGCTTGTGTGTGATCCATCTCAGACTAAAACCTCTATCTGCCAGCCCTCCTAGTCCTTTGTCCAGGAACAGAAGTTTTAAATTCTCTATTGGGGCATTTTAAATGGCTTGCGATCCTTAAAAAAGGGTTTATGTTATCCCTAGCTAGGATATCCACAGGAGAGATGATCTAGGTGTTAGGGAAGCAGCCATGCGAGAATAGAACTTGGTAGCAACAAGTTACAAGTAACACAGAGCCCTGTAACTAGTTATGTTAATGAAAGGAACTCAAAGACTACGAGAGAGATTACTTTATACATGTAATGAGGTTACTGTATACATGTATACTGTTACTGTATACATGTAATGAGAATAAGTTGCATTTTAAAAAGAGAATTTTTAGAGAGATTTTGTTAGGAATTTTTCATGTTTTATGCTATTCTCTTATCCTATTTTTTCCTCCCATAAAAGAAAGATAACATAAGAAAAAATAAAGAGCACTGTAACAGTTTGTCTGAATATGGCACTTAGTTGTAGCAACAGCTCAACGATGTAACACATTAGTGAAAACAATTTGTTTTTTTATTTTTTTAGAAAGAGCATTCCAAGCTCTGTGCAAGAATCTTTGGGGGGGGGGGGGAGAGGCGCTAAAGTACAAGACAATTTATCTATGTACTGAGAGCTTGGCACCAGAAGGGAAGAAAACTCTTGCATGAATTCAGTCAGGTGACTTGTCTTGCAGCGGCTTCAAAGGCACTTACGGATGTAATTGTCATGAAGAGGCAGCCTGCTCATTTAGTGAGAGCGCACCTCATGCAGGCATCTGATCTTCAGAAATGCCATGGCAACAGTTCTGCTGAGATTTACAGGAGTACATCCTCTCTTTCGCGCTTGCAAGGGAGATGTTACTTCTGTAGGTGACACGGAGAGCCAAGTCCACCTTTGCTTTGTCTAACATAACATTGTGAGGCCATCTCCAAAGTGGGAAACCAATCCATGGTGTTGTGGTGGTGGTTTGTTTTGTATTTTGGTTTAAGCTTTGCGTTTGGCTGCCTGGAATATTTCTAGATGTTTGTGACTCATCTCTAAATTCCAGTATTCCCAGATATTTATAAATATTTCCATTAGAAATATTTTGGGGTTTTTTTTGTTGCAATTAGCAAGGTAGACTTCAGTGTATAAAAGCTTGTATCCCATTAAATGTGTTAGGCAACTATCTCAGCTACCAGTGGAGCCTGGCTGAGGGACCTAGGATGGGGTGCAAGGGGAAGTTGTCTGCTGCCGCTACAAAAAACAAACTGTAGTTTTGGCATGAGTACGTTGGGGCCCTGGGACTGCATGTGACCCCCAAGGTTGCTTTCAGAGCCCTCTGAAAAGGGGCCATTCTGCAGAAACTCCCAAGAGCCCATTTTCTTATCCATAAACAGCATTCTGGAAGCAGCAATTTTACTTTCTAAAAGCAATGCAAGAGGCAGGGCAACGTAGCGAGATCTTGAACCCAGTGTCTACGGGGTCAGGCCGAGTCAATGAGCAAACAGAAGTAAATAATAATAGTTGTTTTATTGATGTATAGTCAAACACGTGTATGCAACACACTCACACGAAGAAACTATTGAAATAAAGGTAGTAGTTGGATAGGGGGATTTTAGGAGGAGGGTTAGTATGGGAAATACTATACCTGTCCTGAAGCCCGGGTAGTCTGAAGACGAAGTCCGTGGAAGTAAGGATTCCCAGCAAGAGGAGCTGAGGGGAAGGCTCGCTGGACGAAGCGACAGCAAGGCGGGATGGAAGCCAAGAGCGATCCAATGAGGCGCTCAAAGTCAGGGGTTCTTATAGGGGAAAATGTGGCTGCAGGCTAGTCCGTTCTTGGGGATAACAGTGAGTTTCGGGCTGGAGACAAAGCCTCTGAAAGGTCAGTACTTTAGATGATTGAATTATGACAGCGTCGTCAATGAAGTAGGCGGTATGCAAACGCGGAGTGCTTGAGAGTTGTATAGTCCGCTCATCAAGCTGCCTGCTCGGGGCAGGGGATCTTTTGTAAACAGCGTGCATACATAATGTGATCTTAAAAGGTACTTGCCTTGAGGTCTCCTAAAGCGGCAGTCTGGCTATTTCTGGCCTGCCTGGATTTGTTTGGACTGTTGTGGCTATTATCGGCCGTGCCTGTATGCGTGCTTGTCCGGGGGCCTCGCAAGCACGTGGAGAGGAATGGGTAAAGAAGGCCAAATTATTGATATCGAATGATATCTAATATACCACAAGCTCGGGCTAAAAGCTGCGGTAACAAAATCCCATCTGACCTTGGAAGCTACACAGAGTCAGCCCTGGTTAATACTTGGATGGGAGACCAATAGTGAATACCAGGTGCTGTAGGCTATACTTTAGAAGAAGGAAATGGCAAAACCCCCTCTGAGTATTCATTGCCAAATAAAACCGTGTGAAATCCATGGGGTCGCCATAAGTAGACAGATGACTTGCTGGCACGTACACACACACACCTGGAGGGTACACTTTAATCGAACTCCTGTATGCTTTACGCAGTCTGGGTATGAGTTGTGCTCAAGAAACAGGCCTCTGGTAACCCCAGAAGAACCTGCCATGAAAATCTTAATATAACTGAGCCAGTTCATGACAAGCATATACAGCCCTAGGTAGCCAGACTCTTAACAATGTGGTAGTTTAGTAATTAAAACCAATTGCCTTGAACTGAACACAACAAACAGTTAGCGATCAGTGCACATCTTTTGGTACTGTTATAATATGATCTCAGTATATGCATGTTTACTTACAAGTGAGTTCTACTGGATTCAACAGAAGGGCTTGATTTCATCCCGCTGTCATTGTCTCTGCCTTGAATCCTATATCCTGCTTTGAGACTTTCCTAACAGAGCACAATCAGAGTGTTTTTCATCTGATTTGTTTGTCACTTTGGTGCCTAGTATAATTCAATTATTTTGAAAAATACAGTTGTATTTGGCAATGATGCATTGCTTTGGAGAAATCTCCCCTGGAAACTTTTCTGTTTGGGTGACTCCCAAGGAGGCTTTTATCCTGTAATTGATGTACATGTGGGATCTTACAAGGATTCTGACACTCCCATGTTTTGCCATTTCCCAGGTGCATGTGTGTGTGTGTGTGTGTCCATGTTTCACCAGAAAAGTCCTTTAGGGAAGAAAACATGGAATGGGTGTTCAACATATTTTAACTGGTAACACTATTAATCCCCTGACTATAAGTACCTTTTGGCCTGAATTTTTTTCATTGTTCTAACTAATGTGCATCCATTGAATCAATTGGTTTTTATATAAATGTTGACTCACTATTCAATAACTGATTCAATGAATCTGTTCATTTGGGAGAATAGGCCTTTGCCTCATGTTTTGCTAAAAACATAGGGACCATATAGTAGATCTATTTTTCCATGTTGCCCCATATTGTATGTTCTGGCTTGCAGTGATTCTCCAAAGGTCTCAGGTAGAAAGGAGGTTTTCCAGTCACCAGATTTAAAAAAAAAAAAAAAACCCTGAAAGACTGGACAATAGGGCCCTTGGCAAAACATGGGGCAAAATGTGAGTCCTACAGTTGAACTATGGTCTTTCTCCATATGTTGTAACAGTCAAATTGAAATGTCACTTTTCCAATTGCCAATAACACTTCAATATATGTTGTCTCTTCTTTCCACAGCTACAAGAGTGTGGTGACACCCAAACGTGCTGGGGCAGCTATTGCTTGCTGCTGGTTGGTTTCCTTCCTGGTAGGGCTGACTCCTATGTTTGGCTGGAACAACTTCAGCAAAATGCAGAAAGCTCAGAACAATAGTCAGTCAGAGTTCACCGTCAGTTGCCAGTTTGAGAATGTCATCAGCATGGAGTACATGGTCTACTTCAACTTCTTTGTCTGGGTGTTGCCTCCTTTGCTCCTCATGTTTGTCATCTACTTGGAGGTCTTCAAGATCATTCGCAGGCAGCTGAACAAAAAGGTTGCATCCAGCTCTACGGACCCAGAAAAGTATTATGGGAAGGAGCTGCATATTGCCAAGTCTCTTGCCTTGGTTCTCTTCTTGTTTGCAGTGAGCTGGCTGCCTCTGCACACTCGTAACTGCGTCAGCTTCTTCTGCCCCTCATGCAAGACGCCCAGTATCCTCACCTACATTGCTATATTTCTGACTCATGGGAACTCCGCAATGAACCCCATCGTTTATGCATTCAGGATTAAAAAATTCAGGACCACATTCCTGCAAATCTGGAACCAGTATTTTTACTGCAAAGTAGACAAGAACATGAACAATATTGATAACACTGACATTGCCATCTAGGAATTAATAAGGCCAGGCTGGCCAGCAGCCTTCATGCCATATATGATGGTTTATAGGCCTCCCTTCCTTTGTCCAAATGGCCTAATTGGCTTCATCTCCATTATATGCAATGCCTGCTCCTGGACAGAGCAGGCTAAGCCCAGAGCCAGTCAGGGGCATTATTTATTACTATTAATAATTTTCATTGCACCATTTCATATTCTAGGAGCTCTCACCTTCCCCCGTCCCTCTTTTTTAAAGGTGACCATAAAATTTATGCATTCAAAGTGGAATTATATCAACCGGAAGCTGTGACATCTCTTTCATTCCAATAAAGGGGAAATGCATCTCTGTGGTTTTCTTGGGTATTTGCTTTTCAGCTTTTGCTGTACAGTGTTGCTGGCTATAGGCCATTCAAATCACACACAAGAGTATGATAGGGGTGGGGAAGGAAAGTGAATCAGGGAGTGAAACTAGGAGTACATGGTATGAAGCCAGGCTTTGCCTATATTTTATTATTCGTTGGGGAAAAAATTAATTGCCAAGAAGAATTTCTGCTAGTGAGATGGTCGGAGCAATCTATGTTCTCATTTCTCCTGTACAGATCCTGCCTGGATCACCATGCCCAGTTTTTTTAAAGGTGGCACTAACTGCTTGGCACCAGGGATTATTCACTCTGCTGTAAATCTTCACACAGTTCTCCCCAAATTATTTCTATGGTAAAATGAGAGGTTTTAATTCTGCTCCTGCTTTTTGTTAGTTGCTGAAATAGGTAAACCTTGAGCAATGAGGATTTGGACTGGGCTTAACTTAAGATATGTTAGCATGTAGATAGAAAATCCAAATGGTGCACCCAAACTCCTGACAGAAGCAAAACTATAAATATTACACTTAATGACCAAACCATTGTCACTCTTTAATGGATGTCCAATTGGTCACTTGATGTCGGCATCTCATTTGCCTAGAGCATGGAAGACAAAGTGTGCCCCCCCCATTCTATGGTCCTTGTCCTCTCTGATGGCAAAAAAGTGTGAACTGTGTTTCCCAGAAGCCTTAAAGACCAATGAGTCACCCTATAGATATGTCACAAGAGCCTTCTTCAGTGTTAAAATAATATTTCAAAAAGCCAATTTTGTCCAAACCAGAAACAGCATTCCAGACTCTTGTGGCTTTGTGTATTCTTGTGGATTTTGGGGGGGGGGGGACTTTTGGCAGTCTGTGTGGCTCCAGAAGGTTTCCAGGGGCTGGAAATGGGCCTTTGGAGCCATGGAGTTTGCCCATCCTTGGTTTGGTGAGAGCATTAGTCCCTAGCTTGATATACATACAGTTTGCCCCCGACCCAACTCAGATTCAAGGCAGTTTTCTGAGTGGAATTGCTGCAGTCTGCCCACTCTTACTAGTGATGAAGCTGGTTATTCTCACATCAGTTTTCAATATCACATTTAGTTTGCCATATTGTTATGCTTAGGTAGCATATTAACATATCCATTGTTCTCTTTCTCTTCCCCTCACTTGCTTGTTATTCTTCTTTTCTTCTGAACACAACTTCACCTGGTAAAACTGAGATTTACCATCTTCTCAAGATTCATCAAAACCTATACAAGAACCCACAGTCATCCAAAAACCTAAATAGTGGGAGATTCAAGACAGATAAAAGGAAGTACTTTATTAGGTGCTGCATAGTTGCTTGCCATATAGTCACCAGCAGCAGCCTGGATGACTTCAAAAGGGGATTAGACTCATTCCTGGAGAATGAGGATATCAGTGACTACCTTTCAGGGTGGTTGTATATTAATTCCAGCATTGGGAGCAGGTTGTATGGTTGTGTAAATCAGTTACTGGGCAACAAGAGTAGAAAGGTACTGTTACATGCATATTCTACTTGCAGACTTCCCATAGACATCTGGGTGGCTTTCAGTCTGATCCAGCATAGTGCTTCTTGTGTTTGCATGTTCTAGAATAGAAATGAAATAAAGTTCAGATCTCTGCACCTGAGAGGTATGTTCCTAAGATGTGTTTGCTATATCTAAATGACTAAACTAAGTCCCCTCCTTGTGATCTCACCATGGAAACAATTAAAGTGAGGCTTGGATTTTGGACCAATCTGCAACTAGGTAGACAGATAGATAGATAGGCAGACAGATTGAGAATACTGGAGATAGAATAGGTAATGTCAGTGACACCAAAAGTAACACAAACTACACCACAATCAGGAGCTGTCAGGACTTAACTGGATAAACTCTGTAGCTGCTGCATTATTTCTTCCTTTCTTCCCTAAACTTAGTGTCTAATGTGTGCATGAGCCCTGCTGAAATTAATGAAGGTGAATTAGAAGGGTGGCTAAGCAGTAAATTATCCTCTATATTTGTCCCTAAGGATTATTTTTATATCCTTACAACAATTGTATTCAGCCATTTTAGCCATCTAGCTGCCAAATGCAAACTAGTTTTACTGACCCACAGGCTGATATAAATTATTTCTGCAAAACGAAAGAACGCCAGTCACAGGAGTGTAATACCAGTGAAGGTTCGCTTGTATGTACTTGTTCCTTGCTGAAAATAAATGTCCCTGGTTTCAAAGCACGGCTTCAATCTTTCACTCCAGGCAGAGTCGAATTGAGATCAGACACACCTCCTCCTCCCCTATAGCAGTACATGGCATGCCCTGCTGTGCCCCAGAAGGCAGGAGAGAGATGCATGAAAGAAACAGAGTACTGTAAATAGGTTACAAGTGAATAAAAAAGAGCCCCACTCCACATTCCCATTTCTGGAATTTATTACCTATGCCAACAGCTTGGAGAATCTTCAGGGACACCTGCATGCTAAGCAGCTGTAGGACAACCTGGAGAATTAAGGGCCTTGAAGGTGAAAATAACTGGATGCTGGGACTGTTTATAAGCATGCATGCAATAGGGGCTCAATTAGCAAGCGATTGCATTCTGTTCACATCTGTATGTTTTGCTGAAAATAATCCTGCTTGAATACTGAATATGTTGTACCGCCGCTATTCCCAATCCCCCCTCCCATTCATTGCCCTGACTTAATGAATGCCTCTTCGGGGGATCCTTGGGTACGTGGAAGCTTTTTTTTAATTTCCCAGACACAGAAGCATTCCTGTCAAGACAATCACAAGGAAATTGCACTGAAATGAAGAAACCTTCATCAAAGGAACGAGCTCACACTGACAAGCTGAAAATAACTTAGCAACACAAATGGAGTACTGCATCTCTTCTCTACCTTTGTCCACAGTAAATCTACTGCTTACTGAAAGTGATTTATCAACTTGGAAAAATAGAAAAGGCTGCATCTACTTAAACTTAACTTTCTGGGTTGGCTAGGGCAGATCTCTTTGGTCTTTTGTGCATGCAGCTGAGCTGAGGCATAGTTTGGAAAAGGTACTTTTTGAACTACAACTATTGGGAGATAACAGGAACTGCAGTAAAGAAAAAAAAACCCAATCCTATTGTTTCCAACCTCTGAGAGAAAGAAGTACATTACAGTCTCTGGCCATCTCCAACAGAGAAAAGTGCAAAGAACTTGCAGAGGGAGAGGGGCATATGATAGCACACCGAGGTGGCCCCTGATGCAGCATCACCAAACAGGAAGACAAAGGAGACCAATATTTGCATAAAATTAGATATAATAATATATGTAAATATATTCTTATTTATACTTTGTTACATGCATAGGCTACTCTCTTTGTCATCTTCCTAGATCAAGGGAATGCTGTGGATGTAATACATCCTTATTTTAGATTTTAAAGACATAGCCATGTTAGTCTGGATCAGAATACAAAACATCCTTGTATTAGTAAGACTTCTGACAAGTTCCCCCAGAATATCTTGTGGACAAGCTGAATTCTTGTAAAATGTAGGCTATGTAGTGCTACTGTTGGGTGGACTTGCAACTGGTTGATGGCCCAAACTCAAAGAGAGCTCACAACTGGTGCCTCTTCATCATGGAGAGAAGTGACTAGCGGAGTGCTTCTGGCTTCTGTTCTGGGCTTGGTGTGGTTCAACACCATCATAAATGACTTAGATGATGGAATAGAGGTCATGCTTATCAGATTTGCAGACAACTCCAAATTAGGAGGAACAGAATCAGGATTCAAAATGACCTTAATTGGATTGGAATGCAGAGCCAAAACTGACAAAATAAATTTCAAGAGAGACCAGTACAAAATATATATTAAGGCAGGAAAAAAAAATGAAGGGCACAAGTGTCAGATAGGAGATACTTGATTTTCATAACATACACATGAAAAAGATTTAGGGGTCTTAGTAGGCTACAAGCTAAATGTGAGTCAACAGTGTAATGAAGCAGCTGAAAAGAAAAAGAAAACCAATGCCATCCTAGGTTGCGTCCTAGGTAGCATCCACATCAAGAGAAATCATTATGCCACTCTGTTCTGCTTCGATCAGACCTCATCTGAAATACTGTCCAGTCCTGTGCACCACAGTTCAGGAAGGATATTGGTAAGCTGGAACATGTCCAAGGAAGGGTGATTACGATGGAAAGAGGGAGGAACTGGCAAAACCCTATGAAAATCATGAGATAGCCATAAATTGACAGTTGACTTGAGGGCTCATACACACATGCACACACAAGCAGCTTACATTTGTCTCCCCATATTACTGGACAGGTTGAACAGCCTTTCTCCCAAATGTGAGTAGTTCTGGGTAACTGCAGGGGGGCGGGGGACAACATGTCCACAACAAAGTGGGGGGGGGGGTGCGGCGGCTGTGCTTGCATACATATGTGCATGCATGTGTATATTATGCAATGTAATAAACATCTTTAAATACATATATTATACTTGATCTGCACATTGAAGTTGAGAAATATATTGAAACTTTAGTATTTTAGAAATCTAGTATGCTTTATGCTTAGAAATTTAGCATGTTTTCTATCAACTAAATACAAAACACAGTTTACAAGGTAAGCTCGCTTGGTATTTTTTTAAAACTTGTGTATTACACCAACTTTGATCCACCAGCATTAAGCATTTTTTTTTCCTTTCAAGGAAGTAGCTGTATTAGTCTCCTGTAGCTTAAAAAGGAGGAAGAGGGTGGGAGAAAAAAAGAAATGTGGCAACACCTTAAAGATGAACTGTTTTTTATATTTGCATGAGCTTTTGTAGATATAAACCCACTTCTTCAGGTGCAGGACCGAATAGTATTAAGGCCTCAGGCATAAGGCACATTTATATAGTTGTGGGAGTGGGAGCGAATGTAATAGGATCCAGAAAGATGCAAATCATGATCCTTGCCCTAAAGCCATAAAGCATAAAACAGTTGACACTATTCAGAGTATTCAAAGTACTATATGATGACTATTATTCTGCAAAGATGAGACGAGAGAAACAAACAAATGAAGAAAGTAGCTCAGGACGTTTTTTGTGAAAGTGTGAGAGGAATTTTCCTGCCCTCCACCTTCCCTGATCTCTTGTGGGCTTGAGGAGAAGCTTATACTTAGAAGGAGAGCCAAAAAAGGGAAGGCTGTAAATACACATAGAGACACATGGGATGTGGGAAGATGAGATGAAATGCTTACACAAAGAGAGATGGAGAGGTGAAAAAGGAAGAGGAAATTCTTTTGCAAACACAGACATGAGCACTTTCTTCTGCCTACTCTATTCCGGACGAGGAGCATGCAAGACACCCTTTGTAACATTTCTCCCAGATGTGAGAGTTTGCTGGCAAGGCCTTTCTCAAAATTGCCACAGTGAGATGCACAGAAACATACCACAAATAGAACAGAATGTAAGTAGCTCCTGTTCAGGCTAATGTTGCCTGACGAATGACTAACACCCAAACAAGCAACATGGCTGGGAGGGGGGAGAAATAGAAGCCCTGTGAAAACAGCTACAATTTTTGAACTGAAACGATAACCATGGTAAGATGGAGTGGCACTCCCTACAATGTACAAACCCTTCCAGGCCTGAAGAGAAAACAAACTGAGCTCTACTCAATGTGTGAAACAGAAATCACCTAAATAAATAAATAAATACACCTCCACAGCAACAGTATAGGGAAATGTGTAAATACGAAGTATATCCAGCTGTTTTAATTTTCAACTGAGAACGTTGCTTTCTTTCCCTTGTTTACCCACAGAAGATTAGAATGCTGCTACCTCCTGTTCCGGAGCTGTTTTTGAGAGATGCGCAGATCATAATGGAGCTTGACACCGCTCCTCCAGAGACAAGAGGCAAAATTTGAGGAATGGGATTTAGACAGGGAAACAGCTGCAGTTGAATCTCCCCTGGTTGTGTGTAGTGAGCCTGACCTAGATGGGGTCCTTGTGTGCTCACTCGCAATTTTTTAGAAGAAGAAAATAACTTTTCAGCCACATACACTAGGCACCTTTTATTTAAAGTCTTGATTGGTTAATAGAGACACAGTGTGTTGTAGTGGTTTGAGTACTGGATGGTGAGACCAGGGTTCGAATCCCTACTTGGCCATGAAAACCCACTGGGTGACCTTGAGCAAGCCACATTCTCTCTGTGCCTTTCCACACTACAGTGTTATAGTGCTATTATTCCAGTTTCAACATCCTATGGAATCTTGGGGTTTGCAGTTACGGGAGGGGCCAGAGGCCCCTCCCGAAACTGCAAACCCCAGGATTCCATAGGATGTTGAAACTGGAATAATAGCACTATAATACAGAAGTGTGGAAATGGCCTCTGTCTCAGAGGACAGCAAAGGCAAGTGCCCTATGAACAAATCTTGCTAAGACAACCCTATAAGAGAGTCATAGTAAATCAGGGTTAACTTGAAGGCAAGTAGCAAAACAAGTTAGTTATTACAGAAAAGGTGCACCAACAGTTCCCCCTGCCCCCAGCCTAGACGTACCTCCTCCACCCTTGGCATGGCATTACCCTCCTCCATCCTCCCCATAGTGTATGATTCAGTCACAAATACTGACATACAAAACAAGACAAATACACAAGAGACAAATGACAAGGGGGGAAATATAAGGTCAAGAGAGAACAGAGAAGGTGACCTCTCTTTAACAATCAATATAATTGCTTAGAGATCCAAATTAATCATCAAGCAATTTAAAAAATTTGAACCACACCGTTCAATTATTGTTTGCTTGCCTGTGGCTTGCTTAATGTTATTTTCTCTTTTATGGTCAGGTTTACAAGATCCTCTGTCCAGTGTCCTGTATGTAATGTAATAGTGGATTGCCGTGTAAGACACTATGCTTAGCTACCATGTCTGCCTGTAGAATCCAAAATCTTTGCCTATTGCCAATGTACCACTCCAGTGGTAAATAGCCCTAAGATAAAGAATGTACAAAAAAGTCCAAAGTGGATACATTTAATTACCTTCTGCCAAAACTGGCTGATGAGCAGGTAAGGCCATAACATTATCCCTTGTGTTTCTACAGTATCTTCAGCCTTTACTGGCTGAACATGCTGGAGCATAACAAAGACTGGAGACACACATACCATGCATTTAATGTGCAATTAAACTTTGAAGAGGCCCCTTGGCTCTTTTTCTCATACAGTTGCCAGTCAAATAACAAAAACAGCACACTGACTGACCACAGCCAGACAGGCTATAGATCAGCCTGTTGCATAAATGGCTTACTCCTTACAATACAAGGAAGCATTAAAAGAATGGAATGTAGCTGAGCAAAAAGTACTTCTCAGTCTGGATGGACAATCTTATCTTATGCTCCTCTGATTTATTCATTTCTTCTTCCTCTTCTTCTTCCTCTTCTTCTTTAATGATGTATCCTGTCTTCAGCAAAAATCCCTTGTAGAGTCAAAGGGACTTAAAACTGTATTTAATTTAAAATAATGATGGCTGGAAAGTAGACTGGGATATGCTGGTACATTTGTCAGTGATGTGGAGTAGATAAACATAGATTTCTGTTTGCTATAATTTAACACTGAAGACAGCAAAATGACTTAACTGAACAGAGAGAGGGTCTCCAATATTGGTGGGAGTGATGAATTCATTCTGGGTTTTAGCCTGAACTTTAAAGAAGCTACTCAAAGTGTTGAACCTATTGGAGAGGATATGTTCCAAGATCCTGGAAAGCTCCTATAACGTTATTACTAAAATCTGGAACTGATTCACTGCAACACTAACATGGGAGCTGCTAGCTGTCATTGGATGACCCCCCTTCTACCCTAAATTCCACTGCTGAAATGAAGAAGGTTTAGGGCAATTAGGAATGAAGTTGATACATCTGGGAAAGTAGTAAAACAAAGTACTGCCCGTGAGCCTAAAGTTTGCCTCCCCCTGACTGTGGTTACCTTTAGCTGCCTTTTTAATTTTGCTTTGTTAAATTAATACATGGAGCACAAGTATCATTGCCAGGTGGAATGGGATGAGGGGCCAACCAAAGACTAAGGTATGAAAAAGAAAGGCAACATAGGATCAGTCACATACTACACAGTCCTAAGGTAAATTTAATATTTTGTGTGAAAAGCAACAAAACAATCTAAACACTGGAATATTTAATGTAACATAACATTTTGTGGACTTCATCAAATCAGGCATTTACACTCAGCTAATAAACACACAGAGACAGTGACAGGTGTATGGATATATTGAGGGGGAAAAAAACAAATTGAAAAATGTCAGATCAAAAGCCATTAAATGCAAAAGGCAGAAGTCTGTAACATTTCCATTCAGAGCTAACATATCTGTGCAATGTTAAGATATTTTGGTTTTGCACAGAAATGTTAGATTCTGCCTCTTGCCGTTTTGTGGCTTTTTGACACTGCTATGTATGGGGTTTTTTTCTTCCACAGCTATTGGGTTTTTTTTGTGTGTGTTTGTGTGTTATCGATACAGAGCAACAGAATTTTACACACCACACATGTGATTAAGTCAGCTGTGGTCCAAAAAACCCACAACCCCTTTATTGCAGTAAGCAGGCTGGTTTTTAAATTTCTGTGCTTCTTTTGTTTGGCTTTTACTGTAACAGATGGGTACCCCTCTGGCAAGAATGTCTATTTAGGCATTCTTCTCCCCTCAAAAAAAGGACAAAAAAGGACATAGGGAAAAAATGCATCTCCTAATTTATAGATATAAATGGTCATTGAAAATACTCTAATTTCAGTAGAAATACAATCCATCATCATAATAGGAAAGAATGTGACAAGGTGACCTGTGTGACCAAGTGCTCACTGTTGACTGTTTCCCACACTGTTCTGGCCCTGGCATTAGCCTCAAGCAGGTGGTCATCTCAGGCAGCTTGGCATCAGGAGTGACAAATTCGCTGCATGGCCCTTTGTGCCACCTCTGCAAGGTCTCTCTCTCTCTCTCTCTCTCTCTCTCTCTCTCTCTCTCTCTCTCTCTCTCTCTCTCTCTCTCTCTCTCTGAAGAGTTACTGCTGCCTGGTACCACTCTCTGATGGCAGGAACTATAGCTGCTTGTGCCTTTTGCTTCTGACAGGCAGGAGGGCAAAGGCAGTGGTGGTACAGCCATCACTGAACTTTCTCCCATTTGGGTGGATGAATGGGGCTTGTCCTCATTTAGGATGTGCTGAGGCGTGGGTAGGGGAGAGCAGGCAGATGTCTCTATCTTCTTGCTTTGTGTGGGTACTATCACTGCCTCATCCTCCTTCTTGGGGTCCAAGCGTGGCTGCCCCTTCTGTCACACCCTTTCTAACGGAGGAGTTGTCACTATGTCAGGCGGGGGGCAGAGCTTTTCTTCCCACCTAAGGGCTGCCAATGTGAAAACTAGAGATGGCTCCTGTACTTTAAATGGCTGTGTAGAAGAAGGGCTTTCAGCAGGTGTTGCTTGTTACCTGGTTGCATGACAAGCAACCCCTGACTGAAATTCCCTCTTTTACACAAGCTTTAAAGGTACAGGAGCCCTCTCCTGTTTTCACTTTGGCAATCTTCTCACACCTGAAATATTGGGAGAGTTTGGGTTGCCTCTGCCTGTCTTTATCTTTAAAATAGATTTAAACTATACAGCATTTCAAACAAAAGGTATCTTCATCTAGCATATTGGCCATTTCCGCACTACACTGATATAGTGCTATTATTCCATTTTCAACATCCTGTGTAATTCTAGGGTTTGTAGTTTACGGAGGCCAAAGAGCTCTCTGACTGAGAATTCCAAATGCCCCTCCCTAAACTACAAACCCCAGGATTCCACAGACTGTTGAAAGTGGAATAATGGCACTGTAACAGTGTAGTGTGGAAATGGCCATTGTCTTCTGGAAGACCTTCAAATAAAGGACTGTCCTCTGTAAAGTAGGCTATCCTATTTCTGGAAGTTGTTTGCACTTGGGCTGTTGGAGCCACAGACAAATATATTGCTGATCAGCTTTACACACCATTACATCAAGGACTGAGGCCCTTTCCGCATGTGGGGGGCAGGGGAAACAGCTGAAAACAGACCTTACCGGCTTTGTCTTCCAGCCGGCCGAGTCCGTCGCCATGAGGAGCAGCGTGAGTTCGCTGCTCCGCAGTCCTCCACATCCCAAATGGCGGCTTCCGGTTGGTGGAGGCTCTCCACCAATTGGAGATGCTCGCCAGCCGGAAGCCCGCCCCTGGTAGATCTGCAGGCACGCCCTTGTGCGCGCCTGCAAATCTGCTCCGGAGCCGGGTGACGGAGTGGCACGGGGCTGCGCGCTCTGTGATTTTTAAAAACCTCTAAAAAGAGGTTTTTAAAAAACACGCCGCGCGACCAGTTCTGGTCGCTCCGGAGTGGACTGAGGTACGGAACTACAGAAAGTAGTCCACTCCAGTCCACTCTACGGTGCAGAAGACCTCCGTTAGAGGTCGCTCTGCACCGTTTTACTAGTCCGGTGCGGAAATGGGCTGAGTTACTGGATGGTTTTCATACTAGATGTACCATAGTTTAATTTTGCTGGATGTGTATATAGTTCTGTGATGTTCCTGGATATGCTGGGTTCAGACCTGTTTCCAGTGACTTTCTGTAATAGGATGGAGTTATATCATTTCTTCTTGCTGTGCCATTTGATCCACTGTTTCCTTGTGCCAAAATGACATAGAAACCTTGGCTCATGGTGTTCATCAAGAAAACAAACATCATTGTGTAAATCAGGTTTGTCAACCAGACAGCAGGAAGATTTTACTGACGTATGACCTTCCTTTGGTTAGGAATTAGGAGATGGAGAGGGGGTTACTGATGTGTGCCTTCAAGTTGTTGCTGATTTGTGGTAACCCTGGGAGAACCTAACATCTGGTTTTCTGTACTGAGAGTGTGTGAAGTGCCCAAGGTCACACAGTGGGTTTCCATGGCGGAGCAGGGAATCGAACCCTGATATTCAGGGTTGTAGTCTAACATTCAGATCACTACAGCACACTGCCTCATGGAGAGGGGGTAGTGGGTAAAAAATCCTTGCTGTACTGCCTCTAAACTGCAAGGGTTCCAGTGCTAAGAACATCACTAAATATGGAGTAAATCCTTGAGCAATAGCTTATGAATGCTTGAAACAACCACAAAAAGCCAAATTCTTGAGCTATTTATTTGTAACACTTCTGCCCTATCTTTCATGAAAAGCTCTCAAGATGATAAGCACGTTTTTTTTTCCCTTCATCCTTCTGGTATGTAAATATGATACCACCCAACTTGCAAACACCCTCAGACAGATATACAAACAGGAAAGACATAAAACAGTCATGAAATTCTATCTGCATCAAACAAGTCAGCTGATACTGTATAAAAGTGTTGAAAAAAAATATTAAACAGTGAATTTCACAGCTGAAAGGCAATCTGAAACCAGACCTCGCCAATGTTACTGTTAGGATTCTGGGAGTGGTATCCCAAAAATGTGACTTTCTCCTGTTTCACTTTACCTTTTTAGTCCTACAGCTTTATCACCCAAGGCAGGTAAATCACAATTACAGCAGGGTACTAGCAGTTTTGGCTGGGTCACAAGTCATTGTTCCTTTTCTGTTGTTCTCCCCATAGGAGACCATTTGGAAATCGTTTCTTTTGCAAAGGTCATTGATGGATTAATGAGCAACAGAGCAAAAGAAGAACAGAACAACAGAAGAGGAATGAGGTAATGCGATAAGCCCAACTGCAATTTACCTGCCTTGTGTGATATTCTGACTTATGGTGATCCTAAGGCAAACCTATCACAGGGTTTTCTAGGAATGAGTGTGTGATGCATCCAAGGTCACTCAGTGGTTTCCATGGCCAAATGGGGAATCAAACCCTGGTCTCCAGAGTTGTAGTCCAATGCTCAAATCACTACACCACTCTGGCTCTTATATGCTGTTTTTACCGCAGTTGAAAACTGTAGATTTTACCTTCTCTGCTTATCTAGAATCAAGTGATTCCTCAGTTTTTAGCTTAAAAAATGTAGATGAATATCACTATTTAGCAACACTGTTTGGGTGTGCAGTGACTCTCTAAAAGCCTGGCTTTTATTTATTTACATTACAATGAGATACATTTTCTATCTCTATCTCTAACAACTTACAGCCAAATGAGTGGTAAAATGAAAAGGCACCTTTCTGTTCCACTGTGGTGATAAGCAAACCTCACTTTGTTTAAACAAATGAAGACAGAAAATAATCTTTATTTCATTAGTTGTACTGCTTGGAAGACAAAGGAAGATGAGAGGGAAGTCTCTGAAAAATGATTTTTTTAATGGAGGTAAAGGATTGTGGAGACAGCCAGTGTGGTTTGAGCACTGCACTATGATTCTGGAGATCAAGGACTGCATCCCTGTTTGGCCACAGAAACCTACTGGGTGAACTTGGGTAAGCTACATTCTCTCAGCTTCATAGGAAGGCACAGGCAAACCTCTTCTGAACAAGAAGACCCTGTGATAGGTTCACCTTAGTGGAAACTACTTGAAAGCAAACAACAACAACAACAAAATGATTGTGAGCCCAGCCTTAAATTGAAAACCAGTCCCAAATATGTGCTAGAGGTAACCTCTGGAAACAACAGTTAGGAATCAGTGAGGGAAAGGCATTCTGCGCGTTGCTTTATGCCTTTGTCCTTTCAGGCTTATGGCTACCTTAAGGCGAGCCTGTCATGTTTTTTTTCAGCAAGATTTGTTTGGAAAGGTTTTCCCATTGCCTTCCTCTGAGGCTGAGAGAGTGTGACTTGCCCAAGGTCAGCCAGTGGATTTCTATGGTCAAGCAGAGATTTATCTCTGGTCTTCAGAGTCCTAGAGCATCATCCGAACCACCATGCCACATTCTCTGTTCACTTAACATCTCTATCCCTGTTTTGAAAAGCTCAAGGGGGGAAAAAAGAATGCACTAACACGGTATCTGAGGCCAATAACCTGTAGAAATATTTGGTATCTATATTAACCAAAGCCCAGCAGGGCTAGTTCAATATAAGCTTGTAGTAGAAACAAGAGTAATTAATTACAAAGAGATTATTTTCTGCTCATATTCCAGATCTCAACCTGGTATTGTATTGAAAACATACTCCTGAGATGAGTCCTTGGCATAAATTATACGAAGGAAAGAGAGAGTTTGTCTTTGACAGTGAAGGTAATGAGCAGGTTCTGAGAAAAATAATCTGCAGTTTTGGTGAAGAATTGCTAGAGCAAGGAAAAAAGACCTTAATGAGATGAAGAGGACAGAAAAGATAAGTTCCCCTTGTGGGCAGGATGAATGTTTAATTTCTAAAGAGATGCTTGAGCTAACATGTGTAAACAAGGGGTGGGGAACGTGGTCTTTGGGTTCCATGCAGCAGTCCCAATCTTTGTGGCATTTGCTGTCCCCTCCCCCTGGCTGCTGCTAGAAGCACACTGCTGAATTTTGATAGTGGCACTCAACAAGCTTAAGTACCCTAAAGGCACCAGATCCTGCTTGATCTTGGAAGCTATACAAGATCTGCCCTGGTTAGTACATGGATGGGAAACACCAATGAATTCCAGGAGCTGAAGGCTATATTTGAAAGGAAGGAACAGGCAAAACCATCTCTGAGGATTCCTTTTCTAAGGAAACCCTATGAAATTCATGGGGTCATCATAAGTGAACAGGCCACTTGAAGGCACACGTGCATATGCACATTCCTGAGAAGGGACAGGGATGGTTTAGGCAAAGAGTCTGCAGAACTCTATGTCAGAGGAAAGCATCTTTCTGCACCATAAATATCTGTACAGTTCCTGTTGAATTTTAGCTGTAACCCTGGGAGCCTCACTGGCTGCTGATATTTGGTGGTATCAGGAGTCAAATCACCTCATTAGGTTTGAGGAAGGAGAATCAAACATAGCCTCCTACTACTAGTAATTACACACCCCTGCAGTAACACTGTTTCTTTCAGTACTGCATGGGTAGATAGTTGCTCAGTGGTGAGGGGAAAGCACTCTGGATGTGCTCAAAGCCACTTTTGCAATTACTACTTTTCCGTTTTTTCTTCTCTATGGATTCACAGATTGATCTTAAGCTAGTCATGTATTGCTGTGCCTCAATGTATTTTAGCTGCAAGAGGTGAACAGTGACCTGTGAATGGTAGAAATGTAATGGAGTGCAGACGCATGCACTAAATGTTCTTGACTTCCTGTGCAGGGTATGGCTTGCCTCCTTGCTTTTGTTGTCTTGGGGTTCAAACTAGAAGTCAAGAGGAATGTATATTTTTTCCCTCCCATTTTAGAATTTCTTCAAGGATGCATGAGCAATAAGAGCTGCAAATTAAGGTTGTGTTTACCATCCTGTGACCAGTCATACAGTAAAGCACAGCTTGTGTTTACCCTCCTGTGATCAACCATTCAACAAACTAAGCAAGATATTACCCATGAGTAAGGGAAATCATGTGCTAGCATAGACACACATCTTTCAGCACTTGGGAGAGCAGCTTTTGTAAAAACGTGCTAAATAGATGGCCTAATTTGCCTGTCTCGGCACTGCACACTTCCATTCTATGAATCTAGAATTTGTTAGTCTTGCCATTGTCTTCTAGGCCACACTGCTACATCATTTCCAGTCTCTGTCTCTACACCTTCCCTCACACGTTCATGCATCTGTTCATTTACTTCTTTTAATATGTCAAATGTTGGAGAATATGAATATAGGCACTTTTATGATGGAGGACTAGTAGCAGCCCCACTATTAAGAAAGGGATTTCCATTGTGTTGGATGCTTACATACATTTTCAGTGGTAGTACTTTATATATTGCAAGTGAGTGAAGGTGAATTGTGAAGGCTTTCACTCACACTGCTTATTCACTGTTTTTTGTTTAGTGGGTGCTTTCAGAGGCTTTCAGATATATGGGTTCCCAGAAAAGCTTGGCAAATGTTATTTTGTGAAAATGTTAGTTTTGGAAGTATAACTCTCAATTTCCCCTGTGGAATTAAAAAGAATTTCCAAGCCCTGTTCAAGAGGTAAGCTGCTGTCATTCTATCCTTGCCTCCTTAAATGGTTATCCTGTGGGCAGGGATAAAGTTGGGAAAAGCAATGGAGAAACATGGGGGGATTACAAGTAGACAATGATGCTGTCTGGATCCACCCATCCTGTAATATTCTATGAATGTAGATGATTATACAATAAAAGCCATGAGTAGGAACACTCAGTGACATGTTTCTGAGTCTACATGCCTTGGAAACTAACGTGGAGTGCAGAAAATATGGAGTGAGTTCAACCAATCCAGAAATGTTTTGACTTGCATTTGCCAAAAATCTGCAGTAAGAGGTTTCACCTATGATATCCCTGAGACAGCTTAACGTGGTTCTTCTACCAGCACCACCAGTCACTATGCATATTTTCGGTGCCAACATAGTTGGCACAGAAAATATTTGCTGACCTCTCTGCATAGCAAACTTGAGGTGGCAGCTCCCTGTGGTTGAAAAACTAAACTATGTTGTTTCTCTTCCATAAAATGAAACCAAACAATTGGGAAAAGCCAGTGTGTGTTGTTATAATTCAGTTGCTGGGGCTCTAAATGAATTTATATGCAAAATATTCCGAAAGGGATATTAATCAAATGGCAACATTTTCAGTTCTGCGGGGAAATGTATTTAAACATATTTTCCAGTATTATGCAATATTTTTCCTGCTCTCTGAAAAGAGTGACAAAACCCAGGACCCAGATGGTTCGCCCTTCCTCCAAGCTTGCATTTAATGGAATGAATGATTTCTAAGATCTTTTCCCCCCCATAAACTGACTTCTGCACCACCCTATCCATAATTCTAAAACAGCACTGGTGGCTATATTTGCAGCCATACATATGCACTCAGAAACACAAGCCCATAAATATGTGCATGTTTAATATCACTCAGGCAACACGCCTACCCTCTTCTTTAGCCCTGTTCGGATGACATGTGTGGAGGTGTCAACATGCAGAAAAAGGGATGGTTGTGCCTACTGGTCCTGCTTTTCTTATCCACACCACAGCCCCAGGTTGCAAACAGAAACTAATGATACAGACCAAGGTAGGCAAAATATAGCCCTCCAGAGGCTGTTGGACTGCATCTCTCAGCATTCCTTTCCACTGGCTCTGCTGGGAGTGGTCCATGCATGTTTCCATCCAACATTATTCAGAGGGCTAAATTTTGCCCATTCCTGATGTATTTGTTATACATGTGCAGACTGTAAATGCAGACTAGGACTGAAACAATTTTGTTGTCCCTTAGAATTAGCACTGAAGGCAGATAGCAATAACATCCACATTTTAACAACACTGAAATTAAAGCATCAAATAAAAACCCAGCCCTATTAAAACACATCAAGAAGAAGAAGAGGACTGCAACTATCAGATTAAAACCTACATCAGTACCACATCAGAGAATATGCCAAAAGCTGGAGTGAATAAAAATATACCTTTCACAAAAGAACCACAAAGATGAACTTACCCTGGCCTCTCTCTGCAAGCTATAATTAATATATAAAAGCAATTCAATTAAAAACTCATCAATGAAAAAGAACTCAACATGACCTAAAAGCTGAAATTCATTTCAGCAAATAAATCCACTTAAAAACATATGCTGGCCTGAATTTTTTTTAAAAAAGATTAAAAATCTTTATGTGGTGTGGTGTTAAACTGAGACACAAAGAAATCCTGGTTCTAATCCCTACTGAGCCACAAACATCACTGGAGCAAGTCTCTCAATCTGATCTACTGCTTAAGGCTGTTGTAAGGCTAAACTGGGGAGCAAGGTGACCACATATGCTGCTCTGAGCCCATTGGAGGAAAGGTGCAACACAAATTTAATAAATGAATATTTGTCTTCTGCTGGAAGGACAACAAAGATGGAGCTAGCCTGGCTTCCCTTCCAGATTTTGAGAGCAGCCACTGAGAAGTCCTCTCTTGTGTTCTTATCAAATGCAATAATAGTGGAACAGAAAGAAAGGCCTCCCCAAAAAAAATCCAGACAAGTTCATAAAGCTTCTTAAATGCAGTCTCCTAAAGAGTCTGGTCTCTAGTTGAGTCCCAACTGGGGTCATGCTTGTAACCAGCGAAACTATTGTAAGACAGGGGTCACAGTCACTCCATGACTGGCCCACGTTGATAGTATGGCTCTTGCTGTACTTATGGAGGTTGTTCACAGCTTGGGGTAAATATGTGGTATAATGTTTTAAAGCCCAGAGAAATAAGGCTGAAAGACAGACTCTGCTGAATGACTATGCATAAGACTCTTGATAACCACTTTTCTAGTATATATAGATCTTCAGTGCTTAGCAAATGTCACCAAATTATAAAAAGTTACATTTGAGACCATCAGGCTAGATCCTGTCCCCCACCCCACCCCATGTATTGATATATGGCCACAACTGTCACATACAGAAGGGAGGTTAGGGGTAAGTAACAATGCCATTTCAGGAGAGCAAATATAGCTACCTCTGTTGCACTGTGTCACCCAAAGTCTGCCTGGGAGAGGCCAAGGGGGCAGCCCTTCCACATCAAAGAAACCACCCAAGGGAACATGCTCCCCTCAGAATGGCCCCCCAGGGCATTTGAATTCCACTATGAATACTGTTTGTGGAATGTGGCCTTTTGACTGTGTAAATAACATAGCGGTTGGTATCTGCAAAGGTGTTCAAAGGCCTTAAGGGTGGCCTCCCCATAAATTCAAGGCTGTTCTCAGCAAGTTCTGCCAGATTTGTTCCCCTGGACTTTGCCCTGCAGAGGTGAAGTCCTGAGGGAATTCAACTCTTTTTGGGAATTAAGAGGTCAGGGCTTTCACTCATTACTTCAGCATGTCTGCTGCTCATTTGACTTCACAAAGAACTCAGAGTCAGATTACATGCTGTGTTAAATGTATGCATATATGTGCCTTCCAGTCACCTGTTGACTTATGGTGACCCCATGAATTGCATAGGGGTTTCTTAGGCAAGGGATACTCAGAGGTGGTTTTGCCTGTTCCTTCCTCTGAAATACTGCCTACAGCACCTGATCACAAAAGATCACTTTCTTTCTCTCTTTGTCTTCCAGATTGGTTTATCATAGAAATCATGGAAATCATAGAAATGTAGAGTTGGAAGAGACCACATGGGCCATCCAGTCCAACCCCCTACCATGCAGGAATACCCTCAAAGCACTCCCGACAGATGGCCATCTAGCCTCTGCTTAAAAACCTCCAAGGAAGCAGACTCCACCACCCTCCGAGGGAGCATATTCCACTGCCAGACAGCCCTGACCGTCAGGAAGTTCTTCCTGAGGTTCAGGTGGAATCTCCTTTCCTGCAGCTTGAATCCATTGCTCCTTGTCCTGGTCTCTGGAGCAGCAGAAACAAGCCCCCTCCCTCCTCTACATGGCATCCCTTCAAATATTTAAACATAGCTATCATGTCCCCTCTTAACCTTCTCTTCTGCAGACTGAACATACCCAGCTCTCTAAGTCTATCCTCATAGGGCTTGGCTTCCAGGCCCTTCACCATTTTGGTCGCCCTCCTCTGGACCTGCTCCAGCTTGACCATGTCCTTCTTGAATCGGGGTGCCCAGAACTGGACACAGTATTCAAGAGGAGGTCTAACCAAAGCAGAGTAGAGTGGTACCAGTACCTCCCTCGATCTAGACACCACACTCCTATTGATGCAGCCGAGAATTGCATTGGCTTTCTTGGCTGCCGCATCACACTGCTGACTCGTGTTCAGCTTGTGGTCTATTAAGACTCCTAGATCCCTTTCACACGTACTGCCATCCAGCCACATGTCCCCCATCCTATATTTCTGCATTCCATTTTTTCTACCTAAGTGTAGGACCTTACACTTCTCTCTGTTGAATTTCATTTTGTTAGCCTTGGCCCAGCTCTCCAATCTATCCAGGTGATTTTGAATTTTGATCCTGTCCTCTGGCGTATTAGCAACCCCTCCCAATTTGGTGTCATCTGCAAAGTTGATTTGATTTGATCTGCAGATTTGATTTGTAGTCCACATCTGGAGGACCCCAGGTTAAATAAGGCTGCTATAGTACAATATTATTGAATTCATAATCTGAAATAAATTGTAGCTATTGGTTATCTTTATGCAACCATGCCAGACACTGATGTTTAATGCAGTGACTTTTAAATTACCTACCTTCTAGGAACCATTCCTTACATTGACTTGTGTGCCAGTCTATTACAGAAAGTCTGTGGTTTTAGATGATTCTGGAGTATGTTTGAGAGTACACTATGAGGTTATGCATGGCATGAGCTAATCTTTTTATGTTTCACATAACAATTTGGTGTCATCTGCAAATTTGATGAGCATGCCCTCTATTCCTTCATCCAAGTCGTTGATGAAGATGTTGAACAGGACTGGGCCCAGGACAGAACCCTGTGGCACCCCGCTAGTCACTTCTCTCCAGGATGAAAAGCAGCCATTGGTGAGCACCCTTTGGGAACGGTCAGTCAACCAGTTATAGATCCACCTGACAGTAGCTCTGTCCAGCTCACATTTTACTAGCTTTACTAGGTTTAAAGTAGCATGACTTCTAGTGACGTAACTTCTTGGGCCTTGCCACGTTTTGCCAGCTGTTGCCCCCACATCCACTCATTCTCTTTTGGGGGCAGCTATATGTAACAATTTTGGCATCAGGGCTCTTCCAAAGGGATGTGGTTTGTTCAGGTGGTTCTACGGTTTGAAAGGCAAAGTTTTCTCTTTTCTGATTTTTTTTTTCTTTTTCAAGTCATAGAGTTGTCCTGTAAAAGTACTATCACACTGGAGCACTACAGCATTATGATTTTTTTTTTTTAAGTAAGAAAGGTAGAGAAGGGAATACGTTGTTCCAATATATTCTGGAATTAAAAAGTAACCCACTCCAGGGGAGGAATAAAGTGTTGCAGCTGGTGCTGGAAATTGCCAGGAAATAGTCCTGGACAACAGAAATGTCATTTCAATTAAGAGAGAGAGAGAGAGGAAGGAAGGAAGGAAGGAAGGAAGGAAGGAAGGAAGGAAGGAAGGAAGGAAGGAAGGAAGGAAGGAAGGAAGGAAGGAAGGAAGGAAGGAACAATAGTAACAATACCAAAACCTCCTGATAACATTTGCTCCATCTGGAAGAGCATTCTCTCCCCCCCCCCCCAATAAATAACATGCACAGTCCTGATCCAGGCTGGGACCTGTGCATATTAGCCAGGAAACATTAATCCTGAGTTTAAAAGAAAAAAAAGTCTTTCTCTCTTTTATAACGTCCATGCAAGGGAAAGGTAGGGCTTTTTAAATGAAAATCAAATGAGGGACAATTTAGATCTTTCCCAGTTCAGCAGACTGGTCTCAATACAGGACTAGGCTGGAGACGCTAAACTTTGAGCATAGAAAGGAAGAGACAAGTTTTCAGCTTTCTATGCTACCTAAATTCAGTTCCCAGTTCCAGCTAGAGTAGACTTGTTAAATCAATGGTATTTATACAAGTGTTTACTTGCCATTTGACAGTTAATTCAATAAGTCTACTCTGATTGGGACTAGCAATTGGTTTTATTGTACATGTGTGGAAGTATATGCCTTCAAGTTGCCTGTCAACTTCATAGGGATTTCTTAGGTAAGGAAGGTGATTTTGCCAGTTCCTTTCTCTGAAATATAGTCTACAGCACCTGGTACTAATTGGCAGTCTCCCACACAAGTACTAACCAGGACTGACCCTGCTTAGCTTTCAAGATCAGACGGGATCTGGTGCCTTTAGGGTATTTAGACCGTGTAGGATTGGAATAGTGAGGACTCTATCCCTCAGATGCAAGGATATTTGTTCACTTGCAAAAAATAGCAGGGTACTTCCAAACGGACAGCTCTTGGCACTCCAAGTCAAAAAACACTGTGCATTTGTTCTGCCTGTTTTATGGTGAGAAAATAAAGAAAGATGGAAAAGGCAGTGGGTAAACAGAGGACAGCTACAAGTGGAAGACAAAAGTTTCTAGCCCCTACATAAAATTCCATAAATGAGTCAGGACAGTTGCATAATAAAAGTTTCGTTCTGAAGTACCTGCAGAAATCTGCAAGCTATGGATTCCCTTTCACAAAATATCAGACGTGTCCTTCCAAAGAGGGAGAGTGGTCTCCAGCCCAAATTTAGGGTAGCAAGCCTTACAGGTACTTAGCCACAGATGAAGGGGTTGAGCTATGGAGAATGGTTGGCACAATGCTTAAAAAGGAAAAGTCATTTTGTCATGATTCTTACCAAAAGGCAGAGTTAAAGGGAAGCCTCTGCAAGGGATTAAATGGCTGGATGGACATGATGGGAATTGTAGTACTAATGGAAGACGAGGAGTCAGGAAATGGGACTGTGTTAAATAATACAAGTGGAGTGAGTGCCATTTTCCATGTGCACATCTGGGAGGGAAAAGTATTACTAACTTTTCTTAGATCAGCAATTTACTTAAGTATACTATGTAGCGTCTCCTGGCCCAACCCCTCCCGCAGCCTGATTTACTGGGCAGCAGTGGATGCAAGCAACAGAGGTCTATTTCCTTGTCAATCAGGGTACAGCATATTGACATTTCCACCCTCCTCCCTCCAATGATTTCCAGTGGAATAACTGGAAGCAAGATCCCTGTCACAATTCCTCCTCACTCCAGAGATCACTGTCAGGAGTGGGGCAGAAACACCAATATGCTGCACTCTGATCAACATGAGACCAGACCTCTGTTGCTCAAAGCAGCTACTGCCCAGTAAAGCAGAATTAGGGGACTATGATTAATATGTAGAGACTGTGAATAAGAATCTGTTATGAATACGCAGCTCTAAAGGAAGGCAACAGCAAACCAGCTCTGAGTATTTCTTGCCCTCACAAAAAAAACCTATGAAATTCATGCAATCATGTGTATGTGTGCACGCATGCACACACACACACACACACGCATGCACAAACACACACACCAAAGCCATCTTGGGTTTGTGTTGGGAGAAAGTTGTTTTTCTGTGCCTTCAAGTCATTTCTAATTTATGGTGACAATAGAGTGAACCTATCACAGGGTTTTCTTGGCAAGATTTGTTCAGGGGGGGGGGGTTGCCTTTGCCTTCCTGTGAGGCTAAGAGTGTGTGACTTGCCCAGCATCATCCAATGGGTTTCTATGGCTCAGCACGGATTCAAACCCTGGTCCCCAGAGTCGTAATCCAGCACTCAAATCACTATACCATGCTGACTCCAGGCCACTAAAAAAATAAAATAAAATATTATGCCATCTTTCTCAATAGAAGAAGTACAGATATAAATTAGGTGTAATAGTTCTGTGGCCCCCCAGATGTCAGACTGCAATTCCCAATAGCCTTAGTCAGCACAGCCATTGGTGAAGGATTCTAAGAACTGCAGTTCCACTGCTTCTGGAGAACTGCGTGATTCACACCCTTGATATAAATTTAACAAACAGATAAAATAACATGATATGACCAGTCTTGACCATGGGTTTGGAGGGATAAGGCTACGGAGGCCGTGCTCTCGCTGTTTTTTGGTCTTGTTGATGCAAGGTAAAAAACTGAATGCAAGAGGTAATGTAACATTAGATGACGAAAGTTCAGCAGCTGTGATGTATGGGGGGTTGACTCTTGTATGGATTATTGCTATTGCATCCGTTGGGGATTTTTAAAGACTTTACAGAATCAAATCCTGTAATTCATGAAGAATTAATTTATAAATTCTTGTAAGTCCATGCTATCTCAAACAAAGCAGCTTATTATGGTCTCAAAAAGCAACAGACAGTAGCAATGACTGTTTTCAAAAATGTGTTGAAGTCAGCTCGCTGTTTCTATGTCTAATCCTTTCTGAAAACTGGGAGATCTTTCTATATCCTCCATGCATGCACTGATAGCATCAATGGGACCTCCCACTCAGGAGGGAGATTGGTGCTACAGTGCCATCTGGTGACCAAAACTATGAGGGCACACTATTATGCAAATATCTGCTTTAAGGGCCTGATACCTGGTAAGAATGTAAGAAAGAAAGGTGGGTACTAATCATCTTGTGACAGGGCTGGCCCTACCATTAGGCAGAGTGAGGTGGCTGTTGCAGGCAGCAAATTTGTGTGTCCTGCAAAGGCTTCTAATTGTTTTGGGCTTTTTGTTGCTGTACTTTTACTGCCAGGATTGGGGAAAAGTAATTGTAGGATTTTCTGTCTTACGGGTCAAAACAGCCAAGTTGGCTATGGGTACTACACTATTTGGCTTGGTGGAGTGGGGAGGCACCATCTGCTGCTGTGCCTCGGGTAGCCAAATGTCATCAGTCTCATTCAGTGTGATCTGGAATGGAATGACTGTGTACCCTCTGAAGGCAAAGCTCATGCATCCTTGAATTACAGATCCTGGCACCATCTGCCCTGAGTATGAATTTATCTTCTCTATTTTGCTTTCCTCTTGCTGTCCCAAATGTTCAACAAGTATTGTATTTGGGGTAGTGAGCACAATACATTAGGAAGTAGGCATGAGTTTTTGTAATGTCAGAATAGCCAAATATTTGTGCATCTCAGATAAAGAGGAAAGAAATTTCTAGAGAAAAACCAAGTAGTCTGTTACCACAAGAGTCTTGACATTTAAGAGTTTTTGTTTTTGTTTTGATTAATAAAATAGATTATTGGATAAGTGTTTGGGGAAGCTGTTCACTTCCTCAGATGCATAAAGTGTTATTCTGTGGCACATGGCTGCTGTGACGTGGGAGGAAGTGAGGTCGAAGCAAAATTTTGTACACAAAGTCAGCAGATCATCTTCATCCATTCAGTGAGTCAGACCCATGTCTGTCTATTGATTCTGATATTATAGTCACACAAATCTGTTTACCTTTGTCATCCTACACATAGATAGGTCCCATCTGGGATCTATCAGAGCCATTTCCAGAGAAGCCACTCATTGAATTCCTCAGGAATACAGGTGGAAATGAATGGCACTCGGCTGTAAAATGTCATTGCTTCAGCTGATAAATACTAGTTGTGATCATATCTGGACAGAAATAGCCCAGCAATCATTGCACTCTGATAAACTGTTGGGATTATGAAAACTGCAGATGAAGCTACATTTGAAAATGGTTTGGAATCTTCCATTTGTTCAAAATAGAATAGAGCTGCAAGGCTACCAAATGGGTCTGTGTGATATGATCATGTGACACTCCTGCTTTTTCAGCTGGACTGGCTTCCATTCCACCTCTGGGCCCAGCACAAAGAGGTAATGTTGACCTTTAAAGCTTCTAGGCTCAAGTACCTAATGCCTCTTCCCATATATATCTACACAACCCCTTTAATCATCTTCAGAGGCTCTTCTCTGGATACTTTCAACAAATCAAATCAGACATGTGGCTACAAGAATGAGGACATTCTCAGCTGTGGCATCCCATTTGTGGACTGTCCTCCTCAGGGAGGTTTGACAGCACATACACAGGTGTGTGTGTTTTCAACATCAATCAATAACTTTATCTTTTCTCATCATTTTAGATTTTAATTATTCTGAGGCCTTTTAAATTTTTACTGCATTGTGGACCATTGTTAGTTTTCTAGCTTTCACCCTGACATATGAACATCATAAATAAACTAACAAATATACAACTGTTGAAGCCAAGAAGCAAATAGTGGCAACACGTCCATCTGGTACAGCTGGCAGAGCCAGTTTTCACTGATGTCTCTTAAATTGGTTTGCACATGTTTCTACTATCTGCAGCCAAAAAGAAAAAAAAATGAAACTGATCAGATATTATATACTCTCTTTTGTTTGCTGTCTCATAACTGACAATGTTCACAAGAAGACAATTTTAGACTAAAAATCATGCTTTGTGTCATCTCCAAAAGTGCCCGTAACAATGCTTTTCTGACTGCTGCTTAATCCTGAGGCCTACTGAGGGGAAATAAGAATACTTCAGAGTGGAAACTGTTGTGTAACATCTCCAATTTGACTGGGCACCACAGGATCTCTTACACTACTAAGGTGTTTTCATTAATCACTCAACACTCATTACTGCAGCCAGTGTATCCAGAAGAATGTAGTGCCTCCGGGCCACAACAGAGACTGATGTTTTCCATTCAGTTCCACAAGCAGGGTTTCTAAAAACCTGGTTTTCATTCTTCCCCTGATTATGTTTGTCTTCTGACAAGAGTACAGCATCCCTTGAAAAGTGGTTGTCTTCCTTCAGTAACTGCTGGTCAGCCACTCTTACTGTTTCCTGGCTGTTCACCTCACTTCACTAGACTACGAAAGACTATTCTGACATCTAGTAAGTAAATTGTTTGAACCTGATGAGGGAAGGAGTGCTAGTTTCATCCTTTCCATGTCCCATGCAATTGCCTTTCTATACATAAAGGGTGAGAGTCTGGAGAGGAGATTATCCATGGAGGGTCCCCACATGTGTTGAAACCTTGACTTTTCAAGATTCCAACTCAAGTGGAAAGTCTCCATGGACAGTGCAGGATCTCTACTTCAGACCTATCAATCTCTATATGTAACAGCAATAACTGACAGTGGAGGCTCTCCATACCCATCACCTTAAATAGATTTAAGGCAAGCACATTCCTCCTGCCCCTATGCTGAATAATCAGTTACTAAATACCTGAATAGGTCACTGATGCAACCACCAATACCATCTGGGTGTATCTGATCTTTTTTGGTTTTGGCAGCTAAGCAGTTAGTTAGGTAGCTATGGGAAATCCCTAGGGAATACTACAGATCTTCCAGTAGAGCTACAAAAGAATCCTGCCTGGGATCCTGAAGAGCCATTACAGCTAATTAGAGTACTGGCCTAAATGGACCAATGGTCTGACTCCACACAGGGCAGTTTCTTGGTTCCTGCGTCTTCCAGCTTCCAGTGAAAACTGATTATTGCTGTGATATGAAAGTAAGAGCAGTTTGTGGGAAGCATTTCTGTTCCTTGGCTAAAACAGTTTCAGTCTTGTATCTGCCCACCTTTTTCTAATCTCTAAACCCTACTTCAGAAGAAAAGAAACACTTCCCATCATTCTGGCTTATACCTCTCAAATATGATGGTGGTAGGGTTATATTCACTTTTGAAGGTGTTGCCCAGGGATTACTGGGAAAATTTTATTCACACAATACACATTTTCTACTTATGAAAAGCTTTATCAGACTTATGTGGCATTGAACTAAAGGTTCTTTCATTGTGTCCATGTACTGTATGTATTACTACTAGTCTGTGAGCCCCAATCTTCAGAATGTATCACTGAATGGTGATGAGTTACAGGGTCCCTCCCAGGTTCTCCACTGGAATTGTTTTAATTGCAATGCTAAATGCACATTTAATCAGAAATGGTAATAATGATTGTATTGCATGGCCAAGAATAGATACACGTAAGTGACGGCTTCCATGGTCACAGGAGATATGGTCAGCATTCTCTACAGAGCTGAAACAGTAGCAGGTTCTGTTCTCACCAAAGTTTCTGTTTTTGAAAAAAAAGAGCGGCGTCTTCATTTCCAAGATACAGATCCCTTCTAAAAACCACAAAATGAAAATAAATAAAGGCATTGTTCCAGACAAGGAAAACCAGTAGGGAGTTTTGTAAAGCGTCTAACTGGCTTTGAACAGGAAATAAAGTCAGAGTAGGAGATTGGTGCTGGACATCCAGAACAGAACCCTAACATGTTCACTCTGGTGCTTGCTGTCACCTACCTGTAGCTCACCACTACAAAGTAGTGGATTTTTTTTCTCTTTTTCCCCTAAGGACTGTCTACTTCCTTGAAAATGGAGTATCTCCACTCCCTGCTACCTTCTTTTTTTCTCTGATAAACAGGCATAAGGAAATCTTTCAGTCCTGGTTTATATACTCTCCATGATGTACTATATGTTTAAACATTTGGCAAAGGAACTAGTTACTTGCTGGATCTTAATTTTCTTTTAAAAGAGCTTTATTTCTCTTGGTTGCTTATCACAGAATTCTCATATAAATTAAGGCAATATTGCAATATCCCATGCAGAGCAGGATTTTGCCCATGTGCTTCAAAACTACTAAGAGTCTCAGCTGTTATGTAGTGTTTTGATCCCAGAGAGGAACTACTAGATTCCTTTTGAGCCACAATGGCTGGAATCTTGTTGGTTAATCCCACCTAAGGTATTCAATCAGTTGTTGAATGGTGAGTCAACATATGGGCAAATACAATTGTTTAATGGTTCTACTGTAGTTGGAGAAAAAATTACAGGGTTTTGGCCAATGGTAGTTAGCATACTATAAAAGGGACCCTATCTACTCTTTTGCAATTTCAGCTTAGACCAGACTTTATAGAAATCTGAATCTACAATCCTGTGTCTTTTCCCTTCTTTTTGTCCCCAACCCCACCCTTCTGCTCTTGCTTTTTGATATCCATATTGATCTCTATTTATTGAAGGTATATGCTCTGTTACATTATGAAGGCTTTTAGAATATAACAACCAATATGATCTTCAGCTATGATTCAGAAAATAAATGGACTGATCATAAAATGCAAACGCAAGAGAAGACCCCCATCACAATTTTATACGAAGTTTGTTCACTTCATTTCATTACATCTCTGTTCCTGCATCCCATAGCTAAATACATCAGTGGCGATGGCAAATGGTACCAATCTTGTACCAATCTTGTCTCCAATGTCTGACATGGGTTCTTTAACATAATATATTCTGGCTGACATTTAACTTGGAATGATCTCTAAAGTGCAGTCAAACACACCTTGTTCTTCATCTGATTCACTGTACCATCTTCATTCTGGAACTATAGAAACACAAGAAATGTTACAACCAATATGCAATATTAGATCTCACGCCTCTCTTGTTCATGACATTTATGTCTTTTGGAGGGGGGGGGCGGTCCTGCTAGCAACATTAGTGATAGCACAAACATCTGCCATGTAAAACAAGAAGAGAAAAAGGCTGATGAAGCATACTGACTAGTCTACCAGTCAGATCATCTGGTACAAAATGAAAAGATGCCATGATGCATTTCTGTGGTGAAAATCTGTGTTCTGAATTCTAGCATTCAGAATTAAAGTGGCAAGCACTTCACTTCAATTCCAAAAATGCCAGTAAGGACTGCACTGGGACTGGCAACCCTTGGGAGGCAACTGTGATCAGTTCCAAGGCAGCAGACAAAGGCTACTCCTTAGCAAAGAACTTCATTCATACAAAACTGCTTTTTTGTGGGTTCCCCAAGAACAAAATCTAAGTCACATATGGATACTGACCTGACTCAAACCTTCAGGAAGATGTTTAAGACAGTGTACTATATTTGGTACACAATACACTTAAAAGCTCTTGTTTCTTAGCCTCTGTATCCCCATGTGGCTATGTTCTTTTGCAGTGTGAGAGTCAATTGCTTTTTGAATTAGAGATTTCCTCCCCTTGTTAAGGATGGCATTTGTGCACATACTGAAACTCTTTTATTGGCTATGGGATCCCTTTTTGGCTCTGTTTCTACTGTTCATTTATGGAAGAAATGTAACATAGCTGTTTGAGGGACTATGAGTTTTGTTTCATTTCTCTATTCCTGACGTTAGGCAACAGTCACTATAAATCCCACAACCACTATGGGCGTATCCAAGTGCACATAAAAAGGATATTAATTGGTTCAACTATAACTTTTAATTTGTGGAAGGGAAAGGGATAGGAACTTCTGGCCCATGGTGTCTCTGGATCCAGCCTACAACCACATGGGCTCCCCTCCGGGCTTACCAAAAAAACACTTCCATTTGGGCAAATAAGATCTCTGTTCTAAGCCTACATGTATTTATTTACTAAATCTGCAAGGCTACAACCTGATATAGGTTCTTTAGGCAGCTCACAAAACAAATACAACAAGGTAAAATGCAATTTAGAATAATGAAAAGGAAAACCCACCACAGTTATTATCTCATATATATCAAGAAATCTTACAGCAAGAAAGGGAAGAGGAAACTATTAAGTCTGCAATGATTTTGTGGGCTCAAAATATAGGATATTCAATCCAACTAGAGTCTTGGGAACAAAGTTGGAAAAGGACACAGAAATTTACAGTTGCTCAGAACCTAAAGGAAAATTACCATAAACTTTTTCACAGATGGTACATGACACCAGAAAAGATGAAGAAGATTTACAATACAGGAACAGGGCAATGCTGGAAATGTCAAAAGGAGGTCGGTACACTATTTCATATGTGGTGGACATATTCTAAGGCTAAGAAATACTGGGGAGAAATACACAATAAGATTTGCACGATACTGAGGGTTCAGTTTGATAAGATACCGGAATTGTACTTGTTAAATATGACATATATGTTTGATGGTACTGATTTAAAGAAATATTGGCAGATAATATTGTACATGATTATGGCAGCACGAATAGAATATGCAAGCCTCTGGAAAACTCAGCAAATACCCACAATTGAGCAGTGGTGGGTAGCTTTTATTGAAAACAGGAACGCAGATATAGTCTCTCAGAGACTAAAGGGGAAATCAGACGATGAGATTAAAAAAAATGGCAAACAGTGTTGGGTAATTGCTAGGTACTGTCAGCAAATAATGCTTAAATTATGGTATATACTGTTTGTGAGGAGGCAATCAGATGTAAATCATGAAACAAGATATATGGATGTTGTGATGCAGGAACTATCATGTAATACTATCATGTTACAGTGGCACATTTAAGTTTGGAATGTAGATGATATAGTAGAAAATGAAATTTAGTTCGATGTGGAAGATCAGTAGAAATATAACAGTGAAATGTACAATGCTAAATGTTTATTTTATATGATTGAACTTTAATAAAATTATAAAAAAAAGAATAATGAAAAGGGATGAAAACTAGGAACATAATGAAATACAGATTTAAAATAAAGGACCCGACTACAAACAACAAATTATTTAAAAAGTTTTGAATGAACAGAAGGATATTCAGCTGACATTGAAAAGAGCACAAATATGGTTATAGACAGGAAAAGATTGTTCCACAAGCAGGGGACTGCTATAGAAAAAAACAACTCCCTGGCACATTTTTTGTGGCAGAGGCATTTGGGTCCAGACTCTTAAGATCTTCAGAGTTACATATAGAAGAAACTGCTTTGGTCAGACCCACCTAGAAAACTGTGTTCAATTCTGGGCGCCACAGTTCAGGAAGGATGTTGACAAGCTGGACCATGTCCAGAGGAGCACAACCAAAATGGTAGAAGGGCTGGAAACCATGCCCTATGAGAACTGGCTTTGGGAATTGGGTATGCTTAGCCTGGAGAGGAGAAGGTTAAGAGGGGACATGATAGCTGTGTTTAAATGTTTGAAGGGATGTCATATGGAGAATGGAGCAAACGTGTTTTCTGCTGCTCCAGAAACTAGGACACAAGGCAATGGCTTCAAACTTCAAGAAAAGAGATTCCATCTAAACATTAGGAGGAACTTCCTGATGGTAAGAGCAGTTCAATAGTGGAATATGCTGCCTCAGAGTGTAGTGGAATCTCCCTCTTTGGAAGTTTTTAAAGAAAGGCTGGATGGCCATCTGTCAGGAATGCTTTGATGGTATGTTCCTGCATGGCAGGGGGTTGGACTCAATGGCCCTTATGATCTCTTCCAACTCTGTGATTCTGTGATCCTACAAAAGTGATCTTGCTGTAGTGGGGGGAGTTATTTTGTGGGGCTGAAACTGGGACAGGAGGGTGAACCCTCCCTAGTTGTATAGCTATGGGCAGGACAAATTGACTATTATACCTTCAAATAAGAATTTGTCCCCTTCCCATGAAATTTTCTCTCAGCCCCCAAATATATCACACCTTGAAGTCTGGTATTTGCTGTGTTCACATTCTCTTAGTAAGTGTCTGCCCTTTTTCTCTGGATGCCTGAAGGTCAAGATGCTTACCTCTAACTGTGATTCTTCAAGCAGTCCTCTCTGAACTCATGCAAATGGGTTGTTCTGCACCCATGCAACTGCACATTCAAAAACTTCTAGAGTTAGCTTGTCTTTCTGGGGGAGGGGAGCCCCACTCCCCTTGTACTGTGCCTGCACCAAGAAGCTTCCTCAGTTCCAGTCTGGCACATACGTGACAAAAGCAGAAAGACGCAAGGCAGGACTACACAGAGTACAAGTGAGCTTGTTGTGTGAGCTTAAAGATGACCACTCACAGAACCATAGATATAAGTAAGCAACCTGTCCTTTGGATTACCAAGGCAAGCCCTTTTCCTTGGATGCCTAAAGTTTATTCATTAACATCCAAGTGAAGTTTTAAGTTCTAGCTATGCTAAAAATGTGGGGACTAAAATAAAATTTCATTCGAGGAAAGAATACTTATGGGGGGGACAATGCTCTCACTTTGCTCCTTGATACAATAGATACCTGTGACCTTCCATTCCTGGTGTACTGGTGCCATCTCCTAACACACATATACACATGCACACACATGTATTCATATGTTACCATCTGGGTAAGTCAGGGACAGATAAAGTGTATCCTGAGGGCTGCATGCATTCTCCTAAGCCTCATTTTACAGCCCTCCCCACCATCATTTACTTTTTTAAAAAACTGACACCACACTTTGCAACTGATGTCCAACACCACTTGTCCACCTGGAATTAAACTTTGCCCCTTTTATACCTCCCTGACTCTCAGGTTTTTTTCCCTAGTGCTTCCACTACTTGATCTGAATCTTGTGAATGAGAAAAGCATTCTGGATATTCAGGTGTTCTATTTGCTTTCTTGGGAGCCATATCTTCTCTAACTGGAAGGGTGGGGAGTTGGAGACCACTTTGCTGAAGTATGGAAATGTGAGCAAGAAGCCTTGTGTGAGAAATAAATTATGGCTACCCAGCTGGGCTGGGGCTGCTGTAGATGGAGAGGGTCAGTCAACTCACTTACAGAAGGTTCTTTGCCATTAATAGAATGCTGGAGAAATTAATATCCCAGCTGCATAGTTAAGCTTAAATTGATCCTATTAGGGAAATACAGGATTCCAGAGCCTGGGAACATGATCAGGTACAACATATTGTATTTCATCACTTTGACTGCCAGGTCTTCCAACAGGAAGGCATGCACACAAACTCTCTCTCTAGTTTTTATTATTCTTCCCTTTCTGCATTAAATGAATCTGGGATGTGTAGCTGTCAAAAAATATGGAAAACAAAAGAATGGCCCACAGATTGAAAACGTTCAATATACATTCCAATCTCCAAGAAAGGGGATATCATGAACTGCAGTAACCAGAGGACCATTGCTTTAACTTCCTTTACAGGCAAAGTCATGATTAAAATTCTGCAACCAAGACTTCTATTATATATGGAGCAAGAAATACCAGATGTCCAAGCTGGGCTGAGGAAACAAAAAAGGCACTAAAGATCATATTGCAAAGCTACGTTGGATAATGGAGCACACCAAAGAATTTCAAAAGAAAATAATCCTGTGCTTCATAAATTATAGCAAAACCTTTGATTATATAGATCATGAAAATCTATGGATTGCTCTGTGTGCCACAATATCCAATTGTCCTAATGTATAACCTGCACACAGGACAAGAGTCTATGTTAGGACAGAATATGTAGAAACATTCCAGTTGGCAAGAGGGTCTGGCTGAACATATCATATGTAAAGCAGAATTAGACTTGGAGGAAAGAGGTGTGAAAATTGGAGGAAGGAACATCAACAATTTAAGATATGCAGATGACACCATACTACTAGAAGAGAACAGCAAAGACTTGGAACAGTTACTGAAAAAGGTCAAGGCAGAATGCGAAAGACACTTTTACAGCTGAAGGTTAAGAAAACAAAAATAATGACCACAGGTGACTTACATGACCTTAAAGTAGATGATGAAGACACTGAAATAGTTCAAAATTTGCCATACTTTGGCTCAGTCATTAACCAGAATGGAGACTGCAGTCAAGAAATCAGAGGAAGACTAGGAGATGGAAGGGCAGCTAGCTATGAAGAAGCTAGACAAGACCCTGAAGTGTAAAGATATATCATTGAACACTAAAGTTAGAATTGGCTGTGCCATCGTATTTCCAGTTTCCAGTATGGTTGTGAAAGCTGGGCAGTGAAGAAAGCTGATAGAGAGAAAATCAATTCATTTGAAATGTGGTGCTGGAGAAGAGTTCTACAGATACCTGGCCTGTCGAAAACACCAATGAATGGGTCTTGGAGCAAACCAAGCCTGAACTCCCCCTAGAAGCCAAGATGACTAAACTGAGGCTGTCGTACTTTGGCCATATCATGATAAAGCACAACTCCCTAGAAAAGGCAATAAAATGCTTGGTAATGTAGAAGTCAGTAAGAAAAGAGGAAGACTGCATTACAGATGGATAGATTCGATCAAGGAAGACACATCCTTGAATCTGCAAAACCCAAGCGCAGCAGTTGATGGTAGGGTGACTTGGGACTCTCTCATCTATAGGGTCTCCATAAGTTGGTGCCAGGCTTCTTCACAGCTTGTTCTTGTTAACTGCTGTCAAGTTGACTTCAACTTGACAGCAGTTAACAACAACAAGCTATGAAGGAGCCTGGCACCAAGGCAATAAATGTCTAAATTGCTGTCCACATATGCCTTTCCACCCTCCTCTGGAATACCTTCAAGGAAGAGATTCCACATTCTTTCAAAGCAAGCTCATTCTGGTGCTGCATTGACTATAGGCAGGAGTTCTTAATATTTAATCAAAATCTACTGTTCTCTACTTTAATATTATCAAAAAACAAAAAAACACCAGATGTAGTATCAGTGCCAAGCATCCATGACCATGGTGAGTTCCATGATGCAGGCAGCATATTAGGAAGGGTGGAGGTTCACACCACCCCATCTGCTGCATGGAAGATTATTCATCTAAACTGTGTTCTCCCAGCCAGAAGCGATCACTGCTCCTGCCACCATTGCCTGTCCAGTGCAGGGCTCTGCTGCCATTATAAAGCTGCTGTGGGGACATTGCCAGTGGAACTTTCCTGACCGCCTGCCTCAAGGTTTACTTTGATGGGTCCTTCCTAATAGTGATGCACTGTGGCCAAAAAAATGCCTGTACCACCATCACTCTACCAGCAGTTTTGACAAATACTGTTTGAACTAGCTTTAAACACTAAAATTTCATAGTGAGGCACGAGGTAAGGTTATCTGTGTTATCATTACTAATATTATGGCAAAAAAAGGAAAAGCTTGGGATGGGCCATTCTGTGTGAGAAGACATGACATCTTCTTATGGCTCTGTGCAGCAAACTGCATAAGACACCTGGTTTACTTCTGCTTCTGCTAGAGGCCTTAGATAATCCTCAATATGGGAGAAATAATACTGTCTTGTCTTACAAGACTGCAGCAAAAATGTATTATATTGAAAGAATACCCTAAAAACCTACATATATAAATGCTACATATTACTATTAAGTTAGCTGATAGTATTACTCTTCTGCTCAATATAAAAGATTGATAACACTGTAGTCAATATGGTCCCCTGCCGCTAAGCAGATAGATTCTTATATGCATCACTGCCAAATATTTACAGCTGTCCAAGGCCAAAAGAAGGGTTATTTTCTATTCAGAAGGCCACAAAAGTAAATTTATGTTTTCACATGGTAGTTCAAGGATAGAGGCCGCTGGGAAAAGACTGGGGAGGAAACTTCCTTTTAAAAACCGTCTTGTAATGTTCTCATATCTGTAAGGATAGGGGATGGGTCATTCCTGTACAGTTTAGTTTCTGCTATTTGATTCTATCCTATATAACCCTGGGACCCTGCCTTCCAATTGCATCATTGGGAGATGTACCCCTGCCAGGGGACTCATCATCTAGCCATGTGGATTGACAGTGTTGGCCCTGGGAAGATCTGGGTAGAACTGATTGTTTAGGGACCCATTTTTATTATCTACTCTGATAGGATGCTAGAATTCATCCATTAAAGGGACACGATGCTTCCTTGCTATAGGCAGCTACACAGGTTTAACAGTGATAAAGTTTATCTAACAGCAGCGATATCATCAGTTTTCAGTATTAAGCAAAGTTCCTGGGATGAACCGAACTGTAGCAAGTTCCACCTCAGAACACACTGCATCACGAAGCTGCCTCTCTGGACTGTGCCACCTTTTTAATTAATCTTAACAAATCAAAGTAGAACACATAGTTTCAAGTTTGTAACTGCCTCTTACTGTACAGCATTGCTGAAGGAAGAAGCTTTGCATGAAAGGCCATCAGTCCTGGGAACTAGCATTAACAATGGGTGAAATTGATTCTGGGAATGCCCAAGATAGAAATAAATGCCAGCTATCCAAGCCTAAGCAAACAGACTGTATGTCACATACCTTTTACATCCAGCTTGCAGTCTACAGAGGCTTCTCCAAGAGGGTTCACAGCTTTGCAAGTGTAGACCCCACCATCAAAGGGGCCGGGCTTGCGAATTTCTAGAGAGCAAACACCTTGGTTTGTGATGGCGAGATATCTGGGGTTTTCTCGAATCTCCATTTGATTTTTCATCCAAATGACTTTGGGCTGAAACACAGTAAAGGTAATGAAATAGAAATGAACAGATTTTTTTAAAAAAAACTGGGTAGAAAGAACTGTTCCCTGACACAGCTGGATAACTACAGAGATTTCTGGACAATCTCTGACCTTCATTACTTTTCTATTCTTATACCTCTGAAGATTTAAAATATAATTGACCAGTTCCTCAGCATTGCTACAGACTGTAACAACCATGAAGCATTTGCTAATACAGGGTGGCACTCATGAATATACCAGTGATGTATTTAAGTCTTTTACCCCAAGTGTCAAGTCGTCTCAAGTCCTTGAAGATACTTTCAAATCAAGTCTCAAGTCTGGGAGCCAACTTTATACCTCAACCTATATTCCAGAATTTCTAGACAGGGTCCAATAAAGTCAGTTTTAACAATTTAAGTAGAGCTGGCTGCTCACATGTGCAATTTTGCCATCTGCAGCTTTGGAAGTAGGGAATGAGATCCTTCTTATTCCCCCTTCTCAAAATTGGAGGCCTTCGTGCCAATGGGCATAAAAGAGTCTGCAGCTTTGGATGTGGGGGATAGGAGCTTTCTTACTCCCCATTACTGAAGCTTCAAAAGCCTTAGAATGAAGGATCTTTCCTGGTCAAGTCTGTCACCTAACACATTTGCTGTTCCCCTCTGAGAAATCCACCCAGCAATTTAGGGGTAAGTCTTGTCTTCTGCTATTAGGAAACGTTTTAGAAAGCTCCTCCAATATGCAGTGGGGACAGGCTGCTGAGCAGACCTCACGCTTGCAACAAGCCTATTGCTTAACCCATTTGCTGTTCCCTCTGAGAAATGCCCCCACACTTTGGGCTTGAGACAGAATGTCATGTGACCAGGAGGCAAAAAGAGATGGAAGCGTTGTTCAAAGTTGTAAGGTTTCTGGATGAATGTGTTACGTTACTGAACCAAGGGCAGCAAGTCCGTCATTAAAAATATACAAGTCTCAAGTTGAATTGAGTTGAGTTGAGTCAATGCATCATTTATTGCTCAGTCAAGTCTGAGTCAAGTCACTGAAGTGACTTAAGTCTGACTTAAATCCAAGTTAATTGACAAGAGTCTACATCACTGGAATATACCCATTGTTTACTGTTTAGGAGCATCTCTACCAGATCTTGGAAAATTGCTAGGCATCCTGGGAGTTGGTAGAAAGCCAATTTGTTCATCTCTATCACAAGAAATTTCCTTTTCTTTTAGCACATGGGCTAAAAGAAAGAGTGGATTACTTATAATCACAAAAGCACTATTACCGTATGGTATTTCTGAAGCAGTATGAAGCAGTAGGCACTTTGGATAAATTCCCAAGAAAATAACTAACCCCTGATCTAGCTCACACTCTCTGACCAGATCCTACTAGAGTTCAATTACTCTAATGCCTCTCACTAAGCTTCTACTGAGAACTGAACTTCCCAAAACGGCCACACTCCCTGGCTGACAGAGGGACTTCTAATGCCTAGCCCTTTGCTGGGCTCTCACTGAAGAAATAAAAATACCTATGGATATTTGGCTTTATATAGCTTTTTCTCTCTGCCATAAGCTCTTCCAATACCCTACTGGGCTGGGTTTCTCTTCTGAGGTGCTATTCTGGTTGGCTAACAACCTGCTTTCAGGCTGCACTGGCCCCCCAGATAGCTAAACCCCCAGAACTTCACCACAATAGGTAATGCACCTGGGATTACATAGAACAACTATGGCAGAATCAGGAATGAATCTGAATATATCTCTTGCATCATTCTACTATACAAGATTGCAGAGAAGGAAGGCTTTATATTTGGGGCACTTTTCTTTCAGCACAACCGAAGACATGGTCATGCAGGGGCTGGAAGGAGCTACACTGACTACAAAGTCTAAGCAGAGAACTTGTCCCCCTGCAGTTCGAGTGTAACTCCTATAAGCTGTCACCACTGCCTATCCTGGAAGAACAGCTAAAGAGCCACACATTCCTCTCCTGTCTACAGGGATGCCTGAAGATCCACACTTCTTCATCTGTTGGGATGTACTCCTCTAAAACTACGGGGATGCACTCCTCTAAAGACTGTAGTGCAGTTTTTAGCTAAAAAAAAAGTGTGTGTCAAAATGTGTTTTAAAATGCATATTTTGAGATAAAACACATTTAGAAATGCTTGTTTGGGGAAAATCATATTTAAGAACACTTATTTAAAAACATTTAAATGGTAATTTTCATGCAGAATTATAAAAAGCTAGCATAGATACCTGGTGTTGCCCAAGATTTTATTTTCTCATAGGAAATACTTGTTAGAAAGATCCTGTGTCTCTAATTCCCCAAATTGTCTTGTCCAGTCCCTGAAACTTTTCCCCATATTCCTCAATCCAATCTGTATTCAGAGTTATTAACATACAGAGGTTTGGTTTCTGAGGGAATACACTGTCCTTCTCCTTGCTGCTAGGCTTTGTCTCCATAGCAACTGGCCAGGCCCAAGAGCTCTCTGGCTGACAATTCTAAAGGCCCCTCCCTAAACTGCAAATCCCAGGATTCCATAGAATCTTCTCAGGCAGGGAGCCAATCATATGAGGTCTCTGCCTCACACAGCCAATCATATGAGGTCTTCACCTGACACAAGCAAACATACAAACTTTGACTTTTATATAGTAGATATTTTTGGAATCATGTGCAAGTAAGAGCAGAATGAAGAGAACACATGCAAATGTGTCACAGGCTATAAACTGACTGATCCATTCTCTTACAATTTACTTATCCTCCCACCACTGCGATGAAAGAGACTGAATGTAGCTAAGAAAATTCCCTAGATTTACTCTTCCTGTACCTGTTATAAAATCCTTTCTTACAGCAGAAAGTCACTGTTCATTCTTTAACCCAGAGCAGTACTCACCTGTGGAAAACCCCGAACACAACATACAAGCTGAGTACTGTAACCTCTGGTGGTGGTTCTGTCAGTCAGAGGCTGGGTGAACTTTGGAGGTTCAGTGAAATCTCGGCTACTGAACTTCTCTGATTTGCACACAATTACTAAAGGAAGGGGCAAATAGATACATGACTGTAAATAAGAGTAAGTACAATTTTTGAGAAAGTACAAAGCTTGAAAAATCTGCTTACCAGAATAAGTGTACATAACATGAGCAACAATTCCTCTTTTGCCCTATATTCAACTAGGGATATAATTCTTTGCTAATTTCTTGAGGGATGCGATAGGTAATCCTAGCCATTTTCTTCTCACTGTGAAAAGTCTTTGACAACTATGGAATCTTCCAAGACTGTGTGCAAAATTTGCACAAGGTGGTTTTTCACACACACACACACACACACACACAATACAGTATTTCCTGTCAAGTGTTAATTGTGCAGAAAATGTTATTTTCTGTGCCAAACAACCACATGTGAATTTTGCACAGAATAAGTCCTGAACTTCCAAAGTTCTCAGCAATCCAGGATTCTTCTCACTACAGTTTCTTGAGAAACATGTTATTCGACCATTTTTCAAATATTTCTAAATATTCAGCCCTTCCCTACATTCACCTCTCAAAAAAAAAAATGCATCCTGTCTCCAGCCACGTATGTACATTTCTAGTTTTCATGAGAGACTTCAAAGAGACTTTCCCACTGTCTCATCATAATCCTTCCATTATAATCCCTACTCTCTTATAGCCAAACCATAACGCCATTCATAGACATTTTCTATACTTTAGATGATCTATCTGGAATACTTAGATTGCTGTAACTCCTTTTCAAGGTGGACAGTTAACCTAACAAAAGAAGAGACAGGGTTCCTTCCCATTTCTTTCTTGTCATGTTTCTTTAATCTCTACCTGATTTTTTGATGTGTGCCACATCCTTGGTGACAGCAGGTTTCTCACTGAGGCCGCAAGGGTTCTCTGAGTAGACTCGGAAAGAGTAGCTATTGCCAATGATGAGATCAGATACCGTGCAGCTAGTGCGATTGTAGTGTTCCAGAACAGTGAACCATTGCTGGAAAGCAAGGAAGACCAATCTTTAAACATGAAAATATCCAAGTTCAGGGCAGACAGCTGTCTTGTACACTTCCTCATACACTTACCTGCCCCAGAGACAAAACCTTCCCCAACTAAGAATTATTGTACACTGTTGAACATTTCAGTTGACAGAATGGAATGGTGTTCTCTTTGGTTAGTTGTTCTATATGAGGTCGCATGAGAATGGAAGGAACTTGTGCCACTGATGGAAACATTTCTCCTGTGTGTGATTTTTCTTGGGACTAAAGTACAGGAGGAAAGAGATGCAGAATATCCCACATACTGCAGCCTCCATCTTTTCATATCAGTGCATTTAATAAAACATGTGGTTTAACCTGTTTGTTTCAGTTTGTGATGTTTTCAGAGTCATTATTAAAACTGAGAAAGCAGAACTTAGAATGTTTTTTAAAACCACATTAGTGAGCTATTACCTTTAGAAGTGTTAGCTATAATTTTAAGAGTTATATACTAGTAACAACTATGTTACCTTTGCCACATGGCCAAAACTGACCACAACAGTATTTTAGAAACAATGTTGACCATTTTTTTAAAAAAATAGTTTACATCTCACTACCTTACTTTCTAAAAATAGTGTTTTGCGCCCTCATTATCCCCTATGCCAATGAGTTACACATGTGATGTTGTTATTTGTTAACATGGTACTTCCCAGTTTTGAGAGAAACAACTCACACTCCAGATAGAAGACAGAAGAAAGAAAAACTCTCCCTGCCAGACTTTCCATAGTTTCCAGCATTTCTCTTGCACTGGGGTGGAAATTCATGACTGGAATTCTTTACATAGCAAAATACTCTGCACTGTGGGCAATGACACCAGCAAACAGAGAGAATCCTTCCCTCTTTCTAGTCATCTAGCATTCTTCCACTCTCACTTGAAATGGATAGGCCAGATGAAAAACTGCTAATATACTGTAAATCACAACCCTAGTTTTCTGTGTACCTGTATACAAGACTGCAAAGGTCTTGTATCTTGTGACAAGGTCTTTGATTCTCAGATATTGAAAAGAATTCTTGCACATCTGGCACCATTCATGTATATCCCTACAGTCTAAAATAATTAATTCCCAGAATGTGTGTGTTGGCTTTTGAACGTATGAGTGCACTCTCAACATGGAAGAAACACTGTGAAGTATTACATGGTGAAGAAGGCAGTTTAAATTGGTAGGAAATACTAAGGAGAAAGAGCTGGGCAAGCATAACTGTGGGCTATTTGATTAAAATGCAGTAGAAGCAAGTACTGTCAAGATGAGACAATCACAACTTTTCCTCACAGCACGGGGAATCACCAGAACCATGATTAGTATCTGGTTCTTGATGTGCGTACTCAGGGTAAAATGCCTGGAAAACATCTCAAGTGGCTGCGTATACACTAGATCTTTAATGTGTACCCTCATTTACATGTGAAATGTTCCCAGGAATCTGAGTGGACACACTCAGAAGTACCAAGAATATTTCTGCAGAGAAGTTAAGGGAGGCACACGCCACAGATCCAGGTCCAGAAATAGCTAAAGGCATCAACTCTTCCAGAGAGATTATGATTGGTCCCACAAACAAAGCTCTGTTACAAAGGCAAACTAAGCTGACCTTCTGCCATTTCTGAAATAGAAATAGCTGATGGAGGATCAGAGGGGGGGAAAGTTCTCAAGGGAAAGATTTGTTGGACTAAATATGGATATATTTATAAAGAATGGTTTGTTGGCTTTTAGTTAAAAATCTGTTTGTACATTTTTTTACTTTGATTTCCTTCTCATTCAATATATTGTTACTGTTTCCATTTATTTTAGTTTTTAAAAAGCATTAAAAATATCGCAAGCATTTTTTTTACAATTATAATTTCTGTTGCTTTTAAAATCCACAACCTAAACCAACTGTGACCATATTCTGTATTTCTAGGGTCATTCATTGTCTAGCCTGTTGGTGAATGATGAAGTGTATTTTGCCAAATAACCAAAACTCTTCAAAGGTGCACTGGATCTATAATCAGTGTCAAAGCTAGTGCAGTATAGTGATTAGAGTCGTAGAATAGGGACACCTGAGTTCACATATCCACCTTGTCACACCAAGGCCAGATGGCCTTGAGTCTTTAAATATTTCCTCAACCTGAACTACCTTACAGGGTTGTTGTGACAATAATCAGGGCAGGACACATATATGGTTATTTGAAATTTTTTTATTTTCTCTCAGCATAACCCACCTGATAGGTTGTTGTGAAAATCAAAAGGGTAGAAATTATACAGCAGTTTGTAGAATGGTAACTGCTACAGAATTTTAAATATAAAATGAATGAAACCTTAAACAGCTCTTACTAAACAGGAAGCTATGAGGGGATCTACAGCTCCAATTTTTTGCAAATATTTTAGTTTTCTTCAGTATGACAAACTGAAGATGTATTTGAGAACTTCTTTGTTTCACTACATAAAACTGTGTACTGTGCTCATTTTAAAAATCAATGTCAAGTGTTTGATTAAAGTATAACCTTCAGGGGCTTTCCACACTACTCTGTTATACTGCTATTATTCCACTTTCAACATCCTATGGAATCCTGGGGTTTGTAGTTTAGGGAGGAGCACTTAGAATTCTCAGCCAGAGAGCTCTTTGGCCTCTGTAAACTACAAACCCCAGAATCCCACAGCATGTTGAAAGTGGAACAATAGCACTATAACAGTGTAGGGCGGAAAGGCCCTCAGTCTTCAGATGAAGACTGCAATTATGTATATGTATATTAAAATACAAACCCTGTTGAGTTTGATGGGAAAACTCCATATAGGATTGTGGCCAAATCTTCTAGAGAGGAAAATATTGTCACAAAAGCCTTTAGCAGCAGTTTAGCTAAATTCGTTTTAAAGTATGGGTCAGGGTGATGGCTAAAGGACCAACTATTGTTCCCCACAAGATCTTCAACATCCAGCCTTTTTTCCGAGCCCATACATTCTCTAGTCCCCACTTTTTACCTTAGTCTTCATGTCTGCTTTCTGGACTGTGTAACCTGTGAGATCAGCATTGCCAGTATCTTTAGGTGGGCTCCACTCCAGCGCCACATTAAAACCCCAGACATCTACCAGCTTCAAGTTCTCAGGGGGGCCTGGTCTCTCTGAAAAATGTCACAAAATGTAGACAAATTACTGTTGATGCATCAAGGACATGCTACTTACAAAGGTACAGTACAGAGCGATACACCAGGAGGCACTAGATAACAAAAACTGCAGCCATTCAGCCATCCTGCTGAAAAAGGAACACCATGCAGTAAATGCATTCTCATTCATCATAATCATGAGTGGCTGAAAGGAAATTTTACTTGACTTGAGTATAGCCTTAATGCCCGAAACAATGACTCCAAATTCTTGAATCCCTTTTAGCTATAAACTTTCTTTTTACCCAATTATGTAAGGAGGTCAAACTCACAACATAACAGTCTTCTCAGGAAACATGCTAAATCAGGGGTGGGCAACTATGGAGGAGAACAGAAGCAATCACCGCTCACTATGCTGGTTAGAACTGCTAAGAGTTACAGTCTAACATCTGGAGAGATACAATTTTCCCATCCCTGCCTTTACAGAATTTTGCCTCAAAAGAAAATATACATGATCACAGTTTCAATCAGAATTGGGGTGAACTGCAGAGTGTAGGTCACATGTGGACACCATGGCCATCCAAAGGCCTCCAAGGCCTTCGACTGGATTTTTTTAAAACTAAAATCACTTCCCTTGCTCCTAGGTAATGTGGAGAGATCATTCATAACGTTTTTGGGGAGGGAGAGCTCTTTTGGCCCAAGAGAAGTCTTTTTTTTTAATGAAGAGACAAACTGGAAACAAACTCAATGGTCATGGGGTAGGCTAGTGGGATTTCTAACCCATTTAGACCCAGACTGGGCAAATGCACCACTGGGGTAAGCCACAATCCCACATTCATAGAAACATTCATGGACTGATTTAGGCCAATTTTTGATGGTTTGGGGGAAATTGGATGGAGGTGGAAAAAAGGCAAACCAATATGTTTTGGAGTGCTTTGGAAATGTTTTGGCTTTTTTTTTTAATCACACACATGCAAAGGAAGGGATCCAGGGCCTTTGGGCGTATCCTGGGGTGTGTGTAAAGGAGCTTGGTGGGCATAATTTCCCAACCTTGGTTTTAGATGATAACTCAAACTATATGGCTCCATTGCCCTTACCAACCACCTGGAGATGAATAGTGGCCTTGTCTTCTAATTCATCCAAAATCCTAACAGTCATTTCATATTTTCCAGAATCTGTGCGCTGTGCTTCCCGGATGAAAAAGATGGAGTCTCTGTCACTGTTGCGTATAGTCACTCGCTTGGGATCCAAAGGTTGCCCTTCTTTGGTCCAGGTCACCTGTGGCTTTGGTTTTCCCTAAGAAAAGTACACAAGAGAAAAATCGTTTACAGCTCAATTTTATTCTGTCATTGTATGTTTATATAAATGTATGTTTATATAAACATACAATGAGTTACAGCAATGGGCAGCTATTCTTCCTTCATGGAGACCTAGAGTAGGCTAGCACTTAATACAGCACTATGGAGCAGCATATTTGTAGCAGAGTTTAGTAGTTTGCTTAGTTTCTGTGTTTAAAGTAGTTTAGAAGAACACAGATACATAGCATTACCCTTATTTCCAGGAGCTATTTCCATCTTTGTAGCAGATCCAGTAATATTAATACTATTCTATTACTGGATTACAACCATTGTTTGTGCTACTGTATTAGTTAAGTGTGCTGGAGTAAGGGAGCCATAAACAAATTTTTATCCTGAGGGTTTTCCTAAAAGCCATGGGCTCTAAATCCCTCTCTTAATAAAATATTTAGGGACAGCTGGAACAAGTATGAATGTGTGTCACAACAGTTGCTTCTGGCAGCTGTCCCTTTAAGGGAGGGCCCTAGATCCACATTAAAGTCTGTCCAAAAATACCCAAGCACCAAGGAAATGCACAAAGTCCTATACTCTATTATAAACCCCTTTACGCTACTCCATATTGTTAGTGCATGCTATTTTTGGTAAAGAGTTATTTTAGGCTCTGGGTTTACAATGCTGCAACACTCCTGCTGGACTAGAGCATTTTGTTTCTGCCTTCTGAATATAGATAGCAAGCTTGATATTAGATTTGATCATTATGTAGAGATATTTTGTTAGGTAGGAAAGAGAAATGCCAAGCAGGAAAATCAGAGGAAGATCAAAGAAGATTTAGTATCAGAATTTAGTGCTGTGAAGAGTCAAATGAATAGATATAAGATCCTTTTTCATTAGTGTTCTGGGATTAGAAGGTTGCCAAGGAGAGACAGGTTCTGCGTAGCTTGCAATATACAAACAGAATGCTTCTATAAAATATATCTGTCAGCCAAACACAGCTTGGCTAAGATTCAACAGTTTGTGCAGTACCCTGTTTGTAAGCTTAGCATACACTGATATGAAAATCTTCTCAAGCTTCAATATTTCTTTTTTGTCTCCTAAGTAATCAGACCACATTAAAAAATAAATAAAGTTCACCTAGACCTTCAGTAAATTCTCATTTAAAGTCAATTCAGACTGGATGGGAAGAATTGCATCCATGTTTTCAAACAAGCAGAACTAAGTCACTAGACTTAATATGCAATTGAAATAGTTATTATTTGGATTATACATTCAGTGAAATTTATGGGGTAGTTCTTGGTTCAAAAACTGTGTGCAAATAATTTGGGCATGTTTAAACATTACAGCTGAAACTTAATGGGATTTAATACCGGAAAGTAACTGGGCTCAAAAGCCATATGTTGAGTAAAACTGTGTAAAAAATGCACACGTTAGGGAAAACTGTGTATGAGAATAAAAACATGCTGATACAGAAAATGGATGGAATGCACTCATGGTTCAATAACAGGAACTTGGAAACATTTCTTTTTTGGATTACAACTTCCACATTCCTTCAGCAGGCTGACCAGTGGCGATCTTTATTCTGTTCTGCAGCTCCTACCAAAAGACTATTTAGACTACAGTTCCCTTTAACTGACCATGCTGGCTGGAGGATTCTGGAAGCTGTAATCCAAAAATCAACTTTTCTGAGCCCTGTTATTAAGTCATTACTCTGTTCCATCCAATTTACACACCAGGCTGCACTTTTAAAAAATGAACATTTGTTTTTAGTTTCATATACAGTTTCCCCTAACATTTCACACACAATCTTACCTAACTAGTTATTACTGCTCAGGCATTCTGGGCATTTCTATTCTAAAAAAAGTTGTTTTTCAAAGCTCTATTTGAATAAATGTGACACTTAAGACACACTTAAATTAGTCTGACCACACTATATATATATACTTTCTCCCTCACTAATCATGTTTTAGTTGCTGAAATTTGTTCACTGAAACACACCTCAGAGCATGAGTCTTTTATAGCTGCCGCTTTGCCTTCTCAGCTATTGTTAGTTTCTTGATCCACTTTCATAGAGCTTTTTGTTAGACAAGACAGAAAGGGTAACAGTCATTAAATAGGAATCATGATCCACATACCCGAAAAGGGATCATCAAGTTCACCACTTCTCCCACACTCCTCATGTACAATTCTCGCAAGTGGCGCGGCAGTCGGATCTTGGGTTGCTCTGGGCAAAGCAAAGTTAAACCAGTCTGTCATTGGTACTGCAGAACTCTAGTGTGTCCACTTAGATATCTACAGGTCAATCTTTCAACTGAATTTCACAGCATATCTCATTTTTTTAGTCTGCTTAAAATCAAAGAGGAGGAAGGAAACCAGTGCTTCCTTCTGGCACCATGAACACAAATCTAGAGAGATAAGGAACAGAAAATGATGAGTTTTTCCAATCTGAAAAACAAACACAGGAATGAGTTCTAATCAAAGCTATAGAAGAATCTCTCTACCCCTCATCCATAATTAAATGACACATCAACAACCTGCCACAATCTAAGAAGGCCCAGGTCAAGCTAACAAATTTTATCTGAAAGTTATTAACAGTGATGATTCTATGACTGGAAAAATTATTTTGGGGGAACTAGAATCCTAGAATCCCTCTGCCAGTATGTCCATTGGCCATGAAAGCTACCAGTCTGTAGGAGCTATACTCCAAGAGAGTTACCTTTTAAAGCTGCAATTGAGATTCCAAAAAACTCATTTGCTTACAGCTTTTGTTGAGCTAAAAGCTGCACAGAACTTGGCTGTCAAAAAAAAATCATAAATGAAACTTGCTAAAGCAAATCTAAACTATCATTTACTAACAAAAGCTTTGCATGCTAACATGTAATCAAACTTGCAAGGCTTAACTAATAACCTGTTTTATGAGATAACAAATTGAAACTCAACAGACATTACTGTGTCTTCACTTTTTTTTTTTACTTTTTTTTTCCTACTCATGACTGCCAGGTGGAAACTATTAGCATTACCAATGTATGCAAACCACAAAGTCCTACTATTTTATGAACTAATTAGTTTGTGCTGGCTGCTGGTGCTGCTCAGCATTATCTGCAAAACTACTGCAATTTTTTTTGGAATTAATGTAATAGAATAAACTATTGTAAAAACGATTGACTATGAACTTCAAAAAACCAAAGACAACTGTTCCCGAGAGACCTTCAAAGACATGTGGGTCCTACCTTGTCAAATTGACTATTTAGATAATTTTTTCTCTTATTCAGCTAGCAACAAATCCCACTGTGCTGAATTAATTTGAAAACAGAACAGAGTCATGAAAGTTTGATGATCATATAGGGTAAATAAATACATCTCTTTTTAATAGATGTGCAGCTAGATCTGGACCTTAGGAGTTCAGAGGATTAACAGTCCAAGGAGCACCTAAATAACAACTCCAAGAGTTGCAAGTGATGAGGGAAGTAGCAAACAGACTCAACCCTATCACATGGGCTGGCTAGGGTATGGCCATGTCCACTGCAGCTGATGCTTCTCCCTACAGTATTCTGCTGGAAAAGGGTTAAGAAAGTTAGTGTGCTTCACAACTAAAGCAATACAAATGTCCATCTAAAGAAGAATCTCATAAGACCATGAAGTCTAGGATATAAAATTACATAGCACTTATTCCCATTTAGAATCTACATGCACGTTGTATGGGGGCAATAATTTACAGGTACTATGAGATGATCTATAATGGAGTTGTTTAAAAATGACATTCTGGATCTAATAATATGCACGCAAAAAGATATAGTGTACTTGAAATGCTGTAGTTTTTAGAGTCCTAGCCACCAGCCTTCTTCAAAGGCCTGCTATGAAAATAAAAGGAGAGGTAGGCCTATGTATGCCACATTGAACTCACTGGAGAAGAGAAGGCATAAAAAAGAGTAATAAATATTAAATTCTTGAAATTAATGCATTAATTTCATTAAAGGAACGCATGTTGAGGATATGCTTAAATGCCCAACTACAATTAATTCTGTTCGGCTCTCCTAGATGTGTATTAATAAATAAACTTAGGAATAGCAAAATTATATTAGACTTTAGATCTCTCTAAAGATTATTGTTCAGGAGGTATTATGTATGACATTGTCTGCTGACAATGAGTTTAAAGCAATATCAGAGATGAACTAATTTAACAGGATTTTTTTGCCTTCTCAAACAGAGATATAGCACATTGGTATTCAGTATATATCAAGATGGTTATAAGAAGCATTTCAATATGACTAAATTTTCATAGCAAAGGCATTTGCATTTGTTAAAACTGCAGGAAGTGCCTTCTGCCATCCTTGGAAAGAGTCATGAGAAACTCTGTGTGACTTACAGCACTAAACTGTGGACAGTAATCTATCTCAAAGGATATACCACATTATATATATATATCACCCCTTTTCTGAAAATGGATGAAGACAATTTTTACTGTCTATCTTGAAAGATCAAAAGAATTGCTCCAACTGGAAAGTGCAGCATAATTCTCTCTTGCGAATGAAAAATTGAAAGTAATGCAACATGTAGTTGTTTTCTATTTGGCTACAGCAGAACAGTGTCAAATACATTTTGATTTTGTGAATTTCTTGTTTTTTTTGGGAGGTCACAATTGTCAGATATAAAAACTGAGTGGAAGGAGAAAAGTTGCTGGAGTGAGCACTGCCTGTGGAAACTCTTGTCTGCGAGCAGTCCCCAGGACTCTTCCGACTGTTCTTGGTGGGGAGATGTCCGTGGAAATTAGGTATATAATCCATTTTCCCTGTGTGGAGGAAAAGGACTCCACTGAGTCTTACTCTGACACCTTTTTCATGGTGTGGAACTGATCCTGGGAACTTGAAGGGTATGCCAATGGACTTGACGTTCTGGGAAGTTTAACCAAACGGTAAACCTTCAAGTACAGCTCTATTGTGGACTGTATACTCACCATCCAAAGAGTAACCTGGTTAAATATGGAGAGGCTTGTCAATAGACAGCTGACCACAAAGTGATGAATTGGACATAGCTACTATTAACAGACAAACGGTGTAAACAGCTGTGATCTACACCAGTGGAAAGACTGCCTGTTCTAATAGAATGGTGGATCTTTGGGGTACAAGGAATGAAAATGACTGTGTGTGAAAATGTAGAATTGTGTCAAGTGTTCTCCCTCCACAGTCAGTAAAAAAAATGGAACCCAAGGAAAAACCCACAAATTCTTAATTATTTGGATAACTTTATTACCTATATTGGAAAAAAACTTTACCAGACTATGCACACACTTATAGCCTCAGTTTCAATCTGTATTAGTATCAGGGCTGGTATCAGCACCCTTCAGCAGCTGCTAGGGTTTAAGAGCCCTAGTAGAGTCCACAAGCATTAATGTCTACCTTACTCACAATGCTTCAGACATTTATTTTGGCTCCAATTGTGGGTTTATCTGGCTGCAGTAGCTATGTATGGGTACACATTAGGGATGAAATGGAAATCTGTCAATTTCCCAACTGGGGTCAAATCTGGAGTTCCCAGTTCCTCAAGAAACCTACACTGAAAGAACAATGGCACACTGAAAGTTCCTGCAAATTGCAAGAACATGTTGTTATTCCTGGCACAAAATAAATTGCACGCTTTTGAGAACTATGAAAGAGCTTGAGAATGGGGGCAAATTTGCAGTGAAAATCATAGAATCATAGAAATGTAGAGTTGGAAGAGACCACATGGGCCATCCAGTCCAACCCCCTGCCATGCAGGAACATCCTCAAAGCACTCTCGACAGATGGCCATCCAGCCTCTGCTTAAAAGCCTCCAAAGAAGGAGACTCCACCACCCTCCAAGGCAGCATATTCCACTGCCGGACAGCCCTGACTGTCAGGAAGTTCTTCTTGAGGTTCAGGTGGAATCTCCTTTCCTGCAGCTTGAATCCATTGCTCCTTGTCCTAGTCTCTGGAGCAGCAGAAAACAAGCCCCCTCCCTCCTCTACATGGCATCCCTTCAAATATTTAAACATAGCTATCATGTCCCCTCTTAACCTTCTCTTCTCCAGACTAAACATACCCAGCTCTCTAAGTCTATCCTCATAGGGCATGGCTTCCAGGCCCTTCACCATTTTGGTCGCCCTCCTCTGGACCTGCTCCAGCCTGACCATGTCCTTCTTGAATTGGGGTGCCCAGAACTGGACACAGTATTCAAGAGGAGGTCTAACCAAAGCATAGTAGAGTGGTACCAGTACCTCCCTCGATCTAGACACCATACTCCTATTGATGCAGCCGAGAATTGCATTGACTTTCTTGGCTGCCGCATCACACTGCTGACTCATATTCAGCTTGTGGTCTATTAAGACTCCTAGATCCCTTTCACACGTACTGCTATCCAGCCATGTGTCCCCCATCCTATATTTCTGTATTCCATTTTTTCTACCTAAGTGTAGGACCTTACACTTCTCTCCATTGAATTTCATTTTGTTAGCTTTGGCCCAGCTCTCCAATCTATCCAGGTCATTTTGAATTTTGATCCTGTCCTCTGGCGTATTAGCAACCCCTCCCAATTTGGTGTCATCTGCAAATTTGATGAGCATGCCCTCTATTCTTTCATCCAAGTCGTTGATGAAGATATTGAACAGCACTGGGCCCAGGACAGAACCCTGTGGCACCCCGCTAGTCACTTCTCTCCAGGATGAAAATCAGCCATTCGTGATCACCCTTTGGGTTTGGTCGGTCAACCAATTACAAATCCAACTAACAGTAGCCCTGTCCAGCCCGCATTTTACTACCTTCTTTGCAAGAATGTCATGTGGAACTTTGTCAAAAGCCTTACTGAAATCGAGAAATGCTACATCCACAGCATTCCCTTCATCTATCAAGCTAGTAACTCTATCATAGAAAGAGATAAGATTAGTCTGGCATGACTTATTTTTGAGAAATCCATGTTGACTTCTCGTGATTACCGCGTTGCTAAGTGATTAGAAACTGACTGCTTAATGATCTGCTCCAGGATCTTTCCGGGTACTGATGTCAGGTTGACTGGGCGATAATTATTTGGGTCCTCTTTTTTTCCCTTCTTGAAGATGGGGACAACATTTGCCCTCTTCCAGTCTGCTGGAACTTCTCCTGTCCTCCAAGATTTCTCAAAGATTATAGCAAGCGGTTCTGAAATGACCTCTGCCAGTTCTTTTAATATCCTAGGATGCAATTCATCTGGCCCTGGAGACTTGAATTCATCCAGTGTGGCCAGGTATTCCTGTACCACCTCTCTACCTATTATGTGCCGCATTTCCCCTGCTTCCTCCCCTGCTCCCCAACCGCCAGGTTGAGTGCTTGTATGCTTCTGGGAAAAAACTGAGGCAAAGAAGGGGTTAAGTAGTTCTGCCTTTTCTCTTCCCCCTGTTAGTAATTCACCATCTTCTCTGCGCAGTGACCCTATCGTCTCCTTCTTTTTCCTTTTGCTACGGCTATATTTAAAAAAGCCCTTTTTATTGTTTTTGATGTCTCTTTTGATGTCTCTGGCCAGCCTAAGTTCGTTCTGTGCTTTAGCCTTTCTGACTTCCTCCCTACATCTCCTAGCTACTTGCTTAAATTCTTCTCAGAAGTCTCAGACACTCAAAAGTCTTCACACTATGTACTGAAAACTATGCAGCTACCTTCCATTTACAACAGATCCCACCACTCATTTTTATTGTTTTCTACTATGTACTTGGGAAAAGTGCCAAAAATGTAAAACTAAATTGGGTACTATATCCCTATACAAATGATGCAGTAACGGGTTCAACCTTGTGGCTGCAGCTGTGCAACCCAAATGTTATGCAATAGGGAAAAAAAAATTGGACTGACTAAAGATGAACTACACACAATTTTGTTGAGCAACATTGTTGGATGTTGCACATTTCTGTTGTACAAGATTATTGTTGTTTACATAGAAAACAGCAATGTCACACAATGAAAATGTTGCACAAAATCCACCAGCATTGCACAAAAGATAGGTTCATGGTTTTCTTGTGCAACATACTGGGTTTTGCATATTTTTTGCTGTGCAACATTGCTGTTTTCTACATTAAAAAAAAAAACAGCAATCATAGACAAAACATGCATGTAGCAGCCTAGAAAAATTCTTTCTTGTGTAAATTCCACAATCTGAATGCTGTGCAAATTTCTTTTCAGTATTAAAACCTACACAGCTTCCAGAGAAGACTGCATAGTTTTCAAGGGCTGCGAGAAAACAACCATTTTCTATGCAAGTTGCATAGATTCTGTGGGAAAGCCGCACAATTTTCCATCACTGCAGGGAGGGAGGAAGAATTCCTGATTATCTCGAAGCTGGGGGATAAAAGAGCGTTTCATTGTTTGCAACACCTATTGGGTCTTGAGATTCACCATCCCTAGTATCCATTAACCATTCTAAAACTCTCACAGTAAACTGTGTATCAGGTCTTTACGGGTAATTAATTTGGCAGGGATGTTGCAAAGCACCTACTTCAAACTGTAGCGCTAGTACTATGTCCACTACCGGCACTAACCACTGAAGAAGGGAAAAAAGTTTGGGATGCTTCTGAGATTACACTTTGCTGTGGGATGTTCAAACTTGGAAACAGTACTGGCTCCTGTTTTCATGTACTTATATTTTCACTGCTAAAGCTTATGATCAAATAAACTAAACAAACTCTTATTTCAAGCTGCCCACTGTTCTGCCTCACTCTGGCCCCCAACCTATGGCTGTTCCAAGACATCTAGTTTATTTGATTACAGACTATTATTTGTCCAGTGTTAACTTGGCAACATGAACAGACAATTACAGGGCCTCATGAACGCGAACCCTCACTGTAGTAAGTTAGTACACCATGAATGTCTGTATTCATCCTAAGTTACCATGTTTTGCTGTACAACAGTGTTTCCACCACATATCTGAACACTTTAAAAAGGACAGCCTTTCTTTTCAGCCCTGCCTTTCTGCAGTATCTAGGTTTTACTCAGAGTCCCTCTGCTAAGAAAACAAAGCAAGCAACAGTTCATTCTGAAAATGTATTTTTATATGTTCCCTGGGGAAATATTGTGAGAAATGCAACAAGAAGCGTTGTGTGTTAATCACTTGTCATCACCTTCACTAGCATCAAAATAGCAATGCTGTAACCATAGCATGCTATATTTGTAATAGTGGCAAAGGAATTATGTTGAGGTTTAATAGAAGAGCCATGTGCTTCTAAGGCTTAAACGTGCAGCAGCTTACATTCCAGACATGATCATGTAAAAGAGGACCCAGGATTGAAGCCATGTTGAAAGATAAACTATCAGCTGTGTGCATAAGGCACTAGCAATATACCATACATACTTGAGGATCTGATAGATCCAAATGGCCCTGCCAACAAATGAAACAACATCTTCAGTCAGTCAGTCATCCAGCTGGCTCTGGAATCCCTTCCTGGCACTTATCCTCATCAAAATAGAGAAACTCAGCACTCCAAGGAAAAGAATTAATTTCTACGGAAATGTTCATATCCTTATGTGCTGAGAGGTATATCTTACTTATTGAAGTTATCATGCTATTTACTTGTGCACAAAATTGTTGTTGTTGTGTGCCTTCAAGTCATTTCGAACTTATGGTGACTCTAAGGCAACCCTATCATGGAGTTTTCTCAGCAAGATCTGTTCAGAGATGAGTTTGCCTTTGTCTCCCTCTGAGGCTGAGAGAGACTGGCTTGCTTAAGGTCAGCCACTGGATTTCCATGGCCGAACAAGGATTCAGATCCTGGGCTCTCACAGTCCTAGCCCAACACTCAAAACTACTATACCATGATGGCTCCATACAAAAAACATACATCCTATGTTAATCTGTGATGCAATGGCTACAATATTGGATTTACAACAGGGAGACTTGGTTTCAATCCCCACCACAGCAAATAGCATTTTCAGAGACAAACAGCACTGGGGGTTGATTTTTGATGGGAAATCTATAGGACATTTGGGCACATGGTGTTAGATTGGAGCTCCACTGCTGCTTTTCTTTCAAACTAAACATGGCGGCGCTATCCACAAGTGTGATTAGTATAAACTGATGTATAACCATAAAACAGACATTAAATGTGCAAGTTCACCTGGGACTAGTTATTCAGAATGTAAGAAGACAACCTCTATTAGATCAGACCGATAGCATCTGGTCCTACATTCTTTCTTCACAGTTGCCTATAGGAAGCTGTCAAGCAGGCCATGATGCAATAGCACACTACCACCCTTGTGGTCCAGCATCTGTTATTCTGAGGCATGATGCTTCTGATAATTGGAGGTACTACAGTATGTAGCTTTTCATTACTAGACTGCCATAATCTCTATAAACTTGTCTAATCCCCATGTAAAGCCATTCAGGTTGGTGAACATCATTACATCTAGCAGTACTCAATTTAACTATATGCTATGTGAAGAAGTAATTGCTTTTGTCAGTTATGACTCTTCTACCACTCAGCTTTATAAATGAGTTCTACTACTGAGAAGGAGAAAAATGTATCTCTATTTGCTTTCTTCATGCCATGAATATTTTATGAATATTATCATATTTCTCCCTTGACATTTTTCTAACCAAATCACTTTATTCTTTGTTGTTTGTTGGTAACTGCCATCAAATGGACTTCAATTTATGATGACCCTATAGATGAGAGAAGTCCAAGTCATCTTCTCATCAACAGCTCTGCTCAGGTCTTGCAAATCCAGGGCCATGGCTTTCTTGATTAAGTCTATCTGTAATGTGGTCTTCCTTTTTTCTACTGCTTTCTATGTTGCCATGCATTATTGTCTTTTCTAGTGAGTTGTGTCTTCCCATAGTATGGGCAAGGTACAACAGGCTCAGTTTAGTCATCTTGGCTTCTGAGGGAGAGTTCAGGGTTGATTTGCTCTAGGATCCATTCGTTTGTCTTTTTAGCAGTCCAGGGTATCCATAGAACTCTTCTCCAGCACATTTCAAATTAGTTTATTTTTCTTCCTATTAGCTTCCTTCACTGTCCAGATTTCATAACCATACATAGAAACTCAAAATACAATGGCATGGACAGACCCAACTTTACTATTCAATGATATATCTTTACACCTCAGGATCTTGTCTAGTTTCTTCGTAGCTGTCCTTCCAAGTCCCAGTCTTCTTCAGATTTCTTGACTGCAGTCTCTATTCTGATTAATTACTGAGCCAAGGTATAGAAAATCTTCCACTATTTCAGTGTCTTCATTGTCTACTTTAAAATCATCCATGGTCATTATTTTTGCTTTTTTAGTATTCATCTGTAAACCTCCTTTTGCACCTTCTTCCTTGCCATTTTCTGGTAGAAGTATGGTGTCATCTACGTATCTTAAATTGTTGATACTTCTTCCTCCAATTTTCACACTCCCTTCCTCCTCTAATCCTGCTTTATGTATATGTTTAGAATACAAGTTAAATAGGGTGAAAAATGCAGAACTACCTGATCCCCTCGCCAACTGGAAACCATTCTGTTTCTCCATATTCTGTCCTAACAGTGGTCTCTTGTCCTGAGTATATGTTATGCATTAAGGTAATGAAATGATGTGGCACAACTGTTTCTTTAAGAGTGAGCCATAGTTTTTCATGATTTACACAATCAAAGTCTTTCCTATAATCTATAAAGCACAGACTGAGTTTCTTCTGAATTTTTTGGTGCACTCTATTTTCCAACGAATGTTTGCATTATGCCTGTTCCTCTTCTGAACCCAGTTTGAACATCTGGGATTTCTCACTCCAGATATGATAAAAGAATTCTGTAGAATTCTGAGCATCATTTTGCCTGTGGAAAAGATTAATTCAATGTTCCTCTGCTTACTGAAATCCCTGATGTCCCCTTTCTCAGGGACTGGAATGTATATTGAGCATTTCCAATCTGTGGGCCGTTTTTTTTGTTTTCCATATTTGTTGACGGACTTTTAGTTAGAACTCAAACAGATTTGGCCTCTGTAGCTTCAAGCAGCTGTACTGATTTGCCATCTGTTCCTAGTGATTTATTTCTCCTAAGTGGTTTGAATGCAGTTTCTACTTTCTAAAATTTTAGGTTCCTCTTCAAGTGGCTCTTCCTTGAAGGAACCTGTCATCCTTTAAGCTCTTTAGTTATTCCATGTATTGTTTCCATCATCTTTTTATTTCTATTTGGTACGTAATGTGCTCTCTTGCTGGTTGTGGAACATGCCCACTCTTGTTTAAATTTCCCTTTGATTTCTCAGATCTTGTGGAAGTAGTTTCCTGTTCTGTTATTGTTGTTGTTGACATCTTCTATGGTCTGTTGTTGTTGACATCTTCTAAGGAGAGATACAGTAATAATAGGAGATGTCAATTACCTGGATATATGTTGGCGGTCAAACTCTGCCAAGACAGCAAGGTCCAGCAAGTTTCTTGCTTGTCTTGCAGACAATTTCATGGTCCAGAAGGTGGAAGAGGCGACAAGAGGATCAAATATTCTAGATCTGATCCTGACCAATAGGGATGACCTTGTTAATGAGGTAGAAGTGGTTGGATCTTTAGGGGGGAGTGACCATGCCCTATTGGAATTTGGCATTCAGTGGGAAGGAGAAGATAAGTGTAGCCAGACACTCATCTTAGGTTTTAAAAAAGCGGACTTCTGTAAACTTAAGGAGCTGCTGGCTGAAATTCCGTGGTCAAGAATAGTGAAAGGGAAAGGAGTTAAGGAGGCATGGGAGTTCCTTAAAAGGGAGATACTGAAGGCACAGTCTAAAACTATGCCAATAAGGAGGAAAAATGGAAGGCATCTGAGAAACCAGAATGGTTGACTAAAGAACTCTTAGCTGAGCTAAGCGTTAAGAGAAACGTGTACAGGAAATGGAAGAGGAGGGAAACCACCAAAGAAGAATTTAAGCAAGTAGCCCGGAGATGTAGGGAGTAAGGAATAGAGGGCATGCTCATCAAATTTGCAGATGACACCAAATTGGGAGGGGTTGCTAATACGCCAGAGGACAGGATCAAAATTCAAAATGACCTGGATAGATTGGAGAGTTGGGCCAAAGCTAACAAAATGAAATTCAACAGAGAGAAGTGTAAGGTCCTACACTTAGGTAGAAAAAAGGGAATGCAGAAATATAGGATGGGGGACACGTGGCTGGATAGCAGTACGTGTGAAAGGGATCTAGGAGTCTTAATAGACCACAAGCTGAACATGAGTCAGCAGTGTGATGCGGCAGCCAAGAAAGTCAATGCAATTCTCGGCTGCATCAATAGGAGTGTGGTGTCTAGATCGAGGGAGGTACTGGTACCACTCTACTCTGCTTTGGTTAGACCTCATCTTAAATACTGTGTCCAGTTCTGGGCACCCCAATTCAAGAAGGACATGGTCAAGCTGGAGCAGGTCCAGAGGAGGGCGATCAAAATGGTGAGGGGCCTGGAAGCCATGCCCTATGAGGATAGACTTAGAGAGCTGGGTATGTTTAGTCTGGAGAAGAGAAGGTTAAGAGGGGACATGATAGCTATGTTTAAATATTTGAAGGGATGCCATGTAGAGGAGGGAGGGGGCTTGTTTTCTGCTGCTCCAGAGACTAGGACAAGGAGCAATGGATTCAAGCTGCAGGAAAGGAGATTCCACCTGAACCTGAGGAAGAATTTCCTGACAGTCAGGGCTGTCCGGCAGTGGAATATGCTCCCTCGGAGGGTGGTGGAGTCTCCTTCTTTGGAGGTTTTTAAGCAGATGGCCATCTGTCGAGAGTGCTTTGAGGGTGTTCCTGCATGGCAGGGGGTTGGACTGGATGGCCCATGTGGTCTCTTCCAACTCTACATTTCTATGATTCTATGATTCTATTTTTTTCTACATTGATTGTTATAGTTGTTCTCTTTGTCTCTGCACACAAATCCCTAAACAGTTGCATTCAGGGTTTTGATTTTATTGCTGTTACCTTTTACCTTTGCTTCTCGTCTCTCCTTAACTGCTTGAAGAATTTCATCTGTCATCCACTGTTATCCATTGAGGTTTCGTGTTCCTTTTGGCTGCAGGTAGTGTCTTTTGGCATTCCTCCCTGGATTCAGTCCAGAGTTCTTCTGGCTTCCAGTCAACTGGGCTTATATTACTTTAAATTCTATGGGGGTGTTCTTCAGGTTGTATTTTAGCACAATTTTTCATTTAGTGTTCTTATTTAGTTTTACTCAAATTTTTCATATTAGCACTTCATGGACTGTGCTACAATCCACTTCTGGTCTTGTTTTTGTAGCGAGAATGGAGCTTCCCCGTCTTCTCCTTCTAATTACATAGTCTATTTGATTTCTATATCGGCCATCAGGTGATGTCCTTGTATACTGTGACCTCATGGATTTCTTGAAGACTGTGGTTGTGATGAACAAACTTTTGGCTTCACAAAATTCAGTCAGTCATTTTCCTGCTTCATTTCTTCATCCTAGGCTGAATTGTCCTACAATCTTTGATTCTGCTCTGTTTTGAGCTTTTGTGTTCCAATCACCTACGATTAACAACAAGTCCTGTTTTGATGTGTGATCAATTTTCTCCTAGACTCCAGTGTAGAATCTTTCAGTTTCTTCTTCTCCTTCTGTAGTTGGAGCATAAACTTGGATTATGGCTATATTGATGGGTTTCCCCTGAGGTCTTACTGACATTAGTCATACAGACTTTGTGTTACATTCTTTGACTTTCTTTGTTACATCTCTCCTCACTATTAATGCCACTCCATTTCTTCTTAGATTTTCATTTCCTGAGTGAAACACTACATCATTATCTGACTCAAAAGGTCCCATTCCTGTCCACTTTATCTTGCTCACCACAAGTATTACAATGTCTATATGTGCCATTTCTTGTTTTACTATGTCTAACTTCTCCTGAACCATGCTTCTCACATTCTATTCTCCAGTAATCTGCATTGTGCAGCTACAGACTTTCCTTCCTCCTCTACGCACGTCAACAGCTGAACATTCTTTTGGATATCTATCATAGAGTTTTCATGGTAAAAAACATTCAGTCTCCTTGTGTGCAATAGTACCATTAGCTACTGTGCCACTGACATTGTCACTGAGAGATACTCCAGCAGTGTCACCCCCTCAGTGCTGCTGCTGCCCAGTAACTGAATGGCACATTTAGTATGCCTCCTCAGCAAAAGCCTGTCTGAGATGGGGGACCCTATTAGCAGCACTGTCATCATCTGCATAGCCTCTTGCCTCACAGAAGCATGCAATCCCACCATGGTAGATCGGTAGTACTAGGGGTGGGTAGAGTGTGGCCTGTGGGATACACGTGGACCACCAGGTATGGTCTTGTGTTACCCAGGGAGAGGCTTTTTTCTTTTTTAACAACAGAAAGTGAGCAGAAGTCACTTCTGGTTCACTTCCAATTTATTTCCCAAAATTGGACCTCAGAAAATGGTAAAAATGCCCCCCACTGTTCTTCATGGACTCTTGAGAAGCTAATGCAGCCCCTTAGCCTTCCACAGCTGCCCACTTCTGCTCCAGTCACTGTAACCTTTCCATAAAGGGTGTTGCTTAGCTTTAGCCTCCTACCAGGATTGTTGCGGAATAAAATGGAATGCATTCCCATATATGTGGCTGTGAATTCTACGAAGGAAGGATAGACTGCAAAATAATAAATTCAACTAATGTGGAATTGAGCTTTCATTCCTCTTTTTCCAGCTTCACCAGTCAAATTGCTCAGTTTTATATCATCTGCATCCTGATTTTATTCTACTTTAGTAAGGGTGACCCTTTCCTATGTTCATGTGCCTTGGAGTCACCTGTTGACATATGATGACCCCATGAATTTCATAGGGCTTTCTTTGGCAAGGAATACTCAGAGGTGGCTTTACCAGTCCCTTCCTCTGAAATATAGCCTACAGTACCTGGTATTTGTTTGTGGGCTCCCATCCAAGTACTAACCCTGGTTGGACCTGCTTAGTTTCCAAGATCAGATGAGAACTGGCACTATACCACTGATCTAATTATTAAAGTAAACACTACGTTGATGTAAACAAGCGGTCTCAATGAGCAACTGGTTAACAGATGAAGAATAATTCTATGCAATATTACACAGACCTGCAAAAATAAATGAGCAGTACTAACAGCTCAGTTCTCAGGCTCATTGTGTCAACAAATACACATTTTTGTACCATTATAGCACCAAGTCAATGTTACTCTGTATACTGGGGGTCCCGGGAGGGACACCAAAATGTGCTCAACTAAAGGTGGGGAAAATTAGCTCAGAGCACTGCTTTGCGATACAAGAGGCAGGGTAATGTAGCGAGATCTTGAACTCTATGTCTACGGGGTCGGGTCGAGTCAAGGAGAACACAGAAGTTGAAATAATAAATGATGTTTATTGAATACAAGCAAAACAGTGTATGCGACACACTCATACAAGATAACTAAAGAAAATACAGGTTGGAGTGGTATAGAGGGATTTTTAGAGGGATTGTTGGTTTGGGTGATACTTCACCTGTCCTGAAGCCCAGAAAAATAGAGAGCGAAGCTGGGGTGTGATGTAGCTCAGCACGTGGAGCTGAGGGGAGGCTCGCCAAGCAAAGCGGCAGCAAGGCGGGATGAAACTCGGGAGCGATCTGAGGAAGGTCTCGGAATCAAGGGTTTTTATAAGGAGAATTGTGACTGCAGACTATGCCGTACTTGGGGGAAAACAATAGATTTGGAGTTGGAGACAAAGCCTCCGAAAGGTCAGAATCTGAATGATTGAGTTATCGTAGCGGTTCTCAATAGAGTAGCCAGTATGCAAACGCAGAGTACTTAGGTACTGTATAGTTTACCCATCAAGCCGCCATCGCGGGGCAGAGGCTCTTTTGTAAGTGGCGTGCATACTTAGAGTACTTGCCTGGAGGTCTCCCAAAGCAGTGAGTCAGCTATTTCTGGCCTGCCTGTATTGTAGTTTGAATATTACGGCTATTAACGGCCGAGCTTGTTTACATGCTTGTCCGGTGGCCTCGCAAGCACATGGAAAGGAATAGAGCAGTGCAGCCGAATTGTGATATCAAGGGATATCTTTTAATATCCCCAAAGCTTGGACTAGGCAGGGCAGTAACATGAAGATCACAAACCCATCATAATCATCTTTCTTACCTGCCTCTCCCCAAAGCCTGAAGCAGGTAAGGTACAACACAAATTAAAATACAATTAAAAGCACATAAATCCATTTAAAATACACCAGTTTAATATTCATAATTAAAAATTGACTGGGTAGATCTGCCAGAAAAAATAGGTCTTTTGTATTCAGACAGCGTGTTTAGCTATCAACTCTCTTCCAGCAGGTCATTCTACAGTCTGGGGCAGCCAACAAAAAGGTCCTCTGGGTGACTGTTGCCAGTACAGTCCTGACTTGTTTAAGTGAATGGAGACCAGAGGACCTGAGTGTATGAGGTGGATTGTATGAGAGGAGGCAATCCTTCAGATAACTTGGACCCTAACCATGTAGTGCTTTACAAGTAATAATCAACACTTTGTACTTTGCCTGGAAATCTGGAGTGATTTTAATATTGCTGTGATATGCTCACTTCTTGGTGTACCTGTAACTAATCTGACTGTCATATTTTGGACCAGTTGGAGTTTCCAAGCTTGGTACAAAGGTAGAACACATTTTGCAGCAGTCCAACTTTTCAGTTACCAGTGTGTGCACTGCCATCTTTAGGTCTTCCAATTTGAGGAAGGGGTGCAGTTGGCATATCAGCCAAAGCTGATAATAAGCACTCCTGACCATCACAGCTATCTGAGCTGACATTTGGAGGACAGATCCAGAAGTACTCCCAAGCTGCAAACACAGTCTTTCAGGGGGAGTGTGACCACATCCAGAACTGGTTGACACACTTCCAACTCCAGATTAGGACCCTTAATAGTAAGCACCTCTGTCTTGTCTGGATTCAGTTTGTTTTTCTTCATTCAGCCTATTATCTCCTCCAAGCATTCATTCAGAGGAGACATACTATCCTTAGCTAAGATGGTTTTGGAAGGCATGCATAAATACATTTGGGTGTCATCAGTACCCCACCCCATGCATCCAGACAATCTCTCCCAATGGTTTCTTGTAGATTTTAAAAAGCATTGGGGATAGAATGGCACCTTGTGGTATGCCATATAGCAGCTTCTTTACAACAGTACACTGATGGTGTTGAGGCAAATATTAAAGCTCTAAATATTTAATACCATTGAGGCAAATATTAAAGCTCTAAATATTTAATAGAAGTGCACAGGTGTTTTGTTAAGACCTTAAACTGGCCCATTGTGGAAGATTTATGGACCATCTGACAACACATACACACAAAGTCTGGAGCAAAATGTAAATCAGATGGTTACATTTCTAGATTTTTACTTCCTGAACATGACCCACTGGTCACCATCATAAACTTATCTTTCTCTCCCTCATATGGGTATTTATAACTTTAAAACATATACACTACAATTCTGCATTCAGAGACTTGGCAGCTATAACAGTCTTCTATCAACCCCACAAACTCAGCTTTTCTCAGCTGCAGCTCCCCATACTCAGCCAATTTCTGGCTGATGTAGAGAAAGACACCTGCAGACAAGCATCCAATTATTTTCTTACAGCTGGAAGAACAGCAGCAGGAATCAGAAGGGATGTCTGGTGGTCCTCTGGAGATCGCCACAGACGATGTCATAGTTCAGTGTCCAGCTACTTAAAGACAGCTGGACGCTTGTCTACTGCTACCCCTGCCCTCCTCCAACCAGGAAATGGCTGGATTCAGGGAAATGCAGCTGAAAAAAAAGTGGGATTTGGGGAGGGGGATTGTGGTCCTTGCGTAGTTAGTAGTGAATTCTGAACGCTGCAACAGCCAAAAAAGATGGTATAAGTTCAACTGTTGTTAATTGCCATCAAGTCAACTTCAACTTATGGCAAAACTAGGAATGAGAGATTTCCAGGCTTCCCTGTTACCAACAGCCCTGCCAAGGTCTTGCAAACTCAGAGTTGTGGTTTCCTTAACTGAGTCTTTCCACTTGTGAGTCCAAGTGATGCCACTGTAATTTTCCAGCTGGATGTCAGCCACAGAATAAGTTAGACCAATCCAAGATCCAGCGAGTCCAGGTAGATTTCTTGAAACTAAAGCAAAATTGGACTATGTTTCTAAGAAAATGATCTATCTATATAAAAAGGGGCTCAGAATCATTTTCAATTGCAATCACTTTGTGCTATCAGTTCAATTCATTTCTTCCCTAATTACTTCCTCCAAATGAGATGTCTCATTTTCCTAAAACATGGCCTCTTCTATGTCTCCATGAATGCTGGTTTTGCTTACTCTACCCCCTCATCAAGGCCAAGTGATTTTTTTCCATTGAAGCATCTGTATGTGCTTCTCTAACAGAGTGAGATGTCTTGCTTTTCTGTTTAACGTATACCCATTCTTTCTAAATATGATAAACAAACAAAAAGTAGACTATGAAAGTCTTATGCACCTCTACATCCTCCTTTGGACAATGCATTTCCTCTTCTTTGGCAGCCACATGGCCACTTTACTCCCTTCCTTCTAATTTAAACCATATATGCAAATGTACAGTTGAGAATAATACTGATCTATTTTACAATATATGGAAAGGATATTGAAATAAATGAATAAACAAGAGCTATTAGTAATTACATCTCCCAAGACTAATGTAAAGATAAACACATATTTGAAGCCAGAGTAGTGAAACAAACTGATTGCAAAATACCCTCTGAAACAGAGTACTAGCAAATGGGAAAGGATTAAACATTTTCCCTGGCATTTTGCTGTTATAACACCCCCTCTCAGCATCGTTTTCTTGCTTAAAAGGGAAGGAGTCAGTATTTGCATGTACAGTGGCTCCTCCACTTTCACAAGGGTTCAGTATACAGAACCCTTATCAACAGTGGAAAAACTGTGAATAACTCCCACCCCACTCCTCCTCCCATTCCCTTCTGGGATTCCCCCTCCCATTCTCTTGCCTTTTGACTTGACAAGCATGCCTTCCTTCTCTGCACCAGGCAAAAGGCAAGGGAAGGGGGTAGGCACATGTAAACTTTCCTTCTCTGCATTCAATGCTCCCTGCATTTCCTTTCTTTCTGCCCAGGCACGGAGAAGGCAAGCATTGGCACCCAGGTAAAAGGCAAGGGAACAGGAAGAGGAGGAAGTGGGGAGGCATGTGCACCCCCTGTGAATAATCAAATTCGCAAAGGTCAAGCCTGTGAGTATGGAGGGAGGACTGTAATCAAACCTCAAATTCCTTCTAATATATTCTAAAGAGAAAGGCCTTTTGGGGAGAAGGCAATTTAGAATAAAGGTGCAGCTGGGTTGCTTTAATCTTTCCCTGACAGCTGTATTTCCACTCCAAACTGTTCCATCCTGATCCTCCACTTGCTCTTCTCCTTGCTTGGGGCTCCAATAAACATTCAACTTCCCATTAGTCTTCAGATGTCAGTATTAACATTTCCATACTGTGCATAAAGAGCTGCAATGGAGAGACTAGTGGGTTGAATAAGACTACCTAATGAATACCTAAGAAGAGATCTGGTACTGCCATACCACACTGGCTGTCTCTACAAGACCAATGAAAACTAATAGTATAAATAGACCATTGGTCTCTAAGAAGCCATAGCAATTTTACCTGCTTGTTTTAATAAGGAGCACAAGCAACTGAAATTTGCTTCAAGAAGTGTATATAAAAGAACTTCATTAGATAAACAGAACTAAATGCAAGAGCAACTTAAATATCACATTCTGGTCCAAGTTTAATATCTGTAAAAGCTGGATCACCACAGCTGAAAGCCTATTGCAATTTGCCACTGGCTAACCATACAAAGCTAATTAGAATTTAAATCACTGACAACTGCAAAGGGAGATCAATTTTCTTTGACAGATTTCAAAGAAAGACTATATAGGATTCTGAGAAGACACCATTTTGTCAAACACTACTTAGTAGACTGTGGTAACCTGAATGGTTTGGTAGCAAGGTTAGTCTATAATGTAGACTCTATGGAGTATGCAGGATGTCTTCTGACCCTCATCTTTTAAACATGTCTGCAAAATAGTAGAGATTTTGCGCTTGAACTGGAATTTTCCACAGGGCAGGAAAGTCTTATGACCATTCATTATGATGCAGACTCTTACTTCTTTGGTTCCTATGAATTACTTGGCGTTTCAGTGTCAAAACATCTATCACAGGCATGCATTTCATAACACGAAGCAGTGTCAGAATTATGATTTTTGTGAGAACACAACATTGAAATTGATCTCTCCCAGTAAAACACTGTGAATAAATATATACCTGGAGCCACCTTCAGATCTAAGCAGTCAAATATAGCTATGCTGTATGAGTTGCTCAGCATTAGGACACTCTGCTCAGCTCAGACTGAACAAATGAAGTACTGCCAATACTTTAAATGTGATCCTACATTAGATTCATTCAGACCCGGGTTACAAGGGACTGCCTCCAAAACAGTAGCAGATATGCTGATTATTTAATTCCTTCCACATGTCCTCTCAGTGCTGCACAAATATGGAAAGCAGTTCTTCAATAAACTCAGCTACAGTCCATGCTGACAGACAACATGGTTACATCCTTAACTAGAAAACCCATTTACAGATTGACTGACGGAGAATGATGCACATCAGCAGCTTTCATAATTTTCCATCAACAGGTTGTCGAAAAATAAGTCCTCTTCACAGTTGAAGTCAGGTTAGTTTGAAGTATAATCCTTCTGTCCAAGCTATACAAGGTTTAAGTATTGCATACTCTACACAAAGTACCTTCTTATTACACCACAAGGAAGCAATAGTCAGAGGAGCATATCGATGCTTTCACACTCATAAGATAAAGTCAAAGTCATATGGATCTTTGCTATAGTTTGAAATGAAATGAATAGGCCTAAGATGATCAAAAGAAAAGAAAACTATGGCTCTTGCACCATTAATTGTTTTGAAGGAAGGAGATAACATGCATCAGTGGAAAAGCTGGCCTTTTATCTTGTTCAGCAGCAGCACTTCTTAGCCTTTTCTTTATCACAGACCCACTTTAAATAGCTGCTATTGCCATTGACCACCAAGACTTAACTCAAGATTTAAAATCCTAAAATGCATCAAATATTTCACGTTGCTCATCATCAAGAGTGTTGAAATTTGGAGAAAAGGGAGAAATAAGTTAATGCACACACACCTATTATAATATTTTATTGGAATGATTGGATACAAATTTGTCTTCCTTTCTGTTTTAACTGTAAAAGCTCATAACATTTCTTCAAGCCCTTGCAAATGCCCTGTGAGGACACTGTAGATCCCCAAGAGTCTGCAGACCACAGGTAAAGAACTGCTGCTCTTTTTTTTTTCCTGATCACAACCTCCAGAGGTAATTCCTATATATGTTCTACAGCACACAACAGCACTCTGATCAATGACACTTGCTGCTAAACTTGACAGAATTAAAAATGCAATGCACTTATTGTCACACTGTTCTGCTGAGTAGCATTTACCATGTGACTGATGTAATGTGCCTAGGAATTTCAGATTTGGCTGTTCTTGCTCTGTGTGTTTATGTGGGATGGCGTGCACACACAAACACATATGCATGCACATACACGTGATGAAAGTATTGGTTAGGTATTTGCATAGGATTTATTTCCAGAAACAAATTTGCTTATGTGGTGTACCTGGTCGCTAGTCTCCTGTCACCCAGAGTGCTGATGGTGCCTGCAGTTTCAGGACAATGAACCTCATAGCCACAAGGGCATCCTGGAACAAAAACATCCTTGTCCAGAGATGCATCTTGCACTTCTGGCTATACACTAAAAATGCTGAAGTAAGAAGATGGAAAGCTGCCAGGACCTCAACAGACTTATCAGTCTTCTCTTATTCCTTCTTCTGCCCACCATCTGAATCTCATTTTAAAATAATTCAATATGCTTCCCTATGTACTTTAGGGAAAGGTTATCTAGTATACTTTGCAGAAAAGTATTGGCTATATTTGTTGAAATGGCAGAATATCACCTTACCTTGGATCCTAACATAATTTCAGTGGGACATTGAAAAGAACTTGTTGAGTTGGATGACACAGAAATAGTAGTAACTTTAAGTACAGGAAAAAATGTTATTACATGTTTTTGAAAAATCATGTCAAAGTATTGTAACTCTCTAAACGATCAAGAAAAGTTTGGTAAGTAATTACAAATCTCTTTACAGAGAAGCAGTCTCTTTAAAATAATGTCTAGAATAGATAGTACAATTTTACATGTTGTAAGGTTTGTGGTAATTTTTCTATTCTGGATTGCAATCATTACAGCTCTTTTAGAGTATGTTCATATTGCTTTGTCATATTTTCAAAATATACATAAATAAATAACACACTTTGAGAAGTGACTAGTGGAGTGCCACAGGGTTCTGTCCTGGGCCCAGTGCTATTCAACATCTTCATCAGTGACTTAGATGAAGGAGTACAGGGCATGCTGATCAAATTTGCAGATGATACCAAATTGGGGGAGGCTGCTAATATGCCAGAGGACAGGATCAAAATTCAAAATAACCTTGACAGACTGGAGAGCTGGGCCAAAGCTAAAATGAATTTCAACAGAGAGAAATGTAAAGTCCTCCACTTAGGCAGAAGAAATGGAATGCACAAATATAGGATGGGGGACATGTGGCTGGATAACAGTACATGTAAAAGGGATCTAGGAGTCTTGGTGGACCACAAGCTGAACATGAGTCAGCAGTGTGATGCAGCAGCCAAGAAAGCCAATGCAATTCTTGGTTGCATCAATAGGAGTATTATGTCTAGATCAAGAGAGGTAATGGTACCACTCTATTCTGCTATAGTTAGACCTCATTTGGAATACTGTGTCCAGTTCTGGGCACCTCAGTTCAAGAAGGATATTAACAAGCTCGAGTGTGTCCAGAAGAGGACGACCAAAATGGTGAAGGGTCTGGAAGCCGTGCCCTATGAGGAGCGGCTTAGGGAGCTGGGTATGTATCGTCTGCAGACGATACGGTTAAGAGGGGACGTGATAGCCATGTTTAAATATTTGAAGGAATGTCATATTGAGGAGGGAATGGGCTTGTTTTCTGCTGGTCCAGAGACCAGGACAAGGAGCAATGAATTCAAGCTGCAGGAAAGGAGATTCCACCTGAACCTCAGGAAGAACTTCCTGATGGTCAGAGCTGTCTGGCAGTGGAATATGCTGCCTCAGAGTGTGGTGGAGTCTCCTTCTTTGGAGGTTTTTAAGCAGAGGCTGGATGGCCATCTGTTGCGAATGCTTTGATGTGTGTTCCTGCATGGCAGGGGGTTGGACTGGATCTCCCCTGTAGTCTCTTCCAACTCTGTGATTCTATGATTCTATGATTAGAAAGTAACCTGGTATACCTTATTCTCAAAGAAAGCAATATAGTTGTACTTTTACATACACTTAGCTGGAAGTGAGCACTAAAATAAGCATGCTTACTTCTGGGTCGGCATGTATAAGATTGTGCTGTTAGTCTGAAGTACAGCTTTACCCTTATATTGGATGAAACATGACTGTAGTTTCCAACAGTGGATATAATGGGCCTATGAGATGAATATATAGAGATGCTGCAGCACTGGCCATGACATCTGGGATGTGTATTTGCACTACATATTCACAGTGCCGGAAATGCAGTAGGAGCATCCATTCATCTTTTTATTAAAGAGAATTTTGCACAGAATCAATGACAGATACATTTTATCAACCTACACCTTTTTAAAACACCACTTGGAACATCTGTCCAAATAGGTCTTTGCTCACTGGTAAAAAGAGATCAAAGGGGGGCAAACCTATCTTCTTATGAGGAGGAGTTCCACATTATGGGAACAGCCAAAGAGAAGGCTTTTCCATGCGTCCCCACTAACCATACCAATGATTATAGTGGGACAGACAGAAAGCCCTCTCCTGATGTTCAAATTTGGTCAGGTTCATACAAGGAGATACAGTCCTTCAGACAAACTAGATCCAGGACATAAAAGACTGAGGAGCAGTATTGTTCTAAGCTGCTCTTTAATGCAGTCTTGGAAACAGCATAATATCTTTTGAGAGTGCTATCAGTCTTCTAGATGAGCTTTGCTTTTTCTATATGGTTTTGATTCTGGTTCAAAGAAACAGTTAACAGTAATTGTTGAGTTCTTTTGGAGTAGGTGACCACTCTGCTCTGTAGTAAATAATAAAAGAACCTCCATACTCATTATACAGGAAAAAAGGCACATCCTAGGCCCTGTTTTATTACTTAGGGATAAGAAGAGAAGGGGAGGGTGATAAAAAAAGGTTCATACAAGTATTGTTTTACTTCTGTGCTCCAATTTAAAGATAGACACATATCTTCATAAACTGGCTTGATTGTTATGTGATGGAATACTTGTTACTTATTTTCTTTTGAGTAAGTGTACAGATTAGAAACCAACTACTTTTTAAAAAGTAAAGAAAAAAGGAGGAAGAGTAAAGGGAAATTTTAGCTGTGTAAAGGAAATTCACACAAAATTCTTTCTCTGTTACGCAGAGCAAACATGACATGCCATCTTCCCAATTAAAATCATGGCCCATGCAATTCCATGAGAAGAATGAACATTTCCAACCCCCATGGAGCACACAAAAGCTTAAAGAGGGATTTTGATCACCGTCTCCTTCTCACCAAACTACTGTTACAAGGACACTGGCAACCTCCTGCAGATGTATTTCAATTAAAAAAAAAATCAGAAGATCCATAACAGACCTCCTAGCAACATGAGGTTTGCCCATTTATGACAGTTAGAGCTTGGAAAAGTTATGTTTTGGCCTGTAACACACTGAGAAGTACCCCCCTCAGCCAGCATGATCAGTGACCATGCTGACTGAGGGGTTCTGTGAACTATGGGAACTTTTATTTAAAAGAAAACAAAAAACTTTTGTACGTCTTTTAAATAATTTCATACTGTTTAATGTGACTTTTTAAAAATGTTTTTTGGCTTTTATTGTTAAGAGTTTTTAAATGACTTTCTTTGGGACCCCCCCCCCTTGGATTCTACTCTGGGAGAAAGGCAGCATACAAATAAAATAAAATAAAATAAAATAAAATAAAATAAAATAAAATATCTATAAGCCTTTTCTAAGTTCTGAAGTAGTTTTAAGATAGTTTGAAGAATTCTATTCAGACAGATGCTACCATCCTGTCTTGTTTGAATAATCATTTCTATTTTACATGTTCTGTTAGCATTTTATGTACTGACAATACATACCAAGAATTTCTCTAACAAGGACAAGGTGCTCCAGGACTGCTGGGTCACTCACATCATCGCCCTTCACTGATGTCACACGAATGTGAAGTTTATCTCCAGATGTTAGATTGCGGATTACATAACGGGTAGAAAGGAAGGGCTTATTGTTGGCAGTCACCCAATTTGTAGCTAGAGGAAAAATAGGTGACAAGTCAAACATTGCAAGAATCAGCTCTGTAATAAAGAATTATTGTAAAAACCAATTCAGTAGACAATCTGTTCATAAACATTAACACATTCCATTGGCTTCTCCCAGGCAAGTATCCTCCAAATGAATAAACCTATGCTGGATGGGGGTGATGGGACTTGTAGTCCCACCTTTGAAATGTGCCAAGCTGGGGGAATTAGTTCAAAAAGTCTACCCAGTTGTTTCTTGAAAAGAAGAGATGCAAGCTGCAATCCTGGTTAAACACTGTTGTTGTGCATTTTCCAGTCATTTCAGACTTACAGCAAACCCAAGGTGAACTTGTCACGAGGTTTTCTTGACAATGGCCATTTCTGCACTACACTGTTGTAGTGCTGTTATTCCACTTTCAACATCCAATGGAATCCTGGGGTTTGCAGTTTAGGGAGGGGCATTTAGAATTCTCAGCCAGAAAGCTCTTTGGCCTCAGTAAACTACAAATCCTGCAATTCCACAGGATGTTGAAAGTGGAATAGTAGCACTATAACAGTATAATGCGGAAATGGTCTATATTTGATCAAGGGAAGTTTGCCACTGGCATCTTCTGAGGCTGAGAGAGTGTGACTTATTCAAGGTCACCTGGTTGGTTTTCATGGCCAAGTGAAGATTCAGATCCCGGTTTACCAGAATCTAATCCAAAACTCAAACCCCTATACCCCACTGGTTCAGCATCACTAGGTAAAGATCCTTCAGAATAAACCCTACTGAACCACAGACTTTATTACCAATTGAACATATATACATTTGGGCTGTTTAATAACAAAGCTATTCCTTGCTTACTTCTGACCAAACCTGAGATTCCAACATGCCCACCTTAACTCTGCCTACATTGGGACTGAACATTATTCTGTCAATACTGACATGTTTCCTCTTGGACTATTTTTTGTCAATTTCTATGCTATGCAGGCAGCAAATGGCTCAAGGTCAACAGTTTTAAAACCACTAGAAAATACAGTACTAACTTGATTCAAATAGCTTATAAAAATTGAGGCAATGTTATCAGGTTGCAGAAACACTACCCTTTGACAATAGCTCTCCAAATATACCATGTAGCAGGGATGTAACAAATGTGTGATAATTCATTCATGGAAGTTAAAGCTGGCTCAGATTAAATATTTAACAAACAATTTGGAATACAGAATGCCATTTGAAAGCAAAAAAAGTGCTAAACCCAAAGTAATTTATTTATGAGATTTTATACGGCCAGCTGTAACTCACCAGACACCCCACATAATTCAATCACTTAAACTTATTAAGTTTTCAAAGTGAACATGAGTAACATAGAAGTGTTCATATTGATATCAATAGATATGTTAACAATCACAAAGGAATTCAGCAGATCTCATCCATTATTTATTATAATTATAGCATATTCATGATGTAAAACAAATCTTGTAAAAAAACCCCACACCACCCACTCTGACTATATTATCCAAACTGATTATAAACCAAATTGCTCACATCTTTAGGCCTAAATCCAACAGTTATTTCAACTAAAGTAGGTACCCCTTGAATTAAAGCAAACTTGCTACGTCAACCCTAATCTAAGATTAAATGATGCTATGAGTCTATTCTAATTGGGACAGTCAATTAGATTAGGTCCTACCATCTAATATTATCCAGGTTTTAAAAATTAGATTTTACAGCCTTTCCACCTTATTTTTTTAATGTGAAGTTTTGCTGTGCTCAGCTTTCTATCATTTGTGATGCACTGAAAAGCATTTATCACAAGGAACTTCTGTGGCAGTCCCTACAGACTGGAATTTACCATTCCTCTCCAATAGATTCAAGCTATGAAAATTCTAGACCGGGGTGGATATCATCTGGCCTTTCAAATGCTGTTAAATTGCAACTCCCAGCAGTTCTCATCATTGGCTATGCTGGCTAGGTCTGCTGGAAGCTGCAGTCCCTCAACAGCCGGAGACCCACACAATTCCCACCCCTGCTCTAGACTGTGCATAGAATGAACCATTCCTCTTCAACTACACAACTGAGAAAGCTTAGCAAGCTGCTCCTACTAGAAATTTGGAAAGCCATTTCCTTTACTATCCTGTTACTATATATACGAATGAAGACTGTCATTTCCTACTTGGGCAGTAGCTACTCCTCTCTGAATAATTCACTAACACATATTGGGCTTCTTATGCCAGTGTACAAGTTCTGTTGCTCAGCAGTTGAACAGAAACACCTAACCAGAAGAGACTAAATTTGTGGAACATTTTCACACCTCAGAGCTTTTAAAACAGGCATGGGTAACCTCTGGACCTCCAAATATTATTGGACTACAGACCCCATCAATCCTGATATTAGCTATGTTGCCTGAGGCTGATTGGAGTTTGGAGTCCAGCATTGTCTGGAGGGCCTCAGGTTCCTCACTCATCTTAAAAAAAAAATGGGCATCACAATTTTTCTTGTATTCTAAGCCTACTTCAGTTTTACCAGAAACCTGAACTACAAGTTGAGCCTTACCCCTCAAACTGAGCTTGCAAACATTGCAAGTTTATTAAGTGCTGGTGAGGTGTGCAAAGATTATTTGCTGACAAAAATAGACATGTAATCATCTTTGCACATCTGCTCAATAGTCTTCCAGGTTTCAGTGAACACTGCATGAGACCTATCTGATCCCCTCCACATTCCATATTGCAGCAACAGAGATAGGTAGATAGTTATAAAGAAAAAAACAGTCCATGCTATGCTGTTTTTCCACTTTGGCACATGCAGCTTTTCATGCTTACAAGAGAGTAAAGCCCAATCCTACTTCCATCTTTGCAGTACTCCACCACATATCCATCCAGGCCAGAAGGACCCACGTTCTCTGGCGCATCCCATGTCAGAGTTACAGAATCATCATTCACATCATCCACTTTCAGTTTCACTGGGGCACCAGGAGCTCCTGCAACCACAAATGCAAAGACATTAATAGGGCATTTTCCATCCTCCACTACTCCCATCCTTACATTTATTTATTATAATATACATACATAATACATCTCCTGCCCTATATCCTAAGATCTCAGGGCAGCGTGCAATAAAATCAGTTTAAGACAACATATAACAACAGCAATAATTTAACAGACTAGATATATATTAAGGCATTTATCACTTAAAACCAGATAATTTCAAACTGATTGAAACAGTTTAAAATAATGCTGACTGTAACATTGCATAACTGTGTTTGTCCCCCCCAGGGCTTAGCCACATAATCAGAAAATGAATGTTCTAGCTGTATTTTAGAGTTCATGACAGTGATTCAGAAGTCCCATTTCAGACAAAGTACATCTTTATACAGCCTCTCACCAAGAAGTGGTGTTGTTCAAGTGAACCCTGTCCCCACTGCAAATGTGCCTGTGCCTCAACACTGAGCCCATTAAAAGGGTCCCTATGCACGCTCACATACAGCTAGAAACACTCAGGAACTTCTATGCAATTGGGAATCCCATTTTTCAGTGGATGTCCTACGGAATGCATGCAGCTCATTAAATGCAAAAACTTCTTTCACTCGGTCAACTGAACACGCTGGTTGGGGGTGGGGGGGGGGTAAGGCTACATAGGCCTGGCTGCCTGGTGTGCAAACTGTTCTTCTAAAAGGAGATGTATCACTTTTCCTATGTGCTCAAACAATTCCACAAACCGTAGCTTAGCAATTATGCTTACACCCTTTAAGGCAAACCCCTGGCACACATTACCTCGAGAGGCACACCTCCTGGCACCCAGATCACATTGCTTATCCCCGTTAAAGCCCTGGAAGAATCATAGCCTCTTTCTCCATTTCTTCCTACTGGCTGCCTTTCCACAGCAACACAAGGGGGGAGCACCAGCATCTGAGACCCAGAAACAGACAGTGGCCTAAATCCAGCTGTTAAGTCTCAGACAGAACATACCCACTGAATCAATGGAATTTACATATCAAGGGCTGATACACCAAACCCCCATTAATTCAAACGATTTCTTCCAGTTGAGACTATTGACTGAATTCAGGTCTAGGGGACGGGTATTTTACCCCCGAGGTTCAGGGCAGCGGTTTCATGGGCCGTTATCACTCATCGCGCACGGCCTCATCGACAATATCAGGTCTACTGCAAGCACTCGTAGCACTACGAGACTGCCAAAAAGGAAAAAGTGGACGGGGTTCTGACAAACGTCGGAAAACTCCTATATTTGAACGTCGGGGGAAGAAAACGTCCGTTCGCAGACCGCACGGGCCATCCTTCTCGCCTTCCTTTCTCCCGCTCCTTCGCCTGCCTGCCTCCCCTCACCTTCTTTGGACTTTTTCTTCGGAGCTGGGGCTGGGGCTGGGGCTGGGGCGGCGGCCGGGGCGCCCTCCGCCTCGGGAGCGGCCGGTTCCGGGTGTGGCTCCGGCTGGGCTGCGCCTGTTGCGTCCGGTTCGGTAGCCGGCGGAGGCGCCGCTTCTGCCGGGGCCGCCTGAGCCTCAGCCGGGGCAGCCTGCGGTGCCGCTGGGGGCGCCTCTTGATCGGACATGGGTGGCAGAGTTCGTGGGCTCCGCGGTCTACTCCGAGGTGACCGGCGGGCGGCGGCGCGTGGGGCGTCCTGATTCCCGCCAGGGAGGACTTCGGGGCCCCTCGTGCTCGCCCTCCTTCTCTCCTCGGCAGGAGGGTGGGGTGTTTATAGGTCTCTCCGCCGCCCTCCTGTCCGCCCCTTCCGCGCTTCTCGGCCTTGGCCCACCTGTCTGGGCGGGAGGGGGAGCCAGGAATAGCCGCCCAGCAGCTGCCTCCAAGCTGCAAATTCAGCACCTCCTCGGGAGTAGCTGCGGTTTGTGGGAAATGAGGGGGCCGAGCCTTCAGGCGGTTTTCCACATGGCTCAGGAAACGGCAGTTTGGGTTTCATCAGAGGAAGAATTAACCCGCGTCGGGGTTTACTCTGTAATCGGTTGCATCGCGCCGGAACAACTGTTGGAAATGAAAACGGTGGGGCTCTGACCTGGAGCAAACACCTCACGACATCAGTTTGGCATATTGAAAACTAGAGACGGTTCCTGTACTTTAAAGGCTGTCTTTGTTGCTCTTGTGTGCCTGCGACTCTTTTTCTGCGACCCGAAGGCGAGCCTCTCACGGGGTTTTCTGGGGCGGAGAGTGCGTGACGCGCCCAGGGTCACCCAGTGGGTTTCCGTGGCAGAGCGGGGGAATCGAACCCGGGTCTCGAAAGTGGTAGTCCAGAGCCCCAACCACTACACCACGCTGGCTCTCCAATGGTTGTCAATGGGTGTGTGAGAGAGGGAATTTCAGCAGGTGTCACCCAATAAGGCAAACATGCGGAAATACCCTCTTCTGTACAGTCATTGAAGGTACAGGAACCCTCTCCTGTTTTTTTTTTAATTAATTTTATTGTGATTATATCGTATAAAACAACACTTCTCATTGTACATTTTACGGAACTATTACCGCTATCTTCCACTCCTCTCTGGATTTCAATAGTGTTATTTCATTGACATATCAACATTATGCATCGCATTGCATTTGTTAACATACAAGATAGATCCTGCTCTTCGACCCTACTTTACATGTTCCATGATATTCCACTGATTTTTACTTCTAACTACTCATGCTACCATGAATTAAGAATTATTACCTGTCAACACCCAACCCATTTCCAGAACAATTTGCCATTCTTTGTCAATGTCATCATCTGATTTTCCTTTTAATCTCTGAGAGACTATATCTGCATTCCGATTTTCAATAAAAGTTGCCCACCATTGCTCTATTGTAGGTATCTGCTCAGTTTTCCATAGCCTTGCATATTCAATACGGGCTGTCGTAATCATATACAGCATTATTCTCCAATATTTCTTTGCAACAGTTCTATCTAACACATGTGTCATATTTAATAAGTACAGTTCAGGTTTCTTATCAATTTGAACCCTCAATATTTTACATATCATATTATGTATATCATTCCAATATTTTTTAGCCTTAGGACATGACCACCACATATGAAATAGTGTTCCAACATTCTCCTGACACTTCCAACACTGACCTGTTCCCGTATTATATATCTTTAATTTTTCTGGTGTCATGTACCATCTATGAAAAAGCTTATAATAGTTCTCTTTTAGGTTCTGAGCTGCAGTAAATTTTTGTGTCCTTTGCCAGGTCTGTTCCCAGTGCTCTAATTGAATTGGATGTCCGAGATTTTGAGCCCACGATATCATTGCTGATTTGACTGTCTCATCTTCTCTTTCTTGATTTAAAATCTCCTGGTATACATGTGCTAGTAAATGAGGCGGGTTTTCCCGCAGTAACTTCTAATTTTATAGTCTGTGTTTAGTAATGAAATTGGTCTATAATTCTTGACATCTGTTAAGTTTCTTCCTTCTTTTGGTATTAGAGCCACATTAGCTTCCTTCCAGGTGTCGGGTATTCCCTCCTTTCTTATCTCATTCACTGTATTCTGCAAACGTATCGAAACTTCATGTTCCATTATTTTGTAATATTTTGCAGTAAAGCCGTCTGGTCCAGGAGATTTGTCATTCTTCAGATTCCTAATAGCTTCAACTGTCTCCATCATCGATATGAGTTTGTTCAGAATCAATTTCTGCTCCTTGGTGAATCTCATTTTGTTCATTTTTTCCAAATATTCTTCCATTTCTTTTTGTTTTTTCATTGAGGAGATCAAACTCATTAACTTCATGTAATATTTATAAAAAGCCTGTTTTATCTCCTCCTGTTTTGTAATTTTCCCATCACCAACTCTAATCTCCGTAATAATATTTCTAACCCTTCTTTTACGAAGTAAACTGGCTAAAAGTTTAGAAGGTTTATTTGCCTGTTCAAAGAAAGTATATCTCACTCTTCGCATCTGTTGTTCTATTTCCTGCAAATTTAGTTGATTTAATTCAGCTTGACAAACCTTCATCTGTTGTCTTATCTTGTTGTCCATCGGTTTTTCCCTCATCTGTTTCTCTAGTTCTTTCATCTTCCCCAGAATCGAATCTTCAATCTGTTTCCTCTCTTTCCTGATTTCCGCGGACCATCTGATAAAGTTTCCTCACATCACAGCTTTACTTGCATCCCAAATTATTTTCATTGGTAATTCCGATGTCATGTTCTCCTTAAAATAATTATTTAATTCTATTTTTGCTTGTTTAACGTACTTCTCCCTCTTGAGAACCCTCTCCTGTTTTCACTCACACACAGGGAATATCGTTCCTTTATTCATGACTAAAAGGAGCACCAAGATCTTAGGAGGAGAATTTGTGGACCTTCCAAATATCTGGGTGCGGTTTATGTCAACCCTGCTGAGCATAGCCAAATCCTGTGTTTCTCATTTGCCATATTTTGGTCTTCATTGTTACTTTCACTGTGTCTGGTTTTCACTTTTACTCGTACTTCTTTTTGTTTCTGTTCCAGTGTAAAAATTTTCCTAGTTATAAATAGAAGTGGAAAAACATTTGTATTTTGCTCTTTGTCATCAGATTTTAGGTCAGTGGACAAGTAAAGTCGAGATAAGCTTGAGCCTTCAACTTCCCTCCTTTTTTAAAAAAATAAAATTCTGAATTGAAGTTCTGTCTTTTCGCATGTAAGTGGAAACAAAGCAATAGCCATTAAATTAGGCAGGAGTTATGTACCATTTTTCCCAAGTGAGGACTGAGCTATTATGCCAGTGCTACAGTACCCATTTCCATCTCAGTATCTGGTTGTACTGTGGGACCCCACTGCATGAAATGAAATGATAAACTCCAAAACTATAGTTGTGTTAATCTGTTGCAAGAAGAGCAATCCTCTTGTAGTTTTGATAGTAACTGTGGCATAATTGTTTTGGCTGTAAGTATGGAAATTATAATGAATAAAGACTAGATGCACTAAGTAACTACAAAGCATATAAAATATAATGAAAGTACATGTTATAAAGAATGTCAGGGTTTTTTTTAACCAAATGGGAAGGAGTTTCAATGAGCATACATAACGGAGAGACATACAGGACATGAAGAATATTTTAGTGAACAGGACTGCTCATAAAATATGTGGTTCCAGGTGGTTGACAATGTTAGTCTGTTGTCGCGAAAGCAACAGCAAAGAGCTTAGCAGCATGTATAAGCTTATCCATCTTTATAGACACTTTGCTAAAGCATATGATAACTTGATGTTATCATGTGTAAATTTTGCTGGAGGTATGGGACATTTTTAGTACTGGAATCACTGACTGGCTGCATTGTAAGTGAGGATCCAATAGTGAGGCTGTCTTGCTAGTCATAGTGACAGTACTAGCTTTTGTTTAGGATGTTTCTTACCTGTAACATTGTCCTTTCAAAACTAAGTATGAAAACTCATTTCAAAAAAAGCCCACAAGCAGGGCATATAGGAGTCCCTGAAACTGTACAGTTGCCCTATAAAAGCTTCATTGGGCTACGGGATGCAAATTGCAGAATCTACATACTATTGATACTGAATTCCCCCACATTATTAGGTAGATCAAGATGGAACATGGTATACTTGTCAAAGTGTTGGACTAGAACTCTGGGAGACCAGGCTTCAACTTCCCACTCAGCCTTGGAAACCCACTGGGTGATCTGAGGCAAGTCATACTCTCTTAGTCTTAGTTAAAGGCAATGACAAAGCTCCTCTGATAGGTTCACCTTAGGGTCCCCGTAAATTGGAAATGACTTGAAAGGACACAACAACAGCAAATCATGTTGAACAAGATAGTTTTGATGTAGCTGTCAAACATTGTCTCTGACAAACACCCAACCATTTTTTCTTAACCTAGATGCTGGTTTTCCAAGGAAGCTGACAGTGTAAGGACACCCCTGCTCCCACCTCAATGCTTAATTTCCTGGGCATATGTCTTAATTCTGTTCTAACACCCTAACAGGTGTTTGATTTGATATGATATATGTTCATCTCCAGTGACTCATTTAAGAAGCAGCCAGCAACTTTTCTGTAGCTTGAGAAAGCAGTTGATAGAGATCTTAAATGTCAAAGGGTTCAAGTCTGACTTTACTGAAGAGATAAATCTTATAGATTTCATAGCACTAAGTTTTTGTTTTCTTTAATATATGTCAGGTAGGTGTCAGTGTGTGACACTTAATTGCTTTAAATGTAATTTGCATGTCAATATATGCAAATAATAGTCCAGATAGTTGAGCTGGCGATTTTTGTATGTCACAGGAGTCAGGTATTAAATGTCTTAAGGCATCAGGGCCAAATAGCTTACTAGGAACAAACATGAGAGCTCTCTGAGACATGTAGCACATTCTCTGTGGTCTGCCCCAAGCAAATTGAAAATTAGGTTTGTTGTCAAAACACAGCGGCCAGGCATCATCATGTCATGATACATCCTTTCTCAGTCTAGACCCCTACAGATGATTTGTTGGCTGGACATGTGGGAGGTAGAATCATAGAATTGTAGAGTTGGAAGAGACCACAGGGGCCATCCAGTCCAACCCCCTGCCATGCAGGAACACACATCAAAGCACTCTCAACAGATGGCCATCCAGCCTCTGCTTAAAAACTTCCAAAGAAGGAGATTCCATCACACTCCAAGGCAGCATATTCTACTGCCAGACAGCTCTGACCATCAAGAAGTTCTTCCTGAGGTTTAGGTGGAATCTCTTTTCCTGTAGTTTGAATCCATTGTTCCTTGTCCTAGTCTCTGGAGCAGTGGAAAACAGGCCCTCTCCCTCCTCAACATGACATCCCCTCAAATATTTAATCATGGCTATCATGTCTCCTCTTAACCTTCTCTTCTGCAGACTAAACATCCCCAGCTCCCTGAGTTGCTCCTCATAGGGCGTAGCTTCCAGACCCTTTACCATTTTGGCTGCTCTCCTCTGGACATGCTCCAGCTTGTCAATATCCTTCTTGAAATGAGAACTGGACACAGTATTCCAGATGAGGTCTAACCAAAGCAGAATAGAATGGTACTATTACCTCCCTTGATCTAGACACCATACTCCTATTGATGCAACTAAGAATTCCATTGGCTTTCTTGGCTGCTGCATCACACTGCTGACTCATGTTCAGCTTGTGGTCCACCAAGACTCCTAGATCCCTTTCACATGTACTGTTATCCAGCCACATGTCCCCCATCCTATATTTGTGTATTCCATTTTTTCTGCCTAAGTGCAGGACCTTACATTTCTCTCTGTTGAAATTCATTTTGTTAGCTTTGGCCAGCTCTCCAATCTATTGAGGTCATTTTGAATTTTGATCCTGTCATCTAGTGTATTAGCAACCCCTTCCAATTTGGTGTCATCTGCAAAGTTGATTTGATTTGATCTGCAGATTTGATTTGTAGTCCACATCTGGAGGACCCCAGGTTAAATAAGGCTGCTATAGTACAATACTATTGAATTCATAATCTGAAATAAATTGTAGCTATTGGTTATCTTTATGCAACCATGCCAGACACTGATGTTTAATGCAGTGACTTTTAAATTACCTACCTTCTAGGAACCATTCCCTACATTGACTTGTGTGCCAGTCTATTACAGAAAGTCTGCGGTTTCAGATGATTCTGGAGTATGTTTGAGAGTACACTATGAGGTTATGCATGGCATGAGCTAATCTTGTTATGTTTCACTGTTCCTCCTCAAAGATTGAGAACACACCTGAGAACATACCTAACATTCATATGCGATTGTTCATTGCAAGGGAGAACAAGTGAGACAGCTGGCTGTGGTCGTGGCCAACCTGTCTTTCAAGAAAGCTTCTTTGTTACCCTTGGCCCTGGGGGACCTCTAATAGGCTATCAAGTTTGAAAACAAGATTCAGTAGTTTAGGTTTCGTTTTGGTCATGAAGTCAGTGCACAAACTACTATTACGATTTGACAATCAAATCTAATCTTTTTGATAGTCAAGAAGATGTCTGGGAATTACTGTGCTAACTTTAGAGGAAATGCAGGAAACAAAACCCAGCTTCAAAGAACTTCACTTTTAATATATGTAAGTGAAAAATCACCCACAAACCTTCCTCTATAAAACCTTGCTCTTTTATTCATTGGCATTTGCCAATAAGTCATGTCACCTTGGAAGAATCAAAGGGCACTTTCAGATTTGTATTCACAGCCTGCTTAAGGCTTTCCCCTTGATCTATTTTTCCTTGTGCTGTTTCCTTTATGTGATTTGTTTATTGTCCTTTCTGCCCCACCATTCCATTAACAACAAAGAACTACACAAAATTGAAGGATTATTAGGAACGATCACAAATATTGCCCACAAAAGAGAAGACTATCTTAAGGTAAAACCAAGTGTTGTTTCATAAGTCTGTAAGGTTGGAGAAGTAGAATTGACAGACGGGGTGTTGTCATGACATTCATTTGGTCAAGCTGAGTCATACTTGCTTGGATACCTAGTAGGTGGACCAACAAACAGAAGCTTCACGGTATGTGTAAGATGCACAGTCGCATAATTACCTCACTTCTCAACAATGATGGCAAGCTTGAACCTGGGCAGTACAGCTTCATAATTCGGGGATCATCACTACAGGAAGGCAGCACATTCTGGTCTGTTCCCAGTGTTTATGAGGAACATTGCATGAGGAACAGACGTGGTCTGTTTGTGTGGGAACATACTTTTTTAAAAGACTCTTAGATATCATTTAGATATCTTAGATATCAATACAGATTAACTGAACTAGTAAAGCAATGGCTTCTCATTTATTAGGCTAATTCTTCAAAATCTGACTTGATTGCAAAGACAGTTGCAGTAAAACAGTAAGGGATATTCTTTGAAACATATTTTACATAGCTAGAAGTTTTTCTCATACACTGATGAACATGAAAGGTCCTTAAATCATTTTGGGGCTTGAAATGAAACACAAGATGGCATCTTCCCATTCCAAATAAAAAGTGCTGACTAGACTGCTAGGTGAATTCTATTTCAACATTGATATTTCATCCTCCTAAGATCAGGAGGTTAATTTGGGGGGTACAAGGAAGACTAAGTGGCACAGATAGTACTGTCTACTCTTTGCCCTACAGCATTTGCTACCTAATGGTAGGGCCTGCCATGTAAAAATGACTGAGCAGTCATTCAGATCGACCAGTTCTAAAACGTTATAGTAGTATAGAGTAGCACACTGTTTATAGTGTGCTCTAGAGAGAAAGCCACTTATCTTTAGTACTTCCATCATATACCACAGTTAATAAACATGCGGAATCAACTCCTAGGGTCCTGATTATTCTGCAAACACTGGAATGCCATTGCATATTGTATAATATCATGAAGATGGGCCTTCTCAGTGGTGGTACCAATACATGTGAGAATGGGTCTGGCCCTCCCATGAAACAGATTGAAGCAGTTGGCTCAGGCAGCAGAGTGTTGTGAGAGGAAAATTGCAGTGCTCCCTCACCAGCACAAGGGGCCCGGCCATCACTGCACTGGGCAGCCTTGGTCTCCACAGCTGGACAAGACCCAAATGCCTAGCTATAAGGGGTTCTCTGAATCAGGAATTGTGGGAGGTTTCAGAAATTGCTGTGATGCTGGCTTGGGCCATCTTCCTAGTCACTCTGTCCAGACTGGCAAACTTTTAGGGCCCTGGAGACCATCGCTTTCTAGGGTTGAGAAACAGAGTTGCTTGATTCACTGTATCATGATATTCTGTCAGTGCAGACTTGCTCTGTGGGAAACAACATGTTGCTTCCCACAGAAGACAGGCGACAGTGATAGCCAGGAACGAAAGCAAGCAAACAAGGCAGGGAGTGGGAAGGAGAGAAGAAGTGATGAAGGAAGTGGGAGTAGGGGGAAGGTAGAGAGGAAGAGAGAGGAAGGAGAAGGGACAAATGAGCAGATGACAACAGTAACAATGATGAGGGGGGCAGCAGTGCTGCTTCTGCCTCAGAGTAGCAAGGGAGCTCAGACTGCTCCTGTCCAAGGAGCAGAGACTGCCTTCGAATGCTTTTAGTTTGAAATGCCTTCTGAAAGTGTATTTGTCTATACAGGCCCTCCACAGGTTATAATGACAGCTTTGCTTTTGTGTTATGTATTTGTTTTCTTATATTCACCATTTTTAAATTGCCTTTAATTTGTCTTATGTAATTAGTATAGAAGATATATATTTGCATGTAAACTGCTTAGAGGTTTTAGTATACTGCAGTATGCAAGTATTTAATAAATAAAATTAATTGTTACTTTAATTCTTTATATTATATTATATTATATATTATATTTATGTGATTACTGTACACTGTATTTTGCTATTTGCTGCTATTTTATAGGATGTAACATAACTATTTTAATATAACTATTTTAAAACATAACTATTTTAACATAACTATTACCCCCACAAAAGGTTGCATATTTTTATACTGTATCATTTCCTTTTCACAGGTTTCTAAGTGACTTGAAGACAAGTAATAGGAACTAACTAGTTAAAAATCAATTAAATTATCAGTTATGTTGCAAATTTTCTAACAGAGATGAATAACTTACATTTATTTTTAACTAGCATATTTACCCAGCATTGCCTGGGATTTTATTTTCTCATAGATAACACTTGTTAGAAATACCTTGGGAATTACCTTACCTTACCTTAGGAATTATTGTGTCTATAATTCCCCAAACTGCCTTATTCAGTACCTGTAACTTTTCCCCATAGTCCCCAGTCCAGTCTGTATTTAGAGTTGTTAACATACAGAGGTTTGGTTCCTGGGGGAATAGTGTCCTCTTCCTTGCTGCTAGGCCTCATCTCCATAGCAACCAGCCTATTCCAGTACCTGTAACTTTTCCCTATATTCTCCAATCCAATTTGTATTCAGAGTTGTTAACATACAGAGGTTGGGTTCCTGAGGGAATACACTGCCCTTCTTCTTGCTGCTGGGCCTCATCTCCATAGCAACTGGCATGCGGGCCAAGAGCTCACTGGATGAGTATTCTAAAGGCCCCTCCCTGAACTGCCAACCCCAAGATTCCATGGAATCTTCAGAGCCAGCCAATCATATGGGGTCTTCTTGACTCACACAGCCAATCGCATGAAGTCTTGGCCTGCCTGATGCAAACAGACAAACTCACAAGCTTTGACTTTTATATAGTAGATTTAAATGATTGACTTGAACTTCAGCATAAACCCAGTAATTGAGTTATTATGTTTTTAATGAAATGAGAGACAGTGCTAAAAATCCACTAAATTTTACATTTCCTGCGCACTTCTTTATGTAAAACATAGTTCTCTTGGATTTTTGTAAAAACTGCTTGCTTTCTGTTTGTCCCTCTGGAATGGGAAATTACAGTGTTCAGGTCACACAATCCAAACCATTTAGTTGAGTTGCTGATTAGAGTATGACAATTTAGTTAATCCCAAGGTTAAAAGATTTTAAAGCCACAAATTGTAAGGGCAAACTAGGAGGGATAATTTTTTAAAACCCTCCAAATAGGTCTCCTGTGCTCTAAACCAAGATACTGCACAGAGGCTTCTCATCTGTCCCAGAAAATTTTGAAGCTCTCAGCCCTGGAACTTTTGGTAGGATCCATATGGAAACTGGTAAGCTACAGGAACAGGAGTGGGAGCATTGAACAAGATGAGCTTGTAAGAGAAAGAGAAAAGAAAATCAAGAGAAGGCATTTTACTGCAAGAGATGAGAAATGGGGTGTTCAAAAATTAATGCAGCTGTTTCCTTTACTCCCAAGCTCAAAGTAGGGATGGGGGATAAAATAATGGATGAAAATTTTCAACTACATCCTGTTACATATGTGTATCTAGAACTCCCTTTTTCTTTTTTGTGGCAGTAAGGTAGATAAAAAAGAATATTTTTACACTCTGTGTAAAACCAGTTAGTTAAAAATGTTGGATGCATTGAAGAAAGGTTAGGCCAGGATATAGACAACTTCTAATGTTATCTACAACATAATTTATATTGTGAATCCAATATACCTAGATGACTTTCAAATAGAAAACGTTTTATACGGATATGTACTGAGATGTGTGAAAACTAATGAGAATGAAGAAGATATTTATGATGAAAAATTAAACTGGCATGGCTATTTCAGTGACCACTGAACAACTTTCTTGCTAAGTGGAGGATATTTTGTAAGAACTATTTAACAAGTGCTGAAGCAAGGCAGTTCTGAATACAAACATAGAATCCCACAAAACACCAAGAAAATCAAAACAGACTTTTTACAGAGACCCATGGAATATACTAAAGAGTAAGAATTTATTTATACAGTATCAACTAGACTTTGGTTTCAGGGCCCCCCATGGATACCAAAAATTGTGGATGCTTAAGTCCCATTATGTACAATGGTGTAGTAAAATGATGTCCCTTATCAAAATCAAAGTTTGCTTTTTGTATTTTTTTAAATATTTTCCATTTGTGTTTGGTTGAATCTGTGGATATAGAATCCATGGATTTTGAGGACTGACTGTACTTGCAAATGAAAAATTGACTTGAATCCACTGAAGTATCTCCTCGATTGTAAATATGTAAACCGAGTTCCTGAACAGCCATCTCTCTGCACTTGTAATTATTATCTGATGATACTCAGGATGTCTCCTTCAAGTTGTATCTAGACTTTTTAAAAAAACTATAGTACTATCACTTGTGCAAATAATTTTGAAACAAGTTAAGGACAGAAATTGTTGATTCAGTGTGAGAAAAATGTGAATTCAGCTGAAAATTAGGGCTACTTTACTTGTCATTTTTCCTGTAAATCTGAGTATTTTTGAGTGGGTAAAGTGTAGATTCAGTTTTATGTAAGATCTGGATATCTGATCCTACTCCCATACATGACTAAATGGCTAGAAATCAGCCTTGTGTTTTGTTACAGAGGTCATAGCCTACATGGGAAAATGTATACCCCACCCCCACTGTCATGCCTTTTCAGTTAAACTCAGGACCATGTATGTCAAGAGAAGCACTTTTATTTGATGTTTACAGGGATAACAGGTAGATGGCTTGATGAAATACTGGCATCAGTGACTGCCGGATGCACCTCTGTGGGAGAACTCATAAGTGGTATCTAGATGAGGATCTGGGTAGGCAACAAGTCTATGGCAGCTGGATGCCTTTGTCATGAGCTGCTAAGTAATTGCTGTAGATTCACTTGGACAGGTAATCTGTAAGTGATTGCATAATGGTCCCTTTTGTAAGCCAAAAGTAAATGTGTGTGTGTGTGGGGGGGGAGAAGTGAAACTGAAGTGGTGATATACATTATGAATTAGATTCCCAGTAAACAAGTGAAGGCACAACTGAGCAAATAAAGGGAAAATTCCTGACTTAGGACCTTGCCTGGTTATCCTTTAGCAGAGAAGCTCATCTTGTGGTTCCCTGTAAGTCTCTCTCCACTTGAGGCTTTCCTGGATGTGTTACCCCTACTCTGTAAGAAAGGCAAGGTTTCAGGCCCACTGCTTCACAAGTCTCAGCTAATGGCCTTTTAAACTTTCCAACTGAAGTCCAGAGAAGAGGTCTGTGAACCCTGCAACAATTCTTCAGTCTTGCAACCTCAGCATTCTATTGTCTTTTATTTGTCTTCTGGCTCTTCCCATCTGCAGAGGCTTTAACTGAGGCAAGCAACTGGCTCTCATCCACTACAGAGGCAAGGAAGCCATGAGCTGGCCATGTGGAGCCTCTGGTGTCTTCTATCCTTCCTCATGTACACATCAGGGTTAAGGTAAAGAAGACTTTCATATGGTATAGATGCACATACCTCCCTATGTGCAGAGATGAGTCAAGATTCAGGGAAAGGGTAAATTACAAATCTTAGGATTGTACCTAATATATAGGCTTCGAAAATTGTATTTAACATGAAAAATGCCGAACAAGAGTATCTCTACTATGGATATAATCTTTGGAGACTGCCACATATTAGACGTTGCCCAGTGTCTCCTGATGCTACTTGGCTGTGTGTAGGCTACCTCATTCCTATGGACTGATCCATCTCAGAGAACAGCTGGTAACTGTAATAAGGGTCTGACGCATAGAAGCACTGCTAGGAAACCAATCTTTGTCGCATAACAGGTCAGGCTGTATTCCTATCTCCTGCGTCACAAGCAAAATGCATTGACTGATTAAGACCATCACTTTCTGTGAATTAAAAAAAGTAAATGCAATTCTTTCATTCTATTTCTGATCTCTGTTTCAGAGGACAGTCAACAAGACACTGACTGAAGAACAAATGTCTCACTTCCACAAAAATAGCTTTGCAGACAGGTGTTTACAAGGTGGTGGGACAGAAAGAGACTGCAGCTCCAGAACCACAGAGCAGAAACAGACATGAACGAAAGGTCATCATGGCCTGCTAACGCAGGAAATACACTCTTCTTATTGATAAAGCAGAACCCTAACAGCCATTGAAAGTATGTCCCTTAGACATCCCTTGACAAACATAGAAGAACAAGGTAGGAGAATGAAATGTTCCAGGGGTTTGCAAAGAAGGGATCTGCTATAACAACACTCATTGGTGTATGCTTTTGCTGACTGGGAGGATGGGGCAGCCATATGCAGACAGATGAACAGTTAGATGAATGGCATGAACAGGTGTATGTGAGGGACACAGAGAGAAAGAGGAGAAAGAGAAAGGTCCAGTAACTCTGCATATGTACGTGTGACTTCAGAGTCTGTACATGTGTATATTTTAGGAAGATGTCATTCCATTGTGGGATTTCAGATTTTTCCATTGTTACCCCCCTACACACACACACACACACACACACACACACTGCAAGTTCCCTTTGATGAAATAATCCCCAAACAAGAGATTTCTCAGTGGTGCAATGTGCCAGAAATCACAAGAGGCTTTTCAGAGTGCCAGAGCTACTGTTGGAACATTCGTGTTTTAGCTGGCTCAGAGATTACCCTGTTCCACCCATTTATTATTCTCTAAGAAAGATTCTTTCCATAATTACAAACCTACTCATTCCAACTGAGTACAGGTAGAGAGGCAGCAAATCAAATGTGGAACAAAATGAGAAAAGGGCATGTTAGCATCTTAAGCCACAAGTAGTGGAAACAACAGTGAATCAATTTATGCTGGAATTAAAACTAATTAAAACCGCTTCCTTTTTATTTTTTAGCACCAACACTTGATGGCGAGGGGGTAAATATGGAAGGAAAATAATTCATCGAATAAAACTATCCTTTTAAAAATGGTAGAGACTGAAGAGGGGACAATTAATTCCATAGTGCAAACATTTATTTACAGTTCAACTTATTAACAAATGGTAAATTCAGAAAACTCACAGAGTAAAGCTGACTCTTCCTTAAACTGATGAACAGCTCAGAAAGTATTGTGGAAGACCAGTGACACCAAGCATGGTTTCTTCAAGGAGTAATGCAAGATTCTTCCTTTTTGTTTAAAAGTATTCAAACTAATTTAATTAATAATTAATAAATGAAATAATGAATGAAAATGAAATAATAAAATAAATTAATAAAAAACAAATAAATGATTGAATTTAAAACAATTTGTTGAATGTGGAGTATATACCCTTAAATATTTCACAGATAAAAACCAGCACACCTGTGCTCAAACTACATCAGAGTGTAGTCAAGATGGCAAAAAATACAGTGGCCCCTCCACATTCACAAAGGTTTTGTGTGCAGAACCCCCACAAAAGTGGAAAAAGTGCAAATAACTCTCCCCTGTAATTCCCCTCCCATTACCCTTTGGAGCTTCCCCCCTCATTCCCTTACCTCTGGCCCCAGTGCTCCCAGGAGGAAGGAAAAAAAGACAAGGTAAGGGGCTTACCAGATGGAGAAGAGCGGAGCATTGAGATCTGGCATTCTAGCTACTTCTGGTCAGCGTCTTGAGAAAGGAGATTCCTCGCAGAGGGGAGGAGTAGGAGCAAAGGGAGCACCTGACCAATCAGCAGCCATTACACAGCAGTCTGTCCAGCCACATAGCATAGAGGACATGCCTCCAGCGGGGTGGGGTGGGGGATTTACTCACCGAAAAGGAAAAAACATCAATTTTAAACACAAGCTTTGAAGCCTGGGTGAGGAATGCATGAAATGGGAGGGGGAAAATAGGGAGGGAGGCAAGCAAATTTGCAAAGGTCAAACCCGTGAATGTAGAAGGAGGACTGTATTATTAAAGAAGGATGGACAAGCTAGGAAAAACTGCAGCAGTTTCTTTTCCTTGGGCCTATGGAAAAAGGAAAGAGTCCATCCCTCCTGTGGTCTTCCCCAGCTGTGTTAATATGGTGCAAACTACTTCTGCATTTTGAATTTTAGCTTGCAGCAATTGAAGTAAGAAAAGGACAAAAAGGGGAAGTATGAGGAAGAAAGAGAAACTAGGACATTTTGAATACAACTTGATAGAAGATTTTACCTGCCATATCCAGACAGTTGGATTTTGGTGAGTATATATTTGTAGCTGATCAATAATTTTATGTAAAAATTTTTTTAAAATACAAAATGCATTTAAAAATTAAATAAAAAAATGCAGCTCTTGAATGCTTAACGAAGAAAGTGAGCTGCAGCCCTATTTGCAGTTACCCATCCTTGTGCTGGACAAACTAAGGCCAAATGTCATGTTCTTAAATTTAGATACCCACATATACAACAGCTAAGAAGTTGCAACATTTCATTGTTCTCTCATTTTTTGCTGGTTTTATTGCTACCTTCTTATATTTAAAAACACTTTAATCCCCCCACCCCCAGCTGCCAAAATCTCAGTATAAATATCAACATCAAAGCATTAGCTGTATGGAATGACAATTTGATATAATACAAATTAACAAAGACAACTTATCAAATTTCTGGTATATTAATATACCATGTATGAATTGAAAAGAGAGGAAGAGTGAAAAAAAGGAAAAAAATACAAAGCAACTAAATGAAATTAAAATAGTTTGCTTGCAATTTATCTTTCTTGCCTTTTTGTTGAAAAAGAATCAAAGTGCCAACAAAGAACATGCACCTGCTATAAATCAGAAATAAGTTTGTACCGTTGGCCCTCCATATCTGCGGATTCTGTATCCACAGATTCAACCAATCAACGTTTGAAAATATTAAAAAAAAAATCCAAAAAGCAAACTTTGATTTTGCCATTTTGTATAAAGAACGCCATTTTACAACATCATCGTACATAAATGGATTTGAGCATCTATGAATTTTGGTATCCATGGGGGGTCTTGGAACCAAACCCTAGTGGATACCATGGGGCCACTGTACTTTCATATTGGTTGACCCCCTCTCTGCTGTTTTTTCACCAACAGGCAAAAACATTCTTTTTCAATTAGGACTTTAGCCTTTAACACAAGGATGTGCAAAGGCTGTACTGTTTTATAATATATAATATGTACTTTAAATGTTTAAGTGTTTTAATAATAATGTTTTATTTTTCATAAATAATGTTCTAATTGGATTGATTGTCTAATACTCCTTTATATTTTTTAAAAATATATTCTATGTCTTTTGCTTTGACTTATATTTTATGCCACTTTGGGTCTCATTTTGTGAGAAAGGAAATACATAAACAGCTACACTGTATGCTCAAGGCATTCACAACTCTTGATATGAGGTTAGATTCTAAATAGCAGGTGGAAATATAGCCTACGAGAACATGTAACTTTGGCAAACAGTGATAAATTGCAGAATCATATTAACAACCCTTTAAATCTTCAACTAGAGTGACAGTCCTGGACTGTATGAGTAAAATTACTCCCAAATTACACCTTCAGCACCTGGGAGTCAAACTTGATGATACATTTAGCACATATCCCTTAAGTGAGAAAAGATGCCTGTTATAGGACATTGTCAGAACACTGTGTCTCTTTAGTTTTGTGACTGTCATTTGGAAAACGTAATTTTCAAACATTATTGCTGGAGCACCATACCCTTGGGGAAACCCTACTCTGAAAGGGAAAGCGTGTTAACTGCACTTCCAAAACCAGGATGATGCAATGACACCTGGTGAGACCATGTCTTTCCGTGCTGATTCCCCAACAATTTGGAAAGTCAGAGGTACCCATTTTCAGGATGTTGAATTCACACATATCTCTCCTTTTTCTGCCACTATGCCAATATTATGCCTTTCCTACTTCCCCTTCATCTCTCTGGAAGGAAGGGAAGAAGGGGCACAGGGCAGGAAAAGGGTGGGGAGCAGTACTGGGTTCAACAGGGGCTAGCAAGTGGGTAAGGAAGAAAGATGGCAGAATAAGGAAGGAGGAGAACTGTTACTGCCCTGGCTAGTCCGAGCTTTGGGGATAATAAAAGATATCCTCTTGATATGACAATTCGGCTTCACTTCTCTATTCCCCTCCACGTGCTTGCGAGGCCACTGGACAAGCACGTAAACAAGCTCGGCCGTTAATTGCCGTAATATTCAAACAACAACACAGGCAGGCCAGGAATAGCTGACTCGCTGCTTTAGGAGACCTCCAGGCAAGTACTCTAATTAGGTATGCACGCAACTTACAAAAGAGCCTCTGCCCCACGATGGCAGCTTGATGTGTAAACTATACAATACCCAAGTACTCTGCGTTTGCATACTGGCTACTCTATTGAGAACCGCTACGATAATTCAGTCATTCAGATTCTGACCTTTCGGAGGCTTTGTCTCCAACTCCAAATCTATTGTTTTCCCCCAAGTACGGCATAGCTTGCAGTCACAATTCTCTCTATAAAAATCCTTGATTCCGAGACCTTCCTCGGATCGCTCCCGAGTTTCATCCCGCCTTGCTGCCGCTTTGCTTGGCGAGCCTCCCCTCAGCTCCACGTGCTGAGCTACATCGCACCCCAGCCTCACTCTCCATTTTTCCGGGCTTCAGGACAGGTGAAGTATTACCCAAACCAGCAATCCCTCTAAAAATCCCTCTATACCACTCCAACCTTTATTTTCTTTAGTTGTCTTGTATGAGTGTGTCGCATACACTGTTTTGCTTGTGTTTAATAAAACATCATTTATTGTTTCAACTTCTGTGTGCTCCTTGACTCGACCCGACCCCGTAGACATAGGGTTCAAGATCTCGCTACGTTACCCTGCCTCTCGTAACGCTAAGCTGTGCTCTGAGCTAATTTTCCCCACCTTTAGTTGAGCACAATTTGGTGTCCCTCCCGGGACCCCCAGTACACAGAGTAACAGAATTAATTTTACAAAGTGGTGATCAGTGTGGATAGTGGATAGCGAAATACAGTTCTGCTTCCACATTTGCAGGTTTGACTCTCACAAATGTGATTATTCATGAGATGCCCATGCCTCCACACCATTCTTTTCCTCCCATTCCTTTGTGTTTTGCCAGGGTGGAGAAAGAAGGCAAGCATGCCGAGGCAAAAGATATGGCAATGGTGGGGGGGACATACGTGTGTGCTTTCCTTGTGCCCTCTGAAGCTCTCTCCTCCCATTGCTTTGTCTCCACCCTGGTGCTGAGAACTCAAATTGAGGCAAAAGGTAATGCAATGAGAGGTACACACACTCCTTCTTTCTCCTCTCTGGAGCTCCCCACTCTCACTCCCTTGCCTCTGGCCCAGGCATGGAGAAGGAAGGCTTCCATGTCAGAGCCCCAAAAGGGAATTGGAAGGGGATCATGGGGGGGATTTATTTATGATTTTTCCACTTTTGCACAGGTTCTGCGCCCTGAACCCTCATGAATGTGGAGGGGCTGCTGGATCATGGAAAAGGGCAGGGGGAATGGTCTGAAAACAATCTCTTTCAGGATCTAGAAAGACAGTGTGGAATGATAGAGAAAGTCACTTGCCAGAATAACACAGCTAGCACTGCCAAAAAGTTGCCCATCTGATTCTTCCCTAAGTTCATTATTCCAAAATTCCTGGAGTAATAAGTCAATCATTTCTGTAAAGATAAATTAGCAGATTTAAATGCATCTGCCCAAGATCCAAATTCAATAGCAAAGATGTGATTTCATTAGCCACACGTATACTAGGATCAAAAGGCAAAAATAACATAAGTTAACATATGTTTACAGTTGATAAACTTTCAATGAGGACTCAGAGCTCAAGTCCAGCTTTTAGTGCAACCAACAGCTTTAAAAAGCACTAAAGCTTGGTCTTAAGTGCCAACATTATGAGAGGCTTAATTCCATACCCTACAAAATGATTGAGATGCTTTTTAAAAGTAAGTAAGATTCTTCCACAACCTAAGCTTTATATGATAAAAAGATTATAATAATGCTAACAACTCAGTACTTTCTATATATCATGTTAGCCACTGGTAGTAAAATAGGCAAATTTGTCGTCTTAAAATTTGAATAGAGGGCATTCTTAACAAATTTGCAGATGACACCAAATTAGGAGGCACAGCTAACACCCCAGAGGACAGGATCAGAATTCAAAATGATCTTCATTGGGCCAAACCTAACAAAATGAATTTCAGCAGGGAGGAGTGTAAGATACTACACTTGGGCAGAAGAAATGAAATGTACAGATATAAGATGGGTGACACCAGACTTGACCATGTGAAAAGGATCTAGGAGTCTTAGTAGACCACAAGCTGAACTTGAGTCAGCAGTATGATGTGAAAGCTAAAAAAGCCAATGCAATTCTGGGCTGCATCAATAAGAGTATAGTGTCTAGGTCGAAGGAAGTGATAGTGCCACTCTACTCTGGTTTGGTCAGACCCCATCTGGAGTACTGTGTTCAGTTCTGGGCACCACAGTTCAGGAAGGATATTGACAAGCTGGAATGTATCCAGAGAAGGGTGTCCAAAATGGTAGAAGACCTGGAAACCATGCTCTATGAGGAACAGCTTAGGGAGTTGGGATATTTAGAAGCGTTCCTGAAAGGGCAGCTGTATTCACCATCTTTTCACCTCTCTCCTTCTCCTCACTGGCATCGCCTACCACTTGCAAAGCTTGCCTCCGTCCATAATGTAATGCAGACCATGCAATCACAGCCACACTTGGGACACAACATCTATGTACCACTTCCCTGTAAGGAACGGGGGGGAGTGGAGGGGAGAAATTGAGAAAGATGATTCAAAGGAGAGATGGCAGGGATCCCTTTTTGGACAGTTTATTGTGATCCCCCCACTATTGGGGGCACAAAGTTATTGACTTTCTTGTACAAATCTCTTTTTGAGCAGTGCTTGTGATCCTCCACTTTTGGAAATTGTGCTAAGTTAGGTATTTAATTTATTTAAAAAAAACTATTACAATTTGAACCATATTATTTCCTTATAAATTGTTAAATATGAATATAAATGTGTGAATGAAAATGCACACACTAAACAGACAAAATATTTTATTCCTATACTAGGGCAGGAAGGGGATGTCCACATGTTGATGTAAAGGGTGTTACAGGGGTAAAAAGTTTGAGAACCACTTCTTTAGACCAATCTGGAAGAGCATTTATTTAAGACTGTGGTCCCATGCACATGTATTTGGGAGTAACTCCAATATTATAGGGCATACTTGTGAGTAAATATGCCAAGGCACCCCCTGCATATAGATTTTTTTTTTTTTACTGAAAATAGTTTGCAGTTCCACATCTTCAGAGTTATCCTGAACATAACCAGAGAGTTTAACATAACAAAACATACTTGGGATATGCACTCTTCTAATACATTCTTCTTCACTGCATTCTATAAACACCCAAACATGCTCCTCTGCAGCTCACTAAGCCTGAAAGCATGGTAATACTCTCAGACATGAGCCTGGCAGGCAATGACACTGTCGAGTGAGAAATGATACTGAGAATATGATTATCACCTATAAAGGAAAATGGAACAGAACAATGTTTTCCTCTTTCTTGATTAGAAGTATATAACAGAAAATGTACTCATGCCTATATGTGTTGGAATCAGTTACATGAGAAGGAATAATAAAGCCTTCTTTAACTAGTGGGATAAAAGAACAAAAGCACTAAAATATATTTTGGGAGTAAAATCTAGTCTCCTACCGAAAAAGTTAACAAACAAATAGCTCTTAAAATGTTTCTGAAATAAAATCCCCTCGAGCAATCTTCCATTTTCCTTGGCATTTTGCTTTCCATCCAGGTAACCCTCAGTCTCTCCACTTAGATGATGTCTAGAAGAATTACTGGCTGACAGCTCTGAAAGGAAGGGAAATATTTCCAGACGGAGGAAATCTCCCCACTAGGAGTAAACTAATAACAAAATCAAAGGCTGGTTCTTGGCAGGAAATGTTCAGAAATCAGAATAGTCTCAGAACAGTTATTGAGGTCTAGGACAGGAAGGCTACATTTATTTTTGCAGTTAGAGATATTTTGCACGGGACTGCATCCTCCTTTGTTCTTCCATCTGAACCTGCCCGTATTTTGAGATCTTCTGAGGAAGCCTGTTACTGCCCTGGCTAGCCCGAGCTTTGGGGATATAAACAGATATCCTTTGATATCTCAAATTCGGCTTCACATATCATTTCCACATGCTTGCGAGGCCCCCGGACAAGCACGCATACAGGCTCGGCCGATTATCACCGTAATATTCCTAGACGATACAGGCAGGCCAGAAAATAGCCAACTCGCCGCTTTAGGAGACCTCAAGGCAAGTACTCCATTAGAATCATAGAATCATAGAAATGTAGAGTTGGAAGAGACCACACGGGCCATCCAGTCCAACCCCCTACCATGCAGGAATACCCTCAAAGCACTCCCGACAGATGGCCATCCAGCCTCTGCTTAAAAACCTCCAAGGAAGGAGACTCCACTACACTCCGAGGCAGCAGATTCCACTGCCGGACAGCCCTGACTGTCAGGAAGTTCTTCCTGAGGTTCAGGTGGAATCTCCTTTCCTGCAGCTTGAATCCATTGCTCCTTGTCCTGGTCTCTGGAGCGGCAGAAAACAAGCCCTCTCCCTCCTCTACATGGCATCCCTTCAAATATTTAAACATAGCTTAGGTATGCATGCAACCTACAAAGGATTCTCTGCCCCGCACTGGCAACTTGATGATCGAGCTATACAACGCTCAAGTATTCCGCGTTTGCATACCGGCTACTCTATTGATAAATTCGGCTCTAATTCAATCATTCAAATTCTGACCTTTCGGAGGCTTTGTCGTCAACTCCAAATCTATTGTTTTCCCCCAAGTCCGACCTAGCCTGCAGTCACAATTCTCCTTATAAAAAACCTTGATTCCGAGACCTTCCTCGGATCACTTCCAAGTTCCAGATCGCCTTGCTGCCGCTTTGCTTGGCAAGCTTCCCCTCAGCTCCACGTGCTGAGATACATTGAAGCCCAGCTTCGCTCTCCATTTTCCTCCGGACTTCAGGACAGGTTTCGTATCACCCGAACCAACTATCCCTCTAAAAATCCCGCTGTCTTACTCACACCTTTATTTTCCTTAGTTATCTGTGTGTTTGTGTTGCATATATTGTGTGCGTGTATTTAATAAAGACTATTCATTATTTTCCAACCGGTTTGCTTCTTGACTCGGCCTGACCCCGTAGACACTGGGTTGCAAGATCCTGCTAAATTACCCTGCCTCTCGTTTTGCCAACTTGTGCTCTGAACTAATTACCCCAACTTGTATAATTGTGATAGCAATTTGGTGTCCCTCCTGAGACCCCCAGTAAACAGAGTAACAAGCCTTTCTCTCTGCTTCACCATCCTTACAGGCACATCTGGTGTGTGCATGAGATAGGGCCTTCTCAGTGCTGCTCCCAGGCTCTGGAACTTCTTTCCTAGAGCAGTTGCACTGGTGCCCTCCTTGCAATCTTTTCCCAGGCAGGTGAAGACTTTTTTGTTTGATTCAGCAGGCCTGCAAAGGCTAACTGTTCAAAGGGAAAGGGTATTGCATAATGTGCTGTTGTCTGTCATTGTGACAGAGTATGGGGGAGTGGTATCCTGAGTGGTAGAAGTCACCCAGCAACAGGCTGCTAGGTAACCAGAATGATCACTCCAGAGACAAACCCAGTCCTTTTAGTGGGAAGGAAGGGTTGGAAGCCTTTAAAATGCATAAATAAATTAATAAATATAATTTTAAAAATGCATAAATAGTAGGCATCGAATTGGGTTTAGGGCGACTTCAAGGAGAAAGGGCTGAGAATCAGTTCTTCAGCCAGAGACAGTTCTCACTCAACCAAAGGGGATGGTTGAATGAGAGGGGGTGTTTTCTCAAAGAAAGCCTAGAGAAAGGGGGAGAAGAGAAATCAATCCATTTTGAATCTGGTCAGAGAGAATGACCTAGATTTGGGAACAGAGCTTTTGGCAAAAAGGCTAGCCAGAGGCCTGTGTGAGAGAGACCTGCGCCTATATGCTGATGTAAAGATATAAGAAACTGTTTAAATGCATTCTGTTTGCACTGGCAGAACTTGGAGGGTGTGAAGCAGGGGCAGGAGGAGGTGGGGCTACAGCGTGGGGGCACGGCCACAGTGTGTGGGGCATGGCCATGGGACGTGGGGACTTGGATATGACCTGGGACACCCCCCCAAAATTGCTGCCGTCGCCCCTGTCTGTACGCGACTGTCTCTTTGACCTTGGACATACATAGAAAACCAATACTTTATTCTGTTTGCTGCTTTAATAAAGATTATAGTATGCTTTTATAGGTTTCGACTGAGTGGAATAATTTTCAGTAGTTATAACCAAACAAAACTACACTACCATAAATTCCAAAGGGGTTCTAAATAACAATGGAAAGGCTTTACCCTTTATACACAAAGGTGGTGTTTTTAGAGAAGGCCAAAACTGTGTAAAGTGACAAGGCACTTCAGCAGACGGCAGGGAGGGGAAGCTGCCTTACCAGTCAGTGAGGAGAAAAAGCAGGCTTTGTCATAGTCAATTTTAATTTTATTGAGCATTTAGTTACACTTTAAACTTTTATATAAAGTGACTTTTAGCTATGTTTTTTTTAACTATTGCAACTCACCTTAACTCCTGAATTGGGAAAAGGGCAAGATATCCTCCAAGAATTTTACTTTCCTTTCTTTTTCTTCTTTCAAGATCTACTATGAAAACAAAACATTGGACATATGTACACAGTGCTAATGTTCTCTTGTACTTTTCTTCATATAAAACTTTCTTTAAAAAAAAATTACCCCCTCCCCAAAATACAAGAATAAAAATGAAGGATAAAATTAAAGAACCAAAGAAAATATTTGATACTTCTGCTATGTTATGTAAAAAGGAAAGTCATACTTCTGCCCCATAGAAAACTGCCTGAGAGCCAGAGATGGAAGTGGCTTGTATTTAACATGACAGTAAATAAATGTCACTGGTAAAGAGATGGCCACATGCAGAAGACCAATAGAAGTTTGAAAATCCATGGGGAGAAAAACTGGAGGGGGGGGCAATTTGGAATTTTAAAGGGAAAGAAGACAGGCAGGGAATGGATCGAGTGCTTTCTCATCTCAGTATTGTTTCTCTACTTCCAATTGTCTCCTCAGCAAATTATCAGAGCTTAGAAATTTTATCTGAGAGGGGACTACAGCTCCCAGAATCCTCCAGTCAGCACAGCTTCTGGTGCACTGATGGAAAAGTAAGGTCTGCTTTTCCTCTTCAGAATATGTGATCAGACGCACATTGCTGTGTCGTCGTGTCCAGAAGGTGCTGTTCACTGGGAAGTACTCCCAGGCACACTCCATTGCAATGAACAATTGGTGAAGAGCATTCTGGAAATCCAACACTAACGGCAAGGATGGTAGTGTGGATCTTCTACTTTGGCATCCCAAATACCTTGGGCTAACATTAGTGTGGAAACCTCCAGCTGAACCCCTGATCAGCTGATCAGGGACAACACAGTGGACAACACTGAAGGAAGCAGGTCCTTCTGCTCTTTGGCAGTCTTGCTAAGAAAGACAGACTGCAAGCAGGGGCAGTTATTATTACGGAGTCTATAAATGCTTCAGGACTCTGCCAAGGAGAGCCTCCATAGGAATGTGAGAGATAGGTTTCACTTCACAGCCTGTAAAGTCCTGTGGGGTGAGAACTGCAGGAACATAGATGGTATGTGTCATGTACAACTTGTAAATCTTTGGGATCTTAGGGGGAACAAGGGGTGCTTTATAACCTGAGGGGCAGGTCTTTTTATTATAAAACTTTTAAGATACCTTGCAGGAGATGAGCTGAATGCCTTGTTTATCAAGTTTAATTTTAATTTCCACAGTCTAAGGGGCTCTGGAGAATCTGGTAAAAGGCTATTTTATTTCCCAGCCAGACAGCATGTCTCATGAGGAAACTTAAGCCTAAGGTGCCCGTGTGTTAACTGCTTGGTTTGTTACTTCTCCTTGATATATACAATGTGCATGGCCTCCACCTGTTTTCTCATGAACTGTACCAGTTGCTGATGAGTCCAGTTACTGCAGTGCACACAGTGTACAAAAATGTACAAAGAAGGCCAGCACAGGCCAATTTTCCAAAGTTGCATTTGCTGTATGTGGAAAGGTAGTATTAATTCTGCAAGAATCTTTCCCATCTGACAGGTCAAGTCTAGTCTCTTGAAATGCTTTATAAAAATTCAGATCTAAACTGGAACTCCTCTGGATTCAGACACTTTGGACTAAAGGCTAAAGTTCCCTCAAAGGCAGTGCAGCCATTAGAGTTGCCCGAGAGATGCTACAAGTCATTCAGTGTGGAAAGTGATTTCCATGTAAGCCTGTTATGTTTTTGCCAGGTGGACCTCAACAATACTGCACTAATAACCAAAGGTGTTTGACTATTTTCTGATGTTTCAACAGTGAAAGCTAAAACACCAAGTAGTAAGCTGAGGAAAGGGAGTTTTTTTCCTGAGGACCTGGAAGCATATCTGCTAATGTGTAGCTTTGCCTTGTCACCTCCTCTTAAGAAAACAAAGAAAACCAAAAATCATAATGAGGTCATACATAAGCATTGCTCTCTCATCCTAAAATTACAACAATTCAAGACCAGAGCTTGAAAATTTTATTATGGGGACTATAACTCTCCTAATTTCCCAACCAGCCATGCTGGCAGGAGGATTTTGAGAGCTGTACCTGGGGGAAAAAAAAGAAACCTTTTCAAGCTCTGACCAAAGCTAGGGATGATCGGAATCTGTCATTTTTAGTTTCTACCATGTGCGGCTTTTTTTAAAAAGAAAATCTTAAGTTCTTGCTGTAACTTGCATGAAGAAATAGGTGGGTTTATGTGCATTCTTTCTGAAAGATGAACCGAATGAAAGTGTCACCTATTTGCACTGGCAAAATTTCTTAAATACCGTTGTTCCCAGGGTGGAGAAAACTATGATGTACTAGCCAGCTATTTAGTTGCTAAAATGAGGAGCCTGTAAGTGGGGTGGGGGGGAGAGATGATACACGTGATTCAGCACCACAAATATGTCTGAATACAGAAAAGATGCAATCCCAGACTTTTGAGAGCAAAGCACTCCATGCCCTTGCTTAGTTAGTTTTGCTTTCTCCTACATTTGAATATCAATTTCTTTCCATCCATTGTGATATTTTTTTCTGATAAGGTCTTATCAGAAAATGAACCAAATGAAATTTCTCATTCATTCTTGCCTAAGCCCAACTGTGCTGCTTCAGAGCTTTTCACTCCTCAGGAAAATGGGAAGTTATTACAGTACCATGAGCCTTGGGCACTGGATAGGTCTTGAATACATATAACGTGAGTGTTGATATACACACAATAAGTACTTTCAAATATTCAAGCCTGGGCAGGGTTCTCTAGTGAGAGTTATGGACAATATTCATGGAATGAAAGTCATGCATTCTCTAGTTTTTAAAACATCTGCAAAGCCAGGATACCAGGATTAGACTTCTAAACATTCTACACAGTGCAGCTTAAGCTGCGTTTCTGGTTCTCAATTACCTGTTAAAGGCAGTGAAGCTCAGCCAAGAGTGAAATAGCCAGCTGTAATCGTGCATGTGCGTATTTATTATCTGAATATGAGACAACTGCAAAACATGATCTCTAGGCATGATACGATTAAAATAACAAAAACACAATTAAAATGATCTACAAATATGTCAATAAAACCAACTCAATAAAAATGTAGGTTCCTGTGAAGTGGATAGAAAATTGTTGCATGATCTCCTTACAAATACACCTACCCTTCCACTACACTATTCTGAAAACAAAAGCTGTGGAGTTTAGATGATACAGAATTGCACAAATAATTCTCGAGAAAGAAAGTGCCAAACACATATATCTGTCGAACGTGAGGAACAGAGAATTTCCTGATGTAAAACCTGGAACTGGGGGGCATAGTGAGATGATCACATTTGCTGATGACAATAAGTTATTTGGGGTGTTGAGAACAAAAAGATTTTAAAGAGTCCCAAAAGGATCTCTCTAGATAGAGTGAATGGGTTTTAATGTGGTAAATGAAAGCCAGCAAAAATAAATGTACTTCTGAATAATACAATACAATACAATACAATACAATACAATACAATACAATAATACAGTAAAACAACTAAAAAGTACAATTATTTCAGAAGATCATTGACAGCCTCCTGCTGTGATTCGGAATTTCCAGTCAGGCCATCAAAGCAGCTATCCTAGTGCCTGAATGCATAGCCAAGAGGAGGACAAATTACTTTTCCCATGCATTATTATTCAATCATCTTTGAACTGTGAAAACATAACAAGCATGGTGAATACTTAGAAATCCCCTCTAAGTAAGTGCGCACAGGATAGATTGCGTGCAGGTTTTATGGCTACTGGCCCCGGGAAGGAACTAATACAATAGCTGCGTCGGTAATTATTTCGTATTCAGTCCTTTCATACGCTGATATTTCCTTTTGGGCTCCACTACTTAGAGGTGTTAGTGATTCAATTTGCCTGATCATTTCAGGATAGTCTATTTTTGGAAGGATGGAGGACTCAAGCTTCCCTGCCTCTCCTTTCTGGAGTGCGTGTGCATCTGGCACATTTCCTTGGGGAAAACATACCAGAAGAGGCATCACCAAAGGGCAACCACTGAGAAGACTTCCTCTCTAATTCCCACTTGCCAAATTTTGGAATAAGTGGACATTTGGAGGAAGGGTTCTAGACAGAGCCTTAGGGAATGGATGAGTACATATAGGAGGAAGAGCTCTATCAGACATCAAGCTTGGTAGGGTTTCATAGGTCAAAATCAGTATTTTGCTTGGGGCTTGGAAACATATTGGGAGCCAGAGCAAGCTATAATATGCTCAGTCCCTCTAATCCCAGCTGCAACTCTTGTTGCCAGTGACATTATGAAAACAAAATATACTTCCCTTATGGGAAGTCTGTAGCTCGATAGCATAGACTATGCAATGCAAATACTTACTCCCTGGCATCTCCAGGTAGCAATGAGAATGGGAAGGACTGCTGTTGTCAGTCACTACAGTTTATGATTGGATAAAAAGTGGTACACAAATCTCTGATTGATATACAATAGGATCTTTGACTCTCAGGCATCTAACCAATGGGTAATGGAATTATTCCTCCACACTAAGTATACAAATGAAACTAAGAAAGCATGGGGTAACAAGGCATAGATTTTTGTGCAGAAGGACTGCTAGCTGCATTAAGTTCTGCTACACAAACTAAGCAGGGTCCTGTACAGCCAGCCGTCCACATCTATGGGCTTAACTTTCACAGATTTGATTATTTGTGAGTATCTCCAAGCCCTGCTCCCACACCTCAAGGAGGTTTTTCTGGGGGAACCTTCCCTCTTGAAGGCTCCAGTCAGGCCACCCAGTCCTTTAAAAAAAAACACATCTCTGATCCTCATCTTCCTTTACCAGCCTCTGCCTGGCCAGCTTAGGATAGCTCACAAGGCATTTTCTAAGCACCACAAACCCTCTTCCAGTGCCCCCCCCCCACACCCAAGGAAGGAGGTGGGCAAGAAAGAGGAAGTATAGGGCTACCGTGCCAACCTACCCTTTTTTCCCTCCCCTTTCCCTGATTTGGTTTGGACCCTGGGGGCCCATTCTCCCCACCATGCCTTAGCCCCCTTCCTACAGATACACACATACATTTTGATATTTGCAATTTTTCTACTTCTGTGGAGGTCCTGCACCCCTAACCCTAGAGAATTTGGAGGGCTGACTGTAACTCTTTAATTCTGTCTTTTGCATAAAGCTCCATTTGGAAGATCTGGTGGTTCTAGTAAAAAAATAAAAAACAAATCAGACACCTTAACCCTAAAGTCTGCCTACCATAGATGATGTTAAGTTAGCATAGATGATATTAAGTTAGATGAGCCAAGAAAGTGATTTAGTGTAAAGCAACTTTGTAGAAAGTTACAATTGTCTCTTCAACCTGCTTGAATTGGGATCTTGTTTGAATACTTTCTGACACTACCTCTCCACAAACTCTATCTTTGAATTGGAAGAGTAAAGAACTTTTCCTATCTGTCTTGCTCCACCCAGAAGGATTTTGCTTAATATCCCCAGAAGGTATATCTTATACCCTCCAACTGTCCTGATTTGGCAGCGACAGTCTCTGTTAATCCTCTTCTGTCCTACTTTTTTTGGCTGCTTTTAAAATGTCTCAGTCTCTCTCCTCATCCCACTTTCCACCAGTCTTCATAGGAAAAGAGGGGTGGAATCTTGCCCCTCCCTCAAGCAAAAGCAAACAGCTGCAGACTTTCCTAGGTTGTGTGTTCTTCCTCATTAATAACTTTGCCATCTTGGCCACACCTTGGTGTTGCTTGACCATGTGCTTCCATCTGTGAAATGTTGGAGATTTATGTTATCTTCTCCAGCAAGGCTAAGTTTATGAAGTAGGTTAATATATGGTATACTATATGGTATTTGAGGGTACTGATGAAGTGCACAAATCAGCCAGGATCTGCAAAGCTGAGTCTGGAAACAGAAAGTAGTAACAGACATCTGATCCCACAAGCTCCAGAGTAAACTTAGCATGGCCTTTCAGAAAGTACTCCATGTGGTGAGGCACACAGTAAATTATGGCTTCAAATGCCAACAAATACTTAGGGATTATCAGAACTTATTAAATGGCTCAAACAAGAGTTTCAAATCAATCAGGCTTCCAACCTAAGTAATTATCTCCTGGCAAACCTAGGCATGAGACCTACCTCCTCATCCCTGTCATTCTGTTGGGAACAGAAACATATTCTTTCAAAGTATTCTCTGTATAGCTTTTAGAGAAATACATGAATGGGAGAGCTTTAGAATTTCACAGCATTACTGAAAACCTTTGCAAGGCATTGTGGAATACTAGAATTTGTCAAACCCTGACTCCCACCAATGGGATGTGAGAGCAACCCATTCATAACAAACTATCCAACTAGACCACATAACCAGGCACAATCCTTATTTGAGCTACTGAATTCGAGTGGATGCATTCTACGTGCTTACCTGCTGTTTGAATGCAGGGGGTCTTTTAAAGCATACATTTGGACACAGAATATGCAACTGGAGGCAAAGTGTGGAACTGGGAAAAATGCAAGGGGGAATTAGATATATGTTACTCACTGTAATGGAAATCTACAGCAAAATGAGTGTGTACAATACCTTACTGATGCTTTAAAAGCCTTGAAGGATTATTGTGAACCTGTGAGGCTGTTCCCCCTTCCCCAACCCCCCCGCAAGTTCACAGTATGACACAGTAGAAATACCTACCTTTTTAGTAAACTATGGGAGTTCATTAATGGGTCATTACTATGTAGTAGAGATGAAGTACTGTGTCCTATAGAGAAACTGTCTGTTATACACAATGTAAACAAGGAACAAAGCATGCTTAGACCAACCAACCTTCCTGCCCTCCTGTTTTTTTTCTTTTTTAATGTGGGGTATCTGATAGACCATGTGTACACTGAGGAAATATGCCTAAAAACATAAAGTCCTGATTTGAATGTATACACATAGCAATACCTTAGGATCAAATCAGACACGCATTTACTTGCCAATCTTTTTTCAATTAATCAAAGGTCATTACTGTTTGGTAGATCTTATGATGAAAATATTGACAACATAAAATGAAAGACAGTCTCCTTTTGAACTGCTTTGTAGAAGTAATACAGTCCTCCCTCCACATTTGCAGGTTTGACCTTCGCAAATTTGATTATTTACACATGCCCTCCCCCTGCCATCCTTCTCCTCCCATACCCTTGCACTGTGTCAGGTGGAGAGAAGGAAGACAAGTGCCCAGACAAAAGGGAAGGAAATGGGGAGGAGGCACGCACACGCCTTCCTTCTCCCTTCCAGCAGCTCTTCCCTCCCATTCCCTTGCCTCTGGCCCTGGCACTGAGAACTCACACCGAGGCAAAAGGGAAGGGAAGGTGGGGAAAGGATCATGCAAACTTTTCTTCCCTCTTCTGGAGCTCCCCCTCCCATTCCCTTGCCTCTGGCGCTGCTGCCGAGAACTCACGCTGAGGCAATAAGCAAAGGAATTGGTGGGCGGAAAGGCTCCTGAAAGACTTCCTTCTCACCTGTGGAGCTTCCCCTTTCTCTTCGCTTGCCTCCGGCCCCAGCACATAAAAGGCAAAGGAATGGCAGTGGGGGAGTCCCAGAAGGGAATAGGAAAGGGATTGTCGGGGGGGGGGTTATTTGAGGCTTTTCCACTTTCACGAGGGTTATGTGCCCCAAACTCTTGTGAAAATGGAGGGGCCACTGTAAACTCTTCATAAACCAAATATATTAACAATCCTTCAAAACTGACGATTAACATTTTAAAGCTTTTAATTGCAGGAGAGCAATTAATGTAGATATTCTGTTATGCTGGAGTAAGAAAGCTTTGGCCCAGATGTTGCAGCCTAAAATATCCCCTTCAGCCTGACCTTGTATGGCCAAGGATAAGGGATTATTGAAACTGTAACTAGCATGGTGTAGTGGTTTGAGCAATCCTGGAAACCAGGGTTCAGCTGCCTGCTCAGCCATGGAAACCCATTGGGTGACCTTGTGTTCATCATGCACTCTCAGCCCCAGAAAACCCCATGATAGATTCCCCTTAGGTTCACTGTAAGTTGGAAATGACTTTAAGGCACACAACACCAACAAATATCTAAAATATCTGGAGAACTGAAGGTCTCCCACCGCATTTTTAAGTAAACAGCAGTTGCAAGGATGCATCAGTGGTGTATGTGTGTGTGTGTGTGTGTGTGTGTGTAAATAGCAGATTTGGATAAGCATGGGGGCACTGTGATACAGAAAGAAAGATTTAAGCTTCCCTTCCCCAGCCCCCCTGCCCATGGTCCTAAAGCTCCTTAGGTTTCCCCTTGGCTGCTATTTATGTATCAAAAAAGAGCACGTAATTAATTTCTGGCTGTTAGAAACTGGATAGGTGCTAATATATTGCATCAGAAATATTTGGATATGGGGTTGGAGTTTTTTTTAGACGTGAGATCTTGTATAACAACAAATGTACAGTTTGTATGACTTCTCAGTGTGAAAAAAGTTATTTTGAAGATAATCAAAAACAATTGAATCCTTTGACCTGCTCACTGATAAACCACGAACCCTTTCATTAACATAGCAATTTTCCTTTGTCAAAAGTTGTGAGTGAGGGGATGTAATTTCAACAGAAGCCTATTTCATATTGCTTTCCATATAGGATTTTAAAAAATGCAATGCTGGATGTGACAAGTGAAATATAATGGGGAATATCCAGTGGAATATCCTTGGAAGTAACAAGAAATGTATCACAAGATGCTCAAAAGATGCAGTAGACAAACTTGATGTGTTTCAGCCTATGTTTACTTCTGTGTATAGCTAAGGCCTTCTTCCGGGAGCTATTGAGAGTGAAACTTCACAAAGTTCTGAACCAGGAACTCTCAAACTCGTGAAAACTATTTACAGATGGCCCTCCACATTTGTGAGTTTAACTTTCACAGATTTGATTATTTATAAGTTTCTCCAACCTTCCCCCTTCAAGTACTTCTTTTCTGGGAGAACCATCGCTCTCAGTGACTCCAATCAGACCACACAGCCCTTTAAAAATCCACCTCTGGTCCTCCTGCTCCTTCACTAGCTGCTGCCTGGCCAGCTGACCTGCCCCCCTGATTTTTCAGCATCATGAACTCTCTCCCAGTGCCTCCCTCAAATCCAAGGAAGGAGATGGGTGAACGAGAGGAAGTTTAGAGACACCATGCCAACCACCCCTTTCCCCTCTCCTTCCCTAACTTGGTTTGGACCCTGGGTAGCAGCTCTCTCCACCATGCGTCAGCCCCCTTCCCATAGATAGATAGATAGATAGACGTTTTGATATTTGCATTTTTCTTCTTTCCAGGGGTCCTGCACCCCTAACCCTAGTGAATGTGGAGGGCTGACCGTACTTGCCTAGTTAGTGCTTTGAATGTTCTTGCTCAGAAATTTCTGAAGTTTAATAGTCCCCTGAAGAAGGCGTCATGTTTATTCACAGGCCAAAATGCATCATGCTTTTTAAATAAACCAATCACCTTTTGAACTGGGTCTCCTGTTTCTTCTGTGACAAACAAGTGTATCCAACCCAATTCACAGTTGGCTGATTCTTCAAACAAATTGAGACAGAGACAGGGGAATGAAACTGATGTGATCATGGCTTTGCTTACTTAAGGAAACAACACAATACTCTGGTCTTCAGATATCCTTGTCAACCAACAGGGACCTCTTTCTACAGTGTCTTCAGGACATGTCTCACCAGTAGGCAAAATGAAGCAGCTTTTTAAGCAGCAGATAAGAACGGGCAGTAATGGCAGACCCCTGTTGTTTCTTCTGAGTCCCTGGACCGTTCTGTTCTGTTGGAGGACACAGCTATGTGTCCTACTGCCCTCAAAAGCGAGTTTACAATTTACAGTTGGCAATGTACAACCAGAAGCCCAGTCAGCTTCTGTGCATGCAATGCAGCAAAAGCAGCAAAATGTTCTTTGCCTCAGGCAGTGAAATGCTTTGACTTGTGCCTGAACCCTCTTCCACTTCTGCTTCAGTCACTAAGGCCAATTCCGCACTAGACCGTTATAGCGCTATTATTCCACTTTCAACATCCTATGAAATCCTGGGATTTGCACCTAAACTGCAAACCCTAGCATTCCATAGGATGTTGAAAATGGAATAATGGTGCTATAACAGTCTAGAGCGGAAATGGCCTAAGCTCCCCTTGGTTGGCCAAATAAAAAACACACACAGTACATATGCACCCCATGAGAAGCCATTTTTAAAAGCAGTTATTCATTTCAAAATGATCATGGTTGTGTAACAAGGAATCATATTCCTGTCAGGAAATTTGAGAGAATTTGGTCTTTCAGTTTTAATTGTCTTAAGTTCTTAGGTCTTAAAGTTCAGCAGAACACCTTCACCCACTTCACCCATGTTGTCTCTTTGTTACTACACTGGCCCCTAGTGGTGAAAAAAATGCATCACATAAAAATAAATGCATTAAGATTTTGCTTTTATGTTTTAGCAGAATCCTGTTCAGATTCCTACTGACTAGATTCAGTCAGGTACATTTAAATACTAGAGATAACAAATCTTCTGGGTTGGTACAGGCAACAATTTACTACAAGGGTGGGAAGTTTGGGCCGTCTAGGGGCCTTTTCAAGCTACACAGAGTACTGTTATTCCACTCTGTCATGATTCCATCCAATGGAATGTTGAGTTTGCAATTTAGCAGATGTTTATAATTCTCAGCCAGAGAGCTCCAGTACCTCACTAAATTATGAATCCCAGGATTCCGTAAGATGAAGCCATGGCAGATAAAGTGGAATCACAGTACTATAAATGTGTAGTGTGAATGAGCCCCAGAAGGTATGTCCTACAGCTCCTATTAGCATACACTGGACTTTTCAATGTTTATGCCACTTGCCACTCCAAAATATATGCTGCACTGCAGAGTGATGGGATATGAACAAGTGAACTCATGTTCAATCTCTTTCTCAGCCATGGAATGTATTGTAAAAGCTCATGCTTTCTTCCCTAATTTCTTAAGATTGATGTGATGATGGAACTGTATGTGTGCATAGTTATTCTAACCTCCCCCAAAAATACAATAAATATTTTGTAAGTTCTTTGTTCTACATTACACTGCTCATAATAGTTAGCAGCTTGTGTGAATGATCCTTTAATTACCCTGGTTCTAAGCAATGCTTTAAACCTGGGTTTTAAAGTCTTGTTCATGTATTCAATATCCATGGGTACCAATTGTGTAATGGAATTCTCTAGACTGCATGGGCTAATCCCACTTCATAGACCCCAGGAATGCTGGCCATTCCTCAGTGACATCTGACTGGCATCAGTCTGAAGAGGGCTTATATATGCATATGCCAAGACAACATGGCAAATGCATTACTGGCATTGAGGGGATGGTACTTACAGGAAACAAATTCCTGAAGAGGCCTTGAGCTGGACATGAAAAAGTAACATGAACTGGAACACACACCCAGGTCAAATTCTCATTTAGGCACTATCATGGTCCATGAGTCCACCAGTGTCTTAGAAAGAGACTTAACTGCTGAAGAATCAGTGGGAGCAATAGAAGAGACACCAAGGCCAAATATTACTGGATAACCCTGATTCAGGGAAGCCTCTCTCTGTGCCCAAGGCCCATGAATCCAGACCGTAACTGACAAACCCTGTACCTAACCTCATCACTTGGACAGCACACACTTCTACAAGAACTCCAGAATTCTTGGAGCCGTTGTACCAATGCCACCGTTCCTAGAAAGAAAGCTAGACTTCAAGCCAAAGATTTACTACTTTAGAGTTCACCATTTTATGGAAAGGGGTGCAGGCTGGCAGGAGTTTTCTTGGCTAAGGTGTATAAAGGACTTAGTTACTCTGCAGACCAGGTTGGACCAAAGAATTCACTAATGTGAATTGTGACTGCATCATACAGAAAGTTTATGTCATGACAGCATCACTAAGCAGTCCTTGTATATTTGCTGTTATTAGGATCTACTTCAGGAGCTGTATTGGTGCTGAACTGCTCGCTGTCCAACGATTGTTGAATTACAAAGTAAAAACCACTCTGTACAAAGCATATTCCTTCAGTCCACAGTGGAGTGATGACAAATAAAAAGTAACAAGGCATTTGGGGTGGTAGTAAACGCTCAGTGGAATTCTCTTTGTGGAAGAAACTAGGGTAATATAGTGGGTAGCCTGGTCAGCCAAAAGGCAAGTTATAAACTGAGAAAAATAAATTGGTGAGAATGTCTAAGTAGCTTTTAACTTTGCCAGACCTAAATCCGACAAATGACAGAATTACCTTTTAGGCAGAAAATACTAGGCAAAGCAGTGACAAATTGGGCAACTTCTAATAAAGGTCAAATAAGGTATCCTTGATAAAACAACCTTAGTTTTACTCACACTTACTTGAGATCTTGAAGTAACTGTAAATATTTTCAGGAGTGATAATTTAAGAGCCATTTTTAAAATGTGATGAAAATTATTGGAAAAGAGGATGAGCAATTGGAGAATATATAAATAATTTAGAAAAAGCAGGCATATGTTGTGCCTAATAACAATGTAGTACATTGTGCAGAATATATAGTATACAATCCAATTAAATTTTAGCATTTCTCAAGCTAATTGATTTCAACAGAAGTTGGAATGTTAGGTTTGAAAATAAAATTGTAAATGTTAACCGTGGAAAATTAATTCATTTCCAGTAACACTAATAAATGTGATCGTTTGATTCATTTAATTAATGTTGGTTGAACTGAAGCTTGAAAGGTTAGTTGGGAAAATAGACTGTGGGATGTATAGAGAATGACAAGGGAATACTCCTCATTGACTTTCTAGGTATCCTTTCATCATTTTAAAGTTGTCTCCCTTCCCCGTGAAATTTTTTTCAGAAGTATTTCAAAGCTCATAAGACAATTTTTGCCTGGGGATAGCAGAAATCTAATATATTTAGAAAACTGTCAGGCTGAGAAATCATCTCCTAAAGCATGGTGTTACCGCCATTGCTAGCCCGAGCTTGTGGCATATTAAGATATCTTTTGATATCAATAATTTGGCCTTCTCTACCGATTCCTCCCCACGTGCTTGCGAGGCCCCCGGACAAGCACGCACACAGGCGCGGCCAACAATAGCTGAACCATTCGCATCCCGATCTAGGCAGGCCAGTCATTGCCTAATGCAGCTTCAGGAGACCTCAAGGCAAGTACCACAATTATGTATGCACGCAACTTTCAAAAGATCCCCTGCCCCGCGCAGGCAGCTTGATGAGTGGACTATACAACGCTCAAGCACTCCGCGTTTGCATACTGGCTACTGTATTGACAATTTGGCTATAACTCAATCATCTAAAGTACTTACCTTTCGGAGGCTTTGTCTCCAGCCCCAAACTCATTGTTTTCCCCAAGTACGGACTAGCCTGCGGCCACAATTTTCCCTATAAGAACCCCTGACTTTGAGCGCTTCCTCGGATCGCTCTTGGCTTCCATCCCACCTTGCTGTCGCTTTGTCCAGTGAGCCTTCCCCTCAGCTCCGTGTGCTGAGAATCCACGCTCCCCAGCTTCTTTGCTTTTTACTGGGCTTCAGGACAGGTATAGTATTTCCCATACCAAACCTCCTCAAAAATCCCTCTATCCGCTCCTACCTTTATTTCTATAGTTTCTTGCGTGAGCGTGTTGCATACATTTGTTTGATTGTACTTAAATAAAACAATTATTAATTTCAACATCTGCCTCATCCTTGACTCGGCCTGACCCCGTAGACATAGGGTTCAAGATCTCGCTACGTTTCCCTGCCTCTCGCATTGCCAACTTGTGCTCTGTGCTAATTCCCTCCCCATTGTTTGAGCACATTTAGGTGTCCCTCCCGGGACCCCCAGAAATCAGGGTAACAGAGGGATCTCATTGCAACCTATACAATATTTTTTTTCCATCTCCCTACGTCTCATCTCTTCTTTCTGCCACTCACCAACGGATGCCTGCTGGCCATTCATCCTTCAAATCTTGCTGTTTCAAGATTAATAAAAAGTGATGTTAAAAGTGAGTAAGGAATGAGTTTAGAGGACACTGATCCACTACAAGTGCAGCACTATGGCCCTTTTCACACGCCACTTCCCATGCGAAATGGCCACGGGAGCGACACGGGATCGCGAGGATGTCTCCACGATGTCCTCGCAATTGAATGTCGTTCTCGTAGCAATCATGCAGCAATTGCGCAGTATATCATTTTCAGCTCTTTCCCAAAAATGATGCGTGACTGCATGTCCCTCCCGCGTCCCTCCTGCACTTACCTTGCATGTGGAACATCAGGAAGCACAGCCATCACGCATCCTCCCCCACTGCAGTCTGGGAAAGTACCCGGCTGCGCTGCAGAAGGAAAGGGTGGAGCTATTGCACTTCCTTCCATCCAGCACAGAGCTGCTGCGGAGGGAAGCTCAGGGGATGCAATTCTCCTGGAGGAGGCTTTTTGTGCGATCCTCGTGCGATGCCAGTGGCACAGGTAAGGTGCGAAAAGGGGCAATGAGAGTGGCTACAAAAATCACGTGGTGAATGGAGTGTGGAGAATTTAATCAGAAGTATTTCGAGTGCCTCTGAGCACTCAAAATATTTGTCTGCCTGATTGGTTTTATGCATGCTGTTTTTCCACTTCCGAACAAGATGCATGGGCCATGAAGATCAGCAGTGGTACATGTTTTGCATGCAAGAGCCAGGATTCCAAATGAACACTGAGGCATCTCTAGATTTAAAAGAACAAATGACTAACAAACTCACTAATCTCTGAACCTTTCTTACCTTAACACTTTTTGTTTAGATTTCTTAACCTCATGAAATAAAGTGATATTTGCACTCATTATATTTTGTTGTCTGCCTTGTTTCATGTGAGACATGTGAACTGTTTGAAGCAAAGTTTCAGGAAGGAAGCAAAGCAACCCTCAGTGTGGTGAATACATGATCATTAATATATCACCTCTGACGTCAAGCTCTAAAACTTCCTCACTCCCCTTCTTCTTATCCAGGGAAAATGGTCTTAATGGAGGCAACCATCCTTCCTCTTCTCACCTGAGAGTAAGCCTCATTGGATTCGATGGAGTTTTCTTGTGAGAAAGCTTGGCCAGAGCATGGGTTAGCTAGCTGACCTTTTATGTCTCCAAATTAATTGCTCCAATCTTACAAACCATTCAAAGCATGTAACCCAATGGGGCAGGGAAATATGTGGAAAGCAGAAGGGATGGAGAGAGGGAGCAGCCAAAAAAAAAAAGGAAAAGCCACCTTGAGTCTCAGTTTGGGGAAAAGAGAGAACATAGACATGGCTGCCTGGCTGGATGAACTGAAGATGACGAATTTAAGGAAAACTTTTATTTAATTATCCAGGTGCCCAGACAAAACAAGGATAACAGGATTAACTGCGGCTCACCTACATAATAATGGAAATAAAAATTAGAAGAGACTTTGGAAGTCTGATAACATCCACATCTGCCCAGAAAGATCCCCAACAATGCTCATAGAAGTCAATGGCATGGGAAAATACCAATATGCAGCCCAAAATGGCCTGCCAGTTTGACAAGGCTCTGGTTTCTTCAGGACCTTTTGCTGAGCAAATCGATCTCTCACTTGCACACATTTCATTCCTTTATCCCCAACAGGAGCTCGCTATTTCCTTGCTTTTAAAATTCACAGGTCAGCCAGGATGAAGCCAGGTGATACCTTTCCTTCTACCTTAATCCTTCTGCTGTTAGACTCTCAGGTTTTACTGAATTTGGCAAAGGAAAAACCACCTCATTCCCTAACAAATGAACAATTTAATAATTTGATGAATTGATTGGACTAACAATTTCATGAATTAATTAAATAATCCTCTGCCTAAAATTTTGATGTTAGTGGGACTAACTGCTTAACTCTTCTACTAACTTTACTTTGGAGCAGTGTGTTGTTGTGGTTTGAACGTTGAACTCCAGTCCAGGGTTTAATTCCCCGCTGAATTCTGGAAACTCACTGGGCACTGGGTGACGTCAGGCATGTCAGACACTCTCAGCCCCAGAAAACCCCATGATAGGTTCACTGTAGGGTCGCCGTAAGTCAGAAATGATTCGAAGGCACACAACAACAACAACAACAACAACAGTGTCCACACTTCAGGAAGTTCCATCTCCAGTATTTATTTCAAGTATCTGTTTATCATGCTGTTCAATAAAAAAATACAAGGTAGTAATAGATACAGAACAATCCTAGAATAGCCATAACTGGGATTAATCACATTCTCCCACATAAACTATGTATATGACACTCTCCTTATATTGCAGCAATATCACTACGGTATTTGTCTATGTATTTATTATGTAATATACAGTGTTATAATATGCATGCACTGTATATAAGATGCAATCTTAAAACAATAGAAGTGCCAAATTCTAATCACAAGGTCTTTAAGAAGCTGAAATTAAAGCACTCACAAGAAGCTGCCACAAGCATCTATCCGTTTACATAATTAGACCTAACTCCAACTGACAGTGCAAAATCATGTAGCCACATTAAATCAATGAGATTTAAATTACCATTCAGCCTTTGATTCAATGTTGGGGTTAACAATTGTATTTAAAGAGAGCATGGTAGTTTTCTCAGGAGAACACATTATTTACAGAAAACAATCACCCATTTCTGCTGATTGGCTCCAGAGGAATCTCTCCCTTCTGGTTGCTTCTGGTGCGCATCAATGGGGGAAATGACCTTGTTGTACATTCTGTTGCAGCTTTGGCTGCCAGCCCAGCAGACACAAGGCCTGTCTTGTGAGGAGGACCATTCTTTTTTCCCACTGTAGGCGGACATTATTGTCTGCCCAGAAAAAAAAAAACTTTCAAGAGACAGTTCTTTGAACTGAACATCTCAGCTTTTTCAGTGCTTTGAATTTTGTTCAGCTGTACATCTTACACAAAGGGGACCCTTCTTCTGCAGTGGTGGAGCGTAAGAAACATGGCTCTATTATTTTCTTAGTCAGAGGCAGCCTTTAAAAAGTCATTGCTCAGGAGGAAGAAAAACTGGGGTGCCTTGACATGGCATGTGGAGTTTAAATCTTTTTTGTTTGTTTGTTTTGCAGTGGTAGGAACTAACAAATTATAATAGATTACCATTCAAGTTAGCAATATTCTAACCTAAGGGGTAACTTAATTAAATTTATTTTAACTTAATTGACTTAAATTAGAATTTCAGCATTCACTTAATTCCAGAAAATGGTTACTCAAGTTATTAATCAATGAAATGAAAGATCAGGCTAAGAAGCCCACACATTCAATATTTCCTAGCAGCTAATTTACCTTAAGCCTAGTTCTCCTTAATTTTAACAATCCTATTTTTGTTATTCCCTCAACACTGACATATCACCATATTTAAGTCACATGATTCAAACCACTGCAAATGGAAATAGCTATAGGAAACTTTATTTTTGTTCATGATTAGATTATGATAAATGAGTTAATTTGAAGGTTAAAGGATTTCAAACCAATAAGTAGTAATGGCAGCCTAGAAGGGGGTTGTCATCTTTGCATAAGGAGGTCCTCCTTGTTTTGTATACTAGATGCATAAAGACGCCTCATTTGTTCTAGGAAACTTAATGTCGGAGCTCATAGCCTTGAGATTTTGCTATGATCCATGTGGGAATCAGTAAGCTAAATAAAGGGGAGGCTGTAAAATGAGATTATAAGGAATACGAAAAGGGGACGCAAGCCAAGGATTTTTGTGGAGTGGATGAAAACTGAATTTTCCAAAAATTAATGCAGCTGTTTCCTTCTCACCCAAGCTCAAGAAAAGGAATGTGGAGGGGGCATAAAATCACAAGAAGGCATTTTTCAGCTATGTTCTGTAGTTATTTTAGTTTAGTTGAACTTCAATTTAAATGACAATTTAACACAAATATAACAGCTTTTTTCCTTCTTTCTATTGTATTTGCAACTAAATTAGATGTTTAGCCTATTAATGGTTAACTAAATGCATTAACCCCTTTCTACTTACTTAGCTATCTGCTTTTCGTTTGTTTGTTTCTAGCAGTCTGTAATACATAGTCAGAATCTACATTGGTTAGAATGGTGAGCATTCTTTTGTGAACAAATATGCTTTCAACATTTAAGTCTAAATCTATTATGCTAATATTTGGTGAAATGCCATGATTCACTCACAACAGCACTGATACACTGGTTTTTAGCCGCATATATGGCTGCCAAGTAATGTCCAAGAAACATGTAAGCAGGATGATTGAATTAAAACAGTTAAATTATGTCACAAATGTCAGAATCTCAAGGTCAAAGAGCATTAAAATGTCTTCTGAAGCAGTGGTTCTCAATCTATGGACTGTCGGATATTGCTGGAAGCCCCCGTAAGCCCAAGAATCAGGGATACTGGGAACTGAAGGCCAAAACATTTGGAAGGCCAAAGGTTGAGAGAACCACTGTTCTAAAGAACTGTTTTGACAGTACTTAAGTCCCGCCTTTAATAAACAATTCACCCCTTGCAGAACAAACCTATATATTTTTTGTGATATGCAAATAGCCCAGAGGTAGAGTTTTTGTCTGCTTCCTTAGTTTAATGATTACAAGAAGTAAAAATCTCCCCCATTAAGTTTCAGAAAAACACTACTTGAGGGGGAAATAAAAGTGGATTTTGTGTGAACAACTGTGATCACTAGTTCCTGAGTCACATGGCCACCTGCCTGAATCATATTTTGCACCAGGCTCTGACTGCCAGACTTCCAAAGGTCTAATTTTAAAAATGAAACTACTGTAGGTCCTGCAGCCCTGAAGTCTGACTTGTCCTGATCAGACCTTGGATAGACATGAGGATTTTTAGACAAATCCCATCCCTACATAATAAGAAATCACCATTGGATAAGAAGCTGAAACCATTTTAATGGTTTGCACTGGGGCACTCCCTCCCGATCATGCTCCCTTGCGGTACAAAAAAAGGAAAGGGTGATTAGGGCAAAATAGTGCTCAGATTCAATTCTTTCATTCTTTCTTGGCAGGTATACTTGCACTATAGCTGGAGAGGCTCTCAGAGGAGGTTCCACTTCAAACAACATCTTCCCTGTTTGAAGGCCATTTCTGCATGGCATTGCCATCCTGCCACGGGGATGGGAAGGCAGCAGTCTGTGAGTCATGCTTTTGTGCAACGTCACTGCGGTCCTGCTGCCATCCCATCCCCACCCATTGTGATTGCAGGATATTTGCCTAACGGAAAAAATCTGTGAAGTGCCTGCGATTGTGTGATGCTCCCATTCTCCCCAGCCACGTGGAAGAGGTGGAAGTGCGGTGGAGGTGTTTCCTTCCCCAGCACAGCACAGGAACAAGTCCGGCTGCTCTGCAGAAGGCAGGCAGGCAGATGTCACTTGTGCTCCCTTTTGCAGGGAGCTGGCCAGGTGCAGATGGGAGCTTTCAGCCACCTAACTTAGAGTGTGGGTAGGAGGGTGGGGGCGTGCTGAGGGGCAGGGGCGTGGCCACATCATGTGAGGGCGTGGCCATGTCATGCAGGGGTAGTGGCCGTGTCACGTGGGGTGCCCCCCCAAAATGACACCTAGGGCGCACCGTCCTCATCGCCCCCCCCCCCCATCTGTATGCCAGTGGGAATTTTCCCATTGTGTCTCTTCCCAGCAAAGGCACTACCGGGATCTTGATGGGACAACCACAGAATCAGGTAAGGTGCGGAAATGGCCTAACAATCTAAAAAGACATGACACAAAAGGAAAGGGGAATGGAGGGGAGGAACACAAGAAAATGTAGACAAAAATTATGACTTGTTATAAAAATTGCTCAGCCTGGTAGAATGGCTTCTAGGCTTTCTACCAGTTGGGTTGTTGGCAGCTGGGGAGAGACAAGGCTTGATGCAGCTGGCTTCTCATGAGTGCTGATGGTGTTGAAATTAGCAGAGGTTTGCCATTCTGGATAACATGTTCCTACCACATCATATTTGTTAATTGGTTTACCTAACGCCAGGCATTTATGTTATCAGCAATGTTTTGGTGAAGGACCACTGCTAATAGTATAATTATCACTTCCCATACTTTCTGCCTTTAATTTCCCTCTGATTTTAATCTACAGTCCTTCTCCCCACCTGGTACCTTGTGTATGTATACACAAAATTCTGGACAATACTCTATGCATAGTGCAGATGAAATGTACTCCCCACCCCTGAAAAAGCAGCTCATGAGATTAAAAAAAAAATGTTATTCTTTAAAGTATCACATGCTCTCGGTTACTTTTGCTGCAACAGACTGAGCAACAACTTCTTTGGAACTCTTGATTGTTGATGACTGGGAAATTGTTTTTCACTCATTGGAAAATTACAGGGTTGTTGCAAGTGAAAGGGTTAAGGCTTTAGAATTGCATTCGCTTCAATAGAAAATAGAAGAAAATAGCAGATGCACTCTTATCTTATCAGGAGCCTTAGGTATGCGCAGCCTATGTGAGACATGTATGTGCCTAACTGTGAGACATTTGAGGGAGTTAGGTACTCCCTTGGCTGGGGCATCCATCACTCTGAAAGCTGAAATCCAAGGTCTCTGTAACCTGTCTGTAACCGGTCAACTGTTGATATGTAATCACTTCTCGTACTTGTTTACTAGAGAGTATAAAAGTATGCTGATACCTGAGCTCTGGGTCTCAGACTTTGGAAACCATTCTGCTGGGACCCTGCGCAGTAAAATAAACTTGTTCTGCTTCCTACTCTGTTTGGTCTTCGTTCTCTGGTGATCTACTACATTTTCTGGTGCATTGGCCGGGAAAGAAGGGGCCTTTTTGCCCACTTTGGCGGACGCCAGGGCGCCGGGGCTGTCGCCTCTTCCCGACGCGACCCAGGGCGCCCCTGACTTTCTTTTGTCAGAAGGATCGACTCGGAGTGAGGCGGCAGCTCTGGCGACGGTGCTCTCCAGCCAAGGGACCCGGAGGCAGAGAAGAAAGCAGAATCCTCCCACAACTATTGGTGAGTCACCTCCCCGCAAACTCGGGGGGAAGAGGGGCCTGATCAACCCCTTTCAGCTTTGCCCTAGTACCCCACTGCTGTGTGGGTGAAGCCGCAAAGCTTGTTGGTCGGTTGTGGTACAGGAAGTGGGAGGTAGTTTGTTTGTGTGAATGTGTGGAAGGAGGCGTGCAAGGTGTCGCATTTCTCATTGCAGACCGTTGATCGTCCGGCTGCGTGAGTCGGCACGTATCGATTGCTGTCTATCCCCCTTTGTGTGGATCCGTGGGACCCCTTACCCACGGGTCAACTCCCCTTTCCCTTCTGTGTGTTGTCTGCTTTGGGAGGAAATGGGAGGGAGGCAGCAGCTAACAGACGCTGCTTCAATGTATGCTGGAAAACTTCAAGAAAGGGTTAACTAGAGAAGCACTTTTCAGCAGATTCTCACCTGGTTTTAGGTAACAGACAAACACTGCTTTAATGCTTCAATGTATGTAGGAAAAAATTCCAAGGTTTGTGTGTAAGCAAAGCAGCATTTAGCTGGTTTCTGGTTTCGCTCTCTGCTTTCTTTTTTTTCCGTTCCTCTCCCTGCCCAGAGCCGCCTTATCTCCCCCCTTGCAGCCCCTCCTCCTCCTCAGGCTCTAAGATTCAGATTTAACCCTTGAAGGACCAACTCCCTAGCATTCAGTTCAATATCCAATAGGGGCTGATGTTGGAAAGAAAAAAAAAAGAGGTAAAGATGAAAATTGCTGTTTTCAATGGACTAGCAAGCCCATTTAAGCCAGGAGGCTTGGCTATAACAGGAATTAAGTCAGTATGTTAATGAGAAAACAAACCTTTAGACCAGAGAAAGAAAAAGAAGAAGAAGAAAAAGGCTTGATCTTGAATAATAGGAGGCATGCCTAAGGATATCTGGATGGGGCGAGAAGCAGCCCCACAAAGAGCCCTTCAAAGGTATTGAAAAGGTACATCTGAGGAAGCATTAAATTATTAAAAGGCAGAAAATGCAAGATTAGGATCTTCCTACCTGGGCACACGCATGTCTCCTCAAAAGCAAGTTTGATTTATTTGGCACATGTGTCTCCAAGTAAACCCCTCCCTGCTGGAGGGAGAAATAGAAAGAAAGAAAGAATCTTGAAAGCCTGTTTTAGACAAACAATGCAGTCCCCCCCCCTTCCTTGCTTGGGACAGAGGGACTGAATTTAACCCTTAACTCTTCAACTTGGATGATTGCAGTGAATTACACCTGGGAAAAGCTATGATAAGCAGGCAGAAGCTTGAATCCAAGACAGGTTGTTAAAGTAGCACCCAGCTCCATGCTGAAGGCTCCTTTAAAAATCAAGTAACACCTGAAAAATTCATTTTAGCATAAAGGGAGCAACTCATTTCGGCCTTCCTTGGCTATCTTGCTGCCCCTAAGAGTAAAGGGGATCATGGCTTCTGGCAGCCCTCTCCTGCCTCCCTGTTCTACCTGCCTCCACCCATTTCTCTGTTTGGGAGGGTGCATTTTATAAGAAGAACATGGATAACCCGAAGAAACAGCCCTTAAAGGATTCTGGTCAGTTCATACCGAGTAGAGAAGAGAAGGTGCCTCTGGCCCCCCTTATGTGTAAAGAGACATAATACAACTACAAAAGGATATTGTGTAACATTTGGAAAAAGGGGGAACCAGAGATACCCCTTCTGAGAAGCAGCCAGCAGCGGAGACTACCAGAGACAGCGACAGCGGTAGGAGCAGCAGACGAGATGGGGCTATAGATGGGTGAGGCGAAGGGGGGACAGGCAGCAGGGTTCCCCCCTCCTTGATGACAGCAAGCCGCTCGAAACCCCGCAAAGCCACAGGCCCCAGCATGAGGGAGCTGCTGACCGAGATGGCAGACAAGTGTGATAGAAAAGAAGCGAGAAGGAGGCTGCAAACGGATGCATAAGTTGTTAGCAGCAGCATTAACAGGAGAGTGGGAGATGCTGGAAGAGAAAGTCTAAACAGCAGCTGCAGCGGAAACTGCAGGCTGAGCAGGTGAAGGAGAAGCGAGCCAGGACGACTGGCCACAGGAAAGGCTGGCAAGGCAGCGCTGGAGATCCAGCTGCGAAGACCCCACCAATGAGCCCCATGTGGAGATCTCTGGTCTCCAAGAAGAGGCAGCCAGAGTCCAGGAGCTGGAGGAATTCCGCTTGAGGAACGACTCTCGCAGCGAAGAGCTGAGAGACCTGCAAAAGGCTGTTAACATGATGAAAAGGGAACTGGCTTCTGTGAAGGCACTGAAGGAGAGAGAAGCAGAGCTGAGAGGATTGGTTCAGCCGAGACTTCACTGCAGACCAGTTTGGTTGGGAAACCTGACTGTATTGGCTCTGCAAGCCAAGGTGCCTGTGGCTGGCTGTCAGGTGAAGACTGAGGAGAAAGTTTTGTCCATCTTCCCACAGACAGAGATGGGCAGGGGCTTGGAGCTGTGACATCCTGGAAGGAGAAGTTGGCAGCAGGAGCCTGGAGAACACAAGGAAAAGCAGAGTCCTAGGTGCAAGGCAGTCCAGATTGCGAGGGGCCTATCAGTTCCCGATAGAGCGGCAACTGGTAAGAGTCTCTGGCCCAGCTACAGGAGAAGCTGGCCCAGCCCCAGCAGGTCAAGGAGGGGGTGATGGAGCACCTCTGAGCTGGGAGGGGGAGGCGATAGAGCACCTCTCCAGACTGGATCTGGAAGTGGAATTGTGGCTGAAGGACTCTCTGATTGAGAAGTTGAAGAAAAAAAAAGGAGTGGCTGAGCTGAAGGCTGTGGGACAGCCAGGAGAAGCAGTCCCAAAAGCACACACTATATAGGCCCAAACAACAGACCTGCATTTGTTCACAAGATCATCAAAGATTGAACTACTGCTCTAGGAATCACCTGGAAGCTACACTGTGCATATAGACCCCAAAGTTCTGGGAAGGTGGAGAGAATGAATAGAACACTGAAGACTCAGCTTGCAAAGTTGTGTCAAGAAACTAAGCCCAAATGGTTGGATGTGCTCCCAATAGCACTCCTGAGAATAAGATGCACCCCTCATCGGACATCTGGGCTGACTCCATTTGAGATGTTATATGGAAGACCCCCGGCCATCTTAAAGGATTGAGAGGGGATATTCGAGAGCTGGGAAATCTGACCCTCCAAGAAGAGGTGCAAGCACTTAGGAAAAGCTCTAGAGAAGGTCAACGCCCATGCCTTGGAGGTTAGGCGGGTTCCTCTCCTCACAAAGACACATTCCTTCCAACCTGGGGATGAAGTGTAGGTTAAGGATTGGAGAGAAGATCCTCTATTACCAGGATGGAGAGGACCTTACCAGGTGCTGTTAGTTACCCCAACTGCAGTGAAGGTAGCAGGGCTGAAACCTTGGATACATTACACTAGGGTAAAGAGGGCATTTACTGATTGGACTGTAATTTCATCACAAGAAAACCCTCTGAAACTGAAATTGTCTAGACGAAAAGGGGGGAGAGAAGATTCAGACTAGACTCTGCTGTGGTCATACCAGGGAATTGGCCACTCTACGCACAGTCAGATCTGCAACAGGTGAATGAAAAATCTAGGCTAGACCCTACTGCTGCCACATGTCTGGAGGCTGGTAGCTCTACGTACGGTCAGACCTAGCAACTGCAGAGGAAGAAGATTGGGACTGGGCCCTGTCATAGTCACTCCGGAGGCTGACTATTCTACGCACGGCCAGATCCCCTATGGAGGATGATGATGAGCAATGAGTGTTAGTGAAATAGTAACAATAGTAGTGTGTGTACTTTTTGGAATTTTAGCTCTGGTGTATTTTCTGTACATGTATAGAAGGTACTGGTGTGGGATAAGTAGGTTTGGATAGGAGTGTGGGGCATGATGTGTGAAGTAATTGAGGCTAACTGGTTTAAGCAGCATGCTGCACACATGTTCCAACAACATGGACCCAATGTTACTCTGATCTGTGAACACCCACAGACAGTAGCAGATTTTGGCTTTATGCCCTCCCTCATTAATGAACCAGGAGTGGTTGTAGGAGCCCTGCAGTCGGCGTTAATGGGAAGTCCCAACATGGTTGCTAAAGTGGATGGAAACCTAAACAGAACCCGGTTTAGGCGACTGAAGTTCTATACCTATTCCCCTGGAATGTGTTTTTGTTGTCATCATAGTGGAAGCTGGAATTCTAAGTGGAAAGGGTACCTACAACACACCTCATTTTATAATAGGTTGGGAAATTACTCAACATGCAATGACAGATTCTATTTGTACGGCTCATACAATAGTTCCTATAAATTCAAGACAGACTTAAATGAAACTAGCTTTAAGGATTTGTACCCAGAATATCCTATGTTCACTCCTAATTTTACAGGGTCAGGCAGTATATGCTCTGGATTGATGGCTAGAGATCCGAACTTATGGTTTTACTTTAATGGCTGGGCCACCAATTACCACCCAGGGGTTTACCAATGTGTGGGAACTGGGTATATGACTCTGCCTGTTCAAGTTTTCCAACACGAGCAGACAAACCGGGGTGGAAGAAAGAAGCGGCACCTAGTGGGACCATTAGGTAATCAGTGTGAGGATCTGGTCATCATAGGGCCACAGTTATCTAAAAGTGAAGGTAGCAGAGTAGCTGGAGGGTCAATCACAGGACTCCTCACTTTGGGATCCTATCCCGGAATTGTGGCTCAAGAAAATCGTAGGAGCATAATAGGATTGACCTGTAGATTGGAAAAAAACATAAATGCAACCGGGAGACTGGTACAGGCCCTCCAGCGGGAAATTGAAGAGCTCAATTAGTTACTGTTACAACATCGGATGGCCCTGGATTACCTGTTAGCAAGAAAAGGGGCGTTCTGCAATATAGTCAAAGGAGGATGTAAAGTTGCCCTCCATGATCTCAATAAGACTATAGAAGATGAAATACAACACTTACAAGGGACAATCCAAAATAATGACAGCGGCATTAGCAGCCCGTGGGACTGGCTGACTTCTTGGTTGCCAGATCGGAGCTGGCTGAAAACTCTGTTTCAAGGTGTTGTACTTTTGCTGGTGGGAGGATTTTTAATAATGGTATGTATTTCTTGTGCTTTGAAATGCGTACACGCTTCTCTCTCAAGCTATGGAAGGCAAGGCAGCCCGTTATGCTGTTATGGCCCAAAAGCGAGCTTAAACAATATATGCTTCAAATTGCTATGAATTTGGCATAAAGGGGGGAATGAAAGGGTTAAGGCTTTAGAATTGCATTCGCTTCAATAGAAAATAGAAGAAAATAGCAGATGCACTCTTATCTTATCAGGAGCCTTAGGTATGCGCAGCCTATGTGAGACATGTATGTGCCTAACTGTGAGACATTTGAGGGAGTTAGGTACTCCCTTGGCTGGGGCATCCATCACTCTGAAAGCTGAAATCCAAGGTCTCTGTAACCTGTCTGTAACCGGTCAACTGTTGATATGTAATCACTTCTCGTACTTGTTTACTAGAGAGTATAAAAGTATGCTGATACCTGAGCTCTGGGTCTCAGACTTTGGAAACCATTCTGCTGGGACCCTGCGCAGTAAAATAAACTTGTTCTGCTTCCTACTCTGTTTGGTCTTCGTTCTCTGGTGATCTACTACACAAGTAGCCAGCATGACTGGCAGCGTAATGTTCTGTTATGAAATTTGCATGCAGTGGTGGATTTTGCAGCAGTCCTGTGAACCAACAGAGTTGCAGGGGACTTGCTACTAGGTAAATGGATATAGGATTGCAGCTGGCCTAACAACCTGATTCTATCCTTGTTTTATTCAGATGCATTTAGTAAGCACAATGGGGCTTACTCCAAAATGTATGTGCACATATAACATGACTGCAGCATTTGCCTAGCACATTTTCTCAGTGACTGCCCAATGTCTGATGCATTTGGAAAACACCTTGTTGCATTCGCATAGGTTTAAAACTTTTAACCGAATTAGATCTGATTAAAATAAATTTTTATTTTACTACAACTACTTTGTTGCTGTCCAGAAGCAGTCCACAAAAATTGGAAGGAAGTCAATAAACAGACAAATTTGTGCAGTCATGCAGCAGCCTCAGAGGTACAGCTATAGGGGGTGTTTGCAAAATGATGTTGTCCCCAGATAAAAACTCCGTCCCCCTCATGAACTTTTCCTCCAGTCCCCCCATTTCCAGCATTGCAGTCACTTAAAACCTCAGCTGAGTATTTAGAAATAAAAGTTTAGGCATCCAAAGAAAAGTGGCGGGTAAATTCCCCGAGGGACGACAAGCATGCCGAATATAACACCATTTCCGCACTAACCTGTTCTAGCGCTATGATTCCACTTTCAACCTCCTATGGCACAGGTGTCAAACACAAGGCCCGTGGGCCAAATCTGGCCCACCAGGCCATTTCATGTGGCCCTTGCACCTTTGCTGCAGCAGTTGCACTCCCCCTGCCTGGCGAGCCTGGGGGCAGAACGAGGCACACTTTGGATATACTGCCCAATTCTATGTTACTTTACAGAGGTACAGGGACCATAAACTATGATGAAATAGTCCCCAAATGTCCAAGACAAATAAAGTTTATGCAGAGGGAAGACAGTTTAAAAACCAGTAATAATTGGATGCAGAGAAAATTATTTAATATGATAAAAGAGTAGATACATTTATATAGTCTTACACATACGACTGGCCCTTTGAGGGCAGCCATAATGCTGATGCGGCCCAAGATGAAATTGAGTTTGACATCCCTGTCCTATGGAATCCTGGGGTTTGCAATTTACGGAGGGGCCTTTGAGTCTATAGGAGGTTGAAAGTGTAATCATCGCGCTAGAACAGGCTAGTGCGGAAATGGCTTAAGCGTTCTAGGCGCCAACGCGCTTTCGCCTCTGCCTCTCTGCAATGCTAGAAACGTGGAGGCTGAAAGCAAAATTATTTTGCGGGGCAGAATTCTTACCAGAGGAGGGAAGGACCTCTTTTTGCCCCTCGCAGGTACGCCCTGGCAGCATACACGCGCAGGTGTGCATGGAACCGCCTGTTTACACACCCACACCCACACGCACAACGAGAGTCGTCGTGCGGCGGCCGCCCGTGGAGCGGAAGCCCCGGCGCGGCGCGGCCCCTTGCAAGGTGTACTTTCTCCTGCCTCCAGGGGCTGCTGCTTCCCTCGCGCCGCTTCCCTTTCTCTCTCCCCGGGAAGCGGGCGGAGCTCCTCCTCCCGCCCGCGTCAGGTGAAGGTCCGCTGCCTCCGGGCAACCCCCGACTTCCCGGCGGCGTCCGGGCGACCCCCTCCCTTCCCCTCCCCTCCCCGCAGGTGTGCGAGTCCCCTCTCGCCAAGTCCAAGAATACAGCCGAAAGTGAAAGCGTGACGCCCGGCGGGAGCTCGGCGCCCGCTAAAACTGCGAGCGACTCGGGCGAGCCGACCGACCGACCGGCGCCGGCGAGCGGGCTGGGACCGGAGCGACATGGCGGGAGAGAGCATCGTCCGCTTCTTCCGAAACAGCCTGCGGCGGCGATCGTCCCGGAGAGGTGAGCAGAGCCGGAGTGGGACCCCCCGGGCGCGCGATTCCCTCCCCACCCACCGCGCACTTGTCAGCCTGCCTGGCGCCAGCCCGCCGCCGCCGCCGCCGCCGGCCCCCTCGCCGCGCTAAGCTCCGCTCCCTCCGGCCTCCCCACGGAGTTTGCGGCCGTGTAACCGGTCTTTCCGGTGTCGCCGGTGTCCCGGGGACGCGTCAGTGGGTACGGATTGGGGGCGAGGGAGTGCGGGGGGGGGTAGAAATCGGGTTCATTCGGGGTGCCATCGTGAACTGCAGAAAAACTTCCCGTAACTAACCGCCCAGCCAGGAACGCCCCGAGATCCCATCAGCCAGTCCGGAGTCCCCGGCTCCCGGCTGGACAGGCCCCCTCGGCTGGCGTTTCTCCCGCCCCCTCCGGCAAGCGGAGCCGACTTCGGGAATCGGCGAAAATCCCCCTCTTGGCGTATTTGAAAACACCCGAGAGAGAGAAAGCGGAATCGTGGAGTTTGCAGCGCGAGGCGAGACGGCTGGAGTAGGAAACAGTGATATCAAATGAGAAAAGTTTTTAAAAAGAGAAAAGGTGCAAAACTAAGGTTGTATAAAGCAGATTAATTTCTCTATAGCCAATCTCCAGTCACCCCTTAATAAGCAGGGTGCACACTCTTTATTTTTACTTATGTAAATAAATAAAATTCAGGATTACTTTAGAACTAAGCCCTGGCCATTTCTGCAGCAAACTGTTACAGTGCTGTTAGTCCACTTTCAACATCCTATGGAATCCTCAGCGGCGCCTCCCTAAAGGGCAAACCCCAGGATTCCATAGGATGTTGAAAGCCGAATAATAGCACTGTAACAGTCTACTGCAGAAATGGCCCCTGTCATATCACCTTACCACCCTGAACACACTTGAGTGGGGTTAACCCTAGTTAGAAATTGAATAGGAGGCCACCTGGGAGAACCAGGGATCTCTGGTAGGGTTAGGAAAGGATACTGAGGGAAGCCTGAAGAATCAGTGTTGGTAGAGCTGGAGATCAACAGCAGGAATTGCAGCTCTCTGTATCTTCTTGTGCCATACCCCCCAGTAGTAATAGCCAGCATAATCAATGATAAGGGTTGTTCAGAGTTGCAGCCCAATGACATCTGGTTGTTGTTTGTTAACTGCTGTCAAGTCAACTTGGACTTATGGTGACCCCATGGAGCCCTCCAAGTCACCCTTTCCTCACCTGCACTGCTCACGTCTTGCAGATCAGGGACATGTCTTCCTTGACGGAGTCCATCCATCTGGAGTGTGGTCTCTCTCTTTTCCTACTGCCACTTTAGGAAGCATTGTTGTCTTTTCATGTCTCCTCATGTGATATGTGCAAAGTACCACAGCCTCAGTTTAGGCGTCTGGGGAGAGTTCAGGCTTGATTTGCTCTTGGACCCATTTATTTGCTTTTCTAGGAGCCCACGGTATCCATAGAACTTTTCTCCAACACCACATTTCAAAGGACAAACGCCACATATTTCCCACTCAGGGTACAGATTAGTGGTTCTCAAACTTTGGTTTTCCAGCCGTTTTGGACTTTAGTTCTCAGAATTCCTGAATGTGGGCCAAGCTGACTGGGACCTCTGGGAGCTGAAGTCCAAAACACCTGGAGGATTGAAGTTTGGGAACTACTGGGTCTAGATGGATCAGTGATCTGACTTGGAATCACACAGCTTTCTGTGTTTCAAGTTCAATGCCACCTATTCCCAGGTAGGTGTATACAGTAATGCAGCCTTTAGTATGGACTAGAAGGCACAGGCAAACCACCTCTGAACAAATCTTTCCAGGAAACCCCTGTGATAGGCTCGGCTTAGGGTTGCCATGTTGGAAATGACTTGACGCGCACAACAACAAAAAGAACAGATTTTATTAAGGAGTGGAATCAAGTCAATATTAATAACTGCATCTGATTATATGGGCTAAGTCCATGAAATCTCATGCTAGAAACTTCTTCTTCCCAGTTCTTCAAAGGTACTACTGGATTTCTTTATATCTTTTTAAAACAGGCTAACACTCTTTGAACATTAGTAATTGTGAAAATAAAAGCAGGTGATGTGTGGTTTGCTTTAATGCAGAGAACAAAGTGTGGCCTGCGTGTTAACACTGCAAATGGTTTTAGAAATCAATGTTTGCTTCCTGTTAATGAGTGGTTCCAGGTGAAACCTGTTGATTCTGATTCATATTAATGATTTTGATAGAGAATGATAGATTAGAATTACTCAGCCATCAAGAGGAAACCCTTTAATCTCTCAGATAGCTCTCACTCTCTCACACACATACATATGGTACAGAGTACAGAATAGGCAGCAACAACATGATCACAGTTTCAATGTCTTGTCATGGAAGGAACTTTCCAGTGTTTATGGATTTGGCAGCTGCCTTTGAATTCTTCAAATTGCATGTCCATTTTATAATTTTGCTGATTCATTCTGCTTTCACCATCATTCAAACATAAAGTGCAGCTGCATGTATCCTTCAGAAGTATGCGTGAAGAAAGAGTCTGGGTTTGCTGGCTTGGTGGCGGACCCAAGTTTGCCCACTGTGGAGTTAAAAACCACCAAAATGTTATATGCAGGATACACACCAGTCATGTAACTAGCCACAGAAGGTTAACTATCACTTTCTGCTAATAGAAGCCTCCCCTTTCTGTGCTACCTCACAAGATTTCACGATTCCTGGGCTTGTTTCTACAACCACAGTGCTGACTTAATGAAACAGCAGCTTAGAAAGAGGTGTGGTAAACTTCCATTGGCAATTAGGCTGCTGAAGCAGTAACTCTATTCTGCAGCTGCTCCTGCCACAGTGTGCCTCCTTATCTGCAGAGTCACCTACCTAAGGCAAACACAGAAGGGATTTTCCCCCACACGCCTTGCGCTTAGAAGCCTACACCCTTCCTCCTTCAGCTGCTGAATGCACCTATTGGTGCAAGCTACTTTGCATCTTTTCTACCTCTTCCCATTATGAACAGGAACTAATCATTAATCCAACAGAAATGTCTCCGCATAATGTAAAACCTTAGCTTGGAAACATTGCTTTTTTGGATTTACAGTTCTTGAAAGTAACTTTTCCAACCTATCTGTAAAATTGGTCTGTTTCCACCTCCATGTTGGTTCTGCTTATTTTGGGTGGCAGTCATCTTTATTCAGGAACAGAACGCACCATCTCTAGGGAATTGTAAGCAAATTATTTCTGTAGTTGGGCTACAAATACTTGGCCAGCTTTTCTGGTGCCCCAAACTAGGAGCTGCTGTTTATAATTTTTACAGGAGTCGCATAACTTCAAGTGACGCGTTTAACTTTATTTGTAGTTTGGCCCCAAGCCATTTAGAATGCTGACATGTCAGGAGAAAAAAAAAAAGGAACCAGAAGGCCTGTATTTGCATCAAATCCATTTAAAAAAATGGGGAAAAGCCAAAAAAATCTGCCTTGCCTTTGATAGTTCTGAATTACGTGTCTATTGAACTGCACTATCCAAATAAAGTATTAGAAAAAGGCTTGGCTGAGGGCTCAGTGCTGTGGTACATTAAATACATAATGTGCACCTAGAGATCAGTTTCTTTTCCACACTGAACCAAGTGTGCGTGTGTCCTGTATCTGCGTCATCTGCATGATTGGGGAATGCTTAACCCCACTCCCTGATTTACAAAGGCAAGGTGATGATGAGAGAGCATTTGCTTTGTTGCATTCTAATGGTTGTGTTTAAGTTATTATTGAAGAACACTTGAAGCAAATAACCTAGGAGGTTGCTTCCATATTATACCCCAGATTCTAGATGCTCCCTTTGCTGGAGATGGTCATGTGGATACATCTCATTTTATGAATCATACAGAACAGATTGCTGAAATTGTGTCAGTTATGCTCATTTCTAAACATTTGGTTCAATTGAAATCATCGGCATACTGTAAAAATGCAGATTGGACAGGTCCTAGGGAGCAGTGGTAAAGACTTTTAAGAAAGTGATACTTATTTTAAAAGAAGTAAAATCACTATCTAGGTTTACCACACAGCTTCCAATCTGTTCCTGTGAATTTGTCACCAGCTCAGGGTCAGGTTATCTGAGAGGCTGCCTTCTCCTGTATAGGTCACCTGCTCCTTGCATTCTGGGGGCAGGGGTCTGCTTCTTTTACCAAGGCCTGGGGAGAGGACATTGTCTGTGGTGGGGAGGACAGATTACTGGCTTTCTTTGGCTTCCATCCTTTGGAGTGGGGTCCCCATTGAAATCAAGCAGCCTTTCATTGTGGGGTATGCCTGCTATGAACAGAAGACGCAACTGTTTATCTAAGCATTTCCCTACTGGTTATCCTTGCTTTTTTTTTTGAATGAAAAATTTTGTTGACTTTGACGTTTTTATTATTTTATCCTTTTAAATGCTGTTCACTGTGCCTGCTTTTATTTTGAACTGCTTTGCAGTGTTTGTTTGTTTGTTTTTAATGAGAAGCGGTATGTAAACTCTGGAAGAATAAATATATGCACTATGTCTGTGCATGCAGAAGACTCTCTGGAAAATTTTCTAATTGCTTACAAGGGTAAAGAATCTACCTTCGCCTTAAAATCAGGGAGAGAGAAACATTATTAATTTTTTGGGTGGCTGGCCTTTATTAAAAAAGAATTGTCTGAAATGACAGTTCCGTACTGGCTTGCTTGGGAGTAAATCCCATAGGTGCTTATTTATGTGTAGATGCATATAGGACTGCATGGTAGGGTAGGTTGAGATTTAAAAAAAAGTAACAAAGAAACTAACTTTTATTTTAAAATATTAGGAAAGACATTTAGGCCTTTGTAAACTATTTTGTAAACTATTTTGCTACAGTACACTGGCTGAGTTGGCCAAATAAGAATGAAGGCAGGGCTTCTCTACCTTAGAAGGGTCAGCAGGTATGTCAGAATCTTCTATTCAAGTAATAAAAGTGCTGGAGCTATCTCTTTTTTTGCATCTGATTACGCTGCAGTTGATCTAAACATCCACCATTCTACTTGTTTTTGTTGGGCAACAATCCTGAGTTAACAGGCTAATACCTGATGCTAATGGTCTCAAGTGGTGGTGGTAAGAGTTCCTTACAGCCTAGCTCCTCTTATCCAGCCCTCAGGGCAAGGAGGAGGAATCTCTGAGTGAGAGTACTGCCTTGGAAAGTGTGTGTGTGTGTGTGTGTGTGTGTGTGTGTTCCATAATTATTAGAATGGGTGTTTTGAAAGGTGAACTTTATGCAATTTTTCATAGGGTTTCCTTAGGCTGGGATCATTTTAAGTGGACAGGCAACTCAGAGGCACCTATGCACACTCTGTGCAACTGTGGTCAATGGTTAGAATACTATGCTCAATGAGATCACTAGATTTTGCCTCCTGGGGCTCTGAACTCTCTGTAAGTATAAATGCTTTTTGTGGAATTAGCATCTATAGGCAGAAGCTGCTTATAGGCTCCTTTTAAGGTAGGGTTAAAAACAAAAACAAAACACTTTTTTGCAGTAGCTGCCAAGATCAGATTCTGAAAGGTAACCCTGCTCCCATCCCTGTAGAGTTGTTACAAGAGTGTTTTGTTAGCAAATATCACACGCTTTGCTTGCTCTATTTCCTTTCTGAGTACACTGAAGTGAATTGACTTCCTGGGTGAATGTTAAAAACACCTCATTCCTGCGCCCAGCCTGTCTTATGCAACTGTGGTTATTGTTTCGTAGCAGAGCAGCAATGTCTTTCCTGCTGTGATTAAAAAAAATAAAATAAAATAAACTCCGAACAACAAAACAGAAGGACTGAAAGCTATAAAGCTTCAAAACCAGTTGCAGAGGCGTTATTAATATACGTGCAGATCACCTACCTGGATGTGTTTGTGTTAATAACGCAGCGGTAGACTGTGAGCACAACATTATTGGGGATCCGTTGGTTGATCTCTGGGTAATTATTGATGCTTCTGGCCTCCATTTGTTTACCAATAAATAGACAAAGTTTTCCCTCCACATTAAATGCTGAAAAATAACATGGGTAGAAACCAGGCATGGATTTTTTTGTGTGTACATGAAAAGATTTGTGATGTTGGTTCTTGTGCTTTTCACAAATTCACAGCGTGAGTATGTGCTTGGGAAGCCTGATTTCTTTAATTCTTAGCATCTAGCTGATCACCCGGCTCCAGCTGGTTGATCTCAGTGTTTGCTTGTGTGCCTGCCTGCTTGCCTGCCAGTCGCATAGCGAAGGGGGCAGTTCACCCCCAACGGCAATGTTTTTGGGGCATCCCAGCTCGTAGCCACGCTCCCTGCACATCGCAGCCATGCTCCCTGTGCATCGCAGCCACGCCCTGCACACCGTGGCCTCATGCATTCTGGCCATGCTCCTTCCCGCCCCTCCTCCACACACTACAAGCTCCACTGCTCTTGCTTGCTTTCTCTCTCTCTCCCTCACCGACTCACACAGCGAGGGGAGGAAGGAGGCAGAGTATTTCTGGCAAGTGGGAAATCTCTCCTGTGCTCCTTAGGTGGTTAACACTGAGTGATTAATTCTGAGGCAGGAAAACAGTATTCACACAGAGGCTGCTTGCTGGATCTCTGCATGATTTAACTTCTCTGGTCTTGTTCGTTCTAAGCATCCTGTTCTGCTGATCTGTGTTAGGCAAAATTATTGGCTTTCAAAGGACATTGCTTGTTATGTTTCTGGACCCTGCACCTCATGTAAATTGGATCATGCAGAAACGTGGTTCCGCTTGTATACTCCCAACAGTAGTATACTTTTTTGAATGTAAAAGTGAAATATATTGCCATTCTCAAAAATGTGCTTTTTACTGTCCAAAGTGCATGAAATACTGTTTTAAAGAAATAACATTTGGACAGCACTATGACATGAATAAGAAGTTTGTAGGAGGACATAACAACATCAGTGTATATAGCTCTTCTTCTATGTGCCTAGGATCCTTCACACATAGTATTTCAGCAATCTTTAAAACAACCCAATAAAGCAGGTCAATCTTGGTGTTTCTGTATTGCTACCTGATGGAAGGGTGCAAAGTATACCATAGAAATGACCTTCCCGAACCCTTCTGATGAGTTCAAAGTTGAGTTGGGATTTGTACTAGGGCGTTCAAGCCCATAATTTGTGCTCCTAAATATTGTCTTACAGTTTCTGTCAAGAGCTGTTTGTTAAAGGTTTAATGACCCACAGTCACTAAGAATTGTCTGTCATTGACTGAGTGCTAGATGTAACAGGACTGCAACATAACAAAATCACCTTGCAGTGACCTTGCCACTTGAAAAAATAATTCGTGCTAGCATGCCTCAGATAAAATAAAATGTTGGAAAGATGAGAGTTTCTAACTTAGCTGATTTAGATTGCATTCTGTAATAACCCCAATATACCGTTTGCTGGCATATAAGACTTTTTCCTCCGAAAAATACTATTTGAAAATGGGGTGCATCTTATACACCAGTGCATCTTATATGCTGGCAAATAGTATTTGCCACTGTGTAAATGGGGTGTGTCTTATATGTTGGTGTGTCTTATACGCCAACAAATACGGTAAAGTGGCCAGAAGGAGTAAGGATTGCGTTAAGAATTATGTCTGTGGCATATTTATCTCATGTACATAGTTAATTGAAATAAGCTCTAGATGATTTGAATGTGGCAAGATGATGTGCAGAGTTCATGCAGCAGGTTTGTCCTTGTCCCTAATGCTGCTATAAAAAGAGAGGTGAAAATTCCTGCCTGAAAGCCTGGAGAGCGACTGCCTCTCATTGTGCTGGCTAGATGGATCTGTGGTCTGATTCCACATGAGGCAAAGCTTCCTAGTTAACTAAATGGTCTTGCATTCCTCAAATCCTGCTGTGTGAAGCCTTTTTAAAACAAAGCTTGTGAGCGACTGTCATTTTGCATTACAGATGAAGCACAAGAGGCACTGCCTAGAGAAAACAGACCTGCCGTTGGTGAAAGAAGCAGCTTCCCTAACTCTGTCGGCCACCTGTTCTTTGAGTATTTAATTGTCGTCTCTCTTAAAAAGAACACTAATGGGGATTATGAGCCTAAGATTACCTATCAGTTTCCAAAGGTAAGAATTCTAGTGTGAATGTCTGATCAGAGGGGAAAAAAATTAAACATATCTGTGGGGAGCGTTTTTCAGATTCTGTACCTCTAAGAAAGGAGTGTATACTAACTGGAGAACTTGGATAGCATGCTCGCAGCAGGCTTTGCTCCAAATTGAGTGTGTATGTTTCATGCTGAATAAGACAGTGTCTGTGCTGTACTTGTTTGTGTATGTGAGCACACACAGGTTGATGCCGGAAGGAAGAGTGTGTCATCTGAAACAAGACTGGAATTATTTGAAAACAGACTTGTGGGTAGTCTGGATGAACAAGAGATCACTTTTGCTGCTGCAATTCACACTGGTAGGCCAAATCCTTCCTATAAAATGAGGGGGAGAAATCAGCCCTGAAGAATATGCTGACTAGGAACCCGCATCTCTTGAGTTGTCTTTGGCTGCCTTCCTCTCCAATTCCACAGGGGTTCCATAGAGCTGAAATACATTCTGTGAAACTTCAGTGGAATTGATTTATCTTTAAGGATGCAGAAAATCCTGTTTATAAAAACCAGTATCTGCCGCATTCTTCTCATTTAAAGTCTTCCTTGCTGCTTCACTCTTCTGAAGTGTCTTTCGCTGTATCTTTTTTGATTGTGTTAAAACTGCATTGCAGAAAGGGCTCTCTTACTAAAGACAAGAGCATGAGGAATAGCACACCCAAGATGTGAAGTATCGGGAATGGCATACAGTTGTCTCATTTACTACTACAAGATGTGATACCAGACTATAAGGGCAAACTGTTTTTATTGTGGATTGCATCCCTTTGACATCAAATGGTGAATGAAATTGGTGATATACAGGAGATGTGTATCATTTCTTTGGTATAATACCACAGTTTCTGATTGACATTATTTCCCATTAAAGCTCATTTAGAATTATTTATAGCAATGCAGAGCTACTGAATTAAAAAAAATCTCTTGGTATTATCACTGTAAAGATGATGTCATTTGATTACTGTGCTGTAGGACAAGGATGGACCTGGACCACCTGGACCACAGGTGGTTCATAGAGGTTTCCTGGCCCCCATGTGTCTTTGGTGTTTCAGGACTTTTTGTGAAAAATTCATTTGCAACACACAAAGGAGTGCTTTTTTGTGTGCAGATGAAATTTTCACAAAAATCTTCAGGGTATTGACTGTTTTTGTTTTCAGAGGGCCTTTCCACACAACACTGTTATAGTGCTATTATTGTTATAGTGCTATTATTCCACTTTCAACATCCTGTGGAATTCTGGGGTTTGTAGTTTACTGAGGCCAAAGAGCTATCTGGCTGAGAATTCTAAATGCCCCTCCCTAAACTGCAAGTCCCAGGATTCCATAGGATGTTGACAGTGGAATAACAACACTATAACAATGTAGTGCAGAAAGGCCCAAATAGTGATTTGATTGCTGAGATACAGTTTCTCACAGGAACAATAAAATTTGTGAATATTCTTTACATCTCTACTTCACAATGGAGAAGGGGCTGACAGGATTGAGACTAAATAGAAGGCTATTTGATTAAGCAGATATGCTAATGTGTGCATGCGTGGTGGGAATCTAACCCCTCCCCCATAGCTGCTGCAGTTGTGTGATCGGGCATAAACTGATACCGTGAACACGTGTACGCAGTAGAAGCATCCCTTTGCACTGATGTAACTACCTAATGGTCCTTGTGGCTTTCCAGAGTGATTTGAGTTTGGATTAAAACCGCTGTGTGTGTGGCAGTAAAAGAGTCAAACTGGGGCAGGGATACTACACAGTGGAGCATGTAGATTCAGCCTGAAATGCCAGAGAGAAATGGTTTAATCTAATCTTCCCCTGACATGTCAGATTCCTAAAGGGAGAGGGTTGTTTTTTGTTTTGTTTTTTTGGTATGTAGATATAACAGCATTGTATTGTGAGCTCATGAGTTCCTTGAGTTGGCATAACTCAGAAACACACAGAGTGACAGCTAGAATTAAGGCTCAACAAAGTGGTTATCAGAGCCTGGGAAAATTAGCTTTGGGCTACATCTTCCAAAATATTCTTTTGTGCTGTGTGGCCATGCTGGATGGGTGGTTTAGGGAGCTGTAATCCAAAAGTTAAAAGTAACATTCCTAAATCCTGACTCCTTATAATAGCACTAATTGCTAAGTGCTGTACTAGCGGCACTTGAGAATTGAGACAAAAGTATTTTACAGCTTTCTGAGCATGTCCAAGAAGAAAGCTACCCAGAACTCAGACAGGTGACTTTTGTGGACTACAATTCCCCAGAATCCCTCAGCCAGCATCAAGTTGCCATGCTGATTGGGGAACTCTGAATGATAGTCCAAATAAATAACTCTTCTAATCTCCACTGATACCAGGCCTTTGAGCAACCTGTCCCTTCGTGAACACAGTGTTGTCGTGCCCCTGCCTTAGGACCCAGATAGGACTCCTTCCAACAGCCATACCATAGAGACATGAGAGGGACAGTACTTATGGCAGTGAGTGCAGGTGGAAAAGGGAGAGCCCAGGCTTCTGGCAGTGTTTATATGGGAAGAGCTTGTTAATTAGGCCATAGCTGGGTGGGACACTGAGACTATATAACTAGAAGTCAGGATTGCAGAAAGCTGCTGGAACCTACTGATTCCATTGGTGGTGACAGCCTTGTTGACTCCTGCATGCTTTGCTTGTGCTCTTCAGACCTTGGACATTTATCTGGAGTATAGATTCTGTTCTTAGACACTCTCTCTCTGGACTGTTGGTGAATTTGGACTTGGTTGCTCTGAGCTTGCTATGAACCTGGGCTCCTTTAACAAACACCTGCCTGATTAGACAGCTGGGAAGCCTTGTCCGGCTGCCAGCACAGGACAAGTGAGCTGTATCTCAACTGAAATATTTCCAGTGCATATGTGTGGTTTGAAAATGTCTTGAAAGAAACTGTAGAAAGAATAAATGAGAAAATGGTAGCTTATTGCATCTCAGTGGTACCTTGATTACCTGAAGGGATTGATCACATAATCCCATGTTCTCTTGGTCTCTGTTTGCATGTCACAAAAGTTATCCTGGCCTGAAAAAGTTTTTGGGGTATTAGAATATGTGCCACTGAAGAACAGCTGGTCTTTTCAGAGGGGATGTGGACTCACTAATCCCCATTGTTCTCACATGTGACAGCTCTTGTGAAAGTCTGTGCAGTCACTTTCTTTTAGATGAAAAATAAAACCACATACCTTTGTGCTTCACACTGCAGCAGTTTGGCTTTATCTGAGTATATCTTTTCGCCTCTCATTTTGTCATGTGATGGAAAATACAGAATTGCTTCATGTTAAGAGGGGGGTGCTTACGTACTGCAAGTTATTTAGAGACATCAACCGAAAGATACAGATAAGATATACGTATGTGTAATTTGTTGTTCTAACCCCAGGCTAACTTCCTTTATGCAGAGATCTATGCAGGTGCCTTGTAAACCCACAACGATGCACAGCCTTCTTCATGAGACATTCAGTGGGGTTGTCAAACATGACGGCTGTACATAAGGATTCAGGAACCTATTTCCATCTTGATACTGATGAACTATTGTTTCTATGATCCCTCACCATCAGCCATTTTGGAAAGAACTGATGGAAACTGGGGGTTCAATTTCATAGGAGGGCTAGGAGTTCTCAAGGCCTACTCTATACTTGTCTCATTCAGATAAATAATTCATTTGGATCTCTTCCCATCTGGTTCAGGGAAGAGAAGGATATTCAATGCCTGGAGCCAGGGTAGAACTGCATTTACATTCTGTTTCATAGGCAAAATAAAATGCCAACACTTTGTCCTTGCTAGCTGGCAATTGTTTTTATCTCTAAGTAAACCAGTGAGCTTTCTGCAAAGTACTGACTGCTGCTAGAAACTGTCAAGTCATAAACACAGTTGTCGACACATAAAGGAGAACCAGTCTGAGTCAGACTATCTGAATGTCAGTGGCTCTCTGTGATCGAAGACAGTGTTCATCCCATGATCTATTTACCTAATAAATTAGAGATGCCAGGGGTTGAATTTGGGACTTGGTGTCTGCAAAGCAAGTGTTTTATCCAGAGTTAAGGTGCTTACCTGTGTGATATATTTTCCTGGGGCCCATGTTTTTCAGGGTAGGCCTGTCTTCATGGAGTCTTATGCAGGTATTAGCAATAGCATTTTATTTCTATACCACTTACCAGCTAAGTGCTCTCTAAGCAGTTCACAATGTGCTAGCTAATTGCCCCCAACAAGCTGGGTACTCATTTTGCTGACCTGAGGAAGGATGGAAGGCTGAGTCAACCTGGAGCCCGGCAGGATCGAATTCACAACCTTGTGGCTGCAGTACCGGCATTTAACCACTGCGCCATGAGGGTCTTCATTATGAGTATTATGAGAAGAGCTGTGCTAGATCTGACCAAAGACTTATGTAGTCCAGCATTCTCTTCTCACATTGGCCATTTGGTTACCTCTGCAAAGTCGTCAGTAAGTGGGACATGAGTCCAGTAGAATGCTGTCACTCATATTCCCCAGCAACTGATTCTGAGATTCATATTTACATCATGACTATTAGCCACTGATAACTTTATCCTCTATGCACCCTTCCTAATGCATACAAATGCCACAAAAATATGTCTTATGTGACCCATGCAAATTTCATAGGCAACATGATCAGTAGAGCAATGGATCTTGGGCAGATCATCATTTTTAAAGTCCTTGGTGAACCCAAGCATTCATTAGCTCTCAGCTGAGTTAAGAGGAGGCCTCTTTCATCTTCCTCTCTGCTTTCTGTTTCAGCGTGAGAACTTAATGAGGGGGCAGCGTGAAGAAGAGGACAGGTTATTGCAGGCTATCCCTCTGTTTTGCTTTCCGGATGGAAATGAATGGGCACCACTCACAGAATGTAAGAGGTAACTGTCCCATCAAGGATCTAGTGTGGTTTTCAAGAGCAACTCACTGTTGGAAAAGCTAGGCTGGTGTGGAAAATCATTGATTATGCTTGCCAGAAACAGTTCAGAGGATGTGTTTGTCCTAAACATGATACAGACTTGGTAGGGAATCACTGCATCCTACTGTTCTGCCAATTGCAGTGTGAATTGGCACTCAAAGATTTATTTTCCTTGTTTTTACAGAGAAGTATAGGAAGCTGTCTTGTGCTTGCCACAATTCTTTCCTAAGCTTGCTTGGATAACCCTGGTAATACCTGGTAGTCTCCCATCCAAGGATTAACCAGGGCTGATTTTTCTGAAATCAGGCAAGATCGGGTGTGCTCAGGGTGGTATGGTGGTTTTTATCTAGATTTAGTTCAGGCTTACATGATTAGAACTGTCAGCTCCCCATCTGGAAAGTGCATTTCCTCTGTACTGTAGGGATTCTGGGCCCCCTGGGGGCAGGGGAATAAAATAGGGACGTTGTCCTTCCAATAAGAATTCTGCCTGTAAATTTGAAATTTTCTTCGGACTACAAATTTCTAGTGTTGTAGTACAGTGCCTCTCCACTTTTGTGAGGGTTCTGGGCCTTGAAAAAAGGTGAAAATTCCCCATGCACTCCCCTTCCCATTTCCTTCTAGAGCTCCCTCCTCCCATTCCCTTACCTTTTGGACACTGGTGCCAGAGGCAAGGGAATGGGAGGGGGGAGCTCTGAAGGGGAGAAAGAAGGCTTGTGCCAGATGATGTCATCCTCTCGGAACTCCAGTGGACCCCTGGGAGGTCTAAGAGAATGCCTTTTCTGATTGGTTGTGGAGAGGGGTGCATACCCAGAAGACAGATTGGTGGCTTGGGGAGCAAATCATAGAAGAATTTCTTGATACACCACTGCCAAAAAGGTCCAAACAAAGTGTCACTAACAGGATGGCAGCCTATGTTTCGGATAAGATAATGAATAGATTTGTAAAACCTCATGTTTTTTATTCTTTGCAGTGAAACATTTTCTTTTGTTCTTACCAATGTTGATGGGAGTAGAAAGATTGGCTACTGCAGGCGGCTCTTGGTGAGTATCCCTTTCTTTTAACTTTCCTGCCTTTAACTTGTAGAACCAATATACTTCTTGGAGCCATACCCAACTTTGGGATAAGTTTTTTTTATACCACAATAGGAGTAGTTTTCACATTTCACATTGGCTAAGAATAAGAAAACAAGAATATTGATACTGCATATTAAATGCATAGTAAGACTTAGAAAAAAAGAACATTGTTACAGCATATGAAATTCAATATGTAAAAAATAGGGATGGCAAATTCATCCTAGTACTACATATTGGGCAAAGATATTGGCTTACCTCTAATAGAATATTTTTGCTTTCTAAAGGCTAGGATATCATGCAGAGAGTGTGGTGAAAATTCTTGACGCTGTAATAGTGTTGTGGAAGAGGAAGGATACCCAAGTGGGAAATGTCTGGATTCTCTCCAGATTATCAGGAAGGTCCGATGCTAATACATTAATGCAGTGGAAGCAGTTTGTAGGAATTTCATGAAAACTACCAGATGTTGCCCCCACTCCCATCTGCACAACTTATAATTAAAGGGATTGGACTTTTTAAAAAAAAAGGTGGGAAAAGTTGCTTATTGAAATATACCTTGAAGAATGGCGCAGCTGCCATGGCCACTGACCATACTAACCTGGGAGATTCTGGAGTGGTAGTAAAAGAAAAAAAAAGTTTCCAGGCTCTGAATTAAGTTGTAAACAAGTACTTCAATTGAGAAAAGAAAAAGAGAATGAAAGATGCTGGCTGAGAACAGGTGCAAATTAATAGTACTAGGAATTATAACAGAAGGTGTGCAGATCATGGTGCCAAACAATTGAATTGATTTTCTATTATGGACGCTCTTCAGATAAACATGCTTTTGCAAAATATGTACCTTTGTAAATCTGTATAAAGTGTTAATTACATCATACGACCAGAAGTTGTAAAGCAAAAGTGGGAATTGTGTTTCCATCCAAATGTTGTCAGGTTGCAATTCCCAGCGGCCCTAGCTAGCATAGTCAGAGGTGAAGAATGCTGGGAGTTGCAACAGAAAAATATTGGAGGGCTACACACTACCCATCCCTCTTTTATAGTGTCTGGAAAGTTGCTTATATTATAGCAGTCTCAAATTTAATACTTGCAGAGATATAAGCAAATCCTTTAATGCATGTAAGAAATTTTTTTCTTACTCAAATCATAATTAAAAAGAGTTCTGTGTGTCACATGTCCTTTGAACCATTTACATAAAATGAATAAGAGGAAAAATATTGTTGTTACTGCTCTCAGTTAAGTTGCTGACTGGGGTCCACTACCTTACTCCTGCATTGAAAATGCTCTACTGGCAACCTGTCAATTTCTATATAGAATTCAAAGTGCTGTTTATGACCTTTAAAGCCTTACGCAGCTTGGGTCCTGACTATCTGAAAAATTATATCTCCTTATATGAGCCTTTCCAAGTTTTAAGATCTTCACTCCCCACTGTTATTACTGGCATGTTTGGTTGAAGATGCAGGAGAGGGCCTTCTCAGCTGCTGTGGAACTCCTATGGGAGATTTGGTTGGCCCCCATCTCTGCTGTTTTTCCACTGGCAGACAAAGACCTCCTAATGAATGCTGCACAGTTCACTGGAAGGATACGCCATAAAAATATGGTAGATGTGTAAAGCAGCCCTCAGCTACTCTGTTTCAGCATCACTATGCATCTCCTTCCTTCACTAATTTCTTTCCTCTCTCTCTCTCTGTCTCTCTCTCCCCTCAGGTTCTTCACTCTACCTTCCCTTCAGCTTTGCTAGTTTCTTTTCTGGTTCCTTATGTTTTATTCTTCATGACCAGCCTTTCAGCCACTCCATCATAGAGAGAACTTGCTTCCTCATATATGTGTTTCAATTTCATATTGGACTTGCTGAATCTTCAGATATTTATGGAAAGTACACCTTAAAATGGCCTCCACAGGGAAATCAAAGACCCTTTGTAAGGCGCTCTTTACGTTGGTTGGTTTGCTGTCCATGTAGCAATGTTGCAGGACTTTGTGAAAGAACTGTGAGGAGCAAGATTTTATGGAGGAATGCAGTAAGTCACATAGCACTCACAAGTTATCAGTGATTGAGGTTGCAGTGGGGATGACTCTTTAATCCATGTGGATGCTACTTGCAGCAGGAACCAGAGGTTCTTTTAGCTACTGTGGAAAGTCGTTTTCTTACCTGTGATGTCTGATACCAGAAGCTCTCTTGGAGAGAGAAAATGCAGTAAAATCCTGCCACCATTCCCCTCCCTAGAGGTACACCAGTTGGAAGATCCAGTTGAATCTTTTTGCTTACAAATTAGTAAGAAGTGTCTTGGAGGTACAAGAGATGCTTAAAATCTAAGTAGTATAAATTCAAATATTAGAGCTGGTGGATTTGGGGAAGAAAGAATTAATCTGCTTGATACAGGATGCTTCCAGGTGGAGATTTCTTAGCACTATAAGTCAAGGTGAAGTAGGTAATGTTCCTCAGCTGTTACATGCATACTTGTCTACCATGGTAAAAATAATGATACAGGATTTTGAAAGATGTGAGATCTCATATTGAGAGACCATTATGTGCATTTGCATGAATGTTCAAGTGAAGGATTCTGGGAAAGGGGCCAGAAAAAGGAGTTTTCTTGGCCACTCTTTGTAAAGGGGAAATGGGGGTTCCTTTTACAACTGTCTTCACCTTTCAGACTTGGACCTGACAGCCATCAGTCATTCTGATGGACTATTCCATTTTAACACGAGGCAGTGTCCGTTTCCTCTATCTGCTTTGTCAAGTACAAGTTTACAAGTTTATTATTACGGCAAAAAGCCAGCAATGCTTTGTCAAGTAGAGGAAGAGTTATGTTCTCACTGATTTTCATCCTCATTGCCTTTTCGTGTCGACTTTGTGACCTCTGTTTGAGGAAGTCTGTTTTGTGTACTTCCTTAAATTAGAGGTACTGAAGCAGAATATATGTTTCTTAATTTCTGTTACTAGACATTCTGCACTTCTTCTCTTTCTTGATCTTTGAATGTACTTTGAATATTTCTGATATACTCTGGAAATGCTTATTCTATAATTACCCTTCTCTAACTAGCTAATCTTTAGATGTGTTGAACTATATCTCCCATTATCCCTAGCTAACCATTTGCTACCTAAAAGGTGCCAGTCTTAGGAAGGCTGCTGGAGATGCTAGGAGTTTGGTCTCCTCCTCCCAATGCCCCAATTTTATGAGAAAAAGACAATCCCTTGATGCAGTAACCTTCTGACCTGAACTAGAAGAGTTTATCTTAGCTGTCATGTTGCTGGATCTTCTCAGGTTTGCATGCTGGCATTCTTCTTGCTTTTTCAGCCAAGTCTCTGGCTTGGCCTGTTTGTTCCTTTGGTCAGGAAGCAATAATATGTGAATTGTATACGATTTGCAGTTGTTACTATAAGTGTGTGTGTGTGTGTGTGTGTGTGTGCTGCAGAGATGATGTTCTGTATAAACAAAACAAGCCAGTTGCTTCTGAGTTCAGTTCTAGAGTGGGTGACTGGATATGCACAGCAGGCTAACTCTTTAGATTCGTCATGGCTTTAGCTGCATGTTATGTACAAATGCATATAATAAATCCTGAGGGACTTTTAAAGAAGCCCCTCAAAAAGATGGGATTTTGCCTAGGAAAGGGAAGATGCTTAACCTTTTTCTTAATCACGGTTTTTCTAGTTGAACTCCCCATCCTTGTAACTAACTTGGATTCAAAATACTTGCTTTGAACCTTGTGGTAGGAGAAGGGGGAGAGCTACTGAGAATGATATGATTTGAGGGGGAAAATTGAAGGAAGAGACATTGCTCGTTTTCCATTTCCCCAACACCATCACCTCTGAGCATGTTTTCTTCTTTAAAAGCCAGCATACCATTAGATCTCTGACAACATACATTTGCAGATAATGTCTTATTAGCACCTAACAGTGTTATTAGCACCTAACAGCAGCTATTTTTTGTTATAACCAATCTGTGCAGAAATGCTTCTTAGACTTTGCTGTTGTGCTGCTTAAGTTCTTTGGGGTGGAGAAGAGATCAGCTTCTTATCCACTGTCTGTTTTGTTCCATATCTATTAGATTCTCATATCTCAAAAGGGGCCCTGCGGTGAGGGTTGCTTGAGGCTCCTTTTGTGTCATGAGAATGTCCCTTGGAAGAGAAGGAGCTGGCAGTTTGCAAGAGAACCAGCTATATTTCAAAAACAATCTATGCTGAATTTAGCTAACTTGAGAAAAACAGAAGGATTGTGTGTGCGTATATGCGTGTGCGCTTTTGCTCTCCTTCGGTGTGCTGAATCTGTGTTCCTTCCTGCTGTTAAATCCACTTTGTACATTCTGTGGGAGATTTCTTCAAGGCTGGATTGTCCAGAATTTCTCCTCCTTATGTTGTGTGTTCTTTCCATGGACTGAGTGTCTGTTGATATGAGAAAGAATAAAGCAGGGTCTTTCTGTGCCCTGGTCACAGAATTGGTGATTTGGGCTCTATTTCTGACTTCCCTTTTGAACTGGAATGACAAGACATGTGCCTACAGAGATCCAGCTGCTGTAGAACAGAAGAAATGTCCTTCTCTGCCCCAAATTCCTGCCCCTGCTCCTACCCCTGACAGAGATAATTCCAAATAGCACTGCATTTTTGTTTGCCCACTTGGTAATCAAAAAGTTCATTTAGGAATCTTAGCTCTGCATGTGGCTTAAGGTGATTCTTGCTTCTTTATGGGAATGGTTTTTGTATTGGCACAGTACAAACATGTCACTAGTAGATGAAATGCAGAGGTGGTTAAACTTTTTAATGTGCAAAATGATTTTTCAGCCGTCTGGACGAGGTGCTCGTCTCCCAGAGGTTTACTGCATTGTGAGCTGTCTGGGATGCTTTGGCCTGTTTTCAAAGGTAGGAGCTCTGGATGAACTCTCTCCCCATTTCCCTGCCGCTGCCATACATGCTCATCCCTTTACTTTCTTACACGGAAAGGAATATATTTGGCTTTGGAATTGCTTGTCTCTTTTCATAACTAAACCTACCATTTTTTTTAAAAAAATCCTTTCTACCTGATGTTCTGTGTGTGTGTGTGTGTGTGTGAGAGAGAGAGAGAGAGAGAGATTGCGACCGGGGGACCTAAATTTTGCCTGGAAACCGTGTTCCATAATCTCAAATCTCTGGGACTTAACTGTAGCTTTGTTTGTTTGTTTTTAATGATGTATGAAAATATATTTGTATTTATCTGTACAGAAATCAGTGGTCACCTTATCAGTGTCACCTTCAGCTACATTGCTTGTCATTTTGTGCAGATGAGGAAGCTGCACGTAGCTTGGTATATCCAAACCAGGAATGGTAGTTAGCGGTTTTCAAAAAAGCCAGGATATGGAAGACAGCTTGAAATCATGCCTTCTGTTTCTGGTTTATTTGGAGGCCATTAGTTATAGTTTCTTGATGCAGACATAATGAGAGCTTACAGTTTACTGCGGCTTCTCAGTCTGTTTTATCACTTACAGATAGAGAGGAGTGAAATGGCCGTGGGCAGATGAAGTAGGCTAATTCATATCTTGGTTTATTAAACTGAGAACTTTAGCTACCTTTTACCTTCCCCTGCCATAGAGGGTGGTTGTGAGGATGAAATGCCCTTGGCAAGAAAACAAGAGAAGCTGGCACCACAATATTTATGTTAGAGAAGCAAAGGGAAGTTGTTGTCCATCTTGATGCAGCTTAGTTGCCTAGAATTCTTTCTTTGAATAGGCGCTAGAGGGATAAAAACTGTTTTCAGGAACAGATGTTGTGTGGCTTCTAGTTGACTGACATCCCTGTTTTCCTTCTAGATTTTAGATGAGGTGGAGAAAAGGCGTCAGATCTCTACTGCAGTTATCTACCCTTTTATGCAAGGTCTACGTGAATGTCCTTTCCCAGCACCAGGAAAAACTGTCACAATTAATAGCTTCATCCCTGAATCTGGAACAGAGGTTTGTATCTGTTTATAGAAATCTGAGCTGGTTCTGTTGCAGCTAGAAACTTAGCAATGGCAGTGCTTCAGTGAGGAGTGGAAGAGGACAGGAGCTAGTACAAAACACTCTGTGAATGGGTTCAAAATGTGATCTGGAGCCATTGTTTTATGCTGCCTCTGAACACAAATGTGCCTTCAAAATGTGATTTGTTTGGAGCAGATAAGCCAGGAGCTGAAAACACTATTGCAGGCTGTAAAGTGAGCTATTATGGTTTCAAGCTCCACCTGTTTACAGACCGTTGATGGACTGTAGTTAAGACCACTGCTGCACTTCAGGTGGCCGCTGCCACGTGGAGGTAGAAGTGAACATACAAGTACAGAGCGGCTGAGAGAGGCAGAAAGCAAGAAGCTCTAAACCATGATTTACTTGTTATATATGGGGTATCTCAAACATTTGGATTGTTCACCATGGTTAGCAACACAAATCATGGCTTTTTCTTCATGTAGAATTGAGTCTGTGAATGACATGCTTTTCCTTTTTTAAAAGTTTGCCTGGATTTTACCACCGACATGGTACATAGAATATCCAGATCATTTGCCATGAGCACTAATTATAATTTTGCATGCCTGAAAATGGGATGCAAAATCATAACTTGTTCTTGTGGCAAATGACTTGAATAGTCATCATTTCTAGTGCAAAAAATGTGACCAAACTCTAGACGCTGTCCAGAGACAGGAAAAAATAATCTACCTTGTGCCACGTCAGGCTGTCTGCATGGCCTGGTACTGTTTTTTAACTGTCAGAGCCTCACTGTGACCAAAGTGTCAGTGCTGCCAGCTGTGAGGCTTTTTTGTGGTCTCTGGACCCCTCCTACTGAAAAATACCCTGAAGAGACACAGAAAATAAGGTGAGAATTCTTCTTCAGAAGCACCCAGTCTTGTGCCTTCTTTTGTCCCCCAAAAGGAATTTTGCCAAACTGTAAGTGGACCTCTAGCTATTTCCAGTGTTGTTTTGGGTAGTTAATGCAGCCCACAGCAGGTCCAGCTGGCAGCCAAAAGTTGCATCCTGGAGCTTACTTAACTTTGCTGTCGAGTTTTGGAAAGAAATGTTTCACATGACCTGCTTCCTGATCTTTACTCTACTTGGATCGGGCAGAGTTTGAGTCTGGAATCTTCTGAATGCTAAGTAAATGCTGTGCCACTGAGCCATTTATCCAAGGACATGCCTTTGAGGTCTGAACCATCAAGGATGTGCTAGCTGTTGACACCTCTGAATGCTTATAGTGTCATTCAGAGAAATGAGATGCCAAGGAAAGCAAGGTTCCAAGACTTTTAATAGTAGACCAGGAAAGGAATTATCAGCAGGCAAAACTGTACTTGCTCTCCCCAATCCCATCTTCTGTTTGACTGCTAAAGACGCTAGAACCCTGATCTCGTCAGCACCTGGTTGCTCTCCTAAAATTGCTTGCAAGGACATCATAAGCATTTGAAACGTTTGCACTGGTATTGTACACTGCTGGATCACAATGCAGACAATACCTTAAAAATGCTTACTGTCGTGAAAGGCAACCAGGTACAGGAGATGTTCCTGAACATTGAATAGTTGTGTGGAAGATGTAATTGAGAGACATGCATTTTTTTCTGCAGTGTCATGATTTTGAAGCCTTACCTCTTTTTATTAACTTACGAAGGGTACAGGAGCCATTTCTTTTTTGCCTTTAGCACAGTTCTTCTCTGAGGAGATGTCCTGTGGCATAGAGCATTCTGCAGGTATAGGTTACAGAGAACAACTTGGCTTGCCTCTGCTCTTCTGTCTTGTGTACTGACTTGCTAGTGACTCTTCATTTCCTGTTGCGATGTCTAAAGTTTCTCTCTTTCAGCTGCCAGAGTATGAAGTCTTGGTATGATTTCCTGGCTTGCTCAATGCTTCAAGCAGCTGTAGGAGTTAGATAGTGGGTAATGAGTGCATTTTCCTCAAAAGCATCAGTGTCTCTTCATTACCCTTAAATGGACATACAGCAATATCTCTTTCCACCAGAGAGTTTTTGACTTGGCATTCTGGAGAAGGAGACACTTTATACAGAAAACAGATGGTTTCCACAGTTAAGCTGCTTGGAAGTTCCTTTGCTGTCTTTTGTACAGATTAATAAAAGTTCTTCAGTTCAAGCTCAGGGAAAACAGTTCTTCGTGTAGAGTCGAAGGCTTTCACGGCCAGAATCCATTGGTTCTTGTGGGTTTTTCGGGCTTTGAGGCCGTGTTCTGGTTGTATTTTCTCCTGACGTTTCGCCTGCACTTCTGGAGATGCCAGCCACAGATGCAGGTGAAACGTCAGGAGAAAATACAACCAGAACACGGTCTCAGAGCCCGAAAAACCCACAAGAACCAGTTCCTCGTGTCTTCAGTGGAAACCAGGTGTACACATATCCCCCTTTTGTATGGGATGCCACAGAGTTTAAAGGGCTACTGGGTTGAATACTGAGGAAATACAATGTGGGCTGGAGTGGTTTGAGCATTGGACTATGACCCTGGAGACCAGTGTTTGATTCTCCACTTGGCCACTGAGTGATCTTGGGCACATCACACACTCTCAGCCCCAGAAAACTCTGCGATATGTTTGCCTTTGGCTTGCCATACCTTGGAAACAACTTGAAGGCACAAACAACAAAATATAGCTGATTGTAATAGTTCCGCTTGATTTTAAACATAGTGAGTTTTAATGCCCACCAACTGCTGGGAGACAAAATAGCTCTGCCAAGCCTAGAAAGCCGAAGATGACCATTGAAGTGTTCATATGTTAATATGGTCTCCCTTGCTTCTTTACAGCAAATTGAACTAACTCGTCCCCTGGACTCTCACCTGGAACATGTGGAATTTCAGGCCTTCTTGCAGCACCTCAGTCCTGAGATGATTCTCCTCATATTTGCTTCTGCAGTTTTGGAACGACGGATAGTCTTCCTGGCTGAGGAGCTCAGGTAAACACTGGCCTCAGTCTAGAGAAAGGCAATGTGTTGAAATCCCATTGAAACCTAGATCTTGGGAAAATTACTGGTTGGAACTACAACTCCTGCCTATAACAGCAGTGTAGTAACAAACAAGAATGTAGGTCCTTCTGTTAGCCTACCTGCTGTGTCAGATTAGTCAGGATTCATGCTGTGTTCAAGAGTAAGCTATTGGAGATAGCTGCTGACCTATTCCCCTCTGCCATTCATTGCAAAGCCAGAGTTCATTGTTTCTACAGACCAGGATTAGGCTTTGAGAAGAAGTATTACACTTGTTCGTACAGTTTTAGCTATTGAACTAAGTTACAGTTTTAAAAATTTAAAACTAAAATTAAGTTTGCAGAACTGCTTACATTGCGGTCTACCCTGGGCTTTCAAGTCTGAGCAGTAAAATGATAAACGTAACAAAGATTGTTAAACATATGATGCATAGTGTTATTGTTGTTTGCCTTCAAGTAATTTCTGACTTATGGCGACTCTATCACAAGGTTTTCCGGAGGCTGAGAGTGTATGACACACCCATGGTCACCCAGTGGGTTTCCATGGCTGAGCAGGGAATCAGACCCTCGTCTCCAGGGTCATAGTCTATAATGCTCAGACCACAACACCATGCTGGCCCTCATGGTGCATAGCATAATTCATGTCACAAGGTTAAGTGATTGCAGTCCATTTGAACAGCTTTAGAAGGGAATAGATGCAATCATAGAATTTAGGGCCATCAGTAGCTAATGTTCACAATGGCTATCTATCATCTTCAGCACCGTGATTAGCATACCTCTGTGTGTATCAGTTGCTGGGGAATGTGAGATAGAGGGTGCAGTTGCACTTAGGTCCTGCTAGCAGACTTCCCATGTGCAAATGATGGGTCACTATGAGACAGAATACTGCACTAGCTGGGCCTTTAGTGTGATCCAATACAACTGTTTTCACATAAGACTGGTTTAGGACTATCATGGCTACTAGTCATGATGGCTGGCTGGCCATTGTGAGAACAGAATGCTGGACTGGGTGGGCCTCTGGTTTGGCACTTCTTAGATTGTACATCATGATTGCTTTTCCTTGAGTATCTCATTCTTCTAATCCCCTTTGTGTCCCCGTTCAGTTCCCTCTCCAAGTGCATTCATGCTTCTGCAGCTCTTCTTTACCCCTTTAACTGGGCCCATACGTACATCCCAGTGGTCCCAGAGAAGCTTCTTAGCACTGTCTGCTGTCCAACTCCCTTCATGGTGGGGATCCAAAAGCGTTACCTGGATGAAGTTCTGGATCAACCCATGGAAGAGGTACTGTCTTCCAAGACTTCAAGTTGAAACAAAGGAAGCCAAAGATGTTTACCTACCTTGTATGCATGGTCCCTCCATAGAGGGTTTTCTTTTTTATTTAAGGAAAAAGTGGGGAGAAGGATGAAACTGGAAGTGAATTTCCAATCACTTTTAGTTTTGATGGTAGGGATGTTGCATCCCATGGTAGGCTTTGGAGTAGAATAATGACCCCTAGACTCTGGAAGTTGCCCACCCCAAATGTACACATGGCTTTTGGCCTACTCTGACCCCTAAAGTTGTTTACAAAATATCACAGACTTAAAGAAGGAGATCTTTTTTTAAAATGCAATTAAGCAGTGAAAATCACATGTACAAGCCATCACCCCATGAGGTAGATAAGCAGTTAGGCTTCTCATCAGGGTTTTCTGAGAGGATGAAAATTTTGGTGCTCCCTATCCTATTCCATGCCTTCACTTGTTGATTAGTTTGCTTATTCTTGGAGCAATTCTAGAAACATGAACCTGGATATTGTTGTTTCTTTTTAGGTGCTGCTTGTTGACTTGTGTGAAGGAAAGTTCTTAAGAACGGTAAGTTCAGTCTGAATCTTACATGGTCTCCAACTGTGGGATTTCATTGGGGAACCCGAAGCAGTGACACTTGACTAACTTCTATAGTGAAGTGTAGTGCCTTCTAATTTTCTTCAAATTTGGAAAAGTTACTTTGAACGAGAACCTCAAGAATCATGCATATTCTAGGACTGTATTCTGGGAGCTATAGTCAAAACAAGGAACAACTTGACATTCCAACCTTTCTTCTGTAACACTGAAGAGGTTGTCTCTTGCAGTTTTGCTACACATTTCTTGTCTCTGTTCCACACACACCTTATTTGCCTCTATATTAGTCTTTTTCTCTATTTTCCTCAGTCTTTTTCTCCCCACACTATGTTCCAGTGTCTGGGTCTCTCTTCTGCTGTTCTTATCTAGTCCTGGTAGCCCTGAATGTCTCTTTTTTCTAACCAGAGTGTGTCTTTATTCCGATCTCTTCGTTTTGAAAAAAACAGCTTTGTTTCCCTATATGAGCCTGTCTGTTCTCTAAGATCTGTAGAGGAAGGTTTTCTCTTGGTCTTGCCACCATCCCAGGCACATCTGCTAAGGACACAGGAGAGAGTCTCCTCAGTGGCTGCTACCAAGTTATGGAACTCGTTCTTTGGTCTCTTTCTGCTGGCAGGAAAAGAGCCTTTTATTTAAAGAACGTGTTTTATTTATTTGCAGCAGATAAAGTATTTAATGGGGTGTATAGTGTTTTATTTTAATATGGTTTAAGTGTCTTTTAATTTTGTTGCAACTTGTTTTTAATGCTTTTAACTTGTGTTTTTTTAAATAGAAAAAAAGTTTAATAGTGTTTTAACTTTTGTATTAAGAGTTTTTTTTTAATTGTATCGTGCTTTTAAAATATTGTATGCCGCCTTGGATCTTGTGTTGGGGGAAATGCAGGATATTAAATAAATAATTAAACCCTCCTCCTCCATGCCCCCTTGTATTATTACTGTAAAGATGCAATTCTTTGCCAATTTACTTCTCAAAGGAAGCAACATGTAATTTTAGTGCCATTCCTTTGTTGTGAGAAATTGTTTGAAAACTGCAGTTTTTAAAACATGTTTAGGAGTCATTTTGCTCAGAATTCACACATGGCATGAAACAGCATTTTCTGTGTAGAAAATAATATCTCTGTGGATTTTCTCCACAGAAAATTTTGTTACCTGTCCAGAAAATGCTGTTTTCTTTATAAGACAGCCATGTTCAAATTTTGTAGTGAATAGGTCCTGAAGTACAGCATTGTCTTAGTAGGAAAACAGAAGTTTCTGTGCAGAAAATAGTATTTCTATGCAGAAATATTATTTTCTTTGCAGACAGTGCTGTTTTCTGCATAAACAACTACAGATTGCAAAGATTCTTGTCAGTCCAAGATTCTTCTTGTCTGTTTTTGTTGACACTTGATAAACATGTTTTTAGATCAATTTTTTTGGAATATTTTCAAATATTCTTTTCATCCCTGCCTTCTTGATATTGTATCCCAATCCTCCTTACTATCTTCTTCACCAATTCTAAGAATTGTCTTGAAAATTTTATAGTAACAATGAAAGATGGGATACTAATGGTTGAATAAATAAAATATTCCCTCCTGCTGCTGCATTATTAATCTACCTCATGCTTTGACTCTTTCCCTATGGCACAGATAGGGAACTTATGGCCTTGAAGTTTGCAATTCCTATCAGCCATAGCCAGCATAGCCAATTATGAGGGATGCTGTGAGCTGCAGTCCAACATCATCTGGAAGGCCATTCAGCATGGCTTATTCTCAAAAAATGCACCCCTGACCCTCTGAATATGAGTCAGTCTCCCTTCTTTCTTACTACCTTCAGGCTCCTCAGATTAATTGGAATGAAGGCTAACACATCTGTGCTGAGCTTACTCCTTGGACCTAGAGCTCCCAGAATCCCAGTGGCCCTCTTGCCTGAGGGGCTTGAAGAGTAGTACTCCAAAAGTAACATTTCCAAGCTCTGTATCTATGTGTCTTGGACACTGACATGTGCCAGGTCTTCTTTTTGCTAAGCCAGGCCATTAGGATGTGACAGCAAATTCATCTCTCACATTGTCAACCTGTTTTTTTATCTCTTTGTAAGAAAACTATCTTTCTTTCCTCCATCTATAATGCATCTTTAGCTCCTGTAGTATCAAGAGATATCTAATGATCCCAGTGAAAGCTAATTAACTCTGGAGAGATCACTTATCCAGATGACAGATCAGTCTAAAAACTGTTTACAATATGTCCTGGTGGAAGTTAGAGACCAGCCATTCATATTCACTTAGAGATCTGATTATGCTATTGGAAAAGGGGGTTTGGGGATCTGTAGCTCTTTTTTTCTGATTTTCCATGCTGCTTTTTCAGTGACTGGCTGTTATAATAATCCCTCTTTTTAAAACATTCTGTAGGTTGGTGATGAAGAAGAGATATTACCAGCCAAGTTACAGAGCGAGATGCTGTCCTCTCTACCTGCAATGAATAACAACATACAGAGTAAGCAAGCAAGGATTTCTCTCTGCTTCCCTAGCATGCAAAAAATAGGGGAATTTGAGGTCTTTGAACATTCTGTGGTAGCAGGAGTCCAGAGTGGTGATCCTTGGACAAATTGGTTAAGAACAGGGATTCTCATTTCCAAGGATGGAGGAGATTGTCTTGTGTGCAGGTACATCTTCCATTTGAGTGGACAAGTGATGTTGACCCTGCTTTTCAAGGACTTGTCTCTAACTGGCCCCTGTAGCACATAGGTGACAAAAGCAGGGTGCAAAGAGCAGAGGAGGTGATATAGTCTGAAACATCATGCAAGCAACAAGATTAAATATATGTCAGCCATAGTGGCATCCTGAAATGGGGGAACTCAAAAAAGTGAGTTTAAATAGAGGAGTTCTACTCAATGTGCCTAAAGGCAGAAAAGTAGCAAATTAGATCTGCTCTCACTAGGAAAGATTTGGTATAAAATGCAGACAGTTATCATGATGAAGGGTAGTAAAAAATGGAAGGGCATATCTTTCAGAGTAGATTGTTGGTGTTGATCCCCTACCCATCCAAATTCACTTCAGACTGAACAATGTGTGGTCTCTTCTGGGATCTTGTCCATTCCAACATACATCCAGTTTGTCCTTCATCAGAGACTGGAAATCTGCCTGCACACACATGATTTTCTGAATGGTACCAAGGCAAGGTGATGTTGAGGAGGTCTTCAGTTCATATCATGAAGGATTTTTTTTCTTTGAAAAAGTTATACTGTTCATAAAGCCAAATTCATGTGTGTGTGTAATTTCTGCTAGCTAAATGGAATTTTCATATTTATCAACAGTATTTCGTTGGGTATCAGATGCTGGAAGATGTATAATTTTGCTTTGTATTCCATTCAAAATGCGATGTTAGACTAGATGAGCCTTCAGTCTGTTCCTGCAGGGTTGTAAGACAAATGCACTCTGTAGATGTTCAAAGACTTTTCATTATTAATTTGCATGTTCAGAGTAAAGGACTGGCCTTGAAAATAGGATATGGGTTTGCTCCCTAGCTTGGAATAAGCCTGCTGTACAGTAAAATGGGGTCTTCATCGTTTTGAAAACATTCGGAAAAAATTGACATGCACTGCTTGCCATGAAACCCAGGGCCCTTTTCCTGCTCGATGCTGACTTCTGCCCTTGATAGGAGATGGAAACTCCCAGGTTCTGTTACTTAGATGCTGCCACCACCCACTGAATTAAATCCCTGTCTTAGTAGCCCAGTGGGAGGCCATAAGGGAGTACCGATCTCTAAGCTTAGAGATCCCTTTCCTCCCCCTATCCCTTCTGGGAGACGAATTCTATCTACGTGTGGGAATGGAGAGAAAACAGAGAGTTCTTTACAGGAAAGCATTTATTCTAAGAACAGGCAATGTAGATAACAGAAGATATTACCATACATAGTAAGCTACTTCCTTCCAGGTTCGCTTGATAGTTACAAGTTACAGATAGTATCTCATATCAGCCAGAGCTTTTAAAAGAACAGAAATCCTAACATGACTAATTAAGTAACATCCCAAGCTACTCACACTGTTGGTCAGTTTCTGAGATGGTGTGCCGAGGCAGAGCCGGGAGGCAAGGTCTAGCTTGACACTACTTGTAACTGGCGTTGGTGTCTTCATTCTTCTCCTTTTGTTCTCCTTTCCTCATGGTCTCTTGAGGGTTTATAAAACTTCTTTGCCAAAGCATCTTGAAGATTCTTACCTTTCTCCCCGTGATTGGACAGCTATCTTTCATGATCTGTGATGCTGACCCCCCAATAAAGTGTAACCTAACCCTAGCAGTTCATTAACTCTTTGTTTGCCTGGAGGGAGAACTATCTCACTTCAGACCTGGATAATGGAAACACCCATTATCACACTGCTACAAGACGTGATAAATGTCTAAAAAACTGAAGGAAAGGGGAGCATCTTGCATCTGACTTTTTGGAATTGGTGTAGTAGAAAGCCTTTCAGTGAGATCATCACTACCACCATCTGATATCTCTAGATACCTCTGTCATTGCAAATTACTTGCAAATTCTGAAAGCAGGCAGAGTCTGTCATTTGGAATCTCATGCTTGTTTGTAATATTATAGCAATTTTATCCCAGGAAAGTAGGTTTAAAGTCTCAAGGATTCCATACCATGCTGCCTTCACTGTGTATGAGCTGTAAACACTTCCATTACTGAATTGCTATGCAGAGCTCAAAGGCTCTGATTAAAAGCCTGATGAGACTGAGAAGTGTCCTTGCTACCTGAATTTGCCATAATCCTCCTTAGAGATTAGTGTCTGAGAACTCTGGAAGGACCTTGTAAAGATGAGTTACATCTGCTCCCTGGTGCCTCTCTATATGCAAATGGCTCCAGTTAGAAGACATGAGATCACTTGATGGAGCTGTGATACACAACATTTCAGTGTACAAACTGACTGATTTCTTGTATACAAGCAAACCCCCCCCCCCCCATGAAATAGTCATCTGGTAATGAGCAGAGAACCAGTGTACGCTTCCAGGTAAGACATCTGCCTATTATATAGTTGGTCCAGACAGTGCCACTTTTCATTTGTAGCCCTTATAGCAATAGCAGTAGCATATGTATTTCTATACCACTTATCAGCTAAGTGCTCTCTAAGCGGTTTATAATGTGTTTTAGCTAATTGCCCCCAACAAGCTGGGTACTCATTTTACCAACCTGCGGAAGGATGGAAGGCTGAGTCAACCTGGAGCCTGGCAGGATCAAACTCACAACCTTCTGGCTGCAGTACCAGCATTTAATCACTGTGTCACCAGAGCTCCTTATGGTTTTTATTTGTGCATCACTTCTTCAATCTTTGTTCTATCCACAAAAAAACTATTAAGAAGGAAAAGATTAAGCTACAGAAAGTATTTTGATTGGTAGGTGTTGGAAGCCTTCCATCTGGAGGTGCCCCAAATCTTCACCGTAATGTACTGTGCATAAACAGTTCACCATGTGTTAACCACCACAGCATGAGGTGATTTTTGCAGTCAGGTAGCAGATCTACGCTTGTGCTGTTCCTGGGCAAATGAGATTTCTGGGATTTTCCACTTGAGAGCCAGGGGAAAAGAAAAGGCAGTCCGATGGTTCAGACTTTGAAAGGGGCACCATTTCTACTACCAAATATTAAGTATGCACTCTCATTCCCCTTTCCCTTTCAAGCACCTGAAGAGCTCAATGTCTGCGTTTCTGACACCTTTGTGCAGTTTTTTGTCAAGACCATCGGCCATTATCCTGCACACATCAAATGGAATAGAAGTGGACAGGGCAGCTTCCAGGAGCGGTCTTTCTGCAAGGCTCCCACCTCCAAGACCACACGCAAGTTTCTGAAAAAATTTGTGAAGACTCAGATGTTCTCTTTATTTATTCAAGAAGCAGAACAGAGCAAGAAGTGTGTAGCAGGTACATTCCTAGTCTATAGTGGCTACTGCTTCAGGAGTCTGAATTTTCCATTTTCTTCATGACACCTGGGAACCTTTCACACTACACAGTTATAGTGCTGTGATTCCATTTTAACTGCCAGGACAACGTGCTGTGGGATCCTAGGATTTGCCATTTAGAGAGGTATATTTAGAATTCTGCTAGAGAACTTAAGTACCTCACCAAACTGCAAGTCCCAGGATTCCATAGGATGCAGCCATAGCAGTTAAAGTGGAATCACAGCTCTGTAACTGTGTAGCATGAAAGGGCTCCAGTTAATTACTGGTCACCATGGCATGGACATTTTGGGGGGATCTCTTTCTCACTCTAGCTTTCAACAAAATTGGCAGCTTTCATTGATATGGTGACCACTGGTCTTCCTTTTCCATATTCAGTGCTGATTTCCTCCAGTGACAGTGAGATGGTGTAGCTCTGATCCTTTCCAAACAGATTGAGTCTTATGTTAAAGAAAACCCATCAGAATCTGAGTAGTTAATCCTGACCATAACTCAATCTGGAAGTTTGAAATGTAACTTTCTTGGACTACAACTTCTGGAATCCCCCCGCTCACATGGACACTGGCCACATGGCCTAGTTGTAGTCCAAAAGAGTAAGATTTTAAGCTCTGAACCTGACCTTGCTTGATGCAAAAGTGAGTAGCCTTGTTGCATTGGAAGAGCTGCATAATTACTTGCCACATTTTTAAAACCAAAAAGAAGCATATTTCTCCTTTGCTGGAAAAAGAATTATGCTAGTGTTCAGTACCTCCTTGTGCACCCTCCCCCCAATACCTGGAGATAGTGCCAGAGCAGGCAGACAGACAAACACGCACGTGCACACGCACACACAGAATCCTATGGCCAATCAGCGGCTAGTTTTGGTGGGGAGAACTGGAACACATTTTGGCTGCAGTTTTGCAGCCAGGAAAAAAAGAAGAACCATATACCTCTTGGACCTCCACTGACTACAGCAATTATGGAGGTCCAGGAAAGTGAGAGCTCTTTTTTCCCCTCTAGTTTCAAAACTGCAGCTGGATAGTGTCTGAAATCATTCCACTTACATTGGCCCTTGACAAACATTGGCATGGAGGTGCATGTCAATATCATCAATTGGGATTACACATGAGGAGCAAAATGGAAGCGCAGCAGAAGAATGCTGGTACAGTTTCACCTCTTCACCTAGCACATATGCTTTCCCAGCAATTATGTAAGATTGTCTTCCTGACCTTTCATACCTGTGGACCCTACACCTCTAATCATTTCCTGGGCTATCATTTCATTTTAGTTTATTGCACTGCTGACTCACGTCATCTCCACCCACATAGAACTTCTTGAAATAATATGCAAGTGACCAGTGATGTTCTTTAGAGAGCAAGGGGAGAAAATCCAAATGTAGGATTGTAGTGACTGGTGCATTTTTTCCCTTATTTACAGGCTATTTTCAGAAGAAGTTAAATGAATATCAAGAGCAAAAGAAACAAAGGAGACTGTCCTGAATTTGTGCTCTGGAAGGTGGATTACCTGCCAGTGGAGAGGCAAGGCTGTGACTTATCATTTGCTTGGATCATTGTAACTCCTTGGAAGGAAAAGCAGCATCTCCTTTGCTGACACTCATAGAGGTGTTTTGACTTCAGTTGTGAAATAACGAGAGAGCAGCCCCAACTTATTACCCTTTGCCTCCTTCCTCAAGACTGGCACTACAAGTTGCTCTTTATATAGAAAGTTTGGCTGTAATTTTGTAGCTGGCAATCAAGATGAAGCTACTGTTTTAGGAAAAGTAACTGTGCAAAAATTGTAACAAACCACATTATCATTTTGGTCAAAATGGCGTTCTAGATTTTTCTAGAAACACTTTGATGGGGATGTGGGTTAGTTTATGGTAACAGTCCGTAGAGTGTGGGACAGGTTAAATTCATTGGAAACATTTTTATTGTAATTAAAATAGTTCTTAGTTCGATGACTTTGTCTTAAATGTCTTTGTTTCTGGTGGGATTCTGTTATTGCCATGAGGTGGTTCAAATTTCTGTTTTATAAAGATGCCTTCCTACACAGAACCCAGAAACAGAAACTGTGTTTGTTCAATGAGAACTTCTCACCCAGGAAGCCATTTGAAAAAAACAACAACACAGCAGGAGGTGAGAACGGGACACTAAAATACAAAGGAACGAAAGGAAACTTTCCAAAGTGGTTTGGAGGGAATAGGAAGAAATAGAAGTGTCAGAAAAGAATTGGGACAAAAAAAAGATATCCTGTTCCTGGGAAGGGCTGCATTCACCTAGCACATATGAACTAGAAGTGGAGGCTGGCATGTGTTATGAGAACAACAGGCCCATATCATTCCAATTTTGTGACTGTTAATGGTGGTGTACTGTATAGCAAGAGATGCCAGCTGTTCCCAACAGAAGCTGGTGTGACCCAACATCAATGGTGAGCAAACACTGAACAACTGTAAAAGACTATGGAATTTTCCCACTGAACTTGATGCAACATTTAAAAATACTTTGTATCTTTCAGTATTTTTAATTTGTAGACCTGTCTATAATGACAGTGGCTATCTTGTTCTTTTTGTGACAAGTTGGGAGGAGTGCACTAGGTAGAATCTAGATTAAGGGTCTAATCCTGTGGTTTCTAGGAGGTCCTCCCATGGGCTGTAGGACTGTATGGATCTCCCTCTTCAAAGATAAAGAGAGGAAGCTCTGTCCCTGTTGCCACAGAAAGGTCTTTGTTGGCAGAGTGCTTTGAAGCTCCAGAACAGGGTAAATCCATGAGATAAGATTGTTTCCCTGTTATGTTCCCACACCAGACGGCAAATAACAGCCAGGAATTGGGATATATTTTTTCCGAACTGAATTGAAAATTATTGAAGTTCTTTTTAAAACACCATTTAAAAGGGGGCAGAAGGCCACCTTCCCATCCCTCTGTTGACATGAGACTAACAGATCTTTGAATCTGCTATTTCATCTGCCATGGCTTCTGCTAGCCTAGTGGGATTGCCCTGCCCAACAGCTGGATGTAGGTCCCATTTCTTCTTCTGGAACTGCACTCACTGGGTGTAATACACTGTGATTTTATACAATCATCTTTAAAAACTTAAGTCCTTGATTATTTGTTGTGTGCCTTCAAGTCATTCCAACTTATGGTGATCTTATGGCAAACCTACTGTAGGGTTTTCTTGGCAAGATTTGTTCAGAGTTTGCCTTTGCCTTCCTCTGAGGCTGAGAGAGTCTGAGCTGCCCAAGCTCACATAATGGGTTTCCATAGCTGAGTGAGGATTTGAACTCTGGTCTCCCAGAGTTCTTGTCCAATGCTCAAACCACTGCACCATACTGTGTCTCTCTTGGCTTGTACATTCTGCTGCTTCTTCATGGTCTCTGTGCCTCACACACTAGGAGCTTTCGCGCACGCGCGGTACCGTTCGGAAAATTCTAGAGCTTAGTAGCTTGGCGGGAACCCCTCCCCCCTGCCTGTACTGAGCATGCTCAGCCCGCTGAGCAACGGTCTCCCTTCGGTTCTTTCTCGTCCATCGTGTACGGAGGTTCGGAGTTTAGTAGCGTTATTGGCTTGTCTTCAAGTGTGTTTCTTCTGGCTTTGACTCGGTTTTCGGATTTCGGACTTTGATTCTTGGATATCGGACTGGATTTGGTGATTGTTGGACCCGTTTTCGGGACTTCTAACCCCTTTCTGCCCCCCCCCGCTCTCTTCGTGTTCGTCAGCTTCGTCCTCGCCTTGCCTTCTCCGCCATTTTTTTTCCTCACTCTTCTTTTCTTTGGACTTCTATGTGGGCTCTCTTTAAGCCTTGTAAATCGTATGGTTGCAAGGTCGCGCTAACTGACGGTCATAGTGAGTGCCTTTTTTGCTTGGGTGAGGCCCATAACACCAGGGCCTGCCCAATTTGCCGAGACTTTACCTCCCAGACTCTTCGGAACTGTTTGGCCCGCCTCAAGTCTTATTGCTGGGAGCAGTCTCTACAGGCACAAGACCAACCGTTAGTTATGCCAACGATGTCTAAACCATCGACGTCGGTGTCGGCGGCTGCCGATCCAACTACGTTGACGATACCGGGCTCAGTACCGTCGCCGCGGGCTCCAATATCAGCCCTGCCGAAGATCCCGAGGATCTCCTCGGCATCGACTTCGAGGGAGTCTCCTGCAGGCTCGCAGGCAGCTAAACCATCCAAGCCGCTGTCGCCCAGCGCAAGCGGCCTGCCCCACCAGAGTCTGCGAAGGAAAAGGAGAAGAAGAAGAAGAAGAAGAAGAAGAAGAACAGGAAGGAGAAGTGTGGTTCTCCGTCCAAGAGGCCTGCTCCTCCCACACCTCCTCTGACTCAACTCCTCCAGGAACCAGAGGAGGAATCAGAACCCCAGGAGGTCCTGGAGGTCTCTGATGGAGAGGAAACCGCTGGCTTCATGGTGCCTTTGGGCCCGCCTCTGCTAACTGCCGCAGTGTCTCCGCCCAGACTCCCTGAAATGGCCCCCCCCGAGCGTGTTCCAGTCTCACCCCAGGCCTCACCTCGCCAAGGGTCCTCAGGTAGGAGTACGTCTCGCACGCCGGAACGGAGGGTCTGACAATGGTCTCCACGCTGCCGGGAGACCTATCCGGAATGGTCTCGACCCGCCTTCGACTCACCGTATTCCTCAGCGTCCCATATCGCGAGGTACGGTCAAGAGCACACTTGGAGGGAGTATCCGGGATCGTACCGATCCTATTCCCCGGCGTATAGGGACCGGTATCACCCCGACGTGAGACAGTGGTCGCCATATCGTCGCTCCCGCTCTCCATCGCGTGGAGCTCACCATCCACAGTATCGGCGGTCACTGCGCTCGTACTCCAGATCGCCGGGTCTTTGTCGGTCCCACAAGCGCTCGCCTCACTATCGGGCAGTTTCTCCTCCGCCGAGGGTTACCTCCACAGTCTCCCGTCCATCCTCGGAGTCTGTCCCGGCGCAACCCTCAACTGCTGCCGCTACTGTCACCCAGGTGATTCAGCGCCTGTGGCCTGCAGTGGTACCGATCATGAAGACCACTCAGCCCCAGCCAACGGCCACGACTCTTCCATCCATGAGGCCAACCACTGCTACCGTCCCTGCTGTGACTTTGACGGTACCGTCTTGTCAGCCGTCGAGGGAGAGATCACCGGACAAGTCCTCATCCGGGTACTCCCAGACCTATGAGTCCGACTCTGACTCCAACGAGTCTACACCGGCATTGCACGAGTCTCCTCCCTTGGCCTTTGGCGATTCCGCACCAGAGTCAGCACCGGAGGATGTGAAACATTTCTCGGACATCCTCCTCCGGATGTCAGCAGCCCTGGGTCTGAAGGTTGCGGAGCCGGCCTGGCCGTGCAGGATCCGGTCTGCCATTATGTGGATACCCGTCCATCGACGGCTCCGTTACCGTTCCTGCCCGCCCTGATGGAGGCCCTGAAACATCTATGGGCCCAGCCGGCTTCCACCCAGCCGATTCCATACCGGCTGGAACACTTGCACTGGACCCAAAAAGAGGAGGCCGAGTTCCTGTTCACACATCCGCCGCCGAACTCCGTGGTTGTCGAATCTGCCCAAACCAAGGGAGGGACCAGAGCGCATACCACCCCGCCGGACAGGGAAGGCCGGAGGCTTGACACCTTTGGCAGGAGGTTCTATTCGGCCTCATCCTTGATAGCCAGGGCGTCCAACACCCAGGCCTGCCTGGCGGCTTATCTGAGGAGCTTGTTGGACAGATTCCACCCTCTCCTGGCCAGCGTCCCAGAGGAGAACCGGGCGAGTGCTAACCAGTTTTTCAACAAAGCGGTAGCACTCGCCAACCAACAAATCATCTCCTCGAGGCATTCGGTCGAGGTGGCCGCGCGGGTGATGGTAGGCTCCGTAGCATTGCGTCGCTACGCATGGTTGCGCTCATCGTCTCCAAGAGGACACCAGGAGGAGGATCGAAGATCTCCCCTTCGATGGCAAGGGACTCTTCAGTGCGACGACTGATGAGGCCATGGACCACATTGTCAAGGCCCGATTGACCGCCAAGAAGATGGGGATCCACCAGCCTCCACAGTCGCACCGCAGCTTTGCCTCGCGACCCTCCTGGCGCAGGTCGTCTTCCACCTTCCAACCTCGCTTGCCTCGATCGGTACCGTCACACCCATCGACCTCGTCTTCCTCACGGAGACCCCTTCGGAGACGCCAACCTTCTTCGAAGAAGTCTTCGTCTGGGACGAAGTCCCGTTTTTGATGTGTTGCGCAGGTCGCCTCCACAGCCATTCTTCCAACTGCCAGCAGCCATATCACCACGGACTCTTGGGTTCTCTCCATCGTCCGTCATGGTCACGCCATCGAATTTGCAAGTATTCCACCGCGAGGCGTCTGCTATTCCACCCCGGCCAGCTCGGCTTTGCTGGAAGAGATCCAGTCCTTCCTGCAAAAGGGAGCAATCAAAAAACTTCCGTCCTCGGCCACTACCACCAGCTTCTTTTCCCGGTACTTCACAGTACCAAAGTCGGACGGTACCCTACGGCCCATCTTGGACCTCAGAGGGATAAACAAATACATCCGCCCCAAAAGGTTCAAGATGGTCACCCTGTTTTCGATCCTACCTTTCCTTCGACGAGGGGACTGGTTCGCCTCCATCGATCTTCGGGATGCATACTTTCACATCGCCATTTCCCCGCAGCACAGACAATACCTCCGGTTCGCGATCGACGGCACCTGTTACCAATACAGGGTGCTGCCGTTCGGACTGTCCACCGCTCCCAGGGTCTTCACCAAGTGCATGGCCCCGGTGGTATCTCACCTGCGGACGAAGGGCGTCTCCATCTACCCTTACCTCGACGACTGGCTGTTGGTCGCGTCCTGCAGACAGAAACTCTACAGGGACATTCACAGGACTCTGTCTCTCCTGACTCGTCTTGGCCTCTGGGTCAATCCGAAGAAGTACCATCTCGAGCCGGTGAGGGTGCTCGACTTCATCGGAGCGACCCTGGACTCGGTCTCTGCCAGGGCTTATCTGCCCATGGAGCGTGCATATACTCATCGTCAGGCGGCATCTGCCACTTTCGATGCACCGACGGTATCAGTGAGGAGGATCCAGCAGCTTCTCGGGTACATGGCCTCCACCACGGCAGTCACCTACCTCTCTTGACTCCACGCGCGCCCGCTCCAGCACTGGTTCGTCAGGGTCTTCAATCCGCTCCAACATGACCAGAGATGCTGCCTCCGGATTCCTCTACAGGTGCGCCGCTCCCTGCTATGGTGGCTTTCCTACCGTCACCTTCTCTCAGGGATGTCGTTCCGGGAGCCGATTCCTCGACTCATGGTAACGACAGATGCCTCCCTGTTTGGATGGGGAGCGCACTGTGGCGATCTCAGAGTCCAGGGACGCTGGATCGACGACGAGACCGACCTTCATATCAACGCCCTCGAGCTGCTCGCCATCTGGAAGGCTCTGAGGGCATTTCGCAACCTGGTTGCTGGCCGCACAGTCCTGATCTTAACGGACAACACGACGGCCGTCTGTTATGTCAACAGACAAGGGGGGGACCCATTCGACCTCGCTCCTCACCATCGCTCTTCAGCTGTGGGACTGGTGTGTGTCACTTCAGGTCCACCCGATAGCTGTGCACCGGGCCAACAGAACACTACAGCAGACGCCCTCAGCAGGGACACCTCCTCCCACCATGAGTAGTCCCTTTCGAGGGAAGCGGCCCGGATGATACGGGACCGCTGGGGCGAGCCCACGATCGACCTCTTTGCCACCGCAGCGAACGCGAAGTGTCGCTGATACTGCTTGAGAGCCGGCCGAGGCCTGGACTCTCTCGGCGATGCCTTCCAGTTCGAGTGGAGCGGCGGGCTCCTCTATGCATTCTCGCCATTTCCCCTCCTGGGTCGCGTGGTCGCCAAGATCCTTGCGGACCGAGCCGACGTCCTTGTAGCCCCATACTGGCCAAGACAGCACTGGTTCGGGCCCCTGTTCAAGGCCGCTCGAGGTTGACTCCTCAGGTTCCGGGCAGCGCCAGATCTTCTGTCGCACTCCGACGGTCTCGTTCTCCATCCCGACCTGCCGCTCGTGGCCCTCCACGCCTGGCGGATAACGCCTTAGACGATCCGACCATCCAGGACATCCTGACCGCGGCCAGGAAGGAGTCGACGCACCGTAACTACAATTACAAGTGGCGGAAGTTCATCGCCTTTGCTGAGGCACGGCGTGAGCCAGTATCGCCTGTTGGCCTGTCTACCGTGCTCCATTTCCTGCTCCACCTTTGGCAGCAGGGACTTGCGTTTCCATCTCTGAAGGTCTACCTTGCTGCTATCATGGCCTACCAACCTCGGGGCTCTCCATCGGCAGCTCTCTTCCGAGACGCTACCATGAAGCAGTTCATGAAGGGCTTACAACATCTTTACCCGCCGGTATCGCCGCCGCTACCGCCCTGGTCACTGTCCCTGGTACTATCGCAGTTGACGGAACTGCCCTTCGAGCCCATGGCCACTGCGGATGACAGGCTCCTGACCATCAAGACGTCCTCCCTGGTAGCTGTCACCTCAGCCAGGTGGGCCAGTGAGCTGACAGCGTTGCGGGCCGACGAGCCCTTCCTTGTTTTCCACAGAGACAAGGTAGTCCTTCGACCTGACATCTCCTTCCTGCCTAAGGTGGTGTCACACTTCCACCTCAACCAGGACATCATTCTGCCAACCTTTTATCCAAACCCGACGCCTCTGGAGCGGTCCCTCCACTTTCTTGATGTTCGTCGGGCCTTGGCCTTCTATACCAACCGGACTGCGTCCTTTCGCCAGACCCCGCGATTGTTCGTGTGCTATCGTCAGCGTTGCAGAGGCCACAAGGTGTCCACCCAGAGGCTTTCTAAATGGGTGGCCCAGACCAGCCTGCTGGCGTATGAACTCGCCAAGCAGTCTCCACCAGCCTTGCCCCAGCCTCATTCCACCAGAGCCGTGGCATCCTCAGCAGCCCTCCTTCGAGGTGTGGACCTGCAAGAACTCTGTCGGGTGGTGACCTGGTCCAGACCATCGACCTTCGTGTGCCACTATTGACTGGACTGCTGGTCCCGTAAAGATGCCCGTTTCGGACGAGCGGTGCTGGCCTCCGTACTCTAGGACCTGACTCACCGTCCTGCTGGTAAGCTACAAAATCTCCTAGTGTGTGCGGCGCAGAGACCACGAAGAAGAAGAACAGGTTGCTTACCTGTAACTGTGGTTCTTCGAGTGGTCATCTGTGCCCTCACACACACCCGCCCAGCCATCCCCTCTTTCTCAGGTCCCTTATCAGCGGACTCTAGAACTGAAGGGAGACCATTGCTCGGCGGGCTGAGCATGCTCAGTACAGGCAGGGGGGAGGGGTTCCCGCCAAGCTACTAAAGCTCTAGAATTTTCCGAACGGTACTGCGCATGCGCGAAAGCTCCTAGTGTGTGAGGGCACAGATGACCACTCGAAGAACCACAGTTACAAGTAAGCAACCTGTTCTTATTCCAGTTGTTTAGAGACAGTGCAGCTCTTACAGAATAAAAATGTTTCCTATACACAACAGAGATTTACTAACTTTGAAAAGTAACAAAAAAAATCAACTGGAAGTGCTGTTACAGTGTTTGAGCTCTTCAAATATCATGGAACCAACATTGTTATGAACTGCATCTGCTTCATAACAATGTTATCAGAAGCACATAATCAGGTAATTTCATTCTTGAGGTATTTGGATGGAAGGCCTTCATCTAAATTCTTCCATATTGAGGACAACAGTTCAGTACCAAGATGAAACATAAAGTTGGGTGTAGCTTACACCAATGCTAGCACTAGCATTTTTTTAGCACAGCAGGCCAGACCAGTGGCAGCTGGACCTCTCAGAAACATTGCATTTACAAAAACAGCTTTTTTACACCACTTGTTCTACCCTCATTCACAAGCTGCTCTGCTGAAAATATTCTTGGAGAATATTTTCTAGCTCCCACTGCTTGGCTAAATCACAAGAACATCTCTTGATTTGTCTGCTTACATTCAGATGGTATCTTTCCTGAAGTTCTCCCAAGAGTTGCTTCATTAGTTTATTACTGATTAGGCCAGTAGTGGCCTGTTACTTAATCAGTAAAAACTACAATTATTATTCTTTCATGTATGGATCAGACAGGAGTTATTCTCAACCAGTCTAGCCTATGAAAAGCTGCACTACATTGTATTAAAATGGACAATGTCCACTTTGATACCATGAAAATATTGTTGGTTCAAATTAGTATTGTGCAGAATGCTTTCAAAATAATAGATGAACACAAGGCACAGCTATGAGAATTTTCTTATTTATTAAAGAGCAGAAATAATTTTTTGCATAAATTTTATACAAAAAAGTAATTTTTTAGACTTTTCAGTGAAGAAAATGGAGAAATAAACTCTTTAAATGTTTATTTTAAAAAATAAACTGACAGATACCACACTGTACTGCATGCTGACAATCAGTACCCCCCACCCGCCATCACAGGGTACTGGGACAGAACTTTAATGACAAGGGTGCAATTCATCAAGCACAGTGGCTGAGCAACTTGCATACAGCAGACCCACATCACCCAGTTCAAATGAACAGAGACTGCCCAACCATGGATTGCTTCCAAAGATGGCACTTTTAGAGGCCCAGTTTTGAGAGACAATGAGCAATGTGAATGTGTCATTTTGGACCTTAATAATCTACTTCAGTTATTAGCAACAGGTGAATAATGAGATCAAGATCTAGACTCACGTCCAAGACATTCCAGTCTCACGAGCTAGTGGGATATCTGTGTGTAACACAAGCTCAACTCTTGTAATAATTATTTTAATGGGTACTAAATGAGTATTTTACTAAGAGATGATTTATTAAAATTAGAAAGCAAATTGTCTTACAGCATGTAATTACACATGTTAGAGGTTCCTGTTGTTGGGAATCCATGTACCCATGAGTCTGTCCTGTAGTCAAGGTAATTACAAAGACAAAGCTTTATTCTCTGCATGCTTTCCTGGGCACATCCGCAAGAAGAGCAAACAATACACGTTTCACTGGAGAGTGCTTAGGACTCCCGTTTCATTGGAGGAGGCTAGCTAAGGAGTGTCATCAATAACAAAGAGTAGAAGTTATACAACATTATTATAAATGAGATTTGTTCCTGTCTGCTCCAGTTTCCATGGTCTCCTCAGGATGTTTGTGTTCTCTCCAGTAGAAAACAGTTGTTCCTTTTTGTGACAACGACCAAATTAACTAGTGATGATTAGAATACATTGAATAGGTCTTGATTCTGAAAACATGGATGTGAAGGTGGGAAGCAATCTGATTGCATACACTGACACAGTATCGGAGCAAATCAAAAAGAGAAAATATCTGAAAAAAGAACATAGCTATGTGTGAGATCTAGACATAAAGCTTTAATCTTTTCCCTTAAATCTGGAATGTCGAACTGTGCCTCTCTAGATGTTTTTAGATTGCAACTCCCATTAACCCTAGGATACTCCGTTTAATGATCTAATAATATTCAAAGGGCCACAGCTGCACATCTCAGCTTTAAATCATTTATATCCTCCAGATATCACTGTCCTCACCACTGGCTACAATTGCTGGAACTTGCAAGTCCCAACATCTGGAGACCACAAGATTCTCAGCCTGGTTTAGAAGCATTGCACTTTTTTCCCCAATCAAATACAAGACTGCATGCAAAAATCAGTGTAGTGTAACCGAACATGGACTATGGAGATAAATGTTCAAATCCCTACTCACTAGATCATTTTTGCCAAGACACTTTGTCTCAGACTAATGTAACTTGGATGTTTGTCTTGCTGACAACATATAGTAGTGGTGGTGGGTGGAATGATCGTGCTCCCTGGAGAAAGGGCATGGTAAACATGCAGTAACAGTAACTTTGATCCAAATTTTCCTTAAAAAATTTCAGAACATAACAATACCATAATAAATTAAAGTATATCTGAGTACATTTAACTTTTAATGTTGATTTTGCCTTGTTCTAATTGCTTTCACATCCTTAAAGACGTGAAGTAAAGTAACTAACTCAGTAATAGGCCTTTCTCACTATCTGTACCTTGGTGCAGTGATTTCTTGAAACACTAAATGAACATTGATGGGAATGTCACACTTTCAATACACATAATGAAGAATGACAAGTATGTGTCAAGTATGCCCAGTATCTTGGAAAGCTCTGTATGGCACCCAATACACTGTGTGAAAAACTCTGCAAACCCCTCTACCTAATGTAAGACTCACTGATACAATATGCACCCCCAGCAAGATATGTCCAAAATAATGCATAGTATTTTTCATGCCTAGAGAAACAAGGAAATACTTACCATGGCAATCCAAAGTACAATATATTCATCAATAAAGCTATTAAAATATTGGTCAAGAAACAAAAGTGCTGGGCCTATGAATGCCGTGTCATGGAGATGCATCTCGCTTTTGGTCATATGCGCAACCTGTAAAGAAGAAAAATGACAATCCAGGTGATGAACTATTCTAGCACTTCTAGTGGACAATTAATAAGAGCCAACAGTTTATTGGGGAAACAACTGAGTTTTGATTCACAGTTGTTTTCAGTGATTGGGCTATGGCCAATCTTGGTAGAGGAAAATGAGAATTTCCATTACGTACATACACTACTGAAGAGCTTTCAGAAACTGAATAGTTGGAGGTGGGGAGGATGGATACCAGTGTTGCTGAAGAAAAGAATTTAAACTTTAACACAAAGCCATAAAATACAAGACAAAAATGCAAAAGCACTTACCACCAGTTTGTTAGTTATCTTAGCAGAAACAAAACCAAAGGTCAGTATGTAGAGGCAAGGATGTTTCTCAAAGAGTTCCACAGCAGATTTCTTGTAGATCATGGCTGCTAATGTGATCACTGATCCAATGTGAAGAAATGGTGAAAGGACACTTGTTCCCTACACAGAAAAGAAGTTTGTTTTTATCAAGAAGGACATATAACAGAAGTACAAATGTCAACATGGTGTATCCAGAACATGTGGCAGAGACAAAGCTTTTTGTTATACTTTAACAGTACATTCTTGAACTCAATCAGCTGGCAGTGGGGAAATGTATACAGAAGGAAGTCACCTGACTGTGTGGCTGGAATCTAAAAGCAGACATTGTGAACTGTAGGTGCACAGCCTACGTGAAATTACAGCCACAAAACTATTTGAAGAAAACTTCTGCTGCCTAGAACTGGGTGAGACTTAATGACAGGTATGAACAGACTGGGAGAGGAATTACTCAAAGGAAAAAGAAAGAGACAACCATAGGACAAGGAAACACTTACTGCTATAGTTGATCCATTTTTGCCAACACCACCTGTGAAGATCACACCAAAGTAGTTTGTACATGAGAATATGGTGCCTGCTACAGTACAAAGAGCTGGAAGAATTTTCACTTGGATGTTTAGCACTGGAATCTTAACAGGAGAGGGAAAATATAAAAATAGTTAAAGTTAAGCTGAAATAAAATGTTTCTAGATTTCAAATAAAACTCAAACATTCCACTTTTCTAAACATGCATTGTAAGACGAAAAGGGATAAAGACCCCTACTTCTTTTACCTTTCTGAAAGTTAAATCCTGTATCTGTAGTGACAGAAATGAAAAAAATCTCAAAAAAGGAGGTCCAAGGGAAAGTCATAAACTAGGATTTATGAGATTCATTTATATGTCACATCTGACGCTAGTTCTGACACAATGAAAACTAGAATGGTTATGTCTGAGGAAGAGAACTGGCCAAAAAAAAAGGTAGGTCAGAGAACAGAAAGTACAAGAAAGGGGAAGACTTGGATATATTCTCAAGCACCATGCTAACTGCTTTTACATTTATTTTGGTAATTGAATCACTTTTTAACTTTGTTTTTTGTGAATTTTTAACAATGTTTAAAAATCTGTTGTAAGCCACCTTGACTCCTGAGGGGAGAGATATAAATATAACAACAACAACAGATTGGAAATGAAAAACAAACAAAAAGAGAATATCTGAGAACACAGAACTGCTGTGCTGGGTGCAGTTTCATTTCGGGGATTCTAAATTCTAGAGGTTAGAACTAGGGTAGATCATCTTGGAGCCTTCAAAGCCTGCAATTTCCATCAGCCTATAGCCACACTATCAAAGTCATGGGTGACAAGATCTTCCGCACAGTATTTGGAGAGCCACAATTTGTACCCCTTTGGTCTGCACAGTGCTCAGATGCCCTTGTGCTGCCAATAAGTCAAACCATGGGGTAATATTATTTATTGTTATTTTTCTGCAGTGCAATGACTCATAGTGAGAGATATATTTCCTCTGAAATATTATTCCCTAATCACACATAATAGCTACAAATTTATCCTGTACTTTTCCAAACCTCTTACACTTCTGGTCAAGTGGGGATGTGGCAGCACATCATGCAGCAACTAACTACATTAGAAAAACTGCACAGGCAAAGTACTCCTTTTGTTTTGGAACAGCCAGTTTTTATCCATTCTATTCCATACTATTAATAATTTTAAAATCTTTATCATAATGAAACAATGGAGGCAGACACACTGCACTATTCTACACTATTATTCAGAAAGTGTTATCCTCAAATGTAAACTAAAAACTGTTACTCAGGGGGAAAAAGTGGCATGAAATTACAAATTCAAGGCAGTTGAAAAACATTAACTTGGTTTTATTATTTCTTGTTTTAGACATGAATAGAATTCATTGTATTCAATAGATCTTATTTCCAAGTAAGTGTGTGCAGAATAACAACCTTAATGACCAAAGGAATTTTTAATTTTTGCCATGACATTTTTCAGACTTAGGTGCAAACAAAAGGTCTAGGGACAAATGGGAATCTGTGTATGAAAAAAATAGCAAAACCACAGAAACAGGATTCAACAGAATTTTTCAAGTTGCACAGAAAGTCCAAAGATGAAATGTTGCATACAAACTGCTCACATATCTTAAAAATGTCAATGTGAAGGGACAATAATGCTAGCTCCATTTACCATGCATACAACCTAAATCCAGCTTTTTTGATAGTAAGCCCCCTAACACGGGGAGATGTTGTGCAATCTCTTAACTCTTGCCTCCACACACTCAACTGCTTAGCAAGCAGGAGCCTTAGCTGCGGCTAGAACACCTCCATTTGAAAATGCCATATTGTCAATAAACACTGCAAACAATGACACTTCAACTTGACCTAATGCCCTTACATATAGATCAGAGACCAACCAACAATGTCTTATCTTGGTTTCAGATTTAATCATACTTAGAATACAGTGGGCCCTTGGTATCTGCTAGGGTCTGGTTCCAGGACCCCCCCTGTGGATACCAAAATCTGTGGATGCTCAAGTTCCTTTATGTACAATGGTGTAATAAAATGGTATCCCTTATGTAAAATGGCAAAGTCAAAGTTTGCTTTTGAGATTTTTTAAAAATATTTTTGAGCTGTGTCTGCTTGAGTCTGTGGATGCAGAATCTGTGCATGTAGGGGGCCGACTGTATACTCACTCAAATCAGTTGAATTAAGTTAGCTATGACTAACAAGTCTATTGAATTCAATGGTTCTACTTTTACTATGATTAAGGTACTAATCCTAACTGACAAAGATAGCCAATGCCCACCTGAACTGACATGAGTCCAGCTAGAGTTGTTGCTGAATCCAAATTTCTTTCAGCCAAGAGGTATGAGACATTGTTTCAGGACTGCTTTCACCCTGGCCTGTGGGCTATTCTCACAAGTTGGAGGAAGTCTAGATATGGCATAAATTAGCTCTTGCCTACACCCTCTCTTTTTCACCCTGCTTTTCGCTCTTGAACCTGCAGTCAGCAGAGCAGCTCTACAGGCAGATTGCTATGTATGTAGATCTTTGGTATCTGTCAGTAGGAAAGGGCTTTGCTAGCAGAAGAGGCCTGTGGCTAATCCTAATCACCTGGTGCATTTTTTTCAGTTAGAATTATACTACTTATATGGAACCAGCCCACTGAAGTAAAGGAATATCTGGTCACCACACTTTTGGCTGCAATCCTACACCCATCTTCCTGTGCATAAATCCTAGTAGGATCTACTTTTAAGTAGGCATACAATATTCTGCTGTTAAGAAATTATTTTGTTCTGTAATTATTTCCTTCACTTTAACATAAATTTCACATTTGCCCTCAAGGTAATGAGCAGACACAAACACAATCCTCTTATTCTTGCACCAAAGTCTTATTTTTTTACCTTAAGGATTTCACAGACTTGATTATTTACAAGTTTCTTCAACTCCTGCCTCACCTTCTTCCAGGTGAACCTTCCCTCTTGGTGGCTCTGATCAGGCCATGCAACCGTTTAAAAACGGCCTCGAATCCTCCTCTACCATCCTCTGCCTACCCAGCTAAGGATGGCTTGCAGTCTGATTTCTCAGCACCACAAATCCTCTCCCAATGCTCCCCAGACACCCAAGGAAGACGACGGCTGTGAGAGAAGACATAGAGGGCCACCATGCAGACCCACCACTTCCCTCTCCTTTCCCGGACTCGGTTTGGATCCTGAGCGCCCGCTGTACCTTGGTCATCTTCTCACAGACATACACATATTTGACATCTGTGATTTTTCAACTTTTGTGAGGTTCCTGCGCCCCAAACCTAGCAAATTTGGAGGGCCAAATGTATAAGCTTTTTCACTTTACATAACATCAGTGTGCAGCTTCAGCATGTATGCACTCATCCATAAAGTTCTTTTAAAAAGAATGACAAGAAACAACATGGCTTCCTCTAACATATTACATTGTAAATATCCATTCATTTCTTCTTTAAAGGTTAACAAAAACAGAGGAGATTAACAAAGGCATGGGACTACCTATGAACAGAATATTGCACCACTGTAACTATAAAGAGGTCTATGAAAGGACCGTGCAAATGTTGGTGTGGTATTGAAAGACCTTCAGAAAGAAAAGTGGAATGTTTGAGTACACACACTACTGTGTATTTTGTCTTCTGTCTTTACGAAGTGACTCATTATTATTTTTCCAGCATAAAAAATAACTGAAAGAAGCAACAGATGTTGAAACAACCCAAAACACACCCTGGCTTAAATCCTACTGTTAGTTCTAACTAAAGCAGAGTCACTGAATTTATTGGATTTACCTAAGTGTTGACTCACCATTCAACAATAGGTCTACTCTAGTTGTTACTAACAGGATTTCAGCCACCATGTAAAAACACAGTACATATTCATTCACTTGTCAGAATAGACTTCAAAATAATGTACTTTATATACAAAAGAAAACTTAAGATTTACTTTTAAATTTACAAAAGAAACTTTTTTACTTATTGATTGATTTTTAAATGTATTTCAGGTTAAGAGAGAGAACATTTTTTAAGCTTCACCTAATATTTAAATAGCAGCAGAAGAGATTGTTGCAGGAATTAGTTTTTGCTTTTAGCAGTAATTTGCAAAACAAGACACACATAGTTGCTGTGTTACAGAAAATGTTACATTTTAGTAGACATACATAGCATGCTTAAGCATCGATGGCAGCCAAATAATTTTTGAGAAGTACTTTTGATTTAATACCATCAATATGATCACCATAGTTTGAATACTCAGACTGCTCAAAATGCTCAAGATCTACAAAATGGGTAAATGATCCTTGATTTCTCATGTAAGCAGCCAAATTTTAACTGTGATGCTTGTGATGCCTTCAATATTGTTCGTTCTTTTCCTTCCTTCCTTCCTTCCTTCTTTTTTTAAAAAAAATAGGTGTCAAGGAAACACCAAATGTCCATTTAGTCTACTGAACTGTTTAGCAAGGTATGTTTTGTTCAATTGATAGACAAAATTAATTTGCATGGAATGGACTTTGGGCCTCCTCTGTTTTAATTACAGTATTTTATTAAAAAGAATGACTGTGTAGTCAAAATATAATTTAATGAAATATTGGAGATACTACTCCACTGGAAAATAGCCAAATCTATTCAACAAATAGTATTGTTCTAAATACATAACAAAACATAGTAGATTGAAAAAAATTAAATTATATTAATTGGGATATACAAGATTAATAGAATTACCATAGTTTGCCAAAAAGTTGGTCCTCCGATCACTGCCAGTAAATGCATGATTATTATGAAGACTTGCACTTCAGTCACATCAATTCTGATTAGGTACAAAAAAGCAAAATTGCTTGAATCAGTTTTTAATCAGTTTGCAAGCAAAGCAGCTCTCCTTTATCATGCACAAGATAAAACAAATCAAATAATGGAAGGGAAAATACCATGTTTCTCAACGGACTCACCCTGTACTGCAGCTTATTAACCACACAGCACAGAAAATGGTGCTAAAGTTAGGGGGCCATGACTTTAGACAGCCACAGAAGAAGTAGAGGACAAGTGCATACAAAGCCACAGTTGTTTTACATGTCTGCAGCAGTCAATCACCTGGCTGTCAGGGCAAGATCTTTTTTTTCAAATAGCAGCTTCAGTGCACCAGATGACTGCCTACAAGAAAAACTTTCAAAAGTTCTCTGGATGCACTTGTACTTTCCTCCTTCTCACAGTATAGCTTTACAACAGTAATGGTTAAAGGGAGTAGTTGGAACTTGTTACTTCTTTCAACTAACCATCAATAGTTGGATAAATGTAAATATTAAACCTTGCCCACCAAAAAAAGAATTAAGAGGATTCCTTTTGGAAGAAGTGTTAGCCCTGATCACAATCTTTCTTCCTTCATTCTGTAGTGCAATTCATATAGGTCTGGTGCTGACATAAAGTTAACTCTTTACATTAAATTTAATATATTAGAATCAGACTAAACGGCAGCATACTCTATTATCTTCTTCTCAAATATGAATTTCCTTTTCTGTGATTTACCTTAAACATACTGAAAACACTAACCACAGTTTCCATGCTGAACAGAATTTCAAATTAGGGGCTGAAGTGTATTTGAAAATTCTGGTTAAGAGGAATTTCCAATTAACCCGTGTAAATGTACCACTGAATTATGATAAGCATTAAGAAGGGGTATTTGCACAATAGAAGGGAGGAAAGAAAGTGTGTGTAAGTCCACAGCTACCTCTCAGTTTCTTAACCAAGATTAAGAGATTGGCAGTGTTGCACCTCCTCTAAACCATGTGTACCATAGTCTTCTACTAAGACTAATCTTCAGCTATTTTTAAAGAGTGTGTCTAACTTTCAGCCTAAATTACAGTTTAATGAGTAAAAATCTGCATGCATAAAACATGTGTTCACTACCACATGTATCATGCAGTTTCATGCACCAGGAGACCATGATTAGCTGTGGAGCAAACAGCTCCTGGTGAAGCAAGTGGCCATGCTGGAAAGTGGAGAAACTTATTCCAGGACATCCTTCCCCTCTCTGCCAAAATTATCTCAAAGTTATCAGTGATGTCAAAGCTAAAATACCATCCATCTGGCATTTGGCAGAGGGAGAACTGTTGATGTTTAGAATATTTCATTTCAAGAATCTGACTTCCTCTTTTGGATATCGGGAAGGATGTTACTGGGTTCCAGAAGACTGGCAAAAATTTTTAAAAAAATGTAGCAAAAATCTATTTATGTTCATAATACATAATTCATATTGACATAGAGAAAATCAGCTAATTCCTTCTACAATCTTCCCCTTCCATAGGCATTATTGTTACTAGTCCATACCAGTATTTTCATTTGCTTCACAACAGAAGCAAGAAAATCCATTAAACAAAACACTGCAATCTGGATGTAGTTTATCTCTACACCATTTTTAATATCAAGGTTGAAGGCACTGAAACAAACTTAGGACATTTGCATCAATGTAATGGCCATTCATATGCAAAAATATAATGGGACACGACATTTTGCACAAGCTGACATTTGTGTGTGCAGAGATTGTGGAAGAAGAGGAGGGTCCACTATGTGTGCAGATGCCAAAGCAGCCTGGGAGTTCGCCACCAACTTAATGTATAAGTTACTTCATGGTTCAGTTACTTATGGTTCAGAAAGCTTAAGTAGTAATGCCCATGAGGGAAGGGCGAGAGAGATGTAGTAACTTTTAAGCAGAAATAAAAAGTACCGTATGTGCCGGCATATAAGATGCACCCAATTTATACGTCAGCAAATATTATTTGCTGGTGTATAAGACACACTGGCGTATAAGACGCACTCCATTTTCAAACAGTACTTTTGGGGGGAAAAAAGTGAGTCTTACACATCAACAAACAGGGTATGTGCAAAACCTGGTCACTTTGTAGCACGTCACTTAGTGCAATGGCCTCTTCGGCTGGGTATTTATTTAGACTAACCTGAACTCTTACTGAGTAAATCTTATTTCATTCCATGAAAAGGAGACTATGTTTTTCCAATTTATTTGAGTTGTATCAAGTGGAGAAACACAGTCTCTATTTCATGGAAGAGTGAATATTTTGTCCAGTTTCTGAACAAAGGTGCCATTAGACAAAGTGCTTTTATATCCTGAAATCAACATTTTTTAAAGTAAGGGGCAACACTGCTTAAAGGCTACAGCATACATATATTTATATATAAGGACAGATCTAGAGCAGAGAAAAAAACAAGATTGAGCAATCTTGCAGAGATCACACTGTTAGTCAAAAAAGAAAATTTAGGCTTTAGAAATACTTAGAAAGATTTATAGAAAAAAAAAGTCAGAGAGTGGGAACAGGATGAGCTTGTAAGATAATGTAAGTGATTAACATATTAACTTCAAAAATATAGCTTCAAATATTTACAAATTATGTTAAATCAAGTACATGTTCCCAGGAAAAACTCTATGACCAGCCTTGCATTATCACTTCTGTATGTAATAGGGAACCGAGAATCCCCCATTATAAACTGAGATTACAAACAATATATTACAAAAAATATATCTTGTTTGTGCTACATTATGGTAGATTTTATTATAGTTTGCTTTAATCCAGGTTTCTTTAAAATAGTAGTGCAAGCCTGACTAAATACACTATTCAAATTTTAAAATCTGTGATATGATACTAACTCTTAAGTCTTTTCAGAGAGAAAAAATTACAATATTCAAAGGAGAAATGTCAGGAAGCTTACCAGGCTTGGGCCTAGCTATGAAGCTGAGGGGGTCATAAAGTTCATCTCAAAGAAGTAGTGAACACTATAGTCTCCCAAATTATTCTCCAGTTTGGATTAAAATCTGAGCCTCATATGAATTCCTAGTATGTACCCTCTCACCCATAAACACTCAAATCCTAGAATGACAGAAGACCCTGCCAGGATTCTTCTGCCTGTGCAAAATGTCAAATGTAGCCAGTAACCTGAGAGGTTTGAAAGTATTCTCTCTTTCCTGACTGATTTTGGCAGCTCTAGCTGTCAAACTGATCGAGCCAGCAGATCCCACAAAATATTCTTTTGTCCCAAGGATACATGGGAAAAAGCTGGCCATTCCCCATTTTCAAACCATTTTCACAGGTACCACCTGTTTAAATATTCTTTTTAAAATCCATCAGAATGAGCTGAGTTTAAAAGAGCATGCATCTGCTTAAAATGGCTAGGAAAAATTTCTCCTGGAAACACTAAGCAGTTAGTTGACCAGCAGAGATCTGGGAGACTTCCAATAGATCTCTGACCAATCCCAGGAGGCAAACAAATTCAGACTGGTTCTTCCCTGACCCCTCTCTCACCCTCCGATTTTTTTCAGATGGCTCAACATCAAGCAATCTGATATGAGTCACCTATCTCTAATTCAAAATCTCTTCTCAGAACTACTTTATGGATAGCTGTGATAATTCCTAAGATCTACTTTCTTAGATATGGGAAAAATGCTGGTTATGCTTACCCTACCTGTATTGATTCTACATTTAAAAAAAATTACAGATTTTTGTCAACAGTTCCAATCCCTAGGAAATTGTCAACATGTTATTATCTCAATTAACCTAAAGGACTGGCACAGTACCTTCAATGGATAAACTGTGGCACCAAGTAGATATCACCACTGCATCAAATCAGTCACAAATTTTTTTAGGAAAAGTATCTCCTATCAAGTAGCTACTTTTTCATTCTGATGTCTATGCAATAGTTCCAAGAAGCTAGGAAAATAAAGCAGGTAATATAAAATAAAGCAGGTAATCATAGGTAAAATAAAGCAGGTAATCATAGAGTCATAGAATAATAGAGCTGGAATCTTAGCCCTGTTTAGTGAAATAAATTTGTTTTCAAATACTTAATATATCAAATGTACCAAATTCTTGGTCTTCTCTTCTTGACAAAGAGATAATACCAAATTTAAAAATTTGAGCACACTGATTTAAGTAATGTATATCAGATATATATGATCTCTTTTCTGAAGTGGTTTCAGGTATTTGTTCATATAATTAGGGACACATCCTTGTCTGACCACCTCTTCTTGATCCAAGCAACAATGTACTCAGCAGAGAAATACTACAAAAATGTGGTTGTTTTAAACGTGATGGCAAACATGTTGCAAACAATATTAAACATAGAAGTACATCTCTGGCCTATTTTAACAAAGACAGATATAAAGTTTTCTGCACTTAAATTATATTGGGAAATCTGTGTGAAATTTGTGTTATGTTCAAGCACAGTATGAACAGAAAAACTGAAGGAAAGGAAATAGAAACTGAAGGAAAGGAAAGTTATATAAGATCTCGAGAGATTCAGAAGACCTAAATATATGCATTTTCACCAAATTATGTTTAAACCAGAAACCTGCATTAGTATTTTATGTGCTGGATATTTTTTGGAATCCAGCATAAATGTATCTTAAGGAAAAAGACATGCTTATACTGAATTCTATAAAACAACAACAAAAACCCAAAGAAGCGCTTCAATTTACTTTAACTAATAATTAGGTAGAAGAAATTTGTACAGTGGGACTTTTGCTTATTAGGAAATTACAATGCTGTTACACATCTTCTTAGGAAAGAGCACTACAGGCTTTCCTAAGTTCTAGGGCAAGGAATTCTAACGACTAGGAATATTTTTCTAATATCAACATATTCTAACACCAATATATTTCAACGTAACTATTTATCTATCTAAATATTCTTTTTTCTGGTGGAAAGGTTTCTAGCAAAATAGGAAGGAAATACTCCAAAGGTGGTTCCAACAAAATTAATCCAGACCTTATGAAAAGAGATGCTTCCAACACTCTGGGATTCTTTTCTTCAAAGAGGTGAAGTCAGTTCTGCATGTTTTACAATAGCCAATAGGGAAGAAAACACCAGAGTTTCAAAACAAAGCTATGTATGTTTTTAGAACAGAGGGGTGAGGGGAGGTTCACATTCTGAGTTTTTATTTCCCTTTTAGGCATTATGGACTGTGTTCACTGAAGCAAATGTCTCGCAAAAATCATTAGGAAAACAATTGTCATTTTTTCAGTTACAGCGTGCATGACAAAAGAGGCGCTGTTTCTAGAGAATTCATGCCATTGTTCATTGGGTAGCACTGATTTCTATCAGTTACCGTGTCATTCCAGAACCCAGGTCCCAGAGTTCCTGTGAGAAGGTGAGTTATTATAATACAGAGTTCAGACTCTGTAACATCAAATCTAGGTATGAGGGAAAGAAACATTTAAAAAATACTTCATATATCTGCAGCTTAACAGTTCCATGCAAACACTTAAAATTATGGATATGGAATTGAATTGAAAGGAAAATCTCTTAAGATGTTACAGGTACAACTGTAGTCACAGAGAGGAGTAAAAAGCAGTAGTAATGGAGGAAATCCACATTCTACTGAAATCAGTGGCAAAGCTCCAACTGAATTCAATGTTTCTACACTGTAATTAATGAAATAAAAAGAGGTTTGAAAATATCCTAAAAGCAAACCATAATTCATGTATAGGTTTTCCAAACAAATCTTACACAAATATAAATTAAAACTTTGCATTTTAAATTCCAATATTAAAATAACTTCATGCAAATACTATGCATAATCTACAGGAATAGTTCTGAAGCTGTGTTATCTGTCACTAGGAGCAGGCAGATCATAAAGGATCTGAAGCCATAACAGATATGCCACATGGCTAAAACAACAACTAGTTCTGAATTATCGTAAATTATGCTTGACATATGCTTTAGGTTCAATTGCTCCAGTTACAATGCTTTGTGAAACTGAGTGTTGTATTTTTAATGGAATATTTTAACTGTACCACTTTATTACTTTATTGCTTTTTTACCAGTTAACAGCATAATATTACAATCATGTAACTTGAACTGATCTCTAGCTGTGCTTAAAACAGAAAAGAAACTATAGAAAGAAAGCTCTAAGACTCTACATCAGTTTTTCAAGCACTCAGCTCTCTGAAATACCTATTTGGGGAACAAGCCATAACAGGTGATAAACTTTGCATCTAAAATAAGTTAGAACAGTATGGCCCTCTGGATGTTTGATCACAACTCTCAATGTTCTTCACCATCTATGATGTTTGTTGGGTTGTTGGGACCTGCAGTCCGACAGCGTGATGAAGTCTGCATGATTTCTACCCCACCATCATTATGTTCGTGCCTTCTGAAACATTCACACTCTTAAAGCTAATGAAGCGCATAGAGAAGTACCACTCCTTTTACATTAAGCTATAGATCTCTGGATGTTTCTACCATGTATGGTCAACACATGGCTCTAACTTGCCTTATATGATGAAAAAACACTGTTTTGCATCAAGAAGGCAGTCTGCCTAGTTTCAGGTTTAGCCAGTCTTTTGTTTGCAGTGACTGTGTACCTAGGTTTGCCTTAAAATTCAATTCACCGTAAGCCAATTGATGTTACTGTTTTTTGAAAGTTAAAAGGATCAGAAAATAGGCCACTGCTTTTAACAATGCAGTCCTTTAATTTATAATTTAAAAGATCCCTCTTAACACTTAGTTGCTTAAGATTAAATAAATCTTTGTATCTTCGGATAGGTATCAGTCAGTGGTTTTGCAGCCCAGGAAAAAGGAACTTCTTTCAAGGTTTTCATACAGACTTCCTGAGGACTATATTTAAGATAGATACTGAAATATGAATATGAGAGCAGAAGGTAAGAAATGCATCATAGCATATGAGTTAAAGAAATAAGTTTTTAAAATAACCAATATTAACAGATATATAATTATTGCAGTTTTTTAATCAGAAAATTGGATTTCAGCATTTAAAATTGTATAAAGTTCAATTTTAGACAACTGTAATTAAACACTTGCATTTAGAAGAGCAATCATATGCATATCTATTCTGAATTTAGTCTCACGGATTTTATATACCAAATTATACATCATTTTATCCTCTCAAACAGGTATGGGGAATCTGATCCTTCCCACGATTTCTTACCACTGGCCATGCTAGCACAACATCTAGAGGACGCGTGTGCAACTGCCAGAGGTTAGGGGGCCACACTGGCTCTCCGGGAGACCTTAAGGCAAATGGTTCATGGCACTCCCTGCCCAAAAACAAACAAATAAAAAAACCCCAAATGACCTTTTTTGCCACCAAACGTCCTGTAGGAGTTGTCGTTTGTTTGTTTTTCCATGTTTTCCCTCTCCCAAGCTGTTTTACGCTCAAGGGAAGCCTGTTTTACAACAGAAAGTGACCTGGAAGTCACTCCCTGGTTACTTCTTGTTTATAAAAAGCCCTCTCCTGGGCTTAAAATGGAGAGGGGCCATGGCAAAATTGCCCTATAGCTTCAAGAACAAAAATATTGTTTTTTAAAAAATAATTTAAAATATTTTGAAACCAGGAAGTATTATAAAATGGCCTGGAGGGTCACATGCAGCACACAGGCCAAACTTTGCCTAGTCCTGATCTAGAGGCTTAGGTCCCAACAGTGTTCTACAATGAATATATTTCGTTTCACAATGGGTTTTCTATGAATCACTGCTAAATATATATATATGAGAACATTATTTTGTAATTTTACTACTTAAGCTTCTAAAAAACTTTGAGATCAATGTCAGACCTAACACTGAGTTGCCCTCAAAATTTTATTAAAATTGTTTAAATTAGTACATGTTAAATTGTTGGCATCAGTCACTTTGGCTGTCACTCTTGATTGTACGGCATGCACTGGAATATATCATTTAGACACAGATTTGCATTCAGGATGTCGAAATACATCAAAGACATTCAAGCAAACATAATAATGAATAATAATGGAAAGAAGATATTTAATTATAATTTTTTTCAGAAGAGAACCAGATATATACTGATGAAAAGAGAGTCACTACTGGGACTGGATTCTCTAATTAAGCACTGACCTACCTGTAAGCTACATATATTGTGCTGCTCATCCCATTAGTTGTAAAAGTCAATGTAGTGAAGGCACTTGTCCTTTCATAAATCAGCTAGAATGACAGTATTTTATAATTTTTGAAAATCAAAGTTGATAATGATCAATATCTAACCCACTTAAGGGGGCTCTTTTTAAGACCTGCTGCAAAAGGAAATAACTTCTCAGTACAGGATTTATCAACAGTTATGCCAGAACAGTTCTGCCCTCCTCAGCATTTTATATTGGAATCACTTTCTAAAGCACCACCTAGCAGAACTGTAATATTCTAATAGTGTTGTGAAAATTATCATAATGCACAAAGATTCCCTTTTTTGGACCGTACTTACACTTCCCTCAGTGTAATAACTTACATCTAATAATAGTGTATAAAATTTTGGATTTTTACCAGTAACCATTTATCCATAGGTCTTGACATTACTCTTGCTCAAATCCTGCTGAAGTCTACAGGAATGCTTAAGTATCACTATAGAATAATGCTTGTGAAATACAACCATTTTATTTATCTTACTGAAACTGAAAGAGGAATTTTATGATACTGTATAGCTACTATGAGTTCATGCTGTTTTCAATCACTTCATGCTGTTTATAAACCATTTGACTGTTTTAAATCTGATGAAATGATGACACTGTGTCCACAGTTGTATTATTTCTGTCAGAAAAAAAGAGCTATAACTTTATTTCACCATACAGGTTACAAATATATAAATACTTACTTATTGACCTAAGGAGTTAGCAATGCAAGATGTGACAACACTAGACCTTTCTATTAGCTTGTTTACTTACATTCCAAAGCGTAATGTTCCAGAAACATAGGTCTGCCAGTGTGCACAGTAAAACATGAACGTCCCAGCGAAACAGCAGAAGAACATCCAGTCAGGATTTGTCCCCAGCTGTACAGCAATACACGTTCCCAAAACCACAAAGACTGAAGGCAAAAAAAAATCAGTTAAATGAACATAGATTACACAACCAATACATGCACATAAATAATTGTGTTTGCTAATTCATCATTACAGATGTTCAACATCCTGCAATATGTAATTGCTACTCCCTTGTGCTTACTGCCCTCTGACCTTGATGCATGGTGGTAATCCAGTTGTTAAGATTCAGGATCAATGTGTGCTTTCAGATTTATACATAATGTATATTGTGAAACAAACTAAAATATCCAAAGTAATGCAGATAGAAAAGCTTCTCAGCCCCATTAATATTCACATTGGCATATATTTTAAAGATCAATATTAAATTTACACTGAATCTGAATAATTGTGTGGTTTCAATCCTATTCACACTTACCAAGTGTAAGTTCTACTAAACACAGTGGGACTTACTTTCAAGCAGTCATGTACAAGATTGTACTACTAGTGTTATTGTTGAGGGCCTTCAAGTTATTTCCAAATTAACAACATAAGCTACACCTGTCATGGGGTTTTCTTGGCACTGAGAGTGTGACATGCCCAAGGTTGACTAGTGGGTTTCTACAGCTTACAGGGATTTGAACCCTGGTCTCCCAGACTTCTAGTCTAACACTCAACCCGCTACACCATGCTGGCTCTCACCCACTAGTAACACTTCACAGTAACACTTCATAATCAGTGAGCAGCTTAATCCTGCTGTTTGTTATGGCTATGCTACCATGCCATTACCTCTTTCCCAGCTCTAGTAAGTCAATAACTAGACCAACGAAAGAAGAGCAAAAAAAGCAAAAGAAGAGGTCTGGCTATAAGAACTAAACAAGTTTCCTTCATTTTCAAATTCTACTTTCCCATGTCAAGCCTAATGGATGATGCAACTGACTAGATGTCCCTGTGTACATTACTGAGGCTTGAATATTGTACTCTATCAATGCATATGAAAAAGCAGAGATTAATCCACTTTTAATCCAGAAGAAACCACCCAGTCTTTAAAGCATCACAAGACTCCTTTTTCCTCCTCTTCCCCTTCTTTTTATACTGAAACATGGCTGTCTCTTAGAATATGATTAGATTAGATATCAAATGGCACGTAGTTCAAAAATTTCACTCTTAAGGGATCTTTCTTTCTTTCTTTTTAAAAAAATATACCTTGAAAAGAGCATTGCGCTGCTGGAATGGCACTATTCTTATAGCCGTACAAATATTTTAAAAAGACTAAAGGAATGTTCATGATAACAAGAAGCTATATCCACATTTCCTTTCACTATGCACAGACATATGCACAGGTAAGGTATAACCTCAATCCAAACTGGATTCCACTGATCATAAATGCTAACAACTATATCAGCCTGTTGTAGCAGTTTACTTGGGCAGCAGCAGTAGTGAGGGATAACTCTGGCAGAGGATGTCTCAGAGACAGTGGCAGTGGCACCACAGCTGATGCTTCTTTTTGCTGCACAAAAGAAGGTGGTGGTCAGTCACTCTTGAAGACTTCTACCTTGAAAATCCTATGATGAGACAGTCAAAAATCAAACAAGAGACTCCTAGGTCAGAAGACATTTGATGAACTGCTGGGAAATTGCAGAGGACATGTATAAGTATTGGCTAATAACACAACTGGACACAAGCCAAAAGGACGTTCAGCTGTCGACGTGTTCAGAGGTGAAAGGAAAGTCGGAAGCTGCACAACACATATTATAGGAATATGGAATGTGAGAAGAATGAATTGGGAAACTAGACACTGAAAAATAAGAAATGAATGTATAAACATTGCAATCCTTGGAGTGAGTGAGATAAAGTGGACAAGAAAGGGACATTTTGAGTCAGATAACTAGTTTTTCACTCAGGAAATGAAAATTTAAGAAGAAATGGGGTGACATTAATATTGAAGAGAGGTATAGCAAAAGCAGTGAAAGGATATAGTGCAAAGTCTACCTGAATTATATCAGTAAGACTTCAGGAAAAACCCATCAATACAATCATAATCCAAGTTTATGCTCCATCTACAGAGACAGAAGAAGAAATTGAAAGATTCTATGCTGGATTCCAAGAGGAAACTGATCACACATCAAAGCAGGACTTCTTGTTAATCATAGGTGATTAGAACGCAAAAGCAGGAAACAGATCAAACTCCAAGATTGTAGGAAAATTGGCTTAGGGTCAAGAAAAGAAGCAAGAGAGTGACTGATTGGATTTTGTGAGGCCAACAGTTTGTTCATCTCAAACACATTCTTCAAGCAACAAGAGACATCATCTGATGGCCAATACAGAAATCAGACTACATAACTGGAAACAGAAGATGGAGAAATTCCATATTCTTTGAGGGTTTGCTTTCCTTTTGGTTGCAGATAGTGTCTTTTTGCATTCTTCCCTCACAATGTCCCTGGCTTCAGTCCAGAGTTCTTCTGGATCCTGTTCAATTACGCTTAATAACGCAAATCTATGCTTTTACATTCTCTTTAAATTCTACACAGATGCTTTTCAGGTTGTATTCTTTTGGTTTAGTGCTCTTCTTTAGCTTTACTCTAATTTTTGACATAAGCAGTTCATGGTCTGTGCCACAGTATTCTCCTGCATTGTCTCTGCACAAATATTATACCTGTCCTTTCCTTTCTTGTTTCTTAGGCATTTGGCGATCATGACGATCAAAGAAAACATCTAGAACAGACTCCATGGCTACTTTGCATTCAAAGCATCTATCTTCTCCACTCCTCGTGACTGGAATCTTGAAAAGAATCTGGTCAACTGACTATCGACCAGAGAAGTGAAGAGATCTACCTCTGGTAGCCTGAACAATTATCCTGAATGCTTCTAGATGAAGCATTCATCTGGTCCATGTCTGTCTTGCTGAGTCAATCCACCTTTGTATTTAGCTCTCCTTTTATATGATCTATTTTTAGAGCAATGAGGTTCACTTTTGCCCAAAATATACTTATGCCATCAGAGATCTTGAGCAACTCTCCCTTCAAGATTCACGTGTGCCTTTGTTGTTACATTGTCAGTTTGGATCAGGACTGACCTGTTGTGAACCTCTTAGTGAAACGCTGGCAGAACTTATTGTATTGCTTTCAGCTCCAGCCAGATTACACTGTGGGATAGATCTTGATGATCCCATCTTCTTTGTGCCTAATGTGAGTCACATATTGCTCCTCACCCCCTCATGCTGTCATCCATTGTTATCTGCAGCTCTGGCAATGCCCAGGTCAGGTGCCCTTTCTTTACTAATGAAGACAACCACCACTGGAGCAACAACCATACCTTCCTTGATAAATGAAGTTGTAAGTGCTTCATTTGCACAATTTGTCTCCAATATGGTACTAGGAACCATTGCAGGCTTCTGCTATCAAACTGCACTCATGGCACAAAATGTATCACTCCAATCATTAAACCCTGTAAGTGTGCCAGTAACAGAAGATCTGACGACTGAGATCTTCATACCTGCTTGATGGTGTCCTGAATAGATCTTACCCTCTTTTTAGACAGAAAGACTTTCCACAGTGAGGTATTGCTAACCAACCCAAGACGTTCTTGAGATGGAACAAGGTAGCTCTTCACTTGATTTACCAGGAAACTATGTTTGGATAGGGAAGAAAGCACAAAGTCAACATCTCTGCAGGCCTGTGAAATACAGGAGAATCTGATCAAAGCACCATTGATATATACATGAAAGCCCCACTGTCTCCAATACACCACTAGAGCTACCATCATTTGGTGAACATCTCTGGGGAGGACAACAGCCTGTATAGTAATGCTTGGTACTGAAAGGGTTGTCCGTGGTATGCAAACTAGAGGAATTTGCAGTAAACTGGATGGATTGAGATGTGTAGGTATGCTTTGATCAATCTGGGGTTCCAAGAAAAAACTGGGGTTGAAAAGCCTCCAGCATTGTCTTGAGAGTCTCGTAACTTGTAACAAACTGATTCCAGGACCACCCTTCATAATTTGTTCTTTTTGGCAACAATGGAAGAGATGAAATAAGAGCCTTTAGCTCTTTCGGAAAATAGCACTGCTTCAATGGCTACAGTCTCAATGACTGGCTCTATGGCTTCCAGTATCAACCAATGCTTTCCGTTTTCCTGTACCTTGAGACGGCAATGAAAAAATCATGAGGATAGTATATGAAGTTTATTAAATAACCTTCTTTCAGTGTGGAAATCAGCCAATGATCCATTGTAGTCTCCTCCCAAACATGGGGGAAAAGCCTTCTATCCTTATATCAAGACAGTAAGGACTGTGGCAACTTCCATCCCAGCTTTCCTGAAATGGCATTGTTGCTTGTGATATTGTTACTGTTGGTTCTAATGAAGTTCTGCATCTGGAACTGAGCTGAGGTTGGTATCTACACTCATACTATTGTCTGCTGCACCTATTGTCCCTGGCAGAAAGACACCATAATTGTATCTAGAGGTATGAAAGGAGACCTGCCCCTGATGAAATGACCTCCTATCATTTTTTTTTTTAATGCAAAGAAGCCAATGCCTTCTTCTGGTCCTTTGTTGCTACTAATACTGGACCCAGGGATTGCCCAAAGGGTTTGCCTCCGGTAAAGGCAGCAAATGTCAGATTTTGTTCAGAACATGCATCCACATGCCAGTTCTTCAGCCAAATCTGTCTCCTGACTGGTACAGATACAGCCTGAGTTCTAGAGCTAAACTGAATTACCTCTAGGCTGGCATCAGCTGAGAAAGCAAACACTTTAAGCAGCTTGTTGATGCTCTGTTGCAATTTAGTGTTCCCCTGAGGAACCTCATTAATGAGACCTTTAGCCCAAATAAATGCAGCCCTGGAGAAAACTGAAATTGTTCATGCTGCCCTAACTGCCAGTGGAAAAGCCCCATATGACCTCTTAAGAGCTGCATCTGCTCTCCTCTCCTCAGTTTTATTTAGTGTATCTACTCTATCTTTTGCATAAATGGAGGATGACATGAGGCATACTGGGGCATCCACCATTGGGATCTGTAGTTTTGTCATCACCTGTTGTGGGAGACTGAAAAACTTAACTGACATAAGACTTGGGTGTACTGTGGCAGGTTTAGCCCATTGTTCCCTGTCCACTTTCATGAAATCAGCTGTGAAAGGTGTCCCAAGAACAAAGGGAAAAAGAGGAAAGCCGGCCAAGAAAAACTCTATATAGATAAGCAGAGATAGCTTCGCACAGCTATCAAAGCGTGCCAAGCAGCAGAGAACACCTTTAGCAGCAAATGCAATAAGCCAGTAACACTCACCCACTCACCTTGTAATCTTCCAATATGGAGGCTCTTTATTCTTTGTTACAAAATATATACAATATTTACAAAGGCCAGATGGCGATCCAGCATATCTAGCTTGCTCTTTCCAGCAGAGCCTCCAGCAACAGGCATTAGACAACATGTGCACTTGTTGGCTGGGACTGTGCTACCTTTATACAGACACCTGGCCAACCCTTGCATTGTCTGCACCTGGTACTCATCAGCATGACTCAGCATAAACTAGCTTGAGTCACATTCCTTCCTACAGGTGCACATAACAATTAAGGGAATTAAAGCAACATGACATTTACACTTACATCACAAAGTATTTTCTTGAGGTTTGGTCCAACCTTTTCTGACAAAAAGTACATCTAGAGTTGAGGGCCCTGGTCTAGGACAATCAACCTTACCCTATGGCAAATCTGGATTCTCAGGTTCAGACTGATTGAGAGGGCACAGCGACTCCAAAATCTTATTGGCCTTGTGAAGCAGTACAGCAAATCTTCATTCTTAAGCAGTCTGCCTGAACAGTGCCTGCTTCAATGTCATCCTCCTCCTCTTTAGAGAACTTTCCTTGCTCATATTCAGACAATACTGGTGACATGGAGTCCCCTTCTCATTCCCCCTTAGAGGAACATGCTGAGGTCAACACCTTCTTTTCCTCTTTTTTTCCATCATGCCTATGAAGTCTCCTTTCTGTAGCCCTTTTACTTTCATTCTTTCTATCTTTTTTTTAAAATTGTCACTGTGGTCACCATTTTGGGCTTCACTCTCAAAAAGCTGAAAATGTTTGGGATGAAACTTCCTTCACTCAGACAGTGAGATTGCTGACTCCCTATTGTATGGGGAGGACAAGTAGAGGATAACGATTCCCTCCTTTATGGAGTATTATAACCCCAGTTTTAACAACTTCCCTGCCACTTAAGCACTCGCTCCAGTAAGAGAGGAAGATGCTGAGGCAACTGGCAGAAAACCGTTGAATGTGCTGCTGCACCAGCCATTTGCTTGGCTATTACTAAACAAAGCCTTGCTGAAAAATCAGGATGCAATTCCTGCCCAGTAACTACTTGTAGAGGATCAAAGTCCATAGTCACACCCTGCACCAGCTGCCCCTCATTTGCCTCCCTAGACCCATGTTGGGTCTGATGTTTGTGGCATTTAACCTTGTGGTCTCAGAGTGAGGAATCCCTCTCCTCTGTCGAAATCACTTTCTTTTTGGCTTTTCCAACTCTACCACTTGGGTCTTGGTATTGCTGAGCCCAAAAGAGGAAGCAAGCAGCATAGTCTCTCCTGACATCTCAGGATTATCTTCACTGGAGTATGACAGCACTATTTCTTCAAGTCAATCAACACAATTATCTAGTTTCCTGAGAGAAAAGATAGAGAAAATAAAGGGGGAAAGGGATAGGTTTTTTTAGGAGTAGCCAAAAGGAAATGATTAGAATATAGAGAAAGCAGGGGAAAGGGAATGAAAATAGAGAGCTAGAATGAAAAAGAGCATAAGAACAGCTTGAATAACAGCCTACTTGGGGCAGAGGCAGGTACTATACTGACAGATAGTGGGAACTGCATTTTCTTGTAGTTGATCCCTCAAAGTCTACTTCCAGTGTAGCAGAATGATATGGAAGATTAACTCATGATAGGATGTTTACCCCTGCACTGCTGGAAAAATGCCAGGTGTCCAAGCTGGGTTCAGAAGAGGAAGAGGCATAAAAGATTATATTGCAAGCATGGTTTGATAATAGAACACACACAAAAAAAAATTCAGAAGAAAATCAGCTTGTGCTTTATAGATTACAGCAAAGTCTTTGATTGTGTAGATCATGAAAAACTATGGATCACTCTTAGAGAAATAACTGTGCCACAACATCTGATTGTCTGATGCATAATCCATACTCAGGAAAAGAGCTACCATCAGGACAGGACAGAATGTGGAGAAAAAATAGAACGGTTTCCAATTGGCAAGGGGGTGAGACAAGGCTGCATATTATCATCCGATCTGTTTAACTTGTATACTCAACATATCATATGAAAAGGAGGATTAAAGTAAAGGAAGGAGGTATGAAAACTGGAGGAAGGAATATTAATTTAAAATATGCAGACAACATCATATTACTAGCAGAAAATAGCTAACACTTGGAACAGTTATTGAAGAAAGTCAAGGCAGAAAATGCAAAGGCAGGTTTAATGTGCTTCAGTTGAATGTGAAGAAAACAAAACAAAACAAAAATAATGACCACAGATGATTCACATAATTTTAAAGTAAACAATGAAGACATTGAGATAATCAAAGAGTTCCTCTATCTCGGTTTAGTCATTAATCAAAATGGAAACTGCAGTTAAGTAATCAGAAGAAGACTAGGACTTGGAAGGGCAACTATGACGGAACTAGACAAGATCCTGAAATATAAAGATATATAATTGAACACTGAAGTTAAGATTGCCCATGCCATTGTGTTTCCAATTTCTATGCATGATTGTGAAAGCTGGACAGTGAGGACGGCTGATAGGAAGAGAATCAATTCATTTGAGCTACAGGGAGGAGAGCTCTACTGATACTCTGGACTGCCAAAAAAGACGAATCAATGGGTCCTAGGGAAAATCAGGCTTGAGCTATCCCTGGAAGCCAAGATGACTGAGACTGTCATACTTTGGACCATGACAAAACATGACTAGAAAAGACAATATTGCTTAGCAAGGTAGAAGACAGTAGGAAAAGAGGAAGACTACACTGCAGATATACAGATTCAGTCACAGAAGTCATAGCTCTGAGTCTGCAAGACCTGAGTGGGGCTGCTGACAGGATGACTTGGAGGCCTCTCATATATTGGGTTACCATAAGTTGAAGTTCACTTGATGGCAGATAACAAGAATTAATTGGCAGCATCTTTTGACTAGAGACCACTCTGAGATGGAAAAGAAACAAAGTACGTTATCACAGCTAGCAACTGCTGTAAAATCTGTTGCCATCTGTTCATAGCTGAACGCAGACTTCTACTTCAATAGCTACAGCAGCATTCTTAACATTTTAAGTACTCAGCACACTCTGCCCATTTCTTTGGTCTGCTACCATAGTACAGCAAAACTTTTCAGTCAGATTGTTGGACAGGAACTGAATAATATAAACTACCATTGTCCACTGGTGTACATCTGGTGCTTTTGGTCAGAAGATTCTTTATAAAAGAGTCATAGAGCTGGAAAGGTCATCATGGGCCACCTAATCAAACCCTCTGCTCAATGCAGATCTCCAGCTAAAGCATTCCCAGCAGGTACTTATCCAGCCTCTTTTTGAAGACCTGCAGAGGGAGACCCCACCATCTCTCTAGGCAATTGCTCCTGCAAAATTGCTCTTCCTGTCAAGAAGTCTAATATTCAGTCAAAATCTACTCCCCTATAGCTTCAAATCTTTAGACCTAGTCTCACCCTCAGAGGCAGTAGAGAACAGAGGGCAATGACTTTTATTCTGTTTAGCAGGATGGGGCTTAATAACGTTCTAAGCTTTTCTTTGTGTTTCAGTACAGTATTCTCAATCTTACCCAATCTACAAAAGATTTTATTATCTTTCAGTAATATAACACAATACCTGTGGACAGTGAATCACAGCCATGGTCAAAAAGTTCTCCCAAAGGGCTACTACTATTAGTTCTTCTTGCTTGCTTCCCATCTATAGCATCCAAAGACTGGTATATGAAAAGGCCACAAGCACACGCAAGATACGCCCATGGGGGTGCCTAAAACAGAAGTTAAGTGAACAGAAGTGAAATGTAGATAAAAATTATGGAGCCTTAAATAAGACATGTTCTCACAAGTTACAAATCTCTTTGCATTCTTAATCATCACTTTTATTGGTGTCTAGGACTAAGTTTTTCATGTGCATGCATAAAATCCCATTAAAATACCAAATCTCATTAAAATCAAAACCAATATAGTGAACCATTAATAAAAACCATTTAAGAATGCACAGTAGTGAGACCCATTGGGGTTTTCTTCCTCTATTTGTATACTTCTAGGAATCTCAGAATGAGGCAGTATGAGTGCTAGACTGCAGGATTTGAATCTCTGCTCAGTTGTTGAAATGCACGGGGTGACCTTGGCCAAGTCATGCTCTCTCAGCCTAAGAGGAATGCAGTGACAAACCTACTCTAAATTTTGCCAAGAAAGTCCTATGATAGTGTGTTGCACACAATCTTCTGAATTATATCAACTTATCTTGGGAGAGCATGGCATTTGGCTGAGCACCATGTCTTAGATACAATCCTTTACCAAACCAGTCCCATTCTAATCAATGGAGCTCACTCCCTCAGGCAACTATATTTGGCAGTCTTCATTCATTTACTTGAAAGTCAGTTCCACTGAACTCAGTGGGACATACCTCTAAGATATATAGACTTGTACCATTGATTTCTTCCTTTTTCTATTTATGTTACAGAACTGAAAGCTATTATATTCCTTGGAAATCTTGCAGTGGCAAAATTATCTTCCATATATTTTTTTTCTCACACTGTTACAATGTACAAAATTGGGCTTTCCCCCAAATTCCTAAGATTTTTTAAATGCCATCAGTATATAATTCCCAGTAAACTACTTGTCCACACAACTGTTTCTTCATTCCACTAGCATTCTATTACTTTTTCTCTTGACCAGCACCAGAAACACCCCAGAATTTAAGGGGCGGTCGGTGGTGGACATCCTCACCTCTACACCTAGCACGTAAACAATCCAATTGTGGGCAAATATTTACCTAGCATGTAAACAGTCCATCTGTGGGCAAATAAAAAATACAGGAAAGAAAATAAATAAATAAATATGGATTCTTCTTTTCAGAGGTGGATATGTTCATAATGTTTACACGAATGAAATAACTTTGAAAGGCTCCAAGGACAAATGGGAATGTTTGATCCTTCATATTATTATTGCAAAGTTGAGCACCCTTTGTAACAACTGAAGTGCTACCTCTCTTTGAAATGGAAAATATTTAACTATTATGATGCAGTTAATGTGATTAAAGTAAAAGATGAAATTTTTCAATAAAGTCCAAATGTAGGAGAAAGGCAGTTTGACATTTTATACAGAAATTAGTTCTGCTCTTTCAGTTTAAGACAAGAACATAAAACATAGGAGAATAGGCTCTAAAATGTAAGAACAATATTATGCAATTAAAAAAAAGAAAATTGATAAAGAAATTTAATAAATTTATTTGGATATTTGGATATCGAATTATTCATTTCTGTATCTGGCATGTAATCACAAATTCATATAAAATCATTCTGCAGTATTGCAAAAATGTAAGGTAACACAACACAATCATAATGCCAACATGTAAACATTTACCATTCCTTCCTCTTTCTTTTATTTGAAAGTTCATTTCTTCAGTAAAAAAACAGCATAATTTCACTGAGATGGCAGAAGAATTTTAATTACAAAGTTTACTGTATGAGGGTGATAACATTTAAAATGATTTTAAAAAGACAAAACAGCATATCAGAACATTGACGTAAAACACAGTAAGAAATGTAATTTAAATTTAATTTAAATTAAATTAATTTTACATTTAAATTTAAATGTAATGTAAATGTAATAAAATGTTGTTGTGTGCCCTCAAGTAATTTCTGACTTATAGAGGCCATAATGGAATTTTCTTGGCAAGATTTGTTCAGAGGGAGGTTGCTACTGCCTTTCTTTAAGGCTGGGAGAATGTGATTTGCCCAAGGCCACTTAGTGGATTTCCAAGGCCAAGTGGGAATTTGAACCTGGTATCCTGGAGTACTAGTTCAACACTCAGACCACCATAAGATGATGACTCTGACTGATCTGCGTGTGTGTTTATGTGATTTAAGTTGCCCATTGACTTATGGTGACCTCATTAATTTCATAGGGTTTTCTTAAGCAAGGAATACTCAAGAGGTGGTTTTGTCAGTTCCTCCCTCTGAAATATAGTCTAAAGGACCAGGGTTGGCTCTGCTTAGCTCCCAAGATCAGATGGGATCTGGTGCCTTTAAGGTATGTAGGCCTAAGTCTGATTTAAACTACCTTTATCAAGCAACAAAAGCCTTAGTATGCAAATAGTACACTTAAAAAGAACCGCCTCTTTTCTGAATTCTTCTCTTTCCCATGGATGTACCAGATTTAAGTAGGTGTGGAATCACCTCTGGTTAGTATTTGGATGGGAGACTACCAAGGAGTACCAGGTTGCTGTAGTCCGTATTTCAGAGGAAAGAACTGGCAAAATCACCTCTGAGTATTCCTTGCCTGAGAAAACCCTATAAAATTCATAAGCTCACCATAAATTGACAGGCTCTAGTGAGTACCTGGATGAGAGACGACCAATGAATAGCAGGTGCTGTAGCCTGTATTTTGGAGGAAGGAACTGGTGAAACCACTTCTGAGTATGCCTTGCCTAGGAAAACCCTACAAAATTCATGAGGTTACCATCAATTCACAGGTGACTTGGAAGGCACATACATACACATGTACAGTAAAACTCGTTATTACTTGCAATTTAAAAAGAATATTGTAATGCTCAATTAGTCTAAGAAGGCTTAAGGAACTTTTGTTCTGGATCTTTTCTTCCTCTTTCAGCAGAAACAAAATACAGTTACACTAATTTTGCATAAATACTACCACTAACCACTATAGATATTCCACAATGGCAGTTCTTACTAAAATGTCACCTTCAATTATAACTTCATGGCCTTTACCCATTTTATCTCCTCTGTTCTATTTACTCCTCATTAAAAACTTAAGCCATTCCTCTTCTTCTCTTGCACACATACACAAACAACTCTGTGAAGAGTGTTTGGGTGTATACGAATAGTTATTCCAAGTGCTGAGGCAACATTTTATTGGTAACCCAATATATGTCAACTAGCACTTCTCAGGCTTACAGTTCATGTGCAGCTCAGCCGTGTTTTGAGAGCCTCATCCAACATTATAGTTGCAAGAATAATACATGTATTGCTAAAGACTAGCAGAGTTTAAATACAGTAATGAGTGAATGTGTGTAAAGAGCTTTTGTAGGGTGTCAGTACTTTGATCTACTACAACTTTAAGCTGCACAGAGCCTACCAAGTCTTACTGGCCCTTAAAAATCTTTCGACTCCAGATGTTATAATCTATAATTATAATCTATAATCTATAATTAGGTTATATACTTAATATAGAAAGATAGCTGAAAGGCAGAAACTAATTTAATTAAATAGCATTATTGGTTTCAGCAGACTTCCACTTCATACTTCATTTTACCATTATGCTTTTCAATTAATTATCTGGCTGAAGGAGAGTACAGGAAAATCATCAACTATATAGAAGAATGCAGCATTAAGATGGATCATTAACATTTGTCATAAAACAAATTAAAAATTAAATCGCATTTAATTAAAATGCAAAAGTGCTGCATTGAAAACAATAATAGGGAAAAGAACTTTTAAAAACCAGATACAGAGAATGACTGGCAAGGCAGCAACACTGTTAATTTATTTACCAGTAAATCAATGGCAAAGATAACAAATAAAATCAACGTGATTCAGCAATTTGACCAAACAATAATAGAGCCCATGAAAAGTTTACTTTTATTAATGGAAGAGCCCTCTTCAAGAATCAGTAAGTAACCATATTGTTAGTACATAAGACTCCCTTTATAACAAGGTGTTTACTTCTAAACATCCAAATTAATGCAGAATGTGAGCAAGTTTTCAAAGGTCCAGCTTTACAAATGATCAGCTGGCAGAGATTTGATAAGAAGAAAGTATGCTTAGTTTAAAAAAAAACAGGGAAGAAAGAAGCAAGAACAATTATTTGTCCTTGATAAGATAAAGTACAGGTTAATGTGGTCAGGATAAATATCCAGAACAATGTCGTATCATTGTTGTAGAAACCCCATTCTGATAAAGATCTGTTGGGGAAGTTTGGAGTGCCCACTATCATCTCTCCAAAGACAGCGAATGAGACACACTTAGGGTACTTCCAAATGGAGAGTTCTGCTACAAATGAGAAGGTGATGTGCATCTATTTTATCTTTTCTTCCTTAAAGTTTTTTTTTCCCTGATAATATGACATTTTGGAGAACGGGAATAACAAAGAAGGGGTACAAACTAAAGATAACATCATCTGGGTCTTAAGTAAAATTCCATGAACAAGGCAGGGGATTAAACAATAAAATCACTGTCTGGAAGCACCCTTAGTGGACCCTCTAACTCCTTACTATTTTTGACATACTACCTTGGCTGCGTTAATAACTTAGAAATCAGTAGTGATCCCTTTTTCACCTATTAAGTTTGCAATAAAGAAAACCACTTAAGAGCCACTAAGAACTACATGAGTAAAAGTAGTAGAACAGGTATCTCAACATTAACAAGTCTCAGTAGAAGTGTGCAAAGTGCTTAGCGCTTCTCATATACAAATCATACCAGCACAGGTGTAGGAAGGAGTAAAAACATATGTTATTGAAAGCTTCTTTGATTAAAGAAGAGAGGTCTCTTGAAAATATATTCCAGTTCCACAGCCTATGATAAATGAATAGGTATTAAGTATTTCAGAACTGCTTTTCATTTGCCAAATGTTTCCCCTGAATACTACGTTTTCACACTTCAGAAGACGACAAAAGCAAACTTATATTTGCCCTGGGAGAACACATTTTCATATTCTAAGATATTCTCCATTTATATATATGTATATTTATTTTTAATTAATATAAGAATTATAAGTACAATAATATACGAAAACAAGAGAAGGAGATTAAATTCACATTCAACTTAATCCATTTATATTTTTGATACTTCTGTCCTTTTCACCAGTTTGAGGAACTCTAATGCTTTTCATTTCCTATCACTCATCAGTTAGCAGGCATTTCATAAAAGTGATGTTATGAAAATGATAAATCTTAATTTGATATCACTGATGACTTTGCTCAGATATACTTGCAAACACATTTCTAACATTTTTAGTAAATAAGTGTCACTTTTCATACCATTATAAAGCAAGTAAAATGTAATATTGAAGCACTTATAGGGAGGAGACTCCCTTCCCCAAAACAAGCATCAAATAGCTTACCTGCTCTGTAGCTGTTGGACAATAACACACTAATATTATGGTTGTACAGATGTTTATTATCAGTCCAACTATTGTAATGAGATTAGGAGCAATCCAAGCTGGTACTCTTCTGACTAACCATTCCCAATAACCTTGCATCAGTGGCTCAAGTAGGGAGCGTCCAGCACTTTGATACTTGTGTTCTTCTAATCGTTTTAGCTGGTGCTTTGACAAAGGTGGTGTAGGCAACTGAAGCAACTTGCTTAATGTACATCCTACAGAAGGGACATGTCCATAACGCACAGGGGATTCTAGATGCAACTCCCCACATCGTTTCTTCAGGGATCGATTCGCACTCATGGATTTTTGAGCCTTGGAAGTTTGTATCTGACAGATGTTAACTGCTGAAAAATATTGTAAGATCCTGGTCTATCTGGAATATAAAGCATTTTAGATTATCGTAAGTAGCAGAACTTTGTCTTCACACTTCAATGTTAAGTTGCAATAGTCAAAAGTGACATACACAGGCTTAAGCTACTTTTATAAAAATATCAGTAACTAGAGATTTAAGGGATGGATTATTTATGGACTAACTACTGAGCAAATGAACAGAATTCAGAGTTCTCATCAGAGTTCTCAATCCACTACAAGGATAAGTTACTACTGATTTTTAATTTTAAAAAACCCACAGTGAATTAAGTCCATGGTGTGTGTATAAAGAATGCATGCCAAATATTGTACGTGCTACTGGCCAGCTTAAAAACTCAAGCGCTGAAAAAAACCTTAACCATCATGATTTCTAGAAGTAATTTATTTATTTGATGGAGAAACACACTGTATATGTTTTTGATCGATGTAAATCTACATCAACCTTGTCATGATCAAAACTCAGGATCCAAGTTAATTTCTGTATCTATTCATGAAAGCTATGCCACTCAAATAAATGGAAAAGAATCTACAGCACAAGTAATTTTTCTGTTCCACATTGGCATGGACCCAGATTACCTATGGGCAACACTCTGCCTATGAGTAGCTTTCCCTATTAAAGCAAGAAGCTTCCACTTCTCACTATATTTCCCATTACCTCGTCCCCCCACATAGTGTGCCAAAGTGTTGGGGGGGATTCTCTAGGACAGGAGATGGATGCATAAGTGATTATCACCTCTTCAACCTTCCATTAGGAAATCAACACTCATTTTTGAACAGAAAGGAAATAACTTTCTATTGTGGAAAGGGGAGTCTACATCTAGCCTATTTTCTTAACATTTTACTCCTCACCTGCAACTGAAACAAAGCCTAAGTTTATGTAATTCATCCGGGACCAGCTGGGCTACTCCTCTTGAACCTAAGAGAATGATGCTGACTCCTCAATAAAGGAGAGTGCTCCAAATAATAATCTGTTACAACCTCTGTACTTTATTTGTACTATTTGTTCTTCTTGTTGGTTCTCAAGCAAAAAAGTAGCTGAGCAAAGACTTGTTATTAGTTTGGTAGTCACCGAAACTGCCTTTGTAATTCTTAGTCACACTTATAATTCCGGAGAACTAGACATATTTAGAGATAGGTATGTCTGTAAGTAAATACAAGTAAATGGAATAATTTCATAAATTACATATTTTCAATCAGAGTTATGAGAAACAGAGGTCTGTACTTTAAAGTAAACTGAGTGACATTTTATCAGTTACTTGCATTTTATGAGTAAGATCAGATGACTCTAAACAAATGAATTATAAGAAGTAATTTTCTATTAAAAATGATTACAGACACAGAAAAAGGAAAAACAAAACATCTGTGATTTATCAGAAAAATAGGTAAAACTAATAAATCAGAAGGAATTTTATTTAAGCCTCCCGGATGACAAAAAGAATGCAATTATTAATATTTTGACACCATTACAAACACTTTTCTGTGAACTGCCCAGTTTAAATCTGTTGCTGTTTTGCAGCCAAGCACAGAGATCTTTGCTAGCAGAAAAAATTAACACAACTTTACCAGCCAGTTGGTAATTAATTTACTGTAGTTATGTGAGTAAATCTGAAGCACTTTGTAAATAAGAGTGTTGACAGCAAGGAATCGAAATAATAAAAGACATAGTTCGAAGTCCAGCGGTGCAATGATCACAACACTCTCTCTGCTGAATCAAGATACAGAAAAAAAAAATCCATGAACAAAGTGATACCCTGAACTTGTTCTTGGCAAGAGGTAGTTAAAAACAAGAGGGAAATAAACTGGAAAGGAGCCACAATCCAGTAGCACAACACGTGTTTTGCAAGTAGTGTGTAACAACAATCTACGGGGGTACTAGATGACAGATCCACAGTCGAGATTTTGGAAGGGCTGCTGCCAGTCAGGTGGTCAAGGCAGATCCTTCTGCAGCTAAAATTGCACACACGTCAGGTAGAGGCGTTCTTGCTTCAATCCGTCACACCTGTGTACCTGACACGACCCCCTCCCCGTGTGGCGTGTCTGTCGGAGGGGCGAGGGCTGTTATGACTCGTCGTCCTGGCGCTCGCAGACCGCCCGCTCCGATTACATCGCCCCAAGGACTGCCGGCTGACTGACAGGATACTAACTGCGGCAGCTCGTTCCTCCTCGGCCCCAAGAGCAACCCGCCATCGCCCAGGGAAGGGGGTGGGGTGCGCAAACGAAGGGTAAGGGCACTCGCTGGGGTCTAGGCAGCCCCCGCCAACCCCCGTCGCTTGCGCAGGAACCCCGCAGGCTCAGCAAAACAGAAAGAAGGGACCCCCCCCTCCTCCTCTACCCCAGCTCGAGGAGGACCCTGGCGGCGGCAGGTGAGACGCAGGCTCAGGTCAGGCAACTCTCCGCCGAAACTAAGGAAGACCCGGCGCCGGCCGGAGCCCGCGCTCCCGCCCCCCAACAGAGCCCATCGCCCTGAAGCGCACTAAGAACACCCGGCATTTACCTCAACCAGCCTCTTCGCCCAAGCAGCGCTTTTACGTCCCTTTTTCAGCTGCCGTAAACAAGGCCGAGCGGTGGTTGCTTAGGGAGAGGGCGCGCGACCGAAAGAGAACTAACGGAGGAGCTGGGAGCCTACTCTCTGGGACGCGCATGGGCGGTAAGGGAGCGGGTGGCGCGCGTGTGTGTGCGCGCGCGTGTGTGCGCGCGCGCTCTTCCCTTCCGTTCTTGCATGTCGTCCTTCCCACTTCGCCGCCCGTTTCTCGAAGGCCCTCCCCCCCCCCGAGAGGGAGGTGGCTGAGCTGGAGTGGCTGTGGACGAATGAGGCGGTGGTGGGAGAGAGTGAAACGGTAAATAACACCTCCCTTTAACCTTCCCTGGCAGGGAAGATCAAGTGTCTGTGTGTGTTTTGCTGGCAGGGTCGCATCAGGTGCTACAAGAGAGGAGGAAGTGCAGGAGGACGGGAGGGAAATGGGCAAGGAACGGGTCTCCTTTCCCTCTTCTCTACCCCTCCTTGGGTCTGAAAGTGAGCTGTGCTAACTAACTAACTAACGTCCCGTTTCTGTTCCTTGGCAGACACAGGGAGGCTGGAAGTGGCGGGCCTGCAGTTCCCATCATCTCCCAGCATTGACTGTGCTGCTGCCTGGGGCGGGTGGGAGTTGCAGTCCAAAAAAAATCTGGTGGGCTCCACGTTCCACAGCCCTTCTTTCAGGGTTGCACGGGGGATGGAAATTCAATGTGTGTGGCCTGTCGGTAGAGCTCCATATGAGGAAATGATATTCTGTTTAATTTCTTTTAAAAGCACAGTAGCCTTGCGGGATAGGATGCGGGTAGCACCTATGCCAGTTTCTGTGCATAGCACCCAGAAAGTTACCCTGCTCACACAGGGTAACTTTGTGGTTTTGGTTTTTTAAACGAAAATTTGCGGTGGCCTGGTTTGAGAAATATGAGAAATTGCATTTTCACTTATTATCAGTATACATTGTTTGTCACAGTAGAGCCTTTTGTTCTTACCAGTTTTTACCCTCAGGGTTGTAATCAGATGACTGCTGCTTTGACAGAATTCGTGGCTTGTCTCTTACTGTCTAATACATGTAGTTCAGTACATTGTCACTACTGTTTCAATTTAAATCTGGTTTTATTTTTTGCCCCAATCACCTTTCTGCAGGAAAGTGTTTTTGTGTCTTTTTTTGATCGTTGGGCCTGTAAACAAATTGATCAGCCTTTTGGAAGGAAAAATCTTAAAAAATCTGTTGTAGAATTCATGGACCCTGCAAAGACAGAGTCAGCTATAGTCTGAAGGTATAGATTGGTGGATGTTTTTCTTTACATATATGAGTTCCACTATAACTCACCCAATAAAGTTATTTAAGATAAATGGATTTGAGTGGTCTGTTGATTTCTGAATGACAGAATAAGAGAGGTTTGTATTACTTCATTTAAGAGTAGGTTAATTCTGTCCCTGAAACCAAGAACGAAGTTGCCAGCTAGAAGACAAGCTGCTCTTCAGTTAGTAGAACATATGCAGCAATTGAGCTGTCCATACTGAAATGAAGATCTTTTGGGAAGCAGAGGAAATGGTACTGTGTACTCTATCCAAATACTTTTTTTTAAATCACACTTACATTACAACTTTTTTCCATCAGGGAATGAAAGATGATGGCCCTGGGATTTCCGGATAGTTTTCCATCTAGGCACTAACCAGACCTGCTTAGCTGCTAGCCTTGTGAATAATACAAGTGAGTCATGTAACACAGTGTTTGTGTGTGTGTACACCTTAAAGTTGTCTGTCAACTTGTGGTAACCCCATTAATTTTTTAGGCAAAGAATACTCAGAAGTGGTTTTGCCAGTTCCTTCCTCTAAAATATAGCCTACAAACCTGGTATTTGTTGGCAGTCTCCCATCCAAGTACTAACCAGAGCTGATCCTGCTTAGCTTCCAAGATCAGACAGTATCTTCTTCCTTTATGGTATTTAGGCTAATCTGTTCAAGTGCATCCCCACCCCTTAAGTAAAGTGCTGATATTTACGGATCCTGACAATATTGTATCATAGTTCATGTTGGCACTGGGGGAATATCAGCAATTAGTAAAGGATAAAATAACCTTGGTAACAACAAAGAAGTTGTTTAGAGGGAGTCTTCTAGGGGGAGCAACCCTCTCCACATGATCAGTCTTAGTTCCTGCCTTGCTCTAACAAGCATGCTTCTCTTGCTCGCTCTCCTTCCTAGCTTTCCTTGCCTTTTCTCCTAAAATAAAAAAAGTCTTTCCTTCTTTAGTTTGCTTTCCATTTGCCTCTACTGTTTTCCCCTACCCTCTCCCACCCCCACTTCGGCAGATTGCATTCGCTGTCTTGTCTTTTCCTCTCCCCATTTCTCTGCCTTTCATTCCATCCTTTTCCTTCCCTCCCATTTCTACCTTCTGAAACAAACGTGGGCAAAACGAATGCAGCAGCCAGTAGAGGAAGGTTTGAGTGCTGTGGTAGAAGATGTGGGGCCATAACATCCCCCATCAGGCTCCAATGAATATTGGCCCTTTCTGGAGGGTGAGCAAGAAAGCAGAGAGGCCCTAGAAGTGGCAGGTGGGAGAAAATCCCTTTGTTCTACTCAGATGCGCCACAAATACCCAACCTGAAGCGGGCCAGGGTTGGAGGCAGAAACACAGACCATGCAGCTGGCAGAGACAGATGTGAATACAACAGGACCTATTATGATGTTGATTCCAGAGCCAAACACAGCCTCACCTTTGCCTCATTCCTGGGTACCAAGTGTTTCAGTGAGTCACTAGATCCAGTACTCACTGGTACCAAAGACAAAAAGAAGGTACTCATCCATGACAAGAAGAGGGAGAAAAAGAGGCCGGCCAGGCAAGGTCAATCCTCCTTTCAGTTTCCAAATCCTAGCTACCCCCACCCCATTTTTCTTCCTCTTCAAGACAGAGAACTTTAGAAGCTTCAGGCAACAGTGGGGACACTAGAGACAGGAGTCCAAACAGCAGAACTGCCAGGGCACTGAAGTATCCCAAGTGGGCTTCACCAAAAAGGGACAACACAACAACCATCAAGCCTGACTCCAACCCTCCAGTGGGAAGTAGCCTTCAGAGTTTTGTGGATGTGTGGAAACAAACAACCTCAGACTGCTGGGTACAAAGTAGAATTTGCTCATGCCCTCCAGACCTCCAAGATTCAGAAAACCTTTCAAACATAGTCTGTTGCTAGATGCAGTTGCAGTCAGACAGATTGAGACCATAGAAGAGATGCCTCAGTCACAGAGATTGAAAGGTTACTGCTGCATCATCTTACTAGTCTCAAAGAGGAACAGATCACGAAGGACAATTCTGAACCTCAGAAGAGTAAACAGATTTATCAAGAAGTGCTACTTCCTGATGGAAATGCTGAAAAGTATTCTGCAAGCCATCCAGCCAGGGGACTTCCTAGCTTTTCTCAATTTAACAGAAGCATATTTGCATTTTATGATCAATCAAGAGCATTGCAGATTTCTTCACTTTGCCTATGCAGGGAAGCATTACTAGTGTCATGCCCTCCTGTCTGACTTAACATCAGCCCCCAGAGGTCATAGTAGCCTAGGTAGCAGGAAGGAGAAGGGAGCACATCCACATTTATCCATATTTGGATGATCATCTGGTGTGCACAACATTTTTTCAGCACGGCCAAAGAAATGTACAAGTGCTAAATTCACGGGATTGCCATGGTTTTCTGGTAAATAGTGGAAAGAGCCACCTTACCACACTTCAGTGGATCCAGCATTTGGGAGCAGTGATGGACACCAATGCAGGCATGGTTGCTCTACCTCCAGAGAGAATCCAGAGCATCAAGAAGGCCACTGCTCAAGTAAAGCAGGCGAAGGAAATGGACCTGTCCATCCTAGTGCACCTCCAAGGCCTTATGATCACAGTGATAGATTGCCTTCTATGGGTGAGGTTCCACTCCAAACCTCTTCAGTGGCTCCTCCTCTCATTTCAGTCTGCCATAGCAGCCAGAAGTCACCAGAAGATCAAAGCGCCGTTGGAGGCAATCCAGTCTCTGGCTTGGTGGGCTTCCCGGCAGTTCACATGAGGAGATCCTTCTGGGACACATCAGAAGCCTAGATCACCACCAACGCAGGTGTAAGAAGCAGGACTACCTTCAGGTCTCTGTTCCTTCACTCCTGGAGTTCCTTCAAGAAGGGATAGATAAGGACCTGAGGCCAAACACAGTTGAGAGGCAGTTTACTGCTACTGCTACATGTCCATCCTTCCTCCAGGAAAAGTTGACAAGATATCTGCAGATTCATTAGGGAACTATCCCTCTCAGCTCTTCCTCTCAGTTCCTGTCATCAAGGCACTTACAGTAGCTCCCTTCAAGCTAATTAGGGAAGCATTGCTCAAGCACATGACATGGAAGGCACTCGTGTTAACAGTCATCACATCAGCATGCAGGGTGTCCGAATTGGGAGCCTTGTCAGCAAGAAATGAGCTGTATGAAATAAAACTGGACTTAATCTGGCTGAGAATAGATCTCTCCTTCATATCAAAAGTCAACTTACCATTTCACAGGAACAGGATGTGATATTGCCATCCTTCTGCCTCAACCCACCCAAACCATTGAAGAAGATATGGCACGCTTTAGATGTTTGGCGGACGACCAAGGTGTGCCTAAAAAAGACAACCAGTTCCAGAAGGCAGATTCCTTGTTGTGTCTTTCAGTCAGCACTCTCAAGGAAAGAAGATCTCTTCCTCCATACTGAGCCGATGGATTAGAGACAGTATCTCACACACACTGTTACAAGGTGATAGGAGTGCCAGTACTGAGACTGGTCCAGGTGCATTCCACCAGGAGCATGGCAACCACAGCAACATTTGCAGCCAACATGCTCCAGATTTGAGATTTGCAGGGCAGTTACATGGAAGATACTGTCGATATTTGTTAGGCATTACATACTGGATGCCTTTAGGCAAAGAGTCCTTCAGCAGGTGGTTGATCATTGAGAGTTCTTTTCCTCTGGTACCAGCTATCCCACCCTATTAAGGGTGCTTTTGTACATCTCATAGCCAGGATGCTACTCCCCTCTCCACTGGAGAAAGAACTTTTTGTCTTACCTGTGAGACAGGCCTTTTCAGTTGAAGAAGGGACAAGCATCCTTCCCACTGTGGGTTGGTGGCTGGCACTTGGGCAAAGGTTTGGTTCATAGTTAGGTCAGGATTGGAATGGAATGCAGAATACTGCTCTGTTACTTACCTGTTAGGTATTCTCTGGAAGTCTCCTTCCTGCTTTGGTTCCTCATTATTCTGGTGTTCCTTCTAGTTCGGGATCCTATAGCTCCATTTGTAGAAGAAAATTAGTTTAATTTCTACTTACTTGTATTTTGTTTTTCTCCCAGTATGGGACCAAAGTTAGCTGTACATTGTACTTTAAAAATGAATATGTTTCCAAATGACTTATAGACTGAAATGGGAGTTAACAGTTTTTCTTTTCTTTTTCTGGTAATTTCCATTTTTTTCTGGAAAAAAACAGGGGAAAAAAACAGGGGAAAAAACCCTGCTTTTTCCCATGGTTTCAAAATCTCCAGGAATTTTACATCTTTAGCAACAAATATCTACTTCTGTCCTTATTCTCTGAATGTTTTATTTTTAATGATCATGTTGTTTATCTGATGTTGAAAGGAAAAACAAAAGGAAAATGAATTTTTGGTTGGTATGTAAACATTGTTTTGTATTCATGGGTTTTGTAAAAATGAAGTCACCTTTACATCATCCATTTTATTTGTCCACCTTTACATGGCAATAGCTCAGGTGATTCTGGCTATTATTTGATATCCTACTTGCTATTTACTAATATAGATGGTTTCCATTCTTTTGTCATGGTAACTGATTTATAGAAACATTTAAAATCCTTTCAGGTATCTGTGGCTATAAAATTTACAGTTTTTCATCTTTTTGGATTGTATTTCAGAATCCATCCAACTTGATAGTCATTGTATAGCCTTAGAATCTTTCACTGAGATGTGAAAGAGAGCCATTCCATCAGCACTTCTGAAAGATCAGCTCCATCAAGCTCCTCCCTTAGCTATCACAAGGTAGGAGCCATTTCATCAGGCTGTGGCAGAGACACATGAGAAACAGGGCCAGTCTATCTGGCTTCTCACATCCCAGCTTCTAACTAGTAATGAATTTGCTTCTTTTCTCTTTCCTTCCCTTTCATTTTGTACCGTATCTGGGACTGTGTTGTTTTCACTGATTGTAAGTAAGCTGCTCTAGGAATGTTTTATGTTGAAGACTGGGGCAAAAATGCTTTAAATAAATAGATGATAATGCTGGGCTATGTTCTACAGTGTGTGTGTGTATGTTTCTTCAAGCCACCTGTGAACTTATGATGACCCTGTGAGCTTCATGGGGTTTTTGAAGGCAAGGAATACTCAGAGGTGGTTTTTGGCAGGTCCTTCCTCTGAAAGATTGCCTACAGCACCTGCTATTCATTGGAGGCCTCCCATCTGAGTACTCTTGAGTACAGAGCTGACACTGCTTAGCTTCCAAGATCAGACATGCCATTTAATTCTGCAGTGTATTATACACATAGTGATCATTTTGGTACATCCTTTGACAAGTTAGAAAAGCAGCAACATCAGCATTGTGTATCAGGTCCTGCCCACTTCTTTTCACTTCCAATCTCCAAGAGGGAGGAATTGGACTTCTGTGTTGCAGTAGCTTTCCATTTCCTCATTTGATTTGACATTGCAGCAGAACCAAAAAGTGAAACTGAATGCAGTCGTTCTGGACAGAGTCCTGATTCAGTGGAAAATGTTGCCTTTGCAGGTTCATAGGGCAAAAGGCACAGTTTATGAAAACAATTATTTCTTTCAAGGCAATTAGGGAGAGAGATTATTCATTTTATCATCTTATTCTTCACAGCATTTGAATACGGGGAATGATTTTGACATGTGGTGGTTTCAGCAAGGCCTGAGTATTTTGCCTTCTGCCCTTGTCATTTGGTTGTCTGCTTCCTTTCTGTTTTCCTACATTACTGCAGTTTTGTTACATCATGTTGACCCTTTGGTGCCCTACATCAGGTCAGTAACTCTTCTACTGTTGTTCTTTTACCTGTATCGTAATGCCCTTTGTTAGGAAAGCCTTCCCCCTCCTTCCAGCCCTCTATTTCTTTTTTTAAACCATACATATGCAGATTGAAAGTTGTAGTATCTAAACTCTTTAAGTATAAAGTGAAAGGTCATTGTAAATTATATCTCTATAAATGCAGAATATATTACACGGGAAACTTTTTCTTGTATTGAGAGCAACATTACCTTCTAAAAGTAGGGAAGAGGTCAAAGTAGGAAGACGTCAAAATCAAAGTGCCTTTCTCTCTCCCTCTCCCTCTCCCGCTCTCTCTTACACACACACACGCATGTACACACACAGAGTGCATTGTCCAGTTACAGTGAGGGTAAAATGACTGCAGTGTCACAACTAGGAAAGGAAGAGTTAACTTTCCCCTCCAGTTTAGAGCTCCCCAAACTGTTCGTCTCACATTGCAATTACACTTGGAAGAAAACTTCCATTGTCTTCAGTGGAAGTCTTTTTCTGGGCCTAACTGCAACACAGCAGGCACAGCTAGAGACAGGAAGATTACCACAGGAGTCAGTATTATGGGGCCCTCCAGATATTGTTGAACTGCCACGTCCAGCATTCCTCGCCATTGACTGTGCTGTTTTGGGCTGCTGGAAGTGGTGGATCAACAATATCTGAAGGCAGCACAGTTCCCAAGGGTGGTTACCAGCATGTAATGAGAAGCTATTTGAACTCAGAATCTCTTCCTTGCAAGCTTCATAGAAGTGAATAGGACTGAAGAGCATTTTAAGACAGCCATGTAAGAGGGATTCCCAGTAGGCAATATTCATGATGTTCATAGACTCTTTGTAACAAGCTATGTAATGGACATTTGATAGTGTCATCCTGATTTCATCTTTGTGGACTGCCAGCTTTTCTTACTGCAACTCCATATTGATGATTATTTTAATGGGGGGAACTTAAGCTTATCTAGCAAAGCAAAAAAAGATGTTTAAATGCTTGTTGCTCTCCCTTGTTCTTACTTAGCTTTTTCTGGGAAATGCAGTTCACACACTTTCCAGTTCCTGCACATGTTTGTAGCTATCAATAATTAATTTAGAGGGTAGAACTGCCTGAAACTATGTTCTAAATATGAGAGAGAATTTGTAGGTGTATAAATCCTACAATATTGAAGTTTGAAGTACAATACTATAGAATTTTAATGTTGTCATCAAGCAAGCCAACAGACTGGCAGTGTTACATTTAAGTTACCCAGTGGTGACTTTCATGTCAGCTGGGCAGTGAATCAACTTCAGATTTTAATCTAAACTTTAAAGAAGCTATGCAAGATTCCAAAGCATTCAAAGTTAATTTGTTACCCCAGTGATAGGGAACCCACCATCTGCCCCTGGAGTTAACCTCTTTACTTCATTACGATAGCATCTACAGGTTCAAAAACAAGTCATTTAAAACTCTTTCGTATCTTTAGCTCTCTAAATACAGTAAAATAATGGCATAGTATGAACAGTTCTATATAATGATATCACTACCACATCTTCCAAACAGTGAAAAGTTTCAGGGTCTCAGCCTTTACCCAGGATTCATTTCCCTTTGAAGCAGATAATTCACTTTCCTTAGAAGTATGACATTTTCAACATATAAACTTTATATGTTGAGCATGCAGTGCAGGTCTACAACATTAACAGTGCAACAGATCCCTGCTTCCAGTTGGCTTTCTAGGAAAGTGCGTCATTCTGTTTCAGCAGAGATTGCCCCAAAAGTTCATTGGTGTTAATTGGGTTTCCATTGTCTTTTACCAGCTCTTTGAGAGGTTTTGCCTTATGCATTTACAATGATACTTTCTTTGCTGAATCAGGTGTTAGAAGGCATCCTGAGCCTCTTTGGAGTCAGGGGGCTATAATGCACTCTGGGAGTTCACTTAGACTAATCCTCGACTTAGTGCACATATTTCCTTTCTTCTCAGAAAGATCCACCATGTCACTTCATTTATATTCCATTTTAGGAAGAAACTTCTTGTATTTAGCTAGTTTTAATTATCACAGTATCTTTATTCAGGGCTTTTACACAGAACTTGTTCTAGAGTTCTTGATTTATTAATAGCCATTCCCTATTATGTTTTTCTCTGTGCAGAGATCCAACATGCTGTAACCAAACATACAGGATGACTAAGTAAATATGTTCAGCAGGTGATCTGCAAGGGAATGCAGTAAAGCAGAGCTCTTAGCTTCTGAGTTATAGCATACCAGCAGCTTGATTTTGAGAGGATGTTAATCCCTGTTTATGTTGTTTCTGGTTGAGGCTAGGCAGAACAAGTTGCTTTTTAGGATTTCACCTTTATTTACCAATGCAAACTTTGAATCTTTCAGTAAGCTAGCCTATTTGTGTCACATGTTTCCAGAGTTTGCTTTTATGCAATGTGGGAGAAATGTGATCATACAGTGAGCAATTATTAAGTAGAACACTAAGCATCTCCTTCAAACAGTTTATTTGGAGTGTCTTAAAAGTGTATTTGCATCACAAAAAGCAGAATATCATATGTTATGCTTCTTTCAGTGATGCAGGGACAACACCTCCTGAAAGATGTTTGTTTGGGATAATGTTAAACATTGCTGCTCTTCTGGGTAAGTACAGATTGAAAGAATACTTAGCTTTTGGAGGATGCTTGGGCTTTGATGGTGCTCCAAAGGGAAAGAATTCTACAGCTGTAGAAATAGGATACCTATTAAAATTGTTTTGAGATGTGGAATGGCACACTGCTAGAACACAGATGAGGAGACCACTGGTATATCTTAATAATGGTAAATACAGGTGGTAGTGTGATCACGGCATTTTAATTATTTCATAGATAATCATGGCAAACCTGTCTGTATCAGAGCTGACTGAAGAAACAAGCTGTCTGAGGTTTAGGCAGTATGCATTCAAGCTGCCCAGGCTAGGACCTGAATCTTATTTCAGCACTGGTGGCAAGAGGCAGCAGGCAGCTTAGAGGGTGTGCAGTATACCTTCTGACACACATTGCTGTCTTCTCATGTCTTGCCACCATTCTCCATAATACTACACTACATCCTCTACTACACAGAATCTTTCCACTTGAAGCAACTGCTTCTTTTTAGCTCTGATCTGTATTTTTTATATATATATATATAATTGCCCTCAGGTCTTCTTACACAAAGTTCCATCCAGTTACACTTCCTCCACTGAAAGAATGCTCCTTGGTCCAGCAGTAACTTCCATGCAATAAAGAACTAAAGGAACTAGGTGGGAAGTAATTAGAGAAGATAATTAAGGCAATAATGTGGGAAGCAATTAGATTTCAGCTTCCTACTGTCAGCCTGCCATGGTGCTTCCTGTGTCATTCTAAGTAGAATAGATTTGAGGATAATATGATGAATTGCCAGAAGTTGCCTTACTATCTATTTCACTGACAGAAACCTCGACTGGATCAAAGAACCTTGACTGGATCAAAGAACCTTCTGTCCAAGGCGATATATTACTCACATACAATAATCAGCCTTTAATTCTATATTTCTTTAATTGAGTTTTGCATGTTTGATGTCTGTTTTTATGCAACCATAACAGTAACCCTTGGTTTCTACCATCTTTTTAGTTGACTAGGAGACTCTCATAAGTCTATCCTTACTATTTATATTGTTCATTCACAGGCATTGCTACCATGTATGTTCGATACAAGCAAGTCAGTGCTTTGATTCCTGAAGAACCCAAACTCCTCAGATTAAATAAATTTGGCGTTACGTTAGGATGGGTTAGCTGCTTCGGGCTTTGCATCATTGCAAATTTCCAGGTTTGTGTTTAATTTTTAATTTAGGGGAATTATAGGGGTACCACTCATAAGTACAACACATATTATAGAAACATGGAATGTGAGAAGGATGAATCAGAATTGGCTAGACATAGACAAAACAAGAAATGGAATGCATAGACATTGCAGTTGTTAGGGTGAGTGAACTAAAGTGGACAGGAATGAGACATTTTTAGTCAGATAATTACATAGTGTCTTACTCAGAAACAGAAAAAATTAAGGAATGGGTGGCATTAATAGTGAGGTAAGATGTAGCAAAGGCAGTCAACGGATGTAATGTAAAGTCTGACCGAATATCAATAAGACTTCAGGGAAGATACATCAGTATAACCATAATCCAAGTGTATGCTCCAACTGCAGAGGCAGAGGAAGAAGAAACTGAAAGATTATGTGCTTTCCAGTCCAGGAGGAAATTGATCACACACCAAAACAGGACATGCTGTTAATCATAGGCAATCAGAATGCAGAAGTAAGAAACAGAGCAAAATCCAAGATTGTAGGAAAATTTGGCTTAGGATCAAGAAAAGAGGCAGGAGAACAACTGAATGAATTTTGTGAGGCCAGCAGTTTGTTCATTGCAAACACATGCTTCATGCAACCTAAAAGGTGGCTATATACCTCAGGATCACCAGGTGGCCAACCTAAGAGTCAAATAGACTACGAAACTGGAAGCAGAAGATGGAGACTTTGTTCTCTCTGCAAAAATAAGACAGGGAGCAGATTGTGGCAACACCATAAACTGTTAATATCAAAAATTAGAGTAAAGCTGAAGAAGAACACTAAACCAACTATTGTGCCAAAATACAATATGAAAAACATCTCCATAGAATTTAAAGATAATGTTAATCATAGAATCATAGAATCATAGAAATGTAGAGTTGGAAGAGACCACACGGGCCATCTAGTCCAACCCCTTACCATGCAGGAATACCCTGAAAGCACTCCCGACAGATGGCCATCCAGCCTCTGCTTAAAAACCTCCAAGGAAGGAGACTCCACTACACTCTGAGGCAGCATATTCCACTGTCGAACAACCCTGACTGTCAGGAAGTTCTTCCTGAGGTTGAGGTGGAATCTCCTTTCCTGCAGCTTGAATCCATTGCTCCTTGTCCTGGTCTCTGGAGCGGCAGAAAACAAGCCCTCTCCCTCCTCTACATGGCATCCCTTCAAATATTTAAACATAGCTATCATATCCCCTCTTAACTTTCTCTTCTGCAGACTGAACATACCCAGCTCTCTAAGTCTGTCCTCATAGGGCATGGCTTCCAGGCCCTTCACCATTTTGGTCGCCCTCCTCTGAACCTGCTCCAGCTTGACCATGTCCTTCTTGAATCGGGGTGCCCAGAACTGGACACTGTATTCAAGATGAGGTCTAACCAAAGCAGAGTAGAGTGGTACCAGTACCTCCCTCGATCTAGACACCATACTCCTATTGATGCAGCCGAGAATTGCATTGGCTTTCTTGGCTGCTGCATCACACTGCTGACTCATGTTCAGCTTGTGGTCTATTAAGACTCCTAGATCCCTTTCACACGTACTGCTATCTAGCCACGTGTCCCCCATCCTATATTTCTGCATTCCCTTTTTTCTACCTAAGTGTAGGACCTTACACTTCTCTCTGTTGAATTTCATTTTGTTAGCCTTCGCCCAGCTCTCCAATCTATCCAGGTCATTCTGAATTTTGATCCTGTCCTCTGGCATATTAGCAACCCCGCCCAATTTGGTGTCATCTGCAAATTTGATGAGCATGCCCTCTATTCCTTCATCCAAGTCATTGATGAAAATATTGAACAGGACTGGGCCCAGGACAGAACCCTGTGGCACCCCGCTAGTCACTTCTCTCCAGGATGAAAAGCAGCCATTGGTGAGCACCCTTTGGGAACGGTCAGTCAACCAGTTACAGATCCACCTGACAGTAGCTCTGTCCAGCCACATTTTACTAGCTTCTTTGCAAGAATGTCATGGGGAACTTTGTGAAAGGCCTTACTGAAATCGAGAAATGCTACATCCACAGCATTCCCTTCATCTGTCAAGCTAGTAACTCTATCATAGAAAGAGATAAGATTAGTCTGGCATGACTTATTTTTGAGAAATCCATGTTGACTTCTCGTGATTACCGCGTTGCTTTCTAAGTGATTAGAAACTGACTGCTTAATGATCTGCTCCAGGATCTTTCCGGGTACTGACGTCAGGCTGACTGGGCGATAATTATTTGGGTCCTCTTTTTTTCCCTTCTTGAAGATGGGGACAACATTTGCCCTGTTCCAGTCCGCTGGAACTTCTCCTGTCCTCCAAGATTTCTCAAAGATTATAGCAAGCGGTTCTGAAATGACCTCTGCCAGTTCTTTTAATATCCTAGGATGCAATTCATCTGGCCCTGGAGACTTGAATTCATCCAATGTGGCCAGGTATTCCTGTACCACCTCTCTACCTATTATGTGCCTCATTTCCCCTGCTTCCTCACCTGCTCCCCAACCGCCAGGTTGAGTGCTTGTATCCTTCTCGGAAAAAACTGAGGCAAAGAAGGTGTTACGTAGTTCTGCCTTTTCTCTTCCCCTGTTAGTAATTCGCCATCTTCTCTGCACAGTGACCCTATCGCCTCTTTCTTTTTCCTTTTGCTGCGGACATATTTAAAAAAGCCCTTTTTATTGTTTTTAATGTCTCTGGCCAGCCTAAGTTCATTCTGTGCTTTAGGCTTTCTGACCTTCTCCCTACATCTCCTGGCTACTTGCTTAAATTCTTCTTTGGTGATTTCCCCCATTTCCTGTACACATTTCTCTTAACGCTTAGCTCAGCTGAGAGTTCTTTAGTCAACCATTCTGGTTTCTTCAGATGCCTTCCATTTTTCCTCCTTATTGGCACAGTTTTAGACTGTGCCTTCAGTATCTCCCTTTTAAGGAACTCCCATGCCTCCTGAACTCCTTTCTCTTTCACTATTCTTGACCACAGAATTTCAGCCAGCAGCTCCTTAAGTTTACAGAAGTCCGCTTTTTTAAAATCTAAGATGAGTGTCTGGCTACACTTATCTTCTCCTTCCCACTGAATGCCAAATTCCAATAGGGCATGGTCACTCCCCCCTAAAGATCCAACCACTTCTACCTCATTAACAAGGTCATCCCTATTGGTCAGGATCAGATCTAGAATATTTGATCCCCTTGTCGCCTCTTCCACTTTCTGGACCATGAAATTGTCTGCAAGACAAGCAAAAAACTTGCTGGACCTTGCTGTCTTGGCAGAGTTTGACTGCCAACATATATTCAGGTAATTGAAATCTCCTATTATTACTGTATCTCTCCTTTTTGAATGCGCGGTCATTTGGTTGAGGAAGGCGTCATCAAGGTCCTCAGTCTGGGTTGGAGGTCTGTAGTAAACCCCCACCAGAATATCCCTGTTGTTTCTCGCTTCCTTAATTCTTACCCAGATGCTCTCGACCTGGCTTTCTGGGTTTAAGTCGTGGATCTCTTCACAGGTGAAAACATCCTTGACATACAAGGCTACTCCTCCTCCTTTCTGGTTTGGTCTATTTCCACAAAATAGGCTATACCCCTCTATTCCTACATTCCAATCCTGAGACTTATCCCACCAGGTCTAAGTGATGCCTATCATACCGTATTTATTTTGTTGTACTAGGAGTTCAAGTTCATCTTGCTTGTTTCCCATACTCTGCGCGTTAGTGTAGAGACACTTAAATCCCCGGGCCCTTCCTGCAAGTCCTGTACTATAGTTTCTACTCCTCCCACCATTGGATGCTTGTACTACTTGGTCAGTATCATTTGGGCCTTTTCCCCCTGCACTCGCCGAGTCTTTGCGCTGAATAATATTGTCTCCCTCCCCAGCAGAACTTAGTTTAAAGACCTCTTAATCCTCCGTGCAAGACTGCGAAAACATTCCTGCCAAGTTTCGTGAGGTGCAGCCCATCCCTTGCCAGAAGCCCACGTTCATGGAAATTCAGGCCGTGTTCCAAAAACCCAAACCGTTCCCGGCAGCACCGTGTGCGGAGCCAGTTGTTGACCTCTGCTATTGCCCTTTCCCTTTGTGCGCCATATCCTTGAACAGGGAAGAGAGATGAAATGACCACCTGCGCACCAAGGTCCTTAAGCTTTGTCCCCATAAGCTCATAGTCCTTTGCGATGTGGTAAAAGCTGCGCCTCGCAGTGTCATTGGTTCCGACATGAACCACAGTGAGGGGCTTATGGTCCGTGGGCTCGACCAGCCTGGTTAGCCTCTCCGTTATGTGGTTGATCTTGGACCCAGGAAGACAGCAGACTTCTCGATTGAACTTGTCGGGTTTGCAAATTGCCGTTTCAGTTCCTCTGAGCAAGGAGTCCCCAACAACCAGAACTCGCCTCCTCTGAGGCTTGTCCGGGGCTCCTCGACGAGCAGGTTCTTCTAGGACTGCCTGGGCATTCTGTTGAGGCTGGGAGTGTTGATCTAGTTCCTGTTGCCGAAGTTGGATTCCTTCTTGTTGACATTCTGTTCCCTCCTCCTGTTGCTCCTCATCGTTCATAAGGCCAAGAACTTTGAAGCGATTGTGTAGGTTGAGAGTCTCTGTTTCCTTCCTGGTCCTCCTACTCCTCCGTGTGACATTCCTCCAAGCATCCGTTTCTTGGCCCAGTGTGCTGACTTCCTGATCTAGCAGCTTCCCTGCGCATTCGGTCTTCAGGAAGGTCTTCTCTGCCCTATCCAAAAACTCCTCACCTTCCCTAATAAGACGAAGATTAGAAACTCGTGCCTCCAGCTGTTAAAAATAGATTTACTCTATTAAGTCTAATTGACCAGGAGCCAGAAGAATTCTAGACTGAAGCCAGAGACACTGTCAGGGACAAATGCCAAAAGAAACTATCTGCAGCCAGCAAGAAGCCTCATTGAAACTCTTCAAGCAGTTAAGGTCAGATGAGAAGCAAAGGTAAAAGGTGACAGAACCCAGGTCAGAACACTCAGTGCAGCTTTTCAGGGAATTGTGCACAGAGACAAAGAGAACTACTATGCTAATCAATGCAGAGAAACAGAAGACCTCTTCCACAAGATTCAAGAAAACAAAGAGAAATTTAAATCAAGAGTGAGAATGGTCTGTGACCAAAAGGGAGGCATGTTACATGACCAAGTATAAATAAAAAGACAATGGAAACAATTCTCAGGAGAACTATATAAAAGGGATGAAAGAATGACGGAGTCATTGAAGAAAGAACCATTTGAAGATGAACCTAGTTTTAGAAAGTGAGGTGGAAGCTACACTCAGCACTTGGGAGAAATGAATCGCCAGGAATAGATGATGTGCCAGTAATGCTGCATCAAGCTACAGAGACAGGATCTACTCTAGTTCTAAGTAAAATCTGCCAAGAAGTATGGAAAACAAAAGAATGGCCCACAGATTGGAAATGTTTGATATCCATTCCAGTTCCCAAAGAAGAGGACACCAGGGAGTTCAGTAACCACAGGACCATTGCAGTAATCTTCCATGCAAGCACAGTGATTTTCAAATGACTTTTACCATATATACCAGATATTCAAGTTGGATTCAGGAATGGAAGAGGCACTAGAGATTATATTGGAAACTCACTTTGGACAAAGGAGCATACCAAAGAATTTCAGATAATCAGCCTATGCTTCATAGATTATAGCAAATTGTGTAGATTGACTGTGTAGATCGTGAAAACCTATGGATCACTCTTAAAGAAATAGATGTGCTGCAACATTTGGCAGTCCTGCTGTGTAACCTGTACTCAGGATAAGAGGCTACTGTTACGACAGAATATGGACAAATGAAATGGGTTTTAATTGGCAAAGCTGTCAGACAAGGTTGCATGTTATCACCCTGTTTATTTAACTTGTGCAGTGAACATACCATACCTATAGCAGGATTAGACACAGAAGAAAGAGGTGTGAAAATTGGATAAGGGAACGTCAATTAAGATATGCAGATGACATCATACTACTAGCAGAAAATAACAAAGACTTGGAGCAATTACTGAAGAAAGTCAAGGAGGAGAGTGCAAGGGCAGATTTACAGTTGAACATGAAGGAAACAAAAATAATGACCATAGATGATTTGTGTAACTTAAAAGCAGACAATGATGACATTGAAATAGTTCAAGGTTTTCCATAACTTAGTCCAGTCATTAACCAGAATGGAGACTGATATGTCATTGAATACTAAAGTTAACTTGGTCCATCTCGTCCTATTTCCAGTTTCTGAGTATGGTTGTAAAACTGGACAAGGAAGATGCCATTGTATTTTCAGTTTCAATATGTGGTTGTGAAAACTGGACAGAGAAGAAATCTGATAGGGAGAAAATCAACTCATCCAAAATGTGGTTCTGGAGAAGAGTTCTACGTATACTGTGAATAGCTAAAAAGACAAATACAAATAAAAATACAAAAAAGACAAGTAAATAGATCCTAGAGCAAATCAAACCTGAACTTTCCATAGAAGCCAAGATGACTAAATTGACTAAACTGAGATCACTGTACTTTGGACATGTCCTGGGAAGACATGACTCAATAGCAAAGACATTGATGCTTGATAAGGAAGAAGGCAGTGGGAAAAGAGGAAGACCATGTTATAGATGGATAGACTCAAGGAAGACACATCCCTGAATCTGCAAGAGTGGTTGAGGATAGGGTAACTTGGAGCTCTTTCATCTATAGGGTTGCCATAAGTCAGCTTGTCAGCAGTTAACAACATCAATATCATAAGTGTGTGTTATTATTTTAGAAGCTGAATACAGATTGACTTTCTGCTTTCATGTGGGTAGTGAGTGCACCTTGAAAAGCACATTTCTGTTTCTCAGTTTGTTTCTCCTTTCTGTTGGACTTTGTTTGCCATACCTGTGCTACAAGATTGCCTTGCCCTAGCAATGTTCCTAAGTAAATGTACTTAGTTATCAATTACTAAGTTTCATTTTATTTGCTTTGGCTGTATTACAGACCAAAGTTTGACACATTAGCAAGCAAAATATTGAAATAAAAACCAGATTGCAAATATAGCTGAAACAGGTGACTTTATGGTAGAAAAAAATATGGTGTTAAATACAAGAGAAAGTTGACATCGTTTCCCGAATAACAAGTTAGCAGAATTAAAGAAATCCATGAAACAGTGAATGAGAATGATATTGAAAAATGTGACACCCTATTGCTATTTCTAGATCAAAATTTGCTGATTTTGGAAATGTATTTTTATGAGCAATTAATGAGCGTTATGCTAATGAATCAGCTTTCTGGCAGTGTCCTTAATTCTTCATTTGGTATTTTAGAACTCTCAATTATATTCCATGGTAAGGACTGGAATAGTAGACAATAACTTAAAGAAAAATCCTACCTACAGTGTTTACACTTAGCAAGGGGAAAGAAGGTTGTTCCTGTACAGCCTGCCCACTTTGAATTGACTGTGCCAGTTTATGCCATCTGGCTCCTCAAATGCTTTCTAGGCTCTTGGGAACTGGCTTGGCTGCTAATGTGCATTTTGAGGAAAGTAGCTGGTTTTGCATTGCAAATGACATTTATGTCAATTACCAAAATGCTACATACCAAAGTCAATGTTATGGATCAGGGGTTCTCCACTCCCTCAACAGTGTGTACAAATTATCAATTCTAGATATCAGACGTAATTCTACATCCATTATTCCACCATCTCAGTTATCAATAATGTTCAGCTTACATTTAAGCCCAGAGACTTCTTTTTGAAATTGACTTACGATCCTAAGTAGTGTTTTATATAATTGATCTTAGGTATGATGTTTGAGGATCCTGGTTTTTCCTATAATACTGATATTATTTGTAATTTTATTTATATACTAGTTGAAGAATATGTAGTGCTGCCTGTATCTGTACAACTGGGACTCTATTTCTCACAACCCCTTTTTTCACCTGTGGAATTTTAGTGCACCACCTCAACAGGTCCTCTCCCATTTTCCTGTCCTTTAGTTAACATCAATAAACTAATAGCAGTTCCATAGCCTTCTCTTCTTTTCCCATCTTTTTTCTTCCCTCAGGAGTTTTAGCAGCAGAGCCTCAGAGAGACTCTCTTATGTTCTAGTCTTTCTAAAAAGATCATAGAGTTGGAAGGGGCTTCTTGCTAGGGCATGGTTTCTAGGCATTCTTCCATTTTGGTGGCCCTCCTTTGGACACATTCCAGCTTGTCAATATCCTTCCTGAACTGTGGTATCCAGAACTGGACACAGTATTACAGGTGGAGTCTGACCAAAGCAGAATAGAGTGATACTATCACTTTCCTTGACCTAGACACTATACTGCTAGTGGTGCAACCCAGAATCGCATTGGCTTTTTTAGCTGCCAGATTACACTACTGACTCATGTTCAGCTTGTTGTCTAAGACTCCTAGATTCTTTTCACATGTACTGAAGTCAAGCCAGGTGTCATATTTATGCATTTCATTTTTTCTGCCAAGGTGTAGAACCTTACACTTCTCTGTGTTGAAATTCATTTTGTTAATTTTGGCCCAGCTCTCTAATCTGCTAGGGTCATTTTGAATTCTGATCCTGTCCTCTGGGGTGTTAGCTACCTTTCCTAATTTGGTGTCACTTGCAAGTTTGATAAGAATGCCCTCTATTCCCTCATCCAAATCATTGATAAAGATGTTGAATAGCACTGAGCCCAGGACAGAACCCTGTGGTAGCCCACTCATCACTTCTCTCCAAGAGCGAGAGGAGTCAACCAATTACAAATCCACCTTACAGTAGCATTGTCTAGTCTGGATTTTGCTAGCTTATTTGCAAGAATACAAAGACCTTACTGAAGTCAAGATATGCTATATCCACAGTATTCCCTTCACCTACCAAGCTAGTAACTCTATCAAAAAAAGAGAGAGAGAGGGAGAGAGAGAGAGAGAAGAAGGTTCGTTTGGTGTGACTTGTTTTTGAGAAACCTGTGTTGACTTTCAGTGATCATGAGATTCCTTTATAAGTGCTTACAGACTATCTGTTTAATAATCTGTTCTAGAATCTTTCCCAGTCTTGATGTCAGGCTAACTGGGTGGTAATTGAGTTTTTGAAGGCGGGGGCAATACCTGCCCTCTTCCGTTCTGCCAGGACTTCTCCCATCTTCCAGGAATTTGCAAAGATTATTGCCAGTGGTTCTGGAATTCCTTCTGCCAGTTCTTTTAATACCTTTTGATGTAATTCTTCCGGCCCTGGAGGCTTGAATATATTTAGAGTGGCCACGTATTCTTATACAACCTCTTTACCCATATTGTTCTGCATTTCTCCTGCTGCATCATCCACTCCATATTCCCCAGGTAGAGCCTTGTTTTCTTTTGGGAGAAGACCAAGGCAAAGAAGATGTTGAGTAGTTCTGCCTTTTCTCTGTCCCTTGTTAGCATTTCACCATCTTCTCCATGCAGAGGCCCTACCATTTTCTTACTGTTCCTTTTGCTGTGAACTTAACCAAAAAAGCCTTTACTGTTTTTAACTTCTGTAGCAAGCCTGAGCTCATTCTGCACTGTAGCTTTTCTGACTTTCTTCCTACGCTTGCTGGCTATCTGATTGAATTCCTCTTTGGTGATTTCCTCCTTTTTCCATATTGTACATGTCCCTTTTAAATCTTAGCTCCATTGAAAGTTCTTTACACATCTATCCCAGATTCTTTAGACACTTCCCATTTTCCCTCTTTATTGGAATTGTTAGAAATTGATCCTTCAGTATCTCACTTTTAAGAAACTCCTATCCATCATAAACTCCTTTCTCTTTTAGAGTTTCTGACCATGGGCTCAATTCCAATATTTCTCTAAGTTTACTAAAATCAGCTTTCTTAAAGTCTAGAATGCGTGTCTGACTATGTTTGGCTTTCCCTTTCCACTGTATAATAAACTCCAGGTGAACATGGTCATTTCCACCTAAGGTTCTTGCCACTTCCACCCCATTAACCAGGTCATTGTTGTTGGGCAAGATCAAATCTAAAATAGCTGTTCCCCTTGTTCCCTCTTCCACCTTCTGAACTATGAAATTGTTTTCAAGTAAGTGAGGAGTTTGTTGGACCTGATACTCTTGGCAGAGTTTGACCTCCAACAAATATCAAGATAGTTGAAATCTCCCATTACTACTGCTACCATTACTACTATATCTGTTTCTGAATGTTTGCTCATCTGTTCCAGGAAGGCATCATCCAAGTCTTCATACTGGCTTGGAGATCTGTAGTAGGCTCCCCACAATGACGTCACTGTTGTTTCTCTCCCCCTTAATTTTTACCCAGATGCTCTCAACTTGGCTTCTCGGATTTAAATCATGGATTTCTTCACAGTTGTAAATATCGCTGACAGATAATGCTACTCCTCTTTTCCTGTTTCATCTGTTTCTCTGAAATAGGTTATACCCTTCTCTTACTACATTCCAATCATGAGACTCATCCCACCAAGTTTCAGTGATGCTTATCATATCATATTTACTTTGCTGTGCTGTGAGTTCAAATTCATCTTGTTTATTTCCCATGTTCTGTGCATTAGTGTAGAGGCACAGGTGACTCTCCCTAGCTGCTTGTTTAAGTATTTTTCCCTCCCGCTGGGTTTCCATACTGTTTGCGCAGTGCTCTCTATGAGATTTGGACTATCATCTCCAGCACTTGATGAATTCCTGCCCTCAAGAATATTGCCTCTCCCTCCCAGTAATTCAGTTTAAAGCCCTCCTAATTAGGTTTGTCAGACTCTTAGCAAAAATATTGCTATCTATGTTTATGGACTTATGAAGTACTGCTGAGCCAAGTATCCTCCATCCTATACCTGTGAATTTGGTTTTTATGGCCTAAATGTACAATTTTGCATTTGTCTCTACTGAATTTCATTTCATTAAGTTCAGACCAGTTTTCTGGTTTGACAGGGTCCTTTTGAATTCATTTCTTGCCTTCCAGTTTGTTACCTACTCCAGTTTGTATTGTCTTCAAATCTGATGAGGATTCCCTCCACCCAGTCATTGAAATCATTGATAAAAATATTGAAGAGTATCAGCCCCAGGCCTTTGGCACTCCACTTGAGACCTCATTCCTTTTTGAAGCACAGCCACTGCTGACAGCAATTTGAGAATGGTTTCCAACCAATTAAGGATCCATTAGATGGTATTTCCACCTATTCCATATTTAGTAAATCATGAATTCTACCATTACATGGTCACTGCTCCCTAAAGTACCAACTGCTTTGATTCCAGTGACCAAGTTCTCCCTATTGATTAGGATCACATCCAGGACTGCTGATCCACTTATTCCTTCCTCCACCTTCTGAGAGAGGAAATGATCTGCAAGGCACATCAGGAATTTGTTGGAGACCCAGTGCTTAGCAGAGCTGTTCTCATAGCAGATATGAGGATAATTCAGGTCCCCCATAACTACCAGGTCTTGTTTCTTGGAGATTTCTGAGATTTGTTCCAGAAAAGCACATTGCATTACTTTGTCATGCTTTAGTGGCCTGTAGTAAACTCCTGGCACAATGTTTTCTTTCTCCATGTATTTTTACCCAAATGCTCTTCATTGGTCCAGTTTGATCATTCGTGTGGATCATGTGTACAGGTGAATTTGACTTTGACATAGAATGGTACTCACTCCTCCTTTTGTTCCCTCTCTATTCTTCTCGAATAGATTGTATCCCTCAATTGTTATATTCCAATCATGGGAATTATCCCACCAAGTCTCTATCAAGTCATATTTACCTTCCTGTGTTAGGACTTCAAGGTCATCTTGTTTATTTCCCAAACTCTGTGTACTGGTGTATAGACATCTAAAGCATTACTTGTCATCTTTTATTCTATCTACTGTGAGTTTTACTGTGGCTCCCATTCCTTTTCCCTCAACTTCTCCTCTGGAATTCACATCCTTGTGCTTAAAGCTTGCTTTTGAACAAATGCTTAAGCTATTACCTCCAACCCCACAAGGATTTAGTTTAAAGCCCTCTTGATCAGATTTGCCATGTGTTTGCCAAAGACATTCTTCCCTGTCTTTGTAAGGTGTAGCCTATCTGTAGCCAGTAGTCCTTGTCTGGGAAATGAAGATGATGGTCCCAGGAGGCAAACTTCTTCCATTGGCACCATCTGCATAGCCAGATGTTCACCTGCAGTATCTTCCTGTCCTTGTATGGTCCTCTGTCTTTCAGAGGTAGAACTGATGAGAATACTACCTGTTCCTCTAAACTTCACTTTCCTGCATAGGGCGTCATAGTCCAAGGTGATCTGCTCAGAAATGGTCTTCATAGTGTCACTGGTGCCCACATGAATCAGAAGAAAGGGGTACTATTTTGTGTTCTTGATGAACTTCAGCATTTTGTCAGTGGTGTTCTATACATGTGCACCGAGAAGACTGCACACTTTCTGATTCATCTTGTCTGGCTGGCACACTGCTTCCTTTATATTCCTGAGCAATGAATCCTCTGCCACCAGCACTTTTCTTCTTGCTGCAGTTGGTGGTTAGATTAGTTCCTTTGCTGACATGAAGTGTCCTTTGCTGCTGGTCTCCTGCTTGTGGCTCTTCACCACTGTAGTCCTCAAGAAGATGTAGGAAACATTTCTTTAATTCTTGCAGTTCCAAACTCCTTTGTACGTGATGTGCTCCTAATGGTGACTGTCCTCCAGGATGCTTCTTCAGTGTTACAGCTCTCTTAGTTTTCACTGGTAGTTTTTTCCTATTGGTTCTGTAGGATCAGTTTTCCCTATGGTTCTGTCCAGGAAGTTCTTACATTCTATGATTTGTTGAAGAGTCTCAACACATAATTGTAGTGCCTTGATCTTCTCTTCCAAGAGAGCCACCCATCTGTGGTTGTGTGTAGTCAGGGAGGTTTTCTGGCAAGAAGACAAACATTGCACACACACTGCAGCAGACAACAACAGATCTTTTTTCCCTCCATCCCTGCAATTACTATTTCTCCCTTTTCAGAGTGTAATAATCCTCACTGATATGACTGTGCACATCACAAAGTGCATGCTGCTGGCACTCAGAAACTGTGCTCCAAAGACTGTGGCAGCAGTTATATAGAGCTAGTGGCTTGCTAGCTCCACCCCCAAGAAAGTTGGAGACTCAGCAGAAGCCCTACCCCCTTAGACCAGGGTGAGCACATAGCCAAAAAGAAAGAAAAGCCCTCATACAAGACTTCAAAACACACAACACACACACAGAGAGAATCAAGGATGACCCTTCTGCTCTCTCTTCAGAGACTGAGAAGAAACTGTTTTGAGGAAATAATCTAACAAGCATTGAAAAGTAGGATGGGATACAGATGGAACAAACACAAGTATAGCTCAGTTAATGAAGTACAGTCATCAGTCCATATTCTCTAGGGTTAGGGACACAGGATCCTTGTGAAAGTGGAAAAAACGTTAATAACTCTAGGCCCTCCCAAACCATATTTAACACACACACACACACACACACACACACACACAAAGTATGATTACCATATTCAACCCACTGTGGATTCCTCTGAGGAATCAGAGTTCCTTCACAAGTGAGTGGCTAGTGGGGCTTACTACCACCTCCACTGCTGCCCCACACCATTTTTAAAAGGGACTTAAAAGCCTCATTCACAGTTTCTCAGTCTCACAAGGCTTGCAGTCCCTATTAAAAATGGCACAGGGAGGTAGCGAGGTGACAGCAAATAATCCATGAATAATCACATCTGTAAAAGTGAAACCCACAAATGTGGAGGGCTGGCTGTAAATGTGTTCCTGAGTGTACCTTTTAACAGAAGATTTAGTACCAGAGACAGAAATAACATGGAAAGAATAGGGACAGATTCCTCACCCACAGAAAAGAATAACAATTGAACATGTTTCAGCAGTCCTGTTATTCAAAACTAACAATATAAACATGTGAAATAAAATAACCAGGTTAGGTAAGCATAGCATAAGTCAACAAAAACAGTGTGAACCTTCTAAGGGACTCCTTGAATTTTCCTTCCAAGCAGATAGCACGTTGCTTCCAGGGATCATTTCTCTTTATTCCATTTTTCTTATGATCTCCATTTTGGTGGCCAAACTTACAGATCTATCCTTTTTTAACATGCTGCTGTAGCTGAAGAAGCAGACTTACCTGCTCTCTAATTTTCTCTCAGTTTTGCTATTCCTGCATGCTCTATAAGGGATTCTAGAGGCAGCTGCTGTTTACCTTGCCTGTTGCAAGCAGGCACACATAGTTATGGTAGATTCAGGTAGAGTACAATCATGTACCTTCCCAGCCCAAGCTTTATTGCATTGCTTAATGCAGACACACTGCTGCAACCCCACACCAAATGTCTGCATGTCTTCAATCCTCCTTCACCATCTGTCTAATGGTGATGCTGCTAAGAAACTTCCAGCAAGACAGAGGATGAGGTAGAAAATAGGGGAGCTGTATGGGTATAAAAAGACTTTGGAAAAAGGCGCTTTGGGATCAGAGGCGTTGTTAACCTGTATGCTTGTATACAGGTGGCTAATTTTGCTCTGTCATCAACTAAGACAACTTTTTTCACGCTGTAGCCAAGACAAACAAACGGCAGGAGGAACTTACTAGAAAAGATGTCTAAAAGTAAAAATCAGCAGAGTTCATTTTATTCTGTTTTCATTTTAACTAAGATTTATGTATGTATGTATGTATGTATGTATGTATGTTCTGCTTTCCCCCCAAAATTGGTAGGTAAGTTTCATGGACCTCTGTCCTGTATGTGTTTTCTTGAAGGAAATGCCACTGAGTTCATTGAGAATTCCTCCAAGTAAATGAGTGTACAACTTGCAGCTTTAGGGGAAAAAATTAATAACAGGAAATTAAACTGTCTGCTTTGAACAAGACAACACAGGTTCTTTAGAAGACACAGTCCTCATTTTCTCACGCTTCATCAGAATAAAATTAAATTGTGATAATTAAGCATCTCCACATTCCTGGGTTAGTTTACAAAGCTTGGAAAACACACTATTTTGAACTGCATGTCCTTGAATCTTCAAGCTAGTATGGAAAGTGGTTGTGCTGGCTGGAAAATTTTGGGAGTTGTGGTCCAAAAAGTAACCTTTCTACACTCTGCAGATAGACATGTCCATAGTGAAATTATACCTTTTGCAAATGTGAGCTCTTTTTGAGGTCTCACATCTGAAGTCTGGATTTTGTCGATGATTGTTGACCAGTTTAAATTTTCAGCTATTGCTATCCTGTATAATCATCCCTGAATCCTGAATTCTGTTCTTTTTTTTTTTTCCTGTAGAAAAGCACTTTGTTTTCCATGCATGTAATTGGTGCCTGCATCACATTTGGAATAGGAGCCATATACATCTTGATTCAGACCATTCTTTCATATAAGATGCAACCAGGAATTCATGGGAAGGGCATCTTTTGGATCAGATTGACAGTTCTGCTGTGGTGTGCCTTAAGCATAGCAAGTAGTATCCTTTGTGGTAAAACATAATGAAACAGTGAAGTGGAGCTATTCCACAGAAGTATACCGTTAACTTAAAGCATGATCTGTAATAATAATTAAAAAATGACTAAAAAGTACCGGTTATTAAGGCAGTCCTGAAAAATATTGCACAATTTGTGAGCTTCAGTAGTTGTTGCTAGTACACATAATGCAATTTCTTTGTATTTTGTATATTGGCCATCAGAAACAAACAAATTTTGATGGAATTCTACTGAGATTTTAATTAGTTTTAGTTACATTTATACATTGGCTTTCCTCTTGTGAGCTCAAGATAGCATCCATGGCTTTCCACCTTCCGACTGGATCCTTATCCAACACTGACAACTTGAGAGAATGACAGACCACAGTTGTACAGTGAGTTTTGTGGTGCAGTGGGCTCTTGAAAGTGGATATCCCAGCCAAGCACTCTAAACGTTATACCACGTTGGCTCTCTCAGTGGGAGTTCAGCAGGATTAATTTAGTAAAGCATTCACATAGAACCGCAGTATAATCCTTAATCATGTTTGTTCAGAAGTTCCTCTGCTTTTATCTGGACTTCCTTATAAGGAAGAATAAAAGTTTAATAAGAGCACTACTGAATCATACCAAAGCTAGCCCTGGTCCAGTACCCTTGTTCCCACAGCAGTGAACTAAATGGTTGCATGAAGCCAACATGTAGGTTTCAAAAGCAACAAATAACTCTTTCCCACTCTTGTTCTACAGCATCTGGCATGTGCACCCACAGGCAGAGAGAGAGAGAGAGAGAGAGAGAGAGATTGTGAATCTAAGCATGTCATACAGCCAGTATGACATACACCCAACCTATCTGCCTTGATTTTGTTTAATAATTCCCTTTTAAACACATCTGTGCTAATGCCTATCATCATATCTTGTTTTATCAACAAGCACTTGTTTCTGTCTGTCCTGATACGAATCTGCTGCTAGTGAATTCTATGGTATGACTTCCCTACTCTAGAATTATGAAAGAAGGAGGGTAAACTTCTTTGGCCAAGATCCTGCTTCACAAGACATATTGTAAGGTTCCTCATAGGCACCACTATGCTACATCTTCCCTTTCACCTCCTCCAGGACTCATGTTTTAGCTGCTGCAGTCCCAACTCTCTGGCCAAGAGGGCAGAAGGCATTGGAAAAGTTCCTAACTGCCTCTGGATGTTGTGGCAGATGATATCATTGTCCTCTTAAGTGTCTTCTCCCAAAAAGCAACCACTGTCTTAGTCATCTTAAAAAGAAAAGAAAACCCTAAAAATTCCCAAATATGTTAACCGTTCTTTATAAAGCTGTAGGCCTCTGATGATTTGTTTTTTTTGTTTTTTTGTTTGTTTGTTTGTTTTGGAGGATTCCAAGTACACATAGATTGTAAAAGGATCCAATGCTTCATGCCATCAGCACCTCCTCTCCCAGGGAAAATATTAGCTTTTGTGGATGTAACAATTTTCTGGGATAATACTGCTGGGGGCTGGAGGTTGGTGACCACCATCTACATTACAATCCTTGTTAGAGCTCTACCCCCTTGTAACATTCATATTTAAAGAAAGAAAAAAAATCATTGAAATACATGCACATATTTTATAAAATGTTTGCTTGGGCCCTCTAAGCCAAAATCACACTAAAATGCTAGTCTCTTAAATGAATAAATAAAATTGATTGATTAAAGTAGGATGTTGTACCAAACGATAGAAGTGCAAAGCAGTTCTGTATTCAGACAGTTTTTTAATGCATCCAGTTATATTTATTGGTATACCTGAGAAGGGGGCTAGTATGGCAGTCTGTTACAGCCAAGACAACAGAGTCTTGGGGCACTTGACAACACGCTTGGCAAATAACAAGCGTTATTTGGCATAAGCTTATGTGGACTGCAGGCCACTTTATTAGATGTATCTGATAAAAAGGGCTGCAAATCAAAAAAGTTTATGGCAAATAAAACATAATGATCTTTATTGTTTTTATTTCTCACTGTTTCAAGAGAAATTTAAAAAGAGCTTGATGGCTGACAATCTGTATCATGATTGAACTCATGTGGTGCTCCAGAATGATGTAGAAGGTAAGGGCGGGGAGCGGGAACTACAGCTGCAAGTAAAGATAAACAGGAATCAGAAACTGCACTCTGCACATGTCAAAGTGGCTTGTTGTAGTCCTTAAAACTGGCTATGCTTGTAAGAGCTCTTGGGACTTGCACAGTAACAATACCTGCAGGGTGGCATGATTCCCTGCTGCCAAACTATATGTTGATACACAGCATGAGAGAGCAGGTTATGGTAGACAGAAAAGAAGGGACATGATAGTTTTGCTGCTTGATGGGCTGGACCTGAAGTATCAATAGACTGTGCTGGGCAGAATTGCGTTTGTGGTGATGTGAACGTTGCTGTGAACTTTCTTTAAATGTTTGTTCAGTAATGGCAACACTGCTGCAATGTAAGTCATTCTATAGTCATAAAACAAAACAAAACACATACGTCAGAACCTTAAGCAATTTTTCCAGGGTGAAACAATAAAGTGAATTTATTTTAAAACTAACGTATATACTGGGTGTTGCCCGGGATTTTATTTTCTCATAGGTAATACTTGTTAGAAAGATTTGAGATCGCATGTGTCTAATTCCCCAAACTGTCTTGTCTAGTACCTGTAACTTTTCCCCATATTCCCCAATCCAACCTGTATTCAGAGTTATTAACATACAGGGGTTGGTTCCCTGAGGGAATATATTGCCATCCTCCTTGCTACTAGGCCTTGTCTCCAAGAGCTCTCTGGCTGAGAATTCCAAAATGCCCTTCCCTAAACTGCAAACCCCAGGATTCCATAGACTCTTCTCAGGCAGGCAATCATATGAGGTCTTCGCCCCACACAGCCAATCAGTGAGGTCGGGTCTTCTCCTGATACAGGCAAACACACAAACTTTGACTTTAATATATTAGATCTACAGAGAATAATGCACACAGAGAATTTAAAAAAAACTAGTATTGAAATTCAGAGAGAGGATATGGGGTAGAAAGTCTTAAGCTGTGTGATGCTGTTGCAAAATGAGTAAGTATATTTTGACTTCAGCTGGAATAGGTGGGCTGGATTCAGAGAATTCTTTGTGTAAAAGGAAGGCACTTTGACACATGCAGAGTGAAGTCTGAATTCTGTTATCCCTTCTCAGCTGTACACTTCCACTCATGTTACCTCTAACACCATTCTGGAGGGCCCACTGACATCCCACACCATTCTAGGTGGCAGCTTTTTGTGTATGATCAAGGTGTTGTGGAGGAGAACAGCTCTGTGACTTGAGCAGACCTCTCAGCTTTTCTACCCTATGACAACGCGATGGATTTGATCTCAGAGTGGGCATTTGGTCTGTTACTTGATATCCCTTTTCAGAGGATATGGACAAACTGAAGAGGACGGAAAGAAAAATATATAAATCATTGAGAGTAAAAAAAATTGTGGAATGTATTGTAAAAAAATTGTGGAATGCCGGACAGATCGTGAGGCCTGCAGCTTCTCAGTTAAGGAAGAAAGCTAACGAGGCAAGCAAAGATTAATAAGAAGTGGTAGCAGTGCTCCCCATAAACGCTTTGCAAATTCCTTAACTTTTTAAAGTGTTTATTTCTTCAATGATTTTGTACAGTGGCCTTTGTGGAACGGGTTTAGTACAGAAGCTACACTGGGACCCCCAAGAGAAGGTAAGTTTTTTGTTGAGTATTCAGCCCACTTTCCATAAATTGGGGGGGGGGGGGGGGCAGAGTGCAGCCCACTGACAATTTGTGATTCATAACCATCCTGCTTAGCACCCATTGATGGGCCTAGGTTTCATGAATTTTTCAAGTCACCTTTCAGAGCCATGCAAGTTGGCAGCCATTACTGTATCCTGTGATAGTGAATTTAATTATGCACTGTGTGAAGCAGTGCTTCCCTCTGTCTGTTCTCCATCTCCTTCCATTCCCCTTCAATGCGTGATCCTGACTTCTAATACTGTGAGAGTATTAACAATCTATTCTGAGAACTATCAAACATCTTACGAGCTTTAGTTGTAGAGACAAGTACCTAACAAGATTGTCAGCAACACACACAAAAAAACCCTGTTTTGAAGTACAAAAGCAAACAAGTTCCTGTTCCTTTGGTGAAAAGTGGCAGGGTGTCCCCACCCCTTAGGATAAGTATTTCCATTCAGGTTCCCATGCAGCCTAAATGCAAGGCTGTTTGGCATGCTACTTGAGTAGAGTTTTGCCAAGGTCTTCCTCTGATATACTGTTTAGCACTGTAGGGCTCAGGTTTGGGGCTAGCTGTCAGCTCTGAACCAGATTTTGTGTTTCTGTCATGGGACAGGGCTGCACACTCCAGTAAATCTCTTCCTGCCAGGATTGATCATCTGGAGTTTGCTATGAAAAGCGGTGTTCTTCTGTCAGTGAGACACACTCTCCTTATATAAATTGTTTTGTCTTCTACAGGGTTATGCTTTTCATTTAGCAAGCACAGTCTCTGAGTGGTTTTTGGCTTTCTCTTTCATCAGTTTTTTCCTCACTTATATTCGTGATTTCCAGGTAAACCAATTTTTTTATTATTGTTGAGTATCTAAGTTAGAAAGTTCAGAGCTTGTTATTAAATATAATAGAATAAAAAGACATAAAGGAATCAGATGCAACTGATGAAGTGGGCTGAACCATGAAAGCTTATGCTAGATATTTCTTCTTCCCAGTTAGTCTCAAAGGTGGATTCCTTTGTATCTTTTTATAGTAAAACAGACTATTATAACTGTCTCTGACCATGACACTTGTAATTAGTTCATTTCCTCAATAGCTAAGATTTAATAATACATTACAGTTGTAATTGATCAAGGGATGGCTTCACTCTCTTCTGTTATAACTGTGATTTCTTATTTCCTTTTACAGTTATGGGGATTTGGCTGCACTAAATGATGGAGGGAGAGTAATATGTTGTTCAAATGCTGATTCATTCTGTGTTTGGGATGCTGAGGTGATAACGAGCTACACAGGAGGCAAAGGTGTTTTGCACCAAAGGCCAATGACTTGTAGTTTTCAGATTATTTTTAGTAGCCAAAAAAAGAATGATTTTTAGTTAGAGAAATGGTAAAGGATTGCATTTTAAAAAGTGTGACTGTTAATAACATTTCACATGTCTAGGATCTTGGAGTTGTAACTGTAAAACAACCTTCCAAGTTCTGAGAGAGTTTGAAGATGGTGAACCATCTTGAAGTTCCAGGGTGTGGGACATGGGTAACACTCAGATATTTTGACACGGTTTGAAAATATTTCATGAGCCAGTAAGGATGGAATTTCCATGGCTAATCACATGAGGCAAAAACCATCCCATGCTAAAAGATTATATTTTGTTATGTACATTTCTTTGGCTTCCAACATTAGCTACTGTTAGAAAGAATGTGGACAAGCCAGATCACTGAAAGAGCTGCTATTTTGTATTTATTATGTTCTCCATATTTTCAAAGCTTTAAGAAGAGAAGATGGTGCTGGGCACATGTACATTTTGTTTTCAGATGTATGAGGGTCATACCGAAAGTAATGCTTGTTAGGTCACAACTCCTTTATTAACAACATGAGACATATGCAAGTACACAAATGTGTAATGTAACTCTTCGTCTACAACATGGTGCTATTCAAAGTAATCCCCACCTGTGGTGATACATTTGCACCACCTTTAAACCCACTTATCAGATCCACTTTGGAAAAACTCTTTCAGGCATGCCCTGGTCCAGTGTTTGATAGCGACTTCCACTTTGCTGACATCATTGAAGCTTGTCCTTTCTCAGTCCTGGCACAGCTGACAAATCAAACAAAACAAACTGTCTATCTCCCAGCTTGTTACTTACTGCCACGCAGTAAGCAAGGAGTCGTAAATAAAGTCCAACATAAACAAGGTCCAGCAGGGTTTAATGGCAAGGGAGTGTCCAAGGTCAGTCCAAGCATTTGTCAAGGCATCCGGCAAGGTAGCAGGTCAGATAAGCTCCAGAGGGGAAGGACGCCAGCTAAATAGACCCAAAGCCTTGCGCAGCTGTGCCTTGATTGATCGTTCCCGGTTATAAATTCTGAGAGAGTGACACTAGGTCTCTCTTTACTGCCTGTGCTGTGCGAAGCTGGGTCTAGGTAAGTGTTCTTCTGTATCTGAAGAGGCAGGACTTTGTTGGAGCTGGCACCATCCCCTGTTTTGTTTCCAGCACTGCAACCTCTCTCTGTAGAGCAGGCCCTGGCATGCCTTCTGTTTCAGCCTCTGGCATGCCCTCTCCTTCAGACTCTGAGTCAGAGTCCATGCTCTGGAAGCAGGGCATGACAAAGCCCCAACCCTGAAGGATTTCCTTCATCCAACCAAACAAGTGAAAAACTGAGGGCAGCAGATCAGGGCTGTAAGCCCATCTCATTTGTGCCAGAACTTGTTATGTTGCCAGAGAATTGTGGGGTCATGCATTATTGTGGTGTCACTGGATTGCATTCAGCTACTGTGATTGCATTCAGCTATTTTCTTATAGATGGCTTCTCAAAAGTTTCTGGAGTGATGCAGTGCAGCAGTTGATGTTCATTGTTTTCCATGCTCGAGGAGATAAAGCAAAATCACTCCATAGTCACCCCAGCATAACCCTCACTATACTGAGTTCTGGCTTTTGAATTTCTTTGGTCTAGGGGAGGTTGAGTGCCATTGGTCCGTGAAATGATTCTTAGATTCTAGGTCTTACAGGTATGCCCAGGTCTCATGTCCAGTGCAGATGTTCCTGAAAAAGATGTCCTTGAGGGCTTCAGTTGCTGCCAACAGTTCTGAATAGCTGCAGTCTCTTGTCTTTCAAATCAGCTGTTAATTGATAAGAAACCCACTGGTACATACTTTCCTGTATTGAAGGTTGTGGATTATCTGCTTGGCACCACTGTGACCTCAGCCAAGTTCCTCAACAATCTCAGACAGTCATACACCATTCTGCACAAATAATGTCATCTTCGCTGTTCTGGTTTTCACTGGTGACTACTATCAGTGACCTTCCACTATGTGGTTTGTCTTCAGCATTGGTCTTGCCTTCTGTAAACTTTTTCACCAGTCTTTGTGAATTATTCTTATCAGTTGTCACCTAACTATAGATCTTTCTAAGCCTTCTGTGGATGTTAGTAGCAGTACAGGCTTCTTTGGTCAAGAACTCAATGACTGCTCTTTGTTTCTGCTTCATATCCATAGTTATGGAACACCTAGATATACAGAAATTACATCAGTCATGCAGCTGGAATTACTGTATCTGGTGGTGTAATAACACTATATTTGGATTAATAGTTTCAGAGAAAATGGCACATAGGCGTTACTTCCAATACAACCCTCATATATTTTATGATACTTATTGCCATGGGCTGCTCAGCTTGGCAAACAAAGCACCATTTTGCCTGGCAGTATCTTTCTTGCTTATATCTAATAAATAATTTGCAGAGCAGCATATTTAATCTTGGGTCCCATTTGGAAGAAAGGTGGGATATACATTAAATGAATATCCATACTGAATCCCTTGGATGAGTGGTACGCAGTGGTGTGGCCTGCAGACTGGTGCCAATTTATAGTTTATATCCAAGAAACTATGTGAATACAAAAATAATATGACGCAAATGTGGTTTCAGGCCTTGGCAGACTGGGAAAAAAATTGCCAACGTGCCATATCAGATAACTTGAGAATCACTGTTCTGGATGGCTCATTTTTAGTAATGGAAAAATACTGAAATTAATTTACACTGGTCACTGCAGAAATCTTTACTTCACAGCCCTCCAGTTTGGATTAAGATATCAATGAACAACTTGTGGTCCTCAGAATTTGTTAGACTGCAGTTTCCAATAATTCTAGGCACCATAGCCAGTGGTGAAGGATTTGCAGTCTTAACATTGGAAGGGCTATATGTTGCTTTATATTTGTAGTTGTTCAAAACTGTAATAAAATTCCTCCAGTTATATCTGTAGGATCAGAAAGCAATTCAGTAGCATTTGTAGCCCCAGGATCATCCCTGAATTCTTCTGTGAAACAACATCCAGTGTGAGCACCCTTAACATGGTTTATTTGTAGTTATGCTGAAGCAGAACTAGAAGAATTAATAAACCTTTTTCTTTCCTTTCCTCCATTTCATTCTATTGCAGAAAATCTCTTTGCGTACAGAAGCATTGTTACACGGACATAACCTGTATTATACATACGAGCAGCTTATAACAGATGACCGAGGGATGCCAATCAGAGAAAGAACATAAGAAATGAACAAGACAAGAGTATGAGTTGGGCCCAGAGATGTTCTTTAATTAGCGAACAATTTGTTCTAGCAGATTGGAAATCTTTGGAGCAAACACTGTGTATCTACCACTTTTAACTCAGGTATTCTGATGTCTAATATGCAACTAACAGAAGACTGCCAGATAGCCATTATTCAGATTTATGGACATGCATATGTGTTACAAGATTGGCACTTCAGTGAAGGTGGTAAAAAAGTGTCCCTTTTTGAGTAAGTTACTTTTTTGGACTACAACTCCCAGAATTCCTAAATGTTGTTTAACGCAAAAATACTCTTATTAATGAAGGAATGTGACTGAAATATGTTTATATAAAAGCTTTTAATTAACCAATAAAACCATACTGTTCTGAACATGAAATAATACCAGCAATAGCATCACACAACATTTCTTTACAGATTTTTATAGACTGAAGAATAAATTAAAGTTTGCTAACTGAGGTCCATGAATTCTTCATACACCAGAAACATGGAAGAGTCCAAAAGATTTTATATTAGATAACACACAGTCACCTAGAAGATTCTGTTAAGAATCTTGATTTCTGAAAAATTGGGGGGAAAAATCATTCTGCAAGTACAAAAGAAAGCGGAATTGATTTTTTCACTAAGCACATTTCATTACATGAAGTTGTACCTTCCATTGGAAAGGGTGGTACTTAATGGCTCTGATGATAAGTCTGGAATCACAGTAGACTACTTCTTCATTACGTCCTCTAAATCTGCTTTAATATTTTTGTATGAATTGGTTTTATGGAATATCTTGATTTTTTTTTCTTTTTGTAGATACCAAACATTAGGAAGGGGGATGGAACTTTGCATTTTTGTTTGGACTCTGGGCTAAAGAAAAAACTTGTGCTGAGAGGACTGAACATGTACAAGCTGGGACAATTGCTGTTTCTAGGAACAAGCCTGACAAGAATGGGTAGTTTTGATCCACTTTCCAGATCACACTACTTAAACAGAACTGAGCACTTCTCAGTTTGAACAAGCTAGACCTGTGACCCCCTCAAAAAAGTACTATACGTTGATGTGAGGGGCAGGTTGAAGTAGATGAGAAAATTCAGACAGAGCTAAGCGAATTTGTGGCATGCATAGCAAACTGCTTGGGAAGATTTGTCCGCTTTGCAGGTACTCAACTATGGAGAAAGATCCAGCAGGTCTCTAGTTACTACTGTACAGATATGTAATGAAATCCAAAAACACCATCCACTATTGCCCACCAGTTTTAGCCAAATCATTGTAAACCCCTCAGTCTTCTCAAAAGAGTAGTTGAAGGGTCTTCAACAAAAGTTTAGTATTTTTTTTAAAAGCACGTTATGAAGTTGTTACTAGAAAGGACTTTAGAACAGTATTCTTCCTTTGCCTACAATATGCACTGGAAACACTAAGCATCAGAAGTTTAGCTTATCATTATATAACTAGAAGAGTGATGAGATCCCAGTTATATCTGCTTCTGATGCAAAGTGCAACTAAGAGTATTCATATAAGCAAGGCAACATTGGATAAATGGAGTCTTACAATTTGAAGTCTTACCTGATTCTTCAGATATTTTAGCAAAATAAATGTTAGTTTTATCATTCCTTCCCATCCAATATGCCCAGCACAGTTTTTGAAACACAAGAGACTTCAAAAGTAGCTTGTGATATGGCTGGATTGATTCTTGGCTGTTTGAAATGCGGGAGGTGGGGGGAATCAGAAATTATCCTCCAGTATTTCTAAGCCTTTAGGCAACCCTTAATTCATTGGAGATCTGAAGCACTGTACTAGTTTTATGTTCATCCATATGCTTTGATAGCTTTCTAAGGATACTCTGTTATACCAAGAAATAAAATATTACCTGTTGCAAATGTGTGTCTTCATTTGTCCTATGTTCTACCCCTAACATATCAAAAGTTGGTGAGCTTGTGAAAGTACAGTATATTGAATGCCACAGTGGAAAAGACTGGCTTTTTAACTTGATTGAAATGGATTGTGATGCTTAGTTTTTTCGTAAAGTCCACCCGGAAAGTATGGAGCTAATTTGCAGGCCTTGAAGCAGGCAAATAAATTTAAAGACATTTCAAAGTCTCATTCTAGAGAAAGTTATGCACAGTTTTATAACTGGCATAAAGTGTGAACTTTTACTGATTCCCATGGCTATTAATTTAAGGTTTCTGTTAGTTATCCAGAGCCTGTGAGGATCTGACAGATTTATAATAAGTAAGATTATTATGGTAAGAATTGTATGAGAAGTAGAGTAGGAATTAAAGACAGTTTATGTAATAAGAATTGCTTGCGAACTTTTAAGAGCATCTGAAAAAAAAAGTTCCAAAAATATAAACTTGCCCTAAATCTTTTTAATAATTCTAGTCCATACAGCATGAAACTGAAGAAGTACCCTTTTTATCATCTACTAACATTTGCTGTTCACTTCTAAAGCTACTGATGGAAACAGAAAAAATAGGTGTGATGGAGTTCTGGGGATGTGGCTATCTGAAGTGCCTTTGTCAAAAATCATACTGAAATCGAGATATACTACATCAACAGCACTCCCCTGATCTACTAAACTTGTAAATATCTCCCTATATATAAAAGATTAGATTAGCCTGGCATGACTTGGTTTTGAGAGACTCATGTTGGCTCTTGCTAGTCAAAGCATTCCTTTCCAAGTGCTCACAGACTGACTATTCAAAGATCTACTCTAGAACTTTTCATGGTGTTGATACCAAGCTGGTTGGTAGTTGTTTGGGTCCTATATTCCCCTTTTTTAAGTTGGAGACATTTGCCTTCTTCCAGTCTGCTGGGAGCTTTCCCATTCTCCAGGAATTCTTAAAGATGATTATCAACAGTGACTCTGAGATTCAACCTGCAAGTTCCTTTGGTACTCTTCCATGGAGTTCATCCATCTCTGTAGATTTTATTTCAATTGAGTAGTTAGGTATTCCCGTACTGCATTTTCACATCTTTTGGGCTGGACTCCCTTTTTGGCATCGTTTATTCTATTTTCACCAGGTAGCACACTGCTTTTTCCTTTTGGGAGAATACTGAGGTAAAGATGTTGAGCAGTTCCATCTTTTTCTCTGCCCTGTTAGCATCTAGCTATCTTCTCCATGCACTGGCCCTACCATTTGTTGTTCTCCCTCCTGTTCCAAACACAGCAATAAGATAATCCTTTTTATTGTTTTTAACTGCTCTAGTGAGCCAGTGTTCCTTATGAGCTTTCATTCTGATTTTTTCCCTAAAAGTACTGTCTGTCTATATTCTACTTTTTGGTGGTTTTCTTCTTCCTTTTCTCTTCCAAATCCCAGCCCATCTACAAATTCTTTGTATATTCACCCTGGTTTCTGTAGATACTTTCCACTTTTCTTCATCATTGGAATTGCTGGAAATTGTGCCTTTGATATCTTGCCATTTAGAAACTCCCACACATCATGAATTCCATTCCCTTTGAGCATTTCTGATCATGGAATTTCACCAAGTATTTCCCTAAGCTTACTGAAATCAACTTTCTTAAAGTCCAGGGTGCATGTCTGACCCCTTTCCTATGTATAACAACTTGCAGGAGAATGACTCACTCCTACTCAGGTTTCTCACTTCCACTCCACTGACCAAATTGGGAGGAGTTGCTAATAAGTCCTCTGGCCTATTAGCAGCCCCTCTCAATTTGGTGTCATGCTGATCAAATTTGCAGATGACACCAAATTGGGAGGGGCTGCTTGTTGGGGATGATAGGAGTTTCAGCCCCACAGAAATGCAGCGGAAAAACCAGAGTTCAGCGAGCCAACAGCAGCAGTCTTATTCCCCAGTAAGGATACTCACACACACAGGAGTTTCTTCCAAACAGGAGGCACTTTATCTTGCAGCAAAGTTCCGTTATGTGCAAAACATAGAACAGACGGACAAAGGCTTGTGCCAGACACTGGTTTGGTCAACAGACAAATACATACTGGGGATTGCTTTCTTATATACATATTTACAACCAATCAGGTAGAGGTTTGCACACCTCCCTCTACCATCTGCACATGACCCCAGTTTCTTATGCAACCTTGCAATTACCCACAGCTGGGGCATGATGCAACATCTTTGCAGTGGGCTGATCATTTTCCCAGGGTTCCCTGCCTGGAATCCCTGACACTGCTAATATGCCAGAGAACAGGATCAAAATTCAAAATGACCTTGACAGATTGGAGAGCTGGGCCAAAGCTAACAAAATGAATTTCAACAGAGAGAAATGTAAGGTCCTACACTTAGGCAGAAAAAATGGAATGCACAAATATAGGTTGAGGGACACGTGGCTGGATAATAGTATGTGTGAAAGGGATCTAGGAGTCTTGGTAGATCACAAGCTGAACATGAGTCAGCACTGTGATGTGGCAATCAGGAAAGCCAATGTGATTCTTGGTTGCATCAATAGGAGCATGGTGTCTAGATCAAGGGAAGTAATGGTACTACTCTATTCTGCACTGGTTAGACCTCATTTGGAATATTGTGTCCAGTTCTGGGCACCTCAATTCAAGAAGGATATTGACAAGCTGGAGCGTATCCAGAGGAGGGCAACCAAAATGATGAAGGGTCTGGAAGTCATGCTCTATGAGGAGCGGCTTAGGGAGCTGGGGATGTTTAGTCTGCAGAAGAGAACGTTGAGAGGGGACATGAGAGCCATGTTGAAGTATTTGAAGGGATGTCATGTTAACGAGGGAGTCGGCTTGTTCTCCACTGCTCCAGACAATAGGACAAGGAGCAATGGATTCATGCTGCAGGAAAGGAGATTCCACTTGAACCTCAGGAAGAACTTCCTGATGGTCAAAGCTGTCCGGCAGTGGAATATGCTACCTTGGAGTGTAGTGGAGTCTCCTTCTTTGGAGGTTTTAAGCAGAGGCTGGATGGCCATCTGTTGGGAATGCTTTGATGTGTGTTCCTGCATAGTAGGGGGTTGGACTGGATGGCCCCTGTGGTCTCTTCCAACTCTATGATTCTATGACCAGTGTTTCCCTGTTGGTTAGGATCAACTGTAAAACAATCAATCCCTTTTTTGCCTCCTCTACCTTCTGTACAATGAAATTGTCTACAAGGCAATTGAGACATTTTTTTGGACCATACATTCTTAGCAGAGCTTGAAGTATCTCATTACTATTATATTACTTTTTAATGTTTTGTGATTTCCCTTTAATTTCCACTCAAATGCTCTCAAATCTATTTTCCATGCTTTTAAGTGATGGATCTTCTAATTGGTATATACATTCTTGACATGTAATGCTCTTCTTTCTCCTTTTCTGTTTGGCCTATTTTGTTGCAATAGGCGTATCCCTCTGTAACTACATTCCAATCATGAGACTCATACCACTAGGTTTCAGTGTTGCCAATTAAATCTTATTTGCCTTCCTGCATTGAGAGATCAAGTTCATCTTACTTCCCATGTATAGACATCTAAAATCATGTTCCTTTCAGCAAGAAATCATCTATGATCACCACACATGTCTTCCTGTGGAAATTGGCAAAAGCCCTTCCATCCACAGAACCCTCTAAGGTTACGTACAATTTCTTTGAGACGGAATTCCCTTGTCCCAGCTCCTGTGTCTAGTTTGGAATCAATCATGCCGCTTCAAACACACAGCACGGCTCCTGATAGTTCTTCTTCTGTAGATCACACCTTCCAGTCTGCCTTCTGTGTTTGAGAATTGTCCCCTTCCTTGAGTCATCCGTTGTATGTTGTCCTTCCCAGAGACTCTGCTGTGCTCTTTCCAAAAAAGGTTTTACCTTCTCTAGTACATTGAAGTGTTAATATGCAGGTCTCAAGCTGCTTCTCTTCCAGAACAGTGACCACTGCACTCATTGCAGATATAGCCCCCACATCCTCTGACAAGAAAACAAACATGGCATTGATATTGCAAGTCACTGCAATAGCTATCTCACCATCTGTTCAGTCATCCCATATAGGCACTGGCATAATACTCCAAGTCTCCCCTTTGAAGCCCGCCCCTGAAATGTCCATTCAAAACTCCTATTTTCCTCTTCCTGTTCACCAAGCTCTGGAGACGCAAGGAAGCAGCTATACAGAGCTTAAGGTCACTAGTTCCACCTACAACCAAACAGTGACTCAGTTTCTTTCAGGAGAAGCCCCACCCTCTCAGATCATGTGCTTAGGGATAGCTCATGGCTTAAAGGACACAAGTAAGCTTCCAAACAGCACAATAATATCTCTCCACTATCCAGGTTTTCAGATTTTCTTAATTTATGCTACTTCTTTAAGACCAGGTGGGTATATTCTTCCCACATTCTGCCTATTTAAAAAAAAAAGGAATAGCCTCTGGTCAATACAACATAATTTTCTGATTATTTTTTCTCTTGCCCCTTCAGTTTGTCATGTTCTGTCAAGGAGGGAGCTAAGCATGATTCAACTTGTTTGTCTGCACAAAGGAAAAACAGGGAAAGCATGTTCTAGCCCTTTTATTGGGCACTTTAATCAAGAACTCCCTGTGGTTTTTAGAAAAGCAGCCAAGATGCAAATGGAAAATTGTGTTTTTCATAAATACAACATTAGTTACTGCCAATGGCATTTGAACTAAGATTGGCTAGAAACTGTTATTACTTTTATCAACATTGTTTATATATCACTTTTCCACCCAAAACTGGGACTCAAAGTAGCTCAGAAATAAAAACAAATACAATATAGTTAAACCACACAAAAGGTCTGTACAGACTATCCTCTTCATGATAATTTAAAAATGATTTGTTAAAATTGATTTGAATTGCTAAAAACTCCACAAAAAACAGATTTGTTTTTCTTCTCTAATGTATATGAAATATACACCCGATTTGTCCCCCCCTCCCCCCCGTCTCTGTCCAAATCTTTAACACTGGCTCTAATCTAGGCTAGAACTATAGCACTGTGGCATATCCTCCTGCACTCTTAAGTTTGCCTTCCTGGAATATTCAAATTCTACTGAATTAACTACTCAGAATTCAGTAGGTGGAGGAATATGTTATCAGTCCTTTACATAATCAAGTTGAAACAGTCAAGAAGCACCATACACTTGACAACTGGGTAAAACAAAAGGTTTATCAAAGGGACATATTTGCATATATTTTAGGACACTCAAAGCAAAGTGAGTTTCATTTATATATATATATACCATTCCTCCCATGCTTGAAGCCCTCCAGCCATTTTGGACACACAATGAGAAACCACAAGGTTTCTCCAAGTTTTAAAAATATTTAGAGGCAAAAAAAAAGCTAAGCAAAGGATGGTGATTCAAGCACAGCATGTTGAGAAGTGAGCAAGCTCTGTTGTCATTGAGCAAGCTCTTCAGCTAAGTTACTGCATGGGCGAAGAATGGTATATCCTGGAACAGAAAATGGATGGTTAGCTGGAAAATTTTGTTGTAGCTGTAAAATCTTACTCTGGTTAAAAAGATAAAGACCTAAATAGAAATGGACTTTTCAGCAGGTTTGTGGAAACCTAGTTATAATCTGTTGTTTTTTACGTTGAACTCTAGATTATGCATTCATAACTCTCCAACAGGATTTCAGCGAAGGAATAGGGTACTATAGAATTCAGCATTATAATTGTCAGATTATAACTAGGTTTCCACAAACCTGCTGAAGTTAATTTCAGTTCAAGTCCTCACCTTTCAAAGCCATTTTCTGTTTCAAGATACACTCATTTCTCCCCTGCCCTTTAACTCAGCTAAAGAGCGTACTTAGTAGCAACTTGCTCACTTCTCAACATGCTGTACTTGAGTCATCATCCCCTACTTGTTTCCCTCTAAATATTTTTTCACCTTAGAGAAACCTTGTAGTTCCTGCTTGTGTGTGAAACATGTCTGGACAGCTTCAGGATATTCGTCACTATTACCTCCCTATGTATTTCCTAGTTTGGAGGATATGTAGAGACCATGAAAATCCCCCAATTCCACTGTCACTTGCAAAGCAGCTCACTGATGTTTTCACCCTCCTTTGTGCAAATGATCTCGTGTACAAAGGGGACCCTACTCCTACTTGTCTCAATGTGCGCAACTCATGAGAGAGGCTGGGAATGTCTGTCAGCTGCTTCCCGACTGAAAAGTGAAGAGACTTCCTTCAATTGCAGTGGGAACTGTGAGGGTCAGGTGAGGATTTAGTTACATGTTCCTAACTTAATAACAGGATTCTGGCCCTTGTCGTTATATACAGCTTTGAAACATTTCCCTATTCAAACTACTGACCATATCAGTATTTTAAAACCAATGTCAGGCTATCCCATTTCTTCCCAGTAACGCAAACTGTGTGCTTCAAGAAAATCTGCAACTTAAAGACTCCCATTTACTTTTCTAAGTACAGGGCTCTGAGACTTAATAGTAAAAACAGAAACAATTTACTTTAAAATGACATCATAGATTGAACAAATTAAATCATATTTTCTACAAACTATATTCTTCTAAGGAAGATTGTAGACTTGCATGCTCGTTGGCACTGGGATTTAGAGCTAGAATTCAGCATCAGACTTACGGATATTTCCAGGTTACGTATAACTCCAAGTTACCCATCCATACTGGATCTGTATTCAGAAGTGTGGCAGTATTGCCATGACTAACTGCCTCCCCCCCCCGCGCAGTTTTCTTTACCAGCCAGCAGGCACGTGGAGAAAGGGGACCACTATGCTGGCAACTGAGACATGGGCAGGTGACGTTTCCACCTCTCTCCTGCCAGCCAGCAAAACTGCAACTAGGAAGTGTGACAAAGATCCTGTGTCTGGTGGTCACAGCTTTTTTGATGGCAGAATGGGAAGTGGGAGCATCATCTGCCCATACTCTGATCGCTAGCAGAACAGACTCCTTTCTCTCCATGCAGCAACTCCCCGTTAAAGTAGCTTTGGAGGGATCTGTTCAGGAGACACTATGCTTAATTTAAGCAGACCATGTAGAAGGCCAGCCTATGCATTAATACCAAGCAAACATCAGAATACCTGATTTGTTTCTGTGCTAACTTTGATTTTTAAAGTCCATAGGTAATTTTTTCCCCCAAAGTCACAGAAGCAAAAGGTTTGCAGCAGAATATCAGGATAAGAAAGGACATTTGTTAAGTCTGCTGCATTTTTTTACGAATCTCTTCTAATGCTGCCTCTTGTTCCCTCAGCAGGAGTTTAAGCCTTGTTATTTTTTCATCTTTTATTGTGTCCTCTAAGTCTGGGAGGCTGAATGAAAAAATGTCTTCTCTGAAAGAAGTCTCATTGTGAGAAGTTTCATTTTCATTGCAGTCTGAAGCAGGGCCAGATGTGCTGATTTTTTCATTACTCTGAATACAAGGATTTGAATCAAGGTCAACTCTCTGGGAGAACTGCAAAAAGCCTTGAGAATTATCTTTCTGTGATTCCAGTTGTCTGCAATGGCTATTTTGATTATTCACTGCTGAATACAAGTCATTTTGTTCTGCATCTGGGTTTACCATAGTCTTTTTCCTCTTTACATGTTGGGACATTGGGGGTGTTTTTGTCTTTCTCTTTATATTCAACTTTTCTTCCGGTTTCTCAATTATCTGTGTGCAAAGAAGAACAAAAGAGAGGTAATACTGTTCAACAGGAAACCTGGCTTATTGTCTATGAGGAATGAGCTGGTGTACGTACCTGACCACTCCCACCTGGAACAGGAGCAACAAGGTAAGGTGGACCATTTATCATGATATGTGAACAAAGCACAAGCAGTCTCTCTGGCTCCCCCAGCCCCAACAAGCTAGAAAAACAACTTTACAATAAACTATGGGTTATGTCTGTGACATGTCAGCAGAAGCAATCAGCTAGTGTACATTAGCTCATCCTCAGCGAGCTGGAATTCTCTTGAATTTTAGTTCAATGTGTCATTCAAACATACCCATTTTTTTTTTCTTTTTAGTTTAGGGGAAGTGATTAACAGAAGATTGTTTAATGTTTAGCACATTAGCTACTGTAATTGCTTCACCAGCCAGCACAGAGTTCACCAGCCATCTTGGGATCATCCAGACTTCCACAGCCAAAAGAAATGTGTTGGTATCCGTGACAAAAACATATATTAGGGATGTTTGAAAGTATCAGACTAGTATGAAGTAAAATGAGGGGCTGGTACTTACCATGAATGTTCAATGTTGGATGGCCTGGAAGAGCAATCTACATACTGTTGGATTATTCCCCACCTGCTACAGTCCAGTTCTTTTCTAACTATTGTCTCCTTCTTCCTTTGCACCAGTTTCATTACAAAGCCTGCTTTATACACCTGAGCTATATGTTGTCCTATATTGCATTTGTATATTATATTATAATTATTATCTTGTAATATTATACACCCACAATTTGGGATGGAGTGCACTGTTCCCCTGGACTGTCCAAGAATAAACATTCATGGTTAGTATCAACCCTTCATTCTCTGGATGGCACAAAGGAGAATCCACATACTATTTAGATGTACCCAAGCCTTCACTACCTGGGTAGGTGTGACTGCCCCTGTCTACATTACTGATTGCATGACAATTTGTCAGAACGCTGCCTGTGCTGACCTAAATTTATCTATTTTATAATACTGCATAAAAGTGGATAGTTCCATTCTGCCACATTACAAATATCTTTCAGTGATATCAACATTATATAGTTAGTACAGGTTGACAAAGACCACGTAGAATGTGGCCATAGATTCTGTGGTCTTGATACATTTACCAAGTTGCTGCAAAGAAATATACATGCCCTTAACCAATGGGCAATTGCTATTTTTAATGCTTCGTTTTCTACAGTTTTAGGGTGGAAAAAGAAAATAATGCCTCTGTGTGTCCCAGTTAAGATTTTTTTTCACAGCTTGTCTCACATCCAGTGGATGTGAAGGTCTGGGACAGAAATTTGTCAAACGAATGGACTGATGAAGTCCTTTATTTAATTGGCACTTTGGAGGAAAAGCTGGATCAAACAATAAAGTTAAATTGCCTTGATCCTGTCTACACAAACTGGGATGCATTGACAGTGCTGGTAACTCCAATACCCTTCTTGCTGATGTAATGGCTACCAGAAAAAACAGTCAGCAACCTTAATAAGGCTTTGTTTAGTGGCTCAAATGGAGGGCTTGTTAATCTGTTCAGCGCTAAATTTAGATTTCAGGTAGGAAACCTATGTAAGGTTTGTGGAGTCTGCAAAGTCACTCCCTTCAAAAACCATTTTATGTGTGGATCTGCCATAAGGACATAACCCTCTGGCTTTATTGCTATGGCCAATACTGCTAACTCTCTCTTTTAATGTTTTTGGTCTTCTCAATATCTTCCTGTAGGAAACCTAAAACATCACAGAATTGTACTGCATCTGTTTGAACTTCATTAGAATGGCATCAATTCAGCAAAGCTTTCCATGATATGTTGTAAATCCATTGCATCGATTATTTTCTTGACACCAAGACAGTGTTTACCACTGAATCTGAATACTCTTGCTGACTGTCTCCCAATGCTCATTTGGTCAATTTCAAACAGCTCAGACTGTGGTGCAAAAACAGCCCTTGATGGAGAAAATGTGGTCTCTCTGGCAGATACCAATGTTTCTGATACATATCTGAACCAGTGGTAGAAACGGAGAGCATCACAGCCAATATGGTGCCACCAGCATTACTGTGACCTTCTCTATGTGTATCTTTATTAATACCTTCTATATTATTGGAATCAATGGGAAGGCACAGAATACATGTGATGGTCATACTACAAAAGCGCTGTGCTGCTCTGCACCTCCACTTCTATCCAGTGAAAAATATGTCTAATTTGAAATTTGCTCCAGAGATGAGTAAGTCTACTTAGCAAGGACCACTGTAGGTGTCCAACTGTTGAAATACTTCTGTGGATGAGAGATTATTCCCCTTCCTGGATTTTATCTCTGTTCAAGCAATCTGCTTTCACATTCAGTGAACCTTTCAGATAAACACCTGTGATGGACTCTGCTGTTTTCTTCACTCACTGAAGGATTTGGTCCATCTCTGATTAACAGTACTGATCCAGAACTTCTGTTTGCAAATGTAAAATTTCACAGACATGTTGTCAGTGGAAAACTAAATGTTCTTATTCTTTACTCTATCTTCAAATGCCATCAATGTCAGTCTCAGCACCTTTAGCTCTAAATAATTCATATTGCGTGATGGATTGACCTTTGCAGTGAACCCCCTGCCCAGCGAACATAGAAGCAGAAACAGGTAAACTTAGGGACAAAGCTGAGGCTTCATGGGCCTTCTTTAGTACAGCCTCAGTTCTACACTAACCATGTATGTCTAAGGGCTTTATCTTCCTTCTTAGGAACTATCATCTATGAAATCATTACCAAAATAAGACTATCCACCAGAAGGACTTTCAGATAACCCATATTGCTCTTTTTATATGTGCACAGCTTCCGGCTATACCCCAATAATCTCTCTGTGTTCACTGGGCCTCCCACTCCAGATTTATTAACTCTTTAAATATATTTGGTCACAGAATCTCTGCATCTTTTGGTGCCGGCTTTTTCAGCAGTGATGGTACTCTGCTGCCTGTATCACCTTGTTCATTTTCTGCCATTCTGATTAACATCTAATCCCAAAGACATATTTTAAAAACAGTCTGTGTCAAACAACCTACTGTCTCTTTCCCAATATCAATTTGTGAAGATTCCTCTCTTTCACTGTAACTCTCCTTCTGCAACTGCTTCAGATACTTGTGAGTCTTCCTCCCTCTCTGAATTTGATTCTGAATCATTCATGTTTAAATGTCTAGATTTACTAAACCATTTCCCCCCTATTAATTTTATTCTCTTTTTTCCTTCCTGTACTTTCTTACTGTCAGATTTGTTCTTATTCTACGTCACTTCACTTTGTCAGTTAACTATCAGACTATTCTAATTTGTATTTGATTGCTGCAATTCATGGTGCAATAAATTCATTCTATTTGCATCTTGCCCTTGTATCAGATTCATTAAATTCATTAACTTCATTTGATTGAACCAATTCACTGAATTATAATCATTAAAATTCACTATATTCTTAGTTTTCCTGCTAACAGACTCTTTCCTTCCTGTAAGTTTGAGCTGATCTCATTTTGTATATATGATGGATTGTGGCTGAAACTGAGTGGTTTGATTTGCAGTTGCTGAATTCTCTGAAATGACTGTTCTTAAGTAAGTTCAGAAAGAAAGCTGTGGTTCTGCACTGCTCCTAAGCTCTGTTGTTTTTCTCTGGCACTGCTTCTTATCATTCGATTTTTAAATTAAAACTGTCTTCACAAGTGTTTGTACATTCAAGGGTTTTAGAATATTTGACAGCATTTGATGCCATTACCACATGTCAGCACTCATTATGAGAGGTTTCATTACTGTTAACATGTAACAATATAGATGAATACTAAAAGAATTTAAACATCTAACATAAATGTAATACAAGCAAACATTTAAATACCTTTTCTTCTTCCTGCAGTTCAGATTTAACAGGCACTCTCTGTGAAAAATCACAGGAGTCACTGATCTGTACATTTCCAGAACACACAGTTGTTTCCAGTCTTATAGGAGTAACTGGTATAGGAACTCTCCTCAGATATACTCTCTCCTCTTTAAAAAGACCAAATTTTTTTCTCAATTCAGAACACTGTTTTCTGTCTTGCTCTTTCCTGTGTTGGATCCGAATTCCTGGGATAATCTCAATCTGAAATAGTCAACATTCAGCATTTATTAGCTTGCAAAAACATTCCAGTAACTAATAGTCTGTTCACAAAGCTTAATATTTAGCTTGCTCTGCAGAATTTTTACTTACCCCACTCAAAAGTCCTTTCTCTCATCTTGAAAATAGAAACAATACAGTACTATACCAGAGTTTCAGCATTACTTTGAATTGCTTCAAAATAACCAAGCCAATTCAGGTAGTACAGTTTGTTACTATCATTTTAACAATGGGAACTAAATATGTACGATATTTTCAAAGGGAATTAAGTCATCCATATGAAGAAACATAGCCAATGCCAATTATATATGGTTTCTACCCTAATTCATATTGAAGTTTGGGGGAAGGTCATATGTTTCTACAAACGGTTTCATTACATTTAGTATTTTTGACATTTCATTTAAGTTACCTATATCCCACTTTCAAAATCAATAATCAAAGTAGCTTACAAGATAAAAGAAAGATAAAAAAAATTAAAAGTACAAACACTGAACACATCAGGTATCAAACACAACAGTAGTTAAACTAGCATAAAATCAATCACTACATATGAACAGCTCTATGTTGCTTTTTTAAAAAATGCCAAGAAAAGCTAACCAGTGACTGCATTGGTTTAACTCTTTGGTTTTAACTCTTTCTTCTGAGTAAACAGTAAATAGTTCTTTATCACATAAAGATCTGTAAACTTACCAGGCCTTTGACACCTGGAACCAAAGATTAAACTTGCTTTGTGGGGAGAGATGTTACTACCCCCAGTTACATGGTAACTTGAATGCTATTTTGTTCAGTGTCTCTGCATCGGACACTGTATGTTAACAAAACATTTCCTTCTCTGTCCAGCAAAAGACCATATAGGACCTTCTTGCTGAGGAAATGCAAGATGACAAAACCAAAATCACTCAGTAGTTTACTTTCTGTGATTTTTTTTGTTTTTGTTTTAGATGCAGACTTCAGACAGTAGACAATAGAGCTACTTTCACAAGTTTTTAAAGATATATATATACACACACATACTCCCAACTGCTGTTGACAGCTGTTGTAGTAAAATTCTGATGCTTTACTTGCATCAGGAATCTAAACAAACAGTCATGTGATTTGGTTTCTGCAATATGCTAACTGGCAGAATACAGATTTAAGGTACCTGAAACTTTATATTAAACCCATATTAGAACAATTTGCTATAGTGAATTACCTTTTCTTTTTCCTCTTTAAAAGTATCAGGCATTTTTGATGGCAATAAAGTAGAAGCTGCTGGCTTATGAAAAAGAACTGTCCGTATGAAGTTTTGGGTTGTATTCTCTCTTGTAACTGGTTTTTGATCTACATTCATTCCAGGTAGAATGTTTCCAAGTACAGGCGTTGCTTCATGTTTGCTGGTACTATCTATTTGTAGATTTCCATGTGGTGACATCAAAGAAGTGGATGCAACTTTTAAACTCTTGTTCAGTTCAGATGGCAGCTGTCTCATATTCTCACTGGATTTTGGGTCATTTGGATTACATGCAACCCCTTTGCTCTTTGACAACACTAGACTGACAACTTGATTAGTTATTGTACTATCTGCAGGAGAACTAATTAAATGTGATTTGTGTCTTTTGCGGTGTGCCTCATCACTAGGCAATATTTGCTTGGTAAATTTAATTTCTGACACAGCACTGGGCTCTTTTTTAGTCAGTAAATACATCTTTCCATTGTACATCACTAGGGTATTATCCTTCATAGAAGAAATTTCTGTTTGGCTTTCACTCAGGTTGTTAAAAATGGCAGGAGAAATACTGGCAGGATTGTTGTCTATGATCTTTACATTACCCAAAGTGTTTAAGATATTTGATGCCATGTTATGTGATGACGTTACAGGAACAAGGCAAGATGTTGAGGACTCTGGGCTTTCTTGGACAACCCATTTTATAGGAGATGCCTGTTCTGTCTTACTATCAGATGGGGCAGAACTACTGACTGCTGTCTGTGGTACTGTCAGTATTGTGACAGGCTTTGGACTTATGTTTTGCAATACTTTGGAAGGAGCTGGTTGCACTGTATTTACTGGTGACAGGTAAATAACAGTTGGTGCTTTAGTTGAAGCATTTGAGGCTGCTGTAGCCAAAATCTTCTGTTGAATTGAAGCGGGTAATAAAGAAGCTGAAGATTTAACTTCTGCATGAGGTGGCACTTGGAGTGGATGTCTAGAAGGACACACTTGAGACTTTGGAGCAACGGAAAGACTGTTTGCATTCACAAGTACATAGCCTGCATTGTTTTTTCCTGAGCATGCTGGGGCAGCATCATTTTGCAAACCTGATCTGTCAACTGAATGATAATTATTCTGAATGCTAGAAACTGTCACAGTTGTTGGATTCTCCTTTATAATACTAGAAATTACTGGTATAGTTAGATTCTCTTTTATAACAAAGGCATCCACCTTTTCCACTTGACCCAACAGTTTTGGCAGAATTAATTTGCCAGGTGTAGCTTTCTTAAGTTCAGGGTTTTTAACACATGGAAATGTAGTGGTATTTCCAAACAGATCCTGCAAATTACTATGACCAGGCATTGCAACATTCGCTTTCATATTATCTGATACAACTGGAGACTGATGCAAGGGTATGCAATTTCCAATAGGTTTAGAAACTGGAAGTAACTTCAGGAGATTTTTTCCATCCAGCCCAGTTGTTGGAACTATTTGATATATACGACCTGTAATACTTAAGAGAAAAATATAATGTAAATAACTGCTTCTCATGTATTGTGATTAATTTGGCCTAAATTCAACTGCTACTTCCAACTAGAACAGTTCCATTGCTAACTTAGCAATAATTTTACACATCTAGAGTAACAGCTGGATTTAGGCAACAGTATAAAGAGCTGCGCCCTGTGAATCACATGCAAAGTTCTTATCATTCAAGCCAACAGCTATCTTCCTTGAGTTTAGAGTGTTACTCTATTTCAATAGGGACTTTTCCTAAATTGCAGAATTCAGTTAACAATCAAGTTATTCAGTCACTGGACCCCCCCCCCCCCCAAAATCCTTACTTTGGCTATTTTTGGTTTACCTAAATTTATTTTAAAGTTAGCTAAAAACTGCAATGTTGGAGGGACAGTGAAAATGCATTCTAATTGTTTGGCAGATTAGGACTTTTTTTTTCAGTTACTGCTAAAAGTCTGCAGCTATTCTGTTGTGTTATTGCACTCTGCTGCTCCTACCTTCAATAGCTCTGATGTTGTCCATAAAACCTCAAAATCTGAATTGCTCTAAATTCAAATGCATTAACTTTTTTTAGAGAGGAGACAGATGAGGGCTTTGTGTTCTTCAACTACTGTTATTGAGTAGGGCTTCAGTTTCTCTCTCCTGTCTACTCTGAAGTAAGTCACAATGACCTCAATAGGTCTCATTCTCAGTTAAGTATATAAAGACTGGAACAGAAACAGGATCAGAACCCTGAATGTGTCTGTTCAATTACTTATGCACAAGGACAAAGAAGAGAAGTGCCATAACAACCAGTGCAGAGAAATAGATGATGACAAACACAAGGCAGAACTAGAGACTTCTCCCAAAAGATCTGAGAAATCAAAGGGAAATTTAAACCCAAAGTGGAGAACCAACACAACCAGCAGGGACAGTAGATAATCAGGATGAAATAGAAAGATGATGGAAACAACACATTGAAGAACTATATAAAAGAGATGAATGGAAGACAGATTCATCCAAGGAAGAAGCATTTGAAGATGAATCTACGTTTCAGAAAGTGAACTGGAAATTGCATGCAAAGTACTTTGGCGAAATAACAGGAACAGATGGCATACCAAGAGACCTGTTTTGAGCTACAGAGACAGAATCCAGTCAAATTCGAATAAAAATTTGTCAACAAATATGGAAAACAAGATAATGGCCCACAGATTGGAAAGACTCAATATACATAAAAATCCCCAAGAAAGGGGACCCCAGGGACTGCAGTAACCGTTGAGCTAGCTCATTAATCTCCAACAAAGTGACTCTCAAAATTTCTACTACAAAGACTTTTACCATGTACGGCATGAGTAATGCCAGATGTCCAAGCTGGGTTCAGAAAAGAAAGAGGCACTAGAGATTCTACTGCAAATGTATTTCGATAATGGAGCACACCAAAGAATTTCAGAAGAAAATCAGCAAAAACCACCAATTTCAGAAGAAAATCAGCAAAGCTTTTGATTGTGTAGATCATGAAACATTATGGATCATTCTTAAAGAAATGGGTGTACCACAACATTTGATTATCCTAATGAATAAACTGTAATCAGGACAATACAGTTAAATCAGGATAGAATATGGAGAAACAGAATGGTTTCCAATTGGCAAGAGGATCAAGAAAGGCTGCATTTTATCACCCTATCTTTTTAACTTGTTTGCTGAACATATCATATATATAGCAGGATTAGACTCAGAGGAAGGAGGCACAAAAACTGGAGAGGAAACATCAATAATTTAAGAGATGCAGATGACACCATACTACTAGTAGAAAGCACCAAAGACTTGGAACAATGACCGAAAAAGGCAAGAAAGTCAAGAAAGAAAGTGCAAAGGCAGGTTTACAGCTGAATATTAAGAAAAAAAAATAACCACAGATGGTTAACATAACTTTAGACGATGAAGACATTGAAACAGTCCAAGATTTTCCATACCCTGGCTCAGTCATTAATCAGAATGAGGACTGCAGTCAAGAAATCAGAAAAAAACTAGCACAGGGCAGTTGTGAAGGAACTTAGATAAGACCTTCAAATGTAAAGATATATCACTGAATACCAAAGGCCATGACATTGTACTTCCAGTGTCTAGGTATGGTTATGAAAGCTGAACAGTGGAAAAAAAAAAACCTAAGAAGTGAATAATCTTATTTTGAATGTGGTGATGGAGGGGAGTTCTGCAGATACTATGGACTGCCAAAAAGGACAAATAAGTAGGTCCTAGAACTAACGAAGCCAAGATGACTAAGCTGAGGCTGTCATACTTTGGATATATCAAATGAGAAGACATAGCTCACTAGAAAAGACAATAACACTTAGTAAGGTGGAAGGCAGTAGGAAAATAGTTAGACTGCTATCCACTGCTGTCTGTGGATAGACTCAGTAAGGCAAGCCACAGCCTGACTTTGCAAGACCTAATCAGTGCTGTTGAAAACAGGGTGACTTTGAAGTCTCTCATTCATAGGGTCACTGTAAGTTGAAATTTACCTGACAGCACTTATCAAGAACAAAAGTATACACAGGCTGACAAGCTTAAGAGGTTTCTGTGATCCAGTAAAGAACACTGCCCATTTCCGCTTCCAAAAGAAGCACGTCCCACTGACCCTGAAATTATTTTCCACACAGACAATACAATCTATAAAGCACCAACTGGAGGAGAGAGGAAGAGAACGTCTCCAGATGCTCAAGAAAAATGTTTGAGTCCAATCCTTTTGAACACGGTTCTCTCCCAAAGAGCCGAAGCAAGCAAACACTTTCAAGGGCGGCAAATGTTCCAAACATAGTGAACACTTAAAAAAAAAAAAAGTTTGTTTCTGGATAATTCCCGTTATTTTCAAGCCAATGACGGAAGAGAATGAACCTGGGCCAATCCAACTATTAGTCAGGGTGAGACACTTATTGTCAGGTTTTATGACACCGTTAAGATAACGGACAACTGTTTCTCACTAGAAGCTTGAAGGGATGTGTTCGGACTGTCTGAGACACGAAAACGTCTTGTCCTACCCCTAGAACAATAATGCCTGGAAATCAGACTTTCAGACCACATTTCATCCCATATCTGACCTAGAACGAAAGCCCCACTTAAGGCCACTTCCGCACGAGACGGTTATAGCGCTTTGATTCCACTTTCAACATCCTATGGAATCCTGGGGTTTGCAGTTTCGGGAGGGGCCGTCCGGCCCCTCCCGAAACTGCAAACCCCAGGATTCCATAGGATGTTGAAAGTGGAATCAAAGCGCTATAACCGTCTCGTGAGGAAGTGGCCTAAGTTTTCCCAAGTCCATTCCTCAGGAGAATTACGCAACAACGCCGGCTGCCCTTCCAAGGAAAAGCTGGGCCTGCGAGGGACCAGCGGCGCCGGGCGACGCGCGAGAAGCCAACGCAGCGGGGCGCTGTGGGGCGGCCCAGAGAGCGGGCGATGACGTCCCGGGCACAAAGGCCGCGCTTCCTCCTTCGGCGCGTCAGGCAAAAAGGCCGCGGCGCTCGGCGAGCGGTCCCCCCGGAACCCGGCGTTTCCAGCCCTAACGCACCGCCCCCGAGGCTGTCGGCCCCTCTGCCGGGAGAGTCCGAGGGGGAAGCGAGCCCCGCGACTCACCAGGGCGAGGTGGTGGCGGCGACCCGGGCCCCCGTTTCCGCTTCGCCTTTGACGCCCGCCGTCAAAGCGGCCCCCAGCGCCAGTTCGGACATAGCGCCCAGGAAGCGCCGAGGGCCGAACCCCGAGCGCCTCACTGGGCCCCGACAGGGCAACAGCTCCCCCTCCGCCCCATAGCTGATCGCTTCGCTCGAAGCTTTTGACGTATTTCCAGCCCTTGGAGACTTCAGTCCTCGGCACCAATAAGAAATAACTTCCTGTCCCTCTATTTCCGACGAGGGTTGTGCCGCTTCGCTTTTCCGCCTGAGAGGAGGCCGTTTTGCTGTCTTCCGGCCCGAGTGTGTTCTGGTTTCCCGGAAGTTGCAAGAAGTACTTCCGGGTTACCGCTGAGACTTCCTGTTTGGAAGGAAAGGGTACTAGATATTTTTTCCGAGGTCTGGTCTGCGTTGTCAGAAATCGCACACGTGCACGAACGCTGAAAGACGAAATTGTGAACCTTACAACAGAAAACATGGCATATTTGTATTGATATTTCAATCTCGCAAATGCCCATGATTTCTCTGTTTATCCAATTGGGAAAATTTCTTCTCCACTGTTAAAAATAAAAACACAGTTAAAAGGGCTCCTAGAGTGTCTTAGAGCAATTAAAAAAATCCCAGCCCTCAGGTTTACAGTCTTAAAAATTGGAGATGTAAGGAAGGGAATAAAAATGGAAAGGAGAAGGGGAAAAATATAAAGAAATATGTGGGTTTAGTTTGTCCCCAGGGCGAAGTGATTTATATTTGTTCTGAAACTGATTGTCCTTGGGTTAGCATTCTGTTCTGTCTGTGGGCTGGCATCTTCCTTGCAGATGAAAAACTGCATAACTGAAAATGCAATACCGAATTCTGTTTTCGGCTGTCTTCACGATATTGTTCAGAGCCATTAGTAGCCTACTCGGCTTCCCCAGATTTCATTTAAGGCATCAAGGAATATATTTAAAAGCAAGAATGAAGTTCTGTAACAGCGTTGGGAATCGGCGATAACCAGAAAGTAAGAAGAAGTGGAGAAACAGCAATGAAACTACTGCTTTTGCCTCAGTTACTTGTTTCTGAATGGCAAATACTGACTTTACAGAGTGTCAAAAATAATTTTTATTGTTATATCACTCCCACTGGCATTTTTACCAAAATAGTTTGGGCAAAATAGTTTGATCGAAGGGGGGTGGGGCATAGCAGTAGCATTGCCATTATACGAACATTCAGTTCATCATGAAGATATGGGTCAAAAATGCACATTTCATTCATACTCCAGTGGAATACATCAAACACAGTAAAAAAGTAATCTTGAAAAATTGTTGCATATGTTTTACATATACGGAAGATTAAAACATTAAAAAAATTGAAATTTGTAGAGAAAAGGAATGCTGTTTTATAAAAATTGTGATCATGTGTGGTATGTTTATAAGAAAACTGTTTATAAGCAAAGTGACTAGTCACATTTTATACCTGCCAACCAGCTCTTCTAATCAGTACAATCATACTATGTTTATTTATGTCATGTTTTAAGCAAATGCATTGTGCTCAAAGTGGTTCATGGAAATAAAATGACAAAAGTTTGCTGAGAGTAATAGTATGCATCATGAACTACAACAGCCATAGTGCACTAACATAAAAATAAAAATACATTACAATATAGTACTGACAATTCAGTGGTTAATTAGTGGCTCATTTAAGGTATAGCAGCAGTTTAAAGCACACAAAAAGTTAAGAATATCTGATATAAAGACACAATTATTATTATATCAAGAAATCCACATATTCATTAATTCACTCATTCAATCCATTCATAGTGATGACTGATCTTACGTAAGTTTCCTTGGAAGTAACTGCCACTGAGTGCAGCAGCTTATTTCCAAATAAGCATTCGTAGGACTGCAATGTAACACAATGACCTTAGACATGTCTACTCAGAAAATATCCAGCTTAAAACTAAACTAGAATAAAAGAGGAAAATATGCCACTGATAAAACTGAAGTGCAGCAACCTCCAACCAAACCAGTGAAACCGTACTATATACCTAAATGCAAACATGCTCAAAATCTCTAATTGCAGGTTCTACTTCTGTCCATGATGTGATTCCCCTTAAACTGGGGTCCAGTTCAAACTCCCAAAGAGAATGTATCATGTACATTATTAACTTAGAACAGACTGTTCTCAGACAAGGGAAGGAGTCTGTTCCTCCACTAGCATCTCATGTTTTAAGCCAAGATACAGCATCCACTACTGGACCCTTTGTATGCGGCAAAGGATCAAAAGAGGTATAACAGAAATAACCCTTCCAGGGCTCATGTCCTGACTGGAGTTGCTATTCCTACTATATAGTGTTAAAAGCAGCACAACACCTTTCCTGCTCCAAACGTTGCCCCAGTGCTGACTGAACTAGCCCTCAGTGGGCCTCTCTGGCACACACCAGACTTCAAGCAATGATCTGAAAACTGATGGCTAGGGAAAAGAGCCACTGCAATCCTGCTTAGTAGTGTCAAGTTCTAGATCCAGCATACTACCTCTGACTAGACAGGCATAGGATTGTTCTGTTTAGTTGGCCTGTTACTGTTGGGTATGAGTCTGTGTATGAGTGAGGGCAATGCGGACAACAAGAGCATAGAAGTAAGATACTGCTAGTCTTTGGGCAAGAGGGCTGCCATTTTAAGGACCTCAGTTTTCCAACAGTGGGGGCAAAGCCTGGAAGGAGTAAGCTAGTTTACTGTGTGAAGGTTCAGTCTGCCCCCTGCTTTCCTTGCAAAAAGCATTTTTCCTATGACCTGTCCAGGGTCCTGAAAGATTCCATTTTTTTTACCTGTCACTGCTACATGATTTGCCTATTATTTGTCTTTTTCTCCAGATTGCTGTATCAGTTTTAATTTCTCCATATTCCATCATGAACTCATGCTTGCTTGGAGAAGGCAACTATAAGCTTTAATAGGATGTTTAAATTCTGCAGTTTGCATATACTTCTCACTAAAATGATTCATTCTCATCACCTTCAGTATGTTCAATTTTATTTTTGTAAACATCATTTGTTAAAATGTTTGCTTTTGGGGAAAAGAGTGAGACTTTACAATGGATACAGATATTCCTAGGTCTGCCTCTGTTTTATGTTTCAAAGTTCATATGGAGCAAAATAACATAATAGGCTATAATATTTTCCCATAATGGTCCCTCTGGCGTGTAGTACACATTTGTCCCTATATCTGTATGTTAAGACAATTACGGAAGTAAATTTCAGTGGATACATACACTGGGTGAACACAGTTTTATGACAGGGTAAGCAAGGCGTTACTGTCACTGGGCAGCATCCTATTGTGACATACACATGTGTAAATGGCTTATGAACATGTTAAGTCTCCTTTTGCACGAGAGCAGGGGAGCCATTGCAGGCATTTGTGTTGCACTCAAACATCCCCATGGCAGTTGTCAAGCCCTAGGAGATACTGCTACTGCTGCTTTCTGGTGGGGAGGGAAAGGTAGGAGGAGGCAATTAGGACAATGAATTTGTGCCTGCTCCAGGCTCCCAAGGGGAGGAAATGGAAGTCCACGCCATCTATAAGTAAACCTCATTTCTTTTCCTTCTAACCAAGATCAATTCCTTCTCCATCATCTGAATTGCCTTCTTTCTCCCTTCCTTCCCCAATCAGTAATCAGCTGCCAGATGTATAGGGACAAATGAAAGTATAGGGACAATAGCAAATCTGCCCAATCCATGATTGAATGAGATCTCTAGGGCTGTGAAAATGATATATTGCTTTTATTTTCCAACTTGTCTATATTTAATTGTAAGATGATCAGAGTCCTTTTAAGAAAAAGGTATCAGAGAGAGAGAGAGAGAGAGAGAGAGGGAGAAAGGAAACCAGTCCTGAGAAAGCTGACTATGAATAGAACTATTTAAAGTGGACTGCTTTGTTCTACACTAATGTGGCTGAAACTAGCACTCATGTGCACAAATACAGTGCCTTGCAGAACTATTCATCTCCCTCCTTTTGACTTTTTCACATTTTATCACTGGTCAGAGTCGAGACTAGGCAGCTAGATGGACCAGTATTCTAAATCCCTATATACTTTGCCTTGAAGAACTGTTCACATACACCTTTGACTTTTCCTTCTTTTATTTTTTGTGTGTGCATGCGCCACAACCTAGAATTGGAATTGATTTAATTGGTATTTTTGCCACTTAATGGACAGAAGATACTTAATACTGTGAAGGTGCAAAATATTTTTACGGTAGTATAAAAGGTAAGTAAACAAAAGCAAGATGGCATTTATTGTTTGCATAGGTATCCCCATCCCCAATACTTGGTAGGAGCACTGTTGACAGTAATTTCAGATTTAAGTTTACTTGGGTAAATCTTTATCAACTTTGTGCATCAGCATTCTGTTATTTTTCCTCCATTTTTCCTGGGAAATTTGCTTTGATCCTGTCTGGTTGGATGGAGCTGTTGCTAAAAAGCAGCTTTCAAGTCTTGCTACAGATTCTCAGTAAGACTGAAGCTTGGCATTGAGTTTCTTATTTTCACACCACTCCGGGGTTTGGAGGCATATTTAGAGCCACTGTCCTGCTGGAAGGTGAACCTCTGCTCTTGTCCCAGGTCTTTTGCAAACTGAAGCAGGTTTAATTCTAAAATTGCCTATATTTAGTTCCATTTATGATCTCAGTTCAGAGCAATTTCCCAGTCATTGCAGAGGAAAGGCAGCCCCACAACATGCTGCTGCTACCACCACCACACTTCACCATGGGAATAACATTCTCAGGGTAACAAGCATTGTTGACTTTGTGCCATGCATACCATTTTGTGGTGAAACCACAAAGTTCAATTTTGGTTTCATCAGACCAGACAACATTTTCAATATGCTTGCTTTGTCTCCTACATGGCTTTTTGCAGATTCTAAATGGGCTTTGATATGGGTTTATTTCAGCATGTTTTTCTTCTGGCCACTCTTCCATAAAGCTCAGCTTTGTGGAACATCCAAGTGACAGGTCTGCTATGGATCATTTTCTCCATCTCAGTTGTAGGTCTTTCCAACTTCTTCGGTTACCCTTGGTTGCTTCTCTAATGCTCTCCTTACCCAGTCAATGAGTTTGAGTGGACAGCTTCTTTAGGCAAAGATACAGCTGAGCCATAGTATTTCTATTTTGTAATTATGGATTAAATATTGTTCTGGAGAATGTTCATAGTCTGGGATTATTTTTTTAAAAAATAACCTAACTCTGATTAATGCTTCTGCACAGCCCGCTCCTGGAGTTGTCTTAACAGCTTTTTGGTCTTCACTGATTCTGCTTATTTGGATACTCTAGGGCCTACCAGAAACAGGTTATTTAAGCTGAGTTCAAATGGTACTGGAATTTCCACAGGTAGATTCCATTCTGTGGCTTCTGGAGGCACTGCCCAGCACTAGAGTTTACTTAGGCATGTCACAGCAAAGAGAAAGAATGCTTAAACAACCAACAAGTGTCCGTTTGGTTTTGTTTACTTAACTTTTGTGTCATACAGTATTTTGCGTCTTCATAGTGTTGAGTATCTTGAGTACATCAAGCTGTAAAAATGCCAGTTAAATCCATTTCAGTTCCAAGTTGTAGACCAACAAAAAATGGAAAAGTCCAAGGTATGTGTGCATATCTGAACAGTTTTGCAAGTCATTGTATGTATCTATTTAGAATACTGTTCCATCTTGCTAAATATTCTCAACTCTGACTGGCAGCAGCTCTATATGATTTCAGGCAGGATTCCTTCAACTCTCCCTGGAGGATTCCTGGTATTCCCTGGTGGTCTTCCATCCAAGTATTGATATGGTCAGACCTTCCTCTCCCTCCAAAATCAGATAAGATTGAACAATATAACCTCTCTCTCTCTCTCTCATACACACACACACACACACACACATATATGCAAATTCAGAAGGTAAACATGTCTTGTTCTCTGTGTAATGTTTTGCAAAAGCCATCTTTTTTGTTCTGGCCTTGCTGCTGAAGTTTAGATTTATGTTTTGACTGATTTTCATCTAACTATCCCCTAAGAATTTCAGAGTAATTCAACTAATACCTCATTCAGGAATCCAGAACTAAAAGGAGCATATGGTCTGGGACTCACTCTCTGAGGTTTTCACTTCCAATGACGGTGAAATAATTTGAAATTGGCCATCACTGACACATTTTACCTTTAATAGCACCTACAGATGTTTCAGTACAGCAGCTTTTCAAGGGACTCACTGTATTCTGCCTACAAAGGGACTTCCTGTCTTGCACAGGACAGGTACAGGCTGGATCTCAAAAGAATTCCCCTGCTTTCTAACGACGGAGAGAAAAGGTTTACTGATTTGCTTAACTTTTGTGTCTCCAATGCCTCATGGCTACCAACGTCGTAGCCTTCACCCACATCAACCCTTCCTCGACGACCATCTTAAACTCAGCTTTAACATCTCAAGAAAGATGTAGCTCTGTGATCCTCTATCATTAGTTTCTTCTCCTAATATAACTTTTAATACCCATGTCTGATGAAGAAGCCTGTGACTTTTGAAAGTTTGCAGCATATATTTTGTGCCTTTTGGTTGGCCTTATACTGCAATGTGTTTTTTAGATTTTGCTGTATAATACGTATTTCACATTTCTCTCATCAGCACATAAAATCTTTGTACTGGTTTCTTAATCTCTTTTGTGTAATTGTTACTTTAAAGTTCCACATTGGTCTTCTGTTGGCTGCATTTTCTTCATTTTTACTCTTGACAGTTCTCTTGTGTTCTCTCCAAGTAAAATCAATGGCCCTTAAAATGTTTTCTGGGCAACTTGTTTTCTCACTTTCCCATCTTCATGCCTTCAGTTTTTTAAAGCTGCACATCACACTTGGAATACTCCTTCCTTACAATTCTTGTTTTTCAATGTTCAAATATTTCCTTAATATACCTTTTCTGGGAAACAAAAATGAATTGGTAGTATCTGTTTTGTTTAGGTTTCTTTCCCTATTTGCACAGTTGTATTGTATGTTGCTTGAACTGTAAAACCACTAGAAAATGAATACTGGTTTCATAATGGATGTAAACATGCTATGGTTCACATTTTTCTTTGGCTTTTGAACAGAGCAGTGTAAAAGTATGATGTCAAAAATACCCTGCATTTTTTTAAAACAAAATTTAGAGATAAAATACGATACTTTTGACTGAACATGAATCAGAATGAGGTGCTGTAAAAGAGTGAGTCCATGCTGAAGAACCAGAATATAAATCTAATATGTAAAAGTTAAAGTTTGTCTGTTTGTCTGTGTCAGGCGAAGACCTCATATGATTGGCTGGCTAAGAAGATTCTATGGAATCCCTGGGTTTGCATTTTAGGGAGGGGCCTTTATAATTCTCAGCCTGAGAGCTCTTGGGCCTCAGTCAAATATGCCTGCTTTGAATAGGCCGGTTGCTATGGAGAAGAGAGCTAGCAACAAGGAGGAGGGCACTGTATTCCCTCAGGAACCCAACCTCTGTATGTTAATAACTCTGAATACAGACTGGACTGGGGAATATGGGGAAAAGTTACAGGTACTGGACAAGACAGTTTGGGGAATTAGAGGCACAGGATCTCAAATCTTTCTAACAAGTATTACCTATGAGAAAATAAAATCTGGGTATATACACTAGTATAGAATATTTACTATACATTTTATTTAAATACAGAATATTTACCCTGTTTCATGAGATCTCAGGGCAATGCACAAATAAATCAATCTAAAACAATTTAAATCAGTAAGGAGTAATGTAACAATTTAAAGAGATGAAAAACATAAAAAATAACTTAAACTTACAACAATTTAGAATAGTTTAAAACCATATACCTATACACATTTGGGCACGATCCCTAGACCCCAAAGTCTGTGTAACAGGCCATGTTTTAACTTGGTATCAGAATGAATCCAGCATTCATGCCAATCAAACCTTTGACGACAGGACACACCACAGCTAGAATGCCATAGCAGAGAAGGCATAAAAGCATGATTCTTCTGTACGTCAAGTTTATCCATGAATAATTTCAAAAGTAAATGTTTTAAGGAAAACATTTTGCTTGCAGAAGAAATTCAGGAACAAAAAAGGGCAAATTCATGAGCATAATGTGGGCAATAATTGCTTCCTTCTGCCCATCACCATTTTCGATTTTGATAAATCTAATGGAATTTCCATTGTCTGCATAATAAAAGCCACTTCTCCCTGGTGGCATCAGGGTGTGATGTATTTTGAGAAATACATACTTGGAAATATGTCTCACTGAATAAAGACTTATACCATGTAAATATAAACAGAATAGGATAGTCAGAGTCTATATTTCTTCACTGTTTCTTGCATGTTTTCCTTTCTGAGTGTTCTCTTCTGAATGTTCACGTTTCAGTCTAATTTCCATTGGATCATCAGCATCATCTAGAAAGAAGAATATCATAGTAAACCAAGCCACAGTAAACCAAGCCAGATTAAGCTGCTGAGTAGTGGCATGTTGGGGATTTATAGCATTATAGCTTGTCTTTGTCTGTATATGTTATGTTCTGTCCTTTGGTGAAAAGGGTGTTATAAATTGTTGTTGTTGTTGTTATTAAACCAACTGGGTACCAACTATTGAATTCAAAAAAGCCTAAATACTTAACAAAAATATGTACAACTGAGTAAGATTTGAGGATGTTCAAAGAAGACAATGTCCTTCAGCTTCCCCTTCCCACAGACAGCAGCAGAATCAGTCAAAATACACAAATACACCTACGTGCAAAATTCAACATCTCTTGATACAGAATTTGGATTACTTTGCTTTGGATTCTGATTTTTGTTGTGAAGTAAGTATCTGGTTAAAAGAATGAAAAGAGTGGATAACTATTTTGCTATTTTATAGAAACTACTAAAAAGACTTTCTGAGAAACCCATAATTCCTATTATATTAAGACAATCCCATTTTTGTTGGTGGACACACCTCTTGTGAGCTGAGCTATTTTATACTGTTCTTCACGGACTTGTTTCATCAGCTGCAGGTTATAATCACTAACTTCTTTGTGGTTTACCATAGGAAAGGGATAATCTTTACCTATTGAAAAACAGAGGCAAAAATGATAAAAGGTAATTTTTTAATAAAGCGATGTCTCTCCGAATCATTTTTTACAAAAATTCAGTTGGTCAAAACTTCTCAATTTCATGGCAAAATATTAATGAGGCAAAGAGTACTCTACTAGACAGTGGAGCTAGCTCAAGATACAGAAAATATTCAAATAAAAAACATTTGCTAGACCCATATGCCTTATAAAAACAATCTGCACATAAGGTACAGCTTGTTAAACACTGTCAGCAGTTAATAGGAAGGAAGTAAGGATTCCTTACAGCCAAGCCCTGAAAGGAAAGGAAGAAGCAGGCTCTGATACTAGGGAAGCAGAACCTCCAGTGCGTCTGTCTGAGGACAGAGAACTATTAACTGGGTAACAAGTAGCCGCACTGTCGATACTGTTCAGCAAATGGGGAAATATAGCAGCTGCACAGCTGGTACACTGGTCTTTAGCTTCAGCAATGTGGTCATTGGACATAAAGTAGCAAGAAGGAGTTGTCTTGCCAGGGAATGGGAATTGTTGTTCATATTCCTTTAACAGCCTCCTTGGATGAATGGCGAAGTCAAAAAGAAAGAGAACAAGTGGCTGGAAAAACTATACCTACTTCTAGCAGATGTCACTGGAAGAGATAAAATAAACTCAGGGACATTAGGACTGAGTAGGGGCCACTTCGACTCAAACTTCTGTTTTGAGTATTACCTATAATGCATCCTGCCTCTGTCTGTGTTTCTTTTGGTGCTGTCCAAGGTTCATAAATGTATTTGGAAGGAAAATTCTTCAGCACTGGGAGGTATTTTCTGAAAAAATGTAATTAATATATATCCGATAGATAAATGAAGGACAAATTAAACATGATCCATGTACATCATCATTACATGTATTAGACTGCATGTCTTTAAGCCAAATCTAGACATGGAACTTAAAGAAGTAAAAAAAAATGAGTAGATGATATATTTAAATACAAGTAAAGTATACACTTTGACTTGACTTAACTGTTTGCTCTAACATGTTTTCCACTGCAAATGCTGCAGGGTACCTAATGCAACTGGAAGTGATGTCATGTCATTTTACATTTTCGACTGATTTTAGAGTTGAGGGTAAGCATCATACGTTAGTGGAAAACATTAGGTTAATTCATGGGGGAAAGTTCTGTCTATCAATTAGTACTGCAGACAATGGCTAAACAGAAGCTCCATGTTTAGAGACAGCATGCCACTGAACACCAACTGATGGAAGGCAACAAAAGTAGACCGCTACTTCATGGTATGGATTTGCTGTTACATAGTGGGTTAGTCATTATGGGAGCTGGATGACATCATTCTTAAGTCCTTAGCATGACAGGCACTGAATTAACAGAGCCATCCAACTATGGATACTTACCGAATATACTGGCCTTCTGGATCTGTGCGCTTACCAAAACGAACAGGACAGAAAATGCGTGAGTACTGGTGGAAGAAAGCACTGGCTGATAGCCACATCCAGTTTCCTGCGTTAATGCTATAATCTGCATCCAGAAGCAATTCTTCAAACACCTTGCATTAATGAGAGTAATAAAATTAAACCTGATGCATTTGACTGTCTTTGCGTATACATTAAAAAAAAAACCTGGCACTTTCTAGGTATTAGAAAGAAGATTAGAGTGGAGCCCTTGTCCATGCTATTTACTTTTTTTTCTTTTATATGGAGGTGTTTATTTGTTTAAAGGCATATTAAATCATATGAGACAGCACCAACAGTCTGATTATGTATAACATTAGGCATGGTGTGGAAAGAGTAGGTATGTAGAAGCTTTTTTTCTCCCTTCTCTTATAACACTAGAATTCATTACACCAGGAAGGAAATTAAGCTGAATGGAGGCAAATTAAAAAAAGACAAAAGAAAGTATTTCTTCACATAGCACCTAATCTCTGGAATTTAATTTAATGAAGACCGCCAACACAGACAGCTTTAAAAGAGGATCAGCTAATTTCACAGAAGCAATCACCAATTACTAATCACAGTAATGTCTCCAGTGTTTGGGGCACTATGTCCCTTAATTACCAGCCTCTGGGGAATGAGTTGCTACTGTGCAGTTGTCCTTTTCCCTTACTTGTAGGTATATGCCCACCTGTTTTTGTTTTTCATTATTTTGAACCTTATTGTATATTTTCTTGTTAGAATTCTTTTTTTTTAATGTAGTATTTCCTATATCTTGACCAAAGTACAGTACTGAGTTTGATCCACTGAAATCATAAACAAACATGTCAGGCTTCATGTCAGATTACAAACAATGAATATACTGAAGAAGCTGTATTAATCTAATGTTATGGTTATCTAAAGTTTGGGTTCAGGCAGTTCTGTGGGAGTACACCCATCTGTGGGCCTCTGCTTGGCTACTGTGGCAACAGCATACCTGACAGGGCTCTTCTTACACATTTATGTTCTTAAGTGGTACCTATTTAAGTGGTATATGTTTAGCATTCTAGTGAGACTTATGGTAGTTTCTGTCCTGAATTTTCTGAAATGTTTCATTTCAAAAAATGATTGCTGGTTCCACTGATCAAAACGTTTGCCTCTCCTTGCCAAAAGGGATTACCCCCCACTACCAGGGTAATTACTAGGGGCAATATAAAACCTTCCAGAATGTTTTCTTTTTACAGGAATTTTCAAATACCATTCAAGACAGAAGAATTAATGCAAACCTTCATGCCTTCCTCCCAACTGATCCAAAGGTCTCCACGTGTCAGGAAGCATGCCACAGCATGGCGAGCAAGATGATGTATCCAGCCTTCCTGATGGAGTTGGGTCATGATGGCATCAATCCATGGGAAACCTGTCTGTGCCTAAGAAAAGCAAATGATCTCAATTTTAAAAAATTCAGCTCAACTGTCCTTCTCTTCTTCCTTAACTGTTTCCTCTTTTTTATCAAAAGAAAACCCACAATTTCCTCTTTAGCAAAAGACTACAGTGCTATACCAGAAATCATAATAAACAGCAGATCCAGACTAAAATCATAATTAATAACTATATCTGTGTTTTTTTAGAAAGACTAACATACGGAAGAGCACAATTTTCACTGAAAATGGGAGCCACAGAAAGGATGTGATTAACTCTTTTCTTCCCTGCCCCAGTGCTGACAAAAGAGGGTGGGGGAAGGATTACTATTAGCTCTGGAGAGAAAGCTCCCACTGATGAAGAAAACCCCTCTTCTGCACAGCCTGTTTTTTGTGTTTGAAAGAAAACAAGTGTGTGGTTGCTGGTGGAGTGTTTGGCATCATGTTGAGTTTTGCCTTCACTGTTTTCCTAAAGAAAGGCCTTCTCTCCTCTCCATGGTTTACACACATACATACACACATTTTCCAGAAAACACGAAAAAACAAACAAACCTACAAATACATAATATATAAAAGAAACAGAAAGAAGCCTAAGTAAACATAGAAACAAATGAATCAAAAGTTGAAGAGTAACAGAGAAAGAAAGAAGGAAGGAGAGAAGGAAAGAAAGAAAAAAGAAAAAGAAAAGCAAACAGAAAATAATTGTGGGGTGCCACAGGGTTCTGTCCTGGGCCCAATGCTATTCAACATCTTCATCAATGACTTGGATGAAAGAGTGCAGGGCATGCTGATCAAATTTGCAGATGACACCAAATTGGGAGGGGCTGCTAACACCCCAGAGGACAGGATCAAATTTCAAAATGACCTTGACAGATTGGAGAGCTGGGCCAAAACTAACAAAATGAATTTCAACAGAGAGAAATGTAAAGTCTGACACTCAGGCAGAAAAAATGGAATGCACAAATATAGGTTGGGGGACACGTGGTTGGATAGCAGAACATGTGAAGATGATCTAGGAGTCTTGGTAGATCACCAGCTGAACATGAGTCAGCAGTGTGATGAGGCAGCCAAGAAAGCCAATGTGATTCTTGGTTGCATCAATAGGAGTATGGTGCCTAGATCGAGGGAGGTAATGGTACCACTCTATTCTGCACTGGTTAGGCCTCATTTGGAATACTGTGTCCTGTTCTGGGCATCTCAATTCAAGAAGGATATCGACAAGCTGGAACATGTCCAGAGGAGGGCGACCAAAATGGTGAAGGTCTGGAAGCCATGCTCTATGAGGAGCGCCTTAGAGAGCTGGGTATGTTTAGTCTGAAGAAGAGAAGGTTAAGAGGGGACATGATAGCCATGTTTAAATATCTGAAGGGATGTCATGTCAAGGAGGGAGTGGGCTTGTTTCCTGCTGCTCCAGAGACTAGGACAAGGAGCAATGGATTCAAGCTGCAGGAAAGGAGATTCCACCTGAACCTCAGGAAGAACTTCCTGACGGTCAGAGCTGTCCGGCAGTGGAATATCCTGCCTTGGAGTGTGGTAGAGTCTCCTTCTTTGGAGGTTTTTAAGCAGAGGCTGGATGGCCATCTGTTGTGAATGCTTTGATGTGTGTTCCTGCATGGCAGGGAGTTGGACTTGATGGCCCCTGTGGTCTCTTCCAACTCTATGATTCTATGATTTTATGACCACTGCCTTCCTTTAGAAAGAATATACCCTATCATTTCTTCCAAGCTTCTCAAAAAAGAATATCTAACCTTCTCTTTTTCCCCCTTCCCAATTCATACTTTTAAGAGAGAAAATATATAAACATTTTTTTGTTAACATACCTAACACATCTCCATATTTCTTCTATTACATTCCCTTACAACATGCTTGTGTAATTAAAAAAATTACATAATAAATAACATTGATACTGCTAGATAATAATGCTACTACGGTCAGCCCTTCATGTTTGCGGGTTTCACTTTCAAAAATTTGATTATTTGTGAGTTTCTCCAACTCCTGCCCCCTACCTCAAGCACTTTTTTCTCCAGAAGAACATTCCTTCTTGGTGGCTCCAATCAGGCTGTGCAGCCCTTTAAAAACTTGCTTCTGGTCCTTCTCTTCCTCTACCAGCCACTGCCTGGCTACCTAAGGATAGATCACAACCTGATTTCTCAGCACCACACGCCCTCTTCCAATGCCCCTCACGCTCAAGGAAGGAGATGGGCAACAGAGAGGAAGTATAGGGCCACCAGGCTGACCACCCCATTTCCCTCTTCTTCCCCTGACCTGGTTTGGATCCTAGATGACCACTCTTCCCACCATGCCTCAGCCCCCCTCCCACAGACAGACATACACACATATATTTTGATATTTCTGGTTTTTCCGCTTTTGCAGGGGTTCTGTGCTCTTAACCCTGGTGAATGTGGAGGGCCAACTGTAATTTTTCTAAATACTCCTCTCCATGGTTTTAAAATGTGGGGGGAGGGGTCTATAAAGCTTTTCCCAAACTTTTCCAGGGAGTGGATAAGAGAATCAAACAAGAGTAATTAAAAAAAAACCACAACTCTGCACTGTCAAAGAAAGACTGATCAACATTTTACCTATATAGTTTAAGGGTGTTCTGTCCCCAATTCCAATTTAACGAGTTTATATTACATCACATACACTTCTCATCCAGGATTACAATATAGCATGTTGAAGTTTTTCAACATTCTAGTAAATGGGTGGGTTATTATCGAAAAGGTGTAAATGGAAATGAAGTATTTTCTCTCAGGGCTTTGCCTTATGACACCGTTATAGTGCTATTATTCCACTTTCAACATCCTGTGGAATTCTGGAGTTTGTAGTTTACTGAGGCCCAAAGGCTCTCTGGCTGAGAATTCTAAATGCCGCTCCCTAAACTGCAAAGCCCAGGATTCCACAGGATGTTCAAAGTGGAATAATAGCACTATAACAGTGTAGGGTAGAAAGGCCCTTAGTTATCCATTTTGGTCGTAAAACAACAACAGCAACAACAATCTAAGCCACTTTTATCTATTAATTTGTCTCTTTTCCTCCAATATTTATATTTAAAATGACTTATCTATTTCTCATTAAAGAATCTTCTATATCCCTTAGAGACAATCACCAGATGGAAGATATGAGAAAATAACAGTTTACAAAGTATTTATTTATTTTGAATTGTTAAATTACAGAGGCTTACAAAATGGCCATCGGTGTTCTGAGATAAATGCTACACTTCTGTATACCAGTGTCTTACCATTTTCCATTTATGGAGTTTCTCCTCATCTTCGTACCATTCTATCTGAAGGCAGATGGGGTTCCCAACCATTTTTGTAAAGTTGGGTGTTGCTGATGCTACTGTATAAAAGAATTCTCTCCAAAGCAGTTGTCCTTGAAGAGACACGGGTGGCAATGAATGGTTCTTTGACTATAACACAGACAGCGTTCCACGAAAACATATACATGGGAACAATTATTAGGTTATGAACATGCAATGCCTAATAAAGGGGCTGAATTTAAGCACTGAAACAACAAGCTATGATCTTTACCATACACTGTTTCCAAACCTATAATGAAGCCTGATTTACGACTTGATATGCTTCGATACAAACTTACACAACTGCCAGGAGATAAATAAGTAAAACCTCATGAATGAGATATGCAGATGAATTAAAACAAACACAGCAAAACATTTTTTAAACATTTTTACCAAACAGTATATCATATATGCATATATGTGTGTGTATGTTCATGTGTACACACACACACACACACACACACACACACAGAGTGCACATATAGGGTATAACCATGAGATATTAGTAATGTTAATTAGGAAGACTGCTGATCTTAATGGAGGTCTGTAACCAATTTTCCATGGTATTATACTTCCCTTCAAGAATCAGGTAAATGAATATAATCCACTCAGGTAAATGAGTGTAATCTTAGATCAGCGTTATGGAAGCAAGGCTGGCCTCAGTAGTTTGAAGTGCTGGTTTAGTTATGATGCTATCAGGAGAAAATAGGCCTGACTACATTCACACTGAACAACTGCTATGTACTCAGTCTGGAGCAATGGTGGGCAACTGTGGAAAGTTAGGGAGTTGCATTAGCCCCCTCCCACTGAAACGGTGGAGCACTGCACTTCCCCACTGCACTCATGCCCACAAAAAGATTTTTAAAAATCCCCCAAATGACTTCTAAAGGATATGGGGGTATTTTCACTTTGTTTTGGGGCCTTCCTTGGCCATTTTAGACCAGAGAGGCCTTTTTTAAACAACAACAACAATGTGAGTGGATAGTCTTCTGAGTCTTCATTTGTCCAGGGGTGGGGAACATGCATGCAGCCCACACTTTTCCCACCCTGGTCTACAGCCATATTTAAAGACTGTCTGGAGACTTCCTTTGGCACAAAATCTAGCCATCAGAATGCTTATAGGAGCATTCTGTAGGTAGTTGATCACATCACATCCATGTTATATTAGTTGCACTAGGTATTCACCTGTTTCAGGAGTCAGTTTCAAGTGCTAACGTTAAGTGAGGTATTGAACTGTTAAGGACCACACACGCTTATCCTGGCCCTAAGATGTTCTCAGAAAACTTGTTCTCTCGCTCACAACTAAAATTAATCAGGTTGTTACCTGGCAGCAGCCATTCCATCAGGATGAAGTAGACGGAAGGCGGAGAAGCAAAGCTCTGCTTAGAAACTACCCATACTTGGCTCCTCTCTCTGAATTGATTCCATTATAAGAACTAGTGGCAATCAAAAACTAGTGTGTGCTTGATTTTTTTTTCTTCTTCCTTTCCTATCCCTTTTCCTTTTGTATTGTGATTTCTAGATTGCAAGCTTAAATGCAGGAACTGTCTGATTTCTACTTTTTGCAATCCACTTTTGGAGCCTATTTTAGCCAAAAATAAAATAAAAAAATGTTTCAAATAAATAAAACTGTGTGCAATCTTACCTGAGCATAAATTTTTGATAGCCGATAAAAAAACATCCGAACTGATAAACAGCCAAAGCTGAAATAGGGACTCAGGCCTGTGGTACTTGGAAGCAGAGAGTTTGGGATAGTTCTAGGCTTAGCAAACTTTGCTATCCAACCCTTAAAAGAAAAATACAGAAGCATAAGAAGCACTGCCTAATATAAACAGGATCATAATTGTGTTAACTGAGCTTGTATGTCTTAGCTAAATACTATTAGCTGATCTCAGAGCTCATTTCTTTATTTTATATTCATTTTTAATGTTCTATGGAAACTACTCTGGGTATAATTTGAAAAAAATATGGACTACCTATCTTTCAGAGCTGGCCTAAATGCCCCTAAAGCACCAGATCCTATCTGATCTTGGAAGGTAAAGAGGCTCAGCCCTGATTAGTACCTGGATGAAAGACCGCAAACAAATACCAGATGCTGTTATGCTGTCAGGAACTGGCCAAACCAGCTCTGAGTGTTCCTTGCCCAGGAAAACCCTATGAAATTCATAGGATTGTCATAAGTCAACAGGTAACTTGAAGGCTCATACTCACACAAATAATTATAGGCCATGCTTATGGTCTAAGAGAAAATGGCAACACAGAGCTGCCATGAGTCCCAAGTTTGGGAAAAAAGGTAGCATAAAAATAAATATAATAGGGATAAATATTAAAATAGCCTTGTACTAATAAGGTTTATGTAAATATGACCTATTCTACAGGTAACACATGCTACCAGACACAACTATGGAGTGACCACTGCTGCTTCTCAACAGACACTGGGTGTACATTCAGCCTACATGTGACGTACACTGGTTGCATAATATGCACATTTTATGTGATCAGGTGTGGTTTTGCTCATCTCCCTCCACTGTCCATTTTATGTGATTGTATTATTGGCCCACAGAGGATCACTGAATCAAAGCATTGTGCAAGTGCCACAGGTGAAAGCAGTCCACCTTGCAACCACCTTTCTGCATCTGTGCACAATTTTCCATACATTCTCTAACCATGATTAAGCTTGTGAGCAGTATGTCCCAGCAGCAACTGAAAAAAAAATCACTTTAGTTGAAGCGAAAGTCTGAAGATGAACTTGCAAAAATAAAATAAAAACATCTGAAGTGTCTTCTAGATGTTTTCATATATAGATCCCTAATAAGAGGAAAAGCATGGGGTTTGATTGCATTTAAACTTCTCATGCAAAGGCTATCGGAGAGACTGGTGATTATCTTGCTACTTGCTAATGCTAAGATAAAGAGACACATACCAGAAAAAAGAAAGAAGACTGACCTGGTTTTTCATGTGCTCTTCAAGTCGCTGTAGCCCAGCAGTTTCCCCACCTCTCCAAGGTGACAGGTACTCTTTGGAAATTCCTAAGTCCTCAGGAAGAGGCATTCTGTAACATTCATCCAGGCCCACTTCAGGGAGAGGGCTGAGTTTTCTAAGGAGGTAAGAAAAGAACTTATCACAAAGTTGCCAAAGACAAAAAAGCTGTCCCATTCAGCTTACTAAATGAGATCATGACTGCTGGATTTTTCATCACAAATCATGGAGGTTCATTAGAGAGCAACACTTTATAATCACCATGTTCTCTAGCTAATAAAAAAACAGAAAAAAAATATGAAAGACTGCAGTAACTGCTGTTTGTACTTTTCCTATCCCTGTGTTACTGGAAGCAACATAACAAGATACTTTCCTAGGAAGCAGGGACAACCAGAAGTCACTTCAAATTCCTCAAATGAGCTAAGATAAGAAGATATTTGCTAATCTGGAGCAAAGGTTGAAGGACAGAAGGATATCTAAACTACTGCCATAATGAATATGAGCTCACACATAACTGAGATCACAGTTCCTATTGCTATTGTCCTAGATCTTATATGCCTAATCTCTTTAAATAGTTTTGTCCCAATTACACATAAAACTTGTTTACATTATAAACTTAAATGATTTAACTAGCAGAATGCTGTACAATATAGTATTCTCAGAGGCTCACAGGTGTACAAGTAATAAATGTGTACTTACTAATATAGAGCACCATCTAACCAAGGTTAAGCAGTTTTAATTCTCACAAATAATCAGGTTAATGTTATTGCAGTGGAATCAGTAATATAAGGAATTTAAAGCAATAAACAACAACACAGTTCAAATACAAAATCACAACATGATCTAAACCCTAACCAAACTAACAATGAAGGCTATAGTTCTTCCCAAGCAAGCTTCATTTAATGAAATTTATTTGAAAGCCAATGTGGTATTGCAGTTTGAGTGCTGGACTGCATCTCTGGAGATCAAGCTTTGCTCGACCAGGGAAATCCACTAGGTGACCTTGGGCAAATCACACTGTCTTAGCCTCAGAGAACTTGAAAGCAACCCCCTGAACAAATCTTGCAAAGAAAACCCCATTTTGGGTACACCTTAGGGTTGTCATAAGTCCGAAACAACTTGAAGGGACACAATAACAACAAACATGCGTAGAATTGCATTGTAAATTATTAAAGTACATTTCCCAGGATTCCTTGTGCAGAGCCTTGATACTTATGCTGGTTTTTAAAAAGTTTTTATATTTGTATTCGTAATTTAGCAATAGCCTCAATTTACAGTTTTCTGTATCTCTGCAGTCATAAATTCGATAGCAGCCACTACACAAATCATACAAACCAAAATGAAATTTTTCATAACATGCCAGTACATTGCAATATCAAATCTTTCATAATCCCCATCTAAGCTTTTTATGATATTTGCTATGCTGTTTTTTAAATGTGCCCATTACAATTGGTCATTATTCTCAAGTGTTACCACATTAGTGTGAAAAAACCTATTTTTTTGAAGAACTAATTCTACCTCCACTTGTACTTTATAAAACAAGGCTCACATTATTATCTTGTAATAGGCAGCACTATTTTCTGAAGCAGAGTCCATGAACCAAATACTGAAGCATTGCCTAAACCCAGCTGCTAGACCCAACTAGAGTAGACCTGCTGAGTTAATTGGTAAATCATAAATTAACACTTGTACAAATCTCTTCAATTCAATATGTCTACTCTATTTAAGACTAGTAATTGGATTTAAGCCTATATTATATAATAAATCATTATACAGTGAGCAAGTTATTCCTTGAGAGGAAATGGAGTTCTAGTTATAGTAGTGCAGTCATGTCTTACTGTGATGTTTCAGCTGTGAGGTCCTCCACAGGCATCTCAGGATCTCCAAGGATAGCCACTATTTGGAGAAACCTCTTGTACGTCAATGGAGGTGCTCCTCTATTTAATTCCACAATCCTGTATGTCAAAAGACAATTACAATATGAACGGAACCTATCCACAGCATAGGAACTAAACTATCATCAAAACAAACTTCATGATAAGGGTTGTATATTCAACTACATGATCTGAAAGCAAATTGTCAACATTCATGCATTTACAAAGAGCCATACAGAAAGAGTTATGGAATTTTGACAGATTCAAACATTTCCAAGATGTTTTATACATATTTTTACTTGCTGGAAGTTTAGAAAATAACAGCTCTCCAAAGCTTTAGCAAGTTAAACAGTAACAATGTGTGGTACTGCAAAAGTCCAAGACCGTACCATCCTAGTTTTTGTATATTTATTATAATACATACATAGAACTTCTTTGAGACATTAACAGTTGTGCATTATTGGATGCATGCATGTAAGACAGTGTGTCTCAGCTGCATGCAGTTAATTGCAAATGGATGGGGCAGACGGGCATGATCCTGCTGCTCAACGCATGTTGATGTTTCTTACGTTTGTCAAGTGTCCATGTTCCTTTAGAAATCTGCTAAGAATTATAGCAGAAAACAGAATGGTCATTTCTAGGATTTATTTTGTGTTAGATAAGCTTTAATATCATGCATCAGATGCACATCAATGCAAATTAACATGATCTGTACTGCATTCAGAGTCAATTCCAATAGTCATTTCTGTATCACTCACAGTTGCATTTGCAATAGGTTATCACATACCTGTGTTTAATGTAAATAAACATCAATTGCTTCCTGCCATGTTGGACCTAATCGCACCAACATTATTTTGAAATTTAAACATTTCTATTGACTGCTTGGATACAAGGGCCTAGTTTGTCAGAAATCTTGTATCTAGCCATTTATACAAAATACTTTTATGCCCATCTTATTCTTTATTGCTAGTTTTTCAGTCATGGAAGTAGTTTCATTTTGATTTCAAATATTTAAAGATATTTTGGGCCCTAATCAGTAACCAACTCACAGGGGTATCAGAATGCTTGAAGTATATCCACAATGTTTAGAAAGCTAAAATTTAGTACACATGTATTCATCAAGATATTCTAACAGGACAATTCAAACATGTGTTCACAGAGGCTCATTCCCTAGTAAATGTGCTCGGTTGTGCAGCTTCTCAGTGAAATCATAAATATGACTTCAGTGGGATTTGTCCCAGGTAAAAGGAACTGCAGCCTTGTTATAATCTCCAAAACTGTTTATGCCTGGCAGTTAAAACATGCAACATTTGCTTATAATAGGGGCCAGTTCTAAAGCAGAGTACAACCCACCATGATATGGAAAGACATGAAGAAGTGTACCAGTTCCTCCTTCACATATTTGAACAAGCCACAAACAGCAAGGTGGGGAACAGGGATTTGCATTGGCAGACATGAATACATCTGTGCTTTCAAAATGCAAGGTATGTTACACATTTGTTATAAAATCAATAAAGGCCCTCAGAAAATAGCTTTTGTTCCCCTAGGTCAGTTCCATACCGTTTCACATCATATAATGTGTGTCCCACCATTGAAAATACTTCAAATCCCATTTCTTTCCCAATAACTTGAATAGCCCTCTCCATCTCCTTGTAAAATGGTTCAATCTCATCATCCAACGTCACTTGCGTAATATTCCACTTTTTAACATGCTCCCGTAACACAACTTCATACTCTCCTTGAATAATCCATAAATAAGAGTTCAGTTTCTTTAAGTTTGCCTGCAGATCTTCCAGAGATTGCAAAAGGAAATGCCAACGGGCAGTTCCCATTTTCATTGCGGATGTCAAAAAATTTCTGTCCAGTATGTAGACTGGATATACAATTTCAGAAGACTTCAATGCAGCTAGTAGAGTGGGGTTGTCGTGTAACCGGAGACCCTTCCGGAAAAGATGAATAGTCCGATGAGACATGTTGGATATTTATTTGAAGCCTGGAAGAAAAATAGAGCAAGAATTTGCATATTTATTAATTTGAGAAAGAAAATGGAAAACTAAAAAGATGATAGCTCTATGGAAGCCAAAGAGAAGAATGGTAAACTTGGTTAAGAATATTAATAGGCTGGTACTAAACAGGAAGTACAAGCATGTTGGTTCAAGTCACAGCTGATATCACCCTAATCTTGGAGAAATATTATGCAGTAGAAGGAAATATAGTAGTAAAATGCACAGAGAAATTTCTTTCTGGCAAAACTTTTGTAAATCTCTTTTATGAGACCATTAAATACAGAAAACAGATCTCTGCTTCTGTATGTACTGCACATATCCTTAAAAAATTATTTTCACTAAAATGCATTCCCTGAGATACAAAATTAAGGAACTACATTTTCAAACTATATGCTATGAAACTCTGGGGCTCACTGGAAACTTAGTAGAGCCCTTATCTGATGTGAAGATCAATAGTGGAAGACAACCTGAAAAACACCTTACTTGTTATTTCCCTTTAAAGAAGAGCCTCAGATGAGTCTGAAAACATTAGACTGCACTCAGTTTACTATGCTTCAACAGTCATGCCTCAAAATGCTGTCTGGCATGCTATGCAAGTGACAGTAAACCTTAGATTACATCCCACTTTCTTTTACAAGTTCTTCACATAACAAAACCATTTTGAAAAGGTTATCTGAATTTATTTACTAATCCTGCAGTTTATTTATTTTACCTTGGTCTTAGGCCCAAAAAAGGGTACCCAATTCTTTCTGACACAAATAGTAAAATATTATGGTTCCAGTATATGATGAATCCGTCTTGGCACAGCTTAACAGTAGAGGCAGTGCTCTGCATATACACAACATTTTTGTTCAGCAGCTCCAGGTCAGGCCAGGAAAGATTTCTGAATGAGTGAGGCTCTCTTCTAAATTCCCCAATTAAAGTTAGCAGGTACCTGAGAGAGAGGTCAGGTACTTGTCATACAGATTCTAGGATTAAAGCAGATTTCTTTTTAATGTTAACTTTGCATTTATTGCTGTTTCTTAAAAAAAGCTGTATTTTTTTTAAATCGCAAGCTACAGGCCATTTCTGGTCTGGACCAAGATACCTAGAGGCCCCTCTCTAAACTGCAAACCCCAGGATTCCATGAGATGTTGAAAGTAGAATAATAGCACTATAACAGTCTAGTGAAGAAATGACCTTGAGTCCCAATTTTGGGAGACAGACAGGATAGAAAAAATATAATAGTTATTACAATAATTGTTGTGCTTGTGTGCTTTCAAGTCATTTCCAACTTATGGTGACCCTAAGGCCACCATATCAAGGGGTTTTCTGGGGCTGAGTGTGTGTGACATGCCCAAGGTCATCCAGTGGGTTTCCATGGTCAAGCTGGGAATCAAACCCTGGTCTCCAAGGTTGCAGTCCAATGCTCAAACCACTACACCACACTGCCTCTCTTTATAATTATCATTTACAACATATTCTAAGATAAGGTTTATTTCTATTCTAAAACATTTTTTTCCAACATGTGTTTTAGAATTACAGCAAGCCACCGCGTGGTTTTTTTTTCTACATAAAAAAGTGGGATATAAATCACATAAATAAATTAAAACAGATGCCACTAGTGTCATAGCCCGCTTGCCATTTGTATTAGGCTAGATTTCATGGATTGGTTTTCATTTCGATCACTGAATATTAGAAGACCAATTTTAGATTGTGTACATCTTGCTGCATTAAGGTGGGCAACCCTGATGCACCGACGGACCAAGTGTTCACTCTCATTACCTGTAACAGACTTCATTAGGCTCAGAAATGGCCAAAAACTGCCAGTTATCACAACTGAAAGGGATCAGATATCCATTTTTAGTTCAGATTTTTTTTTTTTTTAGGTTTGGGGAATGTTTCTTGACATGGGGAAGTCCTGCATTTGCCAACGCAAAACTCATAGCTCTTGGAGGTCTCCAGAAGTACAAATATCTCCCTCTCAAACTAGATTGTTTTTGACAAGGACCACATGTAGCCTCTAAACTGCATTTTTCCAACCTTCACTCTACGTCTAATATATAAAAGTCAAAGTTTGTCTGGGTCAGGTGAAGACCTCATACGACTGGCTGCCTGTGAAGATTCCATGGAATCCTGGGGTTTGCAGTTTAGGGAGGGGCCTTTAGAATTCTCAGCCAGAGAGCTCTTGGGCCTCAGTCAACTTTGAATAGGCTGATTGCTATGGAGATGAGGCCTAGCAGCAAGGCAGAGGGCAGTGTATTCCCTCAGGAACCCAACCTCTGTATGTTAATAACTCTGAATACAGACTGGATTGTGGAATATAGGGAAAAATTACATGCACTGGACAAGACAGTTTGGGGAATTAGACACAGGATCTCAAATCTTTCTAACAAGCGTTACCTATGGGAAAATAAAATCCTGGGCAACACTGGGTATATAAGCTAGTGCATAAATAAATGAAAAATTCTAGGTTATAGTGAGAGACACAGAAAGATTTATTTAGCCTGAACAAAAACCTTATCCTGGGATGCACGACTGCCTCTCGTGTGTCTATACGCCTCCAGGTCACCCGTGTAGACTTGTGCAATCCCATGAACTTCATAGGGCTTTTCTGGGCAAGTAACAGAGATGGTTTTGCCACTTCCTTCCTCTGAAATACGGCCTACGCACCCGGTTGGTATTCCATCCAAGTCCTAACCAGGGTAGACCCTGCTTAGCTTCCAAGGTCAGACGGGATCTTGTCAAAGTTTTAACCTAAGCGAAGGATCCCGCCTTACCATCTACAGCGGGCCCCCTCTCATCATTATTTCCCCCCCCCTCCCAGAACAGCCGCTTCCAAAGCGGCCCCCATGGGAAAGTCCCTCCGAACGCAAAAGAGGGAGAGGGACCCCGACCAGGGCCATAGCAAGGCAGGCAGAGGCTAACTGCCCCTCTCCGCAGGGAACCTGAGGAGAAAAACCTCGCGCAAACACTGCGCGTGCGGCTTCCCCGCGAGAGGCTGGTCCCTAAAAAAAACAGCAAGGGCTGCTCAAAGGGGAGCTTCTCCAGCAAAAGCCACCCCACCTCTTTCGCGGACTGAGATGCGAGAAAGCGGCCTGTTTATGGGATTGGTGCGGGAGAGCCAGGGGAAAAACTCTTTCAACACCGTGAGGCGACGCAGGATGGCTCATTCGCGCTGGGTGGACGGGGGGAGAATGTTCGGAAGTTCTGGGCGATCTCATTTTCGTCCCAGGAGAGGGGGGGAAAGAGAAGTAACAACGGGTAGGCCAGGTTACCTGCCTGTTTCTAGCGCGCCAAAGGGGTCTTCCGGCCAAGCTGAGCACCTAGAGTTCTTACTTCCGGTGGCGACGTCTTCCTCCGCCTCCGCCGCCTGCGGAGCGCGGCAGTTGACGGTCGGGCAGGTTTGGTCCTGACGAAGGAGGGCGTTCGCGCGGAAGAAACGCGGCAGGCCGCTGTGAGGGACGAAGGCCTTCCCGAAGCCTCGTTGCTAGGATATACTATCTGTCGCTTTGCCCCGGCTTGCTTGACGAGGGAGTCCCCTCCGTAAGTATAGGGCTGAGTCCAGATGAATGTGAGAGCGACCGGGATGTCAGTTGCACTGAGCTCCCACCTCACTGAGAGTTGCTTTTCTCGGGAAACACGTTTAGACGTAGGCCATTTCCGCACGAGATTGTTCTAGTGCTATTGTTTCACTTCCAGCATCTTATGGAATCCTGGGGTTTGCAGTTTAGGAAGGGGCCCAGAGTTTGTTGAGGGAAGAGCTGCCAGCAGAACTGGGTAAGCGTTGTCCCTCTTCTTTCCTTTCTAGCAGGACTCCTCCAGCAATAACAGGCAGAAGATAAACAGGGGTTGCTCTTCTCTTCACTGTTATGGCTTCTGCACGTCTGTACAGCTTTTTGAAGGTAGAGCATGGAAAATTCTGCCACTTTTTTTGGAATTTCGTTGTCCAAAATTTCTGGACTTTGCACTCCAAAAATGATTTTTTCCAGGCTCTGCTTGAAAACACTTCGGGGACCTGCTGGAATTGTAAACTGATGGGAACATTTCTGAATAGGTACCAGCTTCCTTTGCTTGCCTGACAGGTTAAGTACCAGAGCACTGTCCAAAAATGGAATTGGTTGAAAAGCAGAACCCCTGAATTTTACTGAAAGGAGCATGAAGGACTTATGGAGGTTCACTTAGAACTGATTGTGCAAGTGCTGCTTGTAAAATCTCTCAACTGGCTTGGAACCTTTTCCCCCTTCTCAGCTCTCTTTGCAAACTGTCCAAGCAATCCCTAGCGAGCCTCCATAAGCAAGAAGAACTGATGAAAGGGTGGAACACCCATCAAATTAATGGTCCTTAATTTGGAAGTGTCAAAAAAACAAGTTATCAGATAAGGGGGCATAAAAACATGGAGGCTTCCTGTATTCCCCTGGGGTTTTGAGGTGGCCTTAGTGCACGTGTGGGCCTTAGCAGTTTTTGAAAACTGCCACCTCATTTCTTACAATGCAGATACGGTCATATCTGCACTGTAGGATAAAAGCAAAGATCTAATTCTCAAAATGAGAGTGCTGAATTTCAGTATTTCTAAGGCATGTTCAAGTTTGTGGCTGGATGCTATCCACAGGCAAAGAGTTCCTCCACAGAGAAAACTAAAGTATCAGAAAGAAGCTGTACTTCTTCTTGATATATTTATACAGAGGGGTTCTTTGCTGAAATATCACTGCCAGGTGGACTTCCACCTGTGGTTTGACGCAAGTCTACAAAGACATGTTTACCATCTCATTGAGGTGAGGATGAATCTCTCTTTGCATGCACACTTAGGCAGTTAATACTTTCAATGGAATCAGTGAAAACTAACATAAAGAACAACTGTATATTTTTAAGTTAAGCTGCTAGTAAGATATTAATAAAAGAGAATTAAAAGAAGGTAAAATAAGCAGAAAGGATAGACTATAAATCAAGTATATATCATGGATTCAGGCAAGTCAACATAAACATGACAGTTATAGAGGTAACTTTAAGAATGAAAGTAACCGTCCAAACAAGAGAAAGTAGGAAGTAGAAAATAGGTGCTAAGAAATGGTGCAAATGTAAATTACCTATTATTAATAAAGAAAATAGTAGTGATACTGAGAAGAATAATTTAAAGAAGGATTGTATTTTATGCAACCTAAAAAGTAAATATGACTTTTTTTTGGTAATGTATAATGTAAATAATGTCTGGTTTTAATAAAAATAAATATAAAAAAATACTTTCAGTGTGTCTGTCAGATGAAAGCAGGCAAATCCATGTAGCCTTAGTTTTTCACAGTGATTGCTCAGTTGGTGCTAAAAGGCACAAAATAAATGACATTTCTGTTGAACTGGGTGAGGTGGATATGAAAATATGCAAGTGTTCTAACCTATTAGGAGATATGTCAGAGTTCAGTGTTTTCAAACGTGTATGGCAACATAAATTACTGTAGTAAAAGATATTCTAACAACTATTTATCTTAACAGAACAAAAAGGTTTGGTATTAAAATGAAGACATTGCTTACACAGTGAGGGGGATGTAACAGTACAGAGGCTTATTGAGAAATTCAGTGTTCTCTGCCCAAGGAAGAGGTAGTTAGCCCCACACAAGACAAAGCTTACAATAGAAGTTATTTTACTGCTATTAAGGATCTGAAATTTAATTGCCTGTGTTTTACTGACCTTTGTTCCTGATCCCCACATAGCCAAGAAGGGGAGTGTCCTCTGTCTGCACTGATACTCTTCTAGACCATCTGAACTGACAACAGAAGTAATCTCTGAGACAAAATGTAGGCCTGTGATTCTGACATCACTTTTCTTTTCCTGTATATTCTAAACATTGTTGCCTGAAGAAACCATTGCTGCTTTGAAAGCTTGCATGATGTATTTTGTGCATTTTGGGTAGCCAATAAAGGTATTGCTGTTTTGTGGATTTTGTATTTTGTTATATTTTACTGCGTGGCCAACACAGCTATCCCTGAATATTGTTCATAAGATGTTTATAATACATGACCTTTGCTACAGCTAAGTACTATTTTTCATTGAAAAACACCCATCTGCAAATCTTTTAAACACCCTTGAGAAATTTCTCCCAAATGCTACAGCTCTCAAAATTAACCTGTGGCCTGAAAAAAAGTCACAGGCCAGTTCAATATGAAAAATGTTGACTTTGTACTAATCAAAGAGGACCACTGGAAGACCATATCACAAAGACTTTTTTTTGGTACATCAGAAGCAAAGCAAGAGGCTGAGAAATGAACACCTCCTGACATCCTACACATTTCTTAATACTGTTCTTCACATTTTAACTGTTCGTCTGCAGCCTTTTTTTCCCCATGAGCATGGGTCCTCAGATCAGGATGACATAGAATCAGCTGGATGGTTTTGGCAGGTGGCTTGAGGACTGAGCCCAAAATACATGTGGTCTTGTTTACCTTTCTAGTTGAAATCTTTGGACACATTCCAAGATATATCCCACAATATATGTCACTTTTTAAAGAAATTTTCAGACTTTCATTCGAGATCTAATTTATATGTAACTATGTATATGTAAGCATGTATATTTAACACCATAAAATAACTAGGTTATATTAGCAGAAAATATGTCATTCTAAAGTCACTCCCCTCTGCTAGCAGTAGTTGGAATTTAGAATTGCCAGTTAAAACTTTGAAAAAGTAGAAGCATTTTATTTGGGAAACTGCAGAATCTGTGCAAAAGAAAACTCAATCTCTTGCGAAACAGCTAAAATGATCAAAATGTATCATTTATATAGTTGAAATTTGGAAAGCATTTGGGCCAACAGAAGATTAGGAGACTCGATAGTTAGAAAAACCATCTTACTGTCAGAAACGTATAAAAACTTACGTACTGATCTGATTGCTCTCTTCCCATATCTGATCAATAATAGTTTGTTTACTTCCTTAGAGGCTTAATATATAAGAATATTATAGAAGCCAGTTGCTATTCCAAAGACACAAAGGCAGACATTTTCTTCCCTTCTACCATTTTTGGTGGTATCTGTTAAAAATAAGATTTGGATCCTAATACTCTCTAGGTAGAAATATCACCTCAGTATATGTCTGCTCATAGGATGCTTCAACCAGCAGGGTGGAGTGAGAAAGGGATTTTTGTTTATTCTTCCTCTGCAGTCTCTTGTTTCCCTTAAAATCTCCTCCAGAGGCCTGCAGAGGTAGGTACCCTAGTACTCACAGAAAGTTTTGGATACTAGCTCCCGCTATCCATGATCATTGGACTTGTCTGGGGCTTCTGGGAGTTTTAGTCCAAAACATTTGGACGGCCAAAGTTGCCTATTCGTGATGACAGTTGCCCATCTCCTCTCCCTTCCTCCCTCTTCTGGAGCACCATCCTTTCTGTGGGACAGGAGGAGCTCTTCAGTTTTTAGACAACTCATATAACTGGTACTCCAAGCCAGATCACTTTGCAACTAGTGCTATGATTCACTAGTGTTATGATGACTGTTTTTCTATATATGAGGAAAGAATAACTGCAATTGTAAAAATTAACATTTATGCTGTTTACTTAGAGTTTACTTTAAATTGCTCCAATCTAATTACTGACAGGTTCAGGAAATGTGGATTAAGGTTAATTATCAACCTTCCTTTTCTGGTTTATTACTTGTTTAGAAACTTTGAATAGTGTGTGTCAAACAGAAATGAAGTTCTGATCAGTCACTCATCACTTTATGGATCATCTTTGAAGTGCTTATCAAATCTGGCTGTCAGACTGCTACGGAAATTAACAAGGGAGAAAATTGACTTAAGGGCACCATTTTACCTGACATCAGCATATTAACTGATTTTAATCTCTTAAAGAGTTACAACAACAAAGAATCATTTGCAAATGAATGTAATATAAGCAAGTGCAAAATGATGAACACTGAGGCAAAAACAAAAAACACACTTCACTAATGGGGGCTGAGTTGTCTGTGGCTTACCAGGAGAGGGATCCTGGGATTGTGAAAATGAACTGTCAACAGTTTGCAGTTGCTTTTTCTTAAAAAGTGTTGGCACAATTAGAAAAGGAATTAAAAATAGAAGTGCAATATTATATTGCCCTTATATAAATTATGGTGTGACTATATCCAGAATACTTATGGTCACTGCACATAAAAAAGAATATTGTACTGCTGGAAAAGGTATAAAAGCAAATAGTTGGCTTTTGGATAGACAGAATGTTGGACCAGATAGACCCTTGGTCTGATCCAACATAGCTGCTGTTATGTTCTTATGATACGTTAATGCAACCCATTTGTTATAGCATGAATTGGGTAAAGTTTAACAAATTTATTGTGGTATAAAGGTTCATGAACTATTATTCCAGAGTAAAGGAGTATCACCCATGTGCTGATGATTATTGTAAGTAGTAAAGTCAGTGGGATATGAAACTGAGTGCCAGTGTGATGATTACCGTGTTTCCCCAAAAATAAGACACTGTCTTATATTTATTTTTCCTCAAGAAGACACAGTATGGCTTATTTTCAGGGGATGTCTTATTTTTATTAAGTATGGTACAACAACAATCTACATTTATTCAAATACAGTTAAGTCCAGCCTTCCCTCCTCCGCCTCAATCCCTTGGCAGCCCGTTTCCTTGCAGTTCCTCCTTAACGCCACTCGTCTCGACCACCTCCGCCCACCGTCGTGTTTGCAAACAAGGAGGATTCCCTTCCCCTCCCCAAACCTCCTTACTCTCGGCTTCAGCATGGTGGTGTAATCCCTCCCTCGCCCCCTCCAATTGTTGGGAGGATCGGGCGGGCTGGCGCGTTGTTTTGGGTCTCCTTTCCTGGATCTGTTTTGGGGCTTTCCCCTCCCCTTCCTTAACCTTCACTAGATTCAAGAGCACAAAGGGGGGAACGCCGGGGGGGGGGATTGTCTGACAAAGTTGTGTAAAGGGGAGGGAAGTGGGAGGGGAGAGGTGGGGTCCGGAGTGTACAGTGGAAAGAGGGGGGGAGTGACTAAAGGAAAGCATCCAAAGGAATTCTATATCCAGGATGGATTCTGCGAGGGGGGGGTTGGAGGGAGGAGAAAAAGAAAGTTTGCGAAACTTGGGAACTTTTGCTTTTTCGCTCCCGCTTCTTCCTCCTGCTGCTTCTACCCTGTCTCCCTCCATGCCTGAGCTTGTAGCATGCACAGAATGACCGGGACCTGACAGGGGGAGCCGACCTTGTTGATGGGGCTGCCCGCACCGGTACGCTGCATAGCCACGCCTATCACTATGTCTTATTTTCGGGGTATGGCTTATATTGTGCAAATGCTTAGAAATCCTGCTACGGCTTATTTTATGGGTATGTCTTATTTTCGGGGAAACACGGTATTCACAAAGTAGTGTCAATCAATTTTCCAAGTATTGCAGTTCTAGAAACTAGGGTCTGAAATCGGAGTAATTTTTTAAAAATCAAACTCAGTGTATTAACAATCCTGTCTGTGCCAGGATATCACTACCACTATTTTCTAAATGGTCTCTGTTTAGCTTTAACATAATTGCCACTATCCAGACTTTTGTGTTGTTTCTTTTCCCTCCAGTATATTTGCCACCAGTATTTCTTTAAAGACAACTGCTTTGGAGAGTTCTTTTATATAGTACAATAACATCCTCTGAGTCTAGGCTGGGTTTCTTCATGACGACTTTTAACAGTTTGATTTGTTCCCTATCTCAGTGAGGCATTTACAATTTCCTGGACCCCACCACGAGTTACATTTAATAAGTATTAGGGTCAGGGTCAAGTATTCAGATGGTGGGCCAGACTTGATTGAACACTTTGGCACGAATTGTAGTCACTGGTAATTTAACAAAATTGGATCACACATTAGTGGGCAACTCCAGTAATTAATGTTAATTATATTAATTGTGGAGAGCAAGTCATAAGAGAGAAAGAGACCCTTATTTTCAAAAGTATACTGCAAATGCATCATGGTATCTTGTTAAAGCTTTTATACTTTTCTCTTGGGCAGCTTTTGAAGGGTCCTGTTCCACGTGGAAAAACTGTTAGATGATGCTGAAGGATGTAATGATGGGAGAGAAAAACCATTTCTTTGTCTCTGTGACTGCCACAGAGTAGGTCTTACTGGACTGTCTTGTGGTTTGGTTAGATTTGGCAACAAGTTTTATTTCACCTGTGTTCCAGCAATGTCTCCACTTCATTGCTGGCAGCTCAAGTGCATACCAAGGAACCGCTTGGGTAGGTGCCACTCAGCAGAAACACTCAAGAAAAATCACATCTAATTCCTGAGCAATTAGCTCCGTTTCATGGGAATATCACTGGGGTCTTCACAGGCAATCTAGCTGGAAAATCTCCAGTGATTTCAGGTATGTGTCTGAATCCATTAGCTTTTGTGGCCAGGCCATTTTAACAAGTTCTCTACTCTCACAGTCACAGACATAACTGTCAACAGAAAGTAATCCAACCACGATAAGGGAATAGATGCTAAATTGCCCACACTGAGTTCACACCCTCCTGCCTGATAGAGAGAATCAAATCTAGAATATGCTCAGATTCATGTTTATTATTATGTTCAGTAAGTGACATGTTGGAACTATCTCATGGTTCTCCTGGTGGCCATTAAGTTCTGAGTCACCCAAGACAAGGAGGTCCTTGCATGTTAAGAGTCCCACAAGACAGTCTCTGAGTCTTCAACACCAAGTCCAAAAAACACCTTTGTCAGCTTAGGCAGGGTGATTGCTGAGCACTCAGTTGAGTGGTAAATCAGTACATAGTCTGCCTTCAGTGTGCACAAATTGTTACTTATCCAGATCAGCACACTGGAAAGGGATATGGAACTCCTAGAAATGACAATGGCTTCCCATCCCAATCTTCCAGCCTATATTGTATTAATACTGAAGACAGCACAGCTGGATGGGACCAACTTACCACTGTTTCATTACCACATCACAGGTGTCAGTGACACAAAATCATATAAATAACTACTTGACAACAATTTTTAAAAATCATTGGGTAGGCAATATCTTTATTTTATGTGCTTTCAAGTCAACTTTGACTTATGGTCACCCTATCATTGGGTTTTCTTGGCCATGTTTATTCAGAGGAAGTTTGCCATTGCTTTCCTCTAAGTCCATGAGAGCATGATTTGCCTGAGATTCCATGGCTGAGCAGGGATTTGAACCTTAGTCTCCTGGAGTCTTAGTCCAACGTTCAAACTTTTACACCACATTGACTCCTCTTAATGTCTTTATTAGGATCAATCAAATGTACACAAAATTGTGGTCCAGTCTCTTAATCAAGTAAGATGTTACAAAAATGTTGGTAGGACTAGGGTTTTTTTAAAGCTGAGTTGAAGTTGGAATCCTGAGGTCTGCAAGTCCCTGGTCTTAAGACAGAGTGGAGGAAGAGAGACACAGACTTAGATCAGATGCTACTAGGTGGCATGCAAATTAAAAACCATAGCTAAAAATGCTGGGACAAACATACATATAATGGTTGCTTCCTCCTTTTTTGTATGCTTTAAAAATATTCATTTTTAAAAACTGTGTTTTAAAAACAAATTAGATGCAGACATCACCAACCCTAGTAGCCCCATAATAACTCACAATGTGACAAACGTGTTTATACTACAGGTACACTAGGTAGAATAGACAGCCAGAAAGTAAACATTCTGATGTTGACATTTGAGTCATCTCAAAAGGTGACCATATGGGGTTATAATGTAGCAATATTCTATAAATTCATTAAATATACTAGAATAATTACCCAGCAAGTGATTCAAAATCTAAATCCCCTTTTGTGCATTAGATCATATTTTAAATATTAATACAAAATAGACCTGTCACAGACTCCTAAAAGAAAAGTGTTGCCTAGTTAGCCATATAGCTTTTAAGAAAATATTTCTAACATTTTGTTTGATCCATGAAAAAATCTATAGTGCTTGTATATAAGTGGCATATTAAACTATTTATGCATAAGTAATTATCCACAGAGAGCCAGCGTGGTAAGTGGTCTGAGTGCTGGACCGGAGTTCGATTCCCCTCTCAGCCATGGAAACCTGCTGGGCATGTCACACACTCTCAGTCACAGAAAAACCCTGTGATAGGGTCAGCTTAGGGTTGCCGTAAATGAGAAATGACTTGGAAGACACACAACAAAAAAAATCTATCTACAAACCATTCTGGAAAAAAATATTTAAAGACAGATATATTTTCTTATATATATTTCTGTATAAATTTTCCTATCTCTACTGATAGTTAGGCCTCATTTGGAATACTGTGTCCAGTTCTGGGCACCTCAATTCAAGAAGGATATCAACAAGCTAGAACGTGTCCAGAGGAGGACAACCAAAGGGTGAAAGGTCTGGAAGCCATGCCTTATGAGGAACGGCTTAGGGAGCTGGGTATGTTTAGTCTGCAGAAAAGAAGGTTAAGAGGGGACATGATAACCATGTTTAAATATTTGAAGGGATGTCATGTCGAGGAGGGAGCAGGCTTGTTTTCTGCTGCTCCAGAGACTAGGACAAGGAGCAATGGATTCAAGCTGCAGGAAAGGAGATTCCACTTGAACCCTAGGAAGAACTTCCTGACGGTCAGAGCTGTCCGGCAGTGGAATATGCTGCCTCAGAGTCTGGTAGAGTCTCCTTCTTTGGAGGTTTTTTTTTTTTATATAATTTAGAATCATAGAATCATAGAAATGTAGAGTTGGAAGAGACCACATGGGCCATCCAGTCCAACCCCCTGCCACGCAGGAACACCCTCAAAGCACTCCTGACAGATGGCCATCCAGCCTCTGCTTAAAATCCTCCAAGAGGAGGTCTAACCAAAGCAGAGTAGAGTGGTACCAGTACCTCCCTCGATCTAGACACCATACTCCTATTGATGCAGCCGAGAATTGCATTGGCTTTCTTGGCTGCCGCATCACACTGCTGACTCATGTTCAGCTTGTGGTCTTTTAAGACTCCTAGATCCCTTTCACATGTACTGCTATCCAGCCATGTGTCCCCCATCCTATATTTCTGTATTCCATTTTTTCTACCTAAGTGTAGGACCTTACACTTCTCTCTGTTGAATTTCATTTTGTTAGCTTTGGCCCAGCTCTCCAATCTATCCAGGTCATTTTGAATTTTGATCCTGTCCTCTGGCGTATTAGCAACCCCTCCCAATTTGGTGTCATCTGCAAATTTGATGAGCACGCCCTCTATTCCTGCATCCAAGTCATTGATGAAGATATTGAACAGCACTGGGCCCAGGACAGAACTCTGTGGCACTCCGCTAGTCACTTCTCTCCAGGATGAAAAGCAGCCACTCGCGATCACCCTTTGGGTTCGGTCGGTCAACCAATTACAAATCCAGCTAACAGTAGCCCTGTCCAGCCCGCATTTTATTAGCTTCTTTGTAAGAATGTCATGGGGAACTTTGTCAAAGGCCTTACTGAAATTGAGAAATGCTACATCCACAGCATTCCCTTCATCTATCAAGCTAGTAACTCTATCATAAAAAGAGATAAGATTAGTCTGGCATGACTTATTTTTGAGAAATTCATGTTGACTTCTCGTGATTACCGCGTTGCTTTCTAAGTGATTGGAAACTGACTGCTTAATGATCTGCTCCAGAATCTTTCCGGGTACTGACGTCAGGCTGACTGGGCGATAATTATTTGGGTCCTCTTTTTTTCCCTTCTTGAAGATGGAGACAACATTTGCCCTCTTCCAGTCTGCTGGAACTTCTCCTGTCCTCCAAGATTTCTCAAAGATTATAGCAAGCGGTTCTGAAATGACCTCTGCCAGTTCTTTTAATATCCTAGGATGCAATTCATCTGGCCCTGGAGACTTGAATTCATCCAGTGTGGCCAGGTATTCCTGTACCACCTCTCTACCTATTATGTGCCTCATTTCCCCTGCTTCCTCCCCTGCTCCCCAACCGCCAGGTTGAGTGCTTGTATCCTTCTCGGAAAAAACTGAGGCAAAGAAGGTGTTAAGTAGTTCTGCCTTTTCTCTTCCCCCTGTTAGTAATTCGCCATCTTCTCTGTGCAGCGACCCTATCATCTCCTTCTTTTTCCTTTTGCTACGGACATATTTTAAAAAGCCCTTTTTATTGTTTTTGATGTCTCTGGCCAGCCTAAGTTCGTTCTGTGCTTTAGCCTTTCTGACCTCCTCCTTACATCTCCTAGCTACTTGCTTAAATTCTTCTTTGGTGGTTTCCTCCTCCTTCCATTTCCTGTACATGTTTCTCTTAACACTTAGCTCAACTGAGAGTTCTTCAGTCAACCATTCTGGTCTCTTCAGATGCCTTCCATTTTTCCTCCTTATTGGCACAGTTTTAGACTGTGCCTTCAGTATCTCCCTTTTAAGGAACTCCCATGCCTCCTGAACTCCTTTCCCTTTCACTATTCTTGACCATGGAATTCCAGCCAGCAGCTCCCTAAGTTTACAGAAGTCCGCTTTTTTAACATCTAAGATGAGTGTCTGGCTACACTTATCTTCTCCTTCCCACTGAATGCCAAATTCCAATAGGGCATGGTCACTCCCCCCTAAAGATCCAACCACTTCTACCTCATTAACAAGGTCATCCCTGTTGATCAGGATCAGATCTAGAACATTTGATCCCCTTGTGGCCTCTTCCACCTTCTGGACCATGAAATTGTCTGCAAGACAAGCAAGACACTTGCTGGACCTTGCTGTCTTGGCAGAGTTTGACTGCCAACATATATCCGGGTAATTGAAATCTCCTATTATTACTGTATCTCTCCTTTTTGAATGTGCAGTCATTTGGTTGAGGAAGGCATCATCAAAGTCCTCAGTCTGGGTTGGAGGTCTGTAGTAAACCCCCACCAGAATATCCCTATTGTTTCTTGCTCCCTTAATTCTTACCCAGATGCTCTCGACCTGGCTTTCTGGGTTTAAGTCACGGATCTCTTCACAGGTGAAAGCATCCTTGACAAACAAGGCTACTCCTCCTCCTTTCTTGTCTGGTCTATTTTTACAAAATAGGCTATACTCCTCTATTCCTATATTCCAGTCATGAGACTCATCCCACCAGGTCTCAGTGATGCCTATCAAATCGTATTTGTTGTACTAGGAGTTCAAGTTCATCCTGCTTGTTTCCCATACTCCGTGCATTAGGGTAGAGACACTTAAGTCCCCGGGCCCTTCCTGCAAGTCCTGTACAATAGTTTCTACTTCTCCCACCACTGGCCGGTTGTACTACTTGTCCAATATCATTTGGGCCTTTTCCCCCTGCGCTTGCCGAGTCCTGGCCTTGAATAATATTGTCTCCCTCCCCAGCGGAACTTAGTTTAAAGACCTCTGAATCCTCCTTGCGAGACTATTTGCAAAAACATTCCTGCAAAGTTTCGTGAGGTGCAGCCCATCCCTTGCCAGAAGCCCACGATCATGGAAATTCAGGCCGTGTTCCAAAAACCCAAACCGTTGCCGGCGGCACCATGTGCGGAGCCAGTTGTTGACCTCTGCTATTGCCCTTTCGCTACGTGCACCATATCCTTGAACAGGGAGGAGAGACGAAATAACCACCTGCGCACCAAGGTCCTTAAGCTTTGTCCCCATAAGCGCATAGTCCTTTGCAATGTGGTAAAAGCTGCTCCTCGCAGTGTCATTGGTTCCGACATGAACCACAATGAGGGGCTTATGGTCAGTGGGCTTGACCAGCCTGGTTAGCCTCTCTGTTATGTGGTTGATCTTGGCCCCAGGAAGACAGCAGGCCTCTCGATCGAGCTTGTCCGGTTTGCAAATTGCCGTTTTGGTTCCTCTGAACAAGGAATCCCCAACAACCAGAACTCGCCTCCTCTGAGGCTTCTCCGGGGTTCCTCGATGAGCATGTTCTTCTAGGACTGCCTGGGCATTCTGTTGAGACTGGGAGCATTGATCTAGTTCCCGTTGCCAAAGTTGGATTCCTTCTCGTGGACATTCTGTTCCCTCCTCCTGGTGCTCCTCATCGTTTGTAAGGCCAAGAACTTTGAAGCGATTGTGTAGGTTGAGAGTCTCTGTTACCTTCCTGGACCTTCTGCTCCTACGTGTGACATTCCTCCAAGCCTCCATGTCCTGGCACAGTGTGTTGACTTCCTGATCTGGCAGCTCCTCCGCGCATTCGGTCTTCCGGTACGTCTTCTCTGCCCTATCCAAAAACTCCTCCCCTTCCCTAATAAGATGAAGATTAGAAACTCGTGCCTCCAGCTGGCAAACCTTCTCCTCCAAGAAGGTCACCAGCTTGCATTTGGCACAGGTGTACCCAACAACATCTTGTGGCAAGAAAAGGAACATCCCACAAGTGCTGCAGGTGACTGCGGCAGCTCCCACACCTTCCATCCTAGGTATTACAGAGAGTAGTACAGGAAGCAGTTCTAGAAAGAATAACTGGGCTTTCTTTCTGAAATTTTATTGTGATTACATCGTATAAAACAACATTTCTCATTGTACATTTTACCGAACTATTACAGCTTTCTTCCACTCCTCTCTGGATTTCAATACTGTTATTTCATTGACATATCAGCATTATGCATCGACCCTACTTTACATGTTCCATGATATTCCACTGATTTTTACTTCTAACTGTTCATGCTACCATGAATTCTACTTCTAACTTCTAACTGTTCATGCTACCATGAATTAAGAATTGTTACCTGTCAACACCCAACCCATTTTCAGAACAATTTGCCATTCTTTGTTAATGTCATCATCTGATTTTCCTTTTTAATCTCTGAGAGACTATATCTGCATTACGATTTTCAATGAAGGTGCCCACCATTGCTCTATCGTAGGTATCTGCTCAGTTTTCCATAACCTTGCATATTCAATACGGGCTGTTCTAATCATATACATCATTATTCTCCAATATTTCTTTGCAACAGTTCCATCTAACATGTGTGTCATATTTAATAAGTACATTTCAGGTTTCTTATCCATTTGAACCCTTAATATTTTACATATCATATTGTGTATATCATTCCAATACTTTTTAGCCTTAGGACATGACCACCACATATGAAATAGTGTTCCAACATTCTCCTGACACTTCCAACAATGACCTGTTCCCGTACTGTATATCTTCTTTAATTTTTCTGGTGTCATGTACCATATGTGAAAAAGCTTATAATAGTTCTCTTTTAGGTTCTGAGCTGCAGTAAATTTTTGTGTCCTTTGCCAGCTCTGTTCCCAGTGCTCTAATTGAATTGGATGTCTTACATTTTGAGCCCACGACATCATTGCTGATTTGACTGTCTCCTCTTCTCTTTCTTGATTTAAAATCTCTTGATATAAATGTGATAATAAATGAGGTGGGTTTTCCCGCGATAACTTCAAAATTCTTCCTTGCTCTTTTTGTTCTATTCCATAAGTTTTCACATCCATCCGGAATCTCTCAGTTCGTTGTCTGTAAGGGAACCAGTTTAACTTTGTTCCTTCTGATTCCAACTTTTCTCTTGATTTCATCTTAAAAAGATTCAGATTTGTCTTTTCTAATATGTCGTCATAACACAGCCATTTATCTGAGTCAGTCCATCTTCCAAAGAAGGCTTCTTGAGGGGAGACCCATGTAGGTAGTTGCCTAATGTTCTTATTCTTGTAGTCAGTCCATATTTTAAGTAGTGATTTTCTTACAAAATGATGAACAAAATCTTTGTCAACCGCAGCTTTCCCATAGAACATATAGGCATGCCAACCATCCTTAAATCAGCTCCCTCTAATGTCAGCATTCTCGTATTTTGAAGATTCATCCAGTCTTTTATCCAAATAAATGCCGCTGCCTTGAAGTATATCTGTAAATCCGGTAGACCCAGGCCTCCTCTTCTTATTGAATCTGTCATGATATTCCATTTTATTCTTGGCTTTTTCCCTTGCCATATAAATTTACTTAAATCTCTCTTCCATTGTATAAAAGGCTTAGTATTTGTAATAATAGGAAGATTTTGGAAAAGGTAATTCATCTTTGGAAGTATGTTCATTTTTATGACTGCCACTCTTCCCATCAAAGATAGTCGCATTCTAGTCCATTTCTCCAAATCCTTGATTATCTCTTTCCATTTTTTTTCATAGTTATTCTGAAATAGTTCATTATTTCTTTTTGTAATCCAGACATCCAGGTATTTTGCTTTTTGACCTTTATTAAAACCTGTTAAATGCTCAAGTTCCTTCTCTTCTTTCTCCTTCATGTTTTTTGTTATAATTACTGTTTTTTCCTTGTTTATCTTAAATCCAGAAAATTCTCCATATTCCTGAACAATATCCATCAACCTTTGAATACTGCTGAGAGAATCATCCAGAAACAAAACCAAATCATCTACAAATGCATTGAGTTTATACTGATATTTCTTAATCTGAAGTCCTCTTATTGCTTTGCCTTCCCTTATGGCATTGTTCAGTATTTCCATTGTCATGATAAATAACAGCGGAGATAGTGGACAACCTTGTCTTGTTCCTCTATGCAATTCAATCTGTTTTGTTCTCTCTCCATTAATAATCAATCTTGCCTGTTGTTGACTGTATATTGCTTCAATCCAAGAGATAAATTTGTCTCCGGCTTGAGCCTGTTTAATGACCGTCTTCAGGAATGACCAGTTGATCATATCAAAGGCCTTTTCTGCATCCACAAATATCACTGGCAGCTTTCTTTCATTATGCTTCTCATAGTACTCAATTATATTTAGCACTGTCCTGATATTATCTCACATCGTTCTCTTTGGTAAGAAGCCATTCTGATCTTCATGTATATTTTCTTGAAGAACCTTTTTAAGTCTTTCAGCCAGAATTGCAGCAAAAATTTTATAATCTGTATTTAATAATGAAATTGGTCTGTAATTCTTGACATCTGTTAAGTCTCTTCCTTCTTTTGGTATTAGAGCCACATTAGCTTCCTTCCAGGTGTCAGGTATTCCCTCCTTTCTTATCTCATTCATTGTATTCTGCAAAGGTATCGAAACTTCATGTTCCAATATTTTGTAATATTTTGCAGTAAAGCCATCTGGTCCAGGAGATTTGTCATTCTTCAAATTCCTAATAGCTTCAACTATCTCCATCATCGATATGGGTTTATTCAGAATCAATTTCTGCTCCTCAGTGAATCTCATTTTGTTCATTTTTTCCAAATATTCTTCCATTTCTCCTTGTTTTTTCATTGAGGAGGTAGTACTCATTAACTTCATGTAGTATTTATAAAAAGCCTGTTTTATCTCCTCCTGTTTTGTAATTTTCCCGTCACCTACTCTAATCTCCGTAATAATATTTCTAGCCCTTCTTTTACGAAGTAAACTGGCTAAAAATTTAGAAGGTTTATTTGCCTGTTCAAAAAAAGTATATCTCACTCTTCGCATCTGGTGTTCTATGTCTTGCAAATTTAGTTGTTTTAATTCAGCTTGACATATCTTCATCTGTTGTCTTATCTTGTTGTCCGTCGGTTTTTCCCTCATCTGTTTCTCTAGTTCTTTCATCCTCCCCAGAATCGAATCTTCAATTTGTTTCCTCTCTTTCCTGATTTCCGCGGACCATCTGATAAAATTTCCTCGCACTACAGCTTTACTTGCATCCCAAATTATTTTCATTGGTAATTCTGATGTCATATTCTCCTTAATATAATTATTTAATTCTATTTTTGCTTGTTTAATGTACTTCTCCCTTTTGAGTATCTCTTCATTCAATCTCCATGTCCTCTCTCTGTCTGTAATCTTAAGTTTCATTTGCAACGGATTGTGATCCGAACATAAATTTGGAAGAATGTCTATATCCACTGTCTTCAACATCAAATCCTTAGATGTCAAAATCATATCAATCCTAGACATTGATTTATGTCTGTCTGAAAAAAATGTATATCCATCTAATTGTCTATTTTTATATCTCCATATAGCATAAAGATCTAGATCATCCATCATTTGGAAAAAACTCTTAGGCAATTTACCGTTGTTTCGGAGGACTAACTTCTGTACTGTTCGGTCCACTTTTGGATTGATAACTCCATTAAAGTTCCCCAGAATGATAACTTTTGCGTTTCCTGTTTCTTGTACATATTTCTGTATTTCGTTGTGTATTTTGGGGAAGAATTCTCCTTTTGCTCCATTAGGTGCATATACTCCAACTTTTAGTATCTTGTCCTGTTTCATATTTACTTCTATCGCCAAATATCGCCCGTTATTGTCCTGAAATTTTTGTTGTGCACCATATCTTGAATTGATGTATATCAATACCTCCCTTTTCTTCTGATCGATCGTAGCTGCAAAGCAGCTACCCAGTTTCAGATTTCTGACATATTTCAAATCTTGAGTCCTTATTCAAACCTCTTGTAGACAAATTATATCCAATTTTTGTTTTTCCAAATGATGAAATATCTGTTTTCTTTTATATTCAGAGTTAAATCCTTTAACGTTCCAAGAGTATATTTTTAATCCCATTTTGTCAGTTTTATATTAAAATTATTTATCCAAATTTTCCAATTAATCCTGTATGTTTTCTGCCGCCAACTCTCCTTCCTCTTCCAGTTCTTGTTCTTGTACTGTTTCTTCTTCCATCTCTCCTTCTTATAACTGTCCTTTTTCCTCTTTTCCTTTTTCCTCTTCCAACGTCTCCTGTTCTTCATCTTTCTCTCCAACTGTAGGTCTTTGTAAGTCTCTCTTCAACCTTTCCATCATTTCTTTGGCTTTAAAAATTGAATTAATCCTATATCTCTGTTGTTTCCACATAAAAGAAATGCGTTCAATCTTCTCCCATCTGTAATTGATCTGTAATTTTATCAAAAGATTAGCCAAAGGTTTATAATCTTGTCATCTATTGATATGGTATATCTTTAAAAATTCTTTCATCTTTTTCTTTAATCTTAAATGTTCCTTCGTAGCTCCGCTGTAACATTTTGTCTCTGGTAACTGTCCGAGTGAAGGTTATTACAATGTCTCTTGGTAACTTTCTTCCTCTCGCTGTTCTAGAGGATACTCTGAACATTCTGTCAATACATGTTTCCATTTTATCTTCATCAATGTCTAGGTATTCTGCCAAGGCTGGTACCATTTTCTCATATAAATTCTCACCTGTGGATTCAGGAACGCCTCTAAATCTAAGGCATCTTTCTCGATAACATAATTCTTGCAACGTTATCTGAAGTTCCTCTTCTTGTTGCTTCCCTTTTACTTCAGTCAATTCTGTTTGAACTTGTTTAACTTGATCTTTTATCTCTTTAGTCTCAGTCTTTAACTTTGTAACATCCTTAGTTAAAGTTTCCAATTTCTTCCCCAATTTGTCCATTTCATGCTTCATATCTGTTCTCATCTCTTTTCTTGTCTCCTTTAGATCCTGTCTAATATCCTTTCTGATATTCTTAAGTTCTTCCATCATCTGCAACATTAAATCTTGAGATTTCTGGGGTATATCTATTGATGTTCTCCTTATTGTCTGGGTAGTCGTTGTTGCCGCTGCCGCCGCCACTGCCTTTCTTGTTCTTTGATCTATTAGTCCTTTCTTAAAAGTGAGCTTTTTAATCACGAATATCTTGACCTTTTCTCCTCCTCTTTCTTCTTCTTCTTACTCCACTCCTATATGTGTGTTGTCCTGGCACCAGTCAATTCAATAAAATTACTCTTAAAAAATGCAATAGTATAATCCAATCATGTAAATCAGTATCAATTCATATATATCAATATCAATGTCAGTATCAATGTCAACACTTAGCTTAACTTATTTATAAGCACACTCTAAATTAATTCAATAGGATTATATATTCAATAAAAAAATACAAATGTATAGTAGTATATATAAATGTATATTTGAATGTAAGAAAATATAAGTTTAAAGATATAGCTCAGTACTCCTAAATTCCTCTATGTAATACGATATGAAAAATATATGTACAAGGATTGTTTATAATTAATTAAAAGGTTACACTTCCCTTTAAAACCAGTGCTTATTCAGAATCATTTCAGTGGACAGAGTCACTCCAACTCCCCCCTCCCAACTCTTTTATGCTGACTCTGAGGCTTCCTCTCTGTTTGCCAGCAGCTGCCAAGACCCTGAGTGTAAAATTCCACTTAGTCTTTCACTGCTAGATCAGCCACTTCACTGGGTGGGCGCGGAAGTCTTCCAGAAGCCTCTTATCTTGTCTAAAATGCTCCGTTTCTTGTAGACGGTTCAAACTCAGTCTGTTAGTTCCAAAAGCCAAGCTCTTTATATATAAATGTCTTTTAATGATCCAAGTCCAAAATGTCTTTTAATGGTCCAAGTCCAAAAATCACAAGTTCATAAAATTCTTAGTCTTAAATTCTTAAATGTAAGTCCAACTGTCCAGTTAAAAAGAAGGAAAAAATAAAAAGAGCAAAGCAACCCAAAATCAAATCCCTGGTGTCAAAGACAACAAATAGTTTCAGAGCACAGTCCTTTAAAATTCCTTCCTCTTCATAAATTCCTCTTCATCCAGGATTCCTCAGTACATTTCCACCAAAAATAGCAAGAAATAAAGCTTAATCAAATCCAATTCTGTTTCCAAAAAAACAATGTCTATCCAGAGGGATATATTTACAAAAGCCACAACTCTATACTAAAAGTCTCTCAGCCTCAGCAAACAAAAGTAGAAAAAACTTTAAATTGCAGTCCAAGAATCAGTCACTTAGTCAGTGTTATCAAGACTATGTTATATTCAAAAAGTCAATAATATTCCACCAAAAAAAGAACAAAAAAATCCAATTATCTCAAACTCACAAATCAGGTTACTGTCGCTTTAAATTGTCAGCCCTTCCAAATCTACTCACAGCCTTCAGGGTCTTTACCAACAGCTTCTGTTTTTCGATTGCAGGTACATACTTCTTGCGATCTCAGGTAATTGTAATCCAGATCGGGTTGCTTATTGCCATCTCAACGTGTCTTCTTAAGCTAAAAGTCGACGGTGGCGCTTGTGCCGCTAAAACGGCGACCCTGCAGGGTCCGTCATGGTCCTGCGATCCTTTGCAGCGCCTCCGCTCTTCCCTTGCAGAAAGAGCTCGGCACCGGAATTCTGGATCCTCTTCGGATCTGTTCCACATCCCCCTTACCGAGGGGATGACTAGCTGGTTCCAATGGCCTTCGAACCGGCTGGAAACCTTCAGGTGGCGGTTTGGAGTTGCAGAGCGCTACTCCAAACGACCATTCACGCGTGCCATGTGACCAGAAGTCTCCTTCTTTGGAGGTTTTTAAGCAGAGGCTGGATGGCCAACTGTTGCAAATGCTTTGATGTGTGTTCCTGCATGGCAGGGGGTTGGACTGGATGGCCCCTGGGGTCTCTTCCACCTCTATGATTCTGTGAAGTTTATATAATGGGTTTTATAAATGGACTCTCAGGCTATAAAGAGTTTAAAATGACATCAGAACCCTTGTGGCTACTGTGAACCAAAAAGTTTCATAATAGGTAAATTTCCACTTAATTTCCCTTTTTGTTCCCCAATATTTGCTGAATTACAGACACCTTTTAAAAATCGCCCATTAGTTACCATGGAGGGAAGACCTTTTTCAATGGAAAGACCATATGTACTGAGCAAGGGGCAGGCAGATTGCTTTACTCTGGCCGAGTCTGAGGGGTTGTGGCCAGGTTAATGGTTATAAAGAATTTTGCATGTCCCCAGCCAAGTTAGTGTGATGAGGTGGATATTAAAATTGAAACTGTAACGATTTGCCACTCTTAGGATTTGACAGGATTTATTTGAAACTTTCCACCACTTTGAAAAAGCAGAGACTTCATCTCCAAAGTCACCAGAACTTCACTGCACTAAATTTTTTTTTTTTAAATTCATCAGTTTTACCTGTTCTTAAGCATACTAATCTACTCACATTTGGCTTTGCACACAACAGGGTTTAGGCACCAACATACAGCTGAAAGCTATCTTGCTAAAGAACTGGGGCAAGTCCAGACACGTCTCACAGTGCAAACTGGGACATGTGTGGCCATGCAACATCAGAGTGTGGTCAGATGGCATAAGTTACTAATGAGGAAGAACGCACAAGCCAGGAGAGTCTGCAGTAGTTTGCTTTCTCCCAAATCTACAGGAAGGGCAAGATTTGTCTCCCTCCCTTCTGCTGAATGCAAACTATTATGCACTTTGAACTCAATTTTCAGAAATAAGTAAGCTGAGGACAAAGGGAGAAAGTGGGAAGCGTAGAGAGAAACTGTGACATTTTAAAAGCAGCTGAAAAAGTTGGACAACTGAGGATTAATCGAACTGTCCCATCATTCAGATGTATAGAATGATTTAGCTGCTGGTCATCATGCCCTGCTCTTCACACGGTCAACAAACATTAGCATGGAAATATTGAGTATGATTGTTTCCTTGGTTCATCTGCAGATATTTTCTCTTGATCAATGGTTTCCATCCTTGGGTTCTCAGACACTGTTGAATTTCAGCAATTGTGGGTGAGCTCTGAATCAGCCTGGAAAGTTCCCCAACTTTGGCCAAAGAGACTTCTTCCCACTCAGAAAGAATTCAGCCAAAACCACTTCTTACATGGGCAAAGATGAAGATCCTTTATTGTTAAAAGGAGGGGTTTTTTTTAATAGATTTGGGGTGACGACCTCATAAGGCATATTGTGCATGTATAGGAATATTTGCTTTCCCAGGACTAAAATTCTGATACATGATTGCTAATTAAGTAACTTCTGGTTAACAATCAACAATGAACTCTGAATCAAACATGTATTTGCTCAGCAGTGAAGTATAAGAAACTGACTTTGCCAATTAAGTAATTGACTTTGCCAATTGATGTCAGCATAATTTCAAGTAGGACAAGGGGTTGACAATATGAACAACCTCTAAAGCTGACTAGAATTCAGAATGGAGCAATTTGTTTAAGCAAATGGAGAGAGACAGATAGTTTCTTTAACTTAGATATTTAAGCAGACAATACACTCTATAAATTGAACTGTCCAGAGCGCCGAATCTCTAACAGCCCTGTAGAGTAGACCAGGGAAAAGCTGAAAAGCACTATCTATTTTGTCTGTACTCTTTTTTACTGCTTACAGTTTCCTCAGACACTGTTCAATTTCAGCTGTCAGAAACCCTTAGTCTACATGGGTTCATGGATTCTGGAAACTCTAGTCCAACAACATCTGGAGATTTGTCCAAGTGTTAAGACCCATGGTGTCATTGTGATACTCCTTATTGAGAGTGGGGAATGTTTGGCACTCCAGATGTTGGGATTTCGGCTCCTTAATAACGGTAGCCAAGGTGGCCAGTGACTTTGAGAGGTATAATCCAAAATACCTGGAGGTCCAAAATTTTGTTAGTCTTGCCTTATGCAGACTGAGAAGTACCAGTTTGATCCAACCTCCCCTTGTGATATGTAGACAAGTTAAAGACAGAGTAGCATATTAACAGACATCCTATGACTCTTGGAACAGTGCAATAATATGTATGCCTTATCAGATTTAAGCCTTATAATAAAAAAAATATTGTTATGTGTCTTCAAGTTGTTTTTGACTTACAGTGATCTTGAAGCAAACCTGTCAGAGGGTTTTCTTGGCAGGACATGTTCAGAGGAAAGTTGGCTTTGCCTTCCTCTGAGGCTGAGAGTGTGACTTCCCAAGGTTGTCCAGTCAGCTCCCCTGGCTGAGCTGGGATTTGAACCCTGGTCTCCAGAATCAAACCATGACACCAGACTGGCTCTCAAGAAACAATTTCCTAACGAATAATCCGTACTCAAAAGTGCTTTAGTTCTTAGGTTTTACTTTTGGACTTTTTCTCTTTATAGAATTATAGCACTTTGATATCACATTAACTCTCCTAGCTGCATGGTAAATCATCCAAGGGTTTGTAGTTTGGTGAATTATTAGAGCTTTCCCCCACCTTATGAAACTCTATATCCCAGGATTTCATAGGATGGAGCCACGGCAGTTATATCGAAGTGCCTTTGGTTCTGGTGAATAGAATTTCTGCATATGCTCCTTTTGTAACAGACAGGGGCAATTTCCGCACTGGATTGTTATAGCGCTATTATTCCACTTTCAACATTCTATGGAATCCTGGGGTCTGCAGTTTAGGGAGGGGCATTCCATAGGATGTTGAAAGTGGAATAATAGCGCTATAACACTCCAGTGCGGAAATGGCCACGGAAAATGATTTTGACTTTAAAGGTAACCAGCGTTCTTGTTAATTTGCTCCCGATGATATTAACTCATTTTGAAAGCCAGGAGGTGGACCCGTGTGTGTCGAAAGCCCTATATAATTCGGGCTAGAAAAACCAACGGTCCAGAGACTAAACCATGATGCGTGCAACTAGCGATTTACAACAATAATAAACCGACTACAACGGTAGTAAATTAGCGATAACCCGCTCAACTTAACATTGTTAAGGAAGTTAATACCGTGCAGAGGAACAGGAAAATTACTTAAACTTAGCACAGAAAACATCAACAAAGTCCACGGCATGAAATGTATTTTTTTTTAGAGTCGCTCAACCGATTTCCTGGGAGGTGGCGATGTTTTCCCCCTCGACCAATCAACGTTAACTTTTATTTTGACGGACGCTTAGTTCGCCCATTCAGACTGCGACACGCTTGGAATGCTGGATCTGTTTTGTTCAAAACTAGAGGCGCGTTTCTCCCTCGTCCCATTCGATTGACCCCGCAGTTTGTTTGTTTTTTTGGTCTGTTGCTTTCCAGGCGTCTAGAAACAGGGTGAGTCGATGTGGCGCTTTTGGTTCCCGCTCTTTTGTCAGTTCCCAGTCTTCCAACACGGGGAAGTAAGATTCTTCCCTCTGAAGTATGGTGGCGAGGGGAGTTCAACGTGCGACGTCGGCGGCTGGCGAGGAAAACCATTCTAGTTACGGCCATTTCCGCACTAGACTGTTATAGCGCTGTTAGTCCACTTTCAACATCCTGGGGAATCCTCAGAGGCCCCTCCCTAAACTGCAAACCCCGGGATTCCGTAGGATGTTGAAAGTGCGGCCTTTTGGCTTAGATCAAGTGAAAGTGGAATAAGAGCGCTATAACAGTCTAGTGCGGAAATTGCCTACGTTAGTACTTCTCTGCAAGCTTGGTTAAATTACATTTTAGAGTAGAACTCGCGGAACCCCCCCGGCCAGCATTACCAGTGGTGACGCTGGCGGGGGAACTCTTGGAGCTGCAATCCCCCAAAATAGTTTCATCAAGTTCTTTTTCTTCCTAGCTTTACAAGTGATGGTAGCTTGTGTAGTCCTCCAGCCTACCCAACTCCCCATCTGTAGGGTTGCCAGAGGGACAACTGGAACGGGCTCCTGTACCTTGAATGGTTGTGTAGAAGAGGGAGTTGCAGTTGGTTTAATGATAGGCAGCACCTGCTGAAACTACCTCTTCTGGACACCATTAACAGAAGTCTTCTCTAGTTCTCTAGTTCAGGCAATTGTGCTAATCAGACCTGAACTGCAGCTCCAATGAGCCCTGGTCAGTACGGCCAAGGATGAAGAAAGTCAGAGTCTGAGGTAAGATAGGGTGCATATTACCCATCCCTCTTTATAGAGGATTACCAGGAGCTCTCCTCTTTCTTTGTATAGGGAATAGTTTTTAGTATATCCCCACCCCACAGTTGGGCAAATCTGGCCCGTGAGGAGGTTTTAGCATTAAAGCTGGCCTCCATCTGTTTCACTCTTTCATATCTGCAGAAGTGATCGGTGAGGGATGTTAGCAAGCAGTGGCTGTATTGTATGATGAAAACAGCCTCTCAGCTGGAGCTGCTTCACTTTTTAATGAAACTTTGGCAGTATATAAAGAACAGGTAAGAAAGGAACAGGAAAGAAAGAAAGTAATTTTATAAACACACACACTTTTGTACTTAGGGATATGTGAAAGTTTGTGGATTTTGGGTTATAGAGTCATAACAAAACAATATTCCAGGGATGTTAACTTGTGACGATGATGGGATGGAGCTTAACCTCATGGCCCTTATCATAGATGATGCACCCTACTGCCTCTATAGAAGCTCCTAACATTTGGTAAATGAAACATTTCCCCCTTTCCCACATCACAGCATGCTGTTCCAACAGTTTAATTAAAAACCAACCACTGCTTTGGGCATTACTATTCTAAGTGTATTAAATCTCTGTATGTTCAGATATGTTAAAATAAGTTCAACCATTTTTCCTTGCAAGTTTGGGGCTGCTTCCAGATATTATACAGGCACACTTCAATTAATGAAGTAGGTATGTTGCTGCACATTACTACTTTAACAGAAAATTTGGTACCAGAGGCAGAAATAACATGGAAAGAATAGGGATAGCTTTCTATGTGATAAAAGAAGATCAGTTTAATATGTTTCAGGAAACTGATTATTCAAAACTAGTGATACGCACATGTGAAATGAAACAGCCAGGTCACCAAATACTTTGAATCTTGCAGCTGCATGTGGAAAGCTCCTTCCAAAATGCATCCCTTGTGTTATTATTTCCATTTTGGTGGTCAAATTCATAGATCAAAGCTATTTTATAATGTCCTTGAGGTGGATAGCTTGTGAGGCCCACCATGGCGCTTCCTTTCTGTGGTGGTGGGATTGCATGCTGCTATGAGGCAAGAGGCAGTGCTGGTGGTGGCAGGGATGCTGGTAGCATCTCCCATGAAAGACAGGTTTTTGTTGCCAAGCCAGAATAAATATGCCAAACAGCTAAAGCGCAGTAACAGTTGCAGGAGTGGGAACACTGGCAGCTGATCGCTCAAATACAACAATAGTAGCAACATAGCTAATACTTGTTAGTACTGTGCAGAAAGAGGCATGGTAAATCCTTATTGAATGTCTTTTCCTATGAAAACCCTATGATGATACAATTTAAAATGAAATAAAAGATGGTTTCAGAGGACACTCACAGTTTGGAAGACACTCAACAACCTACTGGGGAAAAGCAGAGGGCAACTCAAGTAGTGCTATGGCTAATGATGCAACTGAACTGAAGCCAAAAGGAAATACAGCTGTTGATGTGCTCAGAGATGAAAGGACAGTCCAAAGCCGCACAGCACATATTATAGGAACATGAAATGTCAGGAGAATAATCAGGAGAAACTAGACATAGCAAAACAAGAAATGAAACGTATAAACTTTGCAATACTTGTGGTGAGCAAGCTAAAGTGAGTGTGAATGGGACATTTTGTGTCACAGTGTTTTACTCAGGAACTGAGCATCTAAGAAGAAATAGGGTAATGTTAACAGTGAGGAGTGATGTAGCAAAATCAGTCAAAGGATATAAGGCATAGTCTGACTGAATAATATCCATGAGACTTCAGGGAAAAACCCATCAGTATAGCCATAATCCATGTTTATGCTCCAGAGACAGAGGCAGAAATAGAAATTGAAAGATTCTATGCTGGAGTCCAGGGGAAATTGATCACATATCAAAACAGGACTTCTTGTTTGTCATAGGCTATTGGAATGTAGAAGTAGGAAACAGCTCAGACTCTAATATTGTAGGAAAAATAGTTCTATGAGCAACAAAAAGATTCAAAATAGACAAAAAACTCATTTTGGTGATGACAGTTCTGAACTGGAACTTGTTAAGTTCTGTAATTAGTAAGGAAGGTTTTCTTAGCTTGTAGTATGTTATTTGTTTTTTTGGTTATTTTCTGTTTTTAGGTGTGTTTCTATTGTATCTGAAACTTTTGTGTTTAATAAAAATTATTTCAAAAAGGACAAAAAGGATAGAAAATTTGTCCTGGGATCAAGAAATGAAAGGAGAGTGACTGACTGAATTTTGTGAGGCCAACAGTTTATTTATTGCAAACACATTCTTCAGGCAACTAAAGGAGTGAATGTATACATAGATATCTCCAGATGGCCAATATAGAAATCCAATAGACTACATCAGCAACTCTTAATCCGTGGTTTGTGGACCCCCAGGAGGCCACAATGTCCTCCCAGGGAGTCTGCAAAGGCTTGAAGAAATGTTATGAGCTTTTACAGTAAAGAAAGAAAAACAGACAGACAGATGGAATGGTCATACATTGATGTCAAAGAGCAGTGAGAGACTTCATTTCGAGAGACTTCATTTTGTCAGTGAAGTAATAGACTTCATTTTGTCAGTGATAGACTTCATTTATACAAAATTTCATTATAATATCTCAAACTGTTCAGAAGTTTTTTTAAAAAATATTTGATGTACTTTAGATCTTGAATTAACTCTTGAGTGCCAGCGTGTACTCGTGGGTAATGGTTTAAGTATTGGGCTATGACCCTGGAGGCCAAGGTTCAGTTCCCTGCTTGACTGTGGAAATCCAGTAGGTGACCTTGGGCATATCACATACTCTTTGCCCAGAAAAATTCTGTGATAGGCTCTGTCCTTAGAGTCACCATAAGTTGGAAATGACTTGAAGGCACACAACAACAACAACATGAGTCTTGGTGGTCTGTGGAAACTAAAGATACTATATTTGCTGGTGTATAAGACTGATTATTTTTCCCCTGAAAAATACTGCTTGAAAATGTGGTGTGTCTTATACACTAGTGTGTCTTATATGTTGGCAAATAGTGTTTGACAGTGTGTAAATGGTGTGGGTCTTATACATGGGTGTGTCTTATATGCTGGCAAATACGGTATTTAAACAGAGTCCACGGACTACGTAATTCAAAGCAGAAGATGGAGAAGCTCCATTCTTCCTGCAAAAACAAGACCAGGAGATTGTGGCACAGACCAAGAACTGCTGATATCAAAAATTAGAGTAAAGCTAAAGAAGAACACTAAACCAACCATTGTGCCATAATACAATCTGAAATACATCCCCGTAGAGTTTAAAGATAATGTAAATTTGCACTATTAAGCCTAACTGACTAGAAGCCAGAAGACCTCTGGACTGAAGCCAGGGACATTGTCAGGGAAGAATGTTAAAAGACACTATCTGCTGCCAAAAAGAAATGCCTCAGTGGATGACAGATGAAACTCTTCACATATAGAAGACAAAAGAATGGCCCACAGATTGGAAATGCTCTCTATATATTTCAATCTCTAAGAAAGGGTACACCAGGGATTGCAATAACCAGAAGACCATTGCATTAATCTGTCATGTAAGCAAAATTATGCTCAAAATCCTGCAACAAAGACTTACCATATATGGAGCAAGAAATGCCAGATATCCAAGTTGGGTTCAGGAGAGGACTAGGGGTCATATTGCAAACATATGATGGATAATGGAGTGCACCAAAGAATTTCAAAGGAAAATCAGCTGACTTTACAGGTTATAGCAAAGTCTTTGATTGTGTAGGTCATGAAGAACCAGGGATTGCTCTTAAAGAAATGGGCATGCCACATTTGATTGTCCTGATGTGCAACCTATATTCAGGACAGATTAAGGATCAACAGAATTGTTTCCATTTGGCAAAAGGGTCAGGCAAGTCTGCATTTTATCACCTTATAACTTGTATGCTAAACCATCATATGCAAAGAAGGATTAGACTTGGAGGAAGGAGACATGAAAATTGGAGGAACACCAACAATTTATGATGATGCCATACTACTAGCAGAAAATAGCAAAGACTTGGAACAATTAATGAAGAAAACCAAGGAAGAAAGTGCAAAGGCAGGTTTACAGATGAACATTAAGAAAACAAAAATAATGAGCACTGATAATTTATATAACTTTAAAATAAGATGATGAAAACATTGACATAGTCAATAATGCTTGGTAGGGTAGAAAGCAGTAGGAAAAGAGGAAGACTGTGCTACAGATGGATGGACTCTATTAAGGAAGCCTCGGCCCTGAGTCTGCAGGACCTGAGCAGGGCTCTTGATGATAGAATAACTTTGAGGTCTCTCATTCATAGGATGGCCATAAGTCATAGTTGACTAGACAACAAATTTGACTTAACAATAAGAACAAGGTTAGTGAGGCAGGCTTATCACTCTGTTTTCTCTCTGTTTTGATGTTCATGCATGCTCAGTGGAGGCAGCCGCTGTCTACTGTGCCTGCAGTAGGAAAGACACACACTGCTATTGTAGGTTTGACTAGAGTAGAATCCTATTATTTTCTGGCTCAAGTTTTATTGCATTGTTTACTGCAGGCCTGCTGTGGTAACTCAACACTGGAAGTCTGTGTTTATCCAGCCCTCCTTTACCATTTTCCCAGTGCTGACACTGCTAAAAAGCGTCTAGCTACAGAAGATGAGGAGGAGTTGGGCAGACATAAATAGACTTTGTAAAAAAGGAGTTTCTTTGTCAGAGGCTTTGTTAATGAAAGTATGCTTGTATGTAGAAATAGTTCTCTCAGTGATCTCTCATCATGACTGCAACTTTTGTTATCAAATTTTCAAATAATATTGTACTGCATTTTAAGCCTGCAAAGCTTTAGACAGGTATTTTGAAGATTCTGCTGCTATTACGCTGACAAAATGCAATTCATGATTAAAGAAGGACTTAATGGTTGAAGAAACAAGAGAAACTAAAAGGTACATATTTTTTTCATGCTGTTGCAGTGCAATGCAGAGGGCATCACGACTGAAGAGAGAGTTGCACCTGTTAACTACAGAGCCACCGCCAGGTATTACCTGCTGGCAGAATGGAAGTCGCATAGATGAACTTCGAGCTCGTATGTATCTGTCTGAATTTGGTCTTCATTTTTAGGTAGCAGTTCCGTTTAATTATTTGTTGTTAGTAGTCTATATTTCCTGAGCAAGACAACAGATGTTGCTTCTACAAAACCTCCTGGTTTGCAACTAAATAAATCTTTTATATTACCTATGCCCATAATCCATATTCATGAAGTCTCTGTGCTGCTGATTTCTGCTTTGTGCTTTCTCTGTAAATATGAGAGCCATTTCTGCACTGCACCGTTATGGTGCTATGATTCCACTTCCAACATCCTATGGAATCCTGGGGTTTGCAGTTTGGGGAGGACCATTTAGAATTCTCAGCTAGAGAGCTCTTTGGCCTCAGTAAACTACAAACCCCAGAATTCCACAGGATGGTGAAAGCAGAATAATAGCACTATAATAGTGTAGTGCGGAAAGAGCCTATGGCTGCAGTTATATATAAATTTGATTGAATATAAGTTCCATTTAACAAAATAGGATTTCATTTAGTGTAAACATGCACAGAATGAGCCCAGAAAATTTCACAAGCAAGTGTTGGTAGCTATTCAGCAAAACTGTATTCTTGTCTAGTGAAAAAATAAATATTCATGGTGTATGATTGGTCATAGATATTCCTGAGTTTCTGTTCTGTAGAGCTCAAATAGTTGAAGGGGTCTAAAATAGAATTTGTTTCTTAATTAGATTTAAATTGAGACTAATCTAATTCTTCCCTGTCTGGGATGCAAGTTGGTTTCAACATAGTTTTTTAAAAAAACTGTAAAAGCCCAGTAAATCATACACATTACAAAATATGAAACTGGTCAAAATACTAAAAGACAAATTAAACAGTTTTAAAGTCCTCAATAATAATAAAAAAATAAAATATTTAAAGTTTAGATGATTCAGTTTAAAACATCTGTGTGTATCAGCTAGTCACTTGTTTAAGTCCTTGATAGAAAAGGCTCTGCCTGCCACCAAAAGCACAACAGAAGGTTAATCTAGTTTAGCCTCCCTCAAAGAAAAGTTCTGAGGTCTGGGAGCAGCAATCAAGAAGCATGCCTTTGACAGAGGTGAGTCTGAAAGAAGGGCACCTCATGAAGTTCTCAGAACCCACCGAGCTTGTACAGGAGAGTACACTCTTTGAGATAGCATAAACACAGGTTGTATATAGTGCCTTGCATTCACCCCCCTCATGGATTGTTCCACATTTTGTTGTGTTATAACCTGGAAGTGCCAGTTTTCCTTTATCTAACACTGCTGAGAACAAACAGGTTCACCTAGTCCCATCCAATTCCTGGAGTAGCTTGTCCACCAAGGCAACCAAGGCTACTCTGATCCATGAACAGACCTGAAGCCTAGATGCTTCAGGGCCTTCCCTGGAATTTTGAAAATCAGTCACTAATTATCCAGTTCAGTGGATTTTTTTGTTTAAGCAACTGCCTTAAAATGGATTCTCTGCTCCGCGCCCCCATTGCAGAGAGATGTTAATCCTCTCTTTACACAGTTAGCCAGTCTCCTATGGGCTGTTTTTATAATCCAGAAAGAACATGAGTCCAACACACAAATGCAAGGATACAAATACAAAATCATAGGCTCAATAGAGGACTCGAGTGTGATAGGGTGGCATTTCCTGGATCTTCACACCAGTGATGACCTGCTTGTCTCCTAGTTAGATGGTATCCATATAGCATCACTAATTATGTCTTTTATAACAGCACCTCAAGTCAGATGTCTTTATGGTGGTTTTTTTCAACGGAAAAGCAACTTTTCAGTATAGATGGGTCTCAACACAAAAATCTAAAGAGAACAAAAATGGTTTTAGGGATTTTTAAAAGCAGCCAGAGAGGGTATCTGATGGTGGTCTCTAGTGAAAGAATTCCTCAGAGATGTGAAGATGTGAATATTAATAATTTAATTTCAAAAGTTCTGTTGGTTTTAAATACCTAGATCCACTTGTTAGTCTCATCTAGAGTAGACATGTTGAATCATTGGGAGCCATGGTATGTTGACATGTAGCATTGTGTGTATTCCATTTAATGTGTGTATTTCGGTTTAAGCCAATATGTTTATTAAGTGATGTTGTTTATAAAAAGAAACACTGAATATATTTGAAATTGGTTTTAATCTATCTTGCTAGATAATCAATGTATATGACATCCATATACAGGAAATAAAGGATTTCTGTTTTTAAAATGAAATTCTTTCTGGCCCGCAGATTAGTGTCTGTATGATTCTAGTTGCTACTTAGGACGTTTGTGCTGCCTCATCTGCCTTTTGTAATGCAGAGGAATTTCAAATTTGCTCAAGCACCATTCAGTTTGATAAAACTTTCTACTTTAGCTATGTAAGTTTGGTTTGTGCCTGCCATTTTCTCAGTAGCTATTCATTTAGTGAATAGCTAATTTTGTTCTGTGTTCTATTTTTTTTTTTAAGAATACTATTTTTTAAGTGTCATGAGTGGTCACGACAGATCTTGGTTGGCTTTCTTATTTCATACATTGATTCTCCTCTAGTGTGAGGTGATATAAATTTGAGATCAGTTTAATATAATTATTCAGCTCTTAGTTAGTGATTTTACTGAGTCTGGGCTATGACAAAATCCTGCTCTTTTTAATTCTGTGGCTAAATACTGACTACATACTAGAATGATGATTAGGCTCTTTCTGCACTTCTCCCTGTCCTGCCAGATTTCCTGGATGTGCATATGTTTAAGAGATGATGAAGGGGTTACCATGGCTACACTGATGCTTATAGTGACTATAGCAGTTACCTAAAGAGGGCAGTGTTGACATAGTTTATCTGTTCTTTTCTTTTTCTTTAGAAATACTGGGTTCTGCAAATACACCGTACGAAAAAGGAATTTTTGACTTGGAAGTAGTGGTGCCTGAAAGGTAGATAGTGAATTTTTATCTTAATGTATATTGTATTCAGCAAAGATGATCTTGAAACAGAAGGAAATAGTGGTCATATGGAAGAGGGCAGATTAGACTGCAGATCATTAAAGAGCTGATACAGAACCAGAGAGGAGTCAATGTACATTTGTTTCCTCTGGACTTTGGGGTGTTTGTGTTTAAGGAGGAGGGACCTGTAGGTGTAAGCTTCTGAAACATTCTGAAATGTTTAAATTTTTTCTTATGTAATTGTCTGCTTTTGAATTAGGTATCCATTTGAACCCCCCAAAATGCGCTTTCTGACTCCTATCTACCATCCTAACATTGACTCAGCAGGAAGAATCTGCCTTGATGTTCTCAGATTGCCATCCAAGGTAATTAGTTGTTTCTTTTATGGAAATCAATAAGAACAGCAATAAATACCCAGCACAGGTGTTTTAATCTGTAAGCATAAGTCTTGATGCATATACTGGTACAAGATTTCTTGCTGGTATTGCTGTCTTATGATGCCCTACATGGAAATTGTAAGGCTTCCTGTAATGCCTTTGGGATTTTGAGATGTTGTGCTTTGAGAACTGGGCATGCTGGAAACTGTTTTTTTCTTTTTCTTGGCCATACACAGCAATAACAGCAAATTCAGGTGATGAATGCCAGTTGGATTATAGCCAAAATGGGGCACTGGGATACAAGAATGCTGTGAGACAATCTTAAGGTCTGCAGAAGTACAAAACTGAAAAAAGGGAGTAGATGACAGTAAATTCTGCAAAGTTTGATTATTGAACATGCTGAGTAGTCTTGAGGAAAGGTAGGATAATGATTGAAAACTGAACCAGAATACTGAAGTTGGGATGGGTAGGCCTACCTGAGCCCCTTATATCCAGCTTGGAAGGGAGATTTGGCTAAAATCTGAATGGTGGCCCTCTTTTGAAGAAGTGAAAATACACTGTTCATATATATTCAGGTGCCAGGCATGGTTTAGTTGCAGTTTCAAAATCTATTACAGGTTGAGTATCCCCTATCTGAAAACCCAAAATACTCCAAAACTTTTGAAAACTGGAACCTGGTCTTTTTCCTGTAGCGAACATGAGATAATTATAGAGGTTTGTTTGGGGCCCTGTGCACACTGCTTACAAAGTCTCTCAGGTGGCTTGGCACCTTTTTTCCCCTTCTCAGCTTGCTTTGCCAGCACCATACTAACCCAGGCAAGGTGAGAAAGAAAAAAGGCAGCAAGCCAACTGAAAGACTTTGTAAGAAGCATTCAGGCAGTCCCAAGTGAATCTCCATAATTCCCTCAAGTTCCCTATGGGAGGAAGGCAAGAGGAGAAGAACTGACAAAGAGCAGACCATGTTGAAAGAACAGTATATAAACTCATTATGTATATGCAAATATTCCAAAATCTGAAAAAATCCAAAACATCTCTAGTCCCATGCGTTTCGGATAAGGGGTGCTCAACCTGTACAACAGTACCTAGAAAACTGTAGGGAAAGATTTAGCTTGCACCTGAAAAATAATAATTATACAATAAGGCAATCTTTTCCTTATGTCTAACATGTTCTATTTTTTCACTTGTTTTTTCTATGAAGGGTACATGGAGGCCATCCCTGAATATTGCCACTTTGCTAACTTCTATTCAGATGCTGATGAATGAACCCAATCCTGATGATCCTCTCATGGCAGACATTGTAAATTTCCTTCTTGTCTTTGAATAAAGCATGTGCTAGATTTTGAAAGTTAAGTGGTGCCATAATGTTTGCTGTTAGGTTTTTTTTAACACTTGTTTGTCTTTCTTCTGCATATAAAATTAACATAACTTCTAGGAATGCATCTGAGTAAAGCAAATGTTAACTAAATTATAGCAGGATGTTCAAATCGAATTTGCTTTGCTGACTTTGAGGTCAACATTTTCCATGTTGAAACATCCCTGTTTAAAAATAAGAATTAGGCAATATATGTATTGCATGCAGTAAAGAAATCATCAGGTCTCTTGCAAATGTGCCTTCTGTTCTGAAGTACCTAGTATAGGTAAGCAGTTTTCCATGATGTTTGGTAAATCTGTCATCAAACATACCTATGATCTTATGGTTGAGAGGCCATAATTATCCTTGTCTTTTGTTTTTTATTATGTCTAGTCTTCTGAGTATAAATACAACAAGCAAGAATTCCTCAGAAATGCCAGACAATGGACAGAAAAGTATGCAAGCCAGACAACAATGGTAAGAAAAATAACTTCTATTATAAAGGAATGGGGTGTAGGTTAATCTTTGCGTGTGCAGTCTTGCTGTACCCAATGAAATATTTCGGATTTGCGTCACTTAATTGCCGTTTTTCCTTTAATTGAGTTAGTAGAACTGGAGTTCCGTGAATGTGCCATAATATACAAGTGTCTACATTAGCTTCTCCCTCCTGGAATATCCTCTTTTTTTTTTTCTAGCAAGGCAAGTCCTTTCTTTCCCTTTGGCTATATTATCATAGCTGAAAATATTAAGGGAAAATAGAGGGATTTTTCAGGTGAGGGCTTAGTGTATTTTATTTATGTCTGATCTTGTAAAATATGCCTTGGGTAGGAGTATTTGGACTTTATCCTATTGCTGTCATACTTTAATTGGAGTTCTGTCTGGCTTACAGCCTGGTTCTAAGACTTGTGGCAACCTACATGTTCCATGTATGAGCAAAGAGGTCAGCAATACAGACAATACTCCTACTGATTTGAGAGAGGCATGGAAAATCTGATCAATTCTTTTCACTGTGCTAGCAGATTTGGAAATTCTCCCATTAGACCTGGTCTATACATGCAGCAAAATAAAGTAGTAAAAGCCAAAGGTAGGAGAGTGGATTTAGACTGCAGATGTGGGATGCTCTCCTTAAACCCTCCTTTGTGTAAAAGCTTCCCACAGATTAAAAGAGTATCTAGTGTCTCAGGGGGAGCAAAGTTGTAGCTCAGCCTGTATGTAAACTGGCCAAATCCAAATACTGATGAATGTAGGAGAACTTGGGCTTTGTTGTATCTTGGAGCTAAGGAAGCAGAGGCAACTTCAGGAAATATGCAGTTCCAGGGGAAAAAGCTTAAGGAAGGAAAGGATGGAAAGGGCCATTATTTAGGACAGCAAGGTTGTAATCCATGCTATACAATCCCTTAATATATTCTGACTGAAAGCTGAGGAATGAATAGTATAGCAGTAAATATTTTGAAGCGTAGCACCTGCTGTCCTCAAACTCATCCTTCCAAGGAAGGTTGCCTGGAACTTCTTAAAAACACATCCATGCGTTAGTGATACACACAAATTTGAGAATAGCTGCATTGATCATTTATGTGAAAATTATACTATGCTAACTGCGTTATGGTATATTCCAGTAAATTATTTTCAATAATTGACAATTGTGCTTCTTGTGGTACTCGCAGCAAATTTATGGTGAAAAAATTGTGATTATTCACTTGAAACACTAGATGGCACCTGTCTCTTAAATAAGATTTTCCTTCAGTTGTATTTTCAAAATAATAAAGATGTAGTGGTGAAAATGAACAAAGTGTCATTTCTTAGACTTCTTCCATGTTTCTGTATATTCAGTCTATCTGTAGAAAGGACTTTTCATTTCTGTTTGGCAATCCCCCATTGTCTAGAACTTGCTCCTAAAGCGTCTTGTAAAAGAGTTGATGTTATATGTGGTAAAGATATGTGCACAGCCTTTAAAAAAGTCTTATATTTTCCCACACCCTCCATGGATGAAGCAGCTTCTAAAAAGATTGTTCTATTCCCCAGAAGAATAGGGGCAGGCTGCTGATACAAACACTGAAGGAGGCAAAACATATTTTAATCTCCTGCAGCATTACAATGTATGTTGCTGCAGGAAGTTAAAACATGTTTTAATTTGTAAAATATTTGGGATAATAAGGAGTTCTTGAATGGAAGGTGAGAACATGATATACAATGAGAGAGTTTAGTTGATTCCTATGTTGAAGGAGTAGAATGTGTTGCAAATTCTGAACTGAGGAGACTAAGCATCTGAAAGATATGAATGAAAAACACTTTAAACAAGGTGTGTGCACCTAAACCTGCAGTACATTTTTCTCCTCTCAGGAGCTTTTCTCTTATGCTATTCCAGGCTTTGGAAACTGCAGGTGAAGAGAACCAGCAAAGGGAAGCCAGCCTACCCAAAGATTCTAACGTTTCCCAGAAAAGGAAGGGAAGCAGTATCAGTGGATTGTCAAAAAAGGTTTGCTCAGGAACATAGAGGGTTTGTTGTACAATATCCTAGTCTGTGTTTGTTTTTAGTATTACTTTCCATCTCTTAAATAAGCTTGATGTAATTAATGTACTGTTTATACATTATGTAATGCCTCTCCAGCTGTCAGTGATCTTATTATAGTATCCAGTGCAGTGATGTCTGTTTTTAAAAAACATCTTGTTTCACTTCTGTAGAACTTCTACATTTTTAGTGTTCTTCACTTTATTTTGTGCTGTATTTTGTATCTTGTGTGGTTTATTTAATGAATGCAGGCATAAGGATGAGAATAATAAATTATATATTTGGTCCCAGTATGACTTATGGTTGTAAATAGTTTGCTTCGGGCAGTAAAAGCTGCTGTAGATTAACTTCAGCCTAACTTTCTAGGCTAAGACTGAGTGTACAGAATACATCATATAACTGTTTTTCCCTTTTTCAACTACTTCGGAAATCACTCCATACCTTCACCAACCTGAGCATAAATTTGAGTGAGCCATAATTTCAAAGATTAACCTATATTATCCATGGTCAGGTTCCATCTATTACCTCTTTAGTTAAAAAGAATCTTCAGTTAGTAACAGGTGTTAGAAAATGTGTAAATGCATGGGCAGCAGCAAACAAGGCTAGGAATTGCATTTGCTGTAGTGATCATGTGGAGCTAGAGTGAAGAGTAAATTTTTCAGTGCTGAAGCAGTGCTGAAGACGTGAATATTGCAGTTGTGCTGTTGTCTGATCATACCTTTTTTTCTGACATGACTTGTGCTTTCTGCTTAGCTGACGCACACTAGCCTTGCCCATATGTTTGTGACATTCATTCACTATCTCCAGCAATATTAGATTGTGTCAGTATGATTTGCTCTCAAAAGCAGTAGGTGTGATTAAGAGGGACTTAAGGTTTTCTCCACGTTGGTGTTATTTGGCAATGCAAGAGGGTTCAATTAGTAGTCAAGTCTCTTGCTGATTTTTTTAAGAAGCCTTGGCTTCTGGATGTTCTTCATCAGGCTTTTGTCCTTAGTATCTTTGATTTCTCTTCAGACTAGAAGCTGTAGTCTTCCATTAAATGCATTCTCTTCTAAATTTTAAGGTGTGGCAGTGGAGATCAAAACATTAATAAAGTACCTTTGAGCATTCTTTACTGCAAAGGCAAAGGAGGATGTCACTTCTTGTGGTTACTGTTTTTAGCACTGTAGGCACACTCTGTTTTTGAAGGGGAACTTTTACATCACTCTGTTTTCTATAATTGGTACCTGTCATTTGGTACAAATTCCATCCCACTAATAAGGATTACTTATACTAAGTGTTTCAGCACCACATAGTCTCAGAAGGCTATAGCATTTTACCAGTTTGTCTTTTCTTTTCCAATTAATAGGCAACAATACAATAGAAGGCAGTAGGAAAATAGAAAGACTGCATTACAGGTAGATTGACTCAGTCAAAGAAAAAGTCAAAGTAGATTGAGTCTGCAAAGAAGTTATCAGGGCTTTTAATAGCACGGTGTCTTGGAGGGCTCTCTATTATAGGGTCTCCAACTTGATGGTAATTCACAACAACTTCTATGGCTACTGAGGATTGGGCTGTTTTGAGGGTTTGGGTACCTGCTTAATTTCCTTAAAGTATCCTTTTGTGCATTTGCAAGCCTTAGGGTTCCTCCCCCAAGCAGCCTAGCATCTCCCTCTTGTTCCACAATTGTGCTGTTTCATTGCAGATGTGGTGGTACTGATCATCTGAGTTCATGATTAGGAGTGAAATGTTCAGGAAATATTTTTTAGAATGCAACACTTCATCCTGTAAAAGACAAAGCGGATACAGCCACGTTCAAGTCTACAGTTGGGCCAACTTTGGATACGATTATATGATTGTCGTTGTGTTCCTTTATGTAGTTTCCAACTTATGGTGACCCTAAGGTGAATCTATCATGGGGTTTTATTTGTTCAGAGGGAGTTTGCCTTTGCCTTGCTCTTAGGCGGAAAGAGTGTGACTTGCCCAAGGTCACCCAATGGGTTTCTTTGGCTGAGCTGGAATTTGAACCCTGGTCTCCAGAATTGTAGCCCAGTGTTCAAACCACTACACCACACTGGCTTCCTCAGTTATATGATACAGTTGCCAAAATGGCTCATATGATCTTACATACCTTTGTTCTCATTTATACCTGACCTACCCTCACTTTGAAATGTGAAAATTCTTAGTTTTGGTTGTTTTATGACTGAATGTGTTCATTGTCTAAAGAGACTTAAAAATTCTTCTCTTTCATTGTTTTCTTGGATTGCTTCACTAACATCTTAAAGAGTTCAGCACATATGTACTTGTGAGCTTTTACAGTATAGCATATCAGTTGCAAGGTTGTTTTTCTCTATAAACTTTAAAATACTACAAAAATCTATGCTAGAATATTAATTAAATTCCTACACTGATGTGATTAATAGACAAACACACATACAGTTGACAGAGATACAGGATATTCACATTTGAACTGATTACATTGAAAGAACATGACCACCACACAAAATACTCTTTTATTATGCCTATGCTTTTCATAGATTCAAATTGTTCACCTCTCTCAACAAATGGCCTAGTATAGTTTACCCTCTGAAAAAAAATAACAGGGTGCTCTCCAGCCTACTCATCCGATATATACAGTCAGCTAAATTCATTTGCTTATTCCAGCTAGAATAGATCCACTGAAGTCATTGTTGCGTTGTATGTCTAATTTACCTAAGCCCTATTGGCTCAATAGCTACACTGTAACTGGGACTTGCAATTGAATTTAACCCAATAGATTTTGTGTGGAAAAGTAAGAGCAAATGCCTTCAATGGTCTGTCTAGGTTTACTCAAAATCAAAGAGAACAAATCTGATAATCCAATCATTCACAGAATTTACTGTTTTGGCAGACTTCTGCCAAAATATGTTCTGAACAAGTTTTAAGCCTATTATGTAATTAAATTAGGAAAATACTTACATGTTGTTAGAACTGGAGAATCTGGATTTGAATCAGAACATGACAGCAATAGCTGTTCACAAACTTATTCCAATAAGAAACAATCCAGTGTCTTATATGTGCCTTTTTGCCTTCTGTACTTTCATGCACACCTGATCTGTTAATTTAAATTGAATATCATCACCAATGGGAAGCTGAGGATATAATGTTGATACACAGTCATCTTTGAGTGAAAGTGATCTTTGCAGAACATATTATTGATCTGTTGAACTTTAGTGGGAATATCATGGTAGCCATTGGGAGACTGGATTATCTGTATCAATTTCTTCAGTCAGTTATGAGAGCATCCTTCTTCTTGGGCTGATTTAAGAACTGCTAATCTCAGCATGATGTCTTTGAATTGTTTATACATTTGTGGGCTTCCTCTTCTGTTTGTATTAAAAATCTGTCACAGGCTGTCCACTGCACATTTTGAAGTCCTTTGGATTTCGCCTTGTAATTGTCGGTACAACAGCCTCAGTCATGTTGTAGGTCGTATACTTCATTTAATGTTCGTTACTGTTTAAGACTAGCAGAGCTCAACAGAGTCTCAGGCACAGTTCTCTACTGCCTTCAATGACATCTGATGTGTTGGGTGGCAGGGAAAAGTGGATTACACCTTGGATCACAAAAAAATAGTCAGGCCCTGGGGATTGCCTATATGTGCACATTGAACTGGACTAGAAGCTAACAGGAAATCAGTGTATATAAGCATGAGTCAGTTTCCTGAACTCCTAATAATCTGCTTGGCCAGATGAAGCCACAGAATTCTACATTTGTTCAAACTTCCAAGCCAACATCAAAGATCTCACCCACTGCCAGGTTTTTTTTTTTTTTTGTCAGCTTTGGTGGATGGGGGTATTTCTGTGGGCAATCCAGCTTCCATAGAGAAAGAAGTTTCTGATCCTTCTCTAAACTATCCAGATATTGTTGTCTTCTGTACATTTCTTTCTGCACCTTAAAATGCATGAGTTTTATATCCTGCCTTCCCACATTAAAATGCCCAAGGTCAGTATGTACAGTGTCCCTGTACCTCAAGTCTGATCTACTAAGACCCAGAAATCTTGTTTGTCTATTGTGGACCTGTCCCTACCTGTCCTTTCTTCTGCCACACCTTTTTATTTTAGAATACATTTTCAGGTAAGGTCAAATGAAACCCAGCAGTTTTTGTTTTACTAAGGAGGAATTCTATGGGGGTTGCTAAAATAATAATCTTAGTGGTTTCCCCAAAACAAGTAATTCTCCCTACCTATAGCATTTTGTTCCATGGAGAAGGAAAAGGTGGATATGGGTGCCACAAAACTGCAGTTTAATGGAACATAGTGTGGGAAAGCCATGGAAGAAAACAATTAAACATCTCCTAGAACATCATAGGCTCCATTTTCAATCTAAAGAGCCCCATAAGGATTCTGATTAGTAAAAAAAAGAAAAAAAAGTGTGTGATCACAGAGCTCCTGTCATGCATGCTTTAGCCATAAGGTCTCTTGATTTTAAATTTGCATTGCAATTGGGTATATTTCTGTATCTTGAGGTATTTTATCACTTTTAGCTGTCAGTCATGGTGATATCTGCCATGGTGATAGGTGGGATAAGGAGAGGGTGGTCATTCAATAGCTGAATGTGTATTCGAGTTTGTATTATTTGAAACTGGCTGGATGTATGTAATAATCACTATTTGCTACTGTGTATCCTCGTACAAAAGCAATTCTACTAACAGCTGCCTTGTATCTAATAGATCACCTGCTGTCACATTGTATCTGATGGATGGGGAAGAAGTGTTAGAACTGGAAGGTAAAAGCAGGAAATACTTGGTACAAGAATGTTTTGAAAATGGGGAGGGAAGGAGATAGCTGGGGAAGACTCAGAGATGGGTCAACGATTGTTCAAGGACAAACCAGCCTGAGAGAGGCACTAACCTGGGAAAAGAGCAGAGGGAATGGGCCATGCTGTACTAACCAAAGAAAGTTTTGCATGCATGAATTTGTAATGATAACATATAAATGTATATAATGCCTACACTAATTAGTTTCAGCAACTTCTGACAAAGGGTGTCATTAGCGCTCATGTTAATCCAATGAATAAAATACTGTTAACTTCAGAGTGTGTTCTTGGTGTGTGAATTACCTGGTATGACATTAACTTTTGTGATTCATCGTTTGGATGGAACTATACTGGGATGGGAATTGTGTGGTCCTCCAGATGCTATTAGACTGCTACCCCCAGCTTTTATCATGATTGGCTATGCTGGTTAGGGTTGCTGAGAGTTGCACCCATAGTTCTCAGTTTCTTTTCTTGAATTATAAAAACATTTACTTTGCCTTCTCATTGGTTTATATTGAACTTATTTCCTAGGACTGCACCTTTTAGACTTTTGGTGCTGTGAAACAGTTTGGCTCTTTATCTGTTTTGCTTTTCCAATTGTTCTTTTTGTGTATTGCTGTGGTTTTTAGAAACCTGAGCACAAATACTACAATGAAATTTGACTTCAAGCACAAGGAGGTTTGATGCCAGCTTTGGAGTTTTAACAATTTCCTTTTTCTTGATGAAAACAAACTTGACTTTCATTCCCCATGATCCTATCTATTTGGGGGAAATATTATTTTCTCTAAAGGACCAAATAGAGTGTGTCTGTCTACCTTTATTAGCTTCTACTGATCAGAAAGCAAGTCTTTACCACACAGCACAACTCCCTAAGGTTCCCTGTCCCTCCCTGCTGTTTCTGTTAACTTTCCCATAGCTTGTTCTCCGATATAAAATCAAATTCGACAAACCCAAATTTAGCAATTAAGCATTCATATGTATATGATCTATTTATGTAACTAGACTTTGACCTCCACAGTTGTAGACTTAGTTTGCTAGTGAACAAATTCTCTGTATTTCATGTTCATTTTTTTGTATTGGATATGCTCTTATATAGATTTTCAAAATTTGAATGATGGGCTTAATTAACATTCCAGCCCTTATGGGTTAGCCATCTGTATTAATCTGCCTTAAAAACAACTTTGATCTTTTTTTTTTGTTTCTTCAATTATCTGAAGTCACAGACTATTAATATTGTACTTAACTCTCCTTTAAAGCCAACTGACACTTAAGGCGGAGTGTTCTCTCATTCATCTCCTTGGGCATACATATAAAGGCATGCACTGTAAGACTTCATGAGATAAGAATTTGTTGGTTTCTTGTGTTTCCCTGAAGGACTGGTGTACTGCCTCAGCAGCTATTTTGTCTTTGGTGCTGTCAAGACAGACTCCTTCCTTATTAAAATAAAGTCTTCCACTGTTTTTGTCTGAGGTGATGTCTGGTCCTTCTCCCCCCGCCCCACTGCTTTTGATAATCACTTCTGTATATCCCACTTGCTGAGACACTAGATTTTTCTGGTTCTTCCTAGTATGCACAGAGACCTAGTTCACACATACAAGTCATCACTTGAGAACTTTGTGCGTCAGCTTTGATGTCTAGCTGCTACATGTATGAATTCATGAATTGAGAAGCACTGTGCTTGAGGTAATGTGGATGCTCTGTGATATTACATCTCTAGGGTCTGTTGATACATTAATGACATATCTGATGTTGTAATCAAATATCATGTACAGCCTGCAGTCTTGTGGCATTCCAACTTCAGTCACTGGAACAATAAAGATTAGTTTTTTAAAAATTACAATTTTTAATTTTCTACATAGTCTTCCATAGGGAATGATTTACAAATCAATATACAAAAAAGAAAAGTAAGAATTCAAACAGGAGCCAATAAGAGAGGGAAAGTGGCTATATAGCTCTCTATATAAATATATACATAATATACAAACACACGCATGCTGGATATTGCATATATGACATGTATATACAAACAGTAACATATACATGGTGTGTAAAGATATTTCATCATATGTTGCTTAGCTTCAATGTAGGACAGGATCTTGATATGATATTGAACACAGTAGTATCAATGGTAAGAACTGTAGGAATTCAGTACTTGTATTGGATGAACCTGACTCAGTCTAATAACTACAAAGATGACAGTAGCATCATGTTTCATGTAGTTATAGTTACCATTGAGACTCCAACACAAGTTATATGACAGAAACCAAGGAGCTTTAAGTTTTCAGTCAATTCCTAATTCTCTCTTTCCCTCTAGCTCAGTTTCTCTTCTGTGTGCTAGCTGGTAGCTGTCCCCTTACCCCATGCCTTCCCTCTATGTCACTAGCTTTCTCTTCCTGTCTTCCTGCTTAGTTCCACATATATTGATATTTTGTTGTTCCTTTTGTAACTTTAACCCTTTATGGTTATGTAAGTGTATCCTATTTCAAAGAAAGATGAATAGAAATAGTCCCTTGTTGTGATACAGGAAAATGAACTGTACCATTTATCTCAGCCAGAAGACCTTGAAGTAATTACGCTGTAGATGGTGGCGGTCTTAACAGGGTGACCTGTGCCTGGGGAAGACTAGTGCTTATTTTCCTTTGGTGACCTAGCAAAATCAAGCAACAACTAAGCAGAAATAAATCTTTCCTGGCGCTGGCTGTGCATCTCTCTCAACAACTAGTTGGCCTGAGTTTTATGAGTGTGATGTTGATAAAATTACAGTAGTGGATGATCTACCTGGAATCTCTTTAGCCTGTACCGTGTAACTTGTAGGCATTTTTCATACCCTAAAAAAACACACACCCAAATGACTCCTGATAATGGAATTCACTTTCTAAGCAATATATGTGAAGACAATGGAAATACAGGAAGTATTTGTATTTTTTAAACATTTGGCCCTTTAGGAAAGCAAGATGATAATAGCCCCAGCTTTAAAACAAACATTGGCATTTGCAGAGTATTGGCCTTCATGGGCCACTGGAAGGCCATGACCTTGCCACATATACATGGCTTCTTTTTTACATCTAAAAGATCTCTCCTAACCACTAGGACTCACAGTAGTAGTTTTCCCATGTTTTTAGATGACTCTGGACTGTTTTAGTCTTGGGAGAGGACTTTTTCTAAACAGGAAGTAAACAAGATGTCAACTTCCTGTTTGGAAAAAAGGCTTAAAACGGCTACACACACACACCCAAAGAACATAGTAGAATTCTCTCCTACCTCCACAGTGCCTAGGCAGTTAGGGGCCAAACTTTCTCCACTCTGGTTTTCAAATCATGTTCGGAGACGAATGATTGAGGAATGTTTGATATTTACAGAGATTGAGGATCCTAGAATTTTCCCTGCTGTAATATCTGTAGGGCCTGTACAACGTGTTTTACCTCTACACAACAAGCAGGAGCAGAGAATTATCCAGCATAGCTTTGTGAATTTTGTTTCATTTCCCTATATTTAAAATGTTGCAGCAAATTTCTGACATGGGTCAAATAATTTTCTTGGCTCCCAGTTGCATGTGATGTAGACTATTCCTGTTAGCATGTTATTTTGTTACGAGGCACAGCTAAGATACAATCCAGTTCTTTTAAAGTCAACATCTGGATTCAAACTGCAGTATATTCCCCTGGATCAATTTTGCAGTGCCCAGCATCCTAATCTGTCCTTTTTTTAAAAAAATAAGAATTTTCTCTCCCCACATTTTGCCATGTTATGTATTTGAGGCTGTTCTGGGCCTAGGAGAGGACTTTAATTGAGATTTAAATTGGTTCCTGAATGCTGGTTAACTTTCCTGTTAGGTGAAGGCTTGTTCTGGACCTAAAGCAGCCCAGAAGACCCATCCACGCACCCCTCATATCTGTACCAAAATAGACTGTACACTCCCTAGGATGTATTTAGAGTGTTAAAGAAAAAAATATTCCCACCCCAGTCTCCAGCAGTTCCCTGTTCCTCCTATAGATTAACTCACCTGCACTTCCGAATTTCAATCAGGCTTCATGCTGACCAACATGAATAACATGTAATATGAAGTCCACATTGAAAGCCACTGCTATTTACTGTTTTGGTGTACAATAGCATGCTCAGCGTTTGGCAAGCCAAATCCCTAAGGCAACAATATTAAATACAACTACTTGGGAATAAATCTCATTGAATTCAGTGAAACATACTTTTGAGTAAACGTGCTTAGAGTTGTACTATATTGTTCCTGGGTAAGCAGGTGGCTTCCTTTGATCTTTATCCTTTCTGGTAAATTTATTGGGGCAGTAAAGGGCAGCTGTGTAAGTTATTTAATTTGTGAACATAGCAATCCTGCTGGGTTTGGTTTCCGAATTTGGTACACAAGCTGCTCTTTGCCAGCTTCATTACTAAAGGAAGAAAGTTCTTTATGTGGCTAATTACTACCTGGAAACCTGGCTGACGGCTGCACTGATTAATAGCTTATGTCAGGAATTCAATTATTTCCTAATTTATAACTTCATGTGAGACCTTCTGGAATTCAAGTGCTTCCCATTGCATTAGCTGCACCTTTCTTCTTTTGGGTAAGGCATAATGAGTCTTCCTATTACATATTAGCCAGATTTCACTGTTTCTGCATAAGGCCATGAGCCTAGCTAGCAACTGGGGAATTAAGAGTTCTGGAGTTCTGACTAAGTAGAACTCTGCAGTAACTATAATTATTAGACATGCAAAATCAACCTCAAGGGACAGAAAATGCATCTGAATTGTTTGTTAACATTCCTTATTTCTCTTGGGTTGCAGTCTTAAGATTCCTTTCCCAACTCTATAACAGTTTCCCTAAAGGTAGATGTAGATAGTATGGTTTGTTCTCTGACGTACTAAAGTGTTAAAAGAGATAAATCCCTTTAATAAGAAGGTCTTCATACAACACTGGACAAGTCATTAATGTTGATAGCTATGCCATCTCAGCAAGGAACAGAATATCAACAATAATTGGGGTTAAGAGCAATTTTTTGCTCTTAAAATGCAATTCCAATGTGTTCATTTTGGAAATGAGACCATCAAAATTATAACAAAAATTTAATGTATGCCTTAACTCCACCGTGACTTTAACTGATAACAGTGGGAGTCAAGCTTGTGAATTGCCCTATGTTACTATGAGCTGGTGTGGTGTGGTGGTTGAAGTGTTGAACTAGGACTCTAGGAGACCAGGGTTCAAATCACCACTCAGCTGTGGAAACCCACTGGATGATCTTGGTAAGTCACACTCTCTCAGCTTCAGAGGAAGGTAATGGCAAACTCCCTCTGAATAAACCCTACTAAGAAAACTTGTGATAGGTTGAACTTAGGGATGCCATAAGTCTGAAATTACTTGAATGCACATAACAGTTCCACATTAAAACTAGTGGTTCCTTCAAATTAGAAGGCAGACGGGAAGGCAAGAGGTATAAATTCTCCTTTGTAATTTATACCCTTAACCTTACAAAGAAATTGGATACGTTTACAGTTAGAAGCTCAATTCCAGAAGCTAAAATATACTTTTATTGTCTTCAGACAATATGTCAAGATTTTATGACTGGTGCTTAAATTATTATCATTGTGTAATTGGATCACAGTATATGTAATGGTTGCCTTTAGGTGCAGTTTATGCTGTGTTGGAGTTACAACAGTGCATAAGAATATTTCATAGCAAGAATCTTTGGCTTATGATCAATAAGTCTGTGTCTTGCCTTTCCCTTGAGTATAGGGCTATGTTTAGGCCTTAGATTTCTTCCTTGTAGCACTGGCACTTTTAAAAATGGAAAGTTTTACAAAGCAGAAGAAATATTTATGTACTGTTTGTTCTTCAGTAGTCTGGACAAGGGTGGCTAGAGCTTCTTTCTTTAAACTATTTTTTATTTCATGGCCTCTAAGACTTTGTACTTATAGGCTCTGGTGGAACCAGGACCAAGATGATGCAACTTATCCTAAACAGTGAGCTACAATGAAAACTCTCATAGTATGGCTCTTAGAGGAGAGGGATTCCAGAATTCTTCTGTTCTTGGATTTGATTCACAGACAGTCATGCTGTAATAACAGACCTTGGTTTGGGGTGCATTAGTTTCCTGGGAGTTACATTTTAGATATCTGCAGCCTGGGTAACGAAATCATTCCTTAAAAAAAAAAACCCAGGGTCTATGAAAAATGCAGCATTCTAAATTGAAGGTCAGTCCTCTTTTGTAAAAGCCTTCAGATATACTTTTGCAAGGCAGAGTTGATGGTATATCTCATTACAGAGAGTGGGGAGGGAAGAGACAGTGATGGTTGGTTCTATTTATGTTTTGGCAGGGACAGTGATGTCTAAGTACTATCGTGTTAGTCATAACATTATCCAAAATGATACCTACTCTGTCAGCTGTCCTAGGGTAAGACTCTCCAGTTTAACATCCCATTATGATTTGCTGTTGGTCCCACACAGTTCATCAAGGGTCAAAAGTATCCCAGAAAACCAAGTCGTGATTGGTTAGGCAGCGCAGCAGCTTCTGGTTCTGCTGTAGCCTGGCTGTGCTATGCAATAGCCTGTCTTCTTGTTAAAAGGATTTAAGGATTTGAACTCTTCCGTAGTTTTTCCTCTGCTGAGGAATGCTCTGCAGCACATTGCTGCAGGAGAGGAGATGATGCTCCAGCAAGCAATACCTTGCAGGCAATTAAGCCCCATTTCCAGAAGAAGCAATAAACTGGGCTGCCCTTTTTCCCAGAACAGTCATTGCCCCCAAGCTCTTGGTGGCTACAGCGTTGATGTCTTTGCATAGGTTTTTCACTGAGGGAATTTGCATTGGGTCTGGGAAGCTGGCAGACTTTTATAAGTGAGAAGTGAAGGCTGGTGTAGGTGGTGTGGGAAACAAAGCAATCCGAAGGCTGCTCCTTGTTGCGTCCCTGTTTCCTGATGCAATTAGCAGCTCATCATCAGCAAGGTAGGAAAGGTGGGTAGAGAAGCCACTGTCATATCCTTTCAAACCTGCTTTTTGTTGGCATGGAATGAGAGTCACAGAAGGGAAGTTGTAGGCATCTAGGATGGATGAGCAGCTCGATGGCACTCTAAAGATGTCTGGTGCCTCAAATATGTGATCCGTGTCAGAGAAAGCAACAAGGGCCTGAGTAGAGTCATATGAGCTCTTCTCTGCGTCCTCAGACATATAGGACTGGGCACAGCTCTCCTGAGCCTGCCTCTTCTTCCTCAGTAACCGCAAGTCATCTCTGAAATGGGGGTTAAAGAGCAGATAGAGCAGGGGGTTCAGGCAAGCTGGCAGAGGAAGCACCACCAACAGCACAGACTTGATGACTTCAGGGGTGATGAGGAAGAGGCTGAGCATGGAAGAGAATGTCAGGAAGGCCACAGGGCAGTAGAGAAGGCAGTTGGTGAAAATGAGCCAAGCAACATGCTTGATCATAGCACAGTCCCATACAGAGTCAAACTCACCTTTCAGCAGGTTGCAATAGAGGCGGATGTATGTCCCGGTGATAATGAGGAAGCAGAGGGTGTTTACCAACACCAAGGTCACCATGAAACCCAGCACAGAGGGCTTCCCTTCAGGAAGTGGATAAGGTAGGCAGAGAGGGGATGCCCCGTACTCTCCAACAGAGAAAAGAGGCAGCACTGCAGCTACCAAAGAGAGTGCCAGGCAACTTAGGGCACCTGCCTTGACAGTGCCAAAGGCTGGTACCTTTCCATATGTCCGCATGCATGACACTGAGAGACTGCACTGCATGGTGGCCAATGTTAGGAGGAGAATGGAAGCCTCTGAAGCAAAGACTGACAGGAATCCAGTCACCTGGCACCCAACACCTGTCTCCCATCTAGCTCCATATTTTGCAAAATGACCAAAAGTGAATGCATCTACAAAGGCCAGAATAGCACAATACAGGCCTGTTAGTATGTTGGCACCAGCAATAGTGCCAATAACAAACTTGATGGGAGAGAGATAGCCAGGTGAAGCAAAGACAACCACCATGACTAGCCCATTACACAACATAGAGACCAATGTGATCAGCCAGACCCCGAGGCGGATGACCCAGCTCTCAAATAGGTGATCACAGGGCTTAAAAGGACCTGAAAAGGAAGGAGGCAGCAAAGTTACAAAATTGTATAGTATAAATGTTACAACAAAGCAGGTTACACAGTACCTTGCAGAGCTTCAGCTCAAAACTGAGACATGTTAACATTTTTTCTTCACTTTGCATTTAACAGAAAATAAAGCAAAAGACATTTACTGAACACTTAAGCTGAGACTAAATTAATCCTGTGAATATGTTCTTAGAAATAAGGTGGCTCACTGCACAAGGCAGGCATAATAACAGTGCTGCTCTCTTAGACTTGTTGCTCAACAGCTGCAACAGGGGGCTTGGAAATTAGCATTCAAAGGACAAAGGCCTTATTTGAGTCTTATTTTTTAATCTTTTAATTTTTTAAAAAATAAAATACATACCATTTATTATTGTACATTTCACATTGATATGGATACAATTTAATACCAGGTTGAATTTAATTTGAATTTTACACAGATACCCTAAATTAAAAAAACTTGAGTCTTATTTTGAGAACTAAATGGGACACAAAAGACTGCCCTCTGGAAATCTTCTTCTAGCCATTTGTAAGATTTTGGCCAGCACTGAATCATTTTCTTCAGGGCAGTAAGGGCCAGAAATATGTTTTGTTGAGAGAGAGAGAGGGAGAGTGTGCTGTTTTGAACTATATAAACACAGAATTAATATTGGGTGGAAAATGAGCTATTAGGATAACAATTCTGAATGCAGAATTCAGTAACATAGCTGTGTTAATCTAGATTGATATGCAAAGGAATATTGTAGCATCTGATGAAGTAGATTGAGTTCACAAAAGCTTATGATACAAACTTCTTTTTCTCAGTCTCAAAGGTGCTACATTATCCCTTTGTAGTTCTAAATGCAGTGATATATGTAATGTTAATCAGGGATCATCACAGAACTAGTATTTTTTGAGTAGCTTTGTACTTTCCAAGGACCAAACAAATATATTAACAGTCATCACGCTAAATGAAATAAAGCTTTTTATCAATGATGTCTGTATTTTAGCAATATTTCTTACCAGGGCTGGGTGTACATTGGATGTTGGGGTATAGCTTTGAATCATCAAGTTCCAACTGGAAGTCGTCTACATCCAAGTCATCTAGATAGCAATACAGAAAGAAAGACATCACAGTTATATTAATGCTCATTTTTGTGTTGTGACATGTCATTTAACTTCTTAAAGTCACAGCTATTAAAATCCATTTTGGGAGAAATCCATCTTTGTTAAGCTTTTTCCACATCTCGATCCTGTAATGAGAGCAGCAAGGCTCAGAAATGTGACAGTTTGCGCTACAAAACTTGATATCATATATCATAAATTTGTTTTCTTAAAACATTTGTCTCCAACAAAACCCAAACCCATTCTTATTATTTTGAGGGGTGCATCTGTCTCATGATTTCAGAATCCATAAAAATATCTGCTGAACATTCAAGAACATTTTCCACAGATTAAATCTGTGAGTTTGTACTCTCAGAGGGACCACAGTTACATTGTCACCAAACTGTTAAGTACCAACTGCTGTTTCAGTGTTTTGTTGAATAGCTGATATAATTATGGCGTCAATTATCTTGTTGCTAACACATCAGAGGTGAGTATGTTTGTTTGTTTGTTTGTTTAAAGCATTTGTGTATCTTCTCAGCCTCCTGAGATCCCCAAGGATCAATGGATAAAATGGATAAAAACAACTTAAAAATAGAAAGATAAAAAGCTTTCGAAAACAGACTTAAAAACAGACTACAAACACTAGTTAAAAATAATTTAAAACCAAATAGCGGACAGAGCAAATTTCAGGGACCAAAGGCCAGACAAAACACCACCATTTTAGCTGCCTGCCAGAAATTCAAAAGAGAAGGAGCCAGCCTGAATCCTGTTGGGAGCAGATCCATAGTTGATGTACTCCTACAGGGAAAGCCCTGTCATGTGTACTCACCAACCTAGCCTCGTGAGGGGGGGACACTCAATAAGGCCTGCACTATTTACTACAATCCAGGAGTAGAGGAAGAGGGAAAAATGCTTTCTAGTTCCTTCAGATGATTCAGATGAGCCTCTCCCATGGTAAAGTTAGGGCTATGGTTGACACAGTATTTTGCTCCTTGATTACTATGTTGAAACTGCTGTGTTCTGTTGAAGTGTGTGTGTTGCAGCTTACCTTGTGCATGTAACTTCATGTTTCTTTAAATTATTCAGACCTGTAGATTTGGGCACCAAGCAGATCTGTATTCTTAATTCATTATTTCTGGAATGCTTTCCTGAGGTAATTTACAGAGATTTTAATGGGCAGCACTGGGGATCTGATTAACAGAGAAGAGGGCTAAAGCTAGAAAAACATCTTGCTGTTTAGGTTCTAGTGTCCCCTCTGACAGAAGCAATTTATATTCCAGAGATAGGAAAAATTGCATCTATGGAATTTCTACCCATAGAATGAAAGAAAGAGAAAAAGCCGACCCTATAGACATTCTGTTTGTCAGGCAGCTGTTAAAGACACAGAACCTGTGTCAGGAAAAATTATGACAATCCTACAATTAAGGATTCCTCTCTTAAGTAGCTGTTTTCTGTTTTAAACAGAAGTTTCATACAGTATGTAATTTACAATATTTCCCCAAGGAATTTTTGTACAAAAAATAAAATAAAAATGATGAATGTCTGTGAGCTATACTGCCCATCACTAATTCCTTCCCGTTGCAGGGAGCCCAGGTAGATCCAATCTAAGCTAGGAATATGCTGGCATCTGGAAGAGAATGACTTGTTGCCCAGTAGTCTAGACAGCTCAGTCTTTTCTGTTTATTTTACTGGAGGTGTCAAGAACATGATTTGGGCTGTCTTAGCAAAAAGGTGCATATTCTTTTCCCACAAACATCCTGCCATCAAAACAGCCTGGTTGTACAAAGGTAACTGCACAGAGCTTCCATTGAACTTGCAAATGAAAAAGAAAAAAAACTACTCTGTGTACTGCTGGATGCAGGGCAAGGCCCAATGGCATAGCATAAAAGCCATGTAGAACCCATTCCCTTGGGCTACATGAATCCTCTCTGTTCTTTGCCTTTGAGTGACGCAAAGATTTTCCTGGAAGGAATGTGAGCAAATCAGTTCATTCCATCACGGGCAAGAGGATGCCTGCCCACCCACAGAAGACACATTGTGGGTAACAAACCAACCTGTTGTTTGATACATACTCTGTGAACTGCTGCGGTTGGACTATGAAGGACAAAATTGTCATATCTGATGCAACACAGCAGACCTGGAAGCTGATGTTAGCATGTCACACCTCTGATAGAAGAATAGGAATTGGCACCTATGCAAGAATGTCCTAAATGGTAAACACTTTGCAAGAAAGTTTGCTGTACAGAGCTGCTGTTATCTCATTTAAAAGTGAAGGCAGTAGGAACTGGGAAGCAACCTCAAGGCAGGATGCATGGTCCCTAGGAAATTGCCCATTAGAAAATTTACCTTCAATAGGAGAAAATTCCAGGGGTGAGGAAAATCAGAATTTTCACATGTAAAAACCATCTTTTCCATAATACTTTGTTGTTCTGTCTGCTTTCGTTTCCTACTTATGGCAAACCTAAGGCAAACTTATCACAGGGCTTTCTGAGCGCTGAGTGTGTGATGTGCCCAAAGTTACCCAGTGGGTTTCCATGGCTGAGTGGGAAATTGAACCCTGGTCTCCAAGGTCATAGTCCAATGCTCAAATCATTACACCATGCTGGCTCTCTTCCATAATGCACTCCCTCCCAAAACAGAAAAGGGGTTTTGGTTCTACTTTTTAAGGAACTTATACATAAGCTTATACTTAAATGAGGAGGCTGTTTAATAACAGAAAGCATCAACCAGATTGCAGTGGCAGTTCTAGACTGCAGATGGTACAGCTTGGAGGCCTGCCTTATAAAATGCAGGAAGGTATCCTTCCTTTTCCAATAAAGAGACTACTGCTTCATATGCCAGGACATAATAACGTAGGCCAGGAGATTTTCTCCAGAGGATGAGAAGATGGCAAATCTCCTCTCCCTTTAGTATTCTGTGTCAAATGTATTTTTCATTTCAAGTAGAGCATCTTGCTCTTGACAGTGTGTGTGGGCCATGTGTTTATACAGTCATGTCATGCAGCAAACAAACAATCTAAGCTGTGGTTTCAGAACCAGATCCACCGGTGTTTTTCACATGCAACTTCCAGTTGCATAGAAACAACCCCCCACTTCCCACCACTGAAAAGTTTATGCCTGGGAGCAGGAATAGATTAAGCTGTCCCTCTTTGATCTCCACTATGCAGAATCTTTCCCAACATAAACTCAGACTCCTTCTCTAGTTCCTTGCAGTGTACCAGATGTAGTCAGTGGTTTAGACTAGTCATAATGATTGAGATAACAATGAAATGCACAATGGGTGTGACTGCAGTTTGTTCCAATACACTGACAGTGTGGGTCTGCTCTCCTTCCTCCACGTACTCTGTTTTGTAGCTTTCCTTCTCTTTTAGCAAATTCAGAAAAAGCTTAAAACACAAAATTGATCTTACAGTGATTGTCAGCATGACCTGGAAATAGTCCCAAGGTCCTCTTGGGGCCATCCTCATCCTCGGGGCTCATATCCTCCAAATCCCACTGACTGGAACTTTTGAAGAAGTTGCCACATGCTCCATAGGCACAGCACTGGTAGGCATAGGGCACCTCCAGGACCCTGGGAAGGAGAATAAATGGGTACCAGTTACTTGACTATGTTTCCCATTCTACATACGTGGGTTCAGAAATTCACACTGCAATAAAGGTAGCCTTCTTCATATTGAACATAGGAAGGAACAAGGCTATGTGGAAGGCTGGGAAATGCAAAATACTTTTAATAGTTTAATCCCTTCAGTAGTTGCACAGAAGAAATTTTTGCACATACAGCTTCTCATGCAGTCTTCAGAAAAATTCAAACTGAGGACACTCCTTCTTCCACACAGCTGTTCAGTGTACAAGAGTCCAACCTCCTAAGCACAGTGTGTATGTGTGAGCAAGAACCAATGTCCATATTTTCATGATTTGGTTTAATGGGCAGCCAGCATAGGATGGAAACAAAAAGACATTTATTCCCCTGAGGCTGAGCACCCAGAGTTCCTGGAGCAGCCAACATATGAGCAAAGGCACTGAATTGGGTTGTGTGGTGGTATCTAAGGACTCCCTACTTGCATACACACTAGACATTGCTGGCATTTCTGCCTCTGTGTTCTGAGCCTTATGGTACACTGTCTTAGCTGCTTACTCTCACTGCTCCAAGCAGCTCATTAATCCACTGCAGACAAGACGTGGCCACACAAATAGCATTTACTGTAGGAAGGCTGGATGTCATTAGCTGAGGTTGGCTTTTGCAAAGGTTTTCCGCTCTGCTGAGCCCCAGGCATGAGTCCTCTGCTTTCAGGGCCTCTGCTTTGTGCACGAGTTTAGAGGATGCCAACGACAAGACATTCAGTGGCTCATCAGTTTCTCAAGGCAGTGATAGATTCAGAGTGTGAGCAGTAAGGCATGCTTGCTCAAGCCTCTGGCTTAACAGAACTACATGGAATTGTCTGGTAAACATGGGCAGCAGAAGGCAGATTAAAGCAAATAAATAAAGTGCAGCCAGAGACAGAGAGAGAACACTTTGTGGAGCTAGAAATCTAAAATGAAGCTCACCTTATCTTGGGGAAGCTTTCTTTACTGAAGGGTTCAGACAATGCTGGGTTGCCTTTTAGCTTCAGATGAGTCAGTCCACTCAAACCAGCCAACGGCAGTGTCACCAGCTGATTTTCAGTCAAATCTCTATAGGTGGAAAAACACGGGGGACACTGTGAGGGTCCCAAGTGCTGTGTTTCTCACAAGATTTTATTCCAGACAATTTAGTGTTTTTGTAATTAGTGTTTTAAACAGGATTTGTGTAGCGTTTTGTTACGTTTTATTTTCATAAGTTACTCCACATAAGTTACTCCCAGATAAGTACTCTGGGATATTGTTAAAAAGTAAAATAATAAAATAAAAGATTATTTTCCTCTTCTTCTGTTCAGATTCAAGTGCTGAATACAGACACAATTTGGAAGGCATGCAAAAAGTTATAGCATATGTCTGAACTATGAGACCATATCTCAATGTGAATTATAATTTGTTTTACATGTTGTATTATATCTACCCCCAGGAAGAATGGAGAGGTTGGGAGTAACTAGTTACCATTGCTTCCTGGGGTTGAAAGTAACTAGTTTCAGACCATTCCTATCCCCAGGAAAAACTTTGATCTGGGAGTTAATGAATTAGAAATTACTTCCTCCTATGAGAGCCACTGGTATGATGTAGTGGTTTGAGAGCTGGACTACAATCCTGGAGACCAGGGGTCAGTTCTCCACTCAGTCCTCGAAACCCAGTGGGTGACCTTGGGCATGTCACACACTCTCAGCCCCTTAGGGTTGTCATAAGTTGGAAATGACTTGAAGGCAGACAACAATAGCAACAAACTTCCTCTTATAATGTTGTTTGACTACATCTGTGACTTAATGTGGGATAGCTTCATACTTTTTGTAGTGCAGCAAAAGATGAGGAACAAGGGGATATATATTCAAAAATACCTGCTTAGCTTTGAAGCTTGTTGGGTTTGAGGCTTATTGGTCATAGGCCAGTTACCCTTTCTCAGCCACAGATGGTTGTGCGGATATAATAGGTAATTTCACATACATAGTGGTTGTATATGCTAGTACAGCCTATCTCCAGTTGCAACAAATGGTTTTAGACCACAGTGGTCTCTCACTTTGCTAATGGTGGGACCAACAATGTTTGTGTACTTGGCTATACAACAGAGGTCTACACACTCTGTCCCATAAGAGAAATAGGCATTCTTCCTGTGATCCATTGGATCCATATGGATCACAAGGACACATATAATGAACATATCAATTATGTATCATCGGTCCAACTTACAGTTTGACAAGAGAATTGAGAGTCGCAAAAGCCTCAAAATGGATACGTTGAATGCAGTTCCAACTCAGATCTCTGCAGGATAAGAGTACAAACAATGATGGAAAAAGCATGCTGAGGAATCCGTAAGTGATGAGTTTACAGACACAGGTCCTTTCATTACTTTCAGAATCTCAAGGTGTCTTTTAATACAGTTGTGGGAATGATTTTCTTGTCAGAAAGGGCAAATTCCTTTGTTTTCCTGAGTACAACTCTGTCCCCATGAAGATTTCTGGATTTCTGTCCTCATGAAGATTTCCTGAGTACAACTCTGTCCTCATGAAGATTTCCTACAGGTCTCCTTTTAGGCATCCCTGATGCCTCTGGGATGTTCTCTGAAACAGGTACTTACAGGGAAATAACTGTCATACAATTAGCATTTTTTATAGCCTTGTCCACACTCTCTAGACTGATATAATCTCAGGAATTACAGTGATGTTAAGTGGTATCTGGAAACGTATTTTCGACAACAGGCCCACTTGCATCCCAGACTGTGTATGCATTCCATTTTCAATATGTAAACAGTGGACAATGTATCATTTGTAAGGCTGCTCTATGGAATTGTTGTGCTTTGTTGTGAAAGGCACAGATTCTCAACAGAAAAATTCCCTGGTTTTGATTATTGGTGTGGTTTTAAATTGTATTTTAAATTTAGCTATGGCTTTAATATAATAATCTCATTAACTGGGTTTTAATCTTGTGTAACTAACTGCTTTTAAAATTGTATCTGTTTTTATCATGTTGTGAGTTGCCAGTCATGGGAGGAAGGTGAGATAAAAATCAAACAAACAAAGAAGAAAGGAGACATTAGAGTTAGTATGGGCAAAGTATAAATACTGTTTCCATAAAACTTCAAATCTGTGAGTTTTAGAAATACTCGTTGTTTAGTTGCTCAATGACTCTCCCTGCTTTTTAAATAAATAAATAAATAATAAGCCATGAGGGGTTACAAAGTGCCATTATCTCAGAAAATACATTCTTCGACCTGTAGCAGGAAGAAATATATAAGGAGCAGGCAGGAAAGGAAGGCTGTGCAGGTTGGTGTACTTTGAGGTTTCGAAAACTGGCCTCTGGGGAAATTTTAAACAATACAAAGTGCTGCCGGAAGACCTGAGGGAAAATGAGTGGTGAACCTTTATTCCTTTGGTTGCTTATTAAAATATTTATGCCTTGCCGTTCAGTCTCAAAGGCTGAAATATTTTGTAGACCAAATCAGTTCCTGTTCCTGATATGTTTCTAACTCTGAGGAACGTAACATATCGCAAGCTTTCCCTTTGCCTCTGTGTGAGGTATATAATATGAGTACTATATATATATAAAGTGTGTGTCCATATCATATTTTATTTGCATCTGGTACTTTGCAGGCCTGGACCTGTGCCCAACATGTTGAACTATATACTCCATTTTCTTCTCATTTTGGGCTGGTGGAGGGAGGAGGAGATATCGTAATAAGAATGGGCTGTTGTGTGTTCCATGAACTAGTATGGTCAATTTGTTTTGAAGGGATCATTGTATGGCTGGGTCTGTAATAATGCCTAGAGCAGGCTACATTATACTACTCACAATCTCCTGATTCTTTTTCATTATAATAGATCCTCTTACAGTTCGTGCAAGCTGTACTTACATGGAGCGTAAAGCTGTGAGCTGCCCAAAGGTGTCTGCTCCAATTTCGTGGATGCAGTTGTGCTGAAGGCCACTGCAAAGACAGAGAGGCTGCAATGAGAGAGGGAGACTTGCTTCATAGAATTCATAGAATTCTCCATCTTCCTTGGCAACAGAAGAAAGCACTCCTGCCATTAAGGTTACTTCCATTAAAGTTGCAAAAGGGTTTAAATTTCAAGAGGAAAGTGGATCAAGAAGAAAACCCAATCCCACCCACCCCTTTCCCTTCATGCAGCCTTGGTCCTGGGACAGTGCCTCATTCAAATCAAAAGCTTGCTTGTTATGGGCTTTACAAGCATCAATTTTGCTTTCTACCAGCTGTTCCCAGGCCTCCTCGGCATCTGCTCCTGCTGTGGAGCCTGGAGGGCTTAATGTCACCACCTGGTGCTCCTACCCATGGGAATGTCCTCTGTGAGGGCGAAAGGAAGAGAAATACTGGGGAAACAAAGATTCAGTGCCTTCTTAACACTTGTGTCTTTTTGCCCCAGCTTTCTTAATCTGACCTCACTCAAGATACATGACAGTCCCAGCATTCATTACTTACTTATTAATTGGAGTTAGAAACTACTTTTCTTCCAGTGAGGCCAAGGTTGTGTACATGGCTCTCCTCTCCACTTTATCTGCACAGTAGTGGGGCAGGTTGCATGTGAGTGGTCCAGAGTCACTCAGTGCATTCCATGGCTCAACAGGGGCTTCAAAACAGACCTCCCAAGTTGTCTCCCTGTACTCTAACTGCTACATCACATGAGCTTTCAGAATGGCTCATGATGTTGTCATGCAAAAAATTCAGTGCTGTCCACAATCCAGACTTTAAACCCTTGGGAAAGTCCTGACTAGGTGCCTGTACTCTGTGATCCACCTCTCCATTGTTCATCCGTTCCCACAGATTGCATAACAGACTGGGAATGCCACCACAACTTGCCCCAAAGCAGCTGTTACTCACATTTCTTCCAGCCTCTGGCAGTAGTGGAAACTGGGCAGCTCCTCAATTTGATTGTGTGAGAGCTCACTGTGAGGGGAAATAACAAACGTTCAAACAAAGCGAGCTTTCTTGAAGACCCTCTTGGAAATTATCTGGCACAGAGGAAAAGAGTGAGTGACCTCAGGCTATGCAGGTGGTAAGGCAGGAAACTGAAACCAGGTTAATACCTGCTTTGTACCCACCTGACGCTTGGCACCAGTTCCTTCATTCATTTCTGTGCTCAGCTCCTGGTATTACTCCTAGATTACTCAAGCCTTCCTGTTTTCAAACTCCTTCTTTCTGTCTTTCCACTGCAACCAACTCATCAAAAAGCCCAAGATACAACTGACCAGATACGTATGTCAGGGTTGACATATGTAGCTATCTCTCATATGAAGACTAACAGAAAATAGGTTTCTATATTCTTAGTAAGTATGGTGCCATTTTATCTCTTTCAGCTGTTTTGTCTGTGAGCTGAGGAGTATGCAAGAACTCTAGATGTCCACAATTTTCTACTCCAGCATTTCCTTCACCTTCCACCAAAAGCATATTTTGATTTTAATTTGGGGTGATTCATCCTGCCACCCCTGTTTTTTCCTCACCCACTCTTATAAACTCAATCCAGTATGGCCTGATACTGGTGTAAGTGTGGCATTCAGAGACTAAAGGTGGGATCCAATTGACCACTTAGGGAAATGAATTCTGTAATTACAATTCCCTTATTGCCAGTTCCTGGAATGGAGAAAACAGCAGAGTGGAAAACATATCATAGCTGTATAATGGATGCTTGGGCTTGACTTGGTCATCTACAGGGATCTATGCCTGTTGAGTGTTGCTGATACACACACCACTCAAGATCCTTATTAGGGGAGAAAACTGCATAAAATTTATAACTTACAGAACACGAAGGCTTGGCAATTCTTGACACATTCCTTTGGGAAGCAAGCGGATTCCAGCTCGTGTCAAGGTCCTGTAGGAACGAATGTAAGTTAATATATGTAAGGAGGCTTAAAAGACTTAGACCATTCCTGTTAGTACTTGGGGATACCACTAGGAAGGAATTAAAGGGAATGTAGCAGATGGCAAGTGGAAATCTATTATGTCTAGGGTGCGGGCAAGCACAAACTGTTCTGTTATTGTCATCTAAGATTATGATGAAATACAAAGGTATGTGAGGATTACTACCCCACTGCTAATATCTCCTTTTTGAGTAAGGTGCTTCAGCATATGGAAGCTGGGTATCTGAGGTGAAGAAAACATTATTTGGACCCGTTTCAGACAAGGGCACAGCAGTGGAAAGGTCTTTGTCACTCTGACTGACAATCCAGATGAAAGACAAGCAGAGTACTACCCCACTGAACTTCCTGGATCTCTCAGTGGCTTTTGACACCATTGGTCCACCAGCTATGGCCTTTTCTAGACAGGGATAATTTAGCCATAGTAGTATAATGGAAACTTCCCAGTTAGGCTACAGTAAGGCAGTAGTCAAGGTGGGGCTGTCCTTGAAGATGACTTGAAAACTGCAGCTAATGCAAAATGCAGCAGCTAGGCTGCTGACCAGAGCACCATTAAAAAACAAACAAACATATAACACTAGTATTAGAGGAAATGCCCTGGCTTCCAGTATGCTTCCAGGCTGAATTCAGGATACTGGTAATGACATTTAAAATCCTAAATGGCTTGTGACCTTGATCGTTGAAGGAACACCTCTCCATAGATATATCTGTCCAAGGTTTGAGGTCTGCTGGAGAGGCCCTTCTCTGTGTCCCATCTGTCAGGACAATACACTGTGGGAGGACATGGGAGAAGGACTCCTCGGTTGTGACACACCAGATAGGGAACTAGATTGGCACCAAAGTTGCTGTCATTCTACTACCAAATGAGAATGCGGTTGTTCAACTAAAGCTTTTTGGGGCCTAATTTGTTTTACATAAACCCTTATTTGTACATGGTTTTAAACTGTTGTAAAATATTTTAACCAGTTTTAATCTGTCTTTTTAATTTGTTAAACTATTGGATATATTTTTAAGCTTTTGATTTTTTTTATTGTTTACACTTTTAAATTAGTTTAAATTATTGTTTACACTTTTAAATTAGTTTTATTGTACACTGCTCTGAGATCTTGATAAAGGGCAGAATATAAATATTGTAATAAATATATAAATAAAATGGAGAAAGGTAAGGGAAGTGACTCCTTGACTGACCAGGTATGCTCTATGCCTAGTCAAATTTCTGGAATGATGAAGCTGCAACATAGCCAGAGCAGAGTTCTCAAATGATCTGAGGCACCCGTTAAGTGAAACTTTGGCTGCAACAGCACCACTCTCTGAAAGCACTATCATTAATAAAAGTAGGGCATGCAAGAAAAAGTGCCGTTTGGACACTCCTTCAGCATTTTCCTTATAAACCTTCATGTCCTCCTGTATCTAAAAAGCTGATCATTGTCCTTTACTGATTTGGATAAGGACAACATTGAAGCAATTATTTGTCAATCCCTTTAAAAAAATCCTCTAACAATTGAGGCTAATGCAAAACAGTACATTATGTAGGTTTAAGACCAGGCAAATGAGATGAAAGGTCACTTTCCAGCTCACCTTGGTATTCTTCCACTTGCCTCTTTTCAATAAACAAACAGATCAAAACCCTGGAAGATATGGGTTGAATCCAGGTTGACCTTTCCATTTTTCAGAAAAGCTGTTCCCATTCACAGAAGACACAAGATTCCAGCAAAACCTCCTTGCTGGAGGAACTGGGCAGGGAGACAATTGGCATTGATTCTCCCTTCAGTTCTCAATGTCACCTTTCAACATTGCTCTGGAATATCTTCCACAGCAGTTTTTTGGAAGACACAAGAGACTCTGAAGGAAGGAAAAGCCATAAAGATCATGCGCATACACTCTTTATGTGATGCAAGTAGACTACCACTAAGTTCTACTCAGCTCCATGACCACCTCCCTTAAGACAAGCATGGTTGTGGGAAGGATGGGGATGTATACAGCAGATGTGGGTTTAATACTCCTATATCTTACATAATTTGGAATAAAGGATTTCCAGCAAATGCTTTCTCTGGAATAGCCTTGATGTTGTTGTTATGAAAACCCCTGTTAAGGAAGGAGACGCCAGAATGGTTAAGAGGTAGAACAAGGAGCATTGACGAAACATGGGAAGTCTTGAGAGAGCTTTCCCCAGCATAAAATTTACTTCATGGAAATGTGAATCCTTCTTTTGGTCTTTCACGTATAGCAAATGCACAGACTTGTGTTTCTCTGTGTATGCACTGTGCATGTGACCAGTCATACTGCCCCATATATAAACACATCTCCATTATGCAATACATAATCATCTAGGAAATAAACCTTTTATTCTATTTTAGCATTCACTCGTTCTCTATGGAGCCCAAAGCTTTATCTTAGCCTCACAACAACTCTGTGGGGTATGAGTATACAAATATGTGTGACTCTCTAAGATAAAAAGATAGTCTGAGACCTGTACCATTTAACAAAGCCAACATTTTAACAAAATGGAACAGTGTTTCTCTGACCCAACATCACAAACAGGAGTTATAAGCAGAATATACGCAAGCAAGCTCAGGGGAAGCCAGCAATAAGAATTCCAAAGCCCTGGTGTCCTGGGACCTCCGGTGTCTGGTGAGGACGAGGCAGCGGAAGAACCCCTGGATGGGTGGAATGTGCAGGAACTGGAAGCACTGAAACCATCCATGCCATTCCCAAATTAAGACCATCTGAACATACTCTAAATGTTAGGAAACCTATTACACATAATGTACACCCATCTCTTGGGAAGCCAAATGATGTCTGTGAGGCATTTGTTGCCATGCTGGGGAGGAGCAAGCTGACTTTATGAGAGAAATGGTGAAAGAGGAATGCATATTAAGGTCTGGAATGTGATTCTTCTCCACATTAAAGCTGGTACCAGATTATTTGTTTGAGCATTATTCCTACAAAAAGTACAAGAAATATGCCTTACAGCTCTTGAAGTCTTCCGAATGTCCTAATGGCTACTGGGAATTCCACCAGCTCATTATAGTTTAGGTCCCTGAGAGAGAAAGAAAGGCAAAGCTGTCATTAAGAACATTGTGAAAGCTGTGTGTGACACATTCAAAAGGTCTGGAAACTTGCTTATTAAGCATTGGTGATCTAGTCACCAATGTATGGAAGAACAGTCTCAAAGGGATGCTATTATAATCTCAATTTTAGCAAATTCATCAGGCCTAATTCCAGGGACCCTTCAATGGGTCAGTGCTATTGTTCTCTTGGATCCAAAGCATTCTCTATTTAATGGTCTTCCAGAATGATCTGACACTCTACAATCTAATCCTGCACTCAACATTACCTCTTAAACACATCTGCAATAGAAAACGAAATGAAGAGGAAATTCTTTGGTGCTTTAAATTTTTTTTCTTTACAGCTTTCATTGCTTTTCTTTTTCTTTTTTTCTTTTTCTTCCCACACCAGAGCTGAATAACTGTGGTCTTTCCACACATTTTGGACCCATAATCCAAACAGTTCCTGTAGTCCCTCATAATCAGCTATGCTGTTTGGAACTGTGCAAAGTTATAGGCCAAAGACATCTGGAGAACCACAGTTGCCTATCCCTGCCCAAAAAAGAAGCAGCAACAGCAATACGTTAGTTAAGCAATAGCCACTGCCTTTATGAGGACACAGCAGCTCTTGCCAGGGTAAGTAACATGGGAAATTTAGACAAAGCTTGGTAATCCAGGGCAGAGCCAAGCGAGTCCTGCAAAATATGGCTCCATTTGCTTTCAGTGGCTGAATGCATCAAGTAAAACAGATGGAAGGGAATTGAAATCCATGTCCATCCCATTCATTAGGAAGTTCATGTGTGAACTTGTTAGAGTTAGCAACTTTTGTGCGACAATATTCACAATTTTTAGTCTGCATGATTGCAGACTTCCTGTTTGTTAGGTTATATCCACACCCTCTCTTTGCCTCAGCTTAACTCTAGCCATTTTCTTCTTCTCCTTCTTTCCTCCATTAGACTATGTATTTGATTATGGATAAGTACTATACATAAAATTATTTTTATGTTTTACAAAGAAACTAAGCTTGCTTCTTTTCTATGACAGACCCTGTGTGTGTGTCATTAGACATGGGACTGGTGGTTGTTTAAGACAGGGATTCTTAACCTTTTCTTCACCACAGACCCTGTTTAAATATCTTTTGTTGCCACAGGCCGCCAAGATATATCTCTAAATTTAAAACTCTAAACTGCATCAAATATTTATTTAAAGTTGCTCATCAAGGGCCTTGAAATTTGGAAAGAAGGGAGAAATAAGGAAATGCATATACTCTTATTACAGTTTGAAATATTGTAATGAAACTTTGTACGAATGATGTCTATCACCAGCCAAAGACTCCTACATTTTGAGATCAATGTATGTCCAGTTTGCCTGCCTGCCTGCCTGCCTGCCTGCCTGCCTGCCTGCCTGCCTGCCTGCCTTCCTTCCTTCCTTCCTCTTTAACTGTAAAAGCTCATAACATTTCTTCATGCCTTCACAGACTCCCTGTGAGGACCTTGCAGCCCCCGGGGTCCGAGGGTCCATAGACCACAGGTGAAGAACTGCTGGCTTAAGACACCTTGCAAAACAATGCATATATCATCTCCTATGCACAATGACCCCACACCCACATAACTTACCTTTTGCTCACTGGCTGGCTGCCCCTTGCCACCCCAATCCATCCAGTGGCTGAGGAGGGGCCACCAGCCCCCCTTCCAAAAAACAGAGTACGTTGTGTGCATAGGGAGAAGAGGAGGAAATGGAACTACATATGAAGTAGGATCTTGGCTATGATTCGTTCTTCTTTGGGATGTTGATGTTTTCTGCCTATACATTAAAAACCCCTAGCTATTATTTTATTGTCTTTTTTCTGACATGCTATTTGTGTGGACACATCAAGCTGGACCAAAAACTCAGAACTGTAAAACACTCAGGCTGCTAGCAGATTTCAAAGATACTCAGCTAGCAAGTATCTCAGATTTGTGGAATAAGTCCCAAGGCATCAATCTATTGGGAGCTGTTTTGTCAGAGGAAAATACGCCCAACATACTCATACGTCGAATGATTTTGAATAAGGAAAGCTTGGTAAACTTCTCTACAGCTTCTAAGGCAAGGGAGAGGAATATTTGGTCCTCCAAATATTGTTCAACTGCAACACCTGATTATAGTTATGTTGGATACAACTGTTGGTAGCTATGGTCCAGCAGTATCTGTAGGGCCACATGCTCTGCATCCCTCTTCCAAGAGGTCCTGTCTGAGGCTCCAAACATGCAAAGGGAAAGCCACATGCTGTGTAGATTTATGTGCCACCCATCATTAGAACAGGTCAGTACAATTCACTCCAGACAGATCCATTTTTCTATTTACATGGTAGTCTGTTGGATTTGAATTGTTGAATATCTTAGAATACTAGAAAAATTACTAGCTTCTTTGTGGATCACTTTGAAATGGTACTTAATGGCTCCTAAAACAATTACCACATGAATAGGACTGCAGATGAAAAAACAGAAATAATCATGAATAACCATGGAATTAAATGGGATTTCCAGTCTAATTACCAAGTAACGTCTAGCTTGACATACTGCCCTCCAATCACTGCCCCATAATGACCCTGTAACTCTTCTATGTCCTTATCTATTGAAGGCAGGGCTAGACATGCCTCTTATTAGCAAGTGTAAAAAGCATCATATAATTAATCAGTGTCTAAAAGTGCTCAAATGAACTTATACAAAATGCTGTAACACTTATACATACATTCAGAGGCCACCATCCAACACTGAATTAAGTATGATTTTGATTTCAGCAAGGGTAAGCCCACTCAACTCTGTATGAGATTGTGGCCAGAAATACTTTTTCTAGTTCTTTTTTTTTAATACAGTAGTCTTCTGCTATATACTGCTGTAATTTCAAACATTGCTACTACAAAAATGCTTTTATAGGTGACAGTAAGAACATCGTCCTCTTAAATGCATTTTCACCAGGAGGCAAGAAATGGAAAAGATCCACTTTAATGTTTTTGTCAGTGTATAGTTTAATTTAAAGAGCATATATGGAAAATTTACCATCACATTTAAACATGTTTTAGGAGCACAGCCTAACCAATGAATGATGTTTAAAGAAAAGATACAGAAATCCTGACTGAGGGTATAATACTCCAGGGCACGAAGAAGCAACTGAAGTGGGTGGGATGGATCAGGGGCCATTTTCTACATTAGGTAACTCAACACGAGCTGCATGTCCAAAGTGGGCAAAACAATAAGGAAGAGGTTTATGCATTCACTATTATCGTATTTAGACTTTGATGGTACCTTGACTTAGTTATTATTTACTTAATTATTTTATTTTTCATTATGATTTGCTAGGGGCTTGGCCAGATTGGTCTAAGGAAGCATGGGTTCCTTGAGTTTTGCTGGCTTTTGCTGGTTGCTGTAGCCCTGTATTTACTTATCCCATGCTTTTTAGGGGCTGTTTGTAGCAAATTTTTTGGATCTGCACTAGAGTTCCTCCAAAGGTGTTTAAAACATTCTATGGTTTGAAGGGTAAATTTCTCTTCACTCATTTTTTTTTAAAGAAAATAGTTTTAGAGCAATGGTCCCCAGCTTTTGGTCCTCCTGGTATTTTGGACTTCAACTCCCAGAAGCCCCAGCCAGCTTGGCCAACAGTAAGGTATTCTGGGAGCAGAAGTGCACAACATCTGCAGTACCAAAGGTTGGGAACCACTGTTTTAGAGTTATATTCCCATACTGCATAAGTGCCATTTCAATGATTCACTGTAATTCTTTGAGAGAAAGAGAAAGCAAGAAAGATGAATACTTTTTTGTTTTAATATGTTTCAGCATTACAAAGAAACCCACTCAAGGGTGGAAATAAAATGTGTTGGGAATTGCTAGAAAATAGTCCAGGACAACAGAAATGTCATTTGGATATTTTATAATCTCCTAAGAATGGGGAAAAAACCCCTCCCAACACATTTACCCTGTTAGGAGGTACTCAAGTACTTGTTTATCCTTAGTTTCCATTATTTCTTTTCCTTCCTTCTTCCAGCCTGTCCTTACTTTTCCCTCATCCTCACTTTGATTTCAGGATTATTTTCCCCAGCATTGAGCACCAAGAGCAACTTGGAGGGCCATGTGTTACCTATCCCCACTCTAAGTGATTGACTTAAAGCAGGTCTGAGGAGAAAGAAGTGATTCGGCTGCTGTCATTTGAGCTCCTTTAAGGTCACATTATATCTCTAGAGGAATTAGGGGAGTTGGCGGGTGATAAACTCAAAAGAAGAAGGAAGCAAGCAAGCAAGCAAGCAAGAAAAGGTCCCCTGCAGCAGCGGTCCAAGAGGAACAGCAGGGCCCAAGGAAAAACAGAAGAAACAGTACCCCACAACAATAATGGGAAGATATGACTAAGGGCCTTTCCACACTATTCCCCAGGTTTGCAGTTTAGGGAGAGGTATTTAGAATTCTCAGCAGAGAGCAATTTGCCCTCAGTGAACTACAAACCCCAGAATTTCACAGGATTTTGAAAGTGGAATAATAGCACTATAACCGTGTAGTGTGGAAAGGCTCTAACAGAAATTTTAAGTGTGAGGGAGCAGAAGAGGCAATTGATCTAAGAAATGAGGAGTGGAAGAGAGGAGACTAGTCCACAGCAATGACAAGATGGGAGAACATTCAGAAGGTGGAATCAAGCAGTAATGAATGCATTGTATTGCAAATGCTGTTGGCAAGCTTGCTAGATTAAAATTTCCCGAAATAATGGAACTTCTATGAAAGTGGGGAGTTATGAAAGACAGACTATCTATTATGCAGCTCTAGTCCTCCAAACAGCTTCTTCCATGAACAGGAAGAGTCTGCCAATCCTTGATATGAGCCATGCTAGAAATGCTAGTAAAAACAAAGTGTCAACTGATAGCAGCATAATTAGCAACATGTAAGCCACTCATTTGCTCCTTCAGTTCCTCTTCCAAGCACTCTGTTTCAAGGGTTTTCTTTAATTGACAGTTTGCATAGCAAACACCATGCAAGTACATGCAGGAACCATTCTTCCTCAATAAGTGCTGGCATTCTTCACAACGTTGAAAGTCTATCTGGGTAAAGCTGTGGTCTCTGCTTGGCAAAGAGAAATGTATTGCATTTTCCAGCATATCCTGCTGGATAGCAGAACCATCTCTGAACTTGATCTGGGAATGCCTTTGCTGGAGGGGCACAAGTTTTGGCAGACACAAACAAGCAGAGATGCACAAAAGACTTTTCTTAGAGTGTACTTTTAGGAACACCAGTGTTGGGCAACACATGCACAAAAAAATGAAGAGTCACTTGTGGAATCATTGAGATTTAAGAGTGGGAGGCCTCAGGGAAGTCCCATAAACACATTTTATGAGGGGAAAAAAATGCAAGTATTAATGCACAAGGAATATCAAGACACTGAGGGCACCCACAGATGGATGTGTAAAATGAGAAATAAGATATGTGGCATAAACACACACAGAGGCACTACAATGAAAAGAAAAAGAGAATCTATATAGATGGAGACAGGCCGTAAATTCAGCCAGAAGAGCTTGGCCAAGAACCCATTTGTAGAGAAAGATACACTCACCATAGGTTAAGAATTAAAATTTAAAAGAGAGCTCTACTTTGCATGTGCAGATTCTTCTTTCGTCATTACAGAGGAGCTCAAGGCTGCTAGGTCCAATATGTAATTTTAAGATGTAATCTCTTATCTTTTTTTGTAATAGATCTTTTCTACAGTTAGGATTTTGGAATCCTTTCAGAATAATCCCTTCACTTCTTCTAGGTTAATCCTGTTCTTAATTTGCGGGGAAAAAGGATACTGAAGGTCAAGTCTGTTCAATAACAACTCTCATAGATCTAAAAAACCTTCCACTATTAGTGATATATGAGACTGTTTCTACTTAATCACCAGTGAGGAATCGACATTCTAACTTTCTTTTAACACTTTGTGCTCTGGTTTAAAGGTCTGCAATGAAAGTAGAGGTTAGTGCTTGTAAGCCCTTTATCAAGCAAAGCCTTGGACATATTGGTGTGCCACAGTCAGGAGCCAGCAACTGGGATTAGGAACTGGTTTCTGACCCTGGGGCCCTCTACGACACTGATACTCCCCCCTCCCCCTCAACCCCCCCCCACAAAAGTGTGAAGTGGCTAAAAGCCCTCTTCTGTTTATGAAAACTGGGCACAACAGTTTAGAAGGTGGGGTTGCAATTTATTTAAAAGATGAATTCTAGTTTGACAAAGGCAATTCACTCTTTCTTTGCCTCAGACAAAGGGCTATCTGGGGAGCATGGAAAGGGGATTTATAGGTCACAAACAGCACTGGTGCTCACATGTGGTCCCAGGACCACATTTGAAACATCCCTGGCCTAGACTTACATGTTTCTCTGTAGTTATCCCAGTGTAGGTGATGTCTGAACAAGGTGACTTCTGTTTAGTGCAAACAACTTTAGATTTATTTATGGGATGATCTAAAGATTTTGTGGGCCATAGAATAAACGCTTTTGATGTGATGTATTAACTGCAGCACCCATGTAATATCACTTAACATGGCTTTATGTTAATTTCAGTCGAATGCTGTTTTATTCCCATTTCACCTCCAGATTTCTTGTCTGTTTAGGAGCGAATCTTTGTATGTTTCCTGCATCTGAGATTTCTCATCTTGGAACTGTAGGCTTCATTTAAAAAAATGTTGTAATAAATGCTGAACTTGTAGAATTACAATCCTCTCCAAAACAATTCATTCAATTCGGTGGAAAAGGTGATGAATCACAAAGCAGAATTGCAAAGTGCCTTACCTTAGCCTTTAGAACACTCTGGATATATGGCAATTCAAATATAAAACAGGCAAAATAGAACAGGCCATAGGCTTAATGTAAAGCAAATTTAAATTGAAGAAGAAAAGTTTTGCAATATTCCTGAAAGAGACCCAAGTGTTGCTTGATTCTTCAAGGGAGCTTTGTGGCAGCACTTGGTAATACCTTCATCTAGCTTCAGGATCTGGTATTCACTTTGCTTTTTGTAAGAAATCTAATGTCCACAATTAGACAAAGGGAAATAGTGGGTGGCAGCAGAAGGCATAAAATAAAATAGGCTGTCTCTGTATAGAAATGTAGAAGATATTCATCTATTCCAAGTTTTTGTATAACTTACAAAACTTATCAGATTTATAAATCTGCACTTTTCAAGATTCTGTAGTTTGGTTAGCAACTTGGAAAAATCAGTACAAACATGCTGACTAAGGAAATGTGTGCATACAAATATTTATAGGGAAAGTCTATACAGAATATTTTATATTAAGGAAAAACATTTGTCCAAAGTGGACACACTAGGAAAAGTGCATACAAAAATGTGTACATTTGGGAAAATTCACACAAAAAAAAGTGTACATATATTTCAGCAGACATTTATTTGATGAATTTTGTTATGTTCAAAAACTGACATAAATACAGGCAGAAATGAACTTACAGATATGGGTATGATAAATTTTAACAAAGTGAAATTTATAAATTTAGCCTCCTTTATCCTTGAGCAAATGCTCAGCCCAGGAATTTGTTTTAACTTCACAGTCCTTTTTTGAAAGAACCAACTCTTAGTTTCCCTTCAAGATTTCTTTGCTTTAGTAGACTAATTTAAACAAACTTATTAGTTGTTGAATATATTGTAAGTCTTTGCTTGCTAGGATAATCACCCAGAGACCTACCACTTATTCATGGCTGGTGTGTGGAATGAATAATCAAGAAAGAATCTCAGGACCAATCTAAGGTGGAGTGAGTTGCAATTCTGGAGGGTCACAAGTTGCATCACTGTTAGAGTTGCCATGACTCACACAGCAACAATGCAAGTCGTGGTTCTACAGAACTGCAACTTTCATCAGGCCTAGCTTGCTGACAGTGATAGATAGTGGCATTTGTAGTCCAACAACATCTGGAGAGCCATCAGTTGTCCACTCCTAATCTATGGGGTTAACTACGTCGTCATCTCATTGGCTCCAGGCTTTTCCACCCTACATTGTTATAGTGCTATCATTCCACTTTCAACATCCTATGGAATCCTGAGGTTTGCAGTTTAGGGAGGGGCATTTAGAATTCTCAGCCAGAGGGCTCTTTGGCCTCAGTAAACTACAAGCCCCAGAATTCCATAGGATGTTGAAAGTGGAATAATAGCACTGTAACAGTGTAGTGCAGAGAGGCCCTCAGTTATGCCCAATGTAGGAGTATTTTTTCTTGTTTTGATGCAATGACTCTTGATATCTTTTCTCCAGCTACAATTTCTACAGTATTGGAAAACTGCAGATTTTCCTCTGTGCAACAGTACCATTTCTAATGTGCCATTTGAAACCTAGTTGTGTGAACACCACCACTGGAATGTATCAGCAACATCAATTATGTTAAGTAGCAATAGCAATAGCAGTTACATTTCTATACCACTTATCAGTGCGAAGCACTCTCTAAGCAGTTTACAATGTATTTAGCTAATTGCCCCCAGAAAGCTGGGTACTCATTTTACTGACCTACGGGAGGATGGAAGGCTGAGTCAACCTGAAGCCCTGCAAGACTGAACTCACAACGTTGTGGCTGCAGTACTAGCATTTAACCGCTGCCCCACCAGGGCTCATCAACTGACATCTCTGGCTCACATTAAGACCTTTTTCTTTTTGAATAATGTTTTTCGTTGAGGTGCCTACACATACACACACTGCTCCACTTAATAGCTCAAAGAAGAAAATGTTCAAATAAAGCTATGAATCAAACACCAGCCAACGAAAAATTAGTAAATGACAGCAAGGCTCCCTTGTCCCTTTTCAGCCCAGGCTACTCTAAAGAGGAGTAAATGGCAAATGAAAAGAGGCTATTATTATCCGTGTTAATGGGCCTTCTGGAGCCAGTCATCCTGCCAAAGTTAGTGGGGAATGGGTGTGAGAGGCATGACCATAAAACACTTACTCGCTTAACCACATTTAGAGTTGCCAAGTCAGGTTCCTCACCTAGTACTGCTTTTAAAATAGGAAACTCTTTAAAATTCTCCTGAAAAAGCAACAAGCCAAATGAGCTTGTTATTGTTCTGGAGAGCTTCTGTGTGCCCATATTTAGAATACTTCAATCAATGTTTATTCAGGAGTAAAAGTAAAATGACAGTAGCAAAATGATGATTGCCAGATTGGGCTGCCAGAGTGATTTGTCTGAACCAGTGACACACAGCCTGGAACTATTAATAACTTGTGAGGGGCCAGAGAAAGAGAGGGAGGACGAGGAAAATGGATAGCCTCAGCTCAATTTTCTGCCTCTTAGAGGCTATTAGTGGTTCTGCTTATGAAGCCAAGAAAATATATATATATCCATAAATTCTTCTACAGAACACCACAAATTTGCAGCTAATAAACCTAAATATGTAATGAGCTCAGAAACTGAAACTGGAAATTTTCTGGTTATTTTCATCCTGCTCCAGGCTCCTTCCAGGAATTCAGGCTTCCATTGTAATTCTGTGACTGTCCTTGCCCCCAAAAGTACAAAAAAAAAAATCCTTTGCACTTCCAGGCTTTTGATGGGGCATTTTATTTGTATTGCTGGCTAATATTTTCTCCTTGGTTTCATCTTTTTCTGACTGCCACTAGAAGTAATGCAAGATAATTTGATTGTACACCATTTGGGGGGGAGGGGCAGCGGCAGGGAGGAGATATAAGCTTGTGCCAACATCTAGATAGTGAAAAGGTTAAGCAGGGGTATGGCATGCAAAGAGTACAAAAACATGGAATCTAACTGGGAATGAAGAGGTGGGCATGAAGTTCAACATTCTAGAGATTATTTGGCCCAAGTCAAATTAGAAAGTGGTTTTTATGATAGCAATCCATACTGATTAAATTTCCTAGGAAATTTCACATAAGGAATTGGGCGCAGTTACATTTAAAGCAATTATGACATGTTATGCCCTGTACATTCAGTTTCAGCTGTGGCACTTCAGGCTGCCTGGGGCTAAACGTAGAAAGAATACTATGTCTGCTCTCCCACAACCATTTCCAGCCTGAGACAGACTACATAGGAATATTCTGTTTACATCACTAAGTTTTGGAAGTTGTTATTGCAGAATTAGAGAGCCACTGTGGTGTAGTGGTTTAAGTATTTGTCTAGGACTCCCAGAGACCAGGGTTCAAATCCTTGCTCAGCTATGGAAACACACTGGGTGGTGCTGGGTAAGTTACACACTCTCAGCCTTAGAGAAGGACAGTGGCAAACCTCTTCTGAATAAGTATGGCTGGGAAAATACTATGCTAGTTGATTTGACGGCACATAATAATAGCACTGCAGGACTAATGATAAAACAACCCCTGTTTCAATAAATGAAAGATGTTAGGAACCTGCTGTTTTTGCCACACATTCTCTGTGACTATCCAGGTCTCATCTTTCTCTCATAATGTGAAAACATAAGCTTTTCTCACTAGAGATACTACGCCTATTGATGTTTATCGGAATATCTATGGATAAAACATGTGAATTAAAAGCCCTTGGTCTTAACTAGGGATTGAAAGAGATGCTAGTCTCTTTTTTCATCATGAAAATCAGAGGTTGAAGAGGAAAGTTTACGTAGCTTATCTTATAAGAATAACTAAAGATGTGAGCAGACTTTCTGGTTTCTCCCATTTGAGACTAAGTCAGCTTTCTCTGACCTGCAACTCTCCAGCTGTCTCAAATAAAAATACCCATCACCCATAGCCATTGGTTGTAGTTGGGAATGATGGGAGTTATATTCCAACAGCAGGAGGCCAGGTTGGAGAAGCCTGGACTAAACCATGCCTCTCCTTCTGCATCCATGTGCATCTTGATAGATTCTAAATGTAAAATGAACTTTCTAATACTTCTGAAGATATTTTTAGGTTGACAGTAAGAACATGCAGACTCACAAGGCATCACACTGCCTCCCATTCTAGGGATGTCTCATTTGCAGAATGTAACGTGGAATGTGAAACTAAACCGAGTTCATAAAGGTAGTCATGTGAAAATTATGTGATTTGAGAAGAATAAAGATTTCTCTGTCCTGATGCAACACCCATAATAATGAGGGATGATTCCCTCTTGCAGAAGTGAATGAAAATTAATCACAAAGAAGGATAAAGACGAGGTTCTGATTCTTACTGTGGTTTTTCTGTATAATCAGCTTTCCCCTTTTATGGGAAACAACTTAGTGCTGGCAGAGACAGTACAGTTTGTTCAGCTTCAGGGTGAAGTGGAGAGAAGTCCTGGTTATCCAGGACAGAGGACTCTGCTGTACATGGCAGTCATCGTAGGCCAGGTTGCTTAGGGCTCAGAACTCATCTTGTCCCCCATCTGCCCAGAGCTGGGAGAGTCCCAGAATAAGCACCTCTTCCTAAGAACATGCCATTTCATAAGAGCAAAACTCAGCTGTCTCAGCTGTTTCTTCAGGCTATCCCCTCAGACTAAGCCCCTTTTTCTAATGCTTCCGGAAAGTGTTTGTTCTCAGCTGTCTGTTCTGTAGCTGGGGAAGCTTCTGAATTCCATATGGCTTCAATTTTGCCTGAATTTATTTAACAAGTTTGAAGTAGGCCTCAGGGAGCTGGACTCTCCTGGGGGGTCCTCTGCTTTACAGACACAAGGCAGTTACACAGAAAAGAACTATGGGAGTAATTATATGGGACTGAGAGGTGCTCAGAATTATGGGTATTAATTAGGTGACCAAGGGGGGATTTATATATACAGTACTATGCAATTCATTTTATATGCATCATGCTCATTTTCAAAATGCATGTAGGGGGCCATTTTTGTAAGATGCTTGCTGATAAAGCACCATTAAGTAGATTAATGGCTGCTTTTTAATGATGTAATAACCATAAATGTTTTGCCAGAATGACTTCTGTGGATGTATTTCTGTATTATGACAAATAGAATGCATACAAAACTCTACAAATTTCTGCTTGGGAAGTAAAGGCAAGTTCATCTTTGTTAGTTGTTGCAAAGAACACTGTAGAATGATTATTTGGATCCAAATAAATCCTTTTCATTGCCTTTAGGATGCAGAGATTGAGACAGCAAAGAGAACATGGACTAGGAGTCACTGGCCCTTTCCGCACGGCATTTGCCATGTGAAAGGGCCCCTCGAGCATCGCGCAATTGTGAGGAGCGATCTGCATGATGCACTCACAATTGTGCGATGCTCCAGGGGCCGGCAGGCGCCGATCGCACACCTTTTCATTTTCAGCTGGAAGCTGAAAATGGTGCGCAATTGCGCATTGCTTCCAGGCCCCGCGCACACTTACCTGGCATGCAGAGCCTCCGGAGCCACGCCAGTCACGCTTCATGCCCCAGCGCCGCCTGGGAAAGTCCCAGGCTGCACTGTGGAAGAAAGAGGCGGGGTTGTTACGCAAGCAGGCAGCTCGTGCCAGAGGCTGCTCACATGATCCCCGCACCCCAGCGCCGGAAAAAGGTAAGGTGCGAAAAGGGCCACTGAGAAGACTAAAATGAGCTGTAAAATCTGTACCCCACTGATAGATTAACAAGCAGTTCAAGGTATTGCTCTAACTCTTTCTGTATGTTCTTCCCCCTTCAATTTATCTTCCCATGGGGATAGAAGATAAGTGCCCCTGCTTGTAAAAAGGTACTGAAGGTTTCTGAGAATGAATAAGATGCTAGCAAGATGGAATGCAAAGTTCCCAAATGATCAAGAACTCTGAGCCAATGCATCCAAGAGACCCAACATTATTAGAGAACTACAGAACAAAGGGACTTTAGCAAAGCAAGTGCCTTCTTTTATCCCCATTTGGCATCTTTAATAACTCCTAGAGTGGTGACCCTTCCCTGGCTGAACCAAGGAGCCTGGCTGCACATAAAGGCTCACTGCAGCCTTATCTAGAAAAAAAAATCTAGTGAAATAGCATCTACCTGTTTTCATTGCCATTGTCTGATAAGTACCACTGAACTGTGCACTACTTACAAGCACATGAGGAGATCTGGAAGTCACTTTACAGCTGCTCACTCATCTAATGAAATAGAGACCCACATTCACTCTCAATGGATAAACTTTTCTTCTAATTCTGGATTTCCTTCTCTACTTGTTCTATAAATATAACTTCTGGTCGCATGGCGCATGCGAGTGGTCTCAAGGAGTGAGCTCCGCAACTTCGTGCTATCTCCTGCTGGAATCCAGCCACTTTTTTCATCAGATAAGCAGCTGGACACCCCCCCGGTAAAGGGGGTGCGGCAGATTGCTCGAAGGGGGCTCCGTAACTGGTGCTGAGCTCCTTCTGAGAAGAGGGAGCGGGAGGCTTCAGGGGGGGCAAAGGGCTACGACGGATCCAGCAGGGACGCTGTGTTTGCGGCACAAGCGCCGCCGCCGACTTTTTAAAAAAGAAGACATGATTTGAGACAGTAAGCATCTGATCTAGTTTTTATTTCACTGATACTGCAACAATTTGGAACTCGCAGCGGTGAACAGGAGTGGCAATACGTAGTGACCCAGAAGACTGTGAGTATGTAATGGTGGAAATTTTTTTTTTAGAAGATTACAACTTCCTAAGATAGACTGTATACTAAGAATGTAATGGATTTCACTAGCGGTTTTGATTAAGAGCATAAGCGGAGAGTTACAGAGACGGGATCAAAGTTTGTGCTTTTTTTTGCCTTTGTTTGGTATGAAGAGACTGGACTGGATTGAGAATATGGTTACCCTTGGTTCAAACTTAAGCTTTTGCCTTTCTGTTTTTGCCCTCCATTTTGATTGAACTGACTTGGAATTTTGGAATCTTGGTACATAATTGATCTGTGTTTGTTTGGGATCTTACATTTGTGTTTTCGGGAGTACAGGATTTAAGACGTGGCTGCTGAACTCTTGTGGATTATAGTACCTTTTTTGGTGACGAGATGGGACATCGGTGTTCCCTTTTGGATTTTTTCTTCTTCTTTTGGTCTATTGAACAACTTTGAACATTGAACTTGGAACAATGAAAATGGAATATTGAAATTCGGGACTGTGACATTGGGATTGTGGTTTGATTTTTAAAATCGGGGACTTTGCTTTGCAACTGCGTTGTTTCCTTTATCTTTTGTTCGTTTGGTTTTTGAGAACAATTCAAGGATTTAAAAATGTTCATAAGGGAGTGTTTTTTGAGGCTGTGCTGGAACGACAGGAAAGACAGAGAGACTTTTGTCCCCACGCAGCGGAGCAGCTCAGATTCCTGTTATCAACACTGGAGGAGAAGGAGAAGTTCTCACAGTCAAGATCTAGGAACAGTTCCAGAAGAGAGAGGAGACTCAGCATCCGCTGGGAGGGGGAAGTGAAAGAATTGGGCCTAGGCACAGCCCACTGATTATATTGAATGAACTCACTGTATGATTTTATTGAATGAATTTGATGAATGAATTGAATACAATGTACTAGATTTTAAAATTAAGTGGTCTTTTCTATTTAGCTATATATAATCCTATAGAATAAATCTATATATCTATATATATCTATATCTATATACAAATTCTACATATATAAATTGATACATAAGATACTTGCATAATCTACATATATAGAGCTATTTTTATTTCCATTTCATTGATATAGTGACTGGGTAGCAGTGTTAATTTCAATTTAAAGTAATTAATTCAAGTTAAGGATATATGTGATTGATGTGATTGATTTGTACATGCAATGAATTGGATCTAATGTGAAGGAATTATAGATATAACAATTTGAATTTTATTAGAATTTGAAAACTACAAGGTTATAAATAGTAAGCTTTTTGTGTGCTAATTGTAAAAAATATAGGTATAAGGAATTGATTTTTATATTGAATATTGATTAAGGTAACAAAAAGCAAAAAAGCAATTTGCATTAGGTACGAAAAAAATAAAAATAAAAATAAAAAATGGACCAAAGGACAAGAAGAGGAGCGGTGGCAGCTGCAACAACAACAACTTCCCAGGCAACCAGATATCAGTGGATATACCCCAGAAACCTCAATATTTCATGTTACAGATGATGGAAGAGTTTAAAAGCATGAAAGGTGATATAAGAAGTGATATAAAAGAAACAAGGAAAGAGATGAGAGCTGACATGAAACAAGAAATAGACAAACTGGGGAAGAAATTGGAAAATATAACAAAGGATGTGATAAAGCTAAAGACAGAAACAAAGGAGATAAAACAACAAGTTAAACAAGTCGGAAAGGAAATTACTGAGATGAAGGGGAAGCAACAAGAAGATGAATTTCAAATTACTCAGCAGGAGTTACGATATCGGGAAGGATGTCTTCGATTTAGAGGTGTTCCAGAGGCTTCATCAGAGAATCTGTACGAAAAAATTGTACCGGCTTTGGCAGAATTCATTGACATTGAAGAAGAAAAGATGGAGACGTATATTGACAGAATGTTCAGAGTTTCCTCCAGAGTAGTGCGAGAGAGGAAATTACCAAGAGACATTATTATAATGTTCACGAGGACTATGGTTAGAGACAAAATATTACAGCGAAGCTATGATGGACTACTGAAGATTGAAGATAAAGACGTCAGAATTTTCAAAGATATACCTTATCAAATCCTAAAGAAAAGACAAGAATATAAACCGTTGGCCAGCCTTCTGCAAAAGTGTCAGATTAATTATCGATGGGAAAAGGTTGAAGGCTTGTCTTTTACTTATAAACAGCAGAGATATAGGATTAACTCAGTACACAAAGCAAAAGAAATGATGGATAGATTGAAGAAAGACTTACAAAGGGACACCTCTGAAGGAGAGAAAGATCACGAATAGCTACCTCCAGAGGAAGAAAGAGAACAACTACAAGGAAAAGAAGAAGATGGAGAACAAGAGGAAGTAATAGAAGTAGTGCAAGGAACTGTGGAACAAGAAGAAGGGGAGGTAGACGGAGATATACTGAAGGAATAAGCTACACTTCAGTAATAAAATATTAATATAACCCACAAAATGGATTTGAAGATTTATTCTTGGAACATTAAGAGGTTTAACTCTGAATACAAAAGAAGACAAATTTTTCACCATCTAGAGAAATAGAATATAGATATAATATGTCTGCAAGAAGCTCGAACTAGAACTCAAGATTTGAGATATGTCAGGAATTTGAAACTAGGTAGCTGTTTCGCAGCTACGATTGATAAAAAGAAGAGGGGAGTTTTGATATATGTAAACTCAAAATTTGGTGCAAAGCAAATCTTTCAGGATAGCAATGGTCGTTATATAGGAGTTTAAGTTACTTTGAAACAGGATAAAATATTAATAGTTGGAATATATGCACCAAATGGAGCTAAAGGTGAATTCTTCCCTACAATACAGGAAGAGGTATTGAGATATCTTAATGAAACAGGAAATTCTAACATTATTGTTTTGGGGGATTTTAATGGAGTAATCAGTCCCCAAGTTGACAGGACAATGCAAAAGTTAACTCCCCGAAACAACAGCAAACTTCCTAAGAGCTTTTTTAATATGATGGACAATTTAAACTTATATGACACTTGGAGATAACAAGAACGGGCAACTGGATGGACATACATATTATTCAGATAGACATAGGTCAATGTCAAGAATAGATATGATGTTAGTATCCAAATAACTTTTGATGAGAACTACAGATATGGACATTCTTCCCAATTTATGCTCTGATCATAATCCGTTACAATTAAAGACAGAGAAAGAACATGGAGACTCAATGATGAAATTTGAAATAAGGAGAAGTACATAGCGAAAGCTAAAACAGAGATAATTAGCTATTTTAATGAGAACTTGACGTCGGAGCTGTCGAAGAAAACCATTTGGGACGCAAGTAAAGCAGTGATGCATGGTAACTTTATCAGATGGACTGCAGAGATTAAAAAAGAAAAGAGAAACATTGAGCAGCGGATTTTGGAAAAGATGAAAGAAATTGAACAACAGATGAGACAAAATCTGTCGGATAAACAGATCAGATTACAGATGAAGGTAAAGCAAGCTGAATTAAATCAACTTAATTTGGAAGAAATAGAGCAACAGATAAAGAGAACGAAATATAATTTCTTCAAACAAGCTAATAAACCTTCAAAGCTTTTGGCAGGTTTGCTGCATAAAAGAAGGTCCAGAAATATCATAACCGAGATTAGAACAAGAGAAGAAAGAATTACAAAACAAGAGGGAATAAAACAAGCTTTTTGTAATTACTACGTGAAGCTGATGAGTAAGATCTCAAAGGGGAAGAAAATACAAGAAGTGGAAGAATATCTGGAGAAAATGAATAAAATGAGATTTAATGAAGACCAAAGATCAATCTTGAACAAATCTATTACTATGATGGAAGTAGTTGAGGCTATTAGGAATTTGAAGAATGATAAAGCTCCAGGACCTGACGGCTTCACTGCAAGATATTATAAAATTATGGAACATGAGATTTCAATACCTTTGCAAAGCACTATAAATGAAATAATAAAGGAAGGAATACCAGATACTTGGAAAGAAGCTAACATTGTGCTGATCCCGAAAGAAGGAAGAGATTTGAGAGATGTAAAGAACTATAGACCAATATCACTTTTGAATACAGACTACAAGATCTTTGCTTCAATTCTAGCATCGAGGCTTTAAAAAGTGCTGTCAGAGGTAATTGATGAGGACCAGAATGGCTTTCTACCAAAAAGATCTTTGAGAAATAACATTAGAACAGTCTTAAATGTAATCGAATACTATGAAAAGCATAATGAACGGAAAATGGCCATGATATTTGTAGATGCGGAGAAAGCTTTCGACATGATTAGCTGGCCATTCATGAAGACAGCGGTTAAACAGATGCAGGCAGGAGAAAAATTTGTTGCATGGATTGAAGCAATTTACAGCCAACAACAAGCTTGACTGGTCATAAATGGTGAAAGAACACAAATGATAGAACTGCACAGAGGTACGAGACAAGGGTGTCCCCTGTCTCCTCTGCTGTTTATCATGACAATGGAAATACTTAACAATGCTATAAGAGAAGATAAAGAAATAAGAGGAGTCCAAATTAAGAAATATCATTACAAGTTAAAAGCTTTCGCTGACGATCTGGTCTTCTTACTGGATGACCCAGGGAAATGTATTGGAAAATTGATTACTACAGTTCAAGAATATGGAGAATTCTCTGGTTTTAAAGTTAATAAGGAAAAAACAGTCTTCTTAACCAAAAATATGACTGAAAGAGAAGAGATGAAATTAGTACAAAAAACAGGATTCAATGGAGGACAAAAGGTAAAATATCTAGGTATTTGGATAGCTAAAAGAAACAATGAGTTATTTCAAAATAATTATGAAAAAAAATGGAAAGAAATAACAAAAGACTTGGAAAGTTGGACTTCCATGCGTTTGTCAATGATGGGGAGGATAGCTGCAATAAAGATGAATGTTTTGCCAAAAATGAACTTTTTGTTCCAAAATCTTCCTACAATAACGAACATGAAACCTTTCATACAATGGAAGAGAGAACTAACTAAGTTTATATGGCAATCGAAAAAACCTAGGATAAAATGGAATACTATGACAGACTTAAAAAGTAGAGGAGGAATGGGACTACCAAACTTTCAAATATACTATAAGGCCGTGGCTTTACGTGGATAAAAGACTGGGTAGACCTGCAAGACAAGAGAATGTTGGCACTGGAGGGAGCAGACCTGAGAATGGGGTGGCATGCCTACATGTTTTATGATAAAGCAAAAATAGATAAAGACTTCACACATCACTTTATCAGAAAATCGCTTCTGAAAATTTGGGAGGATTATAAAACTAAAAACATACGGCAGCTTCCCACCTGGGTCTCACCGCAAGAGGCTTTCTTTGGCAGATGGACAGACACAGATAAATGGTTGCGATATGACGATATAATTGAGAGATCAACATCCAACAACTTTAAGATTAAAACAAGAGAAAAACTAGAACAAGAAGGAATAACATTAAGTTGGTTTCCTTACAGACAGTTAGCAGAAAGGTTTCAGATGGATATAAAAACATATGGAATTGAACTTACAGAGAAAACTGGAGTAATTAAATGGCTGTTCGAAAATCCGCCTCATTTACTTGCCCAAATATATCAAGAAATACTACATCAGGAGAGGCAAGAAGAAACAGTAAAGGCAACAATGATTTCATGGGCACAAAATATTGGACATTCAATACAATTAGAGTCTTGGGAGCAGAGCTGGAAAAAAACACAGAAATTTACAATAGCACAGAATTTGAAAGAGAACTATTACAAGCTATTTCATAGATGGTACATGACACCAGATAAATTAAAAAAGATTTATAATACAGGTACTGGACAATGTTGGAAATGTCAGAATGAGGTTGGTACAATATATCGTATGTGGTGGACATGTCCTAAAACTAAGAAATATTGGACTGAAATATATAACAAAATATGTGCATTAATGAAAGTACAGTTTGCTAAGTTACCAGAATTGTATTTATTAAATATGACTGATGTATTAGAAGGTACTGGTATAAAGAAATACTGGAGAATATTACTGTACATGATAACAACAGCTCGTATTGAATATGCAAAGATGTGGAAAACTCAGCAAATACCCACATTAGAACAATGGTGGGGTACACTGATTGAAAACAAAAATGCTGATATGGTCTCTCAGAGATTAAAAGGGAAATCAGACGAAGAGATACAGAAAGAATGGCAAATTGTAATGGGTAATTGCTGGGTACCATCAGATGGAAATCTGTGATTCATGATTTAAGATAAATTATGAGGGACCTACAGGATATATATCATGAAGCGGGAATATGGAGATGGAAATGCAAGAATCAACAAGTAATAATAGCACTAAAATGTAGTACAATATTTTCAGCACATTAAGAAATATTGATAATGAAATCTAGATCAGTGTGGAAGATCAGAAAAATTTCAAATAAGTTGACAGCTATAATTGTTTGTTTTATATCTGAATTTGAATAAAATGATTAAAATATATATATAATTTTTACACTCATGTTTGGGAATAACTGGTTTTTGTCAACTGGTTCTTCCCTCTTATGTAAATAATGACAGTGAAAAAATGAAAATGGAGTAAGCACTTTGTTCAGCTCTTCAGAAATCCCCAGTTTATGCTGATACAGTAGTGAACAAGATTCAGCCAGTAGTTTTATTGTAGATTTGTTTCAAAGATTATAGCCTCTGAAATTCCCTTAGAACTGCTATACGCAACCCTCCATTACTAACTGTACAAAGAACTATGAGTGCTATGTCCAGCATATGCAGCCTAACTGTGCAAATGAGGTGCCTATAAAATATGCAGTCAGCTGAACCCCTAAAACTATTCGTGGATTCTAACTGTGGTCCTTGGGGCTACATAGGTTGTTAACCTTTGAACATCTGAAACTTGCACATTATCTATTAAGAAAGCTCAATCTGCAGTTAATTCTTTTAGACCATAAGCCAAAGGTAAGAACAAAGATTACATTCCACGAACACCTGTCAAAATCCATCAGCTACCAAACAACAAACACATTCCTTCACAGCTCACATCACAGGGACACAAAAAGTAGAATGAGATTCACATCCCATGGCTGTGCTCCAACATATGGCCATTGAAAGGCCTATTGGATTTTACCTTCAAGGGATGAATTAATCCTCTTCAATCAGCAGTGATTAGAAAAATTGAAGAACTGGCACAGACTGAGAAAAACCAGAACTCTTCTGTTTCTGTTATTACAACTGTGCTTTCCCTTTGCCAGATTTATACCTATGTCATTACAATCTTCCCGACTCTGCGCTCCATGCTCCCATGTTGCTCTTCTACCTCTGAAGACACATCTTCTACCTCCTAGCACTGTAATTTCAGCTTTCCTCTGTCTCTTGCTACTTCCAGCTCTTAAGAAGAAAACAGGAACTTCAGCTGAGCTCCAATTTTATATTTGGGTGTAATACCCAAGACAGCCAGTGTGGTGTAGGGATTTGACTGTTGGACTACAGCCCTGGAGACCAGAGTTTGATTCCCTGCTTGGCTATGGAAACCTACTGGGTGACTTGGGTGCATCATATGCTCTCAGCCTCAGAAAACCCTGTGATAGGTTCAGCTTGAACGCATACTACCACAACAGCGTAATACCCAAGTATTCATTCAGAAATATAAGCAGATAGGATCCAGTTCTCAATCCATTCTTCTATACTTAGTTTAGAGCAACATACACTGACAAATATACTAGCATACCTCATATCTGCTACAGCAAAGGACATGCTAAGATTAAGGCCCTTTCCACAGCTTATCTCCATCCAGCGCAATTGCGCGGGGATCGGAGCAGTGTCTTCCACGAGGCACTCGTGTCCCTGCTGCTCTGGCACGCAACATGAGGACTCTGCCTCTTCCTTCCACAGTGCAACCGGGTATTTTCCCAGGCTGTGTTGCCGAAGGAAGCACGAGGGCCGTGGCTCCAGACCCCCGCATGGATCGTAAGTGTGTGTGGGGCCCTGGAGCGATGTGTGATCATGCATAATTTTCAGCCAAAAGCCGAAAATGATATATTGCACGATCGGTGCCTCCTGGACCTGGCAGTGTCGCGTGATTGTGAGGACTTCGTGTGAAACACTCCTCACAATCGCGCGACGCTCTGGAGGCCCTTTTGCATGACAAATGCCGTGCGAAAAGGGCCTAAGATGAGAATAACACATCATGAATGACATGTCACATAATGACATTAGACTCCAGCAGAAAGTCAATTCTTAGGCAATAGAAATTCTTATCTGGAAATCTGTGGGGAATCCTGCCAAACTGCCCACTTTTTTCATTGCATTATATGTCACAGGCCTGCTTGCCTATATGAGTTTGTGCACTGCATGTATGAGAGCTATTAGTGCTTCAGATGAGTAACCCTTTGGAAAAGAGATAAGTTGCTTAACAACAGAAAGGTTCTTTTTTTGGCTTTAACACATGAGGGAAATAAATCGTAATTACAGCAGGATAATTGCATCTTTGGCTGAGACTTATCACGTTACTTTTTCCCTCTTCTGTTGTTCTCCCGGTGTGGGACTATTTGGAAAGTGTTTCTTTTACAAAGGAGGCCATTAATGGATTTGTGTGTGTGTGTTTAGCATAAAAGAAACATTGTCCAAGTGGTCTCCCACTGGAAGAACAACAGAAGAGGAATGACGTCATGTAAAAAATCCCAGCCAAAGACATTTTCATCCTGCTGTAATTGCAATTTGACTGCCTTGTGTGATAAAGCCCCTCATCTTCACAGCCAGCTCTCCCCGCTGGTGTTTTCATGCAGTGTTTCCATATACCATTATAATTAAGTCATCTTTTTTATTTAAAAACAATCTCTGTTACCTAATCAGACATATGTCTGAATTTCTCATTTAGTAGAAAATAAGTTGCCTTTTGATACAGAATTTATCTGAAATGCACTATTTTAGCTCTCACAAAAAATTGTGAATATGGATAACAATGGTTTTAAGCCAGTGAACTTGGAAAATTAGCCTGGGAGACTTTCAGATCATTTCTCAAACTGGATATTAAAAACTAGATTTTTCAAATAGGAGATAAGATTTCCATGATAAAAGATTGATTCCATGGAAGAGATTAATATCTAAACATGTATTAACTATATTGCAAAGATATCCCTGTGTCTCAATCAAAAGCTTGAGTTAAGGACTATGTGTAAAGTGAGTGTTCTTCTCTCACCGCTTTGCCAAAGAGGCCAGGCCTCTCTACAACTTGCATTCACCACCCAGAAGCTTGCTTGAGACTGGAAAGAAAAGGGAAGAAATGATGTGTACACAATTATCTGATATGTTTTTGTGTTTTGGGGAAGGTTTCTGTGACCTCTGATGATTGCAGAATGGAAATATGAGGTCTTGTACTGTTGCTATAATGTAAGCCTATTCATGTATAGCTTCTTGGGGGCCCGTTTTGAAAGCGAGGAGACAGGGAGACAATCTCCATGCACAGATAGACATCTGTATGATCAAGGTTCATGTTCTTTTTTTTTTTTTTTGAAATACACGCCCTGAATTGGGTAAATTCATTTTAATTGATTAAGAAAACACAGACTCTGGTTATATCTCCACTACACTGTTGTATCAGTCTCATTCTGCTTTAAATGTCATGACTGTAGCTTATGCAATCCTATGATTTTTACTTTGGTCTGTTAGATAATGCTAGTTCTGTAGTTCAGAAGCGGCAAGAATGTTTCTTGGGCCCTTTAAAATTGTTATTAAGCACTTTTAAAAAATATGGGACACATAGATGAAAACTGGGGTGGTTGCAGACAGTTGTGATGATTTTTTTTTCCTTTATAGAATAAAGCAATGACCACATTGTTTTAAAATGTTATTGTTCCCAAACAATTCACACTATAAATTTCTCACAACCAATATTCAAGCCGATAGGGTTTTCAATAGCAACATGACTACTGTGTTTGAAGAGATGATTAAACAAACAGACCCATGGAACATGACACGTGAAAAGTATTTTTAAATTTTGCTAATCACAGGACAGTTTCCACTGCAAGAGTGAAATATGGAAGTTTTACAGCTGTATTCTTGCATATGGTGGGCAAGCTCGTCACTCCTAATTGACTTCCAAACTGGTAAATGTTTAAAAATACAGACAGAAAATTAAGTAGGAAAAATAGATGTTAAGGAGCTTGTTTTAAATAATGAAAGCACAGAAGATCAAAATAAAATGTAGGAGTAAGAGACTAGGAATCTTTCACACATTGATAACTCATGAGAGAAAAGTTACATGTTATTTTCAAGGCTGTATTATTTCCATGGAAAGAGTGGAGTGTAAATTTAGGCTTGGATACCACATGCCCCTTGTATGAGCAGAATACACTTCTTCTGATTATACAAACATATTGTTACTCCTTAATTACATTTCAAGGATGTTTATTTTCTGAGCTTTTTCTCTAAAAATACATTTCCTGTTTCTGCACGATAATCTTGAAGTCTACGTATTCTTTCTAAGCCTAGAAAATGTAGCCTCTGTTTGCTACAAGGCTGATGGTGTCTATTTTCAATCTTTATTTCTTACCCAACTCAATTTATTTTCCCAGCTGGCAAAGAATAGAACATATTTGGGTATGTTGAGTTGCAACACTTTGCAGCTCCTCTAAATACTTAGTATATTTGTAACTGTGATTTGAATAAAGAACATTTATTCCAAGCTATTTATTATTTTATAAATGTATCCAATGCACTATAATGTTAATAGCACAATTCCACACATGTCTACCCAGAACATTATTTTCAATAGCATTTACTACTTCCTTTCTTCTACTAAATTTAAACCAGTTTACACGGGATTCCTATGAGGGTTCATAACCAGGCACGCACCACACACAAACCTACCTTTCATCAGTAAGGTAGTCTTGAATGTAGTAAAGTTTAAATCTACCGTATATACTCATGTATAAGTCTAGAAATCTTAGTCAAAAAATTGACCCAAAAAACATAGATCAACTTATCCACAGGTCAATGTAAGCACTGTAAATGATCTTGTATCAAAAAAGGAACCACCTCCTTCTCTTGAGTTGAGTGGCAAAAAGTGAGAGCTTAGGTTGTATCAGGAAAATCTACAAGAGCCAACCCCTTTTTACTTTCTCCAGTATAGTGCTACTTCTGGCCTTTTTGAATGCCTGAGCAAAAAGATAGCAGTGGAGGTTCTTGGGTGCTTCTCCTCAAAGGAATGCCAAGAAAGTAGAGGGGGTTGGATTCTTTTTTAGATTCATCCAGGAAAGACTAAGCTCTCACCTTTCACCACTCTACTTAGAAAAGGGGATGGTTCCTTTTTTGATAAGTTAATACTGTACCTTAACATATATATGTATATATATAAAGAGCCATCTCCCTCTCAAGTAAAGTAGCAAAAGATTTTTTTGAAAGGCTGATTGGGAAAATAGTGGCAGCGGCCAGGGGCGGCTGGCCCCCTGAGGTGGCATTTGTGCTTTTCCCTCTCTGTGGAATGTCCCTTGACTTATCCATGGGTCATATCAAAATCCATAATTTTGGCCCCAAAGCCTGCCGTCAACTTATACATGAGGTCAATTTATACACAAATATATACAGTAGTAAGAAAGGGAATGTGCCATGTATTTAATCCTCCCCCTCCCCATTTCCATTTCATCATTTTAAATGAAGGTAGATGTTAGTTTGCTACTAATGGGCCATTTCTACACTACACTATTATTTCACTTTCAACATCCTATGGAATCCTAGGGTTTGCAATTTAGGGAGGGTCATCGAAGGTCCAGGATTCCGTAGGATGTTGAAAGTGGAATAAAGCACTATAACAGTCTAGTGCAGAAATGGCCCTGGCGAATTGAGTTGCTGCATCACTGAAAAATGGGCAAAAGAAAACACTGATCTGCATAAAATTTTAATATTCTAATTTACAGATGCAAATATAGGAACAACTGCTACTGTTTGAATAGACACATGCCACAAACCAGTGTGCCACAAATGTTAAAATTTAATCTTTTCGTAAAGATTCAGTTTTATTCGTAAAGTATTCTTAAGATAAAATTCAAAAAGCAGTATTTGAAAAATGTTCCACTTTAAGATTCTTACATTTTGCTGAATTTTGTGTTAATGCAAAATTTAGTTTTAGCTCTAGCTTGAGCTTGTCATCTATGTTATTATTTGCCAGACTTAAAAGCAGATTCAATTTTAAATAAAAATGCCTCAAACCAAATGTACCAAAAACATTTATTGAATCATATATTAGCATCCCCCGTCCAGTTTTGAGCAGAACTTTAAGAAATGACACCACACTTGTAACTCGATCCATAACTCATTTAAACTTATTTGAACCAAAGCCAATTTAGTTCTGTTATTGCCAGTGGCACTTAATAAACTTAACATCATGTATTTCAGCTTAATTGCACTGTCAGGATGCATACAGGTTTACTTTATTCTGTCCTCCTTGAATCATATTTTCTCATCCCAGAGAGAGGGAAGACTTTACAGTCCTCCCTCTACATTCGTTAGGGTTAGGGGCACAGAACCCCCATGAAAGTGGAAAAAACATGAATAACTCTAGACCCTCCCAAACCATATTTAACGCACAAAAAATGTATGATCACCATATTCAACCCACCGTGGATTCCTTTGAGGCATCAGGGTTCCTTCAAAAGGCAGAAGTGGGTGGCTGGTGGGGCTTACTGCCACCTCCACTGCTGCCCCACACCATTTTTAAGAGGGGCTTACAAGCCTCGTTCGCAGTTTCTCAGTCTCACAAGGCTTGCAGTCCCTATTAAAAATGACATAGGGAGGCAGCAGAGGTGACAGCAAATAATCCGTGAATAATCAAATCCGCAAAAGTGAAACCCGCAAATGTGGAGGGCTGGCTGTATGTTGTTTTCTAACAATGTCTGGGAGAGTCCCAATTTGTTATGACATACTGAATTTGAGATACTTGTGAGATTGCAACATCCTTAAGAGGGTGCTGTCCCCTCAGGAATTAGCAATCCATCTACCTCTGCCTTGTCCCTCTGCCTCAGTGAGAACTAGCTGTTCCATTAGAAGAGGGATAATGCAGCCTGAGGAGAGACCAACTGTGGAAAGAGGGTAGGAAGAAGCCTTAGCAGCATAAGATCTTGATGAAGCATGTCAGGTCACTGTGACCCTAGCATTATTATATTATTTGGATGCAGAAAGTAAGCTTTCTTCTTCCACAATGGTTAGACATAGGATAAAGAGACTCCTATTTATGAACTCCTGATATATCTACTCATTATTGCTTGGTGAGCCAATCACTTGAATTTTCCTGCCAAGGAGTGAAGACCATAGACCCACTCATACATATATACCTGTGCATGGGAGCAATTTCTCCAATGGTATGATTCCACACTGCTGAGCATGACTGATCCCATTTTATCTTGTGTTCAGTTTTCACAGTTGCCTGGATCACACAGAAGGAAACCTCTTTGCATGACAGTGTTGGTGCATATGACAGGGGCTTTAGTGGTCCCTTGCTTCTCTGTGTCTGCTACAGAAGTTTGCTAAGACTTTTCTTACTACTGGCTTGCCAAGAGATGTACACACACTGTTGTAAGTTACTATATAGTGAATGGTTGTCTGTATTTTCCCACTGAGAGTAGCCAATAGGAAAGTTAGATTTTCCTATAACAACTGCAGGTTGCATCTGCTCCTCGTGCTATGTTGAAACAGTCACAAGATATTCTGACAGGAGTGTAACAGTTTAGAAAATAATGTTGGGGCAACACAGGCCTGATGTACCTTTTTGCAATACAGATACCAACTGTGATCACATTCACATAGTGCAGATTGTATTTTGAAGTGCAACCAGAACCCTGGCTCAGACCAGAACAGGCAAGTTCCTTATGCATTAGAAATGCAGCTTAATGGATCTGATGCACTGCAGATAGACACAGATAACAAATGAAGGCTTCAACAAAAACAACAAAATGCAAATTGTACCCTAGTCTTTAAGCTTCTTGTCTTGCAAAGAGTAACAGTATATGACACACCATATGCTTCAAACTAGTTGTCATTGTTAAACCATAAGTACAGCAGATAGGGAAATCTCTTCATATGCTATTTCTTCTACTGTTTCTATTGAGTATCTTGTTTTCTTTTGTTCTATTATATTTTCTTCTACAGCACTTTTCAAAACTCTTCTTTTCTTCTTTTGTATCAACAACTTGCATGCTTCTTTTCAGAACTGTACCCCATAAACTTAGTTCCTCCTTTTAGTTCATTCTTGAGACTTTTCCTTTGTTGCTTCCACACCATTTTCACATGATAGCTTGAACTTTGTGATTTAATGTCAGTTTCAATAGAAGCCTTGGCAAGGAGTTTCAAAAACACACTCATATCAATCAGCTTCCCAGAATAAAGCCTGGCTCTGTGACCACTGTGCCCTTGGGGTGGTGCAGTTTTTTCTTTGCATGCATTGTCTTCTATCTCTAGGTGAACTGGCTAGGCTCCTTAATGACTTCCAAAGGAAAAATGCCAAACCGCACAAAAGAAAATGAATGCAGAGGTTTCCTTCTTTCTTCCTGTTATCTTACAGGAGAGGAGATGACTTGGTGGCAAGATCAGGGATTGCTACAGGGGGAGATACCTCGCCAATTATTTAAATTGCACAAGAGCAAATCCTGGTGGGAAAGAGACCTCACTGCAATCTGGCTAGAACCCAACTGCTTACCCTATTGCTGTCGTATTCCAGCGTCTATCTTCTCTTGACTTGCTGGGATACAGTCTGTATTAAAATATACAGTATTTATTCCACTTAGGTAAAATACAACGAGAAGTACCATGATGTAGTGGTTTGAGTGTTGAACTACAACCATGGAGACCATGGTTTGATTCCTCTCTCATTCACAGAAATTCATTGGGTGACCTTGAACATATTACACACTCCCAGGTGAAAAAATCTCATGATAGATTCACCTTAGGGTTTCCATAAGATGGAAATGACTTGAAGGCACACAACAACAACAACAACAACAACAACAACAATGTGCAGCACCAAGCTTCACATGACTAATGCACAGGGAACAAGTGTGCTTCAAGACTAGGGGTACACTAACCAGCCTTTTCCAGCTGGCACTCTCCCAAAGTGTTGAAGTACAGCTCCCCAGAATGGCTAATGACATCTCTGGATGGGGTACGATAGGCTTTGTAGACAACACATCTGGAAGGTGCCATGTTGGGAATGCTGGTGTATCCTAAGGATAAATGAATATGCAGAGACATCCACTGCGTATTTACTCAGAAATGAATCTCACTGAATCCAGCAGCACTTTCTCCCAAAGAAGTGGACACAGATTTTCAGCCTAAAAGGCATAAATATCATAAATGGCCTCTTATGACCTCGGATGAATAAAAAATTTTTTAGCATACAGTGTGAAAGTTTGGCTCCTGGAGTAGTATGACTATGAAGAAAAGTAACTGAAGGTGCTTTTAGATGAAACTTTTATTGACGCAATAAAATGAAGTAATTGCTTCACCTCTTTTATGGAATTTTATTGGGAAAGAACCTTTTCTGTATGCGAACCTCTGTTGTGATTTCTTACTGATTCATCCATGTTTTATCTTGTCAGAAAATCTATTAAGTAGGAAAAGACTAATACAGTTGTTGTACAATGTCTTTTGACTGATAGTTCTAGGATCTCTGTCAGAACACACACTATGTGTGTAAAGACACAGGTTAAATCCACACTGCCAACATCGTCAGTGCTTTCAGTTTAACCATTTCTCTGACGCAGGCCAATCCATGCAAAGAATATTCATGGCAAAGTAAGTCATGTATCACTGCTGATTCCCTAAGATCAGCTTCTGAACAGCTGCTTGTTGATGTTTACTTATCTTCTGGGTGGGGCAACATCCAAGGTTGGCCAGGCGTTTTCCTCCTGGAAGGGACTGCACTGTGTGATGTAAGAACTGTACCCTAGGACCTTCCGAAATGTTGTAGAGGATGCAAATACACAACATCTGGATCCTATCCACCATTTTTCCTTCCATACAAAGCTGAAGCCTCAACCAAGAGCTGGCTTTACTGTGAAAATAGGATTCACTGCTGTTTGTAACATTCAGTATGAATGGATCACTAAATAGAGGTCCTGGAACTGGAGGATATCATACATCAAGGGTGGGTCCTAGCGCCATTTTTCAGTTCCTCTGCACCCTTCTCAGCCTACACTGATATGCCCCAAATTGATGTTCCAGGTGACCAGAAGTTGCTTCAGGGCATCTTTAGATGGGTTGTTGTTTCTGTTGTTACAGAGAGGTAGCCATCCAAAACATGAGAGCCAAACAGGATACATGGGATGCATTTGTGGCCACAAAAAGTGTTTTGATTTTTTTTTTTTAAATCTGTGGTTTGGGAAGCTGGGAGGAAGGCTTGCATGGGACTCTCATCCCCAGACTGTATGATTCCCACTCCTGCTGGATTTGCTCTTGACTGCAAACATAAACCCTGATACCGATCCCTCTAATTCTTAGCAAAGAGGGACAATAGAAACTTTGGCAGAACTTTGGATCTTTGTGGTAACATTATCTCTGTGAATGACATTTTTATCCTGGGATAGATCCTTTCTAGTATCCCTTTCCCCCTTTGCCATTCTTGTTTTTTTGACAGTTTTATTCTTCAATCTGTTTTAGTGAGTAGATGGAAAGGTCTCTGGACAACTGAGGGCAACAGCCTCTTTTAGTTTGACATCTGGAATGCTGATTTATCTCCTTGTTTATTTCTATTTTATTAGGCCATCATAAAAAAGTAAGGAGTTTCCATCAAAATAGTTAGGCAATGCCTTTTGTCTGAGTTTGGGGACGCAATATTTAACCTCTTGAAGAGCTGTACAACTCTGAGGCTTAGAATGTCTTCTGCTTGATTCATACATTATTTTAGTGGCATCCAAGCTGCTTCCTCAAAGTAAGTCGACCTGTCCCAGGCTGTACTGATAAAATATGTTTGGAGGAACCAGAAGGACAAGACAAATATCATGGTGCCTTCCACAATTGGTATCATCCTCTTGAGGGCTGTGCAATTTTCCTTTAGTTTTACCTATGGGTCCTCAGTTACAGTAGAGAGGAACAATATCACCATGTTTCCTGCAGTATTGTATAAATAAAGTATCTGTCTTGTGATTTTTCTTCAAAATTTAATTCAAATAAATCCTTAGTGTGGCTGGGGTATAGGAAAATGGCAAAACATAAGTGGGTACAAGGGAATACAGAGCTAGCACAATTCCTTTCAAGCCAAAACTCAAACGTGCTTTCAGCACTTGACTTTTGTGTCAGTGCTCAATCCTTCAGCCTGTTCAGTTTTTCCAGCCAAATACAGTTTGGTGTGAATGACAGATCACAGCTCTTATGGAATGTTCTTCCCCAACTATTAATCAAACCTATCTGTGGGACATTATGAGAATATGATCGGGGGCTCTCAGAAAAGTGAGCACCCCTGTTTGAATGGTCATGAGCAAGACCCAAGTGAATAAGCCCTTTTTCACCCCGACTGCTGCCACTACCCAATCTCCTGCTTTGCATCTGTTTGCTTCCCCTGTCTACATCATTTCCACCATGTAAAAGGCCTCCCTAGCAGAAATAAATAAAATACCTCAATTAGCTGCTGGAGATTCCTACTCTTATAGAAAGAAGGTGTGGGTGCCAGGCAGTGCTTTGCAAATGGACTGACATAGCTGTTTCCATGCTCACTTCTATGGTAAAATAACTTTCTTGTATGATAAATAATGTGTTGTATTTCTCTAGGCCCTCTTGTAAAGAGACAAAGATCAGGATTTAGTAGTGGCATTAATGCTTGCACAACCTTCGGGTGTGCAAGCAGTTGTACCTTTCCAGAGCTGATGTACAGAGGCATCTGACACTTCCTTATTCAGACATTTCTCCTATTTGGATGAAGCTCTAGACCCACAATCTGAAATGGCTACTGATTAGCCCACAGGGCACATCAGGAAGCTTCTAGATGGCAGTGTCTGCTGCATTGACTTTGCTGTTGTCATCCTATTACTTGTCCATCTTTTGCCCTCCAACTGCCTATTGTAAGTATGCTGCTAAGGGCTTTCTGCTCCACTGGTATTAAGTATGATCTCAGCCAGAGTGAATCAACTGGGCACTGCACAACTATGCAATACTTTCATTGAGAATCATGAGCACACAAAGAAAAAGCAACTCACAGAGTTTCCAGGCTGTGAAGTCCTTCAAAGCCATGTACTCCCAGGCTCTGGATCTGGTTGTTATGTAGATGTCTGAAGAAAGAAAAGAGAAACTTAACTTCTGAACATCAGTGAACAGATGTTTCTATTTCTTACTGCTTTGAGTCCTATATTGAGATAAAGGTGGTATGTAAATTAAATAAATATATTTTATACACACACACAGAGGTCCTTTGAGCTGAGTGCTGTTCAGGACAGTGTTCATGCTGCATGTGCTAAGACAGTTATCAATGCTACCATGAAAATAGCAGGCAAGTGAACATATTCAGAAGTATTATGGATGGGAGCATGCCCAATTGCTTGTATGCAATCAGGGATTAATGGAAGGGAGTATGGCCAGTGGTTCATATGCAACAGCTTGCATTAGCTGATGTCAAAATAATCTCATTTCAAACAGGCCCATAGCCAATAATTTTGAGGTATCATCCAGCGACAGTAATGGAAGATGCAAATATGTGATCAGTTCCTTTTGTGCCCCCTGCCCAATGCCCTAACGCTTGCCAGTAGGAACTGGTAAGCACAGTGATGCTAAGAACTGGAGTCTGTCATGTCCTCACTACCAAGGCTGCAGAAATCCTAACAAATTACAGCTCCCAGAGATCTTTGCGCTGTGGAGATTTTGTAGGAGGGAAAGATCGCCCACAAATGCCCAAAATTGATGTTTCTGTAGTGAAAACTTTGCAGAAAGAGAAAGGATGGAAGAAGCTCAGAAAGGGGCCATGCTTATTTACAGATTTAACTGAAATTCAAAGGGATTTTGTCTTAGATCATATTTCCAGTCTCTCCCTCACTAAAATCCTGAAACTTGGTAAGTTCTCTAGAAACGATATTCTTATAAGATCAAAGCAAACTGTAAGTGAAGCTCCCGATTCATTTTAAAATATAATTAACAACTCCAGGCTGTGTTGGATGAAACTGATTACTTAGATCCATTTTGATCCAATTTTGGGTTATATATTGGGATGCAAATAGTACTGGTTGTATTATTGGATGTCTTATAGTGTACAGTGTATGGGAACAGTTCAGCCTCAATGCTTCTCTTATGCAAAAATTGCTTGATATTCTTACAAAGTGCTTATTTGGATTGGATGTAGGAGGCACAGTGCACAGTCATTCTGGTCCTAGCTGGATGATTTACCTTAAAAAATGATGCCAAGGTCTTCTGTTACACCCTATGGTCATGGAATGATGGGATGCTAAGGAGGTCCCATCTTGTCTTCCATGTTTTTAAATGTCTGCAGGAAACTAGTGAGGGGAGTAATCCAGAGCTTTGGACTGACTGCTATCAACATGCAGATGACACTGAGCTTTCATTTCCATCTACCTCCCCAGGGAGACTATGTAACTCAGGAACCAGAGATTGGAAGCACTTGATCAACGCAAGACAGAAGAGCCATGGGCGGGGAAATCAATTAATCTTGGTGGAAATTTAAAATTGATCTTACGAGTCTGAATTGTACTCTCTCTGGAGGAGCAAATGCATAGTTTGAATGTTCTTCTAGACTTGGTACTGAAGAGGGTCAGGTGTCCAGAAGTGCTTTCATCAGCTCAGTCTGGCATACCAGGTGTAGACCTATATGGAGAAATCTTGGTTACCCTTCCCTTGGTTATCCAGGCAGTAATGATATCCAAACTAACTACTGTAATCTGATATGTGAGAGACTACCTTTAAAGACAGTTTGGAAAACCAGCTACTGCAACCACCTCTGTATTACCAGGGCCCATGTGGTAGATGTGATAGCTGTAATGTGACCATTGCTTTTTCAGGCACAGTTTACAGTATTATTTTTAACCTTCAATCCCTCAAAATGTTTGGGGATTAAGCTACCAGGATAACACATCAGGTTCACGTTAAGATTCTTAGTCAGTATTGCATATGCATACTCACTGGATAAGTTGTAGCTTAGATTTTGAGAGACTTCTAAATACAAAAAATATGTTATAATACTTATGACTTCAGAGTCTTTTAAATTTGACATCTGTAAGGGCCTTTGCAGGAAATAATCCAGCCTTGTCCACAGCAGAATCCCTCACTAGCCTCATGTCCACCTTTGAAAGCACTTAGATAGGTGGCTCACAAGGAACAGGTCCTCTTCCACAACGGCCCCATATTTGTGAAATGTGTGATGAAATGAAGTCTGTCAGGCTTTTATATTACAGAACTTTAGGAATGCTTTAAAAAAAGATTGCTTTTGGCAGCTCCCCATGAGGTGGGTTTATTGCATAGCTGTTGATTTTTAGCTGTAATTATTTATTGGGTTTTGTGTATCAAGCACAAGGGCTTTGAGTTTTTTAAAAAATTATTGCTGCATTTTTATGAATTACTCAAAGTTTATTTTAACATTTTTTTTTCTAATCTGAAGAGCCACCCTGAGAGGGGTTTAATCCTTTAAGGTAGTCTAATTTTTTTTTTAAGTAAATAAAATGTTACTCTGGTCCTTTCCTGCCAGTGAGTGAGGCTGCCACAATCAGAATCAGGATCTCTGCTGCAACTCTCCATTGTAGACTGCTGATGGGAGGTGACTGGAAATGTAATCCTGCTACACCTCGATTGCCGGCAGAACAGACCTGCATCTCTGAGTGGCTGCTGACTATTAAGGTAGGCTTGAGGGAATGGGCCAGGAGATAATATTTAACTATATAGTTGTAACTAAGGTGGTAATATAGGGTCTCAGCCGTTCTTTTGTTTCAACCTCTCTCCTTGTGGTGAAGAATTTTGTACAAATTCTCACTATGAGATCCGTTGGTACAATAAACAGCAATTCCACAGAAGTACAGTGGTAGGTTTTGGTTTCCTGGCTCATGTTTCGTAGCATATAAGGATCACAATCAAGGATCACAATGCATTTTAAACCACAACCTTCAAGCTTGAAAAATCCCCATATTTACTTCTGGGAATCAAGTATAATCTGTAGTGCTTTAGGAACTATTCCCTTGGACTATTATACTGGGACAGAACTTGCTTTTGTAAACAATATGGACCTGCAGACACTCATCTGTCTTTCTTGTAATGTCTGTTGTAACACAGCACATGAGGTACTGAGTTATAACAGACATTGCACTGTGTATTCTTCAAAATCCAAGTCATTGACCTGAGAGGGAAGTAGGGAGAGGCACGGCACAATGACATCATGTGTTCTGCCTTAGTAGATGTTACCCAGAAGAGTAGGCAGACGTAGGGAACAATAATAATGCCTGTATATGCCACTGTTGCTTTGTGTTTGTTTGCAGTGATGCATAAAATTGTAGTTTCTACTGGAAACAAAATGTCCCAGGGTCACTTCAGATACTCTCCAGAAGCAGTAAGAATGGAAACAGGAATGACTCAGGGTCAAACTATATGTTGGAGAAAATGTGCATTCTTCATGATTAACCTGTATTCCATCTGGAAATGGGATTTCCTCAGAGATACATACCTCAGCAATCAAACCTGCAAACTAAATCTGTGCTTACCTTCCAATGACCATTCAAAAAACAAAGTACACAAAATCGAAGAAAAGAAAATCATGTGCTATGACAAAATGAGTACCTTTTCTTCTAAAAACTTGCTAAGCGTATTGCCTAGTTTGACCCTAGTTTATACTTCCCATGCATCTTATCAAATTAGCATGATCTTCTTCTACACGTATCCTAGAGACGTGAGGGAAAGAAGCAGAGTGATCCCAGATTTTGAGGAAGAGACTTGGCACAACACAATTAGACAAGTTACCAGTGCCAAATCTGTCAGCAGATTATCTGCCCTCTAAATTTTTCTATCAGACAGGTAGAGATGTCAGGAGGTGACTATCACCTACCTGCTTTGAATGGGCAAATGACAGGTCTTGTAGCAGCTACGAACTAGACAGACTGACTGGTAGTACTTACTCCTAATTGCTGTTACCATTCATTATCTTGCCCCATTTAGTCAAGAGATCAGAGACCAGAAGTAACGTCTCCCAGTTTCAGCAGAAGGCAAGGGAAACTCCCTCTGAACAAATCTGCCATGAAAAGACCATGATAGGGTCACCCATAAATCAGAAATGACTTGAAGGCATACCACTACCACAACATTTATTGGGGAATTGAAAGATTTTTAGTAGTAAGTCTCCCAATCAGCAGAATATTTAGTAATGCACATAGAAGCTGAACAAATTACCAGTCCCACTTCGTCATCTCCACCCCAGACACACTTAATCAAAATAAACACAAACAGTTTGGTTAAAAAGTTTACTCACAAAATCCTGTGCATAGTCTACACATATTCAATTCTTGAAGAAAGTAAGACAAAATTAAGCACTCACATGCTTACAGGGAAGCATGCTTGCCAGAGAATCAGAGACCACATGCTCGCAGGGAAGCCAAAGAACAAAAGAAGGGGAGAGAAAGAGAACATGCCAGGGGAAGTGGGTGTTGACCAAACAACAGGAAGTTTACTCTCGGCAGTCCCCTCTATGCCTACAATAAACATGAAAACTAACTAGCCAGTTAATTAAGCATGCACAGGTTGCCACTCCCAACAACATCAACAACAGCTGCCTCTCTTTGGTCAATGAGAAAAGGAATGAAGAGGTGTTGCTGATCAGACAGTCAGAAAGTCAGTTGAAATCCTACAGCTGAGCTGAGTCCTCCCATTGCCTAGAGAGTACAGGTAGGTGGCTTTGGAAGTGTAGCAAAAGTTCAGGGAGCAAAGGCAGTTCTTCCAACATGCTGGGGCCTTGCAGGATGCTTGAGGATATTAAACCAAGAAGCCAATCTTGGGGAGGAAGAAATATAAATCACAGGCCCTTTCACACTACAAAGTTACAGCACTTCCATACCACTTTAATTGCCATAGCTGGGTCCTGTGGAATCCTGGAACTGAAATTTCTTGAGGTATTTAAAATTCTCAGCCAGCGAGCTCTAATGCTTCTTTACCAAAGTACAAATCCCAACCTTCCATAGGATGCAGCTGTGGCAGTTAAAGTAGAATCAAAGGGCTACAAAGTGTGAAAGGGCCCCCATGTCTTCAGTTTTGTCACTCCTAGAAACTATCCAGAAAAGCCATGAGACTGCCATATCTTCACAGAATTTAGGCAGATTAAAGATGTTTATCTTGCACAGATTTTGTGGGCATATGCCTAGCTACTTCTTTTGTGTCTAAAGAAGGGGCTAGCGATGTCACTATAAAATCTGTGGAAAAGCTCATAGCTAGGATATTCTTTGTGATATAACAGGACAGTGGTGAGATAGTCACTGGAGAGGCTACCAAGAGGTGAATAAGTGGCACTTTAATTATTTGTGTTATAGCCGGAGAAGGGGAATCCCATTCTACCTGGTCTCAGTACTGGCTGTTTGGCGGATAACGTAAAGTTCCATGGTAAAGGCAGTCTGGATTTATGAGGAAGAAAGTAAACATATGTTAGATGAATATAAGCCTGGAACATTCCTGGACGTTTCTGATGAATGCTTAAAGATGTTGCTCTTTTTCTTATTCTTTTTGTATAGCTTTTGCTTGCCCTTCTAAGGCAACCAGGGGACAAGGGTGGAAAAACAGCTGCTTGAAGAAAACCTGGATCCATTTTAACTTTCAATAGTGGGAAAGATCAATTTCATTGAAAATCTAAATCAGGTGATTAGGGTATAAAATAGTTTTCCTCACTGGCTGGAGGAAAGCAATATACTCCAAGTCCAGATGGTTTCCTCTGTCAAATTTTATGGGGCATTTCCAGATCAGGCTGCCCTGACATCTCCTTAGGCCTTACAGAGATAACACCTGCAATTTAAGTTTCTCTGAATGCTGGATCCCAGGCTTGGCAATCCAGAATTGAAATATATTACAACTAGTGACATATAACATATTGCCATATGTGAAGAATATCAAAGATCTGCACATAAGCAACGGAAGTAACTGTGATTCACCTTTCGTAGCTTTGATTCATTACACATAAAGATAGCTCTATGTTTAAATCAAGGCAACAACGCATATAGCAGACATAATATTGAATGGAATACAGGTCTATCTATAGAACTCGTCCATTCTGGGGTTATTGCTGAATCTCCAAGCACTGCTCTGCAAGTCATTACACAAGAGAGGTCTCATACTATTCACCTTTCACTTTGTCCCCAGCTGGAAAAATGTAGGAGAAACATTTGTTCATCATTATGGGTCACTACTGACTGTTTCTCGACCTCAGAAACATTTAATTGGAGTTCATTATTGTTAGCCCCTAGAGACTGCACATCAATAAACCAGCATATCAAGAAACATTTAATTGGAGTTTGTAACTGCTAGTCCCTAAAGACCACACATCAAAAAACCAGCATATCAGTGAAACAAGTGCACAGATCATGGGCATGTGTGCATGAGAGCTCTCTGCACGCTCAATTTGGTGCTTTAACACTTCACAGTATATGAAAGACATGTCGCTTGACAAATGGGCCTTCTTTTCCAGGCAACTCATATATTTAGTTTTTGAATTCAATAAAGGGTAGTGCATGGAAGTCATGCCCTATGAGGATAGACTTAGAGAGCTGGGTATGTTTAGTCTGCAAAAGAGAAGATTAAGAGGGGACATGATAGCCATGTTTAAATATTTGAAGGGATGTCATGTAGAGGAGGGAGTAGGCTTGTTTTCTGCTGCTCCAGAGACCAGGACAAGGAGCAATGGATTCAAGCTGCAGGAAAGGAGATTCTACCTGAACCTCAGGAAGAACTTCCTGACGGTCAGGGCTGTCCGGTAGTGGAATATGCTGCCTCGGAGTGTAGTGGAGTCTCCTTCCTTGGAGGTTTTTAAGCAGAGGCTGGATGGCCATCTGTCGGGAGTGCTCTGAGAGTGTTCCTGCATGGCAGGGGGTTGGACTGGATGGCCCGTGTGGTCTCTTCCAACTCTAGATTTCTATGATTCTATGATTCTATGATTTAACCAGCAGTGGTAAGAAAATTATGATCCTGGCACATGTGCACAGCTGACCTCTTTTAAAACCATCACAGGATGTAGCCAATGGCTAAAACATTCAAAACCTTTGGGAGATGTTCTTTGAAATGGAAGTTTGCTTCATAATTAGCCCCTCAAACTCCTACATACTATTGGTTTGTGCCTACAAATCATTTCTGACTTACAGCAACCCTAAGGCAAAGTTATCATTTTTTTTTTGCAAGATTTATTCAAAAGGGGCTTGCCTTTGCCTGTCTCCAAGGCTAAGAGAGTGTGACTTGCTCAAGGTCACCCAGTAGGTTTCCATAGGATTTGAACCCTGTTCTCCAGAGTTGTACTCCAACGCACAAACCACTCTACCATTCTGGCTCCCACTAGAACTACCAATGTCTCACTTTCATTTTTCTTTAAAAAAAATCATCTTCTTTTTTTCTATCTCATCATAGTGATTTTTTCATCTTGTGTCATGCTTAATGTAGTATAAGCTTTCCACTTCTTAAAATTTTTAGTACTGAGCTAAGTTGTGCCTAGCACTGCTATAAATTATGAAACAATGAGTTGATGCATGCATACACAATGCCCTAATTTGCTTTGTACATGTCAACCTAAACCACATAAACAGAGCCCACATTCATCTAAAACTTTGGCTGCCTGTCTGCCTTGGATGGTTGTTATTTGTGGAAATTATTACATCATACTGAATTTCAGATGAAGAAGACCAAGAGAGACGAGTGAATACAACAGCATAACCAGGGGAGCCACTAAGTTTCCAAACTGGGAAACATTTATATGGGAAATGTCAGAATTGCACCATCACACAAATATAATCATGACTTTATAGCAGCAGAAGAAAGATACAAAGGTTGAGCTGTTTCTGGCTTAAATTTGGCCAGGAATGTTTTGTCCTGTTTGGAAATGAGGCAAACCATGAACATTCCAGTTCCCAAAGAAACGTTTTTATAAAATCTGAGAAGTGATGGAAATTCTGGAACTCTCAAGGAGAATGGAACCCAGTTTCTGCCACCAGCTCCGTAACAACGTAAACAAAAGGAGTTTGACTCATAGTCCAAGCTGGGATGGTAAATATTTGAGGAGAGGAACTCCTTTTCCGTCCTTCCATCCTCTCATTCATGTTAAATGCATTAATTTAACAAGTGGAATCGCAGTTGTTCTAGTATCTGCCAAACTCTGCTCTTCCCGCACAAAGACGTTTCTCCTGGTAAGTTACAGATGGTTTGACAATTGCAGAAGCAATGCTTTGACAAAATGAAGATATAGGTCTTTAATCTTTTGCATCATTCAAGTTTCTACAGAAATTAATGGCCATGCTTCCTCTACTGAGTCAGTGAGAAATAGGATGGAGTTCTTTTGCAATATGCCTGTTGTCAGTGCCAGAAAAGAATGCACGTTGGAATTAGTCCAAAAGGGGAGCATCTTTCAGAAAATCTATGTCTTAATCTGTTTTTTAGAAAATAAAACTTGATCAGTGGCGGAGCTTGGAGTGTATGGAGAGGGGGCAGGAGGGAGCAGGGCTACAGTATGAAGGGCATGGCTACTGTGCGCGGGGCGTGGCTGCGGTATGGGGGCATGGCCAGAGCATGTGGGGGCATGGCTATGGGCAGGGATGCCCCAGAAACATTGCTGCCTGGGGTGAATCCCCACCCCACCCCCACATCCCTACACAAATGAACTCGATGCAGTGAGGGACAGTGAAGTGGAGCAAAGGAACCCTGAATGGCACTAAAAGGCATTGTAGAAGGTAGCACTCAGGAGAAAGGGAACATGGAGGCATTGTTTGCTGATTCTCTCTTCTTGTTGCATCCTCCTGCATTGACTCTCAAGCTTCTCTTCCATTACATTTTTCCATGAGGCATAGGTGGCAGGAGGAAGAATCACAACGGTCATTTCCCTGACTCCTTTCTAGAGCATGGGAGGATCTTCACTAAACTCTACTCTGGATCCCACCAACTGTCTTATGTATATAAGAATAAGGACAACTTCTCATGCTGCATGCTGTGCATGGGTGGGGTCAGCCAAGAACAAAAGTACATCTGATGCAAAGCTAGGCATGTGCAGAAAGTCTGAAGGCCATCACCCCTACAGTGAGCGGCACTATGCCATTTTGTGCATAAAAGTTATCTGAAAATTGCAGCTGGAAGTCCATGAAGGAACTATCAAGAGTTTTGATTTTTCCAGAAACGAGGTATCAGGAGTTTATTTGGAGAGGAGAAGTAAAGAATGGGGGGGGGTGTCTGGAGCTGTTTGGGGAGCTGCACAATTTCTACCCTGGATCTGTTGCATCATTTTGCAAATAGTACAAGTGTATCCCAGCTCCCCCAGCCCCAAAAGGCCCAGTCATTGAGTTCAATTTTTTTCTTGACCACAACTTCTGCATATTTTAAAAGGAATTCTATTGATTTCTCATGTATGCAGTTACACAACTAAAGGGTTCTGTATACATTTATGTTGTCTTTCAATATCTGCATCCAACTCTGTGTGTACATCCCTTCAAGTTGCCTGCCAACATATGGCGACTCCATACATTTCATAGGGATTTCTTCAGCAAGGAATACTTAAGAGATGATTTTGCCACCTTCTTCCTCTGAAATATAGCTTACAGCATCTGTACAATGTGTTTAATATAAAATCAAAGTCTCTCCCTATCTCTTTTCCTAATAATCCATTCTGGCCCCAGGTGAAGATTTCCTCTTGGAATGTATAGGAAACAATGGGAAATTCTCTTTTCTTTTTTTTTTTTAAAAATCTTATTATTTCTTCTGTTGGAAGAAAGTGTCATTCATCAAGCTCTGAATAGCTATGAAAGTTTTGTGACACCTTAAAGACCTTTGTTATAAGACTTTAGCAATCAGAGCAAATTTATGAACAGAAGTCTATTTTAGCCTCTGACTCATCCACTTGGGATGAAAATGAGAGGATTTTTTTTTTTTTTGCTTTGTTGTCCGTGCTTGGATTATATAGTGCTTGGACTATAAACAAGAGTTACAAATAATGCCAATCTGTTAAGAGTTCCCTCTCCTGTTACTTATGCTTGGAACCAGATGGATGTCCTGTCTGAAGTGAAAGTTTAAGTCTGCTTAACCTGGGATGGAAAAAGTTTTTTTTAAGTTCAAAATCCACAGCTTCTTCGGATTGTGCTCTTGACTTTTTTTTCCTTCTAGTTCAAAATTTAGGAATCTTCAGAAAGCTGGAATATTATTCTGCCTTTTTGTTCCTGGAAAAGATTCTAGGTGTCTCAATGTCTCTTAGTGACTCTTCTGAACATGAAGCTAAATAACTTTTCTCCCTCAGCAAGGATGTATAAAATCTCACGGTACAGAAAGCTGTAACCACCAGACATTACCAAAGGAGAGAGGCTAATTTCTGCAGTTCCTGTTAACAGAATGTAGGTCTGTACAGGACTTTCTCTTGTTTAGAAAGTATCCTTCATCCCCCTCTTACAAACCTACACAAGAAATGGATGGGAACTAGTATATGGAATTCCTTAGTGGGGATGTAATTTATTAGCAGAAGCTGATGCCTCTAACTTGTTCCAGATTGGAGCTTGTATATTTTGATCTTAGCTTTTTCCGCCATCCGCGGACAATCAGCCACGCAGCTCCCATAGGCCCAAGGTGTGCGCAGCAGGAAAGCACATTGCTGCACCTGGGAAGGTCATGTCCTTAGCCATGAAACTGCTGATCAGGGGTATCCAGAAGTATTAATCAGGCTGTAAATGACATCTTCCCTAGTACCCCTCCACAGCTGTACTTTGGCCTCCTCCCAAAGGTGGCTATTTCAGTAACTCCCAAGTTAGAACAGTACTTAAGTTTATGGCAGTGACAAACCTTCCTTCTGCCTCCACATGTTTGTTTCTTAATGCGCTCTCCTGCACACAGATCCGGACCAAGGCAGACATTACCTTCAGTGCACAGTTAGCAACCGTGTGATCACACTTATTTTTACATTCGAAGGGAAATGTCTTGCAAGTTAAGGGGCCATCTGATGAGACAAAAATTTCCAGAAACTTTATTTATTCACTTTGAAAGTCAAGCTACGCATTATATTCTTCCTGTGGAGGATGCTAAAAAAAAAGTTAGCATGTGGATACTGCATCATACTGGCGCTAGAACATCTAGAAGCTCATGTGGGCTGCCTGAATGTATGGAAAGCTTTTATAGCAGTTCAGCACATTAATGGCTGTGTCTGATACTTCTCTAAACATCCTCAGTGTGATCTATGCAAAGCCACCTGATACATGGATGTTATAGAGTAAGTGTGAATTAGTAGTTACACAGAGATTCATACCAGTGCTTAACAGGTAGAGCAGGAGTAGGCAACATGGTGTCCTCCAGGTGTTTTGGACTACAACTCTTATTGTCTCTTAACATTGGGTGTGTTGGCTGGCAATAGATGGAATTTATAATGCAAAACATCAAGAGGGCACTAGGTTGTCTATCAAAGATTTAAAACATTTCTAAACCAGAAACAGAATATGCAATGGGCTTGACATTAGAAGGCATATGCCTTTTCTTCCTTTGAAGAAGGTCTAGATAATGTTGAAGGAAAATTATCTTTGAGAAGCCTAGAGGTAAATGTGGAAATGTGGAAGAAGAGAACTCCCATATAGAACACCCAAGCCTGTAATCTAAGTTCATGCAAACTTAACTTTATGTTGCCTCCTACTGCCTATATCAGGACAAGGAAACAGGTAGCCCTCCTCATATTGATGGATGAGCCAGCAGAGCCTGTGGTGAAAGACGGTTGGACCAAGAACACCCAAAAGATGGTTGGACCAAGAACACCCAAAGAACCGCTTGAGACTTTTCCCTTTCTGTGTCAACACATCATCTAATTTTGGAAACTAAGCAGGGTAGATTTGCACATGGACAAAAACCACCAAGCAATACCAGGGATCTCTGAGTAAAAGAATACTTGCTGGATCTTGGAGAATTGCTACCAGTGTAGATCTAGGTATTGGTTTGAGGCAATGTAAGGCAGCTTCCTATATTCGTGTTATAAAAGAATAATATATATTGGTTAATCTAAGGATTATGGATTGGATTTGAGCATCTGAGTACTTTGAATAGAACCACTGATATCACAACCGACTTAAGACCCATTGAATCAATGGCTTAAATTCAATTGCTTGCCCCTACCAACTAGAGTTGTTTGAGACAGGAATTACATGAATGTTGACATCACACAGCAATTTGTTCAATAGGCCTTCTCTATTAAGATCCAGCAACTGAATTTAGTCCAATGGGTTTACTGTAGGCATGATTAAATCTGTATAAGCCTACTAGCTTCCCATGTACTCCCCAGCCAATGAGGATTTTTAAATAAGAAACAAGCATAGAGATGCTATGTTAAATTTCTGTTAATAATGCATAGAATATAAAAATAATGGATGGTATAAATGTTCGAAATAGCTTAATAACAAAAGCAGGAATTGAAACCAATTAAAATAATTTCTAAAACTATATGCAATATGAACCAAACCAGTCCTGAAATGAACTGAAATAATCTTTTGATTGAAAAGAAAATGCATTTGATTTGAGTGGGACGATGTAACTGAAGAAAAGCTGCAGCCCAGTTATGAAGTGCTTTACGTGTACATGGGCCAGTAACAGGTAGTGGCTCTCAAGATAGTGGGGTGATAAATGGTGTAATGGTTTGAGCATTGGATTCTCTGCTTGGCCATGAAAACCCACTGGCTGACCTTTGGCACATCACATACATACTCTCAGCCCTCAGAAAACCCTATGATAGGTTCTCCCTAGGGTCACCATAACTCAGAAATGACTCGAAGACACACAACTCATTTCACATTTTGGTCTGAACTTTAAGGGAGCTATTCAAGGCACCAAACCTATTTGGGAGACAGTTCATCACCTTGGATAGCTCATTTAAAGCTGAGATTAAAATCAGAAATGGATTGACTACCTCATTAACATGGAAGTGCCCAGCTATCATTGATATGGACCATCTCCCATCCTAATATAAAGAGTATTATGTGGCAGGAACAGGGGACATCTTTGCCTGAGACTCCATGCTGTGAAATTCCCTACCACAGGAAGTTTGGTTGGCCCCCTCCCTGTTGTCTTTCCACCAACAGGCAAAGACGTTTTCATTTAGATAGGCCTTTGGCAGATGAAGCTTTTGATGGGTGTATGTGTGTGTAATGTCTGTATTATATTGTGTTTTAAATGTGTTTTTAACTCCTCTGTTTAAAATAATATTTAATTGAGTTAATTGTCTTTTTTATCTTTTGTATTAGGAGCTTTTAGTTGTACTTTGTTTTAAAAAGTTATAAGCCACCTTAAATTCTGAGAAGAAAGCAGAATATAAATTAGACAAACTTCAATCAGCCAAGTATCAGTATAAAGCAGCTTCTTCTGTCCAAAGCCAGCTGAAGATTTGTTGTTGTTGTTATTGTTGTTGTGTGCCTTCAAGTCATTTTCAGACTTATGGTGACCCTAGGCCATGGGGTTTTCTTGGCAGCATTTGTCCAAGTGGGGGCGGGGGATGTCCTTGCCTTTCTCTGAGACTAACAGAGTGTGACTTGGCCAAGGTCACCTCATGAGTTTCCGTGGCCGAGCAGGGATTTAAACACTGGTCTCCAGAATCATAGTCCCACGCTCAAACCGCTGTGCTATGCCATACCTCTTACATAATGCTCTTGTTTTTAGAACTAATGAGAATAGAATGAATAGTTGCGGCTGACCCCACGTACTCCCCAAAAGCTTTGCAGAATTCACTTTATCAGAGCTTGTAAGACAATAACAATAAACTGCTTGTCTTATTCCCCACCACTACTCACTTTCCTAGGTATTTCTTTTAAACAATTGTCCAGACAGTTAAAGCCAACCCATAAACACTTTTGGAAGTGCTCTTTTCCTCATTAGTCTTGTGTAAGTATTGTGTTCTTAGCACGAAACACTTGCTGTATTTTTGCTTAGGATTAGTTTTCCAGTGTTGTTTCCACAGACTAGCCACAAAGCATGTGCCTTTGATGAAAATCATTTGAGGGCAGTTAGCAATTACATGTAATGTTACTAATCAACACCAAACAACTTATTGCTTTATACAAACAATATATTACTAATTCATATAAACAATATATTATTAACTCCTTTTGCAGACCTAAACTTCTGTTTTAGAAGAAGAAGAAATCAATAAACCACTCAATAATGGAATAGATGCCACTTACTAAGCTGTAACAAAAGTAACCATACAATTATTGATTGAAAAAAATGTTTAATTTGTCTGTGAAGTAAATGTGACTCATCTGACAAGGCATGGTGGTTGGAAGCAACAATGTTTACTTACTTTGCTTGGTGCAATGTGGAAGAAGCTTTACATTTAAACTAATCATTCTTTAAAAAAACGTAAAAACTCAATGTATTTTAAAGATATACGGTAAAGATCTTTAGGTTTTCAGACATCTTTGCTATGTACACACATCACACAATATCGAATCCTATGTATGCATTGTTGTTGCTTTGTGCCTTCAAGTCGTTTCTGACCTATGGCAACCCTAAAGCAACCCTATCATGGGGTTTTCTTGGCAGAATTTGTACAAAGTGGGTTTGCTCTTGTCTTCCTCTGAAATTAGGGAGACATTACTTCTGATTTCTTGCTTGACTAAATGCTCAGGCCACTATACCACTATGCTGACTCTCCACATGCATACTCAGAAGTACGTCCCTCTGAGTACAGTAGGATTTATTCCCAGGTAATGTGTATAGCCTCACATCCTAACAGCGCAATCCTATACCTGTCTTCTCACAAAAGTCCCAATGAATTCAAGGGTGCTTCCTCAGCTAAATGAGTACATGATTGCAGTCAAAAACTTCTAGAAGTGTGCTTTAATTAACTTGAGACGCTATTATTTGGATAGACAAGACTTCCATTATGAGACACTGCCCAGAGGGAAATGCTTTTTGCATAACCATTTCAACTGTCCAATCACTATATCAGGAAAAGGTTTTCCAAAAGATGGAAAGCGTAAAGGGAAAAAAAAGGTAAAGTAAAATACTTACAGAACCACAAGACTAGTAAGGTTCTCAAAGGCATAGTCTGGAATGTGCCAGATTTTGTTGAGTGCCAAGGTCATGGCCTGTAGAGCTGGCAGGTTGTTAAGTGCTTTAACAGGGATCTCGGTCAGGGAATTATCATCCAGCCAAAGGTGACGTAAAGAGGGAAGCCCCTCGAAGCTCTTCTCTGGTACCACAGAGATCAAGTTGGCATCCAGCCGCCTACCGAAGAGAAACAAGGAACAAATCAGATCCAAACCAACACTGCTTTCTGTGTATAATGCAGAAAATGTTCTGCCAGTTATAACTTGCTAACTAAGGACCTGAGTTAGTCACCACAGCAGCAGAGCTCTGCACAGAAACATGGGAGGTAGGACTGAGAGATCCCAAATTACTGACAGTTCTCTTTTATCTCTTGCTTTGATAAAATAGGAAGTGGAGAAGGCTTCTACTCCCAGAAAGGTGCGGCATGAAAATTGCTTTGATCAGTGGTTCTTAATTTGGAGTCTGCGGACACTTAGGTGTCCACGATGCCCTCACAGGGGGTCTGTGAAAGGCTCAAAGACTACTCAGCCCATATCCTCCTCCACAGCAGAGTGGCAACATGACAGGAACCAAGGCAACAGGAGTCAGGTAAGCAGACTGGCTGGCTGAGCCTGCAGGTTGTCTGCCACGTGGCTGTTCTGCTGCAGGGAGAAAGTAGGCTCAGCAGCTGAGGGACAATGGAGCTGACAATCAGCCAGCCAGTCAGCATTTGCCCTTCCTCTCTCACTCTCACTCCCCTCGTTTCCAGTGGAGAACAGTGCAGTGTAAATCAGAAATGTTCAAACATCCTCCACTTTTTTTGCCTTCTTCACCAGGAGGAGAGGAGACTGAGATGGGTGAAGGAGGGAGGAAGAGGAAAAAAGGAAAAAGAGGAGTTGAAGGCAAAAAAAGGGAGCTGAAACAAGTGCTCAAAGTTGGAGCAAGGGATCACCATTGGCAAAATAAGCTGCCACTCAATTCAGATGAAAGCATGCTCACTTATGAGTAGAAATGAGGGGCTGTTTCAATCCCCCCCTTTTAAAACCTTCATCCCTACTTTTGCCTTTTTCCTTCCCTCCCTCCCTGATCCCCTTTCCTCCTGGTGAAGAAGGGAAAAAAAAAAAGAGACGTGTTTGAGATGACTAGAAAAGAGAAGGGGAGAGAAAAGGGCAAATCCTGGCTGATTGACTGGGTAGCTGGGCCTACAAGTTGCTGTTTAATCCACTGTAGCTTTAAAGTGGCATGGAGAAGCACAATAAAAGTCTTCTCTTCCCCTCCAGTGCCTCTCAGGAAGTGTGCATTTACTTATTTCTCCCTTGTCTCCAGATTTTAAGATGCTGGAGGAGGAATTTTAAATAAATATTTGATGCACTTTAGGGTTTGAAATCTTGAGTTTAAATCTTGGAGGTCCATGGCAACAAAAGATATTGAAAGGAGGTCCTTGGTAAAGAAAAAGTTAAGAACCACTGGCGTTGATGATACTTTGTTTCCTGTGCAAGTTGTGCTAAAACATTAGGAATCATATGGCAAGCTTGCTTTGATGGTTCTACATACACCTCCAACTCAGAGCTGCTGGAAGGCAATGCAGATATTTTAGGGCAGTGTTTGGCAACAGTGGCCCTCCAGATGTTGTTAGACTACAGTTCCCATAATCCATCACCGCTGGCTATACTGGCTAGAGGTCAGAAGAGTTGCTGTCCAAGAACATCTAGAAGACCAATGTTGCCCACTCCTGTTCTGTGGGAATTCTGCATCAATCCCAAGAGAACTCAAATCCTAAGAGAACTCAAATGAAGCAAAAATAATCTTAATAGAAGCACTATTAAGCACCTTGAAGAACCATGCAATATGGATCTTTCCTTGCATCAATATCCATACATATGATTGGTTAACTTTCTTTGTTTGCCAGCCAACTGGTACTTGGCTCATAACTACAGTATCCAAGAATATAGCAGCTAGGCTATTTCAGTACCAGATAGGAAGTTCTTAAATGGAGAGGACTTTGGGGCAATCTGGGAAAAGGCAACTGCTTTCTAGAGATATGAGAAATGTTTCATCTCTCCCACCCAGCTATTTCTCCATAATTTCTGTGTTCTGGGGTAAAAAGTAGGAGCAGTATCTTAGATAATCACCCTGGTTTACACAACCTGATCACTCCTTTCTCTACAACTTCCAAATAACCTTTAGCAACTAAGGCCTGATATTTGCAGGTGCTCCTGAACTAGATAGGAATGACTGAAGATTCCTTTGCACGCTGAAAATTTGTACAAGAATACAAAGGAAGAGAACAGCCAGCTCACAAGAAGCAAAGTTATACTGTTTTGACCGTACAAGTGGCTTAAGTTTTTTGCTATGGCTTTCCATGAGCATTGCTATTTCTTGTTATTAAGAGATAAAACTCACTCATTGACCTCCCCACTCTACATAACAGCTAAGTAACATGCTTTGTGTAGAAATGGGTTGCTATGTTGTCTGTGGAGACCCCTTCCCAAAATAATGAAATACACTCTTGTTGTATCTCATACTGCACAGAACAGCAATAGGCAGCACAGGTATACCCAGTTAACAAAACACATATGTTCCTGGGCATTACTTCTTCAACAGAAAACTTGGTACCAGAGGCAGAAATAACATGGAAAGAATTAAGAACAGTTCAACATTTCAACAAAAAAATTATTCAGAATTAACAATATGTGAATTTGAAACAAAACAAACACATCAGGAAAGCCTTGCCTAAGCGAACAAAAACATTTTGAATCGTCTAGAGACCATTTGAAAGCTTCTTCCAGGATGTATGCAGGGATTTTTTTTTCTTTCACCAGTCTCCACTTTTCTTATGATTTCCATTTTTGTAGCCAGATCCTTGCTTTTTAAACATGCTGGCAAGTAGCCGGTGAGGCAAGTTTGGCTACTCTCCCCTGTTCTCTCTGTTTTACTGTTCATATTTGCTCAGTAACAGATTTGTGCAGCAAGTACTGCTTACCTTGCCTGTTGCAGGCAAGAACACACACCAATTTGTGGGAGCAGCTAGACTATAATCCCATTCTTTCATCCTTCAGTTTTTATTGCATTGTTAACAGCAGTCCACTACTGCAATTTTCTACTGAAAAGCTGTGTTTCACTACCCTCATTAACCATCCTTACAATGCCAATACTGCCAAAATTCCCAGCACGACTGAAGATGAGGAGGTAAAGAGGAGGGGAGTTCAGAAGGCATTAAAAATAGAAAAAGCAGCTTCTTTGTTAAAGGTTTGACAACTAAAATATGTCTGTAAATTGATTTTTAAAAAATAGTAATCAGAAGAAACGAAGCAAAATTATAGATTTGGTGTGGAATTTGTGGATATCCATGTAAAATATAAAAGTGATGGAAAGCACAAAAACAAGTTGTGTATTAGTTTAAGGACTAGCAAATTTAAGATACCATAGAGCTCCTTGCTTTTTTTTGCAGCAGATTAGCACAGCTGTCGCTTTGGAAATTGTTACTCAGAGTAAAGGCTTTTGATAGAACTGTTGAAGAACCCAAAGCAAAGGACAGATTTGTGGTGAATGAGCTGAGTTACTCAGGCCATTTCCATACCGGGTTTCTGAAACGGTGCAGAGCGACCTCTCACTGAGGTCTTCTACACCGTAGAGTGGACTGGCGTGGACTACTTTTCGTAGTTCCACACCAGAATCCACTCAGGAGCAGCCGGAACTAGCTGCACTGCATGTTTCTTAAAAACCTCTTTTTCGAGGTTTTTAAAAAGCACGGAGCGCGCAGCCCCATGCTGCTCCGTCGCCCGGCTCCAAAGTGGATTTGCAGGCACGCGCAAGTGCGTGCCTGCAGATCTGCCGGGGGCGGGCTTCCGGCTGGCGAGCTTCTCCGGTTGGTGGAGAGCCTCCACCAACCGGAAGCTGCCATCTGGGACGCTGGAGGAGTGTGGAGCAGCGAGCTTGCGCTGCTCCGCGTGGCGACAGACTTACCCAGCTGCGGGTAAGCTCCGTTTTAGCGTGTTTTTGCCCGTTCCCCCCCCCCACATGTGGAAAGGGCCTCAGCTACTGCTATTGCATTGTCTGAGTGATTCAGAAGCAGTTGGGCATTTGGGGGGAGGCCTGCAGTTTACAGATGCTGTGTTTTGGGACTGATGCTGTTTCAGAGTAAGCCTTGCTTCTATGTGTCTACTGGTTTGTCACTTGATCAACCTGTTTATTTGTAATTTCCCAGAATTCTCTGTTGTTAAAATGGAAAGCAATCCTGGAAAAAATTGTCTTGGAATTTTCATCACAAAGGGGAGCAGGGCATGCAAATGAAAACACTGGCAATCTTAAATAAATTGAGACATTGTTTCCAGAACCAGAAATGAGCTTGGTGTCTGTGCTTGCATGCTGAAGTAAAGCTGGATTCTCCTAAAAAACATAAAAAGGAGAGTTCAAGCTAATTGCAATGGCTCCCAAATGCAACTCTCTGGAGGAAGCAAGAGAAGAAACTCCTTGGCACCAAGAAGCTGCTAATTATGTCAATTAAGCAAAACAAAAAAGCAACCACACAACTCTCCTCTTTCTGCACTGTGTGATTATGACTTCTTAAGCACTTTCTATTATGGTTTATACCTGGGATAATTGGGCAGATTAGGAGACAGAGTAGGCCAGTGCCAGCTTGCTCCCTTTCTCTATAGCTTTTTAAATTTTTGTTCTTACCCTGTGTTTCAAACTGTGCTATAGTTAATGGGTTGGTTTTCATCACAAGCATTAACTCTAGAGTGGGGTGTTAAAGCTAATTGAAGGAACTGAGGAGAAACTCTGGTCTGGTTTGGACATGACATTAAACTGTGCATGGTGGGAATGAACCTTATCAAATCTCGGGCTCACGCACATACTCTTCTGGTTCAGATGTGAGGAGCAGTTTGGAAGCTTTTGCTTCTATTTTACATAGTTTGCTGTGTCAAACAAATCTGGACAGACTGTGGTCAACTTTAAATGCGGATAGACAAAAAAGCAAATTCAAAACACACTTTATAAATTTATTTCAACTGGCCATAAGAAAGATTAATTGCAGTTCAGAGTTTGGATGAAATTCTCCCCAGTGGTTCATCTAAAAGGAAGCAGACGCTTCAAATTTCCATGCAGCCACCCCAGAGAAAGTGAGAGAAGTGGTAATGGAGGGCTGGTGGCTTCCATGTCAGTGGAGCAGTGAACCCAATCTACATTTTAGGCCAAAACTAAAGTACTTGTCCAAGATGCTGAACTCTATCCTCCAAATAGGTCCAGCACCTTGGTTAATTCCTTTAAAGTTTACAGCAGGTTCACTACCTTGTTGACAAGAGGGTCCAGTAGTTGCTACAGGTCAGTTAGAAATCTTCCAAATTCCAATGGACCTTTCTTTGACTATAATCTGCATCACATCTATTTCCCCTGGTTCTCACATCCACAGGATTTGGCTGTAGAACTTAGACTTCATTATTTTCCTTTCCCATGGTAAAAAATTGCAAACAGCTGAACAACTGGCAGTGTGTTGCTTCTGAATGATGTTCAAAAACTGCTCTGATGCTATTTCACACTGTTTAATAGTAGACTTCCTCTCTTCCAAATAAAGACAGTAGGTCTTATTTTGTTCTGTCCTGTGGTAAATTTATCACTTCTCTGCTGTAAGATGGTACTGTATATCACATCTTAAAAAAAAAAAAGAATAAAACAGGACAAATATAACCTGTTGAATGGTTGTTTGGTTAATGTCACTAGATTCAGATACATGGACAGAACGATCTAAAGCCACATTACACCAGGATCTGAGAAATATTGCTGGTACACTAATAAGGATGGAGAGAAAGTATTGCCACAAAATTGCCTTCCCCTGAGCTATAGAGCCAATGAAATGCAGAGAGTCAAGTCAAGTAAGAAGACAGTTTAATTAGACAGTCAAAGATTACAATAGAAGATCTAGACTGTGCAATCTGATCAACTCAGAGTCACCATGAGTTGATACTGAACACACTTTCCTTCCTAAAACTTACATCCTTCTGTCTTTTCTGAAATATACTCTAATTGGCTAAATATTTTTACATAGCCTGACTCAGCTGCTTCACAAATGCTACATGTTTTTTCTCCCCTTCCTGTCTTAAAAGGTTAAATTTCTACCTATGGTCTCCCTGACAAGTTCCAAAGGTCTTTCTGCCTTTCCTTTATCTCTCTAATCCCTAGCTTGCTTGCTTGTGGCACGTGGCCCTTTCAGAGCACATCTTTTAGCTACATATTAACCCCTACATCTTGCTTAAAGACACATATTCACTTCATTACTAAATATACTATTTTTTTTTCAATTAGTGCTTAAAATTAAAAATAAGGAATTACTCTATCAAGGGCCCACAAGTAGATTTAAAAAAAAATGGGAAAACAGCCACGCTCATGGAATCTCTGAAAACTTCATCAGGGACTGTATCAGCTACAAGTTTCATAAGCAATGGAGACACAGAGTGAGCTAACTCATTGAGATCACATGAGAGACATATTTGCATATCTCTGTATCACCAGCATGTAAGAAACACAGAAAACTCGCCACAGCACAGCTAAAGAAAACATGGTTGTCCATCTGCTAAAATGGTGACAGATGCTTTCAGAAGGCTGCCAGGTATAATCCCTATATTGGCAAAGCCTTGGAATCATGAGAAATTGTCGAAGTGTGGGAGAGCCCATGAAATGAATCTGCAGTCTTCTGGAGGCATTGAGAATCTCCTAAAGGAACTGAGAGCATTCTGAAAGACTGAAATTCCTCTTATATATCTAATGCTCTGTTCCATTTTGTGGGGAACAAACTTGTTTGAATCAGGTTTTGGTTTCACTCTGGTTTAGAATTTATTCCCACACTACGACTGAACTTACCATGTGGCTAGACTAGCTGTCCAGTGGTGTGAATATGTTTCACTCACACATGTGAAAAAAAAAAATCTACAATATCTACAGGTTGTTAAACAGCTAGGCATTCCCTAGTATACATTCCAGCTGTTGGGGAATACAGCTGGGATCAATGGCTTATTCCAATTCATTATTTTAACACAGTTTATGTCTCAAGAATACACTAAACTCTTTCAAAGAGAAAAGCTAACAGGTCACTCAATGACAGTTGCCTACTGATTCTTTTAAATGAATACGTGTTGACAGGTAATATGACCACAAAGTCACACGTCTACCAAAATATAAAGCCAGACAATGACTATAATGCTACATATGAAGCATAATGCTCTGCCAGTATACTTATGGGGGGCTTTTCCTCCTCTCCACTTGCAAGACAGTTTCTCAATGCCAGTGTGCACACTCATAGCCATTTAGTGCCCAGAGAAGGGCAAGAGGTGTCTAGGCAGCATCCCCCTGCAAACATCCATCTATGAGAGTGATGGCTGCTCCTGCTTCCTCTTCACACAGGTGAAGGCTACCCCTGCCTTTAGTCAGCCACGAAATGTCCAAGCTTGGTCTGGGCTGGCAGCCAGGAGAAGCTGATAACAAACACAGGTCAGAAACGCAGCAATAACTTAAGTGGTCAGTTTACTTAAGCAAGGAAACAGCTTTGCAAATGTGAAGCAATAATAGTCCCAACAATGTCCATAAATCAGAGGCAGGCAAAACAAACACAAGTCAAAGGCAGAAACACAGGCAAAGGAAGCAAACAGAAGTATGCAAGGGAGAAAAGATCAGTTGATTGCTAACAAAGGCTAGAGGGGAAAGGCTCAGTTTTTATAGGCTCCAGGGTCAGCGCAGCTGGTGCCTGATTAATTGGTGCTTGGCATAAATTCGCTGGGAGTGACACACGAGATGCTTTTGGTGTCTATGCCGGGTGAAGGTAGGTGCGGCTAGATCATTCTCTGCATCCAAATGAGCGGAGCTCCCTGTTGAGACTGACACTTCTGTCCCTGGGGCTGGTACTGTCTGCTGTGCAGGTTCTGCTGCAGCATTCTCTGTGTCACGGCTCAGAGCAGGTTCTGCTGCCTCAGACTCTGAGTCTGAGTCTAGGTCCTGGAAGCCCATGATATTAAATGGCTAAGAGAGTGACATCCTGCTACTATGAAACTGCCTTGTGCAAGGGAGGAGGCATTGCTCAAGAAGGTAATGCACATCTCCTTGAGCAATAAGTTAAAGGTACACATGCTCACATAACCCCAGGTTATGTAATCTTCACATAACCTCTCACCAACAGGATTCCAACCAACAACTGTCACATTATCTGTCCTTAATCTATATGTTCTATAAAATTACAATAGTGCCCAGGGCTCTTTAGGTAACTTCCAATATGGTTAATCTAAATTCTTTATCCCACTTTGCTTGTTTAGTACAATTACAATTGTGCCTCCATTTTCGCAAATGTTTGGGCATGCAAAACCCTGGCAAAAGTGGAAAAACTGCAAATAACTCCCCCCACGGTCCCCCTCCCATTCCTTTCTGTGGCTCCCTCCCTCTTCTTGCACTTTGCCTCAGCACGCATTCTCCACATGGGGCAAAATGCATGAGAATAGGAGGGGGAGCTCAGGAGTGGAAACGGAAAGGTTGCACAAGTCTTTCCCTTCGTTTTTTTGCATTTTGCCTTGGTGTGAGTTCTCTGCACTGAGACAAGATTCATGGGAATGGGAGGGGGAGCTCTGGAGGGGAAAGGAAAGCTCATATGAGCCTGCCCCTCCATTCTGTTGCTTTTTGCCTCAGTGCAAGTTCTCCCACCAAGGCCAAATGCATGTGAATGGGAGGGAGAAATTCCAGAGGGGAGAACGTGCATGCATGCCTCCCTCCACACCCTTGCCTTTTTCCTTGGGGTGCTTGCCTTCCTTCTCCATGCCCAGCAAGGAAATGGGAGGAGAAGAATGAGGGGTAGGCACTCACGCTGGTGAATAATCAAATTCATGAAGGTCAAGCCCGCAAATGTGGAGGGAGGACGGTAGTACCATGGGAAACTCCTACTTGGCTAATGGGATTGAAGAAGCTATCTTTTATTTTGACCAATTGTAAAAATTAAACCAACAGGCACTTCTATCTAAAGTTTAACATTTAGATACTAAGTAAAAATAAAACAAACTTGAATCATTCCAATCAAGAACCCAAACAACAAGTTGTTCCCAGATAAACCCAAGTGTTGGGTGTGGGGAAACCACTCTTCCACTTTTATTTTTGCTCTTTTTGCCCATACCTGCAACCTGTTTTTTCTGACAGGGTTCCAGAGAAGCACCTTTTCCATGCATCATCATGCCAAGAAAAAGCTTCACCAGTCATACTTTTTGTTTGCCATGGCACTGTTAAAACACATGAACACTGCTAGAAAGAAAAGTGGACATACTAGCTGCACTGTGAGCTTACTTTTCTTGTGTTTCACTGAATTTTATATTCAGTCTGGCTGTTTTTCAGTCTTATGTCATACAATTAATTTTTGTAGTGCTTCATCTGTCCTGTGATTAGGCAGCAGAAATGCAGTATATCTCCTAAAATACTTCAGTATATCCCCTAAAATACTCAGAAAAAATGTTAAGAATACATTATCTCCCAGGCAGGGCCTATCCTTTCCTACCATTTTGTTTGTCCTTGAGGAAATGGCAAGAAAAACAGACACAGTGTACATGTGCTGAAGGACATGAACAATATGATAAAGTCCCAAATGTGCTTTTTATTGACCTCGATTAGGGAGATCCATGACCCTGAACCCACTCACTTAAGAACATGACTTGTTAAATTTCCCTTAGTGACAAGGCAAAGAACAGTGAAGATGGGTGATTGGTCCCAGATGTTCCATACAGTAGATGTGTCTGTACAGCTGGGCTGATTGGTCCCAGATGTTAAACACAGAAGATGTATCAGTGCAACAGGGAGAATGAAAAAAGAAAATCCCTTGTGGTGATTACAGCAGGGGAATTGGTATGATTAGAAATAGATTATACTAAGGTGTTATATATATTATGTTAATGAACATTTACACAAGGGGTGAGGAAAGTATGGCCTGTGGTTGTATGCCACCTCCACAACTGTTTTTGAGGCCCTCAAAAAACATACAGATTTGCCTGAAACTATACACTTGCAAGAGAGCCAGTGTGGTACAGTGGTTTGAGCATTTGATTATGACCTTGGAGGCCAGGATTCAATTCCCTGCTTGGCCATGGAAATCCACTGGGTGGCCTTGGGAAATCATACACTCTCAGCCCCAGAAAACCCATAATAAGTTTGCCTTAGGGTTGCTGTAATTTGGAAATGACTTGAAGACACACAACAACAACAACAACAACAACAACAACAACAACAGTACACTTTCTAATAGCATCTTGGAAGAGGATTTAACTGTGGAAAATAGACTGAAGTTAACCCCTCCCAACTAGCACCATGATCTATATCTGATTTGCCGCCTTATTATTAACACTAGCACACAGACAATTGAGATCCATAATCAAGTTGATTATTTATCAAATTTATATTCCGTCTTTCTCCCAAGATGGGATTCAAGGCAGCTGCTCTGCATTATTTCTAATTTGGCCATTATTCTTCTACAAAAGGGTGAAGCAACAAGAGATTTTTTTTTTAAAGCGGAGTAGATTCTTCACTGTCAGTTGGCCTATTTACACAGTGGGCATTTCTACTTTAAACAATCCTAGGATTCTTACGATTATACCTGCTAGCTAAGTAGCACTATAACACAATGGTCACCACCATATAATGGGCTAAAGACAGTATGTGGCATCCTATGGATCTGTTATTACATGAAGCTCTGATTTACGGCTGCACAATCATTGTTATTGCAGGATTTCAAGTCACAAATCATTGTAATTCTGTCACAAAGCACATAATCACAAAAAACAAGGAAAGAATCACCTGGTGAAGTCAGGCTGTAAACACATGCACAAGAACTTGAGAGACATCTATGCAAGACTTTGAGCCAGAGCTTAGCCCGGAACATGTTTTTTTTTCTCCCTATGCTGAAGTTACTTTATGACAATGATAACATACTCATAAAGATGGAGGCATCTGGATGCTTGCAAAATAATATTATAAACACTGTGCAATCATTTGTAGGGTACCTTTGTCAACCATATGGCTTGCTAATGGCCTAGGATGACTAGCAGGGCTAGCCCTGCCATTAGGCAGAGTGAGAAAACTGCCTTTAGCATAGGTATTCAAGGGAAACAGTGGTAGCCATGCAAACATTCCTCCTAAGCTCCTGCCTATTTCTCTCTGCTGGAGGACTGAGCTATGTGTGCCAGATGACCTGTTTCCATACCTACCTTAGTTGACTGCCCGTGCATCTGTGTAAATGTAAATATGGTTGACACTGTCCCAGTGTGTAACTAACGTGCTTCTTTATGTGGAATGGTGGAAGTGGGAACGACTTCCCTGATGACCAGTAGGTGCTTCTCCAACAAGAGCAAATCTTTAGGAAATTGCTGAGGTTTTTGAGGGTTGTGAATGCAGATATCCAGAAACCAAGAGACTATGATCCAGGAGACCAAGGTTTGGTTTCCATGCAAACCCACCAGGAGACCTTGGGCAAGTCACACTCTTTCAGCCTCAGAGGAAGGCAAAGGCAAATTCCTTCTGAGCTTGGACACATAACCATACAGGCATTCATAACTTCATCAGAGAAAAGTCAGTTTAGTAATTTTGGCTTTTAAAAAGTAACATATTTGATGAAATTTCAAGCGAATACAGTCAATCCTCCACATTTGCGGCTTTCATTTTTGCGCATTTGATTATTCATGGATTATTTGCTGTCACCTCCTCTGCCTCCTTATGCCATTTTTAATAGAGACTGAAAGCCTTGTGAGACTGAGAAACTGTGAACAAGGTTTGTAAGTCCCTATTAAAAATGGTGTGGGGCAGCAGTGGAGATGGCAGTAAGCCCCACCAGCCACCCACTTCTGCCTTGTGAAGGAACCCTTATGCCTCAAAAGAATCCATGGTGGTTTGAATATGGTGATCATACTTTTTTGTGTGTTAAATATAGTTTGGGAGGGCCTAGAGTTATTAGCATTTTTTCCACTTTCACGGGGGCCCTGTGCCCCTAACCCTAGCGACTATGGAGGGATGACTGTAGTTTCTCTACATGTTTAAAGAAATATCACGGGACAAATTTATATTAACAATTCAAATAATCATAATAGTTACACAATACACATTTACTTCCTTGTTGTTGTTGTTGTTGTTTTTGCTGTTGTTGTTGTGTGCCATCAAGTCATTTTTGACTTATGGTGACCATAAGGTAATCCTATTATAAGGTTTTCTGGGGCTGAGAGTGTGTGACATCTTCAAGGTTACCCAGTGGGTTTACATGGCCAAGTGGGGTATCTGTGGAAGTCATTAAAATCTGGAAATGACACTTCCTTGCCCCCCACAACACAAAACCCAAACAAGGAGAATGAGATGATATAAGATAAAATGGATATGTGAAGAAACTGCAGTTGAGAGACATAGGAGAGAGCAGAGAAGGCAAAATAATCTGGCGAAGGAACAGGAAGACCAAAAGAATTTAGAAAGAGAGAAAAAGAGAGTCGTGAAAACAGAAGAATCTGGAAGCACTTGGTCATGTGAGGAACCACTCTCTAAGAATGTCGTAAGGGATAACAAATTCCGCTGTGTTTTAAAAGTGCTTGTGCTGTTTGCTTTGACTTTTCCTCTGTTTTTATATATGTGGTTTGAGCATAGGACTACGACCCTGGAGACCAGCGTTTGATTCCCTTCTTGGCCATGGAAACCCATGGGGTGACCTTGAGCAAATCATACTCTCTCAGGCCCCAGAAAACTCCAAGCCTTATGGATGCCAGAAGTTGGAAAAGGCTTGAAGGCACACAACAACAATAAACCAAAATGAGTGGTACTGAATCAAACTCTTCAACGCACTCTCTTCTAAAAGAGAGTGGTATTACTGATGTTGGGTTAAAAAAGACAAGCAGGTGACAATATATTCTCTTCACAAAGGAATTACCAGTGGTACAATGCTAACCATTTAAAGTGATGAAGTAGGACTTCCCACAACTTCTAGTGGCTTCCTCTCAAGTTTTATTCCCTTATTTAGCAAACATCCACTGCAACCATGACTGCTTTGCTTGACTCTAGATTTTGAAATTCACAATAACTGCATGGCGTCTTTTCAGCCAGCCAGAAGGCCCACTTTTTCTGTGCTCCAGGAAAGGCTTCATGCCTCATAAATTACATTAACAATACACAATCATAACTTTGCCACAAAATCAGGTCTGTGCCAATAAATAATAATTTGACGTTAAATTACTCCAGTCTATTTCTTTTTCTTTTTATCCTCTAAACATTCCATAGAAGTGCCTTCTTTCTCCCCATTTCTTTTAACAACTAAAAGCACATTCTATCAAAAATGATTTATATGAAGCAATATTGCCCTTACAATGAGCTGTCACATTTCAGACAGATCAAAGGTGGTCTGTGAAAGCAAGAACATGCTCTCAGGCTATGCTAATTCCAAAGTGATTCCTTTCCTTCCTTCCATCAGTCATCAGAGTATATATGTATATATGCTAACAACAGCCCTGTCTGGTAGGGAGGCTTCTCCTTTGTCAACATCAAAGCACTTGTCCCCCGCAACTTCCCAGAAGTCACTTTTTGCATTTTAATCTTCAGCAGCAGTAATGATGATGATAATTACCCTATTCAGGGTTTAAAAACATCTTAAGAAGACTTTGCTCTCTTTCTGTTTCAAAAACGCTTCTCCTAAAATCACAAAGAAAGAGGTCCACTAGGCATAAGGACTGAGAGGTGTCACAGATTCTGTGCACAGAGTGGAGTAAGAGAGATCAATGCACTGAAGGACAACATTTATCCGAGCAATTCATCCGTCTTCCCCCTCTTCTTTGAAGTCAACATTGGAATCATTCTGCAGTGTGAGGTGGCAAAGGGAAGCAGTAGTATCTCCTTGCAGTGGTCTCTCCTTGCCTGCTCTGAGTACATGCGGTTCTCAGGTTCTGTATGGCTGAGCATTCATATAGGATATGTCGTAAGTAGGTTCAATCATTCTACCTTCGTATCTTCACCAGAGAAATAACTGTATCAAGAGAAAGTTCTGCCAGCATAGCTATCATGATTCATTTTCCACTGGTGAAATGGTTGTTGTTAGAAGGATCCTTCCTCCTCAAGCCCACTGCATAACACATTTGCTGTTCCCCTCTGAGAAACATGCCCTGCACTCTGGGGGTGAGTCTCGCCTTCTGCTTTTAGGAAAAGTTTTAGAAGACTCCTCCAATGTGCAGCAGGGACAGTTTGCTGAGCAGACCTCAACTCCATCTCAAGCCTGTTGCTGTTCCCCTCTGAGAAATGCACCCATGAGGCAGAGGCAGATCATCAAAAGAGATGGAAGCATTGTTCAAAGTTGCAAGGTTTCTGGATGAAAGCATTACATGACTGAATCAAGGAAGCAAGTCAGTCACTAAAAACATACAAGGCTTGAGTCAAGTCAGTGAATTATTTATTGCAAGTTGAGTCCAAGTCAAGTCACTAAAGTGACTTAAGTCCGACTTGAGTCCGAGTCAATCAACTTAAGTCTCCATCACTGGAATTTTTTAAAAAACCCATACAGAGGCACCATTTGTGGCATAATATTCACCCAATGGGCTACTGGCAGATCACTGCATTCTCTACAACCCACTGAACGTCAGTGGCAGTCCTCTGTGTGTGTGTGTGTGTGTGTGTGTGTGTGTACATACATACATACATATATATATATATATATATACATACATACACACACACAGAGAGAGAGAGAGAGAGAGAGAGAGAGAGAGAAATTGATCTACCAGGAAAACTAGCATCCTGTTCAATAGCACATCACAGCAGCTTTTGATCATGTTTACAATGAAATAAATGAATAAATCCAGTTACAATTGCATTTGTAAATAATCAGATATGAATGTGAATAAGCAGTAAATGTCAAAACTCAGCAGTAAAAACAGTGTTTCAAATAAATAAGATTTGCTAATGAGTTACGTGAAGCAATCAAAGAATTTCACATTGCCAATTCTTGGTGTTCTGAGAATGGACAGAAGAAACCACATTCTAAGAATATACATTTGGAACAAAGTACGGAAACTCAGTGATTCCACTCTTTCTCCATTTTGAAACAAGCGAATTTTAACAGCACCTTCTCAACTGATGTGTGTATCAGAGCACTTCCTTTGGCTTTCTCATTTTTCCCAATTATGTACTTCTTGGTTTGACAAAAATCTTACAATGCGTTGTTGTTGTTGTTGTTGTTGTTGTTGCTGTGTGCCTTCAAGTCATCTCTGACTTATTGATGATCCTAAGGCAAACCTAACATGGATTTTCTGGGGCTGAGCATGTGTGATGTGGCCAAGGCCACCCAGTGCGTTTTCCTGGTCAAGTGGGGAATCAGGCCCTAATCTCCAGGGTCATAGTCCAACGCTCAAACCACTACAACACACTGCCTCTCTCCAATGAATGCACAATATGTATTTTTTTAATTAAAATGTGTTTATAAGTGCATACTTTGAGAAAAAAAAACAAATTTAGAAAAATGTATTTCATGAGAAAAAATATTTAAAATACTGTTTAAATATTAATTTTCATGCATTACTTTTAAAAGCTGCAGATTAGTGCAGAAACATATGTAAAATGAACACAGACTAGAAACAGACTTGAGTTATTCATTCCAGAAGGAAACTCACATTTTCTAGAAGAAAACTCAAGCAGCTTCCTTCACGTTTTATTTTCATCTGAAAAATAAAGATTTTGTTCTGATCCTTAAACCCTGATCCTCAATTTTTCTCACTCTTGCTGTAAAAGCAGTAATTATAATTTCTAGCACCTGCTTACTTTGAAAATCTTTGGCTTGCTGCTGGCTGGCAGAGAAACAGTCAGTGTACCCATCTGCTTTAGGTAAGAGCTTGCAACCACAAAGTTGTTAATTAGCTTGCCACACGACTGTCAGAGTACTCACAGTATGTTGTTACCACACCTATAAAAGCTGCTGGTAGACAGATGCCCTGCCAGAGAATCACAACTGGATCATTGCATTAAATAAGACTTGGCATCCAAAAAGCAGTTTAGAAAACTTCACATCAGCTGTAGATGCTTCTCTTCCAATTCCTTAATTTTTGCAGATTGAAGATGAAACTCAGAAGAATTTTTGCAGATTGAAGATGAAACTCCGCATTGAAAAGCCTAATGATTGCACGTAACCCTCCATTTCTCTCCATGTCCCCTGCCTCCCCCCATCATTTAATGACCTTATGCCCATTTGTTCTCTGGATTTTTGCCTCTCTTTAGAGCAGAAGCTGCAATACAAGATGCTGTTGCTACTATAATTAATTGCACTGGTAACTGGAGATATTAATGAACGTTTCAAACAGGCCAGGGGCAGGGATAGGGAAGAAATTCATTCACTTCACATTGTAATGTGACTTTGCTTTATTTTGCATTTCTGAACCAACACACAAAACGAAATACCATTACCCTTCAAAATTTGAATTTTTCCAAATGTTGCAGTGTTCTCAAATAAAAGAATATGCATACATGTACACACACACACATATGGAGTAAGTGTACAAAAAACTGTATAGGTTCATAACAAAAATTAAAAGACATTATAATAGGAAAGCAACTAGCGAAATATGTATATAAAGCAAAACTGCATGCAAAAATATGAAACTTGGAAAAGTTACTTTATGGAAATACAATATAGCAGACTATATGCTGTTTGATTTTATACTGCAGAAGAGTAGAACAGAGAACTGGTCCAGGAGGTGGGAGAAATTGACTGAGTTTGTAAAGGAGAGAAAGGGCTATGAGGATATGGATGACAGAGTTAAAATGATATATCACATAAAAGGAAAAAGAAATTAATTATGATATACCATTCCAGGGTTGGGTAGAAAGGGGGGGAAGAGATGAAATATATATATTGTACATATAAGAGAGATGGAAAGAAACTGAAATTAGTGGATTTGTCTGATTCTGGGGTGATGTGGTAAGGAACAATATTGTAGCATCTAAAATATTTCATTGCAAAGTAGGTAATTTGGGTGTAGCCTGCTGCATGGTGGTATATCCTTCTGGTGATGATACTTACTACAAGCAAGGATGGGCAGAGCTTCAGAGGTTGTTGGATAGCAGGTCCCACTGTCTCTCACATTTGGGTATGCTAACTACGTCTGATGGGAGTTGAAGTCCAAAGACATTCAGAAGACCGTACAGCTCTCAGGCCAGTGCTGCAGGGTACAGCAGCTTGTTGCAAACTTAAATACAACATTTTGGTACTATCCTTGTCTGCCTTTTATCGTTTCCCTCCAATGGACCAACACAGTGTCTACGATTTTTGGATAATTGATTAAAAAAAAATAAAGAAACCTTCACCACAAATCTTTTCTCAGTGTGTGTTGTATCACCTGTTCCCTGGGGAGTAGGTAGTTTGATCCATAAAGTGTCACTATCATAAGGCCAGATGAGGAATTATTGGAAAGATGGACCATAAAATGTTGCACTCTCTCAAAATACTGTATGCTGGAATCCAGATGACATTGAACCATTCCAAACTAATGCTACACAAAGGTTTAAGTGGATCATTGTGGTACCAGACCGCTGGCCACCACAAATGCTAAAATATTGCTGCTGCTGATAGCATGGTCTTTTCAAGTACTGTTATCTCAGTACTTCTTACAAGTCTTACAACTGCTTAGACACTGCATGTTCCAGCCTCCTAATTCTAATTTGCATATTATAGAAATTGTTTATTGAGTCCCAAATCCATAACAGTTATACCATAACCACTGATGGTGGAAAAACGTATAAGAGTGATCTCTACAAAAAATAATCATTATCTAGCATTTGATGCTTTGGGGCTCTAACAAGAGAGTTAGTTGACTTTCTTTCCTTTGCCAATTCGACATACTAAGCAGAGCTTTCCAAACTTTTCATATTGGTGACACACTTTTTCAGACATGCATCATTTTGCAACACAGTAATTCAGTTTTACTAGCAAACCAGAGGTTAAACTAGCCCCTTGTAAGAGATACAGACATAAATTGTAATAACAAAATGTATGGGGACACAAAATAGCTCATGAAAACCTTTCATATATTTTTAAAAATATATGATTTATAAATAATAACATGCATTTCCAAGATTGTGGGCAACACACCTAGCGACACACTAATGTGTCACAGCACACTGTTTGGAAAGCCTTGTACAAAAGAATCGCACAGCAACTGCTCCCTTTAGCATAAATGGAGGGAGGGATATTTTTTGGCCACTTTGAACACATAAATATTATGCAAAGGAACACTGAAGGCGACACTGTACAATTCTTCTTTGTGCCATCTACCTGCCCTTGCCCCCAACCTGCAAGCCTTTTAATTCCCACATCAGTGGTGAATAGTTTATGAAGTGCTGCTTGATTTTCAGGCAGTAACTTAGCATTCTGAGAAATGACATACAAGTCCTCTGACTCAGGGCAAATGGAAAAACCACAGCCTCTGGGCAATATAAACAAGCAACTCAGATCCCCACAAAACTTGTAATATTTGGAGATCATTTGTAGTGATATATGGATGTTCCAGGTTGGCAATAAACACAGAAAACTTATGGGAAATTACTCATAGATACTAAAAGACGGTTGGGGGGAGGCTTTTACACAGAAGCTGGTCTTTCTTCCAGTGCAGTGACCATCCCTGAGAAGATACAGAAATAATAGAAAGGCATTTGGCATAAGGCCAGTTTAAATAAAGAGGTATTGGCAGCATCAATGAAATCTGAGCAAATCAGCTTAGTTTTATTTATTTATTTAGCCTTAGATCTACCTTAAGTCACAAAGCAGTCTGCTAAAGGGAGAAACAGTTTACTCAACAACTTTTCATCTCTCTCAAATCAGACCTAATTTATCCTAATAACTACTTGTCTGATTGGATTTAATGAGGACAATGAGCTCTCCAAAGAGAGTTTTTGCTCTATTAAATCTGGATTTAGGGGGAAAATTGACACTGTTGAGAGAAGAACAGAAGAACTGTAGGAGGATGCAGCAAAGAAAGGGGAGATGGTTGGTGAATGTTTGTCATGTTAAGTGTATCTGTGATCTAGTTCACATTGAAATTGTCTTTTCAAGCATTACTGTCTTTTCTAGTGAGTCATGTCTTATCAAGCTATGTCCAAACTATGACAGTCTCAGGCCATTTCTGCACTACACTATTATAGTGCTATTCTTCCGCTTTCAACATCCTGTGGAATTCTGGGGTTTGTAGTTTACTGAGGCCAAAGAGGTCTCTAGCTGAGAATTCTAAACTCCCCTCCCTAAAGTGCAAACCCTAGGATTCCATAGGATGTTGAAAGTGGAATAATAGCACTATAACAGTGTAGTGCAGAAATGGCCTCTAAGTTACAAATGTGTAACTGCAGTATTGAACACCAGCCTGGAGTGCACCTGTTTGCCACAGAAGATGACTACCACAGTACCAGACCAAATCGAAACAATGGTTAGAGAACCACACGCCACTGCGACTGCTATTGCCATCGTATTATTACACAGAAAATTGAGTAGTGCTAGTTTGGATTCTTATGGAGTGCTTTTTGTCATTTCCATGGTACAAGGCAGCATTGTTAATGTCAACACATTGCTCACTTTAATACAAGGGCAAAGGACCTTTGGCCCTCTAAATGTTTGGGCCTGCACCTGAAACTAGCTCCTGTCAGCAACGGTAAGGGACATGTTTTACACTGCAGCATCTGAAGGGCAATAGATTCTCTGCCCCTAGTCCCAACGCTGGCAGTGTTAATCATTCCATTTCAGCCATCACATTACAGGTAATAATTTGATGGGAAAAGTAGATGTGTCATATGCTTGGATGCTATCCAGACCACGTGATGAGAGAAGAAAGCTCAAAATCACTTCCTTCATATTGAAAAGCATACATACTTTGAGAGAGTTCACGTAAGAAACTGAATGAGATTTCATCTGTAAATATGCACCTCCACTTGCTTTGAGAAACCAGTTCCTGCACCAAGCCCATGTCCCCTTCAGAGATCAAAGTGCCTCAAAAACTAATTCACTGAGTTTCTTCATGACCCAGCCATCCTTGAGGACAGTATAAGCCCCAGAGCTAAAATGCAGAGACATTTTTGGGTTGGGTGGTTTTAACCATAGAGGTATGGGGAAAAGGAAGTTATAATGAGAGCTGTTTGAAACAGAATTCACAGAAGTATTAGATTATTAATATATTAATGGAATCATAAAATGGCTTGACATGAAACCAGGCAAGCCATCTATCATTATGAAAATTATCTTTAAAATCTCTCAAGATCATGTTTAGATATTCCAGGTAGCATTCTAATAGTTGTTGTTGTTGCTGTCTGCCTTCAAGTACACTCTGACTTACAGTGATCTTGTCATAGGGTTTTCTTGGCAAAAATTATTCAGATGTTTGCCATTGCTTTTATCTCAGGCTAACAGTGCGAGTAGTCCAAGTTCATCCACTGAGTTTCTATGGCTGAGCGGGCATTCAACTCCTTGGTCTCCTGGAGTCCAAGGGCCTTTCTGCACTACACTGTTATAGTGCTATTGTTCCACTTTCAATATCCTGTAGAATTCTGGGGTTTGTAGTTGACTGAGGCCCAAGAGCACTTGGCTGAGAATTCTAAAGGCCTCTCCGTAAATTGCAAACCTAGGATTCCATAGGATGTTGAAAGTGGAATAATAGCACTATAACAGAAAGGACCCTAGTCTAACACTCAAACTACTAAACCAGGCTGGCTCAGCCCTCTATGGGGACTAAGGCAAAATAGGTAACTGTGGAACAACATTGAAGAGTGATTTCCTCTAGTGTGGCTCCAACAGGAGCTGTTAGACCTAAACTGGGCTACTTTAGAACTCCAGATATTTTTTGGCTAACAACTCTCATCAGTTTTAACCAATATAGCCAATGGTGAGCGATTACGGGAGTTGCTGTTCCTAAACTTCTGGGAGGCCATACTTGCTCAATCCTAAAGCGGTGCCTTTTTGAACAGTGTGTAGTCATTTCAATACAGAAGAGATTATGGAATTGTCAGTCTGCTTCTGAAATGGTTAAAGATTTTAATGAAATGTTAGGTAGACCCCGAGAATATCCCAGAATCAAGATTGGGCAATATTTGTTCAGAGAGGGTTTGCTACTGCCTTCCTTTGAGACTGAGAGAGTATGACTTCTCCAAAGTTACCCAGTAGGTTTCCATGACTGACTGGGGACCTGAACCCGGTCTCCCAGATTTCCAGTCCAGCACTCAAAGCATTGCACCACACTGGTTCTTGCCCCCAAGGAGAGCAAATTGCAATAGTCCAGTTAGGATGTCGTCAATGTTGGAAAATACTGTTCCAGTTGAACATTCTCCTCAGAACCCTTTTCCTACTAGCTTTTAGAGCAATGAGGGCTTTAGTTGTGCCTCTGTTCCATTTCACACTGTCTCTCAAGCTTCCTCCATTTACTGTACTGTAGATTATAATCCACTGTCATCAATATTCAATGTATCCAGGCAACTATATTCTATGGTGCTAGAAACTCCCAGGTGTCTGTGGTCACACAAAAATTCCTCCCTCGCCTCCTTCTCCCTTTTCCTCCATTTCAACATGGTGAGTCACAGAACTGTTGAGCTATTCCTTTCCTTGAAACTTTCTCTTAGGGCTTTATCACACGAGGCAGTTAATTACACTTACAGCAGAATAATAGCATCTTTGTCTGGGACTTATTACATTACCTGCTTGGTCTTCTGTTGTTTTCCAGCTGGGAGATCATTTGGAAAATGTTTCTTTTACAAAGGAGGTCATTAATGGATTGATACTGAAACCAGTATTTCTTATACTCAGCCTGCTGAGGTATTGGAGGAGGCCAACAGAAATCAAACAAAATATATAAGATAATAACTTCTTTTACACTTTGATGAAGAAAGTCCACTAAAGACTGTTCCTGTGCTACATCCAACTTTGAAGACAGAATGAAATGGGTCTAAAGGGCTCTTAAACCAATATAGCAACATTTATGTTATTGGGATTGTATCCTCTTCTTTAGGCTCACCACAATTATCCATGCCTCGAAAAATCTCGAGTTTGGACTACTGCAATACACTGTGTGTGGGCCTGGCTTTGGTGCTCCTCCGTAAATTAAGATTAGTTAAAAATATGGATGCTAAATTGCTAATGGAGGATTCATAGTGCTGCCAATTAAAATGTAATTTTCAGCTATTCCATCTTTTCTTCATTGATAGATTTATTATGGAAAGAAAAAAAAAGGAAGATGTGGGTGGGGAAGAGGAAACACAGGATGAGCATGAGTGACAGACATTACCTGGAACCCACATAAATTATATGTTCATTAGGCAGGGCTGTTATACAATAAAAGCTTTATCTGAATCATTTTAGGTGGCAGAATTATAGCTGTCGGGTGCCGGAATAATTGTGCTGGATCCAGCTTTGTTTCTGAGCAAAATGGAGAATGATTGTGTTTATCTTTATTGTACTACGAGGCTCAGGCCCTGGGTGTCTGCTAAACAGGCTTCTCTTACATCAGTGTGCTCATTCACTGAGAATTCCTCTACCATTTCATAACAGTGGGGAAGTGTATTACATGATATTATGCCTCAGACTGCAATTACTATATATTTTATTGTTTTAATACATTGTGATTTTGTTTATTTTATATTGGATTTTATACATGTTTTTGTTTTTTAACATATGCTGACATGAAAATGCTATGTGGAATATGAAGGATACTTATTTCTAAAATAAAACAGGTGACTCTCTAAATAAATATAAATGGTTGTTGTGAGTTAATCACTGCGTTCTTATCTTGTACTCTACATAGAAATGGAGTTTCTTTCTTTACAAACTATTTATGTTTCTATTGAGATTGAAATAATTACATTTATGATTCCTCAACCAACTTCCAGTCCATCTGTTAGAAAAGATTGAGACAGACATTAGTGATAATTTTACCTAACTTCCCTCCCCCAGTCCTTGTTTGCAACGTCCTGCTGCTCAAATACAACACGGTTTCCCTTTTTCAAAGAAAGGAATGAAACTAAACCATGGAGGGCAAATTATGGCAAGGACACACAGTCAATACTGAGGTGCTTCAAGACAAGGCTACTTTCAAAAATCCATTACAAAAATTTGTAACTGTGTGAAAATCAAACTCCAGTTTCAGAAATGTCAGATATCTTAGATCATAAGGGGCTGAAAGAACGTTCTTCATATTCCTCCGAATCCAGTGCTGGATTTGTACCCAATTGCTGAAAATCACTTGCTTAAAAAGGTTGCAGACAGTGCAATGACAGTCTATAAGAACTTACAGTGACTGGAGGTTTGGAAGATCCCACAAAGCTTCTGCTGGAATCCGACTGAGCTGATTGTTTTGTAACATCCTATAATTAGGAGAGAGGGAGAGAGAAAAGTAAACACTATGGAATGCACAGTCATTTTTTCCCCATGCAAGATTGTAGAGTACAGATGTTATCTGAAGATCAAAACTGTCCATTCATAAGCATCATAGTGCTGAATAACACAGGACAATGAATAACATTCCAAAGTCCATTTGTTCTGACTGCACAGACTTCTGGGCCAATATGAATTATGAAATACATGGGCAGAAATGTAAAACTGACACTCAAGGCCAAAGGCTTTTACAGTGTAAGGCCTCTACAACTGCAGCACCAGGGTTTCTCGCATCCCCTGGCAGCAGCTGTTTATGTTTTATCTATATCTAAGTTAATATCTCCAATATATCTGTGCACGACTAGGCACTAGGAGAGGTAAGAGGCCATCTGGCAGGGCTGGCCTTACCAATAGGCAAAGTGAACTTGAAGTGTCAAGTGGCAGAGCAAGTACAGCAAATTTGCTACTCTCCAACCTACAAAGCCCAGAAACCTGCCACTGCTTTGGATAATTCTGTAAAGCTGGTTATGCGTTAAGTGCCAAGCTCTGAGAACTCCTCAGGGCACAGCATTTAGAAAATAGCCAGCTCTGTGGAGAATAGTACACTTAGTGCTGGTCTCCACAGAGCCCTTCCACAAGTGAGACAGAGGGTGAGACTGGTGGTAGTGAGATAAGAATAAGGAAGTAACTTTCATTCAGAACTGAATAATGCCTCCATGCCTCCAAAGTTTTATGTAGAAGCATGCATGTAATTTCAAAGTTTGTACCTGCACAATAATTGTATACCAGTTGCAATGAAACTTCAAAAATGTTAACAATATCTTTCACTGTTTTCTGTTTTCTGTATATGCTGTCATAAAAGATATCCCTAAAATATTTGGAGTTCATCTTTACTATTGGTAAAATCACAATTTATAGCCATTCTGGGATTATATACTCTGGGTAACAGCTATATAATTATACATTTAGATGTTCTTTCATATTAACAAATTCCCTGCATACAGAAAACTAGCATACCAGAGAGATAGCTTATAAGCCTAATATGTAAGTTTTCTATATGTAAGGATTTCTTTCTTCATGTGGGAAGCATTCAGAAATGTGATTTTTCTCCCCTACCTGTTCTCTGAAGTAGTACAATTAATGGGAGACCTGCAGGACTATTTGGAATAATATTCTAGAAAATGTCAAGTTCTCTTACAGTTCAAATCCTACTTACTATTGGATTGTAGTATATCAGCTACTTCTGTAAAATAAAAGTCTGGTAAAGTATTCATTGTTTGGCCAGAGTTTTCACAATTTTGTCTCGTTGACTGACAGCTCTTGGCAGAATCTTATTATCACCTTTTAACTTAACATAACTTATATAAGTAGCAAAGGCACTGAGAAACACTGTTAGTGAATTGCAAATATGTGTATCAGGAGATTAGCAAGAGTACCTGATGCACATCAGTCCGTGATGTGTATTGGTGCATGATGAGCATCAGCGCATGTGTGATACGCATTGGTACACAATGAGCATCTGGCACTTTGCTGCCTCTGCTACATAGTAATGTTGCAGCAGCCCTCCACTGGATACAGATAACGCAAAACTGCTCAATTCTAATTCCCACATATATAAGTCCACTTACAGAAGCACCATTCCAATACAGGATTCAGGTCTCCATCTTCACCCATAAATTACCACATTACTACGGTTCTTGTGCTCACATGAAGCAAGAGATCTGCCCTAGTTCAGAAAAGGACCTTGTCTTCTCACGGTTTTGAGGCTTTCTATCAGTCTCTGTATAAAAGTAATTGGCAAATACTAGTGACAGCAATTAAGATACGCCCTGGGTGGAAAACATTTAATCCTGTCAATTGCTTCTATCCATTTCCAGTAAATACAACTCCTGGCAATAAGAATGCACGCACTCCACTTGGATTATGCAGTGCTCTGAAACACTTAACTCTGAAGGTGGTGGCATACTAAGGACGAGCTTCCACAAAATAACACCAAAGAACTGTTTGTTGGTTCTCACTGTTTATCTGCTTCCCTCTCCAGCAGACTGCATTCCCACTGTCCACTCTCTTTGTCCCTCTCCTGGCTTTCTCTTGAATTGAAGTGTCAGTTGGTAGAGCAGCAACAGCAAATTTGCTGTTCTCCAACCTACAAAGCCCAGAAACTTGCCACTGCTTTGGATAATTCTGTAAAGGGATTTGGTGTCCTGCTGGGAGTGGTGATGGTTCTGGAAGAGGTGCAAGAGGCTAGAGCAGGGTTTCTCAATCAGGGTTTGCTGGAATCCTAGGATCCCATGAGAGATTGTGATTGGAAGGAAATATCTTTTTTTAAAAAAATATTTTTATTGAAAGTTTTCAGATGCCCCAAAGTTGTACAAATACACAAAAAAGAAAAAAAGAAAGGAAAAAGAAAAAAAAAAGGAAAAGAAAAGAAAAGATTATAGAATAGAGAAAAAGATGACTTCCCTTCTTCAGCTCTTTCTGCACGATGCCTTGATATTGCATTATCCGGGCAGGATCCTGACAGTGCCACTGCTGGGATGGGATTGGGGCCTGTATGTTTCCCACCACACTCAGTTGGCTGCTGGAGGATGGGTAGCGTCAGCGACACTTGTCTTCCTTCCGCAGTACAGCATCAATGGTGAGTCTCTTTCTCCACCTCTTCTCACACTGTACTGAGGAAGGAAACACATCAAGCACTTCGGCCCTTACCACATGTCCGCAGCTGACAGAATCATGGCAGGAAAGGTCAGCAACAATGTCGTGTGATGGCATGAGTCCCAGATCGGGAGCAACATGTTGCCGTGCCAGGATGATGACATCGTGCAGTAAGGGCCTTCCTTTCAGTGATATATAACATTCAAATTATTTCAACCTTCTCTAAATAAAAAACCCAACAGATTTCTTTCCGTCCTGTTACATTATTTTTTCACAGCCAAAAATATTTTCCTTCTTCCCAAGCCTGATGTATCTAACATTAAAATATCAATCAATACATTTCTATAATCCTATCTAACATTTCAGCTATAACATTTTATTACATCATGATAAAGAGTATTCCATTTTCTCACTTTTGATAATAACTTACTAACCAGGTTACATAATATCAATCCATACTAAATATAGTTGTAAATCTCTTACAAGTTATGTAATACCATTAAACCCATTCTAACTTTAAAATAACTGCAGAATCTCCATGGTGTTTAAACTCTAAACTTTCTATCGAATTACATCATGTAAAATTCTTTTCAAAATCATGTCCACATTATATCTGTAACCAAATCTCATAACTATTTGAACCAGATATTATTTCTTCTATTTCATTTTAATTTTTTAAATTTAACTCTTGCTTCCTTCTTCCTCCATCCTAACCATGACCTTCCTCCCCTAATCTCCTCAGAGTCTCTTCTTTATGTCTTGTTATTTCCATTCCCTTCCAATTTTCTGCTTTAAAAGAATTATTTTTAGATATTTTCATTTTCATAGATAGGTTATATGGAGATTGCTCACACAAGGCCCATCCAGACAGACTGGAAGAAACAGAAAGTCCCTGGTTTTGTTCCTGTCCTTTCTGATTTTTTTAGAACTACATGACATGTTCCCAGGGAACTTACAGCATTGTAATGGATCTTTCATTCCCACTCCCAAAGTCAATTTTAATTAACACACTAGTCCTGAAATCAAATGTACCTCTCCATGGCTGTCCAGTTGTGCTATACCAGAACTAGCTAAGATAGCTGCTGCCAAGAAACATAATATTTTTTTTTCCAGAATGTAGATTCAACAGAGATCAAAAGTGAGGGAAAGAAGAATGCTAGCACTAAAATAAAATGATCCTAACACTTAATTAGTGTAATATTGCTAAAGCCTTTTAACACTTGGATTATAACTCCTGAATAATAATTAAAAAGGAGTCAGTGGAAAGCAGTGAAGATTAAACACCAACACAAAAAAACTGAGTTCAGATGTGACACATGATCAGTGTGAGGGAAGAGAAAGAACACAAGAGAGAGGCAATGGGTGACACCAGGGTATTTCAGAAAAGAGCTTGGATGCCAAACCATGAATATGCAGGTAAATTCAAAACAAAAACCCTAAAAACTCTCAATACATCCAGGGATATTTCTTCCTTTCTGGATAAGCCCACAAAGATCTTCCTGTGTTCCTCTTCCAGACAGGAAAATCATGAGAGACAGTCTCTTGTTGATCTGCATGGCACTCTTGTTTCTCGTTTCTTGATATCACAAACAAGGCCTAGCTGATTGTGTAGTAGAAAATAACTGCATCACGCATATGCTTTACAATAGGAATTACTAATAGCTTCCAGCTCAGCATTTGGAAATACTGGTTTCCTCAGGCTAACCTCTTTCTCAATTGCAGAGTTCAGGAATCAAAGATCTTATTACTTAGAATGGCCACAATGTGTGATTTGCAACTTCACAAGGCTGTCCACACAACCATCCCCTTCATAGATGAATGTGAAACACAAGGGAAATTTGGACAGAGAAAAGGAAGATTTTATAATAAACAGAAGTCTGATATGTTGTGGCAACATGTCAACCAAGTTTTCTTGTAAAAACTCACAATATTTGGACTGCTGAAAATACAGTAAGAGTTTCCTCTGGTAACTGGAGGGCAAAGAAAGAAGATACAACTAACTAGCCCTGCCACTTGTCCATCTTTCCTTATTGTACTGTGTGGATATGCTCTTGGTGGCTCTGAAGAGCAGCCAGGGTGAGTGACAAACAGACAAAAGGCAGAAGTAAGCTGCGCTGTGTGGGGCCAGGCAGCTCTTCCCTCTTGTTATGGAACAATGGCGCTAATCATAGGGTTCAATGGACATGGTGCAGTTTACTCTGGGAGTAGCCTGCCAGTCCTACTGCTTTTAGTAAACATCTCAGGCTAATGATAGGCATTTGCATTTGCCCAAGTAAACACCAGAAGCACAACGTGGACTGTGCTGGTCTGCAGGATGCTGGCTTTCTTCCTCGCCTCTGTACAAAACAACAGAGGACAAAAAGTCAATCACTTCTCATATTAAAGAACACTCAAACTGAGAAAAAAATAGTTTCAGAGATCTATTATCTATAGAATATAAGAAGCACCTGCTGGAACATCTTGCTATAAATGCATCTTATAATACATTACATAGTTGGTGTATGTGATACGATCATTATCACCACCACCACAATGACCACTGTCCAGAAGGTAAATTCATGTAACACAAATAAACTTTTTAACTAAGTCCTTGACAGCTAAATGGACAGTTTCAACATACGCCTTTCTCATAAGTATTTATGAGAGGGGAAATGAATATCAGATGAACTTCCTGTCCATGATTCAAGCTGGTGAGACAGAAGTCAGAAATGGAGTCAAAGCTGGAATTGTAGCAGAAGACAAGCTCTAGGAGTTAACATATTTGGCTCAAAAGAAACTACTATACCAGAAATGGCCTAGAACAGTGGTTCTTAACCTTTTCTTTATCACAGGCCCTCTTTAAATATCTTTTGTTGCCATGGTCTGCCAAGACTTGACTCAAGATTTAAAACCCTAAAGTGCATCAAATATTTTTCATCATTGGTCTTTAAATTTGGAGAAACTCAGTGTCATTCACTTGAATGTTCTCATTGCAAGAAGAAGTAGCAAGTGCTGAGTACTGTACATTTTTTTGCTACCAAACAGTTTTTTTCATAATTTTTGAATGGTTTGAGATATTGTAATTAAACTTTGTACAAATCATGTCTATTATCAGCAAAAGACTCCTGCTCTTTGAGACCAATGTATGACCATCTGTCTCTCTTTCTTCCATCCATCCCTCCATCCATTCATCCAACCATCCATCCTTCTTTCCCTCCTTTCTGTAAAAGCTCACAAAATTCCTTCAAGATTTTGCAGCTCTCCTGTGAGGACATTGCGGCCTCCTGGCGATCTGCAGATCCCAGATAAAGAACAACTGGCCTAGAAGAGACAGAAGATTTTATATACACAGTAGCAGCTCCACCTCTTCCTAGTTCCCTGTTGATTCATTGTTCACAGCTTGGTTTTTTCACTACTCCTGAATATCTTTCCACCCCTGCGAATAGCACATTCTGATGGCTCCATGGGTATGAGTTCAACAGTTCTGAGTTCACGGCTCTACTACAGGTGTTTGGTCAGATGACCAAAGAGATGGGGTGCCTAGCTTTAGTCTTATGAATAGCAACATAAGGGATTCCATAAAGGATAAAAAGAATGCAGGAAATTGTGAATTTCTTGCTCCATGTCTCTCAAAAGGTGGGTTGCAAAGGTTTATGAACAGGTTAATGTCTTCTGAAGCACGGTTTGCATTCCAGTTTGGCATGTCCCAGAGAGTGAGTTATAGTCAATAAGCAGGAAGTCAGATATGGAGGTCATTTGGGGAGAGTCACATTTTTTCACATTTTCATTTTTCCTTTTGATCTGCTACTGCTGAAAGAACAGCTATGCTAGATGAATTTGTTATTCTTCTGTGCCTTCATCTTGACTCTGACTTAGGGACATCCCACAGTTTTCTCGGCAAGATTTATGGAGAGGAGGTTTGCCACTGCCTTCTTCTTAGACTGAAAGATCTGCCCAAGATCACCCAGTGGATTTCCATGGATGGTCAGTAATTTAACCTCTGGTCTTCCAGAGTCATAGGCCCTTTCCACAGCTTACCTGAGTCCGTGGTCGTCCCAGCATCATCCTGGCAGCAGCTCTACTGGGATGGGAGCATGGACACAAACACTCCCCTCCACACGGTCTCGCTTGCTGCAGAAGTAAGTGTGATGGCCCTGCCTCTTCCTGCCACAGTGCAGCTGGGTACTGTCCCAGGCTGTGCTGGAGCAAGAAGCGCAGGCATTGTGCTTCCAGGGCCTCTGCAGCTAAGGTAAGTGCGGGCTCATGGTGGGATGGCTGTGCAATTGCTGGTCATTGAAGGGGAAAACCCATCAATGATTTGTGGTGCAATCGCACTGCCTGGAGATGGGAGAAGGACAGGACAGCACCAACGTCATGCATAAGTGTTGTTGCGGTCTTGTCCTTCTCCTGTCCCTATGGCGGGTTGGGAGAGCGGAGCAGAAAGGGCCATAGTCCACTACTCAAACCACTACATCACACTAGGTTTCCAATGGATCTACTGCTGTGCTTCACTACAGTAAATGAACAGATGAAGGTTAACAAACTAAAGCTCATTCCATACAAGGCAGTCATTAGAAGGTAGCTCCTCCATTCCAATGAGCGATGTTCAGCCTGGTTTGGACAGAGTTGCATTCTCCCTGATTCAGTCAAAGGAAAGGGGCTAAAGAAACATAGGCTGCTTCTCTCTACCACTCTTGGATGTTTAGTATCATCTGTTGCATTTGGGTTCATATGGCACGTGTATTTGGCAGGAAGGACTTGTAGGTATGGAGTGTTGTTGCCTGTGTTTGTACCCTTGTGTGTGTGTGCATGTGTGTGCGTGTGCGCGCAAGTGCAATAGAACTGGGGCAGGGCTCGGGGGATGATCTACTTCTCTCTGAGAATACCTCTGTGTGATTATTCGCTCTCTTTGGTTTTAATGATTGAGCAAGATGAAAGGGAGAGAGGTATAGATCAAGGGCTGCTCATCTGCCACTCCAGGGAGGGATTTAAAGAGACAGCACCGATTCATGTGCTTCCCCATGCCTTCTGGGGAAAGCTATTCATTTAGTCTTAGGAATGCTTTCCCACACAGCCCCCACATCTGAAGCAGCCTCTCCCGGCTAATTGACTGGCACTCTGTGAATCCTATCTCAGTGACTTCTTCCTTGCATGCTTTCTGTAATAAAAACATTCTCACCCTACGCCCAGAGTTGTCATGCTACTTTAGCTCGACCATTCTGCCCAAGCTGTACTTTCACTCTGCTCCCCTTTAGTGAAAGAGATACTGCAGTAGCTCCACTGTCCAAACATTATTATAACTCTTCACATGCAAAAAATTCAATCTGACATTGTTCATCAATTTAGGAGATGAGATTGCAATTTTTTATGGTAATTGTCTCTTCTTATACTCCTGTCCAAACTGTATATTACCCAGACTGGGTGTCTATAGGAAAAATTACTAGAGTAGTAAGTTCAGCCAGACACCTGGGTTCCTTCAAAACTGGTATTTTGGAAACACGGGGAGGAATGAGTTTACATGGTGAACTGCTGATGTGGCACTGGCTATATATGAAGAATAAATTATATAGGATGGAGGAGCCATGTAAGTGCTTTTTCTGTGCTGCAAATTCTGTATGGATCTGTTCAGCCCAAATGCTCTACATGAAAATTTTGGTCACATGAAATGAGTCCTACTCTGCTGAAATGCATGAGAAAGGAAAAGAGGTATAGAATATTGGTGACTGTGATTTGGAACACTTAATATTCTGCTATTCTGGTTTCCAGAAATTTTGAATTAGTAGATTGACATTCCCCAAGCTGCCCCCGACTAAATTTATTGGGTTACAATCCCCATCCTTCCCAGCCAGCCAAGAGAAGGCTGTGATAGAAAAGAACAACTATAGCATGATTCTCTTAGAAAATAATTGTCTTGTTTTGTTTTATTACGATCTAGGCTTCTTTTGCAAAAATTTAACATACTAGCTGGCAGTTGCTATTTCCTCATAAATGTCATTAGTTTGAGGGTGCAAATCTTGAATCTCTTTACAATAACAAAATGAGTCCAGTAAGATGTGAATTAGTAATGAACAGAAGTGCCTCTGGCCATGTGTGCAGTCCCTTTTCTTCAGTAACAAGTAATAAACCTGTTCAGAATGAGCACAGTAACAAAGTGGAGCTTCACAACAATTGGGTAGGTGGCTACTAGGCAAGACTCTGTTTTTTAAAATAAAACACTGCATATCACATGTTTCAGGGCTGAGCTGTTGTATTTAGAGTAGATGCTGTGCAGCCTGAGCTCTTGTTCTTCAAATTTAGGCCCTGAATAGGTAAAAGACGGTTACCCAAAAATTCAGGACAACCTCACAAAAGGAGAGCCCTGTTAGAAGTTGTGCCATGCTAGAACAAAGGTCAGTTTTCTAGATTTTAATGTGTATTCTTTGCTTGGAGCATGCTAGGTCTGATGAAAACGAAGTCCTTCTACAACCATTATCTGGTAGGTTTTTCAAGCTCCATTCAAACAAGTCCCCAGCAACATTTGCCTCTGTCCCTATCACCTCCTCACCTTGTGTTTCTTTAATCGTCCTACAGTTCCAACAAAAGAATTATAGAGTTTGAAGGGGCCTCATGGGCCATTGAGTCCAACCTCCTACTCAATGCAGGAGAAGCTGGTTACATCCAGAGGACTGCAGCCACAGGCACTGCCAACAATAAATTGATTTACAAATCACCCGCTGGGTCTTTCTTGAAAAACCTCTCTGTTATTTTTCCGTAGAAAAGAATAAATAAAGTATGTATGCATGGTTACAGCCATAATATGTATCCTCTTCCCATGAAACAGTTGGCTTCAGGTAGCAGAATTAAGAAGGGGTGCCATTTTATTGACTCCATCCTCCATCTTGTTGCAAAAACATGTTCCACTTCACTTGAACACAGGCATCATTTTAATTTTTGGCTTCAAGTACAAGTATCCCACAATATAATATGTAAACTGGCAATTTTAAAGGTTGGCTTGCTATTTGATTCTTTATTGTTTAAGCGGATATTATGGCTTTAGCTATTTTAATTCATCTTATTTTAATATGATGTCAGCTGCTGCGGAAGCCTTTGGGCTCAGCATATGGGGCATAAATGTAGTAATAAAATATATACACAATAAACAATATGTCAACACCTTTTGATCTATGGATAATTAAACAGGTGGGTTGATAGGTATCATGTTGGGCCTACATTGCAGTTCCTTCATATCATACCCCAGTGAGTCTTCACCTTGAACAAAAGGTAACTTCCTGTTTTCCTCCTTGGACTATGAACATTCTCACCATGAGAACACAGTCTTCTTAACAACACATCTTAGCTGTAATCCTCTTGGGGAATTATACTAGTGTTACTCCTGTTTATGCTAATGGTTGTACTTTTTAGACTCTTGTATAAGAGGGGGGCCTTATGCAAGATATTTCTCTATTCACTTGCAGCACAACGGCACATGGGCACAACCCAGTCCCCACCCCCACCTGGAACATATATCAGGACATCCCCAGAATAGCCTGCAGGACAACTAGGAAGCTTCTAGAGGTACTGCCCTTTGCTTCTGTCGCCACAGTTGCTTCTGTCTACAGAAGTACATTAGCAATATTTCCCTCTGCCGATGTTATAAACAGGATCTCATTTCCTGCGTTGATATCACAATAATCCTGATTATCCATAAAGCAAAGTAAAGGATATTCAGGGTATCTGAGTTATAAGAACCTTTCAGGGGGGCAATCCAGATATCTCTTTGGAAATATGATCCCTCATGCATCTTAATTATTAGTAAATATTAACTAAATTGGGTTAATTATTACCCATGCTTCTCATTCTTCAAATGATGCTTTTTCACCTTGAGGTGAAAGCTATCTATGGTTAATCCCTTTGTTAAAATAGATGCCTAATTTGTATGCCCTCAAACAGGAGGAAACTGAGGGATTGTTTTCTTCTCCATCACTTGCTCACAGGATTCCTCTGGTTGCACTGGAGGATTTCCCAGCATGATATTCCACCCCTATAATTGCCCTGGATAGCATGCCTTTTAGAATTAGGAGAAACACATAAGTACTGGTTCTTTCCAAACCGAAGCCTGTGACAGTTTTTGTCATTACCATTATTACCTGTAGGAGGTGCTATTTTAGTTTCAGTAAGACCTGCATACCTCTGGCATTTTAAGCTATTTCACTGGGAAGTGCTCCAAAGTAAACTGATGAAAAGAGGCTTTCAAAGCCCATGAGTTCCCTGAGCATAGAGTTGCCCTTGTTGAAACAGGGTGGGTTTGCTGTGGTTTTCTTGGTTTCTTTGATTCAGTGCCTAATGCAGACTGTGGATAAAGCATCAACTCATCTCTAAACCAAGGGATTTAGGGCAGGATTCTTTAGAAGGCCTAGTAAACAGCACTGTGCTCTCTAATCCTGGGAGCAGGTTACTACCTGCTTGCTTCATATAAACTTTGTCAGCCACGGCGATTTCACATTGCAGTTGGGTTGCAAACATGCCCTCAGGACTGAAATGTTTATTGCAGGAGAGAAGGGATTGTAAAATATCTCTTGGAAAGTGGGAAGATGAAGAACTGAGCACCTAAATAAACACCAACAGGAACCATTCATGATGAAATCTCATGAATAAATAGAGACAAATAAAAACAATCCTGCTTTACCATCTGGTGATATGTTTCTTATGACAGTGACCACAAGTGGCCGGAGAAAGAAGTCTCTCATTCAACTGATCAGTACTGTGAGGACTGCTATATAAATATCAATATAGGACAAGTATTGGGACAGAGTTACAACAGAAAATAAGATATGGCAAGTTTGTGGCTACATAAGCTCAATGCCACTGTATTGATTCTAGATTAGCATAAACCATATGAGATGGCTGGACTTAATGGAAACATCAGCCTAAAAAGTATCAGGGCCTTCATCATGAATCTGGAGCCCAGCTAGCAACTCAGAGGCTGAGGAAACAGTACTGCCTATGAATGATGTACTGGGCCGGATATCACTGTGGAACCAGAGATAACCAAGACTATGCCTGATGCAAGAAACCTGAGCTTAATATTAGGGATGCCCCAGATCCTTGAGCCTTTAAGCCATTATCTGTGGCTTGCTGATACACTGCACCAGCACACAGATCAACAATACCTCCATAGTCTATTGAAGCCAGAGCATCAAGATCAAAAGTATGCTCAGTGTGACCTTGGAGATATGGAGGAGTGACTCGCCCCTTTAAAATTTTCTACTTTTTTTGAAGGAAGGGGGTGGAGCTTGAGAGTGGGGTTCAAGAATGAAGCACAAGAATGTTCATTCTGGCTTCAGAATTTGTCTGAGCACAAGGAGCTCTCCTGGGTGCTGCAATATCTAAGCTCCCACTTCAGACCAGAGCATGTCAACTTCACATCAACTCCTACACACTCTAGCACTGCTCCGTTTCCCAAAATGCTGTTGTCTAGCCACCTCTGCTACAAGTACAGTTGAGAGTGAAGGTCAGGGTATTACAAGAGATGTTACTTTTAGCAACTATGTGGGATAAAATGGAGGCCATGGGTAAGAAATATGGGGACTTTTTTTTTTTATACTGCAAAGATATCTCTGTGCTCAAGTTTCCTGCAACTGGCATCTAAAGAGCTTTCAATCTTGTAGCTATTCAGTAGTGAATGACAGCAAAAAGTCCCAGCTCTGGTTGGCTTTATAATGGGATCTGGAGCCTCACTGGGAAGATAGGAACAGCTCTCAACAGTTTGTTCACCTTGGTTAAATAACTCACATTTTTAAAAATATTTATTTATTTATTTTACTCAAGAGGAGGAATAACTTGAAATATATTAATTCAAGATCAGACAGGCAATCAAACTCACAGCAGTGGAGACCATGAAATTCCAGTAGAGTATTAGAGTCCCAACATTTACTTAGAAACACTAAACATCCTTCATCTTTTCAGATGGGAATCTCCACAGGTCACCTTGACAAAGCTGGTTAGAATCTAGCTCCCAGAATACTAGGAATATGTTAGGCTAGTCTCTGAGGTGAGTCCTGACAGATACAGACCACAAGAGAAAGTAAAATCACATGAATTGCATGTACATGGAGATCTCTGATGGGCTAAAACTAGGAATTCAAATACACATCTAGAATAAACCATGTAGCATAGCAGCAGCTGCTGCACTAAAGAAATTGTGACTTACAAAATCTTTAAGTTGTAGAGGCCAGAAAATGCTTCCCCTGGGATCCTTGAGAGATGATTTCCAGATAGGCGCCTGAAATAAACAGAAGAAGGAAGTCAAGATAATGTCTCTGGAAAGTCTAGTTGGGCCCTTTGTGATGACTTGAAGTACTTTGCCAATCCTGTCTATCAGATACAGGTTTGTGAGGGAAAGGAGGAGGAGAAAGAAGAGGGACTAGTAATTTCTACAACTGGATAAACTCATGGTGAATTCTATTTGTTTCAGTTATATCCCACTTTTCCTTCAGTTAACTCAAAGAAGCATGCAAGAGGCTCAATGAAGCATACATTTGTCAAATCTTCAATTTGTCCTCATAACAATTTTCTGAGGCAGATCAGAGAGTGAGAGAGAGACTGAGTTTTATGGCTCAGTATGAACTTGCAACTGGCTCTCCAAAGTCCCAGTCCAAAATCCTAAACATTACACTACACTGATTCTTAGTACCCCATGTTTCCTCCTTCAGTACTCCTACTAGATGAGACACAGAAGGTGGCATTAGGTACTAAGAAGCAACAATGGACATAGTTCACTGTACAAAACCTCTGACAGAGAAGCTTCTTTTTGTAATGGTTTTATCATTCTGAATCTTTCTTCTTCCTTCTCAACTTCTGACTAGCTGGAAGTTTTGAAAGGAAAAGGTGAATTTGGGTTGGAGGAACACAGACTTCTGGCATCAGGTTGCAGAAGTGAGTCTGCAGTAAACAATGCAATGAAGCTCGAAGTGGAAAACACCAAGATTCTACTCTAGTCAATTCTACTGTAGCTATGCATGCACTTGTCTACAAGACGCAAGGTAAACAGCAGCTGTCTCCAGGATCCCCTGCTGAAGATGTGTGAAGAGCAAAACAGAGAGAAAAAGGGAGAGCAGATATGCATGCCTCATCAGTTCCTCCACCCAGCATGTTAAAAAATAAAGCATGGATATATAAGTTTGGCCACCAAAATGGAAATATTGAGAAAAGTGGACACTTTTGGAAGAAATGTTCAAGTAATATCTAGAAAGGCTTAACTTTTTCCCTTTTGATTTGTTCCTTACTCAAGGATTATATGACCTGGTTGTTTCATTTCACACGTGGATTTTGTTAATTTCAAAGGAAAAAAAAATCACTGAAACTTGGTTGTTGTTGTTTTTTTTTGGTGTGTGTAGGAACCTATTCCTGTTCTTTCATCACTATTTCTGTTTTGGGTACCAAATTTTCTGTTAAAGAGGTAATGTCCAGGAGAACATCTGCTTCATTAACTGAGATATACGTGAATTGGCTTTATATGTAAGTTTTCTGTAGCTCATAGTGGAATCTCTATGATAAACCCAGTAGGAAAGGGTTAGAAATTACAAATAAATTTATTCAGATAACCACAGAAAGTGTTTTATTGATGTCTTTTAAAAATAATTAGACAAATTGCATAGGTCTGTCAAAGTCTATGAGTCACAGTACAAAAAAAAAGAAAGGCTCCGTATTAAGAGGCAGTATTCCTCTGGATGCTAGAAGACGGTTATGGTCTTTCCTCTCTTCTTGTACGTTTCCCAGCAGCGTCTCAATGACCACTTTTGGAAATGAATCTAAAATCAGATTAGTCTCTGGTTTGCCTCACCAAGACTTATCTATGCTTATAAATGCCTGGATATTTTCAGAACTCACCCAAATGATATATAAGGAGAACTTGGAAATAGTGCATTAACAAGTAAAGGCCTGTAACACATTACAGGGGGCAGGGGTAAGAAGTGCATGGTGATAGTCCTTTTGAAGACAAAGTATCAACTGCTAACTTTTGTTAATGTTTTTAATTTCTTAATGTTTATTTTTCACTTTTTTTTGGTGCTAAAATATTTTTGGTGGAAATTTGGAGACATTTCCCCCCACCAAATATTAGGCCATGGGTCTTAATCTGGGACCCAGGGACCCCTGGGGGCCCATGGAGCTCTCACAGGGGGTCTGCAAAGCCCTGCTGCTTAACATTAACAGCAGCAGCAGCAGTAGCAACAGGGATGCAGCAGCAAGTAGGGGGAGTGTAGGTACCAAAACTGTTCCTTCATTTGCAAATGAGGGAGCAGTTTGGGCATGTGCACAAACCTGCTGCTGTGTCCCTTTTGTCAGGGATGTGGCAGCAGGGGATGTGGGCGCAAAAGGATACGGTGGCAGGCGTGTGTGCATGCCCAAACTGCTCTCTCATTTGCAAACAAAGAAGCAGTTTTGGCACCTGCACCACCCCCATTGCCATGTGCCTGATGGAAGGGACATAGCAGGAGGCATGAGTGTGTGCCCAAACTGATCCCTTGTACAAGGGATTAATTTGAGCGTGCCCACACCCACTGCTGCAGCATCCCTGATGAAAGGGAGATGGTGGCAAGCATGTGTGCACATTCCAATTATGACTCTGGAGACCAGGGTTTAAATCCTCACTTGGCCTTGGAAACTACTGTGTGACTTCAGGCAAGTCACACTCTCTCAGCCTCAGAGAACGGCAAGGGCAGGAAGACTTGAAAGAAACCCCCCACGACAGGTTTGCCTTAGGATTGCCATAAGTCTGTTTTCCAAGGGGAGAGAGGCACATGCTTGCCTTCCCTCCGCCACATTGTCCTCCTCCCATCCCTTGCATTCCCCATCCCAGGCTTGTGAGGCTTGTTTTTCAAATGGACTTGTTTTTAAATGGTCTTTTCCTTTCGGGTGAACAAAGCCCCCTCCCACTGCTGTATTCACTTCTGATTAGTCAGGTGCTCCTTTCTCAAGATGGCTGCCGGAAGTAATTAGAATTGATTAGAACTCCAGAACTCCCCTCTTCTCTATCTGATGGGAAAGTACTGGTAAGCCTTTTAGGTTGTCTTTTTTCTCTCCCTCCCCAATGCTGGAGCCGGACACAAAGGAATGAGAGGGGGGGAGCTCTGGGGGGGGGTGGTAGAGGAATTGTGTGGGGTGGGTGGGAGTTATTCACATTTTTTTCTACTTTCTCAAGGGTTCTGTGGCCCGAGCCCTGGCAAATGTGGAGGGGCTGCTGTATAAAGAAGCTAAATCTCCAGATTGCAGCTGCCATTATTAAGTATTATGATGTCACCTGGCACAGAGTTTGGAGATGTTACGTTTTTGGACTATGGCCAGGCTGGGTGGGGGCATTCTGGGATTTTTTTTTTAAATCCCACGAAAAGCATGTTTTGCTAGCACATGGATGAGAATTAGTGCTCCCATAGTTACCTCTTTGCACACAGCCAGGGGTGGAATTACACTTGAAAGGCAGGAAGCAGCTCTGGAGTCAGCACTGGGGAGTTTAATGTATATAATGATGTATACATGGAAAGTTTGTTTTGTTCTCCTTGCCCTTTGAGGGAAGGAGCTTGAGGCGTGTGCCGAGTGTACCATGAGCCAACAGGAGCAAGCAGCTCTGCCAGCAAAGCTGTCAACACTGGTTTCAGTTGCCTATCATTAATCACAGACTATTTAGCCTTGTGTATCCTCCTGAGTCACAATAGCATTCTGTGCCCACAGTGCCACCCCTATTGCATTCCTGGTGTTTATCATCAATCAGCAAAATCTGCCTCCGCCAGTCCCTTTGATAAACTACAACTTTCTCAAAAACAGAACCCTGGCTGCTTTTTCCCATCAGAAGGAAGCCAAAATTAAATGCTATAGCTTAGCATTGAACAGCCTTAGAGGGCCTGAAGGCTATTTCTACACCCTAGGGCCCACTATGGACTACACCAGGCCCCCCTAATGTGAAAAGGGTACTCCTGGTTTCTGGAACTGTACTTCATTTATTTTTTAAACAATTGGTGGGTCCCTGCACCTCATCTTATAACAAAAATACTGCTCCTACAGGCTTCCAGGAGTAGACGACCTTTTTTCACTCACTTTTTCTATCTGGCTGGGGGTGATCTGAGAATCTTACTCCTTGAGAGAGGTTGCATCAATCTGCAAGTTGCCCTTTGACGGAGGAAATGTGTTGTGGGCTCATGATCTTCCTCCACCACTCTGCTTCATTGGGCATTTTAGGCTGCAGTCCTATATACTTGTTTAGGAATATGTCCGATGGAGCCCACTGTGTGATTTATTTCTGGGTAGATACGCACAAGACTATTATAACCTCCTCTTTTTGTAAACTGACCTTTGAGTCCTACCTTTGGAGGTGAAGCGTACATTGACCAGCAAGAGAGCCTTTCTGAGATGTCACCCCACTTATTTAAACATCCTATTTGAGGAGACCCGTCTTATGCCCCTTTGATTAATTTTCAGGCACCTAGTAGTCTCCCCAATTCTGTTTGCTCAACCATTTCTGTTTGTCCAAGTATTTTGATATAATAGATTTTCTTTAACTGAAAAGAAATCTGAAAGGATTTTATAGCACAAGGTTTAGCTATTGCTTTGTCTGATGTATTGTTTCATTTATACTTCCATTGTGTTAAAAAATTATTTAGTAGGCTGATATTATGATCTTCTCCTTTTTAAATATACTGTCTTAAATATGTTGGGTTTGTAAGAGTTTTACTGAGAATGATTTTGGATTTTTTTTTATCCTAGGTGGAAAACTGAGTTATAAAACTGAGTTATAAATATTTCATAGAATCATAGGGTTGGAAGAGACCACAAGGACCATCTAGTCCAACCCCTGCCATGCAGGTACACCATCAAAGAACTCCTTGAGAATTAGCAATCCAACATCTGTTCAAAGACCTCCAAAGAAGGAGAATCCACCACTTTCTGAAGTATACTCTCTGTTGAACAGCTGTTACTCTCAGGAAGCTCTTCCTAAAGTTTAGGCAGTATTTCCTTTCTTGTAATTTGTAGTCATTGTTCTAGTCTCTTGAGCAGCTGACAACAAGCTTGTTCCATCTTCAACATGGTATCTCTTCAAATATTAAAAATGGTAATCATATCAGTTTCAGTCTTCTCTAAGCTAAACATTCTCAGTTCCCTAGGTCATTCCTCATAGGACATAGTTTCCAGACCCCTTAGTGTCTTGGTCACCCTTCTCTGAACTTGAAATAACAAATGAAGATAAAATCAGAATGAAAAGCTAAGGGCTCAAGAGAGTTGGAAAATGGTAACACTTGGGTCTTGTTTTCTCATCATGAACACAAGCTTGTGTTTACGGTGTTTTGTTGTGCTGTCTTACCAGTCATGAAACAAGGTGTATCTAAGGATTGCAGGGCTTCCTTTGATTCTTCTGAAAGAGTTAGGATTAGCTCATAGATGAAATAATTTGATGAATGCAGTATCAGGTGATGCCTTGCATGTATGAATCATGCAAAACATACCTTTTGCTCCAATCAGTTCATATCTTTGGCAGGAATCAAATGTAGCCCATATACATATGAACTAGTCCTTAGTTTTTCAGGGTTTTTGGTGAAACAAAGACCAGTATTTCTGGTAGAAATCTCAAGTGTTCTCTTTTGTTGTATGGCTATGGTTTGGAAAGATGATTCATATAATGGTTCTTGGCTGACATTTTAACAGGCACATTATGTTTTACAAACTTTCTTTGATGCTAATATTAGTCTCCATGTCAAAAAAGTAAAGCATGACTTGGCTCACAAAGATGGTAAAATAATTCCTTTATGGGACCGACTAGTCCAGATATCTCATTATTACATGAGAAGACCTGTGCTGGATCAGACCAAAGCCCAATCTAGTACAGCATCATGTTTCTCACAGTGGCCAAAAAATGTCTACAAGAAATCCATAAGTACCATATGAGGGAAATAAAACTCTCTCACTCTTGTTACCTAGCAACTGATGCCCGGGGTATTCTGCCTCTGATGAGAGCCAGTGTGGTACAGTGGTTTGAGCATTGGGCTATCACCCTCAAGACCAGGGTTCCATTCCCCACTTGGCCATGGAAATCTATTCGGTGACCTTGGGTGTATCACACACTCTCAGCCATAGAAAACGCTGTGATAGGTTCACCTTAGGGTTGCTGTAAGTTGGACACCACTTGAAGGCACAGAACAGCAACAACAACTGCCTCTGATACTGCAGGCAACATACAGTTGTCATGATCATCAGGCATTACAGGCTTATCCTTCATCAAGTTGTCTAATCTCCTTTTAAAGTCATCTTTTGGTGGCTGTTATTACAGCTTGTGGCAGCAAATTCCATGACTTAATCACATGCTGTGTGAAGACATACTTCCTTTGGTCACCCTGAATCTTCTACCATTTGGCTTCACCAACTGCCCTCAGGTTCTAGCATTATGAGAAGAGAACTTTCTTTTAGTTATATTATAGTTATTTTGTATGTTTCTACCATGTTCCCCTTTAGTATGTTTTTTTCTAAACTAAAAAGCCCCAAGCAATATACTTTTCTTTACCTAGAAATGCAATACCGTTTTAGAGATGTGGTGACTAGAAAGGTACACATGATTCCACATGTGGTTGTATAAACAAATTCATTATGGTCCCTAGCATGGAATTTGCTGTTGTTGGTTGCCACACATTGGGTTAATGCTTTCATTGAGATATCCGCAACAATTGCAACATATGTTTCTTGGTTAGTTATTGTAAACTCTAACCCTCTAGAGTATATATAAAATTATTTTTAGTCATTTTATTTTGTTTTGCCTCTGTGTAGCAGAAAATTCCTGTCTGTGTGATGCTTTCTCCCCAGCCTATTGGTCCCAGTCCTCAATACTGCCCACAGAACAGTACAGCAGGCAAATGAGTGGGCAGTCGTGGCTCTAGCTGTTCCACGTGGCTCCCACTGTTTGTCTTTTTGAATAGACGGATGAGCAAATGACAAGAGTGGTGAACATCAGCAACTGCCAGAAAATGACCAACCTCTGCTGCCAGTCCTGATCTGAGACCTCTGTTTTTGGCTTTGAAGAGTTGCTGACAATTGGAATAGGCAGTACTAGCCTAATGGACAGATTTTATATAGGCTAGCTTGACATATTCAAAGCATGTAACAATGTTACCCATATTATATTACTTGGGATAAGAAAATAGCAATGTTACTTTTGCAAAATGATGTAAGCATCTGAAACACTGTTGTGCTATTTATATGAGCCTGTTTGGGCTCTAACATTTTCCGATGGCCCTTCTCTCAGTCCCACTATCTTCTTGGATTCATTTGTCAGGAACAGGGGAGAGGGCCTTCTTGGTGGCTGCTCCCAGGCTTTGAAGCTCTTTCCCTAGGAAAGCTAAGACAGGTCCTTGTCATTTCATTTTTGAATGTTCTTCTGTTTTGACTAGCTTTCTAAGAATTGATTATGAGAACTTTTAATGGTCTGCAATAACTGAGGATAACTGAGTTTCTGGACTGTAATACTCCAAGATATATACTTCTAAACATTTCACTTTTACAGTAGCCATCTTTAAATATCTTAAGGGATATCATGTAGAAGATGGGCAAACTTCTTTTCTCCTTCTACAAGGACTAGGGCTTTATTATATGCTGGGTTGTTGCATGATTGCATTAGCTTAGTTCTTATCACATGACTTCATAACTATTCCATTGTTGAATTGCATTTCCATTATTATTGGGTCATCTCTTTTCATTTGTGGGAAATACTGTGAATAGCTCCAACAATGCTACATGTCCACTATTGTGTATTCGTCCTATGGCATCATTTTGCTGTAATTCACATATTGTGGCAATCATGTGGTGTCAGTGGGTGCTCTTCTCCCTTTCCCACCTCCCTATCCTCAAGCAAGGTAAGCTTATTGCACTTCCACTGTTTGGACAAAGAGGAATTCATGGTGCAGGTGAGCAACATTGCTTGTACGCCATTTTTGTGTAATTGCTCACTTGTACTGCCCTGTCATCAGCATGCCACGATTACACCATTGTGGCAAAACAGCCACGACTCCAGAAGGGCGAAATGCTGAAATGGCAGGGAAACACAATGCCAAAATGATGGGGAGGAAGTATATGCTGAAGCTGTGCAAAGAAAAAAAGGAAAAAAATAGCTTCTGCAGTAGGTAGTACAGATAGGGGAAGGGAGGTGGAGTCAGTGGAGTGAGGCAGAAGACTGATTGCAGCAATGTACATCACCCGGCTGGCAGCATAATGTTATTGCAGAGATAGTGTGATAGTCATTGGCCCTTTCTGCACCAGGCAATTAGAACAGGGCAGTGCGTCCTTGCACGGAGGCCGTCTGCACCTTGGAGTGGACTAGGAGTGGACTACTTACTGGAGATCCGCACCTCAGTCTGCTCCAAGACGACCCCAAGTAGTCTTCCAGCGTGTCTTTGAAAGACTGGAAAAAACAGGTCTTTATTTTCCTGGAATGCACCTTTGCGTTCCTGCTCCCTTGTGCAGATTCGCAGGCTTGCACCAATGCGAGCCTGCGATCTGTGGAGGGCGGGCTTTAGGCGTGGCAAGCTTCAGTGGTTGGTCAGGACCCACGACCAACCGGAAGCCGCCATTTTGGAAGCCAGAGGCCGCCATTTTGGAAGCCGGAAGCCACCATTTTGGAAGCCGGAGCCGCCATTTTGGGAGCTGGAAGCCGCCATTTTGGAAGCTGGAGCAGTGCGGATCTACAGACCTCGCACTGCTCCAATTCGCCCTGGACCAAGGAGGAGCCCTGCAGAAGGGCTTCAGGGACAATCCGCGTTGCTTTGGACCCCAGAAGAAGCGGTGAGTAACGGCACGGAGCGATTCCCTCGCCTCGTGCGGAAAGGGCCATTTTTCTCTACCAGTATGTTTTCATGTCCTTAAATAATGAAACTGCTGTGAGACAACAGGGTGGTGATAAAGCCCTGGGCTATACAGTTATTACTACAATTAAGGCCATTTCTGCACTGTACTGTTATAGTGCTATTATTGCACTTTCAGCATCCTATGGAATCCTGGGTTTGCAGTTCAGGGTGGGGCATTTAGAATTCTCAGCCAGAGAGCTCTTTGGCCTCAGTAAACTACAAATCCCAAAATTCCACAGAATGTTGAGAGTGGAATAATAGCACTATAAAAGTGTAATGCAGAAATAGAGTAATAGAATCATAGAGTTGGAAGAGACCACAGGGGCCATCCAGTCCAACCCTTGCCATGGCCTAAATCAAACAGCAGTAGCTCAGCAAGAAAAGGAGGAGTCAAAAGCTGAGCTGAGTTGAGGTAGCGAACCCCCACTCCTCTTTAGTGGGAATCCAAATCTCCCCTCATTTTAAAAAGTGATGAATGACTATCTTCTCAGCAGGATGCTCATCTTCCTCCTTTATACTATTTGAAGACTGGATGAAATAAAACAAAATGGCGAGCTACAGTGAAAGCAAAGGGTTGTTGGGGAGAGCTGGAAAGACTTAAATTGACCAAATCAATTTGCAAGCTATTTAAGCACGTTCAGTAAAAACGTACCAATTGTTGGCTGTTGACACTGTAAATAGCACTTTCCCCCAGAATGTATATTAAAAAAAAGCAAAAAGAAGCTATACTTACAATTCTTCTAGAAAGCGCAGGTGGTGGAAGTCACCAGGGAGCAGTTCACTGATGTTGTTCATGCTCAAATCACTGAGATACAAAAAGAAAACAAGACAGAAACCAGAAGTTGGAGCAATTATAATAGAGTGATGTCCTAATAAAACATTTAGATTGAAAAAAAAAGGCATCTACCCAAAGGAAAGGAAAGAAAAGGAAAGGAAAGCAAAGCAAGGAACACTAAGTGATCTATCCCATCACAGTTGCTCAACCATGGGAGAATATGAGGCTTTCTGGATAATGAGCATCCACATTGTGCCCTGCCATCGGGCAGAAGGCAGCAGCTACCTAAGGCAGCAGATTCTGGGTGTTATGAAGGGCGGAACATGGTTAGTTATTTAATTTTTCATTATTTTGTTGTTAGTGATAGGGAGGAAAAGAGCTTGTGGGAGTGTCTGCCTCAAGTACACCAACATAAAATAATTGGGTTTAGATACTGTGTATCTTGATTTGGTGTGGAAGGGATAGGACACTATTTGCTGCTCTGCCTCAGGTAACAAAACATTTTGGGTTGGCTCCAAGAGGATTTTACTATCAGTATCAGTATACTAGACCCATTGCTTGCCAGCTCATGACCAAAAACACTACTCCTTACACTAAAAACACAACAGTGTTCCCAGTGTTTACGTTGCTTTTTAACAGTAAAATTGAATACTAAACTCAGCGTTGTCCATGCCATATTTCCGATTTCTGTGTATCTTTGTGAAAGATGGACAGCTGAAGGAAGCTGATAGGAAGAGAATCACTTCATTTGAAATGTGGTGTTGGAGGAGAGTTCTGCAGATACTTTGGACTGCTAAAAAGACAAATAAATGGGTCCAAAAACCAAATCAAATCTGAACTCTCCCTAGAAGCCAAGAGCACCGAATTGTGACTGTCACACTTTGGACATAGCATGAGAAGACATGACTCACTAGAAAAGACAACAGTGCTTGGTAAGGTAGAAGACAGTAGCATAAGAGGAAGACTGCATTACAGATGGATAGACTCAAGGAAGCCAAGCCCCTGAGTCTGTGGGATCTGAGCAGGGCTGTTGACGATAAGATGACTTGGCAGGTCTCCCATTCACAGGGTTGCCATAAGTTGAAGTCTACTTGATGGCAGTTAACAACAATAACAATAAATAAATAAATAAATAAATAATAACTGGTATCTCATAGGCATGGAGTAATATTGTATTTTTTAAGAGTACCAGTCTAAATCACAAGTAGGTCCTACTCTCTTTTTGCTCATGTACCGATAGTAGAAAAGAGAACCTGTTTCTTCAGAGTCTCCAGCATTACTTCCTCTTATTCATCATTTTAATTAATTGAAAGTATAACATTATGTTGCTTGTCACCCAAAAGTAACTTGTTGCATTTGTCATTAGTAGTGCATTGCTTTTAAATTGCTTCCAAAAACCTCTCAACTTTAAATGCCCATAGACATTATTCCTTATACGAAAAATATGTAACATGGTTCCCAGCTGTTGCACTGATTTTTAATAGTAACATTATTACAACTCATTCCACCCACCCCCAGCCCCCGCATAGGACATGTTTCTAGGCCATTTGTTGTTGCATTTAACATGGAGTTTCCAAACTTCTTGCTCTTCTGCTGCTTTGATGAAATTTTTGGCTGCTACATCACTCCTCCTCTATTACCTGTCCCACATTTCCGTTGGCAACAAAGGTGTGGATGTGGGAAGAAAATACACGTCAGTGTGAGAGCTTAGGAAAACCTTTATGGCACAAATTCTAAATCCTACCTCTTAGAATATATTTAGCTTTTAATAGCATTTCACAGTATTTCAGAACCTGTAATTAACTTTTTGCTGTTTTATATATGTTTTATCCCATTTTTCATGTGCTGGTCCTACTGTCATTATCTACTGTTTTTATGATATAAGGGCTGGAATCTTGGCATCTGACAAATGTGTAAGTTCCCCTGTGGAGCAACTGGACCCTTTTTGTCAAAGCTTAAAGGGCCACATTACATTCAAGGTTGAAAAAACAGAATTTATTCTGTATGCATGCACATTGCAGAGAGATATATATGCACATTTAGTTGTATTTAGTTGGACATCTGGGGCCTTTGTTCAGTAGTGCAACATTGCCATTCAACAGAAGGACTGTATAGTACAAGGAATGTATAACTTCATATGTGGAGAATTACCCTCTTTGTCTGTGCCTGCCAGCATTTCTTACTTACGGCAATCCTATCATGGGGTTTTCTTGGTATGATTTTTCAGAACAGGTTTGCCATTGCCTTCCCCTGAGACTGAGGCGACTTGTTCAAGTTCACCTGGTGGGTTTCCATGGCTAAGCAGGGATTTGAACACTGGTCTCCTGGAGTCCTAGACTCAAACCAGTAGATCACATTGGCTCTCAGATTTACTCTACACCCCTTCTGTGTAGAGAATCTACTTTGTACAACCCTAGTGAGACCTATATAATGTTGGTGGGCCTTTGGTTTTGCTGTTGTTCTTTTTTAACTTTATTGTGAGACTACAGAATGGTCTGTCCATGAAATGGGAGGTAAATATTACAGATAAAACAAATAATCAGAACCTCTGTGTCATTTCTTATTATATTTCACTTCTGTTTATCATAGTGCCGTCCTGGAATAATTTCCCCAAGTTTCCTGTATGCAGGTATATCTTCCTCCAGGAACTGCATACTTAGGGTTTTAACATTTTTTTTTGCAAGGAAAAAAAAAAAAAAGCTATGTGCACCCAACATATCTGATGAAGCTTGACAACAAAAGAACTTGAAGCACAGAGACAATTGGTTTCAGTGATTTTGCAGCTGCCATATTTAAGGATTACAAAGTGGCCAGGACATGTTATGTTTTGTCTGAGGGTAGAGAAAAACTACAAGATGATAACTCAGTGGAAAATATTTGGTTTTTTAAAAAGAGGAGGAAGTTTCCAATACAGAAGGAATGTGGGAATAAAATAATAGTCAAGATGATTTGGTCCAAAATAATCATGGCAAAAATGTACATCTTTCTGCAATGAAGCAGCCGTGACTGCAGAATGAACCAACAGAAAAAGTGCATGGAGTGTGCTAAATCAAGAATGGAAAAATATAGGGTGTGGTAGACTGCATCCTCAACTCATGTGACTACAGCATCCAGGTAGACAACTGATGGGCATCATTCCCAATAACACTAACTTTGTGTGGTTCCATACCTCTCTGTTTGGAAGTTGGATGGGGCCACCCAAATGTAGGAGAATTATTTTCTGCAAAGTCAAAAGAACCTCTGGCTATGGAAAGCTACATTAGCTTGCAGGGAACACAATTTAAAAACTTACAAAGGTATTCCAACCATGGACTGATGTTCACTGATTTCTAAGACCTATAAAAAGTTGAAGTATTTGTTGAAAAAGCAGACGAAACTGGAGGAGATAGAATTGGGTCTTCTTAAGCCCATAACATCTTCCAGCTGGCATTGACTAATGTGACAAATCTGGTGGATCTAGGGATTCAATTTCTTGCTGCAGGACACTCTGAGTTTCAGAGCAAAATAGGAGAAAAATGGAAAATGGGTAGTATTTTTTTTTGCAAATGTGATACAGTGGGGGAGGGGAGCATGCAACCTGATTCTTTAAACAAACTGCAGACCGCTGCCACCCCCAGTTTAACATTCTGGTTTTGGGGCCAGAAAAAAGGCAGTCTGAGCCATCTGGAGAGGGTGAAGTTCACAAAAACATCCTTGAGCCACACATTGCCCATCCTTCGCTTACAGAAACCTGGAGGACTATGCCTCTCGAGATTAAAATGTACAATTTTGCAGATGGGGGAGGGACTGTGCCCCTTGAGATTAAATATATAATTTTGTGGGTTCCCTTTTCATTATACAGGTATTTTACCCCCACTGCATCTTCCAGTATTCAGAAACCTCCCCTACTTTGCTTAGATAGCAATAAAGTTTTCAGGTTTGGACTGGCAGCCTGTTAGCACTGTATATCACTATATATCACAACAGAGAAAGTTTTCTTTTGGGTAGAAAAGTGGGGGAGATTTCCCTGTCCCCCCCATCCCTCCTTAGCAAGCCTCTGCAAACACAGCAAGGGCCCCTGTTCCAAGTTGGCTAGAACCATGCAGGACAGAACTACAGTTACTTATTTTGTGTGTTTCTATGCTGCTGTTTGGTCAAACAGCTCCAACAATTCAAAATCAATGCAACAACAAAAACAAAAACAATAAACAACATGGCAAAGCGAAACAGGCATGTACAAACTGATAGAAAAGTCCCAGATTTTGTTCGTATTCTTTCCAATTGTAGACTAACAAGCAGCTATAAAAAGTCTCTGATCATACTGGGGGCTAACAGAATATATTCTGGGATAAACAAAATATCTATGGATCTCCAAAATAAAATGGAAAAGAACAGGAACAAAATCTGGGACTTTCTGGTCTTTTTAATCAGCCTGGGACCTTTCCACTCTACACTGTGGAATAATAATGCTATTATTCCGCTTTCATCATCCTGTGGAATTCTGAGGTTTGTAGTTTACCGAGACCGAAGAGCTATCTGGCTGAGAATTCTAAATGCCCATTGTTAGACTGCAATCCCCAGGATTCCATGGGATGTTGAAAGTGGAATAATGGCACTATAACAGTGTAGTGCGGAAATGGTCCTGGATGCATCTATAATGAAGCCAGCAATAAAAGATCAGATAGATTGAGACACAGAACTTTAAATGTTCGAGAGAACAAAATATTAGTTTCCTTGTACTGAGAGCCAGAGTAGTCTAGTGGTTTGAGTGTAGACCTATGATGCTGGAGACTAGGGTTCAAATCCTTGCTCAGCCATGGAAACCCATGGTGACCTTGGGCAAGTCACACTCTCTCAGCCTCAGAGGAAGGCAAAGGCAACCCCCCTCTAAACAGATTTGGTCAAGAAAACTCTGTGACATGGTCATCTTACGGTTGCCATAAGTTAAAGGCACACAACAACAACAAAGTACTGGAAAAGAATCAGAGTAGGCACCAAGTAAACATCATGGGATAAAATTCCATAAGTAAGTGCCACCACTAAAAAGACCCTCGCACTCTCAGATGCTTGGGGTATCCAGGTGAGAATCTCTGCCAGTGAGCTCATCAACACACAGGCTGATGGAGGAAAAGGTGTTCTTTCAGATACTTAAGTCTTAACTCTAGCTGAGTTGGCTTTCAGAATGGGAAAAAGGTATAGTATTAAATAAATTAAAGCCAGCTTAAATGCTAATCACTCAAGTTGCTTCAATTCTGGTTCAAAATGACTACAAGTCATTTAAATACTGCTGTGATAAATTTCAAGCTTCAGTTTCAGTTAGTTTTCTAGCAGCCATGTTCTGAACTAACTCTGGTTTCTGGACAATTTCCCAAGGAAGCCCTTCACTAAATCTCAGATCACCTCTGTCAGCTCAGTAAGGGAGCTTACTATACAATGGGGTGGGCAGGACGCTATATTATTCCTGTTCTTTTCTTACTGTGCAAAAAAACTCAAAGCCAATGAACTACAAAATTGGAATTTTCAAGAGAGAGATGGAATCCCAGTGGACCTCAATTGCTTTCTCTTCCCAACCTGCAATCCTGTGTCAGTGCTTCACTAAGAACTGAAGGGGACACAGGTGAATAACGCCTCCATCACGGCCTCAGTAGTGTAAACAGGTCAACTTCATTTCTGTTTGCTGTGAGAATTCCCAACTGGTATACACTGGAAAATTAAGAAAAAGTTCCTGGAAACTGAATCACATGTGATTCAGAGTCAAGCTTCATAACTCATTTGTCCCTCAAGGGGCTCCTTAATTCAAGTGCTTTGATGTCTTTTGCTTCCCATAAACAGGTTCTTTTTTACTTTTGCTTTTAGTTGGTGTTTTTTCTTTTTGCCTAAAAGGCAGAAAGATACTACATTACCCCCACCACCACCACCATTAGCTTACAGAGTCCGCTGATAGTTTTCTGCCTCAACAGCATGTTTCTTAAGAACACCAAAAGCCTGGGGGTAGCTTGCTTCTGACGATCACTTGCCCCATCAGAGCCCATTTTTAAAATAGATTTTATACCAAGCCCTACACAAATGAACATCCATGCAAAATGTAACATACCAAGTAAGCACACCAATATTTTTTCACACACAGTACTTTGAAAAACACTTTTGAAGCTCTCTCAAGCTATATGCGTAATAGTTATTAATCTGACATGGAAAACAACATACACAAAAATTCTAGCCCCTGTACATTATTCTCAAGTCACTCACATTACCTGTTTAAGCCTTAGCACCCTTCTGAAGACTTAACAGCCTAGTGAAAAATAAACTGATTCATATGAACCTCCTCAGTTACTGAGCAAATGAGAAGCCCTCTGTTGTCCCCAACATGGGGGACAACTAGAGCACCAGGCCTTTGGTGCTGACAATTCATGTGGGGCTGCCACTGCCCAAGTTCTCCCAAATTGTGAGAGATCCCTTGAACAATGTGGGAGAGATCCCATAAGTCCTTTTACTGTTGCAAACTTTTAAAGAAAGTTTGGCCAAGAAACATCAATTTGTGGTCAGGATGGTAACACTTACTAATAGGAAAGAGCATGCAAAATAGGAGAAGCCTGCCAAGAAGTGAGAGATTCTGCCCCCTCCTCTCTTCTCCTATCCCACCAAGTTAATCAAGTGCAAGATATTTTTGCACTGTGAACTCAGTTTGCAGCAACTGAAGTAAGCTGAGGACAAAGGCAGAAAGTGGGAGAAGAGAAAAACTGGGACATTTTAAAGCAGCTGAAAAAGTGAGATGACGGAAAATTAACTAGGACTCTTCCTCTCAAATCAGGACAGTTGGATGGTATGTTGGTGCTCTCTCGTTTCTCTGAAAACATGTTATAGAGGGGGGGAAAACGCTGAGGAAAGCCTTAAGGACCCTCACACATATATATAACAGACTGCAAGAAACTAAATGAGAAAACAAGACCCACCACCCCATAGGAAGCCTGATCAAGCTGGCGCGCATGGGATGGGTACTTCTTCACCCTTCCACTTCTTGAGACTTGAGTTTTATAGTATTAAGTCTCAAGAAGTGCTTAAATGATGAAATGAAGATATTTGTGCCAGCCCCTTTAATGACTATTTTTAGAAGTATAAAGTGAAGACTATGGCTAAAACTAGGGTCAGTCAGGACCCAAGCATGGGGTTTATGGGTCTTAATAAAATATCTCTCCAACCTTCTTCTCTTCATAAACTGAGCTGTCGTTGTTGTTGTTACTGTCCCTCAAAGGTTCCTCATCTGAAGCAGTATAATTTTGGTAGGAATGTATTTTCTCCCTCCCTCTGGTCTTTTAGTATGATATGGATCACCACAGCTTCTGTCCGGAGGCCTGTAAGTGACTCTTGCTTCCAGCCTCATTCCCTCTTTCAATGGCTCAGTGGCAAAACCTCCATTTAAAAAACTCCTCTCATGTGAGTAGTCCACTTGTCATATACTGTGTCATCAGCTCCATACATAAGATTGTGTCTCCTTTTCTCTGAAGCCACTTCTCACAATGTTCCTCAGAATATTCCTGAAGTCCTATAGCAGCCATCATCAAGCTGGAGCTCTCCAGAGATGATGGAGACACCTGGAGAAGTTGGACGCTTCTGGAGGGCACCAAGTCTAGAGGGTATAATTTCTGATTCCAAGTTTTTCAGTTTCAGAAACTCATGTGAACTCACTGTTCAGATGAAGCCAGCATGCTCTGATTTGTAAATCTCAGAGGGTTCAGCATGTGGTCCTGGAATTTACTAGATAGTTGTTTTTTTTTAATGTAGTCAATTTCTGTGCCACCTTTCAGGGTAAATATTCTCAGAGTGACTCATAGCAATAAGGCTAATGTAACTATAAAATCAAACAAAATAGGCAGCACGATAGTATTTACACATGAATAAAACCCATAATATCTCTTAAAATGAATAGAGGGCATCTACAGCTACCTTTGAATTAAACCTCTCCTACTCTAATAAAATTCAAAACTTCCTGTGGTAAATTCCTGTTTTGCACTAAAATGAAAATATGTCTGGAGACTTAGGCCATTTCCGCACTACACTTTTACAGTGCTATTATTCTACTTTCAACATCCTATGGAATCCTGGGCTTTGCAGTTTAGGGATAGCTATTCAGAATCCTTAACCAGAGAGCTCTTTGGCCTCAGTAAATTGCAAACTCCAGAATTCCACAGGATGTTGAAAGTGGAATAATAGCACTATAACAGTGTAGTGCAGAAATGGCCTTAGTGACCAGTCTCCTATGTCATACAGATATGGATTCTATTTCACACTTAGGGCTATGTACATCGTAAGTTAAATATATAGCATGCAGTGACCCCTTAAGTAAGGTACGCAACCCTGGTCCAGTCTGAGCAGGGAATATTCACATCTTCCTATTGTAACCTTTTTCCCATCTCAGATTTCCATCTCGCTCCTCTATGATTCACAGGGCAGACCTTCCTCTGTGTCCCAAGGGCAATACACTATGCAAGAGAGTCTGCTTTCTGCTGAATTATCCCAGCTGTGGTGCTATGGTGCCCTTCCTTTGGAGAGACAATCAGTCTATTGATCTAATTTCAGCACTAAGTTAAAACATGGCTTTTCACTAAAACTTTGGGGTCCAGTGATTATAGATTGATTAGTTGTGGATTTTCTGTTCATATCCTCATTGTTGTTGTTGTTGTGTGCCTATAAGTTGTTTCCAACTTATGGCAACCCTGAGGTGATCCTATCACAGGTTTCTCTGGGCAAGATTTGTTCAGAGGGGGGTTGCCTTTTGCCTTCCTTCAGGGCTGAGACAGTGTGACTTGCCTAAGGTCTCCCAGTGGGTTTTCATGAGTGAGTGGGAATTTGAATGCTGGTCTCCTTAGTCATAGTGCAATGCTCAAACCACTGTACCATGCTGGCTTTAGTATATCCTCATATTCTATGCTGTTTCATATGGTTTTGAAGTGTTTGGAATTGTTCTTTGACAAAGTATCAGTTGTTTTAAATAAGAATCATAAAACTGTTGAAGTTGGAAGGAACCCCAAGAGTTATTCATTCCAGCCCCCAACAATACAGGACATTGACAGCTAAAGCATCGCTGACAGCTGGCCACCCAACCTCAGTTTAAAAACTTCCAACGGACAGGCTACTATTTTTCAAAATAATGCATATCACTGGTTAATAGCTCATATGATGAGGAATTTCTTTCTAATGCTGTTTGTTCTTTTATTATTTGTTCTAATGCTGTTTGTTTGCAGCTTGCACTGAGGTCTTTAGACATAGGGTAGGATATAAATATTTAATTAACCAATGAATAAAGAAATAGGGAGGAAAACTCCATTGCCCATTTTTTAAAAGGCCCATGTAGGGAGAAGGATAAGTTAATAGGGAAAAGGCAGGGAAGGAAAGGTTGACATTTCCTCACCTCACCCTTGTCATCCTGACAGTGCCTTTACTGGGATGGGAGTATGTCCCCAACACTCTTCTCCACACATGGCTGGCTGCCTATGGATGGGAGCATGAGCAACATGCTCCTTCCTTCCACAGTGCAGCCAGACTCTTTCTTGTGCTGCACTGGGGAAGGAAGCGCATAGATCATGCTTCCTCCTACCCCACATGGCTGCCGGCGATGGGAGCATTGTGTGATCGTGGACCATTAATGGATTTTTTCTGTTAATGATATATCTTGTGATTGTGATGGGTGGAGACATGTTGGCCACAGGACAGCAATGATGTTGTGGGGTAGTAGGAATCGTGGACTGCAATACTAAATACTAAAACCACTATACCACGTTGGCCCAAAACCTCTCATAGTGAGCAAATATTCCCACTGAAGAGAGGTTCTAACATAGCAAGGCATGTATCTCAGCAGGTGTGAAGGACGGAATATTTTGCTACGTATTTCCTACGTTTTTAATGCCAATGAGCCTGCTTTACAATGTATCAGGGATGCAAAAAGAACACAGGACCAGGTATCATGAAAGGACTCATCAGTTCCTTCAACTTTTCTTCCCCCATGCCTACCTCAATTCACATATTTCATGCTCATTTCCTTATCCTCTGTTGATGCTACTTATAGTGCCAGTGAATTCTCTGCACTGGCACAGATTCATCTGTAACTGAAATAGATCCGTCATCAGGGATAGGCATTCTGGGCACCTGCTGAGACTCACTCTCCTATAGGGGAGCCTTTGTCAACCTCCTGAGGTCTTGGCCTTGCTGCTCCTCCTTCTTGCTATTGCTGGCTGTTCATCAGGCTTCCCTCAGCATGCAAGCAATAGGAAGAGTAAAGGGGTACAGCAGCATCCTTCATTAGACTTGCACATACTCTCCAACATTTCACAGATAAAAACTGAGACACATATGACCAAGCAACATTACAGTGTAGCCATCATGGCAACAGTTGTTAATGAGGAAAAACACAGTAGGGGAGCTAACAACTGAGCCTGCTGGGAAGGTTAAGATTCTACCTCTCTCTTCTCCTTTCCCCGCTGTTGGGTTGACTGAGCACAAACTACTTTTGCATTTTAAACTCAGTTTTCAAGAATGCAGGTAAGCCAAGGGCAAAGATGGAAAGTGGGAAGAGAGAAAAACTAGAACATTTTAAAAGCAGTTGAAAAAATGGAGTGAGACAAGATTAACTGGGATTGTGCCTGCCAAACTGGGACAGTTTCTGAGCAGTTGCACAGATTGAGCATAAATGAAGGGACACTAGGAGGCGGTATCCCTTCTGAAACATCCCCTCAAAACCTGGAGATAGCACTCAACCTAAGCACCTGCTGGCATTCCCCCTATCTTGATCTCTTTCCATCTAACTGCTCCCGCAAGTGCATATTTCAGTAAAAATCCCTGTTCTTAAAACCACAGGAGAATAAAACAATGCAAATACTCAACAAAAGAAAAGAAAAAGAAAAAAGGTATTTTGTTTTAAACAGAAAGTGAATATTCTTGGTGACATGAAGGCAAAAGAGTTCAAGACGCAGTGCCCACAGGTGTTCAGGTGACAGTAATATCAATGAGATTGTATTGAATTGTTTTTTAATCAGAATTTAACATTCCTGCTACAGCTTGAGGGAATGAACACTTCTTGTTTCAAAAGGTAATTAAAAGAGGTCAAGAAAACATGATTAAGCCCATAGTTTTAAACATGTATGTTCCAGGACTAAAACATATTTAGGTTGTTTCCACACTAAAACCCTTTAACATTTTTCATGCATTGCTCTTTGGCAACCAACAAATAAACAAACAAACAAAAAACCAGAACCAAACCAAACCAAACCAAAACAATCTCTCCAATAATTTCGAACAGAACTCCATAACATATAATGGATATATAAGATTACAAAATATTCCAGTGTGTTATAATAACAGTTGCTATGAATTAATTTTGTTACAGTACATGTAATTATTAACTGCTATTTATCATCTATGCCTTTTTTTAAAAAAAATCTTTTAATTGACTATTTTTCCCCAGTTAGATTGAAAATCAAGGAAGTGATAAGCTCATTATAATTTTATAGTCCCCTTAAACTAATTCTTTTTGAGGTCCCTTCCTTGACAACCTTGAATTCCTGTCTTATTTACAGTGTCAAAGGTACTAGGACTCTACCAGAAAAATACATGGCAACTGGAATGATATGGCAGAGGTTAGGATTGCCCAAAGATCTGACTCTATGAGAGCTTAACTACGCCATGCCAAAAGCCAATACAGACTGGTTCCAGTCAATGTTATCAGTGCACACAGCTGGTTCACCCTGCAAATATCACCCGCTGAATAAAAACTACTGAGTAAAATGGTTGAGGAAAAATACTGCATTTTTTTATATCCCGAACACCAACTTCCTCCATTCCTCTTTCATACCCTACAATTACAATGCTATGAATCATAGAATCGTAGAGTTGGAAGAGACCACAACTGGCCACTGAGTCCAACCCCCTGCCATGCAGGAACACATATCAAAGCATTCCCAACAGATGGCCATCCAGCCTCTGTTTAAAAACCTCTAAAGTAGGAGTCTCCACCATGAATCTACTTTAACTGCCATGGATGCATCCTGTGGATACCTTGGATTTGTAGTTTGGTGTGGTATTAGAATCCTGTGGCAGAGAATTATAAATACTTCACAAAACTACAAATTGTAGAAATCCGTGGCGGTTAAAGTGGAATCACAGTGCTAAAACTGTGTAGTGTGAAACTGACAGAAAATGGTGTTTTCATCATTGTGGCAGTAGTTTGCACCTGGCCGAGATGAATACTGGGGTGCCTCTCCTGAACAACTCTCTCTTGCATTTTTAACAGCTCAAGCAATTAGGCTCTCCACCCCCCACAACGTGACTTCTGGAGCTTCACATAGGTATAAAAAAGCAAATTGTCCATTCCGCAAAGTTCTGGCAGGACCTTACCTCTGATCTCCTGCCAACTGCTTCAAGGTAGATTGGCAGGGAGCAGTCTGGTGAAAACAGCAACAACCATGGCACACACTGCCAGAATGGTGTGTTATACAAACAGCTGCTCTTGCCCTCAAGTTTCTTCTTCCCTGCATGCACTACCAGTAAGGTGGTTGTGGCAAAATAGTCTCCGATTTTTTTAAAAAAACTCTCAGTTCTTGACACCTAATGGTGTGACCTAATAAGCTTTGCCAATATCATTTGCAAACTGAATTAGCACTGTTTCAGAGCTTGGGAAAGTTACTTTTTTGTATGAGGATTCTCAAAGTCAGCATTCCTGTCCATGCTCGTTGAGGGATCTGGGGGTGGTAGGCCACAAAGGTAAATTTTCCAAGTGCTAGACACTGTATGCTCTAGAATCTTCTGATGTGTGCTGGATTAGCACGGCCAATATGAAATGGTACTTTGGCAGCTAATCGAGGTGGACACATTCTCTGACTATATAACTAGGTATGGGCTGATCCAAGTCTCTTTTTGGGTACTTCCTCCTTCTTTCTTTTTGTGTACTTCCTTTTTTCCCCACCCCTAAATCTGTTCCATGTGTGGAATTTCATTTTTTAAACAGGGAAAAACAAACATGAATGTTACATATATTGTTCAAATGGAAGCATTAATGGATGCACACTTCCACTGACTATCACACATTTGTGTACATTTTAGAAAATGATACAACATTCTTACATATTTTTCAGATATGTGCACCTTGTAGAACACATTTTTTATTTTTCAAAAAAGTGAGTTAATATTCATTCACATACACACAAACACACATATATGCTCATTTCATGAATTTTATATCTATCTATCTATCTATCTATCTATCTATCTATCTATCTATCTATCTGTTATATATACTGCCCATGATTTAATATAGCCACCTTCAGAAGACGTGCATCCAGAAAGCTAGGAAATAAAACAACTGTAAGAAACAAATAATGTATAGTTTGTACATCTCAAATAGAAGCTACAGTACTTTTCTATAAAATATCTCTAGCCATTTTGGTGGTTTGTGCTTAATCTCACATTTTAGAAATGTCAGGGTTCTTTGGGATTACAGTTCACATTGTCTACCTTATTGCTACATTGTACCACTAGATTAGGAAATTTTTTTCTTCCCAGGACAGCTATTGGCATTTCTGTGGCTCCTATATACTGTTCAGTTCTCTTCAGAAGTATATTTTCAGAAGAATTAGAACCTATTCTATCTAATCCAGGTAATCACTATTCCAACAGTTTCCATTTCCTACAAGGGAATAGTTCTTCCTTTCCAACACGTGGCTTTTCTTCTTTTCTACAAGAATACCAAAATGACAGGCTATGTTTTAATAGCTTTTGCATATGCTCAGGATAATGTGACATTGGATTTTATATGCTCCTTTGTCACCTGAGTGCTGAGAGGGCTACAGATGTTAACTTAAAAGGCATGACCCATGCATATAACATACATCTCTTTGGTTCCATCTCTTTGTCATAGATATTAAATAGGCTTCTCCAGATGGGGCAAATGTGTTGGGAGGTTGAGGCATCTGTTGCTCTAATTCTCAGAGCTTCCCCCTCCCCGCAAATATTCAATGTTTAGTTGTACCAGACCATCTTCTGGCAATTCTTGACACCAGCTGCAGGAATTTCATCATACCTTTGAGTGGGTTTCTTTTTAATACAGAGCCATAACAAAACAAATCAGTATCTTTCACTCCTTTTTCTTGTAATTTTTTTTGTAGAGTTGAAATGACAGTTTCACACTACAGTACTACAACTCTAAAATCATCATCATCATCATCGAGGATGACCCTTTGGAGGAGCCCTAATAAAGATCCAGAAATTGCTACCACCCGGTCGTGTAGGGATGGGGGGGTGATTTGCCCCGGGAGGCAATGTTTTTGGGGTGGCCAAGCCCATAGCCATGCCCTTGTGTGCCCTGGCCACATCCCCACGCACCACAGCTGTGCCCCCCCACACCACAACCACACTCCCATACACAGTGGCTGTGTCCCCCACACTGTAGCCCCGCCCCCTCCCCTCCCCTCCACACACTCCAAGCTCTTCCACCGCTACCACCCCCAGAAAATAATTGAATAAGTGAACACAGAGATGAAAATGGGTAGGAAAATCCAGCAAAACCTAAGTAGCGATATTGGAAGAACTCACGCTTCATTACAGCAATCTAGAAAAGCTCATTGAAACTTTGACCATTCTCTCCCTGGCTTTAGCCACATTAGAACTTCCCAACAGTATTTGAATGTCCATAAGATAGAGTCCATCTCCGCACTAGACTATTATAGCGCTATTATTCCACTTTCAACACCCTATGGAATCCTGGGGTTTGCAGTTTAGGGAGGGGCCTCATGTCTGTTTCTTTGAAAACTGCTACAGGAGAAAACAGATGACGCATCTCAAGTGGGGATGGGGCAATTGCTTGACGAGAAAGGAAAATGTCCAAAGAATGTAAAAAAGTCAGCTTGCATTGCTTCTGTGGATACAGAAGAAATAGCAAGGGCCTCCAAGAATTGACAAATAGGGTTTGATTTCAACAGAATTCTATAAAACTCTAATGTTTGTGTATCTAACACCTGGACAGGAGTTGTTGCATTTGTTTTAAGCAGAGTTGTGACATTTGTTTTGAACGGGAGAGAATAAATGTTAATCTATAAGGCCCACTGGCAAGATGGAGTCTAAACTGCCAAGTATTCTGATTTGGAGAGAACAGCAGTAGCTGGTGCAGATTAGAATGGGACACTGAGGCAGAATCTACAGAGGCAAAATAACATGTCTTTACCTCGATCTCAGTCTCGGAACAAACAACGTTCCTCTCATTCCAACATGAAAACAATTCTTTTCCAGGCCTGAGGACTTTAAGGTGATTTTTAAAAACCTTCAATTTACTCTACTGTATTGGGGAAAAGCCATTAAACCCCCCCCCACATGTTTGACCCTCAAATCGGGATCAGGGTGGAATTGGGAGTAGGAGTTGAGGAGGGTAGAGCCACTGTGGTAGCTGATGACTGATTGATGGATCATGTTAGATTGTCACCAGGCTGAGGTAACTGGCCAGGTATGCATGCAATCCAGTGGAAGTGCAGATGGGCAGTCAGAATAACGGAAAACAAGCAAATATGCACATGCATGGCAGGAGCACCCTCCCCCTGAAACTGTTGAGATTGAGTCACCAGACAGAAACCAATACAAGAATACATGCACACCATAGAAACACCCCTTTTCATTGATGTGATTATATAGTGGGGGCCCCACATGGCTTTCCAAAGTGATTTCAGTTTGGATTAAAACAGGTGTATGCAGCAGTAAAGTAGTAAAACCAAGGCAGGATACCATACACTGGAGCTGAGATACAGCCCTCATGTAGATGCAGATGGAGACACAAGTATTTGGGACAAGGTATTAACGAAAGAAGATATTTAGATTTGTGGCACAATGCCAGAGCCAAATGTACATACGCTGAACACATACCCTCCAACTGTCCCAGTTTGATAGGGACAATTTCAATTAATTCTTTGACATCCCCCTTTTTCAGCTGCTACTAAAATGTCCCAGTTTCTCTATCCTCCTCCCAGCTTCACCCTTTGTTCTCCTCTTGTTGCAGTTTCTGCAAACTAAGTTCAAAGTGCAAAAGTAGTTTACATACATGACAGCAAGAGGGAGAGGACAGGAGGAGGCAGTCTTGCTCTTCCTGGTAGACTTAGGCAAAAGCAAACTGTGGAAGCCTCTCCTAGTTTGTATGCCCTTCCTCATTTGTCATTTTTTGTCATCTTGACCACACTGTGATGTTGCTTAGCTCCATGTGTCCCACTTTGCATCTGTGAAATGTTGTAGGGTTTGCAGTTGGTAGATATGCTCAGTATAGTCCTGGAGGACAGCTGAGTATTGAGACTCAGGAAAACTTTTGAACACAAAGCTTATTGTCATGCCCTGGACCACCTGCAATCCACAAACTTTACTCTGAGGTAGACAGCAGTGTTTATTTGTAGCAAAGCAAGCAACAGAGCATACTTTGTCTGAAGTTGATGACACTGAAGCATACATATTGGATACGGGTTTTATACCTTTACATGCAAATATAGGTGTGCAGAACTGTGATTGGAGAGGATCATAAATTTAACAGCTCCCTGCATCTTTAGATACTCTCCAGGCTTGCAGTTGTTTATCCTTCTTTCATTCTTGAGTTTGGGACATGTTTGCTGTCCCTTATCTCTGAATGCTTCCAGTTCTCACAACACCTTTTGGCACTTTTCTTTCCCCCTGCTCTGATCTTCTCCTCCTCAACCAGATACATTGTAGCAGTGGTTAATAAAGCAATTAACCATTTGATACATTGGAATATACAAGCAAGATTCAAACAAATATTGTTGCCATGAATAATTGGCATTCGATACTTTCTGGTGCTTTATCTAACTCTAGCAATGCCTAAGCTGACTACCCGATCTATTCTAATACACATCCAGCAGATACCTTAAGAGAAGCCATACATCCTGACATGCATGCAGCTACAACTGGAATGGAAGAGAGTATTTCTGCACTAGACTGTGATAGTGCTATTATTCCCCCCCCCAACTTGCAAACCCCAGGATTCCATAGGATGTTGAAAGTGGAATAATAGCACTATAACAGTCTAGTGCGGAAATGGCCTATATCTGCATTTGTCGTTCCACTCTGTTACTCATTTAGGCTCCACTTGAAACATTTACATGTGTCGTTTTTGTGGAAAAGTGATGTCAGGAACTAAAGGCTTCAGAATATAGGTGGAGTCATTTGCCTCTCAGAGGCATTATGGGAACAAAAAAAACTGTATGTTGTTGTTGTGTCAGAGCTGAAAGAAATTATTGTGATTCTAAGAGGCTCCTACTGTCCTCTTGTTTACAAGTTTAGTTGCCTTCATGAGGCGTGGACTTCCTTTATAATAGTAGCTGGAGGCCACAGTTTGATTCCCTGCTCAGCTACAGAGAGCCACTGGGTGACCTTGGGTGCAACACCCACTCTCAGCCCCAGAAAACCTTGTGACAGGGTCACCTTAGAGCGGCCATATGTCAGAAATGACTTGAAGGCACACAACAACAACCAGAATAAGTAGACGTTGCTGTAAAGTAAATAGATGTATAACTACATTCGCCATTAATTTTTACCAGTGTCATTGGCTGCTAACTACAATAAGGGGTCAACAATGTTCTGGGCAATTGCTGGAAAAAAAATCACGAGTGGTACATGTTGGCAGGGGGTATTCTCTTGTAGCTGCTTGCTTAAAGTCAAAGCAGTTCTACAGTGTGTTGTGTTTTCTTTTTCAGTTCAAAGCCTTTGCTCCTGACCATTTCTGTGCCAAGAATCCAAGAGCTTTCTTCTCTTTGATGCCCTGCCTTGCCATTTATCCCAAGCTTGACTTGCGGCACTTTTGCAAAGCTTTGTTCCTTACTCAGATGAACTGGAGCGGCCCAGAGATTGCTCTGAACTTTGGCAGATAAAAGCAACTTCAGCAGGGAAATGGACCCCCAGATGGAGTAGACTACATGCAGTATTGCCAAGTATACAAGAAAAAAAGTCCAGGTGAGGGCAGTGGGGACAGAAGCTGACAGACTGCAAAGAACAAGGCAGCCTAAAGTGTCTACGCAAATGGTTTCCAGGCCATTCATTTTCCTTAGAAGTAATGAGACATCTGCAGAGCAGTTACCCTGAGAAGGGAAAACCATGTCATAATCTGACACCTGCTTAAAAAGCGTGACGGTGCCTGAGCCTGGCTTTTAAAACCACTCTTCTCCCAGACGCTGCATTGTCTGCCAAAATAAGTAAGAGAGGGAGCACTCTCCTAGCTCCAGTACTGAAAACGTACACAACTCCATTCAAGGAGGGATAGAAAGCAATAATTCACCCAGAGGTGTGAACTAGTTTGCATGGATCTTAACACTCCGGAGTGATTTATACTGAGAAAAGTCTTGGCAGATATCTCAGTGGAACATGAAATGGGATTTACTTTTCTGCTTTAAAAAGTACGGCCAGCGTGTCCCAAAGCAGTCTTTAAGCATTCTTGCTTCGAAGATATAAAACAATCCCCAATGGCTTTCACAGGAAGAGCACACTAAAGAATGAAGTTTTCTTTTATCTCACAACAGAAGGAATATATGAATTCCAATCAGAAGATATGAAGTCCAACTTATGAGGCTGCACTCTCACCCACATGTCCTAGGGGTGGAAGTGAATCCCCCTCTATTTAGACCTTGGGATAAAAGTATACAGGATTGATCTCAAAGAACAAGAGTAGGTTAATTGAAAGTAATCTCTTCATTTAGGATTTAGTTGGACTGAGGTAAAGGCAACTGGAAGAAAAACAGTGCCTAAGTATGCTCTGCATAAGCCCAGCAGTTCCAGCTGGTTATATCCAGTATTGTTCATTTAACATGTTATTCTATTTGCTGATGTTTATTGGGGTAGTCAGATACCCTAAAGGTATCAGATTCTGTCTGACGCTGAAAGCTAAGCAGGGTCAGTCCTACTTAGTACTTCGATGAGAGACCACCAAGAACACCAAGTGCTATGGGCCATAGTCTTCTTTCGCAAGAAAGAACTGGCAGAACCACCTCTGAATATTGCTTGCCTAAGAAAACCCTATGAAATTCATGGGTTCATCATAACTGGACAAGTGACTTGAAGCTGGATATACAAACACATAAATTCAAAAGGGGGTATCCTTTGAAATTGTGTAGAAAGAAGAGTATGTGTAGGAGGAATTTTCAGGACAATCTTGCTTGCTAAAATTTCCTCTTCTAAACAAAAATTAAAGGTGTCTCTCTTTTTTACATTTGGCCATTCTAATTGTGGGAATGTGAATTAAGAAAGTGCCTGGAATTTTTAAATAGGCAATATATTAGCCAACATGTTTCCAAGATACAAGAAAGTTACATCACAATAATACTTCTGTTTAGAACTATTCCAGACAATTTATCTCAACAACTAACACCAACCACATTAAATATGCACTTGTTACTCTGTGTAGGACTGACACATTTCCTCAGCACTTTAGGCACATTCTATTGTTGGAAAAGCCAAGACCTTGAGATGCTACTCTTAAAAAGTTATTGATTGCAGTAATAGTTCTGAGCACTCTCTCAGTAGTGAGTTACTGCTATAGCTGCTATTTTAAAAGGAACAGCATTTCTCAGAAATAACTGAAGCAGGCCTCTTAGCATGAATACTAATAAGCCAGTGATATATATAATGTAGTCTCTTCCCAGAGGGATTGTACCTATGGGGACAGGGCAAAATGAGGTCATTGACCCTCCCCAGAAGAAAAATTCTCCCCCCTCCCTGCTGAAATCTTCCTTCAGTTCCCCAATTTCTAGCACTGTAGAAACTTAAAATATTAGATGCACATTTAGAACTATGAGTTTTAGGCATCCAAAGAAAAGGGGCAGGCAAAGTTACCAGGGAATATGAACACAGCAGATGGAAGAGTTCTAGATAAGTGGGAACAGTTATAAATGTCTTGTTCTCTGCAATGCTAAAATTTGGAGACTGAAGGAAAATTTCCTTGGATGGGGCAGGCTTCGTATTTGGAAAGGAAATGCCTTCAGTTTGTTCTCCACCCAATAACTACACTATTGCCTCCCACACATGTTTTCTTCACTTTTAAGACCTACAGTGCAGACACAATGCAGAAGTGAAAAGCAGCATATGAACTGGCACTTGAATAATGTGGCATTGGTACCTCCCCCCTCCCATTTAGTGAGATCTCTTCCTGTAATTCCAAAAGTACCTGAAAAAGTCACAATTACATTGCAAAATGAAGGAAGGAAGTTACCCCTCGTTAGGTTGCAATCGTCATGCAATTTAGCTTGTATTATTGGGGAAATGAATTAATTGCAATAGCCAAAGAGGCATGTAGAGGCAAAGAAGAAAAAGACAAATAAAAAAAAGGAGTTCCATTTTATTGTGAACAGGACATGAGAGGTGTCAGAGATGTGGGTAATGGGAAAAAAATGTCCAGAACCTCTGTGGTATTCTGTAGCTCTAGGAAATGCAACACTTTCCTCAAAAGGAGACAACTACAACCGTTGATTGGAATATAATTTCACAAACGCTGTGGGCATAAATTGCTACAACATCTCTTGTGCTACACCACATAAATGCAGGAAAGCACCTGCATAACCTCCAATTGTCCCCGTTTGCCAGAGACAGTCCCAATTAATCCTTTGTCATCCCATTTTTTCAACTACTTTTAAAATGTCCCAGTTTGTGTCTCCTCCTCCCACCTCCCCCCTTTGCCGTCAGCTTACTTCAGTTTTTACAAACTGACTTCAAAGTGCAGAAGTAGTTTGCATTGTATTAACTCCGCCACAGTGACAGCAGGGGAGAGGGTGGAGCTTTGCCCTTCTCAAGAGGCTCAGGCAAAAGCAAACTGCTGCAACCTCTTCTAGCTGTGTATGCTCCCTCATTTACAGTGTTTACCATCTTGACCACACTCTGATGTTCCTTGGCCACATGTGTCCCAGTTTTAATCTGTGAAATGTTAGAGAATATGTTCCTGACATGCTTAAAAATACAAATTCTAATAGCAGCAGTGTTCTCTCCCATCCCCATTATGTTCTATGACTTCATAAAGATTGTTGTCTGTCTATCATTTGCCTGTTTGATTCATTCTTTACAGGATGTAATCTTTGAAGTACTCAGTGCCCATTTCCTCCCCATTTCTAAACAGGTGAACATGATCTCTGGAACAAAGGTATTCCCACTCCCTGCAAAAAGACTATCCACTTTACTTCCATTCCCTGAGGGACCATATATAGTTCTATTGTCTCTTGAAAGAGATGTGTATTAAGCCCAGCATGCCGTTGAGGCTTGCTTTCTTTGATCATGAAGAATGGCCCCCAGTGCTTCCAAGAGGTACATCATCAGTTATGTCAAAACAATGAGGAACTCAACAAGATACCTTCTCTTTCTCCATCAGAAAATAGCGCATATCAAACCATGGTCCAAGAAAAGGATACACACAGATTATCAAAGAAGGGTCTGGACACTTGTTTATTCCATTCTGCACGTCTCAAACACCCTCCCCCATCTCCTGGCCATAAAAAACTGGAAATCCGTTCCTTTTTTCTTTCTTTCATTGCCTGTACATGCCTTCTTGGCTGTTGAAAAGACAGGACAATGATGGCAGCTTCTAAAGCAATGAATGCATGCCCCTTGGCCAACCCACCCACAGCAGTAAATCTTTTCCCTTTCTTTTCCAGTCATCAGTGAGTCTGCCCATTGTCTGGCAACTCCATTTCCTGGGCTGCCACAAGTGGAAAAACAAACAGTGGCCCTGGGTGGCACCTCATGGACTAAAAGACATGAGGCAATCCAAGAAGGCCAAAAGGGCAGGGACTGGGGACAGGTGCCAGGGGAATCAGTTACTTTGCAGCTTTGCATCAACATCCGCCTCCATTCAGCCTTGTTTACTCAGCAAAGGTAGCAGACAGGTTAGCTGGGAACTGCTTCCTTCTGTTCCGCTTCTCCGTGTTCTATTTACATCTGTATTTTTATTTTTATTTTTTTTGTAAAAGGGTGCATAATACCTACATGCAAATCAAGACTTGTGGCAAATTTCTTTACTTTTGCATCTCAAACTGGCCTTCACTCTTCTTTTGCAATGCATTTCACACACATACTGGCGAGAAAGTAAAACAAAATAAAAACATTTTTTAAAATCCCAAAAACTGACTCAGGGATCTTCCAGGACAAATATATTGGGAGGTTGCTGGATGATGTGGTATTTCTTGCTCTACTTCTTGGTTTTTACACACACACACACACACACACACACACACACACTTCCATATAACAATCCTGTTATCCCAGACTATTTTCTGGCAATTTCTGTAATCAGCTGCAACATTTTATTCCCTCTCTTAAGTAGGCTTCTTTTTAGTTTCAAGACATATCAGAAGAAGAAAAAAATCCTTCCTTTCTTCTCTTTTCCTAAACGAATTGGTTCCTAGTGCTATCATGCATCAGTGAAGTGGCACTTCTGCACTATAATCCTAATTTTCTTAAAAAATTACCGAGAAAGGAGAAAATTTGCCTTTCCAACTAACTCAGAAAATCATGCCCTAGTTTTAAGAGTCTTTAGAAGATCCCTGGTGAACATCCAAGAAACATCTGTAAGTAGCTCTCCCCGCTCAAAGAATGGAACGATCAGACACAAAAGTAACAACAGCTGGCAGAACCTGGTAAAACCAAAGCAGCCCTGTTACAAGAACTCACAGTACTTTAGATCTATCTAGTGTTAAGTCATCTAACTTCTCCCCTTCTACCATGTTTCAGCTGGGCTAGCTATATTTAAATATATATTTTTAAAGCATCATTAGGTTTTCTTATTCAGTTGAACTTATAACTGTGTCAAGGAGGAGGAGGAAAAAGAGGAAGAGGACCATCAATTGTGAAAATATTTTTTATAAACTGCTATAAAGAGTGATGCCATTGGTTTCCAAACAATCCTGATGGTGCAGAATCTCTGCTAGAAACACACAGAAACAAGTTTCCTTAGAGCATGACCCAGAATGTTTAAAATTTAGGGCTAGGAAATATCTTTCATAGGAACAAGGATTTTTCACTTGGGGGACTGTTGTCCCACGCTCCTTCAATACTGGTACCTGAGACAACCACCCCATTCTCCCTGAAGGCAAGGCCAGCCCTGGAAATTGCCTTCTGCCAGGTCAGACTGTTTGTCCATTCAAAGAACTGTCTACTTTGACTGGAAGAGCTTGTCTGGGATCTCTAGAAATGGTTCTACATGGTCATTTTTAAAACTGGAGATGTCAGGAATTGACTTCTACATGCCAAATAAGGGCTCTGCCTCAGACCTAAGACTCTTCCATTAAGGACAGGACTGGCATATAGCTTGGGGGGATAGGTGAAGGCTTTCATCCTTTAACTGGTTGAGGTGGACGGAAGTGCCGGCACATGTGCCGTTTTAATATGTAACAAGCGCTTTATGGTTTTTAGATTTTCAAATTTAATTTCTTCGAGCAATGTTTTAGCTGCATGGACTATTTACTGTTTTTTAAATTCCTGTACCACATATTGTTTTAACTGATATTGTAAATGGCTTCTTAGTTCCATTTTGAGAGAAAGGTGGGATATACATCAAATAAAATAAATAAATAAATATGAGAGACAGCAGTCCTGACTCATACTTTCCATGTCTCTATGAAATGTGTCTTCTGTATTTAGAATCTATGGGCAGTGGGTTCCTGGCTCAGGTCCAGGTGAATGAATGCAAAGACTTGACTGGAACTGGCTTTTATCCTAAAGCACTGACTCTCCTGAGATGCTGCTGAGCTGTAAGATACAGCTTGGCAGAGAAATGTTCAAAGCGCAGCTACAAAGACACTACCCTCTGGGCCTGCCAAACACGTTCTATTCATGTTAACTTGCCTTTTCAAAGTGGCTTTTTCCAACAACCAAAAAGGAAAAAAGGCACCAGAAAAATATATCAATAGTCAGTTTACAACAGGCCATAAATCCATCCGGAAGGGCAGGCAGAATAAAGTGAAAAACAACAGATCCATCATCTGCAGAAAAGAAATAATAATAACACACTGGCACGAGAAGAAGGAGGAAGAGGCAGCATAGGAGGAGGGAGAAGAAGAAGGGGAAGAGGGAACCTGATAGCCTTACAGAGGTAGATTTCATCACAGCTGCCTTTTGTGGGGCATCACAGATCATCTTCTTTCTTACTTAGCTCTTAATTCTTATTTCTTATTTCAGTATCAGCTGGGAAAGCAAATCCACCTCTTTTTCAGATGATCCCATCCAACAGGTCTATGAGTTCCCACTCAGTACTGGGTGACTTCTGGCTAATCATTCCCTCTCAGTCTGACTTACTTCACAGGGTTGTTGTGAGGATAAAGTGGTAAGGGGAAAGCCTTACCTGTTGCCTTGAGCTTGCTGGAGAAGGAGTAGGATATAAATGCAATCAATAAATAACTACACCATCTTTAGCTAGTAAGATGGCATTGTAAAAATTCCCAAACTGAAAGTCTGAAAGATTGTATGCTTATCTGAGCCTGCCTGCATTTTAAGATCCTCAGAGGAGAACTTTTCCTCAGTCCCACCACTGTCACAGGCATCTCTGGTGAAGATACATGAGAGGGCCTTCTCAGTAGCTGCTCCCAGGCTGTGGAAGTCTCTCCCATGGGAGGCTAGGTAAGCCTCATCTATGCTACTCTTTCACTGGGAGGCAATCACATTTTCATTTTAACAGGCATTTGGCAATTAACTGGTCATTTAATGCCATGTGTGTGTTGTACTTTTATTCTCATTGTTATGTCCATTTCCATGATTATACTTCTATGTGTCTTCTAGTGACTGATCTGAGATCATGTAGTTTGGAGCTACAATATTGTTCATTGTTTGTTTTCAATTTTCTGTTATAGTCATTTATATTTTCTAAAGCTTTCTCTGTGTGTGTGTGTATGTGGGTGTGTGTATGTGCCTTCAAGCTGCCTGTTGACTCATGGTGATACCGTGAATTTCATAGTGTTTTCTTACAGAAGGAATCCTCAGAGGTGGTTTTGCCAGTTCCTTCCTCTGAAAAACAGCCTACAGCTCCTTGGCAGTCTCTCATCCAAGTACTATCCAGGGCTGACTCTGCTTAGTTTCCAAAATCAGAGAGGATCTGGCAGTTTTAGGGTATTTAGGCCCTCAAAAGATATACTTCATTTCAATCTATGCTGTAAACAGCCTTGTTTCCCAGATTGGGAGGTTATAAACAAAATCTAGCTTAGTATCTTAGAACCAAAAGCACACATAAATTTACACTCCAGATGCTAAAATAACCTTCTATCTATAGAGCCGTTATAGAATTCCATTCTATATTTCTCATTAATCCCAGTATCAGAGACTTGATGAAAAACAAATCTCAGCAATAGGCCATTTTTTGGGCAGGGGGAGGGGACACCAGAAGAGAGCTATTGCCCCTTCATTTCCTGGGGCCTTTTCACACTACACAGTTATAGCACTACAATTCCATTTTAACTGCCATGGATGCACCCTATGAAATCCTGGGATTTGTAGTTTGGTAAGGTAGTTGATCTCTGTAGCAGACAATTATAAATATCCCACACTAAACTGCCTATGTCAGTACTCCATAGGCTGGAACCATAACATTAGAGGTGGAATCATGGGGCCATAACTGTGCAGTGTGAAAGGGCCCCTGCTTTGAGCTCCATGGAGACATCTACTCTGCCACTGTGGAAAGCAAAATACTGAACTAGAGCCTCAGAGCTGGAAGGGGCCCTATGGTTCATCAGGTCTTACCCTCTGCTCAATGCAGGATCCTTAGACAGAGCCTGGAGGTAGCTGTCCAACCTATTTCTGAAGACATCCAGAGAAGGAGACCCCCATCGCGTCTAGGTCTTTCATCTCAACCAGCATAGATCTTAGGTTCAGTTGCCCCACTCCCTGGCCTAGAATGGTTTCTGACTCCTCAATCTTACATGGCGGTGCTTTCAGATTAGGGGAAATATGTTCAGACATCATTTCTGAGTTACTCATTTGCCATGTTCTGAAGCTGCTGAGTATTATAAATAATTTTTAAGCACTATTCCACTGTTGAATAGTTCTTACAGACAAGAAGTTTTTCCTAGTGATTAGATGAAATCTCTTAGCTTGCAATTTGGATCTGTTGGTTCTCATTCTAGTCCCTGGAGCAGCAGAGCAAGTTCCCAATTTTCTACATGCTACCTGGGGAAAACAACCTTTTCCTAAACATGAACGTTGCAGTTAGAAAGCCAACAAATGTGGCTTTCCACATTTTTCTTCCAATAAAATAATTAATGTTAATTGGGGATCTCACAACAAACATTTGAAACCCTTTTATTCTAGGGAAACCATCACAAAATATTATTTTGCGCTGCCAAGCATTTCTTACCTTACTCAATTTGTCTTACATTGTTCAGTGTTTCATCCCATGCTTTTTCTTAGTAACCACTAGATGTCACCACCGTGTATTGTTGTCTTCAAGTGTTGGAATCCGTAAGATTGAAGTGAAATATCCTCAAACAGGTTAAATATTTCTGCACCTAAGTAGCGAAATGGCTCCACATGGATAGTCAACAGCTTGCTGTGAGGAGCTGTCCAGATTACCTTGGTCAGTGTAAGAAATTGCCGAAAAGTGAAGAGGGAGAAGTAACAAGGGATGGAATGTGCAAGATGGAGAAGCCTGGTTAATGGGTTCTTACGAAATAATTGACCAACCAGGGACTCAGAAGGGCCTCTGGCCTGGGGTAAGGAACTAATGTGTGGGTGCTTTGAGTGGCTGGACTGCTAGCTATTGAAGTTTCGGCTTTCCCTGGTGCTCACATTTGGTTCCTTTTATCTCACTGTGAAGTTCAGTGGCAGAGACAGATAGAATGCTGCTTTGAAGAACAAATCTTTCAATTCCCTTGTTTCCTCTTATTTTAGTAGTGATTCTCACAGTTGCCAGAGTGGAAAGGGATTCTCCTAGCAACAATGTGTTGTTATAAACTATCTCCATTGTAATCAAAACTAATTTGGGGTAGCTCGATCTTCAGTTGTACCAAAGACCCACTCCTGGTAAAAATGAAAGCTGCTTGATATATATGTATGTATGTATGTATGTATGTATGTATGTATGTATTAAGAATACAAATCTACACAGTTGCCTCCATTTGTATTCTTCTTGTGACTGTCAAAGAGATTGTTGTGGTGAAGGTGTGCATTTCAACATTTATTGCTGCAACATTGCTGGGGGCCTGCACATGCTTAGAGGATCAGGAGGCTATTGGCCATTTTCTGTCCTGGATTTGCTGTGTCATGAAGTTGGTTTACTCTGTTTGTTATTTGGGCAGATTACAGAGGGCAGAAGTATGGTTGCCAGACTGAAAACTGGAGAGGGCTTTAATGTACTTTAATGTTTGTGTACAAGAGGGAATTTCAGCAGGTGTTCCTTGCTGCTGAAATTCTCTCCTCTACACAAGCATTAAAGGTGCAGGAGCCCTCTCCAATTTTTAATCTGGCAACCTTAGCCAGGAGTGTGGGAATGAGTCTATGTTTGTGTGAATTTTATTTTTTTAATTTTACTTGCCCTTCACATTGAGAGATGCCAGAAGTTGCTGTGGTCATCAAGGCAGGTAACATGTTTTGCAGGGAATTTTTTGTTGTGTGGTCAGCAGTAATGCTGGGCTAGGAATACTTGAGGAGGCTTTCTTTCCTGGTCCTGTGTAGTAGCAATGTTATTTCCAAGTAAATCTGCACTGGCCTGTCACTGCTATTCTGTGTGTATTTTAAATGCAGGGAATATGGGTGGGAGAACTGGAGGCAAACCCTGGTGTGAAAAGTAGTTTAATCTCCTTTGATTTTCTGTTAATTGGGAACCTTTCTTCTACTGATGCCATTACTGCCCCTTTCAGAGAAGTTACAAAGAACTCCCCACCAACACCAAAACACATACACACACACACATACACACTGTTTTTGAGTTAACTGCTCTAGCTCTATTAAGCCTCTGAAAAGCTGAAGCAGTGTATTTTGCTAAATAAAGTTGCATTAGTTTGATTTTCCATGGATGGGATTATAATATATGCATGTTGAGAACTGCAAGTACTTCACCAAACTAGGATTGCATAGAATGTAGCCATGACAGTTATAGTGGTATCAGATTGCTATAAAACATGGAACATGCTAGCATTCTTGTACTGTTTGTATGGACATTTTTACTGTATGAAGAAGACTGCACTTTTAAACAGCAAATGTACTTTCAAGTCAAAAGGGGGTAATTCCAAATGGGTGGCTTCTAGTACTGTCAGTCAAAAGACATTGCTCATGTCTTCTGTCCCTCTTTCCTTAATACATTGTCTGTGTGTGTGCATGCGTGCACAATGGTATTCTGAAAAAAATAAGGAAGAAATGATAGGAACAGAGAACTTTGAGAGGTGGAAAAGCCTTGTTCGGCAGTCCTTTTGGCTGAGAAACTAAAATCTCTGTGATTTAAGAGTCAAGATGGATGGAGTATTCAAACGTATATGCAAAATGGATGGAAAATGAGTTTTTCAACTGTCAGAAAATAATGACAAGGAGAATCCTAGAGAGGGAAAGAATCTTCACAGGTAGTGTAAGTACATTTTTGTGGGTGTTGTCTTATAGTAAGAGCAATAACATAATGCTTGAGGTGAAACAGAATGTAAGAGGTGTCTTAGTGCATTGGACTGAGGTTCTATCCACCCCTGTTTCCAGAAAAGGCCAGCTAAATGTTCCCAGAAGGGATAGAGAACAACAGATACAGCACTCTCTTGTTGCATGATCTGGGGTTCTGCTCTTGGTTATCCGCATTGCTGATAGACACCAATAGAATTAATTGCCATGCATTTGTCTAGTTTTTTTAAAAACCGATTGAGCCCTTGGCTCTAATCATAATACATTTATAAACATCCCATAAGACTACATCATTCCATAAAGTTATTAAGTCTTCTATGCATTATTATTTCCTTTTGTCTGTCAATCTGTTCCCTATCTGTTTTTTGACAGACATTCCTTCTAGTGTTACAAAAGGGGGCGGGGTCTGAGTATACTCTGTTGTAGTTGTTGTGTGCCTTCAAGTCATTTCTGATCTAAGGTAATGCTAAGATGAACCTATCATGGAGTTTTCTTGGCAGACTTTGTTCAAAGGGGGTTGGTACTTACCTTCTCTGAGGCTGAGAGAATGTGACTTGTACATGGTCACCCAGCAGGTTTTCATGGCCAGGCAGGGATTTGAACCTTGGTCTTCCAATATCTTAGGGCCTTTTCGTACTACACTGTTATAGTGCTATTATTCCACTTCCAATGTCCTGTAGAAATCTGGGGTTTGTAGCTTACTGAGGCCAACGAGCGCTCTGGCTGAGAATTCTAAATGCCCCTCCCTAACCTGCAAACCCCAGTATTCCATGGGATGTTGAAAGTGGAATAATAGCACTATAACAGTATAGTGTGGAAAGGCCCTTAGTCCAAGACTCAAACCCTCTCCACCACACTGGCTCTCATACTCTCTTTATCATCTTCACCATTTATCATTTTCTAAAGCTCTGTCCATTGCCCCACTCATCACCATCTTTCTCCCCAAAACTAAAGATTCCTTAGTGCTCCCCTCTATTAAAGATCCTTCATTTTGTTGATAGCTTTGTTCGTACTTTGTACTATAAATGTTGAACAGGTAGCTGATAAATGGCAGGCACAAGGCATGCAGTTTCTCCTTACGGACATTGTGAAGGAGATCCACTCAAGCGATGGGGCAATACTAGCACAGGGACTTCTAGTGCTGTACCTTAATACCATAGATACTGCACTGTTATTGCAGCTACCGTGATACTAGTGGAATGCTGACCATGCAAACCATTACTGATAGTGAACTGTTCCTTTGGGGAACTGTTCCTTTGTGACTATTAGTGGGGACATGGCATTAATTATATTTAAGATAGGGGGTTTATTTTGGCCACAGGCAGGGCCCAAACTTGATCATGTGACACCAAACTCTTCCAAAAAGGGCACCTGCATGGAGAATTTACACAAATATCAAAATCTTTAGCAGCTTATTCTTTTCCCAATTATAAAGACATAACAACATCCCTGCCAGGTCAGCCCAAGGGTCCTTCTAGCCAAATGTCCTATCCCTAATTACAGTACATTGGGACAAAACAAAACAAAACAAAAAAAAACTCACTGAGCAGCTATTTGTGCTTGTTCCCTTCAGCTTGATCCTTCCTTCACAGGAGAGCTACTCCTGTGAATTCAAGGCTTACATATTCTTGCCTTGGATTTCCCAGCCTGGTATCTAACATAACAGCTAAACATCAATACACCAGAAAAGTGTTTGTAATGCTTGTATATGTACTCTGATTTCTAACGCTTCAGATGAGATTGCCAAGACAGGCCTCATCAGTCAAGTGGCTTTCCTGCTCACTTAGAATGTCACTGCTGCTAATTCCAAGAACACAACACTCTAAACTGCGGTAGCACCGATCATCAGCACATCCCTTGTTTGTCTTCATACCTTGAGAACACGGCTGACATCTGCCCTGTCTTTAGAATGTGAAAACAAGGCTGCAGATTCTTTGGGGTGGAGTTACCTAGCCAGGAAGTGTCTGTCTTAAGTGGCCGCTTCTGTAGCTTGCTTACAACTGCTGACCAGATAGTTGCCAGGAACAGTGTTATGGACACAGTGCTGGATTCATGCACAAGCTATGTAAGATACAGTTTACAGCCACTGTTTACGAGGAGCCACTAAATTAATTCCCCCAAACCCCAAATCATGTTAGAATGATCCACATTTTTTTGGTAGTGTGATGGAGGGGAGTTAATACAATGGGGCCTTTTGACATGTTCTCGACAGGCTAGGGGAAATGTGGGCTGTGTGTGTCCCACACACACACACACACACACACACACACACACACACATTCACATAAGAGAGAGCCAGTGTGGTGTAGTGGCTTGAGCACTGAACTATGACACTATGACTCTGGAGATCAGGGTGCGATTCCCCACTTGGCCAAGGAAACCCACTCACTGACCTTGGGTATGCCATACACTCTCAGCCCCAGAAAATCTCATGACAGGATTGCCTTAAGGTTGTCCTTCCCCCAGCAGTTCACCACCCCTGGTTTAGAGCCTTAGCATGTCTGGTCCAATCATTGTCTGGACAGGTCAAATAAGGCCCTAGGTATAGGACTGTCATTTGTCAACCAGTTAGCATTTCAAAAGTGCCAATAATAGTTTGTTTTGCAAGGCCAAAAGTCTGAAAAGCCCGTGAACTTGAGCTTCTGCCAGGTCTATCCATAACCCACTAGACTCTCTTGGTTCTACTTTAGCCACCCAGATTTCAAACTGGCTTTCCTCCAATTTTTACCAGGTTCATGGCTTACTAGCCAGATCCTGTCTTCAGCCTGACTTCAAGTTCAATACTGTTAAAATTAAGAATTGGCAAATGTCACTCAAGAGCCAGCATGGCTGTAGTGGTTTGGGCACTGAAGATGAGGGTTTGTATCCTCAGTCCTGGAAACATACTGGGTGTCGTTGGGCAAATCACACTCTCTGAGCCACAGAGGACAGCAAAGTCAACCCCTCCTGAACAAATGTTGCCAAGAAAACCCCGTGATAGGGTCACCATAAGTCAAAAATAACTTGATGACACACAACAACAACAACAACAACAACAAATCACTCAATAGGCAAAGGCACCAGATTGATGGCATTCCTGTTGTTATTGTTATTGTTGCTTTAAAGGAGGGGCACTTTAAATTAGTTACCACTTTAATTTTGGGGGGTGCTTTTTCTTGTTAACTACTCTGAGTTCCACTCTTAGGAGACTGGTGACATATAAATGTTTTAGTAAATAAGTGCATAAGAAGATCCCTGCTGGGTCATTTTAAAAGCTTCTCTAGTGCAGCCTTCTGATACCACAGTGCCAATCAGATGTTTCCTCAGATGATATATCAGCGGTAAAAGCAGGATTTCCTACCCACAACGTACAGTACCTGCATTTCTGCTAATGTAGCCTGGGTGCATCATACATTCTCAGCCCCAGAAAACCTCAGGGGGGTTGCCAAAAGTTGGAAAGAACTTGAAGGCACACAACAGCAGCAGCAGCAACAACAATAAAGCCCTCATTCACAAACAATTACTTGCATGTTTCTAAGTTGTGCTGCCACATGTCCAATCAACACTAACTGAATTGATCCTAATATACCACACAAGGCTCAGATTCTTCTCTTTTGAATTGCGCTATCAACCTGGTAGTCCTCAAACTGAGATCAACAGAAGAGACTCCTGTCTACAAAGTAGGTGGCAAATTCATCATGTTGGGCAAGATATAACCCAATTTCTGGGCAAAGACGGCTTATATTTTTTTTGCCAGGACAAGTATTTACTATGTCTGTTGGATAGCATTTGGCATTTGCTGTGAATCTCATTTCTTACAGAGATGCAAAAAGTTGATACATTCCAGTTAAATTTAATTTGGCACCTTCCCTTACACCTCTAAATTTTGGCCCTTGCTGAAATTATTACTCTGGGCAAGATGCAATTTGACAGGAATCAGAAGCTTGAACTGTACATACTGAAATCCCTTCCTTCTTGCCAACCTTCAGCTGTTAGCCAAGAATAAATAATCAAGTGTGATATAATTGAGAGCGGGCCTAGCCCAAGTTGTTTTGCTGCCTGAGGTCAAGGTTGCACTGTCTTCCAGCATTCTACATACAGATGTGAACTGTAAATATTAGCTCAGCACCAGTGATATGACAGTGTCCTGCACTGCATCCAAGAGTAGTTTGTCTAGTTCAGTGAGTGTACAACAGGTCATATGGCACACATATCTCTATATTTGACCAGGAAATAATAGCTGAGGGCTCAGAGCAATGGACAGGAGCTGCTGCCACCATCCCCCAGTATCTGCTGCTATTGTTGTGTGCCTCCAAGTCATGTCTGACTTATGGTGACCCTGGCCATTTCTGCACTAGCCTGTTATAGTGTTATTATTCCTCAAAGGCCCCTCCCTAAACTGCAAACCCCAGGATTCCAAAGAATGTTGAAAGTGGAATAATAACACTATAATAGGCTAGTGCAGAAATGGCCCCTAAAGCAAGCCAATCACAGGGTTTTCTGGGGCTGAAAGTGTGTGATGCACCCAAAGCCACCCAGTGGGTTTCCATGACCAAATGGGGAATCAAACCGTGGTCTCCAGAATTGTAGTCCAATGCTCAAATGACTACACCATGCTGGCTCACCAGCACCTGCTACTGAGACAGTTACCTCACTTTTCCTAATGGTAGAGTCAGCCCTGGTGAATAGATTGGCTGAAAAAGACCAGGTCTGAGATCTGTATTTAAATCTCTCCAGGACTTTATGTGCACTATGTGATCTTGAGTCTGTCACTTTCTGTCAGCTTTTAACTACCTGATTTTGAGTTGACTAAATCTAAATCTGAGAAACAGTTGTGCTCAGATGATGGAACATTTGATTGGTAAAAAGCATAAGCTTTTGTTAAAATTAGAGATGGAACAAGAGACGGTTAAAGACTGCATGATAAATTCAGCACAAAATGTTGGACACAATATACAATTGGAAAAATGGGGAAAATGTGATCAGAGTGAATTAAATTTACTTTGTTAGAGAGAATTTTATTTTTATTTGACACAGAAACAATTGTCCAAAATGCATAGAGATGTTTCTAATAGATGTTGGAAATGCGACCAACAAATGAGTTTTTTTTTTTATCATATGCGGTGGCCCTGTGAGAAGGCAAAAACATTCTGGAATCAAATACATCTTATGGTGTCAAAATTTTGAAGGCTGATGTTCATTTGAGGCCAGAATTGTATTTGTTGGGATTAGTAGAAGATCAACTAGAGAAGAAGCATTGCAAGATACTACGACATATGACCACTGTTGCATGATTACTATATGCTTAGAAGTGGAAGAATACAGAGCTTCCAACAACAGAGGACTAATTGATAAAATTGTTGGTGTTAGCTGAAATTGACAAATTGATGATATTTATAAGAGAAAAATCAGCAGTGTCTTTTGTGAAAGACTGGGAATCCTTAATAAGTTTTTGCAAGAAAAAGAGTATAATTTGTCAACTGAATGATTCAGTAATTAGTAGTTTTAGAAGAATAGCAGTGGAAGTATTTGATGGATATATGTAACTGGAGAAGTTTTTTTTAATGTAGTATTATCAATAGTCTGAGTAAGAAAAGTTGGGAATCACCTTTTAAATATGTTTATTGCACTTTAGTTGTCTTGTTTTAGTGTTAGTATTTTTTTTTCTTGTTTGTATTTCTCTTTTTCGGTTTGATTTTCCTTTTATATCTATTTGTTGTAAACTATTGTAATTTTCTTTGTAAGTATTTTGAAAATTGTTATAAATTTATAAAAAAAGAAAAAGTTACACAAGGTCTATCAATACAGAGATCAGTCCATGAGCATGATAAAAGGTTGGTAGAGATCTGTAGGAAGTTACTTCAACAGAATAGCTGCTCTTTATCTCTTTTTGTGAGAGTTAAATACATAGGGGACCAAGTTCTGTCTTCTTTGTAACTATACATTTATTTCAATAGCAAGTAAGAGCTGCATTGTGATTCTGTTTGTCTAAGAAGATAGGGAAGGGCATGGATCATAAAGACTTGGGTCATGCTTGTTACAGTCTGTTGGATTCCTATAGGATTCATGAGGGAGGACTGTGCAGCTATTGCCAAGAATCTGCACAAGGAGTTAAGAGTTATGTATTCACAAATACAACATAACAAACAAGCTAAAACTAGAGTTTAGAGAGGTGAAACGAATTGTTTCTTTGGGTAGTGGTGCACCAATGTGGTTTAGTGAAGTAAATGCCATGGTGGGGTTAGTTTTCCAGTTAATGCTGGCAGACAAGTTGGTATAACTCCATAGTTGCAAGACTGCAGAACATGGCAGTCATTTCTCCTGGCCCTTTGCATACACGAGTCTTTCTGCTGCTGGTTCTGTTTCATCAAAAGACTTGGTAGAGGTGCTGCAGACTCTAGAACAAGTTTGCAGCTATGGCCCAGATGCATCCCACAGCTCTATGGCAAAACTACATTATGGACAACTAGCAGGACACAGTTCCAGTAGCGAGACTAATTTTAATGCGATTGCCTACATTCAGCTCAGAAAAGATGGGTATTTTTGACCTAAATTAAGAAGCTCATCTGTATAAAAGGGTCTGCATTATCTTTGCTCCACTGTGTGTAGCTCCTTACATTGACAAAGGACCACAGTTATCCCCTTGTCTTTCTTTTTTCTTTTTTTGGAATCACTTTTGGAAATTCTATTAAATAAATTTCATTTTTATTGGATCCAATTTCTCCTTGAGTTTCAAGGAGGCTAGTTAAACAAGTTTTCCTTCCACAACCTTGCTTCCTCAGTAACCACAAGCAGAAGCCATCCTCTGCCACACAGAAGCAATGTGCACTGGAAAATACTTACCAGCCATATTGTTTTTGCATGAAAGTTAGGTGGTTGTGAAAGTGGGAGGAAAGGTGTGAAGGGAACATGTATGACTAGGTGACAGGCTGATGCTCCATGGGGATTTTTACGAAATAACATTTTTTTATTAGAAGACTCTAAACATTTTTAATGCATAAATAATATATAGGAAATCAAAGTTATGTTCACATATGTTGTTTTTGTTGTTGTTGTTGCTGTGTGCCTTCAAGTCATTTCCAACTTATGGCAACCTTAAGATGACCCTATCACAGAGTTTTCTGGAGCTGAGAGATGTGACAAGCCCAAGGTCACTCATGGGTTTCCATGATCAAATGCAGAATTGAACCCTAGTCTTCAGAGTTGTAGTCCAACACTCAAACCACTATACCATGCTGGTTCCCATTCATACACATGCAATACCCTAATTAAGATGTTGCAGATGGTAATAAGATTTTCTATATTCTGTTATCTCAATGATGTTAGACTAAGGCCATTTCTGCCCTACACTGTTATAGTGCTATTATTCTACTTTCAACATCCTGTGGAATTCTGGGGCTTGTAGTCTACTGAGGCTAAAGAGCTCCCTGGCTGAGAATTCTAAAGGCTCCTCCCTAAACTACAAACCGTGGGATTCCATAGGAGGTTGAAAGTGTAATAATAATACTGTAACAGTGTAGTGTGGAAATGGCCTAAGTAAGGCTGAACCAGGTAATATCTGTGATAATACACTTGCCTTTCCAAAATCAATAAGCAGAATAGTTTTGTAGATAGTTTTTTGTCTGTGGTTTAAATCCACAAGCTGATTCTGCAAAGCGCAATATATTATACCATTACGTGCAGTATTTTACCACTCATCCAAGTGCATTTATCACCTTTCTACAGAAGGAAACAAAATGAAATTTTTTCTCTGCTCATTGCTGAAAGCCAGCAACCTTTTATGTGATGGAGTATAGTAGTGTAGCAATCTTTACGTAAGAACTGAGGCAGAACAGGAAATCTTCTTTTGGGATAGGGACTGAATTCCAGCTGGGAAAGGTTTTGGAATTCCAGCTGACTAGAAATAACAATAGAAGATGTTTGTGAACTAGATGGGGATCTCTTATGGGCTAAATCTGGCCTTTGTTACAGAAGTTCCCCATCCCTGCATTAAGGAGACAAAACTCTGTTTGCCAAAGCATCTTTTCTATACTTCCTGCTCTCACTCTGCTGGCAAGTCACTGATCTGGAACTTGTGTCCTGTAACAAAGTACAACGAAGTTGCTGCAAAGACTCATGTTGCTTTTGCCATGCCCTGGAGTCTGGTTGCAAATGTACATGCAAAACAGTACCGAAGTTTCACACAATCCAAACTAAGGAAAATTAAATCCAAACTATTCCAAGAAGGACAGTCCAAATGGGATGATGGGGTGAAACTTGACCTTGGTGCTTCCAAGGTTTTGCTGTGCCTGGAGTCTCATTCAATCAACACTGATGCTGTCATAACTGGGTCAGAGCCATAACTGGTGCCTGTTATAACTTAAATCTTCCAGTACTAATAGGATCTGAATGCAGAGCAAGGCGAAGGGAAATTGATTTAGACTGAGTGGCAAGGTCTTTGTAGTGCCACATGCCCTGTTGATTATCAGGAGAGAAAGCCAACATTAATTACCATCTTCTCTATTCTTGGGATGCCTGGCTTCTGGATTGGGAGGATATGATCAGTGACACAAATTGAGGTGTCAGATGCAATATCCTGGATCCACCCAAAGCTAGAGAATGAGAACTGGCAAATGGTAACCGGGAGTCTACCAGAACACTATTATAGAACTGTCTGCTACATTTCCTTCAAGAGCCAAGTACATCTGTTCTTCTCCTCGGTGACTTTCCATGGCACTTGATCTACTACATTTCTTTCCCAGTTATCAATTTCTAATGTTACACCAAAATATTTTTCAGCAGAGCTCAATCATCTGTGCACAAGTAGATGAGAACCTGGAATATCTTTAACATTTTTTTAAAAAATTTCTCATTCTTCAAGTGTTCTTCATATATGCCTAGATATCTTTGTTCTAGTACTGCTCACTTCCTCCACTAAGGTTGACTACTGTAATATTACATGTATTCCTTGCTCTATAGTTTTCACATCCTGTTGTTTTTATTATGACATACTTTATAAAACCAAGGGTGGGTGTTCAGTTTACAAGGCCATGAATTCCAGAGGTGAACATATCCATCACCTCATAGACAGGGAAAAACATCTGAAGGTGGGTCCCCCCCCATCTCCTTTCTTGTAGTTTAACTTGATCAGATACAATTGATTGATTGACTAATTAAAATATTTATACCTCATGATGCTATCCTGTATGATATCTGTACATTCTCCTCTGTAGTGAAAACAGAATTTCCAAGACAACAGCACAATATTAAGATATTGAAAGCAGCATGGAGAAATAGGGTTCAGAACCCCCTTCCTAACACTGTGACTTCAATAATACTTGGGAGCCAAGATCCTGACCCTTACTGCCAGGAGAAAGAAACACAAGGGTAGCAATGACATTTTGGTTGCTGTTCTAGTCAGAGAGGGTAGGGCTGTGCTCATGCTGTGACTACTTTAGGCATGCAGGATGAAGGGAAACCACTTGCATAAGGAGGTACTGATTATCTCCTTATGGAAGCATGTAAAAAATTGGACTGCTGGCGTAATGCAGAGTTATGTTCAACATAATGTCCCATAGAATTAGGGCTTGATTTACTGATTTATGAAAACTTTTGGAGATCAGATCATAGATTTTCCCCAGCATAACATGTGTTAAGCTAAACATTCCTGGTATCTTCAGCCTTTATTCAAACTATTTAACTTTTTATCACCCTCCTAGCTATTCCCAGCATGTCAGCAAATAAGCTTAGTATAAGCCACGTTTGTCCAGATCTAACATGAGAGTTAATGAAAGTTCCAGAAGAAGGAAGGCAAAGAAGTAAAGTTAGTGGGGTTGGCTAAGGACCAGCGGGGCTGGTGGGTTGGAGGGCAGGGTAGCAAGAGGTAAAGCCAAGCGGTCACCAGAGAAGGAGCCAACTGCATCTAGTTTGCTACTCCTCTTTTCCCCTTGCAAGATCTAAATACACCTTGAGGGCCTCCTCCTGCTTGGGATGAGGTGCTGGGACTTAATGGGGTGGCAATCTGTCCTAAAAGTAAGACAATCCATGAACACAGCTCTCTTCTATGTTAAATGAAAATTAATAGTTACAAAAGTGTTTCTATGGTGACTATAATTTTTTTTTAAATTTCAAGACCGCTTAATTAAGTGTACAGTTGCTATTAAGTGGAGAACATGAAGCATGTGCACCCTTCTGTGGCCTATATTCTTTGCAACAAGTCCATCCTCAAAATCTGTGTTTATATGATGGAGTTTCAGTACAAGTCATTGCTCTGTGGAACTCTGAAAGCCTTTTGTCTCCATTAACACTTTTAAATATCCAAGTCTGGAACCCCTTCTGTCCCTGCACTTCCCATAATGGACCATAATGAGAGAAGTGGAATGGAATAAAAATTATGATCCCCATCCCAGGGTACTCTTGAGGAAAGGCTGTGATGGACTAAAGAAAGAAGGAGGGCTCAGAGAACAAACAACTGTGGATGTTGCTTTTGTCACGAACTGCTCCTGGAGGGAAGAGGGACATTTAGGAAGGTAGCCAGTCCACACTTGTTGCTTTTATAATTTGTGGCAACAAAAGAACCTGAGTGCAAAATGTCTTGTAAGAAGCAAAAATAGAACAGCATGGTTGTGGTAAGGCAAGTGAGCCCACTGACTTGTTTCTGTCATTTTTAACTTGCAGGAAAAATGCGTCTTTGTGAATAGCTGTCACAGGATTTTCCTGAACTAAGAAACAAACATCGAACATACGATCTGCCTAAAAAATTCTTTCCAGGTAGAAAATTGCCCCAAAGTGTCAGACAAGAGCTGGGGGGAAAAAAAGTGTCATTTTGAGTTTGACTCTCACTAGCCCCAGCAACCCTTTTAAAATGATCACAAAGCCAGAGCTGGGTGATTATCACTTTTGGTCATGACCAATATGACACAGCAGGCTGCTTGAAGTGGCAGAGGTAAAAAAGTATTCTGCCCCTGTCCATATGGTTGCCCACTGCTGATATAGCATTTGAAACAGAGGCTTGTATTGTATGGTCTCCCAGTATTTGTTGAACTACAACTCCCAACATTCCTCATCACTGGCTATTCTAAGTAGAGCTGCTGTTTGACATCAACCTACACTTGAGTCCTACTCTGCCAACCTTCCTGGTAAAACACACAGAGCAGCAGCTTCTGCCTGATGTTATTTTACTTGGAAATAAAATCACTACCACACGAGTTACAGCTGCACTTTCATTTGTACCAACATTCTCCTGCAGACCAATAATAGAATCATAGAATCATAGAGTTCAAAGGAACCACAAAGGTCATCTAGTCTCTGCTATGCAAGAATATATAACTGAAGCATTCCTGAAAGCTGGCCATCCAATCTCTGTTTAAAGATCTCCAAAAAAGAAGATTCCACCACCCTCCAATGCAGTGTGTTCCACTGTCAAACACCTCTCTCCATCTAGATCTTCTTCCAAATGTTTAGGTTGAATCTTTTTAATTGTAATTTGAATCCATTGGTCATGTTCTGTCTCTGCAGCAGCAGGAAAAAGTGCTTATTACCTCCCTTAATGTATTTAAATATGGCTATCATATTACTTCTCAATTATCTCTTCTGAAAGCTAAACATACCTGGCTCCTTAAGCCTGGCCTCGCAGGGTTTAGTTTCCAGACCTTTTCCCATCTTGGTCTCCTCCTTCTGGATGTGTTCCAGCTTGCCAATTTCTTTCTTTAACTGTGGTGCTCAGAAATGGACACAGTAGTCCAGGTGAGTTTCAACCAAAATAGAATAGAGTGGCATTATTGTTTCCCTTAATTTGGATATTATACTATACTTTTAGGGCCAAAACTTGAGAGATAGGGATGTCTTTGTTAATGTGATTAAATACCAGTATTTTCCCTCTCTTTAAAAAAACAAAAACAAAACAAAACAAAAAAGAAGATTCAGGAAGCCACCAACCAGTCATCCTGACCTCAATACCAGGAAAAATAACAGAATGGATTATATAGGATTCTGTCTGCAAGTATCTTGATGACAATGCAGTGACCAGGGTAGGAGACAACTTGGGTTTGTCAAGGAGAAATCCTGCCAAACCCAATCTTATATCTGTTTTTTTTAAATCAGGCTATTAGTTTAGCAGGTGGTAGGAATTCTGTGGATGTCATTTACCTGGATTTCAGCAAAGCATTTGATAAAGTCTCCCATAGTATTTGGATTAGCAAACTGACTGAATGTGGAATAGATGGGAATTCTGTCAGATAGAGCCATACTTGGTTGGAAAACCATGCTCAAAGAGTCATCATTTACTGCCTGCACTTCATTTTGGAAGGAGGTCACAAGTGCAGTGCCTCAGGGCTCAGTCCTAGGGCCATTACTCTTCAGTGTTTTTACCAGCGACTTAGATGATGAGGTGGAGGAACTCCTTATCAATTTACAGATGAGAAAGCTGGGAGGGGTGGCTAACACATTGCAAAATAGAACAGAATTCAAAAGGAGCTAGATAAACTAGAAAATTGGTCAGAAATTAATAAAATGAAATTCAAGAGAGACAAATGCAAAATTCTGCCTTTAAGCCACAAAGCCCAAATGCACAGTTATAGGATGGAAGACAGAAAACTCCATGATATGTTTGCCTTAGGATCAACATAAGTTGGAAATGACTTGAAGGCACACAACAACAAAATACATAGCTCAGCAGTACTACATATGAAAAAGACCTTGAAATTATTGTTGATCATAAACTGAACATGAGCCAGCAGTGTGATGCTGTGACAAAGAAGATAAATGTTATTTTTATCCTACACTACTAGAAGCATAGGCTCCAAGTCATGAGAAGTAATAGTCCCACTATATTCTGCACTGGTCAGGCCTCATCTGGACTACTGCATTCAGTTCTGGGCACCTCGTTTTAAGAATATAGACTAGTCAGTGTAGGTTCAGAGAAGGGCAACAAGCATGATCAGAGGTATGGAGAACAAAACATAGGCCATTTCCTCACTCAAAGACCCCTTCCTAAACTGCAAACCCCAGGATTCCATAGGATGTTAACAGTGGAATAATAACACTATAACAGTCTAGTGCGGAAATGGCCGTATAAGGAAAGGTTGAAAGAGCTCGGCAAGTTCAGTTTGGCGGAGAAAAGAATGAGAGGTAACTTCACTGTACCCTTTGAATACCTCAAAGACTGTCACAGAGAGGAAGGGGACAGGTCTATTCTCTGCTGCCCCAGGGGGTAGGACCATGTCTAATGGTTTGAAATTACAAAAGACTTTTAATTGAGCTTAGAAGGAATCTCCTTAATAGTAAGAGTAGTTCAGTAATAGAACCAATTGCCTAGAAAACTGGTGGGGATTTCTTCTCTGGATGTTTTCAAAAAGAGACTGGACAATTACCTGCTGGAGATGCTTTAGCTGGAAATCTTGCACTGAACAGAGTTGGATTTAGATGGCCCATGAGGCACCTTCCAACTCTACAGTTCTATGACCCTACAATGCATTGAGCATCAACTACAGTTGCTCAGGGTGTGTAATTCAAATAATAAACACCAAGTCAAGGAAATAAGAAAATATTTCTCTGTTTGGAAATTACATTTTCTGGATTGAACAGGAAACACACACATGGACAGGCACACGGACACTCTTTTCCCAGCTGTTTTTAACACCTTTGTGACTGCTGCTATTTACAGCACAAATGAATTTAGTCCAAACAAAGAAAGTTTTTCAGGGTCTGCTTTGAACAGTAAGCCATCTGCAGTAGCCATTCAAAAGCAGCCCACAGGGGCCCAAGCACACACAAGTATATGTAGTTTTCTAGGCAGTTCTCCCATTTTAAAATTCCAGCTTCTTTCCCTGAGAGCTGGCAAAGAGGATTCAAGCCATAACACGCAGACCCAGGCTCTGAGATTTGGGAACTGTGTATGCTTCTTATGGCCTCCTTCTGGTCTTCCTCAGAGTGAAGTCCATGAGAAATAAGAAAAGAAAAAAACACAGAAATGTATACTCCCTCCTTCAGTCCTATCTGCTGCAACTCTGCCCAGATAGCAAGCAGAGTAAATTATGCTCATGTCACAGTGACCAGAATCCTTTTTGTGATATATCCATGAATACATCATGCTACACATGTGGAGTGACTTTGTGAGATAATGCAGGATGGACAGACCCAGAGGACGGTGGCAGGGGAAGAGATCTGCATGCAGAACTGTTGCAATTGCACAATAATGCACCTAGAGTCATGTGTTGATGTACACTGTGTATTCTGAGTACCTCGGTGTGTTGTGCACTGTGTGTAGCAGAATCTTTCTCTAGGATTTTATGCAAAAATCCAGCAAAAATAAGAAAAGGGGGAAACATTATTGGGGATAAGTTGCCAGGTCAAGATTATCCCAGGATCTGAAATTTCAGGACTAAAACTTCAAACTTATAGAGGACTCCTTGTGATGTCAAAAAAGAAAGCCCTGCTGATGTTACAGAGATAGTTACATTAAACATATTAAGAATCAACCAAAGTTGCACAGAGTATGTCAATCAGACAAAAAACATCCCATTTTAACATATGTACACTTCACAAGGCTCTTGCCCTTGCTCAGAACACCAGAGGAGAGAGTCCAAAATGTCAAATGTGGGAACCCTAATTGAGTGTAAAGGAAGCCCAAGTATGCAGCCATCTGAAAGTATAATGGAAGAGGCGTTCTGCAGACTTGCTGTGTAACCCTAGGCATGTCCATTCAGAAGTGTTCTGTTCAGTGGAGCTTAGTCCCAGGAAACTTTAAGACAGCAGCCTTAATCAATTTAAATAAGGCTGTAAATTGCTTCCTCTCTTAAGACTGTTACAAAAACTGTGGGTTCCATCAAGTTCACTAGTATCTTTTTCTGTCCTAATCTTTACATTTTCTGTCACTTTCTTTTTGTCCAGCCTTAGAAAGAGTTCCGGTAAACTCAAAAGCTTGCGCTTCAATGTTGTCATTGTTAGACCTAACAAAGGTAGTACCATTCTGTTACTGGATTTTTCTGAGATTTGAAGACAACTGGTCTCAAATAGTTTGTTACATATAACTAGTTCCACCCCCAATAAAGAAGTCATAACTATATTAGAATAAAGTTGTAACTTAACCCAGGATAAAATAAATTTCCTTGAGTAACTGTAACTTCTAATAATTTTTCTCTTTACAGAGTTTGCCTTCACTAAATGGTAGAGGAGGAATATCACATGGTTCAAGTGCTGGTTCCTGTGTTACTGCCTCATGGGTATGTTTAGCCTGAAGAAAAGACTGAGATGTGACATGATTGGTGTCTTTAAATATCTGAAGGGATGTTGTGTTAAAGTTGGAACGGACTAATTTTCTGCTGTTCCAGAGCCTAGAAGGCAAACTAGTGTATTCAAATTATAGGAAAAGGGATTCCACCTAAACAATAGGAAGACCTTCTTTACTGTTAAGTAGAATAAACTGTAGAATAAACTGTCTTGGAATGTGGTGGCCTCTCCTTCTTCGAAGGGCATTAAACAGAAGTTGAATGGGCATGTCTCAAAAATGCTGTAGTTGTGTATTCCTGCATGGCAGCAGGTTGGACTAAAGGTCCCTTTAGCTCAATGATTCCATGACTCTGTTCTCTGCCATAGCTGATGCAACAAAATGGTGGTTGGTAAAAGAGCATGTTCTGTACCACAGGCCAGTAACTTGTAGCATTCAAGTAACTATTATTCAGTTCTCCCTCCACATTTGCGGGTTTGACGCTTGTGAATTTATGAGCATGTGTGCCTCCCCGTGCATTCTTCTCCTCCCATTCCCATGCATTTTGCCCCAGTGCAAAGAACTCATGCCAAGTCAAAAAGGCAGGGAAAGTGGGGTGGAGGAAAGCTCCTGCGAGCCTTCCTTTCCTGCGTCCAGAGTTCCCTCCTTCCCCCTCCCATGCAAAACAGAAAGGAAAGGGGGTGGGGGAAAGCTCACATGAGCCTTCCTTTCTCCCCTCCGGAGCTCCCTCCTTTCCCTTCCCATGCAAAATGGAAGGGAAAGGGGGGGGGGATCTTGCATGAGCCTTCCTTTCCTCCCTCTGGAGCCCCCTCTGATATTCCTATGGATTTTGTTCTAGTGCAGAGAACTCGTGCTGAGGCAATGGCGGGGAGGCTTGTGCAAGTTCTCAGCGCTGGGGCAAAATGCACAGAAATGGCAGGGAGAGCTCCAGAAGGGGAAAAGAAGGCTGCTGTGAGCCTTCCTCCATCCCCATTCTCTTCCCTTTTGCATGGGAACAGGTAGGGAGGAGCCCCAGAAGGGAATGGGAGGGGGAGTGGGGGAGTTATTTGCGGTTTTCCCACTTTTGCGAGGGTTCTGTGCCCCAAACACTCACGAAAGTGGAAGGATAACTGTACTTGTTTTAGAGAAATAGAAAAGCAGAGAGTTATTTTTTAAGCATCCCAAATTACTTTTAAAAAAGTAACTAGGCAAGCTCTGGATTTTGGAACAGACCAAGGTGGTTACAAGTGTTTTTTTCTTCAAAATATGTACAAAGTCCATCTAAGAAAGATGATTACTTTTTATGGGCAAAACTTCCCAAATACAAACAGAAGATGAACATTGCACGCAGGTGGCAAAATGTGGCATACACTGGCATGCCTATATTTGCAGAACTCATGGTGTAGATTCAACAGTGCAGAGAGTGTGTCAAACTGAAGAGCCTTTCCTTCTGGGCACCTTCTCTCTCACTCACCGTCCTTCTCCCTCCTCTTCCCCCCAGCCCCCGCAACCAAATTCACAGCCGACACACACCTACCTTAGTCAACAGCAGGTATTTCCTTTCTGTTTCACTCCCATGCGGTTCTCTTTTTGCAGCAGGCTGGGTCCCAACAAGATGCTGCCGCGCCTGGGCCTCGCCTTCCCTTTGAACATGGGGGAATGTTATTAATTGCCCGCCCTGGGGGAACATTCTCGGTTGGAAACTATTCAGTCTCCCTGGGGTCCCTTTGTAGTGGGACCTGCGGCTGCTCCTGCCGGGAGCCAAGAGGTTCCAAGAATGGCTCCCACACATACAGGTGTGGCTGACTCACTCCCTGCCATAGGGGCTCCTTTCATTTGAGAAATCCTCTTCCTTCATGCATGGTTTAGGCAGCTATAGAAAGGTTCTTGGATAAAGGTGGGTGGAACGGTGAAGCAATTTTCATGGTGAGAGGGGCTTTAATTTTCTTCAGAACACATTACTTTTGTGGGCAAAGCAGACATTCCAAAGACCTCTCTCTACAACTACAACTATGGAAATGATCAAGGTGTCTCTGATGCTATAGCTATTTGTTGTATTTGTATTCCACTCGGAGTGTTTTTTGTCCTGTCAACAGGCCAGTGAAGGTAGACTAGTTATGAGACAGTGCGTTCCTTAAGACTGCCCAGTGTGTGTTATATGTTAGCACAACCTGAACCTTTGAATGCCATTCCCTCCCTCCCCCCTTCTCTCCCTGAAACACACAAACATACACAATCCATGTCACAGTGTTGAACATTAGTGATACTTTTGGAATAAAATTATCTTTCACACGCAAGAGCCCTTTTCATCAGAGGAACAGTCCTCAAAAGGTCATGCCATTATGTAAATACACAAGTGTTTTTAAAGTGCCACAAGACTTGGGTTGTTTTTGTTCAAAGCTTAGAAATCACACATTAGAAGGAACAGCAGTATCTGTTATAAGTTAGTTTTCAGGGTAAGGAGGATATAACAACCTATCTTATGCAAAATAATATAATTACTGGCAACATAATTTAAAATATAATATTTGCACATTACTTCCAGAACATTGGTTTTGGTAGGTCATTGGGAGGGAATTATTTTTTGTCATATTTCTGTCTTCTAAGAATTTAAAAACAGTTATCACCAATTTAAAAATAACACGGTATTACTATGTTCTTTCTATTACTAGTAAATTTCTTACAATTACTTACTGGTAAGTTTCTCACTATTTTTGTTGTTGTGTGCCATGAAGTTGATTCTGACTTATGGCGACCCTAAGGCAAACTTATTACAGGGTTTTCTAGGGGCTGAGAATGTGTGATGCACCCAAGGTCACCCACAGGGCCTCTGTGGCCAAATGGAGAATCGTAACCTGGTCCCCAAGGTCATAGTCCAATGTTCAAATCACTACACATGCTGGGTCTCACCATTACTTGTACTTTGTGTGTCACTAATAAAGCAATGGCTAACATGTGTCTTTTAAAAATAAGATATGCTAATGCTAGTGTGTTTGCTGTTGTTATTTGCTGTCAAGTTGGCTTTGGTTTATAAATAAGAGACCTCCATGAACTTAGGTCATCAACAGCCCAGATCACGTTATGTCTAAGACATGATAGCCACAGTTAACTCATTCTGGTTTCTGTGGAGGTTTCAGGTTTGATTTGCTATATGACCTCTCCCCCCACCTTTTTTTTGTAGTTTGGGTGGTCTGTGACAGCCATTGTTTTAAAATGATGTCCCAAGCTCTGTTTTTACAGCAGCAGAGCAAGCAACATAGCCATCTCTCTTGAAATGAAGCTATTCCTTCCATCTGTCCTGCTAAGTGGACTAAGGTCCTTTTCACGTGTGTGTGTGGGGGGGGACGGGTGAAAACACGCTAAAACGGAGCTTACCCGCAGCTGGGTAAGTCCGTCGCCACGCGGAGCAGCGTGAGCTCGCTGCTCCACACTCCTCCGCCGTCCCAGATGGCGGCTTCCGGTTGGTGGGGCTCTCCACCAACTGGAGAAGCTCGCCAGCCGGAAGCCCGCCCCCAGCAGATCTGCAGGCACGCACTTGCGCGCGCCTGCAAATCCACTTTGGAGCCGGGCGACGGAGCGGCATGGGGCTGTGCGCTCCGTGCTTTTTAAAAACCTCAAAAAAGAGGTTTTTAAAAAACACGCAGCCCGGCTAGTTCCGGCCGCTCCTGAGTGGATTCTGGTGTGGAACTACGAAAAGTAGTCCACGCCAGTCCACTCTACGGTGTAGAAGACCTCAGTGGCAGGTCGCTCTGCACCGTTTCAGAAGCCCGGTATGGAAATGGCCAAAGAGGCACCTTACCAGATCAGACCAAGAACACTCTGATCTAGACAAAACTCTGATCTCTGGTTTAGAAGTTGTTGTAAGCAAGCTAGGACAGAGATAGTCTTACCCTGTTTGTATTTCTAGTTCTCCAATACAAGTTAGTTGTACTAACAGACAGTGACAGATCTGCCCTGCATTAGAGCTTGGAAAAGGAGTTTTGGGGTGATAGCATCCAAAATTTGATCAGTCCAGACCTGCTCATCTATCTACTGAATCTGTTCACACACACCAATCAGTCCACAAACATCGCATTCACACATGCACACATCCCTTCATCCACATATTCCTATTCATATTCATTCAGCAGCATCTGAAGTGATTACATCATCCACTGAGATCCACTGGGATCCTCTGGATATCTCAGTAGCTGAAGCCATCATTTTGCATCAAGCTATGGGAACACAGCCAAATGCTTCTGAAATCCTCCCTGCTCTCCTTTAGGCATGAATGGTCGTGGGTGGGGGGCTTCAGTAGTATCTGGCAGGTTGATGGTGGGGGTGCTTTGGTATCTGCAGAGGGAGAGAGGGAAAGCCAGCCTCTGTAGCAACCAAAAATAGACATATGCAGGTGTAGGATTAACTTACACCTGTAAATGCCACTAACAAAGTGACAGCCAATGTCTTGTCTCATATCTGTGATGGAGCCAAGGAGGTGAGAACATGGGTCATATTCTAGAAGATGCTAGTTCTTGGAATTGAACCCAGGACAGGACAGGGTCCAGACACAGCCTGCAGACAAGTAGTTCCCTATTCATGTACTGTATAAATGTTGGTGTTGCTGCTAGGTGGTAGTAGTTTTGTGTGATGATGTAGTTTCTTGAACCTACTGTCAATCATTTTCATTTATTCTAGTACTGAGAGCCTTGGAATAAAGCTCTCACAGGTAATCCTAACTCCCTGATATTGTTTGTTGGACATAATTAAGATCTGGTGAAGGTGCCCCTCTGCTGATCTCCACTCTCACCCTCAGAACAGAGCCCACAGAAAGGTCTATAAGTGGAAAGCTAGAGCTGGCAGTTCACTTGCTCTCTGTAGCATGCATAAAGCGACCATAAAAGGACCATTTGATGCTTGTGCCACAGGATCCCACTAGGTGGACCTCACTCAGGCCTAGGAGAGCCTGACCTGATCAGTTAACACCAACATCCTTTTACAAACAATTGAAGGGAATAAAAATATCGTATAAGAGGAGAGAGAAGAAAAACAATCTGTCCCCTGTATCTTTCATACATGCCAGTGAAAGCCAGCAGGGCTATGGAGGTATAAGTGAATTTCTATCTGTGTTCTCTGCAACTCTATTTAGTATAGCTTTACAAGCCATTTATACTTCGGAGGCTTTAATTCCATGCCTGTTTATGTGGGAGTAAGCCCTGCTAAACATAGAGGGTATTAGTTCTAACTGAAGGTTCATTCTGCAAATTTCATCAACTTATTAAAGAGAAGAAAATTATATGAAAAGTGGTAAATGTTGCATTTTAAGTGCCATATAGAACAAATTGTTAAAACAATATCATTAGTGAGTTCATAAGAAAATAAATATTTCACATGTTTTTGTCTTCCCCATCCACCACCAAAATATTATTCTGAAATTTCTGGAAATCTTATATCTAGCTTTAACTGGCTGATAACAAAAATTGTTCAACAAATATATTTCTTCACTGAGCGACTCTAGCCAGTCACATCTCATCCCACTTCTGCTTATTTGTACAGGTTCTACTTTCTCCAATTAATCAAAAACATGTCATTCAATTTCTCCTTAGAACTTTTATAATCAATATCATAGTGTTGTTTACCACCTCATATATGCAGCTACCGTGATGTTCACATTCTGTGCCAGTGATGATGGCATCTTCTGTCAAGCACTGGTTTCCCTACAAGTATCCTTCACAATCTGTAGCCTTCCAAAAACATTGGCTAACTAGCTGATGTGTTAGCATCACCACCATAGCTTTGCAGATATGTTTATATGCTTTCATTATTCCTTATGGTCTCTCTCTCTCTTTCTCTCTCTCAATCTCTCTCTCTCACGTTTGAACTCAGGTTGTTGATGGTAGTCAACCAGGGGCTCTGAAATTGCATTTCAGCTGAATCTGATATGTTTTTTTAGGACAATGAACTTCTAGGCTGTATCAACTTCTAGACTGCATCAACAGGAATATAGCATCTAGCTTGAGGGAAGTAAGAGGCCCCCTCTGTTCTGCTTTGGTCAGACCTCATCTGGAATACAATTTCCAGTTTTGGACACTACAGTTCAAAGAGGAGATTGACTAGCTGAAACATGTCTAGAGGAAGGCAGCCAAAATAATAAAAGGTCTGGAATCAAGCCCTATGAGGAATAGCTTAGGAAGCTGAGTCTGTTTAGCTTGGAGAAGAGAAGACTGAGAGGTGACATTGCAAGGAATGTCATGCAGAAGATGGAATGAACTTGCTTTCTGATGCTCTAGAGACTATAATACAAATCAATGAAACCAGATTACAAGCAAATGAATGCCACATAAACATTAGAAAGAATTTCCTGATGCTCAAAGCTCTTTGACAGTAGAACTGGCTGCCTCGCAATGTGATGGCCCTTTCCTTCTTTGGAGGTAGTTAAATAGAGATTGGATGTCCATCTCTTGGATGGACATCACAAACATTAGCTGTGTCTTCCTGTGTGGCAGGTGGTTTGATTAAATTAAATTGATTTGATTAAATGGCCCTTAAGGTTCCTTCTAACTCTGATTCTGAGACTGTTTGGCACATAACACACACTATTTAATACGAAAGTGGGGGTGGCAATTGTACAGATTAATGGAAATTGAGCATGTTTACTTTACTTATTCGGGAAACGTATTCTGTTTTTCTCATCAGACTGCTTAATACAGTGTAGGCCTTATGAGCAATTTTGTAGGGTCTACATGACCACATTTTACTGGTCAAATGTTGTGTGCGTACATGTATACACATAAACTTTCATGATAAGAAGGAGCAGATGGGATGGATGCCTTCCATGGTTCTATTTTTCCACCCAGAATCTGGACAGACCTTCAAGACTGTACTGAATGTAAGCCAACCTTAGGAAAAATGGCTATGGGGAGGCATTTTGGGAGCAAAGTGCAGGTAAAGAACGATTTGACGTTTCCTTCCCACTCACCACTTCTAAATTGCTCCCTGATGACAATCTGTACTCTAACACATAGGTCATGCTGACATTGCAATTGCATCTACTTCACTCCTCATACTCAGTCTCACACTGCAGCAATCCCATGGTGTATTGTATCTCTGATGGAAAGCTATTTAGAAAATGCACCATTGCATTGGTTCCTACTCTCTGCAGCTTTCAGCTGCCTTAATTTTATGTTGGACTACAGATCCCATAATTCCCAGGCCAACACATCCAAAAAGTACCAGACGAAAGCAGCTTCAAAGGTTATTGCCTTGTTGGACAAAAACCAAGATGCTGAGAACTATTCTGTATTTCACACTGGGTAGCTATCCCTGAACTCTCCATCCAAAACATATACTTGTCTTTTAAACTAGAATTTATTTTAGTAGAATGTTCCTATCATTTACCACTAACCCAAAAAAGGTGAATGTCAGAAGAAGTAAAGAAAAACAATTCCAAACTCAGGTGAGTTTGGAAATATGAAGTCTTTCTCCATTTTCTTTACCTCCTTCCTGAACACAAGCAGGTGCAACAGTAAGGAGAGCAGAAAGTGTGATATGGCATTATGGGCTGTCCTGTGCCCCTCCTCATTCACCCTTCGGCATCTCAAGACCTGCCAGATTTTTTTTTTAAAAAAATAAAGTTTCAAAGCAAGTCTTAAATTCCTATAATCGCTAGTTAGAGTTCCTCACGCGCAGATCTAAGGGCATGAGCTCAGTGCTTGCAATGCCCTGGGCAGATTTATAAGTTGCTTCTTCAGAAGGGAGAGGGAAGAGGTGGGGAGAGAGCTGCCAAGCGTGGCTTACTCTGTGTGTGTGCGTCCTCCATCCATCCTCCTTCACAAAACCCAGGGAAGTCATTGCTTTGCTGTGACCTAAGCAGCCAAGGAATTCTTCAGTATACCAGAACCCAGAGTTGTTATCCATCTTTCAGTTTTTAGGGCTATCATTAGCCATCCTAGAGTTCCTACTCAGAAACTCTGTGATTTTTTTTTTTTTTGCCAACCACTAGTACATCAATGCCAGACCAATGCTACTGTTGCAAAATTGGATGAATTTTTTTTCTTCATCCAGGGAAAACTTGTTTCCCACTGAGCAAGAATTAAAAATGATGGCATCTTGCTGACATTATGTCTTTCATCTAGTACCATGTGTGGCTAATATCCCTGAAATGGCTTGTCTCTGCAATATTTTTACCTGCTTAATTACCTTTTGTTTATAATAATGCCTAGCATTTCTATACCACTTCTAGGTGTTGAAACAGTTCACATATATTATCTGTTTTTAATGCTTACAACAACCCTGCAAGGGCAAGAATTAATCCTCTAGGAAGCAATTATATGATATCATAATGATATGATGTTAACTTAAATATTATTCTTTCTATTTCTGCTGTTCAGGTTCTTATACATTTGAAATAGCACCACGCACACACAAAAGGGTCAACTTGAAGATAATCCTGAGGTTGGCATGGTGGAGGGCGTCTGGGAGCTGTAGTATCCAAAAGCACATTCTCCAAGCTCTGCTTCTTTCCTTGCTGTATGGGTACTGGAGCCACAAAACCACACACAAAATTCTGCCTCCAAAGAGACATGTGCCGTTTTCATTTTCAGCAGACCACTGTGTCACCAAAGACAAAATGTAAGACAAGAACTGGTATATAGCATGACCTTCATTGTACCCCACCATGCCTGTCTTTCCATAAGATGTCGAACTGCCAGCTTCAACATGATTGAGCCCAGTTCTAGTGTACCATTGTGGTAGATGTGATTTTTTTTTCTAGTCACATGATGGAATGTAAGTCTGATGGTATGCTCTTAAGATCTTTGTGAATGTTCATAATCATGTTGTTGCAAAGCCAAATGAAAGAAATTCATGAAATCTTGCCTATGCAAGTACTACCATTACAAACACAATCACTTTAGCAATGGAATCGTACTAGCTGATCTTCATTCTGCAGGGCGTGGAAATGGGGGTAATTTCCAAAGTCTTTGATTAAGAGCCACGGCACCAAAACATCTAGTAGTACACAACATATTGTAGAAACTAGTGATGTCATATGCTGCTCCAACACAACTTTTACACAGATTAATCTCCAGAAATGTTGACAAGAACTGTTTTCTGAATACTTAGAGAAAGCCAAGACCTATGCATTGTTGTATGTTCACACAATTAATTCATTTTGTTTTGAGACCAATATGCACATGCCACAAGCATTGCCACAGTTTCCACATCCATGATAGTCAAAGGACAGTTACTATAGGCCCAGATAGTCATTTGAGTACTCCCCCAGTTGCGGCAGAGAGCAACATAGATTCTTTATCCTGTAAACATGAAGGTGCCAACACAATGATGTGAAAGAGCATACTAGCAGTAATGGATCTGAAAATCTGAGGAGACAAAATAAAATGATGTCTCCAAAAGATCGAGATACTGCCTGGCATCCTGTTAATGACATATGGCAGTGCAACTCTGTTGTGTGCCAATTAATGATCATTCAGAAATTCACTACAACCCTCAGTCAATAACTTCCACTCTCGCAAGACTCACCTGCCTCTTGCTGTCCCACCTTCAGCAAAGTCATGTTGGAGAGCTGGGGATAGAGAGTAGGGTGCGACTGAGAAGTCTCTGGCTATGTGCCTGTGACCAGATGTGAAACGATGACATTATCCTCCAGCACCTTCAGAGGACTCTCATGGAAATCCTAGTGGATGACTTCATCGTCATTTCTCTGGCTATGGGAAGAGATGCTTCTTAGCTATACCCTATTCTCCACTGCCATTAGATGCCCATGACATGTGGGGGGAAGCAAGAGACAGGTAAGAGAAGAGAGAAGGAAGACAGGGCATAGTTCTGTGTGGATAGAACTTTATATCCTATCACCCAATGTAGGATCACGGGCCAGTGTCAGTAGGTAATACATCTATTTTAAGAGATGGTATATGACCTTGTGTGGTTGGGTTTGCATTCCCCTTTATGATTTATAGTTTGAGGGCATTCTCTGGAGGCCCATGTGTTCTTTGTGGCACTTGATAATGAGCACCTTCCATTGGCTTAGGCTGGTGTGCCAGCTATGGTCTCTTCTAAGTAAATATAGTGTAGCCAAAATGATTTAGGCTCTCATGATATCCCATTTGGACTACTGCAATGGTAGAGAAACTGGATGGCAGGTGTGGACCTAGGTGCCCCGTGTGTGCAGCTTCATTCCTGTCCCAAGGAAGGGGTCAAGCCCTGTGAAGGGACAGGGAGGGAGGTGATCAGACAGCAGTAAATGCCTCTCATCCCCCTGCAGTTTATGTGAGAAAGGCAGAGTAATGACAAGGACCTTGTCCTTCTGCTGCCTCTTTTCATATGTGAACTGCAAGGGGATAAGAGGCAGTTGCTGCTGTTCAATCACCTTTCTCTCCACCTTGCCTCAGACCAGGAGCTGCCCAGGGCTAGGCTGCTACCTGTGGGGGCTAGTTTTGGATGAAACAGAAGAGGCTAGAGACTGATCTCTTGCATCCATTCAGAAAGGGTCATCTGTGCACTTAAAGTGTGTGTATGCCACTAACAAGATTTTGGCCAAAGTGGTATACTTGGGCAGCCCTTGCAAACAGTCTAGAAACCATAGTTAGTGGAAAATACAGCAACTAAGCTACTCATTTGGACTAGATGTATAGAACACATCTGTCCACTCCATTCTTACCATGGTTTTGCTTGTTTCTGGTCAATTCCAAGATTCAGGTTGCTATTGTTATGTTTCAAAGCTGCCAGTGGATGCAAAACCAGATGTATCACTCCATGTGAACCTGTGTAGGTAAGAGGCTCATCTGAGGCCCTTCTTTCAATTTGTGTGCTGCGTGTTGTGAGGCAAGCTGTGATATGAGACAGAGGGCTTTATCACGTGTGGTAGGCAAAATGCAATTACAGCAGAAGCCAGCACAGTACAGCGGTTTGAGCATTGGACTACAACCCTAGAGACCAGAATTCAATTTCCTGCTGGGCCATGGAAACCCATGGTCATTAGCAGATTATCTGTGTTATATATAAAAAAATGCTTTTCCACTCAGAGGTGAGTCCCACTTAGTTCAATGAAGCTTCTTCCTGTCCTGTATATAAACTTGTAGCCTTACCCTCTCTGATCTAAACATCTGTTTAAATGAACCAAACAACTGCCACTACTACCTTTTTCAGATTCGAGCACTGCCCATTATCAGCACCATTTCAGTCATTTATCACATTCACTTGCTCTTGATACAGTACTCCAGTGTTAACCAATTGTTTCCTTTCCCTTTCCAACCCGTGAGGAAACTGAAGGCTTTAAACAACCTTCCCACAAAGTCAGCATACATAGGTCATTACCAAAAAATAAAACACAATATGAGAAGTCAGCTCAATATGGATGAGGTCTGAAACAGTTAGCAAAAATTTCCATTCCCTATGATTCTGTTGTGCTGAACCCTAGCATATTGTTGACAGGTCAAAGGCACTTGGTACATCACTTGAATGTGGTGATAATATGTCTGCCCCTCCCTATGAGTGATTTGGAATGGGTGCGGCTCAGTGCTATGATGTGCTTAGCCCGCTTCCAGTATGGCTGTTTGAGATTACAGCTTTCTGGTAATTTTTATGTCAAATTCCTGTCATAGTTCAGTCCTCACCTTGGTACTAAGCAGCAAGAGAGGCCAGTGGAAGGAACAAAGCAAGCCCAGGTTGACTGAAGAGAAGCTTCTCTCTGAGCAAAAGACCAGAGCTTGGGAAAATTATGTTTTTGGGGCTAGGACTTGAGCACAACTGGCCATGTTAGCTGGGAGGAGTCTGGGAGTTGCTGTCCAAACAACAACAACAACATTTCTAAGGTCAGTGAAGGACCAGGTTGTACTGCTTTCATTAACAATGCCCCTCCTTACTAGTAATCAGCCTGAGAAATATCATGTGGAAGTGGGAGTGGCACTTGGGTTTCAGATTCATATGGGAGCTGTGAAATTCCAGAAATGACTGTCAAATATGTAAGCCATGAACAAACTCACTTGAGACTTTCTCCTGAAATTCCTGCAGGAATTCCCTGTCCCATATGAGGAGGACAAGAAAGTGGACTGGGAGCAATCCTCACTGCCTACAGAGGCAGAGAGAATATGAGCTTCCACAAGTTGTAGTGATGGCCATCGACTTGTATAGCTTTAACAGAGGATAAGATTACCAATGACAACCAGTCAAGATGACTGTATATTAGCTCCTGTATCATGAGTGATGTGCTTCTGAATTTGAGTTTCAATAAGAGAGAGCTATTGCACTAATGTCCTGCTTGTAGGACATGAGGCATCTAATTGGTGTTAGATTGTTGGCAAAGCCTACTTTTTTGACTGCAGCGCCAAATTGAGGGATTTGAGCAGTTGTACCCTGGGTGACTGGGGGATTTGTGGAGTTGTAGTTGAAAAAATATTGCCAGCATAGTTTACTGGTTTGAGTGTTGGACAAGGGCTTGGGAAGACTAGGGGTCAACTCCCTGCTTTGCTATGGAAAATCTCTAGGTGTCTTTGGGCAAGCCATGCTCTCTCAGCCTCAGGGGAACACAATAGCATCACACCTCTGAACAAACCCTGATCCCAACAACAACAGCAACAACAAAACCCTGACAGTTTGCCTTAGGGTCACCATAAGTCTGAAACAACTTGAAGGCATACAACAAATCCAAAAAGTAATTTTAATGAGCTCTGGTTGGGAACAGAAGGCTTAAATTAGATTGGCATTGGGCCAGTGCCAGCTGTGCCCTTCCTTATCTTGTTAACTGGTTACATACAATTTATTTTTATGTTTATATTTTTAATTTACACCCCAACTTTCTCGTGACATGGAATACTATTTGGGCAAAGAAATCTTGAGCGTGATACCAAGCAGCCACCACAGTTCCCAGCCCTCACTAGCATCCAGAAGGAAAGAGCAGACATGTGATATTGGGTCTTTTAAAGCAGACATTCCAACTGCACAAAGTGCCCCATCCTTAAAAAAAAAAAAAAAAAAAGCTGACAAATGCAAAATGCGTTTTGCTCCTTGCTTAAGCTCTGTGTTCTTGGAAGATTTGTGCAAGAGTTAGTAGCTCTTATCTAATATAAAGCAAGAATTTATTAATTTGCCTGCATTCATTAACTAACAGGACAATCCGAACGAACATTCACTGGTGTGAATCCCAATTCATTGATATTTACTCCAGTACAAGAGCTATTCCTGCTGCCTCATCAGATTTATATTACCAGAATTGGTACCTCTCCTAAGCTTGGCTTCTTCTGTTTTTTTCAAAATTGCCTGATAAAACAGTCAATTAAGTGCTCAATGTGTGCTTAATGAGTCTAGTTTCCCTCTCATTTTTTCCAACTGCAAACTATCAGTTTTCAAACTGCATATTTCATGTCCAGTTAGCATCCCCCCCAGGCATCTCTGAGTTAGCAAGGAGCAGTGTTAGTCATTTAGGGTGGTAAGACCTTCGAGGGCAATGAGGCCAAAGGTTACTAACTGGTAATGCTAGCCCTGTCCCTTTCACCCCTACGATACACAATACAGGCCATTTCCGCACTACACTCTTATAGCACAATTATTCCACTTTCAACATCCTATGGAATCCTGGGGTTTGCAGTTTTGGGAGGGGCCAGATGGCCCCTCCCAAAACTGCAAACCCCAGGATTCCATAGGATGTTGAAAGTGGAATAATCACTCTATAAGAGTGTGGTGTGGAAATGTTCTCCGATGGGCAATTGGGCAGGCAGGGAAAGACCAGAATGACATATCAGCATTTAGCTTGCTGAGCAGGTAAAGAACAGTTTTAACATAAAACGGGAACCAACATATTCATAGTGCTGTGAGCAGTCCTTTTATGTGACGTCATCTACCTTTAGCTAAATAGGCTTACCATATTCCATGATATTTACTTTGTCCTGTTGGTCCATCTACTGGGGTAAAAAATATAATAATCTTTGGGAGGAGTTGGGTTGTTTGATACTGGATGTCAGCAGTGGAATAATAAAGATGACCTAGATAAATCTAGACACCAATATAAATATCTGCGATTGTTATACAGAATTTTGCTAGTCCTACTCAAGCAGGGATTATTCTACTGATTTTCTGTGTAGGCATTATATTTATTTATTTATTTTCTTGTTTATTTTTATAGTGCCATCAACGTACAAGCTACCTTATAGGTAAAATAACAAAAAACAGCCAGATGTTCCAAAGGTGTACGATCTAAAATTTAAACATGTACACACACAGGTGAAGGACAGAGTAATACCAATAAAAAACTATACAATACCATTATTAAAAAAAAAAAAAGATTAACCTGATATAATACAAAATACCATCCAAGTAAAGCAAACATTATAACAGTTTTAGTCCCAACAGTAAAGCTGTGGTGACCAGAAATCCCCTTACACAATCAAGTTTATATGATGGTTGACCTATGTAGTTTATGTTGAAATGATAGCCTTGGTCAGTATGCTAAGGAAAGGAAGGGGGGTAGAGATGTCAAAGTGGGAATGAAGCTAATCCTCACCTGTAATCACTGGTCCATATGTGTTGTACGTGCTTTAAAGTTGCCTGTTGACTTATGGCAATCCCCTGAATTTCATAGGGTTTTATTAGGCAAGGAATACTCAGAGTTGGTTTTTCCGGCTTCTTCCTCTGAAATATAGCCTACAGCATGTGGTATTCTTGGTGGTCTCCTACCCCAGCACTAGCCAGGGCTGACCCTGCTTAGCTTCCAAGATCAGATGGGAACTGGTCCTTTAGGGTACCAGACAACATATGATTTACATTTACATTTACCTTTACAGAAACAACCAAAGCTAACTGGTATTCAATCCCAAAACCACAATTTAAAATGTTTAAAAATAAAAAAATAAAAAAAAAGTGATAGGAAATGCGTGTATGTTAATTTGACAGTGAAATGTACAGCATGACAGGATTTTTATGGGATAGATTCCCCACAGTTGAGAAACTGCTATATTTGAAGAACAGCTTTTGAAGAGTTTAAATTTTACACAACATCGATATTTCCTATAAAGAGCTGTCAGTGGCGCCACCACATGCTGAAACTAAGCCACTGAACACAAGAAGGAAAGTTCTTAGGGAAGTTACAGTGTTCTGTCTGCAAATTTCAGTAATCTGTCCTGCTATGTTCTATACCGGTTCAGAAGCAGTGAGGTGCTTAAGTAGAGCAAATAACATCCTCCAGTGTTTCAATTTCAGATCTGCCTCAGTTGGAAAAAACAACACTGAGCAGCTCTGGAACTTAAAAGACTTGAATCTTACAATCTCATTTTTGCAACTTTTGTGATCTTCCATTTCAGAAGAGGATTTAGGTCAAAGGGAAGGAAGGGATGAAGAATTTAACACTTTCTGCAGCTACTAATTTTCCACTAATACTATCTACAGCCTTTTGTCCCACATCGAATGCATGTTTTCTTTTCTGCCTTCCACTCCTGAATTCAGGATTCAAGCATATACGTGAAGCATACTGTGCACAGACACTCGATGCCCCTTTCAAACTTTGCAATGTTTGGATTGCTCCTATTACAGACTCATGAGCACATATTCTAACCCCATACAGAGGGCGGTGGTGGTTTTGATGATCAAGATTCACTGCGCCAAATTCAGTGGTAGTTTGACACTGGACAAACAGAGCATTTGTCGTTGACCTCACAGAGAGTGCTGATCTATGGCACCTCTTATTGTCCTTCCCATGCAATCTCTACTTGCTATATGGCAGTCTGTACACTGGAAATAGGCAGGAGCACATGTTGATGATGATGCCAGTACTTCTGTTGCTGCTGCGCAAGTAGCTGCAAAGTAACAAAACGGAAGGAAGAGAGTAGAGACTGGGAGCTTTATCAAGGGGCTTGCATGTCTAAGGCTGGCCTTAGTCAATTTCTAGAGAAGAGTTTTATCCAGGGCATTATAAAAAAAATATGAATTGGGATAAATAAAAAAGCAGTTCCTGATGGGACTTTTGAGAATAGCATCACAGACTAATGCCATGATGGGCTTATAACATGTTACTCTTATAGACCATTGCATTGTTCCTAAGCATATCCTAACAGAACTTGGAAAAATTATCTTTTTGGAAAAATTTTGAGAATCTCCCAGTCATCATGATCATGCTGTTTTGGAGGTTCTGGGTGTTGTAGGTCAAAAAAGAAACTGTCCCAAGACCTGACCCTGTAGGCATGATGCCTTGAAATGTATTATCCCAAAACAACACCTTGGACTGCGAAGAATACTGGTGCAACAGTGAACAATCGTCCAGTCATGAAGGTCTGCAATATAAAATAGTGCAAAGCTTGGCATGGCAAGATGTTGGACTCAGTGGCTCTTGTGATCTCTTCCAACTCTACAGTTCTATGACTCTATTTTTGTATGTCTAGGCATATACTGTAAATCCCAGCTATTTGTCTGGGATGCTTCATGTTAAAGAAACTACCTAGAAACTCAGAAATGACTTCAGCCTCGTTGGTATACACTGTTCCATGCAGCCACCCCATGATGATTTTAGTTCTTGAGCACAAGTTACCGGTTCTGTCAAACCCATTTGCAGAGTGCCTCTGGATCCTGGGCCAACATCCTCAGGGCACCCTTGGGTTTGTACCCTTGATTCTAGCAGGACCTCTTACATGTCATACTTGCTCCCCAGTTAGCAAGGAGAGCATCCCTCAATAAAAAGGAAGGGGGAGGGGAAAAAAGAAAGAAAGAAAGGTGGCAGCACCTGTAAGACTAACTGTTTTTAATTTTGCACGAGCTTTCATGGATATATACCAACTTCTTTGGATGCATTTGATACTGCATCCTAAAAAGGGGGTTTATATCCATGAAAGCTCATGCAAAAATGAAAACTAAGTCTTAAAGGTGCTGCCCCCTTTCTTTCTTTTTTTCTCCTTCTTCCTTCCTCCTTTTCATGCTGCAAGACACTAACCCAACTACTTCTTTGAAAACATCCCTCTGCAATGTCTCTTTTCCAGCTGGGTCTTTTCACAAGACTCAACACAGTGTTAAAACAACACAGATATATTCTGTTGTCAAACTACAGAAACAGCATCTAACAGGGCAAAAATTAGGGAGACTGAGAAAAACAGATTGGTACAACTTTTTGGGTTGTTGTGAAAAGAGTGTCCTGGTTGGGTCTAGCTTCTTCCGTTTGAAGACTTCAATATATTTTCCCCAGGGGGTGCAGAAAAACATATGACAGATGGTGACACTAGTATTACTGCTAAGAACACTGAAGCAAGTCAAGAGCAAGCCTTCCCCCAGCTTCTCTGCTCTAACTATTAGGACACATTGCTGACTACAACACTACTGAGTGAGAATAAGCAAACACAAGCACTCTTTGCAAGGCACCCTGCAGAATTCTTTTTAATAGTATTTTGGAAAACCCTTCCAAACTTTTCAGCATTGTCGGTATGTATTAACAACAGAAATGAAATCATAGTCAAGGTTCTTGCCTCCAACGCTGCTTCCAGTTTTGAGTTTGCTAAACTTCCTATGTATACAGAATGAATTTCACAAGCAGTGTTAGTTTATCCGATTAATGGCAAAAGCACTACTCCTGAGGTGCAAGGAAGAAAAATGCAGAAATATTACCCCAACTGTCCAGACTTTCTAAGCCATCTCCCACTCACAGTTAAATGATCTAACAATTCCCCAAAGAGAAAATGTCACTGTGACCAGTTACCTGGGATCTCCTGATGATGCCTGTAAGCTGAAAATTACCTCTTTTTTTCCCCTTCTCATGGCTCAAGTTCCACTGTATCCAGCAGAGCTGTGCAACCCCCCCAACCTTCACAACCTAGAAACCTCCCCCATCATCTTCACTTTTTGACTCAGTGACAACAAGCTGGACCCTGACATTCCCTGCGCCTATAAAGTTCCAAGTTATATTGCCTCTTGAAATGTTTGAAACAGGGATCCTATAACAGTTTGCAGCAATTACTCAATCTAAATACTCCATTATGCTCCCAAACAATCAGAATCAGCCTAGCAAACAAGCTCTGTCTCCTCTGATCCGTAGCAATCAAGAAATAAAGCATGCAGAACATCACAATATAAACATGCTTTCCAGAGGACCACAAGGGGAGCCCTGGGAGGAAGGAGCCGGGAGAAGAAGGGAGGGGGTAGTGACTCGCCTGTCAAAATAGCTGCCTCCTTCATTTTCTTAAAAGGTATCGTTGGTTTTAATTGGCGAGTGGAAACTTTTATTTCAATAAAATATATTACAGGAAGATATCAGGCAGGCTGTTATGTTCCTGAAGGGTCACCCAGAAAAAGCAAAGCAAAGGAGGAATGACAGTTCTGTACTTACAGGTAGGCTGTTAAGGGACTCAGGCCATCAGGAACAGAGGAGAGTGCCAGCTCTGAGCAGTCCACTGAGAGCATGATGCCATCTTCCTCGCAGTGGCACAGAGGTGGGCAGGAGGGTGCAGCACCTTGTTCCAAGGACACAAACTTGAGGGTGCCTGAAAAAGACAGGAAAAGGCACCAGGGCAACAGAAGCTGGTCCATTCGGAATCTGGCTGGAGCCAGCATGTTGCTGCAGACTGGTTCTCTCCTTCCCTGGCTCTCTCCCTCTCTCTTTCTCCCTCTGGTTTGATCTTTGCTACACTCAGTAGAGTTTGGTGTCGGCTGGTGGAGGAGGAGGCAAGTGATCCTACACCTCCTGCAGACAGCACCACTTTCTCAATCTGCTGCGCTCTTCCGTGGTGCAGCCAAGGTGCAGCCAGTGAAGGGAAGGCATTGTTGAGTGATCCTAGTTATTGGGTTTCACACCGGCTGGGCTGGGCTGAGCAGAGAGTTAGGGAGACTCACATGGGAGGAGTTAGAGAAACTTTCTCCTCTCCCTCCTTCAGAGCTGGCAGGAATTTCATTCAAAAACCGAAAAGGTTGGGGCAGGGGGTTGAGAGAGACCTGTTAGTAGCTCAGGAACTCGTTTGGAAACAGTTTTCAGAAGAGGTTGAACAGGGAGGGAAAGACTGGCGGAGTAAAAAGACCTTCTGTGAAAAAGGCAAAGAAATGTCACTCACCCAGTGCTGCCCTTTTCATTTCAGCATTTTGCCCCAGAGCTTGGAAAAAATGGGGGGGGGGGAGAGGAGGAGAGGAAAGGATAACTCCTAGTGTGGTTGGCTGTGAAATTCTGGATTATTATTGTCCAAGAAAGGAACTTTTCTGAGCTCTGTTTTGACCTTGTTGTTTACATCCTCCCCTCCCTGTTTCCATGTCACAAACCCAGTGCTATACCTTATATTTAACTGAATTTTGGCCCAAACATTTACACACATGCACATATACACACAGAGACACACACATCACAGACTTCCTATTACCATTTCAACAACACGTTTGAACCACTCTTTCCACTACTCCTTTCCTCTATCCACACATGTCCACCTGTCAACTGAAGATCACACTTCATCCATCTGCAAAGTGAGTTCTAGTCCTCAAAAGCGTCTGCTATCATTAATGTTTTACTCTCTTCAGCATCCACATAATCTCCTGTTCATTCTGTCTCCACATAAATGCAGACTGTTCAACTGGCCTTTCAGATGCCTTGCATCATTACCTGTCTGATGGGATTCAAAGAGATTGTGGACTCTCACCTGGATAATGTCATTTGTAGTCCTGCCAAGAGGCAGTCCAAAAACAACCGAAACAGAAAAATGTAGTTGTATGGTACAAAGGGAAGGGATACTCTTGGCCCAATATAGAGTCAAGATTCAAATTCAGCAACAAGCATTAATTAACAGCTTCTCTCTCAGCAGTTAAAAAAACATTAAGGTGCAACAATCTGAACATCCAATAGCTTATTCACACAGTCAAAATATTTATTTTTGTGTCTCTTCTTTTAAACTACTTTAACTTTTGCTTTTTTCCCCTTCCCTTCTTTTGCTCTTCATTTCAAAAAGTGTTTTCTCTACTTGCACAGACACTTGAAGGTTTGGACACCCAGCTTAATCCTATCCAGTACTGGCTGTTATACAGGGTATCATTGCTTTGAGACTACCTGAAGTTTTAGAATCTAAAACTTAGGCCCTTTCCGCACCGGGCTATTAAAACGGTGCAGAGCGACCTCCGACGGAGGTCTTCTGCACCGTAGAGTGGACTGGGGCGGACTACTTTTTGTAGTTCCATACCTCAGTCCACTCCGGAGCGACTGGAACTGGTCGCGTGGCATGTTTTTTAAAAACCTCTTTTTAGAGGTTTTTAAAGAGCACACAACCCCGTGCCGCTCCGTTGCCCGGCTCCGGAGCAGATTTGCAGGCGCGCAAGTGCGTGCCTGCAGATCTGCCGGGGGCAGGCTTCCAGCTGGCGAGCTTCTCCGGTTGGTGGAGAGCTTCCACCAACCGAAAGGCGCCATTTAGGACGCCAGAGGAGTGCGGAGCGACGAACTTGCACTCCTCCTCGTCGTGACGGACTCACCCGGACGAAGTTAAAATCGGGTGAGTAGCATGTTCCGTCTCCCCCCCCCCATGTCTGGAAAGGGCCTTAGACTGTCATTTGAGATGGACAAGCATTTATGTCATTCATTTAATTACATATTATTTAGATAGAGCTCCCACAGCTACCTGGTGAGACATTGACCCTACACTCTCTAATATTTGAGAATTCTTGTTGTTGCTGCTGCTGCTGTTGTGTGCATTCAAGTTGTTTCTGACTTATGGCAACCCTATCACAGGGTTTCCATGGCAGTTTTATTCAGGCATTTGACCTCTTCTGAGGCCGAGAGACTGTGACTTGCCCAAGGTCACCCAGTGGGTTTCCATGGCTGAGTGGGATTCAAATCCTGATCACTAGAGTCCTATTCCAGTGCTCAAACCACTGTGCCATTCTGGCTCTTTTTACTTTTGAGATGCTAGACATTACGTAGAGACATTCTGTATCAGCCCCATGTGTTGCTTGGTATAAACCAAGACTGCAGTGAGCCTCACATTGTAACACCAAATTCTAGGAATAATGAACTGGTCAATTACATTTTTCCTATATTCATTTTTTAAAAAAGATCTCAATTTCTTTCTATTGAACTTTAGAAGAAATTTGAAAATTTTAGAAAAGAGAAAACAAAGCAAATGAAGTTCTCAACTATCTGCTCTGGCCAAATTAAACACATACAGCTGTTTCCAGTATGAAGAGGATGATGTGGTACTTGCCTGACTTGTAGCTGTTCCAAGTGAGAGCACATCAAATTGAAGTGGTACTAACTCTACTTAAACATCACAAACATGGCTCCAGAGACAGTATTTAAAGGGCTGAGCAGTCAAGGACTTCTCCCTGAATGGATAGCTCTGCTAATTTTGCTTTCTCCCATATCAAGTTCTTTCTATTAAATTTGTTGAGAAAAATTTTAATGAAAATTCTTATCAAAAACTGAGCAAAATGAAATTCTTATCCATTGCTCTCCAGTTCTTCCATTTCTATTCCACTTGTTACTTAAGAGAGAATTGGGGCAAATAAAACACAGTTCCATGGCCCAACTTTTGCACACCTACTAGAAGAGCAACCAGACATCCACTTCATTGACTTTTGTTATCAGAGAGACAAGTACAGCAGACAAAACATTGCTGTAGCGTTCGTATACATGGCTACCTTTTGAAATGATTTATTAATACTAGTGGCATGCCACGTTCCACCAAAGTTAGCTCCTGCATGACTAAATACCAATAGTACCTGTTATGAACTTTATGGTGCTGAAATTTTGATGATTAAACTTCAGCAGTGGTAGGGTATAGTGCCACGTTGACAGGCTACAAGCTATGGTGCCCAGTCAGAAGCATGTTTACTCAGATAAATTAAATCCTGCTTGATTCAACAGGGCTTACATCTAACAAACTGCTTTCAATATTGCTGACCTACCAGGGCTGTTTCTAAAACCTGTAAGTGAGCATATACTTGAGCTATGCAGATGATTTTCATTTGTAGTGAACTAATGGCTAGTTAAATCTTTCTAAGGAACACCAGGTGGGCTTTGATGTTTCTCCTGGCTTATTCTTTTGGACTTGCATGTTTATAACCAGTGACAATCCCACAAGATAATGATCCCTCACTACTGCTAGTTTGTTTACAATGCCCATAAATTACTCCATGTCCACAAAACTCCTAAGCAGTGCTTAATAAAAATATCAGATGGAAAAGATAAAGACATTCAATATATCAAGCTATTATAACCCTTCCTCAAATTGTGACTGGCATTTCAATACACTAAAAGCTCTTCTTTCATGTGGTATCTAAACAGGTCTCAAGCCCATGTAGAACCACCAGGTTCTACATGGCACTGGTTGATAAAGGAGAATTTATACTCTTAAGTATCCTGATCTCTTAGATTATTTAGGCTTTATGCACTTAGTACAAAAACCTTAGTCTATGCTCAGTAGCAGATGGACAGCCAAACAATGAAGTTTCTTCAACAAAAAGGTTACATATTGAAAAACCAGCAGCTTTTGGACCTACCAGAAGAGCAGCCCCACATAGAGTACCTTGCAGTAATGCAGGCTTCTAAGCCATCAGAGTATTAGTGTCCATATCATTCATGTCCAAGAGACATCCCAAGCCACCATGATCAGCTGGGCAAAGATGGATCCAGGTGTGCCCCAATGAACCTGCTCTATCAGAAGTAGAGGTAATAGAACAGGTAATAAACCTATTTTCTGGATTTATGAATCACTTACCCATATGCCCTCTGCCTTGCAAGAATTGAGTTTCATGTTTTAGGAATCATCCAGCCTATCACAACCTCCAGTATTTCACAGATTAAAAACTGGGACACATGTGATCAAGCAATATCAGACTGTGATCAAGATGGTAAAAGTGATTAGTTAGAACACACAAACTAGGAGAGGCTGCAGCAATTTGCTTTTCCCTGAACTTCTGGCAAAGGCTAGACAATCTATTTCTTTCAAGAATTTGGTTTTATATGAACTGACCTAGTATTTATGCACAGGACCACAAAACTGGAAGACTCAGTAGATAACCAACCAGACATACAGTTGCTTGTGGAAGGACACAAAATAAGAAAATCATTTAAACATCTGTAATCCCTCCTGCTTTGATAAGTCAGCTCCTTCCTCTTTTGTCCAAAATCATTGGAACAGAGGCATTGCCTACCCATCTTATAATTACCCAAGAACATCCTAATCATACCAGAACTTTACTCACATTCACATTCACTGAGATTTGTATTCTTCTCCTAGGCAGATTGATTTGCAATCAGTCAAACTCAGACACAAACTTTCAGCTGCCAGCAGGCTCATTCATCACTTAAGAAGCAGGACCAGCCCAACTACTAGGCAGACTGAGGCAGCTGCCTTAGATAGCAGATTTTGGGTATTATAAAAGAGCAGCAAATTGTTTTTTACTCTGTAATTACAATATTTCTTCTGCAGGGATGGGTGAAGTTATTTGTGGAATTTTCTATCTCATGTGCCAAAATAACTTGGCTAGGTTTGGATGTTATGCATCTTGACTTGGAAGATGGGGTGGGGTCACTGCTTGCTGCTCTGTCTCAGGTAGCAAATGCCTTGGTTTTGGCCCTGCCAAGCAAAGAGTGGCCCAGATCTTGTATCTTTTATCCATTCAGTTCCATTTGCACTAACATCCCACTATGTTTCTCACTACAATCACTTCTCCCCAGAGTTTAGGATAATTTCTTCTTTGGACTATATGGCCGGGGCGATTCTGGGAGCTGTCGTTCAAAAATAGAAGGACAAATATTCACCATCCATCATTCAGTGTGCAAATAGTCTTACTGATTTAACCATGCACAAATGAGTATTCTACAGATGTCAACTCCATCTAGCCCATTGAGTATATGTTACCTATCTTGCTATAACCTCTGTCTACATTTCATGTATCAGTTTGGTAACAATTTAACTCTTATGACTTCCCACAAAGAATTCTGGGATGATCATTTGGTAACAGACCTGGTACTTCATAGTTCCTGACAAAGTCCCTCTGTTACCCTAAAACGTAGGTGCCACAAGGGCCGCCCTGCAATGCCAAATACCTCCTTGAAAAAGTGGGGAATTAATTAGCTCAAAATCAAGAGGCTGCAAGAGGGGAGCAACTTAGTGAGATCTTTTCTACCAGTGTTTACGGGCACACGCAGGAATAGAACCAGCCAGAGATTCAAAACTAAGCTAAAAATGTGTTTTATTGAGGGGAATTTCCTCATGCATGCACACAAGATACACACAATCACACATTTACACAAGAGCTAACTGAAACAGAAAGGGATGAAAAATTATAGAGAGGCTGAGGGGTTTGGGGGATTTATAGTTTACCAGTCCAGAAGAGTAGTGAAGAGCAGAAATGTGTTTTGGCTTAGGTAGGACCTAAGGACAGTTCTCATTCAGGAGCCAGACGGACAGAGTGACGGGTAGACCTTCAAGAGACCTCCTCAAATCAGGGGTATTTGTACCCTGAAAATGGCTTGTGGCTGTGAAGGTTCCAGATGCAAGGCAAAGGGAACCTGTTGTGGACAATGAGTTTTTTGCCTGTTGATGGGCTTAGTGCTTTGATTGACAAAGACATGATGGGTGTTGTAATAGCTGTCTATTGTGGGTGCTGTGAGGACAGAGGAAAGAATCCAGGTGTACAAGGGATGGATATCTGTCAAACAGTGTCCTGTTGGGCTCCTCACAGTTGGATTCCCTGGAAAATTCCAGCTTCTGTTTAAGCCTTTTATCCACAGGAATGGTGTGTATTTGCCTGACAAATGACTCAGTCTTACCTGGAGGAAGTTTTGAGTTGACCTGTCCTTCTCACATTTACAGTCAAATTCTTTCCGTCACTCAGTTTGACCTCTCTGTCACCTCTCAGGCTTGAATTTGATATCAGAGTCAATAAAATGTGTTGCCAATTATATATGATGCCAATTAGGTATGGTGCCCATCCAAACCGTACTAATATCAGGGACCCCAAAGCGGGGCCTTACACCTCACAAAAGTAGGGTTTCAAAGGTTCCTTTCAGAAGAGGGAGCATCTGTTGAAATGGTTTTGGCCTGTCATGTGGACCAAACTTGGAAGTCTGGCTAGCAACCTGAACCCCCTAATATCAAGATAACTAACCACTCATACAATATACCTAGGCAAACATGTATATATGTATCTACAAAACTAGGTAACCCAGCGTTCATTAAATAAACTTCCCAGAGCAACCTGTAGAAATTTTTTTTTAAAAAAATACAACATAATAGACAAACAAATAATACCTAGAAAAGACAGGAGTGTGTAGGTAGCATAATTCATATGTGGTAGAGTTGCCTATAATTATTGGAGGTTAGGAATAAATACAATTTTAGAATAGCATCAGAAATTAGGAAATACAAATTGTGACTATTTTTTCTTGACTTTCTTTAACTGGATAGAAATTCTAAGTATCATAAAATGTTTAATCATGAGCTGATTAATGGCTGCAGAAATTCTATGAGCTAGATGTGGGAAAATCTGCAGCTCTTTCAGTTGGGAAAAGATAAGAAAAGCAATTAGATTAGAGGAAACAGTTAAGTAAAGCAATGCATCAAAGGAATGGTATTTATCAGACAATTTGGTGTTGCTGAAAAATGGGCATGCAAAATATTAGAACGTGCACTATGGATATATGAATTTTGTCAGGGATTTGTTTGAAGAAATAAGGTATTCTGCATTTTGTATTTTCTGTGTTCTATACAGATGTTGCCTTTAAAAAAAAGCAAGTGTCAAAACAAGTGAACAATCTAAAGAAGTCTGGACAGATGAACTTTTCAGGCAATGTTTCCAGAACTGTTTTTAAGACGGAGGAGGTTCATTGGCAGACAGATCATTAATTTTGCCTACTTGTCAATACATGTTTTACAAAACAGTGAGAGCACATTTCATAGCAGCCACTACCAACAACATTAAGGAAACAACTTGACTATCATTAAAGCAATGGCAAAATAATAAAAGAAATATTACAAAACCCAATAAACAAAAAATACAGTTGCTATATCATCATCATCATCATCATCACCATCATCAATAGCAATAGCAGTTACATTTCTATGGTTCTTTCCAGATGTGGGGGGGGAGTGGCGTGAAAACGCTACTCACCGGACTTCTTCAGCGTCCGGGCGAGTCCGTCGGGACGAGGAGCAGTGCGAGCTCGTCGCTCCGCACTGCTCTGGCATCCAAAATGGTGGCTTCCAGTTGGTGGAGGCTCTCCACCAACCGGAGAAGCATGCCAGCCAAAAGCCCGCCCCCGGAAGATCTGCAGGCACGCACTTGCGCGCGCCTGCAAATCTGCTCCAGAGCGCGGTGACGGAGCGAGATGGAGTCGTGCGCTCCGTGCTTTTTAAAAACCTCTTAAAAGAGGTTTTTAAAAAGCACGCTGCGCAACCAGTTCCGGTCGCGCAGAACCGGACTGAGGTGCAGCACTACGAAAAGTTGTCCGACCCAGTCCACTCCACGGTGCAGAAGACCTCCGTCGGAGGTCGCTCTGCCCCGTTTTAATAACCCAGTGCAGAAATGGCCTTTATCGCTTATCAGTGCAAGCACTCCCTAAGCGGTTTACAATATATTTAGCTAATTACCCCCAACAAGCTGGGTATTCATTTTACTGATCTATGGAAGGATGGAAGGCTGAGTCAACCTGGAGCCCTGCAGGATCAAACTCACAATGTTGTGGCTACAGTATCAGCATTTAACCACTGCACCACCAGGGCTCTTATCACAGTTTATAGCAGCATCAGTGTACATGTGCCTTACATATGAAACAACTACAAAAAACAGCCAGGCCTGCTGAAGGCATACAATCTAAAATATATACACACACAGGAAAAAGGAAGGAACAACGCAAATATAAAGATATACCATACAATTTTAAAACAAATTATCCAGACATAATACAATAAAAAATAAAATAAAACAAACTGAAGAGTGCATAAAATCAAAATATGCAAGATGGAGAAACAATATTAAACTAAAACTCCAGAAGCTTTGGAAACAATGGAGATATAAAAACAAAGAGGGAAGGAGCAGGGAAGCAATTAAAGGAGTGTGGAACAGCAAGTGAAAAAGAATGAAGATGCGCCAAGTCCAAGGAAACACGTGGTTGAGAGAGAAGCCTGGAGTACCTAGAATGCAAATCTTGAACAGGTGACTGAAAAGAAATTAGGGCTGAAAGATAGGGAGGCACTAGGTCAGGTAGGGTTTTGCAAGTTAAAACAAGAAGCTTGTCTGTTGTGTTGTGTGCCTTATAGTCATCTCCCACTTATGGCAACCCTAAGGTGAACCTATCCAAGTGTTTCCATGGCAGCATTTATTCAGAGGGCTTTTGCCTTTGCCTTCCTCTGAGGCCAAGGTTATTTCCGCACTGCACTGGTATGGTGCTATTTTTCCAGTTTCAACATCCTGTGGAATTCTGGGGTTTGTAGTTTTCTGAGGCCAAGGAGCTCTCTGTCTGAGAATTCTAGAGGCCTCCCCTAAACTGCAAACTCCAGGATTTCACAGGATGTTGAAAGTGGAATAATAGCACTATAACAATGTAGTATGGAAATGGCCTAAGAGAATGACTTGCCCACATTCAAAGAGGCTGCTCAGAGGCATCTCCATCAAATTTCAGGAAGAAGAAAGAAAAAGAAAAGATAGCTATATCCCTGAGGTTTCTGCCCTGGATTATTGAAGTAGACCATGATCCCAAGGAGATCTTGAAACTGTAGAATTTTGGCAGCTTGTCCAACCTGCAGGTTACACAACCCACTGTAAGGATGAACTTCAAAAACCCAAGAGGAGCCATCTGAAACCATTTCTGTACTGCACTTTCTGTATTTTTACAATAAATGTATAGAAACACACCACACACACACATGCACACACACACACACACACACACGAGAATGACTTGCCCAAGGTCATCCTGGGGGTTTGCGTGGCTGAAGAGGCATTTGAACCCCAGTTTCTAAAATTGTAGTCCAACCTTCAAGCCACTATACAATGCTGTCTCAAAGAATTTTGTACTGGATCCTAAAAGGAACAAGCAATCAATGAAGTGATATCAAAAGCGGGATAACAAGCTCAAAACAATGGGCCAAAAACATAATCTTAGCAGCAGAATGTTCAGTGGAATCCAGCAGATTAAGATGTGATAATGGAATACCAGTCCAAAAAAGATTACAGTAATAGAAGTGAGAAAAGACCAAGGCATGAAAGAAGGTCTTAGCAGGGGAAGCAGATGGAAAAAGTGTTACTCTGGCAATATGATAAAGAAAAAAAATCACATGTCTTTGCTACAGCCTCAACGTGAGGAACAAAGATGAAGAGTATAAAAATAAAACCATGATTATATCCTTTCTTCACAGGATAAATGGGAATATTGTTAATGATGATGGAGAATGTGTGTTGTATGGAAGATTGTGGAGGACATCTGTCTTTGCCACATTAGACTGTAGGCAATGTTGAAACATTCATGCTGAGATTTCAGAGAGACATGCTGTAATACAATGTCCAATATCAGAGGAAGTTCTGAAGTGGAGAAGTACAACTGAGCACCAGCAGCACAAAGATGATATTGAAAACTGTGCAAACAAATATGATCACCCAAAGATAGGAAAAAACAACAAAGGGCCCAGACCAGAACCCAGTGGAATCCCAACTGAAGGGGGAAAAGAAGAAGATGCATGACCTTCAGCCACCACATTAAATGACTGATCTGAAAGGCAAGATATTAACCAGCCAAAAACTGAATCAATAAATGCTAAATCATGAAGAAAACAAAACAGAAGAACATAATCAACTGTGTCAATGGCAGCAGAAAGATCAGGAAAAATAAGGGCTGAATATAAGCCTTTTGACTTGACCCAAAGGAAATAATGTGATCATTAATAAGAACTGTCTCTGGAGAACGCAAGGGTGAAATCCAGATTGAAAAGGATCCATTACAGAAATATGAAGAAAAAAAGTTGAGGCAATGTCCATAAACAGCACACTGCAAAACCTTTGAGAGCAAAGGCAATAGTGAAATAGGGTGATAATTAGAAAGAGATGAAAGTTTCTTGAGAACTGAAGAAACAGTAGCATGTTTAAACTCCAAAGGAAATCAGCCAGTAGAAAGGGGCAGATTGATAATATGGAGAAGAGAAGAGAAGAGAAGAGAAGAGAAGAGAAGAGAAGAGAGAATGGGAGGGGCAATGGAGATTAGGAAGTGAGAAGGAACAAGATTAGGAGAGCAGATGGAAGGATTTGAAGACTTCTACATCTATGATAGTTCATCTAACAAGACTTGGGGAAGCAAGTAGGAAATGTAGAAGAAATAGACACTTGTAATGAAGGAGGTTCAGAAGCAGAAAGGACTGTGTCAATTTTAGTATTAAAGAAAGTAGCAAAATAATCAGCAGGGAGTGGTGGAGGGAGAGGTGGATGGGAGAACTTTAAAAGAGAATTAAAAGCAGAGAAAAGATGCTACAAAAACTGTACATTAGCATGAATCAATGATGTACAGTATTTCTGTTTGGCCAGGGGTTAACACAAGAAAAAAAAGGAATGAATTTATAATAAATATAGTCTATTCACACCTTAATCTTCCACCATAAATGTTCTGCTGTGCAAGCAGAAAAACAAAGGTATCAAATAAAGGGAGTGAGCCAAGGTTGAGGTTTGGTGGAACAGACCGTACATGTTAACAAAGGGGCAAGACTATCATGGGTTGAAAATAAAGTTAAGTAAAGAAACAGCTGGATCCAAGGAACCAACAGATTTTTTTAAAAAAAGTAGTGAGGTTGCTGGTCTAACTCCTTTGAGAAGGGGGTTCCAGAGCCTAGGAACAGCCACTAAGAAAGCCCTCTCATGTGTTTCCATCAGATGTGTGTGTGAGTGTGATGGGATGGAGAGAAGGGCCTCTAGCAGATCTCAAAGCATAGGCTGCTTCATAAGGGAAAATATGGTCCCTCAAACTATTTTCCATTTCCCTTGTGCAGCTTCAAGGATGTGGATAGTACTTTTGCCCTTCTGCCCCTTTGATTTCCTACAACACAGAGGCAAGGAATGGGTGACATTGGCTGAACTGGAGAACATCTGCTGTGGTGGGTGTTGCATGTGTTTTTCTCTCCCTCTGTGCCTTCACTGCTATGGAAAGACTTATGGGATGGCATTGTGTCTGACTTATCACATCCCTGAGGTGTGAAACTTTGGAGGCTCTGGAGGTTTGCTACTGGCTGTGAGCTTCTTGGGACCTGCTGCTGGTGTCCTCAGCTGCCTTCTTCAAGACTCTTTAGCTCATGGCATTTTGGATGCAGTTCCAGTGCACATGCTGGGTCCTTGTTTTGCATATAGATTGAATGCTTTTTCTCTTCCCTGGGGAGGAATTTTCTGTTTCTGTGTTCTTCTGTGGGCACTGGTTGTGAATGTTGTTGCTCACATTCTTGTGGCTTGGCTGGAGGCACTAGGTTCTCTGTGTCCCAAACACACAGGGGGAGAAGCACTGGCTTCTTTCATTTCTATTTTAGGGCTTCTTCTTCCTGCAGGTTTGACAGCAAAGCCATAGATAAGTAGCTGGGATAAGGAGAGAAAGGAGCCAAATGCATGGGGCTTTGTTTATGTGCTTGCGCTCGATGTGGCTTTGAGAATGTCAGGGGAGCCATTTGCAGGACCAAAGAGGGATGGCAAATATCTGTGACCCGATGCTCCCAACAGGGCCATCCAGCATTTGAAGTGCCACAGATAGCCCTAGTCAATGGCTGCTGGAGCTGTCCCAAGAGGTAAACAGGGCAGTGCAAACACCCAGCAGTTCCTTACATGGCCCAAGATGGCTTGGACGGTTCACTGGTAAGCGGTGGCCTAAACCACACACATTGTGGGCTCTTTCAAAAACCTTAAAAGGACACTCAATTGTATCCTTTTCTGAATTCAGTTCCTCTTCTCTCTCACACATGCACAAGCTAAGCACTTCATTTTGAATAACTATTAAGATTATGTGTATCTGGACTATTTTTGTATTTGTATTGGTTGCTTCCTTCTTCCATATACCCTTTTTGTATAGATTGTGCAAGTGGGTGTCAATGTATGTCAGGTCTGCAATGTAAACTCAGACTAATGTAAATGGGAGGGGGGGGGAACAGTTCCATAAAGAATCACTGGATACTATGGGAATGTGTTCCAATGCAGCTATAGTAGTTGCAAAGTCAGCAATTTCACTTGATCTACCACCCATTTAAAACAAGCTTTAAAGCATAAAACACCAGAGCTCACCGTTTCCATGCTGCAGAAATGTACATGGGCCAGAAAAGATAGCAGCTGTTGATTCCTAGGGCTCTTGGATGGGGTGAGTTGGCTGCCACTCGATAATAGTTCCTCCCCACAGAAAAACACAGAGAGCAACCAGTTAGAAGTGTGGCTTTTCCAGCTTCCCAGAGATAGGTGAGGAGCCCATCTCCTGATGTACAGTAACAACTGCACTAAAAAAAGAAAAAAAAATCCTTGCGCAAAATGTCCACTGATTTCTCTCTTCCCACTCAGTGCTCAGTGATAATCAGGCTTTCATATGCCACAAGATTCTTTGTTGTTGTCATTTTTTACTTCTTATTGTTAACCACTTGCTCTCTCCCTACCGTGACTCCCCTACCTAAGCAGGCAGAAGAAACTCCTCTCTCCAGCCACACCAAAGCACCAAGATTGCAGCTTCTTCCTCGTCATCACCCACCCCTTTCTAAGCAGGCAAAGGAAATCCCTTCCTTCTGGCAACTCCTGGACTGCAGTTGCTTTCTCCTCTATCCTTGGCTCCAGCTCAGGCTGGTAAAAGAAACTCATTTCTGCACTAGACTGTTATAGCGCTACTATTCCACTTGCAATATTCTATGGAATCCTGGGATTTGTAGTTTTGGGAGGGGTCAGGTGGCCCCTCTGGAAACTGCAAACCCCAAGATTCCATAGGATGTTGCAAGTGGAATAATAGTGCTATAACAATCTGGTGTGGAAATGGCCTTAGTCCAGTCAGCTTTTCTTACTCCAAAACTCCAGCTCACCAAACCTTCCTCACTTTCACCATTCTCAGCTGCACAGGTGCACTGGGAAAGCAATGCTTTGTGGGTGATACTTTCCTTTATGTATTTCTGAAGGAATATTGTAAAGCTGAAATGTTGTAAATGGGGGTAATGTAAATTGACACTTGCTTGTATGTATTTGCCTATGTGTGTTTTTAGTGTTTTTCTCCCCTGTACATTGCTATATGTTTGATGATGATGATGATGTGGCCTCAATGCTACTGTTTTGCTGGAGAAACAGTCCCGGATGGGTGGGGAGAGAATAATATGGGACAGGGGATTGATCTGCATGTACCAGCCAGCCTATTAGCAGGAACGGCATAAACAGCTACGAAATCCTGACCTTCCTAGGGTCTGGGAAAGGCAGACAGAGGCCATTTCCGCACTTGGCGAGGGAATCGCTCCCTGACACTACTCACTGGATCTTCTCTGGGTCCGGTCCGGTCTGGGGTGAGGAGGAGCAGTGTGTGATCGTAGATCCGTACTGCTCTGGCGTCCAAAATAGTGGCTTCTGGTTGGTCGTGGGTCTCGACCAACCGCTGAAGCTCGCCAGCCTAAAGCCCGCCCTCCACAGATCGCAGGCTTGCATTGGTGCGAGCCTGCGAATCTGCATTGGAAAGCAGGCACACAATGGCGTGCGCCGGCATTTTGAAAGACCTGAAAAATCAGGTTTTTCAGAAACATGATTGAGGACCACTTGGGGTCGCTCTGGAGCGGACTGAGATGCAGATCTACAGTAAGTAGTCCGGACCCAGTCTGCTCCAAGGTGCAGACGTCCTCCGTGGAGGACGCACTGCACCGTTTTATTTACCTCGTGTGGAAATGGCCAGACTCACCTACCCTTTGCATTCACAAAATCATGCTGAGGATTATTTACCCTTATTTCCATCTCTGCTGCTAATTTAAAAAAATTTCTATACACTTGCCTGCTTACACTTGCTTCATAGGCTCTGCAGCAGAAATGTGGTTGGATCTAGCAGGGTTGTGTTTTTTTTTTTAAGTGTGGCAACTCCAGAATGAAGTAATTCATTCACCAGATTAGAAACTGAGGTGCTGGCTTTTTTGCTGGCCCTTGGCATGTGCTTTTAACAATAATAGGCAGGGGAAGCTCTTCCTAACATAGAGGCCAAGATCCAATATGGTACATGTGGAGCAAACACTCTACCTGCACAGTTCTTCATCCTTTTCACACCTCAAGCGCACTCTGACAGACAATTACCAGCTGAGAGTGAGAGAAGGGATGGAAGGAAGCCATGCTACCTGGTAGAGAGGGAAGTGTCCAGACAACATCTGGCTTCAGTTCTGCATCTGGGAGAAGAAAACAAATGCTACTCTCCTCACACCCCCAATTTCCAGTAAAGAGCTGGAGACCAGGCAGAACAACGCCATCTTTGCCCTTGATACTGCCTGGTGGCCTCCTGCTCTCTTTCTTTCTCAAGTCAGTAAATGGCCACAGCACTGCTGCTAGGGGCATGGAAGCTATCTGGATCCAGGCTGGTGTGGGTAAGAGGGTTGTTGCTCAAGTTCCAGTTCAAGAAAGTTCAAGTTCAGGAAAATACAGAATACAACACTTGCAAAAGTGTTGGTTATGAGCACATAAAAGGTTATGGGCACATAACCTGGTATTACGTAAGCATATGTCACCAACAGGATCTCCACACTGGGAGAAATTCTACTGGTGATTAGGGACACTATAATACTGTCAGGATTCCCAATTGCTGCTGTGTAAAGCAGAGTTTGGAAAAATATTTCTCTTTGAACCCATAACTTTTTGAATCTGGGAGTTCTAGTCCAAAAGTGTAACTTTTCCAGGCTTTGGTGTAAAAGCAGGACAAGAGCCACGAGGAAAGGGAGAGAGCAGGAAAAGAAAGGGAAGCTCTGCCCAGGTTCTTTGGGCTGTAACTGTGTCTCCTATTTCCTGACAACATCTTCCAGCTCAGGTTGCCCATGCCTTTCCCATTGTAGGTTGCAATTGCTTCCAGTCTCTTTCTTTCCTTCTCTTTCATTGTGATATTCCTGGGAACCAGGCATTATTTGGGGCCTTTGTTGCTTGCATAGAGCAACCTCCCTTGCTTTGATCTCCATATCAGGGCCTCTCTTTCTTAAGGCCATTCTTCAGGAATGAAACCCAACAAAGCCAGAAATCTAAGAGTCATTCTGAGCAGTGAGCCTTCTACCCACCTTGTCTGCCAAGCATCCCTTGAAGCTAAGAGGTGTGTGTGTGTTTGTATTGGGGTGGGTGGCAATGGGATGAAAGCAGGGGCTGCTTCTTTAGACAGCTGTGCAGCTTCTATTGCAGCTGGACTGGGCCCTCCTATGCAGTTGAGCTTCCTCTCATTCAGATAAATTGCAAGGTGGTTCCTCCCCCCACCCAAAGGAGTTGATCTGGCCTCACCTGCTTTTGGTGATGAGTAAGCATGAGACAGGTGCTTTAATTGTGAGGTTTTAGCATCAGCCTTAGAATCTCCTTTTTTCTACTTAATAATGACAACCAGTGGGGTTATTATAGTGCACCTTTCTCATCCCCCTCTTGTGAACCCACACTTTAAATGGATGGTTCATATAATCATAGGTTTGGGAAGGGAAATCATGTGGTTCACCTCTCTGGTGTCAAGGGGCCATACCATCCACCTGGAAGGCCCTCAGTGGTTTTCCCAAACCCGCAGCTAACAACATGCTACAAATAGAAGGCAGGTGCTCTGTGTAAGGGCACCAGCATTACAAATAGCTCCAGGTGGCCTAAGAAAGCAGTTTGTGGCAGGAGCATCCAAGGCTTCAGCAAAGCTCCTTGTGGAAAATCCATTCAGGTAAATGGAATAAAGCAGAGCTTGGGAAAGGTATATTTTTGAAGCGTGACTCCCAGAATCCCTTGGACAGCAGGGTGGCTGGGGCCAGGGAAGTTTGGGAATTGTAGTCTAAAAATTAAACTTTCCAAGCTCTGAAGTCAACGGCAGGGGCTGACTCATCAACCAGGTTGAGAGCACCTGGGTAAAAATTAAGGTGGAAAGAAACAGTGATGTAATTGTGGGGGTCTACTACAGACCCCCAAGCCAGATTGAGGACTTGGATGCCTTCCTAGAACTGATGGCCAAACATTCAAAAATAAAAAAGTAATAGGACATTTCAACTATCCTGATGTTTGTTGGAAGTCAAACTCTGCCAAGAGTATCAGGTCCAACAAATTCCTCACTTGTGTTGTAGACAATTTCATTGTCTAGAAGGTAGAAGACTTATGGCAGCCAGTGCAGGAAAATGAAGAGCTTGTTAATTAGGCCACAGCTGGCCAGGATGCTAAGGCTACATAATCAGAGGTCAGAAAGCTGTGGAATCTTCTGACTCCTTTGGTGTGGTGACAGTCTTGCTGACTCCTGCATTCTCTGCTCGTGTTCTTTGGACCTTGGACCTTTGCCTGGACTATTCATTCTGCTTGTGGACATTCTCTCCCTGGACTCTTGGTAAATTCAGATTCAGTAGCTCTGGATTGCTTTTGGGCTGCTTTAACAAATGCTGTTTGCTAGTTACTGCTTATTAAACAGCTGTGAAGCCTTGGCAGGCTGCCAGCACAGGACAAGAAAAAGCAACAAGGGGATCAGCTATTTTAGAACTGATATTATCCAACAATGATAACCTGGCCAATGGGGTAAAAGTGGTGGGATCCCTAGGTGAGCATGACCATGTTCTCTTTGTGTTTCTTATACAACAGAAAGGGGAAGCCAGAGGTCTGTAATGCCCTTGCAAGAGGTCTGCAAAAGGCTCAAAGGCTGCTCAGCCTACCTCCTCTCCACAATGGATTGGCAACATGACAGGAACCAAGGCAAAAAGAGTCAGGCATACAGGCTGGCTAGCTGACTGGGGTTAAAAAACAAAAGCTAATATGATAAAGTGAAGCAACTCCTCTATAAAAGACCATGAACAAGCCTCCTCATTTCCATTCCTAAGCGCACATGCTTTTGTCTGACTCAAGTGGCAGCCTGTTTTGCCATTGGTAATCCCTCGCTCCAACTTCCAGCATCTTGCCAGGAGTTGGCATCTGTTGCAGTAGCACCCCATCTTCTCATTTGCCTTCACTCTTCCCAGTTTCCACTGGAAACTGCAGCAAGGGATCACAGTTGGCAAAATAAATTGCCACTCAGTTCCAATGAAAGCACATGCACTTATGAATGGAAATAAGGAGGAATGGTTGGGGTCTTTTATAGAGAGGTTGCTTCAACCCCCCCTTTTTTGCCTTCAATCCCCCCTCCATTTTTTTCTCTTCCCCTCCCTCTTTTGCCAGTCTCCTCTCCTCCTGGTGAAGAAGGAAAAAAAAGGGGAGGGGTTGAATGTTTGGGAGGGGTTGAATATTTTTGACAGACTGGATGGTTGGAAAAGAGTGGAAGGAGAGAGAGATACGAGCAAAGGCTGATTGGCTGGCTGACTGGGCAGGCCTGCTCATTGCTGTTCAATCACTCCAGCCTTAAAACTGATGGGAAGAAGTGGGAGAAAAGTCTGCCTTCCTACTCCAGCACCTCTCGGAGAAGTGTGCCTTTATGTATCCCTTCATTTTCTCCCAATTTGAAGATCCTTGATTAGCTACCTTAAATAAATATTTGATATATTTTAGGGTTTTAAAGCTTGAATTAAGTTTTGGGTGACCACAGCAACAAAAGATATTTAAAGGTGGTCCCTGGTAAAGAGAAAGTTAAGAACCACAGTAATATACAATAAAAACATAGCAAAAAGGGATAAAAACAGATAACATCAACCCATTAGAAGTCCTTTCTGAGCAAGGAAAGGAAATAGGGGGCCAAGTGAGCCTCCCTTGGGAGATAATTCCATAACCCAGGGAAGCAACTGAGAAGGCTGTCTGGCTGGTCCTCACCAAACATGCCTTGATGGTGGTGGGACCAAGAGAAAGCTTTCACCTTAATATCTTAACACTCAGGCAGGTTCATACAGGAGATACACCTGTGCTAGTGCTTAGATTGTAAGCTCCTTGGTGTAAGGACACAACAAAGCTGTTATGTGCAAACTGGCAAGCTCATAGATGGTGCTCTATAAAAGGAATTATGAGTCACCATGTGCTGATTCTGACTTGAAGCTGAATAGTTCAAGTCCCATTCCTAACATGCTAATCGCTCCATGTACCTCTCCTTACTATTCAAATCCATACAAAGATAGAAAGACAACCTGTATCAAGTCCACAGGTCCATCTAGCCCTGTACTGTCAACACTGACTGGCAGCAGCTTCTCAGGTTTTTGGACAAGATCCTTTCTTGGACATACTAGGAAATGCCAGAGATTGAATTTGGGACCTATGTCATGACTCCTGTATAATTAATTGGCTCTACAGCCCTCTAGCTCCTGAGCTCTTTTGTTTGCCTACTTGTCCTTTTCCAGAAGCATGCCTCTCCTATAGAACCACCCTCTGTTGCAGAGCTTTCCCAACTTTTCATGTTGGTGACACACTTTTTTTGACATGCATCATTTCGTGACACAGTAATTCAGATTTACTAGCAAACCAGAGGTACCCAGAGGCGTATCTAGGGTGGGGAAAGGCAGCACCCCCCGATCCTGGCCCGCTGCTGTTGCCCTTGCCAGGAAAGGCCCCAGTGAGAGTGATGGCAGGGGGAAAGATAGCGTCCTTCCAGCTGGTCCTTGCCCGCTGCCATCGCTCTTGCCAGGGAAAGGCCCCAGCAAGACCCAGGCTGGGGTGGGAGGTGACACACCAGCACATTACAGGTGACACACTAACATGTTGCGACACACTCTTTGGGAAGCTCTGCTCTATTGGAATACCACTCACACCTATACTTTATAACTGAGGTCTCCTGTGAGAGCATAACAAAGATTGGCTGAAATAAACAAAAGCAAAAACAAACAAAAAGAGTCAGAATCTTGTTTTTTTTAAAAAAACCATAATAATTTATTATTTCAGAACTGTTTTCCCCTTTTCTCTACTTCAGAGAAATTAGGATAACTTGTTCCCATTTATAACAAACCATTTTTTTCAGCTTACCCTCCCCGCCCCCCGCCTCATTTTGAAAATGTAGCAGCAAATGATAAACAAGAAAAAATGAGTTTGATCAGACTAAAAGTGAAATTTCTCAAAGAATGCTTTAGGATAAGAAAACCCAGCTGGAGCAAAAAGAGAGATCTGAAGTGGAATTCTGTGTGTGTTATACAGCTATATGTCCTACTGAGGGCAATGAGGGTTACTCTCAAGTACAGGCATCCCTCGCTTAACAAAGCCTGGGACTAAAAAGCTTCTTTTAACAAAGTCTTTTTGTGCCCACCAAGCCTCTCTGTTTCTTCCTTGCTCTTTGTCTAGATGGATGTTTTTCAGCAGCATTGGAATTGGGAAGATGGTGAAGGGTTGGATAAACACAGACTTTTGGTGCTGGGTCCCAACAATATGTCTGTAGTAACAGTGCAATAAAGCTTGATCAGGGAAAGAACGGGATTCTGTTCTGAGTGATCATTCCGCAGCTGTGTGTGTTTGTCTACAACAGACAAGGTAAGCAGTAGCTGCTTCTAGAATCCCTTGCTAAGTATGCCTGAATAAAAAACAGGGAGAAAAGGGCAGAGGAGATATGCCTGCCTCTCCAACCACATCTAGCATGTTAAAAAGTATATAAGTTCAGACACAAAAATGGAAATCATAAGAAAAGTGGGGGCTGGTGAAAGAAAAATTATCCCCTAGATGCATTTTGGAAGAAGTTTTCAGGTAGTCTCTTGAAGGTTCAAAATGATTTTGTTTCCTTATGCAAGGCTGACCTGGCTTGATTTTTATATTTCACATGTGCATCTTGTCAGTTTTGGATAAAAAAAAGTCTCCTGAAACATGTTGAACTACGATTTTTTTGTGGTGCAGGAACGTATCCCTATTCTTCCCATGTTATTTCTACCCCAGTATCAAATTTTCTGTTAAAGAAGTTGTGCCCAGGAACACACTGTCTTCATTAATGTAGGTATACCTATATATGTATCACTATCCATGGGGTATGGACTGGAACTGAAGGGAAGCATCTTATGGACAGTCTTCATTTTCCTTGGGAAAGGAGAGTTTTTGATGGGTATGGACAATGAATCAAGGAATTGTTTTTAAAACATGCTGGATAGAACCAGTTCCATATTTTTAACTTCATGGACATGTTCTGGGAAAAATCATAAGTACAGCAAAAAGGTCATACAGATTGAGAACATCTAATAAAGAAATCCAGAAACCTCCAAAACCTGAAACTTTTTGCTAACAGTTGTCCGCTTCCATCTTCAAGGCAGAGGCTTCTGCACTCCTGCTTGTTTCTCAGATCTTCAGTTACTCTCCAGTCTTGTGTCTCACACACAACACAAGTAGTGAAAGAGTGAGATGTGAGGCTGAAGAGAGATGTGTGGATCTGTGAAATGGTGTTGTGCTTAGAGCAAATGCACACTTCTCACCACTTCACAGATCCTCACGTCTCCAGCCTCACATCTTGTTCATTTACTACCTGTGTTGTATTTAAGATGTGAGGCTGAAGAGACACTGAGGATCTAAGACACTGAAGATATAAGGGACCTGATATCTGTATTTGAAAAAAAATGGTACTGTACAGGAAATCTCTGGTGAGCTTGCCAGCTGCTCACTTCTGCCTTTGAGGCATGGCTGCAGTGCTCCTGTTTGTTCATCTGTGGGCCCCCTGGAGATCTCCTGTACATATGCAAATAGAGGTGTTCCAAACTCTGAAATACAAAACACTTCTAGTCTGAAGCATCTTTGATAAGAGATACTTAGGCCATTTCCATACCGGGCTTCTGAAATGGTGTAGAGCAACCTCTGACGGAGGTCTTCTACACTGTAGAGTGGACTGGCGTGGACTACTTTTCGTAGTTCCACACCAGAATCCACTCAGGAGCGGCCGGAACTAGCCGGGCTGCGTGTTTTTTTAAAAACCTCTTTTTAAAGAGCTCCGTCGCCCAGCTCCAAAGTGGATTTGCAGGTGCGCGCAATGCGTGCCTGCAGATCTGCCGGGGGCGGGCTTCTGGCTGGCGAGCTTCTCCGGTTGGTGGAGAGCCTCCACCAACCGGAAGCTGTCATCTAGGACGCCGGAGGAGTGTGGAGCAGCGAGCTCACGCTGCTCTGCATGGCGACGGACTTACTCGGCTGCGGGTAAGCTCCGTTTTAGCGTGTTTTCGCCCGTTTCCCCCCCCACATGTGAAAAGGGCCTTAATCTTATCTATCCTTTCTTTGTCCCCTGCTCTCTAGTCCGTTTGATACAATTTCATCTCTAGACACATCTATCTTCTATTAATTTATCTGACTTTAAATAAATCTTTATGCAAACGGACATCACAGCAACTCCTCTTGGCACTGAATTCCACGCTGTGTGTATTTCGGTCACTTTTTGGTGCAGTTCCCTCCCAGTTTCAACAGGCTGCCACAATTCTTCTGTTCTATTGAATATGTTTTTCCACTTTTTGCTACCTTTTTTTTTTCAAACACAGCACGCATGATTGTATAAAACTGAAGAAACCTTGATCTTGCTAAGCAGTTACACTTTTTCGCCCATACAGCAAGCTGGTAATGCATCTTTCAGCTGCAGTTTTATGAAGAAGGTGCATCTATTTATTCAGTGCCATCCTATCTTTAGCATACCATTTAAATGAGAACAGGATACAAGCTAAGTCTCCTTGAGAAAATTGATTCTTTAAATATGCTGGGATTGTGGACCATGCCGGAGTGCCACTATGGTTACATATAACTGTCATTCTGTTAATGCAGAGACAGTATTATCAGGAATACCATAAGGAAAAGAAAGAGTGCTCTGACCATCATCCTTACTGCCTCTCTGTTGCTGTATTTCTTTTTCACGTCAAGCTTCAAGAACTTGTGCAAAGTATCCTAAGTCGTCTTGTGACATAGATTTATGTAATGTGTATGACACATCTTGAGAGCTGGCACGATGTAGTGGTTTGAACATTAGACTAGAGCTCTGGGAGACCAAGATTTGAACCCTTGCTCAGCCAGAGAAGCCCATTGGATGATCCTGGACAAGTCACAGTCTCTCAGCTTCAGAGGAAGGCAATAGCAAATCCCCTCTGAACAAATCTTGCCAGGAAAATGCTGTGTTAGGTTCACCATCGGTTTGCCGTAATTTGGAAGTGACTTGTAGACACACAAGAACATTACATAACTTGATTCTACTGTCTGGCTGTCCACTGGTTATGTTCATCTGTGGCAAACCTTTGGGTTCCCAAGTTCCAAGATTGCTGAACAAACTCTAGGAAGATGAGGACAGGCATTATTTCTTCTTCTTCCTCTTCCTCCTCCTCTTCTTTTTCTTTTGTAAACAGGCCATCCAGAACTATGGCGAATGACTCTTCCATGAAAACTCCCATGTTGACACAGTGGAGTTTGCTTTCAGCAGATCTAAGTTCCTTCTGAAAATGGAGCAAGGAACATCACTGGCAGCTCTAGTGCTGACTCTCAATATTTTACCTTCTGCATAAACTGAGAGTAGGACTCCTGGGGCAATTACCCATCCCTACATCGAACTGTTTCAGTCTATGCTCACAGTTGGGCTGTGTTCTGCATTCCATCTGTCATCAAGCAAAGAGTGCAGACCAGGAGTTAAACTTGTTTCTGGGTGATGATGTCACGTATGCATTCATACAGATAAATGTACTTATCCTAAAACAAAAACAAAACAAACAAAAAAACAAACAAACAAAGGAAGATAACATGAAAACCCATGGATAGAGAGAACTCTGCTCCCATATTCTGCTGCCAATTGTCATGTTTTTGGAGCATGCTGAGAAAAAGGAAAAACAGACATCCAAGAATTGTCATCACAATGGACTTGGAATTAGATCTAGGGATCTTCAGTGAATTAAGCAGATCAATTTATCAACACCACAGCAAGAGCAGAGATGCTCAGGCATACCATGGAATGTAGGTAATTGTTCTATAGCTACAGACAGCATCAGCGTTGTTAACAGCCACAGTCTGACCACTGTACTCCATCTGCAAGTATCTTCATGGCTAAACAACCTGGTCCTTTAGGTATAGCTTCAGTCCATCCCTCCAACTGAATCCTAAAAAGTAATTCCACAGAGTTCTGTCTTTACTGCTTTAGGGATACATATGTATGCTATCAACCATCGAGGAGCCACATGCAAAATCTAGGTAATATAAATTGCATTTTATGTCAGTGTTACCATTTTCGGTTTGTGAAAATTTCTGCAAGCTGCAGCCTTTGAGCCACAAGGTCTTGTAGACAGTGCCCTCTGGTGGCACAATATATGGTGATAATAACCTCCAGGAAAAGCAGGTGTGTGGAAGAACCCTATAGTTGCAGCCCTGTGCATACTTACATGAGAATAAATCCAAATCTGCTCAGTTTGAATTATTATTTTTTACAAATAAGTTCTAAATTGTCTGAATTTATTTCTAAAATAATATGCACAGTCTCCATGAGTTTAAACATCTTTTTTCATGCAATAAATGTGTTTGTCCCTCATTCACAACACAAAGTCTGTGTGCTTGTTCTGCAATACTTTGTTCTAGATCCTGCAGTTCATTCCTAGGTTACATATTTATTGTTTGCCACATCTTGGCTGTCACTTGCTTTTTGCGCTGGCCAAATATGTCATTTACTCTTATTTGTACATTGTACACTACATTATGTCACTTGTGCTTACTCTTACAGGTGTTTTGCACACTATAAAGAATCTGAAGTCATTGTTGCCCAAGAGGTTATAGAAACAGTGCACAGGAAAACATATTCAAGACATTTATACTGTTTAAAAATCAATAGCAGCATCAATGATTGCCTCATGCACTCTCACTCCTTACTGCAAAATACATAGCAGTATCCCTCAGAGTAGAAAAGCCTGAAAAGAAACTTAATTGACATTTCTCTGACTTTGTTTAAAGAAAGCAGATCCAAAATAGTGCACTGTACAAAAGCTGTCTGACCATTTCCCACCCTGCCATGGATGTGGTAGAAATGGTGTGTATGCGAGAGGAGGTGGGGAGCCAAGGCTGTTACTTCAATCCTGTTTCGATAGCGCAGACTTTGCTTCAATTACAGTGTACATGCTCTAGTGACACCCAGATTGAAGTATCTTTATGTGCTTTAAAGGTTCTTTGGAAACTTCAGATGGTATAAAGTGCAGTCATCAAAGTACTGGTAGGAGTTAGGAGGTTATATCATACAACTTCTATATTGCACTTCTGTCAACCAGTGTGGAACCAAAAATGCTGTTATTGGCCTTAACATATTTAAATCAGAGGTACTCAACCACTGGTCCTTCTGATTTTTGGATTTCTGTTTCAAGATGCCTGACCACCATGGCCAATGGCAAAAGATGCTTGCAGCTGAAGTCCAAAAGATTTGGAGAGCAAAGGCTGAGAATGACTGGTACGAATGGTTTGTGTCCAGCTTATTCTAGAAGCATTTTTAATCATACTGAACTGTCTTCTGAGATCAGCATTGGAAAAGCTCTGTTCCCATGCCACTCCATAAGAGCAATCAGGCAGGAGAGCATGAGGGAGAGGGATTTGCCAGTAGTGTCTCTGTTCTAGTTAATGTCTTCTAGCCCTCAGCATTACAGGCCTTGGGAGCAGGTCCTAAAGACTCACCTGTTTGCTATAAATGAGTTAGGATTCTACTGAAGCTGTTGAGCATGTGCTGCTTTCTGGTTTCAGCAGTTAGTTAGTTTTGGTTTTATTATTGTTCTTACTGTTTTATTTCGCTGCAAGGTTTTAAGTTACATTTGCTATGCATGATTTTATTATGGCTTGGCCGTGTTTGTGTTTTCAAATTATGTACATTGCCCTAGCAGAGGACTGATATTTAAAATAAAATAAATATGTTTTGCTGTACACACTCTGGCATGGGGGTAACTTAAAAGGCAGCATACAAAGCATATCAAGGCAGCAATTAATTATTTTTAGAGGTCTGTCCAGAGGGCTTACTATAGGAGTTCAAACCAAATGAATCACATATTGGAAGGCAATTAGCCACCTCCTGCCAGGGGGATGATTAAGCAAAAAGTACAGCACAAAAAATCTTGATGAGGAGTTTTGCTCCGACGCCTAAGCTAATGTTTCATTGCTTCTTTTATCTTAGTCTGAGTGACAACCACTGTGAATGACCATGAAAGATATCAACATAGTTAAGGGGAAAATCAGCAAGAACACTGTGAAGTATTTAATTGGCAGAAAGTACAATCAACCTGCAGATTTGGTGAGCACAGAAAAGCATTGTTCCTCTCAGCCTTAGCCTCTTGGCCACAGCCTTCTTGTACTGGCCCCCTTGCTGTTCACATACCAGTGTTGGAGTCATGAGACAGCAGCTCCTCATCAGCCTTACAACAACACCATAGACATCCACACTTTTCTCTTCTTTCAGCTGCTGCAAGAGGGTATCCAAGGCAATCAACATCCCCATTTGGCTCAGACCGCCCAAACTAGGAAGGAAGTAAGAAGCATCAGGCACTGAAGACACCCCTTCAGCTGCTGGCCGGCCGGCCGGCTGGCCGGGCAGCCGGCCGTCTGTCTGTCTGTCTGTCTGTCATCACATTCCCTCCCCACTTGGGTATGTCCCATGTGGGACTGATTTCAGTGCCCATCAGTCTTAAGAAACACAACACTGACCTGCTAGGGAAGAGCCTGGGAAGGGAGCCTGAACCTTACCTGCAATGAAGGACCAACGGGCTGGTTCTCTTCCGATATGGCACTAGTTGTCTGACCATGGTGAGAAAGCCTACCAGGATCTCAGGATCTGGCAGCTCTTCTCCTTCCCCCAGAGGGAACTGAAACCTTTGCAACAGTCTCTCCTTGGCCTTTTTCTCCTGACAAGGCAATGAAACATCATGCTTATCAAGCAAGTGAAGGGGCCAAAGACATAGAGGGCAAGCCAGTACATGAATGAAGAATTCTGCGTAACTGGAAAGCTTGCTTATATACAGGGACAAGAAGAGTTCCAATTAACAAACATATATTACTGATGATCTTGCCTGTCCTAGGACATTGCCTGCTCCATTTCAATTTTTGTTGGGCATTAAACTAACTGCTTTAATGAAATAGGGCACAGAGGGTCTAGGAGCAGCTAAATACATAGCCCAAGTGGCACAAATAGATGGTCTGCTTACAGTCCACCTTCATAGATCATTGTCTGCTTCATCACTGTCACTTCTTCCACCTTGCTAAGGGAAGTGGGGAGCAGACGCAGATTGGGAGCCAGGCATATATCATTCCACTGGTGTGTCTCAAAGAAAAGCCTATGGATCTGTCACCCATCATGATTTATTAACAATCCACTTGTCTCAGAAGGAGAAAGAGAAGAAGATCCATAATAGTTTTACAATCATTCTAAATAAAATGAAAATGATTAAAACAGCAGCAGCCATCAGAAACAACACGAAGATTAAGTTAAAAAGCTGTTAACTGTACGTCAAGAATTTAACTTGATGCACACAGCTGTCCTGGAGCCTAAATGAAAACCTTGCCCTAAATGAGCCCTGTCACTAATTGCTTTACTTTTCCTGGCAAGGAGTACCCAGAAGAGGGCCTTCAAAGCAGACCTACAAAATATGGGAAAAGGTTGTCCTTTGTCATGAATGAGGATTAAGCCTCATAACTGTGGCTGAAGAAATATCAGTAACTGGTTGTGTGATGCAAGTTACAGGACTTTATTTGTTGTGCAATAGAGGTCCCATGTGTGTTTTTTTTAAAAAATCCTAGGGTTTTAAACTAGCCTACCTCTGCCCTGCTGTAGAGATAAGAACAGCTGTAGTTCCAGATGTTGAGAGAACATAATGGTGGAAGATGCCAGAAGGCTAGGTTGTGCACAAGGCTTGATTCATTCGCCAGCTTTTTCAGATCAGGGTATGCATCTCAAGCCACAAGTACAGAGCACAAACATGACCAAAAGCTGGTTTACAAAGTAAATATATCTCCAGAGGATGCACATAAACAAATCAAACATCAAGGGAAAGAACAAAAAACAACAACAAAGAGAATCCCATACTCCAGAATCTTGACTATCTCTTTGGGGGAAACTTCATTACCAGCTCTAGATACAGTAGTTTGTTAGGTTCCAGGCATAAGCAAAACCTATCTCTGTGCCATCTGACATCCATCTGATTTTGTTATTTTTTTTAAAGCCCCAAAATATCTTTTAGCAGCTCAGGAAGGTCCCAAAACATGCCCTTACGTTCCACAGTGGGTTTGGGGGCAAAAAATGATTTTTTGGGGGAGGAGAAGCAGGTACAGCCCTCCAAGGTCTCCTGGAGGCCCAATGCAGCCCCCTATCTTCCACAGTTGTGCACTCTTGATATAAAGTCTTCTCTTAAATTTTGTGTACAACTGTCTCCCATTCCACTGATATCTGTATAGCTTCTGTTCATGGTTCCACATGATTTGCCACCTTCCCCTCCATTCCTGACTTACGTACATATTTCAATCTGAGCTGAATGCATGGCCATCCTGAAATGACTTTCTGTGGGCCTTGCTGGATGGTCAACATCTCTGTGCAGACTGGCTCATTCTCCGAGGGCCAACATAAATTGTCTGGAGCCTACACCAAAAAATCAGGACTACAGTTAGAGAACTGAATATCACACACATGAAAATTCACTCAGGTTTGGTGTGGGTCTTGGAAGAGTTTCTTTTTTGGACCACAGCTCTCAGAATCCTTCAGCTGGTCATGCTGGCTGAGGAATCCAGAGATTTATAGCTCCCAAAGAATGTTTCTGGTTTTTTTTCAAATGCTGTTTTGATGTTATAGAGGCATCCAACAATGGGGTGAGTCAATCCTGCCACACTAGGACTCCACACAAAACATCCAGGTCACATGGCATGTTCTTTCCTTGGCAATGGGAGATTTACCTAGATGTCTCCTCACATCAAACTGAAAATCTTCTGCTTCCAAATGGCCTGGTAGTGCAACCAGGCTTAGTTATTCAGAACAATATTTATATGCTGCCCTATTATCTAAAGAGTTCAGGCTGGTGTACAAGAAAATCAATTTGGAACAGTTTAAAATAATCCAAATAATTTTAAAAGACTAAAAAGATATTAAATAGTTTAACACTCAAGATGATCTAAAACTAGTTAAAACAGTTTAAAATAACGAAAAACCATTACACATGTGCAAAATTTGGGTAAAATCAACTATGCCCTAAAGGCTTTAGTAAAAAGCCACCTCTTACCGGGCTGTTCATCTGCCCAGGTAGTAGAGTGATGATTGTGTGGACACCATATTCCCAGATTAGGCCCCAGAATTCCTCCAGGGTCAGTTTGTCTGGTCCTTCAATAGCTATATAATCTTTGGCTGAGCTGCAACCCTGCCAAAAAGAAAAGAAAAAGGAGCCTCAATTAGTACAGTTAGCTAGGAGGAGAAAAAGATCTAGCATATGAAGGGGAGAGGTATTTGAAGCAGAAGATGAGTCTGGTCCAGATTCTGGAGTACTGTTACAAAAATGAATCTTAGGCCCTTTCTGCAGCTTACCTTTTCCCCAGTTGCTTCAGCTCTGCAGCTGCCAGCTGCTTGCGCAAGAGCCCCGCCTCTTCCTTCCACAGTGCAGCCTGGGAGTTTCCCAGGCTGCACTAGGGCAGGAAGCGTGAGCATCGTGGTTCTGGAGCTCCGCACGCACAGCAAGTGCATGCAGGGCCCCGGAGCAATGCACGACCGCGCACCATTTTCAGCTTAAAGCTGAAAATGAAAAAGTGCATGAGCGGTGCCTGCCAGACCCTGGAGCGTCGTGCGATTGTGAGTGCGTTGTGTGGACCGCTCCTCACATTCATGCAATGCTCGAGGGGCCCTTTCGCATGGCAAATACTGTGCGAAAAGGGCCTTAGTTACAGCACTAAACTGTAGATTACAATGTCTGTGCTATGCCTGTTGATCTCAAATACTGAAACAGTTCTACCTATGTAGGTGGGACATTGGCTCTGTTCAACAGGAAATATAATAAAGGCTTCTTGTTCAGATTAGGACTTTGCTTGGGCAATGGTAATCTTCTAAATTACCTAAATGGCTTTGTCTCTGATGGCACTCTGACGGGTGCTGGTAACTATCAAAACAGGCCAGTACATCAAGTTTGGTCCTTGAGTAACTTCTCCTAAATTTCTCTCTCTCTCTCTCCCAAGAGCAAGACAGATTTTAAATTTTTAGTGAATGCTCAAAGGATGAAATGAGAGTGTATATATACAATTCTAATTTCAAGTACTTGTCTACACTAGATATTTGGGTGAAAAGGCAAGGGACTTTAAAAACTAAAAATACCTCAGTAGATCACCTAGACCAATGATTTCCAAGCTGACAGCAAGAGAGATAAAGTAACAGGATATTTTGTTTAAAATGTACCTGTCTATTGTTCCCTAAATTTGGAAAGATTCAGTCATTGTAAGTTAATTATCTGTCCTCTTGCATGGTATTGTCTCCTATACGTACAATTCGCAAATGGCACAAAATGCTTTCAGTTCATTGACTACTTGCTGTGAGTGTAATCTAACACTTATTTATAATGAAAGCATTGGATGTGCTGGATGATCTGTTCTCTTGGATATATGTCTACTAATGAAACTCAAAATAATAATTGCCATTTTTCTAGCAGTGGCATCATGTTGAATTATAGGTCATTCTCAATTCTCAACTGTGCAGCGATTCATTCCTTAGAGAATTCCGTATTCTCTCTGGATGATACTCATTTTATGCTTGTACATTCTCTGCTTAAATCTTCCATTTATCCAGATAATTTGATTTTTAATTCTATCCTCATGAATACTGGCAACTGATCATAATTTATATTTGCTTTGTATCAGTTTGTAAATTCAAGTGCTGTATTTTGCATATCCTTATTCACGATCCTGACAAAAATACTAAGCTAGCAGCTTGAAGACAGACTCCTGGAGAAACTATTTATTATTCTTCTCAGCCTGATTGCAACTGTGTACATGTTTTATGAATTGATATATATATATACAATTTGTCATGCACTTGTAAAATCAACATGAAGGCTATGCCATTGGGGGGGGGCATGCATTTGACACGAGCAATTTATCCCTTCTATAGGAGTATAGCATGCAGCAAGCCAAGCATCTAAAATATTTGGAGGAAACAAGAAAGAACCAGAAGAAAGGATAAACATAATTCAAGTGTGGACTCACAGGGATGAACCAGACATGTGAGAGGTCTGAGAAAGGATCCCGATCCAATGGTGAGAACTTCACTTTAGAACGATCATCTGTAAAACATCCTTAGTGTGAAGGGGAAGGGTGGGATGGCAGAGTATCAGGCTCATCTCTGCCTAGGATTTCACATCTAACATTCTACAACCTTAATCTCAACATGGTACATTCTGTTTCATTGCTACCATTCTTGCTATGGACACAACAAACCTCATAGGAACTAGGACTGTCCATCAAGGTCTTCTGTGCCCCTGTCTTTGTAACCTGAATATTTCTTTCTTTCAGATGCAGGCATTGATCTCTGTCTCTAGAGGAAAGCAGCAGGGCTTTGCAAGAAAAAAACAATAGCAGCAGAAACAACGGTATGGCTAAGGCACGGGAATAATGGAAGTTCTACATCTAGGAAGAAGGCCATCTTACCCACTTACTCAGCAACCTTCTAAGGCTTTCTTGTGCTAATAGGCACAGCATTTGTTTGTAAAATGAAGCTTTCTGTCACCATGATGGTTAAGGGCAGAACTTGGAAAAAGTTAATTGGGGGGTTACAAATTCCAGAATACAGTCACCTCTGATTAAGGGAAGAGAATATTAAGCTGGGATGTTCTTGCTTGAAATTTCATCTCAGCCCAGAGTTTACTGGGCGGTCTTTGGCAATGATGATCTTAACCTTAACTCACCATCTATATGATGATAATACCACTCTCTCTATACAAGAGTTACTAAGATGTTTCTGCAGTACTTTGAGCATTAACTACCTATAGTTTACTCCTGGGGAAGCCAACGTAATGGGATGTATATTACTTCAGTGTGTCTCAACCTACATAACTGAGGTGAGAAGCTTATTGTTGAAGATAATGCCAGATTACATTACAGCAGTTTGGGAGAAGTGGCAAAAATGCACCCTATGGTAATTTACTCCAACAGTAATGTTATCTCCCTCAGTATTTTCAAATAGATGTTAAATAACAGAGAAGACAAAATGAAATCTTGACAAAGGCCTAGATGTCAAACATAAGGCCCCCAGCACCAGTCTCTGAAACTAACTTCCCTGGAAAAACTAAAATAATCACAAAAAGATAGCCATCTGCTCCTTCCTGGCCAGGTAGTTATTTGCTACATATTTCAAGCTGTGTAGGACTGCTGGGTCACTAAAGATTTACAAATTTCCCCATCCTCTGAGAAATTGTCAAGTACTGTGAGAGGTTTTTTTTTTTTTTTGCCCCTGCATGAAGATGAATGAAATGGTGCTTTCTTCATTATCATCAGTAATAGCAAAAACATATTTTTCTCAGAAAAACAATGCATTTCGTCAAAATACAAAGATTTTATGAAAAAAAAACCTTCCTAAATTTTGAGTATGAAAGTACCAAAATGCAAGGAAAAAAACGAGGGCTGTTAAAAAAACTCTTATAATTTTACCTCCCAGGGAGAAAACTTGGATTTTTTCATTCTCATATTCTGGGATAAAATAAGATTTTAATAGCTACTGTTCACCAGAGCTTCTTTTCCCCAGTCTCTCTTCCCTGCCTCCTCCACCCCTGCACTCTTGTATTCAACAAAACCACCCCATCACTCACAAGGCAACTTGCTGGACTCAAGGCCAGTTGTTTGGCTTCCAGAAAATGGGACAGGAGAATTGACTTCTTCTTTTGCGGCCTCCAAAAGCATCTGCTGGAAGAAAGCAGAACACAAAAGGAAAAGAGAGAGACTGGAAACTGGATACGTTCTGAACTGGGGATGTGTTTTTCACCAAAGGATGGCATATTCAACAAGGCGAGTAGTATTTGCAAGGCACTTCAACAATTGATCTAGCCACTAATGCAGAGACACTCCTACTGGAAAATTCAATCATAAGAGCAAGGTTCTTTGAGGATCAAATTATAAGTTCCATGCTGCTAGCTGCCTATTTCCTTCCTATGACATTTTTTAAGAAGTAAAAGTGTATTTTGGGGCTATCAGTTTTAATGGCAGAACACTGGGGAAAGGTGGGCTGTTTAATCGTTTCACTTTAGCCATTCTTCCGCCTAGGGGAAAGGACCTTTATTAAAACATGTAGTCCCAAGGGCTCAGAAAGAAAGAAAGAAAGAAAGAGGAAAGATCCACACAGCTATTTGAAAACTGCACTTGGTCCTGCAGTCCTAGGATGGGGGTTGCCTCTTTTTGTGTTCCAAGACTTCTAAATGCTCACTTGTTAGCACAGAGGATGGAGAGGCCAGGAGGTGAGAACAGGGAGGAATTATGTGGGACACACTGTCATTATTTTCTCGTGTTTCAACTGGAATTTCAAACAAAGACTTCAGGGGACAATTAGCTTGTGAATATTTCCCTGTAAAGGGAGTAAAGGAGCCAAGATGCCTTTTTAACGTGCCTCATAATATCCATGGTCATGGCTTGGTGGCATGGAGCTGACTTTTGCAAGTTGTTTCTTTTTCTTCAAGAAGATATGGAAATGTCTTTTCTCCAAAGTGTTTGATCTGTAATGGCCACTGACACGTTAACACCAGCCCATTTGTGTTGAAACGGTGCAGTGTGTTTATCAAGAGGGGAACATGCAAGCCCTCAGAAACTAGTGGGAACAATCTGTGTGGAGGGACTGCCTGACTAGATGAGACTATTCTCTTTGGCTGTGTGTGCATAGTGTGAATGTTTGTGACTGGCCTTAACTGCTAAGACTGAAAGTTCTAACATGAGGGGAATTGGGGTCATCTGTTCATGGCATCCAAAGGCCTAAACTTATAATTCCACAGCCGTGATATAGCCTAGTTATTTCTCCTAATTTCTCTGAACGTGCACTTGGCAAACAGATTTTGAAGAGAGTCTTCTTAAGCCTAGCATCTCATCTGAACTGCTCTTACCTCATACTCCCTCAGGAAACCAGCGTTGGCCTTGGAACAGTTCTTTGCATGATGCTGAACAAAATTCTTGAGAAGTATTGGGTGTGACCTTGAGCAAACACATTAGAGGAGTTTCATCATTAATTGCTCTTTAGCTCCATCTAACCTAAGAGGACAGACCTGCATAGAGGAACTGTCCTTAGTGCAGAAGTGAGGAAGATGTACTTACCAGTCTGCATGCAGCCCTGCCACTGTGTTTGAGGATCCCACAGATCCCCCAATCCTTGTGGGATGTGGGGGAAAATTCTACTACATTCCTGTGCTGTTTTAGATGCAGGATAGGCCTTTATTCCATGCTTTCCAACTGTCCTCGATCTGGCAGGGATAGTCCCAAGTAATCCTTTGACATCCCACTTTTCCTTTATAAATGGCCTGGTTTCTCATTCTTCCTCCCACTTTTCCTTTTGTCCTCAGCTTACTTCTATTGATGCGAACTGAGTTCAAAATGCAAAAGTAGTTTGTACTCAATGATCTCAGCAGGATGGATGGAAGAGGAGGGGTGGCACTTTGCCCTTCCCAGTAGACTCAAGCAAAAGCAAATTGCTGCAGTCTGTCATAAGTTGTGTGTTCTTCCACATTAACAACTTTTGCCATCTTAACCCACACTCTAATGGTGCTTGGTCACAAATATCCCAGTTTTCATCTGGGAAATGCTAGAAGGCATATTATTCAGCCACAAAGTATACTGGAACCAGTTTACTTCAATAAAGGCTTCTCTTGGGCCCAAGATAGCTGGGAAGGGAGAAAAATGTGGCATGATTGCCCTCTGCATTCTCTCCCCCATTGGGTATGTGGGTTATTTTGAATTTAAACAATATATTTTAAGAAAAATCCTGAGAAGGCAGGGGAGGATCCAGCTCCCCAAGACCTTGCAAGGGACCAGACCCTACCAAACTTTAGTGGCTGTACTATCACTGCTCACAAGCATAGTTGCACTGATGAAAAGGATACGACTCCAGGAAGTAGCCATCAATGTGCTGGGCAAATCTTCCACAAAGCTGAAAGTAATAAGATCAAATACAGACCCTACAATAGAACAAGCCACTATTGTGGTTCTGCACAAAGCAGGTCTGCATCCAGTGATGATAATGTACTGGCTTGCTTGTTCCTAATGGTCCTTCCAGGTGATGAATTTTAAAAATATGCTTGCACACATAAACACACATTTGTCTTGGTATTATATGTGTGATAGCTCTGATCGTGCACCAGTAGTGTAATTGTTCATTTACACACATGGGATGTAGAAGAAGGAACAGCTTTGTTGTATGGGGAGCAGTAAAAGAAGAGGCTTATGAAAGATGTCCTAACGTGGAAAAGCACACTGAATAGAAACTTACTGCTCCAGCCCAAATAGGTCAAGGAGTGGTTCTTCAGATATCTTCTCTAGAATACAGTCGTGGATGAAGATGTATTGCCCCTGGAAGAGAAGGGCACACAGTGTATCAATAATGAGTATGTGCTGGCATTACAACATACCTTGAAATAGAATGGCAATAACATCTGGCTCTAACTTATGATTTGGAGCTTCTGACTTCTATTTCAGTGAGCACAGACTTGCTTTGGTGACTGAATAAGCCCTGACTTTGTACTCTTCAATGAATAGAGTAATAAATCAACCTAGCTACGTGTCTGGGCATCTTCAAAGATACCACTGTGTTTACAGCTTTGTGAGGGAACACAATGAATCAGCAAAAAAGATGCCAATTGTCAAGTATACTGCTTTAGCCTTGTCCGGACTTAAAGAAGTACACACTGAGACCTCCTATCAAGCTTTAGAAAAAGAAAGCTAGAGAAAGCTCATTGAAATCTAATGCCTGTAACTGTCCTGTCCTGTGCTACAGAAAGCAAGTGATCTAAGAATCAGTGGTTGTAAGACAAAGAGCTGTAGGGTAGTCAATCCAATCCAATCCAGCAAGACGAAAGGAGGAACAGGAGCAAAGTCACCAACCAGTTCAGGGGCCATTACATCAAGCCAGTAATCCAGATAAACAAAGCCAGTAAGGGGTAAGACATAGAGTTATCAATCAAAGATCCAAAGATCAAGAGCACCCAAATAACAAAAGCATGGACAATCACCAAGATAGGATGGTTGCAAGCAACAAAAACTCTAGGAAGCTGATTGGATATTTATAAGTAGCCACCTCTAGCGGCCAGATAATTAGGAAACACTGAATCATTAAGTAACAGAAGCTGTGACCTACATAGCATCTCCTTATCTCTTTTGTGACCTTTAGAGGAAGGGGGTATGTCCTCAGTGTCTGCCACATCCTGCTGAGGAGAGGGCCCTCAATTGTTTCAGCCTCAGCAACTCTGATTAGGAGAGGCTAGCCTGCTGTTATCGGAAGCCATCGGATTCTCTAACTCCTGATAATCTGACTCCTCAGTGACTAGTTCTTCAGACTCCAGAGGCTGAGTTATGGGTGTGCCTCATCTTGTGCATGGATCTCTCATTTGCAATCTAGCTGTATTTCCTTTCTCTTCCCTCTCCATGCCATCTCTCTCCAACTCTCCCCTGATTTCTAGGGTGTTCCTTGTTACATCCTGCAGCTCTTAGTTGCATGCCGTAGTTGCATGTCTATTCCTTCTCCAGGTTAATTCCTTACAAGATCTTTCATCCGTCTTGACTGGGGAAATGTCTAGACCACAGGTGGGGAAAATGTGACCATCCAGCCATTGTTGAACTGAATCTCTAATAAATGTTAACCAACATGGCCAATAGTGAGGAATTTCTGGGAACTGCAGTCCAACAACTTCTTCAGGCCACATTTCTAGACTAGATCCAACTCTGGTTCTTGCAACTCTAGAAAACTACACCTCCAGGATCTTCTCCCATCTTGCCCAATGACATTCACCAGTACTGCATTGAAAGGTTATTTTAAATTACTGAATTATTTGGTGGCCAGACAACTGGGGATCTAAAAGGGAATTCTCATTTTTCTCACCAGAGTTTCAATCATCCGATGGCGGTTCATCCGCAAGCTATAAATGGTGTTGAACACATCTACTACCTTCTCATGCTTCAGCTGCTGCAGGAGACGATCAAGCGCAATGAAAGTTCCGGTGCGACCTACACCTGCGCTGCAACAACAGTGAACCAGGGATTTTTAGAGGTTGATGCCAGCTTACATTTGAGGATTTTGTTCTTTCTCATTCTGCCTATTACGGTCCACCTACTAATTCTTCTCTTTCTAAAACCAACAGAAGATGAATTTCAGAAAGAGGAGGTCCTAGAGCTGACAGAGTGGAAACTAGAGATGGCTCCTCTACATTTACTGGTTGTATAGAAGATGGAATTTCAGTTGATGTTACCCGATTGCATGCCAAGCAACACCTTCTGAAATTTCTTCTCCTACACAACTACTAATACAAGAGCCATTTCCAGATTTCAGTCTGGCAACCATAAGAGGTTCCTATCTAATATATAAAGGTCAAAGTTTGTTTGTCTGTGTCAGGCGAAGACCTCATATGATTGGCTGCCTAAGAAGATTCTATGGAATCCTGGAGTTGGCAGTTTAGGGAGGTGCCTTTAGAATTCTCAGTCAGAGAGCTCTTGGGTCTCAGTCAACTGTGTCTGTCTTGAATAGACCGCTTGCTATGGAGACATGGCCTGGCAGCAAGAAGGAGGGCAGTATATTCCCTCAGAAACTCAACCTCTCTCTGTTAATAACTGAAGACAGATTGTGTCAGGGATTCCAGGCAAGGAACCCTGGGAAAATGATCAGCCCACTGCAAAGATGTTGCATCATGCCCCAGCTGTGGTTAATTGCAAGGTTGCATCAGAAACTGGGGTCGTGTGCAGATGGTAGAGGGAGGTGTGCAAACCTCTACCTGATTGGTTGTAAATGTGTATATAAGAAAGCAATCCCCAGTATGTATTTGTCTGTTGACCAAACCGGTGTCTGGCGCAAGCCTTTGTCCATCTGTTCCATGTTGTGTATATAACGGAACGTTGCTACAAGATAAAGTGCCCCCAACAGATTGGATTGGGGAATATGGGGAAAAGTTACAGTTACTGGACAAGACAGTTTGGTGAATTAGAGATATAGGATCTCAAATCTTTCTAACAAGTATTACCTATGAGAAAATAAAATCCTGGGCAACACCGGGTATATATGCTAGTAGATGATGAAAAGGTTCCAGGATGGTTCCTGTGGGTCAGGCTTTCTTGTCATTACAGTTAGTCAGAATGTGGAAGTAAAATGGTACAACTAACAGCAACACTTAAAATGTGTTACTGTCGGTTAATAATGAGGCAGTAACAATAGTCCCTTTGAAAAATAATGCAACTACTGAAAACAGCATTATTTTTTCAGTGTACTGAATGAGGGTTGCTTATTATTTCTCATTATTTTTGGAGGTATGAATGCTTGATGGGGCATTTGGTTTTAGTCAAATTTTAGAAAATATTTTTAGTTGGATTTTTTTAAAAAAGTAGAAAAGCTACAAACATGCTGCAAGTCCTGTAACAAGCTTCTGTCTATCTCTCTCACACAAGGTTTACTTATTCATTAATTAAAAGTATTTATTAATTGCATTTCTGCCTACCAGGACTCTCAAAGCAGTGTTTTATTGCAATGGTAGCAAGTTACATTTCTGGAATCCTGCACCAAGTACCATTAAAAGTAAGACCATTTCTGCATTATGCTGTTATAATGCTATTATTTCACTTTTAACATCCTGTGGAATTCTGGAGTTTGTAGTTTACTGCAGCCAAAGAGCTCTCTGACTGAGAATTCTAAATGCCCTTCCCTAAACTGCAAACCACAGGATTCCATAGGATGTTGAAAGTGGAATAATAGCACTATAATAGTGTAGTGCAGAAATGGCCTAAGTCTTTAAAAGTAATTTTCCGCTGACGGGGAAAATGGCGGAGCGAACGGCTACCTAGGACGAACGCGGTCTCTAGGTTGTCGCCACGAGGGGTTTATCTAGGCGAAAAACGGGACAGCTGTTATGAACTTGCAGCTCGCGATCGGGGGAAGGTCGCAAGTTTGTGGGTTCCGAAGAGCCTAGGCAAGTACTCCCCCGGTAAAGGGAGTCCAGAGGGAGTTCGAGGGGGATCCAGAAGACCGCCAGACCGCTTATCCGAGGTGGATGCACCGAAGGCAGGCGGACAAAGGCGGAGGATCGTAGAACGTCCACGACCGCTCGTTGTGTCTGAAGAGTCAAAACTTCAATTAAGCAACGCCAAGACCCTTTTTAGAGACTGAGTGAGTACAAACAGTATTGAATTGGACTAAGAAGTGTAGATCTCTGACTTAAGAAAATAATTTCGTCATAACAGAGTGGGTACGCTGCGAAGAAAAGAAGCGACAGAGGAGGACTTCTCCATAGTGTGGGAAAGCAGCTTTACAAGAGACGTTTTGATATTTCGGGAACAAGCAACTGGATTAAGACACGGACTGGACTGAGTAGCTTTATTCAAATATAAAAAAGTAACTACATAGTTACGAGAGACATTTGCTAAGGTTAAGACTTTTTTTTTTTTTTTTTTTGCCATATATATGGGGATTTAAATATTAAGAACTGTGGGGAAGGTTGGAAGCTTTCATTTCTACGGACTTTTGGTATGTGTATGGATGAATAGAATCAAGGACTGATCCGGTGATTTTCTTCTTTGCACGGACTGGACTTTTTGGTAAAGGACAAATTGGAAATAAATGAAGATAGCGAAGAGTTAAATAAATACCCACTGAAGTCTGCTTATTAATTAAGACATAAATAAATTGGACGTTTAGATATTTGGACAGTTAAGAGTATCGGGGAAGATAAATCTACTAAGCTGAGAGACGGAGGAGCGGAGAAAGAGGGCAGATAATTGGCATGGTTAAGCGACGGGGACAGTGAAGACGACAGTCGGGAAAAGAAGAAGAAAGGAGACGAAGGAGATCAACAATTAATGATTAAGACTGGAAGTATTATAGTTATGATAAATATAGATATAAGTTGAGAGTATAATATTTAAAAGGGGGAATAAATAGTAAATATATAAAGATTTATAGAACATATAAATATAAACATAAAAGAATATAATTTATACATGTGTATAAGAGAATGTTAAAATTTTGAAGTAGGACAAAGCTTGAATTTAAGGTAAAAAAAAGCCAGAAGGAATATATATATGTATATTTATAGTAAATTACAGTAAGTGGGGGAAGTGTGATTATCTAAAAATAGTAAGATTTATATTTGAAAAGGGGGAAAAAAAAAAAGAAGAAGAAGAGAGAGCCAATTGTTTATCATACAGTTATATATATTAATAATTGCGAAATTAGAATCTGTATTTTCTTTTTCGGACTGTTTTTCTTCTCTGTGACCAAATGTTATGGTTACTGGCGCATAAGTGACCTTGAAGTAAGCATACCTGAAATTTAGATAACTTAATAAGCTGCAGCTGTTTCACTGGTTGAAAACATAAGTTAATAAGAGGACAGTAATAGAGTCAACAGTGACATCTGGTGGTCATCTATAAAATTACAGTTGAATAGCAAATTAAACATATTACAAGAAAATGGCCTCTGGTACAAGAAAAGCCGCCACTAAGCAGACAGTAATCCAACCAACATTGCAACAAACAAGAAGAGCATCAATGGACATAGCCTCAACATCATTAGATACTAATTTAATATTGGAAGAATTAAGAAAATCAAGAGTGGAAATAAGACAAGAAATACGACAAGACATGAAAGAAACAAGAACAGAAATAAAAGCAGAAATTAAAAAAGAAATAGAGGGATTAGGAAAAAAAATGGATCAAATCTCCAAGGAAGTATCTGTAATAAAAGAGGACGTGGTAACACTTCAAGGAAGAACTAAGCATATAGAAGACACATTGCAACAAGTGAAAGAGAAACAGAAGATAGAAGAATTGAGACTTAACAGGACTGAAATGAGGTACAGAGAGCGATGTTTGAAAGTGAGAGGGGTGAAGGAAAAAGATGCGGAGAATGTATATGATAGAATAACAACGGTATTAATAGACTACCTTCAATTACCAGAAGAAAGAATTCATGCTAGTATTGAAAGGATATTTAGAATTAATTCAAGAGTTGCAAAAGACAGAAATCTTCCAAGAGATATCGTGATCAGTTTCACAAATTTGAGGACGAAAGATTTGATATTACAAAAAAGCTATCAGGAGAAACTGATCATTGATTCACAGGAAGTAAAAATCTATAAAGATATTCCCACGCAAGTCCTGAAGAAAAGGCAGGAATATAGATTCTTGACGCAACTGCTGTTGAAAAACGGTGTAACTTATACATGGAATAGAACTGAGGGGATATTCTTTACCTTTCAACAAAAAAGATATAGAATAAACAATACGGGGAAAGCTAAAGAAGTTGCGGAGAATCTAAGAAAGCTCTTCGGGAATATAAAGGAAGAACAGGGAAGGAATGGTCGAAGAGAGGATGAGATGGGAAAACAAGACGAGGCCCTTGGAGCGATAGGAGGAGAACAACAATCAGAAGAGGAGGAAAGATCAGCAGAAGAGGAAGAATTTGAAAAAAGTACTGAAAAAGAAGAAGAGGAATATCAGGAAAGTGAAATAGAGATCCAAGAAGACAATTAAAATAAAGAGACGGAGAATATTTATAATAACTGAAAAATGGATCTAAAAATTTTATCATGGAACACGAAAGGACTAAACTCTCAATATAAACGTCGACACATATTTCATTATTTAGAGAGAGCCAAACTGGATATTATATGTCTACAAGAAACCCACATAACGGATAAAGATATGAAGTATTTGAAAAATCCCAAGTTGGGGCAGTGCTTTGCAGCGTCATGGGAGAAAAAGAAGAGAGGAGTTGTAATGTACATCAGTAATAAGTTAGAAGCACAAGAAATATTTGTAGATACGGCTGGGCACTACTTGGGAGTAGAAGTTAATATGGAGGGAGCTCCAATGTTATGTGTGGGAATATACTCTCCAATAGAAAACAAAGACAGATTTTATGCAAAAATTAACAAATTAGTAACGGAGTACGCTAACGAAAGACATCAAGAAAACATATTAATTTTAGGCGACATGAATGGAGTATTGAATCCAATGGAGGATAGACAATCATCCAAACAAATAAAGAAAAAACAGGGAAAACTTCCGCAAGTTTTCTTTAAAATGATGGATGAACTGGCTTTGATTGACGTTTGGACCTTCAAGCATGGAGCGGAAAAAGGGTATACATTTTATTCTGATCGTCACAACTCCATGTCCAGGATAGATATGTTTTTGATATCGAAGACACTTCATAAATGTATCTGGGACATGGAGATATTACCTAAAATAGCATCAGATCATAATCCAATTCTTTTAAAATATATTCAAGGAAAGAAAAAAGAATATAACTGGAGACTTAACGATAATTTATTGAGGGACGAATCAGATATTAAAGAGGTAAAAGAAAATATTCAAAGATATTTTGAAGAAAACATGAACAATGAGGTCCAAATGAAAACAGTTTGGGACGCGGGAAAGGCAGTAATAAGAGGACAGTTGATTAAAATTGGAGCGATAAAGAAAAAGAAAAAAGAGCAACATTTACAGAATCTACTGGAGAGATTAAAAGAAAGAGAAAAAGAATTTAGAAATGACATCGAGAATGTAAAATTGAAGATGGAAATAAAATTGTTGCAAGATCAAGTGGCAGCTACTAGCATGGATCAGGTTGAAAGGAAGATGAAATATTGCAGAATGAAGTATTTTGAACATTCAAACAAGCCGGGAAAGTGGTTGGCCTATAAACTCAGGAAAGAAAGAGAGAAAAGAAGAATATTAAAAATTAGGAAAGGCCAAACAGAAATAACAGACCAACAACAAATCAAAAAAATTTTCGCTAAATATTATAAATCTCTGTATGGAAGAGATTTAATAGAAGAAGTGGAGAGAAAGAAGGCCAGAGAGTATTTGGATGTGCAAAAAATTGTGAGCTTATCGGAAGAACAGGAAGAATTGTTAAATGCAACAATTACGGTTGCAGAGGTTACAGAAGCTATCAGGAAATTAAAGATTGGCAAAGCGCCGGGACCAGATGGATATACCGCTAAGTATTATAAAATCTTTGTTGCAGAATTGGCGGAACCACTGGCAAAGACAATGAATCAAATTGGACAAAATGGACTACCAGAAACATGGAGGCATGCTAACATAACATTGTTGCCGAAGGAAGGGAAAGATCAAACACAGCCGGAAAATTATAGACCTATCTCACTGTTGAATACGGATTATAAAATTTTTGCGTCAATTTTGGCTGAAAGACTAAAGAAGATATTACAACAAATGATTCATGTAGACCAAAATGGATTTTTGCCCAACCGACAACTGAGAAATAATACAAGGATTTTATTAAACATCATAGAACTTTTTGAAAAAAGAAGCGACAAGAAATTAGCTATATTATTTACAAATTTAGAAAAAGCATTTGATAAAGTTCGATGGTCCTTCATTACGGAAACTCTAAAAAAAATGAATTGTGGTCAAAATTTTGTAAAATGGATAGAAGAAATTTATAAAGATCAAAAAGCCAAATTATTAATAAATGGAGAATTGACAAATTTCATAAATATCAATAAAGGAACCAGACAAGGTTGCCCATTATCGCCACTTTTATTTATATTAATTTTAGAAATATTAAATAATAAAGTTCGGGAGGACACCAGGATAAAAGGAGTCAAAATTAAGAAACATGAATATAAATTGCGCGCCTTTGCGGATGATATAGTGTTTTTCCTAGAAGATCCATTGGAAGGTGTAGAACATTTAACAAAAGAACTTCAGAAATTTGGAGAAGCGGCTGGATTAAAAATAAACTACGACAAATCAAGCATGTTAACTAAAAATATGAGACACTTCGAAAAAGAAGAGTTAATAAAATTAACAGGAGTCAAAGTGGAGAAAAAAGTCAAATACTTGGGAATTTGGTTTTCGGATAGTAACAAGGAACTTTTTGACAACAATTACAATAAAACTTGGAAAGAAATAGTGGGAGATCTGAAGAAATGGTCAAATTTAAACCTGTCTTTGTTGGGACGAATAGCGGTAGTTAAAATGAATATTCTACCAAAATTGATCTTCATATTTCAAAATTTACCGATAGTAACAAATGATAAGCCTTTTCAACAATGGAAGAAAGACTTAACCAAATTTATATGGAGAGGTAAGAAGCCAAGGATCAGATGGAAATTGCTAACAGACCAGAAGATGAAAGGAGGATGTGATCTACCAGATATAAAAAGTTATTATCAAGCAAGCGTAATGGTGTGGCTTCAGGATTGGATAACGTTAAAAGACACCAGAATACTAGAGATCGAAGGGGCAGATTTGAGATTTGGCTTTCATGCATACCTTTGGTATGGAAAAGAAAAAATAGATAAAGAATTTAATAACCATTATTTAAGGAAAGCATTGTTGAAAGTCTGGCTTACCATTAAGAGAAACACATACAACAGAATACCATTATGGATCTCACCGCAGGAAGCCTTATTCGGAAGATGGGCAGACCACAAAGATAACTGGATAAGATATGAAAATTTAATAGAGCTGGGAAAGAATGTAACATTTAAAACGAGAGAATAACTTGCCCAACAAGGAATTGTATTAAATTGGTTCCCTTATCAGCAATTAAAGGAAAGATTTAAAATTGATTTGAAATTAGAAGGATTTGTTATTCAAAGAAAATACAACGAATTAGAAACTATAGTCTTTACTAAAACTAAGCAGAAGATATCTTTGTACTATAAATATTTTTTACAGAGGCAATTGGCGGATGAGACAATAAAAGAAACAATGATAAAATGGGCAAAAAATGTCCAACACGAGATTCCGTTAGATCATTGGGAAGTAGCATGGAAGGAGACAAGTGAATTCACATGTGCACAGGATTTGAAAGAAAACTATATAAAGATGATGTATAGGTACCATTTATCTCCAGAACGTATAGATAAAATTTACCATTCAGGAAATAACAAGTGTTGGAAGTGTAAGGAGAAAGTGGGATCCTATTATCATATATGGTGGACTTGTGAAAAAGTGAAATTATATTGGAAGAAAATATATGAAAGTATAAGAGAAATGTTTGGTGTAACATTCCCAATGATACCGGAGTTTTTTCTTTTAAATATGACATTTGCACTTGAAAAAAATTTTACTAAGAAAAATAACAGAGTACTATTGAACTTGGTAACAGCGGCTAGGATAATTTTTGCAAAAATGTGGAAAAGTCCGGAAATACCCAATTTAGATCAATGGTACCTGAAAGTCTTAGAATACAAAGATTTTGATATATTTTCTCATTATGTAAAAGGTAAATCAATTAAAGAAATAGAGAAGGATTGGGAACCAGTTACTAAGTTCATTTCGGGCAGATGGAAAGTAAAATTTGAAAATAACATATAAAGTATGGAAAATCCAGAAGTGGTAACTATATGTATATAGGGAATCTAAGAATGGAGAAATTAATGTAGGAAAAAATATATAAATGGACAGACAATAAAATATCAGGGACAAGTGTACCAACTTGGAGAAGTAAATGTGTAAGAAATTTCTATTTAAAGGTGTAAATATAGAGCGTGTAAAGAAAGGTCAGAGAACGGGTAAAGCGGAAAAAAAAAAAAAAAAAAAGTAATTTTCCAAGCATTGTGGTTAGGAATCTCTATTCACTTGCCACCTCCTTCATCACACCATAACAATGGCCTGACCATAGTGGATACTTCTCATTAAATATGCTGTCCCTTACTTGCATTTCAAACCTGTATTATCCAGGGAAAATTGTACCACACGCTACTACCAAATGTGTGAGTTGGATTTTAAACAAGAAAACTCTTTTTATAACATGAATGGATTTAAGTTACTGCTTTCAGGGTCTCTTCTCACCTTCACATATTCTGGTAGAGAAAAGCAGCAAGGTGGGCTGCCTGCCACTTACCTGCCATGTACCAGGGTAGGTCCAGATTCGTTTCCACTCTGCATGTGTGCTCGCACCAGCTCTATGAAGGCAGTGAGAGAAGCAGTGGACTCAGGAACACCATGATTAGACCATGCTGTGTAGTGCAAATGGATGACTCTCTGTTCCATAGTTAGCCCTTCCTGTGATAGAAGAAGTCCACCTTAGTGCCAGCTACAGTAGACCAGGCATCACATGTTGTTTTGGGATAACAAAAGTGGAAGTTAGTTGAATGAATCAAAGAAACAGGAGATTCTCTGTACAGTCAACCCTCCACATTTGTGGGTTTGACTTTCACAATTATTTGTGAGTTTATCCAAACCTTGCCCCCACCCGCCCATCTCAAGCACTTCTTTTTCAGAGGAACTTTTCCTCTTCATGGCTCCAACAAGGCCATGCAGCCCTTTAAAAACTTAGTCCTGGACCACTGCCTCCACCACCAGCTGCTGCCTGGCCAGCTAAGGATGACTCACAACCCAATTTCTCAGCATCACAAATCCTCTCTCAATGCCCCCCAGACACCCAAGGAAGGAGAAGGGTAAGAGAGAAGAAGTATAGGACTACTCTGCTGATGCACCCCTTTTCCTTCTCTTTTCCCTGACCTAGGCCCTTTTCGCACCTTACCTGATTCTGGCGTGGGCACGCGGGGATCACGCAAGCAACCTCTTGAGAGAGGCATTCACGTCATCCCCTCTGCTTCTTCTCCGCAGCAGCTCCCTGCTGGCTAGCAGGAGGCAGGAGGGCTCTGCCTCTTCCTTCCGCAGTGCAGCTGGGTACTTTCCCAGGCTACACTGGGGGAGGAAGTGCGATGGCTGCGTCCCCAGAGGCTCCGCACACAAGGTAAGTGCGTGTGGAGCCCTGGAGCAATGCGCAATCATGCATCATTTTTGGAAAGAAGCTAAAAATGATATATTGTGCAATCACCGCTTACTGGCCTCGGCAGTGTCGCGCGATTGCGAGGACATCATGTGGAATGGTCCTCGCAATTGCGTGCCACTCCGGAGGCCCTTTCACATGTGAAATGGTATACAAAAAGGGCCCTAGTTTGGACCCTGGATGCCAGTTCTCCTCACTGAGCTTTGGCCCTCTTCCCACAGATGCACACACACACACATTTTGATATTTGTAGTTTTTCCATTTTTGCGAAGGTCCTGCACCCTTACCATAGCAAATGTGAAGGACTGACTGTATTTTATTTTATTTTTGATTTGATTTATAAGGCAGGGATGCAAGGCAGCTTCCATAATAATTAAAAAGAAAAGTTACAGTGAAACCACCATAAACTATGCATATTAAAATGTAAACTTTATTAATCAAACTATTAGAACACAAATTCAGTTCAAACAGTTTAAAATTCCACACTGAAAACAAATCAATTAAAATATTTTAAAAGTCTGGCACATCCATATAAACTCCCTGACCATAAGAAATAGCCACTTCCTGAATGCCTGCATGATTAGAAAGACTATTTCCCGCTGGCAGTAGGATGACAGGAAGAGAGCCGGCTAAACCACTCTTGGAACGGAAACAGTTGATGAACCACTGTGATTATAACAGAAGAAAGAAAGAAACACTGGAAGCTTAGCATATTTATATTGTAAACTCACTTAAATCTGGAGTACAGGAATAAAATCAAATGTGTTTCTCCTGCCCTACACATTTATATGGGAAAAAACCACTAATTCGAACCAAAAATAATAAAACTAGCATTTTATGACCGTGTAAATGCCCAGCTGGATCCTGAATATAAAACGTTTTCCAAAATAAAAAGAAAGAACAGATGCAGTGGCAACCATACCAGCCCAGGTACTGAAAGCAGGCCTGTTGCCATGGCCCTCATAATCTGTTCAGCAATCATACCCCTGCCCCCAGAATGATTTGCTATAATTATTTGCGGGATTGCATTAACTTAAAACAAGGAAGGTAATTCTTCAGTAAGTTTCTTCTCAAAGGAAGCAATGAACAATTTTAACAATTTTCTTCAGACTGCTAGAATGTCTTTGAAAACCACACAGTTTCCACTCATGAGCGAATTTTGCTCAAAATAACTCCCGAATTGCAAATAGTCTTTGACAACCATGCAGTTTCAAAGACTATTTGCAATTTAGGATGTATTCTGAGGAAAGGTTGCACACAGCTGTTTTGCATAGAAAACAACATTTTCAGTGTGGGAAGCGGATTTCTATCCACATTTTCTGTATGGAAAATTCTGTTTCCTGTGCAGAAAATGTTTTCTGTGTAAATCAACCATGTGTAGATTTTCCCCAGAATAAATTCCTAATTCATTTTCAATGAAGGAAACAGCATGTTCTATGCAGAAAAGGTATTTCTGCATTGAAATATTTTTAATTATGTTTTATGCAGAGAACAATTCCGTGCAAATTATGTGCAGAATAAGTCCTGAATTGTGAAGACTCTCATCAGTCTGAGATTGTTCCTATCAAGGTTTCTCAACACTTAAAAATATACTTTTTAACCATTTTATGAATATTTTAAAATATTCTTTCCATACTTACTTAAAATTTCAGTTGAGCATTTACAATTTATAGTGGCGGAGCTTGGACTACGTGGAGAGGGAATGGGAGGGGGGCATGGCCATGGTGCATAGGGGCACGGCTATGAGCCAGGATGCCCCCAAAACATTGCCACCGGGGCAAACCACTCCCATCAACTCCCCATCCCTATGCAACTGATAGTTTAGGCATCCAAAGAAAAGAAACAGGCATAGTTACCAAGGAAGTGTGAGCAATCAAATGTTGCAGATGTGAATGGTTTTTAATGTCTCACTCTCTGCAATGTTAGAAATTTGGTGACCAAAGGAAAATTTGATAGGTGACGGTGGAATTATTTGTAGATGCATTGTCCTCAGTTTGCACACATAGACACCCAGTAGATATATCCTGGGGCTCTGGAATTTGGCTGCAAGATCAGCTGCGAGATGTGATTCTGTTGATCTCAGGTATCAAGAGAAAGGGCCCAGGGAATAGCTCCCATTAGCCAGGAAATAGGTCAAAGATCTAGCTGAGGCTAAAATTGCCCTGTGTTCTCTCCTCACACATCCCAAGCCCATCTTACAAAATTGTTGTTGTTGTTGTTGCAGTATGATCTCAAGTCATTTCCGACTTATGGTAACCCTAAAGTGAACCTATCACAGGGTTTTCCAAGGCTGAGTTTATGTGATAGCACCCAAGTTCACCTAACATCAAGACTAAAAAAGAACATATATCTTACAAAATACTTTCATTTTATTCTTCATTTTCTCAACAGCCTATAAAGCATAAAGATTTTACTTCTTTCTGATCACCAGAATACTCTGGAATTCTGAAGTCCTAGCATTTATGTTATAGTTAACAGTTTTGATTTAACAATATATCAAGAAATTTTAGGAGACGGACTTGCATTTTTCCAGTCTCCTACTTACATGCTGGAGCCTGAATTCCCTTGTAGTCCACTCATCTGCAAAATTTTGAGCAAGCAGGTGTATTCTGATTTGCCCAGAACAGATAGGATTGCTGTCTGAAGGCCAGTAGTATTCACACAGCACCTAGGAGAGGAAGCAGATTACAACAAAGATTTTCAAAGGAAGCAGGAGACTGATTGTTTGTGTATACACAATAATGTCAGAACGAGAGAAAAAAAAAAGAGGACTAGGGTTTGCTGGTGTCCACAGCAGCACACAACAGTTGATAATAATTTGTACTTTCCAACTTTTGCCATTTTTATTATTTCTGGCTATACTTGTGCAATATATACATATCATGGGAAACTAGGATGGTCCTCTTTCTGCTTTCTTTCCACTGGCAAGAGAAAACTGTTGGAAAATCAAGCATTCTCTTTCACACCCCTTCGTTTCACTGCTGTTAGAGCAATTGGAGATCTTAGATAGTATAGGGCCCCCTGTGTGGCTGCATTCATCCTGAGTTCTTTAGCTCAGATTTTTCCATTTGCTTCTATCTACTGCAATGCATGGTCATAACGCTTTGTGCATCTAAGCAACCAGACAAGAAATTTCTAGGGTTGATGGTCATATAAAAGCTCCCTCTTCTCAATCAACTTTCTCCTCTCTTTTCTTCCTTTGTTCTGGCTTCGAAATGGTGACCTAAGGTTTTAAGGTTAATGGAGCTTTTCCTTCTATCTAATTTTTCCATTAGCTGTTTAGGATGTAAGTACTTCAAGTATATGTGCATTTAAAAGTAAAAACACATGTATGCATGTGAAGTCTAATTTTTCCCTCATAGATCTATTCAGTCAGATCTAGATCAGTGCCATTTCTGCACAATGACACTCTTCCATATCGTCGTGCTGCAATCCCAGGTCCAGAAGGAAGTGCATCAGCAACGCTTCCCTCCACATCTGCTTGCTCCATGCGGAAGCGAGCACGATGGCGCTGTCTCTTCTTTCTGCAGCACAGCCAGGCACTTTCCATTGTTGCGCTACGGAAGGAAGCATCACCGTTGCACTTCCGTGGTTTCCGCATGGCTGGGAGGGACAGGAGCACCACATGATCACAGATGCAAAACAGTTTTTTTCCATTTTGCGAAAACTGCACGAGTGCAATGCTTGGATGGCAGCAGGCTGGTGATGACATTGTGTGGAAGCACAACCTGCCGACCGCTGCCATCCTGTCCAGAAGCAGCACAGCCCCGTCATGCGGAAATGGCTCAACAAATGTTTAAGAATATGGATAAAAGGAAATCTTCACCACGCCTATTCATCGAGGAAACCTTTGCCCCTGCTCAGGGAGCAGAGATTGCTCTAGACTGAGGAAGTGTAATCCTCCTTTCTCAGACCGAACACTAAGCTGTCCATCAGACCTACCCGTCCATTCTCCATGCCCACAGTAAGCATCACAATGGTGCAGATGTGCTGTTCCCAAACCAACCTCCAGAAATCATCTAAGGTTTTCTTCAAGGGCCCCTGTGTTGCAATGAACTCTTGAGGTGAGTTGTAACCCTGCAATAATGGAAAGAGAGAATCCGTGGTTGCAGAATATCCTTCTTGCATGCACATATATCCAAGAAAAATATAACATCCTGCTTTTTTAAATATAAATATTACCTTTAAAAATAGATTAGTTTATCTTGAAAGAACTTTGGGCACAATCCAGTGAAAAATACTGCTGAGTTTATCAGTTCTTACTAAACATATTAGAATGAGTTTTGCTGGGTTGTAGCATTTACTGGAGCATTTGCAGTAAAATGCAGATGTAAAGGCCAAAAATCTGCTGTTAATGTGTTTTGTAGAGCTATCCTTGCCTTTTCTGTATGTGCATATGTATATGTGGTTTTTTTGTGTTTCTAATTGCCAGAATAACAAAATAAGTTAATCTTTATCTCTCTGTCTTTCTGTGTATAGTATAGAGCCAGTGGGGTGTAGTGGTTTGAGCACTGGACTAAGACTCTGGAGAAGAGGGTTCAAAATCCCTACTCAGCCATGGAAATGCATCCTGGGCAAGTCATATTTTCTCAGCTTCAGATGAAAACAAAGGCAACCCCCCTCTGAACAAATCTTACTAAGAAAACCCTGTGATAGGTTTGCCTTAGGTTCACCAGAAGTCAGAAACAACTTGTGTGCACAGAATAACAACAACATTTTTTGTGTGTATTCCTCCCCAAAATCTTTTCAAGTAACTAGTTGTTAACAAACAGAATAGATTCATTTTAGTTGCACAGTGACTACCTATATGGATTGTGACTGATTACATTCCAAGTTTCCTCTCTGATATAAAAAAGTTTTATCAAATTAATTCTCCATCATCCAAGAGAACTATTACATATTTTTCACCATTTCCTTCTAAAATTATTTTTTAAATAGTGCATTTCAACACTTTCTAATAATAAAGGAGAAATATGGATTAAAAGCCCGCATTCATAAATTTTTCCATGCCTCATATTACACTCAGCACAGGACACACCAATAAATAGGGAAATACTGAAGATAGCAAAGACTGGGAAGAAATTATCCTTCCTAAGAGTGCTTTACAAGTCTGTGGGTTCTTCCAGAATAGAGGAAAGGTCCACTAACTTTTCTAGGTGAGCTAACATTCCTCAAGCAGCAACACACAGTAAGCACTACTTTATTTTCAAGGCATCTGAGGATGCTCTCTTATTAGTACACGGAACTTGCCTCCTCTTTTTGTTGGAAGAAATCTGAGGAACAAAGAGCTCAACCTGCTTCTCCATGCTGCCATGAACCACACTATATCCATGCTGTTAATACACAGAGAGAGGCCCATATCATGACTGCCACTATCTGCCACAGACAAGATCATGAGTGAAGAAGGTATGCTTCAGAAGAAGTCCCTCACAAGATGCAAACAAGCAAACCAAGTCACATATATGATGACCTACCTTTCTCTTTCTTCCTGCTCAGAGACTCACTAGCTAATCTGGTCTTGAATCCTATAGTTAGTTCCAAGTATTGCGAGATCCATTAAATCAATGAGATTTTCTTACATGTTGATCAATATGTTAATTCAGTGCATGTGCTCTGTTTTGGGCTAACCAATAGGAATCATGCCCTTGTTGCCAATCTGGTCTGAGGCCACTTTGATGAATGAGCTATGCTGAGAGCTAAACAGAGAGATATGGTACTGCTCCACTTCACAGTAGGCTAATAAAAGGAAGTTTAATTTTGATTAGATAGAAGTCAATAGAATGACTGATGGAGGAACGAGGGCTTCAGTTTAATTTGGATGGACCTAATCTTCTCCTGATGAATCAGGTTGGCAGTCTGTGAGTGCTCCTAAATATAGCCTCGCTCCTGGATTCCCAGGTGGCGCTTGTGGCCAGGTATGCCATTGCCCGGTTTAAGATGGTATGGCAGGTACACTTGTTTTTGGAGATAACACACTTCCTGTGATCTCCCTTGCCTTAATTACTTCACAATTGTATGATTGTTCTACATGCAACTTCCTTTGAAGAGCGTTCAAAAACTTCAAGGAAGTACAGAACGCAGCAGGGAAGTTCAGGCCAGAGTTGGCATCCTCAAGCATGCAAGTCTTTTGATATCTGCATTTCATTAGCTATCAGTCTATTCCAGCTTCCATTTAAAGTGTGGTTTATTAAAGCCTTAATGCAATGAAGATGTTAATGAACATTATCTGATCCTCTTGGTTCACTGAACTCAACTGAGGAAGCCTTCTGCTGGGTGCTGCTTTCATCTGTGGTGCTGTTGGTGCGAACACATGGAAGAATATTTCCAAGAGCTTAGGAAAGTTAATTTTTGGATCATCATTCCCAGAATCCCCAGTCAGCTTGGTCACTGGCTATATCGGAAATGTGCTTGGTCCTGTCCCTGATGTTCTTCCAACAGCAGCTGAAGATAATTTCTTTTTCAGCAGGCCTTCAACCTGACTACAGACTGTTTATGCTTCCCTGTCTGACTGTTGGAAATTTTGATCTGTCTTTCCTATCCTTTGTCTCATTTTAAACATTGCTTCAAAATTATTAATGCCTTTTTTGTTAGAATGGAAAGACAGCATAGAAAGCTTTTATACATAGAACAGAATAATTAGATATGTTGTTGGATTAACTCTTGTCACTCCAAAATATGTTAAGTAATAAAAAACCCAGCCCATTACAACACAACAATTCTTTATATGTGTCAGAATTCTCTTACGACTAAATTACATGTATTGCTAATTATGTTATTTGTGTGCTTTTTTTTTATTGTTACAAGGAGGTGCAGGAGTCAAATCAAGACTGGCACCATGCCATTCAGTGAGGGACATTTCACACTTCTTCTGACACTTCAGTCTCAACAGAATTTGCACCAGCTCCCCAACAACAGCTGCTATTAGCCAGGGAAGGGAAGACTGTGTTGGTACAGGTATTAATTCCTCTCTCTATAGTCCCAATTTTGACTGACCATCAAGTTTAGAAATACTGCCTGTTAGCCTTACGGTCCTCTATATCTATCCTTCCCATCTCCAGATATGATGGGTACATATTTGGCCAAAGAGTGTTTACCAGGAAGGTAAGACTTTGGGGCTAATTATCTGGCACACCTACACTTCTGTGTAGTATGCTGTTGCTTGGGAACCTCACCCTCCCCAAAATGTAAGAATTGCCTTACAATTGGTAGCCAGCTACACACTTTGAGCCAATGCAACCTGTAAAGGAGACACATGTACTTTTGTGATAAACAGGTTTAACACCTACCTTAAATGTTAACATGCACATTAAGCACAGTGTTTTTACACGGGCATGCAAATATGACTGCTGTGTAAATACACATGCATACCATGTAAATATATGCAGGCATGTGTGGGTGAATATGACTACCACATGCAGATGCATTAAGCCTATTACCTGGATAAATCACCAGAGAGGGATGAGAGATATATCCAAGCTCTTTAACATGCAGCTGTAAATAGCAGGAGAAAGAGGAAAAAGAAGTAACATTTTAAAGCAGCGGGGCTACTCGGAGAGAGCCCTGTCTGTGTTAAACTCAGACATGCCTATTCCTCTCCAAGCTGAAGCTCTGAAGAAGAAGCTGGCTATGCATAGTGCTGATTTGCTGTCCACTAAGGTGTCATCACACAATACCTCACACACACATACACCCAAGAAGTTTTGCACTTTTAAACAGATAATGGAGATGATAAATAGAGTTAAACATGTGGATATTAATGTGGTGCCTTAGAAAAGAAAAAAGGCAAATAGTCTACATGAGTTTGGGGGAGGGGCAAGATTGGCAGCTGATTTGCAGTTCTAGATATACAGTGGCCCCTCCACTTTCATGAGGGTTTGGGGTGCAGAACCCTTGTGAAAGTAGAAAAACTGTGAATAACTCCCCCAATATACTCCCCCTCCCATTCCCTTGCCTTTTGCCCCAGCACGTGTGCCTTCCTGCGCATGGGCAAAAGGCAAAGCAATGAGGTGAGAAGCCCAAGTGCCTCCCCCCCCATTCCCTTGCCTTTTGCCCAGGTATGCCTACCTTCCTTCTCTGTACCTAGGCAAAAGGCAAGGGAATCGGAAGAAGAGAAGGGGGGAACACACATGTGCGCATTGCAAATAATTAAATTTGTGAAGGTCAAACCTGTGAATGTGGAGGGAGGACTGTAATTTCCATTCTGAAGCCAAGGCCACCTTATTGTTGAAGGGCATACATGAACTGTCATTTAACATTTCACCTGCCTTTACTTAAAGACAAACTGGAGTGCACTTAAACTGAGAGCACAGAGACTTATCAAAGGGTGTCTGCTTCTGAACCAGCCTCCAGAACAAGTTACGATTTGGTGATCGGACACCCTGCTAAACCAACTTACAAAAACTTCTCTTTTCATCTCATCCTAGCTGCTTTTTGTTTGTCTGTACTGACACTATTTTCTTATTTATCTCTTTGAAAACAAATAACAGACTTTCTCCAATTCCATATATGATGAAAGCTATTAACAACAGATATACTATTTAATTCTCATAAGCTTTTGTTTGCTACTTTTGCACCATATGATGTACCTAGTATGTTCTAATTTTAGCTATAATCTTCTTTAATCTCTGCTTCTGTTTACTGTTATTATTACAAACACTTATTAAATTACTAAAACTTACACGCATGTGTGCACCACACACCTCAGTGCTCGCTATCTTGTTCAGTCTCTCCCCATTGCTTGTCATCCTGCCCCAGCCATATGAGCACTTTCTTCTGGAAATCCCATCTACTCCCGTTCCATTTTGACCCAGAGCCTTCTAACCATATTCTTGAACTTTTCTAACTGCCAGGATTTTGCTTCACATATTTGTGAAGCCTAACATGAAATCCACAATGCAGGAGCACTAACATAATGTTGTTTAATGTGAGATGTTGGTTGAATTGATACGCAGCAACTTACTGGCACGAAGTTGGCATTGATGTAATCAGAATGGGGCTCCTCATCCAGCAGGGTCAGTTTCACCCGGGAGTGATCATCTGCAATGAGGTCAGATTCAGGAATTGTGTTACAGTGGCAGCACATTACATTATACAGGTGTAGCAGACACAGCTGGACCTTTTAAATATGTCTGCCAATCTAAATGTATGTGAGCCACTGCAGAGCAGTTTTCTCCACACTGGTGCCCCTTGTTTGTGCTGGATCACAACACTATCCTCCACAATCAGAATAGTTGTGTAGTTAAGCGTGTTGGACTCAGACGAGGAAGGCCTATGTTCTCTCATAAGTCCTTTGGGAATGTGTCCCATGTTAACCAAGCAGCTTAACTTCAGTAGATCTCATTCCTAGGGCAGATAGTGCAAGGTTCTATTGTCCTGAACTCATACAGTATCCTTAACTCTCCAAGTGTAGCATGCCTTCAATGAAAGCTGCTTGTATTATGCAGAAACCAGATATTGGCAGTTTCTGAGTTAAGGTAAAGCAAACCACACTAAGGAGTAAACAATGCAAATATGAGATGGTATTTCAAAGTAAAGGTTTTACTGGCTCACTGAGCAACACATTTGTAACCCTATAATAAGTTACTTAGGATGAAGTCCCAATGAACTCAATGGCGCTTATGTCTGAGCAGACATGTATAATGCTACACTGTAAATCAAGAAGAGGAATTAGAATAATGCAGGGGAGGTCTGTGAGAAAGTGCAACAATATTGTAGCTGAAACATGCATGAAGGTATGGTTTGCAACTCTGCTAATAGGAGATAAAAATGCTGAGACCGGATTAATAATTTGCAGAACATGTGACATCCCTCAAAGAGGACATTTTAACCAGGAGAATGCTTCCAGGAAGAGGAGATAAAGTAGCTGTGCCTGACTTTGACCAAATCTTACATGGCAGAACATGGGGGTATCGATTCTTGGAAGTGTTGGCAGGAAGTTCAGCTTCTGTTTTGGACTGTTCTTTTCCCACTTCCTTCAGTTCCTATAAGAGACAAGGAGACAATCTTCTCAGCATGATCTCATGATCTTCTAGGTCAATCTGAGTCTTATATCAAGGTAATGTGAAACAAAGACATCTGGCAGCATTGAAGCTGACCAAATGTAAAACTAAGTGATGAGATGTATCAGCAATTGAAGGAGAAATTGTACTCAGCGATTTCCACAATCAATACTGTTTAAATGCTTTTTAAAAAGTATTCTCTAATGTAGGAAAAAGTAGAATTGAATTTAAAGGCTCCTTTATGGTTTAAAGTGGCATGCTGGCAAATGGATTCCCAGAAACAGATTACTTGGACCTCTTGCTTACTATCTGTTGACATTCACTGACTGCAAAGCAGGTGCCTCTGTCTTTATCTGGTGCTGAAGGCAAGTGCTCAGTCAAGAAGTCAGGCTGAGCTGGTCTTTGTATAAAATTATAGGACCATGCAGCAGGGACCATGAACCAGGGATATCATGCAACCTGCTTCCAAGACAGTTTGTAAACCTAAAAGCACTTGACCAGAGTCTCTTTATCAGGTTTAAACATGAAACTTCAGAATGATTAGCTATGCATGAAATACACCATCCTTTTCCCAAGAACATACGCATAGAAGTCATAGAGAATGACAGCTCCTATGAGAAAAGGACTACTTTTTTATCCTAAGTAACTCTTACTGACACCAATTAGCAAGAAGAAAGAAATAAGAGGCGTGAATTAAGTGGTCAATGTGCTTAGCAGTGGAGAGACAAGAGGATTATTCTTGCTTATCAGCTTTGATTCCCATGTCCTTTTCATAAATAGCAAAACAAAAAACAAAAAAAAAACAAAACCTAACCCTCAGTGCAAATGATGAAACTGACAAAGTCCTTTAGCTTAATAACAATTATATAAGTTAACTCTGAGTCCTTCCAAACTGCACAGGTACAGTGCTATGATTCCTCTTTAACTGCCATGGCAATATCCTGTGGTATCTTGGTATTTGCAATAAAAGGAAGAGTACTTAGAATTCAAGGCCAGAGAAATCTAGTTCTTCACCAAGCTACATATTCCAGGATTCCATAGGATGCAAGCATGGCAGTTAAAGTGGAATCAAATTGTTATAATTCTGTAGTGTAAATGTATGGCTAGATAACCTATCTGGATTAAATCTGAAATAAAAGAAGCGAAGGACAATTACCTCAAAGTCTTGAAAGAACCCATGGTTGGAGTTTGCTGCCCTTGTCTCATAATACTGTCTGAAACTTTGAAGGGGGATTGGACGATGGGTATTTCTGCAAGAAATAAGGAGAGTGTGAAACAATCCCAGCTGCAGTGCAGAGATCTTGTCTAGGCAGAGTAAGGATTAGTGATGTAAGGATCACTCACTAATTTTCTCATTCTGAATGAGAAAGGATGCTTTGAGACATCAAGGTACTCCATCATACATACATATACATACACACACACACACACACACCTTTGCATTTTTATTTATTTGTTTATTTATTTTTACATTTTGGAGCATTTTCCCCCCAAAAAATTGTTCGCATAAGAAATAATTGCACAAAACCCACTTTTCACAAAACGTCCTCAAATATGCAAAAACTCTCATAATCTTAACCAGCAGGGAATTTTTATAGAAGTGGTTCATTCTTGCATGCCTTAGCGAAATACACAAAAATTTATATCCACTGCTTGAACTGAGAACTTATCTTTCCTGTGAACATCAATGCACCTTTTAAGGAAATGCAGTTTTTCAGTAAAGGTGCACAACATGTGCCCCTTGATACCATACAATTTGTCATTGTGCCATGCATATATACACATACACACACATTGACTTTTACAACAGATTTTCTGCCATTGTTCCATATTACTGTCTAGAACTCTGTAGGCAGTTAAGTCAGCAGATTTTTTTCAGTGGGGTAGTGATCTCAGAAGCCCCCTCAAAAGATGATGCTCTTTGTAAAAAGAAAAAAATGTGCAGCCCATTCAAGTAGTTTAAAAAACAGTTTATTCTTTCTTGCTGTTTCAAATTCAGAGGTCAGACATGGTACCCAGTTAGTTCAGGGAGCGGCTTATACAGCTAACCCATTGCTGGACTTTGCCCACCTGTATTTTTAAGGAAGAGATGGGGAATCTATACCTCTCCAAATGTTGGATTCCATCAAGCCTAGCCAAGATGACCAGCAACTATGGATAATGTGAATTGTAGACTAACATCTGGACAGCCACTAGTTACTTAACTTGGTTTTAAAAGCATGGCATGAATCCCCTTGGTTGTGCACAAACAGTTTAATCAAAAGTTGTACCAGATATTCTAGAACTAATACAGAAATAGCTGTTTCTTGCAAACTTGTTGCCTTATGACACTTTATGTCCTTGAGTGAGCAGGGAGATTGGAAAGTAGCCACACTCACCTGAGACTGTAAGTGATCATTTCTTGGGGTAAGTTACCCTTTTCCATTCTGAAAGCAAAACATACAGACTGTTACTTATCAGTGAGGAAATAAGCATATTATGGTTAGTTGACTCTGTTCCCTCGGGGGGGGGGGACTTTCATGTTATCTAAGCAAATATGTGTTCGCAAATACATATTTGCCAATACAACATTAAGGTATGTGAGAAGTGAAAGTTTGAGGAAGTCTTCAGGTGAAGACCATCAGGAAGAAGGCAACATTGTTTACACTTTCTCATACTGTCATCCCTTGTGTTCTGTCCTCAAAGTGTTTTTCTGATTGTTTAAATGTTTAAAACAACCCATTGCATTTACAAGGGAAACTTAGTGGGTTTGAAAAAACCACATGCCTGTTAGTTTTCTCTATGTTAGTATCTCATCAGTCATGCTTTAGTGTATTACAAAGAAAGCACAAGATAACACCTCTCATAATGTGGTTTCCCTCTTAATGTGTTGTTTTGATCTAAATTATATATATAACAATAGTCTAATACTCCAAAGGCCTTTGCAGCTGGGGACCAGATTATCTTAAAAATCACCGTCACCTATATAGACCTGCTCATATAAAAGTATCTCTCTCAGGACTCCTTCTTGAATTTCCTCTGTTAAAATCAGGGAGGCTAGCGTACACAAAAGGGAGGACCTTCAGCAGTAGCCCCAAAGCAGCAAAGCTGCCTTCCAATACACACCTTGACCTTTCTACACTGACATTTAGGTGGGCTCTGAAGACCTTCTTCTTCACAACTGCTTTGATATGAATCAATCAATCAATCACTTTATTTACACCTTGCTTTTTTCCTGTGGCTGAGATTCAAGGTGGCTTACAGATAATAAGAAAAACAAATAAAAACCATATATAGCTAAAAAACATAGAAAAAAACCAAGATTAATATTAAATTCTCTGTAATTTAATTTAAAACACTGGAAGTTTATGTCAACAGAGCTCCTTCACAAAAATGTATACATTGGGTCTGATGTGACATGATTGCCTTTTATCTGTCTTCCATTTCTTTGTCTTTTAGTTTCAAAATATTTCAGATAATAAGTATACAAAAATACATTTCAGTCCCATAGAATGATTTCTTCTCATCCTCCAATTATCCATCCTATGCACAATTGATGTTTCTGTTGCATGCTAGCTGCTGCTCGCTCTGTTCTGCTTATGTGTTGCTATTCAAGTGAATCACATAGTATAGGTTGTCACCTGTCCTTTGTTATGAATGTGTGTGTGTGTGTGTTGCTTCAGAGACATTCGGAGAGTCTGTGTAGGCTTACTTTACTACCTCTTATCCAGATCTTCCCAAAATGTCTTTCAGCCAAGACCCAAACTTTTTTTAAAAAAATAAAAAATCCTGCATTGTATGATTGCTTCTGCAGCAGCAAAATGTGCAGTTTTCTTACCTCCTTGCTCTCAGATGTTTCCAGTAGATCAATCCTGCAATTGCTGTGACGGTCACAAGGAATCCAGCAATGATCCCAGCCACAACTGGAGCAGATATACTAGCTGAGGCTGCTGAGGCATCTGCCGCTGGAGACAAAGATAATGAAATGTCCCATGTGCATGAGGTGTCTTTCTCCCCAGCCCTGAGAAAATAGCTTCTATGAAAATGACTCTCACACTTGACATGCTCTGCTTCACAGGATGACTAATAAGCATCTACAGCCACACTTTAATCAACAGTCAATGAAGCTTCAGTACTAAATAATAACCATATTCACCCTGATGCCCTCTAGACATGTTAGACTACAACTTCAATCATCCCTAGCAAGCATGATTAGTGAAATTATAGCTTAACACATCAAGAGGGTTCCAGGTTGGGGGAAATACACTGTATATACCTACTCGGAAATTTTGTCTAGTTGAACTCAGTAAGGCTTAATGCTGAACAGACATGCACAGAAGTACACTGATCATTCAAAGCATTTATGTAGTTACGTGGTTGATACATGATAGGTCCTAGTGAAATTGACTAAGAAACTAGGAGCCTGGATCATTGAGACTATAAGGTGGCAAAGAGATACACCTCACCTGAGAATGATGTGAATGATACTCTAGGAGACCGTTGGCTGAATCTTGTGAAGGCAGCAATGCTGAACCTATTGCAGAGAAGAAGAAGAAACCTAAGTATCTCATTTAGTCATCTCTTTATTTGACCATTTATTACATTTGCCTTTCCAACAAAGAATTCAATAACAGATATGGTTTTTCCTCCCAACTTTTACTTGCACTAAGATTCTTTGAGAGAACCAGCATGGTGTAGTGCTTTGAGTATTGGATTATGACCCTAGAGACTAGGGTTCAGTTCCTCACTTGGCCATGGAAACCCACTGGGTGATCTTGGGCATGTCACACACTCTCAGCCCCAGAAAACTCCATGATAAGTTCTCCTTAGAATCGCCATAAGTTGGAAATGACTTGAAGGTACACAACAACAAGAAGGAGATTCTATGAAGCAGGCTTGATCACAGACAGATAGACCAAATATTTTATCTCACTGTGAAATTCCTTCCCAAAGTCCAGTTCCAGTGCCTGGCCCAGTCTTGGGACTGGTGCTCTCAGGGAGAGGTTTGGCACCCATCAAATCTACTATCACCCTTTGTCTGGCCAATTTCTGACTGCAACCCTCTTAGAAGTCCTGTCCAGATAGCCTTGCTCTGGATAGGGTAAACAGGCAAGAAAGCAGAGACTGCTAACTTTGCCTCACTCCTTCTGCATTATTGCTTCCTTTTATGCCATTCTAAAGAGGAGGCTCCACTATTCAGCATTCTAAATCACATGGATAGATTCTTCAGAAAGCTGTTTCCCATACACAGAAGGAAATAGAAACATGTGGAGATGGGAGCAAAGCTAGCTCACTCTTCCATCTCCTGTGCTTCCAGTACACTGATTAGGAATGCCTGAAAAGGGTCAGAGCTGGGCTGGAACAATTATGCAATAGTTCACCAAGCTGAAGAAATAAGGTTAATTCACTGCAAGATGAGTTCTCCTCATCTTGCACTCCAGTTGTTAGCTGTAGAGATTGGAAAATCTGTCAATTTCATTTTTGGATAGTTTCTCATTTTTTCAGCATTAATCATCTTGTCCAATTCTGTATCAGCTTGTGATTTTTTAAAAGAAATCATATAAAAATTCATACACATTTTAATGTGTATTTCCTCCAATATATGTGTTTTTGGAAGCACTTCCCTTACTATAATGCTTTTATTGTGTATTTTCAGAAATAAATGCTTTTTCTTTCTCTCCCTTTTTTTAATTTTAATGTTTATTTTCTAATTGGAGAATTGCAGCACAAGGTTTAGAAACTGCACATAGTGCAAGTACTAGTGCAAGTCCAATTTTGGTTTGGGATATGTAAATCAGGTTTGTGAGTATTAAAATGCAAACTGAACCAGGTTTTCCAGCCATCCCCATCCCTAATACAGAGACAGTACACTTTCTATTAGTAAATGCCAGAGATAAACAACAGAATGTAGCTGTCTCCTTCAGGCCTGCTATGAAGACACAGTGCTTGACCAGAAGGAGACTTCTACTGCTACCTACCTTAGTGTATTTATCTTCTCATGTTTCTTACCTGTATTGTGCATCTGTTTTCAGCTTTCCATTACAGGTTTCACGAGACTGACTGCACTCCTCTGCACCCATGGTCACTGGCCAAGTCTTGGGACTGGTGCTCTCATTGAGATGAAATGGGTTTGGCAGCAACAGAGCCAAATATGAGTCTTCTTGGCCATAATAGTGGTCATACCATGTGTGGGCAATGACGTCCTGGGTAGGCCTCAACACTAGAAATGTGGAGAGAAGCACTGTATTACAAAGACATCACAAATTCCTCCCATAAGGACAGTGCCTGGAAGATAAAACACTTACAAGTATCATTGGTTGTGACAACAACTCCATAGTACTCAATGAGACCATTTTCCTCACTGAACATATCAGGTGTGATGATGACTCTGGAGCTGGCATCAAACTGAGGGATGTCTACTTTCACAGGAGGTGGAAGGACTGCAATGAAAAAACGAGAAAGTAAGAGATACTACCATATCTCCAGGAGATGGCACTGTAGATCTAAATTTGTGCATCTCAGATTTGCAAGTCTTTCAATAATAAGTTTAAAAGATACATTGAAAGTATCTCACATATATTCCTGAAATGTAGGTCAACACTATTATCCCCTTATTATCCTTTTATTGCAGACGGGAAGTCGGGACTGGAAAGACAGTGGCTTGTCAAAGGCCAGATAGTGAATTAAGGGTTGATGTGAGACCTAAAAGAGAAACATCCCAACTCACAGCTCAGTCTAAATCACCATGCTAAGCAGTTAGACAACATCTACATATGTCACAAAACTGCTTATTCCTAAATCTTCCTTCTTTTAGAGTCCTGCAGTCAACCAATTGGTCTGATGTATAGTTAACATGAAATTCATCTTGGTGAAATGGACAGACTGGAAAGCACATACCTTCCACAGACGTATTGCAGCCCAGTGCCACAGCTGGGCCTCTCATTCCATTCTTGCCAACAGCACTGACACTGATTTGATAGGAAGTGTTTGAGGCAAGCTCTGTCAGAGCAGCATCAGCCCTGGAAACAGCCAGAAGATGTACAGATTGTTGGAGGCCTCCTCTGGGAAACTTGCTTACTGTAAGGTCATAGGACTCAATGTCACCTTCAGGGATGGTCCAGTTTAGAAACATAGTGGTGGCATCAGGCAAACACTGCAAGTCCTTCACCTGAGAAGGCTCTGGAGACACAAGACAAATGAATTGAACAAGCCTGGAAGAAATTAGGCTTGGCAGACTCTAACAGTCAGCAGATCTCCAAAATACACAAGAATAACAGGATAATAGAGATGTAAATCCTTGACTATTTTGTCTTCTCAAACAAGGACAAATAATTCAATTAGTCTTATCTCACTTCAGGACAAAACAAATATTATCTGCAGTATTCTTTCTGCATGTGATGATCCTGAAGTGTTGTGCAGGTATTATTCTATGAAGAAAGAAATGTTTTCTTGCACAACAAATCTTGGTTTTCTGCATAGAAAAAAAAAAGATTCTTGTACCAGAAACAATGTTTTCTCCACAGAAAGCCTGTTTGCTGCACAGAATACATCTTTTTTGAATGAAAATCTCTTGTTTTCCCCTAGAGAACAATTCCTATGCAAAACTTTGGTACATCAAATTATTGCTCTGTGTCCTCAAATAACATCCAGCTTACAGAGACCCTAAGGCAAACCTGTCAGCTGTTTTCTTGTTAGGATCTGTTAGAGTGAGGTTGCCCTTGCCATCCTTTAAGGCTGAGAGGGTACAACTTGCCCAGGGTCACCCAGTGAGTTTCCGTGTTGGATCAAGAAATCAAATCTTGTCTCCAGAGCCATAGCAAAACACTCAAACCACTATACCATGCTGGCTTTCCAGGATGCCAAATACTAGGAAAAAACTGTGCAAAATTCTTGTGTCTATTATTCTTCCCAATTGGATTCCCCAATTTTCAAAAGTCTCTTTTTTCAACCTGCAAATCAATAATTGCAAATATTCTTTCCATCCTTAATAAAGAGATAGTTAGTCAAAACCACGTTACTCATTATCAGTGCTTTAAGGGAGGCCATTTCCGCACTAGGCTGTTATAGTGCTATTATTCCACTTTCAACATCCTATGGAATCCTGCGGTTTGCAGTTTGGGGGGGGCTTTGAGGCCCCTCCCTAAACTGCAAACCCCAGGATTCCATAGGATGTTAAAAGTGGAATAATAGTACTATAACAGTCTAGTGCGGAAATGGCTGGAGACACAATCCCAGAAACAGCAGTTTGGAAATGTTACTATTTTAATACCACTCCTAGGATTCTCTAGCCTGTATGTAGGATTCTGGGAAGTACACTCCAAAAAAGTAACTTTTCCAAGCTTTGAATAAGGCCCAGCTGTCTCAGATTTGAATTTGACAATTGGGTTTTTGGAACATTTCATCACTCCCGACTCCGCCTCTTTAAAACATTGGGAATTTGAAATAATTTTGGAAAGCCAAACAAAGCTCCACTGATAACACGAAATTTAGAAAATTTGAGAGGAGCTTTCCTGTCTCTGGAAGTGTTGAGTAGCACAGGCCTCAGCCTTTGCCTAGTTTGAACCTTGTTATTTATCACATCGGCACTCAGTTGTTGACCCAAGCTTCTCGCTTTAAAACCCTCTAAGGCAGGGCTTTCCAAACGGCGTGTCGTGACACATTAGTGTGTTGCCTGAAGTGCATAGGCGTGTCGCCTCCCTGGGCTGAGAAAGACCCCCCACCTGAGCTCTCCTGCTGCCGCTGCTGCCACCACAACAGCGGGCCATGATCAGGTAGGGAGGGTGTCTTTCCCATTGCTGCTACCCTCACCGGGGTCTTCCTCAGTGAAGGCAACAGAAGCAAGCCAGGATCAAGTAGGGGGGCTGCCTTTCCCACCTCTGGTTTGCTAGTAAAACTGAATTACTGTGTTGCGAAATGATGCATGTCCAAAAAGTGTGTCACCAAGCTTTTCTCTAAGGCCTACCATGTCCTAATGGTGAATAAGAACTGACTAAAAGTCTCTGGTTCTACTTGGGGATGGAGTCACCTGGAAGGCAGAAACTGAAGAACGTGTTTCACTTGCAGATATACTGATATATCACAAGTTGGCACAAAAACAGCTAAGAGCTACACAAGATCCATGAACACATGCATATCCCAACAGCAGGCACATATACCCACAAGATTTTACCAGGGCCAATGAAAGAGAAAGCAAACCTTGAAGTTTTCTTCCACAGTCTTTGCTTTCAGAGTCAGTGCAGACAAGCGCATACCCACCTATTGGCATTGCCACCATCTCAGAACTGTTCTCATATGGTCCAGCAGTGCAACTGAGGGATACAGAATAATTTCTCCCTGGGACCAGTCCCTGGAAAACATGTTGGATCTGCCACTGGGTCAAGGTGTGACTCTGCAGCACGGTTTTGTTGCTGGAATACCACAGCTGGAGCTGGCAATGCTCTGGCTTGCTGAGGGGCTTTGCCCAGGTCACAGACTGTGCAGAGTTTCTCTTCTCAGACCTTATGGAAAGTTTGCTAGGAACCAAAGGATCTAGGGTATAAAAACAAATGGGGGATAGAGAGAGGTAATTGCTAAAAGTAGAGAGTTGCTTTGGCACTGGGGAGAGTAAACAGGGAGAAAGTCAGCCTAGAAGAATTGCAATGATTGCAATGATCTATGATTTTTTCCAGGTTTGAAGTTTTTGGGCCTTTCCGCATTACACTGTTACAGTGCTATTATTCCATTTTCAACATCCTGTGGAATTCTGGGGTTTGCAGTTTACTGAGGCCAAAGAGCTCTCTGGCTGAGAATTCTAAATGCCCCTGCCTAAACTGCAAACCCCAGGATTCCACAGGATGTCAAAAGTGGAATAATAACACTGTAACAGTGTGCGGAAATGCCCTTTATTTACGTGCACTGAAAAATATCTCTCTTAAAATGTTAGGGATCAGATCAAGAGACTTTGGCTTATAGCTTATGCGGTCAAAAGTGGTGTTAATGAAGTGCTATTTTTATCTGTAATTATGTATATATATGTGTGTGTGTTTTTAACTATGTTTTAATTGTGGGTTATGTTGTTTTAACCTTGCACTTTTTAACTGAAGTGTCATTTAGTTGTTTTTAAACTTTTGTAGGAATAACTTGTTAAACTGTACCCTGTTTTTAAAATGTTTGTTAGCTCACTTGAGATCTGATATTAGAAAAAAGGCAGGATTAAAATAAATAAAATAAAATAAATAAAATAAAATAAATAAAATAAAATAAAATAAAATAAAATAGAGCCTTATGAAAGCAAAACATGCAGTCTAGCACTAAGCTGTATTCTATCTTTAATACCCTTACAAAGGACTTCAGTTTTCTCTCAAGACAAACAGCACCATAAAGCAGGAGCAGGGAGAATAAAGACTATGGTCATTTCCGCACTAGACTGTTATAGTGCTATTATTCTACTTTCAACATCCTATGGAATCCTGGCAGTTTAGGGAGGGGCCTTTGACACGGGGCAAAAGATCAGCCTCTGGGATTCAAAGACACACACACTGCTTTGGTCATCTGAGTGGTCATTACCCCGAGCCTGCCGCTCATTTTGAAAAATGCAAGCGATTTTACTCCCATGTTTCCTTTATCACACTTTGTTTGGCCCTCTAGCTTACCACCTCCTGGGGCTTTCTCCATAAATCACTTGGATGCTCAGCCACCCCATCCCTCCATCTACCACTTTTCTTTATTCAGTGGTTAATTTCTTTAGTTAGAGGTTGAGGGGCTCAGTAGTGCTGCTGTACACTAGGTCATTTTTCATGCAAACTTTAAAAAAAAATGTTTATACAAAATTAATGCCATTTTCCATATGGACATTTGTACTTTACTCTGAGACTCAGTGAGGGGTAGTTGTTTGAGTGTTAGACTAGGATTCCTGGAGACCAAGGTTTGAATTCCTGCTCAGCCCTGGAAACTCTTGAGCAAGTCACAATCTCTCAGCCTAAGAGGAAGGCAATGGCAAACCTCCAGCAAATAAATATTGCCAAGAAAATCTTATAATAGGATCACCGTAGGTCAGAGTTGATTTGAAGGTATGTAACAACTTTGGTCTAGGAGCGGTCCAGAGTCGTTCAGATTAAATGTGCTTCCAGACAAATCACAAAAAAAGGAACAGGTCTCACTTGTAATTAAAGAAGTGATGGGAATCACATAGATTCCCCAAGGCTGCTTTTGTAGTCCTATAGACCTCAGACCGGCCCCCCTGCTGAATTGTAGGGGTAAAAGAAAGGGAAAATCATACCTCCAGAAGCCTGTTGGGGTATGACTTTCCTTTAAAACAATGCACATACATATCTCTATCTTTTTTTTAATCAACTCTACACTGATAGAGTTCAAAAGGGATCCTCTGTTCACTTATGGTTTCAATGGGAGGAGATAGTGTGGCCCACAGGCAGCCAGGGACATATCTATGGCAAATGGGCCCCCAGGCTTTCAGACATTGCTTATCTAATTTTTAAAATGGACAGATTCTTTAAGTTGACTGATTTTTATTTATCCTTACAAATAAACCACACGAAACCTTTTACGTAGCCAAACAGAAAGCACCATGAAGACATTTATACTCACATGTCCAGTCACTGACATTCCGAGCTGAGATCCGATGGGGTCCTGCCACAGAAGCAACTTCTAGTAAGTATTCACTCCCAGGGATGAGGCCCGTGAAAGTGAAATTAGTGACACCTTTCTCCACTGATGTCTTGGCTGCCACAATGCCTGACCCAGCATAAAATAATGTTAGTACATAGCCATCATGGCCTCCTTTAGTGGGCTCCCAGAAAGCACTCAGCTCGTCAGTGTATCCTTTGTTTGAAAGATGTACCACACGAGGAGGCAGAGGACCTAGGAAAAAGAAAAAGATGACACCAGAAAAGAAAATAGAAGGCTGGTGTATTTCTACCGTCTTATAGCCAAGGCTGTTGACACTGTGCTGTATGCTGGAAAATGCTGCTCAACAAAGCATTCTGTACATTCCCTTCTTCCATTTGCTACTGGAGCAGTGTGGCCTTAAATTGTAAGGGTTCCACATATGTGTTCACCCTCTACATACTGTTCTACAAATTCCATTTTTACTAATCTACCCAATTGTAAAGCATAGTGATCTAGCAACCACATTACATGACCAGAGAACCTTCCAGGTGTGTCTGCAACCATATAAGAGACTCTTCCCTCTCCTCCTCGATCTCAATCTCAGTCTCAGTCTCAGTCTCAATCTTAATCTCAGTCTCAATCTCTCTCTCTCTCTCTCTCTCTCTCTCTCCCTGTCCCTGTCTCCCTCTCCTCCCTCAGGATGGTAAGAGCCAGCTCTTCTGAGTTGCCTCTTTACTAGAAACCCTCCTCAAGATAGCCAGGGCATAGGTAATGAATGTATATATGTTTAGCATGTACTTTTCAATGTAACCAATAAGGTGTTCTTTAGTTAAGTCATTTGCACACTGCCTGTCCGCTTTATCTTGCCAAAGTTAGTCTCAAAGAGACACACAAGATTCTATGCTTTTACTTGCAAACTCTGCTAAAGGAGACTGAGGCCCTTTTTGCATGGTATTTATGATGCAAAAGGGCCGCTCAAGCGTCGCGCAAATGTGAGGAGTGGTCCACACGACGCGCTCACATTTGTGTGATGCTCCAGGGCCTGACATGGACCACGCACACATTTTTTCATTTCGGCTTGAAGCTGAAAATGCTGAGCAGTCGCGCATTGCTCCGGGGCCCTGCGCACACTTACCTTGCGTGCGGAGCCTCAGGAGCCGGGCCGGTCGTGCTTCCTGTCCCGTGCAGGCTGGAAAGGTCCCAGGCTGCACTGCCAAAGAAGAGGCGGGGCTCTTGCACAAGCAGGAAGCTCGTGCGGAGCTGAAGGACCCCAGGCGCGAAAGCCTCTCTCCGGAGGCTGCTCGCGCGAGCACCACACCCCAGCTCCGAAAATGGGTGAGTTGCGGAAAGGGTCTGAGTCTTCATCCCTCCCAGAATAGGGGCTTACACCCAGACAATTTATCTTAATCCAACACCATTTGTACATTTTATATCCTGCTTTTCCTCTAAACTACTAAAGGAAGTGTACATGGTTCTCCTCCCCATTTTTTATCCTCAGAACAACCCTGTAAACTAATCCAGGGTGAAATGTAGTGATCTGTCAAAGGTCACTTGGTGAGCTACTTGACTGAGCTGGGATTTGAATTCAGTTCTCCCTGGGCTTAGCCTACCCCTTTAATCACTACACTACATTGGCTTTCAGAAAAAACACAGCTGTAAATTGGAAAAGCTGAAATCTGTATCTGATACAATTTATATTCTGTATCTGATATAATACAGTATCTGATATAATGCAGAAGTATTAATTTCTCTTTTTTGGCATAATGGAGGAGCACATTTTATTTGCTTACAATTGTTTGGCAGAGGAAAGCATCTTACATATAATGAAGAGCATGGATGGAAGGAAGAATCCAGCTTTAGATTAATGTCAGCCTGTTCTACTCACTTGTCCAAGCACTGAAGTTTCCAGCTGAAGACCCATAGGGCCCAGCCCTTGAAATGATCTCATACAAGTACTTGGTTCCTGGTACAAGACCTGAGAAGGTGAAATTGGTGGCATCTTTCCCTAGAGTTGTGTGCACTGCTGTGGCACTGGATCCTGAGTGGTACAAATTCAACTCATAGCCATCCAGTCTCGCTGACGTTGGTGCCCAAGAAACACGTAGTCTGTCTGGGCGCTTTTCATTCGATGCTTTTATAGCTGCAACAGGCAGAGGAGCTATAAAAAGAAAAGAAGCATATGTGATAAAGCAAAGAACTGTGGTTGACATAACTGGCTCCAAAATATAAAAAGTTCATAGTCAGAAATTCAAAGTTCTATGCTGGAAGGGGCAACATGGAGCCCCTGGAGCATACGTGGCTCCAAGGGTGGTTTTTTTGTTTTGTTTTGTTTTTGGCCCCAAACAGGAATGAACAGGTGAGCTCAGGACTATCTCCTGTTGTAAAACAGACCTCTTATCAACCTAAAATGACCTGGCAGTGCTAAAACATGGCCAAACAAACAAACATACAACCTTCTGTGGAGTTGCTTGAGGAGTATTTGGGTGCAAAAAAGTTTTTGTAGAAGGGATGCAGTGAGGGGATTCGGCCTGCCAAGGTCTCCTGCACAGACTGATGTGACCCCTTGCCTCTACCAGTTGCTCAGCCCTGCTCTATGCAATATATCCTGTAGACAAGATTAAACTATCAAGAACATCCTAGGCTGGAAGGGAAAAACAGGTGGGCCAACCCATACTGGCTCACAGGAGCACAAAACATAGGTATCTATTCTGTGCCTGTCACAATAGTTATCAGTATCACCTGCAGTGGATTACAGGAGCTCCCCAGGATTTCCAGCAGCAGACCTCCCTAGTCCTACTTTGGTGTGCCAGGGAGCAAAGCTGGGATCGTTTCCATGCAGACTATGGGTTTTGCTACTCATCTGTTGGTTGCTGCCACAATGCAGTTTCTTTTTCTGTGTCTTGAAATGGGATCAACCTGTGGTGGGGAACTGAGCCTTTCCAAATGCCTTGACAGGCCAATGTGCACCCCAACGCCTGGAAGTTTCCCATCTCTTCTAATAGACTGAAAAATGTTGAAAGACTCAGTAGAGTCTAAAGAACATAGATCTTTAGAGTTTAATGTATCATTCCTATATCCATCTGGGATCTTCTGGTCAAATCTCTGTGCATAGAAGTGACCATGTCCTGGGGAAATATCTGATTATGATGCACAAAAAATAAGAATAGCATGTTGGTGCATAAGCTTGCTGCATTTGTCTCTGAGAGACAGCATGGGAAAGGTTCTGAAATATTCATGAATACCAATGGAATATCTACATCTATATGAATATACACATGCATGCCCTTTTACTCCCCCAAATATTCCAATTTTTCTTCCTTCTAATAATATGAGATGGACAGGAAGTAGTCAAAGATACTGATGTCTCAATATGGGAAGATATTCTTTTCATCCCATAGACTTCAGCGAGGGGAAGAACTGGAAGAAAAAAGGCTGGTATGAAATCAGGTAGAGAGATATATAGGATGAGGGAAGACCCAGGAGACAAGATTTGAAATAGCCCAGAGAAGGAAAGAAGTTGGGGACCTACAACTACACAAAGAGGCTGTGTATCAGTGAGTAATGGATTCATACATAGCCTTTAGGGTCAGAGAGTCTAAGACCTGACCTATACGACTTACATGTCCACTCAACAGCAATAGTAGAGGAAGCCTCAGCTTGGCCTTTCACTGCAGTAACCTGTACAGCAAACTGGCTTCCTGCTGGCAAACCTGTCCAGAGGAAGTCCTGAGTCTCTGGTCCCACAACACGAATTCTCTCCATCCCTGGAGGCACCAGACTGTACAGGATCATTCGGTAGTGGTCCCTGCCTCCTAGGGGCTTTGCCCAAGTTGTGTACAGCACAGATGAGTTGGCAATGTTTTTCAGGGTCACGTTCACTGGAGAAGCCGGGGCTGCAGGATATGTCAAGAAGGTTCAGTCAGAGATACAGGACTTTAACTTTCACAGCACACCAATACCCTATGCAGCTCATGGTGGTATGGCAAGAGCAGAAGCGAACTTCTGCTACTAACAGGAACAGCTCTGAAGAAAAGACCAGGTTATGAAAAAGACTCTCCATGCAACACATGAAATAATACAGAATATAAACAGATCTCCTATCTACAGATCTAGGATATGACTCATGCCACAAGGCAATTCAACACAGCAATCCTAGTGGAAGAGTCACATCTCCATGAAAATCTGTCTGAACCTTTCACAACAGAATACACTAACTCCATGGCGCTGTCCACTAACATCAGCTGTATGAGCCTCTGAAACTTTTTCTCAGGCATTCTTTTATTTAAGATGTGACAACCACTTTTCCCACTGGCTTGGCAAACCAATCCAGTTCTGCACTGACACCCCAACTCGGTCCTGTGCTTACTTGTGCAAGCTGTGTCATTCCGGGAAGGAGAGCTGTAGGGTCCAGCTAGTGACCACACTGCAATGAGGTAGCATGTGCCTGGGGTTAGCCCCATTATAGTGACGTTGGTGTTGGTTTTCTCCACTGCTATGTGACTTTTGGTATCTGTGGCTCCTTCTTCAGACACAGAGACCATGTAACTGTCTCTCAGTCCAGCTGGGGCCTTCCATTGTGCCTTCAACACTGAAGAACCATGGCTGGTCACCATTAAGGAAGATGGCATCAAAGGAACTAGAAGAAGAAGCACAGGGAGCTTCAGAAAAGAGTGATATAAAGCATGGCCCTGGTTCAGGGACCAGATGTCTCCCTTTTACTAATGTTGTGTTATCTCTTATGACAATTTAAAAACTATTATTTGTTTAAGTCTTCTCAGATTTACAGACAAATCATGTCACAAATACATTTGCGGTGGTGGTGGGGACCCGCAACAAATAATGTCATCTATTCCTAATGAGGCAGCATGAAAGACAAGCAACTGTGAAATCCACCACCACTGTAGGAAATCCCAATGAAAAATTCATCATGAATCAGAAGAAGTAAAAACAATAACATGTAAATTAGTTACGGGCACCCTTCATGACTAGCCCAAGGGCCATTTGTCACCTCCATTGTTTAGCATTACATACAAACTGTGTTAATTAAAGACATTATACAACGAACTCATACAATGGCCATTGCATTCTAGTAACTTCACTGTAAATTATAAATATTGATTTTTTAAGGGATTCAAACATAAATTAATAAATGGAGGGGTCGGCCAGCCCCTCCCTAAACTGCAAAGCCCAGGATTCCATAGGATGTTGAAAGTGGAATCATAGTGCTATAACAGTTTTGTGTGGAAATGACCTGTGTGTCTGAACACATCCATGCCAATAACACTATAGTTCTCAGGGGCAGAAATGTATAATACAAAGCAAAACAATATTATTAAACTGAATTTCAACACACAAATCACTGATTTAACACATCTAAGTGCTACCTGACCCTAGCTAACTCTAAATCATACCTCTATTTCATATTACTAATTTACTACCTCTCACTCTTTGAACAACTGTCATATATGCCATCTTTTTAAGAGATCCCTTCAAACAGTCAATCACCCCACTTCTAACATCCCACATTTCCACTCCCTCCCAACAGATTCTCACCTTGTTGCATATATCACATACATACTCATACTTAATTTTAATTTCTCTCATAAGTCTATGACATCACTGAGGGCTATCAAAGCATGAGAGTGAATCCTGGGGGTGGTGGCAGGGAAAAGGTAATGGAGTTCTGCATGCAGCACTCTTACACTACGTGCTACCATTCACACTATACAAATACACCACTATATTCCACTTTAACTGTCATGGCAACATATCATGTAATCCTGGGATTGGCACTTTACGAAGTAGGGAGGAGCATTTTGAATTCTCTGTGAGAGAACTCTAGTGCTTCACTCCACTGCAGGTCCCAGAATTCTATAGGATGTTGTCACGCTGGTTAAAGTGGAATATAGTGCTGTGTTTATCTAGTACTAGTGTATATACCTGGCATTACCTGGGTTTTTATTTTCTCATAGGTAATACTTGTTAGAAATACCTTAGGAATTACCTTATGTTACCTTAGGAATTAGATGCGTTTGAAATACATAGATTTGAGCTCCTGTCTCTAATTTCCCCAAACTGTCCTGCTCAGTACTGGGCTTTTCCCCATACTCCCCAATCCAGTCTGTATTCAAAGTTGTTAATATATAGAGGTTGGGTTTCTGGGGGAATATACTGCCCTCCTCCTTGCTGCTAGGTCTTGTCTCCATTGCAACCAGCCAGGCCCAAGAGCTCTCTGGCTGAGAATTCTAAAGGCCCCTCCCTTAACTGCCAACCCCAGGTTTCCATAGAATCTTCTCAGGCAGCCAATCATATGAAGTCTTCTCTCCCTGACACAGAGAAACAAACTTTGAGACTTTTATATATTAGCTGAATGGATCCTATGTAAGGCCATTTCCGCACTACACGCTTATAGTGCAATGATTCCACTTTCAACATCCTATGGAATCCTGGGGTTTGCAGTTTTGGGAGGGGCCGGCCAGCCCCTCCCTAAACTGCAAACCCTAGGATTCCATAGGATGTTGAAAGTGGAATCATCGCACTATAAGAGTGTAGTGCGGAAATGGCCTAAGATCTGAGCCATTGGGTTCAAATACAGTTTTTGCGTTATGTGCAAATATAGTCTGTAAAAGAGCTGGTGTCTAAATTTAAGTGTGTTTCTCTTCTCTCCATCCTCACTGTTTTTTTCTTTAGCATTGTGGCTCTTTAGAGTGTAATTCATTGTTTGCTAACGTTGAGGGCTTTGGCAAAATGACAGAAAGAGTTGCCTTGCGCTGGGAGAAATGCAAGATATAAATAGTATAAGCCTCAGTTGGTCATACAGTAAATGAAATATGTCCAACATAAGCTAGCACTGCAGAGAAGATGGGCAAATAGTAGGCATTAGCTAAAAAGAACAGAAATTAGGGAAAAAATCAGCATGACATTAAAAAGGGATAGTGCTAAGAATGACAGATTTATAGGGATCTTAAGAAATGTTTGGTTCACACAGTCTACAATACTCCCATAGCAGACCTGACAAATGGTCATAGCTACTGGCTATACTGATGGGGGGGGTATGGGAGCTGTAGTCCAAAAGTAACTTTTCTAAGTTCTGGCATGGAAGCTAGTGTTTGGACTTAATAATAAAAGAACAGTTTATTAGACTATTACATTTACGAAAAGAGAGATCGATGAGGCCTGCTCCCACTGGCTACATGACTAAGAGAAAAAGAGGCAAAGAAGTCTGTGGGAGTAAAGCGAAGGCTGAGAGTAAGCCAAACCACATTGCAGGCATGTAGTTATTTGTACGAGCACAGATGTGCTTTTCTCTACTTCCAGTCATTACTGGTATCAAACTTAAGCTGAAGAAGACATGGAACATTTACAATCTCTATGATTTTGCCAAAACTCTGCTGTTAATAGCTCTGCTCTTCTCAGTAGGCCAATAAAACCCAAAAGCTAGCGCTAGCTCATTTAGCAAAACTTGCAATCTCAGAATAACTTAGGGCCTTTCCGCACTACACTGTTATAGTGCTATTATTCCACTTCCAACATCCTGTGGAATCCCGGGGTTTGCAGCTAGGGAAGGATATTTAGAATTCTCAGCCAGAGAGCTCTTTGGCCTCAGTGTTACCCTGTGAACTGGGGGTCCCGGGAGGGACACCAAAATGTGCTCAACTAAAGTTGGGGAGAATTAGCTCAGAGCACTGCTTAGCGTTACGAGAGGCAGGGTAACTTAGCGAGATCTTGAACCCTATGTCTACAGGGTCGGGTCAAGTCAAGGAGAACACAGAAGTTGAAATAATAAATGATGTTTATTAAATACAAGCAAAACAGTGTATGCGACACACTCATACAAGATAACTAAAGAAAATACAGGTTGGAGTGGTATAGAGGGATTTTTAGAGGATTGCTGATTTGGGTGATACTTCACCTGTCCTGAAGCCCAGAAAAATAGAGAGCGAAGCTGGGGTGCGATGTAGCTCAGCACGTGGAGCTGAGGGGAGGCTTGCCAAGCAAGGCGGCAGCAAGGCGGGATGAAACTCGGGAGCGATCCGAGGAAGGTCTCGGAATCAAGGGTTTTTATAAGGAGAATTGTGACTGCAGGCTATGCCGTACTTGGGGGAAAACAATAGATTTGGAGTTGGAGACAAAGCCTCCGAAAGGTCGGAATCTGAATGATTGAGTTATCGTAGCAGTTCTCAATAGAATTGCCAGTATGCAGACGCAGAGTACTTGGGTATTGCATAGTTTACCCATCAAGCTGCCATCGCGGGGCAGAGGCTCTTTTGTAGGTTGCGTGCATACTTAGAGTACTTGCCTGGAGGTCTCCTAAAGCAGTGAGTCAGCTATTCCTGGCCTGCCTGAATTGTAGTTTGAATATTACGGCTATTAACGGCTGAGCTTGTCTACGTGCTTGTCTGGTGGCCTCGCAAGCACATGGAGATGAATAGAGAAGTGAAGCCGAATTGTGATATCAAGAGGATATCTTTAATATCCCCAAAGATCGGACTAGCCAGGGCAGTAACATCAGTAAACTACAAACCCCAGAATTTCATAGGATGTTGAAAGTGGAATAACAGCACTAGAACAGTGTTGTGTGGAAAGGCCTTTAGATAAAGTATAGACAGCAACATGACTAGATTGTACCTGTGTAGCCAATGGCTGTTTGGGATGATATGTAATGAGGTCCAGCTCTGGAGACAATCTCAACACGGTATCGGGTTCCTGGCACAAGGTTATCCAGGGTCACCTGGGTAGTTCCATGTGGCACTGACACATTCCGAATAATAGACAGGGATTCATCCGAGTAGAGCTGTACCCAGTACTCTCGTCCTCTCCCTGATTCTAACCAGCTCACAATCAGCTGTTGGGGGCTCTGGCCACATTTCACACTCACATTAGACAGGGACAGAGGATCTGCAGTGGTAGGAAACATTGAATATAGAAGAAATACACTGAGTGAAACTCACAGCAGTAGCTTTTACAAAAGCATTTGACATTAGCTTACAATAGAATCAACTGCTTCAGTATTTTGGGTTGAACACTGTCTTTTAAAATTGTAGTGATTTGGGGCTCTGCCAACAGGCAAATGGGTTTTAGAATCCTTTGTTAGTATCAGGGTCAGCCATTAAAAGCTGTCATGTAGTAAAGTAAAGGTTAAATTGTATTAATGCTCTTGTTTGATACGTTTTACATTAGCTTTGCAGTTTGAGGCTGGGAAAAGATATGAAGGCTGGGAACAGACAGGGGCAGTGACTTTTCATCTTGCTTTCACAGTTATCATAGCTAGGGAAGGAAATGGGTCACATTTGTGCACTTTGATTTTCCTTGTTTGCTTCTGTGCTATATAACCCTTGGGTGTCTCTCTTCCACCCACCTTGCACTAGGAAGTGCACACAAGGGCCCCATATAGCCAGGCATGGGGAATTGGATTGTCAGCTGTAGGGAATTAGATTGTTAGCTATGAATAGTCTGCACAGAATTTGTTGTTTAGGGCCCCAGTTCTACCACTGAGTTTGAAAAGACTGTTCACTGTGAGAAGGTAGGAGGAGGTGGTGGTGGGAGTAAGTATAGCACATGTTTAAGGGATGCTTTTGTCTGCCTGGTTTTTAGAGCCAAGAACAGTGTTAGTTAGCCATCTTTTAGTTAGAAATGTATCTTTTCTTCCCCTTGTTTCTTTCTGGAGCTTTGAGTCTTTTTGGTTTTGATAAGTTCTGTAGAAGTTAATTTTTGGCCGCTTATTTTTTTGTCCTGAGCTCCAAACACAAGGAGGATTGATTAATTGATGTGTAGGCTTATTACACTGTGGTTGATTGTTACTATGGTTTGTTCCTATGGCCAGGTGGGATCCCATCTCTTGGCCTGATTTATGACATTCTAAGTAAAAGTCTTAACATTGTGAAAAGACTGTGTTAGGAGGAGCTGAAGAGAAACTGAACTTTTACTTTGTATTTGCCTGCTGGAATTTCAACTGTGGCTGAAGATCCTGCTCTGTGTATGTTGGAGTTTGAAAACATCCAGATGTGCCTTTGAGAAATCATATTGAGTTTGCCTGCCTGTAACTGAAAGAAAGAGAAAAGAGGCAGCACCCAGGTGATGACCCCGTCCAGCCAGCCTGAATGACATCAGCAAGAAAGCCAGAAAGTGGAGGTCAGCCTTCACCATCTTTATTCATTTTGTTCGTGGCAGCAGTTGTTGGAATGTGGATCAACATGAACCAAAACTAAATGAGACTCTACATATTTTGTGATCTGAAATATATATATGTATGTAGAATGTGATAAACTATGTCACTCTAGACATCTGTTACATACAGTATGAGTGGGCACAGATAGATCAGCACACTTAGAATCTGGAAGAAGAGAAATGGTTACCAACTAGGGATGTACTTTTTCACTATTTTTCTTCTTGAAGGAAACAAATAATTTTAGCAATTTCTTCCTGCAGCAAAAAATCTTTGAAAACTACAGAGTTTTTGAAGCCTGTTCACGTCAAGATTTATTCTGCGTAACAAAGGTGTTTCCTATACATAAAATGTTGCAAATGGGGACTTTTTTCTGCACAAAATTTACATGTGATTGATTTGCACAGAAAACTGTATTTTCTGCACAGACAGTATTATTTCTGCATAGGGAGGAAGTGGGTCATACTTGCACATTTTGATTTCCTTTGTTTGCAACTGCACTATTTAACTCTCTGGAGTTCATCTTCCATCAGCATCACCTGGGGGGTGCGCTTTAGCCAGGGGACCCATGTAGACAGTTACAGGAAATTGAACTGTCAACCAGTGATAGTCTGGGTAGTGTTTATTTAGGAGCCCAGCTCTGACATTGGCTGTGAGGAGATGCTGAATCACACCAGGGTAAGAGCTGGAAAGGTCTCTGCCATATACTACCTGCTGCAACATTTATCATCAATCAAGCTTATCTTAGAGCAGTAGCTTGTGCCAGGGTTTGGCACCAAAACAAGTCTTGGGGAGGCCTGCAACTATACCCAGTTCTCACACAGAAAAAAAAACCCTCAAGAGTGGGTATCCCATCACTAGAAACAGGTATTGCATGTTTGCTAAAATCTTAAATTTTACAATTTACAGAAGAACAGTAATGTTAAATGCGTTTAACATTTGCAGAATCTTGGCTTCATGTAAAGATTGCTACTGTAAGTTAGGAAAACAGAACAGCGAACATATTTTAACTACTATTATAAAACATATATGAAACATAAAGAACAGCATGTTAGTGGTGATGACATATGCTGCCCTGTTGAAGGGATTAGAGGAAGATTCTATCAGTCAGATATGATGACACAAGGAAACTGGTTCTGAACCTATTCAAATTGCATTTAATTTTAATGTCATTCATTATTTAATTTATGTACCACAATAAGATCAAGCAGATCTTCAGTGTAGATTTTTAACAACAAAGGAATATTTAAGAGCAACCCAATCAATAATTACAGTTGTCCAGCAAAAGCCTACCACAGCACAATGAAAAATGTAAAGATCATGTAATTTTGCTTAGGACATTCTCTAAGTCCATACTATTGATTTCTTAGAAAATTCAATATCAGCTCAATGCAACAGGGTGAAGTCTATGCACTTAAGGTCTCAGTGACTGCCAGGATCACTACTATATAACAAGAGACATGCTAGATATTCCTTTCAGCTGAGTGGGAGGAAAAAAGATAGCAGGCAGATGGAAGAAACATACCATCCGACATCCCTGTGAAACTCAGAGTGGCTTATATGTCATTTTACCCTTTCCTGAGTGTAGCAAATTAGGGAATTCTCACCACTGAGGCCTTACCCCCTTCAGATACTGTTTTGAATACTTACATGTCCATGCAGAGACCACCTGAGATGAAGCCCGGTATGGTCCTGCCAATGCTGAAATCTCTAGAAAGTACTGGGTGCCAGGAAGAAGGCCCTCAAAGGTGAAATTCTGCATGCTTGGTCCAATGGTAACATTCCTTTGCAGCAGTGGATGTTCCAGGCTGTAGAAACGCAGGAAGAACTGGTCTCTGTCACCTGGGGGTATATTCCAAGAAGCAACAAGACTAGAGGACCATCTCCTACTGAGCAGTGTCACGCCTGAAAGAACCAATGGGTCTGAAAGGAAACAGATTTGAGACTGAGTGGTTGGCAGCATCTGGGCAGAAACAGTAATGAAACATACAAGCCATTACAGGTGTTTTCAAGAATGGCATATACCCCACCCCCCAAAGAAAAGGAGGATGAGAGGGTGATCTTGGTGTATTAGGAAATACAGATGATAGTAGTTTATTATTTAACATTTGCATGAGATCTAAACAACTGAAGTGCAAGCAAAGAATCAAGTCTGTAGTCTTCTCCGAGTTCCTCTGGGAGAACAGCTCCTTAAGCCCTGGCAAAGGTTACCGGAGGGAAAACTAAAGAAGGCTCCTGTACCTTTGATGTTTGTGTAGAAGACGCAGTTTCATCAGATGTTGCTCATCTTGCAACCAGGTAACAAGCAACAAGCACTGAAATTCCCACTTCTGCACAATCATCAAAGGTAGAGGAGCCATCTCCAGTTTTCTCTCTGGCGACCCTAAAACTGCTGGAAAAGGAATCACTGCGGTCTAAGGGGCCTTAGGGGATCTGCGCACAACCTGTGGGCAACATTGTCCTCACCCCAATATACAGAATACACCAAAAGCAACTCAGGGACAGCATTTGCTGGGGAACTTTCCATTGCTTCTCCTGAGAATGGCATACTCACATGTCCAGTCACTAACTATTTGAACAGGGGATTGGTGTGGTCCAGCCACTCCCACCATCTTCAGAGTATACTGACGTCCAGGAATCAACCCTTCAAAGGTGATGTTTGTTTTCTGTTTGTCCACTTCCATTGTGACATTTTTTATTACCAACTGAGATTTGGTCTCCATGAATGTTCCCATATAGTGGCCTCTTCTTCCTGAAGGGATCTGCCAAGAAGCCTGCAGTGATCTTGTGCTATTACCCTTGTTGCTGAGGCTCAGTTGCTTTGGGGGCAAAGGATCTAAAAGGAAGAAATTGGGGACAGTTTTAGATATTTTTGTTCTATAGGAAAAATATTTTCTAGCTCTAAAATAGACCTTTTCGGTCTAAAAGGAATCACTTCCTCAATGATTCAAACAGAATAGGATTTGGGGGTGCAGAATTCCAGAGTGCTTGTCACCAGAATGACCAGAAGGGTCCCTAAATACAACAGGGTTGGCTTAACACATTTTGATGTTAATTAATCCACATGACCATTTAAAATGAAGTGATAGACTAGATTACTGAAATGCACTACTGCTCATTTGAACCTTGACAGGGCCTACCTGTGCTTGCTACACACCAAAACTCTGCATTTGCATTGCAGTGTAACTGTTTTAACATTTTCCTATCTTATCAGGCTAGTCTTTGTATGATGGTGTGTGGTGTTTTCTTCACCCACCCAAATCTCACATCTTTTAAACAAAGAATAGACATCTTTTAGATCAGGGACACACAGTTATGGAAGCTGATGTTCAGTTTTTTAGGACAACCTCTACAATCTTTTACCACTGGCTATGTTGGCTACAATTGATAGGAGATGTAGACCAAAAACAATTGGAGAACCACAGTTGTTCACCAATTTTAGATGCTTGGAGGTTGTGCTCCCACCTACAGTTACATTCCCAGACTGTTCCTTAGCCTCCTCCGCCTCAGAACAGTATTTGACTTTTTTCTTTTCTTTGTCTATTACTGTTATTGAGTAGCAAGTTTTACTTGGTTTTACTAAGGTTTATGTCAAGTTTTACTAACAAAAGTCAGTATTCTCTGTTAACTGAACCAGAAGTACTTGCCTAGAATTTCATATCAAGTAAAATTTGCTCTGAAGGACACATTTCAAATAGGCTGGTTCTCAAGGCAGTCTTTTGTCCAATGGTTCTCAAATAGGTATTTTACCACTCGCTTCACATCCCACTTGTACCTAGGTCAATGGGACAAACTGATGTCTTGATGGCCACATTTTTTAAAAAGCACTCTAAGACATACTGGTATGTGTGGTTAAGGACAAGATGGTGCCTCCCAATCCATATACAAAAGCTAAACAGACTAGCTGTTGAATTTTAGTTTAACATTGGTGATGGCTACATTTTCCTTAGCGTTAGCATAAGAGATACAGAGCAGACTGTGTGACCGTTATAACTCCTTGCCCCTCAGCATCTGCTGCCTGCAGTTGTTGTCTCGCTGTCCCTGATGACAGGACTCACCCCAGCTGCCACTATGGTTACACTTGAAAAAACCTAGTCTGGCTTCTGAGTTGGAATGGTGTCATGCAGTCTGGTTCTTTAGCTAGCTCTGCTAAAGGAAGAGGCTCCGGATGTAGTATGAGCCATTTTCTCATATTGGAAACCAGCTAAAATTGCCGTTCTTGCATAGGAGACTCAAAGTATTGCTCATATGGTCTGGATTCCTGATTCTGCCACCTAGGGGACACAGAAGGTATCTCTAGAAGTGTGGACAGATCAGAGGGGAGTGGGAAGACGCAAAAGCCCACCATGTACCAGCAGCCTTTTTTTTTTTTTGGATCAGTGATGCAAAACCAACTTTCTTAACCTCTAACTAACACAAGATTCTACATGTAAGGAAGCCCTCCAGCTAATGGGAGCAGTTAACTTTGTCACTAATAGTTCTGCAACATTTGTGTGAATAAAAACATATGATTTAAACTGTTTAATAACAAAAATAGTACGGTAGAACTGAGTTAAAAATAAAACCACAAGAAGCCCTAAATGTGCTGATGACCTTAGAGGTTCTAACTCCCTTAATTTCTACTGATGAACTCTTTTTAACTTACAAGATTTAAAGACTTAATATTTTTAATAAGCCTTAACCACAGCAAGAAAAAGCATGTTTACCTTATTCAGGTAAGTTTCAAAGATATAGTCACAGGGTGGAAAATAAGTAGTGAACTGGCTGGGAACTCAGAGCGACCTGAGTTTCACCTTTCTGGAGAATGAGTGTTGAAGTGGAGCCAAAGAGAATTCTGTGAAGAGCTGTACTGACCTCTAGAAGTGGAGTGGAATAACTGCAATAGAAAATACTTAAGTAAAGAAATTGACAGCTATCACTTCATTCACTTCAGGGCTGAGATCTAAGCAGACACAAGCAGCAAGTATACAAAGTTCCAAAAGAGGATCAGTTGAACAACCTAAGATACTGGTTTAAATCAAATTATGTTGGCAGAGATAAAACAAATGAAACAGATGTAAATCAGATGAGAATAGATTTGAAAGAAGATCCAAAGACTGAACTCAAGGCTGACTTTAAGGATATGAGACAATATTTAACTCAGACAGCAACAGAGATCAAACAGATGAATGGAAAAATAGAATTACTGGAAGACCCTGAGATTGGAAGAAGTTGAGAAATTATTGAGAAATTATCTGTGAGCCAGGAATAGAACCTAGATGCAATGACTCTACTTGATCACAAGGAAAAGAACGACGCCTCAGATTCAGAGGAATAGTGGAGATGCAAAACCAAGATATATATGCAAGAATGATTAACACTTTGGCTGATCTCCTGGGAAGACAGAGAGAAGATCTTGGTGGGAACTGAATAAAATAAAATAAAAGTGTGGAGATTAGATTCCTGGGTGGTATGTGAGAGAAATTTGCCTAGAAATGTAATTATCTACTTTGTGAAAATACAGATGAGAGATCAAGTCTTCCAACAGCATTATTTAAATAAACTGCTGATTGATGGAATTGGGTGATGAATTTGTATGACCTGGGAGAAAGAGACAAAATGCTCATCTTGATTAAAGAAGAATCACTGAGTAATTTTAAGAAAGAGCAGAATATGATTACTGCACATTTGAGAGTATTGAGGGGGTTTTGGGGTTTTGAAGATTATTAGTTTCCGCCAATAAGTAGAAGGATATCTTAGTAACAGCGCTGAAGAATTAGACTTAGTATTTTTTCTTCTAACCATCAGCTGAGGAACTGGAAGTCATGTGCAGAAGCGTATCTAGTGTGGGGAAACTGGTGTGTGTGCCCTGGCGTCAATGCCAGGGGGCACAAAAAAGCTCAACGCCCCCTACCCTCCCATCTGGGCCTGGCCCACTGCTGCTGCCCCCCCCCCCACTTCTGTCAGGATCCTAGGTAGTAGATGTCAGAAAGCTTAAATGTCAGGATGATTTCTTACACAGGACTTAATAATGAAAGAGTTTTGCTGGATCAGGCCAAAGATCTGTCTAGTCTAGTATTTTGTTGACATAGCTGTCAATCAGTTGCCTATGGAAAGGAAACAAGCAGGATTCAAGGGCAACTGCACCCTCAGTTTCACAGTAAGTGATATATAAAGGCATACTATTTGATACTGAAAGTGATATATAGCCATCCTGAGTAGCAGCCAGCCTCTGTCCTAATCTGCTAACGGTCTAATGGAGCCCAAGGGATTTGTTTTGCACTAAAATCTAATATACTGTTCTCTGGAAGTCACTCTCCACAGCCTTCATACAAAAGCTGGTTGTATGATGAAGGAACCTCTCCACATAAGCCTTTGGGCCACAATAAACAAAGCAATGATTTTTGCACTGAAGAGATAGTGGATGTATTTTCCTCTCCTAACAAACACATGTGTCCTTCCTTCCTTTTTGTCATTCAAATACCTTTCTCCTCCTCCACCTCCCAACATGACCAGAGCTTTGAAACCTTGCTTACATGTCCAGGCAGAGATGTTCTTTGCAGACGCTTTATAGGGTCCAGCAACTGCTGTCACCCAAAGAGTATAGCAGCTTCCAGGACTCAAACTATGGAAGGCAACTTGTGTGGTGTTCCCTCCCACTGATATATTTCTAATCGGTATGTTACTCTCTCCCTCCTGGAGAACCACCAAATAGAATTCTCTTTCTCCAGCTGGTGAATTCCATGCTGCTTTTAAAGTGTTACTTTTGCTATAGCTGTTCAGACTTAGATTGGTTGGCTTCAGAGGGTCTGTGGAAAGAAGAAAGGATCAATGCTGACAGTGAATGCATTGCCTAGAAACAATATAAACTCTGAGCAGACCTTTTTTCTCCCTTACTTCATGTATATAACCAATTTCCTTTTAATTAGGTTCTTTAGAAATAGCCAATCAATGAAACTCAACTGCTTAGGTTTCATCAGCATTCTCCATCTCATCAGTTGGATCAACTGGAGATCTACAAGAGTCCCATCAGATCCATGGGGAATGTGTAGCCCTTCAGCTGTTGTTGGACTCCGCCACCACTCATGATCTTTCACAATGGTCTATTCTGGCTAGGACTGAGGGAAGCAGCACTCCAATATCTAGAGGGCCACATACTGCCCACACTAATAGAAGATTAGCATTTCTTGAAGATACAAACCTGAACATAAAATAAAAATAAATGCTGAGAAAGAATCTACTCTGCATTGAATTATTGGGTAAATAGGAAAAGGTCCTGAGCATTCAAACAAAAAATGTAGACTTTTTTTATACAGTAGGTGCTATGGCTTGTACTCAGAAAATGACTCAATAGATTAATGTGAAATTTGGCAGTGTAGAAACATAGCTTTAATGACTGTCCATGCTAAGTGGAGACAAGAAGGTATGGAACAGCTTATTGTTTCAGAGTTTACAGTTTAATGACAAGTATTTATTTTCTCGCAGATAAGTTTTTCCATATAGGCTTTGCTGAAATTAGATTTTGTCTGCCAGTTTCTCAATTTATAGTGAATTACTTAGGAAACAGCTTTTTATTTTATATGAAGAGAGATATGGGCCTATGTACCCTAAAGGTCCCAGATCCCATCTGAGCTTGGAAGCTAAGCAGGGTCTGCCTTGATTAGTACTTGGATGGGATACCACCAACAAATATCATGTGGTATAGGCTATATTTTAGGGGAAGGAACTGGCAAAACCTCCTCTGTGTATTCCTTGCCCAAGAAAATTCTATGAAGTTCATAAGTCTGGCTGGTTGTTTTAATCTGAACTTTAAAGAATCTATCCAAAGTTCCTACCTTATTTTGGAGATAGGGTTCAGCACCATAAGTACTTACTTTAAAGTTTAGGCTGAAACCCTGAACGTATTGACTTTCCAACTGACATGGAAGTGACCAACCTAGAGTTGCCAGAGTGAAAATTAGAGATAGTTCCTGAATCTATAATGATTATGTACAAGAGGGAATTTCAGCAGATGTTGCTTGTTACCTGGTTGCATGACAGGCAACATGTGCTGAAATCCTATCTTCTACACAACCATTAAAGGTATGGGAGCTATCTCCAGTTTTCAGTCTGGTAACCATACTAACTACCACTGATAAGAATATGTTAAACATGGGGTAGAATGGATAAATAAAACAATATAAACACTTGTCTCTGGATCATCACATTCTGTCTGAACTGGGGAGACTGAGCCATTGTAACAAGTTAGCCAATGCCTGTATGTAGCCTTCATGCATTTGGATGGAGCACTGTAGTCCCACAGAATCACGTTTTGTTGCAAATTCCTCACTGAACTGGACCTACAATGTAGACATTCTACAACATTGTCACCTGCAAAATTGTAAACAGCCACTTCATACTTACAGAATTTTTTCCTATAAAGTAATACATTCTCCTAATGCATGAAGGTTAACTTGAGAAAAGTTGAATTATGGAACTCTCTGCTAAAAGAATATCACTTTACAAATAATGTAACCCTTTCCAAAGAAGGACTAGGTATCACTATAAAATTATAGCAGTAATTGCTAGCTGATAAAGTCAAATACTCACTCTGTCTAATGTCAATTTTTGACTGCTTTCACTTTTGCTCTACTGTTTTGCACCTTGTAAGCCCCCATCATTTTCAGATCTCTCAAAAACAGAAAAGCTGAGAAAGCCTGGCCTAGAGTATAGGGCTAATAACAACATTGTTATGGGCTAAATACCTGTAACAGGCCAATAATTTATTTTCTGTATTGGTTTTGAGTTTTCCTGTTATCAATTAAAATTGAATCTCAATTTTAAAAGTATTTTAAAAGAAAACTACCTGCTTTTATGATGCTGACTTAATTCTTAATTCAAAAACATCTCATTTCAATCTGGCATCTGTCTGTCTTTCAAGGGCCATGAGCAGTATTATGCTGCCATACTTACATGTATAAGCAGTAACCTTGGGTCCCTCAACCCGGTAAGGCCCAGCTGTGGCACTGACCTCCAGACGATAGGGGGCACCTGGTGTCAGATGTTGGAAGGTATAATTTAACAAGCCCCTCTTGAGTGATACTGTGGTACTCTCAGTCATGGTATGAAGGTTCTGAAGAGTGAAATGAAGCCATTCTGCTCCCTCTGCATTGGTCCATGAAGCAGTCAAATTGGAGCTGGAGCCAGTGTTCTGGAATGATAGTGCTCTGGGCACAACGGGAGCTGTTGGGGCAAAGGAAGTCTAAAAGAAGTCATTCTTTAACACAAGAGTGCACTCAGTCAGAGAAAAGGGGTCCCATCTCTGTAGAACGAATTGGGCAACCTAATTCTGGTGAAAAAGAACTTGGAAATTAACTCTCAAGCTGCTTTGCAACCTAGCCAATCTGCAAAGTTGATAAGGCTCATACATTTGATGATATCTCACATATATATATATGTTAGGCTTTTTGTTTGTTTGCAGCAATTCCTAAAGCAGCCTAAAGTAAGGCCATTTCTGCACTACACTATTATGATGCTATTATTCCACTTCAACATCTTGTGCAATTCTGGGATTTGTAGTTTACTGAGGCCAAAGAGCTCTATGGCTGAGAATTCTAAAGGCTCCTCCCTAAACTGCAAACCACAGGATTCCATAGAATGTTGAAAGTGGAATAATAGCACTATAACAGTATAATGTAGAAATTGCCCAAGAATGAGCAACTGTGACCATCCGGATAGTGGAGTATCTAGCATATTTGACACTCAGAGTGGAGAAAGGGGGGTGTATTTGGGTTTGTCTACCTCTCAAGCTAAAATAATATGGCAAGGTTCCCATGGAGAAAACAGAGAAGGGGAGAGAGAGAGAAGAGAAACAGAGAAATCAGGAGTCTGTCACCAACACTTCTATTTCCCATTTGCCAGCATTAGGCCTGACCTGCCCCATAGGAGACTCAAAAAGACCCTCTGCCTACCGAGACCTACTGCCACTGACACTAACCTCTGCAAGGATGGGCAACAATGAAAGGGTGTCATTATGGGGAAGCTGAGCTGTGTCAAGTGCGTCGAGAGAGAGCAAAAGGAAAGAAGCCCCTTTATATGGGCAAGACTGAGGAGGAGAAGGGGGAGGGGGGAGATTTTGGCAGGTGGTGTGCCTGACCCCAGGAATAGAAATGGGAAAGGAGAGAGGGGCACCTGGCTCTATCCTTCTCTCTCCCCTGGGAAAAGAAGCACAATTACGCTTCATTCCTGCCCTGCCCCTGTTGGTAATAATGGGATTTCCTTACACTCAGAAGTGAGGTCAGGTGTAAATGGTCTGATAAAGGCCAAGTGCAGTGGCTGCCTCTGTCCAGCACCTCCTTTTAAAGACTCCTGAGAGATGGGAAAGGAAGCTAGAGCTGCCGCATTCACCAAACAATGCACCTCCTTATCACCTACACCTGGGGCAGATCACCCCCATATGTCCCACTCATGATATGCCATTACACCCAGGTGTTTTTGGCCTACAATTCCCATCAGCCTCCCACTAGAATAATCAGTGTTGAAGAATTATGGCAGTCACTATCCAAAAACATCTGGAGAGCTACAGATACCCACTCCTGGCCTAAAAGAACAGAAAGTAATTGATTTTCCTGCCTGATTGCCTAAAGCCAAGGCATAGTCTGTACAGAAAACCACATGAGTAGATATTTGTAAACTTGTCTCACAAGTTCCGTAGAAGTTATGATCTAATGCTAAGCTTGGCTGATTAGTCTCTGTGTACTTTATCCCTGCTTGTAATGACAAGAACATAATAAGGCTCCATCAGTCTACCTGATTAATCTCTGGAGATAATTCCATCTCCACAAACTTGATTTTATCCCCCATCTCCTTGGCTTAAAATGCCGGGTTCCAAATACCTGTCCAGTGACGAGCAATGGTGCTTGCTTTGTAATTTCCAGCAAGAGTGGTGATTTGTAGGGCATATTCACTGCCTGCTAGAAGCTGCTCAAAGCGGTAGGTGGTAGCGCTTTTGGGGATGGTTACATTCTTGACAGGTGCCTGGGATTTTATATGGTAGAGAACTAACTGATAAGCATCCTTCCCACCAGGGGCTTCACTCCAGGATGCTAGTAACACTGAGGGGCTGTCATGGCTCAAGACCACATTCCGCACAGGTGAAGGAACTGAAACAAGACATAAGATCAAAAAACAGAACAGCCGTTGAGTAACGCCACATGCACTAGTATGTAATCACAAATATTTCAATCTCTTTATCTACTCCCCTCATATCCTGGCCAGAGTTCTTTCCATTGATTATTGTGTATTTGAGGAGGTTGCACATTGTTCCTGTTTCAACTGATGTGATCTATATAAATATAGTTCTCTCTCCACATTCACAGGCTTGATGTTTGCAAATTTTATTATTCTTGAGTATGTGTGCCTCCCCTCCATTCTCCTCTTCCCACTCCTATGCATTTTGCTCCAGTGCAAAGAACTTGCACTAAGGCAAAACAGGAGAGAAAGGGGGGGAACTTGCACAAGCCTTCCTTTCTCCCTCCAGAGCTCCTTCCTTCCCCTTCCCATGCAAAACAGAAGGGAAAGGTGTTGGGAGTAACAATCTTTGCATGCTTAATTAACTGGCTAATTAGTTTGCATGTTTATTGTAGGCATAGAGGAGACTGCCTAGAGTAAACTACCTGTTGTTTGGTCAACACCCACTTCCCCCTGCATGTTCTCTTTCTCTCCCCTCCTTTTGTTCTTTGGCTTCCCTGCGAGCATGTGGTCTCCAATTCTCTGGCAAGCATGCTTGTCTGTAAGCACGTGAGTTCTTAATTTCTTCTTACCTTTCTTCAAGAATTAAACCTGTGTAGACAATGCACAAGATTTTGTGAGTAAACTTTTCATAATTTTAACCAAACCGTGTTTATTTTGAGCTAGATTAAGGTGTCTGGGGTGGAGATGATAAAGTGGGACTGGTAATTTGTTCAACTTCTGCCTGCGCATTTACAAAATACTCTGCTGACTGGGAGACTTATTACTAAAAATCTCTCAATTCCCCAACAAAAGGGAGGTGGGGAAAGCTCATGTGAGCCTTCCTTTCCCCCCTCTGGAGCTCCCCCCGCCATTCCTATGCATTTTGCTGTGGTGCGGAGAACTCGTGCTAAGGCAAAACAAAGCAATGTGGGGGTGCTGATGGAAGGCTTGCATGAGTTCTCAGTGCCAAGGAAAAATGCATAGGAATGACAGAAGGAACTCTGGAGGGGGAAAGGAAGGTTCATGTGAGCCTTGCCCCCCATTCCCTTCCCTTTTGCATGAGAAGAGGAAGGAGGGAGCCCTGGATGTGAATGGGAGGGGAAGTGGAGGGATTTATTCATGGATTTTCTACTTTTGTGAGAGTTCTACACCCTGAAATCTCATGAAAGTAGAGGGACAACTGTATACTAATTAGTATAGAACTCACATTGTTTATTTCAATTTCTATGAGCCCAGACTTGTTTGGTTAATGTATCCATTAGGGCTAATTCCCAAATTCTTTAATACTACTTTGTAACAGAGGGTTGCCAGCTGGGTTCCAACTAGCTGCTAATCCATTTCCAAAACATTTTATATAAGTTCTGTTCTCGCTTATTATCATGCCGGTAGTGTAAACTGAACATGCATACTAGAAAGTGCAAGCCTAAGAAAATGTACTCATAAGTAAGTTCCACTGAGCTTACTCCTAGGAAAGTACACTCGTGACTACAGCCTTAAAGTCTCAATGTCCCAAGCAAAGTCTCCTATATGGTAACAATGAAGTAAGCATCATAATTGCCCAGGAGGAACCAAGGTTTTAGTAGATAAAGAAATACTGTGTTGATCCTGTATTTCAAAGGCACTTTCACAAGCACAATGTGACTCAAACTGATCCCTGCTGCAGCTTAACCACAAACTCAATGAATCAAGTTCATACAGCTTCTCAACTGCGCCTGTGCTAAAACTAGGCTTTGTGAAAAGTAAATATTGAGCAGGTTTTGTTCTGGTAAGCAGCTACACATTTTTGAGATTTAAAGAATTGTTCATAAACCTGAACAGAATTTGCCTGTAACAGAACCAGATATAATAGTAACTGTCCCACCAAAAAAAGTTAGGCTGTTTCGGCAGTTAGTGTTTCTTGCAGTTCCAGAGTCCACAAAGATCCTATGAAAAAGCTGCGGACAGAACATACTGCCCTGTTACATCAGGAACAGTCTGCCATGGAATAATTCTGAACTGACATTGCTGCCAACTCCCTGCAGAATCTCACTTTAATGATCAAACGGTTACATCTGTCTTCTGCCCCAGTCATGTGGATGAGATGGACTTCAGTGACTTTGTATATTTCAGTGTACAATAATGTAAATGCAGAAAAGATAGATAGCCAGCCAGAAAGTTTTTAAAAAGTATATTAAGCTTTGATCCAATTTGTGCAAACTGGAACTAAGTTTAACGAAAGTATTGAGACCTTTCAGGTGGGAAATAGTTAGGACTAGCTATTTTCCAGATCAGACCAATGCTGTATCTACACACATACAACATGTTGTTGTTGTTGTTTTTTATATCATTTTATTCAAATTTCACATATAAAACAAACATTATTACTGTTAATTTACATGAAATATTTTTGATCTTCCACACTGATCTAGATTTCATTTCCAACATCTCTTAACATAGTTGTATCAATGTACCACTTTATGCTGGTAATGTTACATGATAGTTCTTGCATTTCATTCTCTACATTACAGTTCCATGGTTTACATCAGTAGCCCCCTCATTAGTTATCTTAACCATGAATCACTCATTTTCATTTAACAGTACCCAGCGATTACCCGTTACAATCTGCCATTCCTTTTTGATCTCATCGTCTGTTTTTCCCTTTAGTTTCTGTGAAACTATATCAGCATTTCTATTTTCCATAAATGTTCCCCACCATTGTTCTATTGTAGGTATTTGTTGAGTTTTCCAAAACTTTGCATATTCTATCTGGGCTGTTGTTATCATATAAAGAATTATTCGCCAATATTTCTTTACTTTAGTTCCATCAAGTATCTTTGTCATATTTAACAAATACAATTCCGGTAACTTGGCAAACTGAACTTTCATACAACATGTTGTTTTTGACTATCAGCTTTACATGTTTCTGGAATTAAAAGGAGAAACTGAGAACAGATACTGGAATAACTGCCTGCCCCCCCCCCCCGAAACAGCATCTGGAAGTTGTGAACCAAAGAGTATAGTATTGCATAAAGGATATGCCAGGAGCTCATTTTATTGGCCAAAATTGCATGTGCAAGCAAGAAAAAAAAATGGCCAGATGCTGCTGCATTTGTGCTAAATACTAGAGACAGAACCACAGGAACACCATGTTATATTTAGCCTGACTCAACTCAAGCAGCTCAGCCTAAAAGAGGTAGTATAAAATCTCCTTCCATCCAAAATCCAAATGAGATTTAAGGTAACTTTGTGTGCCACATAAAAGTCAGGTCAATCAATATAAAGTGTGTTTCTGGAACATTGGAGAGACAGAGAACAGAACAGAGGCACTTAGGAACATGTTTGGTATGTTTTCCTGTTCAGAAATAATACACATGGCAGGAGTTAGTAGATGGGAGCAGAAGTGTTTGGTTGCTCCACTGTTGTTTCCATTTACTGGCTGTTATTAGCTTTGACACTGTAATGGTACCTTTGGTTTTTATGCCACAAATACCTGTGTAAAGTCTCTACCTGGTACATAAGGCAAAATGCCTGACTGTCCCTAAAAACACTTTGGAAAGCTTCAATTAGTACAGAATTCAGCCATTACAGTTGACTTGAAGCCCAAATATCTGAACCAGTGACAGCCTGCTCACGAATTAAGATAGCCAGAGGAGGCCCTATTCCAGATTCCATCTATTGGAAAGGGGTTTCATGTATCTATAGAAAAAAAGGCCCTTTTCCGTGGTAGCACCATAACTTCAAAATGCCCTGCTTTGGGAGGTGCCTGTGGTGCCATCCCTCTATTCTTTCTGAGGCCAGATCAAAACATTTTCTCAAAATATTTAAAATTGTCCAAGTATTTTAAATGTATTGCATTTTTAGCTGGTTGCAAAATATTATACCTCTCATACTTACTATGTTGCTGTTTAAAGTTTTATTTCATTGCACTGATGTAGTGAATGTTTAATTTTTTACATAAATTGCCATGCTATCTATCTATCTATCTATCTATCTACCTACCTACCTACCTACCTACCTACCTACCTACCTACCTATCCACTCATCTACCCACCCTCTACCCTAGAATCAAGTTTCTGGAAAAGTGTAGTTTATAAACATTTTAAAATAATGGAATAATAAATCTGTGTTGAGTTCTAAGTGTGTGAATGGAAGTGAGAGAACGTGTGCCCCACATAATCCAAATACCAACGAACTCTGCATTCAACAGCAACACAGTGCAAGTCAGCTGTATTTCTCTCCCACTTTGTCTCTCTCACTTACCTGTCTGGCCAATGAGTCTGCTACTGGAATTCTGTGCACAAATCATCAACACAGTGACTTCAATGCTGTACTGTGTCCCAGGAAGCAAGCCCTCAAAGACGAAGCTGGTGGCATTGAGCCCAACTGATCCATTTTGCAGCAGTGTGTTTGTCTCAAAGCTGTAGAGAGCAAATGAGAAGTTCTGGACACCTCCCGGGAGTTTTTCCCAGGTCAGGAAAAGGGAGTTAGAGCGTCCCTGGTTGCTGACACTCACATTTGGGAGTCGGCCTGCGGAAAACAGATAATAAAGTGTTCACCAGCTGTATCCTTTTCCAATGTCTGTCACCTCAAAAGTCTGTTTTCTATCTCACATAAATTAAGGACATCATCATCTATCATTAGCCGTGCTGCTAGTGCTTCTGGGAGCTCAAGGGCCAAAACATTTGGAAATCCAAAGGTTCCTTGCTTGTAATCTGGACCAAGAGGATGAATACTTTTATGAAATTCTGCAAGGATATCAACAATATCCTCACTATCAACCTAAACCTGAATCATTCTTTGCAGCTGGCTACTTTCTAGATCCTACTGAGCAATCATGGACCTCTATATACCATCCCCCACCAGGAACACATTATATGCATCCTTTGTGCAGTAGTTATAATTATACTTATATTAATAGGCTTCCAGCTTGTAGGCAGAACACCGCGTATGATTCATTGTATAGTCAGGCCTTTACAGACACATTTGTCTCAACTTCTCAGTTGAGATATATCTCAAAATATAAAGATTTCATCTCATATTATTTGTAAAGCTGAAATATGTATCCAAGGAAATGCAAAAACACATTTACAAAGTCAGACTGGTTCCTGGCATAGCTTCCTGCAGGACAGTTTCAGAAGAGAAAAGGAGAAAGTGCTTCTTGTCACCTGTGTCTGTGCCTTCAATTCACCTGCTGACTTATGGTGACCCCATGAATGTCATGGGCCATTTCTGCACTAGAGTGATATATTATTCCACTTGTATTATTCTACTATTATTCCACTTTCAACATCCTATGGAATCCTGGGGTTTGCAATTTAGGGAGCGACCTTTGAGGTCTCAAAGGCCCCTCGCTAAATTGCAAACCCCAGGATTCTATAGGATGTTGAAAGTGGAACAATAGCGCTATAACAGTCTAGTGCAGAAATGGCCATAGGGTTTTCATAGGCAAGGAATACTCATATGTGGTTTTGCCAGTTCCTTTCTCTGAAATATGGCTTACAGCACCTGGTGTTTGTTAGTGGTCTCTCATCCAAGTACTAACTCTGCTTAGCTTCCAAGATCAGATGAGATCTGTTCCCTTTAGAGTACTTAGGCCCTCTCTTGTCATCTACAGCTCCCATATGCAATTCCTTTATTATTAATTGTTGAGATTCACTGGAAGAGACAACAATCTGTTGCCCTCCAGATGTTGTTTACAATTTCCATGTGGGGTAGGATTAAAGGGAATTGTAATCCAGAAACTTCTGGGCCTGGAATCTAGCAACATCTGGCAGGCTAGAGGCCTCAAACATAGGAACCAATCTATTACAGCCTCAACTGAACAGTAATGGTTTCTTTCACAGGTCTTGGGTAGTAACAGTCACCAAATCTAAATACACGTCTAAAACAGCTACTCACTTGCACGAATGGAATCCCAAAGAGAGACAGAAACCCATGGTCCAGATTGTACAGTACATCCAGCTTCCAACTCTACCTCCATTCAGACTACCACATGGCATCAATATTATAATACTTTATAATATTGTCTACAGAGTCAATGTCTAGATTTCTCCCCCTTCTGTCCATGAATAGCTGCTAGTTGAGCATTACAGTTCATGCATTTGAAGAAGTAAACTCTAGTCAGTGATAATTAATGTCACAAGACATCTGTTGGGCTTAATGGGTCTGTAAGACTAGGTTCTTGTTAGCTAGTGAGCTTTGCTAAGGAGGAGGCAAAATGTGTGAATACCTTGAATGTTTCATACTTTGCAGTCTAAGGAAGACCTCATTCTGTTTCCAACCCATGGTGGAGAAGACAGAAACTTTCCTATTTTCCAAGGATTTCTGTGTGTTTCACTTTGAAAACAAAGGTCATTTTTAGTGTATCACTTATATATTAGAAGTATATCTCATTTCCTGTTTGCCTGCAAAGGCTGTTTTCAATCTGTGCTACTTTATCTTAGATGTTTATGTACAGTCATTGCTGACATATTTTTGGCGGCTTGTGCTGAACTAACCTCTTTGGCAATTCTACATATGCAATTAATGTTTATGTAAACATGTATCCAAAATAATTAATAAAACTTTCAAGAAAATGTCAGAACTTCACAATTCCTGACTTAACAGAAATGTGGCTTTACTTGGTAACTGTGAAGAGAGAAAGAATACTTTCTGCATCATTTTACAAACATTTTTCCTGTCACAATAAATAGGCATTTGTTTCCTATTTATTGCATGTCTACATCAAAGGTGGTAGCATCTTTTGTTGTAGAGATATCACATATGTTCCAAGTGCTCATTGTGCAATGTTTTGTAGCCAGATGTGATGAATAAGTGCTTAGGCTGTTCATAGCAGCAACATGGCCTGAAAAAAATGGTACTTAGAATGTGCAGTCTGCATTAACTGAGAAAGTTATCTTTTCCAGATGAAACTAAGCCTTTATTTCTAACAGTACACTGAAAAGGCTTAACAACCTTTTTTTGGCTTATTAAACTTTCTGAATTCCCATCATCTTACTAAAGGGTTTGGAGACTTGGGTCATCATTACAAATTGGACTGTTTATCACTTCCTTTTTTACATCTTTGTTCATTTGGTTTGCTTATTAATTCATCCAGGTGTGTGCATCTTTCCAGAGTTTGTTGGGGAGGGAGGCTGGAGTGACCTTTCCCTAAAATCTGTCTGGAATATATTATTGCAAATTTTGCCATCATCACAGTTTCTGCCACTGCAGTTGCCACTGACATTGGAAGGGCACCACAATTGCCACCAAATATCTGTGGCAATTACAGCAGCTCACCATTGTGCAAGAAGACAGAGTGTTGCTCTGCAGGAAAGGAGGTAGCTCTCCAAGCTGGAGGAAGGAGGAAGAGAAAAAGAATTCATAATTTTTAAAAAGTGATGACTGTAGGAAATCCACACATACACACTATAGAAAATGTTGGCCGTTTCCGCACTGGACTGTTATAGCGCTATTATTCCACTTTCAACATCCTATGGAATCCTGGGGTTTGCAGTTTAAGGAGGGGCCTTTAGAATTCTCAGCCAGAGAGCTCTTTGGCCTCAGTAAACTACAAACCCCAGAATTCCACAGGATGTTGAAAGTGGATTAATAGCACTATAACTGTGTAGTGTGGAAACAGCCATTGTATCTAATGGTATGTAGCACTAGTTAAGCATTTAAACTAGTGTAAAGTGGAACAACCCTGTTTTCTGATCTCTTGCAGCTGCCTGTACTTCCAGAAAAGCTGCTCACGTGGACTGGGACCCCTCTGGGACAGTGCGGGATGAGGCACTATAAGTCAAGAGATCTGCAAAAATCATGGATTTTCTGTGAGCAGAAACACTTTTCACCAGTGCAAACCTGTCAATGGATACAACTGGGCGGCAGTATTATTTTGTGAACTTTTATTTTAAGAATCCTCTTCTACCCCAGCTTAGCCTGTTCCTTCTCATGTACCTTTGCTCCAGGCTGGAGTAAATTCAAGGCCAAGTCATGCTGGGAAAAAGAGGAATTCAATCAAAATTGGCAGGTGACTCAATCTTCTAGTCCTGTGGTGACACAATGTTAACTGACCCTTGTGTCAAATCCTGACTTTTTCCTATATTGAAGGATTAAACCTGAGGTAGAAAGGATTGTATTTTATTCTGATTTTTTTTCCCCAGTAACACATGCTTTTTCTTGCCCTTCTTATGTATGGTCTTTGATGTGGTTTGGGTTTGGGTTTGATTCTGCATGGATGGATCTAACAGGGTTCCCTGCAGGTTACCTGGTCTGATGTTTTGTTTTTGTAGGAATCACCACAATTTTTTCTTTCCAGCCCAGGACCCTCTGAACATACTTATCACTGCTTGGTCTCCACCAAGATAATTTTTATTCGGAGCTTGGACTCTTACCTGTTTATGCATCTACACTGAGCTGCATTATCACCTCAGCCTCCACCTACACAAGGAGAAGTTTGTGGAGTGAATACAACACCTGAGGAATAACCTGTAGGTGTTACCATAACATACATTCCCACTCCGTGGTAAAGTCTAATTCGCAAGAAATGTCATTTAATTGGTACTATCATTTCTTATATAAAAATCGCACACTTATGGCTAGAAGGCCTCTGGACGCGTACTCTCATTGGAAGCTGCATGCTAAGACAGATGACCTCAGCATGGCTAGATCATAAGTTCAAAAGGATTAGTTGGAGAGCCCTGACACTGATGGGCTTGAGATAATCTCCTTATCAACCCAACCTTCAAATACAATAACAAATGAAACTGTCTCAGTGGAGTAACCAATGATCATCAACCTGTAACCTCTTCCCGTGGAAAGTCTCCGTTGTTCCTCACCTGCTCAGACATTAAGAGGCTATTGCAACTCCCATCAGTGCTTCGTCACTTGAAGTTTCTTAACCATTAGTCTGTTCTAGATCCCTTTTGTTTGCCCTGCCAGACAGCAATTAACACATTCCCCTTCAGGCTGGTTGTTGGCTCCCACCCCAACAACTCAAAGTTGACAACCCTCCATATTTGTGAGTTTGACCTTCAATTTGATTATTCACAAGTCACATGATTGCCTCCCCCCTCCCCATTTTCCTCTTCCCATTCCATTGCTTTGCTCACCACAGGCTTGCCAGGGTTCTGTTTAAAATGGACAATTTTTTCCTTTTGGGTGAGCAACCCCCACAACAGCTGGAGGCATGTCCTCTCTCCCCTGTGGCTGCACATTCTGCTGTATAATGGCTGCTGACTGGCAAGGTGCTCTCTTTGCTCCTACCCCTCCTTTCTCAAGATGGCCAGCAGAAGTAGCTAGAATGTCAGAAGTCTGCTCTTCTCCATCTGAGGAGAAGGTACTGGTAAGCCCTTTACCTTGTCTTTGTTCTTTCCCCTAGGAGCACCAGGGCGAGAGGCAAAGGAATGGGAGGAGAAAGCTCTGGAGGGGAATTGTGGGGAGAGCTATTTGTGGTTTTTCCACTGTCATGAGGATTCTACACCCCAAACCCTCATGAATGTGGAGGGGCTACTGAACATTGGATGTAGTACGCACGCAGGTGTGTCACTCTGTCTGTTGGGTCCCTGGTTCTTGTATCCTCTACTACCCTCAAACTCTTGTTTGAGCCACCTTGCTTCAATCTTCTGCTTCTGGAATGGTAATTATCACCCACTTCACCCCAAAATCTCTTGCTATCCAACCTTTCTCTCCTTCACTTTGTGTGGTTCGTGAGACTACTTGACTGTTTGCATGTGTTTGTGAATTCCCCCAATAAAAACATTCTTTTGACTCGCAGCTGATGTCCTACTGTTAGTACTGGTATACACAGGTGAAAAGGTTCCATGGTTACCCCCATCTTACAGGCTTCCTTCGAGCTTCAATTACTCTGAAGACATCAGCACTGCCAGAGGACTTTAAGGTCCTCCACCTTTTGGGGTAATATAAGAACATTTTAAATCCATGTTCTCAGTGTGAATAGAGTGCAAGATCCACAAAATGGCAACAGGTACAGGTTGCCCAGCAAGGATGAAATAGGAGGTAGGCAGAAAGGAGGGGGTAAGTATGAATGAGATTGGAGGATGAGGGGCAGGCAGGTATGAATAGGATTGGAGGTAAACACATACGTGTTCAGCAATTTCAGGGAAGAGATAATGTTGAGAAGGATGGATGCTGAGCAGTTGCCTGGAGTTAAGGTGATGATAAAACTATAAATGCATTACAAATAAACAATCTGAAAAGGCTTTAACAAAAGAGGGAAGTGTCACAGCTCCACAAGAAGAATTACAATTCTAGAAAGCAGAGTAAGCTGAAATATAATTGGCCCTGGGAATGGGTTCACATTTAGGGTTAGGGTTTATGGTTGATAACAGGATCATATATAGTATTAGCAACAGGTTAAATATAGTTGAAAATAACAGATTTAAGAATGAAATTACTATAGCAATAATGAGTACAAGGAGAATGAGATTTAGATACATGAAATAAAAATATATAATCAATATGATATATAATATGTTGAATATGATAAAAGATCTGGAGAGAAATAGTAATGTAAGCTATTTGTGTTGTAATTTTTGTCTTTTTCACCTTTATGTTATTCACGTAGTGTTTTTGTTTTATTCTGTTATGAATTGTTCCTTTTTCTTTATAAGAAAAAAATTTAAAAAAAACAAACAAACAATCTGACAAGGTTTTTGAATCTGTACGTATGTGCACGTGCAAGTCCATATATAAAAATATTAAAACATACAGTGACCATGAGCCCATGCATGATGGAACTTTTAAAAACATCTGGGGTTGCCTCTCTTCCCAATCTGTGTGGCCAGGACCTTCCCAGAGTAGATGCAAATGAGAGATCAAATTTACCCTGAGAAAGAGCTCCTTGTGGTTTACAAACTCGGACTAAAACAGCTCAGTGTAGTCTGTGCATTCAGATAAAAAACAGATAGAATTTCAAAAAGAGCTCTTTAAAAAATTCAGGATAGATACAAGACTAGCTATATCAAATTCCACCGAAGTCTCTTCCTCTCTACAGTGAAGCCCCCAGCTCCTCTTCTCTCCAGGGAAAGGAAGGTAAGAAGGGTGGGGAGAGCCTTCCCATCTCTTGATTACACCCCTAGGTCTCCATCTCATTCTCCCTTAGGGCTGTCTCTTGGGAAATTAGTCTGGCTCCAAAAAATATTTACACCCATGATCAATTTAATAGTACATATTTAAAGTGGTAATTCAAGTAGCGCTCTAACTTTTCTCTGTCTGGGAACTCCCAACGGAAAGAAGAAGAAAACTTACCTTTCTCGTCAGGCACGCCTTCTGCTCCTGAATTCCTTTGCCAGTCTGTTTGGTTGCATCTGTCACCCTGCAAGGTTGAAATAAATAGGATCTTCAGTGGCCTCCTGATAAAGGCAAGGCCCAGAAGGAACCCCCAAAATGTCAGTTGCCTCTGTTCTGAAATTATGGACAAAACCAAACTATATTTCTACTGTATGTCTCCTGTTTCCAGTTGCACAATTCCCTGTTTGGTTAGAATATATGACAGGGCCTTCCCAGTGGCTGCCCCTAAACTGTGGAACTCTCTCCCTGAGGAGGCTGGGTTGGCCCCCCTTCTGCTTCTTTCCACCAGCAAGTGAAGACCTTTTTATATAGACAGGCCTTTGCCCGTTAACGGCTACAGAAGGATTTTTTTCCACTGGGGTAATTGTGGCGCTGTACTGCTGTTTTTTAAACATTTCAAAAATGTTTTACATTAGTGCTGCTTTAAATAAGATAACTTACTTAATGGTTTCTCAAGACATTTTAATTACATTTTTGTTATCTTTTTTTTTTTAGATGTATGTTTTTATCTGTGTTATGTGCCTCCGTGGGTCCCATTTTGGGAGAGGGAATATTCGTTAAATAATCAGTCAATCAATCAATCAATCAATAGCTGGTTCCTGACTGGACAGAGGAAGTTCTTGAATAGCTACATAGCTCTCATTGGTACACTGATGTTAAACGAGGGGTCTTTCCACACTACACTGTTATAGTGTTACTATTCCACTTTCAACATCCTATGGCATTCTGGGATTCGCAGCTTAAGGAGGGGCATTTAGAATGCTCAGCCAGAGAACTCTTTGGCCTTCGTAAACTAGAATTCCCCAGAATTCACAGGGTGTTGAAAGTGGAATAATAGCACTATAACAGTATAGTGTGGAAAGGCCCCAGAAGTCAGGAGAAAGGTACTGCAAAGAATTACCAAGTCACATAAGCTTTTGCACAAGACTTTTGGTTATACTGATACTGTGGATCAACACACTGAGATCCTCTAGTCCAGTGTTCCACTGTCAATATTAGCCAGATAGAAGAATCACCAACTTTGGGGTGGTTCTTGCTCTTTTAACCCAGTCTGATGTGCAGAAACCGGCACATTAAACTTTCCACAGCATGGCAATAAATATCATTTGCTATATGTCTGTACATTGCACTGCTGTTAAACGCACAGTGGCAATGATTGCCTGAAGGACTGGCAATTCTCCCAGCCAAATGACCCTGGGAAAGTAACAAGCAAAGCACGCTGGCCATTAGTTCATTGTGGCATCCCCTACATCCAGTATTCAAAATAGTTATTTTCCTTGATAGTATTGCCGGCTTTCATCATGCTTCAAGCATCCAGGATCTTTATAGAAAAATGCTTGAGAAGGAGGTACATGCTAGCCTTGCCCTCTCTCTTCGAGCATTCCTATCACCCTTTAAAAATGGAAGGTGACTTTCTTAACTAGTTAGCCCCTTCTGCCCATGAAGGCTCTCCGCAGGCTTCCACATCTCACAGACAGCTTCTGCACATGGTCACCTTCCAGGTGAAGAAGGCAACAGAAATGTGTAAGGAGTGGCTGGAGATAGCATGTTCCTACTTCTCATATGCTTATTCTAGACATACTATTTGCAAAGCATGAAGGGGACCACTATATTCATGAACTCTAACACCCATCACAGCATTTTGTGACAGTAAGAACCGTTTAAGAATTATGCATTCAATAAATGTGAACTTTATCTAGTTTGTCCTGAATATACTCCCCAAACCCCAATGAATTAATTTTAAGTGCCACGATGTAGAAAGAAGTTCTACTTTTGTACTCTAAATGGCTGTCTTGGGAGAAGGAATGGAAGCTACCCAAAATAGAACTAAGTTTAGCGGTAAGCATTATTTCTCCCAGGTTTTCAACTGGGAGAAATATAGAAATCCTATGGTTGGAATTACATTTCATTCAAGGCTACCTCGTTAGTCGCAGGGCACCTATAACACCTATCCCTATCCCAGCGTGGCCCTTGGGGCATGAGGAATGCAGATCTTGGAAACATAACTATTTTGAACTACAGTTTCCAGGAACCCCATAGCTAGCACAGCTATTGGCCCCAGTGACTGAGGACTCTGGGAGCTGTAGTCCAAAAACAAACTTGGAAGAAACATAACTGTCTTTCTAGGAGAGTCATCTGCTTAGCTGAGCAAATTTGCTCTCTTTGGGGCCAGCTCAGAAAAACTAGGCAAAACACTCAGGGGCAGCAGCTAGGAGTGTATTGTGGAGTGAACAGAAGCTAGCGGGCCCTTGCTGGGAGCACGTCACAGAGCTGTGTTTGTGCCTGTCTAGCTCACATCCATTCTAGCCACAAAAGCACCAATAAGCCCAGACGGGTTGGCAGGAAGATTACTTGGAAACCTCTCAACTAAGGTTGAGAATTCTTATTCTTCTTCCCACTGCTATTACTATTATCATGCACTTTATTCCATTACTTCCACCAAACTCAGAACTGCACATCCCACACAGCTTGTCCTGGTCTCCCTAAAGCCAGCAATCCAGGTGTGGTGTAAGATGCCACCCTGTTGGCTGTGCTAAAGTCAGATTCAGCTGTACAATGCACAGGGAGGAAGGGGCCCCAACTTGTCCTTCATCTCAGGTAGCAAAAGTTCTTGGGCCAGCCCTGACTTTGTCCTAAAAGTAAATTTGCTATCGTGCATGGTTAGCCCGCTGCCTCAGCACAACAGCCCGAGGTCTAGTCTAGAGGAAAAATTGGGGGAGAACACAACAGGGAGTGGGGGGAGACCAGGCTGCTGTCATGGGTACTAGGGCTAATTCAACGCAGCTGTGTGGCCAGCAGGCAAGAATGCTGTCATCCCCCTGTGGAGTAAGGGCTACGCAGGCTGACTAACTCCAAAAAGTCAGCATTCACCACCACACTGGCAGGAAAAGCAGTGGAGAATAAAAATATGGACTTACCTCAACCAGGACCTGAGGATGTGTTGGCAAAGGTGCCCAAACCATGAGCAGCAGCAGTAGCAACAGCATCTGGCACACGATCGGCTGGGGAGAGGAAGAAAAAGCACAGGGAGGCAGGGTGGGGACAGAGAAACACCAAAGTTAGTCCTCTTCTAATAGAAGCCGCTCCTCGTCCAGCAGTTGTATCCCTACAGCAACTCCAGCCGACTTCCCACATTCGGTGTGACATCAGGACATTGGCATGCAGGATGCCAGCTACAACACCCCCAGCCAGCTTGCTGGCGAGTTGCAAGGTGTATGCATGTGCCCAGTAATTTTGTGAGAGTCTGCTTCTGAGGGAGCGTGAAATGTGTATGTGAGAGTGAAAGAAAGAGAGAGAGAAATACAGAGAAAGGGAGAGAGAGAAACAAGAGAGCAAGAACGCTCCTATTTGTATGGAGAAGCATTTACCGCTCCCCCAGTGTGTGAGAGCCTGTACGTGTGTGGCTGTGTGTGCAAGCAAGCCTTGCCAGCAGTGTTCCTCCATGTGGGAGTGTCTGTTTCTATGGGTGTGTGTCTCAAAGAGGCAGTCTTTGGCCCTGGTGTTTGAAGCTGCTCCCTTTAGTGAGAGAACAAGTTTGCTGAAGCTGACAGAAGCTGCTGGGGAGTGACTGGGGGAGGTTCGCTCTTCTTGCACAGATAGTCAGCACTACAGCAGTTGACCAAAGAGAAAGGCATAAGAGAACAAAGCCACTCAGACAAATTGTACATATGCATGAAACTGGCATATGTGTTCCCTGGCCTCTGTAACTTTTTCTCTCTTTCTGTAAAAGAATAAAAGGAATAGCAGCAAGAGCACTAACCTACTAAGAGTATTTCTCTGTTCCAGGAAACTCAATGGTCCAGAATAAATGTTCATCTCAACAGTTTCAAGAGCACAGGGACCCAGGTCTCTGATAGAAAGGGCAGCTGATATCTCAAAGTTCCCTGAAAAGTAGATTATGCTGGATGTGTTTGTTTTTATAGCACTCTAGTGAACAGAGAAATGTTAGTGTTCCTTAGAGCCATTAGGTAATTATTTGGACTCACTATGGGGTTCTGAGTTATGAGATCAATAAAGTCTTCTCAGCCTGGTCTCATTTTCATGGCAACCTATTAGCAAACTTTGTCCCTCAAACTAATGATGTGGTTGAGTTTGATCTGAACCAACAAGTGTCACTCTGGAAAAGAGATATTTCAAACACTGCTGGGATCTCCAGGGTGAAACTAAAGAATTCTTGCATGCAGATGGGTAAAAGCTGCAAACTGTGTACGTTAACAGGCTGCTTTCTCAAGTTGTTTGCCTGCAAGGGTTTTCTTGAAACTCTCTGTCTCTGTCTCTCTCTCTCTCTCACACACACACGCATATGCAAACTCTCACTGGAAGCTATAAGCTTGTCACACTGTGGGATTCAGCATTTCAATCAGGCCTTTAAGCTTTGAGATTTTCCCAGTTATTGATATAAACAAGTAACACTAAATACTTTGATTTTTAGACAAACACCAGCAAAGCCTCTTCACTAAACTGAATTCTCTTGAAATACATATCCTTTTATAGAGTCTTGAGTTCAGTCCTCTTGCTTAAGGAAAAAAAATGAATTATAGGGGCTAACAACTCTCTCACAAAGCTACATATGGTATACTGGATCCAGATTTAGGTGGGTTTGATCCAGAGTTGGGCATATGCAACTAGATTGACAGAGATGGACTTCCTTCTATCCCTCACAGCCTCTCCAACTCCATGAAAATGCTATGCAGAATGTTAGGGGACCTTGCTGAACTGGATGAGAGACAACCTTCCTCAAATGGAGCACTTCTCCTAGCAGAAGACAATTGAGGATACAACCCAGTGGGTTAAGCTGATAAGTATATACAGAGGGCTAAAGTTGACACTGACCATTTCTGCACTACACTGTTATAGTGCTATTATTCCACTTTCTGTGGAATTCTGGGGTTTGTAGTTTACTGAGGCCAAGGAGCTCTCTGGCTAAGAATTCTAAAGGCCCCTCTCTAAACTGCAAACCCCAGGATTCCACAGGATGTCAAAAGTGGAATAATAGCACTATAACAGTGTAGGGTGGAAATGGCCATTGTGTTAAATGCCAAGCATCCAGCTGTAACTTCTTTCCTTTTTTATTTCCAAGTGAATGTGTGGGGGCCAGGCTAGATTGGCTCCATCATGCAAGAGTAGGAAAAAATTAAAATTTCCTTACCAGTTTTAAAAAATTAAATCCCCCACAAATGTGTTAAGGAGGGCTGGCCATTTGCACTGCTAATGAAATAACAAAGGACAAATGGGCCCAAAATTTCGGGCATAATGCTCCTATGGATATATGGGGGAAAATGTGGTCCAAAGATATAAAATGTGTAGTAATTAAAAAAAAAACTTAAGCAAGATGATGTGTGGATGGTATCTGATCCCAAATAAGCTGTGAAAAATGTCCCTGAATCTTTCAGACCAATGCTGGAGATGTCAAGCTAAGAGGACTCCTTTTTTCATATGTCCTGGACTTGTAAGAAGGCAAAAGGTTCATAGAATCATAGAGTTGGAGGAGACCACAACTGCCATTGAATCCAACTCCCTGCCATGCAGGAACACACACTCAAAGCACCTCCGCAAATGGCCATCCAGCCTCTGTTTAAAAACCTCCAAAGAAGGGGACTCCACTACACTCCAAGGCAGCATATTCCATGGTCAAATGGCTCTTGCCATCAAGAAATTCCTCCTGATATTTAGGTGAAATCTCTTTTCCTGTAGTTTGAATCCATTGCTCTGTGTCCTTGTCTCTGAAGCAGCAGAAAACAAGCTTGCTGCATCTTCAACATGACATCCCTTCAAATATTTAAACATGGCTATCATGTCACCTCTTAACCTTCCTTCTGTCAGGCTAAACATACCTATCTCCCTAAGCCACTCCTCATAGGGTAAAGTTTCCAGACCCTTCACCATTTTGGTCACCCTCCTCTGGACACATTCCAGCTTGTAAATACACTTCTTGAATTGTGGTGGTATTATTACTTGTCTTGATCTTGACTCTATATTCCTATTGATAACAACCCAGAATTGCATTGATTTCTTAAGCTGCCGCATCACACTGTTGACTCATGTTCAGCTTGACTCTACAGTGTGATGCGGCAGCTAAAAAAGCCAATGAGATTCTAGGTTGCATCAATGGTCTCATATGTTAATTTATTAATCATATGTTAATTCATATGTTAATCCAAAAAAATTTAAAAGGTGGGTTTTGTAATGTTACCAGAAATGTTTTATTGAGCATTATGGATAAAGAACTGGACATTAAATATGGATCACTTCTTTGATATATGACAACAGCAGCAAGAATATTATTTGCTCTAAATTGGAAATGCACTAAAGCACTGACAAGGGAATAATGGATTGATAAGGTGGCCGAGTTAGCCCTAACTAATTAATTAATTAATTAATTGATAGCCCAAGTGCCAAGTTAAGGTGGGTTCTAAAGGATAAGCCAGGTGAATTTTCTGCAAGATTGGAAACTGTTTATGGATTTTTTGAGCAATGAGAAATCTAATAATGTAATAACTTGAGATTATGGGTATTAGTAATTAGTAGGATTATTTAATTGGATCTATAATGGTAGAATAATATTTTCCTTTCTTTTTCATTTTCTTTTCATTACAGTTAGCATAGGGATATCATAGCCCTACCACGCTTTAGTTCTTTTTTCTCTGTTTTTCTTCTTTTCCTCTTTTTCTTTTTTCATTTTTGAATGCATATTACTTTGTGAATTAGTTTGTTAGTATTAAAAATCAACCAATCAATCAATGAAATAACAAAGGACTCATCAAAATCAGACAGGTAGGCCCAGCAGTATAAAATAAAGCTACATTAGTCATATTAGAAAATAAAAAGTACCTTTATAGGAGCTAGGAGACATTAAGGTTTAGAGCTGGTTTCTTTTACCACACATGACATTAATTGTTTGAATGCTAATTAAGGTGCACATTTTTGGTTATGGATATAGTTGCTGAACAACTATGGGAGCAAGGGAGGGAGAGGGGATGGAGTAACTTATTCCTTCCCTGCTACAGTCCTGACAAAAATGTACTCTGTGAAGCTATTTGCATTGCAAGGCTAACAACATCATGTCAAGTCAATCTAACCTACTGTACAGGTTTATTGTGATTTTACAATGCAGCTCGGAGCCCCTCAGAGGAGAGATAAGAAACATCTAATACGTTTAATGGAAATGAACAAAAATTATTTCCTATGTACATGTCATGAGGCAGCTCAGTATTTGCCAGAAGGATTAAGGAGACAGGAATAGAAAATCATCTTCATTCCACAGAGCCATTGTCAATTCTGTAAACATCTGTTTTTACAAAGAATAACAAACCAGCATTCTGCTCAGTGCTGGCTTGTTGTGGAGGAAGCAGCACAGTGTGCACTGCCCAGGTTTCCTTCCAATTATGTGGGAAATGCTGAACTAATCATAGACTTTGTGCTCACAGTTTGCTTACTGCAATACCCAAATCTTCACACTGGCTTGTGTCTCCATCTACAAGACAGGGAAATAAGCCATGCTTAGTTTTAGATTTATTTTTCTAGTTAATTAGGGAGAGACAAGTCAGGGTGCATACCCTTCAGCTGTCCCAATCTGGCAGGAACAGTCCTGATTAATCTTTTTCAGTTGCTTATGAGATGTCCCATTTTCTCTTTCTTTCTCTCACTTTCCTCCTCTTTTTTCAGCTTACTGCAATTGCTGAAAATTGAGTTCAAAGTACAAAAGTAGTTTGCATTGGATTAATTCAGCAGGGAAGAGAGGAAAGGAGGGGCAGGATCTCGACTACATTCTGTCCTTACTTGGCTACATGCACCCTGGTTTTCATCTGTGAAATGTTGGAGGATATGCATGCAGGATATATATGTCCCATTTGGATGTCAAAGTAAAGCACCACTGGCATAAGGAGTGCTTACTGTGGGACCAATCTGATAGCATGCAGCAACTTGGTATGTCATCCTGATGTCACATTCCTCAGCCCAGAATCTACTAAATCCTAATCTTCCCAGTGAGGTAATGCCAGCATTTTGTATGGCCTTGCTATATGCAAGGTATGTCTAACTGTGTCAAATCAGGCTGTATCAGTATACAAAGGAATCTTGTGGTACCTTTGAGAATAACGGAGAAAAAGACGTTTGTAGCATTAGCTTTTGTAAATTCAGACCATTTCCGCACTAGACTGTTATAGCACCATTATTCCACTTTCAACATCCTATGGAATCCTGGGGTTTGCAGTTTAGGGAGGGGCCAACTAGTCCCTCCCTAAACTGCAAACCCCAGGATTCCATAGGATGTTGAAAGTGGAATAATAGTGCTATAACAGTCTCGTGAAGAAATGGTCTCGGTCTAATTCATCAGAGGAATGGAGAGAGGCATCTATGGACAGAAATTTATGCCAATAAATTATGGATGTGGAGTGGGGGGATTTGAATAGTAATATATTGCTGTTATATGCCTTCAAGTTGATTCTGATTTATGGTGACCCTAAGGCAAAACCTATCACGGTTTTTTGGGGGGATGAGAGTGTGTCATGTGCCCAAGAGAACCCAGTGGGTTACCATGGCTGAGTGAGGAATCAGACTCTAGTCTCCAGAGTTATATTCCAATGCTCAAACCACTACACCAAGCTGGCTCTCTTTGAATAGTAATAGAAATGCAAAATAGTGATGGGAATGCAAAGCATATGAATAATAGAAGTTCCTTGTCTTTTGTGTTGATATGGGCTCCAAACCTGAAAAGACCAGATGTAATACAGTGGTCATGAGAACTTGTTACTAGCTGGGAAGTCCACTGGTGTTATAATGTGTGTGGTATGCCAGAAAACCATTGTCTCTGTTCTCTGTTCTCTCTCTCTCTCTCTCTCTCTCTCTCTCTCTCTGTGCAGAAGATGGAGACCATGCCTGCAGGGAAGATACATATTTCTTGTTTACCCCAACTGAAATCCAGTTCTTTACATATGATTTTCTGGAACAATACGCAATCATTGCATATATGTATTATGGAGACTAGATGTGGTGTGGGTGGCAGAACAGAAATGTGAAGGCAGATTATGTGTCAACAAAAGGAACTGTGATGAAGGGGAAAGCATTAGGAAATAGGAGCAAGAGTTGTAGGGCAATTTAACATTTGTCTTGCTTCTTCTTTTTCGGCAGTTTTATGTATTTGAATGCATTGTTATCCTTCTGGAGAGCCTTCAGGATTGAGTCATCTTTAGAAAGAGAAACAACCCCCCCCCCCGCTTTTGTGATGAATTAGGGAGTGATGTAAAACGAAATTGCATTCTCCTCTGAGTTGTGCTGTTTACAAAACAGGATCTCTCCCCCTCCTTCCCTGTCATTCTTTTTCTTGAAGTTCATCACTTGCACACTGTTGTTGAGGCTCAGAATGTATCATACAAGGCTATTCTGGAGAGAAGAAACCCAGTGATGACTGGTGAAGGAGCCCTACAAGGATGTGGTTGGACATCCTTTGAACTTGGCTTTCTTTGCTGGGTTATGGGAAAATGAAAGGGCCTGCTGCCCTGTGGAAGGAGGGGGATGAAGCTTCTTGCCATTGGCCGGAGCAGAAGAAAAGGGGCCAGCTGGCTCCTGGAGGGGAAGCTGTTTGGAAAGGCTCATTTCCAGGCGTCCGCGGTTGCAGACAGCCTAGCTCGGGCTTTGAGTTTCCTTCTGCATTGGGTGTTGCTGCCAGCTTTAACCCCAATCTAGGCAGATCCCAGCCACTGAAGTACACTGTAAACACACTTTTGCTGTGGCCAAGGCAGGAGCGAGCAGGATAAACCCAACAGGAACCAGACAGCCATAGGAGAAGTGAATGTGGAGGAGAACAGAAGAAGGTCTAATCAGAGTGTGTCTAGAGAAAAGAAAGAAATATTTTGGTTTACTGAAAGATGGATAGGGAGAGAGAGCTATAGGGATAAAGAGTAAGTGTGGCATTGAATGGTTTAAATCAGGGCTTTCCAGTGTATTGCGACATGTTAGTGTGTTGCCTTTAGTGTGTCGGTGTGTCACCTCCCTGGCCAAGAAAGACCCCCCTACCCGAGCCTGGCCCACTGCTGTTGTTCTGGGTGGAGCCTTTCCTTGGTAAGAGCGATGGCAGCGGGCAAGGATTGGCTGGGAGAAGGTTATCTTTCCCCCTGCCACCGCTCCTGCTGGGGCCTTTCACCGGCAAGAACTATGGCAGTGGGCAAGGACTGGCTGGCAGAGGGCTTTCCCCACCCTAGATACACCTCTAGGTACCTCTGGTTTGCTAGTGAAGCTGAATTACTGTGTCGCAAAATGATGCATGTCGAAAAAGTGTGTCACCAACATGAAAAGATTGGAAAGCTCTGGTTTAAATGTTACACTGTGGGCATTTCTACACTACACTGTTATAGTGCTTGTATTCTACTTTCAACCTCCTATGGAATCCTGGGATTTGCAGCTGAGGGAGGGGCACTTAGAATTCTCAGCCAGAGAGCTCTTTGGCCTCAGTAAACTACAAACCCTAGAATTCCACAGGATGTTGGAAGTGGAATAATAGTGCTATAACAGTGTAGCATAGACTTGGGAGACTGAGATTTTAGGCCATTTCCACACTAGACTGTTATAGTGCTATTATTCCACTTTCAACATCCTATGGAATCCTGGGGTTTGCAGTTTAGGGAAGGGCCTTTGAGGCAAACCCCAGGATTCCATAGGATGTTGAAAGTGGAATAATAGCACTATAACAGTCTAGTGCAGAAATGGTCTTAGTCTCCAGTGTGCCCTGAAACTTGATGACCTTGGGGCTGTCATTTTGAGCATGACCCATCACACAGAGTTGTTGCAGTGAGAATAAATTGGGGAGAGTAATAGCCATGTATGCCAAGATGAGATTTTTGGAGTTCAAACAGGATTAAATAAATAAATAAAATTCTCAGTCAAACAGTAACTATATCTGCTGGGTGAGGAGATACACTTGTGAAGATGAGAAACCAAAGATCTCATTGGGCTTCCTAAACTAGAAAACAAACTTGACTTTTTTGCCATGCGTAATTCTGGGGTTTCCACAATGACGAACTAGTATGGCACAAAGTTATAACTTTATTGAAAGTTATTTACTCAGGGAGGGGGATTTTTCTCATTATCTTAGGCAGTTTATAAATATGCCTCAAATAAATATAAGCCTTTCTTCATGTTGTTTACATTACAGTGAATTTGATAACATGGAGTGTATACCATCTTACAGTGCACGACAGTATATCACTGAAAGTAAGAAGATGACATCTCTGCATTCCAGACTGCCTCTGCAGTAACTACCTTGACTGCTACTTCGGAGTTATGTTCCTGCAGATTTATTCTTCACATAACAAATGAGCATGTATAATTTCAAGGCAGTGGCATTTCTTTTTGGTATAACAGAAATGACTTGAAAGGGTGTTACTGTCAAATGCTGCTGCATTTCTCAGTGGAACCTTCTGGATTGACTCTGCCTACCCAAGCTACCCACTGGATGTTTCTAGTTCCAGCTGAGTCTTCTTTAGCAACATAGTCTCACTCAGCTCCAAGTGTTCCCGTCCTCTTGTCTATCCTTTAGTCCTGACTTGCTGCTTAGTCCTGTTTTCTTATTTCATTCTTGATACTGCCTTTTTATTTGCTCTTTAGTTCTGTTCATATGGCCATGATCTTGACTTGTCCCACAGTTCCTGGCTTCAAGCTCCTGGCTCACATCTCATTGTTGTCAATGGACCAGCTCTGGCAGTCACATGCATTTAACCAAGAATCAGAAATTCATGGAAATTGTCCATGGTTCTTTGGCCTTCCTCTATTTTAGTAAGCATTTTCCTAAAGCAGATGTAAATCAAATGGCAGAGAGGAAATTCAGCAATTCATAAGCATGGCTGGACCTCATGAGATGTCTTATTCTCAGATGAAACCTAAAGAGGCAGTAGGTCTGCACTGGGGAATATGTAGCCCTCTGCATCTTGTTGGACTATAGCTTTCATCAGCCTCAGTCAGAAAAGCTAGTGGTGAGGAATGATGGGAGTTCTGGTTCAAGAATTTCTAGAAGATATTGTTTCCCATCTCTAAAGTAAGGCAAGAACTAAAGAATGAGGCCTGTGGTTGTTCCCAGGCTCAGCAAATAATGATAAATGATAAAGAACTGGTTGGCATCTGAGGCAAGGAAGGTCCTTAGGGAAGTGTTGTGACAGTGACTAGTGATATGAGCAATTACCAACCTCCTCATATGACAGAGATATTGATCGCTGCAACCTGGATGGAATCAACAAAACAAGGAAAGAGGCAGGCATGATGGCAACACTTGGAGATTTTTGCTGTATACACTTGCTGTATGCACTTTAGGCCGTCACTTCTTCCTATATTAACACTGAATTCTGATCTGAAAGATTGCTTATGCAGATTCATCCAGTTCCCCAATATACACGTGCCTGATACTGTTTGCAGACACTTGCAGGAGAATCACTATGAGGGAGAAATCAATACAATATAGATGTAAAGGTGTACTTTTCCAAATAGAGCTAAGAATAAAGCGGTGTCTTTCCCATCCCCCTTGCACATACAGATTCCATCTGGCCTGGCAGTTGAATTTTACTTTTAGTAAAATTTAGCTGCTCAAATTTTACTCGAAAAGAACAGCCTGCTACACATACAGTTCTCTCCTGCCACATTTAGTTGTCGCTCCCCAAACTACAGAATCTATTGCCTGCCGCAGCCACCTCACTCTTCCAAATGATAGATCCAGCCATGTACCTCCTCTGACCCTTTCTTATTTTTATATTACACAGATGCTAAATGAACCCAGCTACAAATTCAACTCACCAGGCAGCCCCAGGCAAGCTTATAACATGTAGCCATTCCTTAGGAATATGAGCATGCTAATGTGGTTGTACAGATTTCTGTGATAATGCATGTGAAGCTTTCTGAACAGAGGGACTGTGTTATGTGTAGAGAAATACAGTGATAAAATACCTAAAATGGATGGACATATATACAGGAAAGTTGCTCATCATAACATCTTTTTTTTTCCTCTTGGTGTATATGTGTGCATGTGTCTGCATGCATGCATGCGTGTGTGTGTGTGTGTACACACACACACACATATACGTATATACAGTACACAACCTTCAGGCAAAAAAAGCAGATACAAGAGGATACAGCAAGCTGCTGGCTTTGGGTTTGCTGAACCTGACCTGTGCTAAATGGAAGCAGAGCAGATGTGTTTTCCTTCTCTACGTACAGAGTACAAGCTGGACAAACCTAGCAGAGATAAGTGCCCTGTGGTTCCTCGGCTGGTTAAAAAGCACAGTCCCTTGCCCCAGTTACTGCAGAAAATATGGCAACAGGACAATAGAATGACAAAGAACTCGTGGAAGCCAGCCTCTTCCCCTGCTGCCCTCTGCCTGTGACTTCAAGCGGAGCTGGACTCAAAATCAACCTCAGGAGGTTCCTCCACCCAGTGGCTGGAACAAGGCCTGGAAACAGGGGCTGCCTGCCGAGTCATCACATTTTCCGTAGCGGTAGAAGTCACTGCAGGGAGCAGGATATAGGAGTGGGAGTGGGATTGGGGGTTGGAGACGCTGGAGAGCGTGGTACGATTGGAAACAGAACAGGCTGCAGGCTGAGGCACCAGCTGCGAAAAGCAAAGCCCGAAAGCCTTTGCAACTACCTGCAGACATCCACTTGGGGAACTGCTATGAGCTGCTTGATGCAAAGAAATGGAGGCGAGAACTGAACCTGTATTTGCCAGTACTGAAGAATACAACAAGGAAACTTCTTGTTATGGGATATTCTAAAGAAAGGGAGTGACTGAAGAATGGCATGTGGTGGGAAAAGGAAGGGAAGATCTTTTAAAAGATTTTATCTTTTTGAATGTGACCTAATAGAAAATTCTCTATAATTACTGATTAGACATTTGACAAGAGCTGAAGACAGCACTGCTGTCTCTTAAAAACTATGCAAAAAAAGATTTTGGGGCAGGCAAGTGTTCTCAAGCAGGGGAGAGAGAGAGGGGGAGAGGGAGAGGGAGAGAGATGCCATTGTCTTTTCACTCTGCTTGCAGGCTCATAGCTGCAGGGTGGGAGACAGAGCCCTGGTCACTCTAAATGTGCCGCTGGCCTCCTGCCCCAGAGCAGGAACAAACTAGCCATTGATCTTACTAGGTCATGTTTTTCTGCTTGCATATATATATATTTAGATCCTGATGGAGCATGTGGTGCCTGTTTAATAATGCATTTACAAGTATTTCACTCCACCTACTTTTTATTTAATTATGCTGTCCGCCCTCATTATACTCAAGTCAGTCTGTCACAACATTTTTAGCTACAGGCCTGCACAACTGTGAAAAGCAAGGGACCCTGCCCATCTCTGCATCCACAGCAACGAACCTATCAGGCCAGCTAGCTCCTTCCTGACTTGTAGGCTAAGCAAGCATCACATTTTGGTGCACATGGCCTAGCAAATCTGTGTAGCTTCTCTGGCTCTTTTCTGCAACACCATTTACAGGTTGTCTGTGCCAACATCTGATGCCACACAAAGTACACATGCCAAACAGGTTAAACCAGTTTCCAGGAAGCTATAGAACACTAACCCAATCCGCTTATAGGGCCATGCCCTGTTTCTCATAGCTCCAGCCAAGCAGGAATCAAGTTTCTTTTTAAGCTAAGCAGTAGATAATGTACAGAATTGAAAGCCCAAATTTCAGCCTTGTTATTACAGGCTAGCTTGCAGAGTCTTTACTTTTTCCTATTTACTGCCAAGCCCAGTGAGACTGTAAAGCCCACACCTGTGCAATGTTATAAAAGCAATAGGCAGCCTACTGTTCTCCAAAAGAATACAAACATGTGGCACCACCTTTAAGACTAACAGATTTGCTCTAGCAGGAACTTTCATGGCTTAGAATTCACTTCCTTAGATGCATACAGCATAATATTAGATGTCCATGTATATAAACACCATGCACATGGTTGGAGTTGGGACATGGACCATGCGTGGGCAGAGTGGAATTAGACACAGTAAGTAACAAATATAACACCAACACTGAGCATTGACCAAACTTTTGGTGATCACAAACAACCTGACAGTAAATAAGAAATGCTGCATTGTTAGCACCTGTTATTCATTGCCAACTTTTGTTCAGGAGTTAATCTCTGTTCATTGTGAGTTGCCTCTTGAGTACCAAACCATCTCAGTGGAAAAATTACACTTGACTCTTCTTGCAGGTCCTGTTTTGGAGATGCTCTGCATTGAAACCTTCTCTCACATTGGTTTCCAGATTTAAAAGCCAGGCCCTTGGCCAAAGAGGTTTATGTTTAACCCTGACCATTTTTTTAAAGTCATATTCAGTGTAGGAAATTGCCTGTGCACTAAACTTCATTTCCATTGCAACTGCAGTGGAAACTGTTGGAAACCAAATACCCAGCCTTTCATTTCCAAACCAAATGAGACAACTTGTTGAAGGGTTGCTTTCTGTCTTCCAAATTGGACTGTAGCCTCCATTCCATGGTTCCCTGGCAGGCAGAAACATGTCCCAGAAATATACCTACCTACCTACATACATACATACATATTTTCTCAGCTCAGAACCTGAAAATGTTTATGCTAAAATGGAAAAGTGTACCTTCTTGATACAGTTAGGATATGATAATGTACATATGTCTTAGGTCTAACCTAGCCCTGTGTTGACCCACAATGTTCACTGACTCACAAGTCAAATCTTTATTTCTTCTTGCTCTCATGTGTTAAATTTGGGATAAAAAAGGTCACCTTTGTTCCATTTTTACCCCTGTAATCCATTTTTTGGGGGGTCTCTTTTACATGTAGCTTGCACCCTGGTTTTGTCTCAACTTTGATCCTGCCCCAGGGGTAAACAGGAATGTGTTGATGTTTTCGTTATTTTTTTTCAGGAACCACCTTTTTTTTTCTTTCCGTCCTGAGAACATGTACACATAGGCACCACTGTATATCATTTAGTTCAGATTGGTGTGGAGGGTGTGAGTGCATTACCCAGCAAGGAGAACTGGGGACAGGCACAAAGGTAGTGGTGCTTTGAGGAGATCCAACAAAGCTTCTAGCAAGTCAGACTCCGCACTTTCCATTGCAACATTTTGCAAGAATCCAAAGGTCTTTGCCCCAGCCACATCTCACATGAAGTTTCTAAAGAGTGAATGGGGGCCAAGGAGTCTCTGCAGGCTCCCTCACACTGTTTGCCTAGTTGAAGAAAATTAAAAAAAGAAACAAACTTATATAACTTCTCTTGCCAAAATGAAAGAATGGCTGGAGAAAGAGCCTTCAGCTGGGAGTAACTCCTATAGATGTCAATGAGGCTTACTTCTGAGTGGACACATAATAGGATTATACTGAGCAAAGCAGAGATAATGCACAGGGGCATGCACAAATAAGGCAGATAGGAGGTGGCACTTAGCATAAAAATACAAATGAATAATTTGGCAAGCTCTGCACCAACACTCATATATTATTATAAATATAATACTTAAAAATCCCAGGGGGCAGGCTGCAGTTCATCCCAATCCATCTGGCCAAGACAATACCAGATTTCATGCTGATGAAAGACCTACATGCTGGCATACTCCTTCAATTGATTTTATACTGGCATATGGTTCATAAAGACTAAATCAAAGTTGGACTAAAAATGGTAAGCATGGTATGTCAGGGGCTGACCCGGATCAAAAATAACATGAAGCAGATTCAGGAGACGGTTTGAACATGCTATTGTGTAGATTTGTACAGGAGGAAGAATAGACTCAGTCTGGAATCCATAGATGATGCCCCACTTAACATCTGTCCATGAAAGATGTAATAGAGCAAGCATAGAGACGGATACAAGCTTTCCCCCCCATCCTCCCCCCAGTCCTGGTGATTTCTCTTTTGGGACACCTACCTGTTCTTGCTGTAGTTCCCCACAATTCAGTCTGCAAAGTCTCTGCCGGCTGTACAATGAGCACACACGGCTGCTGCTGGCGCATACAGCCTCCTGTCTGCTTTCTCAATTATGCACAGAGCACAGCTAGCAAGTCTCAGCTGGCCCTTGAGGGTTGCTTGCTTGGGCTCGTCCCAATCCCTTTCTCCAAAGTTCTCTGCTGAGAAGGGAATCAGCACCCAAGACCTGCACTGGGAAAAAGAAGGGAGTGGTTTTAAGCTGCCTTCTGCTTGGTCTTGAATGATGTGCTCTCCAAACTGCAGCCATCTGTGCACAGCCTCCATCTACTTGTGCTCTGAAGACAAACTTCTTCCATTCTCATCTTTCTTCTTTTGCATTTGTTCCTGAGAAAGGAAAAACAACATCTTTGAATGTGTTGGCTGGAGATGGTGGGAATTGTAGTTCAATACTTCTGGGGAGTGCTAAGCTGGGGAAGCCTGCATAGGAAATGGGCCAGCTGCTGCCCAGCCCTAGCTGAAGGACGGATTTCTTGAGGTTGGACTGCAAATATTGGATGCAGCTACAATGGCAACCAGGTATCTTTCCATAGGAATCATGTGTCATAAGGCAAATATTCACAGTCCTGCTGGATGATACTGAAAGTAGTCTTCTCTTTTCCCAGTAAAGGTTGGGTGAGTACCTTCATAAACCTTGTGGGTTCCCAAAAGCAGGATCACTGTGGATCCAGAGCTATGCTGAACTTTGGGTATGTATCTCACAGGCTTGAGGAACATTATGTTTTATCATGGCAATTCAGCAGGAAAATATTTTTGCTAAGTGAGGAGGATTCACAGGACAAAATTCAGGAATCTGGGATATTTTGGGGTGAATGAGCAGATTTATGGTGTCTCTGTGTCCTACTTTGCAGGGGACAGCACTTTATCTGGCAGTGTTCTGTAGCTGAAGAACTGTCCAGTTTGAAAAGGTAACAGCCACAAGAAGAACAGCAAGGCCCTTGGAACTGCCATGTCAACAGTTAGCATGCACTCGACAGATTAAACAGGTACAGAGGTCACCTGGGGGGTATCCATACTATTCAGTCATAGCAGCTCAGTACCACTAAGTGCCATGGTTTCAACCTATGGAATCGTAGGATTTGTAGTTTGATGAGGGATTTAATGAGCTCCATTCTACTCCCATGAAAGACAGCACCGGAGCTTTCTGGCACAGATTTTGAAGTTGTTTCCTGAAACTACATCCCTCAAGATTGCACAAGATGGGGCCATGACAATTAACATGGAATCAAGTTCCTATAGTTGTGCAGTGAAGATACACTCCTGGTCACATGAGATGCGTTGTATTTTCACTTTAATTATAGTAATTATTTCCAAATTTGTCTCTACATGTACTATTACTTGTTAATTTTATGTTTTTTCTGGAAAGAGCATGAAGGCTTCACAGAGATATATTGTCTCTGAATATTGAAGCTCTATCCAACCTTTGAGATTTTCAGGTTGAAAAACTCAGATTTAATTTTGTTGGATTATAAGAGACAGCTAAAAACAACACAGTGCAAAACCTCAGAAAAGTGGGCAGCAAAAGTGGAAAACAACTTTGCAGTTTCTGCATATTGATGGCTAGCAATTCTAGTTGACAGCTAGTGTCAAAGCAGAGGTTGGAAAAAAAATTTTTTGGGTGACTCCCATAATCTCCAAACCAGCATGGCCAATGTAGTTACAGACCAAAAATGCATCTTTTCTAAATTCTTATGAAGTCACAGTTGGCAACTGAAGTACGCTTAAGCAGTGAAATTAAATATAGCCATAATTAAATGCCAGCGATTTATGGTGTATCTGTAAGAAAATAGGGGACTGGGCTAGCCAAGTGTTCAGTAGCAGATACTGTTAACCCTGAGCTGTGCTGAGTTTGAGAATGGAACTGAAATAAAGGGTGATTGGTTAAAAGCAGGGCCCCCAGAATTGCTTTTAGGGTGGGAGGGCTTAAGATTGGCAGGCAGATCATTATGAAATTTGTGTACCTGCATGCATATTTTCACAAAACAGTAAAAACACAAAATACAGTGAGTAATGGCTAGAATCCTGTATCAGATTTCCTGGCCCAACCCCCTTGCAAATCTGACGGAAATGCCATTCACCCCTGCCCCAAAAACCAGCAGAATGGACCTCCTCCTCCTTCTGCAGCTGATACTCAGTAAAGTAGGTTGGATAGTGAATTATGATTGTGGGAATAGTTTCATAATAATGACTAAATAGTGACTGTGAATATGAAACAGTAACCTAGATTTACTCATCTCTAATTCTTTCATATTCGCTATTTTGTATTCACTGTTTTCCAAGATTGTTACTTTCCCCTGCCAACCTACTTTTCTGGGCTACATGGGAGAAGGAGATCCATTCTGGGGCTGATTGGAGTGTGAGTGAATAACATTTCCATCAGTTATTTCCTGTCAGGCCGGGAGAGGTTACTTAAGTTATATATACTTAAAGGTACATCCAGACTGATTGAAAAATCCCAGATATTGTTCCCGTTCTTTCCAATTTTATTGTTATTTGTTGTTGTGTGCCTTCAAGTCATTTCCAACTTACACAACCCTAAGGCAAAGCTATCTTGAGGGCTCAGAGTGTTATTACTTTTAAAGCCCTACGTGATTTGAATCCAGGTTACCCAAAGGATTGCTTTCTCCCATACAATTTGCTCTCAGGTTCTCTGAGAGACTTCCCGGAGAATTTTTCTTTGGCTATCCCCAGACTATGGAATGACCTGCCACAAGAGATTTGTTAGCTCAAGATGCTATCTGAGTTTAAATCAGCACTAAAGACCAATCTCTTCCAACAGACCTATCCAAATTATTTTTAAATTACAGTTGTCAAGTTTTTATTGATGGGTTTTTATGTTTTCATTTTATGTTTTATTATATATTTTATATTTATAAAACCAGAAATGTTTGCTGTTATTCCCTGCCCCAATCCACAGGGTGAAGTGTTAAGAAATGACAACAACAATGGTAATGGTGCAAAGATGGCTATGAACATCTTGAGTGGTAGCTCCTCAAGGGCTCAGCTACACTTTTGCGCCTTCCGCATGAGACTGTTATAGTGCTTTGATTCTACTTTCAACATCCTATGGAATCCTGGGGTCTGTAGTTTCAGGAGGGGCCGCCTGGCCCCTCCCGAAACTACGAACGCCAGGATTCCATAGGATGTTGAAAGTGGAATCAAAGCGCTATAATGGTCTCATGCACTCTTGGTGATCCTGATCCTTGGTGCCTGATAATTTTGGGGCGAGTCAGACTCCCCAGCTGAGACTTAGGGGGACTCCACCCATTCTGTTCCAGGGCTGATGATGAAAAAGTTGTAGGTCAACAGGGGTCAGAATGATCAGGAAACTGGAAATGTGGACTAGGAACATGCAGAACAGGTTTGGAGAAGCTGTAGCTCTCCTGATGTTGCCAGACTGTGGCTATTTCCTCACTACACTGTTATAGTGCTATTATTCTATTTTCAACATCCTGTGGAATTCTGGGGTTTGTCGTTTACTGAGGCTAAAGAGCTCTCTGGCTGAGAATTCTAAATCCCCCTCCTTAAACTGCAAACCCCAGGATTCCACAGGATGTTGAAAGTGGAATAATAGCACTGTAACAGTGTAGTGCGGGCATGGCCTATGACTCCCAAAAGTCCTATGTACCCTGGCAGTGGCAATGCATGATGGGAGATGCAATCCCACAAAGCCAAAATGTTGCCTTCAGATACAGTGGGAGATGCCGCTTCTCATTGTCACTGCTGTAGGAAGACACCACCTCTTGCCTGGAATGGGCACAACTTTCCTTACTTCATGAAGCAAAATGTTTGAGGTGAGCAGCCAGCCCTCCTTTGGAAAAGATTCATGCAGCTTAAGCTTTTAGGAAATGGAAATATTTTTAGATTAAAATGCTTGTGAAGATTATGGGGAATTGTGCCCTCTTGTGGTGCATAAGTATGTTGCTTTAATATACTTCATTTGAAGATACATCACATGGAGGATGGTGCATTGTCGATCAGACCAAAGAACCATTCATTTTTCTCTTTACTCCCATTGAGAGTGCTGCTCAGAGCTAGTGGTTCCACAGAACAGGCAGAAAGGAAGGGAGGAGAACTCACATGGAAGTAAACTGCTATAGTCAGAAGGGCCAGTGGACTTACTACTTTAAGAGGGGAAAGTGAAAGTGATGTGGAAAGAGAGAGCAAACAATTAACAACATGTTCCAGATTCCAGACATGCTCCAGATGTGCACGCCTTTGAGGCAGCCCAGCTTTCTTCCGAACTTGGCGTTGCTCATGCATTATTTAACTGCATTTGTATCTTTGGGGCAACACTTATGTGTTGCAACATTTATTCATGCTTATAATACATAATTATTGAATTGCTGCATTGCATAATTGTTTTATTGAGGCTGATGTATGTGCACATGCACACACACATACATATGCACACATTACACACATTTAGAAAATGCCTTATGGAATACAGCCCAACACTAGCTACAGGAGGATGAGAAAAACAGCATAGCACACCATCTCACTGTAAATTCAGTGGTAAACTCTCAAATATATAAGACATAGGAAAGAAGGTTTCATTGGGGAATTCACATAATCATTAATAATATAATAGGGAGGAGAATAAGGATATTGTATAAATTCACCATCCACAATGTAATGTCCTTAAAAAAAAAAGTTAGATTACAACCCTCAACATCCACTGTGAACATGACCATTGAATTTGTAGTCCAATATATCTGGAGGGCATCATATTGGAAAAAGGCACTAACCAAAAGCTTCCCACACTGAACATTAGAAAATTGATATAAAAAATAAAAACCAACCAACCAAAAATAATGGCCAGAATCCTGTATGGCAGTTACAAATGTGCAACCTTGAGTTATGTACTCATGACTTTTACGTATTCACTGTTTTTGTCTTTGTAAGCAACCTTGAGTTCCATTGTCGGGAAAAAGGCAGGATATAAATGAATTGTAAAAAATAGTAATAACAAAAGGGGAAAGATCATAGCTCTGTAGCAGAATACCTGCTTGTAAAAGGAGTTCCTTACCAGATTCAGTCTTTAGCAGTTGCATTTCTTTTTCAAAGAACTTTTGAGAGGTAGTACATCTGGGAATATTTTATTTTATTTATATCCTATCTTTCTCCCTGCACAGGATTCAGTGCAGCATCATTTAAAACCAATTACAAGTAAAAGCTATTAATACAAAAGTAAAAAAAAAAAATTAATCTACTTATTTAAAAGATAATAAAATACAGATACATTACCCCCCCCCCCTTAAAAGCTCAATCCATTGCAATGAGTTAAAAGCCAGAGGCCTGCTTAAATAAAAAGACAAGGGTGGGACCCTCCCATGAAAGGAGTTTCACAGCTTGGGAGCTGCCCACCTTGTAAGCAGACTCCTACTCAGAGCCTTTAGAGAGTTGGGGTCTCATGGGGTATTCCACAGCTAGTGACAAATGGGGGACTTTAAAGCAGAGCTTGGAAAAGTCACTTTTTTGGACCACAACTCCTAAAATTCCCAAGCCAGCAAGGCCAGTGGCCATGCTAGCAATGAGTTCTGGGAGCTCTAGTCCAAAAAAACTAAGACGATTTCCCTACTAGACTGTTATAGTGCTATTATTCCACTTTCAACATCCTATGGAATCCTGGGAACCCCAGGATTCCATAAGATGTTGAAAGTGGAATAATAGCACTATAACAGTCTAGTAGGGAAATGGACTAACTCTGCTAATTTCTCCTTTAAGTGGATGGACCAATGACCTGATTCAGTATAAGACAATTTCATATGCTTGTGTTCATGTGTACACCAGCATGGTGTAGTGGTTTGAGCATTTGACTGCAACTCTGGAGAACAGGGTTTGAATCGCTATTCAGCCACGGAAACCCACTGGATGACTCCAGAGTCACACTTTCTCAGGTTCAGAGAAAGGCAAAGACAAACTCCCTCTGAATAAATGTTGTCAAGAAAACCTTATGGTAGAGTCACCTTAGTGTCATTGTGTAAGTGAGAGATTACTTCAAAGCATGCAACAAGAAATCCTGTGAAGGAGACAGATATTTTTGTTTAACTTCTTAGTTCCTATTCTTCGGAAGATGTATCATTCAGTGAAGTATGCTGATGATATTGTGTGGGTGGGTGCATGCACACATGCACATGTGTAAGAGATTGAGAGGCAGAGAGAGACTTGCCCAGGACTTTGTGTGCTCTGCTCTGCTGTACTCTAAAACTAGCGACAAACAACTTAAATTCTGCCAAAGTTCCACAGCTGAATTCTGAAACCTGTATAGATTGATTCTAGTGACTTGGGCCTCTCCCAGCAGACAGATGGGTTCTGAAATGCTTGCTACAGAAAAGAATAAGCTGAATTTATGACTTTGATACTTTTTTACATTAGCTTGGCAATTTGAAGTTAGGAAAGATATGGAGGCAAAGGACAAACTGGGGAAGAGATTTTTTTCTGTTAGTAAACTGCTTACACAAGTTTTCTAGCAATGGGGAAGGGGAGATCAATCACTCTCATACTTTTGATTATGTTGTTTTATATTTTTCTAACGTATACACCTGGCGTTGCTCAGGATTTTGTTTCCTCATAGGTAATACTTGTTAGAAAGATTTGAGATACTGGGCCTTTCATTTCTCAAACTGTCCTGTCCAGTACCTGTAACTTTTCCCCGTATTCCCCAATCCAATCTGTATTTAGAGTTATTAACATGCAGAGGTTGGGCTCCTGAGGGAATACACTGCCCTCCTCCTTGTTGCTAGGCCTCATCTCCATAGCATCTGGCCAGGCCCAAGAGCTCTCCAGCTGAGAATTCTAAAGGCCCCTCCTTAAACTGCAAACCCTGACATTGCATAGAATCTTCTCAGGCAGCCAATCATATGAGGTATTCGCCTGACACAGACGAACAAACATACAAACTTTAATTTTTATATAGTAGATTTTTGTTTGCTTGCTTCCTTGAGAGTCCTTCTTTTATCAGGCTTGCTTTGTGGGGAAGGGAAAATCCAGCGAGGGCCCGCTGTTTAACTAGCCACAAGGAACTGGATGGCTGGCCAGGGATGGTTTTGGAGTCCATTCTAACACTGAGTGTAACGGGATGCTGGATCCCATTAGCAAATGGGCTAGAATGCTTCTCTGCTATGTCGCATTTGCATTATCATTTACCACTAATAAAGCTTATATTGTGGTAGTAACAGGTGGCACCGAATGAAGGCTTGAGGAGGCCTGGAACTACACCCAGTTCCACAACAGAACAATGATGTCAGTGGAACACGTTTCTATCATTTTTCTCATTTTGAATCCTGTTCCCTACATTTTTTACTTCTTTGCATTTTTCCTAGTCTTGCTAGGCAAGGGTGGGCAAGCAAAAAGTCATGTAAAATGATGAAGGCTTACTACAGCCCCACCCTATAGTCCTCAGCAACTGCAAATGATCTGCCATTCACTTTCAAGGATATCTTTCCATCCGCAGGAGCCAGAAACTCTTTTTTCCCTTCCAGAGAAAACCCAAGCTTCCCAGGCTTCTTGATTTCTGCACCCAGATTCCCAAAAAGCTGTAGTATCCACACAGCTTTTGTCACACTAAAATGCCCTTTTCTAGTGCCTAGGGCAGGAAGGAGCAAAGTGAAGCCTATGGGCAATGCCCAAAGTGCCCGAAAATGATTGCTGGGGGTGTGGAGGGCATTTTCACCACGTTTGGAGTCCCACTGGCCTCCAAGGGATCAAAACAAAAATTGATTTTTTCCCCCAACAATAATAATGTGTGTGTGTGTGTGTGTGTGCGCGCGCGCATACCTATTTGCCTCAGAATAACTGAAAATGCCCTTCAGGGCCCTGGAAGTCCCCAAAGCATGCCCCCTACAGGGCTTTGAGGTACATTCGGGGAGAACAATGATTTTTTTTTTTTGACAGAGTAGGTGTGGTGGGGGGTGTGGTCCTCCAAGGTCTCCTGGAGAGCTAATGCGCCCCCCCTCCCCATCTTCCACAGTTGCCTACCGCCTGGCTTAAGTGATACGCTAAATGAAAAACAGGACCAAATGAGAAACGGTCCATTTAAAATGAATTGGATTTGAAATGAATGCTGTGAGAAACAACATGGGGACCAATGGATTCTTTTTTAACCTGATAGAACTGCTCTTCTCTAGCATAGCAGAACTATAGGGGTGCAGAATTTCTGTTTCAGAAGGGCAATGCTTTTATTTTGCCTCAACTCAGCTGTACCCCTGAGATTCTCAGAGCATTTTTGGGTGATGCATGGAGTGAAAAGATTTAAAATAAATATATAGTTTGGAAGTGACACTTTAAAAATCATTATATTACTGTAACATATGGTAAGAAGGAGTAACTTTAAAAAAATTATTGGTAAAACATATTTTTAGTAAGAAGAGTAATATTGGCTCATCATTCCTAAATTGTTGGTTCTGAAAGGTAATGGGGAATTTCTAGACAATTTGGTGTTTTTAATATGCTCTTCAAAAGAATCATGGGATGCTATCAAATAACACAGATTATTTTTAGCTGCTTTTCTCTCTCTCTCTCTTTTTTAACACATTGCAATTAATATTGGGAACAAATTACTTTCCACGTATCAGATGAATTAATGAATTAAAGGAAATGTCCAGGGCATGCTGGGAAAATAAAATAGTGACCTGCTGGAGATCATTCCTGAATTAATATTCTTTGCTGTCATAGTGGGGCAGGTGGGGAGGGGGGACCCTACACAGAGGAAAAAAACATTTCCTTAAAAAAACTTGACAGGCCCTCGAGCAACAAAATTAATGTAATTGTACCAAATGAGTGATGAAATGAATGAAATGTTTAATAACAAAATAACAAATAACAAAAATAAATGGAATAATGAAGAAAGAAAAATACTGTACTTCCTTAGCAAAAAGTTTTTCTCTACATTTCTAATAAATATTCCCTTCAGATTATTCACAAAGTTGCTTTTAGCTGACATGACTGGGTGTCCTTTCACATTACGCAGTTATAGCACTATGATTCCACTTTAACTCTCATGGTTCCATCCTATGGAGTCCTGGGATTTGCAGTTTAGGAGGAATATTTAAGAAGGCTCAGTCACACAGCTGCAGTGCTTCATCAGACTACAATCTACATAGGAAACTGCTATGGTAGCTATTGTGCAATCATAGCATTATGACTGTGCAGTGTGAAAGGGCCCCTGGTATGAAACTGAGCAAACTTTTTCTTAGGGAGGTATGTCAAAGATGTGAGGACCTGGATGGAAATGATATTTGGAAATGTATGAAAAATGATTGAAAAACTTGTCTTTCAAGTATTGAAAAAAAGCTGATGAGAAAAATCCTGGACTGACAAGAATCTTCACTCTGCTACTTATGCAGAACAAATTGCATGGGGGGCTTATTTCTGAATGAGGTGGGAGGGGATTAACGGACAGAACTAAAAATATACATAATTTTTTTAAAAAATCAGCTTCTGCCTTCTAAAGTTGATTAAAAAATTATCGCATTATGGAAAACCTCTCTGTTAAAATCAATTTGAGCTAAAATACATGAACAATATTTTTAAATGATTTATCCAAGATATAGTTCTCAGTTATATAAATAAGGAAGTTTCTAATAAATACTGGGGAAATTGTAATGATATGGGTACTTTCTTCCACATGTGATAGTGTTCTCAAAAGTCCAAAGATTTTGGGTGGTAGTTTTCACTGAAATGAGAAAAAATAACAAATCAAAAAATTAGACTTTCCCCAATGCTCGGTTTATTCTCTTTGTTCATAGATGAAAACAAAACTATTATTAGTAAAAAAAACTAATATCATTTGTGTAGCAGCTCAGATGGTGATCGCTGAAAAATGGAAAAGCCTAAACAATTTCACTCTGGACTGTTGGTATGAGAACTTGTGGCCTCTTGCTCTCATGGAAAAACTAACACAACAGCTTTGCAACTCAAGAAATGAACTCCATGAAGACTCTTTTATTAGAGGTTGGTTTCTGCTTATCTGTTTTCTTAATAGAAACAGAAATAATCTAGATCCATCTGATTCTCATGTTGGTCTTTGGAATGATAACTTGAAGGCTACACAAGGAAATGTGTGTGTGTGCGCGCACGTGCACGTGCGCATCCATTTATAATATGTTTGTTAAGGAATGCTGATAGTCTGTCAATTATATTTTGTTCTGTTGAATTTTCTTAAGTTATATTTCTTTCAATAAAAAAAATGGGGGGATCTGGATTCATAGACTTACAGTGCTAATACCACATGGGCTCAGCCTAGAGGATAGTACCAACATCCACTGAAGAATGTTGAAACAGAGCGTGCTAAGCGACTACACTGGAAGCAGCTCGGTTTTACCTTTAGCAAATGAAGAAGGCAGAGAGACAACACAAAAGGAAAAAGAGATGGTGAGTGAAAAACAGGAAGGGCACAACACTCAGTCATAATTTCTCGATGTTATATTTTTCATTTTATTGGAATGGGCTTCTGTATGACAGGTGGAGAGAAGCAAAAGTCAGTGAAGCTGGCCTCATGGAGAGTTCATTGTGAGCTTCTTTCCCTTTTCCTCTTGGTGGAATGGCTGCTGGATCATGTCTGGTGGCAGCTGGTGGCTTCCATGTCAGTGGGAGTGATCACTCCACTCCAGGATTTAGTTTAAACTTTGAAAGAGATCTTCAAAGTACTGAATCTGTTTTGGATAACAGGTGCCATATCTTGGAGAACTCCTGTAAAACTCAGACTAAAACCTTTAAGGATTGATCCCCTGATCATACGCACAGAGACATTTGGACTGTGAGACTTAACTAAATAAGGCCTATAGCAAGATGGAAATGGAGAGTGTTTTTTTTTAATTCCCTTGTTATTTCAAATTTTCCTCTTCTTCCTCTTCTTCCTCTTCTTCTTCTTCTTCTTTTAAACAAACCTGAATAAGAAGCTTGTGTCCTTGATGATTAAAGTCTAAATTGATCCCAAGAGAGATACTGTTCCCCGCTCTAGTTTTATTTTGCAAAGAGTGCAAAGTCTGGGTACAGAAACCTTCAGATCTAAAACAGAACTGAGATGTTCTTAACCGCTTCCTCTTCCATGTCTGCTCTTTCTCGTTCTCTCAACCATCCTGTCAATTTCACTTCCTGTTATTGATGATTACAGCCCAAAACAAAGTGAGGTTGAGCTTTGAAAAAATAAATGAATGTAATGAATCAGTTACCTATAAATGTTAACACCCACACATAACATATTCTGGTGTTAGTTAAAAATAAAACACAACACAAATGTACTAAGTGCAAATTTGCATTTACAGATGAGAGGCTTTTAAAAAAACCACATACACTGTATTTAAGTAACAGAGAAAGCACATTCTGGAATGAAAAACTGCATGGGCTTTAATAACCCAGAATAGGTCCAAATGCACCTGCAAATAATGTGAGCAACAAGAGGGAGTTAGTTCACTGCAATTCTGCAGTCCTGCACACACAACATCCTAACAGGCTAATTTGCAACATCGCAAACCCCAGGATACCATAGGATGTTGAAAGTGGAATAGTAGCACTATAACAGTCTAGTGCGGAAATGGCTACAGTCTACTACTATACTGAGAGAAGGATGACCAGCTGAACACAGTGGAGTGTTTGTAAAGTAAGTGTGTTGCATAGGAGTGCAGCCATAGTCTCAGAGATGGAGACCATATCCTCCAACACTTCCCAAATAAAAGCCAATGTGCTTGTAGCCAACCAACATCATAGTGAGGTCAATGGCAAAGGTGATTAATGAGAAAACTATGAGAGGCTGCAGCAGTTTGTTTTGCCTGAGCCTACAGGGAAGGATAAGATTCCATCCCTTCCTCTCCTCTCCCCTCACTGTGTTAACTGAGTGCAAACTACTTTTGCACTTTGAACTCAAGTCTGCGACAAATGAAGTAAGCTGAGGACAAAGAGGGAATGTGGGAAGAAGGTAAAGAACTGGGACACTTTAAAAGCAGTTGAAACGGTGGATGATAGAGGGTATGATAAAATCATTACAGGACAAGAACAACTTAAAGACTAGAGTCCAGGTATGTTACATTTTTGGACATCGGCAGCTTCCAAAATCCCTCAGCCAGGATGGGCATTTGTCCAAAAACATAATTTTCCCAAGTTCTGATCTAGTATCACACAACGTTAAGGTTAGCACCATGCAGATACGTACCAAAATCCTTTGTAAAATAAAATTTTACTAAACAATTTCAAAGAGTTTTTTTTTTAAACATTTATCAAATATGTTTTAGAACAGCAGGCCTATCAAGATTACACAATACGTACAGTATTATGGAGCGATAACATTTGACTCAGCAGGAGTTCATCATATTGCACCTGCACCTGCACAGACACACAAACAGAGAGAGAGAGAGAACAAAAGGAGTCCCCATGCCTTTCCCATCCCCCGCCCCCACCAGCAGAGTATATTAAGGCAATGTGATGTGCAATCCATAAATAATGCAAAAACTCCTACACATTTTCTTATTTAGCATTACGGATATCACTGGTTTCTGCATATTTTTTTAAACTCACACATTTCGTGAAATTATATCTCCTTAAGAAGCCTTCTGGTTTTTGAAACAGTTCAGTACATTTATAGGAAATCTTCAAATTTTGAAAGCCAGGAATTTATTATACAGTTCAAAGGTTTTCTTGCAAGTAACATTTATATAATTAATTTGTTGTAAGCTTGAAATGGGTTTGCTTTCTATTCTCCATTCAGGAACCCAGGCAGAGAACCCCAAAGAAAATGAACCTCTGATAATCAGTTGAATAACATTATTTCTATTTCTTGTCAAAAGCTCTAAATCTCTCTCTCTCTCTCTCTCTCTCTGTGTGTGTGTGTGTGTGTGTGTACACAGACATAGACCCTTTTCGCATGGCATTTTCCATGCGAAAGAGGGCCTGGAGCGTCGCACGATTGTGAGGAGCGATCTGCACGACGCACTCACAATCGCACGATGCTCCAGGGGCCGGCAGGCGCCGATCACACACCTTTTCATTTTTGGCTAGAAGCTGAAAATGGTGCACGATCGTGCATTGCTCCCGGGCCCTGTACGCATTTACCTGATGTGCGGAGCCTTCGGAGCCATGCTGGTTGTGCTTCCTGCCCCAGCGCAGCCTGGGAAAGTCCCAGGCTGCGCTGTGGAAGGAAGAGGCGGGGCTCTCGTGCGAGCAGGCGGCTCATACGGAGCCAAAGGACCCTGGACGCGAGAGCCTCTCGCTGGAGGCTGCTCGCGCGATCCCTGCACCCCAGTGCTGGAAGACAGTAAGGTGCGGAAAGGGCCATAGATATAGATATTTAGATGTATAGAGAATGATGGACTAAGACCTGAGGAGACCATGGCTCAAATCCCCACTTAGCCACAGAAACTCGCTGGGTGACCTTGAGCAAGTCACACATTCTCAGCTCCAAAGGAAGGAAATGGCAAACCTCCTCTGAATCAGTCTTGCCAGGACAATCCTATTATAGGGTTGCCATGAGTTGAAGTCAACCTCAAGTCACATAACAACAACAATTCTGTATATTATATCACGAGGCCATTTACCCCATATGATTTACTTTTATCCAAAGACAGACAAAAGAATACTTCATACAATGGTGATATTCAGCAATAATTTAAGAGATCACGTGACCTCAATACCCCAAAAACATGTGAATGCTACACATAAAACCCTAAAATAATTGTTGTTGTGTCCCTTTAGGTCATTTCTGACTTATGGTGAACCTAAGACAAACCTATTGTGGGGTTTTCTGGGGCTGAGAGTATGTGACGTGCCCAAGGTCACCCAGTGGGCTTCCATGGCTGAAGGGGAATTGAACTCTGGTCTCCACAGTAGTAGACCAACGCTTAAATCACCACACCTTGCTGCCTTTCTCCTAAAATAATTTGGGACGTCAAAAAGGGCCTTGTTTGACTGTTTTGGGGGAAAGGAAACTGAGCATCTTATGCCTTTCTAACCTATTGATAAGATAATTTGATTTTAGCTAAATATCTACGCTCTTTAAGTGGTATTTTTCGAAGTTTCTTTTTTAAACCCAATGTGCTTTGATCCTTGCTCAGCTATAAAAAAAAGAAAAAAGAAAAAGATCAAGTGCTAAGAATCCAATAAGAACATTCCCAGAAAAACATTCATTTTTATCACTGAAATTCTGTCCTTGACAGTTTAAGTTTATTCTGTCTTTGCAAATCCTTCTTAACATCATTCCGTATCTTAACATAATTATTCTTCAGTAACTTGCAACTCATATTTGTCCTGGTAAAACATAGACATTTCACCTTTTTCTCAAATTTTAAAATCTGTCTTGTCAATCTACTGTATTTGATCTTATTTTCTCATATTTTTTATTATCATCATCATTTTTTGTTCATTGATATTAAATCCATCCAACTCTCCAAATTCTTTTAACATCTCCAGTAAAGCTTCTATACTCTTCAAGGCATTTTCCAACATGATAGCTAAGTCATCTGCAAATGTCTTTAACTTGAAGGTTTCTCTTTTTGATTTTTAAACCTTTAATTCTTTTTTCTTGTCTTATGAAGCTACTCATAAGCTCAAGCGCTAAAATAAACAGGAGATGAGAGAACAAACATTCTTGTCTTATATGTTTTTGTATACCATACGGTTTTGTTAATTCACCATTAACAAAAATTTGTGCCTGCTTGTTTCATAAATCACTTTAATCCAAGTAATAAAATTGTCACCAAAACTCATATTTTCTAGAACTCTGAATTTAAAAAAAACAACAGTTCAAATTATCAAATGCTTTTTCAGCATCCAAAATATAAATGCCACCTGTTTCTCATTATGTTTTTCAAAGTATTCAGGGAAGTCCAAAATACATCTAGTCTTGTCTCATAACTGTTTTTTCGGTAAAAAACCCACTTTGGTCCCTATGAATAAAATCCTGTAGAATGAACTTTAATCTTTCTGCCAAAATCTTTCAGCAAGAATCTTACAGCCATTATTCAGCAATTTACTAATTATGGAATTACTCACTCTGGAATTTTTCTGACATATTAAAGCCCAGTTAAGGCCCACCTATACAGAGGGCAGCCCTATATTTGAAAGTATCCTGCATTTGAAGGGCTGTCTGATTCAAGCCCCTTTTAAAGATAAAGAACTATAAGACAAGTGAGAAGAGGTCCATTCAACACCTTTCAACAGCAAACTGGTCATCAACATGCTCACAGTCATCCTGTTTGGAAGACACAAACATTCAGCATTTTGCGGGATGCACATTTTTTGAGATCTTGATGACAACTATTTCCTGACTCTTAACCATGACATTTAATGGTTTTAAGGTAGTTGGCCAGTTTAGTATTTTTTCACAGTCATCAGCATAATGAGAAGTTTACTGAAGAAAGTATCTTGAAACAAAATATAACCCGAAATTCCTGTCTATTTCACATACTCATTATGCCTCATTAATATCTTATATATTTTGATGTTTACTGGCTTTGTATCCATTAATTCTTATCCATGTCTTGTAAACATGGGCTTATAGTTTAGGGCTTATAGTTCATTTAGTCTATCACTCCACATGGTTTTTGTGATACATTGAGTACTCCTTATGCTGTTTTGTATAAAATTTGATGTTCGTTGTCTTCGTATCAATCCCTATCCATGTTTTGCACACATTTAGGTGCTTAGTAGCTTTAGTTTATCTAGTTGGTAATTTTTATTATATATTCATATTTTTTCAAGTGCAGTTAAATTTGTAATTACATGGCAATTTGCAGTTGTGTGCTCTTTAAGCATTTTGGTTTGTTTTGTTTCTCACTGCTGCCCTTTTGTGTTATTTGGATTTATTACGCACCTATAAATACACATCAACAAAACATATGCAAATATTCATGGAAACCTTGTCTTCTTTTCTCTTTTTAGGCGAAGCATTTCACTTTGCTTGTGACACATTAGTGGCCACCATAAAATCAGTGCCTAAAGGAAAATTAGGTTTAAGCAAAACAAACTAGATAAAGTTATTTGTTTCTGTGAAGCCTCCACAGATCTAATAATAACATAATGCGAGACAAACAGTCAGAAAGCCAGATCAGTTAACCTTACTAAGATATCTTCTAGACAGCATAATCTGAGTGCTTCATTATAGATATCAGTGTATGATGGATGCTGCCAGGCATCCCAGTACTTTTTATCTTCATCACAGACACTTTAATGTCCCTAAGTTCCGAAAGCTGTGATACGTTGTCATTCAGACTTGGTGCAATTTTCCTTCATGTGTTTCTGGTATCTCCTCTCCACGTTACCATTTACTGGCCCCTTTTATCTTCAGTTTATTCCTAGCCATTTTTCTGCAGCCCCTACCATTATGCAGGCCAAAGCAACTATTTCTTGTGGATATCAAGAAGCAGATTGTTAGCTATTTAGTTTGTTGCTGCTGTACCTTTTTTTTGTTGTTGTTGTTGGTGGGGGAGGGAGAGAAGTGCTTGGGAGAGCCAGTGGTATATTGGTTTAAATGTTGGACTAGGACACTGCGAGATAAGGCTTCAAATCTCTGCTTAGGCATGGAACTACCCAGGCAAGTCACACTCTCTCAGCCTCAGAGGAAAGCAAGGGGAAACACCATCTGAACAAATTTTGCCAGGAAAACCCAGTGATGGGTTCACCTTAAGATCGCCATAAGTCAGAAATGATTTGAAGGCATACAACAAGAAAAACTGCTTGTAAGCTTTTCTGCATCATGTACCAAAATAATATGCCTGCCTTTGGGTATAAGGCACCATGACTTGAATGAATGGGTGAAGGCACTATTTCCTAGACCACCTCAGGCAGCAGAGTCTCAGGCAGCAGTCCTGCCTTTCTGCACAGGTACTTCCTCTTGTCTCTTTCACTAATTTACTTGTAATCCTTGGACCTTTCCTACTTTTGTTTTGTATTCAGAATAGCTAAAATTAAGGCTGGATTTGAACAGAGGGCTCCCTAACACATTATCCAAATGATATTACAACAATTATCAATCTGGGGTTATTATTTGCTACATAAAAGTAACCTTAGTTATGTGTCTTTTTTGATCTTTGTCAGCTGAACACGTTGTCCACACTTCTACCCACATCCTCCTCTAGTCTGGTTGTGGCTTGTTCAGAACCTAGCACTGTATTGGTCACAATGGAAAGAAGTCCTACTAACCGTCACTTATCTATGATAGATCTTAACTGCAGCATGTTTCAACTGACATTGTGTTGCTCAATGAGGTTGCTGCGTAATTCTCTGCAGACTTCCTTTGATTTTACCACCTTAAATAATTTTGTTTCAACACAACCCTTTTTTGCCAATATATTTCTGTCCTGTCTTTTCCATATAGACACGGGATCCTGTCTGATCTGGGAAGCTAAAGCAGGGTCAGTCCTGGTTAATACTGGGATGGGTGATCATCCATGAGTACTAAGTGCTGTTGACTGTATTTCAGAGGAAGACCACAGTATTCTTTGCCTGAGAAAACTCTATGAAATTCATGGGGTAGCCATAAGTCAACAGGTGACCTGAAGACATGTATACACACAAAGAAAACTTACCTTGGTCAGAGAAACAACTGCACCCATGCAGAGCTTTTCGCTTCCGTACTTTGGCTCTAGTTTCCCTTCCTCTACACAGCAGGTTCAGATGCAAAGAAGCAGCAGTTTTCAAATTGCTCTGACAAGCATCATCCTTCAGGGGACTAAACTTCCCACAGAGGGAGTAGAGGCATTTAGCAAGGAACTATTAGCTTTCGTAAGAAACTTGGATTCACAGATTTAAATATACTGCCTAAGGCTGCAATTCTAACTACACTTACCTGACAGTAAATATTGCACTCAGTGCAAGTGAACCAGCATAGGAATGGCGAGTTCTTCATGGGTATCTTCTATCAAATATCTAACCAGTATATAGATAGATAAATGAATATAACAGTTCTCTTTTATGACTGTAGCAATAATGAACACTAAGGTTATAAAGAGCAAATCTGTTAGCATGATTTTAATACTCAATTTTTCCTTAGGGTATTATTATCCAACTAATATTATTAAGCTGTAGTTTTTACTGGTCTGTCTCCACACTCCTTCCCCCACAACATACATCTCACAGTGGTGGGTGTTTTAAGGGCATTTTCACACAGGGTCTAAATGTAATTTCTTTTAACTGGATTGTAATGTAAAGGCCAAACCAAACCTACATTGGCCAGAATGTACATTGTACTGACAAACATCTCTCTTCGGCATTCTATCTCTCATTAATCACATTGACGTGTGAAATAAGTGGTGTGTCATGTTGCAAATGGGTAGCCATGTGCCCTGTTTTATAGAAAACACTCCTCTGTTTGAAAATGTCCTCTCCCTGAAGGGTTGTCAACTCCACGTCTGTTTTAAAGATAAAGTCCCATAAGATGGGAAAGCAAAGAAGAAAATAAGGAAGATGTGAGCACAGGTGATTTGAAGCAGTCCATCTACAAGTAGCATCCGGTCAGATGACGGAGCAGATACAGAATTGCCTAGACACAGTATTCCCCACTACGGTCAGATGTATAGCGTTACTATTTATAACAGTTGCTTCTATTTGCCTCTTCTATAGACATGTAAATTATAATATACCAATTTTATGAAAATCTTCTTTTGTTTTCCTTCCTTCCTTCCTTCCTTCCTTCCTTCCTTCCTTCCTTCCTTCCTTCCTTCCTTCCTTCCTTCCTACCTTCCTTCCTTCCTTTTGTAATGCATTTCCTTCTTATTGGGAATGCATAGATAGCTACTCTGGGTTGCAACTGCAATGCATACTTACCTGGGAGCAATCACCATAAAATACAATTGGACATATTTCTGGGTAGACGTGCAAAGATTGTTCTATGAGAAGCTTAGAAGTTTTTTAGTATCCAGTTTGTAAATGCTGTTGTGTTGTGGGAGACCAAATGTCTATCAGAAACAATGTTATCCCAGTCTCTACATCTACACATACATCTATACAGAGAGCAGTTCTGCTTGAGATAAAAATTTGGCTTCTCCTAAAAGCTAGGTTCTAATGTTATTAGAATGTCAGTCATATTCTCACCAGAGACCTAGAATTTTCAACACTACAGCAATGTTTTATTGTCATTTTATTTTCCATTGCACAAGGCGGGAATATCAATGGTGCAACTGGAGGATATGCTCCTGGACAATCAGTAGCTGGGGATCATATGTTGCTGATGGCACCACACCCTAATACACACATTTTGTACAATGATGCTATCAAAAGAATAATATTCCACAAAGATTGATAGCATTCTCCACTGATCCTGACACTATTTTTGTATCATTCAATGGTCCTGATGCGGCAAGGAACAGTCCTGATTAATCCTCTATTGTCCCACTTTTTCAGCTGCTTTAAAAATGTCCCAGTTTCTCTCTCCTCTTCTCACTTTTCCCCTTCCTCCTTGGCTTACTTCAATTGTGGCAAACTGAGTTCAAAATGCAGTAGTGGTTTGCACTCAGTTAACTTGGCAGGGGAAAGAGGAGTGGAAGGGCAGCATTTTGCTCTTTCCAGTAGGCTCAGACAAAAGCAAACTGCTGCAGCATCTCCTAGCTTATGTCTTCTTATTCATAATTTTTGCCATCTTGACCACACTCTGATGTTGCTTGGCCACACATGTTCCAGTTTTAATCTGTGAAATGTTGGGTGGTATGCATTAAGAAATGCACCAGATTCTGTTAGGTTGTTAAAATGACAACCAGCTGGCAGGCCTAGGTGAAAGACACAGATATCTCTCCAGGCTGTCTCAAAAAAGTTAACCATTTGGGGCTGAGCATGTCAGCGGATGGAACTGTGAAGTTTGTGGCCAGTATGTGTGTGGGTGGCTGCAAGGGTGGAGCAAGAGGGGGAAGTGTCACAAGCAGCCACCAGCTTGGTGATAAGGAATTTCCTGTGTTCGCTCGTCTTATTTTTTACCGTGTGCACAGTGCTTGTAACCTCAGTGCATCAAGGAGAGATGAGGGTTCTGACAACACTACCAGGTGAGTCAATGTCTACTTGGCCATGCTGGGAAGGGTCGATATCTCCTAACCCAACCTTCTCTAACAGGATAACCTCCAGATATGTGGGACTACATTTCCCATCACACTTAATATATCTGTAGTCTGACACATCTGAAGGGAACCAGATGGGGAATGTTGATTAATATATTTGTTACAAATGCAGAGAGAAAGAGGAAGAGAAAGGCAGTGCTGGGGTTGGGCAGAGGTATAGCCGCTCTTCTATAACATCTGATGGATTCGGAACTGCCTATTTTATTCCTTTGGCTTGTGCCTGTCATGAAAAAAGAGCACTAACGGGGATATCTGTGTTATGTTTCATTATATCGATCTGCTCGTACATCTCTTTGTTTTTTTAACCTTTATTGTTGTTGTGTGCCTTCAAGTTGTTTCTGACTTAGGTGACCCTACGGTGAGCCTATCATGGGGTTTTCTGGAGCTGAGAGTGTGTGATGCACCCAAAGTAATCCAGTGGGTTTTCATGACTGAGCACAGAATAGAACCCTGGTCTCCAGAATAGTAGCCCAGCACTCAGACTCTTGCGGTTCTTAAACTGGTGGGCAAGTTTTATTCAGACAGGCCTTTGGCAACTGTCTTTAATAGCAGCAGAGAAGTCCCATTCATGGGAGAAAGAACAAATATAAACCAGTCAAATGAATAAACTGGACTCTCATCAGTTGAGTACCCCCTTTCCTGGCAGAGCAGGATTTCCTGTCCACAGATTTTAATCTGGTAACTCCCATGCATGCAATGATATTGTCCAGCTTTCTACAACCTGGGACCTTCTGTAGTCTAAAATACCCAGAGGGCTCATTTAGCTGATTCAGTTAAATAGGCTTATTCCAATCCCTACTCAAATGGATCTCATCTGGATACTAGAATTGGGAATGTGGATCCTTGAGTGCAGCTTTTCTCTACAAGGTGCATGCATGCATATTTGCATCTTCTTGCAGGCATATAATCCTGTTGTGGTCCTTTAACATGTCCCAAGGACGCTAGCATGCTCAACATTCTCTGAGCAGTATTCTTTCTCTTTTTGGTTCATGTGGAGCTTATAATATTTTTGTCGCTGGTTTGACCCCCAGAAGAGCTTGATTCACATGCTAGGAGGTGGTGGAGCCCCCGGTGATGAATTATTTGCTTTATGGTCTCCAGGTGCTTCTCTGTTTCCATGGGCTCATTGACCTGCATGATACCTGCTCTCAGAGCTTCACTAGTTACTTCCCCCTCATATCTTAATACAAAGAATCCTTTACTGGCACAGCATGGTCTTGGCTTGTTCAGCATGCCCCAGAATTAATAACTCCAGCTGCCTGCAACGTGAACAAGTGAAAATAGGAATGGAGAAAGCTACCAACAAGAGTCAAGAAGTTAAGAAACATGTGCGCCTGCAGGATAGGTAAGTTGTTAGTGAGCCAGTGTTCCAGATTCTTGTGTAAATACAACACTGCAATGTGTAAAAATATGTACATATAGGAATCAGTGTACTAGTGCCTGAGAGGAGGTCATGCTTTCAAAACCTAAATGAAAATAAGTTCATTAAGTAAAAACACCCAAAACATCAAAGAGCAAATTACTTCCACAGGCAGCTTAACAAGGCGAGCTATCTGCAACAAGCAGCTGTACTCAGGACCAATTTATTAGCTTAAATGTGGCCTGACATAGGAACCCTCCGCATGATGTTAGAGAGCTATGACCCTGGTAAATTGTAATGCTATGCTGCATTGATTACTGCAATGCACTTTGTGTGGGACTTGCTCTTGAAAAGTGTTCAGGAGCTGCAGCTAGAGCAAAATATGGTGCCCAATTTTCTTTGTCATATGTGCTTTTTGGACCACATTACTCAGTTCTGCATCATTTGTACTGTCTTTCAATTTGTTTCTGGGCATAATTCAAGTGCTAGCCTTTATGTATAAAGTCCTAAACAGCTAGAGGACAGAACATCTGATAGATAAGCTCCCTCATGTGTGTATGGAACATTCCTATACTTGAAAATCTGCTTCAAAAGCCCGTCAATATTTGAGGCCATTACCATGATTCCTATGCAGTTTTTAACAGTCTCAGGAATTATCAATTGGAAATATGCTAAATGACCTTTTTTTTTTTTTTTTGCTACCGGTTTCAAGATATGACGACGACGACGACAATGATGATTGTTTTAATGGAATGTATTGTGTTTTCATTGCTTCATAAAAACATATTTGCAAATAGTCAAAATTAATAATGACCTGCATACAAATGTTGAGCTGTCTGCACATTACAAACAGTCTTGGGGTTCCTGCATAGAATATGAGACAGGAGCTTGTCTGTGGCGGCATTCAAGATCTAAAGAAGAAGTTAGATTGGCCTCTTCTTTTGCTGTCTTTTAGATAGGATTTGTGTTAATCATGGTTTTCGAATGATTTAAAGGTATTCACTTCACCATAAAACATATTGTTTTATCTTCTTTTCTTAATTATGCTGTGCATTGTGTTCTACATTGCTTTAAAGTTTTTGATAGTGAATCACCTTGAGGATACTTCTAGGGTGAAAGGTGATAGATCTTTTTTTTTTTTTTTATGAAGAAATAATCAAGCATCTTTTCTAACGTTCCTCTGTATTCTGGTTAATTCCATCTCCATCTTGACCAATGAAGAAAATGACAAGCATTAGCTAAAGCCTAAAGTCAACTCTCCACATTTGCTAGGCTTAGGGGTGCAAGACCCCTGCAAGTATAGAAAATTCACAAATATCAAAATATGTGTGAGGGAGGAAGGTGGCCAAGGCGTAATGGGGAGAAAGAGCATGCAAGGTCCTAAATACGTCAGGAAAAGGAGAAGAAATGATTGGGTTGGTATGGTGGCCCTATATTTCCTCTCTCTTGTCCATCTTCCTCCTTGGGTGTATAGGGGGGCTTTGGGAAAGGGTTTGTGGCGCTGAGAAATTGGGCAGTAAGCCATCCTCAGCTGGTCAAGCAGTGGTTGGTGATGGAGGAAGAGGACCAGGGATGGGTTTTATTGCAGCCTTTATTGCAGTCACTGAGAAGGAAGGTTCCTCTGGAAAAGAAGCACCTGAAATGTGGGCAAGGGGCAGGGGTCAGAGAAACACACAAATAATCAAACCCATGGAAGTTAAACCTGCAAATGTGGAGAGAGTTTATAATATTAAATGTCTCAGGTTTTCCCAGGAACCCTGTCTAAACTCTTTTCAATCAGTCTGGATGGACAGTACGGTATATTGTCTAGAATCTAGGGTATGACTTCAGGTAATCCAGCTCATCTTTGAGTTTTCTGGATGGCCTCCTTCCAACATATTTCTCTCCTGCTCTCTCCCACCCTCTCACACACATACAATTTAGCCATCCAGTGTGGCATAGCTAAAATTCTACTCTCGGCACTAAGCAGGACGGATAGTATACAGATGTAACCAGCAAATAAATCCTGTCATATCTTCCAACCACATATTTGGGTGTGTCCCACAGGAGATGAAAGCAGGCATCTCCCATGCTGTGATGGTTGGAAGAAAAGTCTCTTCTTTGTGTTGCATAGAAGGAAACATTCTAAATGGACGCTTTGCTGCCTCACACAGACAATCAGGTTGCACCCCTGCCTCCCACATCAGGATGGATGCATAATACCCAAAGCCAGCCAACTCAGTCTGGCATGCAAGGCAACAACAGAAACAGTATTAAATTCATTTTTAAAATAAATTTTTTAAAAATCCTGCTGTTAACCACTTTTTGTTCTCCTGTAACGGTCAAAATTATTTCTTTTTTTTGAGGCTGATAGCTCACATATTCAGAGTTCTGTTCCTTTCAGAAGGGGCTCTAGTGTGTCACTGGTCCTGGACATGAGTTCCTTGAGCACCACAGAACCTATCCAATCAGTGTCCACTCCCAGAGATGTAACAGTGCAGCTCCTCAACACAGCCAGCCATGTTCTTTCTCAGAAAACGCTCCAGGAGCAGACCTGGGAACTGGAGCAGCTTCAAGAGGAATTTGCGGTAAGATAAGTCTAGATTGTGCTTTAATTCTCACCTCCTCCAATAGATCACTCCATTGCTCCCTCAGTTGGCATTGGTCCAAGACGTTTTGGGGGGTGAATAAGAAGATAGGATCGTGTTTCCCACTGCTCTATGTACAGAAGCTAATCAGACAGGTTGCTGAATCTCATTTTAGCACCAGCAACGGGACAGAATTCTCTACTGCACATGAGGGCAGCAGGCCAGCTTTGGAGGCCTAAGGCAAGTTGCATGGCACTCCAAATGCTGTCATGCAACAATTTGGAGTAATGTTCTCTTTCTGCCTAATGGTAGGGCCAGACCTGTAGTGCATTTTCCAGTCCAACTAATGGCAACAATAGCTGTTTTCCTCATTATGTTTAATCTCTATCGGCTTTGTGAGTCCAAGATCCACTTACAAATCTGCTATAGCAATTAGGATTTTGTGCAAGATCTTAACAGAGCAGAAATGTCAGACATAAATTCTACTTCCTTCTCTCATACTTTCCAGCTGTTCTGATTTGGCACAGACATTCTCAATTAATCTTCTGTCATCTACTTTCTGAGCTGCTTTTAAAATGTCCCAATTTCTCTTCTTGCCACTTTCCTACTTTGTCCTGGCATAGTTCAACTGCTGCAGACTCAGTTCAAAGAGCAAAAGTAGTTTGCACTTAGAGTTGCCAGATGAAGATAGCTGCTATACCTTTAGTGTTTTTGTAAAAGAGAGAATTTCAGCAGGGTTTACTTATTGCCTGATTGCACAACAAGCAGTGCCTGTTGAATTTTTCTCTTCTACATAGAATCATAGAGTTGGAAGAGACCACAGGGGCCATTGAGTCCAACCCCCTGCCATGCAGGAGCCCAGATCAAAGCACTCCCCACAGATGGCATCCAGCCTCTGCTTAAAAACCTCCAAAGAAAGAGATTCCACTGCACTCCCAGGCAGCGTATTCCACTGCTCTTACCATCAGGAAGTTCTTCCTAATGTTTAGATGGAATCCCTTTTCCTGAAGTTTGAAGCCATTCTTCTGTGTCCAAGTCCCTGGAACAGCAGAAAACAGACTTGCTCCATCCTCCATATGACATTCCTTCAAATAGTTAAACATGGCTATCATGTCACCTCTTAGCCTTCTCTTTTCTGAACTAAATATACCCAGCTCTCTAAGCCTCTCTTCATATGGCATGGTTTCCAGGCCTTCTATCATTTTGGTTGCCCTACTCTGGACACATTCCAGCATGTCCATATCCTTCCTGAACTATGCTGCCCAGAACTGGCCACAGCATTCCAGGTGGGGTCTGACCAAAGCAGAATAGAGTAGTACCATCACTTCCTTTGGCCTAGACACTATACTCCTGTTGATGCAGCCCAGAATTGCATTGGCTTTCTTAACTGCTACATCATGTTCTGCTTGTGGTCTACTTAGACTCCTAGATCCTTTTCTCATGTACTGTGGTCAAGTCCAGTGTCACCCATCTTATATCCGTGGATTTAATTTTTTCTGCCCAAGTGTAGTCCCTCACAATTCCCCCTGTTGAAATTCATTTTATCAGTGTTGGGTGAGCTCTCATTTTGAATTCTGATCTGACCTGTGGTTGAGATCATTTTGAATTCTGATCTTGTCCTCTGCAGTGTTAGCAGTTAGCAGTATTATCTGCAAATTTGATAAGAATACCATTTACTTCCTCTTCCACATCATTGATAAAGATGTTGAATAGTACCATGTTCATAATCACTAAGGATATTGGAATCATCTCCCGTTTTCAGTCTGACAACCTTATTTGCGCTCATTTAAACTCAGTGGGAGGAGAGGGGAAGAGGAAAGGAGGAGGAAGAACTGTGTCCTTCCCAGTAGACTGGGCTTCTCCTAGCTTGTCTGTTTTTCCTCATTAATAACTTCTGCCATGTTGACTACACTCTGATATTGTTTGACTATGCATGTCCCTATTTTCATCTTGGAAGGTATCTTCTTTTCATGTAGAAATGGGCTGGTTAGGAATGTGAGGGTAGGAGATCCCCAAAACAGCCTGAATGGCTGGATGGATTTATTGACTGAGATAACACATATAGTTTGAAAAGCAAAAGGTGTTTACATGACTAGGGAAAGGACATTAATATTCCTCTACACTTTGGATACTCTGTGTTTCAGAATGGAAAATGATTTCAGCGATTCCTCCTTTCCTCCTCCTTAACAGAAAATCCCCTCAAACTTTATCAGTCCTGAAGAGCTGGACATCCCTGGACGAGCTGCAAAGGACAGATACAGATCCATATTACCAAGTATGTTCACCTTCTGAACAGGAAGAGTAAGGGAGTGGGCAAAGGACACAGTCTGACGGGTCCATAAAATCCCTTTTGGATTTTGCTTAGTGTCTTTCTCAAAATTTACTATTATGTCAGTAAAAGTATTCTGTACTAAATCACAGTGGAGAAGACTGTGACCAGGTAACCTGCCAGCTGTGGTAGCATCTTCAAGGTCCCTGCTATCTCTTCTTAGGCCCTTTCCACACGGGGCAATTAAAACGGTGCAGAGCGACCTCCAACGGAGGTCATCTGCACCGTGGAGTGGACTGGATCGGACTACTTTTCATAGTTCCACACCTCAGTCTGCTCCGAAGCGACCGGAAGTGGTCGCGCTCCGTGCTTTCTAAAAACCTCTTTTAAGAGGTTTTTCAAAAGCATGGAGTGTGCAACTCCGTGTCACTCCGTCGCCGCACTCCGGTGCAGATTTGCAGGCGCGCACTAGTGCGTGCCTGCAGATCTGCCGGGAGCGGGCTTTAGGCTGGTGAGCTTCTCCGGTTGGTGGAGAGCCTCCACCAACTGGAAGCTGCCATTTTGGACGCCGGAGCAGTGTGGAGCGACGAGCTCGCACTGCTCCTCGTCCCGACGGACCCGAGCGGACCCACGAAAAAGCCGGTAAGTAGCGTTTTTACGCATTTCCTTCCCCACATGTGGAAAGGGCCTTCGTGTTCCTTATCTAGAAAAGGATTGTCCTCTGTAATATAGGATATATGACCCCCCCCCCTTGCCAAGGCCTTGGGAATTATGGATAGCTGTCTGCATCTTATACCATGAGGAGAGCAATATGTCTCCAATTGAAGGGTTGCCAGTAACATTCATGTGCATAAAGCAGCCGCAGGAGAGCACTGCTATAGAATCCTCGGCTTTTAGAGTTAGGCTATAAAGACTTCAGTGTTGGAAAATAACAGTTCGATCCCTTTTCTAATTATACCAAGGCAGGCACACAAGAAAAATATACTCATTGGGAAAGAAACTGTGCCCTTTCCCTGAACAGCCATGTTAGTGCAGAATAGTATATAGCACTGAGGAGACTGTGCTGAAAATCCTGCTCAGCCATAAAGTCACTGGCCTGCCGCTTTGTCCCTCTTTCACCTACATCAGAGAACTGTTGGAGGGGTAATACAGAACAATCCACAATGCCTCAAGCTCTTTGGAAGAAGGATGGGATACCAGTTTAATCATAATCTTTTGCATACAAGGATGTTGTGTAAGAGTGACTGCTGTATAATTTCTGTTGTTGACAATGCTGTAAAAGACTCCATTTTATTAATTTCAGGGATTCATTGGTTCATTCCCTTAAAACTAATCTCAGCCATGTAGGGTGGCTAAAAAATGTCATATGGGTCCCTTGTGGCTTTAGAAGCTATGGTGTGGAGAGCTAGAAAAGATTCTTATGGCCAAAGGGAGAGAGAGGAAGCTGTCATGGATGCCACCCTGCTTGCACAAGTTGGTAGTGCACTTGGTAGGAGGAGAAGTAACCAAAGGCTACAGGATGAGTCAATGTCCTGGTTGGACTTTGGACTTTCATTGTCAGAAGCAAGAACTCCCCATGTCTGAAGGGAAATATGGGCCATGTCTGCACTACACTGTTCTAGTGCTGTTATTCCATTTTCAATGTCCTGCAGAATTCTGGAGTTTGTAGTTTACTGTGGCCAAAGAATTCTCTGGCTGAGAATTCTAAATGCCCCTCCCTAAACTGCAAATCCCAGTATTCCATAGGCTGTTGAAAGTGGAATAACAGCACTATTACAGTGTAGTGCAGAATTGGCCATGGTGTTCTGAATTCCAGCTTCTGTTATGATATCAGTTGTGAGATTAGCAAGCAAATTAACTGTAAATGGAAGCTTGAGAAAGGACTTTAGAGCAACAAGATAGCCAAGAATGAGATGCAAAGGCCAGGGCCATCTTGTTGTGACTAAACTGTCCAGTTTCTGACCAGACAGGAGATATTATAAACTGTGTGCATTCAAGCACCCCGTTTAACTGCCTCCTAGATCCCCAGAGTCGAGTCCGCCTCGAGAGAACTGAAGGCCAAGAAGAGGAGTGTTACATCAATGCAAACTATATCCGGGTAAGTGAGAGGGTCATTTGGATATGATAATTCTGAAGATGACTCTTGGCCTTCTTGCTCATGTTTATTATTTCTGTCCCACCCTCTAGGGTTATGCTGGTCAAGAGAAGGCCTACATTGCCACACAGGGACCCATGCTAAATACAGTTAATGACTTCTGGACAATGGTGTGGCAGGAAGAATCTCCTCTCATAGTTATGCTCACCAAACTCAAGGAAGAGAAAGAGGTAACTGGAGCCTGACTTCTACACTTTTCTCTGGGGAAAATATGACTGAATTGCCAGCTGATGATGGGTTTGGGTGGATGGAACTTGACAATTCCTATAAAGACAATGCTCTTCACAAGCTTAAATTCGTGTAATCAAGTAACATCTGGAACCAGAACTGCACATTTTTGTTCTCATTGTATATGACACTTTGCTATCAGTGATAAGGAAATAAAATGGGCTATATCGGCATACCTCAGTTAACAAAATACACTTGTTCCTGGATATTGTTTCTGCAACAGGAAATTTGATATCAGAGGCAAAAATAAGATGGAAAAAATAAGGATAGGTTCTTATACGATAAAAAAGAAGAGTAGTTCAATGTATTTTAGAAAACTTTTTATTCAGAAGTAATAATGTGCATAGAAAGCCAGTATGATGTAGTGATTTGAGCACTGGATTAAAACTCAGGGTTCGAATCCCTGCTTAGCCATGGAAACCAGTCACTGGGTGAGCTTGGACAAGCAAGTCACATTGTCTGAGCCTCAGAGGGAGGCAAAAGCAAACCCTCTCTGAACAAATCTTGCCAAGAAACCGCGGTTTTAGGTTTGCCTTAGAATCACCATAAGTCCAAAATGAATTGAAGGCACATAACAACAAAAGATATGCCCGTGTGAAGTGAAACAACCAGGTCAGGTAAGCATTGCGTAAGTAAACAAAATCATTCGGAATCTTCTAGAGAATACTTGTAGGCTTCTTCCAAAGAGCAACCAAGGATGACTTTTTCTGTCTCCACCTCCACTTTTCTTGATTTCCATTTTGGTGGTCAAACTTGCAGAACTGTGCCCTTTTTATGTGCTGGGGGTGGCTGCTGAGGCAGGCTTGTAGAACTATGCTCTTTTACTTATGTGCGGGGGTGGCTGTTGAGGAAGGCTTATCTGCTGTCCCCTTTTCTCTCTGTTTTGCTGTTCATGCATCCGACTAAGGGATTCAGGAGGTAGTTGCTGCTTCCCTTGCCTGTTACAGGCAAGCTCATGCAGCCAGAGTAGGATTGGCTAAAGCAGAATCCTATTTTCTACCACCTCAAACTTTACTGCATTGTTTACTGCAAGCATCCTGCTGCAACCTCATGCTGAAAGTCTCCCAATGCCAAGGTAGCTAAAAAAAACCCAAACAAAAACAAAAATAAAATAAAAAACAACACCTTCCAGTAGACAGAGGAGGAGGATGAAAGGGAGGTGTAAAAAGACTTTGTAAAAAGACTGTCAGAAGTTTGTTAACTAGTGTGTGCCTTTATTGTTAAGCATTTGCCACTTCACCAAAGGGTAAGGATTTCCAGGGGCACTGCTATAAGGCTTAGTTTTCTTTGAATGAAAGAGTACTGGAGAGAGACTTATAGAGACTTTGGCCATTTCTGCACTATACTGTTATAGTGTTATTATTCTACTTTCAACATCCTGTGGAATTCTGAGGTTTTTAGTTTACTGAGGCCAAAGAGCTCTCTGGCTCAGAATTCTAAATGCCCCTCCCTAAACTGCAAACTCCAGGATTCCATAGGATGTTGAAAGTGGAATAATAGCACTATAACAGTGTAGCATGGAAATGGCCTGAATAATAGGTGCTCACTTTGCAAATCAGCAAACACACAGTATTGTAAGAAATGGATTCTTAGAGCAGGGGACAAAAATGCTGACCTTTCATCAGATTCTCAAAGAGAACAGCTGCCACAATCCTCATGGCTACCGTAGGGTGCTTCCAGTCCAGTTAAAACTGCAGCTAAAATTCTCCTCCTCTCTATGTCTATGTCCGGATAAAACTGCCTCACCTTTAAGTCCACTTCAACTTCTGCATAGCAGTTTATCTCAGTGTCAGAGACTAAAAGTAATTCATTAGGAAAAAATATATTTCTTTCTATTAATCAATCAATCTTTCGACAGCCATATGATTTTTAAATTTTAATCATTAAACACTAATATTTTTAATATTATGGAATGATTTGACTCAAAGGCCCTTGTGGTCCCTACAACTCTTGGGTTCCACGATTTTATGACTACATTTCACATTAATTTAACTTGTTACTTTGAGGACTAATCTGGAGGTTGACAGGTCATTTTTAATAATTTTAAATGACATTTTAAAAAGTTGATATTTAATGATTAGCAAGAATATTAACGATTAACATAATAAGTTTTCATGTTTTTATTATTTTAAAATGAATTAAATAATTTTCCTAAATACTTTAACTGTAACATGGTAGCATCAGTGTTAATGTTTCATAACCTCCAACATTTCAGAAATGCAAACCAGGACACATGAGGCCAAGCGATGTCAGAGTGTAGTCAAGATGGCAAAAGTTATCAGTGAGAAAGAACACACAAACTAGGAGAGGCTGAAGCAGTTTGCTTTTGCCTATGCCTAGTGGGAAGGGCAAAAAATTACCCCTTCTTCTCCTCTCCATGCTGCTGAGTTCACTGAATGGAAATTACTTTTGCATGTTGAACTTCGTTTGCAACAACTGAGGTACACTAAGGGCAAAGGTGGAAAGTAGGAGGAGGAGGAAGAAATTGGGACATTTTAAAAGCAGCTAAAGCAGTTGGATTAATAGGGTCTGCCCTGCCAAATCATTACATTTGTAGAGTATGATCTTTCCATTTACTGCTGAGATAATATCTCTGTAGGTAAAATATCCAGCCAGGGGTACATCTTCAGGCATCACCTCCCACTGAAGAAACATCTACCCATCATCTCTGTTAAAGAAACCATCTAAAAGCTGGTCACCTAAACTGCTGAAAAAGTAACATTTATGGCATCCATTTGGAGAAATATCTATCAGCAAGGGTGCTGACATTTCCATCAGTGGTCCATCTCTCTGCTGTTGGAGGAAAGAGATTAATTAGGTCTCTCAAGTGACAATTCTGCCTTTCTGGAATATGTTTCATGTATAGCATAAAAGGAGGAGGGTGAAATAGACACCCTAATGAGATAATGAAACAGTAGTAGCTTATGTTGATCCTTGAGAAGAACAAGAAAACACACCTGAAATCTACAGTTGGGCACTGTCTTTGTTAGGACCAACTAAAATGCCACCAGCTTTGAGGTCTTTTTGGCTGGTCATAATAAAATTATTGCCCAGTTGTGGGTATTGTTTATACTTGGTTCCCAATTACCATTGGTATGTACTACAGTCCTGGGTAAATTTACTCAGAAGGAACAGCACCAATATTTAATGGAGTTTATACTCTGTGGTAAGTCTGCATGGGACTGCAGCTTATCTCTGGAGGCTTAGGAAGCTCGGGCAAATCTTTGCAGATCTCAAGCACATAAATGCACTGGGGAATGAGTGTTGATGACTGCACCTCAGGTATCTCTTCTAACTCCAAGATTCCTTTAAGCCTCTTCACTTCTCCAAAGCAGCTTTAAGGAGAAAGTACAAACACTCCAGAGCTTCCTGCATGCCACAGCCTTAGCCAGCCTGCTAGTTGCTCCATAGCCTCCTTCCTACAGCACACATGCTATTTACACACCGTGGCTTAGAATGAGTAGGTGGGTTTATGGGGCCGGCAGCTGGTGGGTGCATGTTTCTTTTTTTGTGCTATTCTCAGGTTATGCTTCAACAGCTTACCTTGCCATTTTTCCTCATGGGGATCCTTGTCCTTTTGATTTCAGAAATGCATCTGTTACTGGCCTGAAACAGAGGCAACGTATGGCCCTTTCACCATCCAGCTTCAAGGCATTTGCAAGTGTGATGAATACACCATCCGTAACTTTACCATAAAGGTAAGCCAGGAGGGCTGGGGACAGAAGAAATATTCTAGCTGTTGCTTATACATGTGGGAAGATGGAAAGGGGAAAAGGATTTGTTGGCAGAGACTTGGACACAGTTTGATTTCTGTGGGCCTGTGGAATTCCTTTCCTGAGAGCCACTGTGAAAAACTACCTCTTTGGAGAAGCAGGTAAAGATCTTATGCATCTACCTCTTTTATCTGTTTAGGGAGGCCTTTTTATTTGGTCTTATTAATGACTGTTGGTCTTGAAGTTTTCATTGTATTTATGTTGTTCCCTGTTAATCACTCTTTATTTGCTGCTGTTGTTACTGCCAGTCTTTAAAGAGTTTGTTGAGATCTGCAACAAAATGTGATGGCATGGAGTGTTTTGGTTCCATCTATCCAGCCATGGCTTTTCCCAGGAAACTCAATTTCACCTCTCTAGCTCTTGAATTTTCACTTTTTCCACTCCTGAGAGTCTACAGTTTACGTCCACAATTGTGCCTTTTTTTTAAAAGGAATTATCCTGTTTTCTTCCTAAGTTTTTAAAAGAAACTTTAGAAGATATTCTGTAATACTGAAAATGTCCCTCTTGGGTCTGGAGGGTGCCATTTTGACTATATATGGAGTAGCACTTGGAGAAATGAATCTGACCTGCAACAAAATGTTGGCATGTAAAGTGATTCTTCACAATGTTCCAATCAAATCTCGTGCACTCACCCACAATATTTCATTCCATTTCCCTTCTCCCACTTAGTTTTCCTCTTGTCCCAGCAGTAAATCAGCCTTCTGCAGCCATGACAGAAGGCCTTCAGTGTGCAGTTTAGAGTCCTAGTTAGCATTTCTTCTAGATTTTTGTCCTTCTACAAGCCTCAGAGTCTCTCCCAGTCTGCTAATGCCTCCCTCACCTGTGGAAATAAGTGTTTTTTCCCCCTAATATAGTAAGCCAATAATGTGGAATAGGGTGGCGCAGGGCCCACTTGTGGTTGCCCAAGGGAATTTGTGAAGCCATGGATGACTCTGCAGCCCTTTTCACATGGCATTCGCCATGTGAAAGGCCCTCTGGAGCATCATGCAATTGTGAGGAGCCGTCCACATGACGTCCTCGCAATTGCGCGATGCTGCCAGGGCCGGCAGGCACCGATCGCGCACTATTTCATTTTTGGCTTCTAGTCGAAAATGGTGTGTGATTGCGCATCGCTCCAGGGCCCCGCGCACTCTTACTGTGCATGCGGAGCCTCCACAGCCACGGTGCTCGCGCTTCCTGCCCCAGTGCAGCCTGGGGAAATTGCAGGCTGCGCTGCAGGAAGAAGAGGAGAAGCCCTCACGCTGCAGCGGCTGCAGAAACAAAGCAGAGCAGATGCGAGAGCCTCTTGCAAGAGGCTACTCACGCGATCCCTGCACCCCAGCACTGCGGAGAGGTAAGGTGTGAAAAGGGCCTATGACTGCATTCCCTATATCTCCCCTCCACCAAAAAAAATGGGAGACATTAAAAAGAGAGTGGCTAGTTGTGGAAGCCATCAGGATCAATGATTCTCTCTACTCTCATACCTTTTAAATGTCTTAAGAAATTATTCTTATGCCTGAACACTAAAAACAGAGGGAATTATGTTTACCATTTCATTACGATTTTCAGCTCAAAGACAAGAGTCGTACTGTAAAGCACATTGTCTTCTCATCCTGGCCAGACCAAAAGACCCCGGAATCAGCCAAGACTCTTCTGCGCTTGATTTGGGAGGTAGAGAAAATTCAGCAGGACTCAGGGAGCATGGGACCCATTGTGGTACATTGTAGGTGAGAAACTTTTCTCATAATGCTGCAGTGGAGTAAGAGGTTCGCTTTGGCCTGGAGATAGACCTTCCCAGACACAAACTCCCAGATTCAGAAATTATATACTTACTGATTTGGAAGAGCCCTTTTTTCCATGAAGCCACCGTGGTACAATGGTTAAAGTGCTGAACTGGAGCTTCTAGTCCTCCCTGAGGCATGAAATTTACTGGGTGAATCACTATACTTATTCAATATTGTGGGTTATTGGAAAGATAATGCGAGTGGGAGGATTGCTATCTACTTGAGTTCATCAGACAGAGGATGATATATAAATATAAGTAGTAATTCAATAATATAGTACAGCATATACTGTATTTGTATAAGACACATCCCATTTATACACTGGCAAATACTGTTTGATGGAGTATAAGACACACAGGCATATAAGATGCATTCCATTTTCAAACAGTATTTTTTGGGGTGGAGAAACGAGTCTTATATAGTATTTGCTGGTGCTGATGTACGGTCATGTCCTAAAGACATAAGATTTCTATGTGTGAGAAATAGCCGTCATCCCCAGTGTAAGAGTGTGTGTGTGTGGATGGATGGATGATGCTTCCCATTCTCCTGACGCTCAGAATTTTTCTCAGCCTCAAAACCTATATGCCACTCTGTGATCTGACGTTATCTTGGTTTTCCATTCAGTGCAGGAATTGGCCGGACAGGCTGCTTTATTGCTGCGCAGATTGGATGCCAGCAACTGAAGGACAAAGGAGAAGTAGACGTTTTGGGGATAGTTTGTCAACTACGCATAGACAGGTCTGTACTAAGTGACCAACCATCTTCTTCTGAACTTTGCCATTATATGTAGAAAAGGAACTCTTATACCTCTAAAACAGTCTTCTTCTTTAGCCTAATGATCTCCAGATATGTTGGACCACATCTCCCACCCCACTGTTGGCTATACTGGCTTGAGATGGTGAAGGATGTACCCCAACACATCTAGAGAATGTCAAGTTGGACAGGGCTGGTCTGAAGCATAAACACAAGCCATTTCCGCACTACATTGTTATAGTGCTATTATTCCACTTTCAAAATTCTACGGAATCCTAGGGTTGCAGTTTAGGGAAGAGAGCTCTTTGACCTCAGTAAACTGCAAACCTTAGAATTCCACCGGACGCCAAAAGTGGAATAATAGTCTATAACTGTGTAATGCAGAAATGGCCACAGAAATTTTACAAATCACTTAGGAAAATAATTCGTACTATTTCAGAGAGATAAAACACAAAGGAATTAACAGCCAGGACAGCAAGTTTGCATAAAATAATTATACTATTTAAACTCACTAAAAAACTGAACTATCACAATACGCATTTAGCAATGCAACATAAAAGAAAGCTCCTATCACTTTTCTCTGTTTAACTGTCTTTTAGAGCAGCTTGGTTTTTGTCAAACTGTGAGTAAATTCAAATGAGGTGAATATGATACCCCCTATGCTGGATAAGATACTGGTAAATTCTCAATTCACATGATATATGCAAACATCTGAAGTGATTGGTTACCTTTGATGTCACCAGCAACATTTCATTTTTATGATAGAGAGAGACAAGTTAAACTTGTTTAGACAACAGTTGCTTCTTTGGGACATCTCTTTTCCTGTTCTATGATCCTGTGCTCCTTTTATTCCTCACTCATATTGGTGATATGTTGGCCTCATTGATAAAGTCCTGCCTTCCCTTGCTTACCTGCCATATTTTCAAGCTGATGTATATACCCATGGACCTCTATGCAGCTGTTGTCTAGAAGCACAGTAGCAACAGCAGCAGCAGCACCTCCTTGTTTTTCCCACTATAACCTCCTTGCTTCTTTTCCCTCTCCACCTGCCCTTCCTTCTTCTCCTCCTTCTCCTTCCCTTTCCCTCAAAAACATTCCCAAACCAGATGAGATCTTTGCAGGAGAGATGGTGTGACTTGCTTTTTCCAAGGAAGGAGCAGTTTTGGAACTGTAAGGGGAGGAAAATACATTCTTTTCTTATATCTAAGGGAAGAGATGTACTGTTGCAGTTAGGCTTTTTTCAAGTTGGTGCTGAAATCAGTGTGTGTACATGCACATGGTTCCTCACAGTCTTTCTGTGCCTTTCTTTCCTAACAAAGGCAGGGGGTAGAAGGGATACCTTCTGAGTTCAGGAGAGAATAAGTTCCATTGGAGTAATTTCTGCCTTAAGAAGCATTGAAAAAATGAGGCAAGAACAGACTTTCTGTCCCAAGGCAGGAATCTGTTTTCAGTCTCCCCAGGACAGCTGAACTTTTCTTCCCTATCTCCTATCCCCACCAAGATTAAGACTGAAATTGCAATCCTATAAGCATTTATCCAGGAAAAAAGTCCCATTGAAGTCATTAAGTTTTACTTTTGAACAGACTTGTATTGCATTGTACTGTATAAAGCTTAAAAAGGCCTTGAAAAGTTGAAAATTAAGCATTTAAAAGTGAAATAGAAGAAATAAACGTGTTGTTCTAAGTAAGAAGGAACACATCAGGCTAGTAAGGCCTCATACAGCTTGGACACCATAACAACTTGGGAGGAAAGAGGTGAGCAACATTGATAGCTGCACACTCACAGAGAAATCACTCAGGATTATTCACTCCTCTAACCACTCACACTTTGACAGAACTGAAGCAACTGATTATTGTGAGAGGCTATAGAGATGATACACTGCAGGAACAAAGATAAATTTCCTATAACTAATGTGAATTGCTACAGTGGTTTAAAATAAAACAGTGTGGTACAATTTTTTGGAACAAAAATTGGTACAAAAATGGAAATATTCAGAAGCAAAACACACACACATATATGCATGTAGAACTTTCCTGTGTTCTTGGGAACACCTGACTTCCTTAAAAGCTTATAAAAGTAGTTCAGTGGAAATGTCAGCATTTTACTCATATATTACAAAATTTTATCCTGTTCACTTACAGCTATTAGTAATACAGTCCAATTACAATAATAATTAGTATAATAATATGCCAATAATAACACCATTAAAACATAAGAAACCATCATCAATGACTTTCAAAATCCACAGAAAATGTCACTATTAACATTCCTTTCCAAACTAGAGCGTGTTTTACCAGCTCCCCTGCAAGCCTTGCTCAGTGCTATTGATTTTTTTTATACAATTTGCTGGTGCATGCTGTTATTTGGTGTGTTCTGCACTGTGATGGCCATGTGTCTTCCTTTACAGAGGATAAGTTTTTTCTTTATATCTTTAATTTATTTCCTGGTGCAAAATCTAAGGTGGCTTATAACAAAGCAAAACAAGCTCAGGTACAATCTTATTTTACAAATATTAAAAAAATAAACAAACCATTCTCTTAAAAACCACATAGTTAAAATGATTAAACACATATTTAACATGTAATTTAAAAAAAAACAAAAGCACAGTACATCACATGGAGAACACCCTTCTGCCACATTGTCTAAAACCAAAGGCCTGCCTAAATAAAAAATTCTTTGCCTGCCAGCAGAAAGAGAGCAGACAAGGAGCCAGCTGAACCTCTGTGGCCTATATAGAACAGCTACTGCAAAGATTCTCTCCTGTACTCTCACCAAATTTGCCTGTGATGGTGATGGGAACTGAGAGGAAGCCCTCCCTCAAAGATCTTAAAAGTCATATACAGAGATACACTTTTTAGATAGTCTTGACCCAATCCATTCAGAGCTTTAAAAATCATAGCTAGCACTTTGAATTCTGCCCAGAAATAGATTGGGAACCAGTGCTACTCTGGTCAGCAGCCTGGCCTCAGCCTTTTGGAGCTGCTGTTTCCAGAGGCACCTCTACATAAAGTATGTTACATGAATCCAAATGGGATGTAATCAAGGTATATGTCATCGTAGCCAGATCTGATATTTCCAGGAATTAATGTGGCTGGCACATTAGGTTTAATTGTGCAAATGCACTCCTGGCCACCACCAATACATGGGTATCTCAGTTTAGATCTCAATTCAGGTCACCCTGAGATTTCAGGAGTGTAGCCCTGTTTAGCACAGTTTGAATCTCGATTCCCCTATCTGCCTTATAACTGACCAGGAATACTTCTGTCTTGTCTGGATTAAGTTTCAATTTGTTCACCTTCATCCAGTCCATTACTGACAGCAGACACCCATTTAGTGCAGTTTCCTTAAGCTGGGTGAAAAGGAGAGATAGAGTTGGGTGTCATCAGCATACTGGTGACACTGAATTTCAGCACTCGTGAAAATCTTTCCCAATGGTTTCATGTACTATTCAGAAGGTTCAAGAGGTCTTGGTGGCAAGGAATGCTTATGGACAGCTAAGATCTGGCTGACAACTACATCCATTTCTAGACTCAGTGATCTGGCCACAGCAATCCATGTTCTGGTAACTCCCCAACTGAACTATCGCAGTGTACTCTATGTATGGCACAGAGACTGCAACTTGTGCAGATGGCCACTGCACAGGTTGACAGGAGCAGAAAGGAGCAAGCATATCACGCCTCTCCTGAAATCAGTGAAGAATTGGGCCAATCCACAGTGTATTAGTGCATAAAGACCTAAACAGCTCAGGACCCAGTTTGTAAGGGCTGTTTCTCCTGTTACTGCTTGTATTATCCTAGAGTAGCATGACTCATGGATAACAATGGTACGGGTTTCTTGGTGGTAGCACTAATATTATGTAACTTAATTCTATTAGAAGACCTGTTGTGTCACACACACTCATCTTTCAGGCCCTATTTCAAAGAAAGAAAGAAAAAATTATCTGAACAAGCTTTCATATGGTAGAAAGTGTTGGTTTTGTCTTATTTTTGTAGTTATTAACTTATTATTTATGATTTTAGATATTTGTAATTTGTTATTTTATATGTGTCCTTCTCTATACTCCTAGAAAATGTGCAAAGTCTAATATCACAATGACAAAAACATCAACAACAGTGGTCATACAGTCATCTCTTCACATTTGCTAGGGTTAGGGGCATAGGACCCCTGTGAAAGTGGAAAAACATGAATAAGCTCTCCCAAACCATATTTAACACACAAAAACACACCATGGATTCCTTTGACACATCCGAGTTCCTTCATGGCAGAAGTGGGTGACTGGTGGGGCTTACTGCCACTTCCACTGCTGCCCCACTCATTTTTAATAGGGACTTACAAGCCTCGTTTTCACTTTCTTAGTCTCATGAGGCATGCAGTCCCTATTAAAAATAGCATAGAGAGGCAGCAGAGGTGACAGCAAATAATCCGTGAATAATTAAATCTGCAAAAGTGAAACCCGCAAATGTGGAGGGCTCACTGTAATTGGAAGGTGTCACCTGTATATGAACTGTTTACAAACCTTGTGTGACTCTCAGTTTGCCATTTCAACACTGAAGAAACAGCATGATTCAACATGCTGCTGTGTACAGAATTAAATTGTTATTATTCCTAATGAGTATATGGCTAAACATCTTTTCTTTGTATTGCAGAGGTGGAATGATACAAACCAGTGAACAATACCAATTCCTCCACCATACTTTGGCCATGTATGCTTCACAGCTTCCAAAGACCACAGACTCCTGATGTCATCTTTTTGTTTGTCTGCTACTTGACACTTGGCTTGATGAAACATTCTTCTGACAGCAATATAGAACGAACTACAATGCGCCCTCTGTAAATGCAAGGATTCTATTCCAAGAACCCCTGAGAATACTGGAATTCACAAATGCTCATGTTCCATTATATTCAAGGTGGCAATGTGTGTGCAGATGCTTCAGTGCATGTGTGCATATATCGCTGCCATTTTAGGTATAGGGACATGATGCTTCATGTGAGCTGGAAATTGCACGTGCCATCTGATGTGTCCTGTACACATGAAGAATTATTAAGTTATTGGCTGCATTCAAATGCATTTTTTCTGAAAGCAGACTTTCAATTTAATTGTTTGTTTACTTTCTTAGTAATCTGTGTAAAACCAAATCTTGCTTTCAGGTTAATTTAAAATGGTTTGTTCCAGATATATGGCTGATAATTGAATTTGCTAACCCAAAATCTATTAAAATGATCCCAGTAGATTAAGCTTTCTGTAATTGTAGAAATAAAAGAGGTCATGTTTCATCATAATGGAAAGCTAACCTCACAGGTAGAAGGTTAGCATACAGCGTTTCTAGGCTGAGCCATACGGCAGGGCCTGGTTGAAACAAGATGCTGTTGTAAGAAAAGCCATAATATGAATATCTCTCTAGTCCTATGGACGTGCAGTTATCATGTAGATTATCCCATTCATGTGTGAACATCAATACACAACAGCCTTGTTCAGAACAAGGATAGCATCTCTACAATTGGAACAGTGCAAATGATAAGCGTGTTTAAACATTGCCAGGCAAACATGGAAAATACATACATGCAACCTCATCTATTTGCTTCTAGCCAGAAGGTGGATGCAGGACAGAGTGAAGGGCTAGCCCTGGTACCACAAGGGCTGAAAGGAAAGGAGGAAGCTGAGTAAATTCACAGACCTCCTCGAAAGCCTTTGCAAGTTGTAGCAACATGTGAATTAAGCCTTACAAATTGTAGCAAGCTACTGCTTTCCTAGATGAGCGGGACACTTATGCACAACTCTTTGCTCTTTCCTGGAGCTGAATCATGTAATGCTGGAGAATTTAGACCCTCATCTTCCTCTGGTAGATGACCCACGAAAACTGCAGACTCAGCGCTAGGCCCTAACATCTGGCAACTCTATTGACTACAACACACTTCATCAGATACACTCCATGAAAATGTATGCCAAATAAAATGTGTCAGTCTTCAAAACAGGGGCCTTTCTGCACTACATTCTTATAGTGCTACTATTCCACTTTCAACATCCTGTGGAATTCTGGGGTTTGCAGTTTACTGAGGCCAAAGAGCTCTCTGGCTATGAATTCTAAATAACCCTCCTCCAATTGCAAAGCCCATGATTCCATAGGATGTGGAAAGTGGAATAATAGCACTGTAACAGTGCAGTGCATTAAAAATGGCCTTTGTTGTTTTTTCCCTGAACAAACTAACATAGCTAGTTGCAGACTATCCCTTCCTCTGGCTGTAGTAACTAAATCTACAACCTCCTTTTTCCTATGAGCATTCCTGGACAAGAGAATGATTCAGATCTGTTTGTTCCCTAACATGGCTGACATTTTGTTGGGAAAGAGAACTCAGTCAGTTGTGAAAGTACAAGAAGTATTTTCTCCTTGCTTTTGCAGGTATGCTATTTCTCCTCAAGCTTTCCCTAAAAAGAAAGTTAGGTCAATAGCTATATAGTCCTCTCTCCACATTTGCAAGGTTAACCTTCGCGAATTTGATTATTCACAAGGCACACATGTGCCTTCCCCCCTTCTCCTCCTCCCATTACCCTGTGTTTTGCCAGGCATGGAGAAGGAAGGCAAGTGCCAGAAAAAAAAAAGGCCAAGAAATGTGTAGGAGTGAAGCATGTGTACTTCTTCCTTTTCCCCTACAGGGCTCTCCCTCCCATTCCCTTGCCTCTGGCCCCAGCACTGAGAACTCACGCCAAGGCAAAAGGCAAGGGAATGGTGGGGGAGACTCCCACACGCTTTCCTTCTCCCCTCCAGAGCTTCCCGCTCCCATTCCCTTGCCTCTAGCCCTGGCGCTGGGAACTCCCGCTGAGGCAATAGGCAAAGGAATGGGGAGGAAGGCTTGTGCAAGCCTTCCTTCTCCCCTCTGGAGTTCCCCCTTCCATTCCCTTTTGTCTGGCCCCAGGATGCAAAAGACAAGGGAACGGGAGTGAGGAGCCCTGGAAGGGAATGAGAGGGGGATTGTGATGGGCGAGTTATTTGCAGTTTTTCCACTTTCATGAAGGTTCTGCACCCCGAATCCTTACGAAAGTGGAAGGGCCGCTGTAGCATTCGTCCGGCATTGGACATGAATATTTTCTCTCCAACTTTCCTCCTTTGAATCCAGAAAACAATTCTGGAACTGCTGACTGTGCAGAAAGAAGCAAAAATACAAAGTGCTCAGGGAAGCTGGTTACCTGTATTCTACCTGTAAATTTGCTTAGGTGTGTCTGGATTAACGCACCCAGTACATAAGCAATTCAGGACTTAAGTAAAGATATACAATACAGATGGAGAAAATAAGTGAGGGGGAATTAAACTGTATCTACATAACTCTTCTACAGAATGCTCCAAATACTTCCTCTAGGACAGTGCTTCCTAAGCTATCTGATTTGGCAGACTGTGGCAGAGTTTTTTCTCAATGTGCCAGGTACTAGCCGCATATTTGTGCCTACCTACAACGTTTTCTTTTTTTTTTTCTTGGAAAGCTGCCATGGACTGGCATCGGTCCACAGAAAACTACTTTTCAGTAACACTGCTTTAGGAGAAATATGTGCTACACTAATGGACTCAGTTTATTGATATGAACATGTCAAACATGGAAATATTACTTTTTGGGATTACAAATCACAGACTATCCTAGTCCTACGTGCTGGTTAGGTATTTCTGGGAGCTGGATTCCCCAAAAGCAACTCTCACAAGTTCTAGCAACATGTGTACATTCTCCACACTCATACTTGAATGAACCAGATCTAGAGTGTAGCGAGAAGAGCATGAGTTTTTAACATTCAAAGGGTCCTCAACCTCCAGTAAACTCTCACCTGACGCCCAGAAGATAGCATGTCATAGTTACCAACGTGTAAGAGTTTTGCCTATGGCTTACTTTTTTTTCCAGCCAGCAACTGCAATTGATACTAAAGTCCTTATCACACAAGGATGTTATATCATCATAGCAGAAGTTTGGTTCCACTTTTGTCTCAGTCTTATCACACAACATCATGATTCTCCTGGTGCTGTTGTGCCCTACAGTCATTGGGAAAATTATTTTTTTCTTGCTGAAAGTAATGTTAATGACCCCCTTTCCTACTATGACTGAGTACAGATGTTTCATTCCACTTCACTGCAAGAATAATCAATTAGTTCAGTTGTCCCTTCCTTGGGGGTGTCCCTTCATTGAGGATTCCCAAGGAAATCTTCAGCAAGGAAACCTTAGACTACTTCCAGTGCTTGGAAAGGGAGGACAAGGCTTCCAAAGAGAATAGCTGTGATATCTGTAGTCTATGCTCTTGAAACCCTTTTCAGTTTTTTTCTGTGTGTTTTTTTTAAATATACAGTCATCTGTCATTCGCACAGGACCCCCATGAAAGTGGAAAAAATGTGAATAACTCTAGCCCCCCCCAACCATATTTAACACACCAAAAAGTATGATCACCATAGTCAATCCACTGTGGATTCCTTTTGAGGCATCAGGTTCCTTCATGAGGCAGAAGTGGGTGGCTGGTGGGGCTTACTGCCACCTCCACTGCTGCCCTACACTATTTTTAATAGGGACTTACAAGATTTGTTCACAGTGTCTCAGTCTCACGAGGCTTGCAGTCCCTGTTAAAAATGGCATAGGGCAGCAGCAGGGGTGTCAGCAGTTAATCCGTGAATAATCAAATCCACAAAAGTGAAACCCACAAATGTGGAGGGCTGACTGTAAATGGTTTGCTGTTATAGTGCAATAACACTGCTATCCCTTCCTGTTAACCATTTAAAGTCATTATGCAGATACTTTTACTGCATGAGGATGTTTTCCTACGATTTCTCCACTGCTTTCCTGTGCTAGCAATCACCACAGCATTGCTACCAGTGTTACTTTATAAAGATTTTTTTTTTACTTTTTCAAGGTATAATGGTATAATAATACTATGACGTTATACTGTAATAGCAATTGTATGGCTTAATGAGTACAAATGGAAGTTTTTGATCCAGGCAAACTGAAACAACTGACTAGCATGACATACATTTTTGTTTTTCACAGGAGAAAGACAGCAAAAATGTCAGGGGATAGTGTCGTCTATTTCTCTTTCTGTATCACCTCTCACAATGAGAGATCTGAGCAATGATGAGTCTACTGTAATGATGTTGTGCAGTAATAGTGTTATTATGGCTTAATAAGTATGAGTGAAGCAGTTTTGATCAGGACAGCCTGAAAAACTGACTAGTGTGATGTGCACTTTTCTTTTTCACAGGAGAAAGACATCAAAAATGGGGGGGGGTGTACTATGATGTAATGATGTTGTGCCATAATAGCAGTATTACACACACACAGACATACACACACACACACACACACACACACACCTAAGCAAACCAACTGTGAAACACAAGATGGGGCAAATGGGGTGATGATAACAGCATCAGTACAGATGAAAAAACTGCAAATCATGCTATTACAGGGCAAATGTGGCAAGGGTGTAATACACAGCATCAGCAATCAGCTATCATAGCAAGTACCACTGAAGATTTTTTTAAATGGTATAACCCAGCATAACAGGGTGGATAAGAACCTAAGAATTATATATCTCTTAAATGAAGCTCCACTGATCTTGCTATTCAATTGATCATCATAAACATAATTTTATGGCAAATAAAAACAAAAACATTTGTGTGGTTTACAAGTAAAAAGCAAAAAGATAGAGACGGATCGTACATTTCAATTCGTGTTAAAGACACTGAAGTATTACAAAAGTAGTGCATTATCAGCAAGTATATTGTTTCATAGGTGTACAGTAGCTCCTCCACATTTGCGAGGGTTAGGTAGCCTCTCCACATTCCCGAGGGTTGGGGCAAAAATGGAAAAATTGCGAATAACTCCCACCCCTGCAATTGCCCTCCCATTCCTTTGCCTCTGGCCCAAGTGGCGGTGGGGGGGAAGGGAGAGAAAAGACAACCTAAAAGGCTTACCAGTACTTTCCCCTCAGACAGAGAAGAGGGGAGTTCTGGAGTTCTAAGCACTTCCAACAGCCATCTTGAGAAAGGAGCATCTGACCAATCAGCAGCCAATACGGGACTGTATTTGATACTTTGCAAAGAATCAAGCTGTTTGAAATGTAAAGGATCTGGTAACTTTCTTGGGCTTTGCTCACAGGCAACTGAAAGGATCTGGAAGATTATGGAAATACAATTACGGCCACATTCCAATCCTCCCTGCATTTAACCCCTGCCCTTCAAAAATCAAAGAATTTTAACTTGTTTCTATCTTGTTTTCATCATTTTAAGCAGCAGTTACAGTGGAGCTTTGCAGATGCTTCGCAGAGTAGCAAAAATAGCCAGTATTACAGAAATTACTATGTATCACTGAATCCTGTCATTCCTCATTAGCAGTTCTCACACATTTTAGCTAAAGCTCCTGCTGATGCAGTCAATACAAGGGAGAGCAGAATGCAGTCTCAAGTCCTGGTTTTTCACTTCCCTTTCTTCTGCCAAAAAATAAAGTCAATAAGAAAGCTAATTATTTTCAGCTGTTTGTGTTTGAAACAAGAACCCAGAAGGCATAATACAACCAGCTTCCCCTAAGACTAGAATCTATAATGCTGGAAAATCTCTGCCCATTCTGCCAAGGCATCTCAGTCCTGGAGCTTAGCATCATGGAGGCCCAAAATATTTCACTTCTGGGTGTCAGATATATTTTGTAAGTAGGATATGCGTATATATAGTTTGCAAGTAACCAAGGAGAAACTCTCAAACTCCTCACATGAAGTGTATCAGATGCTTTTCAAAACAGCCTCCAAAGTACAAATGTGGTAGTCTCTGAGGAGAGTATAGATGAGAATCTAATGCACTTCTTCAATCTTACAGTAAATCCCAATAACCCCTAATTTGGATTTTATAATACCACCTAGCATTTTTACCACCTAGCATTTTTGTAGAATATGACTCTCTATTTATGTGTATATTTAAAAAAAAAAAGCTAAAAACAAGTTCTACTATTTACACTGTAGATCAACTTTGCTGAAAACAAAAATAACCCTTTCTAATGTGACTTAAGCTCACTTGATATGTCTCTTACTGTGGATTCCTGTGATATGATGTGATTGAACATAGCGATTTTGCATAGTTTCATGACATTTCTGGTGGCTAGCCAGGAGAACTTAAACATTTTTGCCCTAAGCTCTTGCATTGTTTGGAGAGGCCATAGGTCAGTGATCAACAACACACCTGACATGTGAAAAGTCTAAGGTTTGCTCTCCAGCGTAATTTAAAAGAATTCTAGACAACAAGGAATGAGTTCTGTATGAGTTCAGGAAGCGAGACTGCCAGCCGCAATTAACTAGCACTGGATTACATAGCCTAATAGACTCAATATGTAAGTTGGCTTCCTGTGTCCATATTTCTTCAGTAATCTCCTGTGCTGCTTGTAGTCAGACATGATCTTCTTTGCTCCACATTAAGAGCCTGTTCATTGTCTCTGTTGCTCTCCTTCTCTCTATTGCTTCAAGTTGTCTGTCAACTTACAGCAAGCCCACGCGTTTCACAGGGTCTTCTTAGGCCAGGAATACTCAGAAGTAGTTTTGCCAGTTCCTTTTTCTGAAATATAGCCTAGAGTACATAGTATTCATTAGTAGTCTCCCATCTAAGTACTAACCAGGGCTGACCCTGCTTAACTTCCAAGATCAGACATGATCAGGTGCCTTTAGGGTACTTAGGCTGTACACGTTTACTATCATAGCCATAGTTTTCATAAATTTGCAGTTTAATCCACAGGTTACTTAAGGAGAAATACTAGTATCTGATTTACACTTTATGTGAAAGGCAGATGTATTGCTTATCCAGTCTGAGTTTCAAAATACAATGTTAGAAGGGAAGACACCTATCGAGAAATGCAAATATAAGCAGTTCTGCTTACATTTAACTTCACTATGCATGTTCACTGCATATTTACAGATACAATCAAGAATCCTCCCAGGGCATTATAGTAGTGTAAAAATAATGGCACAAATGATTGCATTTTTTTCCCAGAGGTTGCATAATTGTGGTCCTGCAGGCATACACATAGCCCTGTTTTTTACTTTTGACTTGGTGGCTGAGAAGCTAATTGATTGTTGTGCAATGGGTGAGCTCAAGGTCTTGGGTTTTGAGCAATGGGTTGTGCAACTGTGAGAATCAGCATAGCTGTGCTGGTGTATGTCGACATACACTAGAAGTATGTAAGATCTTGGCCACCACAATTCTCCTTCTCAAGCATTCCAGCAGTTCGCCTGAAAACACAGAAACAAATTAACTGTCACGCAAAGTAGGCATTAACTATCGAGTACAAAGGACTACAATTTGATAGTTTCTGCTTAAATCTAGTGTTATCAGCTGTTTCATGCTGCTGTTGTGCTCTTGTTTAAGAGACAGGAAAGTTTTTGCCTAGTTTCTTTATAGCTGTGTCCTCTAAGCCAAGAGTGAGAGAAATAATCATTGCTAGCAAGAGAAGGCCTATGTAAATAACAATGTTTTTAAGAAGATCTTCAAACTCAACAATTTTAACTCCTGAATGATTTGAATGGCATGCTACCACTGAAAGGGTTTGTTTATTTATGATGTTCTGAGGTAGTAGCTCTGTTTCCAAGGGGGTTTTCCACTTTGTAGATCAAGAACAGAAACCTTGAACATGGTCCAGTAGCTAACAGAAAGTCAGTATAGATTTTTTTTTTCAGTACAGCTATAATACGTGCATAGCTCAGTGTTCCACTAAACACCTTACCTGCTGCAGGATTAGCAACAACAAAGCCCCCACCTCCCCACCAATTAATCTACTAGAATCCATGATCTCTTGTTCATCCATAGCTGTGGATAATGCAGATCTTCCCAGAGTAATAATGGTCCAGAAGGCAGAGCTCTGCTGGCTCATGAAGTACAGGAGAACTCTGCCTTCTGAGCCATTATTTTGCCTCTGGCTCTGGTGGGTGGACCAAAGGCACTATAGCTCTCTAGCTGAGAATCCTAAATACCCTTTTCTAAACTGAAAATCCCAGGATTCTGTAGGATGGAACCATGGCAGCTAAAGTGAAATCATAGAGCTATAATTGTGTGATGTGAAAGGGCCTTTGTTTGTAGTTAAAAGCAAAGTAGATCCAACAAGCTCAGACAATAAAAAAAGCAGTTAACTTCCACTATGTATTTTCTCTTCTATGATTTGGAACCTAACAGAAGTATCTTTATGGTTACAAGCAAAAAGAAAAGAAAGATGTATAGGTGTGAAGAGCTTTACTTAGGAGCAGAAGTTAAAAGCTAGTTTTCTTAGATTGTTGTAAGGAAAGGATACACTTCAAAGTGAGACAATGAAACCTGATAAAACACACACAGTCCTTGATGCCAAATCAAATAGCAGAATTCAAGCTGATTTCAGTTGACTTCATTTATCAGCATTTACTATTTGTCTTTCTTATTTTCCTTCTGATAGAAGACTACAATAATCTTTTTTTTTAGAAAACCTGACCCCCTTGCCCCCACGTCAGGGTCACACTACAAATATTTCTCAAGCCTTGCTTGTGAGGATTACTGTTTAATGCTAGTCATATGTTACGTATGTGGATTTTGTCTGGCCTCTCCCATTCTTACACTCACCCCAAAGCAGTGTACCTCTCCTCTCTGCAACTGAACAGCATGGTATGAATCTCTCCACTTTTGAACTTAACTCTGAAACTTTGATCTCACTGTACCAGCCACTTCTCAGCAGTGATAAATTTGGGGAAATGTCCAGAGTATGTCATTGTGTGCCTTGAAATCATTTGGGAAACCTATTATGGAGTTTTCCTGGCAAGATTTGTTCAGAGGGGGTTTGCCACTGTCTGTATCTGAGGTGGAAAGAGTGTGACTTGCCCAGATCACCCAGTGGGTTTCCATAGCTGAGTGGGGATTTAAACTCTGGTCTTCAGAGTCCTAGCTCAATGCTACTCCACACTGAATATAGGAATAATATATTCTGAATTTCTCTTTGTGAAAAAAAAAATCCATGATAGTCACAATTGAAAACTTATGTGAAAACATGTAGAGCAAGCTACTGTTTGAAAAATGTGGAAGCAGCTCCTTACCAAACGTTTACAAGGTCACAGAGTATGTCACGTCAATGCCTGTTAACAGTATCAATATGGAAAATCAACCATTCTCTCTAACAGCCGATATTTGGCCATTTGTCTTCATTTTGACTTAGGATAAGTAAAGTAAAAGCAAAAAAAAAATTTTAGCATGTTTTTGTACTGCCTATTAAGAATGTATCAACCAGAAACTAGGTACTTGAGGCAGCTTTGTAAAACAAAACAAACCACTGAAAATTCAGAAGAAACTGTATTAGAACAATGCATGGAGTAGTGTAACTATGTATCAGTTTTTTTAAACATTAAAAAATCACCAGTTATCAGCACTGGAGACATCTTCCATATAGCCATTCCTCACATGGTAGAGTACACATAGGCTACACGCATGGACAAAAAGCCAAAGGGAGTTGGTGGAAGGGAAAGTAAAATAAGATTTTTTTTCCTCCAAGGGAACAAATTCACACTTTATCTATTGGTCAATGTTTCTGAGCCCACTAGATTCACAAAAATAAAGGACATTTACCAAATCAGCCAATCCTTTCCAAAGAACATTAGGAACCAAGGGTGGTAACTGTATTTATAGCTCTTTCCGCAGGACGGTGTCCTCCCTGCACAGGGATGCGGGAGGAGCAGGACTGTGACGATGCTTCGGCATGAAATCACTGTGGTCCTGCCCTTCTTGTGTCACTTGCTGGCACAGTTGCGGGGTATATCACTGGCAGAAAAACTCTATCAATGCCCCCTGATCACATGAGCCTTCTGTCGCTGCTGGCCATGCAGAAAGGCCAGAAGTATGATAATGCGCTTCCTTCCCCACTGTAGCATGGGAAGAAGGCCAGCTGCAGTGCGGAAGGAAGGAGCATGTCCCTCATGCTCCTTTCTGCAGACAGTCAGTCAGATGGCGTGGAAGAACACTGTCATGTGGAAAAGGCCTACATTTTACTCGTATTTTGCTTCCCCTCACCGCTGCCACAAGGAGTGTATTGATTAGAATTATAAAATGCTTCAATGGATTCTATGCCATGGAATCATAGATCTACAGTGCTGGAATAGATTCTGTGTGAGTTCCTGTGAAGCAATGCTAAAGGTGAGAAGGTCTCAGAAGTGTTTCCATTGCCCTTACCACTGCCTTGGATTTGTGCATTACAAGAGAAGATCTGTAGCAATGATCTCAGTCTTTGTACAGCAGGCCACCTGGAATCTACTTTGGTTTTGTTTTGTTTTACTAGAATCCTAAGGTCTATCAATCAGAGCCTGGTGTGTAAGACACATACTCAGAATTAAAGAATTCTGAGGCAAAGAAATGTTTTGAGTAACAGAACTTCTTGATAACCCATAATTTCATTTCAGATGGGAGGGGGGAGAGTAATTTCATTGATGCTCTTTCTAAATGCCTATGAATCAGAGATCCTTGCTGATCTACAATAAATAATTCAAAGCTCAAGCAATAGATCAAAATCTACCCTCTGCTAAGATCTACCACCCCAGTTGTATAGCACCTGACTTTTCAGGAACAATAACGACTAACAAGAATATGTGCAACTTAGAAGAACAAGAGACCTTTGATAAAATCTATTTATCTCCGATATGCTAAGGAGTCCTGTATCTACCACACCTTCCAATTCTTGCAATTTGGCAGGCACAGTCCCAATTAATCTCCCATCATCCCACTTTTTAAACTGCTTTTAAAATGCCCCTATTTCTCTCTTCTCCTCTTACTTTCACCCTTGGGCTTAGTTCATTTGGTACAAACCTTGAGTTCAAAGTGCAAAAGTAGTTCACAATTTACTCAGCAGGCCGGGGGGAGGGGAGTAGGAGACAAAATCTTGCCTTTGTTGGTACACTCAGACAAAAGCCTTCTCCTAGCTAGCTTGTATTCTCTTCCTCATTAATAGCTTTTCTCATCTTGACCACACTCTGAAGTTGCTTGGCCACATGTGTCCCATTTTTCATCCATGAAATGTTGGTGGGTATGAAGGAAACACTATTCAACTAAACTCCATCCTTTCTGTGTTGACATGCAAAGCATTGCCCTGTCAATGCTTCAACTAACCCTCCTCATGGAGGGCTTTTTGAACTTACATAGAGATCTGTAAAGACACTGGTCCAGTGCTCAAATAAGAGCCACGCTGTGCCCCCGATGTAGACTGAAGTCAACTGACTGAGACTCAAGTCGGACTCAGATTGCTTCAGTGACTTGGCTTGGACTTGACTTGGCAATAAATGAGACACTGACTCGACTTGACTCATGACTTGTATATTTTTAGCGACTGACTTGCTGCCCTTGGTTCAGTAACAGAACACGTTCATCCAGAAACCTTACAACTTTGAACAACACTTCCATCTTTTTTTGCCAACTGGTCATGTGACAATTTGTTTGAAGACCAAGATGTGGGCACATTTCTCAGAGGGGAATAGCAAACCCATTAGGTTTGAGGCAGGGTTGAGGTCTGCTAGACAGCCCGTTTCCCTAGCATATTTGGGGAGACTTCTAAAACTTTTCCAGATAGCACAAGGCAAGACTCCCCCCTTCCAGCACAAGGCACCTTTCTCAGAGGGGAACATCATCTGTGTTAGGCAACAGGCTTGAAGAGGAAATATCCTTCCTTTTAAAGCTTTTGAAGCTTCAGTAATGGGAAATAAGAAGGATCCAATTCCCCACTTCCACAGTTGCAGATTCTTTCATGCCCATTGACACAAAAGCCTCTGACTTGGGGAACGGAGAGAAAGAAGGATATTATTCCCCACTTCTGAAGCTGCAGACCCTTGGAAGCCCATTGACCCCCTTCATACACTCCAACACCACCTCTTTTTTTTTTTTCTGTTAAAGTTGGCTCCCATGCTTGAGACTTGACCTGAAAGTACCTTGCAAGGACTTGAGATCTGACTTGAGACCTGGAGCAGAAGACATCACTGCCCCGTGCCTTGGTTTATCAGCCGACCCCACAGAGCAGCCGGGCTCACTGCACGGTGCTTTGCAGAGCCTGGTTTTCCACGACGAGGTCCTCCCGTCCTGCAGAGGCCGCTGTCGGCAGTGGCCTCGGAGGCCGCCGAGTCTCCGCCCGGGTCGAGTGGCTGCTGCCTGGCCCCACCCATCAGCAGCTGAGCGAGCCGAGCCGAGCGCGAGCCCGGAGGCAGAGCGCGACTACGGCGGCGGGAGGAGCGGCAAGGCCGGCGGGTTCCGGGGCACAATAGAGGCGGCTGGGGCCTGGCTGCGCTGCGCGATCGGGGCCGGGAGCAGAGGCAGGCAGGCAGGCAAGGATGCTGGCGCTCTTCACCAAGCTGCTGGACTGGTTCCGGGCGCTCTTCTGGAAGGAGGAGATGGAGCTCACCCTGGTGGGGCTGCAGTACTCCGGGAAGACCACCTTCGTCAACGTGATCGCGGTAAGCGGCCCCGGCCGGGGCGAGGGAAGCTACTAGGAGCGGGCCGGGCTTGGAGGGAAGAACCACCTCCTCCTCCTCGTCCTGGGTATCTCGATGGGAGGAGGTCCCTCTGCCCCCCACCGAGGGGAGCAGAAGGACGCCCCTCCTTAGGCTGCGTGCCTCCCCCGGGGGTCGGGGTGGTGGGGGTGACGGGACTGCCTTCGCCTCCCCAGCGACGAGGTCCTCCTCGGCCATTTCCGCACTGGACCGTTATAGCGCTATTATTCCACTATCATCATCCGACGGAATTCTGGGGTTTGCAGTGTATTTGGCCCCTCCTTAAACTGCAAACCTCAGGATTCTGTAGGATGTTGAAAGTAGAATAATAGCGCTATAACAGGCTAGTGCGGACATGGCCCTTGTTTCTCCTTCCCCCTTTCTGTAACTGCTCTTCCCTTTGGCTTTCTCTCCCTCCTCCCGCTCCCCCCCCTCCCCCCCACCCCGTGCCCAATGTAAATGAGGGAGGGAAGGAGGGAGGGACGGCGCGTGCAATGCGGGCGAAGCCTTCTGAGCATTCCCACATTACTCCATCTCCGCCCCGCCGGTCACGTTGCTTGTCCTCTTGGCTGGGTTTCTAGTGGCCACAAATAGGAAGAGGCAGGGTTCTCTCTTAAGAAAACAGAATAGTAATAGTAATAATAATAATAATAGAAATTGTTCGGCGTCTCGGGTCGCAAAGCCGATTTCCAGTTCTGTGCTCATCTGTCTTTGGATCGGGGTGCCTGACAGTTCTAGGCTGTTTTTAAATGCCTTTGTGGGCCTGTGAGGAAGCCGGGTTGGGGGGATGGAGAATCTAAGCTCAAGGTTGCTGTATGTAGGCTGCGTCCCCGGTGGAAGGCAGAGAGACTGTTATGTATCTGCTGTGATGGGTGGTAATTTCATCTCCATCTTTTCTGATCAATATAGCAATTAGCAGGGCCATGTGTGTGTGCATGTGTTTTAACTTCAGAAAACAAATTTAAAATCATGATAGGATTTTCCGTGAAAGCTTTTCCGAGCACGGTCTTAAGAAACCATTTTGGGCGGCAGCAGGATCCCGGTCGCTGAGAAATTCCCAGATGGAGAGCCCTGACTTACTTAGCCTGGTTTACTCCCCCCCCCCACCGCACTCTGCGTTATGCAGTAGTGGTTTCAAAGTGTGCGTTCAATAAAAGGGCAAGGGGAGAGAGACAGTCAGAGATGGGATGTAGACTATTGGTCATGGGGAAAACTGGTAGCTGTGTTTAAGCTTTCTGTCTGAAGGCCTTGAAGGGAAACTGGCTGAGCCATCAAATTTGTGCTGTTGATTTAGTGGGATACGTTGTTCTAGGTGAGTTTGCGGAACTGGAGTTCTATCTTCTGCTCTTCCTGGAAGGGGAATTGCAGCATGGCTCAGGCCAGAATCATGTGACACCTTCCCTGAATACTAAGCATTTTTGTTGGTAGGAGGAAGTGGATGGCACTCATGAAGGTTACAGTGGCCTGTAGCTTTTCCCCATCAGTCTTTCATAAATCTGGATTTGGGGACCGCCTTGTCACAGAATTTCTGCTTCATTCAGTCCTAACCTGAGAATATAGTGGTAGGGGCAAGACTGGTTTTATATTGGTTGATTAGTTTTATATACTTACATGCTTTCTTGGAAAAAAAAAAGTCTAGTGTTTATCGTTCTCTCACTTCTGACCCTTTTAAAAGAGAGTTTGGTTTCCTTATTATAAGTGATTTCTTGCAAGTAATGCAAGCGTATAATGCAAGCATATAATGATATAATGATCACAGAATCATAGAATAATAGAGTTGGAAGAAAGCACAGGGGCCATCCAGTCCAACCTTCTGCCATGCAGGAACACACATCAATATGTTTGGCTTTTATGATTCCAAATACAACATTTGGTAATAGTTTTAAATATGATTTGTATTTTCAAATACTTTATCCAGGCTTCTCTTTGCATTCCTTGCTTGCTGTAATTGTTGATGGAAAGGGAATATATATTCTCAACATTTATGTTCTGTTTTGTTTCTCAGTGCTGAAGCAATGACAGTGCAAATTGGTAATATGCTAAATAGTGCATTCTATCTTGTGTGTTTATTCTAGAAAAGATTCTCTTTTACTGATCACTGATTCAGTAGTGTTTCCTGGAAAGAGCTAGGGATCTGGTAAAAGGTTTCAATCAAACCTTGATTTTAACTCAGGATTCTTGCACCTTCCCTTCTGTGTATGCATGTTTTGAATCTTTCCCACCATCTCCAGTTCAATCCATAATCTTATAAAGGTAAAGATATTCTTACCTAGTTTTAATCCCACAATACCCTGTGAGATATTTAGGCTTAGAGTGGCAGTGATTTACCCAGTGGGTTTCGTAGCCAAGTATTCCACTGGCCTGGATTGGCATGGAGAATGGAAAGAGTAGAATATTTTATTTTCAAATCGAATTTGAAATCTGGACTTATACCCTGCTCTACCCCCACCCCTTTTCCAAACTTTATACTTTGTCAATCTCTTGATGATGCTATAGGGATAATTTTGGACCTAGAGATCTACTAGCCCTCATTAGGCACTTCTAGAAGCCCTTGTTCCTCATCTGATACAGCAAAGACAGGGAATATTTACAGAGAGGCCTCTAGTTAGACCCTAGATCAAGTGTAGGCAACTGAGTCTCCAGACGATAGTAATCCTGTAGGGCTGATGGGAGTTGTAGATCAAAACATCTGGAGGGCCAGAATTGTCCATCTCTGTCCTAGAGGCTTGTTGCAGCAGTAAACTCTGCAGGATTCCCAGTTATAACTTCTGTTAAATCCAGTTCTTTATATCCTTCCAGCATTGCCTGAGGATTTCAAAAACAAAAACTATGGGAATAACATTTTTCCTTGTTTGGTGGTGGCCTTGAATGTTGCAGGATCTTGTTACACTGATATCAGAAACCTAACAAGCCTTGCTGCTGCTTTGTAAGTTTAAGGGGAGGCAGTACAGTCCTAGTCCTAGTGAACAAGAGACAAAATTAACCCATTCCAGTCTAGGTTCAGACTTTAATCTCTGTTTCGTAGGGATTCTGTGTTTGTAACATGTTAGTTATGTTAAAAACCGCTCTTGCCATATGGCCATTTTGAAAACAGTTCCTCTATAGCCAAGGGTGGTGTCATTTTGCCACTGCATCCCAGTTCCCTGATGTCAGAGCAGCATTAAAGATACCGCTTATGACAGATTGAGCTGGACAGCTTGTTGTGCACAATACAGATATTTGGTCATGGTAGCTCATTTCAGTGTTTGTCATACTTTAGAGAACTGGGTATAAGCTGAGGAACCTTTTAGCCAACCTCTGGTTACAATCAAGGCCTCTGAATTTCAGGGTGGGAGAGAAGAGGGTAGGCTCGTGGACAGAGTGGAGCAGGGAGGCACCTCCCACTCCCTTGGGCCTTGCTTTTGTGTCTGACGGCAGGAGTCCTTGTTCTTTACTGCACAAGCACGTCTACTTACAGTTGCCTCTTTGTCTTTTTCTCCCTCTTCACTCTTCAGGCCTTTTGCTATGTGGTTTCTTATGTATCTTGCTTTGGCAGTTTATTCCTCTCTCCTAAATACTATATTAAGACCTGTTTCTTTAGAGCACTGTGGTTGTAAAAGGAGAGTTCTTTCTTGTGCCACTATCTTCTGTTATCCACTCAACACATCGCCAGAACCTGTCACTGCCCACTTTCATGTGGTAAACAGAGCTTATAAAAATCCAAGACAGGGCCTATCTTTTATGCCCTTTATAAGACTTAGCACACAATAGTTAGCAACAGTAATAAGATCCAAGCCCCACCTCCAGCTGTCTTTAAACATCTGATGTATAGTGAGCATTGCAGAGCATGTACTAGTTGCTGGTTGTCCTGTTTCATTTATCACAAAAAAACGGTGCCCTTGCAGACAGGACTTCCTGATGCTGTGTGCAAGGGTGTAAATAGGAAAGTCCTTAATTCAATTCACTTGTCCAGGAACATGCTAGGCACGTGGATCTTGGTATCTCTCATTTCCCATCACAGCCTCACAGCGATAGAAGGACAATACTGATCTGCCTTCTAGAACCATTGTAGTGCTTTTGAATACTCAGAAAGCACTGTGCCATTGTTTAGTGTTAATTGTTGAGGAATTTTCTAATTACATTTCAAATCTGAAAAATGGCAGTTTTTGTGGTAGAAACAGTGCTGCTGCTGCTTCTTCTTCTTCTTCTTCTCCTAGTTAATTTAAATGGACCATTGACGAAGTCAACTCTGATAGACTTGTACCTTGTAGCAGCATTCTTTTTTTTTTTTGTAAATAGCTATCTCTAATAAAACTGTCTTGAGAATAAGGCTGTGTCTCTGGACCAACATGACCTCTTTAAAATCTTTGTCATAGTATTAGCTGCAGTTATGTAGCTGTAAGACTTTCCAAATGATGCTCTACAGAGAGCTCCTCTTGTTGTATATGGTTGCTATATTATTGCTTGTGTACAGGGGGAAAAAGCTGCTTCAGATAATCCACACCAGCACTTTTAGAAGGAAAGAGGTCACTTGTAAGCATATTGTTCAGTCCTTCCTCAATTTTCACAGGTTTGACCTTTGTGAAATTGATTATTCATGAGGCATCCACTTGCCTCCTGCATTCTCTACCTCCCATTCCCTTGCCTTTTGCCCAGGCATATGGAAGGAAGGAAGGCACACACACCCAAGCAAAAGGCAAGGGAATGAGAGGGGAAGGCATACTCACACCTTCTCTGTGTGTAGGGCTACCCTCTCCCATTCACTTGCTCTTTGCCTGGGCACATGGAAGGAAGGCGCATGTGCCTGGGCAAAACACAAGGGAATGGGAGAGGAAGAAGGTAGGGAGGCACGTGTGTGCCTTCTCCTTGCATGAGGGCTCCCCCTCTCATTTGCTCGCCTTTTACCTGGGCGTGTGGAAGGGTGGACACATGTGCTCTGGCAAAATGCAAGGGAACGGGAAGAGGGAGCCCTGGGGAAGGGAATGGGAGGTGGAATGCTCACTCGAGTGGTGGTGGTGGGAAGTTATATACTTTTATTGTAACATAATAGGAGATAATGACTTGGCTGGCAATAATTTTTTTTCTGGTATGAACAGTAAGCCTGATGGAGCTGCTAGGGGTAGGAAACTGTGTGTGCCTCAATATGGGATTATGAAGGAGTTACTTACACTTACAATATGACTATAGCATGTTATACAGTGGCGTTGTAGAAAGGTATGATTAAGTTGCTGTGTTTCTTTAATTTCTTTAGAGATGAAAGTGTCCCTTCCAAGGAAGTCAGGTTTTGCTCTTTTAACATCTGATGTCATGCTATTTGTTCTTTGCATGTCCAGCCTGTTTTCCTCGAAGACTCTGTGCAAGCCCTGAATGTCTAATGAGCAGAAGAGCTTCTTGGGTTGGGGATAGGGGAACATGACTTTTCAGGCTTATAATAGAAACAATCACAGCATAAAATAATTCACCTGTATAAAAAAGAAAGAAAGAAGGTAATAGTAATGTCTATGAAGCAATACAAATTTCTTGACCTAAGGTGTGGTAAGGAAGCAACAAAGTTAGATGTGAAGTTTCAGTCTATAGGATAATGTTCCCGGGTTGAATTCTCTCAGCCTATCTTACTCCTTTCACAGCTTGGAGATCTCTTTCTTCAGCCAGCAGCCCTCTTTATCAGCTCTGGTGTTCCACTGCTCTCCTAAATCTACAGATATAAGCAGACTCCAATAGCTTCTTATTTTGAAAATTTCCTGATCACAATTTGTGACCAATTGTGTTTTGTACTGCAGAAGTGCAAAATGGCTGGAGTTTGCTGTTGAAAAGTGGGTGATTCTGGTTTTTTTCTGCATACCTCCTGTCACATTAGACTGTGTTTGTGGAATGTGTGTATGAATACAATCTTTGGTATGTTTTATTTGTTGAACTTGTGTCCTTCTTTCTCCAAGAATTTCAGATAGGACACCTGGACGTATGCCCCTCATTCTATCCTTTGGGCAACCATTGGTATGAGTAAGACTGTGAGGCAGTGATTGGCCCAGAAGCTATCCAGGCAGCTTCATGGTTGAGCTGAGCTGTAAACCAGGGTCTCCACAATCTAGTCAGGGGTGAGCAATTGCAGCAAGGGCCAATATTTGTACCTACAGAAGGCCACACATCTGGTTTTTGATCTTATAGTGACCAGAAATCATTTCTGGTTGTGAATTCCATATTTCTAGGGCTGATTTTGGGTTCTTTTGGAAGGAATCTGCATCTCCTGAGGGGTCTCCAAGAAAGGCGGTTGAACTTTTTTTGCCATTTTTTTTCCTGGAAATTCTTCCCCATGTAGTAGGTCCTTGTTGTCCTCTAAACCAGTATCAACGGTTTCACTTATCCACAGTCCACTTCAGAGCCATGGCTGCAGCTGTCAGCCAGATTCCTTGCTCTGTGGAGACAGAATCTCTCTCTCTGGCCAAAAAAGGCACACAATGAGGTGCAGCTGGGCTTCCCATGCCTCTCTTAGCTGAGGAAGGAATCTCACTCCTTCCCTGGCTGAGAGAAGTATATGGCTCCCCCTGTATCTCTCTCGACTGAGGAAGGAGACAGATACTCCTTCCTTGGCTGAGAGAGGCATGTGAAGCCCAGCTTCATAAACCATGTGCCTTTCTCAGCTGAGAAAGAAGATGGACACTCCTTCCTTAGTTGAGAGAGGCACACAGCAAATCGCAGTTGGGTTTCCTGTGCCTCTCTTGATTGAGGAAGGAGTCTCCCTCCCTCCTTGGCTGAGAGAGGTGAATGGCTCCCCTCATGTTCTCTCAGCCAAGGACGGAGATGGACACTATATCTTTGGCGGAGAGAGGTACACAGTGAGGTGCAACTGGGTTCCTGTGCCTCTCTTGGTCAAAGAAGGAGTCCCCCTCCATCCCAGGCAGAGAGAGGCACACAACAAGGCACAGCTGAGCTTTCTGTGGCTCTCGGATGTGGAAGAAATTTCCCTCACTTCCTAGCTGAGAAACACACAGAGCACCCCACTCCCTGAGTTTTCCCCAGCTGAGGAAGGAGCCAGACATCCTTCCTCAGTTGAGAGAGGCACAGGAAGCCTGGCTCTGCAAAGCTACGTGCGTCTATTGGCTGAGGAAGAAGATGAACACTCCTTCTTTGGCCAATAGAGACACACAGCTTCAAGCAGTCAGTCCTCCCACCAGATTTGGTTCCCAGGAAGGGGGTGCTTGCTTGGCCCCACTAAGAAGGCAGGCAGGCAGAACCTGTCAGTGGAGCTGCCTCCCTCCTTCACTGCCTTGGCTGGCTTGCAGGTCAAAATATAGTCCTTGCTATTACTATGTTTTTTTTTCTTTTTTCTTTTCGCTGTCTGTGTTGAGTCTGGGAACATATCGCTCACAGATATGGGGAACCTACTGTAGTTTTCTGGGAACGTGCAGGGGTTTTGGAGAGTTAGGAAGGATTTTTGGGATGAAAAAGAGGTTGTGGCCTGTAGTTTTCCCAGCTGTGTTGTAACCAGTGAAATATTCTGGTTCTTAAATCTTATGTGTGTGTTTGCTTTTGTCAGCAAGACAAAAGTGTTTCATGACATGAGTGCATCTGTAGCCAAGGTGACTTTGCTGTTGCTTGGTTCTGACCTTTCAGACTTCCTTATGATATCTCCTGTGAGCCCTCAGACTGGTCTTTACAGGGCCTCCAAACCTGCTTGCTCTTGTTTTTTTCCATGAACTTATAGTAGTCAGGGTCTGAGAGCCAGTGTGTTATAGTGCAACTGTGTGCCTTTGTGGACATGGAACCCACAGGCAGCAAGTTAAAATGAGCAGCTCTTCTAGCTGCTCTAAGCTGCCTTGAGTCTAAGTTTTGGGGAAAGCACAGGATATAAATAAAATAATAAGAACATATGTGATTAAAAAAAAACTTAGGTGATTTCCAACCCTCCGGAGCAGTTGCAGGGTGGAATGGGAAGAGAGAATATGTTTCACTTAGAGATGGACACTATTTGATAGGACTCTTCTCTCTGTCTCTGTTTTTTGTCTTTCTGGATTGGATTTTGAAAGCACTGGTCAGAATAGCTCTTACTGGGGAGGTATATGTGAAGTGAGGAAACCAGTATCCCAGTAGGGCCAGTAGATCATAAATGTCAGAGTTCATTTGGGGTTCATGCACATTTAAATTTTTCTTGTTACCATGGGACCTGTAGATCCTCCCCGTAAGATGCATTTGGGAAAGGAGTGATAAACTAACTTACCACTTTGTCCCCTTACACAGCTAATTTAGTGTAAGAAAGTGATTGGGTCTGGAGACAGTAAGAAAAAAAAAGATGGTCAGCGATAAAACAGGGAAGTAGGGGAAAGATTGGGGAGAACGTGAGCTGTATGTTAGAACAGTAGGAATGATAGAGATAGTGGGGTTGGGGATGAAAAGTAAAGAGGGTCAATTGGCTAGGAACAGAGGGTTAAAAGCAGTGGATAAGGGGAAGAACAAGCCAGAGAAAACAGAAACAAATGAAAAAATAGAGAGAGAGAATAGTGGGGGGAAAAAGGAGAAATAGAAGATAGAAATGGAAGATAAATTTTGGCAAGAACATGGATGGATAGAGGGAGATGGAAAGAGGGGAAAGCAAGGATGAGACTAGGAGATCCTAGGGGAGGAGTAAACAGGAGGAGCAGCAGAAAAAGTCAAAGAGCCATGGTATGACAGAACACTCACTAATAGTGTAGATGTTGTGGTGAAGGTACATACCATCCCTCATCATTCGATGTGCTGGCTAGGACTTTTTGGAACTGTAGTCCAACGTAATCCTGAAGGCTACGAGTGGCCTACTTTGATACTGCACACTGGAATTAAATTGGAGTGTGGTAGAAGCTGGTTCACATCTGTGCTCTGCCATGGAAGTCTTTGGCCCTTCAGCTTAGTCACACTTCCTCATCTTAATCTGCTTTATGGATTGGCGCTTGTGAGGCCCTGAGTTCACTGGAAGTATAGTAGGCTTCAAATGGGATGTGAAACTATCCAGAGTAAGATCTGCAGTCAGCTGGTCTTTGTTTCAAGGATGGAATCAAAGCAATCTTGAAGGTAACTGGATGAATGACCTACCTACTGCACTATTGTTCTCTGTTATCACCTGAACTTTTCTATCTACTATTGAGCTGTCTCGTAAGGCTTTTCTTGGATTTCTGGTCAAGAAGTGGCACTAGGCATAGAATGTGGCATGAAGCTACCACAACATACATTGAATGCAACACATTGCCATGATAGAAATTTTCTGTATCTTCATTCTTTTTTTTTTTTAAATAATTCACATTCTTTCCTTCATTAGTAGTTTTAGGAATTTGTACTCTTAAGACCATTGAAAGAAACTGGTTCTGTTTTGGATTGTGTTAATAAAGCAGATGCCTGTTGCTGGAAGCTTGCAAACAAAACATGCAGCTTGTTTTTTACCCACACCCACGTTGGTTTGAGAGGTCATGCTTTGACTATAACATGTAGCTTGGTATTGTGGGCAGATGCATAAGACATGAGCTTTTCTCAATGCCTTCTACTGTGGTACAGAATCAGAGCTGGAAAAAATGCCCCCCCCTTTTTTTTTTTACTCCAGCTCCCTGAATTTCTCAGATAGCATTGTCAATGACCCTACTAGTTAGAGGATTTTGGGAGATGTAGAATTGTGTTTACACTACTGATTATATTTAGTAAAATGTGTGTGTAGAACACTGCTCAATTTTTAATACAGGATACAAGTTGGCATGGAAAGAATGGAAATGTATAGTGAAGGGAGCTGAACTAGAAGTCCTGAGGGAGAGATACATGTCGACCATAAAAGCTTAACCAGCAGAAACTCTTGCGGGTACACTGGCTACAAGTTGCCAAACCTTGAGGATTGGGAATTTGCTTTTCCGTCTTTCTTTCTGTGTTTTTTCCTTTCTTACTGAAGCCAGATTTGCCTTTCAGGAAGCGTACAAAATTCCTTCTGTGTGGTTTGATCATTCTGTGGGGAACGGAAGAGAAAATATGGTAGTGTTGCTTTTATAATACAAAGTCTCTGTTTTTTCCTTCTGTGGAATCCTCCCTGTCCTGCATTGGACAATATAATAACAGGCTGCCATGTAATACTTGCTTACTCAGTCTTCATTCTTAAATGAAGAATATGTATGTCACATTCTTAATTTAATATAATGTAGAGATGCAGTCTCCCACTTGCCTAGTCATCTGAGCAGATTGCAGTTGACCTCATGCATGAGAACATCCTTTTCTCTACTCCTGTTACTGCCATCACTGCAGCGTTCTTTCCCAGAGGCAGAGCACTGTGAGTAAAAACATCTACATCTCTGGTCCTGTTGTTAGTCCCATAGTAATTGACCATGGGAAGCTGTGGCCTAAATCATATTTTAATCCTGCGTAGAGTAGATCCTCTGAATCTGTTAATCTATATTATGACTTACTGTTGAAGATTTGACTGAATAATGCTACTCTAGTTGTGGCTAACCAGTTGGATGCCAGTCTGTCCCAGTTCCTACCCTCTACCAAGTATAACTATGGAAGATGCTCTTTGCAGCCCAAGGAAAGCAAGCCTAAATCTTCTCCATCCTGGGGAATGTGTCACATTGTATTTCTGGTCTGCCTAACACAGACTCAACCAGTTTCTGTAATAGGGTAGTTTTGCTGTTTGTGATGAAGGAAATACCTGAGTGAGGGATATTGAAGGGAGCAGGTGGTAATAGTAGAGATGTGAGATAGTAACAAGGAAGAGTGAGCAGGATTGCTATTAGTTATTTGTTGTTACTGTTGTGTGCCTTCAAGTCATTTCCCACTTATGGTGGCCCTAAAGCGAACCTATCACATTGTTTTCTTGGCAAGATTTGTTCAGAGGTGGTTTGCCTCTGCCTTTCTCCAAGACTGAGAGAGTGTGAATTGCCCAAGGTCACCCAGTGGGTTTCCATGGCCAAGTGGGGATTCAAACCCTGGTCTTCAGGATCCTAGTCCAGTACCGAAGTCACGAACACCACACTGGGTCTCCTTAGTTACTTGCACACACTAAATATGAAGTCGCTTACAAGCTAAACGATGAAGAGCAGTTAAATTAAACTACATCAAGAGCGATGTTCAAGGCTTACTTTAACAGCAGAGTCATTGTGAATTCTGTGCAGTTAGCCTTCCATATCTGCCGATTTTGTATCTGTTGATTCAACCAACCATGGCTTGACAATAGTAAAAATAAAATAAAAAATATTTAAAAAAATCCAGAAAGGAAACTTTCATTTTGCTATTTTATGTAAGAGATGCCATTGTACTACACCACTGTACATAATGGGATATGAGAATCCACAAATTTTGGTATCCACAGGGGGTTCTGGAACCAAACCCTAGTAGATACGGAAGGCCCACTGTTTATGCAAATTCTGAGACAATTTGTTAATGAAAATACTGTCAGAGAAAAGTGACTTGATTTTCCGTAGAGTACTCCTGCCTAACAGAGGGAGACTGTTTCTTTTTCTGACGGAATCCAGAGAGGAAGAGGCCTTTACGATACTGTCACATAAGCCATCTTGTAGGGAAGAGGGAAGAGTACTAAAAGTACCCATCAGTATCAAATATGTATAAAAAGTATACAATTAAAATATTTGATGCTAGCTAACTTCTACCAAAATACCCAGAATAGTACAATTGAATTTATGTTAATATAGTTGTTAAGTGGTCTCGTCTGCCAGATCTTGTCAGCATCTAAAACAACTTATGAGAATATGAAGGTAAGAAGTGCTAGTAAAGTTATGGCTGGCTTCCTACTGACATTTACAATTTTCTGTTATACTCTATAGTGACCAAGTCACTTTAAGTAAAGTTTGAAATCCAGGACTTCTGGTGGAGTTGTTGTTGACCAAAATGAAGTTCATAATGACAAAGCAAATTACCGTGTTTGCTGGCGTATAAGACACACCAGCATATAAGATGCATCCGATTTATACACTGGCAAATACTATTTGCCAGTATATAAGATTCATTGGAATATAAGACGCACCCCATTTTCAAACAGTATTTTTCAGGAAAAAAATTGAGTCTTATACGCCAGCAAATAGGGTACATAGTGCCTCTATACAAACAAGAGCACCTTGGTATAGTTCTGATCATGGCTGAACTTCCAAATGACCAGTCAAATTATTGTTTAGATCTTATTTTAGTTTCTACTCTGTACTCCTGTTCTGAGATGAAATGTTGTCTGCCCCCGGCCTCTTTTCATTTTGGAAATAATACTAAGCTCTAAGTAAGCTGTGGTTACCATTATATGGTGTGGTTTCTGAACTGAGCTATGAAGATACATTTCTAGAACCTGCAAGAAGGTTGTATAGGAATACCTCAGTTACCAAAGCCTCTGACAGGGAAGCTCTTTTTTGCAAAGTCTTTTTGTGGGAGCCCAGCCCAGCCCCCTCTTTTCTTGACTTCTGTCTAGCTGGAAGGTTGCGTTTTGTTTTGTTTGTTGCAGCATTGGGAGGAGAAGGATGAAGGGCTGGAGAAAGACAGACTTTCAGTTTGGGGCTGCAGTAAATGGAGTAAAGTTTGACGTTGAGGAAAAAATGGGGTTCTCTTCTAGTTGATCTTATTGTAGCAGTGTGAGCTTATGTATAACACGTAAACAGCTGCATGTCTGAAGAGCAAAAGAAAGAGAAAAGTGGAAAGCAGATTAGCCTGCAGCTGTGGTAGGATGCTGGAAAAACACAGATCTGTAAATTTAGCTTTCAAAATGGAAATCATAACAAAAGTGGAGGCTGTTAAAAGAAAAAATAATCATCCCTGGATGCATTTTGGAAGATGCTTTCAAGTGGTCACTAGAAGATTCAAAATGTTTTTGGTTACAAGGCTCAACTCACCTAGTTGTTGTGTTTCATATGTGCATAATATTAGTTTTTAACAAAAAGTTTGCTGAAACATGTTGAATTGCTTTTCTTTTTTGTGACATAGGAACCTAGACTTATTCTTCTTAGGTATTTCTACCTCTGGTAGCAAAATTTCTATTAAAGAACATATCTTCTACTTCCCCTGAGGTATACAGATTGGGCCTCCTTTATCCAAAATGTTTGGGAGCAGAAATATTCTGTATGTCAGATTTTGTTTAGATTTTGAATTACAAAAACTTTTGGAATAGCCACATGTCTTGTTCAATCACTACTTGCATTGGGTACAAGAGATCTGTGAAATGGCAGAGACCCAAATGTAGTGCTCGGCACAAATCCATACCTCCCACCGTCTCATAGATCCTCGGTCTCTTTTTTTTTTTTGTCGCCAACCACCCTCTTCTGCTTTCCAGGCAGTAACTGCAGCACTCCTCAGGTCTGAGAGATTAATGAGCAGAAGCACCACAGCTGCTGCCTTGAAGGTGGTAGTGGCTGGCAGGCAGCAGAAAGTTCTGGTTTTTGAAGGTTTTTGGATTTCTGGGTAAGAGAGGCTCAATCTGTATCTGTAATTATAATGCAATAAACAAATTGCTGACAATTTGGATCTTATAAAGAAACAGAACTGTTTTGCAATCAGATGATCAGGTTCTCTTTGTATTATCTAATTTGACATATTAATTTGACATATTAATGTCAAAATTTCTGGTTCTTTAAATGCACCTCCAGCTATTTCTAAACATACTATATGGACATCTGTGATTAACATTTGCAGGGTGTTAAGGTAATTATTTTCTGGCTGATGTCTGAAACTGAGAGTTAGACAGATAAGTGGGGTTAGCATCTTTTGATGTTGCATTTATTTCCTGCATTTAATGCTATGAAATCAAGAGATTCCAATAGACAGGCTTTTTTTGTTCTTCGATGATTCCCAAGTTTTTTTACGTATTTCCTGCTGCTGTGATATTTTTTCCTACATTCTTAAAACATTTTATAAAGCAGCTTTGCAGGTAAACACAGAAATTTCAAACCCATACCAAGTTACCAGCCCACCCCATGTATCATGGTGTTTGTGTATCTTAAACTGTAGGTTGGCCTAGTTACTGTCTGTGGGGGGGGGTGAGAAAGGGGGAAATGAGACCATCTCCTGCCTTAATTCTGGCTAAAATATTTATTTGAATAGAATAATTAGTTACTCTTACTTTCATAAATTTAATCAGCAGCAGAGTTGTATCAAGGATTTGGGGGGGGGGCATGAGTGGAGATAGAAAATAGTTCAACTATCTACACTCCTTTCTTCCCCACCCCCTGCTGCACCAATCCACAGAGAGATACAGAACAGCATTTTCTGCATAAGACCTTCCTCCCTCCCAAGCTTGTATTCAGCCTACTGTTATCTGCAGTTAAGACAGATGAAACGTGTGCTGCTACTTATCCATTCAGTTTTCTGTTACATTTTAGTCCTTATCGTATCACACTTGTTCTTCAGGATATATGCTGATAGATAATATCCTAAAGGGAAATGCTTTTGGTATTAACTGTGTATGCCCATTTTCAATTATTATAAAGGTGGTCGTCATAAGATAGCTGTGGGTTAAAACTGAGAGGCCTGTTTTATTGATATCACCATATACAGGATTCTATCATCTTTAGCACATGTATTTCAAATACCAGATGTTTCCCACAAAACGTGTTCATAATTGGAACACAGAATCTGGACAGCACACTGACACAGGTTAAATAATAAAGTGTAGATATATTATGCTCAGATAGTATTTGTCAGGGAATTTAAAGTATTGGTTCAGTCTTGGGCAGGAATGGTATCTAAAATCTGCCATCGTCTCTCAAGGAAGAACAGATTTCAGTGTCTCACTATTTCAGACATTTTCTTTGCACTTTAAACGTTAACCTACTGGGAACTGATTGGATGTCTGAATAGTGAAATTTTTAGTTCAACATTTATGGTTATCATTTGAATCCTAATCTTAGCTTCTCATTTGTATATATGTCTTGCAAGGGAGATTCACACCTTGTTCTTTGTATGTTCAGACAGTATGCATGAGAAGCCACACAAATGCCTATGGCAGAAATATGTGCTTTACTGGTATAGTTTGTGCTTTGCACCTATATGCTTTGCTGGTATGGGAAAGTGCTCTGTGTGTATTTGGGGCACATGTACAGAACTCCACATAAAGCAAGAGGGTGGCATTTTTATGTGAGAGCTGTTTGCACATTCGTCAGACACTCATTTGGCAACTGAATACATGCATACCTATATGTACACGTGAGCCCTTCAGAGTGGAACTAGCCCATATAAGCTCTTCATATGATCTTTCAGTGTGTTTGGATCGGGCTGTTGTATGCACTGTCTTGTAATTGGCATGGTAGGAGATAATTGCATACTTGAAGAAGACCATAAAAAGGGAAGGTCAAAAAACCATAGAAATAGATTTTGTGGAAAACAGCGTATTGTCCCTTGGTAATGGTGTGGTGATGGTGCTTTCTGTTATATCTCAGATTTGTTAGCATTGGCTTGCCTCATGGTTTGGCCAGCTCTACTGGTTTGCCTCATGTACTAGACTTCTTAACTTATGGCTATGATGTGTTCCAAAAAGCTACAGAACTGGAACATGGGTGGGGACCTTTGGCCCTTTAGAAGATTTGGATTTGAATCTTGGAAGCCCCAGCAAAACATTTGGAAGCTCAAGACTCACCGCACTTGAAACTAGAACCTTCTTTTTCTCAAAACACAGCCCAGGGTCACAGATTAGAGATGTGTAGGTCACTCACAGCTTGAAGGTCTGAGGTTATGTCATTCTGTTCCCAGTGTATGTGTGTTGCATGCACATGTTTGAAGATCATCTTCTGCCTGTGAGCCCACAGAGTGGAATTCCATTTTAGGCTCAACAGAGTGTTCACAAATAGACTTTAGAGAGGCAAGTGTATCCCCCAGACCTGCAGTTTCTACTCTAAAATGAAAATGGTATTCATGTGTCTTGTAAGGATAAATGAGATAGGCTGAGGGAATGAGATCATTTCCTTAGCGTTGTGGTGGACACCATGGGCTGTAAATCTGAAGGCACAAACTGTGTGCAAGTGACACCTCATTAATTGTAGCCTTATAAGAGATTTATGTGAGCATAAGGAGATTTTAGAGAATCCTTGCCTTAGCCACAAAATACCTTACAGTGGTAGCTTGAAGGCTTCTAGTGGTATTTTGTAAGTGATAAGGTGAGCTGCAGGTATGGTGAATCTGGGGGCAATATGGGGATTTCTGTGAGATGAAGGAGACAGAATAGCAAACAGCTATCATGGTCCCCAGCATAATTACTCAACACAAGAACTTCAAAAGAGGTTGCAGTTTATACCGTGGGTAGGCTTTTCTCATACAGATAATAAATTCTACTCTAGGCTGTATAGTCTCCTGCAGAAGTAAATGGTTTTTTGTGTTTATTTTTAATTTCTGTGTAATATTTGTATACTACTTGATATAGTGAGATCTCCAAACTTTGCACATTAAAGTTGTTATATAATAAAGCATGAAAACAATTTTAAACCCATAATAATGCAAGCATTTCCTATAGGAAGAAAGAGCAGTGGCAGTAATTGCCAGCAAAGAAATGCCTAGGTAAACAAATATGTTTTCAGCAGGGGTTGGAAGCTGAGCAATATTGCAGCCTCTCTAACCTTTCCTGTAGGGTAATATTAGTCAGAGTGCATATGCATTTCAGGTAGCCATTTTCATATTAAGCATGGTAGAAAGGCTCAGCTGATAGGGGCCTGAATCCTATTGTTATTATCAACCCATTGAATCAATGGAACTTAAGTGTTGACTTAACCAATCATTGATTCAGTGGGTGTACTCCAGTTGGCACTAACAGTAAGATCTGAGTTAGAGACATGGACTCTGAGCATAACCACATTTTCGTTCTGGCTTCCGCATCAGAGATTATAGTGATTTCAACTATTACATGGCTTACGTAATTCAATTTTTAGTTCAAATCAATGTTCCAGCTTTTCTCTTGTAACTGGTCCTCTCAAAATAAGCCCTCTGTACTGGATACGTGCTTGAGGCTGATATAGATGGCTTGCATTCTTGAATTAACAAGTTATATTCTGCTGTTACTTTAAAGGGATGGGTTTGTACAACATTTCCTGCGTGCCAGGTTAGCTCTTTTTATTGGAGCCATATGACTACAATATGGCTATTGGTTGAGGGCTTTGAAGGGAGGAATATATAGCTTAGGTTAGACCATTTCCCCCACCATAACATTTTGTAAACATTGCACCAAAAATATGAATAAAACACTTACTTATTGTAAGCGAGCAGCCTTATAATAATGTAAATATCTGATTATTGTAGCTAAAGCACATGCTTGTTGGTGGCAATTGTGAGGCTCCCTGGGGTAATTTCGTTTATGTGAGCAGAGTTTTAGACTTCAGGGCTTTGCTGCTGAGGCAGCAGGGAGATAAGAAGGGAGAGAGTGTATTTCATTGCTGGAGTACGTGGTTTGCATGTACACAACCCAATCCATAATTTCCAAAAAGACAGGTGCTCTGAGCAATGAGATTTACTGAAAGGCTTGCTTCTTCTAAGTGTGTAGGGGTAGGTTGTGGTTGCTTGTGGGAACAATCTTTATAGGTTTATAGGCGTTATCATTTTACATATTTCAATACACAGTCTTTGTACTCTGAACAGATTCTGGACCATTTTATTTTGCCTTTTTCTGTACATTCTCCATGTGATTAAAGGGGGAAATGGTACAGATGGTCTTTTGTATTAAGTTTAAGGTCTCGTCTTCGAAAGGTTCTCTCTCTGTCTCTATCTCTCTGTCACACAGGGACGCCTACACACTGTGGTGTATAGTGTTGAACACTTAACTTGGTGTAACTTTCAGAACTTTCTTTGTCTTGCTGGATAGAAGCTAAGAAAATGAGGTAAATTCAACACAGTGCCCACTGGCAGAATAGCAATTTATTTTATGGAGAATGGGTAACACATTAAGTCAAAGTTCTTGATTTTGAATATAAGCTTGAAATGTGTTCTGGGTGAAACAAAATAAATCATGGGGGAGCGGGCTTGTTTTCTGCTGTTCCAGAGACTAGGACAAGGAGCAATGGATTCAAGCTGCAGGAAAGGAGATTCCACCTGAACCTCAGGAAGAACTTCCTGATGGTCAGAGCTGTCCGGCAGTGGAATATGCTGCCTTGGAGTGTGGTAGAGTCTCCTTCCTTGGAGGTTTTTAAGCAGAGGCTGGATGGCCATCTGTTGGGAATGCTTTGATATGTGTTCCTCCATGGCAGGGAGTTGGACTGGATGGCCCTTGTGGTCTCTTCCAACTCTGTGGTTCTGTGATTCTAAGACACTCAGTCCCTCAAGTTAACCTTGTGTAGATATTCTTTACAAAATAAATTATTGCCTTGAAACTGGACTAGTAAGACTACAGAACCACCAGTTACCAACTGTCTGACATTGAAACTGTGTAATAAATTCTTAATTGGGAATGATGTAAAGAACCAAAGAATATAGAGAGGTTCGTGTCTGGTTATTAATTTCTGTTTTGTATAATGGTAAGAGTAATGAGACAGCCCTTAAGATGGTTCAAAGAAGATGCTTTGTGCTCATGTGTATATCGAGGATCTTCTTTGATTCTCATATTTTATTCTGATATATTAAAAACAACTCTGAAGATTATATTTATAAGAAAGATCTCTGACTGTAACACATTGGCATTTTTCAGCAAACAGGCTGTTATTTTCAAGCTAGCCAGTGCAGTGTAGTGGTTGGAGTGCTGGATACAACATTGGAGACCAGGGTTTGAATCCCCACTCAGACTTGGAAACCCGTTGTGTGGCCTTGGGCAATTCACAGTCTCTCAGCCTAAGAGGAAGACAAAGGCAAACCCCCTTTGACCAAATCTTGCTAGGAAAATTTTGTGAAAGGTTTGCCTTAGAGTTGCCATAAGTCAGAAACAGCTTGAGGGCACACAAGAACAACAAACTTTAAAGCACCAGTTTAAAGCTGTTCTAAGTCTGAATTAGAGATGTAAAATTTCTGGAAATTTTGAAGGCATGGGAAAAAAGTTTTTTTCCATTTTTTTTTTAAAAAATGGAAATTTTTGGAAAAATGGAAAAAATGCAACATTTGCACTTTTTTACAGATTGAAAGTCACTCTGTTACTTTAGGAACATAAAATATGTCTATGTACAATTTGATTTGGTGTAAAATTGTCACAATTGGTATATTAAAAATACGGTGTATTCAAACAATTATTACAAACAGAATTTACTTCTTTTTTTTAAATTATTTTTAACAAATGGAGTAACAATCTTCTGAATCTCTTTGGTTTTGCTAGCTTATGTGGAGCGGACAAAAAAGCAATTTTAAAAAAAACCAGAAGAAACCATCAGCATTAGTAACAAAATTATTTATATTTCCTCTCCACAGCATCAAATAGACATAAAACACTCATTCCCATAAAAAGAATGGGGGGGGGAGTGTGTGGAAGGGAAGAAGAAGGGACAGGCATGAATTTTAATCAGACTCATTTTCTGATCTATAGTTATCAGTATCAGCTTCAATCTCTGCTTTGTTATGTTTGTCATCATCATCACAGTTATCGTGAACTTCTAAAAGCCAAAGGTTTACCCTGATTGAAACAAGCTTCTCTATACTTTAACATCTCAGTTTATTTCTTGATTTAGTGTGAGTGTTTCCAAACATAGACCAGATTCTTTCACATACTGTGGAAGATTTTCTTTCTTTTTTCAATTTTTCCAATTTTCTGGGAAAAACAAAAAGGGCTTCAGAAAAAAGTGGAAAAAACCGTTTTGGTTTGTTTTCTTGAATTTTTCTGTTTTTTTTCCGGGCCTTCACATCTCTAGTCTGTTGAATACTCTGTTAAATTTATCACAAAAAAAGCTTATATTTTGAAGACAATTTCAGTCAAGAGAGTTTTTCAGATATGCGTCTTCTCCTTTTCTCCTGGTAATTCACCAACTCATGCAACAGGGCCATTCTCCCCAAACATTTGGGTTGTTGGACTGACATAGACTTTGATATTTGATAGTGAGGTGGGCAAGCTCCAAAAACCAGTTTTCTTTAGTTTGGATGCACTGTGCAGTGCAATCCTGCCCAAACTGAAACCAGACAGAAATTCCATTTCATTTTTTAAAAAAGGAGAGACCAAGAACCTGGGGGCTTCTGAGTGCAGACATCCTCCTTTTTTTTTTTTCCTTCATCTTGAAAGGTTTCAAAAGTTGCAAAAATGACTTAGGGGTCACCTGTGAGCCTTTATTGCCCATCCCTGTTATAGAACATATAGGATATCTCTACTCTTTAATTTTAATGGAGAGAAGCCATGGTAGTGTAAGAAAGATGTAAGCAAGCTCCTTAGGCTGGGAATGCTTCTAATTCCAAGTACTAGATGATCATTACACATTCACGTGCATTTTTGCTAGAGTTTGGAATACCTGTGTTTGAGTCACCTTTCCAAAAAAAAAAAAAAAGACTCCTGAAATTATACTTGCAGTAGTGCATGGTCTGCAGACCTCCCAAGCCCTATGTTTTATTACAGAGTGCTTTTAAAGGCCATAATGGTATGGAGGTTTTGCTCAGCTGGACTGGCAAGTCTCAAATGTCACATCATCTTTCCTCAGCATAATTATGCTCCTCCCTTTCAGTTGACTGTATATATTATGATGCTGTGCAGTGCAGTGCTTTTTTCCTGCCATTTGGTTGTTCCTGGCTTTTGTGGGGTGCCGAATACTTGTTATTAGAATGGTGTCCTTGAACTGAGTGTGACTCAGCAGGTTGTGGTGAATCGGTCCAACAAGATTGCCTTGATCTCATTTATCCCATGGGGATGACAAATTATGAGGAGATGTGCTCAGAATGAGCACATCAATTTAAGGTAGTATACATTACCCTGTAAAGCAAAATGCCTCAGATTTTTCTTCATCTAACGATGACACTGATTCTGTGCACTGTACTTTAATCAGGAATGAGTTCCTGTTCTCTTAAATATAGCTACCATTTCCGTTTGAACTGTGTATCTAGTCTGCATTAGTATTAGGTAGGTTGAGCTATTATGAGCTAGGATTTGTGCTATCTTGTTTGTGTGCTGGAATCAGAACCCTTGGCTGGGTTTCAGAAAGAACCCTAAATAAGGGCTGGGAATTGTATATGGGGACTTACAGTGCTGGCGTTGATGAAGTGCAGTTCCCAGCATTCCTTACCATTGGTTATGGTGATTATGGCTGCTGGGACTTACAGTCCAATAACATTATAGGGCCACATAATCCCCACCCCATCCTAACTACAGTGGGCCCTTAGTATCTACTAGGGTTTGGTTCCAGGACCCCCTCATGGATAACAGAATTTATGGATGCTCAAGTTCTGTTATGTACCATGGTGTAGTAAAAGGGCATCCCTTATATAAAATGGCAAAATCAAAGTTTGCTTTTTGGATTTTTTTTTGTGGGGGTAGGAGGAATATTTTCAAGCTATGGTTGGTTGGATCTGTGGATACAGAATCCTCAGATATGGAGGGCTGACTGTAATCCCAGAAAGACAGAAATATTAGCACCAGTTACACTTTTTAATGACACTGACACATTTGCCTGGGACTGTAGAGAGATACTGGAAATTTTTTAAGAATTGAACGTGTGCACTCAGGTTGGTATTGGATCCATGGAACTCGGTACAAACAGTAGAAAGATTTAAGTCCTTTTGTAATTCAGCAGATGTATCAGTAGTTTATCCTGCAATAGAAGTAGTAGATTTCCAGTAAATCATATATGGTTTATATGTCCCAGATATAATGGTGGCCACTATAATGTGTTGACCATAGGTGGAACTTGACAAAGCTGAACTGGGCTGTGATTGCTCTATGCCCTTTGGTTTCAGATTTCTTCAAGTGTGAGACAGTTGTAACACAATGTGGGGAGCTTCGCTAAGTAGTACAAAAAGGCCCTCTCATAATCTTGGTTGGTGCAATTGCATCCTGAGTCTGGTTAGGTAGAGTTAAAACTTTTCCCTGTGTGGTGGCGATGATGATGCAGTTGACTACAGGATTAGTGAGCACCCCAATACATTCCCTGCACATCCTGTTTCGTTCTATTTCTTTAGGATATGCAGAGCATGATTCACTTTAGGACCCATCTACATGTCAATTTATAGGACACTGGGAGCTGTGATTAGTCAGTATTACAGTTGACCCTTCACGTTTGCAGGTTTGACTTTCACGGATTTGATTATTTGAGAGTTTTTCCAACCCTGCACCCCCTAACTCAGGGGAAAAGCCCTTTAAAAACTACCTCTGGTGGTCCTCCTCCTCCTCCTCCACCAGCTGATGCCTGGCCAACTGAGGATGGCTTGGAGCCCAATTTCACAGTACTACAAGCCTACACAGTACTCTTGATGCCCCCCTCATGCAAGGAAGGAAATGGAATAGAGAGAGGAAGCATAAGGCCATCATGCCAACCCACTATTTTCCTAGACCTGGTTTGGACCCTGGGTGTCCGTTCTCCCCACCATGCCTCATCCCCCTTCCCACACACACACCCATACATCTTGGTATTTGTGATTTTTTCACTTTTGTGGGAGTCTTGTGCCCATAATCCTAGTGAATGTGGAGGGCGGTCTGTATTTCCCAGCTTAGAAATGACTCCTTATGGAAACTGTCAGCCTTGACTACACCTGGGATACACTGAATTATCTCTTTCCATAGTCTAGTATAGATTTGTGACAGTTTCCTAGGAACTAGTGCCTAAGAGGAAACTAAACTAATGCCTCTGTTTTCAGTTGTTCACTGTTTAATTGTGGAGTTTTATAGTTTGATTTTATATTTATATAGGACTGAATCCTATTAGTAGCCTCAGCTAGAGTAGAGCCATTAACCTAGTGGAACTGACATGAGTGGTGACTTACAGTTCATCGTTGGAGTCACGAGGCTTAGAGTAGAGGAAACTACCAGTAGGGTTCCCACCATGGTTTGTGTTCTGTGTGCCACTTTGAACTACTAAATTGTGCTATAGAGATCAAATGCACAGGTTCTCCAAAGCTTCTTGCTACTCATGACAGTGAGGGGCATTTTCCTCCAGAATACCATGTTTGCAAGCACTAAAAATTCAAGAGCTGGCACCAAGACTTCACAGTGGAAGGTGTGATATCTCTCACAGCAAGGTTCTTACATTTTGGATTTTGAACTGTTTGTTGCTTATAAACTTGCGCTGCCTTGTTGGACAGAAGTGGCAAAATATGGCCTTCAAGGCTTTGTTTCTTTTCTGTATCCCTTAAACACTCCAGACTGTCCTCCTTTGGAACACAAAGCGGGGGGGGGGGCTTTGACCTCACTTTTTAAATAGGGTGCACAACTCCTTTGCACAGTGTTAACATAAAAATATCACTTCTTCAAATCCAGAGATTGACTTCTGACCACTTCCAGGTTTTTGTGGGGAAGGGGGGGCAGTCCACGCAGCCCCTAGACTGCAGTTGTCCTTCCTTATGGTAGGAGCTCAGGATTTTCTCTTCCTCTTTACAAGATACTACTTTAAAAGTTTATAGTAAGAATACTAGTGGCATGTATGAACACATTCTTTTTGTTAGCTGTGGAGAATTAGAACTCCAAATTTTGAACAGCTCCTTCAATTTTCACCTCAGTGTTGTCAAAACCTCTGTGTCATTTTTATCAACAAATTACTTTATCTCCTTGTTCAGGAATCCCAGCATGCCTTCTGTGCAAGCTTTTGGCTTTAGTTTCAAAATAGTTTGCTGTTGAATAATATTGATAATCTTTAGGCTAGAAAAATAGAGGATATGTGTGGTCAATGCACCAGTGAAGTCTTAACGCTGTGGGTGAAGTGAGGGGTAGAATTGCATGATATGTTAAATCCCAGGTGTAGATTGCACTGGTTGATTTATCAAAGCCTGTTGCTTTAGAGTAGTCTATTATTTTCTCCCTGACATGTATCAGGATGTGGCTTTTAAAATGGAAAGATAGGGAAGAAAGCACAAAATCTTCGTGAATAGTTTGGGAGCCTTGAAAGAGTTGCTGATGTGACATATCTTGAAAAGCCGATGGCTAAAGCACTCAATTTTTCTAATCTGAAAGTTACGTAAATTCATTGCTGACAGCTAGATTTTAACCAGAGACTTGCAGGCTCATAAAACTTTGCAGTCCAGATAAAAAGCCAGAGAAGTTTTTGAATGCCAATAATTTTAACATTGTTAATCACTAAAAGAAAACAGGATTGGGCTGTACTCTGCTAAAAGATTCTATAGTTTCTAAGTTCTTCAGACATTGAGGTAATGCAGATATATTTCAGTTAACAAAACCTCTGATAAATAAGCTCATTTGTATGCTTCCACCCCCACTTTCCTCCTAGTCCTCTCTCTAGCTGGAATATTTATTTTAGAGGCATTGGCATTGGAAGAATGGTGAAGGAGGGCTGGATAAACACAGATAAACACAGTCAGGTTGCAGCAGTATACCTGCAGTGAACAATGCAATAAAAGCTTGAGGCAGGAAAGAGCAAGGTCTTGCTCTAGCTGATCCTACAGTAGCTGTGTATGCCTGCCTGCAGCAGGGAAGGTGAACAGCAGCTACATCCAGAATCTCTTACTGAACATGTGTGAATAGCAAAGCAGGGAGAAAAGGGGAAAACAGATTAGCCTACCTAATCAGCTCCCCTCAGATTTTTTTTTTTTAAACATGGTTCTATATGTTTGGCCACAAAAATGAGAATTTTAAGAAAGTGGAGGCTGGTGAAAGAAAAAAAATCATCGCTGGCTGCATTTTGGAAGAAGCAGTCAAGCAGTTTCTAAAAGATTCAAAATGTTTTTGTCTGCTTAGGCAAGCCTTATTTGGTCTGGTTGCTTCCTTTCACATGTGCATATTAATTCTGGATTAAACATTTGCTGAAATGTGTTGAACTGCTCTTTTTTGTGGCAAAAGAACCTATCCCTATTCTATCCATGTTATTTCTGCCTCCAGTACTAAATTTTCTGTTAAGGAAGTAAAGCCCAAGAACTCATCTATTTTGTTAATCTTTACAGACGTAACCTTAGTTACCACATACCTTATGTAGGGCAAATCTGGAATAATACTAGCTTTTTGCAGTATAGATCTTGGCTTTCACTTTTTGGCTCACCCCGTGTGGAGAATGTCAAAAACAATTTTTTAAAGCACTTTGTGTGAGGTTGTTAGTGCCTCTTTTTTTGGACTTTGTTTTTATTCTGTCCCTCAACTTTCCAGTGATATCCATGTATTACCTCAATATATTCAGCTACTTCTACTTCCCTTTGAAATTGCAAATAAGTTGGGTTTTTTTTATTTGTCATGTTTTCAGACCAGAGTTGCTTGTTTTGTCTAGGACAGAGATGGGCAACATAACAGCTGTTGTTGTACCTCAGCTCCCATCATCCCTCATGTTTGACTCTGCTGGCTAGGACAGTTGGGAGCTGTAGTCCCACCACATTATAGAGTCATCTGTTCCCCACTCTGTTTTAGAAAGTTTCTTTCAGTAAACAAACAGGTAAAATTTGTTTCAGAGACTTCGACACTAGTTCTCTCATCTCTCCCGTTATTTCCTTTGTGGCGCAGTTATCAGCCACCTTATTCAGACTGCTTTTTCTTTGGAATTCATAGTGCTTTGCAAAGATGTTCCAATAGCTTTTTCTGTTCATCTAGGAGTTAACACCTGCCAGCACTCAGATTTCCACTGTAGCTTTCCTTATTCTCAGATGGGCTTGACTGTGGTACATGGTAGACAGAAACTATCAAGACTTCCAGATAATATTGTAGATCAATGACTAACAGACATTTTCATTTTGTCTTAGTCGGGGCAGTTCAACGAAGATATGATTCCAACAGTGGGCTTCAATATGAGGAAAATCACCAAGGGGAATGTCACCATAAAGGTGAGAGGCAAAGTTTTTCTTTTTGCTAAGCAAGCTACTAAATTGACAGCATAGTTTTGAAGATGAGTTTGGGGTTCATGAAATTCAAGCAGCTTAAGAGAACTGAATTCATAACATCTGTTTTATACAAAGCCTCTGCTTCTTTCCTGTATGTTATTATAGTGGCCTTTAGGTGTCAGGGTCTCAGATATTGAGATAGCTTTTTCAAGAAAAAATGTGCTCAAATCATGGGATGTATATGAAGGGCCTTTTCTTCTGCCTGCCTGCCTACCTGCCTGCCTGCCTGCCTGCCTTCTTGGGCTACACAGGATGTGCAGTTCAACTTCAGCTAGGGGCAGTTAGAGTGAAATTTGTAGATTTCTTTCATTAAAAGCCTTCCTCCCACCACTTTAATTCAGTCAGTTGCTACTGTGATCTTTTGCTAATTCTCCATGGTTTTTATATGAAGTAATTAACTAATTTTATGTTCTTTTTAGAGCTTTTTGTAAGCTATCTTCCAGAGCTTCAGACAAAGGGCCAGTTATAAATAATTCTTTATAAATAAAGAAGAAAAACAGAAGAAAAGGCTGTTCAGGGGTATTTTCTAGTTTCACAGTTGGTGGGACTTTCTGAATGATTGTTTGATCACCATATCGAGATACCCCAGTACTCTGCTGGTTGTGTGGCTAGTTCATTTAGTTTCTCCTAGAAGTGGAGGTTAAGAATTTAGAGAATCCCTTTCAAAATTTACATTGAATAGAGAAGTGACAGTGGAGCCCATTTAATAAACCAGTATTTCTAATTGTGTCAATAGATTGCTTAGCTTAGACTCTTGCAGTTCCATGTATGTATTTTGACAGGTAAAATGTCACAAAGCACTCAGTAGGGGTAGATACTGATTCCCTTGCTTAGTTTTTGTACAATAGCAGGTAGAGTATAGTTGGTTACAATAATTTAATGCAGAAGCACCTCATAGTTTCATGTGACTGGGAGAGTGTTTTTATGTAGTGGAAGTTGGGCATCTCTTATTAGCCCTTCAAGTTGTTTCCTTAGCTACAGGGTATGTAGGCTATGAAATGAGAGTGGGTGACGATACCTGAAGCAGAGGTGTAGGAAGGTGTAGGCTGAGCAAGTAGGGATATATATGAGTTAAGCAGAATATTTGGACTTGCAAGTTCTTACCTCTGCATCCTTCCTTGCTGTCTCTCCTCTCTCCACAGCTCTGGGACATTGGGGGCCAGCCTCGTTTTCGCAGCATGTGGGAGCGATACTGCCGTGGAGTCAGTGCCATAGTGTAAGTAATTCCTTCTTAAGTGCTCAGTCTGTTACCAAACCCCATAATAGCTCTGAAAGAAAGTGAGGTGATCCCGAGACTTCCTCCCAGCATCAGAATTGCATAGAAAAAGGGATGAAATTAGGTGGAAGCCTGAAGATTGTTTTTCTTCTGTGCTTTGCTTCCTGGGTCCAAGCACACAGCTGTGACAGATCTGTGCCTTTCCTCTCTGGCTCTCAGCTGAAGAGGTGTGCTGAAGATGAAATGGCTTCTCTTTGCATTTGCCGTAGCAGAGCAAACCAGAATATCTCTGCTACCCTTTGCTTTGAGCTTGAGGGAGGACACTGGAGACTCAACCATCTTGTTGTAGCTTGGATCCTCTGGCAGAGGGGATGAGAACCAGCATTGCTTCTGCTCACCAGATCAGAGCTACCATCGGGCATGGGGATGGTAGAAGTATGCCAGTCTGAATGTATGCTTGGAGATGCCAGCCTTCCAGCCACTTTTCTTACAACTTTTCTGCTACTTGTTTTTGGAGGGAATTTCCTGGCACCCAGAAAATCTTGTCTAGCCACCACGTTGACCTCTGTCCTTAATAAAGAAAATGTGACTTGTTGATGGGTATGTAATCCATAGTACATTATACTGGGTGCATTTTCTAGAGTAGGTTGCGTAGGGTGCTCAGTTCAGAATCGTACAGAATGAAAATCTGCTCATTAGAGGTTCAGGATTTTTTTTCTTTCCTCATAAGAAAACATCATATCTGTAACAGATCTGAATATTTTTGCCTCCCAGATTCCCTGTTTGACATCTACTCAGTTTCTAGTGTTGTTAACTAACTGCCGCATAGGAGCTGCAAATGAACGTTGCCTGAGGTGGTAGGGGGAATAATCCTGAGTGTGACTAGTTTTAGCATTTTGTGATGTTTGTAGTATCTATTTTGTCTTTTATGATATGTCCATTAACACAAGATCAGTATTGGATGTGGATGTAATTTAAGGGCAAACACTAATCTAAGTGAACTTAAGTCAGTTCAGCTGCTGTGTAAAAAGCACTTTACAGTTACATTAGTGCAACTAACAATAGTAATGATCTTTCATTCATCTGTAGAATAAAAGTAGGCTTAAGTCAGTCATTCAGACTCAGGCAAGATTGTTATTTAATAACAGATGTGATTAAGCTAGAAGAATGAACAGTGGATTCTTTCATGTTTCTAAACTCCTACTTTGTAAGAGTGAGGATTCTGTGGCCCTCCAGATGTTATTGGACTACATTTTCCATCATTCCTAATCATTAGTCATTCTGCTTGATACTGCTGGGAGTTGGGAGTCAAACGACAGCTAGCAAGCTACTGATTTTCCCATCCCTGTTCATATCTGTTCATCATCATGAAAAAAAGACTGCTCTGTGAACTGAACAATCCATCGTAGCTTCTGAAATGTTTTGAAGCAGTCAAATCAGATATTGCTGTTTGAAAACATTAATTACTTACTTTGTATCTCTCTTAATCTGGAACTTTTAGTAAGACTGATTAATATACATAACTCTTTGGAGACAGAAAAGCATATATATTTTAGCTTTGCTCAGTCCGTTGATGATTCACGTGGTCTACTATGTTAGGCTGACAGTACTTTTCAGGGATTTTAAGCAAAGACCCTTCCATCTCTGTGCCACTTGAAATTGCTTAACTAGAGATGCTGGTGATTTAATCTCAAAGCTTTTGTACAGAGAGAGATTTCCTCTGCCACTGAGTTATGGCCCCTCCTGATATAAACTTCCTGTCTGTTACTGCCTGCAAGCAAGCAAGCAAGCAAGCAAGCTCTATGTTGTAATTTCAATGCAATCTTGAAAATATTGAGAATATATCTGAAAGCATGAGATTCATTTTTTACACCTTCGTAAGTCACTGGATATATTTTGGCCAGTAATGATGTATTTTGGCCCTGGTATAGTGCATGGATCTGAAAAAAAATCTCTCTCACTTGTTAATGATGCATTTATCCTTGCATGTTGGATGAAGAGCAGCTGTTTGCTCCTTCTCTCCCAGTTAAGAGTATCATATCTCTATCCGTTAACAGTTGGATCAAATTTCTATCAGTAAGGGATGTCTTGTCTGCATTATAGATGTGGCTTCCTTTCTAAACTGAGGCCAGGTTTCTTTGTGTGTTATAGAATGATGCGGTGAACCTCCCTTGGATACCAGAGTTCTTCCTGCATTTGAACTGTGTGTGAGTGCCCGTATTAGTGGGATGGGTGGGTTACAACACACTCCAATGAGCACTAGATGCCACTCTTATCTGCACTGCTCTGATAGGTCACATATAAAGCGTCACATATAAAGCATCACTTCTGCATCAGGCCACTTTGACACAAAGAGCTGCTCATAGAATTGTCCAAGAGGCATGGAAGGCAGCAGGAGGAGGATTCTTCAGGCACCCATTCAGTTCAGACTCTGACAGGGTAGAACCCTTCTTGGTAGCTGCAGAGTTCTCTCCTGTCGCCAAAAGACCTCTTGTCTATGCTGGCTTTTTAGTTTTTCTTGGGCCTGCTTTTCATGAAGTCCACATTATTCCTTTGGAGGTACTGGGTACAGATGAACAAAGTAACTTCCAACTATTCTGCTGTTTTCTGAAAATTGAAAGCAGCAGCTACTTGTCATCTTGCTGCAAACAGAATCAGACAGATTCTTAACTTGTCTTTTTCCCCTTATGGACTACTTAAAAACTGCTGGAAATCTCAAAAGATCTCTTCATTTTTTTCCCCTCCACCATCAGCATGATGGTCAGAACAAGTGTTTTGTTAGGAAAATCAGTGGCCTTATTAGGCCAGGCTGTTGACAAGGACCCCTTCAACTGGTAAATTTTAAAAGAAAAATTAGTAGATTGCACCAGCATATTTACATGTTTGATTATTCTTACCCTAATCAAAACAGCTGTGCTCGCCATAGTTAGAAGGAAAAAAATCAACTGTATGCTGAAATACAGTTATTAATAGTTTCACATTTTTTCCTTTGGTCCACCTGAATGGAGTTTGTGGGCCAGTTGAAAAACCTCTTCCCTAAATTAGTCCTGTAGAGACACAGTTAAAAGGCCAAAGTACATGTTACGACATAAGCCTTAAAAGCAAAACTCACCACTTTTATTTAAAAGTACAGCACATCCTGATCTGGGCTGAACACATGTTCCAAAGTGGAGAAACCCTGCAGATGCTTTATCTGCAAAATAAATGTGGACTGCTTAAACATACACTTTTTTAAAATGATGTTTATAGCAACATGTACTTATGTTTGACTTTGTTCCCTTTGCTCTCTGAATCACCTGGTAATATTTTTTGGTTCATGACAGTGTGCCACACTTGGAAGCATTCACATTTTGAATAGATACCTGTGGCTTAAAAAAAAAAAAGAACTGAAACATGAGTAAATGGATGTACCCATTCTAAAGTACTTCTTCTGTTTTGACTTGAGCAGCAGTGGGTGCTGCCTGAAGCCTCCTGCTATCATTCTTCTGCCTCTTGATTGTAGATCTACTATGCCTTTGCTATCAGCCTCATGGACCAAGTTCTCCTCCACAGACTGGCGTGGGGAGAAAATGACTACTATGCTTTTCCTGTCCCATTTCCAGTCTATTTAATATAATCTCCTGCCAGGGGCAGAGAAAAAATGGTGAACCTGGCCACTACTGGACCGATGTAGCATATTGCTTAGGCTTGCTTGCACATGGTTCTCCAGGCTTGGTTCTCTTGTGTTCGTTGTCGGAAGACTAGAGACAGAATGCATCTCGGTTGGTTGCGTTCAATCTACAGCATGCAAATTCTTAGCCTAAACACTTTTTCTTGTTCAGGAAGAAGAGCAGAAGGCAATATCCTACCTTTTCCTTTATGCTGGTGTTGGAGGGGAGGGAGGAACTGTGGGGACTGCCAAAGGGGCAGAGAAAATTCTGTTTTGTATTGCACTGTATCTAACTTGTATGTGTGGGTCTGTAGAATTTTAATTCTGTGCTATGGAAGAAAAAGCGCTTAATTTGAAATTGGACACAGAATGTGGGCTTTCTGAGAATCTCAGCATTCATTCATTAATTCATTAATTCATTCATTCATTCATTTTTAAACACTTGTACACCAGATTATGAAATATTGTGTCTCCCAGAGTGGTTTTATTGCAGAAGCTACACAGAATTAGACTACAGTCTGGACATTCTGCAACATTGTTGCCTGCATGATTGAAACTAGCATTGATGAATGTCAGCCATTTACTATGAACAGGTTTTGTTTTAAAAATAAACAATACTCAGGTCAAAAAAATATCCATAACTGTATTGCTTCATGCCATTAGGGTATGTTAGAGCAGTGTTTCTCAACCTTTTTCCGACTGTGGCCCCCTTCCGACTTTGTTTCTTTCCTGTGGCCCCCTGTCCTACAGGTAGAAAGGTAGCTGTTTAAATGCTTTGTTTGTAAATGGAACATGTTTTACTCATAATTTTTATAGTTTATACAAAATGCAATTAGCAGTAGAGTGCAGAAATGGGAGGGAAAAAGAAGCGGAAGTGATGTTGCTGCAAAGGGTGCGTAGTGATCCATCCACTGGGAAACACGGTCACTTCTTTGTTCACTCTGCTTCTCTATTTTCTTCAATACTCTGTTTTCTTTTTTCTTTTCTGTTTTCTTTTCTCAGTCATTTCTCTGTTTTCTTCACTTCTCATTTCCCTCTGTGGCCGCTTAGTCTTGTGCTGTGGCCCTCCATTTATGCGATTTTCACCTGTGGCCCCCTTGCAATATCCTAGGGCCCCCCCAGGGGGACATATGCTCTCCCCAGTTGAGAAATGCTGCATTAGAGTGCCCAGAGAGTGAATGTGTGGGTTTTTTTTTTTGTAAAACATGATGCAGCGAAAGCAAAGGGGACAGACTTTGGTTGTCAATAGATTAATTAGTCTTATTCAGGAGGACACTGAGTTTTTAATTGGGGTCAGGAAAACAAGAAGTGTACTTTAAACCGAAACCATAACTTCAGCCTTAGCCTTCAGGTCATTGAAAGTCTTCTTGGGGTCAGAAAATAGTTCAGCTTTTTACTTTATCAGGATTTGTTTTTAACTGTAAAAAAAAATTCAAGATAATTAGGTTTGGAAAAAGCTCTGGTGGCTGCCAGCAGAAGAGTTTAGCCATATGAATAGTGGCTGCTGTATAAATTAGCATGGGGCATCAAATGTCCAGTGGTATAGCATGGTACCTTGTCCCTTCGCTATGATTAGTAGTAGTATAGACAAGAATGCAAATAAGTGGGAAGGAGGAATTCTTTTAACAATAAAATGTATCCTTCGGGGCTCAAAAGGGCCATTTCTGCACTAGACTGTTATAGCGCTATTATTAAACTGCAAACCCCTGGATTCCATAGGATGTTGAAAGTGGAATAATAGTACTATAACAGTCTAGTGCAGAAATGGCTCAACAAATGGGTAGTCTAGTCAGGAAGAATAAAACATTGAGAAGAATTTTCCAGCCCCCCCCCCCAGTATTTGTGTATCACAAAATATTTTGGGAAATAATCGCTCATGTTAGTTCTTTGCATAAAAATTGTGGGTTTTTATGCAAAAAATAAAACAGAACCAAAACAAAACAAAAAACCAGCATTCCCAGATAGCCATGTTGATGCCATTTTGTGCCAAAAAAGGAGCAACATTGCACAAAAAAAGGCCTTTTGTTGTTGTTTTTGTTGCAAGACTGCTGGCTTATTTTTGTAGAAAAGAAACAACATTGCACAAAAAATTTAGCTCCATGGGATTTGTGTTGCATAAAAAGCAGCAATCTTGTACACACACGCACACACAAAAGACACATGGCTATCTAGTGCTTTTGTGCAAAACTCACATGTATTTCTGTGCAAAAAGATGTCCAGAATACGTCAGGAATCACAAATATTGGGCAAGATCTAGACAGAAATGTTTGCTTTCTTCTCAGTTGGGAGAAAATTGAGTCAGTTATTCACTCTCACTTGCAAGAACAAGGCAGTAGAAAATTTATGTTCCTCAGTCAAGCTGCATAATGATTTTAGTGAACAACTTGGAATTCTCTAAGAAGCTATAGGTCACATTGGTTTCCTGTCTGCTCCAGTGTTTTTCAGTTTTGATTGGTAGCAGCTACACACAGTCTCTGACAAGATCTTTCTCCATATCTGATCTTTTTAACTGGAGGTAGCAGAAGTTGAACTTAAGAGAGATATTCAGAAGTGTGGGAGTTTCAGTTGCATTTTGAAGTGAAAGTCTCTCCCATTTGTACTACTCAATAAGATTCAAAGTGGCTTAAACTCAATAGGACTCAAAGTGGCTTAAACAGCCTAACACCTATATGGTACACATGTACATAATGGTCCTTTCCATGCTGAAAACTGCTTTTCAGCATGGAAAGGACCATTTTGTACATGTGTACCATATAGGTGTTAGGGTGTTTAAGCCACTTTGAATCCTATTTGGGAGAACAGCAGGATGTATACTAGATACATAAAATAAGGATGAAGAGCTTTTCAAAATAAAACTCATTCAGCACTCATTTAAGGATTCAAATGCAGACTTTTCTGAGTTAAGTGTTCAAAATCCTAGGCCTAGATCAGGGATGTGTGTGGGCAACTGTGGGGCAACTGTAGGAGGCCAAGAGAACTTGATGGGGCATAAAGCACCCCAGTGGGAGGGAAAAAAAACCTTTTTTTGCCCTCAAATATCTTCCCATCACATTCTAGGCCTTCTTTTCCAAAACAGGAAGTGACTACAAGCTTCGGTTTACTTTTGTTTTTGTTTTTTTAAAGGCCTTTTCTGGGCTTAAAATGGCTTGGGGGGCTCCAAAGCATGGCAAAAAGCTCCCATGGTACCTAAAGAGCATTTGGGAGCAAATTTTTCCCCTTGAGGAAGGGCCACAACAGCATCTCTGGGGAACTGCATGTGTCCTTTCTCCTGCATTTTGCTCACCCCTGGCCTAGATGAGAGAATTTATTAGTTTGGAAATTTTTACTGTAAAGTTCATTTTAATCCTCAGTTACACCTTTCCCCATTTTAGAAAATTTCTGATCAGAAACAGACAAACTTTTCAGTCATGGAAAAACATGGACTCTTTTTCATTGCATACCAGTGAGCCACGGACAAACTACTCACAATTCCTGGCTCATAGCTGGTTTCTACACTGTATTTTTCTGAAGAGATGTGTTGGTACAGACATGTTGATACTAACCCACCTATTCAAGTATTAAGATGTTTGCTTCAAGCAGCAGTTACTGCTTTCATACTCAGATTTTAATCTGGCCTAAATTCTTCAGAAGCATCTTCTCCTGTTGGGCAACCCTTGTTGCTAAGAGTTTATAACCTGGGAACCTTAATTACTGAGATTAAGTTTGCAGGCTTACGTTATATTTCAGTATCAGGATTTGGCAAATGTATTACAGTCACTTCATGTTCACAAGTACAGGTTGAGTATTCCTTATCCAAAATGCTTGAGACCTGATTTGTTTCATATTTTGAATTTTTTCGTATTTTGGAATACCTGTAGTTGCATATACAAAAAATGCAGTGCTGTACAGGAGATCTGTAGGGACCCTGCAAATGAACAAGCAAGAGTGCTCCAGCTGCCACCTTGAAGGTAGAAGTGGGCAGCTGACAGGCTCCCGAGAGAGATCCTGTACAGGATTGTGTTTTTTTTTCTTTCAGTTACACATATCAGGTTTCTTAATATCCTCTATTTCTCAGATGTTTAGTTTCTTTCCAGTCTTGTGTCTCGTACACAACACAAGTAGTAAACAAACTGTACTTTACGTGTGTGTAAATTCAGGTATTCCAAAATCCAAAATTCAATTCAAAATATGAAACTCTTCTGCTTGGAAGCGTTTCAGATTCATGCCAAACACTATGCTTGGATTCCTGCCGCTTCACAGATCTTTGCATATCTCTCCAGCCTCATGTGAATGAGACAGGAGGCTGGAGAGAGACTGAGGATCTGAGAAATAAACCAACAGAGCACTGCAGCCAGTGTCTCGAAGGCAGAAGCAGGCAGCTAGTGGCAAAAAGTTTAGTTTTTGCAGGTTTTCAGATTTCCAGATAAGGGATACCCAACCTGTAGTTCGTTCTTCGAACTCTAGGACCCACATTTTCGTTTTTCAATTAGAAGCCAAGTGACAGGAAGGACATAAACCTGCCTATTTTAATAAAAATATTTAGTTTCCTTCCCTCTCTGATAACTAGGAGAGGTAGGAGCTTGAGGTGGGACCCGGGCTTGATATGCTGAGGTACAGTCTAGATAAGGCAGAAATCTGATGTGTGGGTGTGTGTAGCACTGACAGCTGATGGTTCCCATACCAGTAGGGGGGTGAATGTGCTCTAGGGTTTAGTCTGAATGCTGAAAGAGGTATCTAAGATGCTAGACTTTATCCCAAAAGTGGGTTCAGTAGCTTAAATAGCTCCTTTAAAATTCAGACTAAAATCCACAGTGGACTCACTTCTCCACTGGCATAGAAGCCATCAGAAACTACTGGTGGGAAGACTGAGATTGAGGGAGTCAATCTGGGGTGACTGGGGGTCTGTATCCCTCCAGAACTATTAAGTGGGCACTTTGCAGTCCTTGGCCAGCTTTGAGATCTCATGGTAGGTGAAAAAAAGAGAGTGGTCATACTCATTACTGGCAGGTGGCCCTTTTACAGATTAATTAACGAGACAGTGTGGCCCTCAACAGGGGAAAAAAGGCTCTCTACCTGTATTGGGTTAGTTTATTTTTGTGCTGTCAATATACTGGATATTTTGCAAAATAGGACAGGCAAAAACAATAGATTTGTGTTTCCAAAGAGCTTGTAAGCTAAGACGTAACTTCCATTTTGGATCTTGGACCACTGTAGTTCGGCAGGAATGGAAAAATGCCAAGACGTAGACTGAAAGTGTAGGCTCTTTAATCTCCTTAGGCATCTGTGCTTTTGTTTGCTCTGTACTGGATTTTGGCTGCTTCTTACCTTGGCTTGTGATGCCACACAAAATCTTTCTTTAAAAGCAGCACAGGCTGGGGTGGGTTAAAAACCCTTTCGCTGCATACGCTCCTTTAACTGGAGGCATATTAATTTATAACTTTCCATAATGCAGGGTGCTCCTTAGGTACACCAATGCTCATGAATACATATCATAACATAAAAGAATTTCATGCAGGAAATCCACACTCAGCATTCCATATTTGCTGCCTGCTGCCTTTTTAGGTGAGCAGGCCTAGCACGTTTTGCCTAATGAATAATGTAACAGATGAAAGTTTGCCTCTGGTTAGTGAAATTCCCACTGTGAAACTAGCAGCTGAATTGTTGCATTTCCTAAAAGCATATGAGAGTTTCTTATTGGGGTGGGGAGTAGCTTATCGGAGTACTCAGGTTAGCATGTGAAAAGTCTGTAAAATAAACCCACAAAGCATTCACCACACTAGTATATGAATTGAACAGATTCCTACGGATTTGAAAAATGTGTAGCACTAGCATTTCAGCAGCTAGACCAGCGGTGTATGGCTCCATATTGTAGGGACCAGGAGAAAGTGGTGAAGTATGATTTCGTGTAAGGCCTTATTTGTTCTTTATTGAGATGTGTTTGGGTCATTGGTTTGACTGTCTCTAGTGGGAAATGTACTCATTCAGTGATTGAGACATAAAGACTCCAAGTAAATCATCTCCATTGCTGAGGGCTGGTCAGGTATGTGCAGCATTAATTTTGTCTTCTTCTTTGTGGCCATGGCTGCTCACCGCAGCAGTGCCTCTTTCTTGTTGAACTGAGTGCTAATGTCCTTGTTTCCTTCTAGGTATATGGTAGATGCTGCAGACCTGGAGAAGATTGAAGCCTCAAAGAATGAACTTCACAACCTGCTTGATAAGCCACAGCTCCAGGGCATTCCTGTAAGTTAGGGCCCCACCCCCCAGGTCAAAAATTCTGATCAAAACAGCAGCAGCAGCAACAACAATTTTATTCCACTAAATCCTCTCCAATACTGTTCAGGGAGCATGGGTGCATTTTTGCTACATTTTTATGTCCCTTGAGCCATTTTGGGCCCCTAAGAGGCCATTTAAAAACAGGAAGGGTGATTTCAGGACCCCTCAAGGTCTTTGGGAAAGGGGCAGTGTGTGGCCCCCTAGCTTCTTGCAATTGTTTACCCCTGTTCTAAGTGCTGCAGAGGACAAAAGGACTTCTAAGTGTGTACTGGATGATGGTCAGCTGTGGTTGACTCCAAACCGGATCCTGGAGTAGACTTGTACTGAGCAGGTCCTATGTCCTGTGCCTTCATGCTCTACCACACAGTACTGTTGACATATCTCTTTCTCTTTTAAAATATTTTTATTGAAATTATACAATACAGAATAAAAGTATAATAAAGGAAGCAGTCTACATGCTAAAAGATTACTGTCACAACCATGTAGAGTATATGGTAGACATATCTCTTTCTAAGATGTAGAGCTTTGAAGGGGCCATGCTTAGAAGGAAATATGGGGAATGTATTATTGTGGCATTGGACAGATGGAAAATATAATATTAAAAAACAGTAGTGCACAAGCAGATCCTGAAAAATAAGGCTAGAACTTGGCATGTTAAGTGAATAGTGTTTAGCTTTTGCCCCATATGAAACTTTGTAATTTAAAAAAAAAATAATTTGTAGCACATCCTTCTGTATACAAACACATTTGTTACTTGGCAGTGTTCACATAAAGCCATCTGAACTGTCTTGTGGTAGGACAGGCAGCTGCTAATTGCAATAAAAAACAAGAGGTGTTCCTTTGGATGGCTAGATGTTAATCTGTGTGCTCAGGCATATTTTTTTCTTTGTTTAGAAGTATGTCTGTTGCCCCTGGGGAATGCATTTAAGACTGATCACAGATGTTCTTCATTAATATTAATCTTTTACCATCTCTCTCTGTCTCTTTTCCTCCCATCTGCCCCCACCCCTAAGAGCATTCATATTTATTGGTTTTGGTTACTTTTGTTAGTTGGATAGCTGTAAATTTATTTCCATCATGTATTCAGTCAGAGAAAAACATTTATATATATAAAACCCTAGACCTTCCTTTTGCTTGATTTAGTCTCTATTTTTGTTTATTGTGGAACAAAAGAAATTGGAAGCATCTGATCTACCGTGTTTACCACAGCAGAGCAATGCTTTAACTGCCTCCACCCTGAATTCTTCTGTGCTAATATGACAAAGGCTTTGTTGCTTTCTTTGCTCATGTGGAGTCACCAGTACAGCCAGGCCAAGTGACAGTAATCCTAAATTAAATGTATCAAACAGACTCTTAAGAAGGACTCTGAACAGATTCAACTTGTTCTTTCAGTTCTTCCTTTTGTGATGCTTATCCATCCAGCTCCTAGACATGGAACAATCTTGTAGTTTGCTAGCCTACCCAACACTGCGAGGTACAAACAGTGATGTGAGTTTTCAGAAAGAAGTAAAACTTGAAAATTTTCCAGTGCTCTAAACAGTGTGGTCTGATTTAAGATGTTTGGTTTAAATATTATATTCAATATAATATTCAAAAATTTTCAAAGCTTCATGTAACAATTATTTTACTGTAGTATTGGTCATAACGTAAAGAAAGCTGATAAGAAGAAAATCAACACATTTGAAATGTGGTGCTGGAGAAGAGTTCTGCAGATGCCATGAAAATGAATGGGTCTTGAAGCAAATCAGACTTCTCATTAGAAGCTAAGATGACTAAATTGAGGCTCTTGTACTTTGGGCATGTCTAAATCCAAATCAGACTTTATTTACTGTCCATAGACTCAACATAGCGAAACATTCAATGGTACGGTATAGAGAAAATACACCAGCTAAAAACAGGATATAACTATATAAGTAAGATAGATGATAAACAGGATATAAAAGCATAAAATAGGACATAAATGCATAAAATAGTATAGAATAGTACAAAAATACATAAATATATAAAATATATATGAAAATAGATGTATTTTTTCATGTATTTTTACATGTAAAAGTACATGTATGTATGAAAATACATGGAATAAACTAAGATCATAGATAATATGGATTATTAGGTAAAATATAAATAGGCGATCATTAATTCCATTTCATTAAAACAATAGAATTAGCTTGATCTTAAAGTGCATTACCAGTATCCTGACATAGTTTTGATACTTCTCTCTCTCTCTGATCTTAATAGCTGATGAGAGAAATTTAGCAACTGTTAGGGTTATGTTCGGACATATGTCCTCCATAGAATTTTTCTGAATGGCCCAGCATACAGCTCAATAAGGGAGAGATCAAATGATAATGACTCTGATTATAGAAAATACAAGATAGCAAAATATGCGACATTGATTCAACATCTTGTAACCTTGAGGAAGTGGGCAATCCAGCAAATCTGCCAAAAAGCAATTCTGAGGGAAAAGCATTGCATCTGGCCTTAGTAAATAATATGTGATAGTTTGGCACAGTCAAGTTATTTAAATAAGTAGCCTGACAGAAGGATCCCACATACTGAATATTTAAAGCACTGAGTGAACAGGTTTGAGATGGAATTTGACTTTGGGCATGTCATGACAATGACACTTAGTAAAGTGGAAGGAGTGGGAAAAGAGACCACATTATAGATGGACAGATTCAATCAAAGAAGCCTTGACCCTGATTTTGGAAGACCGGAGCAGGGGGGCTGTTGATAACAAGGTGACTTGGAGAGCTTTCATTCATAGCGTAGCCATAGGTCAAAGCTTGGTGACAGGTAACAACAACAAAAGATGTCCTTTATTTTTTCAGAATGTGTCAGTTCTAGAGGGTTTGGGAGTTTTGAGATTCCACTATAGGTGGGATGATTCAGTTTGCAAGATTTGAGCCCACAGCTCCTGGGGGTTTCTCATTCATAGCATAGCCATAAGTCAAAGGCAACTTGACAGCAGATAACAACACTAAAAGAGAATAGCATATGCTTCCTCTGTATTTGGCAAAAAATTACTACACCTGAAATACTGTTTTTTTAAAGGATGCATATCTGAAGAGATCTGTACATAGTGTACGTGATACCACAAGTTTAACTTTTATTTTTTGGGCAGAAATATAACTGTATGCCCTTAAGCTTCACTTGCTCACATTCTGCACTATGTTAACCGTTCTAAAAATTATTTGTGTTTCTTAAAGTGTGGGGCGATGCATAATTAGCAACACCATTTGTTTGACATAAAATGCCCAGATTTCAAGGTTGCTCTAATCTAATCATTGTACCACTGGTTTCCTTGAGTTTTCCTAGTGTTCAGGAACATGGTATGTGATTAAAAGTGCCTGTATTGTGTCTTCATCCTTTTTGAGAGTCACTGCTAATCAGAAAACTGGCTTATTTTTTTTCTGAATCCATGCTTGGCAGAAATCCCCTCAGTTGTCAGATTCTGTAGTTCTGAGATCATCAGTTCTCTTGAAAACATAGGTGCAGAGATTTACATTGTCTGAACACTGGAGCCTCCCCAAACTGTCCCAGAAGTTCACAGCTACCTCTGTGAATTGGGCTGAGATCTATGGCTTCTTCCTTTGCAGGTCCTAGTTCTTGGGAACAAACGAGATCTGCCTGGTGCCTTGGATGAGAAGGAGCTCATTGAGAAGATGTAAGTGTTTGCTGCTGTGACTGAGTGGGCACTGTTGTTCTCATCTTCTCTTAAATTTGTGTCTTTGCCTTGTATGGGGTCATATCTGTTTGTTCTGTGTAGACAGCAGAAAGGCATTGTTGGCAGGGACTGGTATGTGTTGTGTTGAGCAGGTGAATGAACATCTGACAACATGGTTGACAGGAGTAGGATTTGTAATTACACTGACTGATCAGAGTTGACATTTGGGTTTTTTGTAGGGTCTGATCCCTCAGTTTGTATTAAGTGATTCATTGATAGTAAGTTTTAGATCAAGATGATGTATATAAATGAATTCCTGCACGGCAGGGGGTTCGAATGGATGACCCATGTGGTCTCTTCCTGTTCTGTGATTCTTTAAAGACACAGCCAGCAGTCAAACCTCTGTAGGAATACAGTAGCCCCAGGTTGCTTTTAAATTATGGATAATAAATTGCTAAAAGTTTTAGCTGGGGGGCATAGGTGACAAAAAGTGTTGTTGGGTCACTTTCTTTTTGAGCCTTTTCCCCCTGAATTCAACTGATGAAGATTCTATTGATCTAGCTCAAGTAAAAGGAGCAGCATATGGAGACAAGAGCTTACGAGCATTACTGCAAGTTAGCAGTGCATGTTTTGGGTCCTTGTGGAGGCTGTTACTGTTGACCTGAAGAATCATGCTATCGCAAAATCTAAAATAATTTGTTGGTGAAGTCTATTAGGATAAAGTGGCAAAATGTGGTGGCTGGATGTGTACCCCATTGTTTTTGGCATTAATACTTAAGGAAGAGGGGTCTGCCTGTAAGGACGCTGAGCTCTGTGCTACAGTACAACTAGTTACTTGTGGAATGTAACTGATTTGTTCACAGAATTGCAGTCCATTGGATTTAAGAGCCATTGTGGTTTGATGGTTTGAGTTTTGGCACAGGAGACCAGGAGTCAAATCCCTTCTTAGCTGTGGAAACCCACTGGGTGTCCTAGGGCAAGTCACATTCTCTCAACTTCAGAGGAAGGCAGTGACAAACCTCCTCTGAATAAATCATGGTAGGAAAACCCCATGGTAAGATCACTGTAGGGTCACCATAAGTTGGGAATGATTTAAAGGCAAGCAACAACAGTCATGGATTTGGAGGCTCCATGCACCAAGGAAATATAGAGATAGAGTAAAAGCCATCAGGAATGCAGGATAATATAGTCACAAAATTTTCCACTTTGTCTATTTTGTACATATCATTAATATACAGGTGTAATTAATTGATGTGTCTCTTTAATTTTCTTGGCCTTTGGTTCCACTGTTTATGATGTTTTCTTTCACACACACACACTCTCTTATGTGCACATTAGTGTAAATAGCTGAAACTTTATGTGTCATAAAAGCTTATACCAGCTTTTCTGTTTTCAAGATGCCACAGTACTCTTTCCCATTTTTGTTGCATTGATGATAGAACTTAGGTAGGGCCTCAATATTTCCCCCTGCAAATTTCAGTATTAAGGAGAACTGAAAAGCTGGAGAAACTGTGGAGGCAGTAGGAGGTGTGTGTTTTTAAAAATACTTTGAGCCTTACATTGTCTGTACCACATGGTGGCGGCAGAGGCTGGATTTTGTGTCCCATTTCTTTTCCAGTAATTGCGCTAATGTGGTTGATCTGAGGTCAAGCACTACAGAAGCCTTTCATGACAATCACCTGCTAAAATAGGGAGAGAATTCAAGAAAGCAAAATTTGACTTAGCGTAGGCAGCTTTGAAAATTAGAAGAAGATGATGGAGAGAGAGGAAGGATAGTTTCTCATCTTTGGTCTGTCTGGGAGATCTGGACACACACCACACTACCTTTCTTTTCTTTTCAGCATTTTTCAGCATCTAACAATAAAAACCCTCTTTCCTCACAGAGGAGCTGTACACTAAGCTCATTCTATCTACACCAAGGTTTTTGGTTCTTCCTGATGAAGCCAAAATTGGAGCAGACAGAAAGGCTGGGTGAAGAGTGTGTACTTTTGGGCACCACAGTCTCAAGGTCTGCAAGTACTTTCAGACAGTGGTGTGCAGTTTCCCCTCAAACTATCACATTTCTGAGAGAGGCCAGGTAGGGAATGTGTGTTGTTGAGTCCTACTGCCTTAAAGTTCCCAATGTGCAGTGATGAACAGTACCCTGTCCACTTTTCCTACTCTGGGGCAGAACAGGCCAGTGATGGTTACCTGTTTGCCCAGGTGTCTCTAAGTTGCTATGGGCAGCTTCACACAGCTACCAAACAATCCATAGCCTTCTTCCTGGCTTCAGAGCTGGGAAATTATTGTTGGCAGATGATATCTGCCTACTTCTGAAATTTTAGAGTTAGAAGATAGCTTAGTGGTTCATCATACTTACCAGAGAAGAAGTGAGTGACTTTGATGAAATTGATTTATCCAGGGAGGAAGAAGCCAGAATTAGGGGCTATTTTTAATAGGACACTCAGGCTTATAGGTCCTTTCTGAGGCTTTGCTATCGACTTAGATGTGGGCGTACTCTGTTTGTTTTATTATCTCTCTGTCTTTTTGTTGTTTTGTATTTTATTCTGGAAACTACCGTCAGTGTACTTTTGCTCTTAACAGCAGCTTTAAAATCCTTTAAATACATGTGTTTGTGAGACTTAAAAGTCTCAAATCAGATTGAATGTGGACTATTGTTCATGCATGCTCTTCCTAAGGGACAGGAATGGGAAGGAGGGAGAGGCATGAACTTATTCCCCCAACATTCATAATGAGAAGAGCTGGATTGAAGTGCTGCTGAAGGAATGGGAGTTTGTCCTGTTTATTGACTTACCAGTTGCTATATCAATTTGTATATGTCTTCCTCTGTGTGTAGTGCTTTTCCGCAAGAAAGTTTGATCTCTAACACTTCTCTTTCTTTTACAGGAACCTGTCTGCCATCCAGGACCGAGAGATCTGTTGCTATTCAATCTCTTGCAAAGAAAAGGACAACATTGGTAAGTGTGGATGGGAAGGGGAAGGCTATAGAATCAGAGTGCCTGACAACTTGAAGGGTTATGGTGGGGGTTAAATGTCCAGTAATGCCTAAACTTCAATGAAAAGAGCCTACCAGATGTTCAGTTAATGGCTCTGTCAGCAGCCTGAGTCAAAACCTTTGAAGTGTGGGGCTGATTTTAGAATAGATCACTGAAAGGCCTTGGCGCCTTCTCCCTCAGTACCTCAAATGGTGGGGCAAGAAGGGTTATTTTTGGCCAGGAGACAGAAAGTGTAATTCACTTATGTACAAGGGTCATTTTCTGTATGGAGAAGATGTCATGGCTGAGGGTTGGTGCCTGAGTTGCATGAATGAATCATGATCTTGGCCTCAGTATTTGCGGAAATGTCTCCATGTAGCTCTGAGCCATCTGCATGCTTCCCTTACCTCCAGCTAAGCAGCAGACAGATTGGTGCATCTTGATTTTTCCCTTGTGGTCATTAATTGCATCTTGTATTTGACAGACATCACCCTACAGTGGCTTATTCAGCACTCAAAATCCCGGCGAAGCTGAGAGCCCCTTGGCCAGATCTTGGATCGGGAAGATGCCATTGTAAAAGCCCAAACGCACCTCCTCCTTCTCCTTTCCCCCATCTCCTGCTCTTTCCATCCCTTTTGCCCACCTTCCTTTCCCTAGATGGGTATTTTTAGGGGACCCCAGACTCCTCTTCTGCTAAGATTGAACTCCTGTTTTTATTGTAAAAAAACAAAACAAAACAAAAAAACTGTCTGTCCCCTCCCCTTGCTCCTTACTCTGGTTTTGGCACTGTTCTGTTGTTGTCGGTGTGTGTACAGTATATATATATATATGTATATATATTTTAATTTTTTAATTTAAGCAATTAATGCTGTTACTAAAAGGGGCCTGTGAGCTGTCAAAGGGGCAGTGACAAACAGAAAAGGCAGGGAGCTACCAAACACAGTGTTGGGAGTGTCACAAGCAGCCACAGGGCAGTTGGGCCCTTGCTGAGAATGGAGCATGGCTTTGGACCCTAGAAGAGACCTCTTCCTCTTCTCTCCTCCCTTTCTCCCTCTGTGTCAGAATCGAATGCCCTCTGTCCTCTCTGCTTCTTTCTTCGCTGCTCCAGGCTGCTCAGTGGTACGGGTGTGGGATGAGCCCCTGGGAAAGGCTCATAGAGCAGTATTGTTCACATTTAGTCTTCTGGTGTGAGGCTTTAGAGGCGAGTCTGTGCCGTCTCATTCCCCCGTCTCCTGAATCCAGGGGGAGTTAAAAGCAATGCGATGGTTTCTCAGCCAGCAGGATGTGAAGGTCGCACTGTATGAGCTATGTCTCCCTCTCAGCTTGCTTCTGAGATCCCTGAGTATCATCGCCTGCCACTGTCCTGCACCCACCCATATGTGGTGTAGGTTGGGGGTTCTCAGTTTTTGCAAGCCTGTTTGCTAGTCTCCCTTTCCTTTAGGGCTGGAGTCTTTCTGTAGGTACGGGGTCAGCACTCAAGCAGAAGAATACAGAGTGTGACACACACACAGACTGTGTCACACTCACACACAGGTTATGTAAAGGCATGGTCTTGGCCTGGTGTTTTTTTGTGTGCTGCCAAAGAAGTTAAATCTGAAGTGCCAGGGCTCATGAAGACTCTGTTCCTAGGCCTTCCTCTCACAAAAATCCCCTTGTGGGATTGAGGCAGACTGCTTTATGCACAACTTCTCTTGGGGTACTTGCTTCAGATCTTGGACTCCCTTAATGTGGATTACAGAGAAGAAATGACAAGAGATGGGAATGATGCTCTCTCTAGTTTGCAAGTGTTTCCACACATCACAGCCTGGTTTCTAAGAGCAGTGGCCACTGGAAGATGTGGAGCCTTTGTGGTCCTGTGTGGTCGTGTGTTAAGACACTTGGATAGGAGTGGGGGCATCTGGGTCTTTTGTGTGTGCACACAAGATTGCTTGAGAAGTTTGTGCTTCACAATGTTCTGGGCATAACAGTGCCAGAATTTCTAGCTAACAGCAGTGGTAGGAAGTAGGGGCGCAGGGTGGAGGGATATTCCTGGCTAATGAGGTTCATGCAGGCTGGCAGAGTTGGCCACTGTCATGTGTTAGCTGCCTACTCACCTTGGGATTTACAGCAACTGCAGCAGGGTATCTAGGAAGGGGGTTATGGGAAAGGTTATCAGGCTTCATGTGTTAGCCCCTTTGTCTCCCTGTTAAGGGCAGCTGATTATAGGCCACGTGTGGCCATGTCTTCCCCTGCCCTGCTTAAGCAATGGACAGGTGTGAGACTGCAGAGCACTTCCTGCCCTTTCCTGGCCCTTTCCTGCACAGAGCTGCTTCTGAGGCAGGAGGGGGGGCTTTCTAATTGCATCTTTTCTTCCCTCCATCTGTTCTCATTTTCACAGAATTGCACAAGGAGATATTTTACTTTTTTTTTAATTTAATGAACTGTAAAGTGTCATTTATTCCTTTTTTAAATATATTTTTGGCTCATATTTTGACCTTCTCTGTTGGGAAATGAATCTTGTAACAGTACATTTTTTTGCCTCCTAATAACAATAAATTAACAATTTTGTGTTGGTGGTGGTTGCAGTGTGGTTGTCTTTGATCTGAAGTAGGTCATGTTCTCTCGTTCTCGCTCATTTTGTTTGAATGTGCTGCCACCTACAGGCGTAGTTTAGCCTTGAAGGCAGAGCTCATACAGGAGAATAAATGCACCATAAGGAGACTAGAAAGCCTGAAGGAACCAGATCCCATCACAACTTGGTTTACTTTGTGTGTGTATGTGTGCCTTCAGATTTCCTGTTAATTTATGGTGAGCCCATTAATTTCATAGAGTTTGCTTAGGCAAGGAATACTCAGAGGTGATTTTGCCAGTTCCTTCCTCTGACATATCACCTACAACAGCTTTGTTGGTGGTCTCTCACCCAAGTACTAACCAAGATGACCCTGCTTAGCTTTCAAAATCAGACAGGATTTGATGCCTTTGGGTATTTAAGCCTACAGGGCCTATATAGGATAATAATACAGTAAGGAGACCAGAATTTATATTTAAATACTTGTACCACTCAAGAGTGATAAGGTATTTCTAGCTAGGATCTGAACTGACTGCACAGATCCCCTTAAATTTCTGTCAACTCCATAACAATAGCTGTGCATTTCTGTGTTGTGGATTCCTGCCCTGGCAAATGATTGGACTTAGATGACCCTTAGAGTTACTTCCAGCTGTACAGTAACTCTGTGTCGTGGAGGAGCTGTGGTGGAACAATACAAAACAAAAATGGTCAGAATGATAAAAAAAAATGGATTTTGGTCATTCAGAACTCTGTGTCCAGTTCTTAGCATCTTGTTGGAAGAATGAGTACTGGAAATGCTGCACCCCACAATGATCACAGTGTTAATCAACTCAGCATGTGAGAAAGGTGTCTTGCCTTGAGTGGCCTCAATATCAGCCCAGATTTTGATAAAGCCCCCTTTTTTTCCCTTGCAGTAAAGAACCAAACAGCTTTGTGGCTAGACTCAGTGAAAGATTATTTTCTTCCTGCAACAGAAGATGTACACACTGTCTGTCTGTGACTGTGTGTACATTGTCACTCCTCTGCATACATTTTCCCTCTACTTTCTACATATGTAGATTTTTTTTCTTTTTCTGGATGGCACTCTGAAGATATCATATGGTGAAGCAGCCAGACAGCACTCTATATACAATGGGAGTGAACCTGAGGCCAAGAAGGTAACAACTGCTGAGCAGGAACAAGGAATGAATTTGTGACCAAATGAACTGACAATGTTTTGCTGGGAGTTCAGGCACTGCAATTGTATTAGTCTCTAAGATGTGTCACTCTTTGCCAAAAATGTGTTCATGTTGCTATAGATGAATATAGCTACCCTTCTGGAATTTGCCTTATTAACAGTACTTTTCTCATGTGCTAAGCAGACTTGGAAGTTCTAGTGAGAGTCCAACATTTTGCACTTAATTTTCAATTTTAGTCCACTTTCTGGTCCTTGGTAACTTAAGAAATAAATGTAAGAATTGGTGATGTGGGTGACGCCACAGAACCATATAATCAATTGAATGTCTGTAGGGAAGCTCACAAATCAGGCCTGATGAAACCATTGCAAGGCAGATAATTTCCTGCCTTTCTGACTGTTTTGGACCAGAAGTCACATCAGTTCCAAGCAGCATGTCCTTTTCTCAATATGGAAAGGTACCAGCTTGCCTACCACCTTGTCAGTAATGCATGGATAGGAATTTGTGGCTGTCATGATGTTGCTCCCATCATCTTGACCATCAACCATTCTAGTGGGAGCTCACGAATGTTAAGATCCCAACACCATCTGGACAGCTATATTCCTCAGCCCTGTGATAGCCATTCATGTATTTATTCATCCCATCTGCTTGTCTTAACCAGCCTTCATTCCAAGTTGAGTTGTTTGCTGAGCTACTTCTTGTCATTTGCAGTGCAATCTTTCCTCGCTGCAAAGGACTATGAGACACATTCTTGGTCATAGTTTCACACAGGCCTCACTGTTCTTTACATCAGTTAAATGTACGTGTCCAGTGTTCACTCATACCCAGCATTCTGTCTCTGTGAGGTAGGAAAACATGGCATTTTACTGAACCCCCACTGAATGAAGTATGGGATTTCTGCCATCAGTCTTGTGGTGGTGCCCTCCCCAGAGACTTCCCTGACACATACATTATGGTCTTTAATGTTGGTTTTTAATTTTTACTGTTAACTGAACAGAGGCCATTCATACTGGGCAGTATATTATGACAGAAGTGAAATGGTGATGAACTATAAATGACTTTACTCAGAAACTTCTGAAAAACATTGGAGGAAGCTTGGTGTTCCTTGAACACAGTTTGAAATGAAAAGCACCCATCAAAATATGTTCAAAGCCTTCTATGCTCGTTGTTAACTGTGGTTTCTCTATTGCAGAGATGGGCAAAAGGTAAAGCTGGATCTACTAGCAGATCTCTGGAATATCTGCAGTAGGTTGGATTACATCAACAAAATGATTGTCTCCCCCACCCCCCCCCCAAAAATTATACAGCAAAAATGAAACAAACGTGCATCAGTCAAGACTTTTTGTGTGGAAGGACTGTGAATTCTGTTCGGTTCTGGTACTCAGAACAAATTCCTGGGCTCAGGATTATTTAATTCTAAGTATAGGTCTCCTGCAAAGGGTCCTGGTTGGGGGATCTCTAAGGGGTTTTAGTTAAAAAAAAATCCCACAATGTAATGTATTAAATTGCCAGTACCATTCAACTGCTCTCCTTTTGTATTTCTGCTTTTTTACTTGTGTATATGACATTTTGGGGAAGCTAGCACCACCCCAAAGCTCCTGGAATTGTCTGTTCTTATTTAACTCACTGTCCATCCTTAATCCAATATTGGTGGCAATGCAAATTGTTGCCACCTGACCTTTGGCTACTGGGATCACCCCTTCCCGTACTTTCACTCTAAGCTCAAGCTCCCAATGGAAGTTAAGCAGTATACTAAGTGCTTTCTCTTATGCGGTTGAGTGAAGAAGGCTACCCACTCCTGGCCCCAACATCTTTGAAATGTTAAGGCACACTAGCCCCCTCCCCCAGCTCTACAGTATTTCAGCCAGGCTTGGTCTTGGATGGTATCTCTCCCTCCTTCCCTCCCTCCCATCCATTCTCCACCCCCAGATCTCTAACCAACCAGGAGCCTTTGAAACAAGCCAAGCATTGTTCTTGCTTGGCCCTTGCTCAGGGTAAACCAGCAGGGGGAAAGCGCTGCATGAATAGCAGCTTCCATCCATTCCCTCCTGTCCTTTTAGAAATTCAGGTCACATCAGTGCTTAGGCTGCACACAAGCCCCTCACCCACTCTGGCAGGCCTTGAATCAAGAGTCTTGATTCAAGACAGTGGCCCTCTCTCTCTCTCTTTCTGTCCTCGCTCTCGCTCTCTCTCTCTCCTGGTCTCTGTCACCACCATTCAGACTTGCTGTACTCAATAGGAATATTTCCAGGCCTGTTGTTGGGACAGGACCCTGTGCTGGCAAAAAGTATGCATTATCCTCAGTCGTGCATCTTCTACCTGAAGGCAGGGGATGTATGTCCTTCCTTAATAGATGCCAGACTGTAATGCCCAGTATCCATGTGGCTGGAGCTGATGGGAATCAGAACCAAGTATCGTCTGGGAGAGCTGCATGTTCTTCACACTTGTAGGTAACCTGTCACAAAGGAGCTCTGTCCAGCACAAAGACTTGTCACGTGTATACTGTCCTTTTGGCCACTCCCAACCAGGAGAAGGGGAAGAAAATGTCAAACTAACTGATTTCATCTATTGGTACAAAACAGTCCTCTCATTTACATGTCCAATTCCTTTCTCCTTCCTTCCCCTGTAAGTATAACAAAAGGACTGTGCGCAGTCAATTGCCAAGAAAGTGCTGGGTATTCTTCAGATATAATGCTTTGAGAATGCAGCAAGTTCATATTAGCTGAGGGCAGCTGAGATCAGAAAACAAAATGGACAGAGTGTAAGCTGGAAGGCCAGAATTTTTTAAAAAAATCTACCAGCATTTTGTGTTCGCTGTTGGTATTCTCTGAAGTACTTACTGTTTTCTGAAGTATTTGCAATCAGTGTTTGACATGAAGATGTTTGTTGTATGCCTTCAAGATGTTTCTGACTTGTGGTGATCCTAAGATGAACCTATCATGTGGTTTTCTGGGGCTGAGAATGTGTGATGTGTCCAAGGTCTTCCAGTGGGTTACCATAGCCAAGTATGAATTGAAACCTGGTCTCCAGGATACCAGTACTCAAACCACTACACTACCCCAAAATATGCTACTGCTCTATATGGGCTGGCAGATGAAAGTCCATTGCTTTGACTAGTGTAGTTTTCCCCAGCCTAACCCCATGCTAATGTGTTCAGCCTACATTCCCAAGTCCTGTGATAGTGGTGGATGATGGGAGTTGGAGTCTTGAAGCACAGCAGTTTGGAGAGACTTAATTTAGATAATCTAGTACAGTGGGGTTCATCTTGTACAGTGTTGAGCCTGGAGCTTCTCAGTAGGTAAATTAAAAACCCCAAATGGTAGAGGCTTCCATAGAATTGGGTTTGTCTACTGGGACTATGCTATTTATACCCACCCCGTGAGGGGTAACAGCTAGCGAACAGGAGGAAGCCCAAAGTTTAAGGACTCAACGATTCACCTCAGAAGGCAGGATCAGATCTGGTGGGTCAAAGTAAGCTGAAAGCAGGATGTAGAACCTTTGACTTACCTTTGCTTCTTTATCAGCCAGGAAAGATGCCAGAGTTCACAGATAGTGGAAGACCTCCTAAGGCAAGATGACTACAGTAGGGTGAGGCTTTTCTCACCAGAAACCAAGGCAGACAAGTGGGGAAAGCAGCTTCCAGGGAGATGTTCTAAACTGGGTGGACCACAACCCCCTTGGTATGTTCATGGAATATGTTTGCAATATAAACAACAACTTCTAAAATGCCTGTGAAGCACAGAGGGGAGAAATTCCTGTGGTTGTTTATTTTCTTTCTTTATTTTGAGGTTTTGATAAACTTAAAAGATGCTTGAATATGATCTTCTATATTCACACTCACCACTGGCAATTTTCCTCTGCAGTGCCTAGATCTAGATTCTGTTGGATGTACTGTGGGGTGCAAAATCAGGTTACACTTGATAAACAGGTGTAGCCCAATAGATCTCATCAGTGCCCAGTGCTGACTGAGTGCATGTCTCAGAATGCTTTCCAGAATTCTTTGCAGTGTGGGATTGTGCAAAAAATGAATCAGACTTTATGGCAAGCATTACTATCGAAGACATTCCCTGAAGTGGCTACTCTGTAGCAAACAGAAATACGCTCTCACAGTGAATTGCATTTATCTCCCTCCCTTGGAAGAGTTACATTTTCTGCCTTCTGTGACCATCCAAGCCTACCTGGCTGAACCTGTCTGGACTCGTTTCCAGCTCTCCAACTGGGTAGGTGTTGTCCTTGTGGATGATTTGGGTCTGGTCTGACTCCTGCAGAACTGAGCCCACAACTCCCTATCCCTTCCCTCTCTGAAGCTTCTTCAGGTCTAAGCCAAAATGATGAATAGCCCCAGAGCAAAGGGCTGCCCCTCTGTCCAGAAAAAGAGAAAATGCCATTGCCTAGTCTGTTGGTGAGAGATGGTTCCTTGGGAGACATACCAAGTGTGCCTACCCCAGCACTGCTCCTGTTTGCTAATGGGGGCAGCAATCCAAACATCACTTCCTTTGTATAAAGACGGAGGCTTTGTCTCCATGGCAGCAGGCTCAAGAAGGAACTGTGGGTGTCATTCCCTACACAAAGCCCTCACTGATCCCTCCCTCCCATGTTGCTTCCTGTCCCCTAGCAACTGCCTCCCTCTCTCAGTGCCATTTATTGCTTCTGAGGGTGCAATCTAAAGGGAGCAAGGAACAAACAGAGCTGGGAGCCTCTTCCTTAAGCAGAATGGGTGGGGGGCATAGCTGAACACAAGGAATAGTGGAAGACAAGTGGTGTTCTCAAAACATGTTCATCCTAACACCACATCAGTTGATGAAGGAGAGAGATGCTGTTTTAGTCATGGGATGGCAAGGGGGTACTATTTGAAACCAGGGCCATCTCAGTACAATTGCTGAGTGACCACAGCTATGATATAGAAGCCATACTTGTCACTTACCACCTGACAGTTTTTGAAAGAGGACTTCAAGAGGATATCTGCCAGCATTTAAATAAATCAGGGAAAAGATCAAGTTTAGGAGTCACAAATGTGGGAAACGTGGGCACCCATTTTGCTTAAGTCAGATTTGTCACTTCTTGCTTTGCTCATATTACAGCCTCTTGACCAGCTATTGCTATCATTACTTGGTTTGGCATCTCCTTATTCAGCTAAATACATCTGAAAACAAATGATGTTGGGTATATTCATCTATATGAGAGCAGTTGCCCTTAGCTTCAACTGAAATCTACTTTTGAGACCTTCCCATTAGCAATGACATCCTCAGTCTGCTAACTAAACCAAACTAGAGGGAGCAAAAAGACTGGGTTTTTACTTGATGTGGTTTTTTACTTCCAGCAAAGGTAAAACAATCTAAATTTGGCATTGGGAAGTTTTACATATTACAACACCTAATATACCTCTCAATGTGATAAATGCAAAGGTTTCTTGAGAGACTTAAGAGTATTCTGCCTACAAAAAGTGGCTTGTGGCCTTGCATAGGATAGAGATGGCATGGATCACAGAGGAATTTACTTTGTCACTGCAAGTGAATACTGAAATTTTATTATCTGACTTCACTGCCCTTTCTGGCCATCCTCACATAACCAAGAAGAGGTGGGGACCTCTACCTGCATCAATTCTTCAAGAGCATCTTAAGCAGCAAGGTAAGCAACACCTTAAACTTAAGATGCAGGCCTGTCGCTCTGACATTGATACTTTTCTTCTATATGATCTTTACCATAATTGTGTGATGAGAAAACCACTGAGCTTTGAAAGGTAGTGTTATTTTGCATCTTTTTATTTTCTGTCTTTTGAGTGGCCTAATAAAGCAATCACCATAATCTGTATTTTGGATTTTGTTGTGTTCTTGCCTTTGTTGTATACTGCGTATTTGGAAAACATGTCTGTGTTCTACCCCTCAAGAAAGCAAAGAATTTTAAGCCTGGAAGGTTTTTTTAGCACTTTCTGCCTCCAGTGAATTAACATGTTAAAAGTGGGTCTTGGAGAAGGAACCTTTGTATCACCAAATCTGTTAAGCCTTTTTAGAAGGACAAATTGGTAAATAAACTCTTGAGTCTTTCTCTTGTTTTGTGGATTTGAGCACTTTACTCACACATGGGTTATGCTCTCAGACTATTCTCTGGGCAAGCACAGGATGGTTCTTATTATCTCAATATTGTGGTATCCTGACTTGGGAGAGAAAAGCAGGGCACTGGAAGTGAGGCGGGATTATGACAAACAAGTGTGTTACTGAATATAGATGAATGCCTCCTGCCTCAGAGGCCAGTCCAAGAAGGCTAGGGTAGTGTTCTGTGGCGATACAAAAGCATTTTTCTTGCAGTTGCTTCACACGGTACAGGAAGTACCAGTTCCTGTTTGACAGGGCCAGCCCAAAATATTTTGTGCCTGAAGCAGAACAGCAAATGTTGTTCCCATATGTACCTAGACCAAAGTGCATAGCCAGCCTAATTGTTTTAGTGCAGGGGACAGAAAATCCCATAAACACTTTCCCCCTATCCCTGGAAGTTTAAAGAAGTGCCTGAATTTATCTAAAAGCAGAACCAGTCCTGCAGCTTGTTCACTATACCGTTCTATGTTGAATCTTCATAGATAGAGGGGAAGTGAACACCTGATGTTAGGATTTATACAAGGTGGACAAATCACTTGTTTTTCATTGGTGTTGTGAAGAGAGAGCCTTATTCATTCAGGACCAGGAGACCTTAAGCCCTTAGAAGTGAGATCCCCTGGCTTGAGTTTTGAACAAATACCCATTTGACTTCTGTCCTTCTGTGGCTATTCTATGCCAGTTTTGTGAAGTGCTCTGTTATGGCTTTATGGGCAAGTCACAGCTTTCCCCTTGTCAAAGCCTACAGCCACAGGTGGTGCCTGAACCCAACAAAGAGAGCTCTGTATATGTGTCCTTGATCAGTACTGCTCCCAGGAGAGGGCATATCCAGCAGGCACATGAGAATTGGAGCCTGTCTATATGTATGTTAACAGAAGACATTTCCTCCTTTCAGAGTCCTGAAAAATCATGGCATTTAAATTTGTTACTGCATGTATACATAAATAATCCAGTATTTTCCAGGTTTTTATGAGGGGGAGAGAGAACTCATCCTGTCACTATCATTATTCTGGGGTTAAAAATATAGTCCGGATTAAACATCAGGATTCCTAATTTTCAGAATGTGTCTATCTATCCATTACAATGTCTGTTCCACTGTAAGGCTGTGAACCTCCCAAATGGAGCTGCTGCTGCTGCTGCTTGGCTGAGGAACAGGGCACACTAGAGCCAGACCATATATGACATTAAACACATCACTTGTATCTGTGTAAATTATTTTAAACCTGAACGGAAACTCTTGCATAAGGATAGGGGCCATATTGTGCAGGCAGAAGGTTTAGCCCTGCCCCCCCCCAACCTGGCGCTTTTTAGATGTGCTGGGGTACAACCGCCATCTCAAGCCAGCATGGTCAATGAATGATGACAGTTGTAGTCCAACATCTATGCTGTAGAAATAATGCTGTGGAAAATAAAAAACCAAGCACATCAAACATGCTGTTAGCCACACAGGGGGTGTTCTCCTTGGTGTCAACAGAAGTTTGATTATGTGGATTGAAGCATTGTGGGAGATAACCACCTGAAGACTGGGATGTATAAAAATATCCAAGCCTTTTCCAGTTTTCTCTTATCACAATTTGAAAAATACACAGTATACCTTCCAAGTAAATCATGCTGTCCCTTGGGAAGAAAAAGAATGATGTTCTTCCATTTAAAGAAGACGGCATCAAGTGAGTAGATAGACTTTGGACTCCTGGAAGACATTTACAGAGCAACTAGCCACTCTATAACACATTAAAAGATAACTGCCACAGGAAGCATTTGTTTTCTACCTAGCGTATTGGTTTATTGAGACTAGGGTAGTGCTGTTGTATATGATGTAGTCTCTTGGGCTGGAATAGAGAGGGGAAAGAGATCCTGAACAAGAGCAGAATGGATTAATTGTACTATGTCCTGTCTAAGATGCTCTGATCTCTGTCCTTGAGGAGTTGAAGATTAATCTTTTCTCTGCATCCATCTCACTTGGGGCATTAGCCTTTCTGGTCATGGCCAGGATCAGGTGGGAGTTGGTCTAGGACACCTTCGTAGCCTTGATAGCTGTTCAACAGAGAGGAGAGTTGTCTGTGAGGTCTTGTCACTAAGTCACTCTTGTTGGAACAGGCAAGTGGGTGATGGCACCAACTCATACCTCCATTGTCCAACCACTTGACCAATCCATGCTAAAGAAAAACACAACATTTGGTCTTGGGAGAAGCTGGTAAAAGAACTGCTAATGCTCCCCCACCAGGACAACTGAGCTTAGCATGGGGTGCCAATAGCCCCCACGGGAGGAGGTGACTCCCGAGGTTTGTCAAAGAAGATGGAAGAGGACATCTCAGTTTTCAGCTTGCCATCAGAGCCACCCTCACTGGAGGCAACTTCTTGACCACACTCCTCACAACAGCAACAACAACAGTCCATGAAGGCCTGGCCCAGTGGCTTGCAGAGGCACAACAGCAGCACAGGAGTCACTGAGCACTTGAAGAACAAGAAGAACTGGTTGACAAGATTTAGCAGGTCCAGGGTCTGCTTAGCCATGTCAGGAGACAGGTAGGCCACAACAATATTGCTGACATTCTCAGGGATTGTGCAAAGAGCATAGATGACTGTCAGGCCAATCACTGTGCAATTGAGTTGATTTTCACACTGCCCATGCTTACTACCACGGCAATCAGTCTTATCTGTGCTGCTGATCCGTCTGGTGACCAGCTGGCAGCTGACAGTGAAGAGGATGGGCAAGCAGAAGTAGCATCCAAAGTACCACCACATCCTAGCATTCTGGTAAGTGAGGACCAAAGAATAAATTGATTCGGGCAGCTCCTGTGAAGGTTTCATGGTGCAATAGTCAGTCACTATGCCAGAGACTGGAGAGGTATCCTGTGCCAGCTGCCAGAGGAGGATTTCTGGTATAGAAAGGGTCATGGAGCCCACCCAAATAACAGCCAACTTGGCAATGATGGAGTGACAATGCTCAATGGGCCGGAGCTTGGCTTGAGGACTGGTGGCTGCATGGAATCTGTCAATGCCCAAGGCACACAGGCTGAAAGTGGTCACTCCCAAGGAAGATACCTAGAAGCACAGAGAACAGAAACAGATTGTTATCCAGTGGAATTGAGCTGATGAAGAAGGGCCATTTAGTTTGAAAGCAAGAGAAACATGTTAAGGTAAATAGAGGAACTACAACATAATTTTTCTACTTTGTGGAGAGGCAGTGGGGTAAAAAACCCTCCTCATCCTACTACAAGAAATTCTCCCACTATAAAAGGATTGATGCCATTCCCATATTATGCGATCTTAATTAATTTACCAAAACTATAGTATAAAAAAATCAGAAAAAGCATCCCAGTCACCAGCAGTTTTCTTAGATGCATCCCAGAGCACAGCTGTTAGTTAAGACTAGAAATCTATGGAATGATATTAGGTTGTACCTGAAAAAGTTTGAGAAAACACTTATCCAGTCAATATAGACCTAACTGAGAGTGACAGTAATATAAAGCGTGTCCAGATTATTGAAAAGAAGCATCTTCCAGAACAACATATGAGGCCTATTGACAGAATAGCCCCATTTAACTTTCTGCCTTGAAGCAGATGTACCATAGCAGACAAGAGAATCAGCTCTAGCAGTGAAAGTAAGCAACCCTGGGATACATCCATGGCCAGCCTTCTCAGTAAGATGTTCTTAGTCCTTCCCATGCTGACCTGATACTAAGGGCATGTTTTGGTTTATGAATTTATGCTGGTGTTAAAATAGTTTCACTGTGCTGGCTTACCTTAACGCTACAAATGTTTTTGGCTCCAAATTGTCTGCTTGCAACTGCTTAGCTATTTGTGCAACTACTTAACTACCTTAATAGCATTCCTTGCAGGGTATTGGTGGGGTGATAACTGCTAATATTCTGTTCTAACATTACTATAAATTTGTTGTTTGGTTGCCTTTCCTAAACCTTTACCTGAAATTGTTGTTGTTAACTGCCATCAAGTCAACTTTAACTTAACAGCAACCCCATCAATGAGACCTCCAGGTCACCCTGTCATCAATAGCGCTGCTCAGGTCTTGCAAACTCAGGGCCGTGGCTTCCTTGAGTGAGTCTATCCATCTGTAGTGCAGTCATCCTCTTTTCCTACTGCCTTCTACCTTGCCAAGCATTATTGTCTTTCCTAGTAAGTCGTGTCTTCTCACGGTATGTGCAAAGTATGAAATAGGAATGTCCGAACATTCACCCATGGAGCATTCTTTTCTTTCCATCCTACCCTTGCTCGATTATTGTGTATTCTTCCATATTTTCCCTGTTTTAAGGTTCTTTCACAACCATCCACAGTGTTATTTACATTTTATACTTTAATTATGTTTGCTAGTGTTTTAAATTTAATCAGATGAGAAAGGAGAGATGGGCATAGTGAGAAGGAAGACAATAAAAGTTTGGTTTGAAAACATTTGTTAGTTAAAAGAAAATATGAAGTTTGACTTCAGACCAATTTTCTTGGAAGCTGCACCTTCTCTACTTGTTTGCCATCCCTCAGTATCCTGCAAGAAACCAGGTTTGGGCCTCACCTGACCCATGTAACAGAACATGTGTGCACAGCAGCAGCCCCTATTACAGTGACCAAATCACAGTTTCAAATGTTCCTTTGCTTAAAATTTTTTGCAAACAAAAAGCAGGATAACAAGCAATGGACTAGAATGAATCTTACTTTTTGATGGACTTATTTACTATTTACATACAATTTATTATTGGAGGTCTGGGGCAACATTAAATTATCCTCCACCTGTAGTGGTACCATCTAAAAACTCTTGCCACCTCATTCTGCTTCCTGTAGGTCAGGCCTCACGGATTTATACTTAGCAAATGCAATTAGCAGCTAATGGGGGGGGGCACTTGTAGTGCAGAAGAGATTCTCAGGCCACTAACAAGTTCTCCCTAAACAAGCCTTGGTTCTACAAGTTGCTCTAAACAAATCACCGTTGCCATTTTGCTTCTTACTACCAAAATGCATCTGTTCCCTGAGCACCAAATGAGTTCAAGTAGGTTTGTTGATGTCCCCAACTAGTCCTTGTTAATTTCCGCTGCATTCAGAATCCTAGGAAAACATCCCTGTTTGCCAAAAGGGAAGAGGGCAAAGTGTGGAGGAGAAAATGCCAAAGGCTGGGTGGGTTTGAAACACAATGAAGAGCATGAATAAATATCAGTTGGGCATGCCTCCCCCACCCCACCCCATGCAGCACTCTCTATTACAAACTCTGTGCTTTCCCTTAGCTTCAGGAAACACAACGCCCCATTTGGACTACAGATTGCCCAAAAACTCTGGGCCCTAATTGCAGGCACCCGCTCATTTCTGAGGGGAACAAGGGACATTCATTGAGTTCAGGAAACATCGGAAATTGGGAAGAGAGGCATACTTCTTCAAAAACCTTCCGTGTCCTTTTAACTGGAGCCAAACCTCCACATAACAGCACTTCCAGGCTACAGCTTGTGCTTCTGAGGTCTGCCTCTCACAATGCCCTTTAAAGAAATGGGTAAATGCTCTTTCAATCTAACTTAATCTGGAGATACAAGAAAAATTCAGATAAAGCTAACAATACCCACGCTCGTCTCCAAGATACCTTTAAGAGGCCAGAGAAGGTAGGCCCAGCGTAAAGGTCAGCCAAAGTCCTTTTGAGGTGAAAGATGATGATACCTCATTCTCTAAATAGATGCAGTGTAGAGTGGTCAGCTCAACTATGAAGATGGGATAGCGTCCTTCATCACACCTGACAGCAGCAGGCTACATAGCATATAGACAGCTCTGCCGTCCAGCACTTTGCTGCTGTCACCTGTGTTGGCTGCCTCACTTTGCCTAATGATAGGGCTGGCCTAATTTTGCTTTGCATACCAGGACAGTAGTTGGGCGGTCACAACTGATTTTCAGAAGCCAACACAAAGAGGGGAAATACGAGTGGGCTGCAATAGGGGTGTACCTATGGGGTATGTGTGAGAGAGAAATTAAGGTACTGACCCCCCCCCCCAGTAGGAAAGCTGCATCCCAATTAAATTTTCCTTCCATTTCAAACTTCTATCATAGCAGTGTGACACACTGAAAACTGTTCATACCTAATATTCTTATATATACTGTTGTTTGCATTCCCCTGGTAACTTTGCCTGCCCTTTTCTTTGGATGCCTAACTGAATTTCTAAATGCTGAAGTGAAGTTTAAGTTACTGCAATACTAGAACATTGGGGACTGAAGGGAAATTTCATTGGGAGTACAATTCTTCTTTGCTAGAGCAGTGCCCTTATCACATCCCATTCTCACACCCTTGGGTTACAAGGTAAATGCTCAAGTTTAAAGAAAAAAAATGATTCTGATATTTTTGTACGTTCCTGTAAGAATCAGTTTTAAAAATGCAGTCTTTTAAATCATGTAATACCTTTTGTTTATTAAACGGTAAGTTATCTGAAAAGATACTGGTACTGAGATCTTAATATCTTCATATACATTTAAATGGAATAAACTGATGAATTAATTGATGATTAGTCAATTACCTTTTTTAAAATTCAGTTGCTAATAGTCCTATTTCATATTTATCTTAGGATGAAACTACCTATAACAATGGCAGCTGTATTTTTTTCCTTACATGTCTGTCTTGTTTGTTCTGTTTGTTTATTATTTGGGGTGTTAAGTGTCAAATTTGTGGTTCCAAAGGAATGTGTGGGTGAAGATAGCTAAACTACCTTCACCAGTTAGCCTTCACACAATCTGTTGAACTCCTTTTTCTCCTCATCTTTTATATGACACCTGAAGTGAGATGAAGCTGAGAGAAAAGAGCCTGGAATGACAGCCTGTAGGGAGATAAGAAGAGGCTTAAATATCCTGAAGACACCAGATCTCATCCGATCTTGGTCAGATCAGGATCAGGTGGGGTCAGCCCTGATTAGCACTTGGATGGGAGATGGCCAATGCACACCAGGTGCTACAGCCTATATTTCAGAAGAAGGAAATGGCAAAACCACCTCTGAGTATTCCTTGCCTGTGAAATTCATGGGGTTGCCATAAGTCAACAGGTGTCTTGAAAGCACATGCAAGCATGCACACACAGGGAGGTAAGACGGGAAGGAGGGAAGGGTTCAGCTCCCCTTACCTTTTGAGATTAACGTTGGATATTAATGCACAAATAGGGCAGACCTGTGGACAGACATTGTAGTTAACACTATTGGCTGAAGCTGATGCAATACCAGGCCTTCAATCTGTCCCTCACCAATCTGTGCAATTCAAGAAATAAACCTGCACTTTAAAAAGGTGGGGAGACAAGGTTCTCTTTTGACTGAAACCAAGGGCCTGCCTGGAATGAAATGTCAAACCAAATGTGTGTGGGGGCTGAGAAGAAATATATGGCTATGTAAAGTTCAGATGGCACTCATGCAATGGCAAGATTTGTAACAAAAAAGCTGGTTGACAGCATGGCAGGTAGTGGAGGTGGATTTCACAGGCACAGCTGGGAGCAGAACTTTTGTTTACAATCAACTCCCCCACCACAGATCTCTGTTATCTTACCAAACCACACAAAATATGGTTTCACCTGAGTTTTGTTTATGAAGAATAAATGAAACCCAAGATCTTTCATCTCTGTGGCTAGTGTTCATTTCGGACAACCTTTCGTTCTGGAGATGCAAGTGTGGAAAACAATCCACTGAGTATTTATCCTGAACAAACCCACCAAAATGAGAAATATGTACAAATATTCCTGTAAGGGAGTGTGGAATGAAATAGTACTTTCCTGGGGTTCATTTTAAACAGCAAGGCATTTTGGAGAGATGCTGGATTCTGCATTTCTTAATGTTTTGCATTTAACAACATTTGCTGAATAAATGCCAATTTTAAAATGCATGACCTAGTTTTACTTCCAACATGATACGAGGTATATATGTACAGCTTTGAGGATTGTGGGTAGTGCAAACTTAGCTTAAGCCTGCAATCTTTGGATTTTCAGATATTGGCAGACATTTTTCTGAAGTATGCAGTAGTGGCCTCTGGCAGTGATGGGATGTGTGGACTGCATTAATAAGTCCTTGACCCATGACTGCATTTCTCCATTTTCCTACAGCAAGCTCTCGCCCTACCCAACAGCCAGTGATCCTGCCAAACAATACCATTGTCTTCCCTGCCTCCTCCATGCACTGAGCTGTCCCTGTAGCCAAGCTCTGAATCATTCCCAGATGTTTCCACCACCTGCACTGCTCTCATCTTGCCTTGAATTGGGAACTCAGCAGAGAAGCTACAGAATGAGCAGAGTAGTGGCAGCTGAAGTGGCACGTTCGCTTCAAGCAAGCAAAGATCTATTATTATACTATATGATTGCAGGGGCGGGGGAGGCTAACACATGCAGAAGGCCAAGTCTTAACAACCGAATTGCACATGCCTCATGAAAATCCATAAACAAAGCTTACAAATATGCTGTTGCGTCCAAACCCAGCTTCTGCCAACTTTCAAAACTATGATGCTCTGAAAAACACTGTGCACCCTTAAAGCTCCAGGGAACAACCAACCAAATGCTACATGCATCTCTTGTGTACAGCCTGTCCTAGCCCTCCGTTTGTTTAAATGAGCACCATTATTATTATCAGCATTATCATCAACACCAATTTTGTTGTTGGTGTGTTACTGAGCCACCATTATGCATAGTGCTTATGGGAGGAGTGGGAAACCTGTGGTGCTGTTGGTTGTTGCACTCCAGCCCCTGTCAGTCTCAGCCAGCATGGCCACTGCTCAGGGATTCATGGAGTCTGATAGGATCCAAGACACTATAGGTTGCCCACCACTGCATCCAAGGTGTCTGCCCAAGAAATTTACAATCTAAAATTTGCCACAGGGAAAACAACAGAAGAGTACACAGGAAATGAAAGCGGTGAAGCAATATGTCCAGTTGCATATACTGAAAACATACCTTTAAGTTATTATAGGACACAGATACTAGAGGATTGTGTTAAAAAGTCTGAAAATGTGGCTTCTTTATTGTTTCTGTGACTCACACAAGTAGATCTTTCTGCACTTGCACAGAAGGTTGAGAACATTCTAAAGCTGAGCAATGATCTTTGGGCAGAAGTTCTGCCCTCTCTATTGTAAATACCAGCGCCATTCTGTCTAATTTACCTTAGCTCACTTTTTTAAAACGTGTTTCAGGAGGCCGTTCCAAGCACCTGTGCCACCACAAGACTAATCTGTCCAAGGTGCTGACTATGACTGGTCATCTTCATGTTAGAGGATAGTGCTTAATGATATTTATGTGGTTCAAGATCTGTAATTTCATGGGATTATTTAAGTACTACCTATTAACATTAAACTGTCCTCTTCTACCTTCAGTGCTCCACTCACTCACCCCCATATGAGATTATTTGGTGTGAGCTCCCTCTCTCATTTATTTCCAGCTTTTCTCACAATATGGGACCCACGTGCACCTTCATTCCCTTTTTTCTTTCATTTGCATCACGAGTCTCCAGAGATCATTCTGTGCAGCTCACCCTAAATAATCCTTCTTATTTAATTAAAGGGCTGGACCTTCATTGGATAATGTTAATGTCACAAGACGACTGGTTCCACAAGTTAATGATAACCAGAAACCCTAAATCCAACCTCACTATGGTTTTGAGAGCTACACTCAGTGACCTGGTATCCTTTTGTACTATGTAATTATAGTGCTATGATTCTGCTTTAACTACTATGGCAACATCCTATGTAATCCTGGGATTTGCTCTTTAGGTGGAGTGTTTAGAATTCTGTCAGAGAGCTCCAGTGCCTCACCAAACTACAAATCACAGGATTTTGTAGTTCATAAGCATAGTGTAGTGGTTTGAGCATTAAAGGCTTGTGCAATGATAAATTTGTTTGTCTTTAAGCTGCCACACAACTCTTCATTCTTTATAATGTTGTATAGAGCTAGTGTGGTATAATGGTTTTGAGCACTGGACTATAACCTAGGAGACCAGGGTTTGATTCCCTGTTCAGATATGGTTGGCCTTGGGCATGTCACACACTCTTAGCCCCAGAAAACTCTGTAATAGTTTCACGTTAGGACTGCAATAAGTTGGAAATGACTAGAAGGCCCACAACAACAAATGGCAGTTAAAGTGGGACCACAGTGCTATAATTGTGTAGTGTGAAAGGACTCCTGGTAGCAGATCTACCTCTGCTTCTGTAACTCTGCCCCTAATCTTGTACAAAGGGTGAACGGAGCCGGTTTTAATTACAAATGGGGCACATGAGCGAAAAGTGCTGATTCTGCTCTAAGTAGCTATCCCTTATTTCCTTGTAGCCCTCCTCCCAGGTTCAGTGTCAACTCAAGATTTGGAAGTGGGGGCTCAGTGCAGGATGCCCTCAGAAGATCCCAGGATTTGTTTCTTGGAAAATCTTTTGAAAGAAAAAACTAGTTGGGTACTGGCTGATATTATCTGTGACCTGCTGGCAGATAACTCTAAATCTGTTACAATCCAGTTAGCCAGCTTTTGAATAGCAGCCCAAAGAATCCACTGCAACTTTCTAAAGACATCAGCAAAGGGATCGGTTGTTTCCGTTGCCACTGTCAGTGTTACCCTGGAGTACTAGCATCATCTTTTGTTCCTTTTCTTTTATTGTTTATCTTGCAATGTGATTCCTGGTCTCACACTGTAAAGAGTTTTGGTTTTCATGTATTTGTTTTACTTGGAATATTGTATTTATACAGTGCTTTGTATCCTAAATATTTTGAAAGCAACAGTTCCCAACTGATTTTGTAACCTAAGCAGAGTCAGGCCTAATCAGTGCTTGAATGGGGGACCACAAAGGAATACCAGGTGCTGTAGGCTATATCTCAGAGGAAGGCAATGGCAAGCCACCTCTGAATATCCCTTTTCTAAGAAAACCCTTTGAAATTCATAAGCTGACAAGTGGCTCAAAGTCATGCACACACACAATACTTTGTAATAGACATTGTGCCACAGGTAAGGAAAACTAAAGTGAAGCTGGATTTGAATCTGATCCACACACCCAGGCAATGTCAACCTTCCTTCTGGCGATTACTACCACTGCTTATTTGTTTTATTCTTCCTCTGAATTCAATCCACTAAGAAGGAAAGGAAAAGAAAAGTGGAGGCAGCGGCTACTGTGCCTGCTGCTGAGGAGAGTGGGAGAAGCAGGGGTAGGCACATCTCTGCAATTCAGAAGTCAGGCTCTGCTGGGGTGAAGCACAAGCCAGGCAATGCTGATCCCAAGTCTGATCCTACCTAGTCTTTATCTTCCAGTGGCACTCACCTCTTGTATGGAAGCCCAGCTAGTAGGAAGAGAGGATTTAGAAAAGTTACTTATTTGACTACAGTTCTAATCTGGGGGAAAAAGGATGCCAAGGGATAGGACTGCAGAGTGGAGGATTTAACAAATACTACCTGCCCCTCCGCTCACTCCACGCAGTACTTTTGTTTTACATATTATTGGAGGTAGACATGCTTTTCTTGAGACAAAACCCATCACCTATGGTTTGGTACTCAAGTTTCTTTACAGTGTCACCAGTACCTAGGAGTGAGTTGGGACAAGGAGATATGGCATGCTAGGACTGCCTCATGTCTTTTATTTTTACTTTTACTTTTACTCTCCTCTCACACACAATATATATCTTTATCAATGTACCTTTTTTTCCAGAGCCCCCACAGGTTGGCTGTGCAGTAAAGATATCCTTCCCACTAAGGCACTACCTTTCCATGGTGGTGGGACCGCATGTTTCTGTGAGACAAGATGCTATGCTGATGGTAGCAGTGCTGCTGGTACAGACAGGCGTTGCTGAGAAGCCCAGACTAAATGTGCCAATCAGCTAATGGGCAACAGCAGTAGTGGGAGGTGACACTGGTGGAAGATCTCTCAGAGACAATGGCAGTGGCACCATAGCTAGCTCTTATTAGTACTATGCAGAAGAGGGCACAGTAAACTCCTTTTAAATGTATTTTACCATGAAAATCCTATGATGACACAATCTAAAATGAAACAAGAGATAGTGCCAGATGATGACACTCCCAGGTCGGAAGGTGCTCAACAAGCTACTGGGGTATAGCAGAGGACAATTATGAGTAGCACTGTGACTAATGACACAACTGGATTCAGGCCAAAAGGATGTTTAGCTGTTGATGTGCTCAGAGGTAAAAAGTAAGTCCAAAGCTGCACAACACATATTATAGGAACATGGAATGTCAGAAGCATGAATCAGTGGAAGCTATGCAAAGAGATTTTGTAGCACGTCAGTGACTAACTGAGAGAAAGAAGTCAGTAGCGTAAACGTTCAAAGACTTAAGTCTGTGAAAGATTATGCTAGAAAGGTGCTACAAGATCCCTTTGCATACTGATCCAGAGTAACATGGCTATGTCTTCGAATTCCACTACAGCAGAAGCTAGATATAGTAAACTAAGAAATTGAATGTATAAACATTGGGGTGAGCAAGCTAAAGTGGACAGGAATGGGACATTTTGAGTCAAATAATTGCGCAGTGATTTACTCAGGAAATGAAAATCTAAGAATAAATGAGGTGGCATTAATAGTGAGGAGAAATGTAGCAAGAGTAGTCAAAGGATATAATTCTGACTAAGTCATATCAATAAACTCTGACCAAATAATACCAGTAAGACTTCAAGGAAAACATATCGATATAACCATAATCCAAGTGTATGCACCAACTACAGAAGCAGGAAAAGAAACTGAAATATTCTGTGCTGGTGTTCATGAGGAAATGGAGTATACACTAAAACAGGACTCCTTGTTAATCACAGGCTGTTGGAATACAAAAGTAGGAAACACAGCAGAATCAAAGACTATAGGATCAAAAGACTAGGATCAAAATTCCCCACTTGGTCATGCAAACTCACTGGGTGACCTTGGATGTGTCACACACTCTCAGCTCAGAAAACCCTGTGATAGGGTCACCTTAGGGTCACCATAAGTAGGAAACAACTTGAAGGCACACAACAACAGCAAGAAGAAATGAAGCAGGAGAATTACTCATTTCATTTTTGCCAGGCAAACAGTTTGTTTACTGCAAACACGTTCTTTAAGCAACCAAAGAGATAACATCACCTGATAGCCGTTATAGAAATCAAATATTATTATCTCCATAACACTAAATTATCTACCTATAGACTATGTAAGTGGAGCAGAAGATGAAGGAGCTCCAATATTCTTGGACTGTATTTGCCATCTTTGCTGAAAACAACTGGGGGGGGGATAGGATTTCATGAACAGTGACCTCCCCTTTCTTGCAGTAATCCCACAGCACTGTGAGGATAAAATTAAGATGGTTTTTATTTGGCATTCATTGCCAAATTCTCCATGGTAATATATTACATCTGGTCAAGAAAGATTTCTCATGGAAACCTGTCATTTTCTATATTGAAAAAAGGCCCCTCCTGGGCCTAAAGTAGAACAGTTCCCCGATCTCAAACATAGCAAAGTTGTCTCCCACATGTCATAAAGGACATGAAAGGGCCATATTAGTAAAACAAAATTGGAGTGGGGGTGACCCTCTGAAATCCATGGGGAGCATCTATCCTCACACTTTTGATAATTGCTCACTCTATGGGCAGCCTCAGGTGCCTCTTTGAAGTTGCTATTCTTCAGGCTCTGTGTGGCAGAAAAATGAACTATATTCTGCTGACAGAATAACGTGGCAAACATTTTGATCTGCAGGAACATCTCTGTCATACTTCCATGTGACAGTCTGAGGCCATTTCCATACTAGCCTGTTATAGTGCTATCATTCCATTATCAACATCCTATGGAATTCTGGGGTTTGCAGTTTAGGGAGGGGCCTCAAGGCTATAACAGGCTAGTGTGGAAATGGCCTGAGCCTCAGGTGTCTCACAGAGGCATAAGCTTAACAGAGATTCAACGGACAGGTCATTTGGCAGCTGTGTGTATTGACAGTGGCTGGTGACTCAAACTCAGATTTACTGTGGCCCCTCCGCTTTTGCAAAGGTTCAGGGTGCAGCCTGAGACCCTTCACTCCCATTCCTTTGCATTTTGTCTTGGCATGAGTTCTCCACACTGAGGCCAAATGCATGGAAATGGGAGGGAAAACGCGTGTGCGTGCCTCCCCCCGCCCCGCCATTCCCTTGCCTTTTTTACCGGGAGCACTTGTCTCATTTCTTTGTGCCCAGCAGAATGTAAGGAAGAGGAGGAGGAGGACGAGAAGGGGGAGAAGCATGCACTCTCATGAATAATCAAATTCACAAAGGTCAAACCCATGAATATGGAGGGAGTACTGTACTTCTTTTAGGTACACCACAACATGAGGGAGGGAGGAGAAGCAGCTCAAAGCAAATACTGTTTGTGCAGTGCATTCTATGTTCAGTCCCACCACTGTGTTCAAAGAGGCTCTCCCCAAGTTAAGTACATATAGGGTTCATCCTTTAGTTGAACACTTCCTTGGGTAGATCTGCTCCTACTCTTCTGCCATAGAAACCAATGCAGCTACTTAGTTTTTTCTCCCTGAAAAATAGTCCCTGTATTTTGGAAATGCTCACATACTAAAATTGTTTTGGACTTCTAGGGCCTTTAGAGGGATTAATGGGAGTCTGAAGGACAATACTAGACCTCCCTAGAGGGTCATAAGAGGCCCATGGGCCACAGGATTCCCATCCCTACTTTAAATAGATGCAGGGTATTCTTTTGAAAGATGTAGTTTACCTGTGCACACACCTGCCTGATGTTCAGATGCAAAAAGAGACAGATTTAGTTGTTTTTCTGCTTCCTTTAGTTAAAAACATCAGAAGAGAACCCAGTGAGGAGAGGCTATGCTATCTTCACACACGAGGTGAATCTCAGGTTTCAATTCACCACTGCAACTGCCACCACCATAACCTCAATCAATCAATCAATCCATCAATCCAACTTGCTGTCTTTTCAGAAACACCCCAAATCATTCTGCCTAATGATCATTCTGGGTCTGCCTTGAGGCTCTACCTTAAGACAAGATCCTTACACCTACAGCAATGGACTTTCTATACCTTTTACAGTGTTCCATACCATCCTCCATATATCCTCTGCAGTGCCTGGGCAAAATCAAACAGTCCTTGAGATCTTCAAAAAGATTGTCTATTTTCTGTTTCTTTAAAAGTGGGTGTGACAGGCAGATGTTTGAGAAGTCCTTCCCAGCATGTTGATTTACTGTCGCAGTGAAATTTCAGAATTTCTGTCTGTCACATGCCTGTTAAGGCACAGGTTTCCTCCCAGAAAAAAACAATGCTGAGAATGTGAATAGGAAGGGACAGGGCTCTCAGGTTTTGAACTGGCCCTATTAGTTAAATCCCTTAACAACAATTAGAAAGTGTGGACATGCTTTGCTCCAGGTCTGGAAAAGCCTGACTTATTTCCACAGCTTTTGGAGTACTGCTCCCCAGGTACAGCATAACTCTTCAGTGTCTGTGCTCACTGGCGGATTTGAGGAGATATAGTCCAAAGAGAAAGCCCTTCCAATCTGTGCCTATTTCTGCACTCCAAACTTCTGCCAAAGACACAAGAATGAACCAGCTTCCAGGATGTTTACCCCACCCACACTCAGCAACCCTGAATAGGAATATATTATTCACAATTAATAAGAATTTCTTGTAGCATGGTCACTTCATCTCTGGTCTATCTATCTATGGCCACAATCCTGTTGATGCACTACACTAGCAACTGCAGGTTTTCTAGGATCTTACAGTGATGGTGTGGAAAGGCAGACAAAATTTGCTTCCTCCAAGCAGTCTATTTCTCCAGTGCCTTGTTTCCCTCATGACCCCTATGTCAGCAGAGTTTTTTATTCCTGCTGCTACTGCAACCTACATCACTACAGTCAAGCCAGTGTACAGACCCAACAGGATTATTGTCCCACAAGGCTCCTTTAACAATTGAAACTAGAGATTTGCAAACTATACAGAGGACAATAGCTTGAGTACAGCTTTTGATTGTCAGACTTCTTTTGACAGATAGCCTCATGCCTCACTGGTTAAAAGAATTTATGTTGTGGGTAGTTTTTAATTCTGTCATTTAATTTAATTATTTCATTTTCCCAAGGGGACTTAAGACGTTTCCTCTTATTACCTTGTGCTGAGAATTGGCTATATATGCATCCAGTAACTGGGGTGGGGGAAGCAGTCTCTTTATTTTTATTTTTTAAAAACGTTTTGAATTTTTTCCCCCTAGTTTGGAATCATGTAGCTATCCAGATGTTGTTGGATTGCAACTCCTAACATTCCTCACCATTGACTATGGTGGCTGGGGATACTGGAGGTTGCATTTGGCTCAGCACCGCTGAGGGTCAAACTAGATGTTGAGATGAATGTATGTTCATTATGTTTAATCTACCTGTATTTTCTTTCCCACTAGAGGACACCTGCACCTCAGAAATCAGACTTGTGATTTAAGTCCTTCCAATTACCCATCACAAAACAAAACAGTTTTCCTTGTCATTGGCTACATTAACTAGGGCTTTATGGTGTTGCAGTTCACCAACATCTGGAGGGCTGCATGATTCCCAGAGAAATCCTAAATATCTATGACAAAAATTCACTTCCTCTGTTTTGCAGCACACAGAATATGAATAACACATATCAGGTGGGCACACATAATGAACAGGATTAAAAATTCTACCTATGATAATGCATTCACCATAACAAAGGAGACACATCTCCCCTTTTCCAAAGGCATCCTGGTATTCTGGAAGAGCAGATGTTACCATTTTAAGAAGAGGGCTGGGGCTGCATTTGCTCACCCACTGCCGGGGACCAACTTGCCTTTATTCATCCATGGTAAGGACGAGGAACACCTATTCACAGGCAGCATAAACATGGCTTAGTGACAGTGTAAAAGGATCAGCCCAAGCTCACACAGTGTATAACAGCATATAATACTACAATATTATCCCCCCAAAGAGGATGCACAAAATTGTTGATGAAACACAAACAAGCGCAACAGGGGCATCTCTTACCTCCATGAAAGGCACAATGCGACAGGAGATGCTTCCCAGAAGTCTCTTCTTGGTGATCTCATTGAAGATGACCACTGGCAGGCAGAAGAAAAGGATGAGGAAGTCCCAGAAGGCAAGGCTGGCCAAAATGGAGTTCCAGGCACTTTTCATGTAGTAATTGTGCCAGACGATGCACATCACTGAGAGATTCCCAATGATACCCACAGCGAAGACTATTAAGGACAGGAACATGACGGCATACGCACTGTAAGAGCTTTCAGTTACTGGATATAGGGGGTTCTGGATCTGAGGGCGCTTTCCTAGAGCCACAGTCATGTTGTCCTGTGGTTCCGTTCCCCCACGGACTGCAGGGCTTCTTTGGGGGTGGTATTCAGATGGGTCGGTGCTGGATGGCACCAAGGCCTTGGTTGGATGTAACCTGCCAGAGTTTGCAGGCCGAGGAAACTCCACTTTTACTCCTGGAACGTAGGGCTGAACTGGCTTGGGATCTTCATCCTCTGTTCCCCTCCGTGTCCTTCCCCATTTCAGTTGGTCTTCTGAGAATGGCCACCCCCTATAGTTGACAAGGGATCCTGACTGTCTTACCCTGCCCAGTTCTCCCAGGGTCTCCAGCAGTGCATCTTTGGGGATGAAATGTCTTGTTGAGTAACTGTCTCCAGCCCTTTGCTCCCTCCTGGAGAATGTAGAAGGCTCTTGAAGAAATGGAGCAGCAGCACCTTCCTTCACTGTAGTCTCTAGTGGCTTCAGGAAAGTCAGCAAAAGTATAACAGTCCAAAGCAAAGACATCCTTCCTTCTGCCCAGGCGGAGAGAAAAACGCAAGAAGAAGGAGCCTCACAAAGGGGAGCGGAGGTGGCCCTGCTTGCTGTGAGTAGGGAAAAAAGAAAAATTCCCACACTTTGACTGGAGATATTCAGAGGGCGGCAAGGGAGGGACAAGTAGGAGGCTACCCTGAAGTTTGACCCAAGACGGAGGGACGCCTCACTCTGCCTCTGCCAGCTTCAGTACTGTTTTGCATTCCCTCAGATCTTTAAGCAGAATAAAAAAAACCGTTCTCCCCAGTAATTCATTCCAATTATTCTTTGTTGGGCCACAGGCCCCCTGGTGGTCAGGCGACAATAGCTACAGGCTGCTGTGCAAAGATCAAAACCCCCAGCATTGCATGAGTGAGGGGAAAGAAGACTAGGAGAAATTCACCACCTGTCTCCGCAACAGACTCCCTTTCCCAATTCTTTTGGTGGCACAGCTTCAAAGAGGGAAGGCTATTGCTTTCAGAAACAAACAGCTTCTCCCTGGCAGGATCTCTGTAAGCCAAACTATTAGCAAATTCTTTATAGGTCATGGTACAATTCTACTTCCAGTGTTATACCCACTGGCCTTGAAGAATAGACTATAATTGTGCCTGAAGTAAAGAGGAAATTAAAGCTGAAGTACTGACAGGCACAACCAAGCAGCAGTATCATTTGTCTCACACAGAGCGCAGGAAAGTTACTTCTATGGGTTGTGATTCTCCCGGAATCTGAGCCAACATGGCCTTTGGAGGATTTTGGAAGAGTTGTAGTCTGAAGAAGTAACTTTCTCAAGTTTTGGTTCGTATGGCAGGCTGATTGTGGAGGCTAATCCAGACATCCTGATAGCTGTGTTGAGCATACTGGATGCATGGGTGGATGCATTGTTTAGAGGCCGGTGTGAAGACTCACACTGGCCTCTCTTGAGCCCACTTGGGGTTGCACATGAGGCCATCTCACTGAATTTCAACCATATAGTGGTGGTGATGACAGTGGCAAAAGAAAGTGTATCACAATTTCCTTTAAAAACAAAGTGAGTGGTAGGCTTCCAAAGCTGTGATTCTGCACAAAATAAGGCATGTGCTTCTTGTGTGTTTGGTCAGAGTTAACCATCTTTGCATGTCTATACTCATTAATTTGTAGTTTTAATGTTACTTTTGAGGAATTTAGGCATGTTTATGATAACTTCCTGCAGTCGCGTAGGGCAGAGGGACAGTTTGCCCCAGGCAGCAATGTTTTGGGGGCATCCCAGTCTGTAATCATACCCCCGTGCACCCTGGCCACACCCCCACATAGCTCTACTGCCCTGCCATAGCCCCCACACATACTCCAAGCTCCACCACTGACTTGCTGTTTGTTAGGTTTTCCCACACCCTCTCTCTTCATGCATCTCTGTAAACTGCCCTTCCTTCCTTCCTTTCTTTCTTCCTTCCTTTCTTCCTTCCTTTCTTCCTTCCTTTCTTCCTTCCTTTCTTTCTTTCTTTCTTTCTTTCTTTCTTTCTTTCTTTCTTTCTTTCTTTCTCTTTCTTTCTCTCTTTTTCCTGCACTAGACTATGTGCTTGGCTATGAACAAGTAATTAAAAATTAATACTAATTAATTATTATTAATTAATAATATTATAATTAATAATTAATAATTGAGCTACTTTATATATTTTACAAAGAAGACTAGGATTCTTTTTCTTTTTTCTGCTTGGACACTGTTTATGTATGGGTGTAGGTGTAGGACTGGTTATTATTCTACTTCTGCCTTATCAATTTGAGAAATTTCCTTGAGAGACCCACTAGTATCACTCACATATCTCAATGTGCTTTGCTGTTAAAAGGAAAATGTGGCATTATATTGCTGGTGGATTGGCATATCTGGCAGTGGAGAGAGGTTAAGAGGCTGCCAGACCAGAAAGAAGGGGAATGCCTTTCAAGGGCATCCTGTTGAAAAAGTGGCCATGAGCTTTCTGTGTCATAAAACCAGCATTCTACCTGCTCACGTTTAGTTTGCTAATACAAAGCTGCTGAAAGTAGGTTGAAGCCAAGCATGCCACAGATGAAAGGTGGTAGTTTGCAAGCAATGCTAACATATCTCCCAAGAGCAAAAGTTAATTTCTACAGGCCCTAAGGTCATAATGCTCATGGAGTGTCCATGAAGGAAAGCTTATATCTAGAAATGATTGTTATACCGCTGCTCTAGCTTGTCCAGTATTTTCCAATTGTGAAGTATTCATGCTTCTGATGCTCCAGAAAATTTCCAGACTATTTCTTTAGCTCAGCCTAGGGATTTGTGTGTGTGTGTGTGTGTATGTGTTGTTTTGCTTTTCGTTGCATTTATGGCTGGTCAATAAGGCTTATCACCTCTACATGAACCTTGTTTATCACATGTTCAGCTCCTAATGAGCATATGGCTGAGTAAGGCAAAGAACCAAATGTGCGTATCAAGCCTACCTTCTCTGCTGCAGTCCTGCTGTGCTATCTGGGCCTGTTGTTGTTATTAAGACCTGCAAGAGACCTTCTCATCAACTGCTCTGCTCAGGTCTTGCAAACTCAGGACCATGGCTTCCTTGATTGAATCAATTTACCTGTAGTGTGGTCTTCCTCTTTTCCTACTGCCTTCCACTTTCCTGAGCATTATGGTCATTTCCAGTGAGTCATGTCCATCTTGATACGTCCCAAAGTATCACAACTCAGTTTAATAATCTTGGCTTCTAGGCAGAATTCAAGTCTGATTTGCTCTAGGATCATTCATTTGTCTTTTTATGGGCCATGGTATCTATAGGACTCTCTATGAGTACCACATTTCAAGATTGCTCCTCATGCAAGTAAGAACCCTTTGCGGCAAACTGCACAGGAAACTTCCCCATTCTAATATGTGAGGGCTGGAGGCAAGGTCAGTGAGCATGGCCTACTTGCTTCATTATGTGAATATGAATATCTGGATACGTCAGTTTTACAGGTGAGAACAGTAGCATGGATCTTGCTTCTTCTTCTTCAAAAAAAGTGTTCTACTATTACATCCCACTGGAAAATATGCAGAAGTGAAAAACTGGAGGAAGAAAAAACAAACAAATTCAAGCAACTAAACAGAGAATTGCACTGGTTACTGACCATAAAGAGCATCTTTCATTTTGCCCTGCTCATGTTTGCCTGCTCACACAGAGCTTTCTGACTTACCATTGCCATGCTAGCTGAGGAATTCTGGGAGCTATAGTCCAAAAAATTATTTTCCCATCCTCTGTGAACCATCTTCTTCACTGTGATGAATACTGAGTCTTCTCAAGCCATTTTCTACTTTTGGTGGCGTATTCTGCCAATAAGCTGTCATAGACTGCAGCTGTACTTTATTTTATCATGTTGTAAGCTGCCTTGAGTCTTGCAGTGGGAGAAAGATGGGATATAAATTAAATAATGAGTGTGTGTATGCGTGTGTGTGTATGCATGTGTGTGTATATATATATGTGTGTGTGTGTGTGTGTGTGTGTATACACATATATGCGTATACACACACACACACACATATATACACATACATACAGTGTTCATTATTTAATTTATATCTCATCTTTCTCCCACTGCAGGACTCAAGGCAGCTTACAACATTATATCTGTGTGTGTGTGTGTGTGTGTGTGTGTGTGTGTGTGTTTGGTCTTTAGGGTCCCACAAGACTCTATTTTGCTTTGACAGACTAACATGGTGACTTCTTTCTTTCTTTCACTCCCTCCCATCTCCAGGTCCTTCCCCAGGATAGTACTCTCCAGATGTTTTGGGCATCAGTTCTCATTAGCCCATGCCAGCAATGGTCAATGATTAGGAACAAAGGGAGCTATAGTCCAAAACATCTGGATGGAACCACATTGGGATCAGCTACTTTACAGTTTCCCAAAATATAGCCCAGGACTATGGATGCGTGGTTGTCATGTCCTAATTAAATAAAACCAAGGAAATATGAAGTTATAGTGGATGTGAAGACTTCTGCTCTGCCTTAACAAAGGCCATTTATTAACTTTGTAAACTGAGAAAGGGAATGTGGTAATAGAAGCTGTAACAGTGTTATCTCCTGTACATTATTGATTTATTGCTGTTTCCTGTGAATGCAGTCAAGGAATGTTAATGAACTTCAGTTCATAATATCAGTGTACCAGTAAGAGAACTGTGACGCTGCTATGACGTTGCCATGAGCCACTCTAGATTATGTTAGGACCATTTGTTTGATTTTTTAAAAAAACTTTTGCAGGGGAGGGTTAAAAATGATTATTTTTTTTAAATATTTGAGGGTGACGAAAACAGTTCAGGAGTACATAAATCTACACTTTGCCCAACCCTGCTTTGGACTTTTAAAAATGTTTCCAATTGTTCTTTATGATTTTGAATTGCATTTTGTCTGTGCAATGAGATCTTATGGTAAAATGGGGGATATAGGTAAATCCCACAGATCTATGATCTTCAGCATCCAGTCCCAGGCAAGAAAACAAAGGGCTGGGGAGGAATGTCATGGGTATTTTTTATTTTAAATCTCAGTACACCATCCAAGTCTGAGACATCTTTCCCAATCCTGTGCTCATAGCATCAAAAACAAGACGAAGGACCTTAACACATATATCTGTGATTTGCTCTAGTCTGTAGATGGGAACTGGAAATTCAGTGTTGTAATAAACATATCAACACAGACTAGCTATCAAGCAATTATTATCTAGGCAATAAAACTCTATTTTTGACAGGTAACTTTGTAAAAACATTATTCAGAAGGTACAAACCCTTGTAAATTTGAAAATGACATTGCTTGATAGTGTGATCCAAACAGTAGACTTTGAAATTTTTCAAATAATACTTCTTCCTCTACAAGAGAACTCTGGCATGAAGGCTGCAGCAGAACAGATGTAGACTCACTGTAGCAGCTGTTGTTGTTGTTGTTAACTGCCATCAAGTCAGCTCCAGCTTATGCCAACCCTATGAACAAGAGGCATCCAAATCACTCTAAAATTAACAGCCCTGCTCAGGCCTTGCAGACTCAGGGCCATGGCTTTTTGGTTGAGTCCATCCATCTGTAATGCAGCCTTCCTCTTTTCCTACTGCCTTCCACCTTACCAAGCATCATCATCTTTTCTGGTGAGTCATGTCTTCTCATGATATGAACAAAGCACAGCTGCCTGAGTTTAGTCATCTTACCTTCTAGTGAGTGCTCAGGCTTGATTTGTTCTAGGTCCCATATCTTTATCTTTTTAGCAATCCTCAGTGTCTATAGAATTCTCTAACACCACATTTCAAACAAATTGGTTTTCTTCTTATCAGCTTACTTCGCTGTCCAGCTGTCACAACCATACATAGTCATTTAGAAATACAATGGCATAGACTATCTAAACATTAGTATTCAATTATGTATCTTTATACTTCAGGATCTTGTCGAGTTTCTTCACAGCTGCCTTTTCAAGTCCTAGTCTTCTTCTGATTTCTTGACTACAGTCTCCATGTTTTTTTAATGACTGAGCCAAGGTGTATAAGGTCTTTATTTTGATGTTTTTAGCATTCACTTTCAAGTTACATAAATCATTTCTGATCACTATTTTTATTTTTTAAATTTTCATCTGTAACCTTACTTTTGTACTTTCTTCCCTGACTTTTCTCAGTACTAATTCCATGTTTTTGCAGTTTTCTGCTAATAGTGTGGTGTCATCTATATATTCTAAATTGTTGGTGTTTCCTCCTTCAATTTTCATGCCTCCTTTCTCCAAGTCTAATCCAGTTTCCCTGTGTAATATATTCTGCATATAAATTATATAGACAGGGTGATAAAATGCACCGTTGTCTGACCTACTTGCTAAATGCAAATGATTTTGTTTCTCCATATTCTGTCCTTACAGTGGCCTCTTGTCCTGGGTATATATTATGCATCAGGACAATCAAATGTTGTGTCATACTTGTTTCTTTTAGAGTAATCTATAGTTTTTAATGATCTACACTGTCGAAGTCTTTGCTATAATCTACAAAGCACAGGCTAAATTCTTCTGAAATTATCTGGTGTCCTCCATTATCCAATATATGTTTGCAACATGATCCCTAGGTAGCTGTGTCTTTATCAATTGGAAAAGGAATTAATTATACCTACCTGCCTTTAAAGCAGTTATTTTCAAGTTCTAGGGTAAGATGTTCTGCAATTATTTCATTTCAATATTGTCACATGTTCACTCATACACTCCCTGAAGTAACAGGGATAGAAGCTGTAAGCTAGAGGTTCACTCCTGGTCTCATCTGAGGTAATTAACAGGACGAAGTAACTTCTAAACAAGGACCTGATGTTAAGAAATGTATGTTCATTGTCTGTCTATAAATTCCTTCAGATGAGAAACTATAGAGCTGGACTTGGGAGCTGGAAAATCTTGATTGAATAACCGCTTCCTGATGTAATAATTAGGCAAATAATTGTCTCACGCTCATATATGACAATAACATTTGTACAATGCTTTGGAAATTAAAAGTGTTGCATATGTTATTTAATGGCTGGAAGCCACCTTGGTTTTCAGATTATGGAATGCCACTCTAGAATTCCTGTTCTTCATGTACAAGAAGCACAGGGGTTATGTAGCTGGGTTTCATTCCAGTTTATTATACACACAAGGTGCAGCCATCTTGGTGACTTGGGTTGAACATAAGCACTCTTTTAGATATCGCACAAGGAGGTATCTAGTACCTCCTGCACAGGGCCTTTTCCCTGGCTGTGCAATACCAGTTGGTATAGCTACATTCCCTCCAACATAAACAGCCGTTGACTGTCCACAAAGGCACACCCAGGCAACATCTGATTGCATCTGTGCAGTTTCAGAAAAAGAAGCAGACTAAATATAAATATTCTGGTGGAGATTAATGGTCTGCCAGCATCCAATCTGCCATCCAATGTTCCCTATCTCCTCCATATAAGGCTCTTCAACTGCAAGAGAAGAAAACCCTTGGACAAATGTTAGAGAACCTTTGGTAATCCAGATGTTTGAGGTGACAACTCCCACAACTGCTTGTCATTGGTGAAGCTATTGTAAATGAAAGTTGGCATACAAAACTTCTGGAAGATCAAAGTTCTTGACTCCTGCTCTAGGCATCTCTTCATTGTTCCACTAAACTAAAATAACAGCAAAACCATGTTGCCAAAGTAACTGCAGGTGTTTTAAGGTCCCAAGTATGCAGCAGTTTGAAGGGGCTAAGTGGAAAGGCTATTCTTTGTTGTAGTTCCTTTGTGAGCTTTATGCACGCAACTTACTGTTGTATAGAGTGGTTCTGGAACCAAGCAGAGCAAGCTGGTGCAGAAGGAAGACCAAGGGCACAACAGAAAACAGAATCAGTTTCTACATACATATCCTTCCCCCTGGGTTGTTTTTTTTTTTTTTTGGAAGAGCTGCTTAGATAAGAATAGGAAACTCTGAAGTTTAGTGGTAGTCTACAACTGTAGTCAGGGAGTTGTTCAGTATGCATGAAAGATGGGTGCTTGATTAAGTAGCAACAATTACTTAGGTTAATAATATCCTTATAACTCTATAACAAGAACTTCATCTAGTGATAGAAAGACAAGCTGGGGATGTTACTGCTAGCTACGTGCTTAAGTGACAGAGATGGGACTGAAAGGGAAGGAAGTGAAATCATTGTGGGTATATCAGTTTATGTAAACAGGTGACTAATCAGATATGATAAAGAGGCAGCCTTAAGTATCTGGTCTGAATCCAATTGTTAGTCCCAGCTAGAATACACCCATTGAATCAGTGGGATTTACCTATAGGTTGGTTGACTCCCCATTCAATAACTGATTCACTGTAGTTTGGAATAACCAGTAGAATTCAGGCCTGTCTCCACTATTTTTGCTCCCTCTATATAGGTATCTCACATTTTTCTGACTCTTCGCTGGTGCTTTAAATATTCTAGGGCCATTTGTGCACTAGACTGTTACAGTGCTATTATTCCACTTTCAACATCCTATGGAATCCTGGGGTTTGCAGTTTAGCGAGGGGCCTTAAAGGCTGCTCCCTAAACTGCAAATCCCAAGATTCCATAGGATGTTGAAAGTGGAATAATAGCACTATAACAGTCTAGTGCGGAAATAGTCTAGGTCTCACCCATCTGTCAGCAAGGCTGAGAATAAACATAGAGAAAGACAGAATGTTGAGTGAGACCACACATTATTATTTTTGTGGTATTATGGCATTTGCTTCCATTTAAGAGAAGTCTGCTGGAAGCATCCAGCTTCCTGTTTCCCACAGTAGCCAGCCGGATGCTTGTAGGAAGTTAACTAGTAGCAGAACCTGAGGATAACAGCCATCACATGCTTTTGTTCCCCAGCTACTGGTATTAACAGGCATTCCCACTAATGTGGCACTAGGAATAGGTTATATTTTCTGCACCTCCAGCTCTGTTCACTGTAATGAAGATTGGTGACACTGCTCCACAGATTGAGCCTTAATCCAGCAGAGCTCAATACCTTGATGATAATGTTACTGCCCTGGCTAGCCCGAGCTTTAGGGATATAAAAAGATATCTTTGATATCAATAATTCGGCTTCACATATCCCTTCCACGTGCTTGCGAGGCCCCCAGACAAACACGCATACAGGCTCGGCCGAAAATCGCCGTAATATTCCTAGACAATACAGGCAGGCCAGAAACAGCCGACTTGCCGCTTTAGGAGACCTCAAGGCAAGTACCTCCATTAGGTATGCAAGCAGCTCTCAAAAGATCCTCTGCCCCGTGCTGGCAGCTTGATGATCGGACTATACAACGCTCAAGTACTCCGCATTTGCATACTGGCTATCCTATTGATAATTTGGCTGTAACTCAATCATTCAAATTCTGACCTTTTGGAGGCTTTGTCTCCAGCTCCAAATCTATTGTTTTCCCAAAGTCCGACCTAGCCTGCAGTCACGATTCTCCTTATAAAAAGCCCTGACTTTGAGTGCTTCCTTGGATCACTCCCGAGTTCCAGACCGCCTTGCTGCACTTTGCTTGGCGAGCTTCCCCTCAGCTCCACGTGCTGAGATACATCGAACCCCAGCTCCGCTCTCCATCTTCTTCCGGACTTCAGGACAGGTTTCGTATCACCCGAACCAACTATCCCTCTGAAAATCCCGCTATCTTACTCACACCTTTATTTTCCTTAGTTATCTGTGTGCGTGTGTTGCTTACATTGTGTGCCTGTATTTAATAAAGATCATTCATTATTTTCCAACCGGTCTGCTTCTTGACTTGGCCTGACCCCGTAGACACTGGGTTACAAGATCCTGCTAAGTTACCCTGCCTCTCGTAATGCTAAAGCAGTGCTCAGAGCTAATCTTCGCCACCTATTATTGAGCACATTTTGATGTCCCTCACGGGACCCCCAGTAAACAGGGTAACAATAATACAAACATTCCATGTTTATCTGATGGGTTAGGGACCAGAGCTCTGTCAGAAAGTAGAATTGGTTGAAAAGCACGGCCCAGTCTTCCATCAGTTCTTTTCCTCTTGTCTTCTTCCTGTTCCCTACAGGAAGACGGCAACAGAACAACTAGTGAAGACGTTGATCCCTTGTTGAAAGAATGGTACATATCTATAATTTACAAAGGTAGAAAGAGTGGAATTTTGAAAAACAAGGAATCAAGTAGTGGGAGATGTCTGTACAAAAGAAGTTAAGGCAGAAGGGAGCCCTATATGCTGTCTCTCTCTGACGAAGAAAGGGTGAAGCCTCTTCATATGGTTTTCCTGGTTGCACCAACTTACCTTTGATCTATGGAACAGAACTAAATTGCATGCAGAGTTGTAGAATTCATCAATCTGCTACCTGCTAGCAGTTTCTAAATCCAATCAATTTGACTCCTAAGAAAAGTGAAAAAGGAAAGATTATTGAATGCACCTAAGTGGATCAAACAAACTTTTTTTTGATGTTGCACAATAATCCAAATAAAACAACTTTTTCAGAAGATAGTATAAGAAGATAAGAAGCCTGCTATATAATAAAAACCTTAACTTATCTTACCCATTTATGTTGCCTTTGCTTTTGAATCCTAAAAATGCTTTCGCAAAACAGCAATCCTCTCTGCACCTCTGACCATTTCCACACTGTACCTCCTTCCATTGTCCTCCTGTCACAATCCCAACACTGCCTTTGCAAGGAAGGGAGTGCAACGTGAATGCTCCCCTCTGCACCTGGCTGCCTCCCTGAGGAAGGGACCGTGAGTGACATGCTCCTTCCTTCTGCAGCACAGCCAGCCTCTTTCCCATGCTGCACTAGGGAAGGAAGAGCGTGATCTGCATGGCTGGTGGTGACAGGAGTGTTGTGCGATCGCGAGCACTTAACAGTTTTTTTCCCGTTAAGAGAATATCCCACAATCGCAATGGATGGGGACATGCTGGCTGCAGACTGTGATGACGTCATGTGAAAGCACAACGCATGGACTGCTGCCAGCACATCCACATCACGTGACAGCAACACCATGCAGAAATGGCATCAGTAGCTACACACTTTTCTAAAATAAACTAATCCTATTAGTGGAATGTCATTATAGAATTTGTCAGAAATTATCAGAATGTGTAAGTGTCACTTTTCTAAATCCCATTTGGTCATCTCAGCTTGAGAAGTCTGGGACTTGTAGTCCAAAACAGAACCTTTCCAAGCTCTGGAGATGATTATTGGAGCACTCAATTAGAGCATCTACTAATGTGAAAAGAAACAAAATGGAGTAACATCCCAGTTCTGTAAAAGTTCTGCGATACCATTTGGCTTATGTGGCCATTGCACTTCCCCCTTTGGTAGTCTACCAGATACTTAATTCCCTCTTTTCCATAGTCAACTTTTAGGCAAAATATCTATACAACTGCAGGTAAGAAAGGAAGGTGAACAAAGAAGCTGTGAAAGACACAGGTACTGGTTCTGTCTTACCTAAAATACAGGTACATCTTACATCTCATATGCATGCCTTGTCAATATATGTTTTTCACTTGTAGTTTTCCATTATGTCATTATAAGATGCTTAGTGAACTGTTCACCTTCCAGGCATCCTTTCACACTGTGCAGTTATGGTGCTCTGATTCCACTTTACCTGTCAAGACAACATCCTATAGAATCTTGAGACTGATAGTTTAAGGAGGGGCATTTAGAATTCTCAGCCGGAGAGTTCTAGCACCATCTCCAGTTACAAACCCCAGGATTCCACTGGATAGAATCATAGAAATGTAGAGTTGGAAGAGACCACACGGGCCATCCAGTCCAACCCCCTGCCACACAGGAACACCCTCAAAGCACTCCCGACAGATGGCCATCCAGCCTCTGCTTAAAAACCTCCAAAGAAGGAGACTCCACCACACTCTGAGGCAGCATATTCCACTGCCGGACAGCCCTGACTGTCAGGAAGTTCTTCCTGAGGTTCAGGTGGAATCTCCTTTCCTGCAGCTTGAATCCATTGCTCCTTGTCCTGGTCTCTGGAGCGGCAGAAAACAAGCCCTCTCCCTCCTCTACAAGCATCCCTTCAAATATTTAAACATAGCTATCATGTCCCCTCTTAACCTTCTCTTCTGCAGACTGAACATACCCAGCTCTCTAAGTCTATCCTCATAGGGCATGGCTTCCAGGCCCTTCACCATTTTGGTCGCCCTTCTCTGGACATGCTCCAGCTTGACCATGTCCTTCTTGAATTGGGGTGCCCAGAACTGGACACAGTATTCAAGATGAGGTCTAACCAAAGCAGAGTAGAGTGGTACCAGTACCTCCCTCGATCTAGACACCATACTCCTATTGATGCAGCCGAGAATTGCATTGGCTTTCTTGGCTGCCGCATCACATTGCTGACTCATGTTCAGCTTGTGGTCTATTAAGACTCCTAGATCCCTTTCACACGTACTGCCATCCAGCCACGTGTCCCCCATCCTATATTTCTGTATTCCATTTTTTCTACCTAAGTGTAGGACCTTACACTTCTCTCTGTTGAATTTCATTTTGTTAGCTTTGGCCCAGCTCTCCAATCTGTCCAGGTCATTTTGAATTTTGATCCTGTCCTCTGGAGTATTAGCAACCCCTCCCAATTTGGTGTCATCTGCAAATTTGATGAGCATGCCCTCTATTCCTTCATCCAAGTCGTTGATGAAAATATTGAACAGCACTGGGCCCAGGACAGAACCCTGTGGCACCCCGCTAGTCACTTCTCTCCAGGATGAAAAGCAGCCATTGGTGAGCACCCTTTGGGAACGGTCAGTCAACCAGTTACAGATCCACCTGACAGTAGCCCTGTCCAGCCCACATTTTACTAGCTTCTTTGCAAGAATGTCATGGGAAACTTTGTCAAAGGCCTTACTGAAATCGAGATATGCTACATCCACAGCATTCCCTTCATCAATCAAGCTAGTAACTCTATCATAAAAAGAAATAAGATTAGTCTGGCATGACTTATTTTTGAGAAATCCATGTTGACTTCTCGTGATTACCGCATTGCTTTCTAAGTGATTAGAAACTGACTGCTTAATGATCTGCTCCAGGATCTTTCCGGGTACTGACGTCAGGCTGACTGGGCGATAATTATTTGGGTCCTCTTTTTTTCCCTTCTTGAAGATGGGGACAACATTTGCCCTCTTCCAGTCTGGATGTTGACATGGCAGTTAAAATGGAATCATGGTGCTATAATTGTGTTGTGTGCAAGGGCTTCTGATGTTTTGGACTTCAACAATTTATTGTAAATAAATGGTCTAGTAGTCTTAGCCAAAATGGCCAATAGATTATGAGAGTTACAGTCCCAAACATCTGAGGGTCCAAAGGTTCTCTAACCTGATTTTGAAACATGTTATGCACCTCAATATATTGCAGCCTATTCAGTGCTGAAATGCTTACTATGTTCATGTTAAAGATGCTTCTGGAACTAAAGAGTTCCATTGGGACAGGAGAATTTATACCACCGTTTCCAAAGACAATCCTTTCTGAATGTGTTGGAGTACAGCTGCCGTTCCTCCAGACAGCATGGGCAATGGACATACTGGTTGAAGGGATGGGAACTGTGGTCCAGCATGTCTAAAGAACACATATCCATGAAGGATGGCTTATATTATGCATGCTAAAGGGTCTGCCAGAGTGTAGTGGCTGTATTTAATAGCTGACAGTGCTGTGAACCAGAAGTAAAATAGCTGAAATCCCCAACTTGCCATGAATTTACTATGAACCTTTAAACAAGCCACTGTCTGTCAGCAACTCTCTCCTTTTCTGCTAGATAATCATCACTGCTTTTACTAGGTTACTGTAAAGATGACTGATATATACTGTATATGTAACACACGAAGGAGCTTTATATCAGGTCATACTTAGGCCTTTTCTGCAGGATGTTTTCATCCCGCATTAGGGACAGGAGAAGCATGGGAGCCAGACGACAGTTCTGCATGACGTCGTTCGTGTCCCATCCTTCTCCCATCCCCAAGCGGCATGATCATACCACAAATCATTGACATGTTCTTCCTGTCAATGACTGGTGATTGCGCTGCCCTCCCACATTTACCTGAGCTGCAGAGGGTTAGGAAGCCCAATGGCCGTGCCTCTTGCCCCAGCGCAGCCTGAGACAGCGCCCAACCGCACTGCGGAAGGAAGAGGCGTGGCCAGCACACCTCGTCCATTCCCACAGGCAGCTGGTGTGGAGGGGAGTACTCCTGTCATGCTCCCCTCCTGGGAGAGGCTCTACTGGGATCCCAGCAAGACGCCACTGGGATCAGGCAACCTGAGGAAAGAACCCCATTGTTCAACTAGCTCAGTGCTGCCTGCCCCTTCCTCTCTTTTCTGTTGCGTACTCCTTTGGTCCTTTTTTTAAGTGGAGATGCCAGGAGATTGGACCTGGACCATTTTGCATGCAAAATGTATGCTCCACCACTGAACTATAAATCCTCCCTTCAAAGTGTAGGGGGCACTTTGAACATTTATGCCTGAATCTTATTGGTTATTTCAAGTACAGTAAGCCCATGAAATCAATTACTACATACTGAATTGATACTTATGTAAATTCCATTTATTCTAAGAGTCTATTCTTGGGTCTATCACTAGGGTTCAGGCCTCAGAAAGCTCTTTATAAAGTATGTGCAAGTGCAAATGGTCCTCTCAGGCTGTTTGTGTAATCCCCCAAGAGTTTCCCACCCTCTGCCCGCAATATTTTTTTTGCCAAATGGCCAACACCACCCCCTAACATTAGAGAGATAGTTTGCAATTGGCTATTTTGCTAAATAGGAGTGTCCCTTTCTTATCCTTGTACATTCCTTTTCCAAAATAGGAAATGATTGTACATTCACTTCCTGATTCGAAATACAGTTTGTACAGGCTTGAAAATGCTGAGGGGTGTGTGTGTGAAAAGGCCTGGAAAAGTGGTAGAAAGGCCAATGACACCCGACCAGAAGGTTGGGAGGGTTATACTGAAACCATCTAGGGGCAAAGTTTTCAATCTCTCTGAAAAATGGGGGAATGACTGTGTAGTGGGGTTGTTGGGCCGATTAAAGACCCATGAAGGCCCAGCCTCTGACAGTAGCCCTCTTGTGCTATAAATAGTAAGCAGAACTGGTTGGTTTTGGCTTTGAAGTTGCAAGGAATCATTGCTTAAGTAGCAGTTTCAGCCTCTTATTGACATTTGATCTCTTTATGGGGCAAGCTCCACTGATAGGGACGTACAGATTGTGCAATTTTATGTGGGCAACTTCCTGTATGACGGAGAGAGCTATTTTTAGCTCTATTTCAAAAAGGTTACACAACAAGTGAATGTGTCATGGAATTTCTGTAATGACAACAGCAGTCTATTGTACTAAGGAAATTTTGGAGGATGGAGAATTTCAGGTGTAGCCACAGAAGGGAAAGGGACCCAGCCAGCACTCTATCTTACTAACAAACCTAGGCCAGATCTTGAGTCCAAATGGCAGTTCTGTCTGATCAGAGCTTGGGTTTTCAAACCTGAATTCACCACACTGATTAAAAAGGCATCCCCTTCTTATGTACCCACTTTACCTCTAAAGTGTTCACCACATGTTCACCGTGACTAGATATACAGTGGTGTAATGGTTTGAGTGTTGGATTACAACCCTGGAGACCATGCTCTGATTTCCTGCTTGGCCAAGGAAACCCACTGGGCTTCCCACACAATCTCAGACTCAGAAAAGACTGTGATTTGGTTACCTTAGGGTCACCATAAGCTAGAAACAACTTGAAGGCACATGACAGCAACCACTCTAGGTAAACTGTGTTTGAGAAGTAACATGACACACTTAAGATGCAGTCCCTGTCCTTCAGATACTCAGAGGTTGTAGGTTGTGGCAGAAGCCCTGCTGTGCTAGCACACCAGATATACACCACCATAAAACATACACTTACACAGATCCTCTCCTTGATTTCAATGAGAGGGAAAATATATTAAAAAGTAAATGCCCACTCACATTGCCACAACAGAGAAGAGCCTGGAAGTGTGTGTACGTGTTTAACTGCATCTTCCAGTGGCCATGCTGGATAGAGGGTTATGGGAACTGTAGTCTGAACAAGTAAAATGTCCAGCACACCTCCATCAGAATATAAATCCTAAACTAGTAGGCCCTAACTAATTCTTATGACAGGTCACATGACACGGGACCAGGAGTGTAATGAGGGGAACAAATGAAGGCTCTGCCCCACCAAAGAAGAATTTTGTCCCCTAAATCAAATTTTCCTTCAGTTTTCAAATTTCTATCCTCATAGTAACTTAAAGTTTTAGTTCAACATTTACAAATACAGTTTAGGCATCCAAAGAGGATATGGGAGAATATTCTTAACACTAACACTTCATGAACTTAATAAAACATTATGCATGTACAAGGAAGCCTTTTCCTCCATGTATACTCTGTATGTATGTTTCAGGGGTCTCCTTTTGTGTATCTACAACTGTGTGTGAAAACAGGCCATTTCCACACTAGCCTATTATAGTGCTATTATTCCACTTTCAACATCCTGTGGAATTCTGGGGTTTGTAGTTTACTGAGACCAAAGAGCTCTCTGGCTGAGAATTCTAAAGGCCCCTCCCTAAACTGCAAACTCCAGGATTCTACAGGATGTTGAAAGTGGAATAATAGCACTATGACACTGTAGGGTGGAAAATGGCCTTTGTTCCCAACTTTGACACATACATTGACATCACACAACTGTTCAGAGAAAAACAATTTAGCAATTCAGTAATTCTGCAAGTAACATATCTGAAGGAATTTCAAGTGGACATTTTCCACAGGCTGGCAAAAATAATCGCAGTGTATTGAGTTTTATTAAGAGTTTGGATCATTATGACAGGATGACTTGCACAATAAGCATTTAATTCCTAGTCACTGTTTCCTAGTTTACCCAACTATTTTGTATTTGGAAAATACTGTTATTTTAAATTATTTTCCTTTTTTGGAAGCTTCATAACATTTCTAATTAAAATGTATTTGTTGGGAGTTATTTTTGACATGACCAATGAAGCTTTTCGCACAGAAATTTTTTACAGTGTCTGATACTCAAACTTTTTTCTCCCTCCCCCCATTTTGTCTCTTCTCCCCCATTAAAATGGTCCTGCTACTCCCCTACGTGGGGCAATAGCTGTCTGGCTTCAGGTCTTATATACCTAGAGTTCACAAGGCAGAACTCTGGTAAAAGGGAATTGTGGAGAATGAGCACTTTGGCAAAACAGCCTCATCTCACAACAATGCACATGAAAATTGAGGCACATTGTGTTAACTCTTCTATGCTTGAAATACTGATGTTCTTCTTTCCACACTCAGGAATCCTGACTTGTGTAGAGCACTGAAACACCTATAGTTTTCACACTGTGTGAAAACCATGGACTGAATTAATAACTATTCATAACTCTATAGCTTACTTCTGTTATGTCCCCCACACAGGGGTTAACATGGGGTAGGCATACTCTGTGCAGATCCAACATACAGAGTGAAGGCAATGGGCAGCAGAGCCACTTTTGTGGTTGACCAGAAGTCACCTATTGTACATTCAGGTCTGCTGATCAAACAACCGCCAGAAGGAGAGCACACAGATCAGAACAAACAGTCACTCCCTTCACAGAAGAGTCATTAAACAGCAGAGTTTTCTTTCTACCATCATTTACTTGTTTGTTTAAAGGGTCAGCTGAGCATCCCTTCCTGCTGCATACAGTGAAGCAGCAGAGAAGCATTCAGCATTTTAAAGTCTTTATAGAAGGAATGAAAAGTCTTCCCTTTCACAACTTCTTTAAAAACATAGAAAATGTCATCGGGATTGGGGAAGAAGTGTTATTTTGCTGGTCATGACAAATGTTGTCAAAGATTCAAGGCAATAGGCATCACACACTGCAAGATAATTTCAGCAGCATTCCAGACTGCTCTCACAATCAAAATAAACGTACTGTTTGAGGAATAATTTCCTCCAGGTAATTGGTTTTGCTATTTCAGTATGTAATTCCCTTCAAGTAGAAATGGTGAACTCACCTGGATTCTGTACAACATTTTAGCAACTGTACCATATTATTTTTGGACTTTTTCACATTGCACAGTCATAGCATTATGATTCTACTCTAACTGCCATGGCATATAGAAACCAGGGGTTTGTAGTTTAGTGAGGAACTAGAGTTCTCCAGCTAAGGAATGTACATGTCCCTCCCTAAACAGCAAATCCCAGAATTCTGTAGGATGTTGCCATGGCAGTCAAAGTGGAATCACAGTAATAAACTTATGTAGTGTGGAATAGTCCTCTGGAAAAAAGCAGGGCTTGGAAAAGTTAGAGGCCACTTCTGCACTAGATTGTTATAGTGCTATTATTCCACTTTCAACATCCTATGGAATCCTGAGGTTTGCAGTTTAGCAAGGGGCCTTTAGATTTGCAGTTTAGCAGTTTAGCAAGGGGCCTTTAGAGGCCCCTTGCTAAACTGTAAACCTCAGGATTCCATAGGATGTTGAAAGTGGAATAATAGCACTATAACAGTCTGGTGCAGAAATGGTCTTACTATTTGGACTACAACTGGCAAAATCACCAGCCATACCAATGGGGGATTCTGGAAGTTGTAATCCCCAGAAGTAAGTTTTTGAAATTCTAAGGAAAAACATATACTCAGTCATCCCAAATGCCACAGTAGGGGATGCGTATGCAAACAGGAAAATACACACACATTCAAATTGACTTGAGTAGTATAGATCATCTACTCAGGAGGAACATGGAGAGAGGGACTCAGACCACACATCCTGTTTGGCTCCCTGAAAGCTGATGAGTGAAACTGTTCAAAATCATTTGACTGGAGCTATACAATGCAACCTGGATCCTGGGTGAGGCACTTCAACTGAGAGAGATACACAAGCAGCACTTCCTTCTGCACCAATTTCTTCCTCATGGATCCAAGAGCTGTTACTGAAAACTAATGAACTCTGACAGGACAGGACAAGATGCCAGTTTCATGCTTTTCAGTGTTACGGCCCTTATAAAATGGCCTCTATAAAGCAACATTAAATATCTCATGATTTGCTTGTAATGTGTGTTTAAGGAAACACACCCAATACCACAAGGATTTTTAGAGTTGAACCTAGTAACAGGATCTGGAAGCAAAACTAGTTCTAGGGTAGGAAGCTGGGTTATACTTTTCATCTTCCACCATCAAAAGTGAAACCAAGAGGTGTTCATATCTAACAGAAACTTTTAATTCCTTGGTGCTACATAAGGGTGTTGTGCCTTTTCTTAGCAATGACTTCATTGGGTTTGATCTTAGGTCTCACTTGAAATGAATGGGAGAAGTGAGGATTAATTTAGGATTTCAGTGGAAAATAGTTCACCTAATTTAGTTTGGATCCAAGCCAGTTTGCCAATGGTTGCACATTGTATGCTAGAGAAAGATTAGCTTCTGTGCAAAGAAGCTGCACTCCCTATGTTGCCAGGTAAGGAGGATCTACTGGATTCTTTCCAAATGAATGAGCTAATAGGTGTACATCATCCAACTGTACTGGCCAAAAACCTCTTTCCTATACCCAAACTGACCATCTGTATGGAGAGCATTTGCTAGGTCATGGGAAAGTTCACTTCCATCACAGGAGCACACTCACCATGCACATGCAGTGACCATTCTTTGAATTTCATCAGATGGAATTAGGACATCTCAAAGAAATCTGTTTGCCGAAGCATTTTCCTGACCTATGTCGCATTTAGCATGCTCTACTTTATGATTGGTCCCTGGAGGGTCTTACATAACAAATTTGCTTTCTAAGACATAGATCTCCTGTGGTGGAAGGGAAAATAGATTAAACATAGGGAATATACATCCATCTCAACATCTATTTTGACCCTTGGCAATATTGTCTACATTGGTGGAAGGAAACACATGGCTTTCCAAATATTGCTGGACTGCAAACTCCAAGAGTCTTAGCCACTCTAGCCAATGCTAAGGAATTCTGAGAACTGCAGTCCAACAAAATGTGAAGGGCCACATAATTCCTATAAACATAATTCCTATAGCAGCATTAGACCAGATTTAAAACAGGGCTGTTTCCCATAAGGAAGGCATGCGTAAAGACAATACATAAGAGAAAGCGGTAAGTAAATAAGTGTAGAATGGATACACCAAGTGGGTAATAATATGGTGAAGAAACAGATTTGCAGGAGGAATGAGAAGAGAAAGCAAGAGGCATGGCAAAGAAAGTGTGAGAAACTAGGGCATTTATAAAGGAAGGATACAAGATTACTAAGCACAAGAGGTAGAGTTAATTTTTAAGTAAAGTATCCAAGAGCTTGGAAAGATACTTTTAAAAAGTATGTAACTTGTTACAGTACCGCCACAAATACTCCCAGTATAAGAAAGTGATCTAAAATGTTGAAAAACTCATCCGAGAAAGCATTTTTAGCCCTTCAAAAATAAAGAGAAAACATAATGAGTAAACATTCTACATTCCACTATAAAATTCATTATCTTCCCAACTCTATCTTATTTGCAAAAGGAACATCATGCATCTGTTGTTCCCAAAGCAAACATGTTACAAATAAAGTCATCAGCTAACCTCCAGTCTCAGCAAATCAGTTTGCTCTTATAAAGCTGAACTCATGCTTTATAATTTCAAGAAAAAAAGACCTAAATGCATACATTAAAAACCCAAAAGTCAACCACACACACACACACACACACACACACACACAAATCGAGAGTGGTGTTTATTCTCAAAACCGATTTGGATTTGCACACTCTTATATAGCAGACTTTTGCTTTTGTCATAGCATAAATCTCCCACTAGATGGGAGCAGAGAAAGAATTTCCTTCAGCAAAACATGTTCTATATCAGTGCCACTGGAGAGATTGCATGTAGCTGGAGAGATTCTTCCCACAAAAGCAGCTGTCTTGTTCATAAACTAAATGTGCTCTCTACCTACAGTAATGATACCAAGAGCACCAGGTGTGGGATTATTCAGACAGTCTGTATTGCAGAATATGTTCAGATACAGTACAGTGGATATTTAAAATGTGAGTTAAAGAAAAATCCAGATTCAGATTCAGCCCCAGCTGATCAAGTAAGTGGTGGACATGGGCAAATCTTAACTCTGAGTGTGATTGACCTGATTAGTTTGCTATGAGGACAGATGACATAATAATGGCGTATACATTCTGACACAAAGATAAATTATCTAAAATTGTACTTTCTAGCCATGAAAGGACAGGCTTCATGAACAGAATGGTGTTGTTGTTGTTACCCCAAAGCATGGGTGACTCAGGGGCCCAATCACAATGCCACTACCTCCATGAGACAATGGGGAATTTATTAGCTAAATTAGGAGGCCAGCAAGAGGAGGGTAACCTAATGAGATCTTTCCACCAATGTTTACGGGGTCCTTGCAGGAATGAACCAGCCAGAGATTCCAAAATAAGCTAAAATGTGTTTTATTGAAATATTCATACACGCATGCAAAAGATCCAAACACTCACACACTGACACATGAGCTAACCAAAGGATAAAGGGAAGAAAGTGGTGGATAGAGGAATTTTAGGGTTCAGATGACAATTACTGATCCAGAAGGTGGTGAAGAAAGCAGCAATGTGGCTTAGACAGATGTCTGAGGACAGTGCTCATTCAGAAATCAGAGTGACAGCGTGGCGACTAGCAAGAGAAATACTGTGTTTGACTGCCCAAAACAGAGGACTACTCTGTGAATATGGGCATGAGTGGCTCTCCTAGCCAAGTGGAGAATGGGAGTTGCAACACAGACAATGGGGTCCAGATGGAGTTAGGGAAGACCCCACTTTGAGAGTCCCTGATATCAGTACAGTTCGGATGGGCATCATACCTAATCGGCACCATATTGGATTGGCAACTGTATTAATTGGCTCTGATATCAAAATCAAGCCTGAGAGGTGACCAAGAGGTCAAATCAAGCAAGGGAGAAACCTGACTGTAAACAAGAGAGGCAGGTCAACCAAAACACCCTCCAAGTAAGACAAAGGCCATTTCCACACTGGGTAAATAAAACGGTGCAGTGCGTCCTTCATGGAGGACATCTGCACCTTGGAGCGGACTGGGTCCGGACTACTTACTGTAGATCCACACCTCAGTCTGCTCCGGAGCGACCCCAAGTGGTCCCCAATCATGTTTTTGAAAAACCTGATTTTTCAGATTTTTCAAAATGTTGGTGCATACCATTCATGCCTGCTCTCCTATGCAGATTCGCAGGCTTGCACCAATGCGAGCCTGCGATCTGTGGACGGTGGGCTTTAGGCTTGCGAGCTTCAGTGGTTGGTCAAGACCCATGACCAACCGGAAGCCGCCATTTTGGACGCCAGAGCAGTGCAGATCTATGATCATGCACTGCTCCTCCTCACCCCGGATTGGACCGTCATTTGTCAGGCAAATGAATGCCATTCCTTTGGATAATAGGCTTAAGCAGAAGCTGGAGTTTTCCCAGGGAATGCAATTGTGAGAAGCCCACCAGGACAGTGATTGACAGATAGTTGTCCGCTGTGCACCTGGACTCCTTCCTCTTTCCTCATAGCACCCACAATAGATAGCTATTACAACACACATTATGTCTTTGTCATCCAAACACTGTGAACATTAATGGGTTGATAGTCCATTGTCTGTGCTGCAATTCCCATTGTTCTGCACTTGGAACCCCATGTAGCCTCTACCACCACAGGCTATTTTTTGGGTACAAATACCCCTGATTTCAGGATGCCCAGAGCAGTCTTTTGAAGGTCTACCTATCACTCTGTCCATCTGTCTCCTGAATGAGAACTGACCTTAGGTCCTACCTAAGCCAAGCCAAGTTTCAGCTCTTCACTACTCTTCTGGACTGGTAATTATAACCCCTCCCCCAAAAAACCCTGAGCCTCTCTATCCATAATTTTTTCCTCCTTTTCTCCTTCAGTTAGCTCTTGTGTGAATGTTTAACTGTTTGTATTTTGTGTGCATGCATGAGTGAATTCCTCCCAATAAAAACACATTTTTAGCTTACTTTTGAATCTCTGGCTGGTTCTTTTCCTGTGTGGGCCCATAAATATTGGTAGAAAAGGTGTCATTAATAGCAGGATATTCCATTACCAGAAAAAAATCCAGTAATGGCCCCTCTCTCAAGCCTCCTCTTTAAGCTAATTCATTCCCCACTTTTGCAAGGAGGTATTTGGCATTGAAGGGTGGCCCTTGTGGCACCTGCATTTTGGAGTAACAGTTAATGGTATTAGTGTTTAGGTGACAAAGAGGTAATGGCTGTCATAATAGCTCTGTATTGTGGAGAGGTTTGGGGCACAATGCACGGAAACATTCAGGTGTGAGGGAACAGGGTTGAAGCAATTATTGTTTTGGTGGGAACTTCCCTTTGACCATTGTATGCTCAGAGATGTTCCAGCTTCAGATTAAGCCTATTATCTCTGGAGTTGCCTGATAATCTGCCTGACAATGACTTTGGCTATACCTAGAAGGGTTGGTGGCTGACCTGCCTTGCAATCGCATGCATTCAGTCAGTAATTTTCCTCTGCCCAGCTTGATCTTCCAGTCACCTCAGGTTCCATTTTATATCAAGGTCAATATAGTTGCCAATTAAATAATATTTTGCCAATCAAACCATCTCAATCTTGGGGGATGCATGGGGCTATAATGTTGTTGTTGTTGTTGTTGTTGTTGTATGCCTTCAAGTCATTTCTGATTTATGGCGACCCTAAGGCAAACCTATCATGGGGTTTTCTGGGACTGAGAGTGTGTGACATGACCCAGAGCACCCAATGGGTTTCCATGACTGGGCAGGGAATCAAACCCTGTCTCCAGGATCATAGTCTAATGCTCAAACCATTACACTACGCTGGCTAGCTGTGTACTTTTTTCATTGTACATTTATACTTGACAAAAACCAGAAAAAAGACAAAAACCCAGCTCTCTCTGTTCTACATTATTTTGATATAACCTGTTTGCATCCCAGCCAGAAAGTCAGCAATTCATCCAGAAGTCAACATACCTTGCCTGTTCTTTTCTTCTAAGAGGAAAATTTGTTTGCCTACTGTAGAAAAAAGGTTAGTGTGTGGAGTCTTAGGCCCTTCCCACTCCACCCTCCCAATCCCCCACAGGGACAGGGGAAGGATGATGCTTATGCACAACATCATCATGGTCCCATCCTTGCCCCATCCTCAGGCAGTACAATTGAATGGCAAATCATTGATGGGTTTTCTCTGTCAATGACCGGCAATCGCGCTCCCCTTCCACCATGCGCCTGCACTTACCTTGTCTTCAGAGGCCCTGGAAGTGCAATGGCTGCACTCTTTGCTCCAGTGCAGCCTGGGATAGTATCCGGCTGTGCTGCGGCAGGAAGAGGCGTGGCCTTTGCTCTTCCTGGATCCTGCAGGCAGCCAGTGAGAAAGGAAGTGCTCCATTGCACTCACCTCCCAGGAGAGCCACTGCCATCATTACCAGACGCCGCTGGAACAAAGGTAAGCTGCGGAAAGGGCCTATGGCCTTTTCTGCATGATGTCACTGTCCTGCAATTGGGATGCATTGCTGCCGGTCCGTGAGTTGTGCTTTTGCACAATGTCATCACAGTCCCTTTGCCAACATATCCCCACCTGTCACAATTGCAGGATTTTCCATTACGAGAAAAAAAATCCAATAATGGCCCTTAATCGCACAACTGTCAGATTCAACTGCCAGCCTATTTGTCTGGGCAGTGTACCATTGCCCACTGCCTTGGCAGCAAGGCTTACAACCTGATTGAGGTTGTACCCTGATTGAGACAAAAAATAATCAAGACCTGGGGGAAGATAGGTTTATTATTCTCATAAGGTAGTCTATGGTTTAGACTACTCTACCCTTCCCCACTCTGGCTCTTTCCAAATGGATTGTACTGCAACTCCCATCACCCCCAGCCACAAGATGAAGGGACACCTGCTTCTTTTCCTTTGTTCATGCCCACACATTTCATCCTTCCCAACTCCCTGAAGCAACAATAATGTAGATTAATTATATACACACACATAACAGTGGGGAAGCCTTTTCATCTTCAGGACTTTGGACAAACATTAACCAGCCTTGAGGCAAATTGACTGCTTCTAAGTAACAAGAAACCCTTGTCCTCTAGATGCCAGCTTAGTTAAAAATATAAGAGTGAGTCACCCTCAGACAAGGCGTCTTTGCTCCCTGTCTGCATTATAATGAGAATGAAATATTAAGGCTGAAGCAGTGGTTTTGTTTACATCAACAGCAAAGCGGGCACAGGGCTATAAGCCTGGAACTAAATACCAGTGGCTGCCTGGTTATATTAAGATGTTAACAGCCATGTTAACTGACATTATTAGGCAGAGCTAGGGGGTGTTTTTAAAATTATTGTTATAATTCCTAGCTGGCTATGCTAGGTAGGTATGTGTGGGGTTGTAGTCCAAAAAACAAAACAAAATAGAAAGAAAGAGAAAGAGAGAGAGAGAGAGACAGAGAGAGAAAGAAAGAAAGAAAGAAAGAGAGGGAGGGCGGGAGGGAGGGAGGGGGGAGAGAGAGAGAGAGAGTTTCCAAGCTTTCTTATTAATATACCTTGGTGCTTTCTAACCACTGTATTGAGGTTGTGCTAAGGTTTGCTTGTTGCTCTTTCTGCATCTGGCCATAAGAAATACAAAATTATCAGCAAATCTAGCCTGCCCTGCTTCTGTGCCTTTAACTGCAGGTTCAGAGCTTAAACAAGTTACTTTTCCAAGCTCAGTATTTGTATAAATCTATGGCTCTTAAACTTTTCTTTACCAGGGACTCCCTACAAATATAATTTGTTGCTGGGGTCCCCCAACACTTAAGATTTAAGTGTTTAAATTTAGATTTAGATTTAAATATTCACTGATTTATTTATTTATGTATTGATTGATTGATTGATTAAAGACCTCTGGAGACTAGGCTTCAAATCCCCACTCAGATGATGGGAGACCTTGGGTAGGTCATATTCTCTTAGCCTCAGAAAAAGGCAAAGGCACAAAACTCCCCAAAACCCTGTGATAGGTTCACCTTAGGGTTGTCATAAGTCAAAAAGGACTTGAAGGCATACAACAACGAAGTGCTGCTGACAAGGGGGAGGTTCTTTCTAGCCATCATGTCTCTCCCCTTTGAAAACTGACTTATGCAAACCCTAACGTAACCTTGGCAAGATTTGTTGCCTTTGGCTTTCTCTGAAGCTGAGAGAATGTGACTTGCCTGGGGTCACCCAATGGGTTTTCATAGCTGAGTAGAGATTCAAACCTTGGTCTCCAGAGTCATAGTTTGGGTGTGCACACATGCCTCCTGCCATGTCCCTCTAGTCAGGGACGTGGTGGAGTGTGTGCGAGCTCCAAAACTGCTCCTTCATTTGCAAATGAGGGAGCTGTTTGGGTGCACATGCATGCTTGCCACCCCCTGTGTCCCCACCCCCTGCTGCCACATGCCTGATGAAAGGGACATGTTGGCAGGCATGTACATGCAACCAAACTGCTCCCTTGTTTGCAAATGAGGGAGCAGTTTCAGCACCTGCACACACACCCGTGGCTGCATACCTGTTGTTGCTGCTGCTGTTGGTGTACAGCAACAGGGCTTCATGGAGTGCTTCTGAGGGCTCCTCAGAGCCCAGGTTAAGATTACTGATATAAATCTTTAGGTGAAGAAGTGACAATGATCACCCTCAATGGCTGCAGATCAAATATGCTTTTGAAGCCTGAGGAGCAGCAGTTGGAGAAAAAAGGTTAGTAGCTCTAACCACATTTTCTTATATTGTTGTTACCACATTGTAGGATGCTTAAAAGGTGTTTGAATAAAAACTCAACTGTTATATTTGTTCTATGGGGTGGGGATGGGTGGGAAGATACACAGCATTTTTTTAAAAAACGAAACCTTTCTTTTACATCCATTTACACTGCTGAAGAAACAAAATGCTTTTCAGTTTAAATCTGATGAACTTACAGTTTAAGAACCATGGCCAAAGACAGTGCTATAACCAAGGTTTTAGTGTTGTGGATCAAATCACCTTTTCCTCATGTTGTCCACTCTAGATTTTTCAGAAGCTGCTTAACTGAAATGTGTGCATACACACGTCACATTTTCCCACCAGGCAGAACCAAGCTTTCCATTAGGCAATGAGGCAGCTGCCTTAGTCGTTGGATTTTGAATGTTATTACTGAAAGCAAACTGTTATAGTTCTGTTAGTAATACAACAGCAAGTGCTATATTACTACTTTGTTACTGCCTGTTCACTTCCAAAATGACTTGGGTTTTTGCACCTTGATTTAGTGGAGAAAAGGGACACACTTGTCTTGTTTAGGAAGAAAAAGAGTCTTGGGACCTCTCTGCTACCAGGACCACAAAAAACAAAGGCTGAGATCTGCTTCTGGGAGATGTAGTGCCTGGGTACAAATAGACCATTTCCCATGCTTCCCTTCTGCAGGGGTCCTTCTATTGGGAGTGGCAACCTCTGCATGCTTAATTAACTGGCTAGTTAGTTTACATGTTTATTGTAGGCATAGAGGGGACTGCCTAGAGTAAACTTCCTGTTGTTTGGTCAACACCCACTTCCCCTTGCATGTTGTCCTCCTCTTCCCTTTTTAAAATTCTTTTTATAGCATTTCCTCTTCCCTTTTCTGTTCTTCAGCTTCCCTGTACGCATGTGACTGCTTAATTTTGTCTTACTTTCTTCAAGAATTGAACCTGTGCACAAGATTATGTGAGTAAATCCTTTCTACATATTTTTAACCAAACTGTTTGTGTTTATTTTGAACTAGATGCTGGATGGCAGTACGTGTGAAAGGGATCTAGGAGTCTTAATAGACGACAAGCTGAACATGAGTCAGCAATGTGATGCGGCAGCCAAGAAAGCCAATGCAATTCTCGGCTGCATCAATAGGAGTATGGTGTCTAGATCGAGGGAGGTACTGGTACCACTCTACTCTGCTTTGGTTAGACCTCATCTTGAATACTGTGTCCAGTTCTGGGCACCCCGATTCAAGAAGGACGTGGTCAAGCTGGAGCAGGTCCAGAGGAGGGCGACCAAAATGGTGAAGGGCCTGGAAGCCAAGCCCTATGAGGATAGACTTAGAGAGCTGGGTATGTTCAGTCTGCAGAAGAGAAGGTTAAGAGGTGACATGATAGCTATGTTTAAATATTTGAAGGGATGCTTGTAGAGGAGGGAGAGGGCTTGTTTTCTGCCGCTCCAGAGACCAGGACAAGGAGCAATGGATTCAAGCTGCAGGAAAGGAGATTCCACCTGAACCTCAGGAAGAACTTCTTGACAGTCAGGGCTGTCCGGCAGTGGAATCTGCTGCCTCGGAGTGTGGTGGAGTCTCCTTTTTGGAGGTTTTTAAGCAGAGGCTGGATGGCCATCTGTCGGGAGTGCTTTGAGGCTGTTCCTGCATGGCAGGGGGTTGGACTGGATGGCCTCTGGGGTCTCTTCCAACTCTACATTTCTATGATTCTATGATTCTAGAAAAAGTGTGTCTGGGGTGGAGATGATAAAGTGGGATTGGTAATTTTTTCAACTTCTGCCTGTGGATTACAAAATACTCTGCGGACTGAGAGACTTATTACTAAAAAATCTCTCAATTCCCCAACACATTCCATGGCTTTTAAGTGGCTATTGGAGAGCAGGGGGCACTGAAGAAGCATCTGTCTGTGTCCCTTTGGAAGACCCCTGGGAGGTCTCAGAGGTTACCTTTGTCATTCTGTGTCTGGTTATAAGGACACAGACAGATGCTTCTCTAACAAACTCTTCTTCATCAGCTACTAAATGGCTATGGAGGGAGGCATGGGAGGAAAGTCTTCAAAGGGGGACATTGCACAATTTATTGTGTGACTTCTTCCTTCTGCAATGACCCTAAAAAGACATACAGAGGAATAAATTGGACTTATACCTCTGTACATCACTAACAGGGTGCCAGATAAAATCTTTAATACACAGCAAAAAGAGAAGAGTTTCTGTGGCATCTTAAAGACTAACAGAAACATTGTGGCATAAATTTTGCTGGCTAGAACCCATACATGAACTGTTATCTTCAGTTGGCAGAAGTGTACATAGGGTTGCCTTAGGGTTGGCATAAATCAGAAAGAGCCTAAAGATGCACAGCAACAATTGATTATATGTAGACCTCCAGATGTTGTGCACTTTAGCTTCTATGATCATCCTTTACCATTGGTTGTGGTGCTTAGAGATGATAAAGACTCCAGATCAACAACATTTGGAAGGTCAAACTTGTCAGGGTCAGAGACCGGGGCGGCGAAACAGCCAGGAGAAGGAGTGGGAGAGCTAGCAGAGTCCTGACAGGAGGAGTCAAGGAAGCACTTACTCAAGGGAAGTCCATGTACCTAAGCCAGAGCAACAAGCAAAAGCCATAGTCAGAGTTCCAAAAGCCAGGGGTCTGGAGCCAGGAGATCAATCCAAGGAGCCAGGTGCTGGAAGGAACAGGCAAGGAGAGGGCTTGTAGAAAGTTTGCCACAAGCAAAGGAAAGCTTCCAGGCAGGCAGTTATATAGCCCAAGATACAGGTGTGGCTAGTAACTGCTTCTTGAACTTAATCAAGGAAGCTTCCCTTTGCTCAGCTCTCTTGCGTCTCTGCCTTGTTTGTGGGCTGATTGACACAGGCTCCAAACCATCTTCAGAATCGGATCTCTGTTGCCCTAAAGGAGCAGGCAGAGGAACGTCCGAGCCTGCTTGGTCCATGGCAGCAGGGGGAGCTCTTGAGCTGCAGGACTCATCTCCAGCCAGAGCCACAGGGCCCAGCAGCTGCTGCTCGTCAGCAGCAGCTCTGACAGCAGCTTCAGTTATCACAAAACTCCCATCCTGAATACTGGATATGGAAGGAGAAAAAAGTAGGAGCTTTTTCAGAATGGAGTAAGCATTAGGGACCATAAAGGAAGACAAAGCAGGAGGTCTAAGTGGAAGTGGGCAGCAGACTGTTAAGAATTAACAACAATGAAGAATTCTATTGCACCTTTATGACTAATCATTTTAATGCAGCATGTTTTTGTGGACTATAGGCCAGTTTATCAGACAGATGGATTGTTATCCACAGTTTCAGATATGTACACTTACACATGCTTGTGGTGTAAGATTTTAAATGGTGAGATCAGGGCAAAATTTAATGCAGAGGATGTTATCAGGGGATAGAAGAAGAAGAAGATCACATTATTGGTGCCTCAATCAAGGAAGCCACAGCCCTGAGTTTGCAAGACCTGCGCAGTACTGTTGATAACTGGACATCTTAGAGAACTTGTGTTCATTTGTTGTGATTGTGTTCTTCAAGCAATTTCTACAGGGTGGCCAAAACATGGAGTCATTCATCAGAGGGTTGCTGATAACATGGAAATCCTGATACTAGTTAAGACAATTAACAAATGTGCATATGAATGATAAAGCCTGATATATAGAGCATCTTAAAGAACCAATGAAAGGCTATCTAAAAAAGGGAGACAACAGCTTCATTAAAAATGTTAGGGAGAACAATGAGTTTAGCTGAGGAATGGGGCTTGAGTGGGCAGTATGGGAGGGCAGGGAGGCCCTAAGGTAACACCTCAGGGAAAGGTGTGAGCCCATATTATCATCAATGGCTGCTGTTTGGAACGGAGCTGTTATCTTGTGTAGATTTGGGTTCTGCATCCATATGCAAGAGATCTGGGGGGAGAAGGGGAATGTAGACCAGGTTTTACAAGTTTGTCTCTGGATGATATTCAGTAAACCAATAAGATTTTTTGACATCTTATTCAACAATGAGAATATCAATGGCCTTTTCTTCTTTTACCCCTACTTTAAGAATGAAGAGTTTGGGGAGAATTCAGGAATGGATTTTTCTGATGTGTGAAAGAATTGTTCACTGAATTCTGGTTTTGAATACCGAAGCTGGGCTAAACATATCTTCAGAAACACTCTGTCCCATAAGTATGCCCTTCCCCTCACCCACAATTCTGTACTGCCACAGAGGTTTCTTGACAAGATTTGTTATGAGGGAGTTTGCATTTGTCCTTCTCTGAGGCTGAGAGAGTGTGACTAGCCCAGTGGGTTTCCCTGGCCAAGCAGGGATTCAAACCCTGGTCTCTAGAGTCGTTGTCCAAAGCTCAGTCCACTACAGCATGCTGGCTCTTCAAGGAGGCTTGTACACGTGTATGTGCCTTCAAGTTGCCTATCGACTTATGGTAACCCCATGAATTTTACATCACAACAAATGTGTCTGTTCTTAAATGAGTCTTTGTTCTTTTTCCTACAAGAAATGGAAAGGCCACCCTCCCCAGCCTGGAATTTATCTATTCCAGTATTATATACAAACATATACAGGGTTGTTTAGCCATAGCAGAATTAAGTATATATTACACTGTGAGTGATGTTCCTTCTTATTGTGGCTGTGTGCAGTTCAGTGGCCCCTTCCATCCTGAAACAGCAAAGAAGATGGCTGCCAACAGTTCAGCATGAGATTGTAAACAACGAGGTCAGAGGGAAATTAAATGCAAAATGAAATGAAATGAATGAAAATGCTTTCTGCGTTTAATTGCTCTCAGACCTCACAGTGTACGTACCATGTGTTCAGTATGTGTATGTGTGTGTGTGTGTGTGTGTGTGTGTGTGTATCTGAAATTCTAGATAAGTGCATCTGAAGACATGCACAAAAGCTCATGGTATATGGAATTTGTTGATATTTCAGGTTCCACAGGATTACTAACACAGCTATCTCTGAAAACAGAGAGAAAGAGAAACCTTTAGATACCTCTTAGAATTATGACACCACTATCCCCTCATTCTTGTGTTTCCTTTGTTTATTTGTCTTCTAAGGAAGATATAACTTTTTTTCTTCTAGAATATCCTTTCTAAAAAAAAAAAAATTGCTCACTCTTTAAAGAATGAAAAAAGATCCTGCAGAGGCCAAAAATGATTTCAGTCTTATGTCAACAAATAAGAAGATACATGATTGACTATTGTTTCTGTTTGGCAAGATTATGTAAATAAAACCCTCTGTTTTTCTCATGTCTCATACCCCACAGTTCCAGCTATCTCTATCCAAACCAGTTTGGTGAAGTTGTGACTAAGAAATGGTAGGCATTTGTTTGCAGAACAAACAAACCAGTGCTTGATACAGCCTGTATGAGAGACCACATGCCTTCTGACTGCCAGTCTGTAGATGAGGACGGAACATAGTCCCCTCCTCCCAGGACACCCACCCACGCAATTTTAATGACACTCATGAGGCTATTATTTCCTTAACATGGGCAACTTTGAAGATCCAAGAAAGATATGGCTGAATCTGGCACATTCTACTGAAACTGCCTTCACAAGCAAGTTAGACAACTTCATGACGGGTAATTTCTGACCCAGAAAATTTAATCTTTCTGTTGATTTAAGAATTTGTGGACATGACCAGGGAAACACCTTATCTTTTTCTAGAAGTGGAGATGACAACCATCACCCCTGATCACATATCTGGCAGTCAACTCATGCTTAACAATAAAAAAAAAGATGTGGCCCAACACATATTATATAATGCAGAGTCACTATATTGTGAGGCTCAGATGTGCATTGGTATACCCCTTCCCTCTATCTTCTCACTTAAGAGCCATTCCTATGGTTAAGAAGTACAGCTGAGCATATGCAGCATTAATTTTTCTAACTAATTTCTCCAACTGATTTTTCTAATTTTCTCTAATTTGTCTAATAAAGCTAGCTCAGCAGTAGCATACTTGACAGTATCATCTGCTGATAGGACTGGGAAAGATCCCTGGAACGCTGCTACCTATTAATGTAGACATTAGAAGACCAGTGGTCTTGCTCAGTGGAAACCCACTGGGTGATGTTGGGCAAATCACAATCTCTCAGCCCCAGAAGAAGGTAAAAGCAAACCCCCTGTGACAGGCTGTGGGCTAAGGTTGTATACATGATATGAGTGTTGTCTGTTAGGTATACATGTGTTGTCTGTTGTCTTTTATATATACTTTGTTATTGCGTGCCTTCATGTCATTTCCAATTTATGGCATGCGTAAGGTGAACCTATCATAGGTTTCTGGAGCTGAGAGTGTGTGACATGCCCAAGGTCACCCAGTGGCTTTCCATTGCCGAATGGAGAATCAAACCCTGCTCTACAGGATTGTAGTCCAGCACTCAAATCACTACACCACAAGTGGCCCCCCAAAAAATCAGAGTGTAGTCAAGATGGTGAAAGTATTGATGAAGGACACGCAAGCTAGAAGAGCCTGCAGCAGTTGACCTTTGCCCTGGGATTTGTAATCTGATGAGATGCCTTAAATGCTTTGCTAGAGCGCTCTAGTGCTCTAGTTCTGGGGAATGTAGCTCTAGAAAAGAAATCTCTTAGCAAACTACAAATCCCAGGGATTCTGTATGATGTCTCCATGACAGTTAAAATACTATCAATTTCCTATAACTCTGTAGTCTGGATATACTCTCAGTTACTTTATGGGCCAGATGACCTTCTCTGGCAGCTCTGACTGACTGATTATTTCTGCAAGTGCTTGGGAACTCCAGGTTCTATGAGAACTTTATTGAGAAACATAGCAAGTAATTTTCCTTGGAACTGTATTGCTTGGTGTTTCATACAATTCACAGAAACAGGAATTACTTACATCTTCAAAACGGCCAGTAAACTTTAACCAGCTTAAAAACAGCCGTATTACTTCTGTCTTTATCTTGTTGTGTCTGGACTTTCAAGCGTCATAATGTTTAGATCATACGATTACGCTCAAGTGGAGCTATTACTGAGTAAACCTGATTTCTGTACAGAAGTACAGGTATCAGTGATACAAGTCTTTTGGCAGCTACTGATAAATATTTGCCAGGTTTACTTCAGTCTTGGTTTGGTTATTGTCAGAGATTTAAGGGTGATCTAACTCAGACCAAGCCTTGGAAACATTTTTACCATATGATGCGGTGTGTGTGTGTATATGTGTACATACCTTCAAGTTGCCTGTCCATTTACAGTGACCCAATGAATTTCATAGGGTTTTCTGAGGCAAGGAATACTTAGAGATAGTTTTCCTTCCTCTAAAATACAGATTACAACACCTAGTATTAATTGTCACCCTCCTGTCCAAGTACTAACCAGGCCTGACCTGCCTTAATTTCCAAGAGGAGACAGGATCATGCGCTTTTAGGGTATTTAGACCAGTCATGCCCTCAAACATTTTATAAATTAAAATTGGGACATGTGTGGTCGAGCAACACTAGAGTATGGTCAAGATGGCAAAAATTATTGACGAGGAAGAACACACCATCTAAGACAGGCTGCAGCAGTTTGCTGTTGCCCGAGCCTACTGGGATGTATAAAATTTTACTTCCTCCTCTCTTCTGTCCTGTTGAATTAATTTTGCCCTTTGAATTCAGTGAGCTGCAACTGAAATAAGTGAGGATGAAGGAGGAAAGTGGGAGGAAGACAGAGAAACTGGGACATTTTAAAGCCAGTTTAAAAAGTAGGATGAGAGAGGATTAATTGAAACTTTCCCTGACAAACTGAGGCAGTTGGAGGGTATACAGTACTATCCTACGCATGTGTTTTCTGAAGTCTCATTGATTTCAGTGAGATTTACTCCCTCATAAGTGTTTATAGGACTCAAGCTTTAGCATAGTGATAGAGAATATGTGGCCCACTTACCTCTTTCTTTTTGCCACCACCAAATTTGCTCTGTAACTGTTGAATTTATGATACATAACAGCATTCATTCTTTTAAAAAAATCATTCATTCTTTCTAGGGTCTGTGGGAATAAATTTAGCCAGGTTCCTCCAGGCTGTTTTAAGCTGGGGGAGTTATTTCAAAACCAGATATTTTAGGAGTGGGCAAAAACCCTGGCAAAATTGCTCCAACAATCCTACTAAAAGAAGTGCAAGGATCATGTTATTAGAATTTTTAAAAAGGATGTTGGAGTATTATGTTCCTCCCAATTTCAGCAGGAAGTATGTATGTGTGTGTGTCATCTCGTGTTCCAGAGAAGTTACCAATCTCTGCTTTAAAACAAAACATATGCTTCCCACATTGCTTGTTTTAAAGCAAATGTACAAGGCTTCTGTTCCTGTTCTGTCACCAGAAATTCTGTGGTGGGAGAGGTATAATCCGGGGCAGGTTCAAGGAATTGCCCAGCCCCTTAGAGTTGCCTACCCTCATCACATATTTATATTCAGGCACGCAGAGATAGCTAGACTATTGGGAGTATACATTGTTTTTGTAAATTTGTCTTATTTGGTGCAATTAAATTGGTGAAAGAAAGCAAGCTACCCTTCAACAGCTACCTAACTTGACCCAGCACAGATTATCAGTTCTGATTTTATTATAGCATCCATTTCTGGAACACCTTATAGCTGCGGAAAAGCAGGAAACCCTGCTACATCATAGAGGGCAACACTAAACAAACTCTGATTATGCAGTTTTTGTCTGAATCAAGTAATACATGTTTATGCAATAACACTATACTATACAATGCACACTGTGCTCTCAGACAACTAAGGTAAAGATTTTGGTTTGAGTAAAGCAGGTGGGGCTGAGAACAGAAAGAGCTTAGTAATAGCCAAAATATTGCAAGACTTAGTTAACCCTAACACTTTGGTTAACCATAAGCTACTCAGAAATGTGGCAACATTAACCACAGGTTGCCCATGTCTGCGTTATACCCTATGTGTGTGCACGTGCCTTCAAGTCGCCCATCAGCTTATGGTGACCCCATTAATTTCATAGGGTTTTCTTAGGTAGGAATATTCAAAAGTGGTGTTGCCAGTTCTTTCCTGTAGCCCACTGTCTCCCATCCAAATAACTAACTAGGGTTGACTCTGCTTAGCTCCGTTTTCATGTCTTATGTGTCAACTGTGAGATTACAATGACACCAATGTAAAGAACAGGCAGCGTCAGCATGAGCTCCACCCATTTCTAGCAGAGGACTAAAGCTCTGCATGCAAAAAAGCAAAAAGAGATGTGGAAGATTTCTGTGTGAAATGTCTGAGAGCCCCTGAAAGTGTTGGACCTTTCATTTCATAATAAAACAAGTTTTTTCACTGTCCAGAGCCACATTCTCTCAGAGTGATCTGTCATTTGGCACATGCTATCAGGAGATGGTACTGGAGCAAGAAATGAGGCCCAGAGCCAAAAGTGAATGGTCCATCTCAGACTACTTTTACAGCTGCTCTCTTTGCTGTTGTTTCTTCTTTCATCCCTTTTCTGTTTATCTTCTGACAGTTCTATCAGTCCCACCCTGCAGCAGGCTACAAGAAGTGGTGTTACAAGTGGTGTTTCCAACCACTTAAGAACCAAACAGGAATCACATTTAAAAAGTCCTTTATTAAACAAGTTTGTTCCACACTTTACACAGGCTCTCTCTTTTGTTGTTTCTGCACTGTTGTGCTGAGTCACTTCCTACTGGCTGTTCCATCAATCTGTGCCTTTCCTGTGTGTCACAAAGTTATTCTTTCTGTCTGCTGATCTAACTTTAACACTCTAGTTATACATCAATATAGAAAGGACAGACCGCTTGTGCCAAAAGTTTAATTATCAATTATAGGGTTCTTTCCCCATTTTCTCCATTATTCTATTCTGCTTTCTACTTCCATACCGTGTCTCCCCCACCTCTCCTTCTTCTCCCCCTCTGGGCTCACCTAGTCCTTCCTTCTTTCCTTGTGGGCTATTTGTCCTATCCCCAACTCCCTCCCTTTAGAGGACAGTCCACACGTGCAGGTTTCACTTTCACAGATTTGATTATTTGTGAGCTTCTTCAACCTCTGCCCCTCTACCTCAAGTGGTTCATTTCTAGGGGAACCTTCTTTCTTGGCTCTGATCAGTCTGTGTAATCCTTTAAAAAACCTACCTCTGGTCCTCTTCCTCCTCCACCAACCTCTGCCTGGCCCCCTAAGGACAGCTCCCAGCCTGATTTATCAGCACTACAAACCTTCTCCTGATGCCTCCCCACAGAGGGGCAAAAGAGAGGAAGTATAGGGCAAATATGCCAACCCTCCCCTCAACTTTTCTTGACCTAGTTGGATCCTGGGTGCCTGCTTTCCCCATCATGCCTTGGACTGCTTTCCACACACACACACACACACACACACACACACACTTTTATATTTGTGTTTTTTCCACTTTTGCGGAGGTCCTGTGCCCCTCACCATAGCAAATGTGGACAGCCAATTGTAGACCAATCTGCAGGCTTTCTGCCTTTGTTCTGTGACAGGCTTCTCAGTCAGTATTTCTTAGATTCAATTGCAAAGGAACCAGTCTACCTGGTTAGATAGGATGAACATGGCGATCTAAATGCCTCCAAACCACTACAGTCTGTCTGTGTACAGGATTGAGCATTGAACTCCACTGTGATGTAATTGTTCTTTTTCAAATACCTTATGTTTGCACCTCTGGGGCAAGTTTCCTATTTTAAGGTTGAGTAAGACTGGGAGGCTGCCAGAATGCCCCTAAGGATGTCAGTCAAGTTGCCTGTCTGGGAAGAACGGTTTATTTGGAGAAGCCAGAACCTGGGTGCTTTTGATTACTCCAAATGTTGTTGTGTAATTCGTACATGAAACATTGCGTACCAGTTCCGTGGTAGCCACAGGAAAGGAATGGCTTTTAACCTATGCCCCTACTCCCCCTGTTGCATCCTTGACAGGCTGACACAGATTATTAGCTGCAGTAGGAGAGATTTGGTTTGGGATGCTCATCCTTGTCTATTTTAATTTCAATCAAATATTTCCCTGGATATATTTTGGTATCTCCTCATGTAATATTATAACCATGGTGATGATCATGATGAGGATGATTTTATATAGTGCCATCAGCGTAGGGGAATGGTGGTGGAGGAGGAGACTAAGACCATTTCCACACTGGGTAAATAAAACGGTGCAGTGCGTCCTCCACGGAGGACGTCTGCACCTTGGAGAGACTGGGTCCGGACTACTTACTGTAGATCCGCTCCGGAACAACCCCAGGTGGTCCTCCATCGTGTTTTTGAAAGACCTGATTTTTCAGGTCTTTCAAAATGCTGGCGCGTGCCATTGCATGCCTGCTCTCTGATGTAGATTCACAGGCTCGCACCAATGCGAACCTGCGATCTGCGGAGAGTGGGCTTTAGGCTGGCATTCTTCAGCGATTGGTCAAGACCCACGACCAACCGGAAGCCGCCATTTTGGACGCCGGAGCAGTGCGGATCTACGACCATGCACTGCTCCTCCTCACCCTGGACCGGACCAGACCCACAGAAGATCCAGTGAGTAGCGGCAGGGAGCGATTCCATCGCCACGTGCAGAAATGGCCTAAGTCCAGAAAATGCTTAATGGTAGTGTGTGTGTGGGATCTTCTACGTTTTATGCAATTCTCCAAGTAATCTCATATTGTGCCCTCACAATCAAGTTAAATGGGGACCTACTGTGAGACTGAAGAGCGGATTGGGCAGGGCTGATATGGAACTTTTCCAGAATAAGTCTATAGTATCTGCTTTCTTTCTTCATCAGTCTCATTTGCTGCTATCCTGCACTTTGGTGCCTGGAAAGTCCTATAGAAAGCTTTCTCCTGCTCTGTCTCTTTCCTCCCATCGTGCCCTCTGCCTATACTATCACAGGACAAAATTGGTTATGAGGTAAATGAGATACAAGGCACTTCTTACCTACTAGGTCAAAACATCAATGGAAGAATGTCAAGACGATGCCAGTGTAAAAAGGGTGTGCTCAAATTCATGCAGCTGCCCTCTCTACTCTCTTTTGTTGCTGTTCTTAACACAGGTATTACTAACAACATATTGACTGAGCAGCGGGCTAGGTCAATGCCATATTTATCCTGGATGCCTTTAGGATTCCCAGGGGTGTCAGACATCCTTTGAGAAACTCGGTTTTGGAATAACAACCTGAAAATTGTTCCAGGCAGAATTCGCACTGTTGCCTCTTTTAATGCAGAACAATGCAAATTTGGGGATTCATTGTGTGGGCAAAGATTTAGAAATTCCATCAAGGGGCTGTGACAATGTTTGTCTTTTTTCCTAACTAGGCACTTTGCCACTTTGCCAAACTCCTGGGTCTCTTCTTTGGTGCCTCATTAACAGCAACTACTCCTCAAAGGGTTCAGTAAACAGCCCTTCAAAAAGATGGGCGTTTATAATGACTTAGCAGATACTTCACAGCCTCAGTGTTCCCAGGACCAGGTGATCCCTGGGAACAATAGAAAAAAACACTCACTCAAGTGTCTTCTATTGTGGGAGGTAGCCAAGACTGGCTCTAGATTTTTCAGAACACTTCCCATGTTTATGTTCTTGTTATGTGCCTTCAAGTAAACTTCAACTTACATGGCTGTCTTATGAATGAGAGGCCCAGTTATTAACAGCCCTGCTCAAGTCTTGCAAACTCAGGATCATGGCTTCCTTTGTTGAGTCAATCTATCTGTAGTCTTCCCCCTTTCTTTTTTGCTTTCAACCTTACCAAGTGTCTTTTTCTTTTGATCATGTTGTCTAGAAAAGCAACTGATGACACTAAGTAAAGAAATGAGAGTGTCACAACATTTGATTTTCCTGATGCACAGCTGATACTCTAGATAAGAGGCCACTGTCAGGCCAGAAAATGGAGAAACAGGATGTTTTTCAGTTGGCAAGGAAGAACAGACAGGGCTGCGTTTTATTACCCTGTCTAATTCATGTATAGAACATATACAGAAAGCAGGTTTAAATATCAGAGGAAGGAGGCATGACACCATATTACTTGTAAAGGAACAACTACTTGAAAGGTAGTTGAAAGTAGGAAAGTGCAAAAGCAGAATTACAATTGAATATTAAGAAAACAAAAATAATCACAGATGATGATGATATTTATTTCTATCACATTTTTTCCCAGTCTGGGACTCAAGGCAGCATACAAAATTTAAACCAGACATGGCTAAAAATTTCACATGATGCAGAAGATAAAAATATAATTAAAATATCAATAAAGCTAAAAACAGTTTAAAAGAAACCAATAAAATGAACAAATAAAAACAGCATTGCACATGAAAGGTTCTTTCCCCACTCAGAAGTCTGCCAAAACAGAAAGGTCTTCACCTGCCCAGGGAGGGTAGCAAAGAGGATGCCAGTCTAAACTCTCTGGAAAAGGATTCCCAGAGCCTGGGAGCAGCCACTGGGAAAGCCCTCTTCTGTATTCCAACCAGATGTAACCATGCAGGTTGGGGGATACAGAGAAGATTTAGACAGATTTACATTACTGAAAATCAGGATATCAAGGAGAGTGCCAGGGAAAGCTGAAGCACAAAGGCCTGCTTTTGGATATGTTCAAAGATGATTAAATTAAAAGAGACTAAACATGCAAATTGCAACTGTTCCAATAAGTGCTTCAGCAAATTTAGGTGCTTGATAGCCATCCTTCTGGTGATAAATCTCTCCGTATTTAGCTAGCCTGGACCTCAGATGACGGTACACAGTCTGCTTCTGTGCTTCTCCTCAAAGCCTTATCACCATGGTACTACCTATAAGATATTACAATCTGCTGGCTTTGGGAACCCAGGGTAACCTTCATTCCACAATAAGGATTTTTAAAAGTAGAATAGGACTTTTAGTGAGAGCCAGAGTGATGTACTGGTTCAAATGTTGGACTGGGAGACCAGGTTCAAATCCCTGCTTGGCTATGGAAAACCCCTAGCCGACCTTGTGCAAATCACACTCTCTCAGCCTCAGAGGAAAAGCAAGGACAAACCGTCTCTGAACAAATTCTGCCAAGAAAACTCTCTGATAGATTCACCTTAGGGTCACCATAAGTTAGAAATGACCTGAACATAGGCAACAACAATAGCAAGGACTTTTTGGAAGCAAACCTAATGTTCAGATTAATCCAACTGTTTACAGAAATAGTTAATGTGTCGAACTAGTGAGCTGGGTCATGCTAAGGAATAAACCAAAGAACTCTAAAACTCACCTTTTGAGGATAATTTTTTCTGTTTAGTTTTCATAAAGGTACCACTGGCGTTCATGGAAACAGGCAAGATTTTTGATATCACAGTGGAAATGGAAATTTCTGACTTGGTTGTAATTTGTTGCAGCATCAGTCTGCATAGGCTACAGACCAGTTCTTCAGATACATGGAGTGCAGCTTAGGTAGATATACATTTCTGTATGTATGGGAGGCGTGTGGATGTATCTGAAAAAGTGTCAGGCACAAGCTTTTCCTGAAATAAATTGGTTTGTTTATAGGTGTCTCTAAACTCCTTTTCCCTTTACTTTTTACGCTGAAACAGACTAACACAGTCTGTAAACTGCTATCCAGAGATTGGCAAAGAAACACATGCAAATAATTTTCCTATTTTAAGGGACTTGGTTCTAGTATTTACATCCCAGTTTAGCTAGGCTCTAATATTTGACACTGCAAAAAATGCAAAATGCAAATAAACCACATGCTGTCGAGGAAAAAGAAATACAGCTAGGGGGCAGTCACAGGGAGGTGATTAAACAGCTAACTTTATTTATGTACACTGTACATTGTACAGTATCAAGCAGGATTAAAAGGAGAAATCTATTTTGCAGCCTGTAATGGATATTGCCGACAGTTGTTAGCAACAACTGGTTGTGTTCAGATTTACCCTTCTGGTTTTAGAATATTACTGTGTCTTTCCTCTGTGTTAATCTTTTCACTATTGATCATTCAGATAGTAATTTATTATGCAAGATAATTTGTTCATGTTTCCATTGGTGTCACCCTGACTGTATGATGTACTAGATACATTATGTTCCCATGTCTCCCCTTCCATATGTTTCTCTCTGTTTCTGTCTTTTTCTTTCCATATGGAAAAAAAAGCCCACTTATTTCTTAACCCTTCCATGAAGCCCAGTTTCACTGATGCATGATAGTAGCTGCAACTATGGACTTCTGTGTATGAATAAACCTTCATATGAATAAGAGGGGAAATGACAGAGTACATGAAAAGCAAAGAGAGGCATAAAAGAAATACGTAAAATTATGAGTGACATAGAGAGAAAGATAAATTTTTCTGCTTTTGGGGCTATACAATAGAAATAAACTGTAGATGTTTAGAACAAACAAAAGGAAGTACTTTCCACAGTGTGTGCTAAAATTATGGATTTTGCTATGGCAAGATGAAGTGACGGCCACCAACTTTGGACAATTTTAGAAAAGATTAGACAGATTTCCAAAATCTGAGACTTGTGTCTGTATGCCTTAAAATAATTTCTGACTTTTGGATAAGGTGAACTTATCAGGGTTTCTAGGCAAGATTTGTTCAGAGGAGGGTTGCCTATGCCTTCCTCTGAGGCTGAGATAATGTGACTTGTCCAAGGTCACCCAGTAGGTTTCTATGGCTGATCAGGGATTCGAACCCTGGTCTCAGAGTTGTAGTCTGATGCTTCAGCCACGAAACCATACTGTGTAGGAGCTTATCAAGGGCTAATAGTATCAAAGGCAGCATTCTCCTGAATACTAACCTGTGGAGAACAGAAGGAAGAGGCTGCTATTGACCTCATGTACTAATTGAGGATTTCCCACCAAGAAGTGGTTGGCCACTGAGTGAACACAAAGCTGTACTAGACTGGTCTGATCTACTTATGAACTTACATTAAGATTATATTCTTAAGAATCTCAAGAAGTGATGCCAAATTTTGCAATTGTTATGGTTTTGAGAGGTCTACAAGATACCGTACAAAAGAGTCAGAAAGCGCTACATGCCTTCACACATACCCTATCTTGTTCCTTCCCTGCCTTCTGCAATCTAGTCCAGTAGTTCCAGCACCATAAATCAGGCCCGGACACCAGTGCATTGGCACGGGTTATGACCTTGCACATCATTTTCAGGATGCCCAAGTCTCTCAGCTGTTCTGGAAATACAGCATCAGATGACAAGACTGGGCTTTGAAGTTTTTACTTCTTTTTACATCTTGTGATGCACATCTTCATGGATTCCCAAAAAATAGTTCTCATACCAAGATCTCATAACATTGTCTTTCTCTCAGTGACTGATGTGAGTGCCAATACGGATATAGTCAAAAGGCACCCTGCATATACAAGATGGAGCTATTAGCAATTTTGAGAAAACCTCAATGTTTGCAATACTACAAAATTTTTAAGACAGCCTTCCACCCCCCCACCCAAAAAAATGCAAAAACAAACACCAAACAAACAGTCCTCTGAGAATTCTCAGTGTCCATGGAATGGGAATGGTGGCTGTTGAATGAGAAATGAGAAATAGATGGGGTTGGAATGGAACAGTGCATCTTTGAGGAAGGCACACATGCCTGACTGACTGAAACTTTGAACAGAATCACTGTACTGCAATATTTTGTTGCAGATCTTACTTCGTTTCTCTCACATTAAGTCTTCAAATCTGAATTATCAACCTATCATTTTGTACCTAAAGCAGGGACACTGTCTTACCATAGTATTATTTGGTATGGGCAGCTCTCTGGTGGAGGCATGCTTTCATGCTTCAGAGTGGAAGGGGAATGTAGAATTTTTCAGGAATAAAATTAACTACAACTTTGCATGTGGGAAGGTATGGGATGGATGAAATGGAGATTGAATTATACCCATCAAATGTTGCATTTTTTCCTAAGCGCTCAAGGGACTTCACATCCACTACAACTCTATAGGAGAAGAACTGACACTCAGAGAAGAGGCTACATAGTGATTGTCCTGACTGTTAAAACAGAATAAACAAACAAACAACAACAACAATATCAACACACATGGTCTTTACCACTTTGCTATAGTAAAAAGGATTTGATATGTTGCTATTCCTTTATTCTTACCATTCATTCCTTTACCACAGCAGTGTATCAGTGACCTCCCTTTTACCCCATAACAACCCTGTGAGGTAGCTTAGGCTGGGAAGATGACTAACTCATCACAGTCACTAAATGAGCTTTGTGGTTGAGCAGGGATTTGAACCTAGGACTTCCTGATATTGGTCCAAGAATCTATATGAGGCCTATGCTATATTGTTGGCTGTTGTCAAAATGTTTCTGAGAACTCTGTGTAACATTTGAGTATGATCCTTTATTTCCTAACAAAATCAACACTGAAATAGATCTACAATGGAATTATGAAAACCCTACCATAATAAATAGCACTTCCTTTAGTAGTTTTCAGCAATAAGCTATAGTTAAATGTTAAGTGAATGAGACAGAAGTTGTACCCATGCTGGTGCCTTCCGGAAGTGCTCTACTACAACACCATAATCTCCACCATGTGTAGAATTTATCTAGTGCTGTATGGTGAAAACAGCATCCTGGTAACCTTTACAACAACCTTATAACCAGTAGTGCTGTCTCCCATATTGCTGACAAGGACCTGATTGAGAGCCAGTGACTTGCCTAAGGCTACCTAGTGAGATGTAAATTACGTATTGAATTTGCATTGTGTTAAACTGTAAATAGCAGCCATTGGAAGAACACTGTGGAGGATGTCTGTTAACCAGTGGCATCTTTCTTTCTATGTGACAAAGCAGCTTTGAAGAGTGATTTTCATCAAGATCAGACTATGGGAGGAAAAGGTCATCACCTTCCCTGCATGCCATAGTTTCAATCTTAATCAGCCTCTCCCCAATGCTATTTGCTAACTGCTAGTTACTTTATGTGTGTGTGTGTTTTCCTACAACTTCAAGTTACTTGTTGAACACAATGTGCAGTTTGGCCCTAAGTGTTCTTCTGATGCAAGATCTGATCTTCACCTCATTACACTGCACTAGTTCTAGCACAGATTCATCCTTACATTCCATGCCTAATGTAGGAAACAGACAGCCTTCTGTTTCAGATTAATTATGAGTTTCACAACCCTTGACACTTGGCTTGTTTCTCTCAGAAACTGTCAGTGTTTTTGCTATGCAGAGCATTGTTTCTGTGTTGATCTCAAGCAATGAATGAAGCAAAGTAGGTAATACGACACTTTTTGTTGGACCAAATTCTGTTGGCAAAGATGTGCAAGTTTTTCAGATGCACGTAGTCACTTCAGGTAAAACAGGGACATGGAGAGCAATCCACCAGGGGGACATGCAGGCGTTGCTGTTTTTCATAGACCTGTTAGTATGGGCACATAGCTTCTGGCCACACAGTTGCTCTGTTTTAATTTTTGATGCCTATAGGAAGCTCTCGCCCTGCCAAAATCAATTAGCTATTGATTTGTTTCATACACAGTTAGTTGTAAATCATGTTGACTTAGCAACTAAGAGCTTTCATTTACTTAGCAAAATGACTCTGCAGCCACTTTATTTGAAGAAGGAGGCAAAGACTTAGTTCTCACTGGGGTAGTTAACTTGTGATTCTTTAGTACCACTGTAGACTACAGCTGGTGCTCATCTGATTGAATGCTCCCGCAACACAACAGACAGGTTGGCTGGCATCCTTTTGGTTTGTCTCAAGTAGAGTAGATCATTTTATCTATTGTTAAATGGTTGGTCAACAACATAGATAAATCTAATGGATTCACTGGGTCTACTGGTCAGGACAAAACATGATTTAGGACTCTGCATGCAGATCACACACACGCACTGTAAAATTGTATGTTGGTTTTATGTACCTTCAGCTTGACTCTGACTTATGTCAGCCCTGTAATATGTTGTTGTTGTTGTTTTGGCAAGATTTTAGAGGAGGTTTGGCATTGCTTTGCTCTAAGGATGAAAGAGTGTGACATTCCCAATGTCATACAGTAGGCTTCCATAGCTGAGCAAGGATTTAGATCCTGGTCTCGTGGAATTCAAGTGCAGCACTCAAACCTCTACAATACATGAGAGGGTAAGGAGAACTTGCCCGTTTGGACCTGTCCTTCACATACCACTAAGTAACCTCTTAGTAAACCTGCATGTTTGGCATTAGAAAGAAGAGGGGCTACATAGACCACTCCTCCATTCAGTTTGAAGCCCAACTTAATTAGGGCTTCAAGTCCATTGGAGGAACTGAATGAATATACAGGCTCCATTCTCGTTCATGCCAAATGTCCGGCTGTGTCAGTGCTGGAAAGTTGTGGTTGGCTAATACATTCTTGCTACCATTCATGTTGTCACTGAACATGACAGGGAGTTTACCTGTTACAGCCCGGCTAGAAAGAGTTCCAAAAAACAAGCATCTTTGATATGTGTTGTGCATTCCCCATACCACCAACTGTCAGGGACTGTCTTGTTTAATCCTCTAGCATCCCACTTTTTCCAATTGCTTTTTAAGTATCCCACTTTCTCTTTCCTCTTTTCACTTTCCCTCTTTTTCCTTAGGATATTTCAATTGTTGCAAACTGAGTTTAAAGTGCAAAAGTAGTTTGTACTCAATTAACTCAGCAGGAGGGAGAAGAAAAGAATGAGCAGAATCTTGGCCTCCCCAGTGGACTCTGGCAAAAGCAAACTGCAGCAGCCTTTCCTAGCTTGTGTTCTTCCTCATTAATAACTTTTGCCATTTTGATCACATTCTGATGTTGCTTGACCACACTTGTCCCAGTTTTCATCTGTGAAATATCAAAGGGCATGTTTGTATTTTTGCCAGGTGTTTGCTTTGTGCAAAAGTTTGCCACACCATGATAATGGTTTGTAATTTTTAGATCCTCATGGCAAGGAAGGGAGCTGTCATACTGCTGATTCTCTTTATTGCTGACTCAGAGGAAAGCAGAGACTGGAAAAGTTGTGGTTTTTTTCCTGATAATTGAGATTCTGGGAGTTGTAGTCCAAAATACAAACATTTCTAGGTTCTGAATTACATAAGCAGCATTGTTGATATTAACTGCTGTCAAGTTGACTTCAACTTATGGCAACCCTTTGAATGCGAGATCTCCAGGTCATCTTCTTCTTAACCTCCCTGCTCAGGTCTTTTGGACTCAAGGGTGTGGCTTCCTTGATTGAGTCCCATCCATCTGTAATGTGGTCTTCCTCTTTTTCCCACCTTACCAAGCATTATTGTCTTTTCTAGTGAGTCATGTCTTCTCATGATCTGTCCAAAGTACTACAGTGTCAGTTTAGTCATCTAGACTTCTAGGGAGAGTTTAGGCTTGACTTGCTCTAGGACCCATTTGTCTTCCTAGCAGTCCAGGGTATCTGTAGAACTCTTTTCCAACATCACATTTCAAATGAGTTGGTTTTCTTCCAATCAGCTTTCGTCACTGTCCAACTTGCACAACTATATGTAGAAATTTCAGATACGATGGTATGTATCGCCCTAACTTTAGTATTCAATTACATATCTTTATTCTTCAGGATGTTATGTAGATCCTTCAAAGCTACCATTCCAAGTCCTAGCCTTCATCTGATTTCTTCATTGCAGTCACCATTCTGATTAATGACTGAACGAAGGTATGGAAAATCTTTATTTCAATGTAGCATGCAAGCTTAATTTGGTCCTTCCTTCAGTGGTTATTAATTTTGGGTTTTAAGTTTTTATTAAGAGTTTTCCACATAAAAACAAAATTTTAAACAAAGATCAAACAAAGAAAGGAAGAGATAGAAAACCAGAGGGGGTGTGTGAAGAAATTAGATAGAAACAACATACAGGAAAAAGTAGAAATATGGATAAATGACTTCCAATATTGTTTTCAGCTTTTATACTCATAAGATAATCCTACCCTGCTTTCTAAGGACTAACTCATAAATTTCTTCGCTAACCAACTCATATTAGTTCTTAAAACCAACAGTTATTAAATCATTTTCTTTTTTCTTTCAAACTGCATTTTGTTTCAGCACATTGGTTCTGCCTGAGAGATGAGAAACAAGGACACCCCAACTCCAGCCGCCACAGGTATAACAACCCAGAATCCCCTTTCTTCTGTTTGCAGCCAACAGGTCTGTTTGGGGTAAGCAAACAGTTTGAGAGAAACTGGTGCCTTCTGTGTGACCTTGCAGTTGGAAATGGCGACTACTCAGGTGCTGTTAAAGCAGAAGAGTAGGGGAGAGAGAAAGAGGTCGCTCCAGGGAATGCCACACAGTGCTTTTACCTCTCAGTGACCTCCCAGAGAACTAACTAACTCTCTCTCCATTTGGAATAGATAAGGCAATGATCCTGTTTATCCTCCCAAGCATAGAGGCTTGTGTTTACAGGACATGGTGGGTGGAGAAGAATCAATAGCCCACTTACCCCTACCTTTCTGTTTGACAAGGGCTGGATCACAAACACGGCAGTGTGGATCCCATGGACTTTGGAACAAATATTACTAGAGCTACGAAGAAAGGTAGCCTGAGGTCTCCTATGATACCTTGTGCTCTTCTGGCAGAATTTCTGCAATATCACAGAAATATTGGAGTAAGAGGGAAAAGTCCCAAGGCCACAGATCTTTCTGGAATCAAAGGAGGTGGTAGCACAGGCATAGGCATATGCATATCCCATGAGACTTATTCTGCATAGCCAATGGCAAGGAAGAATGCTGGAAGCTGGAGTCCCAAAACTTCTGGAGGGCTTCATTGTTCTCATACCTACTTTGAAGCCTGGAGACCCATCTCTGCTCATTTCCAGTTGGTGCCAGAGTTTATATATGTGTTGTGCTTGTACAACACTGGTGTACCAAAAAATCAAGAGTGAGGGGAATGAAGACAGAAACTGAGCCATGGTACTACAGTGGTTTGGGTGCTGCACTACAATTTTGGAGACCAAGTTTCAAATACCCACTCAGCCATGGAAGCCCACTGGGCAAGTCACATTCTCTCAGCCTCAGAAACCACCCTACGGTGACCCTATCCTGAGGTTTCCTTGATGGAATTTGTTCAGAGGGGGGTTCTCCTTGCTTTCATTTGAGACTGAGAGAGTATGACTTGCCCATAGTAACCCAATAGATTTCCATGACTGAGTGGGCATTTGAACGCTGGTTTCCCAGTGTCCTAGTCCAACTCTCAGACCAGTGTACCATGCTGGTCCTCAACATATATTATATATGTCCTCTAACATAAATTAGGAACAATTATACATCAAAGCAATTAAGAACCGAAGGTGCTTTGTGGTTTGTAGATAATTTTGCACAACACGGAGAGAAAATGTTATCAACCACACAGACACAGACAGGCAGATAAAGAGAGAGGGAGAAAGAGAGAGAAGGATGATCATACTGCCTTAGCTGTCAATTAATACTTATAGCTTCAGCTGTATACTTCATGTACACAGTTCTAAACATAATGTATTAAAAAACTTTTACTCATTCTAAAACTGATGCCTAAGCCTGTTTTCCTAAGCATGTTTTCCTCTACCATCCACTTCTTTGTTTCCTTTTCTGTTGTGTGTCTTCAAAACTGCAAGACTGTTCAAGCCTTTTAGATTGCAAGCAAATATTGCAAATATTATCAGATGCTGTCAGAATGCTACCTGAACTTCACTGCACTGCAAGGATGAGGATAAGAGTAAAGACTTGCCTTTAGTGGGATATAAAATAAATACGGTGTTGTAAAAATATCTACCAGAACCTGTCTGAATGTAGTTAGGGTCATAGCAGAACTCAAGCAGTTAATCTATCATGTGAATATTCCTACTTTGACAAACACTGTTTGCGAACTACTTGGCACAGTTTGAAACCTTGCCGTCATCTGTGCTCATTGGCTCTGAGACCAGATTACCATAGTAATGCTGCCACCTGCCCTGGGGCTGTGGCATTGATACTTCCATGGAGGGAGCAAAGGGCACCAAATCAAGCATCTGGGAAAAACAGGGACATTCCCTACTCTCATAATATGTAAATATCAGACAAAATGAAATCTTCCATAGCCAGACCTGCCTCAAAGCCTTCCAGAATCCTGGAACCTGGCTCTGTCCACCCACTCCCCAGTCACTGCCATCAGCTATGCTATCAGTACAGTACAAAACCAGTTATTCTCAGTATAAATTTCCCATGATTTCTTTTTTTTTGTTATTAGGGTTTCTAGGTCGGATATGGGATGGAACTCCTCTAACTCACTAATTCTGAACAGATTATAGACCAGAAGGATGTACTGTTAAAGCTCTACCAGGCCAAAGGTACCAAACCCTAAATTTCAGACACTGCCACTCTCTTCCAACATGTTTATTGCCTTCCCATTTGGGGCTGTGTGGAAGAGTGCCCAGCTCTGTTCTAGTTGCTGGCACCTCCACACCCTGTCCCCCTGTTCGCAACTGGTGAGGTGATAGCCTTGGTGGGAGGGGCAGCTGAAGCTGGCGTTTGTTGGGATTTGGAAAGTAAGGGAGAATGGGTACCTTCATCCTGTTTGGTGGAGCTTTACAAAACCTCATCCTGTTAAACTGTTCAGGATGAAAGTTACCGGAGGCCTGACTTGTATCCAGCCTGGGAAGCCTATTTGTGATGCATTTTGAAGGGTCACTAAAATGGAACACAAAGTACAATACTGATAGACGATAACAGGTGATAACAGATTTTGCAAACCAGATAAATCCATTATAAAAATTCCACTTTGAGACAGAGCAAACAGCATATGCAGATTCAGCACTAGAACTTTTCAACAACCTGCATTGCTACTGCACCCTGCCTTTCTGTGGCAGTAGGAGGCACATCGAGAGCTGAGCAAATTGCTGGCAGAAACTGGGTGTGGCTGCTAGGCACTGTGTTAGATAATCATTCTCCTGTGAATGACCCATATTTACTGTTAGGTGAGCAACTGAAAAGTACACAGAGCTATTACATCTGTAAAGCCATTTTCCAACGAGCTCTGCATACATGTGCATTCACATTATGTCTGTAGACTCATGCGTATACATTCAACCCCTATGATGTGGCAGCTTTCTTTTGTCCTCAGTAAAGTCTCTAAAACAACTTCAGTCTGAATATTGCTAAGGAGTCAGGAACAGCTCATTTACTTTCCAGTTTTTGTCCCCTTTCCTTCAAAGTAAAGGAGTATGGCACAGGGATAAGAGCACAGGCTATTCAGTCCTCCCTCCACATTTGTGGGATTCACCTTTCCAAATCTGATTATCTATGAGGTACTCATGTGCCTTCTCCCTCATTCCCTTGTGTTTTGCAGGACATGGAGAAGAAAGACAAGTGCCTGGACAAAAGGCAAGGAAATGGGGGGGGGGGCACACGCACACCTTTCTTCTCCCACTGGAACTCTCCCCTCCCGTTTGTTTGTCTCTGGCCCTAGAGCACAAAAGGTAAGGTAATGGGAGGGGGCAGCCCCAGAAAGGAATGGGAGGAGGATTGTGGTGGTGGGGAGCTATTCATGGTTTTTCCACTTTTGTGAGGGTTCTATGTCCCAAGCCCTCATGAAAGTGGAGGGGCCACTGTATATGCAGAAGATCCAAAATTCAGTTCCTGGCATCTCCAGTTTAAAAGGACAAAAGCCATAGCTGGATGATATCTTTATTAGGAACAGTCCCAAAATGCCACAAACAGACTGTTGAGTTCTTCAGAATTCTTCATCCAACTAGATGATAGGGAATGAGGAAAGAAACAGAAGGAAGGAAGGGAGGAAGGAAGGAAAGGAACGGAACGAAATGAAACGGAACGGAAAGGAAAGGAAAGGAAGAAAATGTGGCTATATGTTATAGCAATAAGGTCTACAGCTAAACTCAGTTCCAAAATAGAGATTGTAGACTGAATGAAGTTATGCAGATAGCACGAAATAGGTGAGTCGGAGAGTATCTTTGCCTGAGCTCCTAGACAGCTGCTGACAGTGGGAATAAATAGTATTAGGCTGACCTAGTATATGGTAGGCTCCTCTGTTCTGATTAGCACAAATGGGAATAAAACTATCCTATTTCATAAAATGGAAGGAAGAAAGAAAGAGGAGGGTAAAAAAAGAAAAAAAAATATGTGGCAGTACCTTTAAAATTAACCAGTCTTTATTTTTGCATGAGCTTTCGTGGATATAAACCCACTTCTTCAGATGCAGTACAGAGTGATAATAAATGCTCAGGTACAAAACCGTATTTGTGCAGTTGTGGGAATGGAATGGAATGTTTCATGGCTGTGTTGTCAGGATAAGTAGTCTAAAAATTTAAAAGAGCTTTTCAGAGTTGGTGTTGTGTACATCTGAAAGGAACAACTTTTTTTTTTTGGTCCTAGAAGCAGGACAGCTCTTGGCCATCTTCTTTAGGGGTCACACCCCATGATGCTGTTCCCACAGGAGCACTATGGTCTGAGAAGAGTGAGCCGTCCAGGCTCAATTTGTTAGAAAGCATCCTTTCAGTGCCAAAGAGATGACCCAGAACATTTCTGTGTACTTATACTCTGGGACTGGTGTGCACTTCAGGAGTGCATCAAAGGATGGTCTTGGCCTGAGCAACTTAGTTTCCCAAGAATCTGGTTGGGAAATCACACTGCCCCAAGCTAAATGCTGCACAAGAGATACTGTTTTTGAGTCAGCCAAAAGGTCAGAAGGCACTTCAGTCATCTGAAGTCTAGAACAGAGAGGCTGAATCCAGAGATCTCTAGAGTGTTTTCAAGAACTGGTGGGGTAGGCGGGCAAGAATACAGAACTGCTCATCAAATCAGAAAGCATACTTTATGCGCAGTGATTGGCCCCACAGCACAAATTCCCTTGGAAGTTATCTGGAAGGAAGATTGCTTGCTGGGGCAGCAAAAGTAGCTGGGAGACTGGAAGTGGGCTGTGGCTACATCTTGATAATTCCTGCTGCAAAGTATCGATCAGTATATTCTACAGTTTATCAGATTATTTTTAACACACATTTCAGAAAATAATGGCTGGTACAAGTCAGGTAGCTTGCAATTTTGTAAATTTATGGGAAACCACCAACAAATACCAGATACTGTAGGCTATGTTTCAGGGAAGGAACTGGCAAAACTGCCTCTGAGTATTCTTTGCCTAAAACTGTATGAAATTCATGGGGTCTCCACAAGTCAGCAGGTGACTTGAAGGCACATGTACACATATATTATTGCCAGCAGTATATAAGCAATTTTCTATTTTCTCAAAATAAAAACGACACTGACAAAATATCAGAGATGTTAAAAAAGTCAAGAAAGATTCAAAGATATTGGTGTGTGGGTGTGTGTGTGTGTGACAGAGAGATTTCAGTTAAGTTCATATGTAGCATATGGCTGTTTTATCTTATTTTCCTTAATTCACTGCATCTATGTGGCAAGGGAGATTATTCTTAGCAGAAATGTAGATGGCCAGGAGGAGAGCCTTATTTCTCTCCTCCCCAAGGATGTCGGGAAACAAAAGTCCTATTATGGTCAATGGCAACTTTTTTCCTAAGCATTCAAGTTGCCTTTGGGGTGTGGTTGCAATGAAGGTTCTGATTGTCCTGATTGAAATAAATCTCTTCCCTCCCTGAATATTGAGTCCTTGGTAAGGATCATTGCCAGTCACGCCTCTAATTAATCACAGGTTTTTTTAAAGGAGCCATAGCTACATGTTACACATTAATTGTAATGTGCAGTTCAGTCTGCAGAAGTTCTGACTTTTTCATTACACATCCACCCCGTTTTGACTGAGCAGCAGCAACAGCTGGTCAAGGACCACAGATCTACAAGTAATCATGAAATTCCTCCCATTCCCAAGTTGAGACATAATTACAGAAGCAAGTTAATGTGTGCCAGTTGTGACTCAGGATGCTTCCTTCCATTGTGTTTAGTCATTTCATGGCATCACCACCGTGCTGTGCAACAGTTCCAGTGGGATGGGGAAAGGTAAAATGTGAACCCTAATATTAGCAACTGAACTAGAAGGATGATCCCGCAGGCCTCTTGGACAGAGCATTCTCCTTTAGGAAGCTTGCAACACACGGTTCCTGTGACTCAGTAGATATCAGAAGTTTGCTTAACCCAGTCACCTCACTAACTCTAAGGATGCTGAAGAAGTTGTGGCAGAACTTAGAAATGATTCATTAGGACAATTAGCATTGAAGGGTAGATGGTATATGTCTATGAAACCTGTCCTGTAGGCTCTGGGAGAAAAGAGACAGCAAATATCATGATGAATTTCTAGCGATCCACTATTTAGTAAAAGCTATGGAAGATAAAGTACTGTGCTGTGAATAATAACTGGTTTATTCAGGTACAAGCCTTGTTTTTTTTAAGCAAGAGTGTATTTGTTTTAAAGCATGTGTCTCAACTTCTCATTCATCAGATCTTCAAGGTAGCTATGTAGCATTGAGCCAATGGATTAGAAAGACATTGAAAAAAACAACACAGAAAATATCTCCCCTCCCTTTTAAACTGGTCACCCTGAAGGATTCTCTCCTTTTGTTGAGAGGGGTTGCAAAGTGTGCCTTACAAAAAGACTGCCACTGTGGGTTAGTTAAATTTAAGCAATTGCTTTCACATAGCAGGAAAATAAACATCCCACTGAACTCCTTTTGCATTGCAGAAGAGTTATATAAATGGAAAAGTGATGCCCAGACTTGCTGTCTCCATCCCCAGGATAATTATATTGAAGCCCAAGCATAGGGAAAACTAAGCAGAGATCAACCAACCCAGGGGTTTGCAGATGACAAACCCTTCTAGTGCCAAGGACTAGCCCTCTTCGATCGTTCATCTCTGAGATTTCAGTAATGTGTTGCCTTTGTTTCTGCATTGCTATAATTCTGCATTTTTCTAACAAATTAAGTGAATGTGAAGAAAGAAACACTAAAGCTACCTTTGTCAGCTTGTTCTAAAGATGAACCGGTCACCTTGCCCTACCAGACTGGCCTCTGACAGCTCTGTTTTCAGTCTGCCCAGTCAAACCATGACATCTGGCCTGGTCCCAAGTATAGACACCACACAAAGGTTTAATAGGCATTGCCAAGAACTCCTGCCTGCCTCCTGTATTTGATTATTCAGGAAAGGTCATTGGCAATCATCCAAAGGAGAAAAAAGGTCTGTTCAATGCTGGTATCTAGTAGGAAGTCACTAAGGAAGAATGATGAGGCCAGTGGTCCAGCCTCATAAAATGAGTTGACCTATGATGTTGCCTTGTCAGAGAGCATTATTTTGCTGGTTGGTTTTAAAGGAGAACACAGAGGTAGTGCACATAACTAAAACTTAAAGAAAGAACCAGTGGGATACATTTGTATTTGGACATCATTATTTTTGTAGGAACAATGTTCTGGAAATCAGAAAGGGCATAAACAAAGCAAGAGAACCGAACTAAACATGTTTTAAAAATCAGCAAGCTAAAAGATTTCTAAAGGAGCAGCCTTCACCATAAAATTCCTATGAATGGCAATATCAGGCCTCAGAAGTAATGCAGCAGTGGAGTCATATTGTTGTCTCTCTGAGCCAAATGCTGAAAGTGATTTTGAGATGGAGAGTGAAATTAGAGGTGTATCAGAAGGATTTAGGATTGCCAGGTTTTCAAAATAGCAAGGAGGGACAGTCAAAGTTCTTGGTACCTAGGATTAACAACAAGTAGCTATTAACAAGTTCATCTTCTGCCGAAATACCCAATGAAAATATTGATTTCTGTTAACTTAGCCATGTGTTTCTCTGTAAAATTAATATGTCTTCCACATTTATAGATTACATTTCTGTCCGAATGAAGGGCCCATACCCAAAAATGCAAGGTGTTTTTTGGCATCTCATTCCAGCTATGTAAAAGTTTTCTGACCCTCAAAGAGGTGACATCCATTATAATAAGGGGCATCTCCCAGCCCTAGAAGGACTGAATGTTGCAGTAATGGGTAGCTTCAACTGTGCTCATTGTTGTTGTATTCCTTCAAGTCATATCTGATTCATGGGAACCCTAAGGGATTTTCTTGGCAAGATTTATTCAGAGGGGATTTTGCCTTAGCCTTCCTATGAGGCTAAGAAAGTGTGACTTGCCTAAGGTCATCCAGTAGGTTCCTATGGCTGAGTGGGCATTCAAACCCAGATCTTCCAGTGTCCTATTCCAACACTCAAACAACTATACCACACTGGGTCTCAACTGTGCTCATAGACTAGGTAAGTGCACGTTCTGCAACAACCACACTTCCTCCCCCTCCTCTTCATTTACTGTATATCCTGCTTCTTCCCACTCCCCAGGTCTCAAAGCCCCTAGCATAGTTAGTCATGGAACTGACCACAGGGAAGGGATTCCTAGCTGGTGCCCAGGAGCTGGTGCAAGTTATGAGTATTGTTGAATCAACTGTCTTTTCAAATTAAATTTGTATGCGAGTGGACAATTACAAGAAAGTTGGATATAATTACACTTGACTTCAAAAGAGAAGCTTTCTTTTTAAAAGTGGGGGGTGGGGAAGGATGGTAAAGAAAGGAAAACTTAAGAAGGTCAACTCTTCTCAGAGCACTTGAGGGTTATTGAAAAGAAATTCAGCTGGAATGTAAGCTATAGGTCAAGAAAGGCAGTATTAGCAAATCTAAGAGGATACTAGCAAGGCTAATGAGCAGAGCCTAGTAAGCCAGAAAGCTTTTGTCATAAAGTAGATGAGTGGCCCAAATGAGGACAAAAAGGATCAGAAGCATAGGAGAAAAATGTGAATAGATAATGTAGGATACAAAAACAGCTTGATGAACATATTGCTACAATGATAGAGAAACTGAGCAAAGTCGTTATGTCTTTCTTCAGAAGGGAAGGTCCAAAGCACACTTGTGCCTGACCTGAATTTCTTCAGGAAAAGAACCTGAAAAATTAGGAAAATGGTGAAAGAGATAAGGGTCTAAGGCAGTGGTGGAAATCATGCAGCTTTCCAATTGTTGTCAGACTACAAGTCGCAGCATTCTTCACCACTGGCCGTGTTGCCTACAGCTGCTTGGCGTTGCAGTCCCACAACATCTGAAGGGCTCTATAGTTGACACCCTTGGTATAGGGCTTATTTATCAATTATTACCTTATGATCCCATAACATGTTAACAAAAATTGACATATTAACTAAAATTAACACTTGGGCTGGATGGTATTTGTCCAGGAACTCTTTACAGACATTCTTAGAAAAATTTGTCCCCAAGCCTGCGATCTAGATCTGAAGACTGGAAATGGTCAAAATGATCCAGTTTTTAAACTAGGGATCCAAGGGAGTTCCAGGAAATTAGAGAATAGTTAGCTTAACATGTCTTCTGGATAAAATGGTGGTAGTCATTATTAATAACATTATCAAGCCTATGGAGCCAAGTTTGCTAAAGTAGAATCACATGATAGGTGATTGTCCAATAAATAGATCCTAGTGAATAATCCACTGTAAATATTGATTCGATGCCAAACTGATACTTAACATTCTTACCTCAAAGTCACTATGCATTTCAAAAATTAATCTTTGGAAAATATCTCTGAAATTCACAATCCAAAAGGTAATGTTTGAAACTTTGGTATTTAAAAATCTGTACTCAGATTCATAAATCTTATCAAATGTTGAATTCATATAAAGATGTTTTGGCTTTAATTGCTAGCTTTTGTTGTGGGGGGAGAATGGGAAGAGCCATCTTCCTTGGGGCTCATGAGTCATTTTATTTAAATCTATTCTGTTAAAAGTCTGCAACCATTGGATAACACTGAGGCTGAAGTGGAAACACATTGACTGTGAGCAGTTGCAGGTTGTGGACGAGTTGAACAGAAAATTTATGTACGCTCAAACAAGGGGCAACCCAACATTAAACAGACCTGAAATGCAGTTGAGGAAGATTTTTCACCTACAATCTTGGCAGAGATGTGAACCTCCCTTGAAAGGTGATGTTAATATGATACTGTATAGAAAGGAAGAGAACAGGAGAAAATCTGAAAGTGCAACCATCTATTGACAGCTGCTTCTACAGAAATAATCAACACCTTGTTAGCTAAAGCCACTCTATTCTGCCAGAAGAACATGACCACTGGGCAGGTTATAAACTGGTTTAGCAAGGTTTTGGCACTTTAGATATATACTCCTTTCTAAAAGGGCAGAACCACTGTATCTGCAGTGTACAATTTCCCAGGGGTCTCTCTATGGGCTACACCATATGTGACTGTTGCCCTTCTTCTAGTCTTACCCAAATGGAGCTCTTCAGACATTTTAGGTGCATCCTTCTTCACCATTGACCATCTTGATTGGAGCCAAAAATCTGGAGCTCATTGGGTTGGGAAAGATTGTCTTTATTTTCTGGCTGCAATTCTGAAGAAACAGATTGGTGCTGGCCAAACAAGCTCAGTGTAGCTGGACAACTTGGGTGGCTGCATGCTGATGTCTGAATATGCCCGTAGCCAGAGTGATGTGATCAGACTTTCCAAGAGAATGCTCACCATTTAGCCTATTTCCAAAGGAATGTTAATGAGTGTAGGAGGCAGTAAGTGGAGGATGGCCTGTTCCTTTGATCTTTTTGCTCCCAGGGGAGAAAAGGGGACAGTAAGAGGAGTGCAAAGGACATAATTCTGTGGTGCTGGAGGGGATTAATGCGTTCAACAAAGAGAAGAACACCAACATTACCTGAAATTTTAACTACCAGATAGTCAAAACATATAGCAGATGTGATGCTGGAATGTGTACCATGCAATATGTGGGCAGGATGGTAGGTTCTTTCATACAGTTGCTACAACAACAAAATTGTACGTCTTTGTACTGTTGTCCGACAGGATGTATGTGGTCTCTGAGATAGCATCCCTAGCTTGGCCTTCTTGAGATGTGTTCAACCACAACCTCCCTCATCCTCTGCCAGTATGACAGCTGGCCTGCAGCTTGAGGGTGATGGGAGAGGCAGGATATACACTCAATAAATAAATAGTCCAAAATCTGAAGAGTGCTGGGTTGGAGGAGCCTGAAGCCATATAAAAAAACTGACATGTCCCAGGTCATTTCCGCACTAGCCTGTCAAAGCTGAAAGTGGAATAATAGCACTATAACAGGCTAGTGCAGAAATGGCGCCAAATCCAAACAATTGCAGAAAGATGAACAATTCTATACCCTTAAATCAAAATGAGCATGGAGCTTTGTGCCCATACTCACTGACTACTCCATCTATGAAAAAGAGAAAAGCCAACTTACAAAATATTTGAGTGTTTGTACTTAAGGGTTGACTTGGGTCTTGAACATCAGGGAGGTTTTATATATCTTTGTGAAAAAGGCAGGCAGTATATATCTATTTCAGTAATTGTACCATTCTTTTCTAGTTTTAAATTGTGTAGCTCATGATGATCCATATATCTATATATATCTATATATCTATCTGTATATATGTGTGTGTGTGTGTGTGTGTGTGTGTACACACACACACACACACACACACATGTATTTAAACAATCTGTCCTATGCTTCATTTGGTTCATCCTTCTTGATTCATTTCTTCCAAAACAAGTGATATTGCTGTAAATACACGTCATAAACAGTCAAGAAAATTATGTGGCTAAACATCATAATATTGTAATGAGTCATGTGACACGGCACCATAAACAGGACTTTAACAAAAAACAACAACAACACACAAATGAACAGGATGGGGACTGACAGTGAGCGGTGACTGATGCGGAGCTTTTTTCATCAGGACTTATTGGTGAAGATCTTTTCCAGTATTTTTCCTTATGTAACTATAATGGCAGAGAGCCACTGTAGTGTAGCGGTTTGAGTGTTTGACTGCACAATCAACCAACTGGGACAGAGCTCTGGGGAAAGGGGGGGGGGTAGGAAAATGAAAAAATTCTGAGTGGGAGGGGAGAAGTATTACCGGCATTATTGTCTCATGACCAGCAGCACTTCAAGTTATGTATGAGATATGATGGGGATCTTGAATCACAGAAGACATAAGAACCTTCTGATAGGAGGTCAGTTATAAAGCAGAATATACTATACTTTAGAATTCTTGAGGCTTGATCTCGTACCCTGATATACCAGCAACTAGCTGTGGACAACAAGTACAGCCACTGTACTTGAATCATGAAGGTTTGATATAGTTTGGGCACATCAAGAACAGCCCAGGATGGAATGCTGTTATGTAATTCCATCAGAGAAGGATGGGGCACACAATAGATTTCACTGCTATTCCTCACTATGGCCCTTGTTCTTTCTTGCCCAAGCCATACCTGCTTTTCAAGACATGTAAAACAGATGCAAGTTTTCTCCATCTAACCCTTGACAAAGCCAAGAGATGTACCGAAAATACTAAAAATGAAAAAAAAAAAATTTGATAAGGTAAATCAAAACAAGAAAAGTCAATGCTGTCGATCTTGTTCTGGAAAGAAGGGTGCCTTTTGTAGCAGATGCGTAAGGAGGCCTTTCACTCTACACAGTTATAGTACTATAAACCCACTTTAACTGCCATGACTCTATCCTATGAAATCCTGGGATTTGCAGTATAAGGAAGAGCATTTAGAATTCTCAGCCAGAGCGCTTTAGTGCTTCACCAAACTACAAATCCCAAGATGCCATAGGATCTAGCTATGTCACTTAAAGTGGAATTGTAATGCTATAATTGTGCAGTGTGAAAAGACCTGAGCTCAAAACCTGTGGCACTGAGGCTTTCCTACAAGTAATAGAGAGCATTGCTCCAACCCAGAAAAACTGAACACTGAAATTATGTCCCAAAAAGTCACTTTCATTAGACACAATCCCAAGTCTTGCTATATTATATAGACTAACATAGGTATCATGGCATAAGATTTCAAAGACTAGAGTTAACAACAGGGATTTAAAAATAATCTGAATGTGACAGGGTTGTCTAAAGTCTCATCTACAGTTTGAAGATTTTGGTGAGAGGATTCTGAGTAGTGAAGTTAGAGGAAAATGAAAGGCAAAAAGTATAGGGTGTGACAATTTTGCTAATGTTGAAATTCATGTCAAATCTTTATGGCAACCATCTGTAAAACACTGAGGATGGTAACACAAACATCCTGCCACTGGTAAGATAATATGAGCAGTGTGATTAAAAGCACATTATATAATACATAAACCAGGGAGAAGCAGAGCCAAGCAATGGCCTTTGGCAAACTAGACAAAAGGTGGGATATAACTGTGATTAACAATCTATGAAGGCTCTTTATACTGAGTAAGACCATTGATCAGTACAGCTTAGTATGATCTAAGCCACTTTTCTTTAACTAATTGCCTTCCATATAAGTTGGAATACAGCTCCCACCATCCTCAGCCTGGATATCCATTGGTCATGCTGGCTGGAACTGGTGAGAGTTATAGTCCCAAAACATCTAGAGGACCCAGGTTGGGAAAGAGTGGTCTAAGCAGGCTAGCAGCAGAGTTCCTTCAGTTCTTAGGAAGGGGTCTTTCCCATTACGTGCTAACTGGAGATGAAAGAAACTGAAACTGAGATCTTCTAGATGGAGAGGAGGGACCTCGGTACCGATCTATGGTTACTCCTTCCCTACTAAGAGAGTTTAGGGATAGGCAAGATTTACAGAGGATACAGATTTGATATCCTGATGGTGATATTTCATGAGCCAGGAGTAGAGGAATTAAAAAGGAAGCAGAGCCATGCCCTTCCCTTAGAGTCTTCCTCCACTGTTATCTGATGGCACTAGCCACTCCACCGAACTGCAACGAAGAGAAAGAAAGCAAGAAAGAAAGCTGAGTTGTTGCCGTTTCTGTGCATGTGTGCACACGTGTGCATGTGTGTTCAGGTCACCTGTCAACTTAAAGGCAACCCCACGAATTTCATAAAGTTTTCTTAGTCAAGAAATACTCCGAGGTGGTTTTGCCCCATGGTTCTGCCCAAAGTTCTGTCTGCTTCTTTGTCTCCTCCTCTCCCAGCTAATCATTGTAAATGCTCTGTGGCTTTAAGACCTGGAGCCTGACTTTGTTTCCTGCCCCCATTCCTTTGTGTTTGGTATTGTAAGCCTGAGGGCAAGGACTATGTGTATGTGTGTGTTCTTTAAACTGATCTGAATGTTACTCTGGCAGCCTTTTTGGCTGAATTCCTGTGGTGTGCCTTTCCTAAGATGAACATATGCGGTTTTCTGGGGAACAGCCAGGTTGAAATGTTTAAAATAGAACCAGAATTTCCTGAGGATTTCAAATGCCCAAGGAAAATCCCCACAGATTCCCCACAACGATCAATATATTGGTTGTTGTGGGTTTTCTGGGCTTTGAGGCTGTGTTCCATTAGTATTTTCTCCCGACATTTTGCCTGCATCTGTGGCTGGCATCTTCAGAGGATCTGAAGATTTGTATATATTTTTCTTGGGCCTATAAGGAGAGCTAAAATGGGTAAAGATGAGTTGAGTTACCATTGGTTACTGAGGTTCCTGGAACATCTGAAAGGGTGGGAGCTTCTAACACTTCCTCTCTACAATAGACATCATCACTATTATTTCAGATTAACAAATTTAAATATTATTTTCTTTCTTCCTCCTATGTTGTTCCCCAGGTATGCTTATCTGCTGTACTTTGATCATTTACGTTTCATCTATCCACTTTTGGTCATTCCTTGACTCCTTGGGATAAGCACTGTCAGTCAAGACAGAATAAAGAAACAAAACCATCGTGAGACAACAAACTGAACATTCTTTGTGCAGGATGTCACTGTAACTGCTATAATGCCCTAAATCAGTGGTTCTTAACCTTTTCTTTACCAAGGACCTCCCTAAATATAATTGGTTGTGGGGACCCCCCAAGACATAAGATTTAAATATTTGAATTTAGATTTAAATATTCAAATATCTATTTGTTAAAGGCTACTGGAGACTATGATTCAAATCCCCACCCAGATACTGGGTGACCTTGGCCAAGTCACACACTCTCAGCTTCAGATGAAAGCAAAGGCAAAACCCCTCTGAACAAATCTTACAAAAAAAAAACTAACAAAACAACTATGATAGGCTTACCTTAGGGTTGCTATAAGTCAGAAATGACTTGAAGGCACACAACAACAAAGTGCTGCTGACAGGAGGAGGTTCTTTCTAGCCATCATGTCTTTCCCCTTTGAAAACTGACTTAAGGTGACACTAAAGTGAAATCATGATGGAGGTTTTCTGAGCAATATTTGTTGACTTTGCCTTTTTCTGAGGCTGAGATATTGTGACTTGTTTGAGGTCACCCAGTGGGTTTCCGTGGCCGAGTAGTGATTCAAAACCTGGTCTCCATCATTTGGGTGTGCGCCCATGTCTCTTGCTGTGTTCCTTTTGTCAGGGATGTTGGCAGTGGGATGTGTGCGTGGGTGTGGGTGTCAAAACAGCTCCCTTGTTTGCAAATGAAGGAGAAGTTTGGATGAATGCACGTGCCTGCCTGTTTGTCCCTTTTATCAGGGATGTTATGGTGGAGTGCAGGCGCCCAAACTATGACTCTGGAGCCCAGGGTTTGGTCTTAAGTCTTAAATAAAACCATTAAAACAGAAATGTAAAAAATAAAACAACAAAAATTTATTGTATAATAAGTTGCTTAAACATCTAGCATGAGGCTGGATCCATACACGGTATGGTTTAACCCAACTAAGTAACACTTCTCCCTGAATTCTTTCTATACTGCCAATTCCTATCAAGCCAAAGCTCCTTGTTTCATTTACTGTCCCTCTTTATCATGTATCCATTCCTGACTGGCGTTATCTCTAACTATTCCTCTTAAGCTTTATTTCACCCGTTTCAGCCCCTGCCCCTATCTCTGGGCCTTTCCATACTACACTGTTATAGTGCTATTATTCCACTTTCAACATCCTGTGGAATCTTAGGTTTTGCAGTTTAGGGAGGGGCATTTAGAATTCTCAGCCAGAGAGCTCTTTGGCCTTAGTAAACTACAAATCCCAGAATTCCACAAGATGTTAAAAGTGGAATAATAGCACTATATTGCAGAAAGGCCTTCTGTTCCATACCTAACTATTTAACAGACAAACCTCTGGTTTTATATTCTTTTCCCCATATGCTCCCCACAGGATTCTGAAGGCTGTCATTGGCTGGCTTTACTCAGGTTTGCCAGCTCCTCTCTTCACACCAACCAATTATCTTTTAGGCTAATAATTTTCATCCAAGCTCAGTGCTCTAGCCATTGCCCTGTCATGTTCTCATTTTGGTTTTAGAATCTAAATTGATATGCACTATTTTTATTACCATTCTTGTTTGTAAATGTATCTAAGTGGGGCATGTACCTTGCTTAAGGTAACTCCCAGTGGCCTAGGCCAGGCTTGAACATACCATGTATAAAGTTTCAGGGCAAGAATGTGCCCAGTGTCAGAGACTGTAATTTGCCTAATAAGTTTCTTGGTTTGTATTTACCAAGTTCTTTGTTTAGCATTTTACTGAGGACACTCCTTCCAGGGAGCTGGCACTGACAAGAGTTTTTCTGTGGAAATCTTTCCCATACAGTTATTGAGAAATCAAAGATATTGTCTAAGAATCTCAGGCTTGCAGCCATATGTAATTTTCCACCTGTTTTGCTTTGTTCTCAAAAGAGCTGGAACAGGCTCAGAAGCAGATTAGATCAGGAGATCTTAGACACACATTGCTTACAAGAAAGAAAGAAAAAGAGAGAAAGAAACTGGTACTGTGAGTGCTGTCCAAATGACAAATGGGTTGACTTGTTCATTCATCATGAAGACATACTGAAATGGGCTTGGGCTAATGATAGCCATACCTCATTTTGAAAGATCATTTCTATATATACACTGGCAAATTATAATCTGTTTTCCCAAATGCCAGAGACTTGGTTAAGCAGGAATCTTCTTTTCACATGTTTTCCCAGTTATACTATACCAGTTCTAAACACAAGGGTTAGAATTTTGTTGGTGATTCCAGTTACACAAGTGGTTGGTAATTTTGCTAGCCCATATAACAAGGTTTTTGGAACCTCCTTGCACAATCATCTTTCTGGACTGTGCAGCAGTCCTTGAGGATCTGGAAAGATTCGTGGACACGGTTCCACCCTTCCCACACCAGTCTGAATGCTTTGATTCACTCACAATCCCATGGCATTACACCAGTCTAGCATTACTATTCCTGAGGTTTCTGCTTGGTCTTTGTGAGCCTGCTCTCAGTAGCTTTTTGGCCACGAACAGCTTCTGGGTGGCCACACCGTAGGCAAAGTGTCACAAAGCCGTACAGATGGCTAAACTTTTCAGTACATCTGGAAATAAAAAGTTGGAGTCCTATGGCATGCCTATGATTTAAGGTCTGGCTGCCTGCCTTTCCAGCAGAGTGCTCTGCCTTCCTCTGTTGGCAAAATCATACCACAGCAAATGTGCAGATGATAGTGTGTGGGTGGAGGGAAGCTGCATATATACCATAGTAATGTTTTATGATGATTAACTCTTTAGACTGGATGTGTATCATTGCTTTTAAAAAATCTGGCTGTCAGTAGAATGTCTGGATCAGCACAAAGTGTCTCATACCAATGTAGTCACTGACCCAGTTAAGTATACCAAGTACATCTTACTATGCAGCATTTCAGCTAACTGTACTGCCTGAATGGGCAGAATGGGCTATTACCGTATATTTGGTGGCAAGTTGGTTTGTGCTAACACGTATAGTTTCACAATGGGCTGAATAGTTTTTGGAAACATAGTTATCTTTTATCTTCTTCCAGGTATACACACTTTGATGGTTTTTTTAATTAGCCACACCTTGCCATGGTGAAGTTTCCAGTAAAAGCACTGTAGCACCTGAATGATGCACTACAGCCATTACAACTCCACGTGCTAAATCCTATCTGAATAATATATTTAACACAGCAGCAGATCATAGGAGCAGGCATAATGATGTACCCAACCCACAGGCACATAGCCAAGTCAATACTTTGAAATGAGGGCCTCCCACTCTACATGCTTCCAGGCATGAAATGTCACAATGTTTGGAAATCTGAAAGCGCAGCATGGTTGTGCAACAGAAAATTTCCTTTCTGACCTCCATGAACTTACCTAAGTGTTCCAAAAAAAAAAAAAACCACACACACACACAACACCCTAATTTGAATGCATTTTAAAACCTTCCTTAGGCAGAGGTGCAAATCATGTCTCCATTCCTTTCTCATCTGCATATCTCTGGTACTAGCATTGGCAGTGGCTTTGATCTCTTTGTTACTCATTTGTTGGACAATAAAGTGCAATTATGTGTTGTTTCCTTTAAATTTCATTATTCTTGTTGATGCTGTTGTTATTATTCCCTGTGGGCTGGGAAATTTTGTTAGTTAAAATAAAAGAAATAATTTTTCGAAACTCTACCAAAAAATGTAGGGCAGACCATACAGATTTATCTGTGATCTTTGACAGAAAATTAGAAGCCATCACATTTTAAAGCACCTTATCAGATCATCCTCAGATTCTTAAATGACTTACTTAATATGACACCAGACCATGCTTTTTCCCTGGCACATTAACAGATCTGGAACAACCATTACCACTTCTGGCCAATAGGTTATTGTTGTTGTTGTTGTTGTTTCTGTTTATTAAAAGTTTCAAATTCAATAAAACAAAACAAAGATGAAAAATTAGGAAAATACGATAAAAAGATAAAACGATAATAGAAAAAGAATAACAAAAATAGTAGGAAAAAAGATTTACATTTGACTTCCAACTTTCCTAACATTGATTGTAAATGACTATATGAGACAACTTCTAAAATTACAATTACTATTAACATACTTCTTCAATTTTGCCAAATCTGCTAATTATCAAAGCCTACAGTTAACAGCATACTTTCTTTTTTGCTGCAAAAAGTTAATTGAAGGTTCCTAGTCATTCACAAACGTCACCAAAGATTTTCTCAAATCGGTATTTTTAGTTTGTTCATTTCAGCGAGGTCCCTCTTTTGATGGTATTGCTGTATTTTTCCATTTCTGTGCATACAATAATCTTGCTGTGGTGGTCATATAGTGAAGTATTCTTCTATACTTCTTCTCCACTTGTTTGTCCACCTGTCTTAGCAGAAACACTTTAGGTTTCAATTGGATATTAACTTTCAACATTTCCGGTATCAAATTATATATTTGAGGCCAAAATTCCTTAGCATTCTCAAAGTTCACCACATCTGATAAAATGTTCCAACCTGTTCACATTTCCTACATCCATTAGAAACCTCTTTTTGAATTTTAGCCAATTTTTATAGAGTCGCATATCAATGATACATGATACATATCAATGATACATCATCTTATACATCATCAGCTCTCCTTAAGCTCATAACATGATGCACATTTCATTCCTTTTGATCACATTTTCTCTGACTGTTCCAACTGTATATTGTACCCAATATTTTTTGCCCACTTTATCATATAATCTTTAACTTGTTCCTGATCCATCTCTATTTTTAACAAAAGTTTATACATCTTACAATCAAATGTTCATTGCCTGTACATAGCTGCTTCTCAAATTCAAATTTATTCAATTCAAAATCATACATCTTTTTATCAATTTTAAATCTTTCAAATATTTGTCTATAAGAGTACCACTGAAAACTATAACTCTGTGTCAACAATTCTTCATCAGACTTAATTGAAGATTGACCTAGGTTGGTTATTGTAAGCAGATGTTGATCTCAATATATCTTTGGTCTGATTCAGCAGGGCTTTTCTTATTTTTTATGATTGCTAAGCCAAACACAAGCAAGTAAGAAAAAAATACCTGAATTCAAAGGAGGAAGAATTCACCAATTAATCATTCCTGTCTTGACCCCAGATTGATGGTATATCCACACTACATAATTATAGCAGTTTGATACCACTTCAATTGCCATGGCTCCATTCTGTGGAATCCTAGGATTTATAGTTTAATAAAGGACATAGGATTATTTTAGTGCACTCCTCTAAAAACTAGCATTAGAGCTCCCTCTCTGAGAATTCTAAGTACCTCAGGAAATTACAGATCTTAAGATTCTGTAGAATTGAGCTACTGCAGTTAAAGTGGTATCAAATTTCTGTAATTCTGTAGTACAGATACACCTTATGTTACCAGAACATTGGCCTCATTGAAATCAATGTGGGAAATTAATAGTGAATCAAACGTGTGTAACTGACTTTGGTAGGAATATAGGGTGAAGTTCTCTGTTCACCAACTCATTCTAGCACTTGATTTGAAATGCACAAGATGTAGATGTTTGTTTGGGTACAGTCCTCTTACTGTACCAAGGACTTCAGCATCTATCATCTCTAGCCGGCACAGCAAACAGTGAGTTCCACAACACCTGGAACACCACATGTTCTCCATTCCTGTTTTATAGGATGTTAAAAAGACTGCTACTATGTAATAAAAGAAGATCATTTTGATGAAGTCCCCACAGATTACTAGACTTGCAAGCCAAGCGTGATCTTTCTTGCCAGCAATGCCTATCAATTAGGTAAATAATCTAAGGTTCTAAAGCTGGAGTGGGCAACCACGGCGATTCTACGGCCCAATTGGCTGCCCCACAATCGCTTGGGGGCCACATGGACTGCCAACAACATTCAAAAAAAGCAAAACCAGAAATGGCTGGAAGCCCACTTTTAGATATGCAAAATGTGCATTTTTAAATGTTGAATGGGTCAGGGGGCTGCAACCTATTTAACAGGTTAGTTGCCATTCCTGAATATTTCCAAATAAGCCAATCTCTCGTTTTGTTGTTGTTGCCATGAAAAGGGTTGTTTGGGAAGTCTGGAGAGGCTGAAGGCCTTGAGGGCTGCATGTCACTTTTATCACTGCCTACACTTCACTGAGTTTGCACAATCACATGTGATTGGAGTATCACACAAAATCCATATGATGCCAACTTTAAAGGTGCTGCACTGGCTGCCTATATCTTTCTAGTTTGAATTCAAGGTGCTGGTAATGATATTGACAGTCCTAAATGGATTGAGATCTTTACACTTAAAAGAGTGCCTCTCTGTATAGGTACATGGCCCAGAATTAACATCTGTTGGAAGGGCTGTCCACCGTGTCCCATCAGTCAGGATGTGGGAGAAGGCCTTCTCTGCTATTGCACCCCAGTTATGGGACACCCTCCCTTTGGAGGCCCGATTGGCACCAATATTGGTGCTGTTTAGGCACCCGATGAAAACATGGTTGTTTATGAAAGCTTTTGGGGCCTGATTTTACAAAAACCATCCCATGCACCTCATTTCAATTCATTTTGCCCTATTTTAAGCCTTCTAATCTGTTTTTTTACTTCACTAATTGTTTAGTATGTTTTTAGTCTTTTAAAACTATTTTAATTATTTATGCTCTTTTTAATTATTTGGATTGATTTTATTGTGTGGCACCCTGAGATCTTCAGATAAAGGGCAAGGTGTAAATATTTTAATGATAAATGATAATTTAATAATAAAATAAAGAAATAAGATTATACTTTGCCCATCCTTGTTCAAAAGATACAGGTCTCTTTTCAAATGTTTTAATGATCACTGTCATCTCTTTATCACTGCTCACCTCACTGAGCATACACAACCATCATTTACATGTTATGCTTTTGGCACTTTGATTGTCATTATAGTTCCTTGATGTAGTGTGCTTGCTACTCTGGTACAAGAAATGCATCTAATTATGCTGATGGCTTGTTATATTGGCAGGAGGCCACATGATAAACCACACCACTATCCTCTGAAGAACCTAGTTATAGTAAAAACAAACCTTTTCCTGGGCTTCCATTCCCATGGATGGAGAAGCAAATAGAATAAGCCATCCTGCCTGTCTCCACTCATGCCTTTGTTGTCTTCTGTACTGCCAAATTTAAGACTATAAGTTCTTGAGGCAGGGATTTGGAGATCTTCTTCTTCATCTCTTTACTTTCATTACCCTATGTTGTTCTTGTTGTATGCCCTCAAGTTGTGTCCAACTTATGGCAACCCTATGGTGAACCAATCATGGGGTTTTCTGGGGCCATTTCCACAGTAGACTGTTATAGTGCTATTATTCCACTTTCAACATCCTATGCAATCCTGGGGTGTGCAGTTTAGGGAGGGGTCTTTAGTGCCCCTCCCTAAACTGCAAACCCCAGGATTCCATAGGATGTTGAAAGTGGAATAATAGCACTATAACAGTCTACTGTGGAAATGACTTGGGACTGATCACATGTAATATATCCAAGGTCACTCAGTGGGTTTCCATGGCTAAGCAGGGAATTGAATCCTGGCCTCCAGGGACGTAGTCCAGTGATCAGACCACTACACCACATTGGATCTATGCAACATTATAAAAGAACAGTTGTGTGACAGTTTAAAGACTAACAAATTTATCATTGCACAAGCCTTCAGGGACTACAGGATTTAGGCTAAAGCCTTAAAAAGAATTTCAATTGCATGTGTGTGAATGTACAGAGAGAGCAGGGACACATGTTTGGGGGTGGGATTGTACACAGTAAGGTTAGTGGGAAATTAAATCCCATAAATACTGACAGTGACAACTACATAACAATAGTCTTTCAAACTGCTGCAGATAACACAAACATCCAGGCATTAAGTAAAGCAATTAACACATGTATTGTGATAGCAAGCCAGTAATCTAAGTCAATCCTCTCGTGACTGAATCCTAATAAACTATACTTTCACAGTCTCTCACTCTAATCTTCCTTTGAGCTTTCTTCGCTCCACAATGGCTACTTAAAGGTCAGGCAATTCAGTGTTCTGGGAGTCTGATGCATTGTCTTATTGCGTGATTAGCATAACCACCACCGGCAGCAGCAGCATAACATCGTGCCTTTTCTGCAGCCCTGGGACTCACAGCAAATTACAAAAAAAAGAGAGAGAGAGAGAGAGACAGAGACAGAGACAGAGACAGAGAGACAGAGAGAGAGAGAATGAAGCAGATACTGCTAAAGACTCACATAACTGAAAAACACAGAAGTTAAAATATAGTTAACCATGAGATTTCTATTGTTATTAGCACAGTTCAAAGCAATTTAAAAACATATTGATTTAAAGCAGCAAATATGAACAATATGTGTGTATGTGCTCTCAAGTTATCCATTGACTTATGGCAACCTCATGAGTGTCATAGAGTTTTTGTAGGCAAGGAATAGTCAGAGGTGTTTTTGCAAGTTCCTTTCTTTGAAATATAGGCCATTTTCACAGTACACTGTTATAGTGCTATTATTCCACTTTCAACCTCCTATGCAATCCTGGGGTTTGCAGTTTAGGGAGGGGCATTTAGAAATGAAAGGCCCCTCCTTAAACTGCAAACGCCAGGATTCCATAGGAGGTTGAAAGTGGAATAATAGCGCTGTAACAGGCTAGTGTGGAAATGACCTTGGTTGCCAAGAGCCCATATCAGAGGCATAGTTACAAATGTGTAAGTACATCTTGTCTCCTGACCTGACTCCCCAGACATACTTGAACAGACAGCAGCCACATTCAGTGATGGAAATGTGTTCCACTGGTGATTGGGGTGCAGCAGTGTGATGGTTCCAGACCACTCCCATCAGCAGCCTCCAGGACACTGAGGAGTTGCAACAGCAGTCCTGCTGCTGATTGTTGCACAAAGATTACTGGTGGAAGGGGATTGGCATGTCACACTGCTGTTCCTCAGTCACCAGCAGAACAGACCTCTGTTGCTCAATGCAGCTGCTGGCTACTAAGTTAGGTTTGGGAGACATTTGTGATTGTGGCAATAGTGCCACAATTATGAATACAGGATCAGGAGCAGTTATGGACCCATAGGAGGTAGGATTCACAGGATGTAGGATGCCAGTCAGTGTTTTGTTTTTTAATTAGAATGGCATATTCTGTGCAACTGTAGCGGACACTTAATGTATCATACTTAATAACATCACTACAATCTGTTGTTTGTGACATTACCTTCAGGACGTCTGTGGGGCCTTCTCATATGAGATCACAAGGGATTGCCTTTAGGTCTCAGGTTTTGGGCCTGAAGTTTCGGGGTCTGGAAAAGTCCTCACCTAGCAACCCTAGTTTTATCACTTATTGGTAGTTTTATGTTATTTGTAGGCTGCTCTGGGAGTGGCAACACTTAAGGACAAGGAATGCATTCCCAAACAACATACAGAAAACCCCCATCTTTTCCCATTATCTGATGACTTGCTCTTTTGACACCTCCAAATGAAGGACAAGTTCCATTAATTTGATGGGGATTCCACTCTTTCATCAGTTCTTCTTGCCTTGGAACTGCTTGCACATGTGCTGTTTGCAAAGCGCACTGAGAGGGAAAAAAGGGTTCTAAGCTGGCTAAGAGACCTAGCAAACCCTGTGTGCATTGGTCCCAAGTAAGTCTCTGTAAATCCTTCATGCTCCCTACAGTATAGTACGTGGGTTCTATTTTTCACCCACTTCCATGTTCTGACAGTGCCCTAGCCCCTAACCTGACAGATAAGTGGAGGAAGCCTGTATATAGGTTATTTGAGGGACTGCTGTTACTGCCCTGGCTAGTCCGAGCTTTGGGGATATTAAAGATATCCCTTGATATCACAATTCGGCTGCACTTCTCTATTCATCTCCAAGTACTTGCGAGGTCACCGGACAAGCGCGTAAACAAGCTCGGCCATTAATAGCCATAATATTCAAACTACAATGCAGGCAGGCCAGAAATAGCTGACTCACTGCTTTAGGAGACCTCCAGGCAAGTACTCTAATTAGGTATGCACTCAACCTACAAAAGAGCCTCTGCCCCACGATGGCAGCTTGATGGGTAAACTATGCAATACCCAAGTACTCTGCGTTTGCATACTGGCTACTCTATTGAGAACTGCTACGATAACTCAGTCATTCAGATTCTGACCTTTCAGAGGCTTTGTCTCCAACTCCAAATCTATTGTTTTCCCCCAAGTACGGCATAGCCTGCAATCACAATTCTCCTTATAAAAACCCTTGATTCCGAGACCTTCCTCGGAACGCTCCCGAGTTTCATCCCACCTTGCTGCCGCTTTGCTTGGCGAGCCTCCCCTCAGCTCCACGTGCTGAGCTACATCGCACCCCAGCTTCGCTCTCTATTTTTCTGGGCTTCAGGACAGGTGAAGTATCACCCAAACCAACAATCCCTCTAAAAATCCCTCTATACCACTCCAACCTTTATTTTCTTTGGTTATCTTGTGTGAGTGTGTCGCATACACTGTTTTGCTTGTATTTAATGAACATCATTTATTATTTCAACTTCTGTGTTCTCCTCGACTCGACTCGACCCGACCCCGTAGACATAGGGTTCAAGATCTCGCTACGTTACCCTGCCTCTCGTAACATTAAGCAGTGCTCTGAGCTAATTTTCCCCAACTTTAGTTGAGCACATTTTGGTGTCCCTCCCGGGACCCCCCAGTTCACAGGGTAACACTGCCTCCATTCACATGAACTTGCCTCTGCTTTAAGATCAGAATGACAGGCTCTGCTTGTTGGCCCAGCTTTAAGATCTGTTAGAGGGGCAGGAACAGTGGACAGGACCTTTCTAGTAGTTGTCGTTTTCTTCTGAAGCACTCAAAGAATGCATGTCTGAGCCCTTCAATGGAAGTACCTGATAAGAGTTTTGAAATCACACCTGTTTTTAATAGCTGCATTTAATTGGTCATGCTGTTTTATTGCTGTGTCATTGCTGTGACTTTAAAAATAACTTTAACACTAGATGAGTTCTGCTTATATTGTTTTTCATTCTTTGAGCTTTAAAGTTTTATTATAATATTATCCATTTAATTTTTTTATTTTGTTTGTCACCTTGTCTGGACTTGATCTGGAGACAGACTGTATATTGGTATTTGAATAAACAAACTAAAATGCTCCTACGGGCCTGTCAAAAAGGCAGGTAACCAGTTACATGCTCTTAGCTCTTGATATGTTGAAGAACATACAGTGTTCCAGTGCTCCCTTATCTTCCTTAATGAGCACATCATTTGCTATAATGTGCAAAACAGCCCTTAATTGAAATGGAATGTATTCACATCAATGTGCTACAGGAATGTACTTGCTTTTGCAAGAGGCAAAGGATTCCAGTGGTGGTTTGGATGGCAGAGATTAACAGTAAACAAGTTCAGACAAATTTGGGCTGCTGATGACATACGTGGGAATTTACAGTATGACAAGTGAGAGGCATCGCTGACAGAAAGGGTGTGCACGCCTGTCAGATTTTCCACTTGAAGGAGTAGAGAGAGGGCAGGTAATATCAGCTCACTAGTTTCTATCAACTAAGCTTCCGGTGCAGTGTCCCTTAACTGAAAAGCCAATCACGAGAGAGTGATTGGTAACATTCACAGAGGGCCTGATCTGTTTCTTTTCACGAAGCAAAGTCTTGATTTCAGTGGGAGAGGAAAATATAGTATGAGATTAATCCTGGCCATCTGAAATAAATAGGACTAAAAGGTTTCGTGTTGGTTGGATTAAACCCTGTGATCTTTTATTAAAATCCTGTGGGACCCAAGGTGGAGTTTTATTTGTTTGGTTTTTTTCATTGCTTGTTTGTTCTTTGCATTTCAAGATGTCTCTAGTGCAGCGAAGTACACTATAAACCAATCACCACTGCCACTATCCCACAAGCATACTTATTAAAAAAAGTTATTGGTACACTGTCTGCTTTTCACTTTGTATACAGGTTGGTACTACATGATAAATTTATCCTTGACATTTTCCTACTAATTGCTGCTGTACTGTTTAAACTTCTTCTGAATGCATTTTAATGCCAGGCATATAATGATTTTTAGATATTTTAGTAATATGTTATTGATTTGGGAGTGAGTTGTGCACACATTTATAATGTCTTAATTGCCAACTTGAACACAGGTTTTATTTTTTTCAGAGCCACTAAAGAAGGAAGAACTAAAATACATTTACTATAGAATTTAAATATTTATGTTTTATTTGTCACTCCAATAAATATTTATAACATCTAGACTCAAAAATGGACATCTTGATTTTGTAAGAAGCACATTTTCAAATGACCTCTTTCATTTCATTGGCTATGAGATTCCATAACAGTTCATGTTAAATGGCCATTTAATGTACCCATTGTCATGAACTTTATAATGTTCATTGTAAAGCTAGTGTATCTATTTACCTATGTCAAATATGTCCCAGACTCGAGAATATCTGCATTTATTAATAATATGAACAACAAACAACATCATGGGTTTACACAGCAAGCTCTTCTATAATGATAGTTTTATTAGAGAAGTAGAATTTAAACCCAAACAATGGATAGTAGCAGTGACCAAACAAGATCATGTAGATGGTTTTGGTTGGACTTAGATAACCTTAAGCATCTCAAGAATCTTTGCTAGGGTGTTTTTGCTTCTTTGGGAAAACAATAACAACCATGTGAGCTGCAAGACAAACTGATGGGCTCTGGGTCTTCAAGTTTGCATGTCTGACACCTACTGATAAAGGTGCCAGGTGGTTTGTTGCAGTTTGTAATGTAATTCACCTGCTTGGTAGGGTGAAAAGCAAATGGAGTTTTGTACTCATGGAGTGAGCAATAAAAGTTGGAAAGACAATAAACCCATGCTTGTGTTGTTCCTGGCAACAGGTCTGGGGACTGGGCTGTTCACACATATGAATGTGTGCGCGCGCACGCACACGCACACACACACAGGAAAGCCATGGTACACTGTTAATGAAAAGGACAAAGCAGTAATGGATTATCATCTTCTGCAAGGACAGCCCCATGCCCTGACATTCTGGAGCCACTAGCTAGAATCCACAATATCTTATATCCCAGAAACAGAACATACGGAACCTAAATAATGGAAATTATGTCGAATTTTTCCTTACTTCAAAGAGATAAGAATTAGTGTTAATTGCAGTTCCTAAGAGATTGGAATACAACATAGGTAGGTATGGGGGCTGAGACCATTTCTGTTAATAACCAAAAAGAGGATCTCGGACAAATTGCTGTGTTTCAATGTCCCTTTTGTAAAATACTGTAGATCCCTCTCTACTGGCTGCTGGAAATGTCAATTGTTTGTGGGCTGGAGGAATACAGATTTTCTGTGCCACATTGCAGCAGTGTGTCAGCAGAAAACAATAAAATAAAGTTTGACCATGGAAAGAATGGGATTCACCTCTAGTTGGTGTTACTGTGGCTGTGTGTGCCTGCCTAAAGGAGGCCAAGCAAAGAGCAGCTGTATCCAAAACCCATTACCGGGCATGCCTAAACAGCAAAACAGTGAGAAAAGAGGGAGAGCAGATAAGCTTGCCTCAACAGCTACCCTCCAGTATGTCATAAGAAAAGGAGAGAGTAGGAAGAAGCCTTCCGGTGATCTCTAGACAGGTTCAAGATGTTCTTGTGTATTTATGCAAGGCTTTCCTGATCAGTTTCATTTCACATGTGCATATTGTTTAGTTCTGAGTGAAATGTTTGCTGAAACATGTTGAGCTTCTCTTCTTTCTTGTGGTATAGGAACCTGTCCCTATTCATCCCTTGTTATTTCTGCCTCTAACGGGGGAGTGTTTCTACTGAAAGCCAGCCTGGTGTAGTGGTTGAGTATTAGATTACAACCTTGGAGACCAGGGTTCAATTCTCCACTCAGCAATGGAAATCTGCTAGGTGGCCTTGGCTATGTCAGGTACTATCAGCCCCTGAAAACCCTGTGATAGATTCATCTTAGGGTCAGCATAACTCAGTGATATACTTAAGTCTTTTATTCCAAGTCTCAAGTCAAGTCTCAGGTCTCTACTTTCGAGTCCCAAGTCGAGTCTCAAGTCCTTGCAAGATACTTTCAAGTCAAATCTCAAGTCTACTCTCAAGTCTGAGAGCCAACTTTATATCCCAATCTATATTCCAGAATATCTGGACAGAGTCAAATAAAGTCAGTTTTAACAGTTTAAGCAGAATTGGCCCTCCACATTTGTGATTTTACCATCTGCACGTATGGACATGGAGAATAGGATCCTTCTTACTTCCCACTACTGAAACTTCAAAAGCTTTAGAAGGAAGGATCCTTCCTCCTCAAGCTTGTTGCTTAACACATTTGCTGTTCCCCTTTGACAAATGCACCCTGCAGTCTGGGGGTGAGTCTGTTCTTGTCTTCTGCTCTTAGGAAAAGTTTTAGAAGGCTCTTCCGATATGCAGCAGCACAGGTTGCTGAGCAGACCTCATGCTCACCTCAAGCCTAACCCGTTTGCTGTTCTCCTCTGAGAACCCGCACTTTGGGCTTGAGACAGATTGTCATGTGACCAGTAGGCAAAAAGAGATGGAAGTGTTGTTCAAAGTCATAAGGTTTCTGAATGAATGTGTTATGTTACTGAACCAAGGGCAACAAGTCAGTCACTAAAACTATACAAGTCTTGAGTCGAGTCAGTACATCATTTATTGCCAAGTCACTGAAGCAACTTAAGCCTGACTTGAGTATGAGTCAGTTGACTCAAGTCTATATCACTGCCATAATTCAGAAATAACCTGAAGGCACACAACAGCAACAACAAGTGCTTGTACTGAGATCTAGATACATATTCAGCACAATTGTTAGCAATTTCAGCCCTGGCTTCTATGTATGAATAATTAATAGACTTTTCTTACTGTTTGGATGAGAACTGCTTCAGCCTACTGTTCAAGCAAGAATCTGCACTTCAGCTTGTTCCTCCAAAGGAGGTAGCCTGGGGGTGGAGGAGTCACATTTAAATAAATTTCCACTGCCCACTGTCAAAATTCAAAGATGGCTGCTTTTCCAAGATGAATGAAGAACAAAACAGAATTTTTCTTTATTAATTTATAATTTAGGAGAGGGCAACTGAGCAGGTCCATGGGAATTTTTTTTTTATCCTGGGCACTTAGTGAACTGCACAGACTGCCAAAACAAGGGGTAAAAAACAAAACAAAATTGGATATGGCTAGAAGTCTACCTTTTTTTTTTTTTTTTAATATTAAGGGGTACAGCAGGGTATAAGTAATTTCCAAGTGAACCACTGCTTCCAACAGTGGCCAGTCTTTCTTACAAAAAAAAACAAAAAAAAAAGAGGAAAAAGGGAGGGGCAGATTGGGGGTGAGAAGAATTGGGGGCTGCACAGCCTTTGGGGGTCATCCCTTTCCCACTCCTGATACAAGTCATTAATAGATTGCAATGCTGGTTGAGATCTTGCATCAGGAGACCTAACTATGGTAGCATACTTACATCTCCCAATGCTACCTTCCCCCCGAAAACTACCTTTTAAGCCATGTAGTCTCCCCTCCAACAGGAATTTCCAAGGTGCCGGAGAGCAGGGTGATGATGCGTCCTGCCCTCTACCAGTGGTGAGGTGCCTAAAACAATTGAGGGCAAACCCTTAGCAAAAATGTTCCCCATACCTCTTGGAGTTTATTTGGGGGCAAAAATAACTTTGCAGGACATCATGCAGTGCGCTTACAACATCATAGCTACTGAAAGGCAGCCACTTGCAGTCTTTAATACAGAGGAGGCACTAACATGGCACATTGCCCCCCAAAGACCTTGGAGGGCTCATCTCCATCACATGCCCAAATATTGTCTAAGAAACATGGAGGGACATTTTTGCTATGGATTTAGCCCCCAGATTGTTTTAGGCCCAAGAAAAGCCATTTTCCACAACTCTTCCAGTTCAATTCGTTGTGAAAAAAATTACTCTTCCTGGGCCTAAAATGGCTGGTGATGGGGATACAAGCATCACAAAACTGGCTTACACCCTCAGGAAGATGCCTCAGAACATCTGGGGGCATTTAAAAAAAAAACTTTGGGATAAAAATAGCACTGGGGGGCTGTGTGAGGCCCACCCCTGCTTTAACACTTCCTTTTCAACTGGGTTATCTAGTTCTGGCTTTAAAAAAAGAAAACCAAATCAAATCTTGAAGAAGACTGTGGGAAATACTCCAGAAGAGAGTTCAGTGATCAGCAACCTGGAAAAAGAGAGGTCAGTAGGTCATTTCCATTTGAGCTGGTGAATCCTGCAACTTGAATTTAGTAGCTGTTGAAACAATGCAAAGCAACTACAGAATAAACACATTATGCAAGCTGGGGCTGGTGTGGTCTGAAACTATTGCATGACATGGAGCTGAGTAAGTCACTACAGAAAGCCTTCACTCTTCCTCCATGCTGCAGCTGCGCCAATCCCCTCTTCCTTTCCCTTCCTCCTCTTCTCTCTGCCACCTCCTTTACTGTCCTCTGGCTGTGCTTTCCTTTCCTTTGCTTTGATAGAAGGCTACTTTGGCTACAATTCTTTAATTTTGCTGCCTACGATGAAGAAGAAGATGGCATTTCCCTCTCTCTCTCTGTCCCTATTCCTCCACCTCCATTCTATGTACAGAAGCCAGCTGGACTGGAAATTCAGTCTTACTTGAACATTGGAGATGGGAAAGTGTCCTATAAAACATACCAGGCATCAGGCTAGTTTTGAGGGCCAAGGGCAAGTTGGGGGGCATTTGTTTTTGTTGTATGCCGTCAAGTCCTTTCTGATTTATGGCAAGTGTAAGATAAGCCTGTTACAAGGGTTTCTGTGGGCTGAGAGTGTGTGACACACCCAAGGTCATAGGGAAACAGTTATGGGGCCCAGAGGGTACAGCCAATATGTTGCTCCTGCTACATCTCTGTTCCCGAGCCAATTGCCTGACAGTCTGCCTTACGGTGGGGTCAACCCCAGCTTTTTATAGGGTGAGGCAACATTCACCAACATTATAGGGTGAAGCAACATTTCACAGTCAGCAAATAAATCTCTTATGTGTGATAGATAGGAACGCACCTAGAGCTGCTGGAGAAAGTGAAGAGTGTCTCCAGGCCTGGGAATGGTAGAGAGAATTATGATATGATTGCTATGGTTGGTATATAACTGTATGTAGAATAGGCCAACCTGAAGAGAGGGCTACAGTTAAAAGCCTCTTCAAGTGATACCTATGAATTCTGAAGGAGAAAATAATCTCTATTTCAAAAAACATGCAGGGGCAGTTTAAAATATTTTGCTTTGTGAGGCAGAGGGGAAGGCTCAAGCCCATTCCCCAGTTCCAGGTACTACAGCCAACTGGACTGGCTGTATCTTGGGTGTTTTCAGATGCAGCTCTCATCCTGCAATCACATGACATAAAACACAAGATTTCAAGGGAAGGGGAAGGTCCAAAGGAAGTTGTCTTCAGTTTGTAACCTGACCATGTGTTCTGTCTTCAGTCTTATCAGGAAGGCAATCCTCTTCTTGGTGTGCGAGGATGCTAATGACACCTCTGCCACATGCCTTGTTCTCCTCACTACCTCCTTCCATGGCAGGAACTGGGGCATTGGAGCAGCTACCTCCTAGCTGCCCTGTCTGGCTGGTGGCCCAGGACCCTCACCCACCACAGGCTGGCCTATCTGTGTGCCTGTGTTACATGAGCAGAGCAAAGAACACACATACGGTGCCTGCCAGAATGCTTAGGCTGGCTGCATCTATGCCTGCTTGCTCAGTCAGAGACCTTTCCGAACAGTGGTAGTTCAAGACAGCTAGCCAGTGCTGCCATTGTGACACCAGCTCCAGAGGATGGGAATAGCTGGGAGCCTCAGGGGGAATGGCTGGATAAGGATGTGCCTCATCCTGGATGAGGATGAGGATGGAACTGGGGAATGGGCTTGAGCCTTCCCCTTTGCCTCACAAAGCTGTGCTACCACAGGCAGCAGTGGTGGTAGCAGTGACAGAGGTCCCTATCACACTACACTGTTATAGCACTATCGTTCCATTATAACTCCAGTGGAAACATCTTGTGGAATTCTGGGGTTTGTAGTTTAGTGAGGCCTAAGAGTTTTCTGGCTGAGAATTCTAAGTCTCCCTCCCTAAACTGCAAATCCGAGAATTCCACATCCTGTTATCATGGCAGTTAAAGTAGAATAATAGTGCTATAATAGTGTAGTGTGGTACAGCACTGAGCCAGCTCTGCAGACCAAATGCTTTTTCTGCAAGGTGATCCAGTCATGGATTTCCTGTGTGTCTCATCTCTTTTGGTCCCCAGAGTTCCTTAGTCCTGAGTTTTAACCTGACTATATTGTTTTCCCTCTTGCCAAGCAAGTCTTTTCTTCCTCAGCTTCTGAATGTTGAGTGTCAGGAAAGCACCCAGTGGTTTTGGAAGGTTAGTAGTGGCATTCTAATGATTCTGTTACGTGACCTCAGGCAGGTCACGAAACTTCATATGCCTAAGTTACTGAGTCACCAGTCATTTATATCTGGTGGTGAGAAATTAAACTAATCCATTATTGTTGCTCCCCTGGAACAATGAGATCATCTTACATAAAATAGGCAAGTCTTAGACAGCAGGACAATTGTTAAGACAGAATGATAGGTAGCTTTAAATTGGTTTTAGCACTCAGCTAGGCACTGTGTAGATGATAAACACCCATACTATTAGTACTTGGTCACAATCCATGTAGACAAATGTTACTGGCAAACACACTGTATCATAAAAATATAGCTATGCGCTATTTCTAAGGTGCTTCCTTTCTTGTCCTCACCCAAAACATGCTGCACTGCTTATGTTTACACATCTATGCCTACCACTGCTGCTCATTTGCTGTTCACGTACATGATGTACCTGTGTTCTCCACTCCCACACAGTTCTCTCAAGTACTTGTAACTGTCTGGAGTGTCCCTGGTTTGAACTTATTTGTAAAAATGTGATCCTTTGTCCTTAGCTGCCTGAACAAAATGTCTGTTGTTTTGGGCATGTGAACCTCATTTCTCTGCCCTTCTCTGCAGTCAAAGGCATAACTTTACTAAAGATTTAAACTGCTAATTTAAAATAACAATTCATTTTTCCAGGGAATTTTGTGAAGTGCTACAAAAGGGGTGGAGGTGGGAGCTAGGGATTTTAAACTATGAATTCTTACCACTCTCACTAAACTATGGTTCCCTACATTCTTTGAGTGAAGCCGTTATAACTAAATTGGCACAGTAACATCCATATTACAACTGCAATGCAGATATGTTCCAAGTCTAATCTGGGTAGTCCAGTAGCATTCATCAACCTAACAATAAAATACTTTCAGGCTATCTTACATTTCCTATTATTTCTAGGGAAAATACAGCTGCTAAAGAAAGATATTTCAAAACATATCGTTGTTTCAGAAGGAAAAATCCTTGTCCTCTTTTAGGAAAAAGCTTACCCTAGAATCACAGAATCATAGAGTTGGAAGGGCTGTCATGGGCCTTTTAGTCCAACCCCTCTCCTCACTGTGGGATTTCCAGCTAAAGCATCCCCACCAGCTAGTACTTCTAGTAAGCAATTGCTTCCACTCCCAAATCACTCTTACTATCAATGCGTTGCTGCTAATGTTCAATTTACATTTACTCTCCTGTAACGTCAGACTATTAGACCTGGTCCTACCCTCTGAGGCAGCAGAAAACGGCCTGCCCCTTTGCTCTGTGACAGTCCTTGAGGTGTTTAAAGGGTGCAATCATATCACCCCTCAGTTTTCTCTTCATCAAACTCAATGTGCCCAGATCCTTCAACCTTTTCTCATATGTTTTGTTATCTTATCATCCTCATTCCCTTCTCTGAACATGCTCCTACTTGTCTATATCCTTAAAGTGAGGTGCCCGGAACTGAACACAGTACTCCAGATGAGGCCTGACTAGTGTAGAACATAGTGGGACTATTACTTCCTTCAATTTGGAAGCTATGCTCCTGTTAATGCAAGCTAAAATAGCATTCGCCTTCTGTGCTGCAGTATCACACTGCTGATCAATTTATGATCACCAACAATCCCAACATCCTTTCTGCATGTAGTACTCCTGAGCCATGTATTCCTCATCCTATTCCTGTGCATTTGGTTTTTGGGACTAAATGTAGAATTTTGCATTTGTCTCTACTGAATTTAATTTTATTAATTTCTCCCTCATTTTCTAGTTGATCTAGTCCTTTTGAATTCTATTCTTATTTTCTAATAGGTTAGCCACCTCACCCAATTTTGTATTATCTGCAAGTTTCATAAGGATTCCTTCCACCCTGTCATCTAAATCATTGATAAAAATGTTGAGCAGTAACAGCCCTAGGACAGAATCCTGAGGCATTTTTCTTGAAACCTCTTTCCAGTTTGAAGCACACCCATTGAGGATGAATCTTTGAGCACAGTTTTTCAACCAAATATGGATCCACCTGATGGTATTTCCATCTATTCCACATTTAATCAGTTTGCTAATCCAGTTGTTATGGGCACACCTTATCAAATGTTTTGCTGAAATCCAGATAAATGATTTGCCCAGCATTCCTACTATCTACTAAATTAGTGATCTGATTGAAAAAAGATGGAAGATTAGTTTGATAGCATTTGTTTTTGATAAGCCCATCCTGGCTGTTTCTTGATCACTGGAAGATGTTTGTAGACAGGCTCGTGTATAATCTGTTCTACTATTTTTCCTGGTATTAAGGTCAGACTAACTGGTCTGTCATTTCTTATGTTTTTTTTTTTTGCCTCTTTTGAAGAGAGGGACAATGTTTGCCCTTCTCCAGTCCTCTGGCCCCTCGTCTGTTCTTCGAGGTTTCTCAAAAACGATGACAGTGGTTCAGAGAGTACAATACACCAGAAAGTAGGAACCAGGACACATGTGACCAAGCAACATCAGAGTGTGGTCAAGATGGTAAAAGCTATTAAATGAGGAAGAACACACAAGCTAGGAAAGACAGCAGCAGTTTGCTTTTGCCTGAACCTGCAGAGAAGGGAAACACTCTATCCCCTCTTCTCCTCTGGCCCTGCTGAGCTAATTGGGTGGAGACTGCTTCTGAACTTTGAACTCAGTCTGCAGCAATTGAAATAAGCCTGGACAAAGGTGGGAAATTGGGAAGAGAGAGAAAATGGGACATTTTAAGAGCAGCTAAAAAAAGTGGGGAGTCAGACAATTAATTGCAACTGACCCTCCCAAATCAGGGCAGTTGGGAAGTATGAAAAAGGTATCTATAGCAGCTCAAACTTCTTGGTATGGAAAGCCCTGCATGACTCCATATTTAGAAGACATCATTTACCATCATCCCTTTATGCCTGGCATGCCTGGCTTGCTCTGTTCCTATCAGTAGTCCCTAAGTTAGGGGTTGGTAATACATGATCTGTGGATCACATGCAAGGCCCAATTTGTTTCTGAAACCATCACCACCGTCATCATCCACAGTTCCTGAAGGTCCCCTGCCACCACCCTCAATTTTGCCACTGAGCCCAGCATCAACATCCAGTGTTTTCGCTTTAAAACTGCCATATTTTCCTTTAAACAAGGAGTGCACTGTGTTTACAAGTGGATTAGTTGCTCCCGGAAGGCTCTCGGAAGCATAATCTACTTGTAAGCAAGACAAGTGACTGCTTTAAAGGAAAAAAAAATGATCTGACAGTAGCACAACAATCAACATTTTGTGTTGTTCATTTAAAAATTTCACCCGGCAACATCTCTTATGGAAGAGTTTTAAAAAGTAAACTGCAACTCCAGAAGTTTTCTAGACATCATGGCCACTGAAATCTATCAGCTTCTACAGTTTTCCATACCTTTCTATGAATTGATTGTTGTGCTACTATCAGGGGATACAGTTGTCCTAAACTGATTCAGGGTGTTGCTACAGGGAGAGGGCAAAATAAGTGAATTGCCCCCCTATGAATTCTCCCTCCCATTAAATTTTCCATTATTCCTGGCATTTTTAGGATTGTTTTAACTCTAAATTTAGTTGAGCATTCAGAAGTACAAATTTAGACATCCAAATAAAAGGAGCAATTAAGGTTACCAAGGGAATGTGAACACAGCAAATAGAAGAGTTCCAGGTATGAACCATTTTCAATCCTTCATTCTCTGGAATGTTAGAAATTTGAGGACTGAAGGAAAATTGCATGGGGGGGGCAGAAATCTCATTTGGAGGGGCAGTGCCCTCATTTTGCTTCCCCTGCGTTTAATTATATGTCCATACTTAAGGCAGTACAGTGTCACATTTACAGTACTGTATTATCTCTGCTCAGAAATGACTTGAAGGCACACAGCAAAGCACATGAAAACGTAAGAAAACCCATGTGGTATCACTCTCATGGCATGTTTACTTGCCGATGGAACTATGGAAATGCCACAAACATGACATGAACAGAACAGCACTCTTCCCATCATAGATAGCCAGCAACAGAAGTAGTTAGTAACTTTACCTGTATGAATCAATCTGGCATCCATCACTGCTTTTTGATAGCAGATTCCACAGCTGAACCCTGCACTGTTTTAAGAAGTCCTTCTTTTTGTCTATCCTAATCTTCCACCATTCCATTTCAGTGGATGACTCCAAATTCTAGAATAATGAGAAAATGAGAAACATGTCTCCCCCTCATTTTTTTTTTAGCTTATACATATTATTATATACTGCTATCATGTATCCCAAACAACTACAATTCCTTGATAATTTTGTCATTTTTTCTGCACTTTATTCAGTGAATATCCTTTTTAGGTGTAGTAGCCAGAACTAGATAAAGTGTTCCTTGCTGGTTGCACCACAGATTTGTATAAGGGCAATACGATATTATAGTTTTAATTTTGATTTAGTTTTTTGATTTTGCCCTACACTGCCTTTTATATTAGATAGATAGATAGATAGATAGATAGATAGATAGATAGATAGATAGATAGATAGCAGCTGCACACTGAGTTGATTTTTTTAATCAAGCAGCTTATCAGACAGAACTTCATGACTTTTTTGCACTCAGCCTGATCTCAGATCGCATCAGCACATCTATGAATTTGGGTCTGCTCCCCTTGTGTGTATCAATTTATGTTGACTTGAATTTGACCATACTAATGCCTATTTTCTCAGTTTGGGGATATCTTTTTAGAGATCTTTGCAACCCCCACTGCCCTAAACTAGGTTTGTCAACATATTTAGCTACCTCTCTCACATTCCAACTTGATCATTTACGAAAAAAATAAAAATAAAAAAGCATCGATCCCAATACAGATCACTGGGAAACCTCACCGTTTGCCTCCATCTGTTACAAGAACTGATCATTTATTCCTGTTCTGTGCTTCCTGTTCTTTAACCAGTCTTCAGTCCTTACAAAGAATTCTCTTATCCCATTGTCTCCTGTTATCAAATTATCTCTGTTTATGCAATTTCACAGGAGTGTTGGGTGAAAGGCTTTGTGGAAAGCCTTTCCGAAGTCCAAAAAAACCCAATGACCTATGTCACAGATCCCAGTAATCCAGGATTCTCGTGCACACTGGCTGATCACTTTGCAGAAGCAGTTAACCAAACCATAGATCCTGGGTCTTGTGATTATTTAATGGAGAGATGGGAGTCATGTGGCCCCCAAATGTTGTGGGACTGGAACTCCTGAAATTCCTCATCATTGCTTATGTTGACTTATTTTGATGAGGAATTATAGTTGAGCAACATCTGGAGGACTGTACGTTTCCCGCTCCTTGTTTAATGTGATGTTCAAGTGCAGCAGAAGCATACATTCTGGCTGTTTCTCTCCCCTAAAGTATCTAAGGGACATCTGATGTGTCCTCCATTTGCTCCATCTCACTGTCACTGGTTCCACAGCCACTCCTGCACGTGCCCCTGTGTTTTCTTTGACAATGTTATACGTGAATATAGAAAATGACCATTACTGCCACAGGCAATGATAATGATGCATAGTTTTAAATAATATTTTTATGTGTAGCTAAACTATGTGTATGTATATCTTTAAAAAAAACTTGTACAAACAATATATTGTTGCCCTCAAGTTAACCTTGAAAAATGGCTCCACTCCAGCCACTGTGACTAATGATCAGTGATTACGGGGAACTGTAGTTAAAAACATCTGGAGAACACCAGGTTTCTTACCCCTTGCTGCTGTTACTGTGTGCCTTCGAGTCATTTCTGATTTATGACAACCCTAAGAAAAAGGGTTTTCTGGAGGCTGAGAGTGTGTGATGCACCTAGGGTCACCCAGTAGTTTTCCATGGTCAACCAGGGCATCGACCCCTGACATCCAGTGCCATAATCCAATGCTCAAACCACTCTACCATGCTGGCTCTCATCTTGCTCTCATCTAGCACAAATAATTGCTGATGAGAGAGGCACAAGGCATAAAATGTTACATTAAAACAAAATCTGTCAAATATCTGTGCCAAACTTTTTATGGGTTTCTCCATCCAAATCAGCTACCAGCTCAAGACATGGGTCTAAAGTTACCTAGCTCCAAGCTACAGCTCAGCTTGCTTCCTGGGAAATTTTACTGGCAAATTAAGGGAAGGGCTGCTCTCTTGCCTGAAGGCTTTCTTCTTTATAGTGACCTGGCAGCTAAGCCCAACCTTATTTGGTTTGCAAAGGGTTCCTTCCCATGTTAAAACTCAATCCTATGACAAAATAAAATATGTAATAAATCATAACGTATCTGACAATAGGAGGTAAACATGGATACAAATTGTTCCTATTTTAGTCATCCCTTCAGGTGTTTTCAGAAGCTGGAAACAAAACAAACCCCATAAACCTAGTTCTTTTTTCTGCTTTAGCATGCTATTGTGCTGCTTCCATATGTTTTCTCTAGCACTAGTATCCAGAGAGAGCCAGCATTATATGGTGGTTTGAGTGCTGGACTATGACTCTGGGAGATCCAGGATAATAATAAATAAAAAAGGATGATATCCCCACTCAGCTACAAAACTCACTGGGTGACCTCAGGCAAGTCACACACTCTGAAGGCAATGACACACTTTCTCTGAATAAATCTTGCCAAGAAAGCCCCGTGATAGGGTCAATGTAAGTCAGAGTTGACTTGAAGACACTTAATGACAACAAAGTATCAGGATATCCTGTCTAGCTATGTTGTGTGGCAGGTGTAATCCTTTTGTAAAGATTGCACATACCCTACTTCAAACAAACAGGAGAGATCTGCAGTACAGATGAGGGGATACACAAAGAGGAGAATAAAGACATAGGGGGAAGGGGAAGGATTGTAGAATGGGGTTAGACTTTCTTGGGCCAAAACCACTTTTTGCCAAGCACTGCATTGACTCTAGGCAAACGCATTGACACGCTTCCCCTGAACAAACCTTCACATGCATACTGTCTCCCCATTCACACACACACAAAGCCTGGAAAGAGGCTAACCAGCTAGAGAGGAAAACCCTGCAGTTTCCCAGAACTGCTGCAGGAGGAAGGACCATTTTGATATTGTTTGTTCTCTTCTAGCAACGGCTCCCAAGCCAGGGGGTGATGGAGCCACTCTGAACTGTCATCTGGCTATCTGAGGCCATTTCTGCACAACGTCACTATAGCACAATAGCGACAGGTTGTTTCTGGTCCGGGAGCCATGCTACTGCACAATGTTGTTGCTATCCAGCTGTTATCCTGCCCCCAAGCAACACCAAACTGCAATATTCTATTTCCTGAAAAAATATGTTAAGAGCCCCCTATAGTGCTTCAATCCTGTCAGCCATCTTAGTGTGGTAGTGTTATAAGGATTACACTTCTTGTTATGGCAGATCCAGTAGTTGGCGGGCTATGAGCATGCCCAGCTTGTCCCTCCCTCAGCCACTCCCATGGTGTGGTAACTTTCCATCACCCCTCTGTATTTATTTTAAATTTCTCCTTTGAGTTAAAACTTTTCATTTTTTTAAAAAAATATTTTTAAGCATTATAGGGCACAAGTACAATAGTGTACTGGCATGTCATGCTGTTACAACATTGCTGCATTAGTACAGCTTCCAAAAATAAAACAAACATACAAAAATCCCACTCAATCAGGAGCAGTGCGGCAGGGTGAAGGTGGGGCAACAGAATGGCCAAGGACACTGTAATGCAGTGATAATACCGCTACTTATCTGCTTCAGGCAGAAGGGTGCAGAAAAGAGCGTTCCTAACCCAACAGCATCACATGAATGGCAATGTCAGGATTGTAATGCTACAGCGTGCTAATGGCATCTAGTGTGGAAATTGCCTGACTGTTTGGAGCATGTGTGTGAGCACTTCACCTAGCTCCTTTCAGCCCCACAAACATAAGCATTACAAACTGCCATTGCTTCCTTTATATGCATTATCTTGCCTGAAGGTGATACAGTAATAGATGATCTCTCTTTTTCTCTTTTTTATTTCTCTCTCTCTCTCTTATTTATATCTCACTTTTCTCCCATCAGAGGACCTAACATAGCTTACAACAAATTAAAACAAAGCCAATGTGGTGTGGTGGTTTGAGTGTTGAACTTCAACGTTGGACACCAGGGTTCAGTTCTCTGTTCAGCCAGGGAAACGTACTGGCTGACCCTGGGCACATCACACACTCTCAGCCCCAGAAAACCCTGTGATAAGTTGACTTTAGGGTTGCCATAAGTCAGAAACAACTTGAAAGCAAACAACAACAGCAACAGCAACAACAACGACATGACTTAGTTTTAATTTGTTGTAGGTCATACTGGGTCCTCTGATGGGAGAAAAGTGACTTGAAGGCACACAACAACGACAATGGCTAAAAATTATTAGTACAAAGATTTTAGAAAATTAAAAAAAAACCAATTCTATTAAAAACACAAAGTTACACACTTTAAAATATATTTAAAGTAGGATTGAAAAGTTAAAAGCAGAGCGCACCCCATTAAAAGCTCCTTCTGTGCCAACCACTTAAGAACCAAACACCTATCTAAACAAAAGGGGCTTTGCCTGCCAACAGAAAGAGAGTGGAGAGGGGGCCAACCAAACTTCTTTTGGGAAGGAATTCCACAACCTGGGGGCAGCCACCACAAAGGCTGTCTCCTGTGTCCTTAGCAAACATGCCTATGATAGTGATGGGATCAAAAGGAAGCCATCCTCCAAAGATCTTAAAACTCAGCCAGGGTCATATTGGAAGATTCAGGCCATTTCCGCACTAGACTGTTATAGCGCTATGATTCCACTTTCAACATCCTATGGAATCCTGGGGTTTGCAGTTTCGGGAGGGGCCACCTGGCCCCTCCCAAAACTGCAAACCCCAGGATTCCATAGGATGTTGAAAGTGGAATCATAGCGCTATAACAGTCTAGTGCGGAAATGGCTTCAGTCTTTCAGATAGTCTGGACTGAAGCTGTATAGAACTCTAATGCTCATTAACTGGCACTTTGAATTCTGCCTGGAAACAGACTGGTAGCCAGTGAAGCTGTTTTTAGATTTGTGTACTAAAAATATTTAACTGAGGAATATTTTTTTTAAAAGGAATAGAAACTGCACTTTCAGTATGTGGTAACACTGTCTCTTTAAGAGCAATCATCCAGAACAAGCAGATCCGGATGAAAGAAAAAACTCCAGTTAGGAAGACTGCTTGTAGCAGGAGCCATACTTATCCCAAATCCCAAACCTAAGGTTCTTTGCCTTTCAGTTCCCTAGTATTTGCTGCCTGCGCTGTATGACAGTGCCAGTAGTGAAGGTGAGGTCACGTATAGATGTGTGCCACTCCCTGTGGCAATGAGCGAAATGTACTGTCATTGGTGCTGTAGATGTTTTGTGCACCAGTTCCATGTAATTCAACTACATTTTCACGCCCATTCCCCCAACCATGAAAACCCTGAGTCCGTCTCATGTAGAATTTGTCAGGGCTTTCTGCCTATCCCCGAACCCTGCCAACTGAATGCAGGCAGCGACTGTCTCATGCTTCACAGGAAGGGCATTGTTTACAGTTGGATGGGCATCCCCTCAAAGCCTGCCTCTTTCAGGTACATATGTTGCTGGGATAAGTGCAACCACAAAGAGACCCCTTGTTCAGCTCAGGAAATTGTCATCCCAGGGACTAGAGAAAGGATGTGGACCAGTAACCAGAGTGATAGAGTTTCAAGGTCTTGAGATCAAAGCCCCATCAGGGGCTCCCTGCTAATCTGCTTTTCTGGAGCCTTTAATAAGAGAAAGCACCCTATAATCATTTCCCTTATGTAGGCCTCCGAGGCCCCTCTAAAGCAGCCCTGGGAGCTGGGAAAGCGATCAGCGTTGAGCCTAGCACAGAGTAGCTGTGCTGAACAGTATTGTTCTCAGTGGCAGTAACAGCAGCAGCAGTAACAATTAACATAATAATAATGCATGGTAATTAGCATAGCTGAGTTTTCATCTTCTTACCCATGAACAGAATGGGGTTCTGAACATCTAAACTGGGCATACCTGGCAATTCACTGCTTAGGAAAGCAAACTGTTGTTAAAGTTGGAGATTTTATAGCCTCAGGTACAACATAAACTCTATTAAGTCATTATCTAAACATGTTCTATCAACAAGCAAAAAAAAGAGGTTGCTTATTCTCTTCTTTCTAATACAGTGGTTCTCAAAATGTAGAGTGGGACTCTAAGGGGGGCACGATAGCTGCTCTTTTGGTGCAAGAAAAGTCAGCCTGCAAGTACAGAAAATGTGAAAAAGAAAAGCAAACCTGTGTGAGTATATGTGTGTGTGTGCGCGCGCACAACATTGAGGTTTGACTGGTGTCTGTAGAAGAGAGAGACATGAAACATCTTTCCCTGTTATGCATTTCTCCAATCTCAGATGTGGCAAAACTTGGCTACCCCCCCTTTTTTTAATGCTTTCCCCCCTCTGCATCTCCAGCTCATCCGTCATTGGTGCTGAAGGTATATACCCCTTGGTGACCATGAGACCTCAGTGTTAAGGCACAGAGGGTGTGTGTGGCACGAGGGAGAGAAAGAGAGAGATGTAGGATAGGACATGGGGTGTGTGATGGGGAGTAGGGGATAACCCCCCCACACACCCTCTCCCATTCCCTTTAAGGGCTCCCTCCTCCCATTCCCTTGCTTTTTGCCTTGGTGTGCAAGCCTTCCTTCTCCATACCAGGCAAAAGGCAAAGGAATGAGAAGGGGAGCACCAGAGGCAAAGAAGGAAGGCACATGCATGCCTTCCCCTCTCCATTCCCTTGCCTTTTGCCTGGATGCACATTCTCCACACTGGGGCTAAAGGCAAGAGAATGGGAAGGGAGAGCACTGGAAGCAGAGAAGGATGGCACAGGTGTACCTTCCCCTCGTTCCCTTTCCTTTTGCCTCAATGCGTATTCTCCACACTGGACAAAAGGCAAGGGAATGGGTGGGGAGCACCACACACAGAGAAGGAAGGTGCATACATGCCTTCCTCCCCCTTTTTCCTTACCTTTTGCCCAAGTGTGCTGGCTTTCCTTCCCCACGCCTGGAAAAATGCAAGGGAATGGGAAAAGAAGGGGAAGAAGAAGGCACACATGTACTTCACAAATAATCAAATTTGTGAAGGTCAAACCTGCAAATGTGGAGGGAAGATTAAATATAGATATAAAAGAGGTCACAGAGGTAAAAAGATAACCACTCTTCTCAAACAAAATTAATAAATTGCAACACATTCAGTCAAAGAAGGAGTTACCACTGAACACATCCACATCATATGCCACGTGGAAGCACTGTCTGCATTACATTAAGGCCCTTTCCACACCTTACCTTCTTGTGTTGTTGTCCGGTCACAATCCCAGCAGCGCCTCTGCCAGGAACGCTCCCCTCTGCACTGGACCGGCTCCCTGTAGAAGGGAGCGCAATGGACATGCCTCTTCCTTCTGCAGCTCAGCTGGGCACTTTCCCAGGCTGCGCTGGGGAAGGAAGCACCTCCATCATGCTTCTGGGCCTTCTGCAGGGCAGGTAAGTGCAGGATGGTCACATGGTCAGGGGTCATTGATGGGACTGCAACAATGTCTTGCAGAAGCATGGTCGCAGTCCCACTCCTCTTCTGTCCCCATGCCGGGACAAGAGCCTCCTGTGGAAAGGCCCTTAGTGTCTTCCAACTTTTAGTGAAAATAGGCAGTTTCTTTCTAAAAGGGTGTAAATGTGTGCTATAAATTTGAAACATCATTTTTTTTCTGGATTGAAGATAGTTTTATGTCTAAAGGGATTTTAGGTATGAAGCTAGGGCAGATTTTTATTTATTAATTTCCACAGACCAATCTTAACTCTTCATTAATATCAAATTTAGGTCTTTCTAGTAAACATTTATAAACAGGATTTGTTGTTTTCATTTTCTATGAAGATATGATTCATGTTTCCAACACAGCAGGGGTGGCTGAGGCACTAAGAGCTGAGGCACCAAAAGGTTTTGCAACTGCAAATATTACTATAGTGGACTTATGGGTAATGGAAGCAGCAAAAATTCTTGGTCTGGATCAATCAACTGATCACATTTAGTAACTATATTCCTATTAGATATATTCAAAATGGCATGCAGCATAAAACATCTATCACTGTTCTAATATAAACAATGCGGTAAAGCAATTCAATTAAAACTTTAAAACTATAATACAGTCATAGTCTTACTGTAAACAGCAATCAAATGCCAGATGCAAAATCCCAGTTACAGTTTCTAGGGTCTTTGTGTAAAAGTAGATGTTTACCTGGTGAAAACTGGTAATATAAAGTTAATCAGTCAGGTCTGTCTGAAGCAAATTCCATAAAGCTGGTGCCTGCTTCTCATGCTCATGAATGTTTAAAATGGGTCTCTCCAATACAGTGCAAAAATTGGGGGGAGTCTGTAAAGCAATTTGCTTCCTCAGATACTAGAAAGGACAACCCTTTAAGGCTTACAGATATGCACCAAAAATATGAATTAGGATTGGACTCTTCAGTAGCCCTGGTGTGACTGTGTATGTGACTTCAAGTTGACTGTCAATTTATAGCAACCTCATTAAATTCTTATGATTTTCTTAGGCAAGAAGTACTCAGAGGTGGTTTTTCAGGTTCCTTTCTGTGCAATATAGTCTACAGTACCTGGTACTTGTTAGTAGTGTCCCATCCAATTATTAACAAGGGCTGGCCTTGCTTAGCTTAGAATCTGATGCCCACCAAAATCTGGATAACATAGTCTTTCAATTTGCTCCCAGCAGAGAATTTTGTACTAAATGCAGTTCCCATTTAGTCTTCAAAGCTAGCTGTATGTGTAGGATCACCATTACAAAGATGATAATGAATGGATCTGTTTTCAGAGGGAGTACTAGGTAGCTTACCAAGTGAAGCTGATGGAGCTGCTACTTCACTGTCAAATACCAAATTACAAATACAAATACCAAGTTCAGAGTTCTCTTGAGGTTGCAAATTTGCGCTTCAAAGATATGTGTAATCCTTTGTAAATCTTTCTAAAACAGCCAAGGGGACCATTATCTCCATAGCTCTGAACTTGTCATTCACTTAGATTTCCTGGATTAGCTCTTATCTGTGGCTGTGTGCGCATACAAGTCATTTCTGATTTAAGTGACCTTAAGGTCAACCTATCACAGGGTTTTCTTGGTAACATTTGTTCAGTGGAGATTTGCCTTTGCCTTCCTCTGAGGCTGAGAGAGTGTGCCTTGCCCAAGGTTATCCAGCTCTTGTCTAGGTAGTAGTAATTTTGCCAGAGGTAATTTTTGACTGGCAATTTATTAGTGTTACAACCCATTAGTGTTACAACCAATGCTCTTTAGATTGTAATGACTAGCACTTCAAGAGAACAGATAAACTAGATTAACTAAATCTATCTTTTTGTTCAAGGATGCATTTGTGTTTTATAGAAAAGGGAGTAAAAATAGCTGCATGTCATCAGAACACTGATTATACCTTTCCCTAGAGTTCCAGAAGAGCTAATTCACTGAGAGAGATGCTATGCTAACAAACAAAGGGGATAAGACGGAGTTGTATCATAATTCATAGTCATAGGCCATTTCCACACCGGGCTTCTGAAATGGTGCAGAGCGACCTCTGATGGAGGTCTTCTGCACCATAGAGTGGACTGGCGTGGACTACTTTTTGTAGTTCCACACCAGAATCCACTCAGGAGCAGCCGGAACTAGCCACACTGCGTGTTTTTTAAAAACCTCTTTTTCGAGGTTTTTAAAAAGCACGGAGCACGCAGCCCCGTGCTGCTCCGTCGCCCGGCTCCGATGTGGATTTGCAGGCGCGCGCAAGTGCATGCCTGCAGATCTGCTGGGGGCGGGCTTCCAGCTGGCGAGCTTCTCCGGTTGGTGGAGAGCCTCCACCAACCGGAAGCCGCCATTTGGGACGCCGAAGGACTGCGGAGTAGCGAGCTCGTGCTGCTCCGTGTCGCGACGGACTTACCTGGCTGCCGGTAAGCTCCGTTTTTGGGCGTTTTCACCCGTTTCCCCCCCCCCACATGTGGAAAGGGCCATAGTCTTGCCCACCAAAAATTATTGGATGTTACCTTTTGTGTCACTCCCAGTCAGTTGTGAGTGACACTGCTTATTTCCTCTGGTACTGTTTTCTTCATCCATTTGCAATCCTATCTGTCAAGTGGTAAGCTCTTGCAACTCATGTGGTTAGCATGCTCTATGTGTTTTCTCCATCCCCAGCCATTCTTTTCCTCTGTGGAGGTACAGCGATTCAGTCACTGAACCAGGCATGGGTGCTACTTGTGCATCCTTCCTTTCTAACAGTAATTAGATGTTATTTCTTTATTATGATATTTTTATCTTTTTCTTCCCTTCTACATCCCAGCCCCTTGAAGCAGTGTAAGAAGAACTTCCAGGCAGTCTTCCCTGTCCACCTGTCAGATCCAGGACTTTATCACACAAGATAGGTAAATTGCAATTTGTTGTTGGTTGCCTTCAAGTTGTTTTCCACCTTAGGGTGAACCTATCGCAGAGTTTTCTGGGGCTAACAGTGTGTGACACATCTAAGGTCACCCAGTGGGTTTCCATGGCCAATTAGAGAATCAAACCCTGACCTCCAGCTTTGTAGTCTAATGCTCAAACCACTACACCGCACTGGCTCTCAAATCACAATTACAGCAACATAATAGTGCCTTTGTATCTCATGAAGTGGTTCATGTTCTGTTACAAAGGAGGTCATTAACAGCTTTCCAAAGATCTCCCACTGATTTACCTGCCTTGTGTGATAAAGACCCCAAACTGGCTTCAATGGTCCCTTGCCCTGGATTTGATGCATTCTGTTATGACAAGTACCATGCCTGAGCCCTCCTTAGAACTCAACTGTTAGGCCTATACATACTGTTAGGCCTATACATACTCTTAATGCTGCTCCATCACACGGCACAGTAAGTGAAAAACAACATGACCTACCCCTTTTAAGGAGCAAACAAGCACTATATGATTATAGTAAAACATTATGGTTAACTGCCCTCAAGTTGACCTCAACTATGGGGACCCCATGAAAGAGATACACCTCCTAGTCACCCTGTTATCAACAGCGCTGATTAGGTCTTGCAGACTCAGGGCTATGGCTTCCTTGATTGAGTTATAGAATCGTAGAATCATAGAGCTGGAAGAGACCCCAGGGGCCATCCAGTCCAACTCCCTGCCATGCAGGAACACACATCAAAGCACTCCCAACAGATGGCCATCCAGCCTCTGCTTAAAAACCTCCAAAGAAGGAGACTTCACCACACTCCGAGGCAGCATATTCCACTGCCAGACAGCTCTGACCATCAGGAAGTTCCTCCTGAGGTTTAAGTGGAATCTTTTTTCCCATAGTTTGAATCCATCGCTCCTTGTCCTAGATCTTTTTCACACCTTACCTTTTACTGATGCTGGGCTGCTTGGCTTGCGCACAAAGGCTTGGGAGGAACACTGTTGCATCCCTTCTGCTTCGGCTCCACAGCTCCTTCCTCGTCGCACAAACGCCCCGCCTCTTCCGTTCGCAGTGCAGCTTGGGACCTCGCAGGCTGCACTGAGGAGAGGACGCGCAATCGGCCCGGCTCCCGAGGCTTCACACAGCAGGTGAATGCACGTGAGGCCCCGGTGTGATGCGTGATCACGCAGCATTTTTGGCTTTGAGCTGAAAATGAAAAGCTGCATGCGCGGTCCGCGTCAGGCCCTTGAGCATCGTGTAAATGTGAGTGCGTCATGCAGACCGCTCCTCACATTTACGCGACGCTCAAGGGGCCCTTTCGCTTCAAAAACGCCTTGCAAAAAGGGCCCTAGTCTCTGGAGCAGCAGAAAACACCCTGCTCCCTCCTTGGCATGACATCCCTTCAAATACTTAAACATGGCTATCATGTCCCCTCTTAACTTTCTCTTCTGCAGCCTAAAGATACCCAGCTCCCTAAGCCACTCCTCATAGGGCATGGCTTCCAGACCCTTCGTCATTTTGGTTGTCTTCCTCTGGACACGCTCCAGCTTGTCAATATCCTTCTTGAAATGAGGCCCCCAGAACTGGACACAGCACCCCAGATGAGGTCTAACCAAGGCAGAATAAAGTCTATCAATCTGTAATGCAATCTTGCTCTTTTCTTACTGCCTTCTACCTTACCAAGAATTATTGTTTTTTCTAGTGACTCATGTCTTCTCATGATATGTCCAATGTATGACAGACTCAGTTTAATCATCTTGGATTCTAGGGAGAGTTCAGGTTTGATTTGCTCTAGGATCTGTTACCCCAAAACATGGGTGACTCAGGGTCCACCCATGAATGCAGTACTCCAGATGACAATGGGGAATTAATTAGCTCAAAATTAGGAGGCCTGCGAGAGGAGGTTAATTTAATGAGATCTTTCCACCATTGTTTACAGGGTCTTGCAGGAAAGAACCAGCCAGAGAATCCAAAACATAAATTAAAAATGAGTTTTATTGAAAGTTTCACACATGCATGCAAAAGATCCAAGCACTCATGCACTCACACAAGGACTAACTGTAGAATAAAGAGAGGGAAGTTGTGGCTAGAGGAATTTTAGGGTTCGGGGGATAATTACCAGTCTGGAGAGAAACGAGGAAAGGCAGTGATGTAGCTTCTGTAAGCACCTAAGGATAGTTCTCTTTCAGGAATCTAGACCACAGCGTGGTGTTCAGCAAAGTGAGAGACTGCACTGAATTGCTCGAAATTGAAGGTTTTTATACCCAAAAACTACACTGCAGGTACAGGTGTGAATTGCTCTCCCAGCTGAGTGGACAATGGGAGTTCCCACACAAACAATGAGGTCTGGATGGTGTTAATGGTCTTAGTGTTTAGCTGACAAAGAGGTAATGGCTGTCATAATATCCCTGTATTGTGGAGAGGTTGGGGAGACAAAACCGGGAAACATCTAGGTGTGAGGGAACAGGGTTAAAACAATCACAGTTGGGTGGGAACTTCCCTTTTCTGCACAGAGATGTCCAACTTCAGCATAAATCTATTGTCTCCAGAGTTGCCTCATAATCTGCCTGACAATGACTTCTGTTGGGCCTAGAGGGGTGTGTGGGCTGACCTGCCTTGCAACCTCACGTTTACAGTCAGTAATTTTCCTCTGTTCAGCTTGACCTTCCAGTCAGCTCAGGTTCCATTTTATATCAATACCAATTAAATGTAGTACCAATTAGATAATATCTGCCAATTAAACCATATCAATCTGTGTGTGGGGGGGCTGTATCTAACCCATTAATTTGTCTTCTTGGCAGTCCAGGGTATCCACAGAACTCTCATCCAGCAACACATTTCAGATAAATTGGTTCTCTTCCTATCAGCTTTCTTCACTATCCAGCTTTCACAGCCAAACATATAAAGTGAAGATACAATGGCATGAACGATATTGACTTTGGTATTCAATGACAGTGAATCATAGACTGCCATAAAGAGATTGAAAAAGGGATAAAATCATATAACGGGCAGCATCTGGTTAGAAAGCCAGTGTGTATACTATGTTTTTGATGCCATTTTAACTCCTGTGCCCCAGGTGTTTCCTGGGTATGGTTGTTAATAGAAGTTCTCTGTTCCTTAAGATGTCATGGCTAACATCTTAGACCATAGAGTGGGTTCCTTGTGATGTCATGTAGGCAGTGCAACCAAGGACTGGAAAGGATTGTGGAACCAGGCATGAAAACAGTCTGGGTAAATGTGCCCAGAATTTGGGTATAAAGCCTCAATTAACCAGTAATATAGCAACCCCAAGCAGAGTGGGGAGCAGTTTTTGGTGGCTAAGCAGATAGATGTTGATTTTTTATATGGCCCAATTTTGCAGAAAAAGCTCTGTATAAATGATGATGATAATAAAATGGACTCAGTAGTTGCAGCAGGTGCTTTGGTATGACACGAGGAGAGTGTCTGCAGGCCTGACACTGCTATTAGGGCTTGTGGAAGGCTTACTGCCAGACCTCAGGGAGATTTTGTGGTTGATGCTATTCCCCTAAGGCTTGCACTGCTGCTCCCAGGACTTGTAAAACCAGAAGGCTCACCAGTTGTGACACTGGAGTTCAACTTCCAGTCTTGCTCAAAATGGCATGATGAACTAAAGTGCATGAGCCCACTAGTTCCCTTCCTAGTCCACTCCCCTCACTCTTGGCTTTTTGGTGTACTAACACTGTAATACTCCAACATATATACAAACACTATTATGCTAATTTGAAAAACCTTGGCACCTGCTGCAAAGAAGTGGGCATGTCTGTTCAGGCTCTAACATCCTCTTCTAGTGCGACTTGTCCTGAACTGTGTCCTGAATTCCCTGGAACTTCAGTCAGTCAGTGCTGCTTTAGTGGTGGGACAGCCCTCTGCATACTTATTTATTCATTTTCATTTCTTAAAATGCTTCTATCCTGCCCTTTATCACAGGATCTCAGGGCAGTGTACGATATAAATTAAAACATTTCCAGATTAAAAACATATATAATTTGAACAAGGTAAGGGCATAGTAAACATAGTAACAGTTAAAACCACTTTGAAAACTACAAGAATTTAAAACAAGTAAGCTTGAAATACAATTCATCCCTGAGGACTTTGATAAAAAGTCATGTTTTGGCTGGGTGCCAGAAAGAAATAAAAATTGGCGCCAGTCAAGGGGAGGGCATTCCACAACCAGGGTGCCAACTGGGGAGGAGAAAGGACCCAGAATTCATCCCCTGAACCTCAGGTGGGCTGCAGCAATGTGACAAAGCCCCTAAACTGCCTTTTTTTTTCCTGGAAAAAAAATCCAGGTAATTTTTTTGTCTTTCTTCATAACAGGTGAAAATTGCTGCAAAACAGAGCAGTTTTGCTTCCCCAAGCCCCTCAATACAATAAAACCTGCCAGAACCCCTCAAAATCAAGGTTGCACTTTGCCCAACTGTGTTTTAACTGCTTCGCAGAACTGTTTTATGGTTTTATGATTCAGAGGGGTCTATAAGCAACATGTTTGGCTGACCCCCCCCCTTTTCCCTCAGAGTGTCCTGTTTGTAATATTGATGTGACTTGCTCCTTATTTGACCCTCAGGGGCATTGTCCCCATTGTCACCCACTCCCCCTCCTAGGCATGTTCTTTCTAGCCATTGCATCAGAACCTTCAGGATCTCTGAGGAAAGAACTTCAGCCTGGCTGTCCATGGACTCTGTAACATATTTTGCATAATGATTAATGAAGTCCTGACTCTCCTCAGGCATCATTACTCCTCACCCTGGGTATGTGTATGTTTAAGATTACATTTATAGATACCTTTTCCCCTTTCCAGATATGTCTTGTTAGGCAGTCAACAGTTTATTATAGAGGCCAATGATCAATGATGCAATCTATTGGCTTAGACTGTTGCAACCATTTCTTAGTTTCTATTGTCCTTCAATGGATTTCTACGCTTCTCAATATCTGATTTTGGAATACAACTAACAGTTCCTTGGGGCATAAAATTTTCCTTTGCCGCTTACTTCTGTATCTGCCAGTGGAACAGAGATGTGAAGGCCTGGAAAAAAAAAACTCAGAATATTTTTTGGGAAAAAAACAGATATTTTTCCTGATTTTTTCCCCTGAAGCTTTATTTTTCTAGAAAATTTGATACCATGGATTATACAATATTTTCTTCTAGAATGATAAATATATTTAAGACAAGAACTAGCATCCCGTTCAGCAATTACAATGTTGTAAGTCCAGCTTACAACATCACATTCACTTTTATGCTCATTGTGATGACAAAGTCAAACTTGCATTTTAAGCTACACAGCCCCTCCTCCCCAACATGGTCATTTCTCAGTTTTCTGAGAACAGCAAGTGGGAGTGATGATAGCATCACTCCCACTTGCTGTTCTCAGGAAACTCAGAAGCTTTGTGACAGGCAACTCCTTCTTGCATCTTGCCTAGCTGCAGAAAGAAGACTGGATGTGTCATCATTCCCCTCTCCACTCTCCAGCAACTCAGAAAAAGGGTTGGGAGGGATGCACAGCTTAAAAGGCAGGTTTGGGGAGTTAGGATCAGGAGATATACCTCGAAAACACAGCAATGTCTCCATAGTACATTCTCCAATGCAAGAGCTTGGCCAAGGTGTTCCTATATTTATCCTCCATGCACAAATTATTACTAAAAACTAGATAGTGATTAGATATGTATGTAAGACTATATACAGAAGTGCTGTTACTGAAAAGTGGTGATCCACAGTTGTGGTTTGTTTGTTTTACTAAGATTTATGCTTTCTTCTGATCTTGCTTTTTTCCCTTTTAATTCTTATAAACTGGCAAAATCTAAATGGTCCCTTAGAATTCAGGTATTTCTTTCAGTTTGTTTTTTCTAGGAAAGAACAAAATTTAGAAATGTAGAAAGTAAACTCAACTCGTAATTACTTTCTGAATAAACTGGACTTTAATCATGATATTTTTATGCCAAACCAATTCATACATAACACACTTTATGTTACTAAAGTAACAAGGTGATTTTCAGTCTCTAAATGCCAATAGTGCATTTTCCCAATTTTATTTTTTTTTCAGTTTCTTCCCAGTGTTTCAAAATGTTTGGAAATTTTACAAATCTACACTGGACTATTCTACTAAAAGCCAGTTACAATTGGCATAATAATGTAGAGTACTTCTTTAACAGAAAATGTGGTAGAGGCAGAAATAACATGGAAAGAACAAGGATAGATTCTTGCACCAAAAAAATAGAAGAGCAGATCAACATATTTCAACGTAACCCAAAATGAACAATATGCGCATGTGAACTGAAACAACTAGATCAGCTAAGCTTTGCGTAAGTAAACAAACACTTTTTGAACCTTCTAGAGACCACCTGAAAGCATCCTCCAACATGCACTTAGGGCCTGCCTGCCTGCGTGGTGGCCTTTCTTATGGCTTCCATTTTGGTGGCCAAACTTATAGATCTATCCAGGCTTATCTGCTCTCCTCCTTTCTCTGTTCCACAGTTCTCACATGCTCGGTAAGGGATTTTGGTGGCAGCTGCTATTTACCTTGCTTGTTATAGCCAGACACATACACCACCAGTAAGAGTAGAATCCCATTCTTTCCCAGCTCAAGCTTTATTGGATCGTTTACTTCAGACACGCTGTTGCAGCCTGACATCAAAATCTCTGTTTCTCCAGCCTTCCTTCACCATTTTTCTAATGCTGATGTTGCTTAAAAACCTTTTTAGCTAGACAGAGGATAAAAAGAAAAAGGTGGTGGTTGGGCAGGCATAAAAGGATTTATTTTTTAAAAGGAGCTTCTTTGTCAGAGGCTTTGTTAACTGAGATATGCCTATATGGGAATATAGATTTCCCAGTTGTGTTGAAAATTTGGACCTGTTTTAACAGGAGCCCAGAGAGTGGTTATTCTTAATTCTTGTATCTCACGAAGTAAAATAGCTATTTCCCTACTGTTTAATAGCATTGGTTGTTAAACAGTACAGACTGGCCTCTGTGTCCCATCTGATTCTCCGGGGAAGCCACAATGTTTGCAGAAAGGGAGGTATTGCCCTGGCTGACGTCAATAAACTGAAAGTCCTTGACCTGCTACATGCTTTCAACAGAGTTCGACCTCCAGCAGCTGGCAGGGAACAGGGCTGGCGGAGATGTGAATTGGCTGCCATAGACAGAGGCATGCATGTACAAACGTGCAGCATGCCAGCTTAAGAGGGAAAAAGTAACAGATACACAAATCCGTGAAATCAGAAATAGAATGAGATGGCGAGTACCACATGAAACAGAGGAAAAGAGGGTTTTACTTTTATTAGGCAAGGGTTACCTATAAAAATTCTGTTTTCGCTACAATGTTAAAAGGCGCAAAAGTACATTTTTATTGATCATGCAGCCAGTCTAAAGCAGAAACTGGATTTTTAAAAATGGTACGAACTTCACTTTCTCCCACTCAAAGGCTTCTCTGTGCTTCATGATAAAGACTGTCTCAGTATGGTATGGTTCTTTCTTAAACATCCAGGATGTTTGCTACAATGGATGGAGATTTAGGTAGGTACAGCTGGGACATGAAGACTTGTGAGTAATCTTTGTCTTTTTGGAATAATAGAACCTCAGACAGTTTTCCCTAATTTGCAGGGATGAGACCTCAAAACATCCCTTCCTGTAGATCACTACAGTTATTCAGACTCTTTATGCACAATCCTCTTTCTTCAAGCAACAGCAAAACAATCAATTGGTCTGTGAGTATGGTTATAAATGAGTCTGAGGCTTCCAAAAATTATCTCTCATTCTCTCATCATCTCAGCAGCTAGTCTGTGCTTCTACAGCAGGAATGGGCAAACCTTAGGCCTGCAGGATTGTGTTTATTTTCTAAAAGAACACCAAGGTCCACCTACTGGAGACAGATCCAAAATGGTGGCTGGAAGCAAAGCCAAATGAAAAGTGGAGAGTCAGGGGGCACAGATAATTAGCTGCTGAGTTCCATGCAGCACGTATGTTGGGAGAATGTGCATATGTGTATATGCCTTAAAAGTACCTGTTGACTTATGGTTATCCTAAAAATTTCATAGGATTTTCTTATGCGGGGAATACTCTTATGTGGTTTGCCAGTTCCATCTCTGAAATATATCCTACAGTACCTGGTATTTGTTGGCAGTCTCCAATCCAAGTTTCAACCAGAGTGACCCTGTTTAGCTTCCAAGATCAGATAGGATCTGGTACATTTAGGGTATTTAGACAGACAGAATGTGAGTGTACAGATACCAATCTGAGTTCTTACAGAACAGAGCTTGTAACGCAAAACTCTTAACATCATCTAGCAGAACTAGTCAAAGGAAATCAATTGCTATTCTTATGTTGCAAGGTAAGGAGCACTGAGGCTGAGAGATAAGCAGTAACCACAATAATAGCTATGGTGTTGTTCTTGTGAGGGTTTTGTATTTGCAGTTTTAAGGAATAGCAAGTTGTATTGAGTATTCATTTGTAAACATAAGACTTAAATCCAATTGCTAAACCCAATTCAAGTAAACTAGAGAAAATCAGTGGAATTTGTATAAGTATTGACATTATTCAGCAATTGGCTCAGTAGATCTACTGAAGTGGGTAGTAGCCATTGAATTTAAGCCACAGATATATTTTCACCATTAGGAAACAGGAAGACTTGTAGAACTGTCCATCGTTCAGGCAAGTAAGTGTACCTAGGACTGCTAGTCTTTGCTTGTTGCTAGTGATAAGTGATTGATTAGGACTTGGAAACCTGTCTTTCTCTTCACCATAGGTGACTTAAAGTAACTCACAACATAGATTTTTTGTTAAAAAAAAACCAATAAAACCAATCATAATAAAAACATTTAAAACAAATAAACTATTCCACCTAAACCTCAGGAAGAACTTCCTGATGGTCAGAGCTGTCTGGCAGTGGAATATGCCACCTCAGAGTGTGGTAGAGTCTCCTTTGGAGGTTTTTAAGCAGAGGTTGGATAGCCATCTGTCGGGAATGCTTTGATGAGTGTGCCTGCGTGGCAAGGGGTTGGACTGGATGGCCCCCGTGGTCTCTTCCAACTTTATGATTCTATGATTCTATTCTATTAAAAACAGCACTAATTTAAAACAATTTAAATGCATTTAAAACACAAAAAGGAGAACAAAGGTACTGTACAGCATTCCCATTAACTGGTATCCCTGCAGCAACACTTCAGCCCAGAATCAATGCAACCCATCTTGAGCTCTACTAATCTGCCTTCTGTCTGTCTGTGTTCTGTGGCACTAAGATTCTAATTTCACTTGGACTCAGAGGGATTTTTTTCCCCTGTTAGGATGTGCTAACATTTGTATGATGGCATTTTATACATCCTACAGTTACAATAAATTCAAAACAACTTCAGCCATAATGTCAACACTGTGTTGTTATCCGAAAGCTTGCACCTGCTAAATTAAAGTTTTGGTTTCCATTCTTCTTAATGCTTTTTGGGAAACTGGTGAAACTACCCCAGGTTTCAGAAATGCTTGTCAAGATAGTGGTTGTATTGTTCTTGTGGATTATTTATTTATCTTTGTATCCTGACTTTCTTCCTTCATTTTTCCCACTTCCTCTCAAAGTGGCTCACAACAGAGATCAAACCAGAATGCCTAGTTTAAGAAACAATAGCTATAATAAAAAAAAAAACTGTAAAACAAATTTATCATTAAAAAAAATCACAAATTGAAAGCATTTTAAAAATCTTTAGAACAATGAGAATAAAAGTACAGCATCCCCACTGATAGACCCTTCTACAGCAACCAGTTAATAGCCAAAAGCCTTAGGTAGATATAAAAGTCTTCAACTGCCAATAGAACTAGAGCAGAAAGGGGGCCTACCTAATTTCCTATGGGAGAGAGTTCCACAATCTTGGAGCAATCATCAAGAAGGACCTGTTGCATGATCTTATCAGATGTGGTTGTGCTGGTGGTGGAACTATGAGGAAGCCCTCTGTTACCCTAAGAGGTGGGGGACATTGGGACCCCCCACAGTGTCAGTGTCTCCTTAGAATTTGGGGAAACTGTATCTCAAAGGAGGCCTGTGAGAGAAGGGTAACGGCAGGATCTTTTCACCTGTGCATACCAATACTAACTGTACAGTCAATTCCAATTAAAAGTTAAACAAAGTATTTTATTTTGATTGACAAAACACAAGAAATCAGACACTCTGAAGAACCATACAAGGCTATCAGAAAGTTAGGCAAGAAATGTTGGATAGAGAGAGATTAAGGGTGAAGAGGGTGATAGTTACCAGTCCTGAAACAGAAGATGAAAGCAGAGGGGCTTAGACATCTGAGGATAGCAAGGATGAACAGCAGTCTGGACGCCACGTATTATGTCCAAGTACTACAGTTTGCTGGGGCTGAAGCTTGGGTTTATTTCCTACCCTGAAGGGGGTGCATAGACAAAGCTGTAATAGCTTTCTCACGGGATTGACAAAGCAGTTGATTGTCTTAACTCTAGACGACAAAATATTGGTGGGAGTCATGACAGTCTCTTAATGTCTGGTCAGGCAGGGGATATAGGGAAGATTTCTGTAGGGTGAGATCAAGGGAGGGTTCCCTGATTGCTTCATCTGGGCAGTTTCACCTTCCATTGTTTTTGGGTGTGCACAGAGCCTGAAGTGTTGAACGGATTAGAATAAACCCATTAGCATTGAGTTTTCCTGCCTAATCCTTCCTAGATTTATGACCTGACCATGTCTTAGGTGAGCTTGACCTGGCAGCATACTTTCTGGTCAGCGTGTCTGCAATCATGTTTTTCAGCCATAAATATGTCCAGCTAATGAAAATAGCACATCTCACAGGATGTGGGAGGGTGTAGGGTATGGTAATACCTCCCCCAATATAGCCTGTCCCCTTAAATCTCAGGCAGGCTTATATAGGGAGATAGTCTTTTCAGATAGTTTAGATCTAAGGCATATGGGCTTTATTGGTGATAACCAGCATTTTGAATTGTGCTTGGAAACAAAGCAGTAGATTGTGAAAATGTTGCAATAAAGTTGCATGATTATGGTTGTATGATTATGGCCTTAATCTGAAAGCATTCACCTTGGGTTCAGGGATAGCTTTGGGCAAATCACTGTCTTCATTGCTGATCTACCACTTTCAGCATTTGTGCAAGATATAATGGAAAATATCAATGTTGCCCCATGCTCCCCTGACATATAACAGGATGTGATACCAGTGTGGCAAAAAAAAAAAAAGGGGGGGGGCAAGAAAAAAAGGGGGGTGATTCTAACCCAAACTGATACTTTGAAATCATCGTCATCATCATCGTCATCATCATCACCACTTCCTTCCCCCCAGACTGGGAGTCAAGATAGCTTACAATTTAAAAAAGAACAATACAGATAAAAACATACAAAAAGGGAACATTAAAATGGAATTAAACTATTTGCAATATTAAAATGATTTAAACCTACATTGAAAAAGATAAAGTGCACTTAAAAAGATAAGAAGGCCCTTTCTCACATCCCTACCAACTATGCTTGTGACCATGGTAGGACTGAGAGAGGACCTCTCCTGATGATCTCAGGACCTGGGAAGCTTGCTCAGGAAGATGCTGTCTCCAAGATAGCCTCTGCCTGAGTTTGCTACTACAATATGGGGCTTTATAGGTAACAACCGGCACTTTCAGTTATGCCCAGAAACAAACTGGCAGCCAGGGGAGCTGTTGCAACGGGGAAGTAGCATGATCCCGGTAACCTACCCCAGTTAACATTCTGGCTGCAGTTCTTTGTACTAGCTGAAACTTCCTAACATTGTTCAAAGGCAGCCCCAATTGCTGTACAGTAGTCCAAACAGGATACTATTAAGGTTTGTTTCACTGTAGCCAGATCTGGGATCTCATGAAATTACAGGTTACCTTAGTTAACAAAGTAGACGGGTTTCTGAGCATTACATCTTTTATAGAAAATTTGGTATCAGAGTCATAAAGTACATGGAAAGAATAGGGAAAGTTTCCTGTACCGTATAGAAGTAAATACATAAATATACATGCATATAAATACATACAATGTATTTCAACAAACATTGAATCCAAAACTAACAATATGCACATGTGAAATGAAACAACTAGATCAGGTCAGCTTTGTATAAGTAAACAAACACTTTTTGAAACTTCTAGAGAGCACTTGAAAACATCTTCCAAAATGCATCCACACATTTTTTTCTTTCAGCAGTCTCCACCTTTCTCCTGATTTCCCTTTTGTTGGCCAAATGTTTAAGTCTATGCTTTTTTTAACATACTGGCAGTAGCTGGTGAGACAAGGTTATCAACTTTCCCTTTTTCTCTCTGTTTTGTTGTTCACATGCACTCAGTAAAGCATTCTGGAGACAGCTGCTGTTTACCTTGCCTGCTATATGCAGGCACACACAGCCAACTGAAGGATTGACTGCAGTAGAACCCAATTCTTTCCCTGCACAAGTTTTATTACGTTGCTTACTGCAGACATGCTGCTACAACACATCGCCAGAAGTCTGTGTTTCTCTAGCCCTCCTTTACTTTCCTTCCAATGCTGCCAAAAACCTCTAGCTAGACAGAGGACAAAGCAGAAAATTGTGGCTAGGGATGTAAAAAGATTCTGTAAAAAAATTCTTTGTTAAAGTTTTGTTAAGTGAGCTATGCCTTTATATTGGTGGCCTTTATTGAACCCCGGCCCATCCCTTCTCCATTAGCTCTACCCAGCCAGATTTTTTAAGGTCCTGATGCTCTGGCAGTTTTGCCCACGGCCAAAGAGATGTGGACCAACCTGTTCCTTCTTTTTAACTAATGTCTGACTGCCTGGCATTATTAGCTTTGGATAGTTACCAAGGCAACATGCGTTCATCAGTGCAATGGGGTGGTGCAAAGCAGTCCAGGCACACAATGCGATGAACTTAAAAAGAAAAAAAAAGGGGAAAAAAACCAAACTCCACCCACGAAAGCAATTGCCTACCTTCATAATCAGTCCATCCCCCACACTGCCTGGAGAAAGATATCACATGAGTTTCACGCATTCACATTCAACGTAACAGACCCATCATGACTTCAGATTTTTCTGTGAGTGGACTTAAAACATGAAAACTGAAAAAGGAAGAGAATCTTCCTTAAGGAGGAGTGAAACAGTTTTGTTTCCAGATTATAAGGGACTGACAGACTAGATGTCTTCAGTGGGGCTTCTTAGCTTAATTGGCACAACTCCTGTTCTGGCTACTGTTAGTACTTGCCCGTTAGATTCTCTTCTTTCCTTAGTTATAATCTGACTGCTCCACTGGCCAGAAGGAAGGAAACAAGGAGAGCAGAAGGATCCTTTGGCCTCCTCATTTCTCTTGTTTGCACATGTGGCTGTAACAGAAACAGAAACAAGAGAGAAGAGGAGGAGCAAACCCAAGGAGCTCTGGGACTAACAGTGGGCATCCTTCTGGTATGTAGGTCTTAACAAGTCCCCAACAGTGGCTGGCCCAAGAGGGTACCTTGTTGGTTCTAGTTCAGAAACAATTTGAGAAGATTGAATTATTTTTCCAGACATCTCGTTTGTTGACCCAGAGTCTACTTTGCCTGCTAGGCAGGACTGCCCCATTCAGAACTGTCCCAGGCCCTCAGGTTTCTAGGCTAAAACTTGAGATTTCAGGATGGGCCCTGGTGATGTCATTAAATGTTACACATGAAGCACCAGCCACACTTGCTCACAGCTTGTCATTCACACCCACACCTATACCCTTGCAAAGAGGACATATGGAAATCAAGACACAAGGGGCTATCCCAAGATCAAAGTGAAATGAAAGGAATAAGATGGGGTAAGGGACATTAAGAGCCAGCGTGCTGCAGTGGTTTGAGTGCTGGACTACAACGTTGGAGACCAGGGTTTAATTCCCCATTCAGCCGTGGAAACCCACTAGATGACCTTGGGCAAATCACATTCTCTCAGCCCAGAAAACCCTGTGATAGGTTCACAGTAGGGTCTCTATAAGTCAGAAATGACTTGAAGGCGCACAGCAATAACAAGAAGAGACATTTAACCTAGCCAGCTTGCCTCTACCCAGCAGGTGAATGCAGAGAAGGGTGGGTCCTGCCACCAAAATGACTAGGAGGGAAAGAGGAACTTAAATAAATACATAGGTGCCCTGGAAAGTCTTTTGCAAACTGTAGCAATAAATACATTTTGTTTTTGGTAATTGCAATTCAGTCAGATTCAACTTATGGTGACCCTACATATGAGAAACCTCTAAGGCACCCTGTCATCAACAACAAATCAATTAAGCCTCATTAAACGTAGCAAGCTGGTGCTTTGCTAGTTGAACTGGAAATTTGCACACAGCCCTGTTCCTCTTACCCAGAGATCAACTCATCAGAACTGGAGAATTTGCACTGTCATCATTACCTTGGAGGTGACTCATGAAAACTGGAGATTCAGGGCCACACCATGAGGTTTGGCAACCCTACTACTAGGCCTTAGCAGGACTGCCAGTTACAGTGGAGAAATGTGAGAAATGTTGCAGAAGAGAAGGTTAAGAGGGGACATGATAGCCATGTTTAAATATTTGAAGGGATGCCATGTAGAGGAGGGAGTGGGCTTGTTTTCTGCTGCTCCAGAGACCAGGACAAGGAGCAATGGATTCAAGCTGCAGGAAAGGAGATTCCACCTGAACCTCAGGAAGAACTTCCTGATGGTCAGGGCTGTCCAACAGTGGAATATGCTGCCTCCTAGTGTAGTGGAGTCTCCTTCTTTGGAGGTTTTTAAGCACAGGCTGGATGGCCATCTGTCGGTAGTGCTCTAAGGGTGTTCCTGCATGGCAGGGGGTTGGACTGGATGGTCTCTTCCAACTCTACAATTCTATGATTCTATGATTCTATGTGAAGATGCCACTGACAGCATACAGATCACCACACTTTCCGAATGCTTCCTATATCTGTACCTCCTCTGGATCTGGAAGAGACTTTAAGGACCTCTTTTCCAGACTACCATATTACAGATCAGGATCTGGAATACAAAAATAATACTTACATGATGTATATTTAACTTCAGTTTAAAATAAAGAAGTTACAAGATTTTGAGTAAAACGTCAATATACCAGTAAAATGCCAATTAATTCTTCTAGGCTGAAGGTCAGTACCTAATCCAAACACTACAGATTTAGGAGCCTGTGACTAGCTTATTATATGCATGTATGGCCCATAGAGAACCAGCGTGGTTTGAGCGTCGGACTACAATCCGGGAGAGTAGGGTTCAGTTCCCCATTTGGCCACGGAAACCCACTGAGTGACCCTGGGCACGTCACATACTCTCAGCTCCAGAAAACCCTGTGATACATTCACCTTAGGGTTGTCATAAGTCAGAAACAACTTGAAAGCACACAACAACAACAACAACACAACCCATATAAGGAGCCAATGTAGTGGAGCAGTTTGAGTGTTGGACTAAGATTTAGAGGGAACAGGGCTTGAATCCCAGCTGAGCCAAGGAAAACCTTGCCATTTCCTTATGGGAAGGCAATGGCAAATTGCCTCAAAATAAATCTTGTCAAGAAAGTCAGAGAACACTTGAAGGCACATAACAAATAGCGCACAGACTTCCTAAATCTTGCTTTCCATATTGCTTCTGTGACATAACATTAAACTTCTGGTAGCGAGCATGAGATGTTTGCAGCAGAGGCTCCCTCCCACACACATATCAGAATCTCATCACATACATATGTTGTTATGACTCATGAAATGTTTATATTTTAAATTCAGAAATTTTAGTTTTTGCACCTCTTGAATTACATCGGAACCTGCACTAGCTAGGTATTTTTGTTTAGTGTGAGCAAAATAGCCCTCAATATTTTGTAATTTTTGGTTAGTCCTGGTGTAGCTATTCTGTTTGTGTTTTGATTTTTCTTCTTTCTAATGAACCAAAACAGCTAGTAATGTTTTATAAACAGAGCGGTTTAGGAACAGAGCAGAACGCTTTCTAATTCTAGCCTTTTTTTTTTTCCATTCCTGAAGTCAGTTCCTCTTGGAAGTTCACTCTGGATATGCACCAAAAAAAATAAAAATAAAAAAGACACTGCCATCACTGCCTTACAGTTAATTGTTTGCAAGGTTTGAATAGAACTAGCTAGTTGAATGTTTCTGCAGCTTCTGGAACACGCATACTTACGTGCATAAAATATGGAATATAAACAAAAGAAGCTTGAAAGAATGTTCTATTCACGTTGAGGTTAAAACGAGTGGAATCAGAATACAGTGAGTGCCTTTTCAGATCTCCTTGAAGGTTGAGAAAAAGAACAGGCTTTAAATGGTTGCAGGCTATAGCAGGCGGGACTGTACTCTCCAGACTTTCACAGGTGATAACTGGGATTTAACAGCATCACCATTCACCCACATCTGCACAATGTTCAAGAGGGGACTGAGTTGCTCCACTTTTTCAGCTGCTTTTAAAACGTCACGGACGGAAATGTCACACATTTCACAGATGAAAACTGGAGCATCTGTGGCCAAGCAACATCAGAGTGTGACCGAGACAGCAGAAGTTATTAATGTGGAAGATCACACAAGCTAGGAGTGCCCGAGCCTACTGGGAAGGGTCAGATTCTGCCCCCTCCGCGCCTCCCCCTTTGTCAGTCGTGTAGGGATGTGGGGGTGGGGTGGGCAATTAGCCTTGGGTAGAAATGTTTCTGGGGCGTCCCAGCCCATAGCCACGCCCCTGCACACCCTGGCCACGCCCCCACACACCACAGCCACACCCCCACGCACAGTGGCCATGCCCCTCACACCATGGGCCCCCCTCCACACACTCCAAGCTCCACCACTGCCCTTTGTATTGTGAACTCAGTTTGTAGCACTAGAAGTAAGCTGAGGACAATGGAAGGAAGAATGAGAGAGAAACAGATATTTTAAGAGCAGCTGAGAGAGTGGGACAACAAAGAAGAGCAATTGGGACTGTCTCTGCAAACTCAGGACAGTTAGAGGGTATGTGCTCCATCTATCTGTTGCAAGGGCAGGCAAACGATGGCCCTCCAGATATTGTTGAACTGCAGTTCCTCTCAGCCTAAGCTAGCACAGCAATTAGTGAAGGCGGCTAGAAGCTACCGTTTAATAACATCTTAGAAGGCCACAACCTCATTTATACTCACGTGCCTGAACATGCTACAAATTGGAAGCACAGTTTCTCACTCTCAAACAGCAAGTCCTAATTTAAGTACACAGGCAAACTCTGAGACAAATTATCCATCGGTTGGCATCCTGTTGGTAAATTATGACGGTTAGATTTATGCCCTTGGAACTCATGATTTTCTAGTCATTGCAGGATAGGAATTCTCTGCTCGCTATACAGCAATCAAATTGTCCCTGCAAACCCAACCTTTTCTCAGCTGCAGACCTCCAAGCCAAACCATTTTCTGGTCAGTGGAAAGCAGGGAAGCAGCAGACCAACTTCCAGCTGTGTTTCTGTAGCTGAACAATGTAACAGAGCAATGACATTATCCACATGTAACTCTGGAGGATTTCCCTGGGATCCCTAGAGATGCCTGTTACCGTACATCCAGCTAAAGAACAATAGCCGGACAGGTGTCTGCTGTTCTCCCTGTCCTCCACTTGACCAGGAAATCACTGGGCTTCAGAGAGGCTGCAGGCTGAGAAAAGATGGTGGTGAGCTGATGCACAGAAGATGCTTGCAGCTAATTTAGCAGCTACGTCTCTCGATAGAGGATCACACCCATCATGACAATGTTTCTTGGTAGTTTATGCTTCAAACCTTACAAAAAATGGAATGTGGTTATAACTTACAGGGGTGGATAAAAGCAATATATTCGGAACAAGAAACCATATAATAATCAATTCGGAGAAGACTAAGTCATGTGAAATTAGAAAAGGCACTAGACAAGGATGCCCACTTTCTCTCTTACTTTTTATCATGATTATCAAAGTTTTGATCAATAAGATAAGACAGGAAGATAGTGTAAAAGGTCTTCAATTAAAAAATATTAATTTAAAAGTACGGGCATACGCGGATGACTTGGTTGTAGTTTTGGAAAACCCCGCAGATTCAATGAATTCTTTAATCCAGATCTTAAAGGATTTTGGAGAGGTTGCAGGATTCAAAATAAATCATGAAAAAACTGCAATGTTAACTAAAAATATGTCATCAAGTGAGGTGGAAGAATTACAAAAGATATCCAATTTTAAAATTGAAAAGAAGATCAAATATTTAGGAGTTTGGATCACAAATAATAATCACGATTTATTTAAAAATAATTATTTACTTAAATGGAAAGAAATCAAAAATGATTTAGATACATGGAATAAACTTAAACTCTCATTTCTAGGGAGAATGTCAGCAATTAAAATGACATTATTACCAAAGATCAATTTCCTCTTTCAAAATATTCCCTTGCCAGTAAATAATGATGTATTAAATCAGTGGAAGAAAGACCAGAAAAATTTCATTTGGGCTGGAAAGAAACCTAGAATCAGATGGACTTTGTTGATTGATTTGAAGGAAAGAGGCAGCCTTGGACTACCGGATCTTAAATTATATGCCTATGCCTCACTTGGATAATAGATTGGTTAAGATTGCAGAATACCAAATTACTGCTTTTTGAAGGGGCAGGTATGAAAAGTGCTTGGCACCTATATATGTGGTATATGAAAAAGCAATCTCAAAAAGAATTCCTTGAACATCCTTTAACGAGATACTTATTTTCAGTTTGGTTAAAATATAAACATTAACTCTGTCTGAAACTTCCTCTTTGGGTTTCCCCCCTAGAAGCCTTCCATTATGATGAAACCAAAAGACCACAATGGTGGTGGACCTACAGTGAACTACTTAAATTCCAGGGAAATCAACCTAGTTTTAAAGAAAGGGAGGAATTGCTGGTGGAAGGGAAAGAATGTTCCTGGTATCAATACGCACAGCTAGATGCTAGATTCAAACAAGACAACAAAGAAATTATTAATAATGTGAAAACAGAATTTGATCTGGTTTTAGAATCGGGGAATAGGTATCTAACCATAAAATTGTATAGATTACTATTAAAATGGGAAACAGAACTAGTAGTAGTAAAAAATAACATGATTAAATGAGCACAATATGTTGGCCACCCAATACAATTACAAAACTGGGAACAGACCTGGAAAAACCTAAAATTTACAAAATCTCAAGGGTTTAAAGAAAATTTTTATAAAATGTTTTATATGTGGCATTTAACTCCAGCAAAATTGGCCAAGATATATAAGGGGGAAAAGGATAAATGCTGGAAGTGCAAAATTGAAAAGGGAACCTTTTTTCATTGCTGGTGGCAATGCAAAAAGGCAAAACTCTTTTGGAAAAATATCCATTTGGAAATTACAAAAATTTTGAAAGTAAATTTCCCCATGCGATCAGAATGTTATTTGTTAAATATGGTTGAACTGATAGAGGACTATATTGGGAAACAGAATAATTTTTTTTTTAATTTGATAACCAAAGCAAGACTACTATATGCCAAAGAATGGAAAAAAGAAGAGGAACCAACAATTGATGACTGGCTTTTGAGAATCTACGACCTAATGCAGATTGATAAGTTATCAATGTTGTTAAAAGACAAATCTATGAAAAGGTTTAAGGAAGATTGGGAATGTGTATATAACTATTTGGAGAACATTTGGGGTCTTTCATCAATTATCATATGGAAGGACTAGCAATTTCTGACAGTCACTCAATCGTTCAGTTTTTAAAGAAGACAAAATGATATAAATCTGTATGTAAGTATGTATATTAAATAAGCATACTCATAATGTGTATTATATTATGCATATTGTATAACAATACCAATAAGAAAAAAGATTAAAGAAAAGAGGATCACACCCATCCTGTAAGAGGTAGGTAGTGGACACATCTCACTGGTCTCCATTCCTACCTTCACATGCCCCCAGCTAGGATGTGTATCTATCCAGTTTTATTGGGACTACACCATATGGGAGGGGGGTTTTTCCCCGTACCACCTTAGCTATATGGGGGGTTACCAATTAAATTGGGGCTGGTGCGTTTAATAATAATGCTAATGATACTTATTTCTTACCTGCCTCTCCCCATGGATTGAGGTGGGGGACAACAATGGATTAATATTTAAGTTTAAAAAAGAGAACCTCAATTAAAATAGTAGTTAAAATGCATATCATCTTAAAAGAAAAAAAATATAACAATACCTAGAAACAGAAAGTACATATTGAAAATTCATTGTTAAAATTCCCAAGTTTAATCATGAGGGATGGAGTAATCTGCATCTATGAATTTGTCTCCTGAAAGGCAAGCAACATCGTGGCTCTTAAAGAACTTGCCAAAGTAAGTGCAGCTAACGAGTATTAAGCCTCCCTTAATAATGGGGATTTCTGATAAAAATGAAAATTCCCCAAACTGGTGTGTGTGTGTGTGCGGAGTGGAGAAGCTGCTAAAGACATAATTACTCTAACATGTAGCTTGCCTCTCAATCATATTTATCTTGTTTTGGTTTAACACTACTTCTAAGCAGCTCCAGAAAAATCTCACACAATCTGGACAACAGCCACAAAGAAATATATTACCATAAATAGCCTCAGCCAAGATCTGTAATTTAGCCTCAGTTTCCTCTTGTATTGGACTGCTGCCAAAGTTATTCCTAACTTCTTTAGATCTCCAAAACCTGAAAGAGATTACCTTTCCTCCTCCCTTCCCTATGCCTGGATGCTGGCTGGTTTCTCAGTCTCTCTCTCTCTCTCTCTCTCTCTCTCTCTCACTTCAAACCTAGTGTGAGATATTGAAAACTCTAAGCAAATGGTGAATTTTCCTGTTCCCTTATCTCTATCCAGCCCATAGTGATCACATGTGAGGATGCTCTTCTCTCTCATTACTTACTCAGCTACTCATGGCAGGAGTGTTGCCATATTTTTGCTTTTGGCTGTCAACTCCTCCTCCTCTCTGCATTCATGCTCTAAGGCAAAGACTGGAACAGAAAGCATATCTGGATCTTCCCTTCTTCAAGGCTGCCTCTTGTCTTTCTTTCTTTTCTCCTCTACTCTGGGCCTTATTGAACAAAGCAGGCAAATCACAATTACATCTGGATAAAAGAGAAGGGAGAAGAAGGGAAAAGAGATTGCACGTAAACCTTGGGAAGAGCTTCCTGACAATCAGAGCTGTCCAGCAGTGGAATATGCTGCCTTGGAGTGTGGTGGAGTCTCTTTCTTTGGAGGTTTTGAAAGAGAGGCTGAATGGCCATTTGCTGGAAGTGCTCTGATGGGTGTTCCTGCATGGCAGGGGGTTGGACTGGATGACCCCTGTGGTCTCTTCCAACACTATGGTTCTATGATTCTATTATTCTGCCTTTGGTTGGGGCAGTCTGTGGGCAGTCAGTCAGTGTGCAATAAGGTTTTGGCATTAATAGGTGCTACAATCCCATAATGGTTCCAAAGGTGTGGAAGGAAAGACAAAAATCATGATTGCATAGCACTTTTACAGACAATGCACTTATAGTGAAAAGGGGGCCTTATGTGATAAGGCTCTTTGTGTGGTTAATTTTGTAATGGTGCGTGTTCAGAATCAAACATCCACTGTTCGCTTTTATCTATAGCAGGAGATGGGAAGCACACTTTCCCCATTTTGAGGCTTCCCCAGACTCCTAGGAACACTCCAAGCCCCTTGCCCCCAAATTTAAAACCAAGGTGATTTTTGGATAATTTGTTGTGTGATTGTTTTCCAAATACCCTAAAACCACCTGAAAATGTGGTGATTTTGTTAAGCCCTCCACAACCCTCAAATGCCTCCAGATCCCTGAAAAACGGCTGAAAATGGCTGGAAAATGCCCCCAGAAGGAATCAGAAAGAAAATGCCATCACAAATGGTTTACTGAAGACATACCCTCCAAGTGTCCTGGTTTGGCACAGACAATCCTGATTAATTCTCCCTCCTCCCACTTTTTCAGCTGCTTTTAAAATGTCATGGTTTCTCTCCCCTCTTCCCACTGTTCCCCTTTGTCCTCAGCTGACAGTGGCCCCTCCACTTTTGCAAGCACTTGGGGCACAGAACCCTCATAAAAGTGGAAAAGCTGAGAACACCCCCCCCCCGCAATTCTCTTCCCGTTTCCTTCCGGGGTTCTCCCTCCCATTCCCTTGTCTTTTGTCTGCCAGAGATAGAGGCAAGGGAATGGGAGGGGGGAGCTCTGGAGGGGAAAAGGAAGGCTCACATGAACCTTCCCCCACCATTCCCTTGCCTATTGCCTCAGCGTGAGTTCTCGGCACTGGGGCCAGAAGGGGGAGCTTCAGAGGGGAAAGGGAAGAATGGGGGGGAGCTCCTCCCCCATTCCGTTGTCTTTTGCCTGGGTGTGCTTGTCTTCCTTCTCGTGCCTGGCAAAACACGAGGAAGAGGAGAATGAGGGTGGGGGCGGAAAGACACGTGCGCCCCTCACAAATAATCAAGTTCGCAAAGGTCAAACCCACCAATGTGGAGGGACGACTGTACTTCCATTGGTGCAAACAGAGTTTGAACTGCAAAAGTAATTTTCCCTCAATTAACTCAGCAAGGAGGAGAAGAGAGGAGAGGACAGAATCTTGCCCTTCCCAATTGGCTCAATCAAAATTCCTATCTTGTTGCCTCAGGCCATTTCCACACCGGGCTTCTGTAATCGTGCAGAGCGACCTCTCGCGGAGGTCTTCTACACCGTAGAGTGGACTGGCGTGGACTACTTTTTGTAGTTCCACACCAGAATCCACTCAGGAGCGGCCGGAACTAGCCGCGCTGCGTGTTTTTTAAAAACCTCTTTTTCGAGAGCCTCCACCAACCGGAAGCCACCATTTGGGATGCCGGAGGACTGCGGAGCAGCGAGCTCGTGGTGCTCCGCGTCACAACAGACTTACCCGGCTGCCGGTAAGCTCCGTTTTTGGGCGTTTTCGCCTGTTCCCCCCCACACATGTGGAAAGGGCCTCAGCCTCTCCTATCTTGTGTATTTTTCTTCATTAAGCATGCTTTTGACCACACTCTGCTGTTGCTTGGCTTCACGCGTCCCAGTTTTCATCTGAGAAACGTTGGAGAGTATGCAGAGATAGGCTGGTGCAGCCTGCCATGGGTGTGCAAGATCAGGGGTGTTGCCAACCCAGGTCTACAGTTTGCCTCTATCTAAGAGACTTAAAACCAAGAATGAATTAAGTAAAGTGAGAAGCAGCACATGGTTTGTATTGAACAGACACTTTTACAAAATTATGCAAGTAAACTTTAAGTGCATGGGCATTTGGTCCAGCTATCAATTAACTAAATTAATATGAAATAATGGGTTTGGTTTGCAGAGCTTATGCTCCTTAAATATGCACTTGCTTGGCATGGCTTTTTGGTATGAAATGATCCATTGTTTTGTCTTATGTAAGGGCAGAGGGGAACCTTTGCAAACTTCTTGTGAGTTGGTTTCTGTTTCGTTTAACAGGTTCAAGGTGATTTACTCTGTATTTTGCTCCATTTACCTAAGCTAAACAGATTAGTCCAGGCATTGAACTGTTTATAAACTCCATTTGAGTGTGGAGCTGGCCCTAACTGCCTAGTCAGGTAAATTAAACAGTGTCCTGCCCCTTCTTTTTGTTTTTTGAGTTTTGAGTTTTGAGATTTGTGCAGTTGTGTGAGACAGTACAGGAAGGTAAATGGGAGAGAAATTAATCAGGCAGCTCACTCAGCTCACTCATTTACTGGAAGGGGGATTATGTGTTTAAATACCCAGTGGGGACTGAGTTTTTGCCAAATTATCAAGCAGGTTAACCCTCTTCGCAGCACCCACCCACACGCCATACTTGCAAAATAGCAGGGATCAAGTCATTCTGGCTAAGGCAGGCTGTTAGGCCTGTTACCAAACCCAGAAGGTTTTGGCACATGGTCTCTGAAAGGAGAGGGCATCAGCTCTGTGGAGGGGCCAGTGTGTCACATACTACTCTTGCATTTTGGAACTGAAAAAGAAATGAATGAAATAAAGAAAGATTCATTAGAGGAGAATGGTTAAAGTAAGGATAGTTACCTTGTCTGAGACCTGCAGCTGTTTTCAGTTAGAATGGATGAACTCCTGCTCAACAGGCTGTGTTAAAGGGAGCCATGAACCTCACATGAATGGTGTATGTAAGGAACAACAACAAAGCAACGTCCAGATTTTCAGATTATCATCAGAACTAGCTTCTGCATTAATGTTAGCCTTTATTTAAGCATTTTTGCTTTAACATTTTTATAATGTATCACAGGAGTTATGTATTCTTTTTAGTTCATTTTTATTGTTTAATTTTTCTCTTAAAAAATCCTTTTAAAAATAGAAAAGTAGCCCAAAATTGCCCCCATGACTCTTTAAAATACGTGGGAAGAAATATTACATGTTGTGCATTTCTCCTTCCCATGTGTCAGCATTAATGTTAAAATAACATTAACAAATGCTGACACACACCATACTACAGGTTTGTGCTGATAAGGGTTTGAGTCTTTCCTTTTCACTTTATATTGGGACATCAGAAAAATGAAAAATCCTGCTATGACTTCACAGAGACTATTCTTGTCTTCTCAACCCACCTTCTGCCCCCAGGCATTTCCTTCCTATATTAACCAGATTGCAACGCAGGCCTCTGGATACTTGGTCAACCTTCCCTTCTCTCGCTTTTGCCTATGCCCAGGTTGTGTTACACTATACCTGTCAGACAGGTGTATCTGGCTACTTGCCAGCTCTATCTTCAAGTCATTTACGGGAAGGAAGGATGTAAACAGAGAAGAAAGGTTGGGCCTAATGCCAGGAAACGGGGTTGGGGAAAATGGGCTGGACTACTCCTTATGATCTTCTTGTCCTCTGAGAAAGAGAAACTCTCATCTCAAACCATTTTTGGCCATCAAACTGTTGCTTGCAAAACCAAGATATGGGAGATAAAGTAAAGTCAATGACCTCCATCCTTCACTACTTGGCTTTTTGCAAGGATACCTACAGACACTCCATACTAGTGGTAATTTTAGAGATTAAAAAATACTGTGGTGACACAAGAAACATTGGCTAGAACCTGACCATGTACAAACCTTGATGTGGAAGTTTTTAATCAGTAATTTTGAAATAGGCTCTCTGAAGTAGTTATGGAGGCAGAGGACCTGGCTGATTTCAAAGGTTGCTTTGCAAGAGGCATCCATATTATTTTTCTCCAGCAGTGAAGAGAGGAAAACAGGCTTTACCTTAAAGCAGGAATAGGGAACAGATGCCCCTCCAGATGTTGAACTGCAAGTTCCATCATTCCTCACTATTGGCTTTATGACTCTTAGGGTTTGTGGGAATTGTAGTCCAACAGAATCTAGTTTAAGGGTGGCAATTGCTGTCCTCAAGAACTCCATCTCACAGCAGCACTAGTCAGTATAGCCAGTGGCAAGGAATGCTGGGAGCCACAGACAAAAATCATCTGGAGAGTATCTCATTTAGATCCCTGACCTTGCGGGCTGTGCATTCCCCATGCTGCCTTCAAATTTAAGATATTAGGCTATGATCCTATTTTGTGCATTTACCTAGAGGTATGACCCACTGAACACAGTGGAACTTTTTGTGTAAATATGCATGGGATTACACTGTCATTATAGCATGAATCCTTTATGAGAGGAGCTATTCTATCAGGCACCTGGTGATATTGCTTATGAAGGATCACTTAAGATTTTCCTAGTATATTCCAATTCTGGTTTGGAAACAGATGCTTCTTTTGCCTTAAGATCTCTGGGTTTTTCCACTCCTCAGGAGTATTAGAAATGGCTACAACTAGAAACAGGATTTCCAGCAGCATGACTCAGAAAGGACTCTATAGACAGGTTTTCATACATGTTCAGAGCATGACTGCTGTATTTAGAACCGAGAGGGAATTTCTCCACAAATCAGGTTGTCTTGTGACCCTTGGCATGTGACTTGGCTCAGTTGTATTAATGAACTATAGTTATTTTGAACACTAGATTCTTTATTTCAGCCTATATACTCTCTTGTGACAGTGTACTATGGTCTGCATTTCACTGGTTTAGATGCAAGTTGGACTAAATGCCCTTTTAGTGCTTTCCATGCTGTTTTTTATTCTCCAGCCCCAGTACGTATTTCTAGGCGTGAGATATCTCTGGGTCTACTAGAATTTTGGTGGGCAGCTGGAAAGTGAGTGCCAGATTTTTAGACATTATTAAGTCTGTTATCAATTTTGGTAGTGCCCATGTAGATCCATGCTTGTCTAAGTGTCCTAAAAGTTCAGCACTGATGATGGTGGTACAGTATCTACAACACACATTATGGTTGTTCTTCTAGGAATGTCATTAGGGAAAGGACATAGTTCAGTGATAGAGGACAGGTCCACAACCTTGAGTCCTCATCATTTCCAGGTGGAGCTAGGAAGGAACCCCCACTTAAACCCTGAAGATTGGATGCCTGTCCACTATACAGTATTAAGGCAGATGGACTAGCAGTCCTATTTTTCTTGTTTCCTTCCATATTTGAGTTACCACCATGGAAAAGTTGACATCTGAAAGTGTCATAATATGTCTTGCAATTTGGAACTCCCTCATTTCCACTTTAGCCTCCCCCCAATATTTGCAAATGATGGTCAGAATCTAATAGAGGGGTTGAGGGGTTGCGTAGCTTTAGGACATTGTAGTTACATCATGCATGCACCACACCATTCTTATACTGGATCACACCATGGCACACTTCTGTTTTGCACTAATCAATAGGCCTCCAGTCAAAGTGCATTGGGGAGGCATTTATTCAGTGCCCTAAAAGTACAAAGCTTGTACCGATGGAACTCTGCTTGTGTAGTGATCATCAGAATACAGCGCTTAAAGAAAAACCTTTAAAGTGTAACTGCTGGCATACACTGGCACATGATACCTATAGAATTCTAAGCCATAATTCCAGTGTTCTTGATGCCCTGGACCTGTTTCTCAGTCTGTGCTCAAAGGCTTCATAGGGAACATATAAGTATTACAACAGCTCTTCCCATAGTTGTGTACACCCTGGAAAGTTATCAAACTATATGCAACCAAAGATAGCAAATATATAGCCTTCTTCATCTTTTTGTAGTGTGTCCTGCTCAGCACTGCTCATCACTTTCCACTTGAGAGAATAAATGTAGTCCTCTCTGTCAGCCCTAAACCTTTTCATATGATTGTTGAGTTGCAGTTAGGGAGCACGTTTTAGCCAATTTCTCATAATTTGAAACAGGAGTTGAATCATCACTGAAAATGAGAGGGGATTAAAAGAGGTGGAGTGCATTTGTGTACATTTTCTATTCTATACTTTTTGCCACATACTAACAAGCCCAACATTGTGCAGTCATGTATTCTCACTAAGGCCCAATTTGCATGTTACAGCTGCACCCTAAATACCATGTCACACTGGCTGGGTGCCATGCCACATTGGTTGTATTTTTGTCAAAAGAAGCACACATTAAGGACTGATCAGGCGAATGTAACCACAGCAATGCTGTGGCTGGCTCACATGATCCCTTCATCTCATGTTGTGATGTGATGTGTAAACCAACAAGTACAGTGTGGCAGTGGATTCATGAACTGGGTGTAGCAGAAGCATAGCAATCCTTCAGGTTAGTATACTAATTGTAGAACATAGTATTGTTACCCTGAAAATCTGGAGGTCCCAGAGGGACACCTCAATACGCTCCAAATGATGGGGAAAGTAAGCTCAATGGAGCACAAGCAACAGCAATGCAAGAGGCAAGGTAACCTAGCGAGATCTTTTACCCAAATTTTACAGGGCCAGGCTCAGTCAGAAATCACACAAAAAGGTCCAATGAATGACTTTATTGAATAGTAATAGCTCTCATCAATGCAAACACGCACACATGCATCCAAGGGCTAAAAGAAATAAAGAGTGGGAAAAAAATAGAGGGATTGTTGAAGGATTCGTAGTTTGGGTGATACTGCACCTTTTCCTGAAGTCCTTGGTCCAGGAAGCAGCAAAAGAAACTGAACTCAGCGAAGAGACGCTGAGGAGATCACACAGCTATTGAGAGGGGGGACCAGTCAGTTGGTATAACTGGGAGGCATCCTCTCTTCTTTTTCCCCTCTTCTCTCTCTCTCTAAACTAGTCAAAACACGAGGACTATTTGTAGGAAAAATTTACTTTGAAGGCAAATCCTCTCCTGGGGAGGACAAAAAGGGGATAGCAAAAGAAAACAACTCCACACCTGGCACTTTCTTGGATATTGGAAGATAACAAGGTGTCATCTAAATAACAGGATCTTCCTCCGCTTTGAGGCTGCGGTGTGAGTTTCTGGAGATGGATTTGATAAGATTTTATGGCTTCCAGTGCCCAACTTTCTGGGAACACTCTTACTCCTTCAAGTTGACTCCTTAAAGGTTGATGACTTTTTGTCAACCGTGGGTTATCACAACATGAGGTCTCCTGTGGCTATGTGACTGGGAAGTTTACTGGTCTGACCTGGTTCGTTCGATTGTACGACCGTAATTGCCTACGTGCACATCCAGGTGACCTCTCTGGTGGGTTAAATTAATTTTATATCAAAGTTGTAGACCCCAGGATGGGGTTTACCAAGGGGGCAACAGTATTCACAGTAGCAAGACAACAGGAATAAAACTTCATTTGTGTCATGACCGTGCCCTTCTATCTTCACCAGAATATGGAGATAGAATTAGGCTATTATATCAGCCCCCTAGGTGAACAATTGAGAATCATACCCTCAGCCCACACTGCTGCTCCAAAAGTGCAGGCAAGGTAGATTGAGCATGTAGGCAAGGTAGATGCAGGCAGGTTTGGGGAATGATTCGTGCACACATTCTCTTTTTTACATGACATCAAAGAAGAATTGCAGATACAAATGATGAACTACAAGGGAAGGGGCATTTTCTTCTGTGTCTCTCTCACATGGGCCATAGAGCAGGCTGATTTCCCTTCTGGGTACACATTGTATGTGTAGTCCTCACCCAGGCATGAATGGTCATGGACACACTCTGTATTACTAACCTGAAGATGTCTCTCAATCCATGGTCTAACTCCTGTTCATTTATATGCAATCTAGGAAGTTTACAGGGGTGGTGGTAGTCAGTAGAATTTCCAGGTTGACTTGGCCAATCTTCTCCAGTCCTTAGGAGGAAGAATTTCAGGGAGATAGCACTGCCTTGAAAAGTGTGAATGTATATTTTCCTTGTTTGTTAGACATGGTGTTCTTTTTATTTTAATTTGAATGATGTGCTGTGTCCCACTGTGGTTGATACTTAATATATCACACTTAATGACATCACCAGTTTACCTTTTGTGATGTGATTCTTGTATCATCACCAAAGCCTATGACATCACAAGGACTCCTTCCTAGGTTTCAGGTTTTGACTCTGACATCTCAGGACATAGGATAATCCTTACCTGGCCACCTTAGTGCTTATGATGGTAAATGGGCATGAAGGATCCACTGAGCCAGTGGTTCTTAACCTGAGGTCCATGTAGGGTTGCCATTCATCCCAGAAAACAGAGAAAATCCTGAAATTAAAGGACTGAAAAATGTCCTGGACAGTTGTGGCTCGTGGATGCAGCGTGTCCCAGATTCCTCAAAAGTGGCAGTGATAATCATGGTGGCAGTGGTGATAATGTGCTTGTGGTCATCTCATCCTGTGCTGGAGGGTCTTCGTGCTACTGCGCAGGTATACTTGGGAGGTCAGAAAGCAGGAAGGTGAGAGGAGAGCCCAGAAGATGATGGAAGACACCCAACCCAGGCATTGTGTGGGGAGTGTGGCAACACTGCTTGAGCCCAGGGCCAGGCAGCACAGCAGAGCTTTGCTTAAAAGCAGCCACAAGAATAGAAGGGAGTGCCTTTACTTTTGTGGCTGCTTGGAAGCAAAGTGGTGGGGGTCTCAGTGCTCCTTTAGGGGAAAGAGTGAAAGAAATGCCATTTTCCTCTGAAGGAGCACCAAGAGAATAGAGAGGGTAGGTGCTTTCAAAAGAAGCACTTAGCATCTCTATTTCTTCAGTGCTTCAAAGAAAACTGCATTTCTTTCATGCTTTTTCCCAAAGCAGCACTGAGACCCTCATTTTCCAGGTGCTGCTTTGCGACAAAGGGCAAAAGAAATTATTCTGTAGGCCTGCCCTCCATTCATAACCTTTCTTTAGGAAATTCCAGTTTATTCTACTGTCCTGACACTTTAAGGTTCTCAGCATTCTACTCCACAGACCATTAAGAAGCCTTGTGGCAATGCCTGCTTTTTCTCCTCAGACTGCTAAAGCACCCTGTCCCTTCATTCAGTTCTTCCTTCCCCTTTTAAAACACAACTTTCATGTAAAAAGTGTAAAGCCTTTCAGTTGTTATTTAGAACCCCTTTAATGATCCATGGTAGTGTGGTTTTGTTTGATTATAACTATTGAAAATCATTCAGCTGAGTCAAAACTTATAAAAATGTAGTATAATCTTTATTAAAACCGCAACCAAAATAAAATATTGATTTTCATGTGCATGTCCAGACCTTCAGAATGTGTTTAGACAATTTCCTTATATGGAAACTGTGAGGTGAGGAAGGAGGGGAAATGCAGCACAGAACAGGTGGAGAAGTAGTACAGGAATACCTGGCTAAACTAGATGAATTCAAGTCTCCAGGGCCAGATGAATTACATCCAAGGATATTAAAAGAACTGGCAGAAGTCACTTCAGAACCACTGGCAATAATCTTTGAGAACTCTTGGAGGACAGGAGAAGTCCCAGCAGACTGGAAGAGGGCAAATGTCATCCTCATCTTCAAGAAGGGAAAAAAAGAGGACCCAAATAATTATCACCTGATCAGTCTGACATCAATACCAGGAAAGATCCTAGAGCAGATCATTAAACAGTCAGTTTGTAATTACTTAGAAAGCAATGCCGTAATCACTAAAAGCCAACATGGATTTCTTAGAAATAAGTCATCCCAGACTAATTTTATCTCTTTTTATGATAGAGTTACAAGCTTGATAGATGAAGGGAATGCTGTGGACATAGCATATCTTGATTTCAGTAAGGCCTTTGACAAAGTTCCCCATGACATTCTTGCAAAGAAGCTAGTAAAATGTGGGCTGGACAGGGCTACTGTTAGGTGGATTTGTAATTAGTTGACCGACTGGACCCAAAGGGTGCTCACCAATGGTTGCTTTTCATCCTGGAGAGAAGTGACTAGTGGGGTGTCACAGGGTTCTGTCCTGGGCCCAGTGCTATTCAACATCTTCATCAATGACTTGGATGAAAGAGTAGAGGGAATGTTGATCAAATTTGCAGATGACACTACATTTGGAGGGGTTGCTAATACCCCAGAAGACAGGATCAAAATTCAAAATAACCTTGATAGATTGGAGAGCTGGGCCAAAGCTGACAAAACGAATTTCAACAGATAGAAATGTAAGGTCCTACACTTAGGCAATAAAAAAGGAATGCACAAATATAGGATAAGAGACATGTAGCTGGATAGCAGTACGTGTAAAAGGGATCTAGGAGTCTTGGTAGATCACAAGCTAGACATGAGTCAGCAGTGTGATGTGGCAGCCGAGAAAGCCAATGCAATTCTTGGTTGCATCAATAGGAGTATGGTGTCTAGATCGAGGGAGGTAATGGTACCACTCTCTTCTGCATTGGTCAGATCTCATTTGGAATATTGTGTCCAGTTCTGGGCACTTGAATTCAAGAAGGATATCGACAAGCTGGAGCATGTCCAGAGGAGGGCAACCAAAATGGCGAAGGGTCCGGAAGCCATGCCGTATGAGGACTGGTTTAGGGAGCTGGGTATGTTTAGTCTGCAGAAGAGAAGGTTAAGAAGGGACATGTTAGCCATGTTTAAATATTTGAAGGGATGTCATGTCAAGGAGGCAGTGGGCTTGTTTTCAGCTGCTCCAGAGACCAGGGCAAGGAGCAATGGATTCAAGCTGCAGGAAGGGAGATTCTATCTGAACCTCAGGAAGAAGTTCCTGACAGTCAGAGCTGTCTGGCAGTGGAATATGCTGCCTCAGAATGTGGTGGAGTCTCCTTCTTTGGAGGTTTTTAAGCAGAGGCTGGATGGCTATCTGTTGAGAATGCTTTGATGTGTGTTCCTGCACAGCAGGAGGTTGGACTGGATGGCCCCTGGGGTCTCTTCCAACTCTATGACTCTATGACTTTACATCAGTATAAAGGCACAGATCTCTCACACATAGCCATCTGGCTACCCTTTTGCCAAAGGCTCAGTTCCCAAATCTAGGTCACACTCTCTGACCAGATTCAAAAGTGGGTTGATTTCTCTTCTGCCTCTCTCTCTAGGATTTTTCTAAGAAAATATGCCCTCTTACTTAATCCTCTTTGGTTGATGGAGAACCTCTCTGGCTGAAGGACTGTCTCTTAGCCCTTCCTCCCTGAAGTCTCACCAAAACCAGTTCAGTGTGCTTTCTATATATACGTTTCCCTCTCAGGCCTCCAACCTTTTCTTCACACTAATGGGCTGGGTTTCTCTCTGGAGTGGCTACTCTGGTTGCCTAGCAGCCTGTTCCTGGGTCTTTCTCTGCCACTCAGGATAGCCACTCCCCCAGACTTCATCACAGCCTCCTTTCCTTTGTATTGTCTACTGGAAGAATAAGAGATAAGGGTGAGCAACTGATGAGCAACTTTAAACAAATATTTGAACATTTAAATAAATATTTCAATATTTAAATCTAAATTTAAATATTTAATTTTTGTGTTACATCTTAGGCAACCCCAGCAACACATTAGATTTACAGGGGGTCCCTGGTTAAAAAAGAAGTTTAAGAACCATTGCAGTAGGCCATCAGAATGTATGTCTGTGCAGAAAGGCAGAAGGACCTGCAGGTATAGGGCAGCTGCCAGATGTTATTTTACCTGTGGATTCTGCAAAGCCAATGAAAATCCAAGGACTGATGGAAGGTAATACAGGCTTTGTTGAGCTTTACCTCCTGCTGGAAAAGACTTGTGCAAATATGTCACCATCACCCCACTTGTCAGCAGCCAATTCCTCCTCATAATCAAGTCATACTGAGCTTGTCTTAACTCCAGCTCACATGCTTAAGAGGTCCAGTGACTCATTGGAAAGGATTGTTGCAGAGACGGCAAGCTGAATGTTATCAAAGCAACTGACAGAAATGCCAGATATTTGCTTTCACTTTCCCAGCTCTTGCTCCATCCAACAAGAAACAAGTCAAAAGTGCTGCAACTGTAGGGAAACAATTGGCTATTGTTATTCACTAGGGCTGGGCTCATGAGACCAGGGCTGAAATCCTACCTTACTGTAATGTAGCATGAGCACAAACACACAGAATGACTGTTCCACTTAACATTATGCAGTCCACTGATAAATGGTTGAAGTTCCCATTGTGCAATTGCAACCTATAGTGATACATGTTCCCATTGAGCCTCTGCATGCTCTACACTGTGGCCTCAAGTCCCATTATGGAATGAGCAGAGTCCTGTTGCAAATCATGAATACCCCACGTGATACCCATTAGTACATATTCTGCATGTGGATCTCGACTTCCATCTTGATCACATGGATATGGTTACACCTGCATGTGTCGCTAACATGATTCCAGCCCAGCTAATTTTGCCAGTTCTGAGAAAGTGAGGCCCTTCTCTAAACTGCAAACCCCAGGATTCCATAGGATGTTGAAAGTAGAATAATAGCATTGTAACAGTCTAGTACAGAAATGGCCTCAGTCTTGGAGGAAAGCAATGGCAGAATCCCTCTGAAAAAGTCTTCCCAAGAAAACCCCTTCAGTATGCCATAAGCTAAAAACAAATCAAAGACACGCAACAGCCACCTGAACAAGGCAGGGCCACTTACTTGCTGGTAAAATGGAAAGAAATTTTCTCTGAATACTATACATTCAACATAGCATATAATTTATCCCACGTGCATCTTCTGAGACAACACATTATTCCAGAAGGCTGCCAGATTGCTACCATTTACATTTATGTGTTCCTATAAAAGCTTTGAATTGCTGTTCCAATTTATACAACAATTTCGTGCAAAATCTGGAGTTCTCTTTTCATAAGCTACTTAAAACAAAAAGAAAATGGCAGAAATAATAATTGTATACTCTGTGTTCCCACTGCCCAAATATACATAGACTATCCTGCAACCCAAAAGCTTTAGAGTTTCAAAGGCATGAACCCAACTCTGAGGTGTGTATGTATGCATGTATATATGTATGTTTTCCTCAATTCAGTGCCCAGAGAACTTGTTGACACACATGTACCCATTTGCATCTTGGCTAACATATTCCATCTGATTCTTATCTTACATTGGTTTGGAATATAAAGTGTTGGAATCACTCTGTGGAGTAAAGGAGCAGGGATGTCCGTAATTCATCAACAGGGACGGTGACATGCTTAGACATAGGGCCTTTCCGCACTACACTGTTATAATGCTATTATTCCACTTTCAAGATCCTGTGGAATTCTAGGGTTTGCAGTTTACTGAGGCCAAAGAGCTCTCTGGCTGAGAATTCTAAATGCCCCCCCTAAACTGCAAACCCCAGGATTCCATAGGATGTTGAAAGTAGAATAATAGCACTATAACAGTGTAGTGTGGAAAGGCCCGTAGTTACAAATGTGAATGAAAGCACACCTTCCAACTATCCTGATTTGGCAGAGACTGCCCTGATTAATCCTCTGTCAAGCAATTTTCTTACTAAAATATGAAGTCAGCTTGTACTTTCCTTGCTTGCTTGCTTGCTTACAGAGCAATGTATTATCCACATTACCCTCATTGTCACTGTTCTACCTTTTCTTGTACTGATACTTTTATTTTTGTTGTTTCTGTGCTCAAACTCTTATACAAACTCTGATTCCTGTGGAACTGCTTCTTTTTTCCCTCAGAATATTGATGTTGCTCTTAAGAATGTCTCCATTTTAATGGGTGATCTGAAAGGAGTCATTTTGTTCTTTATCGTTAGCGTGATGTGTTCTTTTTCCTAAAGCAGGTAATGTAGTTTCATTTTCATTATACATTATAGCAAGAAGGAAATACGGGCCCTTTCCGCAACTCACCTTTTTGTGGAGCTGGGGTGCGGGGATCGCATGAGCAGCCTCTTGTGAGAGGCCCTCGCATCCCCATTGCTTCAGCTCCACAACTGCTGCCTGCTTGTGAGAGGTAGCACGAGAGCTCCTCCTCTTCCTTCCACAGTGCAGCCTGGGATTTTCCCAGGCTGCGCTGGGGCAGGAAGCATGAGCACCGTGGCTCTGGAGCTCTGCACACACGGCAAGTGTGCGCGGGGCTCCGGAGCAATACCGCATCATTTTCAGCTCAAAGCCAAAAATGAAATAGTGCGCAATCAGTGCCTGCCAGGCCCTGGAGCATCGCGCAATTGTGAGTGCGTCGTGTGGACTGCTTCTCGCAGTCACGTGACGCTCCAGGGGCCCTTTTGCATGGCAAATGCCGTGCGAAAAGGGCCATGGAAACCATAAACTATACTTCTTCTGAAAAGCATACATGATACTTCTAGGAACTATAAATTAAATGATATATCACTCCCAGATAAATTGTTAAAGGACTAAACCCTAAGTTTCTTTTTGATGGAATACAGCAAGTAAGAGAAAAATTATTAACAAAATAATCAACATAATTAAAAATACTCTGTTCTCACTTATATTCACAAAGAGCTGATCATACAGCGCTATTGTCCAGCATTTCAATTTTCTGACATGGACTAGCTAAAAAGGAAACCTCTTTGAATTCATTGAGTGCTCTACTTTTCATCTTTTTAAATTAGCATTGTATCATTATGCTCCAATGATATGTCATTGGCTGTAAAGATATATTCCTTTATCATTTCAGTGGCTGGAAAAATCTTCTGGTATCTATCCAGTATCTGGCCAAAATGCACAAAAACTACTGTTGCATGCAGTTGAATAATCTTATCTACCAACCCTGTCTAACAACTTTATCCTGCTTATATTACTCTCTGCAATGCAACACATAACTGGAAACCCATAGATGATTTACCATGATGATGCTCTCCCATGTAAAAGAGAGCAGAAGTTAACTCCCCAAGTACCAGAAAGAACGCTTCTTAATATAAAATAGGGGGAAAGATGTACACCTCCATAAACGTGCCTTAAGAGCTAGATGGAAACACTGATTTGGGGGGACAGCAATCCCCAGAATCCCCCAACTGTCATGGCTATTGGCCATAGTAGAGGTGGCAGTATGAGAATTGTAGTCCTGAAAAGTAACATTTCCAAGCTCTGCAAAGATGTTGGTCAATTCTTCTTATTTCCATGTACCCCTTTCTCTTGCTGTTTGTTTTAAATAGGGTGTAATATTTGTATATAGATAAGCATTAGTGGATGAAATCTGTTGTCCTCATACCATGGGGTGTGTGTGTGTGTGTGTGTGAGTGTGAGAGAGAGAGGGAGGGAGAAAGGGAGGGAGAGAGGGAGGGGGAGAGAGACAAATATTTATAGGATGCCTTTTAGGACAAGTCCTTACAAGGCAATTTGTATAAAAATAAAACATGAAATAGATGGTCAGTGCCATTTCACTTTGGGAACCAGGTGGCCACGGGGAATGCAAACTTTCTGTCTACCACTAGATGCTTCTGTCTACCACGAGACACTACCAAGGACTTTGGGCCTCTAGATCTTTGGATTACAATGTCCAAGACTCAATGGTAAGGGATTTTAGAAGATGTAGCCTAAACTACTTGGAAAGCACCAAGCTGTCAACTCTTGATTTTAATATTCTTCAGGCCATCTTGAGTCCCAATACTGGGAAAAAGGCGGGATGTAAATAACAGCAATAACAATAATGATGATGATCCCACAAGTGGTTCTTGAGTTAGTGGAGATGAGAGGAAGAAGAGGTGGGAAATTTTGAGGTAAACCACATGCTCACCTCACTGATCTCCACCAGTCTTTCATTGTTGTTGTTTGCCTTCAAGTCGTTTCTGACTTACAGTCACCCTAAGGTGAATCTATCATGGGGTTTTCTGAGGCTGAGAGTGTGTGATATGCCCAAGGTCAGCTACCCAGTGGATTTCCATGCTGAGTGGGGAATTGAACCCACTAAACCACACTGGCTCTCTACACATGTAAAAAACATTTTGCCTTTTAACAACTGTAACAGAATGGTACCCTTCCATAGAAAAAGTCCACCTCACTCTTCTTCTCCCATGTGAACACTAGGCCAGAATTTGCTATCACTTGCTGTCCCTGAGCAAGTGGTTTTCTCAGTTTGCATTTCTGAGGAATTCATTATGTAAGTACAGTGTTCAGAGTAGTTTTTCAGTGATGTGTTTACTCATCCGTTTGCACAAGGGAGGTCGGGAGAGAGGTTGAGATGGAGTAATATAAAATCCTTGGCTGGACACACCCTTTCCAAGGTCAGGTATGATACAGAGTGCAGACTTGTCTGCTTTTGGGCTCTGTAAGGATCAAACTGCTTAAAGAGACCTGTAAAATTCCATTTAGCTTACTTGGAGTTATTCATGATAGAGCAGAATCAGAAAGAGATGTTTCTGGTGCTTGGGGATATGTGTTCACACTAGAGAGGGCTATTTAGTAGTAACTATGGTCCCATTGCAACCTAAACCAAGCTTTACCTGAAAAAGTGCAAATATTGTGTTTTTGTAGAGATGTTACTAATGCTACCCAGTCAGCTGGTGTGGGTCAGTGGAAAGGAATTTACTCAGTCAGAAAAACTAGAAACTGTTTTGTAATATGTAGTAAGTATGTATGTGTTCCAACATATGCTATTTCTTTATTGCATTCACCCCCCAACACTTCACAGGACATGTGATCAAACAACGTCGGCCTGTGATCAATATGGGTAATGTTGTTGTTGTGTGCCTTCAAGTCATTTCTGACTTATGATGACCCTAAGGCAAACCTGTCACAGGGTTTTTTGGGGGCTGAAAGTCCGTGATATGCCCATGACCACCCAATGGATTTCCATGGCTGAGTGGGGAATCAAACCCTGGTCTCCAGGGTTGTAGTCCTATGCTCAAACCACTATACCGTGGTGGACAAACTAGAAAAGGCTGCAGGAGTTTGCTTTTGCCCAAGCTTACAGGGAAGGGCAAGATTCTGCCTCTTTCACTCCTCTCCCTGCTGCTGTGTTAACTAGATGTAAATTACTTTTGTAGTTCAACTCAGTATGCAGCAACTGAAGTAAGCTGAGGGCAAAAGGAGAAAGTGAGAGGAGGAGAGAAAAACTGGTACATTTTAAAATCACATAAAAAAAGGACAACAGAGGATTTAACAGGACAGTTGGATGGTATATGATTCCTAATGACCATGGCTTTTTGCTGTGTGTGTGTGTGTGTGTGTGCGCGCAAAATCAGGACTGATCCTATGAGAATATGGCATTTTCTAAACACCTGTTATGTACTGTTTTGTAGCCTGGCTCAATAAGTTTCTTACTTTCCACAGAGGTAGAGAGATGTTGGAGTCCAACAAACCATGGAGGTTCTGACAGTGTGCAGAATGACCCAGATTCAGGCCCTTTCCACAGCTTACCTTTTTGCGGAGCCGGGGTCCAGGGATTGCACGAGCAGCCTCTTGCGAGAGGCTCTCACATCCCTGTTGCTTCAGCTCCGCAGCTGCTGCCTGCTCACCAGCAAGCAGCATGAGAGCCCCTCCTCTTCCTTCCACAGTGCAGCCTGGGATTTTCCCAGGCTGCACTGGGGCAGGAAGCACAAGCACCACGGCTCCAGAGCTCTGCATGCATGGTAAGTGTGTGCGGGGCCCCGGAGTGATGCACGATTGCGCACCATATTCGGCTCAAAGGCAAAAATGAAATAGTGTGAGATCGGCGCCTGCCAGCCCCTAGAGCATCACACGATTGCGAGTGCGTCGTGCGGACCGCTCCTCACAATTGCGCAACGCTTCAGGGGCCCTTTCGCATGGCAAATACTGTGCAAAAAGGGCCTCAGTCTGTAACACCTTTAGCTAGAAGGATTTCAGGGTATTTATTCATTTATTTGTATTTACTTGCTTAGTAACATTAAAATTAAAATACTTTTAATTTTTTTTTTCAGTTTGGTGTTGGTGTTGGCTTGAAAATGACAAGTGTTAGAGTTCAACACACATAGAGAGCATGAGAACAAGGAAGAGTGGCTTCCAGATATTATAGATTTCAACTCCAAGAACCCTTGCTCTTTGGTCATGATGGCAAAAGCGTCTAAGAGTTGTTGTCCAAAACATCTAGATCACTGGAAAACAACACTATGTAAATAGATGCATAGCTAATCTGATATAAAACAACTTCCTGTGTTCTTTACTGACATCCACACACCTTGTTTTGTTATTTCAAAGGCCGCACCACTTTCTTCCTGTATTGTTGAGACAGCCCTGTACATATATCAACCACAGCCATATTGAGTTCAGTCTCTGGGCTTCCAAAGAACAGTATCTGGGCTAGCTGTGGAATGAGATGGCATTCTGACTTCTGTGTCATTAAATGCTGACTGACCAGAGAGTTTCAACCAACAGACTGGCAGTGGTGTCTCTCCATTTAAGACCACAGGCCACAACCCATTTCTCTATAAATAAGTCTCATCATTTCTTCTGGAATCTGCGCATATGCACCCAGATTTTTGGACTACGGTCTTGACAGATTTTCCAAAGGCGTGCCTTAGCAAAAGATTGGTTAGGGAGTTAGGTAATAGTCTGGTCAAATGCATTAAAAAAATTCCATTGTGCCATTCAGAGGGATAGTTGTTTCAGACTTTTTAAGCCATGAACATGTGCGAAAAGCCCCAGAGAATGAATAAGAAGGATTTGATGGCAGAGAAACAGTCCTGGACTTTGGAGACTGTTGAGAGATAGAGGAGACAGCAAGTATAGACTTGTCTCATAGCTGTAAAAGAGACAGCCTCATGTAGCCTTTTGAGCATTGGATTCTGGAGATCAGGCTCTGAATCCCTGCTCAGTCATGGAAATGCCCTGGGTCACTTGGGGCAAGTCACATTCTCTCAGCCTTGGCAGAAGGAAAAGGAAACCTGCTCTGAACAAATCTTGCCAAGAAAACTCCATGATAGGGGTTGTTGAAAGTCAGAAATTACTTGAAGGCACACAACAACAACATAGCAAGAAATGGAAATAAGCATAAAGGAGTTAGCTGTCTTTTTGACTGGCAGGGCCATCACTGTCTATCTGTCTAGCTTGCCATGCCCTTCAGCTTGCCTTTGGATCTCTCTGTTCCAGAGAGCAATCACCCTGGCGCTTCCTCTGTGTCAAGGCAATGGTTGCAAATTTGTTTAATGACCAAACAAGTTATCATTACACCAGGCAAGTTCCTGGCAGGGGCAGCATCTCATCAATAGCGACATGCCAACTGCCACCCCCTCTAGTTTGTTGTGTTACTTATATAATTAGCAAGGGTGTTGCTAGTGTGTGGCGGCAGAATCTGGGAAAGGCTTAACTAACAATGCTGTTAACAAGAACACAACAGAATGACAAGGAGTAAATGCCCCCATGGCAGTCTTTTTAAGAGCATATATTAGAGATCTCTTAACGTGCACTCAGGATTGTTAGGGAGACAAAAGGTGAATTGTTTGCTTTCTTTTAATTTGTTTGTATATGGGTGAAGCACGGAACCAGGAGTTAATAGCTATGTATTTAAGGTTATTGCATTCCACATTTATTAAACTGTATTATGCAATGTGATCTTGAGTTGATAGCATAACATCTTGTCTTTTTATTACATGTAGATACTGAAGGCAGCACAAAACCCAACCCCAAATGCCTGCCTCCCTCGCCCTCCAGTTGGACTAATGCAAAGGAAATGCTAACAACATGATGCGCCACATCAAGTTCTGTACAATTACATATAGAACAAATCTCATTAAAGATCAACTAATGCCTGGGGAAACAGGCAATAATATATCATGAACTTTAATTAGTTCTTAGTTGGCTGGAAGAAACCCCAGAATATGTCCATGGTCATTAACCCTGCTCCATCCAGATGTCAATTGCAGACATTGTGTCACTTTCAGTTGCCATTTTGGGAAGCTCATGGGTGAAACAGAGGTAAAGGACAGTTCTTGGAGGGGATGGCTTTGGGGATATGTGCTTAGGGGGATTTTTGTGTGGTTTTAAGGCAAAAAATGGCCAATACCTGCCCATCAAAATACTCTAAAAATGGCAGGGGTATGTGTTTGAGGGTCTTTGCAGAACTGCCCAAGGTTTTTTTGGAGGCCACAGAAGTGTGGTCAGCCCATGGGTTGCACTTCCCTCACCCTTAGCCTAGAGTGAAGAAGGTGCTGGAGAAACAATGCAATCCCATCACCATGGAAAGGTAACACCATAATGGGATACAATATGATCCATCATTTCTGTTGTGTTCGTTGGTTCTCATTTTCTGGTCCTCCAGATGTTTTTGTCTGTAAAGTCCTAGAATCTCTGACCACTTGGCTATGGAGTTCTGGGAGCTGATTTTCAAAGTATATACAGGGTTGAGACTCTCTAGCAAAACTCATAAGGGAGTGGTGGTGGTAATGATGGTGACAATGACCATTTGTTTGGTATTTTCTGGTATCATAAAGCACTTCATATAACCCTTACAACAAACCTGCCAGCTAATGATAAGTTGTTATCCTCCTTGTTGCAGATGGGAGACTGAAGCAGAATGAGAGTGAATTATCTAAGGGCTGCCTAGTGAGTCCACGACAGAAAAGTGAAGTTTAAACTAGGAACTTCTTGATTTTTACCCCAGTCTCTTTGCTACTATGGTATGCTAAGGTCAGTCAGCATCCCACAGTCTAATCCAGAGGTTGGCAGAGTTTGGACTTCCAAAATTGCTCAGTTTTTTGTTCACTAGAAACCTGGAGTCAATCAATTGGAACCAAGAAATAGCTCAGTCTAATAGTATAGAGAGCCACTGTTGTGCAGTGGTTTGAACAGTGGACTATGACCCTGGAGACCAGCTTTCATTGCCTTCTTGGCCACGGAAACCTTCTGAGTGATTTTGGGTGGTTCTCATACCCTCAGGCCCAGAAAGCCCTGTGCTAGGTTGACTTTAGGGTTGCCATAAATCAGAAATTACTTCAAGGCACACAACAACAGCAAACAACAGCATGTGGAAATATGCTGAGAATTAAGGAATAGGAGACTTATGAGGAATCTGTGATCAGCAACCAGAAGAAAACTCATCAGTCCTTTCATATAGAACTTGGAAAAGTTACTTTTTAGATTACAACTTCCAGTGGCCATGCTGACTGGAGGATTCAGGCTGTTGTAGTACAAAAAGTTACTTTTCAAGTTCTTCTAGTTTCTTCTAAATCTGGCTTTCCTTCAAAAAACAAACAAACAAACTTGTCAATCTACTGCTTTGGCATTCTTGGTCAGTTACATAGAGATCAGCCTGTAGAGCCTGACCTGCCTTCTCTCACCTGAGAAATAACCTATCCCACAGAGTTGTTTTGAGGAGAAAATGGGAGTGGTGGAGAACTCTCAATGCTGCCTTGGGATCCTTTGAGAAAGAGAAGAAGCATTAAGGTAACAAAGAAATAAAACACCTGATTGGTAGACTAGGGCCCTTTTCGCATGGCATTTTTGAAGCGAAAGGGCCCCTTGAGCGTTGCATAAATGTGAGGAGTGGTCTGCATGATGCACTCACATTTATGTGACGCTCAAGGGCCTGACACGGACTGCGCATGCATCTTTTCATTTTCGGCTCAAAGCTGAAAATGCTGCATGGTTGCGCATCGCTCTGGGGCCTCGTGTGCACTTATCTGCCGTGCGAAGCCTCCTGAGCCGCGCTGGTCACGCTTCCTGCCCCAGTGCAGCCTCTAACTCCCAGGCTGCACTGTGGAAGGAAGGGGTGGGGCGCTCGCGCGACCAGGAAGAAGCTGCAGAGCCGAAGCAGCAGGGACGCGGCAGCGTTCCTCCCAAGCCTTCTTGCACTAAAACCCCAACCCAGCAGAGCAAAAAGGTAAGGTGCGAAAAGGGTCTAGATTTATCCTGACATATTTAGGTCAACCTCAGTGACAACTGTTGACGGAGCCAGTCCTTTCATATGGCAGAAAAGAGCATTGTTAGACATTCAGGATATACTTTTTTAAAAAATTCCCTTTAATAGCTGTGTCACAGGATGTTTTGTGGCAGCTACAGCTTTTCCTATTATTGTAGCAACGAGATAGGAATAGTTACATACTTGTAGCCTTCTTCCACGTTGTTAAGCAGTAGTGGGCAAAGTGTGCTCTCCAGATGTTGGTGGACTGCAGCTTCCAGCATTCTTCATCATTGGCTATATTGTTTAGGGCAGAATGGGAGTTGCAGTCCTACATCTCAAGGGCTGGACTTTGCCCATCTTCATCCATAAGGAGAGGGACTAGACTGGGAAGTGACTCCTGCTGTCTGTCCAGTGCAGTGAGGCAGTGCCTGATATGTTAGGCAGCATCTTCCAGCTGATTTGGCATCCCACAAGCAGAGAGCAAGTAAGACATGTGACACCTCCTTGAAGATGCCTGCAAGGCAGTGATATTGAAAACTAAGTCCAACTGTCTTATACAAGTAATAATCTTACTTGTTGCAGCAATCAAGGAGTCTGGGGTTGCCTCCTGATGTTGCCTCAAGGAAAATCCTAAGTATTGCAATCACAATCAGCCGGAGAAAGCGAAACCTGTTTTCTAAAAGAGATTTTTGTAAACGTGTGACGTGTAGGGAAATGTTTCCCAAAGTTTCAATACTAGAGGCATGAGATATTTACAGTTGGTGGCACGCTTTGCACTGCCACTTACCCAGTAAACATTTTCTTAGTCAGTTCTCATAATAATGAACTAGTGCTCTCTCTTCAAGTGAAATATATATCTGGGACAGAATATGGAAAAGCTACGTTTTAAATCCCCTAGCCTGTACAGGTATACCTTTGTTAACAAAGCCTCTCACAGGGAAACTCCTTTTTGCAAAGACATTTTACACTAGGGACAAATCCAGAATTTTCTGAATCTCAATCAGGATCCGAATCCCTGGAAGGTTCTGTGAATCCACAAAACTCACGAATCTTGAATATTTTGAATCCTTTTTTAAAAAAGGCTTTAAACAGCAAGGAAAAGGAAGCACTTCTACTGAAAAGTGTTTTTGAAGCAGAATTTGACATCTTTGTTTAATGCAAAACAAATTAAATAATAGTTTTCAGTTCAGGAAAACATACTTGGGTAATAAAAGAAAATACAAATGCAATTGACATATTCATCTACTACATGAAGTACATAACTCTCAAGTAAAAAGAATAGAGATTATTACCTTGCAGAGGGAGGCAGTGGCAGGGACAGGCAGCCCGAGAGGGCACAGACAGCCCAGCGGGCGCAGGGAGCAGCCCCAGACACAGGGAACCTCACACACACAGCTTTATGCCGCAATTTTCACACGCCCAGGGGCCTGCTGGCCAATCGGGCCTTTGGTGGGCCCAAGAGGCACTAATTTTTCAAAACACCATGACCTTCTCCCATCGGCCCTGGGCAGGATCGGGCTGGTGGCGGGTGGAAGCAGAGCAGGAAGCATGATCTTGCGCTCCCTGCCACCTTCTGCCCCCGGCCCCAGGCACGATCTGGCTGATGGCAGCCAGAAGGAGAGCAGCAAGTGCTAGATCATGCTCCCCACCACCTTCTGCCCCCAGCCCTGGGTGTGATCCAGCCCGGGGTGGGTAGGAGGAGAGTGGGGAGCACAAACTGTGCTCCCCATCACCTTCTGCCCCCAGCCCTCAGCACAATCCGAGTGACAGCAGCCAGGAGGAGAGCAGGGAGCACGAGATTGTGTTCCCCGCCACCTTCCACCACCCTCCCCGGGCAGGATCAGGCTGGCAGCAGGTAGGAGCAGAGCGGGGAGCATGAGCTCACACTCTTCGCCACTTTCTGCCCCCCAGTCTAGCTGGCGGAGGGCAGGAGGAGAGCGGGAAGCACGAGATCCTGCCTGACTGGACAGGATTCGAAAGATTTAGTTCGCCTGTTTTGGCAGGGGGATTCGGATCCCTGAATCTCGAATCGTGGCCCAGGATTCGAGGATTTGAGGATTTGGTTGGCCTATCCCTATTTTACATCCACCCAGCTTCACTGCAACTTACCTCCTCAGCCTCTATCCAGCTGGAAGTTTCTGGCAGCATTAGCATCGGGAGGATGGCAAAGGAACGCTAGAGAAACCCGGACTTTTGGTGTCGGTTTGTAGCAGCATACCTACAGTAAACAATGCAATAAACAAAGCTCCTGCTCTAGCCAATGCTACTGTAGCTATATGTGCCTGCCTACAACAGGCAAGATAAATGGCACCTTCCTCCAGAATCCTCTATTGAGCATGTGTGAGCAACAAAACAGAGAGAAGAGAGGAAAACAGATAAACTTGCATTACCAACTACCTCCAACATGTTAAAAAAGCATTGATCTTTGAGTCTGGTCATCACATGAAAATAATAAGAAAAGTGACTGGCTGATGAAAGAAAAGAAATAATTCCCAGATATATTTTGGAAGAAGCCTTCAGGTGGTCTCTAGAAGGTTCAAAATATTTTTGCTTACTTATGCAAGGCTTACCTGACTTTGTTATTTCATTTCTTGTGGGCATATTGTTAGTTTTGAATAAAAAGTTTGCTGAAACATGTTGAACGTCTCTTTTCCTCCTCCTCCTCCTCTTTGTAGTGTAGGAACCTAAACCTATTTTTTCCATGTTATTTCTGCCTCTGGTACCAGATTTTTTCTTTTAAAGAAGTAGTGTCCAAGAGCACATCTACTTTGTTGGCCTGTACTTTACTCCTAAATCTTTTCCCATGAAATTCAGTGCAACATATGCAAGACTGAGAAGTCTTATCATGTTAATAACAGCTTTGTGAAATAGGTCAGCCTTGAGAGATTAGAGCTTGTCTGAGATTGAATATTGACTGCTCCTGGCTGAGTGAGTATATAGATCCAGCTCGCCTGAGCTAAAACCCAGCACTCAGCATCAAAGGTGACAAAGATATGCATAGACATACTAGAAAAAGCAATGGGCCCTCAGTATCTGCTCCAGGATCCTTCATGAATATCAAAATTAGTAGATGCTCAAGTCCCATAGTGTACAATGGTATAGTAAAATGGCATCTCTTATATAAAATGACAAAATCAGCATTTGCTTTCGGTGTTTTTTTTGGGGGGGGGCGAATATTTTCAAACTGTGGTTGGCAGAGTCCATGAGTATAGAATCTGTGGATACGGAGGGCCAATAGTAGAATAAGACAAAGTCTGTGGCTATTTCTGCACCACATTGCTATAACGCTATAGCAGTGAGTTGTTACTGGTCCAGGAGCCATGCTTCCGCATGATGTCTTCGCTATCCGGCTGCTATCCCATCCCCAAGTGCTGCCAAATCACCATATTCTATTTCCAGAAAAAATCTGTTAAAAGCCTCCTATAGTGCTTCGATCCCATCAGCTATTGTAGTGCAGTAGTGTTATAGGAATTGATAACACTTTCTGTTATGGCGGATCCAGCAGCAGGCGGGTTGTAGGTGTGCCCAGCAACTCCCATGGCATGGTAACTTCCTATCACCTTTCCCTCTTTATTTTAAATGTCTCCTTTAAGCCAAAACTTATTTTTTAAATACCTTTTAAAACAGTATAGGGCAAAAGTGCAACAGTGTACTGGTATGTCATGCTATTACAACATTGTCGCATTAGTACATCTTCCAAAAAAACAAAACAAAATCACCTCCAATTGTGGCAGTGGGACAGGGTGAAGGCAGGGCACCGGAGTGGCCAAGGATGTTGTAATGCAATAGGAACACTGGTGGCAATACCACCATCCATCAACTTAAAGGGGAAGGGTGCAGAAAAGAGTGTCCCTAACCCGACAGCATCGTGAGAATGGCAATGCCACCATTATAACAGTATAATGCAGTAATGGCCTCTAGTGTGGAAATAGCCTGCATGTCCTATGATTTGCATTCAAGTTTCTTTAAGAGCATACAAAGCCATTTTAGAGCTTCGTTATCTGGGACAATTCCCAGAATCGTCCAGCCAGTTTGACCACTGGTCATGCTGGCTCCTGGATTCTGAGAGCTGTAGTTCAAAAAGGTAATTTTCCCAAAGTCTGAGCTCTGGGAAGTGGATTCAGGGCTAAGGCCTCACATGACCCAAAACAATGGCTTGCTTTCTCCAGTGCAGACTTCAGCTCTTCCTCTTGTACCCCAGCATGCCCGGAAGATTGTTAGAAAACACAGCCGGCCCCTCCCGAAACTGCAAACCCCAGGATTCCACAGGATGTTGAAAGTGGAATAATCACGCTATAAGAGTGTGGTGCGGAAATGGCCAAAGAGCTGAAGCCTACACTGAAAATATCTGGGCTGAAGAGTTTTTTCTGTAACAGAGAGGGAACACATCCCAAATGAGAGAAAAGGAAGACTATACAAAGTACCAGCAGCTGTTGCACCTCAGCCAGAAGCTGGAATTTTCTAGCACAGGCAGCCGCACCCTCCCTGAACAAGCTCTACCTCTCCCAGCCCCTGGAGGAATTCTTTCCAGGAACTGCCAGCACTGCTTTTCCAGGAGCACTGACTATCTAGGATTTCTTCATAGGAAAACAGTACTGAGCCAATCTTGGCTCCTAGGTCACAAGATGAAAGCGATCCATTTCTTTTGAAGCGACTTGAGGCTCTTTCACACTATGATTTCATTTTGCTGCCATGTCTGCATCCTGTAGTGTCCTGGGGTTTGCAATTTGGTGAGGCTGATAATTCTAAATAGCCCTCTCAAAATGGCAAATCTCAGAATCCCATAGCTGGAACCATGGCAGTTAAAGTAGAGTATCATGTGCACACTCCTCCCTCCACATTTGTGGGTTTGACCTTTATGAATTTGATTGTTTGTGAGGTGTGCATGCCCCTCGCCACTTCTCCTCCTCCCATTCCCTTGAGTTTTGCTGCGTGTGAAGAAGGAAGGCAAGCAGCCAGGCAAAAGGCAAGGGAAAGGTTGGGGGAAGGCAGGCACACACCTTCCTTCTCCCCTCTGGAACTGCCTCATTCCGTTTCCTTGCCTCTGGCCCCAGCTCTGAGAACAAGTGCCGAGGCAAAAGGCAAGAGAATGAAGAAGGAGGCACATGTGAGCACCTTCCTTCTCATTTCTGGAGCTCCCTCTCCAACCCCTTGTCTCTGGCCCTGGCACTGAGAATGTGGTCTAAAGCAAAAGGCAAGGGAATTAGGAGAAGACACGTGTGTACACTTCCTTTCTCCCCTCTGCAAAAGACAAGGGAATAGGAGGGGGAGCCCCAGAAGGAAATGTATGGGGGAATCATGGAGAGGGATTTATTTTTGTTTTTTCCACTATCGTGAAGGATCTGCACCCTGAACCCTCATGAAAGTGAGTGGTGTGTGGCTGTTCCTTTGTTATGTGTGGCTGTTCCTTTGACTGATTTGGATAGAGCTTCAGGGGTGAAATATTTTTAGGGATGCTAGGACCCAGAAACCCCTAGCTAGCCATGGATCTCATGTGGGGACGGGTAGCCTCAAGCCCCCCAAGACTAAGCTGGGGTGAGGCCCCTTCCCAATGATCAGGTAAAACTGAACCACCAAGACTCCTGTGTAGCTGAGCTTCTTCAGGAACTACCATTGGAAGTGTATGAAATGATCAAGCACTAAGAAATATTATGACAGACGTTGTTAAACCCGTCCAGCAATAATAAAGGCTGCATGCAGTCTATCGTATGTACACTTACTTGAGAGTAAACTACACTGGACACATGGAGAAGTGCACTCTGTGCTTGTGAGGGTCTTCGTACTTAAGGATGCTTGAAAAAAAATGCATGGGAAAAGTTATTTGCCCTTCCACTACAAGTACCTGAAATAGGCTAAAATAATGACAACATGACTGCCAATATTGAGTCCCCCTCACATTAAAAAACAGTCTGGGGGTTCCTGCAGCCAGGCAACCAGCGATGGGAGCTGTCATTCAAACACATAGTTCCCTCCCACCACAAGCTCTGCTTTTGTCCACCTCAGTTCTCCCTGCCCACCAAGCCACAGAAATGATGCACTTGATCTTTATTTCCCAGTCCTTTGTTCTCAGTAGCTGGTTCTCCTACTGCTCTGAACAAGGCAAGCCTGGTGCTTAAAGTCATGGCTGGCACAGTTGCAGAAAGAATTGCTTGGCTACCTGGGTTGGTTAAACATTCTCCCGGCCCTGTTGGGTAACAAGATCTACCACAGTGGAGCCTCAGCAAACAGGACAAGCTTGCCAGACTGCAGGATGCGTGACAAGTGGCTATTGCCTCCCTGCCAATCTACTGTCTTAGGTATTGACTGAAAATAAATACCTCACCCACCCTACCCCAGCAGTGCCCTTCATTCCTCCCCTCTGTGCCAACCTGTTCCCGGCTGAGTTTTATTACTTCATGCAGCAACTATGCCTCTTTCTCCCTACCATCCAGGCTACCAGAACCTTAATGCTACTACAGAGGTGAGCTTGTTGCTAGTGCCTAAGAAACAGGCACCATGTGTGGCCTACCCTGTTCTGAGGCCTTGGGACAGATACTGATACCTTGAAACAAATAATTCAGTTAAATTTCAGCTATGCAGTTCATGAACCTGTTCATCAGCTATTGAACCTATCAAAGTCAAGTTTATATAACATACTCTCCAATTGCCTTGATCTTTCAGAGGCACTCCCAATGAATCCTCTGTTGTCACACTTTTTCATTTTAAAATGTCCCAGAGCCTTCCCACACTATACTGTTGTAGTGCTATTATTCCACTTTCAACATTCTGTGGAATTCTGTAGTTTACTGAGGCCAAAGAGCTTTCTGGTTGAGAATTCTAAATGCCCCTCCCTTAACTGCAAACCCCAGGATTCCACAGGATGTTGAAAGTGGAATAACAGCACTGTAACAGTGTAGCACAGAAAGGCCCCCAGTTTATATCTGCCCTTCCCACTTTCCTCCTTTGTTCTTGGCTTGCTTACTTCAATTGCTGCAAACAGAGTTCAAAGTGCAAAAGTAGTTTGCACTCAGTTAAGTTGGCAGTGGGAAGGAGACAGAATCTTGCCTTTCCCTATGGACTCAGGCAAAGGCAAACTGCTGCAGCCTCTCCTAGCTTGTGTGATCTTCCTCATTAATAACTTTTGCCAGTTTGATCATACTCTGATGTTGCTTGGCTACATGTATGCTGGCTTTGATTCGTGACACATTGGAGGGTATCATACAATGCCCTGCATCATATTCTCTCAGCCTCAGAGGAAGACAAGGGGAAAAAAAATACCTCTGAACAAATATTGCCAAGAAAAATCAATAACAGGATCACCTTAGGGTCAGCATAAGTTAGAAATGACTTGAGGATACTCAACAACAACAACATTCTTATTATTAATACCTGATAAATCAGACTATTTGAATCACTGGAGTTCACCTATATGATAATTCACTGTTCAGTGGTTGATTCAGTGGTTCTATCTTAGGCCATTTCCACACGACAACGCTCTTCCGCGTTGTCTCGCTGCTGTCCTGGGTCCAGAAGGGAGCGCTCCTCAGCAACACTCTCCTCTGCACCCACTTGGCCCATGCGGAAGAGAACATAATGGTGCCGCATCTTCCTTCCGCAGCGCAACCAGGCTTTTTCCATTGCTGCGCTACAGAAGGAAGCATCGCCAATGTGCTTCTGCAGCTTCCGCATGGCCAGAAGTGACAGAAGCGCCGTGCGATCGCAGACACGAAATGGATTTTTTCCGTTTCGCAAAAACTGCGCAAGTGCGATGCTCCACAACAGGATGGCAGTGGGATGGTGACGACATCATGCGGAAGTGCAACCTGCTGACCGCTGCAATCCTGTGGCAGAAACGAGACAGCGATGTCATGTGGAAAGGGCCTTAGTCGGGCCCAACCAATTGGATTCAGGTTATTATTTTATGGCACTTCTAAATTCCAGGTTGAATCCCGATTTATGTGCATATAACCGCAACTTGGGAATATCATAGTCTGGGATTATAGCTCCCAGAATCCCCAAGACAACATGATCTTTGTCCATGGCAGTTGAAGAATTTGGGAATTCTAGTCAACAAAGTAACTATTGCAAGCTTTGTGGGTTAACAAATGCAAACTCTTAGCCCCACAAGGCAGCCTTTGTATCTCTGTAAGGATTAGGAGACCTGTTGAAGGGGGTGAGAGTTATGATGCAAGGAAGGGGGAGGATTCTTACAAATCAAGTGGAAGCACCCTCCTGGAACAGAACATTTATGGTCATAAGAAGGCAGATCCTAATTCAATGTTCACACTTGAACTTTGGCTGTTTTTCAACAGCAATCATTGGCATACATTGATTCTAAGTTCATGTGTAATCCTAAACTGGCTTTGGTTGTAAAGCCATCCATATAAGTATCTTCTCTTTAGCTGCAGGCAAGTTGGAAACAAACTAGACACGCATTCTAAAGCAGGAGTTGGAATTGTGGAGATCGAGGGTCACAGGCAATTCTGGAAAGGGTTTTCTTTGGAAACGCTTGTTCTCCACTGACCTCTCCAACTCTGATTTTCTACAACTTTTTTTGGCCAAAAACATTTTTCCCCGCTGTTTTGCTGCTTCTTTTCCACCCTGAACCTTGCCCCACCAAAAACCCTCAGAATGTGATCAGATTTCTCATTTCTGGTTGCCTGAAATGTCACTTCTTCACACCACTGGGTGAGATGGTGCGGATTGCTACTCTAAGAGGATGGTTGCTGAAACAACAACCTGAGAAGGGATTCACATTTTTTAAATTTGGAAATTGTAAATTAAGCCACAACCTAAGCTGATGCTTCTTGTGAGGTAGCCAATGGCTACCTCTGACCTGGTAGGTATTGTGAGCACACCCTAATCCAATGCTTTCTTGAACAGCCCTTTTTGCATGGCATTTGCTATGCAAAAGGTCCCTCGAGCGTCGCATGACTGCGAGGAGCAGTCCACACGATGCACTCACAATCGTGCAACAATCCAGGGTCTGGCAGGCGCTGATTGTGCGCTTTTTCATTTTCAGCTGTGAGCCGAAAATGGTGCGCAATCGCACATTGCTCTGGGGCCCTGCGCACACTTGCCATGCGTGCGGAGCTCTGGAGCTGTGGTGCTAGCACTTCCTGCCCCAGCGCAGCCTGGAGAACTCCCAGGCTGCACTGCGAAAGGAAGAGGAGGGGCTCTTGCGTGAGCAGGCAGCAGCTGCGGAGCTGAAGGAACGGGGATGCGAGAGCCTCTTGCCAGAGGCTGCTTGTGCAAATCCCCGCACCGCAGCTCCACAAAAAGGTGAGCTGCGGAAAGGGCCAATGTTATGTTGATGTTTGGAGCGGTGAAGTTGTTACATCAAAGGAGGCATTCACAAACCTTGTCATGGTACCATAACTTTTAAGTGCCACCACAGAGAAGAAAAAAAGGCCAGTGATCTTCACTGAATGCCCAGTTTTTCACATACAGAGTATATAGATTGCAAATGAAAAGTATAAGCAATGTGGGGCTTGTATCATTAAGCATATAATTTCTAACTGAATTACCTCTCCTAGAACAGAACTGGCAAAACCACCTCTGAGTTTTCCTTGCCTGAGAAAACCCTGTGAAATTAATGACATTGCCATAAGTTGACAGGTGACCTCAAGCTATATAAGCACACACACAGAACAGAAGCTTGAGATTTGGTCAAAAACTACATGAACAAAGACCATGTGAACAAGGTGCATGCCTACACAGAAATAAAAACTGAATACCTCACATTGTCATTTTTATATGGTGAGCTAGTGTTGTGAAAAGAAGCAGAAACTGAGAAGCATCCAATAGAATCCACAGGGAAAAAAACGGAGACATGTTTCAAGTTGCTCAAAAAAAAAAAGGTTGTTTTACTACTAGAGAAATCTGATGCATTTCAGCCTGTGAGAATTCCTAAGACCTTCTTCAGAGGGCTTTATAAAATCATAAAAGGACAACACATGATATCACATTACTTAAAGCCATTATTATATCAATACATGAGCAGGGGTTATCAGCACTGGGAGTTGAGCTACGTCATACAGAAGATGGGTTCCCGTATTTGCTTTTTGCTACAAGATTCAGGATTGATAGGGACTCCCCCCCCCCTTGCTCTGTTTGCATGCTGTTTAAAGGAGAGTGTCTTCAACATCAACATCCTGTCCCGACAAGAAGAAATATCTAGTTAAAAAGAGGTCTCAGATTTGCATACATTTGTATTTGCTAATTTATAGATGTACATTAAGAAATTACTATAATCTCAACAGAAATAGTAATAGACCTCACCATGGGGAGAGAGGAGAGTATGACCCCATGAACACTGTGCCTGGTCAGTCTGCCATTGTTGTTGTTGTGTACCTTTTGACTTCTGGTGACCCTAAGGCAGACCTATGACAGGGTTTTCTAGGGGATGACAGTGTGCGACTTGACCAAGGTCACCCAGTGGGTTTCCATGTCTGAGCAGGAAATCAAACCCTGATCTCTTGCATCATAGTCCAGTGCTCAGACCATGCTGGCTCTCTCAGTCTGGCATAAGAGAGAGAAAGAGAGGTCTTCAGAATTAGTATCAGTCTGCCACACAGATGCTAATTCTTCAAGACCTCTTCTCTCATTTCTTTATCATAAACCAGATTGAGAGGCTTGGTGGAGCCAGAAGTTGTTTTTGTTTGTTTGCTCATTTAGTGTGGGTATCCAATTTTTTTACAAATCTATAGCTATGTTGGATAAACACAATGAAATCCTGTTAGTTTATTGTGAAGATGCACATCCAGACTGTAGCATGAGGGTTCCAATACACGTTGGGTACTTCTGATGCACATTGGGCACACTCCTCGTGTTCTGGCACTTTCTAGCTGATGTCCAGATGTACACTGGGGAATTGCCTAATGGGCATTGGTGCTCACTGCATCAGTCACTTTACCGTTGCCGAACAGAAGACTATACACGGTAATGTCACAGAAGCCTCTTGATCACATGTGTCAAACACAAGTTCCTTGGGCCGAATCTGGCCCAGCAGGCCATTTCATGTGGCTCTCACACCTCTACTGCAGCTGCAGCACTCCCTGTCAAGGTCTGAGACCTGGGCAGTGAGCCAGCCTGGAGAAGAGAATGGGAGAGCCAGCAAAGTCCAGCCAGGAGGAGACAAGCAAGCACTTACTCAAGGAAGTTCATTTACCAGAGTGCCAAGCGAAGCTGTAGTCAGAGTTCCAAAGCCAAGGATCAAGAGTCCAGAGATCAGTTCAAGGTATCAGGAACTGAGTGCTGGGAGCAAGGTACAGGCAAGAGGAAGACTTGTAAGAAGTTTGCCACAAGCAAAGGGAAGCTTCCAGGCAGGCAGTTATATAGCCCCAGACACAGGTGTGTCCGGTCACCGCTTCTTAAACTTAGCCAAGGAAATCTCCCTTTGCACAGCCCTCTTGAGTCTCCGCCTTGATTGGGGGCTTATTGAACCAGGCTCCAGAGCCTCTTCAGAATCAGATCCCTGTTGCTCCAAAGGAACAGGCACAGAATCGGATCCCTGTTGCTCTAAAGGAGCAGGCAGAGGGACATCCGCACCTGCTTGGTCCATGGCAGCAGGGGAAGCTCTTGAGCTGCAGGACTCATCTCCAGCCAGAGCCACAGGGACCAACAGCTGCTGCTCGTCATCTCCACCCTGAGCAACAGGGACCAACAGCTGCTGCTTGTCACCAGCAGCTCTGACAGGAGCTTCAGCTATCACACTCCCCCTGCCTGGCAAGCCCAATCCCCACATTGCGGGCCCCTGGCTGCCAGTATTCTGAAGAGGGGTCCAGCAGCCAGCGCTCATGATCTACTTCTACTTCTGATTGCTCATCTGTCCAAGTCTCACTGTCAGAGCGTTGCTATGGGTTTCCATGGCAACACTCCAAGAAGCTCGCGAGAGTTGGACAGAGGAGCAGTCAGAAGTAGAAGTAGATTGCGAGTGCTGGCTGCTAGGTCCCTCTTCAGAATACCAGCAGCTGGGGACTCGCAATATGGGGATCAGGCTCAATAGGTACAGAGAGGATCGGGGGGCAGAAAGAGCCACAAGGGTGGGGGAGGCAGAAAGATCCACAGAGAGGGTTTAGGGGACAGAAGGAGGTACAGGGAGGGTCTGGGGGGCTGAAAGAGGCACAGGGAGGGTCTGGGGGCTGAAAGAGCCACAGAGGGGTTTTCAACTGGGACCAAAAAATAAAACAAAGTGAATGTAATAAACAGTGCTTGGTAATATATTTCTGATGATTAAAAAAATAACTTTCTGCTTTCAAAACTCATTTTTCAATAAACTGTACAATAGTTGTACACTTGAATATCTGCTTGCTATTATTTTTCCTAGACTTCTAGTTTCAGAGCTAGTCATTACTAAAGCCAGTAATAATCAAATGCAGAAGCAATTATTTAATATGATAAAAGAGTAAATACATTTATATAGTCTTATAGATACAGCTGGCCCTTTGAGGGCAACCATAATGCTGATGTAGCCCAAGATGAAATTGAGTTTGACACTCCTGCTCTAGATGAATATGGATATTGCATGACTACTCTGTTCAATTCTGTGCACATGTAAACCCCCTCCAAACAAGTCTTGCAAGAAAGCCCTGTGATAGGGTTGCCTCCAGCTCACCATAACTGAAGAAGAAATGACTTGAAGGTACACAATGAAAACAAAGTAATTTACAAAGCCGAAATTCCCAAAAAGAGTGCCAACCAATGTCTTCCACAGAGTTTCTCCAATAAAACCCAAACATGTAGAATTTTGTTGTTCAAATAATTTTCCTGCTCTTTTTGATTTTGTTCAGTGTGGTGTCTGTTAATTGCCGTGTCAGAGCAGTGGTGAATTCACTCTGGGTTTGGGTCCAGATTTTAAAGGAACTATCTAAGTTAAGCTTATTTTAGGAATAGGTCTCCACATCTTGAGTAGCTCCTTTAATGTTTGGACTAGAACCCAAAGCAAGATGGTCTCACTGACATGAAAACCACCAGCCACCTCTGATTTCTGGCTATCCATGATTGATACTAGTCACCACTGAGTGTTTTTCTTCTCACATATGTGCCACCTTCTATCATCTGCTCCCCAACCGATTTCCACATGTGCTCTGCATATGTCTGCCTTTCACTCCCACCAGAAAGTGCCACAGACAAAAGGTCCCTTCAAATATGAGAATATCCTCTGTAAAACATGACTCTTTAAGAAGGCTTTTAAGTTTTACTCTCAGACCTCCCATGTACAAATCAAGTTTGGAGTCTGAACTTTACCCATAATGGATGCCAGCAAATTGGAGTTTCTCAGACATGTTGAGGGGCAGTGCTTACTTTTTCTCACAACTCATAAACATTGGAAAAGAGTTCTTCATTTATTATAATTTCATAATTTTCTTTGTAACAAAAATGATATTTTAAAAGTATCTTCCTCCATTCCCTCCGCCATTGCCTCTTCCCAGCACTTCTGTGACTTGTTTCTGGGATCAATAAAAGTGGCAAAGTGCAAGAGACACTGTGATTTAGAGTATGGACTGAGAACGGGGATAACTGGAGTAAAAGCCCAGCCCAACTGTGAAGCATGACATAATGCAACATTTTGTTATTATACGACAGATATGATTCTGAGCTTGTCACTTTTTCTCTCACATTGTCTTTTTCCTCCCACCATGAGGTATATCTAACAGTAAGCCTCGTAATTCACTTTGGAGTTCTAGGACGGGGTACAAAATATGTGGTCATTGTCAGTACATGTTTTCACAGGACTGGAACTACTAAGATCCTTTGCCTGGCAAGCGCAATCTTGTTTTGTACTTTCCAGCTCACTCTGACTTTTGATGATCCTGTCTTAGGGCTTCTTCAGCTGAGGTTTGTCATTGCCTTCCTCTAAGGCTGAGAGAATGTAATTTGCCCAAAGTCATCCAGTAAGCAGGGATATGAGCACTAGGCTGTTACAGTGCTATTGTGCTATTTTCGCACTAGGCAGTTACAGTGCTATTGTGCTTGAGGCCCCTCTCTAAACTGCAAACCCCAGGATTCCATAGGATATTGAAAGTGGAATAATAGCACTATAATAGCAGAAATGGCCCTGGTCTTCTAGAGTCCTGATAAATTGTGATAATATTTTCCAGTCCTGTACCCTAAATTAGAGATCAGTAACAGGAGATCCTTGTGCCAAACCTGGCCTTTTAAGACATATTGGTTGTTGGAATTTATATTTTTAATAGGAAATATATTTAAGTGGGCTGCTTAAAAGTACAAGAAATAAACATGTAAAATATTGTGAGGAATGGTGTCCAACTCCCATTGTCAACCCAGATTTGTATTAGAGTTTTTGAAGGAATTGTGCCAAGATTGTACTAGGAGTGACAGGGGTTTAAAACCAATTCTGCAGTAAAGCTAGTTGTTGATCAGGCCTTACATCCCTCATCACCCACAGTTAAACAGTGTATGAAAACATTTTTTTAATTTACATTTGCGTATATTTACAGCTGCTATAGTGATAAATGGAAACATTTACCAAGGCATTGGGTTTAAATGTTTATGCTGGGTGTTGATATTTGTCTTGCTGATGTAATTTTGTTAAAGACTTGCCTGATGTTTTGATGCTCTCCAAGGTTCCCACAGTTCTGATGATACTTTCTTTTTTTAAATTTTAATTTTCAGTTAGTTTGAAACTCAGGCTGGCATCCTGTTAGTGAGGTAAAATGGTGTAAGCCAGGCTTCCACCATTGTAGGCCTTTGTTTGATCTCTGTGGAGGTTGGAGTTCTCCACCAACCTCATTCAATGACCAAGATTCACCCCAGGACTCATTTTATAGCTGTTGCAGCCCCCATTCCAGTGGAGAATGGGGTGGGAAGAGGGAATCAGAGAAGCATCTGCTTGTGTTCCTACAGCCAGATGCAAAACAATGACATCATCTACCAGGACTTCCAGAGCAATTGATGGATGATGTCATTGCTCTGCATTAGGTATAGGGACATAGCCAGACATATCCCCAATGTAGTCTTCTCTCCACCAGCACTAAATGGCTCTGGCATTGGGGCTGCAGCTGCTACAAGGTGAGTCCTGGAGGGGCTGACAGGGGAGACATATAGTTCCACCCATGTGGAACTTGAAGATACCTCTCCTAATAGATGTCTTTGGCCACTATTGCCTTGGATTATCTTAGTGGGTATGTGTCCCCCCTCCTTTTAAATCATAGTAAAAGCCCTTGCTTTTTGAATTCACACTGTGCTAAGACAAGGGAAAATATCCATGGGGTGATAGTATCCATTTCTGCCAGTCTTTATATTATTTGTAGTCCCTGACCCACCCCCAGCTCCTACATGAACAAATGGTACATCCCATTACTTTGAAATGGAATGTACCACTCTAGAAACCTCAGCCCCAGAAAAACAAAGAATGTACCAGTTGTGGATTGATGAACACTCAGATTCATTTGGTGACACTGCTGCGAGTCAGATAGATAGTTTCTGTGTGCTTAGCAATAGCGGTGGTGAGGTTTCTGTGAGGTTGTGATTTGAACTGTTTCTTATTGTAAAGAAGTAAGTTCAGGTTTCATGTAAAGGGCATCCATATAAGGGCTACAAAAGAGAGTCAATAAATGAGAAGCCAGAGTTTGTTTGGACATGAGGTGCTCAGGTCAGAACTTGGAAAAGTTATATTTTTAAACTACAGCTCCCAGAATTACCAGCAATCAGCCATGCTGACGGAGTGGGTGGGTCTTTGGAACTTAAAATCTAGCAGCAGCAACAGCAGCAGCAGCAACTACTACTACTACTTTTCCAAGCTGTTGTTCCGGAGGAGAACTTCAGCAATGACTCAGTATGGTTGCAAGTTTGTGTGTTCAGGTTGTGCAAATACATGCCATGAGGACAGAGGGACTGGGAAAGTTGAGGGAGGAGAAGAGAACAAAGTTCCAAGTCCCAAAGGGACTGAAGCAGACCAATACCTGTACCACCAGCCCTTAGACTTGAGAGATTGAATGCCTACCAGCCTGTGTATCTTATTTTGATCTACAGTGGATTCATAGGGATGCCTCCAGAGTTCCCTCTACCCATTCTGGAAAGAAAGTGTAAGGAGAGCTTTCGGCTTTGTTGTGATGATGATGGTGATGATGATTATTTATTTTCAGTGTGCATGGTGCTTTACAGAAGTTGTTTACAATTGTTGACTGTGCCTTGCCCTCAGGCTTACAATGTAAATAAGATGGGACACACAAGCAAAAAGGATGGCAGTGGGAGAGGGAATTAAGTCCAGCAGATGCTGGCTGTTCTTCTTTCCTTCTTGAGGCCACAGCAATGGCGGCTGGTACAGAGGGAGGGCCTTTCCTCACTGCTAAGCCTAGGCATGATTGAGCTGTGCATGGCTGTTCTTCTCGGCCCCAGAAGTCACAGCAGTGTCATCATTTGTTTATATAGCATCATTACTGTACACAACATTTTACAAGTAAAAGAACAACAAATCATTTCTCTACCTCATCTAGAAGCAAAACTGTTTATCCTTTCTACTTCAGGTGAAAACAGCTCTCCAAAGAGCATCACACAGGCCCTTTCCGCACAAGGCTGGTGAATCGGTTTGTGCGGTTTCTTACCAGATTTTCTGGGCTCAAAACAAGGCGGACTTTCCCTCATTTCCTTCTGCACAGCTACTGCGTATGTTCCATTCTGATTCGGAGGAGTGTGAGTTCATGAATCCATACTGCCTCCGCCGTGGCCACTCCCGCTACTCCCCTCACCCCGCCCCATCGGCTTTGATTGCCCCCCCCTTTTTTGCATGGTTTAGTACGTCATTGTGTACATGCGTACATGCGTACATACTACCCCCTTGCGCCTCCCATGAGCCCTTCCCTGACGAGCAATTCACATTGGCACAAATGTACGTGTCTGCACCACTGTGAAAGTATGAATTGGATCGATCTGGAAAATTGGAAAACCGATTCCTTCCGGTTTTCAAATAGCGTGCTTTACCACCACATGGGGCACATTTAGTCGGAATTACGTGCAGAACGAAGGTAAATAAACTGAACCTAGTCCACTCCAAGGTGCAGAAGACCTCCGTGGCAAGACACATTGGCCTGCCTTAATAACCGTGTGCAGAAAGGGCCACACCCTCCAATTGCCCCAATTTGGCAGGGAGAATACCAATTAATCCTCTGCCTTCCCACTTTTTAAACTGCTTTTAAAATGTCCCAGTTTCTTTCTCCTGCTCCAGCTTTCCCACTTTACCCTCAGCTTACTTCAATTGCTATAAAATGAGCTTGCAAAATTAATTTCCACCCAGTTAACTCAGCATGATGGAAAGGAGAGGAAGGGCAGAATCTTGCCCTTCCCAGTAGACTCAGGCAAAAGCAAACTGCTGTAGCCTCTCCTAGCTTGTATGTTCTTCTTTATTAACAACTGTTGCCATCTTGACCACACGCTGATGTTGCTTGGTCACATGTGTCCCAGTCTTCATCTGTGAAATGTTGAACAGTAAGTACAATAAAGTATAAAAAAGTGCAGTAGAGATCAGTGCGGATACTAGGCTCTTTTTATATATCTAAATAAGGTAGCTTTCTCCAATGAGGTGCCCTCCAGATATTTTCGACTGCATTACCTAGCACAGTGAAGAAAGGGTCTCAAATGCTAAGAAATACATCAAAACAGGATGTTTTGATATATTCATATATATCAAATATATATTTTGATATATTCAAAAGATTCAAAAGGGAATCTGAAGATAATCAAAGACAGTAGATACTCCATAACCATATAACCAATATCCACAGATCCACTCCAAGCCCATGGCTTCTTGCTGCGGGCCGGAATCCTTGCTCTGCACAGCCAGCCAAGAGAGGGGTACAGTGAGATATAGCTGGGCTTCCTGCAACTCTCTTGATCAAGGAAAACACAAATACTCCTTCTTCCATGGAGAGAGGCACACAAAGCCCAGCCCAGCTGTCTGTCAAGGAAGGTGATGGATACTCCTTCGTCAGCAAAAAAAGAGACGTGTGCAAAGCCCAGCACAGCTTCACCACTAAGGAAGGAGACAGATACTCTTTCTGTAGCTGAGAAAAGCTCGTGAAGCCCAGCAACCCTTCCTGCCTCTCTCTGCCAAGGAAGGAGATGGATGTTCTTTCCTTGGCGGAGAAAGGCACATGGAGCCTGGCATATCTCCTCCCACCCCTCTCTCCACTGAAGGAGACAGATGCCCCTTCCTCTGCAGAGAAAGGCATGTGAAGCCTGGCACAGCTCCCTCCCACACCTACCTCTGCTGACGAAGGAAAATGATGCTTCTTCCCCAGTGGAGAAAGGCATGCAAAGCCAGGCGTGGCTCTCTCAACCCCTCTCTCCATCCAGGAAGGAGATGGACTCTATTTCCTCAGCAGAAAGAGGCACAGGAAACCTGGCATGGCTCCCTACCCCATTAAGCACATTTTTTTTCACTCATGGATATGGAGACCCTACTGTACCATCAAAATACAAAACCTAGAGAATATGCCCGGAATCTTGTTGGGAGTTACAAATGTATAACCTGGAGTTACACACTCATGACTGTTTTGTGTTCATGACCCCCTATGTAGCCCCTAATTTAGGGGATACACAGGGACCATGAAAGCCCAACAAATCCACACTTACCAGGCAACAGCTGCTGTGATTGATGGTCTGTTCCTCTGTTGTTTAGGAAGCAACTGGGTTACTATCCCATCCCCTTGTGTGAGTGACTTCTGACATAAAGAGGAATTGTGACTGGTGTCCTGTTTCTGCCTGCCTCGCAAGAGAGATCACTCACAGGAGGGGGTGGAAATGCCAGCTGCTTCCTAATCGAGAGAGGAAGAGACACACACACCCATCTATTACAGCAGCTGCTGTCCAGCAAGTGGGGATTGGGGGACTGGGACAGATTTATTTGGATAGCACCCTAACTATGTTGCTTATGCATTCGTAACTCCCCAAAAGAATTCTGGGCTATGTCAAAAAACAACAGTAGTGAAAGAAAGAAAGAAAGAAAGAAAGAAAACCTATAGAGGACATAGCTCATATGCATAAAAAAGAGGAAAGACTTTAAATTAATAATATCAGAAATAAACATTTAACAACAAAGGTCAGTGGAAGACAGTCCCAGGCTGGTATTTGCTAGTAGCATGGTGCTGCTGATTTGTGCCTTCAAGTTGTTTCTGACATATGGTGACCCTAAATTGAACCTATCACAGAGTTTTCTTGCCAAAATTTGTTCATAGGAGTTGCCATTGCCTTCCTCAGGCTGAGAGAGTGTGACTTGCCAAAGGTCACCCAGTAGGCCTGAGCAGGGATTGAAACCTGGTCTTTTGGAGTTCTAGTCCAACACTAGATGACTATACTATAATGGCCCTCTAACACTAATGGTGTACACAAGGGTGACTTCATCTTATACCTATGTATATTTTTTTTTGATTAAGGAGGTTGTCATTCTCATCCTCCCTCCATAGTGACCAAAGCCTTGCTGCCAACCTAACCATATAACTCTTTTGGCCCTCCCCCATAGCCATTCAATGGCTAGTGGAGAACAGGACAGGGATTGGAGAAGCATCTGGCTATGTCCTTGTAGCCAGATGCAAAATAATTACATCACCTATTGAGACCTCTGAAGGATCCAACCATGGAATGACATGGAGGAGGGAAGGTTGCAGTGTCTTAACTGTAAACCTATGGGTGTTGAATGGTCAGCTGTACCGGCATGCAGGACTACGATGCTAAACTACGCAATACAGGATTCCAGTCTAGCAAATAATGATAAATGCTTTAAGCAAATGTTTAGGTTCATTTGATCAGATTCTCTTTTGAATATTTTATAGTGTTTTCTTTATTACTTATGGTCCTGTTTCTCCAGTACCCACCACTTTCAGCTGACATGTCCATAGCTTCCATTAATGATGGGAACTGCAGCCAACCCATCTGGAGTATGCCTGGTTAGGAGAGACTAATCTGAGGGCATCCAACCAACTAGTAACACCCTTAACTATGATGCTAATGTGAGAGATTCACTTTTCTTCTCTCCAGCATGTACTCCCATTCTGTCCTACCCCAATGAAGAACCATTCTCTGCTTTTATCCCTTGCCAGTGAACCTTGATTGACACACGGCACACAGAGAGATTTAAAAACCAACAAAACAATGATTTATTGGTTAATTATTAAAAAGCAGGAGACCTGTACGTCATGCAGATGCAGGGCTCCCCTGGAGTCACCGACAAGCAGAAATACAACATCCTACAAATACTCTTCTGATTTCAAAATCAAGATTTCCTTTTTTTCTTCAGCCCAGCTGAATATTAGCAAAACAACACAATAATCATCAGTTTTGGAAAATGCCCAGTGCTTCTTGACACAATCACACAAACTTAGGTATGAAAAAAATATATATCTATGTACATTATATACACATGCTTACATATTTCACATAAATTAAATGTCAGAGAGGTTTTTCCTAGGAAAGGCTGCCATACTTTGGTGGAGATGATTCTTTCCACACAGACACATAGGCAAATAGTTGGGAAAGATCAAACAGAGAGCTCCTAAGCTTTTCCCTCAAGGACAATCTGAGACCTAAGATGATCTCAACCTTACTTATGTAAACTAATGTCTGCCTGTTTAAAACAGGAGCATTAGCCACAAACCTGTCTGCTGCTACAAGTCCAATTAATGCTCTGGAGTGAGTAACAAGATTATCGGTATTCCCATATTCTGCAGACATGGTGACCAATCCAAGTTCCCAGTGCTGGGAGGACTTTCAGAGTCAGTGGACCATTTGATGTCCTGTGAAATGGCCCACTGGGACAAAGCCATCGCCAAGAACGCCCTGTTCCTTCTGCCTCGGTGAACTCTGTGCAGGGTCTCGCACAGCCAAAAGCATTGTAATTCTAGGGAGTGTTGAGAGCAGCCAGAGTCCAATCGCAGCAATGTAATAATGGTTCACAATAACCTACTTGAGCCAAAATATCAGCTGTAATTACCTGAACTCCCAAGCTGGGAGCCAAGACACTTGTCTTGCCCAGTGGAGGGGCTTGAGTCTAAACACACACTGCCCGAGACAGCAGCTTAAGGGCTCATAGCCCACGATCAGTGCATTGGGCTCAGAGGTAGTCCTCTGACCAATAGTGGGCCGAATCAAAGTCTGTATAGAGCTCCCAAGGCTCCTTAGCTCTTGCCTTGCACCTCTTCTTCCTTCCACCCACTGGAGTTCTTCCCAAACTTGTACACGAGCCGCCGGCCATCCACTCGTTCTAAGATCTCCCGCTTGTAATAATACCTGAGCAGAGGAGTGACAGAGTCAGGATGTTATGAAAAGGAGACACAGAGAGAGCTAGGAACTTTGGATAGTGGTAAGATGGGGGGAATTATAGTACATGGTCAAACAGGAGGTGTGGGGCAGGGGAGGAAAAAGGGGAAGTGTCAGGGATTCAGACAATATGCATGTTAACAGATTTGTGTCAGATTTTATCCAAGTAGTTCAGGGTGATGAACGAGAGGTTCTCATCTAATTCTCACTATGGCCCTGTGCATTAAATTAAGCTAAGGGATTGTGATTTATCCATGACTAATCAACAAGTTTCATCATGGAAGAGCAGAAGTTATCAACCCTGGTTTCTGTGCTTCAAATTAAACAATAGAGTAGTTAGTTATCTTTCAGCCTGCCCTCCCTCATACCCAATGTCTGGAACTCCCTCTGAAAATATCCACTCCAAATGTAAGTAGTTATTCATATGTTTGTCTCTTGCTAACATCTCCTCTTTTCCTCTCCCTATCTCTCCCCCTTTCTAAAATTCAGATTGTAAGCTCTTTGAGGAGGGACCTGTCTGTTTTGCTTTTATGACTCTATGTAACACTATTGCCATTTCCTTACTACACTGTTATTGTGCTATTATTCCACTTTCAACGTCCTATGGGATCCTGGGGTTTGCAGTTTAGGGAGGGGCATTTAGAATTCTCAGCCAGAGAGCTCTTTGACCTCAGTAAACTACAAAGCCCAGAATTCCACGGGATGTTGAAAGTGGGATAATAGCACTATAACAGTGTAGGGCAGAAAATGGCCTATGATTAAGATAATTTCTGAGTCCCAATTACAGTAGACCTTATGACTTAATGGAAATTTATTAAGTCAAAATATATGGAAGTCAATGAGTCTACACTAGGTGGAACTAGCAAGTGGATTTAGGCCACAGAATGCTGATAGCCCTGGTGTTAAATAAATCCACCACACCAGCTCCCCCTGCCCCGCTTTTTGTTTTTAAAAAAGAGCAACAGCCACCCCAATTCACTGGGCAAAAGTTCCAATTGGTTCAGGCTGGCCCTATCAGCTGCTGAAGCTGGGAGTGGCGGCAAAGTGCTAGAGGAGAGATTTGTGTGTGCCACATGCCTGTCCTGCAGCCTCTAAGCTACCATGATCTCCTTAGATATTACATTAAAGTACAGTTTAGTTGCCATTTTGGGAGTTGACTGGGGAATCAGAATTTATCCTTCCCTTTAAACTGCAAAATACTGTGGGCTAGCCCAATGTTTGGTTTCAAAGAGTGACACACAGCAACACAGCCTGTCATAGATTACAGATCACAGAAATTGTCTGAGGAGGAATGCGCCTATGTGACATACGAAAGAGGGAAGAGGGGGTTGTTTTGTTTTGTTTTTTTTACTGTTTGCTATATGCCCCCCTGTCTTTGTTTGTCTGACTGTCTCTATCTCCTTCCCCCTTTCCTTAAGCTTCTTTCAAGATAAGTAGTGCTAATATGAGACCTGCCCACTTTGCTGCCCTTTTGGTGGCAAGAGTCCTGCTTGCTAGCATGTGTGCTTTAAACTGGCTTTTAAGAACTTGCTGTCTCTTAGTTGTTGTGTACTTTCTATGACAGGCTGGATCCATTGCAACTGTATTTTCTATTTTGTCTATTTTCTATGTATTTTAACCGCCTTAGGACTTTTAATTTATTTCATTGAAGTTTACTATTTTGAACAGACAAATATTTACCTCATGGCCCGGCTTAACTTCTCATAGGTCATGCTGCTATTCTTTTTCTGTTGCCCCCAGAGCTGGGCTACTGCCTCAGAACGCAAGAATTTGAAGATGCCTTCACGCCGGTCCTCCCATTTCAACAATCCCTCATTCATCTCTGGGTGGATTAGGATGTCCCGGATAAATTCCCACAGGTGGATTCCTCTTGGGGCTGTTTATGAAAAAGAGAGAACAAGAAGGCAAAATCATTCAGCTGTTCTAGATCATGGGTAGGCAGACTTCCAGTCTTTCACATTTTATTTTTCTTTTTATATTTAGAATCCTGAGCTCCACCAGCTAGAACCTGGTGCAAAAAATGTAAAACACAGAATTACAGAGTTCTGGGCCCAGAAATTAATAGCAAAAATGCACACCTGGTTATCCCAAGCAACAGAATTTGTGTGGAAGGGCGGTTGCTTCATTCCTGCTACTATGAAATAATTAGAAGTCAGGGATATTTACTAATCCAGAGCAAGTCACCCAGAAAGCTACTAGTATATTTGGATCTACCTTCTGCCCACAGCAGATAAATGTCTCCAAAGACCCCTACCTCTGATTGCAATGAATACAGAATTATTATTGTTTTGTTGTTGTTAGCAGCAGCAGCATCACCACCATCATCATCATCAACAACAACATCCTGTGCTTTTCTGCAAATGGCATAAGTGTTCTCACTGCAAGGTAATGGCATCATGGCACAAGTAACTTTTTCAGCCATGCTGGCTGGGGAACTTAGTTGTACGGTAACTTTTCCAAGCTCTGGTTAGAGTCAGTTCCACAATTCTAAGAATGCAGAAGTCTTAACCGATACTTGAGTGAAGATTTCTCCACCCTGAACCCATTATGCACGGGTTCAGTCCAAATGGGCGCTGTGTCAGACTGGAGGCAACAATATTCTCTGTCTTTCACTGTGGTACAAAGGGCATTGAAGGTCTGTACTGCTGGGGCTGTCCTAGTGCATCCAGAGTGTGAATCTTTGCTTTGCCATGTATTGTCTGGGTAGTAAGATATGAAAATGCATCTTGACAGGGAGCAGGACACAATCCAAGGAGTTCCAATGTTCCAAAGATGCTGGTGCAAACTTTGGACTGCTTTCAACAGTACATCATCCTCCAACCAATCTCTGTAGCAATGTGGTGGACTACATTTCCCATAATTTCCAGTCAGTTTGCCCACTTGTTATAGGACATGTAGTCTAACACAGAGACCCATAGTGGTGTAGTGGTTTGAGCATTGGATTAGGATCCTGGAGACAGGTTTCAAATCCCTGCTGGGTGACATTGGGCAAGTCACACTCTTTCAGTCTCTCAGCCTCAGAGGGAGGCAAAGGGAACCCCCACAAACAAATCTTGCCAAGAAAACCCCATGATAGGTTTGCCTTAGGGACACTATAAGTTGGTAACAACTTGAAGGCACACAACAATAACAGATCCAACACATCAGGAAATTGCCAGGTTGGGGCAGGTTGTGGTAGCAAACCACTTTGAACAGTCCCTTTCTACTTACAGTGTTTGCTCTTTTTGGTTTCCAGGCAGCTTCTGCTATCCTTGCTGACCTTCCTGGGTCGTCCCCTTTTCCGCTTCTTCAAGTCTTCTTTCTTATATTCCGCACAGTCACCTGCAGAAAGAGAAGTAGGCCACACTTAATTTTATGAACATCTCAGTGCAAATCAAGCTAATTAGATGAACAGATATCCTTCCAAAAGCATTCCTGAAATCCAGTTTTTTTAAACTGACACTTCAGAAGGGAGGATGACATTTGGGAGTCAGAATTTTTTTTAACCTGGAGTAGTATGATTGTGGGATTTAATGTTTGGCCCTTGTTCAGATAAACTCCCAGTATGTCAGAGCAATGTCTTTTCACTGATAGCACAATAGTTCATTGATTGATTTACTCATTACTTGAGTAATCAGAGTGTATCCTTTTATGAATGCTGTTGTTGTTGTGTGCCTTCAAGCCATTTCTGACTTATGGCAACCCTAAGGCAACCCTATCAAGGGTTTTCTGGGGCTGAGAGTATGTGACATGCCCAAGGTCACCCAGTGGGTTTCCATGGTTGAGTGGGGAACTGAACCTTGGCCTCCAAGGTCATAGTCTAATGCTCAAACCACTGTAAAGGCAGCCTTCTTCTAGAGCAGCTTCCCCCACCCTGGGGTCCTCTGTATATAACTGTTCTCATTATTATTAAGCAGCATGGGTATGCTAGTTGGAGATGATGGAAGTTGTGATCCAATTTATCGGTTGGACACCAGTGGAGAAGGCATCCAGCTTACATATCTACTTCGTTGTCACTGTCTTCTATTTCAACTGCTGTTTCTCCACTTTTTCATATCTCCATTTGCAGCAGGATAACCTCTCTGTTCTACCCTGTTCAATATTGAGTTGTGGCAGAATTTTCCAATATCAGAAGGAGCTTGTTCAGTCACCTCCCTTCTGTGAATACTACATGTGTTACTACTATCTTGATGGTAGGTGGCTATTGGCTTCTTATAGTAGCTGTATGTAAAACAACAACAACAAAAAGCTTTAGCTTTTTGGTCTGAATGTTAGCCTATGACACTGGAGACCAGGGTTTGATTCCCTGCTTGGCCATGGAGACCCACTGGGTGACTTTGGGTACATCACACACTCTTAGTCCTCAGAAAACCCTGTGATAGATTTGGTTCTCCTCAGGGTTGCCATAAGTCAGAAATGACCTGAAGAAACACAGCAACAAGAATATAATCACAGGCCTGAAGCCTGAATGAGAATTCACATTACAAAGTTGGCCCCTCCCTAAACTGCAAACCCCAGGATTCCATAGGATGTTGAAAGTGGAATAATCACGCTATAAGAGCATAGTGCGGAAATGGCCTTAGTCTCTGATCCCTACCTTCTACAGGTATTGGTGAAATTTATGTAATTATATTTTATTTTTAAATTGTGTGATCTGCCCTTCTTCACAAGTGCCCCAAGAACTGTGTATGTAACATTATGAAGACCAATACAATATAATAATGACAACATTACAAGGTAAGGGATTTAAAAAAACCCACATCATAATAGTTCACATATAGAAAGATAGTTGCCAAATGTGAGGTGAGGATTGAGTTAGGGTCTTCTGACAGTTTGAAAGGTTATTGTCTGAAACTCACAGAATCCCTCAGCCAAAAAGTTTAGTCTCTAAAAGCAATTTTTCCAATGAAGTCTGTCACAACTCGACATTAAAGAGTTGTTGATGGCATTCACACAGACCCACACATGTATGCCTCTTTCTTGTGATCCAGCCCTTTTCCAAAAAGCCCCACCAATGTCTTACCATCAGAAAAGGGGCAGTGCTTTATATCTATAGGATCAAGGTCCAGGTCACTTCCACCGGAGTCCTGAGACTGAGGGCTCTGAGACATTGTTCCTGAGGAGAGAGGAAAGCCAAGTTTAATCTCAGCTTCTGTTAAGAGACCTGAAATTAGTGCCACTCAAATTGTACTCGTCTGAGATTTGCCAAGTTCTCTCCACTCAGAGAAGGTAAGCACAGCATTGGGTTTGGAGGAAATCTCATGCTAGGGCCTGAGTTCCTCTTGCTACTTGGGCACAAGCAGAGGGCTCAGTATAGCAGAAGCTACTTTCAGAGTGTTATGCTTTCCAGGTGGCTTAGCTTTCCGAAAGCAGTTAGATAAACTGCAACTTCCAGAATCCCTCATCTAGCTGGGCCCTGCCACTGTTGGTTAGTGGGTTCTAAGCCTGCATCCCCCACGATTAACTTTTCCAGCCTCTGTCCTGATGTCGCCTAAGCTACAGCCTGGTAGGAAACAAAGGGCACCCGCAGAGAAGAGTAGGATTCTACCTGCAAAAGACACTGAACTGTCGGGTGACATGGCCCCGGAGATGTAGCCAAGATCAGGATGAGAGAAGGGGTGTGTGAATTTCATCTCGCCCAGGTCGTCCTGAGTACATGAATTCCCCAGTTCTGGAACAAAAAACAAGGAAACTGAGGTTTAAACACACAGAGAGAGAAATGCATACCATGGCCACAACCACACCAAGCCCAAGCAGCCAAGACTTTCGTTTCCTCACCTAAATGGCTGGAGTCCAAAAGGGCCTCTTGGGATGCATCTTCATTCTTCAGCACATCTATAATCCAGCCAAGCTCATCTGGGACAGAGGCTACAAGTTTTCAGGGAGAAGACGACACTGTTTGTGAGTAATAAAGCCCACTGCTTTTTCGTAGATTCCCAGTGTCCCTCCTATCTCATCCAGGGACAAGCTAAAAATTGCCTCCTCAAACCCTGGATTATGATGAAGTTGGGACAAAATAAAATATGAAGCACAGCTGATGAACCATACACAGTGACCCTTGCATCCTATGATTCCCACCTTTTTCACTGGCTTTGTTCTTTTACCTTTAACTGCAGTGGACATAGAGTAACTTAGCCCCCTCCCATGTCAGCACGCCATATAAAAGTGATGAGAAAAGCTTCTGTGTGTGCATGTGTGTCATTCAGATTAAAAGGCACAAGGGTTGAGCCAGTAATAATAGATAGCTACCCTGCATACTCTGACCTGCAGAAAACCCTGCGATAGGCTTGTTTTAGGTTTGCCGTAAGTTGGAAATGACTTGAAGGCACACAACAACAGCAACAACAACAACAACAACAACCCCTGCTACTGTCCATAGTGAATTTCCGTCACTGTCTCACTTGGGAGGCTCTTCAGCTCCTATCAGACAGATTTCATGTGAGCTAATACAGCTCAGTGCTTCAAGATTTTACTTTTTGGATTACAAGTCCCAGAACATTTTTAGACAGCATGGCCACTGGCTGGGAGATTCTTAAAGTTGTCATCCAAAAAAGCAAATTTCCCAAGCTCTGGGCCCTGGGAAATGGAGTCAGGATTGAGTAGGTCTAGGCTTGGAAACCTGTTCAGTTTCGTCAGTTCCTGAGTTTCTGTTCAAACTTGTGTGCTATTTGGGGAAGATGCTGGTGTTGATGGGGGTGCAACACGTACCGATCTCATGCAAGCGGTCATATAGCTCATCCCCAAGAGGCCCAAAGATGATTCCCAGCTGGTCCCGTGAGTATTGGCAAAGTGTGTAGCCATCCATGTTGCAGCAGGAGAAATCAATGGCGCTGGCATCGTACTTGTTCTTCTCCACATGGTAGCTGATCCAGTCCAGCACTTGAGATCTGCTCCAGCAATGTGGCATCTCCCCATACCATGTTGGCTTGCCTGCCCAGAGATGGGAGAGTTGTGGGGGAGAGCACGGTTAGTTCAGCAGGTTGCGAATTGGATGCCGTATTGCCAGTTCCAACCCAGCCCCTGGAAAATCCTGCTGCCTGAGAGGCACAAGGTGTGGCTGGTTCATTTACGCACAGGATTTATCTTGCTTAGTCACTGCGGTTGGGTTAACACGTACACCTGTCACCTGCTCCCTTATCTTTGAGCATGCCTCTCCCCACTGGGGTGAGGTCATTTAGGACAACAGCTTCTCTGCTCCCAGCAAAACCAGTCATAACTACATTAGAACAGGGGCGAGCAGGCTCTAGGCTTGCAGGATCTACTTTGGGTTTTGTTTTTGTTTTTGTTTTGTTTTTTTGTTTTTGTATTTTAACTAAAACCTCAAGATCCACCAGCCAGAGCCTAGTGTGAAAGGTCTACCTTCAAACAACAGAATTCAGAGCCAAGCATGTGGATTTGTGTACCAGAACTGAATAAAACTCGTAATCCTTCCACACAAAGAGCCACTCTTGGTTAACTTCAGCTTTCTTCATTTCAACAGAATTTAAAGCAACAAAATTTCTTCCTGCTAACGATAAAGCACGGAGATCTCCCACTAGATCTGAATCTACTTTTGCCCCCCCTCAGCATTGCGTACTGCCGAAACAAGAGTATCTATAGAGACAATTAATGTCCAGAGGTCTGGCCCTTGCAAAAGGCCACAACAGAAAGTTCATCATTGCTGGAAATGCAGACTAGAAAACATCTTACAGATCTCTGACTTCACATCTAGTTGTTTTTTTTAATTTAGCACTTCACTTAAAAGTTTTGGTTTGAAAGCCTCACACTCCTGTCTTTCTGCAAAAGCAAGATGCCCCATAATTTACAAAGGGAGAAAAAAAAAGCAGAAGGGGGTAGAATTATTTTCTAAGTATAACTCCCAGAATCCCCAGTGAGTATAGCCATGCCCCTGCTGACTGGGATTTTGGGTACTGTAGTCTAGAAAGTAACTTTTTCATGCTCTCAAAAAGATATATTTTATTATTACAGCCAGTTGCATATGTTCAAAGCATTTAATATCCATTAACCTGCTATTAATTTAGAAGATTAAATGAGTTCAGATTAGCATGAGAATACTAGCCTTTGTACACGCAACTTATACCTGCAGTGCTACAATCCTCCTGCTGTAAGGAAGCCAAGTCCTTCAGGGTTAGTGCTCCAACGGTTCCCAGAAGACACAATTTCTCTCTCTCCCCCGCCCCTCTGACCCCCGCCTGGCCCAGATCCCATTACAGAACGCAACTGCATACTCTACCTGTTGTTTCTATTGCTGTCTGTGTATTAGACAGAGCAAGGGAAAGGTTATTGTCATCCCCAAGGTGGGTCAGCAGGTCTGGGTCAGGTGGTGTTTCATCTTGCTGGTACATGGCGCTGATATAGTTGGAGATGAGATTGCTGATTTCACAGGATCCTGCCATGGAAGTTCCTGCCACAAGATTTGGAATTGTTAGCCTCAGGGACAGATCCATGGAGCTCAACTAGGAAGAAGCTGACAGTGACGCAGAGCACAACACACACAGTGCCATCGTGGCAGACTTGCATTGATCAAACAGGCTTTTTCATTTTCTTCTTCAGCATTTTTGCAAGAGTTTCCTAGCAAGATGCTGCTTTTTTTTGTATTCTCAACAGTCCTCCTGGTAAAGTCAAAGGCTTTCACAGCCGGAATTCATAGGTTGTTGTGGGTTTTCCAGGTTTTGAGGCTGTGTTCTATTAGTATTTTCTCCTGACATTTTGCCTGCATCTGTGGCTGACATCTTCAGAAGATATGGTGGCATGGAAGTGAAAGAGAGTATATATACTTGCTCCCTCCCACTCGGGGGACTACACAAGTATATATACTCTGTTTCACTTCCATGCCACCATATCCTCTGAAGATGCCAGCCACAGATGCAGGTGAAACGTCAGGAGAAAATATTAATAGAACACAGCCTCAAAACCCAGAAAACCCAAAACAACCTAAGTCCTCCTAGTCTCACCAGCACTGCAGGTCGGCCTCCAAAACAGAGAGCACAGATTTCTATAGGCAAGGAGACCCTGCAATAAATCATATTGCAGTCCAAATTCATTAAAAATAATAGACTAAATTCTGTTTTAGTCCTAACTAAAGTAGACCTATTTAATTCATTGGTTTATCTATGTTTTGAATCACCATTCAACAAGTGATTGAACGGGTCTACTTCAGTTGGGACTAAATAACAAGATGCCAACCAATACTTATTACATTTATATCCTATTTTTCCTCCAAGTAGCTCAAGTTGGCACACAAATTTCTCACAACAACCTTTGAGGTAGGCTAACAGAGAAGGCAACCAGACCACAGTCACCAGTGAGCTTCATACCTAAGACCTGAATCTGGATTTTCCCCAGTCCAACACTTTTAATTCTTTTTCATTTTCACCAACCTTTCTAACTGAAATGTAACATTTCTTTCAATTATGAATGTCAACAACCAACCAGAGTAGCATTGGCAGTGCTTGTGGCTTTGTCACCATTAGAAACTTCAGATATTTTCATATCACTTTACAGTAGTCACAGGTATCTCAAAATAGGATTTATGCTCATTTCTGCTTTGAAATTACAGCAGTTATTAGACCCACCACTAGATCACACATTATCATGGAGCGGTCTGTGGGTTTTACCAGGCTGCCAAAGGGGTACATAGCTCAGAAAGGATTGAGAACCCCTGCTCTAACCAGTACACCTTAAATCACACTAGCACTTTATTCCCTACTGCAAACTGTAACTCTTGCGATTTGGAATAAAAGCAACAGCCACAACAACGTGACTTTGGTATAGAAACAACATTTTCTCCTGACTTGGGAAATACAAGCAAAAATAAATACCTAGAAAACCAAAAAAATTTAAGCTTTTACACCTATAACTTATTCCAAATCCCCCTGTCCATTAACTTTGAAGAGAGGCTGCTGAGTTTCCCAGTGACCCATAAAAATTTTGCATTTTAATGTATGTGGGTTTGCCTTTTCTTTCTAGGACAGAGATATAAAGTCAATGTTGATTCTTGTGCATATATCTTAACTCCTTTGACTCAAGGGCCTAGCAAGTCCTTTTGCCAAGTTCCACTAGAAGCTCCCAAATATTGGAGAGAAGATTGAGTGCTCAATGGCTTACTTAGGTTAAAAAAAAAATCTATACTGATTCAAGCTGGCTTCACTTTAGTCACTCAGCCATTATCATTCATTGCAGACAATCCCTAATCTCTTCATCCCCCACTGCTGCCCCTTCATCTTGCTCATACACTCTTAAGTCCTGAAGGCAGGGCAGGAGGAGCCCCATCAGTTCTGTGCTTCAATGTTGGAGGTATACAAATGCTAAATTCCAGATTACATTGGAAACAAGGTAGAATGAATGAGCCAACCCAAGCCAAACTTTATCTTGAGAAAGCTGGATGGACTGGAATCAAAAAGAAAAAATTTTAAGCTTCTCTGAGTTCAGAGCAACTTTAAAAAAAAAAATGCCTGGCAGAATCAGATCGAGTGGTCAATTTAATCCAATATTCTGTTTTCAGTGATGGTCAGTCAGATGCATTTGGAAGATCATAAGCAGAACACAAAAGGTAATGGTCATTCCATCACTTGTCGCAATCAAAAACGTGTTTTGGAGGCAGGGAGGTGTCGAGAGGCTAATTACACATTGGCAGGAAAATAACCAGCTAATCGAGAGCGCTGCAGCAAAGGGTACAAAGTTTTTGAGACCTAGGGATTACAACTCCCAAAATGCTTCCAGCCAGCCTGGCTTGGAAAAGTTATTCTTTGGGACTCCAATTTCTAGAACCCAGTAGTCAAGATGGTCTGGCAGTGGGATTCTGGGAGGTATAGTAAAAAAAAAATAGTGACTTCCTTCCCGCCCTCTGTAACATCCTTATAAGAAAAGAGCTGTCAGATCAGGCCCAGCTATGCCATATCCATCCCACCCCCTTGGTTTCCAGTCTTTCCCATGTACCTACCCAGCAGGTGCTCCAGCAGCAACGGCAACAGTTAATCCACACAAGAGTAGGCTAACAAAGCAGAGTCCCAGAGACTGTTCAGCTGCTCACCTGTGCCCTGGTATTTGTGACTCCTGCTACATAAGGCTCAGCCCCTCCCCATTCCTGTCCCTTTTATAGGGCGTTGCAAGTAACATGATCTCAACCTCTAGGGGAATTCCAAGCGCAGGTACTCAGCTCCTGCCTGGGGAATTTGCATAATATGTGCCACCTGGGTCAGTGCCAGCCTACCTTGCCGGGAAATCGGGGCTGACAGTTTAATCATTACTAGAAGAGAGCTTGGCAGAGACTATGCCAGTTTCACCCAAGATGGTATATTTTTTTCTCCCTCTGCCTTCCATATCACTGCTGTTTGTTGGCTCATCAAAGCAGATAAACTGCCCTTCTTGTACCTCCCCTGCCAGGAATGGAACTATAAAAATGGGCTTGGTGGGACAACTGCCATCCCCATAGGAAGAAAGCACAAGGCATTGGAGTGGAGATACACAAGGCAGCCAGATGAATTTTAGAAACACAGATAAAACATTAGTAAATATCATCAATCAATGTTGCAATGGTTCACATACCTGATGAAGAGCACTTCACAAAACAGCATGGTGCAACATAATTGTCATTTAGGGTGCCACAGCATTCTTTGTTGATGTTGCTTGCTGCTAAAGTAAGTTTCAAATGGCAATTCATACTCACTTGCCTGGGCATAAACACTGTTGAAGTGGATGGGACTTGTCTTTGAATGGACATGTACAGGATTTCACTAAAGGTCCATTAAATATTAGTAGGATTTAAATTAGTTGTATGATTTGGTGCCATTACATTACTTTCAGTTGAACAAGGACCCTGATCCTACATATTTTTGCTCAGCAGTAAGCATCAATGAAGGCAAGAAGACTTATTTCCCACCGAGTATGCCTGGAAACTGCTATTATGTCTACTTGCCAAAAACAAGTAGCCAACCTGATGCTCTCCATGTGCATTGCCTTTCCATCTTCCTCAGACAGCATGGTAACTGGAAGGTTGGAGGAAGCCTTGCTGTCAGGATTTCTTGTTCCTGTATTGATAGGTGGTCTTCAAGAAGTATAAAAGAGCAGTACTGGATGGGAGAAAAATGGATTTCTGCAAGAGCTAAACGGATTTTTCATGTTTAGAAGGCTGTAGCCTTGTTTGTTATTTTGATCTCACAATCTACCAGGTTTTGCTGATTAGAGTATTAGACCATCTGTGATTCAGATTCTGTAGAAGAATCTAGGAATTTGTAAGGTGTCATTGGATAATGTTGTATGTTCCAAGTAGTGTCACTACTAGGACTACAACTACAACTCTCTTCCTCCTCCTCGGTTCATTTATATTCTACCTTTTCTCCTGTGTCAAGGTTTTCTTGGCAAGATTTTTATCAGAGGGGGTTTGTCATTGTCCTCCTCTGAAGCTGAGCACGGGTGACTTGCCCAAGGTCACTCAGTGGGCTTCCAGCAGAGGAGTTTGGAGTGTGTGGAGGGGGAGGGGGGCGTGGCCATGGCACGCAGGGGCATGGCCACGGTGCGTGAGGGCATGGCCACGGTGCGTGAGGGCATGGCCACAGTGCACAGGGGTGTGGCTATGTCCTGGGCTGACCCAAAAACATTGCCGCCCGGGCAATCCGCCTCTATCGCCCCCCCCCCGTCCCTACATGACTGTGGTCTTCCATGGCTGAGCAGGGATTTGAACTCTAGTCTCTGAGACTCAAACTAGTACATCATGCTGACATTCTTCAAGGTGGCTTACATGACAGGAAAACAGATCCACATTAAAATGCATACAAAAATAATGAGTAAAAAAAAAGTTAAGTTATTTTGAAATATCATTAAACACTGTATAGAATTAAAACCCTTTAAAATTTCTAAGAAGATAAAAATCAACAAGATGGCACAGAAGATTAAAAGCCCATTGCAGTGATTTCCTAAAAGCCTGACGGAATTTTTTAAAAAAGTTACCACTTGGTGGAAGGATAGACTAAGGAGGGAACTCCAGAGGCTGGGATCACCCACTGATAAGGCCGCTAAATAACTCAAGGGCTCGATGGTGGCTGTTCTGAGCCATGTGAGTGCATGTCTGTGGGAGTTTTGCCCAGGTGTGTCCACATGCAGAATACCTTTTCAGCTGCCCCATTTTACGGTAAGTAAATGTAAACTGCTTGAGTAAGGGGGTACTCGATAATTGTGTAAGTTTGTAAAAAGTACAATTACTGGTATTTCCTGGAGGTATATGTGCATAATGCCCCAAACTGGATTTCAGAGAAAAAGTATGATAGAACCTTAAAGATTAACAAATTGGTTATAGTTTGAGCTTTTGGGGATGATAGCTCACTTCATCAGATATACAGAGCATTGTCCAAGATTTAGAACTTGAAAAGTGTACATTTTGGGGGCTACATTCCCAGAATCCCTCAGGCACTCTGGTCACTGGTCATGCTGCTTCAGGAGTTTTGGGAATTATAGTTTAAAAAAGTAAAATTTCCAAACTCATCAATAAGATTTATGACATATACCCAGTACTGTATATGTCAAGTATGGGTATCTTTTGTCAACTCTAAGGCTAAGTTAATTTCAGAGAAGTTCTTAGTGGTCACATTACAATAGTGCATGAACCCAGAGGCAAAGGTGTGGAGCCAAAATTAGCATTGTAATTTAGTATAAAGCTCTTGCTACTAGTATCTAATTTTTAAAAGAAGTCTTTCAGCATTTTAAATGGGGGGGGGGAGGGATCCGTGCATGAATTATGAAGTCACCAAAGAGTGGTGCCATGGGAAGACCATCTAGGAAACACAGGAGGACTGGATTAGATCTCTAGAAGGTCAAAGTTTGGTCTCACAGCCTGACATTTCCTACTTCTAGTCTATATGGTTGAACCTCAACCATGCTATGATAAATTTGTTTAGTTTTCAAAGAGCCACAAGAATTCTTTGCTAGTTTTGGTATCACAGACTAACATAGCTCCATGTGTTTGTGTGTAGATGCTTTCAAGATGCCTGCTGACTTCTGGCAACTGCATGAATTTCATAGGGTTTTCTTAGGCAAGGAATACTCAGAGGTGGTTTTGCCAGTTCCTTTCTCTGAAATACAGCCTACAGCACCATGTATTCACTGCTGGTCTCCCATTCAAGTACTAACCAGGGCCAACCCTTCTTAGTTTCCAAGATCAGATGGTATCTGGTGCCTTTATGGTATTTAGGCCTGTCCCACTGGAAGCTGTTTTGTCAGTTTTAGCAAATACAAATGACATTCTTACATCAGCTAAAAATAACAGCAACTTGTTTGTTGTGGCACAAGCCAGTGTACACTATAGATAACTGTGTCTTTGACTACTAAGCATAAATGGGGAGGGGATGCTTGTTGGTTTTTCTTGACCATGGTTCGAAACAGGAGGCCTTTAATCATTTAGTACAGAAATATCAGGGTTGGGCAAAAACTCTACAGCTCCTTGCCCTCCACTGCCCCCTTCTGCTACCATGCAAGGTGAAACCAAAGCATTTTCACAAGCAGTATGATGTAAGAACACTTAGGCTTCATTGCTTCTCTTGTTAATGTTGTCAGAGTAAGTTCAAAAGTGGAAAAGAGTTGTCTTATAACCAAATTAGCATATTCAAGTCAGTGTCTGTTTTGCATTCAACAGACAGGCTGTGGAAATAGGGGACAAAAACCTGATGCAGTCATTGTTTGTCAAAACATTCATTGTCTCTCAGAATTCAAAGGGACTCGTTTTCCCTGTACGTGTACTGAGCTGGGATTATTGTGTGATGAGCTGGACAGATGTCCTTCTCTCCCCTTCTACTTGGCAGAAAGTAGTCCTTAAAGGTATCTGAATATTTCTTTACATCAGCTGCAGTTTTCTGGAGATTCAAACAGGCCACCAACCTGTTTAGCTTGCTGGGCCACAAGCAGTATACCTGTCACGCCCTATTGACGTCAAACTCATTTCTGAGAATGTTGCCTGGCATGGGGTTTGCCCTAATATTCTGATGCCACATGGGAGGCACCAGGTCTTCTGGTGAACTCTTCCACCTGACTATGACATTTGCCCGAACAGCCATAAATGGAGTATCTTCCACTTTAGTCTTTTACTCTTTGAATGGTCAAGAGGTCACAAGAGGTGAATACAGGCCATAGCAATTTTTAGCCTGTAAGCAAAGAAATCACACTTACTCAGCAGTTTCTTTTCTCTCTTTCCTTATGGAGGGCTCCTAGGTTTTGGCAGCTGCATGGCAAACAGAAATTCAGCAGGTTCAGCTTTCCTAAGTATGCTATTGACAGTGGATGGAGAAAGCTTCACCTGTTGAGTTTTTTAGGAGTCACACACTTATCAAAAGAATGGAGTGAGAGTGGAAAGTAGGTGGGCGCATGACCCAGTTCAGATGTTGGTGCCACAGGGGTTGCAACTGCAACAATTTATTATTTATTTGAGAATACAATTTTGTTCTTGGTGGGCACAGACAAAGGAGGAGAAAGCAAAAGGAGAGAAGGCACTTAAACACAAGCCTTAAAAATACACCAATATGACAAGGGTGGGGAACCACTTTGGAGTAGGGGACTGGATCTCCTTCCCACTTCCTGTGTGTAGCTGTTGTCACTGCGTTCTCATTTAAAGGCCTAAACTGAAGGTCTGGATGCAGCTCAATTTCTTTCAACTTGATTGTGGATTATGAGAGTTGCAATAGAAGCCTATAGGAGGCACCAGATTGCCATTATCTGTTGTAGACCCTTAATAAAATTAAACCAAAGAGATAGAAAAGTCAGTCCCCAGAACTTTAACTCGTCTTTGTGTTAGAAGACAATCTTCAAAATGGGAACATTAAAGAAGATGTATACAGGACTGAGCTAGAGCATTTTTATCCAAAGCCAATTAACTGAGTGCACATATTTTACAACAAATTGTTTCTAGAGGTTCTCTTTTTGAGTCAAGCTTGGGAGAGTGAGCTAACAAATCCAAGGTTGACTGGGGAGATCATCAGCCCAACATAAGCGACAGATCCATGATATGGGCTCACTGGGATGTGGGGAGAAAAGCAGGATTGTGCCTGCCGCTCCTGACTCCCCCATTTTCACTTTAAAAAAACAGAATGGGACTTACACAGTACAACTGAATACTCATAGGGTGTTATTTTCTCTCTCTGATGGACTATGAATTTGTAGAATTCAGAAGTATTACTTTTGGGGACTACAGCTCCACATTTTGGGAGTTATAGTTCAAAAAAGTAACACTTCCAAGTTTTAAATATGTTGTAGATTTTTTGATTACACATGTGTGTGTGAAGGAAGAGGAGGGAAAGAGGGAGCAAAGGAGGGACAGCCTTCCCCCAAATCTAAAGCTACACAATACCTTTATTAGGATTAATACTGTGGTGGCACCTTATTTGGTCCCTTGTCTTATGAATGCATGTGATTTCTATTGCAGGTTTTCTGTTAAGGGAAGTATGTATGGGAGATTTGAAAGTGCAAGTGGCTACGATGCTGCTTTCCCTTTCATGTGCCATGAACAGTGATTATGTTCTGTGAATAAGGCTCATGTCAGCTAAGGATGTTACACTGACAAAATAAAGCATTTGTTTGTGAACAGCTGGACTGGAATTAAAGATAAAAAGGAATCTTAAGAGATAAATACAGAGCTGTTCATACAAGATTCAGTCGACCTAATAAGTACCTATCAGGAAGCATCATTCAAGAGCTTGGAAGAGCTCATTTTTTAAAGACCACAACATTTCTCTAAGCACTGCATCATCTAGACAGACCTTTAGAAGGTTTGGTCTGCAACACCCACAGCCTATTACCATTGGCCATGCTGGATGAGGATGATAGATTCAAAATACCTACAAGGCCGAAGATTCCCTTCTCCTAATCTGGATCTGTACCCTGATCAAAGGAGCCTACCATCCTTGACTTCCTAGTTACCTCCCTATGGAGCACTCATGGGTCATACTGTAAGATTCTCTGGTTGTGCAGGACTGTGGAGAAGCTGCAGTCAAGATTCACTCAGAAAACTTTGCATACACAACGTTGCTTAAGCTGCCAGGAGACTGAGGACATTTTACCACTTGCAGTCGGTAGGGTGTTGAACTACAATATCTAACACTTATTGCCAACCATCCTCTTTCCTTCTAGGACCTGAGGAGTCCATTTAGAACACAATTTAACCATCCGCATGCCTAATCACAGTTGGATGGTCACAGTTATCCTCGTAGAGAATTTCCAGCCTTAAGAAGAAACAGGTGCATCGGGCCAAGTAAACTTAGATGGGACTACCCCCTAGTGGCCTGTATATTCCAAGCAACCATGTTCTCCTTGGGCTCCGACATACAAAAAAGGTGGATTAAAAGCTATTAAAAGACAATTGCCCTGTGTTTAGGGCTTGAAATTGTGTTGGTACAATAAGAGAAGATGATTTCCTTCCAAGACTAGTGATGAGCAACATACAATTACCATGACCTGTGGGAAAGGAGAAAAAAAGGTAGGACACTTGTCACTGTGCTACAGTATAACAGGTCATGAACCAAGGCCCAAATGAGACAGTAATGAAAGTTTCTTTTTCTCTACTGTATCCCCATTACCTTCTTCAGCTGGATATTTCAAAGGTATAAATGATTCTACAAACTGATGAAGTATCACTAGGCTAAGGTTGTATCTTTTTCTTTGATGCTATAAATGGTGTGCATTAGTTATGATGACTCTCCTGTTGCAACTCATTGAGGGCTCTTTCACACTACACTACCACGGCTGCACCCTGTGGAATACTGGGAATTGTAATTTGGTGAGGCAGTAGATATTTCTGGCTGAAAATTCTAATACCCTTCCCTAAACTGCCAGTCCCTAAATTCCATAGGACAGAACCATGGCAGCTAATGTGGAAACATAGGCCTTTGTTTGGGTAAGTGTGAAGGGGCCCATGACAGCTAAGGTGGAATCAGTGCTAGAATGGTCTGAAAGGTCTCCAAATCTTTATCACTTTTAAAGTATGGCATTTCTTGAACTACATTTCCCAGCTGTGGTGGCTGGAGAATTTTTGGAATTGCAGTCCCACCAAAATATATTTTCCAAATCCTACGTGACCAGATGATGTCATTATGTAGAAAAAGTAAGGTTTGCAAAAGACCCTGCAATGTGCCTTTTGCCCATGCTCTACCTTTCTATAAGGTCCATCTGCTACTGATACCAACAGTGTAATCAAGATATCTCCCCTCCACATATTGTTGCCATTATTAGAAAGAAAGGCACTATATTGAAACCAATCAAAAACCTGATATTAAAATAAACCTGCAATCCTAAGTAATCTTACTTCAAAGTTAACAGCATCAAAACTAATAGGAGGTGCTTCAAAGGATAAAAAAATTGATTGAAAAAAATACTGGATTATTTCTTTTTCAGAAATGTAATATGAGACAATGGTTGCATAATATCCTTTCCACTTTACCCCTTCTGTGTTAACCTCCATAGTTTTTCTGGTGCCACCACTGGTACTGTCAGACACCCTTAGCTGAAGAAACCAGTGTACCCTCCAACATTTCATAGGTGAAAACCACAACACCTGTGGACAAACAACATCAGAGTGCAGTTAAGATGGCAAAAGCTGTTAATGAGGAAGAACATACAAACTGGAAGAGGCTGCAGCAGCTTGCTTTTGCCTGAGCCCACTGGGAAGGGCAAGAAACTGCTCCCTCCTCTCCTCCCTACTGAACTAATTGAGTGCAAACTACTTTTACATTTCAAGTCTATGTGCAGCAACTGAAGTTAGCCCAGGACAGAGGGAGAACGTGAGAGGAGGAGAGAGAAACTAGGACATTTTAAAAGCAGCTGCAAAGTGGGACAGGAAAGGATTAATTAGAACTGTTCCTGCCAAATTGGGATAGTTGAAGGGTATAAAGCAGTAGTGTTACCATGCTGGACACCCCCAGTCTGTGATACAGCATGATTGGTTTTAAACATTGTTTAATTGGCCTGAAATAAATATAAATCTTGCACTTATGGCTGAAAAGCTGTGTGGAAAAGGGACTCTGACTGGAAGCTTCCTGAAACTGGCAGAAAAGTCTCAATATGGTCAGGTTCTAACGTTAAGAGAAAACTTAATCTGATGAGTTTAGACAGTTCTCTGAAGTACCCAAGCCTATAAAACAATAGCAAACAAAGCTGCTAGAAGGAGCCTATAACTCTATAAGTTCACATCCAACTACCTCTTTCCCGCAGAAACAGCCCTTTTGTTTACCACTTCTCCAGTAATTAAGAGACTATTGAGATTTCCTTCGATGCTTTGTTGCCTGGCTGCAAAGGCAGTCAGAACCTTCCAGGCTCCTTTGTCAGCTCTACCAGAGAGCAATTCACACATTCCCCTCAGGGCAGAAAAAAAGTACAGTAGGCCCTCCACATTCACTGGGGATAGAGAAACTGAACCCCCACAAAAGTAAAAAACAACAACAACAACAACCCTGCAAATAACCACTGGGGAAGATCTTCCCCACTTTACTCTCTCACCCCCCCCCCCACACACAGGAGAGCACAGGCAGGGAAAGATCCTCCCACGTGCTTTCTTTCCACCCCCACCCTTCACTCTCTCACCAGTCCCACCCGTGCAATTGCACAGATGGGGGCAGTGCAGGAGAGTGTGGGCAGGGAAAGGTCTTTCCCTCCTTTGCGCTCTGGCTGCCCCCACCTGCACGATCGTGCAGGTGGGGGTGGCGCAGGAGATCTTTCCTCCCCTTCACCCTCCTACCCGCTGCTGGGGCGATTGCGCCAGCAGCAGCAGGCAGGAGATGGCGATGGGGAGGAAAAGATCTTCCCTTCCTTTCACTCTCCCATCAGGGGGTGATCGTGCTGGCGGAGGCGGCAGACTCAGCAAGGGAATGGGAGGGGGAGAATGGGGCAGAGGCAAGCTGGCACCACAAATAATCAAATCCGTGAGTGTCAAACCCATGAATATGGAGGGAGAACTGTATTTAAACCCCAACTCAGCCTTATTTTCCCCTGGTACCTTGAACACACATGGTTTGTCATGCTGCATGAGGGTCCCCAGATTCCAGTTCACTGTACTGTCCTCAGGCTTCCCCAGTCTGAGACAACTCACCCCAATCTTCTGCTGCTTCAGGAATGCTAACTATTACACATTTCACCCCAAAGTCTCGCTATCCAACCATTTCTCTCCTTTACCTTAGCTAGCCTTGTGTGACTATGAGATTGTTTGAGTATTGCATGTGTTTGTGAATTTCTCCCAAATAAAAACATTCTTTTTGATCTCCAGCTGGTATCCTACAGTTAGTACTGGTACACACTAGTGAAAAGATCCCATAAGGTTACTCTACGTCTCACAGGCCTCCCTTTTTGAGCGAATAATTCCCCATCTTTTCACAGAGGCATGAGTGCTGCTGGAGGACCTCAACAGTATCCAGTATTGCGCGTGATACTAGGCCCTGCTATGAAATGTATTACAATAGGGCCTACAGTATGTAGGGCGCTCTATAATACACTGGACACAACGGAAGAATTTGGTAGCAGCTGCCAGATGACAGCAATGATTTAAGATGGCTGTGATGTATTAAGAGTAATCCTCCTACACTCCACAGGATGTTTCCACGAACGCTTATGGCTCAATGACTTCCAGAGCCTTTTACTCAATTACTCAGTCAGATCAGCGTCAAAACAAACCATCCTTGCCAGTATGACCTGTGCAACCAGCTCTGATTGCAACTTGCCATGTAACTTTGATAGGTCAAGGCACATTTGGGTCATTTGTGCCAGACCGATCTGAGCTAAAAGGGGAGAATACAGTATAGAAACCAAAACAAGGACATCACAGTTGTACATGTAATCCTTATAGTAATGCCATGATATCACAGTGCTTTTCAGGTAGAGATTCTTGTTTGGACCATGACCTCTCAAAATATTACCTCTGAACTGCCAATGACAACCACCTAATGACCTAGATGTTCAGGATCTTCTAACAAACTAAGCATCTGGATAGCCTAAGATAAGCCAAATACATTCATTTAGACATGTGTTTTTGAGTCTTCCACTCTGGAGCAGAACTTGGAAAAGTGATTTCCTGGAATAACCTAGCTAGTATGTTGGGGTTGCAATAGTCTGATTTCTGTTTTTTCTGGTAGCCTTGGTAACTTCTTTCCACAATAAAATAGCTTTCAAAATGACAAGTGCTGATCCCTCCCCAACCTCTTTCACCCAAAGGTCCCAACCAATATTGTGTGTTCCCTTAGTGCTCCATTTAGCATTTATTTACTAACATAACTGAGCAAGTGACATCAGGGCAAATACAACTGAAAGTATTAAAAGCAAGCTTTGAACCACATTGGCTATACCAATGGAAAAAACAGTGAGCGGTTGTAGAAGGGGCAAAGTTGCATGCCTGTGGGGATAGGTGAGCTTTGTAATGGGAGACTACTGTAAGTAAAGGTTAGAAAGAAAGTAGGTCGTGGACAAATCTCCCCCCCGCCACAACACTGAGATGGCAAAGTCACATTGGATCTTTAACATTTCAGTTTCTAAATATCTGAATATACTAGATATTAATATACTTGGTAGTATTTTTTCTTCTACTACGACTTCCAGATTCCACCCACCCACCCCAAATACAGCTTCTAGCGATCATCAAATCATTAGGAAACAGCAGCTGGAGAGCTAGCTATCTTCTTCTGTACATGTGTGTACATGCCTTCAAGTTGCCAGTCGACTTATGGTGGCCTGATGAATTGTATAGGCAAAGAATACACAGAGGCAGTTTTGCCATTTCTTTCCTCTGAAATATATAGCCTACAGCGCCTGGCATTCTTTGGCAGTCTCCCATCCAAGTACTAAGCAGGGCTACAGAGGAGAAAGGCAGTCTCATTCTCTCTCTCTCTCTCTCTCTCTCAAGTTAACCGCTGCCACCTGCTGTGCAGCAGAGATATAACTAGAAAACTAACCACTTTGTGTGTGAACAGCACAATTGACAGAGAAGTATATAACCGTAACCTTGTTTTTTAGCCATTGCTAGCAGTGACAGAAGTGGCCAAGTCCCAGATGATCTAGAACAGCAGCATGAAGCAGTGGCATTCAAGCAATACCTAATCAGAGAGAAATATTCAACCAAGGAATAAGCAATTCCAACATCTCTTGTGGCTCAATGTCAGAGTAATAAATTCATATAGTTGCTACACAGTGGTGTAGTGGCAAATTCTGAAGTGTCATCATGACAGTCTCTGTAGCTACATTCCCAAGGATAATCCCCAAATACAGGCAGCTGGATGTTATCTAGAAAATGTTTGTTTTTTCTATCAGTTTTCATCTCCACCAGGACCAAGTCTTTTGTAAAAGTAATGGGCATTACTCATGCAGGACCCCATTACCACAAAATACTTTGAATTAGAGCAGTGATAGCTTACAACAATAACATCATTGCTGGGTACACTCATTTAAAGTCAGTGAGGACAAAGGAGTCCAAGGTTAGGGCAGAGGGGGGAAAGGTAGGAGAGTGGCAGATAATTGCATAGTGCCTGTCATTCAGAAAGTCCCAGAGCTTCAACCCTGCAAGCCCTGGCTCCATTACACCACTACTGCCATATAACAGACCATTTACAAATACTGAGCAGCTACACTTATACAGGTTGAAGGATTGTCAGGCAGGCTCTGGGAGAAGTCTGCTGGAGTCCATTTTCCTTTTTCTTACCTAAGAATCCATTTGCTTCTCCACAGACGTCCCTCTCTGCTTCCATTTTGTCTTGCTTCAGCTAACAGATGGCATCTGATTCTCTGATAATGAGAACACTCCAGAGAACCCTCAAGAACCAACAACTGCTCAGGGGGAACAGTTTAACCCCTGCTCAGTCACATCAGGGAGGTACCTTCCTGTCTCACACTGGCGAGATACAGTAGCAACTAAGAAAGAGTTGCAGAGATGAAAGGAAAACCACAAAAAGCAAACGGTCCACCCAACATGCGGTCAGCGGCTAATGGCAGAATGGGGGTGGAAGCAATGAGAGAAGAGATACTAGCTATGTTAGAAAACGTCACCATAAATTGTGCAACAGGAGCCTATAGTCCTCTTTTTTTGAAAAAATGTGAAAAAAAAGGAATGCTTTCCACATATTCCCCTGCTACTAAAAAATATTAGTCCAAAATGCAAAGCAATCAAGAAAGTAACAAGAACCAATATGAAGGCTGATCTTCTCCTTGCTAAAATATCTAATCACTTATTGGTGGCAGAAGGGTGTTTCACTGTATCATACAACACTTGACATTCTTCTTATTCTATATAGTATTAAATTTAGGGGTACAGAGCTGTGTGCATGTGTGTGCTTTCAGTATAACGCTCCAACTAGGACAAATGTAGCCAAGTAACATCAGAGTGTGGTGAAAAGTGTGTGATCAGGCAGCAAAAGGGGAGGAAGGGAAGAACAAACAAAACTACTATTTTAAGCCGAAAAATCCTGATTTGTGAAAAACTGAAAAAAGAAGAAACCTAAATGAGCCTACTGGGAAGGGCAAGACTTTACACCCTCCCTCCTGTTAAGTCCAAACTACTTTTGCACTTTGAACTCTTGCAGTAAGTAAAGTAAGCTGAGGGGAAAGTGGGATGAAGAGGCAACCAGGATACTTTAAAAAGAGCTAAGAAAGTGGGACAGCAGAGGATTAATTGGAACTATCATTGCCGGACTGGGACAGCTAGAAGGTATAAGGCCACCCATGTCCAGGTGAATTCTGGCTTTTTGTTCATTGACTCAAAGGACAAAATTGGAAAGAGAAGACAAAAATCAAGACATTTTAAAAGTAGCTGAGGAAGTTGGGTGGCAAGAGTATTAATGAGTGCCATCCATCTCTACCAGACTAGGATAGTTGGAAAGTTGGCTTCAAAGCCACCTATCAACTTACGGCAACCCCATAAGTTTCATATGGCTTTCTCAGATGAAGAATAATTCAAAGGTGGTTTGACATTGCCTTCCTCTGCAATATAACCTACAGCACCTGATATTCATTGGCAGCTCCCCATCAAAGTACTAACCAGGCCTAACCTGGGAGTGCTTTGAGGATGTTCCTGCAAGGCAGGGGGTTGAACTGAATGGCCCCTGTGGTCTCTTCCAACTGTACATTTCTATGATTCTATGAATCCTGCAAAGCTTTTAAGATCGAACAGGATCTGGTATACTCAAAGTATTTAAGCCTATTGGGTTCCATAGTACGAGTTAAATCTAATTGTAGTTTCTTTCCCTTCCCCTCTCAACTCCTTGAAAATAGAGTAACTCATTCAATCAATGTGATCGGTTTAAGTCTACACTGATGTTAAGTCCCATTGATTCAATGGCCCTACTCTATTTGGGACTAACAATTGGCATTCAGCTCAATTCCTCCTCTTTCTCATGCTGCTTCTTGGGGTTCCTATTAGGAGGTTTTCATGTCCTTCCTCTGTTCCCCAAGTTTACTGGTATTCCACAGTTCTCAATTTTTGGCTTCTTTTCTTTTTCTTTTCCTCCCCGTAGATAATTTCCTACTTGATCAACATATTTATTCCTCTGCTTTAAATTATCAGAATTATACTGTTTTCAATTTTTTTTTCTTCCCCAACATTTTGTTCTATACTTACTGATATTACTGCCTTACTCATGTCATCTTCAATATGGCATTATGTAAAACGTCTATCCATGCTCTTTGCCTGATTCAATTTGAAAGGCAAATGAAAAGATTTTATCACCTAGGTCACTTGGATTTTTTTTTAAAAAAAGAAAGAATGGGTATGTCGTTTATCATTCATATAGCATCTTTCAAGACCAGAAGTCTTCATGAGGACATTTAAAGGCACAAAAATTTTACTCAGATGTAATGCGACAGTTCTGCAGATAGCACTGCTTCTCCTTGCAGAACTAGGAAAAGAGACAAGCTCCCCAACATCCTCAGTGCTTCCACAAAAATGGTTTCTGGGCCTAAGAAACCCTCCGAAACAGTTTTGAGGCTGCCATAAAACCAGGACTTTTACAATTCTTCTTAATTTTAAATTAAGTGTTTTAAATATAAATATACAATCAGCCCTCCACATTTGCAGGTTTCACTTTTGCAGATTTGATTATTTACGGATTATTTGCTGTCACCTCTGCTGCCTCCCTATGCCATTTTTAATAGGGACTGCAAGTCTCGTGAGGCTGAGAAACTGTGAATGAGGCTTTTAAGTCCCTCTTAAAAGTGGTATGGGGCAGCAGTGGAGGTGGCAGTAAGGCCCACCAGCTACCCACTTCTGCCTTGTGAAGGAACTCTGATGCCTCAAAGGAATCCACGATGGGTTGAATATGGTGATCATATTTTTGTGTGTGTTAAATATGGTTTGGGAGGACCTAGAGTTCTTCACGGTTTTTCCACTTTCACGGGGGTCCTGTACCCCTAACCCTAGCAAATGTGGAGAGATGACTGTATTCATTTTAAAAAATTAAGTGTAAACCAGAATATAAACATTTGTTTTAAATGACAATACAGAAATGTAATTAAAAAAAACATTAAGTTGGATGTCAATAAAACTGAATTTATCCCATTTTGTGAAATATAAGCTCCTTGTATACCAATTATGCTTGTAATTAATACTTTCTGCTGTTTCTTCTGTCTCTCCCTGTCCACATGAAAGCTTGCTTCTGTCTCTTACATTACCGTTGTAAAGATGCACTCAGTTTTGACATTATACTAATCTTCTTAATGGGCTCCCTGCATCTTGTTGTTTTCCCTCATCATTATAATTATGCAGCAATTCTTTAATTTTCTCTCTGCTGATCCACATTTTCTTTCCCACATTACTTACAAACTTGTCCTAACTGGATCTTGCTGTTTTTATAATTCCTTCCCCTCTGATTTTTCTTTATATTCTACTTTATCTACTTGAGAATTAGGACTCATTTTCTCAATATTGTTTGATTATTTTCTGTAGCTTGTTACTTAGCTTGGAATACTGTTCCTCAATAGCCTTTGCTCAAAAGCCTACACACTCTGTACCACATTTTATTCTATAAACTCTTCAACTTATCTGGTTTCTCATCCATTTCCCCTGGGGTTTTTTTTGCGTACATCCCAATTTTTATTTTATTGCCCAACTATTTTCCTTTCCTATTGTAAGGGATGATTTTCTATTGCTGTCACAAAAAACCTTGTCCTTTTTCTTATATAAAAAGAATTTTGCATAACTTCATATAATTTGCTTTCAAGTTTTTAAATGAAAAATGTGGACAGCATTTTATGAATGGCAAAACAATCCTAAACATGGCAGCTGAAGACCGAAAAAGTAAGCAGGCTGTCACTTCCAAGTGTGTCCCACCTCACTCAACAATTGGGGATTCTTTTCCAGGCTTAGTCCAACAGATTTTTACTTTTTAAATTTGCATCCTAATGAGAAACAACTGTGGCGAGGAGAGGAATGGTAGAATTAGCTATGCCATTTCCAGACTGCTCTGGCTGAAGGTTCAATTCTGGCGGCCTCATGGGGGAAATGGGGGGGGGCTGGATCTAACAGATCCGATGGCATGCCCTGTTTGGGGACCAGTGCTAACAGCAACAATTGTAGCTCTAAGCACGTAGAGCAAGGCTTTTCAAATGGTGTGCTGCGACACATTGGTGTGTTGTCTGAAGTGCATAGGTGTGTTGCCTACAATCTTGGAAATGTATGTTATTATTTATAAATCATATATTTTTAAAAATATATGAAAGGTTTTCATGAGATATGTTGTGTCCCCATACCTTTTGTTACTACTATTTATGTATGTGTCTGTATCCCTTATAATGGGTTAGTTTAACCTCCGGGTTTGCTAGTAAAACTGAATTACTGTGTCGTGAAATGATGCATGTCTAAAAAGTGTGTCATCAACACGAAAAGTTTAGAAAGCTGTAATGTAGAGCTTTCTGCAGAGGTCACTGGAGTCTCTCCAGAAGATGTGTTCCCATATCTAATGGAGTTTTTATTCTACTGGCAGTGGGGAAACCTCCATTCCATCCACACCCACTCCAGCTGCTGTACCCAGCCACTTGGGATTCTCTTAAAATCCTTGTATGGTTATGGCTACAAAGATTAGTCAGTCTAAATATTTGACTCCAATAAATACAAGTAGGGTGATGGTGGGGAGTAGAGTCTGATGGTAATAATACCGTGAGGTTATTTTCACTCACGTGCATACACCAGGGCTAAAATGGATAGATAAAAATGCAACAGTTTCCGGCAACAATCAACAGCTGTTTTTATTGAAAACAACAAAAGTGATACTAGTGGGCTTAATATACCGTGACATATCACATCGAAATTTTGTGCATGTAATGTTGTCTTTATCTTTACAAATCTTTAAAAAAGAAAGAAAAGAAACCATCGAATTATCCATCAGGAAGGTACACTTTCTGGGAGACTCAAGAAATTCCCAGTGTTTTAATCCAATCCCTGAGGAAAAGAGTAGACTGCATAGGCTGCAGGACCTGTCCCTTAACTACCCATGAACTCTGGAAACAGCATTTGACAGCTAGCTCCTCCTCCACCCACCATATACAGACTTCTGCTGAAGCTCAGACAATAGACTTCTTTGGCTTTGTGTTTTTCCTCTTAGTTTCCTTTTGTCTTCAATCCCAAGATCTTCTTGACATAGTTCTGGACGTTCACATGGAGTTGTGGAGCTGTGGCAGAGAATGCTTCCACAGCCAGTGCTTGGGCAGCCTCCGAACCATTCACCATAGCTCGGTATATAGGAAGGGTGTATTTTTGCTTTCCCTGAAATGAAGCACAAAAGAAGTCACTGAGAAGGTTGCAGTGCCTCACAACATACTTAGAAGGCAGCTAGGAAATTCTCCAATACCTATCGTAAGGCATCCCAGGCACCTATCCAGGTTTATCCTTTCCTAGTTGCAAACAGTTTCAGCATAGTTGTATGTTTTTCCAGTACACTGAATGATGAGTGGGTTGGAGAACTCTATGGAGGACAGGGCTGTCAATAAGGCTGCTTGTCGTGACAGTTATATATTCTCTCTGGTACCCAGAAGCAGCATTCCTCTGTGTATTCAGTTGTTGGGTTAGCATAAGCAGGAGGTGCTGTCACACTCCTGTTTGTGGGACTCCACAGGCATCTTGTTGGTCATTATGTAAACAAAATTCTGGACTATTAGATTGATTTTTGGCCTGACCTATCATGGCTCTTCTTGTGTTTTTATTACCAACACACCTCCTTTCTCCCATCTACAAACTGGCATCAGTTCTCAGTTCAGTGAGAGAAAGCTGTAAGATTAATATGCTTAGATGACACAAATATGGAGGTTATCTAACCACAAACCTGGCTCTGAAGAAAGTCTTTCACTTTGCCAAACTCAGCCTCATGATTGTTCTTGAGAAGGATTTGACACCAACGAAGACGCAGCTCTGCATTTTCTGCTTTGGAGATTTTGGGGTACAAGGTACTCATCTTCTCAACATTTCCTTAATAGGAACAGATGGTTACAGTCAGTTCCCTTCCCTATAATGTATAGGAAATTTGCAGGGCAAATCTAGAGAATAATAGGATTTTCTCATTACTCCTTCTAAATAGTTACTGTGCTTTATCTTGAGCTTTGCACAGACATTTCTCAGGCTGTATCTTCTTGTACTGTGAGGGCCTTCAGACCCACTGTTTGTATTTTTGCTATATATTCTTACACCACCATTTTAAGATGCTACAAGATTTCTGCATGTTTCTATTTTTTAAATCACCATAAGAATAGGAGATGGAGGACCTTTCTGTTCCTAGAATGCATGAAAATCCCCATACATTAAAAAAGAATATCTCACCCTGTCCTAATCCCAGAACCATGTTACTAAATCTCATACTCTGAACTCTGGTTCCTGAAATAACTACTTGGCATCCCACTAGGCCAGCATCTGTAAACAGCCCTTTACTTTCTGTGATCACTCCTTCAGCATAGCAGAGGGAGTCTCACCATCTGGCAAAGGGGATTTCTGCAAGATCTTATCCAGGAAATAGACCAGCTGGAATGTTTTCCAAGCAGAGATATCTACTGCTTTAATTGGCTCCATGTCGTGGTCAGGAGATGCCCAGAGGTCTGCCAGTTTCTCAGCTGGCTTCATCAGCTCCTCTCCAGGTGAAAGATCAGGAAGGTATGGAGGCCAGCCAGGTGTGTTCAGCCACCGATCAAACTCAAAACCTACAGCAAAGAACGAGAGGGGAAGGAAAAAACCAGTAGCAGCAGTTAACAGTTTAATAAGCAGCATTAGTACTTAAAAGTTATAGAACATATGCATTCTTTCAGCAAATGTTTTTAGATTGTTGTTCAAGAGACCAATATAATAATATCTGGTGTAGTCAGAGAGAAGGAGTGAAATTATCAGCAAAAGAGACTAACAATTAAGCCAGGAATACTCAGCTTGCATTCTATACCATCATATAAGGCCAGACTAGTTCTCTAGACTACAATTTCACATTTGCAAATAATAAATCTACCATGGCATCAAGGACTTATGCCAACTCAGAATAATAATTCTATATATGCAACTATAGAATGCTGCTTCTACAGCAATTGTGCTTGGCTAATGACCTGGAGAAGGTCTTTGAAGTTTCAGAAATGGATGTTTGATTCAGGTGAAGTTAAGTGTTTCCAAAAGTCACTCAATAGAACTTCAGAACGTATGTCTGCTAAGTTGTCATCTAGCTTCAAGGAAGTTGTATTCTGGATCTAGAAACTATGGAGGAAATACTCCTGACCTGGAATGGTATCCACTCCTTGCTTCTTCAGTTCTGGGAAGTAATTCAGGTAGAACTCCAGAGCATCATCAGCTGTGATGCTCTGAAACTTGAACTGGTTTACATAAGCCTGCCACAGAAAGAGATCAGTCTGAGTTATGCTGTGTTCTGTATAATGCACTTATGGCACTTCAACAATCACGTTCAGTCTACACCTGCTGTCTTCAACCTAAACAAACAAGATTTGGTTTGAGAGGAACAGTATGTCAGGGTGATTCTCTGCCCTCAAACAAAAATTGATGTGGCAAAGTCATAGTATCCCAGATTTTAGCTACTGGGCTAACAATCCTTGTTTAAAAAGGCACTCCTGGCCTTCTTCAATAACACAAATATTTTAGGATATTTAGGATTGATCTCTTTGTTCCTGGTTAGGTAAAACTGAACTTATTTGAAGGACAGGTCCTTACTCCTTTTATTTGTTCACTGCTTCTTAAGGACAGGTATCCTTGATGGATCCCTTAAGAACTGTATCTCCAGGTGATGGCTGCATCACCCCCTGGAGGAGTACCATATCTTAAGATAAATCAGAGTTTCTTCACTTGGCAAATTCAATCTGCAGCTGTCCCTTTTCAATCCCAATTTTGTTTTAAGGTGGGATCTAAATTAAATGAATAAATAAAATACAAATACAAAACAATTAAAACCAATGCCACACATTATTTTGGCAGCAGCAACAATTCTACTCTTTTTGGAACATCCTTGTCTGACAAATGCACCTTTTACTGAATGACAAGATGGAAACAAAGGTTCTAGAAACCACATTACCCACTATCAGTGCTTGCTGTGAGAACAGAAGAGCACTACTGGATCAGACCAAAGGCCTCATTTTGCTTAAATAGTAGTCAGCCTGACATCTGAAAGGGTCCACAAACAGAGCATGAGCACAGTAATACTTTCCTGCCCCTTTTCCTGCCAAACAGCATCCAGAGACAAACTGATTTTGATCTGAAGGTAGCACATTGTCAGCATGACTAGTAGCCACTGATAACCTCATCCTCCATGGTTTTGTCTAATTCTCTTTTAAAGAAGTTGGTTTTACAGCAGTCATTAGTACATTTTACAGCAGTGTGTTCTATACCTTAACTATGCACTCTGCACTTCATTAAAGATTGTGTGGAAAAATATTTTCTTTTTATCTGTTCACAATTTTGACCATCCAGCTTTCCCATACGATCACTGATTCTATTATAAGAAGCAAAGGAAAATGTCTCCCTAGCTAGTTTCTCCATATCATGTGTAATTTTATACACTGCTATCATATTCTTCCCCATTCGTTTTTTTCCCCCTCTAAGCTAATGTTGTGTTCTTTCCTCATAGAGGATTTATCCACCCCCATGATTTTTCTGACTGCCCCCCTGAAGAGCTACCATGTCCTCTGAAATGAGGTGATTGGAATTGTACACAGTAGTCCAAGTAGGATGGCAAAGAAATATCTCTTCCAAAGTGTACACTTGAGATACAGAGCTTCCCTGGGATACATGTGAAACCTGGCCAAATTCAAGACTAAGATACCAACCTGTAAGAAAGCATCAAACTTGCTCTGGTCCCCCACAAGATGGGCAAGATAAGAGACAAAGCAGTAGCCCTTCTCATAAGGTGTTTCATTATATGTGTCCTCAGGATCAACACCTGGCCAGAAGAAATATTGACAGCGATTTTCAAAAGAGCAGAAGCACCATTGCAAACAACAACTGTTGTTGGCTTCTTTTGATTATCACATTTTGATCCTGCTTTTCCACTAGGAAACTAATAAACATATTTTAAAAAAGTTAAGAATAAATTAAGTTAAAGATGGTAAAAATCCTCACAAAAATCAATAAATATTAAAAAAGCAGGAAAGGTGAGTTTGAAGAGATGCATCTTCACACACTTTCTAAGAGCAGTTAAAGTGGGAACTGACTGTAACTTTGAGGGAAGTGTGTGTATTCCAGAAAAGAAAGCCTTCTCGCATGTGCCCATCAGGGGATCTTCTGCACATGATGGTATTCTCAAGAGGGCTTCTACTGAAGATTTTAACATACAGATAGCTTCATAAAAAGACAGGCAGTGCCTTACACAGCAAAACCCCAAACCAATTAGGGTTTTAGAGGTTAAAATCATCTCCTTGAATTGGGCCTGGAAGGCAACTGGCAGCCAGTAAAACAGTTCACCTATACAGAACTTTAATAGGCCAAATGTTTACAATCTCTTTTTCAGTTGCCAGTTTCACAAATGGTTTGCTTGGATTGCAGACAGATGACTGACAATGAGAAATCGTCAGAAATTATAGATCTAAATACGATTAAATCACTTACAACTACAAGACTACACTAGCCTGAGAGCCCTTAACTCTCACAAATTAAGGTCCCAAAGACGCAGTGTAATGGTGAGGAAGGATAGTCACTTGCTTGTTTTCCTCCTCCTTTCCTCCATATTATCACATGTCTAGGAAGCTTATATTCTTGAATGAAGAACTACTGATGTGACCACAGGCAGTAGGCAATCTCTCCCCAATGTGATATCCTTTAGATGTTTTGGATAATAACTCCCACCAGGATTGATAAGAGTTTTAGGCCAAAGCATCTGGATGCTATTATATGGAAGACTGCATTAGATCAGTGTTTTTCACTCTTTGGACATTCAGATGCTTTAGACAACAACTCCCAGTTAACACAGTCAATAACCTCCAAACATGTGGAGAACCAAAGGTTGAGAAATGGTGCACTAGAGCAATACTGACCTGGCTCTATTGTCACTCTGAGCTTGTTGAGAGGATGATCCTCCCCAGTGTTGTCCATATGTTGACGAAGCAAAGCCCTTCCTGTAGCAGCTTCCAAGCAGGTATAAGCAGCACCTGATTTTACAAGACAAGCACCAGTGAAAACTTAGCTTTTGAAGTTACTATTTAATTGCCTCCTTGATATTCTGAGATCATTCAACAATGTCCGAAAGATCATTTGGAAAGGAACATCACATTATTGGGACAGAAGAACAGAAGTGCTCAGAACTTGCAAATCCCTCTGTGGTTTACACCTACAGACATTAGCTCTTGCACCTTGTTACTCCTCAAGATAAGAGTCAATTCAAATATTCAGTGGGGAACATACATCTCTCCTCTCATGCAGCTGTACAATTTAGGAATTTGCACAGGAAACTGACAATGTGCCCTATGAAAATTCTTTTTGAACATATACAGTAAACCTATCAAAGAAAAGACCTTTGGCCTTGCCTGTATAAGCAACCCCTCAAGGGCATATCCTGAGATGTACAGGATGAATCAGAAGATCATATATAGTACAAGGGGCACCAAGAAATATGAAAAGCCATGCTGCATCAGACCAAAAGCCCATCTACTCCAGCATTCTGCTTTCACAGTGGCCAAACAAATACCTGCGGGAAGCCCACAACAGGACAAAAATGCAATCACTTTCTCCCACTCATGTTCTCCAGCAACTGGTATTGACAGTCATATATTACAAATAATATGAGATAAAAAGAATCCTTTCAATATGCATTATACTTTTACATACTTAGCATTCCAGGTGCCTTTATTTTTCACTTTTATTCCATTAACTATTCGTGCAAGCATATACATTTGTCTGGCTTGTTTTCAGTCTATTTTACAACATTTGACACTATGGCAGTCTGTCCTTTACTGTTTTGTGTCTTCAAGTAATTTCCAACTTATGGTGGCCCTACAGTGAACCTGTCTCCTGCTACAGTAATCTCATTTGGTATTTTTGGCATTACTGACTACACCAACTATTCTTTAGAGGGATGAGAATGATTGACTTGAAGTTAATCTTCTGCTAAGAGGAAAGCTACAGAGATATAACTTCACCCAGGCAGACACCCAGTCTGTTCTTGAAGACCATCAAAATCATCTATATTGAATACAGCCTTGCTTCACCTAACATTTAATAGCAAAATGGAATGGAGTATGCTGAAAGAAGGTGTGGTTAGTTGGCTGGAATTCTGAACAAGAGCACCAGACTTTTTGCTCCAGTTGCCAGCTGTACATCGTCAACAAGCCAACCTTTATAATTGATCCCATCTTGAGCTAGCAAGTGAAAGAAAAAGATTTCATTTAAAAGAGTCTGTTAATTGGGGTGCCACACATTTATTTTCACTATTGTGTTTTAGTGCCTTTAAATTGTTTTAAATAAGTGCAGTTTTTAATAGCATAGTTTATTTATTTTGAAATTGTTTTTTACTAGTATGATAGTTTTTAGCTGTATTTTCTGTTTAATATACGTTGTAAGCCATCTTGGGTCCTGCATTTTGAAAAAGACGGGATATTAACTAAATAAATAAAGGACTTGCAAATAGGAATTTTGAAAAATACCAGCAGTAGCAGATTTTTGGAGAAAGCACAGTTGCTAGCAAAATAATTTGAGATGGTACACTTGAGCAGATCCTTTAAAGTAACATCTGAGAAAGCTCAAGTATTATCAACTATTCTCAGAGTGTGGCTACTCTGTGTTATATTTTAAGAACTGGCAGTGTGCTTCTACACCTTTGCATTCTTATTGTGCTCCTGGTTTTGATTTGGCTTTATATGCAGGAATTTTCTATTTTCTGATGCCAGACTTCTTTCTTGTTTCTTTAGCCATTATTTTATGTATGTTGTATATTTTAAAACAGATTGTAGTTGGCTTAGTAGATAATTTGACAGTGGAATTGTTGTGTGCCTTCAAGTTGTTTCCTAATTATGGTGATCCCAAGGTGAACTGTCCACAGGGTTTTCTTAGCAGGATTTGTTCAGAGGGGTTTTGCCTTGCCTTTCTCTGGGGCTGAGAGAGTGTGACTAGCTCAAGGTCACCCAGTGGGTTTCCATGGCTGAGTGGGGATTCAAACCCTGATCTCCAGAGCTGTAGTCCGATGCTCAAACTAGTACATCACACTAGCTTTTCAACAGCGAAATACAGAAATACCTAAATAAATAGCCACGTTGCCCAAGGTTCATTTTCAAGATGCTTGAAACCTCTGAGTAAAGGCAGACTCTATTATTATCACCATCAGTATCACCACCACCCTTCCCTCTTTTCCTAATATTGAAGCTGCAAGTCCCATTGTTTATGTAGCCAAAATGATGGTACTCATGCACCAGAAAGAGGTATCAGTAAGCTTGAAGGAACCCAACCACCCAAGTCTGCAGAAATACAAAAAAGGCAACAGTTTTAGAGAAAAGATACTCCAAAGTAGGAGTGGCATGTCCAGTGGCTGATTTTCTGCCCTGTGGTCTTTTGTGGGCCACATGGACAGCCAGAACTGTCAGGGAAGGTGGGAACTATGAAACAGCAAGTGGCCTCTTCTATTTTTGAAAATAAGTATTTTGTAATAACGTTAAATAGAACAGGGAGGACACCTTGTTTAAAGGTAAGTTACTGTTCCTGGAAGCATTCAGAGAAAGAATTCTGCTTTTTCTTTTATGAGAAAAAGGAAGGTCTAGGGTGTGTCCAGGCAGAAAATGCAGCTTTGGAGAACCAGATACAGGTCCACTTTGTCTGGTCCTTCCTCAAAGGGAGATAGTGTATCCCTCACATGGGATGTGTATCCCATGTGAGGGATACACATGCTCAGCAGCCACAGGATGACAGGGCACTACTGGGGAAAAGATTGAGAGGTTGGGAAAGGGAGACAGAATGGAATTCCCAGAATTCCCCTATTTATAGTGGCAGTTAGAAAGACCAGACATAGACAAATTTATTTTCTCAGACTCCCTCAGAAGTCCTTCAGAAAAGGGAATTCTGTAGTTTGTAGTCCAAGAAAAGGAGATTCTCAAGTTCTCTAGGTGAAATTAATGTCCTAAACATCAGCAATCCATATTGTAATATTTGGTTGCAGGTCACATTGTCCTGTTGCTAAGAACCACAGCATAACTATCAACTGGGCAGCCATGACAGGCAACTCACCATACAGTTCTGTGGTGATTCTCCTCTGTGCATACATGGTGAAGCCTTCGTTCAGCCAGAACTCCCCCCAGTGAGCATTGGTGACTAGATTCCCAAACCAGCTGTGTGAGATCTCATGGATGATGACATCTGCCAGGGAACGATCACCAGCCAAGAGGCACGGGGTCACAAAGGTGATACAGGTGTTCTCCATCCCCCCAAAAGGAAATGAAGGGGGCATAAACAGAACATCATACCTGTCAAAAGAAAAACATGTCAACAAGACAGCAACTTGTGTTGCAAGAATCTGCTCCTAACTTGTCACCCACACAGTGTGGCAATCACATTCCTTTAAGATATGACAATATCCTGCTGTTACTGCCCACCTCACTTTATCACATTTTAATTGTCCAAATGTATCCATCTGAGTGGAAGAGGTTGCTCCTCACCTTTCAGCTACAGGAATTGATATTTAACCCAAAGCTAAGCTAGGTTCAGGTGGTGCAATGTACCTGAAATACCATGCAGTTGGGCTGCTGGCTGCCACAAAGCAGTTCTCACATTTTCTCAGTAGACCCTTTTTGAAATCCTGAGGCCCTCTCATACTAAATAATTTTAGCATTCTGATTCCATTTAACTGCCATGGCAGCACCCTATGGAATCCTGGATTTGTTGTTTGGTGAGGCACTAGAGGAACTTTGGCTGAGAATTTTAAATGTCCATCCCCCCAAATTACAAATCCTAGGATTCCAAAGAATGTTGCTATAGCAGTTAAACAGGGATATAACATTACCATTGTGTAATTATTTTTGATTAAAACAAGCTGCTCAGAGACAAGTTTGCTGTTTTAAAGATGAATTGCTCTTCCTGCAGGCTCCCAGGAGCACAATTCTCTTTGTTTTATATAAAATAAATCAGGACAGTCTACACTGTGTTGTCTAATCCCAGTCTACAATCACTAGCGCTGGTTCTTTGTGTTTTCAAGCAAGGATCTCCAAATCTTGGAAAAGTTACTTTTTTGGACTATAACTCCGAGAATCCTCCCAACACTGAGGGGATTCTGAGACCTGTAGTGGAAAAAAATAACTTTTCCAAGGTCAATCTTTTCTAACCCTGACAAGAAATAGGGCTAGGATTAAACCTGGGGTCCTGTCTCACTAGAGAATTATAGCACAGTGATTCCACTGTAATTGCCATATCAACATTTTATGGAATCCTAGGGGCGGTAGTTAAGAGAAAGGTATTTAACATTTTCAGCCAGAGAGCTTTAGTGCCTCAGCAGTCTGCAAAGCATATGATTGTTCCACAGGATGCAGCTATGGCAATTGAAGTAGAATCATAATGCTATAACTGTGTAATGTGAAATGGGCCCTGGAATCTTTTGCATGCAAAATAGGTACCCTCCATTTGGAGTGCCAGGCTTCCCCTGGTTCAGTTGAGCTGGTTTAAGGAAAGGACCTGGAACATCACTGCTAAATACGGAATCACGCTCTAAGAGTGCATGTGTGTGCATACATGTGGGGTCCCCTAATAGGAGATCTTTCCTGTTTCATAGTAAGAGTAACTAGTTCTGCAACAGAGGTACCTTTCCCAGACATATGGTCCAAAAAGCTTCTCTCCAGTTGTAAGAAAATCTTCAATGACACCATCATATTCTTTCTTTGCAGCCTCAATCAGGCAGGGCTCAGCCCATACGTGACTCCTAGCAGGAAGAAAACAACATGAATGGAAGACGTAGAGTCGAAGGCTTTCACGGCCAGAATCCATTGATTCTTGTGGGGTTTTCGGGCTTTGAGACCGTATTCTGATTGTATTTTTCTCCTGACGTTTCGCCTGCATCTGTGGCTGGCATCTTCAGAGGAATCTGAAGATGCCAGCCACAGATGCAGGCAAAACGTCAGGAGAAAATACAACCGGAACACCGTCTCAAAGCCCGAGAAACCCGCAAGAACCAAAATGAATGGAAGATTGTAACGGGTGCTATAAAACGTGTATCCATAGAGGTGTTTATGGATAAAACACTAACTAACATTGGCTTGTACAGAGTCACTTGCATGGTGGGCAATAAAAACATACTCTGTACTAGATATGAATGCACAGAATCAAACTAACAGTTAAAAGATCTTCCTTTCTTATACCATTCTTTTAGCCAAAGATTTTACGTATAGCCCAAAAATATTTTTTAAAAATTGAACAAACGAATCAAAATTAATTAGTAACTGCTGGTACAGACAGACAGGAGAACAGCTTTAAGCTTTAACACCACCTATACAGAAAAGGGAAGAAATGTATTTATTTATTTATTTGATATCTCGCCTTTCACAGGACTGAAGGTAGCTCACAACCATTAATAGCAAAGTACAATTAAAAATCTATTAATATAAAAGTTAAAAGATAATTACAACACGATTCTGTTTAAAACACACAAAACAATTTTAAAATGAGATTTAAAACTTAATAAAATAGAAATGGTTTTCCCATTAAAAGCTCCTTCTGCTGTAATAAATTAAAAACCAACAGTCTGACTGAATAAAAAGGTCTTTACCAGTCGGCAGAAAGACAGCAGGGAGGGGGCCCACTAGACCTCCTGTGGAAGGGACTTTCTCAACTTGGGACCAGAAGGTTCTCTCATATGTCCACGCCAAATGTTCCTGTGATGGTGGTAGGACAAAGAGAAAGCCCTTTCCAACAGGTTTTAAAGCCCAGGAAGGTTCATATAGGGAGATACAGTCTTTGAGACATTCTGAGTCCAATCTGGGTAGGGCTTTAAAGGTTATTAAAAGTAATTTGAATTCTTCCCAGAAATAGACTGGCAGCCAGTGAAGCTGTTTCAAAATATGACCTACTGCAGTCAGAAGTCTGGCCGCAGGATTTGGATCCAAAGTTTCTGAACAGTTTCCAAAGGCAACCCCAGACAGAGTATTATGGGAATCAATAGGATATAATCAAGGTATGTGTTGCTATAGTCAGATCTGATGTCTCAAAGAGCAGGAGCAGCTGAAACTGTTGGAAAATGCAGGGGGCCATGCTGTAGATCTTTAGCATGACCCACAATTAAACTGTCCTTAAAAGCAAGATAAAATATTTGTTCAGTCCCATAGAACTGCCAGTGAATGAGGCCAGCCAGTTTCACTAGAAGCTACTTAGTTTATTGAAGAAAAAAGTGTGAGTACATATTCAGCTAATTAAGTAAAATCCATGTCTGAACACACAGACATCAGCAGCAAAGAGAATACATGAAGAGAAAAAATACAGAAAAGACACTGCCTGTTTTCAGGCTGCTCTTAAGTAGAATCATGTCAACATGTTTTCACACCATGAGACAGGGAAATTTGGTAGTCTAAACACACCTTTGTTATGAGAGAAGTGAAGCTGCAGAGATTATCAGGGAAAACCTTATCTGCTTTATGGCTGGGAACAGCTGGACAGCAGAGAGAAGGATAGCGCAGTAAACAAGAACACAATTAACCCTTAACACAGACAGAACCGTCTTGGCCTGCAAATGCCAACAGAAACACCAGTTTCAGCTGTGCCAATGTGCTTTTGGCCACTGCTGAAACCCTGGCATCCAGGATCAGGCTGAGTACAGGAGTATGCCCAAGCTGTGAACCTGAAATTTCAGGGGAGTACAAACCCATCCAACATAGGCTGAATCTCTGAATCCTTGGAGTACCTCTATCTTGTCTGGATTAAACTTCAATTTGTTTGCCTTCATCCAGTCCATTACTGATGGCAGATGCTGGCTTAGCACTGAGATAGCTTCCTTGGAGTTAGGCGAGAAACACAAATAGAGTTGGACGTCTTCAGCATACAGGTGATACCCAACCCCCAAATTCTCCATAACCTCTCCGAGCAGTTTCATGCCCAATAGCCGTGGGGTTGAACCGGAATTTCCTAGCACCACCTTCTGAGGTTGACCCTCCGAGAAGGATTTCAAGTACTATAAAACACTGGCCCCAAATATTACCCCAGAGAGTTCAGAAGGGTACCATGCCTGATAGTATCAAAAGCCAGTGAGAGATCCAACAAAATCAACAGGGACAAAATCCTCCTGCCCAGTTCCCTGCACTGGTCATCCACCAAGGCAACCAAAGCTGCCCCTGCCCCATTGCCAGGCCTGAAGCCAGTCTGAAATCAATCTACATATGGATTGAAATGGATTTAACTCAGGAATCCTTGAAATTGGGAGGCCTCCACACACTACAGAACTTTGCCCCAAAAAAGGATATTGGAAAATGGCTGATAGTTACCTAGTACAGTTGGGTTCAGACTAGGTTCTTTTAGATAGGATGGAACTCTGCCTGGCTACAATGAGGCATTCATTACCCTCTTTACCCACTCAGCAAATCCTCCTCTGGTGCTTTTATAAGCCAGAAAGGGCACAGATCTAGTGCACACGCAGTGGCCTAACCTCTTCAAGAATGCTGTCCACATCCTCAGGCTGCACAAATTTAAAATATGTCCAATAACATGGGACAAGCAAGAGCCAAAATTACATCACTGGACCTCAACAGCATCCAAGTCAAGGTGGGTCTCAGTGATTTCATCTGCAAAGTATTGTGCAAATTCATCACAGTGAGCTGTCAACTGCTCTAGATGTCGCTCCTGTGGACCACTTGATTTTCTTGGAATCCAATATCCAATAACTCCAGCAAGAACGGCCAGTGGATGTGGATGATGGAGGTTGGTGCCCCACACCCCACATTTTCCTACTATTGTTCTATGGCCTACACTGTACTGTTAGTGTATTTTCAGTTGGGGTGAACATGCACTCCAACCCCCTTTTTGTGCCCTCAGCAGCTCAGGAAAAATGTAAAAAATCCTGATTCTTTGTCAACATTTGGAGGCCTAGTTTGATGGCTGAAATTCAGGAGCAGCTCACTAACACAGAGGAACTGACTAATCCAGTCAATTACCAGTCAAGCAGAAACTTTGGTTTTTGTAAACTCTGACTGAAGCACTTTCCCAGTCAACTGAAATAGAAAACCTTTAATCTACTAATTCTGTGGCCACTGTTACTGTCTGTGCTACTATGCTGTAGCAAATTAAAAATATTCATGATTTCTCAACTCAGTCAAAATAAAAATCATGCTATAATACCATAATAGAACACTATAATGAATTTAATTTATTCTACAATGAATTAATTTTAATCTTAAATTAACTTTAATGTGTAGAATATTATTAATGCATTAAAAATACCTTAATCTTTCCAAATCATGCTGTTAATGAGATACATATATACATATACATAGCAAGATATATATATCTCACTAATACAGTCTTGCTGTATACGCAGGGCAAATTATTGGTTACAGCACAACCGATGTATTCTTCTGACAGCAATGGAAGCAGAGATGCACATACAGCAACACTGCACATTGCCACTACATGCTACGCACTGCAGTTCTGCATTGCATAACAGCACCTGGTCATTGATGTGTGTTGTGGAGTGTTGCTGTTCTGTCTTAGGGTGGCATAGTGCTGATGCAATTCATCTCCACATGCAGGTATTTATGCTATGATGAGGAGATATTGGATTATAGTTTGTATATAATAAATGGTGAGTCTGGCAGATTTTATTTCTGAATTCTAAATTCTGTATTACTATAATTAAACAAATATATGTTTATGTTAAAATGAACACGTATTTATCCATTTTAACATGTTTTTGCTTATTTCTTTTCTATTTTTATCAATTTTATCTGGTAAAAATTCTACTAAGTTCCATCCCCTTAAGTCAGGCCTCTTTTGGGCATGCACTTCTCAAGTAGTTGGCTGACTGAAAAAAAAATGGCCACATGGATGTAAATCAGAACAAGGACTCAAGGTAGTTTGGGTCACCCACCTCTCGTTTAGAAATGAAACACAAATAGGAAGGTTTAATTCCATTTTTTTCAGAGTGTATAGTCATGCCTGGATGATGATACAGGAAGGCCTATAGCATCTAAACATGCACTCAGCACCTTCCCAAATCCTGCAGCGAACAGGAGACAAGATTGTTTTGAGTAATACCACTAGGGGCAGATAAGCAGATATCACTGAAAGATGTTTGCTCAGCTAGAGATTTCTCATCAACTCCTCTTCTTAGATTCAGCCCAGGCTCTCAGTCTTAAAAGAGTCTTGCTTTGTTATAATGGAAAGCATCCTGTTAATGTTACTGTTGTTGTTCTGTGCCTTCAAGTTAATTCCAGCTTATTGTGACCCTAGGACAAATCCATCATAGGATTTGCTTAGCAAGATTTGTTCAGAGGGGTTTTCCCATTGCTCTCTCCTGAGGCTGGCAAAGTGTGAGTTGTCCAAGTTCACCCAGTGCATTTCCATGGATGAAGGGGGATTCCAACTCTCGTTTCCTGAATTCCTGGTCCAACACTCAAAACAACTATGCCACACAGTGGCTCTCATTAGTGATATATGTACTTTATGCACATGTATGAACACAATGCAAGAGGCAACTCTCTAACATCTTGTTCTCTGTTCACCACCCCTGCCCATGCAGCCACCATGCCCCTCAAGGCTACTCCTGTGGTGGGAGAGAATGACTGGGGAGTAGAGACAGCCTCATGCTCTCTTTCATTTTGTGAGAAAGGCAGAGGAACAACCACATTATCATTATTCTTCCTCTCTTCTCTCACAAACTATAAGGGGGCAAAAGGCTGTCGTCTCTGCCCAGTCACCCCCTCCCACCATCTCTGCCCATTTAGTGGACAGAGCAACAGCCCCAAGGGGCCTGGCTTCTGTCTGCAGGGGAATTGGCAGTCATGGAACTACATGGTGTGCTTATGTTCTGTACCTGCCACGCAAGATCTCAGTTTTATTTTATTCTCATTTAATTTTGGATATGTTTAATTATGCTTAGGTTCTTTTGTAGTCTTACTATAAGTTGCTGAATTTTTATTTTCTTCAATAAGCAATGAGTAAGTCGACACAGAACTTAGAAATTAGTTTGGGGATTTACTTTTATCCATGTGACAGCCTCTTACCTGGGTCCTACTTGAGCAGAAACAATGTCACCAACAACCAGGGCAATCAAATATGATGGGATGGGCTGAGGCATCTTGAAGAGGAAAGTGTTGTCCTTCCGCTTTTCTTGTGTAATTGCACTCATCATGGCTGTGAAACCATCAGGCACCTAATGGTAAAGAAAGAGATGACCACTGTGGAAAGGAGAAATGGGTCTTATCTTGCCTTACAGAGAGGGCTCAACTACTTTCACATTCTCATCGTTGACTTTTGCAACAAACAAGATGGAAAGAGAGAGTCAATTTTTTTTTTACCATGAAAGAGAATGGGATAAAGTAATATGGTATCCTCCAGATATTTTCGGTAACCACCACCAAAAATCTCAGCTAGTATAGCCCATCGTATACCATTACAACAGAATACAAGTATTTTCTGTCCAATATCTGAAAAAGACTAAAGGTCTCTCTGTACAAGAGAATATATTAGGATGAGGAACCTGTGGCCCTTCAGATTATGATGATTACCCCATCACTGGCCTATTGGGCTGGAGTTTGAATTGGAGTCCAACCAAATAAAGGCATAATGGACAGTGGTGGCCCGAAAGATATTTTAGACTACAACTCCCATAATCCTTCACCACTGGTCATGCTGGAAAAGCCTGATAGGAGTTGTTTTGCCAGAGATTCTAATTGATCATTTATGTTGTAACAGTTGAATGCAACACAAGCTCAGCAAGTCTGCAGTCAGTGCTGGGATGACAGACCCTCCAAAGATTGTTTGGATGCCACCTTGAGTTCCATGTTTAACAAAAGGCAGGACATAATGATCATAAATAAAGAAAAGTATGGAAACTCTTCCTTCCAGCAATTCTAAATGGATGACATTTTTTCTCTCTAATTCCTACAAGTCACCATGGAATATGTAAGATTACCTGTTCTGCTCCATTACAGTTAGAAAATGGCTTACCTTTATGAGAGCTGAGTATGTACTTTTAACTGCAGGGGTGTCAAAGCAAGGGGAAAAGGATCTATTCAGTACAGCCTGGCCTTGAGTGTACATATAGGGCCGCTGCTTCCCTGCTGTCTGCTCGGGAGTAAGCCAACACACCTGACAAAGAAACAAAGACAGCCTTCCATGAGCACTCAGAAACTTTACCTGGATGCCTGCAGAGTATGTACTCTTGACAGCTGGGGTGTGAAAGCCAGGGAACAAGGACCTGTTGAGTGTAGGAAAGCCAGAGGTATAAAGAAATGGTTTCTTCTTCTGGGCAGTTTGATAAGAATCCAGACAGGATATCTATAACAGCAGGGATAGCATCAAAACTGTCAGGCACTTTGATTCTTCTCTGGTCTCTATTTACATCAGCCACAAACAAAAAGCAGATGTTTATCAGGCCTACCAGCCATTTTAGGCAAGCAAGAGACAGTTTAGGAGTTCCACCCACTTTATGCCTGGAAGGAACTGGTAATTTCAGGAGAAATGGCCTGGAGGAAACCAGGTATCTCTAGATCAAGCAATAAGCATTGTTCTGCACTCTACATGCACAAATCTGTTAGACAGCACAGGCAACAATGGGATTATCTGGCAGGAGGTGGGGCTCTTCAAATTCTGTGCTTTTTTTCCAAACAATTGCTATTTTCCCCCTAAAACAACAGTGGCAGTTACGTCAACATGCGTAGTCAGTTAACAATGAGTTGCTACATGCCTTCAAGGTGACTATGACTTACGGCAACCCTATAATAAGAGTTTTCTCAGCAAGATTTATTCAGATGAGATTCGCCATTGCCTTCTTGAAGCTAGGTGAGTGTGGCCTTTTCCGCGCTCAACTGTTATAGTGCTCTTATTCCAGTTTCAACATCTTGTGGAATTTGGGGGTTTGTAATTTACTGAGGCCAAAGAGCTCTCTGGCTGAGAATTCTAAATGCCCCTTCCTAAACTGCAAATCCCAGGATTCCATAGGATGTTGAAAGTGGAATAACAGCACTATAACAGTGTAGTGCAGAAATGGCCTGTGACTTGCTCAAAGTCACCCAGTGGGTTTTCATGGCTGAGCAGGAATTTGAACCCTGGTCTCCTGGAGCCCTAGTTCAACACTAAAACCACTGTACCACGCTGGCTTTTCACACCACACAGATGCCACAATGGGTACACTGATATTAAATCCAAATTGCAAAGATGCTACAGAAGGATGGGGAAAATGAAGGATGGGGAAAAATTCCTTCTGCTTTCCTACAAACAGGTTATAGACTCATGCTGCTGTGTCTCCTTTTAAAGAAGCAGAAACTTGACTGAATGTTGTGAAACAGGACTGAATGTTGTAAAACAGAGTCCAGGGGAACCTCTTAAACTCCAGTATTACATCTAGGAGGTCCTCAAGCTCAGTGGTAAAAATGTCCAAGTTCAATCCTTTATACAGCATTTCCATTTTAAAAGGATACCAGGGTTAGAAAACCTCTCTTCCACTTGAGACCTGAAAGAGCTGCAGCCTGGCCTACCTGTTTGTTCTGGGACTACAGCTCTCATCATCCCCAGCCAACATGGCCAATGATGAGGATGGAGAGTTTTAGATGAAAGTAAGTTCATAGCACCAGGTTGCCTACCTCTAGATTGGTTGGTACTGGAATAGATAAAGCAATGGATCAATTAGTATAAAACAGTTTTGCATGCAATTGGGTTCTTGGGGTCTTACTGGGCCCAAGGGATCCTATTGCCAAGCGTGAACAGGAAGGGAACATTAGCTTGACTGACTGCTGAAGTGCAAGTGATTCACAGCTTTCCAGGGCTGCTGTTATTACTATTACTATTATTATTACTTTTAGTCTGGCTGGGGGAAGGGGGAGCCTATGGCTGCTTCTTTGGTTCCTAAGCAGTGACAATGAAGGACCAAGAGTGGAACATACAGGAAGTGAAAGCGAGACTGCGCTTCCTCCTTGCTTCTGCTCCCCTTCTTTCCTTCAACATCAAGAAACAGTTTCTCGCAGATGTGCAGGCACATCAAATTGCAAAGCCACAGAGAACGAAAGCAAAAGAAGCAAATGCTCATTTGTTCTTTCGGGTTCCTTTATCTGCCAGAGCCTCTCAAAAAGATGAAGAAAGGGAAATTTAGTAGAAGCAAGGGTATCATTATAAGCCACAGCACACAAAGGGCACGGCACACCAATGGAACAAGATATGCTCATGTATGCGAGTCCCCGGAATTCTTCTCAAATTTAGAGAACCAAATCTTTTTGAAAATCAAAGAAAATAAAAAGCACCCCAGCAAATCAAGGCAGCACTCCTGAGAATGTACAGAGTGTTTTACCCTGGAACACCAACAACGGCAGGAAAAAACACCCAAGCAAGGAAGACTGCATTCCTGAGCATGTGTAGAGCGTCCTTCTCTATGGAGACAACCGCGACTATCGCTCTTCCACCCACACATCTTCAGTGAAGTGGGGGAGGGGAAGGACCTTCGATTCAAAGGGCACACGTCTTGAACTCTGCCCATTTCGCTTGCCAGCAGCCAGGAAAACGAGCCTCGGAACAGCAGCCAACCTCGGGGTCAGTCCGCCCCTCGCTCGCTCGCCGGCTCGCCGGCTCACTCACCCCGGGCCCTCCTCCGGCGCGGTAGGCGATCTCCAGCACCACCGTGTCTCCGCCCGTCAGCGGCTCCGGCAGGGTGACGTGCAGCGCGGAGCCGTAGCTGGCGAACGGGCGATCCTGGAAGGCGAGCGGGCGCAGCGAGCCGGCCTCTCGGCCCTCTCCTCGGTCGCAGCGGCTCCCCGCGGGCGCCAAGCCGGCGCTCTCCACTTCCACGCTGGGGTGCGAGTCCAGGACGACCTCGCTGGCATGATCCCGCAAGCAGGTCAGCTCCAGGCGAACCGAGCCTCGCAGCTCCCCGGAGCCGGGCGGCCCAAACTCCACGCGCAGATCCAGGTGCAAATGCCGCAGCTGGAAGGAGTCCGCGCTGCAAGCCGACGTCGGGTCCCGGGCCGCCATGACGCGCGAGGCGCTACCCGGAGCCAGGCGAGCGCAAGCCGCGTCCCGACCGCGATTCCGGGGCCCGAGAGCGCTGAGAGGGCGGAGAGGCGCCAACGAGGCTCGGCCCCCGAGGCGGGGCGACCAGGGCCGTCCACAGGGGAAGGACTGGGCGTTCCTTTGTCTGCCTGTCGGATTTCCTGGTTGATCTTGAACCGCTGGCTTTCCTTTCGTGGGGACGGCGCCTTGTAAGGAGCGAAGGCAGGATCGACTCGCTTTGTGCTGCCGGAGGTGGTACGAAAGCAAGCGGCGTTCCCCGACTCTCCCGGAGGCATGTCGCCAAAAGCCAGCTGAGCTGTTACAGGCGGAACAAAACCTCACAAAACCTTCTCCAGCCAGTGGTATAGTGGTAAATTGTCTGCAGGCCTGCATCATGACACACGTGGTAATAACACCAAAGGGAGGCCAAAAATGAAGGCAGTTTTCTTCATCTCCAGCAGGAGCCCCGCTTCTACAAGTTGGAGAGGTCTTCAAGACTAAGGCCACTTCTGCACTAGCCTGTTATAGCGCTATGATTCCACTTTCAACATCCTATGGAATCCTGGGGTTTGCAGTTTCGGGAGGGGCCCACTGGCCCCTCCCGAAACTGCAAACCCCAGGATTCCATAGGATGTTGAAAGTGGAATCATAGCGCTATAACAGGCTAGTGCGGAAATGGCCTAAGGCCTCTTTCTCCCTATAGAGTCACTAACATTTTAATACCTCTTAAAAGCCAAGGTTGCCTTCCATGGAGTCCTGGGATTTGTAGTTTTGTGAGAAGATAACCAAGCTGAGGCTATTGTACTTTGTCCGTCTTATGAGATGGCAGTGGCTCCTTAGAAAAGACAGTAATGCTTGGTAAAGTGGGAGGCGAGAACCAGCAGGGTGTACAGTTTGAGTGTTGGACTATGACTCTGGAGACCGGGGCTTGATTCCCCGCTCAACCATGGACACCCACTGGATGACTTTGGGCATGTCACACACTCCCAGAAAACCTCACGATAGGTTTGCCTTTGGGTTTCCATAAGTCAAAAACGACTTGAAGGCACACAACAACAAAAGCGGGACACAGTAAGAAAAGAGGTGAATAGACTCCAGGAAGCCACAGCTGTTGAGTTTGCAGGATCTGGGCAGAGCTGCTGATGAGAAGATGCCTTGAAGTTCTCTCATTGACATGGTCGGCATAAATCGAACCTTGCTTGATGGCTACTGTCTTCTATTGCTCCTAAGGGTAATAGTAGAGAGGGCGAAGAGTTGCCCTTGGGGTTGCCAGATCTCAGCAACTGCCCCTGAGTCTCCAGTTTTCACGTGGCATCTCTAGGTGGGAAGACGAGGGTGCAAATTCTCCAGTTTTGCTGGCTGAGCTAAAGATCTTCAACTCAGCTATAACATTTTCATTGCTTCATTGATTTGTTTGTTGCAACATGCAAAGACTCTCCAGAGGGTCCCTGTATATGTTAAGCAAGCCACTTCCTTCCCACACAGCTTTTGTGGTGCCAGAGCTCATCTTCCATTTTGCTTGGCATTCATCTTGTGGAAAGAAGCGAGTAAGCTGGATTAAGTGTTCCTCATCCTATCTTCCCAAGTAAAGTGAGAAAGACTACTCACATTTCATTTTGCTCTGGTAACAGCCTGGGAAAATACATTCTCTTTCTGTGTATTTGAATGACAAGCTGTTGACAACTTGGTTGGTACTAATGCCTAATGACATCACCGGTGGCCATCTCTGGGTCTTAGGTTTTGGCCCGATAACTGCAAGGGCTGGGATGGTCATGAAGTAGTAAGCCTAGTATCCAGTATTTGTTGCCTGAGATAATTGCCTTGCTGTTCCTGGCTGGCCCTTTGACAGGTTCTGATTTGGTAGTAAGAAAATCCTCCTTCCTAAAAACTACAGCTTAGAGTTTTGGACTGGGGATTGGTTCAAATTGGGCCATTCACTCAGTGGTCACTCTCCTAGTCTACCTCATCTCACAGGGGTGAAGAAAAAAGGGAAGAAATCCACATATGTCCCTCTGGGGGAAAAAGAGGCTATAAATGTGATTTTTTAAAAATGCAGTACTCTCTGAGACTCACATCTTATTTGGAAAAGTGTAGGTTTGTTTGTTTATTAAAAATCCCCTGTAAACATTGCCTTGTGGTAGGAAGGGAAAAAAGCCTGCTCAATTTTTTCCTCCCATATTCCAGATATACATGTGTTATATGTATAAAATTTGTATCTTAGGCAACTTTTAACTGTAGGACATAATCTGGTTATGATGCATATAGAAAAAAACATAAAATAAGCCCTGCCGGGATCAGACCAGCATTCTCTCCCCACCAGGGCCAACCAGATGCCTACATTAGGGCATGAGTGTGCTAGTACCCTCCCGCTTGTATTTCTAGCAGCTTGTGATATATTGCTTGTGACACTGGAAGTCCAGCATAATCTTTATGACTGGTAGGCACTGTGTGCCTTATCCTGAATGAATGGGTCTAATTTTTCTCTCAAGTTGGCATCCATCTGCATCAGTCATAGTAAATCACCCTTCATTGGTCCTGAATCTTCTACCATGAATCTTCACTGGATAAATCTGGCTTGTAGTATTATTACATGTGAGGGGAATCAAAATCCCTATATCTTTTCTCCAAACCAAGTATTATTTTGCACACTTTTATGAAAACATTTCTATTTCATATACTTCCCTCAAGATGTCATCCTTTTGGCGTCCCCTTTCAACTTCCATTTTAAATCAGTCTCATCATTTATTAGAAGTTTCATTTTGAAGTCAAGTATGATTATGTCACTAGTCCCTGCCACTTTTTCCTTTGATATATAATTTTGATATCCCTGAGGCTGCTGCCAATTAAACAGCAGTTAGAGCTGATCTTACAGTAGGTCACTGATGCTACTTATAATTAAATCCAGGATCAGCCCTTCCCTCTTCACCTACATGAACGCAATAATTTAAGGTATCTAGAAATATTATTCTTTTGTCGTAACCCAAACATGTATTTATGAAGTCCATGTGAGTGTAAACTGAAGTCATCCATTTTTATAGTGCTCTCCCTTGGGTACTTCCTTGTATTCATTCTCCATTTAAAGATCACCCTGCATTTAAATCAGGAGGGGGACAGTACATCCTCAGTCCAAAATTAGTTTCATAGAATCATAGAATCATAGAGTTGGAAGAGACCACAGGAGCCATCCAATCCTGCTATGCAGGAACACACATCAAAGCATTCCCAACAGAGGCTATCTAACCTCTGCTTAAAAGGTTCAAAGAAGGAGACTCCACCACATTCCGAGGCAGCACATTCCACTGCCGGACAGCTCTGACCATCAGGAAGTTCTTCCTGAGGTTCAGGTAGAATCTTCTTTCCTGCAGCTTGAATCCACTCCTGTCCTAGTCTCTGGGGCAGCGGAAAATGAGCCTGCTTCCTCCTCGACATGACGTCCCTTCAAATATTTAAACATGGCTATCATCTCTCCTCTTAACCTTCTCTCCTGCAGACTAAACATCCCCAGCTCCCTAGGCTGTTCCTCATAGGGCATGGCTTCCAGATCCTTTTGGCTGCCCTCCTCTGGACATGCTCCAGCTTGTCAATATCCTTCTTGAATTGAGGTGCCCAGAACTGGACACGGTACTCTAGATGAGGTCTGACCAATGCAGAATAGACTGTTACCGTTACCTCCATTGATCTAGACACCGTACTCCTATTGATACAACCAAGAATTGCATTGGCTTTTTTGGCTGCTGCGTCACACTGCTGACTCATGCTCAGCTTGTGATCTACCAAGACTCCTAGATCCCTTTCACACGTACTGCTATCCAGCCATGCATCCCCCATCCTATATTTGTGCATTCCATTTTTTCTGCTGAATGTAGGACCTTTCATTTCTGTCTGTTGAAATTCATTTTGTTAGCTTTGGCCCAGCATTCCCAATCTGTCAAGGTCATCTTGAATTTTGATCCTGTCTTCTGGGGTATTAGCAACCCCTCCCAATTTGGTATGATCTGCAGATTTGATCAGCATGCCCTCTACTCCTTCATCCAAGTCATTGATGAAGATATTGAATAGCACTGGGCCCAGGACAGAACCCTGTGGTACCCCACTAGTCACTTCTCTCCAGGATGAAAAGCAGCCATTGGTGAGCACCCTTTGGATTCGGTCAGTCAACCAGTTACAAATCCACCCGACAGTAGCCCTGTCCAGCCCGCATTTTACTAGTTTCTTTGCAAGAATGTCATGGGGAACTTTGTCAAAGGCCTTACTGAAATCAAGATACGTTATGTCCACAGCATTCCCTTCATCTATCAAGCTTGTCTGCAGCCACATGATTTGTCATCCACACAATTTTATACCAGTATTTACTTCTTTTGGGGATTCTGCTTTGCTCAGCGCTATGCTCTCTTGGACGCAGTAATCATACCTTCTATGTTTCCTTCATTGTCGTTCTTGAAGAGTTGCTAGCTAGACATGATTGTACAACACTGATTCTTTCCATTCACCCAATTTTTTTAAAATTATCCTCACTATATCTATGCACGACCATAAAACCAAGCACTCCAATTCCTCAGACATGGCTCTGAGGTTTTAGGATTAATACTGAAACATGTGAGCATGGTGTCTTGCTCCAAATGGCTCTGTTGTGTGCATTCTCCCTTAGTCCTTTGGCCTCTTTGACCAGTTATATTGTTTTCCTGTATGCTTGTGGTCTATTTCTACCCTGTCTTCCCCAGAACAATCAAAAATAGAGCTTCACTGATATCTTACGGATTAGTTTTGCTGAACTGGGAGCTCCCGGTTCCTATCAGAGTTCCCTTAGGGTTATTTTAAAAACTGCTCGCCTTTTAGATGTAAAGCACTAGCAGTCCTATTTCTTTCTATCTGAAGTAGACTCCATACCCCTAAGATAATGCTCATCTTATCTCAAAGTATTCTACACTGCCTAACTAGACATGACTCCTTAGGACAGGAGTGGACAACTGTGTCCCCTCCAGATGTTTTTAGCCTACAACTCCTACAAGCCTTAGCTAGCATAGTCAATGTTGATAGAATTATGGGAGTTTAAGTGGGAAACATTAAAAGGACTTCAGTTGCCCACCTTTGCTTTAGGGTGTGGCAGGAGGTAGGAAGGACCTTTTAAATAATTACATACCTTCCAACATTCATAGATGAAAACTGGGACCTGTATGCCAGACAATATCAGAGTGTGGTCAAGATGTCAAAAGTTATTAATGAAGAACACAGAAGGTAGGAGAAACAATAGCAGGTTGCATTTCCCTGAGCCTACTAGGAACATCTTGAGTCTGTCCCCTTCTCTTCTTTTCTCTCTCACCTTCTGAATTCGTTGAATGCAAACTCCTTTTGCACTTTGAACTCAGTTTGCAGCAACTGAAGTATGCTAAGGACAAGTGGGGAAAGTGGGAGAAGGAGGGAGAAACTGGACATTTTGAAAGTAGCTGAAAAAATGAGACAGCAAAGGAATAACTGGGACTGTCCCTGCCAAATTGGGAGACGTGGAGGGTGTATAATTTGGGGCATTAAAATCCTAAGGCAAGTGGAAGCCAAAGGTGTTAATGTGATTTACAGAACAGATATGAGAATAGATATGAGTTTGGCCTTGGCAGACAGAAAATCTGACACTGAGCCCCAGTGACAGGGAGCAGTGGCAAAAGAGCATTTGTCACTTGCAGTCAAGATACACATAACCAAGCACACATATGCCACACTGACATGTCTGCCTTTAGCTGTAAAATCAAGCAGCTAGAAAAAATAAAAAAACCAGACAAAGGAAGCCAAAGAAATTGATCCATTTGATTGCCTTTATGATGTTTGTTATAATTTGATGGTTTTGTTTGTTTGTTTGTTTGTTTGTTTATAGATTGCAGGATATTATAAATATGATTGCAGGATATTATAATAATAACTAAAATGATTGCTCGAATGAATAGGACACCCATAAATCTTCCAGTTTTGGTGAAGCCCAGAAAAAATTATGCTTCGGCATTGTGCTGCTGATACTGTCCATGAACAAATGAAGCTCAAGTCAGAACGTGTTTCAGTCATTTTTCATCTGCAAAATGAATAATGCCTCTTCCAGCAAACACTGCTAAGAGTTTTGAATGGACAGTGATAAAATCCATACCATCCAACTATCTTGTTTTGGCAGGAACAGGCACAATTAATCTTTGTCTTTCCACTTTTCCAGCTATTTTTAAAATATCCTGTTTTTTCTCTCCTCCTGCCACTTTCCCCCTTTATCCTCAGCATACTTCAGTTGCTGCAAACTGAGTTCAAAGTGAAAAAGTAATTTGCACTGAATTAACTCAGCAGCAGGGGAGAGAAGTGGAAGAGACAGAACCATGCCCTTCCCAACAAGCTCATGCAAAAGGCTGTCCTTGCTTTTGTGTTCTTTTTCTTTAATAACTTTTGCCATCTTGACTACCCTCTGATGTTGCTTGGGCATACAGATCCCAGTTTTTATCTGTGAAATGTTGGACAGCATGAAAATCTTTTTGATACTCTAAACACAGACGTAACTAGCCTGCAACTATAGGTATCTATGTGGAGTTGGGCTTCTTTCTGTACATGCCCAATGCTGGAAGGATCCCACTAACCTTTTCTCACAGCCTAACTGATTATCTGGTTGCAGAGAAAATCGTGCTGTTCTCCAGATTCTGAGACTGCTGTTTATTCATTTGAAGCCGCAGCTGCTAAACTGTTATCTCATTGAAGTTTGCTTAGTATGAAATATGCTGAGAGAGGTCTGTGTAATGCGTAGAGAAGACTGTGTACATGCAGAAATGTGTATGTGCAACAGAATATGTGTACATGCATGTAAGTGCACATATGTGCATGGAAGTGGCCACTAGACACTCAGCTCACTCAATGTGTGGCCATCAGAGCCTAAAATAGTCCTCTCTCAGAAAAAGCATTACTGATTAGTTCACAAACCATCATCCTGCATGCACTGAGAGGTCTTGGCTCAAGCTTGCCTCAGGGTGGTGAGTTCACAGTACAGTTGGCCCTCCACGTTTGCGGGTTTCACTTTCACAAATTAGATTATTTGCTAGTTTCTCCAGCCTCTGCCGCCCATCCCAAGTGTTTCTTTTCTGGGGGAATTGTCCCTCTTAGTGGCTCCAACCAGGCTGTGCAGTTCTTTAAAAACCTGCCTCTGGTCCTCGTCCTCCTCCACCAGCTGCTGCCTGGCCACCTAAGGACAGCTTGCAGCCCAATGCACCACGAACCCTCTTCTGATGACTCCCCACACCCAAGGAAGGAGATTAGTGAGAGAGACAAAATACAGAGCCACCATGCTGATCCACGCCCCTTTCCCTCTCCTTTCCCTGACCTGGTTTGGACTCCGAGTACCTATTCTCCCTACCATGCCTTGGCCACCTTCCCATAGACATTTTGACATTTGCATGTTTTCTGTGCCTTTAACCCTAGCAAATGTGGAGGCCTGACTGTATTTAATAATTTCTCTGTGTGAAACAGTTGGTTGGCTATTTTTGTTGCACAGATTTTGTTTTTATCCAGTTCTGATGCTCTTCCAGTAGTAACATGGACCTTGACACCACCTGAGGAAATAAATCTTAATCTTCAATAGAAAGGGTCAGAATAAGTGAGCAGCAGTGCAGTACTGTGTCAGCCAGTGTGATGAAGTGGTTTGAACACTGGACTAGGAGTCTGGTAGACCAGGATTCGAATCTCTGCTCAGCCATGGAATCCCACTGGGTGACCTTGGGCAAGTCATACTCCCGCAGCCTCAGATGAAGGCAATAGTGAGCCTCCTCTGAACAAATCCTGCAAAGAAAGGCTGTTAAGGTTGCTGTAAGTCAGAAACAAATTGAAGGCACAAAGTGACAACAACAACTATCCTATACATGTCAGCTCAGAATTTGGTTTCCTTGAATTCAGTGGGGTTCCCTTCTAGGTAAACATAGATAGGATTGTAGTATTAGACTTTAGGGTAGAGTGCGGAAGTTGTGGCCCTGAAGAATCAATTGGACTACAAGTCCCATTATCCTTGATCATTGTCCAGGATTTCTGGGCATGAGTACTGGTAGCCATGGACTGTACTCAATAGGTTGTGGTCTGGCAACAGTCTCTAGACCACTACTTTGAGTACAACTGATATAACAAACATTATTTAAATATTTATTTATATAGTGCTTATGTAGTGCTTTATGAACTCAGTATGATTCGCACATGGACTCAGGATTGGGTGCAGACTTTTGAAAGATTGAAATCAGTGGAACTTTTAGTTGTTGATTTCAATGGGTATTGGCTCGAAGTATGCCAATGTCTGTTTCCATCGCATTAGCAGAGTATTCCTTACATCAAAGTAAAGATGGAGAACCTGGAGTCCTTCACATGTTGTTGGACTTCTGCTCCCATTATCCCTGACCATTGACCAAGCTCTCTAGGACTAACAACACCTGGAACAGCAGAGTTTCCACATGCCTGTTTTAACATGTTGCTACTCATCTTCAGTTCCTCTAACTACTGTAAGGACTACACACTGCCAGCAGGTGTCAGTATAACTACACATTTTATTACTGCTAGTCCGGAAGAGAGATGTCATTCCATTTCTGGTATTTCTTTGGCAGGGACCAAACCATCCCAAAGAATGAGGTGCATCTGGTTTAGATATCAGGGCTTTCCATCCAACCCCATCTCACTTGTGGACTTCTATGTACTTTCTCTTCTATTAAAAGTTGTTGACTGGACTTCAGTCTTTGGTACCAAAGATATGAAAGAAGGGAAATATTTTCTCTTCTGATTGTTCTGCTTGCTTATTCTTTAGAATCAGAATTATTCCCTTTTGTTGACTGTCAGGATCCCTTTGAGATGAAGGCTGCAGTCCATCAGGCGTATGCTGGAACTGCAGTCAAGAAAGAAACAGGATTGTATTTATTTAAAAAAAATGACTACACCCTGGCTTTTAATCCAGCAAGAATGCTCAGGATGGCTGGAACAGGTTCAGCCTGCACAAGTTTCCCTGCCTGGAAAGAATCTGATGTTCTCTACAGTTTGGGTTACGTGTACTGAATCATTTAGGTATGTGTGTATTCACTGGGCAAAATCCAGTTGCTTGTTTCAACTAGAGTAAACCCATTGAATCAGAAGGATTTAGATAAGTGTTGACTTCAGCAATTGATTCTGTAGATTTTCTCTAGCTGGGACTAACTAGCAAATGAATTTATGTTTATTTATATTTATTAGTGCAATGAATGTATATTTCACACATCTTCAACATTTGAATTTCCTGAGGAGGCAAGTAGGATGAAGATGGGAATAACAATTAGAGTTGCCAAGTGTCCCTTATTGTGAGAGATGTCCCTTATTTGAGGGCCAGAAAGCTTGTCCTTTATAGAGCAGGCTGGTATCCCTTATTATAAGGAATATGTCCTTTTTGGGGGATGGGGGAGTCTTTTCCTTTTAAATAGAAGTGAAATGAGGCCTGCATGATTCAGCTGAAGGATTAACCATATTTCTGTGTAGCATACATATCCCAATACACATACAGGGCTCTGTGGTGGGACATTGTTGGCAGGTCACTAAGTCATTTGGGAGCCGGTAGGTTGAACTTCTCTAACACAATAAAACCTTTGTGTTCACTTGTGTGGTGGGTGAACAGTTGATGTTAAATATCTGATGTGGGAATGTGAAGAGCAGAGTTTCTCCAAGAGCCATTGCACATCTTGTGATATGTTCCTGTCGTCTGGGATGAGACAGGCTCCTTATGAGAGGCACTACATGGTCCTTTTCGTTCAAGTGGAAGCTTTGTTTCAGGGAGGCATGTGTCATAAGGCCTAATTTCTTTCTTCATGGGAACATCAGGAGATAAAAATGCAGGGAAAACTTTCTACTGTCGTAACAGAGTTGCTGTTTATTAAACTGCCATGGATCTGAACTGTTAGTCAGCAACTTAAGTTCACCCTCCCCGCAACCTGGTGTTTCTGAATGTGGGGGACTGCAGCTTCTATTGTCCCTGACCAGCATGGCCAATGGCCATTCCCCCAGCAAACTGCAGGATGCTTGTAGTGGAACAAAGTACTCTACAAACACAGCTGACCAAGTGCTCACTTTTCAACCTCTATGTTTGTTTGCTTCTTCAACCTCTATGTATGTTTGCTTCTTCAAAACAAGAACAGAACAAAAGCCAGATCAGTCTTCTGAATCCACCACTGAGAGCCCATAGAACTTTCCTTTCTGAACTTCAGTAAAATCACATAGGCCCAATTACTGCAATGGACAGGCAAAGGCAACCTTTTAAATAAATACAAAAACTTTCCCAATCCCTGCTGGCCACACTAAAGAATTTTAGCAAAGAGTTTCCTGCACGCTTCCTGCTTCTTCACATACCAGCTTGCCCATGCATTAAAAAACCTCAGACAGGGCCTTTCTCTGTGATCCATCTTCAGGAGAAATGGATGCATTATGCATACACAGAAGAAAAGGTATTCTCCATCATGGCACTAAGCTGACTTTGCAGTGCCCTTCTGTGGGAGATGTGCCTGGTGCTGACATAGTATTCTTTTCAGCAACAGATGGAAATTATTTTTGTGTACCCAAGCATTTTGGACTGTTGCATTTTTACCATTTGTGCTATTCACCCATTGCTTCTTATGTTGATTTTATTTGTATTGTAGGCTTCAAGTATTTGCCTATAGCACACACTTTTTGAAAGGAGCCATGGTTTATAAATGTTTAAAACTCAAAAACCTCAGTAATGTGGTCTTTTCCCTGTGTATAATACCAGTCTAATGGACCAATGAAGAGAGCCAGTGTGGTATAGTGGTTTGAACATTCAAATGCCACTCTGGAAAGAACTTGAATGCCCTGCTCAGCCACAGTAACTTATTGGGTGACCTTGGGCAAGTCACTCCCTCTCAGCCTCAGAGAGGCAAACCTCATCTCAGCTTCAGCAAAGGCAACCCCCCCTGAACAAATCTTGTCAAGAAAACTTTGTGATAGGTTTGCCTTAGTTTTTGATCCTTATACTGTTGTACCTGTTCGTGCCAAGGACTGCTTAACCACGTCAGCAATTTTCTGTATTGTTTTCAGAATTCTTTTATTCTGCCTCCCCACTCCGTTTGTGACTCAGCAGGGATGGGCAATAGCTTTGTCGAAGTCTGTCTTTGTTTATGGAATGTATTGGGTCACTCGTAGTTCAAAAACATACAGGTGTGCTATCCTGCCAGCAAATGTCCCCTCCCTTTGAGCATGTAGCAAACAGTTAGTAGTTTATCTGGCAGTGTTGTGTTGTTGTTATGTGCCTTCAAGTTAATTCTGATGTATGGAAACCTATCATAAGGTTTTCTTGGCAAGTTTTATTTAGAGGAGGTTTGCCTTTCCCTTGCTCTGAGGCTGAGAGAATGTGACTTGTCAGAGGTCATCCAGTGGGTTACCATAGCTGAGCAGCAATTCAGACCCTGGTCTGCTAGAGTTCTAGTCTAACACTCAAACCGCTACACTACAATGATTCCTATATGACAGTGTTAAAAATATATCCTTGATGCTTGATAGGGATAACCTGCCAGGCCCCTTTTTATTATTTATTTTGTGTTTTCTGTCTCTATTCTTTCATGTCATGCACGCTAGGGCCCTTTCTCCACTCTGTCCAAGCTTGGTCTGGGCTGGCAGCCAGGAGAAGCTGATAACAAACACAGGTCAGAAACTCAGCAGTAACTTAAGTGGTCAGTTTACTGAAGCAAGGAAACGGCTTTGCAAATACGAAGCAATAAGGGTCCCAACAATGTCCATAAATCAGAGCCAGGCAAAAACAAACACAAGTCAAAGGCAGAAACACAGGCAATGGAAGCAAACAGAAGCATGCACAGGAGAAATGGTCAGTTGATTGCTGACAAAGGCTAGAGCAGAAAGACTCAGTCCTTATAGGCCCTAGGGTCAGCAGAGCTGGTGCCTGATTAGTTGGTGCTTGTCATAAGTTCGCTGGGAGCGACACAGGAGACCCTTTTGGTGTTTATGCTGGGCGAAGGTAGGTATGGCTAGATCATTGCATCCAAATGAGCAGGGCTCCCTGCTGACGCTGACACTTCCGTCCCTGGGCAGGGAGTGGTACTGTCTGCTCTGCAGGTTCTGCTGTAGCAGTCTCTGTGTCAGGGCTCAGAGCAGGTTCTGCTGCCTCCCACTCTGAATCTGAGTCTAGGTCCCGGAAGCCCATGACACACACAGCTGGAGAGTCCCAAGGCAAAAAGATGGTCAAATGACTTCAAATTTTGCCATGATGGGTCGCTTCGTTTCTCATCTACCCTTGGAGAGAACTGGCTCTTCAGTTTGTTCCTTTCAATTGCGCAGTAAACGCAAGTAGGGCAATCCGCAAGACCCCTGTTAGCGCATCCGAAATTATTCTGGAGAGATCCAAAATCCTTGGCAGTTTGAGCTAGCAAATGACTTCTCTTCCTAGGAAGAAGTTCCACTTAGGGAAACGAGTCCAGGCAAATGCGCAGGTTGAAGGGGGCAGCCCAAGGGAAGCCCTTGTCAATTTCATTCCTGGGCTTGGGATAACAGGAACGCAAGGAACAAAGCAGAAACGGGGCAGAAAAATGAGATAGGTGTGATTTTTTCATACACGCTCTCGCTGTCTGAAGGTAGATGGAGGAGTGTACAGATTAGACGTACTATATGTGTAAAAAAGCAGCAGGGGACCAGGGGCGCGCGGCTGCCTCTTTGAAACAAAGCTATTTCCCTCAGAGCTGGGTCTCCCCTCCTCCCCGCCCTCACTGCCGGCCGTTTCCCTTCCTCCCTGCGGCGGCGCGGATACAGCGGCGCTCCCTCGCGAAGGGCTCGCGGCGGGCGGGTCGGGCAGAGGAAATGATGTGGGTTGGTGGGAGAAGGAGGAAGCGCGCGCGGGGGGCGGCGGGGGTGGCGGCGGGCGCCTCTCCGTGCGCGAGACCGTAGGGGAAGAGAAGCCCCCAGCCAGCCTAACGGGGGGGGGGGGGCTGACTGTGCGCGCGCGTGTCCTTTAGCCATTTCCGCACTAGACTGTTAAAGTGCTATTATTCCACTTTCAACATCCGATGGAATCCTGGGGTTTGGCCCTTTGGCCGCTCCCTAAACCGCAAACCCCAGGATTCCATAGGATGTTGAACGTGGAATAATAGCACTATAGCAGTCTAGTGCGGAAATGGCCTTATAGTCCTCCCCCCGAGCTCGGAACCTCACCTCCCCGCCGCGCCCCCACCCCAAAGCCATTGTTGTCCTTCCCTGAAGGAAGCCGACAGCTGGGGGAGAGATTTCCTGCCTCGCCCTCCCACCTTCAGCCAGGCCTCGGGAAGGCGGCGGCGGCGGCGGCGGCGGCTCCAAGTCGGACCGTGTCCGGCAGATCCCTGCGGACCCGAGAGAGCCAGGGAGCTGTCAGAAGGAAGACCGCTGGAGACGAATGGGTTAAGCCGTTTCTCCCCCCCCCCTCCTCTTCTCCCCCCTCTTCTCCTCTCCGCCGTGGACCCTCCTTCCTCAGTGAGCAAATCTGAGGCGGGAATAAACAGATTCGCCTGCCGCCTCCGCCCGTAGCGGGCTTCAGAGTTTCTGGGGAAAGCGTCAGGCGAGAGAAGGAGCTGAGGGAAGCAGGACTCGCGGCCGGGCGGCAGGCTGCGTGTATATATACGCGGGCGCGGGTCACGTCACCGGCGCGTGGCACCCTCCTTTCCAGCGGCGGCGGCGGCGGCGGCGGCATAAAGGGCTGGCGAAGGTGGAGGCCGGAGTGCCCACGTGACAGCCCCTCCCAGTCGTCACCCCCCCCCCTCCGGGAATCGGCACTTTGTTCAGGATATCGCCGCTGCCGCCGCCGTTGTTCCCATTGTGAACCAGCAGCAGCTTCCTGCGGCGCAACGCCGCCACTTACGACCACCAGCTGGAAGGAGGAAGAGGAAAAACGAGCTTTCCCGGCGGGGAGGAGGAGGAGGAGGAGGAGCGTGCGGCTTGCTGTCCGGGAGGGGGGTAGAAGGGGGTATCCCTCGTCGTCCGGGCTGCTGTGGCTCTGGCTCCCGACTGGACTCAGCATCGGAGCGGAACTTGAGGGGAAGTAAGAGCGCAGGGGCGGGGGTGGGGCGCCCGGCCGGGCTGTCGGACAGCCGACGACGCCGGATCTTCAGCTGCGCCTGCCTGGCACGAAGGACTCGGCAGAGGGCGAGCAGGGCGAGAGGATGAGGGGACTGTGGCGGACCGCCTAGCAGCGAGGTAAGTCCCTTTTCGGACCGAGCCCGCGCCCGCCGACGCTGATCTTGGATGCCGGGTGCGGCTTCGGGGCCGGCGGAAGAGAGCGCGAGCGCGGACCTTGGCGCGTCTGTCCTCCGACGGGCAGGGAAGGGAGGGAGCGCACGCTTGAGGGGAAGAAGCCCCCCTTGCAGGGGGTCAGAGGAGAGGGACGGGGAGCGGGGAGGGAAAGAGAGACGTTTGCTCTTTTTCAGCCCGGGCAACTTGCCGCGCAGACCTTCGGAGCTCCCTGGAGGAGCCGGGGAAGGCGGTGGGCTTGGGAGGCCATCTGGCACATTCTGTTCGACGGCGCTCGCCAAGCAGTAAGACAGAGAGACGCAGGGCGGCGGGCGGGCTGGACAGCTGAGCTGCCCCGAAGTCAGCTGCCAAGGGGAGAGCAGGCGGCGTGTGTGTGTGTGTGTGTGTGTGTGTGTGTGAGACTGTCTTCGGAAAAGACCGTGACTCAGACTAAGGTCAGCCGTGGGGCGGGGGGAGCGGGGATCGAGGGAGAACGACCAGGGGAGGAGGACCTCCCTCTCTTCCCAGTCCAAACCGAGGCAGAGTTCGGACGGGGTGGAGCCCCCCCCCGCGTCGCGCGTCCGGTTTTGGTAGAAAGCTCAGGCGTCAGGAGCCCGCTGGACGGCACTCCCGAACCAGCACTCTCGAAAGCAGGCACGCGGTCTTTAAAGGCTGCCCCCCCCCGCCCCCGTTTCCCGCTGGATGCGTTTCTAACACTGGCGTTGCCCCGTCTGACTTTGTCTGTAAGAGAGAGAAAGAAAAAGGGAGGCGGAGGGAAGGAAAGTTGTAGATATAACATTTCTCCAGTTCTACGTTTTGACGTCTATTGCCAGCCTTAAAAAGAGAGAGGTGCCATTTCCGCACTAGACTGTTATAGTGCTATTATTCCACTTTCACCATCCAGGCCCCTCCCTAAACTGCAAACCCCAGGATTCTATAGGTGGAGTAATAGCACTATAACAGTCTAGTGCAGAAATGGCCAGAGAGAGAATGAGAGAAACTATTTCCACCCAAACGTTTTCTTTCGGTTTCCTTTGCACTTGAACCGCAAGAGAGAAAAGGAGATACTGTAGGTGAAAAGGAAAGGAGCCGGAGCCGAGGAAAACACTCTGACTCAGCTGGGGAAGAGGCATGGCTCTGGGTTCAGGACCTCCCCACCCACCCTGTTCCCCAGTAACACGTGCACTGCGGTGGGGGGAGTTACTATTGTTTGGAAGGGAGGGAATTAGGAAAAGAGGTTGTTGTTGAGTTTCTCAATGGCGTTTCTGACTTGTGGCGACCCTCAAGAGAATCTATCACAGATTCTTCTTGGCAAAATTTGTTCAGAGGGGGTTTGCCTTTGCCTCCCTCTGAGGCCAAGGGAGTGTGACTTGCGCAAGGTCATCTAGTGGGTTTCCATGGCGGAGTAGAGATTTGAACACTGGTCTTCTGAGTCATAGCCCAGTGCTCAGACCACTACACCATGCTGGCTGGAAGGAGAAGGACATAAGACTCACCAATTATGCCTGCCTCTCCCTGCTCCACACAGCAATACGGGAAGGATGACTGGGAGTATTTGGACCAACTATAACAGAGGAGACACAAGTGATGATGCTCCTCTCCTTTGAGGGCTGTTCTACAGGTGCATCTTTTAAAACAGCAGCAAAGAGCTACAAATTGTGCTCACAAGGCTCATCCAGAAACAGAGAGATTGCCTGCATAAATCCTCATGTCTTGCAGGAAACAGTGTTCAAGATTTTCCCCCCAGATGGATGCTGGAGGAGTTCAGAAGCCCTGCAACTGATAATCTCACCACATGCACAGATCCCTTCCCTTTATCAATTAAAACAAACAAGCAAACACACAAAAAAGGTTTGTTCCTGCTTATTTGCAAACATCCAGAACTTCTCCGAATAATAAGACTCGGTCAGAAAGCAATGGTGCCCACTTTTTGGCTTCATCTCCTGACTGCCTCCAATCCTAAGTGTATATGCAGCCTGGGAAACCACTGAGAGGACAGCTTTGCAGCCTTTCTTTCTCATCACTGGCTTTTCAGGGCCAAGAGAATATGAGCATAAGTCAGGTTTGGCCAGTCCCCATCTCTGTGTAATGTTAGGGCTCCTGAGCATGTCACAGGGGATAAGTCATTTCTGGGAATAGTCTACTGGGACATAGGCCAAGTCGACCAAGAGTTGCGGGCATTAAAAGGGAAGAAGGGAGGATGGAGAGAGTGTGTAATCATCAAACAGCATTCCAATTCCTGAGGAAGCTGATAAATCATAAGGAACAAGCATAGCTAACAATGAATGCTGGTTGTTCTTCCCTTTGAAAAATCTGTCTTCCTGATTTGTTTTTCTGTTTCATTGTGGTGTGTCTGCTTTACTGCTAGTTTGCTTTGAGCTGCATTCAATTGCTTCAGCCCAAAATGTTGAGTGTTTTGCTGTTGTGGTGGTTGTTAGGTACATAATAGATGTATGCCATGCTTGTGACAGCAAGCTGTTATACAGCCTTGCTGAACGAGAGGCGGGCTCTGCTTGAGAAATCCAGAATCTACACATAGGGAAGCACAGACAAAGAGAAGTAAAACAGCAGGGAGGAAGGAAGCGGTGATGCCCAAGGACCACCCAGAGGAGTACCAGGATCTTTGCCAAGTTGGCATCCCCACTTGTACACTGAAGAGTAGAAGCCACATCTTCTGAGTATCATAAATTAGAAGAGCTGAATGAGTGGTTATTAAACAGGTATTCTCTTCTTTCTCCAGGCTTGCTCATTTCTGCTTAGATGGTGAATCTTCTGGGGTCAGTGCTTCATCTGCTCTTTGCTGGTGGCATTGCTGTAATTTGTCCTTAGCTTGGAGAGTAGGGCAAAGACATAAATCAAGGACGATGTGATCTCCTTTTAAAAAGGGGGACAGGAGGTTTGTTTGCTCTTATCTATAGAGAAGGGTGAAGTCTCAGAAAGCACAGCAGGAGCAAGGCGCAGTTCCCTTGCTTACTGAGAGGCAGGCTTAAAGGTGGCAACAGCTTGGCACAGTTCCCTTAAGGGAGTTTCCTCTTCCTGCTGCCATGGCTGTTCAGCAAATATGATTGCTACCAGGCTTGGCTTCTCTAAAAATTGTTTCTTAGCAAGGCTGCTTGCCACAGTTTCCATCCCAGTGGCACATCCTAAGAGCCACTCGCTCAGGGCAAAGCAGCATCTTAAGAGATGGGTTTTTGGACTTCTGTTGCACCAGTTCTGAAAGAGCTGCAGTGGCAGGGTTAGCTGAGCCAGTGATGGAAATACAGTGCAATTTCACTGAACTCATGTCCTAGCATTGCAGATCACATGAATTTGTACGAAGATCAAAAGGGGAAAGTCCAAAATTGTGTGCTCCATTATTTTTATGAATGTAAGCATCTAAGACTTTTCAAAACTTAATTCTTTCTTGGGAATGTGAGCAGATCTGTCCTTATATGCTTATTTTTTTCCCTGAAGGAGGAAGAGTGAAGGCTTGGAATACATTGAGAACATTTCCCAAATATTATGCTTCATTACTACAAATTTTTTCCCCATTTGCCATCATGTTTTTCTGTTGGTTCCATCCTCCTATACCACTTTTTAGGAGCAAAACCCACCTTTCTTACATATTGTGATCACAATTGCAATTTCCTGTGATACTGATGCATTCATTCTACAAAACCATAGGGTCTGAGAGCCTACATCACTGACTTAGTCACAAATGTGTAACTAGGTGTCATCTCCTGGCCTGGCCCCAAACCTACCATAGCAGTCAGCTGCTACTCTGAGCAATGGAGGTCCTTTCTGCTGGTGAGTGTGTTGGCAAGTGTGACACAGAAGGATGCTGTTTCCAGCCACCTTTCACCAGCCACCTATGATGTGATGAGGGGATCCTGCTTCTGATTGTTGCAGCCTCACTCACTGGTGGGAGGGGATGGAAATGTCATCCTGCTACAGCCCAGTCACCAACAGAACAGATCTCTGTTGCTCAAAGAGATCTCTGGCTGTTAAGGCAAGTTTTGAGGTCATTTAGGATTGTCGTAGTAGTGCCACAATTGTGACTACATAGCATTACTGAACTTGGAGAACTTGGGATCCATAACTCTAAATTATGAATGCATAATTGTAATACAAGCTGCCAGCCAAGATCAGTTTCAATGTATGAATGGACCATATTAGATGCCCTGTTAGTAGTGGTGGCCGGTAGTTCTGATAGCAGCAGGATGGTGAATGTGCTCCAGATTTTAATCTGAATTTGAATGGAACTGTGCAAGGGACTAAACCTTGTCTATACATTCAGCACCTTGGGTAGCTCTTTCAAAGTTCCAGCTAAAACTCAGAATGGGTTCACCAGCCTGCTGATATCAGAGCCATTAGCTGTCACTATCCTGGGTCTAAGGTTTTCCTACATAGATACTCTTTTCTGCACAGAAAATGTGGTTTCCTGAACAGAAAATATTGTTTTCTTTGCAACAATCCCAACATGCAAATTTTGTCCTGAACTGTGAAAAATATGTTTTTCAATATTGGGGGGGGTGGGTATTTTTTTAGGGGGGGATATTCCTACTCTCTGAGATTAATTGAAAACACTCCATGTCCTTCTATCAACCAAGGATATTAAAGTGGGTTTATTACTTCACATAAAACAATTTACAATAAAACACACATGCGTGAAAAGAAAAAAACCCCACTAAAAATACACTAGCAGAATTAGCAATAGCATTAAAATAGTGCCAGAGATTGCATTGTTTCTCACCAAGAAGCAATAGTCTTTCTCAAACTGGGCACATAAAAGGTAGAAGAATAGATGCTTGATAGGTATTTCTAGGAAGGGTCTTCTTTTACCAGGACAATTCCCTCTCAAGAACATACACTTGCTGTTAATCTGCTAAGGTTTGGTTTCAGGGCCCTCTGTGGATATCAAAACTTGTGGATACATACAAGGGAGTAGTAAAATGGCATCCCTTATATACAATGGCAAAATCAAAGTTTGCTTTTTGGATTTTTTAAAAAATATTTTCAACCACGGTTGGTTGACTCCATGGATACAGAATCTGTATATATTACAGGAACTAGCATGGTGTAGTGCTTTGATCATAGGACTAGGACTTTGGAGACTAGAGTTCAAATCTCTGCTTGGTCATGCAAGTTCACCTTAGGCAAGTCACACTCTCTCAGCCTCAAAGGCGAAGGCAAACTTCCTCTGAAAAAATCTTACCAAGAAAACTCTGTGATAGGCTTACCTTAGGATCACCGTAACTTGGAAACAACTTGAAGGCGCAAAGCAGCAATAACAAATGTATTATTATTAGCTATTTTTGCTGTGCTATCAAGTATTTTCAGATGACGTGGTCTTGAATGGCCAGCTAAAATAAAATAGTTTAGTAAAAACCCAGTTTCTGTCAGGGATGAAATGTGCTAGAATGGTATTGATGTACATCAGGTGGCTACATTTTGGGACTTTCCTCACCCTCTGGTGATTATCATGACAATGTGCACCTGGATTTCAACATTTCAAAATATATCTATAGATACAACTTTCTATCTCTAAAAACCTATGATTGTCTAATTGTTGTAGAACTCCTGCACTGCTTTCTGAGCCTAAAGTTTTAAAACATATAAATATATAGAAACATGCTGGAGCCAGGAAAAGCATAATTCATTCTGCTATCTTACCCTGGAGAATCTGTAGGTCCTCTGACCTTTGGCAAAATTTCACACACACTCAGCGCTTACTAAAAAGTGGGATATATGGCATGTGCAGAGTTGTAAGCCGTTACCTTTGGGGACTACAACTTTCAGAATCTTCCAGCCAGCATGGTCCCTGGGGATTCTGGGAGTTGTAGTGATCACTGAGATTAAGGCTAGGCCTGATGGATGACAGATGCTGCAGAAGCCTTTTCCCCATGCAAGGTGTGGCAGTCAGAGTGGGTGGGGAGGAGATGTTAGCAGGAGATGAGAAACTTGCTGACTCAGTTCAGAGGAAAGGAAAACCAGCTGCTGCAGCTGCCAGGGCTACAAAATCATGATTGCATCTACTATTGATTCTCCAGCACTGAAGGACTGGAAAGGTAAGCAAGTTCATTTGGCCTGCTTAAGTATGCAACTTGGAAATAGGTTTTGTGTTTTAAGCTGGCAAGAATCAGGAATGGATTCCTGGAAGAGGATAACCCTGAAAAGGCTTAATCAGCGGTCCAAGGATACTGTTACATATTAGACCAGTGGGCAAACCTTCTCCATCCTTCCTCATTTTAAGCTTGGAGCCCTAATTCCCAAAGAGGGAGTTGGGATCCATTTGGAGGTTGTAGGAAGTGATGGTGATTTGGTCAAGAAGATGGAAGATGATGGGCTAATAGTGATAGAAAAAGATACTTTCAATGGGGGGGGCGGATTGAGAATGACTGTCAGGTGAGTCTTAGCACAGTGAAAAATCTCATTTGTAATGGGAACTGTAATTTCCTACGGAGTGATGAATTGAGAATTTCAGTTGCAGAACAACACAGCTTGTCTGTAAGGACTTCCTATTGATTTGCTGTCCTGTTTCTGCTTCCCAAGGCCAGACCCAGGAAAAAGGACTGGCAGTGATGATCCCTTGATCCCATGATATGGATAAAAATGTGTGCTTCTTATAGTGGGTGTTACTGTTTCGTTAGGGCAGCAGTGCACTGATGTTGAAAGAAGGGTGAGCCTTCAGCCTGCTGTGGCCCTGCTTCCATCTTTACCCTTTTGTAGCTTCTCCCAAATTGTACTCCTTCCATGGTATGGAGGATTAACCTGCAGGAAGAGAAGTGAGAGCAGGGAGGAAGCCTGAAGCCTGGCCTTCTGCAATATCCCTTAGACTAGTGATGAGGAATGTGCAGTCTAACATGTTGTGGCTCCAAAGCCCCCAAACATCCAAATTTTGCTGCCAAAATTGCATTAAAATGCTGCAGAACATAATGGCTTGGCTCTTACAAGATCCCTGCATATCTATAAAAGGAATTTTTAAAAAAGTAAAAAATTGTAGTTGAAATCAGAAATGGCATGATGTTACTTCTCATCATACTGTGTGTGCTGGTGCAGCCCCCTGGAAGAATCTGGGGGTAGAAAATGACACTGCAACCTTTGCAGTGGTCCATCCCTGCCCTCAATTGAAGGGAAGAGAAACCCTGGGTTGTAAGCCTAATCTGGCACACTGATGGCTGGAATCTGTCTCCTAGAAGACATGGAGATTGATCCTCCCTAAGTCTTTGCCCCCACTGGGAATTCCCCCCACACTTCACTCTTGCTTTCCTCTCTGGGAAGCCTATGAAAGCAAAGAATCTTGTTTGTTATTCTTTTGGCAGAGCCTGGAATACTTACTTTTGGAAAATAACTCCCAATTTACTTTTTTGTGACAGTTGCCCTGATGGCTGGGGGATTCAGGGAGGTGTACAAAGTAATTTTTCCAACCTCTACTTTTTGAAATGTGTCTCATAGAAGAAGCCAGGTGCCTGGGTGGGACCTTGGTTTACTTGGTCCCTGAACAGCTGACACAGACCCTCTTTGTCAGGAATCACTTCCATAGATGTGATTCAGGAAATCCTGGGGCTGGCCCATAGCAAAACCAGCACCAGTTGCCCAGAGTGTTGTTCAGCTTCGAGGGCTCTTGGGGCAGGACATGGATATATAAATAGACTGCTGAGATCCCGTATTTTTCCTGTTGAACCACAGCTGTCCCTGCTGTGATCAAGCAGTCAGGAAAAAGGTGTTTCCTTTTGGTAAGGCCTGCAGTGTGACTGGGCCTCTGGGTGCCAGATGGGACCAGAGAAGAGATGCAGGGGGCTGCTGTTTCAGCAGCCAACTTGAAAGCGTCTGCTTTGGCCTCCAACAGTTTGTCACTGACGCCTATGGAACAGACAGAGCCATTCATGCCCCCAAGAAAGGAATGGTGGAGACCAGATATCTTCTTTCAGCCCTTGGGCCAAACAAGACTTTCCCGTCCCAGATGGCCCCAGCATCTGCTTTGATGATCAGCCTAAGGGCTGCTGAGAGAAAGCTCTGAATTGGATTCCTGGTATAAATGCATTGGTGAGATGTGCAAGGATGCTGTCTTGACCTCCTCTTCACTTTGACAGCTGCTTGGTGTTGCTAATCCTCTGATACATAAATCAAAGAGCAGTGTTTGGACAGAGTTACTTTTTGGACTACAGCTCCCAGAATCCCTCAGCCAGCATATCTGTCTTGTCTATCTAGAAATGTTTTAACCAGTTTTAAATTGTCTGATTTAATTGATAAACTGTTTAATATATTTTTAATCTTTTAAAATTATTACTATTATTTCTTGTTTTAAATTGTTTGTACTGTAAGCTGCCCTGAGATCTTTGGATATAGAATCATAGAATCAAGGGCTCTTTCCGCAACTTACCTTTTCTCGGCACTGGGGCACGGGGATCACGCGAGCAGCCTCTTGCGAGAGGCTCTCATGTCCCCGCTGCTTTGGCTCCGCAGCTGTTGCCTGCCAGCCAGCAGGCAACATGAGGGCTTTGCCTCTTTCTTCGGCAGTGCAGCTGGGCATTTTCCCAGGCTGTGCTGCGGGAGGAAGCGCGAGCGCCGCAGCTCCGGAGGCTCTGCATGCACGGTAAGTACGCATGGGGCCCTGGAGCGATGCACGATCACGCACCATTTTCGGCTATAAACCGAAAATGAAATAGTGTGTGATTGGTGCCTACTGGCCCCAGCGGCATCGTGCAATTGCAAGGGCGTTGTCTGGAACGCTCCTCACAATCGCACGACGCTCCGGAGGCCCTTTTGCATGGCAAATGCCATGCGAAAAGGGGCATAGTGTTGAAAGAAACTACAAGTACCATTCAGTCCAACCTCCTGCCATGCAGGATATAAGTATTTAAACAAATTAATAAATGTCTCAAGGGGTTGTGGGAGCTGAAGTCTAAAATATTTTATTATGTTATTTGTTTGTTCCCTTTAAGAACATAACGTTCACAAGGCAGCTTGCATAGTAAACCTGTAAAGCTTATGACACAATATAAAAACAAAAAAAGTTTAGCACAGGCTCATTCACACTACACAATTATAGCACTATAATTCCAGTTGAATTGCCATGGTTCCATCTTATGCAACTTGGTGAGTCAGTAGAGTGTTCTGAACAAGAGTTCTAAGTAGCCCCCTCTAAACTTTTAAATCCCATGGCACCATGGCAGTTAAAGTAGAATAACAGGTCTATAATTGTCTAATGTAAATGGGCCCCTGGAATTTCTTGTTGAGTGCTTGCTAAGATGCCTTCTAAAATTCAACCTTTTAGTGCCTCTGCTGGAGAAAGCAGAAGCTCTGTGTAAATAGATGAGTGTTTCAAATTAATTGTAGCAGATTTCCTAGTGCTTTTTCAAAGTGGGCTTGGATTCAGTGACTTTTCCCAGTGGTCTCCTCCCTTTGCTGGTAATAGAGGGTACTGTTCACTTACGCTGACCCCCGTTGAGATGAAACCTTATTTCATTATTTTGTCCACATTTTCAGACTGGAAAGTGCTCTGTGAAAAATGTGGATATGGATACGGATACATGGTGAAGTTTTTCCCCGAGTGATCATCCAGGCTGGCTCTGCTTGGTTAACCAGCTGCCCTTGAAGCTGCAAAGCCTTCACAGACATGCTCTGTGGGCTGGACAAATGACTTCCTGAATCTCACTGGCTAGTCCCAACTAAAGTAGACCCTTAGAATCAATTGTGAATCAACCCACAGATAAATCCTATTGGTTCAATAAGCCTACTGTAGTTAGGATGACCAATAGCAATATAACCTGCATACCTTATATACCAGTAACTTGAGCCCAGGCTACCTGCCAGGGAGTCCAATTGCATCTTAGACATGTACACATTATTTGGTGTTTTTCGAGGATACTTTGTCCAACTTTTTCATATGCAAGAAATTATTGAAGAATCTCCCTTCCTGCCTTCTCTAGTAGCTGTAAGTCAGGGATGGGGAACCTTTTGGTCATTAGATGTCCTGACCTATAACTCCAGTGTGTTTCACTCAGTACAATCAATGGTGAGGGGTCATGGGAATTATAATTCAAAACATCTGAAGGGTTGAGGGTTCTGCAGCCCTGCTGTAATGAATGAAGTCAAATATTTGATTCTGTAACAAACACTGGAAAAGGAAATCTGAGAAATCAGTTCATGATGGCATGAAATTTTTTCTTATGATAGCTGAGAAATGGCTGATCAAATAAAATGTGCCTTAGTTACACCCTCTTTGGATTATTGTAACATGCTCTGTGTAGGGATGACTTCTATAAATGTTTGGAAACCACAGCTGATTCAAAAGGCTGCAGCCAGACTTGTGACTGCGGCCAGTTACAGGGAGCACATGACTTCCTTGTTAGGACGACTTCATAACTATTTTTCTGTTTCTGGGGACAATTCAGAGTGCTGGTTATGAACCATAAAGCCCCATATGACTTGGGCCCAGGCTATGTGAGCACTCATGTTCTCATAAACAAGCCTGTCAGCGCTTTAAGGTCTTTGGGGACAGTCCTTTTTTTTGTCCCAAAACCCTTGAAGGCACATTTAGTGAAGACATGAGAGAGGGCCTTTTCAGTGGTGACTCCCAGGTGTCAGAGTTTTTTTTCTAAGGGAAACTAGGCTGTCCTCCTTCCACCACTATTCCAAGACTTTTTCATTCAGGAACTTTTTTGCAGCTGACTGCCAACTGTGAAAGAGGCTTTTAATGCAAGGGGTAGCCAGTCCTTTTTAGAACTGATTTTTTTTAGAATTTCTTTTCATTTAGTTGTGCTTTCATATTATAATTTATTTAATTGTTGTAACATATTGTGGATTTATTTGTTTTTTCATCTCTTTGTGAACCACCTTGAATGCCAGTCTGAGAAGAAAGGCAGGCTATACATCAAAAATAAACACAGAAGTTAATGGGTTAAGTTTCAAGTCTGCTTTAAACGGGACATTCAAGCTCACCTTTGTTCCATTTGTATATATATTTTTTCTTTTGCATGGTAGTAGGCAGAGAAACTTGCAAGGCAGGAAGGAGCAGGAGGTGGTATCATGACATAAATGTGTGACCCCTCCAAGTCATTCTAGACAAGCCTCCCCGCTTTGAAACCATATGACTGGCTTTAGGACTGAGACGTCGCTTTGCAATCCGTTCTCTAGACAATGTCCTCCTTTTCTAGCCTGTCACAGTTGGCAGACTTCCCCCAAACAAATTGATTAGTACATTAAGCGATCATAATCCTACAGTAATGTCTTGATTAGACTCATTCTCTGGGTGGTTCATCAAGTCTGTTCCATTTGGTAGTGCTGTGTTCCTCTTGAGGATTAATTTTTCTTTTAACAGAATTAGGCAGGAATACTATACCCACTTCCCTGACAGCAGGTTCCATTGTACTCAATGAAATTTACATCTGAGTAACCTTTTTATAGGCTTGCACAGTAGGGCACATGAGAAAAACATAGCCCTTTTCTAGCAGATCTAGGAGAACCAACATAATGTAGTGGCTTGAGCATTGAATTACAACTCTGTAGACCAGGGGTCAGTTCCCCACTCAGCCAGGGAAACTCACTGGGTGACCCTGGGTGCATCACACACTCTCAGCCTCAGAAAGTTAGAAACAACTTGAAGGCACACAACAACAACAGCAGGTCTGGACTGACACTAGGAGCAGAGTGTGGAAATGTAGTGATCAGGTCCAGCAATGAAGCTTTCCTAAACAGCTATCACACAAAGAAAGAAACATGTCCACTACCTCAGCCTGTAATCTATATCTTATTTCAGAATGTTCATGAGGTATATAAGAAGCAACTTAAATGTATTTGTCATGGATAACTTGGACTAGCTGGCACAATAAACTTATAATAAAACATGAAAATTAAATTCAATATATTAGAATATGAGTGGGAATCATGTTGTTACCCTGTGAACTGGGGGTCCCGGGAGGGACACCAAAATGTGCTCAACTAAAGTTGGGGAAAATTAGCTCAGAGCATTGCTTAACGTTACGAGAGGCAGGGTAACGTAGCGAGATCTTGAACCCCATGTCTACAGTTACTTAGAAAGCAACGCGGTAATCACGAGAAGTCAACATGGATTTCTCAAAAACAAGTCATGCCAGACTAATCTTATCTCTTTCTATGATAGAGTTACTAGCTTGATAGATGAAGGGAATGCTGTGGATGTAGCATATCTTGATTTCAGTAAGGCCTTTGACAAAGTTCCCCATGACATTCTTGCAAAGAAGCTAGTACAATGTGGGCTGGACAGGGCTACTGTCAGGTGGATCTGTAACTGGTTGACTGACCGTTCCCAAAGGGTGCTCACCAATGGCTGCTTTTCATCCTGGAGAGAAGTGACTAGCGGGGTGCCACAGGGTTCTGTCCTGGGCCCAGTGCTGTTCAATATTTTCATCAATGACTTGGATGAAGGAATAGAGGGCATGCTCATCAAATTTGCAGATGACACCAAATTGGGAGGGGTTGCTAATACGCCAGAGGACAGGATCAAAATTCAAAATGACCTGGACAGATTGGAGAGCTGGGCCAAGGCTAACAAAATGAAATTCAACAGAGAGAAATGTAAGGTCCTACACTTCGGTAGAAAAAATGGAATGCAGAAATATAGGATGGGGGACACGTGGCTGGATGGCAGTACGTGTGAAAGGGATCTAGGAGTCTTAATAGACCACAAGCTGAACATGAGTCAGCAATGTGATGCGGCAGCCAAGAAAGCCAATGCAATTCTCCGCTGCATCAATAGGAGTATGGTGTCTAGATCGAGGGAGGTACTGGTACCACTCTACTCTGCTTTGGTTAGACCTCATCTTGAATACTGTGTCCAGTTCTGGGCACCCCAATTCAAGAAGGACATGGTCAAGCTGGAGCAGGTCCAGAGGAGGGCGACCAAAATGGTGAAGGGCCTGGAAGCCAAGCCCTATGAGGATAGACTTAGAGAGCTGGGTATGTTTAGTCTGCAGAAGAGAAGGTTAAGAGGGGACATGATAGCTCTGTTTAAATATTTGAAGGGATGCCATGTAGAGGAGGGAGAGGGCTTGTTTTCTGCCGCTCCAGAGACAAGGAGCAATGGATTCAAGCTGCAGGAAAGGAGATTCCACCTGAACCTCAGGAAGAACTTCCTGACAGTCAGGGCTGTCCGGCAGTGGAATATGCTGCCTCGGAGTGTGGTGGAGTCTCCTTCTTTGGAGGTTTTTAAGCAGAGGCTGGATGGCCATCTGTCGGGAGTGCTTTGAGAGTGTTCCTGCATGGCAGGGGGTTGGACTGGATGGCCCGTGTGGTCTCTTCCAACTCTACATTTCTATGATTCTATGATTCTATGATCGAGTCAAGTAGCACACAAAAGTTGAAACAATAAATGATGTTTATTAAACACAAGCAAAACAGTGTATGCAACACACTCATACAAGATAGCTAAAGAAAATAGAGGTTGGAGTGATATAGAGGGATTTTTAGAGGGATTGCTGGTTTGGGTGATACTTCACCTGTCCCGGAGCCCGGAAGAATAGAGAGCGAAGCTGGGGTGCGATGTAGCTCAGCACGTGGAGCTGAGGGGAGGCTCGCCAAGCAAAGCGGCAGCAAGGCGGGATGAAACTCGGGAGCGTTCCGAGGAAGGTCTCGGAATCAAGGGTTTTTATAAAGAGAATTGTGACTGCAGGCTATGCCGTACTTGGGGGAAAACAATAGATTTGGAGTTGGAGACAAAGCCTCCGAAAGGTCAGAATCTGAATGACTGAGTTATCGTAGCGGTTCTCAATAGAGTAGCCAGTATGCAAACGCTGAGTACTTGGGTATTGTATAGTTTACTCATCAAGCTGCCATCGCGGGGCAGAGGCTCTTTTGTAGGTTGAGTGAATACCTAATTAGAGTACTTGCCTGGAGGTCTCCTAAAGCAGTGAGTCAGCTATTTCTGGCCTGCCTGTATTGTCTAGGAATATTACGGCTATTAACGGCCGAACTTGTTTACGTGCTTGTCCGGTGGCCTCACAAGCACGTGGAGAGGAATAGAGAAGTGAAGCTGAATTGTGATATCAAGAAGATATCTTTTAATATCGCCAAAGCTTGGACTAGCCAGGGCAGTAACAATGTGGCCCTCCAGATCTTGCTGGACTGCAATTTGCAGCAGTTCTTACCATTGGCTATATTAGTTAGGGCCGCTGAGACTTGTAGACCAACAACTTCTGAAAGACCTTATGAATGTGCATGTCAGCATTAGATTTTTTTTAATGTTGCAGCACATGTATCATTTTCTTGTGGTGTCACAATATATTTCTTATATAGATTTCCCACATACAGATATGTGTGTTGAAACATGTATATACTTATGTTCCTCTGTGTGTGTGTGTGTGTACATGCATGCACCTTCACATCGCTTTTCTACTTATGACAACCCCATGAATTTCATAGGGTTTTCTTAGGTAAGGAATACTCAGAAGTGGTTTTGCCAGTTCCTTCCTCTGAAATATAGCCAATAGCACCTGGTATTTGTTGATGGTCTCTCATCCAAGTACTAACCAGAGCTGTCCCTGTTTAGCTTCCAAGATCAGATAGGATCTGGTGTCTTTAGGGTATTTAGGCATTATACCTATGTGATATAGTAGTTTGAGCATTGGACTACAAGCCTGGAAACCAGGGTTTGATTCATGGCTTGACTGTGGAAACCCACTGGTGACCTTGGATGTGTTACATACTCTCAACCTCCCAAAAAACCCACGATAGGTTTGCCTTAGGGTCACTATAAGTCAGAAATGATTTGAAGGCACAGAACAGCAGCAGCAGCAGCAGCAGCAACAACCCTGTGTTCTCATGAATATAGAATCATAGAGCTGGAAGAGACCACAAAGGCCATTGAGTCCAACCCCCTGCCAAGCAGGAATACACCATCAAGGCATTCCCGACGGAAGAAGCTAAAATAATCATGGCTACCTATACAGTGGCATGAAATAGACTTATATGTGATTGGCCCATGTAGATTTTTTTTCATATGCAGATGAGACACAGGGAAAGTCATTATCAGCAGAACCAAGTGCAGATCTTTGGGCCAATCACTCGTAGCCTAACTTCCCTTACAGGATTGTTGTGTTCAGATTAGGAGGAATGGGAAAAGAACTATGCTAGCTGCCTTGGATTCTTCATTATTTTTTATATTTTTTGTATTTATTATGTTTTATAATAAATATAACATAATACAAAAATATAATATAATAATGTTATATTTATTATAAAACATAATAAATACAAAAAATCATTAATATTTTATGTTTCTTGGGATTATTATAGTTTATATTAGAACCATGATCAAAACAACCTAAAATAAACCAAAGTAGAGGATTTGAGTGAATAGCTGTATTTCCTGCTGGGAAGGTTAGTCTACAAGCAATCTTTGCTTCTGCTCTCCAGCTTTCAAGTAGATCTGTGGAGATGCCAAAACTATGATTTGGTAGAACAGAGGGCTGCTAAAGCAGAAAGAGGTGAGGCTTCTCACAATGTCAAAGTTTTTTCTGAGTGAATGGATAGGATATCATTTCTAGGGGAGCAGCAAAGTAGGACATCTGTCTTTTAGCTAACAATGCCCTTTTGAGATGGGAACCTGACTTAATCTGAGCTGAGAAATCTGGCCTAAGCTTGATGCCAAACCCAGATATTAAGGAGAACTCTGACCTAATCTCCTGGACTGGAGATACAATGCAGTATGTCCTTTTGTTGTTTATCTGGCAGTAGCAAAGGGCAGCTTAGCAGCTGAAGAAAACTGCTGTAATCTATCTGAAAATATTATTTCACAAAATTATTCTTAAATGGCGGCCTCATTTATTTATATACATTCATTACTCGACACTTGACTCACAGAGAAAATGTGGGAAAGGCAAACCCTTTGTCTGCATGTTCCTTGAGGTTCCCCAAAAGAGACAGCAGGGGGAGCAAGAGTTTCATCTTAAACCTAAATCTAGCCCTTGCCTTTCTTCTTCCCATAAGTTACAATTCACCTAACAGCCCCTGCAGCCATTCATTGTGAAATCAGGCTCCTCCCTGAGCAATTAACGGATTAAATGCAGTCAGATGATGACTTTGGGAGGAAACACAAAAGTGTTACAGAGTCTCCTGGGATGCGAGAAGTGAGATGGATCAATGATTGATGCAGTGATGCCTGCATAATCATGTATATTATTTGAAAAGCAATGTAGATATTCTCTGGACCAGCTAGGCAGGGGTGGGAGCAGCTGAGTAACTAAGGAATGGGCTCCTGACTCAGTCATATTCACATAGTTACTATGTTGTAGTGGCTTATTTCAGCCCAAATATCTGATGATGATAGAAAATCCTACATGTTAAGTTGTAACTTAGGCCCTTTCCACATGACAACAGCATCCCAGCATGAGAGGAGTGGGACCACAATGACACTTCTGCATGATGCTGCGGTCCTGCCCTTCTCGTGTCACCAACCGGCACAATCGCGGGCTACGTCATTGATGGAGAAACTCCCTCGATGATCCCCAATCATGCAAGCCGTCCATTGCAGCCAATCATGCAGAAAGGCTGGAAGCGCAATCTATGCACTTCCTCCCCTATTGCAGCATGGGAAGAAGGCCAGCTGCAGTCTGGAAGGACAGAGCATGTCCCTCATGCTTTCTTCCACAGGCAGCTGGTGGTGTGCAGAGAGGAGCATTGGGAACAAACTCCCATCCCAGCAGAAGTACTGCCAAGGTTATGACCAGATGATGCACAAGGACGTTGTCTTGCGGAAAAGGCCTTAGTCTGCTGAAGTGTGTGTGTGTGTCGGGGGGGGGGTAAATTGTTGACTGCAGGAATATGTTTTGGGTGGATCCCAGATCAAGAAGGGCACTGACTCACACCTGTAAAGGTCTAAATCAAAGCAAGGGCTTCTTCTGACTGGTATAAACCAAATTTAAACATTCCTGTGCCGATTCTTTGCAAATTTGAATTTGATAGGAAACAGAGACACAGATTATGTCTTTTTAAATACGGATCAGTTTTACCCTAAGATTTTGAAATAAGGAAAACACTAGGGTAGCAAGAGAAAGGAGGGAGAGGGGCTGTCTGAGGTCTGAAACAGGCAGTGCTAGATTCCCTCTAATCACAGTGAATGGTTTTAAACCTGGACTTTCCATTCCCATTGATTTGGGGAAAGGGATGTTGAAGTAAACCATTGCGGATGCAACTGTTCTTCACTGCTGTCTCCCAATATTAACAGTATTTTGGTGGAGTCTTTGGAGCCTGGGAGGGTGTTGGGAAACATTGGGTGTTTGCTTGGAAAATACTGGATGTTCTACAACCTTCTGCATCTGCCATTGCATGTTTCACATGCATTGTTCACACCCATTTCCTGTTGTACTTTTTGTGACTTTGGTGTCAGATGAGCAGAGGACAAAAAATGTGTGAAAGTGTTGTTTATTCACCATAGCTCCATCACCCCCGAATCTCTCTGGAAAGTGTGAGGGTTTTTTGAGTAGGGCCAACTCTATGATATTCCAGTTGAACTCCCACCCCCCAAAAAATATGGTGGAGGAAAATAAGGGGAAATGATTGCTCCCTTATTGGAATATCTCTTCTATTAAACAATTTTTTGCACCAACTTCCCAAAACTTTGCAGATTTATTAACTAGGTCACCTCTATGCCATATAAAGCAAACTTCTAAAAAAAAATTGATATATTTTGCTCCATTGCCAGCACAACTACCCCTGGACAAATATATCTATGCTACATGCTATTTTGTATAACATTTTCTTGCAAGAACCCTCGGAAGATAAGAACATCCTCTGTCTGAAACACTAAAATTATGCTGTCCTTACAAAATGTTCTGGGTGTGTTTTTATAAATCTTGTTGTGTTTGATCCCTTGACAATTGCAACAGATCTCTGTCAAAAAAACAAGCAAAAAAGTTAACAAATTCTGCCTGTAACCAAAAATGTTATTGGCAGTTCCCTTTCAAAATGTGAAGGTATGTATGCCTGTAAAGTTCACCCAAATATGACAAGCAGAAAAAAAAAAATCTGTCCCCATTTGTTGCTTTCCATGATAGCCAATTAGGCTGTTTCTGAAATAACCAAATCAAGATCTGATTCTGAACCAAGTTGTGTATTAGGTGCATACCTCTGTTTGTCTGCATGAACTGTATTTGTTCCACTCTTATTTCAACATGCTTACAGCAGCATGCATGGTCTCCCACCACCCAGCTCAGGCCTGTGAGATAAATTATCCTGGTACAGATTAGATCAAGTCTACCCAATGAGATACATGGCTATATAGGATTTTGAATGTTGCTTATTTGGAATTTTCCCCCTTGTACCATATTTCTTGTCTGTGTATATCTGGCATTTACAGCAAAATCACTGACTCTGGATAGTGCCCAGAGGGCCTTTCAGAAAACCTTCTATGTAACTCACTGGGGAAATGTCTGTCAGCATATGAATGGCTGGTGTAGCAGCAGAGACTCTTGCATTTCAAGTGCTAGAACAGGTGTATGGCAGAATGTCCGAGGTCACTTCCACCCTACACTCTTATAGGGCGATTATGCCACTTGCAACATCCTGTGGAATCCTGGGCTTTGCAGTTTAGGGAGGGTTACAGGCAGAATTTGTTAACTTCTTTTGCTTGTTTTTTTGACAGAGATCTGTTGCAATTGTCAAGGGATCAAACACAACAAGATTTATAAAAACACACCCAGAACATTTTGTAAGGACAGCATAATTTTAGTGTTTCAGACAGAGGATGTTCTTATCTCCCGTGGGTTCTTGCAAGAAAATGTTATACAAAATAGCATGTAGCATAGACATATTTGTCCAGGGGTAGTTGTGTTGGCAATGGAGCAAAATATATCAATTTTTTTTTAGAAGTTTGCTTTGTATGGCATAGAGGTGACCTAGTTACTAGTAATTGCGCTATAAGAGCGTAGTGTGGAAATGGCCTAACATTTAAGGCTAGTTCATCGTGGAAGGATTTTGTACGTATATTAATGGGGTAGGCTAAGATTTTTTCAGTTCTCTGTGTTAAAATGAATGACTTCCGTGCAGTACACAATGAAACCCTAGCCTTAATGCAGTGGCTTTCGTTTGAGTATTTCATCTTAGGGATGGCTTTGCCAACAAGCTCTGCTTAAGCAGCAGCATTTTAAAAACAGAGAGGAAAGCAGCCAGGCAGGCAACCAGGAAATTGAAACATTCTTTTCTTCACTTAGAGGTAGAAAGACTGCATACTGAGTATGATCTAGGCTGGTTTGTTGAGAAGTATATGGTGCTTGTAAGCAAACTCTCCAAATGGATGTGCTTTTTATAATGCAACATACACAAAAAGGAAGCGGGCTATTGAGAGTGAGGTGAGTGGGCAAAGTACTCTGCTCTCTCACTTATGCTGAATGTGGGGAAAGAAAACTGAAGGTTGTTTATTATTTGCTGCATGGCTGCTCGCCATCCTCTAAACAACCTATATGGTAGGTTAGAATGGGTGAAAGTGATTGGCCCGAGGCCACCTAGTGAGTTTTCATGGACAAATACAGAGTTGAATTTAGATTGTCCTGATCCAGGCTCTGAACACGTCACTGTGCTGTTCTCAAACTAATCTGCAAAACTGTCCCAGGTTTCAGACAGGGTACCCTTCCCAGATTAGCATGACAAAACCAGATTCAGTCATGTTTATACTGCATGCAAGTGCAATCCACTGGACTAAAGTTAGGTTCAGAGGGTTGGCTCTAAGTATGAGTAATTCTGGAACTGATCCATATAATGTCACTGAACCCAACATCACTGAACCTAACTCATATAACATCACTGAACCCAATGCAAACTTACTTAATCTTGGGCCCTTTTCGCGTGGCATTTTCCATGGGAAAGGGCACCTGGAGCATCGCACAATTGTGAGGAGCGATCTGCACGATGCACTCACAATTGCGCAACACTCCAGGGTAGGGCAGGCGCTGATCTTGCACCTTTTCATTTTTGGCTAGAAGCCGAAAATGGTACGTGATCACGCATTGCTCCCGGGCCCCACACGCACTTACCTGGTGTGCAGAGCCTCTGGAGCCACAGCAGTTGCGCTTCCAGCCCCAGCGCAGCCTGGGAAACTCCCAGGCTGCGCTGTGGAAGCAAGAGGCAGGGCTCTCGCATGAGCAGGCAGCTTGTGCGGAGCTGAAGGACCCTGGACGCGAGAGCCTCTCACCGGAGGCTGCTCACGCGATCTCTGCACCCCAGCGCCAGAAGAACATAAGGTGTGGAAAGGGCCTTAGAGTTGGTACAGGAGATTTAGTCCTCAATTGGCAAGAATCCATGTGACTAGGGATGTCTGAATATGCTTCTTAGATTTCCCCTGGATTTCATGGGAAGAGTGCTCAACAGAGTTGGCAGTTTCAATCTGTAGTCTGGACAAGCAATGTGATCAATTGACTGACTGATTTACTTATGTATTAGTTACATTTCTATCCTGCCTCCGCAGAGGTAGAAGGGACTTTGTGAGCCAGTGACTCCAATCCGCTGCTCAGTGCATTTCTTCAGATAAAGCATGTCCAACCTCTTTTTGAAGATACCAAGAGAAAGAAACCCCACCACCTTTTGAATTCTGTTCCTATGTTCCAGTGTGATAGCTACTCCTCCCAGTTTGTAATCCACAAACTTGAGAAAAGATTCCTTCTAACCCATCATCTAAGTCATTGATAAAAATATTGAAGAGTATTGGCCCCAGGACAGACTTCTCTCCAGTTTGATGCCACTGATGATGGCTGTTTGAATACAGTTTATCAACCAATTATGGTACCACCTGACAGTGTTCCCATCTATTTCATATTTAATCAAGGAGTTACAGGTGGCATTATATGGCTCTCCTCCTCACAACAACCTAATGAAGTAGGTCAAGGTGAGATGGAGTATATATATGACAGACCCAAGGCCATACAATGAATTTCAAGATTAGATCCTGAATCTTGAAAGTCCCAGTCCATCATTCTAACTAACCAGCATTCTAATTGTGCAATATTGACTCTCTGTTTGAATTTCACATTGGAGCAGGAAACGTAGCACCTTCGGCCGGCTTTCAATCACTCATTGTACTCCCATTCCATCTGTCCCACCTCCTGATGTACCACCACATCTGGAATTCGGCTTTGCTACAGCAACTCGAGCAGTGGCAGCCAAAGGAAAGAGAGTATAACTTGGAAGAACAGACTGCAGGCACAAAATCAGGAAATGGGTTAAACTGGCTGACGATAGCTCTAGTTTTGGATCACTTGTGTGGCTTCATGATGACAAGTATATATCAAATGCTTTGGTATGGTACCCTCAGTTACTCCAAGCCACACAACAAACCTTGCTGTCCTCATGTTGAACCACCATAGTGGCAAAAAAAAGTATGTTCATTTTTTAAAAACCTTATCTGTCATCTATATCAGCCTTCCCCAACCTGGTATCTTGAAAAAAAAAAGAGGGGGGACATTGGAATGTCAACGTGTGCACCCACTACCAGATTTGCAAGGAACTGACTGCACTTAGGGTTACCAGCCTTTACCCCAGCAGAGAGCTCTTCTGCGTCTACTCGTGAGGTGATGCTTTTCCCATCATGCTACCACCTTCCTAGAAAATAATTTACTTCTTGACTTCTGTGAGTCACGTAGCCAGTGTCATCCCTTTCCCTATCTTGGTGACGTCTGGCTAGGCCAGATGACCATGATTCTTATGTGCATGGCTGGTTGGCTGCGGATAATGGAACTTGTAGTCCATAATGTCTGGAGGCCAGCAATTTGAAGATGACCATGGGGGGGGGGCACCTATCCCAGTGAGTGGGAATAGTAGGAAGATAACTTTAATATTTTTGTTACTGGTTATACCTGCTTTCATACATATGTAGACAACTTAACTCTTATGCATAAGTGGATCATAAAATTATTTTTTAAAAAATGGTAGATGTGAGAAGAATAATATATTTGTGTCTTTTTCTGGTTTTGTTTGTCAAACCTGCGGTGCTCCAGCAGGTGGCAGCATCTTTGTACAACAAATCTGACTGAGGACCAGTTGATCACCAAAAGTGCCAGGCTAAAGCAATAGTTTCGTATCATTGGTGGAAGCAACTTCAGGAGTTTCGTGGTTTGATTTCTTTTGATGCTCATTACACACCCAAGGAAAACTTTTCAAAAAGCCAAAAGTACTATTCAGTTGCATTGCTGGTTCAGTGAAATGTAGGATTTAAATGCAGTTGGTTGCATGAAAATTTACACATGTAATCTATTTGGTTTTGCAGAGTAAATGCTACATTTCCTGAAGCTGCTGATTAAACTGATTTGACAGAGGTGCTGTTGCAAAGCTATTCTAAGATTGCTTATTTGATTTGATTTTTGAAAAACGTCTGTAAGCTACTTGGCCACTCTCAGTTCAAAACAAAAGCAAATACCAACTTGGTTAAAAACAGTTGGTCATAAAACAGCATGCAACAGAAAACAAAATGTTGATAGAAGTGGTTGTAAATGTTACTGTGCTAACTCGTAGCTGGTAAATTGTGCTCGATCTATTTCTAATCCTTTAATAATGCATATGTTCTCATAAAATGCCCAACATGATTTTCTGCATGCATGGGCTGCATTACGGCATCTCCGGGTTGTTTTAAGGAAAGAGTGTTAAGAGCCATTTTATGCTGCAACCTTACTCTGAACCCAAACAGACCAAATCGCTGGAGGAAACTTTCTTGCCCTTCTTTTTAGACAAACTGTTTTTGCATAAGTAAAAGAACAAAGGAGGTGGGAGGGACTAGTACATTCCCCTCATTGCATGTGGAGTACATACACTTACAGAGGCCTGTCCATGTATATTTGGTATTTATAGCAAGATAACGGTGAGAGCTAGGCCCTTTTTGCACGGCATTTGCCATGCAAAAGGGCCCCTGGAGCGTCACGCGACTGCGAGGAACAGTCCACATGATGCAATCGTGCAATGCTCCAGAGGCTGGGAGGCGCCAATCGCGCACTATTTCATTTTTGGCTTTGAGCTGAAAATGGTGCGTGATCGCGCATCGCTCCGGGGCTCCATGCACACTTGCTGTGCGTGCAGAGCTCTGGAGCCGCAGTGCTCATGCTTCCTGCCCCAGTGCAGCCTGGGAAAATCCCAGGCTGCACTGCAGAAGGAAGAGGAGGGGCTCTTACGTGAGCGGGCAGCAACTGCAGAGCTGAAGCAATGGGGACGCAAGAGCCTCTTAGAAGAGGCTGCTCGCGCGATCCTTGCACCCCAGCTCCACAAAAAGGTGAGTTGTAGAAAAGACCCTAGTGTGGTGTAGTGGTTTGAACATTAAACTATGACCTTGGAGATCAGGGTTCGTTTACCCGCTTGGCCATGGAAAGTCATTAGGTGACCTTGAGTATGTCCAACACTCTCAACCTCCACAAAACCGTGTGATAGGTCCACCGTAGGGTTGCCATAAGTTGGAAATGACCTGAAGGTACACAACAACAACTATGTATAGCAACATTTTGGGTGCCACATTATTTTTGTGCAAACGCACTTCGAAGTTAAGTTATACAGAACATATGGAGGACACTTCTAAGTTCTATTGCTGGCTTTCTGCCGTAATAATAAACTTGCACTTGCACTTCTAAGTTCACACTGTGCTTGTAAGAGTCTTCATATTTAAGGATGTTTGTATGATAATGGGTGGAAAAAGCAATCTACCTCCCCCTTACAAGTACCTCCAAATAGGCTAAATTAATAACAACCTGCCTGACAATGTTGAGCTCCACTACCTTAAAAACAGTTCTGTGTCCTTGTCCAAGTGTTCCATTTGCATAGTGAATATAGGTTTCAAGAAAGTTTAAGCACAGAGAAAAAGAGATAACACAGATCATTGGGCTGTGTTTTGTACAAATCATGTGTCAGGGAAATGACAGCCTCCACAATGTGAGGCAGTGTTGTCTCACTTTCCTTTAAAGTCCTTTCATTTTACACAGTGGAACTGGGAAAGCATTATCCACTGCTGTGTTTTCCAGCTCCCTTCATTTCAGCATCCATGTTGACCTCCTCTTGACTTCTTTCCTTTGCCGCTGGGGATAGAGCCATCGTCCCGTGCCTGATTCTCCTGTGATTCTCCTTCTTTGGGGCTTTGTGAGATCTACATCAAGCCTGCCAAGATGTGTTGTTTTGAATTAAAAAGAATGATGGGGCAAAGCCAGGATCTCCTTCTGTGCTCAAAAAGAACCAAGAACTTATGTTTGTTTCCCTTTCTCTACCCAATTCCTACTTTTCCTCAGTGGATGTTTTCAAAGGGCACATTTTTGGTTTGATGAAAGCCTATGACACTTTAAATCTCTAATCCTTTTTATTGCCAAGGTATCATCAATCCACAGAAATGGCTAATGCTCACTTGCTTTCGCTATTTTTCTAACCTTCTTCCAGATGCTGGAAAACCTACTTTTTGGACTACCACCGCAGACTCCACCCCCAGTCATTGTGGTATAAAAAAGTAAATTTTCCCACTGCTTCCTTCATCTCTGCTGTCTAAACATCAGGAAGCTTCTTTCATCGTATTCACCGTACTGTATGGTTCTGACAGCAGCTCATCTTTTTCATTCATAGACACAGAGCAGAGCATCAACACAGACACAAGGCCACCAGGTTCATTCTAGCTGAGAATGCTGGGTTTTTGCCTTAGGGAGTGAAGAGGAACTGGAATTAATGGCTTCTAAAATGATGAATTGCTGCTTTAGAAATGCAGGAGAGAAGAGGGAACAAGACCAGGAGGTTTCAGTGTCACTTTGGTAGTCCTCAAGGTTTGGAGGAAGGGACATACACATACATTAAGCCAGAACTTTCCAAACTTTTCATGTTGGTGACATAAGTTTTAGACATGCATTATTTCACGACACAGTAATTTCAGTTTTACTAACAAACTGGAGATTAAACTAACCCCTTATAAGAGATACAGGCACATGCATAAATAGTAATAACAAAATATATGAGAACACAACATATCTCATAAAAACCTTTCATATATTTTTAAAAATATACCATTTATAAGTAATAACATACATTTCCAAGATTGTAGGCAACACACCTACACACTTCAGGCGACACACTAACATGTCGCGGCACACCGTCCTTGCCTGAATTTTGGGCTGTTTTTGAAGACTATCATCATTAGTGCTACAATTCCATTTATGACTATACCTCTGCTTACAAACTGCAGAAATTAAATTGTGAACTGCTTTCTTTTGAAAAAAAAAATCCTTTTCTTTAGCAGTGGATAGAAGTGCTGTTTAACAAGCAGAAGAAAGGTGGCTGGTGGCAGGGGAGCTAGCGAAATAGGTTGTGGTTGCCTGCTGCTCCATAGAAAACCCAGGTGAACAAGGCTGGGAGAGATTTCTCCTCCAGCTTCATTCAGCCAAGTCTCCATAATACAAACCAGGTTGGCATGGTCATCCATCCAAGATCAGGTCTCAGATCAAGGATGCTTTTCTGTTTACTGACATGGCATTAAGCAGCACAATTTTCAGCCCAGGAGATGAACCTGTTGCCAAGACTGTCCAGACTATTTGAGATGGAGGACAGTTTAGCGGCAACCAACACTCTGTGGCTCTTTCTACTCCTATGCTGCTGATAGCTCTGTCTCCCCATTCCATGTCTCTCTCTACCTATTAATGTTGTGGCTGCTCCCTTGGCTGCTCCTCCACCCATGTTCTCTAAAAATTCCATGCTTAGTTGCCAGCAGGGCAGTTTAAAGAACAAGATATTTTAAAATGGAGAAAACCCTCTTCTCCAGGTCCCAACAGTATAACTGGCCTTCACCATCACTCCACCCTCAAGGTGACTCCCCCTAAGAGACAACCCCCTTTTGATGTTGTCCCTTTAGTGGTGACCCCACCGGTGGCAGGTCCACCATTCAGACAGCCCTTTATATCACCTGTCAGGAAGGGGAACAAGTGATGGCAATGCTGCTGGCTCAGTACCTGTGGAACCTGGAGCCTGCTCCTGCAGGTATGCAGTTGGTCTTCTCAGCAGACAACAGCCAGACAGGTAGGAAGCAGTTCTTCAAGAAGAGAGGTCCCTACAAGGGGATGATGGGAACAGCTACAAATATCTCTTCTGTGGAGGAGTGGTTGCGGTGCATCCTTTCCTTGGTGTGCTGGCTTATGTAGCTGGATTTAAGTAGAAAGCAGTGCATATTACACAAAATACAAAATATTTACTAAGCAACACAGTTTTTTTTTTAAATGACAAAACCCAGATGTTTTTCCTTACAAATGATTTTGCAAAGGTCTCAAAATGTGACAAACTATTGAAAAAATGTGCAAAAATTCTTGCAATCTCAGCCAGCAGAGAGAAAATGTTTGAAACGTTGCAACGGAAAAAGAGAGAGAGAGAGACAGACAGACAGAAGAATCACGACCCCATCAGGGCCTAATAAAAATCTCTTGGTTGCATGCCAGCAGCCAGCAACCTTCTCCCAGGATGTTTCTCTATGTATTCTCCAGTTCCCCCCACTGTGTTACAGCTGTTTGGGTGAGATCCAAAGAGCATGGAGGACTCAGAATTCATATGGAGGGGAAAAAAATACAGGAAACAGTCTTGTGACATGTGTTGTATCTACTTTCATTTATTAATGAGTGCAATGTCCTAAAGAGTTGCCTATACCTCAGACAGAGTTTTTGTCCAATCTTTCACTGCTTCAAACATAAAGCTTTTCACTATAGATGTAGTTCTCACATTTAGCCATGAGTCATTAATAGCACAACTCTGTACATGTTTGTTCTTAAGCCATTCCTGTTGTTTTCAGTGGGGATGATTCGCTAGAAATCATGTCCATGACTGCAGCCTAAATGATTTGATACAAAGTATAGAAATAAGCAAGTACGAGTGAACTCTTAGAGCAAGGTGGTAGAGATTAGATATTGACCAACCTTCCAATCTTCTCTCTGAAAACCTTCAATCACTCTGGACTAGGACTAAAGGTTATATTGAAGGACACCTGGTAAAAATACAAAAGAAAGGGATATTGATTCAGTTTCCATCAATTTCATTTCCTCCCAGGCAGGCACAGAGGTCCAAGACTGCTTTGAAATGTGAGACTCCAAATGGATGCCTTGCTCATCATGGCTTCAAGTGTAGTCTTGTTACAGGCCGTTGACTTCTAGTGGTTCTGAAGGACTTGCATTTAGTTCTCAGTTTCTAAAAGAAGCGAACTTGTAGATTTGTTTGATAGCTGTACCTTCTGACTTGTAAACTTAATGGCCTGTGGACTTGAGGTCATTACTCACTGGTTCTGTATATACATATTACAAAGCCATTTATCCAGATTTCTTGATCTCTGTATGTCTGTATCTGCCTTGTGTTTATAAATATTGGTGACATTTTATTTTTCAAAAACTTCCATTTAACTGTCTTCCATTATACTTCCATATATACTATAAAATGGAGCTTGTCTGTAGTTTCTCTTTTTCATAAGAGTTGTTTGCTGCAGTTGGGTGTTAACCACAAAGTGCTGATCTGATTCAGTAACTTCTGGTGTCTAGTTTTGTTCTTCTTCAGAGACTATCAGCTGCCTGCACTTAGTTATCATTTTCCATCACATACATTTGGCTGCAATACTCATCTTAAGCTTTACCAAATTTACCTCTGTGTGTAATATGTGTCAGGCACTCAACTAGAACAAAGTTGGACACTTGTGGCCCTCTAGATGTTGCTGAGCTGCAACTTCCAGCATCTTTCATTATTAGCCATGCTGCCTATGGAAGATGGGAGTTGCAATCCAAGCAGGGTCACAAATATCCCACCTCTAAACTGATGTTAAACAAATCCTTCTTATAAGCCGGGAACATGGATACAGCTAGATAATAACAGATGAGATCTTTGAGAGAGAGGCAGATATTATTGTATAGCACTTTTGTTTCCCTTAAGCACACATAGAGACAACTTTTGTTTTTCTGGTCATGAAGCTCTGAAAAGGTATTTCTTTAGGTTGTCAGCTTGTGTTCTGATTTAACCAAGGAAAAGCCATTAGCTGCTCCTGGTTGTGTTGCAGCTGGGATGGATTCCTATGTACCGATGTATTTATTTACTTCCATATTTACCAATCTTATGCATGCTTATTCAAAGATATAGCCATGTTAGTTTGGATCAGTCTGAAAAGGGATCTTACAGCAGCTTTGAGCCTAACTGAGAGAAAGAAATTGGTAGCGTAAGCTTTCGTAGACTAAGGCGATTTCTGCACGTTACCTGATCCCATTGTCCTCCGGTTGCGATCCTGGCAGCACCTTTGGCAGGAAGGAAGTGCAATGGGAATGCTTCCCGCTGCACCTGACCGACTCCCTGCAGAAGGAAGTGTGATTGACATGTGCCTGCCTTCTGCAGCACAGCCAGGGTCTTTCCCGTGCTGTGCTGGGGCAGGAAGTGCCTCCATTGCACTTCCTGCCCTTCTGCATGGCCAGGAAGGATGGGAGTGTCACGTGATTGGGGGTCATTGATGGACAAACTCTGTCAATGATTTATCCCACAATCACACCAGCTGGTGACAGGAGAAGGGCAGGACCGCAATGACGTCGTGCAGAAGCATCATTGTCGTCCCACTCCTCTCCTCTCGTGTCCCCTTGCCAGGACACAGGTGGTGTGCAGAAAGGGTCTCAGTCTACAGTAGAACACTGATACAAAATGCATGCTTAGACAGAAATCCATCCCATGTTATTAGATAGAGCTTACTTCCAAGAAAGCATACATAGGGTTACAGCCTCACTTTAGTCATTTTTTTCTATAACAAAATTCTCAAAGTAAATTTAAAAATGATTGCCAAAATAAAACTATTGCAACAAAATAGCAGGCATTTTTTTTTAAAAAATCCTGTCATTAAAGCTACATAAATAAGCAACTACAATCAGCATAAAATTATTGTACAATTCACCACAGAGAAGTTACAGCAGTTAGGAATATAACCCTAATTGGCATTGTATTTCTACATAAATAGACTATAAACTTGGGTCAGATTGGGAAGGACAATGAACCTTCTCGGGATGGCATTCCACAAAGTGCATGCTACTACCAAAAAGCCCTGCATTGAGCTATTGTTTGTTTGAAAGACAGGAGAAAAAGAAAAAAAGGATATGGGGTATGCAGAGAAGATGAAGCCCAAAGCTTTGGAAAACCCCAAGGAATAGGGGAAAATGTGTATGAACGGAGTCTTCTTAAAATATATATGTCTCACAATATGTGTGGTTTTAATATTATAAAAAGGACCACAAATTTTGTCTGGAAGGAAAACAGAAGAACCAAGATTACTTACTTACTTTCTTATTATCTCACTCTTCTCCTTGCTTAGCACTAACAGCAGTTTACATTCCATTAAAACAAGACACACCTAAAAACTGTTTGAACAAAAGTTTTAAAAACTATTAAATAATTCAAGTAAAAACACAAAATTAAAACAGTTTATAGCCCCATTAAAAAACCCCTCATGTCACATAAATGATCAATTCTAGCTGGTGGAAAGAGAGGAGAGAATTGGGCAGCCAAACTTCCTGTGGGAGGGAGTTCTGCAACCTGGAAGTAGCCAGGTTGTCTTGTGTGTCCTCAACAGATATGCCTGTCATGGTGGCGGGACCTGGAAAAAGCCGTCCCCTATACAGCTTAAAAAGTTGGGCTGTTTCTGCACTAGACAGTTGTAATGCCCCTCCCTAAACTGCAAACCCCAGGATTCCATAGGATGTTGAAAGTGGAATAATAGCACTATGACAGTCTAGGGCAGAAATGGTCTTGGACAGGCTGACATAAGCGGATATAAGCTTTCAGATAGTATGAATTAGTATGATATTATCTGTGTTCTGCTACAGGTAGGAGATGCATTTTAGAATTCTGTAGCTTGCAGGCTGCCTTCAGGGGTAGCTTCATATGCAATGCGTTACAATAATCTAGACTCCAGACCACTGTTGAACACTTCTCCAATAATTTGACTTGCTGGTAGTGCATCATGTTTCAAAATTGTCTGAGGATGATAATTAAGAGTAAGACCTGGGCAGTTCACCCTGACTGTTAAAAGACCTATCTCAGGGAACTGGGCACTTGACTCCATGCTATTTATGTTTAGACAACAACTAAAAATGTCTTCGTTCATCTGAGTTTTGGAACTGTAATCTGATGTGGGAACCTTTCAACTTCAGATGCTTGTATTGTTTTTAACTTTACGATTGATGTTTTAAAGATTTATGTATAAATGGTGTATTTTTATTAAATTGTACATCTGCCTTAGACTGCTTTGGGATAAGCAGGGTCAGCTCTGGGAGACTGCAGGTGCTGTAGGCTATATTTCAGATGAAAGAAGTGGCAAAATAACCTCTGAGTATTCCTTGCTTGAGAAAACTGTATGAAATTCATGGAGTTTCCATAAGTGAGAAGACAACTTGAAGACACATACACATATAGTTAAGGGAAGGAGGGAGGATTCTATTAGTTTGGAATTTATCTCTCCTGGAGGTTTAGAAGCTGTGTTATTCCTCCTGATGCAGCCACCTGTATTGTCATTTGCATATACTAATCAAGAAGCTCTTCTTCTGTTCCAATGATATGATCATTTCAATCTAAACAGACAATTGTGGCTTTGCAGACACAATTTTGCAGCTGTGTTTATGAAGTCGCCCACTGGGAAAACCTCACTTGTTATATGATAAATGAATGCTACAGATCTGGAAAGGGTATTAGCATACGTTTACCTAGAGACAATTCTGGAGGCAAGGATTCAGTTCTCAAGTGTGTAGCATTTAACTCTGGGATGACAATAAAAGCATTGCATTTATCACCACTAAGAACACTATGTTATTACTTGGAATTTAGGAGAAAAGCTTTTTATCTGGCCAGGTTATGATAGCTGGAGAGATAGGTTTCCAGTTTGTAAAATACAAATTTTAATCATTCATACAAATTCAAATTCATGATAACCGCAATTGCTCTGCAGGATGTACAGGAGGGGTAGGAATCATGAAACCCTCTGGATGTTGCTGGCTGGCAGCTCCCAGCACTCCTAGTCCACATAGTGGATGGTGAGGAGTGCTGGGAGTTGCAGTTGAGCAGCATCTAAAGGTCCACCTGATTCTTGCTCCGACGTACATCATGAATCTGTAACTGGGCCATTTACCACTTAGAAGTCAGTCATAGCTGTTGTATCTCCATCGTGTTCTCTTGTTTTATGTCAGGAATTTTCTGCTTTCCAGACACTTTGAACTACAGCTTCCTTTGGAATGGCTAAGCTGACTGGGGGTTTGGGAAGGAAAAAGTCCAGACTATCTGAAGGACCAAAGGTTCCTATTCCTGGTTTATGTGAAGGCATGAGGCTTGAGAGGATGGGAGAAAGAAAGGCCAAAGTAAAGAGTGGTTGGGGCAGACAGATTTATATGGTAAATGCCAGAAGGCTAACGTTACACATCCTGTGTTTCGTTATTGCTATTCCTATGGTGTGCTTTCAAATCTTCAAGTCATTTCTGACTTACAATAGCCCTAAGGCAAACTCCTCCTGAATTTTCTTGGAAAGATTTATTTAGAGAGCAGTTGCCTTTGCCTTCCTCTGAGGCTGAAAGGGTGTGATTTGCCCAATGTCATCATGTGGGTTTCCATGTCTGAGTGGGGACTTGAATCCTGGTCTCGAGAGTCATATTCCAGTATTCAAACCACCACACCATGCTGGTCCTCTCATGTTTCATGAAGTCACCAGCAAAATAAAATAAAAATAAATTTTCTTCTAATCCTTCTGGTATCAGTTTGCTATCACAATCCAAAGTAAGCAGAATGCTGGCTTACATGTAATACTCATTACCTGAATAGTTTTGGATGTCCCCACAGCCTATTTAGATGAAGGCATTTCCACTTTTTGAGTATTGGGAGAACTTAACATGTATTCAATGAATGCTTTGCATTCATCAGATCTTCAGGGTTTGAACAGACAGATTAAAAAGCATTTGTGGTCCAGTTCATAAAATCTACTCAGCTTTATAAAAACAGATGTTTAGCATTCAGCTGTATGCTGCTGATTAATCTGTGTAGCCTTTCTCTTTGTTATTCATTATTCATCCACTTCTTTGTACATTCTGTGGTGCCTCCCTTTGATTTTAGATAACTCATTGATTAGTTTAGCAAATAACACTGGATGAAAGCAAAGTAACAGATCACTAGCTGAACTGGTAAATACTGGAATGAAGAACAGCCAGAGCTCAGAAGAGTTATTTTGGGGGACTGCAAATCCTAGAATCCACCAGTCAGCAAAGTCAGTGGCCCTGCAGTTTGGAGGATTCTGGGAGCTGCAGTCCCAAAAGTAACATTTCCAGCTCTGCCAACACAGCAAAATGTTAAATGAGCAAAATCTTATTCAGCAAATGGCACACAGACTACAAATTGGTCAAGGGTTCAAATGTGTTAGATGGTATTTCTTATTCGCAAGTTTTAATCCCATCTCTACTCTCTGCAACAGTCATAAAATCTTCTTTCTTGGGCTCCATTCACATGACATGAGGCATAGAAGGCTTCTAAAATGCTGGAACAATTGATACCTATTCTGTCACATGTGATTCCAGTAATTACAACCATGTGTGAAAGCCACAGAAGAGAACCCTACGATTGCTTAGGTGTTGCTGTTGTTCATTAAAAATAATGGGAACTTCAGAAGAGAGTTGCGCACATAAACCATCTACTATCCCAACCACAGAATTCATACAGTCAGATTCAGAATGATAGCAACCATGATGAGCTGCACATGTGGATAAGAAAATCTCACTTGATTACTTCAGGATGTCATTTGTATTATGTATCATTTGAAAATACATTAAATGGAAAATACTATTTATCATGCTGCAATTCCTGCCTAATTTGGAGGGTGTGTGTGTATGTGGGGGTTGGTGGAGAGGGTATTGTGCTTGTTAATGGAATACAAGAAAACAGGGTCCTTCCCTGCTAGTTACATTTTAAAATTTGATAATAGAGAAATGGAGAAAGAGCTAAACAGGGGAGATATGTGATTGCATGAATTTGGTATCCTTCCAAGCTAGAAAAAGATACACACACACACACACACACAACCATATACATAGGACTACAACTCCCTATCATTCTTATACTAAATGCAGGATCTTCTAAGTTTGGTCATGTTGCCTTGGTTAAGGACTACATTCAAAGATATGGCCTTTGTCAAGGACTAAATCCAGTCCTTATATTTTGGCTACTTGTTAGTGTATGATTTATTGAGTTGAGAGCAGTAGATGGTGGCTGCTTGACTCCTAGAAACTAACAAGTATCCTGTGGAGCTCTGGGCTCATTGTGACCCAGGCTGAATGTGCAATAAAAGGATGATGGCAGTCCTACCATGCAGGATGGTTGTTAGGCCCTGAGGTACTTGTTCACCCCTGCTTTGTCCTATATGTGATCCTGGTGATAGACTGAGGCAAAAATTGCCTGATTCAATTTCCTTTTTTATGTGGTATGGGTTGCTGGCATGAGAAGTGTGGCCCTACAGGAGTGCTTTGATGTGGCTGTGAATTTTGTTATTAATTGATTATTAACTGTTACAAAGGATTTTGGATGTTCTCAGAATTTGTCAGTTGTGCTCACTGCTGAGCAATACAGAACTTCTATCTTGGTTTTATTTGTGATCCCTTGGCTGTCCTTCTGGTGACCCTGCCCTCTGCCCGATCCATCATAAGGGGCACCAGCTGCCAATGAAATGAAATCTCTGGATTTTCTTCAAAGGAAGACCTACTTAGAAATTACAGCCATCTAATTTCTGAAGGATGTGGGCCCCTTCTTCAACTTCGGATTTATCTTGACAAACAACAGCCTTTCTAGATGGCACGTTTAGTGGGATGCAAGTGTGTTTGGGATTACAGTTTCCAGCATTTACCCACAACTTTTTATTAGCTGAGGCAAAAGACATCTCCACAGAGTACATGTAAAAGTGATATGGCAGTTGAATCTGATTTCAACACTGACAGTGGGACAGCATCTCCAACTGTACCTGGAGCAAGATCTTGCCTAGCTTAGAGGGCATAGGGCAGACACAACTCCATCCTCACTCAGAGAGAACGGCTGGTAGAGGATCCTCAGGAGGAATGGCCAGGAAGGCTGATACTGCCACCCCACCTTCACCCCAGCAACTGCCACTTTAGGCAGCTGTCTCACTCTGCCTAATGGTAGGGCTGACTCATGGCCTCAAGGACAACTTTTCTGGAGAAGGAGGAGGAGCACAGATCAGGGCAGTCCTGTGCAGGAGTGACCAATGGATGTGCTACCGTGAGGGTGGCAGATCCACTCTATGTTTTACTGTCATTCCTCCCACAGCTGCTCCAAGTTCTCCTGCTGTTGCACACCCCAAACACTTCACTGATTCTAATTGCTGTGTGGACTTATTTTGCATAATGATTATTTTGTGAGGTTTTTTTTTAAAAAAAAACCTAATATCCTTTGTTGTTAATATGTTATAGCCTACAAAATTAATTTTAAAATGAGTGTTAGTTAACTAGAAACCCATGTGTACAAACATTAGCAGAAAATACTACTGCTAATAAATCAGGAACTATTATGGTGTTGTTGCTGCATAAAAAGGAAAAAAGGGGAAGGAGGAATCTAGCAGCACCATTAAGATTGGTTTATTTTAACATGAGTTTTTGTGGATTTCAGTCTGCTTCTTCATATGTACTGATTGAGTTAATATCTAACCACAACTTTATACTGGCAGTTGAATAGTTGTGGGGGTAGAATCTGAGTGTAATAAGATCCAGAAAGATGCAGTTTATGACACTGGCCATAAATGTTCAAAAAGTTGTGTAAGATGATTTGGGTCTGTCAGGCTGGTCTGTAGTTCTGAGGTATACAAGCAATAAATCTGTTTAATGAGACTCAGCTCCCTTGAAGTTAGATACTTTTTAAAATGGAGAGAATTGTTCGGTTATATGCTTGGTTGTGAGGACATATGTATTAATATATGTAGTCTGCCAGGAAATCACCATCTCTGTTCATACCTCTGCTATTGGATTGGGATTTGTGTATATAATCAAATTCAGCTGTTTTTCTTTTCAATGTTTCTTTAAAATTTGTTTGTTCAATAATTTCTCCTTGTTAGTTAGATGATATACATCCAGGAATGTTAAAATGCTCTGCAAGTGGTCCTTGTGTTATTCCTGTGTTGCATAGAAAGCATAGGGGCTATAGCTCACTTACTTAATAGTGTTCTGCTGAAATCAGCACACTGAAAATTCTGTATTCTTGTACTTTGAGAAGATTCTGGCACATATATATTAATGTGCAAGCATGGCAACAACAAAGCATGTTCAAAGGCACATTATAACATAGCCGATGACATTTTCAATGCACGTATGCACACACCCACACCATGAACAAATGCTCTTAACAGGTCTCAAAAAAAACTATATCTGTTTCTCCATGCTGTTTATTTGCCAATGACTAATGGGCCATTCCCATTTCCAAAGTCTGAATATGTGAAACAGGGAGTCCACTTTCCATTCTCTCATTGCTGAGTCCATGGAGCTAAGTCCAACACACTAAGACAGCACCTGCTACTTTTAAACAGAGGAACCTTATACTGTTTATGTTCCCTTTACTGGCATTGAGAAGCTTCTTATGGGCCAGATGCTGTGTTTTAACCATTATGGCAGCTGTGCAGGAGTAAGCAAATGACTCAGTGGCAGATAATGATGGAGAGTTTTCCTTGCCAAATTATTATCAGCCATCCTTTGTCATAATAGTTTATCCAAGCTGTGTTATCTGCTGCTTGTGAGGTCTCTGAAAGTGTACAACTCTTGGTGGGAGGTTTAGAACAGACAAAGTGAGTTATTTCTTCATATAACACATGGTTAAATCATAGAATTTGCTTCCACAAAATATGTTAGTCACTACAAGGTTTAGATAGATTAATGTAAAGCAAAGGTACTAGTTATTATAGTGACGACACCTCAAGATTCAGAGGCACCGTGCCACTGAATGCTAGTTGCTGAGAAATATGAACAAGAAGGTGCTACTATTTTCCCCTCCTGCTTGTGGACTTAGAATCGTAGGTCATTTCCGCACTAGCCTGCTATAGTGCTGTTGTTCCACTTTCAACATCCTATGGAATCCTGAAGTTTCAACAGAGGATGTTGAAAATGGAATAATAGCACTATAACAAGCTATTGCGGAAATGGCCATAGAATCATAGACCTGGAAGAGACCACAAGGGCCTTTGATCCAAGCCCTGCCATGCAGGAATGCACCATCAAAGCATTCCTGACAGATGGCCATCAACCTCTGTTTAAAAACAGATGCTTCACCACACTCCCAGGCAGCTATCGAACTGCTCTTACTATCAGAAGTTCTTCCTAATGTTTAGATGAAATTTCTTTTCTTGAAGTTTGAAACTGTTGCTCTGTGTCCTAATCTCCAGAGCAGCAGAAAACAGACTGGCTCCATCCTTCGTACGATATCCCTTCAAGTATTTAAGCATAGTTATCATGTTGCCTCTTAACCTCCTCTTCTCCAGGCTAAACATACCCAGCTCCCTAAGCTTCTCCTTATAGGGCATGGTTTCCAGGCCTTCTGCCATTTTGGTTGTGCTCCTCTGGACATGTTCCAGCTTGTCAATCATCATTCCTGAACTGTGGTGCCCAGAACTGGACATAGTACTCCATGTGGGGTCTGACCAAAGCAGAATAAAGTGGTATCATCACTTCCCTTGATCTAGACATTGTATTCCTTTTGATGCAGCCTAAAATCACATTGGCTTTTTAAGCTGCCACATCACACTGCTGAGTCATGTTCAGCTTGTGGTCTACCAAGACTCCTAGATGCTTTTCACATGTACTGTGGTCAAGCCAGGTGTCACCCATCTTATACCTGCACATTTCATTTTTTTCTGGACTTCTCAGAAGCCATTAGCTGAACACTATGGAAAACAGCACATTGGAATATACATGAGTTTTAATCTGATGCAGAAGGGCCCCTTTTATAATATGCTTTTGGAAAAGTTACTTTTTGAACTACAGCTCTCAGAATTTCCCAGTCTACATGACCATGCTATTGGGGCAGCCTAAGAGGTATCATCCCAAACATTAACTTTTCCAACCTCTGATTTCATTGGGTTCTACCATAATCTGTTTATTCACTTTTTGATTTTAGAATGTTTTCCTAAAAACTCTGTCCATGCTGGATGGAAGATTCTGAGAGTTACAGACTTTTTAAAAAATGTGTATCTAAGTTTTGGCACTAGTTCTTGAAAACAAGCCTGTGTGATAAACACCAGTTCTTGCAGCAGACCTGCAGCAGAGAGGTTATATGTTCTTGAAAAGCACAAAAAAATTCTATCATTAACTCTAGATAGGAATACAGATGGTTTATGATATTCTTTGTTAAGCGTTTTGAATATTGGCTGATATATGAATTTTATATGTGGAGGGAGGTTTTGACAAATAATTTTAAGCAAAACATCTCCTGTCCTCATGCATAGTGGTTTGACATAGATCCATGGATGGCTGTGTCATATATTTACCTGTACATTTGAATTGACTCTAGCAGTGGGATCAGGAGGTTTAAATGATGGATTCAGTTTGCCTTTTTTTTATATAAAAGGCTCAACTATTAGTTGCACATTTTCAGCTGTCTTTAGGTAAGATTGTGCTTTTGATGGTATTTTGATAAAGTGATATTTTCCAGCACTGCTTACACACAATTTGTATTTCTCAGGAAATGCAGTTCTTCCCTAATATCATCCATGACTATCTAGAAAAATGACACAAAACAAAGCATTGCACTCCTCCTGCATTTCTCAGTGATTTCAAGAATGTTTCATATTTTAGGATTTCTTGGCTGGCTGAACACTATCCTGATTGTGTAAAACTAGCAGCGCTTACCTAAATCCGCTTTTAAAATAACAGTTGTGAGACATAGAAAGGTAATCAATCCTCCAGTTATTATATGTGGATAAGATATTGCTTTGTCTGCTTGCTATCTTTAAATATTGTATTTCTACCAGCACACTCAAGATTTTTTTTCTATGTAATCATATAAGAATATAAATGGCTTACTGTACAATCTAACAGACAAAATAGAAAACAACATGGGTCAGGGAAAGACAAATTTGGGCACCATCTCTTATGTCAGGTGACAACCTTTGCTCTTCCGTATGCAGTCAGCCCTCCACATTTGCGGGTTTCACTTTTGTGGATTTGATTATTCATGGGTTATTTGCTGTCACCTCTCTGCCTCCCTATGCCATTTTTAATAGGACTGCAAGCCTCGTGAGACTGAGAAACTGTGAACAAGGCCTGTAAGTCCCTATTAAAAATGGTGTGGGGTGGCACTGGAGGTGGCACTAAGCCCCACCAGCCACCCACTTCTGCCTTGTGAAGGATCCCTGATGCCTCAAAGGAATCCATGGTGGGTTGAATATGGTGACCATACTTTTTTATGTGTTAAATATGATTTGGGAAGGCCTAGAGTTATTCATGGTTTTTCCACTCTCACAGGGTCCTGTGCCCCTAACCCTAGTGAATGTGGAGGGATGACTGTATTTTTTACTTCATCCCATAGTCCTTTGCCATTGGCCATGCTGAGAAAAGCTGATGGGAGCTGAAGTCCCAAACAGTTGGAGGGACCAAGGTTCCTTGTTCCTGCCTTGCATAATCTTACATGAGTAAAATTACAGAGACCAAGTAGACTGGTCAGTGCCAGAGAGAATTTTAGAATGGAAACCCATTGGCAATTGGTCCAGTTTGGTCCAAACTCTGGTCCTTCAGCTGTTTTGGACTTCAGCTCCTTGAATTCCTGACTGTTGGCCATGCTGGCTGTAGCTTCTAGGAGATGAAGTTCGAAAGTCTGGAAAACTACTGGTTTGGGAACTACTGGTCTAGACTGGTGGAGGATGCCTCTCTGTCTCATCTTTCCAGCTGATGCATCCAGGTGGAATGTTTAGAGGTGGAGATGGTCCTGGGAGAGGAGAAATCAACTGGTAGTTTCCACCCCATCAGCAGTATAACATAGTAGGCATCTGAGCAGGCTATCATACTGTGCCATGGCACAGTGTTCTCATACCACACTGGCTCAGAGTCTGTGAATGAGAAAGATCTGAGATCAGAACTCATTTCAGTCAGTTAGGTAGAACTGTCCATGCTGGCTGGGGGGATTCTGGGCATTGTGGCCAAAAACACTAACATTTCCAGACTCTGACCTTAGGCAAGCCAGTTGCCCACTGACAGTTTAAGGAACTAATATTGACTTACCTTGCTACATATCTGTGGGGGTTGTTCAGTCAATGTCTGTGAAGGTTTTGAATATGCTAGTCACTATAATTTAACTGGTCTTTAAATCAGTCTCTAATGTGAATATAAACCCAACATTGTCATGAAAGTACATTCAGTCATTTGTCTCCTGCATTTTGTTGCACATTGACATTCCTCGATGAGACAAATAGAGAAAATTAATAAAATGTGAACATTACATAAAAGGCAGGACAGAGAAGAAGATAACAGGCCAAACTTTAAAGTGGAAAGAAACACAGCTATGGTATGCCCCCCAGATTGCACCTTTCATGCTGGGAGCACTTTTAAAATGATGCTGCAAGGCCCTTGTTGGCATCTACAGAAGACAAGCTTTTTTCACCAGAGAGCTGTCCAACACTAGAGCTTCCTGAAAAATAGCATCCCACTCCAGGAAAGCTGGTGTTTCTTATCTGTAGTGGGAATCAGTGTGTATGTGTGTGGCGGGCGCTTAGGCGCTTATTCCTTTTCATGTCAATTTGACTCCATAGTCAACATCTCAGTAGTATAGTTCTGTTCTTACAGATGACCAGTTGCAAGTAGTGGGAAGAGGCCTCACTGCTGCTTTGGGTTGTCTGTGTATATGAATACAGAATAAAATTTATATATCTCAGTGGAGACTGACTGTGGATGCAACTAGTCTATACATCATTCTGTCACTCTTCGTCACACACATATTTCCTGTTTTTCAAACATCATACATCTCCATACTTTAACATGCAACTGTGTCCCACCCTGATGTGCAACTGGATGCCAAATGTGTCAGGTTACAACTCTTGATTATCCTTAGCTGGCACAGATAATGGCTGAATCAGATGAAGATGATGGGAGCTGTAGCCTAATACAGCTGGAAGCTGGCTGGTTGGGAAAGATATCACTCCTATCCTTGTAGACACTTCTTCCCCCTCCCCCAAATCTACTGAGTTCAGCCTTGCTTTTATCCTTAATCTGCTTGTTTTCCATTTGCTTGTTTATATCCTCATCTGTACTTTGAAGGAGGAAGTAAGAGCTATTTATTAGGAACCAGGACTTACAAACAAGGAACTACAAATGTGGTCTTGTAAGAGAAGGCGAAAACAGAAAAAGGGGGAGAAAAGGACAGCAGTTTTAAAATGAGAAGTGCTATATAAGTGGTGTCTTTGCTACTGAGAGTGTTCTGGCCAACACCCTTGAACCATCCTTCTGAGTTCGTAATCAAAGTTAATGCTTCATGGATAGGATTTTCCCCATGCCCTTTGAGATTATGAGTGCATTGTAAATGCTACTCAGGTCAAATTAGACTTGGTGTCATAGATACCTTTGGATGTCATGTTTAGAATGCTCCTTTTTTGTGGGTGGCTGGGTGGAGAAACCCTAATAGGAGATATGGGGAGGCCCTTGAATGGATCAGGACCATAGCGCAAAGGAAAGGAGAATCTGACCCTGCTGAAATCCCCCCTCTCCAAAGTCATGTCAGGTGGAACTACATTGAGTCTTCCTTCCCACAATATAGTAGAGTGGCTGGGTGGTAGAAGAGTATATTCAGTGCCTGGCCATCATTTTAGGAGTCTGTTGTACAGGGGATTAGGGCAAAAGATTATTCACTCCTGCTGGGCACTCCCATAATCTCAGATCTGAGTGCAGCTGCCAATATCAACCATCAGATCAAGAATCTGCATGATCAGCACAGCTTTTTTTAGAAAAAAAAATGTAGGGGGAATGGAAATTTGCTACTCACCTTTAAGTTTCTCCCATACTTCCACCAGGTTTTTTTCTTATTATTGCTTTGTTTCTGAATCCACAAGAATTCAGAAAATCAAACTGCTTTTTCCCCCCCTAAAAAGGCATAGACTGCTAGGAATTAGCCAGCATGCTATAGCAGTTTGGGTGCTGGTCTATGACCCTGGAATCATGCAATCATAGAATCACAGAGTTGGAAGAGATCACGAGGGCCATTAAGTCCAATCCCTGGCCATGCAGGAATACACCACCAAAGCACTCCCAACAGATGGCCATCCAGCTTCTGTTTAAAAACTTCCAAAGAAGAAGACTCCACCACACTCCACCAAGGTTTAGTCCTGCTCGCCCATGGAAACCCACTGGGTGACCTTTGGTGTTGCACACACTTTTAGTTCCCAGAAAACTCCATGATAGGTTTGCTTTGGCATCACCATAATTCAGAAACAACTTAAATCAATACAGACATCTAGGAAGTGGAAGAAAATCTGCAACTGTGAAGACCCTGAAGAAGAAAGATTCTCGGATGATTGTATCTGTGTGTCACGTTTCTTTAGTGTGTGCAGGTCTTTTGCTCCTTCTGGGGTGACATTTTGTTCCCCTCCTCAACTTTCCCTTGTGGCTAAAAGATTTCAACTTTGCAAATAGTTAAATAAAATAAATAAACAAACATCACAATTCTCATCAAGGTCATCCTGCCTTCTCATGGGGGTTTACAAAGTTAAAACAGATACAGGTTCAAATTCACATCATACTAAAGGGAAACAAGTTATTAGTAAAATTAAAACCAGTTAAAAACAACCATTAAAAAGAAAACAGCTTGTACACTATGTGCCAGGTCCTTTCCTCTTAAACATTCTTGAAAGCTTGCCATCCGGCCTACAGATGTCCAGCCTCTCTAGGGAGGGAGTTCCACATCCTGGGAGCAGCCACTGAAAAGGCCCTGCTCACCTGTATACCCGCCAGATATACCGGTGAAGGGAGTGTGACCTAGAAAAGAGCCTTCTTCGAAACACAGGGAGGCTCATAGGTGAGAATAGGGTCTCCTCAGCCAATCTGGCCCTGCGTGGTGTAGGACATTTTGAATCGTGCCTGGAAACGGAGTGACAGCCAAATCCAGATCTGACGCTGGCTTTGCAGGGGTAGGGCGCTTTTCACGGTCCTCCCCTTCCTCCTGTCCTGCTTTCAATTCGGATTGTCTCCAGCTTGGGTTTTCCATGGGGGTGGGTTAACATTCCCGTGGGGAGGGAAGCTAACTCGGAGCTCCCAGCCTGGGTCGGTTCTTTCCCTTAAGGAAACCCCACGGGCAACTTCAGTAGAGAGGAAGGGTGTGGGAGGGGCAGCGGCAGGAAAACACCGGTCGGGCTGCGAGGCAGAGCGAAACCGCCACTCAGCAGCAGCCGAGGAAGGAAGAGCTGCTTCCAGAGACGCTCAGCCGACCCCCGGAAGAACCGGGCCGCTGATCTTCCCTCTTGCGCTTTTCCTTCCTCGCAGAGTCGGTTTGCGTGGCCGGGACGGCGACCTTGGCTCGCCCGAGCAGCGCTGCCGCAACGCGGGCAACAAGCGGAGGTGAGGCTGGCGGGCGCGGCGATCCTGACGCTCTCGGGCCAGTTTTGCAGGCGGTTTAGGATTCCCACGTTCCCCTGCGCCGCCTCCTTCCTTGAGGCGGCATTAGGAAGGGAGAATGGAGCCGTGGGCGCCAAAGCCACGTGGGACGGAGTGGTTCTGCTGAATCTGGAGAGCTAAACTTTTCTGGAGAGAAAACTAGGGCAATGCCACCCGCCTTCGCGGATCTCTGCTAAGAGGTGGTGCTGATGAGGAGGGGTTATTTGAATCTGCCTTACCAGAGCGTGGAAATGGGATTCTCATTCCTATAGTGCTCACTGGCCATACTGGGTCAGGGATTCTGAAAACTGAAGTCAAAAAAGGTAACTTGTCCAGATTTTGTCTTAGGGGAAGAACTGGAACAGAGCTTTGCGTGGACTCAAAGAGGCTGGGGGAAACACAGAAAGAACTTGGGTTCTAATCTGAGGCGTCCCACCCATTATCAAAACATCAGTTAAGAAGCTGTTCTAGTTAGCAGATGAGGCATCTTAAGTGTGCTTGGTTGGGGGTGATTAGAGAAAGCCAGCAGAGCACAGATCTTATCAGCATCTAAAGATTAAAAGATGTGAGAGCTACTTTGGGAAAGTGACCATGGTATTTTTTTATTTATTTGTTTGATTTTTTACATGGAAGGTTTCTGTTGAAGGGTAAGGCCATACTATTCTAAATCTAGTGAATAAACTGACATTTGCCAATATTTCATCACAAGTGGCAGCTCTCCTGCGGGGCTTGGAAGTTTTAGTAGAATGAGCAGCAGGAGCCACTGTCTTTTGCTTATAGCTTCACTAGCTTATTCAGTGGCAAGTAAACACTTGGCAGTAAGTCCTTCCTAGCTGGAGGGAGGACAAAAGGGAGGGAACCAGCCTGGTCTCCCATGACAGAGATTTCCATAACCTGGGAGCCACCACCGTGAAGACTCTCTCCCATGTCTTCACCAAGTGTGCTCATGAAGGTGATGGAAGCAAGGAAGATACAGTCTTTCAGGTAGTCTGGACCGAAGCCTTATAGGGCTTTATAACTTATGACCAGCACTTTGAATTGTGCCTGAAACCAAAGTCTGTTCTGTGAGATTACCACCTATGCCTATTTTTTTCTTTCCTTCTTTTAATTGAAGCTCAAAGATGATCGCTATTTGATCATCATCACTATTTGATCATCAAAGATGATCACGCTCAGGACATCCACTGGGTCCACCTAAAACTTGCATCTTTCTCCCTGCTACACCAGTTTCCTTTTCCTTCCAGTCAATCTGTCACTCACACCTCTCAGACAGGGCACCTTGTTTCTGCCCCGTTATTTAGCTATCGGTTTCTCCTCTTTCATTTCCTATTTACCTAGGCCTCCCAACAGTAACAGAGATGGAGAATCTGTAGGTGTAATCTAGATAAATGGAGATGAAGTGAAGCTTTAGGCAAGAGGGTTAAGTTGCATAATGGGATCATCAATGAGAGTGGCTAAGGTCACTTAAGAGGATAGCTAAGTTCTGATCTCTGAGAATGCCTGTGTTTATTTACTGATTTGTGATAACTCTGCCTAGCCTTGCCAATTTTCCTCTCTTCTCTCTTTTCAAATAACAGCACAAACTTGGAGCGGAGAGGCTGTGTAAGCCTGTGTGGTGCTGGTTGTTTTGCCATAGCTGGTATGGTGAGGGATTTGGATAGTGTTGAGCTGAGTCACAGAGCAGGGATTAAAAAGGATCTGAGGTTAAGAAGGATGAAATCAGTACTTACACTGACATATAGAGAGGGGATGACACCAAGGATGAAAGCCTCTCCTTTGAGCACCCAGGTCACATGCATATTGTTATTCTATTGTAGTTAACAAGGTTTTACTGGATTTATACCATGACAGCTGCTGGAAAACAATTCTGGTTTTTTCAGCCTCCCCTGAAGGCACCAGATCCTGTCTGATCTTGGAAGATAAGCAGGGTCAGCCCTGGTCAGTACTTGGATGAGAAACCACCAATGAATACCAGGTGCTGTAGGCTATACAATTGGCCCTCCACATTTGACTTTCACAAATTTGATTACATGTGAGTTTCTCCAACTGCTCCCCACTTCACTTCAAGTGCCTTTTTTTCCGGGGGGGGGGACCTTCCCTCTTGGTGGCTCCCATCAGACCACACAGTCCTTTAAAAACCTCCCTCTCCTCCTCCTCCACTAACTGCTGCCTGGCCAGCTAAGGATGGACTGAAGTCTGATTTCTCAGCACCACAAACCTTCTCAAAATGCCCACCCACACCCAAGGAAGGAGATTGGTGAGAGAGAAGAAATATAGGCCCACCATGCTGACCTACCCCCTTTCCCTGACCCGGTTTGGAGTCTGGGTGCCCACTTTCCCCACTATGGCCATTTCTGCACTAGACTGTTATAGCGCTATTATTCCACTTGCAACATCCTATGGAATCTTGGGGTTTGCAGTTTTGGGAGGGGCCGGGTGGCCCCTCCCGAAACTGCAAACCCCAGGATTCCATAGAATGTTGCAAGTGGAATAATAGCGCTATAACAGTCTAGTGCAGAAATGACCTATGTCTCAATCCCCTTCCCACAGACAAACACACGTTTAGGTATTTGCAACTTCCCCACTTTTGAAGGAGTCCTGTGCCCCTAATCCTAGTGAATGTGGAAAATCAACTATTTCAGAGGAAGAGACTGGCAAATCAGCTCTGAGTATTCCTTTTCTCTAAGAAAACCCTATGAAATTCGTGGGGTTACCTTAAATTGACAGGTGACTTGAAGGTACATGTGCATGTGTGTGTACCACACACACACACACACACACACACACACTTTTCACCAACATTCCTCTCCTCTGTTAAATTGTTCAATCTTAATGTTTCCAATGCCTGTTAGAGTGCCTATAACTTGGTATTGGAAACTCACTAGGTGACTGTAGGGAGATCATACTCTCTCAGAGGAAGGCCATGGCAAACCCCATCAGAAGAAATCTTGCTGAGAAAACCCTGTGACAGGTTCACCTTAGGGTTACCATGCATCAGAAATGACTTGAAGGCATACAGCAACAGTAACTTGGTGTTCTGGATAAATTATGCAAAGAATAGAAATATGCATTTGTTTACTAAATGCTTTAAACAGTTCTTTACTGTTTGGTTTTTTAAAAAAAACTGGCATTTTGATAAGGGCAGAAATGATAGAAACAAAAAAGCACACTAGTTTATTAAGAATTCTGGCTTTTTAAACATGAGAATTGTGTTGGTAGAGGGTACCCAAGGCTGCCCCCAGTGAAAGCAGGATTGGCTGAACAAACCAGGAACCTACCACCTGAGGTTTATTTGTCATGACATCCAAAGCTTGCACTGTGGCTAGAAATAAACTAGGATTTGGTGTTGGTTTATTTCTCTGGATTGTTGGGGAAAAGACAAGAGAGTATGCATTTCTACATGGCAAAGACTATTTATTCCTATTCTCAACTTCCTGGTCTTTGTAGAGTCGAAGGCTTTCACAGCCAGAATCCATGGGTTCTTGTGGGTTTTTTGGGCTTTGAGACCGTGTTCTGGTTGTATTTTCTCCTGACGTTTCACCTGCATCTGTGGCTGGCATCTTCAGAGGTCTTTGACTATTTTTTAGGAACCTTTGACAAAGCACATTAGCAAAAGACTTTTGGAATTTCAAGTAAACAGTGTGTTCTGGATCATACCTGCCCACATATTTATTCACATTTTTTTTAAAAAAAAAACAAAAATTCTAGTGAGACAGCACTTGCCAGTGCAGAAGCTTTTTTTTCCCCCAGCAGGACTCTGGCGTGATCATTTTATCTTTACTTTTCACCAGTTTATCTCAAATGGGCATTAAGCTAACCAGCCTGAAATTTGCCTGATTCTCCCAGATCCCTTTCTTTAAAATGGTGTTATAGAGGCAGTTCTTAGGGACATGTTGTCTATTTTAATTAGAAGATCAGGAGTCTCATGTTTGAGTTCATTATGATAGTCAAGTGATTTGATCTCATCAGGCAAACTGCCTAGGCTCTATCACACCACTCAATACCTTCTTAGAAACATACTGTGAATAAGTTGAAATCAGATTTGTGCTCAGTGCAGTTTCAAATCCCCAATGAGGCATGGAAACTCACAGTCATTGTCTCTCAGCCTGACAGAGTTCTTTCCTGGACTAGTCATTCTGTTTCAGTTTGAGGAGGAAGACAGCTGTGTTCACTATCTTCAGCTCAATGAAAGGTAGTATCTAAATATAACCACTCATTTACTAACTAAAACATAAACAGGCCTCTTGCAGAACTGTTCTTCAAGTGTCCCTAGTTTGGAATCTCTTGTATAGCTCCTTGAATTAACCAAGGACAGCACTGTTACTGGGGTCTTCTAATGGAAACCTTATCAGTCGTTATGCTGGATATTTTCGATCGTCTCCGTTTACTGTTCCTTGTCCTAAATGGTTGATATTTTTTTTCCCCCCTTCTCACCCGGCTGTCCTTCATTCTGTTCAGAGAACATTGCTCAATATCAGTGTTCTAGTGGGACATGTTGGTAGCCTTCACTGTTGGCTTGCCAGGCAACAGAGTTGCTTCCTGCTCCACTGTGTGAAGATCTCTACACCAGCATTAGATCTTTACATGCATTTGGTACTTTATGGGGTGAACCAATTCCCTCATTTAACAAAATTAAGTGGTTGGGTGCTTGCTGAGAAAGCAGGTGTATCTTGCCACTTGGACTTTCTTCATGTTTATTTTCCATTTTGTATATAGCCAGACAGCTTCAGTGGCATCTGCAGAGGATCTTCACAGCTTCTGAAGCTACATTTGATTACTTATGACAAAAGTACCTTTATTTTGAAGCTTGAACACTACAAGGACAACAGCTCCTTTGTTTTAATCCAATATATCTTCCCACAGAGCTCAAAATTAACTGTCTTTGTGGGAATGCCAGTTACACAGCTACCAACTCCCTCCTCCATTGAAGGGCTTCTTTTAAAACACATCATTGCCTCAAGAATCCTACTCTTTAAATTCTGGGGTCCTGCCCCCCCTTCTTTTGTTTTGCTTCACTTCAGTTGGCTATTGCAAAGATGATCACAGTAGGTCCTGTGGTATTGTAACTCAGGCTGTGTAAAGGAAAGGGGAAGAAGGTTAGTAATCTGGCAAATCATGTTGTGAGATTGTTTATGTACATTCTAGAAAATGTGCAGGCTAAAAGCTGGGAGGAGGAAGGGCTGTAGGATACCTCTCGTTTGGTGGAAGAGCTGCTCATGGTGACCATTTGTCTCTGGCTTGATGTGTTAACAAAGCGTGGGCTAGCCAAAATATATGGAGGGATGGTCTTTCTCCACATGAATCTGCTTGATGCTTAAGAGCTTCTTTAAGTGTTCCTTCCTTTGATAACTCTGCCTTCTGGGTTTAGACAGGTTGCTGACATAAAGAGAGTCTTTTCAGCTGTGGTTCCCAAATGATATTCCCTTTGTAAGTGTAAGCATGGCTTCATTATTTTCTTTTAGATTCAACACTAAGTCGCTTCTCTTCCTTTTGGCTTTTAATGCAATTCGGCTTTTCCCCTTTTTAAAAGAGTCCCCCCACCCCAATTCATGAATGTTTTGCTTCAGTGACCTCTCAGTCCATCAGTGTACTGTTTTTGTGCTGTCTGTTACTGGTTTTAATACTGTTTTATTGTTTACAGTCCTTCAATTCTTTTTTTTTTAAAGGATGATTTATTTATTTATTTATTCACAACAGGCGTGGGGATCATGTGGCCCACTCAGGCTTATTGACCACTTTCACTTCTGGATCACAAGACAAATATAACACAATCTTTTCACATATTAAAAAAAAAAACCATGGCAAGCCAGACACCTCCCCCCGCCCATTTAGGGCCAAAGATTCAATCAAATAAGATGGTTTCATCTTTCCATTGGAACCATGATGGCCTTGTGAACCTCTAAGGAGAAAGAATTTCATCAGTTGGATGCCACCACTGAAAAGTCCCTTCCTAATGTTACCACTAGCTCTATTTCTTCAAATGGTGGAACATGATGAAAAACCTTCACTGAAGATTTTAGCAAGTGTGCAGACTGCAGTGGAGGAATGCAGCCCTTCAGATACTTTGAGCCTGAACAAGAACCTAGGTCTTAATGTAAATAAATGTGGTTTAGAAAATCATTTGTAACTGGTTACACCTGGACAAAGCTGAATTTAGTTTGAAATTATCCAGGATTGACTGATAGGGTAAATGTATGCTTTTTGGATGCCTGCATTATTACTAGTCCAGGAACCACTTTTGTAAGCTGAGCGTGACTCAGAGGCCTAGCTGGTAGATGAAATCATTGTTCTTTTTTCATTTTGCAAATATCCTTCTTCAGGCTCTCCACCTTCTAGGGATTTTCTTTCCAAGGTTGCATGAGAATTGAACAAAGTAGCCTCAGTCATTTCTGCTTGTCATGCACAGCTGAAGGATTTGCCTGTGCTAACACTTCTGTTCATCATCTCATGGAGAAGCGATCTGTATGAGTCATGAGATTATGCATTGCAGTGCCAGTGTTAGTGTGCGTATGGATATGGTCAGCAACAGATTGTACTGCATAAACACAAGGGAATTTTGGGGCTCATAGAAGCAGTGTTACAATCTAACAGAAACAATGGTTTATTAAACAGAAATCATAAAAGTGGACATGTAAAACTGTTGTAATATACAACTAAATATATCAAGCATTTTTGGGCAGACCTATGATATCTATATGAATAGACCTCCATGTGTGTGTATGTGTGCATGCTAGCACACATATATGTGCATATAAGTGTAACAGTTCAATAACTATAAAACCTAGAAACCTGAAACTTGGTATGCCTATTAACGTGATCCTAGAGATATGCACTCCAGGCTTATGTGAAGTTTTAAAAATGGATTAAAAAATGTCAATCTGTCTAAAGATTGTAGTGCCGTTTTTAGTCTCTAGGTGGCAGATTTCTCTAAGCATTGAAGAGGAAGCTTCAGTCAGGAATAACATATTCTCTTTTCTAAAGGGCCTCTAGGCAGCTCCATGCCAGATGTTACTTCTGCTTTTCTCAGACGCTTCAAAAGTTGAGGGGATATTTTCTTCTGTCCTGATGAGAAGCGAGGAGCATGATAGGCTGAATGAGAACCAAGGGGGAGGGGGAGAAAGACCAGCAAGAAAAAAAACAATTTGGGGTAAGGAGAGAGGAAAGAAGAAACATAGGGTAGGTGAAAGATTACAAGTGTAGGGGAAGGGAAAGAGCACCTGAGTGCAGAAGGATGAAAGAAAGACCCTTAGCCGTGTGGGAGAGAAAGAACAATAAGATAGGTGGTGAGTGAATTGGAGAGCAAGACCACTTGTATCTTTCAGTGGGTGGATAGGTGGGAAGAAAGCAAACAGTTGGTTGGGAAGGAAAGAGCACCAATGTATGTGGTGGACTAAACCATGTGAAACTGAGCTCTTTTGCTTATTTACACGTGACGTAACACACAAATCTGACAGAACTGAACTTAAACTTGATTGATTCTGGAAGTTGTAGTTAAAGAAAGTTTCTAGGCTGTGGAGAGGTACCATAGATACCTGGAAGGCCATATATTTTGCACACAGATTCCATTCCTGTCATCTATAGTTTAAGGATTCCTGATACACCAGGACTGAAGAAGATACTTTACGTAGACTTTGGAGAGCTGTAGCTTGATGTTGTTCTGCAAAGAGTTGATCAATTCTCTTTTGTTGGTGGTCTTAAATAGCAAAGCAGCTTCATATCTCAAATTGACAGGATCACATATTGCTCTCCTGCTTTCTGGATCATGAGTTGGACTTTGTAAAACTATTTTCTCTTCTGCCACATCTGTATCTTTGCCTGTATTGTTAAGTCAACTTTGATTTATGGTGACTTGATGAATGGGAGGTCACTAAGGCACTTTATCATCAACAGCTCTACTCAAGTCTTGCACACTCAGGGTTGTGGCTTCCTTGAGTCAATCCATCTGTAATACAGTCTTCCTCTTCTCTTACTGCTTTCTGCCTTAACAAGCATTATTGTCTTTTCTAATGATTCATGTCTTGATATGTCCAAAGTATAACAGTCTCAAGTTAGTCATCCTGGCTTCTAGGGTGAGTTCAGACTTGGTTTGCTCTAGGACTCACTTATTTCTCATTTTAACAGTTCACAGTATCTGTAGTACTCTTCCCCAGCACCACATTTCAAATGAATTGATTTTCTTCCTGTTAGCTTTCTTCACTGTCCAGATTTCACAACCATATATAGAAATTGGAAATATAATTGCATGGACAATCTTAACTTTGGTATTCAGTGATATACCTTTACATTTCAGGATCTTGTCTAGTTTCTTCATAGCTGCCCTTCCAAGTCTAGTCTTCTGATTTCTTAACTGCAGTCTCCATTCTGAATAATGACTGAGCTGAGGCATGGAAAATCTCGAACTGTTTTGATGTCTTCATAGTTTGTTTTAAAGTTATGCAGATCATCTGTGGTCATTATTTTTGTTTTCTTCATGTTCAGCCGTAAACCTGCCTTTGCACTTTCTTCCTTGAGTTTTTTTTCAGTAATCGTTCCAAGTCTAATAGCAGTATGGTGTCATTTGCGTATTTTAAATTGTTGATGTTCCTTACTTCAGTTTTCACACCTCTTTCCTCTGATTCTAAACCTCTTTTACAAGTGATATGTTCAATGGTGATAAAATGCAGTCTAGTCTGACTCTCTTGCCAATTGGAAAACTTCATTTCTCCATATTCTATCCTGATAGTAGCCTCTTGTCCTGAGCACAGGTTACATATCATGACAATCAAAGATAGTGGCATAGCCATGTTTAAGAGTGCAGTTAAAAGTTTTTCATGATCTACACAATCAAAGAGCTTGCTGTAGCCTATAAAGCACAAGCTGATATTCTTCTGCCTCTATACGTGTCCATATATATATACACACACACATAAACATACACACACACACACACACACATGCGCGCACACATATACATATACATGCACACATATATGTACTTGTGTATGTATGCGCGCGCGCGCACACACACACACACACACATTGGGGAACTTGTGGTCTTTCAGATGGTCTAAGACTATAGCTTCCACTATCCCTGATCATTGGACATGCTGTCAGAGGCTGATTTGGAGTCCAACAATATCCAGAGGGCCTCAAGTGTATCTCCCCTCTGCATGAAGGTTGTTTTCAGTGCAAGCTCATGCTGTAATAAGATGGCAGTACTGCAAAGACTTACCGGGGGCTGAGCCCCATTAGACGTAATAGAATTTATTTCTGGCTAAACAAGATGGGTTGCCTCTCTTTGAGTCTTGAGGGTATCTCTTAGGTCTCTTGCTTTTCTTCCAGGCTGCAGAACTTGCAGTGTCATTTGCGAACCCAGCATTTGGAAATGTATGGAGACAATAGCAGTTAGTATCCTCCAGCAAGTTTGGCTATGCTGGCTGGGGGCAATTTTGAGAGCTGCAGTTTGAGCTGAGTAAATCCTGAGTTTGGCTCGTAAACTTTTATCACTGTCTGCTCTGGGCAGCATCTGAGAGTGCCAAGTGAGGAGACTAAAAATGAAAGTTGGGTTTATAGTGAATCTTGCTGAGCGCCTGCCATATTGTTCATTAATGCCTGGACACTAGTAATGCCTTGAACGTGAAGCAACAGTGTGGGTGATACAGACGGTTAACTTGCTTGTTAAATTAACTGCCCAGGCTGTGGTTCAGTTGGAAGAATGTTCTTCTGTACAGAGGTCTTTCTCTGTTGATTATGTCCATATCTATAGAAGAAAGGTTTTGTGTTAGTTGCAGAACAGCAACTCCTTCTTGGTTATTTGTTCTTTGTGACGTGGACAATCTCGGAAGGCAGGAGAGGAGGGAGTGTGGTGATAAGGGAATAAGAGGGTTGTTTCACACACATAGCTCATATTGAGCAAATCCAGTCTCAGCCAGATTCTCAGCTGGTTACACCAGGGAAATTGCATCAGCACTCATGGTGTTACTCCCAGCCATTTGTACTTTGTCCAAGATTTGGATCAGAGCTGGATTTGATCCCCTGCCAAAATTTGGGCTCTTGGCCTGAATGTGAAGGTAATATTAATGTGCTGGGGACTGAAAGGGAGAGCAGAGCCTTGACACATCATTTCTCTTCTGTATGTGTGTGGTTTTCGTAAATGCTATTTACTTGCTTTTAACTTCAGGGAATCTTTTTTTTTTTAATTGAACTTTTTTGCCAGGCTGAAATCCTGGGAAAGCCTGCAGGTTTGCTTGGAACTGAGGGTCACTCCTGAGGCCGCTTTTCTAGGCTGAAATGCCTTTTCTGCGTCCACTTAAAAGATGCCTTGCCGGACAAGGGTTAACAATAGAGATCCTGCCATTTTCACTCCCTTGTGCCAAAAAAACTTGGACCAAATGGATTTTTTAAAATGCAGGTTTGTGAGCCAATGCTGTGGATAGAGTGTTAAATTTGGAGGGGGATGAGAATCAAGTTGAAAACCTTGCTTAGCCATAAAGCTCACTGGGTGGCCTTTGTCAAACCATTCTCAGACTGAAAGGCTTCACAGAGATGTTGTAGGTAGAAAAGTGGAATATGTGATTACAGTGCCAGTAGTGCTCAGTTTGGTGAAAGCATGCAGGTACCCTAGCTTGGAACCTAGGCTGTCTTCCCCACAGTCCGGACAAGGTATTTTTCTGGACCGTGATTTCCCAAATCCCCCTGCCAGCATGAACATTGGCCAAGCAGGCTAGGAAATTCTGGGAGACTGGAGTTCAAAAAACTAGTTTTTCCTAGTTTTGATTCAGGGCGGGGATCAGCTCCTTCTTGCTTTTGAACTCTCCCATCACACGTCTTTTCCCTACTGATTTTCCTTTGTGCTTCATCTCTGTGAAGAGGATATGATCTTAATTGGGACAGAGAGGCCTCTTTGGCACTCTTTGTGTAGAGCTAATTTGGGCTCATCTAACACTTTCACTTCTTGATCACAAGATAAATATAACACAGATTTGCAGCTTCAATCAGGAGGATGAACAGGAAGGTTTGTTGGCTGGCTTTTAAATTAAGAATTCTGGTGCACTTGCCAGTTCAAACAAATTCTTAGTGTGGTGATGGTAATTCCTCTGATTCCAAGTTCGTGTGTATGTAATGCTGTAATTGCTTCTCACTCGCGCTCAGAATCTCCATGAACATCAGAGCCTCCGTATAGATCTAGATCCTTCTGTATATGGCCTTCCAGATGTTGTCAGACAGCAACTCCCAACAGTTTTTAGCAGCATAGCCAATAGTGAAGAATGATGGGAGATGTAGTCCAACTACATCAGTTTGCACCCCTGTCTTAAACCTTTTCCTTTCTGGATTGCCTTTCCCGATTCTAGATTACATTCTGGTTGTCCTTCTTCTAGCTCCTTCCAGTTCTGGATTACCTCCTTAGACTCCTCTCCCACTCATCTGTGTTGTGTGAAAGTCTCCCAGCGTCCCGTCCCTCTGTCCTGCCATGCTTCACCTTGGGCAGCTCTTTCTCTCTTGGTTCCTACAGCCCCATATGCTCCAGTGGGTTTGCTAGTTTACGGTTCGCTGTACCTCAGCAGCAGGGCTTTCGGCTCCATTCACAGAATTAATGGTTGCTGTGGTGACGGCAGCTGAATCCCACTCTGGGTCTTTGCAGTCCCCTTGGGAAAGGGATTAGAAAGCAGCACAAGCTCCTTGGCACCTGTCCATCTGGCGGGGCCCGAAGCCGGACTAACTCCTAATTGGCAGGGTATCTAAATGGGCCAGAGCCAGCACAGCACAGTTGTCAGTTTCAGAGAGAGAACGAGAGAGAGGTTATTGCTGAGTTAGCAAGCCTAAGCCTGTTCAGAGCATAGCCACAAAAGAACAGCACAGAAGCCACTTGGGTTGTAGAGTGGTTGAATCTCACACACACACACACACAAACACAGGGAGAGAGGGAGGGAGAGAGAGAGAGAAACTGACTGGAAGGAGTCAGCAGTTACTGCTGACTTAGCTCTAAGGCTGCTCTAAGCAGAGCTACAGAACAACAACACAGAAACCACTTCCTTCTGACATTTATTTAATTTTATTTAGCTCTGTACATTGTTGTTGCCTGAGAACTCAGGGTAAAGATAATATCACAGATACGAGAGACAGAAGGAGACAGTTTTCGGATGCTTATTGCATCAGGCTGGCAAGCACAGAGCATCAGTTAGCTAATACTTTTAAAACTCATGAATATTCAAAGTTAGTAAGGATAAGAATACGGAAACAAAAGTTTACTTAAGGAGAGGTTGCTTTTGTTTTATTCTAAGTAGTCCAACTGATGTTTAATAATGCAGCATAAGCAAAGGGGTTTGCAAGAAGTTATTTTACCTTCAATCCAGCTAGGCCCCTAATAGAGTTAGGACTTCCATTTTTGCCACTTATCTGGACCTGAACCAAACCAACCCATACTGCAAATACAAATTGGGGTTTGGAAACCTGAATCACTAGTGCTGTCTCATAAACATGCATTGGGAAACCAAAATGGATATACGTTACTTGTTTGTTTTTCACACCTTGCATAAAATTTGGAGATATAATAGATCTCAAGGAGAAGATTAATGTAACCAAATTTCAGATAGGTAGCTTCAGGGGGTTCGTGCTAGGTATCTGTAAAACTTGCTGTTCTTCAAAACATACAAAACAATTTTTAAAAATGGTTGACTGTCAGAACAAAACCAGTATGAATTGCTGTGATGAGGAATCTCCCACTGCTGTTGCACAATTAGGGCAAGGGGCACAGCATGAGGAGGTACAAGATACTTTCTATGCAATCCTGCCAAATTATTTTAAAAGATAAGTCATGCTAAGAAAGCAGATTAGATGCTTAACAGCACCTAGGGGCAATTGGGGTGAGGAAAATAAGTTTCAGCACTTAAAACACACAGAAACTCATGATTACTACTGAGATTAACAAATTAACAAGAAAGGCCAATAGAGGATTAAGATATGCTTTTCAACACAACAAAAGGTTGTGAAATTAATAAACAGAGACTGAGCTGAGAGGACAATCAGCCACCTTCCAAACCTTACCCTGGCTCTTTCAACAATTTGATGCTAGTAGGTAAATCTAGCAAACAAAGAAATGCAGGAGATAATAGACTATGTAACCTGACCCGTACCTCCTAAACATTGTGAGTGAACAGTGCTAGTGAGATTCTTGCCCTAGATTGCATGTTAGAGTTTACAGTGAGCAAAGTCCAGCTCCCCTCCTCCCCTTTAACATTGTACTACCTTGGTGTTTTCCTGTATGGTCTGTCTGGCTTTTTTACCATTTATTTCTGAGATCTGAATTTGCAGACTGGTAACAGTTGCTTCAAATGGTACTGTTCCAATCTGGAACTGAATTTGTCAAATGAGATTTCATCTGAAATCTATCACCTATCTATATTGGTATTTGAGATTTGGCTGATTCAGTTGCAGACCTCTTCTCATAACATCATTGTTGTGTGTTGTTGTTATGTGGCTTCAAGTCATTTCTGACTTATGGCAACCCTAAGGTGAACCTATCACAGGGTTTTCTGAGGTTGAGAGTGTGTGACATGCCCAAGGTCACCCAATGGGTTTCCATGGCCAAGCAGAGAATCATACTCCAATCTCAATGATCATAGTTCAATGCTCAAACCACTATACCATGCTTGCTTTTATCATTACACATGCACAAATCATGAATCTTTTGCTATGCTTTAGGCAACCTCCAGTTTAGGAAAAAGATGTTCATCTGTCCTTCCTTAAGTGCTAAAGCTGGAGAAGACTAAAAAGGGATGTAACATCGTGGTAGAACAAATCCTTTGTGTAACAAAAGCCCTAGGTTAATCTGGCATCCTTTAGTCAAGGCTCAAAAAAAGTCCTGTCTGCCACTCTGGAAAGTGACTGCCAGTTAGTGTAGATTAACATTGTCCAACCTGCTGCGCTTGAGGTGTATTGGATTACATCTCTTATCATTCCCAGCCAGCATAGCAATGGATGGAATTTGTAGTACAACATAGCTGGAGGACACAAGGTTGGAGAAGGCTGGCATAGCTTATAATAAACTAGGTGGACTAATGATCTGACTTTGTATCAAGCAGATTTTTATGCTCCAAATTCCTTTGGTTGTCTAGAAATAGAGCAGGGACTTGAGAAAACAACCCTCATAGCACTTTGCATCTCAAACCAAGGAAATGAACACACCCATTCACACTTGATGCAAAGATTTTATTAGTACTGCTTCTGCCAATAAAAAATTAAACCTGCTTAGTGGGCATGTCCTTATGGCTGTAAAAATACTAAGATGCCTCACCTTGTGAGGGAGGCAGTTATGCCACAGTTGAATATAGGTGTGGGACAGCTGCTATGATTTCCCAAGTGATTCATCTGAGAAAAGGAATTTATTTATTAAAAGGTTTATTAAACTCATGCTTCATAAAACCAAAAGATGATGCAAAATAAAAAAAAGCATTACAGGCCCACATAAATCTACACAAATAAAAATAAGCAAGTTGTTTCTTTAGGTTAGGTTTCTGCAGCAGTTGAAAAAAACACAGTTTTGGGGCTGGTCATGGTGTTTGCGGGGACTCGGGGAGGTATAGTCCAAAAAGTAATGTTCAAGATCTTAATAAGACATGCCTGTTGTGATGATGCATTGGTAGAGTGTAATGGTTGGTTTGGGTTTAGATTCAGAATTATATGGCAGCTATACAGGATTCTGAGCACTGTAGTACCAAAAAAGTCACTGTTCCCAAGCCCTGAGGTTCTGTCACATGTATCTTGATCAAGTTAAAGCCCCCTGTCCCAGGTAACAGAGATTGTCCATTGCCTTTATTCCAAGTTGCCTAGCAATCCAGTTTCCTACTGGCAAGAGGTAACCTTAAGACATAAAGAAGAGGCCAAATGCCTGCAGGTGCCAATGGTAGAATTTTCTGGTGGCACAATTACCATTTTTAGTTCTGGGCTGGACTGATGTGGAAGGAAGAAATGCTCCCCGATGATTCCATCTGCATCTTGCCATCTCAGCCTTCAGAATGGACGGGGAAATAGCAGAGCAAAGTTCAATATATTCCTCAAAAATAAATGTGCTGAAGATCACAGTCTAAAGTGGTATAAATCAGGAGCAATCTACCTTACTGGAAGGGATGAACTGTAGGAAGGCTAGACCAAACAACTCTCCTGGGTTATGTAAATATTAAATTAAATTATTTAATTATATATTAAATATTTATATAATTTAATTGTATATTAAATAATTTAATTATATATTAAATTAAATAATTTGGAGACAATGGTAACCTGCAGCTGTAATGGTAACTGTTCAAGAGAAGGAAATAAATGAATAAACATTATGGAGGGTGAGAAATGTGAAAAATGCATTGGAAACATCCTCCAAAAGGCAGATTCAGCATCAAAATCTAGATGATTCTGCACTTGTGTAGCAAGCTTATAGATGATTTGATTAAGATATAGCCCTGTCTCTATGAAATTTGAACTGATGGTTTTATTTTGGGTGCAAAGTGAGGGGAAATGAAGACAATTTTTCTGAAATCTTTGAAGATCAGACTGCAATTTATAGCTCCAGAGTAGAGTCAGAGATGCCTAAGTTTCCTTCTTGTTTTGAACTGAATGAGCAGCCAGATGCAACCTGAACAATGTGAGGTACAACCTTAGCTCTATGGGGTTAGAATTTTGTTCTGTTAATCTGTTAGCGGCATACACATAATACCTCTTAGGAACAGAATGCTGTCTTAATATATTTTTGGTCAGCTTTCCTCTGGGTGATACTCTTGGCTTCCGCAATCTGAGAAAAAGCCACAGGATATCTTATATGCTGTAAATCATTAAAAATTAAATAATTTGGAGACAATGGTAACCTGCATCTGTAATGGTAACTGTTCAAGCAAGCCTTCCAAGAATCAAATTTTCAGTTTTTTTCTTGAGATCTATCTCTCTATCAATATATAAAGTTCTTTTTCTCAAGTTTCTACACAATATCACCTGCATAAAGACTGAATCACATTATTTGCTGTATAACAGAAACTCAAAAGTGTTCCCAAGAGGTTTAACAAAGCCTTGGTTTCAGAAAGAAACTAATTCCGGAGGTGGTAGCCATTGTATGTGCTGATACACGCATGTGTGGGATACCTGCATATCCTAGAACAGAGATGTGTGAGATGCAGCCCAAGGCTGAATGTGGTCTCTCTTTTTGCAGTCTCTGGCCTGTCTTTATTTGTTTATTTCCCACCTTTCTTATGGTGAGAACCCAAAGCAGCTCACAACAGTTTAAAACAAAGTTCAGCTGAAATCTTACTTTACAAAAGTTAAAAAAAAAACAATTAAACAAACTGGTCTATTAAAAAGAACACAGCTAAAATAATGTCAAGCACATTTAAAACATAATTAAAAAGATAAAAATACAGCATACTACTTGAAAAAAAACTTCTGCTACGTGTTTAAGAATCAAAGGCCTATCTAGATAAAAATGGTTTTGTTTGCCAATGGAAAGATAGCAGAGAGAGACAGCCAACCAAACTTCCTGTGGGTGGGAGTCCAAGCCAAAAAACAGGAGAATTGCGTCTCCTGAAACCCCCTTTCGGGTTAACACAGTGGTAGGCATCCTGAAGTCTTCTTGTATGTTGATGAAATGGAGAAACCCTACACCACACAGGCTTACCTGGCATACTCAATCAGAAGTTGCAGTTCAAGAACATTTGGAGGGCCACCCCAGTTTAATATTCCCCGTCCCCCAGTTTACAAAATCAGAAGCCACTTATTCGGTTATTTTGTCTGGTATTTCTGTGTAGCCATGTAGCCCCTTAAGCATTCTAGGGGCAGAAAATTGGCCCCTGCACCCACCACAGTGGCCACCTCAGCACTATGTAGAGTAACCATTAGATGGGAAGCATTTGAGCTGTGTCACTCGGTGGTCTTGCTCTAGTTCATTACCCACAAACTGTGTACCAGTGATGCAGACCATGCAATTAGAGAAATGACATTTCTAGCAGGTGAGTGAAGCACAGGCTTGCTGTGCAAAAGCCCCGTTAGTGCTGTGTCATACTTTTCTAGGAGAGTGAAAGCTAGTTCACGAAGCCTACCAGGGAGCAGGCTTGACCTAGATAATTGCCTTCATCCTTTGCTTGCACTTGGTCCCCTTCCAATTAGCTTGTTAAAAAAGGAAGTGATTTCAGAGTGCTAATGAAAATAAATTGATCACAGCTGTCCCACAAACCACAGGGTGCAGGAGATGACAGGAAGACAGAGCTATGCCAGCTCCAACCCAAGAAGCTGGAACATAGGTGTGGGAAACAAATTCATTGAGTAGGTTATTACAGCAACTGAGTCTGGTCAGAGTAGGGTCACCTGAGAAGATGTAGCTGAATAGAGAGGCAGGACCTGCAAAGAACAGCAGCATGTTCTACTTACTTGGAGAGCCAGCAAGGGCATTATCAATGTGGCTGGCATTTGGAAGGAACTGGGGTGTCATTTGGGATATGAGTTAGAAAACACCCTTTGGACATGTCAGGCTACAACTATAATCATCTCCAGTCAGTGCAGCTTCTAGGGTAATAGGAGCTGCAATACAACACATTGGGATGTATGTGGAGGTAGTACATTAGAGGAGGCTGGTATGGAGCATGCTAAGAGTGCATTTTCCTCCCTGTCTGAAGTTGAAAGTATGTGTGGTGGTGCTATTGGTGGGGAATGTATATGTATGTCCCTTTCTTCTAGCACCCATCATCATCACCATCGTCGTCATCAGTTTATTTATTTATATAGCATTATCAGTGTACGTGACACTTTACAAGAAAAACAACCAAAGACAGTCGGTCCTGCCAAAGACATACAATCTAGAATATATGTATACACACACATACAGAGGAAGGAATAATAAAATATAAAACTATATATACAATTGTAAAACAAATCATCTAGATGAAATGCAAAAATACAGTATGATGTAAAACAAACTGACAAATATATGTAATCAAAATATACAAGGATATAAAACAATATTAGACTAAAATTCCAAAAGCTTTGGGAAACAGTTTTTAACTGAGATTTTAAATTAATGAGGAAAAGAGCAGTCTGCAAATGTATGAGCAGACGTGTCAGTATCTTACCAGCATGAGTTCCTTCAGCTTAATTCAGATTTAATGGCTTGTAACCATAGGTCATCATCGTGTAAAAACAAATAGGTTATACAAATATCAAATTCAAAGTTAAAATAGAAAATGTAACATAAAATTTCAAACACCATTTCTAATGCTGCTGAGCGTACCAGTAAGAAAATATACAGAATGAAGCCATGGGGCAATAACACTTAGCACTTTTGGGAATGCCTCAAAACTTGCATGGGCTTTTGCTGACGCCATTAAGAAAGTTCCAGCTCTTCTAGTGATACTAGAATCTTTATTAAAAAGCAGAAATTCTATTTTTCAGCAGAGAGACCAATTGATTTTAATAGATAACCACCACACAAGGTATTTTTCTTTGACAAAGGACAACTGTGCTAGCCTGAGTTCCTGAATTCAGTGGGGTATCAAAGGGAGTGAAATATTTTTTTCCATATGTGTGCCAGTCATAAGGTGGCTGATGTGTTTGGAAGTGGGGTTTGTGGACGTATCTTCCCACTCTCCAAACTAGCCTCAATATTCAGGGCAGCTGGTTTCCTCTGAACAGGAAAAGGTTGTGATGTTTGTAGTGCTTTCCTCATATTGTATCTATTTACAGATATGAATATGAGCTGGTCAGATACTGCAGGAGTGCAGAAGCAAGCACACAGGTGATATCAGATCCCCCGTGACACCTCTCCTGTCCCTCCATACCACTGTATCACCCCTCAAATACTCAACAGCTCTCTTCCAGCTTTTGTTGCACACAGTCTGCTAGTGTCCTTTTGGGCTGAGCAGTTTCACCTTCTCTAGACTGAGATGACTCAAACTGCAGGTGCTTAGAACAGCTGCCAGCTACCCATTAGTATACATTGTCCACCATCAATAGCCAGGACCAATGCAAAGGCCTGACAGCATAGTTCGGAACAATATATAGTTAGCAAAACAACGTGTGAAAGGCAATCTGTCCCATTACTCTATTAAATGTAGTGCACAGTCCAGCTTCTTGGCATGCTGGATGTAAAAATAGCATTTCTTTTGTTCTTTTCGATATGCAAAGACAGCACAAGCTGCTTCTGTCCTGCAGATGCTTTTAATACTACAGAAGATTGGCACAACATAAAAATAATTTCCTCCCTCTCTCATGCTGTGCTGATCCCAAATAAATACAGAGCAGATGCACAACTATTCAGATTAGGTGTCTTTAATGGAATGAATATTTTAGAAAGCAGTATTTCAACCTACATAGTTGGGAGGGGGACTTGCCTGAGGAAGACTTCTGTGTGACCTGGAAGCTTCTGCAGACATACCAGTATAGCTGGGCTAATAAAAAGCTTTTGCTGGAGCCAGTGGGGAATCTGAGCTGAATTTTCCTACTTTAGTCTGAATTGTAGAGTGTGTTTCAGCTTCTACTGGTCACTGTAGCACTTACCGAATAGACAAAGCTTCCTCTCATTTACTTCCCAAGGACATTCATTTCCAGAGTACCCTCTTTTTGTAAACATGTCGAGCCAGAGATCTGTAATGCTGAAGCTATAAAATGGACCTTCCTACTAATTCACAAAGGTGGTCAACACTTTGAAAGGTCAAAGAGGAGGAACTTGTGTTTTTCATCTTCCCCAGTAATGATTCTTTTGCTTTTTACAGTCTTGTTATAGGAAGATTCATAGTCTTGATCTAGTTTTAGGCTGTTAAAAGCAAAGAAACTGGACAGTTTTAGGGTAGAAAACTCCTTAATGCCTGGCTGTCTACTTTAAATGAAATAGATAACTTCGGATTGCATGCTTTTAATATTTCAGATTAGGGTTTCATCATTAGTGGTGAGAATCTTCTTGGTGTTTTACTGGTGATAAGAGTGTTTATGAGATTAGGTTCAAATCTGGGCAGGCTTACAGGAGATCCATTACAGTCATATCCAGCTTGTCCCACTGACTTCAAGGAATCTCATCTAACAAAATCAGAGCAGAGTAGTAAAGAATTACTTGTAGCAAGTTACTGTGGTAGCTAGTTATTTTTTGCAGTAATTAGGTGGAATGGTGTTACTTTTTTTGCCTACAATGGCCAGGACTGTAATTCACAACTTTTCAGTGTAGTATAATGGCAATTCTCTCTGTTAATCTTTACAAGGTGTGCTCTGATTCAGTCATAGTGATAGGAGAGGGAGGAGGAAGGGTCACATGGATAGTGATGTGATAGTGAGGAGAAGAGGAGCTAGCAACAAGGGGGAATGTAGAAGCAAGATGGAGGAGGAGGAAACACATTGAAAACAAGAGCAGAACTCAGGTTAGTTGGAATTTTAAAAAAACACACTTTTAAAAGTTAGTTTGTCTTTTCATCTTTCCTCCACACTGCCCAAATGAAAGATACTCCTGGTGCTGCCAGAAAGAGAGAGAGGCCATTTCTGCACTGGACTGTTACAGTGCTATTACTCCACTTTCGACATCCAATGGAATCCTGGGGTTTGCAGTTTAGGGAGGGGCCTTTGAGAGAATATTCCTGTATTTTTCAGTGGTACAATAGTAGCAGTAATGGTAACATATTAGCAATGAGTAACTGAGTAAGTTACTTTTTGGATTGCAGTAAGACTAACACGTAGTAACCTTTTTAGGTAATCCAAGTAATGACAACATAACCACTTCCTTTTTCCAAAAAATAACATTCTGAACTCTGAGCATCGCTATGTCTGGATCCAGATACTTAATTCTATGCCACCACTTGCTGGTACCAATTTTACCAGGCCGGTTTCGATATCAGAGCCAGATGACCTTATTTTATTTATTTGCCTGTCCCTTAAACAGCAGCAGGGGATGGGATAACTGGCAAGTGTATTTGTTAGCATCTGCAAAGTCTACCCCATTCTGATTCTTCTGAAGTCTGTTTTCAATATTATTGTTTGAAACTGTAGTTCCAAACATCTGTAATGCAAATGAAGAAAGGTTAACATAATTTAATAAAGAATGCAGAAACGACAGACAAGAGCCAAGCTCTTGAAATTAACCCAGAGAACTCACTTCCTCCCTAGGAACTGAGTGTGTTATCTGTCCCCGAAGACATTTGCATTCATTGTTAGGATACAGGCATATGCACCTGTGTCTTTGAAATGCAGTACTGGAAGTAGCCCTGAAGGACAGCAGATGTTGAATGCACATGCCAGAAAAAGAGATACCCTTCCTATGCCATGAACCTGGGGTTCTCCAAGTCAATTTGGAACCAATAGCTCATGGGCCAGACCCAGTGCATCTTCCTTTGGGGCTTGATTCATGTTCTTAAATTTCATGCTTGTGGGATAGAAAAGCTGGTGCCTCTTAGGAGAAAGCTTTCACAGATACTGTTTCAGTTGCTCTCAGTCCATTTCACACTTCTTTTTCTTGGCTCTGAGTCATGGAGTCTTTCTACATTCGCAGACAAAGCTTGAATGTTATATTTTGTGGGACAGGAATTTCAGTTAGTAGCTATAGGAAAAAAGGGGCTAATTTTGACCTGAAATGCATTTACGTTCTACTGTTAATATGCATATTGTCTAATAATGTATAATGCTCTGTAATGTACAGGTCCATCACTCTGATGTTTAATTCCCTCACAGTGATATTGGTGCATACCACTAGCACCAAGCTGTGATTTAGGAAAACACATGTCATGTGAGGCTATGCTCTACTCATTGCCCTCTTAGACCAAAATCCTCTTGGTAACTTCTGCTGGTGTAACCCCAGGTCACAACAGTGTAAGTACTTTTCTAGGCATTGGCCAATGAGGTATCCTGTAGCTCCTTGTGCAGCATCTTTGCCCTCAGATACACAAGAGCAGCTGGGGCCTTCCAAGGGCAGCTCCATCACATCTAGCCACTGATTCTCTCTAGGGTGCACATGGGAGCCATCCAGCTATCACTGTGTACCTGGGAACAAAGCAGCAGCGTTTGCCTTTATTTGGGATGGTGATAGCTGCTGCTTCTGAAATGTGCAGAATAGCTGAATGACACCCATATGCACCTGTGTCTGATGGGCAAAGTTGTGCTCAGGAGCCTCTAGCTGCTTTGTGCAGCTGAGGAAGGAGAGGAAACAGCCATCACAACCTCCCTGAGCACTGGTGAAGCCCTGCTGGTGGAGATTTATACTGTACCTGCACCTGGGTTTTATACTCTGCCAGCAGTCCTATTAGGTCGCAGCTGTAGCTTTTGTTAGCTGTAGGCAAAGGGTAAAAACACTGTGTGTGGCCTTGTAAGCTAGTTGTGCATCATGCAAAAGTTGGCTTTGCCCCATTACCCAAACCTGTTAGGTCTAGCAATGGCAAAGCCAAGTTCTTTGCATAGCAGCAAGTCTAAGAAACTGCAAGTCAATTTGGAACCAATAGCTCATGGGTCAGACCCAGTGCATCTTCCTTTGGGGCTTGATTCATGTTCTTGCAATATCATGATTTAATGTGTATGAACATTGTCATGAACTGTTTTTTTCCCCCCTTGTAGCTGCCATAATATGAAGTAGATGTGAGACCAGGCCAAAGAACTGAGAGGGAGTTTTGCTTATACCTATTTTTTCTTCTTCTTCCAGCTGTTAAGAAATAGAACTGGGAACAATGGAAATAGAAGACAGATATCTGGTTTGCTGGTTTCATAATAGAACCAACATTGCTTTTTTGAGAAAGGGATCTATCATTCATAAGACGGTAGGAAAAGAACAGTTGATAAATACATTCAAAATAAGTGATGAAGACTGGGATGGGAAGGGGGAATAAAAAAATAAGCAGTAAGCATTATATTCTCTATAAGTGACTGGAAGTATGGAGGGGAAATAAAAAGAAAGTAATAAGAATGGAGGTAAGACTATCACGGGAGGGGGGCAAGAATTCTAGAGAGAAAAAAATTAAGGATAAAGGAATGAATAGTACAAACAGCTGCATGAGAAGCAGCAATAGAATGTGTAGACTCTTTAGTGGAAAGTAAGAGCATCAGTGAGATCTTGACCATATTAAAATAGAAAAATATTTATAGGTGGCTGTTACTCTTAGAAAGTGTCTAACTTTCTGTGGCCCATACCTAGGAAATTGACTTATATAGGTATGTCTTAGCTAGTAGAGTAGATGTGTTCTTGGACCAGAATCTGGGACATTTTGGATGCAAAATATGTACTCTGCTGTTGGGGTTCAGCCTTTCTCTAATTGCTTGGTTTCCTTGATGTAGAACAGAGCTGGTGAACATGTGCATACATAATTTTTACTTGATACATTTGCTATGGAGAACACTGGTTTATCACTAGTATGAACTTAACAACTGGGATTACTTTCAGCTCATTGTTTTGAGCACTATAGCTTGTACAAGAAACACAAAGGCTCAGAACCCTGGAATCTACAAAACCTAGAAGCTGTCCCCCTTGTATTAATAGGCATTTCCTCTTGCAAATTCCTGAGGTGATTTTAAAAAATTCAGCTACATTTGGGACGTAACCTTGAAGATATCCCACAGGAGCTGTCCTTTCAGCACCACCAATGTAGGTGACTGGAGACTGAAAATGAAACGTGCATCTGTTGGACTGAATTTCTCTTTTCCGTTGCTGAATCTGTGTTATCAGTTTGGACATACCTGCATACTACTCATCTGTTCATTTTTCCAGCTGGGAAGAAGACAGGAGGTCAGCTGTTGTTTGTAAAGCCTTGGAAAATGCTGAAATACTTGCTGCAGGCAGCATATCTACCCAAAGGCTCTCCCTTTTTTTCATAATTCTTTTTCTGCTGTCATTTAGAGTTGCATATCGCCTTCAAAACACCTCCACATTTGCAGCTTGCATGTTCTTCAATATGAGTCTAATTTCATGCCTCTTAACTGTGGTCCAGACCAGGCAGCTCTTAACTGTTTGCATGCAAAATAGATCATGCTGCCTGAATATTTCCTGAATATGATTAATGGAGACATTTCTCCACGTTCTTTTTTTTTTTTTAAAGACACATCTTATGGATGCTTCTTTAAAATGCTGGTGAGAAAATGAAACATACTTCCTATTTGCACATTACCCTGTTATTTTTTTTCATTATGTCAATTTTATATATAAGATAACTTTCATTATTTGTAAACTACAGTGCAGAAGTATTCTGCAGCACTGAGCCCTGGAGGCAACACAATTTAAAGACACCAGCAAACTAAATTAGCCGTCGCCTCCTTTCACAACTCCTTATATAAATAGCTGCACTATAAAAAGTCCTTATTCATGCCCCTTGCCAGTTCCTTTTCAGTAGATCAATGGGGGAAAGTGCTTAACAAGCTTAAGCATGCTGTTTCTTTGGATGGAGTGTTATCCTGTGTCATGCGTTATTAGCATCCAGGTGGCTTTGAGGATTCATTCTCCACTTGCTATTGTAAGGGTTGTCAGTTCAAAGCCCAGGCCTATGAGTGGAGTAGGAATGGGGTGAAAAATGCTGCAGATGAAATGTCTTTTGACACAGACAAAAGCATCACAAAAGCTGTTGGTATGCTTCAATTTTGTGGGAACACAGAAAAAGTACAGAGTAGGGCATACAGCGTAGTATTTAGTCTCCTGAGCATCTCAGCTTGCTTGTTTGCTTTTTTCAAAATTGTATTTTTAATCGCTAATGGCCACAAATATGTACTTGAAAGTATGTGAGTGGATGGTGTCTCCTAGTGGGCATCCACTAGCATAATTGGAGTTTCTTTTCTTCCCCTTCTTCCTGAAGCCATCTACGCTGAGCAAAATCTGGCTCTGGAGAATTTCCCAGCCCTCCAAGCAGATACTAAAAGTCTACGTGAGGTTGCGGAGGAATTGCCTCCTTTCTGGTTCTGTCAGCTGAACAGCCCAGTTGGCTGTGGCTCACACTAGCAGAATTGTGTTGTCAGGGACAGAGGCCTGCTCATACGTGTTGTTGTTCTTTGTGTGTGCCTTTGAGTTGTTTCTAATTTATGCCAACTATAAGGAGAAACTATAATGGTGTTTGCTTGGCAAGATTTGCTGAGAGGTGTTTGTCATTGCTTTCCTCTGAAGCTGAGAGAATGTCACTTGTCCAAGTTCACCCAGTGAGTTTCCATGGCTGAGCAGGGATTCAGATCTTGGTCTCTGAGAGTGCTAGTCCAACACTTAAATCAATATGTTGTGCTGGCTCTTGCTCATACATATGTTATATTGCAATCTCATCTGTAGAACTGAATATCCCTTCTTTCCTCCAGGGTACAATGGCTTCTTTGTGATAAGCAGCCCATACAGAAGGAGGGGGTGCTAAACGTTTGATTGAATATTCGACATTAGGGGTGAATAACAGAGAAGGCAGGAGTGCCTATATGCAACAGTAGGAAGAGGAGTTTAGAATAAAGACCTGTAGAAAGATGTGACTGGTCTCTCTGTTGTGCCATCACAGTTGCCCTCTTATCTTGACAAAAGCACTGTGCTTCTGCCCGCTGTGAAAGAAGCAGAAAATCACCCACAGGTAGCAGGTTTTCCCAGCACAAACAGATAAAATAAGCTTGTTGAGTAAGATGGACTTGCACAAAAAGGTGGAAACTTGTAATTCAGGCTTTGCCCTTGTTTCACTGAGTGTTATCAGTTGCTTCTGTAGCTTGTGATTCAATTGCCTGGGCTTGCTCTGAAACCTAAACAGAAGCTCTCAGGGTAAAATCAAAACAGTTTCCTGAGTGGTCCCAGTATAAAGGCAGCAGGCATATGTTGGTAGTGAGAGCCTTCTAGATACTTCATTTTAGTCTGCATCTCTCTCTGCTTCATTGACTCTACATCTCTTCTCAAATCTCAGCTGAAAACATTTCTCTGTCCCTGCTTCCCAGCTCTTGCTCCTAATCTCTCTTCTGCTGCTCTGATTTATTATTTAGACCTGTTTCTTGAGGAACTGCACTCAGAAAATAATGAGTGGGAGCATCTTTCTTTGAAAGAAGAAAAAAATAAAGTGAAGAGCAAATACAGTCATCACGCATGGGAACCAGTATCAGCTCCATGCTTACAATAGGAGGTACAGCTAATACCCAGAGGACAGGACCAGCATTCAAAATGACCACAACAGATTGGACAGCTGAGCCAAAACTGACAAAACTTCAACAGGGATAAATGTAGGGTGCTACGTTTAGGGCAAACATGGTGTAATGGTCTGAGTGTTAGACTACCACCCTGGAGAACAGGATTTGGTTCTCTGCTCAGCCATAGTAACCCACTGGGTGACCTTGGGTACATTACATACTCTCAACCCCAGCAAACCCAGCAATAGGTTTGCCTTAGCGTCACCATAAGTTGGAAATGACTCAAAGGCACACAACAACCACAACAGCATTTAGGGAGGAAAATGAAATGCACAAATATAGGATAGGTAACACCTGACTGGATAACAGTAAATGCAGCAAAGATCTGTTTGAGGGGAGTGGGTCTTAGTAGACCATAAGCTAAACATGAATCAATAATGTGATGTACTAGACAAAGAGTCATTGCAGTTCTAGGCTGGATCAACAAAAGTATAATGTCCAGATTGAGAGAAGTAATAATACCACTCTGTTCATATTTCACATGGAATGTTGGTCCAGTTCTGGACATCACAGTTCAAGGATATTGACAAGCTAGAACATGTTTAGAGGAGGGTAACCAGGATGGTAAAAGGTTTGTAAAGCAAGCCCTGTGAGAAATGGCTTAGAATCATAGAATCATAGAGTTGGAAGAGACCAAAGGGACCATCAGGTCCAACCCCCTGCCATGCAGGAACACACATCAAAGCATTCCCAACAGATGACCATCCAGCCTCTGCTTAAAAACCTCCAAAGAAGGAGATTCCACTACATTCCAAGGCAGCGTATTCCACTGCTGGACAGCTATGACTATCAGGAAGTTCTTGCTGAGGTTCAGGTGGAATTTCCTTTCCTGCAGCTTGAATCCTTGTCCTAGTCTCTGGAGCAGCGCAAAACAAGCCTGCTCCCTCCTCAACATGACATCTCTTTAAATATTTAAACATGGCTATCATGTCCCCTCTTAACCTTCTCTTCTGCAGACTAAACATATCCAGCTCTGAGCTGTTCCTCATAGGGCATGGCTTCCAGACCCTTCACCATTTTGGTCACCCTCCTCTGGACATGCTTGAGCTCGTCAATATCCTTCTTGAATTGAGGTGCCCAGAACTGGACACAATATTCCAAATGAGGTCTGATCAATGCAGAATAGAGTGTTACCATTACCTCCCTCAGTCTAGGCACCATACTCCTATTGATGCAACCAAGAATTGCATTGGCTTTCTTGGCTGCCTCTTCACACGGCTGACTCATGTTCAGCTTGTGATCTACTCCTAGATCCCTTTCACATGTACTGCTATCCAGCCATGCATCCCCCATCCATATTTGTGCATTCCATTTTTTCTGCCTAAGTGTAGGACTTTGCATTTCTGTCTGTTGAAATTCATTTTGTTAGCTTTGGCCCAGCTCTCCAATCTGTCAACGTCATTTTGAATTTTGATCCTGTCTTCTGGGGTATTAGCAACCTCTCCCAATTTGGTATGATCAGCAAATTTGATCAGCATGCCCTCTACTCCTTCACCCAAGTCATTGATGAAGATGTTGAATAGCACTGGGCCTAGGACAGAACTCTGTGGCACCCCACTAGTCACTTCTCTCCAGGATGAAAAGAGCCATCGGTGAGCAGCCTTTGGGTTTGGTCCCTTATGGCATTGTTAGCTTGGAGAAGAGAAAAACGAGATGATGTTACAATAGCCATACTTAAATAACTGAAGGAATGTCATACAGCTTAGGCCCAGACTATTTGAACAACTGGATCTCCCTATTTGAACCAGCTAGAGCCTTAAAATCTGTGAGAGAAGGCTTTCTCTTCATCCCACCACCATCCCAAGCTTGCCTGGTGAGGACATGGGAGAGTGTCTTCTCAGTGGCTGCTCCCACCGTGTGGAACGTTCTTCCATGGGAGGCTAGGTTGGCCCTCTCCCTGCTTTCCTTTCTTAGGCAGGTAAAGATATTTCTTTTTAAGCAGACCTTCAATGGATGAGCTGGAGACCTTTTTACTTATTTTTAGCTGTTTTAAAACAGCTACTGTTGTTATATAATTTGTATATCTTTAATGTTTTAATTGTTTATATGCTTGTAATGGTTTTTACCTTTTGGAAGCCACCTTGGGTCCCATCCTGGGAGAAAGGCAGCATAGAAATGCAACAAATAAATAAGTAAATAAACAAATGTGAAAGACTGAGCGAGCTTGTTTTCAGCTTTCCAGTGACTAGAACATGAACCAATGGGTTCAAATTACAAGAAAAGAGATTCCACCTAAACACTAGAAATAACTCCTTAACTGGAAGAGCTGTTCAGCAGTGAAATAGACTGCACCAGAGAGTGGCAGAGTCTCCTTCTTTGGAGGTCTTTAGACAGAGGTTGGACAGGCATCTTTCAGGAGTGCTTCACTTGTGTCTTTCTGCATGATAGGGGGTTGAACTGGATGGTCCTCAAGTTCCCTTCCAGCTCTATGATTCTATAGTCTCTGTATAAGTTACTGTGATATGGTGAGCTATGTGCGTGGTGATCTTGCAGCTGTTTCTAAAGGTGAAGCCATAATTTGGAGATGGCTCAGCATGATTCATGTTGGTGTACATGTGCCCTGTCTCCTGACAGTAAAACATTGCCAAGATAGCTTCCCATCACATGCCCTATCCATATGTACATCGTTATCCTTGGTTTTTCTATTACAATGGCTGAAGTGTATAATCTTAGCATCTTACTAACTTGGAAGCAGGGTCAGCTTGAACAGAGTGAGGCAGCTGATTTTGGGTGTCTAAATTATGGGGGGGAGGAGCATATAATCATCTGATTCATTATTTTTGTATTTTTGCTCTCGGCAAGAGGATTTTGTGGGATTTTCTGCCTTATGTGCCTAAATAGCACAGTTAGCTTGGGGAACTATGCATTTTGAATGGAAGGTGTGTGTGTGTGTGTGTGTGTGTGTGTGTGTGTGTAATTTGCCATTTTGCATCAGGCAACAAAATGTCTTGGAAGCACTTTTTTTCCCCAAAAGATCTTTGTTAAATTAACTTACTCTTTTTCAGCTAACACAGACACACCCTTCCCAAACCAATGCCTTCAAAGAAAGAGCCATGGTCATCTCCCAGCCTAAACAGACAACTGTGCCCTGGTAGCATGTGACCATCCCTGGGATAGATGGGATTTTGGAAATACACTGTGAGCACAAAGTCTGGCCTTACCCTTAGTTGCCCATTTTGGTTATTTATTGTATTGTTAATAGGTTCCTCAACTGTATGATGTTGAAACTGAAAAAATATAGTCAGGAGTCTGTCCTGTTGTTAATCCAAATGCATGCTGCAGTTCAAGGTGACCTACAGAACTGGAAAAACAAATATTATTTCTGTGGTAATCTGGGTGTAGATGAAATGGTCCCCTTACCTTGCTTGTTAAATGGAAAAGGAGAAGGCTGCTCCAGAACTGCCAGCAACTGATCAGATGCGAAGTGACGGAAGAGCTTGTATGCCCTACTATTTTGCAGTGACAAGGATTATAAGTGAATGGTTATTCATCTAGGGATGTAGAAAGAGTCTCTGTACTTCATGGGAAGCCATCTCAGTTAAATATAGTTCCTTTAATGAAAGATTAATTTGCTGTCTGATATGCAAAATTAGTGTCCTATAATCATAGAGGTTTAGGAGTATTTTAAAAGTTAATCTATTCCAGTTTCCTCCTGATGAAGGAAATGCTTAGCTCCAGCATCCCTGGTCATCTTGATCAAGTTGGTCCTCTTGAGAAAAGGAGTCCACTACCTTCCAGGGCCATTCTATTCTACATTCTACAGCTCATGCCATCAGAAAATTCTTCTTCTTATTTAGTCAAAATCCCCTTTCCTGTACTTGTTCGTTCAGGTCTTCTGATTTGGAGCAACAGAAGACAAATCTCAATCATTTATCGATGTGACAGTCCTTCACATATTTGAAGATGGCTATTGTGTTGGGTTTTTCTCAGGCTAACCACAATGAGCTTCATCAGTCTTGCATGCAAGATGGTCTCCAGGGTACTCACCATCATGGTCATCATCCTCTGGACGTGTTATAATTTGTCAATACACTTCTTAAACACTGGTGCCCCAAACTGGACAATGTATTCTGACCATAGCAAAGAATAGAATGTTACCATTATATCCTCCTATTTGGATACTATAATTCTGCCAGTGCAGCCTCAAACTGTTTAAGCTGCTGCATCACACTGCTGATTCATGTTTAGCTTTTGCTGTATTAAACCCTCTTGATGGTTTTTCCATATGCTACTGTCAAGCTGAGTGTAATCCAACCTGTACTTGTGCATCTGTTTTTTTCCTTCTTAAATCCAGGATTATATCTCTGTTGAAATTCATTTGGTTAGTTTTGGCTCAGTTCTCTATTCTGTTAGGTTCATCTAGAACTTTTTGTCTGTCTTCTAGAGTATTGGTGATCCCTCCTGTTTTGATATTGTCTTCTCATCCAGTGTCATGTATGGAGTCTCTACTATTTCACTTTCATACTTATTACATGAGATGAAGCATCTGGGCAGTGCTTCCTTTTTCATCCTGACTAAGGCGAGTCAGCTCAGAATGTTCTACAATTCCTTCCTGCTGAGTGAACTTTTCCTGATGCAGGCTTTGAATTCCCTGCATGAATGAGATTAATATCATGCAACTTAGCCAGTTGTAATGTTTACGCATGCTAGTGCTAGATTCATCAAGGTTCATACAACCACATATGGGATAAACAATAGTGTAGTCTGTAGGATAAATGGAGACTGACAGGTAGGTGGCTGGCAGGATACCTTCAAGTGATCCCTTAGAGTATAGAAGGGAGGTATAATGTAGGTGGGGCTTCTGAAGATGGCCATCCAGATGTGCCCTAAAACAAGTCCTTTTCCTTATATCTTGGCAGCTCAGTATTAATAGCAAGACAGGCCCAAGACTGTCTTAGCAAACTGTCTCCCTCCACCTAATGGTAGGGGCTGACCTTGATCATTAGTGTTCAGGATTAACAAAAAGGATGATTTTCTTTTTCCTGCATGATATTGCATATGGTCTTCTGAGCCTTTGAGTGCCTCTTTCCTCTCTCCCCCTGAAAAGCAGCTTGTCCTATACTCCTACTCATAATAAGTAGAAGAAGAGCATTATGGCTCATTGCTTCCAGTGTAATCCACTTTGGGTTGTTGTTATTTCTATTTGAAGCAGGCCCTCTCTGATGAATAAAGTCTTTCCTTCCATAATTTTATCTGTTTTCCCTTCTTCTTGAAGAGGCTTGCTAGTCAAATGATTGAAAGGAGCACAACATTTGAAGATGGACCAAGTGCTAGCAGACAACACTGAAAGTCTGTGACCATTGCAGAGCAAGGCAACCGGTGTGTCCCAGCTTGCTGTGCTTTTTAAAGATTAAATGCACTGCCAGTTGATTCTGGTCTGGGATTACAGAGCTGCTATCAAACTGAGTTTTACTTTGTTTTGTCTTTGCATTAGTTGTCCTCTGATGAACTTCAAAATTCTGACCTATATTTCCCTTCTCACTTAGAAGGGAGACATTCCATACAGGGCTCAGCACTGTGTAACCTGTAGTTATTTGGCATCTGACTTGGCAGCACAGCACTAGCTGGCAGGCAGTGTATGTGGGAGTTTCCATTACATCACCAGAGATCCCCTTTGCCGTTCCCTTGCTCTTTCCTCCTCGTCTAATATTTTGCTGTCAGAATCTTCATGTCTGGGAAAGGCCACTGTTATAAACTTCCCTGGCACAGTGCTTTAGCAATGTTGTGCACTGAGTGCATCCTTCAGCATCTTGCTGTTCTGATTCTTTGTGTTTCATGAACAGCAGCAGGTGCCGATTGCACCTCAGGCTCTAAAGCATCAGGTATGCTTTGGTTCTCAAATGAGAGAAAGCTGGTGAACCAGAGAGCCCAAGATAATAAAATGGTCAGTATTAGCAGATGAGAAAATGGGAGGAGGTGATCACATCAGTGACTGGAGCTGATTTAAGAGGGTATCTAAAATATACAATGAAGTATTCTGTTGTCCAGGCAAGGGCCAGGTTAAGTATGCCAGACTTAGCTAATCAAGAGGGTACAAAGGAGCTGATGTTGCTCACTAGAGTTGCCAGACTTCAGGGCACCAGCTGTAGCTGGAGGGGATTGCTATGCTTCTCTAGGTCTCCAGGTAGACAGACAAATCTCAGGGCAAATGGAACTGAAGGAAAATAAGGTTTAATTTTTATCCTAGAAACCTATCTCCATCCATTCCCATCTGGAGCCGTACATAGAAGTATCTACGGACTGAGCCAGACAGACCCAAGTGCTGTTTTTGTGACCTCAAAGCAGTGATGTAGACTTGAGTCGATAGACTTGAACTCAAGTCGGACTTAAGTTGCTTCAGTGACTTGACTCGAACTTGAGTCAGCCAGAAATGATACATTGACTCGACTCGACTCGAGACTTGTATATTTTTAATGACTGACTTGCTGCCCTTGGTTCAGTAACATAACGCATTCTCCAGAAACCTTACGACTTTGAACAATGGCTCCATCTCTTTTTACCTACTGGTCACATGATTATCTGTCTCAAGCCCAAAGTGTGGGCACATTTCTCAGAGGGGAACAGCAAACAGGTTAGGCAGTGGGCTTGAGATCTGCTCAGCAGCCTATCCCTGCTACATATTGGAGGAGCCCTCTAAAATGTTTCCTAAGAGCAAAAGACAAGACTTGCTCCCAGAGTGCAGGGTGCATTTCTCAGAGGGGAACACCAAATGTGTTAGACAATGGGCTTGAGGAGGAAGGATCTTTCCTTCTAAAGCTTTTGAATCTTCAGTAGTGAGGAGTAAGATAGGATCCTATTTCCCACTTCTGAAGCTGCAGATGACACAATTGCAAATGTGGAGAGCTGACTCCACTTAAATTGTTAAAACTGACTTTATTTCACTCTGTTAAATAATTCTGGAATTTTGATTGGGGTATAAAGTTGGCTTCCAGACTTGAAACTTGACTTGAGACTTGACTTGAAAGTATCTTCAAGGACTTGAGACTTGACTTGAGACTTGAAAGTAGAGACTAGAGACTTGACTTGAGACTTGGAGTAAAAGGCTTACATACATCACTACCTCAAAGCATCAGTTTTTAGTTTTTTTCCAAAAATATTTTTTGCCCCAGAATGCCCACTAGATGGTATGAATGCATTTCTGCCATGTTCTTGCCCCACTGTTGAGCCATTTTACACCCAGGACAGGCTTTTTTCTAAGTTAGAAAATGAACTTCCCGTCACTTTTTGTTGCTAAAAAAAGGCCTTTCTTGGACTTAAAATGGCCCTCCAAAACTTGGCAAAATGCCAACGTGGCCCCTACAGGGCATTTGGGGGCAAAAATGGTAGAATTTTTTGAGGCGGAATCTCCTGAGTAGCTAATACAACCCTCCAGCCTCTCACTGTTTCCAATCCCTGTCTTAAAGGATGTGAAAGATCTTTTTTGACATAGATGATGAAAGTGAGTCAGACTTTTGTTTGTGGATAAACAGACCAGGCTGCTAGCTACATGATTCATGCTGATACGATCGTGTAGATTATCATTTGTCCATTATATGGACATAACTAACCCAGTTGTGTGACAGGTCAGAATTTGGGAGATTTCTTCCTGCTGTTTCTAGAATATATTTCTTCCTCAGATTTTGTCTCCCCTGCCCACCAAGGTGGTAGCAGGATCTCAGGAAATGAGCCATTGGGAATAGGATCTGTGAAGTACCACTGAAAACAAAAACAAGCAAACAACCCAGAGCAAACTTCCTCTCAGGAACTCACTCTGTTTCCTGCCCTCCCAGATGGAGCAAGGTTGGAGCCAAGACAGCAGCTGGAGGAATAGCCTGAAGAAAAGGTTGAGGAAAGCAAAGATAGAGGGATGCATTTCTTTATTTCATATCTATCATCCGTCTGTCCATCCATCCATCCATCCATCTCTGCCCCTCCCCCCCTCTCTCCCTCCCCCCCCCTCTTAAAAGGGCTTGATTTTTAAGGAGCTATAGTGCTCAGTGGTCTGAGAACTGTGACGAGGATGACTGAGCTTGCATCATCCAAAAGGCTTAGCAGTGTAAATTAGCTTAGTATTGGGAGGAGAAGCTGCTTCCCAGCTGTAGAGTAACCACTTGGCAGACAGTACAGAATCCTCTGTATGTGTATGTGTGTGTGAGAGACAGAGGGAGAAGGATGTTTGGGTCAATAAACATCTGGTGAGAAATAGGATTTGAACTCCCAAAATGTTGCATTCCTGCACGGAGGGATCTGAAGCATGTGAGTGGTGGTGACTCTGTGTAGCCCAAGGTTTGGGTAAGTCTGCCCTTCCCCCTCCTTCAGTCTCTTCTTTCCAAGGGCTGCTTATGCAGGGGCTGCAGCGCAGGAAGGTTGATTCAAAGGAGTCGCAGGAGTCTCTGGTGCTGCAATGCAGGAAGTTTTGTAAGGCAGTGGGGCCTCCTCAAAGCAGAAAGTGGTCACAGTATCCAAAGTCCCTGTGTTTGGGTGGGGCTCAGACTATATTGAATGAAGAGCCTGAAGACCTTTGGATCATTAAGCAGATAAGAGGCAAAGACCTGAAAATGGGCCTTCTACAAGGGAGCTTTGGACAGGTCTCTTAGAAGAACAGAGCTGGGAATTAGCAAAGCATTGTATTATTGGGGATATGCACAGTTGCAATGGACTATAGGAATTAATGTACCCCCATTTGGTCAGCATGGCAGCTTTCTCTGTTCCCTGCCCCCAGATAGATTATTAGAAAGCTTTGATGCTCCTGACCCCACTCGTATTTACTGTGGAAAGTATTCATGTCAACAAAATCAGTAATTGTTCAGCTTTACACTGTAAGCCCCTTGGTAAAGATATGTGTCTTGCTCACTCACAAAGTGTACTTGTAGACACGGATGGTGTTTAAACAAGCCCCATTGTTCACATTTTATAGACAGAAAGCTGAGACCCGTGAAACATAAAAATATATGTCCAGTTTTGTGACTAAGTCTGGAAGAGACCTCAAATACCTTGATCATTTTCTCCAAACAGAATGGTTTTTTTTGTGGTCTTGAATTTGCTGCGGTGTATTTGTTTACTATAAAGTGGAGAATGTGACCTTGCTACCTATACCAGCTAGAGAGAGATGTTATTTTACCCATTCCTTTCTCTCTTTCCAGAATGAGTTGTTAGTAACTGGGCTGGTCTTGCAATGACATTTTGTTGTCTTCCTTTAACCTGAATGATTTTCTTATAACTGGCAGAGAATGGAAAATTACTTTAGTAATCAGTTCTTATAATTCGTTGCAGTGTTTTAAAAAGTAAAGGATTTCTTTCTTCTCAGTAGTGGAATAAGTATAAGAGAACATGCCAATCACCTGTACAGGGATTAAGACATGCCTGCTAATGTTTTTCCCTTTTTGTTTCTATTTATACAAAATATACAAATATACATTTGTTGCCTTTACCTGTTACATTGCTGAAAAACATATTTTGTTGCGTTGCAAGCTGTGTTACTCTGTATTGCTTTCTAGTGAGGGGTTTGGAACCTTAAGACTGATGTGAGACTGGTGTAAAAATTGAAAAATTCCTGTCAAAGTGTCACAGAAATGTCTAAAGATGCCCTTTTAAAAGCAACTAGAAAATGCTAGTTGTTACATCAAGACAGTAACTTCATTAACACTTGTGATTTTATTTTTGAAATTTAATTTTGCAATGATCTTGTTACAAACAACAACTTGCTACAGAAAGCTGAGTTACTTGTAATATTGGACTTCCAAGTGCTTGCAGTTGGCACGTTTCATCTAGGGAGATGCTGCAAAGTTCATTTGCTTGTTAGCATCAAAGATTTCCACCACCCCCATGGTTATTTGTTGTTGTTGTTTTTCTTTGATCCTTTCCCTTTCAGAAGATGTAACAGTAGTCCTTAGTGAGGATTTAAAGTTTTTTTCCCTGAGAGACAGAATCTAATCCAAAAACAGCTAGGGGGATGAATAACGTTATGTACAGGCCTACCTTGACACAGAACCTTTTGGTGTCCTGGCTGTATTATTGGGGTGAGTCTGTGGCAGAGCTTGGAGTGTGTGAAGGGGGGCAGGGCTATGGTGCAAGGGGCGTGGCCACGGTGCAAAGGAGTGTGGCTACAGGCCAGGACATCCCAAAAACATTGCTGACTGGGGCGAATCGTCCCCCCTGCCCCAATGTCCCCATGTGACTGGTGTGAGATCTGTTATGGGGGAGGCAGGCATCCCGTGGCTTTCTCTTTGCAGTCAAGCATAAGGGTGCCAGACATTAATAGAAATGGAAGTAGAAGCTGGTGGTGGAGGTGGCAGTGGTACTCCTCTGATGAATGCTAGGCAGCTGCCACTGCAATTTCCTGGAGTTCCCACAATTCCCACAGATTTATATCGTGTTGTTCCAGGACATTGTAGACAATTGCAATAGTGGCTGTACGATGCCCACTAGAATACTGCGAAAGGGGATACAGGTTAGTGGCAAAAGCATTAGCAACAACAATGCTCTTGGTGACTGCCTGGAGATGCTGGTATTAGACCCATATAAGCATACCTTGAAAAATGTGCACAGCATTATAATCTTTCCCAACCAGTCAATGAGCAGGTGAAGACATGAGCAGCTAGCCCCATCACCACGCCTTCCATTTACTAGCACAGGTTGGGATTGCCACATGGGTCAATGGGAGAGGGCAGTAAGAATTAGGCTTCCAATTACTTGACATGATGTTTTGTAAGGGGCATCATGCCCTGTAAAGAAACTAAACTCACGAGAATATTGGGCAATTTATTCTAGGTGCAGTTAATGTTGTATCACTGAAAACATAGTCATCATTTGCCTAGATAAAAAAGATCTGGTGAGGACAACCTGTCAGTGAAACTATGGCCTGCAAGCTATTGGTAGTCCCAACTAGAGTAGGCCTATTTGATGAAAGGTATTTACAAAAGATTGACTTGCCAATCAACAGTTATTTAAATAGATTAACTGAGAGCAACAATAGGATTCAGACCTATATACTGATATTCACTATGACATTTCCACACTAGACTGTTATAGCACTATTGGCCCCTACCTAAACTGCAAACCCCAGGATTCAATAGGATGTTGAAAGTGGGATAATAGCGCCATAACAATCTAGTGCGGAAATGGCCTATGTCTATTCCTTGCAGTAGGATTTCCAATGGAGGGAAACAGCCCCATGAATCCATTGTGGTGGTCACATTTCTCAGCTGCAACCAAAGTTCTGTTACGTGAGAGCATTCTTAGGTCCAACATTGGGCTCTGCTTCATTTCTTGTTCTCAGCTGATGATGTAATGAAACTGAGCATCAGAAATGTGGAAATGAAAAAAATGGAACCTTTCATTACATAACTGACCTTACTGAATCCTCAGTTTTTGACAGCAGTGTGTGTGTGTGTGTGTGTGTGTGTGTGTGTGTGTTCGTATTCTCTTCGCAGTCATTTGTGTGTTCCGGATATTTTTCTGATACCCTAAACTACTTCAGATCTGATTTAATATGTTTGATTTATATTTAGGATACTAGAATTTTTTTTAAAATGTCAACTCAAATTGTATGATGTACTATATAACTATCTGAAATGTTTTTCTTACATAGCTAAAAATAGTCAAACTGAAATGTAGCTGGCCTTCCACAATAGCTAGGGTTAGGGGCACAGGACCCCTGCAAAAGTGGAAAAACTGTAAATATCAAAATGTGTGTGTATGAGTGTGTCTGTGGGAAGGGGGCTGAGTTATGGGGAAACGAATGGGCACCTAGGGTTTAAACCAGGTAAGGGAAAGGAGAATGTTTGTGGTGCTGAGGAATTAGGTTGTGAACCATCCTTAGCTGGCGAGGCTGGTGCTGGTGGAGGAAGAAGAGGACCAGAGGTGGATTTTTAAAGGGCTGCATGGCCTGATCAGAACCACTAAAAGTGAAGGTTGCTCTGGAAAAGAAGCATTTGAGGTGACAGGGGGCAAGGGTTGGAGAAACCCTCAAATAATCAAATCTGTGAAAGTGAAACCCATAGATGTGGAGGACAACTGTATTTGATTAGGAGAGAAATTCAATAAAGCCAACTTAAAGTGGTTTAAATATTATATTAGGTGTTACATTACTATAGTACAAATTCAAATACTTATAAAATTTTAAGGACATGAAAAATCATTAGCATATACCAGTCTTAAAATGGTAAGAACAAGATGGTAGAACAAGCTGTTAATTGATATTAATTTGAGCACCATCCAAACAATTCTTTCCTTTTCCTGAACTGGTGGGCCACTGACTTCTTTTTGTGGAATGCCTTCCCTTGAGGGTTTGATGGTGCTGACATTGGTCCATTCTTCTGCTAAGTTAATATACCGCTTTTTTTTTTATCAGGCCTTTGGGAGCCTAACTTTCCCCTACCCTCATGAAGTATATACACATGTTTTCAAACCATGCTTGAAACAGGCTGTTGTAGTTTGTTAAATTGTTTGATATGTTTTAGTCTGTTGAAATTATCATTTAATATGTTCAAGTTATTGTTTAATATGCTTGTTTAAACATGTTAATTGTTTTATGTTTTCAGTTTGTTCAATTGATCTTCGTTGTTTAAATTCTGAATTGTTTTAAACAGTTTACATCAGTAATGCCACATGCTACTCTGTGATCCTTTTATGTAGGGCAGAGTATAAATATTTAAATTAATAAATAATGAATAAAATACAATGGGAGTGGTTAATTCTTAGGGGCTGGGGATCACTTTTTTCAGTCACATGAATACTCAGTAAAAGGAGACCCAGGGAGAAGCTAACCACTTGATGAACCTGCAAAATCCCTGAAACATTTAGGCTTGGCTGTAGAATTTCCAGCACTAACTTCCTCTGTATTTTTCACCTCCCAGGTTGATCCTTGCCAACTGAACTTTGCTGATGATGAATGGAACAGCCAATGTGAATGCAACCGGACGTAGCCACTATGCCTCCTCTATTCCTGTTCCCAGGGCTGCATCCCACAGCAAGATACACACGTTGGTGGCATCTCCAAAATTACCCCCAAGGCAGAACAGCTTGGGAGCTGCTCCTTCACAGAGGGCACCATCACCCAGGTCAGGCAAGGGAGTGGCCAGCTCAGGCAGTGGAGTTCCCAAAGCATCCAAGCAGAAGCTCGGTCTCAAGAAAGCAGAGGGATCTGAGAGTCATGGTGGGACAGAGGTGGTGGAGTCCAGCCTCAGCCAGGGCATAGTGTCTGGCTGCAGTAGTCCCCGGGGAGTGCAAAAGGCCAGTTCCAGAAGTACCAGCTCAGCTAAGAAGGCTGTGGTACAAGCAACAGAGAGAGTAAAGGATGCCACAAGACAAGCAGAAGATAGTAGCAGCCTTGGTGTCAAGAAGGGTCCTGGGAAGCTTAGCACTGCTTCTGAACCTGCAAAAACTTCTCATCTCCCAGGGAAGAGCCCTTCCTATCTCAGCCTGTATAGTGAGACTTTGTTGTCCAGGTCTTCAGAGGGAGGCAACACAAAGAGGCCACAGAGCTGTCCAGTAAAAGACCAGTGGGCCTCAGAAGTGAACTGGAAAGGAAATGGACCATCCAAGATGGAGGATAAACCTCAGGTGATCTCATTGGACACAAGCAACCTTAACAAGGGCCCTGCACTACACACTGGACCCATCAGTTTTTCTTCTGTGCCACAGCACAGCCACCCCATTATGGCTACAGTAGCCCCTTTCCATTACCGGTGAGTAGCATGCCTATGAGTGTGAAATCTTTGGCAAGTGTTTCTGAATGTTCATGTGAGAGTCACCCAGTTTCAACTCACATGATTAAGAGGAGGTCTCCAGGAATGCTCACTTTCCACCAGAGCTAACATAGGCAAGGCAGTCTCCTTATTCCGCAATGTACTGCTTCCCCCCCAAAGATCAGAATTTGGAAAAGTTACCTTTTTTGACTACAATTCCCAGAATGCCCCATGCTGACTGTGGGATTCTGGGAATTGTAGTTTAAAAGGTAACTTTTCTGAGTTCTGATCAAAGGTAGCATTTTTGAAATTTGTAGATGGATGCCATGGCTGGGAGAAAGAGTTCAGTAACAGGAGAACCAACTCCATGTTAGAGTCCAGTGCCAGAACCAAAATAGATATCACTATGGCGAAACTGGTCTGTCAGGAACTGAGTAGATTTATGCAATAGATTGCTCAAAGCAAAGTGTTTGCATGGTTGCTTCCCCTAGTGTCCAGCTCATCTAACATTTTTCATGTGACTGCTCAACTGAGCAGGAACTTGTTGAGGCACACTGATGGTGAGTTATGTTGAGTTGTAAGTTGGAGGTATATGGTGCAACAATAACTTAGCTATTTTGACATATTCTGAGCTCAGTGAAGCTTTATGCAACCAAAGTATTCAGTATGGCAGTTGAATCATGTGAGTTGTCAGTGACTTTTAGAAGGACCTGCACAGAAGTCCTGTACAGAGGTCACGTAGATGGATGAACAATGGACTGAATTATAAGCAATCCTCCATGCAATTTGTTCATGTTGCCACCATGTGAACAAATTTCCTTCATGCCTAAAATAATGAAAATCGCCCCAACTGGGCTGTTATTCATCCTGTAAGCTTTTGGTGTGTGTGTGTGTGTGTGTGTGTGTTGTGTGTCATTGTTCAATTTTGGCCCCCTTCCCTGTTTTTCAGGATGAAGCACAGAACATCTGAGTGGGCAAAATTGCCTGGGGTAGAGTGAGAATGATCCTAGAGGATGTGGTGGTCCCTTGGTTCCTAGAAGTTGCTCCATCCCTATATACCTGGACAAGTATGTTATGAGTAGAGAGTAACATTGACCTTATGTGTTTTTTCTGTCTACCAGTCGACAAGGTGAGAAAGACAGGAGCAATCTCCCTAAGGAAGAACACACATATGAGGTGCAGCCACCTAGCCCTACTGAAGGGCCTGAACACAGCTTGAGAAGCATAGGTAAGTAGAAATACTAGATGGACCTCTTTCTTATGGGTTGCCAATGATCAGAGTGCATGGCACAAAGCAACGCATGGCAGAGTGAGCTTGCTCTATTTTTGTGTGCTGAATGTAGTTGCTGGTAACCACCTATGTAGCCTTGACTGGGCAAAAGACATGCACCTAACCTAAAGACACAGTGAGTATTTTATACTTTTTGAACCGGCTTGAATCTTGATGCAGTCCACTAGCTTTCATCTGTTTGTCTTTGCATATCGTAAGACAGCATTCTTCATGCTTTATCATTAACTCAGCACATCAGTTGTTGTTCTCTGTAGCCCCCTTTCTCTTCTGCCTATAGTGAAAGAGGAATTCCCAGACCAATGTATGGGTTGGAAATAGGTGAATGTAAAATACAAAGCAGCCTGCAGAGGAGAATGCTGGATGCTAAATTCTTCAGATATGTGTAAACATTGCTAGTGTTGGTAGTCAGTATAGTAAGAATATTTTCAGTGATCTCTTAATTTTTTTTAAAAAAATGTGAATGATCATATCGCTTTGCCACTCAGTATCCTTTCTTTGATATGCCTGCAAGAGCATATGCACTCTTCCTTCAGGGAGAGTATTTGGATCCTGCACAACAAATGTACATTTATGTGCACATATGTGTTTGTGTGCACATGCACCCACATACCTGCCATTCTGGATTCCTCTCACACAAAAGATGCCTTTCCAGTTGCCTCTTAAAATCTGAAGCAATAAATTGAATCTGATGGATTGATGGAAAGCTGAAAAAGATTGGTGCAGGCTATATATAAATTTGACAAAGCATCTGGGGAATACTTTTTTAAGGAGAATGGGCATTGATTAGGCTGTCACATTTTAAATGTGTGTCTTTTGTGCATTTTGCTCAGATGTTCTTTTCCTCTGTGTCATGCTACCTGCCTTAAGAATCAAAGCGTTTCTTGTGAATCAGAAAGGAATTACAGAAGCAACTTTCATTGTGACTGCTGTTATTCGGTGATAATGTTCAATTTTCCTGGCACTATTAGGGGTTATTTCTAACATCTCACTATAGCATCTCACTATACAGTATTTGGTTTTATCAGGGGTAGGCACAGTGCAGCTTGTGGGCTCCATGTGGCCTCAAGTCTGTATTTGTAGCCCCCAGGGGTCCAAATTTTTTTTTTTTTCAAAATATTTCTTTTCAAAAATATTTTTCATAAACATTTTTTTTCTCCACAGTACTCTCAAATACATTCTAGGGGGCATGGAGTGCACTTACACCCTGAATCCTCCAGTACTCAAAAACAATTTCTGCACAATTTAAAAATTACCTTAAAATGCTTCAAAATGTCCACTAGAGCCTGTGGGGTCCCTTTCCATTTCCATGTTTTATGACCCCTGACCAATTCATGCCCAGGAGAGGCCTTTTCTGAAACTCAAAACATGATGACAATTCATCCCTGTCCTCCAAAGATATTTGGCAGCAAAATATTTTTTGGCTTTTTTTTTTTGGTGGTTCCAGGTATAGCTCCCCAGTGTTTAATGCAGCCCCCTAGCTTTCCACAGTTGCCCATCCCTGGATTAAATAAATACTTCTTGAAGCCTTGGTGGTGTTTTAGTCATGGATTAAATTTTCATCATAGATCAGATCCAGATGCAGATGTGTTAAGTGTGATTCTTATTGTTGTGATAAGAACAATAAGCTTAGCTGGAAAAGGACATCTAAGTATTACTTGGGTCATTATGAAGCATTGCCCATGGGACCTTTGACAAAGTGCTGAAGTGTGCAGTTCTACTGTCCAGCCAACCACACCCTTTTCTGGGACACCCAATTCCATTCCTCCTCCTTTCTGGCTTGTCATTTTCCATCCAGCACCAGACATTCAGCATTCTGTACTGAGCATTCATGTCCAGTCTTCACTGAGCACCCTGGCATTTTTTTAACTCACCTTTGTCAGATTTTTCTTAAAGATTTTAAAAATATAATTCCACAAACAATTGGGATTCCCCTTGAGCATTCTCATACCTCTTGCTTGTTATTCAGTTTCTGTGTTTTGTTTTGGCTGAGTTTGCTATTAGAGGAAGTGACACCCTGTGCTTACGGTAATACCTGTGAGAGGGCAGTCCTTTAACCCAGTGGTTCTTAATCTTTTTTTTTGGGGGGGGGGTGTCACAGATTACTTTGAGAATCTGATGAATGCTATGGACTCCCTCTCTCAGTCCCTCCCCCAGCCTAAGAGGAGGCTAATGGCCAACCTCCCCTTAATAAATCTTGCCAAGAAAACCATATATTATAGTAGCTATGTGTTGGAGTTGACTTGAAAGCATGTAACTTGAAAGCATGTAACAACAACATAAATATGTTAGAATGCCTGCTGAATATCAATACATCATTCAGAAGTTGATACCAAGAGAGCAAGAACAGCATCTGTACATCAATCAAATGCAGGTCTATATTAGCAGACTGTTATTGGTTTGGCTTGTTTTGTGTCTGTGCTCATTTAGGAGACTGAGTGTCCAAGCCAAGAAAGCAGGTGACCTTATTTCAGGTTTACATACTTAGTTGTTCTTTTAGGGGCTGGCAACTTTCTTCCCCTTTTATATACGTATGCTCCTTTGGGGACACTGCAAGGGTTGATATTCCCTTCATAACGATCCCCCTCCAGACTTACTGGACAGACTCTGAAGTAGTATGTGCAACCTTCTGTACTTCATGTGGAGTGGGCACAATTCCAGAAGCATCTGGCTATGAAGATGTGACCAGATACAAAATGATGATAGTAGCATTGAGATCCACCAAGGTCCTTCTGACATGTCAGTACTGCTGTAATCATTTCACATGTGGTTATGCGGATGCAGCCCGATGCATCTGTTGTGAGCCTCCCCCACCACACACACACAAAGCATGGAATGGCTGTGTGGGGCTTCAGAGGCTGTTCAATAAGTAGGGGGGTTGTATATGGTTCAGCTTAGTATAGTCCACATTTGGACTAACTATGGTATGTCCAACCATACAGGACTGTGGCCATGGACTGTTTGTGATTGATGGAAAGCAATTAATCTTTCTAGGACAGTGTTTAGTCCACCAGTTAACATTGTACCTTTGATTCCCAGGTCTATGTAAAATGTAACTGTACAATGAGTCAGAGCTTGGAAAAAGTCTTCCTTCCTTCCTTCCTTCCTTCCTTCCTTCCTTCCTTCCTTCCTTCCTTCCTTCCTTCCTTCCTTCCTTTTTCCTTTGGAATATGGCTCCTAGAATCATCCATGGGAATTCTGGAAGTTGTGGTCCAAAAAAGGATTTTGTCTGACCTCTGTCTGGCATGGGAATTGTTGGATAGTGGCTAAGACTCAGTAGGGATGAACTACTCTCCCATTCCCCCACTTCCTTCTTTTTGTAAGGAAACTAGGAAGCTGCATAAAAACACAAATCCAGCTAACTTTGTATTATCTGTATTGATTAACAGCTCTGCAGGTTTTCAGATGTTTCATTCCCAATTCTACTGGGAGATTAGCCCTGGGATCTTTGGAAGGTGCTCTGCTACAGAGATGTTGCTTCTTTCCCTTCTCTTAAGAACAGAATTATTTTTTAAAGCTATGAGTTCATGGATGCATCACTCCTCTTGTCCCCCATTTATAAAAGGGATTATCACCAAAAAAATTATGCGTGCCCTGTGAAATGTGGCTATATCATTGCATGGTCCTTTAGATTTTTGTTGAGAGGAAAAAGAGTTTCAAGGCAAAGACCTGAGTGACAGCATTTACATTTTCAAATTTTAACTAGTTTGGTAACATCTTTGGAACAGGGATGTTTTCTGAAGAGAGTGGCCATTGTTGCCAATGGATTGTGAATGTATGGATACAGGTGAAATAGGATGGCTCCCTTTTCTAGGATTTGGAAAGGTGAAAGCTAGAATCTACCTGACTCATAATGCAACTGCATGAAATCTTCCTGTGCTCCCACTTCAGCAGTTCCAGCATTATGATTGGAAGTCACATCACTAGGCTTGCAATGGAATTAGTCCCATTAGGGCATAAGATGCAAATCCTCCCTGGGGCCTCTCAGGAAAAGAATGGGCAGCACGTGCATGGTAACAGGATTATGGATCCATTCAGGCATTTTTGCAAGAAAGGACTCCCTGGAGGGAAGGAATGGGCAGACAGGAATTGATTTGGTCAGGCCAGTCTAGTACTGGAATTATTGGTAGGGTGATCCATAGTGAATTCCAAAGGCCTCACCCCAACCCTGAATTCTGCCAACATTAGCCAAAACCCAGACTCCCTATAATCTTCAAAATCAGGGGTGGGAATCATATGTCCTACAAGACGTTGTTGGACTATAATTCCCAGCAGTCCTCACTGTTGACTGTGCTGGCTAAGGCTGATGGGAATTGCAGTTCAGATTCTGGAGGGCTGCATGATTCCTACCCTGTAGTAATTAAGGGTATAGCCACAAATGCTAAGGAAGCTGGATAGCCCCAAGTAAATTCTGCAAACTCTGTTCCTGTTTACATGGGGCCTCTCCATTATCACCACCTTTTGCAAAGGGATAGGAAGATCTGTTTTCTTCTCCCTGACACCAATATGAAACAGAGCATCTTTTGTTTTGCAAGTTCTTGTTGCCGTCCCAAGCGTCTTGTCCTTTAAACATTTTGAAGTACAACACCATCTTTCCCCTGTGGTGATCTATTGGAGACTGCATACTTGCATTGGGTAGAGCTAAAGCTAGTCATGGGTAGAGTGAGAACCAAACATGGGCAAGGTTTTAACTCCCTTGCCTTTTCTTTTTCTCTCTTTCAAGCACCTCTCTCTCTTCTTTTCCCTGTTTCTCCTGCCAAACAGGCTGTGGGGGAGGTCAGAATGGACCGCTTGTTAGCAAAGGGCATTTGAAATTTGACTGAAGGCTGCATGCAATTTGAATGTGTTTGAAATGTGGCCTCAGGGCAGAGCTTGGAAATGCTACTTTTTTGAAGAAAGCTCCCACAACAGTCCCTCAGACAAGACAGCCACCTGATCATAGTAGTGCCAGGGTAAACTTGCTAGCAAAGAAATAGGAAAGGGGGTTCCTGCACCAGACTTGGGTGCAATAGAAAGATGAGAGAGAGAGAGGTCCCTTCCTGTAGGGCTGACATCAACAGCACAGGAAAACTGCCACTGATTTGAGGATCTGATTCATGGCCATGGAGATCCTTCAGAAGGAGAGCATAGAGAGGGAGTGTGGCAAACACCTGCCTTGTTTGGACTCAGCATTGCACTTCTGTCTCCTTCATTGCTGTCATAGGAAATAGGGATGTATTGTGTGTAAGTGTGCAGAGGCAGATGGATTATCAGGCACATGTGCAGGGCTGCTTGTAACCTGACTGCTTTGACAGATGGGAGCTCAGCACCTCCTGAGATGCTGGGTGATGTCATGACCAATGCACTGGAGGGTTCAGGGGAACACAAAAATCATTACTAAGGATGGTGGGGAAGGCATGAAATGCACTGGAGGTGAAGGAAAGGGCAGATGGTGGCTTCCCCCTATGTGATTGTTTAGATGCATTCAGCTTGAAGGCACTGCATGATTTCTAGACCCTTTGCAGTCTCAGTAACAGCCTAGGGACAGCTCATTGTGAGTGCGGTGATGGTAGAACCACAGAGAGAACCCCTAGTCCAGAAGAGTTTGGCACTGTTAGCTATTCTTAATTGCACAAGGAGGAGGTAGTGGGGTTACATCTCATAAACACTCCCCTCATTGTTCTTTGATGCTTTTTTTGCCCAAGCCCTCAGGGTGCGGAGAGCTAGATGAGCAATCTTTGCAAATATGTTGCTGTTGGTTTTAGTGGTTTATTGTTTTTACTGCTCTATAGCATTTTATTTTTGATTGTAGAGCTGCCTTGAATATTTTATAGAAAGGCGCGAGTATAAATGGAGGAAGTAAGTAGTTATTAAACAAGGGCCAGAGGCAGGTTGGCCGAAGAAAAGGGGCCAAGGGAAGAGTAAGCTAAGGAAACAAGAGACTATGGAAAAAAGAATCCAGTGGAAAGTCTTAATAACAAGCTGACATGGGACCTAAAGAAAAGGGAATTTGGATGTTGGGGGAAAATAGACAAGGATCTTGTCATGCTCTGGGTGGTTGTTTGTACCCAGGACATCATAATTCTGTTTATAAACCAAATGATATGTTTCTTGTTCCACTTTGTTTAGCCCCATTTTCCAACATAGGTCACATTTTTCATGTGCCGCAACCCATGTCCTCCATAATTAAAAAATAAAATGATGCAATTGGATGGTTTTTGTTTTTGTCCCTTCTGTTTTCTCCAGCCAAAGGGGGTGTGTGTCTGTGATGTGTGCAATGCTGAGGTGGCTATGTATGTCTCCTTCTTTTTCTGGCCTCTTCTCCCCCTTTCTGCCCTCATTCACCATGAAGATTTTGGATGGCTGAAGATGAACCATCCGCTCTGGCCATGGAATCTGTATGTTCAAAATTCCAGTGTTCTAATCCTCAAATAAGTAGTGTCACAATTCACTGTCTGCCTCGGCAAGTAACAATTCCAGTCTGTAGTGTTTTGGGACTTGGAGGATGGTACAGAATGCGACTGAGTGGGTAAGAGTATGGTTGTGCTACGACAGCAGGCATGTATTCCGGCTCTGTGGGTATCTTCTTCCTTTGCCAAGCTCTCCTCACTGCTATGTCTTCTAAAATCTGTATGCTTCAAATGGGAGGTGGGACAGGATGAGACGGTTTGATAAGATGGTGTACACCACCTCAGCACCACCTTAGTACATCATGAGTTCAGCTCTCTTGTGGTGCTATTTTGTCCATGTTTGGTGAAGTAGCAAAATCCATGAGGGTGACTTTCAGTAATGCTGTTCAGCCATCATAGAAGACAGCCATGTTTATTTCCATCTTCTCCCCAACTTTCTTTTTTTTCCCCAAAGAACACCTCTGGGTAAGTAGGAAGGGCATGGGGAGAAGGCAGAGGGAGGTCTTATGAGAAACAAGGGGCACTGAGCAAGGTTGATAAAGGTGGGGAGAAGTCAGAGCACATTGTGGGAGGATGGTGGAAAGAGTGCTGATCAGCATCGACTGTCGTTAGTGGGACATCACAGTTATACCCCTTTGATTGTAATTGTGGAAAGAAATGGGAAGAAGTGGAGCCCATTGCCTATAAACTGGAAATAACAGCACCACCACCACCACCACAAACACATATACACATATACACACAACCTTGTATAGTTTCCTCCAAAGTTGATGGAGGACAAGAAGACAAGAACAGAATTCTGGGCATCTACTGATGCCAAGGTTCAAGACATCATCTTCCAGAATTCTAGAGCAGTTGTCAAGGATGCATGGGTGATAATGCTCAGGCCAGATGGCTGCTATTGATAAGCATCAACTGAGTGCTATCAAATTTCCCACAGTACCAGGCAGTTAGAAGGGCAGCTACCCAGAGCTCACTGTACTCCTCAGCATGCTCTCCTATTACCCAGCACCACTTCTAGGTAGAAATAAACAAGAGGAGGTGTGAGACTACCTGCTACCAGGTCAGCACATCACCTTGGGGACTCACCAGAAGAGGCTCCTCATGCTTATGTCTGGAGCTTACCCTGTCAGGGCTCAGTTAAAAGGTTTTCAAAATTCGTGGAGGTTGCTTGCCTTTCATTTCCACCCCTGTTAAATTTAATTAGAGAGATGTGTTAATTTAACTTTCCCTTTCAAGTTTTACGTGCTAAGCTACACATTACACTCATGCAGTAAGTCCTTTTACTTTAATTTATTTGAGGAGGAGTGAAAAATATGCAGCCTGTGGTCCACATGCAGTCTGAAGGCCAACCTTGTGTCCCACAGAACTTCTCCAGAGTACTCCCCAAACTCTACTCATGATTTTTATTTTTTTTTCCAAAAAAGAAAGAATCATCGCATGTAGAGGACATAGTTCTCCTCTAAAACAAGGCCTAGTCCCAATCCACACTTGGTTTTAGCAAAATAAATAAATAAATATTAAATTTTTAAAAATCTAGGTTTTTTTTAAAGAAAGTATGATAGAATTACCTGGTAGATCATGGGAAGCTTGTGGACATAGTAAGTTTTTATGTCAGCAAAGCACCTGATAAGTTATATCGTGATAGTTTTGTTGACAGATTGGTAAAATGTGGGTTGGATCCACAGGTGATTGAGCAAGTCCTAATTAATGGCTCACCAAAGCATCCTCTTAGGAGGAGGTCTTTGCTGGAGTTGCACAGAGCTCTGTCTTAGGACCTACACTGCTTATTAGTTTCATAAATGACCTTGATAGAGGGGTTGCTTATTAGATTTGCCAATGAGACAAACCTAGGGGAATAAGCAGTGCCACAGAAGACAAGATGAAGATGCAAAAGAATTTGGGCAAGCTCAAATACTACTCCAGAATTAAAAGGATAATATTCCAAAGAGTCTAGTGTAAAGTTCTTCCCTTAGGCACCCCAAAATTAATGACACTACTGTGAAAAGGAGAAGACCTGTTTAGGTAGCAGTACATGTCAAAACACAAAGATATATTCATGGATCACAAACTGAATATTAACCAGCAGTGTGATCTGGTAGTTGTCAGACCTAATTCAGTTTTGGGCTTCTTTAACAGAAATGTAGTGCCCATGCCACAAGAAATAGTACAGTTCTGTTCTTCATTATTTAGGTCACATTTGGAGTACTGTGTTCAGTTCTGGGTGCTCCATATCAAGAAGGATGTTGACAAGTCAGAGGATGTCTACAGAAGAGCAGCTGGTGTGGTAGGTCCTTTGGAAACTAAATCCCAGGATGAGTGGCTAATAGAGCTGGGTATATTCAGCCTGTCAAACAGCGAATTAAGTGAAAACAGTAGAGCCAGCAATGGCTAATAAATTCCACGTGAGTGGCATGGTGGCTCTCCATTGGATTTTAGTCTGAACTGTGAAGGAGCTATCCAAAGTGTAGAATCCTATCTCCAAAATAAGTTTAGCATCTTGGATAGTGCTTTTAAGGTTCAGACCCAAACCCAGAATGCATTTATTGTTCTGCTGACATGGTAGCCACTAGCTACTGCTGCTTAGAGCAATTGTCATGTGTCTAAAAGGCTGTCACACAGGGAACCTCCATACATAAAGCAGCTCCTCTTCCTCTGTAGAAGTCCCCTTTCTACTGTGGGGAAAGTGGTGGTGAGGATGTGGTACATGCGTGTGTGTGTGTGTGTGTGTGTGTGTGTGTGCACAGTCCCACTGTCCTGCCCATGTTGTTGGAATTACCTGAGCAAGAATCCCTGAACAGTGCTTGTTATTATATTTTAAATGGAATTTTTGGTTTTATATTCTCATGAACTATTTTTATTATTTAGAGAATGAGTGTGGTATGGTGCTTTGAGTGTTGGACTAAGACTCTGGAGAACAAGTTCAATTCCCTGCTCAGGCATGGAAACCCACTGGGTGATCTTGGGCAAGTCACACACTCTCAGCCTCAGAAGAAGTCATGGGCAGCCCCCCCCCAGAACAAATCGTGCCAAGAAAAACCTGTGATAGGTTTGCCTTAGGTTCACCGTAAGTCAAAAATGACTTGAAGGCACACAAAACAAATTGCTAATATTAACATGACTTATTTGTTTGTTTGTTTCACAAAGGAATATCTAGTTTGTGTCTAGCGTCTGTTATTTACAAGGAAGCTCTGATATAACTATCTCTTCATACAAAGTTTGCTGGCTTGGTAACAAAATGGTCTATAATTCGTCATGACTGAGACCACATAGAGAAAGTAGATTTCCTGTAGCTGAGGTAGAGAGTTGAGAAGAGATAGCTTCCATCTGACAACAGGGTGAGGAGGTGTTTGGTTAGAGAACCAGCAGCCCAGTAGCAGAGCTCCCCCTTGTGCTGCTCTCACAACTCAGGCCAGTACTAACCTTCTGAGGAGCTAGAATTGGAGTCATTAGCCCTTCCATTTTTGCTTGCATTTCCTCTTCAGGGACTGACTTGACCACATCTCTTACTATGGTAAGGGGAGAAATTTGTTTCAGTTTTTTTCCCTCCCAGAACTGATCAAAATTCACCCATGTCTTCGTATTGGGGATGGAAAGAACTACAGATGCAAATAGATTCCAATGTGGGAGAAGCTGAAACCGATAGATTCATCCATCCAGGCCCAGGTCTTTGAGTGCTTAATAGAGGTTGAAATATTCCAAAAATAAAGTGAATTGTGTGTGTGTGTGTGTGTGTGTGTGTGTGTGTAAAGGAACCCTGATGAGAGCAGTCGTGGACTGATAAGTCTCTTCACAATTTTGCACAAACTTCACACATGGTTGTTCTGTGCAAAAACCATCATTTTCCACATGATTTTTTTTCTGCACAGAAAATTCTGCATCTCATGCAGAAAATGCCATTTCTTACTTGTGCAAGTTTTGTGCCTAATGAGTCTTGAATTGCAAACAGATTTTGAAAACTGCAGTTTTCAAAGACTTTATGAATAGCAGGAGGAATATTACTAAAATTACCTATTGCTTCCTTAAAGAAAAAAAATATAGTGAAGAAATACATGCCTCATGCTTAATGCTTAGACGTTTGGATTTGAATCCAAGGGCCTTTCTACACTACGCTGTTATAGTGCTATTATTCCACTTTCAGCGTCCTATGGAATCCTGGGGTTTGCAGTTTAGGGAGGGGCATTTTGAATTCTCAGCCAGAGAGCTCTTTGGCCTCAGTCAATTACAAAATCCCAGAATTCTACAGGATGTTGAAAGTGGAATAATAGCACCATAACAGTGTAATGTGGAATGTTGGGAATAACTGTACCAAACGTATTTGGCCAGTTCAAAGGTTGGATGCTTATGTTACAGTTCCATTTGAAAAGAATTTGCTGACATTTGCCAATGTCTTCACATTTCGGACAGAAACAACATTACTCATAATATAGTTATGGGGGGAAATATGAACATATTGTCCCCCAATAAGAAGTCTGCCCTCCCATGAAATTTTCCTTCAGTTTCCAAATTCGTAGCCTTGCAGTAACTTAAGATTTCAGTTGAGTATTTAGAAATATGGTTCAGCCATCTTCAGTTTAGGCATCTTTTCTTCAGAAAAGAGGTTCATAAGGAAATCTAAACACAGCAAATGTGAGTTTTACATATGAACAATTTAGTGCCTCATTCCCTGCAACACTAGTAGTTAGAGGACTGAAAATTTCATTGGAGATGCAGAATTCCATGTCCTTATTTTGTGCCCCTCGTAGTGACATCCCTGATTTGTGCGCAGGAGGCAGCAAAATTGTCAGTTTTCTCCGTTACCCCTTCTGTCTACTGATATGTAACAATGATAATGTGGAGGGAGAAGAAAACTTCCCAGCTGCAGCATAATCTTATCAAGGACTCTGGCAATGTGGGAACAGAACTGCATGGGGTTTGTCTTTGCTTTCCCACTCTCATTAGGACATATGATCCTTGTGAGTCCCAGGCCAGCCGGGACCAGCTGGCCTGGAGTGTGACCTGCCTGGGAGAATAAAAAGCTGGGGGTCACTGCAACATCTTTCCTGTAGCCTTTCCACAAGTTCCTGCTGTTTAATTTGTTGCGGCTGGGAATTATAGCATTTGGCTTGGAAATAGCCTCTGCTTGGCCCTGTGGGTGAAACCTTATCCAGCATGACCAGGCTAGAAGGATGGGTGAGTGGAGCTCTGGCATGGGAAATGGTTCCCACTCACGGAGTTTCAGCTGCGTAAGGGAAAGAAGAGAGGAGATGTAGGTGCTGCGCTCCCTTCACGTTTATGAGTGGCCAGGTCCTGGGGAAATTGGCAACAAGCATCTAGATTACTTCCTCACCCAGGAGGTAAATCGTACTGTGGCTGTCCGCTGATAGTGATGACAACCTCATTCTCATGCATATAGGGCTTATTCTGCTGTATGTGAATGGCACAGCGTTCACTCAGTTGCCATTTCTAACTGAGATACATGAAGCAAACTGACATTGCTGCAATTGTTCAGCCATGGCACTGAAAGCAAAGAGTCAGCTTCCAGATATTCTGCCAGCTTCCATATGCTCTTCTCCAAATAGCTGCATTCTTATTAAAAGATCATCCAAGGTTACAGCGAGGGAAGGAAGTCAGGAGATGTCAGACAAATAGGGTTGCCCCCTTTGGTAATGCCAAAAAGACAAGGAGAAACAAGCTTTTGCCCATCTCCTTATATGAATTCATTCATTTATGCATGTTTAAAAATTCCAAGGAAAGCCTATGTGGTATAGTGGTTGAAGTGTTGGACAAGTGCCATTTCCACACTAGACTGTTAAAGCTCTATTATTCCACTTTCAACATCCTATGGAATCCTGGGGTTTGCAGAGGGGCCTGGCTAGTGTGGAAATGGCCAAGGATTCTGGGAGACCAGGGTTTAAATCCCTGGTCAGTCAGAGAAACCCATTGGGAGATCTTGGGCAAGTCACACGTTCTCAGCCTCAAGAGAGTCAATGACCCTCTGGCAAATCCCCTCTGAAGAAATCTTGCTGTGAAAGGTTTGGCTTAGGGTTGCCATAAGCTGAAAACTACTTGAAGCCGTACAACAACAACAAGAATTCCAAAGAAGTAATTGCGATCTATGGCTGGAAATACACAAGAGTGCTGTAGCACCTCAAAAACTAACAATCCAATGTGATGAGCTTTGATGGACTAAACTACAATGCCTTAGTTAAGTGTGTTATAGTGTATTGTTATTAGATTTATTCTGCAGTTGGTGTGTGTGTGTGTTTGTGTGTGTGTGTGTGTGTGTATATGTGTGTAAAATGAAATGGAAGCTGAAGTTTTGTGAGATTTCTATGCTGAACTTAGGAATATGTGAGATAAGAATGCATGTTAACATCCCACAGGAGAAAACAGTTCAGGACATTTTGAGTGGGAGAACTGCCAACAGGAAAAGTCAAAAGTTTAAAAACAGCAATAGAGAATGGTTTCATATATTATAGCACCCTTTCCTAACCTACTGCCCTCTGGATGCATTGGTGTACAACCTGCACCATCTCCAACAAGCATGGCTGAGGGCATGGGTAGTCCAGTGCATCTGAAGAATTGACAAAACCTGCATTTAAATGTTAGAAACAGAACAAAACAGAAGATGGAACAGCAGACAGCCCCGAACCGTTTCATAAAAACAAAACAAAGCAAATTACCTGGCAAGGGAACTCCAGAGTAATTCCATACTCAATACCAACTCTTTCTTCCCTAAGGCAACTTTGTGAGGTGACTGTGTTTATTTCTCAAACAAAAATGCCAAGCAATCCCATCTGGAACTGAATTCTATGACCATTTCTGCACGACACTCTTATAGTGCGATTATTCCACTTTGAACATCCTATGGAATCCTGGGGTTTGCAGTTTAGGGAGGGGCCAGCCAGCCCCTCCCTAAACTGCAAACCCCAGGATTCCAGAGGATGTTGAAAGTGGAATAATTGCGCTATAAGAGTGTCGTGCAGAAATGGCCTATGTCTTGCTCTGAATAGTTCTAGCATCCATACATATTATCTTGTTATTTTTAAAATCCTTTTATACTGCTGCATCCTTGAAGCCCATTTCTGAGAATGGTGGGAACTCCAGGGATGTGGACACTTTACTCAGGATTTGGTTTCTTTTGGGAGAAGTCATTGGAAGCTACTGGTTTTGTGTTAAAGGAAAAGTACTTGGCCCCTGTTTTCCTCGATGTAGCCAGTTCCTGTTGGGCAGTTTTCACCACACAGTTCTTCTGGATCATCACAATTGCTGATTTTGGAAGGGAGCTTGAGGTCATCCAGCCAAACCCTGTCTCATTACAATATATTACATGGCACAAGCATTCCAGTGTAATTCAATGCACAGCATGGCAACTGTTTTCCTTGACTGATTTTCAGCTCCCTTTCAACTCTTTGCCCAGAACAAGCCCCATTATTCTTAAACAAAATGTTTCTGGGAACATAACCCCTACCTTTGTGGGGATGTTTCCCATGAAACATTGCACATCTGAGGGAAAGAGAATAGACGGTATATAGGATAAACATTTTGCTGCTCTCTTGGGAGAAAGCCAGGCCCCTTGGCCAGGCTGTGTTCCATCAGGAGCCTGGAACTGAAATTAACCCCCAGTTAGACACGGCAGGAGGAATACAGTGGTATTGTTCCTTTCCACTAATTGTTTAATTGCTCAATTATCTTTGCTCAAAGGCTGTGCAATCCTTCTTTCCTCTGCCTTTTCTCTCTGTTCTGTTTTCTCTGAAATGCAGGGAGAACCCATTTCAAAATGGATTTAAGAATGAGTCTGGAGATTGTATTAAAAATTAGGGGAAAAATGCAGCAATTGAGCTCTGTGGCAGATGCACTCTGACATTGAGAAATCTTATATCCACGGGGGAGTTATTTGGCAAAGATAATTAGGAAATAAAGCCTCTGCACTTAATAGAAGCTGCTTTATGGTGCTTCCTGTCTGCAGAAATGTTTTACCTGCACCCCCCACCACGCTAGTGGTTGAATCCACATTTACAAAGTCATTTTTCAATGAACCATTCACTGTTATTTCTTTCAGCTCAGCTGTATTTGCAGGTTACATGCGGCTTCTTGCAGCTACTGATATACCAGGGGGTTTTGTGGTGTGGGGGAGAAGGGAGGAAGAGGGGAATTTGAGTTACCTTTTTCTTTATGAGAATTATTAGATGGGGAGAAGGGAAGACGACATTTCTCTGTGCAAATTGATTTTGTAAATACATCAGATCTCTGTTTTTCTAATTCTTTTTTTTTTAATTGAATGATACTGGGATGGCTGTTGCCAAGGTAGCAAAGGAGCTGGCTCTGAACAAGAGAATGGCAGGATGCTCTAGGGATGTGCAAAGAATATAAAAAACAGTAAGGGAGAGAAAAGGGACAGGGTGCTCTATGGAACAGTTTTACTTTCCAAGATCTGCTATCAGTTGCCCAGTTCTATTCCCTGTTTGCTGTGGATTTGAGATATGCTGTTCCTTGGCTTTGTTTTATTTTTCAAAAAAAGTAAATTGACATGCATAAGCAAACAAATGCCTCAAGTCATTCTGGAAACCTCATGAGGGCTGGTATGGTTTTCTGGTTTGTTTTCATTGTGTCATGTAATCGACAGTATATTTTGCATGATGGTGGGAAGGAAAGCTTCCATTGAAATAGATTCAGTAGTATAGACTTTGGTATTAAAGTTCGTACTCATAACTGGGAAGAATATGGCCCATTTAGGCTTACAAATTATGAGTCATTCCAGCATGCTAACTTTGGGATTCAGTCATGGCCTTTATGATTTTCATTCTTTACAAAAAGAAAATGAATGTTTGAGTTATGCTTGCTCTCTAGAGATTTCTGTACAGATTCCAGTTCACTTGGCTTGGATTTATTTATTTTATTTATTTATTTAATTTATAACCCACCTTCTCTTTCTCCCAGTATGGGACCCAAGGTGGCATAGAACAAATTAAAACCAAGTATACCTAGAATCTATCAGGTACAAATAGACAATTGTCTTAATAGCACATTAAAACAGATTAAAAAGGATGAAAGTATAACATGGTCTCTTAGAAGATCTTTTGCTATAGTAAGCTGAGAGTCAAAGGACTGCCTAAATAAAAACATCTTAGATTGATAGTGGAAAGGAGGAAGTTGAGGCCCAAGTGGGCCTCTTGTGGCAGGGAGCTCCACAATTTGGGAGCAGCCACAGAAGGTTATCTTTCATGCTGTCATCAAATCTAGTGGTGGGAGAGAGAGAAAGTCTCCTTTGAAGATATTGGAATTTAGGCAGGCTCATAGAGGGAAATATTGGAGAGAGCCAGCATGATGTAGTAGTTTGAGCATTGGACTACAACTCTGGAGATCAGGGTTTGATTCCCCTCTCAGCCATGGAAACCCACTGAGTGACCTTGGGTGTGTCACACACTCTCAGCCCCCAAAAATCCTGTGATAGGTTTGCTTTACAGTTGGGTAAGTTGGATATTACTTGCAGGCACGCAACAACAACAATGTCTGGAAAATCATGATAGCATTGTAGAGATGACTGCTCTAAATAACTACACCCTTCTTACAGATTTTAGTTTTGGGGACAAATCCCTATATAGCTACTGCTATTGCTATTTTTAAATGGATATATGTATATGTGAGATATATGTAACTGCAAAGTGGGTAACAAAGGCATTGCAGTAGTTAAATATTTCTTCATCCTTGGGTCAGTCATTAATTAAAATGGAGTCTGCAGTTCAGAAATCAGAACAGGAGTAAGACTTGGAAAGGTAACCATGAAGGAACTAGATAAGGTCCTCTAGTATAAAGACACATCACTAGATACCAATGTCAGAATAATCTAGTATGAGTATAAAGATTGGCTGGTGGAAAAGGCTGAAAGGAAGAAAATCAACTCATTTTACATGTGGTGCTGGAGACGAACTATTTAGATACCATGTACTACTAAAAAAAAAAGGTCAAATGAACAGGACAGAGCAAATCAAGCCTGACCGTTCACTAGAAGTGAAAATGAGTAAACTGAGGTTGTAGTTTGGGCATATATTTAGGTGATGTGACTCACTGGAAAAGATGATAATGTTTGATAAAGTGGAAAGCAGTATGAAAAGAAGAAGACCTTACTAGAGATGGATTGACTTAACCAAGGAAGCCGCAGCCCTGTATTTGCAAGACCTGGGCAGGACAGTCGATGACTGAGGCTACTGGAGGGTCACCATAAGTTAAAGTTGATGGCAAATGACAACAAAAGTGTGGTATTATGTATGTTTATATAAGCATGTGTGTTTTAAAAAAATCCCTACAAAATATATTTTGACCATAGGGACAGAAGTACATGTATGATGTGAAGTGAAGCCTCTTTTATGCCACTTTGCTCTCTCTGAAAAACTGTTGTCTTTCTTCAGTTTATGCTGTGGTATCTAGCTTGTGAATGGGATGTGGAATGCATGTATCTAATGCAAGGGTGAGTAAAATCAGAGGATCTGGGGAAGAATTTTCTACTTTTACAAAAAGCCAAAAAAGTAAGCAAAAATAAAGATATATAAAAAAATATAAATATAAATGAAATGCCTTCAAGTCCATGTCCAGTTTTGATTTATGATGGTGGAAGATTAAGCTTGGAAGTATCACCAAGGGGCGTAGGGAATTCTAGCATTTTGAAGCATTGGAAGTGAAGGGCAGGAAGATTATAGTAGCTGTGTAAGATGCAGAATCATCAAAAGTGTTTTCCTCAAGGAAGTGAAATGCAGAGCATCACTAAAGATTATTAGATCTCCTTGGTTCAGTTTGTCCGTGCGAATGTAAATGGTTTTGGGTGTAAGCACTGCTTAAGTGGATTTTATCTCCTGTTCTTAAAATAATGGCTGGAGGTCCCAACATGCAAAATCCTTCAAGGCTTTAGAAATTCCACAGTTCAGTCCAGGTACATTATAGGGGAGATATTCACTGTAAAGGATCATGAGGCAGAACTTTACATTTTCCCAGTAGTGGCAGCAGCTGGTCTTTGCTTCACAGCTGCTCCCTGGAAATTAGTCAACTGTTTTTCATTTTCATGGAGATCTATAGACCTGGATCCATGAATTTCATAGCAGCAGGCAGTTTATTGTCAGCAGTCTTCCTTGAAGCATATTTATGATTTCTGTAGTTATCTGTAATAATTACTTTTCTATACACAGAGTACCAAAGCAAAGGTACATTGCTCAAGGTCCATTGTGATTATTCACACCCAGTGTTTTGCAGCAAGTAGCTGGCTATATGCTATACCAGAGGTGAGGAATTTTTGGACTTACAGATGTTTTTGGACAACAACCCCCACAATTCTTTACTGTTTTTCACGTTGGGTGGCACTAATAGAACCTGTATGTTAGAACTTCTGGACAATCATCAATTTCCTACTTCTAGTATGTTAACACCAACATATGAGCTTATAGTAACTGATTTTTTTTTAGCATGGTCTATATATTAGAAATTATGCTCCCAAGCTATAACAGTTCACAAGATTTGAAGGAGATTTGAATGAAAGACTATCATACAGGGATTCTTGGATTTCATTTTCTCTGGGAGCAGATTTGGCATTATGACTCCGGGACAATATGAATTTCTTCCAGACAATTTGGCCATAGGCCTGAAAAGACAGGAGACTTTGCTCTAATTTATATAGGTAGGGGTGATTTCATTTGATTTCACAGTCTCAAGTGAGTTCTTTTCCCACAGGAAGGATATAGCTACAGATGTCTTTCTGCTTCTTTTGCTTTATATCTCTGTCAGATTCCAATTACCTGGGGCCCATTCACACTACAGAATTATAGCAGCATTATTCCACTTTAACTGCTATGGTTCCAACCTATAGAATTCTGGGGTTTGCAACTTGTTGAGCCACTCTAGTCCTCTGCTTGAGAATTCAAATTCACACCCTAAACTGTCAATCCTAGGACTCCGTGGGATGGAAGCATGGCAGTTAAAGTGCAATAACAGTGTTATAATTGTGTGGTGCAAATGGGCCCTCTGTGCTGTGCAGATAATGTTAGTTACCTAGACTTAGAATAGTAGAGTGGGCCTAAAACTCCTTAATAACTGCTTTGAATTGTCTACTGTTTAAGGATACTAGTACACTGCGATGATGGTTCTGGATGATGCCATTGTGTCCTATCCTACTCCTGTCCCCAGGGGGCACAATCATGGATTAAATCATTGATGGGTTTTCCCCATCAATGACACATGATTGCATCACCATCTCACGCTTTCCTGTCCTGCAGAAGCTGCAGAAGCATGATGGCTATGCTTCCTACCTTTGCGCAACCTGGGAAAATAACCGGCTGCACCACGGAAGGAAGAGGTGTGGTCATCGTGCTCCCTTCCACAGGGAGCCAGCCAGTGTGGAGGGGAGCGCTCCTGTAATGTTCTTCTCCTGGCAGAGCAGCTGCCAGGATCCCCACCCAATGACTTTGTGAAAAGGTAGGGTGTAGAAAGGGCCATACTGATATTAGAGCGATTCTTAATTTATTACTTTTTAATATTAATTGCTCCAGGCTTAATTGATTTTGATTTAGTCTGAAGTGTGTCACTTGCATTTATTGCTTAATTTAGGTTTCTTAATCAACACTATTGGCAATTTAGATACACATGACAGGCAGCTGGAACTCAGAAACGTGATTTATCTTTCTTTGAGTGAAGGAGCATAAAATGCCTAATATGTAGGTTTAGTAAATATAACTCTGAATTTGCCAGTCCCAATTGCTGGTTAAATATAATTACAATGAGACTTTGGAAAATTTGGAAAATTACTTTTAAGATGATATGATATTTTAAAACCATCCATAGCTGAGCAGGTAGGATGACCTTTGGGGTTGAAGGGCACCATCCTACCACTGCTAAACTGTAATGATGCCTTCCTCTTATCAGTACAGTCATTCTTCTTAAAAGCAGTTTCTCATACCTAAGGCCTTGCCACTTTCCACTGTTATAGTGCTATTATTCCACTTTCAACATCTTATGGAATCCTGGGGTTTGCCGTTTAGGGAGGGGCATTTAGAATTCTCAGCCAGAGAGCTCCTGGGCATCAGTAAACTACAAACCTCAGAATTCCACAGGATGTTGAAAGTGGAATAATAGCACTAAAATAGTGTAGTGTGGAAAGGCCCCTAGTTACAAATACCTGATCTAAATTGATTGCTTCATTTTCAGTATGGGTTACTGTTTTAGTGGTTCTGAACTGAAAGAAGACAGAGAATTCTTTTTTCTCAAGATGAAAGCGTTTAACCTTTTCTACATGGATCTTCCCATTCTGTTCATGGTGTTTGCATTTGTGCTTGTGTGTGCTTCTTCAGTTCAAGATTTAACCTCTAGGAGACCTGAGTATTATCCATGTTCTGAATCCTAGTTTCTATGATTCCCCAAGGTATGGTTTAAAAACTACTGCTGACAGAAAAGTTCAAGTCTTGAATTTTTTCCCCTAAAGCAATGTTTTGTCTGTTCAGTTTTTCCACAACCCTATGGTAATGTCCTCTAATGCAGTGCATCCTGTCCGTTGCCATAGAATCATCTGTGAGGTCACTGGATAAAGCTAATTGCCCCCTCCCACAGGAAGGTAATTAGCCAAAAGGGGGGAAAAAGGACTATAATCAAAGCCCACTTCCATTTATTTATTTATTTATTTGAATACTGTGAAGAAGGAAGAGCATTCAGAACAGTCCCCAGTCCCCAGGGCATGATTGACAACGGGGCGGAGAGGGGTGGTTCAGGCTATACGCTGCTTCACGAGAGTGGTGGGTCTGTTTATCTCTCCACTTGCTGGCTTTCATCCAGACTGTGCTACAGCCAGATTTTTTGTTTTTGATTGTTTCATAGATAAACAATATGCTTAGTTGGAAGTGTCCCATTGTATTCAGTGAGGCTTTCCTCTCAAATAAATGTATGTTTGGAAAAGGTGAGCTTGGAAAAGATACATTTTGGAGCAACAACTCCTAGAAAATCCTTCAGGCACCATGACCAGGAAGATTCTGGAAGCTGGCATCTGCAAATAGCTTTCCCCAGCTCTGAGCCTAAGGCTTCTTGAGAAGCAGGAGGCTGAACTAACTTTATCTATGTACCTGAAGTCCCATTGCCCAGCAGTTTATGGCTAGGATCCTAAATGGTCAGACTGCTTGAGTGGTTTGAGAGTTCCTGTGCTTGGGCTATAGGCAATCACTGTCTTATTATGCAAACAGATGTCAAGTTTCTGCAACAAGGTTAACCACTCGGACAGTGCCAAGCACAAGCAACCCTGCATTTCTATGCTGATAGGGCTTTCTGTCTTGTTAACATTTGGCTGGATCTCACCTGATGAAAAAAGGTCTAAGCCCCAAGCAAGCCTTTTCTGGTCACCAGAGGCATTGCATGTAATTGCTTTATTTGAAAGGACCATTTCTGCTGGTTAAAGAGCCACAGTCTTTGGAAAACAGAAGCAGTCTGGGCTAAAAATAAAAATAACCTAGCTATTTGGCCTGCTACTGTCAAAGCAATAGTGTTTAAACTTTCACCTGCATCAAGTTCTTTCCACATCAGTCTGCCTGCCCAGAGGGACACCTAAGTGTCTGATGCAAGTCCTTGTTCATAGACATTGTAAAACATGTTCTAGGCTTGTCTTCCATAGATAGAGAACTCTTCTCAGAGGTGTTTGGAGTAGATTTTTTATAATACCACAGCCAGAGAGGGACATCTGGAGGCCACCAAGTTGGGAAAGATTTTTGTAAGTTGAACATAGTTTTTGCAGAATACCGGCAAATGGACCTCCGAGTGCCTAGAGTGTACCTTATGCTCCAGTGCTTCAGTTACATGTTCAAGAGTGCATAGGAGCATGTCTCCCATAAGCAGGGAGATTTCCCATGTTTTGAAGATATTTGTGGAGAATATGTTTGCCTTACTGCTTTTTGTGTTTTTGATTTGCCCAATCTAAATCTTTCTGTACTTGAGTGATACTTATTGGTGTTGACTCTAAATTATGAGCAAGTCTCTGACACCAATTCCTTAGCAGCATAAACATCTTGTAATCACACTCTCTAACCAAATTTTGATGAACTTTTGAGAGCAAGTTAATATGAGGATTGGCGTATTCCCAATCCTTTCTATAGCCTCTAAATTGAAAAGCTAGAAAATGGCAGCCAGTTGCAATGTATTTTCATTCAGCATCACAATATCTATATAGAATACCAAATCAATTATGCTTGGTTTTGATGCTCATGAAACATTAAATAATGTGTGGTATAAAGGTTCTGTATAATGGTATAAAGGTTCTTTATAATTTGTAAATACAAAGCTTGTAAAATAATTTGAATGTACCAGAATACGTCATATTGAAATTAGGATTTGAAGCTATGGAAGTAAGATCAAATATTACATTACAGCTTGAGTTTGGAATATGACTTTTAAAGTAATTAGTTATAGCTATAGTTCCAAGGTCCTGAAAAGTAGTTAGTTCCTGTCATAGTAACAAATCTGAAAGTATTTTAAAAGGTGTTTTTGCTGATCAGAAGAAACTAAATTATATACTTTAATAAAATGTGAATGCTAGAAGATGCTGGTTTGTGTCAGAAAATATACTCTTTTCCTGATCACGTCTTAATTATTACCTGGACAGTCATGACAGAATGTGAAATGGCAGCATGAGGCACAGCATAAGTCAGCACTTGAAACATGTCATATTTCTCCTCTACAGTGAAACCACACCCTGTAAGTGTAAAAATTTGGATTCACACTGCAAAGGGAATGACATTATCCCTCCCTTCCCCATTCCATTTGTAAAGTAGCTTAATTGTTCTATGTAAGCTATTTCCAACTTTTGACTAGAACATATATATATTCTTTTACTGTTTGCTTTATATAGACATGTCAAATATTTCTTCATAAAAATGGCAATATCATGTTTATTTTATTTATTAAGATATTTATTTTCTGCCGTATAGCTAAAGATCTCAGGGTAGCATAGCATAAAATAAATGTGATCAGTTTAAAACAAAGTAAACAATAAAAAAGGATTTTAATAGGCTAAAACCATATATAACGTTAACAAATTAAAAGAAGATAGGTTGTTGTGGGTTTTCCGGGTTTTGAGGCCATGTTCTGTTGGTATTTTCTCCTGACGTTCTCCTGCGTCTGTGGCTGGCATGTTCAGAGGATATGGTGGCATGGAAGTGCCTCAAAACCCGGAAAACCCACAACAACCTATGGATTCCGGCTGTGAAAGCCTTCAACTTTACATAAAAGAAGATAGCTTAAAACCAGTTAAAATGGTTTAAAATTATTTAGTGCAGACTTAGTCCCCCAAGACTTCAGTAAACAATTAAGTTTTTACTTGGTGGCAAAATAACATCAACATTAATTGGGCCTGTAAGAGTAGGATGTTCTCTAATTCGGGTGACACAGATGCCCTCTCACTTGTCCTGCCACAACATATTGCCCTGACTGATGGCACACAGAAGAGAGAGACCTTCCTGCAATTCTCTGACCTTGGGCAGTTATTTAGAGGAATAGGTACTCCTTCAGGTATCATTGTGCCAAGCCATTTAGGACATTAGCAGCAACTTGAATTCAGGCTGGAAGCCTATTGGCAGCCACTGTAATTTTTTAAAAATTAGTGTTAGGTGGCTCTGTAGTATTCCAGCCAGTTGTCTAGGTGCTGCATTTTGCACTACATGCACCTTCCAAGTTGTCTTCAAGGATAACCCAAGTAGATTGTGTTGCAGTTGTCTAATTGGATGGTTACCAGCACATGGATTATTGTGGCTGTGTTATCCCAGTGTAGGATAAGTTATTCCTGTCTAGCAAACTCAGATGTCAGGGAGTAGAGCTGAGTGTCATCAGCACACCAGTGACATCCAACCCAAACTCCCTAGTGACCTTGTCCTGTGGCATCATATAGATACTGAACAGCATGGGAGATAAGACAGAGACATGAAGCCCCCCACAGCTTAATGGCCATGGGGCTGATTCAGAAGTTCTCCAGTGCCATTCTCTGGACTGGCTGTGCATATAGGAGGGAAACCAATGTAACACAGTGCCTCCCACTCTCATCTGATAGAGCTGGTCCAGCAGGATACCATGAAAATATTATCCAAAGCTATGGAGAGCTTTTGAGGAAGGATATGTCTCTCCTGTCTTTCATTTGGAATAGGATATCGGTCGAGAGAACTAAGGCTGTTTTGGTACTTCACCCTATCTTGAAACCAGACTGAAGTGTGTCCAGATAATCTGTTTCCTCTAAGAACACCTGATGTTGTCTAGCCAGTACATGTTCAAGCACTTTCCCCCAAAAGGGGATATTAGCCATAGGGTAGCATTTATCACATATCCACACGATGTTGCTGTCCCACGATGGGGACATGTTGCTGGTGGTCTACAAGTCATGCTTTCGCATGACATTGTCGTGTTGCCAATGCATCCCCACCAGTCATGATTGCAGAATATTCCATTAACGGAAAAAATATCTGTTAATGGCCTGCAATCACGCAATGCTTCCATCATTGGCAGCCATGCAGAACAGGTGGAAGTGCAGTCTAAGCACCTCCTTCCCCAATGTGGCACTTGGAAAAGGATGGCTGGACTGTGAAAGGAAGGCACGTGTTGCTTGTGCTCCCATCTGCAAGCAGCTGGCTGGCTGCAGAGGGAAGTATTGGGGACATGCTCCCATCCCAGGAAAGGTACTGATGGGATGATGCTGGAATGACGACATAAAAGGGTATGGTGCAGAAATGGCCTCTAAATCTAGGGAGCTCCTCTTCAGGACAGAGTGAACTATAACCTGCTATAGCCTACATGGCACAGTGAAACATTTACCATTTCCTGGACTCACCCATCTGCTTCTGCTAGATCTTATCAGCCACGATGGGCAAAAATCAAACTTACATGTCATGGCCTGAACTGATTCAAACGTTTTGCCTGCATCATCAGGACACAGTAGCTGAAACTGATCCCAAGAAAACTGGCCAGATAGAAAGGTGAACACTTCCTCAGACTGAATGTGGCATCAAGTTTTGAGTGAATAAGAGCAACTTTCTCTTCAAAGTGCCTAATGACTTTGTCATAGCAGGCAAATGAAGGTTCTACTTGTCAAGGCTGAATCAATTGGGTTCCTCACCACTCAGGATAACTCTACTGGGCAGCATATATGGCATCTATAAAGTGATTATAGAGTAAACAGCTATTTATTTCCTTGGTTGTGATAAAATCTAAACTGACAAAAAGATAAGTAGAGAGTTTTGCTATTTTCCTTTAAACATTTCACTGACTATGAGTGTATTCTCCATTACTGTAGATAGAGAAATCCAGGTGCTTCTGAATACTAACTGCTGCAGTACACTGTGTGAGAGAATCATTGCCTGCATGTCCTACTTATAGTTTTGCCATGGACATGGACATCTGGTTGGCCTCTGTGGAAAACAGGATGCTGGGCCAGATAGATGTTTGGTTTGATCCAACAGGATAGTTCTAAGGTGTTTCCAAGTATATCAGGATTCTCAAGAACATGATTTGAGAGCTTTGTGTAGATTCAGTTCCTAGGGTTCTTTCATCCATGTATAGTTCAGATCAAGGCACACAATTTACTTTGGACTAGAAGAAGAGGGGAACAAATTAAAGAAAGCTCAGGGTGTTTTTATTTTGTTTGATAGAGTCATTGATTCCCATGGTACAAAGTTAGTCCCATGGTATATACACCAGGACCACAACATTCCAGACGCTCAGTTGTGAATGGCTTGTTAGAAACTGGAAGTGCTTAGTGAAAGGCCTCTGTATCTCTGCAGCTTCTACCAGGCTTCTTGCCATTCACTCAGCCACAACTCTTCTGCCTCTGTTACTGGTTGGGTAGGGCACATTTCACATGTGTATATACATATGTATTGTGTATTTAATTTTTTTTTAAGAATGTCTGGTCCTAATTCGGATTATAAAACTACAGCAAAACCCCACAATCCAGTATGATACTAGCAGTGGTAGGGAAGAGCCAATCTGTAATCATTAAGGCCAAAACACTTGGCTAAATGACCAAGTCTTTAACTCAGTGCCCAAATGAAGTTGGTATTGGTCCCAGCTAGGCCTCTAGGGGAAGAGCATTCCATATCCACAATACCACAACCAAGAAGGACATTACTCACCCCTCTACATAATAGACCACTACTGATGGTGGGATGAAGAAAAGAGCCCCTTTCCAGCATATTTTCACATTCAGACAGGTGTATAAATGGTGAGATACTCCTTCAAACATTGTCCCAAACTATTTAGGGCCTTAAATGTAATCACTAATACATTGAACTTGGATTGGAAGCTTATTGAAAGCTGGCGAAATTGTGACCTCTCATCAGATAAAGCATCTGAAGTGTTATGTTTTGGGTGATTTTTCTATTTCCCAGGCAGGCCCTGCCATTAGGAATAGTGCAACAGCCTCAGGCAGGAAGCATTAAGGGGTGTCAGGGAGTGACAGCAGGATGTCAGAGAATGGCTTGCTCTGCATGCCTTAAGCTAACTCACTGCCCATTTTTACAAGGGAAGATGCTGCCCCACTCCTGCTGCCAAAGTAAGATTCCAGTGAGAGCCCAGTTGGCTTGTGTATGTTTAAGAGGAAGGATACCATCATATTCTTTGCTTCAGAGTGCAAAAGATCTTTGGCTGTCACTGCCCATTTACTTCCCCTCATGTAAGTGGGTACAGGTAGACCTGAAAAACACTCTATCTATCTTCATGACTAGCAACAATATACAATGATTTTTTTTACTTATAATGTGTAGCCTTTTTCCCCCCAGAAATTAAATGGAGCTGGGTGAAACCCTGTTCCTAAACTCAAACCATACAGAGCTCTGACTCTTGCCTTCTAGTGGAAACAAATGCAAATTGTTGCCAGCCTGCAAAATATTATGGGGCTGACAAAGTAAATCTTCTTTCCAAAGGTCATTGAAACAAGGGGCTCAAGCAGAGGCCTCCTGCCAACACCTAACATTGCCTTGCCTCTCTGTATTGTACAGTTTGCATGCACTATGTCTGTCACTGTCCTGTATACATTTCCCTGTCTCTTACTTTATGTTACTGGATGCTGCTGGAGAAGACAAGGAAATTATCTATGTAATGACATCACAAATGCAAGGTAAAACATATACTACATGTTACAAAGGGAACAGAGACATCCAACATAAAGCTATCATTTAAGTTAGTTTCTTCCCTCCCTCCCTCCCTCCCTTTGTGCCTTAAGTGGGAATCAAGGCATCTAACAGTAAATAAATAAAACAAGTACATATTAAATGATAAAACAGATTAATTAAAACAATTTGAAAAGCAACTAAAAACAAAATAGTCTTAAAAATGCAGCAGTACTTAATCTTGTGTTTTCCAGATTTGCTAGGCTGGAGCTCTCAGTGTGTATACATAGGTTTATACACAGATGGAAATAGTCCATAAAAGCCTATGCCATAATAAATTTGTTCCTCTGTAAGGTGCCACAAGATTCTTTGTTTTTTCCTGTAGCAGACGAGCAGGACTACCCTTTGGGAAATCAATATAGAAGGTGTAGTTCTTTCCTGAATGTTGCTTCCTTCCTGCTTTCTAATGAATTTTGGCTGTCTCTCTCTTTACCTTCTGAAATCTCACTCCTTGCCAAGAAAATTGCAGCTTCTGCAAGGACAGATATATTGCAGTAATTATTAACCATGTGAATTAATTTATGAAATGTTTTGCTTTGCATCATGTACTGTGTGAGTACATAATATGGATTTCCTGGCATAAAATACTTCTGGCTTTTAGGCCCTTTCCATGCAGCATTTGCCATGCGAAAGGATGCCTGGAGCGTTGCGCAATTGTGAGGAGCAATCTGCATGACGCACTCACAATCGCGCAATGCTCCAGGGGCTGGCAGGCACCGATTGTGCACCTTTTCATTTTCATCTGGAAGCCAAAAATGATGCGTGATCACGCATTACTCCCAGGCCCTGCGTGCACTTACCTGGCGTGTGGAACCCCTGGAGCTGCGCCGGTTGCACTTCCTGCCCCAGCACAGCCTGGGAAACTCCCAGGCTGCACTGCGGAAGGAAGAGGCGGGGCTCTCATGCAAGCAGGCAGCTCATGTGGAGCTGAAGCAGCAGGGACGTGAGAGCCTCTTGCTGGAGACTGCTCGCGCAATCCCTGCACCCCAGCTCTGGAAAAAGGTAAGGTGCAGAAAGGGCCTTAGTAAGGGATTCTCTCCATCAATTTTGTTGGTCTTGTGCAATTTGGGGCAGGAGGGAGGGAGAGGTTGACTCTCAGCTATGAATGTCTGAAAAAGAGAAAAATCCATGAAATGTGTGGAATATTATTTTGGTGTAGTCCAAATCCAAAGAGCTCAATCAGCCCGTAGCTGGCTGTATGTATGTTTGTGTGGTATGTGTACGTGTCTGCTTTCCCTTTTTGCAGTAAGATGAATTCCAAAGTGTATGTGCATGTATTTAAGTACTTGTCTTTTACTTAATTACTTTTGATCTCACCATTTTCTGTCAACGTATACTTGTGGTGCCTCACAATAAAACATCTGCTATGAATAATAAAATACTACATCATAAAATATTACAGATGACCTAAAGCTTGCTTTGAATTTCTGCTTTTATCCTTCAAAATTCATAATCACTCCTCTCTTATCACTGGGGTTGTGACAAATTTTGAAGTTCAGAGACTCACCATCCACAAAAACAGACCACAGTGTTGATCAACATCAACAAACTGGTTCTAGCAGTTTTCTTTTCTACTGGGAACAAGTTTGTTTTAAAACAAAAGGATTTTACTTGTCTGTTCAAGACCAAGTCACCTCCAAATACTTTAGGTTTCAACCATATATTGTTGCTACAAAAATCCATTTTCCTTGCAGCTGCTATGAGAATTGCAGCTATGATTGAAGGAAATAGGGAAGCCTGAAGAAGGTCGTGGACATGATTGTCCATGCTAATCATAAGGACCACAAGAACAGCCATGCTAGCTCAGCCCAAAGGCCTATCTAGTCAAGCGTTCTCTTCACACAATAGCTAAACAGTGGCCTCTGAAAAGACCACAAGCAGAACATGGACAACAGTGCTTTAATATAGGCTCCATTATATAATTGCCTCTGATCGGACACAATTGTGGTACCCCTCTACCAAAGATTGGAAAAGTTAAATTTTAGGATTCTGTCTCCCAGAATATGCAAGAAAGAAGGCGGGAGGGAGTTTTTCAGACTCTGGATTCTTGTCCTTTGATCACCTCTCAAACTAGCTGAGATCAATTCTTTGAGGACCAAATGTACATCTTGGCGTGTTCCTAGGCCCATTTTTGCAGTGACTTTTCCTATGCAATGCACCAGCGAATTAGCTGAAATAGCAGAGAATTTCATCAACTAAGAGGAGAAGCTGGAATAAATCAGTCACAAGTGAACTGGAGTGAATAAGAGGTGCTAGGGACACACTTGAGGTGGGCTAGATTCTCAACTGGGATGAGTCTGATCCTATACAAGGAAATGGGATTTTGTGCTACAGCTCTCTACTCCATGAGTTTCTGTAGACTAATTCTTTGGATTCTTTTGTTTCCTGCTCAGCCTCTGATAAGGCATTTCCTCCTTGTATTGCAGCACTGCATATGTCCCAAAGGCAAAGTATTTTGAACAGCTGCAACCCAAGCCCAGCCTCAGCAAAAACTCAGTTCTATGAGTAACATGGATGAGACATGAAAGGCTCCAAGTCACTGTCTGCTCATGCAGAGATAACAGGCTAGCTCTACTTTATCTGGCTTGGCTCAAGATTTGAGGGTTGGCTTTGGTTGACCAGCAATGCTGTGGTGACTCAGGAGTGAGTGGGAATTTCCTCTTCTAAGCAGTTTGTTTTATGGATGTCTCAGGAGCCTACAAGTACACCCAGTGGGAGAGACCCAATGAGTCCGGCCTGGTTTGACATCATCAAGTTGACTAAATTTCAAGATCCCTGAGAATATTGCTTTCTCAGAATGGATGGCTATCTTAAGTAGCATTTCTGCCAGGATGAACCAGGTATAGTTAGACACACAGAAAGATTCTTAAAAACTGGACTATCAAATTGTATATCTTATTAAACCTGCCACACAAGGGAATATTTTTCCTTTCCTCCTGCTCAGTGGTACAACAGCTGCTATTCACACTGAAACTGCATACCTATGAGCATTCATTTGGGAAGATGATCCACTGAAATCAAGTTCCAAGGCAGTATCTGTTGGGCTGTGTCTTAGCAAAAGTCTCTTGTAGAGACTGCTGAAAAGGGAAATGACAAACCTTTTGATCTGGCGGCTAATCCTCCTCCATTTGAAAGCCCCAAGATTTAAGTTATAGATTTATATAGTGGTTTATACAATAGCTTGGAAAGATAGATCAATATTATTAACCAATATTGTATCTGGTAAATTACAAAGCTATGTCTAGAAAGTGATTTCCTTGTGTTTCTAAAGACTCCCATTTTGAAGCTTGTGTCTCCTTTCTAAACCACCTTCACTGGCCACTGGCCTGTTTCTAGTCATAGCTCAGGATACTGACAAAACCTTTTAAACTGTAAACAGCTTAGAATCAGGATAGCTACAGGAACTTTTCCTTCTATATGAGTTTCCCCACCCAGTACAGTCAATAGGGAAGTCCCTTTTGAGTGTTATGTGTCTCTGTAAGGTATAGTTATTGAGAATATAGGGGCGGATCTTCTCTTCCAGGATGTGGCAATCAAGATGGAGAACTCTCTGCTTTGGGAGATCCATCTAGCCCACAGGTGGGCAACTTTCACATTGTTGGGGATGACTTGGGCAAGTACTGCATCCCAAGTCATCTGGCCAAAGGGGTGGAGCTTAGCAGACTTTTAAAATGATAAAAAAGGCCTAAAATAAATTAAAATAGACTTTTACATTTTTATTTTATTTTTATATCAGATTTCATTGTAAACGAATAGAATCCATCACTCCCTATTAATAAAATTCCCCAGTCATAGTTGGTTATTGCCTACTGGGTGACTTTGACCAGTCACATTCTCTCAGCCTTAGAGGAGGACAAAGTCAAACCCTCGCTGTACAAATCTTGCCAGAAAACTCCAAGATAGGTTCACCTTAGGGTCACTGTAAGTGACTTGAAGACACACAACAGCAACCTAAGTTGATCTCTCAAAGTCTTTCTGCTTCGGCTTGTATTGTTAAAAATGTGTCTGCTTTTTCAATAATCTTATTTTATGAATTGTTTTTAAATGCCATGTTAACTGCCCAGAGCATTCCCTAGGCAGTGGAAAGTGGGACACAAATGATTAGACACGTAAGACAAACTAGCTTGCTGGTTCATAAGGGGTCCATTCAGAATATCTGGCAAAGATTACATGGCATCTTTTGCACAACTGGCTGGGGAGAAATTTTGGGTGAGTGACCATTTTGTCGAGTAGCACCTTCCACCCCTGTGCATGCTATAAATTGAGCTTTGCATTGGAACGTGGAGCCCAAAGCATGTGTGAAGCTTGTTTAACATCCAGCGTCCACATATAGGTTCAGTAGCAGGAACATTTTTTACTATCTGTCTCTTGCAAAATGGCTTAGATCACTGAAGCAACCAAGGTGCCAGCTACCTCTGCCAGTCCTAAGTCAGAAACCTAACACTGTTGTACATACAGTGAGATCTTGTAGCACATTTAAGACTAGCTGAGGGAAAGAAGTTGGTAGTATAAGCTTTGGTAGACTTAAGTCAGCTTCATTAGATGTGTGAAGTGCCCAGGAACAGAGCTTTACAGCTATGAATGGGCATAGGCAGAGACTGCTTTGACCAGTGCAAGGACAGTGGGAGCTCAGATTTTTGCATTCCTTTTCGGGGTTTGCTGGTGACTCTTTTTGAGTGGCACTTGGACCTTTTTATGTGCCACGTGAAGCAAGAAGGACGTCTTGCTTCATATTTTACTGAATTCCTCCAAGAGAGCCTTTCTTTGTAAAATATTGGAAGATTCTTCATTTGTATGTGTGTAATTTTGTATATGCATGCTGGGACACTGCTTGCTTGCTCACCTCCTATGCATCATGTAGTCCTTGAAGTGACCTTTTATATATTGTGTGCCGCAAGGGAGAGAACTGCTTTGCGAGGAAAGTCTCACGAAGGCTTGAAGAGAACTTTCGTCCAGTTTCAAGAGCACTTTTCCATTCTGAATGCTAGGATTCCTCTGTGGAACTTATCTCTATTGGAATACCCGCGCAGGTTGCCTCGCCTTCAGCCAGGTTGACGTTTAGGAAGCAAGGGTTCTAGAACACTGGGACGGCTGTCTGGAATCCGGGCGCCTTTGAAGCCTGAGGAAGAACAAAAAGCGAGCTCGGTCAGCCCTGGGAGGCCAGCTGTGTTGTCCGTCCGCGCCTCTCTAGGGAGACGCTCCGGGAGGCGAGGCCAGAGCCTCCGACGGCCGAAGCCTCGCGTGCGCCAACCGTTGCCCCCGAGCGCCAGTCCGAGCCGCACGTAGCCCCGGCTTCTCCCGGGGGACTGGCGGGCGGGACGCCCTCAGCCCTCGTCCGCTCCGCGCGCGCCCGCCTTTCGCTGGCGAGGGCTCCCTCGTCGTCTACGCGCCACCCGGCTGTCCTCTCAGCCTCGGAAGCGGGCAGGCGAGCGAGCCCAAGGAAGCGAGCAAAACCGGGAGCCTACCGCCTTCGTGAGGGAGCGCGCGCCCGGGCGCGCGCGCATACTCATATATGTACACAGACACACACCCTCACGCACAATTACACACGCCTCCCCTTTGCAGAGCCAGAAATAGCCTCGCGCGCGTCTCGCACCCCCCCCTCCCCGCCCTCCACTCCCTTTCTCCGCCGAGCCGGGAGCATCTCGCGGCCGGGCGGGCAAGCAAGCGCGCGGGGAGGGCCCTTTTTGTTCGCCTCGGCGTCGCCTTCGGTCCCCCCTTGTCTCCCCAGGGGCGCTGGAGGAGAGAGAGAGGCGGGGCAGGGCGCTCGGCGCCTCCGTGAGCGCGCCGGGGCGGGGAAGGTGGCAACGCCGGCTGCTTTGATAGCGTGTCTTTTTTTCTCTCCCCTGTTTTATCCCACCACCACCACCACCACCCCTCCTCCTCCTCCTCCTCCTTCTCCACCCACCACCATCACCTCCCTTCTTTCTCTCTCTCTCTCCGTCCTCCTCCCCCGTCTCTTCCCCACCCCCGCCCCGTCCTCCCCGTTTTCCTCCTCTTTCATTCTTTCTTCTCCCTCCGTGCTTCAGAGGCTGGGCTTTTAAATGGTTTCCTCGAGGCGGGCGGGAAGAAGATGCTTGGCAGCGGCGGCGGAGGCGGCAGCAGCAGCAGCGGCGGCGGCGGCGGCGGCGGCAACCCCCACGTCAAGAGCCTGCAGCAGGACGCGGGACTGAGCGGCGAGGAAGGGCCCGAGCCGGAGTTGAAGGGCTTCAAGAAGGCGGCGGCGGCGGCGGCGGCCACCGAGGGCGGCAAGGCCATGATGCAGAAGCGCGTGAACGCCAAGGGTCCCGCCGGGGTGGCACCCAAGGCGGCCGAGCTGAAGGTCTTCAAGTCGGGCAGCGTGGAGGGCCGGGGGCCGGTGACCTCGAACCTCCGCAAGCAGAAGTCGCTCACCAATCTCTCCTTCCTAACGGACAGCGAGAAGAAGATGCAGCTCTACGAGCCCAAGTGGAGCGACGACATGGCCAAGACGGCCAAGGGCTTCGGCGGCGGCGGGGGCGGCCGGAGCCTCAAGGGCGGCAAGGAGGCGCCCTCGATGATGTCCAAGAACCTCTCCCGGTCCGAGCACTCGCTCTTCCAAGCCAAGCTCGCCCCGGCCGCCGGCAACAAGCCGCCGCTGGCCCCCTTGGCTCCGCTGCCCTCCAACCTGGGCAAGCCCAGCCGCATCCCGCGCGGGCCCTACGCCGAGGTCAAGCCCCTCAGCAAGGCGCCCGAGGCCGGCAACAGCGACGAGCCCAAGTCGGACGACGAGATCCTCTCCAGCAAAGGCAAGGCGGCTCAGCAGAAGCAGCAGCAACAGGGGCAGCAGCAGCAGCAGCAGCAAACGGCCTCCCAGCCGGCCGGGAAAGGAGCTCCCTCGGAGGAGAAAGCCTTCCTGAAGGTGGATCCCGAGCTGGTGGTCACCGTGCTGGGCGACCTGGAGCAGCTGCTTTTCAGCCAGATGCTCGGTGAGTCTCCGTCTCGGCCTCCTGCCGGCGGACGGATGCCTCGCCGCCTCGCTCGGTGAAGGTTATTAGGGAGACTGGAATTGTTTGGGGGGGGGGTGGAGAAAGAGGCTGCGGACGAGGACAGGTGTCTGCCGGCGCTCCGGGATACAGCCCGGGGGTGCTGGCATGTAGCAGGGGTCTGCGTTCCTCCCCCTCCCTTTGCAAACGGATTTTGCTTAGTGCCGCTTTGCCTTGCTTTGTGTGAAGTGTGAAGAACAGGTTTCGTTCCAGAGGAAGGGCTGACCTCCCTTATGCCATCACAATCGGTGGTTTTACAGCTGTCAGCACTCTGGGAAACTTACTATCCGCCTTTCTAATTCGTTCGTATTTTCTCTCCCCCAAGCACTGCCAATAGTATCTTCCTTCCCTCTCTGCAAGAGGAGTCACCTCTAAGGTGACTAAACTGGCATATGCAAAAAAAATATGGGTCAGGATTCCTTAGCTCCTATAAAACAGGTAGTAAAAGTGTTTAAAGATGGAAGAGGATTGGCCCTGGTTCCTTTTGCTGTACTCAGGTCAAGGGGGAGCAAGGACAGAGGAATCGCCCACTTCACCTATTGAATTAACAAGAGAGACTGGTAAAAATGGAACAAACCAAGACCAAGAATTTGCTGGAACTGGGTGTAATGTAAAGGGGGGGTAGGATTTCAAGGGCGTGCAAGAATTGGTGCTAAAATGAACGCTGCCACCTCTGTTCCATTAGGAAGGACAGTGGGAGCAATCTCTTTCTGTATCATTCTGTCCTTCTGATTTTCCCGCAGAAGCTTCATGGTATGCAGTGGTAGGTGTGTATGTGTGTCAGAAACAGAGAGGCAGCAATTGTAATTGCAACATGTGTCCTCATCCACAAAACAGAGAGGGTGTGAGCTATGATGAGATGCTGTGGACAGCCGGAGTGTAAACTGTGTGTGCATTTTTCCCATAGGGGTGTGCACACAGGGATACAGCAGATGTAGTGGGCGCAGAGTAAACCGCCTTTGCCTTCTGGTTGCTGGCGGTGAAAGAGGGGAGTGGTCGCTAACACAGCTCTGTGCCAGCTGCAGCTGAAATGAAAAGCCTGCAACATGACAAGTGGGGGTACAGGGCTATAGGGAGGGAAGGACATAGTGATGCCTCCTTGAGCAGAGAGAGAAAGAGAGATGGGAATAGACTCTGTTTGGTTACTAAGGAGATCTGCATAGAAACAGTAGTTGCTGGTGCTTCAGTGCTGCTGTTACTCGTCCCCACCTGGAATCTTTCAGGTTGAGACATCCACCCAGGAATGGCTGCTTTATGAACGCCATAGAATGAGGATGGGCAGAATAAATAGGAAAACCTCTTAAAGCAGTAGCAGTTTGGTTTCTGTGCAACAGCTTGTAAGCACCCATCACTACAGAATACAAAACTCCCTGCTCTCCCTCTTTCGTTATACGTTACACAGCTCTGTTTGAGCTGTGTGCACAGAAGACGGAATTGACACATACGCTTCTGCATTTTAGTGTCTGGGAGGATGGGTATCAGATGTATGTGGTACGCCTAAAAACTTAGGAGCCATTTCACTTGTCTGCGTTCTTGAGTCATCTTGCAAAAACTACCACACCCTTTGGGTTGGCTGGCAACTGTTGCTACTGACTGAGCTAGGAAAAGGACAGGAATTGGGGATTCAGTGGCACCACATTTGAGGTGTGGTAAACCAGAGCTGAAACTGGGAGAAGAGAAGGCCACAGGAGCACAGGCACAACTGTTCAGGCTGGGAATAAGGAGCAACTGTTGAATAGGGCTGGAAGGAAAAGAGAAGCTGTGGGCTTAAAACTGAGGAACCTGTGATATGTGTGATAGGGGGTTAAACTATGGAGAGTATCTAGCAGAGACATAAACACTGCCGCAGGGATTTGTTGAATACTGAGGATACAACATAATGTCTCTGATTAGAGCACTGTTCCACACAATAGCTTTCATGGGAAGGTTTCATGGAAAGGTTCAGTCTCCAAGTTGACTTGTGAGTCTGAAATTCTGAAGAACTGCTGCTTTAATGGAACAGAATAGAGTCAGATGGATCAGAAATCTGTCTCTGTGTAAGACAGTTTCCTGTCAGTGACTATGTCCTCCCCACGTTAAAGAAGAATTAAGAATTAAAGAAGAATGTAGAATTCTATTCTTGTGTGCCTTGTGTTCTGTTTGTGGGGGGAAAAGAAGGGTTTAAATAAAGATCACCACCATCATCGTTGCATTTTAATGGTGTGAATGTAGTCATGGTAATCTAAATACATGTGTTATTTTGAAACACAACAGTGCATTATCTTTGTGTAGGGAAAACAATGCATACAAAACAGCTTTTAATATCCAAGGACAGTGGGTACAGTTGGAGCTTGGAGGAAACACAGGGCCAAGATAGCTCAAGATGTTAACTAGGCACTGGTAAAATTGAAGAAAAGTGTGGCACACTAGACTGGTTTAGCAAAAAAAAAAAAAAAAGAGGTGCATATTAGAAGAGGAAAGAATTGGTAAGTTAATGAGAAGGAACAACTGGCGGGGGGTGTCATTTGGCAACTGGAAGACTGTTGATCCATACGGTGAAACTTTCCTGTGGTGTATCCTCTCCCACTTTCTTGTCTGTTCCAAAGAATAGGTTCTGTGGTTTGCAAATGAACATATAAAAACACAGACAATGGTGTGGTACAGGAGTGGGAGGATTGGCTGGCTGCTGGTGAATGGCTGAAGCAGGTTGTTCAACAGCTGGTTTGTGTATCTAAGTAAAATGATTGGACTTCCATTTTCCCAGCACTTCCTCTAGAAAAGAGAATATGCTGCGGTCTTGGCTGAGAATTGACCTACTGCCTGTGCGCCCCTCTTCTCCATTTCTAAGGAAGAAATAAATTGAAAAGCTGAAGGGTATGCCAAACAGAGCTTAAACCAGAAGGAAAGACAAACAAAACATGGAACCTAATTTCTGGCCCTTCTAAGACATGAGCTCCCTCTTCCCATGCTGTAGCATATAGAAAAGTGTGCTTGATTTTCTATAATCTTTCAAAATGCAGAATTGGGAGCTAGCCTGGAACACCTGATTTTTCTAAATCCTCCCACCTGAGCATCGTAAGCACATATAGATTACAGAGACTTACCATGCATTGTTCATCTGTATGAAAGAAGAGAAGGTTATACAAAAGTGTATATAGACAACTATATTCTATCAAATTTATTATATTCTACCTAATTCAGCATCCTGCCTTGTCAGCTGTGAAATCTGAATGCTTCAGTTTGATTACAATTTGCTTTCATGATACTGTCTTGTTTGTACCTGGGCAGGTCACGAGAGATTACTGAGTTCTTCCCATTTGCCCTCCATTAGTAGAGACATCTTAATTTTAACTGCCCATTTGTGTCTTCCACCAAAGTAACTCATTCTTGGATTAAATTATATTGTAGGCTATTTCTAACTTGTAGTCAGAGAGCAGTACAGTGTGTACTGTGAGGAAACTCTGTGTCTTGGGGAAGAGTGTTTGTCAAACTATCTGATTTGGGAGACTGCAACGTTATGCCAGGGACTGGTACCATATTCGTGCCCATTGGCTACAGTTGTTTCTTTCTTGCCTGGAAACTCTCCACAGACCCATAGCCAGTAGCTCACAGACCAGCATGGATCCATGGGCTGCCATGTTGAGTGGTATTGCTATACCTCTTTCATCTTTTAGATGACTTTTCTGGGCTTCCAACTTTTTCTTATAAAAGGCATCATATTGCCAGGCAGTTTTGTTGGCCCCTTTATGATTTTTCCAGCTTTGCTTGCTTTCTTGTTTTACATGAGGTAGCTAGATTGCTTAAGATGTGCATCACAGACCATTTTTTAAATAAAAGTAATAACAACAACACAATTTTTTAGTACTAACTAAAACATTATTAAGTACTAATAATTTAAGTACTAACATTTTCAGACAGCTATCTAGTGGTTTAAGATTTTTTAAACAAGTAATCATAGCCAGAGTGGTGTAGTGGTTAAGTGTTGGACTACAACTCTGGAGAGCAGGGTATGAATCCCTGCTCAGCCATGAAAACCCACTGGGTAACCTGGGGAAAATATACTCTCTCAGCCTCAGAGGAGGGCAAAGGCAAACCCCCTCTTAACAAATCTTGCCAAGAAATTCTGTGATAGGTTCACTTTAGGGTCAGCATAAGCCAGAAATGACTTCAAGGCATGTAACAACAATGATGATAGCTAATTCTGTGCTCAGTGTTTTTTGAAGTTATATATCCTCAAAAATATTGAGCACAAAGTATCTGTTGTTAGTTGTTATATAACTTCAAAAGAGCCTAAATAACCTAAAGGCACCAGATCCTGTCTGATCTTGGAAGCTAAGCAGGATCATCTTTGGTTTGTACTTGCATGGGAGAACCTCCCAAAATACCAGGGACTATAGGCTATATTTCAGAGGAAGGAACTGGCAAAACATCTTCTGAGTATTCCTTGCCTAAGAAAATCCTATGCAATTCATGGGGTTGACGTAAGTTGACAAGGTGACTTGAAGGCACATACACGCACATCCTCAAAGTGTGCTATTTGGCGTCTGACATCACTGCCATTCATTTGCCATTTTGTTGTTCATCTCTGCAGAGCTACAAGAGCCTTCTGAGGCTCTTCCCAGCATGCTTAAAATTCAGCTGCATTAATTATTGGGCATCATGTGCAAGTCTTTTCACACCTTTCTTCAGGTTGCTAATGAATACGTTAACAAGAGCAGGTTTCAGTATAGATACTTAGAGGCACCTCATTGCACACTTCTTTCCATAAAGATAGCAGCTCATAAATTCCTTCTGTCTAATTCCAGTATTTAACCAGTTGATTGATCTAAAAAAGGGCATTCCATCTTATCCTGTGGCTGTATAGCTTTTGGAGAGATTGTTGCGAAGGGCCTCATCAAAGGCTGTTTTGAAATCAAAGAACACAGGATCAGCTAGATTACTTACTCTTACAGACTTTGACAAGATGACCTCAATTTCTATTTGATTTGTGATGTCTGATTCCATCTTCTGAAATCCACAGCAGAGGCTTCCTTTATTAAAACACTGTATTCTGGGATGGAACTGAGGAGGAGAGCCTTACAGATTTGCAGTATTTAGTTAAGTGCCGCAGAAGTGTCATGTTACAAGAGAAATGAAGATAACAGAGGGTAGGGTGGGTTTTTTTGTGTTTTTTTTTGCATTTTCCATATTTTTGTATTTCCGTCTCTCAGTAGTGTAAGTAGCTCACAAACAATACACAGTGCTCAATATGTGCTCAAGTAATTATATCACACGGGGCTTGTTCAGATATAGTACTTAACCGGAGAATGAACATAGCTTCCTGCATGTCTTCTAAGCCTGGACAAACAGTAACTAGTACTGATCATGATGAGTGTAAAACAGCTTCAAACCTTAATGTATGAAGCTGACTTCATTAACCAGAGTGAAGATTAACTACAATTCAGGGTTTGGGTGACACCCTAAAATGAAGTTAATCTAAAAGGAAAATGGAAAGTCTTGACCTCATGGCTCTGCCATGGAAGGAGAAGGGACAGGGAGGAATGCATGGACCCAGAGGGAAGATGGGTTCATTTTGTATTGTGAAATCATGGTTTAGTGTTATGTCCAAATGCAGTCCTATCTCCCTGGGATAAATGAGTAGTTCAGACTGTGAAACTAACAACTGCCTCTTTTCCCATTAAAAAAGTGGTGCAGCTGGGCCAGGGTAGGGAGCAGTATTCTCCCTTGCCTCTTGGGTGGCTGCATGAGGGTGTTTTCACTGAACAGAAAGTGGTGTGACATACATTCTGGTTTCACATTTAGACTGTTTTTTGCAGTTTTTTTCCTTTTGTGGAGGAAGAAATTAAGTAAACTGATTTGTCAAATATTTTCCATTCTTTTGGAATATTATTTTTGGGAGGGGGAGAAATCGTTCACATTGTTTTTCTAGGTTTTTGGGGATATTCTCATGGGTTTACATCCTGCAAAAAACAAAGGGAGGGGGGACCACACTTTCCACGTTCCTGCTACAAAGAAAAACACAAATTGTGGATCGTGGCTCCTTATTGGGTAGATTTGATGTGACATCCAGATTTTAAAAAATAAAGGAAAGGGTGAGTTTCCCTTATAGCAGTAAAAGAAGTTAAAATGAGGACAACCTGTGATATTTACACCAGGAGAACACAAGGGGCATCTAGGAAGTCAATAAAGGTTTTAATGTCTGTGCTGTGAAACCTGGAAATCTAATCAGTGAATAAACTCAGGATGAAGAGAACATTCATTCATCTGCTTGTGTAGGGACGTAAATCTTTGTTTTGTTTCTGCATGCAGGAAAGATTTCAGTAATTTTCTTCTTGCTCAATGAGATTATAAAAGTTTCTGTGCAGCATTTGAGTGCTGCTTGTACTTTGGGACTTGCTTAGAGAAAATTATCTTCCACAAGGATACATGTGGCTTTCCTGTACAGGGAAAAAAATAACTGCAGAAAACTAGACATGGTCTTTCTATGCAGGAATCTATGTGTTTCTCCCAACAGTGTTATCTTTTAGGAATTTCATGTTTGCATAAACATTTGGATTCTGTACAGACAAAAATGTGTAGTTTTCCTGCATGTTTTATGTGCAAAAATTGGTGTTTTAGTGCACAAATCAGTATTTTTTGGACAAAATACACCTTTTTCCACCCAAAACTGTGTTTTTTACACAGGAAAACCTATGGAAATTAATTTTTCCAGCCCAAGTGCAAAGTGTGAATATTGTTGTGACTGTTCCTTTCTCTTCACTGAATGTCTCAAACATTGAAACTGTTGTTGTTGTTGATGATGATGATGATGTGAAGATAACTAATTTATGGTATATTCAGACTTTGTGCTAAATATAGCTGGTACAGGTGTACTGTTGAAATCAATCAGCCAAATAACAACTTTGTTGTTTGGTATGTAATTCAAGTCAATCTGCTGCTATCAGTGGACTAAATAGATTTTGAAAATAAAGGAACATGTACAAAAGCATACACTGAACTAGAAATAAAAGAGCCTGGGATTCTTTTACTGTTATTGCTTGCATTGATTCTTAAGCCTCACTTTTTTGTTCTGTTCTTCAACCATAAGAATGTCATCACAAGGATACATGGCATCAGAAACTTTGGTCAGTTTTCAAATTTGTTAGTATTATGGAGTCTGGAAGTTGAGTGAGTTTCTGAAATTCCCAGGGACTCCAGAATGCAGGATGAAAATTTTCCGAAAGGAGTATCAGTTGCTTGAAAACAAGCACTAATTTTAACAGAAGGGTTAGATTGGAAGGGTTAGCAGCTGGGAAACTGCAGGGAAAGATTGGAATGGTTAGTAGTAGGAAAACACAGGGATCTTGACTTCCTCATGCAACTGAGTGTTCAAATGTCAGCACATATATGTTAGGACAGATAAGAAACTCAAGAATCTTCTGGTGATTTATGCTAATGTCTTGTTCATTAATCACAAAAAGTTAATTAAAATATATGTGTGTGGTACTGAGATCTTATGAAGAGTGCCTGAGAATGGGAATGTACTCAGTTCGGATATTATTTCAGGTTTGGGGATGCATAAATGTGTCAGCTACGGTTTATCTCAGTTTCTCATTTTGTACTCTTACATGTGTTTCACCTTTTCTTTGCATCAGTTTGCTTTTTATTTTTAGAAAAAAGTCTGTGAAAATGTGTATTACTTGCACTTTTCACATAATTTAAAGATTTTGTGTACAGTTTTGTCCAGTAGATACTGTTTTTATGAGTAGTTTCTCCTAACAATAATTTTAAGTGACATACATTTTCCTTTAACATTTTAATGCGTCTTTTAAAAATCGGAGAAATGCAAATTCAGAGGCACACAAATGGCAAAGATTTCACTTTCTGTATTCATTTGTGAAGTATGAATGGATAGGTTTGTATTCACTGTGAATCACATTTCTCTTCTTTCTGTATTCAGCCATGGGACTGAAATGTAATAGGAGGGTTAGGCAAGTTACAGAAATAATAATGTAGCAACATTTTATTGGATTGTATAGATTCCTGGGATACACTATGTGTGAAATGCTTTGATTATTTGAAAAATGTTTATGAAATGCTAACAATTTGGAGATGTTTAAGGATGTTCAATAATACAGAGTCTACCACATTATTAGACTGTAATATTTAATATTTTGCCATTCTTTGTTAGAATTAGCATACCAGAATCAAAACAGCTTTTTAAAAAAGTGTTCCCTTTAGTCATTGGGCATATTGATGAAAATTTTCCTTGAGAGATGAAAACAGCATCCCATTGTTTAATCAGCTAGAGGTTTAGTTGACTGATTAATTAAATAAATTCAAGCCTGAAGCCCTGCTATATGTAATGTGTCTGTTTGTATAATATTTAGAAAGGACTTGAGTCAACATGGTCAGTAACGGGGAATGCGATTGTGCTCACTTCTCCCCTATTCTAGTGCTTTATGATTCTGCTGCAGGGAATGTCTTTCTTAAATGGCTTAGCATATGAACAGTTCTTCTGGGAAGTTCTTTTTTCTTTTCTTTTTTTTTTGGTAAAAGCAATTAAAGTTACTCATTATATTCTTTAGACAGACATAGGTTGGTGGTATGGCAATGTGATTATTTTTTAACAGTATTTTGTATTGTGCTGCATGTAAAGTCAAGCAAAGTCATTCTAAAATGCTTCTGATCAAAGACAGGTACTCTTGTATTTATATAACTTGCAGATGTTCTGCCTCTGACCGTCAAAGCTGTCTTTGAGTTCTGCTGGTATATAATAGCTTTCCATACTTAGTTCAGTTCATGGTTCTATTCTTAGTTCAATTCTATTCTTTTTGCTGCCCGCTTCCCTCATACCTTCTTGGTATACAGTACTTGAATATTTCCAGGATAGGAACAAACCAGGATCTGCAATCAACTTCAAATCATGGTTTCAGATCTTGGTTTGTGACACTACTAATCATGGTGCTGAACTATGATTTCAGTTGAGATTAATTTACGTAGGATCTTCATTGACAGCATGGAAATAAGGGAAGATGAAAAGCGTGGTTCAAGCATGGAGTACATGGATATGAGATTTGTGCATGTCTGGGCTTGGTATGGTGAGATACATGTGAACATCTGAACTTGGCTTATGTCCAAATTCAAATTTCTTCTTACCTGTAAAGTGCTCTCAGTAGGTCTTTGGTAAATCACTGCCTTTCATCCTTGGTGTATATTGTGAAGCAAAATGAGATGACTTAAATGGAGCTATCTTGGGTTTGTTGATATAGGGCAGGCTACAAATATGACAAAAGAAATAAGGAGGGAACATGACAGTTCAAAGAACTGAGTCTAACTTCTTTTACAGTGTAGCCTTGTACCATAATAACACTGTCCTTCTGCTTTTGAAAAGTAAGAATCTGTAGAATTTGAATTCTGCCATTTGAGAAAACTGTGCATTCACCAGTGTGGATGATGCCCTTGACACTTTGCTTGCTGATAAAATCCAACCCAAAGAGAATATGAACCAACCCCCAAAGCAACATCGTCTTAGTGGCTTGTTGCTATAATTGATCAAAATGCTCTAAGGGTCGTGGTAGAGTAACTCATATTAATAATTTGGAAAGATGGAGTGTTACAGAATTTTATTCTGGATTTAGCATGTGTGGAGTATGGAACTGAGCTATTCCATCAAATAGCTGGTGACTCGTATTGAATTGAACCTCATAGGAGAGGAATTGTTTAAATGTATGTGTAGACATTAGTTATGTATCAAAAGTTAATACTGCTTTAAGAATAACTGAAAATTAAAAATAGGTGATTTACTCAAAATCTAGATTGTCTCAAGGTTATTAAGATGTTTCTTCATCTCTTTTACTTTTTTCTCCATTCCACCATAAACATGCAATTTTCTGGAATTGTCCCTGAATTTTGGAGAGTGGTCATTTCTCTGATCAAGCATGATTCTGTTAAACTGTGTGTGTGTGAGTGAGAGAGAGAGAGAGAGAGAGAGAGAGAGAGACTGAATGTGGCAGCTCTGCAAACAAGAAGGAGATCTTAATGTATTGGAAGATTGTGGCCAGTTTATGGTGGACTGCACAGTGATGGCAAGTTCCTGGGATTCCTGCATGGAATGCTGTGGTTGGTGGACCACGCTTTAAATTTACCAGTCATTACATTCCTAAGCAAGAGTGCACATCTAAATTCACCTAATACAGTTTAACTAATACCTTTACTGTTAAGAATGGCACCCTTGCTTTGTGAAGTTATCCTTTTTAAATTCACTGACTGATGAATTTTACTAATTAAAAAAGAAAGCAAGCAACAAAACCTAGGACTAAAACACTGAAGAAACTGATTCAGTGACTTTGAATATATGCTAAGCTTTTATCACATTCTCCTTTGTTCATTCTTTGCTTCAATGTTTGTGTTTTACAGCAAGTAGCCCCAGCTTAGTGCCAAGCATGCACATCTTTTCAAAATATAGCCACTTCTGGAGGCTACATCTGGTACAGATGTGTAGTGCCATCTTCATGCTCCATACTACTGTGGGGGGGGGGGTAAAGTGGCCAACTGGTGGGGAGAGGGCAAAGCACATGTTTGTCAGCTGATTGGTATGGAGCGGGGTTTCTTTGCCTTTTGGCAATGGTGCTGAATATGTTGAAGCCATTTCTTTTATGAGTACCAACCAAAATGGAGCGAGGTAGGGAAAGTTCACCTTCAAGCCATTCTTAGTGCTTCTGGATGTAGATAAAATTACTGCTACTCCATTTATGTCCACCACATTCTCTCCTCCTTAAGAGCTGCTTTTTCTCATTTAGGTCAGTTGGGTTGGCCTGTATCAAATTCTGTTCAACAGTGACCGTGGATACAACTGTTGAGCTTTGCTTGAGAGATTTTTCATCTTTTCTCTGATGGCCAGAGACTTAGTAACAAAAAAATCTAACAAAACTTTCACCCAGACTGTTTCCTTTTCTGTGCCTTGAAAATTCTTTTAAGCATTGTGTTCCCTCTTATAAATGTTTTATTATAGCACAGTGCTAAACTAACTATTTTGACTAAAATTCCCAGAATCCCTTAGCTAACATGGCCTAATTATTACCATTCTGGAACTTGGAGAAGTTACTTTGGATTGCACCTCTCATAATCCCCTAGCCAGTGTGGCCTCAGGGCATGCTGGGAGAGTGATTCTGAGAAATATAAACTACTAAAGGAATTTTTTCTAAACTCTTGAATATTCTTACAGCTAGCCTGTTGTGATGCTCACTTGGAAATAATTCTCAATAAGTTAAATAGGTTCTTCATTTTGTAGGTGTTTTGTAGTACCAATAGTGCATTTAGGGACATACACAGCAGAGCACTATCACAAGCCCTGCCCGATTAGATTGTTTTGCTCTTGTGTTGAAAGTGGTCCTGATACAAATCCTGTTTTAATTACAATGTGTTCAGAATTTGGGTGTTAAGCAGTGGCCATAAGTATGAAGCTTGAGATTCATTGATTGGCAGAGGCAGCATAATTCTATTTCAGCAAAAAGCTGAAATCCAGTGCATTCATAGTCTCAGCTGCCCATACTGCTATAAAAATCTGAAAGTTATTTTATTTATTAATTTATTTATTATCCTTCCTTTCTCTCAGTATGGGACTAGGAGGCAAGTTAGATATTTACATGTTACTTGTACAAAACATAGGTCATTAATTCTGTAGTGTTCTGATGCTGTGGAACCTGTGTTTTGACATTTTAAGGGAAAATTAATTCTAACAGGAGCTGTAGACCAATTTTTTTAAAAAATCCACAGAATTGTAAATGTGTGAATATATGTGTGGTTTGGTCAGAAGGGTTTGGCAATTTCTCCTTAAAGTATTCAAACCATCCAGAGATTAAGAGATAAGGGATTACAGGTGACAACCAGTAAAGTATTGGTATTTCCAGAATTATTGGTAATAAAGTTCAGTAGTATTTGAGGCTTTGCAAATAATATGCACATTGTAGGAGGAATGTTTCTGTATGTTGGGAGGGATCTCTAGAGGATGTTGCAGCAGAAACATCTGTTTTTGTAGTTACTATTTTCAACATACAAATTATACATTTCATGTCAACTAGAGGCTGAGGTTAGTTATAAAAGCTTGTGGGAAATGGGTTTGGTAGTTATATAGCCAGAGGACTGGTCAGCAACAGTCAATGCTCCAAGGAACTGTACTCAGAATCAAAATTCTATGTCCCTGAAACCTCAAACAGAGGGACAAGTATACATTTGTATGCCAGCACAAAATAGATTAAAATGTACTTTTATTTATCCAGCTCCATAGGAGATCCAGCGTGGTATAATATGTAGTACATCAAGCTAGGGTGAAGATGATCTGGGTTCAAATCATTTTTCAGCAATGAAAATCACTGAGTGATCTGAGGTGGTTATTCTCTTTCACCCTAACCCAATTCCCTGGGCCATTGTGACAGTAAAATGGGAATGCAGTATTTTTTAGTTTAAACACAGATTTTTAAGTTACACACTGTTTTAAAAGTTAAGTAAAACTGGATGAAATATTTCAGTGTTCTTACATATCTAAACTTGCTAATTGGCTGCTCCAAAGCCATTTCAGATTATTCTGGGTATTTTTTTTCTGCATATGTAAGAGCTCATCTTCATGAGTATCTCTAACACAAAAAGTGTAAGTAGAATCTAGATGGATTAAATCCAAACATGTGGAAGTTCAGATACTGGAAAAAGAACTTTTCAGACTTCAACTCCCACGGTATCTTAATCCAGAAGCCACATTGATTGAGGAATTTAGGGGATTTTAGTCTAAAAAAATAATACTTCTCAGCTGGGGAGAATGAACCCTTATATACATTGTATCGCTAATCCTTGGGTGTAAAACAATTGATACCCTCCTGCGACAGTATTTGCAGGTCAAAATGTTTTGCCAGATGTCCTTGGGAATGTAGGCCCAAATCCACCGCAGAGCTAGGTGTACTTCCACCCATTGAAATCAATAGGCTCAAGCATGCCTAGTAGTTCTATGTTAGATGTAGGCAATTGTGACTCAGTTCTTCCTACCACTGTCAATTCAGATTTTTGCCAAAATGTAATATGGATTGTAGTCCTTTGAATTGGAAGTGAAGGGTTGGGGAGACTTTCAAGACTGAAAATTGCTAATTAATGGATTTATCATTGAACAGTTAGTTTGGGAAAACTTTATTAAGAAGTGACACTTCTTTCCATAGAAATGAATAGAATGATAGAGCAAATCGTTTAAGAAAAACACTTTAGGATTATAATTTGGAGTTTAAAAGCATGTGGAGGGGCGTCTCCATAATCAATGAGAAGTCCAAGCAATTAAGATCTTGGTAGAGTGTTGCAGGACTGTTCTGCAAATGCAGACATGAAATAGGGTGTAGCTTGAACTGGTGGATGTTTAGATTTTGTTTTGGACTTCAGACCAAAAATAGGGGAGTTAGGGAAAAAGTGCCACTATATTATGTTTATACTGGAAAATCAAAAAACTTTTTGTCAATTACAGTTATGCTAAGGAGACTTCATTGCATTTACACTTAAGAGTTTTTCTGCACTACACTGTTATAGTGCTATTATTCCACTTTTAACTTCCTGTCAAATTCTGGAGTTTGTAGGTTACTGAGGCCAAAGAGCTCTCTGGCTGAAAATTCTAAATGCCTCTCCCTAAGCTGCAAACCCCAGGATTCCATAGGATGTTAAAAATAGAATAATAGTGCTATAACAGTGTAGTGTGGAAAAGCCTTAATTCTAAATTAATGTTAGATTATATGTTACATTATTAAACTTAAAATATTGTTGGAATGAAAACGAAAAATCCTGTCCATTTCTTTTCCTTGCCCTTCCCCATCAGACATTAAAAATAAACAACTACATATACAGAAGAAAGATGCAGGAAACCAAGCCAGACATTTACTGGATCGCATGATACAACATCAGAGCAAGACAGCACAATTTAATAGAGCTGAATGCCTGTCCAGTACCTCAGCCACCAAATAATGGATATAAACCTAGTAACAAGGAAATGTCAGTCCTAGCTCCTTGCAACCACAAAAGATACTTCTACAACACTTGAAGAAGAATCAGCACCCTCAGTCACAATCATTTCCCTCCCCACTAGCACTACAATGTAAACAGCATGGGAGGGGGTTAGTACATAAACAGCTGTGATATAAATGAATAGGCAGACAAAAAGCTACAGCCAATTAGCATCAGCAAAATTGTAATGTGGCAAGTGGAAAGAAGGCTGAGGAGATTTACTGTTTTGTTTTGTTTTTAGGTCAAGCTGCAGCTACTATGCTGCCAGCAAAGGTGGTGGAAAAGTTCCAAAAATGCAAGGGAGGGCAGGAGGACTGGTTTCATGAAGAGCAATTAAAAAAAAATGAGCCAACAGAAAACTGAGGGCCAAGTAAAATAGCTAATGGGTAGCAAGGAGGGCCAAAAACCAAAATGGAAGCCACAGAGCCAAAAGATAGTGAGAAGTAGGCTAAGGGGCAGTCATGGACCAAATGACAAACAGCTGAAAATAACTGATAATAATTTTCACAGAAAACCAAGTAGAAGACTGTTGTGGGCTTCCTCTTCATGCCCCATTCTTGCTGCTTTCAGTCATACTTGACACTGCTTGGAGCTGCTGCCTTCCACAAAGTGAAGAGATCTGATGAGGATGGCAGGAGAACTGGCAAAGGGATGAGAAACAATAGAACAAACAAAAATTCTGTCCCTCATGTTATTCCCAGGAAAATGCTTCATACAGTCTTCCCTCCACATTCATGGGTTTGACCTTCCAGAATTTGATGATTCATGAGGCCCATGTGTGCCTTCCCTCCCCCATTGTCCTCCTCCCATACCCTTGCCTTTTGCCCAGACAGAGAGGAGGAAGGCAGACACACCTGCATAAAAGGCAAGGGAATGGGGGGAGGAATCCATGTGTGCCTCCACCCCCATTCTCTTACCTTTTGCCTGGGTGCAGGGAATGTGCAATGGGGCAAAAGGCAAGGGAATGGGGAGAAGGCGCTCCTCCGCCATTCCCTTGTTTTTTGCCTAGGCATGGAGAAGGAAGACGTGTGCCAGGGCAAAAGACAAGGAAATGGGAGGGGGAACCCTGGAATGGAATGGGAAAGGGAGCAGAGGGGTTTTATTTATGGCTTTTCCACTTTTGCAAAGGTTTTGTGCCCCAACTCTCATGAAAGTGGAGGGGCCATTGTACATTACACCAAATTTCCTTGGAAGAAGGCATTTTTACATTTTTGTTTATGATTTTTTTTAAAGGAATTCATATAATTAACACCAGTGTCTTGTTTCCAGTCTCTGTAACAGACTCTACCAGGTTGGGGGGGGTAGCTGTGAAATAACTCATTTGAATCTGTCAAATGGGAAAGTAAATGATAGATTGTGATTTGGGGGGTATATTCTGCCTTATGTTTTGGCCATCTCTTGATTGAGATTTTTGCACTTTAGATAGGTTAAGGTAAGGAATAAAGCATCAAGTTAGGTCTTGCTCTTTTTTCATTTTTTCCCCTTTGGTATCATATTGAGCATTAGGTCAAACAGATTCTTGGTTCACCCAGAAAGTTCTGTTATGTGAATTGTGAATAAATATGTGAATAAAGTATTTCCTGCTTGGAGGTGTTCTTGCAAAACATATCCCTTATAAAGACTGTGAACAACAGAACAAGGAGAGACAACATGAAACACTCCTGATGCTTTGGATTGCGTTTCCCCTAATCTCTGACCATTGGTCATGCTGACTGGTGTTTATAAAATTTGTTGTCCCAAACTTCTGACAGGTACTGCCTTGCCTAGCTCTACTTCAGAGCTTTGTTGGCTTGGCTGCTACTGGGTTTTTTTCCTTCCTTAGGAATATCTGGGGAAGCTGAAAAGGGAGAAATTCAAGAAAGAAAAACAATTTCATATAGCATATAGTTAAAGTATGGAATTTGATGCCTCAGAATGTAGTAATGGCTGCCAATCTAGACGGTTGTAAAAGGGGATTAGGCAAAATCATAGAGGATAAGACTATCAATGGCTATTAGTCATGGTGGCTATGTCTGTTCCCCAGTTTCAGAGGCCATATGGCTCTGAGTATCAGTTGCTGAGGAACATGGGTAGATGGGTGGTATTATGCTGATCTCCTGCTATGGTCTTCTCTTCCGTTGACATCTTGTTGGCTACTGTGGGTGCAGAACACTGGACTAGATTGAACTTTGGGATGATAAAGCATGGTTAGATCAAAATCTTTCAGTTTGTTTGTTTATTGTTTTTCTATCCCACCTTTCTTCTGACATGGGATTCAAGGTGGCTTAAAACATGGTTAAAACAAAATACAACAACAGCAACAACAACAACAACAACAAAACCTGGCAATACAGAAGTTAAAAATGTAAATTACCATAATTTAAAACTGTATAACCTCATTTTAAAGACATGACTAGAAGATCAAGTGCATCACACATACTTCATTAGAGAAAACCAAATGCCTGGTTAAATAAAAAGGTCTATTTATCAGCAAAAATAAAGCAGAGAAGGGACCAGCCTATGCTTCTGTGCAGAAAAGTTCCACAACCAGGGAGCAGCCACCAAGAAAGCCCTCTCATGTGTCCTGATCCTATGGGACTGTGACAATAGTAGAACTAAGAGAAGAAAGTGCTCCCCTGAAGCCGTTAAGACTCGCAGAGGGAGATACAGGCCATTTCCGCACCAGACTGTTATAGTGCTATTATTCCACTTTCAACAGCCTATGGAATACTGGGCTTTGCAGTTTAGGGAGGGGTCTCAAAGGCCCCTCCCTGAACTGCAAACCGCAGGATTCTGGTGCGGAAATGGCCACAGAGTTTCACATAGTCTGGACCTAAGCTGTATAGGGCTTTATAGGTCATAACTGGCATTTTGAATTGTGCCTCGAAATGAACCAGTATCCAGTGAACTGTTTCTATAAGGAAATTGCATCTTACCTATAACAAGCCCCAGGCAGAACACCGACCATAACATTTTGGGCCCCCTGAAGTGCCTCCCGATGTAAAATGTGTTACAGTAATCCAAATAGGATGTAATCAAGGCATCTGTCTCAATAGCGAGATTTGATATTTTTAGGAACAAGCACAGCTGGCACAGTAATTTTAACAACGCAAATGCACTTCTGGCCACTGCTGAATCATGAGCATCTAAGTTTAGGGCTGAGTCCAGCAGTACATCCAAGCTATGCATCTGAGAATTCAGAGGGATTGTAGCCTCATCCAGCATAAGCTAAATCCCTATTCCCTGATTTGCCTTTCAGTTGACCAGGAGTACCTCTCTCTTGTCTTCAAGTTGTTTACTCTCATCCAGTCTATTATTAATAACAGGTACTGGTTTAGTACAGAAACAGTTTCCTTGGAGTTAGATAGAAAGGAGAGATAGAGTTGGGGGTTTGGTGACTTTGAACCCAAAAACTCAGGATAACCTCTCCAAGTGCTTTTATGTTCAGTACTGCTGGGGACAAAGCTGAACCAGAGGGGCTGCCTAGACTAACAGCCGGGGTGATGAACAGCAATTCCCCAGCACCACCTTCTGTACTCATTCCTCGAAGAAGGACTGAATCCAGTGTAAAACAGCCCTGCAGTCCCATCACAGAGAAGCTGTTCTGAAATATACCATGGTATGGTAAACCTCTGAGAGCTCTAGCTGAACCAACAAGGACATACTCTCAGTGGTCAGTTCCCGGCATAGGTGACCAAAGTTATCTCCATCCAATAACCAGGCTTAAAGCCAGATCGAAACATCTTTCATCCAGGAACCCTTGGAGCTGGGAGTCTACCACATGCTGTAGAGCCTTGCCTTGCAGCTCTGCCTTCCTGCCCCTCAGGTCTTGCCTGCTGCTTTATGGAGAACCCAGGTACAAAGAGCTGGAGTTAACTCATTCTCAATCTTAATCTAGCCAGTATGTGTAATACAACCCAAGTCAACTTGCCTGTCCAAGATCAAATCCGAGATCAATGTTGTTTTCCCATTTATCCACTTGGCATCAAGCTGCAGCATTTTCAGCCCAGTGGGCTTGTTGCTGTACTGTTGCCAGTGGGCTTGTTGCCATACCATCTTCCCCAAGTGAGGGATGGTGTGGGAGAAGCTAGCATCCTATAGTTCTCCTCTCTTGCATGGTGATAACACTGCCGCCCAATTCTGTATCTCACTCTACTCATTATTGTTTCAGTGGTTACTTTCTGGATTACTTCCTGTGCTCTCTATATCACTCATCTTTTTTTCTATTGCTAGCAGGGCAGACTATTTATAAAGACCACTAATCTAGCCAACACTAGGCTCAGAAAATAACCTCGTAACCCCTCTCCCAAGTGTGGAGACTGGCCTCCCAGTCTCATGCTACCCGAAAGGGGGCGACTCCTGCTGCCTCAGATGGCCAGCTTATACCTCTTCCAAGAAGAGGACACATGGTGATTTCCATACTTGATGGGCCAGATCCTGAAGGTTTCAGGCCATAGTCTGTAGGAAAAAGAAGCAGCAGTAGAAAGCAGGGAGCAGGATGGTTATCTTCTTTGGTGGTGGCATTGCTTCTCCCCAACTGTTCTGAATCATGTTCTGCTTTTTTACATGGTGTGAACACTGCCAAATCTGTTGCTGGAACATCATTTTCTGCTTAATTCTCTCATTTTGTAAGTGGCTACTTAAAAAAACAACACTCTCATTTCATTTTTAAAATTTATTTTTTCTTTCATCTTAATAGCTAAGGGGACGTAACTGGTTTCCTCCGTTTTTGTTCCCCCTGCTCTCTGAAATAGGTAAGTTTGGAAAAGAAGGACTGTCCCAGAACCATCCAGTGAGCCCTATAGCTGTTGGGGACTTGTACCTGGATCTCCTCTGTTTTACTTTGATGTTCAATCTGCTGCACTCTTTGTTTGTTTGTTTTTGTTTGTTTGTTTGTTTATATCCCACTTTTCCCCTGAATGGGATTCAAAGCAGCTTACAGCTCTCAGCCCACGAACCATCCACCAGCTCCACCCTTTCTAGGACAAATGCTTCTTTGAATTATATTCTTCACAGTCAGCGTCATGCTAGGTGACATGGGATGAATATTCATCTCAGATCTCATTAGAAGCTTCAGTGGAGGCACCTAGCTAGAGTTGAAGCTGAATTACCTTGAAGGATTTGTTCCAGGTTACTGATGTGCTGCAGCTTACCTCTTTTTAAAGGTGCACAATCTCTTTAATTATACCAGCCATTTGTGACAGAACATCTTTGTGTTGATCATGGGAGTAATTCTGGCCCAAAAGGTGTATGTTTTCTTCACAGTTTCATTTCCTGCTTGTTTTAATGTTATCTCCTAATTTTATGTCTGCTATTTAGCTTTTAACTTCTAATTCTCTACTTTCTAACATCATTTCAAATAGTATGTATCCCCACCCCTATGCTAAATTGCTTGTTATGTGAGATAAAAAGAAAAAGTGGAGGAAGCACCATAACTGGTCCATAAGTTTAAAAACATCTGAGTTGGGCAATATTTTTTGTTCTTGTTGTATGCCTTCAAGTTGTTTTGGACTTAATGGCAACCCTAAGATGAACCTATCAAGGGGTTTTCTTGGCAAGATTTGTTCAGAGGAGGTTTGCCTTTGTCTTCCTCTGAGGCTGAGAGAATGTGACTTGCCCAAAGTCACCCACTGGGTTTCCATGGCTGAACAGGAATTCGAGCCCTGGTCTCCAAACTTACAGTCCAACACTCAAACCACAAACTTTTAATGGACTACCAAAGAGTTACAAAACTGATACATAAGTGGTGTGAGCTTTCTGGGGAGAAAGTAGTTCTAGTGAAAGTTTACGCTATGTGAGTGATTCAGTTTTTAAATTTTAAAAGCAGATGTGAGGGATGATGAATTGGTTCAATATGAGACAAGTGAAGTGTAATTTAGCTAGTGAATGAGCAGGGACACTGCAGCTACCTCCTTGAAGGCAGAAGTGGGCAGCTGGTGGCCAAAAGAGAGAGACTGAGAATCTTTCAGATGGCAGGAGGTGTGAATTTGCACCAAGCAATATGCTTAGATTCCCACCATTTTACAGATCCGCATTCTCTCTCAAGCCTTGTGTTTCATACATAACACAAATAGTGAATGAATGAGATGTGAGGCTATTCCAAAAAGTTACTCTATTCCAAAATATTAAAAAATCAAAAATACAAAACCCTTCAGTCCTGAGCAACTTTGGATGAGGGAGGCTTATCCTGTACTAATACACTGAAATACCTGCCCACTACAGTGCAAAAAGAACTGAATGTAAGATTGGTCTTGGTTTATATTCTGTGACTTCAGTCCTACTAAGCAGCATCATGGTCTTCTCAACCACATTTCTGTTAGCAGTAGTGTTTGGAAATTCTGTGCTGTATGTGGTGACTTTCAGTTGCAGTCCTAAAATGTGGCTTTCCTCACCCTTGACTATCATTTCCTATTTCTCATTATTACGAGAAGTAAAATGTATTCCCATTTCCCATTGAGAAACTCAGGGCATGCACTGCAAGGTTTCTTCTCTTTTTGCTGATTTCTTAGATGAAAACTTTATACAGAGATGAGGAGGATTTTAAAGGTGAACCCCAGGAAAGCAACCTAATGTTTTTCAGTACATGTTGCCAGATATTTTTTACTATAAGCATCATAAGTGTGGCCAAATGATCAAGAATTATGAGTGTTCAGAACCACAGCTCGGTAAAATTACTTTTAGGGACTGCAACTCCTAAAACTCTCCTCTGTTATGACCAGTAGCCTGGGAACTGTAGTCCAGAAAGCATCTTTTCCAGGCTTTGTACAAAACATATGGAATGTACTGTCTGTACCAGGTTGTCCACACCTAGTATAACTTGAAATTGGGTGGGCAGATTCTGGAGAAGGAAGGGAAACAGGTGGTGGTCCTAAGAAAGCATTGCAATTTTATCTAGTTTAGTATGGGTGGGTCAGTGAGAGAGAAGAGAAAGAAATACTGTCTGCATTGCAGCTTTGAGATGAGTAGCAATGCAAAACCAGCTGCTGTGCCTGTTGCTAAAGCAAGTGTGACACTGCAGAGCCACATTCATCAAAGACTCATTGTGTTTGCTGGTTTCTAATCTGGTCCTTTCAAATTGTGTTCTTCCCTGCTGCTTCTTTCATTCCCTGCTTCCTCTTTTTCTGTTATGTCCAATCCTGAGAGTAAGTGTTTTTTATTTAATTTGGGGGAAGATTTTGGACTTGCTTAAACCTGGCTTTTGGGTGGGACCCTTTTGTCCAAATAGTAGATCACATGATGCAGCAATACATTTTCCTCATGGTGAGAAGGAGCTCTGAAAAGTTCAGAGTTGTAGGGAAATTTTTCATAGTTGTCTTCTGTCTCAAAGGAAAGCAATCAAAAAATGAGGAGAATTAATATAGAACAGTGCAGGCTTTCTCTTCCTGCACATAGAGGAATTTTCCTGGTGCCATTTTCTCACTAGACTGTTATAGCACTATTATTCTACTTTCAACATCCTATGGAATCCTGGGGTTTGCGGTTTAGGGAGGGGCCATAAACTGCAAACCCGAGGATTCCATAGGATGTTGAAAGTGGAATAATAATTCTATAGCAGTCTAGTGCGGAAATGGCCTTATTAAAGCTTCTTTACTCAATAAGAAGTCTTGCTCTTGCCCTGTCAAATCCTTGAGTAATGGACTTCTGAGGACTTGATTTCAAGGTTAAGGAGGCAGGAAAGGATTATGAGAGGAGGAATGGGGATGAGAGTGGGGACCACCTGGGCCTTTCATCTGATCCTGGATGAATCTTCTTTCCATTACATTCCTTGGCTGACATTTCCCTTTCCCAAAGGGTCCATGATTCTGAGCAAACCAAACAGCTAGTCATGATGTAGGCCATTTTAGGAGCTGTTATGTAATGCATAACAAACCTGTTTCACTACAACATAGCACAGGGTTATTTTAAAAAATGCTTGAGAAACTGCACCTAGTGCTGGACAGCAGTAACCGTAGATGTTTTAGTTATCCCCTGAGCCCATTTATAAAATTTCCAATTCTGTGCTCTTCAAATGCAGCAATCATTTGTGTGTAGTGTGAGTGTGTGCAAACATATGCACATACATACACACAGAGTATAAGAATGTGCTCAATGCAGCATTTAGAGCACACAAAACTAGCATAACATTGATGGACTATTACTAACAGCAGTATCTTTAATACTTCTTGCTGTGTATTCTTAAAGATAACAACATTCTGTTTGAGTCTTGGTTCAAACATACTTCTGCTGAAAATATGAAAAGAACTGAGCATTGACACCAAATTCATCTTCATTTTTTGGATTGTTTCTGGACAGTCATCTTATGCACAAAAAGGAAGGTATAATTTAGTTAGAATATTAGTACTTTATTACTATAAAATATTAATGTATTGAACTACAAAAATTATACTTAGGAATAGCAGGGAAATGGTGATAGAAGACAGTACAGCTGAATGCAATATAGCCTTTAGAAGACCAGTTTGTTATTAGCAGTGTGTTGGATTACAGCCTTGTATCTCTGTTTAAAAATTTAGATCTAAATTTGAGTAGATATATATTTGTTGTTGTTATTTGTTATCAAGTCAGCTCCAATTTCTGGTGACCTCTAAGAGCGTGATCATCAACAGTCTTGCCCAGGTGCTGCAAACTCAGGGGTGTGGTATCCTTTACTGAATCAGTCCATCTATAATGTGGTTTTCCTCTTTTCCTGCTGCCTTCTACTTTTCCTGGAATTATTGTCTTTTCCAGTGAATCATGGTATTTCATGGTGTGTCCAAAGTATTATACCCTCATTTCGGCTTCTAGTGAGATTTCAGGCTTGATTAGTTCTAGGACCCATTTCTTTGTCTTTTCAGCAGTCCACAGTTTCTGTAGAACTCTCCTTCAACACGATGTTTCCAAAGAGTTGGTCTTCTTCCTTTTATAGCAAATGAGCATTCATTGTGAAGGGTTGTATAATCTTTTCTGCCATTGCTTAATGGATGATTTGCTGTGATGTCACAGCTCTGACCATGTGGATTTATCACGGCCCCTTTGATTGTCATTCTTGTCTGCGCTGATGACATAAGGACACTTCCTGACTCAGATTTGAAGCACGTTAACTCATTTAGAAGGGTTTAGAAAAATGTTGGCTGAATCACACATTCATGGAAACCATGAGCCAAGCGTCTGTGTGGAATTATTCTTCAGTGCAAAAGGGCAGATGATAGGAGGAGGAGTTGGCTCACTAGGGAAAGTAGAAGTGCAGGGAGTTCGTATCCCACTTGATAGTAGTAGGTATGCATGTGTGGGAATTTTAGGAAGGAAAATAGGCTATGTGTGAAGCTCAGAGGACTTTTTGGCAGCAGATGATCATTAGATGAGATTCCCGGACCTATGTTGACTGTTGGAAGTATAGATTGGCCTTTAAATCCAATTTCCAAAAAAATATGAGCAACCTATATAAAATCAAGGCAGTTCAGTGTTTCCAGGGGAGAAAATAGCCTCGCCAGTATCTCAACAACTTTTTGAGGTAAACAGAAAACATTCTGTATGTCCCTTTTTGTGAGATGGTTCCAGATTGTAGTACTAACTGCAAACATTTTTGAAACCTAAGGATTGGGTGTAAAGCCAACTTGTAGTTTTGCTTCTGGCCATAGAATTGACACGTGAATTCATTGGTAAATTGTGGCGCGATGCTGTCTTATGGCTGTGCATGCTTGAAGGCAGTAGTGGAACAATTGTAAGTACTTAATTCTGTAATTCTGTGCATTACTCTGGCTGCCATTCAGCTGTGACACAAATTAATATACTACCAGTCATCCTGTCAGATGACATTGAATCTAGATGTATTCTTAACACATTCTTTCAGATAATTTATGAGGAAAACGCAACCCTTCAAATACTACTGGACTGCAATTTCCATCATTCTTTATCCTTGGCTGGGCTAGCTAGGTCTAATGCAGCAAATATTTGTGTTGTAGTCCAACAATATTTGGTAGGCCACATGCTATCCTCCCTTGTTTTAGAGTGTAGATGGGTTTATTATGCTTTTATTACTGCGTGAATTACATTCTCGCGTAGTTTTTGGAAAATGACATGCAGAATTCTACCAGGTACCACTGACAGATGAGGAAGATACATCTATATATGCACTATTCTTATCTTGTTTTTTCCAGGAATTTTAATAGTTGTAGTTCTGGTCCATTAATTGGGGTGGAAGAGAGAGAAGGCAATTGCTGAGACTGGAGTTCTCAAATAGAGAGTTTTCAGTAGTTCACTAAACTGCAGTTCCTAGGTTTCTTTGGGAAACGTCATGATCGTTAAGATTTGTAGCACAGATAATACCAGTATAGGGTAAGACACTTGACAATATGAATACAGACAAGATAGTTTAAATACTTGGAAGTGTCAGGCCAGTTAAAATATGCTTCTTTGCTGTTTAGAAAGTAGTGTCCACTATATAATTGTTGCCAGATCTTGTATATTAATTGCTTGATGATAGTCCATAGTCAAACCTTCTTTTGCTTCCAGCTCAGTTAGCTTTGGAGGGGTTGAAGTAGAATTATCCCTACACTAGCAGTAAAATTTGGCATTAAAATAAAAATAATACTTTACCAGTTGTTAAAGGTGCAGGACATCTATTTCTCTTCTGGGCTTTGGCTACTTGGTTTGCTTGGCCAAGAGTTTTCCTTAATTTCACAAGCCTGTGAAATTCCTTCTTTTCCCACAACACCTTTTGTGAATTAAGGTGAAGAATCCTATAGCGCATATGCTGTTATTGTTAGTGTCTAATAGTATATTCCTCACACTGGTAATATTGGGAACTCATATGGAATTTCTCCATTACACCATAGATACCTTCTGTTGCAATATTAGGCTTTGATTAAGTAAAGCAAGAATCATTAGCTTTTTAACTCTATGATGATGTGGTTGAACATAATTTCCACTTCTTTGCTGTAGAAACTTAAGTTCAGATATTACCCAAAGGCTGATTAATGATGATGAAGATTGCTCATTCAAGCAGTCACGGGTGAACTGAGATGCCTGCTGGCTTTCTTGGGCATGGGGGAAATGTATCCTATAAGACTGAGTTTGCCTAAAGGATGCTTTTAGTCTTAAGGTGGCTCTCATGTCTTGGCTTTAGCAAATGATGGTCATTTCCCTTTTATAATATTCAGGTGAGGTATAAGATATGAGCTGCTCATATCAATTGAGAATAGAATGTGCTTATCTGAATTGTTTCTTTCCATGGTGAGAAACGTAGGTAAATATCCTGATTTGTTCATAACTGATGTTTTAATGAGAACTACAATGATTTAAAGACATGTGGAATGTTTTCAACTGCTGTGAGACATGTGTTTTGTACTCTGCTATCCGTAGCAAAATACTGTTGTCATAAGCACAAGCCTTAGACTGCCTCAGTAGTATATGGTTTCAAAATGTGATGCTAAAACACTGAAGAAAGTTTAACAACTAAAGTGATTCCTGCACTGGAGGAAAAAATAACAGGAGGGAGCAGAGAGAATACTAAGTTTGGATCAAGAAAATTTGAGATATACTTATGGTTTTTGGTTACTTAGCTCTCTTTTATACTCTTCCAAGACAAATCAGCACTTTTGCCAATTTCATTTTGGAACCCAAGAGATGGAAATTCTGCATCCTACATCTGTGTTTTTCAGGCTGATAATGCCTCCCACATGACGGTTTTACAAAACAAATACCTTCAACTTGGATCACTACTGCTGGGAAAAGCTGAGAAACACTGATTATTTTCAAGAGAAGAAAAATACCTTCGATTTGATCTGACATTTTGTAAAGTTTTGATGGCTATTTTCTCTGCAGAGACCTCCATCTTATCTACTCCATTTGAAAAGACACATGAAGAATGCATAAGTAATTGGTAGGTCTGCACCAGAAGGATGTTGCGATCTGGGGCAGTTCACAATTATTGCATTAAAAAATTGTAATATCCTTTTTCTCAGGCAGGCATGTATATGAAGTGATGCTCCTTCTACTATAAAGGTCTCAAACCATTTATAAATATTATATTAACTCTGTGTGTGTGTGTGTGTGTGTGTGTGTGCGTGTGCTCCTTCAAGTCACCTGTCCACTTATGGTGACCCCTTGAATTTCATAGGGTTTTCTTAGGCAAAGAATTCTCAGGTGGTTTGCCAGTTCCTTCCTCTGACATATAACTTACAGCACTTGGTATTCATTGGCAGTATCTCATCCATGTGCTAACCAGAGCTGGCCTTGCTTGGTTTCGAAGATCAAATGGGATCTGGTGCCTTTACATGTGTTATATATAGCTGCAATATAACAAACCAAAAACAAATGTTTCCAACACAACTTCGGTTTGTTCTCAAAGAGTTCAGGCAAATGGTCTCCTCTTCTGGAGTGCAAATAAGATTCTTCAAGGTGCTTGTCTTGTATGAAGAAATCTGAAAAGTTTTTCTACTAGGTGAAGCAAGATGGTCCTCACAGAACTATTTGTCTCCTTATTCAAACTATGTCTATGAGTTGATCTCTCAGAAGGAGCAGTACTGTAAAAAAAAATATATATATTATCATTGTTCACCTTAGGAAGAGGATTAATTCTCTTACTAAATAGAAAACAATAGGTGCAGCAGTAGGGATTCGATCCAGAAATCTTGAGATCCTCAGGTGGTTGGTATATGGCTTATCCTGTTTTCCACATACCTGCATGACTGATGAAATCTCTTGAAGCCTGTAAGGGGCTCTCTGCAGGGAGTAATTGCCTCTCTGTTGGAGTGAAGGGATGGAATGCCTTCTATATGAATTGTTTGGCACAAGGCGAGCAATTATACAGTTTAACATCAGAGTGCTTTGGGAATCTGACATTCCCTTCCCCCAGCTAACGTGCCCTGGGGCTCTACAGCCATGGGCCTGTCACAGTTCTTCAATACAACAGACCATTGAAAGCACTGTTAGTGTATGACTGGTCTGCTTGCACGAGGGCCTCATGTGGTTGGCATTTTCTGGCAAAATGATGATAGTATGTTTGTGCTTGACATCCCAGCAGGGTTTATGTGGCCCACTTAGAATGTTTGCCAGCTGCTTAATTCCTTAAAAATTTCTGCAGCTATGAATAATACCAAGTATGGTTGCTATCAGTTCAAAGCACATAGCCAGAACCAAGAACGGAATTCACCAGCTTGATGTTGGTCTTTGAATGAGCTTTGCTGTTAGGTCCATCCAGAGAAGGAAACCAGTGTACATATACAACTCAAGCTAGCAATTTCCTTTCAGTCAAAAGAAGTAGTGCATATCTAATTATGGAAGACTCAGGACTTAGTGGTTTGCCACTCAGTTTTCTGATTTTCTTTGCATACTTTCTGATGCAATTTCAGTGGAAAATGACAAAATATTCACAAAGAGTTTCCTATTTGTTGACTGGCTCAGCTTCATATTCAGGAACAGGGTCTCAGAAGCTGGTTCATGTTTCCAGATCTGCCCTGACTGACCTTGGGTACTTGGAGGGTAAAATATATACTGCTCTTGAGATACTGTGATAAGTTAACTGATCAATATCCTACCTTTGGTAATAGCTTCCTTAAGGTGAAATTATACTGCCTTAATGGAACGTAGCTACTGAGCCCCATATAAGATAGATACAAACTGGGATAGTGAACTTAATGGATTATAATTTTATGCTTAAACCATGATAAGAAAAGAAGAGGAGGAGGAGAAACTAAATATCCATGTAGTGAAATTTCCTGCAGTGGGCGAGTAGAAGCTTTAGCTAGCTCATAGAAGAACTGAAGATAAAGTGAGAGGAAAGATTAGGAAATATTGAGACCTACAAATTGAGATTCAGTGCTTCTGGGAAAAGAAAACAAATGTAATTCCAGTGGTGATAGGTGCTCTGGGAATAGTTCCAAATGGATAGACAGAACATCTGAATGAAATTACCATAAATAGGATCAAAAAAGCATAATTATAAAGAAATGACACTGTTTGGAACATTTCACATTATCTGATGATACTTCCCTGATTCCTAGATTCTTGGACAGAATTTGAACCATTGATGGTCCAAAATTCAATTAGTAACAGCTGGTAGACAATGAAAACAAGATAATAATGTGTTGCTTGAAAAAGTATTTTCCTTTTTTAGTACTTGGAATTTTATTGGATGGCCACAAAGGTTGGTATCAGGAGAAGTAAAGTATGTTCTCTCTGTCAGTATCTCTATATCATAAACCTTTCTCATGTGCCCTAATTGTCTTCCTTTATTATCTAAAATACCACTAACACTTCAGCCCATGGATGGAGAACTGCCAGCCTATGTGTTGGAACTGTCTCATGGTGCTTGTCCTTTTCATTTGGCCTGTGAAATCTCCTCCTCTGCCCTGTTGAGGTAGAGACATCCGTCAGAGGAGGGAATGGCTGCTCCTGACCTTTGCTATCCAGCCTTATTCATGTACCCAAACCATAATATCTTGTCTTTCACAGTACCTCCAAATCTTTATTGCTTTATCACACTGGCAAAACCAGAAGATGAAAGAGCAAAATAAATCTATGGTTTAAAATTATTCATTTAAAAACTGGAGAATTCCAGTACGCAAGTCCTGCTTATGCTTTTTTTAGAACACATTGTTGGAAACAACCAAGCCAAACTTTCAAAGGTTGTTTCCAGCAGGTAAAGAAAGATTCTAATGTGTAATAAAGTCACCTCTGCTGAGATGCATGTGTAAGAGGAAATGTGACCATAGCTGTCTTTTCAATGAGGTGCCCTGCTGGCTGAGATAATGTTGACTGAGCCATTAGCTCCACTGTCACTGAAGGTTTACTTCATCAAACATGTTTCATTATTATTTTGAAAACATTTCCAGAAATTAATTGCAAGAATAATATTGTGGTCTTGAAACAATTGTTGGCAGTAAAAGACGTCAGAAGCCAACATCTTTTATCAGTTTAATCATGGAATATTAATTGTTTGTTGGATAATGGTATATAAGTCCTAACTCTTGCAGACGATTTATGGAATGTGATGATCTTCTGGCAAATAAAATGCAAAGTATGCACAGAGAGTTACTTCACCTGTGCTATTGCTTATATAGAGATGGCAGTTTAGTAGGATGAACCACGTATACTTATGTACATTCTCCTGTGTAGAAGCTGCACAGATGTCTACCTTATGTTCATCTGGATGCTGTAGGTACAGCAAATGTTTGCTTAAGATCCCAGACTCCGTCCCCAACATCTCCAGATAAGACAGGGAAAATGCTCCTTTTTACAACCCCGAAGAGGTGCTGCCAGTCATTGTAGAGCATGGGTGGGCCAACTATACCTTAAACAGGCTCCTCCATCTCCTCTTTTTTTGCCACAAAAAATTTCCACTTCCATTTTCATCCAGTCATTCCCAGTTTTGAAAACGAAGTCATATAGCCTAAAACAAGTACATGTGTATGTGTCCAAAAATGTTCGGCGTGGCAGTTGCATCCCATTGAGGCCTTACAAAGGAGACAGTTCAGCATTTTTGTGAACACTTTTTAAAAAAATAAAGGGAAGGCTGCACAGGAGAATGAAAATGTTTGGTGTGAACATCTAGAGTCCTGAGGAGTGAATCTAACTCCCCAAAGCTGATGTTCACTCCTGGTATTTAGTGTGTATTATAGAAAATAGTAACCTAGAGGTACCAATGATCTGACTTGGTATAAGGCTGCTTCCTGCATTGTACTTTCCTTCAATTTTCAAATGTCTGTAATCATGAAAAAAAGCATACATCTGCACAAGTTTGGTGGTGTTACTGTACCCCATTTTGTTTCAATATGGAAATTCTGTCTATGGAAAAAAAGTAGATATGTTAATCCCTATTGTATTTCTGCGGCTTGATTTCTCACCTTGAGTAGCAATTGTTTTATGTCATTCAGGGATAGTTAAATGTAATTATACATTTGAGTCTTTGATATATCATGCTTTGTGTCCTATAAATCAATATCCTATCAAGCCAAGGGTGTACATCCCCTTAATAAAGCAGTTGAAACTATACATACCCATTTACTTTTGTGGAAGTGTGGTTTTCCTGATTTGAGAGGCTATTGGTAAAAATGCATTATTGAAAAATCATTTTTCCCTTCAAGGACTGGAATCTGTTTACTGTATAGCTCAGGGACTGGAATCTGTTCAGAAACCATATATTAAAACTGCTGATGGCTCTTATAGAGGTAGAGGATGAGTCTGAGAAGGGGGACATATATATTTTTTTATAATAAAAGAAAAGGGATATGTTTCAGCATGGCCCATCTTCGTAGTTCATTGGGCAAAAGTGTGGTGTTATTGCATAGTCATGTTCGTGTGCCTACACTTCTTACATGGAACTGCTGTTGGTCATAATTAGGAATTTACTCATGTAACAGATAAAGCTGATAGGTTGTGTTAGCATTGTGCCTAATGCCACCCAGGGAACTTTATGGCCAAATGATGATTTATGAGCTAGATGCAATTCACATATGAGCTAGAGAGGATACCCAAGTCCTTTCAAGGAAGTTGTGGAGATCAGAATGTGAAGTACTTGGCTAAGTCAAGGCTTTGCTCTGATTTATAAAATCATCTTTAGGCTGGCCTCAGAGCCGGAATGAAGACTGTTATGTGATGATACCTGAAATTGAATGATGTACTACAAATTTGACAGTCTTTAAGATGCTATGATCCTTTCTGTTGCTTTAGAAAAGAACATGAACTTACAAATTTTGAGTTATAATGTAATTTGTGAGGCTAAGCTAAGGAACAGGAAAATTGTTTCTTCAAGTTTATCTTGAGGCACTGTAGTCCTTCAGAATCACAGAACCATGGCTGTTCACAGTTGACTTCAGACAGAATGATACAGTGGCTTCTCCACATTCAAACGGGTTTTGGATACAAAACCCTCACAAAAGTGGAAAAATTGTGAATAACTCCCCTCTGCACAATCGCCCTCCCATTCTCTTCCAGAGCTCCCCCCTGCCATTCCCTTGCCTCTGGCCCTGGTGCTCCTGGAGCAGGGAAGAAAAAGACAAGGTAAAGGGCTTACTGGTACTTTCCTCTCAGATGGAGAAGAACCAAGCACTGAGTTCTGGTGTTCTAGCTACTTCCAGTCACCATCCTGAGAAAGGAAGTTCTGCCCAGGGAGCAGGGATAGGAGCAAAGAAAGCACTTGACCAATCAATGGCCATTACATAGCAGAATGTGCAGCCACATGCAGAAAGGACACACTTCCAGCAGCAGGGGAAGGCTTTGCTCCCCCAAAAGGAAAAAAGATGTCAATTTTAAACACAAATCTGGGATGAGGAATGCAAGAGATTGGGAGAAGGAGAATGGGTGGGGGCAAGCATGTGTCTCATGAATAATCAAATTCTCAAAAGTGAAACCCACAAATGTAGAGGAAGGCCTGTAATCCAACCTAGTGCAGTATGAGAGGTCTGTTCTATCATACTTTAACTTCTTGATGCTGTACTTGATATAGTGGAATGCACACTGGGTAGGTTACAGTATTGTTTTCTGCATTTGGCTCCTGGTGCTTTAACTGTTTGTGTAAGAAGGTGATATCTGTGCTTGTGTTTTGATTTGCTGACTGCCCCTTGAATGCTGTCTGCACTTACAGCTGCTGCCACTGCTTTTGCTCAGAAGCCTGTGTTCTTCTCTCTGTGTAGATGTGACTTCCATTACTGCTGTTTTCAAACTTTCCTGCAGTCTAATTGTTAGTCTGCTTGTTTGCTTAGTCATACTGAATTTAAAAGGCTTACCTTCTGTTAATAGTTTGAGTTTGAGGATACATGCATGTCAAGACATTAGAGCAGTGACTTTGTGTTGAGAATACTTAAAAGTATTTTCATCCTGCCTTGAACAATTTTTCTGGCCTTTTGTGTTTTCCAATATTTGGCCAGTCAAATGTGGATCTTTACAAGATAAGCATCTGCTAATGTGGAAGTACAAGATTCAGATGCTGCTCTTTCCCCGCAAATGGATCACTTCCTCCCAATCAATATTGCAGTGATATTTTTGTGAAAAGAAAAAGAGCAAGGAACACAGCAGGATAGAGTGCTGCATTTACAGATTGGATTCATTTAGTTTAATATCACTCATCTTCTATTGCAGCTGTTATTGAATGCTGCAGAGCAATGGAAAACAGAGGCTGGTTGAAAAATGTGGAAGAAATGTTTTCTCAGCATGAAACACACTTGGAAGCAGCAAATGATTTGAGTTAATGTGCTGCTTTATAACAGCCCAGTCTTGAGAGAGGTGGATATTGAATATTCTGTGTCTTGCCTGTGCACAGGTACACACACACTTGTGTGAAAATATAGTTTGAGACTGTATAGAAGTACCAACAACAGGGGTTTGTTTCCTCTAGTGCTCTATGAACCCCCACCCCGAACAAAAAATTTTGAATATTCCCATTTGGTGTGACCAGAATGAAATACCAGCAACAATATTAATATGTGTATATATCATTGTCATTCGCGCTAGGGAAAGCAGAATTCCTTTCTGGTTGGAGATCAGTGCTCCAATTTACTGGCCAGCTTTTACAGAAATTCTTGTGTTTACTGAAGCAAATGTCCCATAAGCTGTATAAAGGGTAGATAAGGAGAACATCTACTAGAGAAGCAATTTTTCCTGCACCCTGAAGCAGGAGGCTTTATTTGTTCTCTTCACAGCTGCTTAAAAGAGAAAGAAACAGACAGACAGAGGGAAGAAAAATAGCCTGGATAGAATTATGCAAATAAGCAGTGTGAAATGTATAAAGAGCTTGGTTAGTAAAGTGCAGTTGTTTCAGGGAGGTCAGTTATTTTTTGACATCACCACCTGCTCCCAGCCCCTTCATTGTAAATAATTCCTATTAGCCTGGTGCCCTTAGAATGTCAGCCACATGCAGATTTGAGTACATGTGTCAAAACACATTCCTTCAGTCTTCAGCACTCCTGGAGTAGGCAGAGTCATAGTAACAAGGCTGTCGTCACTTAATCACGGCAGCCCATGAATTGGTATGGTTATCCACCTTGGAAAGAGGGAATTTCCCTGATGTGAAATGTGAAGTCTTCTTTATCACTGTTGCTTTTTTCTTTCTGAAGGAAATCAATGTTCTGTGTAACCCACAGAGTGAAGCCATATGATTTGCTACAGTGCATTAGAAAGAGCATATAAGAACATTCTATCTTTTAATTTGAAAAGGTAGCATGTTGGCAGGAGTAGTGTTTATCAAGCATTTGGTAGGTCAGGTCTGAATTCATGTCTGTCTGAACTATGATGGGAGGCAAACTTCATTCTTAAACCTTGTTAACAAGCATCCTGTTTGAACATGTACATGGATTTACACAGATTCTAAAATACATGAGTGCAAGAGATCTTTGAACCTTGGCAATGATACATCTTAGTAGGTTTAACCCAGTGACTCTCATGGGTCTTTAACTAACATAAATTAATTAAGTTGTATTCAGTCAACAGTCCAATGCATATCATGTAATAAGGAGCAAGTAAGATGATCTAGTTAAAAAAAAATCATAAACCAGACATTAATAATATGCGGACGCTAGGTTATAGGATATAGTTACTGTTCCAGATGAGGGCTGTGATGCCTAAAGAATAGTCCAAAGGCCACATGTTATAGAATGGATTGGAGTAGGCTTGGTTTCTTGGAAGCTGTAGGACTTGGGAATGGAACAATCAAGGGTTCATAGTTTCCTGAGAGAGGCAAGGAGAAAGAGGAAGAGATGAAAGGAAATAGAAAAATAAGAAGTATTTTGCAGCAACTTGTGTAAATTTATCTATTGAACATGACTTTCCTTTTTAGGATTATGGTATTAAAATGGTTGGCTGGAGCAATTGGGATGCCTGGGTTCAACATATTCATTCTCACATACTTTGGATTTGGTGCCCTGTCCTCTTGCCTAGACTTTCTTGATGTCCGCAGATGCAGTCAGCATATACTGCCCTGTCACACTTTTTGTTCTCTTGATAGAGCTTCTCTGGAAGATTTTCTTGAGAAGCAATGGAGAAAAAGAGTGGGATAGAAAGTGGAAGACCTTTAAAGAGTTTTTCTTTCCAAAGAGGGGATCCTGGCTCCAATCCTTTCCACTGGATTGCTACAGAAAGGGCTTCCAATGAAAACCATTGGAAAAAAATATATAACCAAATGTCTATATGAACACACACACTGAGCGGAAGAGAATAAAAGAGAGAGGGAAGTTTGGGGCAGAGGTGGAAGCATTTGTAGGAAAATGATTGCCAGAAGACATCACTTTTGAAAAATAGCATTCCTGGGATGTCACTAAATCTTTCTTAGAGACACAACTGATGCGTAAGGACACCCTGTGACAAGAGAAAAGAGCCCTGGAAGTTCCTACTTAGAATTACTACTTTAGAAGAAATGGAATTTGGGAAGCCTGGGTTGAATACTTTGAGGGAAATGTCTAATGAAAGTCTTTTGGAAAAGCCCCAGCCTTTGCAGCAAAGTGATTTCAACAAAATAGTTTTCAGAGTGGATTCATCTAAGAGCTAGTGGCAATAGCTGATGTGTTTTATTTGACAGTTGGATGAACTGCCAGGATCTTGGGTATGATAAAAGAAGCAGAGTAGAATATTGGGGGAACTGAAACTTGGGGTTTTAATTGTATTTTGTGGGGTGTGACACAGTTAAGCCAGCTGACAGATGTCAAGAGGCATGGAGAACAGGTTTAATCACTAAGCATGAGGAATGGCTAGTTGACACATTTCGACAGTGTACCAAAAGAAGGCATAGGCAAGGAAGGAAATGTGTAGTTTTCATCTGAGAAGCTGAAATGCCTCTTCTTTAAGGCGTAGTTACTGGAAGTAAGAATGTTAGACTAATTTTTGCAGAGACTGTTCATCCGATGCTTTTGCTTTTTGCTTGGCTTACCATTGGAATGTGATCTTTGATGACTTCCTCATAAATGGATTTCGGCTTTTAGGAAAATAGGTGAGAAAATAGGTGCTTTATCCCTAATAATCCCTAAGCATCACCTTGAAACTCTCTGGCTGTTGGTGCTTCCATGCTTATTTTGTGGTAGATGGCCTTCTCTTCTAGGATACTCAGTTTTCATGTTGTTGAATGGAATTATATATCACGGACTCTTGTCCTGTGTACGAGGTCATTCCAGAGGCGGATGCTTTCTGGATTCTGTTTTTCCAGGCTTCTGTATATGTGTCAGCCAATGCTGTAGGGTCCCCATGCTTCATGGGGGGAAAAGGAAAAGCTTTTATACACCATGCCATGGTTGCCTGCCAACAACCCAAGGAGGCTTTACTTTTACCATGCCAGAAGAGTAAGAAGCACCTCTATGCAGAGCCTACTCCTTTTTCTTTTTTTCCCACTGATTCCTCGCCTGGGTATGCCCTGTCATTGGAAGTAGGTACAACCTGCAGAAGTACAGTCACTTGGTTTCTTTGATGGTTAATATTTTTGCTTAATAAATAGTGCAGAATCATACTTTCTAGAGGCTAATTGAAAAAGAAAGAAAACAAGAGCAACTGATAACTCATCATCATCAATATTACTATTAATATTCTGCCTTTCTCCCAAAATTGGGACTCAATGTGGCTTATTTCGTTTTAAAAAACTAAATGTATACAAAAAAGTGAGTGTTAAAAAGGCATTAAACTATGAACAGTATTAAAATTATTTAAAACTATTTTAAAATGATTAAAATAATTTAAAATGAAAATATAAAATACAATTAGAAGATAAAAAGCAATTAAAAGTTTAGTTTAAAACAGTATAGCACCTTCTGCCCATTCTTTAAAATCTTCCCATTTCAAAAATGTCTTGGAACAACAGGCTACCTCTTGTACCTAGAACTGATAAACGTTGATTCATCAGTTGATGTATTTATCATGCCATGCTACCATTTCCTCCACAATGTGTGACTGTATCCTGGCCCTATATTTGCTGGGTGATAACTCTCTAGCATCTGTATTCAGTTTTTTGTTCTGTACAGAGTCACTCTCTGTGGTCTATACACGCTATTTAAACTCTGATCCACACCTTCCATTTAAGAAAGGAAAGTAGTGCTATTCTTCCAAAGAATGTACTTTTCCAGATTAAATGCAGTAAAGGCCGAGACAAATTCCAGTGACGATAATGATAGGGAGGCTATGTTTGAAGTGGACAGTGGTGCTTTCATTAGGACAAATTTGCCGTTTTGCTGTGGAGAAGTTAGCTAATATAGCTTGCTTTGCTAACAGTCCTGGAGTTTGAAGAGGAAGAGGCTCTTTCCTTAACTCTGCCAGTGTGCAGTTGTTCAACTGTAGTGAACTTGTAAGATGTCAGGCCATGTCCTAATCACAGATCTTTAAAAAGAAAAAGAAAAAAGTAAGAACAACATCTGTGTCAGTCTCATTTTAATAATTATCCCTTTTAAAAATGTGTCCATCTAGTGGTTCTGTATTTTGCACGCTAAGCAGGGCTCTACATGAATTCTCCAGATAATGGTAATGACTAGAATATGCTTATACCTCCTCTATGAGTCAGCACCCTTGTGATGCACATGAGAACTGTTGTCTTTCTGCACTTTTGTTGCCTTTGGCTATATCATAAACTATAGTACCTAAATCTGCTTCTTTCTTCTCTTTGTAAAAACGAGACTATTAAGCTAAAAAAAACCAACAACTTCTGGCTAAAACCCAGTCTAAATAATTCAATTTTTCCTGACTCAGCTTCACTCACAGTTTAATATCCTGTCCTAAATTGCTTGGTGATGTCGCTGTTGGTTATTAAGCAGCTGTTGCATTCTACTACATAGTTGGTTGCATTTCAGGGATTCCCTTCACATTATGTTTCAAAATTGCTTTGAGATGAAAGGCTTTTTTTTAAATGAATGAGAGCTATATATTGTTATTGGGAAAAGAAGAGTTATTAGAATTACAACTACTTATATGGATAGATTGCTTGTCAGCTCTTGTGATGGACAGATAGTCTGTATCTTTAGTCTGTATCTTTTCTTTTTTTTTGCCATGGAGTCCGGCTCAGGCCATGGAAAATGGTTTATGCATTTCTCTGAACAAACATCTAATCCGCAGGAGGTAGGGACAAAAGATTCCTTGTTCATTGAACAAGGATATATAATCCAACAGTCAGAAGGCAAATGTGAATTGCTCATCTCTCTGAATAAAACTTTTTCTGCTTGTCTTTATTCTTTTCCAAAGCAAAGTCTTTGGCTGTGATAGCTACACAGTCTTGGCTTTGAGTTGCAGAATCCTCTGGGAAAGTCGAAGGCATGTGTGGTTTCTGCTCTGCAAGTATGTGTAAAGCTAGTGGGGAGAAGAAGACAATCTTGAACAATTTGATACTGATCTGGTTTGCTTTTGGGTACTTGCTCTTCATTGGACGTCACCCAGATCTCTCTGCATAAGTACCCCATTCATACCTCGTAAGAGCATATGAGGCTGCTGTCCTGGTTACATGAACTTAGGTCATTATCATAAGCCCAACTGAGCATGCTGCCGATTCAGACGGGGACTCTGAGTTAGACGGGGAACCCCAGCCGGGGGTGGATCCCTGGGAGGGAGAGGGGGCTCCTGCAGAGGCAAGGGAGGGGCCTGCCAGTGACCCCACAGCGGTCCCCGAGCCAGTACCTGCAGCAGATGAGGCCAGTGCTTCGGGCTCGACAGAAGCTGCTGTTCCTGACTCCAGCCCGGAGTTTGCTGCAGACCCTCCCCCCACGTTCCTCCAGAGGCGGCGAGAGAAGGAGGCGGTTCGCAGATCAAAACGCTTGCAAGAGAAGCGTCTGAAGTCTGAGGGCCTTCAGCTGTGAGCTGGGCCAACGGATGCTTGATCAGCCCAGCTGGGTTAAGGACTATGTATTTAAGTCAGACGCTGGGGGGAGTTGGGCACGGGGCAACAACTGTCTTCCATCCAGGAAATCTGTATCCTGTATTTTCCGTTCCAGGTCAACCCTAGCTGTTGAGTTTGCTGCCTTTTTTCGTTTGGGTGATGTAACCTCTTGTTTATTTTACTACTTATTACTAAAAGCCATACACTTCGGCTCCTGCCTCCGTTTTCTGCTTAAGCCGCCGCCTGACATTGACAGTCATTTCTGCACTATCCTGTTATAGTGCCGTTATTCCACTTTCAACATCCTGCGGAATCTGGGGTTTATAGTTTACTGAGACCAAAGAGCTCTCTGACTGAGAATTCTAAATGCCCCTCTCTAAACTGCAAACCCCAGGATTCCACAGGATGTTGAAAATAGATTAATAGTGCCATAACAGTGTAGTGCAGAAAAGGCCATAGAAAGCTCTCTAAAAGAACACTGTTGAATCCAGGCCTGCTGGTGTTCCTAATCGTTAGGACATCATCTGTGCATCCTCATTAGCATCCTTCTGACTTACTAAAGCTCAGTAGCCTTTTCTGAAAAAAAATCTATGCATGCAACTGACTCACAGATATGACCAACCTACTTTTGGGGATTGTACTTCCCAGCATCCCCAGATTCTTGCTAGAGGATTCTGGATGTTGTTCTTGTTTGGGGATTATGGATATTCACAAAGGTAACTTTTCTAGACTTCAGGGATTGTAAATTCCAGCTCCGAGGACTTCCTTGCTCTGAGTGCTTCTATTGATGCATCATTGGCCTACTTCTATGGGTGAGCTCTTTTGGGGATATTGGCATGGGTGAGTGGGATAGTGATACAAGTGATAGCAGCAACAACAAGCAACAGGTGTCTTGAAAGCACCATTTCAATTTGTCACAGTTATTTGGAGTGATGTTATTCAATGCCCTTGTGGAAAATCAAAATGGCGGTTCTTTGGCTGATCCCCTGGGGACAGACATCAGTAGCTGAGTTATGTTTGGCCGCTGGTGCGTGACCGTTGCTTGATGGCACACATACTGAGCCTGAACCTTCTGCCAGGGATTGAGCTCACAGTGAGGAATCTCAAGTAAGAATTGGTTGAAGCAGAAATCTGCAGCTGATAAAGCTTTCCCCTCTAGAGATGGGCAAGCTTCCTTCAGGTTCCTTTAATTGGCTTAGAAATTTAAGCTATTTACCCTGAATTGATACTCTCATACAGCTATGGCTTTAACTGAAAGTGGAGAAGAATTCCAGAACATCTAATGCTCTCTTTGTCTTTTGAAGCAAGCATTACTAAGTCTCTGAAGTACATTTGTGGACCGCAGTTCCCTGAAGTCCAATGATGGGTATCTTCCCACACAACCAACAGAATGCTTTTTGACCTGTATAAAAGCTTCTTACTGTTCAGTCTTCTGAAAAGGGGCTTGTGGATGCTCCACTAGTTTCAAAGCCCTACTGGTTAGGTTGGGGGAACAGAAACCGAGGGGCAGTCCTGCTCTCTGTCCCACATAGTTCTCTGGTGTGTCTCTTCTTCTCCAACTGGTTCCAGTGGGATTATGAATGTGGCAACTCCAGAGCAGAGTAGAGGAAAAGTCACTTCTGGGGACTCCCATTGTGAACAAAGGGCTGGCTGCTTCTGCTTTATCCCTTCTTCATCCTGAAACAACTTGTTTGGGCGGGCTCTTCAGGGGAGTAACTGGAGCTTCCCAAGTATATGCTGATAGAGAGGCATATGTGACTCATTCTCCTCCTCTCCATAGCATGTGTGGAGAGGGCAGCATTGGACTGCTCTCCCAATGAGCCTTGCTTGCCAGACTGCATAACTAAAAAAGCCCCCTCTGCATAATTATAGATGGACTTTGCTGGATTTGACATTGAGTTAACTTCATACTGTAGAAGTTAATACACTTAGAAAATGTTTCCACTTTGTAGTACTGTTAATTAAGTGCCATGTTTGACGAGCAGTGAAGATACTCATGTTTTGGCAGGCATTTGACTTGCTTTAATTATCCTCAGTCTGTTAAGGTTTATTTTATTTTTGCTGTTTATTCTCATTTTTTTCTCCTGTTTCTTCTACTTCTTTGCTATTAATTATATTATTTTGATTTTATAACATATTCTTAAAAATGGTTGTAATCCACCTTGGGAGCCTTGTTGTCAAAAGAAAAAGTATACTCTTTAAAAATAAATATTTGTTCCTGGCATCTTTAGGAATACAGTGCCATGTACAACATTTGTACCATTTAGGATGCTACAGCAGTCTGACTGCCCTTCCCCATGCCTCATGTGTAGAGATGCAGAATAAAAGCATTTCAGTAGGCTGGAACGAAGTAAGATTTGATGGTATACATAACTGTGTTGAACAGTGGTAGTCGTGTAGCACTGAAGAGAATGAATAAATGCTTTCTACAAGGGCAGATGTTGCTTACTCTTACACATCCCCATCCTGTACAACCAATTGTAGAATAAACCTCCTTAAAGCAGTCTTTTTGACTAACTTGGCTTTGGACTGCACTCTTGACTGCAAGTCTGAATCTGGGCAGCCACTGAATGCCGTTGTCCTTTTCCTTCCACGCAGGGGTTTGTTTGGCATATGAAAATCTGCTGGTTTCATTTCACTGCATTTGTCAGAATCCTACCAGCATTTTTGTCTCATTCTAATTCCTTATCAGTTTTTTTTCCTTACTGAGACTTTTTTTTCCTCCTCTTGACGTGAAAATTCTTGCATATCTGTTATACATTCTTCCTATAGAACATAATTTTCCCAAATGCGCTTCTCATAATGCATGCATTTTGTACACATTTCTGTTACGGACTAAATTGATTAAGGTGTGTTAGTGTGTATTTTTCATATTCAGATGCAGTTTTATGGTTTTATTTCATAAGTCTGGGAAGTGCATGGATTTTTGAGGTAAGATGTGCTTTTGTCAATGCAACATTGTGAAGAAATCTACTCCTGTGAAACGTTTTATCTGTCGCAGCACAGAAGTCATCTAAACTGTAATGTAAGGTTCACTGAGAAAACGACTCCATAGGACTGGTCTTCAGATGTTGTTGGACTTCACTTCTTAGAAGCCTCATCTGGCATTGTCTGTGACTATGCATTCTGGGAATAGTCCAACAGCATCGTGGAACTTGAGTTTGGAAACCACTGCTGTAGATGACAGTGACCAAAATATTTTGCTATAACCCAACAGAGCTGGCAAGAAGTGGGAATCCAGTCTTGTGACAGTGCATTCCATGACTGTTGACTGTGTCCCTTTTCCCACTGCCACATTCTCATATTACATTACTTCAGTGATGCAGAAATCTTGGCAAAGTGATGTATTCCCATGTGTTTGTGTTAATATAAGATCCTTGAGAATCTGAGAAGAACTACTGGGATGCTTACAGCCAAGCCAAGTGCTTTTCTGCCTCCCACAGTGGATAGTGTTGATGTGCTGTTAGTAGTAGCCACTGCTTCTCCTATGCAATATTGTAGATGTAACATTAGTGAAGCAGTGTAGAACAAATTGTGCTACACCATCTTTCATGCTACTGAGGTATTCCTTAGTGGGCCTTTACCTTGGAACGTAATATCTTCTTCTGAAAGATATGAAGATAGGCAGAAGATGAGAGAGTGTCCACAGATCAGAAGCAAAACCCCTTTACTGATGAGAGAGTGCATGGCAGGACAGAACAGATACCCTATTTGCTGGTATATAAGACTCACTTTTTCCCCCCTGAAAAATACTGTTTGAAAATGGGGTGCATTTTATATGGCAGCACATCTTATATGCCGGCAAATAATATTTGTCGCCATATAAATGGGGTGCGTCTTATATGCTGGTGCATATTATATGCCAGTAGGTACGGTAATTACTGAACTGCCAGAAAGGGGTTTGGACTTATAAGGTTATAGGGGCCTTTAAGAAGCCACTTATGGCAATTCTGATTTCCTTCTTCCTTACTCCAATCTAGACATAGTGTGATGCTATAATCTCATGAAACAGGCATGAGTCTCTCTGTTTGATCATTCTGGAAGTACTGGTGATATTACTTGCATAGCAGTCACAGTTCTCAGTGGTCTCTTGTAAAACATCCCCTGCTCGGACATATACTTCTGACTTGGTCTCCTCATCACTGTCCGTGCCTGGGCTGGCTCTAGGGACAAAACACACAAGGCTGTGTACATGCCAAATATTCTGTGGGGAAAACTGTTTGGGGTATTTGGGGGTATATAGCACTACATTCCTTCTGGACCTGCCTTGCTCTAACTTGGTGAATCAGATACAAAGCTGTCATTGTCTGTGCAGTTCTGTTTCCTCCCCACATGCCATGCAATCAGGGTTGTAGTAAAAAGAGACTCCACTCTGCCTGGGAATAAAACTCTGCTAAAGATCAGCTATAAACTCAGTCTGTGTGGCAAGAAATAGCCAGTGAAAAGGAATTCATTAACCTCAGGCAGTTAAAGGAGCCTGTAGTACAGTACACCAAGCAGAAGGCAACAGAAAGCTAGAGTCAGCATTGTTAACAGAGCTGGTTCAGTAGAGAGACAAAAAAACCCCAACAACCCTTGATTGGTGCAAATGAAAGCATTCATTTTGGTTCATAATGATTCCTTGTGTCATGGTATTCATTATTACTTGTGTGCATTTGGGCAGCTGCCTGAAGGAAACATTTGTAGATTCCAACAACCCGGGAAGTTTTGGCACTAGCAATTAGTTCCTAGTAGGAAAACCCAGACTGAAAAGCATCTAGTGAATTACATTTGTGGGTACAGATTATGTATATATGTATGTTATATGTAATTTCCCCACATAGATTGCGGAGGGGGACAGCCATTGAGTCATATGTTTGTGGGTAATGATGAATTCATCGGGTATGAGGTGATGTGGGAATTCACATCATTTAAGCAGTGTCCTAACAGCAAAACAGCCTGATGAGTTTCACTGGAGAATATGTTACCATCTTGGACATCATGACTGGAGGGAGAATGAACTGGAGGCTGCATATTATTATTTGCACAGAGCGTCTGGTCCTCAAACACTGTGTCCTTAGCTAACCCTGCATTATTTGAATATGCTAAACAAACAAAGGAGCTAATGTTATGTGAATATGCTCAGTAAAACAACAATCATAATGCAGATTATCTGGGATGTGTGACGAGAGAATGCAGTCACATGGAACGTCTGTCCTGAATCAGAAATCCAATATTATTTTGACCCACCAGCCATGGTGAGTTAAAAAATGACTGCTCTCTTACCTACCACATGACTTGAAGTGGATTATTTTTTTTAAAAAAACCCTGCATTTAAAGCCACATAATAGAGAGTTATTATTTTTTTAAAAAATGATCTAGTTTTGTGATGCTGTCTGGGTCTTGTAGTGTGAAAGTACCATTGTTTTTAATTCTAACACTTATAATAATACTTATTATTTAATATGTTATTTCATATTTAATATTAAGGACCTTGATGCTGGAAGCCAGAGACTGATATGTCATCACCCTCAGGCATTAGAAGTTAAGTTTGCCTGTGTATTGTTGTTGCCTCATCAGTCTACTTGTAATAGCTGGAACCAGAACTTAGCCATTGTGGTGCAAAGGAAGCAACCTAGGAAGAAGAATCCATCTTGTTGAAGAGATGTCACATTGTCTAGGACTAATAAGGTAAAAGACCAAGTCTCTTTGATATGAAAGAATGGTTCCAGTAAGGTTCCAAAAACTTAACATGTGAAGGTGTTGCCACCAACTGTCTCTCAAAATAGACCTGCTCTGTTAAACAAACCTAAAACCTATCCAAATTAGAGACTGAAATTAAACCTTTATTTCTAGCATGATTGATTAGTTGGTATTACTTTAGGGAAGTCCGAAATTTAGCTGTTTCTGTTACTTTCTGTTACTGGGTCCAAGAGGCTGGTAGGATGTAAGCTGCAGCTAGTGCAAAATGCAGCAGCTCAGTTGCTAACTGGAGTGACTGGAGTATCATATAGACAGGATATCATGCCAGTCCCAGAACAATTGCACTGGCTGCCAGTATCTTTGTGGTCTGAATTCAAGGCCCTTGTGATGATATTGAAAGCCCTAAATGGCTTGGATACTTGAGAGAACACCTCCCCTCATATGTGCCTGCCTAGGGATTAAGATCACCTGAGGGGGCCCTCCGCTGTGTCCCACCAGTGATATTAATACACTGTGTTGGGACATGGAAGAGGGCCTTTTCAGTCATGGCACCCCATTGTGGAATGCCTTCCTCCTAGAGGCCCCATTGGCACTGACATGCTTATCATTTAGACACCAAGTTAAAACTCACCAGAGCCTGTGGGCCTCATTAATTTAACCCAAATGTTACATACATGTTTTTTAAAACTTATTAAATGTTTTCAACCTGTTTTTAATTAATACTGAAGTTTAATATGTGTTTAATTTATTTAATTATTTTATTTTCTTAGATTGTGTAACTTGGTTTAATGCTTTTTGTAAGCCACCTTGAGATTTTTGATATTAGGTGAGGTATAAATATTTTAACAACAACAAGTAGTAGTGGTGATAATACTAGAGTGGTCATGGTTACCCATGGCTACCCTTGAAGATGTTTCAGGCATAAATTATGGACACCTCAAAACTGGCCCCTACTCTCTCTTGCTAGAGCAGTGAAAAAGGATATTTGGAAGTCTTCACCAGCTGCGCTGATTCTTACATCTTTATGAAGCCAAGTGAATTAGCTTCAGTAGATAACTGAAGAGGCATTGTGGTGTTATGGCCTGAGTGATAGATTAGGGCCATTTCCACACTAGACTGTTATAGTGCTATTTTTCCACTTTCAACATCCAATGAAATCCTGGGGTTTGCAGTTTAGGGAGGAGCATTTAGAATTCTCAGCCAGAGAGCTCTTTGGCTTCAGTAAACTACAAACCCCAGAATTCCACAGGATGTTGACAGTGGAATAATAGCACTATAACATTCTAGTGCGGAAATGGCCTTAGACTCTGGGAGATCAGAGTTCAAATCCCCACTTCGCCTTAGAAACTCAGTGTATGACCTTGGGTACATCATAGTCTCTCAGTCTCAGAGGAGGATAATGGCAAACCCTCTCTGAACAAGCCTTGCCAAGAAAACCCCATGATCACTGTGAATTGGAAATAACTTGAAGGCACACTACAAGAACATAACTGAACAATAGCTAGCTGTGCATAGCTGCTTGTTTGTATTTTTAATAGGCCAGTCTTTCCACACATCCTCACCAGTAAAAGTTCTCAGATAAGAACACATGGTCAATAAAACTGAAGTTGCTTCCACTTGTTGCTTGTTTCTCATTGGACATGGTTATGCTCCTATGGCTATGGAATTACAGCTCCACATTTTTCCACCAAGTTTCTCATATATATGTATTTTCCATTATAGAATCAGATGTTCTAGTTTATATAGCCTCACTTTCAGGTGTCTTGAATAAGGATATAAATAAATATATACATTCTTCTCTTCCCCTCCTCCTTTTAATGTATTCAGTCTTCCTTATGGCATTCATTTTGTGCTAGTTTCTCCTTTAGCCTTTCTTTGAGGATACACAGGATCATCTTCTGGGATAAAAAGAACTGTGCTATGGGAAAATTGTGCAGGATATAAACACAACTGCCCCCTCCAGCTTGTTTTCCCCAATAGTTGGTGTTCACTATGTATGTAGTCATGATACCAAACTAAATTACAGTTTGGTATAATTGTACCGTTTTGCAAATTGTCCTGGGAACACGATGAAGACTAAGGCATAAAAGAAACAGAATAAAATAAAGAAACAACATAAAGAGCTTTTCAGACATGTACAAAAGCTACTTTCTTGCAATACAGAAAAAATTGCTCTGGAATCTCTGTGCTATCTCTCTGTAAAGTTATTGTTAGGATAAAATGGAGGATGGGCATATGTTGAAAAGCGGAGGAAGCTTCTGTACCTTTAGTGGGTGTGAAGAAGGAACTTCAGCAGGTTTTGCTTACCATATCACCATACAGTCAGCGATATCTGCTGGAATTCTTTCTTCTATGCAACCATTAAAGGTACAGGAACCATCTACAGTTTTCTGCCGTTGTTTTCAAAATAATAATTATGCTAAAAGTAATACGTACCATTTGAATCATGTTTTTCAATGGTCAGATTGCATCATCTCAATGCTTGGATTTCATAAACATTACTTCAATGTTTAACACTCACTTGCCCACCACATTCCTTCATGACTTCTGGTGGCTTTAAGAAGCTCTTTTTTTTTTCAAGGTTTAAGTTACACAAACTTTAATATGGGATCTGGCACTTATCATCTATCACTGCATCCTTTTGGTATATTGCCAATGGTCCAAGAACATGGGCAAATCAACTGGATAAATGTCTTTATTTTGGAAAATATGATTAGATTAGCTGGGGGAATATTGCTCATTAGGTTTCTAGCTACCTGGGGCTGGTTGCTGATTAGATTTCTACCTGAGGCTTGTTGGGCTTATTCGTGGAAATATGTTAGTCTTTAAAGTGCAACAAGATATTGCCATTTTGGCTCGATGAGGATAATGAGGCTATCCTTCTAGAATACATAGAAAGCATTTGGCTGAAGCAAGACATGGAGATGAGGGCCCTGGAGGGTCTTGCTGGCTCATTGTGAATTATTCACCCACAGCTTAGCAGATGCTAATCAGAGAGTTCCCTTTGGCTGCTTCCCCTTTCTCAGCAGGAAATGCAGTTTCTGTGTCTTCCTTACTCGGATGTGCTTTGGTTCAGCACCACAGAGCACGTGTAAGAACAGGGGCTATCAGAAGAGCTTGAATAGCTGAAACCTCTGTGGGTTATGGGGAGGGGAGACTATGTCTCTTTTTTCCCTGCCCTCTTGAAGCTTAGACCACAGTCACAGAAGTTAAGTTCTAAATAGACCTCTGAATATAATTTGGATTGCTTTTAATTTACAATTGCCTGCTGTGGAGAAACTCTTGAATCAGACTGATTGTTTTAAATTGCTCTGTTTTAATGCTGGTTATGAATATAATCAAGGCAAAGGTGATTGAAGATATGGTAAAGAGGCAAATGAGGGAGAGGTCCGGGTAAGAATCACTGGTACCTGATGGAGCTGGAAAAGAAAGTTTGTCAAGAAGAAGAGCAGAAGGGTTTGGCAGGAGAACAATAGGCTTAAATACCCTAAAGACACAGATCCTATCTGATCTTGGAAGCTAAGCAGGGTCAGCTCTATCTAGTACTTGGTTGAGAGACCACCAATGAATACTAGGTGCTGTAGGCAACATTTCAGAGGAAGAAACTGGCAAAACCACCTCTGAGAATTCCTTGTGTAAGAAGTCCCTATAGGATTCATGGCCTTGCCATGACAGGCAACTTGAAGGCACATACACAAAGACAACTTTCATTGTGGATTACCCACTTGAGAAGTTCCATAAACTGAAGAATTGCTGCTTGGGTGAAGACATTTGCAAGTTATCAGTGTATTCATATCAGATTTAACAGCTGTCAGTTCATCTGCCTGCTGTTGTAGAAGTTTTGGCTTAGTATCTGAGATTTGCGTTTAAGTTCTGATCTTGCCTTTAGTATTAACAGTACTTTGCAACTAGGATGTGAATATGTATAGAGTGATGGTGAGAATACTGGGCTAGGATGGAGAAGATCTTTGGCATATGAGAAACAGCACAAGGCACACATGCCTTCCACTAGCAGATTTTAAAAATTAAACTCTCCTGGAATGTACAGGGGAAAAAATAACTTCAAATAAACATAAGAATCTAACACACCAGGCCTGGGGTTCCCTGAGCTATAAGGAGATATTTAAATGTAGATTTTATTTAAGCCTTTACCCCAAATGTAGGAAGAACTCTTTGTTACCCAAGCTGAGTTGTCATATGAGGTGAGGGCCAAACAATTACACTTGTGATGTACAGGATAGCTCTGAGTTGGAGTAATTAGGCTTTGAAGTTTCCAAAGCTTTATTCAGTAACTTCAGAGAAAACAACTGCACACCTTGGCAACTTCCAGGACTAAAGAAGCATTGGATTTGCAGCATCGTACAAGCTGTAACATTTTAGATTAGCATGCGCTGGCATTCTATTTGGTAATTGATCATAACAACTCCTTTCCCATTCTCTTTCATACCCCTCCCATTTTCTCATTAAGCTTGCCAGCAGCTCAACCTTGCAGTCAAATCTCTGCCTGCACCTGTACTCTTATCACTGTTCATTACAATAATATTCCTTCATTCCCAGCACACTGTGTCCCAGCTGATTCCATCATCCCTTCACATCACAATAAAGCCCAATAAAGCATCAAACCAAGGTGACTACCTAAAAGCATGACAGGGAGAGCAAAGCTGACCTGACAGCACTTTGTCATCTTGGAGCAGGGATGTGTCCTTTTCTTATCATAATAAACTTTTGAACAGGTGGATATTATCTGCTCTTTAAGAGGAAGTATAGCAGCAGTGGGTAACTATTGAAAATAAGAAGCCTCCCAGGAGACTTTGGAGAACCTCATCCCCCTCACTGTACTCTCTGCAAAACAATATCAAAATTTAACACGTCCCATTCCAAGTCATTTCCTGTCACAAAACATGGCATAAGATGCCCTCGCACCCTTCTAAAGGCTGTTTGGGGGCAAAAACTTTATTTTGATTGTTTAAATTTGTTGACCTCTAGTCAGGCCCCAGGGGCTACATGTGGCTTACAGCATGCAGCCTCGTTGCTGTTGTTGTTATGTGCCTTCAAGTTGTTTCTGACTTATGGTGACCCAAAGGTGAACCTATCACAGGGTTTTTGGGGGCTGAGAGTGTGTGATCATAGAATCATAGAAATGTAGAGCTGGAAGAGACCACACGGGCCATCCAGTCCAACCCCCTACCATACAGGAATACCCTCAAAACACTCCCGACAGATGGCCATCCAGCCTCTGCTTAAAAACCTCCAAGGAAGGAGACTCCACTACACTCCGAGGCAGCATATTCCACTGCCGGACAGCCCTGACTGTCAGGAAGTTCTTCCTCAGGTTCAGGTGGAATCTCCTTTCCTGCAGCTTGAATCCATTGCTCCTTGTCCTGGTCTCTGGAGCGGCAGAAAACAAGCCCTCTCCCTCCTCTACATGGCATCCCTTCAAATATTTAAACATAGCTATCATGTCCCCTCTTAACCTTCTCCTCTGCAGACTGAACATACCCAGCTCTCTAAGTCTATCCTCATAGGGCTTGGCTTCCAGGCCCTTCACCATTTTGGTCGCCCTCCTCTGGACGTGCTCCAGCTTGACCATGTCCTTCTTGAATTGGGGTGCCCAGAACTGGACACAGTATTCAAGATGAGGTCTCACCAAAGCAGAGTAGAGTGGTACCAGTACCTCCCTCGATCTAGACGCCAGACCCCTATTGATGCAGCCGAGAATTGCATTGGCTTTCTTGGCTGCCGCATCACACTGCTGACTCATGTTCAGCTTGTGGTCTATTAAGACTCCTAGATCCCTTTCACACGTACTGCCATCCAGCCACATGTCCCCCATCCTATATTTCTGCATTCCATGTTTTCTACCTAAGTGTAGGACCTTACACTTCTCTCTGTTGAATTTCATTTTGTTAGCCTTGGCCCAGCTCTCCAATCTGTCCAGGTCATTTTGAATTTTGATCCTGTCCTCTGGCGTATTAGCAACCCCTCCCAATTTGGTGTCATCTGCAAATTTGATGAGCATGCCCTCTATTCCTTCATCCAAGTCATTGATGAAAATATTGAAGAGCACTGGGCCCAGGACAGAACCGTGTGGCACCCTGCTAGTCACTTCTCTCCAGGATGAAAAGTAGCCATTGGTGAGCACCCTTTGGGAACGGCCAGTCAACCAGTTACAGATCCACCTGACAGTAGCTTTACTTGATGTGTCAAGTAAAGGTTGGACCAAACCTGTAGAAAATACTTTGTGACGTGGGTCGTTAAGTGCACCTGTGGAGAGCCATGTGACTTTAGCTGAGTCATGCTGATGAGCAACCAGGGGAGAAGGTTGCATCAGGTGTGGGGAGAATGCAAATACTGGCAGGATTGCATCAGCTAGTGTGAGTATAAATATAGCTGAGAGCTAACCAGCAAGTTGCACATGGTGCCTGATGTGTTTGCCGGAGGCTCTGGAAGAAAGAGCAAGCAGAGGGATGCTTGAATGCCTTCTGAAGAATCTTGTAAATATGTACACATTGTAACTGAAGAATAAATTGCCTCCTTGATGGAAGAGAACAATTGGTGTGGGTGAGTTTTTCCTGGCTACAGTGCATTGCTGTTAAGGTATTCTCTGCTGTTGGGCATGCTTCCAAAGCTGTGGGAGCAGTCTGCTATATTTTGGGCGTGGCATGATGTGCCCAAGGTCATCAGTGGGTTTCCATGGCCTAGGGGGGAATTGAACCATGGTCTCCAGGTTTGTAATCCAAAGCCCATATGACATATATATAGAGAAAGAAAAAACAATAAAGTACTAGTCCTTTAATTGCCAGTTTACTGATAACATGATTTATCTGATGAAATAGAAAACTAGATGGCATGCTTCCTGTCTGGATGGTGCTGAAATGGTTAAATAAGGAATAGCTTATGTTGTGGCTAGCTATAGTCCTTTTTTTCCTGTCCCTTTGAGTTAGTCTGTTGGCTGCGTTGTATAAAGACTCTTTTCTTATCCTTTCCCCCAGTAACTTTAATGTATAAGGCCAAGAACTCTGTGACAGCAAAAGGAGCTGTCTTGCTTTATCTCCCAGTACATTGCTCAACCAGAAGTCAGGTGAATTGCTATGGCAACTAGCAGATGACACTGAGTCTTGTTGCCCTGGAAACGAGACAGAAATCCAAGAAAAGACCCGTCTGTAATTTTGAATTTCCATATGCCTGTTCAAACTATTTTATTTTTTAGAAGAGAGAGCAGAGGAACTGCTACTTGCTTGCTGTTCTAGAATACAATCCCATCTGTGGGAACAAAGCATCTTAGAACCTTTCTAGAGATCAGTTTTAGCACAGCAGTCTGCCTGTGCTCCTCTTCCTTTTCTTTTAATCATTTATATTTTCAGCTGTAGGCATCTTTGGGTTATGCCAGAAATGAGTGTGTGTCTTTGTGTTTAGACTTCTAGAGCATTCTTTCACATCTTATATTTGTAAATTGAAGAATGCCTTCTTTTTCTTTAACAAATTGGCTCCCATGTTTCCCCTTGGTTATTCTTCTGAGGTTCTGCCTTGCTAAGCCTGCTATCTAGCTGTTACCTCTCACTTTCACAATCGGATGCAATGGGTATATGCACAGCAGTCAGCTGGGGAAAGTAACTCAGTCATGGTGATGAAACAGAGGAAAGAGCAAAATTGAAAACTAAGTCTGCATCACTATGGACCACTGATCTGGAGAACTGAGTTCATTAGAGAATTTATTGCATAGGTTAAAATTTAACCATGAAATAATGTGTTTGACTAATAGTAACCAGGGAATGCAACTGCATCTCAGGCTGCTGTCTACAAATAATTAAGTACTGCAGGAGTTTGGTGATGCATGTCTGAACTTGTTAATATAAATGGGGAGAGTTAATGTGTCTTGGGAAGTTAAAAGGGAGCTCATTCTTGAGTAGAAAGTAGCTGTTAAGTGACTGGAGCGTTTGTACAAAGCAAGACTTACAGTTGTTTGAAATGAAGAGCAGGAGGAGCTATGGTTGCTGCTCCTCTCTTCTCCTGTCATGAGACTTCTATTACTTTCTACTGCCCATTGGAACCTTTCTGCCTCCCATATGCTTCCCCCTCTCCTTTTAACTACATGCTGCTCCTGCCCCCACTCACATTCTCTCAGACTCTCACTCTTCTGTGCTGACTGGATGTTGGAAACTTGGGACAAATGTCTCTTTTATCTAATGAATGCTGTGGTGATTGTTGTCTCTGTATCTGCAGTCCATGTGAAAGCTGGGTATGCCTGAAGAGTTTCCCATTGCAGAGAAATGGGATGACAGACTGAATCCCAGTACACTCTGGTAAATGGAGAGCTCACTTGGGATTCTGTATGTGTGTGTGAAAACCTAATTAACTAGATTTATAGACTTTCTTTCCTGAGAAACTTTGAATACCTTTTTAAAGCTTGGCATGCTTAAGCCTGATGATGTTCAAGTTTGGGGTCTCTTAACTCCTTTAGATTTATTAAGAGAGATTCACTTGGCTTAACAGCAGAAACTAGCCTGGAAATGCTGATCTGGCTGAAATGAAAGTTCTTTTCTCAACAATTCATCATTGAAAGCATGGTCCTCTGCCTTCCTGTCTCTCTAATGATGAGATAAAGCTTCCGTGTCAGCACAATGTTCTGAATAGGTATGAACAAGAATTTTGAACTGGACTACTTCTTGCTGCACTTCTTGGTTCCCATGGCTAAGCAAAGTTTTGCTTTATCTTTTAAAGTGAGAACAGTGATTTCATTCTTGCAGCTGCCATTTTTATGACTTGCAAAGAGACCTTTTTAAGCAGCTGAACGTTCCTCCATCCCAGCCAATGTGGGTTCAGAGCCAGGAGTAGAAGCTTGAAAGAAAAAAGACAGTTCAACTTAAAGAGCCACAAAGTTAACAGTGAGCAGTTAACATTGTGGATTTATTTTTAGAACTGCTTTAGATTGCTACAATTTTAGTGTCCAGTTTTGGAGGGGAGCTGCATTTTTTGACATTCCTTTAACCCCAACCCACTTATTCTAGCCTCTTTAATGAGATAGGCATTTAGATTTTTCAGGTTATCAAGCTTTAGTGTATAATATGTTGAATATAAACTTCAATTCCTTTCCTTTAAAAGTCCAAACTAAATTGTAGGTGTCTTGGTATATAGGTGTCAGGTGTAAAAGGTTCTCAGAGGTAACAGGAAGGAGAGCTGACCAGTGGCAATCTCTTTCTTCTGGAAAAGTGTTCCCAGAGTTAGTGCTGGTTTACAACAGCAAGGCTCTGTTTTGTTGCCTCAGATGGACCCACACACCTTTCATATATAGCAGGCTCAATTATATTCTTCATAATATACTCAACAGGGTAAACAGTCTTTTCCTTATCACCGTCTGTCAACAAAAAACTCAGCTTCATGCCAAGGCCAGAGATTAGGAAAAGACAAAAGTTACTAAAATGAATTAAAATAGAGCTGCCATATTAAGGCAGTTTTTATAGGGAAGAGAAAAAAGGTTCTATGTGCACTTTGTACAGCTAGAAGAAATTAAACCATTAATAAAGACATGAGGACTCCAGTGGAACTGCTGTCCTCTAGAGACCTGGTTATGTAGGTCCAGATAAAGTTGAAATGTGCCATAATTGACCAAGCTCATAGTTCATTGTACCACTGAAAACAGTGCTTCAAAAACCAAAATACAGAGAACATGGTTTGAGAGAAACCCTGACCATATTACTTATGTAGCTGGGCTTCCTTTCGTCAGAAAGGGCTCCTGGCCATTTAGTAGATGCCACTTTTTTTGATGCAAACTTTCACTAGCTTTCTGTGTATTCTCGGGTATTCTTCACAACTGCCCCAAGTGGATGTGATTCTTTTGTCTTCTATGTGTGGTGATATAAATGACCTCTGAGGGCAAAACACACATAATTAGGTTCCAGGAAGTGTGAGCATTTCTCTTAAGTCATTAATGTTGATCAGTATCCCATAACTGATAAAATTCTGTCTGTTCCCAACTTATTAATGGACTATCATGAGCTTGCAATGGTTTCTGATACACTGTTGTCTTTTATAGGCAGAACTGACACTTGACATGCTTGTGGTGGGGTACTGTAGAGTTTTTATTTCAGCAGGGAGGGGATTGTGAATGTTCCTTTTTTGTGACATGAGAATTTGACCTAGAATTTTACAAAAGTGTTAAGTGGTTATCAAGGAAACAAAAATAGCTCAATTGTGCTTTTTAGCTGATAATTTATTCCTTTAAATAACTGCTCATGTCAGGGAGTGAAGGGGAATTAATTTAATAGAGAAGGCGGTGTTAACAAGTTGCTTTTGCCTCTGGGATCAGTTGCTTGGTTAGATTCTGTGACAGTGATTCCAAGGCCGTACAATTTCAGTTGAGAAGGCATTATAAATTCTAAGTTACTGGTAATCACACCATGTGTGAAAGATCATCATCCATTATATGTGAAAGAAGGGTTCAGGAAGGTTTTTTTTCTGTCTTGGTCACTGACAATATGGTAAGAGATGGAAGAATTATCCATTTTCTTCACTATTGAAGTAGGCTGTTGCAATAGAAATGCCTGGAGTTCCATGGCAGATGCACTGACAGCAGTTTTGCTGCAGGACTTCGTGGATGGGATATTCAGTTTCCATAGTAGATATGGCCACCTTCCTCTCAGGTAACCGTTTTGGTGTTCTTCTGCCCACAGCATGCTTTTAAACTTAATTGTTTGAACTGTGTCTCCAAGAGTCCCAGACCTTTAGGCTAAGGCTGAAGTTCAGTTGCTGTTCTAACTAGAGAAGACATATTAATTCAGTCACTGAATGGTAAGTCAACATTTGCACGCACCCCACTGCTTCAATGGGCCTAACGTAGTTGGAACCAGCAATTGGATTTAAACTCCTCAAAGTGACTTTTTCAAACCCTGTGTCCCCCATACCTTGGATAATGAGCTGTACTTAGCCAAACTGATTCTATTGGCAGGAGATTTCTGTATAAAAGATTGTAATTTTATTGGTTATCCTCTGCCATTCATTAGATTCATCTGAGGCAGGAAAGTAATTGGGGAAATATGAGGTGAAATCTAACTAGTTTAGCATCTGGGACCATTTCTTCTTAAACTGGAGCAATTTTGAATTGTAATGAGCCCTTTAGATTGAATTTCGTGAACCACTTAGCATCCTTTTGACAGAGATCCCACTCAGCACAGCATAGAGCAGTGAGCTTCACTTTACTGTGGTAGTTTTGCACAGAAGTTTCTATCACCAGTCTTCATTAAAGATCTTTGGAATGTGCCGTTGGGTCCACTTGTTCCTAAACTCAATAAAGATGTGAAAACTCAGATGGTCTAGCCAGCTGTAAGAGTGCTAAGGAATCCAGTGTCTGTCCTGTTACCTGTGTGGAAAACATTATCTGCAAGCTATTTTTATCCCTGAGAATTGAATGCCTTTTGGAATATTCCAGGTGCTCAGTAGGGACAATCACAGTTCTTGTTCAAGTGACATCCTGGCTAAGATTTCATGTATGTAATGTAAAGATCTACCAGTGTACTTTGACTGGTTATTGGAGGCAGAGGCTGGGTGCCTGGACATATTCTGACTACCTCTGTGGACCCAGAGAAAAAGTAACAGCTTCTGTCCTGTGTGTAGTGTTCCTCCTTCTTCAGGTACACAAGAGTAATCGGAACATTGCTAGAGGTGTATCCGTACAACTGATCAGTGGCTGAGAGGATGGAATTGCGCCTAAGAGTTCCCCAAGTTGCTGTTGCAGACTCAGGGCAAAGGGAATTGTTCTAAGATACCTGGATTACTCCTTCTGCAGCATCCACCAAAGCAAATGTACTAGTACAACTAGGATTACACCAGCATATGTCACTTCAGGATTTTTGGCCCTTAAATAGCAGACTAAGAGACTGAGCTATGAAGTCTCTAGTTCAAATCTTGCCTTTATTACAAACTCAGTAGATATTGATACCCAAGCCTGTATTTTTCAGTTCCCTTCATCTGCAGTATTTTTTGGCAGGAAGGGCAATAACGGGATTATTCTATAGATTGCAGCTGAATAAAGCAAGTGAAGGGCTTTGAACACTTGAAAGTGCTATACAAAAGTTAAGTCTTACTACTGTCTTCAGAAATAATGTAGATAAGGACTTCACAATCAGCCATCTCTCATTGTCAACCTGTCAAGAAAAACTGGTGAGAAGGATGGATTTCATGGCATTTTCTGACTGTCTCCACATCCTCATGTCTCTTTGTCCCCCCCCCTCTTTTCGGGGGGGGGGGGACTATAACCAGAATTCTGCAAAGTCATGCAGTAGTTTATATTTCCCTCTGAAACCCAGACTCCCTCAAGTTAATGTATTTTTGAGAAGCTGGTCAGCTTCCATTTAATACGAAATTGAATGTTTACCTTTGGGGTTGCAGAAAAGAAATGTGCAAAGAAATCTGAATCATGTTGCTTGGAAAGGCAAAAAAAGGGCTGACATTTATTACTTTCGACTAAGTCTCATGAGTTTGTTGGCTTCGGTCGTAACATATGGATGCCTGAGGTTGGCAGTTGGGCTATTGTGAATGACTGTGGAGAAGGATACATTTTGTAAAGACTGTTTATGGAGTGGGGGTGGGTGGGTGACACAATATGATGAAACGTTGCAGTGTGCAGTGTTTCTGTTTAATGTTTCAGCCAGGCAATGATACTCTTTTCAGGAATACTCCATTCTTTTCTTGCCTACCGTCATGTTTTCAACATACAAAGGCAGACATCCAGTATTCTGTAGCTACTGAGCATACTTAGTCTTCTTTAGATAATTGGTGAGTTTTGCTCCCTTATAACTGATGTTATTTTTCTGTGCACTGGTACTGCCCTTTTATTCCTCAGGGATAGGGCTGGGTGAATAGATGTGGTTTTCTGAGATAGAGGAACAAATGGTAGCTCTCACTCACCCGAATCAAGATGCATAGCTCCCAGAGCCAGACAAGTTATTTTGGCATGTGAGGGAGAAAATCCCAAATGTCCCTCACCTCTTCCCTTCTAGTAAAACTACAGGAATAATAAATAAAACAGCAGTTTGCAGCCATTGCATGATATGCACAACCTGCTGTTTAAAGTTACTGCCTAACTTTCCCTAATGTCGGGGTGGGTCTTATCTGAAAGCCTTGTCTAGGCTCCTGTTCTGTTGGCAGTCACTAGCTTAGAGAGCCACAGATTTAACAGATTATTCATTAAAATGGGCACCTATGTCTGTACTACCCATAATATTTTTTAAAGAAATTGAATCCAAGTCATTATTTCTTGAAGTTGTGTGTTATGCACCCCAGAGATTTTTCTTGACACTGTTTCCTGTAGTACTGGTAACCGTGTTCTTTGTGGCAAACAAAGACATATGAGGAAAGATCAGAACAGACCCTATTTCAGTTCAGTGTTGCCTGAAGAAGGACAATTTCCTTAGTTTATAAGAAGGTTTGGTGCTGCTGTTGCTGCTTCACATAACAGCTCACTGGATTGTACAGTAAATACTAAGAGGAAATATTCAGTGTTTAGAGGGAAATTGGCCATGCTGGCTGCAAGATTCTGGGGCTAATAGCCAAAAACTGGAAGTAATTTTTACAAACTCAGCTTTAAAAAATGGTTGTGCTGCATTCACCCTTTGTCTCCATGGATCCTACCTACCCATTCCTTCGTGTGCCAAAATAATTTGACTGGCATTGGGCAGTACACACCTTGACTTGGGTGAATGAGATTTGCCATTTGTATTAATTCTGTTTCAGGTCATCAGTGTGTGTTTGTGCTAAGGCAGATACTGTTTAAATGGAAAATCATGGTCCTGGGAGGCCTCTGGAAGCAGATTCTGCTGTTTTGACTAATTTTTTGGAAGGAGGGAGAGCTCCAGGGTCACACAAAATCCAAAAGTTTTTTCCCCACAAACTGAAGAATTTCTGTCCTTGGCTTTATTTGCTTTCTGGGCCTAAGGTGGCCTTAATGAAGGGGGGGAAAAGATAAAAGCTGGGAACATAAGTCCCTAGAGCTGGTGTCTGAGCAGAAATTTATCAGATGGTTAGGTGGGCAGACAGGTAAAGAGGTAGGCTTTGTAAACATGCAGAGATAAGTGTAGCAGGTAGGCAGACTTATCTTCTTGTTGCTTAGGAACAGTTCAATCCTCAGCTGGATTATGTTGTATCCGTAGCAGGCCAAGGAGTACCTGGGTGGCAGTGGCATCTTTGAGAAGACAAGAAGCCTTCTGACTAGAGCAGGAAAGTAAAGATCTAGAGATTTCTTTCCCTTCCTCCATCTCTCTGCTGTGGTAGCTCCTGAAATAAAGAAAGTCTCTGTGTGAACAGAGCCTGTGGCTCTTTTTCTTCTCCTTTCCAATAAGGAGAATGTCAGACTAGACTTTATGTTTAGTATATTTTTTGGTGAGATACTCCCAAATTGTGAAGGATGTCTGTCATGGTAAATGATTTTCCTCACCTACATATGTTGCATTTAGCATGATTCGTTTTGCGATTGGTTATTGGAAAGTAGACACAAATTAAATCACAAGTCTAAGGTATGAGGCATGTATCTCTGAGGAAATCCTGTTGTTGGTCTTAAAAAATATTAAACTTTAGGAATACAGATTCCCCTTCACATCTAGTTTGATTTTAGGGAAGATACCTAGTTTAACACAGAAAGACAGAACCCACCCCTGACCTCTAGGAAGTAGGTAGTGCTGTCCCTAATATTCTCCTTCCTAGAACAGCATGCATTTAAACAATTCTCATCTTTTCTGACTATTGGTACAATTGAGGGAGGAAAGCCCTAAAGAGGCAGAATTAACCAGCGGCTTCCCACATGAACCGCTGTATAAAGTGAATGTAATTGCAGTAGCGCATTGAGTCAGTGGTTCATTTTCTAGGGGCACACAAATTTGCAAGGATTTATAGATCCAGGGATATTCTATAGGGGCAGAAGAATCTTTATTGCTCTGCAATACAGCCTTTTATTGCAGGTTTATTATTATTTTTTTTCCTAGTTGGCTGAAAGGAATCTTGCAGTCCCTTAAAATATTTCCCTAGCTGAGGAGATTCATTGCTCCTGCTACTGAGTAATGGGACCCCAGTATAATGACTCAGAATTACAACAAAGTCTTTTATGGCAAATTCCTGTTCACTGTTAAAATCTTTATAGTGTCAGAGGGATCAATTCTCAACTTCAACTTGTATTTGAATAAGGGGACTGTCTGAATACGTTGTACAGATTGAAAACAGCAACACAACTATGCACACAAACACACACACAGGTGCCACTATGACATGCAGTTAGTAGTCATACTTACTATGAAATAATGTCCCAATTATGTATACACATTATGAAATGTTCTATGTACACAGTACAGTTGACCTTCCACATTTGCTAGGGTGAGGGGCACAGGACACCCACAAAAGTGGAAAAACCACAAACATCAAAGTGTGTGTGTGTGGGGGGGGGATTGGGGCCAAGGGACAGTGGAGATATTGGGCACCCAGAGTCCAAACCAGGTTGGGGAAGGGAGAAGGAGTGGGGGTGGGTCAGCGTGGTGGCCCTACACTTCTCTTTCTCATCTCCTTCCTTGGGTGCATGTGGGGCGTTTGGAGAGGGTTTGTGGTGCTGAGAAATCAGGCCATGAGCTATCCTTAGCTGGCCAGGCAGCAGCTGGTGATGGTGGAGGAGGAGGAACACAACCAGATTTTTTTTTTAAAGATAGTCAGATTTATTGTAAAATGCTATATTTAGATGACCTTCCAGATTTTTAAAGGGCTGCATGGCCTGATCCAAGCCACCAAGAGGAAGGTTTCCCCCAGAAAAGAAGCTCTTGAGGTGTGGGGGGGGGGGCCAGGGGTTGAAGAAACTCACAAATAATCAAATCCATGAAAGTGAAACCCACTGACTGTATTCAGAAAGTGGGGGCTGACTGTATTCAAAGGCATCACTGAAGTTGCATTAGTTCCAGAGGTTTGTACTGGGACATGTATTAACACTACAAGTAGTTGTGTGTGTAGATGTATAACTCTTTTGGAAGTGTTACAGGTTCTTTTATAAAGAGTGATGATTCTTGTTTAGCTCAGGAAGTGACATACAGCTGTAGGTGGCACCAGGCAGAGAAAAGTGGGGGAAGTATCCATGCTCCCACAACAAGTAGCTTGGCTTTGTATTTTTCCCCACTAATTGTAGGCTCTTTATGGCTGCTTAAAGAAAAAACAGCTCTCATTCATTTAGGGTGCATTATTTTATTACCATTCGGTGCTTTTGAAGAACAACTCCCCATGGGCTCAGTTTTCGTTGAGTGTGAGAGAGCTAGGATTTTGGAATAGGAAAGAAGCTAGTATATTCTCTTGCAAGCTGGTGAAATTCAGCTGTCCCCATTGTTTTCTCTCTCTCCATTTCGATGTCGGATCTGTAGCACAGCCTCCGTCTGTTTCTTCCAGGAAAACAGGAGTGATGGCCTATAGTATTTTACCAGGGATCCACCTAGCATAAGTACCTACAGGAGTTTGGAGAAGTTAAGGGAAAGGGGTGGGGTATTTTGGTATATGTATTTTTAAATATATGCATTGATTTTTAGACTTGACAGAGGCCTCGCGTGTAGAACAAATGTGTATTCTGGGGCCCATATATTGCCATGTCATATTATCAAGGGTGTTTACAATGTGTGGGTATAGCTAGGACTCCTTGAATCTCCTGTTTTCCCTTCACTCTCCTTGTCAATCACTCTTCCTTTTACTTCATGTCATTTAGCTGATCTGCTCTGATGTCACAGACGGGTTTTTGAGTCAGAACTGCCACAGCCCATCTGGCTGTCACTACTTAGCTATTCTTGTGTTCATAATGGCAGAGGAGCATTTCTGAGATCACTGGAGACCATGAAGCCTCAATTCTCAATTGCTTGAACGATATTTTGGACTGTTAATCCTGGAACTGAGGCTTATCTGTACAAGAGGCTTTACTTTTATTATCTTACTGGTGTATTTACCTTGTGTTGCCCAGGATTCTATTTTCTCATAGGTAACACTTTTAGAAATACCTTAGGAACTACCTTACCTTAAGAGTTAGATGTGGTTGAAATACACAGATTTGAGATCCTGTGTCTCTAATTCCCCAAACTGTCTTGTTCAGTACCTGTAACTTTTACCCATATTTCCCAATCCAGTCTGTATTCAGAGTTGTTAACATACAGAGGTTGGGTTTGTGATGGGACTTGCTGCTAGGCCTTGTCTCCACAGCAACCGGCCTATTCAGAGCTCTCTAGCTGAGAATTCTAAAGGCCCCTCCCTGACCTGCCAACCCTAGGATTCCATAGAATTTTCACAGCCAGCCAATCATATGAGGTCTGCACCTGCCTGACACAGCCAAACTCACAAACTTTGATTTTTATATAGCAGATGAAATCTTATCTTGTTATATGTCTTATTTTTTAACCTACTTGACCTCTGTCCTTCGTGCTTTTCTCAGCTTTCTTGATGTCGTTGGATGATTTGGTCTGATGTCAAAGAGCGACTTTGCTGACAGAGGTTTCTTAGCTCCTGATCTCCCATGAACTCAGCTGCGCTGATATTATATTCGAATCTTAGCTGCTGGGAGCTAGATGCCAAATGTAAAGAGGGTTTTGAGACTTTAGAACAGAAATCATGAATCCATTAATAATGTGTTAAACTTGAGGATTTGGACTGGGTATAGTGCAGTGGATGTGGAAAACCCTTTTCAGGCACCCACTTAGCCATGAAGCTTACTGGATAGCCTTGGGTTAGTCACAAAAAGGCCTATAGTCTAAGGCTTGCATGTCTCACAGAGCTGTTCGGAAAAGAAAGAATGTGAGCATCTCTTATAAACTTTCCCTTTGGTCCTTAGAAAAAAAGGTGGATAAAAATGAGACAGATAATACGGTGAACATCACAGGCTTTTGAAAGATGTCTTGCTTCCAACTTCTGTGGAAATTGAAGTGGGGAAAATTAGCAATTGTTGGAATTAAGAATAAATTCTAAATAAATAAAAGTAAAGAAGAGGCATAGAGAATTTAGAATATACACGCATGCGCGTGCGTGCACGCGCGCACACACATGATTGACCAGGAGTATGATAGGTGTATATGTAAAAATTAACAGCTGCACTGTCAGAAATATGTTGTAATAGCATGATACAAAAACAAAATTATGTAACAAATTATAACATAAAGTGAATGAAGCAGTAGAGATACACAGATAACATATATAATTTAGGGTTGAAGGAAAATTGACATCTATTTGGGCATCCATCATTTTGAGAGAAGGAAGTTTGTAGGGAGAGATTATTTCTTTACAGAAGGCTGTATAGTAATAGCAATGTTACTATGTTACTATGGTATTTTGTAGTATAAGTATTATCTTTGTAATTTTTTTTCTAAAGTTATTCTGAAATAGTATCTGTTCTATCTCTTTTTATCAAACTTTTAAATAAAAATAATATTTAAGAAAAGAAAGAAAGATGCCTTGCTTGTGTGGATATATTGTCCTCATGGAAAAAGGAAAATGACACTTGCATCTTAATGCTGTTTCTGAGTCCATTCCTTTACTGGGGTGAAAACAGTTTTGCAGGAAGCACAGAAAGGTCCTGTGTGTGTTCCCTAGAGAATGGGGGAACTGGGAATGTGGAAAAAAATGGAAATCTGAGAAAAGTTGAAACCATTAGCCTGCATCCCTGCTTGCTGTTAGTTAGGGCTTCAGCACTGCTGTTTCCTTATCTCTACAGAAGGAAACAAGATAGGTGTGAACGATTAACAGCCTGCTGCTGGGTATGGTCAGAACCAGCTTCTTGGAAATTCAGGTAGGATGCAACAAAATGGAAGATTAGCTGTAGTCAGCAAGTGCAGGTCTCCTGGTTTATTTATTATTTAAATGTACTAGCTTTTCTCATCCAGGTGCTAGTGGTGGCTAAGGACAGTTATTTACAAGCACACTTCAAAGCAAGTATCACAAACACATGAAAGGTATAAGTTTAAAACAACCATAAAACAAACTAGGAGCAGACTATAAACAAGAGAAGTATATTAAAACAACACCAGCCAACTAAAATAAAAATGAGGAGAAGAAAACTGCTTCAGCAGGCCAAAGGCCTTTGAAAAGAAGGAGGTTGCTACCTACTGAGAACCAGCATGGTGTTGTGGTTTAAGCTTTGGGCTATGGCCCTGAAGACCAGGATTTGATTCCCCCACAGCTGTGGAAACCCACTGGGTGACCTTAGGCACAACATGTACTCTCAGCCTCAGAAAACCCTGTGATACGTTTGCCTAGGGTTGCCTTAAGTTGGAAATGACTTCAAGGTGCACAACAACAACAACAACAACAAGTACTACTACTCTACCAACTGATGAAAGACAGGGGTTCAGGTGAGGAAGAAAGATACAGGCCTCTTTTGGAAGATGCATCCATAGAGAAGGCCCTGGGAAGTTGCTCAGACCATTAAATAAGCTTGATGGAGAAGCTTTAATGAGGGCTAAGGAATTCTGTGTGATATACCTTGGCTTGCTGATGCCTTGCGTGGCTGGTGTAGTCGTTCCTTTTTAGAGCTTGAGAAATTTACTTTTTAGATCATTCTAATTCTAATGATGTGGGGAACTGGCAATTATTTTTCTTCCGTTGTGCCAGAAACCAGCACTGTATTTGTGCCCAGTGGCTGCAATTGTTTCTCTATTTCCTGGAAGCTCTCCTGGAACTGACAGCTTGGGGACCAGCAATGGGCCAAGGACAACCAATTTAAATAGCACTGCTTTAGACTACAAGTCGCCAAATCACCAATGAACATGTTGATCGGTGGCTTAAAGCTAAACAGGTAACTTTCTCAAGCTTTGTTTTTTCCCCCCTGCCGAAGCCCCTCCTTTGACCTAAACTGGCTGGTGGTAGAAAGGTTGGATTACATTTCTATCTGACATCCTTATGCCACTGTCTAGACTGTGTTCTCTATCTATCCTCTCTTTGTTTCTGTACCCATTCAGGCAGTTTTCTGTTCCAATATTTCTCATCTCTCCCTGCTTTCCCTTTCTGTGGTGCTTTTGTGACCTCTGTTTAGTAAAGGCACTGCTTCCATCTCCATAGCAACGCAGGGTGTTCAGAAGGAGATATGGGGATCAGCTGGCCATTGTAGGGTTTTGAGTGATGTTGTTGCTCTTCACAAAGGAGAGATATGATGGCAGACCACAATAGCCACAGATTGTCTGCATGTAAGGACCTCACTGGATTTCACAAGGGTGAAGAAGTATTTCCCTGTGGGGTAGGCTTTGTGGGAGTGTTCTTTTAAAAGGAGTAGAAAGCAGTAATACATTTCTGTTGTGTCACTGGCTGTGGTCTGGGTGAAATGTATACCTGAGAGAAGTAAAATTCTGGAGATTTTATGTAAGATGTTTATATCTCATATCTATCATTTGCAACATATGTTCTAATAAGTAAGTCACTTGAAATTTGGTAATATGTGGTCCAAAGCTATCCATTAAGGCGAAAAAAAACCCTCTTCCCTAAAACAGAGGGCTCATTGTATGCTTCAAATGCTCACATAGTAACTAGGAAGCTACAATATGATGTGGATGCACACACACACAACTAATGCACCCTGATTAGTAGAGTAATGAAGAAGCGCTATGTTTGTAGATCTGTCGCTTTGAACAATAGACTTTGGAATTCTTCTAAATGCTAGATTGTTAGAGAGCTGGATTTTTGTACATGCACACATATCCCACTGTGTTCTGATGATTCCAAGGAAAGTCTGAAGTTGGTGCGTATGCTTACATCTAATAGTTGAAAAGCTGAAGAATCAACCTTATTTCATGATGGAGGCCAGCTTTCTATCAGAGAATAAACTAAAACATGAGGTTATGAGAATTCTGTTGCTGGTTCAATAATCTGGGTCTCCTCAAGCAGCAGAACAAAGGATGAATAAGCTGTTTCACTTCAGGCTACAGGTGAAAGATGCAATTCTGAATGCTCTACCTCCAAAGGAAAAAAAATGCCACTGAGATAGAAAATTATCCCTTATGTGAAAGAGGTACTGTTTTGCTGTGCTAATTTTCTGTTTAGTGGGAGTTGTTATTATTTTGTGAAGCCCTGTGGTCTTTCTTCTCTTTTTGCTTGTAAACATTGTCAGAACTTGGAATAGCCATTACTTGGAATACAATTTTCAGTGGTCTTGTTGGTTGGGGAATTGTGAGAGTTGTAGTTCAACAGACTACCTGTTCTATAGTCTCTGCATTGTTGTACACTAGCCAGGTTGCACACCTCAGCTAGGGGCCTACAGTTGACCAAGCAAGCCCCTGCTTCTGTTCCTCCTCTTTGCCATGACTGCTGTCTCACTCTAACATTGAGGGAAAGTGTGAATTAATGAAGGAAGCAAGAATGGCAACTGCTGCTCTTTTGTCACTAGGCAAAAGTGGGAGTTGTGCTCAGAGGCTGATAGACAATAAATGTCCCTTGACTATGGTAACCAGGAGTTGGACTAGATGACCCCTAGGATCTGTTTCAGCTCATTTCTGTAATCATGTGATTCTGTGAATAAGTGATGAGGAAGGAGCCCACTGAGGGCAACTTGTCCAACTCCTCTTCTGACTTAAAGTGTAGGGAGCAGCAGCTGAGATAATTTGTTGAGGCTGGCAGAATGCTTGTTTTAATGACGGCCCTGGAGGCGTCTCAGATGAGAAGACCAAAGTTTGTTGTGTCAGACCAAATAGGTTAGCAATAGGTGACTATTTTCCTGTTTCCTTTTTAATGTTTTAGGATTGGGAGCTCCAAAGGCACAGAAGAAAAATATTTACAGGGAATAGTAGGAATGGGCAAAGACCCTTCTAGGTTTGTGTCTGGTGTGCCCAAAAGACTGATCACCAGTTGAGTGTCTTCCAACAAAGGCCTTTATTGATTTACTTGCATAATAAAGGTTCTGAGCTCTTAGGCAAATCCAGAACCCAGACAAAGAGTTTAAATCCTTTAAATATACTTCTGCTAGCGTTGTTTGATTCATTACAGGTTTAGGATCCACTACTTGATTGGTTCCCTGAAATCAAGCCTGATTGAGTTGATTGGTTTCCCAAAGCCGAACCTGATTGGTGAATTCATATCTCATTGACACACCTTTCTTCCATTAGCTCATACCTGAAACAAGTGCCAGGTCATATTGATACTTTGGCTTCTTCTTCTTAGCCTATATCAATTTGGCTTTACCTACTAAGAATTCTTTGATTTTCCTTGTTAGGTATGATCTATTCCATTTGCTCATTAAGGCATGGTCCACTCCTTAGCTTGTTAACTTTCCAGATGTCTGTAAACTTTTTCCTTTTTACATGTCCTCTCTGTGAACCCACTTTTGCAGTTTCAATATCAACTATTTCAGCAAAGCTAATAAGAATAATGTTAACCAGTTTGGTAAAGCTACCTTTCATTTTCTGTAACCTCTATGGCCTCAGGAATGTTCATAATTTATTGGTACTACAGTTACTCTTCTATTTAACTGTCCTGTTCCAAATGAGTGGAACATCAAAGTTGGAAACATCAAAGCAGTCAGATATTGTGGTGAGTGAATAGATAGCAGTACCCACTGGTTCATCTAGATACTCCAGTTGGTCTGTACTGTCATTAGGCCCAGCCATGGACTTCTGAAACATTAGAAACTATTGCTTTATTATTCTTAGTTTTAACCTTAATCATTGTGGTACTTACTTTATTGTTGTTGTGTGCCTTCAAGTTGTTTCTGATGTACAGTGACCCTAAAGTGACCCTATTCACAGAGTGTTCTTGGATGGAAAGCACATGATGTATCCAAGGCCACTCAGTGGGTTTCCATGGCTGAGTGGGGAATTTAACCCTGGTTGGTGTACTTCATCCCACCCTTATTTGGACTACAAGCTGCCAATAAGAAGAAAGCTTCATTTCTTGTTGGATACATACTTTACTCATCTAGAAATGAAGTCTTCTGCTTATTGGCAGCCTGTAGTCCAAATAGGGGTGGGACCATGGGTGAACTCTGCTTCTATTCATCTGTGTAGATTTGTTACAAAATCTACTACAAAATTCAGAGCCAGACATTCAAGTATGACCTATTGTGCCATTATTATTTTTAAGAGATTCTCCACAGCTGGCATCAAAACTCATGGCATCACCTTCTTCTACTGAAATCAGGCATTCTGGCACCAACTTACACTGTCAGGCTGAGACAGATGAATAGCTTCCCTGAGCTTTCCTCTCTTTTATGGAATTTGATGCCAGTAATATAATAAGAATGTCTGTGAAACTAGTATGCATGTGTGTATGTGCCTTCGAGTTGCTTATCAAGTTATGGTGATCCCATGTATTTCATAGGTTTTTCCTAGGCAAGGAATACTCAGTCTGGTTTTGCCAGTTTCTTCCTATGAAATATTGCCTATAGCATCTGGTATTCATTGGTGGGCTCCCATCTAAGTATTAACCAGAGCTAACCCTACTTAGCTTCCAGGATCAGATGGAATCTAGTGCCTTTAGGGTATTTAGGCCTGTCCTGAATCTGGTAGCTATATTAAAATGGGTAAAGATACTCAGGAATGAGAGTGTGTATGCATTTGTGAGAGAGGGAGAGAGAAGAGAGAGAGAGAGAGATCAACAAAAGGGCTGAGGTCTGGTAACATAATGAAATGGCAGAGTGATTATAGCAGCAAAAATGAACAGGATATATTTATAAATACATTTGCATGGGATTTTGCAGAGGAAGGGAGAGGCGTAGTTATGATAACAAGTAAGCAGAATGGGCTATCAGATAACATTCCCTGGTGAACTTCTTCTTGGAGGCCTTAACTCATAACGCAAGGAGCATGTCCATGCTTTTCACTCATGGCTGCATAGACATTGTCTGGGGCTGTTGGGGTCAGCTGGGCTACACAGGAAGAATACTAACTAAATGAGTGTAGACACAAGGGAGTAAACGGCCTCAGACAGCTGTCGTAATTGCTATTCCTTGGGCTCTCCATAGCTCTAAAATAATAGAAATCTAGAATGAGTCAAAAATAAATATGAGTGCTGAACTACACTTTGGGGTGCTATTCAAGTTCCAGAGGGATTCGTTGTTCAGTTATAAAGTCTGGAAAATAAACCTTGAAGAATGTTGCAAACGGAACACTTTTGCAAACACAGACATTTTCTGTGGCAAGATTGTCAGTGAAGTCTTCAGTGTAAAAAGCCTATTCCTTCTTCCCACTCTTCCCAAATTTCAAGAAGTTCGAGTAATTCAGTAAAGAAGCATTAAGGTTTTTTTTATACAGATCAGTCCCTGGGTGCTAACAAGTTGTGTTAAATACTTCTATTCCCATGTTGAGTGCCAACAAATAGTTACAGGCAGTAAAAACATTTGGGAGAGGATGCTGGCTTGTGTCTCTGATGTTATGCTGTAACTTGAGTTCTAGTGCAAGCCGTTTTCAGATTTTTTTTTTTTTTTTTTGGCGGGAGCGTGGTTAAAGATGCATTTGGTTGGGGAATGATGCTGGTTATATGAAGAGGTTTTCTATATGCTGTTGTAACGTAGAGCTGGAGAAGGAGCTTGCAGCTGCAGTGCTACTTCTCCTGTCTGAGTGTCCTTTTTGGTCTCTATATTCTAAAGTCTGTAACAACTGAAAAGAAATTTAAAGTCCAGGCAGGGATTGTAGGAAGGAGGGAGGCAGCCAGGTTAGTAGACTCCGAAGCTCAATGACTGGATATGGACAGAGGGAGCCCTTTAATATTCCCTTAAGGCCCCAGATTAATCGAGACCTACTCTGTTCTTGTACTTCTCAGTTTTACTGAATGTAAGATGGACACTGCTGTTCACTCTTTCATTGTACATTATCTAAGTCGTGGCTATTCCACAGAGTGTGGAACTGTTTTAAAGGTGTATGTGTGGTGGCTGATCTCATGATTGGCAGGCAGGAAATGATTATTTTGGCCTACTTGTGTTTACATCTTATTCACCTACATGTGTTTAGGGGGTAAAATAAATAGTAAATCTGACATATTTTATTCAGTGTGAAACTGAGAGTCACAACAAAGTGTCAAAGTGCCTGGAGGTATGTAGTCATAGCTACTCTTGAAGAACTGCTTGAAGTTTCAGTTAGTGCAAAATAAGGCAACTAGGTTGCTAATCTCTGAACAATATCAAGATCGTTTTGCACACAATACAGAAAGACATGTGCTGCTTGTCAGTCGTTTTTTGGGTTCAGTTCAAGGTCTTAATATTTAAAATCCTAATTGGCCTGCTTATCTGAGGGCCACTTGTCTTCAGTGTGAACCTGTTTGGCTCTTAAAATCTTCGGGAGAAGCCTTTCTGAAGCTAACTCTGTTTGCCTTGACCTGCTTGTTGGGCATATGAGACAGGGCTTTCTCTAATGTCACTCCCAAAACTTAGGAGCACTCACCCGTATACTTGTGGGTGGTCCTCATTCTCTCTTCAATTAGGAAGGCACTTTACTGTAACAGGGCTTTAAATTTATTTTTTTAAATATTTAAAATATTGATCTTAATTTTATTCTTTTATGTAATTTTAAAAATTATTTTCATATACTAGTGTGGTTGATTTGGTGTTACAGAAACAGCTTAACAGAAATAATATCCCAACTGGCAGTACCAGCTACCTTTATAGACATAGTAGAATATGAAGATGAACTCTTTAAAAATTATGTTTATGTTTTATGTTACTAAAAACAGTTTAGTATTCCAAAGAATCAGAAAGTGAGAATGAGGGAGGTTGTACTATTGGTTGCTGCCATGACAATCAGCCAATGAGTGTTTTAGCACTAGCCAAACTGTTTCTGCCAACCCAGCACTGCTTCAGCCATCACTAAGACCATGTAGGCATATGGACACTTGTCTCAGGATGTCAAAGTTCAGGTTCAGAGTACTGTGATAAGTGAAGTTACATAGTGAAGGGACCTCTTCAAAATGATAACAGAAGCAAAAATCAGATTGAGATTACTATCATGGCTTGAATTTACATGAATCTGTTAAGTGTCCTCCACCATTGACTACTGTTTGCAAAATTTGGACGCGTTAATGAGTTTGAAGTAAGTTTGGGTCTTGTGATTTACACTGATTGTGCCAAGAGCATTAGGCTGTAAGTGGGGTGGGACAGGAAACAGAAGATAAATGCTTATGCTGGGGTTGCAAAGATGCTGTGGCTGGTACTCTTTCATTTCTTAAATAGAAGATCAACAGAGACCAGAGGGAAAAAACTAATAGCTACAGCTATTCAGGATTTTGGCAGGGTGCTGTGTCTCTGTTTTACTGCAGCTGTGAAATGTAGCTTACATCTGCCAATAGTGCAGTGTCATACTCATTCTATGAGTGCCATGTTGGTCATTCAGTCAGTGTTCACTGGGCAAGAAAAGCAATACATCCCTTTATGTTAACAGTTGCATTTAGCAACTTCCCATTCATTTTTCTGCAAAAGTACACCTGTTTGGAATGTGGTATTACATGAATGTGGTACTGCTTCTCTCTCACTCTCTTTATATATACACATATGGACAGACAGATGCACACACACATTATCATAGGCTTTGGCGAACAGCAAATCATTGACTTATCTACTGATCTTCATTCACTTAATAGATGCTACATGTGATGGCTGAACTCTAGTACTAGATATAATGACTATAGTGAGTCTGTGCTATGAAAAAGCATCTCTGGCCCTTTTCATTGCTCATTCAACTTTCTCTGCCTTATAATTTCACCTTAGCCTTTGTTCTTTTCTTCCAGCTTCTTGTGAAATGTCAAACTTAGCCTTTCCGGTGCCACATCCTCTGTTTTCCATTAACCCCAGTGTCAGCAAAAGTCAATGCTGATCCTGGGGTTTTGAATCTTTGCTCTTAAAGGCAAATGCCCTTGACTGGAGGACTGGTACTTATTCATATGACATACATTCTGGAGATGTAAGAGTCGTCTAGAAACAGCCTGATTTCTCACCCAGAAATAAATAAAAAGCTGTGCATTGCGCTAACATTACAATTCTGATTTGGAGCTGTTCTAGAACTAGAAAGTTTGGGTCTATTTTGTTTAGAAAAAAAAGATGAGTAATGGAAGGTATGACAGAGGTTTGTAAAACTATGCATGGCATGGGAAATGTGAATATAGAGAAATTTTTCTTCTCTCACACAGTACTCAGGGTCAGCTAATAAAACGAAGAGGTGGCAAAATCAGGAAAAGAAAAATTTCCTCACATAGCACACACTATGTATTTACTATCAGAAGATGAGATGATGGTTACAGGCTTAAATGATTTTAAAAGGAGGTTGGAAGACAAATCCAGCATTTGCTACTAGTCATGATTACATTTAGTTATCTATTTAAACACTTCTATCTCACTTTTTGTCATAGGATCTCAGGGTACCATACAATATAAACAGTTTAAAATATTCAGATCATAATAATTTGAACAAGATAAAAACACGTTAAACACAGCAATCGTAAAAGCTGTTTGAAAAGCAACAGTTAAAACTGCTTTAAAAACTTTGTGCGTGTATACTATGAAATAAATTACTCCCTGAGGACTTTTTAAAAAGCTATATTTTGGCTTGGCACTGGAAAGAAACCGTTTGGACCCCAAGGGCGGGGTAGTCCACAGTCAGAACGCCATAGCTGAGAAGGCCCTTTCTCATGTCTTCCCACTTTGTTTTGCTCCCACTGATAAGACACAGTGAAAGACCCCACCTATAGACTTCAGTTCTCAGGTGGTATATTTTGGGAAAGGTGGTCCTTCAAGTCTTAGGTTCCCAAGCAGTTTAGGGCATTAAATGCCATTACCAGCATTTTGAAATCGAACCAGAAGTGACCTGGCAGCCAGTTGAGCACATCCGAGACCAGTGTTATATGTTGTATATATGATATTCCAGTCAGCAGTCTTGCTGCTGTGTTTTGCACTGGCTGTGTCTTCCATGTCATCTTAGAGGGCAGCCCTGTACAGAGTACATTTCTGTAGTCTAATCCCAAGTTACCACTGCATGTACCATTGTGGCTAAGTTATCCCTGTTCAGCAAAGGCTCATCAGTTAGAACTGGCCCCAAGCACTCTGTACCATAGAGCTTACTTGGGCTTCCAGTGGCAAAGTTGGATTCCTTGTGTGCTATGTCTTGTTAGACTGTAAACCTGATGGTAGGAAACTGTTAAATTAACAGTTTATAACCTGCCCTAGGAGCCTTTTTGGCTGAAGGGTGAGGTATAAATAAATAAATACTCTCGAGTAACACACCTGCTCCTTCAGGGTAGTGCAACTCCATGCAGGGTAGGTTGCTTTCCCACTTCCTGAACTTGAGAACTAACAATGCACAGAGCCTCCATCTTATCCGGATTCACCTATATAGTGGTATGCTACCTTTCCATCTGAAAGGTAGCATGCCTCTGAGCTTCAATTGATAGGGGAGAGGGAGAGCAGGAGAGTACTACTGCACTCACATTCTGTTTAAAAGCTTTACAGAGTGATCTGGTTGGCTGCTTTTGGAAACAGGTTGTATGCATACTATATAGGCATATGGTCAAATACAGCTGTGGTCTTCCTTTGATCTTTTGTGTATTAAGGGTATAAAGAATGCCCACAAATTTGCTTGTCCTCAGTGATAAAGGGTGTCTCAACTCATTGAGATACCTGCTTGAAAAAAATGGGCAATTGCTGCAAGTGCATGAATCAATTTTTTTCTGTGCAAAACTCCAGTTTTTTAGCTTTTTTTTTTTTGCAAATGAATTTTTCATAAAAAAGTCTCTAAGTGTGGAAAACGATTGAAAAATTTGCCCCTTCCAAAACCTCTCACCCTGAAAGGAGAAAATTTTTGAAATTATTCATTCTGGCATGCAAGAATGAAATAAAGATTTAGACCCTTGGTACCGGTATATATTAGTCACCACTTGACACTTCACGGTTATTCTTAAGATTATTGGAAGATAATAGGCTTTTTAAGGAGGGGGCTCATTTTCATACTCTTAATATTTTCTAACTGTAGACAATTCACTGTAAATTAAATTCCCACTGTAATGTACAGCCTGAAAAAATAGTGTTTTTTGGATACAGTTCCCAGCATCTCCAAGCAAACTGGCCATATTGGCTGGGGGATTCCAGGAGCTGTAATCCAAAAATAACTTTTCCAAGGTTAACTCCCTTGTGCTTGAGCCATGGAGTGCTGTTTGTTTATCTTAGTTGTAACCCACTCTTTCATGACTCATTGACACCTAGACTCTAAGCAGAACTTTCTAGGAGCCTAGAAATATGATGGAGTTGCAAGTAAAAACTATAGAACTGCCTAGGAGTTGGTCTGGAATAGACTATAATGTAGATCAGGGATGAGAATTAGGTAGCCCTCCAGATCTTATCAGTCTGCTACTCTCAGTAGTTCTAGCTATCATAACCAATGGTGAGGAATGCTGGGAATTGCAGTCCAACAAAATGTGGAAGGTTTCATCATTCCTACTCTGAGATAGCTGCTTGGACATCTCAGATATAATGCAATTACAATTTCTCAGTTTCAAAAATGCCAGTGTAGGAAGTTGTTTGTTCTCTTCATTCATAGGCCATTTCCACATGGCGTCATTGTCACATGATGGGAACGCATTGTTGTAGTCCACGAGTCGTGCTTTTGCATGATGTTGTTGCGGTCCTGCTGCCAATGTGCCCTCAGCTGTTGCGATAACAGGATATTTCATTAAAGGAAAAAATCTGTGAATGGCCTGTGATTGAGCGACAGTCCCATTGCTGGCAGCCATGTGGAATGGGTAGAAGCGCGATGTAGGTGCTTCCTTCCACATTGCAGCATGAGAAAGAGACTGGCTGCACTGTGGAAGGAAGGAAGTCATGTGTCACTCATGCTGCCATCCGCAGGGAGCTAGCTGGGTATGGAGAGGAGTGTTCACGTTGCACTCCCATCCCAGCGAAGGCACTGCCAGGATCGTGATGGGAAGAGAAAAGAAAAGGGTACAGTGTGGAAATGGCCATAGTGAAGAGTAAAAATATTGTTTGATCTCAATGCAGTTTTTGACTAATGTAGTAACAAGATAAAGAGAGTTCTTTAAATAATTTCTGCAAACATTTCCATCTGTACACTGATAACAGAATGCACCCACGTGAGGCTGGGCATCTTGGGAGAATTGAAGCCTGCACAGTTCCTCCTACCAGTGATGCTCCTGCTTCTGCATGTGTTGCTGTAGCAACCCTCTTATTCCATCTTGCTGAAACAAATTGTGTACTGAAGCAAGGTGTTAGCAGGAAGCACTTCAGCTTGTCCTTAATGGAAATGTTAAATAAATAGTGGGGGCTGGTTGAAATGAAATATTGGCAGTGTTGTCTCTTGTAAGGGCAATATACCATTAAGACTATACACCTGTTGGTATGTTCAGAGCAAGAATGTTGCACAAAATAACTCTGCTTTCCTATAAAACCCAGCTAGTGAATTAGATTTGTGCTGGAAGCCAGTCCAAAGAAAAGGTTATTGCAAGTACCACTCTTCATTCTGGAGATCAGCAGCATGTGAGAGAGACACAGTGCTGTTTGCAGTTATGTCTTGAAATGCAGGTCGCTCATATCCATTGTTTGATTTCTTATGAGGGCTATACAGTAGAATAGCAGGACGACAGGGATTTGTAGCGACTGTGATGAGCAGGAAGCAGTCAAATTAGAACAGACCTGCATAATTTTGCTGAGAGTACCAGGAAGAGGTTGCAGATAAAGCCAAATATGTCTTGTATATGATGGTATGTATTTCCTGATGTAGTGTATATTTCAAAACAACCCTAGTTTTGCTTTAATCTAAGCATGGAATCATGAGTCTTTCAGATTCATTGGCTTGGTTTCCAACAGAGTAGCACCTAAATGTGCAAGTTGGCTACAGCTGAAGAAGCAGGAAAACCTGGGACATAGACTAAGCTGTAAGAAAAAATTAACCCACAATGCCTGTAGTTCGATACAGATTCAGATCGCAAGACACATGTACTATTTGTCTTCACAGTTCAGTGCCTTTCCTGCACAATGTTTAAGAGTACAGGATCTGTTTCCTCCTATGGAGTAAACTGTCCAAATGCTGTGCAGCCATTCATTTTGTATTTTAGGATGGTTCAAACCAGGTGTCCTTTCCAGCATTTGAATATACTTTAACTTGGAGCCAAGCATGGGCCTTTAAAAATGTACACATCACCCACTCTTTCTCCTTCCTCCAAGAGGATCTTCTTCTCTCTGCTTTCTTTTTAGCACCATTAAACACTGTTTGGCAGAACAAGAAGTGTGCTAAAATCCCTGGTAAAAAGAAAAGGTGCCCCACTTTTCTTAATAACTCAGCCGTGAAGCTCCTCCAGCACTGGAAAGGGATCTATCCATTCTTGAATAATGGTTTTCAGAGTCTGTTCCCAGACTGTGGATTGGTGCCTGCAGAGCAGACAGTCTAGCTGGCTACTCTGGATGTTCTCTCCTATACTGAGCTGCGCTAGAGCAGTCCCAAGCAAATTTCTCAGTTTAGGTCAGTTTTGACATCTGAAGCCTCTTACTGCCATCTTGTGGTTGGGTATAGCAGATGCTGAACTATTTGGAGAGGGAAGAGACAGCGCAGAAATGTAAGGCTTGGAGGAGACTGGAATTGGCAGCTTGTGGTATAAAATGCAAGCCTAGCTCTGAACTCATCCCATCTTAATTGCTTTACCATCAAGCCCTAGTCCAGGGGCCTCTCCCCTATAAATGCTTTTCATGTGAGTCAGGCACAATGCAGATAAATGTAGTGCAAATGTATAGCCAGTTTCTAGGTGATGCTGCCCAGTTCTGTGAAAATCCAGCTCTGATCTTTTAGAGGCCCCTTCATTCTGTCCAGCAGCCATCTTTGATTACATTCTCTTCCATTTTTATCAGAATTTTGCATTCCTGCTCTGCAGATCAGCTTTTTGACTCCAGTGACATATTGATAGCCGTCCTGGAATCAGTGGTTGGTGAGGCAAATAGGTGGGTTATGGTTTGCTTTTCAAAATAACAAGACACTATTGATTGTACTATAAAACTAATAGTCTGGTAAAGATTTCCCCCATTTATCTGACAGATTAGTGACCAGAGCACTGACAGAAAACGAAATTGGTTAAAAAGTATAACTCGTGTATGTACTATAGGGAGCATGAAGGATTTATGGAGGCTCACTTGGGACCGACCACTTGTGCACTGCTTGCAAAGTCTCTCAGCTGGTTTGGCATTGCCCCCCCCCCAGCTTACTTTGCAAGCAGTGCGTGCATGTGAGTAGTTCCAGGCAAGCTTCTATAGGCGAGCAGAACGGATGAAAGAGCAGAACCTCCATCAAATTAATGGAACTTGTCCTTAATTTGGAAGCTTCAAAAGAGTGTGTTGTCATAAAATGGGGCATCAAAAGGTGGGGGCTGCCTGTACCAGACAAACAACATATCTACATTTCAACAAGAGCAAAGCAAGAGGCGGGGGTCATATATTTGCCTGATCATTACTCAGTGACATTTACTATGGGAACTCTGTTGATAGCTGCTTACCAGACTGTATCTTAAATACTGTGCTAGAGTAAATGGCAGTGACAATTTTTTTTGGCATTGGTAGAAGGCTGTCCTCTGTCAGCAGCTAATAATCTGTGTGCAATGAGTTGAATTTTTCCATCAGCAGTATGTTGGGTGCTATCCTAAAAGGTCTTGTGAGAACTTTCCACTACAACCAGAGATAATATGACTAAGGCCAATATCTTCAAATGTAGCTAATGAAGTTAAAGCTAGTTAGGAGTGAAACTTGGAAGTGGAGTCTTAAAAATGCTGAACAATTTTGCCTTGGTGATTACCTTTAAGCTAATAATGTTGTGCCACGGGTTTGGAATTTTTATTGCCATGAGATACCTATTCTTAGTTTTAATCTTCTATACCGTCATTTATTTGTCCGGTTTGTTTTGTTTTCCAAACAGGGTTTGTAAATCTTTTAAAGATGCAGTGGCCAAGTGAATACAGTACTCTGAAATGTATTTAAGTATTTATTTAATTTTTACTTACTATTCCTGCAAAGTAGCCCAGAGAACTCTGGACACATTTATCATCATAACAACTCTGTGAGACAGGTTAGACTGAGAGGTGATGATTGCCACAAGGTTACCCGGTGACTTTCAGGCCTCAGTGAGGATAACAGCCAAGGTCTTCCTGATTCTAGTCCAACTCTGTCTACTATACCAGACCTGGCTTCTGCCTCCTACAGTCTTTTACATGCCATTCTCCACCACGTCTGGGACAACTGTTGCTTGAATAATTGCCTTCCCAGTCAGTTTCATGCTAGCTGATTTGACATGAATATTCATTCCAAATCTCAGTAGAAAATTCAATTGAAAAGTATCTAGAAAAAATCCTGGCAGCCTTGGACTTGTATTACCTTGGGGGACTTATTTTAGGGACAAGTCTTGCCTCTTCTTAAAACTGGACTATCACCTTCGTACATTCCAGCCTGTGATAAATTGAGCTTTATTTACAGAGATGGGAGCCAAACATATTAGAGTGTTATAATGGCTATGCCATTTCTTTGCCCTTGTTTTTAGAATCCAGCTGGCTTAACTGCACAGTCCTGTTTGTGGTGAAGTACCTTTGAAAAGACTTGGGGCCTTTCTGCACTACACTATTAACAGAGCTATTATTCCACTTTCAGCATCCTATGGAATCCTGGAGTTTGCAGTTTAGCAAGGGGCCTTTAGAATTCTCAGCCAGAGAGAATTACTCTTTGGCCTCAGTAAACTACAGACCCCAGAATTCCACAGGATGTTGAAAGTGGAATAAAAGCACTATAACAGTGTAATGTGGAAAGGCTCTTAGACTTTCTTTATGTTTCAGATCTCTTAAGATTCTAGGAAAGTTACTTAGCTTATCATATAAGGCCTTGTTGGAATAGGTCTAGATATAAGATCACTGTGGGGCTGTATTATGCATTAAACCAATCATTCCAAATAGAGGTCCGCACAGAGTTTAACAGAATTCAATAGGATTGGTGACTATATTAGTAATAGCGTTTAAGCCTATTTGGGCAGTAACTGAAATTTACAAGGAGTTATTTCACAGGACTTAATAGCTAGTTAATTATTAAATCGTATTTATGGAAGCCTGACAAGCATAGAATAGATAACACATCTGTAGCAAAGAATCTTTTTCCATTTATATTTTATAAATTGTTCTGTGTGGGAAGATTAGCTGTTAAAGAACATATATCAGCCAGGAATTTCTCCTTCATCCATCTGGACAGATGGAGCAGTATTCTAGTGTTAAGTGTAGCAGCATGCCCTGGACACTCTTGTTAAGGTAATTTATTTGAGTCAGAGAATGTTTGACTAGAACCTGTGTATATGTGCATGTATGTGCATGAATACACATGCTCATGCTTCAGCAAATGCAGCAAGCATAGGCTCTTCCTTGGCTGAAGTACAAATTTCAGAAAGATGATACAAAGCTGTATTAATCATACCTAAACAGCAGTGGATATTAGGATATAAACGAACCCTAGAGTCAAAAATCCATCTCAAAATCCTAAGGTCAAACTGTCTGAAAATGTGGTACTATCAGGCAGATTTTCTCTTCAGATGAACAAGGCTGTATTTTCAAGCTCAGTAGCTGCCTCAGAAAATAATTTGGAAATTAACATGCTAGCTTTACCTGCTTTACTGCATTCATAAGGGACGAGGCTCTGATGCAGTTGGAGGTTCTCCATTTAGTAAGGAACCCTGATTTACCAGGGCTCTTGGTTGCATGGACAGCCTTCACTGATAGAGAGGGCTCTTTTCTTTGGATTGTCACCCTCTATTTGTGCAAAGCAGCAACAGAGGGAACAGAACAACATGTTTGTTACATGTTTATTAAAAAAGTATAGTAGAGAGCCAAAAAAAAAAGGGCTATGGTCAGATGTATACATTTATTTATTTATTTTAAACGAGCTAGAGCAGATCTTAGAAAAGAACCCATTTCTGAACAGAATGTTCAGGTGATACCACATATCTGTTACTTTCTGAAGCAGACTGCATCAGTGGATTTCAAAGCCCAAAACCATAAGAAATCAAGTCTTATTTCCAGACTGAATATTTTGTGGTTTATCTTCTGAACGTCATAGATCGTTCATAAAACTGCCTGCCATGGGAACATCCAGATAATCATTTACAAGCCATGACTGCTGCTTCTTAAGCTGTGGGTAACAAGAAATTGCATATATGAAGGCTGCAAAGATGCCTCTGCAGACCTGGAGTCATCTAAGTAAGCCCTTTCTGAATCCTGGCTAATTTTACTAGGCATATAAACACAGGCATACAAGGATACACACAAACACTGATAAATACACCCACTCACCCTCCTCATATGCTAGCACAGAGCAAGTAAACAGAGACTCTGTTTCACTCTGTTTTCCTTAGACAGTGAAGTATTTTGTACCAACTTCCCACAGAAATCTCTGCAGGGAGACTGGTGTTCTGGATTCTGCCTTATCCTCTGTTGATTTTCTGGAGGTTCATGTATAGACAGACAGGCAGCAAACATTACCCTGCAGTCCCAGCAAATTCTTGGTGTAAATTGTGGCTTATTTTGCACTTGCACAAAAGAATCAAGAATTTCAGAGGTTTTCTTCTAGTCACTGGGGTTGTTCAGTATCCATAGGTTCCATTCCATTCATACAGCAATAGATTTTTCCTCTCCTTCCTGTGGTCCCTGAAAATTCTCCACAAGGGATTGACAGCCTTTTCTGGACATTGTGGAGTGTGATGGGTATTCTGCGATAGGAAGATGGAGGAACCTTGCATCAGTCAACTTCTGTTTATTTAAGTTCTGCTTGCCCTTCCCTCCACTGTAGTCCCACATGGCACATCCCACACCATTCAAGAGGGCTTCCTTGCTTTCTGGAGAGAGGCACCAGGAGGGAGGAGACATAACAATTGTTTCAGGCCATGCCTTTATATACAAGCCATTGGTCCTTATGGAGTTTGCTGTTGTGTGCCTAGGTCATTTTTGACTTATGATGAGCCTAAGGTGAACCTATCGTGGGCTTTTATGTGGCTGAGAGTGTATGATGGGGTTTCCATGGCCGAGTGGGGAATTGAACCCTGGTCTTCAGAATTGCAGTCCAGTGCTCAAACCACTATGCCACTCTGGCTTTCTCTTAAAGGATACCTGTGCTCAATTATCTTTTTCAAAATAAGAAAGGGGAGAAATATACAGTATTTCCTGAGAGTAAAGACACATAATACAAAACACTATTAGATAATTCTTCAGGAAGCTCATTGTCTTTCAGAAGTAGATTCCTGTGTTGCCACTTTCATGTTGCATTTTCATGCATCTCAAGATCTATGTTTTCTGAACATAAGAGAAGGGGAGTGGGTCTTATTGTAGGTTTTTGAATACAGCCATGCTGAACTGCAAAAGGAGGAAAATACAAGAATAGCATTTGAAACTTGCAAGTATCAAGAGAAGCTGTAGATAAACCAACATCCTTTTTTTCCTGTGGTTGCTACACTTTTACAGACATATATGTATATAAACTGCACAATCTTCTTTGCAGGAATTAACTGTACCCTGAAGATGAAATAGTACTCATCAGTACTCTGGAGAGTGATGCTATTTTTTTTGTAAAGAATAAAATAAGGGGAGGACAGATTGGTATAGATGATAAAATGTAGGCTGTAGATGTATGTTTGGGGTTTGTTTGTTTTAGACCTGGAGCTTTTCCTTCAGCAGATCATGTTGAGGAATATTACATTTAAAAAGTAATTCATTGCAGTTCATGATCTGCTATGCCAATTAGTAATCATTAAGATTCCAATTGTATTAACTTTGCCTTTTCTGAGTCAAGAGTAACAGAATAGGTAATCTTTAGCTACTTAAAACAAACAAACAAAACCCAGAATCCAGCAAGGTGCTGTGGTACGTAAGATGCCACTCCCACTGTTACTGAGACCATTTCTGCACTGCATGTTATAGTGCTGTTATTCCACTTGCAACATCCAGTGGAATCCTGGGGTTTGCAGTTTAGGGAGGGCACTTAAAATTCTTAACCAGAGAGCTCTTTGGCCTCAGTAAACTACAAACTCCAGAATTCCACAGGATATTGAAAGTGGAACAGCAGCACTGTAACCGTGTAGTGCGGAAATGGCCTGAGTCCTGATTCTTGTTGGTTAGTGCCAGAGTAGGCCCATTAAATCTGTGGTTGAATTGTGAGGGCAAATCTATTAATTCAATAGATGTACTGTAGTTGAGAACTACCATAGTTGCAGTTATATGTTAGTTATGGCTAGAACTAATTATTTACAAGCAATAGAGCCAGCATGGTGTAGAGGTCTCAGGGTTGGCCCCCAACCCTGGAAACTAGGATTTGATTGCCTGCTTGGCCATGGATACCGACGGAGTGATCTTGGGTGTGTCACACACTCTCAGCCCCAGAAAACTCCAAGATAGGTTCACCTCAGGGTCTCCATAAGTCAGAAATTACTTTAAGGCACACAACAACAAAAACAACTCATCTATCTATTCACCTATTCATGGAATCATTGGGAAATGGTAGGATTATAGCCTTTGTGGGTGGAGGACTGTGACAGCAATAGGAATCTATCAGGATGTCCTGCCTTGACTGCTATCTGCAACCTTCTGTGCTGTAAATGGAGCTCTTGAAGTGATTTGTCACTTTTTCATTTACTTAGTATGCCTGAGGTTTGTTTTGGGTATACAGTACATACAATAATTATTTTTAGTGTTAGGTCTGACTACAATATCATGATTATTGAGAGTGATGGAGCATGCCAACAGATATTTCCAGCGCTTTTTTTTTTTAAAGATAATTTTTGATGGAAGAAGCAGTGTTAGCTAGGGAAATATTTAGTAAGTGCCAGGGGCATTCACTAATAGGCTGAACAGATTTAAATTAATAATTAATCACTAAGAAATTGTAAGTGATTTTCTTCAATCACTAAGAAAAATGCCAATTAAAATAATTAATGTAAGTTAAGTTTCCTATAATGAATTTAATTTATCCTCACTCTAAAATTTAAGATGCAGAAAAGCCTCCCCCGACCTCTTACTCTCCAGATGTGATAGACTTCAGCTTTCATAATCCTAATGCAACATGGTAAAATATGATTAACCTGTTGCACCAATACTTTCCTCATAGTGTATTTTTCTCTTGCAAGGGTTGTTTGTAAATTAAGCATTTTGCAGTATCCCTGACACTGTTTTTGAATGCTAAGCCTCTACAGCTAAGTTTTATGTCATGACAGTATTCCAATAATTTTGGATATGTGCTAGAGTGTAGCCTGGCATCTCTGTGCCTGGAGTTTGTGGGTGAGACAGATTATCTAAATCCATTTCAGTCTGGTTTCAGGACTGGATGTGGGGCAGATACAGTATTGATAATCTTGGTGGACACATTGTGCTACGAACTTTACAAAGAAAATAGGACCTTGCTGGTTCTTCTGATACTGACTTTTGCTGCTGTTGACTGTGCTATCTTTCTGGGCAGTCCCACTGGAATGGGATTTGGAGGCATCATTTTTTGAGGGCTGAACCCAGAAAGTGGTTCTGGGGATTCCTGTTTGACCACTGCCATGAAGAGTCTCTCATTGTCCCATTTTGACACCTATACATGTAATTTCTGGAAGAGGTTGCCCAGAGTTTTGGTGCTTGGTATCACCTATATGCTCAAAGCACTCATCTCTATTTCTTCTTTCCACTTAAAGCCAAGCTAGCTGTTTTGTTTCTAAACCAGTGTCAGTAACCAGAAATCAGCTGAATGAGGGTAAGAAAACTGAGAAGCTTAATCCAGATGAGACCATGGTAATCATGGTCAGCCGAAAGGCAGACGAGGGAGTAGGGATTCAGCCTCTGCGGAATTGAGTTACACTCTTCCTGAGGACACAAATTTGCATTATGCACAGACTTCTGGATTTTGTTCTGAGTCTGGGCTGTTAGACTTTTGTGGTGGCTAGGAGTTTATTTGCAAAGTAGAAACTTGTTCACTAGTTGCCCCTGTCCAAATGCCTGCCAGAGCTGACCACAGTGAGTTGTGCTTTATTCATGTCCTTTCTGGATTACCGTAATGCTCTCAGAAAAGAAAACAGAAACAGCAGCTGGTCCAAAGAGCTGCAGCCAGACTGGTCTGTTTCCATATACAATTCAAAGTGCTGGTTGCAACCTATAGAACTCTACGTGGCTTGGTCTGTGCTATCTGAAGGATCAAATCTATCTCACATGAGCCTGCACAGCTTTCAGATTTTCAGGGGAGGCCCTTCTGTGAGTCACCCTAACCTCACAATAGGGATGAGAACACAAGAGAGAGCCTTCTTGATGGCTGCTTCCAGACTTTGGAACTCCCTTCCTGGAGAGGCTAGACTGGCTCTTTCCTTGCTATCCTTCTATTAGCAACTTATTATCCTGACAAACTGTTTACAAGGAAAGGGCTTTTAACAGTGTGCTACATGTAGTGTTATTAATTTTTTTCTCTCTAATAGAATCTATAAATATCTTTATTGCATTTCAACAGTAACATTTTACATATGTATTCAGTTTCAATTTTGAGCAGAAAGGTAGGAAAAGAATACATAAATAAATGATGGTGACGATGATGATGATGCTCATGGCATAACACAGTATGTTTGTCATCACTTGGCATGTCACTTGTGCACCTAGAAGTGTCATTTCCCTTTCATACCGACCTGGACTATCAGATGAATGCAATTATTTGTGGCAGAACTATATGGGAGGTATATCGCATCAGCTGTAGTTACTGGAAGTGAAAAATCTAGATGTATTTTTCATGATCTCAGTACTATTGTTTTTATGGTTATGTTTCCCTCTGCTGGCTGTTGTGAGGTAGAGTTGTAAGCTTTTTTGGAAATCATATGGCTTTCTGTCCCCCACCCATTTTGGAAATCAATATAAAAAAAATAAGGGTAAGTTTCTTCTTCTCAAACTTCCAATTGCTCCATTTCCTTTCAAACAGGTTTATGTATGTATTCATTTATTTTAAAAGTTTGGGATATTCATTCTTTAGAAAACTCAGAGTGATCTTACATGGCACTCCTATCTGAGCTATGATTGACTGTACTGTCCATTAGCAACTTCTTCACTTTGACTTTTAGGGAAAGAACTTACAGAAGGTAGAATGTTTCCTTAGTGCAGTGTTTCTGTATGCAGCTGGGGTTTATTATTTTAAGCGTGCAGATCCAGATTGGAAGTGGGCCTACTCCAATCCTTTTGGTCTTAGGAGTTCCCTTGGTGCTCTGTGTGTGGTTTGAACTTTCACCCCAGGTTCCTACCCTGCTGCTACTGTATGTATAATAACTGGCTTAAGTCACCTTCCTGGCTGCTGCAGGCTGTAACATCTGGAACTGTATCTGAGTTTGCATGGCTTGAACCAATTGTTTCCTTGCTCAGAGGAGGGAAAAAGATGTGCAGATGAGAAGCAGGGGCATGAGAAGCCTTTCAGCTACTCAGCCTGGCCTAACATTATAGCATACTATTTGTTTCATTTATTGTATTATATTATCATAAGATCTCAGGGCAGCTTATAATAAAATCAGTTTAAACAATTAAAAATGTAGAGCAGTAAAAAAAAAACAATTTGAAGAGTCTAAAAGCATATTAAAGAATTAAACAATTTAAAAGAAGTCAACACAGTTTTCAGTTTAAAGCCAGATAAGAATAAAATCATTTGACCCCAAAGAAGGCTTTTAAAAGTAAAAATCCATCTTTTAACTTAGCACCAGAAGGAAGCCAGTGTGAACATCAGTGAGACCTTGAAACAGGGCATTCCACAACTTTGGTTCCACAGCTGAGAAGCCTATCTCCCATGTTTACGCACGGAGTATTGCTCTCACTACAGCGACAGAGAGGAATGCCTCTTTAGCAGATTCCAGTCTTCAGATGGGTGTACGTAGGTGCACTTTCAAGTATTGAATCCCAAGGGTGTTTATAGCTTTATATGCTCTTACCAGTACTGTGAGACCAGAAGAATACTAGCAGCCAGGGTAAGTCCTGTAAAACTAGTGTCCTATGGTTTGTATAATATGTTCCTGCCAGCAGTTCAGCTGCTGCACGTTGCACTATGTGCACCTTTCAAGTCATCTCCAAGGATTGCTCCTCACAGACTTCACTGTAGTAGTACAGTCAGAAAATTACCACTGCATGAAATACTATGACCATGTTACCTCTGTTGAGGACAGGCCATAGTTGGCAGACCAGTCAAAGCTGGCCCCAGGTAGTCTGAATCCCAGAGTCTACTTGGGGTTAGAGTTAGAGAGAGGGATTTAGGACTTGGTATGCACTTGCTCCCTCAAGGGGGACTGCAATATCAACTGAGCTCTCAGACCTAGGGACTACCAATCCATATAACTTCCATTGTAAATTAAACCACGTATCTACCATCTGACTCAGATTCAGCTTATTGGTCCTTATCCAGACCATTGCAATGTCCAGCCACTGCTCCAGCAACTGCATAGCACTATCCAACTCCAATGACAAAGAGAAGTAGAGCTTAATGTTATCAGCTGATGACACCCAGCCCACAAATGCTGAATGACTTCATCAACTGACTTAATATGGATATGAAACAGAATAGGGGGCGTGTGGGACAGGATGGGATGTAGTGGTCATACGTTTCACGATTTAGGGCATGGTAGTTGGGACAGGACATGACTCCTGGTTGTGACACTTGAAGACCAAATAAAGCTTCAGACACTGTTTCTAGATTGGATACACAATTAGTTTCATGTATTAGAATTGTGTGATTTCTTCCCTTGACTGCTTTGTAGGAAAAGTTGTATGTTTTGTAATTTATTCCAGATAACTATATTTTTAACTTCTTAGTGGAAGACTTGGTATCTGAGACAACAAATGCATAACTAAATCAATCCATTCTCCTAAGTCCACTGCTCGGCAGTCTATTCATTGCTCTTCTCATTTCCAGTGGCTTGTAACTCTTGCAGAAGTTCACGATCATAGTGGTGCAAATATTTCCCAAAGGCTGCCTTGGAATTTAGGTGAAAGTGGCAGCTTGATAATAACAAGTGTGTCACAGTTTCTGGAATGTGCCAGTTCTGGCTTCTTTAGGACTCTGGTTGGCAACTGATTTTAATGAAGGGAGGCATATTTTATATTGAATAAGGGCTGAACAACAACAGCATTATTATCACCATAAGTAACAAGTAACATGTAACATTAACCTTCTTCTCTGAGCTTCATTTGTAATATAATGTCAGAGAGGGGAAATAGATTTCAGAGAAGAGAAAGGATTAAACTCCCCCATGCTATGCCTTAGAAATTGGTCACTCTCTCCCTGCCCACCCCCCCCCATTCTTTACATTTTAAAATTTATGTTAACTGCATTGATCCACAGGCCAACAATTCTCTAGCTTAGTGGTAAGGAATTTTGGGGGCAGGTAGATTCCTCCCCCTGAAGACTTCATGAGACGGGTGATTTCAGAAGGCATTGCATACACCTCCACTGCTATTAAGTCCCCAACAGAAGTGCCAGCTGGAAAAGCTCTGTTGTAGACTATTTTCTTCCCTTTCCCCAGTTATTTTCCCCGTATGGGGAAGGCAAGGGGAGAGGGAAACCAAGTATAGTCAGTCTCAGGACTCACCCTCAGGACTCAGCTAATTCCCAGAGTCCTTCAGTACGCCTGGCTTTGTTCCTCCTGCAACTTCCCCATGTGGTTCAAGGCTTCTGGAGACTGCAGCTCATTTGCTATCCAACCCTCTGTCCCTTGGAAAAGGACAAGGTTTTGGTGAACAGGGACGGGCCTCATTTATGTGGGCTGGCCTGGGGAACAGTTTAGCCCATAAGTTGGCAGCTCCCCATGCTTGCTGTAGCCCCGTGAACAGTAATGAAGGTTCAATGTCATTTTTCCCCTTATGCGCTTCAGCTGGTATTCTGGCAGTGGCTGTTTATTCACACCAGGAAGAACATTACTACTCTACGTGTACTTGCGTGCATGTACATGTATATGCGTGATGGAGGTGACAGCATTCTGCAATTGTAGTAGGAAAAAAGTCATCTTCGGTCCAGCTGGATGATATCATCATGAAGAGGCAGCTGTGTTTATGAGTAGCTTGTAGTAAAGCACTTGGAAGTAGTAACACGTTTAATGACTGCATTTTGGCACATGAAGACAAACAATCACAGCTGGGGGTTTATTATATAAGTAAGGGGGAAAGGGTTTCTTGAACATGATGATTATGGAAGGTTCCCCGTAGTCCAAAATAATCTCTGGGACCCCAGTTATCTATCCCTGCTCTAGGGGCTGGACTGCTGTGGACTGTAGCACTGTTTTCATTGCCTTGCAGCAACCATAAGTGAACCGTTGCCTCTTCATTTTGGAATCTTACTCTTCTTTTCAAGTCCTGTCCTTTATATTCATCTTAACAGATTACTTACAATGTACCAGGCTGTACCAGGAAGTGCTGCTTTGGCATACATAGAAAGCCTGCCTTTATAATTGTTGGGTCCGTAGTTGGGGAGCTCTGTTCTGCTCTGTCCTCCCCTTGGCAAATGCATGCAGCTTTCAGACTGAGCAGCTAATTCTAAGTTTTTGAGTGCAAAGCCAGCCTGGTATTTCTGAGAGCAGTAACACTGGGAGCTCATGTTCCAGGGAATGAGCCTACCTGCTGCTGAGCGTATCAGCTGCTGCTATTCATTCTGCCTTCAATCAACTGACTCTTTTCCCAGAGTTTCCGTTATGGCTCCTGTTCTGTTATTTCTAAAAAAGCCTCTCCCCACCCCAACCTTTGCCGCAAGTTCTTTTCCTCCAGAGTTACTACCAGATGTCCCCTGGCTAGGATGAGAGTTGTTTTTCAAAGGTCTTTCAGTATATGATTCCTCTCCTCCCAGCTGCATGATGAACAAGAATCTCTTTGCTGAAATTTGGGATCCTGGGTCAATTATCTTGTGCCAGATGCAAATAGGACAGAGCAAAGGGTGGGTTGGAGAAGCAGCATTGCAGCCACGTGGCTATGCTACACCCTAGCCTCAAGCGTTATGACACATAAGAAGAGAGTATCTACTGTAATTTTCCAGAAGTTATAATCCAATTCACTTTACAGAGAATCTTTTTTTTGTGTGTGTGTGGTTTGAACTGCCCTCCAACCTACCACATCTGCTAGTCAGCACTAGGGAAAAGTTCCATGCTGTCTGGATTTGCTTTGGATAAGCAGTGTTATCAGGATCTCAGCTGGCAAACAGTTGTGCTACATCATGATCAGAGCTTGAAAATATTTTTTTAAAATATTTAACTACACTTGGCCCTCCACATTTGCAGGTTTCACTTTCACAGATTTGATTATTTATGAGTTTCTCCAGCCCCTGCCCCCCCACAACTCAAGTGCATCTTTTCCGGGGAACCTTCCCTCTTGATGGCTCCAATCAGGCCATGCAGCCCTTTAAAAACCAGCTTCTGGTCCTCCTCCCCCACCAGTGACTGCCTGACCAGCTAAGGATGGATCACAGCCCCATTTCTCAGCACCACAAACCTCCTCTCAATGCTCCCCACCCACCCAAGAAAGGTGATGCTCAAGACAGAGGACGCTTAGGGCCACTGTGCTTACCTATTCCTTTCCCTGACCTGGTTTGGAACCTGGGTGCCCACTTTCCCCACCATGCCTTGGTCCCCTTCCCACAAACACACACAAACAGATTTTGATATTTGTGGTTTTTCCACATTTGCGGGGAGTCCTAAGCCCCTAATCCTAGTGAGTGCAGAGGGCCGAATGTATTCATGTATCTGAGTCCCCATTAGGGCTTCCAAGGCCCTATACAGCAGTGAAAAACAAAAAAAGTAAGTAAAATCATTTTTTAAAAAACAAACTAAAACAGCTTTTTTAAAAACAGATAAAACACATACCAAAAATGAATCAGAAAATGCACCCTTGTTTTAAGGACCCAAGATTGTGTGAAACAGTATAGCCTTGGCTGGCTGCTAGAAAGTCAAAGAATGAAGCCAGAATGACTACCCTTGGGAGAGAGTCCCACAGCTGGGATGCCACTACAAATAAAGCCCTGTCACAAGTACTTACCTAGCCACTCAGGCTGGTAAGACATGTAACAGGGCCTTTACTGATAATCTCAAATTCCAGTCAAGCTCATATGAAAGAAGGCAGTATTTCTGAGCTTAAGACAAACTTTGTTCTTTTGGGCTGCAATTCACCAAATTTCCTACCCATCATGGCTCTTGGAGGTTCTGGGTTTTGTAGTCCCCCACCTCCAACAAAGGTAGTTTTCTCAACCTTTGATCCTGATGTTTGTAGCTGGACAACTATCTGCTGGGGATGCTCTAGCTGGAGATCCTGCACTGAGTAGGGGGTTGGACCTGATGACCTACAGAGGTCCCTTTCCAACTCTGTGATTCCATGAATCTATGAACATGCTGCCCACATGAAGCTTGCCCATATATGTTGGACCCAGGAGGGTGTAGCTTCTCTTTGGTTCTTCCCGCCACCATAAAATACCTTCATAGCTTTAAGTTGCTGTGCTAGGGAGTCTGCAAATAAGTGGTCTGCAAGCTTTCTGTCTTTCAAAAATGATTCTATATTGATTTATCTGTTGAAAAAACTCTTAATATTTGCTGCAGAATCCCCATCAGCTAGATCCAAACAAGAGACAACATATTGGATCCATATGCTTAAGCCCTGGATTTGCCACAGCAAGAGATGCGACAGGCCTAGTTTAAGGAGCAAAGCAGACATGGGAACGAGGAATGCAGACCTCTTTTTTTCCTGTAGTTTCCACCCCACTGTCTAGTCTCCAGCCCTTCAGCTGCACTCCAGTATTGGAAATGCTCTGACTGGGAAAAAAAGCTGAGGCTTGAAGGCCAAGAAGCAAACACAGTAAACAGGGAAGGCTTCTGCATTCATCACCTGTGACTTTCTTTTTGCTTCTGACGTCAGATTCCTGCCCCTTGTTTTATATGTGATTACAGCAGGTCCAGTTTCATATACTTTTAGCTGTCACCATTGCATTTAGTTTGTTTCTTAAAGAAGATGCTGGAGAATATTCTAAAGGGCACTGTTACTTCATGGAAAGTGTTGGAATGGCTTGTTGGGCCTTGTTATCATTCAGTGTTAGAAAACAACAATCATTTCCTGACACTGCATGGTTTAGATGCAGATAAGTTTGTTGCTGTTGCTGTGTGCCTTCAAGTCATTTCCGACTTATGGTGACCATAAGGTGAACCTACCACGGGGTTTTCTGGGGCTCAGTGTGTCTGATGTGCTCAAGGTCACCCAGTGGGTCTCCATGGCTAAGTGAGGAATTGAATCCTGGTCTCCAGGGTCGTAGTCTTAACACTCAAATCACTACACCACACTGGCTCTCGGATAAGTAGTGATGGACAAATGTCCTTTTAGAAGAATAAGTGATCCCTGGCAATTTCCCAGGGAAGTTCTGGGTTCCCTGATAATACAGTTTAACAACCACTGCTATAGAGGATGATAATATTTAGTGGCTTCTTTGTGGAATAATTGGAACATTGTGGAGAATAAATTATCCATATCATTTTTTATTTGCTTATCATACTTTTAGACCACCCAGTAACAGCGTTTGTATGTGCCTGTGTAGGGTGCTCTGTGCTTTGATGGTTATACCTATAAATCTTAGAACAAATGTTATCTTTGCAGGCATACGTGTGCACACACATGCACTACAACTTAGTGTTAGATCAAGTGCAGTTACTTAACTAAGTGGAACAATTTTTTAACAGGTGAATGAAAGGAATGTCAAGAGGAATCAGCAATATCTTATCCCTGTTATACTAAAATTGGAAACTCTTCCAGAATTATCTATTTGATTAGAACAAGGGTGGTACAGAGGTAAATGTTGGAGGTTACAGGTCTGCTTTAGCATTCCAGGAGACCATGGAGGCCTGAACCCCTTGCAACAAAAAAAATGAAAACTGTTTTTGCCCCAAATGTCCTCCAGTGACTTCTAGGAGGCATGAGAGCATTTGTACCACAATTCTTATACTCTGCTGAATTGTTGTAGGCCCAGAAGAGGCTTTTCCCACAAGAAGTGACCTAGAAGTCATTTTGATTCACTTCCTGTTTTTAAAAATGGTCTTTCCTGGACCTAATTATTTTTTTTCTCTGAGGACCACAAAAACAGCCCTGGCAGCTGCATGCATCGTGCAGTCCATAATTTGCCCATCTTTGCTTTAGAAAGTGTCTGTCCTTGCTGAAGATGTGAAGAATAATCATTAAGATTTGCAACCTCAATGAAAAATGGGTGTCCTGATATTCAGCACCCCACTAAAGAAAAGGAAGATGGCCCAAGATTCTTTGTACTTTGGGGCTTATTTGGGAAAAACAGTTTGCACAAAATACGTGTGGTTGTTTTGTACAGAAAAATGTGTTTGGGGTGCAGAAAATGTTTTCTTGACAAAAACTTTTTTGCCCACCCTCTTTTTGCAAAATGCACAGTGTGTTTCATGCAAAATGCACTTATCCCAATGTAAAAATACAACTTTACTGCACAAGCTGACTCTGTATATTTTTGTGCAAATGAATTTTCCACAGCAAGGTCTAAAGTATGAATAGCTCTGGAAAATTATGCAGAAACTTTCATATTCTTGCTGAGTAGGGAGAAATTATTCCTGCAATTATTTGTTCATGCATGTGGGAATGAAATTTGTACCCAAAGCACTTATTGGTTTTATTTAGCCAAGTTCAATATTTTCTCATTGACCAAAGGACCAGAGAAGAAATGCTTAAGCTTCCAGAAAGGTCCCTCACACTTTAGGAGCCTTAGAGAAATAAACTGAGGAATGTTCTGTGGAAGGTGACATTAATGTCTGCAGAGAAATAGAAATCAGGAAGACATGGGTGAAGGATAGAAGCTATGCCTCAAAATGGTGCATATCTTCCTCCCAACCCAATTTGTCAGGGATAGTCCTGATTAATCTTCTGTTGTCCCACTTTTTAACATGTCCTAGTTTCCTTTTCCTCTTCCCCTTTTCCCTTTTGTCCTGGGGCTACTTTAATTGCTGCAAATTGAGTTTAAAGTACAAAAGTAATTTGCACTCAGTTTAACTCAGTGGGGGCAGAGAGGGAAGAGAAAGGGTAACATTTTGCTCCTCCAAGTAAGCTCAGGGAAAAGCAAACTGCTGCAGGCTCAAACAGCTTGTGTATTCTTTCTCATTAATAACTTTTGTTATCTTGACCACACTTGGATGTTGCTTGTCACATGGTTTTCATCTGTGAAATGTTGGAGGGTAATGTGAGTGGTCCCTTGTGAACCCCGCTGAACTAATCTTGCCAAAAAAACTCCATGGTATGTTCACCTTAGGGTTCCGCTAGGTTGGAAACAACTTAAAGGCACAAAACAACAATGTGAGTGGTGCAAAAACATCCCAGTTTGGGAACAGTTAACAGCTGGTTCCCAGCTGCCAGTCAGCACTTTATAGATAACCATTCCAGCTTGGTGGTTAAAAGCAGATGGATTGAGAATCCCATTACAATTACTTTTGCAAGTTTGGGGTCCTTGAATTTCCCATCCTGACCAAATTGGATTAGCCAGAGGGCTTGTAAGCACACAAACACGTATACACAAAGTCAACTTAAAGGGAAAAGAGAAATGCGGCAGTTAGGCAAGCAATGCATTTTTTCCAAAGGTTAAGAGAAGTGTAGATTCTGTAGCTGTAGATACTTGTCATAATGTTGAGTGTGCCATGTTTTTCTTCCACAATTCACTGGGAAATGAATATTCTTTTCTTCCAATAGATCCTGAATCCCAGAGAAAAAGAACAGTGCAGAATGTCCTCGACCTCCGGCAGAATCTGGAAGAGACCATGTCTAGCTTGCGGGGCTCCCAAGTAACTCACAGGTGAGGTTCCCTTTATTCATTGGCACAGCTGTTGATCTGGCATTTTGGGGTGTGAAACCATGCTGACTGCACCAGAAGAGATTTGTGCATTGTGCATTTCCTATACTGAGCAAGCTAGGGCTTGCAAGCAACATTTCAAGCAACATTACCTGCAACTTTTGTCAAAAGACCTCCAAAGAAGGAGAATCTACCACCCTTTTAATCCACTGTGGAATAGCTCTTACTTTTAGGAAGTTCTTTCTAATGTTTAGGCAGCATCTCCTTCCTTGCAATTTTCATGCATTGGTTCATGTTCTAGTCTCCAGAGCAGCAGAAAAGAAGCTTGCTCTGTCTTCAACATGGCGTTCCTTAAAATGTTTTATATCACCTCTCAGCCAACTTTTCTCCAGGCTAAACATTCCCACTTCCCTAAACTGTTCATCATACCACATGGTTTCTAGAGCCCTTACCATCCTGGTCGCCCTCCTCTGAACATGTTCCAGCTTGTCAGCATCCTTTCTGAACTATGGTGCCCAGAACTGAATACAGTACTCCAGGGGAGGTTTGACCAAAGCTAAATAGTGTGGTACTATTATATCCCATGATCTGGACATCTGAGTAAAAGAAAGACAATCTCCATTACAAGCCAGGAGGCAGTCACATACACAGGAGTCCTAGCCCCTCCCGTCTGCTGGCTCATGACTCTACCTCACCTAAAGTGCCTCCCTCTGGACATTACCTAATATGGGGCGGGTGGTCTGTGGTTGGTGGAAAAATGCCGCAGTGGGTATGTATACTGTTTACCCGAGTAAAAAGGCCTTGCCCCGCCTCCGGCCTTTGTCCTGAACCTCCGGCACCCTGCTGCAGCAGATTTTTATATTTTTATACTTTTATACTTTTGTACTCAATAAATCTGGCCTCTAACCTTTGAACCAAGAAACGTCTGGTCATTTGCCTGTTTCTCAGAAGAAGCTGTCCTTCTTAAGGGCGTAGAAGGTGACAGACACTCTGCTCTTGTTGATGCAGCCCAGATCTGCTACAGCTGCATTGCATTGCTGACTTATGTGAAGCTTGTGGTCTATTGAGACCTCTAGATCATTTTCACATGTACTGTTGTCAAGCCAGGTGTCGCCCATCCTATATGGTGACCCCTCCAGTTTCATGAGGGTTTGAGGCATAGATCACTCATGAAAGTTTTTTTTAAAAAGCTGTGATTAACTCCCCGCTGCCCAAGTAAGTGCTCCCCCCCCGTTCCCTTTCTGGGGATACCCCCTCCCATTTGCTTGCCTTTTTCCTGGGTGTGTGTGCCTTCTTTCTCCACACCTGGGCAAAAAGCAAGTGAGTGGAAGGGGGCAGCCCCACACATGGAGTAGGTGTTCAAGAGTCTTCCACCTCATTTCCTTCTTCCTATTCCCTTGGCTTTTACCCGGGCACACATGCCTACCTTCCACATGTCCTGGCAAAAGGCAAGGGAATGGGAGAGGGCAGCCCCGCATGCAGAGAAAGTGTACACATCCCTCCTCCCTCCTCCCTTTCTCTTGTGTTTCCCCCTGTGCATTTGGAAGGAAGGCAAGTGCGGCAGGGTAAATGGCACGGGAATGGGAGGGAGAAAATGGGCTGGGAGAAGGCAAGTGGACACCTCGCAAATAATCAAGTTCACAAAGTTCAGATACACAAATGTAGAGGAAGAACTGTGTTTGTGCATTTCATTTTTCCTGCCTAAGTTTAGGGAGGGGCATTTAGAATTCTCAGCCAGAGAGCTCTTTGGCCTCAGTAAACTACAAGTCCCAGAATTCCACAGGATGTTGAAAGTAGAATGATAGCACTATAACAGTGTAGGGCAGAAATGGCCACAGCGTGCATATGGAGGGAAGCAGCTGAAGGGCAGACTGGGTTTGATTTGAGATATCCTCACATAAAACCTTGTGTTTGAGGTGATGGGTAGCCTCCCAGAGTTTGTGTTTTGTGTCTTGTGTGTCCTTGTGTTTGAAAGAATGCTTTCAAACGCCTGGCAGCATTAGCTAGATTATTCAAAGGGATAGTTGTGCTAGTCTTTTTTGGCATAAAAATGGATAAAGGAATCCAGTAGCACCTGGAGACTAAATGATGTTAAACAGTCCCAAAGGTGCTCCTCAGGTGTTGTTGTTTTTTTATGCTGTATTAGCGGGGTTAGTTTTTGCTCTTTTTGAGATATTTGAGTGGAATGGGCAGCTTATCCTGGGAGAGATGTAGTATTTTGTTTCACAGAGCAGGTATCCTGTTCCTTTAAGGGAAGGAGCAGCGCATTGTGCCACATTGTGGAATTGTCCCAGCAAAGCCTCAGTCCTGAGCCTCTCCTTCATTCCTCAGACCAGGGCATTGGCAGCAGCCTCTGTGTAATAGAAGTTTCCCTTTGGCTTTCCACTGTCCAAATGAGCTAATGGAATGACAGCAGCTTTTCAGACCTCCACTGAGCAAACCACATTGTGATTTCTCACTTTCTCTCTCATTGTAATTGGGTTGTGCGGTGGGTGGATGAGGAGGACTTGACTGGCAAGGTGAGCTCATTTCCCAATGTTATGGAATTTGCTTTGGGGAATGAGTACATGGAATTTGTGGTCAGGCTGCCAGTCACTTAATTCCAGGGAAAGAGAGGAGTAGGGTCACTCTTTGTTTACCACTGCTTAGTTCTGGTTCTTAGGGGGATCTTAAACCATTTCTTGAGTTTGCTCTGGGAAACTGATAAGTAGATAGGGCAGGAACACAATAACAGGAACACAAATAGGGATGCCACAGCTCCTGGCAATCAGGCCTCTGTTTCTGACAGCACTCCCTCAGATCCTTTCCTGCAGAGCCACCTTCTACTTCCTCTTACCACCCGCTTGAGTTAGAAGTCATTGAAAACCAGCTAGAGTCGCTATGTTATTCGTAAACCTAAAGATTAATGCTGAGTATGGGCAATTTATAAATACTAAGCCAGCTGCATGTAATAATAGGATGCTTCTCTAAATACAGCATGCTCCCCTCTAGCCCACTGCTGCTCATCTTTCTTCTTCTCTCCCTGTTTTTACCCCCCCCCCAACCCTGAGTTATTTTGGTTGATGGTACATGATGCAGCAGAATGAGACTGCCATGCTGCATGTCTCACTCCATGAAGGTTGGGAGCTGCCAAATGAACCCCACCCAGATGAGTCATTGCAGCACTGAATCCAGCAAGGGAGGAGGGCTGGGTTGCTTCCAGTTGATTTGCTTCACTGAACATGGAGAGTTTGGACTGGGAAGATTGCTTCTTGAGGCAAATCCAAGGCATTTGTTATTCATAGAGGAAGACTAATATTGGGAGAGCTAGGCTAGCCAAGAGGGAAAACAAGGTAAAAGGAAGAGGCTCCTTGGGAAAATTGAGTGAGGCCAGCTCAGAATGCACAGGAGAAGTGGGGGCCTTGATTCACAGTGTGGATTCTGCAAGTCAGCATATGTAAAGGCTGATGATGCCAGCAGATATCTGCATAGGTGTGGCCGGATGCTGCTTCTGTTGAACAAACTCGAGGTCATCAAAAACAATGAGCAATCCTGTGGCACCCTAGCATATTATGCTTTTATGAACTGTTTGGTATCCATTCCTGTCGAGTTTCTGTCCATCCATTCATGGGCATCTTATCTTTCCCTTCATCCAGGTGGCTTAGGGTCAACTCTGAGAAGTAGGTTAGGCTGGTCACAAAGCAAACTTTTTGGCTAAGTAGTTATTTGAACCTAGAACTTCCTGGCCTAAGTCCAACAGTCTAGTGACTGAACCCATTGATAAATGGTCCAGTTTCCAACATTCAGTAATCAAATGCATTGACTAAGGTTGCATTCACACCTTTTACTCTCATTCTACCTGTTTGCTTTGAGTTCTTTTCCTTGTTATTATGTACCAGGCCAGTCTGATCTCTCTCTTAGTGACATTTTTGTTAACCGTTCTGCTGCCAACTTTTCAGTGCAAGATTACAATCATACCTGCTTGTTCCTTTTCTCATTTTAATTAAAAGAAACTGCACATGACAATGGCACCAAAACAACAACAGCAGCAGCACAAACAACTCCCACAAGTCTCCTGTCACTGTCTCTCCTCTAAGAACTGTTAATCCTGGATAGTATTGGGAGAATCGATTGGGCTGTTTCCTCCATTGCTCACTATGTTCCCCAAATTTTTGTGGATCCACTGGAAGTATGAGAAATTCATTGACCAAGAGAAGCTAAGGTACCCCAAAGTGATAAGGTCACTTCCTTCTAGTGATGAGGAAATAGCATTTTGAAATTCAATTAGACATAAGCTTATGTTCATCTACTTGGAGTTGAGTTGAGCGGAATTTACTTCCGGATAATGTGCTAATCAAATCCTGTAAAAAGTCAGCAGGAATCTGCAACAGAGGGAGGAGTATCAGAGCTTGGATACAGCTAGGTTGCCGTCTTGGAAGTGCTCACCTCACCCCCTTGACAGACATAAGACTTTGAGTTCTCTTTACAGAAGAACTTGATAATCAAGCCTAGGCTGATACATAGTGGGTATACGTGATCCTCTGTGCACATGTAGAGGTGACATGCAGAAGAAACTATAATTCCAGTAAATTAGAAGTGCGTCTGCTAGGCATGCTGCGGAAGACAGTGTATTTATGTGCAGTGTCTAATACACATGGCTAGGGAGTGAGTAAGCTCTATGTTGGAACAAATATTTTAGGGCAGACTGGGGTGGTTGCAATTAAGGAAGGACTGAAGGCGTGACTTGGAATGGTAATAGGTAGTAGGTATAGCAATATAAAGTGGAGAAGTCATGTGGGAAAAAGACAGAGAAGTTAAGCCCCATCAGATTTCAGCAGATGTTATCAGTACAGTTTCAAACTCTTTATTGTCCCCATGAAAACTGAGATTTTTTTCCCCTCAAAAGTTCAAAGTATGCAAAGTTTTCGTGAAGATGAATTCTAAGTCCAGTTTCTTGTTTGCAGATACTTGCAGGCGGAAAAAATGGAGCCTTGTACACCAAGCAAGGCACAGAAGCTGATTGTACAGGAAGTACAGAGAATAAAAACAGAGGCAGATTTAAGTATGCTTTGGAAATGCTGGCCACAGCAACCATGTGCATAAAGGCCTGCCAATTCAGCCTGGCAGGGGCCCCAAACCAACTGGGCAGAGCAGGTGCATGGACATAAGCCAGGACAAACTGTGCACACCAGAGCAAGGTATCTGAGTTGAGAAGTGAGAAAGGCTGTACAAGAGTCTCATTCTCTTCCATAATCCTCACTTCCCAACAGTGTGGTGAGCTCCTGCATTTCCATATTGAGCACACCTGAGAAAAAGCACACCTGTTTCTTCCACCTGTTCTTATTATAATATTGTTGGATCATAGTTTGTTGCTTTTACCTTACAGTCAAGGTAGTCTGATTGGTAATTGGACATAAGTGATCCAGTGACAGGAAAAAGCATGGAGCGGCCCCTTAGCTTGCCTTGACATGATTACACCTTTGATTTATGGATATTCTTTAGAATGGCTGAATGAGAGCCCCTGTACTTTGTGTGTGCCCTCTTTGGGAGTTCTGATGCACGCCCATAGATCAGAATGGAGCGGGATGCATTGTTGCCACCATCTGTCTTACACATGGTAATCCAAAATGCATTATAATAGCTGTGAAGTGGAGGCGTGGAATGATTGGCTTTCCAGATGTTTTTGGATGCTTATGCTGGCTGTGGCTGATGGAAGTGGCAATCCAACAACATCTTGAGAGCTAAATGTTCCCATCTCCTACTATAAGGAAAGAGTTTAGGCCTCTGCTCATAGGCTGGTTGATTCGGATGAAAGAGATGTAAGTAGCTTTTTAATGCTACCATAATAGTATTTGTTGCGGATTCTGGGGTTATTATTATATTGATTGTCTTGTGACTTTGTTAGCTTTGATTATTCATTTTGGTAGTGAATTGAATGGTTTGTGGAATCTTGCTGTGTTTGCATCTACTGAGGATCCACGTTGAGTGCAGTCATTGCAGGAAAGAGGTATAGAAATAAAGCTAGCTAGACTCTATTTGATCTGTCCTTTATCACCTCCCTGAAGAGCAGATCTGGTCCTCATGAAGTGGCAGATTTGTTTCTGGGCTACCAGAAGTCCTTTCCACATAGAAATATAGTGTATTGGGAAGAAGTGTACTAACTTATCCTTCTGTATAATTATGCCTAATATCTTAGGGCCTTTCCACACTACACTGTTATAGTGCTATTATTGGGGTTTGCAGTTTAGGGAGGGGCCTTTAATTCTCAGCCAGAGAACTCTTTGGCCTCAGTAAACTACAAACCCCAGAATTCCACAGGATGTTGAAAGTGTAATAATAGCACTACAACAGTGTAGGGTGGAAAGGCCATTAGGTTAGCCTTCTGCCTCGTATACATGACTTTACTTATTTAATTGTTTTGGTAAGGAGCAACATTTACTCAAATACATTCTAAGTAAATGTCCAGTGTTCTGAAGGATAGCTTGGTAAAAACTAGGGTCATGTACGTTACGCAGCAAGATGACAGGGAATTAGTTTCTCTCTCTCTCTGAGGTAGTCCCTTGGTTTACAAATACCGTTTGACTACTGAATAGTCATCCTATTAGTCAACATTTGTTTCCTGATGACTTACTGAAACAGTAGCAATCCTATAGTTTTTCTGTCATCCATGTTTTTAAAACAAAGGACTACTTTAACAAAATCTTTGGTGACCTTACATATAATCTCTTTGCATTGTTTTTTTCTCTAGACAGATTCCTTTGCCAGGAGTTTCTGAGTGTCAGTATAAGCCTGGGGAACTTAAGACTTTCTGTATTGATGTTGGATTATATCTCCCAGCAGTCCTAGGCAGTACAGCATGGGATGACAGAAGTTGCTCTCCAACGATGTTTAGAGAGCTACGTGTTCCCCATCTTATGTCTGAGCCACTCTTAAACTAAAGACATAATATAGCATTATTTGTAGGCTGGAATCGTTGGGGAAATTCCTTTAACAAAACAACTGGGTGTGTGAATACAGTACATAAAATAACATATTGCATTGAGGCATGATGTGCCACACCCAGACTCCTGCTAAAAGATTAAACCTTGTGATAGAAGACCACAGTCTGTGATTTGAAGTTAAATCATAGGTTGTCAAAAGCAAGCAAAGATCAGACAGACCTGTAGAACAAGGGATATATTTAGTAAGATAACACCCTGATGATGATTCAACCTTTGACCTGTCCTTCACCCTACGGTTTGATACGCTTACAAATTTAGATCTCATTAAAGCTTGGGGTCAAGCTGCATGTTCAGTAACAGCAAGCGATAAGAATGTAGGTTTTGTCCTGGGGTTGAATGGGTCATATTTTAAATACTTCATTATGTAAAAGACTGTGTTTGTAGAAAACTAGCAAAAACTAGCATATTTGGCCCAAAGTATGACAACCTGAATGTATTCATCTTCACTTCTAGTGAGAGTTCAGGGTTGATATGCTCTTAAGACCCATTTGTTCATCTTTTTAGCAGTCTGTGGTATTCATAGAACTCTCCTCCATCGCCACATTTCAAATAAGCTGATTTCCTTTACTGTCCAGTTTTCAAAACCATACATAGAAACTGGGGTCTCCTCCTCAAGTCCTCTGACCAACATGGCTAGTGGCTGTGCTGGGTGGGTGCTTCTGAAGTCATAGTCCATAAAAATAAGTCTTTAAACCTCTGTGACAGGCAGTTTCCTATATGCTTTGATTGTCCACTAGTGTGATATAGAATTATGATTTTGTGGGGTTATTCATGGTTATAGATTTTAATTTGTTAAGTTTCAGACATTAGAATAAAATCATTTCTATATTGAGAATGGTAAGTTTTGTTGAATTTGCTACCTTTCCTAAATATTAATGTATTTAACTTCTTGCTACTGAGGTTTGTTCTAAGAAGCTGCTGCTACTGGAGGGTAAGAATTCAAGACCAGCTTAAAAGCGTAACAAGAATGAGAATCAGCATGATGTGGTGGATTGACTATTGGACTATGACCTTGTAGGACTTACTAGCTCCTACTTGAATTCAACCAAAGACAGGTGGAAAACCGCTTCAGATCTTGCCCCTCAGCACAGGAGGTCAGGGACAGATTGGATGAGTAAGAAGATGTGGGAAGTCAGCCTTTTATGCTTGGCTGAGCCTCCTCATGAGAGCCAGCATGATATAGTGGTTTAAGCGTTGACTGGGACTCCGGAGACCAGGGTTTGAATCCTCCCTTCTTAGCCTGGAAACCCACTGGATGACCTTGGGCAAGTCACATTCTCTCAGCCTCAGAGGAAGTCAAAGACATACCACCTCTGAACAAATCTTGCCACCACTGCCCCATGTTAGGTTCACTTTAGAGTTTCCATAAGTTGGAAATGACCTGAAGGCACACAACAACAAGAGTAATATGTAATCCATCCTGAATGATGCAGCCCTTGCTTGTGCCACACTGCTAAAACTAATCACTCTAACTTGTAGGTAGTTGTATTCTATTCTGGACAGTATGGAGTATGTTGTCTTCACAACTTATCAGGTTGGAGCTGAAGTTGGTATTTCCTGTTCAGTGGGAATTGCTAGACAAGAATAAATGTTGAACACTCTGTGCTGTATGCATCTTCACCAGTAGGGGGCACCCTGTAATGCTGGAACTTTTTGAAATGTACAAATCAAAGTACTGTAATGCCTTTCTTCACATAGTAGTGAGCAACCTTTGGAGTATTCCAGAATTTTTCTACATGGGGATCTTAAGAAGAACAAACAATCGGAGTGCCAGGGAAAAATCTGAACATGATAAAAACGCATGCACTTTTTAACACTCTATATATGTGCAGAGAAAGTATTATTCAGATTTAATGAGACCATTTTAGGAGCAAAACAGATTTTTGACAATACCAAGAACTGCAACAAAGAAATGATAATAGCCGTTTTCCCCAATTTATAACAAATGTAAAAGTCAGCAGTTATTCAAGAAAAATTGAAGACTGCAGTATTAACAGACTGAAAGTCACTTTGTTGCTTTAGGAACATAAAAAGCATTATATAATAATGGTCAGGGATCAAATTATAATTTTTGATTTATTAAAAGTACAAATTATTCAGAATATAATTACAAAATGATTTTGGGGGGGGGTATAAATGGAGGAACAAAGTCCTGAACTATAAGGAATACTGGAACTGTAAGGAAATTCTTTGGTTTTGCCAGTTTGAGGAATGGACCCCTGCCCCAGAAGGAAAATCCCAATGGAAAGAAGAAACCGTAACCATTAATACAATAGGGGAAACTGTGTCCACTAGTTCTTCATAGCAGACTTAAAAGGACTGAGAAAAGGAAACCAAGGCCAAGAATTTTAATGATTTGATACTGTACATTGTATTTCATGAAACTTTTGTATAGTTTTTAGAAATGATTTTGAGTCAGTAAATACGTGACTTAAAAACTGACTTGACTTAAAACTGACTTGACTTAAAAATTTTATTCATCATTCTAAAATAAAATATTCCATAATCCTTCCCCCCCCTCCCCAATTTTTCTGGAGAAAAGGCCTTTGGGAATTTCCCCCTCTGTTTCTTCTCAAAGTTTTTGGTTTTTCCCCCCTTGGGCCTTCACAACAGCAGTTGTTCATATTCATCTCCTGTGCTAGTAGAATGTGCATTCCTTTGTGAGACAACAATTTTAAAAAATTAGAGAAGACTTTAGGAAAGCTGTTGGTTAATTTTAGATGGTATTCTAGATAAGACTGTGTGTGTGTGTGTGTGTGTGTGGGTGGGTGGGTGGGTGGGTGTGGGTGTGGGCGCGCGCATGCCTTCCAGTCACCTGTCAACTTATGGTGACCCCATGAAGGAATTTTCAGACAAGGAATATTCAGAGGTGGATTTGCCAGTTCTTTCCTCTGAAATATAGCCTATAGTGCCTGCTATTCATTGGTGGTCTCCCATTCAAGTACTAACCAGGGCTGGCCCTGCCTAGCTTCCAAGATCAAATGGGTTCTGATGCCTTTAGGGTACTTAGCTGGTAGTATCCTGATTAAATAATACTGCTTTGTGTAGCTTTCCTCAATCTGGTGCCCTCCAGATGTTTTTGACTTCAACTCCCATTGGCAATTTTCCATAGCTGTAATCTAGACATCTGGAGGGAATCAGATTGGGGAGGTTTATTTAGTGATTGGAGGGGTATAAATTTCTGTGTCCTACCTTTAGGTGGCAGAAAGCTTCTTTCTCAAATGCTAGGATTCATCTCCTGGGTAGCAAAATTTAGTATTCCAAAAAACAAACAGCCATTTCCTCATGAACCAGATCAAAGGGTGGGAGGGAGGATCTCCCTCTTGAGGATGGCCTTGGAGGTATGCTAAGCAGAACATTGGCAAAACTTCCCACTGAGCTGAAAGGCCATATATATGTATGCATTTAATTTCAGTTTAATAAGACAACTTTTGTGCATCAATGCAATTATTAAAACCATGTCTGCAGGGCTTCATAGGCTGAGCTCCATCTCTCCCAGTGCTGTGAATCCATTCCAAAGGTGGTTTTAATCATCGCTTTGTATTTGATGTCCAGTAACTGCTTTTATTGAATCTAAATGAAAGGCATGCCTAGGAGCTGGGGCATCAGCAAGGGCCATTAACTCTCAAGCCTGCCTTTATTTGTAATGGAAACACAACATGCTGTACCGCTGTGTTGATAATACCTTCATGCTCTTTACACACCAGTTTCCAGGCCTGCTTTTTATGTCATGGTGAGTTGCATCGGGAGGGAAACCTGAATTTTAAACTCGCTGATTACTCTATAAAGTAAAGCATCAAAGTATTCTGCAGACTGTTATCCAGAGGAGCAAGTAAAATATCTGCGGTGACTGCATGTTAGCCTTTGCTTGATAGGTGCACAAGTGCCCATTAAAAGACAGCAGTAGTTTAGAAACCTACTTTAAGCATAATGTTCAATAGATTTACCAAGCATAATGTATAGTAGATTTGTGTGTGTGTGTGTTGGAGTGGAGGAGAGAGAACTGCTGTTTGGCCCCTTTTAAAATTATATCTTAGAGTGGAATTGCAAGCCAGCACTGAAGATGATGTATAGTCAGTATTCATACAAATTGAAGCAGATAAGTTCAATAACTGGCAGGGTAGCCTTGTCAGTATGTTCACTTTCCATTTCAAAGAGTAGTGGATCAGGCACTCTCATAATCACAAAAGTTATCAGGTGGCATGGACATGAAGGGGTGAAGTACCATCATCTTAGAAATGTAGAATCATAGAATTGGAAGAGAGCACAAGGGCCACTGAGTCCAACCCCCTGCTACCCAGGAACACACAATCAAAGCATTCCTGGTAGAAAGTCATCCAACGTCTGTTTAAAAGCCTCCAGAGAAGGAGACTCCAGTACATTCCCAGGCAGCATATTCCACTGTCAGACTGCTCTTACCATCAGGAAGTTCTTCCTAATGTTTAGATGGAATCTCTTTTCCTGAAGTTTGAAGCCATTACTCTGGGTTCTAGCTTCTGGAACAGCAGAAAACAAGCTTGTTCCATCTTCTATATGACATCCTTTCAAAAATTTAAACATAGTTATCATGTCACCTCTTAACCTTTTCTTCTTCCTGCTGACCATACAGGATAATAGCCAGTAAGAATCTGTGACATGTGAACAACCAAATCTCGTATACTAATGACAATATTAATGAGCAAGCATTTTGAGGAAACTTTTTCAAAAACAAGTCATTGCAGATTAATCCCCTTGCCTCTCTCTCTCATACTGACAAGCTTGGTAGATGAAGGGAATGCTGTGGATGTAGCATATCTTGATTTCAGTAATACCTTTGACAAGGTCCCCCATGATATTCTTGCAAACAAGGTTGTAAAATGTGGGCTAGACAATGCTATTGTTAGATAGATTTTTAATTGGTTGACCAAACCCAAAGGATGCTAACCAAGAAGAGGGGTTCCACAGGGTTCTGTCCTGGGCCCAGTGCTGTTCAATATCTTTATCAATAATTTGGATGATGGAATAGAGGGCATGCTTATCTAGTTTTCAGATGACATCAAATTAGGAGGGTAGCTAATACCTCAGAGCACAGCCCCAGTGTTGGGCAAAAAGTAGGATACAAATAAAGATGATGGTTAGTTAGCAGTTACATTTCTATACCTCTTATCAGTGCAAAGCACTCCCTAAGCAGTTTACAATATGTTTAGCTAATTTTCCCCAACAAGCTGGGTACTCATTTTACTGACCTGCAGAAAAATGGAAGACTAAGTCAACCTGGCGCCCTGCAGGATTGAAGTCACAATGTTGTGGCTGCAGTCCCAGCATTTAACCACTACACCACTGGTGGTGGTGGTGGTGGTGGTGGTGGTGATGATGGTGATAAGATAAGAATTCAAAATGACCTGAACAATTTGGAGAGTTGGGCTAAAACTAACAAAATACATTTCAATAGGAAGAAATGTATGGCACTACACTTAGGCAGAAAAAATGAAATGCAGAAATATAGATTGGGTGACATCTGGCTTGATCACAGTACATGTGAAAGGGACCTAGGAGTCTTAGTTGACCACAAGCTGACTCAGCAGTGTGATGGACAGCTAAAAAAACCAAAGTGATGCTAGGCTGCATCAATAGGAGTATAGTGTTTAGGTCAAGAGAAGTAATAGTGCTACTCTGTTCTGCTTTGGTCAGACCTCACCTGAAATACTGTGTCTGGGCACTACATTTTGGACTGTAGGGGGTTAGACGGGGTGACCATTGTGGTATTTTTGTACTGTGTAATTCTGTGATTCATATACATCAATATTGTCTGTGTTTCTTTTTCTTTGGCCTTTGTATGTAAGACTCCTACATCCAACATGAATGCCAAATAATACACAGATAAAGTTCTTAGGATTACTGTAGAACAGAATACCTGTATTTAGTGCTTGGAGAGAAAGAATGAGAGATTCAGCTACTACTATTGCAAATCTGCTGTGGTCAGAGGAGGCGTGTTTACTAAAGTTCTCACTTCCTTTGCAGATACTAGGAAGGATTGGATCTTGGTCTTGTAATGGCAAACAGCTGGAAAATTAAAGTAAATGAGACCAAGAGTATACTGGTGTTTCAACTTTCTCTGCATACTGAGGCATAATGTGCAAATTTGCTCTGCCTGACTGTACAGTTGAACATTCCCTAGATATGTGCTTTTGAATATATCTTGTTCTGGGTGCTTTGATTTCCAAGAGAATCTGGACTTCTCTCTCCACTTACAGCTCTGATATCGTTCTCTGTGCTCTACTCCTGCAGCTCTCTGGAGATGACGTGTTATGACAGTGATGAAGCCAATCCCCGCAGTGTGTCCAGCCTGTCAAATCGTTCTTCTCCCCTCTCCTGGCGCTATGGTCAGTCCAGCCCACGCCTGCAGGCTGGGGATGCTCCTTCAGTGGGTGGGGGCTGTCGCTCAGAAGGCACCCCCAGCTGGTACATGCACGGGGAGCGAGCTCATTATTCCCACACTATGCCTATGCGCAGCCCCAGCAAGCTCAGCCATATTTCTCGCCTGGAGCTTGTGGAATCACTTGATGCTGATGACGTCGATCTCAAATCTGGGTACATGAGTGACAGTGACTTAATGGGCAAGACAATGACTGAGGATGATGATATCACCACAGGGTGAGTACCACTGCAAAGCATCAAACATGTGACTCAAAAGCCAGCTGATATAAATTGGAAGCGTTTATTTCGCCTGCCTCAGCTGAAATGTCTTCACTAAGATGAGGCTATATTTGCCCAACCCATTTTACTTTTACCTTTGCCTTCACATAACAACCTATGTGAACCTGAAAATGCTTGGGCTTGTTTCCAGCTTCCCACATATAAATACAGCCAGCCGTTCACATTTTCTAGGGTTAGGAATGCAGAATCCCTTTGGAAAAATTGCGGATATCAAAATGTCTGTGTATGTGATTGTGGGAAGGGAGCTGAGGCATAGTGTGTTGGCATGGTGGCCCTATACTTTCTCTTTCTTGTCCATCTCCTTCCTTGGGTGTGGGGTGGCATTGGGAGAAGGTTAGTGGTGCCGAGAAATTGGGCACTGATCTGTCTTTAACCGGCTAGGCAGCGGCTGGAGGAGGAAGAGGAAGAGGACCATGGGTGGGTTTTTGAAGGGCTGCATGGCCTGATTGGAGCCACCGAGTGGGAAGGTTGCCATGGAAGACGAGCTCCTTAGGCAGGGCAAGACAGGGGTTGGAGAAACTCCCAAATAATTAAATCCGTGAAACTCAAACCCCCACATGTGGAGGGCCAACTGTATGTATAGCATAGGATATACCTGGTTTCATCTGGCTGCTAGTATGATACACTATCATTTGCTCCTAGAACTTAACTTGCTACCATGAATACAAAAAGAATGCTGCTACAAAGAGATAGCAAACTTCAGCTGTGACCAGATAATACGTACTGTTGAGAGGTTGGAGGCAAGAGTGCCTTACTTGTGGTCTGGACACATAGGCATGCACATGGTGCTTCTGCAAAGCAAATACCCAATCCCCAGTTGTGGCAAGTTGTTTCTACAAAGCAGATATTTGTCACTGACTTGAGGCAAGTGAACTCTGTTTTGTGGAGCAATGGGGGTAAAGAAGGGTGTCTGGCTTAAACTGAATCAGCTGTTGTTATTACATGTCTTTGAGTTAACTCCAGCTTATGGTGACCTTATCATAGGGTTTCCATGGCAAGATTCATTCAAAGAAAGTCTGAGATGAGAATGTGATTTGCCTAAGATTATCCTGTGGGTTTTGTGGCTGACTGGGGATTCAGACTCTGGCCTTCTAGAATCCTAGTCCAACACCCAAACCATTACCTATGCCTACGTTCAATTAAAAAAAACAAACATTGCAGCTGTAATTGCAGTCTTTGCTTGCTGGGTAGATACTGTGGGAAGGAAGAAAAGGCATACTGGTGAGAAAATAATTGAGGATGTGTATGAGGATGAATGGTTTACTAGAATAAATGTAGAGATATATTAGGTGTTCTGTGTGCAGTGATGTGTAGATCTCGGTGAAGATCTGTGCCATACTTCTGGATTTTTTTCCCCCCAGTTTATTTACGTTTATTCAATACACAGATTCTTATTGGTTTACAGTTGTAACTAGAATAATAGTTATACATACATATCAGAAGCAAATATAAAAAGCAAATAAAACAAATACTACAATTAAAATCTGTTCCGTCTAAATTGGATCAGTCTCTATAAGCTATGAATGAGGAATCTCCCCATTTTTTACCCAAATATGTAATTAGATCTTCCCAGTCATTTCTGAACTTATCTAAAGATTTGTCATTTAATAGCGTTGTTAATCTGCCCATTTCTAGTATTTCGTAAATATCTACAAGCCATGAATCGATATTAGATGTCTCTTCTTTTTCCTGATCTTTAGCATAGAGGATTCTAGCCTTAGTTATTAAATTGAGTATCATTTTTTTGTGTTGCCTCTTTATATAACTCCCCACCAAACTGAACATATTCAGTAAATACAATTCTGGTTTCACAGGAAAGTTTTTCTTTATAATCTTGGTGATTTCTAAATGATTTTTTTTTTTGCCTTTGTACAGTATTTTTTTTGCCTTTCTACAATTCCGCCAACAGTGGTAAAACAAACCTCTTTCTGATTTACGTTTCCAACATTTTTCATTACTACCTTTATATATCTTACCAATTTTAGCTGGAGTTAGATGCCATCTATAGAGCATCTTGTAATAGTTTTCTTTAAGTGATTGACATGCTATAAAATTTAAATCTTTCCAAGTTTGTATCCAATCATCTATTTGAAGAGGGTGGCCAATATCCTGAGCCAATTTGATCATACTGGTTTTGACAGTTTCTTCTTCTAATCCCCTTTTAACAATAATTTATAAAATTTAGCTGTTAAATGTTTATTGCCTGATTCTAAGATGACATCTAACTCCGAGGGGAAATTCTTTACTTGTTCTTCTCTCATATCTAACTTGAACCTGTGGTAGAGTTGCATATATAAGAACTAGGAACAATTCATCCCTTCCATAAGTAGTTCTTCTCTAGATTTCAAAGTTGGCTTCTAGATGTCTTGACTCACTTTATAATGAAACTACTTGACCTGCTGATCAGTAGTGAATACGTAGTATACAGAGTAGCTCTGGACACACCTCTTAAGAGCATGCTTTAGAGGTTGGAGTTTTATTTGGCCTCAGGTGCATCTAATGAAGAGGTCTTGCAGTCCACTAAAGTGTACACCAAGTAAAACTTGATGGTTTTTAGAACAGAGTTGGAAAATGTGTTGTCCTCCAGAGGAGGTAGAATTTTGCCCCCCATCATTCGTCACCATTGGCTATGTGGAGTATGAATGCTGGAAGTTGCAGTCCATCAACATCTGGAGGGCTGTAAAATCCCCTCCCATTTTAAATTGTCAAAGACTTTTTGAATGTGCTTGGTTGCTTAGTGTTTCTGCTTAATTGCTTGACATTCTTCCAAAGTGCACTACAGATTAAGTAACAGCAAAACCTTGTTTTTATTGGAAGCTAGGGTTGTGGAGTTTTTTAGGTTTTTTTTGGTGGTACGAAACTAGTCACAGCAACACTATAATTGAGTATGCTAGCTCACTTGTAGTGGTTAGAGTGTTGGATTGGGACTTGGGAAATCCAGGTTCCAGCCTCTCATCAGCCATAAAAGTCACTGGGTATCAATCACTGTCTGAGCATGACCTACCTTGCAGGGTTGTTGTGGGGAGGAGGAGAGGAGGAGGAGACGGAGACCTGTGAACACTACCAGAAGCTTGTAATAACATACCACAAACCAGATGTCAGCTACAGATTTCTGAGAGAGACAATGAGAGTACAGCCATTTGCTTTCATTCATTCTTTTAGAGGTCCCTTTGCTCACTCTCCCTTTCCTCAGCCTACCTTCTCCTCGTTCTTAGAAGATTTGGAAGAGAATGGTCAAAAGATATGGTGAAAGAATAAGGAGTGAAGTCCAGTGGTTGCATCCTTTTGTGCTGTCTTTATAACTTTTACAAATGGAAGCAGAATCTTCTAGTTTATATTCTTGTGCAGCTTATTGTAAGAAAACATTGTATACTCCATCTTTCCTCAGCTTCAGTGCTTTGTATATACAGAGGCTTAATTGCAGCTTTTCCATGCAGTTTGCCACATGTTAATAGGACTCCAGGTAGATTGGAAAAGCAGCAAAAAAGAATTAAACTGAAATTCTTTGCCAACAATGCAAAGCTAAGCTCTTTAATAGAGTTCTCATACAGCGTGGCTTATCAGTATGCTGCTTTTACCATTATTTTTTTTATGTAGAAGGGACCTGAAGGGTCTGATCTGAGTTTACTGAGCTCTCATATTTCCCAGTCAGTTGAAACCATATGTAGCTTGGCATAAAGATCTCACCAAGAATGTTTTAATTTATATATCTTTTTATGCAGTCTGTAACTGAGGTAATATTGGGCCAAATTGTCATCTGAAATAAGCAAACACAAAAGGGGTTGAACAAAGTACTTAATGAGACATTTCCCCCCGGTGTAATGAAAAGAGTGACTTCAGCAGAGGCCATTTGGCTAGCCACTTAATCAGTCCAGCATGAATCTGAGAAGATATCAGACAGAATCATCCCTGAGACCGTGAGAAGTCTCCTAGCTTCTTATCGCTTAGTTTAGATGCACTTCAGGTCTGTAGCTCTGTTTGCTTCTATACCATATAGGCTGTTGGGGAGCATGAGTAAGAGGGTGTTACTGCATTTATGTTTGCTTGTAAGCTTTCTGTGGCTGCTGTGTGCACAGAATGTTGGGCTAAATGAATTTTTGGTCTGCTTCAGCACAGTTCATTTTATGTTCTTAAGATATCCTGGGGTTGGATTTGTACGTTTCCACAGGGGAGTCATTGATCTCTTAATTGCTGTAAATTTGTTAATATTTGGTAAGAAGTCATTTGGTTGCTACACAGTTAAAACCTTGTTAATTTGAATATTGTACTCTAAATTGTTAGGTTGTTTGGAAGTGAAGGGCCTTTGGCCTTGTTTTCTTTTGGCCGCTCACCCCCTGCTGCTTGAGAGAGATGGAAACTCACAGAGTGAGATATTATGTCATGAGTTTTCCATTTATCATTGGAAGGGTTTTAAAAGTCCCAGAGCTCCATCAAGGGAAGGGGTGTAGACTTGGGCCTAAAAATACACACATGTCATGGAAAGCTACTCTAGAGAGTCCTTGTTAATTCCACAGCTCTGGTCTGCAGATGTGTAATTGTGACAAACCCTGAGTCCAGCTGTGCGGCGTCTTTAATAGTGTTAGTGTTGTTACTGGGGTATTAAAATCATGACACTAGCTGCTAATGGTATAGATTTGGGTGAAGCAAGATAGTACAAGTCTGATGTGGGGTAATCCATGTAGAGAAATGGCTGTTTCTGGTAGGTAATGGGTAGCTTGAGTGTAAAGTTACCAACTTTTTTACCTTCTTTGCTTCTGTTTTTATCTCCCCAGTGGCAACCTGGCAGGCTGACATTTATGCAAGTAGTTTTTCCCATCTGTGCTAGAAAGAGAGTCACCTGCTTAATTTTCACATAGTTTGCTGATGAACATATGAAAACATTTAGGGATGGTTACCTTATTTCTGTTTCAGAACATGCCTATCAAGCCTTGTGTTATAAGGATTTATGCTTGCATTATACTTGGAGATAGTTCAAACATGCAAGTATGCTCCATGAAAAAAGTTGTATCTAAGTATACATCACATCGTTGGTTTGTGGTGACAATCTCATATATGAAGTCACCGCTTGATGCTGATGTCCTTAATTACTTTAAACATGCATGTATCATCCAGCACTTGAGCTGTGGAAATGATGCAGCTGGTGCCACTACCAGGGAGGTGTGCAGGCATTTGGATGTCAAGCTTCACATGCCCATGTTTCTTGTCAAAACTAACCCTTCCTGCATCAATTATTTTGGGATGCTCATTGCAGCTTTCAGTTTCATACAAATTCAGGCCTTGACTCTTCCTTCTCTAGCCTCCCACACCCTAAACTTGGCCAAATGCCAGAGAGAATCTTAGCATATTGGAAGTTTCCTATTTCAGTGCAAGAAAAAATAAATATTTTCTGCCCTGGATTTTGTCCCAATCTATAGAGGAGGACATTTGGCCTGTTACATGACAGCTTGAAGCAAGCAAAGGTCCAGCTGTTTGAGGTCTCTGGTGACAAACCACAAATCTTAGCAGGTGACATGGGATTCACACTAACACTGAGGTGTCAGCCTGTGCTTTGTGTGGGTGTTTCTCTCTCTTTCTCTTTCCCTTTCTCCCAAGTGGTCTGATAAATAAGACCTGCTGTTATATTACACAGCCCATATTCTGGGTAAGTGAGAAAGCCTCAGGGAGGTATCCAGTGGGAGTTTTATACCACAAAGATTGCCAGATCAACCTTTCAAAATTAAGGGGCAGTGCCTCTTTTTCTTTTCTTTCTTAATCAACAGTAGCCATACTTCCATGGAGCTATGATCTTATGTAGTGAGGGGATGGCTGTGCTTATTCTTGAGCTCTGTCTGTGTTCTGAATTAAGGGACGTTCCCTTCAAATAAAGGACATCTGGCAACCCCATTTGTGGGCCTCCCATTCTCAGAGACTTGCTAAGGACTGGTGCTGTTATAATGGTTCTACCGCCTGTCTGTCCATGTGTTTCTTGCAGCCTGACTGCTTAATCTCGTGCAGGGGGCTGCCTAGTTGCCACGTGGGATTGTCACACAGGAGAAAAAGGTCCCATACACTCACTCTTAATGGACATGAGGTGTAGTTGTGGTGCAGAAAACAGTCCAGTTTCTAAGATTGAGGGAGAACCGAGACGGAAAATCAGGCTGGCTTCTGGAGTGCCAGGTCCATGTCATTGTCTAATACTAGACCCAGGTGCCTACCAGAGGAATCATCTTTTTCTCCGAGAGTCATTTTTGTGTGAAAATCTGATCAGAGACCTTTTTCTTAATATCGCTGACTTCAGGGTTTAGGGGAAAGGACCTTTTTTTGCTGATGACACCCTGGTTGTGAAATGTGCTTTCCAAAGCTGCTCATTTTGACTAGTTTGAGCTACCAGGTAAAGACCTTATTTATTTGAAAAGTTTTTATTTGTATTTAGAGCTGTTGCTAGCATTTTGTGCCTATTTTTTTATTTCTTGTATTGTTTGGCTATGTGTTCAGATTTTGGTTGCCTTGTCATCTAATTAGTGATGTGCATGAATGGATGAACGACATTCCCGCTGTCCCTACCTACTATCTAAATATACTTAAATGTTGTGCAGAAAGGAGTCATTCCATCAGGCCAAGCATACTTATTACTGTACTTACCAGCAATTTGGTTCAGATAAGGTGTACTTGTTACAGTACTTCAGTAACAGAAGCTGAACCTGGTAGAATATCCCATATGCCCAACTACCAATGGTAAAGGAGTTGTCGCAGGGCCAGGACAATCATCCAAGACCCAGTGTAAAGGTTACACAGCAGTGACTGTTGTAACAGCTTTTTAATACAGAATGCTCCTGTTATGTTTCAACCCAATAACTTACTGTGTAGATTGCTACTGGGTCAGCACATTTTGATTGTTGTTGTACTTGCTTTGGCTTTTGGAAGTCCACCACACCTGTAAAGTTGATTTGCATATGTTGCTCAAGATGGAAAGCGGAATAGGAAATAAGAGATCTTCCATCTGCCCCTGTGAAGTGTTGCATAAGCACAGTGGCAGGCCGCGCTCCTCACCAGCTCCAGACTCAGAAGGAGGACTGCAGCTTGTCTCCTGCTTCCTAGAACGTGATGGAATGCTTGCCATGTTCCAAGCTTGGCAATCTCTCTATTTGGACTGCAACTCCCAGAATTCCCCAGCCAGCGCGACTACTGGCCAGCCTAGGGAGTATTCTGCGAGCTACAGTCCAAAAAAGTAACTTATCAAGAACAGCACATGATCCTCCTGCTAACTGAATGTCACTTCTTATGTATGTATAAGGCATTTGATGGTTTTTGAGGCCAAATTTTCAGCCAAAAACAGTTACAAAGTTTTTTGGATGTAGACAGGCTAGTGAAATCAGATGACTTTGGGGCATTCAGAAGATACAATATGAAGCCCGAGGAATTATATTTGGCCTGTAGGGTGCTCATTCCCCAGCTCTGCATTATTGGAAATATTAATATATGGACGTCCATACTGACTGTAGGGACCTTTACAAGCCATATTAAGCACAAACATAGGATCCTAAATGACTTAAAAAGAAACTACATGAGCCCTCTCTGTGAAAATGGGCAGAAGTGTGCAAATCTGCAAGCTTCCAAATCTTTGCTGGACTTTGTTGAACTCCCAGTGTTCTTTACATTAGCTGTGGTGGCTAGAGCTGCTGTGGAGCTTGCAGTTGAACACCGTCTGTATGGTTGTCACCTTGCACTTTGCTTGAAGGCAGCACATTTCAAGGACTACACCAGTCTATAAAGCAGGATTGGCAAGATCTGGAACTGAAGGGCTGCAGTTGCTGATTTTCAGTGCATTTGGAACCCTGGAGAGCTGCAGCTGTACCATCGTAGTCACCATTTTCACCACTGGCAATAAACATTGCATCACGTCTGGTCATCATTTTGGGTGTTGGTGGGTTCTTGCTGTTTCAGAGTGGAGGACACTTTGTTATTTACTGTATTTTACCATTTTGGAGGTAGTGGGAACTTCAGTGTCAGTCTCATTTTTTCACTAGCCTCCTTCCCTAGCTGCATGCGGTCCAAAAGATCCATAATTCTCGTTCCTAAATGAAAAGATTATAATGCCCATATCAGCCTAAAACTTAAAAACAATTTTGTTGTTCCACTCTAAAAATCAGTAAGTAGTTTAAGAATCATACCTGGCTGCCATAATAGTCTAATATTTCAGAACTGTGTAAGTGTGTTAAAGAAATCATTTTATGCTGACTGAGTGATTCTGTATCTCCTGACTTGTTACCATTAATTGTTGCAATTTTTCCTTTATCAATAGGCAAACTGGCCACCATTCAAGAAGGAAGTTCCCAACTTGGCCTGTCCTTAGGAAGTTAGAAAAGGTGGACTTCTTTATCCATACTGGAGCATAATCTTTACTGCAGCTGCTATAGTGTCTTGCAAAGAAACTGGCCTTGTAACTGCCTTTCAGTTACTAGTTGCTCAGTAGTGCCTATCCTTCTGTCAGAGACAGATCTTTACAGAGCAGAATGCACACAGGTTTACCTGCTCCCCAGGAAGTCAGTGCATAAAACCCAATTCTCCCAGCTGGAGGAAAGCCAGGTGAAAGGGATGCTAGGAATATGAATCATAGAATCATAGAGTTGGAAGAGACCACATGGGCCATTGGGTCCAACCTCCTGCCATGCAGGAATACACAATCAAGGCATTCCTGACAGATGGCCATCCAGCCTCTGTTTAAAAACCTCCAAAGAGGGGGACTCAACCACACTCTGAGGCAGCACGTTCCACTGTCGAACTGCTCTTATTGTCAGGAAATTCTTCCTAATGTTTAGATCGAATCTCTTTTCCTAAAGTTTGAAAGCCATTGCTCTGTGTCCTAGTCTCTGGAGCAGCTGAAAACAGGCTTGCTCCATCCTCCATATGAGCAAAGGATCATTTCATGGTGCTCACTGCTGACGGTATTGCCTTCATGGGAAGTCATCAAAGTCTTTTGAGTGAGAAGGAAGAAATGTCTTTGTCTTTTTGCCAAGGAAGACTTCTCTGTGTGTTCTCAGTAAGAAGAAAGCAATTAAATGAAGTTTCCATCCTTATTTTTGCCATTGTCTTTTTGGAGGGTTGAGGAGTTACTTTTATCCTATTGTGCAGCTACAGTGGGTTTTATTTGTTTAAACTGAAGGAGCAAAGAATGTGGAGAATGACAAACTGCTGAGTGTTTCTTTAATTCAGACCAACATAAAAAGATGAAATGATGCCAGACTAGCACAAGTGTCTTATTAATGAACTTTAAAAAAATGAATATAGCTTCAGTGTTAAAATGTGTTTTATTTCTCCTGTGTAAGCAAGAAATTAAACAAAAACTTTGCCTGGCATGTGGCTTGATTCAGTTTTAATCCTTTTGTCTGGAGGATAACCCCACTTTGGGGTTCTTTGAAGATGCTGTGCATTGATTTAAGGGCTATTTATTTATTTGTTTCTTTGGTGTCTCTTCCCGAATTACTTGGGAGTTAACATTTGCAAATAAAGAAAGAAAGAAAGAAACAAAAAAAAAAATTAGGACTCAGAATGGCTTCCAACAAATTAAAAAACACATTGTTAAAAATCCACAAGACACAAGAGTTAAACAGTCAAAAAAATTAAAACCAGATTAAAAGATATAGCATTAAACATGCACATGCATCCCAGCACAACAATTAGCAAGATTCAGCACATTATTTTGTGAGATGGGCTTTATATAATCAATTATCAAACTCCTGTGTAAGCTTAAAATTCTTTGCTTGTCTGTAAAAAGAAAGTAGTGAGTGTATTAGCCTTAACTTCTCTGGAAGGGGAGTTCCAGGACCTGCGGGGGGCAGCTGCTGAAAAGGCCCTCTCCCATGTTCCCACCAGATATACCTGTGAGGATGTTGGGACAGAGAGAAGGGCTTCCCCAGCAGATCTCAAAGCCTAAGCTGGTTCATAAGAGAAAGTACGGTCCTTCAGACAACCTGCACCTGAATTGTATAGGGCTATGTAGGTCAAAACCAGCACTTTGAAGCAAATAAAACAAATGTATGGTGTGATGTGACTATATAGTGGGGCAAAAATGAATTGGAGAGCTTGTACCATCTTGTCTCTTTACTACATTTAGATCCTTGCTTTCCTTGACCTTCATTTATTTTATCCTCACAACAGCCCAGTGAGGTTGGCAAATCTGAGAAGTCTTGACTAGGCCAAGGTTACCTGGGAAGCTTGATGACCAAGCTGTTCCATGTTCTGTTGACTGCGTAGTTTAATAGTGCCTGTGTACTTAGTAGTGACTGGTAGAGGTCCGGTGGGAATTTTATTGCTCATTTTGTTTGTATAGGAAGTTTCTTTGAGTTTCTAAGGAAATTCCCAGTGTGTGGACTTTCTCCAAATGTTAGCGTTTTACCATGTCTGCATATGTTCATACACACACCCTTCTTCTGGCAGCATTAATTGTGTGGCCTGGTATGACATAGGCACCAGGCTCCTTGGACAGGTTGTGGTTCCTCAGCAGGTGCCAGAGCAAGAAGGGAGCTGTGGGAGGCAGTGTGGTGAGTGGCAGATTTAATGGCCCGCCCTGCAGTTAATAGCTGAGCCTGACACATTTTTTTTCAGGACAATTTACAGGGAGCAATTTCCTGTGAGTTTGTAATTGAATGAGCTGCAAGGCAGAAGGGCCACCGGGGAGTTTTAAAAACATTTTGCACTTGCTAAGAGTAGGCAGGTGAGTTATTTGCTAGCTGCAACCTTTTCTTGTTTAAAAGCATGAAGGAGAAAATGCTCCTTAATGTGTCATGGGCAGGCGTAGGTTCTCTGGCACAGTGTTCAGCTGATATCTGATGGCCACACAAACCACCAGAGGAGCTCTGCAGGGAGGTATGTAACCTTTCCTACACACACACACAGCCTCCCTGAAATAAATTTTCATTCTATGCATGGCTCAGTCCAGCTTTAGAGGACAAATTGATCTTATATCCAGGTCAGACTTGACAAATACATTCAAAGCATCACCCCTTGATTTGTGTTGGTAATTTCTGAATGCCTACAGTGAGATTGTGCCAGCTTCCTGCAGGGCCGTGTCAACTATTTCACAGGAAGGATGACTGGCAAGCTGCCCAGCCTGATTGCTGTATTTGCATGAGTAGAAAAAAAGAAGAAACTATTATAGCTTTGCAGATGCTCAGAGAGAGAAGGATGAGCAAAGGCACGTTTCCATGGTAGCAGATCATGGTTACTCCCTGGCAGACATGCTTAGGATGCCCAAGGAAGACCACAGTGGGTATTTGATGGGTGATTTACTGTGTGCTCTGAGCTTGTTTCATTATTGGAATGCCTGCTTTTATTGTGATCAAGTTGCCTTACATTGGGGAAGAAGCTGTGAAGAATACAGAGTCAGATTTAATTTCCAGCTCACATGCATTCAGTTTGATTTCTGATATTCCTTGCTTTTCATTGCATTTCCTCTTCTTCTCTTCAGCAGTAAATTGTATCACTATGAATTAGGGATTAATGAGGATCTAATCATAAGCACAGATGAATTTGGGCATACAGGCAGTGGAAACAGATTGCCGTCTCTTGGGAGAAATCCAAGAGAAGAGACATTTTTTGGTAAAGAAATGCCTTCTCCTCTCTTTGATCACATGGTTACTGGCTTGTTTGCAAGATGCTAACTTACTTTGGGAGTGCCTAAAATGCATCAAGCAAGAGGTTGATATTTCAAAGAATTTCTCAGGAGATGAATTTCCATCCTTCCCTCTTGAAAAATATCCAGCTGCTGTATGTTTTGAAAAGATCTATGTTTCTCAGTAGTAGTACATAATATTTGTAAGTTCTAATTCCATTATGTATTTATATGTATCAAGAACAGATAGAATAAAATACAAAGAGACAGATTCCAGACTTCTCTTGCAGTAGATAAAACTAACCTAGGGTAATGTTGGTAGTTTGGTTCTTTCTTTCTATTATTTCTGATTGGCAGTTGTCAAGTGTTGTGATGCCATCTTCTTTAAGGGTGAGACCGGACTGTAGCCCAGTGTAAGGCACCTGCTGGGAACATCCCAGGTTCAATACTTGGCATCTCTAGGTAAGGCTGGAACATTTCCTGCCTGAAACCCTAAAGAACCATAATTAGTGTCAACATTGCTTAGCTAGATATGCCAAAGGTTTGGACACAAGACAAGGCAGTTTTTCCTCTCCCTACTATATGAATAAATTGGGCCCCCCCCCCGCCATTTTTTTAAATTGAACCTGTGGTAGAAGAAAAAATTAATCAGCTAATTTTGTTGGTTAGTTTATTTAAAGTGAATTTGTGATCTTGTGCTTTCTGATAGGCAACAGGATTTCAGGACGGTGGATCCACTCACTCAGTGAAACTGTTAATAGTACTGTAAGTAGAGAGTAGCTGAAATTTTTCAAGCTTCTTCTCACTGAAGAACTTGAGTTTGTTGAGGAGAGTAATTCCCCCTTGATTTCTCCCTCTCAGATTCTTCTATACCTCTCATTGATACTAGTTCTGTGTTCGAGAGTTCTTGTCATTGTTTTCTTTCCTTCTCCCTCCAAAATTCTCTTGTTACACTGGAGTCAGTGAATGCAGCATTGTAAGCAGACACCTGTAACCATTTGACTGGTAGATGCCTTTCATTTGTTGTTTCTGGTGATTTGCATTGCACGTTGATGTTTTTAGCTGCTAACCCAGTAACAAACTAAAGACCTTCTGGTTTTGATTGTTCTTCAGGTAGTGAGGATGATAATCCAGGAGAATGATGATGTACAGGAGTAGATTATATGTTTACATTGAGATTTAAGATGTGATCTGCTAATGTATTTCAAGGGGAAAGAGGAATGTATTGCTTCAGCTGGAATGACTCACAAAACTGAATGTTCTTCCCTGAATTGAGAGGGAACTGATCCAGCTCTGCTCTGCAGCTGTTGTTGCTGGAGTTCCTGCTGAATACAGTGGGCTTTTCTTCTCAAAAAACAAAAATTTGAAAAGGAACTCAAGCAATACTGAGTGCCAAGTGGAATCTAGTCAAGTAAAAGAAGGATGATCAGTTAGACACTATCTCTTGCCACCCCCATTTGTCAAACTTTGGGACTGCCATCTTGCCTGCCCCCTGTCAGACAGTCATATTTGTGCCAGGTAGTCTACATTGCTAGGCCAGTGCTGCATTTATTGTGCCTCTGCAGTTAGTACTTAGTGTTTAGCAAAATGGCCAGAAAGAAAATACGAAGCACCTTGTGTCAAATACAGAACAAAGAATGATCAACCTTTTCCTGGCTGCCACTGTGATGCCACTAAGGTGAATGGCAACAGTTCCATCAGCAGAGGGAAAGAAGGAAGTTGCATAGGATGTGTGGAGTCAGAGAGCCCAGCATTTAATCTGGAAGATGCTGTCTGTAGGAAACTGCACAATATACGACAAGGCTATGAGGGGCCTAGTGATAATAATGTAATCCCAGTTGGGAAGTCAGTCCCATCTCCAATCTTTGGATGGCTTTTGGGCATGACACTGTCAGTGAAACTTTGCTCCTCCACTGTAATCAACTCCTTCTCAGTGCAATTTTCTCCAGCGGCTTCTATTCATCATCATTTTTCTCAGGTGCTGTTGCACTTGTCCTCTTGCAAAGAAACAGGTGGTAGCACTAGGGAAAATCCTCTTTACTACCACTATTGATCACTAAACCTTTTTATTATTATACAGGATCCTGAACTCTATGTACAACCAAATCCCACTGGACTTATCTGTTTACTCATCCCTTTTGGACCCGTAGAAGAGAATGGATAAGTGAGCAGCTGGTAGTGGTGGTAGAGAAGCAGAACAAGTTCCTAGGGGCTTTTGGCAACCTCCCCATTAGAGTCTGGCTACAGGGATAATCTATCTATCATGCCATATCTGTGATAGGTGGTGGGTCAGAGTACCTGTGAAACCTGCAGAGAACAATGCACTTGAATAGCAGTCATTGCTGAAGCACCTACTACCCTGATGTATGTAAACAAACAGACTGTAGGTATGAGATCCTAGATTAGCACCTCATTGCCATTCTTCTGATACCGGTCTTAATAGAGAGGGAAGCTCCTAGATCTGATGGCAAGATTAACAGGCTACTGTGTATTGTGTGTCTAGCCTTGAAGTCTTCCACATGAACTCTCCTCTGCATCCAAATATTGGAAGTGATACATTATATGAAGATATGAGAGAAGGCCTTCTCTACTGTGTTACTGAGGTTTTGGGATTACACCCCCTCCTGCCTTTTGAGCTGTGGCACCATGGTTGTAGGATACCCTACCATAGCATCTTTGTCATGGGACATCCTCCCTTTCTGTTCTGTGGTGTCTTGACAGTGGAACATCCTCTTTGAGACCTGATTAGTTCCAACTTTGACTTCATTTGGTGTCAAAATGTGACTCTTTATCAAAGCCTTTAGGGTGTAAGGATCTTGATTAGGTTCTAGAATTCTGTTATAAGCACACACTTCTAATTTTTAAAATTGTTTTAAATGTTTTAAACTGTTTAAATTATTTTCTGTTTAGACCCTGCCTTAAGATCTTATGACTAAATACTTATTATAAATATTTAGATAGGTAACTAAGTAATAAATTTGGAGTTAGCAGAGAGAAGCCAGAGCTTTATCATGTCTGTCTTTAGACTGAGGTGGGAACTGTACAGTCTATGCATACACAGCCCTAGGTGGTGGTGGTGGTGGTGGTGGTTGTTTTAATGGCATTAGGCATTCCCCACCTCCTCAAAAGCTCCTACTCCCCCTTCAGTTATTTTCCTGTCTCAAAATGGTCAATGACTCCTCCAAGAGCAGTCACTTCCTCACCCATCCAACCCTCAAGCCCCACAAAATTACCAAGGAATCTAGAAGTTGAAAGTGATATCTGGGTTTATAAATTATATATAAATTAAATATAAAGCACTTTATATTCTGTGTCAATATTGATATTGAGAAGAATCAGAATGTGGGTTTAAATTCCTTTCTGAAACAACCCAGAAGCTAAACATTTGTGTGGTCTCCCATAGGCTCCTTCAGATCTAGTAATAATTTCCAGGCAGCTCAGCTGCAATCAGCAACAGATTTGCTTGTGTCATTTTATTTATTAACATTCCTACAGATCATATAAACAGCTAGTTATGCTGTCTCCCTCTGTCATTGTTGGGAGTAAAATTTCTGAAAGGGCTGTGGGAACAGTAGCAGCAGTAGTAATAGCTGTAAATGGTAGTGTGATGGTGTTGTTGGAGTGGCAGAAAAACAAACAGTATGTAAGAGACGAAGTGTTTTAAATCACTTTGGAGACTGTTTTCTGATTCTTCTCCACTGACTCTGTGATGACAGGAGTAATGCTGAGGGACGGTATTGGAGATCATTTCTGTCTGAATAGTGAAAGAACTGTGTTTCTGTCTGACAGGTATCTCTGAGTGTACGTAAGTGTTTCTCCAAAACACACAGAGAAAGAGAGAGAGAGAAAGAGAGAGAAAACCAAGGTGGGTAGGGAGATGGGGAGATGAAATTCCAGTTTTGAAAATAATGGGGAATTATATTGTTTTGATGGTGATGATGGTTCTTTTATTATTATTAGTTACTGTTATTAAAAGATGTGATTTAAGAGGGACAGAATCATTTGAATTCTGTTTGTTGGCATCTCCTTGTTACTACAAGATCTGAGGGACTTAACCAAATAGATCAATCATGTGAATTCCATTCACTGGCTCCCGAAGTTCACTGCCATGGAATTTCAAGAACATTGCTTCCTTCAAAATGAATTCTGAAGGGACTGTAGTGATGAATTTATAAGATCTTCTGCACAGCCTAAGGAGATGGATTAAATGCAGGGCCAATGAAGTCTGCATCTTTTTATAACCAGGAAACAAAAAAATATAAAGCATAATAATAATCAATAGCCTGGCTTTCTCCCAGATAAGCCTGTGGTAATCTGGACTTCAAAGGGATCCAGAAGCCTGGAATTAGCACGTCATAGCAACATCTTAGTAAAATTTGCAGCATGACACCAGAGTGTAATGTACTTAGAGCTATAGACTTGTCATGAGAATCCAAGAAAGAGATGGAAAAGACTTGTCATGGCATCCAACTCGTTTTTTCCATCTCTCCCATACAGCATGCATGCATGCATGCATATACCCACACAGTGTATGCTTGTAGGAATTACTATTATCTTTTTTTTTAAAAAAAAAAGATTTATTAAGAAGAATTTTTAAAATAGATTAAAACTTACAAAGAATTAGAGAATACAAAAAAATAGAAAAGAAGAAAAGAAAAAAAGAAATGAAAAGAAGAAAAAAAGAAAGAAAAGTGCCTTCCAATCTTCCTTTTGACAGTAATATATGCATACAGCTATCCATACCTCTCTCTCCAAAATTGCAACAAATTCCCTTCTTTCAATAGCCTACAGATCATTTTCTTTTCTTTTCTCAAAAACTCTATAAAGAGTTTCCAGTCTGTCACTAATGACCTTTTTCTAATCAAACCTGACAATTTACCCATTTCTGCTAAATCTGTCAGTTTCAGCAGCCATTCCTCCAGAGTGGTTAGTATTGAATTCTTCCATCTTTGCTCATACAACAATCTTAATGCCATGGTCATCTATGGGAACAATATTCCGTGGTTCTTTTCCAACTGCACATCCATGGATCACCAAAGAAAACATTCCGGTTTTAATTCTAAATTAATCTTTAAGACCCTCTGCACCAATTTATGTATTTGAATCCTTTTAAAAAGCTTTTTCACATGTATTTGAATCCTTTTAAAACGCTTTTTCATGGATGATAGAATGTCCCTTCAAGTTCACATTTCTAACATATGTTACTATACAATCTATTCTCAAGCACAAAATCATTCCACCACTACAAAAATGTCCCCAGTGTGTTTTCTTGTTCCTTGACATATCTTGCTTTAGAGCATGTTAAAAGCAAGAGATGTAATAGTTTCCTTGGAGTAAATGCCACTAAGAGGGAGACTCTTGGGATACAACTAGATGTATTACAGTAGGTCAGTGATTGGGAGCTCCTGTGGCTTCCTTAAAAAAATTATTGCAGTCATGGGAGGTAAGGATGGGGAGCAGTGGTGAGAAGAATGGCTCTAAGCTTCTCCTCCATGACATTTTCCCTCTTGAAGTTATTTCCCTTATGCAGAAAAGTGAAACCTGTATGTTTTGCCTGGTAGAGCAAAGAACAGCTTCAGGAGAGAGTCTTTAATCTGCATAACTGCAAAGTGGGTTGAGTTAACCTCTCCTTCTGAATTACCATGGTCCCAGTCAGATCCAGAGGCAGTACAGTGTAGTGGTTTGAACATTGGACTATGACTCTGGAGCAGGGTTTGAATCCCCGCTCAGCCATGGAAACCCATTGGGTGATCTTGGGCAAGTCATACTCACCCTCAGAGGAAAGCAATCGATAAATGCCCTCTGAACAAATTTTGCCAAGAAAACTTGATGATAGGTTTGCCTTAGGGTCACCATATGTTTGAAATGACTTGGAGGCACACAATAATGATAGCAGTCAGACCTACTTGTTTCTTTGGTGAAGTTGTCATTCACTATTCAAAATAATATATTTGAATTTTTAATTCTCGATCCTTTTATTGCTTGGCAAGTTTGGCCATAAAGTGAATTCCGTCACACCGTTCGCTCTGTTGTTGGTGTCATCACTAGATCTTTTCTTGGATCGTTTGAATGAAAGCGTCTAATGATTCCATGCTTTCTACAGCTCTTTTCCTTTTGCTGCAAGAATCATCAAGGAGGACCCTGACAGGTTCTTGTCATGTGTATCTGTGTGTGTTTATATGCATATTCTGATCAGATATGTAATTTATGACAAACAAGTATCTAACATTTTCTGGCAGCAGTAAGAGGACTGCGTAATTTTAGTAAGTTTGCTACTAGGGTGTAATTTTCTGGGTAACAGATTTGCTTGAGTTTGAGCATACTAAACAATCCTCACAATGGTATACACCAGGACAATTAAGTAAAAACGTGTTTGGATTATGCTTCCTTTAGTAGGAGGGATGTTCAAAGATGGTCGGGGAATTTACTCACTAAGAAACCAAGTTCATTTATTTGAGCTTTTTTACTTATATATTTACATGCATAAGACTTGCGTTCATACACAAAGCAATTATGTTTATCCCTATCAGTCTTGTGTTGCTTTTAGAATGTTAATTCAGTAACCACACCCATGAAATGCTTTGTGCAGAAGAGTAGTATATTAACTTCATATTAAATTATTATTAATACAGCCATTGCAGGCTGTCTTTTAAATTTATGGTGATTGGCTTGTCTTACCCCGGATCTCACATTCAGCTGCTCCAAATTTGGAATTTTCTTTCTCTCTTGGATGAAAAGCAGGATCTCCTACCCTCATGCTGATCTCTCCTTTGCAGCGCCTGGGTCGTGTTTGCTTAAACAATGAGTCATTCCAGCATGCCTTGACCCTGTCTCTGCACTGTGCAGTGTTTACACAGACGCCTCTGACTTCCCCCTCCTGGGCTGGTCATGTGTAATGTAAAGCCAAGAAGCCAGAACTGTCCCTGCTCTATGCAACCTTGTCTTTCCAAGTGGTTTGCCCCTTCCCTTTATATTATCTGGTGAATGGGTAAACTGTTATGCAAACTGGGAGAGGAGGCTGCTTGGGTGAGAGTTCATGTTTCTGAGTTCAGTCGTGTTCTGGCCTTGCACAATTAAGTGGTGGGGATGCAAGGAGAAGAAAGGGCTTGCATCTCCAAGCTGAACAAGGTCTGATCTGGCAGTCATTCCTACCCTGACCATATAGACTCAAGATCTGAACTACTGCCAGAATGGATGTCTGTTGCACACACAGGGTCTGGCAGATTCACAGAATGCAAATCTGAATGTGATCGTGAAAACAAATCATGAGTGTAGGTATGCAAGCTTGAAAATGAGTATACTTTCTAGCCCTCCTTAGGATGTGTTATCTAGGAGCCAAGAGTAAAGCTTGTGATTTCAAGGTTGGGAGAGGTCGTGAACACATTTCTAGTCTCCCAAGTGGCAGGGAAGAGTAAGGAAGTTCCCCCTTTTACCTTCTGCTATAGCATGCTGCTTCTTGAGCCTCTCAAGAAGATTTTAATAAATTACTCCTTAGCTTAGGCAAGCACTTCTGACAAGAGGCCTGAAGTTATTTTTGTGAAGCACATATATATCCCATTTTTCAGACTGATTCAAGATGCCTTATGTACATAAATATAAACAGTTAAAATTGAACCAATACATTAAGAAATCTAAACAAAGATGAGGACCCCATTCCATGTCAGCTATAGTGTTTGCTCCTGCTATCTGTTTATGCCACTACAGATTTGGCACAACTTGTTGACTTCAAGCATGTCTACCTCTGCTTGTAGTCTATGATAATTAGAATGATATATGGCTTAAATGTTAAATGGGTTAAATGAGAATTCTGTGTCTGAGCTGGTGAGGGAGCTATTGGGCTGTGTGATCTGATGGCTGTTCTTAGTTTTGCCCCAATTTTTTTCTTTTTTGAAGTCCTGTACACTGAATGTGCAGAAAAAAGGAAAATAACTTTTAAAAAATACTTTTTTTTTTTAAGATTTATTTTTCCTATGAAGAAGAAAGTTCAGGGATGAGGAGAAAGAGGAGCCTCATTATGTTGTGAAAAATTTGCTTAGCTCATTACAGATAAAATCTCTTGGAACCATTCTGTTGTGGATGTTATAGTTGATACAGATCCAGTGGGTGGAAATTTCGGGCTTGTTTGTCCAGTGATGATTGATGCTTTTCACTTCATACAGCCTGAGGATGTGGATGTGGACACGATCGTTGAAGAGGTAAAAGTCAGTGCATTTGGGCTAGATTCGTGCCCTCACTGGCTCATAAAAAAGGCCAGTGGTTGGGTGGAGTGGGATTGGCTGAGGGAGTAATGGAGTAGTCAGTGCCTTCTTACAGAATGGCAGGGTTCTAACTTAGTTAAATGAAAGTGTTTTAAAACCTAATCTGTAAAAACGCTCCTTAGATCCTGTCTATAATTGAATAATGATCACACAGTTTCCAAAATTCTGTTTCCCACGCAGGCTCCAGGGTTTTCTGGATGAGACAGATTATGAGTGTCCAATTCAAGACATTTTTGGGCAGAGACAGTTTTGGTCACTTCAGTGGACAACTTGTGCTGAGAACTAGACAGAGGGAGCATGTCCCTGTTGGTTTTATCAGGTCCTCTCAGTAGCTTTCAGTACCATCATATGTGTCTGGGCCACTCTACTAAAATGGGGCTTGGAGACACTTTTTGTAGTGGTGCTTGATGGGCAGAGCTCAGAACATGGTGCTGGGGGATACCTGTACCACATCTTGACCTTTGGCCTGTGGAGCCGCTCAGCATTTCATTCTGTCCCTGTGAAGAAAAGGGGGGTTTATTCTCCTGCTCAGTGCTGACTCCTGCTCTTGAGTAGGAGATGGGGCCTTCCCCTTTGCCCTTGGAAAACTTTGCTGCCACCACCTACTGATTTTAACCCCCTTTCTTCTGACTCAGTAGGAAGCCACTGGGGAAAAGAATCTCTAAGCTTAGAGCCCCCTTCTTCCCCCACCCTCTGTGGAAGAGAGAAGTTCTACCTGCAGTCATAACTGGCAAAGGCACATGGAGAAAAAGAGTACGAAAGGAGCTCTTTAAGGAAAGATGTTTTATTCTAAAACAGGCAATACAGTGTTAAAAAGATATACTAGTCATGGAGGCATTACTTAGTAGTTACAAAGTTACAAACAAGCCTAAGTCATTTCAGCCACAGTTTTAAAAGAACAAAAACCACTAACGTGACTAACTAAGAACATTCCTATCTACTCACATTGTTATCTAGATGCCGGGATGATGTGGTGAGGGAGAGGAACCAGAAGGCTGGGCCTAGTGTGCGCCAGCCTACCATCGGCTCTGTGTCTCTCATGGATGGTCCTTTGTCTCTCTCTGTCTCTGTCTCTCTCTCACACACACTCTGCCTTGTGATCTCAGGCCTTTTAAAAATTTCTTGACCAAAGCGTCTCAAAGCTTCTCACCTTTTCTCCTGTCTGGTCTTGCTGATTGGGCAATTGACTCTTGTGATCTCTGACATCTTCTGTGATGCTGAGCCCCAGTAAATATAACCTAAGTCCAACACCTCAATAATCTCTTGTTTACCTGGAGCAAGAACAATCCCCGTTCAGCTGTGTTGATTAGATAATGGGAAGAGCCCATTATCACAGTCCCCTGTCCTATTTAATACATACATGAAACTGCTGGGAGAGGTTGTCTAGAGTTTTGGGATCTGGTACTATCGATGTGCTGATGACGCACAACTATAATTCTCCTTTCCACTTCAATCCAGACTATCGCAGTTGGGCATTGGTGATAGGATGAAACAGAGAGAACGAACAAAGCTCAATCCAAACAAGATAAATGTTGTGCTGGTCAACTGAAAGGCAGATCAGGGAGTAGGGATTAAACTTGGGCTGAATGGTGTTACACTGCTCCTGAAGACACAGGTTTGCTGTTTGGATGCTTAGGCTTCTGAGGTGGGCAGGAGTCCTTTTACACAGTTCAGGTTTGTGCACTAGTTGTCCCTATTCCTGGAGATGTTTGATCTGACCACGGAGACACATTCTTAAGTTACAACCCATTTGTGTTTTTGTAATGCACTTTACCTGGTGATGCCTTTGAACAGTGTTCAGAAAGTTCAGCTGACCCAAAGAGCAGAATGCTGACTTGGCCAGTATAGGGAGCACAAGACTCCCTTGTTACCACAGGTCCATTGGTCACCAGTCTGTTCCTAGCTATAATTCAAAGTGCTGGTCATGACCTGTATGGTCAGTCTACGCTATCTGAATAACGGTATCTTCCCACATGAACCCGCCAGAGCTCTGTGATCTTCAGGGGAGGTCCTGCTTCTCTCAGATGCATGAAGGTCTTCTTGGCATTTAGTCCAGCATTCTGCTTCCTGCAGTGGCCAGTCGATCAATCATCCACAGGAAATCCATAATCAGGTTATGAGGGGCTGTTCTCTCCTCCTATTGTTGTTTTTCATGCTGCCATTCATTGTGATCCATAGCCAACTTGAGTAATAACAATACATAAGCTTGTCCTCTGTGCTGTTCTCCCCTGCCAAAGGATGAACCCGAGAGACAATTATTCTAGCAACGGTATACCCGCTTGCTTCAGACTAATTTCCATGGGGGTGTACTAAGTTTGGAATATACATTTAGAGCTGTGATGTGGAATGTGTGCCTTCCCTGATGTGGTTGGCCTACAGGTCCCACCAGTCCTAATTAGCATAGCCAGTGGAGAGGACTGATAGAAATTGTAGTCCAGCAACATCTGGGGAGGCACAGAGTGGCCCACCCTTGATGTATAGGATTGTGTTGTAAAGTAGCTGGAGCTGCCTACCCAGGAGTATTTCTCTGAGAAGATTATTTTCAAAATGGCTGTAGTAGGAAAGTACAGTGGCTGCAACAATGCCCTCCAAAGGCACTGAGATGAACAACCTTTCTTTGGGTTTGCTTCTTTTTCTCAGTGGTGATGAGTCTTAAAATACCTAATATACCTCTCTATACATTCTACATATCTCTGCCCCTTTCAGTTCTGTGCTGGAAATCTAGACCCCTTGCTCCACATTAATTTAACCGAATGTTTCCTGAAGTTAGTGATGCGACAGTTATAGCCCCAGTGCCCAAATGATTGACTGCAAAAGGAAAGAGGCATTATATTTTCTTTTCTTTTATCACTGGCTCAAGAGAGTACATAGCTGATCTTACTGGGCATTACATATACACATGGACAAGTTATTTTTCACCTCCTCAGAACAGGGTATACTAAATTATAATGGTGGCAGTCTTATCTAGATCATAGACTCCAGAACAAGTATTACTTGAGGTGATTTATGTGGGAAATGGATTGAAATAGTACAAAGCTTGGAAAAAGATAGGGGGACATTTTGAACATTGTGGTTCAGAAAATGAACTTTCCAAAGCTCTAGTGAAGTAATTAAATTTGAGAAAATGGCAACAAATGTTAGCCCAAATAATCTCTCAACTAGGACAGGAGGAGGAGTTGAACCTGTGTCCTGCATAGTGCTTTCAGGTATGCGGGCAATAAACGGCAAATAATTTTATTGTTTCAATACCTGCAATGTAGGGATGGATGGATCTGGGTCTGTGTCAGTTTAACAAGTCAGTTTCACAAATCAATTCCTGTTTCAGTCTGTGGTTGTAGAAAACAAAACAAACATGTGCCCCCCCCATACACACACACTTTTGAATATTTTTTCACAACATCACACATTTTTATACATATCTCCCCCAAACCAAGCACCTTATAGGCATTTTGTTTTAGCATATATTAGTTTTATACTTAAGCTAACACACATGCTGAAGTAGAGACAACTTCTGCAAAATCTGAAGAAGTGCAAAAGCCAAGGCATAGCAACATTCTGACTTGCATATTAATATCTGAAATACAAATCACATAAAAATGGGGACTGAATGAATCTCTATTGGGAAGAGCAGATGAGTTTGCAGCCAGTGCTGGCACAGCTAAAATTGTACATAATGGTCTAATTTAATTAAAAGGAAATCTGGTATACTCTGCCTTTTCTCTCTTCTCTTGCACTTGCATGAACAATATTATATGGAAGAGGGAGAGACCTTGTGAGTTGTTATCTAGGTTGCCCTGCTCTCCACTGCACACCTCATAGTTGTGCTCTTTTTAAAAAATTCTTCTCTTGCCTTCCTTTCTTCTTCACTGTCTGATTGATGACCTTCAGCCACCTGCAGTTGAGTCTCCAGCAAAGCAATAGCCTGCAAGGAAGTGGATGCAGAAAAGCTGACCTGTGAGGTCTGCTGCCATTACCACCTTGAGCCTAAAGAGGAACTTGTTGCTTTGAAGGCATCAACGGAGGAGTGGCTTATTGCTGCAGATGGCAAGAGACAAAATGATTCCAGATGAGAAGGCTCTTTTCAGAGAAGCAGGACACAATTGGGCTGTCAAGGCTTTGAACATCCCTAATGACTGAAGTACTGCAATTGAGGGGAGTGCGCTTAGTGGGTTGATGCAGTAAACATTTTTGGCTTTTATTGACACATATTTTATTGGTTCTGCCTTGGAGCTTATAAACATTAGAATGGAAATGCCAGCCCTATAAGCTGTTGGTTGTTTTTTCTGTATTGTGCAGTGCATTGAAACATAGCAAGAGACCAGCAGAAGGGGAGGTTGGCTCTTTTTCTTACTTAGAAGACAAATCAACCAGTTCTGAATTATACAGTTCAGAGAGGAATTCCCTGCCAGTTCTGCATGCTGAGCAGAAGAATAGTTGGACTTCAGCTTTTGAAACTCTTGTCCAACCTGCTTGGATTTACTTTTAGTATTTCTTAGTACCTTCCACTTTTATTTGATCCCTCTGGCTTTACCTTCCCTACTGATGTTTTTGGTGGGAAGCAGGCAGTTTTGCTCTACACAGTAAAAACCAGCTCACAGAACACCTCCATTTTGTTACCTGTTACACTTGATAGAAGGGGATCCATGTACTATTTATCTGATGGACTGCAAACAAAGGAGCAGTTTCTCTTAGCCTCATAAGATTTGGTGCCAGGCAGAGGAACCGGAATGGGGGAAAGATGAAGAGGATGTTTTTGCCAGAAGTGCACAGGAGGCAGAACTTGGCTGTCACAGCTATCAAGAACTTGGCAGTTGTCTTGGAAGAGGATGCCCTTGTTCCTATTGAAAAGCATTTTGGTGCCTTGACCAAAAATATGTGTGCATGTGACTGTGTGTCTGTGTGGGGAAATTTGAACTACACTAGTAATCTAAGAAAAGGTCTTCCTTCATTAAGTTATTTAGATCAATCCATAACGTCTGCTGAAGTGTATTGGTCAGTTTCAGTGTTAACCACACTTGAACAGAAGATCTAGAGGAAAAGACACACTTCTTTGTAATATATTGGGTCATTACCAGCTGGGCCAATTCATAGTGTGAAGTATAGCAATGTCGTTATTAGAGAGCTATTTCCTAATACTGTTTGGACTGAAACAGCAGTTTCAGAAATGGAATGATTGGACTAAGAGATGGCAAGATCAGAGAGGACCATGGGTGTGGCAGGAGAAATTTAGCGGGGAGTTGGTAGGGGGAGAGAAATCCAGGCTATCACGGGGTGAGAGAATGTTTGTCTTTTATGAAAAAGTGTTATGCATTATGTGAAATGTATTAGGTTGAGGCAAAAAAACCTCTGGGTTCAAAAAAGTAGCTTTGGGTTTTGATGCTCAGAAGCCAGCCTCCCCTCTTTCTTGGGAAAGTTATTTTCCCTTTAACCATATGAACTTGTACTGTGTAATGGGCATTGCTATGGCTAGTGATGCTGCTGCTGCTGTTTGTCTTCAAGGTGTTTCTGACTTATGGTGACCCTAAGGTGAACCTGAGCAGGGCAGTTGTTAATAGGTGACCTGGAGATCTCTCATCCACAGGGTCACCCTAAATTGAAGTCAGGTTGATGGTACTTAAGAACAACAAAAGGTGAACCTATCATGGGATTTTCTTGGCACAATTTGCTCAGAGGAGATTTGCCTTTGCTTTTCTCTAAAGCTGAAAGAGTGTAATTTGACCAAAGTCACTCAATTGGTTTCCCAATGCTCCAGCCATGTTGTGAACAGGCAAGCCATCATGGGTGTCATTCTTTAAGGAGACCATTATAATAGGTCCAAAATGAGCTGAAATTAGAAATGATCTGGACTGGCTTTCTGTATCTGTACTTGGGGGAGAGGAGGATAAAAAGGATGTATGTGTAATTGAGTGCTAGCTTAGCCTTCCTTCATAAAAGATGCAAAGAATGCTGTTCATATGCTATTCATGCAACTTCTAAGCTAGGCAGGACATAGAGGGGTGGGGACATTTGGAGAAGATGTCTGCTTGGCCAGATGCTACAGAACATTTCAGGCTCCTAGCCAATACAGAGCCTTGAGATTTAAAAAAACAAAACAACTAGAAAACCTTTAACATGTTGGCAGTCATGACAGTCAGTGAGATGGAGATTTGGAAACAAATGCATTTTTCTGGATGCAAGCATAGCCTCTGGGATCATGTTCTGTGTTGTGGTTTATGAGGCAATGCTTACTCGTTCTCTATGACTAGCAGCATCTGACTGTTTTATTAGTCCACAATGGGCTGAAATGGCTGTGTTTCTGCATACAAAAAGGGCAAAGGTAAGTTTGGCGCCTGTCTTGGTCCTTTTTCGGATCAGGCTCCGCATTAAGCCTGCAGCGATCAAACAGAAACTTGCTTACAGTAAGCACAGGTTTATCTGCAAATGAGCAATTGAATTGCTTCTCTTCTCTACTGGAGATGGATCACAGCTGTAAGCATGAGGAATTAGAGGAAGTTAAGCATAAAGCATGGGAGTAGTTTTCCAGATTAGTCAGTGTCTTGGACAACATGATGTTATGGATATAGTGTTCTATTATGCAAAGGAGAAATCACTGTCTGTATCTCTTAGCTTTTGTACAGCATGATAGCTGAAGGAGTTTTCTGAATGGTCTTTGATGTCTGTTAGCTCCGCCAAGCCACTGGATTCACAAATAGTTTGTGGTGCAAATTAAAAGACAGAGGAAGAAGCTTGACTATTCCCACCGGCTGGCTAAAAGTAGTCTAGGGGAAACTGCAAAGGTGTGCTGCTGTTTTGGAAAGACAGGACTATTGTCACCATAGCTCCGTCTGTCAGCATGATTACCTGCTCCACCTCCATCCTATCTGTTGCATATAAGGGAGGAGAAGGAAGATGTTAGGAAAAATACTGTAGTTCTCTAGTACTCTCCTTTTACAATAAAAACAGATTCTCCTATCCTGTGAATATTTTATTGAAAGATGAGTTAAGCATTTCCTAAATAAATAAAATGTGAATAAGTAAGATAGGTATCTTAAATGACAGTCATCTCTTGGATGTGAAAGCAGGCTCGGTTGATTATCTGGTTAGTTTGGAAAGCCACCCAATTTCTTTGGGATGAAAACTTCAGTTTAGAACAATTACCATGTAGCAAAAGTAGCAGTCCTCGAGCTCTGGAGCCAAATCTGGAAAATACTTCATTTCCGCTTAACCCGGTGCAGGTGCATGGAGTGTATATCCCAACACTTCAGACTGGGGAGCTGTTCCCTGTGGCCATCTTTCTTTTGCTTAATCCCATCTGCAGGCAAAAGCAGCTGTTTGGCTACACTCCCTGGTTCACTGGAGCTTGGGGATGACTTTCTCTGCCATTTCCCAGCATCACACAATATTAACTAGAAACCTTGCAGGACTTTCTTTACAGCCTCACCTTCTCCTTGGTTTGTTGGCTGGGTGTTTTCTCCCTGGCATTAGATATCAATTTCTCCAAAACTCTTCAGGGTTCTGTAGCAGAGAAGAGTTCAAGGGGACTAACAAACAATCAAGAGGATACTAGAGGAAGTATCCATGAAGTCATTATCTTCTTAAAAGCTTCCAAGTTTGTGCTGTGAACTAGTCTTGCTCCGGAGGCTTTGTTTGCTTATTTCAGTATGTTTGGCTGCTTTATAAACATTTGCTAAAGCTTAATAAGGATCAGGAAGTTCAGATTATCCCCTCCTGGTCTCTCACTGAAATGAGGCTTCATCACAGGCAGGTAATTAGGACTGTGTGGGAAATAAAAGAAGCACTACTATGAAAGACCAGCTAGCCTAGAAGAGAAATTTTTAAACTCTCTCTTTATCAGAATGCTGTATGTTCATAATGACAATGCTGGTCTGTGTCCTTTTAGATTTTGCTATGGATGTCATATCATTATCATATTATATATGAATAGCAAGTCAGGTAACTTTCACTGTTTACCGCCTTGAGTGCTGTTTTTCTTTTAGTGGAAAGATGGGGAAAACAGCAATAGCAGCAATAACAACAACATCCACAACAACAACTTGTTGAATTGTTTTGTATGACTAAATGGATAATAAGCTGTCTGTGGTTTTTGGAAAATTCAGAGTATATGTGGAATAAAGTGAAGGAAAGGGCAAAGGCAAACCCCTCTCTGAACAAACCTTGCCAAGAAGACCTTGTGATAGGTTCCCCTTAGGATTGCCATAAGTTGGAAGTGAGTTGAAGGCACACAAAAACAACAAACCTTTCATGGGAACATTGAGCTGAAAACCAGATCCTGGCAAGAAGATGAATAAAAAGGCTGCCATGCCGTTGCCTAGCTATTTGCCAAACTGGTGCCTTCCAGACTTTACTGACTGGGAGCGGGGAGGTGGTTATGGAAGTGATAGCTTAACACATCTGAAAGCTACTAGTTGGGAAAAGCTATCATAGAATGTACCAAAGAGCCCTTCTGACCAAGAGAAACCCCTACAGCACACATGGGCAATGGCAATACCTTGTAGCTTGCTTCGCAGTACATCTGTAGAATACAAAAATTCTGTTAATTGTCAGGACTGCTACAAAGCTTGGAGACGTTAGCCTACAATTCCCAGGATCCCCCAGCAAACATGGTCATACTGCAGGTGGGATTCTAGGAACTATGACTCAAAATACCAACATTTTCAATTTCAATTTCATTTTCTGGTTACTAGCTATAAATACATTTATCCTCCATGAATGTGGAGGATACCTCAGTTAACAGAGCGATGCTCCTTTTTACAAAGCTTTTTTATGCTCACCTAACCCTTTAATTTTCCTTCTTGTCCTCTGTTTAGAAAAGTTTTTGGCAGCATTGGCATTGAGAAGATGGTGAAGGAGGGCTGGACAAACAAAGGTTTTTCGTGTTGGGTCTCAGCAGTATGTCTGCAAGTAAACACTGCAATAAGCAAAGGTTGAGCTGGGATTCTGCTCTAATTAAGCCTACTGTATTATTAAGCCTACAACAGGCAAGGCAAAGGGCACCTGACTCCAGAATCCATTGCTGAGCATGCATGAACAGCAAAAGAGAGATTGAAAAGGAGAGCAAATATGCTGCCTCACCAGCTCCTCCTAATACCTTAAAAGAGGTGTAGATTTATATGTTTGCCTACCAAAATGGAAACCGTAAGAACAGCAGAAGCTGGTGAAAGAAAAGATACATTTTGCAACGCCCTTTAAATGGTCTTCAGAAAGCTCAAAATGTTTTTGTTTACTTATGCAAGGCTTACTGGACTTGATTGTTTTATTTCACATTTGCATAATGTTAGTTTTGAGCAAGAAGTCTGCTGAAACATATTGAACTGCTTTTCTTTTTTGTGGTGTAGGAACCTATGCCTATTCTTTCCATATTATTTTTGCCTCTGATACAAAATTTTCCATTAGAGAAGTAAATGTGGAGCAACACAGGTACTTTTTAAATTGATGTGTGCCTATACTTTTCTAAAGTCATCTAAGACCATGGCCATCATTGAATGGAAATGGAATTCCATAACTTAATGATGTGTTGTGTATGCCAAAGATGCTGTTCTTTTGTTTGAAACAAGGTCAACTGCTAGTCAGTTAATAAAAAACGGAGACTTCTCTGTGTTCAACAGAATTAACACCAGTTGTATCTGATGAGTGTTATGGAGGGTCTGAGCTTTTCACTGGCAGTTTCTGATCCCTTCCTTGCTGATAATGCATTGCAGGCACTCACCCACTTGCCTTATGTGAATATAGTATTATTTTTGTGAACGTGGCCCTGGGAGAGCAGCTATGGCCAACTATACTGGCCTTCAGCCAGCTGGCATCCTCACTGCAACCTGGGAAAATCTGTCTAGGTCAGGCAGACGGAATGTAAGATGTTGGGAGCAATACTCCCCAGTCATGTCTCTGGCATTGCTTGCTCTCCAGAATGGGATGCCTTAATTGGGTGATGTGTGACAGCAGACTCCTCTCTAGTTACCCTGCAATTGTGGCTGCTGTGTTTTTGCAGATGGAGGTGAAATGTAATGTGTGTTTTTTATTAGCTTGGATTGCCCCATTTTGCAAAGCTCAGGGCTAAATGGTGGGGGGAATCACTCAACACTCTGTGACTAGGTTCTGTGACTATGAATTGCCCAGAAGGAAAGATAAGTGTTTATATGTTCACTTGTAAAAGGATGCAATATATACTGTACAGTTCCTGGCAGCCAGAAGGATTGTTTAGCAGAGTATGGAGTATTAGATAAGGGGACTTGAAAAGTGTTTGCAAAGGTGACTGGTGGCTTTCATATCAGTGAGTGGGCTGATCCTCTTTGCGTTTTAGTGTGAACTTTAAAGGAGCTGTCTAGCATGCTGAATCCTATTTACCAAAGAGGTTCAGCACTTTATATAGTTCCTTTAAAACTGAGATTAAAATTCAGAGCAGATTGGGCACTCCACTGACATGGAAACCACCACTGGATTCTTAAGAGGTGTAATGCATGTGTGCAGCTAAATTTAAGGGTGAGAATAGTGCTACTTACCTGTCTACATGTATAGTGTATGATTTCTTTAAAGCTCTGTGTCAATATAGAAGAGAAATTCTTAATGCACACAAGTAATCCGGATGTGTGTGCAGTGGGAAAACTGTGTGCATTGTGTATCCAATTCCAGATCTTGGAAGAATTACTTTTTTTTTTTTTACTTACAATATCCCGAATACCCCTGTAAACATGCCATGGCCATGTTCTTATGGGAGAGGGAGGAATTCTGGGAGTTGTCATCTTAAAAAACAAACTCTGCCCAGATCTCAGATACATCTGCAGAAGTGTGTGGGTCATTTCATTTCTTTTGTTTTATTAGAATCCAGCATAATATCTGGATGTCCAGATTTTTGATTTTGCAGATGGTACTAATGAAGTTGTTTTGCGGCTAGGCCAATTTTGTAGAGGAGAAATAAGATGAAATTCCAATCTGGGTGTTGCAGGTTTACTCTGCTTGGCAGTTAGCATTTGGAAAAGAAGAAGAAATTTTCCTGTGTATACAGTTTGCTTTTTCAATGAGTGTGGATCAGCCAAGAGGTGGTGTTAAGTGTCTTGCGTGAAAAGCATAGCTGGAAAAGAGTTAAGGTTGTTTGTTTCTCTTTGTCTGGAGACTGTCTAGCTGTTTAAAGAGAGAATGCATTGTGTCTTCAGATATCTTATGCTCTGTTTCTCCGTTGGCCTTTTTGCCCACTTGGCCTGCAGAACCCTATTTTTTCTCCATGGTATGTGCTGAAGGGGATGAGTGGACCTGCAGCAATCCTGCCTATCCTGTCTAAGTTCCCTGGCACATGTGAAGCAGGGGTGGAAAACCACCAGCCTTGGTGTCAAATATGGTCCTCTGGACCTCCGGGTTTCCTTCGGTTGGCTGTACATCCTTCCCCCAACATTTAGTGGTTTCTCATCTTTTATGTTTCTCCCTTCTGAAAGACTGAAATGAAATAAATAAGAATGAGATTTGCCCAGGGAGACTCTCTATTATGTCGCTTCCTAAAGTGAAATTATAACAGGGATGGCACAGCCCATAGGCTGCATACAGCCCAAAGCCATTTTTGAGGCCCTGATTTCTTTTGAAAAAGAAATAGATGAAAAACCAAAATAAAAATATTACCCTATATCCCAGGGTATTTGGGGGGAGCAGCATTTTTTCCACATCCTGTCCAGGGTTCTCTTAGGCCCAGGAGAGTCCTTTATTTAGGAATTAAAATAGAAGTTGAAAACAGCCTGGAGGTGGCAAACAGGGAGGAATTATGCCTTCACAATACCTGCAGGGGGGCAATGTAGCCTCCCTACGCTTGGCAGTTCCCCGCCCCTGCTTTATAGTGTGGTTCATTCCCATGAAAACAGCGAGGGTGTGTAAGTGCCTGCGGTGTCATGTTTCAGCACTGTGCGAAAAATGGAAGTGATTTAGAGAGTCTGGCCTGATTGGCTCTGACACCCAAAGCCTTAACAGATCAGGAAAGGCCCAGCCAAACCTTGGACAGCTTTGAAGTTCACATGGAAAATACCAGCCTAGGGGCTCTGCTGGGAGCCATCCATCTCACACAGATCGGCTCAGAGTCAGGAACCGGTTCCAGCCATACACCCACGCTTTAGGCTTATGCCTCAACTGGAAAGCTCTGCAACAAGCCGGGAGTGAAAAAGCATGAATAGGAGAATACCAGGTTTTGTTTTTGTTTTGCTTTTTGGAAGGGTTATGCTTTCAAAAGCAGGGCTTGCGCTCCATCCCTTGGCACCTCATTTCCCCCCCTTAAATAAAGTGCCTTAAGCATGCACTTTACCTTACTGTCATTGACTAATAGTGCACTGGTTATAATCTCTGTCATTTCTTCATGCAGCCTCCATAGTATTCCTCTGTGGACAGCAGATGGAAGAGGACCTATGTGGCCTAGTCCAGATAGTTTCAGTGCCAGGGCACATGGTCCTAATTTGATGCTGATGTCATTTGTACAATTGGGTAACTATTTGAAAGAACCATTATGGGATTGCTTATGCCTCCCCTTGCTTGGTTGAGCCCATTCCAGGAAACTGGACCCCACTATTACCAGGCTCTTTGGTAAAGTAATGGAATGGTATGTGAGTACTGTGCAGAGAACTTTGCTGAGTGTCCTGGATGTTGAATGTTTGTGACCACAGATGAGCTCCAGCTGCTCAGCACACAAGGATTTGCCAGTCACAGACACAGCAGTCAGGAAAGTTTTGGTGAGGGTACTCCTTCCTAGATTAGGAATGCTTATGAGAAACCAGCATGTATATCTTGGGAGCTGGCTGATACAGCCCTTCTTGTGTTAACTTCCTGGGTTGCAGTGTTTTGCTATAAGAGATGTGGTTACAGATACAGTTCTTGCAAGTAAACATAGTACTCATTTAAGTAAACCTGTCCCCACACCAGGCCTCCATAATAGTTGGTGACCTTACTGTTCCAATCCCACAACATGCGAGTCCAGCTTTTCCCTAGTGGAATAAAAATATTTATGGACCCAGGAACTTTAGATGCCAGAAAGTCTAGTCCAGTGCTACTGAAGGTGGTGGATCATAGACCAGTGCCAGTCCACAAGCTATCTGCTGCCAGTTGATGAAGAGTTTCCAGGAAAAAAAACAGCAGTTATAGCCAATGAATACAAATCTAGTACTGGTACCTGGTACACGGGGGTGGGGGGAATGCCATTTCACCACATCAGATACCTTCAGAAGCACTGACCTAGGCAACTAATAGGCTTTCAAAGTGCACTTGTCTCCCATACATTTAGTACAATGAAGCACTAATTGAAGTGGATAAAGTGGATTCAGTATTGATCCTATACTCAAAAATCAAGATTCAGTCTCTGCCCCCCTATAAATATTGCCCGATAATCTTTGCCCAGTCTTGTCTCTAAATCTAACCTACTTTACAGTGTGATTGTGTGTGTTCAGAAATGAAGTGGGTTATTATGCATGCAGTCTTAAACCCCTTGATGTTTAGGGATAATTATAAGCTATCTTATATGTAGATAAACCAGTGGCCTCTCTAGAGGCCCAGTATTATCTACATTGATTGACAGCAGTTCTCCAAAGTCTCAGACATTGGCTTTTTCCATCACATGCCAGACAACTGTTTCAGAACAGATCCCAAGCATTGAATCTGGAAACTTTTGCATGCAAAACAGGTGGCTCACCACTAAGCTATATAGCCTATGGATCCCAGCATCTGGGCACTTCACGACTGGAGCAAGCATAGCTCTCTGTTTCAGGACCAAGAATGTGGCAACATGTGCTGGGTCAGCTGCTTGAGGTTAAAGCATAGGTAACATCTTTAAACAATTAAGTACTAACAAATCCCTGGTGATTATTTTTGACTGGGTTGAGGTCCAGTAAGGAATTGCTGGCCCAAGTCTGGAAGTGAGACTTCCTCTTGGAGCCAGAAGGAGAGTGTATCTTAGAGTGGTTTAACACCTTGAATAGGAAACAAAATCGGGAGTTTTGGCAGCGCAGCTCCTCAGAATGGCTTCTAATTGGGCCTGAGAACATGAAGAAAATAAGATGGTAGTTCTACGAAGACAGAGCCAGCATCTCCTTCCTGCTATATGGCAGAAAGGCCAGGAACACCATCCCGCCCCACAAATGGAATTATTGGCTTATGGAGTTAATTATTTTTCTGTCCAATTAAACAGAAGTTAAATCATGAGGAAGGGAGCCCAGATCAATTACAGATGCCTAGAAAGCAAAACACTATTCCCTCCAGCTTTGTTTCGGTCTACTAAAAGAATGTAATACAGGCTATCACATCTGCCCCCACTTTATTAGCATGAGCTTTTTATATATGGGCTGGAGATACATGGGGGAAACAGGCTAGAGAAAAAGAATTGCCCTGAGCACTTTCAGTTGTATTCAGAAACAAAGTGGGAGCTAATTTGGCTCTAGAATAAGTGTAATTTGCTCCTCAAAGCAGGTTACTACACTCTGAATTAAGTTAGCTAAAATTTTTCAAGGGTGATGCCATGAAGGTGAATGACATGTCATGGTAGGCCACAGGTTATCCTAGCAGTTAAGTCATAATTTCTTAAGAGAGGCTGTGACTGATAAATCTCTTCTGTTTGGAACACTGCTTGTCTACCCCAACTGTTTTCCTTTGGAAATTGTTTTGTTAAAAGTTTATATTGTGGTGCTTGACTTTGGGATTTAAGATCTTCGGGGACTACTGCTGTTTCTCATTTGTTCTTGTGTGTTAAACTTTTATTTTTTAATGAGATTTTAATTTTAAATGCCTAGCATGGAATAATGATGCCTAGCATGGAATACATATAATAATGAAATATCAATTAAAGACACCAAAATGAAATGGCAGTTTGATTCTGAAAGCAGCATGGTGTAGGAAGGAATGAAGAGTAGTCTGTTGGTCATAACAGCAGTTCAGGTACATCTATAACAAGTGAGATCACGTAGACTAAGGGCCTTTCTGTACTACAGTGTTATAGTGCTCTTATTCCACTTTCACCATCCTAGGGAATCCTGGGGTTTGCAGTTTAGGGAGGGGCCTTTGGAATTCTCAACCGGAGAGCTCTTTGGCCTCAGTAAACAACAAACCCCAGAATTCCACAGGATATTGAAAGTGGAATAATACCACTAGAACAGTGAGTGCAGAAAGGACTTCAGTAACAGGTACTACTACTATTATTACTACTACTGCTGCTATTATTATTATTATTAGTATTAGTATTAGTATTAGTATTAGTATTACAGTTAAAAACACAAACACCTGTTAAAACACGTTGCTAGTTAAAAGGGCATAATATACATATTAAAATCAATCAATTCATAATTTAAAAATTGATAATTTAAGAACCATCTGGATAGGCCTGCTGGAAGAGATTGGTCTTTAATGGTGTGTTGAACACAGACAACGTATTCAGCTGTCAAATCTCTTCCAGCAGATCTTCCACAATTTTGAGGTAGTTGATAATAATAATAATAAAAAAAATCATTTGGTTAACAGTTGCTAACCTGGTCCTGGCTCAGTGAAGTAAATGTCCCCCAGAAGACTTGAGTGTATGAGGCAGATTATATGGGAGAAAGTGATCCTATAATTAACCTGGTCCCAGACCAGGTAGGGCTTTAAAGGTAACAACCAATACTTTATACCTTGCCCAGAAGCTAATTCTCAGTGGAGTGATTTTAATGTGGTAACCAATCTGGCTGCCATGTTTTGCACTAATTGAAGTTTCTGAACTTGATGTAGAGGCATCACAATGCACAGTGCATTGCAGAATTTTATTCTTGAGGTTATCAGGGCATGCACTACCACCTTTAGGTTCTCCAGTTCTAGGAAGGGGGTGCAGCTGGCATATCAGCTGAAGCTGATAGTAAGCCCTCCCGACCATTGTATTTATCTGGGCTATCATTTGGAGAGATGGATCCAGAAACACCCCTGGGCTGTGAACACAGTCTTTCAGGGGGAGTGTAACCCCCATCAGGACTGGCTGGCACACCTCCAACCCCAGATTAGAACCCTTGACAGTAAACACCTCCATCTTGTCTGGATTCATTTTTAGTTTGTTTTTTCTCATCCAGCTCATTACCTCCTCCAGGCATTCATTCAGAGGAGATGCATTATCCTTTGACAATGCTATTTTTTTGAAGGCATGTATTTGAGTGTTATTGGCATATTGATAGCACCTTGCGTCATGCCTCTGGTGATCTCTCCCAAAGGTTTCATGTAGATGTTAAACAGCATTGGAGACAGAATGATACCTTGTGAGATGCCATATAATAGCTCCTTTTTTGAGGAGCAAGGATCCTCAGGCACTACCATTTAGGGGTCTGTACTGTAGATCTCTACAGCACTCACATTTCCTTATATGCAAGATGTCGTTTCTCATCCGAGAAGTTCTTTCCAATCCTCCCTAGGAATTCCTTTCCGCCTCTCCCTGATGACTTTTTCTGATCTGCTCATCTACTTCATTGTATATATCAAATTTATAACAACTTTTTTATCTTGTTTATTATGTTGTTATTGCTTTATGCTATGTTACACTATGTATTAAACTCCATGAAGCTATATGGAGATAGAAGTACAATACAAATATGAACATTGTAGAAGCTGACACGAGCTGCCAGAGAACAGTCTGTCTATGTACTACTTCTAGGGCTTGGAAAAATTGCTCTTTTGGACTACAGTTTCCAGAATTCCAGAATCAGCGTGGCCACTGGAGTCAGCTGTGTTCTTGACTTTGACAAGAAGATCCAAAGGCATGATGGGACAAGCTGAGTTTGGAAGCATTAATATTGGCACTAACAAGTCAGTGTTAAATTATACATGAATTCACTAATGTTAAACCATGAAGAAAAAAAAACACAGTCATTTTGTCAGTTAATTGATGGAGTAATTAAATTGTTAAATTTTAAAGAATCATTTACCTTCAGTAGAAACACTCAGTAAAAGCATTCCCAACAGATGGCCATCTAGCCTCTGCTTAAAAACCTCCAAAGAAGGAGACTCCACCACACTACAAGACAGCATATCCCACTACCAGACAGCTCTGACTATCAGGAAGTTCTTCCCGAGGTTCAGGTGGAATCTCCTTTTCTGCAGTTTGAATCCATTTGCTCCTTGTCCTAGTCTCTGGAGCAGCAGAAAACAAGCCCACACCCTTTTCAGCATGACATTCCTTCAAATATTTAAACATGGCTATCATGTCCACTCTTAACCTTCTCTTCTGCAGACTAAACATACCCAGCTCCCTAAGCCGCTCCTCAAAGGGCATGGCTTTCAGATCCTTCACCATTTTGGTCACCCTCCTCTGGACACATTCCAGCTTGTCAATACTAACATCAACAGATTTTAAAACTGTGGTTGAAAACTTCAATAGATGATGGGTAACAAGTTAATTTTTATTTCCATACTCTGGGGACAAGGCAGGCCAGTAGCTGCAGTACTTTGGAGAGCTCCAGGTAAGCAGCTTGCTCCAACTGACAGTTCCAAACTGAAGCTGTTTATTACACCAGCGCCAGATCCCACTTCTGTCAGGCGCCATCCTTCCTTTAGGACTGGAAGCCTGAAAAGTGGCAGGCTTCTGATGTGGAGCTCAACCCTCTTCCCTCTGCTCTCAGAGAATTCCTTCAGGTTCCCTGGGTGCACTGATGGGCTTACATGGGGTATAATATGTTGTGGAGTTATACAGATGTTTGAGGAATGCAGGCTCTGAAGGTATGAACTCCAGTTCCAGTGTGGACTGGCCTCAAGCTGGCCATGATGCTGGAGCCTGCATCCTCTGGGTTTTACTGGTTGTTCAGGCTTCTGCTCAGGGTATTGGTTTTGACAAGGGGGCTGCAGTGGTTGGAAGCATTGGAGTATGGGTCTCAGTAGATAGCTACCCAGCACTGCTTATTCCTGGTTGGGAGCAGAGCTCCCAACCTTTTTTGGAGGGAAAAAAAAGCTTTCCCAAATAGAAGGTACAATGTCTGTTCATTGCTGCTCATTTGGTTACCATAGCATGTCTCAGATGGCTGGGAATAAACAATTTTCAGTTATTTGAACTGAAGAAAAAAGTTTGTTCCTGGATTTTTGAGCTTTACTGAACTCAGGATTTAAAATGTCTGGTATGGCATTGAAGTTTTCCTACCATGCCCTGCCTGTAAAACAACTGTTATTAAATCTACTTGCTTAACTGCAGTTGTGGTACATACAATGTATGTATGTGTGTGTGCACATGCACTCATATGCATTCAAAATAGAGAGAGGCGTCTGCTTTCTGCTGTGAGCAATGAACTTTGTACTCTCATGAGAGAAAGAGGATTCACCTTGATTCCCACTTTTCTGATTCAGCCACTGTGGTTTTGGCCTTAAATCCATTGCTCATAACCCTGCTTTGTTCTATCCTGCAGCAGTTGCAGTGCTGACCTGTAAGGTTTCAGAATTTGTTACAGAGCACCATGGATTTAGAAAAGGATCTAGGAGAATTAACAGCTTTTACCAGCCTGATTCTAAGGAGGGTTCCACCCAAGGGTTACTTGTTTTGTAACCAGGAAACAAATTCTTTTACAAGACTGTTCCAACTGAAGATTGAGACCAAATCTGCTGGGGGTGGGGAGCTTAATGTAGTTGCTTTATTTTCAATCACATTTGCCAGTGTCCCCCAACCTGCCTACATCTACTAACTGTATGAATCTACTTTGGGATGTTTTTAAAAAAGTAGAACTAGGTCTTTCCTTTGCCAGCTTTAGGAGAAACTGACCTCATTGGTTCTAGCAGCATGATCCAGTGAGCTTCCTTCCCCTAGTTCCCTTAACCAACCACAAACAAGACATATAGCAAGAGGCTCTCTGGCAAGTTAGTCTTCACCCTATTCTTCCCCTTGCCTCAGTGACTAGCTCCATTCCAGTGCCCCCAACAGCAGTTTTTGGATGAAAACAAAATGTCATTCATTCTTTTGTTTTCTTGAGTTTTTAATTCAAGACTTTCTCTATTTTTTTTATTTCCATGCAAAAAGTGAACTTGTGAACTTAAATATGTATGGGGAGGTGGAGTGGAAGAAATTTTAGAGGACACAGACTGCCTCTGTCCTAAAGTACATTTTACAGTCAGCCCTCCACATTTGCAGGTTTCACTTTCAGATATTTGATTATTTGTGAATTTCTCCAACCCCTGCTCCCCAATACCTCAGGTGCTTCTTCTCTGGGGGAATCTTCCCTCTGAGCAGCTCCAATCAAACCATGCATTCCTTTAAAAACTTGCCTCTGGTCTTCCTCTTCCTCCAGCAGCCACTGCTTGGCTAGTTAAGGTCAGCTCACAGCCTGACTGCTCAATACTACAAGCCCTCTCTTGATGTTCCCCACACACTCGAGGAAGAATGTGGGCAAAAGAGAGGAAGTATAGGGCCACCATGCCAACCTACCCCTTTCCCCTCTCTTTTCCCTGACCTGGTTTGGACCCTGGGTGCTGGTTTTCTCCACCATGCCTCAGCCCCCTTCCCACAGACACATTTTGATATTTGCAATTTTTCCACTTTTGCGGGGGTCCTGTGCCCCTAATTCTAGCTATTGTGGAGAGCCAACTGTATATTGAATAATGAGAATTTAGTTGTGTGGTAAGTTTTGCTGACCTTATTCCCCTACCCTTTTTGGAGCCTGTATTTTAAGGGGCCCTTGTTTCTCCTTCTAAGTTGTTGCCAAAGTAAATTGTTCTTAGATAAGATTACCATTCTCCCCCTCTCATCTTCTGTCATCAGAGTAATATGCACACTAGCAACAGATGATAATCCTCTTTGCAAACCAACCAACCAGCCAACCAAACTCCCCTAGTGTTTTCTGCATACCATGTTGCTTTGACAGACCCATGATCTTGGGAGGTGGGGAGGGGAGGATTATGCACAGTTGACAAACTTTGTCCTCAGAAATTGATCCCAGGTAGTCCCTCTGCCCTGCAAAATCTGCATGTGCAAACTTTAGTGGAAGTTGCAGTGAATCGAGCAGTGAAACCAATAGATCAGGTCGTACTCTTGGCTTGTATTTAAAAATACTATAAACTGTTGACCAATTAGCATATGCTAATACACAAAGGCAGTGGAAATACACAGTTTGTGACCTGCCCTGCATGGATTTGAATAAGCTGTGCAGCATGGGGAGAGGGAGCACAGGCTGATGTGCTATACTCCCACAAAACTATGGAGAACTTTTCATGAACCGTTGTTTTATTATACATAGATCCTAGACCAGGAAATGAGAACAATTTGGGTGATTTGGGTGAAGGGGCAAAGAGGAAGAATAGTAAAGAAGACCAGTTTGAATGGAAAGGAGACGCAAAAGTAGCTGAATTGTGGAAAGGGTAAAAATAAGTGGCAGTACATTTGTGTATTCCATAAATGAACTATTCTTCTTGTCTATTTATGGATTCCAGGAATTGTGGTCCAGCCTCTAGGTTTGGAGGTACTCTGCACAGAGAGACACACACACATCATTTTTTGGCTCCACCCACTTACCGCTACAAGTCTACCTGGCCTTCCTACATATCTGTCACCCAAACTGCTTTAAGATAATCACTCAGATAGTCAAATGGATGTGATGCCCAGATTTTATTCATAAATATGTCAGACCTTATTATTTTTCCACACCAGTGCTGTGGAAGGAGAGGAATGTCTTTGTATCAAACTGCATTCCAAAGGCCTCAACTTATCAGGGCATGGATAGTGTGGTAGTGTGTGTGAACCCCAAAGAGAACAGGTGCTTGCTCCAAGCCTGCCACATTCTCCTAGCAGCTGTCACCCCACTTGCGTGGCAGCATCAAAGCTATATAAATCTGCCCTGTTTCCTTTTGCCATATCAGCAGACGTTATCTTCTTTATGCCAGTTTTTGCAGGGAGAGTACTGGCTGCCCATGAGTGCTTCCTCCTTCTGCTTAGATTGGTCCTAACTTTCAACCTCTGCTTACAAAGATTCTTTTGGCAGGCCTTTACAGTGGTCAGTCAACCTGACAATGTGATTGGTTGGTCCACTCTAGTTGTGTTTCCCATTGCTCTCTTGGAAGTACATACTTAACAACTTCATTAGAAATTCATACACCATAATAATTCTGCTTTGTTCAAATCAACATGGCCAAACAAAGCTAAAAGAAATTATTTTTGTCCCAACCTATTTCCACACATAACATTTGCAAAGCCAGTATGTATATTAAATGGGCTAAGTGGAGGCTGCACAGTGTTCCAGTCCTTGTAGCACGTATCGTATCAACCAGCCACATTGCACAGAGAGTTTCTGTAGTGGGCTGGCCACATTGGTTGGCAAGTGCCTATACCACTAGTCATCCATGCTGGTAATGATATGGAAACTCTGTTCATGATGCTGACCTGTGTACAGCATGTTGCTACCAGCACATTGAAGCTGTTCTGGCCGGCTTCCATAGGGAATGACATAATGTATAGACTAGTGCTTAATAAATATGTGAAAGCAGAGGGGGATTTATAATCTGCTTTAGTGATTTTGGATGTGGATCTGGAGTTGTTATGAATTTACTATTCTGGATTAGTGAAACTGGAATGCAAAGGCACGATTAGATGACCAAAACTTGAGATTTCATAGCCCATTGGTAAGTAAGACTTCCAGGCCATTAACAAAAGAAGCTGCCTTGTACTCAGTCAGATTGGACATCCAGCTCAGTATTGTCAACTGTGACTGGCAGAGATTCTCTAGGGTTTCAGGCAGGAATGTTCCCTGGCCCTACCTGGAGAATCCTGGGCTCCATATAAATGCTAACCTGTGATCAGACAACATAAGGTGTGTCCAGGGTGGTATGGTGGACAGATGCAGAGGCATGGATGTATGCTTGCTTGAAATGTCAGTGGTCCAGACTAAGCTGTTAGTACTTATCAACTGCTGTTGTGGATCTGTTATGATTTCTTCTTCCTTTTAAAGACCAAAATATTAAGAAAGGAATGTTGTTAGCTGCAATGTTCTGTGCTGCCTTTTCTCAGTTAATGGTTGAGGCTTGAGGGGCCTGCTAAGAGTGTTTAGTTCTATTTTCCTTATCATGTTGATATTGCTGAGGCATGACCAAGGATAGTAATTGTACAAAGGATGCATTTATTTTATATGTACCGTATTATCTGTGACAGAAGAAGGAATTCAGAATGTACTTTTGTGTACAAAAAATGCTAGCTTTAAGAAGCAATCCTGTCCATACTGAGAGGAGAATAAGTCTATTGAAAACTGAGAGATTTGCTTTTGAATAGATCCATATAGGGTTTCACTGCTCAGGTTCCTGAAATCAGGAGTCTTCAACGAGCTGAGAGGCAGGCAGTGAACTGGGATTGTCAGATACTGTAGGTCATGTCTGACCGAGTCATTTTCTCCATCCTTGTAAAAGGAGTGGGGAAGGCTATGGGTGCAGAGGAGAGGCAGCTTCATAAATTTGGAGAAGGTCAGTCCTCCTTCTTCTGATATGATTTAAGAGTCTGTTTCTATGACTCTTCCAAATGCTGGACAGAGAACTGAAGAAAAGAGAGAAAGCATAAGCCTCAAAATAGCTGATTTACAAGGCAAACGGTGGGTTCAAGGAGGGAGTGGGAAAGGCGTCCGTCTTCAAGCTTGCTGATTTACAAGGCAGGCAGTGGGCTCAGGGGAGAAGCAGAGTAGAGCAGCACATAGGAAGACTAAATAATGGATGGCCCTTTTAATCAAGCCATGCGTGGGGATTCCTTTGGAGAGAGAGTCAGCTTGCTTTTCTGTGGTGCCTTCATTGTGTGCCCAGTCTGGTCAGCCTTCTGCTTTTGGGCTTTTGCTGCCTTGAGCTGCCTAGTAGTTCAGTACAAGAGGGGTTAGTTAGGTTCACAGGTTCACTGGTTTCTAAGAAGCCTGAATATAGCCAGTCACAACACAGAGATACAAGCTGGCTTCTGCACACATACATTCATGTACCTGTATGCCTGCATGTTTAAAATATGCACATACAAGCTTTCATACATGTGTGCACCCATATTCATATGTACACTTGCACCCATGTTGCACCATATGCACCTTCACATCCATAGAGTTAATTTAAAAAAATAAGGAATCAGGCTTATTGCTCACAATTTTATTGTTTACCTGGGCACTGCCATAAACAAACTATAGTCCAAAAGCTCATTGACAAGGGAGGTGAGAAAAGGGCCTTACCATGGCAGAAGAAAGCTTGAGAATTTATTTATTTCCAAACCCATAGGGACATGTTCTTCCAGCTTTGATAACACAGTGTTGTGTTTAACCCTCTCCATCCTGCAATAGACTTCACAAAGCTCTTTAAAAGACAGCTAATAACTTTCAGATTTGAATCAAAAACCTTTCTGCTCCTTTATTGAATAGCTGAGACAAAGTCAGAGGTAATTCAGTTTGGGGAATGACATTCTTTGGTATTCACATGACAGGTAAATCTTTGTTGGAAAAATATGATACACAGGAAGGGCTAATGTGTTGAAACAGTTAAACACGTGGGTCATCTGCTACATATTTAAATGTCAAAAAGTGAATGTTGTGTAACACAAATGATTACGTTTGACTGGCTGGCACATTTAAGCACATTGGTCAGACTGATGAAAACATCCTATCTATGTCTGGAACCTTTAGACTGCTTCATAACCATTCTTGAGACAAAAAGGGGACAGCTTGTCTTATGGTTATTTATCAGCTTATCTATTTTCTACAATATTAGAGTGTGTAGTAACCAGAATTCTCTGAGTGATGTACAGTTCAATTAAAACAAACAATGCAGAATAGTAATAAAATAGCACTTCATAAAATCAAAGATAAAATCAACAGCAAGAGGTTAAATCATGCAGCACATTGTTTGTTTATAATTTATGTTTCTAATATTACAGATTTCATGGTGTAATTTTGAGTTCCAACTTAAAATGGCAACTAGGGGTGATCTACTCAGAGCATTTTGTTTTGTGTGTATCAGAGTAAAATAATGCTTACCAAGCTATGCTGACAATAAGAAGGTACAGCTTAGAGATATTGGTTCCAGTACTCAAAAAGATTAAGAATTGCTGTTCTGGATCATTGCCATGAATTTCAGTCTTTAAACTGTGCTGGAAGAGTGTACAGATTTCACTGCATTATCCAGCTTGAGGAATTTGACCATGATAAAGTATTCAAAATACTCTCTTAATGGATTTTAGGGGTTTGTGTTGCTTTTAAAATAACCCATTTTACCACATTCAAAGGTAAGCCTGATTCAGCTCATGTTAAAATTGATAGGAGGCATTTGTGTGACTTGAATAGCAATGGGGTTGGCCATCAATTGCCTTGGTTGTTATTATGCACTGACTGGCAGGGCTATTAGAGATGTACTCAGGGAATCAACCTCATTCAGTGGAACTGCCTTTCTTCATGTTTCTTTCTGTCTCACATTCCATTTTTCTTCCTTTGGATCAGAGGGAAAAAACTCACTAGCTTTAACCCAGGTCTTCACCCTGTCCTTGAAAAAGGTGAGGTTTCAGAGACCATTGCAAATATCTCCACAACATAATTAAGACAGTGGCAAGTAGGAGGGAGAGAAGGTGGCCTTATCATGGGGTGAATAAAATCCAGTAACCTAAGATACCTTAGTACCCAGTGACGGCAGCAGTATTGTCTCATCAGCATTTCTGTGTTTTCTGAGCATGCTTCAGCTTGAAACTGCCTCTCCATAACCGTGTCTGTACCTGAGTCAGAATGACCTGGTTTTGCTAACCCATAATCAGGTATGACGGAATTTTACCATGCTTCTCTGACTCAGCAGCTGAAGCCTAAGTGAGGCATTAGATCTCTACATGCATTGAAACAATGTCAGAAGGAGATGGTCATGATGTCTTTCACAGAGGGCCTTTGCCTGACCTTGGAGGACGGTATTGCAGATGTCTGCACATCAGGGGCATCGCAGGCTTATGTCAGAAACTGTACAGTGCCAACTGCACAAATGGTCATACAGGGAGACTGGCTGAATTAACTCTTCAAGGTAGTGGATTAGGCTTCTCATTGTTCCTTTTGTTCCTTTTTCTTCTGTGCAAGAAAATAAGTGGAAGAAAGTCAAGACCGGGAAACTGGAATTTAGAACTACAGTTGCAAGAGAACATGGTGTATGGCTACTTTAAATTTTTAGTAACTGATCTTGATGAAAGCAAAAACTGCAGATCCTTAGTACTTATTTTATAAATATTTAACATTTTGGTCTTTCCTATTCTGGTTTGCTCAAACTTTGTATTTATTGTCATAAAAACAAAGAAACAGAACAAAAAACTGCTAGGTCAAAATGTTCCTCATGAGCTCTGTAGGAGGTTGAAACTCTGTAGGGATTGAAACTGGGTGAAACTGGATCATATTCAAACTGTCTTTGAATCTTTGGCTTTTAGTCCATACTCAAGAACATCTCCATACTGAACTATTTTTGGGGCAGGACTGTAGCATAGGCAGCTATCATGCAGAATTAAGCTTACCTGAACACTGTCTGTTTCTTTGATATGGACTAATCTGGCATTCTTCACAGCATTTATGTTGCCCTCAAGTAATTTCAGTTAACAATTTTACATTTACTCTCAACTAAACTATATTATACACCTGTGATCAGGACAGAATGAGAGGAAGGATGGCAATTTCCATGAATTTTGGAGTTTAATCTACCTTGGTTGCTCAAATTCAGGAATTTCAGATGCTCCTAGAATAAGTGCTGTATCTGGAGCCTCATATTATAGCAGTGACTGGGAACCCTATGTATCAGCTTAACAGGCAGTGCAGAGGAGTAGGCAAGAGGATGGGGAGGTATTGGAGACCTTGGAGGTATAGATGAAAACTGATAACCAGTGGTTGGTTGGTTGGTCGGTCTCTCTCTCTCTCTCTCTATATGTATATACACATACATACATACATACATACATACATACATCTCACCCCATTATTCCTTTTGGCAACTTTCCCACATAGTCCAGTAATATCTCCAAAGTGCCGTAAGGGGAGTTAAGGCTCAGAGAACACTGGCTTGCTTAACATTACTTCTTATGAGCAGGAGAGAGCCAATATGGTATGGTGGTTTAAGTGTGGGACTAGGGCACTGGGAGACCAGGGTTAAAATCCCTGCTCAGTCAGATCCCTCACCTTCTTCTGAAGCTGAGATTGGGTGTGTCACATACACTCAGTTTCAGAGGAGGCGAGGACAATCCCCTCTGAATAAATTCTGCCCATGATAGATCTGGCCTAGGATCATCGTAAGTCAGAAGTGACTTGAAGGCACAGAACAACAATTAGGAGACATTTAAGCTGGGGCCTTACATGGTCAGTGTCTGATACTAGTTCTTGCAAATCTTTCTTGTATCTCCTTTTCAACTGTTGTTGAGGAGGCTGTGGAAGTACTAAACTGTTGCTGGGATGCAGTGAGGAATTGGATGTGGGTGAACAAACTCAGGCTCAGTTCACTCAAGATGGAGATTTTGTTGGTCAGTCTAGGTTGAGATTCAGTATTCTCCTCCTCATGGTGATGATGAACTCTCTCTGTTTGGTGTGCCAGCTGCACCTTTTAATGGGGAAGGAAAATCTGGACACAGTGGGACATTACTTAATGACTTCTTATTTGGGTTATTGCAAAGTACTCTACATGGGACTGCCCTTGAAAAGTGTTGAGAAGCTACAGCTGGTCCAAAAAGGTGGTGGCTAGACCTTTGTCAGAAGTGTGCTTTGTGAATCACGTTACATTGGTTGAAGAACAACCACACTGGATTCCAGTTTACTTCTGGGTACAATTCAAGGTGCTACACTGTAAATAATGGGCAAAATGTAGTCTCAAGGCCTCATGTAGACCCCAAAGCTGTTTTTATGGACCTCGATCATTCTAGACTCCCTGAACCATTCTTTGCCAGGAGTGGCTGATTTCAACTTCAAAATGGGTTGGAGGGGCCTTTTTTGCAGCCTTGGACAATTGCAGGAACAGAAAATCTGACCTTGGACTCCCTGTAGTTGCCCACTCTTGATCTATATAATTTGAGGTCAGGACATCTAGGGAAGGTCTTTTTTTATCTTATGAACCTGCTTGTCACCTTCAAGTATCATCAGAGGTCTAATTATATACCTCACCACCTCAGGATGTTAGATTGGCAGGTACTAGACACAAGACCTTTTCAATAGCAGCACTTCTTTGAGAGAGGCAAGCCTGTAGTCCTTTAGAGGATTGGTAAAGGCTGTCCTGATCAGGCAAGCTTTTCTGTTTAATGCTTTGCTGTTCTTCCATTTTAAATCTTGCTTGTCAGATTTCTTGTGTGCTTTTGTTTTTATTGGCTTTTATGTGCAGTTTCATTGTTTTTATTATATATTGCCCTGAGTGCCTGTTAGATGGAGGATGCAATTTTATAAATCTAATAAGTAATAAAACTAGTTATTAGTCTCTTAGCATCAGGATTATATGTGAGAAACAAGGATCCTAACTGCTGTTCCAACAGTTGCAAGGAGCTATTGTGTTTGACCGGGCAAACATGTCTATCAGGAGTAAGGGTAATTCGCAGATCTCCCCCAAGTGTAACTGTCACCATTGATTGCCTGTAAGAAGCCTCTACCCTGCACGAGTTGTTTTTTTTCCTGACTAGGCTTTGAGAAGCTATTGGAGATGCAAAGGCACAGTGAGTGGCAAGGAGCTCCTGCTACAGCATAGGAAAGTGTCCTCAGTAGTTGGGGATGCAAAGGCGATTAGCTGCTGAAGCGTCGACTTTTAGATGGCATTGGAGGAGCTTCACAGGATTTGGAAGCAGGAGATCTTTGCTGAATGCAGATACAGAAACCCCCTTCCTGCCCTTGCTGGCATTCCCTCTCCCCCTCCCCAACATGCCGCAGCCCTTTCTCCCCTGTTAGCGGGGTGCACGATTGCAATTAAGAATACAAGCGCAGAGATAACACCCTCTGGCAGGCAGGGACTTAAGAGGCTGCCGAAGAACAAAGCCCGTTTCCTTGCCTCTTTCAGCATGATCAGGGCTGCTGCACCGGGCGCGTGGAATCTGCCGGGGGAGTGGTACGTGGCCGGGTACGAAAAGGGTTAAAGCCGTTAGGGTGCCGCAGCGCCCCCACCCACTTTCCAGGGCTGGTTTTCGGGAGGAGGGGAGGGCGCCCCTTCCTCTGCTCCGGGCAGCAGGATGCCTCTTTGCGCCTCCACCGCCGCCTCGGTAGAAGCGAGAGGGAATCGGCCGGGCAGCCCCTTTGTCTGCTGCCGTACCTGCAGTGGGTGTTAAGGAGGCGGCTTCGGGAAGCGGAGGGGACGAGAGGGAGGCGCGGCTGTGCAGAAATGGGGCGCTGCGGCTTTAAGCGTAGCTGACAGGAGCCCTCGGAGAGGAGAAGGCGAGCTGCGGGTGGGGTGGAGTGGGGAAAAGAGGAGGGCGAAGGAGGGATCGAGGGGACGGGTCTCATTTCTTCTCCTCCTCCTCCCTCCTCCCTCCTGGCGCTTCATGCGGCCGCTTGCGAGGAGGCTGAGCGCTCAGCGAGGAGCGTCTGCCGCTGGAAGAGGCTTGCGGCTCGGACTTTTTCTAGGGACGGCCACTCGGGAAAATGCTCCATGCCCCCTTGCAGAGGTCGGGGCGGGCGCTCCGGACGGTGCATTTCGCCCGGCCCAGCAGGTAAGGAAGGGGCTCAGGTGGGCTTCTTCGGCAGGCGGGCGGGGGATCACAGTTGCCTTGCGGTCGAAAAGATAGGGGCTGCTGCGGGCAGAGCTTAGCCCATCTCGTGGCATTCGCCCCTTTCCCCCAGCCTGAAAAAAAACCACGCTGGTGGGCAACAGGAGATGCCTAGGCTAGTACCAGTAAGGTACCAGTTCTCCTGGGCGCTCTCCTGGCAATTTTGTGCCCCGCAGAACCCAAAGCCCGGCAGCCGGGGCGACCTGGCCTCCTCGGGAGTCAAGACAATGACAGGAAGATCTGCGGACCGGCGAGAGGAGGCGCCGGGTATCGCGACTTTAATGCGATCCCTGCGAATGTGGACACCTTGGTGGAATGGGAGCATAGCAGGGTGGAGGCTTCGATTCCCATTTGACATCCCGCTCAACGCAGGCAAATGTATTTGCAAGGTCAGCGACAAAGGGAACCGTTTTTCTCCGGAGGAAGAAACCGCTTTCGGGGGGCGGGGGGAATCCCCCTGTTTTAGCGTTCTCTCAGTTTTCTGTGCCAAGGCAGCGGAGGAAGCGAAATGCCATTGTTGCCACCGACTGCGGTTTTTCCAGTGTATTTAATCGCACCAGGCCACGCGCCGATATTGATCGCGGTCTAGGGCGAGCGACACCGACGCGGGTGGAACGGGGAGGGGGGCGTTGGATGGGCACGAGATGCCGCTGACTCTGATTCTTCGATCCGCAGCCAGTTCGAAAATCCCGGGCCGTTTCCGCACTAGCCTGTTACAGTGGTATTATTCCACTTTCGACATCCTAGGGAATCCTGGGGTTTGTGGTTTAGGGAGGGGCCTCCCTAAACCGCAAACCCCAGGATTCCCTAGGATGTCGAAAGTGGAATAATAGCACTGTAACAGGCTAGTGCGGAAATGGCCCCGGTCTCTCCCCCGAGCCTCAGCCCGGTTGTAGTCTGCTGCTCCCGGGCTCCTCTTCTTCGCGGTGGGAAAGAGCCGTTGAGAGGCCCGCGGCCCTTCCGCTCCCCGTGGGGCACCTGGCTTGCCTTCCTCTCCTCCCCTTTCCTGTGCGTGTGTTTGGATTTGAAATGCGGCCGGCGTTAGCGACGGGGTGGGTGTCCCCGTCCGTCCCATCGCCTGCGAAACGCGATCTGCCGGGGAAGAGGGGGAGGGAAGGGGCGGAGGCCACGAGGGAAAGAATAGGTGGGACTTGGGCGATTTGAATGTGCGGGAGCACATGGTCGCGTGAGAGCGGCGCGCGAGGAGCCCGCGCCTGCACGCCGCGCCGTGCGTTTTCCGGGGGGCGGCCGGGGAAGGGAACCTGTCGAGTATGAGGGATGGAAACGGGCGGAGAGAGAGAGCGCTGCCCGCAGCTCGCCTTGGAGAGGCTGTTCCCGTGGCTCGGCTCTCTGGGGAGGCGCGGGCATTTTCTTCTTCCAGCGAAGCTGCCGCGCTTCCAACGTGGAGGAAGGGGAAGGGGGTGTGGTGGTGTCAGGGATGCTGGCAGCCGTTGTCTCTCGTCTTCCCTCGTGTGAGGAGTTAATGCCAGGAATGTCCTGGCGACCTAACCCGGACTGCCGGGAAACAAAAGGACCTTTTCCCTCCAGCAAAATTTTGAGCGCCTCCTTTCCGTGCTCCCCAAGGAGGCATGACAATATTGCACGGGCAGCGTTTCAGAATGAGAGCTGTCCCCAGTGGAAGAGGAGTATCTCTTATTCTTTTCCGAGTTTTAAATTATTTCGCTTTTCCTTCTGAACTTTATAAGTATTGCTTATTCAGGCTTCTTATTTACTAAATATTCCTGGGCGTTGGCTTGCTGGACAGCAAGAACAGTGTGTGTGGGAGGGCAGGCTCTGGTCATCATAGGTTGGCTAACAATGCACCCAAGCTCTTGAACACTGAGTGAAGGCTGTGCAAATTGTACACTTCTGCCTTAAAACAGTCAGCTGCTCTCTGTGAAAATCTTACAGCCAGATGTTCAAGGCTTTTCCAGTTGAGTGTGTAGCTGCATTCCATTTGGAGGGGCCCTGATTGTATCCATCCTCTTGTCTACTGAGTAGCTGAAATCTTTTTCTTTCCACAAGGAAATGGGAGTCTGCGGGAGGAAGTGGAAACTGGATACAAAGGAGAAATATTTGACCTAGGTTTCCTTTAAGAAGGAGAGCTGATTCTCCCAGGTGGGCAGTATTTCTGGGGAGGAACCTCATGGAAAGTGCTTGGTGACCTAGTTCACCTTCTTTTGGCATTTAGAACTGACATGCACTGTGTATTTAAAGTTTAAGGCTGCTTAAAAAAAAGATTTTTTTAAAAATTGCCACGTTATGTTTTTCATGGAATGTCAGGGTGCATCTACATGAGGTTTTTGTGACACTAACTTTACTTTAAGCATGAAATTTTACAAGCAGCCCAAATATATTAACAATTTACAAGAAAAGAGATTCCACCTAAACATCGGGAAGACATTCTTGACTGTAGCAGCTGTCTGATAGTGGGCTAGACTGCCTCAATTGGTGGACTTTCTTTCTTTGGAGGTGTTTAAACAAAGGTTGGTGTATGTCTTTTAGGAGTGGTTTAGTTGTGTATCCCTGCATGACAGGAAGTTGGACTAGATGGCCCTTGTGATTCTTTCCAACTCTGATTCTATGACCCCTCCCTTGTCTTCCTGCGATGTTTCTGTCTTTTATTTCCTTACCATGAAACAAAAAATCCAACCACCAATAAACACAGAGAGAGCTGGAACAGTTATCCAGAACCTTTTGATTGATAGGTCTAGGAGCTGTCCATCTGTAAGCATTCGTAAATCATTATTGTTTTCTGTAAAACTCTGGAAGATAGGTCAAGCCATGGCTGGAATTTGCTACAGCTAAACAATACTTTGAACCTGGGCTGAGCATCCATTCCAACACTCTGACCTTGCACTTTTTCCCAAATAGTGTATGTGGTCAGAACTACAGTGAGTTTCCAAGTACTTTTTCTTTCAGCCAGAGGTGCAGGGATAATCTGGAGGGCCAAGCATCTCTTCCCATGTAACACAGCAAACAGAATGGAACTGCAAGGGACATCATGATACAGCAATCAACCAACTCCATTTTCTGACACTTTGATGGCAGAAACCACTGAGTTATAATGCCAATTCAGTATGTAGGCAGTGTTTTAGTGGACTCTTGAATGTATCTAAAGTAGTTCAAGTGAAAGCCCCCTTTGGTTGGAGCTTTGCCATTTAATGGCTCCACAGATATCCCTAGCCAGGAAGAGAGGAAAGCTATAAATACATGAAGTTGCCACACTGGATTGGACAGTGACCCATCTCTTTCAGTTCTGTCTAGTCTCGATTGGCAGCAACTCAGTTCCTTTTCCCCAAGTTTATTCCTCAATCACACAGCTGTGTTCATTTGTCACCAGAACTGCCTCACACTGAACCTAAGACCTTCTGTATGGAAACATGTGCTCTCCTTACTGAGCTATGGCCCCTCCTCTCTCATGAAAAGAAGAGCTAATTTCAGTCATCAGAGAAAGATTCAGACAACCTTTTGGTCTCATTAGTTGGCTGTTAGCATGGTCATTGCAAATGTTACAGTTTGCTCAATTGATTGTTACTTTTATTGGTTTTACTGATGTTTTGCTTACTTGCTTTTGCTTTATTATTGTGAGCTGCCTTGAGCGCCATTCTGGTAAAAAGGCAGGATCCAAATTTAGTGAGGTAATTCACTTTCTTGCACATTCTTTTGTACGAGTGCTTTTCGTTGAGCCCTTGCCAGGCTCTGCCAGGTGTGGTGCGTTTGCAGTAGGTTAAACCTCTGGGCATGTTATGCTCTGTCTTGTTTCTCTGTGGGAATTTGGGAACAAATGGGATCAGAAAAGAAATTCTTCATAGTTTAGGTTTGGCACTGAGGAAAACAGCAAAGTGAGAATAACAGCATAGCCAGAGGAGGGGAAAAAAAGAACACTTGGTAAGGATCTGACTTTTTCAGTGATTCATGGGTTGGTGCTTGTAAAAGATAGCAGACTTTAAGAGCTCAGCACTATTCTTAGACAGTATTATATATTAAACCCAATTATCAGCAAATATGACCAGTGCCAGAAGATTTGCTGAGCAAGCCAAAGTGAGACATAATTTTGAAGGACTGTAATAAACATTTTTCACAATGTATCAAACCAAAGGTGAATCCAGTGTCCTGAGGAAGCCCACAGCCAGAAGGGAGATAATCATCATCTCTTGTTTATCTCTTGTCTGGAAACTGAAGATTTACTGCTTCTGAAATGTATAAGTTCAGTTTTAAGATTTATAGTCAGTAGCAGTTACCTAATTAGATGGGATCAAAAATAATCCTTGTTCATAACAAAATTTCTTTTCTTCTAGGAAGGTTTTGTGTTGCCCTTTATCTGTTGCACGATAGCCAGGAATTCAATAGCTGTATCTCTTTCACAGCGTGAGGAGACAATAATGTTGGGGCTTGGGGTTATTTGCTGGAGGTTTTTTTTAAATTATTATTATGCAAGTAAATGAAAAAGACGATATCACCTCTACCAAGTAATCATAGCTGCACAGAAGGCAAGTTAGGTTTATGAGTCTGTGGATGCTAATAGTTTCATACTTGACTGTTTGCTTGCAAACTGCAATTGCTATAATAGTATGTTGAATATTTTAGTGGATAGTTCAGCACACAATCATTGTGTGTTGTTGCTTTGTGCCTTCAAGTCATTTCCAACTTACAGTGACCCTAAGGCAAACCTATCACAGAGTTTTCTTGGCAACATTTGTCAGAGGGGATTTGCTTTTGTCTCCCTCTGAAGCTGAGAGAGTGTGATTTGCCCAAGGTCACCCAGTGGGTTTCCATGGCTGAACCAAGATTTGTACCCTGGTGTCCTGAAACATAGTCCAATATTCAAACTAGTACATCATGCTGGCTCTCAAAAGTCATTGTGTGTATACACAATTTAAAGCAATGTATTAATAGGCTGGCCAAAGAGCTGGTTTTCTTTGTTGTTCCCTATACTTTTTGAGAAACAAGTCATCAAATTCAGAAACCTTTAGCTTTTCCCTACACCTTTGGAAGAAGGTTCATTAGAAGGCTAGGGGTTTCTGTCTCAAATTGTTCAGGAAACTTTTGTATGGGGATTAATCCTGTAGCCTCCCTTTTTTGCTGCCACTGTTCAAGGCTTCTCTATGCTACCAGTTTTCAAAGGCTATATTCAAACTATCTGAACGCCTTAGCCCCTCTCTACATTTTGGGGGGGGGGGCAGTGTATAACTAAATAACTAAAGAAGTTTGTTCTCCAACATATAAGGGACTGCAGCAACAAAATATGATGCTTTCCTGGTGCCCTCTGGAATGCGTAGGTTCTCTAGATAATGCACTGAAATCACTGAAATTTTGACGTAAGGACTGTGAGTTTCACAGTGGGATGATAAGAGAGAAGGAGCATGTGGATCACTTGTGTAGAGTTAGGTGGTGTTGGAAGAAATGGATAGAGCAGAGGAAGGTGGAAGACACATAATGGCTGATAGACCACAGAAGTGGGCAACAGGGATGGGTATGCAGTAGTGATTCTTACGTTCTTTTTTTTTTTGTTCTTTTTTTGAGCCCAGGTGTATACTCTTTCTTTATGCACATAGCACTGTGTTTGTCTTGGCCATTTAGAGTCTCTCCTTGAGTGCTTTGTGGACTTTTTCATTCAAGTCCACTTCAGCCTTCAATAGTTAGGCTCCTTATAAACTTGTCATGCCACTGATTAACAAGATTGTCCATTGTTGTAGCTATAAAATCCTCATCATTTACAGAGCTTTCAACAGGCCTGTTCAAGCCACTTCAGTTAATAGCACTTCTAACTACGGACTTGGTAGTTACCAGTTCCCCCCTGTTTCCTTGTTTTTCGGGAAAGACAAATTTCCTAAGAAAACTGCCCTCGTCAACCTGACTGACTTTCCCAAGCATGGAAGAGAGTGAGCAGGATAGGAAGAATGAACTGAGGAATGGAACCTGGAAGAAAGAGCAAACGGAGGTGACAGAGCCTGTTATATCTCCTATTATGCCATCTGTTGGTGCCTGTGTGAAACAAGCACATCCTCAGAGCTCAGTAGACTTGCATAAGTCTTGTGTCCAGGATATTTTCTGGGTTGTACTATTCCAACAACGGGAATGGAGGGGGGTGTCTTCCAGATGTTGCCGGACCACAAGCCAGCACAGCCAATGATGAAGTATGATGGGAGTTATACTCTAACAGCATGAAGGAACCAATAGGAGGCTTTGCTGATTCAGAGCAAGTCTTAATAGTTGAAGCTGTGGGTGGTATGTGTATAAATGCTCATATATGCATTTATTTTTATGGTGGGGAAGGCTAACAATTATTTTATACACCTAGATCCTCTCTAAAGACTTCTCAGCTGTACTTGTAATTCTCCAGGAATGTTTGAAAACTTCCAGACAAGTGGTTTCACAATAAGGTGTGCTTAAATAACATTCATGTGACCCAGATTTTAGGAATAGGTGTGTTAGTGGTCTCTCTGTCTCCAGATTGCAGTCTTGTCATTGTTGCCTAAATAGAATATCTGGTTAGTCTGGCAGTATAGTACTGTCTGGATGGATAGCATGACAACAAACAGTGAAGAAGTGGAGACTCTTATATATGGCTGCTGTTTGGCAAATCATTGTGTGTGTTTATATATAGCCATTTAAAGGATTTAGCTTTAGGAGATGTTTCTTCACTGAATTGTGTAGGTCTGAATGTTTTTACCCTCGGGATTAATTAGCTTGTACTTAATCTATATTAAGCCCTTATGTAGACGCTTTTAATGAGGATTAGGAGTGTCTCAACCTTTTCCAAACAGAGACAAAATAAATTTGCACTTGGAGTGTAACAAGTATTATACTGCTTATTCACAAACTTATTTCATATCAGTACCCAATTGCCAGTCCTGCATGTGTTGTTATGTAACAACATCAGTTTTTTGGCACAGGTTTCAGTTTTTGGAGACCATGGGCTGGAGCTCGAGTCTGCTGGTGGCACTGTCATTCAGAGCTGTGATTGGTGACTGAGTTTAAGAATTGCAGGCTTCCCTGACTTATCTTGACAGGTTAGGGACTAGAGAACTGTCAGAGAACAGAACTGATTGGAAAGCAGAACCTTTATGCTGTACTGTAGGGAGCATGAAGGACTTAAAGAGGCACTGCTTGCAAAATGTCTCAGCCAGGTTAGCATCTTGTTTTCCTCTCAGCTTGCTTTGCAAGCAGCACATGTGTGCAAGTGCTTCCAAAAAAGCCTCTCTAGGCAAGAAGAACTGTCAAATTAATGGAACTTGCCCTCAATTCGAAAATGTCAAAAGAATGAGCCATCAGATAACATGTTGTCAAAAGGTGGGGGCTTCCTATATTCCAGTTCAAGAACTCTTGAACACAGGCCCTCTATGAAGTCTGGTCCCTGCTCAAAGTGAGCTTGTCTTCCACCTCCTGTTCTCACTGTTCTTTTCCCTTCCCCAAGCTTGTTCTAGTGAAGAGAGGGAAGTTTGTATCATGGGCTTTGTATTAAATCAGAGGTGTGTAACCTGATGCCCTGATCTGAATCCATCTCTCCCAGGCTCCCGGTGTGGTCCTCTGAGATATATCACCAGAGGTAATGTGTCATGCTTATATTGTAATGGCTCTACTTCATTGCAGACAAGTATGATTTACTTGTTATTAGCAGAGAAGTAACACATGTGCTTGTTCAGGAAATACATGAGTTAGAAACAGTATTGAAATCATTAAATACCACCAGAACTTTTTATTCATGGGTTGAGTTTATTTGCTTTAAAATTCTGCTTTTCTTGCTCATGTACATTTCTATTGGGTTTGCAGAATTTGTATATGTGTTGCAAAAGATCCCAAATCCTTTACAGGACATTTGCAGGAAGAAATCAGGGGAAGGCTGGATTTAACTTAAGAGCTCTCACCCAGGCATTAGCTATGTTGTATTATGTCAGCTAACTTGGCTTATAATGTGCACTGGGTCTAGTACGTCATATACTGATGGAAGGATTCCGTCAATTAAGTGCCAAAAAATAGATTGTGGTCCCTTTGTCACTACTTGAAATTTCCATTGAAGCAGCTGGAAGAGATGCATTTGCGTTGCGTAAATGTAGCCTGATGTTTCAGGCTGAATGGGAGTTCTGAGACCAAGAGAATCCTATAACCTTACAAATCTTTACAACAATTAACTTTGCCCCAACTTAAAAAAAAAAGAAACAAATATTTTGTTTTATTTTTTTGAGATTTGAGGTGCAGTTGTGTGTGAGAATAGGTGTGTATGTGTGAGAGTGAGTGAGTGTGTGTGTGTGTATGAGAGAGAAAGATCTCGGTGTAGGAAGGTGGAGGTTTGTGTTTGTGTTCTGTTAGCTCAGAAATGAAAGTGTAAGATGCTAACCAATAAAATAATCCCCAAAAGGTCTGCATGGGACTTCAGTGGCATTGACGTTTCACAGTTAAATCTCTGTTATTGCCATGGTTTTGGTTTCTACAGTGCACAGTATTCTTGACAGCTTTCTTTCTTGCTCTTCTTGATTGTTTTATTTTTCTGATGGCCAATGGGGATAAGACAAATGGGCATCTGCTCAATGGCAGAACATATGCCTTCAATGCAAAAGTTGTCAGATTTGTATCCCTGGTATCTCCAGTTTAAAAGGGTCAAGTAGCGAGAGGTTGAAAAGACGTCTGCTGAGGCCCTGGAGGGTTGCTAGTCAAAAAGTTGACAGCAGCATGCTCTATCATGGACAAATAGTCTTATCTACAAAGCGGCTATCATATCAAATAACATTGTTATTTAGCAACAGTGCAGCAACCTTGTCATCATTACACTGGGTTACTGTTATTGATAGACTGTTCTGGAGCAGCTGCAAGAGCAGAAGATGGGCAGTTGGGAGGGTGGTTGCTGGCACAGAAAAAGACAATCCTAGAAAGAAAATCACTATCCAGTATAAAAAAAAGAAAAGCTTCATCACAAAATTTTGTGGATCTGTATGTTGTTGTGAGGATTACAGTGGGTTCAGAGTGTAAGAAAGCTTTAAGAAGAAACCATGTGCTTTCAAAGAAGCAGGCTTGTTAGTTTGTTGCAATATTAAAAAGGAAAAAGGGATGGGGAGAAGAAATCTAAAAAGACCTTTAAGACTAATTTATATTTTAGCATGAGCTTTCATGGATATCACACAGCCCTTTGAAGATTTAGGGCAAAGATCACAATTTGCATCTTTCTGGATCCTATTACATTCTGTCCCACTCCCACAACTGTATAAATATGCTTAATAATCTGAGACTTTAATATCATTCTGTATTACATTTGAAGAAATGGCCTGATATATATGAATGCTCATGCTAAAATATAAATCAGTGCTGCTAGATTTTTTTTTCCCCCATTCTTTTTTTCCTTTTAAATCTATTTACTCTTTCTTTTGCAGTGTGAAAGCTAAAATTCCTCTTGGGCGAGGAGCAGATGTTTATTTTTGCAATGTGTTTGATTTCATTAGTTTAAACTCATCTCCATTTTGGCCAGGATAGGAACTAGATGAAAAAGGCAGTGGTATCCTATTTGAGGTCCTTGATCTCCTTCTCTGGTCCCTGAATTTGATTATACTCAGAGTTTAAAAGAAGTTAGCTTTTATGCTACAACTCCAAGAAACCCCAAGCGAGCATGGCCTTTACCAGGACTTCAAGGAGAAATCTGGAAGTTGGAGTACCCCAAAGTAATTTTTTCCAAACTCTGGTATATACCTCATAATCTACCTGGGTGGGGACAGCGAGTGGGCGGCTGTAAAATTAGCAAAACGTGGCCTGGCAACAAAAGGCTGAGTCAACACTTCCCTCACAGTTGGTCCTCGTTAAGGAGCAGCCTGTTAAGCCAGGCAGAACTGTGTGGGTTCTGCCCTTTGTTTTGAAATGAGAAAAAGCAAATATACGGAATCGGGGAACGACAGTCTAGAAACAAGAACTTGTAAATGAGATTTTTGTGCCTGTCCTTCTTAGGTGCCATCTTCTCTCTCCGTCTCTCTCTCTCTCACACTCTCTTTCTGTCTGCCTACAAGTTGCTTGTCAACTTATAACTATCCTATGAGTTTTATAGGGTTTTCTTAGGCAAGGAATCCTCAGAAATAGTTTTGCCAGTTCCCTCCTCTGAAATACAGCCTGTAACAGCTGGTATTCATTGGCAGTCTCCCGTCCATATACTAATCAGGGCTGACCCTGCTTAGCTTCCAAGATCAGACAAGATCTGGTGCCCTTAAGCCTTGGTAATTCATTCTCCTCAAGGAAACTTTGGGTTCGTCACATTTGCCATGTACCAGCTAATGGAGATATTTGACAGAAATATGTACTAGACATAAAGAGACTGTAGCTGAGTATGTTGCCTTCCTGTCATTCAGGGTCATATTTGTCATAAGAGTGTACATAAGCGGCTGCGTGTAGTAGTGTGAAGGAGAGAGTCTAATGCTGTGGGGGTTTCCCCATGTGTACAAATCTCTCTTTTCCTGCCTGTCTGCAGAAGCAACAGATGGTCCTCTTTATCTGCACTACAAAGCTACACTACTGTGCTAACTTGCTGCTGCAGGTCTAGTTGCTGTAAGGATTGGACTCTACAAAGCCAGGATGCCCCTGGTTGTGACTCCACCTAACCTGCAAGTTTTAACCCCTTCCCACTCATTCCCGTAGGTGCCTTGCAGGGCTAATATTTCAGGGAAGTTATAGGTTTACTGCGATAGGGTAAACATTCTTGGCCCACTAGACGTCATTTTTTTGTCAAAAATATTGAACCCTGCCAGATAAACAATTTCCATTTGATGGTTCTTACCATTGTTGTGTGAGGTCACAGATGAAAAGGTGGCTACTAGATTTTGTCTTGAAGAGTTTTTGCTTGACAGAAGGTGGGAAAATATTAGGAAGTGTGAGGTTAGGGGACGTGTGCTTTCATCCAGCATTATGGACTGGTTTTCATCCCTGATTTGGGATGGATGAGAGTATGTATATTTCATGGCCAAGATCCTGGATCAGCCTGACAGAGCATAAAACTCCTCCAGGTGTTCCTCTGCACCCCCCATCCAATGTGGAACCTGCCTCCCTGCTGCTGGCGTGCCTCCCCACAGCTATTTTGGGGCTGGAGGAAAGCAAGGGTAGTCAGGCAGTGTTTGGCTGTTTTTCTGCAAGTGTGACCCACACAGGAAATGTCATCTTCCTGGACCTCTAATACGCCCAAAAAGTCATTGTCCCTGATCTTCCAGGGGTGGAGGTCCAGGAGGATGATGTTTCCTGTGTGTGTCCACCTGCAAAAATAAAGCTGGACACTTCCTGGGCTCTCCCTGCCCTCCCATGGCCACAAAATGACTATGCAAGGGAGGTGTGATGGGAGTATTAAAAGAGACTGCATGAACAGGGTTTCATTGTAGAAAGGAGATTTTGGATATGTCCTCCTGTACTGACTATAAAAGGACATGCACAAGTATAATGTCTGTTTTTGTGGTCTAGTGGTTTGAGTGTTGGAGACCAGGGTTTGATTCCCTGCTTGGCCTGGAAACCCATTGGATGACCTTGGGTGCATCACATATTCTAAGCTCCAGAAAACCCTGTGATAGATTCACCTTAGGGTTGCCTTAAGTTGGATATGACTTGAAGGCACACAACCACAACAGTGTCACTAGCAGGATTCCAGCCTGTGTGATACCATTTTGAGTTAGTTTTACTTGCTCTGTGGAAAGAGAAAGGGCTGACACTGCAAGATCCAGATTTACCAATATCCTCGTTGTACCCCCATCCAGTATAGACAAAGAGATGGAGACTTCAGCTAGATGTTACATTGCAGGTGGTGCACTAAGTAAAAAAGAAATCAAGTGAGGTCAGTTTGTAACTGATACCTGATGTAGAGGTGGTAGTTCTTTGGTTTTCCAGAGATGTCAGTGCCTGTATTCTCTTGCCTCTAGTGATGTTGCATGAGGCTGATGGGAGCTATAGTCCAGAAAGACTGGAGGACAGACATTCCTTATTTTTAATCTAGTGAATGAAAGCCCTCCTAGCAAAGTACCTGTTCAGGTGATAGAAAAATTTTCCTTGTTTGTGCTAGATGGATGTGTGTAATATTTGGTAGTCGTCAAGGTCAAACTATTGCTCATCACTTTTGGCAAGCTTGTATCTCAGATTTCAAATTGATGGATTCATATGGTACAAAAAGCTACATTTTTGCTATTTTCCATCCACTTTTGTCAGTGTTTGTTTGAGATATTAACAAAATAGAATAACATGGGAAGCTGTTCCCAGGGTGCACTGTGTTATGTGCTCAGAGGAGAGACTCATTACTCAGAAATCTCTGTGCATAGCAGTCCCTTGAAGAAAGGACACTGCACTGAGCAGTGTTCATCAAGTCTCAAGCACCTGTATGCTAAATGCACGTTTGTTTGTTTGTTTGTTTGTTTTTGAAGCAGCAAGATGACACATAGTGTCTGGACAAGTAATGTAGTTCAGATTTGTAATAACACAAAACCAATTTTACTACACTTTCACCATAAAACTGTTGCATGTGTTCTTTTCTCTTTCATGGAATGTCTTTTATGAAATTGTTAAATCACAGCATTGAAATAATAGTAGTTTCCTTGTTGCCAAGAAAGACTCTGGAGACTGAAACCCTTCAGATTCTCTTGTCCACACCAGATAATTTGGATATTACTAGCCATGATATCTTGCTGAAAAAGATATCAGGATTGGAAGAGCTCTAAGTTTGAGTAGCTTAATTTCTACCTGAAGACTCAGGTCTAGAAAGACTCCAGCTGAGAGACTCCAGCTGAGTCCTGTGACTTTTTTGCTATCTGGACTGTCAGTGAGTGTCTTTTTGTAAGCCACCTTGAATCCCAGCCTGCAAGAAAGGCAGAGCATAAATAAAGGGATGGATGGATGGGAGGTCACATATAGAGGTAGGTATGCATCTTTACACATTTACTCCAATTATATATGTATGTTAGACAAGATACTCCTCACTCGCCCATGCCCTGCACATTAGCAGGCAAAATGGAGAAATTAGTTCAAAGATGCCTGCCAAGTATCCGTGTACATGTTTTTATTTAGCATAAATATTTAGAGAAGGAAGAAACTGGTCAATATACTGGGCCAGCAGCTCATGTCCATGGGCTTCTAACAGCAGCTTTCAAAAAACCAGTGGAGAAGCAGTTAGAAAAGAGTGGCAAGGCTATTGTAGACAGTACAAATGCAACATGAAAAAGCCATGTTTTAATGCCAGAGGGCTGGGATGCGGGGGCGGGGTGCAGAACAGCGATACAAGCAGAAAGAGAGAGTAAGATGCTTACAAGAAGAAAATGTCTGAAGAGAAGTCTAATTAGTCACAATCCCTTGGCAGTATTTATTTATATGTTGCATTTATATTCTTTTCCCCAAATGGGATCCACGGTGGCTACTTTGGCTTTTGGTCACAGATTCACAAGATGGTAAGAATCCCTCTTTAAACTACAATGGTACACATGGTAGTCCTTGTCTCATGCAAATGAAGGATATCAAAGCAATGGTGGGAGATAGATGACAAGCTGCTATTAGGAACCCCTGCATGATATGGAAGGTGTTTCCAACATCAGAACTGGACATGGAAAGCAGTGAATTGATGCCCTTCCTGTGACTAAATAACCCCAAGAAGATAACAGAAAAGGAGACGAGGACTGGAGGATAGAGGCGAGAAAAGGATTCTAGTTGCTTCCACTTTGAGATCTGATTTCTCTACGTCTCATGGCACCCAGAGGTCCATAATTTGAACATTGTGGAGGCATACACATCAAGGACATTCTTTGTATATGCCAGATGACTGATCCCTAGTGGGGGTAGGCAATACTACTGAAATAGACACTGAAATAGTAGTGAGGGCTTTGTGGGATGGAAGTGGGATAGCAGGACAGCTAGGTAGTACCTGCACGAGAAAGGCTCTGGTCCTGAAAATTTGGGTTCATTCCCAAGGGGAAAGGATAGTTGATATATAAGGAGATCACAAGGAACAGGCAGCATTGATAGAACTATAATAGGATAGATGCTTCTTTAGGTAACAGAATGCTAGGTGCATGTCAGTGCAGTGTCCATATAGTCAGAAACCTGTGATCAATGCTAATATTTTTTTTTATAAAGATACTTTGGGGTTTATGATATCCAAGAGGCCATGACTTCAGACACTGAATGGGATTGTGTTCAAGTTTGCTTTCTCAGGCATCTTATAGTGCCATTTCTATTACTGAAAACCCAGGTATTATCTTTCACCAGTTGTGGCTGGCACACCAGCTGCCAAGCACTGTCGGATAGATATAGTCTGGATTCAGCTAGTCACCTTCTGGTAACTTGGAAAATAAACATGAGCTTATGATGCAGTTAAGTGAATGGTTGCTAAACAGCTTGCCATTTACAAGTGCCCTGGCTGATCTGCTTCTCTGCAAAATTCAGATTTTAAACCATTATTCAGTTTGGGGCACCTTTTCCCACACAGAACTGCCTGTATATTGAAGTTGTCTTAGGAGGAGAGGAGGCTTTTTCTGCCTTCAGACTTGATGTGGACAATGATTACAGAGAAGTCCTTTTCCTTTATGACGTTCCATGTTCAGGATGTTCTGTCCTGCACCACTTGCCTGCTGTTGCTCTTACATCTTGTCTTCACCTGATAGTGAACATCTGTTTTCCTACAGGTTTTATATTCTTGTTGCTGTTCTCTTATTCTCTCTCTTAAGTATGAATGCAAATATATATCTGCCACTTTGCTACATTGTGTTTCTTTTTAGCTAGTTGTTATTTATCTTTGAAATGCTGAAGAGTGGGATGGTATTTTTAAATAAATACATTTTAAATTAAAACCAGGTTTGATCTGTTTTTGCTTGTTATGACAGTGTTTTAATACCCTTATTTGGGATGGGTGGTCTGCCGTTAGATAGTAGTTAGGATCAGCATAGGGAGAGATCCAGAGCCACATATAAGGTCTTGCTTATTCTAATTCCTGAACCATATGGTTTCACTCAAAGCCAGAATTTTTTTTCTCTCTGGGTCATATTAAATAAAATGTGATGCCCCTGAGCCTCTTTTTCCCACCTACATGGCTTGAGGGCTAAATAGACAGGTGATATGTAGACATCTGGTCAATATCCCTAGTCACCCTGCGAGTGCAAAGGTGTATATCTCAGTATCAGCAATTTCCATTTAATAAAGTCGACTTTGATTATTTACCGTATTTGCCGGTGTATAAGACACATTGGTGTGTAAGATACGCTCCGTTTATATTCTAGCAAATACTATTTGCCGGTGTATAATTCACACCAGCATATAAGATGCAGCCCATTTTCAAACAGTATTTTTCAGGGGAAGAAAGTGAGTCGTATACACCAGCAAGTACAGTATGCTGTATAAATTGAAACTGAAATGTTGCGTTTTTTAACTGAACATTTCGTAATCTTACATGTTTGTGCTATTTATATGAGGTTTTATGGAGCCATCAGTTGAGAAGACATTGCAAAGAATCTTAATAGTTTGTCATATCTGCATCAAACTTCATTGCTACGACTCTGATCTCTTTGGATTCCTGCCTTCCAAGGAATTATATTTTTTTGCTGGAAAAAATGCAGCCTCCCTTTCTTACTCTCACCCACAAAGTCTTCTTTCGATGATATTCTCCTTCTCCTGCCGCCATGGGATTTGCTGGTTAGATTAGTTTGGCTTACTCAGAACTGCTTCAAACCACAGACATGTAAGGAGGCAGACAACTGACTCCCCCTCATTGGAGTGACTGTGAGGTCAAGGAAAGGATGCAAGCAGGGGAATAGAGGGAGGAGTTTATGTTCCCTGCAGAGCAGCCAAAATAACTTTGCTGCTCCTCATGGCATACCCCTTCTGTCTTTGGGAACCTCTTTGGCACTTTACCTTGTTCGTTGCCAAACCTCTTGTTGCTTTTTGCTTTAGTGCCTCGTAAGCAAACCCTCTAGAATTTGATGTGGTGCTTAAAACAAAATTCCCTCAATGTTACTTTGTTCAGGATCATCAAAGAAATGATTTAGATGAAGTTTAAGCACAAACCACAGATATTTGTGGCCTGGGGCCAGGCATAACTACTGCAAGCCCTAATGAATTTCAGCCCTTTAGAGAGAGGAGATGTCACCCCACTCTGAATGCTTTCAGCTGCTGGAGTTGATAAAGACTTTTCCCTTAATAAGAGGCTAATGGAGGCACCAGACAGAGTTAAAATTTTTATTACAATAGGGATGGGACACCTGTGGCCCTCCAAATGTTGTTGGTCAACAAGTCACCGCTGGTTTTACTATCTAGGGCTATTGGGTATTGTAGTTCATTAGCACTCGGAGGTCCGAAGAGAAAATGTGGAGCTGTAATCTCATTCTGTAAAAGCAGCTACAGAACACAAAACTAGTGCTCATTCTCCTTTGCTGTTTCCCCACCCTCTTTAGCTTGCTTTCCCTCTGCTTCTGCTCACACTCCACCCTTCTCCTAACAGAATTCTGGCAGGAAAGCACTTCTAAAATGGCACCAAGGCTACCCGTTGCATCAGGCTCCTTAGAGCAGTTCTAAGATTCTGAAACTTGCTCACCTCTGCAGCATAGTTTGGTCCAATAGCAAATCTCATATTGACTTACATTACATTTCTGAACTTGTGAACATATGATGACACATGGGCCCCAGTTTTTGACCTTGTTTAGTCTAGATAATGAAGGATTGATGAGGGTATGTCATTTCCCAGAAGAATGTCTGTAAGATGCCCACCACTCTCCCTGTTTAGGGACTTAACATTAGATCCACAGCTGTTCTTTCCTTGCTGTCTCATTAGTAATGATCCCACATCCTTTCCCCCCCATCCTAAAGAGTCTTTTCCTTCTGTTGTCATTAACTTCTGATATTTGTCTGTGCTGACATTCCTTTCTCCCATCTTAGTTCTTGGATGCTAACTAGAGCGTCCTTTCCAATAATCATTTTTCCCCTCTCAGATACTCTCTAGCTAGTTGCCTGCTGTCTGCGTATTACTGAGGCGATGAGCAAAGTGATTTTCCAGATGTGTTCATTGTAGTATCACAGGCACAAGGATCATTACATCTACTGGTTAACAGATTTGTCTACAATGTAAAACAGTGTCTTTCCTCAGTTCAGTCTTTCTCCCTTAGGAAGAATATCGTGTAATTGCCTGGAAAACCAGTTGACCTTAAAGTGATGCCCTTTTTTGACTATACCTCCCAGAATCCCTCAGCCTCACTATACAGGACAAGAGATTTTGGGTATTGCAGTCCAAAAATAACATTTCCAAGCTCTAAGGGAAAAGTCCTTTATTCCTTTAAGGCAAACAACCATTCCAGTGCAATGCCAAGACAAGATTAATTTCTGAAAATTATAGCCCTCAAGAAGACTGGTACTGGGTGCAGTCATGTTTCATTAAAACAGGGCTATGACTACCCAGATGTTCATGGACTAAAACTTCCAGCAGCATAGCTAACGATGAGAGATTCTGCAAACTGAATCCCAGCGAAATAAGAAGGTCACAGTTGCCTATGTTTGCATTAAATCAATAGAGAAATTGTTACAGAATTTAGTAGCAGCAAAGTTGCAAACTGTTGTGTTTACACTATATGCACTTAGTATGAAAAGGGACAAAAGAAGCTCATAGTGTGTTGTAGACATGAGTTGTTCCCTATCAATGTAATAAGTGTAAAATCAGGCGTGTTTCTCTGTTCAGGGACCTTGAAACAAATAATGTTATTTTCTGACATCAAAGTTGCTGATTTAAAATTAAAAAGATCAAAACTTTCACTTGGAAAGTTGTCTTACTCATTATTTATGTTCTACAAAACAATTGATTGACAATGTAACATGCTTGAATGTGTGTGCTTTATGTGGTTTTATGATAGAAAAAGGAAACTTGGCCATCCACAATATACAAACCAATTCAGTGGGTGTTAATAGCATTCTCCAGCCAAGAAAATGTGATGACATTGGTGTCCACAGCTTGCTTGCTTGCTTGCTTGCTTGCTTGCTTGCTTGCTTGCTTGCTTGCTTGCTTATTTATTTATTTATTTATTTACCTCTTGCTCACTTTGGAAATGTTTATAACTGATGGGTGTTACATAAATTGTGGAAATAAATACTTGGGGACAATTTTAGCTGTGTATTTTAAATATCAATTTGTATCCCTCAGTGTTTATTTGGGGCCCTGTTGTGTACGTACAGAGCTGGATAAATAGTGGTAAAGGAATGGATTTCTTCTTTGTGTTCATGGCATGCTTGCAGAAGTGAAGGGTCCAAGCTAGTATTTTGGTAGTATGGAGGCAAGAGGTGGTTGTCACTCCAAGGTAATGTGTCTAATGTTTATGCAGGCTTTCTGTAGCTGATGATAATTCTTATTTTCTGTCTTATTGTTGGATAGTTTCTGAACATTGGTTATCTTTCAGAATTGTTTTAAAATGGTTTATTACTTTTAGGCTGTAAACTGCTTCAAGATTTTATTCCATCAACCACAGTATGAACATAATGAAAGAAGGAATATGATTTGGGCATTTGTGGTGCTAGTTTTATACAGAGAATGTTGTATTGAGACTGGATGATACACAAACTGGCAAATCCTGAATACTTGATACTCTCTTACCAGACAGAGTAAAGAATAATAATAAATGTGTCATGACAGCCTGAGAGCCAGCATGGTGTAGTGGTTTGAGTCTTGGGGTAGATCTCTGGGAGACCAGGGGTAAATTCCTGCTTGGCGATGGAAACCCACTGGGTGACCTTGGATAAGTCTCACTCTCTCAGCCTCAGAGAAAGGAAAAGACAAGCCCTCCTCTAAAGAAATGTTGCCAAGAAAACCTTGTGATAAGGTTGCCATAAATCAGAAATGACTTGAAGGCACATAACAGCGACATGATGGCTTAAATACCCTAAAGGCACCAGTTCCTGTCTGGTCTTGGAAGCTTAAGCAAGTCAACTCTGGTTAGTACCTGGATGGGAGTCCACCAATAATGCCAGATACTGTGGGCTATGTTTCAGTGGAAGGAACTGGCAAAAACACCTCTGAGTATTCTTTCTAAAGAAAGCCCTATAAAATTCATGGGGTTGCCAAAAGTTGACAGGTACTTGAAGACACATACACGCATATGTGCCCTGGAACTGTTGAGTGAAATTCTGTGAGGATATACTGGTCTATGATAAGGAAGAAATAGAAAAGTAATGAAGTACATAATTCTTCTCAGTTTAGTGAAGGAGAGATATTCCATCCTCTTTTGAAATTGAGGAGAGGCTGTTTCTGCTTAGCTAATATCTAAGAAAGATCATGCCAACAAATCCAACAAGGAAGAAAGTAATGAGAAGAAACTCTATGCCCTAAATCCCATTGCTAATCATAGCTACAGTAGACCCCTTGTATCAGTTCCTGAATAAGTCAGCACTTGTGGTAATTCCATTATTTTAGGGGTGCAACTCTAGTTGGGACTAGCAATTAGATTTAGGCTTAAAATCATCCCTCCATATTTGCAGGGGTTAGGGGTTCAGGACCCCCACAAAAATGGAAAAACTGCAAATATCTGTAGGCCCCCTCAAACCATATTTAATTCACACAAAGAAGTACAATCTGAAGATTCAACCCACTGCAGATTCAGTGCATTTGAATCTGCAGTGGTGAGCATGCCAGCTGCCTGGTTCTGCCTTCAAGATGGCAGGGTTCCTTCACAAGGCAGAAGTATGCTCCTGCCTGGTTTTGCCACGGCTCCTCTGCTGCCCTGTGCCATTTTTAATAGGGACTTACAAGTCTCACCTCAAGTTTGCAGTCTCTCACAGTCTCGTTACTGGTCTATATTAAAAATGGCATAGGGGAGCAGTGGAGGCGGTGACAATCTGTGAATAATCAAATCTGCAAAAGTTAAATGCACAAATGCGGAGTGCATATTTTCCCCAATAGCACAATTACAGGGCCCGTACTTCTCAAAATCTTCAGCTTATTCTTTTATCCTGTACACGCCTCCCAACTTTGCCCGCATGCTAAACAAGCAAACAAGCAACCAGTCCTGAGGATGTACAGCTTTGCCAAAGGAGAAATTGGAGTCAGGGCTGGTTTTCCAGGTCCTTGGAGGATTAGAATGGGACAGCAAAGCAGTCATAACCCGTCTTTTCCTGGAGATCTTTTGACTTTTTAAGTCTCAAAGTTGCATAACTTCCAACTGTCCTAGCTTGACAGGAGTGGTTCCAGTTAATCCACTGCTGTCCCATATTCTCAGTTGCTTTTATAATGGTCCAGTTTCTCTCCTCTTTCCACTTTCCTCCTTTGTCCTTGGTTTACTTCAGTTGCTGCAAACTGAATTTAAAGTGGAAAAATAGTTTGTACTCAAGTTAATTGAACAGGTGGGGGGAAAAGGGGGCAAAGTCTTGCCCTTCCGTTAGGCTTTTTTGGATTTTCTTTTTTCTTTTCTAAACTCATTACAAAAATCCCAGGGTTTGTTTGCTTAAATTTGTAATTTTACAGGTCCTTCCCTGCTGAAAACTTCTCTCTCTCTCTGTCCCCCCCTCCCCCTCCTCCCCTCTAGGGGGGAGAGAGAGAGAGAAGTTTTCAGCGGGGAAGGACCTGTAAAATTACAAATTTAAGCAGACAAACCCTGGGATTTTTGTAATGAGTTTAGAAGCCCTCTCCCTCCCCCCCTTCTCTCTCCTCGTTTTCTGACCATGCTCTTTGGACCATGCTTTGATGTTGCTCAGTCATGTGTGTCTCAGTTTTCATCTGTGAAATGTTGGAGGATGTGAAGTTGTCAAGTGTGAGGCTATCTTAATAGAACAGATCTAGACAGAGCCAAAGAGCAAGATATCCTACTACAGTGATTCAAAGCAGCCCATGCCTTTAAAAATGCCTCTAAACTAGGGGTGGACAGCAGTGGCTCTCCAGAGGGTTTTTGACCCGCAGATAGCATGAGCCATTGATGACATCAAGAAGTATCAGAAGGGTGACCATTGCCCATTCCTGCTCTAAAGACATGGTCTACAAAAGGGTACAGAAGAACCTTAGTAGTGATTGTGGCTCTGAATACAACATTAGAATTGAAGCAGGATAGCAGATTTATTAGTCACCATGCTACATGTTGTGTGTTAATAAGTCCCACTAGTGGAACTATATGTGAAGCATGGCTAAAAATATCATATATGAAATTGCGGGGATGTCACTATTCTCTGCTTCCACTGAATTCACTGGGAATCTAACACCTGGGCCAGGATTTGTGAAGCCTCTTCCTGTTAAAAGTGGTGGCTAGCTGGGCTTTTGAAGAAGAGGACAGTGTATTCCTTGTTCTCTCCTTTTCTTCCAGTTTCTTCATCTATTTTGTTTCTTTCTTTGCTCCAGACGAGCTGAGTTTGCAAACAAGGACTCTCTCAAGCTGGAAGGTTGTTAGTATTGGTGCTTTTCCCAGTGGGAAGAGGGCCTCCCCCTCCATATGTTCTTGCAGTTGTTGGTACAGATACAAATGGTGCAGTGTTCATCAGACTGTCCAAGCTGGCTGCCTGACAGTCCTGCTTTTCATCTGGCCATTTAGGACAGTGGAGTGGGGGAAGTGCATTAGATAACTCATCAAAGAAGATGACTTCTTTTCCTGCAGGAACCAACACATGCTGTATCACATCACTGCCAAAGTTGGGGATGCAGAGGTTGTAATGTATTCTTGGCCATTTCATGTGCTGGTTTAAGGAGATGAACTTGATTTGCCAGACTTGCCTTGGTTTAAATGAAAATAGCCTCTGATCTCTTAGTGTGAAAAACAGTAACCTGTCCTCCAACTCTGTTAAATGGAATATTAATGAGAACCAGCATGGTGTAATGTGCTGGACTACAACTCTAGAGACCAGGGTTTAAATCCCCACTCAGCCATGGAAACCTACTGGTAGACCTTGTACAAGTGACACTCTCCCAGACTCAGAGGAAAGTGAAAGCAAATCTAAATAAACCTTGCCAAGAAACCTCATGATAGGGTTGCCTTAGGGTTACCCTAAGTCAGAAGCAACTTTTGAAAGCTCAGAGTAGCAGCAAATGCTTGACACTTACTCATCACCAAACAGTTAATTAGGAGACCATGACTGGCTCTTGTAACTGGTAACTTAAAAAGACTTCCCATAGCAAAAACTTACCATGTCTGAAATGCTTCATTACATCAGGAAAGGGCATGTACAACCATGCAGTTATTTAGCTTCATTTCTGAAACTGTTGAAGTTTTGTGTTCACTAGTGTTTGTTTGTTTTTTTAAACGCTCACTTGCAGGAAACTGGGTTAAAGCACTCTGTTTCAGGCAAATAAACCTTAGAATGTGTTGAGTCCTTACTTATGCCTATGCCAAAGAGTAGTAGGTTTTGAAAGCTGCAGTAGACCACTCTCATGACTCTCATTTCTGCTGCGTAGTATTTTCAGACAAATTACACAGTCAAACTGTAACCTTCATTAACATAAAAATCTGGAGAGAAATACAGTCTAAACTATCATAGTATTTAAGGAAGGATAAAATTATATACCTGCTGGTCAGGGCTAAATTGATTTCTAGGTTGAAAAGGGGAAACTGAAAGTTTCAGAGGTTAAAATCTGCAGTCTATGAAGCTCAGTTATACAGTGGTAAGAGCAGTGAAAGTCGAAGAATTTTTGGAGGGGGAGGAGAGGGAGGAATTACAAGTCTTGGAATTGTAGTCCAGGAAAGTAACTTTTGCAAGTTCTGGTCATACTTTGTATACTTTGCAATAATTACACCATAACCTGATTTTCAGTTTCTTAATTGATGAACATTTACACTTCCTGAACATCAAGATTTTCCAACTGAGAGGCTGTATGGAAATTAAGACATTTTAGCAAACAGATGTCCTTGTTGCAACTCTCACAGGTATTCTGAACAAACAAATTATATACTTAGAGTACTACAGTGACTTTCATCCTGTAAGCATTCATTCATACTGCATGCACTCCATCTGGGGCTTTGTTTCTGCCATCTGTGTTTCTGTTTTTTTCCTCCTCCCAACCCCTTTGATTGAATTCTGCCATTGTTTTTCTTGGATCCATATACATCACTAAGAATCTGGCCTCTGACCAAAGGAGGAAGACTTCCTATTTTTATAATAAAATGAGAGTGTTGTTGGCTTGTGTAATCAGAATAATGGTACCCACTGCTGGAGATCTAACTACTAGTAATGGTGTAGAACTCAAAGACAAAAAAGATTGTCTTCACTAAATGTGAGAGAGCATTCAGCACTGATATGGGTGTCAATGCAAGGAGGAGGATGAAGATATTTCCTTGGAGAAGATTTCTGGCAATTAAGGAAGTCAACATCACATCATCATCTGTCATCACTGTCCAGATCTGCATTAGCACTCAATCAAAGAGCAAGTTGTAGAATACAAAGGAAGATGTTGTAGGAAAGGTATAGATTGGGTTTGAGATGACAGAAGCTTGATTCCATCTGATTTACTGCTTAGTCAGATATAATTGACTCCCAGAAGCTGTAAAGTGTCAGTATTGGATAGGGCTTTCCATCTCACTCTGTGGGGAGCCTGACGCTTTGAGTCCTGCTATACCATGGAATTCTAGTCTTACTCTTTGTAATTATGGGCCATTCTCCATCTGTTTACTGTTTCAACTGTACTGATAGTTCTGCTTTGTTTACCTCTTTCATTCCAATTCTGTGTAAGGAAGAATATGGTTTTGCTGGATTGGATATACTTCTTCTCCTCTTTCCTTGCTGTGGTGTTTATCTTTAACAATGTAATGGAGTGAAAAGCTGCAGTAGCCTATAGTTGTTGAAGGTACATATTCCTTGTCAGAAATATGACACCCTTCATAGCATAAAACTCCTCTTCAACCTTCTGTCTCATAACAGGCCAACAGGACCTAATAGAAATGGCAACCCATTCCTTGCTTCAGTGGGTCTGATCTAGCTGGAATTAACAAATAGACTTAGGCCACTGCCTTTTGTTCATTTTTAAATTATTAGTGATTTTAATATTCTGAGAGACAAACGTTCATTTCTGTTTACTCTTCCCATGCTGAACATCACAAATTTAAAAAAAGCCATCCTCAGTAGCTGCTTACACATCATTTCCATCCCAGCTTACACATCTGCACACCAAACTCAGAAACTTTGTGCCTATTTTTTTTTTTTAAAAAAACAGCCTTTCTTTTCATTTCTTGAGCTTTGGTAAGGCATCATTGGCTCCTGTGCAAAACGTACTTGTGAAGGAATTCCTGAAATATTATCGCAGTAGGTCTGCCATCTACTGATTGTTCTCTCCAACCTGTCACTGCATTTTGATGATCATACTTAATTTGCTTGTGCATTTTGCTTGGCCAAAGCACCTCATGCATTCTAAGCCTTCCTTTTTCTTTTTTTCAAAGACTGTTGTGCTTGTGAAATGTAATTAGATATGAATGAAAGTATATGCATTCCTTCATCCCATTGGATTGCCCTGATATTGCTCAAAATGAGCAGCTGATTCATTATTCTGTTGACTAAAAACACAAAGGGAGTGCATAAATCCTGACCTGTGAGAGCCAGTGCTTTTCAGCCACCCACCCATCTCTCCTTTTCCATTCAGGAAGCTGGCTTTGTCCTCTTCATTCTTCAGCCCCAGACCTTGTCTAGACTTGCTAAAACAGCCTGGGGGGCTACTACTGACCTACTCAAGCAGTGACCTGAAAAGGAGGGGCTGTGCTTACCCTGATGGAAAGAATTCCATTCCAGTGAGTGCTGGGATGCCCTTTGGGTCCTTCAGCTGCTGGGAAGATGGACCTTAGGGGAAAATGGCAGCTGCCACTCCATCCTAGAGCTCTGCAGTGACCGAGCAGTATCCTTCACTTGAGATGGCTTGATTGACAACTCAAAAGATGGGCTTTTCCACATGGCCTATCAGGACATTGTCAGCAAGATTCTCTTGCTGAAGCTGTGGAGGATGTTATTAGCTGCCTCTGGCCTCCGTCCTTCCTGGTTATCCCAAAGAAGCGTAAGGACAGTTGTCAGGCTTTGTTGGAAGTCATTTCCTTTAGCTCTTATATGGAAGGGATTAGAGATGTTGCCCCCCATTTAGCAATTCTTTTATTCACTCTTGTCATTAGCTCACCTGTTTAAGGGGCAGGCCATGGCATTCATAAGAAAGTAGGGTCCTGATTCTGCAACTTGTGGGCTAATAGCGTAGAAGGAAGTGCTTTGGGGAACCTTGGCTTAAATTAATACTGTACACATAATGAGGCTATCTGGTTTTGTGTTTGAAAGTAAGTAGGGGATGGAGTGAGGTAGGAAGAATCTAGCAGCAGCTCTGGGACTGATTTATGTTAGTTTGAGCTTTCAAGGATATCAATCCACTCCTTCAGAGGGATTGACAGAATAATATTACACCAGAGGCACATGTGTGGATGTATGTATGTATGTGTCTTCAATTCACCTGTTGCCTTACGGCAACCCCATAAGAGGGTTTTCATAGGAAAGGATTACTCAGAAATGTTTTTGCCGGTTCCTTCCTCTTAAATTTAGCCTACAGCACCTGGTATTCACTGGTGGTTTCTCATCCAAATGCTAGCCAGAGATGATATGGCTTAACTTTCAGGATCAGACAGGGTCTGTTTCCTGTAGGGTATTTAGAGCCCCCAAACACAGGTATTTAAGCATAATTACTGCATGATAAAGAGCCGTTATGGTGTAGTGATTTGAATGTTGGACTAAGATTCTGGAGACCAGGATTTGAATTCTTGCTTCTCCCATGGAAACTTAAACTTACTGGATGATCTTTGGAAAGTCACCTTCTCTCAGCCTCAGAGGAAGGAAGTGGTAAATCTCCTTAGAATACATCTGGCCAAGAGCACCCCGTGAGAGGGTCTTCATAAATTAGAGTGACCTTGAAGGCATGTAAGAACAACAACACAGTGTGATAGCTACAGAAACTCATGCCAAAATAAATCAGTTTCAAAGGTGCTACTAAATTCTTTTACCCCTACCCCTTTGAAGACTATTTGTTATGTAGCTTGTCTCTAAAGATGCCGTAGAAAACACTGAGAAAATTTAAGTTCCCCTCCTTAAGTGTTTTTGGGGACCTTTGTAAAAACAGCTACTTTGGATAAATCTCCCCTTCTCAAAAAAATCCTTTTTTCATTTTTAAAAAATATCTCCATCCATGACTACAACAACATAGACTTTACAAACTATGAGGATACTGCTTTAAAAATATAGCATGGGGAGGGGGCAATGATATGACTGAAGGGGTGGGGAAAGGCAGGAGTTATTTTTTTTAATTTTTGATTTAGTCCCCGGTTCTGTGAAACACTAGAACTTTTGAGAGGGTGTAGTCCCCAGCTCCATGTAGCAGTTGAACTTCAGGGAGTCAAAATGTGTCTGTATGTTTATTTAGCTGCTCAGAGTTTGACCCGGATATTGAGTCTTTGTTAATATACTGACTTCATTTGGCTGTAGAATGCTAAGGATCCTTAGAGAACAAATAACTGTGAGCCCACACTATGTTCATCCCTTCCATTCCTCTTGCCTCCCATACACTATTTACCTCAGTACAATATATGTGCCAATAAAGCTTATTTGTTTGGAGTGTGGAGGCAAAGTACTATGAGATAAGTGGACTTGCTGGGGAGCACTGATACTTAAAGTGTACCAAAGATTGATAGCTCAGCTTATATAGCTCAGTTTCAGCATCTTAGATACTTGATCTCTTCCCATCTTCTTGGCTGTTTTTTTGTTGTGGGTGGCTTATTTTCCGTCTTTCTGTGCACTAATCATCTGTCCTAGTCAGCCAGAGAATAATGTTTTGAAGATATTGCATATTTGGAAAGAGGAGAAAGGGCCAAGTTGAGGAAGGGAGGGAAGGAGGATCAATTTTTTTCATCTGTTCATTTGTAAATTCCTTCCAACTTCTTTTGCATTAATCTGTAATCTATCAAAAGAAAATCCATATGCACATTTATACTTAAATAGTATCAAAATACCTATTTTTGAATATGTTTTATCACAAAAAATGCCCACACAAATATCTCAAACTGCACATATCTAAAAACACATTTCATCTCAAAATCAGACTTTGGTACAGTTTTCTGACCCAAGAACTGCATAGTCAAATTATGAGAAGTGCATAATCCACACGATAATTACTGTGTAACCTACAGGTTAGTTCAGGATATGGATGAGGTCAGTCTGCATGAGAAGTCAAGAGATTCCTCAACTATCCTTAATCAAAAGCTCTTTTAAGGGAAAAGGAGGGCAGAAGAGGAACAAAAGAAAATTAGGTTGGATGGATAATAAAGCGATGAAGTATTTGAGAGGGGGATTGAGCCCTTATTAATTAGACTGCTTCTAATTAATAAGTGGCAAGAGGAATCAATTTAAGAAGCTGGGTGGGAAGTGCATCTTGTAGAGAAATTACCATAATTTCTCATTTTTCTGGAAGGACTTTTAGCTCTCTTGCAGAATGTCTGTGGCAGGTTTCCTCTGTATAAATTCTTTTTCCCTCTGTAATACATATGTGAGAGGGAAAGGGATTTGTCAGAACTCCTGGCTGTAAGTGAAGAAGGAGGGCTTGGTCTCACTTAAAGCAACTGAGGGTGTATCCATGCTGCAGAATTATAACAGCATGATACCACTTTAACTCCCATGGCACCATCCTGTGGGGTCTTGCAGCTTGGTTTGGTGAAGTATTTGGAATTCTCTGCCAAAGAATACTAGTCCATTCCCCCAGACTACAGTCCCCAAGCTACTGTTTTGATCGTCAGTCCCTCTCTTTTCAAGGTAACGTGTGCCTTCAAAATAGTTCACCAGACTGTAGGTCCCACAATGCCATAGCAATGCCAACGAAAGTAGTATCAAAGTGCTATAATTGTGCAGTGTGGCAGTACTCTGAGTCTGTAGGGGACTCTGCTTAGAAACCTGTACAAGCAGTATAAGTAAAAGGAGATGAGTCCAGAAAACATGGTTGATGTAGCTCATCCATGTTTCCTGTTTTGCTCCCCAGGGATATGGAATGGAAACTCTTTTTCTTGTGTGCATGCCCCTCCCTTTCTCAGTTATGGATGTTCTTTGAAGCACATGGACAAATTGCCATAGCCATGAGTAAGCTTTTGAGAAGTAAGAGGCAGAACTTTTCCTGGCGTTTGGATACTGTGATGGGAAAGCTTTTACGTTTTCAGTTTTTGCCTGTCACACCATTCTTCATGGCATGAAACCTCTGTCATAAAAGAAGGTGCAGTCCTCTTGAGAAGATTTAGTCTCCTGTTCTAATTCTAATCTTCATGTCAATTTGATGCAGTCATTTACTCATTAACACAAATGTAGATATGTAGGACAATTTGCTTGATGTCTGAATGTCTTAAGGCTGCAAGTGTACATGAGAAGCTGGATGGAGTATTTAGTTAGAAGCTCAATCACCCCACCTGTCCTAAATCTGATTTTTTTGAATGATTGTAACTATATGAAGTGCCTAGACCAGGAGTGTACAGACTGGTAGATTCTTCTGTTCCTTTTACTGGAACTCTGGAAGATCTGCCAAATGGAATATGCACTTAGAATAAGAGAACTATGTGCTAAACAGTTTATTTTGAGTACCAGAACTGTATTGAGCTAGTAGTCCTTCAACAACAACAACAATCCACTGCTAGTTAGCCCCTCTCCAGGAAATCTTCTTATCAGCAATTTGCGAAGGGAGGGGGTCTAGCAGAATCTCAGTGCAGCTCTGTTACAACAGAAACAAGATCTGCTACAAAATGTAGGCCTGTGATTCTAACATCATCACTTTTCCTCTCCTGTATGTTTTTTTAAAAACATCTTTTGCCCAATGAAGAAGCTAGTGGAATTTTGAAAGCTTGCCTGATGTGTTTTGTGCTTTTTAGTTGGCCCAAAAAAGGATATTGCTGTTTTGTAGATTTTGGATTTTGAAGTATAAGAGATCTAATAGAAGAGCCTACCCTGTCCCTTTCTTCTTTCTTTCCTTCCCTAGTCAGATTCATAGTCATACCTACTTGACAACCAAACCCAGAATGGTTTGTTAGAAGAGTCAAGTACCCACTGTGGTTCTGATCACTCATATCTGCCTTATGAGGAGCAATAAGATCATGCCTCTTCTGCAAATTTCTCTGAAAAGGAAATGAAAAAGGTTACCCTTACTTCTTCCTGCTGTTACCACTCCTTTGTCAGATGGCCCATATTATTTTGTCTGGAGCATTGTGAGTTGGGAAGTCAAAAGTGACCATAGATAGCCCACTTGGGTTTCATTGCTTATGGCTGGTGATGGGACAAGGAAATGATGATAGCTGGGGCTTATGCCATCATAAATGGTGGAAGTCCTGTTTACTTGTCTGAGGGATAAAGATTCTCCCATCTGGACGGATGAGTTCGCAGATGCTAACATGGGGAGAGAGGTAGAGGAGATAGTAGTAGTAATATCAAGAGGGACCAGCCAGATGCTCTGTGAGAGTTCCGGTTCAAATTTTCATGCCCTAGAATCCAGGCTTACAAGTGCAAATCCCACAAAAGCAGAAATGCAGACTTTCCCCTCCACATCATTGCACTAGGCATTCTCTGTATCAGCAGGTTCTAGTGATGGGTGAAAATGCACCATGTTAAACCAAAGCATTCCCTTCTGCTTTCTTTAACAATCTTCCCATACTGTGCTTTACAACAGGTTGTGGGCTGGCATTGGCAGTGGCACACAGTAAATGTCATACTGTAGAAATCTGTTAATCCTTAAACTAGCATCCGCCAACTTCCTGCTTCAACACCTGTCCTGAGGAAACACCACTCTGACTTTCTGCCCACCCCAATCCTGAACTGACTGATGATAGAGGAATAAAGTATTAGCTGCAGTATATCCAACACTGCTACTTTTTTCCCTTATGAATCCTCTGTGGTTCAAGGAAAGGAGTTGTGCCTATTTTATCTCTTATCAGTTTAACCATTCACTGGCAGATAAACAGAATTAGCTCCTTCATTTAATTAGTAGGTCACATGTCAGTGAGAAATCAATTGTACTTCCATCAGTTAATAGGTCACCAGAGTTCTAATCTTTTCTTATTCTAAGTACTGAATCCTGTGCCTGGTGCAAAATTTAAGGCATGGCATGGAATCTCAAGAATGCTTTTGTTTTAGAAACATAGCTTTTTCTTCATGGTCATGGGGGGATAGATTTTCTTCCATTGTAGATTGTTCTAGTTGTAGCTCATTTGGTTACCAGACTACCCAACATTTAAACATATTATTTTTAATTATATCATTCCTTGCTATCAAAAAAAAAACCTTCTGAAAAATCTTAACGATTGGGTTCAGAATAAATCAGTGTCAGGAATCAGTGCAAAAGGTTTTCTAGTCTGGAGCTTTCACTGCACAAGGAAGATGGCTTTGATATTGTTATTTGGAGATTTAGTTGGCAAGTTACTTCCCTGCAGGTAGACCAAACAATTGTAAACTGGATACATTGACATGAATGCCATGTAGTGAATGGATATTTTCTTGGTACATAATAACATTTGGAGTAAATAAAATGGGATCCAAACAGACTGGTTTGTATTGAGAAGCTGGGGATTTTATTGAAAAAAAAAATGATGAAGACTGGCCACATGGACTCTTGGACTCTGGGAGTTGTAGTCCAAAAAAAAAAAAGTGCAGCTTTCTCAAGCTTTGTGTTAATCGAGTGGAGGAGGTCCAGTGCAGTTCACAAAATCTATTGTAGCCCTTGTCCTTAAGGAGGGGTGGCCAAAGGATGGATCCAAGGGCCAGTTTCCTGTCCTGGCATCCTCCCCCAGAATACACAGGTTGCCAGGGGAATTGACTTTGTTTAAAAGTGAGTCACTATTCCTGGAGGCTTCCAGAAGAGGCTCTTTCTGTCTGTCTGTCTGTCTGTCTGTCTTTCTCTCTTTCTTTCTTTGGCTAGGAAAAAAAGGCAATCTGGTGGGTCAGCAGCTGCAAAAATGCTGTTTCTTCTTCAAAATAACCACATGAAATTTTGTACAGAATAAGTTCCAAACTGCAAAGGTTCACATCAGTCTTGGATTCTTCTTTTCTCAGGGTGTTTGGCCACTTAAGAAACATGTTTTTGACCATTTTTCTAATATTCTTGACATTCTCATTAAACAAAACAAAACTCAGGTGTGAACTTTCCACAGCGTAAGTGTTGAACAGTGAATAGTTTTGAAATGTGCAGCTGAAAGAAAATTGCTAAAGTTACTAATTGCTTCTTCCGTGGATGAAGTTGGCAGAGAAGTGTTTGTTGTTGTTGTTGGTGGTGGTGGTGGTGGTGTGTGCCTTCAAGTTATTTCCAACTTACAGTGACCCTAAGGTGAATCTGTCACATGGTTTTCTGGGGCTGAAAATGTGTGATGTGGCCAAGGTTACCCAGTGGGTTTTCATGGCCAAACAGAGAATCTGGTCTCCTGGGTTGTAGTCCAATGTTCAACCATTAAACCACGCTGGCTCTTTTAGCAGAGAATTATATCCCTGTGTGTAAGACCCACATCAAAGTGGTCAGATGTATATAGCCTTTTTAGAAATAAATTCTTGGCAGACATGAATCTATGCCATTTTTACAATGAAGTTTTCGCTGCTCTTTTTGGAAAATGATATATGAAGCACCAGGGAAAAAGTGAATGAAACTTATTTTATTTTAAGAAAAGGAAAACAAGATTTCCCTTCCTTACCTCCAGCACCTGCTCCTCCCAGACTGTCCCTTAGGAAAGAACCTTCTTCTGTTCTTGGTGTTCCTGAGCTTCTGTCCCATGTGGGAAGACTGGCAACAGTTCCTCAGTCTTACCATGTCCCTGGTTTTGTTTCCTGGACTTTCTAAATGAGACTGTTTGGCACCAGTCTTCTGGCTGTCATGCTTACATCCTGCTCTGTGTTGTCAGAGGTGATGATTGAGCTGAAAAATTCAGTTCCCATGTCTGAACACTGCCAAACACACTGGGTTCTTTTTCCGATGGGATTCTGCCCATATTTTCATGTTTTCTCTGTGACTAGCCTGATTGTGAGTAAGGCAGTAAAAGTGCTTGAAAATAACATCTTTTCAGAATAAAGCAGAACATCCTTCTACCCACCCCACACCATCAAAGAAACTTCCAATCTATCAATGCTTGGGCTGAGAATCTCTTCATCATTAGTGGAGTGTAAATATATGCCACCTGCCAATCTCAGGCATGTGACTGATGAGATCTTAGCTATGCCGGGAACTGCACATTACCTAGAAAGTGCAACTGCTTAACATCAATGTAGCTATGAATCCTCAACTATAGTTAGGATACTCCTGTTCTCCCTAGAAAATGCTGACACTTGCTAATGGTTTTTATGTTAGAGTAGTGCATCAAGAAGATTCCGGCCTTGGTTTCCTTTCATGTGCTGGTGGGAACAGGGAGGCTGGTGCCTAGTGCTTAATGTTAACTCCATGCTGATTGCTGCTAACTGTTGCTGTTTCCTCTGTGTTTCAGCTGGGATGAGAGCAGTTCCATCAGCAGTGGCCTCAGTGATGCCTCAGACAATCTCAGCTCAGAAGAGTTCAATGCCAGCTCCTCCCTCAATTCATTGCCTTCCACCCCTACAGCTTCCCGCAGGAACTCTGCCATAGCGGTATGTAGCCCAAATACTCATAGTACATTCAGAAACTACTTTTATTTTTCCAGCGGATTTGGAACTGGAGAAGGAATCTGGATGAAATCAGTGCTTCATGTCTCTCAAATGTAAACTAGTTATAGTGCAATGGAAGAACATTAGGCTTTATTAAGATTTCATTTCTTTTGATACACATTGACTTTTTATATTGGATATGTATGTGTTTGTGAATACATAGGCATGCATGCATATGCATGCACACACTCACTCACACACACACACACTTAGGAGAATATGAAGCCATGTTGTAGCTACTATGAAAAACAGGAGGGAAACAGGTATACTTTCTCCTATTTATAAAGCTACTATATGCTGCAGCAGTTGTGGAGCCCATGATGAACAAAGGGCTGCAGTTCAGTGCTGGGACATAAGTTTTGGTTCAAATAATAGATTGAGACTTGGGAGAGCTAGGTTCAAGTCCTCACCGAGCCATGAATCTCACTGGGCGAGCTTGGGCCAGGTATTCTTTCTCAGCCTGACCCTAACATGTAGGGCTATTATAAGGATCAAGAAAGCATGTGGAAGCCATATACACACTCTCAAACTCATTGGAGGAAAGCTTAACAAGTAGTCATAAATTTGCATACAGGAGACCTAAGGTGCAGTCTTGGGCGTCTCTCTCTAAAGAAGTTCAGGTAACAGGTGATAGAAGGTATCTTTATCTAAGGTATTGGAGAATCACTGCTGGTCAGAATAAACAGTATGGGGTGAGATGGGCCATTAGTCCTATTTGGTGCAAAAACCCTTTCCTATATATTTAGGAGGCTGTAGAGTAATGTGTTGTGAGGGGATCGAAAGTACCAAACTGACTCCATCCCATTGTGGTCTCTTCCCTGCAGCTGCGCACAGACTCTGAGAAGCGATCACTGGCAGAGAGTGGGCTGAACTGGTACGGTGAACCAGAGGAGAAAGCTCAGAAAAAGATGGACTACGACAGCGGGAGTCTGAAAATGGAGCACAGCTCCTCCAAATGGCGACGGGAGCGCTCCGAAAGCTGTGATGAGGCTCCTGCCAAAAGCGGGGAGCTGAAAAAGCCTGTCAGTTTGGGCCCACCAGGTTCCTTGAAAAAGGGCAAGACTCCCCCTGTGGCAGTGACCTCACCCATTACCCACACAGCCCAGACTCTCAAAGTGGCAGGTGAGGCTGGAGCCAGGAGTGTAGTTGTCTGTTTACTTTGTGTTCTTCTGGTGAGGCATTGAGGGACTCAGAATTGTGCTCATGACATTGTGGGCTTGCAGCACAATTAAATCAGAGCATGAAGAAGACACTTTTTGGACTACATTTCCCAGAATTTCTCAGCCAGAATGTTGACTGAGGGATTATGGGAACTGTAGCCCCTCAACACCAAAGGGGGCTTTGGATGATATATTTGATTATTCTGCATTTGTGAGAATACTCTTAAATTGTACTGTTGCAGTTGTAATTGACTGCTTTATGCTAGCTTGAGGCTGTGGAACCTGCAGCCTTCTTGATACTGATGACCTTTTTCTGTCACTACTCATCATCACCAATGTTTGCAGGGACTGATGGAAATTAGAGTCAAACAATATCTTGGCAGGCACAAGTTCTGCAGCCCTGTACTAGTTAGAAGCACAGTTGCTCCTTCAAATCAAGGTTGAGCGTTGACATCTGTGGCTACTAATGCCTATGGCAGATTATCTTTTGTGCTGAGCAAATGGAACTCAGCAGTAGTGGCTGTACTGTCTTGCACATGCATCCCTGAGACTTTTTCATGTTTACTTCCAGTCATTGCTTCCTGTTGGAGTTCAGAGAAAGAGAGTTGGGTTTAGCAGTCAGCAAACTTTCAGCACTGTGCTTTCATCAACTGTGTGTCTTTTACCTTGAGTATGATAGATGGAATATTGAGAGATTTTGAGTTAAATATACCTTTCCTGCTAAAAAGGAAAGAATCTGGCAATTACAGCGGAGTCTCCAGCATAGGAAAGTCTCTCTTTTCCTCTTTGTTAGAGGGGGAAAATACACCAGAACTGTATGCCATTCCCATGCTCTTGCTTTTTACATTATTAACCAAGCCAATATTTGGAGTAAGTTCACTGAGGAAAAGCAAAATAAGTACAATAGAGGACGAGAGATCCACAAACAATATAGGAATCATGTTGGGCCCATTATGAAGAGCTCCTGTAATCCATTCAGTATAGTTAACAGTAGAAGATGTACCTTTTTATTACATAAAGAAGTTGGATGCAGAAATGCCCTCTCGTTTTAACAGTTTCAGACTTTTTTGTTTTCTGATAGGATACTTTTTGATTCTTTTTTTCAGGTAAACCTGAAGCAAAAGCAACAGACAAGAGCAAGCTGTCTGTGAAGAATGCTGGCCTGCAGCGCTCTTCTTCTGATGCTGGCCGGGATCGGATTTCAGATGCCAAAAAGCCTCCATCTGGGCTTACACGAACCACTACTTCTGGTTCTTTTGGATACAACAAAAAGCCACCTCCTGCAACTGGCACTGCCACAGTGATGCAAGCTGGTGGATCAGCCACGCTTGGCAAGATCCAGAAGAATTCCAGTATCCCAGTCAAACCAGTCAATGGCAGGAAAACCAGTCTGGATGTTTCTAATGCTGGGGAACCTGGTTTCATGGCCCCTGGGGCCCGCACCAACATCCAGTACCGGAGCTTGCCACGCCCGGCCAAATCGAGCTCCATGAGTGTGACTGGTGGGCGTAGTGGTCCTCGGCCTGTCAGCAGCAGCATTGACCCCAGCCTCCTCAGCACCAAAGGGGGCATCTCTGTCTCTCGACTCAAGGAGCCTTCTAAAATTGGCACAGGTCGGAGCACACCAGTGCCAGTGAATCAGACGGACAGGGAGAAAGAGAAAGCCAAAGCCAAAGCTGTGGCACTGGACTCTGACTGCGTCTCACTCAAGAGTATTGGCTCCCCTGAAAGCACCCCAAAGGCTCAAGGTGGCCAACAGACTCCTGTCAAAGTGGCTGAGCTGCCACCAACACCACTCAGGTAGGAGCCATGCGTGTTTCTCAAGAGGCCTGAAGCCTGGCTTGTTTTCTCCATTTAACATAGAGTTCTCAGACTGTACATAGGGAGAACTCTTCCCATCCCTTACTGTGGGGACAAGAAAGTTTACCATTTGGTCTCCAGAAGGGTATTATTTATTAATTAAAATATTTCTATCCCAACCTATGTGGTGGCATCTGAGGGCAATGTACAAGTAAAAACAGTGTAGACAATTCAAAGCAATTGAAACAAGTTGAAACAGCATAAAACAGTGGTTCTTAACCTGGAGTCCAGGTACCGCCAGGGGTCTGAAGTGCCCTCACAGGGGGACTGTGAAAGGCTCAGCCCATCTTCTCCCCACAATGGAGTGGCAATGTAACAGGAACCAAGTCAAAAAGAGGCAGGCTGGCCAGGCCTACATGTTGCCTGCCATGTGGCTGCTCCACATGGTAGGAAGCAGGCAAGCTCAGCAACTGAGTGATAGCAGAGCTGACAGCCAGCTGGCCAGTCAGTATTTGCCCTTCTTCTCTCCCTCTCTCTCCCATCTCTCCTTTCCAGTAGAAAGCAGACCAGTGTGCTGTCAGAAACAAACAAAAACCCCTTTTTTGTCTTCTTTACCAGGAGGAGAGGAGATTGAGATAGGCAAAGGAAAGAGGGAGGGAAAAAAGGCAAAAGGGGGAGGGGTTGAAGGCAAAAAAGAGGGATTGAAGCAACCCCTCTATAAAAGAGTCCAAGCATGCCTCCTCATTTCCATTCATAAATGCACATGCCTTTGTCTGAACCGAGTGGTGGCTTATTTTGTCAACAGTGATCCTTCACTCCAACTTCCAGTGTCTTGGCAGAGGATGGCACGTGCAGCAGCAGTGCTCCTCTTCTCTCCACTCCTTTGGCCCCACTCCTCCGTGCTATACTTTTTCAGAGGCATCGAGGATCCCACTTGGAGTGGGGGCAAATGGGGAGCACCACTACAGTAGGTGCCACCCCCTGTGAAGACACTGAAAGTTGGAGCAACAGATTGCCATTGGCAAAATAAACCATCACTCTTTTCAGACAAAAGCATGTGCATTTGTGAATGGAAATGAGGGGGTACACTTGAGGTCTTTTATGCAGGAGTTGCTTCAACTCTCCCTTTTTTTTAACCTTTTCCCTTTCCTCTCTCTTTTGCCTGTCTCAGTATTCTCTCCTACTGGTGAAAAAAGGCAAACAATAGAGGATGTTTGAGCATTTCTGATAGATGGAATGACTGGAATAGAAGGGAGGGAGAGAAAGAGAGAAGAAGGGCAAATGCTGGCTGGCTGGTGGGGCCTGCACATTGCTGTTCAATACACAATAGCCTTAAACTGATGGAGAGAAGCAAGAGAAAAGTCTTCCCTCCCCCTCCAGTGCCTTTCAGGGAAGTGTGTATTTATTTATTTGATGTTCAACCATGGAATAAAGAGACCAGGCACAAAGTTGGGTTAACTAGAGGCCACTTTATTTTGATCTGTTTTAATTGAATTGCATTAGCCTGAAAGATACAAGAGGGTGGGAGCAACATGACATGGGTCCAGCTGATGCCAGGGTCACAACATGACAACCTGCTCAGCATATTCATGGGTGATAACACCTGAGCCCCAGGGACAGACCAAATTAATTTGGTTGCTCCCGAGTCCAGCATCTTGGAAGGTTACCCAGGGACTCCCACCCAAGCAGCAGGGCTCTAAAAGTGAGAGCCTTATTCCTGGGTTAACCTCAAGGGTAGCCTCCTTCACCGACCTCCTGGGGCACAGGGCCCTAAAGAGGTGGTTCTGGAGCCTGACCCTACACCAAAAGGATGCCAATAGGTGATCACTGAAGAGTTATTATCCCCCATTATCTGCCCAAGAACAACCTATTTCATGACACTACCCAGAGCCAATTTTCCCAATTCCATCAAATGCAGTATGGGATAGGCAAAAAAAAAAAAAAAAAAAAACTGAAAAAAGAGGGGGGAAATTCCTGTCGGGCCCTGAAGCAACCAGATTAACTCACACTACATTGAGAGTGGGAGGGTGGGTCAACGTCAAAGACCAAATGGCACGTATAGGGGGCGAACTGATTCACTGTATCCTTTGCCCCTATCACATGTCTTGATTTGGCGCTTAGTGCCAATCAAACTTAACACTCTGGTCTCACTCCATGGAGACCATCAAAAGTTTACTCTCTCCTGCAGCAACGTTCATCATGCAAGTCAGGTAAATATTCTCCTTTCTCTCCCAGTTTAAAGCAATTTTAAATAAATATTTGATACACTTAGAGTTTTAAATCTTGAGTTAAGTCTTCAGGGTCTGTGGTAACAAAAAATATTTTTAAAGGGTACCCCTGGTAAAGAAAAGGTTAAGAACCAATTGTTTAAAAGGCTGAAACAGTTAAGAAAAAATAGATTTTGAAAGAAATAAATGAGTCCTTCAAAGCTTTAATAAAAAGCCATGTTTTGACTTTGAGCCAGAAAGAAGCCAACGTCAGTGCAGGTCAGACCTTCTGAATGATTAAAATGCTCACAGCAATCCACAGCAAATCAAAACAGAAAAGTAACACTACTGTCAGCACCTTCACAGATACAGTGTGAATGTGCGGGGCCTTCTCGGTGGCCACTCCCAGGCTCTGGAACTCTTTATCCAGAGAGGCTAGATTGGCACCCTTGCTGCTGTCCTTTCATAGGGAGGTGAAGGCCTTTCTGTTTTGGCAGGCCTTTGATAGCTGATTGCTCAGGACAAAAAGGGCCTTTCACAATGTGCTGCACTGCTTATTTGTTGTTTTCTTTTTGATTGTCTTGCTTTGTTAGTTTAACTGTTTTTTTAATTTGTGTATGATATTAATGTTAAAGCTGAATCTATTTCAACCTTTGTAAGCATCCTTGAGAGCCAGCATTGTGCAGTGGTTTGAGCATTGGACTACAACCATGAAGACCAGGGTTCAATTCCCCCCACTGGGTGACCTTGGGCGCATTGCACATTCTCAGCCCCAAATAACCCCATGATAGGTTTGCCTTAGAGTTGCCATATGTTGAAAACAACTTGAAGGCACACAACAACAACAGTAGCAACAGCAACAACAGGAAGTGTCTTGGAGTCCTGGACAGGAGAAAAAGCAGGGTATAATTACAATAACAATAACAACAACAACAACAGTAATATATTTCTGCTGAAGAAAAATAGTACCAGTTTCATCAAAAGTGAATAAAGCACGAATAGCAACAACATTATCTATCATTTAGCTGTCACTGCTAGCTAAAACAAAATGAAAATCCTTTGATCTTATTAGCCAGCAGCGGCAGCAAATAGGTAAGGCCTTTAAAAGAGTTTTAGAGGAAGGCAGAGCCAGTTGTCAATCTCAGGTGGTAGTATGATGAGGGTGAAATGTCTTCTGGCCTAGACAGCAAGCAGACCTGTCTCTTCTGGTTGATGAGATGGATGTCTGTGTGCTGTCTCTGCCATAATTTCAGTTGCGCTGAGGGAATGAACTCCGGTATACTTAAATCCAAAGTCACGGGGCGTGAGGTATATTTCTATATAGAGCCATTACAAACAACTTTTCTAGGCAGATCTAACTCAAACCCCAAAATCCTAATTATTCAAACTACCAGTTAGAAAAGGGAAATAGCATCAGAGTTGCCCCTTGATTCTTGACTGCAGTGGACTAACTTGTTGGGACAGTGCAGTGACCTCCACATAGAGAGATTTCTTGCTATAATCGTAAAGGTTTCAAATGCAAACTGTTTATTCTGGCTCAGAACTTTGGACCTGATACACCTCACATCAGCATGATAAATCTGTGACAGGTGAAAATAACTTTTATGAACATGAGATGCTAGAGTCCTGCTAGGTTCTTGAGGCTTCACCTCCCACTCTGTACAGGATTTGGAATGATTTCACTGTCTCTTGACTGTTGTGGGAAGGCGTGTGCATGTTGGTATGGCTAGAAGTCTGTACAATCCATTCCTCCAAGTTTCCTGGTCAGAATTGCTAGGAGCAGGATCTTAAAATGAAAGCTGCTGTTCCCATGGTTACGCTGTCAGGGATCTTAATTCGGGTTTTATTTTTCATGGTACAGTTTATATTTGACAATGAATGATGTGTTCTTGATTATGCAGAATCCTAGACCTCTGCTCATAACTGTATACTGAAACTCTGCTGCTATCCTGCAGGTCAGCTTCCAAAAGCTATGTAAAAGCCCCTTCTTTGGCCAACCTGGACAAAGTAAACTCCAACAGCCTGGACCTTCCTTCTTCAAGTGAGCTCCACCAGATGCATGGTGGCAAACTGCAGGAGACACACCCAACTTCGGTGAATGTGGGCAGCCACCTTACATCGTGCTTCACGCCAAGCCCTGCTCCCGTCCTTAATATTAACTCTGCTAGCTTTTCCCAGGGCCTGGAGCTCATGGGTGGCTACAGCATTCCCAAGGAAACTCGCATGTACCCCAAGCTTTCGGGCTTACACCGGAGCATGGAATCCTTACAGATGCCTATGAGCCTGCACAGTACCTTCTCAGCAGGCAACACAACAGCTCCCACCACTTCTCCTACCCCGCCTGTTGCTGCTGAAGAGGAGCCCAGTGAGATGGCCTGGACAGGGAGCCCCAGAATTACACATCTGGAGAGGTAGAAGAAAGGGAATGGGGAAGCTTTTATGTGATAGAATGTCCCCTAAGCTCTTGGGAGCTTTTAGAAAGTAGGGCTGGGGAATCTTTGGGACCCTTGGGGCTACATCTCCCACAATCCTTTGCTGTTAGCCATACTGGCTAGGATTAAAACCCAAAACATCCATAAGACCCAGCATCCTCACCCCTTTCATAAAGCAATTACCAGTGGCTGTGATTAAATTTTCACTGTACTACCAAGAAACTGCTTGGGAAAGTGAATGTAGAGTGGAGAAATTTCAGTGCTGAGGAAGATCATCAAATAAAATCTAGTGCGGCCTTTCAATTCTTTCTTCCTTTATCTGGAAAGATGACAAATTCTCATAACAGCACTGGTGCAAATGCAAACTTTTTCATCTGAGTATGCTTTGCGTTTCCAAATCTTCATAACTACTTTCTCTTCTACTAGGGATCACAGCTGTACCCTGGTATATAATTAACAAATACTGTTATTCACTTCCTTCCCTACAGCTCTAACCGTGACCGGAATACATTGCCGAAGAAGGGACTAAGGTAATCCTCTTTCCCCTCCTTCCATTTTTCTCTGTGGTTTTGCCAGTACACAGTGATCAGCAAAGCTATTCAAGTGTCAGGCAGAAATGAATACTGTATATACTTGTGAGTCTTCTGTTGATCATCTACTTAAGCAGGGAACCTGAGCTGTTGTGGTGCTCCAGAGGCAGAGTCCCAAGTAAATCAATTTGCAATGCTGGTTTATAAAGTGGCCCACCCTGTTTCTGTTCAGATCAAAACAGACAAAGATACAGTTACATCTTTCATTTCTTGGTTCTCTTGCTTCTGTGCATCTGACAGGAGGAGGCACAGCTTTGTCATTTCTATGGCACAGAATCTTTGTACAAGTCATTCTGTATGAATGGCTTTTTTTTCTCCCTTGAAGGCTGCAGTAGCAATGAGGAGCACACACAAAAGTACATTATTAACAAATAGACTACAGAAGAATGAAATACTGTGGGGAGAACTGCATATTTTACCATTTTTGAAAGCTGTGGACTGTAGTGATCACCTTGATTGTGTTCAAATATTTACTGTGACTTATGCATGGATGAAGTTAGTCTCACAGATATCAGTAAGACTTATTAATGGAAAAATGTGCAAAGAATGGCAGCCTTAAACTCAAATTAGCTTATTAATTCTCAGTGATCCACACTTCCTCTGTGTCACCGTTCCTATACAAGAGAAATGAGAATCATGAGGCCTTCCAGGACTGGCTACTGCCAACAATCTTAACCAGTACAGCTGGTAGTGTGAATGATGGGAGCTTCAGTCCAGCAACATTTGGATGACCACATGATTCCCATCCTTGCTATACAGTGTGCAATGATGAATAAGCCCAGACTTGATTCCTTGATTTCCCTAATATCCTAGTATTAATTAGCTAATTTCCTTGATTGTGACACTGGGGCTGGCTAGGTGAGCAATGTCCAGCTGCAGTTACCACCAATTTTAGGATTCCCTCCTTTGAAAATACTGCCAGTCTCATTCTATTCCTTTCTCCCTTGGTTTTAGCAGGTATCAAGTCCAGTCCCAGGAGGAAGCCAAGGAGAGACGGCACTCTCACACAATTGGAGGGCTGCCGGAGTCCGATGACCAATCAGACCTGCCCTCCCCTCCTGCTCTCTCCATGTCATTGGTTGGAAAAGCGCCACTCACTAATATTGGTTAGTTTCCACTTTTCACCAGCTTTCCTACAGAGCAAATCTTGGGAGCCAGTTTGTTCTAATTCTAAGCAGTCTGGCTGAAGCTGATGCCAGTTTATACTTTTCTGAGCAACTTTATTTTTTTTTTTCTTTCTAAGCCAGGGGTGGGAGTTGTGTGACTTTCTAGATCAGGAGTGGGCAATTCTTGAAGAGTAGCAGACTATATTAGCCCCGCAGGCGAACTTGGAGGTCTCCAGCTATTCACCATATTCGCTCCTACAAAAATAAAATAATATGAAATAAATCAATTTTTTTGCCCTCAGGTGCCTGTAAGGGACATGGGGGGCATTTTCACCACATTTTTTGGACCTTCACAGGTCATAATAAGTCTAAGACAGGCCCTTTTTTAAAGCAGGAAAGACAGAAGCGAAAGTCCAAAGTGGGCTCAAAATATGGTGGAAATTCCCCCACAACCCGCTGTAGGACATTTTGGGGCATTTTGCAAAAGATGAATTTGATTCCTAGGGGGTCTCCAAACATCATAGAAATGCCCTCTACACCACCGTAGGGGCTTTTGAGGACATTTTGCAGGGAAAAAAAACTTTGAAAATTTTTTCCAAAGATATTCAAAATTTTGAAAAAATTAGATTTTTTTTTTAAAAAATTGGCTCTCTGTGGGACACAGAAATGGCCCTGAGGATCCATGACACTCATTGGCCACACTTTGCTAACCCCCTGCTCTAGATGTTGTTGAACTGCAGCTCCCAGCATTCCTCACCATTGGCTATGCTGACTAGGGCTCCTGGGCTTTGCATCTGGAGGTCCATCGCACTCCTGCTTTAAAAGAAGATTGGCAGCTTATCCAGAGGGGCATGTGGAAAGGGGGCTCTGCAGGCAGTTTGTTTTTCCTGTAGAAATGGAAAGATAGAATGTCATGTAGAGTGTTGAACTGGGGATGATCATGGCTCTCTCTTGGTACTCTTCCTGACAGAATGGAAGTATATTTCTGTAACGACACCTAAAGATAGTTCATTCTGTGGGGTTATGGGGCAAGCTGAAGCCCAGCTATTAACTTCCAGTCAAAGTGGCAGTAGAATGTCATGGGGGTGGAAAGAAGAATTATCCATATTTTTTTAGTGACTCAGGATGATCTTATTGGTCATAATAAATATGCAAGGAAAAAAAAGCCAGGGAGTACCGTATTCATATTGGTACTGATTGGTAATACTTTTACTATCAATACAGCATTAGTACTGTAACATAGAGCTAAGTTAGTGCTTTAATATAGACCTAAGATGAAGTTTTACTTCATGTTGTTTATCTTTCATGAAGAGGATTCTTTCAGCTAAGCATATTGCAAAAAGCCAAGTTGTTTCTCTCCTTTCTGTCTGAATCCTGTGCAGTAGTTGCAGCTGGCACAGAATTGTATACAGTCTCTAGAGGCTGATGTTTTTTAAGGCTTCAGGGAACTGGAACAAGTCCCATAGGATGTAGCACGCAAAAACTTTCGTGCCTTTTTGTAGGAAGCAAGCTATGAAATCCCTGAGCTTAAGGAAGTTCCCCGATCTGACTTAGCCAAAGGTTAGGCAGAAACCCTTTACAGACCCTTCCTGCCTGCCTGTGCTGCCTTCCTCCCCATGCCCTTTTGCCAAATCCATGTGTCTGGCATGGATTAGCGAGAACTGGAACAGCTATCCTCAGTTCAGCTCCCTTGAGTTAGGTGTTTTGAGGGTCACAGTTTGATTGTAACGTAACTCTAAGGGGCAGGGGTTTGCTTTGGCAGCAGTAGGATTCCCCTTTTTCATATCCACATTCTGTCTTTCTTTTAATTTAACAGTATAGAAGACCACTATCATGGGGGTGGCTTCAGTGGAATGACAGCACTAATGCAGCTCTAGCCATTAGCAAGTAACTGACATCCTTCCCGGAGGCCGTCTAGGAATGAAAGCTGATGGCCACCTGAGCTCCCCCTCCATCTGCCGAAACTTCCAGCAGAGACTATGACTTCTAAAGTGTTAAGCGGAAAGACAGAGGGCACATCCACACTGATTAAAAAGACCAGAAAGTCCCAGATTTTGTTCTTGTTCTTTGCAGTTTTATTCTGGAGATCCACACAAGTTTTATACTGGAGATCCACACAGGAATATTTCCCATCAGCTTCTGGTACAGAGACTTTTTATACCAGCTCCCCAGGCCATTTTATTTTAATACAGTATAAAATTGGAAAGAATAGGAACAAAATCTGGGACTTTTCAAACAGTCTGGATGCACCTGGAGGCAGAGAGAGATCAAGGAAGTCCTAGTATTGACCGAATAACTTTCTTGCTCCCTTTCCAAATCAGTGCTGATCATTTCACCTTGGACACTTCTGGGGGTTGTTGTGGGTTATCTCTGAAAGGAGCCAGTCCTGTTGACAGTAGCCTCTGTCTAGAGTTACATGAGCTAATAGTTCAGTGAGGTTGGGGAACTTTTCCAAGTTAGCTCAAGCAAGCTGAAGAATTATATAGCTCCCTTACTGCAAAAGTTTAGTTCTCTTAGGGTTTGGAATATTGGCTTTTGGAAGCATTTGCAGAATTCCAGATGGTTTCTCATTTGTGTCGTGGTCTTGGATTAAAATAGTCAAAATGTCATGAAGTCACACAGAAAAACACATTTTTTTCTTTTTTGCCAAAAATGAAAATTAAATTCCACAGGTTGATTGTGTACATCTCTTCCCTAATGTGTGTGTGCACTGAAAGATACACAGTGTATGAAAATTGAGAAAAGGCAAGTATCTATCAAAGGATGATTTTTTAAAAACAAATATGGAAGAACAAGCAAGCACACATTCCAAATAAACCATTGAGGTTGTTCTGTATACTAAAGCACACCTATTAGTGTATAACTAAAAGAAACAGTTTATTTTTCCATCTTTTGTGTCTTTCTGTCTTTACTGTTCAGTATAGTAAATTTCCTCCCCATTCTACTCTACCCAATGAAGAAAAAGGGTATTACGGTATGCTGAGCAGTCTCAAGAGCTATGAGTGAATGAGGGTGAACCTGTGTAAATTATTCCCTCTTTACACTGGAGTGAGAAAAAAGAGGCAAGTTTTGTATGTTGTCCCTGTAGCACTCCTAACAACTTCAGGCATAAACTAGTATGAATGATACAGTTATGAAGGTACCAACTGAGGCTTGCATGCCAGCTTTGGTCTATATTTGCTCCTCCTGCCCTTTCCCTGTACCTCCATCCTGGCTGTCATCCCTGTTTCCTGTAGCACATCCTGTTCCCTAGACCCTGTCCCTGGCTTTGAGCTGCTCTGATTAGCCTCTCCTGTCCCACCCCCTTCTCCTGCAGTGAGTCCCACGGCAACCAACACCCCGAGGATCACCCGTTCTAACAGCATCCCTACTCATGACTCCACCTTCGAGCTGTACAACGCCTCCCCCATGGGCAGCACCCTCTCCCTGGCAGACCGGCCCAAGGGCATGATCCGCTCAGGCTCTTTCCGCGACCCTGTGGATGATGGTGAGAGTCCTGCACCCAGCCAGGAGGACAAGAGTCTCCTCCTCAGTAATAATGGTGAGAGGGATGCGGTCGCAACAAATTCTGTCCATCAGGTCTTCAAAAAAGCACAGGATGGCTTTGCAGGTGGCTGGTGCACCTGAGGGAAGTGCTAAGTGCTGTATAGGGAGGCAAAATGCCCTGGTGGAGTTAAGGATGGAAATTCTGAAGGGATGCAGCCGGTACCCTTTTGGGCATCATTTTCTTCCTGCATGTCCAGCAGAGCCACCACTGGACTTGGTAGGGAGGCCCCCTACCTGGTCTAGAGTACCAGCCTTCCCATGGGACAGAGGTAGTTTCTGTTTTTGCTGCTGGCTCTTTTGCTTTTTTTAGGATGTATGTTCATGCTCGATCTGTATAGTCCATCTGAAGGAAGTATCATGCTGCATATGGAGATAGTGGGCTAACAGTTCATGTGAGGAAGTGGGGTTGGTTCTGGTTGGGCTTGTAATGGGGATTTCTGCCTTGGTTGGTTCCCTAGATTTGCTGTTTTTAAACTGTGTGAATTGTGGGGCATTGGATGTCCATTTGTATTTAATAGTTTGCATTAAGCAAATGTCTCATATTTAAAAGAAAAAACAAAGCAGCAGTACCTGGGAAGCTGTGCTGCCAAGATGTTTTCCCTTTGCCCCAAGAAATTCTCTATTTGAAAAATACTCAGATGGGTAGCCCTCTTAGTATGTTCATTGAAAGCATTATAAGTATGGATTGGCAAAAGAATCTCGCCTCTTTCTTCTAATTAGTCAGATTTCTGGTCAGATATCCTGAATTTGCTATCACAAGAGTCCATTATTGACTCTGGATGCTTTTCATGTTGGTCCTGCTCTCTCGAACATCTGATCTTCAGGTTCCCACTCCTATCCTATTACCTGCGTGTGCTAATGCTCCCTAGGCGTTTCTTGTGACCAGTTGTTCTCCTTTCCGTGACCATGGGATGTGCCATGACACATCTCTCTCTCTCTTTTTCTCTCCTTTATTACAGTTCATGGATCCGTGCTGTCTCTGGCATCCAGTGCTTCCTCTACATACTCCTCAGTAAGCTGTGTTCCCTACTTTGTCCAGCCTATCCCATCCGTTTGGTTCTCTACGTTGTATCTCAGCAGGCAATTCACCTGCACAGTTTTTGCTGTGATCTATTCAAGTGGGGTGGAGTGGAGTGCTGCTAATTCGAGGCATGGCGTGTTGTATCTGCAGGGTGGGGAACGGTTGGTTGTGTTGTCTTGCCATAGAGAGGGTGATCTGATGTGTGCATGTGTGTATGCAGAGGCTTGATTGTGGTGAAGGTTCTGGGTTCTCTGCATGACTGCTTGCCTGTGGCTGGAATGACTCTGCTTCTTACACCCTAACCACCTCCCTCTCTGTCTCTCCTCTGCCCCATCATGTGCTGCCAGGCTGAGGAGAGGATGCAGTCTGAGGTACAGTAAGATCTTTTCTTTCCTCCCTGACACTGTATTGCTCTTGACCATTGGTGGAGAGCCAGAGGTGTTCCTGCTCCCTGACTTTGCTGTCCTCTCCTTCCCTCCTTTCTCTCTCTCCTGCAGCAAATCCGTAAACTACGCCGTGAGTTGGAGTCATCCCAAGAGAAGGTGGCCACACTGACATCCCAGCTCTCAGCCAATGTGAGTTGCCCTGTGTTGTCACAGATGCCTCTTGGCTGGAAGGTCTGTGCATGAGGGAAGATGCTTTATTGTCAGTACAAATGAAGCCTTGCAGCCTCTAGAAACCACCCCCAAATCCAGAACATTGTCAGATATTTCCTTTGTATTTTGCTATCTTGCACTCTCCAGCACAGATACTTAGAAATGTATTCCAATTGGAGGTTCAGCTTCTAATTAAGCCACTGAACTTGGCCAGAATCTGGGCAGTTCTGAATGCCTGTGATAGCCATGCAGTCCAGAACTCTAATCTGATTGTCTTGTGGCAAATCCTGGGAGATGGCCATAGGAAACCTGGAAGTGGTGCATGTTGTGTGGGGAAGGGGGAGGTCTTTTCTATATTTAGTAAGGAATAAGAGCACCCTCTACTGGATGCTTACTGTTTTGCTTCTCCACCTTTTCTCTGTTTTCAGGATCTTAGATGAAAAAAGGTGGGCCTTTTCTTAGATTCTTAGATGCTAAGAATTGAACCTGGGACTTTCTGCCTGCAGTTCATGTGCAGAGTCCATAAACTTTGACCGTCTTTATTAGCTAACCAATTTTTTTTCTGTCATCAAGATCCCTCCTCCCCCCCAGATAGTCCAGTGTAGGACAGGCCCAGGTACATCCACTTTCCCAGTCCAGCTTAGACCTGGATGGGAGAGACATGTCGGCTTCTATACGCAGCAAGCACTTCAAAGTCTATTAATTGGAAAGACAAGCCATGGACCTCTGTTTTCCCTCTCCAGTTTCAAGCCAGAATGACTCTTGACTTGCTCTACTTCTGCATTATGGTTAACCTTTGGAGCATAGACCAGGCTCAGAGTGTAGGCTATGTGCCTCCACTTTACATTTCAGGGCTAGATAAATGTGTTATGGTTCTGCATCTATTCCTGGCAAGCACAGAACCACAACAGATCCAAGGCTTCAGAAGAAAATTGATGCTAAGGCTGGGTGGAACATATCCACCTTCCTGTTGAGCAAGTGTAGGGCTCTTCCTCTCTACCTATGTAGGGAGAAGTAGTAAAGATTATCACAACCTGTCTTGGTAAACTATGGTTTTCTCCCCTGCCCCCTGCATACTGTTTCTTTGTATGATGCTGTTCCTAATTTCTGTGTGAGCATGGCACTCTCTTCCCTTTTTTTCCCAGGCTAACTTAGTAGCTGCCTTTGAACAGAGCCTGGTGAACATGACATCCCGTCTCCGACAGCTTGCAGAAACTGCAGAAGAGAAGGTAAAAGTCCTGTGAGAATATCTTCACTTACATGAGCCTCTTTTGCTTTGCCTTCTGCGTCTTCCCTTCAAGGTCATACTGCTCAGGGTCAAATAGAGGTGCAGTTACTGACCTCTCTCCTAGCATTCTGGACTTAGGGAGAAGGAGTGATTTATTATACTTCCATGCATAGTTGAATGATATTTGAGTAATATTTTTAATAGAAGCTCAGTTGAAAGCAAAACTGTCCACCCACAGTTTGGGAAGGAAATTCTCCTGTTTCTTGATCACAGAACCTGCTGCCTTATCGGTTTGTTTTTTGCACAAAACAATTACTTCTCCCCGTGACTTGAGCTTCTGTATAACAGCAAGGTTTACAAGCTGATATAACAAGCATATTTATACTAAATCGAGAACAGCAAGTACAACCAGAGGAGTATTAAAAGGACTTCCTTCTTAAATACTCATATCTGATCATACTGAAAATTGCTAACAAAAAACAGAGCATGGCTTTCCTGTGGGCTTAGGTTGATCCATAAGTACACAGTTGAATATCAGAAAGAAGTGATTGTCTTGGCTCTTTCTTGCCGTTGACTCTTGACAAGCATATCTGACTGTAGTAGCAGAGTTTCAACCAGCAAGGTTCAAGAAGCAATCTGTCTGTCTGTCTGTCCGTCTTTGTTTGTTTGTTTGTTTGTTTCTTTCTTTCTATCTATCTATCTATCTATCTATCTATCTATCTATCTATATTGACATCCCACCCTTTATCTGGAGATCTTAGGGTGGCTTATACTAAAATCAATGTAAAACAGTAAATAATGACAAAAATGTAAAAAGATTAAAATATATATTAAATAGTTTCTCAATTGAAAACAGAGAATTTAAAACTGGATAGAACAATCTTGAATAAAATAACCATAAAACAGGTATAGCATGGATAAAATCTTTTTGGCCCAAGGGCTTTAATAAAAAGTCAGGTTTTGACTTGGTGCACAAATGATTCCAACATTGGTGTCAACTGGACCTCCGGGGGAGGGAATTCCACAACCGGGGTGCCACCCCAGAAAAGGCCCTCTCCCATGTCCTCCCACAATATATTTCCCCTATTGATGGGACATGGAGGAGGGCCACTCCAACAGATCTCAGTTCTTGGGCAGGCATATATACACAGAGAGAGGTGCTCCCCCAAATATCAAGGTCCCAACTTGTTTAGGACTTTAAATGTCTTTCAATTCAGAATGGAAATGTATTGGCAGCCAGCGCAATTCCTTCTGAACTCAAGTTATATGATATCTGAACGGAATTCCAGGGAGCAGTTTAGCTTCTGCATTTTACACTATCTGCAGTTTCCAAGTTTTCTTCAAGGGCAGCCCCGTGTAAATTTCATTGCAGTAGTCTAATTGGGAAGTTACCAGTGTGTGGACTACTGTAGCTAACTTATCCCTCTTCAAGAAAGACTGTAGCTGGTGGGCCAGTTGAAACTCGTCCCAAGCACCCTGAGCCATCAAGTCTTTGTTGGCCTCCAGTGGCAAGGAAGGATCTGGGAGTACTCCGAGACTGTGTACCTGCTCCTTTAAGGAGAGTGGAGTCCCATCCAGGCAGACTCAATTTCCAGACCTGAGAACCACCAATCCACAGAGCATCTATCTTACAGCATTCAGCTTCAGTTTATTAAGCTACATCCAGTCCTTTACAGCACTGAGACACTGTTCCAGCTCCAGCCAATTCTGATGACAAGGAGAAGTGGAACTGAGTGTCATCAACATAATAATGACACCTAACCCCCAAACTCCCTAATGACCTCTCCCCTGGCCTCATACAGATGTTGAACAGCATGGGAGATAAGATTGAACCCTGTAACACCCCACAGCACAATGGCCATAAGGCTGAGCAGGAGTTCCCCAATGCCAGTGAAACAGGCATGGTTCCCCATCCCTGTCTGAAGGGTTGAAGTTCCTTGCAACTTGCCAGCTAATCCTGGCTTCTATCTGCTGTCACCTTTATCAATTTCTGGTCACCCAACTTATGATATTGGTTAATCTAGGCAGGCCAGGTTAACATCAACACTCCACTTAAACATTTTCAAGTCTTGGAGTTCCAGAATGTTTACATGGGAATGAGCTGATTCTTTTGGTCCTATATTAAGCTATTTATTACAAATAGATATATAACTATACATACATATATATGTATATGAGAGATGGGTTTAAGTGGAAGATCAAAGCAGGCCTTGACAGATTCCACAGATAGTTTTCTTAGGTTTCCTGTAGCTGATTATACCAGTCCTCCAGCTGCATGCTCTTGCCTTCCATACACATGCACCCATTTCCTCCACTAATTTTTCCAGTGAGTAAACTAACATTACCCAAAGGATTCATCAGTTGTGCATCATCTTTCAGGACACTGAACTGCTGGACTTGCGGGAAACTATTGATTTCTTAAAGAAAAAGAACTCAGAAGCCCAGGCTGTTATCCAGGGGGCCCTAAATGGGACTGATATTACACCTAAAGGTGAGCACAACTGTCCTTGTGGCTCTGCATCTTCTCTCCTTGAATTCATTGCTAACTTGCTTCTGTTAGGGCAGTAGTGGGCCTTAACCATCAAAATCTGGGGACTGCACTCCGCCCAGATCTCAGAGGTCTTCCTTGTCTAAACCTCAGCCCCGTTTTTTAAATTGTTACAGTGATTAGGAATGGACTGGTGAAGGAATAAGGGGACAGAAAGATTCCAAGGGGGGAATTTCACCAGGATTTTGGCCCTTTCTGAGCTGATTTGGGTCTAGGAGAGACTTTTCTGTGAACCAAGAAATGAATTGAATATGAGTCTTTCCTACTATTTTCCTCTTCCCTACATGCCTCTTATGATTTTTCAGCTGACCAGTTGTTTTCCCTGGGCATTTTTTGTTAATATTAACCAAGAACAAAGACCGCTGGCTGGGATTGAGGATGAGGCTGAGAATCAATAGTTGATCACCTGGTTGCCTGCAGTAATTCTCACTTCTCTGTAGATTGTGAGTGTGACCTTGCTTTACTGTATCTCCAGAACTGCGGATCAAGAGGCAAAACTCCTCAGACAGCATATCTAGCTTGAACAGCATCACCAGCCATTCCAGCATTGGCAGTGGCAAGGATGCAGATGCCAAGAAGAAGAAAAAGAAAAGCTGGGTAGGTTAAGGAGAGGAAGCAGGGGAAATAAGTGGGCTGCACATAGGGACGAAACCCTTTTCTCTGTACTGAGCTGAAACTGAGGCAAATGAGATGTCAGGGCTGCTAGCTTGCAGGAATACTAGTGATTACATAGAGCAGATATCTTTGCTAAGCAATTACTTTGCTTCTCTCTTGCTCTGGACTATACATGAAAATCTGCTCTGGCTCCCAGGTTGGATCTGTTATTAAGTGATGTTCACCAGATGTGCTAGTCTGAATCATGGTGGCCCAACAAGTAGACAGAGGTGCTGACCTAGCCATGATGCTATCATTGTTTCTGTTTTGTTTTTAAAGTCAAGCTTTTTATTGTAACAATTCTACATGCGCTGAAAATGTTCCTAGCATGCTTCAAGTTAAATGACCTTTCTGTTCTCAGCTTCCTCTTTGCCAGGTAACCTTTAAACATTTTCTGATTCTTCTGCTCTTTACTTCAGCAGGCTATTTTGAGTCAAGAATGAAATCAGAAATGGTTTCAAGTTTGAAGGTTACTGGAAAAGTGAAAAGAGGAAGTTGACCTGAAACGTACTGGGGATATTTTAAAACACATGTGAAATAGTTATAATAAAACACTCGACTCTTAAAGTAATGATTGCATCACAGCTTTTTTGCATGGCAAGTTATTACTTGTGCTGCTGATGCGATTCTTGTTTTTCCTCTACATGCACTGTGCAGTCTTGCCTTTCCCCACTAAACCCAAAGAGAGGTCACTCAGAATTACTTCTCAGCTCAGAAGGTGTGTGATCCCCTTAGGAAGGCTGGTGCAGAAGTCTACTCTGGTTTCTGTGGGTTGCCCTGAGCACCCCAGCTTCTGACAGGCAGGGATCTGAGCCGAACGCATGATTAAGTCTTGCTGTGTTTTTTTCCCCCCTCTTCCTTCAATGCTGATCCCAACCCTTTTTTTCCAGGTATATGAGGTAAGCATCAAACTTCCCTCTCCCTTCCCTGCCTTCACCAGCCCTTTCCTTGTGTTTTATTCCTGACTGGTCACTCCATTGTCTTGGGACTACACAGCACTTTGAAACTAACCATCCCATTCACTCTTACTCTTGCACTGCAAAGCCACACAGCAAGGGGCCACTGCACTGGTGCTGAGGAAAAGATTCACATGTTAATGTGAACATGGCTCTTGTTAACATGGCTGTGAATTCACTCCTGTGCTACCTAGCCTGGCAACTCTCCTTAAAGTCTAGAAAGTCAATGGAAAAAGGACCTCACTAGGAGATGGTTTAATAATAGGATATAATATTTTCCTTCTGTTACATATCTGAAAAATGAAGGGGAGGGGTGTATATCACAAAATACAATGTTTTTTCTAAACTCTCCAGTCTGTATTGATAAATGGGAATATTAATATATGCATTAGTATCTTCCCTTTCCTTGCTGGGAAATGGTCAGAGCTAGGTAGCTAGCTATATCAACATCAATCTGTTTAGCTAGCTAAAGACTGCTAAATAGATAGATGTTGATATAGATGTAGGTATAGATTTGCAAATTGGGCCATTTCTCTTGGCTTCCATTAAGGGAAGGTTCCAAATTAAGGAAGTATTTTGTTGCAGAAATCATCCGTCTGGAAATTTCTGTGAGCTAGCCTTGAGGAATCTGTTAAAGCGCAGGGTATAAAACACTTTAAATAAATGAGCAGATCCACCTTAGCACTCTGGCTATGTCTTTTAAACAAAGATCAAGTCTAAACTTTGGGCCTTATGGTCCAAGCAATGAGATTCAGTGAAGAATGACTTCCCTCCCATATCTACCAGGCAAAAAACATGAATGAAAACTCTTCATACTTGGAGGCATATTCAGCACTAATATATATAAGATCAGGCTTGGCTCTAGAATCAACAGCACCAAGTCAGTGTTCTCACAGTTTACAGTGGACTAGAAGATTGGAATGGAGGGAAGGTAACTTTATAACCCAGATCCTCACAAATGCTGTTTGAACCCAATGCAAATGAGAGAGAGTCCTACTTTTTAAAAAAGGGGAGGGGATTTATTATTTAAAATAGTCTAATGTGTTTCAGCTTGAAAATATTTCTAAAGCCTTTTCCAGGGCTTTTAGAAAAAGACAACAACTGTATGCATTACTGATCATAAAACATTTATACAATAATTGCATGTAAATACATGTTTCGTATTAGCTTTCATGTAAAATTACAATCTATGAGGGATAGCAGAATGAAACGGATCTAAAAAGCCAGCATACAAGATATTATTCTATACATATGCTTAAAGAATAATATAAAAATCTTCCTGCAAGGATTTCAGTAGAGTGTGCCTCCAATATGTTGTCATTAGCCTCTGGTGGGTTTTCGTTTTCAGAGGAGAACTCTTACAGACTTCCCTCTGTGTAGCAAAGTAGAATTGATTTAGCTCTCCAAAAGTTGCTCGACTGCATCTCCCAGCAGCCCTAAACAGCATAGTTAATGGTGCAGAATGCTAGGAGTTCTAGTCTACCAACATCTGGAAGGCTATGTGCTTTCCACTCTTCTATAGCAGGTAGTCTCAGGGATTAGTTACAGATACTTGGCAGCAGAAAGAAAACATGGGGAGTGTGTAGAAATCCAGGTTCTAAAGAGGATAAACTCCAGATCGTTACTGAGGTTGTCAGGAGCCAGAGTGTTCCAACCAGACACATCTCCCTTCCCATTATGGGAAACATTGTTTGTATTTAAATGTCATTTGAAGTCAGGTGAGTTGGTAGCAGAGGTCCCAAGCACTGACACAGCTCCAGTCCCTTGGCCACTTGTGTACTCCCAAACTGACTTGTGGAGAGGATAGCAAACAAACTATCCCCGTTCCAATAGCACCTTTCACCCATTACAGTGGCTTTTCTCCCTGCTACTGTCTTGATACGTGTGTGGACTGATGCTTGCTTTGTGCCTGTGTGAGCGTGTGTGCGTGCATGATGCATGCTCCACCTGAGCATGGTTGGAATTCCACATTAATTAATTAATTATTCCCGTCAAGCGCAAAGCATATAGCCATGTTAGACTTGACTGTGGTTTTGTTTTGTTTTATTTTTTGTAATATTGGGTGAGCCATTGCATATGAGGAGAGGAAAGGCTGCCGGCAGCCAAACCTTTGAATGTGAGATGAATGAGATGCTTAGATCATGGTTCCTTGGCTCTGTGTATAATTTTCCATTAAAAACTGAAAGACATTAACATGTTTTGAGGAGGAGGAGAGCAGCCTGTCATTCATATATAGCAGACTTTTAGCAGATTTTGAACTGGAGTGGTAGCGTCAAAAGATGGGATGCTCTTGATGTATTGGCTATGAAATCTGATTGGATCACATTCTGATTTTAAATGTGCAAGCCTCACTGGATCAGGAGGGTTCTTGGTTATAACTGGGTGAACCTGTAAGTACTGCAAGGGCCTATTTGTATCCTGCAGCTTTTCTGTGCTGCTACTCTACAAATGCCAGTGTATTAGCATTGGTACTATTATGTTAGAAAATACAGGGAGACATTATGCCATGATAATGAGTAGATTCAGGAGTTGGATCCACCCATTACAACAGTAAATCTGGTGCATATATTAACACCCAGCCCTGATATCTGAAGCTTTGATGAAATATGTGCAAACTGTAAATGCAATACTTACAGTGAAAGAATTGACTCCGGATGCTTTTTACCTTTTTCCATATGTCCTACATAGAGGTTTATTTATTGCATCCCAGTGTTCTTCCAAGGCAGAGCTTCAGCTCTGGAGAGGAAGAAAGTAGCTAACATTAATTTCTTTTAATGAAACTAAGGCCATTTCCTCACTATGCCATTATAGTGCTGTTATTCCACTTTCAACATCCTATGGAATCTTGGGAGTTGCAGTTTAGGGAGGGGCATTTAGAATTCTTAGACAAAGAGCTCTTAGGTCTCAGTAAACTACAAATCCCAGAATTCCACAGGATGTTGAAAGTGGAATAATAGCACTGTAACAGTGTAGGGCGGAAATGGCCTTAAACTCCAAATTTGTTTTCAGGGGTGATGGTAGTAGTTTGCATAGCTGACGCATGATACATACATACTTGTGTGTGTGCGTACACATAGGACACACACAAACACATACACTGCAGTGGTATGAAATATTACACATTTTACACACACACACACACACACACACGTACATATATAAAGTCACCCCTTGTATAAGGTCAGCCAGCATTTCCCACAGCACACTCTGATGGTGACATAAAGCAGAAGCACTTGAATGCATGGTCTTAGTTGCTGATGGTGAACATGCTTGTGGCTGTGAACAGTTGTGCATATTTAAATAAGCTTAATTTCTGCATGCTACATTGTGCTTGTTGCTTCTGTAGTAGCTAGGATGCATCAGATGCTCACTTTCCCAGTGAAATTACAAAGAAAGAATCTGGTTCATGTCTGCTTCTTTACCAGTCTATAATGGATAATCCCTTAGGAGCCACAAGTCATACCTTGGGCTTCTTATGTTCCTTAGTTGCCCCTGTGTAAACATCATTTTTAAGTTTCACTTCTCCCATGGACATAGTTTTGTAGTTTATGGTTGCTGGTCATGAAAGCAGTATGATACTTTTCACTGTGGAATAAGAACATGTGCAATCATATCAGCTTCCTTGACCAAGAGCAGACTTGGTTTGATATGTTTCCCACATCCCATGGGGGAACGAGAAGTGCTGTTAATCCCAGAAGTTTGGGATACCAAGCTGCAGAAATCACGGTGATTGAAAGCAGCTAGTATTATTTCTGAATCGTCATTCTGAGCATTCTAAAATCTACTGCTTAGTTGTTTGAGGAGTATAATTGAGAAGTGCTTTAATTCAAATTATATCTCTCAACACTTGGACCCTCTTCAGATGCTTGCATTCATGCTCCTTAAAGCCTGCTAAACCCCACCACCTGTCAGTGCATGCTTATGGGTGGAGAAGGGTTTGTAATTGGTCTTAAAAGTTGTAATGATGGAACCAAAGATTAATTAAACCAGCGTGAAGAGCCTGCATTTACATTCTTTCAAGGGGTGTTAGGAGAGTGCTAACTTGAGAAATGTGGTTGCCCGAGGTGGTGGTGATACTTAGTTTTTGAGCTGGGGTGAGAAGCAGATCAAAAGTGAATCTAGAATACCAGATGTCTTGAAACAGACAGTAGAAAGTACAGTGTAGAGAAGGTGCATTATGTTACAGTGTGTGATGGAAAGTAGGCAAAAGCTGCCTCTGTCATCTGCTAATCTCATGGTGCAGCATCTTCTGCCTTCCAGAAATACTGGGGGGCTTTTCCAACCTTTTCTGTGTCTCCCTTTTCCCCTTCAGTTGAGAAGTTCTTTCAACAAGGCTTTCAGCATCAAGAAGGGCCCCAAATCTGCCTCTTCCTATTCTGACATAGAAGAAATTGCCACCCCAGACTCTTCAGCACCATCATCCCCCAAACTGCAACATGGATCCACAGAGACAGCCTCACCCTCCATCAAATCTTCCAACTCTTCTTCTGTGGGGATTGATACCACTGAGTAAGTCCAGCCCTCTGCCATCTGAGGGTTCAATGTCCATGGGTAGTCTGACCCTTGGAGCATCTTTACCTGCTGTGAACTGTTCTATTTACCCTACCTGTCCGATCCATCACCAGGGCCAGAATGGTACAGTATGCTGTAGGTAAATGGATTCAAAAGGGTCACTGTTTGGGAATCTTAGACTCTCTTATTTGTGAAATGAGCACTGAAATTTTCTCCATTAACTCTGCTGAGCTGCCTCCAGTCTTAGTGCTGACATAGATCTATTCATGCCTGCTGAAGCAGGAGAGTAGTCTTTTTTTTTTTTTGCAAGTATCACTTTTTTGCAATCATCCCAGCAACCCCCTGAAAATCTACTGTGAAGGGAGATCATATGGAATTGCCTGAGAAATAGTGTATGGAGGGCAGGAGTGAGAAGAATTAACATAAATCAGTGAGAGTACTTTTCTTCTGCCCTCTTCCTGCAGAAGAGATCCTCTGTGGAATCTCACTCTTTCTGTTTTTGATATGACCAATCTGGATCCAGCCCACTGTATTTTACAGTTAATCTCTAATCCTCTGTTTTGGTGTAATAATACTGGATGCCATGAAATGTGAAATGTTATGAAAACCATATAGAAGGCTTTCTACACTGGCTGGGTGTGTTCAGGAAAGACTAAATAACGGAGCAGCAATTTGCAGAGCACCCGTTCAGTGCTTGTGGGCACTGGCCCTGGTTCGAGGGCCTGCCAGCAGAGCACAGCAGTGAGTGACTGTTGCCCGCTCCCAGAGATCCTTAGTCTGGCACTGCAGTCCTCAGCTGCTTCAGGAGTCCTCAGTCTCTGCCTCCTTTAGCCTGTGCTGTACCTGTCTCAGATCCTATCTGAATATCCTTCTCACCCCTTGCCCAGGCTCTTCCAGACCCATGAAGAGGAAGAGCCTGAGAAAAAAGAGGTCTCAGAGCTGCGCTCAGAGCTGTGGGAAAAGGAGATGAAACTGACCGACATTCGTCTTGAAGCCCTAAACTCGGCCCACCAACTAGACCAACTGCGTGAAACTATGCACAACATGCAGGTGGGTACACCGTAGGGCGCTGGCACTGTGAAAGCATCAGGTCAGATTACTATAAAAGCCATCAAGGTTGTCTTATCAAATCAAGGGCTCACATTCTCTGATACTGATGAAGTAATATTGTCCTGAGCCAACTCCTGTCTAAACACAGAGACCTCCAGGTGTGCTGGACAACCACACCACTCTAGTCTCCAACTTGCCCATTGCCCACATTGTCTGCAGGTGATGGAATTTGTAGTCCAGCACATCTGGAATACACTACATTAGGGGAAGGTGTTCTGAGGAAATACAGGTTTCAAGAATGAGCAAGAAATACTGTGGATTTTAAAGCATCTCTATCTTGTTATAGGCAGCCGTTTATCTGGCTGTGCTGTCTCCTCTGTTGTTTAACCATCATTCCATGTGGATTGACAGTGCTGCCAATGAGCAAGAATTAGAGACCTTGCCAGACTCCTGTTCTCCTTTAGGAAAGGGATCTCGAAATCTGTGTTTGGCTGTGAAGAGTTCTTTCTGAAGCCTCATCCTTAGAATAAATAAGCTCATGGAGTCCCTCATGCTGCAACTAGATCTCTCATCCTAACCCTGCTCTCTCTGTCTCTCAATTCCCTGCAGCTGGAAGTGGATCTGTTGAAAGCGGAGAATGACCGGCTGAAGGTGGCTCCTGGGCCCTCCTCAGTGCCAGGCTCTGTCCCCAGCCATGTCTTGAGTTCAACTGCCACTTCCTCCCCCAGGCGCTCTCTAGGCCTCCAGCTTACTCACCCTTTCAGTCCTAGCTTGACTGATACAGGTATGAACATTAATAAGAGGGAAAACAGAGCAACGAAAGCCTCAAAGCTGCCAATAACAGTTTATTTTCTGCTGCAAAATTTCTGCTTCCTTCGTTATATAAACTTTCTGTGTTTGATAGATGAGCGGGGAGAAGGACTCAGAAAAGAGAACTGGGATCATGTTTGGATGAACTAGGGCTGAGGGTAGTGTACTGTTCTCTAGATTGCCAGGCCTTGCTTTGGAGAGTTGGATTTGTGGCATTTGAGCACATTCTGCTTTAAGTACACAGTCCTGCCACTGATGCCCTTGCGTTATTGTGGTGGTGGTGGTAGTGGTGGTGGTGGTGTGCTTTCAAGTCATTTCTGACTTATGGTGATGGTAGGCAAACTGATCATGGGGTTTTCTGGGGCTGACAATGTGTGATGCACCAACGGTTACCCATTGGGGTTCCATGGCTGAGTGGGGAATCAAACCCTGGTTTCCAGTGTTGTTGTCCAGTGCTCAGACCACTACATCATGCTGGCTTATTCTTGCTGTATTAACATTCAATTAATGTCAGAGAATTTTCCAAGCATGCATGTGGGGGAGGGGGAGATTAAGGTCAGGACAACAGAAGAGTAGCACTGAAGACTTTAAAAAGGAGAATCAATGCTAAGGGAGAAAAGGAATGTGTATTTCCAAACCTAAAGAGATGTCCTAGACTCTGAGGGGGGAGGCATGAGGGCAGAGGCTGAAGGATGAGAAAGCAAGAAGGGCTTTTTCTGTTGGCTACATGAGAAGTCCTGGCAACACCATCCCATGATAATGGGTGCTTTTGCCCAGACTATACATTGTGTCTTTCTCCCTTCAGAGCTGTCACCAATGGATGGCATCAGTGCTGGCACCCAGAAGGATGAGGTGACACTACGAATTGTAGTGCGCATGCCACCTCAGCACATCATCAAAGGGGTAAACACCACCGAATGGGTGGGAGGGTTATTATCTGGGGGCAGTGCCTCTCAGCCACATCAAATGGTGTGAGGTGTCTATCAAGAGGGTCCAGTTGCCATTATAAACTAGTGGCAGAGGTTTCCCAGTCCCAGCCATCCGTTTATATCTTCCTTTTGGCTTCCAGGACCTGAAGCAGCAGGAGTTTTATCTGGGCAGTACTAAACTGAGTGGGAAATTGGATTGGAAAATGCTGGATGAAGCTGTCTGTCAGGTCTTCAAGGTGAGATGCTAATGGCAACTTTTGGCTGCACAAACATCCTCAGAAATTTACTTTGAAATATATGGGATGTTAAACAATTAAGGTTCAAGTGCATCAGCCCTCTGTCCTTTCCTACTTTCGCCTCCTGGCTTTTATCTGAACATAGAGGACCAAACTGGAAAATTTTAAATGCTATTGCTAATAGAGGAAACCATCTGTTCCGGACGACCTGCACATTTAACCATATTTTCCCCTGAAATGTCCTCTCATAAGTGAGTCAGCAGTGGATAAAGAAATGGAAAAATGTATCTCATGTCTAGTGAAGACAAATAGCTGTGCAGAGACATAAGGGCAGTAGACATCTTCCCTAAATTACTCTGGAACAAGTACCAGTAAGCAGTACAAATCAGTGGCTGCTTATTACACTGTCCTCCTTTGCAGAGGAGGTTTCATATAGGGTTAGGAAATCTACATTCCTGCAGATGTTGTTAGACTATGATTCTCATCCTACTCAACAGCTGGCCATGCTGGTTGATGAGATATGAAATCCAGCAACATCTGATAGATTGCAGGTGCCACTTTATTGTGGCATAGCCTAGTTGAAATTCAGGGGGAAATTTCCAATGATATATCAGCTAGGCATTGCTCAGATTTTAATAAGGTCTACAAATTCACTTTTCACAACATCAATCCAAAGAAGCAGTTCAAGAGTCATCTGTGAAGAATCATGTAATATATTATCTGACACAGTATGTATACTAACACAGAGCTCATTGTCCATCTGCTGATCCATATGTAGTCACAAATGGCCCCTAGCACACACAAGAGAGATCAGCAGGTTTGGGAGAAATCTTAAGATTCACAGAAACACAAAACAAAAATTTTAGTGGAGAAAGAAACATGCCTCACAGGAAGGAAAATCTCCAAGCAGCCCAGTGAGAACTGTGGATACCTAGTGGGTACAGGATGTTCAATGTCTGGCAGGGGATCATGGAATTGAGTGCCTTGATAGTGGCTGGATCACTAAAGAAGAGCATTCCACAGTGGTATGTTCTGCTGTAGGTCCCATGTGTAGGTGACAATTGTTAATTGTATTTATATCCCACCTTTTCTCTAAAGAGTTCCTGATATGTCATATGTCCCTCCATTTATCTTCACAACAACTCTGTGAGGCAGGTTGTACTAAGAGATATAACGACTGGCCCAAGGTCACCTTCACGGTGAGCTTCACTGTAGAATTTCTTCCCAACACCCACTCAGCCTTCTGCATACTCTGATAACCTTTAAAAGTGAAGTAAAAACCCAGGATGCTACTGTTTTAATTTAGTGGCAGAGGTGGTATTTCTGTTCTATTTTAACATGGATTGTTTTATTTTGTATGTGTTTTTAAACTACATTGTTAAGTCACCTTGAGAACTGTGGAATATAAAGGCAAGGTGTAAATACTTTTCAGTGAAACGTTTGAATCAATCTAGGATTAGATCTACTACTTAAACCTGACTTGTGTTTCTCCTTTTTTTCATTCAGGACTATATCACCAAGATGGACCCTGCTCTCACCCTGGGGCTCAGCGTTGAATCTGTCTATGGCTACAGCATCAGCCACATCAAGCGAGTTTTGGACACGGAGCCACCAGAACTGCCACCTTGTCGACGGGGTGTGACCAGCATTGTTGTGACATTGAAGGGTACTGCTGCATCTTCTTTAAGGCTTGCATTATGTTACCAAGTGTCCTCATTAAGCCTGAATACATACTTTCAGATGTGCAACCCTGACAGTAAAATGGATCTTTTGAAAATGTGAATACTGAATATTCTATAGCTATCTTTTCAGGCATAGACAATTATGTCAAAAATGAGATGTTTGGTAATAACTAACAGCGTGATGGTCTGCCCATCCCCCACTGCCCACCTTGTCCCTTTATTTCCATCCTGAATGAATTCCAAACTGCTGTCAGTGTGTCAGGACCAGGAAGAAGAGGAGGAAAAAGGAAAAAAGAGCATCTGGAGAGAGCAGTCAGTTTCAAAAGCAGTGGTGATAGGGTGAAGCTGCTAAATGTAGCTCTGTTTTAGCCTAGGTGAGGGATGGATCCCATTCCTCAAACTGCCCACCCTGTCACGCCGTTTAAGGATCATGAAGGGTAATATTGTCATGTTTGAGGATCTCTCTATCCCAAGTGGCCTATTTTTCAACTAAGAAGTAACCCAACATCACTTCCAGTTTGAGGATATAGGCTCCCTGTTGGCTGAAAAAATCAAATAGGGGTGAACTTTGGAGAAATTGCCTCAAACTTGTTTTTTTTTTTAATAGGGGGAGGGTCTTAGTTTATGTGGAGTGGTTGTGCAGCTGCAGTGGCACTTTGCCTGTTCCTGTGCCATGTGAAGACTGTTTGCCTATGCTGCAGCAAACAGTCTTTCTCTGATTTTGCTGTCAGATTGAAGTAGGAGTTGCATATCTAAATCCATTTCAAGTGATTGTCTAATCCTTAGTTTTAGACTACTGGGAACAAGTCACAAAAGGGCTTGCATGTTCCCTATCCCCTTTTCTGTTCCTCTTTTGTGCACACGTTTCTACCTTTAGTTTAAAACAAAGCACAGTTCTCTTGTCACAGGCAAACTTGGGAAACTGGTTTGTTTTCCAAAACTGGGGTCAAACAATGAAGTGGAAACCTGTTTGTTTCATTAAATCAGAGCCCAACAATGCCTGTTTGCATACTAACAAACCAACCATAGTTCCCTGAACCTCACCAACACCAGAGAAAGAATGTTGAGCTGCCAGGTACTAGATGGGAATAAGTTCACCACCACAGAAAAAGAAGGGCTCAGCATGGTGGCAGTGAAAGGAACTGACATCACTTCCAAAGACGACTTCTACAATAATCCTTAAAAAGTTAAAGATTATTGTAGAAGAAAAAGTCTGTGCTTCTGGAGAGGAGCTGTGATGGAAAAGGGAGCCTGGAGTATTATGAAAGGCCCCTTGGTATGTTCAGGGTGGATGTCTTGTAACAGCCACATTCTTCTGCGTAGGCTTGAAAGAGAAGTGTGTGGACAGCCTGGTGTTTGAGACCCTTATCCCCAAGCCCATGATGCAGCACTACATAAGCCTTCTGCTCAAGCACCGACGCCTCATCCTTTCTGGACCAAGTGGAACGGGCAAAACCTACCTGACCAACCGTCTGGCTGAGTATTTGGTGGAGCGCTCAGGCCGTGAGGTCACCGATGGTATTGTCAACACTTTCAACATGCACCAGCAGTCATGCAAGGTGTGGAACTCTTGGATGAGACTGGCTGTTTTTTCATTTCTGCACAGTTAGAAGAATAATCTCTCTTTTAGGCTGAACTAGCTAAAAGCCTTCAGTCTTAAACCAGTTTCATTGTGATTTCAACTGAGGAACTTCATGCATGCCTAGAATCCTGATTCTTCCAGCTCTGTACTATAGATATTTCAGAAATATGGGCAGTTAAGATTAAGATTTCAGTGCTCACCATTTAATCTTCTCCACTCTGTTTTTCCAGTTTTTGCTTATATGCTCCTCCTTGAGTCCCGACAAGTTAGCAGTCATAAATCCAGTATCCAACATAATGGATTCACTATGAACTGAACACCTTTCCTAACATCCATGCATTTCTCCATTTTGTGACTGTATACATGCATTTTCTGCGTGATACCACAGTGACTTGTCTTTTTTGAACCATTCTTTACCAGGATCTACAGCTTTACCTCTCTAACCTGGCCAACCAGATTGATCGAGAAACAGGGATAGATGTGCCATTGGTCATTCTCCTCGATGACCTCAGTGAGCCTGGCTCTATCAGTGAGCTTGTCAATGGAGCACTCACCTGCAAGTACCACAAATGGTGAGAAATAGTTACGTATTGGCATTTGACACATATCTCTTAACAGTAGTTTTGCCTTCAAAAGATGTTCTGTAGTTAGAATAAGTGATAAGCTGTGCATTGGTGCAGTTTTGATCTGCATTTGTTCCTTCCTGTGATGCAGCTCCCAGAGGGTGTTCTTCAAGGATACCATGGCTTTAGTATTGCCCATAGGCCAGCATCATTGCTATCTCTCAGCATTTTCATTTTCCCATCCCCAGTTCTATGTTCATAGCATACACAACAGGGAGTTGTAGCATTCTTATCCAAGACCTTGAAGGGTCAGTGGGCCTGCTTTTCCAGCATTTTGTTGCTGCCTGCTCTCTAGAACCAATCAGTGAAAGAAAGACAAAGAGGGTGGAGTATACATTGTACTGCACACTAGCTCATACTTGTGGCATGCCTGCCAGTTAAAATTGACCATCACCCTACTGTGTGTTCAGTTGAATTCTGTCCAGAGAGAGGTGTGTCCTCGTTACTGTGGGTCTCTGGAATCCTTTGGTCTAGTAAAGAGTTTCATATGATATCCAAGGGACAGGCCAAGTTTTATTTTATATTTGTTTTCTGTATTTAAATCTTACATCTGTCCTCTGTGGGCAAAAGGGTGGCTCAAGAAAGCTTTCAGTATCATGAGATTATAAATATAGGACAGCAGTTCTTGACATACTCCATAATCTAATTAAAAGAAACCCCCCATCTCCCCCTGACAGTAGTTTCTTTCTCTTCTGGAGAAGCACCATATTGTTGCATTGTTCTGAGAAGGGATTGATTTGGGGGGGGGGTGATTTGCTACTCTTTGTGCTCCTTAAGGTGGACATGAGGCAGATACATACTGCAGGTTTTCCTAACTGTGCACCTTCAGAAGGTATAGAACTACTGATTTCCAGTATGGCTATTAGGCATGCTGTCTGTGGGTAGTGGGGTTTGTAGTCCAACACATTTGAAGAAGGCAGTCCTAACTGATAATTCTGGTATGAGAATTACAAATAAAGGGCTTTTACTCTTCACCACCAGCCCCTACATCATTGGGACAACCAACCAGCCTGTAAAGATGACTCCAAATCACGGCCTCCATCTCAGCTTCAGGTAAGGACACCTAGAGAGACAGCAAGTTAGTTCTGAATCTTTAGATAGATTAAATAGATGCTTAGTAGATCCAAAATCTCCGAGTGTCAAAAACCTGTTGGTTTGCTATGGGAAGGTTTCATGCTGTGTGTGTGTGCGAGAGAGAGAGAGAAACCATTGTTGTTTGGGTTTAGGAGGAGAGTGCAGTTCCTCTCCCTTGATCTAAAACAAGGTGAAGGACCACATTGGTGGCTGAAGAACATTTCAGTGACAAGTCAATGTAGCAGAACTAAGCTGGAACCAAAAGGAAACAAATCTTGTTATACCAATGTATTGCCAAAAATACTTTTTTCTTCTTTTGGCAAATAAATAATATTTTGACAACATAATGGTACAGCTGCTTTTTATCCATTAGTGATGGTGGATGGTGTCAGGAAACATCCATTCACCCATGCACATATTCCCCCTCCCTCCCTCGTATAAACACACCCTGCCTGCAGAACTTTCAGAGGCAGCAGGTAAACACTCTCTGTAATCTTGATCCTTACCTCTCAGTTGATGGCTTATAAACTGGCCAACACTGTATAGGGAGCAGCTGAAGGCCACTTGCAAGCCACAGTTTACCCAGCTACTGTCTAGATAAAACTTAGGCAGGGGGTTGTTTGCTTGAAAGTCATGTCTTTCTTCCTTTTTCTCATTGGTCATACCTTAATCATACTTACTCATACCTTACTGTCCAGGATGCTGACATTCTCCAATAATGTGGAGCCAGCAAATGGCTTCCTGGTACGCTACCTGCGCCGGAAGTTGCTTGAGTCTGATAGTGATGTCAATGCCAACCGAGAGGAGTTGTTGCGTGTACTAGACTGGGTGCCTAAGCTCTGGTACCATCTGCACACCTTCCTGGAGAAGCACAGTACTTCTGACTTCCTCATTGGTAAGACTTGAGCTGTGCTGGCTGAAAATATCACCAGTTAGCTGGGTTTGTCCTTCTGGAAACTGGGATGGGAAGCTGTAATGGAAAAAAACACCTTTGGCTAAAGTTAAAATTTGTTTTCTTCATTTTGTCTCTCTTAAATAAAAGATGGATTCCAGGTCTCCAGACTGGATGGAAGCTGGGGCCTCTCGTTGGCATTCCTGTTATTGTCCTGTTATTATCTCTGTTTATTATCCGCTCTTGAGGCCAGACTATCTGAAAGTCTGCCTCTACCCATATGAGCATCCCCATTCTTCTGTTGAGGCTCTGTTGTTTGCCCTGAAAATTCACAAGGCTTAGCTGGTAGCTGCATGTGACAGGGCTTTCTTTTTAGCCGCGCCCCAACTAGAACTCCTTCTAGATGAGGACAGCTCCATCCCATTTGAGCATCTGACAGGCAGCTAAGACTGTGTTACTGTGCTTGGCCTCAAATTCTTAAAACTAAACGTGGTTGCTCAGGCTGTTTAGAGTTGTTTTTAACTGTTTTTAATTTGTGGTTTTGGAACTGATTATAAAGAGGGGTTTGTTTTTAATTTTTTTAGTCTTGAGCAGGGCGGTTGAGGATAGAATGACCCAGAGGTCTCTCACTTGATAGCAGTTAACAACATATTTCATGCTTTATTTTATTATTTTTTAATTTGATTTGATTTGATTTATTTGATTTATTTATTTTGAAGTTTTCACACTGACTAGCAACTCATCCTCCCTTCCTTACTTTCCTTTTCAGGTCCTTGTTTCTTTCTTTCATGCCCAATTGGTATAGAGGATTTCCGAACCTGGTTTATTGACCTGTGGAATAATTCCATCATCCCCTATCTTCAGGAGGGAGCAAAGGATGGGATCAAGGTATTTTTTTGCTACTAACTCATTCCCGGAAGACACTCTAGTGTGGTGGTCATAGCCTGTACTCATATGTACATAGATTGCATGGCTACAAGCTGTCCTTTTGCTTTGTTTTAAACAATCTTGCAGCAAAGTTTATTTCTTGGAACATTCTCCCACTCCAGCTTGAACTTGGTCTCAGCTTCCACCCTGTTTTTTCACCAGAGGATGGGAAGTATGGAGGCTTTCTTTCTGTTTGACAAAGGCCAGACAGGTTTCTGCAAGAATCAGTGTTCTTTCTCGCTTATCCCCATTGCAGGTGCACGGGCAGAAAGCAGCCTGGGAGGATCCTGTGGAGTGGGTGCGAGATACATTGCCATGGCCGTCGGCCCAACAAGATCAATCAAAGCTCTATCACCTTCCCCCACCCAGCGTGGGGCCCCATAGCACTGTCTCGCCTCCAGAGGAACGGAGCGGCAAGGATTCTACACCTAACTCTCTGGAATCAGACCCCTTGGTAAGTCTTCAGGCTGCAGTAGAGGACCGGTAGTTAAGGAATAGGCTGGAAGGAACTGAGGCTAAGTTCAGAAGTGTCCTGTTGGATGAGTGGAACCGCTCCTCCCTGTAGAGCCATACCTTTTCAGTTCCTTCTTTGTTAACAGTAGGGGGTTTTTCTCACATTTGTGTACCAGCAGCCATCCTGTGAGATGGATGCATTCCTGGGGCTTAGAAATTCAGCCAACTAAGGGACTACAGAGCACGTTTCCAACAGCTATAATGCGTTTAGAGAGCCAGCATGCTGTACGGGTCTGAGTATTGGACTGCGACCCTGGAGACCAGGGTTCGATTCCCCACTTGGCCATGGAAACCCACTGGGTGACCTTGGCATCACGTACCCTTAGCCCCAGAAAACCCCGTGACAGGGTTGCCTTAGGGTCACCATAAGCTGGAAACAACTTGAAGGCTTGGTCATGGATTTTTTTTAAAAAAAAATGTCAAGGACTATATTCCTCCAGAGACTGCATACTGGTCTATGCAGGGTCTGGAGGTGATGATGAGTAGAGACAAAGCCAAAAGCCTTGGTATTGCACAGAGCCAAACCATTCCCATTCTGCTTCAAATTAAAAAAAAAAGTACCAGTAATATTGAAGGAGAGGGCATTTAGCTTATTGGGCTAGAGTGAGGCTCTTTTGTTGGCTGACAGGTCAGCTGTGCTCTGCATGAGTGGTCTCTTCAGGACTCGTAAAAACATTTTTGTAAGAAAGAGGAATAACTGTGCAGGCAGCACTGTAAAGATGTGGCCACAAGGTGGCATGAAAGGATAAGCCAAAGAAAGAAACTGGCTCCACATATTTACAGAGCAAGTTATGTGGGGTAATTTTGGCTTTGCGAGCACACACAGTGTATGCAGTCACGGTGCAATTATGGGTATAACAAACATCCTCTTCATGGAGTTGCCTTTGAAATGAGCTCAGAAATTTAGTTGGCTGAAGGAGCTGCAGCTGGATTGTTAACTGGGGCTGACTATGGGGAGTGTGAAATCCCCTTGTATCAGCTCCAGTGGCTGCCACTCTGTTTCCTGGCACAATTCAAAGTGCTGGTTATGACCTGTAAAAGCCTTCATAGCTCCAGGCTTTTCCCTTACATGAATCCTGCCCAGGTCTTGGGATTTTCTGGGCAGGCCCTTCTCTCAGTCTCATCACCTTCTCAGGTTTGTTTGGTGGGAACACAGGAGAGGACTTCTTGGTGGCTGCCACCAGGCTTTAGAACTCTCTCCCTGAGGAGGCTAGGATGAGTCACTCCTCGTTGTCATTCGATCAGCAAGTGAGAACTTTTCAGTTCCAAGATGCTTTTCAGGAATTGACTGCAGGGGTTTTTAATGGTGTGCTGATTTTTATCCTTTGCCTTTCAGTGGATTTCTTATAAAAAATTTAATTTTATGCACTGTTTAGTTGTCTATTAATAATAACTGCATATGTTTTTATCTCTCTTTTTGTAGCATTTAATTGCATTTGTTTTACCTTATGCTTTGGATACCAGTATTGGGAAAAGGACAGGATAGATCCAGACTATCTGAAAGCCTGTATCTACCCATACGAACCTGCCCAAATTTTACAATTTGTGAGGGAGGATTTTCTCTCCATCCCAGCACCCTCTCAGGCTCATCTGATGAGGACAGAGGAAGAGCCTTCCCAGTACCTGCTCCCAAGCTGTGGAATTCCCTTCCAAGGGAGGATCAATTGGCCTCTCTCTTTTCTCTTTTTGCTGGCAGACAAAGACCTTCCTGTTTAAATAGACCTTCAGCCTTTAACTGGTTGAGAGAGAAGAATGAGTGATGGGTCTGGTGCTTTTAGATATGTAATATGTATGTTGCATCTTTTAAATTAAGATTTTAAAACAATTGTTGGATCTGGATTAATTGTTCAATTATTAAATCTTTTGTTTTAACATATATTGTAAGCTGCTTCGGTATAATTAATATAATATCATATAATAATAATATAATAATTACAAGTTAGAGAGAAGACAGAAATTTCAACATATATTCCTTAACAAGTTCCCAGAGAAGCTCCTGCTAGGCAAAGCATTAAAAAACGGGCAACAGCTGCCCATTCCAGCAATGTATGATATAGTTACACTTCTGCGAGCTTTGTTCTAAAGGGTGTAGGCACAGTTATTTATATAGGCAATCTAGAATGCATTAGTGCTGGAATGAAGAGGCTTAATAAGGACTTGGATTTGAACAGTTTTAGCCTGTCTGTTCCAGTATAACTAGTCTGTCACCATTGACCCCTATGTCCAAATCTGTCTAATCCATTTTGTACCCAGGAGTCTGTCTTGAAGGGCATAAAGAACTTTTATGGAATTGTCTCTCCAGGGAGTCACATCTGGCACTCCATGTTGATGTCTTTTTTGCTGCCAGCAAAAATTCTTTTATTTCCCAAGCTTTTAAACATCTGATGAGTTTTTGCTAGCTGACTGTAAATTGCTCCTACTTATCCTGCCATTTTAGTTATGCAGCACCAAATTGTGAAGCTCAGGATTCCATAGAATGGAACTACAAAGTTAAAGTGCTATCAGACTGCTATATTACTTAATTGTAGTAACAAAAATCCCTAAATCCATGCTAAAGTCTTACTTTATTGTCTTTTTTTTTTCCCTTGTAGATGGCGATGTTGCTGAAGCTCCAGGAAGCTGCCAACTACATTGAATCTCCTGACCGAGAAACCCTCGACCCCAATGTGCAGTCTGCACTCTAAAGACAACTGGATCAGGATGGAACGGAGACTGGAGTGAGCTGGTCTCAGCTGCCTTCGCTCCTCGTTCTTCTTCATTTTTTGTTATCTGGAACCTGTGGTCTGAACAGGACACCACAGAGGGTGGGGAGGTGCCCATCACTTGCTCTGAGATCTGTGCAGATAGATGGACAAGGAAAGTCAAGGCAGTCTGCTACTCCTCTGCAAGATACTGCTCCCCCCCGTCAAGGATTATGGTGGTGGGAGAATGACAGTTTTTAGTCTTAGGCTTTCTGCCTCTGTCATAAACTCCTAGGCTTTGCAGTATGAACAGAGGGGCATTTATAAACCCCTCAAATCCAGGGTTCCTGCTGTCAAGGATCCGGTGTGGGGTAGAGACGCTGGAGACCTCCTCATAGAACCCGCCACTGCACTTTTGCAGGGCAATGCTGGGCAGTAGCCAAGCTTGTGGTTTCCTAAAACAAGGATCTTTTTATAAAGTAAAGAAACAGAAAACTCCAGAAAGGAACCCAGTAAGCATCGAAGTGGAAGAGTCACCCCCGCAGCAAAAAAACAAAACAAAACAGTTCCTGCCAGAGCTGTTTCCCTCTGGATGCTGCCCCTAAACTTCCCTGCCACAAGAACCATAGGCAAAGGCCTAGGACTGTTAACTCTGTCTTTGTACCCTCCTTATTTAATCTGCATGATGGTCCTTTTACATTCAGACTCCCAATAAACTTGGCTTTTTTTCCTTCTCCCCCATTATTTTACTTTGGTTACGCTGGGCCATTCTGTTTACCCTTTGGTTGTCAACAACTGTGTTTCATCTTATTTCTAATCACTTGGCCTTGGTTCCACAGTGAGGAGCTGCTTGATTTCATTGTGTTCCCCCCACCATTTATTTTCACCGTTTTCCTTGTTTTATCACTCTGTGTATTCCATCACTGTGGTCCCTTCACCTTGAAATTGGTGCTGACTGGATGATCTCCAGTAACCACACCCGCCTTGTGGGTCCTTGCAGCTTGCCTCAGATGCACACAGGGTTGAATCAGCAGCACAGCCTTCTCAGAGATGCACAATTTGCTGATAGGCTCCAGGTCCTGTTCTGTTTTTTTATTATTCCGTTTGTAAAAGCACAAGAGGCCTGCAGACTGAGAATGAGGGGAGGGAAGAATACTTCATTGCGGTTCTCTCTTTTGGACAGCAAATGTCTCCTTAACTAAAGATGTCTCCCAACTCTACCCTGCATACTAATAGGCTAATGTCATCTTTTTTTTTCTTGTTCTGTTCACTTTGTGGGGACAGAGTAGCAACAAAAACATTTCATCTGTATTTAAACCTTACCACCATTCCACCTTGAATCATGGATTTCACTTACTTCAGTGTTTCTCTGGCTATCTGATTTGAGGGACCAGCATTCTTTTCCCCAGTGTGCTAGTAATCTTCCAGGAACTAGTGACATATTTATGGTCATTGACAAAAAAATTGCTTCTTTCTTTCCCAGCTCTGAGACCAGTACCAGTCCATGGACCATCACTCTGAGTAACACTGACTTAGTTGATTTCCAAAGATGTAGTTGTCAGTGAGGGGCCAGCTTTCCCTCAACCTTCCAGCCTTCCAGATGTTTTGGGCTACAGCTCCTATTATCCTTGACCACTGGCCATTGTAGCTAGGGCTGATGGGAGTTGTGATCTCAGACATCTGAATGGCACCAGCTTGAGAGAACCTAAGTCTTCAGCAGCAAGCAAAATTCTTGTCTCCCCGCTCTCCTTTCTGTTCCAGTGCTTCAGAGCAAAGCTGTCATCTGATTTAGGTCAGATATGTGTTCCTATATTGAATGGTCCATTTGGATGTATAAAGTTGGCATACTTTGCCTTTTGATTACAGATTAGGATTTGCTTCAGATGAGTTTCAGAGTAATTTCTTTGGGAAAGTGTGGGAAACCCTTTCTTCCAACTTGGTAGTTCTCTCTGCAGTTGGGGAGAAAGGCTCATAGGGCCTTCCATCAAACCTTCAGCCTATTCCATCCTAATCAGCAATTGGGTTTTTGTTTGATGGCTTCTTTGAAGAGTATGTTACAGTGAAGGTTAGTAGCTCAGTCCTCTCATGTACCAAATTAGTTTGCTGGTGAGTTCTGAAGCTGCTTTTCCCATCTTCTAATGCTGATGAATTATGAGGTTATTCATAATGCAGTTCCTAGCTTTTCCAGCTTAAGTATCATACGGGATCAATTCACACTCCAGAAGAATATACATAGCATAGCACAGAAGGCAGAATTTAAACTCTGCTGGTGCAGTACTAACAATCTTTATTCTGTGGAGTGTTCTGTTCCTATCCATGGTGAAGTCTTTGCTTACAAGTTTATTCATAACACAAATCAATACACCCCAGATCCCCTTACCATTCATATGAGATACATACACAGATGCCAAAAAAATTTCTTTTAAGTTGAATGACTATTAGCTAGGTCTGTAGAAAAATGTGCTGTGCCAAATATCTCAGATTTCATTTTGAATTCTTAATAGGTCATGCTTGGCCCCCATATAGTTCTGAACACTTTTCAGGCCACCCTGCCCATGCTTTCAGAATTTTCTCGGCAATCATGAAGTCTGCAAGTGTGCTTTTAGAAAGTATGAGTGAAATTTCTCAGGACTCAAGATTATGTGCCAAGTCATTTGCCTAGTTAATGCACAGAATGTATATAATTTTAGGAGTCTACTTCCCATTTTGCCATAGTGAGCCTCCTGAAGTGACAGTCAGTGTGGTTCTCTTATAATATAACTACGGTATAGCTGCAGCAAGTGGGACCTGTGACAAAATAGTAGTGTGGAGTTTTCTAGTGGGTCACTTAGCCAGCCAAGCTTTTTGGTAGGAATGGAAAGAATATTTGAAAAATGATTGAAAAACATTTAAAAAAAAATATTGAGAAACTGATGAGCAGAACCCTGGACTGATAAGAATTACCATTGTTCAACACTTATTCTTAAAAGCATTTTCTGTGCAGGGAACAGTATTTTTTTTTTTTTTTTTTGGCACAGAAAATAGTATTTCTGAATAGAAATTGAGGACATTCCACATGCTTGATTTGCACTGAAAACAGCATTTTTTTCCCCTGTGGAGAAAATAATATTCTGCTTTCAGTGTAAGTCAACCTTATGTAAATATTGTGCAGTATCAGTCCTGAATTATGAATAGGCTTCAAAAACAGCATGGTTTTTGAATTCATTTTTGCAACTGGAAGAAAATTACTGTAATTGCTCATTGCTTCCTTTGAGAAGAAAATGGGTGACGAATTACCTCCCTACTCTTTGACAGAATATTCCATTCTCTCCACAGCTTTTTTCTACCACCGCTTACCTGTACGCAGGATCCTGTGGCTACTGACCATCCCGAATCCTCCTTATGTTTTGAGATGCTTAGGATCTTGTTAGGGTTTGTTGGTTGGGCTTTGGTTTGCTGTGGTAGTTTGCTTGCTTGCTTGTTTGTTTTTGGCCAAACGTCTGAGTTTCCCTGAACCTGCTGCTTTCTCCCTCCTGTGCATGGGTGATAGAATCCTTTTTTGAAAAAGAAATTGCTAATTTTAGTATTTAAATAATGTGTACCCAACCGAGTATAGATGCCCTAGCTATCAAAAACTGCAAGTGTTCCTGCCATGCCTGATGAACAGGAACAGCAAGGGGCCTTTTGGCCTGGATACTGCTGAGCCATACCTGCAAATCAGTTTGCCTTTCTAGTGATCTACTGCCAACTGCTCCTGGGTTCAGCAGCTGTGAAATAAATGCCAGACATGAGGGTTTTTTATGTGTACTTGGGTGACCGCATGAACAAGAGGATAGCCTTCAGTAACTGCATAGAAGAAGGAATTTTAGCAGGTGTTGCTTATCCTTGCAGGCTTCACCTGTTGAAATTCCTCTTGCATCCACTGACCAAAGCTGCAGGAGAGAACCCTGTATATTTTCTCACATGGCCACCCTAGTGTGTGTGGTAGTAATTCATCTGGATGGTGCTATCTCATTCTTCAGACTTGAATTGTTGCACATGTGCCAGTAAGGTTGGCCTGTACCATGTTAATTAATTTCAAGTAATGGAAATAAATAAATGCAGGATTAAATGGAAGCTTTTGCAGTGCTTTCCTTGATGCATGAACTGCATGGCAAATCAACTTCTCAAAAGATAAAGACATTGGAAGATACAAAAGGGAGCATCTTGGCCCTGTTTCTTAGGTGCAGGCCCCACTCTTCCCTTCACCCTACCCCTCCTGCACCCTCCTCATGCTTCTGGTAGCCATTGGGCCAACTCCGTAAGCTTGCCTCATATTTTCAAAACTGCTTCACATGGCCTTTAACTGTCATCAAAGCACACTACCCCAATCTGGTGGCACTGATTGCTAAGGTGGTGGTCCACCTAGAGGGCAAGGAAGTGTTGCAAATGTTTATTGCCTGTTCGCATGTTCCTCACCAACCTCATGCACAAGTAGAGCAAAGCCACTGGGTGATAAGTAGGGCTTGTTAAGCACTGCAGAGCACTACACCCCAGTGCAAATGGGTCACTCCTGGGGAAACAGCTCTTGTGCTTCAAACAGAAGTTGTGCTGCTGTCAAACTGTGAAGATCTGAGCAAAAAAAGCAATTTGAATGACCAGACTGGATCCTGTCCATGGTCATGAAACTCTGCCTTAATGTCATCATTGCAAGATGGGGCAGTGGGTGGGGGAATTGGCAAATCTTGTAATTTTTTTTCTGACTACAGGAAGAAGCTGTAGTGGTCTTGTTAACCTAGTCCAGGATAAATGCTGGATCTCCCATCTTTAGTTCAAGGAGCCCAGCGCGAGAAGTCAGGGTGATGTTTAATGCCTTCTATGTTAGGCTTGTTTCTGTTCCCGTTGCTGACGTTGTTTGGAACTCCTGAAGGGACTGATGCAGAAAATAGCCTGGCAGGTGCCTTTCACCCCTAGGTATCTGGACATATATACAAATCCAACCTTGTGTCCCTACCCTACCTACCTAACTGTAGCTAGTTAGTGGTCCCCTCATCCCTTTGCTAGGAAGTGACTGTAGAGTGACTAAGCCAGGCATTGCTCTCATCTCAAGAGTAGAATGGTCTCTTATAAGAAGTGTGACTTTAAAAAAAAAAACACCTCTGCCTCTTGGGCTGGAATAAAGAGTGCAACCCAGTTGGATGATTTATCATTCCCAGCAGGTCTTTCTATTGCAGTTATGCAGCTAGTCCAGCTAACAGACCTCAGGAAATCAAAGCTGTAGTTTACACCTTAGAAAGATGCAGGGATTCTGCATCTCTCTTGGAATCTAAATTATAGTACTTCTGGTGGTTAAAAAAAATAAAACAGCCAGGAAAGGGTTAGTGTCTTTTCTGACTCAGGACAGGGCCAACCAAAGTTATGTTACTGACCTGAAAAGTTCTTGACTTTGCCTTCAGAGGACAAAGAGCCATTTGTCCAGGCTGCTAGGTTTTAGACCAGGAACCCTTCTTGTCCTGTTCCTTCCTCCCCTAAAACAAAACATGATGACTGTTTCCTTCCACATCTGTTAAGTGTAAGCACTGTAGCTAGACTCCTAACAGGCTCACATCCTCCCTGGCCTCCTCTCATTCTCATTCTGCTGAAGGAAATCTCCCTCTCATGCACAATGGCAGTGTCAGACTCCATGATTTTATTTTTTGGAGCTGTGCCCTAACCATTAAAATAGTCTGCTCTTGTTCTATAGGGCAGAAAGTGGATGCATGCTTCCTCTATTGCCCCTTTGCCAGATACCCTCTGTCTCCTCTTTCTGCTTGAGGGAGCATTATTGAGACTGCCCCTCACCTTGGGCTAGGGTTCCAAAAGAGACTAACTTGTGAAGCTGTGATGGCAAAGAGCATTTTAATGTGTTTGTAGGCATAGCTCCATCTTTTCCTGTTGGCACACTTTTCCAACTGTCTGCATGATGTCTGTGCATTGGTCCAGGCAACAATAAGACCCCATAGATTTGCAGTGAGCCAAGAAAAACATGTAAGACATCCATTTTCTAAAATATGACCATGGGACAGGCTTTTGCCTGTTTTCTACTTTCTCTGCTAAAGGTATTGCCTATCACTGCTAATTCATATCTTGTGAGGTTATTTTTTCCCCTTCACACATTCCCCATTTTAGATTTCTCAACATTTCTTTGCTTTGCAGTTTCCTGTCCTATTGCACAAGATTATGAACAGACAGTCTGGGTATGGATTTGAATTTCCCCAAGAACATCAAAGCATGGCAAATAGGAGCATTTGCATCTTTGATCTGAATCTTATTTCACAGGAAAGTTCCATCTTGAAGCTTGAAATACATTTTCAGATTAGTTACTCCTGAGCTGAGGATTTTTGATGTTTTCTAGTAAAGTCTATTCCATTGTTTGCACCAGATGGTCAGACAAAAACTATTTTCACTTGCACATGCAGCTTTGGGTCCAAACATGGCCCCTAATGAATATTCTAAAAAGGCCTTCCAACCTATGTGAAGGTTCTACCATCTTTTTGATTGGGTGTTGATTGCAGAAAACATTGAGGAAACTTGTAGATGACTGTAGATGACATCACACCATCCAGCCTTTATCAAGTAATGTGCTATCACTTACTGAGGAGCTTGAAGTAAACATTGTTATCTGCTACAAGACAGTTGCCTGGCACCACAGAGCCCAGAGGGCACTGGACATTTCTATCTCTGAACTGTATGTAGGAAGCATAAAATCAAAGAGGCCTTTTTGTTGTAAGACATATAAAATCTCCTCCTTTCTCCCAGATTTCCTCTGTGTGTACCAGTAGGCCACATTCAGAGCAGGCAGATTGCCTCATCCCACAGGAATGAAATGAGGCACCAGTCCTCCTTGGACCATAAGCTGCTGGTGCTTTGGCGGGCAGACACAGGATACCCTGCCATTCACAATGTGTTTGTAACAACTTTGTCAAGGACAGCTCTGTGTAATAGCTGTGCTGGAGGTTCCAGCCAACTGACCTGTGCAGATCTAAGGTGCTGTGTTTCTCTTTGTATATCTATACATATGTACATATATATCCTGTTTTATGTAATTGAAACTTTGGAGCTCTTAGTATGCATTGGAACCCAGCAGTTGATATAAGAGGCTTGGATTGTGTGTGAAGATGCCGTCTGGTTGGTTTAAGGCAAGCAGTTCTGTTGAAAATTTAAGCTGGTTCAGGTTGGCTACCTGATTGTCCAGATAAACACTCTACTACACTCAACACTTAGGTGCTACAAATATAAGCATTCCTCAGATGCTTTAAAAGAGTTGTGCAGAGTGATCCTGTTGTGGGTATATGGAGTGAGGGTGCCATGAGTGAGTAATTCCCACATCAAACATTTCATCAGTTTTCTGCAAAGCTAGAAGGTGGGGAAAATATTTTTTGACTAGGGTGGAAGAAATATTTTTTGACCACAGGTTTCATTGTCCACACACATTATTGCCATTTGGTGCACTGGCTAAGGATGATGGGGTCAGAAGTCAGTAGATCTGGACCAGGCTAGTTGAGAAAAATGGGCAGATTGTTGGAAACTGCTTGCTGACATTCGCATTGCAACCTTTCTTCTTCCTTAAAGGCTGTGCTCTGCAGATAATGGTAGAAAAAACTTCATCTCTTGCTTTCTCCAGAGTCCTTCTAGCAGGTTGCACTTACTTAGCCCTGAATTATGTATCAGCTTGCAAAGGGTAGAAGGGGTGTAGCTGGGGCCTTTTTCTTTCCATTAAGGACTAGAATCATATCACACTAAAACATCCTGACTTGAAAGAAATGTACTTGAGAATAAGGAGAGGGATGGTGGGATCCAAAAGCGTTAAATGGAGTTGTAATGAAAAAAATAAACATTCAGAGAAAATACAGTAAAAAACCAAGGTAGGTAGAAATTAATAGGCTTCTTTCAAGTTAGTGCTTCGTTGTTACTAGGTTCACCTTTCTTCCAGAATATTACAATCTCTGGTCATTTATTGCTGACCAGATGCACCAAAGACCAGGATTTTGCTTTGTGTGGTAGATGCACAGAGGATGCCTCTTTTGCTGTGAATCTTCCTTTGCCAATGAGCATCTCCATGTCTCCCTTGTGCTTTGTTGTCCATTCCAATCTTTTATAGTCATACAGGATGTTTTACATTTACAGGTTACACTGTTTCAAAACTGTAGATAAATCTGGAGGCCCAAACTCGTGAGCCCTGAGAGACTAACAATTGTGCTCCCATTTAGAGACGTGTCTGCAGCCTGATCATATATTTGTTTATCTAGAAAAAAATGTCCAGTGAATTCAGCTGGATGTACGCTCAAGCAATTCTACCTAGCACAGCAGTGTTAAAGAGACAACAGAGATTGCCTTAAACCAGCCAGGAGCATGATATTTGCCATGTGCACACCCTGATAGGTTTCTTTGCCATCTTATCCAATTAGGCCCTATCTTCATGTTTGGTGCTTTCTCCCTCTCTCCTTGCTCCTTCCCTTCCTTCGCTGTTTGCTCTTCCTTGTTGGTTTTTCTTCAAATTGCAGTGTTTTTGCTGAGCTCCCCACCCCAGCCTTGAGCACCCTACTTTAATTGGGGCTATTTTGCACAGTGATATACAAGATGCCAAACCTTTGTGCTGGGTTTGACGTAAGGTTCCTTATTTGCCTTTTTTTTTCCTGTTACGCTCTTGTAGGACAAGGCATTGTAAATAACTTGTAACTGAATGGCCTGGATGAGTCTGGGGGACCAGCCATGGGGGGCTGGGCCCAGTGTCTGTGATTGATCATGCTGGGTTTGGTTTTGAGGGGTTTGTACTAAGTGTGAGTAACTGTGCTGTGCTGACCCATTTCTGATTGTATGATAATATACACCTCCCAGCAGTTGCTATGGGCCAGTGGAAGAAGGTGGGAGCAAAACGTTTTCTTGGCCTACCCTGTTCTCATAATGCTTGTGCTGCATTTGCTCAATGTTTTTCACTAAGTTGATGGTGAAGAGGCTGATAGGGATAGCTTGAGTAAGGCTGGTGCAAAAAGATTTTTTTAAAAATTAAAAGGCTAGCACCTTCTACCTAGTTGCTCTCTTTGGGCTGATTGCCATAAAGGAGTTCCTACAGAACTAAATCCTAGATAAGTGGAGCGAAGGGCTGAGAACCAGTCTTTACATCAACCTATAATTCTGAGGGGGTATGAATTTCTTTCTGGAATTGGGCTGGATCACAGTGAATTAAGAGATGGACACAGAATAATCGTAAGTGTTGATAAGACTGATCCCTTTTGTTTATCATGGCAAACAGCTACTAGTAGTAAGTACCCTGTAGGATATCTGTAGGAAGAAGACAGGGTTACCACCTGTTTTAGAGAGCCATTAGTTTATATAATTGAACTCTATGAAAAAATGAAGCTGCCCATGGTTTAATGCAGAGTCTGAGATTTTGTTTTCAATGAAAAACAAGCCTAATGTGTAAACAGTCCAGAAAGTCAACACATGGGCAGGTATTGCTACCAGTAGAACAGGGGTGGGAAAAACGTGTGCCTTCTGGCTGTGTGTTGAACTTCAGCTAGCCAGCACAGTCAGTGCTGAGGAACTGTGCAAGTCGTACAGTAGTCAGCAACACCTGGAGAGCCACAAGTTTCTCACCCTGCAGTATAGAGAAAGAACCATCTTAAATTCAAATCTCCTGGACTTCTCATGCTGTATGTGAGCCCAATCAGTAAACAAACTCCATTTTTAGATGATCAGTTCAACCCAAGATCATTTTTACTCATAAGTATTTGGTGTGTTGTTATTTACTTCTGTATATATTTACTCAGATGTAAGCCCTGCTGAGTTTCAGTGGCAAATTGTGTCCTTAGTAAAACATTTGCAAGATCCACCTGTCATTGTAAAATTAACTGGAGTCAGCCATATAGAGAGAAGTGAGAATGGATCACCACTGTTTAGAAAGATTCCAAAGCCAAGCATGGTGGGATCCTCCCTCTTTTTTAAAATCCTTTTTCTTCTTTTCTGCAAGTGGAAATTTTAGTCGTCCTTCATGCAAAATTATTTCCTTGATGCATACAGAGAAATACACTGGATCCTGTAGCTCCCCAAAGACTTGCTCAGAACAAACCTGCAAGTTTTAAGGGTATCTATGCCTTCCACATCGATGATCGTTCTTCAGGGTCAAGAGAAGGAAGGCTTCAGTTGAACACTTGACAAATTTCTATTGCAAATTGGCAACAATAACAATAACAGCATTTATTTATAATACCGCTTTCACCAATTGGCAAGGCTAATTCATTGTAAGATTGTGGGGTCTGAATATTCAGATTTCATTTATATATGTATATGTATATATATGTGTGTGTATATATATGTGTATATATATATGTATATGTATATGTATATATGTGTGTGTATGTGTGTGTGTATATATATATATATATTTTAAATTATGCACCACTTTTCTGAAAAGCTGCAGCCTTCAGTACATTAAGCCCCCTCTCCCAAGTGTAAACAATATTGTGAGTCAAAGGTTTGTTGGAGTAGGTGTGACTCACACCTCATCAGAGATCTCTCTTTAGAGAAAGGAAGGTTATCAAATACAGATCAATTGCTGCAATGGTTTGGCTTCTGAATAGAAAAGCTTTCTGAATGTATGTCAGCTGGTGAGCAGATTTATCTGAGGAGAGATAAATTATAAGTTAAAAGTAGCATCTTGAATTGGGCCGGGAAGCAAGCTGGCAACCACATTGCCTGGCACAATATGAGTCTTGCCTCCTAGAAGAGCAGCAACAGCAATGCCAGGTTTAGGATGAATCACTAGGCAAGATAAGGTTGGCCTGTCCAGAAGAGGAAAGTGTTCCCATTATGACAACACATGGCCTACACAACACATGCACACACACACCCATCTGTTTTTGCCTCAGTCCAAGAGTCCCTGCCTCTCCTGGATTTGCCACCTAGCTGCACTGTTTTTCCTTCTAAGCATACTTTGCTCTTCTCATATGTTTAATTTACAAGTAGAATTGGACTCCCAGAAGTGCAATTCCACTTGTAAACTGGTTTTCCACCATCCCTTGGCCTAAAGGGAAATCTAAGCCTTTTTTTAAACCATCACCTCAGCAAATTCAGAAGTGAGGGAGGTGATGGAGCACCCTGGAACCCCAACTATTGTCCATCCTAATTTTAAGACAGGGATGCAAGAAAGCATTCCTAGAAACACTTCTGATCTGCTTCTTAAGAGACCACAACAAATTCAGGGATAGCCCTCATGTTTAAGTGATCAGATAGGGCCAAAGAGGCCCTCCAGATAACAGCTACCCCTAGCAACCTCATGTCTATTTGAGTAAACGTCTGGATACCTTCTTCCTTGATCTTATCCCTCACCGTCCTGATCACAGCCAGCAACTATAGCCCATTCACTGCCTTCCAAGTATACTATGTCCTTCCCTCCCTCTTTGTGTTTTGGAGAATTTTGATACTGTTTCAGAATCCTTTTTTAATCAGACTTGCCACTCCAGTGGGTGGAAGGAAAGCACAACATGGCAGCTCTTGTTGACCAGGAAAACTTAAGTGGGCATCCCAAATGCAGAAAATTCTTTGAGATGAGAGGTGTTATCAGGCAAGTGGTGATGATGTGGTAGCTATAGGAGGAACAAGAAGGAATAGTAGGCTCAGGTAGAACAATGTTACACTTCTTGGAAACTGGAACTGAACCTAACAAAGCCATGATAGATGACTACTGAGCTGGACTGTCCACTCTGACTGGAAGCATATTGCCCATGTCTTCCAGGGAGATTGTACTTCAGCTGTGCTTCCTGAGATCCATTTTTTCTCTCCCCTCACCCTGATATGCCAAAGATTAGGCTCCTTTCATAAGAAAAGCAAATACTGTATCTGAACTATGTCGGTTATGCTCTACTGTAGACCCATGTGGCTCCAAAAATAAAGAACTCAGCTTGATCTTCCCCCTTCATGGAACTTGGCATCCAGATAGGAAAAAGTGCACTGGGCAACAGCTAGAGCTCAGACAATTTACTTTCTTGGGCTATAATTCCCAGAACCTAGCAGCCATTATGGCCATCTGCTGTGCAACTTTTCCAGCTTCTGGCAAGATCCTCCTATTATTTAGCCTAAGCAGCAGAGACCCACACCAGCACAGATAAGTGAACTAGACAAAAAGTAATGGGCTAAATGCAAAAAACCTGGGTTGGCTCTCAATGTCTTTTGTGTCACTTTGCAGCAAATGCAGCACTGGAAGTGGGGGTGAAGGGGACTGGCCTGCCTTTGTTGCTATCCCATCCTCAACCGCAAATTGCAAATTAGCTAGTTTCAAAAATGGGGAATTTGGGAACTTCATCCATCTGATCATGAAACTCCAAAGGGCAAAGTTGGATGGTCCCTAATGGCTCCTTCTTGGGAGCATTGGTGCTAAGTAGCAGGGGGTTTCAGTCCCATGGAAGGCTAGAAGGAGGCTGCTGGAACACTGATAATTGCACTAATTCATCAATCCATCAGCAAACGTAGCATCCCTTCCCCGCTGTCCCTGCCAAAGATATACCACCCTTCTACTCCAGGTCAGGAAGGCCTTGGCTAGAGGTGAAGCTGGGATAGCACTGAACTCTAGGGTCTCCTTGGCCCATTAGCTACTGCTGACTGGTGGCCCAAACCTTACAATTTTAGCTTTTTTCTAATTCAAATGCATTTTTAATTAAAAAAATGTGGAGAAAATCCTGTTTTAGAAGAGCTGTATACTTGACAAGATTCTGTGTTTCTTATCTGCATGGTATTCCTTTCAGGGGGTTTTATAGCACTTTTTAAATTTCTTGGAAGATTTTTGCTCCCGGTTTCTACGCTACCTTCTTTCTTGCTTCTTTGTCTCTCTGGCCCCCACTCCCTCATCCTGCCTTTTTTGTTCAGTTTTTTCTCTTCTTTTCTCTTTCTCAAGACTAGTCATTTGTAAACCTTCAATCTGTTTTATACCTGATGTAGAGAAAAAAATGAAATCAAAAATTCCAGATGTTGTACATATCTGCGGAAACAATCATGGGAACAACTGCCATCTGGACTGTTTCCAACATGGACCATTTGTACTTGTGGTAAAAGAAAAAGAAGCCAGGAGAAGGCTTTTAAAACAAAACAAAACAAAAAAAATTAAAAAATAAAAATTAAAAAAACCCCAAGCAAAATACAGTGCTCTTCAGCACCTCATCTGTCCCTACCAAGCTGCTCATCCCATGCAGCATGTTTCTTCTGGGTGTGTTGGTCTGTCTTTACACCATTTGAAGTTTAAATAAAGTTATCTCCTGTGTTGCCTGCATGTTGATCCTCTCTGTTCGGAAGAATCCTGTTAAGAACCAGAATTTTGTCCCTCTGACAAGCAAGATGACCTTTGAGGTCTCTTCAGTCCATATAATTCTCTCAGACGGAATCTGGCCTAAGACAGTAGTTCTTAGCCTTATCAGGGATTCCCTGTAAATACAGTTTGCTGCCAGTGACTTAACTCAAGATTTAACTTTTTATGTTTAGATTTAAGTATCTGAATTTTTATTTAATTTTTCAAATATTTATTTATTAAATGCTTCTGGGGACTAGAGCCCTTTCTGCAGGACGTTGTTTTCCACACTGGGGACAGAAGAAGGACAGGACCCAGACGACGGTTTTGCATGACGTCACCTGGATCCCGTCCTTCTCATGTCCCCAGGCAGTGTAATTGCACAGTAAATCATTGATGGGTTTTCCCTGTCGATGACCAGTGATCGCGCCACCATCCTGCCACCCACCCACACTTACCTGGTGTGGTGTACAGAGGTCCTGGAAGCACAATGGCTGTGCTTTTTGCCCCAGCACAGCCTGGGACAGTTACCTAGCTGTGCTGTAGAAGGAAGAGGTGATGCCATCATGCTTCCTCCATTCGCAGATGCAGCCTGTGCAGAGGGGAGCACTCCTGTCATGCTCCCCTCCCAGCAGAGACAACACCGGGACCTGCACTGGAGGTCTCCGGACCATGGTAAACTGCAGAAAGAGCCTAGGATTCAAATCCCCACTCAGACACTGGGTGACTTTGGGCAAGTCACATTCTCCCAGCCTCAGAGGAAGGCAAAGGCAATATCCCTCTCAACAAATCTTGTCAGAATTGAACTGACTTGAAGCCAAAGTACCACTGACAATGGGAGGCTTTCTTTTTCTCGGCAAGATTTGTTGCCTTGCCTTTTTTCTAAGGCTGGGGGAATATGACTTGCCTGAGGACACCCAGTGGGTTTCCATGGCCGAGTGGGAACACAAACCCTGTTCTCCATAATTTGGGCATGCACACACACCTGCCTCAAGTCCCTTTCACCAAGGATGTGGCAGTGTGTGTGTGTGGGTGCTGAAACTCCTCCTCCTTTGCAAACAAGCAAGTAGTTTGGGTGTGCACACATGCCTGCCGCTACGTCCCTTGGTGACCACAGCCCATACTGCCGTGTCCCTTATGAAAGGAACGTGGAGGCAGTTGTGTGTATGTGCTCAACTGCTCCCTTATTTGCAAATGAGGGAGGAGTTTCAGCACCTGCACACACACCACTTCCACGTCCCTGTTGCTGCCACTGCTGTTGGTGTCCCTCAGCAGGGCTTCATGGACTCTCTGTGAGGGCTTTGTAGACCTGCAGGGGTCCCCAGACCCCAGGTTGGGAACCACTGGCCTAAGAGGTACACCGTTTCTGGGCCTGTACCATTTCTAGTACAGGTAAGGGGACTGTAGGACTCTTTTTCATTAAAAGCCATCTACATAACTGTAAGTTGCAGACCAGAGAGAAGGTAAAGCTACGAGAGACATGTTTTCATGGGCGGGGAGAATTTTGGGGAGTTGGAGTGGAATTCAGCAATAACTCCCCCCCCATCCCCCGCATTGTGAATGGTACTGTTCAGGGACAACCTGGTTCTTTTTAACCTGTAGCTTGTTTCTGATTCCCTTGCTAATTGCTGTTGCCCTGAGGCAGACTGTGTGTGGGCTTGTGTTTGTACCCATGCCATTACCACTTTTGCACCAGTGAAATCCAAACTGTTTAGCTACGTTACATGCCAATACTTAACAGGTTGGCCTTTCTCTGGGGTAGCTTTCCCCAAAATTAGTGATACCCCAGTGTGTAGGACTGCAACATCCATAATCAAAGCCAGCATGTTCAGTGATCATGCTGGACAGGGATGATGGGAGTTGTAGCCCAACATACCTGGAGTGCACGAGGGTTGAGAAAGGCTTCCCTAGTGGTAGAAGGGTGAGATCACTGAGACCTTCTGAACATATATTGTATCCGTACTGCAAATTTTTATTATTATTATTATTATTATTATTGTTATTGTTGTTATTATTATTAGTGCCTGCAACTTGGGACCAACCACACTAAATTAGAGGAGGATCTGCAAGAGTCAGTCCTGCATAGTGCAAAAGAGAAAAATGGTCCCAACGTCTTTTTAAGCAGTTGATTTTGAAATGGTATGGAGTACAAAAAAGAAAAAGGAAAGATGCAGTCCTTTATTCTCTCAGATAAAGCTCAACAAAGATTCTAAATGTCACGGCTAAACAGGTAATTGAAAGAGGTGCAGCCCATCTGTTTCATAATAGCCTTGCTGCTATTGTTCCAGAATGTCTCCAGATGTATCCTGGAGAGGTTGGAGAGCATTGTCACTATGTCTGGAACCTCCTCCCAAACCCCCTCTCCCTGTGTTCAAAAAATATTTTGCAAAAAAATTTCAAAAACTTTTACTTGCGCTGAAATGCTCCAAAACATCCAATAGGCTATGTGGAGTATATTTCTACCATCTGGCTCAGGACACGCCTTTTTTGAAACTCACAACATGGTGAAAATGCACCCACGATTCCTAGAGGTGTTTGAGAGCAATTCTATTTCAGGAGCAGGAGCAGTCCTCCAAGGTCTCCTAGGGGGCTAATGTCACCCCTTAACCTTCCACAATTGCCCACCCTGTTCTAAAGGAATGTGTTCAGTTGCAATCATCAGCCGCTTCAGTACTTGCCGTGAAATCAACAATGGTGGTGGGTCTTATGTCCTTCTCTACCTCTCCTTGCTACTATATCAGTTCAAGTGTTGGTCTAAATTTTTGAAATCAAGACCCTCTTCCTAAACCTACTCTACTTTCTGCTTTGGAAGTTAATTTTAAGAATCAATACATAATAACATGCTCAAGCCATCCATATCTGAGCAGGGTAACAGAATGAGCATATATTCATTCTTCGCAAAAGTAGGGGCAGAACCACATTAGTTGTGTACCTTCTCCCAGCTGTTGTGCAAGAAGACACCCGGCAACTCTCTTTAAATGCATTTGCACTCTGCTGGAGGCTCTGGGACATAACTCTACCTCCCTCCCCTGGTCACTGATCAGCCATAGGTTGGTGGCAGACTGGTACTTTGGTGCTATCCAGTTCCACTTGCACATCTGCGAGAGAAGAAATAGCAGCCTCTGTCCTTGTCTAGAGTGGAGAAGGGAGTACTACTCCTTCCCTAGATGCATATGGGAAGCCAGACAGTACCTGGACTCATCCTACAGCCAAGCAGGAGATGGAAGGGTACAGCTCTTCAGTCAGAAGCCTTCAACTACCCTTGTGCTCCTGGGAAAGAAACTGCAGCCTTCACACACACACACACACACACACACACACACACACACACACACACACACACCATTCCCCAGCAATAGCATAGGCACACTGACAGAAATTTGCATACCCTTCCGCTGTCCCAGTTTGGCAGGGACAGTCTCAAACAATATTCAGACATTCCACATTTTTAGCTGGTTTTAACATGTCCCAGTTTTTCTCTTCTTCTCCTCCCTTTACTCTTCTTCCTCAGCTTACTTCAGTTGCTATAAGCTGAGTTCATAGTGCAAACTCAGTGCGGGGAGAGGACAACAAGGGGCGTACTCTTGCCCTTCCCAGTAGGCTCAGGTAAAAGCAAGCTGCTGCAGCTTCTCCTAAGTTGTGTATTCTTCTTTGTAACTTTTGCCATCTTGACCACACTCTGATATCATTTTGCCACCCATGTCCCAGTTTTCATCTGTGAAATGTTAGAAGGTATAGATTTGCACCCCACCACCAAGCAATAGGACATTACCTTTACTTTTTGAGCTCTGTCCCAGCTAAGCACCACCAGCTGATGTGCAAATTAAAGCTTCTCACATTTGTAGCAGCCTGAGTCCTCACATTGACAAGGTGGTGGGTGATTGATTGTGCTCCATTATCTGGTCATTTAGTGCCATTTTGGGTGTGCTCTTCTGAGCGATCGGGTCTATTCACCAGAGAAAGCTCTTTGTTCTGCATGGGCTCTTTATTTCTTGCTCCTTGATCACTTTACTTGTTAGCACAAGCTCATGGCATCTAACGTGATTCTGTTTGCATTTTGAGTACAAGGACAAGCATTGATCATGTGTCATCCTGCCCTGGGAAGCAGTGTGTCAGAGCATGAGCTACAGAAAGATAGTGCTTTGGCAAGTCCACACCCTGGTGTTGAAAGGGGAAGTAGTAAATAGAATGACTGGGCTATGGTGCCACAGGTAAAGTGGACTGTTAACTTTTGTTGGATGATTACCTCAAAAACTACATGAATAAGGCTGAATTACTCAAAGAAACTACCTTTAAACTCACTCCAGGATGGATGCTATGGGAGAAAAATACTATCCCAAATGCTGTAGAAAGCCTTGGTGGCAGTGAGCTTTTTAAACATTTGTACCAGGACACCAAGTGGGAGGTGCCATCAACAGAATGGGGGAGGGCAACAGCTGAGAGTCTGTGTGGTTTAGTGGTTAGGGTTTTGGTCCAGGACTTGGGATGTTGTCCTGTATTGGCAGCCTGCTAAGTCTTCCCAGCTGAGTAAGCAGGCTGATTGCAGGAGATAGCAGACAAAGTTTATTTTCTGTTCAGTCTGGGTTCTTACCAAGCTTAGAGCAACTGAATCCAAATTTACCAAGAGTCCAGGTTTGAGACACATGAGACTCATGAGCAAGGAATGCAGGAGTCAGCGAGGCTGTTGCCACTAATGGAATCAATAGGTTCCAACAGCTTTCTGCCACTCTGGCCTTTGGTTATATAGTCTCAGCGTCCTACCCCGCTGTGGCTTAATTAACAAGCCCTTCTTATAGAAACACTGCCTGAAGCCCGGGCTCTCCCTTTTCCATCTGCAATGGCTGCCATGTACTGTTTCTCTCAAGTCTCTAGGGTGTGGCTGTTGGGAAGGTTCCTGTCTGGGTGCTGGGGCAGAGGCATGGCAGATATCCAGGTTCAAGTGCCACAAAGCCATAAAATTCATTGGGCGATCTTGGGCCAACTTGGTCTCCTTACCTCCCTACCTCACAGGATTGTTGTGAAGACATAGAGAGGAGGGAGCCATGTCTGCTGTTTTGGAGACCATACAGTACTGTGGGTACTTTCAAAGAGTGACCTATCTCTCAGTGGTATTTCTTATATATCCAGGGCAAAAAAAAGCTAGCAGAGTATTGTCCTTCTACTGGGTAACCTTAGCATTTTTCCCCACACCGCAGCTTACAACATTTTGCAGATGAAAAATGGACCATGTGGAGACCAGAGTGTGGTCAGGATGGCAAAGGTTATTAATGAGGAAGAATATACAAGCTAGGAGAGGCTGAAGCAGCTTGCTTTTACATGAGCCTACTAGGATGGGTGAGAGGCAGCATGGTGTAGTGGTTTGAGCACTAGACTACAACTCTGGAGAGCAGGGTTCAAATCCCTGCTTGACCATGGAAATCCACCGAGTGAGCTTGGGCAAGTCACTCTCTCTCAAACTCAGGAAGGCAGGGGAAAACTTCCGCTAAACAAATCTCGTAAAAAAACAACAACCCATGATAAGACTGCCCAAGTCAGAAACAACTTGAAGGCACACTACTGCAACAACAACTAGAAACGGCAAGATCCTTCCCCCTTCTCTGCTCTCCTCCTGTTGAGTTAACTGAATGAAAACTACTTCTGCACTTTGAACTCAGTCTGCAGCAGTTGGAGTAAGCTGAGAACAAAGATGGAAAGTGGGAGAAATAGAGGGAAACCGGGACATTTTAAAAGCAGCTAAAAATATAGAATGATAGGGGATTAATAGGGACTGTCCTTGCCAAACTGGGAGAGTTGGCAAGTATGCATATACCCACAATACAATAGTCATAATTACTATGAAAATTAAAGTTGTTACATTCAGTTGTTTTTACTGTTTTTATTAATTTTTTTAAATTACTCTCTGACAAGTGTCTGGATGACATTTTTGTTTGTTTGTTTGTTGCACTTATATCCCACCTTTATACTGAAAATGGAACTGAAGGAGACTAACAGTAAAATGGTAGATAAGACACAACAACAACAACAACAACAACAACAACTACCCTGATACTAAAACATAAAACAGGTATATTAAACCCCAATTAAACACTTGATTTTGAAATTGGGAAGGAACACAACTTCAGCGAACAACTTCAGCAAACAAACCAGTGTAAACCAGAGCTTGGCAAAAAAATTTTTTTTAAAAAAGGTGCTATAAAAGATAAACACAAAAAATGACAAAATGCATATATCTGTATATCTGTATCTATCTCCCTCCCACAAAAACAGCACAATGTTAAAACAATATGAACACATTATTAAAAAAACACACAAAATGGCAGAAAAAATATATATGATTTAAAAGGTTTGAGAGAATTTTTTTTTTAATTATTTGCCTAATGCTGGACATACTCCAAAGAAGGTCGCAAATGGACCTTTCTAGGGAGTGTACTCCACAAATGAAGGCTACTACAAAGAAGGTCCTTTCTCTTACAGCGCTCCACCATCTCTCTCAGCATGCAAGGCTTCTCATATGCGCGCAGCATTTCACAGCACATTCTATTCATAGAATCGTAGACTCTATGGCAGAAGAGACCACAAGGGCCATCCCGTCCAACTCCCTGCTGTGTAAATAGCCTACTTTTCATTATTCCTAAACAGAACAGAAAGAATAACCAACAGATACATATGGAGTTTGATTCTGATGCCCCACTTGTACCCTTTCATCATCTTTTAAGGGACGTGTATTTTCTCTGGTAATGAAATTAGCTTTACTGATGCCACAAACTGTAAGAACAGCTGTTACAAAAACAACACAGGAAGAGAAAGAAGACAAAGACAATTTGAATGTAGTATATGACAAATGGATGAGGTCTTTGTTAATGAAAGCAAATGGCATAGCACAACAATACATTCTTAGATAACTTGAGCTATCCTGTTCTGCACCACAATCCAGAGCATATTTACTTGGATGTACATCAGTGGAGCATTCCAGTAAGTAATGCTGTGTTCCCTAAAGTGTGTGTGTCAACCCTAGAGGTTCAGCCATTCTGCTTTCATTCCATCTACCCAGCTGTGCTTTTAAAACAAAGCCAAAACCAGGCTAAGTTTTTCAGATGCCTAAAAGCTTTGAGAGGAATCAGAACAGCATTTGAACTAAATATTGCTTACCCTTTGTCGCTGTGTGCCTTCACATTGTTTCCAATTTATTGCAACCCTAAGACAAACTTATCACGGGGTTTTCTTGGAAACATTTTTTCAGAACAGGTCTGTCTTTGCCTTACTCTGAGGCTGAGAGAGTGTGACTTGTCCAAGGTCACCCAGTGTGTGTCCATACCTGAACAGGGATTTGAACCTTGGTCTCCAGTGTCGTAATCATCTTGAACATAGCCGGACTTATTCCGGCCTGAACATGCATAGAATTATACTGAAATGTCGTAGCCCAACTTGTCACTTTTGCCAAGTACTGAGTAGGACTCACATTGAGTAAACATCCTTAGGAGAACATAGCACATTAGACTGTTCCATGATCTGGATTTTGGAAAAAAGCAGCATTTATCATCAGGGCCACACTGACTCATAGAGTCAGGATATCTCCTGTCATTCAGTCCAGACCCTGACACTGCAAGAATACACTGTTAAAGTACCCCCGGTCATTTAATCTCTTTTTAAAAACTTCCAGTAAAATCTAGCAGAGAGATTCAAAAAATTTTTGCAAGATCTGATGCATTCTGACCAAAATGGATTTCTACCCAACAGACAGTTGAAAAATAATATAAGGACTCTTTTGAATGTTATAGAACATTTCGATAAGAGGAACGAAAAGAAACTGGCTATCTTATTCTTGGACGCCAAAAAAGCCTTTGATAGAGTAAGATGGTCGTTTTTGATAGACGTGTTAAAAAGAATGAACTGGGGAGAAAATTTTATTGGGTGGATCGAGCAAATTTACAAAGAGCAAAAAGCCAAACTCATTATTAATGGTGAACTGACAAAAGAAATCGATATAGGTAAAGGAACATGACAAGAATGTCCACTATCACCACTTCTGTTCATAGCAACATTAGAAATACTAAATAACAGTATTCCAGCGAGATCAGATATAAAAGGGATTAATATAAAAGATCAACAATACAAACTTAAAGCTTTCACAGACGACCTTGTTTTCTTTACAGAAGAACCAGTAACAGGGATTGAAAAATTAAATCAGGAATTGAAAAGATTTGGGGAAGCAGCAGGTCTAAAAATAAACAAGAACACATCCTATATAATGTTGAAGAATATAAGACAACAAGAAAGAGAGGAGATTATTCTAAAGACGGGATTTAAGATCAAGAAAAAAATTAAATATTTGGGAATACGATTCACTGAAAACAATAAAGATCTATTTGACAACAAGTACACTAAAATGTGGAGGGAAATATCTGCAGAGTTGAAAAGATGGTCCAATTTAAATTTGACATTATTGGGAAAAATTGCGACAATAAAAATGAATGTTCTGTCAAAATTAAATTTTCTATTCCAAAACTTACCAATTATCACAAATGACAAACCCATCCATCAATGGGAGAAAGAACTATCAAGATTTATATGGAATGGCAAAAAAACGAGAATCAAATGGAAACTGCTGACGGAACAAAAGATAAAAGGGGGTTGTGATCTACTGGACTTAAAACTATATTACTATGCCAGTGTAATGACATGGTTGCAAGACTGGATTATGCTAAAGGATAAAAGATTACTAACTTTAGAAGGCGCAAACATGTGGTTTGGGTTCCATGCTTACTTATGGTATGGAAAAGAAAAAATAGATAGTGACTTTAACAACCATTTTGTGAGAAAATCCTTGTTAAAAATAGGGAAGAATGTGAAGAGATCTATTTATAATAAAATACCTTTATGGTGTTCCCCCCAAGAAGCCTTTTATGGGCAATGGAAGGATTCAAACCAAGATTGGCTTCGATATAGTGATTTGTTGATTCTGGATAAACAAGGAGGAGTTAGAATGATAACCCGGGAAGAACTTAGTCAACAAAATATAGAAATAAATTGGTTCCCATATTTGCAATTAAAAGAGCGATTTAAAATGGATATAAAACTAGAAGGCATTGCAACACAACGGACATATAATGAAATAGAAACCATAATATTTTTGAAATCCAAACAGAAAATTTCACTCTTTTATAAATACTTCTTAACACGAAAAATTAGAGGATGAAACAGTGAAGGAATCAATGATAAAATGGGCACAAAATATTCAACGGCAAATCCCTCTAGAACATTGGGAAACCGCTTGGAAGAATACAAAAGAATTTACCAGTGCCCAGGACTTAAAAGAAAATTTCATCAAAATGATGTGCAGGTACCATCTCACACCAGTTAAAATAGATAAAATGTACCAAACAGATAACAACAGATGTTGGAAATGCAAGGATAAGGCTGGTACGTTTTATCATATATGGTGGACCTGCCCTGTTACAAAAAATTACTGGACACAGATACATAAAGCTATAATAGAAATATTCAAAATAGCAGTTCCAATGCAACCAGAACTCTACCTATTGAATATGACGCATATGCTCGAAAAAAATTTTCTGCACCAGAACAAACGAGTATTGTTATATTTAATAACAACGGCAAGAATGCTGTTTGCAGGATCTTGGAAACTACCCAATGAACCAAATATAGAACAATGGTTGTTAAAAGTAATGGAAATGAAGCAATATGATATATTTTCATACCACTTAAAAGGGAAATGAACTGAAAATATGGAAAAAATATGGCAACCAGTTATTGACTATGTAAAAGGATATGGTAAATAGACACTTAATAATGGTATATATAACTAGAAAGCTTAAAGAAATAAAGGGATTTAGAATAAGTTTGAGCTTTTTGGAGGACAGAGATAGATGTAAACCAATGAATTATGGAAAATTGTGATAAACGTATGTTTTAACTAAGTATTGTCTTTCTTTATCGTAAACGGTATTTATAATCAATTATGTTCTTTTTAGGAAGTAAAGAAATTGCAAGAAAAGGTGCACTCAACAGTTAAAAAGGGTGAAAATAAGGAAATTTCACATGTTGAAAGGTAGCATGGTGACACTATTCTAGGTATTTGGCAAGGGAAGTCAAAAGGATTAAATTCATTGTTTAGCTTCTAAAATAAGAAACCAAATGTGTATATATTTACATGAAAAGCATGGAATATGCAAACATATTTGTAAGTTTATGTAATTCACTCTTTTATTTTATTCTTTTTTTAATAAAAAAATAAATTGTAAAAAAACTTCCAGTAAAAGAGAATCCATCACAATCTGATGTAGTTTGTTCCACTGCTTGAACATCTCTTCCTCCAAATTTTAGACCAAATCTCTCTCTCTCTCTCTCTCTTCTCAATATGGATCTATTGGTTTGGTTCTATCCTCTGGAACAGCAGAAAACAAGCTCACTCCACCTCCTCCATGACAGTCTTTCAAATATTTAAATATGTCTACCATATCCCTTCTCAGTCTTTTCTTCAGGCTATCATATCAGACTCCCACAACCTCTCCTCACAGGGCTTGGTCCCCAGCCTTTTTATCATCCTGATGGCCTTCCTCCGGACATATTCCAGCTTCTGGATATTCTCTTGTGGCACTCAAAACTGTACATAATATTAAAGGTGACATTTTCTCAAAGCAGAACAGAGTGGGGGGGTATTACTTCCTTTAATAAGGATACTATAGTTCTGTTGATGCAGCCTAGAGTTCCACTGACTCAGATTAATCCACATGAACAAGGACAAGTGCAATTGTGCACAGAACTGGGATTCTGCATCCCTCACTCACACAAATAGATTGGAAATTGTTATTATTATTATGGATCCCAGAAGCCCACAGCTGGCATGATCCCTGGCCAAGGATTCTAGGTGGTGCAGAAAATAAAAGTAACATTTCCAGACTCTGTTCATCAAGGTCACCTCCTAACACAGGAAACTTGAGTGGATGATAGTTGGTGACTGGAGTCCTCTGTCTCCCAATTTGCTGTGAGGATGTGCTCTAGTGCCATCACACTGTATTGTGCAGCCATCACTGAAGAAGCCTTATGCTATTATTTTGGCAGAAATTTACACTTTGTTAGCATTTGTTAGGATCTGGGCCATAATCTTCACCAGAAACAGGTCTTTTGTAAAGCTGATGCATCATAATTGCAAAATCAAAATCAAGACACTCCAAAGTAGTCTAAATTACAATAGGGCAAAGCTTGGAAATATGGTTGTTTTGGACACAGCTTCTAGACTCCCTTAGTTGTCATGGTCACTGGCCATGCTGTCAGAGAGAGCCTAGGAGCTGTCATCCAAAAAGATAGTATTTCTCCAGCTCTACAACAAGGAGCGTTCTCAACAATATATTACTGTATATTATTGGAGGAAAAATAAATAAAACAAAAAACACGTCTTCTCCACCCTGCCTCTGTCTTTTCTTAAAAGGAACACAGTGTTCAACCTGGTGAAAACACAATAAATGATGCAGTGAGAGGGCTGGAGTTCAGGTTAGGTAAAAAGGTTGGATGGAAACATCTACCTTCTTTAAATGGATTCGATTCAACAAGGTAAGATGAACTGCATCCCAGGATAGCAAAAGAACTTGCAAATGAAACCTCAGAGACTCTGTCTATAATTGAGAATTTTTGAAGAAAAGTTGAAGTCTTTGCAGACTGGAGATAGACAAACATCTCTCCATGTTCAAGAGGGAGGAAAAGAGAACCCAGGCAACCAGTCAGCTTGAAGATGATACAAGAAAAGATTCTAAAACAGATAATTAAACAGATGTTGTGTGAGAAAAGAAATACTGTGATTATTCAATTCTTTCTTTCTCTCTTTCTTTCTAGCATTTTTACCCTTTTCTAACAACAATAACAACAGCAGCAGAAGCAATAGGGTTCCCAAAGCAAAGTTTCAAAGTTGAAAAATAATAAGTCAGTCTCTGCCTTCTTATATCAAAAAGACATGAAACACTAAGGATGGGATTGAGAGGCAGGAGAGAAAAAAAGCATGTTGAACCCAGCTGCTCAGATGAACAAGAGTCAGCTTGAAGTTTATTCTGTTCTCCTTGGAGGATAATATACTGGCATGCTCCTCACTTCTTCGTTCTTTTCTGTTGTTTCCTTTCTGCTTTTGCGTTCTGATCATGAGTTCTTCTCCATTCCACTAAGGCCAGGAAAGAGGGTTCTTCAGTAGCCCTTCTGGTTGTAGTTGGGGCAAGGGAAGGTACGGCCATTGATAACTGGATGATGGCAGATTCTGTGTCTGCCTTTTCTCCCATGGCCCCAGGGCCATGCCATGCCAAATTGATTTTACCTCTTTTTCTGAAAATGTTAAAAGCTTGGTCAATCTGATCAGGGGAATGTTCTGGATGTAGTGCATTGTGATTTCAATAAGGCTTTGGAGGCCCACCCTTTATGATATGCTTTGGAGACAAGCTGTTAAAACGTGGACTAGATTAGTGCTATTTACAGTAGTGGTCTGTGAGGTGGTCCTGGTCCCTGAGCCATCTGCTGTTTTGGGGAACTACCAGGAAAGGAAGAAACAATTGTTGCTAACAGGTACAAATATGGTACCATTCCCTGGCACACTGGGGAAATAAAACTGCCAGCCTCCTACATGAGATAGGATGAGAAGCGCTGGCCTAGACCAGAATTCTGTTGCATGAAAATGTTGCTGTTCAGTGAACTGAATCTAATGTTGCTCATCATTCTGGAGAGAAATGACAAGTGGGGTGCCACAAGGTTTTGGCCTGGGCATAGTGTTGTTCAATATCTTTATAATTAATTTGGATGAAGGAATAGTGGGGATGCTCATCAAATCTACACATGACATCAAATTGAAAAAAGTGGGTAATGCCCCAGAAGATAGAATCAGGATTCAAGATAGTATCAGTGGATTGGAGAATTGGGCCAACATCTTCTTTTTTAAAATTAATTTTAGTAGAGGTTCTGCATTTAGACAAAATAAATCAGATATACTAACACACGATTGCTGAAACCTGGCTTGGTAGCACTATGGATCTAGGAGATCTCAGTATACCACAAGGTAAACATGAGTCAAAAGTGCAATGCAGTGTCCAGAAAAAGGAAAAGAAAGGAAGAAATTAATGCTACATTAACCACTAGGTTCTTGTGCTGGCAAAGAAAGCCAATGCTGCATTAAGAGCTAGGGTTTGTGGTGGGGGAAAAAAGGGCTAGGCTGCATTAACAGAAATATACTGTCCACTTCAAAAGAAGTAATGATGCCATCCTATTTGACTGTGGTTGGACCTCTCCTGGAGAGCTGTATCCAGTTCTGGGCATCATGGTTTAAAAAGGATATGGGCAAGCTGGAATGTGTCCACGGGAAAGCAATGTAGTGTATGAAGGCTCTGGAAACCAAGCTCTATGAAGAATGATTGAAGCAGTTGGGTATGTTTAGTTTGGAGAAGACAACCTATCTTTAAATATCTAAAGGGTTATGAAATGGATGGAGCAATGACTTGAACCAAATGAGTCCTCTTACAAGAAAGAGGACTCATAACTAAGTATTAGGATGAAGTTCCTCATGGGAGAGCTATTTGATCATGAAACAAGCCACTTCAAATTCTGGATCTCCTTTATTGGATACATTTAAACAAAAACTGGATGATCAACCATCATGGATGCTTTAGCTATGGACTCCTAGTAGCCAGTTGGACTAGATGGCCTTTGGGATCCTTTCTAACTGTTCCTATGATTCTATGAGTCTATGTTTTATAAAATGAGATGGACCCTACAGTGAGCAAAGCAATGGCAACAGCTATGTCTCTAACAGAAATTATGGCTGGTTTCTTGTTGGATTGTACATTCATATATTCATACATATCCAACATTTTCCAGCCTGGCTATACTAACCATCTGGATCAGGAAACCACCTGAAAACTGAAATGGTGTGGCCCTCTTGGGCAAGAAAGCAAGTGAATGGACTTGGCTGTTGCACAGTAAGAATAAAATACTGTGAGATACAATTTTTACTGTGAGATACATGGCCACCAGATGGCACCATGGGTATTTGGAAGCAACACAGCTTCTGCTTCTTCCTCTAAAGATGAGCCAACCGCATGCTACAAAAACCTGTAATAAATCTATCTGGAAGAGAGACAGAACATTGCTCACATTACAACATGACCTAACCCTGCTAAGTTCCAGATTGTCCTTCTCCCAGGCAGACTGTCCTTGGTTCTTATCAGCTTTTGAATTCTTCCTGGTTGCTTCTCTTCAATCTTTTAGGTTCCTCTCGCTTCAGTGCTTAAAAAAAGCATTTGCACACATTGCTGGATACAGAAACGAGATCCCTGCTGGGAAGAAAACAATGCCTGCAGCAAATCAGAGAAACCATTCATCTGAACTAAGCTCGTTGAAAACTGCATTGCAGGCCTCTTCCAGCCTTCATTTGTGTAAAGCCCTAATAAAGGCAAGAGTGCCACTGAGTATAAACAGAGTTAAATTTCTGTCACTGCCGAGTTATTGCAATCTGCCCATTCCACCCCACTATATTTGATTTGAAAGGCAGGACTTCCAGGTGAGACCATCTGGCTTTACAGGAACCCTGTCGATAGATCTCAGTCTCTCAGTCTCAGTCTCTCTCTTTCCCTCCCTTGCTCTTACAAGTAACCACAGCTAAGTGCTGACAACTTTTATTGGCTTTCTTTTTGAGGTTTGGGGTTTCTGTCTCTAAGAAACTCTTTCATTGGACTACAAATTGGGACTACAGTGGACCTTCCACATTCATGGGTGTCAGAGGCATAGCATCCTCATGGAAGTGGAAAAAAACACAAATATTGTAAGCCCCCACCACAAATAGTCCAGACTCCTTTCTGCTCAGTCCATTTCCCACTTTGCCATGCAGTTCCTCAGCCAGATTTTCAAGCTCCCCCCAGCAGATGCAGCTCCTCATCGTACTCCTTCTGCTCCCCTTCGCTCCTGTCCTGCTAAAGTGCCATGTCCTCACTCCCTTTCCCACCACCAAGATTCAGCTGGATTTTAAAGCCTTTTCCAGCTCAAGGTCTCTTCACCCCATTCCTCTTCCCCTCAAGTCTCCTTTACTTCCCTTTCATCACAAGCAGAATTTAAACCCCTTCAAGCTCATTGACTCCTTCCCTCCACTCCTCTTCCTCCCAAGCCTCCCTTAATCTCTTTTTGCCTCAACCAGATTTTTGAACCTTTCCAACCCATCCACTCCTTTGCCCCACTTCTCTTCCCCCCAAAACCTCCATGAGATTGAGAGGAGGACTGGGAAAAGGAAGAGTGAGAGAGGAGGTGGACGGATTGGGAGGAGGCTTAAAATCTGGCTCAGGCAAGGTGGGGAAGGATTTTATGGGCTGGCATTGCTGGTAGGACAGGAGAACAGCAGGGGCAAGGAGGATGAGCTAGTCAAGCAGCAGCTACAGACTCATGAATAATCATATCCACCAAAGAGAACCTGTAAATACAGAGGCTGGACTGTACAACTAGGCAAGTTTTACCTATACAGCACCGAAAAGTTTTTCCAGATGTAACAGTACAGATATTCCTTGAGAAATTCAGTGTTCTCTGCCTAAGAATGGAACAGTTAGCTTTGCAGTGGACAGGGACATCTGGAGCTCAGGAGAAGGTATTTTTCTGTTGCTAGTGGATTTCAATTTTTATTACCTGTCCTTTATTGCTCTTTGTCTCTAGGCCTCACATGGCCAGTAAGGGGAGTAGCCTCTGCCTGCACTGAAGTCCCTCAATATCATCTGAACTGACAGCATCTCAAACAGAATGTAGGCCTGTGACTCTAACATCACCACCATTTTCTTCCTGTGTGATTTTTAATGTCTTTACCTGATGAAATTTTGTAAGCTTGCATAATATATTTTATGCTTTTGAGTTAGCCCAATAAAGGTATTGCTACTTGCAGATTTTAGACAGAAATTCAGCAGTTGAAGTGATTTCTGGCACCATTAATACAGGATCTTGGGAAGATTTCATCTGCTCATCATGCTGTGAAAAGCCTGTGAAAGCCATCCCAGCAAAACAAAACAAAACAACACAAAAGTGATCTTGATTTTTTAAAAAAGAAAAGATCAGTTCTTATTTGTTAATGGGGTCTTTTTTAACTCTGTCTCTATTCCTTGAAAGTATTAGCTCATGCTGTTACCTGCCTTTGTTATATTATTGGGCTCTTGGGAATCCAGTGTCTTTTTTCTGTCAGCGTTCTTAAAGATGGCTCCTGGCTTCTTGCGGCAGAACTACACTATGGAGAGGGAGGTAAGTCTGTTGTCATGGAAGTGGACTGCAGGGGATAGGAAAGCTCCAATATATTAATCCAAGTTGTTTTCATCTGGAAAGGCTGGTGATGCTCAACCAGAAGAAAGACAGTTGTTGGTTGGATGAGAGGTCCAGACTGCCTGAAAGCTTGTCTCTCCCCATATGAATCTGCTTGAGTCTTATGATCTTTGGGACATGACTTTCTCTACATCCTACCACCCTCCTACACTCAACTGGTGAAAAGATAAGAGAAGGCCTTCTGGGTGACTGCTCCTACACTTTGGAACTCCCACCCTTTCTAGGGAGGTTCACTTTGACCCCTCTCTGCTGTCTTTAAGTCGGCAGTAAAGACTTTCTTGTTTAAAGAAAGCAGTTCAGTCTTGGCAGACCATGGGTGGAGTGATGTGCAATTGAATGTGCTGTGTTTTAGGTATGTAATGTGACAGCCAGTGGAGTGTGGTGGTTTGAGAGTTGGGCTACAACCCTGGAGATCAGGGTTCAGTTCCCTGTTTGGTCACAGAAACCTACTGGATGACCTTGACCCAGAAAACCCTTTTATGGGTTCACCTTAGGTTCACCATGAGTTGGAAATGAATGGAAGACACACAACTCTAGCCATTTCAATAGCGCTATAACAGTCTAGTGCGGAAATGGCCGATGTGTTTTTAAAGTGTTTTAATTGTTTTTAACTTTTAATGTTTTAAATGTAGTGTTTTACCTGCATGTATGGTTTAATGTTTTTTAAACTTTTGTATTCCATGTTGTTGTAGATATTCTGTTCTAATTTTTATCATAAGCCACTTTGAGTCTCATTCACAACAAAAGCAGGGTATAAATCAAATAAATAAATTTTAAAAAATAAGGCAGGAATCAGCAAAAGCAGGCCAATGAAGATGTGAGCTAATGAAAACATATTGTTACAGTATGTGTAGATATGGAGGCAATGATTTGGTATGTTGCCAAGAAAGATACTAAAAGCAGTGCCATTAGTATCAGCTCATCAATCAAATGTTTGTCAGCAGGCTAGATATTTCTACTTCCACAGTATAATGGACAATTAGGAGTTCAACATTAATTCAAAATTAGACCAAAGGAGGACTGACAAGCTGGTGAAGGTACAGGGAGGTCCAATTTCTGATAAGCTAAGAGTAGAATGTTTTGAGCCATAGCTATCAATGTTAAAAAGGAACCCCTAAGGCATTTTGCCCCCTCCCTTCCTCCAAAAGACAAGACAAAGTGCACAGCACCCAAAAACTGGCCAAAATATTGTATTATCTCCCTTTCTGCTGGTAAAAATACAACAGAAAGCATTTGCTGTCCTTGACACCAGCTTCAGAAACCAGCTGCTTAAGGTGCTATTTCATTCTACCTAATGATGGGGCTGGTCTGGAGAACAGGCAGCCAATGTCAGGAAGGCAGTGAATTTACTGTAGGTTTTAATCTAAAAACTAAAAGAATTATGCAAGGTGCTAAACTGATTTGGAGTGATAGAGTGTTGCACATTAGACAGCTCTTTTAAAGGGCTAAATCCAAAACAAATTCACGACCTCACTGACATGAAAGCCACCAGCCATCCCTGAGGAGCACTATTAAATCTATGTCTTCCAAGGCCAGTGTAGGTGAAGAACAAGAGGAAGAGGAGTTGAGGGAAGCCAGCTAAGTCTATTATTTTTCAGTGCTCAGGTTTGAGATAAAGCCACATCATAGTCAGGATGAGTCAAAAGTCCTGTTGCTTGTTTATAACAGCAAAGAGAATAATGAACCTATTATAACCTAAATATGGTGCTAGCTTTGCCAGCAGGGCTCTCTCTGCAGCAGTGGGAACCAGATAGGAATACATCAGTATGCATCGAAGCTTTGGCTGTAAAAACTCCATCCCTGCCAGGCTCCATGTCTCTGGTTCAGACTTAGCGGATGTTGGCTGGATCCAGTTGTGAGTTATCTATTAATAATCGCATTGCAGGGCAAACCTACTGACGTGAATTATAGCCAAAGTGGCCTAAGAAAAGTCAGCAGAAGCTCACCACTGTGTTGTGCCTTAGCTAATTAAATAGATAAAGTGTCATAGAAAAGACTCAGTATAGCTCATCATTTTGTCTGAATGTGGGTCAGTATTGTTCTACCTACTTCCATGTTAAGGCTAAGCAGCATGCAATAGTTGCATCATGTTAGCTGCTGTGACTGCAGCTGTAATCCATATTAGCTGGGTAGTACAAGATCCTAGGGCAACTTCCCCCAAGTGGATGCCATACAGATGTGTCGGTTAGTAAGGTCCATGTGGGTTGGGAGTTGTTGTCTAACATAGCTGGAGGCCACTAGGTTGGAGAAAGTTATTATAGAAGAAGATTTTGTTCTCTAAACTGATAAATGCCCAGGTAAATTAGAATGGTTTCCACTTTCCAGTCCAAAGAAACAAGAATTGCAAAAGTCTTGCCTATTGCCCATAGTACAACATATTGTTCTGCTATTCCTCTACTACCATCACAAGTGGTTGTGAGGGGCCAGCCCTGCCATTGGGTAGAGCGGCAGATTCTGGTGGTCAGCAGTTTCCTCCTCAGCCTGCGGGCCATTCTCGTTTCTTGGTAAACAGAGGCGTGTATGTGCTACACAGCCTCTCTTGAAAAACCTAAACAAGCCTGCTGCCTCCAGGAGTTGCTATTTATTGAAGCAAGTTACAGCTTGACTCACTGTCTGTGAATGGAGTGAAGAACCATCATCTTCTTCTTTCTCTCTGACTACAAAATGCCTTGAAGCAGCCTTAATCATAAGATGATGCCCACCCAACTTTATGGTATATAAGAATCACCTCAAGGGATAGATCAGATATCTAACCAGGTCTAAGAATGCAGCTGTGGCTAGCTCAATGCTATTCAAAAACTTATAGGAAGAGCATGGTTCCCCCCCATCCCGTTTCCCAGGTCTGGTCAGCTGGGGAACCCAGAGGGATGCATGGTGATGCCTAGAGGACTAAATTTGACCTCAAGGTCAATATTTATTTGTTTGTTTGTTTGTTTGTTTATTTATTTCATCTATCTCCCAGTTTTCTCCCAATATGGTACCCCAAGTGGCTTACAATATAAATAGCTGCCTATGTCTACCTCTGCCAGGGTTGTGTGTGCATGAAGATGTATTCATCAATAGGGCAGGCCTAATTAACCACTACTGCACAAACCACTACACTCTACAAGACCGAGTAATCCACTTTAATGCAGTCCATTCCCTTGTGATCCCCTTTTAATTCCTTCCGTAAATCATAATAACTGCTTACACCTGTGTTTAGTTCTTTCAAAAGATCATTCAGCACAGACAGTGAGCCGTTTTTCTTCATGGCACCTAAACTACTAATATTTAAATAGCGACCTTCCTCCCCCGCCACACACTTTTTTTTACACAAAATAACCAACCAGTAAGTATTAGATTCCCATGGATCCCTTTTTTGCAACCAAAAGAATCAGACTTTGATTATGATTAGGAGATGTGACAGGCCTAGAGGACCTTCCCCAGAGATCTTCTCCATCTGTAAAAGATGTTGCCATTCCAGGGACACTGGAGCACTGCCTCTGCAACCTGTCCTTGATGCAGCTGGGGTGCCCAGATGATGGATAGCCTTTTCTAATTTTCTCCTTTCAGCCTCAGGAAATGCCCTCTTGTGCATGTTCCCCAGCTAGAGGGCATACAATACCATCCTAACTAGTAGCCCTTAAGGACTATAAAGTCACCTTGGGTCCCATATTAGGAGAAAGGTGAGATATTCAAAAAGGAACTAACTAAATAGGCCTATTGTAGATTGATTTATCCAATAGCCTTTTAAAACTGCCTGTTTCTTGCAGCCATAACTACTTCCTGTGGAACTGTATTCCTCAGTTTAACCAAGTCCTATGTGAAGGAATATACTGGCTGCAGATACTGGCTGCAATCCTATAAGGCTCAGCACAGCACAGTAGTTCTGCATGCAGACCTGTGCTAGGCTAAGCCATACGCCACCACTTGTAGACTTTTACTGTACAGATTCAGAAGCACTTCCTCCCTCACACGCACACTGCTATTTGGTGCCTTATGGGGAACAGGAGGAACAGAGGGGTGTCTGGCTGTGTCCCTGTTGCCAAAAGCAAAATGATCACAGCAGCACTGAGATCTGTTGAGGTTCTCAGGGTTCTGAGACTGTAATGTAAGTCTAGGAAGTGGGGGGTTTGGGTGCTGCAGAGGGAAGAAGAGAAGACCTACTTTTACAGCAACAAAAAATGGAGGTACAGAGGTGTAAGGAACACTCACACGTGCGTATGTCCCTAGAATGCCAATCAAGTAGTGTGGAATTATTTTGTACCCGTTCTCATGTGCTACAAACCCCCAACTATCTTTCCTCCTTGGAACTTCACTTGTGCTCCTTTTATTTTATAGCCTGACTCATACCAAGGACCCATGGCAGGTGAAAGCAGTTTTACCTGCTGAGGTTAAAGGAGGAGATTCCTGCTGCCACAAGGCTCATCTTCTAGACATTATGCTCAGACTGCAAACATGGCTCAGTACCAACAATGATTGACCACTTGGCCCCTCGTCTTTCTGAAAACCGCAAGCTATAAAATTTCCACTCCTGCAAATCAAGCCATTATTTATATGAATACAGTCCTGTCTTATCTGGCTGAGTCATTTCTGCCAACAGGCAGGGAACATGATGTAAGAAGTCTGCAGAAATGGATCAAAATGCTTGTGTTTTGTGAATTGCCAATACTCACCTAAGTCAAGCAAAGTCCATCAGTTTAAGATGATGGGAGCCTTTGTTGCCAGGTGATTGGCCATGGCTGTTTTATCATCCCGGCACAAGTGACACCGACTTCCACTTTAAGAACAGTTTGGGGGAGTTCCACATTAACACAAAATTCTTGTTCATGACTCTTTTTTTAAGAGAAAGTATTTAGGGCAATAAGTAATATCAATAAATCAATATAACCAAAGAAGTGAAAGAAAAAAGTTGAAACAAAACAAAAAAACAGCAACACATTCAACCATTTCTCTGATTTGTTTGGTTTCTCTTCCATCAATTTAAACTGTTTCAGAAAATTTATCTTTTTGTGTTTCTGTGTTAACCTTTGCTCTTTCTGTGGTCTCTTAATATTCTTTTCTTTAACTCTCTAATCTTCTTCTGATAGGGCTTCTTGCTGGTAAAATATCTTGGAAATGCTAGCCTATATCATTGATGCCGTCTAGATGTGGTGGACTGCAACTCCCATTACTCCAGCAGACACAGTAACTGTGGATTTAATTCAGCCACACTCAGATGCCAAATGGCCTTCTGCATTTTTCATATTTGGAATAATTACAGGCTGCTGTTCTTGCTCATCTCTTATTACTAAGGGTTGCTACACTCAATTGACAGTCAACTGGATTACATGTATTTGCAAGGAAAACTAATATCATTGAAGCTTCACATCTTATACTCAACACAGAGTGTTATACCATTTCTCATAGCACAGGGAGGCACTCCCCTCCCCATATGCCCTTGGACATTTAGAAGCGAGACGGGGTGGAAAAAATCTTTGTTTGAATGGATTGATGATGCGGTGAGATTACTTGGTAAAATGATTAAAAAGATCAATGGTCTTTATTAAGAGACATTAATTGGAATTTCAAACTTCAGCTATACGTCCTCTTTCTAGAAGGATAACTCTCTCAGATAACTTTGATTTAAGCTTTTGCTAAGCTGAAGTGGTCTGGAAAAGGCATCTGAGACAAACTTTTCCCTCTCATTTTTCTCTGTTACTTAAGTGCTGCAGTAGGATTTGACCCAAACCCTAAGCCAGGGGTTGTCAGTTGTCAGAGGCGAGGACACTGGCCTCTCAGGAAACCTTGGAAGGCTGCATCTCACCTGCTGCCATTTCGCCCCACAAAAATTAACTGTTTCATCCCCAAATTCCCCCAAAACCATCTGTGGGCATTTTTGCCATGTTTTTGAACCTCCATGCCATTTTAGGCCCAGTATATGCCTTCTTTTACAACAGGAAGTGGCCTGCAAATAATTTCTTATTCACTTGCTGTTTTTAAAAAGGCCTCTCTTGAGCCTAAAATGAATGGAAGAGACACAGATGCGGGGGGGAAATGCCACCCGTGCTTTCTAGAAGGTGTTTGAAGGCACTAACCCAGAGGGCCTTGGGGTCACAAAAAACAGCCCCCCCCCAAAAAAAGGCTTACAATACACATTTTGCTCACTTCTGCTGTAAGCAATACTTTCACTGAAGTACATTCTTTTGTTTGTTTATTTATTTGATCAGGGTATTTATTTGATCAAGATAGTTAAATAACACACTTTACCAACCCCCTACCCTAATTAGCCTCTCATTTGCATTTATACAAACCTTTTCCAGGGCTGGAATCCTTACCTCATGCTTGTAAATTATTTTGCCATGTGCCTAAATGACATGGCTGGCTATGGGTTTCATGTTCCTGGGCATTCATGGGGTGCCATTTCCTTCTCTGCTTAGGCAGAAAATATCTTCAGCTGGCCCTCCACCAGGCCTAGGTGAACATTTTTACCATGTACATAGCCTTGAATGAAAACTGACATCTTCATTCATCTAAATTAGTAGTTGCTGTCTCTCCTCCCCTATTATCCCTATGTAAGATCTGTATGGTTCTGAATGGTGGAAAAAAACTAACTGGAAGGTCATCAACTCATTTGAAATGCGGTGCCAGAGGAGAGTCCTATGGATACCATTGGTTTCCAGAAAAACAAATAAATGGGTCCAAGAGCAAATTGAGCCTGAATTCTATCTAAAAGCCAAAATGACTAAAGTGAGGCTATCATATATTGAACATATCATGAGATGCTATCCTTTCTAATTATAAGATGACAATGCTCGGTAAGGTGGAAGACGATAGAAAAAGAGGAAGACAGCATTACAAGCTGTTAGACTTAACCAAGGAAGCCACAACCCTGAGCCTGCAAGAAATGAGCAGGGCTGTTAACAACCACAACTCATGGCAGCCTGTCATTCATAGGGTTGTCATAAGTTGAAGCCAACTTTACGACAATTAACAAATGTCCCACTATACAAATGATAGTCACACAGCAGGCATCCCAGCTGAGGCCAGGAGATGTAGTATAAGGGCAGGAACTCTTTTTCAAGTGGAAGTTCAAATTCAATTTTAGAACAGTTCTTGGAGGCTGCATTCTATTGGTGAGTGGAGCCGAAGGCAAGAAGCTTGGATCAAAAATACCAGAGCATTTTCTCTTAAAGCCCTTGCTGTCAAGAATTAAGCTTTTGAAGAGCCATTTCAGCCGTTAAGAAGGAGGTGGGGACCCTGCGCAAAAGTTGGGAAGCCACTAAATAATGGCGTCCTTCTTCTCTCAGCCAGGGCCTTCTAGCAGTTGTATGCTACAGCTTCCATCGCCGTGGTTACTGGCCATGCTGTCTGGGGCTGATGGGCATTGTAGTCCAAAGCCTCTGGAAGGACAAGTGTTGAGGAAAACCAGCTTACTATGCAGCCAGGCCTGGGGGAGCCTGAGTGTAAATCTCTTCTTAGCCATGAAGCTCTTTTTGTAACCTTGAGCCATTTGCAATTTCTCAATCTAGCCTGCTTTGCAGGGTTGTTGTGAGGACAGCACAGGAAAGAGGAAGCCTTGCCTTAAGCTTCTTGGAGGAAGGATGGGATAAAAATATAACATATGAATAAATGATGTGTATATACCCCAGCTCTCATTAAAAACTAAATGCACAGTTGGGGATGAGGAATAAGGCTGATGCTTCTTCTTGTAGCCTGCTGAGTCTGTAATATAGCCTATACATCCAGACTGTAGACTGTGTGAAGGAATTCTGTGTTTCTTCTGGTATGCGCCCACATTAGTAATTCTAGGGATCAGAAATAAGCACTTTGTTTCTATGTATAGTTACACCAACATTTTGTTATTCTTGGTATATTCCTGTCATGCAATATGATTTGTGCTAAACTAGTGTTTCTCAAAGTGATGGTCTGTGGACAGGTGACAGTCCATAAGCTATTGACTGTCATTCCACAGCATGTTTTCAGGAAATAAATAAAGCAGTGTAGTCAATAGGCACGAATGCGATGCTGGTTCCTGACACATTAGGGGAAAAACCATGCTGGCCTCCACAGCAGATAGCTTAAGAAGTTCTGTGCTAAACAACACACACACACTTCATTCTACACTATGACTCTTCTTTGCAACTTCAAATCTTATCTCAAAGTTCCACCCAATTAAAAACTATGTTTTTTTTTAAAGGAGCCTTCCATTCATATTTCATACCTCCGTACACACAACAAAGAGATAATCAAATAAGCAGGAAAGGCCAAATGAGGAAAGGGACAAGGAAGGGGACAAGAAAAGAGAGAAAGGAAAGAGGAAAGATAAAGGGAGAGGGAGTACAATTAAAAAAAGAAAAAAGGAAAGAGAGAAAAAAAAACAGCAACTGATGATCAACACATTTATTTCATACTCCTGCTGGTTAGAAGCCAATTTGTTCCAGATCCGTTGCTCTGTCATCGTCTAACTACAGAGGATAAAATAATGATAAAACAGGAAAATCCCCCCTACCTTACAGCACAACCCTATGCCTGTCTACTTACAAGTAATCCCCACTAATTTCAATTGAATTTACTTCTGGTAAGTGAGTATAAGGTTACTGCCTTAGAACCCAGCGGTCTGCCTCATTAAGGCCTACCCGACCTTTCACTCCCCGACCCCCCATTTTCCTGTCTGTCTCTTTCAATGTTTGGTAGTTCATTGCAATGTTCAGACATTTGAAAACAGAAGCATGAAGGCCATTCTAATGAGATATGGAGGAAGAAGAAGAAATTTCTGGTTCAAAAGGTCAGGACCGCATAAGCGTGCATGAGGAAAGGGAACAATTTCAAGTAATTAAGGGCAACGATTGAATACATAGTAATGGAAACTAGAGCAGAAATAAGGACTGGTCCAGGACATATTGTTTCCTGATGCAAAACGGCTCCCTCCCCACCTTGTGCCAATAAATCCAACCAAGATAGTTTGATTTAGGAGACAGAAAGTCTCTCTCCTTCTTTAGCAGAAGGAAAAACAATAATTGTAAAGTATAATTTGCTGTCTTTTCATGTAACCCAGAATCTGCTGCCTGAAGCAGCCTGTTCACTCTGCCTAATGGTAGGGCTATCACTGACAAGAAATGAACATGTGATTAAAGGTGTAATTGGGAAAAAAAAACATGCTGACAAAGACTATTGAATATTGAGGGAACAGTGAAGAGACTGTGGCGTTCCAGAGGTATCTATATATTTGTTTATTGTCTCCCAGCATCCTAGAGCCTCCAAATCAATATGCAACAGACAAAAACTTTCTTAAATAACAAATCCAAGCTATTTTCTTTAAAACCACTTTTGAAAAGACAAATTGTTGGACTCCATTTCCAATCTGCCCAAGTCAGCTTGGTCAATAGTCAGGCATGTAGGAGTTGTAGTCCAGCTGATATCTGGTGGGCTCCAGGTTCCTCTTCCCTGGGCTAGCGACTGAAGAAGAGCACAATCCAAGCTGAACAAAAGGAGTCCTTGCTCCACGGGGAATAATAGTATGAAACAAGCAAAACCTGGGGTTCTTTCACACTAAACAGTTTTAGCACTTTGATTCCATTCTAACCACCATAGCCATGGCCTATGGAATTCTGGGACTTGTAGTCATTGAGGCATGGCCTATGGAATTCTGGGACTTGTAGTCATTGAGGCATGAGATGTCTTCAGCAGAAACTTCCAAATATCTCATGGAACTATAAATCCCAGGATTCTGTAGGATGGAACCATGGTGGTTAAAGCAGAATCAAATCTGTAGTTTCATGAGCTGTTTAAAATTCTCTGTCAGAGAGTTCTAGTGTCTAACTGAACTACATCTCAGGATTCCATAGGCTGCAAACATAGCAGTTAGTGGTTCAAAGTAATATTATTGTATAGCGTGAAAGGGGTTCTCATATGTTTCCATGGCAGTCATAATGGCATTCTCAGGTGGATCCAGTTTGTTTGTGGGTAGGAATATTGCTATTCCTTTCCTTGGAGGTTTCAAAAAGAGTTTTCCATTCCACTTTCATACCAAGGGTTATTGTCAATGGCAAAGTTGTATGGGGGGGGGAGGGTGGAAATTGATGCACAGAGACAGATAACCCTGCACAATTCTGTTGCCCTGCAGACTCAAACTGCAGAACAACAGGCCTCCAGCTTTCCCTTCCCACAAACAGCAAAGGTCAATGTGAATTGAGTCCACAGCCTTGGCTGCTACAGTGGGATATGCAGTCTCATATCTGGTGCCCAAATGTATGCATAGTTCCCTGCTGGGATCTGAATCAAAGAATCATAGAGTTGGAAGAGACCACAAAGGCCACTGAGTCCAACCCCCTGCCATGCAGGAACATGCCAGCAAACGGCCATCCAGCCTCTGTTTAAAAACCTTCAAAGAAGGTGACTCCACCATACTCTGAGGCAGCATATTCCACTGTCAAATGGCTCTTACTGTCAGGAAGTTCTTCCTGAGGTTTAGGTGAAATCCATGTGCATGTACATAATCATCAGCTAAATCATAGCATGAGATCAGTGCTTCTTAAGCCAAGTGGTGGACTGGCAGCTAAATCATAAAATGGGTGGAAAGAAATATCAGCCAACTTCCTACATCTGGAGATTTATCATAAAATTTTGCCCATGCAGAGCAACAATATGTATTCCCTCGCCCTTCCCACAGGGTTTACCTTCTGCCTGTGCCACCCCTCCATGGCCATTTAGTGGATGGTGGAGAATGGAGGGCATTGCAAAGTTTCTGACTGTGTGCTTATAACCAGGCACATAGCAACAATGTCATTCCCTGGGACCCCAGAAGGACAGACAGAATGCCTTTGTCTTTCTGTAACTGTACCTTTCACTTATTCCTGACATGTCACTGCCAGGATGCCAGCCATCAGGTCTGAATTGTGACTCAGGCCAGCTTTTCATAACATTTTGCATTTTTTTCTGTTCTGTTCTCTTATCCCATGCTATCACTTGCATCTCCTAGGAAAGGTCACATAGATTTTGCCACAAATGCATTATACGGCTCTGGAACTATAAAATGAAGGGAGCTGGGAAATGCCAGCTGTTTTGACTGGGCAGATCCTATGTACTTTAGACTTCTATGTATTTTGGGCTCAAAAATGTTTCATTGTTTGTGGTCAGGACTAGTAAGCACTTAAAGGAATCCTTTTGTGGGGGATTCACAGTCCTTGCACCCAAGTAATTAAGGAAAGGGTTGGTTGAGAATTACAGTGCCAGCTTAGATTCATGGCTGGCAATGGAATTACAGACTTTTCTTCTCTTTCTTTCTTTCTTTCACTGCACCTTGCCTTTTACCCAAGGGCTAATCCTTACAATGAAAAAAAAAAATGAAACAGCAAACCTAACTGTCAAGGACACACCGCATCAAAAAACACAGAGATTAAGAAAAAAAATTACATTTCTGCATGGGTGGCATTTGTTGGTACTTTGAAGAGAATCAGTGTAGATTCATTGCTCTGAGTTAACAGATTTACCAGTGCCTTGACTCTGAATTATGGTGAAGTGTGGAGCGTTCTCTGTGTGTGCAATTTGATGGGCATATTAATAATCACAATCTCTTGCTCTGACCTTGAATGGAGCTTGGAGGAGGATATCCTTCTTAAGTTGCCTTCCCCGTTATTCACAGGTGGCTGTCTGCAGAAGACTTTATTTACTACAGCTGTCTGTGCTGTTGAAGCAGCCCTGCAAGCCCCCCAGGCGTATCAATTCGATTTCTTCTCTTTCGAGTATTGGCGAGGTCTGCACTGCTAGCCATGTAACCTTTGCTAATATATACAATCACACGTAATCCCCCACCACGTACATAGACACACCGTTTCCCCTTCATCCGCCCCCCCACCCCAAGTCCCTGCTGCTGCAGCTGACTTAGCGGGGCTTTGCATTGCTCAGGCAGGTTTCCCCCGTCTGCTCGCCTCTTTGCCCGTTTCAGACTGCAAAGCTCAGCAAGTCTCGATGCAGGCGCTTGGAAAGGAGTTGGGATGGGGAGGAGGGGCTTAAACCCGCCTCTGGGGTTGGCTCATGAGCTGCACCACCGAAGAGGGAGATGCGGGGGAGGCGGGAGAGCCCCTTCTCAATTAATGCAGAAGCTTTCTTCTGTTGAGCCAGCCTCTCAGCCAATGAGGCTGGAGCTCTGCAGAATACAGCGACGTACGGGAGCCCTGGAGGGGCGGGGGGGGAAAGCAACTGCAGCATTTTGAGCGACCGACCTGCCGGCTCCGAGTCTTCAGCCCTCCTCGGACCGTGCCCGGGCGCGCGCCTGGCTGTCTGTGTGCGCGTCTCCCCACCAGCCAGCGGTAAGTTTTACTTTCCTTCTTATTCTTTGCTCGCTTCTTTTTCCCAGATGTACTTTGGGGCTGGATCCGAAACCAGTCCTTCCTTTTCCTCTGTCTCTCCGGCGGTGGATCCCTGTCTTAGGAGCGGCGGGGCTGTGGGACAAAAGGAGCAAAGGGGTCAGGCGGGCTCGTTGGGAGGGGGGAGAAGAAAAGGACAACGTTAAGAAACACCGCAAAACGCGTCGGTCGTACAACGACTGCGGAGACGCTGGGTTAGGTACCGGTAGTCAGCCCGACTGAAGGGGAATTGATTTCAGCTGAAAGGTTACTATAAAAAAGCGGAGCATTCTCTGTCCGTGGTGCTGACTGGACGGTCAACTAGGTCTTCTTTTGGAAAGAGTGCTGAATGGACAGCTCCCCGGGTTTAGGGGCTTGTGTTCTGGAGAGCGGCGCTCGCACTGGTCAGCGGGTCACTTCTGATTGGTGCAGAGCATAACAAAGTCGGTCGTGTCCTAGAATGTAAGCATCTGAAGCAGCGGGGATGGAGGAGAGGTTTTGTGGTATGCGTTCCTTCCATTGGTGTGTTACAGTCTTTTACAGAGAAGGGTCCTGCCTGGTGGGCAGACTGTAGATGTGGCATAAGTTGTAGGTAACCTTTCTCCCCACCCCCACCCCACTTCCTGCAACCTGTCAAGGTTATACAGTACAGTTACAGGGTCGGGCAAGCAAATGTACCAAGGGGTATCTTGCACATGTGCATCCAGTTACATAGATACTTTCCAGCATGTCCTGTTTTGGGGTCATGAAAATGCTGCAGATGGGATGTCAGGCACACAGTGGGTCTTTGCTCACCTGATCTGCAGTACTTCAGCTTTTAGATCTGGCTGGTGCACTGTGATGTTGGTGCAATGTGTCCCCACTGAATGCGTCGCTGCCTGGCTTCTCTGGAGAGAGTGCCCCACCAACTTTCCTGGAAGTGAGCCTTTTGCAGCTTCAAAACCTAGATTCCAAACTCAGCAGATGTGGGGTTTAAGAAGGGCTGAGAACCCTCTTTTCAAGTGGGTCATGTCCATTATATCATGCTTTGTTGTAAGACCCTTTTAGAGTCCATTGGGATATTGTGCCTTTGCATTTCAGATCTATTCCTGTCTGCAATAGTTGAGGCAAGGAATCATACTCCCTCCCATTGCTTATAAGATATGCTGACTCAGCCCTCTATGACACTGTTCAGCAAGGGATGATAGTTTCCCAAAGAGAAAAACAGACTGTATTGGACAAAGAACGATCCACTGCACCAAAAACCAGATGCGTCAGTGTTTAAGCATGTCCAGTCGTGTGGCATGTGAGAAAGAGGAATCAAAGGAGGGAAGGAACTGGGTCACTGCATGTGACAGTCTGCGGCCATTGAGTGAAAGTGGTCTTTCTATTGAGGCGATCCTTGCTCCCAGGACCTTCATAAATCAGAATTGTCTGGAATTTTGGACAAATTTAATTCAGTGTTACATGGGTGTGGACCACAGATTGCATTTCTGTATATGATTGTGTACACAGGTAGTTGTCATGGAATCGAAGATCAATGTGAATTGGATTGTACATACAGTGACCAACTACACATCTCCTTGATTGTAACTGCTGGGGAAAGCACATGAACAATTCTGGGGCTAGTTGCCAGCTCACTGTATGTGCCACTCAGTTCACGCAAAATCTTTTGAAATCAATTTGCCGGTATGTCCATGTGACTGCATAGGAAAACTTAGTAGTGTAAACTTTCAGTTCAGTGACTTTTTTTGTAATGAATAGGAGAAGTTTGGGATGTGGGATTCAGACTATTTGTATCTTCTATTTTGAAAAATGTGTTATCTTTGGCTAACTCTTTGGAAGGGGGCTGCAGCATGAAATTGCTGGGGATGAGTCTGCTAATTCTTTGCTGGCTGGCTGGCACATAGGACAAGTCACTTTCCAAGCTCTCTGTCTATCATACCTCTGGAGTGCTTACAAGATGAGATGGGAGATAACGATTTTCTAGCTCTTGAGTCATTAGCTCTGTCTGTTCCTGATAAGGCCTAGCTCACCCTTCTTACTGCAGTCTCCTTTTGGAACACACATACAGACTCAGCCAGCTTGCTGTCCTTTGCTCCAGACCTAGCTGACCTCATTATATGGGGGTCAGGCAGTTTTGCACTCTCTGAGTACAAGATCTGGGCAGCATTGGGCTCTTGCCAGGGCTCCTGGGTAACTTTTCAAGTGCTCCCATTGGTTCTTTGATGAGCTATATAGCAATAGAGTTAAACATTTATAATGGGAGTGCAGTGGAGTTGTTCATTCCCTTTGAAAACTCTCATACTCAAGGATTTTATTTTATTTTTAATTGTGAGGAAGCTCTTTCACCAGAGAATCTTGTGGAAGAGAAAAGAAGTGATTTTTATGGTTGATGGGGAAAAGTTGCATGGTCTTCTCCTATACATATTTTCTTCTGTTGCCTCTGTAGATGGTACATTGTCAGCTGCTTTATCATCATCCATTACTGTTTTACCCAGCAGGAAGGTAAAATATTAAATATGAATATATCACTATGAAGAAACCAATCAAATCTGAAATAATATCACTATCTATTTTGCCATGAAAATACAGATCATGAAACTGTTGTGTGTGAAACAGCCCCAACTTTTTGTATGAACACAAGGGCTTCTACTGATATTCATAGGTTAAGATGAGAGTGGGAAGAGTGAGGCCCAAGTCTGAATTTGGCTCCAGGGAATGTGTAGATGACTGAACCCATATAGAGTGAGGAGACTCAAGATCAGTGTGGACTACATGTTCTACAGATCCTTACTAAGGAGAGTGTTTTTCCTATTGTCAAAAGTTCATTGTTGAGGTGATCTTGTCATGTGTTTGTGTATATGTAGATCTCCACTGATGTTTATGAGAAGTTGTGCAAACAGTGATAAGCTGGTTTCAGTAGTGTTGTGTGAATGTAAGTCACTGAAGAATCTAATGCAAAAGCATGAAACTGGAAGGCAGCATCCTGGTGGGAAGGCTCACGTCAAGACTTTGAATGATAAGGGACCTTCCATTAAGACTTCAGCCTAACTTTGTCACTGTAGAAGATGTCAGATGAAACATCCCTAATAAAGAAGTGACTACAATGTGAACAGTTCTCCCAATGTGCAGTGCCTTCTGAAAGGAGCTGTGCGGAGATCTGGAGGACCTGATCCACTCATGTCCTGTTCAAAGATACACTGAAATAAAATCAAATCAGAGAGAACAAATTGTAAATTTATTAAGACAAATAGATGGGAAAAAAACTAACAGAAGACAGACTCAGTTTGTCTGTTTCTGCAGTAACAGAAAATATAAACAATGTAAACAAGAAAGTGTTCTCACTTCAGCCAAACTCTAATGCAGCTTAAATTCAAGTGGTCCAGAGCTAGCACTACTTGGGCATAATTCTCTAGCCCCAGGTGGGCCTTTCAAGTTCTCATGCAAGGCTCTGTGTTCTCCTTTCTAAGACAAAGGAGAGCTCTCACAGATGTGGAATGTATACCTTGGGAAGACTTGCTTTCTAGAAGGTGATACTCACATGTTTGGGATGGGGTGTAGTTCCCTCTCTTCCTTCTCCCCTGATATTGTTCTCAGAGAGAACATCCTTATCAGCACCGAGACTGGCACAGTATCATACTGGCATCTCTGTTTACAGCTATAATGAAGGTCTCTTTATGGAATACACAAAACCAAACTAGAGTGCAATAAAGCTGCAAAGCAGTTAAATGTGGGCCTCTTTTTGCAGATGTTGCAGTTGTTTTTAAACTGAATTTGTTTTAACTTTTGTAAGCAACTTTGAGTCCTAGAATTGGGGATAAACTGGGAAGAAAGGAAAGAAGGAAGGGAATGCATTTATCTGTTATTATATTAAGATGTTTATGGACATATGAGAAGCCTATTAATAAACACCTTGCCAGTATTCCACAACTGTAACCTACTACAAGCTGGGAGAGGTGGATCAACATTTTGTGGCCCACAGTATTGCACTGTATTTGTCTCATGCAGCAAGGGGATTGTGTTATCCTGATTTATGTCAAGTTCTTTTTTTGAAGCTATCTTGAGTCCCAGTTTTAGGAGATATCTGGGATGACAACAGCATCAGCAGCAACAACAATTTTCCCCAGATACTCTCATTCACTACTATCTTTTTGGTAACATTAGGATGCATGCAAACACACAGGAAGCTGAGGGTCATTTAATGTGCAGTTGACCCTCCACTTTTGCAGGTTTCCCTTTTTTGAATTTGATTATTTGTGAATTCATCGCTCCTTCCCCTCTTCTCTCCATCTCACAAGGTGTGAAGTAAGAGAAAGTAGAGGCTGGTACTCTTGGAGGGCAGGAGACAAGAGGAAAAATGAGAAGTGGGACTAAAAGGTGAATTGCAAGGTGTGAAGTAAGAGTGGGTAGTGGAGGTGCTGTTGGTGGATGAGATGGACAAAGGTTGAGAAGTGGAGCTTAAAGGTGCATCATGGGGTGTGAAATAAGAGAAGGTAGAGGAAATGCTGCTGGAGGATGAGATGGGGAAAAGATGAGAAGTTGGGCTTGGACATGGATCATAAGGTGTGAAGTAAGGGAAGGTAAAGGAGGTGCTGCTACTGGATGAGATGGGGAAAAGATGAGAAGTGGAGTTTAGAGGTGAATTGTGGGTTGTGGAGAAGGTACAGGAGGTGCTGTTGGTAAATGAGACAGGGGACAGGATGAAAAGTGCTTAGAGGTAGATCATAGGATGTGAAGTAAGAGAAGGTAGAGGAGATGATGTTGGAGGACGAGACAGAGGAGGTGGAGAAGGAGGCAAGGAGTTCGACCAGCAACCACAGCAATCAGTGGCTGCTTCAGCCTATGAGGTGTACAGGCTTTTAAAATCTTATTGATGATTCCTCCACTTTTGTGAGGCTCCTGTGCCCCTAACACTCACAAAAATGGAGGACCAACTGTAGTATGTTTTCTATGAGCATATAAGTATACAGTCAATGGCTCACATGGCACTGTGTTGCTGTAACTGGGCACCTGCACTTTGGCATTCTGGTAACAAAGTATATTTGCACCAGTTATGTGGATCACCTCTGAGGGTATGGTTCAGTGACTTCTCTATTAACTTTTTGTGTTAACTATTAAATTTTTGTGCTTTTTTGAGCTGCTTTTTTCCAGCACCCTCTGCCGCTTTTTTCCTGGCACCCTTTCACACTACACAGTCATAGCACTATGATTCCACATCAACTGCTGTGGCTTCATGTTATGGAAATCTGGGTTTCTTGCCTCTTTGGCCAAGACTGCAAATCCCAGGATTCCACAAGATAGAACCACAGCAGTTAAAGTGGAAACACAGCACCGTAAATGTATAGTGTGACAGGCTGTGGGCCTCTGGCCTTATTTCCACAGCACTGTCTCAAACAATGCTTGACAATTGGCCTAGCTTCCTATGCAGGCTGGGACTGTTGTCCAGGATGGAATAATGCAGTATTTACAATGTCTTTATTGCCATATTGTTGGCAGCAACCATGTAATACCTGTCAGTGTGCGTGACTCACTTTGGAATCTCAAAGAAGCTCTTTGAAATATGGTTACAACTGTTGCATTTACTAATGGGAGACGTCAGCCACAGGAATCCATGGTTATTCCCACGGTGTTCTTCCCCCAAGGCTGCTGAGCAGAACAGTTTTTCTTCCAATTTGCTCAGGTCACATCTTTGCCTAAGACAGAGCTTTCCAAATTTTTCATGTTGATGACACACTTTTTAGACATGCATCATTTCACAACACAGTAATTCAGTTTTACTAGTAAACTGGAGGTTAAACTAACTCCTTATAAGAGATACAGACATACTGTAATAACAAAATGTATGTGGACACAACATAGCTCATGAAAACCTTTCATATATTTTTAAAAATATATGATTTATAAATAATAACATACATTTCCAAGATTGTTGGTGACAGGCCTACACCCTTCAGGCGACACACTAACGTGTCATGGCATACCGTTTGGAAAGCCCTGGCCTAAGATGAGGTTGAATTAGAGATGTGAAAGCAGGACAGTGAAGACATCTGACAGGAAGAACATCAAATAATTTTAAATGTGGTGACAGAGGAGAATTCTACATTGACTGTCAAAAAGACGAATAAATAAGTCTAACAGTAAATCAAACCAGAACTCTCTCGAAAAGCCAAAATGACCAAACTGAGGCTATCGTACTCTGGACATGTAATGAGATGACATGACTCATTAGAAATGACGGTAGTGACTGGTAAGGTGGAAAGCAGTAGGCAAAGAAGAGGACCACATTGCAGGTGGAGAGACTCAATCACGAAAGCCACCAACCTGAATTTGCAGGTCCTGAGCAAGGCTGTTAATAACAAGATATCTTAGAGGACTCTCGTTTATAGGGTCATCCCTAAGTTGAAGCTGACTTGATGGCGGTTAACAAAAACCAATTTGGTTCTGTGGTGTATATGGTAGAGTTATGCTACTAGTGAGAGCAGGACTGAATTACTCCCACTGGTAATGAGGAAGGGAAATTCTCTGCCCTTTGGACCACAGTGCTGGAATACATTTCCCTGAAGTCTTTCTGTATGCACGACCATGCTGTTAGCAGCAGCAGAAAGGGATCAGACTGTGTTCTTATTTTGTAGAAACTGCACTGAGCTACCTCCATTTCAGTAAGAAGATTCAGCGCAATAACTGGGATACATTCAATAGGCTTGAAGGGGGCACTTGTTTGCAGCACACACGTGAACCCGGACCAGTCAAAGTTCAAGTGTTAAACTCAAGCCCATTGATTTCATATAACTCCACTGGTTTCACTTAACTTTGCTAGTTGAATTGTGGCTACAGAGTGTCATACCAGAGCCAAGTTTAAATGTTGCAGGATAACCCACAGCTTGGGTCCACTGTCTCCTATTGGGCACAATGGACTCTTAAACTCTTTTTTAAATTTATTGTTTACATGTATATCCTGCCTCGTCTTCAGCATGCGCTCTCCTTCTCCACACTTTATACTCACAACAATCTGGAGAGGCAGGCCCAGGTCAAAAACAAGTTTCCAAACAGTTGAGAAAACCCATCAGGAAGCATAAGAGACCAGCAAGAATCTGTGAAATTTTCTGCTGATATTGGATATTGTCAAATGTCATGGAGGAATTGTTCTGTGGAGATTTTTGCACAAAACTCTGTTTTCTGTGCAGAAAATGGGTTTCTTTCACAGATGACAGTTTTTTATGCAGTGAAATAAAGTAAGCCTTTAACTTTTTCCAGAATAATTGTTCCGCAACACTTCAGGATATTCAAATTCAGGGAGAATACTATAGAGGGATATTTATTTGTTTTCCCCACCATCGGGAGAAATATAGTAAAATTATTTGTCTGCATGTGAGGACACCCTAGTCAGTGGTTTACATCCCTACCTCCATGTTACCCCATTAATTCTATGGCTCACTGGGATCTTGAGCCTGAATCAGTGGCCATGCTGGTTGTGGGAATCTGGGCATGGTGACCCAGAAAAGTAATGTTCCCAGGCAATACCTAAAAACCATATAATGTTTCCATGGTAATCTGTGTGTATACAAATTTACCTCAGTAGGTCTCAGCTAGGATGTAGACATTTATTCCCCAACCGCATAAGAATTTCCTCTGATGGCTAAATAGATGTATTTTCCTTGCCAGAGATTTACCACCTTTGCACTAGGAATGACAGTACGGCAGGGGGTCAGCTGCCATCTGCTGCAGCATTTCTCTGTAGATTACATTTGCTGAGAACTCTGCAGTCTTCCTGCTGCAATCAGAACTAGTCATTTTCTGCTGTTACTGTATGTAAAGTCTTCTAACTTCAAACAATCATGCTCAAAAATGACTAAGGTACAGAGTGTCACTTCCTCAAGGTCACACAATAAAGAAGTCGGACAGCTACGGAAGTGATATGCTTCTGTTGCCTTCATACAGGAAAAGAGATCCCACCTAAACTTAGGAAGAACATGCTGACAATAAGAACATTTTGACAGTGGAATGTGCATCCATGGAGTGTGATGAAGTCTCCTTCTTTGGAAGTTTCTAAAAAGAGGCTGTCTGTCTGTCTGTTGGGAGTGTATTCCTGCATGGGACGGGGTCGAACTGGATGGCCCTTGTGGTCTCTTCCAACTCTATGATTCTATGATTCTATATTCTGACAATCAACAGCAAGAATAGTCTTCCTTAAGTGAGTATTAGACACAAGTATCTTAAGGAAGACTATTCCTTAAAATTATTCTTCCTTAAGATGCTTCCTTAAGTGGCCTTCATCGATGGTGCTCAAATCACCCTTGGTATCAGCCAGAAAGATTTCTTCCCACAAATGGAAATCAAATCATTATTGGCAGAACATCATAGTATTGATTTCATCTCTCTTCCTTCAAAAAATGTCTCTGTTTTGAAGATCATAATACATGATCTTCATCATTTAGGTGGGATTCAAGCTTGCAAGATCTATTTTGTTTTTGTTTTACTAGAACTTTCAAATCTATCCCTCAAAATTAGTGCGAAAGACAGATCCTACATTATGTGGAAAGGAGTGTAATGTTGTGCCCACACACTTATGCTGGGATACTGTATGCTGAGCATGTAAACCTGCTCGAAAAGGCAGGTGGTAGTTTTTCAGCCACTTTATGTTTGGGGAAGAGTGTGGAGGGCCCAGGCTGCTTCAAGCTATGATTCTGCAGTCAGAAGCAATGAGCAGCTGTCCCTCTCTTGGATCTGATGATCCAAGAAGAGGGTAGCTGACAATTTAGGAAGGAGAGGGTCTGGCTGCAGCTTCTTGGGCCAAGTGAAATTTCTGAACAATCTTCAAAGGCAAACACATGTAGAGTGCATTATAGTAATACATATGGGATATAATTAATGTGTGTATCACCATGGATAGATCAAACATCTCTGGGAAGGGATACAGCTGGTACACAGACTTTATGTGTGTGAATGTATCCTTGATTGTCACAGAAAACTGGGCTTCAAAGCTGAGAGCTAAATCCTGGAGAACACACAAACTGCAAACCTGCATCTTCAGACAGAGTGTAACCCCATCCAGCACAGGCTGCTCTATTCTCTGATCTGGTTCCCCACCCCTTTTTTTTTTTTGGATTAAGTAGGAACAACTCTCCTTGGTCTCAAACAAGCTTTAATTTCTCCACCTTCATCCAGTCCATTACTGATGCCAGATACTGATTTAGAACTAAAATTATTTTCTTCAGATTAGGTGCAGAGAAGAAATATTGTTCAGTGTCATTAACATATTGGTAGCATTAGACCTCCAAACTTCCCAGGCTATGGACATCCACTCTCAACTGATTTATTCATATGCAAAATAACATGAAGGACAAATCTGAACTCTGAGTGATCCCACAGGGCAACAAGAGTCCTCCCACACTATCTTCTAAACTCAGCAATCCAGGAAGGAACAGAGCCACTGTGAAACAATGCCCAAGTCTCACTTATTTGCGTAAAATAGCCCAAATGGTCAATATTACTGAAAGCTACTGAGATGTCCAGAAGAACAAGCAGGGACACACTAACATTGTCCAGTTCCTGGCATATAGTGTTCACCAAGGGAACCAAAGTTGTTTCTAACCCATAACCAGGACAAAATCCAGATTGAAATGGATCTAGATAATCAATTTCTTCTCTGAACTCCAGGATCCAGGAGGCCACCATACACTCCAGCACCCTGCCAAGAAATGAAGTGCTGAAAACTTAGAGATCACATAGACTTTTTGAATAATGGTCTTTAGACATTTTGGAACCCTGCCTTGCTCTACTGAAACACTGATGCCTCCCTTTGCCTATTTGATCAATCTTACTCTGGCCATTTTAGGTGAGACAGAAGGGACAAGGATCTAGCACAGTCCTGGTGTTTCTCAACTCTCCAGTGATCATGTTCACATTTCACATTCTCAGGCTGTACAAAGTGAAGAAGTATTCATTATCACTGGAGAAGCAGGGCCAAGGTTACATTCACTGGGTTAATATCAATTATAGCATCCAAATCCCAGTGGATCTGACCAATTTTAACTTCAAGATGCTGGACAAATTGTTTACAGCAGGGTTTGAATAGTTTTAATTCTTCTTCTGTTGCTCATTGTATAAAAAACTACTGACCACTTTCTTAATTGAGAAGAAGAAGTTGTCATTAAAGGAGTTGTGTGCATGGGCCTACAGAGAAACCAGTTTTGTAGAATTCACATACTTTAGTTGGGATCAACAAAAAGTGCAAGTTTCATCAAGACCGATGGTAACAAAATTTGCACACACATCTACAAAAAAATACCAGATATCCTGAATGCTGATCATGCAGAATGTTGTTATGCATTTTTAATTAGTTAAGAACTTTGTAGAAATGGTGCTGAACTCATAATGAATGTGAGCATTGGGATCTCAACACATTCTGATTCTGAAACAGTTAATGTTGGCACTATCTAGATTTTATACCAATTCACCAGCATGCTGTAGTGGTTTGAGCATTGGACTACAACCCTGGAGACCAGAGTTCAATGGCCCGCTTAGCTGTGGAAACCCTTGGGTGACCTTGGGCATGTCACGCACTTTCAACCCCCAGAAAAACCTGTGATAGGTTCAACTTAGGGACTCCATAAGTCAGAAACATCTTGAAGGCACACAACAACAACAACAACAACAGCAACAACACTTTATACCAATATAGGTAAGCTACCTCCAGTCTTCTCCACCATGTTTCAATCCATCCATTTCTCACCAGGTTTATAGCTGTGTACATCACTGCTGTACTGGAACTGCTGACATTGGCACAGAATGATAGATGGTACCATCAAATCACAATATAGTTGTATTATAACTGTTATAACTGTTTAAGTATAGGTATACAACATCATAGTCTATTGATGTAATTGTCACCATGGTTCAAATCGCTATTTTGCTGGCATTATGACCTGTAGGCTTGGGGTAAGAAAAGTTTCAGGGACAAAATGTGATATGTGTCATTCTTCCTGCAGAACAGCAATGCAAATTTAGGCCATTTCCGCACGGGGCGAGGGAATCGCCCCGCGCTGCTACTTACTGGACTTTTCGTCTCCCCGGTCCAGTCCACGCCACTCCGGAGCAGTGCGTGCTCGTCGATATGCACTGCCCCGGCGTCCCAAATGGCGGCTTCCGGTTGGTCGAGGGTCTCGACCAACCACTGAAGCTCGCCAGCCTAAAGCCTGCCCCCAGCAGATCACAGGCTCGCATTGGGGCGAGCCTGCGAATCTGCATAAGGGAGCAGGCTTGCAGTGGCGCGCTCCATGCTTTTGAAAGACCTGTTTTTAGCGGTCTTTCAAAAGCACACTGGACGACCACTTGGGGTTGTTCCGGAGCGGGCTGAAGTGCAGATCTACGTTAAGTAGGTCCGACTCAGTCCGCTCCCAGGTGCCTCCTCCTTGGAGGACGGACTGCACCGTTTTAAAAACCCCGTGCGGAAATGGCCTTAGATCACTTCACTTAGACTATTGTTAAACCAGACTTCAGGCCATTTCTGCACCAGACTGTTATAGTGCTGTTATTCCACTTTCAACATCCTGTGGAATCCTGGGGTTTGCAGTTCCTCAAAGGCCCCTCCCTAAACTGCACCCTCCCTAAACTGCAAACCCCAGGATTCGATAGGTTGTTGAAAGTGGAATAATAGCACTATAACAGTCTAGTGTGGAAATGGCTGCAATCTCATAACTTTTTAGATTCACATTTATGGTCATTAACGACCAAATGTAACTCAAAAAAATCTCCTCTTAAGCCAGGCAGCTGAAGGTGCTGTAGATTGGGGGACCAGGAAAAGATGATTGTAGAGCAATCTTAGTCCTAGGACACACTGAGACAAGCCTTTCTGGCAGGACCACAAGGGGTCTCTCCAGCTCCCTGTCTCAAAATGTCTAGGACAAAGAGAATATTGTAATCATTATTTCCCATTACTCCTATCTGCAGTGCCACAGAAATCCTTCAGATAGGGCACTGCTTGGCTTAACAGCTAGGTATGGGTCTGCTAGTGTTGGCAGAAGTTGATAGAGCTCTGTTGTCATAGCTACATCTCCTAAAGCAGGATCCTGGTCATTGAGCTTTCAAAATAAATGATAATTCTTAGGAATTCTATAGTATATCTTGAGTTTCTTAAACCTGTTACATATATTATTTCACTGATCCTCACACATCCCTGTCAGACAGTCCAGTTGTGGATGATAGGACTGAGAGTCAAAAAAGTGTGGCTTATTTTATGTTCAATAAATTCTTCTTTTCTACTCTTCCTAACTCTTTGTTGCACACCTATTTTAGGGGCCTCCTTCTTGGTGAAGTTTTGCCAAAGGTTTTCAAAAGACTTCATAGCTAAGGAGGTAAGATCATAAACTGGTTCCTGTTCCCCAACTCAGACTTGTAGCCAATACATTAGATACCATCTCAAAATGGCATTTGGTTATTAGTCCTAATAACAGACTTATCAGTGTGACTAACTGTCATGTTTAAAATGCAGTGGCTAATTTTTCTTCATGTTTTTTTTTCTGTAATGGGATTTTGGCAACATCAAACATCCTCAAGTATTGGCTAAACCAAACATTGTACAATTGCCAGTGTATTAATTAATTAATTAGATGATACACAGCATGAATCATCAATGTTCCTGTATCTCGGTGGTAAAACCATAATTTCCAGAAGACCTTGTTTCCTGCAATACTTTGGAGCAGACGTAGCTTTTCCTTTCAACCAACTGACAAATATTTTTTCATGCTGAGCTAGAGTGGCCTGTATCCAGCGTTTTTTGAACTGCAAGCCAACTTGGCAAGCCTTCTCTTCATTCAACCGTGACTCTGCATTTAGGAGAAAAAAAGTGATGCAACCAGCAAGGACTTTTAGGCCTAAGTTTACTTTTCTCCACTTGCAATATGGTACGTTCTTGTGGTTCTTCACAAAAACTTGTGTGAGTGGTTTCACAGTCAGTTACACAAGTGTCTTTGCATATGAGTCCTGTAACTTGTTGCACAACCGATTCTGAATCTAGGTTTTATGCAACCCAGTTGTTCACTGATGTAAGCCAGCCAAATAAACAGTTGCAGAATTGGTTGTTCAGATGGAATTTGCATTGGATTTCCCCTATGTGTATATGAGTGCAACTTTATTAGCATTAGCAGATCCACACCACTGGATACTAACATCCATCTTCCAGACAGTAGATACAGCTTCATGTATTTAGATGACTACATTCAATAGCAGCAATTTTTGTTTTCAGAAGTTTCTGCAAGTTTCTCTTCCATTCCCACAGTGTGTTGGGCCCCAATGTCCACAGGAAATAATGGCTTGAATTTTAATGGTAGCCCTGACTAGAGGAGATCCATTGAACTAATGTGATACACAGAAATGTTTACTCACAATTCAACTCTTGATTTAATTTAATGGGGCTACTCTAGTTGGGATTGCAGGTGAATTCAGGCCAATTACTGATTAAACCCCAATCGTGATGCTCATTAGTATTGCAGTTTTCTTCACTGATAGCCAACATTATGATGATGTTATGGTACAGCACAGCTGGAGGGCATCAGATTGTGATGCCTGCTTTGGAGGGAAAAATGTGGACTTGATGGTAGGAACAGTCATCTTAGATATAACCATTTCTGCCAACCACATTATTTTATGGTTTATGGTTTGATTGCTACTCCCCACCCAAGGTCCAGTTATTGACACACTCTTTAGCCATCCGATATATGTCCATTACTTTATTTTTTAGAGGGCCCTAGATTAGAGTAAATTGCTGATGGACTCTTTATTTGGAGGTCTTTAAACAGAAGTTGGATAGTGATCTCATAGGTGTGCTTTAGTTCTTATCTCTGCATGGCAGAGGTTAGGACTAGATGGCCCTTGTGTTCCTTTCCAATACTAGGCTTCTTCGATTCCATATGTGATAAAATTATTTTACATTATATATCAGCCAATATCCTGTTGGTCTTTCCCAAATAGGCAAACCCACTGAATCAACTGTTGAATGTAGAATCAACAGGGAGGTAAATCAAATTGCTTCAATGGCTGTACTCTGGTTAGGACGAACAATAGAATTTGGGTCATTATATATTCATCTGCATAAATAGCACAACCAGAGCAGCTTGCGTAAGAAGGCAGAGGGAAGAATTAAGGTATAGCACAGCAGTATACAATAAAAAAGAATTTATTTTAAAGGACAGCAGAAATGGCTTGGCATTTCAACACAGAATGAAGAAAATGTTTCTAAATGGCAAAAAGTATATACAAGATGTTTTTTAAAGATGTAAATAGAATTTTTAGATGGAGGTGGGAATCATACAGCCTGCCAAAAAGATCAGAAGTATTAAATTCTTTTTAAAAAATATTAGATAAGAAAAACAGCACAATCCAAACATACAAAACATCAACAAAAAATACATCCATGCAAACACGAACAGACATTTACACATAACTATTCTCACCAAATGAACCTTACAAGATTGGGAAAAGGGAGCCTACACTTTTCAAACTCTGCGGTGGTTCCAAGGAATGGATGTAGTCTTGCAGATAATTCTGGGCTTTATAGGTTAAAAAAATTTAACACCTTGAATTGAGCTTGGAATCAAATTGGAGACCAGTGCCATTGTGAGAAGACCAGTAATATATTGCTTGTTTGACAGTAGTGTGGCTATTTCATTTCATACTAGCTTTAGCTTCTCCATGCTTTCCAAGGGCATCTGCAAGCAAAGCACATTACAGTAACTTAATTAAGAGGTAATTACGGCACACATCACTGTGGCCAAATTCACTTTCCCTAGGAAGGAACTCAGCTGATGCACTTACTAGCTGAAGCTGGCCAAAGGTACTTCTAGTGACTAGGGCATGAACCAGTGGATTCAGATCACAAAGAAAGAGATTTCACCTAAACCTTAAGAAGAACTTTTTTTTTCTGCCAAGAGCTGTTCAGCAATGGAACACATTGCTTAGAGGATGGTGGAGTCTTTTTTTTTTTTTTTGGAGGTTTTTAAACAGAGACTGGAGAGACACCCAGGAATGCTGTAGTTGTGTACTTGATGCATGGCAGAGGGTTGGGTTAGGTGGCCTTGTGATCCCTTCCAGTTCTAAGAGTCTGTGATGCTATCTTAGCAGACTTAAGGGCCCAGCAACCTAGTGAAGAATGTTGGAAGTTTCAGTCTATCAATATCTGGAAGGCTTGCTTTGGCAAATATATACAGTCATCTCTCCACATTCGCAAGGGTTTGAGGAACAGGACCCTCGTGAAAGTGGAAAAATTGTGAATAACTCTAGGCCCTCCCAAACCATATGTAACACACACAAAAAGTATGATCACCATATTCAACCCACCGTGGATTCCTCTGAGGTATCAGGGTTCCTTCACAAGGCAGAAGTGGGGGGCTAGTGGGGCTTACTGCCACCACCATTGCTGCCCCACACCATTTTTAATAGGGACTTACAAGTCTTGTTCACAGTTTCTCAGTCTCATGAGGCTTGCAGTCCCTATTAAAAATGGCATAGGGAGGCAGCAGAGGTAATAGCAAATAACACATGAAAAATCAAATCCGCAAAAGTGAAACCCACAAATGTGGAGGGCAGAGGAGAGGCTGAAGCTTCTGTTATGGAGTGATAGGCACTGATCCATAAAGGAAAATTAAAATACACATATACAAGCAAGCCCATGGCTCAGCAAAAAGGCTAGTCAAGTACGGATTTGGTGGAGCAGAAGGTTTAAGAACTGATACACAGTTCAGGTCGACTAAATCTCAGATGTCTACCCTTTTTTCATCACACCATTTTAAGGGCAGGAACAGGCAGTGGTTCAAGGCTATCCCAAAGCAGTTTCCTTGGTGCTGCCTGAATAATTTGAAGTCTGTAGCTTGAGCATTAATTTTCCCAACTTAAAAAGAGAATTTGCTGTCATATGCTTCAGTCAGCTAATTGCAATACTCAGGTGGACAGTTCCAGACTGAAAGCTCAAAGGAAGGTCACGGGAGGGATACATGTCAAGAAGGGTGCCTTTATTTAAACAAAAACCAAAAACAACTTGTAGTCTCTTTTTAGTTTCTCCTCTTCCCCTACACCAGTTTCTTTTGTGTTCTTCTCTTCCATAGACTGGTGTAGGGATATCCAGAGCTCAGAAAATTACTTTTTAGACTACAGCCTTCAGAATTTACTGAGAAGCATAGCCACTTGTCGCACTGACTGAGGCATTCTTGGAGCTGTAATCCAAAAAAGTAACTGTGCTAAATCCTGACTCTTTTCCTCTGATCCAGCCCTGGAACTTGACTATTGAAAAGTCTGGATTGATCCCAGTGCTCATTTTCATATGAGTCACTGAAGATCTACCTGCATGAGAAACAATAGCAAAATGTGATCCTTTCTCCTGACTGTGGAACGGAGATAACAACCCCCCCTCCTCCCATCGCACTGCTGCCACTTAAATAATTCCTGAAATGTGCAGCCTGACACTGCTCAGCCATAAGCATTTTGCTGCAATGGGCGCTGCAATACAGACTGAATACTCTCTGTTCCTCTATGCTCTTTGGTGCTGTGATGGCACCAAAGACTTACATCTGTGGGCTCCTGTTTTCTTACTTGAGGGCTGCAAGGGAACAATTCGGTGATGACTTCTTGCAGTAACAGTTTGGTGATTTTTTTAAAAAAAGTAACAGTGTTAGACATTCAGGAAATGACCTCCCGTGGAACTGACTGAGCTGTGAGTTAAGCTACAAAGATTTGAAGATGCTCAAATCTTGTGTCACTGTGGACAAACAGTTCTGTAGGAAGGTTACACTGGGATGTAGCTATGGTAGAGGAGGGGAATGAAGGCATTGCTTCTCCCAAATTAGAATTCTGTTTCCCCGTGAAATGTTCCTTTGTCCCCCAAATTTCTAGCATTGCAGTAACTTAAAATTTCAGTTGAAATACATAAATACAGTTTAGGCATGTAAGGAAAAGGGACAGGCAAAGTTAACAAGGGAAGGCAAATACAAGGATATGAAGTTACCAAGCAAATACAAGAGTTCTATATATGAATGGTTTTTAGTGTCTCAGTCTTTACAATGCTAGAAATTTGAGGACTGAAGGAAAATTTGGTGGGTCAGATTTCTTGTTGTGGTGGCAATGCCCCACTTTAGTAGCTACACCCTTGGACTGAGTTGGTCAAGAGGATACTTCTCTCTAAACCATGTAGCGACATCAGCTATGCTGGCAGTTCAGACTTTCCTCAACACTTGCATTGACACAGTGAACAGAGAACAGCCTCCCAAGGAGAACCGCTGGGAAGTCTAGGACCTAGAGCTAGAAGGCTTTCACTGCTGTCTCTTAGAAATTTCTGCCTCAAGTATTTTGTCTTGCTCTACCAAATGGTTGGGCTGGCCCCAGCTATGCCTTCCAGGTGAGCCCAGACTGGTCATAGAGTCTTGGGAAGTATTTAATAAAGCACAGTCTCAGACTCAGCTTAATGAAAGAATTCTACAATGCAACACTCACTGAAACTGTTAGGATGAGAACTCTCCACTGAAAGCCAATATGCTATCAGAATATGTTCTATATATTTTATAAACCAGCCAATGAAAAATGCATAGTGGTCATGGGGAATTTGTATTATCATATAGCAAACAAGCTAACTTGAAATCCAAATAATATGTATGCACATGCCCATGGAAACTGTCCACATTGAGAACTTTGGGAAGTTAATTTTCTATTGACATTTAGTGGATATCATCAAGAAAGGCTTTTAAGCAGAAACACAATTACCTCAAGGACTGCCTCCTCCCATATGATCCTGCCTAGCTATTGAAATCTGGCTTAAAGGTTCTTCTTCAGATCCATCCATGTTCAAAACTTGGACAAATTACTACACATAAAAGAGCCTTTTCACTGGCACCTTCTACCTACTCTCTTCAGGCAGGCTTAACTGTGACTGAGCCTAAGGCATTTCCAGTACATGTATGAAGATCTTCTGCTGTATTTTTAAAGTGCTGTTTTACAATTTGCCTTGTATTGCTCCTCTGTTTCCACCTTGCCTGGTTGTTACTGTTTTTTAAAACCTATTACTCTTTCAAACTGTGAGTTAGCCATTCTGAGAGGTTTTGCATTTAAAAATTAAATAAAGAGGGGGATGCAACCCTATATTGAATGGTTGGGGGTTAAAACGTTTGGCAGAAGTTCTTCCCCCTTTCCAAGTGCAATCAGATGGAGGGGACAACCATGATCTGTTTATATTTTGTGGAGGGGAAAAAACCCAAGAACAAGTGGAGCTCTTTGTGTATGCATGGCAACTACAGCTTCCTTTTGGGAATGAAGAAATGGAGACAGACATGTATCCTACCCATGATGTGTATCTAGTCCAGAGCTTAGAAAAATTACATTTTGTAATTCCTTAGACAGCATGGTCACTGAGAGTTGTAGTCCAGAAAGTACTTTTTCCAGACTCTGATCTGGTCCTAGTATGCTGCTGTCATTGAGGGGGAAGGGAACTGTTCTGGGAGCTATGTTGGTGCTGTGTTGTATGAGTCTGATTTACTTTCCTTTGTGAGTTTTGCTCCAGATCAATGCTTATAAGGAGCTGAATGAGATTTGAACTTTTGTTGGTAGGGATTTCTGGAAACTGGCAATAATGGTAGATATTTTACTGGCTCTGCCAACGGTTCACAAGGAACGGAGACAGCAATTGTATTGAATATTTCAGTTTTGCCTCTTCTGAATCTTGATATGAACATTCTTGTGGCCATTCCAAAATGTGTCATGCTACAGTTACATGGCTAAAAATTTTGTCTAATTGAAATATCTCCATTCTTACATTTCAGTCTCTTTTGTTGTAAACTTGCATTCTTCAGTTTTGCCCCAAACTACTTTGTATATTAGTCTGTTATGTGCAAACAATTTTCATGTAGTGTTCAAAGTACAAAACCATGTACCGCAACCTAGGGCAAATAATGGCTGAGAGCCTTCATTGTGGAAATCTAGTATAATAGTTCCCATAGACAGAACTATGCTACATTTCCGTTCTCATCCCTTCCATCCATCTTTTAGCGGCAGGAGCCCCTTCTTCACATCCATTTCATGACTTCTGGAGAAGCGTCTGGCTATGTCCCTATAGCCAGATACAGCACAGTGACATCATCCACTGAGAACTCTGACAGATGATGTCATTGTTCTGTATTTGGCTATAGAGATATACCTAGCTGTTTCCAATATCCACTGCTCTGTACCAGTTACTAAATGGCTTCTGATTTATTTATTTATTTAGCATATTTATACCCTGCCCTTTATCCAAAAAGGTTCCCAGGATGGATTACAAATCATTAATATGATTTGTAAGCCTTGCCCTCCGGCTTACAATCTAAATAAGAAACAACACATAAGGAAAAAGGAAAGACAAGGAAGAGGGGATTAAGTCCAGCAGATACTGGCTGCTCTTCTCTCCCTCAGAGGACAGAGATATAGATCTCCTGCAGCTAAAATGTGGTTGAGGGGATTTTGGTCACTGAGTGAGGTCAGAAGAGATTCCTTATCTCTGCATCATCATCATCATCATCATCAGCAGCAGCAGCAGCAGCAGCAGCAGCAGCAGCAGCAGCAGCAACAGAAAAGACTTATGGTGGTTTAAGATAACGTTATGCCATCATAACTTACTGGCAGGAGGGTAGCTTTTGTGCATATTTGTTTGAGCTTCAGAGTTGTAGTAGCACCTGAGGCCCCTCCCTAAACTGCAAACCCCAAGATTCTATTGGATGTTGAAAGTGGAATAATAGCACTATGACAGGCTAGTGCAGAAATTACTCAGTGTCGCAACATCCTGATTTCTCACAAACCATCTAATCATTGGATTAATCTTCACAAGGCTGATTTGGAGCCAAGATTGTTGTGACTGAGAAGAACAGTTTATAAACTTATTTTGAAGCTAAAGTTAAAAGAATGGATGCTTCTGGGTCCCACTTTAGATATTGTACTCAACCCCCAAATTGACTGCAAGAGTAGAAGTCTCAGGGTGTGCAGAAGCTAGGGATAAAAATATGTCAGAGGCACTGAAACACATAAAAATCTTTCCAAGGTTATAGCCAAATGCCTAGTGAGTTTGAAGACCCACCGTTCTGAAATAAAACTGTTCTGAAACTCGGGAAACCTTGAAAAGGAGCGGAAACAGTGTTTCTTAGTAATTATTTTGTAGAACTGGGAAGTAATGAGCTCTGAATAATACAGTTATTTGTGATAAGTTACTGTTTTGGTAAGAACACACACTATTTTAAAATGTTAAAAACCTTCATTTTAAAATAATATACCACGTTCATTTTTATGCAACATTCTAACTACTTTTAAAGTTATTTCTAAGGACATTTTAGCTGCATACTGAGTGGACTCTTTAAGTTATATGCTATTCACATGAATGTTTTTTTTTCCTAAAAAGTAATGAAAAGTAATAAATAATGCCATGCATAATGCAACATGGGTTTAAGCAGTGTAATAAATAAAAACAACAGATTACCTTTTCAACACCGCATGAGTAATGTGAATGAATTACTAAATTTTTCAAGCTCAGCTATCTTGTTAGATAACTGGTCCAGGCCAGAATGCCCAGATCTATGCTCTTGAGGTCTGGGTCCAAATATTAACATTTCAGTGCCTCTAGTTCTTCTTTTAGTTGGTAAAAGCCATATCCCAATAAGAGAGTACTTTCTTTTTCAAGAAACATCCACTTGGATACCAGTGTTCATTTTGAAGACATCATTTGATCACAGAATGAGATGAATGTAACCTCCCCACACACAAAATCATTAACATTAAGCAGGCTACCTCTCTAGAGAGCATCATTTGAATGTAAATGGCTGAATTATGTGGCCCATTATTCATATACACAGTCGCTTTTCTTTGTTTTTAGAAGGGGAGTGAGGAGGTTTCAGACAAAAAAATGATTGTAGTTCCAATTCACATGAGTGAATGCTTTATCATGGTGCAGACCAACAACAACTGTAAGGATTCTAGTGGGATTCCCTCTTAATTGTCCCTTCCCTGTGCGTCAGTTATGCAGGAATCAGAAAAAAATGATGTTGACTTTGCACAGTTCGCACAGATGCTCTCTGCAGAATTATTGGGCCAGCACAGGGACAGAGCAGAGGAAAGCCACCATCCCCACACAGTCCTGCTAACATTTGGTCTGGGCTGTCATCTTGAATGTAAAAGCAGCTTGATATGGCAGAAGTTAAGCTGCATGGTGTTGCTGTAACAGGGGAGGAAAAATGAGTAGGTTGACCAGAAAAAGATTGATCTGATGACCACCTTCATCTCCCACTAAGGCCATTTCCGCACTGGGCTAGTAAAACGGTGCAGAGTGACCTCCAACGGAGGTCTTCTGCACTGTGGAGTGGACTGGGACGGACTACTTTTTGTAGTTCCGCACCTCAGTCCAGTTCTGAGCGACTGGAACTGGTCATGCAGTGTGCTTTTTAAAAACCTCTTTTTAGAGGTTTTTAAAAAGAACGGAGCGCATGACTCCGTGCCGCTCCGTCCCTGCGCTCTGGAGCAGATTTGCAGGCACGCGCAAGTGCGTGCCTGCAGATCTGCTGGGGGCGGGCTTTAGGCTGGCGAGCTTCTCCGGTTGGTGGAGAGCCTCCACCAACCGGAAGCCACCATTTTGGACGCCAGAGCAGTGCGGAGTGACGAGCTTGCACTGCTCCTTGTCCCGACGGACTCGCCCGGACGGAGAAGAAGTCTGGGGAGTCCCGTTTTCTCCCAGCTCCTTCCCCACGTCTGGAAAGGGCCTAAGTTTTCCCAGAAACATTTGCACCTTTTCCACATAGTGTTTTGACCAGTGCAGAGGCACTTCCCAGTGGCATCTTCAGTAAATGAGAGCCAGTATAGCTTCTCACAAGTGCTTTAAAAGAATGTGAGATGACCAGCTTAAGCTGTGGCCCTGTGATGTTGCCCAGAAAGGTGCACTCAGCTCTCTTCAATTGTTAGCAACCATAAAGGGAAGTCTCTTGTGTGGCTGTGAGGAACAATCTGCCATTACCCCCCCTCCTGAAGGTAAGCTGTCTTTGAAGGAGTTGGTGGATGACGTTGGGATTCCAGCTCAGGGAGGTACAAATCTGTCTACAGTTAGTCCATGCCATTTTTGCAGGTATCCAGTTATAAATCTGTTCCATCTCTGGATCATTCATATGAAAATTTGCAGTGATTTTCATTTCCCTAACCTATGTACTCTCAGACCATCTTTTGCTAAAGCACACATTTTTGCATGCAACTTTCCCTAAATATACAGTACGTATTCCCCCCTCCCCCGTTTTTGAGCTGAGAATTGCACCACAAAATACAAAGAAGTGCAGAATATGAAGGGTAGTGGTGTTGCAATCTGCATATTATTCAAAGAATCTGTTGGATTAAAAATGCAGACCAAAGAATATTCTCTCACCCATCTCAACCTACGCCCCCTCCCCCTTGATTAGCCCTGCCACTGGAACAGGAACTAATTACTAAATCAGAGCAGTAACCTTGGGCAGCAGCAGCAGGCTCCTTACAGAACTGAGAGAAGGGAGCTCAGGCTGCTGACTGCAGCTGCAAACTCTGCAGCCCTTTGCTTCTCTTCCTTCTGCAGTGCAGTTTGTCATTCAGTCAGCAGTAAAGCTTCCCATTGCACTGGGGGAGGGGTGGCTGGGAGGAAGAGAGGGAGAATGGGGAGGGAGGAAAGTTAAGGGAGCCCTATATGCATGTATGGTGGTGAGGGGCGGCTTATGACTCAGCAAAGCAGAGTCCCAGGGAAACTAGTGACTGAACTGTCTCTAATTAAAACTGTGCCCAGCAAATACACTGGACAGGATCAAACACACTGCTCTACATCTTGTCTCACTCTGTGAATGAATGCAGTGGGGAATGCCTTGCACACAATGCGACATAAATGTTAATGGGGAAGCCCATTGCTTGGGTAATGGGCACATCGTGATCATAACTCAGAAATTACATTTGTCAGGATAGAAGTGCAGGGAAATGACTACAGTCTGCCTCTATCCAAGCCTGGCTTGGCTAATCGTTTCTCTGTAAATTAACATGGATGTGGCCATATCATCTGCGCAGCAACCAACCCAATTGTACCACTTCTTCTCCCCAGTCTTCCCCTCCCCAGGTGGTTTTAACTTAGGGTCCCCAGACAAGTATTAGTGTGTTGAAGCATATCAGAAATCTAAATGAATCTGTTTATCCCAGCAGTAGATGAACATATAGGAAAAACTCCATGATGCATTTTTAAAGAAAAGATACAAACAAATACCACTGAGACTTATAAAATTGTCATATGGAAACCATGACTGCGTTAGATTTGCTTTTCGCTATGAAAATATCCATTTCACACCTCCCAAAGCTGGCAATACAAGCAAGCACATCTTCCCTCAGAAACAGAATAATAGAATCATAAAGTTGGAAGAGATCACAAGGGCCATTGAGTCCAACCCTCTCCCTTACAGGAATACACACTCAAAGGACGCCCAGCAAATGGCCATCCAATCTCTATTTGAAAACTTCCAAAGATGGTGACTCTGCCACACTCCGAGGCAGCATATTCAATTGTCAAATGGGTCTTACCATCAGGAAGTTGTTCCTGATGTTCAGGTGAAATCTCTTTTCCTGTAATTTGAATCCATTGCTCTGTGTCTTAGTCTCTGGATCAGTAGAAAACAAGCTTGATCTATCCTTAACATGACATCCCTTCAAATATTTAAACATGGCTATCTTGTCACCTAACCTTCTTTTCATCAGGCTAAACATACCTAGCCCTCTAAGATGCTCCCTGTAGAGCATGGTTTCCAGATCCTTCACCATTTTGGATGCCCTCCTCTGGACACATTCCTGCTTACCAATATCCTTCTTGAATTGTGGTGCCCTACATCCTTTAGTGATTTGATGAAAAATAAAAATATAGCAAACAAAGAAAAGTCTAGCCAATGTACAAAAATATTCCATGTATTACTTTTAAAAAGTACGTGACTAAGAATGCATATATTTGAAAAATGTGCATGACTAAAAGCATATATACTGTATTTAGAAAATGTGCTCAAATACACTTTTGTCAACAGGAAAATGTATGGGAACATGTGTACATTAATAAAACCATGCATATACCTGGGGGAAAAGGCACAAAAATGCACGTACATATTCAGGAGAAAAGAATGAAAGCCTCACAACCCAAGATGGAACTGAGACAGAACAGGAATGCTGCTGGTGTTCTGAGAAAAACAATGAAAACAAGGTGGGCAAACCACAAGTCCTTATCTCCAGGTGGCATCTACTTCATGCAGTAACTTGTTCATGTATACTACTGGATCTATCCCTGTACCCATGATACCACAAAATGCAACTTGCAGAGGACTATGCAGTGAAGGTGCATAAATGGCTCATGGCACAGAAAGAAGCCATCACCTGGAAACAGTTTGAAACAGCTGCCACATGGCAGTTTTGCCTTGACAAGCAACTCACATTGCATCATATTTCTGACAGTTACCTTCATATTTATGAAACTGGAGATTCTGCCTGTCTTATTTTCTGCACCGGCCATAGTAGCTTGCTGGAGGAAGGAAGCACTCTTGCTTCTCTTTGCTTTGCTTCAGTGCCATAGCTACAGATGGCCAGGAGGCTAGTTCCACAGGTATCAAGGAACAGATGGGCTGAGGGATTTTGCTGGGTTCTTTAAAGATAACTAAGTTTGGTTCTTTGGTGTGAAATACAGACTGTGTTCTCAGGCTGCTTATCAGTCTTTCTACTTACCGACTCATTTCTAGACTGCCAGCCATGACAACTGATAGAATTAATCATAGGACCTTCAAAGATCATCTACTCAGTATTTCATACCAGGAAAAGACAAAAAGTGCATCAGCAGCCCACTGTTTGTTCCAGGAAGATCTTCTGAAAAATCTCTTTTGTAATTTGAACTCCTTCACTTAGGTCCTAATTTCTGGAGTAACAGAATCTCTCTAGGTAAAGGAATAAAAAACAAAACAGCCCTATGCCTTATGTCTCATGAGTAAAAATTAAAGTTGGATAATACCTTTTATTTAGACTACCAAAATGTTACAAAAGTGGTGCATCGGTGGCATGGGCTTCTGAGGGCTCCAAAACCCTTTGCTAAACATGATCAGCAGAGGCTGGTAGCTCACATGTCAGTGAGCTGGTGAACCCACTCTGAACATTAGTCCAAACTGCAAAAAAAGCAATCCGTGATAAGGAAATCTGATCTGGGAATTCGGTTCAGCACTTTGGATAACTCTTTAAATGTTTGGTGTAAAACCTAATATAGATTCTTTGTCTCACTGTTATGGAAGCCACCAGCCACCATGAAGTTTGATGGTTTGCAAATTAGAGCCTAGAGGAGAAATAAGAATAAAGAAAATTGGCCTTCTAAACTGGCCATTGTGTCTCACTGCAGCTCCAAGATAGAACCTGTTCTGTAAACTCAAGAAAAATGTTGAAGCAGGTAGGGGTAGGGGCTACTGGTCATCGCAGTTCAACAACATCTATAGGGTAACATACCCTAGCTTTCACCTTACTTGATTGCACAGCTAATGGTTTCTCTCCATTTCCACCAACCACAGAGCTGGATGATATTCTAAATTCTGCTAAATGACTTTTCTGAGGCCTCTAGTCTCCTGAGTTGACTTAGAGCAGAGGGAAAGAGCAACATGGCAGTCACATCTGGTGAAGAGTCCTGGAGACCTTAAAAGCTCACACCACTTACCTGGCACTTTCAGTGGTCATAGCAAAGGTATTTTTATTCTAACAGAGATTATCAAAGACTTTTCTTGATACAGAGACATGGTAGAGGTTTCAAACTCTAACTGAAAGCTAGTGTCTCATATGAAAGTGTTAAAAATCAGTTTAGAATATCCTTGTTCTTCCTTTATTTGCTAGCATTGGGTAATATTTGTCCAAACTTTTAGCTCACACAGGCTTGGATAAAATCTGAGGTGCAATGAATCATTCACAACTACCTAGTTAGTGATTGTCAAAGTAAGCGAGATAGGTCTCAAGAGTCCTTGTTTCTCTCCTTCATCTCTGAACTCCAGTAGTAGCTCCAGAACAGCTAGCCTTTCTCTTTCTGTGCAAGTACATTTAAAGATCATTAGAGGACAAAATGATGAGCAAAGGGAAAGAATGCAATTGCCACATGGGATCCTACTGTTCTGTAACCAGATGAACTTTATAACAAGAAATGATCTTTCCTTGCTTTCTAGTTAAATTAGAAATGACTCTTTTCGAAGGGTCTATGAAATTTTTTGGAACATTGTAATAAGGCATCATAAAAAATTTAAAGCAAAGAGATTTAGTGAAAAGGGAAAAAGAGACGATGGTGTAACAGCCATTTACTGATTGCTTTGAAAATGTCTTTAGATGTTGCTTTCATTACAATGCAATGGAAATCTACGCTTCACAGCGTGTTTCAGCTGCCAGGCAGAATCATTTCACTGGCAGAAGTGTAGCTCTTTTCAGGTATCCTTCAAGCTTGTTGGTAGTTTTATGGCACTCTGGAAAAATCATTGCAGCAAATGGAACGAAGCACTTTAATGGTATAAATCACTGCATTCAATTTTATCCAGAAAAGCAAGGATTTGCAATAGTTGAAAATCTAATCAAATCTTGTTTCAACTAAATATTGAGCTCTTCCAGACTGGTATGAAGAAGTAGGAGCTCTTCCAATGTGTCTCCTTCATTTTTACAAGGTATTAATAGTTGGTGCTTCCTCCAGATATACTCATTCCATGCCTGTGTTACTTTTTTGTGGGGGCAAGTGGTATTTGTTGCTGGTCATAGTGATTTCTTGGCTCCTTGCTAGAGTTTGTTTTAAGCTGACAGCTGTGATTGGCTGAGACTGGGGAGTGTTCCTATGTTTTTGAAATATACTGTGACACTTGTTGTTGTTGTTGTTTTTAGGAGCTGTAGCACTCAGTGTATCAGCTAAACAGTGAAGTAGTATTTCAGTGCAAAAGTGTTATTTTTTGGTCTGATCTGAGATTTATTTATTTTTTAATGGATGTTGGAAAAAATTGCAACTGTTGCTGGGATTTGCCAACAAATAGTCCAGGACAACAGAAACATCCTATGTTTACCTAAAACAAAACTGAGAACAACAGCTATAAATACTGCAACGTCCAGCAACATTTGCTCTGTCTGAAGGAGCCCATAATCTTGTTGGCTAGTAGTAATGAAGGGGACTTTGCATGAGGCTCATCTCTCAGGAAAACCTGCAAGGCCTGAACAGGTTAGGCTTTGCTTTTGGTGATTATTTTTGCGTTAGGGATTGTGGGTGCACATACCTGCTGATGGCATGGAGGGATCTTATCTTGAGGTTGTATGGCACAAGTCACCACATGCAGACTTACACATTAAGTGTCCAATTCAACTTTGTGTTAAACAACAACATTACAGAACTAAATGTGCAGTGCAATGCACCACTGAATGTACAACCAAAGAACTACAATTGCCAGTTTCATCAGAGACAGACAGATATGTACCAGCTGATAACACACAGTCTATATGGACAATGGCATTGCATGAGCAATTCTGTTTTCATGACCTCAAAGTTAAGGTCTTGGGTCCTGTACAAGGGGAAAGACAGGATATAAATTAAATACATAAATTTAAATATGCGTAAATATTAAAAAATGAATGTGCATCAGACAAATATATCCAACTGCTTCCATAAGGGGAACTTATATGTGAGTAAGACACTAGCAGGATTCCAACCTTCTGGGGAAGAACATATTGCATATGGTCACTGTGGCCAGCTTCCATCACGGTAACTACAGTTTAACGGAAATGCCACAAGCACAAGCATGTGCTCATAGAGTGGTTGCTCTTAGGGTCAATACACACAGCATGTGGCCTCTGCAAGATCAGCAAGGGCAAAGCAGGCAGTAAGAGGTCTTATTAAAATGATGTTTATGCTGTTTGCTGAGCGTATGTTAAAACTGATTGATCTATTTTCAGCAAAGAAGAGATAAACAGGAAAGAAAAGATAATGAAAAACTGGAAACCCCTGCATGTATATGGGAAATTTAAGAATAGAAAGATCCTCTGGTCTTTCCCATTTTGTTGAACTGCACTTAAATTTTAATTTGTTATTATGGGGACCATGTAAAACAAATGTTTTAAAATGAAAATAATGCAAGTGAAACAAAACCTTGCTACTTGGAGAGGAGTTGTTTGGATTATAAACACAAAAATAGCCTCTTAGAAGAGAAGCCAGCCCTAAGGCAGGAGCAAGTGGACAGTTGCAAAAGTGGCATTTCTCCTGCATTGCCTCAGCTGGCTGACAGATTTGCAGCCTACAATTGCAGATGTCCTTTGTGTTAGGATTGATGAGGAAGATGCAGAAATAAATGTGGCGATGCTGAGGTGTCCTTGACCTACCGGGGAGTACATTGCAGCTCTGAACCATGGAGGAACTTGGAGAAATTCCTGGGCAAAAAACTGAGCAGCTGGCAATAGTTAAGGTGATGGATGGCTGTGTGACCAACTATTCCGTTCTTATCTGCTCTATCAATCAGATCCTGTTGTTGGATGCAATTGAGGTGATGATGTTACTTGTGCTACTGCTGAAAGTGGTAGGCCTCATGTCACTATGGTGTTCTTCTCAGATTAGTGGGCGCCACTAAGCATATCATAAGAGAGCCAACATAGTGCAGTGGTTGAGAATTTGACTTTGACTCTAGAGACCAAGGATTTGAATCCCTGCTTGGCCGTGGAAACTCACTGGGTGACCTTGGGCAAGTTGACCTTGGGCAACCTTCAGCCTCAGAGAAAGACAAACGCAAATTGCCTCTGAACAAATCTTATCAAGAAAACCCTATGATAGGTTTGCCTTAGGCTCATCATAGGTCAGAAATGACTTGAAGGTGCACACAACAACAACAACAACAACAACAACACATATCATAAAAAATTGGTGATTTGTCAAAAGGAAGCTTGGCATTTTCAGCAGGCAGATTAGATAAATGGTTTACATTTTTAGTGATTTCGACTTTTATGAAGGAAAAAGAGCCCCTTCAATGCAAATACTGTCATCATGTCAGACTGCAGACTAGGCTTGACACAGGCTGTATGCAGAGTTCAATTTATGTACAGACAGATCAGGACTAATGGGTCATGGATGGATTGAAGCCCAGGTACTGTATCAGATACATAAGGAACAGAGGAAATTAGAGATGTACTCAGAGACAGGCCAGGGGAGCCAGATACTGGATTAATTCAGCATGGCATTATGGGACCAAGACTGGTCTGCTGTTGCTTGGTCACTTCCACCTGCTAATGTAGGAACATGAGGACCTACATTATACTGAGTCAGACCATCAGTCAATCTATCCAAGTATCATAAACTTTGGCAGCAGTTGCACTCCAGAATTTCAGGCAGAATTCTCTTAGCCCTGCCTGTAGATCCCTAGTATTCCATGGTAAGCTCTCATCCGAACAGTAATTAGGCCTAATTCCGTTTAACTATCAAAGTGAGACAAGACTGGACATATTCAAGGTGGTCTCCATTTACTAGGACAAGTTCTCCACACTGAGGATTGACTCAGCTGCAAGGGCTTTCTAGGATCCAGAATGCCAATGTTGTCTTGTAGAGTCAATTGAAGTTGAAAAGTCACTGGACAACCTTCAGACCAAGAGGATGTCTGAGAGATGTTTTGTCCTTAGTTTCAAGCATTTTGTGGAGCCAGAATGTGGATGGTGTATGAAGTAAAGCATCCGAGACTGAGTCCCTGATTTCAGCTGGATTCAGGTATCCCTCTGCCTTTGAAAACATCCATTGGAGTTAAATCTACCACCTCTCATTAATAAGGGGAACAATACATTTTATTCTTTATGTGTGCTGATAACACATGCAGTACATCAGTGGCATGGCTCCTGTGTTAGTGTGGTGGTGCATACATTCTCAGTTTTAACCAGATCTTCAAATGAGCTATCTAATATATCTAATATATTTGTGGGGGATCAAATATAGCACTTTGGAGAGCTCCTTTAAATTTCAGCCTGAAATCTGAAATGGATTCACCACCCCACTGACATTGAAACTACTGTCCACCACTGTGTGTCCTTAATATCTGTATCTATCATTTCTCTTGCCCTCCTTCCTTCCCTATATGTAATACCAGAGAAAGCTCTTGCTATGTATGACTTCAAGTGAAAACTTTACAGTGGCATCAGAATAATCTAGACCCTGCAGAAAAAGCGGCTAGATCTGTCAACTTGATCTAAGCATGTTACACTCTGAAGGGCATCATCAGACATACATTTCTTTATAGCACACAAGCAAATCTCATTACTGCATCTTTAATCATATTGGGATGACAAATAGATATAGTATGACTTCCTAAATTTAGAATCATGGCCTCAGTTTGGAAAAGTGACTAGGGCCTCTACATACCTCATTTTGGGCTTGATCAAAAAGGTTTAGTCCTTTCTGTTATGTGTCTGAAGAAAAGACAAGAGGCAACATGAACATCTTGGAACACTCAACAGGATCTGTATCATCTTTGCTAGCACTGTGGCATGACTAAGGAGATTGTTACCATGAATCGTTAGAGCGTGGTCCATTAAAATCACCAGTTGTTTTCATATGTAATGCTTCTGCCAAGCCAGGTATTGCATTTGTTGGATGGATTCTTCCTACCTAAAGGCAGAACTGTACATTCAGTTCTCTCAAAATTCATTTTGTTAGTTTTGGCCCAGTTCTGCAACTTGTCAAGATCACCTTGCTTTTGGATTACGGGGTAATAGAAAATGGAAATGAAACTTGCAGCTAAGCGTTTACTGCTGCATCATCCAAACTGCTAAAGAGGAATTAGGCTACTACCCTATACAGTATATCTTTATCAGAGAGTAAGCCTTGATAAGCGAACTCATCAAGACCAACTTCTAAGTAGATGGGTATAGGATTATACCACAAATGGGATAAACTTTGGCTGAGTTTCTTGAAGAAAGGATGCATGTATGTTTGCTTCTAAAGTATAATTTACATTCTGCAACTAATCATGTGTTGGTTATTGAGAGTATTGAATATTACTAGGAACACACAGGTGAGAACCATGCACCTGCATAATAGTATAAGCTAAGCATACCTACCATAATCAGGAAATGGACGGAAAATCTATTTCCAATCCACACTATGCATAGAGATTATATAGTACTGTAACTGTATTGTGTGTGCTACAAAAAGGCAAAAGAAAAGCAGTGCAATAAAGATATGTTTATGAGCAATCAGTGGTCCTGTAACAATTTTGACCTTTGATTTGATTTAATCATTTGATCCGTTATTAAAACATAGAGCAAGTAGCATTTAAAGTCATCAGCATCTTGGCACTATGTTTTTTTGTGGCACCATGTACTAGATGCATTTTAGAGTCCCACAGCAAAGCACAACAATCTGAAAATTCCCACTACAAAAAGACTTTGCACACTCTGGTACTTAAGTATTTAATAACCTGGCAGTTGAAAGTCCTTCTCTGTTGGAATCTGTGGACTGCAGCATTTAAATATGGAATAGACAAAGCCAAGTTCCAGTCCCTAAACCCAAATGTTCAATGAGTTGATAGAATGTTGTCATATCTACTGCACGGGAATCATTAGCAAGGTCATATTCATTATTTCAAAGAGCTTTCTTATCATGGGGGCTTTTTGAATGCAGTTGAGGGCTAGCAGCATTTCTCGTGTGATACTTGCAACAACTGAAGCCAGCCATTGGAAAGAAATAATTAGCTGAATTAGACTCCTTCTATCAATGGTTTGCCTGAAGATAAATGTTGCTTCTCCTAAATGTACTTCAGAATGCCTAAATATCCAAATAGTCACCATAAAGACTCTTGATGCCATTGTATTGTTGCAGAATTGTAAGTAAGATGACCTCTGAGGCATAATAAGCAAAGATTTCACTCTGACTTTTAGGATATGCATTTGTTAAATAAACGTAAATAATAATAACAGCACTCTTTCATACTACACATTTATAGCACAATGATCCCACTTTTAACTGGCTGCATCCTCTGAAATGCTGGGGGGGGGTGTAGTTTGGTGAGGCACTAGGGCTCTAAATACCCCTCCCTAAACTGCAAATCCCAGCATTCCACAGAATGTAGCCATAGCAGTTAAATTGCTATAATTGCATACTATGAACTCATTCAGAGTATTCATAGTATTTCATCCCACTTCACAGATTCACAATTTTTAGTAGCCATTTGTGTATTTGCTGTGAAGTTATATGACTTAGAAACTGTGGGTAAATCAGGTAGATCAAAAGCAGACAATGTGACTGGGCCCCAAAGCAGGGAAGCAGTTCTGCCAACCCTTTCTGGAATGCTGACCTTTCTGTGTGACTTTTCACTTTGCTTGCCAGCATCTACAGAGAAAAAAAAATGAAACTTTGAACAGAGGAGCATATACAGCTGTGGCCAGGGGAAAAAAAGCATATGAATAATCCTGTAGCTGTCCTCCATTTTCAGTAGACTTGTCTCCACTTTATGCAGCACACTGTAGTTTGTTCATTAACCCTTACTCTCTATAAATTGCCCAGATTATATTGGCCATCTTAAAATGTGGGGTGGGTGGGACGCCTACAACACTATTGCTTTCTTGGCTTTGGAAAATGGTGCCTGACATCTGCTTCACTGAGCAGGTGCCACAGAAACATTAATAACTCTGGGAGCATTGCTTTCTCTCCTGTCTGCTCATGGTGCCGAGTAAACCAGGAGGTCAACAAGAATTTGAAAGGCATGCCTGCCATGCATTTATTTTGCTCTCATTCACAGATTCTCCCAGTTGAACAATATCAGTTCAGTTGAAATGGAAATTGGTAACTTGGCAAAGGCAGAAGGAAAGGGGAGGTAAAGGCATAACTTTCAGCTTTTGATAGATGGAAAGAAGTCCGCTTTTTCAATTTAGGACTGAGTGGGCAACTTGGAGAGGAGTGGGAGCTGTTGTTTTGCCTGTAGGACAATGGGAAGGCCAAGCAGAATGTGCCCCCCCCAAAAAAGGGGGAAAAAGGAAAACCACATCTGATTTGGGAATTTTCCCCCCAGTGTTATATAGTATGGGGGGAGGGTCTGAGGTGTATTTAAATGGTGAATCACTTCTCATGGAAAATTCCTGGAGAGACCATTCTTCCTTGTTCATTTTTTAAAAAGGGGGGGGGATACTCTGGAGGCACAAAAACAGTCTTGAAGTCTTGTGTGGTCCCACAGCCATTTTTGTCCATGCTAATTTTACAGGCATAAAAAACTTTTGAAGTCTAAGATTTCCGTGCTAGTTGAGTACTGTGAGGTCTTTAGCCCAACACATCTGTTGGGAGCTATGTTGAGGGAGGCTGCTCCAGAGAACTTGTAGCAAAGGGAGTAGGGCACTTGGATCGGGAAATCTCGGCTCAGAATTTCATACTACCACAAAGCTCACTGGTTGATCTTCTTTAAGAAAATATGAGGCCAAATTACAGGAGCAAGCACGTTTGAAGCTCATTGCCAATGGACATCGTTATCCCTCCCATTTCCTTCTCCCCCACCTTAAAATTAGCAGATGTTTTCTTATGAGTTCTCCAGCAACCAATCAAAATGGGTGAGCAGGGAGCTCCATTTGGCATGCATATAGAAACTACCTCTTTGTCCTAACAATAACCCTGTGGGATAAGTTAAGCTAGAAGAATGCAATTGGCTCATGGCAAGCACAGGAGCTTCATGGGGCAACTGGGATTTGAGTCTTATAATTCCATTCTGTGAATCTATAGAATCCTACAGGCCCCCTTTCCCTAACAATGGAAACCTACATAAATCTACTCAGAAGTAAGTCTTGTAAATTTGTGGTATCCTAGAATTAGAACTTAAGGTGTACAAGGCAAAGTTCAGAGGCTTTATTCTGAGTAGACCACCTGTTTGGATTGTACTACCCATCTCTGGAAGCAGAAGCCTAGGGAGGTGTAAAATCAAGTAAATCTCATTAAGCACAATGGGACTGATTTCCCCAGGCAAGTGTGGATAAGATTCAGTCCTCTTTGCATGCACAGACAGGACACTCCAGACTAAAGTGTCTGAAGAATTAAAAATTATATTATAAAAATTATAAAAGAACGTCTTGTTGGTGGTGAATTCTCAGACAAAGAAAAGGGGTTAGATGAGGGTTAGATAATAAGCTTTAAACCGGTGGTTCCCAAACTTTGGCCCTCCAATATTTTGGACTTCAAATCCCAGAAGCCCCAGCCAGCTTGTCCAACAGTTGGGAATTCTGGAAGCTGAAGTCCAAAAAGCTGGAGGACCAAAGTTTGGGAACCACTCCTTTAAACCAAAAAAGCAGAATAAAGCAGAATATAGAAAGCAGAATCAATAAAGTTGTTGTTGTTGTTATTGTGTGGCTTTAAGTCAAATCTGACTTATAGCCACTCTGAGACAAACATATCACAAGGTTTTTTTGGGGCTGAGAGTGTGTGATGCATCCAAGGTCACCCAGTGGGTTTCCATGGCTGAGTGGAGAATCGAATCCTAGTCGCCAGGGTCATGATCCAACACTCAAACCACTACACCATGCTGGTGCTCTTATGTAAAGTACCTAAGCAATAAAAACATCCTAAACAGCAAATTTCCCATTGAAGTTCTTGCCCCATTATTTCATTTCCAACTGAAGTATCTGAAGATTCTCATATCCGAGTTGAGAAGCTTGCAGTTTCAGAGTTTCAAAGGTCTCGAGCCAAGGCATACAAAAACACAAAGATTCCACATGTTTTGCGAACCACAATAAGTTTTCATCACTGCTCTAAAGAACCATGTGGCTTTTTAGTGAAAGATTGCACTAAATAGATAATAGTTTTTGTGCAATTTTTCAAGCAAGATTGCAACAATCTGCACAAAAACCCCCAACAATCTTTACCCCAAGATTGGCTGTCTAGTAACTGCTTTTTCTACACCCCCCCCCCCGCCCTGCGTTCTCACACTGAAAAAGCTATGGGTATTTCTGTGCGGAATCGTTTCCTGAAACACCGCAGGATGGGTGGATACTGGGCAAGAAATGTACAGAGATGTTCATTTTCTTTGAAAAGAGGAGAAAACTGCAAAAAATATTCACTCTCTCTTGTAAGGGTGAAATAGTGAAATATTTACATCCCGCATGAGTACATTCTAAAATGTTTATCCAATATATTATTTCCCAGATCCTTACAGGTTTTAAACTCTGGCCTGTACCGTAACAAGGATGGGCAGCTAAATACTCTCCATCCTAGTTTGGAAAGGACAGTACTGATTAATCTTCTGTTGTCCCACTCAGTCATCTGCTTTTAAGATGTTCCCGTTTCTCTCTCCTGCACAAACTTTCTCCCTTTGTCCTCAGTTTACTGCAATTGTGTCAAACTGAGTGAAAAATTAGTTTTCAGTCAATTAACTTAGCAGTGGGGAGACGAGAGAGGGAATATTTCCCTTTCCAGTAGGCTCAAGCAAAAGGAAACTGCTGCAGCCCCTCCTAGTTTGACCACACTCTGATGTTACTTGGCTGCAGGTGTTTCAGTTTTCAACCATGAAACATTGCAGTGTGTCTGGGACCCAATTTTCTTGCCTTTGAAACCCCCTAGGGGTTGCGCAGACTGACAAAAATATCCCCCAACAAATAAAAATAAGAAGGCAGAAATCCCACTTCTGGTTTTGAAAAGTTGATATCTTAAAAAAAACAAACAACAACAGCATGTGTGTGGGAGAGGGGCTGCAATTTATCTTTCTTTTTTTGTTCAGAAACAATTTACAGCCCCAGGGCCACACATTGCCTAGGGCTGCACTGGTAGAATTGCAAGAATAATACTTTTTGTCTCTTAGATAAGAACAAAGTGAAACAGAGCCAAACAGTAGCTATGCCCCTATCCTAAATGAACTGGCAGCCAAGTAATCTCTTATGTGCTGAATAAGGTAATGGGTGTTGTTGCTTTAAAACCAATATAGGCAAAGAGTATACAACTGCTGTTGCTTAGAGGCTTATGTCCAGTTTGGTAGTCCCAAATGGAGTAGACTCATAGAATTGACGGGATTTAGATCAATTTTCAGCAATTGTTTGAATGGATGTACTCCAGGTAGAGCCTAATGACTCAGTTTAAGCCTGTAAATTGTTATTAGAACCCAATGCTATTATAGTTTTGGGACTTGCAGAATGATTTTTCACCACCAGATGGAAGCAATGTGCAGGTACGAAATTTGGGATCGTTTTTTTTTCCCATTAGTAATGGGTGAGAATTTCATTCAGTTCATTTTCTGATAAGAACTTTCAAAAATTCACATATTTCTTCATTCATTTTATGGATATTTTATTCAAAAAAAAAAGTGAGTGTTGGGAAAAGTGAGATGGTTACATTTACCCATCCAAGTGGGGAACTTTCAGTGCTTTTCTCCGAAAATTTTGGTTTTCAGTCCCTTTATAGTCAACCCAATTTGTGGTGTGAAACTGCTTGTCATCTTTCTCTATGTCTCCTTTTTGCTAGCTACATGGCAGGCAGGTATACGATGATCTCCCCCATCCTAGGAATAGCTACACCTGTTGAATTTTAGCTAGTGCTAATGGTAAAGAATTTCATTTGGTTCATTTTTCTATATGAACTTACTGACATTCTCAAATGTCATCATTAATGGTGTTACCCTGTTTTCTGGGGGTCCCGGGAGGGACACCTAAATAACCTTGCAATTACACAAATTGGGGAAATTAGTTGAGAGCACTAGCTGGCAAAACGAGAGGCAGGGTAACTCAGCAGAATCTTGTAACCCAGTGTTTACGGGGTCAGGCCAAGTCAAGAAGCAGACCGGTTGGAAAATAATGAGTGATCTTTATTAAATACAGGCACACAATGTAGGCAACACACGCACACAGATAACTAAGGAAAATAAAGGTGTGAATAAGATAGCGGGATTTTCCGAGAGATGGTTGATTTGGGTGATACGAAACCTGTTCCTGAAGCCCGGAAGAAGTTGGAGAGCGAGGCTGGGGTTTGATGTATCTCAGCACGTGGAGCTGAGGGGAAGCTCACCAAGCGATGTTGCAGCAAGGCAGTCTGGAACTCGGGAGCGATCCGAGGAAGTGCTCAAAATCAGGGGTTTTTGTAAGGAGAATTGTGACTGCACGCTAGGTCGGACTTTGGGAAAACAATAGATTTGGAGCTGGAGACAAAGCCTCCGAAAGGTCAGAATTTGAATGATTGAGTTAGAGCCAAATTGTCAATAGGATAGCCGGTATGCAAACGCGGAGTACTTGAGTGTTGTGTAGTCAGATCATCAAGCTGCCAGTGCTGGGCAGAGGATCTTTTGAAAGTTGCTTGCATACTTAATGGAGGTACTTACCTTGAGGTCTCCTAAAGCGGCGAGTCGGCTAGTTCTGGCCTGCCTGTATCGTTTCGGAATATTATGGCGATTATCGGCCGAGCCGGTGTGCGTGCTTGTCCAGTGGCCTCGCAAGCACGTGGAAGGGATATGTGAAGCCGACTTAGTGATATCAAAAGATATCTTTTATATCCCCCAAAGCTCGGGCTAGCCAGGGCAGTAACAATGGGGCAGAAACAACTGGAGATTTTAACAAAATCAAACATGTCAAAATGAGACTAACAGTGATCTGATCCTAACTACAGTGGTTCTACCAAATGGTAAACTTTATGGAAAGTGAAACTGGATATTGAAGCTGAACCTGCTTTCCCTTTTCTTTACACAGTCTTTTTGTCAGTGGCATATACTGTACGTGGACGTGACTGGGTTTGGAGATCTGTGTGTGTTTTACCCATACACTTATACTATTGTTTTAGAAGCTATTATTGCCAGTATGTGATGAAGAAACAAGTCAGCTTGTATAATATGAGAGTAGACTCAAATCAGCTGGCCATTAAATGCACTCAACTGTAACTTTATCCTGAGTCACAGTAAATCTATGCTGGAGGAAATACAAATGTCTGTGGGAGGGAGGAGCAGTAGATCAATCGTAGTCCACTGGCAGTAGTGACCAGTAGCTGCCATGGCAGGAGTGTGGTGAATCTGTTTTGGGTTTTCCTCCAGACTTCAAAGGAGCTATCTAAGGTACTGAATTTTGTTCTCCAGTAGGTTTACTGCCTTCATTAGTTTCTTTAAAATTTAGTCCAAAACTTTGAGCAGAAAGATCACCGCACTGGCATGGACACCACTGGTCATCACTGACCACTGGTGAGCCAATGGCCACTTTCTGGTGGCCCACCAGTGCCTATTGATACTGGAATTATTGCTGGCAGTGCTATGGCTTAAGATATTTTGCTATCTGATGGGAATGACAAGGACAAGATATTGTTTTCTGGTCATAAAAAGATCCGTGACTTACAGCATGGAAAACAAGTTGAGAGCATTTGGGTAAAAATTAAAGAGGATAGAGACAACAGTGACATCACTATGAGGGTCTACTCTAGGCCCCCAAGCCAGACTGAAGATTTGGATGATGCCATCCTGAAACAAATGAGCAAACATTCAGAGGAGAGATATGGAAGTACTAGGAAATTTCAACAACCCTGATATTTGTTGAAAGATAAACTTGGCCAAAAATGTAAGGTCCAACAAATTCCTCACCATCCATGCAGACAATTTCATTGTACAGAAGATGGAGGAGACAACCAGAGGATCAGCTAACTGGGCTTTGATCCTAATCAAGAAAGGTGAACTGGTCAATGGGGTAGAAGTACAGTCCTCCCTCCACATTTGCAGGTTTGACCTTCATGAATTTGAGTATTTGCAAGCACATGTGCCTTCCTCCACCCATTTTCCTCTTCCTTTTCCCATGCATTTTGTCCCAGAGCAAAGAACTCACGTTGAGGCAAAACAGGAGGGAAAGGGGAGTAGGGGAAAGCTTGCCCAAAACTTCCTCCCCCCCTTAGAGCTCCCTCCCTCCCCTTTCCATGCAAGATGGAACAGAAAGGGGAGGGGAAAGGAAAAATAAACAGTATTGGGATAAAAATATTGGACATGTTATATAGCAGACTCTTTCTTATTTGATTTTTGAAGGGAAAGTAAAGAGAAATATAATAGGAAAATAAATGAAACAACCTGGAGGGATAATTGCAGCTTCTGGATTGAAAATGTCAAAGGTGAAAAAGGGTACAAAGAGATGAGAGAAACTATTGAGAAAATATTCCACATTGTGGGCAATGGTTACTAAAATATCTTATAAGGCCATTGGTGGGGATTGAGGGAGGGTGGAAGGGGGGATTGTTATAATTATAGAAAAATTTTGTAATGTGTTATTATATTGTATGTTGCGTGGTGCTATTGAATATAAAATCAATAAAGTTGAGAAAAAAAAAAAGGAAAGGAGTAGGGGAAAGCTCATGCGAGCCTTCCTTTCTCAACTCTGGAGCTCCTTCCTTCACCTTCCAATGCAAAATGGAAAGGAAAGGGGGTAGGGGAAACCTTGTGCGAGCCTTCTTTTCCCTACTCCAAAGCTCCCCCTGCCATTCCTATGCATTTTGCCCCAGTGTGGAGAACTCATGCTGAGGCAAAACAGAAAGGAATGGAGGAAGGGAGAGACTTGTGTGAGTTCTCAGCACTGAAGCAAAATGCATAGGAATGGGAGGGGAGCTCCCAAGGGAGAAAGGAAGGCTCACACGAGCCTTCTCCCACCCCCCATTCCCTTCCCTTTTGCATGGCAATAGGTAGGGGAAGCCCCAGAAAGGAAGGGGAGCAGGGGGAACCTGTTGTGAGAGTTCTGTGCCCTGAACCCTCACTCCACCTAACTTAGGCCCTTTCTGCAAGAGCCTCCCATCCCAGCATGGGGATGGGAGAGGAATGGGACCGTGATGATGCCGCTGCATGATGTTGTCATGGTCTTGTTCTTTTCCCATCACAAGGCAGCACAATCATGGATTAAATCATTGATGGGTTTTCTCTGTCAATGACCCATGATTGCACGACCATCCTGCACTTATCTGGCCAGCAGAAGTGCCAGAAGCACAATCGGGGTGCTTCCTGCCCCAGTGCAGCCTGGGAAATTGCCCAGCTGTGCTGCAGAAGGAAGAGGCAGGTTCATTGCGCTTTCTTTGGCGGGGAGCTGGTCCCATGAGGAGGAGAGCACTCCCATCGCTCTCCCTTCCCAGCAGAGCTACTGCTGGGATCCTCACTGGAGGACGATGATATAAGGTAGGGTGCAGAAATGGCCTTCATGTGCTTCTTATGCTTCTTTCTAGCAAGCATGCACATTCACACTCACAATCAGAACTTAAAGAAGTTATTTTTGAGAAGTACTTCTCCCAGACTGCCCCAGCTAGCATGAGTATAGAGTGCTGGGTCTTGGAAGAATGGCCAGTCTGGCTGGAGGGATTCAGGAAGGTGCAGTCTGAAGACATAACTTCTCCAATCTCTGCTCAAGAACAATCAAGAGACATGGTCCAAGAGATCAGGAGGGTGCTAGGTTGGGGAGCCAGCCTTAACTGTTCACATGTCTTGAGGATATGAGCCTGCACTGTGAATTTAAAACATATTGCAGAGAAATTTAAAATGCACCGTATGTAGACGATGCGGGACTGAAATTAACCTCCTCCTGCCTTATAAGTTTGAGTAGTTTCAGCATGAAAAGTCCTTCTTTAGGCGTGGAGATTTCGAACTAAACCCAACAGGAACTTTCGGAAATTACTTAAGTATTTACCTTGTTTCCCTGTAATCTATTTTCATTGTTTTGTACTTTCCAACTCTGAGTGGATGGAGGAGTTGAATGTGGGATGAGCTTATTTCTATTTCTTCGTCTTCTACAAGTTGCTTGGGAGTGTGCAGTGAATGGTGTTGGTGTTTTTAGTCTGGAATGATATCTGTGACTGCTGGGTGCAGTTCCTGCCCATTCTCCAATTCATGCAGGTATTTCAGAAATATCTAGATAGAATGACACAATGAACAGCAGACTTCTGGAGTGACATATTTCAAACATAGTGTCAAAGAACTTTAAATCTGGTACATTTTATCACCAGTTGGGCACATAGGTATCCAGTAGAATTGCAACCAATAGAGCTGGTCAAAGCAATCAAACGGTGGAGATGAAAGTAACAGTAGAGGCACCATTGCAGCTCCTGTGCCCTGTCAGCTTCATGCCAACAGGTAAAAGATAGGGCAGGTAGGTTTTTCACCTTTTTTTCTCTGTCTTTTTCCTCCAGTTTTTTTTCTTGTTTTTTTGTTTCTCTACCATCTTCCTCTGACTCAAAGAATATAAACTACAACAGCTCCAGAGCTGAAGTAATGCCCTCCACTTTTTTTTCCCCAGATACATGTTTGGATAATGGGAGGGCTTCAGATCCTGTTACTCCAAAGTCTCCCCAAATCTGTTCCTAACATCTCAGAGTTCCAGTGGTGGAGAAGCAGTTATGGTAGACCTTCTATGGAATGGGGAATTATTGCAAAGATGGACCTCCTCTATCTATGTGCCTTCTCCATTTCTGGTTTTACTCTTTGGCTTTGGGACATCTTCCCGAGAGCCATAGGCTCATGTCCTATGATAAAGGATATTAACTAATGTAGGTGTGGCTATAATGTGGCTCTTATTAATACCAGCAATACATTTGAATAAATTTCCTCTGGCATTTTTTGAAAACCATTCAGAGACAGTACTGGAGTTTTGCCTCTACCTTGGGTTTTGTTGTTAATAACAATCATCATCTCATAGAATGGGCTATCTGAAAATTGCTTGATCATTTTGGAGGGTCCCTGTAGATTCTGTATGCCTTCCAACACAGCAAGAAGTCCTTTCCTAATGTCCTCAGTGGTGTGACATCCCATCATGGCTTCTGGGGCTATTAGAACAGTCATCAATTCTAGCAATATTAAGGCTTTGAATTCATGAGCTGTCAGTGCTATTAGATCTATTATGGAGGAAGACAAATTTCATATTTCTTCTTCTCCATACATTTAATATTCAAATTTTCCAGAGTATCAGGAAGGTGTCTTTCTGTATTCCGGAGATACAGGAAATGTCAGAATTGTTGTTCTTAATGCTATTGATAGCTTATTTCTGTCTTAATATTGAGCTTTTGTATGTTTTAACTATACAGTGTTTTAATTTGTGAATTCTGGTTTTGTGGGAAAAGCAGGATATAAATAAAGTTAACAAAAAAAATATAGCAGCAACATAGGCTACACACTTTGCATCTATTCACCCAATGACTGATGATCAGTGTGTGTTAAATATTTTCCTGATGACAAAATATCGCATATGAACAATGCACTTTTGACTCATTATGTAAAGCCTAAACAAATCTGACAACAAAAGAATTAATTATTGGGGACAAAGATATGTTTCCTAAATATACTTGCCTAAATACAAGTAGATTATGCACATGAATTAGTATAATTTGCTGAATATGATTTGGAATTTTTTCAATAAAAAATACCAAAAGTGTTGGTTTTTTTTTTTTTTTTTTTTTTTGACATTTCATCAGCTTATGCACATCTTATTTTTATTAGTTGCTGTCTTCACCTTTTGGTCATCCTGTGAATAAGAGATTTCCAAGTGCCCTGGTCATCAGCTGACTTGTCAGGTTTTGCAAACCCAGGGTTGTGGCTCCTTTGACTAAATCAGTCCCCTTGTAGTATGGTCTTCCTCTTTTCCTATTGGCTCCCACTTTCCCCAGCGTTACTATCTTTTCAGTAAAGTCATTTTAGCTCTTCCTGTGTTCAAAATACAGCAGCCTTGTTTAATCATCTTGGCTTCTAGTGAAAATTCAGGCCTAATTTGCTCTAGGACCCATTTATTTGTCTGTAGGATGGAAGCTCTCCTCTATGCTATTCAGCAGCCAGGGGAGGATGAATCAGAGACAGGCAGCCACCTGGCTCTCTTCTTGCTATGGGCTTCAGAAAAATAATGTTATCCCTCTGGACCCCCATAAGATCCCAGGGAGAGGGTCCTGTTGCTAGTTGTAAGAATGGAGACAGCTGGCTGCACCTTGTCTCTATTGTCCTCTATTGTCCTCTAGCCATGCAGAGAATCTGAGCCCAGTGTACTGACAGGTAAGTGGTCCAGGGAGAGAATTATAGGTGTCAGATGCAAGTGCTGAATCTCTCCATCTCCTGTGATCAAAAAAGTTACATATGCAGGCATAACTGAGTTGTGCCCACATTGTTTCTCTTCCGCCCCCATACCACTTTTATTAATGCTTATGGCAGCATCTTACTTGAAGATGAAAGGGATAACAAATGGTCTTTTGGAGTTACCCCTGTTACAAGGCATTCATGGAGCACCAGCTGGATGCCTTGATGCAATTATTGTCTTGTAAACCTATTGCAGCCCATCTGTTGCTCCAGATGCTACTCAGCCTAGAGAAGGGGCGAAGAGCAGACTGGAACCATTCATGATCCTGAACTAGACCTGCTGGCTACACCGTTTTTAAAATGTATCCCTTTTTTTACAAACAGCACCCTTTCCAAAGGGGATAAGACATGGTGCAGTCTACCCCAGTCCCGTGCCCTCTAGATGCAATGGACTGTGATTCCTATTCAGAATGGACAAATATTATTTTTTAGGATCCAGTTCACAAAATTACCTATGTGGGAGTTGTATTTTTAAAAAAACAAGAAACAAATATAAAATAATATTCATGAGCATCTCTAGCCAGGCTGGCACTACACATCTGGAGGGCAACAGGTTGGAGAAGAACTGCTGATGTGGTTAGATTCCTGCTCACAGGACATTTGTGACCATATTCAGACAAATGCAGCTACAGAGCCCTCTCAACCTCTGAATGTCCAGTTTGCTTCTGGGTGCTTTGGGATAGACTTTCCATGCATCCACATTTCTCCTCCATTTTTAATCTATCTGTATTTACCCAAATGCCTGAATAAGTTTGAAACATTCTGAAAAGCCATTGGAATGCATCTGTTCTTGTAAGACAGGGTGGAAAGGATCTGGCCCAAAAGCTCCATGAATGCTAGGGAGGGCTCCCCCAAGAGTCCATCTCTAATTGCTGGCCAAATAATACTCCCATTCCTTAAAAACCATTTAAACCACTTAAAATGCTATTTCAAGGCTCCGTGGAAAGGCCTCAAAAGGCAGCTAATAGTGATGTGACATCACTTCCAGTCATCCAAAATGGCAGTCACAATGGCACATAGCAGCCCTCCAGAACTCTAGAGAAAATCCAAAGGAGACAATGTGGCCCTTCCTACCCTTTGTTGTTGTGTGTCTTCAGGCCATTGTTTGTCTTCAGGCTTCTGACTTATGTTGACCCCAAAGTGAACTTATCATGGGGTTTTCTTGGCACAATTTATTGCCGGGGTGGGGTGGGGAGTTGCCATTGTCTTCCTCTGAAGCTGAAATAATGTGACTTGCTCAAGGTCATCCAGTGGATTTTCATGGCTAAGAGAGGATTCAAACACTGGTCTCCTAAAGAGAGACCCGTATGCCACACTGGCTCTTTCCTTCTACTGTAAGATGATCATGTGCCCTTACAACTTCATCCGTTTTAATTTCAGTTAAATGAAAGGTGTTGTATATGATTCTAATCCACCACCACTATTATCACATGTTTATTCACACAGAGATCCTATGAGGTAAGTTAAGCAGAGAGACTGAAATTGGCACAATGTGACCACATCCACTTTATGGAGAATCTGGGATTTGAGCCTGATTTCCAATATGCATTGGACAGCTGGACTCCAGACTGAAGGAGAGACACAGAACTCATGCTGTGATCATTGATCTGACAGAAAGCTGTATAATTTTTGACAGACTCTAGTAAAGGCTCATTGATTTTTTTTTACTCCCAAAATTCATATCAGTGTGCAATACTGTTTTAAGGTCAACCAGAAGGGCCAGAAAATGTGTAATTGAATACTACGTTTGAACAAAACAAAACATTCAAACAATATTGCACAAGGGCCCAAAAGAACCTATGGCTCAAAAAAGGATTTTTCTTTCATAGTTATACATGGGATAACTTTATATATGCCATTCGTGAGTGAGAAACCCATGCAATGATTGTAATTAAAACTATTGCTAATGCAGATAATTGAGAGAATAAGAATTCAGACATTTTGAATGAGAGCCACAGATCTGTCTTTTTGTGCCAGCACTGCTACAGAAACAGAATTTCCATAGTGCAGAGGTATAGGTAAAGGGGCATTGCCCTCCCAAATGCTGTCCTCCTGAATGAAATTTCCCTTCAGCCTGCAAATTGCAGAGAGTAAGACACTGGAAAACATGGAACATCAGCCATATCTGTCTACATCTATGTACTGTGTTGACATTCCTTTGGTCACTTTCCCAGCCTCGTTTCTTGGGATGCCTAAACTCTACAGTCAGCCCTCAACATTTGCAGGTTTCCGTTTCACGTATTTGATTATTTGTGAATTTCTCCAAACCTCCCCACCACCACCACCTCAAGCCCTTCTTTTCCAGGAGAACCTTCCTTCTCACTGGCTCTGATCGGGCTGTACAGCCCTTTAAAAATGCACCTCTGGTCCTCTTCCTCATCTACCACCCCAGCCAGCTAAGGACAGATCACAGCCTGAGTTCTCAGCACCACAAACCCTCTCTTGACGCTCCACCCCCTCCGGGAAGGATATGGCCAAAAAGGAAGAAGTATATGGCCACGATGCCGTTTCCTTCTCCTCTCCCTTGCTTGGTTTGAGCCCTAGGTGCCCATTTTTCCCACCCTACCTTGGCGCTCTTCCCACAGACACACACAAAGATTTTGATATTTGTGATTTTTGTTTTCACTTTTGCAAGAGTCCCACACTCCTAACCACTGGCAAATGTGGAAGGCCAACTGCATTTCTAATTGTACTCAGCTGAAATCTTAAGTTATTGTAATGCTAGAAATTTGGGGACTAAAGCCAAATTGCATTGGATAAGGCAATATTATTATTGGGAACAGCAGTGCTCTCAATTTTCCACCCTTTAGCCATACTGCTGACACAGGGACAGATTATTTTCCTGTCTTTCTCTGAGTTCCATGTATGTGTGTGTGTGTGTGTCAGTTTTTCTGTGTAATATATCAGATTCAATTTGAAATCAGAATCAGAGTATGCATGTATTATAATCACTACTTTTGCCAGTTTATTCCTCATAAAAGTCAGTGTATAAGTTTATAAGTGTTTGTTTTATTTGTATGTTTTTTGCTCTGGACATTTAATAGAAAATGGGAGTATGTATGATATTGTTTATTAAATGCTCCATTCATGTAAGATTATGCCCACTAAGTAGCGCAGCTGCTAAAAAAAAAATTAGCACAAACAACCACTAACATTTTTTAAAAAATGAAATAAAAATGCCTGTGCCATTGGCGTTTCACCATGATTATGTCGAAGGCCATCTTAAATTATTTCTGTGTCCTAGAATCCCTGTGGTTCTCCCATGCCATCCCTATTAATTCCTGAACTGCATGAAATGGATCTGTGCAGGACTACTTAAAAGCAAACCATAATGGCCAGAATTAAATTCTGCGCATGTTTACTCAGAGGTAACCACATTGTCAGGACTACTCAAAAGCAGGCTTCACAGCAATACATGGTTACGTATTTACTCAAGCAGCAGCAGAAGAAAAAATTTGGGAGAAGCAGCTTATTCCCTAGTCAAGATCCAAAGGTATGGGTTAAAAATAAAAAATGTTGCCTCAGATAGGAGTGGTGGTTTCATGAGAGAGACAAAGATTGAGAGAGAAAGAGAAAGACAGACTAAGAATTTTCAAAAAGCACTGAAATCTCTTCTTAGAGTTAATGGAAATATAATATATGTGACATTCCATTGCAGGGTTTGGGGCATGGGAGGGGCCTCGTGGATCAGGGTTCTCTCTCTCTTCCCTCCTCTCCCTTTCTTTGCCTTCACCTTTCTATGCCCAGTCATCACCCAGAAGTCTTCCTCTGTTTCACAAAGTGATGGAAAGAATTCTCTCTTTCTCATTTCTCATTTCCTCCTCCTTCTTCTCTACTTCTCAACAAACAGCAGCAGAACAAGCCTTGTGTTGCCCATTCTCTCAGTCAGCATCCCTCCTATGCTTTGGTCCCAAATCTCACTGGCTGTGTTATGAAACTCTCTCCCTTCTTTTCCCTCCCTCCTTTTCTTCTCTCTCTTCCTTTGCCACTCATGTCTGCTGTCCCCTTGGTGCAATTTAGATGCGCGCGCTAGCAAGAGCACTGACAGCTATAGTAGCTGCCTCTTTTAGCATAATAGGAGGCCAGCTGGAACTCATCTCCTGAAAAGTAAGGTGATATCAACTCCTGAAAATGAGCAGGACTACACCTCTGTACAAAGGAGCATAAAAAGAATCCTTCTGAGTCCTATCAAAGATAGCTTATTCAAGGCTGATTGATTCAATGGGTCTATGGAACCATAAGTGCCCATGCTAGCTGGAGAGTTCTGTAAGTTGAGCTCCAAATAAAGTACTTTTCCAAGTTCTGATTTTAAGGGAAGGAAACTTCCCACATTATTATGTGCATATATAACAGAGACCATTTCCTTTCAGCCTTCTCTGGACAGAACCTCTAGATGTTCTGCATACCACCTGAGATCAAGAAGCTGTCATGAAGGCAGAGCTTCAAGGCAGGAGAGAGATTCGGAAACAAAGACCCCTTCACCTTGAGATAGTTGCAAAGAAGCCACAGAGACAATTGCATCCGTTGGCCAAAGACAAATTTTCTGTGAAGCATTGCTGAGACAACAGTAGTATATGTGCACTTGTACATTAGCTTTAAATATTTCTCTGGGTAAATGCATTTACACAATTTTTATTGGGCATTATTAGCACATTATTCTTTTCAGTGCATACCATGTGCATCTCTGGACTAAAAGGTCATTTGAATTTTAATACACTGTCTGTTCAGTGTAAGCTTCTTTCCATTAAAACAATAATTTATTAATACTATAATTTAATATTATTTATTAATAAGAAATTAGTGTTAACAATATAATAATATTTCTGTTTAATATGAAACAGAACTATTCTTTCTTAAAAAACCATCTCAGCTCAGGTACCAACAGGCCTGATGCTTATAAGCCCCTCTGTGGAGTCTGGAGCAAAGCAGCAACACCAAGCAAAATTATATCAGAAAGAAAGGGCAAAGGATATACAAAGAAAAGCCTCAGAACTGTTGTCTCCATTAGAAAATAACAACGTTGTATGTCTGAAGAAATTTATTAATAAAATTCATCAAGCATTTTAAAATGTTGGGTTTTTCCCTCCTATTTTATACAATCTATATACTCTCCAGCATTTCACAAATGAAAATTGGACCACGTGTGCCCAAGCAACATCAGAGTGTGGTCGAGATGCTGAAAGTTATTAAGGAGGAAGAACAGAGAAATTAGGAGATACTGCAGCAGTTTCCTTTTGCCTGAACCTCCTAGGAAGGACAAGATTCTGCCCTTCCTCTCCTCTCTCTTACCTGCTGAGTTAAAATTGAATGCAAACTCGTTTAGCACATTGAACTGAGTTTGTAGCTGATGACAAAGAGGGAAAGTGGGAAGAGGTGATATAAACTGGAACATTTTAAAAGTAGCTGAAAAAGCAGGATGGCAGAAGATTAAACAGGACTGTCCCTGCAAATTTAGACAGTTGGAGATTATAAGAGTCTAATTTTTCTAGTGTTTCCCTTTTGGAGCTTCTTGATGAACAAGGCTGAAATCCTTTGCATACTTATTCATAACACACACACATATCTATGGGACTTATATCTGGGTTGTTTTGTCCTGCAAGACAAGTCCAAGTCCACGCTTTTTATCAAAGCAGGTGCTGATTGCTGTGTAGATTATACAGTGATCTGATGATTTCAGCAAGGTATGTTTCTGTGCATTTTTCAATGCAGTACTAATTAGCACTGTAGTTAGGAGCATCTTCAGGTTCTCTACTCTGTGCTTGTTTTCCATATGCTATGACTGTCTTGATCTCTCTGTCCAGTCAGTGGTAGATTCCTGAGACCTGTGTGCCTATGATAGAGAGGTAAACAATATGTCTGACTTTTCCTCATCTTCAGTGAGAAAACTCCTACTAGCCTTCTGAAACTACACAGATTGTGATTAAGTTACAAGATTTTAACCTCAAAAAATTACTGGAAGTCAAAGAAGCTGCGCTAACTGGGTTTTTACATTATTAGATTTGTTTTCTGATCAGTAGCAGAACATACCTGGCTTGGAGGTGCACAGCATATTAATTCAGGGACCTGGAAATGCCAAGCCCTGAATAATTTACTTTGATTGATCTCAAATATAGATAATGGAATCCAGCTTGGTTTAAGGAAAGTGCTTTGAATGGAGCTCTGAACTAGATTGGGACAATACCTGGTATGATCTAATGTGCGGCTACCAACTCTTCCCTAGCTAGAAACAGCTCTCAGGACACCTGTCTCTAACTATGGAAGTCAGTGGTTCAGCTGTGCTAGTAGAGGTCTCATCCCATCCTACCCCCACAATAGCATAGCTGTTACATGACTCTTATGAGGGGAAGAAGGAAAGGGACAGCATCTCTTTTCAAACCCGGAGGTGGGTCTCTTGTGGGTGCCAATAGGAGTCAGGTTACATCTGAAATTCATAACGTAGATCTCCACAGGTGAAGTTACATATTGATTCTGCTGTACAATTGTCTTATTGACTGGCAAAACCAAACACACAGCAGCGTGTACAACTGAATGAGCATCTGAACGCACAGTCAAATGCACAACTGAATGTTCAGCCAAGGGGATACTACTGTTATTTTCAGCAGGGGCAAATGGATGTGCATCTGAGAATGAGCAACTGCATACACGACAGCACTGGATGTGCCACCCTTCTTCTGTGACCTTAAACTGTGGACATTGCACATCAGCCAAAAAGGTCCAACCATTTCCATAGGGATGTGTGCATAAGACACTCACAGGATTCTAGCCTAAGAGTCCATCTGACTACTTGCCAGGCCTGACCCTGGACTTTAAAAACAGTGGCACCAGCAGTTGATGGCTGTAAAAGCATGCTTACAGGATTTAACCATGTTTTGAAATTCATTGATAAGGATCATTGAAGGAGGACAAAGGAAGTTTAATGCTATTAGGCATGCTGGCTAGATGAGACTTTAATATGTAGGAATGGAAAGAACACTTGGAAATGAAAATCTGAAATCCTCCTTCCTTTGAAGGAAGAAATGAAAAAGGGACTTCTCAAGAGTTAAGAAACCTTGATGAGGAGAACCCTCCTTACGTCCCTTTTTGTGCCCCCCTCAAGTCTTTGAATAAACTCAAGGACTACCCTTGTCCCCCCCATCAACACAACTCATCTTTTACCTATACCCTGCCCGCAACATGATCATGCAGTGCTGGGCGGGGGGTTAGGGGGTGGACAGCCTAGAATAATCTCTGGCCATGTTCTGAAAGACAGCACAAGACAAATATTTGCTGCACTGACCATCCTGTCAGTCACTATGCAGCTGTCCCACGGGAGCAGGAGGTGGCTAGCAGATGATTTTGCCAGCTGAATTTGAACATGAACAGTGACAGTTCTCACTCTGCTGAGCCCTCTTCTCTTTGACAGCCACTACATGCCTGTTCTGGAGGGGACAGAAAACAGCCAAGGATCATCACCAGTTGTGTTCTAATAGCACACAACAGTGTAGGTGGGCACCCTCCAGAATGTCTTGGGGCTTTTGTGAGGATGATTTTGTCATTGGGCACCAGCTATCAGAACACAATCAATGATGACCCTAGGATGCCCATGGCCTTCTTTCAGCCAGTACAGATCCATACGTGGTGGGAGGGGAGGGCAAGAAAAAAGGTGAGTCTAAGTGAGGGACTTTCTTCTCTCCGAAAGATGCAGTTTCCAAAGACATTCTTGCAGTGGGGAGAAAATTACTTTATTTATTCTGCCCTGCAGAAATGAATAATTTAGACAAAAAAAATGTCCCTAGTTCTGGATTTATAGTCCAAAAAAAGAATAGGATTTCTAGCCTCTGCCCAGGGATCATAAAACTGTAGACTCAATGATATAAGAAGATTTATAGTTTCTCCCTATTCTGGATGTGGTTTTTTGACAGAGCAGGAATTTCTATAGTAGTTAGATGAAGTAGATACCTGCTGTAGTCAAATTTGGTTATTCATTTTGAAGAAGTACTTTTTGATTCACTGAGAAGTACCAAGCAAGCTTCATCGTTGCTGCCATAAATCTTAAGCTGGCACCAAAAGTGCAGAGAGTTAAACAAAAAAAGATGAATGAGCAGCTGTAAAATGCTGCTGAATAATAAACGCAGTGCGGGTCAACAATAATGCCTCACTGGACAACAATAATGCCTTCTAGCGGAGTATATAAAAAGCAGTGGTGGTGGATTTTCTTTAGAGACTAGCTGACACTTAAGTCTTGTTCCATTAACATGGGACAGAAATTGCACTATCTTCTTCATGACTTGTCAGAAAACATTTATTGACTGATATTTACTGAATATCTCCTCTTTCCACTCTAACTCTTTATAATTCCAACAGTGAGCAAGAATAGTACTGATAAGAAATGTTCTTAACATAAACTGTTTTTTTTTTTCAGATTCAATTTTCAAATTCTTTTTTCTTCCCGTAAATGTGCACCACTCCATGAAATCTGAGGAACAGTTGATGCTGGGGGCTTCATTGTTAGTGGGGTTGTAATAAGCTGCTGAACCTATTTGGGGAATAGTTTTTAGCCCAGTTGAAAGCTCCTTCAAATGTGGCACAGATTCACTATTCCCCTAACATTGGAGTCCCAAGCCACCACTGACTGAACCAATCACAACAACCTTCTTGCAGGACTTGTAACACCTTGGTATTCATGTGTGCTTTGTTGGACCAGAACAATATCTTTTTAGCTCAGCCTTCTGATCTCAGATCTCATCTTACTAAGTTCCATTCAGAAAAAGAAAAGTTCACACCAGATGGAACTGAGATGTTAAAACTGCATAGCTGAATTTTCCATGTTAATCATAATCTAAATGATGGAGCAACAGCCCTGGAACAGGCAGATCAGTGATGGGTCCTGTGTGGCCCCCCATCTGCTGTTGGGCTGCAGCTCCAATAATCTCTGTTTGTTGGCTGAACTGCCTAAAACAGACGGAAGTTGCACTCTGACAACATCGGGAGGCCTCATGTTCACCCTACTCAACAAGAGAGCCAAGGATTCCACTGAAGGTGATGCAGTTCCTCTAGTGTGCATTAATGGTTTGATTACGCTAATTTGCAATACTTCAGGCAGTAAGGGGCAGTGTTAACTGATTTTCCATGCTTCCCAAAGATGGCAAATGTGAAAAATTATTAATGACTATGTTCAAGCTACTGCAACTGCTCATCAAGGAGTGTAGTAATTAATTGTTGTTAGAACTTCATTAATCTTGATCTATTGGAGACAGTCTGTTTCCTACACTTTTCAATTTAACAGCCTAAAAGAGGCAGGAGGCCACCAGCCATTTCGCTCATGTCATGGATAAGTTTTGTAACTCTTGAGGGGCTTCACTGACCAAGGGAGTCCTTCTTTCAGCTCAGTTGAAATGGGCACCATGCTCCTTTAGATATACCCACATCTATCACACTTTTTATTTGGAGGCCCCGGAGGCATACACAGAGGCCCTGCCCCATCCTTTGTCTTTCTGTTACACAGCCACACCACCAATGTCCATGCTGCACAGGGAAGATGGTTGCTGCAGTCTGACGTATCTGGGAGGCATCAGAAGCCCTTTCACAGTACATAAAATAGCTTTGTGATTCCACTCTGACTGCCATGGCTCCATCCTATGGAACCCCAGGGTTTGTTGATTGGTGAGGCACCAGGTCTCTTTAGCTGAGAATTCTAAATAACCTTCCCTAAACTGAAAATCCCAGGATTCCTTAGGACAGATCTATGGCAGCCGATAAGTAATTGTAACACTGTATTAGCATTATCTGAAAGGGCCCCAGACTGGGGAAGGCAATTCTATAATGACCAGCATGTAGGACACTAGTAGTTTATGAACCAGAATCTGTAGGAATGGGTGATGGCTGGCAGGCTACATCATTTAAAATAATTGAGAGTGTCAAAATGTTTTTGGTCAGTTTCCCAATCGGTCTCTGCAGTTTTGTCTTTAATAGATGAAGCACAGAAACAAATATTATCATCATCTGATATCCACTGCAGATCAAGGTGATGTTTAAGTCCCAGCAAACATTAATAGACTTATAGTTCTGCTTCCAGTAAACATACGTAGTTTACATGACCAGGAGAAAATGTATACTTCTTTGTTCCCAAGAGATGTCAAAAGCTATTTGAATTAGGAACAGGTCACTTGAGGGATCTTCTTTCTAGATCCATTTGGTCCTTATGGCCATTCTGAGAAGCTCTCTTGATGATGCTACATGCTTCTGAAGTCCATTGTGCAATCATTTGGAGCTTGGCCATAAGTCTTTTGACATCTACTTTGTGGAAAATTCTTTCTGCAAATTGACATGTTCCAATGCGTAGTTACAAACACTTGTTTAAATCTTTCCTATTTTTGCAAGCCTTGCCTGTGTAGTTCAACCTACTACCAATTCATGAACAACATTATATTTCAATTTTGTGCATTGCATTTATTGTATGTTTAATTAATGTTTATTAAATAATTTAAAATTAATTAAATTGAAATTTTCAGCTCTACGTACTTTATAAATATTCACAAATGCATAAGCAAATTAAGACAAACATTTGTGAAAGATAAGATGGTACCTGTGCTAAAAGCCCTGTTCCGTGTATAGAAGTCAGCCGGACACATAGTTGGATCATATTTTGAAACTGTCAGTGGGGTGCTCTTCTCCACAGCACATGAGAGCAGTAGCCAAACTTAGGGGCATGGGGTAGGTTGCATGCCACACCAAGCTCAGCTTCTTACATCTGTTCCCTGCTTCCCAATAGCTCTCACCTGAGGCAAATGACTCACTCTGCCTAACAGTAGGGCTGGCCCTTTGCAAAAGAAATACACATTATCTCTAGAAGGACACAAAATTTAAGCATAAGCATAAGTCTTTTCTAGTATATGATGCAGGATATTGTAAAGCAGTGCATCCAAGTCCCATCCCAGTGATGCAGCCCAGAAGGATACCCTAGCTTATGGTATCAAAAGCTGCGGAGAGTCCAGCACAACCAACAGGAACACAGTCCCCTGTCCAGTTCCTTGCATAGGTCACCCACCAAGGCAACCAAAGCTGTCTCTGCCTGAAACCAGATTGAAATGGATCTAGATAATTTGTTTCATCTAGAAGCCCATGGAGTGGGGAGGCTACCATACTCCAATACCTTGTCAAAAAATGATAGGTTGGCCAATAATTATCCACTATAGTGGGATTCAGAGATGGCTTTTTCAACAAAGGCCTCACAACTGCCTCCCTTAGGCAAGCTGGAATTCGGCCTTGTTGTAAGGAGGCATTGACTACCCCTTCTCCCACTCAGCCAGTCTGCACTAGCTTGTTTGATAAGCCAGGACAGGCAAAGGTCTAGCACACATATGGTGACTCTTACCTCTCCCAGGATCCTGCCCACGTCCTCAGGCAGCACAAATTGAAAAGTATCCAATGATACTGGACAAACAGGAGTGAAGGTTACATTCACTGGATCTGTATCAGCTACAGAATTTAAGCTGGAGTGGATCTGAGAGATTTTATCAGTAGAGTACCATGCAAATTTTTCTTAGTGGCCTGCACTTTCTACTTGATGGTCAGTGTGTTATAGCCCTCAGACCACTTGAAACAGTTACTCTGGATGGCCCCTTGCAGATGCAATGGTGGCAGCAAAAAATAATTTCTTTGCTGCCCATACTGCCACAGAGTAGGCCTTCAGACAAGTTCTTGCTTGTGTTTGATCAGACTCAATCCGAGCCTTCTGCTAATATCGCTGTAGTCTCCCTCTCACATGTTTCTTCACCACCAACTCCCTGGAAAACCAGGTGTCTGGTTTGGATCCAATCCATAAAGACATTCAAGAGTGATTGTGTCCACCACCCAGGCCATTTCCCCATTCCAGAGCTTCAACAGACTCACCTTCCAGAGTGACAGGAAAATCCCCATCTAGATCCATCAGCCTCCATGGACAGACCAGGTAAATTTGGTCAGGTAAAGATCTGTCCATGGAAATGGAATTGCAGAGAGTTCTCCCACAGCATGATCACCATCGCCTCACCCAGTAAAGAAAACAAGGTCCAGAGTGTCCAAGCAGCATGAGTAGGGGCAGATACCATTTGGGACAGACCCATAGATGTCATGGAAGCCATGAAGTCCTGAGCCATCCTGGCAGGGAAGTATCAGTGTGGGTGTTGAAGTCCCCCAGCACTACTAGCTGCAGAGACTCCAGCACCAACCCTGAGACCAACCTGGCAAGCTCAGGAAGGGACACTATTGAGTAGTGAGATGGGTTGTTCAGCAATAGAATCCCTATTCTGTCCTGGCTACTTGCTTTTAGGTATACACACTCAAAACCTGAAGACTTTGGGAGAGGGCATCTGGTTGGGAGGATGGAATCTTGATAGACAACTGCAGCTCCAACTTCTCACACTCCAGTTCTCATCTGGTGCTGTACAGAAAAACCTAGTGGGCAGAGCTGAGAGAGATTAACGCCCAACCCCAATCTGATCCAGCCAGGTCTCTGTAAGACAGGCCAGGTCAGCATGCTCATCCAGAATTGAACCCTGAATGGCACTTGTTTTTCCATTCATTGACATGGTATTCAACAGCAGCATTTTCTACCCAAGGGTCTGTCACCAAGACATTCCATGCTATTTGACCTGAGAGACAATTTTGGGGCAATAAGCACCCTGCTACAGTCCCCTCTTCCACGATACAATAATTGTGTCCTTCCTCCATATCTCCCTCTCCACTATATGATTCCAGTGGCTGCTCCCTGAATCTGTGCACCTCTCCCCCGTCTGGAAAATATATCCTTCCTGTACTGGGCGGACAAAGCAGTAGCTATTATAAACAACCAATAGCATAGACAAACAGGCAGATGGTAAAAGCAGACAATTGTACATTCATAAAGAAATGTAGTATCTTTAGCAGGCTGCAAGTTTGTGGTACCCTCTGGTTGCTCCTCTCCTATATTCTTGGGCCCTGGCAGGGATACAGGACAGGTTAAGTATAGTATACAGCAGCAGCAGTACTTAAATGAGAACCAGTTAGTTTGGAAGAAAAAGGCGTCAAATTTGAGGTCCATCACGTTAATCTCCCAGAATTCCCCAGAGCAATGCTGTGTTGGGAGTATTGTGGGAAATACAAAGGGCAGGTGGCTCTGAAACTCTGCCACCAACATAAGCAGGGCACGTGTGGGTCCTTATTCCTGCCATGCTCAGATATTAGACCTGATGCCTAGAGAACCCCTGGAGCAGTGTGCCCTATTGCATATGCATAGAAGCTTCCAGGAAGCAATATCAGTTGATGAGATTATTTATTATTAAGTATTACTTGCCAATTGTATAACATTCTGGATTGAGGGAGTTATTTTTTCCCCCTGTAAAGCTATTACTAGAGAAAAGGCTTCTTCACTGAAGGGAACCTTGACCTTGATCAAACAGGTCATGAAAAGAGACCAGTCTCCCTTGATCGTTTCTTTAGTAGCTTACATCCTTTTCATCTGCAGGTTGGCCCTTACATGTATGAGAAACTATCAAAGTCGCCTGCTTTTGTCAATTAGATAACTTTAGCAATATTTACAGCTCCTAGCTGCAGCAGGCATCTATCAGATTCTCCAATCATTTCAGTAAACAAAATACATCATGCCATGTCAGAAGGAGTGCACCCAATAGCCATTGCCTTGGTGTTTTAATTATCCAAACTGCAGGAACTAAGGAAGAATCAATTTAGTAATCAAAGCAAAACACACAGGACTTGCTCCTTTGATCTTACCAGTCCACATAGCTACTTTGAAATCAGTGCACTGATTTATACCATTGAAATGTGTGACCTCGTCATCTCTCCTGTTATTATGGGAATCTCACACTGTTAACAGCCTTTAAATTCAAATACTTGAGATGTTACAAACCTGAATTCTCCATGGCTTAGCAAAAGAAGTTTCAAGTAGGGGCTAGTGTAAACTCTCATCCTGTTTCACTGGTAGGAAATGATGGTCTGGGGATGGTTTCATACCCCCCAACTTTCTCTGTTTTTCAGGAACAGCCCTGATTTGTCCTCTGTCATCCCACTTTTACAGCTGATTTTGAAATGTCCTCACTGTAATTTCCCTCTTTGTCTTCAGCTTATTTCAGTTGCTGCAAACTGAGTGAAAAAGTAATTTGCTCTCAGTCAACTTGGCAAGGGGAGAAAGAGAGGAGGGAGAAAAATCTTGCCCTTCCCCCAGGCTCAGTCAAAAGCAAAGTGCTGAAGCTTCTCCTAGCTTATATGTTCTTCATCATTAATAGCTTTTGCCATTTTGACCACCCTCTGATATTGGTTATTTGTTTCCTGCTTTTCATCCATGAAATGCTAGAGAGTATGTAGTCTATATACAGTCAGCCCTCCACATTTGCTAGGGATAGGGGTACAGGATCCCCACAATGAGAGAAAAACCATAAATATCAAATTATGTGTGTGTGTGTACGGGGAGGGAGCTGAAGCATGGTGGGCAAAGCGGGCACCTGAGGCCCAAATGAATCAGGGAAAGGAGAGGGAAAGGGGTGGGCCAGTATATACTTCTTCTCTCACCTGTCTCCTTCCTTGGGTGTGTGGGGAACATTGGGAGAGGGTTTGTAGTGCTGAGAAATTGTGTTGGGACATGTCCTTAGCTGCCCAGGCAGCAGCTGGTGGAGAAGGAAGAGGACTAGAGGTGTGTTTTTAAAGAGTTACATGGCCTGATCAGGGCTGCTGAGAGGGAAGGTTCCCCAGAAAAGAGGTGCTTGAGGTAGGAGGCAGAGGCTGGAGAAACTCACAAATAAATCCATGAAAGTTAAAGCCTGCAAATTTGGAGGGCTGCTTCTCTGTGGTTGTGAAGTTTAACTAATGCTTGATGTAGGATCCACATTGCCATGGTCGAAGTAAACAGCTAGGTGGGATCTATCTATGTACTTAATTCTAGGATTTTATCTGCATGGTCTCTTGTATGCCTCACCACCAAGAGATATCAGGTTTGTGGTTACACAGAACAGGGACATAAATCCAATTGTTAGTCCCAACTAAAGCACATCTATTGCAGCTATGGTATTCATTTATCTTTCAGATCCTGCTAGGGTGTATGTTCTGACTATTTAGGTGTTTGGCCTGACTACTTGCAAAGAGTCTCTCTCTCTCTCTCTTTCTGGGGCTGAGCTGGAAAGGACTACTGGAAAGAGGCCCTTTATGAAAAAGAGCGGAATAAACAAGCCAGCAACAAGGGCCCTTTCCACAACTCAACTTTTTGCGGAGCTGGGGCATGGGGATTGCACTAGCAGCCTCTAGTGAGAGGCTCTCGCATCCCGGTTCCTTCAGCATCGCAGCTGCTGCCTGCTCGTGCGAGAGTTCCTCCTCTTCCTTCTGCAGTGCAGCCTGGGAGTTCCCCAGGCTGTGCTGGGGCAGGAAGCATGAGTGCCGCAGCTCCAGAGCTCCGCACGCATGGCAAGTGTGCGTGGGGCCTCAAAGCGATGTGCGATCACGCACCATTTTCGGCTCACAGCTGAAAATGAAAAAGTGAGCAATTGGCGCCTACCAGACCTGGAACGTCGTGCAATTGCGAGTGTGTCATGTGGATCGCTCCTCGCAGTTGTGCGACACTCCAGGGGCCCTTTCACATGGCAAATGACGTGCAAAAAGGGCCAAGGTGGTTTGTGTGTTTGTTTGTTTGTTTGTTTTGAGAAAATAGGGAGAGTTAATAATTGGAATAAATGAAGATGAACTGGAAAAAAAATTAATGGAGACTAATATTTAGAGTTTGCAACTTACAAATTATCATGGACTGATGCTCTCAGTGCATATATGAATGAAAAAGAGTTGGCAAAGACAGAAAAATATCTGAAAATGTATGCAGAAGAGATAGCAAATGAGAGAGGGACAGGCATAATGTCTAGTTAGAGAGGTTGCAGGTGGTGATTTGTCATGGCCAGCATTTTTGGGATAATCTGAAGAGGAAAGGTACTAGATGTTGATAGGTATCAATGAAGTGAGAATTGTGAGGTTTGAGAGCTGAGGAAGACGGTGTGCGTTGCGGGGAAGAGCTTGAGGAAAAAAGAGCCAGAAAATTTTGGGGCAGACCAAGGAAGAAAGAGATGCTGGAAAGTAACATTCTAAGGGAAAGGTGAGAATATGTAGGACCAAGGAAAGCTAAATGATGTAGGAGATATGGAAGAAGGACCTTAATAATGCTTTCAGCAAGGAATCAAGAACTTAAGAACTTTTAGCCGAAAGAATTTGACACGGAGAAAAAAGACCAAATGAGCAGCCTTCTCCAACCCAGTGCCCTCCATGTGTGTCAAAATAAAATACCTATCATCTCCAACCAGTGTGACCAATAGCCATGCTGGCTGGAGATGACAGTAGTCATAGCCTAATATATCTGGAGGACCTTAGTTGGGTGAAGGCTGAGTTCAGTTTTAACAGACCAGTAAGAAGAAAGATAGAGTATGTGCAATATATCTGCCTCTTAAACTCTGCTGTATGTGAGAAAAACAAAGGCGCAAGGAATCTCTTTAGGAAATAAGTGTGTGTATGCGTACATGCTGAAGTGAACAACGGCTGTTTGGGGCAAATATTCCTATGGTGACTAATAACACCCTGTATCCCTGTTCTGACTTTGTGTGTACAGTGGGTCCTCCTTACTTGTAGCCTCCAGACATTCCAGTTTGAGCATCCACAACCCATTTCCCCATTGCTCATTGGATCTGGGATTCAAAATTTGAAAAGCTCAGAAGAGATTTGCTCTAGAATTCCCCCCTTGCAGGAGGAAGAAGAAATGTTTAGATTACCATACAGGCTGCATGCCTTCCTAACCAGAAACATCCTAGCCTGGGCCATGTTTAAGCTTTTAACAAAAGATATTGAGGCGGGAAGAACAGGACTAGAAATGAGTGAGTCAGTCTTGATTCTATTTATGTCCTGTTTCCTTGTGTTCATCCCATTTTGGTGTGGGATTTTTTTTCCTCCTGGGAAAACTCATACAGAATTTTTAAAAAGTATTTACATCATGAGGTATTATGAGGGCTGACTTTAAACATGTTTTTTTTAAGGTTCTATTCACCTGGGATGGCTAAGAAGCATGTTTTTTGCAGCCCACATTGAAAACTGCGTTTGAAAAATGCTCTGGGGGTGGGTGAGACGAACAGGATATGTTGATGTGCCATCCTTTACAATTGGATGTTATATTGACAATCTTCCTTTTCTCCATACCATCTTTAAATGCCATAGTTACCCAGAGGCATTTATAATCCCATTTTCAAACTGGCTAGCATGAACCTTGTCACCACTCTAGGTGGCTATTGTCTATTTTGAAAAAGAAAAGAACATGCTCAAAATGCAGCACAGATCAAAATGCAATCTGTACAGTCTTTGGACTTTGGCCTTGTCAAATTCCTTCCTCATTCCAAAGCAAGAAATAGGGTGGTTGCATACACAGACCTTGAACAAATTATGCCAGATTTTTACTTTTGGGGTAGAAGGCTTCCCCTTTATTCTTTCTGACACTGGAATGGAGTCTTGTCACCCCAGTGCTGGGCATAAAAAGCTTTCCTCAAAGAAAAATATGTATCAGGAGTCCTGATATTGTTAGCCAGGCTATTTTGGGATAGTTTGCAATGTACTGTAGTGGTCACTAGAACCTGGAAAAACAATGACTGTGGTCTGCAAGGGCCAACAAGAACTTTTGTCCCTGTAGACTTCCAGTGTGGTAAAAAGCAAAAAAAGGGACAGATAGGAGATATCTCTGCTGCACGTTTCCCCCCTCCTTCCCCTACTGCTCCACTGAAGTAAGTGTTATTTAAACAGAAGGATTTGATGAGGGATCAAGTGGCTAAGATGTACTGAGAAGATGAATTTGGCTTAGCTTGGAAGTATATTCAGCTTTTACTCATTTTGGAGGAGATAGTTTGGTTTATTTCCAAGCCAATATGCCACAAGCTGGAAGAACATCATTCATCTCATTAATTTTCATCTGGAAATATATTTTCCACATTTGCAACACAGCTTGGAAAAATTAATTTTGGGAACTACAGTTCCCAAATTCCTTAGTCATAGCTAGAGATTTCTGGGAGTTGTTGTTGTTGTTATGTGCCTTCAAGTCAACTCCAACCTATGGCTACCTTACCCTACGGTTTTCTTGGCAAGAGTTATTCAAAGAAGGCTTGCAATTGCTTTCCTTTTAGGCTGAGAGAGTGTTACTTGGCCAAGGTCACCCAGTAGGTTTCCTTGGATGAGCAAGGATTCAAATCCTGGTCTCTTGGAGTCCTAGCCCAACATTCAAAGCTGCTGACAAAAAGTAACTTTTCCAGGCTACCATTTGCACATTCACACAGATTCAGAGCAGATGTGGAGCTTCAATAGGAGACTTTCTACGTACAAAAGATGCAACGTCTGTCTACCTGAACAGTGAACAGGTATGTGTGTGCCTATAGTTCCCTACAGGCAGTGAAAGTAATAAGAAAAATGGAAGACTTAATAAATTTAGAGAGTTCCTGCATTTTCTTAATCTTGCTAAACTCTACCACCTGCCTGCGTAGAAGTTTCATTTCTAATTGAGCCCAGCTTGGAACTCTTTCACCATCTCGAGGCAGAGTTGATGAAAAACCAAATATTTTCATCCATAATAATAAAATTATAAACTTGCTGTTAATTGAAAATAGCAGTACTGCCTGATGGGGGAAATGCTTTTTGTTGGAAGGAGGGCAAAATAAGGATAAGAAGGAATGCCAGCTTCTTATCAATCTGTCCCAATGCAATGGGCTGTTAATGAATATCATTATTTTAAAAGGAGTTCTGCACTAAATAGAGACCCCCTTCTAAAAAGCACCCTATGGTTTTAGTGGAAGGCAAAGAACCCCACAGGACTGAAAAGTGGTCCAGAAGAATAAAGTTTAGCATAGAAAAAAATAATTTTGAAAAACTCCAAATGAATATAGGTGTTAGAGCTTGGTAGCTTGATTATCGCACAGGTTTCTTTTTGATCTTGCTTCTCATATAGAGATGGAGGAGGTCACTATCCAGGTGTTGCTAGAGCAGACCTCTTCTTGCTCCCTTGACACTTGGCTTGGCTGGCTAGGTCCAGCAACATCAGTGGTGTGTGTGTGTGTGTGTGTCACATATTCCCCATATCTGATCTAAGACTTCAACAAGTAGAGCTATCAGTGAAGATGTCTAGAGGCAAAATGTTTCAAGACCTAACTAGGGAAGTAGAGAGCCAGTAACATTCTAGATGGACATTAAAATTTCGGTGAGAGCTGAAAATGACTCATACTTTCTACCTCCTCCTTAAGATTCTAATAGGAGGGGTGACCAGGGCAGTGGGGTTGTTGTTATTGTATACCTTCAAGTCGTTTATAACTTATGGCAATCCTGAGATGAACGTATCATGGGGCTTTCTGGGGCTAAGAGTGTGTGACATATACAAGATCACCCAGTGGGTTTCCATGGCCAAGTGGGGAATCGAACCCTGGTCTTCAGGGTCATCATCCAACGTTCAAACCACTACATCACACTACTTATCCCCAAATGGTGGGATACATCCTGCTCTGAGTCTAACACCTAACTGAATCTGAGATGTGAAGAATAGAAGTTAAGTCTGCATTATGTAGCTGGAACTATGCTGAAGAAAGCGTGAGCCCCCAGAAGTTGCTGCACTGTAATTTTCTGGAACTGAAATTGAAAGAAGCAAAGAAATGACTTGACTTTCTGCAAGAAATCCTTTTGGATCTGAGTTTTAGCAGAAAACCAATATAGTTTAGGAACCTCTTGGATCTTTCTGCTGTGGACCCTCGTCTTATGTTTATGTATAAGTCTCCAGTTACGTACTGCCAAGGAAAAGGAATCCTGGATAAATACTGGAGCTCTGGAGACTTCTCACTACTTCAAAGTGCTAGGAGTCGTTTTTGAATGTTCCTTTGTTAAAGCAAAGCAAAACAAATGCAAACAGAAAATCTTGAGAGACAAAAGTTCTATTTTGACTTTCTCTCCTCAACACTACATTATTTTCTGGAGTGGAGAAAGCTTATCTAGTTAATGGGATTTTCTTTCCTGCACTGTGAAGTTGTACAGTCCTAGTAAGGCTGCACGAGGTCCAGAGGTTTTTGTTTGTACATCATAGATGATAACATCCTATCATATTTTACATGGATTCAATTGGTTTCCGTATTAGTGACTTATGCCACTAAGTTTTGATATAGTAGCCCCCATAATCCTGTTAATCAGAATGGTGGCCTTGATGGCCGGTTTTATTGCCCTCTACCCTATCACAAAAAGAAAGGAAAAACTTATTGTTTGTGGGGATTGGACGTCAATGTTAGAGGTAATTGTGCTATGCTATAATAGCATGCTGTAGAGAATAAGAGGGAGAAAAATTGGAGTAAAAACAGTGTGATATAAGAATCGACAAATACTAGCAATAGACCATTTATTTGTAACATTTCCCAATAGCCCAGCTTCCATTAGACAACCACAGATTTCTGACTGTCCTCTTGGATTTATTTCATTTACCTCTTGTTGTGTTGTCCATGTTTTTATATTAGATTCAGGACAATAAAGGCTCTAAGTGAGGTGGTAATTCAAGCAGCCTCTGCAAGCTACATAAAGCACATGGAGGAAAAGAGCACAGTTAATTCATAGCTGCTCTGGGAATCATTCATTTTCTCAGTGGCAGCTGGAAAGCCACAGATAAGTTTGATTAACAAAATGTACATGGGCTCTCAGTGTAGATGTTCTCAGATATCTGAGGAGGGTAGCTGTCCTTAGACTGGAATATGAGTGATGTCTTGAAGAAGAAGGATCACTCCACTGGACTGCATGCATGCATGTAGCATTAGGGATTGGATCCAATTTTGCACACTGGATTTGATTTTGCAAAATACAACATCTCCAGTTATTTCCCCGAGCAAAAGAAAAGATGTTGCTGCAAAAAGGATTGAATCAGGAGAACAAAATCTAAGTTCTGTTCTTATTGTCTTCTCTGGGACATGGGTAAAGTTGGAGCATTTTACTACATAGAAATTGACTCTGATAAAGTAAATGGAATACCTACAATTTCCAGAAGAGATTTTTGTACATTTTCTGTCTCTATGAAGTATACAGACTAACAAAATACCAACCTCATAGGTCATAAGAGATTCTATCTGCTCTTGTATTAGCACTCCCACTTAAACAGCTCTGGGGAAATCTCTTCATCTCCCTTTGTGCTACTTTCCCACTTTCTATGTGACATTTTCCTGCAAGGAACTCAAGGTAGATTTCTGAAGGCACGTACCTATGCTGAAGATACATTTGCTGTGGGTCTATACAATTTGGCAACTCCTGAATCAGGAACATACAAGGTGTGCTTCTACCATGAAATATGAAAACTATATCAGCAGAACACTCCAGTGGTCGAGTTGGAGCAGGGCAGTGGTCAGGATGTGGTTAGCACAAGAGAAGAGCATATTTATAATCAAGGCTGCTTCTACACTATATATTTATAGCATTTTGATAGCTATTTAACTGCCATGGTGCCACAGCTGTAGCTTTGTGAGCTGCTGAGACTACTTTGCTGTAGAGCTCTAGTGCTATAGTTCAGGGGAGAGGGCAGTGGCCCTGTAGCAGAAAATTCTAAGGACCTTAGTAAACAGTAAGCCGAAAATTCCATAGGATGGAGCCACGACGGCTACAATGGTATCAAACTGCTACTGCTGGGACACTGTCAAAGTTTTTGTAATAGCTGGCTGGAAGATTCTGGGAGCTGTTGTCCAATAAAGGAACGCCCCCCCCCCATCCAATATGCTATAACTTTTCAATTCATGGCCATATTCTTCTCCATGGCACAACTTCTACACCAGCCCCATGCTAGGCACAAATAATCCCGCTCCCACTGACTTCACTGGGATGATTTTTTAAAAAAATAATAGCCAGCCCTCTATTGATGACCATCTAGCTCACATTGCCAGAACAGAGCATGGGATAGGGTCTAATTCAGCAATCAATCAGAGCACACTACTTTAAGTGTATAAAACCAGCACAGGGAGAACACAGCCCAAGTGATAGCTTGCATAGCTGTCTTTCTCTCGATCAATGCCATCTTACATACATAAAGCCTACAAATGAGAGCCTGTATGATGAGAAACACTGGCAAAAGGATACTTTGCGAAAAGAGCACTGGCTTCACATTATTATGCATTTCAGAACTGCAAACATTGCTAAGGATTTCACCTTAGGACTCCAAAGATAAGCAATACCAATCACTACTCTAGCTTCCAACAATTGGGGATGCCAAGACAGAACATCCCACATGGGTAAGCAAGGGAAGGGTAAGCAAAAGATAAGTCCCATGACTTGTTGTTTCTCATGACTTTCCATTACCCCATCCAGCCACTTTGTCCTATGTAATACAATGTCCTGTCTGAACTGTATTGCAGCAACAGTCTCCTTTCTACCAACAGTGGGGAACAATGTTTCCTGCCCATGAAGTGGGCACTCTTTCCTTGATTTTGTTGTTAAGTTCCTTCACGTCTTGGCAAGACTGATTCAGAGGAGGGTTGCCATTGCCTTCCTCTGAGGCTGAGACTGTGTCATTTGCCCAAAATCACCTAGTGAGTTTCCATGACTGAGCAGGGATTTGAACTTTGGTCAGGTGCTGTAGGCTATATTTCAGAGAGAAGGAACTGGCAAAACCATCTCTCAGTATTCCTTGCCTAAGAAAACTCTATGAAATTCATGGGCAACTTGAAGGCACATACACACACTCACACTCCTGAATACTTACACCACTATACCAGCACTTACACCACTATACCATACTGGCTTTGTGCACTCTTTCCTACATGCCGGCAAATTCTCTGTACGCAGAATAGAGGTTCTTCATTCCAGCTATTGGCCAGATGCTCATGAACATTTCTTCCTTGCAGGCATACAGCCTCATTGCCTGGAGCAGAACAAGCTGTCCCTGCAGCCACAGTTCCACTGCTCCACTGAAAACGAGAAGATGGATGGTCATGTGCCCTCTCTGAAGCCTGCCACTCCCCTAGCTGTACCATGCTGGGAAGGGAAGGGCTGCACACCCCTCCCTCTTCTCTCACATTCCCACACAAACACCTACTATCCATGAAACCAAATGATCCTTTCTTTCTTTTTAAAATATCCTGTCTTTCTTCTAGTGTGGGGCCCAAGGCAGCATAGAATAAAAAGTAAAGCAGAATACTGCTAAAAATAGTTCCCCAATAGGTTGTACTATAAAGAGCAATTAAAAACTATTAAATAAGCCATCCCCTTAAAGTCAAGCACTGAATTAAAATAGTTTAGAAATGTCTGAAACAAAAGTTCTTTGTCTATTTATAGATTGTCCATCACTTTTCTTCAAAGATATTAAGGTGGCATACATGGTTTCCCCATTTTGTTTTCACAACATCCCCATGGGGTAGGATCGGCTGAGAGAGAGTGGTTGGGCTAAAGTGGGATTCAAACACCCAAGAATGTCAGCCATAGGCCCTTTCCGCATGGCATTTTCCATGAGAAAGGGCGCCTGGAGCGTTGCGCGATTGTGAGGAGTGATCTGCATGATGCACTCACAATCGCATGACGCTCCAGGGGCTGGCAGGCAGTGATCACGCAGCTTTTCATTTTTGGCTAGAAGCCGAAAATGGTGCACGATCACACATTGCTCCCGGGCCCTGCGTGCACTTACCTAGCGTGCGGAGCCTCCAGAGCCGAGCTGGTCGCGCTTCCTGCCCCAGCATGGCCTGGGAAGGTCCCAGGCTGCACTGCAGAAGGAAGCAGCAGGCAGCTTGTGAGGAGCCGAAGGACCCTGGACACGAGAGCCTCTCGCCAGAGGCTGCTTGCGTGATCCCCACAACCCAGTGCCGGAAGAAGGTAAGATGTGGAAAGGGCCTCAGTCTGGCACTCTAACCACTATACCTCACTGGCATATACATGTAATTAATATATCCTGATTTCCTGTGTAAAATTACAAACCCGCTAACCCAAAAGCAGACCCAGGAGGCTTTTTGATAACATCACAGATGAGTTATTCAGCATAACAGGGTGTTAATATTTTAGACTTTAAGCCCTGCATCTTTGGCCTGTGGACGGCATGTCAGCTTCCAGTAATTTAAAGTGAAGTGGAATTTTTGAAGACAGTCACCTTGAGGAACAGCAGAAATATGTTACAGATCATCAGTTCTCCCCTTGAAGACTTTTTTTTTTTAAAAAAAGATATCGTATAAGATACCAATTCCAAAATCTTAGAATATAATTAGAAATGTTACAGTTCTGGTTTGAATAGCCCTCAACCATGGCATGTTCAGCTGGGTGGTCTTCCTTCATATAATAAACTAATTTGGTAACCATAGCATATGATCCAAAATATGCAAAAGGAGCAGTAGAGGAAAATTGAGGCTTTAACAATTATGTACCTTTTGAAGGGAGGATAAGAATATCAAAGGCTACTGGTCATGGATGGCCTTATATTTCCCTCTATTAGCAGAGGCATGATGCCTCTGTATATCATTTGTTGGGAAGGTAGTATTACAGTTATGTTCCTGTTGTGAGTTTCTTAGTAAATATTTGGTGACTGTATGAATACACGGATGCTTGACTAGGAAGGCCTTATGAATGAGCAATTGTATATGCTCTAAACTGCCATGTTTTGTGTCTGTTATGTCTGGCAAATCCTTCATTCCTATAACGTGGAGTGCAGGTCTTGGATTAGCGTCTAAGAGAGTACTCAAGACAGAAACATGTAGACGGGATGCGATGATGGGCTAGATGAGGATGAATGGGATGAACAGAAGAATGGAAAGACAGCGACTGAGTAACAGAGTTGTTATTTAGCTTGGACCAAGAAACGGTTGTAATCTAAATTATTTTAATTGAATTTTAAAAATATTCCACTTTTGTGCAAAAGAATCCAAAGTAGGAATATAAGACAGCAGAAGCAACAACAGTAATATAAAGTCAAATAATAAAGCAGCAGTTAAGAGATAATGATAATTGACTCTACTGCATTAATAGAAAAAAAAATCACAACAAATTAACAGATGTCCTCAAAAGCCATCTTAGAAGAAACCAAGATATAAATCAAATAAAAATATAAATAAAGCCAAGACTTGACTGGATATTGGAACTTAATTAAAGATAGTACAAACTATGATCTATGTGGCAGAATGCTAGTGCCACAATCAAAAAGGCCCCACCATCTATGTTCATCTTTACACTTTAATTGATGATTGTTTACAGAGCAGGACTTCTGACACTCCAAATACATTGGAGGAAACACACGGGAAAATGTGGTCATTAAAATAAGAATGTCGAAGCTGATAAACGTTTTACATTTTCACATTTATATAAAGGCTACATATCAAACTTTCATGGGTATCTTAACAGGAGTGCATGTTTGGTGTTTTCAACCTGCCCCTCCTTCACTTTTACTTGGCTTCTATGAGAAAAAGCCCATGCAGTTCTGAATTTGCAGTCAAAGAGCAAGGAAGAATTTACCACTCTATCCCATGTTCTGTTTTACTTATAATGACATAAAATATTCTGAGTAGTTTAATTTTAGGAAAGGACCAGTGGATCATTTGAGAGAGGAAAGCATTGTTACTTCTCAAGAAAACAAGACAGTGTGTAAGGTAGATGCTTCTTCTGCTTACAAAGCAGTCCATACACGTCCAAACAAGGAATTGTCTTTACAATGTATGATGCTACAATTTATGGAACTGTAAATTAATTTTATTCCTGTATGGATTTAAACTTGCTATGACTTATGCTCATGACAAATCAATTCCTTACTTACGAGAGACCAAGTGGCTTCAGCTATGAAAGGAATGGAATCGCCTTATAAATGTCTATTGCCTCGTGTCCAGAGGTATAGCTGCATTCACTGAATTTACTGTGCGGTGGTTATGCACTTCTGGGGCTCAAGGGGGTATAGAAACAACGAGCTCAATATCAGAAGCTTGGGAGACACGATCTCACTCACCGATGCGTGATTATTAATGGAGGAAAGAAGGGCACTCAGCATTATGGAGTTTAAAGGAGCTATCCAAGGTCCTGAACCCTATCCCCCAAATCACAATAGATGCATAACTCTGCTGACATGGGAATCACCAGCTGCCATTCCATTATGTTCTGCAAACAATAATGCAACTTATTAACAAAAATTAAAATGAATAATACAGTTATACAAATGTCGTATAGTTTAATGTATTTTAGGCTGTAATTTTCCCTGTTTTAAATTTTAATTGTTGTGAGATTACTTAAGTTCCTTGGATATGTGGCAAGATATAAATACTTAAATGAGTAGATAAATAATAGAACAATACTAATCCCACATCTGGTGGCTCAAGTGGTAGGATGGGGCAAAGGTGCTATGTTGGTGGTAGGGGGATCCCATTCACCTAACAGCCATAGTTAAGCCCATGGAACCCTATGGCCATTGGGGTTTTGCCCATAAAAGCCTCAAAACATGACAGCCCAGAAGGAAGAGCTTTGACATCCGTGAATCTGAAACCCTGTCCTGCTCTAACTGCAAACGAGGTTCAGAGGTCCAGAGTCCATGAGCTGTGATCAGTCAAATGCCAAGAGCCTGTAACTGTAATCACAAGCAAGGGACAGATCCCATCAAATAGTCCAAGGTAAAAAAAAAAGCCAGAAATCAGAGTCAAGATTCTAAGGAGTATCAGTAGCTGGGTCATTAGCCAGTCCAGGGGTCATAAATCTATTAGAAGCACCTTCACACATTGAACGCTCAAAAGACTGAAGTTGTTCTCAGCAAGGTAGCCAGTGTTTGTAATTGCCTTTTATAGGCAGTGCATTCAGCTAATCCCCAGATCCAAAGCAGCATTTAAGGAAAGCATTAGACAGCTATGTTTCTCCTGACGCCTTAATTGGCAGCCTCTCATTTCAATCAGTGGGGAATGATCTGGTTCAGATGCCTGAGCCTATGCTTTTCTCTAGGCCTGGGGAGCCTTTTCTTCAGCTTCTCTTCCTTCTGCAAACCCAACCTGACCTGCAGAACTGAAGGAGGGCTTGGCTGGATATCAGACATCTGATGTGACTCCTCCTTCTGTATGTCTGGTTCTTCCAGTTCTCAAAGGGAGGCATTACAAGCCCCTCTGTTTCCCTCAGAAGTCCTCAGGATTGGACCCTTCAGCCAAACCATCCTGAAGGTGGCTAATTTCCCTTTATTAGTTTCAACTGTGTGTGTGTGTGTGCATATGCACATGCATACATACACATGTAGGCAGAACCATCGGGCTAAAAAGCCTAGAAAATTACATTAAGCCCTCTCCTGGTCAGCATGAGTTGGCATGGCTTTGGAAGTGGGATATGATCTATCACTTTGCCCTGTCCCTAAGAGTCCTCTGTAAAGTAGAACCATGTGTCAGTAATTCAAACTCTAAAGCATAATAAACAGTACTCAGTAAGTGTTGCTTCCACTTTACTCAGATTTGTGTTTCTGGCCGCTGTTACTGGCTGAAGGCTGGTCTGGCTGCCACTTTCTTTTGTTTTTCACTCCTGTTTCTCCACTCCATGGCTCTTCCATCTCCCTGCCCCCCCTTTTTTGCAGATGGTCTTCCCCATTCCCAGCCCCTCTCTGCTTTCTCCAACTTTACAAACTGTTGCTGAGTAAGCCTGTCTTCTGTGATTTTCATGGCCTTTCTTTTGCCAGTTCAAACATCTACTGCTTTACAAGAGCTGATATTATTTACACATATGCTTAGCAGAAGGCCAACCCAAGGCCTTTTGCTGCTTGAGGCAAAGGACAAGATGCACTCTACCCTCTGAATTCCATGTACTGCAGCCAATTGGACTGGGAATTGAGTCCTCCACCACACTTGAGGGCAGTAGGTTAGATAAGGGGTGAGGAGAAGGGTTCAGGAGGAATGGCTGAAAAGTTGACCTTGTTGTTCCCGAATATGCTGCCTGAGGTAGTCACCTCATTCTGCTCATAGAGGTGCTCTGCTTCACACACTGTGCCTTATGGAGTGTGATAAAGGATGATTTAGGAATTGCATTATTAGCAATCAATAAGTAATCAATAGGCTGATCCTAATCAGGAAAAATATTCAAATAAATGAAATGCTTTTTAAAATCCATTATGCAAAAATAACCCATAGCTTAATCAAAATGTCTCAGAAGTAGCATTGAAACATTGTCATATTACAATCTCACTGAAAATCACAACCTACTTCTTTCTCTGATGGCAGTTATTTGTTCATCTGCCAGGCCAGTGTTCTGACTTAACCTTGGCTTTTTCTTTGGTCATTACACATAGGAGTGATCTCCTATTTGTCTGTCTTTCATATTTCTTAATATATAATTCAGTTTTTCATATACTCAGTCTTCCATGCAACTGCATGAGCTCAGCATGCATTCCAGGGTGGGGAGGGAGGGTCTTTGTTTTGAAAAGCTTCGCCACCCGATGTCAAAATTTATGTTTGTGTGGAAAACCTATGCACAAGAGAAAAGGAGCCTTCTATTTCCATTACAGGAGTCACATTAATGTTTCTAGTGATTAATGCCTGGCCTTCTGTATTCCAGATAGCCCTATGAAGGATCTTAATAATGCATATGCCTTAAAATTAAAGTACTCTAACATATGCTCCTTGATTTAGTGTTGCAATTATGAAATGTTAGAGGTTATCCATAGAATATTCTAAATCTATATATTTGTTTAAGAAATTATGTTCCTGGCAAAGGAAGTGAGAGGAGCAGTACATCAAATGTGTGCTCACAGACAGGCAGAAGCAGATACAAAGGGAGTTTATGAAGGCTTTAAACAAAGATTGAAGAGGGGTAGATATCGACTGCAAGAAAGAGACATGACTGATGTTCATCTCATTTTAGACATTCTAATAAGTATGTGGGATTGCTATCCATAAACCATATACTCAGAGGGTTCTCTCTCTCTCTCTCTGAGAAGAATTCCCACTTTTCAGTGGTTTCTGTTTGTGAAGAGAGAGCCATCTATATGTTCTTCAGTAGAGCTCTCTACAGCCATTTTCTGCCTCTTGTGCCTTTTCTGTCATTTTCTGCCACTTGTGCTAAAATAACGTGGGTATATTTGGCTAGTATACACTTTGAATTTTGCACAATTTGCTCTTTTGCTTCAAGTAGCAAAATCATTTGGGCTCTCCTACAACATGCATAGCAAACTCTGCTCTCCTTTCTGTCCCATACACATTCTAGGCCATGTTCCTTGAACTGTCTGAAACAAAATTCTGTTTCACTGGATTAAAAACTTGTACAAATTTATCTTGGCCCTTCTCCAACCTCTGATAGTTCTCATTCTAAAGCCTGGATTTCAAAACCAACAAGATTTTTTTTCCTAGTCATTAAAAAAAAAAAAGGTAACTTGTTTTTGTCAAGTCCCTGATTTCTCAGTGAGGATATACCAAGTTTATCCCTAGTCATTGTTTTGTATATATGTTTAAATACAATTAAATACCAAAGTCATCCAGGGCATACTATTTCTGATTTCTATGTATGGTTAGGAAAACTAGACAGTAAAGAAAGCTGACAAGAAAAGAATCAATTCATTCAAAATGTGATGCTAGAGAAGATACGATGGAGTGCTAGAAAGACAAATAAGTGGGCCTTAGAACAAATCTGGCCAAAACACTTGGAGGCAAAGATGACCAAACTGAGGCTGTTGTATTTTGGACATGTCATGAAACAACGTGAGTCATTGGATAAGGTGACAGGATTGGTAAAGTAGAGGGCAGTAGGAAAAGAGGGAGATCATAGAATCATAGAATCATAGAAATGTAGAGTTGGAAGAGACCACACGGGCCATCCAGTCCAACCCCCTGCCATGCAGGAACACCCTCAAAGCACTCCCGACAGATGGCCATCCAGCCTCTGCTTAAAAACCTCCAAAGAAGGAGACTCCACCACCCTCCGAGGGAGCATATTCCACTGCTGGACAGCCCTGACTGTCAGGAAGTTCTTCCTGAGGTTCAGGTGGAATCTCCTTTCCTGCAGCTTGAATCCATTGCTCCTTGTTCTGGTCTCTGGAGCAGCAGAAAACAAGCCCTCTCCTTCCTCTACATGGCATCCCTTCAAAAAAATGATGATTCTACAAGTAGATTGATTCATTCAATGAAGTCATGGCTCTGGGTTTGCAAGAGCTGAGCACAGCAATTGATGATGGGTGGGGGTGCTCTTGGTGATCTCTCTTTCATAGTGTTACCAATTGTCAAAGTCAACCTGAGGGGAAATAACAACAATTAGCAGACAATGAGTTTAACAAAGGCTGGTCACCCAGCAATTATGATGCATCTTAGACTATGTGATCTAGTCTCATGAGTTCCTGTAAACTCTAAATTTAGAGCAACTGAAAAAGGACAAGTGTGATATCCTACAGCAGTAATTTGTTTTCTTAATTTTAATTAAATTGCTCCCTTCTTCAAAGAGGCACTCAAATTCAAAGAAGGTGGAATGATCAATACCTGGATGTTTGTGTTATATCCCCAACGTTGCATGTGAAAGGTCACTGTTTTACATGCATTTAAGCTTTAATTTGATTGTCACAGTCTGCACTATGTACGTGTCATTTCCTTCTGGTTTCACTGCTTATAACACCCATACAGCCTTGCCAATTTAGAATAAAATTTCATGCATCCAGTGAAGAAGACTTTAATCCATCAAAGTTTATGCCATATTAGATATGTTTATCTTTAAAATGCTACAAAAGCACTTTATTAATCCCTGTTACCTGGAGTGAGCCATCTTCAGCTCACTGTGACTCACTGGGATGTATTATTGGATTGACATGGATAGGATTGCATGGTTTGCTATGGGTTTGTTTGTTTGTTTCCTTTATTCATTGTATTAAAACTCCATAGCATTTGATATTTTCTTGGTTATAGTTTATTGCTGATATTCAACTTGACCAATCGAATTCCTTTCTGCTTGTAGATTAAAAAAAATAAACAAGGGAATCCAGTAGCACCTTTGACACCAACTAGGAGGAGGAATTTTCTAGCATAAGCTTTTGTGGATGCAGTCAACATCATCAGACGCAGATCAGACAGTGGCCATAAAAGCTAAAATTCTTCTTCTCATTTAGTCTCAAATGTAATAGCAGTAGTGGTCTATTTTTCCTGGGGCCATAGGCCATTCACACACGGAAGAAATGAGTGAAATAAAAAAATTACAACATAGAATAAATCACATGAAGATCTGGAGTAGTTACACAGAAAATGAATACAAATATTTTAAAAAGTATCAAAATGGCATATGTTTTCAGGAGAAAACTGATAGTTCGGGAGCAGAGTTGTGTTGTTTGTTTTTCCACAACACATTATGCAGAAAAGAGGTGGGGGGTGAATCTTGTGGTGAAGACTTTTAATTTGGTTCTGAATGTGTCCCTACTATTTCAGAAGGCATCAGTGATGTCTCATCATCACTGTAGCCCCCATATTCCCAGAAGAGATGACATCCAGAAGTAGCCAGAGAAAGTAGGCTGAAAAAATGTTGGCTCAGCAGCAGCAGCAGCAGCAACAGCTATCCCAGTGGACGTTTTTGTTTGTTCAGTGACAGGTATATCCATCAAGCAGCTTGCTCTTTGGTGACCAGCACCCAGGGAAAAACAGAAGATTTACCAAAAGAATAAATGGAAAAGACAGAAGAACGAGGAAAGGAGAATCAGAGTGGAAGAAGAATGATTAGAAAGATGTCATCGTTCTTCTCTTTTCTTTTCACCACCTGCTCTTTCCATGCCGACATTTGCCCCAAGAATTGCAGTTTAAGGAGAACTGTCAAGAACTACAAGTCTTTTCCTCTGTCTTCTTGAATAGAGAATGTAAAAAAATAAATCCTCCTTCTGAAGAAACATGAAAATCCTCAGCCGATGGGTAAACAGCCTAAAGACACATTACAAGCTCAGAATTTGGACACACAAAGTAAGTCATTAATACCTGACTGTGTCATCAAATGAACATGGAGCAGCTACTTGAGCATCAGAAGCAACAAATGATTCAAGGTCGCTGAATCCTAAACCACAGAATTCCCTTTTGGTGTGGTCTGATCGAAGGGCCCAGTTTTGCTTTGGCCCTAGTTCTGTCCTCAGGTCCTTGGCACTTAGGCTACAAGGTTCTATCTTGCTCATGAGGGAGATAATCCAGATTTTTGAAACTAGTTCGCACCCAATAGAGCTGCATGGTGAGAGATTCAGGACTGATAAAAGGAAATATGCCCTTGACACAGCTCATAGTATGAGGTAGTGGTTAGAGTGCTGAAAAGGGATTCGGGAGAGCCAGGCTCAAGTGCCCACTGAGCCATGAAGCAAAGATCGCTTTAGGAATCTGAGCCAGGGCCAGTGGTTATGGCTTAAACCCAGACTATCTGATATGACTTTCCTCAGGGAAAGATTGCTTCTTGGCCCCACCTCTGTCACTGGCCTATCTGATGAAGAGACAGGAAAAGGCCTTCCTGGAATTGGGCTGTGGGATTTCCTTCTACAAGAGGCAAGGCTGGCCTCCCTTCTGCTGTTCTTTTCCTGGTAGTTAAACACCTTTTAGTTTAAACAGACATTTGATGGTTAATTGGTTGCACAGAAGGGTTTTTTAGTTGTGTGGGTGTGTGTGTGGCACCCCTTGACAACTTCCTCAGCTTTCCCTTGGGTGAAACACCTGAGCCCCAAGGGCAATCTAGTAATTGAGGTACTCCTTGGCCAGCTGTAATTGGAACGTAAACCTAAGGGATTCCCACCCAAGTTACAAGACCCTACAAGTGAGAGCGCAGATCCCAGTTTTGCCTCTAGGATAGCCTCCTTCCCCACCTCCTAGCCTCTTGAGACCTAAAGAGGAAGTTTTAGAGCCCTACCCTACACCAAAAGGGTGCCAAAAGTGTACACCAAACTCTATTTGCACTGCATTACTTACCACAAACAAGAGACAAGTGTTGGCTTAGTACTTTCCACCACCACCCATGCTAGCCAACACGGTCCTCACCCCCTGTTGTAACTCTTCTAGAAATAACTTGTTACTCTCCTGCTCAAATGGACACCATCAGCCTGGTAGAGCTTTGGCCATCAGAAAACTATGGCAGAATGCAGAGTGTCACTACTCTTTGCTGTGTACAAATGCTTCATTGGTGATAAAATGATTTCTTTTTAAATTACAGTAAGCCTTCCACATTTGCAGGTTTAACTTTCACATACTTGATTATTTGTGAGTTTCTCCAACCCCTGCTCCCCACCTCATGCATTTGTTTCTAGGGGAACCTTCCCTCTTAGAAGCTCTGATCGAGCCATGGAGCCCTTTTAAAACCCACCTCTGGTCCTCCTCCTTCTCCACCAGCCTCTGCCTGGCCAGCTAAGGATGGATCACAGCCTAATTTCTCAGCACCACAAATCTTCTCCCAGTGCCACCCCCCACAGCCAAAGGATGAGATGGGTGAGAAAGAGGCACCAAGCCAACCCACCCCATTTCCCTCTCTTTTCCCTGATCTGCTTTGGACCCTGGGTGCCCACTCTACCCACCATGCCTTGGCCCCTCCCCCCACATTTTGATATTTGTGGTTTTTAAAGCTGTTGCTTTAAAGGTGGGTTGGACCTACCGAGAGGCCTTTTAATAAAAGCAAATAAGGGAAGGAAGTGCAAACCCCTTACTTCAATTGCTTTCTTAAAACTCCAGCAGTAGCCATTGCAATCCATCTTCTTCCTGAGATTAGCGTTACTTCCAGTGAAAGATTTCAATTATTAGGATAATTTTAGTATCTGCTTTATAGTGAGTGCAGTAAGAAGAAGGAAACAGGATGGTCAAGAGCTGAGAACCAAGCCATCTTGCTTATCAGAGGTGTTACTGACTTCTTAAACTGCCTAGTCTCCTAGTCTGCTCATGCTACACAGCAGTTCCATTTTGCATTTGGCCTCTGAGGTCACCTCTGGATAGGAAATTAATTGGATCTCTGGGGCGTGCTTTTATTCAAGGCCAGCACAAGACATGTGTGGTACCTTTTGTTGACAAACAATTCATTGTGTTGCTCTTTGCACATACGAATTGCCAAAGCCTCTAGTTTGAGGCATAAATATACAAGAGACATCAAGAAGTGGAAGTGAAGCTCTAGTGTAGGCACAGCCAAAACTTTAAGGAATTACTCTTTTGAATTGTTGTTGTTGTGTGCCTTCAAGTTATTTCCACTCCACAGCAACCTTAAGGCAAGCCTATCATGCGATTTGAAATACAGTTCTGAAAATACCCTAGTGAGCATGACCAGATACTTAGAATTATATATAACTTTTGGAAGCCCTGGCATAGCTTTTTAAAAACCAATGCACCATAGTCATTGATTATTTTCAACCTCAAGAAATAATTGGGAGCCAACTGATGATGTATGACCTAAGGCTTGTGAGCACAATTCTCCTTATGTTTACTCATGAGCAAGTCCCACTGAGTCCTTTCTATTTTATCCCCACCAAAGTATGCATAGCATTACGACTGCAATCAATTAATTGCAGTGATTCTCCAATCAAAGTTTGTTGCCCTGTTTAATACACTGTCTCACTAATGCATCATGTTTGAGTTCCCATAGGAGAAGGATAGGCTGGGGCAAAGTTTGTTTTGGTACCATTTATATTTTCTGTGTATTTATTAACAATACTGATTGATATCTCCAGCACACTTCCAGAGCTGCTGCTTTAATGTTTGCACTAGTACCTCTTAGTTATTCTGGTGATGGATGGGAAGGAATCGAGGTGGATGGAGGGTTTATACATTGAAATGAATAATAAATAAAGCAGCAGGCTGAGTAGGAGTCCAGGGAGACTGCCAGTGTATGCCTACACACACACACACACACACACACACACACAATGTCCCAATGCTGAGCATGCTGTTCTTTGATGAACTGGATCTAGTAGAGGCTGCAGTGCTGATCAAGTGTATTTCTAAAGTTACCTGGCTCCCAACCAGCCTGATGTCATATTGCAGCTAATGGGAAGAAAGTAGTGGTGACAGCACAAAACAATGGATGGTCATGGTGATAACTACATATCAGGAGACAGGAAGAGGTAGCTTTGTCCCATATTCAATTTAGAAAGATATACCTTGGGGAAAGATATCTCAGTTATTATTCAGGTAGATTTCAGATATATATAGTTCTTGTGAGTGCTTCCCAGAAACATATTTTGTCTGGAACAAGTCTCACTGATTTTGATTGAGTAATTTTCAAATAGAGAGTAAACATGATGTAGTGGTTTGAGTATTGGATTAGGACTCAAAGACAAGGGTTTCAGTCTCCACCCAGCCATTTAACTTATGGGGACTTATTTTTGGATACACCTGTATAGACTTGTATTGTTTGCTCTGGGTTTGTCTGTTGTCTTAATCTGTGGTATTGAAGTTCTCCAGAAGTTGACATTTTCTCATCTGAGGTTCATTCTTGCTATTCAGTTTGACTAATTGGATTCTTTTCTATTCATGGGTTAAAGAGACATAATGAGACCCAGTAGAACCTTTGACACTAACTAGGAAGAATGAATTTCTACCCTAAGCTTTTGTGATCACAGTGTGATCTGTTACTGGATTCCTCTATGACCATGTCTGTACTACACTGTTGTAGTGCTATTATTCCACTTTCAACATCCTGTGGAATTCTGGGGTTTGTAGTTTACTGTGGCCAAAGTGCTCTCTGGCTGAGAATTCTAAATGTCTCTCCCTAAACTATACATCAATCAGTACTTTATTCTTTACTTTCTCTCATGCATTCACTGAATGATCTTTTTCCCTTTTCTGCAATTTGCTTCACTTATAGTAATGCAATACTGCATGGAAGATGTTGTTGGTTGATATCATTTCAAGGATGTAAAGTGCGGTTTACTGTCATAATTTTTTCTCCTATGCAGTACATCTGATTTTGCTTGAATCCAGTCAACAATTCTAGCACTATATCAAATAAACGGGGAGTCAGAAACTGGAATCACATTTTGATAGTTAAGCTTTGATTTTTGGACTTGTGTACTCTGTCAGTATACTCAGTACCAGTGATTTCTTTCACTTGTTATTTACTCTGCTTGTAATGTTCCCAAATATTTGTAGTTTCCATCATGGTTTAGGCTTTTTAATGATATTTCTATCAGGGAGCTTTATGTCATCTGATTCAGTAATTTTACCCTTATTTATTGATAGTGTAGTATATTTATCAGTTCCACATTCCACTGAGGTGTATTTATGTATTCTTAGAGTATTCAGTAAGGATTGATTTCTGATAATGGTTTCCACACAACTTTAAATCAGCCATGTAGAATAGATGGTTTATTTTTTTCAACTGCTTTTGTATTTCATAGCTCTGATTTGTTTTATTTAATACTACTCAAAGTGGCATAATTTGCAATGACAAATAAATAAGGGAGATAAAGAATCTCCTGAAAAATGTCGTGCCTAATGTTAACTCCACCAAGTTCTTCTTCATTTTACAGTTAACATCATGTTCCATGATTTCATTAGAGTTGAGAGGAGTTTTCTGGTGTTTTTGCTGATTCCTAAAATTTTCAGACATTTTTCAATCCATGTATGTGACAAAGAATCAAATACTCTTTTGTAGTCAGTCCGTGTTATGTGTACATTTGTATTTCATCTTTTGAAGTTTTTCAGTATAATCAGTCGCGTTCGGACATGGGGGCAGGGGGGACAATTCGCCCCAGGCGGCAATATTTCTGGGGCATCCTGGCCTGTAGCCACGCCCCCATGCGCCCTGGCCACGCCCCCATGCACCACAGCACTGCCCCTCACACTGCAACCCTGCCCCCTCCTGGCCTCCCTCCACACATTCCAAGCTCCATTGCTGAGTATAATTTTATCAATTAATAATTGATCTATTGGTCATTGAGAGTTAGGGCAATTCCCTTTCTGTTCCTTTGAATAAACTGAATTTTGAATTAGATGGGAGCTATCATCATCATTATCATCATCATCATCATCATCTTTATTTGTATGCTGCTTTTTCCAGAGTTGGGACTCAGAGTGGCTTACAGATTTAAAAAGACATAGTTAAAAACTCATAAAATACAAAAGTTAAAACATAATTAAACAATGAAAGGATTAAAACAATGGTAAAATACACAATTAAAACTGAATTATTAATCAAAGAACATAATGCCAGCACATTTCTGTTGGACAGGCCAGATATAACCATACATCGAATGCCTATTATTCCAGATAATAATTCCAGCATTGTTGGCAAACAGGATAATTGGGTGATAGTTGTTGGGAGAGCTTCCAGCATTCACTGATGAGACATGGAGGAAGGCCTCTCAGCAGATCTTAGTCCTCAGGCAGGCACACATGGGGAGAGGTACTCCCTGAAATACTAAGATCCCAATCTGTTCAGGAGTTTAAATGTCATCATAAGCACTTTGAATTCAGACCAGAAATGTACTGGCAACTTGTGTAATTATTTTAAGTCTGACAGTATATACCGTCTCTAAAGTACTACAGTCAGCATTTGAGCAGCTCCATTTTGCACTAACTGCAGCTTCCGAATCTTCTTCAAGGACAGCCCCAGATACAGCACATTACAGTAGTCTAATCAAGAGGCTAGCAAGGCATGGACTACTGTGGCTAGGTTGTCTCTCTCTCACTGGTGTACTGCCACACCAGTGCCTCCCTCTGTTTTTATATACCCTTCCCACACAAGAAGAGGAAGGCCTGGGATGGGAAGAAGAGCTGTTTGGAATCAGCTGCTTAAGTCTTCCTCAGCGGGCAGTACAGCCCCAGTCCTGTGAGCAAAACCACAGCTCCATGGGAGCAGAGGCCGGCATAAGTCTGATGTCAAAAGCCAGCCCAGCTCAGCTCCAGATAACCTGGCTGCAGCACTTACTGTCAGGAAGCTTAAAAATATAGCCATATCATCTTTATTGGAGATGGCAGTGCTATTTTTACTGTTTCCTGGAAGAGTTTATAAAACCATTGTTGGTTACAATGGGGTATTCTGCTTACACTGAGTTACATAGGCTTGTTGTTGTTGTTGGTGTTCTTGTTATGTTTTGTTTTAGCATCCCCAATGCTTCTGAATTTCTTTTTGTTTCCAATTGATATTTTTCTTTTACTTCCATTTTATTTTTCAACTTTCCATCTTAAAGTTTTTTTAAGGACTGGCATACTTCCTATTTTTACCTATTTTTACTAAGTTTAAACTCAAGTTGAGTTTTCCATTTTGGTTTTCCATCTTTCGTTGTTGTTTAGTTTATGAATCTCAAATCCTAGTTCTCTTGTAGCTATTGCTACTATACTGTAAAGTAATTGGTTTGTACCCTGAAGGGTAACTGTTGCAATTACTAAAACTGTCAAGTTGGCATCTTCACTGACTCGTTTTAGGTCTTTCTTTGGTGCATGTTTTAACTTTGATAGCCTTTTCCAGTTTTCAGTGTTATTCATTTCCTCAATAAATGTTCTGTGTAATTCTGTTAGCTGGTCAGTAAGAATCGGTATTTTCTTTCCATATCTCTTCTTCTAAATTTCCAGTACTAGCTCATTTTCAATTAGTGGTCCAGATACTTCTTTTAAGTTAGCAGTTTCCATTGATTCTGCTTTATTCCTGTCCCTTTGTTCTTTTACTGTATTGATCTTTCTTTGCAGTTCTTTAGGTTCTATATCTGAAAATAGTTTATTCTGGATAATGTGTCATCTGGGGTTGCACAATTCCTGGTCTGTTACATTAGACTCTTGGAATACTTTTCTCCAGATGGTATACAGTCAGTCCTCCACATTTGTGAGTTTATCTTTCACAGATTTTGATTATTTGCAAGTTTTTCCACACTTGCCCCTACACCTCAGGCACTTCTTTTCCAGGGGAGCCTTCCCTCTTGGAGGCTCTGATCAAGTCATACAGCCCTTTAAAAACCTAACCCCCAACCCTCTTCCTCCTCCACCAACTGCTGTGTGGCCAGCTAAGGACAGCTCACAGCAGTGGAGTATCTAGTATAAACAATGCTTACAGCAAGCATAGAAGTTGCACCCCTACCTTCTTACCCCTACCCCCACCCCTACATACATGGCTTTTTCGCCCCCACCTCATCCTGGCATTGGTGTCTGGGGCATGTACCCTACTTGTCTCACCCTAGATATGCCTCTGGCTCACAGCTTAGTTTATCAGCACCGTGAACCCTCTTATGATGTCCCCTACACCCAGTAGATGGGTGAGAGAGAAGATGTATAGGGCCACTATATCAACCTTTCTGTCTCCTTTGCCTGACTTGGTTTGGACCCTGGGTACCTGTTCTCCCCACTATGCCTCGGCGCCCTTCCTAGAGACACATCTCCACAATTTGATAGTTGTGATTTTTCCACTTTTGCAGGGCTCCTGCATTCCTAACCTTAGCGAATGCAGAGGGCTGACTGTACATCCTTTTTTAATGATTTCGAACCAATGAATTTGCATTATACCAACAATTTATTATTAATTGGTTTTCTGCTGCTATCCATTTCTTCCACCATGGTTGGCCTTCCAGCAGCCCCACAGTATCTTGCCCTGGTTGCCTAGCACAAGATACAAGATCCTGCAGCCCTCCCCTCTTTTTTCACCAAATGTCCAAGAACATTGACATCTGACATGGTCATGACTTGGGCAATGACTAAGCTGTATGGGGTGTGTGTGGGTGTGTGTGTGTTTGTTTGTTTCTGCACCATATTTAATGCATAGCCTCTTGCTTCACAGGAGCACACAGTCCCACTGCCACAGAAAGGTAATGCCAGTGAACATTATTATTGTTTCATTTGTATTTGTATCCTGCCTTTTCAGGGCTCATAGTGGCTTACAAAATTTAAAACGAGCACAGTTAAAAATTCAAATCATTCAAAAGTTAGAATGTTACTAAAATATCAATAGAACTGAAACCAGTTAAAAGCATGACCATTGAAAAGAAAACAACCAATAGACAATAAAACACATTATGCCTTGAGCAATTAATGTTGATGCTGCAGCTGATGCTGTGTTATTATTATTATTAGTTCCAAAGATGAAGAGACATACTTGGAAGACTTTCTGCTATTCAGGTGGAAAAGTATTCAGGACATCCTTGTCAATTAGCTCATTGACGTTACATATTTTCTGCTTCCAACGGCACTGTATTAACCTGAGTTCAGCCACACTGAACCGTCTGAACAGCACACATCCACCTTCTTTGCCTTATTGTATTTATTCATTTCTCCCCCCATATCTGACCCAGATTGCTTCCTGCAGTTATGGAATCAGGTTGCCTTTGACTGACCTGAAAACAAACTTGAGTCAGCAGCTTTGCTTTTTCCTTCAGGCCATTCAAAACAGTCTGAATCTTAATCTGGTACAGTACAGTTTGTACCTTTCCATCCAAACCTTTTCAGCCTGTGTTCCAGTTGGAGGGAGCATGTGCCCAACTTACTATTGTAAGTGCATTGCACAGTTCTATAAAATTCAGTATGCCAGTTTGCATATACTGTAAATGTGGTCTGTTGCTCTTTTCTCAAGAAAGACACCACCATTGGGACTTATACTGGGAAAGAACCGCAGGTGTAAAGAGTTTACATTCTTGCTACGGATACACAGTGGGATATCAAGTCAGTGGAGTCCAATTACTGTACCTGTGCACCAGTTCTCTTACAGATTTCAGACCAGTGCAGTGGTGAAGCACATTTATTAAATAAAATGAAAGGTGCCTCTTTGCAAGTTAACGGTGTTCTAGACTGAGTTGTCTGTGCAGAGGTTACGTGAAAAGCCTGCCCCTAAGTTAATTATTATATTGCCATGATCATCCAGTGTTTTAGAATTTTAATGTTTTCTAGATATCAGATCCAGGTCCTGTCCCCTAAATTGCATTCAAAATGTGGATCTGTGTGTGTGTGTGTGTGTTTTAAAGTATTCATTGGCTGATCTCCAGTAACAAAAAGTTTTGTGGAACTTTGAAGTCTAACAAGTTTATTGCCATTCAAGGTTTTGTGGACTAAAAACACCTGATATTTGCAGTCATCCTTGAGCAAAGAAACATGAAAAGGAGATTACATGTGAGATCTTAGCTGCAATTCATTAAGAGGTTAAATTGTATCAAGGTAAAGATCATACTGTATTTGTGAATGTACCACTGCCACTATGTCTTTGTTATAGTTTGACTTCTTTGTGTGAATGGCCATGGCTAACAACAGTAAAGTAAATGTCACTGTTCTCCTTTCTGCATTTAGTTTCCCACTGACTTTACTGCTTGCAGTCTCCCACCTTAACCATGTGATTATACCTATAATAATCCATGCATCTGATGAAGTAGATTGCAGTACATAACAGCTTCTGGTAGCCTTAATAAATGTCTATGTTTTTAAAGTTCCACAAATCTTTGTACTGTGTTTACAAGTCACAGAGCACCTGAGAAGTACTCATGATGATCTCTTGTTTATCTGCATGGGAGAGGGAACTAAAGAAGTGCCAGTTCCAAAGCAGAGGAGTCTGCTTTGTGGGTTGGGGAATTTATACTCTGATTGTATGGGAGTTAATCAAGGGCTAATCCCTATTTGTAACAGTTTCAGCATCTGGATAGCTCCTGTACAGACTGTGGAGGTACTGCAATGAAAACCAAGGACTGCCGTGAAAATTGAGTGTAGGTTCCCTGCGCCATGTTCCCTGTTTGCCAGAGTCATACTGCCCCTCTGGCTAAGGATACAATGTAGGTGCATTTGGTCCAAAGTCTGGCAACCTTCTACATTAGGAGGAGACATTTTCTGTGGCAGGAGAGGGCATTTTAGCAGGAGATATACCCATATCGTTGAGAATATAGGCATTCTTAAAGCTTTGACTGCTATGCCACTTCTCTGACATTCTACGCCAATCAGAATTATGCTGCAAAAATGTGGTTATTTATCAAGACCATAGCCAAATAATCAATGTGAAACTCAGAGGGACTCGTGAGGAAACCATCACAAAACCAAACAGCTAATGCATCTGAGGAAAAGGGAAGGGGAAAGCATGCAAGCATTCAGGATGTGAGGAAAAGAAAGTGTAAAACTAAGAGCATTTCATGCCACAAGGTGATAGCCTTGTCCTCTAACATATGGTCTTTTAATTTTTAAAAAAGATGGATTGTTCTTCTAAGCACAAGTATTGCTGTTCCTATAATACAGGACTGAGACATACATTTCTTGCTATATGTACTGTACATGAGAAGAGAAACCTGCATGGAGGATCACCTCATGTTTATACACAGAGTTCCTCAAATTCTTACACATGTATAAAGAAGGGAATGAGAGTATTTTGTTGTTACCAATAACAAAAACAGTAATAATAACGTGGCTGACAGGGAATATGAAATGTAGCCTATATGTTCACCCATGCATTTCAATAACAGTAAAACTTAGACCACTGCTTCTCTGATGTGGGTGACCTGCCATTTTCCTTTTTGATATCCCAGGGACTGGCAACATATTTGTGCCCAAGGACTACAATTGTATCTTTCCCAGAAATTCACTGCAAACTGACAGCTGAAGACTTGCAGATTAGCAGCAACCATGGACCACCAGTTTGAGCCTGTGTGTGTCAGTCACAGCTCAATAAAGCAATTGAACAGGACTGTTTTCACACAGGGCTCAAGGCTCAGAAGGAAACCATTTCAAAAATCTAAATAGATTTAATAACATTTTTGAAAATAGGTATTCGTCTGAATAAAATATCAGATGTTCTGGCTCTGATCTTCCTTGGTGATGTCAGTTGCAATAGGACTGATAAACAGCATTCAGTCTAGTTATAAATCTAGGTATGGAATTCAAAGGATGGTGTTGGAAGATTGTCCTCTAAATTAGGGTATTGATGCAGAGGTTTTCTCTTTTTTTCATGTATGGTTAGATCACAGAATTTCTCTGTGGAAAATATTGTCATGCTTAGAAAGACTGTGTCCTATGTGTACCTATACTTCAAAGCTTTGTTACCAATTGGTCTCATCTAGTTGGATAAGAGAGAAAAAGTCAATTTCCAGTGTAATATGTATGTCGTTTTAGAATGTAAAACACGCTGTGGTGAAATAATGTTTGTACTGACAAGGAGAATATTTGGGGGTGGGGGGGTGGGATTGTTTGTTGAACTTTGCGCTCAGCAGAAAATTCTTAATTGCATGTATCTGTGTTACCAACTATCCTGAAGCTGAAACAGATGTTATTCTAATCCATTTCTGTTTACTTACAGCTCAAGTTGTGATTTCAGGCACCAAGATCTCAAAGTGCTGGTGAGTACCTGTACTTACCCAAGTATCTTGATATAATTGTTAGCTGTTCCACTGCTGCATCATCACAGCAGATATGGGTAAAGATGTCTATGGGGAGAAAGTACACTGATATGCCTGCATGCCTAAGCTCTCTTAGTAAACTTGTGCAAGAACTATATGAGAGAGGCATTTTCCTCTGCCCGCAGCATAAGTATTTCATTATGGAAGTGAATACTCATTAAAATACCATCCATAATTGAAAGCGTATTTTCCCTGAACCTTCAGGCAACACCCTTGCCAAATCCTGAAACTTTTTTGAATTTAATTAAAAAGACATCCAACTCCTTTAAAACTCATTTAGGCTAGAATATGATGAGATAGTTTTTCAAAGCAGGATTTTCAGGTAACTTTCAGAAGAGTTTGTTGGATCAGCAGCAAGCAAGTGGACACCACTGGTATTGCATCTTTTCTTCCCAGGACCCTGGAGGTTTCTCAAGAAGCACAGACACTTCTAGGGGGTAGGCACACAAAATGTGGGTAAATAACAATAAAATCAGAGCATCTCAGTTCCTCAGCAGCAAGAAATAGCAGAGAAGAAGGAAAGAGAGGGGAATCATGGGTGCCTAACACTCAGGAGTCAGGGATGCTGGTGCGAATTTGCTGTGGGGGGCCCTTTGCTTTAAAGTTTTAAAACTAAGGCCATTTCCGCACTAGCCTGTTACAGTGCTCTTATTCCACTTTCAACATCCGGCCCTTCCCTAAACTGCAAACCCCAGGATTCCATAGGATGTTGAAAGTGGAATAAGAGCACTGTAACAGGCCAGTGCGGAAATGGCCTAAAATAACCTCTTTGGAAAATCCTCAAGGCTTCTGTGGTTTGACATGTATATTAAATAGGCCTTTCTGGACGCAACATAGAAGTGCTTTCGACATTGTTTTGGGAGATACTAACAAATTGAACTGTAACAGAATTGTGACTGAATATGGCAATAAAATGAAACCGTATATGAATACCTAGTCGCATCCTTATCTATATTAAGTCCAGCTCTGGGACAGCATTCAGCACTACACTGGCCCCCTGATCCTTTACATATTTAATAATAGTAAAGCGAGTTTCTGTATCGTGGCCTCATGTATAGTTATCACAGAGGAAATTGAAGAAGAGTAGTGCAAAAAATAATTTGGAAAGTTACTTTTGGAAAGCTGCATGTTACAAAACTACTTATAGCTCCTATAATTTCTTGCTGTTAATGTTACTTTTTTTTTTAAAAAAAGTTACTCTTTACGTTACTCATTGCACTGCTCTTTACTCTTTCATTACTTTTCCATTAAAAAAGACTTTAGGTTTGAAAAGAGAATCGCACAATACCTGGAAAAGTCTACCTAGTATGCTGCTGAAAATCCCATTTTAATGTAACCAAAAATTAATTAGAAGACATTATTTGTCACACATAAAAAGCACCCTATTTTTCCATTTGTTTTGTTAATTTTGAAATGTGACATCAATATGTTCTTACTGCAGAATGGTAATGAGCTACATGTAACTACCATAGTTAGAATCTGTTACTTCCAAGCACTGGTGTGGAAGGCTACATCTCTTTAGCTGGAAAGGTGTGTTGTAGTCTTATGGCAAAACCACACCTGACCCTGTGCAAATGCCAATAGAGTGGGCTTTGGTTGAGTTGATTTCTCACAGGACTGTGGTAAGCATATCCATTTGTACAAAGCTGTTTTATGAGAATTAAGAGCCAAATTATAAGCATGTTGCATGAAAACTCGGTAATAGTAGCCAGATAGACTTAATTTTAATTGAACAGTTGCTTCAGGTATAAATTATGAGAAGAGAAGTGACGAGGAAGAATGTTAGTCTTTTCCTTGCTTCCTAAAGCTTCACTCCAGATCATCTCTACATAGCTCCTGCTATGGTATTTGAACTACATGTTTGCATTTGTTCCTTTCTTTTGAAGAGAAAAGGAGCTCCTAGGCTGTTACTATGTTCATTTGGGTGTAATGTGTAGTTCAGTCTTTCATTTCATTACTTTGCTCTGAACTCATCCCTGCTTAGCTGTATTCAGAACAGAAAATAAATTTATACTGGAAAAAAATCTAAAGAGATAATGGGAAGAAAACAAAGGAAGATGGGAAGAACAACATGAAAGGAATGTCAAAAGGTAGCAGACATTGAGAAGAGATACAAAATAATGGAGTTACTCAAATACTTTCACTATTCTAGTTTTTTTTTTCTTTTTTGTCACCTTATTACAAGGTAAACATGAGTCTGGCAGGGACCAAGTCAACTTGATGCAGGAAGTTTCATAGAAATTTAGCTGTCTGAGAAGGGTTAAGCAGCATCCCTTTTATCTTTGTTGCAAAGCATCCCCTTTGAAGATACTGTACAAAGAAGAAGAGGTCATTGGACTAAAGTTAAAATACAGCATGGATTTGGCCTTCATTGGAGGCATGTTCTACATGAAAAAATTTTCAGAACTGCTTAATGTGAGCCTGACTATGCTCTTCAGTGTCAGTCTAGGTGCAGAGGAAGCTTCTAATTTAAAATTACGGTTATAGCCTAAAAGAGTCCGTAGATCTTTTAACGCTACAATATATCATTTTCAAGACCTATCCCCTATTGTATAGCACCATGTCCCAAGAGGCATTGTGTGCTGAAAGATGCTATATTCCCATGAATAGTCAACACATCTTCAGGGGCTCTTATTTTTGCAATCCAGGCTGTCCCCTAGCTGCCCTTGTATTATATTTTCATCTGATCCAGTGATTGCAGGCAAAATAAAGAAACATGCTCACATCATGTCCTGATTCTCAGAGGAAGGCTGCAATCCAGTGTACATTTATGTGGAAGTAAGCCCAACTGAATGTAGTGGAACTTGCTACTTAGGAAGCATATATAGGAGGATTGGGAAGCACAGCATGGAAGCCACACTTTGATCATCAGCTCACATCTCTTATTTAAGATGTCAGCTTCTGGCACAAGTAAAAATGGCTAAACACAGCCACATACACAGTATTTGGGAATCACTGGTTGAAAACAAGGATTGCTTTCTTCTTCTTTGACCTAGGGTAATGTAGATTGTGTTTAGTACATATAGCTATACCTCAGTTAGTGAAATAGATGTGGTCTTGGGTTTTACTTGTTTAATAGAAAATTTGATACCACAGGTAGAAATAACATGGAAAGGTTAGGGATGGATTCTTACACCACAAAAAAGAAGAGCCATTCAACATGTTCCAGCAAACGTTTGTATTCAAAACTAACAATACACCCATGTGAAATGAAAAGTAAGGTCATGTAAGTGTTTGTAAATAAGCAAAAACATTTTGAATCTTCTAGAGATCACTTGAAACCTTTTGCTAACATAAAGTTTCTTCAAACAGCCTCCACTTTTTTTTTTTCAAAGGCCTCCACTTTTCATATGATTTCCATTTTGGCAACACTTCTAGAGCTATGCTTTTTCAGCTTGATAGAGTAGCTCCTGAAGTCTTTCTGTTTCTTTCTGTTTCTTTCTTTCTGTTTCGCTGTTCAGGTATGGTCAGTAAGTGATTCAGGAGGAAGCTGTTTACCTTGCCTGTCTAGAGTAGGATCCCATTCTTTCCAAGATCAAGTTTTATTGCATTTTTTTTACCATAGACATGCTGCTGCAACAGAACACTGAAAGTCTTTCTTCTGTCCTCTTTCACCATCATCCAGAAGCCAATGCTTTAAACAAAGAAGGCAGGCAGGCAGGATGGGAAAACTTCCAGCTAGATAGACTCGAAAAGGGCGGGGCTGGAGTTCCATAAAAAGACTTCGTATAAAGTAGCTTCTTTATCAGAGGCTGAGGAATGCCTGTATTTAGTAGAGGTGACATCCTTGAAATGGTGACAAACACCATTCATCATAGGATCTGATTGTCCTCAACTATACATATTACATTTAAGGTGGTTTGTTTTATGACTATTCCCCAAAAGGCAAACTTGGTCTTTGGTCTTAATTTGCGAATCTAATTGCTGAAGCACATAACTCTGAGCAAATTCCATTATGAGGGGGAAAACATGTTAATTGCAAAGTGTGCACATTCTTCTTAACTTCTAGCCTGATCCTTAAAAGCTACAATGTCATCTAATATTGAACCTCCATTATTGCCCCAGTGAGCTGATAACACTGGACTAAATTGTGTTGTTCATTGCAAGAAAAATATATTTACATCTAGCAATCCATTCAGGTGCTTTGGTTTCACAATCCCAACCCTACCCCAGCATTCTGACATTTTGTCTTCTTCTTAGTATTACCGTCCTATAACCAATTAGGGAGCTTTTTCTTTTGAGGCTCCAGAGGAGGGATAAAATCCTGGTGCTTCTGTTGCCATCATTTTAAATTTAAGCTAGAGTCAATATGTGCTCATGCATGCCCTACTTTCTTGAGAGGTATTTTTAATTTTAAAAAGGAGGAGATGGTCTTCCTCAGAGTATCATTAATGAGCTAATCATTATAATGGCCTTAAACTTTATGAAAGGTGTGGGTGAGCTCTTACAAAACAAAAACAAAAAACCCCAAACCCACTTACAAAGACACTGTTTTAGGAGAGGTAATATCTAAAGTTTTGTATTCATCATTCTACATCTATAATAGAATAAACAAAAAATCTTCTTCCCACACAGCTAGAATTCAGATGTTTCTCTTTCAATGGCCCTTTTCACAGGATGTTGTTGTCCCATACTGGGGACAGAAGGAGGAGGAGACCTGGCAATTCTGCATGACATTGTCTGGGCCCCATCCTTCTCCCATTTCCAGGTGGCATGATCATGCAGCAAATCATTGACAGGTTTTCCCCATCAATGACAAACAATCACACAGCCCTCCCGCTGCCCGTCTGCACTTACCTGGTGTGCAGAAGTCCTGAAAGTACAATGGCTGAGCTTCCTGTTCCAGCATAGCCTGGGACAGTACCTGGCTGCGCTGCAGAAGGAAGAGGTGGGGCCATCGCACTTCCTCCATTTGCAGAGGCAGCTGGTGTGGAGGTGAGGATTCCTGACATACTCATCTTCCGGCAGAGACAACACCGGGACCCACGCATGTCTCCAAACATGATAAGCTGCGGAAAGAGCCCATGTTGTTGCTGCCTTGAGTCCCAGTTTTCAAGAAAAGGTGGGATATACCTAAAGATGATAATGATAATGCAGCTGCTGCTGATGATAGTGATGATTATCTCCAATATCTCTGGTGATATCCATTACCCAGAATTAATTGTTCTGTTAAATTAATTGGTGATGCAAATGAACTGATTCAATACCAGCTATTACTTAACAGTTTTTAGGGGATGAAAGTATTTAGGAGATTAATACACATCTGATGTACAACTCTTTTGGGCACATTCAGGGAATTACAGGCCAGCCAGCCTGACCTCAATATCAAAAACAACAACAACAACAACACACATTGGAATGATTATATAGGTGTTTGTTTGCAACTGTTCTGATGACAATACAGTAATTAGCAGAAACCAGAATGGGTGTCTAAACTAATCATATATGTATATGCATATAGAATTATAGAATCATAGAGTTGGAAAAGACCCCAGGGGCCATCCAGTCCAACCCCCTGCCATGCAGGAAAACATATCAAAGTATTCCCAACAGATGGCCATCCAGCTTCTGCTTAAAAACCTCCAAAGAAGGAGACTTCACCACACTCCGAGGCACCACATTCCACTGCTGGACAGCTCTGACCATCAGGAAGTTCTTCCTGAGGTTCAGGTGGAATTTCCTTTCCTGCGGCTTGAATCCATTGCTGCTTGTCCTAGTCTCTGGAGCAGAAGAAAACAAGCCTGCTCCCTCCTCAACATGACATTCCTTCAAATATTTAAACACGGCTATCATGTCTCCTCTTAACCTTCTCTTCTACAGACTAGATATACCCAGCTCCCTAAGCCGTTCTTCATAGAGCATGGCTTCCAGACCCTTCACCGTTTTGGTTGCCTTCCGGTGGACATGTTCCAGCTTGTCGATATCCTTCTTGAATTGAGGTGCCCAGAACTGGACACTGTATTCCAAATGAGGCCTAACCAATACAGAATAGAGTGGTACCATTACCTCCCTTGATCTAGACACCATACTCCTATTGATGCAACCAAGAATCATGTTGGCTTTCTTTGCTGCCACATCACACAGGTGACTCATGTTCAGCTTGTGATCTACCAAGACTCCTAGGTCCCTTTCACACGTACTGCTATCCAGCCATATATGTATATGTATATATATGAATGAGAGAATGATTGGGTCTCTAGTAGATGGTGGGAATGCTGTAGATGTCATTTCTCTGGATTTTGACAAAGCATTTGATGAAGTACTCCATGGTATTGTGATCAGCAAACTGATTAAATATAGATTAAAAGGAAACACTATCAGATGGATCCATAATTGGTTGGAAAACCATGTTCAAAAAGTGGTCATCAATGGCTGCACTTCAGACTGGAAAGAGGTCTCAAGGAGGCCTCAAATGAAGTACCACAGGGCTCTTCCTGAGGTCACTACTCTTCAAAAATTTTATCAGTGACTGGGATGATAGAGTGAAGGACAACCTTATCAAGTTTGTGGATTGTACAAAACTGGGAGGAAGAGCTAACACATTGAAAGGCAGACTTCAAAAGGACCTTGATAACCTAGAAAATACAGTGAAAATAAATAAAATGAAATTCAATAAAGACAAATTGAAATTCTGCATTTAGGCTGCAAGAACCAAATGCACAAGAATAGGAAGTGGGGCACTTGACTTGGCAGTAGGACATATGAAAAGGACCTTGGGATTATTGTTGATTATAAGTCGAACATGACACAGCAATGTGATGCTGCAGCAAAAAAGGCAAATACTATTTCATGCCATTATCAATCATAAATGCCAAGAGAAACAGAATGAGTTACTTCATTATAAGTAATGACAAGAAATTACTTGGTCAACACTGCAACGAGTAATAGGAATGAATTAAATTAAAAAGCAATTTTTTAAAAATTAAAATTCCTAAGTCTTCTCAGTTCTCTACTTCTTTCAGAATTAACACTCTGTCTAGTAAAACTAGTCTAGTTTTATGCACTAATACAATTTTCATAGATGTCACATCTGACAAATCACAAGATATATTCATATTGTTTTTCCCCACTTCACCCAAAGACCATATTTAGCATTTCACTTTCCGTCTTGACATGTAGATTCGATATACTGAGGTTTAACATTTTGTCAGAGCTTCCTAATAAGGAAGAACAAGAATTAGGCTCAGATTGTGTCCGCTTGGACATTTATTAACTCATTTATTGTGGCACAAGTGGCAGTGAAAGCCAGAACTTAAAGGATCACATGCTCTCAAAATATAGCAAGGTGATGGCATCACTGGGAGAGCACAATAGATTCTAAGTGAAAAATGCATGTTGGAGTAATGTTTTCTGGTTTTCCTTTGATATAAATAAATAAGAAAGGTCTGGGCAGCTGAAAGATATTCCCTTTTGTCAAAACCTACTGTCTCCTACAGCAGTCATGACCTAGGTTGAATCTTCCACCCCGCATGCCTACTGTTTACATTGGGAGAAAAGTTAAATGGAACCTTGTGTGCAAAGGCAGAACTACATAGTTAAGGTCATGTATAGTTTCTCTACCAGATGGCTATGATGTCAGTGGGGTAGCAAATCTGCTGTGGCTTTTAGTCCGGGTTTTAAGGTAGCTATTGAATGTGTTGAGCCTATTTAGGACATAGGGTGCAGTGTGCTGGACAATGCCTTCTAAGTCTAGATTTCAGTGTGTAGTTTTGCCTTTGCCTACAGGGTTTCATTTAATTTTTCTAATAAATGTGGTAAGCATGAAGAGCGCAAATCCAGTCTGGATTGGGTCCATAGTAGGAAGCTGAAAATTTGAACAGACTCAGAAATATTCCAGCCATCAAGGCATGTTAAACAGCCTCTGGGGTGGGTGGAGTTCATTCACTAGTTAGTACTAGTTTTTTCTGTATTCAAAAACTCTATGTCCCGAAGGAGCCTTGTTTTCATTCTCCATATTTGCATTTTACCATCACACACAGTCTGGTATACCATTTGGCTTTCTGAAACTCCAGCTTTTTGATAGGCAATGCTCTGATAAGATACAGTACGGAAACGTTAGGAAGATGAGCTTTTTCTAGAGAGACAAACTTGTAGGTGATGCCAAAATAGAAGTGCATTCCCAGAGTGTGCGGCAGAAAAAATATTAGTCCCCGGTACCATTTAGTTATATTTATTAGCTCATCAATTTAAGACATAGCAAAAGCAAAGAGGCTTGAAGTCTATCTCAGAAAAGGCACTCAGTCATTTGCAGTGAGTTCACTCTAATTTCTTAAGTAAATGCCATCACAACAGCACTTGGAAGAACACAAAGCAAGGTACTATTAATTTCACATACTCTCTTGCATGAAGAGTCAAACCAATAAGGCACATGAGCAGATAAATTGAATCAAGGCCTTATATTAGCCTTTCCCAATCAGACGCCAACCTGATGCCCTGTTTAGGTTTGAGTACATATACCATCAATGCTGTGGCCAGTGGCCTACTGTCTGGACATGCTGGGACTTGTAGTCCAGCATATTTAAGGATGCTGGCTTCATGAGAAGCTGCTGTATGTGTCTCCAAACACTAGAGTAAAGACCCAATTAAAGATAGTTTAATCAATAAGATGATTTATTTGATCAGTTTGTTCATTTTGTTGATTCAGTTTGCATAAATTTGCAAGAAGCATAATTTCTTCCTTTTTAGAATTATTTATTTATTTATTATTTAAAATATTTATATTGCTCTCTCTGTCTGAAGATCTCAGGGTGGCATATAGTAAAGTCAACTGAATTGTAGTAGGTATCATTGCAATTTTTATAAGCAGTGTGTTAAAATTTCTTGCTAGGTCTTCATAAATTTGACGCCTTTATACTAACTGGGAGCATCTTTTCCTACAGTGCTGTATGAAAAAGTTTGGTCAATTAATTGATTAAATATTGCAGCCCTATCAAACAGCTATTTGTCAAGATGTCCAGGAATATCAAAGCAGTAACACTTTTCTAAATTATGAAATACTAACAGAAGTACTAGCTTTGAAAGATTAGAAACACTTTAGGTCCCCAGCCATCTCAGTGCTCCTTCTGTTTCCCCCAGGTCTCTTCCTGCTTTTTTCTCTTTCTTGTTGGTTTTTCTTTTACTCTGTCCCTCTGCTCACTGTTCTCTCCCACCCATACCAGGTGGCACTGCCCCCTCCCACAGTTTCTGAACTGATTGAAGAATACAGGGGCTGTATAAGGAAGACATACAAATCAGCGACTACCTCAGGACTTGCTCCCCAGACAAACATGGTGCTACAGGCTACAGACAACTTGTAATTTGCTACAATTGACTAATACATTTTAAATGTAAAATAACCTCAAGATTCACTTCTCTGGGGACCCCTTAGTATCCATGACAAGCTTCAGTTTTCTTGGAGCTAAGATGGGTACAGAGACGTTGACACACTTTCTCATCAGAGATTTAAAAGGCTACTTCATGGAGCTACAACTCTCAGAATCCCCAAACAGTAGTCCAAAGAGTAACTATTTCAAGCTCTGATTATCTTTTATCATCTTTTATCTTTTATTACTATAGAAGGTGCTGAATTTGAACTGACGACAGATAAAACCTATATTTGAGTACACCAAATTCCAAATTTAGTTGTTCTTTGCAAGCTTGTTACACACTGTGGTTCTAATCATTCCCTCATTTTGATAATATTACAATTATATTCCAGAAGAAGTTTTCATGATACCTAAACAGATTAGAAATGGAGAATAATTCTATTGGTTTCTACAGGTGGTTCTTCTGTATATTTGTTGTTGAGGTTTCTTACAGCCTGATTCTTCCAGGTCCACCCATTTTCTTGCAGAAGAAGGTAAACTGACTTTCCTGGAAGCCTCCACTAGCAAATCATTTTAAATGAGGTGTAGGACCCTGCTGTCGTGTTTAAAATCAAAACACACTCAGGCACACACACATTTTTCAAAACATTCAGCCCGCTTACAGGAGGGGGATGGTTGACATTTTTGGCATCCATGTGACTCCCAGAGTATCCTAGAGCAGAATATTGTTCCTTGGATCTGCCAAAGCCCCTTTTTCCACCAACAGGGGCAAAACCCTCTAGCGTACAGTATATAATCATCTGCTGAACACAAAATTTTTAAGCAGAAACAAGCGACCAGTCATCTGTCTCCAGTTTTAATATGCAAACATTTTTTTAAAAAAGATTATTTTGATCACAGCAGAGATCACAATGATGTCCACTTCAGAAAGGAGGTCTGCAATCTACAATTAAGTCTAAAATTATCCAAGGGGGCACATAGCTGAATTTTATTCCAAGAACTGGATCATGTGTAAGCAGACAAATGTGTATAATTTGGCTGCTTAGTACAAGAGCTGTTAGGATTCAGTCCTCAAAGGTAAGCATATCATGAACAGGCTTCTTCCATTCCAGCACTGGATAAAGGAGGTGCTTCTGTATATTTTTAATTTTTTTGGCAAAAATGTTGACAACCCTGGGGGTAGGGGCGGAAAGCTGCTTGAAAAATAGGATCAAGCTTACCCTTTGGCTCTGTCTTTTGCTTTTTTGGTCCTATAAAGAAAAGTATGAAACAGATTTTAAATGGATCCATTCCTCCAGTATTATACATAATGACTAACAGGATTTGTTATGTCACATGCATCACAAAAACCGAGGCTTCCATTTCAGCCTTTTATTCTCATGCTTTGCATGATGCTATTGTTGCAGAAGGCTGCTTTGGCTGCACATTGGGGACTCAGTCATCTTCCCTGGTTGGCTGTCTGGATCACCGGTTACTATAGCTGAAAGCATGACTTCTCAAACACAGTGCTTTTGATGTAACCAAAAACAGCAGGCATGAGAACAAAAGGGAAGCAGAGAATCAATGGATGAATGGAGCCGGTCGTGAAGGCTTCAGTAGCAGCAAGAAAGAACTACGTAGAATGTAGGTAGCTAGGTTACTTAAGTGTTCCAAAGTTGCATCCTGGAGACAAAAAAGCTGGATTCCTGAGCCTGGAAAAAGTGTTTTCAAAAAGTGATGAGGCTGCCTGTAACCAGCAGCATTATGACTTTCTCTTTCTTTTCTTCTTGAGAAAAAGAAGTTCAGTGCAACTTCTAAAACCTTTGAGGGAATCATTTGGGAAAATTTTCCACATTTTAGGCCAGTCTCCTATTCTTAAAAGTATTTTGTGTAACCGTAGATAGATAGGTAGATAGTTAAAAATTGTTAACAATATATATATAGCCACTAACTTGGATTAGTCATTACCTTTGTTTTTTTAAAAGTTATGCATTACTCATGACTTTATGAGTATTGTGTTGCTAAAATGCTATATATATAAATAAATATAAACAGATATATATAAAATGCTATGTGTTTATATATATATATATTATATTTATATAATATTATATATAAATATATATAAACAAATAGCATTTTATTAACACAACACTCATAAAGTCATGAGTAATGCATAACTTAAAAAAAATAAAGGTAATAACTAATCCCAGTGAGTTGCTTTTTCAACAATAATGTTCCAAACTCTGCTGGTTTCTGGTTGGGCATATAAGTATAAGCCTTTGCATTCATTTGTTTGATGGCAGAGCCTTTAAAGAAGTAAACCTTTGCCTTCCTCCATTGACCACTTACAATAAAGAGTCTGTGGACTCCTGATCTGAGGAAATATTGGTGGATGTGGATCAGGTGCATGTTATATGGTTCAGCTGGAGACCATCTGCGTTAGAGAATCATAGACACAGGGAAAGGGCTAGAGACGAGCTTACATTTAATCTTATATTTTCCCTCATGTACCATTCACAAACAATGGACTGATGGTTGCTTAGTTGTGCACATTTGTGGATTTAGAGTATGGGCAAAGCAATCTGCTGGAAGTATCCTTCTTTCTATGAGATAAAGCACATGCAGTAAATGGAGAATAACCTGCAGGATGGGGATAAGCACTTCTTTTATCACACAAAAACAGATTGCAGTACACCATCCCAGGGTAAACTTATAATTCACTTGAATGCACTTTAAGGTTGTTTCTCATTCCTCATCCAAATGTGGTTTGTATGAGAATTGAACTGACTGCAGCATGGCTTGGAAAAACCCTTGGGTCTGTGACAGATGGCAGTAAACCCAAGGATTCATAAATGGCAATCATTAAGGCTGTGAATACTTGTCTATCTCAAGGCAAGAGGGCTACAAGGCTTTCCCATGTTAATGTCTGTAAAGCAATGTGACTTTTGAGGATGAAATATGCCAGCAATGGGCAAACACGTATTTATGTTGTACATTTTGTTGCAAATGTGTCCTCAACAACTGTACCCACTGTAGTTCTTGCTTCTCACATCTATTTTGTATATCCAGTAAAGTGTTGGATCCCAATCAACAATGATTGCTTTTCATCCTGGAGAGAAGTGGGGTTCTTCATTGTAGAGAAACTAGTGGGGTTCCATCTTTATAAATTGATGGAATTTATACATGATGGAATAGAAGACATTCTTATCAAATCTGCAGATGACAACAACTGATAAGAGTAGCAAATACTCCACAGGACAGGATCCAAATTCATAATTACCTTGACAGACTGAAGAGCTCATCCCAAACTAACAAAATGAATTTCTGTAGGGATAAATGTAAAGAACTACATCTAGACAGGAAAAAGGGAATGCACAAATATAGAATGATTGACATCTGACTTGAAAGCAGTACATATGAAAATAATCTTAAAATGTTAGTAGACCACAGATCATAACTGAACAGTATGATGTAGCAGCCAAAAAAGGCCAATACAATTCTGGACTTCATTAGTAGGAGCACAGTGTTCAGAACAAGGGAAGTAGTACTGCCATGCTATACTGCTTTGATCATACCTCACCTGAAATACTATGTCCTGTTCTGGGCACCATAACTCAAGAAGGATATTGATTACTCGAACATACCCAAAGAAAACAGTATGTGAGAAAGAGATCTAGGAGTCTTAGTGGACCACAAGTTGAACATGATTCAACAGTGTGATGTGGCAGCTAAAAAAGTCAATGTGATTCTGGGCTGCATCAATAAGAGTATAGTGTTAAGATCAAGGGAAGTAATAATACCACTCTATTCTGCTTTGGTTAGACTTCACCTGGAATACTGTGTCCAGTTCTGCACCCCCCAATTCAAGAAGGATATTGACAAGCTGGAATGTGTCCAGAGGAGGGCAACCAAAATGGTGAAGGGTCTTGAAACCATGCCCTATGACAAGCATCTTAGGGAGCAGGGTATGTTTAGCCTGATGAAAAGAAGATTAAGAGGTAACATGATAGCCATGTTTAAATATTTGAAGGGATGTCATATGGAAGATGGAGCAAGCTAGTCTGCTGCCGCCCCAGAGGCTAGGACACGGAGCTATGGATTCAAACTACAGGAAAAGAGATTTCACCTAAACATCAAGAAGAACTTCCTGATGGTAAGAATCATTCGGCAGTGGAATATGCTGCCTTGGAGTGTGGTGGAGTCACCTTCTTTGGAGGTTTTTAAACAGAGGCTGGATGGCCATTTGCTGGGGGCACTTTGAGTGTGTGTTCCTGCATGGCAGGGGGTTGGACTCGATGGACATTTTGATTTCTTCCAGCTCTATGAATCTAAGGAAACCAAGATGATTAAAGGTCTGCAAGCCAAGCCTTATGAGGAATGATTAAGGAATTGTTTAAATTGAGCCTGGAGAAGAGAACACCAAGAAGTGACATGATAGCCATCTTTAACTATCTTAAGGGATGTCATGTAGAAGATGGAGCAAACTTGTTTTCTGCTGCTCTGGATACTAGAACACAAGCCAATAGACTCAAATTAAACAGATTCCACTGAAACGTTCCTCAGGCAGTGGGGGTGGTAGACTCTCCATCTTTGGAGGTTGAACAGAGGTTGATGAGCACCTTTCAGGAGTGCTTTCAGTGAATATTTCTGCATGGCATGGGGTTGGACTAGATGGCCCTTGTGATCCCTTCCGGCTCGTATTCCATGATTCTGTGATATACTTGAGTTAGATAGGGGCAGTGGGAGGCCAAGGTATGGTCCTGGAGCTACAAGTGACCCCCAGCTCTGGTTTTTGTGGCCCTTGATCCCTCTAAACTCTTTTTTTTAACTAGCCAAAGAAATGGGGCAGGGGTAAATTGCTTCTCCTGGAAGCCTTAGGGACAGCAATTTACATTTTAAATAAGTTGCAAAGATGTCCTTCACTGTTTAATGTTCTTTCTTTTAAAAAAAATCAAAATAAGAAATGGACTTACTGCTACTTTGGAAGATGTCTTTTTTGGTAATCAGTTGAGTTGTGGTTTGGTTCTTAGGCTAGGATCCTGGAGACCAGAGTCTGAATTCCCATTTAACCATGGAAACGCACCAGTGGCCTTGGGCAAGTCACACTCTCTCAGCCTCGGAGGAAGGCTAAGGAAAAACCCCTCTGACCAACACTGGCAAGAAAACACCAAGATAGGGTCACCTTGGAGCTGCCATCAGCTGGAAATCACTTGAACGCACACGATAACATGGTGTGCCACAATTGCCCAGCCTGCCACAGAGACATATTTTAATCCAGCTCCATTGTTAGGCAGCTACCAGGGCTCCAGAATCCTAGCAAGATTTCCTCTTGTCATCTGCCTTGGGCCTTCTTTTTATGTTTTCTTCCAGGCTGTGATTTACATTTCTTGCAACACTTCTGATGTTATGAAAACTCTCAACTGCCTAGAAAGGGTCTCACTCCAGAGTGCCGTTCCCATGCCCCCTCAATCTTGGAGCTAGTCCTACAGACTGCCTGAGGAGAAGCTGATGCTTGTTTCATGAAAACAGTGTAACTTTGTACTTCTAGTTAACATGGCACAATATTCTTTTAAAAGAAAACTCAGCAGTCATTTCACAATCAGTGATGAGAGGGAATGCAAGAGAGGGAAGAAACAGCTTTGGTTTTAGCAAAGAGAGAGAGAGGGAAGGTATGTATCATGCTGGAGTGCAGCTTCTTGTCATAGTCCCTGAGAGGCTGTTAGGACATCAGAGAAGCCTCTCCATAATCAGAGCGAGAAACGAAGAATTTCCACAAGCAATTTAATCCATCTGCTCAGTGGGGAAAATAGAAGGCAATTCGAGTGCCTCCTAATTAGGAAGTTTAACCACCTCCACAGCCTAAAGGCTCCAGGCTGGAGGTGCCCTGCATGTCCTCATCTTCCAAGCAATCAGCTGTGTGATGAGTCTGGAAGGTCCTGTCGCACAGCTCACTGCATGCCACACACTCTCCCTGTCATTTTGTCTCCCCTCCTCTTCTCACTAGGTTGGCATTCATCATTCACCTTCCTTGGGAGAGGGGAAAAAAAAATCAATTACCATGCAGCAGCTGGTTTCCAATGTAGGCAGTGATGTGCATCACACAGCACAGTTCAGATGAGGTGGGAGATATCAGTGAGAGAGCGAGTGTGCTGTCGTGGTTAAGATCTCAGGCATGAACCTACGAGGTAATCACTTAAGTGCTTCCCCCATCAACATGGACATAAGAATGCTAATAACTATAAGGCTCTTGTAAGGAATGTTTTAAAAAAAAAGTATGTGAGGTTAAAACTTCCAAAGTATTATATAGATTGGTGTTAATAGATCTCTTTCTGGGTTCTATGGGGCCACCGATAACTGACCATTGCAAATGCATTCACAATTTAAATTCAAATATCTTTTTAGCAGCAATGCAACACATTATATATTAAATTTAATACATATGCATTGTCCAAAAAATTCAATGAAATGCCAGTGCAGGACTTGACTGCAGGACTCTTCTGCCTGTGCTGCTCAGTATTTCTTCAACATTTGGTACAACCTTAAAGCCCTAAATAAAACATACAAAACAGAAGCAGATACAATGTAGATATTACACTACAAAGAATTTACACTTTTATTCCCTCCTAAATATATAATGGAGAAAAACACTACCTTATTCAAAGTGAAAAGGGCCTAATCCTTACCCTTGGCAACTGCAGCTCCTCTCCAGCTCCATCTCTCCCGCTTTTTCTGAACTCAACTACTAAGAATAAAACTTCTGTTAGGGTTTCCCCACCCACAGGGGTTACATTCCTACAAGAAGGGTATCATGTCCAGTCCTACGACCCATTCTCACTATCGACTTATAGCACTTTGATTCCACTTTAACTTCCATGCCTCCATCCTATGGAATCCTGGCATCTGTAATTTCATGAAGTATTGAGAATTCGCCGCCTAACCAAACTACAGGTCCAAGAATTCTAGAGGAAGCAGCCATGGCAGTTATAGTGGAATCATAATGTTATAATGCAGTGGGGTTTTTTACCCCGTGACCACTTTTACATCTGCGTGAGGACATTGTGCTGCCCCAGCTCCATGTCATCCTCCCCACCCCACCCACCGCATGTCCTATGCTATGCCTCTGTCTTCCACAGGCCCCTTGTGCCACACATACCTTCTGTCTTAAACGCCTAGTTCTCGTGTTCTCTGCCTCTTCTCTTCCTTTCCCCCCCACCCTAAGAAACTGCCTCATGGTCACTAAGGGACAGGCACCTCAGAGAAGCTGAGTGAGAAAAGCATTTGAAAGAAGAAGACAGTTTTTGCTATGTCTGAGTTGGAGAGGACATAGTGGAAGATGCTTTGTGTCACCCTTTTGCAGAGACCAGTCAATCCTCAACGGTGCACACACAGACATGTGCACAGACATTTGCCCTTCTTTTTCACATTTGCTGTAGTTGCAGGCTCACTTTTCTTGTGCCCCCCTTGAGCAACTATTTTTGCCCTCTTAGAGTGTCACCCTACAGTTTGAGAACCACTGCTCTTATATATAGCGTGAAAGGACTACAAGCCTCTTTCCTTACAAAGGAAAGAGATGCAGTTAGGTTTTCCTGGGTGCTCATCACTTCTCTGTGATGGATATGTAGTTTGTTGGTTAGGTTAAAGCAAAACAGCATTCTGTCCATGGATGAAAACAGAGCTGTCCATGGGAGCAAAAATTCCTGTTTCCTGAGAGCTTAAAATGCCTTTCATGTTTAACTGTGAATTGGGGCCAGCCATAATGAGGGTTGTAACACTGGTTTTCTTTGATGAATCTGAAGATGAGTTATAGTGTATTATGCAGGCTGTTTAAAACAACAACAGCACCAACTCAGAGTTGGCTATATAAAAGGAAGCCCTATGGTGGAAGTTATGGTGATACAACAAGATGTTAGGATGCAACAATATAATTGTCCAAGCTTTCTGATTAATTTTGCCAAGAAACCAGGCTTATTGCAATAATATTACTAAGACAATGTGCAGGCCTTTTGTTTTATGCTGGAGGAATAATGAACTTGAAGAAATGTTTTAAAGTGTACTGAGTCGCACATCACTGATCTATTTAATCAAATGCTCTTTGCTCAGAATGTGCTTGCTTTCCAGGATCTTAGCAAAGATCTTTTTTAGCACTGTTCCTTGATATCTTTGATTCTTGGAGAGGTCTGAAATTGTACCTATGACCTCTTATATGCCAAGCATGTGTTTGAATATGATCTGTGCCCACTCCAAGGGCAGGTTCAGCCTAATCCATTGATTTTTGAAAATATGGGAGAATCGCACTAATGAGGAGGAGCTGAAGAATGTGAGAGAGTAGGAAAACATGTGATGTCCAGAATCTGAGGAGACAGGAAAAACTCTAATACTAATCCAAATAACAGCCAAAGAGCTGAGGTATATCAGTGTTCATTTACAGTCTCATTTCCTTCCTTGTGATATAGCCCTTAGCTGTGTCCAATTGTTGTAGTTGTGTGCCTTCAGATCATTTCCAATTTATGGAGATCCTAAGGCCACCCTATCATGGGGTTTTCTTAGAAAAAACTGTTTTTTTTGTGGGGGGGGGCGAGTATTTGCCGTCACCTTCCTCTGAGGCTGAAGAAGTGTAACTTGCCTGAGGTTATTCAGTGGGTTTCAATGACCGAGCAGGAATTCAAACCCTGCTATCCAGAGTTGTAGTCCAATATTCAAACCATTGCACCACATTGGCTGTCTACACTGAGACAAATGAGAGTGACCCAGCAAGTTTCATGGCTGATACAAACTAGAACATGGACCTCCCAACTTCCATTCTGAATTGCTAACTACTGCACCAGAATGTGAAAACTTTTGGTGTAAAACTTTGGTTTCCATACTACCAAAAAATTAAAAGAAACAAAATTATTAAGATAATGAAAGTTCTATCAACACTTTAGTGAAGCATAATAGATTTTGAGACTGGGCTGGAAATTTAGCTCAAGAGTAGATTCTCTGTGAAAGGCCTTTACTAAGTCATTCTTAGTCTTCACTGTCTACCTATAAAATGGGAACAATAATTTTTGAACTCATAAACAATCATGAATGGTGGCTCTTAGATCACATCTAGCAAACAGTCATCAATGGCAACTGTTAGAGCACATCTAATAATACAAGTTTTTACTAGTGAACAGCTTTTGGACAACTATGGAACAACCTGTGTCACAGATCAGATCTTAAACACAGAGATAATAAAAGCCATGGAGTTCATATGTCCAGACTGCATAGTTATTCTATACAAGCTCTATCAACTCCTTCTCCTAGTATTAGTCTTTACATATTTGTCCTGCACACGTGTTATCTGGTTTAAGAAATATTTTTTCTGAATTTGCAGTAATATCCATGCCCATATACATAATCCAAACAAAATGATACAATATGTTGAGTGTGGGGGGTGAGGAGGGAGAATAAACTAGTACATACCTATTAAAGAATATGTCTTACACATGTATAATTTGATGTAGTAATGAAAGAATGTGTGCTATTTTTAATGTCTGTTTTAGTACATGTGGTGAATAAAGACAAACTGGCATTAAGGCTGAAACACAACTGTTCTTTTCCTTATCTTCCATTTTTCCCTCTTGGCAACTGAAAAACTATTCCTGTCTTTGGATTTCTTTAAGAGACATGAACATCCAAAGACTTGTGAGGTGTGGCACTGTTGTTCTGTAATTTGCTTCTTGTTACAATTGTGGTGTAGGCTCAGGCAAAACTTAACACCAGACTTCATAAAGAAATCTGTGTCTCAGAGGCAAGTGAGACCTTGCTAGAATCAATTAGCTGGTTATGATCAAATCAATGGCAATTTAGAATGGCCGCGCCTGCTGCAGCTGTACATCTTGAGCTAGGCTGTTTTATAGCGTGTTCCACTTCCTTATAGCATTAGGTACATTTCTGTCCCTTATTGCATTATCAATTATTTTCAGAAATCAATTGAAATGGTTTTTTTCCTGGAAGTAAACAAGGATCAGAACAGACTGTCCCATTTTCAGAAGGCACTCATGACATGTCTCCCAGATATAGTCCTCCTGAATATTCTTGCCTAGTGGCTTGTAGTTTCCAGCATCTTCGCTCGTGTTCCAAAACTGGAAGAGAATTGTTGGACAGTAGCCAGTAGTGTAATTCTGCTGGCAAAAGCTGGAATGCACACATTTTCCTCTTTGTTCTAGCCTCCCTATAAACCAGTTAAGGAGTAGAGCTTCCAGAACAGAACAGGAGAGGAAGAAAGGCCTGGCGCTACTGCAAGCATCACACTGAACTGCATAATAAGTTTGGACTTTTATGCTTCTCTTTTGCAACTGCAGTAAGCAAGAGGATTTAAGGAACAGTCATTTATAATTATTCAAAAGGGTTCCATTTTGTTTGATGGGGCATATTCCCAAACGAATGTAGATAGGGTCACAGCTTTGTAGCCCAGTCCTATGTGCATTATTACAGAAGCATTATTACTGTGTTCACTAAGGTTTAGTTACAAATTGGGTTGGACTGCACCACTGCTTGGCAAAATGATAAAATATTTTTCCTGTTTCTTAGCAACATGTTTCCACACCTTTGTATGTGTTTGTGTGCATAATACCTATTCCACTGAAATCAGTGTTAGAAACCGATCCTGAATACCAAGCCCCTTTTCTGCATTTATGCACAATATACAACATAGTTCACATTCACAATCCAGTGTATGCCTTGCCCCATCTGTCTCCGGCTGATGACTTAAGGGGGTTTTAAGAAGTGGATAAAGTAAAGGTGGCTTAGGTTCAAAATCATTGCTCAAGTGTGATATTCTCAAGAGGACCTTGCCAAAAAAAACATTTTTTTTCAGGGCTTTAGAGAAGAAAACTGGGTTAGAAACTTTGGTATACAAATACTTGATAGATTTTTATTTAACATTAACACTTGAATGTATTCAGCAGCACACTTCTGTTCGGTATCATCTTATCTTTGAAGAGTTCTACACAGCTCAGAAGTAAATGATTTAATAACATTTTTTTAAAAAATCCTCTATGGCATAAGAGCACAAAGACAGAAAGCAAAGACTCAGCCGAATGGCAGTCATTTTAAGAGAGGACGGTGGGAAAAATAATAAAACAGCAAATCAGAATCACCTGTTGAAGCTTTTCCTAAAAAGATTTTTACTAGCTATGAGAAGGTCACCAGTGAAGATATGAGATTGACTCCTCTGAAGGCACTATATAAATAAATTGTACACTGAGAGAAGGAGGAAGAAGAGGAAGAGGAGGAAAAAGAAAAAGAAAGGAGGAGGAGGAAGAAGAGAGAAGGAAGAAGAAGAAGAAAATGACAGTGATGAGGTATCCATTGTAAAGGACCAACTGAATATATCTTAGAGGTTGTTGTTCAGACATACGTACAAATGGGGGAGGTTATATGAGAGAACTGCTGAGGAGCCAGACTACATGTACCAAACACCTATTGAGCAGCACAGGGCTGGTGGGAGGAGAGTTTGACTTTAGCAGGAGATGTCTCAGAGGTAACGGCGGTGGCACTTTAATTAGAAGAAGGCACCAGTAAACCATTTCTGAATGTCTTTTACCATGAAAACACTGTGATGAGAGGATCAAAATGAATAAAGAAATACTGCTTGAAGATTAGACTCTGACATTGGAAGGCACTCAGCTATTGAGGAAGACCAAGAGGCAAATAGCACTGCATATAATGCTGTGACTGGCAAAAGGATGTTCAGCTGCTGACATGCTTGGAGGTGAAAGGAAAGCCTGAAGCTGCACAACACATGTAATAGGAAAATGGAATGTGAGAAGCACATTCTTGATATTGTAAAGCTTGATATTGTAAAATAAGAAATGGAACATATAAACACAGGAGCTGAGCATTTTCAATTACACAAGCATTCTTTGAAATACAGTCTTTAACCATTAATGGCTTTAAAGGTCATCACCAGCACTTTAGTTGTACTGTACATGGAAATTAATGGAAGGCAGCAGTAGATAGTTAACAGCCAAGCTGACTTCCAGAGGAAGGCTGTAAATATCCAGGAGTATAAAGTGTTTTCTCTTTTAAAATGTGCTTTCCCAGTCACTGATAGCCAGCTGGATGTGTATCTTGAAACTGATTTGACACATCCTCAGTGACACACCTCTGCCATGACATACAGCTTTATCACTCTGCTGAATCTACCACTTTTGAGCATTAGGTGTGGAGAAGTGAGCTATAAATAAAGTTAATTTTTTAAAAAGAGTGTTTCCAATTTTCAGATTATCATGAAGCATGTTTCATGGGTTAAAATGCTTATGACGTAACATGTAGCTAATATATTTAAAAGTGGAGTCATATGACCCTATGTTAAGTTAAACCAGTGCTCTGCACACCATGGTTTAATGAAATAAGTGCAGTCTTAATATGTACACTTAAATATTTGTGATGGAGCCCTGCTGAGCTTAGTTCACCTCATATCTGAGTAGACATGCTTATGGTTGCACCACAAATGTCACAGTATCTGACCTGGAAGCTGGCTACCTAAACTTCATTGGATATTTATGGATGAATGTCCCCATCACCTCAGACTGCTGATATGGGATGTCACAAAAAAGGCAGCATCTGTTTCAAACAATGTGTTAGTCATTGCATTAAATAAATGCAATAATAGAAGCGTCTGTGGATTTTTTGATTCAGGTGCCTTGGGTTAGTTTTCAATATGTGTATGTACCTTCAAGTTGCCCGTTATAGCAACCCCATGAATTTCATAGGGTTTTTGTAGGCAAGGAATACTCACAGGTGGTTTTGCCAATTCCCTCCTCTGAAATATAGCCTGGTATTCTTGGTGGCCTCCCACCCAAGTATTCGTTCAGTAGGCCATTTGCGCACTAGACTGTTACAGTGCTATTATTCCACTTTCAACATCCTATGGAATCCTGGGGTTTGCAGTTCAGCTCCCTAAACTGCAAACCCCAGGATTCCATAGGATGTTGAAAGTGGACTAATAGCACTATAACAGCCTAGTGCGCCAATGGCCTAGGACTGACGAACTCGGGGAGAAAAGACATTTGGTGCGTTGTCCGAGGCTGCAAATGGTCTGGGGTTGGCCCCGCTGCCTTCCTCTCAGCCTCAGCTTGGCGGGAAGGCGAGAAAGGCACCGCTGAGGAACGTTTCGGAGGTGCAGTAGAGACCCGGGCCAGAAGTTGGCCTCCGGGATGCATGCCCCCCTTGGCGAGGCGTAGGCTGGGTGGGCCCATCCGCCTGTGTGCAGCCGGATGTGAGGAGCATGACAATTAAGAGGGAGCGCGAGCGGGGCGCGCGGTGTGTTTGTACTACTGCAGCGAGAGAGGGAGAGGGAGACGAGGGGAAGGGAGGGAGAGAGGACCCGGCGCCTGCTGCTGCCTGAACGGGAGCTTTCCACGGAGCCTAAGTTCTGCAGCGTCCAGGCGGGCGGCGAGGGAGCCAGCGAGCCAGCGCCTGGGGCTTCCCTCCCACCGGTAAGTCCGCGACGTCTCGGCTCTCCTCGTGGCGTGGGATGGAGACCCCGGCGCGGGAGGGAATCCCCCGGCTGGATTGGGTGCCGGCCAAAGCGCGGCCGGTCGAGAGCGCGCCTCGCCGCCTCTGCTATCCGGCTCGCTTGGGAAACTCCCCGGGGCCAGGCGATTGACTAAACGGCGTGGCTAATAGGATCGCGCGCCTCGCTCGCCAGGGAAATCCGGGGGGGTGGTGGGAAGGAGGGAGGAAGGGCGGGCAAAGAGGCGACGGGAAAGGGGCTGGCTCCGGCGCCGCGTCCCTGGGTGTGCGGCAGGCTCTGCGGCGAAAGTTGGGCACGAGCCGGAAGAGGGCGGCCCGCGCTGCAGACGCTCCCCGGTGAGGCGAAATTTTCCGCACTAGGCTGTTGAAGCGCTATTATTCCTGGGGTTTGCAGTTTAGGGAGGGGCTTCAGGATGCCATAGGATGCTGAAAGTGGAATAATAGCGCTTTAACAGTCTAGTGCGGGAATGGTCAGAGCGCGCGCCCCTCTCCGCCCCAAGCCTCGTAGTAGCAGCAACGAGGCATCCTCGGAAATCTATTGCTCTGAATTCGGAAAGGGTTTCGGTGCAGCCCTGGGATATTATGATAAAGAAGTCTTGCCTCTGAGTATGTGCAGAGTATCTTTCCCTTTCCAAGTGGGGGGGGGCTCCAACACTGTCTCCGTGGTCTTAAGAAACCAGGGGTTTTGCAACGGCTGAAGTTATCTCCTGCACCTCATTCTCCCCCTCCCTTAAAAAAAAGAAAGAAAAGCTATGTGGACCTAAGAGCCGTAATTCTGCAGCACGAAGGTCTGATAGACGAGGTATGGGTGGGGGACAAGATCCACAAAGTCGATCTTTGGCTTGAATTGTATTTCCCAACTTCTTCGGTGTCTTTCTGAAAGGAGATGTGTTTTACAGCAGGTTGGGCTTTGTAACTTTACAGGAGCTCAGCTGGTTGTTTGAGGAAAGAAGAGCTGACACTGCATGTGCTGGGATCCACTCTGCTGTTTAATTCTAACAGATGAAGCACTGGGACAGGAAGGAGAATTCCAGAGGGAGATGGGTAGGCAGGAGTCCAAAAGTAGCTTACTAGTCACATACCAAATGGAACCTGATGTTCAGGAATGAGGAGATCCCTGATATCCTTTTTTTAAAGCAAGGATACATACAAAAAAGTGCATCTGAAAAAAATGGATTTGAAATCCATAAAATCTCATGCTAAAATAAATTTACTGATCTCAAAGGTGTTGCTAAATACTTTCCCCTGCTTTCTGTTTTGCGTGTATCCGTAACAGTGGATTGGTACAGGTGCCCTTGCTGCAGTGTTGGCAAGGATGGGTGGGTAATAGGTAGTATCGAATTAAGCCTAGGCAGTAGGTCAGAGGTGCCTGTGTATGTTTAAATGCAGAAGGTATGTGTTAGAGAACTATCCACATCAACCCTAGGGAAAGAAAATGTATATTATAGAGCTGGTTTTTTTTTTAAAGGAAGCCATTTCTGCACTAGGCCGTTATAGTGCTATGACTCTACTTTCAACATCGTATGGAATCCTGGAGTTTGCAGTTTCGGGAGGGGCTGACCATCCATAGGATGTTGAAAGTAGAATCATAGCGCTATAAGAGCCTAGTACGGATATGGCTGGAGTCAGGGAAAGGGTTCTCCAGCATGGTGTGGTGGTTTGAGTGTTGGACTACAGCTCCGGAGACCAAGGTTCAATTCCCTGCTTGGCCATGGAAATCCACTGGGTGACCTTGGGTGTGTCAAACATTCTCAGCCCCAGAAAACCCCATGATAGCTTTGCCTGAGGGTTGCCATAAGTCAGGAATGACTTGAAGGTACACAACAACAACAACAACAATACCTCTGGAGAAGGCCAAAATAGGTGAGAGGATCTGCAGTAGTTTACAAAATGTCCTTGGTGCTGGGAAAGGAGTTACACACTGCCAGCGGTACCACATATGCTAGCCAGCAGGTGTCCATCATATTCCAGCCAGGGCATCAAACTGAAGTGGAGTGAATGGATAGGATTGCGTTACCGCAGTAGCAAAACTTAAGGTTTTAAAAATCCTTTTTGAGGTATGTGTTTTAAATTGTTTGCAGTCATCCCTCCACATTCGCTAGGGCTAGGGGTACAGGACCCCCATAAAAATGGAAACGCTACAGATATCAAAGTGTGTGTGTGTGTGAGAGAGAGAGAGAGAGAGAGAATGAGGCTGAGGCATGGTGGAGAGAGCAGACACCCAGGGTCCAAACCAAATCAGGGAAAGTCGAGGGAAAGGGAGTGGGTCTGCATGGTGGCCTTATATTTCCCCCTTCTCTCCCATCTCCGTCCTTGGGTGCATGTGGGGCGCTGGGAGAGGGTTTGTGGTGCTGAAAAATTTCGCTGTGATCCATTGTTAGCTGGCCAGGCAGCAGCTGGTGGAGGAGGAGGAGGAGGACCATAGGCAGGTTTTTAAAGGGCTGTGCAGCCTGATCGGAGCTGCCAGGTGGGAATGTTCCCCCAGAAAAAAAGCACATGAGGTGGGGGAGGCAGGGTTGGAAAAACTCACAAATAATCAAATTGTGAAAGTGAAATTTGTAAATGCGGAGGGCCGACTGTAGCTTAATTGTCTTTTAATGTTGATTTTTGTATGTTCTAGCGATATAGTACTCATTTTAAATTGTAAGCTACCTTGAGTCCAATTTTGGGAGGAAAGGCAGGTAAACATAAAGATAGTGATATATTTATGTTTATTAGGAATTCTTAATTTCCTCAGAATAGGTTGAGTAGATAGAGAAATGTGTTGATTACTATAATAGCAGTGTAAAAGGTGCATTTTTTTTTGGTGTTATGGTGATTTAAATGTGTATGTGTTAGACACTTGTCCAATGCCATATTTGTATGACCATTGTTTTTCTGCTGGAAACTATTCTTATAGACACACTTGTCAGGTGGATGGGCAGAAGCTGCATGCTGAAGAATTATGCATACCAACCTTGGGGAATGTGTATCCTTGGGCTAGTTTTTTTAAAAAAAGATTCAAGGAGAAGATTCATAGAAAAGGGGGGCTCGGCAGAGGAGAGTATAATGTGCTTTGGTGTTTGGGACCAAGAATAGAAGATTTTAGAGTGGAGAGTACTGTGAATTGGGGTCTCTGCTGGCTGAATCTATTCTGGCATTTTTCCTGTAGACTTGGAGAATCTGGCCTATATGTTACTGAAGTCCTACTCTCAATAGCCCTTGTGGATCTCACCAGTGGTGATGTGTGATGCAAGTAGTAGTACATAGTACATTAATGCGCATGTGTACAAAGCTACAAATTTCCCCAGGCCTGTTCTGTATCATTCGTCTGGTAGATCCCAGACCACAGCTGGGTTGTGACATTATTAAAAGATCAACACGTATGAGGCAAAGAAGGAGAAAGGTGTTGGGGGAAAGAAGGAGTGAGGGTGGCAACAGACAAAGGAAAATTGAAAAAGCTGTGTGTTACAGATGGACTTAAGGTAAAGTCATCAAAGTGGTACACACATCCCGTATTGCAAACTGAAGCTGGATTCTTGTCTGGAGGCACTGAAGGGCAGTACAGTAGACTGCAGCCAGTGCTGAGTATGTACCTGCATTAAAATACTGGGCACATTGGATACCCAGGTGGTGCATGTGCATCCCCAAATGCTCTCTGACACGAAATCTTACACAGTGGCTATCTTACATGTATCCACTGTTAGTTCAAAACTTCAGGGCATAATCATTGTTATTGTTACTAAGAACATGCCTTGAGTTGGGGTTAGTTAATGCTTCTCTGAGACAAGAAATATTCCTTCCCTGCTATGTGCAGCAGTGAAAGCTCTATGAATAACATCTTTACTCCAAGGGCCTCAGGGTGCTGTGTAAATGTTAAACAGTTAAGCCTGGCTGACAACTAGTTCCTTACAGTCAAGAGAAGAGACAATATGGCAAAACTCAGCTGTGTTTTGGAATCAGTGGGTTTTGTAGATGATTGCTGATTTCACATTAGATCCAAAAATAAGTCCTGATTTAAACCTTACTGATGTCAATATTTAAAACTGAGGAATGGCACTTACACCACCTGTTTATTTTGCAAGATTTGCTGAGCAATTAATGAAAAACCACAAATAACACTTATTGGCTTACTCTGGGAACAAATGGTAAAGAATGTAATACCTAGTGCCAGGATACTCGCAATCCAGTTCTGTGCAAAGATAGGTATGTCCAAGCTCCTGGATTTCAGTATAGTAATGCCTAAGTCTACACCACCTGTTTTGAGAAAGATACTTTAAAGCTCTTTTTTCTATGATTGTGAGGAATTGTACTGATTGATGTGAGGAACTATGATTAGTAAAGCAGTCAGCAATCCAATAAGCTAAGAGTGGGGAACCTGTGGCCCTGCAGGTATTCTAGCAGTCTTGCAGTACCTTTAAGACCAACAGGCTTAATTTGATACTAGCTGTAGTTCCTAGCATTGCTTGGGAGAATCATTAACTGTGATTAGCTGTTCAGTTCCAGCTGTAGAAAAAGTGTCTGTTTCTAGGTCTTCAGGCACTGCTTGTACTGAACATCAGTCTCAATTGGCCTTGAGGAAGCATGCCTCTCCTGATTGGCCCTATCAAATGGGTAACTGGGGTGTCCTTGAGGCCCTCAAAAGTAATTTTTTTGTACACCACATAGCCTATATGTTAATTCGTTCTGTCCAGAAACATTTCTTCCCAATTGAATGAAAATCCATCTATCTGTTTATGCATTAAGTGCTAATAGGCAGACAGAAACTTAATTTGCATATAGTTATGACTAAACTCATTAGACGTGCAACTAATGCTCTGGATGGCCAGTGTGGTGTAGTGGTTTAAGAATTGGACTATGACTGTGGAGACCGGGGTTCGAATCCCCACTCAGCGATGAAAACCCACTGGGTGACCTTGGGCAGGTCACATTCTCTCAGTCTCAGATCTCAAGCAGCGACCACCAGTTCGAGGGCTGGTAGATCCAATGGGAACACACAAAGCCTTGCCAGTTGTGTTAGGTTCTGTCTGTTGGCTGTGGGATAGGTATAGGCAATGGTATTAAGCCGCATGATGCCTGTGTCTTTGTTGAGGGACCTAATTGTTCCAAAATGGCTTTTGCCTCTGTGGCTATCCAGAGGAGCCTTTCCTCTACTTCCTGGGTTTCTGTTGGCCTGTTTGCGTTTCCCTTTTTGGTGGTGACTGATGTGGTTTTTGATTGGGTTGAGCAGGGCTGGCTCTTCTCAATCAGGGTTATAAGACACATGGGGAAATGCGTCCTCCAATAGGGGCCCCTCTAGAGTATACACGGGGAGTGAAGGGAGAGCCTCCAGACATACTGTGGTGATCACAGCTTCCCTAGTCTCTAGCCACTGGATCAGATCAGCACACCAATGATTACACATCTCGTGGCTTACATTATCGTGCTGCACCTTCACTTGATTGGCTAAGTACTGGGCGATATGCTGTGCCTTATCATGCTTGTCCTCAGTGGTAGCTAACCTCTCCTGGAGTGTCTGAATTTCTACTGAGGCATTTTCCAATTTGGTGCAGACCTTCTGCACTGTGGATAAAAAGGCCACTTTATCTGCAAGCAACATGCTGTTTTGGGTCCAGACTGAGTCCAGTTCAGAGGCTTGCCTGTTGGCCATTTTGCTTAATTCTTTGACTAGATTAGAAGCATAGCTCAGGGCCATCCAAAATCCCCAAACAGCCATCACTTCTTTAGAGGGGCTGAAAAGCGATTTCTCCTTCCATTACGCACAATAGGCATTGCACAGGATGCTGAATGGATCCAAGGGTTTGAAAGATCCTTCTTTCCATGGGTTGCTTCCGTTTTTGACAACTAGTCTTTCCAATTTCTCAGGTCTGTGTCCTGCTCTTTAAACATTGTTGCCAATCAATTTGCGAATTACATGTCCAAACAATGAAAAGAAAGTGAGGGTGCATTGTTAGTATGCTTGTGCGTGCGCACAAATGTATTTTTCAGCTTATCTAATTGACTTGAGTACGCTAACACATGTTTTCTTGAACTCCACCATCCAGGACACACCCTCAAAACCAGGGATAGAGGACCAAGTACTCAGAGACAGTGAGACCTCCTGAGGCCCTTTAGGGGATTTCCAGAATCTGCTACACACAGGACTGCTAAGGGGGAAAATGAACTCAATGAAACTTGTTGTTTGGCCAGGCAATGGGAGATGAGGGATCAGGGTCCTAACTGATTCTTGTATTACTGCTGCATTTTAGGACTGGGGGTGCCTTCTTCCGAGTCCAGGTAAAGTGCTTAAACCTGAGGCCAGCAGTCAACATACACAATGCACACACTGCCCAAATTATTGGTCACCGCCACACTCGACATGTAGACCACAAGTCTCTCAGGGAGCTACCCTCCAAACTATCAACACAAGAGAGGTTAGGGCTTCCCACCTGCCCTAGCAAAACTAGAAAAGGTACACAGACCTGGAAATGGCACACAACACATACGAGATGGAGGTTGAGAGAACCTACTCTTTGCTTTCCTCTACAACCCTGAATTTCCTGATTTTGGTGTGTATCTGTTCCTAACTGTATCTCACTCTAACACTTCAGATCCCGCACCACTAGACCCGTTAGGGAGCAATTCCCAGGGCAATCATATGCAAGGCCCTTGCATTCTACTTTGACTCATGCAAGAATTCACATGGCCAGATAGGTGCAGCTGCCAAAACATGGACTAAGATGGAAAAGGTAGAGAGATTCCCAACCCAACAGTATACCTTTGGCTCAAACACACAAGATCTCAATCACACATGTTCCTAACAGAATTTGGCTGGGATTCCTACAAATTCCCTACATCTGTTTCTCATGAGTCACGTGTGTTGACTCATGGAACAGGAAAACAGAGTGCCTCCCCAGGAAAACAGGGTGTGTGCCCACATTCTCCAGCAATCCTATTACCCCTAAAAGGTGAGGGACTCCTTGAGGTCCTCCAGCAGCATCTGTAATTCTGTGGGAAAATGGGAGAATTAATCATTCTGATTAAGAAGGCTGCAAGAGGTGGGGTAACTAGCAGGATCTTTCCATCTGTGTTTACAGGGTCCTTGCAGGAAAACCAGCCAAAGACTCAAAAATAAACTAAAAATGTGTTTATTGAGGGGAATTCAATGATGCATGCATGCATGCAAGATTCGGACAGTCACACACTCACACAAGAGCTAACCGAAGAAAGAGAAGAAAGTTATGGACAGCAAAGCTTAGGTTTTAGGGAGATAATTTCCAATCCAGAAGAAAAGTGAAGAAACGGTGAAGTGGCTTAGATTTGTGTCTAAGAGCAATGTAATTCAAACTGATGTAGCGGTGTCCAGCAAGTGAAGAAACTGCAACTAACTGGTCAAAATGAAAGCCTTTTACCCAAAATCTGCCTGGAGAGCATAAGTGTAAATGGTTCTCTGGTTGAGCAAACAAAGGGATCCTGAATGAGTTGGTGGTTTTAACATGATGGTCTTAGGTGACTAAGAATTAATAGCTGGTTTGATAGTCCTGTACCATTTGGGCAGGAAGGAGTATAAAGGAATAGATGTTGAAGGGGAGAGGAAACAGGAACATATATATTGATCAACATTTCCGTGTGAACATTTTTTACTCTTATTGTCTCAGTGGCTAGGTGGAAGTTGGTTAGCACTTGAAAGCCTTCCAGTATGACCTAACTGAGCCTAGCTGAGCTGAGGGGTCTCTTGACCTGTTTATCTAACCAACTTGCCTCTTATTCAGCCTCGCTTTCAGCCATAGCAGTGTATGATTTATATCAATTAAGCCATATCAAATGTGTGTATGGGGGAGTATGGCCACTAACAACCCCATAATATGTTTGCCTTAGGGTCATCATAGGGAAATGGCTTAGGGAAATGACTTGAAGGCACACATTATTTGAAGGCACAGAAATGACTTGAAGGGACCCAACAGCAATGACAAAACTTCCAAAAAGGTTTTTAAAAAACTTAACTCATCAAAGTTTTTCCAGTGATGTCTCATGCTACTCTTGTATGAATGACAAATAATTTCAGTGCTTCCTGGGGTGAACTTTGTGTATGCCACATAGCCTATATTTTAAAGTCAGATCACCACAAACTTCAGATTTGATGAAAATCCACCTAGCCATGTTCATATCATGCTGTAACAGTCAGAAAAACTTTTATGGACTGCAGCTCACTTCATCAGATGCATGGAGATGCTAGTGGGCTGAAGTCTATGAACACTCATGGAGTAGTAAATTTACTAGGCTGGAATCCTCTGTCACAGTCTATGTTCTGTAATGCTTAGTTGGATAGCCTTGTTAGTGAATTGTGAAGATGCATAACAGGACACCAGCTAGAGTGACCCATTGCACATCAACACTGCCTAGCCAATGTCCTGATGCACAATGAGACTGATGCTCATCAGTACCAATACACATCGACCCCATCATGTATCAGTGACTTTGCCACCTTTCCCACATATTAACATAACAGTAGCCTCTTACTGGATATAGATGTTATGGAAGTGCACAATTCTAATTCCTGCAGATGTAAGTCCACTTATGAAGATGCACATCCCCACCAGGATTCCAGCCACATGCCTTTTCTTTTTTCTACAACAGTTTAAGACACCTAAACTTCTGGAAGGTTCCTTTGGGTATTGTTAGGCTACAGTTCCTACACTCCCTATCCATTAACCACACCGCCTGGGATAGATGGAAGTCTGATTTCAACAATATCTGAGGAGCCTCCATCCCATGGTGCCTTGTGGAGCAAACAAGGAGAGACATCTCACTGCAAAATGGAAAGGGAAGGTGCCCCACGCTTAGCCCATGAGCCACCTGTGATCTTTGTAAGACAGTGGAAGCCCAGCCACAGAGACTTCTATAGAAGGGAGCTCCACAGCCTTAGTGTCATGGCTAAAACAGGCCTTTCCTGCATCTCAACCAAATGGAACCCACATGCTACAGGGACAAAGAGCAGATCTTCTCTGGGCAGGCATGTAAGGAAGGAGGTTATAGCTGCAGCTTTGGGCACACTAATGTAGGAGTAAGCTTCACTTCATACAATGAGAACTGCAATAGTTCTCCCATAACTACAAGGGATACATTCCAGGACTTACTGTGAATAACAGAAAATGCAGATAATACCAAACGCTGTATTTTTTAGAAAATGAGGTGAATGATGGGTTCTCTTAGGCTTATCAGGGTTGCCGGCATCACCACTCTTGCACATTGTGGCCATTACAAACAACACAAGGACTAAGCAGAAGGACTTTAAAAGGAACTGTACTAGATAAGGACAAGGATTTTACTGTGCAGGCACAAGAATTTTGTAGAAGGACACTACCATGGTCAGATCACAAAGAATAACTGAGAGCCCTAGTAAGAGACTTTAGAGCGTATGTAGTAGGGTATACAGTGAAGAAACATGAGACAGCATGGACGTTGTGAGACACTTGAATACTACAAGTAAACAGGGTCTCTCATTTGCTTCAATTTTAATTTTCCTGCCATTTTCTGTGTAATACTGTGTGCACTGACTGTATTTTGCTTTATTACTTCAATTTCTATTTTGTTACCATTACATTCAATGCACATATTTTCAGAGTGCATCTTATCATGATTAAGTGAAATTACAGTTACCAGTCACACAGTTAAGGTGGACCTACTGTACTTGCATGTACACATATTTGCAAGGACTGGATTGTAAGGAACTGATATATTTCAGTGCTCCTGCTACCCCATATGGTTTACTTCATCGTCACTTAGTTTGCTGAAGTGTTACTAACAAACGACATCAGGGAAAGTGGGAAACTATTTGCAAATTAAATACTTCGACAGATGGACTTGGAGATATACAGGTTTCCTCAGATTTTTTGCAAAGTTTCATGTTTGTTTATAACAAATCTAGAGTTCCTCTTGATTTACATATCTCTAATTCTCCTGGGACTTGTCTGGGCTCATCTGTAGTTAGTAAGATAGACAATGCAGTGTTCAGGAACTGTGAGTTGTAGTTGTAGCATCTTGAGAAGGTTTCTTTACTTGAAATCATAAGAAAAATGTGCCAAATAAATAAATGCAAATAACAATCCCCTTATCTTTGTGATTCATTTGCTAACTGGCCTTGGTTAAATCATAGAATCATAGAATCATAGAAATGTAGAGTTGGAAGAGACCACACGGGCCATCCAGTCCAACCCCCTGCCATGCAGGAACAACCTCAAAGCACTCCCGACAGATGGCCATCCAGCCTCTGCTTAAAAACCTCCAAAGAAGGAGACTCCACTACACTCCAAGGCAGCATATTCCACTGCCGGACAGTCCTGACCGTCAGGAAGTTCTTCCTGAGGTTCAAGTGGAATCTCTTTTCCTGCAGCTTGAATCCATTGCTCCTTGTCCTAGTCTCTGAAGCAGCAGAAAACAAGCTCACTGCCACCTCTACATGGCATCCCTTCATATATTTAAACATGGCTATCATGTTGCCTCTTAACCTTCTGTTCTGCAATCATTTGTGCCTTCTGCCTCTTCCTGTAAAATGAGGACATCTCAGCAGCCTTCCCCTGCTGGGTGGCCCTCCAGATGGAGTTTTATTTTCCATCATTCTACACCATTGGTCATGATGACTGCAGTTGGTGGGGGCTGTAGTCCAAAATGCCTGGAGGGCAGCAGGCTTCGGAGGGCAAGTTAATGCTCTTGTCCCAGAAGGCTGAGGACTGGATTCATTAGAAAGTGCTTGGGTTTTTTTGTGGTAACTACTAGTAATTGAAATCTTTTTTTTTTTTTGGAAGGTCAGGAATGCTGGACATTGTCTCTCTTTATGTAAATGATATGGAGGGTCTCAGGAATTCTCATTAATGCCAGCTGTGCAGCTGGCTAAGCATCCGTGGTCTGTGCATTTATTCATGAATGTAAGATAACTAAGAAGGCATTTATTCATGAAGGTGAACCTGAACAAAGTCATCTTCCTTAGCTGAAAAAGGATTTCAAAACTGAAAGCAGCCACCTGTTTTAATTCTTCTAGGCTTTTCTCCCATTTCTTTTTTCAGATCTGGGGGATGGGTAGGTGAATCACCTTACAGAATAATGATTCTCCCTCTTTTGAAGCTAGTAGGAAAACATTTAGTTTCTTTAGAAGGAAAGAGAATGTATGAAGCTGCCTTATACCTGGTTAGTCCATTGATCCATCTACCCAGTAGGACTGGAAGCAACTTATCGGAGGATTATTTCCTCGCCCTACCTGGAGATGCCAAAGATTGGACCTAAGGCCTTCTGCATGCAAATCAAATGTTCTGTCTTTGAGCGAGAGCTCATCTCCTCACCCTTCCATCAAAAATGTAAAATGAAAGGGACCAGTGTTTCTTATGTCATTAATGTTTAACTAAAGTGGATCCCCCTCTGTGCACTGAAATAGTATGTCAGGTGGTTGCCTTAAACAGACAGTCAAGAAAGGAGTTTGTTTTTTTAAAGTCACAAGGATTGGCCCAATTAAAAAAAAAAAAGGTTGCAGCACCAGTGGTTAAACTGCCAACATGTTAAAACAAAATCACTTTATTGAGAGATCTGCTTTTCAGAAAGGCTGACTGGGGCAAATTATTTTTCAACTCAGGGTCTGTTTAAATAAAGGGAAATAAATCTTTGCTTATTTTGTTCTCATACTTCTGAATAAAAAGCTGCAGAAGTCCCCCCCCCCCCAATTGGGGGAAGTTCCACATTTTTGTAGTGTGTGTGTGTGTGTGTGTGTGTGTGTTTCAGGATTTTTTGTGGAAAGTTCATGTAGGATTTTCCACACAAAAATTCTGTGCTTTCTGGAAAAAAAAAACCAAGCAAACAAAAAACAACAAAACAAAAAACACACACACTATCCATCACTGTTTTAGTCCAAAAAATTTTGTGTAACGTGCCTTCCACTGTTTTTACTTGTTCTGGTTCTGAAAGGGAAAAATTGTGCTGTTCTTTTACTTTTTCATGGGAGTGAAAATATCTCATGGCATAAGACAATATTTGACCTCCCCAGTCAAGACACTCTTACCCACTGAGGATAAGAAACTTTGCAAATATTGTTTACATTCCTACTTAGGTCTGTGGTGTGGGAGGCACAGAGGAACCGTTCTCCTTGCCGTTAATGACATGTGTTCTGGCTGCACTCCTGTGTGGTAGATTCATGACGGAGCCATGCATACACATAGACAGGTGCCTGTGGAGTTTCTCCACATCATTAGAGGGAGGGGACTTCTGGCCCGAATGAGAATACCTTTAGGTGCAGCATCCTGACTGAAGAGCTTTATATCCATGTAGGAGGCCATTTCTGTACCCTTCTGAATAAACCACTGACAGGAGGACAGGCACATACAGTTCGGCCCTGTGGTCCCTGAAATGTTCTTTCGTTGTGTGCAAGGGTTTGTGTGAGCCAATTTAAAAATGGCAGAGTTGTGATCATGTCCTATACTAAGATATGTTTGCTAACTTCAGGCATCAGGAGCTGGAATTTGTCATTGTTGTGTGCCTTCGTGTTATTTATAATTCATGGTGACTCTATCTCCTATATTGAAAAGGTTTGTTCAGAAAGAGTTTGCTATTGCCTTCCTCTTAGGCTGATTTTCCCAAAGTCACCCAGCAGGTTTCCATGTCCTTTCAGAGTCGAAGGCCATTTCTACACTTGACTGTTATAACGCTATTGTTCCACTTTCAACATCCTATGGAATCCTGCGATTTGCAGGATTCCATAGGATAATAATAGTGCTATAACAGTCTAGTGCAGAAATGTGGTCCTTCCAGCATTCAAATCACTATACCACATTGGTTTTCTGGGAACTATAATTTGTTGTTGTTAACTGCTGTCAAGTAGACTTCAATTGATGGTGATCCTATGAATCAAAGACCTCCAACTCAGCCTATCGTCAACAGCCCTGCTCAGGTCTTGCAGATTCAGGACCGTGGTTTCCTTAATGGACTATCTATCTGCAGTGAGGTTCTCCTCCTTTCATACTGCCTTCTGCCTTACCAAGCATTATTGCCTTTTCTAGTGAGTTATGTCTTCTCATAATACATTCAAAGTACAGCAGTCTCAGTTTCGTCATCTTGGCTCTACGGAGAGTTCAGGCTTAATTTACTCTAGGACCCAATTATTTGTGATTTTAGCGGTCCATGGTATCTGTAGAACTCTTCTCCAGGACTGTATTTCAAATGAATTTACTTTCACCTTTTCAGCCTTTTCCACTGTCAGGCTTTCACAACCATACACAGAAACTGGAAATACAATGCATGGACAATCCTAACTTTAGTATTCAACGGTATATCTTGACACTTCAGGATCTGGTATACTTCCTTCAAAGCTACCTTTGCAAGTCATACTGTTCTTATGATTTCTAAGTTGCAGTCTCCATTCTGATTAATGACTGAGCCAAGGTATGGAAAATCTTTACTGTAATAGCACCAGTTAAATGGACAGCTCCTTAAATGGGCAGTAGCTAGGCTACTGAATGAAGAGACAAACAGAAAGCAGTTTAGGAAGAATCACCTTCTTTGGGGACAAAAAACAACACAAGCATATGTTTCACATAAAATAGTAATGTTTTAGAAGTCATATTTTTATTGTTCTGAAATAAACTTCCCAAATTGGCAAATTTCATGTGTTGAATTAGAGCTTCCATCATCCTCAACCAGCATGTCTCTTGCTCTAAAATGTTTGTAAATATAAACTTAATAGTAGTAGTAGTAGTAGTAGTAATAGTAATAATAATAATAATAATAATAATTATTATTATTATTATTATTATAGTAATAACAATGGCAATGCCTACAGGATTGGTCAAACTGAATGATGAAGACCATTATTGTTACATGCAGCATTATCAAAGACTGAATTTTACTTTATTTTTTGTGAACTAAATCTATTGAACCAAATTATATAGAAATATTTGTAATGTGTATCTTCAAGCTTGTATCATAATTTAAATTTTAGTGTTCATTATCATACAGATTATTAGGAACAGAAATTTCACTCCTTATAAATCTGAATGGTCTTGGCTATAGGTTTTTTTTTTTTTTAGAGATCAGCTATAACAATTGTTCCTTATGTCCCCTTAATTCTGGATTTTGGCTAAGTTTTTCCTAACTTGTATGGTCTTTCATGCATAAGATAGACTCCTTTTTGTTATTGTCTAATAATGGGCCTTATAACACTCAGTGCAGGTTGATCCTTAGATTACCCCTTAATTGCTTTATAAAACACAAATCCCATAACCCCTAACTATTTTCTATGCTGGATGCATGTAATAGATACCTGTAGCATAAAATAACTTGGGGGCACTGGGCTACGTATCCTTAGTCACTGGAAAGGGTCTACCAATTGGAGTAGCCACAAAAAGTCTCAGATCAACCAACAGTCCAACTTGGCATAAGGCAAAGCTGAAGGACTAATCCTTCCATCACCCGTCACCTTTGGTTGTACTGGCAAGGAATGTTAATAGTTCAGTCCAACAACACCTGGAGGGCAACAAGTTTTCTTCTCCCAGTAGATATGGCAACTACACATATTTGACTCTAATTAAAGGTTCTTATGTTGAAGGACTGACCTTTACCTTATTCCTGGAGAACTACTTCCTCAAGTGCTGTTAAATTTGTTGTCGGTTGAGGTTACAGCCTTGGTCATTTTTAGACCTTGGATAGTGGCTTTGAGCAGGGGAGAGCAGACACCAGGCATGCAGGGTCTACTTTTTCTTTTTACTTCACCAGTTGTGAATTCAGCGTGTCCTGGGATTGCATGGGGCTCCAGGGCTACTTTAGAAGCCCCTGAGGTGTTTTGAAAATACCTTTTTCAAAACCAGGAGTGGTCTTCTGGTCTCCCCTAGTTTAGATCTGTTTTCTGTCAGTCCATGCATCCCACAGAAGCATGTCATTGTCCCCCAGGCCCATCACAATTACTCATGCTGGCAAAGGGGGAAAAGGCCCAAATGATATTGGACAAGTAGTACAAGCGGCCAGTGGTGAGAGGAGTAGAAACTATAGTACAGGACTTGCAGGAAGGGCCCGGGGACTTAAGTGTCTCTACACTAATGCACGGAGTGTGGGAAACAAGCAAGATGAACTTGAACTCCTGGTACAACAAAATAAATACGATTTGATAGGCATCACTGAGACCTGGTGGGATGAGTCTCATGATTGGAATGTAGGAATAGAGGGGTATAGCCTATTTTGTAAAAATAGACCAAACAAGAAAGGAGGAGGAGTAGCCTTGTTTGTCAAGGATGTTTTCACCTGTGAAGAGATCCGTGACTTAAACCCAGAAAGTCAGGTCGAGAGCATCTGGGTAAGAATTAAGGGAGCAAGAAACAATAGGGATATTCTGGTGGGGGTTTACTACAGACCTCCAACCCAGACTGAGGACTTTGATGATGCCTTCCTCAACCAAATGACTGCACATTCAAAAAGGAGAGATACAGTAATAATAGGAGATTTCAATTACCCGGATGTATGTTGGCAGTCAAACTCTGCCAAGACAGCAAGGTCCAGCAAGTTTCTTGCTTGTCTTGCAGACAATTTCATGGTCCAGAAGGTGGAAGAGGCGACAAGGGGATCAAATATTCTAGATCTGATCCTGACCAACAGGGATGACCTTGTTAATGAGGTAGAAGTGGTTGGATCTTTAGGGGGGAGTGACCATGCCCTATTGGAATTTGGCATTCAGTGGGAAGGAGAAGATAAGTGTAGCCAGACACTCATCTTAGATTTCAAAAAAGCGGACTTCTGTCAACTTAGGGAGCTGCTGGCTGGAATTCAGTGGTTAAGAATAGTGAAAGGGAAAGGAGTTCAGGAGGCATGGGAATTCCTTAAAAGGGAGATACTGAAGGCACAGTCTCAAACTGTGCCAATAACGAGGAAAAATGGAAGGCATCTGAAGAAACCAGAATGGTTGACTAACGAACTCTCAGTTGAGCTGAGTGTTAAGAGAAACATGTACAGGAAATGGAAGAAGGGGGAAACCACCAAAGAAGAATTTAAGCAAGTAGCTAGGAGATGTAGGGAGGAGGTCAGAAAGGCTAAAGCACAGAATGAACTTAGGCTGGCCAGAGACATCAAAAACAATAAAAAGGGCTTTTTTAAATATGTCCGTAGCAAAAGGAAAAAGAAGGAGACGATAGGGTCGCTGCGCAGAGAAGATGGCGAATTACTAACAGGGGGAAGAGAAAAGGCAGAACTACTTAACACCTTCTTTGCCTCAGTTTTTTCCCAGAAGGATACAAGCACTCAACCTGGAGATTGGGGATCTGGTGAGGAAGCAGGGGAAATGCGGCACATAATAGGTAGAGGGGTGGTACAGGAATACCTGGCCACACTGGATGAATTCAAGTCTCCAAGGCCAGATGGATTGCATCCTAGGATATTAAAAGAACTGGCAGAGGTCATTTCGGAACCGCTTGCTATAATCTTTGAGAAATCTTGGAGGACAGGAGAAGTTCCAGCAGACTGGAAGAGGGCAAATGTTGTCCCCAACTTCAAGAAGGGAAAAAAAGAGAACCCAAATAATTATCGCCCAGTCAGCCTGACATCAGTACCTGGAAAGATTCTGGAGCAGATCATTAAGCAGTCAGTTTCTAATCACTTAGAAAGCAACACGGTAATCACGAGAAGTCAACATGGATTTCTCAAAAATAAGTCATGCCAGACTAATCTTATCTCTTTTTATGATAGAGTTACTAGCTTGATAGATGAAGGGAATGCTGTGGATGTAGCATTTCTCGATTTCAAGTAAGGCCTTTGACAAAGTTGCCCATGACATTCTTGCAAAGAAGCTAGTAAAATGCTGGCTGGACAGGGCTACTGTTAGTTGGATTTGTAATTGGTTGACCGACCGAACCCAAAGGGTGATCACGAATGGCTGCTTTTCATCCTGGAGAGAAGTGACTAGCGGGGTGCCACAGGGTTCTGTCCTGGGCCCAGTGCTGTTCAATATCTTCATCAACGACTTGGATGAAGGAATAGAGGGCATGCTTGTCAAATTTGCAGCTGACACCAAATTGGGAGGGGTTGCTAATACCCCAGAGGACAGGATCAAAATTCAAAATGACCTGGATAGATTGGAGAGCTGGGCCAAAGCTAACAAAATGAAATTCAACAGAGAGAAGTGTAAGGTCCTACACTTAGGTAGAAAAAATGGAATACAGAAATATAGGATGGGGGGCACGTGGCTGGATAGCAGTACATGTGAAAGGGATCTAGGAGTTTTAATAGACCACAAGCTGAACATGAGTCAGCAGTGTGATGCGGCAGCCAAGAAAGCCAATGCAATTCTTGGTTGTATCAATAGGAATATGATGTCTAGATCGAGGGAGGTACTGGTACCACTCTACTCTGCTTTGGTTAGACCTCATCTTGAATACTGTGTCCAGTTCTGGGCACCCCAATTCAAGAAGGACATGGTCAGGCTGGAGCAGGTCCAGAGGAGGGCAACCAAAATGGTGAGGGGCCTGGAAGCCATGCCCTATGAGGATAGACTTAGAGAGCTAGGTATGTTTAGTCTGCAGAAGAGAAGGTTAAGAGGGGACTTGATAGCCATGTTTAAATATTTGAAGGGGTGCCATGTCGAGGAGGGAGCAGGCTTGTTTTCCGCTGCTCCAGAGACTAGGACAAGGAGCAATGGATTCAAGCTGCAGGAAAGGAGATTCCACCTGAACCTCAGGAAGAATTTCCTGACAGTCAGGGCTGTCCGGCAGTGCAATCTGCTGCCTCGGAGTGTGGTGGAGTCTCCTTCTTTGGAGGTTTTCAAGCAGAGGCTGGATGGCCATCTGTCGGGAGTGCTTTGAGGGTGTTCCTGCATGGCAGGGGGTTGGACTGGATGGCCCGTGTGGTCTCTTCCAACTCTACATTTCTATGATTCTATGATTCTATAATAACACCAGTCTCTACCAACTGGAACCAGATTCCAAATGGTGGCTGGGGGGCTGATAGAGCCAATTATTCACAGTATCTCATGAGCCATTCACTGGAATGGCTTGCATATATGCATCTGCCTATGAGCAAACTTCAGCTTAGGAATATCAGGAGTCTAGTGTAGGTCTTAAAATGACTAATGCTAAACAGTCAGGATATAAAGTCATGCCCTGAGACTGGAGAGTAAATGGAAAACACACTGTGGCTTTTGCCGTTAACTATGGGACCTAGAGAAGGGCTTGGAAGTGATGCATTGAAGATAGCAGTGTTGCATATTATCTTTGGGTTACTGGGAGTGTGAGAGTGTTCTTTTTACAATTGGATGACTGGTGGCATTGCTTTCTAGTGTAACATTGGCTTCTTACTTTTCCTTCTTACTTTTAGGGAAATTTTTTGAAATGTTAGGCCAGTTTTTAATTTTTCCCCCCTAAAGATGGAATTTTAAAAGGAAAAAAGAGAGAAAGAGAGAGAACCGAAAAGTAGTGGAAAAGCAATGTGCAATGTAACAAGTAACAGGAAAACTCAAATAACAGTGTGGAAAATTCCTTTTACAACTTTTACCTAAAGCCATTGAGATCCCACAGGCAGCTACAGGGGGCTTAAAAGAACACTCACTTCCGAGTCCTTATAAGTCTGTGACTGCAGAAGCTAAGGGCAAGGATGCTGTCTTCATCCATCAGCCGAAGGAATGAGAACCATCGATTGCTATTCAGTGAAAGAACACCAGTAAGGGAAAAATCCACTTGTCCTGATCTGGATGTAAATGTCACCTTAATTATCCACTACTTTGCTCTGACCTTGAATTGTGGTCATCTGTCTTATCCCTTGGTTCCCCTTTTTTTTGGATGTTGTCTTTTAATTTGGAAACCTGATGGTAAACAAAAAGGTTGCTTTCTTGTTCATGTGAGTGACTTTGGAAAACAATATTTCTTCTAGAGATTAGATAAAAACCAGTAAACAAATAAATACTCCCTGTACATCATGGCTGCATTTTGCTACCCCTGTCTTAAAATTCATCAGTTTAGAATCATAGAATCATAGAATTGGAAGAGACCCCAGGGGCCATCGAGTCCAACCCCCTGCTGTGCTGGAACATACATCAAAGCATTCCCAACAAATGGCCATCCAGCCTCTGCTTAAAAACCTCCAAAGAAGGAGACTCCACCACACTTTGAGGCAGCACATTCCACTGCTGGACAGCTCTGATCATCAGGAAGTTCTTCCTGAGGTTCAGGTGGAATCTCCTTTCCTGCAGCTTGAATCCATGGCTTCTTGTCCTAGTCTCTGGAGTGGCAGAAAACAAGCCCACTCCCTCCTCTACATGACATCCCTTCAAATATTTAAACATGGCTATCATGTCCCCTCTTAACCTTCTCTTCTGCAGACTAAACATACCCAGCTCCCTAAGCTGTTCTTCATAGAGCATGGCTTCCAGACCCTTCACTGTTTTGGTCACCCTCCTCTGGACACACTCCAGCTTGTTGATATCCTTCTTGAATTGAGGTGCCCAGAACTGGGCACAGTATTCCAAATGAGACCGAACCAATGCCGAATAAAGTGGTATCATTACCTCCCTTGATCTTGACACCATAGTCCTATTGATACAACCAAGAATTATGCTGGCTTCCTTTGCTGCCACATCACACTGCTGACTCATGTTCAGCTTGTGATCTACCAAAACCCCTAGACCCTTTCACATGTACTGCTATCCAGCCACGCGTCCCCCATCCTATATTTGTACATTCCATTTTTTCTGCCTAAGTGCAGGACCTTACATTTGTCTCTGTTGAAATTCATTTTGTTAGCTTTGGCCCAGCTCTCCAATCTGTCAAGGTCATTTTGAAATCTGATCCTGTCCTCTGGGGTATTAGCAACCCCTCCCAATTTGTATCATCTGCAAATTTGATGAACATGCCCTCCACTCCTTCATCCAAGTCATTGATGAAGATGTTGAATAGCACTGGGCCCAGGACAGAACCCTGTGGCACCCCACTAGTCACTTCTCTCCAGGATGAAAAGGAGCCATTGGTGAGCACCGTTTGGGTTTGGTTGATCAACCAATTACCAATCCACCTAACAGTAGCCCTGTCCAGCCCACATTTTACTAGCTTCTTTGCAAGAATGTCATGTGGAACTTTCTCAGAGGCCTTACTGAGGTTTAGATATACTACATCTACAGCATTCCTTTCATCTATGAAGCTTGTAACCCTAACATAAAAAGAGATAGGATTAGTCTGGCATGACTTATTTTTGAGAAATCCATGTTGACTTCTCGTGATTACCGTGTTGCTTTCTAAGTAATTACAAACTGACTGTTTAATGATCTGCTCTAGGATCTTTCCTGGTATTGATGTCAGGCTGACTGGGTGATAATTATTTGGGTCCTCTTTTTTCCCCTTCTTGAAGATTGGGTTGACATTTGCCCTCCTCCAGTCTACTGGAACTTCTCCTGTTCTCCAAGAGTTCTGAAAGATTATTGCAAATGATTCAGAAATGACTTCTGCCAGTTCTTTTAATATCCTTGGATGTAATTCATCTGGCCCTGGGGACTTGAATTCATCTAGTTTAGCCAAATATTCCTGTACTACTTCCCTATTTATTCTGTGCTGCATTTCCCTCGCTTCGTCACCTGCTCCCCACAGTCCAGGTTGGGTACTTCTATCCTTTTGGGAGAAAACTGAGGCAAAGAAGATATTGAGTAGTTCTGCCTTCTCACTTCCCCCCGTTATTAATTGGCCGTCTTCTCCATGCAGTGACCCTATCATTTCCTTGTTTTTCCTTTTCCTGCAGACATATCTAAAAAAGCCCTTTTTATTGTTTTTGATGTCTCTGGCAAGCCTGAGTTCATTCCGCGCTTTAGCTTTTCTGACCTTCTCCCTACATCTCCTGGCTATTTGCTTGAATTCGTCTTTGGTGGTTTCACCATTCTTCCAGTTCCTGTACATGTTTCTTTTAACACTTAGCTCAGCTGAGAGTTCTTCAGTCAACCATTCTGGTTTCTTTAGACACCTGCCATTTTTACTCCTTATTGGCACAGTTTTCAATTGTGCCTTCAGTATCTCACTTTTAAGAAACTTCCATCCATCATGAACTCCTTTCTCTTTTAGTATTCTTGACCACAGGATTTCAGCAAGTAACTCCCCAAGTTTAGAGAAATCAGCTTTCTTAAAGTTTAGGGTGTGTGTCTGGCTACACTTGGCTTCTCCTTCCCACTGAATGACAAACTCCAAAAGAGCATGGTCACTCCCTCCTAAGGATCCCACCACCTCCACCTCATCAACTAGGTCATCCCTGTTGGTCAGGATCAGATCTAAAATAGCCGATCCCGTTGTCGCCTCTTCCACCTTCTGGACCATGAAGGCAGATTTAAAATAGGACCTGTATTGACTAGGGCCCCCCCCCCCCCAATTTTGCATCCTCCAAAGATATTGGTGTAGAACTTTCATCACAGACATGCTGGGTGGAGGACATAGGATTTATAATCAAATACATCTGGATTTGCGGAAGTGTGGTATACACTTTTGAAGATAGGATGGAAATTGTATGTTGCTTTGATAGACCTTACTGCCCAGTGGCCTCCCTGCCTGAGCTGGATGAGATGAGTTCAGATGTAATGTTGGAGAACTGCAGGACTGTGGTTCTGGAGGACTTCAACATCCGTTCATCATAAGGTTGTCTCAGTCCATCATTGGTCCAACACATGTGGAAGAGCATAACTTAGACTTGATTGCTGCTATTGGATGTGGATGGAGGACAGTCTGTTTTTTGTGGGGAGGGTGTTATATAACAACCATGTTGTCATGGTCAGATCATTTGTGAAGTTGGGTTTGGCAGTAGCAGAACTTCCCTTTAGAGGTGGAGAACTGATTAAGATGGGTCTACCCCCAGACTTATGGATGCTCTGTGGAATTTTCTGTTAGACAAGGCTAGTGATTCTGTCAAAGCCTTGGTCTCATTATGGAATGGTGAGTTGGAAAGGGTCATTGAAGCAATTGCCCCAAGTGCCCAATCAAATTCTATAGTGTGTCTTGCTTTACAAAAGATCTACAGACAGTGAAGGAGGCTGGATGAAGGCTAAAGTGCAAGTGGCAGACTGCTACTTCTCTATTCCCTTCCACGTGCTTGCGAGGCCCCCGGGCAAGCACACATACAAGCTTGGCCCGTTAATGGCCGTAATATTCCTGGACAATACAGGCAGGCCAGAAAATAGCTGACTCGCTGCTTTAGGAGACCTCCAGGCAAGTACTCTAATTAGGTATGCACACAGCTTACAAAAGAGCCTCTGCCCCGCGCTGGCAGCTTGATGGGTAAACTATACAATACCCAAGTACTCTGTATTTGCATACTGGCTACTCTGTTGAGAACCTCTGCGATAACTCAGTCATTCAGATTCTGACCTTTCAGAGGCTTTGTCTCCAACTCCAAATCTATTGTTTTCCCCCAAGTACGGCATAGCCTGCAGTCACATTCTCCTTATAAAAACCCTTGATTCCGAGACCTTCCTTGGATCGCTCCCGAGTTTCATCCTGCCTTGTTGCTGCTTTGCTTGGCGAGCCTCCCCTCAGCTCCACGTGCTGAGCTACATCGCACCCCAGCCTCGCTCTCTATTTTTCCGGGCTTCAGGACAGGTGAAGTATCACCCAAACCAGCAACTCCTCTAAAAATCCCTCTATACCACTCCAACCTTTATTTCTTTAGTTATCTTGTGTGAGTGTGTTGCATACACTGTTTTGCTTGTGTTTTTAATAAAACATCATTTGTTGCTTCAACTTCTGTGTGCTCCTTGACTCGACCCGACCCCGTAGACATAGGGTTCAAGATCTCGCTACGTTACCCTGCCTCTCGTAATGCTAAGCAGTGCTCTGAGCTAATTTTCCCCACCTTTAGTTGAGCACGTTTTGGTGTCCCTCCAGGGACCCCCAGTACACAGGGTAACACAGAGGTCACAGAGCAAATATGACCCAAAATTAGCAAAGATGTTTTGTTGTGCCTACTATGTGGCAGTGAAGGTTGCAAAAAGAACTTATCATTCTTACTTTCTGTCATCACCACACTGTCCAGCAGAGCTTCTTTGACTGATGAAGAGCCTATTTGGGTTGGACTCTGAGAGCCCAGGATTAGAACCCTTGGTTGCCTGCTGTGATAAATTTGGCAGGCACTTCGAGCAGAAAATTATTTGTATTTATTCAGACCTAATGCCACAGTTATTGCAGAGTCTAGGGAGGTATCTGTCTGGTCAGTTTCTTGGGATTAGTTTCAGGTGTTGCAGCCTGATGAAGCGGACAAGACACTTGAATTGGTCTGTCCCACCACATGTAGTCTTGACCCTTGCCCGTCTTGGCTCTTAAAATCTAGCAGATGTTGATTGATTGGGTGGGTCCAAGGGATGGTATATGCCTCAGTGTCAGGGATTCCAGGCAGGGAACCCTGGGAAAATGATCAGCCCACTGCAGAGATGTTGCATCATGCTCCAGCTGTGGGTAATTGCAAGGTTGCATAAGAAACTGGGGTCGTGTGCAGATGGTAGAGGGAGGTGCGCAAACCTCTACCTGATTGGTTGTAAATATGTATATAAGAAAGCAATCCCCAGTATGTATTTGTCTGTTGACCAAACCGGTGTCTGGCGCAAACCTTTGTCCGTCTGTTCCATGTTGTGTACATAATGGAACTTTGTAGCAAGATAAAAGTGCCTCCTGTTTGGAAGAAACTCCTCCATGTGTGAATATCCTTACTAGGGAACAAGGCTGCTGCTGTTGGCTCGCTGTCCTCTGGCTTTTCCGCTGCATCTCTGTGGGGCTGAAACTCCTATCATCCCCCAACACTCAGTGCATCAGAGGGGAGTGCTTACTGCCTTGAAGGCAGTTGTAGTGCACCCTCTCCTAAAGAGGACCTTCCTGGACCCAGAGGTATATGAGACTTACTGCCCTATCACTAATATCCTCCATTTGAACAAGCTGCTTGAACAGGAGCTGGCCGGGCTGCCTCAGATATTCTTGGAGGAAATAGATTATCTGGGCCCACTTCAGTCTGGTTTCAGGCCGGGATACAGTCTTGGTTACTCTGACTGATAACCTTCTGAGGGGGAAAGATAGTTGATCCTCCTGGATCTCTCAGCAGCTTTTGATACCACTGATCTTGGTCTCTTACTGGCCGATGGGAGTAGGAGGCACTGTTTTATAGTGCTTCTGCTCTTATCTGCAAAGTCAGTTCCAGAGAATGGAATGGCAGAATCCTGCTCAGCCCCATGGCCATTGTGCTGTGGGGTGCCACAGGATTCACTCCTGTCTCCCATGCTGTTTAACATCTCTATGGGGCCACTAGGAGAGGTCGTTGGGAGTTTTGAGGTTGGGTGTCATCAGTATGCTGACAACACTCAGCTCTATTTCTTCTTGTTATCAAAGTCAGTTGCAGCTGTGGAAATGCTGGAGCAGTGTCTGGGTGCTGTAATGGGCTGAATCAGGGTGAATAAATTGAAGCTAAATCCTGATAAAGATGGAGGCTCTGTGGGTTGGTGGTTCTTGACTCCAGAAATTGAGTAGGTTACCTGGCCTGAACTCTTCCTGAAGGAGTTTGAGAGTTTGGGAGTAGTCCTAGATCCATGCTTGTCACTGGAGGCCCTGATACAGAGCGCTCAGAGTGCTTGGAACCAGTTTCAACTGGCCTGCCAGCTACAGCCTTTCCTGGACAGGGATAAATTAGCAACAGTTGTCCATGCGGTGGCAACTTCCCGGTTAGGCTACTGCAGTGCAATCTACATGGGGCTGCCCTTGAAGACGAGTTGGAAACTGAAGCTAATGCAAAATGCAACAGCTAGACTTCTCACTGGAATTCCATTCAGATATCATATGACACCTGTTCTGAAGGAATTGCATTGGCTACCAACGTATCTCCATTCTGATTTCAAGGTGCTGGCAGTAAAGCCCCAAAAGCCCCAAATGGCTTGAGACGCTGATACTTGAGGGAGCGCCTCTCTCTATGTATGCCTACCCAAGAATTGAGATCTATTGGAGGGTTCCTACTTCGTGTCTCATCAGTAGGAGAAATACATTGTGGGAGGACATGGGAGAGGGCTTTTTCCATGGTGGCACCTTGGTTGTGGAACTGCCTCTCTCTGGAAGCCTGATTGACACCAATGTTAGAATCACTCTGGCACCAAGTTAAAACCTGGCTTTTTATTAAAGCCTTTGGGCCAAACTGATTTTATCCAGGTTGCATATATTATTCATAATTGTTTTAACCAATTTTAAACTGTCTGTTTTTAAATTGAAAAACTATTTAACATATTTTTAATATTTCAAATTTTTGTAATTATTTATGGTTTTAAGTTTATTTCATTGTAAGCTGCCATGAGATCTTTGGATAAAGAGTCAGATATAAATAACTGAATAAATACATAAATAGAGATAAATAAATGGAAAGGCTGGATTTTCCAAAATGTTGCACATGGATTGGTTGCTTCCCCTTCTTGCTATCTTTAGGTCAAAGTAAGAAATAGTAACACACACAATGAGCAGGACTCATCTGTGCATTCATGCTTTGTTCCTTAGAATATACCAAACAGGTCTTCCAGGCCTTACAGTTCTTACCCTGCTCACAAAAATACAGTTGATAGCCAGCATATTTTGCTTCTGTTTGTGTGCAAATGGCTTATTTCCCCTCACTTCCCGACTGGATTGCTTTGTAACAGATGGAAGTAATATAAACTGAAAGATCTGTGACTTTCTCTCAGAAAAATGATTTGCTGACTTGAGAGAAAAAGACCTTGTCTGGAGATCATCAAGGACTAACCATTAATGTATGACTTTGAGAACTGTATTAGCATGGAACAGTAATGCCATTATTTTTATGACAGAGCTGACTCAACACATGTTTTGTTTATGGCCATCTGACTATAAAATCAGATCATAACTTTCAAAGAATCAAATCTAGTTTTAGTTTGTTTTATGTCCTGTACATTCAAAGAAAGTAAATTTGCAGCATAATACACAACTCAGGATGGATTTAAGCTGAGTTCAATTGCAGTTATATGCACACATACTTGAGAGGAAGCCCCACTGAAGTCAGTGAGACTTGCCCCTGGGTAGACCTATATAGAGTTCTTTTGTTATCATATGATTTCACTGTATTGTACTCAAAATATGATTGGTTAAAATAAAGAGAAAATTCTGTTTCCAAGAAAATGTGTTGGGGGATGCTGCTGTTGCTGACTAATTCAACAGACCAGGAAGAAGGCATGCAAAGCGTTTCCTCATTCCACCTAGAAATGCAGTGTGTTGTTTTCACCTTCCACAACATTCTCTTGTTGGAATGAAACTTCTGATTTAATTAGTCTCATTATCTGAACTAACATTATGAGTACTTTCTGCTTTTTTTCCCCACCTTTCATTTGTATTTTCTTCATGGATATCTAAAAGCTCTAGATCAGCTTGGATTGTGAGAAACTTCACTATCCTTTCATGGGTCAATTTATTACTGCATTTGGGGTAGTCCCTGACATAGACCAGTTTCTTCCACATGCTGTAGAAGATCATGCAAAACCCTTGACACCATGTAGCATGAGGATACACTTGGCAGAATCATAGATTACATTCCTGAACTAAATATTCCTGAAGGGTTTCTCAGTTTTGCAGTATAGGAACACTTTGTTCCAGCATCAGGTGCTTAGTACACTTCAAAGTCATTTTGGGTGGAAAGCTTGATGTCAGCAAAGGTCACATAGGCAGGATATTCTTCTTTTAAGATATTCAGTAAGGTTTATATGCAGGTTCTGCTGCTTAGATTTGGTTTATTCTTTTTTGCTTTTTAAAAAGATCTTGTGACCCATCTTGAACATTTTAGATGGGAAAGACAAACATTCAGATAAATACAAAAATATTTAGAGCTGCTGAAGTGGGACGAATGTCCAACTCTGCTACTATTTCAGTGTCATCCCCTGGTGCATTGCTATCAGTCCTTTATAGCCATTTCTGCACTACACTCTTATAGCATGATTATTCCACTTTCAACATCCTATGGATCCTGGGGTTTGCAGTTTAGGGAGGGGCTGAAATGACCTATGTCCACCTTTCTCAGAAGAAACAGTTTTTCACTGCTACTTGTGTACACCACAAAATCAGTAAGACCTGAGAAAAAGCATTTCCCAAAACCAGCTTGGTTGTGTTTCTTTAGGTGTAATATTCAAGGCAGTCCACTGATTGCTGCACTGACAGTGTAACACTGTATAGCTTGTAAAAACACAACAGGTGCACAGGAGATACACTGAGCCAGGCTGTATCCATCCCCCCTTCTAGTGCCTATTGATGGGAGAGTTTGATCCAATACAAAGGAACTGTGTCTGGTTTTGTGAGTGAGCCGCAGAAATCGACTCGCAGGAGAAACTGAAAGGTCACTTTTCCACCTGGGATACTGCACTGCAGTGAATTTGATGAAGCCTTGTCTGTGATTGCTGTTTTTGCAATTGGCAATTAATGGCTAAATTTAAAACAGTTTAACTGCTAAATGGTGTGTTGTAATAAACACAACCTCATGATATGAAATGGGAGTAAACGGTAGGTTGCTACTGCTGCAGTGGAACCCAATTTAACTGTTTCACCTCCAAGGACATCAAGTACAGGCTCAACATCATAAGGTGTCCTGGGATTTGCAATTTAAGGAGGAGTATTTAGAATACTCTGCCAGAGAACCTTAGTGCCTCACCATACTATAAACCCCAGGATTCCATAGGATGTAATCTTGGCAGCTAAAGTGAAATCATGAAATCATAGTGCTCTAACTGTGTTGTGTGGAAGTACCTCATGAGTGACAATTCGCTTTTTTAATAGATTGCAGGGCATTCTTAAATATAAAAGTGCCCATTTTGCAAAAGCAGAAAAGTTCCAACCATTTCCAATTTTCTGCTTTGTTTCTTGGCAGTCTGTGTCCCTTTGCAAAAAGGGGCATGTTCTCAGGGTAGAACACTGACTTCTGGGCTCAATGAAGTTGCCACTCATGCTGTATAGAAATGAAAGGAATATGATTCATAAGACATGCTATGTGCTAACTCACAGTTATGGTCTGATCAACCCAATTTATCTCTCCCCCCATCATGTTGTTACAACGGGGATTTAGACTGGTCCTGATTTTTTTTTTCTGATTTGATTTATGCATGTCAAATGGAAATCGTTCTTTCTGGATAGGATTGCTTGTTTGCCCAAATAAATGACCCATCAAGCCCAGAGTCTGCCTTTGATATGTGGGAACCATTACCCAAATCCTGCTAGAAGAGATGTGAAGTGTCTTTTCTTCTGCCTGTTCCTGGATTACTTCTCCCTTACCTGCATGAATTCAGTGAAAAATTAGCTTTCTGTCTCACAGCTCTGAAACAGAAATCCATAATTTTCTCTAGGGGCACACAGACAAAGACCTTGGGATTGGTGAGAAATGACGTCTCCTGCCTTTTTTTCCTTAGGAAAAAAAAGAGAGAGATTTTTGTCTTTCACATAGAGTTGTCTGGTAACAAATTTGCCCTTGACTTATCTTTGTGGCTGGCTTGGAATGTCACTGATGAATGCACTGGCACTGTGTTCTTGGATTTGGCTGCTTTATGACACCAGAAGGAATGAGCGCTACATAACAGCCCTACACAAGATTCTATGGCTCTTTTGAAACTGTTTTTCATCTACTTTTGCCATATTAGCTTGCTTGCACTTATGCTGAATTCTGTTCATTTGTTTGGTGAAAGATGTAATTTGTTTGAAACACTTCTAATATTTTACCAGATGTTTCCAGATATATTTTGCACGTTTTGTTTGGTTTGGAATCTTAAAGGCAAATATTATAGAATCATAGAATCATAGAGTTGGAAGAAACCACAGGGGCCATCCAGTCCAACCCCCTGCTATGCAGGAACATGCATCAAAGCACTCCCAACAGATGGCCATCCAGCCTCTGCTTAAAAGCCTCCAAAGAAGGAGACTCCACCTCACTCTGAGGCAGCATATTCCACTGCCGGACAGCTCTGACCGTCAGGAAGTTCTTCCTGAGGTTCAGGTAGTCTCTGGAGCAGTGGAAAACAAGTCTACTTCCTTCCTCAACATGACATCCCTTCAAATATTTAAACATGGCTATCATGTCTCCTCTTAACTTTCTCTTCTGCAGACTAAACATACCCAGCTCCCTAAGCTGCTCCTCATAGGGCATGGCTTCCAGACTCTTCACCATTTTGGTCACCCTCCTCTGGACACGTTCCAGCTTATCAATATCCTTCTTGAATTGAGGTGCCCAGAACTGGACGCAGTATTCCAAGTGAGGTCTAACCAATGCAGAATAGAGTGGTACCATTACCTCCCTTGATCTAGACACCACTATACTATTATACTATTATACTTCTATTTATCTTCATTAAGGTACAAAGAAACATAGCACAAATCTCTAAAATAAATAAATCACCAGCTATTAACAGAATAGTAAAAAAAAAAAATCTTCCAGCCTCAATTTCAGCACTTCAGTTTAAAATGTCTGAGAGAATGGAAATGGTCTCTGAATAAATTCTAACAATGAGGTATCCCAGCAGACATCCCAGGAGCTTCTGTGGTGCCAGTACTGACAAAGTTTTGCCCTGAATCCCAAGAGATATTGGTCCTGGCAGACAAGGGACCTGGAATAACACTTCACCAGCAGGCTCCCCACTCTCTGTCCCAAATGGAGAAGCTTACAGGGATAGCTCTAAAATACCTAAGTGATAACATACTGTGGCCATGCATTGCCAAATAGCATTACAGAAGGTTATAGGGTGATCTCAGCAATTTGATGATCTCAACAGAGGTTGGAAATCTTGGTGTCTTGGACTATAACACCTAGAATCATGGGCAGGAACTTTTCCAAAAGTCCAAATCTCAAAGAAATGAAAGGTTGCTACTCCCAGAATAAGCCTTCTCTGCATAAAATCTGAGGTTTGCCATGGACAAAGACACAGAAGTTGAAATGGGTTTATGCTTTGTTTGTTACTCCTGTCCTATAACCAATGCCAGGCCTTCAGTCTGGGCCAGGAAGATGGGGCTCAGTTGTATATTAATAGACACGTGACAAGTACATACACTCAGTTTTCTGTGTTCCCAGTTCAGTGTATTACCATTGGATTGACAGTGAAGAAAGACGAAACTGCAGCAAAAAGACATACTGCAGAATTCACTCAAATACCTCTCTTTCCATTATGTGGGTTACAGCATAATCCTTAATTCTGCCCATTTGCCAGAAAGAAACTCAGAAGGTCTGTTCAGGCTTTGCAGGTGTTAGCCAACTTGCAAAACTGAGTTACAGTGAATTAGCCCCCCTCCACCCCCAGCACTGCTAATTCCTTCTGCGCATGCAAAAGAGGAAAGAGAGTCATGTCTGATTTTGAGAATATTCCAAGTTTGCACAGGAAATAATTGTAACTAAAAATTGAACATGTGCTAGTCACACTTCAGAGGGCTGGTTGCCTAATTATGCAGAATGTTCATTGATTTCATTGGATGTCTTTTTGCCGTCTTTGAAAATAAAATGGGTGTTTGCTTTAATCTGGAGTTACAGACCTGTCATTCAGTTCATTTGGCACAAAAATGGAACATTCCATCCTAGAGTTTTAGTAATGAGCCACATGTCCCTTTGGCATCAAGACTTCTCTGTCCAATTTACTATGAAGGATTAGAGATGAAAGATCATCACACTCACTATACCAGCAAGTGGTGTTATCAGCAGCAACAAGCAAAAATAAATACACGCATAAAATTTGATATTAAACAAACTCCTGGAAGAATGGGACTTTCTATAAAAGATTTGTAGCCCTTTGAATTTAGTGCCACATAATAACTTAGAAGTGACATTCAATATGATTTATGCTCTCGACAATATACTGTGTATTCCCAAGAGTATCATTAGCATTGTTGGCAACTGACAGGTTTCTGCATTCAGGCTCCATCTAATCTTTGAGTTCTTGTGTCTGATATTGAAAGCGTTTATTCAAATACAGCTGGCCCTTTTCCACATTTGCTAGGGTTAGGGGTGCAGGACCCTTGCAAAAAATGGGAAAATGCAAATATCAAAATTTGTGTCTGTGGGAAGGGGACCAAGGCATGGTGGGGAGAGCAGGCACCCAGTGTCCAAACCAGGTCAGGGAAAGGAGAGGGAAGAGGAGTGGGTCAGCACGGTGGCCCTGTATTTCCTCTCTCAACTGATCTTCTTCCTTGAGTGTTGGTGGGGACATTGGGAGAAGGTTTGTGGTGCTGAGAAACTGGGCTGTGAACCATCCTTAGCCGGCCAGGCAACAGCTAGTAGAGAAGAAGAAGGACCAGAGATGGGTTTTTAAAGGGCTACATGACCTGCCTGATCTGAGCTATTCAGAAGGGAGGTTTCCCTGGAAAAGAAGTGGCTGAGGCAGTGGGCAGGGGGCAGAGAAACTTGCAAACAATCAAATCTGTGAAAGTCAAACCCGCAAATGTGAAGTGCTGACTGTATTTTTTAGCACAGGGTATGGGCTTTCCCAACGTGCCTTCATAGGATAATAATGTTAATAGCCTAGTAATAATTTGCAATATGCAAATTTTTATCCATAAAAAAAATGGCAAAACCCATACTTAAAGTTAAAAAACAGCAAGCACTGGAGTTCTAAAGAAGTCTTCAGAACAGATTTTAAGCAAAGCAGGAGGCATGGGGAAGAGAAGAAAGCTTGTATAATGTAGTAGCCTCAAACAGGGCCAGCCCTACCAGTAGGCAGAGTGAAAGAGCTGGCCTTTTCATTGCAGTATCGTTAATTAGGCACTCAAAATCAGTTTGCCTTGCAAGTTCATCCTGCACAGGCAAATATATTTTGATGGCTTAACTGTGCTTTCCCCATTGTAGAACACTAGCAACTGTTGATGAATGCTAGCTTGTTGCAACTATCATTAGTTTCTGCCAGTCACTTACAAAAAGTTGATTAGGCTATGGACACTGCACACTGAAAGTTAGTGGCAAGAAGCTTAGTTACATGGAAACTTCATTTAATGATGTAAGTGGAGTAGGTCATATTCTTTTCCAAAAATAAACTGGTGCAACACTGCAAAAGGAAACCCAGATATGTGTGACAGTTGTGAAGTAGCAATAGCAACAAAAGCATGTGTATTTCTATATCGCTTATCAGCTAAGTGCTCTCTAAGCGGTTTACAGTGTGTTAGCTAATTGCCCCCAACAAGCTGAGTACTCATTTTACCGACCTGCAGAAGGATGGAAGGCTGAGTCAACCTGGAACCCTGCAGGATCGAACTCACAAAGTTGTGGCTGCAGTACTGGCATTTAACCACTGCGCCACCAGGGCTCCTTTAGATTTTCAGAAGGTTTTTGAAGTTTTCAAAGCTGTAGTGTCATATTTTAGGAGCAAATGTGTAAAGCGATTGTTTTTTGTTTGTTTTTTGTTTTTAAAGAATTTTTTATTAATATTTCACACACATAAAAACAGAATGGATATACATCTATTGATGGATATATCCACCTCCCCCCACCACTTCCATATTTATGTTCCCCAGTTGAAATCTACCTTATTTTCTATTTACAGAAGAGAAAAGAAAAGAAGATTCCTGTTTTCATCCTATCATACATTTATCTTTTTAACCAATCCACTACTCCTTTCCGTTCCCTTTCAAAGTTCTGGATAGGTTTATTTTTCAAGGATTTTTCTAATTTTTCAGACTCTACCGTATCCAGGACTTTTAATTTCCATGCTTCTAAATTAACTTTATTTTCTTTCCAATATTGAGCATATGTCAACCTCGCTGCCGTTATCAAATACAACAATATCTTCTGATGTCTTCTTATCTCCCTATTCTGACTAAAGCAGTTGTTATTGGTCACTTCGGATCTGTGCATTGATGTACAGATGACATTATCCAAAGTTGATTCAAAACTATGACTGAATTAGACCATTTATCAAGGGGCCACAAATCCTACCATAAACTGGGCCACTGCAGCAGGTCTGAAGGCCTTTTTTCTGGGTCTGGGAAAGAAGTGGTTGGAATTCTACTTTTGGGCTATTTCTGCACTAGACTGTTATAGCGTGATTATTCTACTTTCAACATGCTATGGAATCCTGGGGAATCTTCAAAGGCTTCTCCCTAAACTGCAAACCCCAGGATTCCATAGGAAGTTGAAAGTAGAATAATCACACTGTAACAGTCTAGTGTTGAAATGGCCCTGGTTTGAAAAACAGATATATTTTTATGTAAATTCCCACTCCTCTAGGCTTCCAGATGTCGTGTTGCCAGGTAGTCTGGAAGGGTTGACAACCACAGAAAGAGCTGAGGAGTGGCACATCTGAACCCAGGTCCTACTTTCCCCACTCTTGTGAAGCTGCAACCCTTGCTCCCATTGTCTTATTTTCTATCATACACCTTTCCTTCTTCTCTATGCACAAAGAATTCTGGGACTTGTAGTTCTTGATAGAATTGACTATGACCATTTCCACATGATGTTGCGATCCCATGACGGGGACGCATTGCTGCCAGTCCGCAAGTCATGCTTTCGCATGACATTGTCATGGTCCCACTGCCAACACAACCTCACCCATAGCAATCATGGGATATTCCATTACTGGTAATGGCCGCCAATGGTGTGATGCTCCTGTTGCCGGTGGTTGTACAGAAACAGCAGAAGCGCGATCTACGTGCTTCCTTCCCCAGTACAACACAGGAAGTGGCCAGCTGCGCTATGGAAAGAAGAAGCATGTCCCTCACACTACCCATCCACAGGCAGCTAGCCAGATGTGGAGGGGAGCATTCAGGTCGTGGTCCCATCCCAGCAATGGCACTGCCAGGATTGCAACAGGATGGCAGTGGAAAACGGTAAGGGGTGGAAAGGGCCTTAGTCAAAGACAAAAAAAAAAACAAAACCCAAACCCTCTGTTTCTCAGTCTGATATAATCACATTCTTTCTATTCTAGAAAAGCGAGTTACATCAGGGCTGAGTGAAGAGGGTCCAGTTTAGAATATTGCTTGAAACTCTTCTAATACTTCTTTTGATTGGCTCCAGGAGATCTCACAAGATCATGGGCCCTTTCACACTACACAATTATAATACTGCGATACTACTGTAACAGTCGTGGCTGCATCCTATGGAATCTTGGGGTTAGAAGTTTGAATTCGAAATACCCTGTTCTAAACTGCAAATCTCAGAAGTCTACAGGATGGATCCATGACAATTAAAGCAGAATTATAGTGCTGTCATTTTCTAGTGTGAAAGGGAATCTGGACAATAAATGTATAAAAACTTCATATAAATATTCTTTGGAGTGATCTCTGATTTATCCTCAATTTTTCTTTCTCGTAGTAATGGGGACGTGGACAAGGCCAAGCCTCTTGGCATTTTGGGGCTTCTAAAAGTTCCAATCCCAGGAAAATGTACACTTTTTCTCTTCTTTCATCTCCATGTGTGGGCTTTGCCTGGTTGTTATGCTGTGTAAATTCATCAGGTTCATAATGCTCAGTGATCATAATGTCACATCCTTTACTCTTTCAAGGCTGCCATGGAGGGGGTGGGGTAGGGAATGAAGGGTAAAGGAAGAGGCCCAAGAAGTTCTTTGCCAACTCTGGTTTAAAATCCAATGGGATTTGGTTCTGTGTAGGATGACCGCAAAAGTCCTTTTATGCAGCATTTTTCTGTTTCCTTTTTCTGTGAAATGGAGCCCCCTAGAGGCTGCCATAGTAATTATCCTTGTAAACAGAACAAGATTGTTCTTCTCTTCCTGTCTTTAATGAAGTTCACGCCACACAGTAACAAACCATGGATGTAATTTGGAGAGCTGCCTTCTTGGCAACTGAAACCACTTTGGAAGAGGAAAATACCTTGACAGGTGCACACGCTTACCTAGATCTCTAAGCCCAGTCCAGATGACTGCACTGCAGGAGAGCTCTCCAAACAGATTGCCCTAACTTTGTGCTACATAAGAAAGTACCTGGGATTAGCATACTTTGGGTGTTCACTGCAAACGTTCCTCTTTTTTTTTTTCATTTTTATTGATTGGGGAATCAATTCATGCTAGGGAGAAGCAGGTGGAGTATGGACTATTGAAGTATGAAAGCTATAGCCACATAAATACTTCAAACATACTTTGGAACAGAACTTGGAAAAATTACTTTTTCAAATTCCCAACTCTCAGAGTCCTCTGGAGAAATGATTGTGGTATGGGCTAAGTCATGGCAGGGTGGCTAAGGGATTCTGGAGCTGGAGTAAAGAAATTAACTTTTTCAACTTCTAGTTTGGTGTTATGTGAAACAACCACAGGCTCAGGTGTTCCTTCTGCCCTCTTTTCATTCTCTTCCTGTGTACTGCTCTGTTCTTTCTCTCCCTTCATCTTTTACATCAAGGTCATTGTTTACTGTTACAAATAAACAAGAAAGCTGTGGTTTCCATTTGCTCTGCAAACTAAGAGGGTAAATCAGGTTGATGGTGGCTTGGTGGGCAAATGGAAACTCTTGCTTGATTATTAAAATGTAACACCTAACTATTACTTGTCAGAAACCATGGAGAAAGGTAAGATTTTACAGTTCATGGAGAGAAAAGGAACAAGGAGGAACGGAGTGCATGACCCAGAAGCTTATACACGACTTTTTGGCATTCACAGACCATTGTCTTGCTGCCTTGAAAAAAAAACAAAACAAAAACAGACTTGTTTCTCAGTGAATGTACGCCAGCTTTATCAATTTATTTCGAAAAAAAATACATTTTGTTCCTTTAGACATTTTTTTTTAAATTAAGGAATAAAGAAGTGTATGCTTTGCAAGCTTAACTATTTTTATATATTTGAGACTGTATTACTTCTAAAAAAATGTTTCAAATAAAAGAAGAAGATAAAGAAAGAAAAATTACTGTTATTCGTGCCTGTACTTATACCAAGTACAGCAGGCTTCAGCTTATAGGTGAGATTTTACTGTGTTCTCTACTGTATGTCTTCTGTTTTTGAGGCAGGATTGTAGCCTTGCTCTCAAGGTGAAGAGTGAGAAGGGTTGGAGTAGGCTATAGACAAAACTTTTCACAATGCGGAGTCTGGTCTTAGGCCATTTCCGCACTAGACTGTTATAGTGCTATTGTTCCACTTTCAACATCCTATGGAATCCTGAGGTTTGCAGTTTAGGAAGAGGCCCTTAGTGTAACACTAAGATAACTGTAACACTTAGATAACAATGTTCATTGAACTATTGGGATTCTTAATTATGGAAAATACAAACAGAGTAAATGCATAAATAACTGGGCAATAGCATTCTGGTAATGCAGAACTGGTGAACTTACTCTCAATCTCCTTTCCTAGAAAAGGTTTGTGACTACAGATTTTGTGTTAAAATCTAAATGATTCCACCTTTTCACTAGTCTTTATAGAACTAGTTCTTTTTTGGAAGAAGCTAAATTATAATTGTGGGGCCTAAGTACCGTAAAGACACCAGATCCTGTTTGATCTTGGAAGCTAAGCAAGGTCAGCCCTGGTTAGTAGTTGGATAGGAGACTGTCAATGCATACCAGGTGCTGTGGGCTATATTTTCGAGGAAGGAACTGGCAAAATCACCTCTGCATACTCCTTGCCTAAAAAAACTCTGTGAAATCCATGATGTCACCATAAGTTGACAGGTGACCTGAAGGCACATACAAGCACACACAAATTATACTGAAGGAGCTGGTGAGGTTGTGTTCCCAACGAGTCACTTTGAACACACAGGTACAGTTGTGATAATCCACCAGCGAAGACTCCTGTCATTTTGCTTGTGAAGCACTGTCTCTGTGTGTACAAGTCAGTTCTTGCACTGTTCGAGACCATGTGTTTATGACATGGAATTGGTCCCCTGTTTAGAATTGGAAGGGTCAGAGAGGAGCAAACACTGGACTGTCAGAAACTCCTTAATGAAAACTAGCTAAGGAGAACATTTCCACATAGAATCACGGAAACTAATGGAAACCAGTGACCTTGAAACCAGTGACCTTTGAACTTTAGCAAGTTAACTGCCTGGCTATTTACAAGTATGCAAAATAAATTTAATGAGTTTAGATGCCAGATGCAAATGCCAAAAGGCAAAGTGTTTCTTTTTCAGGATGTATTTCTTCCCTGAAGTCAAATATAACTGCCATATGGAAAACTATGGTTTGGTCCAGCAACAGTTCTTAACAGTTGTTTAATATCAGTTCTCTGATAAGGGACATTTTAACCTAATTTTGGGTCATGGTTCTAATTTTCATTGCACAAACATCAAATAACCCCACCCTCTATATTTATGTGGGATGGGAAACCTATGGCCTGAACTGTACGTGATGGCAAGCAAGAACCACTGTGTATAATATGTAAGCCAGTTGTTATGCTGGAGATGTCAAAAAGGCAGCTAAAAATCACAAAGGCCTCCTTGGCCTTTGGTGTTCAGCAAAAGTCTGGGAAGTCTGACCATTGTTTTCTGCTCAAAGCTGGACTTGGATACTGGAGGACGTGACTTTCAAGAAAGAAGATACAGGTGTGTGGAAGGGTTCACTTCCTTGCCCCTCCATTTTTCCACTGGAACCCACCCAGATGTTCTTCCTCTGTTAGGGTTCCCAAATGCATGGTTGCTGTGTCAGGCAGTAGATAGTGTGTGTGTTTGTATGGGGAATTAGAGGCAGGCAATGGAAGGGTTAAGGCTCACTCATCCTCTACACACCTTTTGTTGTGCAGAAGAGCTGTCTGAGGTTCTCAGGCCCGTATTTGATTTTGAAAGTATGGCCCTGGCCCTTGGACTCAAGTCTCCTTGTTCTTGAAATAGCAAAGTCACAGACAAAAGTGTTCTCCAAATATTAGGATTAAGTGCAATGGAAATGATTCCTTTGAAAAGAAATTGGTTTGGGAAGCAGGGAAGCTTTGGATAAAAGAACTTGTGTGTTAATGACCTCTTTCTGACCCTCTGTCATCTATTTCCATTGCAACTGGCAAATGACAGCTTGTGTGAAGTTAAAAGGTCAAGCACTGTTCCTTCTATTAACTTGCCTGTGCTTTTCTTTGCATCTGGCTTAACTAAGGAAATACTGTGTTTTGTTTTCTTATACTTGATATGGCGGAAATTTTCTTCTGTCTATTCTTCATCAAACTGAATAAACACTTGACCATTTCTGGATATGGACTGTTACCTCTAGGGGAGGTTCCCATAATTGGTAGCCGTGAACAGTGAGTAGCCAGGTCCTCATTCCTTGTCACCAAAAACAATGTGGCCCTTTTTGCACGGCATTTGCCATGCGAAAGGGACTCCGGAGCATTGTGCAATTGTGAGGAGTGTTTCAGATGATGTCCTCGCAATTGCATGATGCTGCTGGGTCCAGTAGGCGCCAATTGTGCACTATTTCATTTTTGGCTTGTAGCCGAAAATGGCGTGCAATCGCGCATTGCTCCAGAACCCCGTGCACACTTACCATGCGTACAGAGCCTCCGGAGCCACGGTGCCTTTGCTTCCTTCCCCAGTGCAGCCTGAGAAGATGCCCAGCTGCACTGCAGAAGGAAGAGGTGGAGCGCTTTTCAGCTGTGGAGCCGAAGCAGCGGTAACGCGAGAGCCTCTTGCAAGAGGCTGCTTGCATGATCCCTGCGCCCCAGTGCTGAGAAAAGGTAAGTTGCTGAAGGGGCCTGTGGCAGCTATGCAAATTGCAGAGTCTGTGCTGGTCCTACTAGTGTTCCCCCAACCATTGTGCACAATTGTGTAAACTGTAATCAAGTGCACTGCATCAGGACATCCAACTCCAAAGACCTGCTTCTAGTTTGTGGTTCTCTTTCTGTGTCTCTTTCTGGTAGAATGCAGTCTCATATTGAAAGTTCCATAAACATTTCACACCACCGTTGTTGTTTATTATTTCAAATAGTGAAATAAATCCCAGATGACATTACCAAAACCATTTTGTCCCATAATTTTACCAACTGAAACACATCTGAAGGCAGTCCTTTCAAAACTTGGAAATCCCATTTATACCAGAGATAGTAACACAACAAAATAACTAATTGACTGATGGTGAATCCACACACCTTTAGTTCTCATAGAATCATAGAGTTCATAGAATCATAGAGTTGGAAAAGACCCCAGGGGCCATCGAGTCCAACTCCCTGCTATGCAGGAACACTCATCAAAATATTCCCAACAGATGGCCATCCAGCCTCTGCTTAAAAACCTCCAAAGAAGGAGATTCCACCACACTCTGAGGTAGCACATTCCACTGTCGGACAGCTCTGACCAGGAAGTTCTTCCTGAGGTTCAAGTGGAATCTCCTTTCTTTTCCTGCAGCTTGAATCCATTGCTCCTTTTCCTAGTCTCTGCAGTGGCAGAGAACAAACCCGCTCCCTCCTCTACATGACATCCCTTCAAATATTTAAACATGGCTATCCTGTCCCCTCTTAACCTTTTCTTCTGCAGACTAAACATACCCAGCAACCTGAGCTGCTCCTCATAGGGCATGGCTTCCAGACCCTTCACCATTTTGGTTGCCTTCCTCTGGACACGTTCCAGCTTGTCGATATCCTTCCTGAATTGAGGTGCCCAGAACTGGACATTGAAAACAATTGAAAACATTGAAAACAATTTTCTTATCTCCATTCTCAGATATTCTGTAGGAATCTGCATGTAGAAGAAGTGTCCTCAATTGCCAATTATCCCGTTACAACTAGATTAGATGCAGAAATCTGCATGTAGAAGAAGTGTCCTCAGTTGCCAATGATGCTGTTGCAACTAAATTAATGTACTGCCCTATAAGTGGAAGATATTACATTCATCTGTTTGTAAAAACAACTGGGGGCATCCTTCCTTTTGTGCATTTCAGAACCACAAAATAGTTTTGTTTAGGGCTTTGAAACAATTGAATTTATTGTTACTTAGGTTAGGTCATATTGACACGTATCGCTATGGGTCAAGAGCTCTGTGTACCTTTCAGTGCTGATTGTTCCAGTGCCAACGGGAGACCAAAACTGTTGAACCAAGCTAAGCAAGGGAAGTAGCAATGCTGTGGATTATATTTTCACTTGGAGTAGGTTTTTGATGTGCAGAGTTTTGAGGTGGGGTTCATTACCTTGCCTGAGCTGGCAGCAGAAACTGGACAGTCTCTCCTGAATGTTGATTAGCGGAGGGCAGTGAAATTGGGTCGCTGAATACCTAAAGGATTAATGCATCTGCACATTGCAGACTGTCTGAAACTACTATTAGCCTTTAATCTCAGGCGAAGACTATTCATTAGAACTATGTTGCATTTACTAATTAAGTGTGGATAAAATCATTCCAGAACTACACTATATGCCAGTGGCTAATTGAACTTGGCATAGGATTTAGGCTTGTTGCAGATGAAATGTTAAACCACGATTTACCACTGTGGAAATGAGCATGCTTTCACCTCAGTCTTGTGAGTTCCAAACTGTGCTTTCTTCTTTGCCTGCAAAGGGAGGCATGCTAGTTCTTCCATTTGAAATTCTGAATAAACTGCAGTTTCTCATTACATCCGAGTACAATAAACTACAGTTCATTCAAACCAGAATACTAAGCCATGATTTAATTTGATTGTACTTGACTCACTATGGTTTTAGCAAACGGCAGTTTCCCACATTCAGATAAGAAGGAACTGTGGTTTGCTTGAAAGTTTAAATGAAAGTTTGTCCATCATAATGTAGAACTGTGTGATCCTAGTCTGTCTGAAGGGCCTTTAACCTTCAAAGACTAAACACAAAAGTATTTAAAAACTGAAATTCTCTATCTTCACGTTTTAGCTTGAAAAATGTACATTGTTAGTACCTTTTAGAATTTTAGAAAAAAAATCATGTTAATTTTAGTTCTTGACTATGACTAATGATATATTCAATCACCATTTTTGAGGTGGCAGTAACAATGTGAAGCAAAGAGCCAGCATGGTGTAGTGATTTGGGTGTTGAACTGGGACTCTGGGAGACTAGGGTTCAAATCCCTGCTCCACCATGGAAACCCACTGGGTGACCTTGAGCAACTTACTGTCTCTCAGCCTCAGAGGAGGACAATGACAAATCCCTTCTGAACAAATCTTGCCAAGGAAACTCTATGATAGGGTTGCCTTAGGATCGCCATAAGTTAGAAACAACTTGGAGCACACAACAATAGCAGCAGCAGCAGCAGGAACAACAACAACAACAACAACAACAGGGTAATGCTACCATCACCAGCAGTTGACATATTTTCAAATGTACCTCAGTAGTGCAACCCTCTGCTTTCTGGCTCCACTCACATTTTGAATCCTTTGCAAAATCACTGTCTTAATATCTACTATCATGGATTCTTCTATTAGTCCTGTATGTATAAATGACTTCCAACTCACCAACTGTTGGCTCAATAATAACATACAAATTATACTTCTTCTACTTATATCATTATCAGATGCTACTGCATATTAGTAAGAACTAATATAATAACCACTAGTTTTATTTTCAAAACCAAAAATTCACTTTCTCCTCCATAGAATTCATTAAGTAGACAATTTGTCCCAATCTTTCTTAAATTCACCCAAAGATCCTTTTTAATTAAAATAGTTAATTTATCAATTTCTGCTGTGTCTAGCAACTTCATCAGCAAGTCTTCTTGAGATCAAATAGCTATGTCTTTCCGATTCTATTCAAAAAGTATTCTGGCAACTGTAATCACATGTTGAAAAATTCTTCCCAAGTTCTTGTCAATCTGCTTATCTATCAATCCCAGTAGATAAAGTTCAGGTTTCAATTGAATCTTTATCTTCAAGATGTCTTCAATTAATCTGTGTATCATCACCCAGAATTTCTTTGGCTTCTCACAGGTCTACCGCATGTGAAAAAGTCCCTTCTTTTTGCTTACATTTCCAACAAAATCTGAAGAACCTTCACACATTTTAGACAATCATTCTAGTGTTAATGACCATCTCTACATCGTTTTATAGAAATTCTCTCTAAGATCATACTTTAAAGTAAATATCTCTTGAATACATTCTTTCCCATTGTTCTATCTGAATATGATGACCCACATTTTGTGCCCATTTAACCATGTAATCTTTTACTTGCTCATCTTCTGTTTCTGTTTTTAACAATAACTTGTGCATTTTAGCAATTAAATGTTCCTCACTGGCACATAATTTTTCTTCAAATTCAGGTTTAGACTTTCAAAACCATATAAATATGGTAATATGCAACACATTCTTTTGTTTTGTTTTGTTTTTGTGATGTATAATTGGTGTTAAATCAAAACTTTAAAAAAGTCTTTCTGCTTGAGTTCTCAACATTTTAAATATTCCAGCTTTACATTTCCATAATATTATGAGCCAGAGTGGTGAAGTCATTTGAGTGTTGGAGTATGACTCTGGACACCAGGGTTTCGAATCCCTGATTGGCTATGGAAACCCATTGGGTGACCTTCGGCAAGTCATACTCTCTCAGACTCGGAGGAAGGCAAAGACAAATCCTTTCTGAACAAATCATGCCAAGGAAACTCTGTGGCAGGTTTGTCATAGTGTTACCTGTAAGCAGAAATGACTAGAAGGCACACAACAATAACCAACAACAATATTGTCCACTTCTCACCACCACCAGCCCTGTCTGAGAGTGTCATGAGACTGCAATCCTATTCTTGCTGTTGTAGAACAGCATTTAACATAATAGAATTTACTTTCAACCAGATATGTGTAGGATTTACTTCAAGGCTGAAATCATTTGAACACTTAATTTCAAGAAAGCTTCATTGAACTCAGCAGTGCTAAACTTAGATGGGACCGGGCTTCATAATTCCTAAATACTAGTAGAACTGCCTCAGCCCCTCTCTGCTTTTTCATGTCCTTTTTGTCTCACAAACTGCCCACCCCAGAAGTTTAGACTACTGACTGCCTGGGATAGGAAAAGGATTCTGAGTGAAAAGGAAGTGTTCCTGTGAAGTACATACTATACAAATACAAATTTGGATTAAAAGGGTAGGAGTAAATATCCTTGTTGTGAAGTTAATTTGGCTACCTTCTGATATTTCAGGTTTCCAAAATATTTCTTCCAAAGGGTTGCTTCCTGTTTTAGGCCCTTTCCGCACCTTACCATCTTCTGGCACTGGGGTGCGGGGATTGCACAGGCAGCCTCCAGTGAGAGGCTCTCGCATCCGGGGTCCTTCGGCTCCGCACGAGCTGCCTGCTCGCGCGACAGCCCTTCCTCTTCCTTCCGCAGCGCTTCTGCGGGAAGCATGACCAGCGTGACTCAGGAGGCTCCGCACACCAGGGAAGTGCGCGCGGGGCCCGGGAGCAATGCGTCATCACGCACCATTTTCGGCTTGTAGCCGAAAATGAAAAGGTGCGTGATCGGCGTCTGCCAGCCCCTGGAGTGTCACGTGATTGTGAGTGTGTCATGCAGATCGCTCCTCACAATTGCATGATGCTCCAGGCCCTCTTTCGCATGGAAAATGCCATGCGAAAAGGGCCTTAAAGATGTTGGTGACAAACTTACAGTAATGATTCTACAAAGCAATGCCATGACCGAGGACGGGGCTATATTGATGCAACAACTTGGTGAAGTTAAGTTGGTCTGGGCCTTGTGGCAAAATACAATGTATACCACCTTGAATGTTGTTGACAAAATAAAAAATATTATTAATGTAATTAAAATATTTTATTTTACCTTTTATAATGTCATTAAATAGAAATCTACTCTGTGACAAGAACTGTGGAAAACAGGTTTAATGGCTCAGTTGGAAATGGCCTTCCAACGGGCTACAAATGATTGTCGATTTTTGTTGCATGTACATCATCTCTTCTATTAACAATCATGAGGTTTCCCCCCACAGTTCCGTGCACATAGATAATACAAAGGCCTTTGGGTAAATCCTCTGCACTTTATTCTGTTCTTTTATAATTCAAATTATTCCCCCCCCCCATACCTCCAGTGAGATCTCTGACTAATATTACAGAATTAAGGCTCAGATCCTGCTCTTGAGCTAAAGAGTTAAAAGGCTTGAAATCTTCAGCAGGTTATCTTCAGCACTCTTCATGGGCATCAGCCATTATATACCTGTTTGAAGGCTTATTACAGGAAGAGGCTTCTAGTGTCTCAGTGTGAAACTGATGATAAAACAACGTTTGAAATCTCTGCGAAGAAACCTGTGCATTTTGGCCAAAATAAAGTCACCTGAGTTATCGCCCTGAAATTTGTTAGCTAAATCACAGCTCAAGCCCAGCAGTCGGCCAAATTATTATGGCCTCATGTAGATAAAACACAACAGTTTCAGCCTGTGTGGGCATACATACACACCTACCTCTGTGGGTGAAGCGACAGTATGGCTTAATCTGTACCTAACCAAGTAAGCTTTTAGCCTTTAAAAAAGCACACAATGTATTTGAACTTGTCACTACAAGGGGAGAAAAGGCCTGAGAAGCCCACATCTAACAGTACTAATTTCCATGATGGAAAGGTTAAACTGGTAAACATAACCACATTTCTTGTTCACAGAATGCTTCCCTGGATCTGTATGGTGAACGTTATGGGGTAACTATTAGATGGAGGAAACTAAAAGATGGTCTCCATGGTAGAGACCAGTGTGATTGGTCCCTGATGCCTGGTCATATCACATGACAGGGTGGGATGGGGGCTCTTTAAGCCTGACTGCCCCTTCACATGTCTTCTTGGGCTCTGGAATGCCTGTTTAGGGTCCTGCATCCCAGAGGCCAGGGAAGGAGGGCTACCTTTGAGGCTAATGTGGGAATCAGGCTCTCACTTGTAGGGTTCTGCTATCTGGGTGGGAGTCACTGGGTTACCTTCCAATTATGCCAGACTGAGGAGCAACCTATAAGATTTGGATTGTCTTCAGGGCTGAGGTGTTTTGACCAAGGGAAGGTTGAGGTGGTTGTCATGGGGTTGATACCTGGGCCTCAGCTGGACCCCTCTTGGTTCATTTCCAGGCCAGTAAAACTTAAATAGGTTAGGTCAAATAATATGCCTGTTATTTAACCCAACTTTCTGTGTCTGGTCTCGTTATTTCATGGTTGATCATCAAACTCTTTGGTTGCATTTTCCCCACCTAATTTCTCCCACTTGAAATTCCACCATTTTGTTCACCACTGTTTCGTTTCAGTGTTTTGTTTTTTTTAAAAAACCATATGGATTTTTGGCCTAACAACACCTGGCCACTGAAGAAAGCTCTCTGAATCCTGAACTAGATGAGATATCTGGAGATCCATGATCAGATATCCTGTGTTTTTGTTTTTTAAAAAACAAGTTAAAAGAAACTGCCCTACAGCCACTACCCCAGCGAGATAGGGTAATACTTTGGGAGTCTTGGGGAGAATACAGAGCAAGCTCTAAACTACAAAGTACAGCAAAGCCAGAGGGGAGAAGAAAGGGCCAAAGAGCCGAGACGTCTGTGTTCATCAGTATCGCTTGCACTTATGCTCTCCAAATGTTTTGGATTATAACTCTCATCATCCCCAGACAGCATACAAGGGTGTACTCTTAGCACCAGCAATGCAAGAAAAGTGCATCCTCACACCATGGGCACTTGTACGTATTAGGTTAGCAGCACAAGGAGTGAAGAGGGGTCTGTTGGCTGCCCACACAGCAAGGAATGAGGAAGAGGTATAAACTGGATCTATAATCAGTGCACCAGTCTCCAAATTTCTCCTATGCTCCTTTATTTGAGGGATTTTTCATATGTAGTTAACACTGACAGGTTTGCATCATTGATGATAGTTGTCATCTTTAGGTCCAGAATTTAAGCTGCTTCAACTTGTGCGCAGCTTTGCTGCTTCAAAATGAGTGCATTTTTTTTTTCAACCTTCGTTGCCTGTACACTTTACAGTCTGGGATCCTCCTCACACATCAAAGAATCTAATTCTACTGCTTCCTCTTCTTAATACATTTTTGGGTAGTCTGGGCAATCTCCCAGAATATAATGAGAACCAGATAGGAAACAATACACAGCAAAATTGGTTATTTACAGCTACTTAGAGCATCTTAAAAGGAGTGACATCTTTTCTAGATCCACAGTAGGCAATTAGATGTTTCTTGGGTTTTGTTTTGTTTTATCTGTTTGCCATGTGGTATGAATTGAGTTACAGAGATTACTGGGATTACAAGGTTAGATTTAATAATGAGAGCTTGCAATATTGAAGGCACAAAAATCTGAATAGATACTGTGAGCCTAAGGAGGGATAGATGGCTTTATTTGTGGCTATCTAAGATGGAAAACTGGTTTGCTAAATGGTCTTGTAAGTGATCCTGATCCTTTGGTGCAAACTGACATCAAACTGCAAAAGCGGTTTCCATTCAATTAACTCAGCAGAGGGGAGAGGAGGAGAGGACCTTGCCCTTCCGAGTGGATTTAGACAAAAGCAAACTGCTGCAGCCTCTCCTAGTTTATTTGTTCTGCGTCATTAATAACTTTTGTCATTTTGACCATACTCTGATGTTGCTTGGCCACATATATCCCAGTTTTAATCTATGAACTGCTGTAAGATATGTCACTAGTTAAAGCAAACTTTACTTCGGAGAGTAAGCCATGTTTGGACTGTGGTGGCTGCATATCTTTAAGCTTACAGCCCAAGGCAACTGCACAGGGTTACCAGTGGTCACAGATCCAGGCCTCAGCAGGCTCACACCTCCTTAGCTTGAATAACACATCGGTATTGGATGTTCAGGCTTTGATCATTTTATCCTGTCTCTTGATATGCCCTTACTAAGAGGACTCAAAATTCCCTCTGAGGGAATTGTTCACTCTAGTCTTTCCAGCCAAGTAGGCAACAAAAACCCAGTTATCCCTAGTTGCTGCAGTGATAATTTACTTGCTCATGTGTTTGGCCACTACATTCCCCTTCCCACACACCATATACTACTGCAATTAGCATACCATAAAAATATTCTCAGTTATCTTCCTGCAGCCCTACAGCTGTTGTGTTATTGGTGTCACCTCTAAGCTTTCTACTCCAATAGCATGATTGCTGTGGGATGAAAGGAATTATGGATGTCTATTGCTGCCTTTGCAGTTCCTCTCGTTGCTGCTAAATCCAGCGGGCCTACAATGAATCATCCCCTTCATAGATGACAAGGGAGTGAGGGTCCCTTTTGGTGTTATTAAAACTTCCCAACAAGCAAGCATCAGCCCATTTGTCACAGCAAAAACAAAAAGTGAAGGAGAAAGCTCAGGAGACATCTTTTGGTGGCTAACCTCTTTGGCAGTGATATATCACACTTGGATTCTGCCAGGGCAATTATAAAGGAGGGATATAATTACTCTGCGTCCTCGGGAATAAGAGTTTGTGAATCTTGAAGGCGGGGAGGTATAAATCTGTATCTATAGCATAGTGTAAACCTTCAGGAGGCAGCTTGAGGTGCTTGATTCCCACTTTGACATTGATCAAGGCATTCAGGTTCACCACCCATCCTAATTCAACTCACTGCCTGTCAGTCAGGGGTGGAAAGGAAAGGAAGGGATGATGCTCCAGTCACTATCTTATTGCCATTTTTTTTCAGTCTGTGGAGCATTTCAGCTTACAGTAGACTCATAACTTAGGCCCTTTCCTCACCTTGCCTTCTTCGGGTGCTGGGGTGCGGGGATTGCGCAAGCAGCCTCCGGCAAGAGGCTCTCGCTTCCAGGGTCCTTCGGCTCTGCACAAGCTGCCTCCTTGTGTGAGAGCCCCACCTTTTCCTTCCACAGCGCAGCCTGGGAGTTTCCCAGGCTGCGCTGGGGCAGGAAACGCAACCAGCACAGCTCCGGAGGCTCCGCATGCCAGGTAAGTGCACGTGGGGCCCAGAACCAATGTGCCATTGCGCACTATTTTCAGCTTCTAGCCAAAAATGAAAAGGTGTGTGATCGGCGCCTGTCCTACCCTGGAGCATCGCGCAATTGTGAGTGCGTCGTGCAGATCGCTCCTCACAATCGCGTGACACTCCAGGTGCCCTTTTGCATGGAAAATGCCATGCGGAAAGGGCCCTAGTAGGTATCCCTGCTTTGAAGTGGGTTGGGGTTGTCTTTGGATGGAATTCAAGAAACACAGAGCATATAGGTCAGCAGTCTTCCCCATTTCTCCCACAGGGGTACCAACTGACACCTCTGATTATCAAGTTTCAGTAAGTGATTAGATAGATGTCATTTAGTCATAGTGGAAAACCAGTAAGTGATGCAGGTCTCTGGCCTTATTGCTTGAGGGATTCTGGGAGCTGTAGTTCAAAAAAAAATGTTTCTAAAGTCTGGTCAGTCATAATCTTAGAATTCATAAGGATCTGGTTTTCAAAGCTGCACAGGTCACAGAACTCCTCTGAATGTCCAGAAGCATTCTCTGCTCCGACCTCCCATCCAACCATTCTCAGTTCATGGAACCAAGCAAGTATTTCTCTGAGTTTGCACCTGCCCCTTTGAGAGTCAAAACTTTCACAAACTGATCTAGAACATTCAGGTTCCATAGACTTAATCAGCACATGATTGAAGATCTAACTGTATAGAGGGATTTTTTTTCCCTTGTATGTAATTGACACTGTTTCCTAGATTGCTTTGGAGTGTTCTGCATTTGTACTATGCTTTAAGTGACTTCCGGAATTTTGGGGTGCCTTTCTGGACCATAAGGGCTAAATATTCTGGTGGTCAGGCAGGGGTGTATCTATCGATGGGGTGAGAGCAATGGCCCTAATCAGAATTCTGAGCCCTCCCCAATGAATTTTCCTTCATTTCCCAAATTTCTACCACTGAAATAACTTAAAATTTTAGTTGAGCATTTAGAAATACACTTTATGTATCAAAAGAAAAGAGAAATACAAACAACAAATGTAAGTGTTCTAAATGTGGAGTATTTTCACTGTCTCACTTGCTGAAGTACTACATATTTGAGGACTGAAGTAAAATCTCATTGACAGGGGATAGAAGTCTCATTTGGAAGGACAATGCCCTAATTTTACACACACAGAAACCCACATGTCAGCTACATCCTTGCCCAGATCAAGATATCAACTTCTTCCAAAACTAAGATAATAAAAGGTTCTTGAACTGAGATTGTGGTGTGGTTCCTACAGCTTTATAGGTTTTTCTTTATTTTTCTTTTTTTTAACCACATCTCCAAGAATCCCTTGCCAGCAACTGGTGGAAGGAGTAGTCCAAAAAATTTCACCTGCCCAAGCTGTGGTAGCACCCTTCCTCATCTATCCGAAATGCTGATTCCCAGTTAACCTCTTCCTTGTTTTCGCACAGTCAGTTCCTTCCTCACAATGTACAGTGGTTTGTCTTAAGGTGTGCTATCTCCTTCCTTCTGTGTTGTGTATCTCAAGGAAATTTTCTGCAGTACAAGATTCTGCCTTTTGTCTCCAGTGTTTGCCAGTCAAACAAGGGAGCAGGGGAGGGGGCAAAAGAGCAGCTAGATCTAAATCCTCTTTCAACCACTATCTACCTGCAGTAAAGAGAACAGAAACTGAGAAGACTGGTTCTCTCCTTCCCCTTCTTCTTTTCTTTCCTCTTGAAGATGCTCAACTCCATTGCACTGTTTATTGCTTTTATATTTTGAACAGTAAAAAGCACCACAAGCCCCTGGTGGGACTAGCTGGGTCTTGGATCCCAGGATTAATCCAATAAAACACCCAGCTTGCCTATAATAATTCTTTTTGTTTTTTTTCTCATTTGTGCACGGGAACAATTCCCTGACTGTCAAGTGAGGATAAAAATAGCACTGCCCTCCTTTGTAGCTGTATCTGTGTCTGTGTGAGTAGGTACATATTAGGAAAGGGAAAATTTCCCTTTATGGAAAGTTCACTCCGCTATGTACAGTTTGGCTGATTTAGATGTTTGCTACTGATTCAGTTGTCTACAAGATGGGCAAGCATGTAAGAATTCTGGCAGATATTTAACTCCTGGCTCCGTCTCCTAGAAACACACCGAAATGCAGCATATTTACAAGGCCTAAGAGAAAATATGGTAGTTTAGAATGTATGATGTGTATAGTCAGATTTGGACAGCTGGGAAGATCTGGTCTGTTAGACAATATGGTGATAATACCAACCAACTTCTCAGGGTTGTTCTAACAATTAGAACAAAATAAGGCGAGTGCAGTGCTTCGAGCATTCAAAAGTATTATATCGATCAGTGCAGCCCTGGGGTCACATACACCCCCAAACCTGTTTTTACTGTTCTCAACCCTCTGTCTAGACTTTTCTTTTTCTTCCTCAGACCTCCCTTGTGATAAATAATAATTATGTTATTACTAATAACGTAAAATGTTGAAGAGAAGTCAGATATGTAGGGTGGACAGTGCTGGTTTTATATTTGCCCTGCAAGCTCATCTACCTGATTTACAAAATTTAATTTGTCAAAACACCCTCAAATCGGTTTGCTTGTCTGTCAAACTGCACAGAAAGTTTCCTCCTGTCTTTCCACAGGGAGTTGTTTCCGATAAGTTGCTCCCAAACAAATTGGAAACAGCAGTGTTACCTTAGAAGCGTGTGTGTATGCATGTATTAAAAGAGTTTGAGCAGAGTGGGAAACTGGCTCCAAGAGCCATTGTAGAATTCTCCACAAATTGAGAAAATGAATGCTCTGAAGCAAGCCTGTGTGGCTCAAGTTGCAGTCATACTGTAAGCGTGGAAAAGCATGAAGTGTGAACTGCTGCATCACAGCCTCTGCAGTCAGGCAGCTGCAATAACTGCAGGGCTGGGAGCTCAGTGTACGACTCCCTTTTCTTCCCCACGCTGAACTGAATAGCAATGTTGTCCTGGGAGGCGCGCGACAGCTCCTATGACCTAAGTCAAAGAGGATTGGCTCAGCTGCTTTTGCTTTAGGGTTGCTGAAGGCATCAGGCGGGATGAAAGTGCTGCAGTGAGGAAGGCTGGTTTAGTGACTCAGCACTTTTCTCTCCCTGCTTCAGTTCTGCTGCAGTATTAACTCTCTCTTTGCATGGTATGCAGGATACCTGCTTGCTCTCTTCTCAGATGACAGCTGGTGAGAGACTGACATGGACCAGCAGAGGGCAGAGCAGAGGAGCGTTCAAAGCCCAGGTTGAACTCCAGTGAGTCAGAATAGCTTTGCAGATAGTTACTTTGCATTCATAAATCTCTTCTCCCTTGTCTTTCACAGGATTATGCACAAAGAATGCACAGGCGTGACTTTGACCTCTCCTACAGGATGTCGAAACCATCTTTCCTCCAGATATGGAAACCTGGAATAGTTTGGGTGGGAAAAATGTATTTGCCCGGCACCGTAGTGACAACATTTGGAATTGTAATTAAATTTGCTTTGTCTTGGGTCGGGGAGGAGGCAGAGATGTTTGTATCATGAGACTTTTTTTTAAAAGCATCTAACAACCTGCCACAATTGCTATTTCTTCTTACTGAAAAATGTGAAAATTAGATTAAAATGTGTCGTTTGTCAAAAGCTTTTAGTTGTCCTTAAGATTTACTCATCTTCAGAATTTTTAGATATTTAGTACCAATTTTCCTAAAATATCCAGATCTGACTTTTGGCCTAGCTCTGGGCTTTGACTATAAAGTAATTTTTAGTTTCAGTTTTTGTTTTTTAAAGAATTTGTTTCCCATCCAGACAAGTTAAAAGTCTTTGAAAGTCACAGGTTTTGCTACTGTAGTAAACCAATTTTATTTTGGAGATTTACATGATATTTTCCCTATCCTGAAGTCTTCCTTGGGAGGGCTTTTCATTCCCACTCTCCAGGTCTGTTTAAATTAACTCACTGTGTCCTGAAATGAAATATACTTGTCTGTGGCTGTCTATTTGTGTTATACAAGAACTAGTTAAGATGACTGCCACCAAGAAACATAGCAATGTTTTATCGGGACACAGATTCAGTAGAGATCAAGTGAGGGAAAGAGGAATGTTAGCAATAGAAGAAAAGGATCCTAATGCTATCTAGCTTTACATTGCTAAAGCACTTTAGCACTTTGACTATAACTCCTGAATAATAATTAAAAATGACTCAGTGGAAATTGGGAAAAAGTTAATTCCGGAAACATTGCCTCAATCTAGATGTGACACGTGATCAGTATGGGGTGGGGAAGAAGGACACAAGGTGGGGGAAGGAGGAAAAACCTGGGATATTTCAAGAAATCGGGGCAAAACCATGAATATAGAGGCAAAATCAAAACAAATTGGGAGGTCTCGATACTTCCAAGGACTTTTTTCCATCCTGAATAAGCCCTGACTCAGAAATGAAGGGACCATAGATCAGTGCAGTAAAACATAGGCCCCAGGATCAGTTGCTGGCATCTCCTGCTCTGTGTATGCGTATGTGTGTGTGCACTTGTACATGCGTATTTTTAAAAATTTGATATAGCAAGGCTAGGGAAGACTGCCTTAAGCTTTGTAGGACTGATGATTTAGTGCTGGTACTCCATATAAGGCCAGTTTATAAGTTCTCTTTGTAGATATACAGATAGAAGCAACAGCTATAGACCCAATGGGAGCATACACATAAGGAACACCCAAATGTGGAAATGTTAATTTTTTGAACTACAGAACTGGTGTCCAAAAAAAAAAAGGGGGGGATTCCTTCTCCCAAGTCTGATGAAACACATATACTGAAAAAGCATGAAAAAGTCCACCAGGAAGCCACACAACTTTTCTGTACCCTCAACTGTTGCAATTTGGCAACGACAGTCCTGATTAATACTCTACCCATTTCCGCACAACGTCACTGTCCTGTGATGGTGACACATTGCTGGCAGTCTGCTAGTCGTGCTTTTGCATGACGTTGTCACAGTCACGCTTGCCAATGTGTCCCCGCATGTGGCAGTCATGAGATATTCCATTACTGGAAAAAATCCTGTAATGGCCCCCACTCATGCAACGCTCCCATTGCCAGTGGCCATGTGAAAAGGGAAGAAATGCAATTTAGGTGCTTCCTTCCCCAGTACAGCACAGAAAGTGACTGTCTCCACTGCAGAAGGAAGGCGCATGTGGCTCATGCTGCCCTTCCACAGGCAGGCATCCAGGTGCAGTGTTTGCATTACACTCCCATCCTGGCAGTGGCATTGCCGGGATCATGATGGACTGATGACAGAGATGGATAAGGTGCAGAAATGACCTTTGTCATCTCAAGTTTTCAGCTATTTTTAAAATGTCCAGTTTCTTTTTCCTCATCCTACTTTCCCCCTTTGTCCCCAGCTTACTTCAATTGCTACAAATTGAGTTCAAAGTACATAAGTAGTTTGCACCCATTTAATTTAGGAGGAGAAAGAGGAGAGGAGGTGGCAGAACTTGCGCTTCCCAAATTGCTGCAGATTATCCTAGCTTGTGTGTGTTCCTCATTAATAACTTTTGCCATCTTGACTACACTCCTATGTTGCTTGGCCACGTGTCTGTCAGAGTGGGCAGAAAGCAGGGAGAGTCTTGTGGGTACTGTAGTATGACTTTTTGTATATTCTGGCAAATCAGGTTCCAGTTTGGGAATATCAGCTATTACATCTTTCCCGTGACTAGAATTGGAATGCAAGCTATAGGTATCTTTATTCTCAGCAAAGGAGTATTAGAATAGTTTTGTAAAATGACTTTCCCTGAATAACTATCTGGCATCATTTTAATTACAGAAGTGATTTAGGGAAATGTGCAGGTAGGAAACAAATGGTCAACCAGCTTAGAGCTATGAGCTTATTCCATTGTAGCAGTCATAGCAGGTCAGAAGTTAAAACAAGGAGAAATGTGTTACACTTCACTGGAGTTCTCTCTTGGTGAAATTCAAGGTTTGTGTCCTGGTAAAAGCAAGCTGCTACTTCTATTCTTGTACAGTACTTTTGGTTTGAAAGCAAATAATGCTGAACTCAGAAAGTTTACACCAGATTCTCTTCTTCACCCTCATACTCCAGTTCTCTGTTTTGGAAAGTTCACTCAGTGCAGGAATTTTTCAGTGTCAGGATGAGGAAGGCAGCTTTACAAATGAAGCTACCAGCAAGATGCTCTCTACTGTCCAAAGAAATACTTTCTAGGAACTGGCTGAAAATCTTCTGTAATGAACTTGTACCACGACTTCTTCCCAGTTATAGCTCATTTTATATGCACCTCAATCCTCCTTTGACTTGGAACTTTTGAAATAACGTGGAGGTCTTATTTATGTTGGTGCTAGCTTTATTTCAGTTAAAACATGGCTCTTCGTCCAAGCTTTTGGGATCGTGGTTCTGAGTGATTGGGTTGTATAGAACTAATCCACAGCCTGAAATCCATTCTACAGTGTATAGTCAGATACTGAATTGGACATTTCCATGGATTGGTTTTTACTAGTCCTGTGTACAAGTCATGACAGATTTACAAGCTATTTTGCCCTCACAGTGTCTTGAGGACCTGTCACAAAGTATCACACTGCACCATTGCCAGACACTGACATGCAGATATTTATAAGACAAGAATATTATCTGAGCCTGCTGCAAAGTCATGCTCCAGCTAGCTTTCTTGGGCATTTATTCTAAATGTGCTTCCTCTTAATTGTTTCTTTCACTTTAATTAATACCTTGCCTTTCTCCCAATGCAGAATCTGAAGTAGTTTTCCACATGAATTTAAGGAAGGCATAGCTAACATTAAAGATAATTTAAAGAAGAAATTAAATAGCCACTGCATTAAAACCAAGCTCTGAATTTAAATTTTAAAAACATAGTGAGAAAGAGAAAAATGCAGCACTTCACCTGAGAAGGCCTTTCTGTGACAGACAGTCAGTGGCCCAAGGACCGTTTGGTCTTTGCCTACTGCCAGAAGGGAAGCAGGGGGGAAGCAATCTAGTCTGACATCTGTCGTGTCCCTGCCCCAGGACCCAGACAGGACCCTTCCCAACAGCCATACCCTGGAGATATGAGAGGAACAATGCTTATGGCAGCCAGTATAGGTAGAAAAAGGAGTGCCCAAGATTCTGGCAGCATTTATATAAGAATTTGTTATTATTTATTTATTTATTATATTTGTATGCTGCCTTTTCCCCTAAATGGGACCCAGGGTGGCTTCCAACAATAAATTAAAAATATAAAAACTTTTAAAACAGTTAAAAATATTAAAACACATAAAACAATATTCAGTTTTAAAACAAGTTAATAAATAAAGTTCCCCTGTTCATATAAACAGCTGCTTAAAAAAAATGTTTTCTTCTGCCGATGGAAGGAGAACAGGGAGGGGCCCAGCCTAGCCTCCCATGGGTGGGAGTAGCCACTGAGAAGGCTTTCTCCCGTGTCCTCATCAGGTGAGCCTGGGATGTTGTTGGGACTGAGAGAAAGCCTTCCCCAGCAGACCTTAGGGCTCTAGCAGGTCTGTACAGGGAGATACAGTCTTTCAAGTAGGCTGGACCTAAACCGTATAGGGCTTTATAGGTCATAACCAGCACTTTGAATTGTGCCTGGAAACAAACAGGTAGCTAGTGGAGCTGTTTTAACAAGAGAGTTATGTGCTCTCTGTAACTGACCCCAGTCAGCATTCTAGCTGCTGTGTTTTGGACCTACTGAAGTTTCCAAACAGTTTCCAAAGGCAGCCCCATGTAGAGTGCATTACAGTAGTCCAACTGAGATTTAATCAAGGCTTGTGTCACTGAAGCCAGATCTAACATCTCAAGGGTCAGGTGCAGCTGATGCATAAGTTTTAACTATGCAAATACACTCCTGGCCACTGCTGAGACCTGGGCATCCAGACTCAGAATTGAATCCAGGAGAACACCAAGGTTGTGAGCCTGAGATTTCATGGGAAGTGTAACCCCATCCAGCACAGGCAAAGTCCCTATTCCCTGATCTGTCTTCTGACTGACCAGGAGCAACTCCGTCTTGTCTGGATTAAGCTTCAGTTTGTTTCAGTCCAGTCCATTACTGATAATAGACATTGGTTCAGCACCAAGACAGCTTCCTTGGAATCAGATGGGAAGGAGAAGTACAGTTGGATGCCATCTGCATATTGCTGACACTGAACCCCAAAACTCTGGATGACCGCTCCCAGTGGTTTAAGGACCCATTAATTAGGCCCACGGTTGGGGAAGACTCTGAGCCTATATAACAAGGGGGCAGCATGGGAAGAAGCTATTGTAGCTGACCAATCCTACCGGTGGTTGCAGCCCAACTTACTCCTGAATTCCTTTCTTGCTTGCTCCTTGCTTGTGGTCCTGAATTCCTTGCTTGCACTCCTAGAACTCGTGACCTTCACCCGGACTGCAGATGTTGCCATTGTGTGCTCTCTCTCTGTAGTTGCAGTAAGCTTGGACTCTTGTCTCTCTAAACCTACTGAGAACTCTGATTGCAAAATGACTGAGATACACCTTGCCTGCTAGTTCCTGATAACAGCCTGATTAGACAGCTGGAAGGCTTGGCTGGCTGCCAGTACAGGACAACATCAAAGAGAGGTACACAGTCTGGGAGCAGCCACTGAGAAGACCCTTTAAGATGCTCCATCAAACAGATAAGACATGAAGGAAAGATTATTGCATTCATGGTGAAGAGGGAGGAGTGAGGTTCAGTTTGCATTTATAGTAGGAGATGGGTGAACCAGTGGTATAAATTGGTATGGTTATTCCTTTGTCCTTACCATACTACAGCCAAAGGCTGATCATAGAGCTTCTGTTACTTGTATATTGCCTGCCAAATTATGGGAACCATCCCCACACTGTGGGTTAAGAATGAAGGCAGAACTAATGCTCTGATGGTGAAGTTGAAGATGGAATAGAAAGCCAGTTCAAGGCTAAGAATGATCAGTGTTCTTTTTTTGCTTTTCTTCCCATGATTTATTTTATTTCCCTTACACGCTGATGTATATTGATTGGCAACTCAGCACAGAATGTCTTCCAGCAAAATTTGTAGGCCTATGAGGAGGCTTACCTGAAAAGGGAAATAAATCTGTTTTTAAACAGAGTATTGTTAGTTTCCTTGCCTTCCAGTGCTGTTCCCACCCTTCTTCTCTCATGCACTGAGTGAACAAGTTAATAAAATGACACATTTGAAAAGGTTAGCTTTGATAATATACGGTTATATGGAAGATAGAAGACCTGTAACTAGGTTCGGCGGTGTGTGCGTGCGTGCGTGCGTGCGCATGTGCGTGTATGCATGTGTGTGTGTATATATACACGCACATGCACATATACAGAGAGAGTATAGTGGTCGCTATCATCATCATGGTGTTCTTGTGGAGGTGGTAAAGATATAATACAGTGGAGGATATAAATGTTTACCCTCATATCATCCTGCAGATTTAAACCACCCTTTTCCAGAGCTGCTCTTTGTCCGAGGTAGAAAGCCATCCAGGTATACATTAGGTATCTTAATGGTTTTTCTCCATGGGGCAATCTGAATCAAGAAAATGTTGCCCAGAATGGAATAACTCCCCATGTTCCCATCCCACTCTCAAATGTTACTAACTTTTTAAAAATTGTGCCTGGAATTTAATAGTGCAATTGGAAATGTGTATGTCAGGTTACAGATCCATGTATCTGTATAATGTATACATGTATAATGTAGTGTAGTGGCTTGAACATTGGACTACAGCTACAACCAGGAGACCAGGTTCAATGCCCTGCTTGGCCACGGAAACTGACTGGGTGACCTTGAGTATGTCATACACTCTCAATGTCCAGAAAACCCCATGAAAAGTTTACTATAGAGTCTTCATAAGTTGGAAATAACTTTAAGGCACACAACAGCAACAGCAGCACATATCCATATTTACAGACACTGTGTAATCACACATATGGCACTTTTACCACAGTGATGAATGTCTTCCCAAGCTTACCCATGAATGCCTTCCCAAGCTTACTTTACCAGATAGCCGCCAGACTGTACAAATTGTTGCAGCCTTGTTACTGCCCTGGCTAGTCCGAGCTTTGGGGATATTAAAAAGATATCCTCTTGATATCACAATTCGGCTGCACTTCTCTATTCCCCTCCACATGCTTGCGAGGCCACCAGACAAGCGCGTAAACAAGCTCGGCCGTTAATTGCCGTAATATTCCTAGACAATACAGGCAGGCCAGAAAATAGCTGACTCGCTGCTTTAGGAGACCTCCAGGCAAGTACTCTAATTAGGTATGCGCACAGCTTACAAAAGAGCCTCTACCCCGCGCTGGCAGCTTGATGGGTTAACTATACAATACCCAAGTACTCTGCTTTTGCATACTGGCTACTCTATTGAGAACCACTACGATAACTCAATCATTCAGATTCTGACCTTTCGGAGGCTTTGTCTCCAACTCCAAATCTATTGTTTTCCCCCAAGGACGGCATAGCCTGCAGTCACATTCTCCTTATAAAAACCCTTGATTCCGAGACCTTCCTCGGATCGCTCGCGAGTTTCATCCCGCCTTGCTGCCGCTTTGCTTGGCGAGCCTCCCCTCAGCTCCACGTGCTAAGCTACATCGCACCCCAGCCTCGCTCTCTATTTTTCCGGGCTTCAGGACAGGTGAAGTATCACCCAAACCAGTAATCCCTCTAAAAATCCCTCTATACCACTCCAACCTTTATTCTCTTTAGTTATCTTGTATGAGTGTGTTGCATACACTGTTTTGCTTGTGTATTTAATAAAACGTCATTTATTGTTTCAACTTCTGTGTGCTACTTGACTCGACCTGACCCCGTAGACATAGGGTTCAAGATCTCGCTAAGTTACCCTGCCTCGTAACGCTAAGCAGTGCTCTGAGCTAATTTTCCCCACCTTTAGTTGAGCACATTTTGGGACCCCCAGTACACAGGGTAACAGCCTCCCTTTCTGATGGGAATGGGACAAAAATGTCATCTTCTTTCCTCTCTGATTGCCAGCTGAATGGACCACCCAGTCTGGCAGCTGCCTGGTAAAGTAGATTTGAAGAGCATCAGGCAAGGAGGCACTACTAAGTTATGCATGTGACGTAGCATTTCATCCATTTTATTTAGTTATTTATGTATCTTATATCCCACCTTTCTCTCAGTATGGGACCCAAAGCAGCCTACAACAACAGTTAATCCTGATCACAGATTTTCAGCACTGTGTCTAGTTTGGCAGATTGTCTTTCTTATCACCCTGCATGTGGGATTCTTTGACCCAATTCATACTTCTCATTCCTAATTCTACAGATTCTAACTTGCTGTCACAGGACATTGCAACCCTTTCTGTGTACTGTCTGTTGTCCCCCATTTCCTGCGGTGGTCATGAAGACCTGCAGCCAGAAAAGGCTTCCTGATTTGTTAAACCACAATTCTTCCTCCACAACATCCAGATCAGGAAACCGTGGTTTATAAATGTGCTTTACAAATCTCAGTCCAAAGCAGGGTGCTCCAGCGTGTTACTTACTCCTGCTCCCAGGAAGTATACTCTGTTGGAGCAGGGACTTTACTTCTGAATGAGTCAAAGAATGCCATGACACTTTGTTGGAGAAGAGCCAGCATAGCAGATGGATGAAATATTATCTTCCTCTGTGTGAGTGTGCGTGTGCACATGTGTGAATTAATGAATGCATATACACACCATTTCGTGCATCTGACAAAATGGGCCATAGTTCACAAAAGCTTATGCCACAATAAATCTGTTAGTCTAAGTTGCTATGGAACTTTTTAGTAAATGGTTTGCATTCATCTATTGCTTCTCGCTTTCATCTTATTTGCTCCCTTTTGTACTGTGAAAGTCTCCTATGCAATGACTGCGTGGATACTTTTGCACTTTTTTCAAAGATTCTTTTCATTTCAAAAGCCATCACTCAGAATCAATTAACAGTGAATGGCACCCGTTGTTCTGTATAGAATGACCACTCCTTATTAAGTATATGGATAACACAGTTCAGAAGAAAAGAGGCTTGTGCGCAGTAAATGAGACTGTGAAGGAGTTTGTGTTTGAGAACAAAGCCAAATGTTCATCACAGAAAATTTTATTTCTTATACTGACACTGAAGTAGCTCTGTGTCTAATTGACAGCATTGTTTCTAGTGTGACTGCCTATGAAGTTTCTAACTTTGTCTAGATATTTCTGTGTCAACATGAATTAGATCTTCCTATGTGACCTTGTAATTTGCCACATGAGATACTCTTTATAGAAGGTCAACAAGAAAATGCTTCTGTAACCTAGCAGGGCAATGAATATGTCAAACCAAGGCTGGGATTCTACATTGGGATTGTACTGCATGCAAAGTTACATGTTGGCCTCAATCTAACATTGAAGCATAAGTATCTGTTTGTGGACTTATGCTACACTGAACCATATACTGTCCTCTTCCAGCTTGCTGAAAAGTCTCTGAAACTGTCCTGAATAAGCAGGACAGGAGAAAGATTGTCTGTGTCTCCATAGCTAGATGCACAACGATTAGAAGAAAACTGAGACCTCTAGAGGATCCCAGTGGATCTCAGCACTGATGTCGTCACTGTACATTTGGCTATAGGGAGGTAGGCAGATACTTTTCCAGTCCTCCCTGCTTGCCATGAACCATGGAATGGCCTTGCAGAGCAGCTTCAGGGTTTTTACATTAAGTTGAAAATGGGCTTTGGGTACTGCAGAGGGAGGAAGCGAATGCCACTCTCTATAGCACCTGGAAAATAATATCTGCATGCTTAAGGGCGACTTACATGTGCATATGCCCCAAACAGAATTATGGCCATTGATTGTGCTGTGTTGAATGGCAATGTTGTGCAGTTAAATGCAGAAATGAACAAATAGTTCCCCAGATTTCAATAACAGTAGATGAGTATGTATTGGCTGACAAAGCACGTCTATGCGCATCATGGCACCATATGAAGAAGCTCATATCTATGTCCTTGAACTGAATGTAGAACTTGTACGTTGGACAAAAATGTCCATCTGTTCTATGTAGGGGAAGACACCAACAGAATTCCAGCCATAATTTGCTGGTTTGTTTGCCAAGAGCTGTAGAATTGTTGTACTCCTTTGATTTTCACCTAGTGATTCATGTCTTCTCACTCAGTAATATTGATTCTGTCACTAATCCTGCTCATAGAACTTGTTATCAGAGTTAATTGGTCTGCTTGCTTTTTTTGAATTTTTTTTTTCAGCTTCATTACTTATATTTTCCTTATTATTTGGTTCTCTGTGACATAGAAGACTTTTATGAAGAGAAGTTGAATTAGATATTGTGCAGTTGATATTCATCCACACATGCCAACACCTCCATTTTGTGCTGGCTCACAGTACTCACTGAGTGTCAACACTTCTACAAGCACACAGTACTTCTCATTGAGTGTCAACACTTCGACCAGCAAATGTATGATCAGGACAGACAGCTTTTGATGATACAGTGAAGATAAATTTTGGTTTTGAAAATATAGCACTTTGACAAATCTATGATAGCATGAGCTTTTGTGGATTGTAGCCCACTTTGTCAGCTTTTCATGTTTTTAGTTTAGCACATAACACCCAGAAACTTGTTGTGGCTTGAAATCAACGGCTAATTCTCTTAAAATTGCAAGTTGGATGCATTTGTCCATTTCTGTGGCAACAACTGTACATCTATGACTTGTTCTTGTGTTCTGTTTCATTCCTTGTATATACCTAATAGTGTGCATGTAGTGTTGATTTTTCTGCATCACAGGCATACAAGGAATACATGGATTTGCTTGAGCCAATCCACTTACTACAACCAAAATTGAGTCAGTTTGGCAGTGCATTAGAAAAGAAGCATAAAAAAAAGGAGGAAAGGATTCTTGTGACATCCTTAAGAGTATCAGATTTATTTTAGCATGATCTTTTGTTGGGGACAATCTACATCCCCACATGTAGATTTCCTTATAAAAATGCAGTACAGCTACAGTGTTGAGATTTGCTGACCACCTCTCTTGTTAAGCAGATTACTACTTATTGGCTCAGAATGGAATGTTGCTGTATTCTCCATGCCACTTAGTGGTTAGGAGAGGTACAATTATCTCTGCGGGAAGTTGATTTCCTTGCTGCCACACTGACAGCCCTTTAACACTACACAACTGTGGCACTTTAACTGCCATAATTGCATCCTGTGGAATCCTGGGATTTGTAGTTTAGTGGATGTTCCCTGGCTGAGAATTCTATATGCTCTTCCCTAAACTGCAAATTTGAGGATTCCATAGTACATCGCCATGGAAGTTAAAATGGAACCATTGCTCCATCAATGTGTAGTATGGAAGGTGCCTGAGAAGAGTGGATGCAGAGAGGGGAGTACAGTTTTGAGACAGAGATCTTTTTTTTTAATTCTTTTTATTATTAACAATATAGAAACATGCAATAGACAAACAAGGAAAGAAAAGGAAAATAATGAATAATCTTACAAAACTTCTAAACAAACACAACAAAAACAGGGAAAACGACAAGAGTAAACAACAAATACAATATATATCACAATACAATAAACTGAGCTGGAGGCTTGATGGTGCCTGTCTGTTAAAGGTAGGTTAGTGAAATTGTTGGCTGCTATAAGTATTTGTGCTGTTTGCCTTTACCTACATGCTGTCTGCACACAATTCAAATACCACAAAAACACCAGTATTCTCTCCTCCTCGAGGAAGTCAGCCCTGGATAACTGCTGCCAGTGAAAGTGGTCACTGCCCAGAGAGCCAGGACATATGTAACACTGTTTCTGATACAGTCCAGGAATGCCTGTATATAATTATTGTTTGCTTCCAAAGATTTTTGTTTTATTTGTTCAGTCATTTTTACTTCCACCCGTCCCATTGCAGGTTCTTTATGTTTACTGTACTTAATTCTCCTGATTGCGAATTAAAAGTATGCTTTTAATTTATAAATCTTTAAATTTTAAAATTTTAAAGAATGCTTGCCATGTCCAAAAAGAAAAAAAACATCAGCACCCATCTCAAAACTGGTGCTACGAGTAGTCACTTGGACTGGAAGACAACCAAAAGTGAGTCATAATGATATATATCTATAAACTTTCTATATGTCCTGTAGTTGTTTGTAGCTACATATGCATAACAATCAGTTGTTCATGAAACAGAGTTATCAATTGATCTATGTTATCAATGTTTATGTATTCTGTAATTTAGATACTTTTTGTAATTCAGATACTTTTTGTTAGTTACATTGCAAAAAAATGAGAATATTACATCCTTTGCATTTGCAAACAAGAATCTGTCATTTATTTGGTGTAAAACATATATCAACTGATAACTCTGTTTCATGAACATTCAGTTGTTATTCATATATCACTACGAACAACTATAGGACATATACAAAGTTTATAGATATATACTATTATGACACATTTTTGATTGTTTTCCAGTCCAAGAGACTACTCATGCTTAGCATGTCTACAGCAGCTTGCCTCCAAAAAAGCCAGTGTTAAGCACTCCAGTTGTCAATGGCACGTTAAGAGGACTGGTCCCGATCACTCCCCTGCTTGCCGGGATTTAATTCTTTTTTTTTCTCTCTGAGGCAGATTGGGATGGGATGGGGGAGCCAAGTTCAATAACTCAGCAATTTTTAAATGACCCATTTCCTCCTCTTCCAGTTGTTAATGGCTCTTCTCTCCCTTTCTTCTGCTGTGAATATCTAAAAGCTCTTTTCAATTTTCCTTAACCCTGGTGGGAAGCACTATTAATTCATTTATCATGCTCACTGTCCTTATCCTTTTCTTATAATTCTTCCAACTGAGACTGTGCTTTCCTCTTGAGTACCCTACATTTTTCGCATTTTGAGCTCATATATTTGGAGACCAGTATGTGCTGGAATTGGGAACTGCTGCTGTTCCTAGTCAGAATAAGTGGCTGCTGAGTAGGCATATGAAAAATAGTTGTAAATTTTCTCATCCTCAGCCCCATCAGTGAAATGGTCAGTTGTTGTGAGATTTTTCACTTCTGAGAGAAAATGAAATAGCGAGCTTTCTCCCCATATTCTTCTTTTTTAATTTCATACGGTCAGTTTTGCATAAATGAAATGTTTGCAAAGAAGTCTCAAAATGTTAAAGAAAATTGAATATGCCAAAAGTCATCCCCAAGTTCTCATATTATGGGTAAATTCTTAATAATTTCCAGTGGAGTAAAAACTTGAAATGTAAGAATGAAATATACAAAGACATACATCCTGATGCAAAGATATTTAGAAAGCCATCTACAGCTACTGGTGCGATGTCTATTTCTTCATTGACTGAGAAAGAAAAAGTAATGCTTGGTTCATTGAGATGGTGAGAGAGATGGGGGTCAAAAACTGAAAGTAAAGCCATATGTTTATAAGAAAGTCAAAGTCTAGCAAAGTAATAGACAGAATAGGAACAGGGAGATGGAAAGGAAGTTGGCATGATGTCAGAAGCTTCTAATAATCAAAGACGAAAGAAATCACTTATAAAGCATGATTGAGCTTGAGCTTGTGAGGTTTTGTTTAGGTAGCAGTGGTAGCAGAGTAGCAGAGTACCTGAGAGTAGAAAGAAGCACATATGAGATTATGTGTTGCTTTCATCTAACAGAAGAGAAAATATTCTATCAGTGTTTAGATCTAAACATGCAGTTTGTATGCTTTAAATCAGTAGTGGATGGATCAACATATGGGCCAAAATTTAATAAGCAGGCTGGTGGAGTATAAGTTTTTGTGAGTGTACTTGTTCTGGATGTCTAAGGGGCAGAAGATGGTCCTCTGTTTCATCTTCCAGTGTACAACAGCAGGGAAGAAAGAATAACCTCCATGCCCACTGTAACGCTGCTCCTTTTTCCATGAGTTCTCAAGAGCAGTCAGAACATGCCTGGGCACATATCCCTCAGCTGATCAGGGGAGGAGGGGAGTGAAGCCCATCTCAGAACTGCCCAGGTGCTATCATGCACCTGGAGTGAGGGAATTGTGGAAAGGGACACTGGATACCTTCTTACACAACATCGCAAAGTACATACACTGACATATCTGGACCTGTTACAGTATAAGTCACAAATAGGATTCTAACCAGAGGGCTTTGTCTTGTAACGTCCTGTTTGACTCGACTCTACCCCTTAACCACCTACACGTTCTCTACTTAGTTGTTTACAATTATAACACTTTAGGCACTCAAAATAGTTGTTTGCCTCTTGGCATTGCCACCTCCAACTTGAGTCCAATTGTTGCCGGAATGAATCTCTTAGGATGTGTTTTCCCCCCATCAACAGATTTGGCCTGATAGATGGTTAGCCTGATAGACCTCCTCCCTCTTCTTCCTCTATTTCTTTTATAGCCTCAAGAAGCTGCCATTTAAGTTGAAACATGATTGTTAAATAACCCCCTCCCCTCCTGATTGATGGAGGCTTGAAATTTACTATGTTACGTTGGGGAAGAGGCGCAAAGGGAGAGACTGACAGATTCATTAGCCATGCAACTGGCGCATTGGCTCTTTTTCTCTTTCCCTTTTTCTCCTCCCACGACCCCTTCTAACCTCTTCCCCCTCCATGTTAAATTATTTCACAGGGAAAAAGAATCTATTACCCTTGGTCTATAGAGGCACTTGTGTACCAGTTGCAGGCTGGCTAGTACTGGCATTAATCAGTGAGAGACTCCAAAGAGCAAAAATGAGATGCTACCTACGGGCGCTTTCATTGTTTACCAGTCAGCCATAAATATTGGCTCATAAATATGTAGGGCCTCCTCTCATGTGAAGGAGTGAGATGACAAGCTCAGGAGACAACGGTGTTTGCAAATGGGGCAGAGTCAGAAAAATAAAGCCAAGAAGGGAGCAACTAGATATGACAGTGTCAGGGTCCAATTCTTCTAAAATTGGGTGGGTGGAGGGTGCGATTCAGTTTGAAGCTCACTACGAAGACATATATTGAAAGCAATGGCAAACAGTTTGAGTAGGGGAGCAGGGTTGGCAAAAACTGGATGATGGAATGGCATAGTGTCTTCATTCCTGGCACCCCTCCTGTGTGTTAAATTCTAATTTAAGTGCTAAATCCATATCTGGATGATTATGCCCCAATCATATAACTTAAAAAAAATGTATAAAACCTTTCAAAAACCTACCTTATTTGGTGAATTTTTTCTGAATTCTTCAGCAGTAACTCACACCCACAGTCCAGTGTCTTATCTAACTGAGGCTCCCTCTGATGCCTGAGAGAAAACAAAGAAAAAAGAAGTCCCACAATCTTAGAGGAAAAGTCTGCCTTGACCTCTAATGAGCATCCATTAGCAGTCACCATGAAATAACCTTTGAAATTTATCCACTTTGTTTTAAAGACTAATTGGACTCTTTGGGAAACTGGCAAGCTGTTTGCATAGTGTTGAAAAACCTGGATCCCATGAGGTGACTAGAGTTGCCACATTGCCAGTTTTAATCTGGCCTGCTGTTGCTTTGAATTGATGCATTCCTGGGTCATATACAGCTGTACCGAAAGAACTGCATTGGATGGAATTACAGGCGGTCCTCACTTGTGCTGTTTTTAGACATGGCATTTGAAGATGACTCTTTAATTTGGCCTTTAGCAAAAAAAATAGTAGTTTTATTGTTCTACCGTTTTAATGATTTGTATCGGTTTGAATATTTTATGGTTTTGTCCTGTTCTATATTGCCTTTAGTGGCTTTATAGAAAGGAGTTTTGTTGTTGCTGTTGTTGTGTACCTTCAGGTCCTTTCTGACCCATGGTGATCCTAAGGCTACCCTGTCATGCAGTTTTCTTGACAAGATTTGTTCAGCAAGGGTTTTCCTTTGCCTTCCTCTAAGGTTGAGAGAATATGACTTGTCCAAGGTCACCCAGTTGATTTCCATGGCTGAAGAAGGATTCAAACCCTGGTTTCCCAGTGTCCTAGTCCAATATCACTATGCCACACTGGCTCAGAAAGCAGATATATAAATATATGAAGTCAGTAAATAATAATGAAAAATGTATGCCCCTTCAAAGAATGAAGGTCTTGCGTAAGAAGAAAGGCAAGATATAAATTGAAGGAATTAATGTGAAATTGAAAAATTGTCTCATTTTTAGGCTGTAGTGCAGGGATGAGAAAAAGGTATATTTGTGGCTCTTGTCTTGACCCTTCTGAACTTCCCGTTTTCTGACCAATTTTTTTTAAAAAAATCCCTCTCCTGCAAGTCTCCAGGAGCAGCTTCTCACCTTTTAAATAGGTTGCTGGGTGCCCCTTGTACTGTTTAAACATTAAAAACATGGAGCTTTGCTTTCAGCCATTTTCCTTTTTTAAAAAAAATTATTTTGGCAATTTTTTGTAGCCTCTGGAAGGCTCCCAGGAGCAGAAATGTGGCCCCATGACTCAGTGCAATTGTTCACCCCTGCTGTGGTGCTAAACCCATTTGCTGCAGACCTTTACACATTTACCTGGGAATTAGTTTTATTGAACTCAATAGGACTTAGCTTCTGAGTAGACATGTACAAGCTTCTGCTGATTAACTACAGGAGTAGGGCCAGGGGTGTAGCTCTGGAGAGGTGAGGGCATTGCCCCCCTGTATCAGAATTCTGCTCCCGTGATAAACTTTTCCTTCACTATCCAAATTTTAGTGAGGCACTGAACATCGTTCTTATTTAGAACTCTCATATTTCTGTGTTGGCAACTTGTCCCTTGATCACCTTGCCTGCTGTTTTTCTTTGGGTGCCTAAACTGTATTTCTAAATGCTCAACTGAGGTTTTAAGTTAGTGCAATGCTACAGATTTGAGAGTAAATTAAAAATTCATTGGGGTGTCTGAATTCCTATTTGGGGTACAGACAGTACCCTTATTTTGCCCCCCCCCCGCATACCTCTTCACTCTGGTGAGAACCAACAAAAATACAGTCAACCCTCCACATTTGCTAGGGTTAGGGGCACAGGACCCCCGTGATAGTGGAAAAACTATGAACAACTCTTGGCCCTTCCAAACCGTATTTAACACACAAAAAAAGTATGATCACCATATTCAACCCACCATGGATTCTTATGAGGCATCAGGGCTCCTTCGCAAGGCAGAAGTGGGTGGCTGGCGGGGTTTACTGCCACCTCCACTGCTGCCCCACACCATTTTTTAATAAGGACTTACAAGCTTCATTTGCAGTTTCTCAGTCTCACCAGGCTCGCAGTCTCTATTAAAAATGGCATAGGGAGGCAGCAAAGCTGACAGCAAATAATCCGTGAATAATCAAATATGCAAAAGTGAAACCTGAAAATGTGGAGGGCTGACTGTATGGCAAAATGGGACAACATGGGTGCATCTTTTGCTTCCCTGAAAAACAATCTGGTCAAATAAGCCCAAAGAGGTACTTGAAGTGGTCTTTTGGCTGGGAGTGTCAACAGTCATTGCAAAATGAAGTCTTTGCCTTACCAGGATGCCAAACAGGATTCACCAAGACATTCTGGGCAACATACCATTCCGTTCCATCTGCTGACACTGACTGGACTTGAAGTTGGTTCTACCAGACTTGAGACAGTAGACTAGTTTAGTTGGTTCAGGATAGGCCGTGTGGCATAAGTTGCTTGGAACTCAAACAGAAAGGACCACCTGGACAGGCCAGAAATCACAGCCCAGGGGATGCCACCATTACCTTCCAGCATCTACTGCTCAAAACAGTTGCCTCATTCTGCCTAGTCCTTCTTGGCCAGATACTTTAAAGCCCTTTGTCCAGATCATTGGGACAACTCTGATAACTTCCATTGTCTATGTGGAACAGCTATAAGAAATAGACTTTAGAGTTGTGACTCCAACATTGCCAGTAAAAGAAAAGATGAATTAAAAAAAAAGATAATAAATTATCCAAGCAATGCAATCCAGAAGAAAAGATCTGTTTGGCAGTTCTGGACATAAAGGCCACAATATTTCCAGAACTGAATCGATAGGATTTTGTGTTAACCTGAGTTGTAATAGACAGGCATTAGAGGTAGGATGTCTTCTGTTCAGTCCTTGAGTGGCTGTAACAGAGCCTGTGATGTTTCTTTCACTTTTGCAACTGAAAAGAAATGGATATAGAGTCCTGCTGGAATGCATAGGCAGGGAAGAGTTCAGCAAGTGGGGAAAAGAGATTCCTTTCTCTTAGTAGTGCTGGGGGGGATGCCTTGGGCATGGTTGACTTCAGGTTTAGCACCTTGGATAGCTCCTTCAAAGTTCAGACCAAAAACCTGAGTGTATGCAACACCTCACTCACATCAGTGCCCCCCTTAGTGTTCGTTGGCGTCTTATTTCCCTTCACGGTTGGGATTTTAGGTGAACACTTTAATTTAGCAGCACTAAAGCACTGCAGATAAGTTGTATTGCCCAGTGTCTCTTTGCATGCCGGCATTCTCTCTACTCATATGCTAGCTATTACCTTCTAAGAGAAAAGGCATACCAGACATGTTCAGAGGCTCTTTGTTCAAAGTTGGCAAACCCATCCTCGTCTCAGATATGTGTCCATGTCCATGATGTGCTGTGATACAAATTATATAGCTTCAGAAATCTTTGTAGAATTTGACAGCTCAGCCTGAAAACTGTAAATGCTACTTTGACAGCCTTGTGGTTACATGTAGAAATGTTATTCATTCACTTTTGTATTGTAGTTAAAGAGCTGGGTGCTAAAGATCAGAATTTCATCTCCATCATGTTCAGACTGCCAAAAGAAATCAGTGTACTTAAGGGTATATATTAACTGAAGTCAGTATTTAGCTAGTATTCAATTTAGAACTAAATTTGAAAGCATTAAAGCTCAGTAGATGGTTTTAGAGGGAGAAGGGCTCAAGTGATGACATAGGTAAACAGTAAGCTCAAGGTGTGTTGAAGACAGTTCAGGTGGATGACCTGGAGAAGAAACTCAGCTAAACTCTTTATTTGTTGGGAATATAGTATGTTGTGTTCCCACACTGACTGTTCATCTGTTTTACAAAGAATGAGGATTTAGGGCCTTCAGTCGTGTAGGGATGGGGGTGCGGGGTGGTTCACCCTGGGGCGGCAATGTTTTTTGGGTGTCCCGGCCCGTAGCCACACCCCCACATGCCCTGGCTGTGCCCCCGCACGCCCTGGCCATGCCCCCATGCGCAGTGGCCATACCCCTCGCGCCGTAGCTCCATCCCCTCCCATCCCCCCCCCACACACTCCAAGCTCTGCCACTGAGGGCCTTTCTGCCCTACACTGTTATAGCACTATTGTTCCACTTTGAACATCCTATGGAATTCTGAGGTTTGTAGTTTACTGAAGCCAAAGAGTTCTCTGGCTGAAAATTCTAAATGCCCCTTCAGAAGAAGGTAGAGGAGGAGGAGGAGGAGGAGGAGATCCCTTTGACCAGGAGTGGCAATTGTGTCACTCAAAGGATGCCTGGGGCCTCTTGGAGGTCCAGTGCATCCCTGAGACCCTGACTGACCCTTCCAAGCCCCGTTCCCCCCAAAACGTGACTTACAAAATGCCGTGAAAACAGTTCAGATTGTTTCAATGCTAATTTAAAAAGCCAGAACACAGCACACATCCCTCAAAAAACAGAAAAGGCCCAAAAGGCAACTAGAAGTAACATGATACTGATGGTTGCCCAAAATGCCAGATGCAACTTTGTGCTACAGCCTTCTGGGGTCAAAAGTACACCCACCCTGCTGTAGACCAGTCAGATGTTGGGCGCCAGCTGCCATGTGCCCCAGCCATAGTCAAGGTGTTAAATACTACAGACTGAGTTATTTTTTAAAAAAAGAAATCCAAGTGGCAGTTGTACATGCAATGGTCTGAACTAGTGGTTCAGAAAACCAACAAAGAGATTTTGAAGTTGCAGATAGCTCAGTGAAAACCTCCTATGTTCAGCATGTGAGAAAAGGCATATTATGTGTTGGGGAGTGTTAAGAAATGGACTGAAAATAAAATTAGAAATATCATGACATTGTGCAAAACTTTGCTACAGCTTGTCCCTCCATTTCAAAAACAGCTTGGCAGAACTTGAAAAAAAAACTCCAGAAATTTACACATAGGTGCCTAATTATGCTCTGGTTTTCAATTTGATCAGTGCACCCTTACTGTTCTGTTCCCATGTCCCCAATGCCAGATATCATGTTTTCCTCACATTCTGCTATCTTCTCCATGTTCAATAGGAATGAAAGGGCAGCAAGGAAAGAGCAATGAAATAGCCTTCTTAGTACATGACTACAACAAATTTTCATAATCCCCTTCCTTTTCTTCAGCATCCAGACCAAAAATTCTCATTATGAGTGTATGGTCTGATTTGTCTTCTTAGCTCTCGTATTTTATCACTCAGCTTTGGCACTTGTGCCTCCGGGAAGAAAAAGAATAAGCTTATATTCTTTATTTAGATCTTCTTGTGTGTGTCACTTTAAATTCTGGATTCAGTTGCTAGGCTTTTTGCTCAAAGCATATGGAAGAACTCTTAATTTTATAGCTAAGATATCCATATGGCCACTTTTCATAATGCAGGTGCATACAATTCCCACTTGACTTTCTCTTCCATCCCCAGAGATTCTTGAATTGTTTTGCTTACCTTTTGATGGAAGAGGACACTGATTGAAATATGATGATAAATGGCTGTTTATACCGCATGGGGGAAGAGTAAAAGTGGCTGTGGAATCTCTTGGGACAAAGGAAGGCTATTTTGGAAGGCCTTTTTGGTTTTTATTATTGATATATTCCACCTTTTTGCCAGTAGCTCTGTAATCCTTAATCTGAAAGAAAGTGGGTACAGTATTTACATTTCATTATATCCTCAGGGGATGATCATTAGACTTATTGCTTTTCCATAATGCTGCCCTCAGAGATTCATGGGGTGGAGAATTTGACCATGCATCTCACATGTTTAGAACTCAAATATTGTCCAGTGAATTTCTGACAAGGCAACCTACAGATAGAAGAGAGATTAGAGCAGATGGTTTGTATACTTCAGTGAGTCTCCTTACATCTCTCCTTTCCTGCCAAAATCACTGCAGGCTACTCAGCATTAGGCTCTCAAGTCTTTGTTCTGACAACATAATGTCTTGTCATATGGAGTGCTGCCCCAATACCATCACCACCCTTCTCTTGATGACAACTTGAAAGTGGAAAGTACACCTGTACTTGTAACACAATGCAGCTGGTGGGTCTTGTTAGGCATATTCTTACTTCAGGATAGTTTTTTTTTTGGGGGGGAGAGGGTGCTCTGGAATGGCTCATCTCAAAGAAAACATGTTTTCCATGAATCACCATAAACCAAAGACAGTGCATGTTGAAATATGTTGGGTGGTCTATAAGTTGTAATAAAAGTCTGCCAGTTCTGAAGATCACTTTAAGGTTTTGACTCCTGTTTTCATTCTTTTCTTCCTGATGTTGTATTTTTCTTATGTACAGGCAAGTTAACCAAGCCTCTGACAAAGAAGCTGCTTTTTACAGTCTTTTTACATTCATCCAGCTCCTCTTTTCCTCCTTGTCCTCTGTCTAGCTAGAAGTTTTTCAGCAGCACTGTCATTGGGATGATGGTGAAGGAAGGTTGGAAAAGCCCAGGCTTTGGGAGTTCAGTTGCAGCTCTGGTTTGGAGGGTCTGGGCTGTTATTATCAAGCTTCCTTTGTTTTTTTAGAGAACCTAAAGAACAGTCAAGATGAAGTGGAATCTCTTCAAAAAAACAGCCAACCCCGAGCCCATCATAGCAGCTACTACAAGTAGTCCAGTGTCTCCAACTACAACAGTGGCACAACCAGCAGTCTCAATGGGGAACTCAACACAGATCCCGGGCCCTGTGGAGAGCCAGGGGGATATGGCCAGCAAAATTAAGGAAAAGTTCATGAATGAAATAAAGAAAATTCCCTGTAAGTAGCTCACATTTACTATTCTGCCTTGGGAATATCTGAAAAAGATACATTGCTTGGTTTGCTCATCCTATCACCTTGTTCATATCTGTGGCATGCAAATGATAATCCGGCACCAAACCAACGTCTGCTGCTTTGAATTCACACTGGTCTTACACCTTTTGGTGGGAGAGCAAGTAATTTCTTGTGGATAAAATGTATGTATTTGTAAGACACTGTTGTGGTGAAGCCCAAACTGTTTGGACATATTATTCAGGGAAAAAAAATAGTGGAGTGGCCTAAAATACTGGCTGATGTTCTGTATTGCAGTTACAGAGAGTTACCTATTCATAACTGCTCTGTATTCAGTAACGCTGTGTAGTCACAGACTTGGTGCTACTGTAACTGTCATAAATGCCCCTCCAACCATCCTTAACAGCTTGTGAGGCTACAACAATTGGAAGCAGGACCCCGTCAACATTCCTTATCCCAGTATCACTCTCTGGTGGGAGGGGATGGACATGTCATCTTCCTTGTGGCCAAGTCAGCAGCTGTACAGACCTCTTTCATTCAATGTGGCTGCTGGATTTTAAGATGGGCTTGGGAGATTGGGCCAGGAAACCTTATGCATTCATAACTAGGCCATTTCCGCACTAGCCTTTGAGGCCCTTCCCTAAACTGTACACCCCAGGATTCCATAGGATGTTGAAAATGGAATAACAGGCTGGTGAGGAAATGGCCTAAGTAGCAGGTGTAGGTTATCAATGAAATTTTTAGCTTAGTGATTCTCTGCTTAAAAGGGAGAGGGAGTTTCATTGGAAAAATATCTTTTAATCTGTTAGGTTTTTAAGCTGAAGCAATGATAAGTAAGAAATGAAAGGTTAGGAGAGTAATGAGAAAACTCACTCTCTCAGATCTGTTGCAAGCATATTGACTTTTGGGTTTAAGAAGCTAGCTAGAAGGATGAGAATTATTAAAATCTAACAAAGTAGGCAGTAGGTCCTATACCGGAAAAAATAATATGTACGTGAATGACACTACTCATAAAGACCTACCACATGCTCAGGTCAGCATGTGTGGCTTGTGGCCAGAAGTACAGTTTGTGGGTTCTGGCAATGGGGAAGGAGGTTGAGATCATAGCACCAAAATTATTGAAAATTCTCCTCTCTGCCTTGCTTCTTGCTTTCAGCACATGATAAACTGTCACTAGGTTCAGTTGACATTGGACCCTGTATGAAACTGTGACAAGCTTTAGTCTGTCTGTGTTGATGTTTTAAAGTGTTCATTTTAAATTGTTATTTTTAAAATTGTTCTTTTTTTTCTCAAGTAAGCCACTGCAGGGATTGAAGGGACTGGACAAAAAAAGCAGGGTAAAAATAATCTTTAAACAAACAAACAAACAGTACTATCTGCAGTGTGACCTACAGCTATGTTTCCCTCCACACAAACCAGAACTACAGTAAATTCCTTCTTATGTTGAGACTGTACTGATGCCATGCCAAGGACATGCTTTGTATTCCTTCTTCTTCTTTTTTTTCCAGTGCCACCCTGGGCCCTGATTGCCATTGCTGTTGTAGCTGGCCTGCTGCTCATCACCTGCTGTTTTTGCATCTGCAAGAAGTGCTGCTGCAAGAAAAAGAAGAACAAGAAGGACAAAAAAGGAATGAAAAATGCCATGAACATGAAAGACATGAAAGGCCAGGTGATGAAAGCGTACCTCTTTGAAAAGATCAGTTGAGAGGTTGTACTTAGCACAGTCCAAGGAGCACTTGCTTGTTTTTCTAAATAGCTGAAGTTCTGAAGATCAGGTCTACTGGAATGCATGAGCAAAGCACTCAGTTCTTTACATGCAGGAAGGATATGAGATCGCTACTCAGGATGCACCCACCAGGGAGATCTGAATGAAGTGTGACAAATTATGCCTTAGCATGCTGTCTGCACTTTGTTACAAAGCTAAGAGTTAACTGACCATGATGGTCTCCCACATCTACCAGGTGTCACTTGTGGACAGATGCTGGCGATCTGCCAGAGTATAGACTGTTTATTAATATCAGGCACAACTTCTCAACCAGAGTTATATAGTTCCTTTATAATATAACACAAATGGGAAAAGATAGAAATACATAGTTATGAGCACCAACACAAGTGCGTCAAGAATATGCAAGTATATTTCTTATGCAAGTATAAAAAGTATATATGTATAATAAGGATATATTTCTTAGGCAGGTATAAATCCATTTGTGTATGTATCTTCAGGTCACCTGTTGACTTAATGACAGCCTCATGAATTTAATAGAGTTTTCTTAGACAAGGAATATTCAGAGGCAGTTTTTCCAATTCCTTCCTCTGAAATATAGCCTATACAACCTGGTCTTTGTTGACTGTCTTCCACCCAGGTAATTAACCAGAGCTGCCCCTGCTTCACTTCCAAGATCAGATGGGATCTGGTGCCTTTAGGATATTCAGGCCCATAGTATGAGTACAGACAAAGATATATTTCTTAGGCTGAGGCACACATTTTCCATCGAGGAAGATTGTGTCTATCCTTTCTAGCTGGGCCATCATGTAGGATTTTGCCATTATTAAAAAGCATGCCTTGAAGAGCTTCAAACTTTTGCTTCTTCATGGTCCTTAAAGTTACTTCCAAGAAGTAGTAACTAATCATATGGTTAATATGCTCCTGTTCATTATAAACAGGTCGTAAACATGTGCAGGCATGATGTCTCTCCAAACACTAGTTGGCACTGCCAGGTAGCTGGTGTCTCCTTGATGGCCTGATGGTGAATTTGCTGATAAAGAAGCCACTGTACAGTGTTAGAACTTTTCCTGGGTTTTTCTTGCTCTGCTTACCTCTTAACAAGGAGAATTGTCTGACTTACTCTGTAGAAAACAAACTTTCTTATATTATATTCAACCTTGGTATGATTTCCACATCAGCATTTCCTTGGGTATGGTGAGCAGTTAGGGCTTCCACTTGCCTTTCTGGCTGAGGAAGCTGCAGTTGGGCAGTATCTGCCACACTTGGGCCCTTTTTGCACGCCGTTTCTAAAGCGAAAGGGCCCCTTGAGCGTCACGTAAATGGGAGGAGTGGTCCGTACGACACACTCCCATTTACGCGACGCTCAAGAGCCGGATGCAGAGCAGACACGCACCTTTTTGGCCCTTTTTGCACGCCATTTCTAAAGCGAAAGTGCCCCTTGAGTAAATGGGAGGAGCGGTCCGTATGACACACACACACTTGTAAATAAACAAATCTTATAGAGTTTCTCCTTTGTAAGCATGCTTCCTATTGTAGATTTAGGTTCAGTCACCCTTAAGACACTTGAGTAAGACAGAGTGAATTTCCTGTGGCTCCAAATGAAAGTTTTTGGGCCACTGTAGTCTCTAAACAGGGTGTACTTTTTGTGGCCCTTCAGATACTGTCTGAAAGCCCCTGCAGTCATTCTTTGTCCTTGGTTATGTTGGGTAGGGCTGATGGGAGTTACCAGCCAGCAACACTTGGACAACCACAAGCTGCACACTGCTGCTTTGGGCAAGCATATATTTTCTTCACCACCGAAGCCTGTGAAGAGAAACAAAAGTAAAATAAATGTGTACTTCACAGTCAGTAATTCCTCTACCATGCCACATTTAAACTCTGAAAAAAATGTCTGCAGTTGTAATTCCACTGAAGCCAATGGGGTTATACCAATATAATATATACCATGTTGTCCTCTATAATATTGTGTTTATACATATCCACATCTAAGACATTTAGAACTGTCAGAAAACACACCAGATAAGCTTCCCAGTTTGCTTCTCTCTCTCTCTCTCTCACACACACACACATATGTTCAGTTCTAAGGAATATTATCATGTGGATAGATATATATTCGATGGGCAGATTTATCATTATATCTAACAGTTTTTTAAAAAGGATAAATTCACATCACAGCATGTATAGGAAAATAGAAATTGCAGGTATTGTCTCTCCTTCAGGAAGTTGTCTGTGTGATTGTGCTTTCAGGTTGCCTGTTGACTAATGGCAACCCTGTGAAATACTCAGAGGAGTGCTCAGAGGTGGTTTAACCAGTCCTTTCTTCTGAAATAGCGCCTACAGCACCTACAGCACATAGTATTCATTGACAGTCTCCTATCCAAATACTAAGCCAGAGCAGATCCTGCTTAGTTTCCAAGATCACATACAATCTAGCCATTACTTTGTTTCAATCTTTGGCCTAATCTATCAGGAAATTCTTTTAGCTGCCTCTTAAAATTAATGGAACTGACACAGGCTTAGGATAGTGTATAATATTGTACTTTAAGAGGAGGCGGCTAATGTGTTAATGGTTATACCAGCATTGTAGCATTTTTAAAAGATTTTTTTAGATTTAGAACCTAATCCACACCGTACATTGTACCAGGAATCATAAGAAGTTTGATTTCCCATACTTGTTTTCTCCTAACAACAATGGTGAGAGCTCTTAACTTGTCTAATCCAAGGAGATGGCATGTTAAAGGCCATGAAAAGCATAAGAGCAGGGGTAGGAATCACATAGACAGCCAGATTTTATTGACTGCAACTCCCAGCATTCCTGACCAATATCTATACTGGCTAGGGAAGGTGGGATTTGCAGGACCATATGATCCCTGCATTAGAGAGAAGCATTAGCATGGGGATGGTTCCTAGAAGCAGTGTGTAGAAGACAGCTTGGAAATCCCAAATTGTAAAAATATCTGCATAGCATCTCAACTGCTGCTACCCATGTCAGCAATTCCACCTTTTTACTGCTCAGGTTTATATGGTTTGTATTGTTTGCTTTGCTGGCAGCAATCAAACTAATTCAGCAGTAAATCCCATTTGCATTTAAGCCAGTCAAACATGTGAAACCCTAGATGATTTCATGGGCTCTAAATTCTTCTCTCATATTGGAGGCTTTTGATTTGGTAACTTGGGCAGGAGGTTGGGAAATGAGACTTTTATAGCCATGTTGCTAGAAGTGTATTTGTGTGTGTAAATGAGTCTATTTGCATGAGTTGCTTTAGTGCAGCCCAATTAAGGACTGTCAAATCATCTGGACCCCACAGAAAACTCAGGCAGAATGATGCCTCTTTGCCCATTTACTAAACCTTCTCCATTCTGCTCATACTTGTGTGTCCATTCCTTTGCCAAAGACTCCAGCAGATGGTGGGTGTCATCATTTAGAGTCATAGTTAGAAAAAACCTTGGAAGTTGTCCAGTCCTCCAGTGTTTTGATACTTTTTGGAATACAGTGGCCTACCAAGAATGGGTCATAGGGAGTTCCAGGGGGTGGGGTGGGCAAAATTCTGGCACTTTGATACCAGTTTAACTGTTGTAGTTCCATCCCGTTGGAATCTTGGGGCTTATAGTTTGGTGAAGCACTAGAGCATAGAATTTTAAACATCCCTCCCTAAACTGCCAGTCCTAGAGTTCATTAAGGAAGGGGTTGGGGGATAACAGCAGCATAATTGTGTAATGTGAACAAGGCCTTGGAGTTGTACTTTAAAAAAGTTAACTTTTCCAAGCTGAGTCCAACCTCCTGCTCAGGGCAGGTTCTTGAATGTGGAGTACAGCTGTAGTGTTACTGAAATCATTCCAGTCCATCCTGTGTTTAAATACTCTCCAGTGAAAGAGAACCCATGAACCCGTATTCTACTGTCAAATAGCTCAGAGCATTAGATTTCTTTTTTCTGATGTTAAGCTACAGTTTTTGTTGTCACTGTATGCCCTCAAGTCATTTCCAACAGAAACCCTAAGGTGAACCTATTACAGGGTTTACTTGGCAAGATTTGTTGGGGGGGGGGGGTGTGCCTTTGACTTTCTCTGAGACTGAGATAGCATAACTTGCTCAAGGTCACCCAGTGAGTTTCCATGACTGAGGAAGAATTAGAACCCTGGTCTTTCAGTGTTCTAGTACAGCACTTAAACCACTATGATGTGCTGGCTGTCTTCCCCTTATTTCCTTATTTCCACTCATGAGTCAGTATGACATCTTATTAACTCACCTGGAATAAAGGAAGGACCACAGGTCAGAGAAAGCTGTGTAACTTTCCAGGGGTTAATCTGGAGCCATCTGACCAAATGCTTATGTTGTGGGCTGACACTTGCATAGTTCCTTTTTTTAAAAAATAACATGTATGTTTCAGCATGGAAGTGTAAACTGTATGGCAGGAAAGAGCCCTTAGATTTTATTAAATCAGGCTTCCCATCACTTCCCCATCCATATGATTAACTCAAACAAATGCTTAGATAAATATTAATTGCAATATCAAGGGTTTTAAGACAAGAAACTTAAATATTGGTGTGGGATGTCTAGATGCCTCATAAATTAACTGACAGAGACATACAATCGTGCTGAGACATGTTTCCCCAGCAAATGGAAAAATTGTTATAAGGATAACACCAAAAAAGCACTATGACATGGAATGAATTTGATAGCAAAATCTACACTGAGTCTCCAGCCACAATTGCAACTATGGCCATTTCCGCACTAGACTGTTATAGTGCTATTATTCGGCTTTTAACATCCTATGGAATCCTGGGGTTTGCAGAAACTGCAAACCCCAAGATTCCGTAGGATATTGAAAATGGAATAATAGCACTATAAGAGTCTAGTGCGGAAATGGCTTAAGTAAGAAGTGGGTGCAGCATATGATTTCACTACATGTTTTCTGTTGGGATAGCCCATGGCTGGACTAGACCATAAGCAAAATAAACAGAGGCGACCCAGCATGGTGTAGTGGTTTAGAGACCAGGGTTCAAATCCCCACTCAGCCATGGAAACCCACTGGGTGACTTTGGGCAAATTGCATTCTCTCGGACTTAGAGGAAGGCAAAGGCAAATCCCCTTTGAACAAATCTTGCCAAGAAAGCCTCATGATAGGTTCACCTTAGGGTCTCCATAAGTTGGAAACAACTTGAAGGAAGACAAGAACAAGAACAACCTTATGCAGGGGAAATAGATCCCAGTCTGTACTGATCTCCCTGGCTGTGTCGATCTGCCAGTTCAGCTAAAGGAAGAGTGCCAAAAGCGAGAGGCAGCATTGCAGCTTTTTTGCCCTGACTGTGAACCTGTGGGAGTAGAAGATTACATCCACTCAGCTGGATCATTAAAACAGCTATGCGTCCTTTTGTTGCTCTTATTTATTTGTTTTTTGTTGTTCTTCTTAAAAGATCCTTTCTAATAGCAGGCATGAATGTCCTGTCCTTAAGTTACTTTTATTAAAAGTCACGTTTACTCTCTCTCTCTGTCTTTCCCTCTCAGTCTCTCTTTTCCTCTATGTATTTCTGTGCTATTTGCTTCCAGAGAAACACAGGTCTGGTTGTTACCTTCTGTCATTTGGGAAGATGTTTCACAATTAAACAAGGAGATGACACTGTGAGGTTAAAATACTTAGAGAATCTGGCCAACTAAACTTTGGGGCAGGGCAGGTTGAACCCTTCTCTAAACAAAATTAAAAGCAATGCAAGACACAGAGGTTTCTTAGGGATAAAGTCCATGTTATATTAAATGTCCTCTTTAAAAAGCTTTCTTTGACTGGCCTCTTCTAGTTTGAAGGGAAAGCACTGTAGGAGGCTTCAATCCATATTGCACTCCCAGTCCATTTGGATGTCCTGTGCAGATTTCCCACAAATAACACCTGCAGGCTCAAATAACAGTCAGAGGAGCAGTGCTGTTGGTTTTTTATGGGCCTCAATGTATTTTGGCAGCATAATTTATGCCAGGGCCCCACATTGCTACTTTTCTTTCAGAACAGAAATGGCTAGCTTCCATAACTTCTTTTAAAAACATGCGTACTCTAACATGTTGTTTGGCCCTCAAAGTGGATGCCTTGCCATCTTTCCAAACCAGCCCATCCCATTCATAGCAATCTTTGAAGGTGTGGAATCTGTAGTTTCTCGGGATCACTCGGTGTTGTTGACAATTTGTGCAGTTTTGCCTCTATAATGGCCTTCTCTTCCTTTTCTGTGCTCTCCTCGTCCTCCTTCTGTGTTGTTCTGTCTCCATCTTTTCTGACTAACCTGGATGTCAACTCACGGTAGGTCCCAATGCAAACCTCATTTCCCTTTTAGACTTAAAAGGGAGATGGGAAGAGGGTTTGTCTAATACAATATTTCCGTACTTAGACTTTGTTTAAATGGCAGCATCTGACCTTGATACTGAACTTGATTTGGGGAAAGGTAAACAATTTTTTCTTTGAATTCTGGTTTAAGGGAGATTAAATTTCACATCTGTTCCTGCAAAGCTATCTAGCTGGAAAAGTGGCTGAGTTCAAATCTGGTTTTGTTCCAACCTAAGTGGATCAAATCCTTGCCACATCTAATAATTAGCATTAAATGAGTTTATTGGTGGATGACTTTATTTGTCAAGTTGACAAGGCCTAAGTATGATCAATGAACCCTCTCTCCGAAGAGCTCCTTGCACGCATTTGTCAGATAACTCTAAAGAAACCATTTAGAGAATATAAACTGATGGTTCTTCAGCCAAGTTTGATAACATTTAATCTTAAAAACTTGAGGGAAAGCCACAATTATGCACCTTGTGGGGGAGGTTGTGTGCATGTATAAATGTTCAAATGTTCCCATTTGCTTTATAAGGAAGAAGATATTGAGCAAAGGCTCCATTTCTTTTACTCCCCACTATTTCCATCAGTGAATACCAGTGGCTGCCACCCTGCAGTTTCTGAATATCCATAGTTGTGTGGCTATACTCCTGGTCTCTCTGTGGGTTAGCAGAGATCACAGTTGTCAGTTGCATTACAACTCCCATCTTCTTATTCCCATAGCTTAAGCATTAACAGTGCTGAAGATTTTTTTTCTTTCATTAATTGTAGTAATGTGTCCTAGCTATACCTTTCACTAAGTCTGCCACCCAACTGATAGAAGATAATTCTATATTAGCATATGTGTGGGAGAAAAGGTGGCTGGGAAGCATGCTTTTTCTTTAGGAGAGCACTTTTACAGGTAAATACCAGTGCAGAGCTCCAGTTACCCCTCCTGTTCACATCTGGCCCCTCCTGAAGTAAAATAAAGCATATGAAGTCTGTTCTAAAGTGTGGTCTTCAGATGTTGTTAACTGCATCTTCTAGCATTCTTCACTATTGGCTCTGCTGGCTAGGGCTACCGGGAGCTGTGCGTCAACAGCATCTGTAGGGCCACATGTTTTCCACCCCTGCACTAAGGTAAGGATATGGAAGAAAGATAATATGTATAAAGGCAACCTAGGCCTCAGATATCACTTTGTACAATGTTGTGGTCTTCCTTGTCTTTCAGAACAAACAGGATGATGACGATGATGATGGAGATGGTGATGAAGAAGGAGGAGAAGAAGAAGAGAAGGAACCAGAGAACCTGGGGAAGCTGCAGTTTTCACTAGACTATGATTTCCAAGGCAACCAGGTAATGCCCACAAGAGATTCTGGACAAATGTTACCCCAAACCAGGTGTGGGCAACTGCAATTGGGCCAGGGCCGATTCCTCCCCCTACAGGTACCCCAAGACTACAAGCCAAAATAGCTCTATTTTCCTTTGCAGTTTCTTTCAAAATGTTGACCGGAAGTGATGTTACATGTTCCTATCAATGTGTTGAAAGGAAATGCAGAGGAAAAACTGTGGTATCTGGGATTAGTACAAGGTTCTGGGGTACTTGGGTGTGGGATGGAGGTGTTTTCATATGTTTCGTGCAGTTTGGGGGCTTTCGTGCAGTTTGGGAATAAAAGGAACCTGGAAATTGTGCCATAAATTATTGTTTTTTTAAAAATAGGAGGCACTTGGAGGGCTTAAAAAGACTGGTGGAGAGCTTCAAGGGCCACAGTAGTGGGACCCAGGGGCTGCATATGTCCTTCTGGTTGCACTATGTGCACCCCTGCCCTAAATGTTACTACGGTGGGAGAAAAATGATGACAGAAGCTAATTTCTGCTAGGTTTGGAAAGCTGCATAAGCTTAAAAAATGCCTCCACTGCCAGCATCCTGACTTTCCTCTAAAAAAGCAGCAACTCTTAAGTTCTCAAAAAGGGAAATCTGGAGTTGCTTTCAGGTCTTGGCAGAGTTCCAATGCAGTTTGAGCCACAGGCAGACCAAGATTCAAACAGTTCAAGGGCAAAAAACAGGGTCAGAGACAAATTGGATTGATGGCCTGGTTCTAGATTGAAGAAAGAAGATGACTACTTTGTTGGACAAGTTGTTCAGGCTTAGAATCTATGCCTGAATGGTCATTTACAGAAAAGGCACAAAACAAATATGAATCAGGAAAACGAGTCATAAATTCAGGAAGTAGACATAGGTATACTCAGAAATATTATTACAATATCCAAATAAAATTGTTTTTAAAAACGTATCAATGAGCAACAGCGGAAATGTGTAAAAAGTACACCAATTAGAGTAGGCAAATCAAAGGGCCTGGCCAGGGTCTTAATTTCAGGAGAGAGATAAAGGTACATATTCTCTGGTTTTGATGCGCTTAGCTCCAGGCAAGGGGAAAGGTGCAGATCTTCAGCTCAGCTAGTAGAGCAGCAGCTTGCTGCAATTTGCAAGGCTTAATTGATTATTAATCAACCACAAGGGCACTCATAGTCTGAAGAAACCAATGGTTGGCTCTAATCCACAATAGTGCAGTCTATGGAATTCTGTCTTGTCTCCTGTCCATACCAAAACTGGCTCCAGTCCACAAAAACAGACAACTACTCCCAGAAAATCAGTGCAAGAAATCCAGGAAATCAAGGCATGAAATCCAGGAGATCAAGGCAATTCAACTTATATATTAAAAAGCCACACAGTTGTCTATTGTGGAATTGCCTAGTATTATCCCCACTTGCTTCCTTCTCTCTCTTGGAATCCTTCCAACTGGGCTATTGATGGTGGATGCTCTAAGGCAGGGCTTCCCAAATGGTGTGCCATGACATGTTAGTGTGTCACCTGAAGTGTGTAGATGTGTTACCTACAATCTTGGAAATGTATGTTATTATTTATAAATCATATAATTTTAAAAATATGTGAAGGATTTTCATGAGCTATGTTGTGTCTTCATACATTTTGTTATTACAATTTATGTATGTATCCATATCTCTTACAAGAGGTTAGTTTAACCTCTGGTTTGCTAGTAAAACTGAATTGCTGTGTCACGAAATGATGCATGTCTAAAAAAGTGTGTCATCAACATGAAAAGTTTGGAAAGCTCTGCTCTAAGGAAAGAGGTGGTGCTTGGAAAAGTTACTTTGAGGCTATAAATGCCAGAGTCACGTAGCTAGCATGATCAGATTGGTCATATGATTCTCAGAATTGTAGTCTAAAATATAATTTTCCAGTCTCTGGAGCAAGGACAATCTCATGAGTGCGGTGGCAGTAGTTGGGGGTGGTGGTCTGACATTTCCTTTGACTGCCTCCTGATCAGTTGGAAAGCTGGATATGAAAATCTTGGCTTGAAGCTGTCCTGATAAATCACATTCTATGTAGATTGTAGTTTGTCATTAGGTCCAAACAGAGAAACCATGGTTTTGACCATTGCTCTGCCTTGAAAGCTGTTATGCTATAGAGAATACAAAATCATACATCTTGATGAGTGTACTCTGATAGCAGTTGTTACCCTGATTTCTGGGGGTCCCGGGAGGGACACCTAAATGTGCTCACAATAATGGGGAGGGAATTAGCACAGAGCACAAGTTGGCAATGTGAGAGGCAGGGTAACGTAGCGAGATCTTGAACCCTATGTCTACGGGGTCAGGCCGAGTCAAGGATAAGGCAGATGTTGAAATTAATAATAATTATTTTATTGTAACACAGTGAAACAAATGTATGCAACACACTCACACAAGAGGCTATAGAAGTAAAGATAGGAGCGGATAGCGGGATTTTTAGAGGAGGTTTGGTATGGGAAATACTATACCTGTCCTGAAGCCCGGTTAGAAGCAGAGAAGCTAGGGAGCATGGATTCTCAGCACGTGGGGCTGAGGGGAAGGCTCGCTGGACAAAGCGACAGCAAGGCGGGATGGAAGCCAAGAGTGATCTGAGGAAGCGCTCAAAGTCAGGGGTTCTTATAGGGAAAATTGTGGCAGAAGGCTAGTCCATACTTGGGGAAAACAATGAGTTTTGGGCTGGAGACAAAGCCTCCGAAAGGTCAGTGCTTTGGATGATTGAGTTATAGCCATTGTCAGTAGAGTAGCCAGTATGCAAACGTGGAGTGCTTGAGAGTCGTGTAGTCCGCTCATCAAGCTGCCTGCGCGGGGCAGGAGATCTTTTTGTAAGTAGCGTGCATACATAATGTGGTACTTGCCTTGAGGTCTCCTGAAGCCGCATTCAGCAATGACTGGCCTGCCTAGAGTGGGATGTGAATGGTTCGGCTATTGTCGGCTGCGCCTGTGTGCATGCTTGTCCGGGGGCCCCGCAAGCACGTGGAGAGGAATGGGCACAGAAGGCCAAATTATCGATATCTTAATATCCCACAAGCTCGGGCTAGAAACAGCGGTAACACAGTGTCCTTTGAGCTCTAACCCCCACAGCTTAATTCTCCCTAGTTCTGTGTGGTGTTTCCCTATCATTTCTAGGGTTTTTTCCGCCCCCAATGAAAGATCAGAGAAAAACTGGGTGTGTACTCTGGTTAAAGAAACATCTAGGTGAATATTATTAACAATGACAATAATTTCATGACAAGCTTAAAGCCTTCAATAGTTATGTTCGAGTGACAGCCCTCCTCTTCGTGTTCATCCATGTCAGTGTTCCATCGCAGTCTCCCACAGTTGGGTACGAAGGGTACAAAAAGTACTTGCTAGGATTTGGTCATGATTCAGTGACAAGGTACATGCTTGAAAAAGTCCAGTGATCAGTCCCTGGCACCTACACTTAGAAAGATTAAGTAACATGTGATTTAGAAGACTAAGTCAGAGATCTTTCTTGGCAATGAAAAGCAACTTCCCATCAGAATAGGTAGCTCATATGAGGATGGAATCTTGGGCCAGGAGAAGCCTTGTTAAAAGAACAGGAACTGAATAGGAAGTGGCTTCTGCCAAAAATGCCCCCATGCCCCCTAGGGTATGTTTGGGGGCAAAAAAGAGGTTTCAGATTTTTGTGGGGTGTGTGATGAGGTGAAGTCCAGCCTAGCCTTCCACAGTTGCCCACTCCTGGGCTAGATGGAAAAATAGCCTCAGACCTTTAAGGAACCATCCAATTATAACAGGTTTGCCTGTATATTTTTAAACTGTGATTAACATAAGCCATAGCCTGGCATGTTGTCTGAATTAAACCACTATACCAAGTTGTTATCACATTTTATATCCAGCTTTTCCCCTAGAAGCTCAAGGTAGTATGTAGCTTTCAAAGAAATAGCTGTGTCAGTCTGTTTCAGCATAACAGAGGACAGAGGAACATAGCAGCACCTTTGAGACTGATATTTTTAGCATGAACTTTTGTGAATTTCAGTCCACTTGCTCAGCTGCACTTGACACTAAAATAAATCAGTCTCCAAAGTACTGCTAGACTGATTCTCCCTCCCTTTTTAAAGATAGTATATATAATTCTCTCTCTTTTTCATACCTTTTATACTCACAATAGCCTTGTAAGGTAAATTAGGCCAAGAGACAGTAAATGACCCCCAAAGCTAATGTAGTCTGTGGCTTAGTGGAGGTTTGAACCTGGCCTCACCACTGTCTGTTTATCATCCTAAGCACTAAACCACAGAGTTAATGACACATTGAGAGACAAGTGTGGAAGAACACAGTAGACTGTAGCAGATATAGGGAAAGAATAAGATGCTTTGTTTTTATTTGCCCTCAAGTCAACTAAAGCTTATGTCAACTCCAATTTACAGTATTTTTTGGCAAGATTTGCTCAGAGGCGGTTTCTCATTGCCGTCCTCTGAGGCTGAGAGAGTGTGACTTACTCAAAGTCACCCAGTGAGTTTCCATGACTGAGCAGGGATTTGAACCATTGTTTGCCAGAGTCCTAGTCCAACACTCAAACCACTACATCATAGTGGCTCTCTAGAGTACCTAGCAGAAAACAAGCAGCACAGGACAAGATCTCCTCACCCACCATTCATCAGCATGGGACATTGCAGAGCTTTTTTGATTCCTGATGCCTGTCTTCCCCTGACAGCTTACTGTAGGGATCCTCCAAGCAGCTGAGCTCCCAGCGCTGGATATGGGTGGCACTTCAGACCCTTATGTCAAAGTTTTCCTGCTACCAGACAAGAAAAAGAAGTTTGAAACCAAAGTGCAAAAGAAGACCCTCAATCCAACCTACAATGAGACATTTGTCTTCAAGGTATGTCTCTGACCATTTCTCTACAGCAGATGGGTTACACACAGACTCTTAGCTAAATACTGGCACAGTTGTGTTTCCCTTCAAAAGTATGGATGCTCAGCAACTTCTGTCCAGTATCAAATAGAAAAGGAACTGTTGTCCAAAAGAGGAAACCTGGAGATTTCATGACTTGTGGTACAAGTGAAAGATAGGAACAATAAAGCAGGTGAGGAATGGTTTTCAAACCAAGCACCCAAATCTGTATTAAACATTCAGAATTACTGTTGATGTAGAAACCTACCAGTGAATGAGCAGGAGTACCGTCACATACAGGTGTAATAAGAGTAACTCATAGAAATGCTCATGACATTTAAAGAACAAGTACTAAAATGGCTGACTATGTTCAGTAACAAGATGTACGGTAGAAAAGCTATGCTTAATTGGAACTCATGTGTAGTGAGATCATGGTTTGAATTTTTTTTTTTTTTGCCTGATGGATTGTGAGTTTTTGTCAATCAGTCAACCAATTTTTGGATTCTACATTAGCAATTAGATCATAGGTACACTGGTATGTTTCCTAAAAACATCAGTACCTTGGGGTGGTTCCAGATTTAGGCATCTGCAAGTGGGCTGCTGGAAGGAGTTGTCACCATGGCAGCCCCCCATAGAAGGGGCTTTCATTGGTTTTGAGGGATACTCTCTTTAGGAGAATATGGGCATGGAAGTCTGCTTCTGCTAGTCCAGAACCATGTGACTAATTCTAGACCCATCTCACTGTGCTAGGTTGCCAAATTTTAATGTAGTAGCAACCATATTTTATACTCCCAGTATCAGTAATGCACACTACATCATGACCAACTACAAAACTGATGTGACAGGCCAAACCCAATTAGTTTTATTATTTGTGTATGTTACATCACTCTCTGTAATTTTCAAGTCATTGCAAAAGGAGGTGTCATTGCAGAATGACCCTCTTCAGGCACATCACAGCACGTTAGCATCACAGTGTACCTCCATTATTAGGAAGCCTTATTACCATTGCCTTCCTAGACGTCCTCTGTACTCACAACTGCAGCTGCATGGTGCTCAGGTGTTCCTCTCAGCCCTGGCCAATGATTGGTTGGTGGTATCTTCAAGCTGCATTGTGAAACCAGAAGCTCAGAAGAAGAATATTGGCATATATATCCCACCAGCTACCAAACAGGATCTTGGACCTTGACATCATTTTATTAAATTTGTTTTCAAGGCTTTCATTTCTCCTATTGCAATAGTAGTTTGATCTGAATGGGCTTTTGCTTTTCTTAAAACTTTTGCTTCTTTCTTTCTGACCATTTTATTCCATCTTTCTTTTACAGAAATGGCCAGGACGGCTTAAGCAACATAATTAAATAGCATATTAACAAAAGAGAAGTGACAGCTTTTATTAAAGTGAATGTTTTATTAACTGCGCATTTTTTTCAAAAAAATTGTTTTTTTAAAAAAATCATCCTAGATAATTTTAGTAAACTTTCACAAGACCATTCCAACAGGCTTTTTTGGTACAGCCTTTCCAGTGTGTTTGAGTGACAGTTGAACTATCATCTTACTCTGTTACAGATTCCATATCAGGAGCTGGGTGGGAAGACTTTGGTGATGGCCATCTATGACTTTGACCGCTTCTCCAAGCATGACATCATAGGGGAAGTCAAGGTGCCCATGAACACTGTGGACTTGGGGCAGCCTATTGAAGAATGGAGGGACCTAGAGAGTGCAGAAAAAGAAGAGGTAAGAAGACTAAATGAAGGAGATGTAAATGAGGAAATGGGGCTCTTGTCTTCTCGTACACTTTGGTCCTGCCTTGTGTTTTGTTTTGCTTTTTTAATTTGTTGTTGTTGTTTTGTGCTTGCAGTATAAAATGTAGGTAATAATATGCAGTATACCGAGCTACAAAAGGTGAATTTTGCCAAGTGTCTGGAAGTCTTTGATAGGGTGGAAATCAGAAATCCCCAGCATGTGAATTCAGAAGGCAAATGTCCCTTCTGAACTTCATTCTGCAAACACTATAGAAATCTTCAGTATCTAACTAATCTGCTTTTTCACCTTCTTCTATCAACCTTCCTTCAGAAGAACTATTTGGCTTTGTCAGTACTAAATGGCTGAAAGTTGATTAGTCTAGTCCACAGGTGGGACTTGTGTGCCCCAGGGACTGCATACAGGCCACCAAGGCCTTTTGGAGAACCCCTAGAACCTCCACATGAGTCCTCTCATCAGTGGAAAATAATTAACCCAAATGGGGAATTATTGCAGAAATGCTGTATTGAGCAGGTGAAGCATAACTGTCCATTCCATGTCCTCCTCATTGCACCCCGGGCAGCTGTCAAGCCCATGAGGGGACTGTCACTGCTTATCAATGGGGACGAAAGGAAAGGGAAAAGCAGTTCAGATGATGAAGCAGCAGCTGGTCTTGGATCTGAGGAGAAAAGAAATTAGATCAAATTCATATCCAATTGCCCCCCCCCCACCTCTTCTCCACACCAGTAAGCAGCAGTCTCCCCCAGGGCTTAACAGCTGCCAGGGAGCATTTTGGACTGATTGCAGAGGGTTAGAGAAGCTGCTGGGGGATGTTTTCAACAGAGCATCAAGGGTTAGCAAATAGGTTCCTGTGCCCCATCCAAAAAAGAGACATATACGTGAGTAGGCCATACTTACATGCATGTATAACTCTAACAGGATGCCACTATATGCCTCCAGAAGTCATTGCAGTTGCTTATGCCCCTTCTATCTAAAAAGCCTTTTGCTCTGTGTGTCTTATTAGGAGGATTTAAAACTCAGCACTGATAAATCTTTGTGTGTGTGTGTCTTCAAGTTACTTGTTGACTTAGGGTAACCTCATGAATTTCATGGAGTGTTCTTAGCCAAGGAATACTCAGAGGTGGTTTATCCAGTTCCTTCCTCTGAAATACAGCCTACAGCACTTGGTCTTCATTGGGATGCTCCCACCTAAATACTAACCATAGCTGACCCAGCTGGTCTCAAGATCAGATGGGATCTGATGCCTTTTAGGTATTTAGGCAAACTGGGATAAGAGAAAACAAATTCTTGGATCCTAATTTCATATAAACAGTGGCTGATTCTACATTGTAAACTTTTCAGAAAATACCTGCTCACCATATTAAGCATTTCTTTACCTATTTCTTTTCTCTCTCTGCTGCCCTAAGTTGAAAGTACATATAAGGAGAGTTCCTTGTACGGTGAACTCACTATCAACAGTCTTTGTTTTATATCCATGTCTCCTGCTATCATATTGTCAATTGGGAAGTGGCCATGCTTTTTGCACCCTTCTCACCTTCTTGCCCATTTGCTTGCTACACCTGTTGCCCCAGCTGGGACATCCTGCAGCCAGATGCCTGAATTTGGGAAGAAGACCTGGCACAGAGCACTTTGCTATCCTAGCAAAGGAGTAATTAGAGGGGACGATGGGAGCAGCAGTAGCAGCGTTCAGTTCACTGGAATGCTTTCTTCAATCCAGTACCTTCCAGACTGCAGCTCCTAAGATCCACAGCCAGTATAGCAAATGACCAGTTGGCAACCTGCATGGAGACCATGGATATTGCAGTCTAGTACATATGGAAGATATCAGGTTGAAGGAGGCTGTGTTAGCCATTTATATCCTACGCAGCTCAGTATGATCAGCACCACTGTATCAAGCATGTTTTCAGAGTTAGATTTGGAATGTTGCTGATAAATGCCTGAGTCCACTGCTGGTCCCTATTTGTCTCCACAGCCAGAGAAATTGGGAGACATCTGTATCTCGTTACGATATGTACCTACGGCTGGGAAGCTTACTGTTTGTATTCTGGAGGCCAAGAACTTGAAAAAGATGGATGTTGGAGGACTTTCAGGTGGGTGCAGAACAACTTTATACCCACCAGATGTCACCTCTGAGCCTCTGAGGTTTATCAAGGCATCCTTTCACACACCAGGGGACAGAAGTTTTTGCTTCTCTTGCTTTATAATTAGTCTGTGCTGGTAATAACTCTCATGTGCTGAATCCCTTTGGATTTAAGGGTGAACTTTCTAAGACCTAACCAGGCTGCTGAACTACCCTCACAAAGCTTACATGGTAAATCTACTGCGCTTCAAATGAACTATCCAGGGTGCTGAATCCCATCCCACAAATAAGCTCATAGCTTGCATAACTCCTTTAAAGTTCAGACTGAAACCAGAATGGATTAATCCAGAATGGATAAATCACCCCACTCAACACGGGAACCACACACTGCCCCGATGAGTATGAAAAAGTAATCAGTCATCTATATGATATCTTTGCTGTATAATCTTCACGGGCAATGGGAATTCAAGGACACTCCAGTAGGGATTGTGGAGCTAAGTGAAAGGAGGATAGAGTGGCAATAGTTCCTATCTTAGGTGGCAGCAATGTAGGTGGGAATGAGGGGTGGGAATTGTGTGGCCCTCGTGAAGTTGTTTGACTGCAATTCCCATAAACTTTAGCATGCCTAGCCAATAGTGAATTATGCTGGGAGTTGCAATCACATAGCACCTAGAAGGACACAGGATTCCCACCCCTTCATTAGAAAAGTCCGAGTTGTACTTTCTGGTGCTTATTGCTTGTTACTGCCCCTATTTATTTATATTTATATTTATATTTATATTTATTTGCTTACTTATTTAGCAAAGACACAAAGGCTGCTCTGAACCTCCTACTGTTTGTGCAGCAAAACATTAAGTAATGCATTGAGTATTTCTTCCCCCTGTGCCACCAGTCTGGCTCAAAGTGTGCCATTTACTTCTGCTTATTGTGGCCCAGTTAAAGGCATACCAGAAGGAAGGAAGGAAGACAATGTTTTCCTCATTAGAGGGGCAGCTTCAATATGGTACATGTCACTTTGTAGCTAAATGGCTCTTCTTCCTTGATGTTTTAATTCTCCATACTCCTGTCTTTGAGCCTTTATTTCTGTATGTTTACCCACAAAGTCTGACCTGTCTGGACTTCTTACTCAGATCCCTATGTGAAGATTCATCTGCTGCAGAATGGGAAGAGGCTCAAGAAGAAGAAGACCACTGTCAAGAAGAAGACTCTGAATCCCTACTTCAATGAATCCTTCAGTTTTGAGATTCCTTTTGAGCAGATACAGGTTCACATGCTTCTCACTTGGGGAACTTGAGGAGGGGGATGCAAAGCTGACCCAGGTCACATTGCTCATCTGTGGGGTGATAAGGTTCTCTGCCATTTTGACTATAGCTTGGGAACTTCCATGATCAAAAGATTTTTTCTCTTTCTTTCTCATTTTAAATCCCTGCTCCATCCACATTGCCCTCTTCTCACTCCATCTCTTCATATTTCTGTGCAGTGGTTAGGCTTCCTTTGGAAGTATGTTTGGTGAGGAGGTAATTTTTTGTGGAGGCCACAACTTAGGGTTAACCCTCATGCTGCCCTGCCCTGCTCCCGGGACAAGAATTAAAAAGTTTCCATTGGTGTCAGGGGGATATTTTTACTCCCCCAATTGGTGGGCTTGTCTGAGATCAGGAGGCGGCAGATTGGATGAAGCTCATAGGTCAACCCTGGTTTAAAACTCTGAGGATTTCGTAAGGGAAAGAACCTGCATCCAGCTCCTGTTATTTGAACCTTATCCAAATCCCATTGTTTCTGTGTGTTCATCCATAGAATGACATGCAGTCTCATTAAGGGCCTTTCCACTCTACACTGTTATAGTGCAATTATTCCACTATCAACATCCTGTGACATTCTGAGGTTTGTAGTTTACTGAATCCAAAGAGCTCTCTGACTGAGAATTCTAAATGCTCCTCCCTAAACTGCAAACCCCAGGATACCATAGGATGTTGAAAGTGGAATAATAACATTGTAGTGTGGAAAGGCCCTTACAATCACCAGGCAGATAAAGTATAAGCAACTAGTATACATGCTGAGCAGCTAGTAATGAAGTAGTAAACATGCTGAAGCATCAAAAGACACTGCAGGCCACCAGAATCCACTGGTAAAGCTTTTTCTGGACTCTTTGGTTACAAAAGGCTACAGATCTGAGGTTGTGTTGTTAGATAATAACCAGAAAATAAAAAAAATAAATTTTGTATATACCAGTGTGTTGAAGGATTCCTTCACTTTTAGAGAACATTCAGAGATAGGCTGTGATACATCAGCCTAACATAGGACCGTTCTAAAAAACCTGTCATTATCCTTAAAACCATTAAACCTTAAAGCCATTGTCCTTAAAACCTGAGTTGTGGGTGCATGCAAAGAGACAGCATTATCTTCCTTTTACAATGTGCATCTGCTTAGTGAGGAAATCGTGAAGAATCAGCAGCTCTAAGCATATTAATATTTACCAATTAAAATTTACTGAATAATAATAGCAATAATCACCTTTATTTATACCCTTCCTTTTCCCAATTAATGTAATAGCATTGTATTAATTGTATTAATTAAAATAGCACTGCCGTATAATCCTTAGTAATAATTTCTCTCTTCTTGCTTCTCCTCCAGAAAGTGCAAGTTGTGATTACTGTGCTGGATTATGACAAGCTGGGAAAGAATGAAGCCATTGGCAAAATATTTGTCGGAAACAACGCCACTGGCACAGAGCTAAGGCATTGGTCTGACATGTTGGCCAACCCACGCCGCCCCATTGCCCAGTGGCATTCCCTGAAGCCTGAAGAAGAGGTGGACGCAGCTCTTGGGAAAAATAAATAGGCAACTCCATACCCCAGCATCAGCTACTGAACATTCAAAGTGATCCAGAGCTATCAATACCTCAGTTAGGCAATGTTTGGTTTCTGTTCTGTTCTGTTCTCTGAGCTGCAATACCCTTTCATTGGTGGCTGTAGAGAGATTCCGGATGAATTCAAGAGCATCCAGGTTGAAAAGGTTTAAAGACACAGTTGCTCCTTTGGCATTCTTCAGAGTAGTTTGTCTGCTGCATGTTCATCAGCTCTCTGTCTTGTTCTCTTCAAGCGTAAAGCAAGCTTTTTTTCTTGGGTTTTCCTGAGATCGCCATGAATAGCAGCACAACATAGCTTTGCTTTTATTCACTTTGGGATTTTCTTCCTTAACTTGGACCTTTGAATATTGTGCTAGGATGATACCAGAGCCTGACAATGTGAGTTGACCAGATACACTGTGTTCGCTTTGGAAAATAGCAAGGTGCATGAAGTGGTACACTTGGAACATATGAAGGGAATCATCACCCTTCAAGTTTTTTGGCTTTGGCCATTAGAGTTTCAGAGTTTCAGCAGAAAGGACGAGCAGCAGCTCGGGCACTGGGACATCTTTGGTTCTGGGGATAGCAGGTGAATTAATTGTGTATTATGGGAGGGGTGTGATTTAAGGCATGCCTGTTGTCTAATGCTATTTACCCTGTAACATCTAGGTGACACAGCAGGTATTCTGTGCCCTTGTAGTTTTCTGTTCTTGAAACAGAACAGAGGGGTAATAGAAGATTAACGAAGTGTGATAACTATACCTGTGAGCATCAACTCTCCTGCCCAAACATAGGGCAGACCCCCCCCTTTTTTTTTTAATAATAGCATCATGGGATATTTATGTAAACAGCCAGGTCTGGCAAGCTGAGTATTCATGTGAAAACTGGAAGATTCATTCTTTCAAGTTAGTCAGATTTGCAGTGCCAAAGTGGATGGATAATTTAAAAAAACTGTGGCAACTGTGCTTGCCAACTGTAAAAAGAATAAAACAGCCAATCCTGGGATGATATGCATATTCCTCCCATCATGCTTTGCACTGCCATCTTTGTTTTTAAGGACACAACAACCTGAGGCCTAGAGATGTTCAGTATGGAGGCTTTTTTTTTTTTTTAGTATTATTGAATTTGGAAGCAAAGGTGTATGTGGTGGTCCATGTGTTCTTCTAATATTCTGAAAATCAAGATCTGTTGGATAGGAAGAATGAAAAGAAAGGACAGGCATGCTTCCCCAGTGGCCCACAGAATGCTCTGTTGATCTGACATTATGCATCTAATTCTTAGCAAAGGCAGCTGATGTACTCCAAGAACTAATGCTTTCAGCTGGGGGCTTTCTCCTTCCCCCCACTGTCACACTGGATTGAGGGAGAACATAGTGGAGGAGGTTAGAGGGAGAGTGAATCCATTCCAACCAAAGGACCAAAGACGTATCAAAGGCATCAGTGTTTCCTGCACTGTATAGCATTGTCTGGCTGCCAAAATGTTCATGCTTTCATTGCTGATCCTGGAGGGATAAGCCATATTATCTTTGCTACCTAGTGTTTGCACTGATTGCTGATAGGCCTCTCCATTTCATATGCAGCCCCAAATATCAGTGACTTGAACACCTTGGCTCCCTGTTCAGGTTTCGATGGAAGGAGGCAAGTAAGGCAGGTGGACGAAAGATATAGACACAAGCATCTCCCTTGAACCTTTGTGTTCCTGGTAGATCTTGTGTTCCTCATCAGTTCAAATTCATTGTCTAAAGTAAAGGGGTGACTCCAGGTGATGTTTTTCTATCATGTGTTATTTTGTTCTGCTTAGTCAATATGGTAGATTAGAACCGTATCCAAGATTCATTTCTGCTGCTACAATTAGTGCTGATTTATTTTGGAATTATGGCTGGCAGCCTGTGTGAAGGAATTTCTCACAGAAGACTGACAGTGGAGTCAGATGGAGATGAACCAATGTTATGGAATGTCAGTAAAGTTTTGCAGTCATTGTATCTGGCAGGACTGGAACTGAATATAAAAAAGGGGGGGCAAGGAAAAGAAAGAGCAAGGCAGGCATTCTGTCGATAAGGATGGGTGGCTGGAGTTCAGACCTTACTCAAGATACAGATTTGAAAACACAAGATTCCATAGTAATGGTGCTGTATGAAGAAGATGTTTCTTTGACTAAGGAGGATCTCATAAAGAACCTTCTTCTTTGACTTAGCTTTGTCTGAATCAGGTCAGGTCCTGTTTACTTTCACAACATTTATACTGTGAATACACATTGAAACTGTAACCTTCGGTTTTATATTTATAGGAGCAGAATTAAAGGAGGCAAACATATAAACAGAGAATGAGTGAAAGAACACAAGTATGGAGGGAGCAGGGGGAGAGACATAAGAAGGCTGGACTTTAGAACTATACTGCCCTTTCATTTTTGGCCCCAAAGACATGATTTTTTGTGCCTTCAAGGATATCAGGTGCATGGACTTTGTGCTGGTCCTTTGCCTCCATAAGGATGCTGGCCTAGAAGGAATAGCTGGATTAATGCACAAGGTAAAATGTTTAGGCTTCACAAGTTGCTATCCTGTGGAATATAATTACATGTTCAAAGAGCTGTGCTTTTCTTTGATAACTAGAGTAACTAATGAGAAACTCAGCAGAAGTTCTCACTGTGGCAATAACCCAGTGTCAGGGCTGTACCATTCTGACTGCAGATGAAGGATCACATGTTTGAAAGCCTCTTCACACAACAAAAAACTAAAACTCCTGTTCAATAGAATATTTGCATATCAGCAGACCAGAACCCTTCTCTTTTTCCTACACTGTCATTTGATTATTCTTGATATGGATTGGCATTTCATCCTGTGAATGTCCACCTGCAGTCTGTGATGCTACAGCCCAGAATCTAGGCTTCAGAAACAAGCTGTTTCAGTCACAATGGCCTGTTGGAAGTAGAATTAATCTGAATATGGTTCACAGAGAATTAGGCCAGTTGGTCCTAGTTGTGAAATTCTGTGCTTTCTGCTGGTAATTTTCAGGCCTCCAGTCAGTTCAGCTCTTGTGTTTTCCCAATCTAAATAACTGTACAGCTACAAAGGGAGAGTCATTGCCAGCTGTTTAAATGTTTTCCTCCCGAGTTCTAAAATATCTTTACATGTTTTGAAAAGAAGGGGAGAAATCTTCAAGGCCTTCAACATGACTAATAGAACTTAGAACATTTTTTAAATTGTAGCTTCCTTTATGGAACTACAGCTGGAAGATGTGGGGAATTGTAGTACATGAAAGTAATTTTTTTCCCAAGATCTTCTGATTACTTTCATTTAAGGAGTCAGAATTGCAGTCCTGCCTATAGGTGGTGTGATATCACCATTTGTGGTGTGCAGGATTCATTAAGAATTATTGCAAATCCAGAGATCTGGGTTTCTTATTGTGTCAGCCCTTCAGTGGAGTGGCTATGCTTAATAAAAAAAAAAAGAAATATATCACCAACATTTCTGTAAAGAAAGGTTTGGTGTGTGGTTTATTTTCTTTTGTTTTTAATTTAAAAAAAACAAACCTTAAGGGTACATTAATCCCCCCAAACTCCTTTATTGTGCCTCTCTTAGCTTTTAATGCTGCCACTGGCAAGGATATAAGGCATTAAGAAATAATAGTAGAAAGGTGTCCTTGTGGAGTTCTGAATCTGTAAATTATGGTTTTTAAAGTTAAACTTGGCCCCATCAACAACCATATGCCATCACAATAGTACAGCTACAATGTCAGGAAGTGGCAGAGGGAAGAATCATAGGACTTTCATTTTGTGTAGAGCAAACAAAGCTCTGCTGGCATTCTAGGGTTGCCATGTGAAATAAGGAACAGGGCTATTTTCCTTTTAATTCCCTCTTCTATATAGCTACTAAAAGGACAGGAACTCTATCCTTTATACCAGCCGGCAGCCCTAGCCATATATTTCTGGTGAGGTCACAAGCTCTTCAATGTTCAGAGATTCTGGCATGGTTCTAAAGTAAACCTGAAGTGTCTCATTTGCCTAAATTATGGAATGCATGGGTATGTGTTCATTTATATCTGTGTGGGTGTGTATATATGCTTCATGATCTTTGAGGCTATCTATAGCTGGAATTCACTTGAGCAGTTACAAATGTATAACCACCATAGTTACCTAGCTACACAGTGACTCCCAGCCTGAACCCCAAAGACCACTTACTGGGTAGTGGCCACTGTTCGTCTTTCATTTGTGAAGCAGGTGGCTGATGTTTGCCCCCTTTCCTGTGAACAATCTCCATTGTGACAGGCAGAAGCAAGGGCCCTGATGCAAGTCCGCTTCACGCTGCAGATCATGTGCATGACGGGTGGTCATGGAAACATTAATCTTCTGCTTCGTGTAGGGACTGGGGGACTTCTGTGGTCCCTATGTATGCCTTGTTAGGACCTAAATACCCTTAAAGAGCCAGATCCTGTCAGATCTTGAAAGTTAAGAAGGGTAGGCCTATTTAGTACTTGGATAGGAAACTGCCAATGAACACCAGGTGCTGTAGGCTATAGTTCAGAGAAGGAACTGGCAAAACCACCTCTGAGCATTACTTGCCTAAGGAAACACTATGAAATTCATGAGGTCACTGTACGTTCACAGACAGCTTAAAGGCACACGTACATATATATCCCTTAAACTAGGGAATACACAGGGATCCTGAATATGAAACAATCACAAATATGTAACTCTAGATTGCACATTTGTAACTGCCCAGGTGACTTCTGCGCTATACTTTGGCTACAGGCTGACAGACAGATAACTATTTCTTAATTTTTTTTTTGCTACGGTACATTGCAGTGCTGATTTTAATTTACAGGTTATGCCACAGATGCTGCTACTTTTCAAGACTGCACATTTTAAAGACTAACAAATTTATTCTGGCATAATCATGTGTGTTCTGGAATAAGTTTGTTCATAAGTTAACTGTGTGATGAGATCGGAAATCACACCTTTCAGAAGTTCACAAATTTTCCTTTCTACTTTGAATTAGTAGTTCATATTGACACGCCATCAAAGTAGGTTACTCTTTCCTTCATCCATTGTAATACTGTACTTCTATACATACTTACTCAAAAGTAATACCCCACTGAATAGGACTTTCCCCCTGGAAAATGTATGGATTAAGCCTAAAAAGCAAGAACAGAAGCCAGGAAACAGCCAAACCTGCTGTATTGACAAATGTGCAATGGCTCCAAAATTCATAATCTGCAATCACCTGTAACTGCATTTACCTTGAGTTAGTGTTTCTGCTCATATTACTAATTTACATCTAGTTGCAAGGTGAGATCTACAGAAACCAGGGGGAGTAAGAGAGAAGGAAATCCTGAAAGCAATGACTCTGATCCACCAGCGGTAGTCATGTGTATCAACTGGTAATTCTGGATAAGGATGCACATCATAATTAGCATCCCCCTGCCCCTGAAAAAAAAAGATTAATCCATCTAGTTCAATAGGGCTGAGGTGAACAGTGTAGTGCAGTGCAGGTGGAGATCTTTATCCGTATCAGCAATTGATGGAAGTCTGCTTATGTGCATAGATTACTCTTACTGGATCAGAAAATATTTGAGGATCTTGAACATTTAATAGATCACTTGCAAAACAGTGGCATCAGCACACAAACCTGATTCTGTTTCTGCTCCAGCTGCTAACAATCCAGGGTGTCCTCTATGAAACCAATGAAGTGGAGGTTTTGTTGTGAAGAACCAAGTTAGAACATAAAGTCATTTAATTAATGGTGTCTCCAACTTCTACTATTTAAAATAGAGAAGCTGTTTACTTTAATACACAATATGATCTACTTTGGTTTAGTTTCTTTTATTTATAAAGGGGAGGAAAAGGTGAACTGACTCAAGCCATCTGAGCCTCATCCAAATCCCATCATTTGTGTGTACTTATATGTAAAATGATATAGAGATCTATTAACATAAATAAAATCCTCTTGTAAACAATGCATGATGACTAACCAGTATGTAAGTAGCAGCATGCAAAAAGCAGAATCCGTTCACCATGTGTGTTACCATTGCCCATTTTCTAGAGTACAGTCAGGCTACAGACTTATTTTTTAAATGTGGTGTGAATGAATTTATTTTACCTAGTGAAATCGGGTGGGAGGGAGGGGATGGAAAAAAAAACTGAGAGAAAGAAGGGTCGTAACAATGTAAGCTTATTTTCAATAAAAAAAGTAATAATTTTTTAAATAAAAAAGCAACAAAGCATGCCTGATTCATTAAAAAAAATCATTGAAAACAGGGGTGGGGTGGGGGATCATAACACCAACAATATGGCAATGAATTCCATCAGTGTCTTGTAACATATATTTACAGAACTGTAACTTGTTGACTTTTTAATCACGTCCAGGTAGCAGCAACATTGCGGCTTCTATGTTCTGTGTTGTGTTGAAGCATTTCACTGTTGACGTAAATTTAGAAGCCATATTAGATCACAGGCTGCCAGGATCCTGAAATGGGGATTGGCTGACAGGTGATCCTCAGTCTCTTTGCTCCCCCTTGCTAATGTCTTCCCACCTCAGTTGTCTTTACCTGTCTTCCCATCCTTGTCTTTTGTTACTCCTGAAGACATTTTGTGGATAACTGAGAGCTGGCTTAAATCTGGGGCCTTACTTTCATTTGACCTCTGAAGGAAGAGCCTTTAGGGAGTTCCCCGTCATATTTAGCTATGAATACATTCTTCTGAAGCCTTTGAATAGCCTGCACTCAGGGCCAGCATCAGCAACCAGCACGCTCAGGCAGTGGCCAGGACCAAAGGGCTCAGGCAGGGCCCACTAGTGTTGATGTCTGTTTTAGCTCATTCTCCTACCCCAGCCCTGGGCTTACATGGTGGCAGCACTTCACTCTGAGAAACTGACTACCATTTGATATTTCTCACACTGCCCTGGAGTACGTAACATAGCATTGTGAGAAATTAAATGACAGGCATATCCAGCTACTGTGAAACATGCTAGCTAGTTCAGGAGTGGGAATCATGCAACCTTCCTGACGTTCATAGAATCATAGAGTTGGGAGGAGTTTTATTGGTCACCAAGTCCAATCTCCTGCCTAATGCCAGAACTCCAGCTAGAACATCCCCAGCCGGTAGCTATCCAGCCTCTTTTTGGCCATTTCTGCACGAGACTGATAAAGCGGTATGATTCCACTTTCAACTTCCTATGCAAACCCTAGGATTCCATAGGATGTTGAAAGTGAAATCAATGGCCTTTGAAGAAGTCCAGAGAAAGAGACTTTACTACCTCTTTGGGTAATTGGTTCTGTTGCTGAGCCTTTCTTACCATCAAGAAGTTCCTTCTAATGTTTAATTGAAATCTACTCTCCTGTAACTTAAAAACATTAGACCTGGTCCTACCCTCTGAGGCACCAGAGAACAAACCTGCACTCCCCTCACTGTGTTAGCCTTTTAGATATTTAAAGAGTATAATCATGCCACCCCTAGTCTTCTCTTCACCAGGCTGAACATGTCCAACTCCCTTACTTTTCCTCATGTGTTTTGTTCTCCATACCCCTTATGGTCCTTGTTGCCCTTCTGATCTTGCTCCAACATGTCTCTATCCTTCTTAAAATGAAATGCCCAGAACTGAATGCAGTACTCCAGATGAGGCCTGACTAGTGCTTAACATAGTTGGACTGTTACTTCCCTTGTCTTGGAAGCTATGGTTCTATTGATGCAGGCTAAAATATTATTTGCCTTCTTTGTCGCAGCCTCATACTGGTGGGCCATGTTCAATTTATGATCAACAATAATCCCATGGTCCAATCTTATACCTGTGCATTTGGTTTGTATTGCCTAAATGTAGAATTTTGCATTTGTCTCTATTGATTTTCATTCTATTAGTTTCAGCCCAATTTTTGTTGAACTGCACTTCCCATATGTAGAATCCCTTTCCAACAGCAACACTAACTAGAGCTACAGTGGTCCAATAACATCTAGAAAGCCACATGACTGCCACCTTGAGCTAGGGGAAAGACCCAAAGGCTTCACATGTTTGATACTCATAGCGGGGAGAGGCCTCTGTTCCCATGACCTCCCATTCCAGCCATGTTTCCTCTCTGTCACCCACAAACTTCCCAAACAATCTGAGTTGATGGACTTCTTAGATCTACTTCATTTCCCTCATTTCTGATGCAGCCCAAGCTCTGCAACACAGACTTCCACCTCCACCCCATCTCACCCTGCAGGAAGCTGCTTTTAATGCCCCCTTCTCTGCCCTCATGTGGACTCTGTTTTTGTCTTTATTGTTAAATTGTTATTTTGTAATGATATGTGTTTCCTTATTAAAGAAACTAGCAGAAAGATCTAGTTGTTCTTTGTGTTCCTCTCTTTCATGACAGAATGGCTCCCTTGCTACACACAATTCGTGGGTTTTGGAACTTAGAAAAGCTAGATGGAGAAATCTAGATGCAAAGGAGGACAGGCCTTCTTACTAGTTACATAGACAAAGGAATTTGGGATGGTGTGGCACCTCGCACAAGGACATTTACTACAACTGCCTTTCCTATACATCTCTTGAAGAGATGGAGCATAACTTGCTTTTTTTCCCCTAGGCATCCTAAAAATTGCTCTTATGGATTGACTAAGTCCAACCAAAAGAAGGAGTTTTGAATGGTACAGCTTAATACATTGAAATAAAAAAGAAAGGCCTGTCTTGGATATTTTCAAATCTGCTAAAGCTAAAGAAGTTTAGTTTCTTTTTGTTTCTAGCCCCTCTTTGCTGCTAGTCACCCAAGAAAGATAACTAGAAGAGAACACCCTTAAAGAGGTTTAATTTCCTGCATCTTTTTTTCATATCTCATAGAATTTTTGAGGTAAAAGGCATTTAGGAATAGTTTATCATTGCCACCTTCGGTACAGTATGTATAAGAAAAGATGCAAAGGAATTGTCTAGCACTTTTGAGGCTGAAAAAAAGACATTTCTAGCATAGGCTTTTATAGACTCCGGTCTGCTTCATCAATTGCATCTGATGAAGTGGACTGAAGTCCATGCTAGAAATTTATTTTTCTCGATCCCAAAGGTGCTACAGGATTCCTTTATATCTTTTTATGCTGCAAAAGACTAACACAACTATATCTTTGAGTACGATTAACAGGAGCTAGCTAAAGTGACAACAAATGACCAAAACAAATCTTAAGCATACTATAAGATAAGAATCTTGTTTCTAAGGCCACAGACAGCTCCTAACATAACCACCTTCTTGCAGACTTTCTTCCATGAAGGAGATCTCAATATGTTTTGCTCAAGAGTATAGTGATTATTCCCACAGATGTACTATAGTATTTCTAAATTGCTTCTTTGATTTACATTAAAACTGATCCAGCAACTCTACTGTGGCTAAAGTTGGTGATGACAAGCACTTTTGCAGATGGGAGCTCTTGCACAATAATGTTAAGGAGTGACCTGAAGTCCTGGGTACAACTGTACCCTCAGCCATATACTTATTAGTTGGCATCCTGATAGTGGCATACAGAGATGTAAGTTAACCCTATGCCTCAGCATGTCTAATTTTGATCCCTACGGAGGTTGGCATTCTCTTCCTACCTCCACAGTGACCAAAGCCTTCTCCTGGACTTACCACAGAACCACTGAACACCTCCCCATCATTTGTGCCTGGAGAAGAGCAGGAGGAATTGCAGAACCATCTGATTGTGCCCTCTGCAGCTAGACAAGTAGTGATTACATCAGCTGTTGAGACCTGTGGAGGGTCCTGGTGGACCTCAGTAGATGATGTAATTATTTTGCATCTGGTTATGGGAACATACACACATACTTCTGTGAATTCCTCCCCTTTCCCCCTCCCCACTCTCCAAATACAAATGGCCATGGGGAAGGGGCTTCAGCAGTAGTTGAGATAATCTAGGGGGTAGTAAATGATTCCGTGTAGCACTCTACCACATGCAGAGGGTTACAGCCATTAGGTGTCCCTCTGTGATACTTTGATAAGTGTAGGCTTTCCTAACACGGATATTGTAAGTATCATTGCGCTAAGGAACTTTGACTTTGAATAGTCTGAAGACCTACCTGATTATAAAATGCTGGCTTTAGGACTAGACTTTAAATGCCATGATTTAGTATGTCTGCAAATACACGACTTGAGATCTCATCACAAGGCTATGTCACTTTTGAAAAATTTAGTATCCAAGCAGGGCTTCTTGAGACTACAAATACTCTAGCATACACTAGCTATGGAAGGCACATTGACGGTTTAGGTATATCTTTTTTCCTTTTTCTTCCTATTATCTTTGCATGAATGTGGAAGACTATTAGATAAAAAACACATGTAGGGATATTTTACATCTCTCTATCCCCCATGCTGTTTGGATTGGGGCTGGGCCTGTTTACTTTAATAAGGGCACAACCACAACACCACAACGTCTATTTTTGATTTATTGTATTTTAATGTTTTTAAAACACTTTAAAAGTGATTGACATAGGGTACTTTAATTCTTAGAGGAGCTATTTGTCAGGCATTCAAAATTCAATCCAGGCTGAAGGTTTAATACATCTAACAGCTGCTCAGTGTATAGAATTTCTCTCTGCTGGGATAAGGTCAACAGAACATGAAGCTGAATCTGATCCAAACACACATTATTAAAGAAAAGCCACTAGAAATTTTGGAAACGTACAATGTATTCAGACCCTACTCGCAAGCAACTCTGCAGTGTTAAAAGAAGGCTGGTGATTGTGTGGCTAGGTAAGCACAAAATAGCCTTGAACAAATCATGGACTCAGGTCTCCCATTTCATCCCAATGTTATCATCACATATTTTTAGGGCCAACAGTGCTGAAATAATTAAATGCTAGGGCCATTTCCACACTAGACTGTTACAGTGCTATTATTCCACTTTCAACATCCTATGGAATCCTGTGGTTTGCAGTTAGGGAGGGGCCTTAAGGATGTTGAAAGTGGAATAATAGCACTGTAACAGTCTAGTGTGGAAATGGCCTGAGTGTTTCTATAATACACTGGACCACAAGAATTTCTGCCACTAAGTGGATGTGGTGGTCTAACACAGGCCGACAAAGACAAGATTGGCTTTCAGAGGCTCCCTTGGTAGTGGTGGCCAGGTCAGAGCCCTGGACAGAACTTGTCTAGAGATCAGAGTCCAGGACGAAAAGCAGCAGTATTGAAGAAAATCCTGTCTCAGTATGGGCCTGGAGCAACAAAAGGTCAGAGCTTTATAGTCTGTTCTGGAGAATCACAACTAAAGCTTTAACAGTTGTAGTGGGGATGGGAGATAAATTGGAAGGGGAAATTGTGGGGGCACCGTGGCTTCCCTGTTCTTTTGAGTAACCTCCTCCTCCTGCCTCTGTAAACCAGATTGCAGCAGTAAGACAAGGGATTCCACGTTCATTTGCTTCTAAGGCTGTTCTGTGGTGGCAGCACATTGGTCAGCAAAGTTCCTGTGGAGCCATGTATGCCCACCACTGTTTTCATTTTCTACAGTGTGTTACTCGGGGCTTCACATGGCAAGCACGACTACATTTGACTTAGCGGGCACTTTATCCCCAACAATTTTTTTTTTTAAAAAAAACCACTGTGTCTTCTTCTCTCTCTGGAAGTTATTGGGGCACCAGACGTTTGTGTACACAATACCACTGTGTACAGAGACTGAGCCACTCCCATGGTCTGGGACAATACATGTATTTCTACCACTTCATATAACTTGATCAAAATTAGAACTGCTCCATAGCCAAATGAATCATTTGACCTAAATTAATCTCAAAAGATAGCTGCCTATGCCCACAGCTTCCATAAAGGTGTTGTGGTTTTGTAGCAGCTCATCCTGGAGAGGTCATCTTTACTGTGGTAGGGAGACATTGCTACCTGTCCCATACATTTAGTAGATTTCACCATTGCGGTCTTTTTCTAGGTGGCCCACCTCAGTCTTAGTAAAATACATGTCCTATAAAAAGGCAGAGCAGTTATTTTCTTTTTTAGATAAGCTACAAATCTGCTTATATTTTTGCAGGACTTGAATGAACCTTTCATTATTCCAAGAAATCTTTAGCTGAACCAAGTCAAACTAAAAAAAGAAGAAAAAAAAGAGTAGAGGTAGACATATTGGCCACAGAACAACAACAACAAAAAATTACAAAATACACATTTTAGGGAAACCTTTATTATGCCATTGTACTGTGCAAAAGATTGCAAACGACGTCATGAAACCTTTAAAAGCACACTGGCATCTTCAGCAGCCACAGATGATTAAAAAAAAATAATTTAAGAGAAAAAAGTGACTGTGACAGTGTCAGTGTCGCAGATCTGCATCTAGCTTGAGATTTTTCCTTACATTTTCTTAAAGATTTTCTTGAAGGAAAGTTAATGCAGATAGTACACATTAAAGTGGTAGCTTAATCAGGCCAACCAAAGGCAAAAAATACTTCATCAAGTAAAATTTTATTTAAATAAAACTAGGAGGATGACTGTCTACCTGCCTGTCTGCCTAGCTATCTGTCTGTCTATCTATTTATCTATCTGTCTACCTACCAACTTACCTATGTATGTACCTACCTACAGTATTTGAATTATATCCCACCTTTCCCTCAATATGGGAACCGAAATGGGCTAGATGCCCGTAGGGCCAATTTGGAATATATATCACCAGTTGGACTACATGCCACATATTTCAAAGCAAAAGTTATACTGCCTGAATGCCAGTTTCAGGATGAGAAACTTGGAACATTAAGGCTGGAGCAAAGAAACACTCTAGAAACAGGCCAAAGTATGTAATAAAACCTACAAAACATGTAAAAGAAACATGCTGACATTGAAACCAGAACTCCCCTGGTATCTGATGACTCAGGTGAGGGACAGACCCATAAGTTCTCCCCACTATACTTAACTGAACAATTGACAGTCAGCAACATAAAACATTGTATATTAAATTCTTGCTAATTTGGTACGTTGCTCAGGAACTCAAGTGATCTCTCCCAACACAAGCTCTGGAGCAGCAGAAAACAGGCTTGCTTCATGTGACATCCCTTCAAACATTTAAACATGGCTATCGCATCGCCTCTTTAACTTTCTCTTCTCCCTATCCCTTTCAGGAAAAGTGAAATCCAGGGAAAGTGAAATCAGTTCAGAACAGGTTGCTTATCTAGTTCTAAACTTGAGAAATAAGTACTCTTTCATGTTGGGCACAATAATGTCGTGCTGTAGAGTTTGGCCTATTTAAGATGGACCATGTATTTTTCTAATCAATTGTGTTGTAGTTTCTCACCTGAGAGTTTTCAAATCCCACAGCTTTGGTATCAGCTTTGTTTGTTGTTGTTATATGCCTTCAAGTCAACTCCAACTTATGGCAGCCCTAGGAAATGCTCACAGCTCTTCACAATTATGTAGTACTACTTCCAGGTGAACACTAGGTGTCATATGATGGCAATAGATAAGCCACAGCTTGCAGGCTAGATCTTTTTTCTTTATCCTTCCCTCTCCAAATACAAAAACCAAGACTTAGGTGAACAGGAACTCTGAAACTGATTTTGAATAGCCTGGATGAAAATAAAAGCCCAGTCAGGCCAGTAGGGACATCAGCCCTTCTTCCCTTTCAAATCTCCATTTGTAATGCTTTCTGATACTTTACTGCTCTTTTGTGCCAGAACTAGGTATAGTTCCAGGACTCCCCAAAAGTCTTTTTGATGCTGAACCCTGACACACATTATTGCTTTAGCATAAGCTTATTGGTGATAAATGACACAGCAGATGGTACACAGAGAAGCATTCCAGTCTTATTGCTGATGGGATCCAGCATTCCCTCACAGCCTATGGTAAAACTGGGCCTCCAAAGTAACTCTACCCAGACTATCTCTGACCAATCTGAAATCCCCCATCGCTGGCTATATGGGACATCTCTCCTCCCAGACAAGGCCCTTGGGAAATGGAGTCTCAATGATTATATAAAAGCAAACAAAGAAAATTGTTTCTTCTATCTTCACGCTCTCAACAGCTATAAGAACTGTGGAAGCAGGTTGGCAACAGTGCAAAAGCCACTCTCTGCAGTCCATTCCCAGATGTCATATTTTTTTTCCAGCCTCAAACTACCAAGCTAATGCAAAAAGTACCTTTCAAGATCACTAAGACAAAATAACTGTTTCATGCCACTGGAAAACTCTTAGCACTGAACCTTGATGCTAACGGGGAACCCCCAAAAAACATCTGCTTGGTAGCAGAGACCCAGTTCACTAAAGCTGCAGAGGCAGGAGTTTAACAACATTATTATTGTCCTTACCCAAGTACAGTATTGCTGGACAGCAAGGTAAGGTCTGTATGCTTTTTCCTGGCTATAGTACTAGAGTGATGTAGGGGAAACAACCTGAAGGCACACAACAAACAAATTAAAGGAATGGCAGTGAGTTGCTGTGGATAACTTCTGTATATTTCATGGCAGAGTAACAAAATGTCTGAATTATTTTTGTACATAACAAGAGAGCTCACTCATTCAATTATATCAATTGGGTATAATGGCAATCGGTATCTTCTATGTGTGTGGAGGGGGAGGGTAGGACAGTGAATCTACTCGTTTTCAATCTAAACTTTAAATAAGCTATCCTAGGTGCTGAACCTATTTTCAGTGGCTTGTCTCTATTTAACAGCCATTCCCTCATTTTGTTTTGTTCATGGGTAGTATATAGCCATCACAACTCGGAGTGTTGTCTTCCCAGAAGGGACTCGATACACAACATCTGGTACAATTCACTATAAATGCATTCATTTCAAATGCACCAAAATGAAGAGGACCCCTGGAAAAGGTGCCCTTCCTTATAAGGCAAGCACTTCTCTGGCAAGGCCTTAGAGTAGCACTGGCAGCACAATGAGACTAAGACAAACTCCCCTCTTTGTGACTTAACAGTGTATTTCTTTCTGAGTTTTATGGGGCTAACTATAATTGAATATTGCAAACAAGATCACAATTTAAGTCCCAATATATAGCCAAGCCTATCATGGGGTTTTCTTGGCAAGATTTGTTCAGAGGGGTTTGCCTTTGCCTTCCATTGAGGCTGAAAAAGTGTGACTTGCCCAAAGTCACACAGTGGGTTTCCAAGGCCGTGAGTGATCTCAGGTGTGACAAGCAGAAGCAGGACCCCTGTGAAATTCCCTCTCACACTGGAGATTGCTTGTGTAAGGGTAATGGGACCATAAGTCAACTGCTTCCTGACTGACAGGGGACAGAACCCCCATCAGTTGCAGCTTCCTGCTAAGTGCACATTGGGGGAGTTTCACAGTTCCTACATATCCCCTAAACCCTAGTTTAGCTATGCAGAGATCATGAAATGAAACAGTCACGTATTTGTAAGTGTCCAACAGAATTCTAGCCATTATCTTTTTCTTCTTAGTTAAAATACAGGTTAGCTACGTATATTTAAAAGAGATAGATTTTTCACTAAATTTATTTTTAGTTTGTTAACTATTACTTAATTGTTGTTGTTGCATGCCTTCAAGTGGCTTCTGACATATGGCAACCCTAAAGTAACCCTATCAAGGGATTTTCTGGGGCTGAGAATGTATGACATGCCCGGTGGGTTTCCATGACCAAGCAAAATCAAACCCTGGTCTCCAGGGTCATAGTCCAATGCACAAACCACTACGCTACACTCACAAAGGTAGTGCGTTGTTGTTGTTGTTGTTGCTGTTGTGTGCCTTCAAGTTGTTTCTGACTTATGGCAACCCTAAAGTGAATCTATCACAAGTTTTCTGGGAGTGGGGCTGAGAGTTAGGTGATGTGCCCAAGGTCACCCAGTGGGTTTCTGTGGCCAAGCGGGAAACTGAATCCTGGTCTCCAATGCTCAAACCACCACACCCTCCTAGCTCTCTATTAATATGAAGGATTAAAGGCATTAATTCAAAATCAAGATTAATCAAATATATCAACATTAATTCTCTTGAATTGGATTCTAAAGTTGATTGTACTGACTACATTACTTAGGACAGCAGACTCACCAGCAACAGCACAAGAAGCAGTTGAAATGGCCACTGAACTGTTGGCTTACTAGCAATCCCATGAGTCATAGAGATAGAGATGGAGATGGCTAGCCAGGAGGCAACGCAGTACTTGAAGGAGACTGGGCAACTTTTTTCCTGTTTTCTTGTTTATCTGCTTGCTGTGGTAGGAAAAGCTTCTCCTCTCTGTTTGCTTTCCGTTTTGCTGCGATCATAACTACTGACCATTTTGCTCAGGGTAGTGGTAGCTGACTGCTTCCATTGGCTCCTCTCTCAATCTGCTCTCCATTTTCACTGGTGTTGTTGCTTTGCCACTGATTTTTAGCAGCAAACTCTATCACTGATCTCCACAAGTAGACTGTTTCACCAAAATCAGCGTTGGGCATTTTTGTTCCCTCCCTTGAGTTTGGGTGGCTCTGAGAAAAGTCAGAGGGTTTCATACATTTGCACTTTGCCCATCCCTGCTTCAAGTGCACAACTTCTATTAACAGTAAACCAGGGGTGGGCAACTGTGGCAGAGTAGGGCCTCATTCAAGCATCTGGACCAACTTGGTCTGCACCTTTTTATTTATTTTTTTAAATTTTCTTAAAATAAGAATAATTCTGACCGTTTATAGAATAATTAATCCTGCATAGCAGGGGGTTGGACTGGATGGCCCCTGTGATCTCTTCCAACTATGTTATTCTATGATCCTAATTTAAAGCTGAGATTGGAACAGTGGGGTTGGAAGGAGGAGATAGGAGCATCTGCAGACAAGGAGGGAGATTTTAAGCCAAGCCTACAGTGAGTGAAGGAGGATGGAAGGAGAAGTGGGAGAGAAGCAGGTGGGGGATTTTTCAGCTTGGACTGAAGGCAGATGGATGAAGGAAAGGGGTGGGAGCATTTACAAAACATTTGTTTTCTGCAGCAAGCCAGGGCTTTTCTGTGCCAAGGTGCAACAAGCCTTTGTTTAAAGCATTGGGGGTATCTCCACGTTGAAGGGGAGGCTCAGGGTTACATTTTAGGGTATGGGGGCCACAAGGTCCTTCGGCTGCACTTTGCCCACCCTGCAATGAACCCTGTCAAGATTCTTGTCAGTGATGCACTGAGGAAAACATTATCATCAACAATGAAAGACAGGGATGTGGTATCTAACTTTTAAAAAATGTATATATAAACCAAACAGAGCCCAGAACATGTATTTGTGTGTGTGTTTTAAACAGATGTCTAAAATATATAATAAATCTATTACATTATCAATATTTATATTAGAAAATATACACAATTGAATCTTGTGAACAGTAGTAAGGGTGAAGGAAAATAAATAAAATAGACTACATAACTGGAAATAGAAAATGGAGAAGCTTCATTTTCTCTGCAAAAACAAGACCACATTCATCTAGGGTATCTCTATGTGTAAAGGAGGTTCTCTCTTGAAGCCATCATTCTCCAACTAACACCAGAGCCACCATCATCAAGGGAGGGACCCCTGCTCCCCTGAACTCCAGTTTCAGCCACACCCTCACATTTGTTCTCTGTTACTCACAAGCCTACTTAACCATTTGAGTTGGCTTCTGATGGCATAGCCTGAACTCTGCATCATGGGCCTCACCACAACTCACTCTGCAGGAAGCTGCTTTTAATACCTCTTTCTTTGTTCTTATGTAGACTCCATTACTATTTTTATTTTTTCAATTGCTGCTTTGTAGTTATATGCATCAACTTATTAAAGACCCAATCATTATTTGTGCTCCTGTTACATACCAAAGTGAGGTCTCCTTGCTTCACATATCTTCTTGGCATTTGCAAGAGGCTGGGCGGGGGAACAGAGATGCAGAAGAGGGCAAGGCCCTTTTAACAGTTAGGCAGAAAAAGGAATTTTGGATGGCTCAGCATCTTTTTATTCCTAGGCACTCCAGAACTAGGGATTGCCTAGTCTAATCTGCACTGTAGTCAGGGATCTTATTTCGAAGGCCGCAGACAGCTCCCTGCCCAACTCTATTCCTGCAAACACTGACATGCCTCTCTATACACAGCTGTCCCATCTCATTTTTAACTGGCTTGATTTAATGAAGACTGATTTAGATTGGCTCTGTTGTGGATAAAGGTCATGTGAGCAATCACTCTTGCTCTGGCCTATGGGAGCTAGTGCACTGTAGGCCTAGGACGGAGAGTTGTGTGTAGAAAGTCCTCAGTTAACCTTAGCTGCAAACTAATTAGGCTTCTGTCTACAATGTTCCAAGACCCTTTGTTTTTAAATTACATACAAATAACACATGACTAAAATCATTAAAACAGGGTGTTTTCTCTCATGTTCAAAGACTACCTTCTTTTCTTCAAAGAGTGTACACCACTCCTTGACTTTTTTTAAAAGTACTTTTGCTAGGTTACAACCCATATACTTGTATCTATGTGGGTTTTCACTACTGAACTGCCTTATAATGCTAATGACATTACAGGACTTCACCCTCGATCAGAGGTAAGAATAATGCACTCCCCCAGCTATTTTTGAACTGCAACTCCCATCATTCCTCACCATTTATGTTGGCCAAGGTTGATGCAGGTTGTATCCATCAGCATCTGATTCCTCTTATGCTAAATCGTAAGTGTGCAATCTGAGATATACTTGGCTGGCTCCCCTAGTAGCTTCAATCCTCTCATGCACATTAAAGCTACCTCTTTTGTTGTTGAAAATGAACAAACCATTGCCTACCTGTGCACTTGAGTACACATGTTAGGACGAAAATGCTCAACTGAGGATAGTGGTCACATACAGAAGCCCAGAAGCAGAGAGTTTAGTTTTCTTTGATGTCTTGGCCATAATTAGAAATAGTGAAATTAACAACCAAAACAATAAAAAGATATAGGGCCTTTCCACACCACACTGCTATTATTCCATTTTCAACATCCTGTGGAATTCTGGGGTTTGTAGTTTACTGAGGCCAAAGAGCTCTCTGGCTAAGAATCCTAAATGCCCCTCCCTAAACTGCAAACCCTAGGATTCCACAGGACGTTGAAAGTGAAATAACAGCACTACAACAGCGTCGTGTGGAAAGGCTCATGGTGAAACTAGGTTTATGCCTTACAGCCCAGCAAGGGATACTACTTGCTTCTGGTTTCTATAGCCATAAGGACAACTATGTAAAGAGAAATTGGTTTCATTCCAACAGTTCTGCTCAATATTCCCAACTGATTTCAGACCATGCAAGAAATGACATTTAGTATGGAATGTCCTCTTATCATGCTTGTTAGAACTGTAGCACATGATGGTGGCACCTCCAATACCTAGAAACAGCTTCTTTAAAGTCAGCATAAAAATCTAAGAGAAAGTGCTGAACTGACCTGCAACCAATATAGGTTGTACCTTAAAGCTTTCTCAAGGATCAGGAATAGAATGTTCTACAGATTAGATATATATTAGTAATCCCATTTTATAAAGCAAGGATAAGAAAACAGTATGTCTCCAGAGATTGCTTAACTTCAGCGTCTACAGTGTCTTTACTACTGGCCAAGCTGCCTAAGACTGATAAGAAATGGAGTCCAGCAACATCTAGAGAGCTAGGTTTCCTAACTCTCTTGGAGAGAAAAGTACATTTTGGATGCCTATTACTGGACCAGGTCTGCCATGCTGCTGTGCTACAAGATGTAATATTTTCTTAAGGAAGGACTAAAACTATCATTACTGTCACATTTTCCCACTTGTGAGAAGGCAGCCAAATGGTTTATTCCCGCTCTTTGATCATCTCACTCCTTGATCCCAGTAGAACATTAGGAACCAACCAAAGTCTTGGAGCTGTGTTACATCTTTACCAGTATTTGGGAATGGCTTGCTTGTCTAAAAAAACAGTTCCATGCTGCCAGATTGGAAAGAGGTAGAATGCAACTTGCCATGCAGCTGCAAATGAATATCCTGACTGTCCTATATACAGACCACCTGGAAAACTCCTCTTGGAGAATTGTCCAACACAGATTTCTAAAAATACCACAATGCAGCATATTCCACATGGCCGTTCTCAGTAATGGGTACTCCCTGGGGCTCATGGTGAAACTAGGTTTATGCCTTACAACCCAGCAAGGGATACTACTTGCTTCTGGTTTCTATAGCCATAAGGACAACTATGTAAAGAGAAATTGGTACCACCGTTATTATCAAAATGCTTTACACAAAGTATTCCATCTTTCCGTCAGCCATTTTCTTTTCTGTTATCAAAGACATGAACAAAATGATGGGGAACCTCTTTCAGCTTGGGAGCTGAATTAAATTTCAAAGATACTGTGGTGGAAACATATTTCAGTAGAGGGCGGGATCAAAAATACCAATAAATTTTAGGTTAAAGCTTTTGCTGCCAGTTACTAAGCCTTAAGGGAGGCATTAATCTTTCAGAAGGAGAAAAGGCTGTGCAAAAGATGAGAAAACAATCCAGTGATGATGCCATGGGGCAGGGGGAATTGTTATCAGGCCACACAACACTCTTCCATGATATGGTTTAATTGGCAAAACATATATTTAATTGGTGTGAAATATAGACTATATCCTGCTGTGACTGGGAGCTTGCTGGAAAACAGGAAACTGGCTGCACATGCATGTTGTAAAACTAAGTCAGGAGGAGACCTCAGGGTGTGGATAGGTCATAGTCAGGGAAACTCCCAGAGAACAGACTTGCAGATGTCCCTCAACAACTCAACCTTTAGAAACAATGGCACTGAAATTGCATCCAGTGAAAGCAGTTTCAGTGCCATTGTTTCTAAAGTTTGATTGTCTTCGACCTTCTCCCTTTGTCCAGCAAAACTCTCCTTTGTCCCCTCACCTGTCCAGCAATTAAGGAGATATCATGATTCCCTTCAGTCCCTTCATCACCTAATGCTAAGGCCATTGGCTCATTCCAAACCCTGTTGTTCACTCTCCAGACCCCATTGTCCACTATGCCAGAGAGCCATTTACACCTTCCCCTTCAGGGCAGAAAAAGAGTATTTAAACCCTGGCTTTTCACTAGATAACTCATAGTACTTTTGGTATACTGACCATTACTCTGATGTTCCAATTTCTGATTTGTACTGCTCTTGGACTCCTAGTCTAAGCCACATCATCTTGTCTCTTCTCTGCCAGATTAGTAAATATTACCCACTTCACCCTAAACTCTCACTATCCAAACCTTTCCTCCCTTTTCCTTTAGTTAGCCTTTTGTGATTGTGAAACTGCTTGGATCTTGTGTGCGTAATTGTTAATTCCCCAATAAAACAGACAAGTTTACTTTGGGATCTCTGGATAGTTCTTCCCTGAGTTAATACTGGTATACACAGGTACCATAAAAGATTCCACAAGGTTACCCCGCTGTTGCAGGCCTCCTAATATTCCCCAATGTTTCATGTAGACACTGGAATGGTGGGTGGACCCTTAAGTCTCCCATGTTTTGGGGTAACAGCCTGGCCATCTGGAAACACCGAGGGTCAAACTTGGAAACCTGAAGGGTTGGATTCGGCCCCAGTTCTCCACTCTTGAAATAGTGGGCAAAAATGGAGGGTTTGCAAATCAAAAATTACTTGGACATTTTTTTTTCTGTCAGCAGAATGGCCTCTGTTCTGTCAAAAGACGTCCACTCATTATTTAAAGGCATCCTATTTAAAGGCTCAAAAACCCAAGTCCAGTTTTAGATTTAAAAAAACAAAAAAACTATTACTAATGAAGTCTGCTCCTTTAAGGCAAATGTGCTGAGTCTCTTATAGCTCTGTGCTGCAGTGTTGCCAAGAGGCTCAGTCCTCCTAGGCTATACATTATTTAAATGTTTTTGTTTCAAATATTTCTACATTTGCCTCTATACTGTACTTATAAATTATGATACAATACGTAAATGTTACACAAGTTGATGTCCTTTTTTTCAGTGATAAAATTTCCTCTTTTGGGACAATATATGCTTGACCACCCTTATCTGCAAATGAAACAGTGTGACAACACAACAAAATCTAATCTAGCAATGTGCTCCCCAGATTCCCCAAACTATTTGAGACATGGGCTCATAAGAAAAGTGACCTTTGTAACAGATAACATGTTTCTCTTGAATGAGAATGTGTGCATTCCTGATTGTGCTTCTTTGGGGGCTTTTCCAGGGAATTATTTCCTTCGCTACATGTAACACACACTGTTGGTCGCAGCTTTCCTTCCATTTGTCTCATTAAAAGACTAATCCCTGTGTACTTTATGAAGCTTAGTTTCTTCCCACTACATGATATGCTTGCTTGTCTGCCTTGAAGGAATTACTAACTAAACAAAGGGGGAAAGCAACCATAAAGAAAATGAAGGAATGATTGTCCCTTATATTAGTCTCAGAGATGCTCTTTATCAAGCATCCAAACTCAGAGTTGGGCTGCCCTTGGAATTTTAGCTCATTTAATGGCACGTACAGGTTTTGGGGTTTTGTTTTTTTTTTTGTGCATCTGTGTGAGGATAACAGCAAGGAAGCATTCAGCTGAATGTTACTGAAGTATTGTCTAAGTTTTGATATACACTGCAGTCCAACAAAATGAGGTAGAACATTCCTTGCAACTCTGTGTTTCCTAGCCACCTTTGTACTGAAACCGGTGCCTGTACTAACAATCCACTCTCCAGGGAAGTTCATAATAGCTTTCAGTCCAGTATGCTGTCACCATTCTTTGAAGGAATAACCGTTCCACAGTGTCTGTAATTATCTTGAACCTCTGGTGTGAATTGGCAATCTTTTTACTTCAGATCCTTTATGCAAACAAGTATCATTCTAGTAAAGTCAAGAGGGAAACCCAGAAAGTAAGACAGCTGAGATTTCATGTTCACAAGAAATTGGTGGACTGCAGCCTAGACTGTTTTGTGTAGAAATCTGAGAAACAGAGGCAGAAACACCAATATCCATTTTGCTAACACCTTCCATTTAGACAAATGTATGTGTTACTTCATAAGGAAGATAGGCAAGACAATTATTATGTTTCATACCTCTTTTACAGAACCATTCACATTTACTTTTAACAATTTAAGAAATCTTATACTAGAGCACCTTTCCAATGACAGGCATATAAACCAGTTAAGAGGGATCATAGGTACTACATGGCTTGGCAGATTTCCCACTGCTAGCATTTTCAATTCTGGCCTTAACATTCCCTATCAGACTAGTTCAATGTAACCTGCAATTAGATCAGGTAAAATAGTGGGGGAACTTATACTTTCCCCAAATAATTGATTGGCAGGAAAAATTATTTGTAATTATGGACTCAAGAGGACACACATTCATTATTTAAGACAGATTCAGACAGTGTTAAAGCACTCACTTTATTCATTTATAAATACTGTTTGTGTTCACAAGCATCATAGATGTGAATATTATTCTCAAACTTTCAAACTTACAATACTTAGAATACTATATAACAATCAGGAAAACAAAAATCATTCATCTCAGAGTTTGAAAGGCCACTCAAAAAGTTGCATAAAAATACATTCTTTTCCATCACTCACAGGCTAGTCTTTTCTCCAAGTAGTGTATTTACAAAGATCTGTAAAACTCTCCTTAAAACAGGTAAGTACAGAACACTTGCAAATGGAAGTTAGCAAACCAACAGCAGAACACCTCTCTTTCTTTTTCAGGAGTTAACATTTGCAGAGAGGGTTTGTAATCAGATTCCACAACAGCATAAACTAAAACGGGATAGGGAGAAGCACAACAGATCTTATGGCAATGATTTGGGCCTTGCTGTTACTTCAGTGGTTTTAGTGCCAACACACTGGAAATTGCATTCACCAAGGGTCCAACTTGCCCTAGAAAAGACAGAACATTACAGAAAGAGAAAGGAATCTCCTAGGAGATGGGTTGATTTCACCTGTGAGTTTCTAAGGAGTTATCTTGGTAAAAATTCTCCTTGGAACATGCTGCCTTTAGCAGAACCACACATAAGGTTTCAAACATGAAGGTGAATATGAATTCAAACACAAACCATTCAAGGAAAACACCCTGGGGATTTTGGAAGCTTGAAACTAAACTAAAAATGCCTCTTGAGGGAAACACGCATCTAGAATGCTGGACTTCAGATGTTGCCTTAGGTTAGCCTTAGGTGGGGTAATATGGCAGTGCATCAGATGGAGTGTGGAAAGCCAAGAAGAAAGCATGATGAAATACTAAAACTATAAAGAGTGTAAAAAGCTAAAGCAATGTGAGTGAAAATAACAAACATTGTCAGTGAGGAAGGGAGGCTCTTGTAATCTGATTTATCCTGCCAAAACAAGATCTCTTTCACATACTGATAAAACACCAAAACAATTGGTGACAAAAGTGCTCAAGGGAACCTGCTTATGAATCTGTATGGAATCTGTGAAAGTTCTCTTAAAATATGCAGACGTCCTTCAATTCAGGAGGGGGGAGATTAATGCTAGTTGTTATGGAGATCCCTGAATAATTTTGCATCAAATACATTTTCAGAAAATTCCAGGCCCTGACTAATGTATCAGGTATATGAGCAAAGGAATATATTTGTCTCTATCATATGATCTATCTATCATACACTGTTTTTGTTGTGCACCTCCAAGTCATTTCCAACTTATGGAGACTCCAAGGCAGACCTATCATGGTGTCTTCTTGGCAAGATTTGGTCACATATTAAGGAATATTAGACCATTTATTTTACCTTGACCTTTATCATCCCTTTAGTTCAGTCAAGACAAATTTGCCCTTCCCTAATGAAAAACAAATGTTAATCTTCTGTCTTTTCAAACAAGATGACGGGTTACACATATGCTGTGATTCAAAGATATAGCCATGTTGGTCTGAATCAGCATGCAGAAGTATATTCTAGGACCTTTGTGACTAACTGAAAGAAGTTTGTATTATAAGCTTTTGTAGACTGAGTCTACTTCATCAGATGCATGAAGTGCCCATGGACAGACATACAGAGCCATGAACAAGCAAGCTGTATGTGTGAATAGTAATAGAAATGCAAAGTTTTAACCATAGTTCTGGGGGACAGGGGTGGAAGGAAAGATAATGTCTTAAGGGCGGGATGAGTAGATACTCATATGAATGGTGGAGAGAGTTCTTGGACTATTGCATGTGGATGGTTGGAGATCAGAGGGATAAAATGGGCAAGAACAGCTCTCATGAGGGTGGGGTACTAACAAGCGTTCTAATATGTGTTAGTATATCAGGAAGCCATTGTCCCTGTTAAAACTATGGTCGATGGACTGGAGTATATGAATATATTCCAATTCCGCTGTTTTCTCTCTTCGCTCTCCCCTTGAAGTTTTTTTTACTCAGTTACTCAGTCTCAAAGGTGCTACAATATCCCTTTGCATATATGATACGATTTGTTGACAAATATCATCAGGGCTAGCCTTCTGTTACATTGTGAGAATAAGAGAGGTTTTACCACAAATGCATAAGTAAAACTGGATTGTAGCCACAGCCTTTTTTAAAAAAGAAGGCTGTATAGTGGCTCTATATCTAAGTTTTCAATTTCTATAGGCTGGTTTCCAATAATCAAAATTCAGTCTTATGTGGGCTGGAAACAATTAACCACTCTAAGATTAGCTTATTTGACAGATTGAAATGTTGAAATAAATCCCATTTTGCTGGAGATAAGTGGCGCCCTGTCTTGCTGAAACACATCTCAGTAACTTTCTGATCCACCCACAGACTTTCTCTGTTAACTGTAAATCAACGTGAATACAGACAGCAGATGCTATCATATTGTCCAACTTCAACTGTCACTAACTACAAATGAAGAAAACTATATTCTCTCTCTCTCTGTTTCCCCCATTTGAAATGATTTTCTAATCATTCTTAAGGATTCTTTCACATGACATAGGCTCATCTATATTACTAAAATATAGTAATGTAAGCCCATCAAATAAAATGTCAACTCTCAAAACTTGCTATTTGCATTTACTTCCCTCAGCTCAGTCCTTTTCGCATGTCTCTAGTTTCATCTGAAAACTTTTCTTTGACTAACAATGACCCCATTAAAACTTAGCTTTACAATTCGTAAGCAATAAAACCCGAGTCCTGTTTCTACCTTACTAGAAACTATGCCTTTTAAATCAAAGCCATTGCAAGGAAACATCTATATAGATGTGCAAGAAGAGGTCTTTAAGACCTTTCACATGCAGATACATCTTACAATATACATTACCTGCAAAAGTAAGACAGTAGTAAGGTGAAGGGTCCACTCCCCATTTTAAAGAAAAACCTTCAGTATCCACAAGGTTGAAAGCTCTCATATTGCAAACTTTCAATGTCTTCCTCACACAATATTCAATTTATGCAGAGAATGTTCCAGCAGACTGCACATTTATAACATTATATAAAATCCATATGAACATTAAAATATAGCAATATAATACATCAAGAAGGAAACATAATTCAGTAGTTGTGATATTTTCTCTGGATTTTATTAAAAACAAACATGAAATCAGCAAATGAGTACTCTGTCCTGAATTCTTCAGCAAAGTTTATTCCACTGTATTAAAGCCATTGACTAAGATGTGAACGGGCCTTTGCTCACATTCAAAACCCCTTTGCTTGAACCATGATTAACCCAGGAAGCCATAGCTGCCTGTTTTGTTCAAACCAGCTTCAGAACAACCCAGAATCTACAACAGATTCCATAGTGTGATTTAAGATCTTCTCTTGTTCTAAAACTGGGTAACCACAGTTTTCCACTCAGATGAAAGTGAAAACTATGATTTAGGTATTTCCTGGTTTGATCATGCCTTGCACAAAAGCAGGGGAGAAAAAGGGATCATGGGCATAGGCAAAATGCATTATCGGAAACCATGACCTTTATTCACTTTAGTGTCGAAATCCAAATGGCTCCTCTAAAGATTGATCTGGAGAAGCTTTGACATTCTACTGAAGAAGCCAAAGATAAGTGTAAAAATAATATAAATTATATCAAAATGGAGCCTAAAACATCAAGTTGCGTGACACAAGACTACTAGCATTTGTCACAGTAACTCCCATAGAATAATCTGATTCATCATTTTTGGTAGCACTGTCATAAGCAATGTTTTGGCTTCTCAATGGAATTAATTTATTCACACAGTTTTCAACCTAGGCAAAATTCATGTTTACATATAACATTCCTATTTTAAATATTGATTTCATATGACATCACCCTTCTGCTCTATCAATTATCACAATCTTTGATTTTAAAGTTGGGTACATTAGAAATGTGAGAATCATTTAATCTATTACATCTTGGTAAGTGGTGGCAATAATGGAATGCAGGAATCACTATAGAATGGATTATAAGCATCTGATATCTTTTTCTTCAATGCTGTCAAGTGACCTTTCATGGTAGGGTTTGAACAGGATCCACTGAGAATTCCTCGTTCATGCAAAAGCAGCCACACTGGCAAGCTATCATTCTCTAAAACTGGAAGGTATCACTTGCAGAAAGATCAGCACATGCATCAAGGTCCTCTCTGGTCAGCAGGGATTGAAGACAGAGCAGGAAAACCAAATCACCAGCAATCCCAGCTATATAAAAATCTGACACAAACTGAGCAATAACAGAATGCCAAACATCATAACAGTAAAGTATATGAATTTGTAACAGATTATTTGATCCATTCTGAAATTGTTCTAAAGATGATGACAAAAAGCCAGACCAAATAAACAAAAATCAAGTGCTTGCTTAAAACTCAAGATATATTTTCTTTCTATTCAAAGACAATAAGCTCAAACCTGTTCATAATACTAATATCTGAGATCTTTGTAGAGAAGCAGCTTAATTGGCCAGTTCAGTGGTGCTGATCCCTCAGTCTTAACAGTATTCCATCCAGTTCTTCTCAGCCAGAGGGAGTGAGAGGAACATAGACACAAACAGGGAAAATCTAAAAGAAGATGAACACCAAGTGCTGAGAAACACTGACAGAAAAGCCTATATTGCCACTAATTACCTATTAATGAGTGACCATGCTCAGTTCTCAAAGGTTCCTTTCTAACTAGTGGTGAGAACTGCGTAAATGTAGACCAGAACTATAGCTTCATAAAACTGTATCATGCTTTAAAAACAAAAAAAAGACACAAGAAAAAAGAGAACAAGCCTGCTGGCAAGGGGTCACATTACTGCCAGGAAAACTTTTTAATAGGTTCTGCAAGTGAAATCTAGTTCTTCATAGTAGTCATAAGAACAGTGTCTGAAGCAGTTATATCCAGAGAATCTATAATGGTGAATTAATTTATTTCCAGTACACATAAAACAGAGTTTTTGAACAATGTAGATATGTTGCTGTTAATGTCCTCATTAGATACAGTCTCACTGATGTTTTACAACTGTGAAAATGATCACTGTATTAAAATTCTCAAAGATTATGCAGTATTTTTGTGAAGGCCTTCCACACAAATTGAAAATCATTTTCCACATGGGATGAGCACTTTTATCCATCAACCTTCTTCTTCTTTAAAAATGGAGAACATCTATATCTTCAGTTGCTTTTCAGCCATTGAAAATTATCATAATCATCATTTCATTTACCTAGGTATTTTGCAGAGCTTTTCATGCAACTTGATTACTTCACATAAAAAATGAGCATTTTGATATTTAAAAATATGCACTGGCATCTTGTGTGAGGGTACTTCATACCACTGGAAACTGAGTAAGCAATGTTTTCTGCTTCACTGTTTTCCCAATAAAAGTCTCGAAGAATGACGGAGACACAGTGTTAGCCACAGAATGCAGAGGCTGTAAGACCACATTATTATTAAATAGTACCAGAGAAGGCAACCATGGAAGGCAACAGCCAGAAGCAAGTTGAAGATGGCCGCAAAAGGTGAAGCAAAATCAAAGGAAGAACCATTTATAGGCCCTCCCTATTCAATTAGGCTTAAAATGTTATATTAAATAAACTTGTCAGCTATTGAGACATGTGAAAAACATGAATCTCCAAAGCTGAAGAACCATTGTCAGACTCCCAGAGAAATAAGTTCTTGTGGCTTTCAGATTCCAGATACACAAACTGCAGAAGAGACTCTTGACAAATCCTCAGTGACAATTCTCAGTTCCACTCTCTATTCCTATTCCGAGGCAGAATCTTAAGACATGCTGGGTCATCGCAAGTCACTTCTTTATTATTTAATACAGTAGTAATTGCTTCTTTACATCAGATTATTGTGGACGGATGTAGGGCAGAGAGCACATTGTTTGGGCAGCTCAGACAATGCCGACCCAGTGTTTGTCCCATTGAATGAATAAAGTCAACATTCTAAAAATAATTGTGTGTGTCTGTGTGCAGGATATGTCATGTCTTGGGGGTAAGGAGAGGATAAGCACTGTGCAATATGGGAATGCTCAGCCAAGTGCAAGGAAGTATGTGTGGCCAGCTGATCCATATCTGAAATGCCAGCAGTTCTTTCAACTGGAAGATCAGAAGCAGGTGGCAGCTTGTGCACAGAAATGCCATCTTTATGCCCGTCCTAAGGTCAATATACTACTTGGAGAGTTTACTGATGACCCGAATGAGTGCTCCATTTTCATCTTTAAGCCGCTGATTGTCTGACTTCAGCTCTGTCAAAATCTGTTTAAAGACAAGAAAAAGTGTCAAAACATTTCAGTACTGATTACTCATGAATTCCTCAGGGGAAAAACACACAGCCATCCAAACAGCAGCAAGATGGTACTTAGTTATACAAAATGATTTTCTCTGGGAAGCAGGCAACTTAGATCAACAAAACCATATATGCCCAACTGTATTATATATTTACAATAAGAAAGATTGGAACCTTCAGTCCTCAAGTATACAGAGTAGCAACTACTTCAGCTGTTATATTAGGTTACACTTCACACTTCTTAACATGCATAGATCAAGGAAACAGAGATGAGTTGTAATCTAGCACAACTAGAAAGGTCTACTGTTCTTGATGATGCTACTCCTATTCTGTTACTTTTATTCAGTTTAGGAAATGTCCTTACTTTCTTATATCGTGCTTTCAAATACACAAATAATTCTCATGCAAGATAGATCTCTCACATTTAACCTTCAGGGCAAGTTGCATAGTCCCAGAAAATTTTGTGTAACTGCACATGTCCTATTTTTTTGACGTGTAAAATCACAATTACAAACTAAAAACAAATAAAATTATGACCCTGGTCAAGTAGGATTTTTGCTACCTATTACACACATCTTTTCCTGTCCTTTCTAACATATGCAAGAAACAGCAATGAGGAGACATTTCAATAAAGAACGTGATATTTATGCAAACTATTCAAATCTACCTTTAAAATGCACCAAGGAATTATGTATGCATGCTCCCTTTCAGCTCCATCCTATAAAAGGAGTGATTCAGCAAGTGGGAGTTCATAAAATAGACTTTTTGGGGGTGGCAATGGTATTTAGTAAGCTCCTGTCAATCATTCTTCATGTTAAACGCAGGATCCCAAATCACTGTGTGTTCAGCAATGTCTATTTATATTTGAATGACAACTCTCTTTACTTACTAAAAAACTCATTCACAAAAGAAACTAGTTTCTTGTTACAGCTGTACAAACTGCAAAGTGTGAAATGTTGTTACTGAATACCTAGAAATGCCATCTGATTGTGTGCAAAACACCCCAGAAGCATCTGTTCTGATTAGGGTTATGTTTAGAATTCATATGACTTTACTAACATGGGCAGTATGCAGATCATAGTTAATGACAGCCTGCTTTCAATCTCCCAAGAATTCCTTAGAGGCTGACCTTTGCTGAGAGAAATTATCAGGTGCTTGGTGTGATGAAGGATACTGAACATAGTAGAAAGAGACAAGAGTGAACATAACTGAAATGAAGCTACAAAAGGCATTTCAAGTAATACAAATTTATCTACGTGGCTGTGGAAAAAAATCTTGCACATCTCCCATGTATCAAAAACCATGCATAAATACATAGAACCTGTTGCCAGTGAGAACTGGAGATGTAAAAAATATGCAGACATTTCCTTGTCCTTGACACGAAAGGATTCTTTACAAATCAAGGTTCCCTTGAGAAAATGGGTCAACTGTGGTGAGATATGTTGCATTTTTTTTGCACATACATACATACATACATAATAAAAAAAAATATATAATCCCCCTATTTTTTTCCATGCAGACAAATGTTCAGGGGGTTGTACAATTGAATTTTTAGCAAATGTATTTTTTAAATCCTCAAATATGAAAAAATTTTAAAAAGTGCAAAAACTACTGCAATCTCACCCAGCAAGGAGAAATCTTGTGAAATTATTTTTTCTTGCATGCAAGAATGAAGTGAAAGAAAGTTATATCCTTAGGGGTAAGCAGAGGCAAGTTTACTAAAGAAATTGTATGATGTTCACAATGGATGGTATGCAAAAGCACACACTTCCATCCCCATCTAGGTGAAATATCAATATCTAAGGAGCAGTTTTAGAAATCTGCTTTTCTTTTTATGCCAAATAGTCTAAGAGGGCCATCTCTTTGAAAGTAGTTTTTAGAAACAGTCTAGTAATAAGGAGGGTCACATAAAAGTGACCAGTGCTATGTGTCCTTCTCCCTCTCAAATCATTTCCAATGCGCTGGAAAGCAACAATTAAGAGTTTCATTGTCAACAATACAGGATGAATTTTATTATTTGCTAGAAGTTACTGAGATGGTGCAAAGTCAAAACCACTCTGCAACAGTGGTAATCACACATGACTGCTAAGTGGCAGAAAAGAACATGATATGCTAATTAGAAATTCCATTCTGGGCTGTCAAAGTGTCTTTTAATATTTGTTCATAAATAGCCTAAAGCCTCAAGCAGAAATTGCAATGGTAGTGTATTACATCAGCATTCAAATCTGCACATTCAGGTTCCACATAGAGAAGACAGGGTTCTGTCAATGCTGATTCTCTGCCAGAGATTTCTAGTTTCCCTATGATCTGCTTATCCATATGTGAAAAGAAATGATGTTATGAGCAGCACAGGATGAGTCCTGCAACAACAGTCAAAATGAAAGCTTGACTGAATGGCAAGGCAGGAAAAAATAAAACAGAAGAGGAGGAGGAGATCAACGGTCTTACTGGATTTGGAATTCAGTCTCCTGCCTGCCTGACCAGCACGTGGGGATAACCCAACAGTCTGTAAATTACTGCTTCAGCCTATCTGAGAATATAGGATATGTGAGATCAAGCTTCATCACACCAGTATAATGGCACTGACCTTGGAACCAACAGGTTCAAACATTAGCACTGACTAGTCAACTCAAGAAAGTCTCTACAACGTTAATAGGGATGCAACAACTAAAAAATATTTACCTGCTTGATGAAACAGGGATGTCCCAGCTCTCAGGACACTACTCTAAGGATCAAAAGAATGCTACTGTTATTGTGTCAGAATAAGTCAGAATCGTTTCTGACGTATGGTGACCCGAAGGTGAACCTATGACAGGTTTTTCTGGGATGAGAGTCTATAATGCACTCAAGGCCACCCAGTGGATTTCCATGGCTGAGCAGGAATCAACCCCTGGACTCCAGGGTCGTAGTCCAACACTCAAACCATTACAACATGCCTGTTCACTGGAGAAAAGCTGTGAAATATTTGTACTTCAGGATTGCATTTGGGAGAGTCTGTTTGCACAAAGATATACGTGATTTTTCTGCACCCAGGAAAGTGCATTTTGTACAACATATCCGTCATGAATTTTTCCTAATATAAGCCCAAAAGTATGATTAGTGCTCAAAAACTGCACTACTCTCCTTGTATGCTCAGGGAGGGGAAGAAAACTGCTGAATTTATTTGTTCATGCACTAGGGAAAAAACAAGCTATATCCCTAAATTTTGAGCAGCGGACAAGAAAGGACAAAATTACTTAATGGTGAATAATATATCTGCAACCTGCTTCTCCAAGTGTTTGCTGCAGGATTCAAGACACAATTTTATTCTAAATAAACTCATGTTAAACACACAAATCAAAGGGCTTTTATAACTTAAGCTTTAGGAAAGCACAAAGCATCAGCAAATAAGCTATTATGTCATTATGATTGTACAAGCATCTGCAACTATTATATCACAGCAGAAACTAGTTCTGCTGTGCAGTAGAAAGAACGAAAATATCTAAGAGGACCTTAAGCACTAGAGACTTATACTTTACAATATTTATTCATGCAGTCCTTAGGAAGATATTGCTTTTGCCTTTATCTAATTTTAGTATGCAGAAAGGGAGTGCTAATATAAAAAATATTAACCAGAGCCTGCTGCAACAATGTGCAAAAGTATGAAGGGTACAGGGGCAGATTGCTTAGTCCCCACCTTCAACAGTGGCAAGATCACAAATCAGGGTGAGTAGACTCTGGAGCCTAAAGGGGCTCACCATCGTATTTGGTGCCCTATGGGATTCTGTTGAACAATATTTTTGTTACTACAGGTCGTCTTTGGGGCCATGGGGCTGGGTTTCCGCTGTTTTGGAGTGCAGGCCCCAAATAGGAAGCAAATCAATTTACAGGGCTTTTTCAACTATTTTATCTCTCCTCGCACCTCTTTAGCTGAAAAACATTTTTTCCAGAACCTCTTTTTTTTTTTTTTTTTGAGGGGAAGGTCTGAGGGCCTGTACTAAGCTCACAAAGGGATACATTAAGCCCACATGACTCCCACTCCATTTTAGATACTTTAGAAAAACCAACAGCTTAGGATGCTAATTAAACGCGTATACCCCTAACTTCTATAGAGTTCATATATCAGAAGAACTCAAAGCATTACTACAGGCTCGTTCAGGGCTTAATGCTCATGTCTTCCATGAAGTAATGCCAAACATTACTGATGATATATTACAAGTTAACTATGAAGAAAAAGATAGCTTTTTAAAAATGTTAAACAGTAACCTGTTTGTTTAATCTGTTGCAATGTATCGTTAGTATTTGGGCAAAATAATTTTTTCACATATTTCTTTTTCCCATTTCACATATTTTATAGATTTTACAATACTTTTTCTTAGTTGAGACTTTCCCAACCTGTATTTTCATTTATGAAAACAGATACTTTTTTAATGTTTCTAAAAATCTGCAGGCAACGCAGTTAGACTTGAGGAATGGAAACTCATATAGAGCTTGACTGGCACTATCTGCTATGATGCATACACTGTATATGCAGTGGTGAATGGAACCCCTGCATAAAACAAAAATGAAGTGTTCTGTCCCATTATAATCAGTGGACACAACATGAGCTTGCCCACGGTAGCATGGGTACATGCCTGCCACATCCATTGATTATAACGGGATGTGATGCTTCACGTGACATTGCAATTGTGCAAGGTAGCACTGTACTTTCTCTGACACAGACACTGATGCTAAAGAGATAATACTGTATTAAAGCAGTACAACAATGTAACATTTTAAGCATTTGCAATACTTGAATAACAGAAACCTTTTTGTTAACCTACTACTTTACATAAAAATTATATATCAAGCATACATGTGTATGCATGCATGTATGTACACATGCCTATTTATCTATGAAAACATTTAAGCTATAGCACCTTATAAAAGATAATTTAGTTCTTTGTACTTATTGTCTCCCATCTTATCCACACAAGTAAGAAAAGATTTAGAAGTTCACACAACTAGAATACAAGCTATGTCCAACCCTGCCATTCACTGATGAAACTGTAGTTGGAGTGTACTTTTTGCTTTTTGTGTCTCATTCCAGACACTATTACCATGCCTTAAAATAATAGGCATCTATTCTTAACAATGACAGCATGTGTTCTAATTCTGGTATCTCATATCTATCTATCTAATCCTATAATGATCAATTTTAGAATGGCATTGTTCTAACATACCTTATGGCAAACAGACGGATGGATTCTTGCATCCTTGTTCTACCTCTTTCATTTGCCCCTTATCCAACAATGCCTTTGAAAAGGCAAAGTTTGAATAAAATCATCATTATGCCAGAAATCAATCTGATGCAGAACCTAAATAGGCAAAATGCATACCTGAAGAGAAGTGACTGTGTAAATCAAGAACTGTACCTCCAAGATGAAGACTGTACCTTATAGGGATTAGAAACGTAAAGTTTATAACCAATCCTGCTCAAGTAGGAAGCCACTTGCATACTGCTATGAGTGTCACACTTCTTATCTGACAGAGTTAGAAAGCACGTGGAAAGGGTTGTGGATAGGTGTGGACAGACAATAAGAGCAAAGACCTGCCTGGAAGAGTAGAAGGAGAGGTGAGATCAACTGAAGGGGGAGATGCTATAGCTCTTCTGACTCTGGGGGCTCAGCGGACTGCGACAGCCTGGCTACAACCCGGGTCAAAGCCCTGTTTTCGGCCAGCAGCTGCTCATTCATCTGCCTCAAAGTGTGAATCTGTTTGAGCTGGTGAAGGTTCTGCAAAGTGAGACATGGAGGAGACAGACAAAGACAAAACAGAGAATATAAAACAGCACAGAAACGTGAATTCAGTCAACAAGCAAGAAAAAAAAAAGAGAGCAACAATGAAAGGTGGGAGGCTGTGAAAGCACAAAAGAAGCCAGACAGCACACTGAAGCACTGGAAAGACTAAAAAGAAACCACATAATGCATTTGTTCTCTCAAGGCTTGAACCTGCCCAGACTTCAACTTTAATGATAAAGCTATCACTGTAAGATACGAAATTACTGTTCTGTAGTGAGATGAGTTAAGCTTTGGTGAACCACATCAGGGCAATCCTGTATGCAGTTCCATTGCAAACAGCAACAGATGAGTAATGCTAGTCCAAAGAGTGCTGATAGAGCAGTTAAGTGTCTTTATGGGTCTCTTCATGTGACCCACATCATGGTCGCGATGGCTTCGTAAAGTAAAAGGGATTTATTTTTGAAAAAGAGCTTGCCATTAACCCACTTATTCTGTGCCTGACACGAATAAGTATTTGGAGTAGAAAGAGAAATAAGCCTGCCCACATTAGAGATGCTCTGAATTCTTGCACAACAGAGGAACATTATAGTCCATGCAACCTATAAAAGCACTACACTGTACTTTATGCTTCTCTGTTTAGTTCAAGGACTAAGCACTATCTATGTTAAATCTTTAAAATACACAACTTTGCTCTATATAACACATATTTTGTATATGGTAGTAGGTTTGGAAACTGATAATCAAGTGATGCAAACCTATCATTACCATCACCATCACCATCACCATCTTTATTTATACCGTCTTTCCCTCAAAATGATTATTCAAGGCAGCTTACAAATTAGAATAACTTAGGAAATGTAGGAAGTAGGAATAAAATCTTGTAATCAATCGCAAAAACAAAGCATAGGGATAATTTGTGTTTTAAAATTGTTTGCACAGCAATAAGGGAATTTTATCTTCTTGCTTGAGTTTTTTTTTTAAAAAAATTTCCAATACAATAAAAAGATCAAAAGATATACAAATAAGAAAAAAGAAGAATCAAGAAAACATGAAAAAAGAAAAGCACTAAATAAAAAACAAGAATAGTAAAGAATTTTTTTTTAAAAAAATTACATTTGACTTCCAACTTTCCTAATAATAATTAGGATAATAATTATATATAACATACATATAAAATAACTTCTGATTGTAAATACCATTCGTATATCCTTTCCCCCCCCAAACACACTAATTATAAAAACCTACAGCTAACATGTTATTCTCTTTTTCTTGCAAAAAAGCCAATAAAAGTTCCCCATCTTTCAAAAATGTCACCAGTGAGTTTTCTCTGATCAATGTTGTTAATTCATGCTTTTCAGTTACATCTGATAATTTCAGTACTTCTATGCGTACAATAAGTTTGTCGTAGTGATCATATATTGCAGTAATTTTCCATACTTCTTCTCCACTTGGTCTTCTACCAGTCGCAGCAAATATAATTCAGGTTGCAATTGAACATTAACTTTCAATTTTTTTTTTGCACCATATTATGCATTTGATTCCAGAACTTTGTTGGCTACTCCAAGTCCATCGCACATGATAGAAAGTTCCAACCTGTTGTTCACATTTCCAATACATGTTAGAAACATTTGTACGCATTTTCTCTAATTTTTCTGGTGTCAAATACCAACAATGCATCATCTTGTAAAAGTTCTCTTTAAGATCAGAACGTAACTACATTCTCTCCCATTTTTCCAACTGTAACTAATGCCCAACATTTTTTGCCCACTTTATCATACACTTTAACCTGTTCCTTTTCATCTCTATTTTTAATAAAAGTTTATACATCTTGCCAACCAAATGTTCATCATCTGAACACAACTTCTTCTCAAATTCTGATTTACTAAGCTCACATATCTTTTTAAATCCACTTTAAATCAGTCAAATATCTTTCTATAAGAATACAACTGAAAACTATAACCCTTTATCAGTCATTCTTCATTTCACTTAATTCTGTATTGTTCTTGATGAAATTCCAAAATATCTTGGTAGGTTACCAACCTTTCCTTTTCTGCAGTCTCTTTCCTATAGAATGCTTCTTATCTTTTCCATATTCTTAACAAGGCACATCTCACAAAGTGATTACTAAAATTTGCATTCACTTTAGCGTTATCATACCATAAATAGCCATGCCAACAAACCTCAATTTTAGAAGGATGCCCCTCTAATAATTTCTTACTAGAGAAGACAATCAAATCTTTCAATCAAACCAAACAGGACACAGAAAAATACAAACCCAGTAATCCCAATCTCCTTCTTTGTTTTGCATCTTGTAAAATTTTCTATTTCACTCTTAGCTTCTTCTCTTGCCATATAAATTTCAACAAATCACTCTGTCATTGTTTAAATAGCACATCATTAGACAATACTGACAAATTGGTATTATCTGGAACACAACAAAATCCTCAGCAAGACATTCAATTTTTATCACTGAGATTCTCTCCAACAGAGTTAATTTAATTTTTGCCCTTCTTAGTGAATCCACTTTGAATTATTCTTCAACAATATACTGAATAAATATGAATATGAAATATGAATATGAATATGAAAAAATATGAAAAAATAATTCATATTTATCACAGAAACACCTAAATATTTCATCTTTTTCCGAACTTTAAAACCCAACTTATCCATCAATTGTATTTGATCCTCTTTTCTCATGTTTTTAGTTAACATAATCTTTTACTTATTTAGCTTAAATCCAGCCACTTCTCCACTTTTTTTTTTTTGTGTGTGGGGGGATCTCTAACAATCATCAAGTCATCTTCAAATGCTCTTAACTTATACATTTCCTTTTTGATTCTTATGCTTTTACTTCTTTCATCATGCCTTATTATCCTATTTAGGACTTCAAGGTCTAGGATGAACAATAAAGGGGAGAGTGGACACCTTGGTTTTGTTCCTTTTGAGTATCACATATTTGCTCAATCCATCACCTGTGCTTTCTTTGTCATAAACTGCCTTAATCTATGTAATGACATTATCACCAAAACTCACCTTGTCTAAAACTCCAAACAAAAGGTTCCAATTCAGATTATCAAAGGCTTTTTCAGCATCTAGAAATGTAAGTGCTGCCTTCTTCTCATTGTGATTTTCTAAATACTCCAAGATATCTGACATACATCTAGTATGATCATGTAGCCATCTTTCTGGCAAAAATCCAGATTAATCTCTAACTCTTGTAAAAACTTATTCAGTCTTTCTTCAAAAATGAGTGTAAAAATCATAGTTATTATTTAGTAAAGAAATAGGTCTAAAATTCTTCGTCACTGTCAAATCCTGACCTTGTTTTGGAATTAGAACAATCATTGCCTGTTTCCATGTCTCAGGTATCTCCCCAATCCAAAGAATTGAGTTCAAAAATTGTAGGGCTACAAAAAGCTGTTCTTCAAAACATTTGCGGTAACCAGCCGATAATTCATCTGGTTCCAGGTACTTTGCCAGTCTTGAGCTTTTTAATTGCTTCAAAAATCTCACTCAGTGTTATAGTTGCATTTAACATATGTTTCTGCAAGTCTGAAATCACTGGTAAATTTTGTTTGTCTAAATATATAGCTATCTTTGACAATGAAATTTGTTGTTTTTTAAATACAGTTATGTATAATACTGATTAAATGCCTTCCAGATGTTTACACTATCATTTACTATCTTCTTCCCTTTTTGTATCTTTAAGATCTTTCTTTCTCTCTTTCTTTTCTCAGTTTGTATGCCAGCCACCTCCCAGGCTTATTAGCAAACTCAAAGTTATTTTGCTTACAGTCATCATTGATAGCTGTCTCTGCAAAATCTTAATCTGGTTAATCACCTCCTTATTCATGGGGGTGAATTTAGCTGTCCTATACTGTTTATCTCCTCCAAAAATAGCTATGTTTTTCTTGTCTCTTCTTTTTAGATTTCATATTCTGTTGTATGAGATATCCCTTCATAAAGATTTTAGTCACATCTCATAACATTCTGATGTCAGAGTCTTTGTCCATGTTATCTTCAAAGTATTCTGCAAGTTTTTTTCTACATACTCTTTTTCTACATACCTTTCTCTTCCTGAATAAAAGTTTCGTTCAATCTTCAATTAATAAAACCTCTTTCCCCCTCAAAATTAAAGTCACAGGGCTATGACCAGAAAACATCTTAGGTAAATTATCTATTTTTATAATTCCATTAGCTAATGTCTCTGAAATTAAAAATGTAGCAATTCTTGAAAATGATCTATGTCTCTCACAAAAGATGGTACAGTAGGTCCCCCATACTCATGTGACCAGTAGGCATGGTTTCAGTTACTTGCGATGAGGTGCTGTCCAAAAATGCTTATTTTGAATTTAATGCAAAGAACATATAAATCGAAGTAATAAAACAAAATAAAGCAAAATACAGTATAGCACATACAATATCATGTGGAAAATGGCAGGGAAGGTAAAATTCAAGCACCCTGTTCACATACTGTCTCATGTTGTCTGTGCTGTCTTGCATTTCCTTGCTGTATACAGTACCACATGTGCTCTAATGCTACGTAGTCTCTTAGTAGAGATCTGATCACAGTAGTGATCTGATCACAGTAGTGTGTTGACATATTGTCAGAAGGTCAATACTAGCCTAACACTATGGCAGGGTCAGTAGTATTAGGCCACTACTGATCCTGCATAAAAAACAACTGTTTTGGGATCACATGTTGTTAATTTTTATGTTTTTCAAAGTTATGCACTGACTTTGGACTGCAAATAATGGCCACAAAGCCTTCTTTCTCTCAGTTGCTAAAGTTTTGTCAAGTTCTATCAAATTTCAGAGTCTCCTCTCCAAGCTGCACACTTGCCTCAATACCTACTTTGTTCATCTCACTGGAAACAACAGTGTTCATATTATCCACATTTTTTGCTATCCATGGCAAGTCCTAGACTATAGTAATGTGGGACATATTGTATAATCTTTAGCATCTCCATATTTAAATCTCTAAGCATCTACCAACCCCAAATTGCCCATTAACTCAAAAAAAGATTGAGTTTACTTTGTCCAATATTTATAACCACGTTCTGCGGGAAGATATTTTTCAAACCGCAGTATTTGCAAAACCAAGAAACATTTTATATATTTAATTTTCAATACAGATAAAATAAAAACTGGAACAGGCAGATTTTAACCAATTCATCTGAGCATTATATATCTGAGTCACTGAATTTGCCTCTTAAAGAGGTATCCTCTGCAATTTTTAAGGCATTTAACAGAACAAGAAAACATAACATATAACTGTGGTTAAATTTTCAAGAGAAAGTTTTCCCACCCATGTATTCAAGACAAAATTTAGCTAGGGAAGATGAAGGGGGATAGGAGAATAATATGGAAACATCTATTATAGTTACAACATCCTATTTGGCACTCTTTCCCTGTCTCGCTTTCTTGCTATGTAGTCACAGAATCAGAAATTCTACCACTGAGCAACTGAACATTCAAGCCCAAAATACAAGATAAAACATCACTGTGATAACAATTTGTATGAAAGACAACATGAATCCAACAGAACCATGTTGGGGTTTTTTTGCCTCTGGGCCTGAATGTGGACAGAACAACCTATAACTTCAGATAAAGTACGTTATTTCTGTAATAGAAAATAACCATTAGACTGGAGACCTTCTCTTTTGTATTGTTTATTTTGGGTGAAACCTACTGACTTAATCCATATATGGCTGCAGCTTACTGAGTTGTGACTTTTTTAAAAAAACGATACTAAATCCATGAGACTGAAAAGCAAAGCCGGTAAAAAGAAATGGTGTATCTAAGATAGGATAGCAACATTTAGTCTTTACTTGTAACATTTAGTCTATATTTGTGAACACATATAGCCCTGATGACTTCGGTCCTTCTCCTTATCCCTCCCCATATATGCTTCATTGTAAAGAGATCACTGTAACTTTATGATGAGCCTGGCCCATCTGCATTAATTTTGTTGTTCAGAGACTCGCAGTAATTATATTCCATAAAAATGAGGATCAAAAGGGTCAGCAGATCCAGAGAGCAAACTGAATGTTCCATCACTGGTTTTACTACTGAAGTAACAGATAACGAACAGTCCACCTGTCTATAATTTAAAAGGCTTAAGCACTGAATCAGACTACATTTACACAGCTGAGACATTTGCATCTGTTAAGCCAGAAGCACCATGACTGAGCAGTCCTGAGAGCCTAGCAGTACCACTTGTGCTATCTCAGCTTTCTATATCTTCTTACAAGTTCACTGCTGTCAGCAAAATAAATAAAAGTGCTGTACAACCCCACAAGAACATACATTTAAAAGGATGTTTCTGGAGAAGTAAAGAGCCAAAATGCAACAACAGTACAGAAGAGAATGAAGTGGGTTCATGCATGGTTAGATCAATGTGGTTTCGGCCATATTAAGAAGCTGTGCACAGGTAAAGGCATACAATGCATGAAAATTGCTGTCATTCAAGAGAGGCAGACATGCCGAAGATGGCCTGAATTCTCTTTCCCTCTTTCACACATGTGCACATCCACCATTAACAGAATTATAAAGGATATTGCATTTATTTTAAAACATTACTTTAACCACCAAAAAGTTAATAAGAGCACAGGATTTTAACTTTCACCAACCGCTACTGTGGAATTAAATGTTTATAATTATTGCATTTAAAAAAAATATTAGAGCTACATTTTTCTTTTTATACTCTAATATGAGTAATTTTCTAAAGTGTTTGTCACAACATTCTTCACAATGAGGCAGCACTACAGCTCTTTTCTGCAGCTGTATTCTGCATTTTCCCTATTTTAATATGGCCTCTTACAACAAGATGAGGTTGGTTTTGGTCCTCCGCACTTCCATATTCAAATTCTTTAGTGACTTTCATATGAGTAATTACATTTTCACAAGATGCCTCACAAGTTCAGAAGACACAGCCCTCCAGTGGTACTGGACTGTAATTTCAGCTACTGAAAATTTCTTTTGAAAAGAAAAAAATGAAATCCAAACGGAAGTTCAAAAAGAAAAGAAAAAAAGAAAAACAAAGAGAGAATTCTTTAAAGGGCACTATGAAAATATTATTGGAACCATCTCCAGTGAGGGAGAAAATGGCTTTTGTCACCACCATGGTTTCGGGGTTTCAGCAGCTCCTGTTCTTAAAGCAGAAACATTTCTTGTTTTTAACAGTAATGTACCTAAGTTATAGCCAGTTCTTAAACTAAAAGGAAATAAGCACTGGTGGGTGAATAAAAGAAAAATAAAGGCTCATCCTGGGAACGGAAGTATTTGTATATTGCATAAGCCAACATAGGACAGCAAAGTAAGTGTAATATTTCAGGTCACTAGGGCAGCACAACATGTTGTTCCTGCATTAACAGGGAACCATGGTAAGCAAAAACAAAAACAAATTTCTTCTAAGCAGGAGCTCTCTTTCAAAATGAGAAAACTAGAAGCTTGCATTTGCTTGCATAAATGAATGGGAAGAAATGCAGTTCTATAATGTTTTCCCCAAAGCTATCATTAAATGCCAAAGTTCTAAATGAGGGCTAAGCACAAAAAATATATTCATTTCAGAAGCTATCCTAAAGGCTTGGATAAGGCACTGTCTTGGCTTGTGGTTTGGGTTACCATTACACATTGCCTTGAATTCAAGGCACATGGGTCACTTGGACTCCTTTTCCCAAACACTGGATGACTTCTCCACTCACTACATACAGTCTATCAGTAAAGACTTACATATGTAAAATAAATGTTAGAACAGAAACTTTTGAAATGTGAAAGCATACAACCCTTTTTGGAGCAGCAAAGATGTCTACCCCATGAAGATGGTATACTTCCACTTGAACTAATCCTACCTGATTACACCTCAAATTTCATAACAGAAGACACTTCCAGCTAGGAATAAGGGCTTCCCACCAATGGAGTATACTCAACTGAGCCTAACCAAGGCACTGTGTACAGCAGGGATGGATAAATATGACCCCAGAGGACTACACTACAGCCCCACAGTCCCAAATTTGGGGGGTGTTACGTTATATTACACACACACACACACACACACACACACAATGGAGAGGTAAGAGGATCAGATATAGGCCTCTGAGGTACTAGGGGTGGCCCAAAACCTCTGGAAGCTATTCACACATGGCATACAGAATTAAAAAAAAAGCAGTGTGGAACTGAAATATGTTTCACAGTGAAACTGGATGAGGTGAAATATCAGATAAGCTTTTTTGCACACCAGTTCATCAGTGTCATACTGGGTAGCAGCAAGCTTCCCTGGGGCTTGTACAAAACAAGCTTAAGAATGACAAAAGCAAAAATGGTTTCATAATAAATGTTGCAAAATAGAGGTCCTCAGGGAAGTTCTAGAAAACACTTCCTGCATGGAAAACATAAGGATACTCAGTACCAATTGTGTTGTGTGTCTCTGTGTTATGTTAAAATACTCATTCAAGAACATGGTTTTGTGACTAACACTGTTCCCAACATGCCACTCTAAAAAACACTACTATACAGTGGTGAAAAAAGTAAGGATGTTTTCCTACCTTCATCTCTTCCTCCATTTCAGAGAGCTTCCGCTCAAGGGCTCGTTTCTCCTGTTCAGATAACAACAATTTTACAGTGATCATCTTTTGTGTGATAATGGGGTGCAACACTAATCACAGTTAAATGAGACAAAATGCATCATCATTAAGAGATCAACGGTTCCCCCCCCAAAAAAACCACAGCAGTTTACTTGGAAAAAAGAATTGCAACTTTTTTTTAAGTGTAAACATAGAGCATTTTCATACGCATACAAGTACATGCCACTTCCCACTGCTCAGTTTCCTTCCTTGGTGCTTAGATCACCAATATGAACCACAGGACTGGAGAACTCTGGAAGGCCTGAAGCCCAATTTTTGGATTTCATTATCTTTCATGCTGCAGTGGTCCTCAGCCATGAAAAATAGAATTGGCCAGACGCCTACATTTATGTGTTTGTTTTCAGGGTTTGGGGCTCTTTAGGGATTTGCAGTTGGAAGGGCACTTGAATAAGAATAAGCAGCAGCAGCAGCACCACAGGGGGGTGAAAAAGAGAATAATGGACATATTCTGGGAATAGAATAATATGGTAGTGGCAGTGGCAATAGCAGCAGTAGCAGTAGCAGTAGCAGTATTAGTAGTAGTTAGTAGTAGTTGTTTTTGTCTCCCCGGCTTATTTTAGGCTCAGGAGAGGCCTTTTTTCAAGCAGGAAATAAATTGTAAATTGACTAGATGGTATGACCTTGGATGTTTTTAGTAATTTTTTTTTAAAGAATCTGACAATTTTGGGGAGAAGGGAATTTTTAGGAGTCCTCAAAAACAACAGCGGGCCATGCCTTTCACATATCCAAGCCCTCGAAGAGGCAGAGCTCTGATACTTGGCAAAGAGAGCCACACAACAAAGCATAGCATACTTACATGTTAAGCTTATTACGCATTTCATTTTTTACATTTAAACTATGCTAGAATATTTTTTTGCCAGTCATTTTCAGAACAATTCTTTCAAATAAGTAATTGGAATACAATGAGCCAGTGTTGTGCCACAGCACATTCTGCATGATTTATGAAAGATGAAATATATTTTACCTCACGTGTTTTCAAACAAAAAATCCAGTTAATAAAACTCTTCTGTATGCTGTACATCATCAACCACCAAACTACTACTGTACTTTCTAGGACACAGTGGTAATCATTTATTGAAATGAAGAAGTTTTGTAACATGCTAGAAAGCCAAAAGGAACTGCTTGACAGTGAGCAAAAAATGCCGGTGAACAAGTCTGAGAAGCCAACCTGATCAGAAATCACGTATTATACAAGCATTCGTATACCCAAGCTTTTAAGAAAAGAGTCACTATTTTATGGTCATTCTTCTCTTTCAAAATTTCTGTTCCTTTTAAAAGCCATGCAAGATTATAAGGAAGCAGACAATGAAAAGCAGAAATACATACCTTCTTTTCCATTTCAAGCATACTTGAACGGTCAGAGGTCTTTTCCTGCCTCTGCTATTGAAAGAAAAACATCAAAAATAGTTACAGAATATAGGGAATATTGCAAAGCTTTTTTTTCTTTGCAAACAATATTAAATGTTTATTAAGAAATCACAGCACTTCCCAAAATGCTTCCATATTTGTCTTTTTTTTTTCCTGGAAGCAACGGTAGTCCTTCGCAGATACCACTAACTTCCTGCAGTAGAACCATCAACATTTTATCACTTCTAGTTACATTCTGAGTCCCACGTCTTATTTCTGGGGTTTCTTTACCTGGGCTAGCTTCTCCACCTTTGCTTTGACATCAGCAAGTTCCACCTGGGCATCTTGCAGCTTTGATTTCAATTTTTGATTTTCAAACAGCGCACTCTCATAGAGCTGAGTGGGGAAAAAATGCTGTCAGTATCAAATAAAACTTCATCTATTTCATCTATTAACACCTATATAATAGAAGATAATAGGTACCCAATCCACTAGTGCCAGCCCCTCAAACTACCAGATTTACTGTAGCTGTACTAAGTAGTGATCAATATTGCTGGGTAACCTTAACTTCTTATTTTAGAAGAGGTTAAAAAAGAGGACACAAAATCCATACTTATGTTTCCACTTTCAAAATTCTATTTCAGGGAACTATGAGTGGCTCCTTTCAGGGGCCAATTTTATGTCATGAGATCTTCTGGAAGCTGCATGGATTGCCATGATAATAGGGGGTAGGGATGGAAAAAGACAAAACCTCTGGTTCTGAAAAACAGGTTTCTATAATGTTAAACAGTACGGGTCCCCCTGCAATCGATTTAGAAAGTAAATTGTTCCTCCTGTCTTTTTTTTGGGGGGGGGGGGTGAGGGGCTAGAAAAAGCCCCCTCCAGTTGCATTCTGCCCTGACCCATCTGTAACAGCTATGGATCTTCCTCTACATTTGCACAGTCTAATAAGAATACCATATAACCTGGGCACAGTCCTTCATTCATGTGGGATGAAAGCAAAACCTCCCTCGAATAAGGCAAGCAAACTTCAGGCTTACAGGCTTTACTATTTTTCACTAGAACTAGAAGATTCTAATACACTTAGACATGACAAATTTTAAACCCAAAAATATGTTCTGCATACTGGTCCAAAGCTCACAGCTGTTTCAGAGAAAAATCTACTTCTGCTCATCCTAAACTATCATTATTTAAGCATGATAACTTAGGGCAGAAGGTAGTATTTTTATTATTGCTATTATTACACAATTTGAAGTTAGAAATTCTTGCTGACCTACTGCAAATTACCCAGAGAGATACCAGGATCTATGCTTTGTTTACCCTGAGCTACAACTCCCTCCAGATCTCTGACCCACAGAGCAAGGTTCCAGACAGACATGTAAATGTTGAAAGAGTTCTGAGAAATTGTGAAAACTGCTTGCCTACTATTGGGTTGAATCCTAACCTGGAGTGAGAAACAGAACTCTCAGCAATTCTTAAGGTCTTTTGTTCCAACATTTCAGTATATTATGCATACTTAAGTGTGGCAGAAGAGGCTTAAATGTTCTAAAGGAACCATCTGATCTTGGTAGCTAGGTAGGGTGAGCCCTGCCAAGTACTCGGATGGGAGACCACCAATGAATACCAAGTGCCGTACGGTATACTAGAAGAAGAAACTGGAAAACCACCTCTGATATTCCTTGCCTAAGAAAAACCTACGAAATTCACAGATTGTCGTAAGTTGACAGGCAACTTGAAGGCACAAATCCACACAAGTGTGATAGATGCTTAGATCTCATGCAATTGTAGCAAAAGACAACAGTATGGTTTCTTTTTTATTTCTTAACTTTCAGACTGTATAGCACACATTTTCCCATTCTACAGATAGGGATTGAATTAAAGAGATTGCCCTGCCCAAGGTTACTCTAGAAACCCATAGACGATATAAAACAAAGGGACACAAATATATCAGATTCAGCTTATGTTGAATGACTTCAATCCTCCTGTGTCAATTTATGCATTGATTCTCATTTGGACTGTAACAACTACTTTCTCAGTGGATGTTTGTCTTTAAAGTCTTTTCTCCTCCTCTTTGGACAATATTATCTTGGTTTTCCTGCATATATTTAAATTCTGATAATTTGCTTCTTCTCTAATAGTCACCAACTACTCCTGAAACAGCTGTTTATTAAATTACTGAAAGAAAAATAGTGGGTGGGAAGGAAGCATTCAGTTTCATTGACCCACTTTTTTATAATCCTTGCTAGTATCCTCTTCTGCTTTGCTACTGAGGGCAGTCAAACGATTCTCTCTTCTGCTGCGACTGTAGCTGCCACTGGTGCCAGTGCTTGAACTTGTTGCATCCACCCTGGAGTCAAATGGAGTGTAAAACAGCCATTGACTTACAGGTCAGTAATAAATTTCAGGTATGGCATTTGGGTAATCTTTAACTCAGGGAAAAACAGAAGCAAGAAAACCTATGGAAGAGATGCCCTATATATGGGTAGACAAGAAAGTATGAGTAAATTGTTTATTCATTCAAGTGCAAATAAAATAAAATAAAACAATAAAATAAAATTGCTTCCTTTCATGCTCACTGTCAATAAAAACATAATTCCAGGAACAGGTAAATTGTTCAGATTAAAGATGCAATCTATTAAATCACTACGAGTCTTGAAAGAGGTAATCACAAATCTTGAATCCAATTCTGTATACAGTTAAGAGAAAGATTCTACTTGTTCAAAATATTAACAAAAAAATTGAAAAGTTATGTTTTAAGAAGAAAACATATGCACTCGATAAATCTTACCTGGGAAGTGTTTCATGCTATAAAAGAGAAACAAAACAAGAAAGAATTAGAAATTAAAATGAACAGTGTTCACATTCCAATTGTAAACCTATCATCATTGAAGTCTCACCATTATGAAAGCTTATAGCAAGTTATTGAACCCTGAATCCAGCAGGATCAAATGACTGGACTTTGCCTGTAAGCCTACTCAATACCTTAAAATATGTGAGATAAAAGTACGATATAAATATGTGCGAATATAAACTTATTAACATAAATATGTGAGAATAAGGGTACAATACTGCATATCTGGCTCAACTGCCCAAAGGTGGCAGAATTTTGGAATTAAATTTTGCAGGTCAAATAACAAATCAAGTTATTCACAATTCAGAACCATTATTGTTGCTGTCTATTTTTTGAGAGTCAAAATTAATGTTTACAACACAAAACCTTGATAGCACTGCTAGTAGGAGTTTCAAGACTGTAAATATCTAAGAGAAGGAAAAATCTGAAAGACTTAATTATTCTACTTGAATGTGCAATTGTAGATTGTGGATAAATGCCGTAAATGGATTCATATTGAATCAAGCGATTGTCCTTCAACAGACAGAAAAAACAGGACATCTCTATCTAAGCGCGGGAACTATTCTTTTCAAAGATGTAATATATTAACCCTAAGTCTTGCCAAAGAAGCTTGTTTTCAGAAACCTGTCAAATGATACAGAAGCAGAATGGTGTAGAAACTGTGATTTCTACCCATGACCTGTAGGATTTCAGTGTTCTGAACTGCAATAGATTTATAGGAATATAGCTTATAAATTAGCATGGATGTAAGATTATTAATCCTTTATCAAATCCAAAAATTAGAATTGCAAAACTAATTGCTGGCACAATTATTATGCTCTGGTTTTTCTGATAGGATGCTTTAAATAATAATGGGAGAATTAATTAAGGAAGTAACCCCCATACATTTATCAGTTTATTATTCACTGATATCTATGAAGGATTAAGTCCCATGTGAAATCTTGTCATCAGTCAACAGAAGAATTTCATTAGAATACAGGAAGAGAAAGGTTTTCTAAAAAAGTAAATCATAGTTTTGCCTACTTTGTTTACAGCCATAGCCAAAATACCGTGACCTGTAATAGTATAGGAACATTAATTGATATGGTCCATTGTAAACCTTTAGACATGATAGTCCTTAATATGCCACTGAAAACCTCAACAACAACACTTTTTGTATACAGCATTAAGCTTAATAGTAACCCTAAACTACATCTACCACATTTTGGGTGTGAAACTGCTGCTACTCCTTAGTACAGTGGGCCCTTCTCTCATGTGACATCCACATGCATGAAGTGAGGTTGCGCAAAGCATTGTGTCCCATTAGTCAATGGATGTGATGTGTGCACGTATTTGTCAGCGGAACCCCTGCATATATCTAGATTTAGGATAAACAATTTATCAAGACCACACTGGCTTTTAGACTCATCATAAATTATTCATAGTTTAGAAGTAAAACATAGTTTTATAAACATTTGTAAAGATTATGTTTTGATCAACAAATTGCTTCCCAAAACTTCTAAGCTCTGATTATCGCATATGAATTGTTCTAACAAATTTGGCACCCTAGAATTCATCACTGCAGTCTCACTGTATTTCATGTGGTCCAAAGAATCATTTTTCTCCATCTTCCTTGATAAATACCATTAAAAATATTCATACAAGCTGATATTAAAATTCATTCCAGCCCTTTACATACTCCTGAACTAATTCCTTCCATGACAGCTTTTCATACTGCACCAAATTTATGGAGATAATCAGCTTAATTTAAAAATTACCAAGTTATGTAATATTTATGTTCTACAACACTAAGAAACAATTCAAACAGAAAGTACCCTCAAAGAGGTCTTAAGAGGTACACAAATGAAAAAGTGATATGCATCCCTGGAATATACACATGTAAACTCAAAAGAAATTGCCAAATTTTAAGAGAAAACTACATGTAAATTCCAGAAAAGTTTCAGTCAAGAACACCATCAATTTAAATATAAATCCACAAAGAATGAATCACTTCTTGCAAAATAAAAGTGCAACCTGCAATTTCTTGGAGTCTGTGTAGGACAAGACAGACAGTTTTATAAGCAAAGCCTTAATGAAAACTTATGTCTGAATTTATAATATTCAGAGAACACTGGGGGCATTAGATGTCCAAACATCCTACTAGTTTAGACATGCCAGAGGCAAGAAAATGCATTACCAGGAAGGAATACAGCCCTAGCAAATAACTCTTAAACCAAACAGTGCAATTCTAGTCATCCACTCTTAGAAATAAGTTCCATCAAAGCTGCATGATTTTTAACTGATGCATTATCAAGTCACAGAAGTGATTAAAAACTTCACAAGTTACAGGAAGTAATTTAACATTACAGATGTTTCCTCTTGGAAAGTTTCAGCCACTTCCTAATTTGGAATCTTTGTATATAGTTGGCTTATTTGCATCCTACATAAACCAAGATTGTATTATTAAGTTTATTAAAAACTGAGGACGGGACAAAATTGAACTTTCTGTGAGCAGCTGTGTTATGAACTGATTTAGAAAGAAAAGCCAGCCATTGACATTATTGCAGCTGTTGGTAATGACCACATTTTAATTAAGTTCCAAAGCAGTTCCTGTCATAAATCCAGAGCAACTGGTTACAAGGATTTTTGGGGGGAAGAAGGGAGAAAGAGAAAAATGATTGATTCGTATTTTCTCCTTCTAATGAAAGGTGGCAAAGGAACTCTATTTCTACTCCTTAAAGACAGTCATATTTAACAATTCCCAACAACTAATGTGACTGTCACTGTACAGAAACTTGTATGAAAATTTCCTTCTCAGTTCATTGACAGCAAAAATGCTAGAGCACAAGTATTCAAATATGCAAAGCATACTTAACTTTAAAAAAAATTAGATCATATTTCTTCTAGAAGGCCCAGGGACATATTTAAAAACTAGTGTCTATTATTCAAAATTATCATTAGAACATTGAAATTCCATTGCCATAGGTTTGCATTGTTCATTCTGCTGCCATTGCGTGTTCTGAAGTCCAGTGCTTTAAATGTTCTAAATGACATTCCTTAAGCGATACTGTCTCAAGCACTGAAACAGAATGAAACTAAGAAATCAATGTAAGATGTAGTTCTTAAAACTTCTAGTATCAAAGGCATGTTTAGAAGAGATTTTTCCCTCCTATTTATTGTATTTAATTTATTTCCTGTCTTTCTTCTTGTACAGGATCCATGATGTCTATGTTTACATGTATGTGAGAAGAGGCAACATCTTGTCAAAGATGATGGCTGCTGAAATATGTACATACAACAGGTACAAAGCAAAGCAATTATGCTTTTTTCTTTAGAACGTTTTTTGTCATACACAAGAGTGGCAGCCCTCCTTTGAAAGATGAATTAGAGATTCACATAAAACAGTTTTGTAGTGAAGACTGCAAAAGTACACTGCTAGCTCTCGGCAAACAAAACACATGGAAGGGATTTTAAAATGATAAGCAGGCACCCAACAATGCAAAATTCTTTATCTATTTGTCCTGAGAAAAATCTTTCAAAACAATTTTTTTAAGAGAAAAGAGGGCCCCTACAAGGAATTGGCAAAGCAAAAAAAAGGAGAAGGGAACTTTTTACAAATCTTTGCCATCTTTACTTTCTCCTGCAATATAATCGTTATTGGAGGGGGGATGGGTTCAAAAGAGAAACAGACCCATTTGCCCACAACTGGGGGGGGGGAGCTAGCCTCAGAAATATGTCCCCTCAAAACTCAGTTTCCCAGGGCTAGGTCAGACCTGACATAAGTAGGGAGAGCTGATTGTTCCCCTCCATCTCCATTATGATAGGGAGGGGGAGGCAAATGGGATCTGACAAAATATATCAGTAGGGTGCACTTGGCTAAGCCCAATTCCCATTCTTCCAACTCCCATTATAATTTTGAAGACAGTCTACTTTTGCCTCTGACTCAACAGTTTCTGAAACAATACGAAAAACTGAATGATACCTCATTCTGAACTGACCTATGCTCAGCTTCTCCATCCCTATCTTTGCCATGAGTTCAAGAGTAATGTCCCCATGTCTTCTATTGCCAGAGATACAGAAGGATGTTGTACAAATCTGGCTTAGTGCAATGCCTGGTATTGTTGGGTTTTATTTTTGGATATAAGTATTTATGATCTAGGGCCTACATGTTGGCATGAGGGAGGATCAACAGCCCCTTCTGCAGGAAAAAAAATGGGTTGTTGATCCCCTTCCCATGCCACCTTTTAGGCCCTGGATAATACATTTTGAGATTTTCTCACTACTATTGGAGAGGTAGCTTTTAAAGGATGCTAAATTTGAACTTAGTGAATTGGAAACATATACTTAATTAAATGTTAGTAGCCCTTCACATCCCTCTACAGGGGAACACTGAGCAACCTTCCACTGAACCCTGGCGAATGATGACTGCATGTTCATATTTAGTTTCCTTGCAGAAAGCAAGAAAAAAAGAGAGGGAACAACAGTTTGAACAGGAGCAGGACTTTCAGCACACAGAAGTGTTATCAAAAAGAGGTGCAGAGAGAATTTCACCAAATTGTGCTTGGCTTACCCAACTGTGAGCCCATGGCAGCAGGTAATGAAAATAAAAGAATGGAGCAAAGGAAATCAAGTTGAGATAGATAGATAGATAGATAGATAGATAGATAGATAGACAGACAGACAGATAGATAGATAGATAAAACTGAGCTCCACTTTCTGTTTTTAATAAAGAGAAATAGAGTTAGGTATTGGAAGAACTTGGACAAAAGAACAGGAAAAACATACAGTTTTGATTGAAGATGTGTGTAGGATTAGGGAACATTAAAAGTCCTACTTTTAAAAATCAAAAGCTTCTGCAGATGGCATAAATGTAATTAAAAACATGTTCCTTTAAAAAAAAAACTTTTACAACAATGCAGTTCTTAAATGTGGAGTCACAGCATGAAACAGCCAAAGAGAACCGGGCTTAATTGGCTTCAATTGCTTTCTTCTGTGGCCAATGTTTGACCCCAAAAAGGAAGGGAAGGCAAGGGATGGGGGTTGAAAGAACTCTAATACTTATGTTTTTGCTAACAAACAAACAAAAAACCTACTCAAGCATATATAGCCCCTTCCAATGAGCTGTGATTAAAAAAATACAGAGCTAGTTTAGACTGAGAGGAGTAGAATTTGTTTTCCACTGCTGTGCCCCAATTATTGTTCCCAATATTGGTGGTGGTTAACTACATTTTCAGAGATGGACATTTCTGGAACAAAAGCAGCTTGGGAAGTGGTCAGAATGTTCACAGGCCATAATCCATTAAAAAAAAGGCCCTTCCCCAATGATTACCTAATTCCAGCCAACTGTGTATTAAGCAGCCGGCCTGATGCCACCATAGTGAGACACAACCACCTAATGCTGTGCAGGTAAACAGAGTCCTTGCACTGGCTTTAGTCACACTGCAGAACAGACGGAGGAATACACAGGTCTGCTGCTCTAGATAAGAGTAACAACTTACAAGACTCGGAATTCATAGCTATAGCTGATGTGTTCTTTCCTAGTTCTCAAAAACTAGAAGTGACTTATCTGAGTTAAATGAATTATCAGTGTTTCAGTTGTAGAGTTGAAGGCTTTCACGGCCAGAATCCATTGGTTCTTGTGGGTTTTTCAGGCTTTGAGACCGTGCTCTGGTTGTATTTTCTCCTGATGTTTCGCCTGCATCTGTGGCTGGCATCTTCAGAGGAATGGTGAATTGGAAGTATATGTTCTCCACTCCACTTCTTCACTGAGATGCCTCACTTTCTGTGGCACCCCTCCACTTAAAGAGGCCCAAGTGGCACAGATGTGCTGGCATCAAGTTTTAAAAAAATGGCTTTTCACCAAAGCCCTTGGGTCCAAACTGACTTCATCCAAATCTGATCATATACTGGTTTTAGATTGGCTTAATTGTTTTAACTAGTTTTAAATTGTCTTGTTTTAACTTGCTAAATTGTTTAATATGCTTTTAAACTATTGAAATAATTCTTATTGTTTCAGACGCATGCATATATAATTCGTTATTCCTCATCTAAAAAGTGATTAGTAGCCTAAGACTACCACCATTTTATTTTAAAATAAACTATGCAGAAGCCAAGACAAGGATGAATAGCTAATTTAAGTTGCTGTTCCTCATCTAAAAAGTGATTGGTGGCCTAAGACTACATTTCTATATTTAGGTGGCTCAAGGTACCTATCCTGGCACACTGAGATTTCATTGCCTGCTCAGAAGGTATGGCAACAAAGGAAACAGTGGTTCATGTGTTGCAATAGGCTGTTATGCTTCTCCTCCCCATTTTGAACTCTTTTGAATACTGTTGCTATCCTGAGAAATCATCCCAGAGAGTCTGTATGCAAAAATGTTTGCCAGACTTGCCCTGTAGATTCAGCTGAACTCTAGATAAGAGTAACAATTTACAAGACTTGGAATTCATAGCTACAGCTGACGTGTTCTTTCCTAGTTCTCAAAAACTAGAAATGAGTTATCTGAAGTTTAATATTGGGAAGACTAACTTTACTGCAGGCAACTATGTAGAAGCCGAACTTCTAGTGCTTCTGAAGCCTTAAAACAAACACAAAGCTGTTTGTAGGGCCAATTCCCTCTCCCACATGCTTATATGTAATACCGACTGATGTCAGAATATCATTTGCCAACACAAGAAATGCATTTAACCTAACAAGCTTACTCCTGACTGGCTGTATGAACCACTGATTCGACACTTTTTGTATCATGCCATGTTAAACTGAAAAGGATGGGTTTTCTACAATAGGCTGTTTTAGTGGGGCAAAGGTGAAATAGTAACAGTAAAGATGAGGTAGAAAATGACAGGGAAGGCAGGGTTATGTACCTAAACCTGTGCAATTACGAATGGCCTTCAGACTATTAATTGTCTTGTCTGAGGCAGGAAGAATGCTATTTTACTTGAGACTGATTTACAGGTGACATATTTTAGTCACTCCAAGGCAAAAGGCATAGTTTAAATATGCATGAATGGACAAGAAGTTATTTTTATGAGATTTCCATGTTAAGAAGCAGATGGCACAACTTATCATTAAATCTTTGCGAAAGCTCACTGTCCCTGTTGTAGAAGAGATTGCAGGCTGCAGGTGATGCTGAGATGTAACTGGTAAAATATAGAATGCTCCTCCTCTGTAATTACAGACAATAACAGAATACTTGTATAGCTCATATACTGTTAACTGTACTACCTATTCTTTTCTCTTTTAAATGCAAAGTGAAAAACCAGTAAATGCTAGTTTATGACCATTCTGACAATGACTACTGGGAGCCATACCAGAGATTTTAGATTAAGCCTATTGCTAAGCGCTGGTAACCTGACAGAATACCAAGAAACTCAAATGTTGAGGAGCTCAGTGGAATCAATTATATATTTTTTTAAAAAAATTATTTGTGTTAGTATGTGGATCTCCAATCCTATTCATGTGATTAAAAACCAAGGTAACAGCCAGCTCTGAATAACTCCAGTAAGTCCAACACAAAGCGTGATTTTCATAAACTATGAATCAATGGGCTTAAAGAAAAATCCCTGGGTTTTGTTGGAACATAATATTAAAGGATCACTTGTCATGAATGAAGCTTTATAGTATGCACAATACAAAAGGGAAAAATAATTCACGAAAAAAACCAAACATTTTTAATCAGAAAGAAGTTATCTCAACCACTGCCTAGATCTGATTAACAGATGTTTCCAATCCCTAAATAAATCTTAAGGTCTGTAGTACTGTTAGACTTTATTACTTCTGGCTTTTGCCTCAGTTTCCCCAGCTTCCTCCTGTGCAGCTGCACTTTATTACCACAAAAATATAAAGATAAGAAATTCTGCATATAACATCAAGATCTATCACATTTGATTCCATACAGGTCAGACCTCCAAAATGTAGTGATCTTGACTACTTTAATGTCAAAATAAAAATGTTGTTGGTCAAACATTAGATCTAGCAATAAATGTGAAAATGCTCCAAACATGCAACTTTAAGATGAAATGCAAAGCTAGCACTCTTTAGCTGACAAAACCGAAGACCTTTTCAGAAGTCTACGGTAGAGTGTGGGTTTGGGGACTTCACCTTCTTTTCTCCTACACTGGTCAAGTGTAGTCTTATTATATGGGGATGAAATGCACTTATAGTACTTGGGAAATGATTCAGATTTGATTAGCATGGTTACCTTATTGCAGTAAGGCAGCATTTTATTTGGGTAATTTCTCTCACAGGGGCCTAAATACCCTATAGGCCAATCAGAGTCAACCCTGCTTAGTTCTTGGATGGGAGGCTCCCAATGAATATTAGGCGTTGTAGGACATATTTCAGAGGAAAGAACTGGCAAAACCATCACTGAGTACTCCTTGCCTAACAAAATCCTATGAAACTCATAGGGTCACTGTAAGTCAACAGGCAACTTGAAGGCACAATTTCTCTTACATTCCTTCCTTTAGAACTGTAAGTCCAGTTGCTACCCTCTGCAATGTTTCAGGACAAAAAATAGCCAATTATTTAGTTATGGCAACACAAAGCATATTAAACTGCCAGCTCCAAGCAGCCCATTTTTCCAATGTCTTACTTTGCTCATGGTCACTGTGCCCACAGCCACTTTCCCCCAGCCACTATTGGCTATGCCAGCATAATTACACAGCTGGGTGCGCCAAAAGAATTCTGGTCTTTCTTTTCTTTCTTTCTTTTTTTTAAAAAAACAACATTACAAAAAAATGCTCTTAGCTTGTAAAGCCATGCACACCATCACAACTAGGCTCTCTGCCATGCAATCTTGGCAGCTGGAGACTCTTGCACAAACTACACCCAGATTAAGTTGATACTTGGGAGGCATTTTTCAAGTGATATTCAATGTGAAACAAGATACATCCGGGGAGGGGTCTCAATTCATGGCATCAAATCTTCTTAAGCACTCAGTGCCTGCTTGCCTAGCATCTATGCTCCTTTTATCAAGGAAAAAAAAAAGTTTAAAAAAATTTAAAAAAATAATTAAAAAACTGCACTTGGTTTTATAGTTGGCAGCCTTAAAAATTTTGCTTTTCATTAACACTGCTCATTGTGCCTCAGCCCTCCAGAAAACATTTGTGTGGCATCCTGAAAATGTACGTCAAATTTCTTTAGTTGATAACTTGAATATTAAATTTATTCTTTAGCTCAGTATAGAACATTTATCTTTTGATGTCTCTGAAATTCCCTACCTGGCTTATGTCAAGTTCTGTTAAGAGTTTTAGGTGGCTAGAAGTATTCCCTTAAACTGATTTAAGGAAGAAACCTACCAAAAAAAAATGTCCCTAAGTGTGACAGGTGATTAAAATTGTGTCAACCGTCCAAGTTCCTGAGAAAGCTATTGTAGTAGAAGAAAGCTGTGGTCATGCTGAATCACATGATGCAGCTGCTGTTCAGAATGTATAGGAATTTACTTGTCTGTCCCTTCAAATATTTTCCATAAGGGATATTCAAAGAACCATTTCCTCATTGAAGTGGGGATGGTGTCTTCTGAAAAGAAACTAAAGAACAAATATGTACATCATGTGCATTTGTGTTTAAAAGTACACTAAAATAGTACCTTTGCCGGGAGGCAACAACCAGCCAGTATGGTATCTTGGTGCTGACTAACAGAGAAGTCACTGAAGATAACATTCTGTATGATCCAGGATAGCTTGCCACTGATTTCATTATTAACTGCCAATAGGCGAATAGCTTAAATCCTATTCATACAGTTTACTCTGAAAGAATTTTACTGTCCTGCTAAATGAGAATTAAACAGGAATACAGTCATTGCACAAAGTGAATTGGGACTGCTAGACCTGTTTGACTCCTTAAGGGTCAGTTTGTGTCACTTACAAAATGACAGAATTAAGAGTGCAAGCAGCTATATAAAAAGGAGGAAGGGAGGGGAAGGGGGGAAAAAAAAGGAATGTAGCAGCACCTTTAAGCCTAACTGGCTTTTATTTTAGCATGAGCTTTCATGAGCTTTCATGGATATGAATCCACTTCTTCAGATGCAGTACAGCATATTAAAGCCTCAGGTTATAAAGCATATTTATATACCTCACCCAGCCCTATGAAAATTCAGGGCAAAGAATACGATTTGCATCTTTCTGGGTCTTATTACACCCTATTCCACTCTCACAATTGTATAAATATGCTTTATAACCTGAGGCTTTAATATGCTGTACTGCATCTGAAGAAGTGGATTTATATCCATGAAAGCTCATGCTAAAATAAAAGCCAGTTAGGCTTAAAGGTGCTGCTACATTCCTTCCCCCCCCTTCCCCTCCCTTCCTCCTTTTTATACAGCTGCTTGCACTCTTAATTCTGTCATTTTGTAAGTGACACAAACTGACCCTTAAAATTTTTCCATTAAAAAACTGCTGATGTTTTGTGATTAACTTTTCGGGCAGTTGACAACTAGAATTGGGCTCTTCAGAGTAAAGCACTTCCACTGAAATTCTCTACCTAGGCAAGCACTACTACCATTGTTACCTTTTGGAGTCAGGCTGCAATACTCTTATTGTATCAAGTATTTCAATTATAATTTTTCATATTGTTTCTCTCCACTGCAGCTATTTTTAAAGCAGTAAGCTTAATGATGCTACTATTTTCTTGTGTTTTTATATAAAATTGTGGATTTGACTGAGAATTGCTTTGGGAGTTAGTAGTAGAAAGACTAGACAAAAGATTTAAAAAAAAAGAATAGAGAAATGTAAGACAATGTTTCTTCTTGCCAACTAATATCCAAACACACACCTATATACGACAGCATTTCTCAGTCCTGAAATTCACCATGCAGAGCTTGATACAGAAGTGACACATTTAGAATTCTGAGCCCTGGAATTTGTTCTGAGTACTAGAAATGAATGGAAATCACAGTTCATCCACAAAAAAAATCCAGTCTTGGTTATGCCAAGATTTCCTCATTGCAACTTCAAAAATCCATGTTGTAGTAATATCCTTGTTAGGCCAACTAGAAGGACACAAAGTTGTGTACAAGCTTTTGAGATGTTCATATCTCTCCATCAGGGAAGATGTTATGAACAACAGGAAGACAGAGGGAAACCCGAATTTTAACCCATGCTGTCATTGTACTTTTGCAGGGAGGGGATTTTGTTGCTGCTGTTTAGGAAGAAGTGGAGTCAGACATTCTTGTCAAGCTAGTGCAAACTGCCTAGACTTCTACCAATATATTCACACCAACATTTTCCACAGTCTTTCAATATGCCATGAAAACTAGGGGCCTAAGTTAAAGGCTCCATGGACAAGGTGTGTGTTTGGCAAGATTTGAAGGATTTAAGAGAAGAAGCATCACACAGAGTATTCTGGGAGATAATTCCAAGTTTACAGGTGGCAAGGAAGAAAGATGGAGTAATTTGAAAATTGAGTAATTGTCTTTGAAACCGATCTCAACTCTGATAGTCCTGGACAGAAAGCTTCATTATTTATGGTAATGTTCTGAAGCAAGGAATTGATGACCACTGCTTAGAGCACACAAAAGCCTGAAAGAGCAGGGATGGGGTAATTTTTGTGACACTTGGCCTTTAACATACTGCAGCTACTGTTTCAGACATCAAAACCCTCTTCTCTACTGGTATCGCAACCATCATAGAGTGACAGAGAAAGCAGTGACAGGCCTTGAACAAAGTTTTAATGATAAGAGAATACACTCCTACAAAATAAGGATTGTATAAAAGTGAAACGTTCAAGGAAGGAGCCAACAGTCAATGTTTCAATATTAGTTATTAAGGTCAGTATGGACTACAGCTAGTAATGAAACTATAGTAAAGCTACCACTATAAATTCTGGGCTGAAAGCTAGTAGAAGAGAAAAGTTTTAATTCTGTTTTAAGTGTCTTTTCTTCCCTCTTTTGACTGCAAGAAAATATTACTAGAAAATATTAGCGTGCACTAACTATTGCAAATTGAGTCTGTTTATTTTTCTTAAGCTTTCATGAAATTGTTCCTTTCTTTTCTAGTTTCTGCCCCATTTATGAAGCCCTAATCCTCTATCATCCTTACTGCATAAGGCATATTTTGGAGCAGAGAAGTGATTTTTAAGAACTGTTACTTTAAAATTATTCCCAGGGCAAGAGAACATCCCTTATACAGGGCACACATGGAACTACAGTGTAGCACCATGCTGTTGTGGAAATTTTAATCTTGTCTTGAAATCAACATAAATACACAAAAGAAATACACAAAAGTCAATTACCAAAAGTGCACATATTACTAGCAAGTACTTGCTCTCAGCAAAGTAAAAACTTCTGATGAAGAGACAAAATCAAGATATCATATGATACTAAATATTGCCGCAATTTGCCTTTAATGTTCTGGAGCCATTATATTAACATATCTCGCTTTCTAATAGAGAGCTTCAAGACCTGACAACACTGTTCATCCCAGTCTTGTGATGTAGTCAGAAGGAATAAGGGTTCAGAAAACCGTATGTCTTACAGTTACATAATCTGTTTTTTTTCCCTCCAACGCCATCCACAAACTTGTATACTTGCTCATGGGTGTTCGCACTGATTCCTTGGCTACTATTTTCTAACCCTTGCCTACTTCCACCTCAGAACTTCAAGAACCATCTCTTAATATCAATCTGTTTTTCTACTCATGGAGTTAGAAGAATGAGGAACTGAATGGTTACTTGTCTAGCATGCTGCTACAAAGAGAAAAAAAATCATCCAACCACCAGCTCCATAAAATCACAGAGAGCAGGTGCAGACCAAAGAAATGCTAGCAGAACAAATAGTTCAAGACAACTCAGACAAATACCACAGACCATGGAGGAAAAACCTCCAAATTAAAGTGACCAGTCAAACTGATATGGAAAAAATCTCCTACTCAACTCCAAATATGGTAGTCACAGCCTGAACAAAACCCATTCTTTCCTTTCTGGATGCCCAGATTGCCAGGATTCTTTCAACCCTGAGGCACAAGTCATACCAATGCTGGAAAGCCCTACTGCACACTGGAAAACATATATAAGCTGAACCAACTTTAAAATAAATGTAACTGATTTTATCACAAGTTTATTTTATGGTTATGAAAATAAATATTATTGTGAATTGAATTACTTATTTGACCAAGCATACTTCTCACCTTGTATGCATGTGAAAAGAATACACATGAAAATTCAAACTGTCTCATATTTATATTTGTGTTTCCATAGGACAGAAAATAGAAGGTTACAGAACTAAGTAGAGTGAAGTGTGTAAAATTAAAGGGAGCCTGATTAACTTGTTTACCATTTCAATATAACAAGAACCCTCTGGAGTGTGAGGGACTGATTTAATTGCTTGACAATGGATCCTAATTGGCAGATGAAGATAATTGCTTCATTAAGCAATCAACTGCACAGAAAGTAGTCTCTATATACGATTCCTAATGGGTGTAATTAAGTGTTTCACAACATAAGAACTTTTGCAATATCTCTGAGATTGCTGAATGTGAGAAGCAAATTCTCTTTTAGTTATCTGCCACTGAATCGAACATTTTTTCAAGGGGTAAATTCTTAACCACGATTTGTGTAAAACCTAATTCGTGGCTCTAGATGAAAGAAAATGCTGTAATAAATTGTACTTTTCCTAAAAATGATTCAGCTATACATCAAAGATTAAGTCACAAAAATATGTGTGCTATTTACATAGTAAAATAAATATTGAGCATGAACTTCAGTTACTGTATGTTGCACTGCAGAGTTGTTACTGAATTTTCTTACATGGCTACATTGGTTTCCTTGATCTGAAAGTAGCACAGTTATTTAGTAAGTTACAATCACTAAGATAATTGCTAACAGGTTTTTATATAGTTATGTAATTTTACACATGTAGGCCAATCCTGAGGTGATGGGAGGTAGATTCCATAGCAGCGAAAGTTACTATATCCTACATGTTGTTGCCTTATAAAATGAAGGGGGAAGAAGCAGTTTTTTCCTCTCTCCACTTTTTTCTTTAAGCCGTGTGTGTGTGTGTGTGTGTGTGTATGAAATTCCCCTCCAATTTGCTTCAATAGAAGAGAACATCAACTCTGAGATTAGAGTGTTTTTTTCCCTTCACGGGGTTGTGCTGGTAGAACTAAAGGGGCTTGATCTACTCCCAATATGTGACCCCTCACTATCATGCAGTACTGCCAAAAAAAAGAATTCCACTGCCACAACAATGAGACCTCCAGGAGCAGATCTCTCTCTTTCTTGATGAAGAGGAAAGTTCACAATATTCTAAGGTATCTGAGAGAGTCTCTCAGGGACTGAAGGACTGTAGCCTTAGTCTGATTTTCTGAACACCAGATCAAAATTAATTTCCAGAAGACAGTACTGCAGCTGAACCTGAACTCATCAGCTTCAAATGAATTTAAGTAAGAAACATCATACTGGGGAAATTCATTAGTGTTTCTGGTTCATCATTAATTGTTGAAAGGTGGCAACTTAAATTAGTTCTGTCCTTTGCTGAGTACTTATCTGTCAAAAATGGGCTAAATCTTTGACAAAGTGATCAGAATGCATTCATCATGGCTGCTTCAGCCTGCTATTCATGTTTTCTACAGCTTCTCACCTATTACCTTAAGTAGACAGTCTGAATATCATTGCCTTGAGTGATCGACAACTGATATAGCAATGTTTAGATCAGCTAATGGCCTCTTTTGCAGTACTTTGGATATAAATTGGAATGATACAGGAAAATGCCTGAAGACTCTGCTTTCTAAGGTGCTTTGTAACATACGCTTACAAACTGGAACTCTTGACACTTGGAAAAATAACATGAGACAAAACAATGGACAAATCAACATTATCAGTATCTCTTACAAAAAATAAAAAAATAAAAAAAACTATTTTCTAGACCATTAAAGCACAATAGGTCATAACATTCCACTGGCACTTCACAGCCAACAAAGATGTCAGACTTCAAAACACCAGCAATATTTAAGTACACAACATATGAGAAACACAGAGCAGCTTAACAAGCTGTTCAGGTTTTGCTTCATTTCCATTTCAAAGCCTATGCTATAGTAAAAGTATCACGTAAATGCAGTTCCTGATCACTGAGAAAGAATAGGAAAGCATATTCAAATGATTTGCCTATAAGCCATCAAACAGTAACTACAGCCAAGGTTAGAAGAGTTTGCATTTCCATACGATTGAAATTTCCTTCTACAAAAGAGGACTTTATTTTATGCTGATGTTTTCAGAAGGGAAACTGAGACTAAAGTGGGAAAAGGCACATGTAATCTGTGACAATAATCAGCCCTCACTAAGTTGCAATATAACAGAAATTAAAAGACTGCTTACTCTGAGTGTCTTTGCAATCGGGGAAGGAGACGATGGGGGAGAATCAGACTGAGACTTTCTGTTTCGAGTAAACTCCTTACTCCTGGTATACAAGGACGACATGGTCCATTCAGAGTAGTGCAAGGCAATAGGTCACCTCTTGGTAAGAACAGATCCAGCTCTTCACTTCTGTCTCACTATGTGCAGCTGGGTAGTGCCTTCTAAAGTAAGAAGAAACTAGTTTGACAATTACAGTCTTTTCACTGCTGTTCAAAGTTATACGACTCTAGGCATGTGGATGATGACTGCAGAAATAAAAGTCACAGTGGGCTGTATTCCACAATGTTTTAACCAGGACAAAACAGAGATCAAGGAGCTTCTGTTGCTGAGGCAGAACGCCAGAGTGTGCCACCTTCAGAGTTGAAACTATTCCCAAAATCTTCCAAAAGATTTCCTGTTGTTCAGTGTATTCATAAAGCCAACACAATATTTCCAGAAAACTGAAGAATGCAAAGATCCACTGACAAAAATGGCAAAGCCTAGAGTTTACTTGTTTGTCCAAGCAAGAAAGGTTTTATCAAAATGCATTTTTAATCCACAGCCTTGCTAAGACAGATCTTCATTGCTGGAGCAGAGCTGCATCACTAGTGAGAAAGTACAAATAAGGAACAAATGCTGCTTCAGAAATGGGCAGTCCAGATGAAGCTGTGTTTTGTTTCATCCTCCAAGTTAGGAACGCCTTCATACACTTCTATCTTCCCTCCCCTTTTGCTATTTTCTGACATTCCAAATCCTTACTTGCTCAGTGAGGAATGCTGGAGAGAGGCCAAAGGCATAGATTCACTTTCAACTTGGGATTTGGGCTGCTACTTGTAGGAGAAAGAAAGCTGACAGTTCAAAAGCCCAGAAGGCTTCAAGGTGAAGGACAGAGCAGAATTCAATACTTTTGCAAAGTCTAAGATCCAGCCACTCATTTTTCTAGCATTTTTATGTGGTTGTAAAACTGCTATTCCTCCTAAACTGCTTTTTCACATTTTCGATCAACATTAACAGACCCCAAATTGATGGAGTGGAAAGTTAAAAGTCCCTTAAAATTAGAACTAGAAGCAACTAAAGCTTATTAAAATGAAACACGTTCTTAAACAAGTACACATGGCCTAGGGCCAAAGGCTAACTCCACTTTAATTCTTTTACTGTTGGCTCACATGTGGAATGTATGGCCAATATGAACCTAAATTACCATTGGGTGTCAAGCACCCTCAAAGTCTAAATATTACTTGTCGTAAAGCTAATTCATTTTTGTATAAATATTTGCTTAATTGGATTTCGGTGTCATACATTTATATGAGTCATGCGCACACAAGCAGTATACTTATTTCAAATGAAAGCATTTTGAAGTACCCCGCTTTGTGAATTCAACAGGATTGAAATGTGGGCCAAAAAGGCAAATAAATAAAAATAAAGTAAGTCCTTGTAAGTTAAAACAAAACTACAGCAGACAGTGGATTTAGTTCTCACAACTGCTTAAGTATCGCCAGGTCAAAAACATGCATGAAAGAGCAAAACCGGAAGATGTTAACATTGCATTTACTGTACATAAAACATATTCTTATAGGTATTTGCTGGAAAAATATGCAAGAGGGATGCTCGTCAACAATTAAAACATGGTAATTTACCTTCTGGTTTTCTAGGCATGTCCACCTTATACATTCCAATAGTTTATTAAAATATAATTCATGTTATTCACAGATATTTGTAGTATCACTGAGAGTTTTAATCAGTATTTAGACCCAAAACTCTAATCAGAGGGCTGGATCCAAATTTATCACAATCTTATTGATTTCAACAGAGTGGAGTTTAACTATGACTAAATCTGGATCCAATCCAGTAAGTTTAAAATCATACATTAAAGTGGGAATGAATACCTTTAAGCAAAATATTTCATTAAGCTGAAGTCAAAGAGGTATGAATAAAGTGAATTAAATAATGGATAAGATGTAGTTTTGCCTAATTTGATTAATAAACTAGGAGAGCAACTACTATCACGCACGAACAATTTCTGCCACACAGCAAGTCAGTTGAAAATACAAGAAGGAAAAAAGTAAGCATGTTCTTTAGAAGAGATGTTTGCATTGAAATCAAATCTGTGTTACCATATTTTCACCAGCTTATGCATATACACTAACCTGTCACCATCTGGTGGCTCACTTCAGAGGACCAACTGTAAAATTGTTCCGTATCTCTGAATAAAATGCACAAATCTCTTGTATTATATCTTTATCCCTAGATGATGGCTTCTGTTTCTAATCAATAAAGAACAATTCAAAGTAGCCTACCTATTATGATTAGAAAAATGGTATTAAAACAGCAAAGAACTTGAAGGTAGTCCAACTTATCATCAAGGTGGAGTTACTGATCTCTAAATCTCTTTCCTGCCCTCCCTCCCACACACACATACACAAACTACTTTCTCCTAACATTATGTCAATATACCAAGAACAATGAAGTGATTCATAATCAGCCGTGGCTAGTCTCTGCTAGAAGGAACTGGGGCGGGTAGTGGGAAGAGAGCTTTGTATTTAAAAACAAAGTACATTTAATGGGTGACACAGTCAACCTTGAATTCTGTGTTCAGTTTTAAACTACTACATTTGCCAACTGAAGACCAAACATATTAATAGCTAATGTTTTAGAGGCAAAAGAACTTACAAATATAGCTGTCCATCAATCTAGAATTTCTCAATCCTTAAGTCATTCCACCATTGTAAAAATTACTAGTACCTCTTTTTCAATAGAAATTTCACTGGCTATATCCATTCAGCTAGTATAATACTAAACTTTGCCCCATCTTCATTTTTCTAAAAAAGAAGCTAGGTATCTCACAGTTAAAATATGTAAAAGTTAAAAAGAATAAAAACATTAAAAACTTTTTGCTGCTGTCAAATTAAAGTGATAATCAGTTGCCTCAAGGCTGACATCTAGGACATGGCCAATCATATTCCATCAAATTCCTAGAAGCAAAGAAAATGTTCTAACATTTTAACATTTGACCACAAAGACCATAATATAGGGACCAGCTGTTCCTCTTTGGTTAGGACATTCTAAAGTTGAGGTCACAACTGAAAAGTCCCTCCTCCTTGTTACTACTCTCTGAGTCTTTCAGTGGAGGGAGATTGAGATAGACAGGTTTATGTCAGAATACAGAATTTTTTCGTGTCAAGTACTGAGATTCCCATATGATTCCAGTATAAAGCTTTATGGTTAAAACCATCATTCTGAATTGGTCCTGGAAACATATCTGCCATCCGTTCATCAGAGCCAGAATAGATGTTAATCAGTCTTTACAGTCCTCATGATAAATCTGACTGCTACATCCTATACCAGATGAATTTTCTGAAGTGTCTCCAAAGGCAGCCCTGTGCCTAGTGCACTGCAGTCATACAACCTCTATGTTAATAGAACATAGATCATCAAAGCTAGGTTATCTAGGGAGGCAGCTGAGACACCAGCCAAAACTGGCAGAAAGTACTTGATGTCACTAAAGACAGGTAAGTGTCAAATGAAAGAACTTCTCATCTCTGTGCTGTTGATCTCCCTCATTCAGGAGGAGTACAAGCCCATGTAGAAGGGAGTGAACATCACATGATCAGAAGAACCATCTAACAACAACAGTTCAGTCTTGTTTGGAATGAATCTCAAATTATTGGTCTCAGAGCCAATGGTCATACTGATTGGTGACTGAGGAAGATGTAGCAAAAACATATTTGGAAGGTGTTGGTTTGCACAAAGGTGAGCTAGAAGAACTAGAGCACATTTATAGGTCTGCATTTAACATGTCTTCTGTATTATATTGCATGCCACTGTGTTGTTGTGTGTCTTCAAGTTGTTTCTGACTTATGGTGACTCTAAAAAGAACCTATCATTGGGTTTTCTTGGCAAAATTTGTTCAGAGGGCTTTTTTTTCCTTTGCTTTCCTCTGAGGCTGAGAGAATGTGACTTGCCCAAGATCAACCACTAAGTTTCCATGGCTGAGTGTGGATCTGAACCCTAGTCTTCAGGATCTTAGTCCAACGCTCAAACCATTACACCACTATAATATCCTTAAGATTTGCAGTTTAAATTATTCCACTTCTCGATCTTGACAAATTTTTCCTGTATGTCTGAGCAAATCACATCAGCTATTTCTGGGAGATGAGCTACCTCACTCTCATCTACTGCTTCTCTTCCCATTCTTTTAAAAAATATCATTATTCTAAAAACAAAACAAAACAAACTCCTCATCTATTGTCTTGTGTATCAAGTTTCTACTTCCTCTGTGATCCCACTGATTTTAATGTCCTTTGATCCTTTTCACTCTTCTAAAATTTACTAGGCAGAATCTTTTTTAAAAATATATCCAAGTTTATTCTGTCTTCATTATGCTTAACTTTTTGTTACATTTTATATGCTGCTTTAGAGACTCAGACACTTCCCTCTTGCCTCACTTCTCAATCTACTTGGGCTACTTAATCTGCTAAGACACTATAGCTTTTCAACTGTGAATGTACCTTGGTCTCTCTCTCTCTCTCTCTCTCTCTCTCTCTCTCTTAAATCATCTTTATATTTAACATTCTATCCTGACAGATACAGGCAACTAGGGATTCCATGAAGCCAAATGACTGGACCAGTGGGTGAAAGGAAGTCCCTGTTGGACCATTTTACTTCTCAGCTGCATGGAAAAAAAAGCTTCTTCCTCTGTGACAAGCACAGAAACCAAGTAGAATTACAGAAGACTGGTCTCCTCATCTTCTGTTAGTCCACTAGATAGAAGCCAAGGTTTTGTTTTTCTTTTAAGCAAATGAAAGAGGCTTCCACTCCTCTGCACTTAGCAAGGAAATGCAGACTACCAGCTTCTTAGCAAACTTCTAAACTTGTTAGCAGCCTGGTAACTCTTGGGAGTTTATTTACAAGACTGTTTCAGTTCCATCTGTTTTGTAATTCCCTTCCCCTGTTCTTGCCATTCATTCCTCTACAGTTTCTACATTATCTACATTACAGAGCAGTGGCTAACATATATAAATAAATCAGGATATCTAAAGCCTGAATTATTTTTACTTCCAAAATGGAATCCTGCCTCTTCCCTGCCACCAGGGATACATGATGTCATGAGAGTGTAACGATTATAATACATCATAGAGCCAAGCAGAAAGGAGCACCAGATCTAATTATTTGCTGCCCAACCCACAAAATGAAGAGACCGCACACAGGGCTTGGGTTGAACTAGGGCAATTTATTAATGTGTGCCTAATTAACATAAAGCCAGCAATGAACTTGAACTTACACTTAGGCTTGAATTTGAACTTGACCTTGATTTAGAACTTATGACCTGAGAAGGGGGGTCGACAGAATTGAGTAGGCCAACACAAAGGTCACCTCCAGACCTCTTCCCCAGCCCCCCTTGGGCGAGGTACTGGCCCGATGCCAATTCATGAGGCTGGGTTAAAACTTTGGCCAACCCTCTTCTGGAAGGCGAGCCCCTCAAACCGAACCCCTTCATCTCATGACTCTACAGTAGGGGCCAGATGTGGGCCTGCCCCAAGGACAGCATTTATTCTACACCAAAGGGTGCCATAGGTACTCACCAAAACCCTCAGACACCCCACCCCGCCAGCCATGGAGACTTATTTAATATCTAGTTAAAATGCCACCCTGTGAAGCCAATTGCCCAATCCCTTGGCGCAGTTTGGGGTAGGCGAACCCCCCCTCGGGGGCGGGGATTCCTTTCCAGCCCCAAAGTGACAGTAACTTTACATAGGGTGGGAAGGTCGGTCCGCCGGCAAACAAAGAGGCTGAGGAGGGGGCGGTGCGGCCCTAAAAGGGGGCTGCAGGCTCCGCCCCCTCCCCGTCCCATTGCGTGACCCTTGTCACACAGTGATTGTATGGTTTCCCCTCGTGGGAGGCCAGCAAAAGCACCCCCCACTACACGTGATTACATGGGGGCGGAGAGACGAATTGTACTCAACATTTTAAAAAGCTGTTTCAATGAACTCTGATGCCAACTTTCAGAGACTAATTTCAGTGAAATGTGATTATTCCTACAGGCCTAGTGACAGTTTAAGAGTGGATATTTGGTTGAACATAAATGCTATTAGTACTCAGACTGTCTTCAAGCATGGCAAACTTCTTAAGGCACGAGTTCTTACATGAGCCAAATGGATTACTTATCACAATCAAATTCACCTAGAATAAAAATCAGTGATATCTATTCTGACCAGAAATGCAATCGGTATTGGAAAACATATCTAGTATAACTTGACTGATTAACTTTCAACATATCATCTCCATCATGCCTGGCTTACTTGTTTGAAACTCTGTGACAAGATGTAGATAAAATGTCTTACTGAGAGTAAGAAACCAGTGGAATTTCTGTTTGCTAGGGATGTTTTTAAAAACCATATTGTGTTCTTAATTAGAAAGGAAGGCCTGATACACTGATATCCTACTGAAAAAAAAACCAGTTAATGTCAAGTGAAATTTTTCACCCATGTGCAAGAGCAAAAAAAGGCTACCCTTTCTCCCCATTTTCTCTGTTTTAGGAAAAACATAGTGTATAGTATAGTATATATACATAGTGCATCCCTCCTATTTCCCAACAATATAAACAGTTATCCCTTTCAAGGAGAATTGCCATTTCATCCTATTATTTGAAAGCCGTAGAGAACTGAAATAAACTATTGAATCTCAAATAGGTTTTGCTCCTTACGCCACTTCAAAATCTTCTCTGCATTTTTTACAGGGATATCTTCCCTGCATTACTTCGAAATTATGCTACTAGCTGAACATCAATCAAACCTATCTAGTTTTAAACCTGCAGAAAAAGTTCCCTCTGATTCTCAAAACTCATGGGTGAACATGAATTCTTAAGTAGCCAAAAATTAAATAAAGAGTCACAAGCCATATGCAAGGGTGTGATTCATCAGGTGAGAGAAGCCCTAAACTAAGTAGAAGGATGGACTTTAGGGGAAAAAAAGGGAGAACTCCCCTTCCCAACAAAATAAGACTAAGAAAGACCAGGAATGGTTGTTTGGCCATGAAATGCTGACTGTTGAGAATGAGGAAGATATGAATATCCCAGAACAGGGTACAGGTGGCATTCTGAAGATGAGCACCCCACACACAACCTTTTATTTGAGGCCCCACACAATAATCTATTGCTCAGCATTCAGTGTCAGAGACAGAATCCTGTATGATTATACGGATAAAGCTCTTGAGAATAACGTGTATGTACAATGGAAAGACTGCGCTCTTTCAATGAGCAATAAGCCCTGTTAAAAAGCTTGGGAGGGGTTGCTACTAAGCTGTGCTAAACATGATGTAAAAACACTGCAGCAATTTCCCATAAAAGGAAGACAAGCAAAGTCTTTTGCCTGCAGTGTACCCAGTGTTAATCCATGACCAAGCAGGAGATTCTCAGTTCTTTGCAGAAAGAGGCATAAAAGATCCTCTTCAGAAATTTAGCACATAGGAATTCACCTGTCAGTTCAGAAATCTTGCTTCAATGTCATACATTGCATAATTAAAGGAAAGCGATGTTTCCCTTGTGCATAAAATTCATTTTACTATTAACACAAACTTATTTTCTATACAATTTTTAAAAGTTAGTTACAGACAATACATCACAGTTTATCCACAGCAGTACGATGAAAGAAAAAACAAAAACCAAGAGATGGTAATCCAGAAGAACATACTTTCATTTGTTCCTCCATAAGTCACGCACTTGGCTTGTGTAGCAGTTTAATCACACTAAAAAGACAGCAACTTTTAGAAACAGCCAGATTCATTTAAATATGAGCTAAAGAGGAACAGAATGTACATGCATTAAAAACACAGTGACCAGTTGTTTAAAAAAAAAAAAAAGACTAAGAAAGTGGATACAGTCCCCAAATTCCTAGGCTTAAAGCCAAGAATGTACTCTAGAGCAGTACTTCTCAGATTATCTGATGGGGGGACCAGCAATTTACTTTTTTATTTGTGCCCATTGGCTACAATTATTCCTCCCCATCCCTGCCCTGCACAGAAGCTCTCCAGGGACTGGCAGCTGATGGCTTGGGGACTGGTACCAGCCCAGAAATCCCCACTTAGAGTAGCAGTGCTCTAGAGGATAGTCACATTATCCAAACGGTGTGATCACTGTATAAAAATAGCCACAAAAGATCAAATTTAGCAGTAATTATTACTTTGAACTAAACAAGAATTGGAACACAAAGCAGGGCCTTTAAAAAAAAACTCTCCCACACTGTAATTTTTGGCACATGTTTGGCTGAAATATTCACCTAGTAAGAAATACATACACTTTCTGCTTTCATACTAAATCATGCTATCGTTGCAGAAAAAGAACCTAATTGAAAATCACATAAACTATTGAAATTACTAAAGTTGTTATGGTATGTGTTCTCTACTATAGAATAAATGCAGTTGGACCTCATACTGAATAAATATGAACAGGACTGTGCTGCAATTTATCAATATAAAAGAGAGAAAGAGGAGCAAATCCAGACCATCACTATAGCAAACTTCAATTAAGCTAACCCACATTAGTTTAGCCTGTGCTATACCTGTGACACCTAGCAATTTGGACTGACCTTCTCTTGCAAATCACATGTTTGGACTAAGTAATGTGTCTGGAGATCTTTAAGCTAGCTTTCCTGTGACTGCTTCAATATATGATAGTACAGCTCTGAGGCCAAGCTGCCAACACCATGCCCCACAAAGAGCTGAGTAGAACGCTACAGGAAAGTCTTCAATCCAGTAACTAAGGAATTTTTCATGCTACACAGTTATAGCACTATGACTCCATTTCAATTGCCGTGGCCGCACCCTACAGAATCCTGGGGTTTGTAGCTTGCTGAGGTACTAGAGCTCTGATGGACAATTCTAAATGCCACTCTGTAAACTTCAAATCCCAGGATTCCACAGAAGCACCCATGGTAATTAAAGTGGAATCACAGTGCTATAGCTGCGTAGCGTAAAAGGGCTCTAGAACCAGATCAAGGGCAGTGCTACAGAGCTGTTCTGTTCTACAGATTGTCTTTTGATTTTTTTCCCCAAGCACAAAGATAATGGTACTGCAATCACTGAGACAGACTGCAACCCCCTTCCCTCATCCTTTTCCTGCTAAAGAGGTAGATGAGGGGACAAAGAGGGTGTTAACTTTCATGTCTTAACACTGGCATATTCCCAATATTAATTTCAACATATTTCAACAATTTCAGCATCCTGAACCACTGCTGAAGTGAATTCTACTTTCTAATGTTTAACTGACTCCTGCTTAATTTTATAAAAAGCAGAAGCTGTTCGATGATTTCCATCCCAAGAAGAGAAGTCATCCCACACCACCACCACCACATTTTCTTTTTTGCAAGTAGATTTATAAAAAAACTGGCTTCTGGGAACAGCCATGTTATTTTATAAAGCATTACATATTTCCACATCTCCACAATATGGATGGAAAAAGTTAAAATCTATACCATTTGCCAACTGTCCCATTACTAATAAATTTTATCGGTTGCCATATTATGGGGAATCAATTGCATCTTTCTGCTTTCTAACCACAAAGGTGAGTAAACTAATGCAAACAAACAGATAGTTTTATAGAGAATAGTAAAGAAGGCTTAAACTGACTTAACTGACTTAACACTGACATGCTAATAATTTTCGGCAGTTACCGTACACATTTATAAATAATTTTGTCCATTCCATAAGTTTATCTATATCCTGCCCTCTTCCCAAAGCTGGGACTCAAGGCAGCTATTAGCATGGATGTCCCATTAGAATGGGATTTATTAAAAAAAACAGCCTGCCTGAACATCTCTTTTATAATGAGCATTTATGATAAATATTTCTAAAGTCATGGAGAGAGCAAGAGAAATATTTACTGAAAGGGGAATGCTGATATAGAGCTCAAAACTTGTTTTTGTAGTAGTAAGTAAATACATTATTTAAATATTACAGTATGTTGGTTGTATTGCTCTCTAAAGAAATACAGGCAACATCAGTTAAGAACTCTTCTGACAAAGTCTTTTTATGCCTGCCTAGCTCCCTTTTGCCCTCATCTTCTGTCTAATTGGAAGGTTTTCAGCAGTATCACCATAGGGACTATGGTGAAGGAGGGCTAAAGAAACAGATTTTCAGTGTCAAGTTGCAGTAGCAGGTCTACAATAAACAATGCAATGAAGCTTAAAGTGGAGAAGGATGGGATTTTACTCTAGCTAATCCTAGCTATAGCTGTGTATGCCTGCTTCCAAAAGGGAAGGTAAATAGCAACTCCCTCAAAAATCCCTTACTGAACATGCATGAAATGCAAAAGTAGGAGAACAGATAAGCCTGCCTTATCATCTCTACCCAGTGTGTGTGTGTGTATATATATATATGTGTGTGTGTGCGTGTGCATGTGTAGTGTGTGAAAATAAGCAGAGTACAGCTTTGGAAGAAGCTTTCAAATGGTCTCTAGAAGGCTGAAAAAATCTTTATTCTTATGCAAAGGCTACTTGACTGGTTGTTTGATTTTACATGTGCATATTCTTAACTTTGGATAAAAAGTTCATTGAAACTTGCTGAACTGCTTTCCTTGTAATATATCCCTATTCTCTCCATGCTATTTCTGACTCTGGTACTAAAGTTTTTATTAAAGAAATAATATCCAGGAACACTACTATTTCATTAACTGATGTATACCTTTACCGCCACGGCGAACCATTGGGTCTATAAATGTGTAGATAATCTTATGATCTCAGTTCAGAAATCCATTCAGAAGCCCAAACATGACAGACCCATAATTTCTTGCTCAAGATACAGCATCTTAGTAGCACATCTCCTCATACAGAAGTCTTCTATACAGTTCTACTGCAACAGAAAAATTCAGGCTACTCCCATTCCAATAACACAGACATTTTCTCAAGCTCTCTGCATAGACTATCTTTCCAAAACTTACCATAAATCTGTAAGATATTGCAGTAATAACACTGGCCTATTGCAAGAGGGTTTTTTGGGGGTGTGTGTGGGAAGGGTGAGAAAGGAGTTTGTCTAAAGCCAGCTAGTCAGTTCATAGTCAATCCAAGATTTTATCTAGGGACTTCCTGGCTTCATACTCTGTACTTTGGCTGCACGAAAAGGAATATTGTTAGTAGGCCAAGCTTAATAATTATGCAATGTAAGTTACTACAACATGATTTCCTTAGTTTTTCGCCAGCCTCAGAGTCCTTTCTCCATGTTCTCATCTTCTACTCTGGCCACAGAGCAGACTGAGTACCTTCTCCAATCTACAAATCTGAGACTTAGACATCTTCTTTTTTTTCCCCTTCTTCCCTAAACTCTTCATACACCTTTCTCCCCCATCCCCGGAATCAGTGCCTGCTTCTTTATATTCAGCAGCTGTGAACCCCACCCTAGATCCTCTATCTTAGTTAACTCCTTTCTAGCTTCTCTCACCATGACTTTAAACTTCTACTACTATTTCCGGGCTCAGATGTCATCTCTTTCTGTTCTTGGTGCTGCCACAAAGCCTTCTTTGCTTTTGGAACTCTACCACTCTAGCCAGCCTCAAGACATTCTTGTAACAGCTCATCTAAAAAGACTTTTCCAAGAGTAGCCCTAGGCAAACGAGGACAGACCTCTTGCATTAGTCACTGGGCAAAAGAGGGAATTTCAGCAGATGCAGCTCATCATGAGAGCTACAGCTGCTGAAATCCCCCATTTCTGCATAACTACTGAAGCTGCAGGACAAACAAAAAATACTTATCTGCTGAAATAGAACAACAATTTGCCAAGTTGACTTTCTATCTATGCTGCAAGAAGATTTAAATTCAGTTGGTGATATCACAAGGGATTACATTGAAAAGCTGATTGTATACAACAAAATCAGTGAAACTGACTACGTTTCTCTTTGCTTTCCATCTGTTCCACTATCATTCCTCGCTTCTATTCACTCTCTTGCACTAGCTGAATGCACAGCCCTTCCTTTCCCACTATAATCCAAACTCTCTTATAACTTCCCTTTGCTCTGTTCCAATCTCCTCACTCACTTCCTTTGTCTATCTATCCCACTTGATATGCTGACCTTTTTTAGCCTTTTGTTCTATGTTTAAGCCATTCTAATCTCCATGCCAGTGTAGGTCTTCTCTAGAACTATTTGGCCTTACTCCTTTCCTCTGTCCTCTCATTTCTCACCCTAGAACATTTTTCTTGTTATTTGCTAACAAATCCCTTCAATTTATGGTGACCTATCAACAGGAGACATCCAAGCACCCAAGTCATCAACAGCTCTGCTCAGGTCTTGCAAACTCAGGGCTGTGGCTTTCTTTTTTAAATCAATATACCCAATATGCTCTTCCTCCTTCCCAATGCATTTCACTTTACCAAATATTGTTATCTTTTCCAATCAGTTATGTTGTCTCATCCTATAACCAAAGTACAATAGTCTCAGTTTAGCCATTTTAGCTTCTAGACAGAATTCAAACCTTGATTTGCTCTTGAACTGATTTCCTTGTCTTTTTGGTAGTCCATGGTATGTGCAGTATTTTCCTCCAGCATTAGATTTCAAAAGAGGTGACTCTACTCATGTCAGCTTTCTTCACTGCACAGCTTTCACAAGTGTACACAGAAATCAGAAATACCATGGCAAGGTACTTTGTCATTTGGTATTTACTTTGATATTTAATCAAAGCATTACTTTGGTATTTAATGATGTATCTTTAAACTTGAATATTTTACCTAGTTCCTTCCTATCTGCCCTTCCAAGTCCCAGTCCTTTTTTGACTTCTTGACTACAATCTCTTATTTTGATTTATGACTGACCCAAAGGATAGAAAATCTTTAACTATTTCAATATCTTCACCATCTACTTTTAAATTATATACAATAATCTGTAGTCATTATTTGTTTCCTTAATATTTAACCATAACTCTGCTTTTGTACTTTCTTCCTTAAGTTTGAACAGCAATCATTCCAGGTCTTTTCTATTTTCTGCTAGTAAAATGATGCCATCTGTATATGTGCCTTTCCTCAATGCTCACACTTTCTTCCTCCAAACCTAATCCCACATTTCATATGATACATTCTGCATATAAATTAAACAGAGAAGATGATAAAATGCAGCCTTGTCTGACCCCTTTGACAAAAATAAACAATTCTGTCTTGATAATGGCCTCTTATCCTATGGATTACATGCATCTAGCCAATCAAATGGGACACATCTATTTTTTTGTAGAGCAATCTATATTTTTTTGTAATCCGCATAATCCAAGGTTTTGCTACAATCTAGAAAGCACAGGTTTGTCTTCTCAAAGTCTTTGGTGTGCTCCATTATCAATATATGTCTACAATGGAATATCCAGCGTCCCTTCCTTTTCTAAACCCAGCCTGAACATCTGGCATTTCTGACTCCATACCCAGTAAAAGACTTTATTGTAAAAACTTGAGCATCAATTTACTTATATTGAAGATTAATTCAATTGTCAGATGGTTACTATAATCTCTTGCATCCCCTTTCTTAAGAATGAGACTGTATATAGAACAGTAAGGTCATTGTATCATTTTTCACATTTGTTGGCAGATTTTTATTAGAATTGTGATGGATTCACTCTCTAAAGACTGCAGCAACTCTATTGGCATGCCACTGGCTCCCACTGATTTATTTCTCCCAAGTGCCACAGTCATTGTCTTTGAGAGATCCTCTCCCTCTCTCCTGCTGTCCAGGACTGCTGCTGTCCATGTTAAGATGTCTGGCAGATTTACTTTGATTCCTCATCAAAAGCTTGTCTGATCTTGGATACCCTACCAGTATCAATCCTCTTGCTTCCTAGGAGTATGCAATCCCACCACCATGGAAAGGTACTGCCATGGTGGGCTCTAACCCATATAACCTAGCCTTATATCCTGGGCTAAGAGAATCTTGCTTACTGAACTGATTATTGTAGCAGGGTTGGTAGCTCTTAAGTTTTCATTCTCAGAGTAGAACTACTGCAGTGAAAATTTAGTCATGACAATTTAAGTCTGACAGATTTACATGCACAGAATTTAAGCCTGGAAAAAACACAGAATGGAGTCCTGTACACTGAAGTGAACTATGTAAAATGTGTTTTGTATCAAATGTATCAAAATTCTAAAGAGTGCCTATAACTCTCTTGTTTATATTGAGGCAAACATTGACTACACACATAAATAGCACTTAGTTTAGAGTTGCTATAAATTAATAACTTCAGCAGTTTTTCTCCCATTTAAGCCCTTACTTCTCAGCAATCTGATTTCCTGCCAACCATGTATTCGACAGGGAAACAGACCTGCAATCTATTTGTTAGTGCTCTTTGATTACCACAGGCTTCTCTGATTATATAGCCAGCATTTCAAAGGCAAATCCCCACATTTATTTAAAATTAAGGGCCTTATATTATCATGATTGTCTGAAAATTCTCTTCCCTCCCACACTGCTATGGATACAAGCCAGGATGAAAGCTTTCCCAGTATTACACTGGGCTAGGAAGAAACAAAACAAAAACAGAAAACGGAAAATGTACTTCAAGGCAATGCTCTTTGGATTCCCAAAAAAGGAAATATGTATCAGAAGCAATGCTATTTGCAGAATAGTTAAGAGCATAACATATTTCTGCTCAAATTGTAAACAGTCTTTATTCCATGTTAGCTTGCTAGAAGCTCACCTAAATGCTACTACTGAACAAACACCATTGCCTAGGAGTATCATGCAAGAAGGTCTAACCAGGACATACCTCACCACATGAAGTGGTCAAGATTCTAGAAATCAAAACACTCTCAGAAACAAACCTAAACTTAACAAATACATTCCTCTCAGCCAGCAATCATATTTCCGATAATAAAATAGAGAAACAGATATTATGACAGATGCAGGAGAAGCAGTTGGCTGCTTAGGGTACCAAGGGAGCTTCTACTGGGTTATTAAATGTGCCATGGGAACAAAAGATACTGCATTTTGTTTGCCCAAGAAATCAATACAGCAGAAGTTGGCACCTCAGCTTTAAAAGCTGACTTCTTAGTACTGCCATTTCACCAGGTTCTCAAAAAGAACTAGAAGAACATTAAGATCTTTAAGGCCATGATTTCAAACAAGCTCAAGATAGGGTGATCAACATCCTGTTTCATACAGTGCACTTGAATTCCAGCTACATGGTTTCTAAATGCCCCTGGTGGGTTTGGATTTGCAGCTTGTCCTTTAGAGGTTAGACTTTTTGGGGGGTTGTCCATCCAAACAGAACTATACCTTACATTTTTTACATTAGCACCTTTATCATCCAATATTGATATCATTATCAAATTACAGTATATATTTAAAAGGATCAAAGGAAAATTAGAAACTTAAAACTGAACGTAGGATGCACGGTACAATGAAAAGCACAAATTAAGCTATAAGAAGGAAGCACACGATCACACGCATGACATAAAGACAATATGCTGCCATATAATCAGCTGACTGCATTTGTCTGCATGTTACCCCCACGAAGCCAAATCAGAATAAGAGTAGGATGCTATGCCAACATTCTGAATCGGCTTCCTAAAAGATGCCAGGTTCCCAGCCAACCTTGGCTATATGATGTTGTGAAATGAAAATCACAGCAAGGGCTGCATTTTCTGATTACCCCCCTGAAGGACAAATACTTTTATTCCATTTTGCATTCCCAAAATTGAGAGAAAGGGGAGTTGATTACTTAGCTTTCTGTGTAGCCAGCATGCTTCTAATAGTACATCTAATTTGAAGTCAACAAAAGATCTACACCAGGCTGAATTACTACAGCTAATAAATGTAACATATATATATAAAACTAAAAAGAGACCCCAAACAAATTTATCTCAGCAAGACCACTCAACTGTTGCTCCTTTACTTTACTCCTATAGCTTTGACAAATTTATTTGAAAGATATAATAACAAATAACATACGGTAACATTGGCAAATTTATTTCAATCTGTTTCACAAGAAGCATTCCCCTGCCTGCCAACTGTTTAAGAATACAAATTTCTTTAGCAGATTGGTCTCACTGTTGTTGCCATGTGCTTTCAAATAATTTCTGATTTATGTTTTAGGCAAACCTATCCTTTGCCTTTCTCTGAGTGCTCAGAGAGTGTGACTTGCCCAAGGTTTGCCCAGTTGGTTTCCATGGCCAAATGGCAAATCAAACCCTGGTCTCCAATTCCAGTGCTCAAACCACTGCATCATGCTGGCTCTCCCAGAAACATTATTCTGCCACTACAGACTTTGCCAGATGCAGCTCATGCTCCCCCTACTGACAGTGCTATTTTATGTCCTGACTACTCTGTCATGTCCTAAAGCAGAACTTTTTAAGTTACTGGATGTCAGCAACTGACATTTATCTTTTCCCAGTATGCTAGGGACCACTTTCATATTTGTTCCCATTGGCTATTTTCTTCTTTCCTGGAAAGTCTCCCGGGACTGTTAGCTGATGGCTTACAGAAAAACACTGACCCATGAACCCTCACTTTGAGTAGCAACGTCCTGAAGAACAAAATAATACAGTGTTATGTTTGGCAGGTCCAAAACTACCTGTCTAGTTTCATATTTATGGGTTTTTTTGGAAGTGTTCAAGAGTGCTGTCCATTTTTTTAAGTTTATTATAAATCCACCTGCATTGCTTTGAAACTGTTCACTGCAACACGTTCTCTGCCTTGTCTTTAGCTTCACTTTGCTGATATATTTAAACTCACTGATTGTTGTGAACATGCAGCTCTTGCTGTTGACATCATGATGCTAAATTTGATACAGTCCCATCATGGATGCCCATGAACACAGTCAGCTTAGTAGTCACTGCCAACTGTATCAATAGCACCGAGGGAAAAGGACTGTGAGGGCAAAGGAGGAAAAAAAATTATGCCAAGCATCAGTAGCTAACTTAAGAGTACCAGTGACATAAATGCCTGGTGAAGGCTGAGGCTCTTAAAAAGGTATAGCTTGACTTCATCACAACAAAAGACAAAAATAAGAAATAAACTAATTATATGAAAAATATAAAAGTGAAATAAAAAAATATTCCTGAAGAGTGAAGTACAACCTCTATTACTTACTTGTTAATTTTATGCTCTGAAAAAAAGGTAGAATAAATACTTGATATTAGGTTAAAAAACAAATCACCTATAAATGTCAGGATCTTCCACAGTTTAAGGAATTTAACAAGAAGTAAAATGCCTAATCAAGCCTAGCAATCAAGCAAACTAATGGAAGTGAACAAAGCAATCTGGAACTCTAAGCTGCCACTGAAGAGTCACTATACCATCAGTGATCTGGGCAGTGACATAAGCTTGTTACACACAAGTGTGTAGGCACAACAACTAAGACACATTTTCTCTTCCTGTTTTCCAGGGAAAACATTACACAGCAAAATGTTCTTGACTGTATGCCAATTTTGGACTGCTATAGTCCAAAAAAACAGTAAAGAAAGCTACCACATTATAATTGTGTTGCCATTTCTAATCGTAATGGTAGAGAGACATGAGAATACAAGCATGTGGCTCACGTGATTCATATACATGAAAAAGAAACATCCCAAAGGGCACATAGAGTGAAATTCACACTAAAGTGAACTGAGAACAATCCTGCCATCACAGCTTCATGAGAAACAACTGAATGTACAACCTTTGGATCCTCTGCTTGCCCTGCCCTCTTTTACTTCTTCAGTGCCATCCATTTCTTCATCTTAGAAAATTAAAATATATATCAGGACATCAACATTTAAAATCAAATGACTGGGTAACTGGATAAATTGCTTAAAGCTATTGATTAAGACCAGTATTTACTATTTCTATGGAAGTCAGAAGACAGAAAACAAAAAACTGTTCAGCAAGTTGATAATACTCTAATCCTTGAAACTATGTATATGAAAAGACACACATCTCCATATAAATATTTGGTTCAATCACACAGAACAGAAAAATAAATCACTTTCAGCACTATCAGTTGACCTTAAAATACAACTGTGCTTCTTAAAAAGATAATAATTTCCTTATTACAAAAGTAAAATCTTTGAAAAATATTACAAGTAGGGTCACTTTAGATGTTACATTCTCAGTCCTCCAGTTCAACATTTGGATAATCAGGAGCATAAAAAGGTTTCTGAAACTCTCCTCTTATCTACTTAAATTAACTTCCTCATTCAAGTAAACTAGTTTAGAAGGAAATTCATAACTGAAACCCATTCTAGACCATTATCTGCATTCAGATGCTCAGTTTCTAGTTCTCCACACTACTATTTTCCAAAACTGCAAGTCATTTACAATCACTTCTATTTTTTAAGCGCCACCACCACCACCAGTCTGGCCTAAAAGAGATCATGAGAAGAGAGAACTATGGTAAAACTGCCCCACGTTGCATAGAGGCATTTTGAAGTTAGAAAAGACTTAATTTAGGAGCAGTATACAATATAGTCGGATTATAATAGTAAGTACCATTTTTTCCATATCATCAGCAGATGTGCTTTGGAAGTCTTCTGGATTCACCAGGTCAGAAGATCCACTTGTTCTAGACATGTAAGAAGCTGGATACAGATAAGGAGCTAATGATGGAGAGGTGGGAGTTGTGGGTTTGTCTTGTTGTTGTCTTGTTGTTTGTCTTGTTGTTGTCCATCGATGACCAACAGACTAGAAGGCAAAACACGGGAAGCAAAAAAGGTTAGTAAGAATGAAATTTATGGGGTGACCATAAGTTGATAAGTGACTTGAACACACACACACGGAGAGAACTAGCAATGGTATATGATATATAACTAGCAAGGTATAGAAATAATATATTTTGAACAAGATGCCATGGCAATGGCCAAAATAGGATCTCATTCTCAACTCTATATATACTCCAGTCTTAAAAATTCTACATATATTTAACCTCGTCTAAATTGTGCCTAACTACCATTAAGCCCATGACCTGAACATAATTTGTATCATTTAAATGTCTAGAATATATTGACATCTCCACAGAAATTACCTTGTAGATTTTTTTCCCAAAAAATCCCCCTCCTCTATAGACAGTGAAATAGTATGATAAATATAACCTTGAAGTTGTAGACAGAGATGAAAATCTAAGATCCATACCTAGAATGCACACTGAGGCAAACAAACAAAAACCTTTCAGTTATACCCCGATAGGTAAATGGCGAAACTCTGGAAAGTGGCCAGAAAGGAATTCTGAGGTTGTGGTGGAGAGTTCAGTGAAAATGTTGGCCAATGCACACCAAAGCTTTACTGTACCTATGTCTGTACAAATATAAGGTATACATTCTGCCTCAAGAAGGCATTTCTGTTGCTTTAAGTGTAATCACAAGTTTGTTCTATATAGAGCTGTTACCGACCAAACAGTCTTGATTCCTTGTATCTGCGTCTGATTCATTGTCCCTTACACATCTCCTCACTCTGGCTTTATTCTCTGTGATAGTTGTGGGACTGAGAGAAAGCCCTCTCCCAAAGATCTTAAAACTCAAGTAGGCTCACACAATGAAATATGGTCTTTCAGACAGTGTGGACCCACGGGGTTTAAAGTCTTAATCAGCGCTTTGAATTCTGCTTGGAAATAGACTGGTAGGCAATGAAGCTGTTCCAATAAAGGGCTTACATGTTCTCTGTAATGAGCCCACAATCAACAGTCTTGCTGCAGCATTTTGGACCACTGAAGCTCCTGGATGGTTGCCAAAGGCAACCCCACATTCAGTGTGTTACAGTAGTCCATCCAGGATGTAATCAAGGCACATGTAATTGTGGCCAAATCTGATGTCTCTCTGATGTTCCTATAGGTAGGCCTCATTCTTTGGCCAAGCCACAGACATACAGTGAGAGTCAGAACAAGAAAGCACTGTCCTTGTTTCTTGCTCATTCAGTAAGATGACAGAACCCAAGCCCACAGATGGAGCTGCTGAGTCTGCACCTCTTAACAAAACTCAATACGGACTCAAGTATGAGACAATGTGCCACTCAGGAGACTATCAACCAGGACATAGGCAAAATCGTTAAACGCAGTCACTGCATAAGTAGAGATTAGGATGTTGTGGAGAAGCATGAAAGTTCCCAACATTCATGCTTCTTCAGGTACTCAGCAAGGTCAATAAGTTCTGCATATCTGCTGCCAAAGCCCAGCCTGAAACAGAAGCTGCACAGACATATGGCTCTGATGGCAAAACAGCGGCAACCATAAAAGCAGAAGCTGTAGCAGCAGCCACAGCTGAAATGCACAGGAAGGCTGAGTCAGAAGCCAACCTGGAAACCTTGCATCTGGAGAGAGAAAGATGGCATCTGAGAACTAAGCCAGAGTTCTGGTAGCAGCTGCAGGACAGGATGGTGAGAACTACCTCAGTAAAACTGAGACACTGGACTTTACTCAGTGCACCACAGACTATGGCCCTTTTTGCACCTTACCTTTTCCCGGTGCTGGAGTGGAGGCTCACGCACGAAGACTTCGGAAGAACGCTCCCACGTCCCTCCTGCTTGGGCTCCGCGTCACACGAGCACCCCACCTCTTCCATTCGCAGTGCAGGCTGGGACCTCCCAGGCTGCACTGAGGAAAGCATGCGTGACCAGCCGGGCTCCCGAGGCTCCTCACACCAGGTAAGTGTGCGTGGGGCCCCGGAGCGATGTGTAATCATGCAGCATTTTTGGCTAGAAGCCGAAAATAACAAAACATGTGCGCGGTCTGTGTCAGGCCCTTGAGCGTCGCGCAAATGTGAGTGCGTCGTATGGACCGCTCCTCACATTTACTCAAGGGGCTCAAGGGGCCCTTTCGCTTCAGAAATTCCGTGCGAAAAGCGCTTATGACCTCAGCCATGGCACCAGGTACAAGCACAATTGATGCTTTACTACAAATGCAAATAGCTTCTACAGTGATCCAGACATCCCTACGCACACAGAAACATCAGTACTAGACTGTAATCAGAGCATGTATACATGGGATAATGTACTACTTTGGGCTGAGCCTCAAATTGTCAGGGAGAATAGTGTTCAGAACACGTACCAAAGCACCACCAATAGAGGTGTCAAGCACACACACCCTGCCCCAATAAGGTGCATCTGATCAGATGGACTTTATTCTTCCAACTAACCAGAACATCCCAGAAAAATTAAAAACCTTTGTGTCTTACCACATTTACAAAAATTCCCAGTATACTCACACAGAAGCTTCCAATATAACTGATCTTACCAAATATCTGATCTGTCATGAGCTTCCCAATACAGGGTTCATCAAGTTTGACATTCCAGAATACTATTACAGACCTAAATATCACTGCAGGTGAGCAGCTAAATCTGCTGCTAACTAAATGGTTAGACAAGGTATCCTCAGTTCAAGCAAAGAGGCTCAGAGGAGCACATGCAAGGAACTCCACAGTTGCTCTGAAAGCAGTATGGGACAGGCTGCAGGTGCATTACAGAAGACCTGAAGCAATTGAGAGCACTTGCTTCAAACAGTTAGACAACTTTCCTAAGATCTCTAGCAAAGACAATCTAAAATTACAAGAACTTGGAGACTTTTTGCTTGAACCTAAGTCAGCCAAAGCTGAGCCACACCTAACAGGGCTCAGCTATCTAGATACAGCTTGTGAAATGAACCCCTATTGTGGAAAAACTGCCACAAACTAACAAGAGTCTTGTTCAATTCAAAATATAAAGAAGTGACTGTCTCATTTTTCTAAAAGTTCATTTATGATATAGCCAAGGTCAGGAACAACTCGAGCTTTGCTTCTGGAGCAGTCAGTATGGCCAGTGTAATCCACATCAAGAATGAGAAGCTGATTACCAGACATGGCAACTCTAGAGCACCTGTGTCAATCCATGAAACAGATATACATTCTTCTGTACTTAAGCCTAAGAAGAGAGAGGCCCCAGAAAAACAGTGTCCCCTATACAAGAAGCCTCATCCTCTAAAGAAATGCCATGGCAAAGGCAGAACTAATAAAGGAATACCAAAGGCTTTGAGTATTTTTTTGTATCTGTTTCAGATGCTGTTCATTTACTGATCACATAAATAGAGACTATAAGATAGCCACTGAATGTGAGAAGTGCAGCAGTGCAGAAGCATGTCATTGCTCTCCACCCAGACTCTGCAAAGTTGGTTCAAATGGCAGGCTAGCACTCTGAATATAAAGGAGGGTGACACTGTTGTGCTCACAACAAGTGGCCCATGTGATTCATTACCAAGATCATCTCCAGTGGAGATGGAAAAGTCTGGAAGGTTGAAGTCAAGACCTCAAAGCAAAGGATAGTAGAAACATTGATTAGACCTGCTGTTGATCTAGCCCTGTAATGAGGTACAAAAATATATAAAAAATGTGGTCTTATTAGTTAATACTCAATTAACACTGAGCATTAAAATTATCTGGGTAATGGAATCTACCAATTCTAGAAGGAAGCATTCTGCCCCAACAGGGCATTTCTGTTATGATCTATTATCCTAACTTTATAAGTTTGTTCTATATAGAGCTGCTACCAACTAATCAGTCCTGGTTTCCTGTATCTATGTTTTATTGGTGGTACCTTATAGATCTTACAGGCTTTGTTCTCCTTAGTTTGAACTGCTTTCTGTTGCCTGAAGAGCCTTGTCTCACTTTTTTTTTTAACCCCATCACACCACTCATCTTTCCATGTTTTATCTCTCTTTTTAATTACTGTTATTGAATTCCCACAATAAAGTTCAGTTTTCATTTCCACTGGTGGCTGGATGCGAGTTGGCTGTCCACACAGACATACAGCTAAACACCACGTATGTTAAGGCCACAACATGTAGTATTAGAATGCCTCTGTATGTGAATGTGAATATGTGAATGTGGTGAATATACCCTTAGAAAACTACAATACATATTGCAGAGCTATGTTTCTGAAGCACTTCTTCACACAGCACATTGGTAAACTAAGGAATCAGCCACCATAAGACACAGTGATGTCTGCTAACCTGGATAGCTTTAAAAGAGGTTTAAGACAACTTCACAGAGGATAAGGTACTCACTGGCTATGAGTTATCCTGTTTCAGAAGATATATGTCTTTCACTCCCAGTTAATAGGTGACAGGGTTTTCACACCTTCTATACCTGCTTAGCTTCTAAGCTTCCTGCTAGACCAGAGATACCTTAGTTTTGATGCAGCACAGTTTTTTTTTATAATTAGCATTTCTTACTTCCTCCACAGGAGACATTTTAAAGTCACATACCAAGTTCTGGTATGCAGATACATCCCTCAAGTGTGAAATAAAATGGTAACACTAGGATAAATGTTTCATTTGACTAGTCACATTATAACAGTTAACTTGAGGGAGTACCTTATGTCCATTATGAAGAAAAAAAGACAACCTTTCAGTAGGTTTTGTGTTTCTTACATATTTTCATAACTGTGTGGCAAAAATCTAAAAAGTAAAGGGGAAAGCAAAGCAGTAGCTGAAAAACAAGTTAATTATGTGCTAAATGGATCCAACACTACTTTTCCCAACACTTTCAAAGAAAGTTTACTGTTCATTTCAAGCCATAACTAAATGGCTCCTTTTACCTCGTCATCCAAGTTTCTGCTCCATTGTGAGCAGGTCTCCCTGGGTTTACTTACTGCAGTGTCTTCTCGCTTCTCAGTCCCCTCCTCTGTTGCTTCAGTCCTTTCTGATTTTTCACTTGGCTGTTCCTGAGTTTGCCGCTCTCTCTTAGACTGGCTGATTTTCTCTGCCTCCTGAAGATCTGTAAGTGTAACACCCTGGGAAACAAGAGGATGCTGTGTCTATTATACATGTATTTCTTAGCATAATATTCCCATATTGAGCCCATGTCCTAGTACAAATTAGAGTACCCTTTTAAGAATGACTAAGCAATGAGGCCCAAATGTAAATTAAATGTGAACTCACAGTTGGCAATTATTACTTAAATATATTGTTTAGCTTGCATGGCTCAAACAAGGTACTTCTTTCAAACAAGTAAGAAATGCTAAATATGAAGCAACAGTAATCATTTTTTGATGCTGCTCTTACACAGTTGATTTTGTAGACAGGTTTTTATTCCACAGAATGATATCTGTGGAGAACATTGCCATGTGACATCCACATGTATGTTTGTTTCCCAAGGAAACACATTTATTGTCAAATTAAATTAAATCTTAATTGCATCATGCCAATGGCCATTGTGCATTCATCTAGGAAGAAAAGAGCTGACCTAACTCTCATGTCTTTAGAGATTCAGAGAATGAACCTTGATATTTTCTGGAAGTAATATGGATTTATTCAAAACATGCTGAGTAAGCACTTCTTCATTCTGAAATACAACAGAAAAGTCCTGAGTTTTCTAATTTGTTTGAATTAAATAATATGGTCCATTTCAACACCCCATCACCTGAATGAGAATGCCAGCGTCTTAAGGTCTTTTGTGGAGGCTCTTTGCTCTGTTCCAACACCCAGTGGGAACATGGGGGAGGGCCTGCTTGGTGGCTGCTCCCATGCTCTGGAATTTCCTTTCAAGGGATATTAGACTGCCACTCTCCTTGCTATCCCTTGTAGGCAAACAAAGACTTTTTTGTTTCAGTTGGCTCTTGAGGACTGACTACTCAGGGGAAAGGGCATTTATGTGATATATTGTTTGTATTTGCTGCTCTTTTTTAAAACTATTTGTTTTTAAATGATTTTAATTTTGTTGATAGCTTAATTATATTTTTAACTTTTGTATGATCAAATTTTTTTGATCTATATCAGACAAAAAAGGTAGGATGATGATGACGATGACAATGACAATAGGGAATTATTTTGCTCACCTGTGTAGACCTGCGAGTCTGGCGAGCCTGTCGAGATCGTGCCCTTCTTAGGGATTCTGCTTCTTCATTTCGTACAGGAGTCAGAGGTGACCTAAAAGAAGTGGAGAAAAGAAATTCAACTTTTAAACATTTTAAACTCAGGTAAATATTAATCTATGCCTTCTCAAATAGGCAGCAGCTTTGCTCAAGTATCAAAAAATATTTAATTACAAATATTTAATTACAATTTTTTTTCCAAGTTTCATTATCATGGGAAATTTAGTCCCTTTATAGTACTAATATAGCAAGCACATGTGGCACGATAGCCCTATTCAGGTGTTCATTTCTGTAGATCATTAGAGGGCATAGAATTTCCAGAACATGATTACAGTATCCTGAAGAATATTAGAAATTTCAGAGTACTTAAGTGAGCAGTTAATAGACAAGTTGAGAGACCATTTATTACGCACTTCAAATTGATGTAGCAACTGCTATGGATAGAGATGGCCATCTAATTGCATATATCTGATTCACTGATGGTAATAAGCTGCAAGAAGTTCTTTTTTGTGAGCCTTTTCTCACAAATACAACTGTGCAGAGCATTTTCAATATAACTGATATTTTTAAAAAACAAAATGGTATATCATGAGAGAGATGTACTGGCATATGTACAGATGGAGTGCACACAGTGTCTGGAGTGCAACTGGAGTTAAAGCAAATATTAAAGCAGCTACTCCTGAAGCTAAGTGAATGCACTGCACGATGCACTGCGAACACTGGCATCTAAAGAGGTGAACTCTCTTCTGAACAAAATGTTACATGCAGTTGTGAAAACTCTAAATTTCATCAAACTGAACTTTTAAGTTTTAAGTTTTAGTGTGAAGATATGGGTTCAGAGCACACTGCCTTACTTTTTCACTCCAAAGCGCAATGACTGTCCAGAGCCAAGACGTGGAACAGAATTTCTGAGCTGAGACATGAGGCATTCTACTCTTTACTCCAGAAAAATCACCCAATGGCACAGCTTTACTGCAGTATGGATTTTCTTTTGAATCTGGCATATCTTGCAGATATGTTGGAAAAATTAAACATCCTGAACAAATCCCTTAAAAAATATGAAGCAACCATACTTCACTGGAATGATAAAGTTCAGGCTTTTTTTTTTAACTACATCTTTGGACAAGTGGTTTGAAAACTAATGATGGGAAATATTTCCTACTCTTGTCAACATGCTTAATGAAACAGACCTTCAACTAATTCCCTCACAGCTGGAAAGCTGTTTGACTGACCATCTAGTTGTGTTACAAGAACATTTTAAAAAGTATTATTTATGAAAACCTTGAAGCATTGAGTTGGATAAAAAAAATCCATGTGAAAATGCACCATGGCCAAGTTCATTGAACATAACTTATAAAGAAGATCCTACTGATCTACAGACTGATGCTTCTTTAAAAACAAAATTTAAGGAAAGCTCCTTGCCAGAGTTTTGGATTAGTGTTCAGCAAGAATACTCAATGTTCAATGAAAAAGCTATGAAAGTGCTCATACGGTTTGCATGACTGCACGTAAACTTTTTTTGGGAAATTATTCACATTTATTATGCAGTTGAACTAGATCAAATAGTTATTTGGATTGAAGATTTGATTGAATTAGAAGCAATCTAAATAAGCCAATGATATTATTTTCAGTAAATGTCATTGTGGTATTCTAATATTTGCCATATTTAAATCTAATGTTTGCCATATTCAGTGAGTTTTTGGATGTACAGCAACATAAAAATCACAACTGAAGTTCTCCCCATCTTAACTGTCTGTACTCAAGTCTCTTCTTTGCTACTTAACTTAAATCTCAAAAGATACTACTTGAGAAAGGTAGATCAAGTTAAGAAGTTAGATTCAATAATAGCACAATGATAACAATAATAAGCACAGAAATTATATTATTCTATTTCAGTTGTGGTCTATGTTCTTCACTGAGGCTCCCTCATGCCAATCATAAGGGATAATCAATACAGAAAATCAATACGTTGCTACCATGAATAATAAGCCAGAATCAGCACAGAAGGTCTTGTTTACCCAAAAACTCTGTGACAGAAATTCAAAATCTCTTTTCTGTCTTTAGGATTTGCTTCCCAGTTCAAACAAGTCAGTTCTGATAAAGGGTGAAACAGGAGTAAAACAACTACCTTCTGCGATTATATAAAATTCAGTCTGGGATGATGCCCAACTACATTTAAGAATTTTAGGCCCGAAACATTTCACAAATGATGGAATTAGAACTTAGAAACAAACATACTAGTGGCCTATCTGCTCCAGCATTCTGTTCTCACAGTGCCCAAATAAATGCCTGCAAGGCACCCACAAGCACAACACTCCTCGTATTGATCCAGGTCACGCAAGGCATAGCAGATTATTACAAATTTTTAAAAGCATATGTAAACAATTTTTAATCCTCATCTATGGACATTAGAAACAGGACAATAAGTTATCTGCTGCCACCTTGTGGAGTTAAAATATCTGGAAGGACCCCAATTTTTACAAATTGTTACACTTGTGAGTTTTCCAATTTAGGTGTAGAAAGTCTGCTACACATTACAGACAAAAGCATTTAGATGCTAAATCTGTATTCTTTTACTAAACTGAATGCTGAAAGAACAGAACAAAACCCCATTCAGACTACTTCCTTCACAGCACAGCCCATGAACAACCAAGGAGGCTAAGAAACATTTAAAGGAATCATCTATTCACCAGCAGTGAAAACCTACGTGAGAAACAGAATACTAAGGGTACAGTTAAAGATCCTGAAGCATCTACTCGAAATCAAAACCAGCAAGCACACAAATTCATTTAATTAACGTTTTATGAGGCAAGAGCAGAACAAAATGGAGACAGTAATGGACAGGCAGTTTAACCTAATGTGTCAGCCGTTTTGCTCCATGCAAAGTGCACCTCTAAGACATTCCCAAAACAAAGCGATCCTCTTGGGCATTTCTCATAAATAACATCCCAAGGAAAGCCTACCCCTGTCTATGAAGTCAAAAAGATTGTCAATTCACCTTCTCAGTTTTGTCACTCACAAAAAAATATGTTACACTCTGAGCCAGTAAGATTTCCCACCTTGAACTTCTCCAGCATGTCTGTCCAGGAAATGAAACCCTTGCACACACACATACCTGCTCAGTTACTTCACAGAAACAAAAGGTTTTCAACAGGAACACAAAAGTCTTCACCCTGACCTCTTGCACGTAAAAATGCAGCCTGTGTCTGATAAAGCAACAGCAACCTGTCCGAACATGGAAAATCAAACAGCAGGCAGAACTCTTGTCCCTCCTACCTCATCGCACAAGCACTGGGAGCTCTTTTTATACAAGGACAACTTTATCGCAAAGAGATTAACTATAAAAGCATGGCTGATAAGGGCTTTCAGCAGCAGGTGTTGGATGACTGCTTGCTCCTTTAAGAGTGTAAAGGCCTTTGCTGTCCTTTCCTAACAGAGCGCTAAGCATGTAGCACAGAGGTGAAACTGACCCCTTACCCTGCACAGACAATACTTTAAGTACTCCAGCCATGCAGGAATCTACCCAAACTCTTAGACTGCTTTGGCAAATGAAATGCTTCACTCTGAATTACCCATGTTTTTTGATCTGAGACAGGACAAGTTACTGTGGTAAATTGGTGCACACATTCTTACAAAGAAACCTAAGATTTTCATTTTTACTGTTTGTATATCTTAAAACTATTACATTACCTCGTAACTATACCTAGAAACAGCTTATCTACTACACCATCAGGTTTCCATAGAAGGCTAGGAATGAACAACAGCAGCTGTTCTAACATCAATAGCAACATCAGCTCATTTGAGATACACATTGCAGTCCACATATTACTTTAAGAAGGTTGGGTTTATTATGTGTCAGGTGTTTTCACCCTACTGTGCAGCCAAAAAAAGAAAAAAAAACCCTTCCCAAAGTGGTTTACAAAAATCAATACTATTAAGACAGACTCAGCAATCAGGCTTACAATCTGAATGATTCTACAGAAATAGAAAATGTTGTTAAGAAAAAAGGAAAAAGTGCACTCATTCATTAGTGCATAATGAACATTTTAACATTTTAAAGTGGAAGGGAATGGTTCTCCAGATGTTGCTGGACTACAACTCCCATCATTCACTAGCACTGAGTAGGGCTAACTTGAGGCTGCAGTCCAATAAAATCTGAAGGGCCACGTGTTGCTCCCTCCTAATTTTAAGTTTTTTTTCCTGAAAACCCAGAGTGTCAGAGGTACCATTTGCCTAATGCTTTCAGAAAGTTATTTTCCTCTCTTGCAATTTTTACTTCAAACCAACACTGATTGCACCATAACTTGGAAAGCACACTACCAAGACTAATTATTCCAAATGATTTCTGAACTGAGGAACAATGAGACTGTATCAGGCAGGCACTAAGAAATAGGCTAAGATAAACATGCATAGATAAATAGCATGGAGAAACTGGTAAATGTTTCAAAACCAGGAAACAAACCACAGATTCTTGGCTAGGACAACAGACAACAGAAATTATTTTGAACAGTACAGTGTACCAAAATAAGCCAACTATACAAAGTAACTCTACAGCTTACACTTCATATGTGGTAATGTCTCAATCCAACATGAATCTGATTTCATGCTAACTTTCATTCTTTTCTAGTGAGAAAATATCTGCTGCTGAGAAGCTGAAGTCACGGCAAACCTTGGTCAAAGTAGCCTGCTTAACAAAATAAGTCAGAGAAGTATAAACTCCATAAAATATTCACCGAAGAGTGACTAGCAAAATCCAGATAAGCTACAAAGTCAGTAAGAATTTGTCCAATATTTTCTAACTTTATGCATGATTCATTGCCCACAGATGCTACTGTTTGGCTATTTCATTGGACAAACATGATTTAAGTCCTCATGGACTCATAATAAAAGTCAGAAAAATGCAGATTGCCAGAAAAGCAGAAAACCTGCCTTCCCCATCTTCATATCTATTAAAAAGAGAGGCACAGGACCACTGTTAGAATCATAGAATCACAGAGTTGGAAGAGACCCCAGGGGCCATTGAGTCCAACCTCCTGCTATGCAGGAACACCCATCAAAGCATTCCCAGCAGACCATCCAGCCTCTGCTTAAAAACCTCCAAAGAAAGAGACTCTACCACAGTCCGAGGCAGCATATTCCACTGCCAGATAGTTCTGACCGTCAGGAAGTTCTTCTGTTTGGTTGAGTAAACTCCATTACACACATTCCTCCAAAACACTCACCATAAACTGGAAAATAATTTGTTCCCCTTCTCACATTAAAGTGTATTTACTTTGTGACCCATCCATTTCTCTCCTTTAATTCATCCAACACAAGCATCTTACCAATCTTATGCCACTTCCACAACTTTCCCATCCATATTGCCTGCTCCCTCCATGCCAAGTTCCCGTTCTTTCTTAAGCCACCCATTTCTGGCTCTCTACTTCCTGTTCTCCTAGGCTCGCACATGCACTATGCCATATTGTTATGTTATTAGTCCACTACAAGAGGAACAGCCAACTTCTTTTTATAAATAAAAAAAGACTAAATTTATCCAGAAAGACACGTAAGAAATACATATGCTTGATTTTATGAACCATGATTCTAAGAGCCTTACCACACCATACCTCAATATCGTGTCCATTTCAATCCCAGCATTGCCATTTCCGTGATGGTATCAGGTTATGAACGTTCTCTACCTCACCCTTTTGACTTAAACAGACAAGTAGCATTATTGGCATTTGTTTTTCCACTGCACTACAGCATCATTGGCCAGTCCTTTTCCTCATCTTTTCCCCACCCCACAGCTTGTGATTGCTTGGGGGGAAGTGTCTTTCTTTTAAGCCATACTAGCGCAGCAACGTTGTAATGTCATGATACGCTGGTACACTATTGCATTTTTGCGCTATAATGCTAAAATGTGTTATTTTTAAAAAATTAACTCAAAGAAGAAATTTAAAATAAACATGGAGAGCTCATAGATTTAGAACTTACCATGCCATGGGAGTAGCTAAGGAAGGGAAAACCTGGGAACACCCTCACCACAACCACTCCTGGATCAGCTACAGAAGGAAGCACTAGCAAGTACTATTGAGAAACCACACTACCACAGGTTAACAGGAATGTTGCAGGAAAGGGGATCATTAACAGATTGTTTTCAGCATTGAGAAAGAGTGGATTTCGAACAGATTGCAATGTGATAGCTGCTGATTAGCAATGATGTCGTGCGATAGCACTGATCCTGAACCAGCAATAATGCGTTGCTATGGCAGCAGGCCCTAAGGTTACCTGGAGTTATGCACATTGCATGACAAATGCATCCACAACCTTCCCTAGTAATACACAATGCAGGAACAATCTTCGAACAGTAGGTGGTGCCTGAGAGCACAGAGAGATTTCAGAAACAGCTCTCAGATATTTAGTACAATACTCACTGTGAAACATTTTATATCTCAACTGATTGCTGTTAACACGTACTGCCCAGGAAACAAACACTTTTTTCCTGTGTTCCTACTTTGATAAGCCATAACTAATCACTGCCATGACTAGAAAGGGGTAGCAATTTAGTACGAAGACAATGGTAGACGTAGCTGAACAACTGAAAGCATTCACACATATTACATTATTCCAGAACTTACACAGAGCATCCTGTGTTGTCATTAAAGAGCTATTAGCACAGAAGTTTAGAGGAGTTAATCTTCCAGAAGTCTTCGTCATTAATTCAGCTTTCTAAGATAAGCTCCGGAAGTAGAAGCAGACAACACTGTAACACCATACTTACATTTTTTTCAATTAGTATGGCTCCTTTAGAAGACTACAAAAGTCAACACTATCAAAAACTATTTGAAAAAACAAGGCAGCACTCTCCAAATCCTGCTACTAGTAAACTAAACAATAAGGACAAATAAAACTCCTTCAAAAACAACCATGAAACCAGACTAAAAAATAATAATAAAAATAACTAGCTTCTTTGAAATTGGCCAGCCACATTTTTTACTACTTTGCCTCAAGAGGAGAAATCTGCAACTGGATTTTCACCATCACACATTTTTCTGTCCAGTACAAGCCACTTAAGAGGGGGAAGGAATCCTTCTCCCTTTCAAAAAGTCTTGCACTACCACCTGCTGCAAAGAAGCATTCATCTCTCTCTCTCTAGATCCAACCAGTCACTTCCCTCTGACTACCTCTTACTATCCAAATTTGTCAAGGCTATATACAGTAGGTCAAAAACGTTTAAGGACATTACCAGGCCACAACAACTGAAAGAAACTTTAAGTAATAGTACTTGGCAGTGCCTAAGATGTCTCCACCAGACTTGTAACAACTGCAAGCACATGTCTAGGCCAAATACAACCAATTTTGCCTTCAAAATGCTTTTCAAAACTGTTACAGCAGTATATGCAGAGCTATCCTTTTTATGTAAAGATCCCACCAACTCTGCACATCACAGCCAGCAGAAAAGCTCAACTGGCTGGCTACGTGAGGATACAATTTGAAGATGCTACGGTAGGAGGGAAGTAAGCCTTCACTACCACCACTGCCATGTGGTATTTATAGTAATGTATTCTCACATTTTTGTGTTACATGATCACTTTAACTATTGTGTTTAATACAAATGGTGAGCAAACAATGGCAAAGTCGAAACAGTGCTTGTGCGTAGGCGAAAAATGAGCATATTTCACTATCCAAATCTAAACTATTATAGACAGGCTCTGGCAAGGCCTTAGCAGACACTGATATAATATGGTAAGATAATTTAGGCACAGAAATATACATCAGTAGCCGAGTGAGCCTGCTGTGAACTGTTAGGCTTCGATGGCTGATGATGTAAACAAGAGTGAAATATGATGGTGAATGCCATGCAAATATAGTTGTCTATAGCAGAGATACTATTAGACAATTTTTAAAGCAATACATTTATTTATGATAAAAGCTGAGTTTATTCTTGGGCCCAGTTTACACATCATCACAAGTACAAAGGTGCTACTCCACCCTTGTTCATCCCCACACTGCTTTGGTAATGTCTGTATGAACAAACCAACTTGATTAAATGAATACCACGGGGTTTCTCCATCTAGTTCTTATTGGAGCAATATAATATTGGGTCACATGGAAGCAGCTCCCACACACTGTGGGAAAGCATCAATCAGGCCTGAATAGTACAGAAGTGGGGCTGTAGATTTTGTAACCACTCAACAACGAACCAGTCTGTTACAGAAGTTAAGACTGCAAATCAGCATCCTTCTGAAGAAAATACATTCCAGACAGCTTACTTTCTCTTCCCTAACCCAGTAATATACTTCAGTTTTAATTCCAGAGCTTCAAATAGGAAGCTGAAGTTGCTTGTTATGGTGGCATCTTAATGATCTAATATTAGGCTGAGAGTTTATGTTGTTGTTGCTAAGAGAAACTTGCAGCTTTGGGAACACTGAATTAGATGAATGCACTATTGTAACAGCTGCCATTAAGTGCTGAAAGCCCATATTGTGATATCTGGCAAATGCCTACTGCCTTCCATTTCAGGCTACCTGGCTTCTACTCAGTGCTCTTTTTAACAAACTAGGTGATCTACATTTCTAAGAATCCAGTTAAAATTCCCAAACTGATCACTATTTAAAGATAATGGAATATTACTCATTTAAAAGTGAGGTGGTCTGAACAGAGCTGAGTCACCAGTGAATCAGAAAATAAAACATGGATTTGGAATTCTGAAGTCAACTGCAATTCCCTCCAAGCCCCACAGAACAGTCCAATATCTAACAAGCAGGTTGTTTATCTACAGAAGCAACTTTCAGATTGCTGTAAGTCCCACAGCAAAACTAATGTATATTTCAATAGAATCAGATCAGCATAGAACAAAAGAAAATTTCAACAACTTCTTTTAGTGAAATACCTGTGGAATCACAGCATTCTTAAAACATTCTGCACAAGCTGAGCAAAATCCCAATGCTTTGTTAAATGTTAATATTTGTTAAATGCTAATATGAAAATGCTAATATTTTTTAGATGGTATGCTTTAAAAGGAGAAAAGGAATAGATGAATCATAAAAGCTCTCCTACATTTTATTTAAGTTTTTGCATGAAGCATGAACAAATAAATAAACAAACAAGAAAGTATTTTATGAGAACACATACACACAAAGCTATTCCAAATCACAAATATCCATTGGGAGCCTTCAGCCACAATGTTTTAAGTAAATGCCAAAGGCAGAAAAATTTTCATGCAATAGTACATCTCAAATATTAGCATCATATTAGCATATGAACATTGTGAAGTACAGGAGATGTCCTTTTTTAAATTCAAATATGTTTGCAACATAGCTTACCCCCAAACAATACTCTGGTTATACTGAATAATCTGATCAATTTATAGGAATGAGTATGAAAAATTAAACTGAAGAAAATGTCTCAGCCATTGGCAAAACAAAGGCAGATGGAAAGACTATCAGGGGCTCTATAGGATAGTGGACTGGATCATAGGCATAAGTACAGAACACCATCGAAAACCTCACAAACCTTCTTCGATCCCTGGCATCACCAGCGGAAGATTCTGTTCCAGTCACTGAGTTAGAATTGGCAGTTGTTGTAGCACCATTGGCACTACTTGGTACGGTGAGATTTGTTATGACACTTAAAGGAATGCTAGAAGAGATGGCCTCTGTGCTCTTCTCTACAGTAGAGTCAGTTTGCTGCCTGTAAGGTGTTCTGAAAAACAGAAAACAGAGGTTCATACATAATTGTAAAGTACTTTTCAGGTGGTGGGTGGGAAACAAAATGAGTTTATTCAGAAACTAGTTTATCATCTAAAGTTTGAAACAACAGCTTGTTCTCAGTGAAAAATGAGAAACTGACTATCTATGCAATGGAGATGGCTTAAGGCAGATGTGGGCAACCTCTGGCTAACCAGATGTCCTGACAGACTCCCAGCTCCCATCGGTTCCAACTTGCATGTCAAATCATCAGGGATTATGGGAATCCTGAAACATCTGGAGTGTCAAATATTTCCCAATACTGCGTTACAATCTCAGAAATCAGCCAGGAAAGGAAAATACTGCCTCTATGAAACAGGGGGACATTCTGAAAGTTAATGGCATGATGTAATGGAGGTTATAAAAACGGTATGAGGGGTTAAAATATTTCTGTAATACAAAAGAACAGGTTGCTTACCTGTAACTGTGGTTCTTCGAGTGGTCATCTGTGAACTCACACAAATGGGCTTCGCACCTCTGCAGAAACAGCTTTCGGAACCTTGTAGAGCCTACCGTTGGCATTTTGGCGGTTGACCCATCCCCCATCCCCTTAGGGTATATAAGCCCCCTCCTCCTGTAACGGTCAGTTCCATCGCCGCACATGTGCCAGCAACAGACCCACCATGCAGCAGGACATATGTCGGGAGGAGGGAGGGGTTGTGTGAGTTCACAGATGACCACTCGAAGAACCACAGTTACAGGTAAGCAACCTGTTCTTCTTCGTGGTCTCTGTGACTCATACAAATGGGAGACTAGCAAGCTGACGAAGAAGGAGGTGGGTATGCTGCTGGAAAAAGCACTTATGTCAACTCCTGATTTTCCCATTTTCCTTCCCTTTCACTTTCTCCTTCCTCTTTCCCCTTTTCCATTTTTTTTTTTTAGTCATCACCAACATGTAAGATAAGATAATAAATAACATTTATTAACAGACAATCTCATCTTCTTTATCCAACAGAAGAAAACAACACAGTTCTCTCAAAACATGCATCATTCTTAGACCAGTTATCAACTCTATAATGACTAATAAATGTAAGAGGTTGAAACCAGGTAGCTGCTTTGCAAACCTCATGGAGAGATACAGCATGCAAAAAGGTTGCAGAAGCTGCCATAGATCTTGTGGAATGAGCTCGTACAGAATCAGTAAGTTTCTTTTTTGCTAATTCATAGGACAGCTTAACAGTAGCAACCACCCATTTAGATATCCTTTGAGAAACTGGACTGCATTGTTTGGTTACTGAATAACGAATCAACAACTTCCTAATCGAGGAAGTGCGCTCAACATAAAACGCTAATGCTCTTCTAACGTCTAAGCAATGCAGGGCTTTCTCCATGTCCAAAACAGGATTCTGCATGAAAGCCAGTAGCACTATATCTTAGATGGAAATGTGACACAACTTTCGGTAAGAATGTTATGTCAGGTCTTAACACTACCTTATCTTTATGAAATCTCAAATAAGGAGGATCAACCCTGAGTGCACGTAGCTCACTAGCCCTCCTTGCAGATATTATCGCAACCAAATATGCAGTTTTCCATGCGAGCAAGCACATGTCACAAGTAGCCATAGGCTCAAAGGGCCTAGCAGCCAACTGTTTCAGCACCAAATTCAAATTCTATCCTGGGAGAGGTGGTTGGATTGGAGGATGTAACTTTTTATAGCCTTGGATAAACCTCTTAATCAAGGGGTCCGAAAAACAAGATGATTTACCCTGTCTTTGAAAATTACAGGAAATTGTGGCTAAATAACATTTCATTGAGGAGAAAGACAAACCCTGAGCTGATAGCTCTGCCAGAAACGACAAAACATGCACACTGTTACAACCTTTAGGGGAAACACCATTTCGTTTCAAATAATCACAGAATTTAACCCATTTATACGCATAAGACTTCAATGTTGAGGGCATATGTGCAGCCAACACAATATATTTCACAGCATCAGGTAAGCTATCTACTACAGTAGGTTCCATGCACTCAAATGCAGCATATGAACGTCAGGGTGGAAGACGGTACCATTGTGAATGCTGAGCAGATCTTGCCTGCACAGCAGTACCCAGCACTGCCCTTGTGATAACTGAAGGAGAGGGCAAACCATGGCTGCCTCGGCCACCGTGGTGTTACCAGTATCGCCTTTGCTCTGTCCTGGCGAATTTTGGTGATAACCTTCGTTATCAAGGGAAATGGTGGAAATGCATAGACCCTCGGTCCCATCCAACTGAAGAGAAAGGCATCTCCCAGAGTTCAACGCCCCTTCAAGTGTCGGGAACAGTACAGTCTGCATTGTTTGTTCAATCTCGATGTAAAGAGGTCTATGTGAGGAAACCCCCACTTCACAAACACCTCCTGAATCACATCCTTGTTGATCATCCACTTGTGGCAAGACCACGATGTCCTGCTGAGTGTGTTTGCCAGGACATTCTGGTCCCCTGCCAGATGGACAGCTGATGGAAGAATCCATCATGCCAGGCACCACTCCCATAGTTCTACTGATAGATTCAGCAACGCATGCAACCGAGTTCCTCCTTGTTTGTTTATGTAGTACATTACTGTTGTATTGTCTGTCACAATTTGAATTGACTTTCCACACAGGTAGTGCTGAAACGCTCTGAGCGCCTTCAGTACTGCCATGAATTCCAATATGTTGATATGGAAGTTGCTCTCCTGAGTCCTCGTATCGTGAGTGCTCCGAAGTGAGCACCCCATCCTTTCATTGACGCATCTGTTGTCACTGAGAGCAATGGCAGCCAAGGAAGGAATGGCATTCCCTTCAACATGTTCTCCAGCTTTGTCCACCAATCCAGGGACGTGAGAATATTCCTCGGTACCATCAGGTACTTGAGATGATGGCCTTGAAGAGGACTGAATCGGTGTATAAACCACTGCTGCAATGGTCTCAGCCATAGTTTTGCATATGGTGTGACAAGCATAGTTGACGCCATCATTCCTAGTGCAACTTGTACCGCCTTAGCTCGCATTCTCCGAAGTCGTCGCATCTTTGTCAAACATCCCAGAATCTTTTCCCATCCGTCCTATGGAAGAAAGGCTCTTTACAGTCTTGAGTCCAATACCACTCCAATATATTTGATCTTTCTTGATGGAACCAAGGTTGACTTTTTGTAGTTTATCATTAAACCTAACTTCCATAGCAGACCGATGGTGGTCCTGAGATGCATGGATAGTTGGTTTCAAGAAGATGCCGCTATTGACCAGTCGTCTACATACGAGAACACCACAATACCTTTCTGATGAAGAAATGCTGCAACAACGGACATGCATTTCGTGAATACCCTTGGGGTTCTACTTACACTGAAAGGAAGAACACGAAAACGATAGGTGTGCCTCCTGACAGTGAAGGCAAGAAACCATCTGTGCTCTGGTCTTATGCCTACATGGAAATATGCATCTTTTAAATCTAAGGTTGCAAACCAGTCATTCCTTTTTAAGAGTGGAAAAATGACAGTCAATGTCACCGCTGTGAACCTTTTTGGCTGGATACAGTGGTTGATACCTCTCAGGTCCAATACTGGTCGAAGACCTCCATCTTTTTTCTTCACCAGAAAGTATCTCGAGAAAAAGTTTCTCTTCAATTGAGTTGTAGTGATTCTTTCTACTGCTCCTTTTTGGAGCAGTGTTAATATCTCTTCGGCCTGTTGGTGGTAAATGGCGAAATTCTATGGCGTACCCATTCCTTACAATGTCTAGAACCCAAGAATCTGAGGTGATCATCAACCAAACATCGGCACAGTAGCTTAATCTTTCTCCAAATGGTGGTTTGGAATAGAGACTTGGTTGCCTGTCTACATGCAAGTCTACAACAGAAAAGATGCTTTGTCCTTGTTGATGGCTGGTGTTTGTCAGAAAGGTCTTGTGATGTTGGTTGTCAAATTCTGCGCTTGCTCTGGTCTGACTGACACTTCTTGTATTGAGGCTGTTTGTATTTTGCAGATGGAAACTTCTTGTTGAGAGTTGCTGAGGTGTGCTCTGTCTATGGAGGCAGAGTTGGACTCAATGTTCTCCTTGGAAACGGCTGGCACCACTGATACTGATATCTCTGCTGGTATGTCAACGCTGGAAAACCATACTTTTTGGCCGCTGATCGCATCTTCTGGGCATGTTTCAGTTTTTCATCAGTACCAGCATTGAACAGTACCAGCACTGAACAGAGGCAAATCCTCAGTCATTATTTTAGCTTACTGAGACAATCCAGATGAGCGAAGCCATGCATGCCGTTGAATCGCTATGGCACCTGCTACAACCTTACTACTACAGTCAGTGATGTGTTTAGCTGTAGTGATCTGCTGAGATGACAAACGGTAAGCCTCACCATATAATGCAGTCGCAGTCTTTTTTTTTTGGTATCAGGAAGCATTTCCAGATAGGGTTTGATTCTGCTCCAGAGAAATTGCTGGTATGCGCCCATACAAGCGGCATAATTTGAAATCCTAAACAACAAGGCTGCGTTCGAATAGGATTTCCTATCAATATTGTCCAATTTCTTCCCTTCTCGATCAGCAGAAACAGCACGCAGCCTTTGCAACTGCTTTGACTGGGCCGCATCCACCATGATGGAGTTTGGTTTAGGGTGCTGAACCCACCAGTCATCCTCAGTCTCAACAAGATGATACAGAGACTCCAGCTTCGTAGACGTAGACGATACCGAAAATGGTGCAACCATGACTTTTTCACTGTTTGCGACAGATATGGAAGCGGCACAATTATAGATAGTACTGGAGCATGGTCCTGCAAATCTTGGAAGATCGGGTCTTTCAGTTCTTCCTTGTGATCTTCAGTCTGCAAATTCAATGACCTGGCCATTTGAAGAACAAGATCCAAAAAAGATCGAACATCATCAGTAGGTGATATTCTCTCAGCAGTGGAAACAAAGTTGGACTCGATGTTGTCTAGTCGATGAGACATTGCTGAGGATACCGAGGATGGTACCAATGGCGATCTGATCCGACAATCTCAAGGGGACATAACAACAGACTCCTTCCTCTGTCACTCTGGGAGGCGTTCTTGACACCTATCATCTATGGTTTGATCCCGTCTTGATGATTTAGATGTGTGGCCATAGGACGCTATCGCCCACCAACACGGAGGGATCTTCAACAGAGAGCAAGAACGATTAGTGACATGAAGGTATCGATCATCGGGATTATCTCAATACCAACAGTGTTGTTCATATCACTCTAGATCATCCATATAAGGGGACATATCCCTCAAATCATAAGAAACATCAGCACTGTGATAACTGAAGCCCCTGTCAGAGCTGCTGATGACAAGCAGCAGCTGTTGGTCCCTGTTGTCAAGGTCAGAGACCTGGGCGGCGAGCCAGCCCAGAGAAAGGAGTGTGAAAGCCAGCAAGGTCCAGCCGGGAGGAGACAAGCAAGCACTTTACACGAGGGAGTTCATTTACCAGAGCGTCAAGCGAAAGCCGTAGTCTGAGTTCCAAAAGCCAAGGGTCAAGAGTCCAGAGATCCATTCAAGGTAGCAGGAACCGGGTGCTGGGAGCAAGGAACAGGCAAGAGGAGGGCTTGAAAGAAGTTTGCCACAAACAAAGGAAAGCTTCCAGGCAGGCAGTTATATAGCCCAAGACACAGGTGTGGCTAGTCACTGCTTCTTGAACTTAATCAAGGAAGCCTCCCTTTGCTCCGCCTTGTTTGTGGGCTGATTGGCACAGGCTCCAAACCATCTTCAGAATCAGATCCCTCTTGCCCTAAAGGAGCAGGCAGAGGAAAGCCCACGCCTGCTTGGTCCATGGCAGCAGGGGGAGCTCTTGAGCTGCAGGACTTATCTCCAGCCAGAGCCACAGGGACCAACAGCTGCTGCTCGTCATCTCCACCCTGAGCATCAGGGACCAACAGCTGCTGCTCATCAGCAGCAGCTCTGACAGGGGCTTCAGTTATCACACCTGTTGCTCAGGGTGGAGATGACAAGCAGCAGCTGTTGGTCCCTGTAGCTCTGGCTGGAGATGAGTCCTGCAGCTCAACAGCTCCCCCTGCTGCCATGGACCAAGCAGACACGGACGTCCTTCTGCCTGCTCCTTTAAGAGCAACGGGGATCCGATTCTGTGCCTGCTCTTTCGGAGGAACAGGGCTCTGATTCTGAAGAGGCTCTGGAGCCTGGTTCAATAAGCCCACAATCAAGGCGGAGATCAAGAGGGCTGTGCAAAGGGAGGCTTCCCTGGCTAAGTTTAAGAAGCAGTGACTGGACACATCTGTGCCTGGGGCTATATAACTGCCTGCCTGGAAGCTTCCTTTTGCTTGTGGCAAACTTCTTACAAGCCCTCCTCTTGCCTGTACCTTGCTCCCAGCACCTGGTTCCTGATACCTTGAATTGATCTCTGGACTCTTGACCCTTGGCTTTGGAACTCTGACTACCGCTTCACTTGGCGCTCTGGTAAATGAACTTCCTTGAGTAAGTGCTTGCTTGTCTCCTCCCGGCTGGACTTTGCTGGCTCTCCCATTCTCTTCTCCAGGCTGGCTTGGTGCCCAGGGCTCTGACCTTGACAGGCACATCGGCACAGAGATCTTTCTCTATAATGTCAATACCAATGTGAGGAAGTGCTGACCAACCAACAGTCAAGGTATCCAGACCTTGGCGGCAATGGTGGAATATGCCGATGCATCCTGGCCTGTTCGGTCATAGATCTTCTGTGCCCAGAAGGTTTTACTGTAGGGGACAGCATTCAGTGACATGAAGCTGACCCGACCAGAAATCTGAGGGGAGGTTTCCATATCTCTCCCTCTGAACCAATACACACTTCCTTGATTTCCTCAGAAGGTATAACATCTTGGGATCCCTGATGTTGAGGGGCCTGTACATCCTCTGAGGCAGATCTTTGAGGAGTCATCTTGTTTTCTGGAGATGAAAGATGTGTCTCAGGCTTATCCTTGCTCCTATGCTTCTTAGACAATTCCATCGAAGCAACCTCCTTACTTTTCCTCTTCCGATCCTTCTCCTTCCTAGGCAGTTTGGTACTAGGTGGAGGAGAAGAACGGTCCCGACAATGATCGGTATGATATGACGATGCTGGAGGTGCCTAGTCTCGAGATCTCGACATTGAGTGAGATCTCGGTCTCAACGATGGTACCGACATATTCCGTCGAGAAGTGGAGGAAGAAGTAGAATGGGCCATTCTAGATGGTAAAGGAGTAGATTCAGTCTGCTTGGGCAGTTCTGAAGCAGTCAGTACATTCTCCCACAATAGGGCTTTCAGCCGAGCAGCCCTATTGCGATGAGTTTGCAGAGTAAACAGCTGACAATGACGACAAGTTCCCACGTTGTGGCCCTCACCTAAACAAAGGAGGCACTTTGATTTTCCGTCCTTATCTGGTATCTTTCCTCCACAGGTCACCCAACACTGTTGCCATACAACTTGTCCGAACAACATAATCCAGAAGAATAAACCAAGTCCGATCCAATCCAAAGCCGAAACAACCAGTTCAAAACGCCAGAAAATAGGGGAAAAACCCCGTCCACAAATAGCAAAAGGCTCCTGTATGCTGCTCACGCGGTGAATAAAAAGGAACTGACCATTATAGGAGGCGGGGGTTTATATACCCTAAGGGGATGGGGGATGGGTCAACCGCCAAAACAACAACAGTAGGCTCTAGAAGGTTCTGAAAGCTGTTTCTGCGCAGCCGGGAAACCTATTTGTGTGAGTCACAGAGACCACGAAGAAGAAATTAAGAGCATAAAGAATCAGTCTGTATCAATCTGTGTGTACTGCATTTCTCTCCATCATGCTCAAGAAGCTACCTAAAGGCATATGATTTAGTGCTCCAGTTTTCAAAAATGAACATGATATAGAGTTCATGAATGAGATGTCCATTCTTTACCAATTACCAGCAGAATCCATTGGAAGAAGTTTCAGAAATAGATGTCATACCAAATGGAATCACCGTTTTGACACCAAACTTTGACTAAACTCACTTCAGGAGGATCTGCATAGACTATGAACCCTTACCTGGTATACTGGCGGACTGATGCTGTAGTGTTAGAACTGACAGATGTGGGGCGAGAGGCAAGCTGCCACTCTGTGCCCAATGAGGTAGATGAACCAAGGAGAGTGGGTGAGGTAGCAGAAGATGCATTACGATTGGCTGAAATGTAGGGACTGGTGAGGTCACTACTTCTACCAAATGAAGCACTGTAAAACAGCAGAAAATCGCTTTCTTCAGAGAAGAACTAAAATACTGTTGCAGACCAACAGAAGGTTCTATTTAATTGTTTAGAAAATGTTTACTAGAAAAATCAAAGCAGCAGAAAATAGAAATGAGCCTTGTTGAGGAAACTAGTCTGGACTCATGTGTACTGTACTATCATAATTTCCCATTCTGTCAGATCAACAAGATACTTAATCAAATTTGAAGAAACAGAAATAATAAGAGAGGAAACAGGCAAATGAAAATATGAACTGAGTTATATATGTTTCATTTAGACCAACATGTTCCTTGGAAAAGAAATAGAATGAAAGAGTTCTAGCCAAGAAGAAATAGTCAGAGACATCCAGATGAAGAAAAAGTTAAAAGGAGAACTTCAAAAAGAAAGAAAAAAGCCTGTATGAAAGTGTGCAGACACAGGCAAAGAATTTAACTAACTTCTATTAAAATTCATTTTAAAAATGAGCATATATAGACTTTCCAAAGTGTTTACAGATCATAAATCTCACAAACTTGCAACATAGCTGGAATACTGAAGCCAACATTTTTTTTAAATTATCCAATTCCTTTTTATTATATTCATAACAACCATGTTAACTGTTAGAAACTAAGAATTTGTGGTACGTCATTACTCTCAAGCTGCAGATCTATACCAAGGTTTACTACCATTTCATACTGTACTACATGCACAGATTAATTATATTTGATGTAAATATTTAAATGTAAATGTTCAGATGTAAATGTTTGAAAGCTTCTCTGGATAAATTACACTAATTAAAAAACTAGACATTGCTGGTTTGTTACCATTTTGCTTAAAAATAATAAGGAATGAAGGATTTTGAAAGAGGGCTCATGGATTAAATCAAAGTGTGCCCCCCTCCCCATAGGCAAGTTATTCATTTCAGATTAACAATCCTCTGATTAACCATAAGTCAAGTCTGAACCAATCTAGGAATCTGGGGCAAGCTGTGCAGGGCAAAGCATTCAGTGGGACAAAGTAACAATTCTCAGAAGCTGCCATAAATAGTTCCCCATGAAGAGCCAGCCTATGCAACAGGTTCCTATCTGCTTATGAAAATTGTTCAGACATAACTTTGGCAAGCTTTCTGAGGAAAATGGAAAAGATGATTTAACTGGCTAAAACAAAGCAATTCTGGAGTCATATTTTATAGTGAGAGGATGCTTTTGCTATGGAGAGGTATGACTGGGCTCATCTGTCAAATGATTTTAAAAAGCGTTAGAACTGCTAGGATAATACAGCTAGAAAGTAACTGAAGATCATCTATACCAGCATGTTCCATTAAATTAAGGCTTGACACAGAGTGATAAGAAACTCCTTACAGATTACACATGATGATGGGCTAAAGAAGAGAAGCCAGGTTTAAAGGTGCATGCCAGCATTAGCACCAAAGATGTGGACATGTTTTGGCAATATTTTATGCAGGATCAGACTGTCACTAGAATATTGGGCTCAACTTGTTTACTGCACTAACAGTACATATGGACAACAAACCTAACATGCAGGGGTAAAACACTAGTTAGATTTCACGACAATTATCATCAACGATCAGAGAAGAATTTCTACAGAGTGTCCAAAATGGAATACTTGCAAAGAGCCTATGCCAGGTTCAAAATCCCTCCTTTTTTGTTGACATGTCAGACAGAACTTTGTTTATAAATCCAATAAATGTTTCAGACATTTTAAAGGAAATCTCAACTCAAAATCAAGGGATATAATTTAATGCAACAGAAATGCAACTGGAATGATTTGGGCAAACTACACATACTCTGAGTCATGAAATCTAATTGCCCGAAAAGCCATATAAAGCACTCCATGCAATAGAATCAGCAGCAGCTACATCTATATAGAAGAATATTCAAATGGTCACTACCGTGACAAGTGGTACAGATAACTAATAGCAGGAAAGTAAGACAATCCTACTGGAAACAACATTAGGGGCAAGAAAAGAATAAACTTAAGCAGCAAGCATACTGAAGCATTATAACAACACTGAAATGCCCAGATTGTCTAATTTAATGTAATTTTGACATCAGAACCACTGAGAACTATCATAAGAGTGAAAAAAATTTGATAGATGTATCACTTATTCTTTTCACTGTTTGTTTAAACCATTGTTCTCTGTATCTGTACTCAAGCATAATTAGCTGGATTATATGAAAGGCTGGTCAACAATAACTTGTTGACTTAAGTAACTTGTGTGTTTTGTTTATTTTTATTTTAAACGCTTTGCGATTGTTTCAAACAAATGACAATATTTACATATGATAGTACTTTGTATATTCCCTCTATTCATCTTTTGTGTTATTTCGAAGCAATTAGATATGTCAAATTTACCATTATGCACACACAGGATTTTTGATAACCTAAACTGAAAGACATATTCTATGGATCCAAATGTATTGTAATTTCTACAATGAGACTGCCGAAATCTCAAGCAAACTGATAATTTTTGCTGGTTTGGAAAAGATGCTCTTTTAAGACAGAATATCATTTCTCCACGTACGAAATTTTCAGATAGTCACTTCAAGTGTTAAAAAAAAAGTCTTTTGGAATAGACTATTAACAGTTTATTTCACTACAAGGTTTCATGGACTACAGCCCACTTTGGATGCATCTAATGATGCTCCAGTATGCCTGTCTGTCTCTCTTTCTTCTCCCTGTAGGAAATAGTGAATATGAGTGAAAACTTCATCCCTTTTCACACACACACCATGGATACAAGGCTGATAGACTTACCCAATCATCTTTAGTTCAGCAGACCCTGAATTTCATGCGAGTCTTCCCATTTATGTAGGTTTTAGGTGTTGTCTTTTATGGTTCTCCTCTAAAAAGCTGAGTTTTGACTCACCTTTTCATGTATGTAGATACGTAAGTGGAAGGTGTGCTAGTTGCAGAAGATTCCTTTCCCTTTGACTCCTCCCTCCATTGTTGCCGGCTATAAGGACCACTTCGTACCAGGTTAACAGCAGATTCTCTATAAAGACAAGTTGAGGGCAGAGGGAATGAGTGTTAAATGACCACCTGTTTATGCAAGTTTTCTATATATTGATAAAGCCTCACAATCAAGCCATGGCCCAAGAGTAGTCACAAAGGTTGAGAAGAAATGGGTTATTCTGTAATGAAATAGAATTCTTACTGAAAAAGAGTCCTGAACTGACTCAGTGGCCCAACAGCATATCAAGATACTCATCAACAAGCTACTATTAAGCAGCCGGCACAGCACTCCTCAAAGGCAATAGTCCTATGGGAAAGTTACATCTATCTCAAAAAGTGCAGAAGACATCATAATGGATATATAACACTCCAGGTCAGATAGCCTAAATACTCAGAAGATCCTCTCTGATCTTGGAAGCTAAGCATCATCAGGCCTAGTTAGTCCTTGGGAAACAGAACAACAAGGAATAACAAATGTTCTAGCCTAGATCCAGAAGAAAGCAATAGGAAACCACCTCTGACTACTCATTGCCTAAGAAAACCCTTTGAAATTATTGGCATTATCATAAGTCAACAAACAACTTGAAAACACATACTTTTCTTTTGAGACAACTACTGTAAAGAAGCTGTTTGAGCTCTATACTAGGATGCCTTATACAAGGTTCAAACCCCACTTGGCCATGGAAACTCACTTGGGCAAGTCACGGTCTCTCAGCCTCAGAGTAGAGCAATGACAAACCCGCTCTGAACTAATCTTGCCAAGAAAACACCATGACAGTTTTGTCTTAGGGTCACCATAAGTTGGAACAACTTGAAGGCACAAAAAAACAAAAAGGTCAGATTATAAAATAGATATTGCATCTAAGGATTAAAGTATTATCAAAAAAGGATACACTACTATGAAATGTGCTCAAATTTGAGTAATAGAATTATGTATAGCAATTCACATATTTTTTATTCTAAAGTGCCAGGATAAGTGTGTGTGTTTGTATCTAGGATGTAGAGAAAGTAACATTAACAGTGTTTCAACATGGCAACACATGACACTAAGCCTGTTAATCAGTATTGTTAACATAGTAGTTTCTATTTTCCATGCTTAAACCTTTCTATTAAGCATCTTTCCTTGAATATACTACGTCATTTCCAAAGTGGGACTGATCAACAAGAAAAACATTTCTACTAAGAAAATAAAGTAGATTCACTTGCAATGATTATTTTTTAAAAGGAGGAATACAAGAACAGCCATACATCACACGTAATGGGACCACGTGTTGCTAAATGATTTGTTGCTTAGTTTAAATATGTTCAACTTTCCAACATCCATAACTGAACTGATATGATAAAAAATAATACACATGTAGAAGGAGTGAGAGACTCTTCCAAAGATTCAAATCATGAATATTCACCCCTAAAAACTGAATCACAGCTGTAAAGGGTCTTACCGGTTCTCTTTTTCTTCTATGTCACCAGTACTGTTCAACCTTCGAGGAGCTATTGAAGCTAGGTAGCTTTTGTTGTCCTTGTCCTGCTGAAATAAAGATAAATTCAAAATGACTACATTACCAATGGTGACATTTTCAGACAAAAATTCTAGTGGACTTTAAGACATGTAGTTCTTTAACTAACAAAAGTTCTCAAGTGCTTTGTTCTCAATTAAACATTTATCACAGCCAATTCTGTTTTCATTTACAATGATTGAAATTTTGCAATTCCTCATACAAATTATAATATTTTGTGACTCCCCTACAGCATCTAATACTGATAGACAAATGTTTCAGATCACAGATTATCTAATAGCTGATTCTGAGGCTGTGGCACACAATCAGACATGACAACTGTCACATGGAGTTTCCTTGTTCAGGGACAGCACACCAGAACATGTGTGCCCTGAGAGGCAGAAAAAAAAAGGAAGATTGTTGCCATCACAGCTCATTTGTGGCCACCCAGAAACCTTTGGCTGGCCATTTTCAGATCCAAGATTGAAACTCAGTATGATTCGGTGTGTTACGCTTTCATTTTAAGGTCAAGATATAGTACAGGCATTGGGGTTAATGAACACAATATGAAAACAAAACAAACTCTCTGCTTTTAAAAAATGGGAAGTATTAATTAGCGCTGCTCAAGCTTCTAAGCCATACATTTCCAGCTACAGCAAACAAGACCATTCCACACCTTCTCTTTGTTGTCTAATAGTGCAGAAATCCTAGGGGTTGATGAGGAGCGATAGATTGAGCTGCCTTTCTCTTTCAGTGTGTCATAAGGAGCACTGCTTTCATTAAGCGTGTTTTGGCTACTAGTTTTTCGCAGACTTAGCCTCCATGATGAAGGAGATTCATCCTTTTGCTCTTCAGACTTGTGGAGTAATGGAGTAACCTGTAAAGGGAAAGAGGATAATGAGGAAAAGTTAGGAGTATCCCATAAAAACTAATCTCTCAAATTGTTTTGCCACTCTGACAATAACCTACAGCTTAAAATCACTGCAACTACAGAACATTTAAAAATTCAGACATGACAGGTAACAGTGCCAATTTACATCACTTATTCAAAGTGTAAATATCTATTAGTCTTTCCTTCTACTTATGCTATATTCCCTAAAAAGCATATTTCTGTTTAAGTACTTCCTTTAAAGCTATATACTTGTAAAATTGGTCCTGATGCTGTGATCAATTATGGAAATGCAGCCCATGCACTGAAATATGTTTGCTCACAAACATTTAAAGTATTTTTATGCAAATCTAAATGTACACACAGAAATACTATAAACAATGGCTAGTGTAATGCAAAAGCAGAAGCATAAACAAATTGAGCTAAACGTAGTCGAGCATCAACAAAACAGATAAAGCTGAAGTCAGAGGCATGACATCAATCCTGCAACGTAATAGGCCTTCATATTGGTGTGGCAATTCCCAACCTGATAAGGCATCCTGTCTTTACCACATAGCTCTGCCTCCCCTCCTTATAACCCACCTTTCCATAGAAGGGTGAGGGTTTTCAATGTTTGTTTAGAACTACTCAATAACTTTGTGGTAGTGTGTTTTCTGTGCTACTCTATAATACTATATACAACTCAGTTTGTTACTCTATATACTGTAACATTTCTTAAGATAACAATCAGAACAAAGTAGCATTCCAGATTTCAAATGTAGTTCAAGGTTGATACATTTCTTCATTGTACTTTTTCAGACACTTCACTTGTATCTTTAGGCTCACATATAAAGCACAAGTATGGCCAATCTTCATCCAGGAGAGAAGTGACTAGGGTGGTGCCACAGAGTTCTCTCCTGGGCTCAGTACTATTCAACATCTTCATCAATGATTTGGATGAGGGAATAGGGAGCATTCTTATCAAATCTGCAGATGACACCAAATTAGAAGGGGTAGTTAACATTCCAGAAGTCAGGACCAGAATTCAAAATGATGTGATAGATGATGATGCTGTGATTGAGGAGCAACTGACTGTGCAGGGGGCTGAGCCAGTGAGTGAGCAAGTCAACCTGCAAACATCCCCTGCACTGGAAGGTCAAACAGAGGCTGAGTTGCCCCAGCCAGCTAATGACGGAGACGGAACCAGCAGTGATGCAGAGGAGTTGCAGCCAGTTGTGTCCATCAGCCCTCAATCACACAGAAGGCTGAAAGGGGTTGCGGAGAGGGAGGCTGCTTGGACTAGGCTGAGGAAACAATAATGAGCAGCGCCTGCTCACAGGGGCTATTTAAGTCTGCCGGCGTGGCTGCTCCTTGCTTGCAGCAAATTATTAGCAAGCCCTCACAACCTTTATGTCTCCTGCTCGCTGAAACCCTCTGAACGGATCTCTGCCTCCTGAACCCTTGGACCGGACCTTGACCTGGCTCGGCTTGTGTTTTCCTGGTGTTTGGTATATTCGGACTCCCCAAGTGTTCCTGACCTCTCTCCTCCTTTGCTGGCTGCAGCCCAGCAGGGAGAAATTCCTGACAGATTTTAACAGATCAGAGAGCTGGGACAAAACTAACAAAATGAATTTCAACAGGGAGATGTGTAAGGTACTACACCTGAGCAGAAAAAGTGAAATGCACAGATGTAAGAGGGGGACACCTGACTTGACTACAGTACATGCAAAAAGAATCTAGGAGTCTTAGTAGATCACAAGATGAACATGAGTCAAGCAGTGCATCCCAGCAGCTAAAAAAGCCAATGCAATTATGCGTTGCATCAATAGGAATATAGTGTCTAGACTGAGGGAAGCGATGGTACCACTCTATTCCGCTTTTGTCAGACCCCAGCTGGAATACTGTATCCAGTTCTGGGCACCACAGTTCAGGAAGGATATTGACAAGCTGGAACATGTCCAGAGGAGGAGGACCAAAATGGCAGAAAGTCTGGAAACCATGAAGAGAGGCTTAGGGAGCTGGGTATGTTTAGCATGGAGAAGAGAAGATTAAGAGTCAACATGATAGCTATGTTTAAATATTTGAAGGGATGTCATATAGAGGATGGAGCAAGCCTGTTTTCTGCTGCTCCAGAGACTAGTACATGGAGCAAATGGCTTCAAACCTCAGGAAAAGAGATTCTATGTAAACACTGGGAAGAACTTCCTGATGATAAGAACAAGTCGACAGTGGAATGTGCTGCCTCAGAGTGTGGTGGAGTCTCCTTCTTTGGAGGCTTTTAAACAGAGACTGGATGGCCATCTGTTGGGAATGTTTCAATGGTGTATTCCTGCATAGCAGAGGGCTGGACTAAATGGCCCTTGTGGTCTCTTCAACTCTATGATTCTATAATTCTATGAGTATCACAAACAGCCCTTTGGCTATACTTCCACCAACGACTCAGCTCCCGATTTGGGTCACACTCTCTGACCAGACTCTACCAGGGTTCAATTACTCTTCTGCTTCTGACTAGGCTTCCACTGAAAATTAACCTCTCACACTCTCTGACTGGTTAAGGGACTCCACTCCCTAGCTATTTGATAGAATCTCACCGAATGAATGAATGAGTGAATGAATGAATGAATACCAACTGGTACTTGGCTTTATATAACTTCTTCTCTCAGCCACCAGCCTCTCTCACACACTACTGGGATGGGTTTCTCTCCTGGGGAGCTATTCTAGTTTCCTGGCAACCTGCTTCCAGGCTGCACTGGCACTTCAGATAGCGACATCCCTAGGACTTTGTCATATACACTATGGACAGTCTTGCTATCTAGATGACTAAATCCATGTATTATGGTAGGGTTTCTTTAAAAAAAAATAGGCTAATGTCATACGGTAAACTATTTACTTTTTTTAAAAAGAGATAGCTCCAAACTTTTGAGTGACCTGGCTATTGTTGTTTAATGCCATTTTCTCCCTACGCATTTGTAGGCAGTCTAAGATAAATCAGTGACTAGTGACTCTTTGTGGGGAATTTTTGTTCCCAGGTGTGCTGAACTTAAATGGAGTGTATTAAGTCACAAGCAGGTCTTTCCCTCTGGTCATATAGCGCTCAGAAAGTGAACTGCTTTCATGCCTGACGCTTTTTTCATTCATGGTCTATGTGCAAAGGAAAGAAGGCCATATATCAGAGGGGTGATAAATGTAATTGCTATAAATAAAAAGTTCTAATTAGATCAGGTTGACCATTAATTCAACAGCAGACAAATAATTAATTTTGGATGTTTAAGCTCTATGTTCTTATAAATCATTTTTAAATAATGGACTAAAGCAAATTTCACTTTTACATCTGGTTTCCTCTGCCTGTTTTGCATTTATCTTCATAGCTGAGTTTTAACCAGACTTTTGAATGACGGGTGGAAACTGGACAGAACTAGACTTAACTAGGGTCTTGGAGGAAGGAGGTAGATTGGAATACTGGTTTACATTTGCAAGTCGAAATTCAAAATAACACTTTTAAAAGATTTCTAGAATCTTGGCTCTTCCTGATTATCAAATTCTTCATTTTCCTGGTAAAGCCCCATGCACTGAGGGTCAAGGGGACATTTTTACCTTCAATACCTGCCCAACTCTCCCAAACTGGGAAAAAATCCTGCTGAAGAAAAAAGCCTAGGGTGGCTTGATTTGTAATTTAAGAATTATTTTAATTCCTTCCCCCATTCATGCATCTATTTTAGGCCAAGAAAATATTTCAAGAAGTAGAACTTTAAAAAGGTTATTCAGGAATTAAAACAGGCAGGGGGCAAAACAGCATTTAAATAATTAATCATACCCTAGAGCAGAGCTTTCTAAATAGTGTGCCGTGACACATTAGTGTGCTGCCTGAAGTGTGTAAGTGTGTCACCTACAATCTCGGAAATGTATGTTATCATTTATAAATCATATATTTCTAAAAATATACGACAGGTTTTCATGAGAGATGTTGTGTCCCCATGCATTTTATTACAATTTATGTATATGTCTGTATCTCTTTTAACGGGTTAGTTTAATGTCCCATTTGCTAGTAAAACTGAATTACTGTGTCACAAAATGATGCATGTCTAAAAAGTGTGTCACCAACATGAAAAGTCTGGAAAGCTCTGCCCTAGAGCTTGATTTACCATTTAAACTTAAGTGTTGTATTTGTCATTTTTTGCCAAAAAAAATAAAAAAAAAATAGGGAAATTTGGGAATGCACTGGAGGTCCTGGGAGGACATACAAGACAATATAGCATTTTTAAAAAATGCAATTTTATTCTTTATTTGTACCATAGGCGAACTGCTTACTACTTGTAGTAGTTAAAGACTGGTCAGACTCTGCCAGAAATCCCTTTTCTTTTTATTTCTCCAGCAAAACAGTAACTTCCAAAAGCTGTCAGGCATTGTCTCAGGGAAAATCAGGACAATGTTGATAGTTCCAGAACGAGATAGGGTATAACGGCTCAACAATATGACTTCAAATCAATCACTGATAGCATTCGCCATGCTATTTAAAAGAATGCCTCCACTGACATGATACATTAATATTCAGTAACAGAATGTTTTAATACAGAAAGGAATTAAAACAGGGTTTCTTTCCACATATACTTTTCACTTCACCTAAGAAGAAAAAGCTGAGCACTAAATATTTACATACTCACTACCATCATTGCATCTTAGTATCTTAGTACACATGGCCCCATCAAGAGTGGGGAAGATTACATAACCTGGGATGCCATTTGTAGTACCTACTCCAGCACCAGCTGCACTGCTGTTACAATATGCAGAGGAATATAAATACTCCTTGACATGAAAGCTTGCAGGTTGGCTCAACTACAAGCTTTTCTGCCAAACAGAAGACAAGGATGAACCCTCTCTCTTGAATTTCCAAATTCAGAACAAGCAAAAATTCAGGATTCTTGTCAAGCAATGAACTATGTGTTCTCACAATGTTCTTCCCTCCCATTACAACCTTAACTGAAGTGTGCTCTTCATTTCTCTGAAGGAAGCTGGGAGGCAAGGGCATGGGTATCAAAAACTGTTCCAGATTATATAGTAAAGGAAAGCTCTTCATTTATATTAAAATCAAAAGTAATATTCTTCATCCGAGAAAGGTACAATGCTGGTGATACACTGCAAGGAGAAACAGTTCTCAATGCACTTCTGGACACAAATCCCTTGAAGCAAATGTGACAGATTACCAATACATTCTAACAATGTACCACTACTTACGGTGTGGGTGGATTTTAAGGACTGTGGGGTGTTGCGCATATTTTCAAACATTTGTACAATTGAGTGGGGGGAAGCCACTCAAACATCATGATGATTTTTTTAAAAAGAAAGAAGGTTGACGACTTTGTGGGACAAGATTCAAGGGCAGCAAAAATGGTGTCTACAGACAGAACTTTCCCTACCTCCACTCTAATCCATACATAATATCTCATTCTAACTCACTGTGTGATATGACCGCAGGAATTTGGTAAACTAATATCACAACCTAAATTATTTACATGTTTAGATTTTAAAAACAGTCTCATGCCACTGTGGACTGCTATCATCGGCTGGCATAGAAGGTTAAGGTATGTGTCTGCTCACGCATGTGGACACCCATATAGATATAAATAGTTTGGTTAAACATTCATGAAACATAGAAAGTATAATCTAACATTTGTGTAAAGCCCTTAAATAAGCCTAGTGTCCTGTTAGCACAAAATTCTCCTATCTTTTTGTTACTAATTAACATCCCTGTAGGAGAACAGGAAACCGGTGTCTCTATTCAAGCCTAAACAAATAGAATCAAACACTCTGGTTGATTTTGACTCAGGAATTTCATGCTTGACTCCTTCTATAAAGATTGTTGGTTAAAGAATGGCAACTTTCTGGTCATAAGGAAGTTGTTTGCATCGATGCATTCAAAATTTCCCCCGATTTCATTAACACAATCCTTTTCAATGTTTATATGGAAGATCTACTGAATTTAATAAAAAAAAATTCACTACATAATACTCTATGTAAGAGAAATTAATTTCTATAGGAATAAAATAACTTGTATGCAACATTTTGCATGTATACTTTTATGTATATTTTTCTGGTGATGGAGTCCATTTGTCGTGATTCACTGTCAAATTAGCTTCTACTTAAGGTGACCCAATGAATGAGAGACTTTATGAGTTCTGGTCATCAAGAACCCCGCCCAAGTCTTGAAAAATCAGGTTCACAGCTCTCATCAAATTCTCAAAGAGACCTGAAACCGCCAAAAGTTAGGAACAATTGATTTAAGTCATTCTCTACTTACTTTTCTGGCAGGAGCCGCAGTAAAAGAGTTATGCTCTCGTGGTGATACTGGCTCTGTAATGAGCATTCTGGGTTCATGATTGGAATGGTTAGCAACAGAGTCTTCCTTTCTTTCTAGAAAGTAGGGGGAAAAACAAAGGTCAAAATAGTTGTGAATATTTTACTACTTTTTTTTATTTATTTGGTAATGTGCTCCTGACGTTTAAACTCTACTTTCTTTCACCTGTGAAAATTAAAAGGTATGCCTATTTGGCTTAAGCAAGGAGGGTAATTATTATACACATGCCTATAAAGTCACTTTTCACAGAGTGAACAAAATGTCATCAGCCTAGAAGGGAAAATATGTGTGGGATCTACTCAGCAGCATATTTCCTAATAATATTTTGTAAGAATTGAGTAACTCAAGTGTTGCCAGTTACTGAATTAATTCATTGAAAAACAGTTATAGCTCTCAACTCAACTTCAAGCACATCTCCATAAAACTCTCTCAATTTCAGCCACGAATGATTTTCAAAACAGCTGTTTTGACTATGTCAAGAGAATCTCATCTTCATGTTACAAGTATCATTTCATATTCCAGAATAAAGTCCGGTGATTCAGAAGGGGCCCCACTTTTACCTAAACCAGTTTTGACTGGACTCAACAATCAAACACAAAAAGCATATTAATCAGATCTTTAGATAACACTAGGTATTAGAGGCTGAGTACTAAGAATACAGGCTCACCTCACTTTTAGGAGCTTTACTTTGGAGTGCTTCATTAATACAGTGCTTCCCAATTATTCAGTACAGTCCCTTTTTGTTACCCACAGTTAGTCTGTTTACAGCATATGTGTACTTTGTGTCTCAGTATCATTCTGGCAATTTTTAAATTATTTATTATTTTTACTTTTTCATCTTTTTTAGGCCTAGCATCATTGTGCACTTAATAAAAGACAGTGTGACTACCTTTTGGGGATTTTTTATGCACTGGCAAGTGAAAAAAAGAATGTGATTCACCTTATGGGTGGTGGTCTGGAACCTAATCCATTGTATTAGTGAGGTATGCCAGCACTAAGTGCTCATGTATTTAATGTCAGGAACTGAGAGCTGCAGGTGATGATACCATTATACAATAAATTCTAGGACAGCAAAGGTAAGGGAGCTACTGATCCTCTTGTGGTCCTCATGCTGAAAATTGAGTCCTTCCCCATATCTAGGTTTTATTTAAGAGAGACAGTAGAAAGTATGCCTGAATCGCAGCATGTATACTTTAAGGCTGTGGCCAAACAAACAATGAATTCTAACCACTGCAACTCATATTATCACCAGCTGCTTTGAATGGACTACGCATGTGCAAACATGCTAAAAGCAAGCCGGCTATTCCTCCCATCCTCTTTACTGCTCCTAAGCAAGGAGACGGAGCAAAAAGGGCTCAGTTCCCAGGACAAAGACTGCTGAAGGTTCTGGCATGGACACATCAATAATGTTATATTTCTGGACAAAGTGACATACATTCACTGACTTATTGACAAGCTTTACACTACTGCATAAAATGCAGTAACTAGGAAGTGGGGGGAAAAAAACCTTGGATGGTCTTAAGGCTCAATGAGGAAGCAAGACACAGATTTCTCTAACCTGAATAAACATGCCTGACTATTTTATCTACTTGTTTAGAGGCTAGTTGATGGCAACAAAGCCTGCATATTCTGAGATTTTTTATTCAGTCTATGACAGTAGACAGTAACTACTTTAAGTAAGATAAGATAGCACTACTGTATTTGCTTTGATGAGTAATTTTAACTGGAGAGATAGCTATTAATAGTACAAAGTACTGGTCTAATTCTGTACTGCAGTGATATATGCTGGAACGTACATTCAGTTTTTAGAATATGATATCTTCTTGTTTATGACCATGGCTGTAATCCCAAAAAATATGCACGGTAGATCTATACACAGCACTTTTCAGGATCGTCCAAAATGTGGGATGTATGGAGGACTGATTTTTCAGATAATTAAGGTATGGATGCACACAAGACTATACATTTTTGTAAAGGAACGTACAAAATCAATGGTTCTCAAAATTTGGTTTTTGAGATGTTTAGAATGTCAGTTCTCAGAAATCTTGACCATCAGTCATGCTGGCTGGGACTTTTAGAAGGTGAAGTCAAAAACATCTGGAGGATAAGCAGTGCAACTTTTTCCAAATATCCAAGATCTATCAATTACAGTGTTAAACTGGCAGCAGTCATTCACAAAGGGGAAGCATTAGGAAACCCAGAATTCTACAATTCATAGAGGTATGAAAAATTTACAAGAAAAAGCTCTTTCGGGAGGACCTCCAAAAGAAGCCTAAAGTAGCAAGCACAGTGACAGTGGACAACAGGAAATATGAACCAAAGCACTATACATTGCAACATTTTATTGCCAGTCTCACCTGCATTCTTAAACAGCAATTTTCAGTGTCTGTATGAACCAATTTCCTCCAAAGTATTTCTGTAAAAGTCATAAAATTTCCAGGCTCCTCCTTATTTTACAAGGCAAAAATCTCAGTTCTGTGTATTACCTGTTTCTTTTTCAGTATCTGACTCTGATGCATCATCTTCCTCAGCTTCTTCATCATCCTCAGAGCTGGAACTACTGGACTCTTTGTTCTCCTCTTCTCTCCCCAAGGATTTCAGAGGGTCTGACTCATAAAGAATCTTCTCTTTGCTGTGGTACAAATGTTGAAAGAGGTGCTAACTAAAATATACTTGAGAGACAGACAATATAAGAATGAGACAGACTATGTCCAGTATCTTTTCTGCAAAGCAATGTTAGTAACTTTCCCTTTAATATTACAATGCACTAGCTCTGATCCATTATCACACTCTTCTAACCATAAAAAGGAAGGTCTAGCTACTGGGAGAAAAGCCTGCTTTTCCAGTTTGTTAATTCTAGCCATTTTCCTTGGAATCATGACAGTGGAGTGGTGAAAATGACTGGACTAGACTACAAAGAGCTCTTGGTTTGGAGGGAAAATGGATACTCTTCAACAGAAGAAGATTTGTAAAAGAATATACAGGATGTCTGATCCCACTGTCTCACATTAACCACTCACCTGATCTCTAGAAGCTAAAGGTTAAGTCACATTTCCTAACAGCATCCTCACTCCTCACTTGGTGTGCAAGTCACACCAAGTTCTACAAGAAATCTATACCATCTACAGTCATCCATCTACCTCTGCAAGTTTCACTTTCATGGATTTAATAATCTATCTGCGAGTTTCTCCAACCCCTCACTTCCCCGCCGCCAGGCACTTCTTTTCTGGGGACATCTTCCTTCTCAGTGGCTCTGATCAGGCTGTGCAGCCCTTTAAAAACACACCTCTGCTCCTCCTCTTCCTCCACCAGCAGCTGCCTGGCCAGCTAAGGATGGCTCACAGCCTGATTTCTCAGCACCACAAACTCTCTCCTGATGTTCTCCACACACCTTGATGATCCTCTGCTTCCTCTACTTTCCCTGACCTGGTTTGGACCCTGGCTGCCCATTCTCCCCACCATGCCTTGGGTCTTTTCCCAAAGACACACACATACATTTTTATACTTGCAATTTTTCCACTTTCATGAGGATCCTGTGTCCCCAATCCTAGCAAATTTGGAGGGCCAACTGTACTTTTGGACTGAGAATCTTACTTTTTGAAGAGTCCACTTTGAAGTTTTCCATTCATGTTGGCTTCAATTAGCTTGTTTCTCGTCTCTTCACTGCGCAGCTGTCAAAAACATTGTTGAAAAGCCAAGAATCAGCAACCACTGCCATAAATATAGGGCCATAACGTTTTATTACCTAGTTCACAGAAATGGCAGAATTGCACCATGTTTAACCGCTTCATTCTCAGTTAAGGCAATGGCCAAAAATAGGACCAAGAAGCTATAAAAGTTATAAACCAATCCCACACACAAAAGAACCATGTATGGTAGACATCTGCTTAGCATTTTTACTTTAAAAGAAGGGCAGAGGGAACAGACCAAAAACACACATGAATCGTAGCACCTTATGGCAAGCTGCTTTTGAAATCTGAGAGTTCCAAAGCAGGCACATTCGGGGGGGAAGGCCAAGGCCTCATTGCATATGCAGACACTAAGCCATACCTAGAGAGCTCTCTGGACTATGAATCTGGTAGATAAAATATGTTTTCTAGAAACAAATACAGCGGTCCACAGCCACCAATCTAGGAACAACACTGCCCAGAATTTGGCATGATGCACCCTGACACTGTGAAATTCTTTGGTCAAGTCATTCAGGAAGATTCACAGGAAAGAGAAAGGAGTGCAAGTGCAAACTGAAAACAAGTCAAAAAGCAATTTTTTTTAAAAAAGCTATCTATATATACCCATCTTGAGGGGCTGCTTGTTTTCTTCAGACAGACGCACTAGCTTTTTGATCTTTTTGAAAAATGTGTTACTGTTGACCTCAGACAACTAAACAATAAGCACTATTCAATGACAACACGTTGTTGCAAAACAGGACCAGCTGCTTACATGGACCTGGACTACAGAAGCATCACAGTTCTTCCATCTTTACTATGGGTTAGTCACTTCTGAGGGCCAACACAGTGTAGTGGTTTGAGCACTGGACCCTGGAGATCAGGGTTTGATTCCCTGCTTGGCCATGGAAACCCACTGGGTGACTTTGGGCACATCATACACTCTCAGACCCAGAAAATCCTGGGAGAGGTTCACCTTAGGGTCACCATAATTCAGAAATGATTTGAAGGCACGCAACAACAACTAAGTCATTTCTGCTCACTGTTAACAAACTCAGAGGGTAGAAGGAAAATCTAAGGCCTGTAAGTCATTAAGCTTTCTCTTCCCCCAGACTTCCCCGGGCCAATTTTTCTCTGCTTCTTCCCTTTCCTTGTTGCTATATTCTTACTTTAAGCCTGGGCTCAAAATTATCTGCTGTTCTTTTCATGCAGCACTTTCAATATTGAGAGATACGTCAGTCATTAATTAAACAGATTAGTGCATCCATGGACAATTCATGGTAAAGAGCACCTTCATAAGAATTACAAATTTAGCATGGAGACACATTTGCACCAAAGATAGAACTGGATAATACTCAAAGAGTTATTGGAGACATGCTACCTCTTTCCCTAGTAGTAGCCTTCTCATATTTATTACAAAACTATCCTGAGGACAAATGGAAGCAAAAATGTTTATATTATTCTTAAGCTGAGCAAAGTATTCTGTTCTTCTTATTTGCCATCAGCTCACAGTGATCTTAAGAATAAGAGTACTCCAACAGCCCCTGTTATCAACAGCTCTGGCTAGGTCATGCAGATTCAAGACCATAACTTCCTTTAGTTATGCATTCCATCCATAATGTGGTTTTCCTCTTTTCTCACTGCCTTCAACTTTATTGTCTTTTTGAATGAGTCATACTGTCTCATGATATGTCCAAAGCATGACAGCCTCAGCTTAGTCATTTTGGCTTCTAGTGAGAGTTCAAGCTTGATTTGAAAAACATATTAATTAATTGGAGAAATTAATTTGAGAAAATTAGGATATCCTCTTAAGCTACATCCTGCACTTCAATTCACGAGGGTTTCGTTAGGAAAAAAATAACACAGTGTCATAGAAAGTTCAGGATCTGAGACAACTTCAGAATGTTGGTCTGAGCTAATGGATTTTATTAGGGAAAACCTAGTAGTAACATCTTCTGATCAGAACTGGTCATATCATGATCCCTAGATTATGTCTTATAACCATTCCGATCTTGATTTAGATTCTATCTTATAACCTAAATTTGACCTTGTATATAAAAAAGGCAGAGATATGGAGAACTGACCAGACCAGAGACACTATTAGTTCAGAAAAGACCTGTCACTTAAATCACACTCATCAAGCCAAAGCAGGATCAGGGGTGTTCCAAGAGGCATCCAAGAAAGATCATAAACTACAGATGGCCTGACGGATAGGCTGGTGACAGCAGACATCAGCCAAGGCATCAAGGATCTTGCCAGGCACATTTTCTTAGTATCAAAAACAGTACAAATTGAGCTGTAAATCAGCAGTTTGCCATATTATTCCCCCATCAGAAAACTGAAAAGAAATTAGTCTGGTAAAGAGAAAACATGATATGATTTATGTATCTATAAAGGTAATCTTATGTTTTTTATGAAACCATGTTATGTACTCAACTTTTATCTTCTAAGCCCTTTATATTTTGTACTACAAGTCATATTGCAAAGGAGCAGTAAAGAATCCATATTTGTGAGATGTCTCATGTTCAATAATAATTTCTGTACATGTACATCATTTATTTGGCAAATTATTTTATCTTTCTAAAATTAAATTCTCTTCTTCAATTCATAAGGATTTCTACGGACCCACCAGAAACATAGAAAGCAGAAAACAACATAGTACAAGTAATAGTTTCTGTCACCAATAGTGTTAAGTTCCAAGAGATTTCGGGGTACCGTTAAAGGCTGGCAAATGCAACAGCATATCTGAAGGTTCTGAGCCTGGACATTTTTGTCACAATGACAGATGGCATGATTGAAATCGATGTGTTTCTCGTTAATTAAAACAAAAACAAAACAGCCATGTTTTATAGCTAGATCACCATACCTTTTAGACAAAATGTATTGATTTTTGTGTGCCAACACAGAAATTATCTACATCACTGTTGTTTTGTTAATTGCAATGGTTTAGCAAACTATTTTATAAAGGGAAAAAGAAAAACCATACGCAAAACATGACATCCTTATGGGGAAAAGAATGACACAAGATTCATTATGGACTGTCTGTAAGGACTGCTGCAATAGTGGCTTGACAAATATATTTAGCAACCGAAAACAGCAGCTTTAGTGGTCATATGAAACCTCACAATTCTGCCTTAAGTACACACTGTTTTGCGTTGCGCAGCATGTCCACCTCTGCTGCAGAAACAACCTCAGCTCACCTGTGCAACTTCTCATTTTTGAAACATTCATTTAGCAACGTTTAGTTAAGCATGTACAGACACTGGAGCTTCATCTGCGAATTCAGACAGCTCAGTTAAATGGCTTATATCTCAGCTTTCCTCCCATGAATGGAATTGAGTTACCATAATAGTGTTCTATTTATTATATACATAGAAGACATTTTCTGCTACTATAGATTTCTGCATTATTTGTATTATGTTAAGTAGTTGCATGGGTGAGATACTTAACATCTTATAAACAATCATAAGAAGACTGGCGCTTAGTTTCATTCCAGTTGGTGAGTACTCACGTCAGAGATCTTAACCAGTTAAAAAGAATGTTTTGAAACTCACCATATTTTGTTTTTTCTGCAGCATCTCTAAGTGTTCAACCAATCCTTCATCAGCAACATCAAATGGTGTCTGACCCTAATGGCATGAGCAATGAAAAAACAGAAGCACTATGCATCATAAGCATTTCGCATTATGAAAGGAAGATCCATTGAGTTTATGAAATATAATTTCAAACTTACTATTAACTACTTCAGTATTTGCAAAAACCTTAAAAGCAATTTCATCATCTGCTCAGCTTTATTTGAAAACTTTTTTTAGTTGCCAATTTAGCATTTTGTTAATATACAGACTGATCACTGGCTGATCATTGTCGTTAGATCAGCTAAACAGAGGAAGACGGAAATAAAATGACGATTACGTACCGAACTTCATACATACAGGGAAATGTCTCAGAATATTTTGCAATTTAAGTTCCCATACAAAATATTTATCACAGCAGCAGTAACAAAAGTGTGTATTATATCAGATTGAGCTGGTCGATACAAATAGAAAATGCAATCCTTCCCTCTTTTTCTGTTAATAACTGTTTTCCATCTCCCAATAGCATTTTTGTATGTTTGTCATTCTTATATTTGGGTCTTTCTCCTCAAGGCAACTTGAAGAAACTCACAGAAATACCTATCATCATATAGAATCATATAATTATAGATATGTCATAAAATACAACGAGAACTCCACGGATGTATAGCTAAAAAGATTATAGTAGAAATAAGTACAAAAATAGTTCCCAATAAGACTAATTAACAAATAAACAATATTTACAAATATTTTCAAATACTTCTTGTAAAACAGAAATATTTAGGTTAACATTGACAGGCCATGAGTTTTGGGTGAGGACAACTGAAACCCACTTGTAAGAGAGTGGCAGTAAACTGGAAACAACCACAGAGAGGGTCCTGCTGATACCAATGCCAACCTGTGGACTTACCTATTGATGGCCTATCACCTGGGCGACTCTTTCAGATATAACAGGCAACATGGGATTTATCAGGAAAGGAAAGGTGCTACTTTAGGTATTTAGGACATAGGCTTTACAAGGCTTTCTAAACCAACAACAAAACCTCGAAATGGGTCTGCTGGCACACCACCAACAAAAGCAGACTTCTTATGAGTGGTACATTCTTGCCTCACTGTCTGTATTAGTTGCAGTATCTGGACTGCTTTCATGGGCAACCCAACATAAAATCCACTACAATTATCCAACAGAGAAATAATTGAATCATGGATTACCATGCCTATGCTATCTTGATCTAGGAACAGCCACAGGTGGGCATAATCACCTCTTGCCAATAAGCAAAGATTCCCATTGTGTGAGGCACAAAGACCACAAAGAAGAATTAAGGGGTACTACCTAACTATGCATCTTTCCTTTAGGAAGAAGGCTGTTTTGCTTAAAACCTTCTAAGTCCTGGGTCTAAGAAACATCTATCCACAACAACTCCATCTTGTCAGAATTTCCTCTCAGGTTTACTGGTGCTAACATATCACTGCATCCAGGCATACATCCTTCTTAACGACTGCATCTGCACAACACATTGAAAACCAGATCCCTCTTAATTAGGGCTTGCAAATCAACTTTAAAAGCCTTACTATCATGACTGCAGCTGATCATGGTTGCAACAGGTGCAGAAATTTTTTTTAATGGTGGTGAGGTTCATTTGGGAATAGTCGGGGAAACATGTTTCAAGCAACAAAAGGGACTGACGAAAGGAGTTCCCAAGACTGTGAACTTCTGATCTTTCATCTATGGTCAGAATTTCATGAACCATTCTATCAAAGATTATACAAGATCCAACAGGATCCTGGGCATACAATTACTTATGCTAATAGTCATATGAAGAGATTGTCAGTCAAGTCAAAACACAGCCTTCAAGTGACCCCATTGCAAAATCAGTGTGGTACAGATCCAAAACTCAAACACATGCTGGTAAAAATGCTCTGACTTCTATAGAATCTGGGATTCTCCTCCACAAGTGTTCCCAAAAATGGAAAGACAGAGGTTGGTTAGGGAACTTTTGAGAAGTAGGATGTGACACTGTTTGCCTTACCATAAGACATGGCTAAGCTAACAAAGGGCCCAGATTCCCTAAGCATATGTGACCAGCCAAAATTAGCACATTTATAGTTGTGGATTATCTACGTCCCAAACAAAACCTCTTACAACAGGGATAAATACTAACTGAAAAACAAGACTGGAGATTGACACTCAATTTTTAATTAACAGATCAAAGTCAAACTTACTATGTAGAACTTACATCTGCAAATTACATAGTAAGTTCAATGTAACATGCTAGAATGTAAATCCACTCAAACCTGGATCACTAAGCTGCTCCCTATACGTAATAAAAAAAGAAAGAAAGAACAGCGACTAGCACGTACTAACGCTAGCTCAAAGTATACACTAACATTTATAATTCTCACCTTTAATTAGACAATCTGCATACCCTCAAGTTCTGTTAATATACTAAGAAACTGTTTTGTTTGTAAGTAAAGAGAGCAGACAGCGTTCTCTCTTACATCCCCCCCAGTAGCCTTTTACAGAAGTGAACTTAATGCAAACTCCCATTTTAACACTTGTGTCAAAAACATTTCAACTGCTCTGCTGTCAACTGAAAAATAAGCATAAATGCAGCCTTCCTGGCTACTGAATAAAGCTGAGCCACAGGCAAGAATCAAATATATGCAAATACATAGCACTTTTAGCTTGCCAAGAAACACAGCCAGAATTTCTAAAAGGAAGCTGTTCATAAAGGAACTGAAAGGGTTCATTTGTTTGTCTGTATGTTTCTGATACCAAGGCCCACTAACCAGCTTGTTCCTGATGTCCATGTCACAGAGTGCTTCAGCCAGGATAGAGCAAGCTTCCTTTACTCCCCAATGTGCAGCAGCATGGAGTGGGGTCCAGCCATCATTATCCTGGACATTTACATCAAACCCAGCTTGGATCAACAGCCTGAGGAAAACAAGTGAGCGAAAATGGCAGCACATCAGTCTTGCAAGCTAACAGCCACTGTAATCAGCCACTTTGTGAAAAAAGCATGCTCCATGATGGATACTAGTATAGTAAAGCAGATAGCTCATGGCAGTGAAAGGATATCAGATTTAAAACAAACGTTTAAAACAACTTCTACAGAATGCAAGTGGTAACAGTGACCAGACCCTTACAAAGCAAATAATTGGAAATATCTGAGTCAGAAGGAAACCTACTAAGAAAAGGTAGAAGGTGTGGCAATGGCATTCTCCAGTACATTAAACCAACATATTCATCTCCCTTGGCATAAAAACTGAAATATTAATTGTATACAATTTAATTTTTCAAATTCTCTCTCACTTCATCTCTCCTCATTGTTCTAGTATGGCATTTCTTTTTTCTCAAACATGTTCTATATGGTAAAATAAGAGGGAGGCATCTTAATCCTCCTATACCATTTTAGAGACAGGACAGAAGGGCTAAATGGGCAAACACTGGGCTATGCTCTAAATGGCAACTAAAGCTGCTTCCCTCTTATGGTCCAACCAGGGAGTATCAATCCTACAGCTTTTCCACTTGTGTGATACTGCAATTAAAGAGAAAGCACAATGTTCTTACTTGGGATCATACAGTTGATCACTTCCACAATCCTCACTTACCTTGGAGAAGAAATAAAATCTCAGTGAACGTTTGGGACAGATTTTAAAGCAGGAAAATAAAGGACAAACATTACTTGAACTTTATCTAAAATTAGAAAGCAGGTTTGTCCTTTGCATGACAGGCATTGCTTTTTACTTTCAGTTTAAGAGGCTGGGTCCAGGCTTAGGCTTCAATGCTATACAGATTTACATAATGGAAAAAAGTCTCTCTGAACTCAGACTACAGGACATATACAGGATTGTAGTGAAAATTAACTGCAAGGTGAATTTAAATCACAGTGATATCAATGGGAACTAAGTGAAGTTGTGACTAACGTGTCTTATTAATTTCAACAGAAGTTTAACCAAGTTATTCTGGATCAACCATTGTTTTAAAGAAAAAGCAATGTGATACAGTGGTTAAACTGCTGAATTGGGGCCCGGGAGTTCCATGGAGAAATCCCCACTCAGTCATGAAAATCACTGGTCTAGTCTCTTCTCTCAGCCTAACTTACCTCACAGGATCATTATGGGGATAAAATGGTAAAGAGGAAAGTATGCTGACTTGAATTTACTAGAGAAAAAGCAGTATATAGATGTGAAACTACAATAAGATTTGCTTTAACATCATAACTTCATACATTAACACACAATCTCTTAATTAAAAAAAAGAGCTCTTAATATGAAATGCAACATGCCATATTCAAAAGATTCTGGGATTGTTTCAGTTCCATTCTCACTGGAAGCCTGGTGGAACCCTAAATGCCCCAGGATACAATACAAACCTGAATCATAGGACTGTATTTGCTAAAACATAAGTACTGGTGACACAATAACTATAAGTCTATAATAATCTCTGTAGACACCAATGGGAAGTATGAAAATATCAAGCTAGCAATGATCTGCTTGCTAAAGAACAGCAGTACTTTAAAAATGGGAATGTAAGCTTTTGAAAATAACACTCTCTAAAATGTTCTGGTCAACAGTAAGTGAAGACATGCCTTAGAAAAGCAACATAAAAAAGACAAATACTACAATTATGTTAACTGATATTTTCTCCCTGGTAGATAAAACAGGCAAATTTCAGTGCTCGCTTCGGCAGCACATATACAAAAAATAGGCAAATTTCATATTTAAACATGTATAATCAATGCTGATAGCAGCTAAGCATCTATAGTATAATTAAGCTCCATTACTAGGATTGGAGCAGCTATCTTAGCCTTTAGGGCAAAAAAGAAAAAGAAAAGAAAAGAAAAGGAAATGAAGGTCTGCACATTATTCCAACACCGCCATTAGACTGTATGTTTTTAACCTTGGCTGCAAACAACACTGTTCTCCCTCCACATTCGCGGGTTGGGCTCTTGCAAATTTGATTATTCGCGAGACACCTATGCCTACCCCCATTCCCCTCCTTCCACTCCTTTGCCTCTGCCCTCATGCTGAGAACTCACACAGAGGCAAAAGGCAAGGCCATGCAGGGGAGAGACACGTGCACACACATGCTTTCCTTCACCCCTCTGCAGATCTCCCCTCCCATTCTTTTGCCTCTGCCTCAGTGCTGAAAAATTGCACAGAGGCAAAAGGTAAGGCATCAGGGACGAGATGAGCGAGAGATGCACGTGCTTTCCTTCACCCCTCTGGAACTCCCCTCCCCACTCCCTTGCCTTTGGCCAGGGCACGAAGAAGGAAGGATCCCACACCAGAGCCCCAGAAAGGAGAGTGATCGCATAAGAGGAGCGATTCATGATTTTTACCCTTTTGTGAGGGTTTTGTGCCCCAAACCCTCATGAATGTGGAGGGGCCACTGTACATTGTAAGAAATAGAAAACTATATAAAAATGGTTCAAAAGCTAACTTTCAGAAAATTCTAGACAACTTTACTTACAAAAGCAAAGTAGTCATAAATGATTGGAATATACCATCTGCATCATGTTTACAGGGCTGGCTGCATATAATATAGATAATACAACTACAGATAATACAACACAATATCACGTTAAATATTACAAAGTCCACTGCCCCTCAATTATCACTTCTTGAAAGTCCCAACCAGAAACTCGCAGGACTCAATAATTATAGCATCAATTATGAAAAGGGCAAGAGGTTCAAGCAAACAAAACAGGATCAGTACCTCATCACCTCACAGTAGCCTTTAGCTGCAGCTACATGGAGAGCAGTAGCACCAGTTCGGGGCTGTCTTCTATCTTCAATTTTCCCTCTGTTTAGCCATTGCCGTGCATCTTGCAGCATTTGTTGCTCTTCTGCTTTTCTGGCCTGATCAAGATCTGCCCCTGGAGAAAAAGACCACAGGTGTAGAAAACAAAACAAAACAACAACAAAAAACTTCAAGGCAGGACAAGAAGGATACAGATAAGACACAGTCAACAAATGAGCCTCAGTGATTAATATCCAGATGACCTTTAAAAATGAAACAAAAAAAATCTTTTGTTTTGAAACTACAACTTTCCCCAGAGACATTATGATCACTTTGTCCAATTATACTCAACAGATATAGATATATATATGGACTGTTCCTGTTAAGCTATATACTGTCAAGGTAGTTATATTCTTGACAGATACGGCTATGCAGGTGGCCTGCCCCTGTTCATGCCTAAACAGATATCCAACTGAATTACTCCCACGTACACGCGCACAGAGCCAGTGTGGTGTACTAGTCTGAGTGCTGGAATATGACTCAGCAGACAAGGGTCTGAACCCCTGCTCAGCCATGGAAACCTACTGGGTGACCTCAGGCAAGTGTCACACTCTCTGCCTCAGAGGGAGGCAAAGGCAAACTCCCTCTGAAGAAATCTTGCTAGGAAAGAAACCCGTGATAGGTTCACCTTAGGATCACCATAAGTTGGAAACAACTTGAACAACAACAATGGCATCCGCACATGAATGCAACATTATCTGGCTGATTCAATGAAGTGACTTTGATTACAAAAATTAAAGATAAGAGAGTACAGGGTAGGAAGGGAGTCAGGGGAAGAACAACACTACTCATTAACTGGATTACTCTTCAGTGTTAACATCATGCATGCACAAGGAACATATGCAATAAATTAAATCAATGGCAGTAACTTCAAGCGAAACACACTTGGTAGAAATCCCAGTAGACCAGAACTCAAAGATTTCCTTAACCAGGAAATTAGCTTTATTTTAACATACACAAGAAAATAACAGCCCTGCCAATCAAATCAAGGGGTCTCTCTATATGCACAGTGGCAAATGAGGTATTTCAGTTGAGATGTTTCCAGGAAACTTTCAAGCATAGCATGAAAGCAAGAAACCTCTCTTGCCATTTAACCTGAGAAAATAATATTCAGAAGTAATCTCTCCTTGGAGAGCCAGCATGGTGTTGTGGTTTGAGTACTGTACTAAGACTCTGGGAGACCAGGGTTCAAATTCCTGCTCAACCATGGAAACCCACTGAATGACCCTGGGCAAGTCACACACTCTCAGCTTTAGAAGAAGGCAATGCCAAACATCCTCTGAATAGATCTTGTCAAAAACATAACAAAACTCCGTGATAGTGTTGCCATGAGTCAGTCATTTGGTGACATAACAAAATCAACAACTCACCCCTTGAAGCTACATAAACCAATAATTACTGCTACATCTTTTGGCAACCAGTTTCATAAGTTAATGATGCAATGTGCGAAGAACTACTTTCTTTTGTACTTCACCTACTGCCAATTAATTTAATTGTACGACATCACTTCTCATGCTGTTTCACTGTCCATTTTCTCCATATTGTTAAGGTATTTTTACTGTAATACACTTTTTAGTTTCACACAGTTCAACTGAATCTCACCCGAACTTAATTGTCTGTTCAGTTAGTTTCAAAAGGGTTTTTCCCTCCAGCTTTTCAATTTCTTTGGATTTGGATTTGGATTCAATTTCTTTGCTACCTTGACAAATTTTGCATTATCTTGAAGCCATAGTTAGTTCAGTCCGTGGATATTGAAACTGTGGATATGGAGGGCCAACTGTACAGTCAACGCTCCACATTCGCTAATTACTCCCACGTAAAAAAGTATGATCACCATATTCAGCCCACCGTGGATTCCTTTGAGGCATCAGGGTTCCTTCACAAGGCAGAAGTGGGTGGCTGATGGGTGTTATTGCTACCTCCACTGCTGTCCTGCACCATTTTTAATAGGGACTTACAAGCCTTGTTTGTAGTTTCTCAGTCTCACGAGGCTTGCAGCTCCTATTAAAAATGGCATAGGGAGGCAGCAGAGGTGACAGCAAATAATCCGTGAATAATCAGATCTGCAAAAGTGAAACCCAAAAAATGTGGAGGGCTGACTGTAGTTAAATAATGCCAATCCCAGCTGAAATTATCAAGGAACTTACTTCCTGCTTTCTACAATCAACAAATTTCATTTACTTCTACTCTTCTTTCTGCGCTGCCAACTGCTGATCAAAAGATGAGTTCCCTTGCATTCTAAGTTTACTCAGGAGCCTTTGGTGAGGGATTTTTGTGTTAAGGTTTTTGGATATCTGAGATTATCCCTATCTACATTTGCTGACATTCACAAGGATTCCATAAGGTTGATGATGTAAGACTTCCTTCTGAAGTAACAGCTGATTCTCCCTCAATAAGGTTTGTTCTTAAAGATAGAATACACGAGCCCAGACCATCTTACACTTAAAACATGTCTAGACAGCAAGCCTCATATAACAAAAAACAAAAGTTTAGTAAAAAATATGAAATCTAATGGCAGCATGTAGCCTGAGTAATGGCACTTGATTGGCCCTCACAAATATAAATTTAATAAAAGGTTTACATTTAATCCAGATGACTGAAATGCTATACTCCTAACTATCTAGCTTTGTGTACTTCTTGCATTCAGTTCCACAACCTGACTGTACTGCAGAACTACTGGAATAGCTAATCTCTTCATGATAGGGAGAACTCTGTAAATTCTAAAGAGTGGCTATTCATCTTCTCTTGTTAATATGAAATTTGAAACTACTGCATCTTAAGCCTGAGACCATTCTGATGGTGACCCATCTGTTGGTAAGACTGAGTTATGCTCCCCTGGTCATATTGGGCTAAGGTCTCAGGTATATATATCTGCTGAAAATACAAGATGTGACAGTGAAATCCTCCCCCACTCACTTGTGTAGTGAAGGCTGAAAAATAAAACCAAATTCTGAACATGGGATTAGCTGGGATCTTTCACGTAAGGAGTCTGAATTTGCCTCCTTGAAGAATCCTTGTGGGAGTAAAGTTGGAGAGCAGAATTACTCAGTTCTTTACATAGTCTGGGAAAGAGGAAACACTGAATGAACAGATAGAGCTAATCTGAGTTATTGTAGGATAGACCCACAGTGGGTCAGATAATACTGGATTGGTCAGTTGACTTAAGAGAAGCCGTACAAGAGCTTGTAAATTCAAGAGCTTCAATTAATTTAGCAGAAGAATTAGCTCTGGTAGAGATTTATAATTCTGTAACAAACTCACGACAGGAGGAAGCTCTAGCCCAGCTAAATGTGGATGATATGAATTTGCCTACTAGTCACCCAAGGCCATCTTCTTTGGCCAGGTTCCCTTTTCAAGACAAAAGGAAGTGGTATTTGATGATATTTAAAAGCTGCTACTGTAAATGATCTGAGGAAACAATGCTCCTCTTTCTAACACCCTACTACTTAAGTGGCAGACTCCAGCAGTCATCTCCTGAAACCAATGTTAGAGTTCTGACTGGGTTTGCTTATTGACAGCAGTGGATGAATACATATTGCATTACTACAGTCTGGGATGATATACACTTTTTAAACACATACTTTATATAACCATATGTTTTTAAAGAATTATAGGTGAATGGGACAGTTCCTTAGGGCTAAGATAACCTGGGTATGAAGGAAAACAAGCTAGCAATCCAATTGCACCTCCAAAGTTGCCACAATACTGTTACCATTCTGATTCATTTTACAGAAAGTTTTGGAAGAACTCCATGTAAAGTTGTTTCCAACTGAACTGAACAAAATCTCAGATTTGTATTTTTGGACATTTAAATTTTCTGAAGTCATTTGAAATTAAAAACAATGTTTGCAAAATCATTTAAAAGGCAGTAAGTGTATCACAGAAGTCCACCCAATCCACTCCAGTTGAATGCTACAAACATTCTGAACCCAACTCCAATAGGCAGATGCCTACAACACCAACACCACCAATTAAGCATTGCAGCTAGTAGGCAGAGCTAAATTGGTTTTGTTTCCAAGGGAACACAGTAACACATTCAGAAAGGACTGCACTTTCCACAGCAGCTCCTTGTGTGGCTTCTAGGCAACCTTCCACATTTCTCAATTTATAAGTGCCTGATCACCAAACTGCCAAAAACAAAACAAATGCAGAAAATTCTCTTGATACGGTGTCTATGGACCCACCATTTGTAAAAAATTGATCATGCAGATATAGAGTAAAAGTGAAGCAATACATCAGTCCTTCTATAGGTGCCTATCAGCAAATAATGCTTCACCTCTTCAACAGATATTCAGGATGCCTGTACAGAAAGACTGAGCTGGTACGGTCACAACATTAGTGTCAAAAATAACCAGAAGGAGCAAAAAGAGAGTGTGATGACAGCATGATGGCTTGAAGCTGTGTAAATACTTAAAAGAGAAGTATTTCTTAGGCTTGTTCACACATAAAGGGCCACCCCATACAAATCATTCTATGTAGATCACAAAATCTCCCCACCCTAACCCACCCTGCACAAACTTACTTTAAAAAGGTGGCTTTATTGATGAAGCCTGTTGGTAAGTGCCAATAGAAATAAAGTAAAGTGACAGAATCTCAAATCGTATTTTGGCATTTAGCATAGACAAAATCCAAAACAAAAGCAGCCTGGATTAAACCGGAAGAGAATGCAATAAATATACAATGGGAGAGATGGTCATTTTCATATTTTCAAAATGTTAAATTTCCTTTGTATATGGCCTTAATCACAATATGTAGGAAAAAAGTCTACATTTTATAAACAAGTTAATTGTACTTCATGGTATATATCACTATTCCTAATATTCTGTGAGGAATGATATTCTACTCTGCTTTTGTTAAGAAAAGCATGTGCTTTTTCTTGAAAGATTCAAACAAAAGCAGCAAGTACAAAACCATGCATTTGCCTCACCTTGTTTTTTCACTTGTTCCAAGAGCAGATCTTTCATGGCTGCTTCCTCTGCAAGATCAGATGGGACTTCACCTTCACTGTTCACAGCAGCTACATTGGCCCCATGATTTATCAAGTACCTACATGAATAAGAGCCAAGTAATACTCAATTTCAGAGCAAAGTTGCAATATTCGCAATTTAAGTTTGAAACTAAATAGTAATACAGCCAGCGTGGTGTACTGGTCCAAGCATTGGACTACTGACTCTAAATACAAGGGTATGAACCATGCTCAGCCATGAAAACTTACTAGGTGACCTTGGGCAAATTTTCTCAACTTCAGAGGCAGGCAAAGGCAAACCCCCTTTCAACAAATCTTGCCAAGAAAATCTTGTGTTAAGTTCGCCTTAGGGTTGCCATATTTTATTTTAAAATGCAATTTATTTCTCAATATGTATGTCTGATTCACAACTCTTTATGTAAAGAAAATCTATTCAAAGAGCTGGCCTCATATTCTTACAGTCTAGTTAATGCTTTCAAATTTGAAATCAAAATTCTCTTTTTAATGTCTACATTGTCTATGCCTGTCTACTCAGATGTAAGCCCTGATGAATTCAGAGAAATATACTTCTAGGTAGATGCAAACAGGATTTCAGCCAGTTAATTTCCCAGCAAATTACCTGAAATCTAAAACTTGCCTTCCACATCCCTGAATACAAAAGTAAAAAATCAGATAAAAACTTTTTGACTATAGGCTTACATTTTGCCCTTAAAAACAACATTGAAGAGGGGCAAGTCTAAGACTTAGAAGAAAAAAAAAGACTTGGGACTAACTCCAGTTGTAAGTCCCAACCAGAGTATACCTACTAAATCATGTTGATTTACAGCTTTTATGTAAGTTCCATTGATTCAATAGGTCTACACTACCTGGGGCTAAATTTAAGCTAGCATTTTTATAATAGACTTGGGAATTAGATGAACATTTTATTAATTCTGATCAGGTACAAGCCTCATATAGTCCTGCTGTCAGGAGTATAGCTCAGCTGGAACACCACAGTAGCTCCTGTTCTCTGGCTCTATCTATTATACTGCTTCCCATGCTGACTATATGATCACAACACCACAGCAAATGGAACTTTCAAACACTGCATTGCAGTACTATCAAATAATCAAAGAAAGTTCCCTGTAGCCTATAGAGGGTTCCCGTAGGTCCAATTAAAGAGTTCATGGCTCCATATTCAAGATACATAGTTCTACCCAAATGATTTCCATGTTGTTTTTCCTACAAGCTTGCTTCCAAAGGGTTGTGGCAACAGGTACCTAATACCAAAAGATACCAATTACATGGGACAAGGTTGTATTATGGATTTGCCTGTGCATTGCTAATCATCACCTTAATGTCAAATCCAAAAAGAAGTACTGAGCCATACTAGGTTCATAGTACTACTCTGGAGTAACAACTTCATGCTAGTACAAAGGTTACACATCAAAATTTACAAATGGACAGACCACAAAGTACTGAGCACAACATTCTTTTACCACTACAAATAATATAATATTCATCTTTTGTTTCTTATTAATGTCTCAGAGGGTCTAAGTCAGTAATTGCTTATTGCAAAGAAACTTTAGTTAATTTACAGTGTATCTAGCTTACAGACTCCTTTTCACTATAAAAAACAAGGCACTTTGACAAAGCAGAACCAACAGAGTAAAATCAACAATAAAGCATGTAATGAGGAACCCAAGATTAGTGCTCAGGAATGCTTGACTGACTGGAAGAGCATCTATACCACAGGAAGATCCTCCCACAATCTGGTAACATCATGGAGAAGGCCTGAGTCACTGTAAGATATATCTCTGCTAAATGTGGCATAACTTCATGGGTTTCCTTCAACAAACTCCTTGAATAAGCTGGTCTGTTTGTTCTTGTTGTGTGCCTTCAAGTCATTTCCGACTTATGGTGACTTCAAGGTGAACCTATCCTGTGTGTTCCAGGCAAGATTTGTTCAGAGGGATGTTGCCTTTGTCTTTCTCTGAGGCTGAGACAGTGTAACTTGCCCAAGGTCACCCAGTGGATTTCCATGGCTGAGTGGGGATTCAAACTCTGGTCTCCAGAGTGGTAGTCCATTACTCAAACCACTATACTACGCTGGCTCTCACGTTGGTCTAAACAGGAGGAATTTTCTCAGATAGTTCAATTACAAGCCTTACAGGGCCTTTCAAGTCCACAACAGAACCTTAAATCAGCTTGATAGGAAATAGGCAGCCAATGCAATTTCTTCAGCATTGTTCCAGTTAAGTATATTACAGTATATTACACTAAGCATGTTGGCCACTGTATTCTACAAAAGATACAACTTCAAAAACACCACTTAGGACAACCTCACATGGAGTGCAATGCAGTAAAATCTAGTCTAGAGGTCACTAATGCTTGATTCCCTGCAGTTAACCTATCTCAGCTGGAGCTAGCAGAAGATGCTCTTAGCCACCAAAGCCACCTGCACCTCCAGCAACAAAGGTGAATCAAAGAGAACATCCAAACTGTAAAACTGCTCCTTCAAGTAAAATGTTACCTCACAGTTAGACAAACTATGAACTTCAGGACCTAAGAAATGCTCACTGATAGGGCTTCCATTTAGATAGTGTATAGCTCCAGTTCAATAGTCCTCACCCGGCCCAGTACTTTCAGACACCAGTTTAGAAAAGTCCACAACTAAATCAGAAATAAGAGAGAAGGAGAAAAAGCCAACGTCATAGAAACCTCCAGTCCAGGATGATCCAGGAAGATATTACGGTCAGTAGCATCAAAGGCAGCCAACAGAATAATATCCTTCCTATTTCTCTCTCTCTAAAAATTCAATCTCTTTTAATTAATTTTATTGTGATTACATCGTATAAAACAACATTTCTCATTGTACATTTTACCGAACTATTACCGCTATCTAAAAATTCAATCTCAAAACCAGCATGGAATAATCTGTTTACTCTAGGGGAGCCTGCAACTGAAATACAACTCTCAAGTCCTTTGCCTCAAAAGGGGCCAACCACAATTAGTTAGCAGTTCTCTAAAACCTCTGAGTCTGAAGCATAGTGATTCAGAAGCAAACACGCAACCATTTGCTCACATAAGATGACAGGATATTTTATACAATGACATTTTTACCACAACCTAGATAGACCCAACACTACCCCAACAATGGGCAGAGGGCAGTCACACAGCTTCAAACAACCTGTCCATATTCTCCAGCTACAATAGCTGAAATCAATTTGACAAAACTGGGTCAGACAGTTTCTCATATGTTTCTATACTTCGGAATTGTACTGCTTCAACAATGACATATTCAAAGTTCTAGCAAACTCAGCCCAGTGAGTCATTGAGGTTCTAGTACTCCATTTGCTATGTTTAATGTAAATAAGCCACAACACTCCCCCACAAAGGGCTACCAGATGGCTAGAACATCACCATGAAATGGGTGCATGTTCAGTCATCTTTGTCATGGAGATCATTAAGTTCTAAATCAGCTCGCTAAAAGTAACCTCAGCATGCATAGCAGAGTCCTCCAGAACTATCCTGGATTTTTTCAACTTCATACATGCAGCCACTTCAGTCTGCTCAGTCAGGAAACAGCTGGGCAGCAAGCAGGGTGGTAGGAAGCAACATCCACAACCCATCTCAGTAGCCTAGCCTCAGAATGAAGAAGCTTCCTGGCAACTGGATGGTGGATGAGTGGATTACATTCACTCCCCATCTCGGCAGTCTTCCAGTCTGGATTGATGCTACACTGACTACTTGGTAAGGAAAGCTGAATGAAATCTATTTCATTCAATTAGACCATCTACATCATCATTCATCAACTTTCTTCACACAAAAAGGAAATATACATACTCAGGCACTGTGGCTACATTTTGCACGGTCACTTAACCGGGTACTGAATTTTAAGTCAGTAATTTTCCAATTATTCCCTCCAAAGTGAGGACGAATCAAATAGACTACTTTCAGTTCCTTTTCTGGGAGAAAGGCAGGCAGAAAGGCAGACTAATCACTCAATCAATATATATACAGAAATAATGTGTGCGTGTACGTATGTATGTATGTATCATTTCTAATATCCAGGTCATACTGAAATTCACTCACTCTGCTATGTTCAGATAGCCACAAGATGCAACCGCATGAAGTGGGGTCCAGCCCTCGTTATCCTGCTGATTTACATTGGCTCCATATTCTACCAGAAACTTTACCATGTCCAGGTTCTCATCTATACAGGCCTTAGAAGAAAGAAGGGAAGCAGGGAAGGAAGAGAAAGACAAGGATGTTAAAATTAGCAAACTACCATCAGTTTCAATTTTAACAGCTGTAAATGATACCAGGCTTCACTCCCATATTGAACCTGTCTATCTTTCAGCTCCCTCTGACATCTACATAAGACTTCACCACCACCACCACCACCCACTAGCTGGGGGTTGAACAGATTGTAAAGTGATCTTTTGGCATTCATTTTAGGAATGGCATCAAATTCCACAGCACAAGGAAAGGTTTGGAACATGCTGTTCCAGGAAAGCTTCAATGAAAGAGATTGTGTCAGGACACTCAATGGAATGACATATGGTGGGAATCAAAGCAGTGAATCCCAAGCATGAAATGCTGGGATATTTTGACTCAAATCAGAACACAAACACAAATCAGAACAATTACATACTGGGCATTTATCTTTGCAAATGAAGCCACAGAAGAAGCTGGATTTTGAACTGAGAACTTACCATGTGATTCATCCTTATTTATTTTCTTTCAAATATCCCATTAACTGACTGAAAATAAAACATTTTATTTGTTGCCCTAGCTTAACCAGTCCTGTTATCTTGAGAATTTTGATTATAATAAATGAAAGAAATTAAATGAAACATACAATAATCTATTTGCTTTAGGCACATCAATACTTTGGAAACGGAGTCTGTACTAATTTCTTATTAAGATAAATCTGTCTAGGTAACTGAATAGCGAACACTTCTAGGTCTAACGTGATAAAACAATGTGAGACAATTTTGTGACAAGCCACATTTGCTCAACACACTCAGTCTGAGCACAATATTATCTTAAAGGAAAACTTGCCCCCAAGAGCTACACAGGTAATCAGTGAGAAATTATAAACGAATATGTAAAATCAGAGCTGATATCCCCTCTTTTTACCCTTTACACAGTTCTCTAAAATTTGGGAAGGGCTACATAGTACAAACCTATGAAATTCATGGTGTCACCATAAGTCAACAGGTGACCTGAAGGAGCATACAAACGCACACAAACAGAGAGAGAGAGAGAGAGAGAGAAAGAGGGGGAGGGAGGAGGAAGGGAGATGGTACTACACAAGGTCAGCATACATCGCAGTGACTGGTTTCTGTAAGATACATTTTACATGTTCATAAAACTAGTACATTAGCTTATTTATTTTCAGGCCAATGCAATCAAGCTGTTCAATGTTCCTGTTTAGTCAGTAGCTTTATCCTATAATACAGGTTGCAGTTAACGGCTGTCAAGTTGACTTTAACTTATGGCGATCTCCAAGTCACCCTACCATCAACAACTCTGCTCAAGTTTTGCAGACTCAGAGCTGTGGCTTCCTTGATTGAGTCTATACATTTGTAATGCAGTCTTAACTCTTTTCCTACTGCCTGCTACCTTATGAAACATTATTATCTTTTCTAATGAGTCTCATGATATGTCCAAAGTATGACGGTCTCAGTTTAGTTATACAGGAATCTCAATTAAATGTTTCAGGTCGCCAATACAGATATAAAGCTGGTGAACAAATTAAAAACAGATTCATGTATTTTCACATTCATATATGTTCTGAATAGAGCTAGTTGACATAAGAATTACAACACAATAGTTTTCACTAAGTAGAACCTTTACTGAATCTAAGATATAATCCAAAAACTTTCATAATGCCACCCACACGCACAGTAAATCTGAGGAGGCAGATTTTTGTTTACACTCTGTACGTACCTAAGGATACTAAGCAAAATCACAAGCTGAATTGCTACAGCTGCATGTATATTAAATCCCACAAAAGAATGCATGCTTAGTTATGAGGAAAAATTTTTTATTTCTTTATAGGATTTTCTCAGAACTAAGCATGCATAAGATTGGACTGAAAATGTCTTAAAGTAAAGGGCTTGTTGTAAGTCAGAAACAACTTGAAGAGACAAAACGGCTGGCCAAGGCAACATTTTTAATTATAAATATGAACATATTGCAGAGATCAGGCAGAGGGTATAAAATGAGAATACAAGATCACCCTGATAATTAAAATACAACAACTTCTCATGGAGTATGGCAATATGTAAAGGACCATGCTGAGTTGTAAGATCCTACTCCTGGATCCTAGCAGCATGCTATTTGAGTAAAAAGCTCATACCACACAAAAATATCAGGTGTCACATTTTTCCCTCATGATTGCTTCTTTGTAGAAAAGTAGCCCCAAGCAATCCAAAGGATACATGACCATTATCCACTACTATAAGAATATGTGTGAATCATACTTGTATTCAATTTAATTTTTAGCCTTAACCAGACTATTTTTTTTTAAAAAAGGTACACATTGTAACTGAAATGTCAAGCCCTTTAATAAATGAATAAAAGATAAAGGGCTTCATCCCAACAATGCTTTTTATTCTCTCATTACCACTGCAATATCTTGCACAAATTCCTTCAACACACCCACACATCAAGAGTCAAGGGACCCTCCCAAACTGCACAGGCTGTAGTGCAGAGGACCCAGGTGGATGAAAGAAACTCTGCCAAGATCAGACAGCATCACTTTGCTCCCCTTGCACACTGTTCGGATGCAAACCACATTTTAATTTTTTAAAGTAACGATTTTTATTACTTAAATTGCATTTAAGCCACTGTCTTCAAATCTGCTAAATTACTACGTAAAACTGTTTTAGCCTATTTTGTTTTAGGTACTAATACATTGTTTAAATTTCTATGAGTCTGTGGACATTTCAACAGCTATACATTTTTGCATATTTGTGGCTGCCAGGAGCTCCCAGAGGTCAAAGGGGATTTAAAAAAAACTTTGCTTCAAGATGGGTATGAAGAGGTGTTTCCATCACATTTTGAGCCCCTGGACTCCCCAGGGGTTAAAACAAAATTCTGCAAAAGTTCTTTAAGAAATTGTTTTGCCTTAAAATGCCATCGGGGAAATGCCCAGGAAACCCCCATCCTATGCCCCATGTGTCCTAGAGGGCTCTTGGGGGGCCAAAACTGAATTTTTTTTCAGGAGCAATTGCAGTGGGCATGCAGTACTCCAACATCTCCTAGAGAGGCTAGTGTGGTCTCCAACAGTTGCCTATCCCTGCCTTAGGGGATAAGGGAACAATTTAGCTCCATTCCTCATCACTGGACCTTTAGACCCAGGGGAAGTCTTTAATTTAAAATAAAAAGAAAAACAGGAAATCAACTAGAAAGTTTATTTCCTGGTCAAAACTGGCAATGGCAAAAACAAGGTAAAATTTTCCCTTTTGTAATGAGTGTTAATACCTAATGCCCCAAATTCCAAAAATGTTAAAAAAAAAAGGGGGGGTGCATAGTGGGCCTCAGGGAAAAGCCCATGCAGTTTCCCATCCCCTGTAAGTTGCCAACCACGCATTTATACAAAGCTTTGAAGTAGTAGCAAGTGGAAGAGAGATTACAGTCTACCAACCCACTGCTGTATAATTTTTAATGGATTACCTAGCCTTTCTAGTTGTTGGAATCCTCACAAATACTACTGGGAAAGGTGTATTACAATCTGATCAAATAAAGTACAGTCAGCCCTCCATATTTGCAGGTTTGACATTCATGGATTTGATTATTTGCGAGTTTCTCCCACCCTTGCTCCCCCACCTCAGGTACTACTTTTAGGGGGGAACTTTCCCTCTTGGTGGTTCCAATACTCTTGGTGGCAGCCCAGCTCATTAAAAACCTCCCTCCAGTCCTCCTCCTCCTCCTCCATCAGCCACTGCCTGGCAAACCAAGGACAGCCCAAAGCCTGACTTCTCAGGACCACAAGCCCTATCCCAAAGCTCTCCATATACCCAAGGAAGGAAATGGCAAGAGAGAGGAAGTGCAGGATCACCATGCCAATCATCTCTTTTCCCTGACTTGGTTTAGACACTGGGCACCCACTCTCTCCACTCATGCCTCAGCTCCCTTCCCACAGACACACAAATTTTGATATTTGTGAATTTTTCACTTTTATGATAGCCCTGTGCCCCTAACCCTATGAAAGTGGAGGGCCAAGTATAGTCATGTTCTAGCGAGAGTATATCCTCAGGCTCACTCAACAAAGAGGACTTATACCTGAACAGTTAAAAGTATTTGCATCTTTGACCAATCAATCAATCAATCTATCAATCAATCAAAATAAATAAATAAATAAATAAATAAACCACCAGCCTTTTCCAAACAGTAATTTTTGGCTAGAGTTTTATTTTATATACAGAAAATATTGTACTGATATCTATATAAATGAGAATGTGATTTTATAACTAACATTGGTTGGTCCAAGATTTAGTCCTACTTAGAGTAGACCTGGCCAAATCAGTGAAACTTATTAGATAAGTAATCGATGTTGCACTGATTTCTGTAGGTTTACTCTAAGTATTCCTACATTTGAAACCAATAAAATGCAGTTATTAGATATCATGTAGTGTAACTCATGATATTTCAGCTAGACCTACCAAATTCAAACAAAAAATGATACACCTGACATCTACAGGTACAGATTCAAAAGAATCCATAAGCAGAAAACAGAATACAGTTGTATGAAAGAAGTGAACTAAAATCTAGTTATGTTCATAACTTTATGCATGACCATTTCTGAAAGATGGCTGGCTAGCTTTCTGCCTGTTTCATATCTTTATCTGTTTATACCTTCATTCCTTGTACTGTGTAAGACCTGCTATTGTTGTTGTCTGCCTTCAAGTTATTTCCAACTTATGTAAACCCTAAGATGAACCTATCATGGGGTTTTCTTAGCAAGATTTGTCCACAGCAGGGTTTGCCTTTGCCTCTCTCTGAGGCTGAGAGAGTATGACTTCCCTAATATCACCAAGTGAGTTTGCATGGTTGAGCAAGAACCACAGTCTCCAGAGTTGTAATCAAGCACTCAAACCACTATACAGCACTGGCTCTTGGGTTGTGTAAAACCTACACATTTGTAAAGTACAGTTCAACAGCTGAAATTCCTCACTGTAAAACAAGGCCCAATGGCTGTGCCACACACAGCTTCCTCACTGAAGAGCTCTCCAGTGGAGAACTACATGCACCTCCAGCCATTAGGACATGCTTTATCATAAAAACATTTTTGCAACATGTGTCTCCATTCATCTCCCCACAACAGGTCACATGTCCAAATGTGTCCCACGCTATAGCCTGGATCAGGTTTTCTGTTTTGCACAACGTGACACATCTTCAGATACACTGCTGAAAATGGTGCTTGTATAACTGCTCATAATTTGTTGTGCTCACACTTGTTTTGTCTACATGCCATATTTCCATGGCCACCAATCAACATATACATCCTACTTACTTTCTCTAACTCATCTCACAGCACAAACAAAACTAGCTAAAATTTCTCTTCAGCCAGAAGAGTTGCAAGAGTTCCCCTCTTCACAAATTGCTGGATTAACTGGGTTCTAAGAAAGATTACTACATCCAAGAAAATAAAAGGCCAGATTTCTTACTGCATTGGTCATTACTGGTCAATATCCCATTTGATTCCTAGGGAATGGAAACTGGAGGGAAGACAAACATCATAAACCTACACCTGTTCCTGCAATGAATCTACAGTATAGTAAACTTGATTTCTGCTGGTAGTGAAGGACTTCTAGAGTGGATTCAAATGCTAAGCAGAACTTCAGTCTTTCTATGATCTAGACAAGCAGTTCTTAGCCTGGGGTCTGCCAAACCCTCACGGAAGGGGGTACAAAACCCAGCTGCCATATACCAAGAGCAGCAGCAACAACAAGGAAGTTGCGAGGGCGTGTGCTAAAGCCGCTACTTCATTTGCAAATGAAGGAGCAGTTTGGGTGCATACACATAGCCCTGCTGCCACCTCCTTGATAAAAGGGACATGGTAGCAGATGTGTGCACGCACCCAAATATGACTCTGGAGCCTAGTGTTTGAACTCAGCTATGGAAACTCATTGAGTTACCTGAGACAAGTCACAATTCCCTCAGCCCCAGAGAAAGGTAAGTCTTGCCAAGAAAATCCCCATAATAGGTTCGCCTCAGTTTTCAAAGCAGAGAGACGTGATCGCTAGAAAAAAACTCCCCTGTCGGCAGCACTTGGTTGTTGTGTGTCTTCAAGTCACTTCTGAGTTATGACAACCCTAAAGTGAACTAAGATTGTCAAGATTTCTTCAGGGGGGTTCACCATTGCCTTCCTCTGAGGCTGAAAGAATGTGATTTACCCAAGGTCACCCAGTGTCTGAGGTGGATTTGAATCCTAGTCTCCAGAAACCTTTAGGAAATAAATAAATAAATAAATGTCCAAACACTTGAACATTTAAATCTAAATTTAAATACTTAAATCCTGAGTTAAGTCTGGGGGATTCCTGGTGAAAAATACTATATGCAGGGGGTCACTGGTAAAGAAAAAGTTAATAACCACTGATCTAGACCACACATTCTTAAGTACCCCTCTCCCCAAAGATGTTTCTGATTTCAACTACCAGAAGCCCCAGTCAGCACGGATAATGGATGAGAATTCTGGGAAGTGGAGACTAATATACCTGGAAAGCTAAAGGCTGAGAACCTCTGCTCTGCAAGGATTTTTTTTTTATTGGTTCTGTCTGAAAATTTCAGGGAGTAATATATTATTAAGCCTTCATTTACATACAAAACAAATTGCAAGATCTGTTGTACCTCATTTATTGCTGTGCCACAAACAAATTCTCTTACTGATGACTCTGCACATCATTTAACCATTATTTTACTGGTAGCAGAGCAAAATTAAATGAATGACTGAATATTTACTAGATGCGCAAAAATGCTTCAAAATCAGAGGCCCTATATAAATAAACTGAAATGCCAGATGAAATGAAAATAAAGTAAAATATCAGATTACTGTTGAATTAGATTCAATATACAGAACACATATGTATGCTGCATTTGTCCAGCAATCCTGGACAAATTGAAAAAAATTGAGCACCATTTTTCACATGGAAGATAATGTGTTATGCAAAGCTATTCAAAAAGGGGAGCCTTACTGTACGCAAGTATCTGGATCAATTCAGTTATTCTTTACCAAGATTATGGCTGTTTTCTTATGGGTCTCCACATTTTACCGCCTTACTGCTACACACTGGTAGATACTTAAAAGACTACTGATCCACTGAAGCTAAGCAGGGATAAAAGCAGAACCAGTCACAGTTGTCAAATGAATCAGCTTGCATTAACGCAGTCACTTTTTTTTAATCCTAAATAATACTATTTAAACTTGAAAATGGGTTACCTTATCAGCAACTGGTGGAAGCATCAGACAAATCTGTTTCTTTTATCTTCTTATGCTTATTTTAGGGAACACAAATCCCCAAACCAGTTTACAAATCACTAAACACAAACTCTGTTGCATTTTAAAACGTTTCATTTTATTTATTTATATTTATAAATCCCAGAATACTTCTAACTCCAAATATTCTTTAAGAAGTGCATCAAGTTTAAGCTGTTCCTAACACTTTGAACAGTAAGTTAGTTTTAAGTCGGGATGGGCCAACCAAATCCCCGAATCTTTGGCAGAGATTTGAGATTCAGGAATCAGAATCCCTGCGCCAAAATAGGCAAATGGAATCTTACGAATCCACCACTCAGTTTGTTGGAGACCGGGACGCCTGAAAACTTGGGACCAGGACAGGATCCCACTCCTCACGTGTTCCCCACCCAATGTGGGCACGGGTAATTGGCCGGCAGACTGGCATAAAGCCTGGCATGCACTGGAGGCTGCCATTTCTCCTTCCTACTGTCTCCCTCTGCAAGGTAATTTTGGGATAGGGATTGGGAGGTGAGGGACAGAGGAGCAAAACTGAGTTTGTGTGGGGGCCTAGGAGCTTGTGGGAATGTCCCAGGGGGTTCCAAAGACTGCAAAAAGGGGTTCGGGGTTCCATGCAAGCCATGCCAGCCATACTTTCCCCTTCACCAGCTTTCTTTGGTCAGTTCTGGGACTAAGATTGTCATGATGCCACTTCCTTAGTTTTTGTGTCTTGAATACTTCAGTTAACCCGTTTTGAAGCTCCCTTTTAGAAAGTCTTTTTATGCTTCTCAACCCCTTTTCCTCTTTTTCCTCTGTCTAGCTGCAAGTTGATAAGTAGCATTGCCATTGGAAAGGTTGCAAAGAAAAGTCGGAGAAACACAGACTTCTGGTCTTGTGTTGCAGCAGCATGTCTGTGGTAAACAATGAATGCCAAAAAACTTGAGCTGGGAAAGAATGGGATTCTACTCTAGCTGATTATATAGGAGGAGTGTGTGTTGCCTACAACAAACAAGGTGAACAGTAGCTGCCTCCAGAATCGTTTATTGAGCATGCATTAATCTGTATTATTTTTTGATTTGAGACTGGAGGGTAGGGATTGGGAATTGTTGAGACAGGCCTAGAGATTTGACTTGAGTGTTCTTTGCAGGACTTGAGGGTAGAGAATTGACTGGACTAGCGGCCTGGTTTGTGTGTATGTGTGCATATGTGTTTTTAAGTGCTTTCTTTGTTGCAGGACTTGAGACTTGACTCTTGAGACTGCAGGGTGCAGAACTGAGATTGAACTAGAGGCTGTTTGTTTGTTTGTGTGTTTTAAGTGCCTTCCTCGTTGCAGGACTTGAGACTTGACTGGAAGGTACAGTCTTCTTGAGATTTCAAGGACAGCTGAACATTTCTTTGCATCGCTCCCTTGCAAAGCTCTTTCATACACAGTTCTGGGGTTCGTAGTTTTACAAGGTGTCACAGCCTTCTCTGCCAAAGTATGCTGGCGCATCATCAAACTACAAACCCCAGGAAGCCAGAAGGCGCTATGCAAAGAAAAGCTAGTTTTGACCTGGATTATCTCTGTATATGTGATCCTGTTTACACAGGCAGGAAAATGTGGGATTAATCCACATTCTCCTGCCTGTGCAGAAAGGGCCTTCATATCATTTTCAATCTGGAGAGATCCTGAGGCAAAACCATGACAATTGTCCTGGCCAGATTTCTTCAGAGGGAGGTTTGCCTTTGCCTAGGCTTTTGCTAAGGCTGAGAGAGTATGACTTACCCAAGATTATCCTTCTTTCCCTTGCTTTTTAAACCCTTTTTTAAAAAAGGATTCGAAAGATTTGAGATTCGTGGATTCCCAGAACCTTCCAGGGATTCCAATCCGGAAAATTCTGGATTTGTCCCATCCTTAGTTTTAAGACAGGAAAAGTATTATGTTTCAAAACAAATTCTGCAGTGCTAGCCTCATAATTTGTGGCTTATTAAAACTTGTGTCAGCATTTTGTTGCCATTATATTAAAAATGATACAGAAGAGCTCACTAAGACACTCATACCAATATATAAATAAAAAAGCAAGTATATAGCAGTGAAATAACTGTGCACTTTGGTCTCTAGTACCACTACAAAAACTGGTGTGTGCGTGTGTGCATGTGTGTGTGTGTGATGAAGTTGTTTTGGGGATCAGCTATCTGCAAAAAAAGTGCAACTTGATGGTGTGTTGCTAGGCAACAAGAGCTGTAACTTAAAAGTGAAACTGAGCACAGTGGTGTGTGTGGGAAAGGCTTATGGATGATAGGAATTGTATATAAGGCAGAAAGTCTATTTGTGTTTAAAGTGTGGAGTTAGGGCTAAGTGTTAGAGTCAAGAGGCCTTTCTGCACTACACTTTTACAGTGCTCTTATTCTCTTTCAATATCCTTTGGAATCCTGGGGTTTGCAGTTTAGGGAGGGGCATTTAGAATTCTCTGCCAAAGAGCTCTTGGGCCTCAGTAAACTACAAACTCCAGAATTCCACAGGATGTTGCAAGTGGAATAATAGCACTAGAACAGTGTAGTGTGAAAAAGCCCAACGTGCTTTATCAAATTGGACCTGCAAAACCAGTCTAATGAAAAATAAGAGCCTGTCACAGGAGGATATGCAAAAAAAAAAAAAAGGAGTCTATAGGTCAAATGAAGCCCACAAAGTGTTTCTCTTAGTTTTTAAAAAATGAGCAAGCCCCCTCTAGATGGGTAAAATATGACATCTGGTCAAATTTATGGATTGCCTGCACTCCCACTCTACCCTAACTTTTGTAAAGTCTAGCTTGATGAAGACACGAAGAACTCAAAAGCCTGCTCTTTTATGGAATGTTAGCTGACCATAATAAAGGCATAAAATACTCATGGATCTTGGTTTTGCCTAGTTTACTTCAAATCCATATTATCCATGCCTCATGCTCTGATCACAACACGTTTTAAATGACTTAAGAAACCTAATTTTGTAAAATTCTGATTTCTAAGTTTCAAATCTGTGCTATGGTCAGCCTTCTGAAGGAGTATTAACTTGGAAAGCATTGTGGGAGCTGCTTCCATGTGGTGTGATTCCCTAGGAAGATGCGCAAATCTCACAAATATTTGAGGAAGGTTGATCATGTATGCCATCTTCTTTGAAGAGTGAAGGAATAGGATGATGGCACTGTAGGAAAATCTATATGATTAGAATCATCCATACATTTCTAATATTCACACAAATACCATTGTTCCATTTGGAAGTAGCTCCCAAGTCACTGGAAGTCAACATCTAATTCTTCTTTGATTAAGAAAGAAGTGGTTTTGTCAATGTGATTGGTAAATGAACAAACATCCATCGCATAAATGCAAGCATTCTGATGGCAGAACACTGTTAGGGTTAACTGTCTGGAAGCAGATAAATAAATTCAAAGAACAAAAAAATAAAACTCCCCAAAATAGCCCTACAACTGTCACCACAAGTAATTGTCAGCCCTAGAAGGTATGTCCTTGCCTTCAGGCTTCATGATCAGAGCTCATCGCTCAGGACATGTATCGAAAGCAACACGGACAGAAAGCACTCAGGTATATCTCTACATACCAATAAAGAAGAGAACAGCTGTCACCAACTCCATCGGTCTAGGCACCTCTGACTGTTTCTTCAGGAGACAGAACCTGCCCCAAATATTTTCCAGACTTCACTGCTGAACACCAACATGGTCAGTAGCTAGGTCACAACTGACACATCCATTTCAACCATGTTGCACGCATTTTTCAACAGGCTTCCCATTAGTCACTCTCGATATGATTTCCCTTTGCCAATGGCAGGTAATTTATTATACACATCAAACTGAAATTTATTCCCACCTTAAAAAGATAATCACATATCCCCTACCCCCATAATAAAACAATGGATTACAGATCTATCATGGTCTTACGACCTTGGATTAAAGCACTATGCGCAAAAGTAAATTTATTCCATAATTTCATGGCAGCATTCCCAATGGACATTTACTTTAGGCTCAAACTAGATTGTTTTCAGTTTTATCAATTCACTACAGGGGGAATTTTTCCCACTCCAAATTTTTGCTTTGGCAAGTTCAAATTTTAACCAAGCTACATAATCTGTAAAAGTGAAAGCTAGGATTCCCACATCTTGTCTAAGGCCTGGCAGTTCTCTAAATACACCTTGGGGTGTTAGAATTCCGAGGTATATTTTTGCTTTCCCATTATAGCCATTTATATGCCAGCTCCTCAAGAATCTGTCTCATTAAATTTATGCTCAAAACTGAAGGAAAGTACCTGAGGGACACCAATGTTATAGCATTTGCCCCAGTTATTAAAGCACTGGGACTTGGCCTCACATTTTTCCATCTTCTCAATTGTACCCCATGTATGTAGTCTGTTTTATATTTTTTTAAAATAATACTGTCTGAGAGCCATTTGGAACTGAAAACTACCTCCTATCTCCTGTCTTATGATCTGGATGTTTAAAAAATTTCACTATAGCATGACAGAGCTCAGGAAGAGATGTTTATTTACATGAGAGAGATGAATACTAGACCACCACATATATGACAGATAACATGCATACTTCACGGGATGCAACACCTTTCTGTGCCCTACAACTAAGGTATTCATTCTTGAAAGTCACAGTCGTTGGAAGCCAGATAAACTATGACCAGAAACAGAGAACTATTCACTTTTCATGAGCGGAGACTCTGTGTGTGTCTGTGTGCACATGTATGTGTGTAAAATTTAATGAACTCTTCTTGCTGCGTATGATAGAAATGCTAACTACTATATGTCTCACCCAAAGGAAACAAATATTTCAGAAAATATTTAGATGCCCATCAAGATGAACAATTTTCCCTAAGAAAAGCTACAACGTCTTCAAACATTGGGTGCTTGACCACACACATAAAGCAACACTGCTTTACATTTAGCAATAAAAACAGTAAGAAACTGAAGCATAAATATTCTCTATTAGTCTATGGCAGGAATCTTCTTGCTGCATTATATTGGTGCATCTCTCAATTGGGACAGCTGGAGCACTTTCTCTGAGTTTGCATATGGAGGCATCCACAACTAGAGATATAAAATTCTGAAACTATGGTAAACAAAAACAAAACAAAACAAAAAAAACAAGAATAAAACCCCTTTTTTCCCCCTGTGGGAAACTGACAATTTGGGGAAAATTGAGGGGAAGAAACAATATCTGTTTGAGTGCTGGACTATGAACCTGGAGACTCAAATTCATATTCCCACTCAGCTATAGAAACCCACTGGGTGATCTTTAGCAAATCACACTCTCTCAGCCTCAAAGAAAGGCAAAGGCAAAGGCAAAGGCCTCGCTGAACAAATCTTGACAAGAAAACTCTGCAATAGGTTCGCCTTAGGGTTGCTATAGGTCAGAAACAACTTGAAGGCACATAATAACAAATATTCTTTATAGATTGAAAGTGATTGTACTACTTCAGTAAAATAAACAAGTATTATTCATAACTTGATTTGGCATAAAATTATTTAGTTTGGTACATTAAACCTATACATGATGATGATGATGATGACGACGACGATGATATTTACTTATATTCAGTTTCCCAGTTTGGTACTCAAGGCAGCTAACACAGATTTTTAAAAGCTAAAAATTTACCAAACACAAAAGTTAAAGAGTGATAAATCAAAAAAAAAATTGAAACCAGTTAAAAACATAAACCATAACCCCACACACACCAAAACATTGCAACAAAGTAAGACAGAAAACCCAGCACATTATTCATAGCCTGTGCTACCTAAATTATCCACTTATTGAGACAATAATTACAAACTTATTTTTAACTTTTTTTATTACAAATGGAGCTAACATTCTGAACTGTAAAAAAAAAACAACCTGTTTGTATTTTTGACTTTATGAGGACTAGAGAATGATTTTTTTATCTTCTTATCCTCCATAGGGTCATGAAGACATAAAAGCCATTCCTGTAAAAACAACTGGGAAAATGAAACAAAGAAGAGGAACCTCAATGATTGGATAAGTGTTTTATTGTTACAAAGTTCCAAGAAACAATTCTGGGGCAGCAAATATATGAACATAATGTCTTAAACATTTCTAAAAGAATATGTTCCATTATTCAATTTTTATTTTTTCCCCAGTTTCCTCCCTTTACCCTCCACACCCTGCCAAAAAAAAAAAAAAAAAAAATCAGGAAAAAAGACGGGGGGGGACAATTTCCAACATCTTTCCATTTTGTTTCCTCCCAAGTTTTCACATCGCTTTCCAAAGCCTCTATAAACAAGCAATTCCTTGGTGGCACAGTAGGCAAGGTCCTTTCCATTCAGTGCTTAAGCACAGTCTACTCCCCTCCAACTGCCTCTGAGCTCCTCTCACTCCCAGGCATTTACACTGGTGGACCATAATGCTCTGTTGGCACTCAACAGGATTCTAGTCTTACTGATGACAAAAGTCAAGGAGAAATACTACGCATAGTCTCCTTAGTTGTGCCAATTTAACAATAATTTCGCCTGCCAACAAAAATTTAGGACCTAAATCAAAATTTGTGTGTCAACTAAAGCAGACTCACTAAAATAACAGAACTCACATAAGTGTTGACTTACCAAATTCCCCTTGATTCAATGAATCTACTGTACTTGGGTCTAACAGCTGGATTTAGGCCTCATATTTCACACTGATTGCAAAGACAGAAAATGATATCCTCACCAATTTAACTTCTTACCAGCAGCTTATGCAAGTGCCTTATTCCTGCAGTGAGCTCTGCAACACATATTTTCCCCAAATGTGCACTGTAGAATCATTTATAGTATTTGCCACTTCTGTATCCTTTAATCTTCTAGCCCTGTTGCTGAGCCAGGCCGCTACAACTACTGAATAACATTTTCCTCAACTGACAACAGCCTCTGCAGTTGCTGACCACTTGCTGTGCAAGAATAGAGCAGAACACAAATGGTTTTATTTCCACATACATTCTTTCAAGATAAAATGTCAACTTGAACCAGACTTTTAAAACACTGCAAGCTGCTTCAACATACAAACGTAATACACAGAGCAAATGTTCAGTTGAAAACGGGTGCAGATGGAAAGAACAAGCTGTAAGACAAGTGTGGCACACTGACAGTTTGTAGATGATCATCATGTGGCATTGGGAAGCCAAGCTGCAGAGTTATGAGAATCCAGGGAATAACCCATCAGTCAATCAGCTGGTTTCATTTACTTGCTTAGTATTTTATTGTTTTCTCCCCCATCCCTTCTTTTTTACTGGTTTCATTGCGCAAGCTGCCTGATAACATTTATATTGAAGGACAACATTTTTTTTTAAAAAAAGCATGCATTAAAAAAATAAAAATAAAGCATGCATGCTGCAACATTCTCTCTCTTACAGAAGCTAAGCAGCCCTCACTATGACCAAATGCATGCTTTTATTTTAATTCATATATTCTACCGCTACAGGAAGTGCAGAATTTCCAGTGTTCCACTACTTCAGAACTTAGCAATCCCTAAGCCTCTCTTAAGTCATGGACACTTTAGAACAACCTTTCTCACCCTTTTTACCCCAGAGGAACTCTTGAAATAATGTTCAGGTCTCAGAGAACTCTTGCATAAAAGTTACTATATCTATAGCTTTTTCTAAAAGGGTTTTTCCCCAATAATCATCCCCAGCAAAACCCGCAGCAATCTCTTATGGAACCTTAGGGTTCCAGGGAACCCGGGCTGAGAAACCCTGCCACAACATCTGATGAACACTATGGTCTCCCTTACTAGAAAATTACACACAAACATATACATTGTGTTTGCTGGTGTATAAGATTCACTTTTTTCCCCCTCAAAAATACTGTTTGAAAATGGGGTGTGTCTTATACGCCAGTGTATGTTTTACATCAGCATATAGTTTTGCTGGCATATAAATGAGGTGTGTCTTATATGCCAGTGCATCTTATATACCAGCAAATATGCTACATACAACTGTAATCCACCATTAGGCAATTTCTAGAGAATGGCTTTACCCTGCTTGATTCTGAAATTCCTGCAAAAAATGCTGAACTACACTATAGATGGTGGTTTGACACAGAAATATGCTTATTTTCTTAATGAAAGATCACTTCACAGAAATTAATTGTTCCCTATATGTTAGAAGATCTCAATTACACACTTTCGCATACTTGGTCAGTTGAGCAATAGATTATTCAAAACTAAACCCAGGCTATTAGAAAATATTACTCTTAAATTACTTCCATTTGGTGACAGATTTGAAAACAGACGAGAATAGATACTTCATCAATCACAGTACAGCATTGGTTAATACCTTATAAGTAGTACAAGCTTGTGAATATTCACTCAGAACCAAGTCCCACTGTGTTACCACCAGACATATCTGCAACAGATCTAAGTCTATAAAGTGATGAGAAGACAATCACACGATCTGAACCATTTGTGTTTTGATGGGCCCACTGCCAAAAGAAACAAAGGAAAGGTAAATTTCTCATCACTGTTTTTTTTTAAAAAAAATTACTTAACCTGAACACACAGATTTTCAGCTGGGCTTTGCAAACTGGGTTTCATCCATCTGCACGTGTTTCATTCATTTGCTAGAGAATCCTCACTGCTACCACCAATAAAAAGGACAGTTTAAATAACTAGAGTATACATTCAGAACTACTTCCCACTGTTCCCTCTTTTTATCACAAGGTTCAGCAGAAACCAGGCCTTTGGTTTCTCATTTAGTGATCTCCGTTTACTGTGCAAAGATAAGTCAGTGCCATTCTGTGGTCCTTACCATCCATTCTTGGCTGTGTTTTTTTCATATCTGTTGTCATTCCTGATCCTCCACACTTCACTGCTCTTTTAAGGATACAAACAGGAAGAGTAATGAGGCAAACTTGAACTTTAGAGCTGACATTTAAGATTGACAGAAGAGTTCATAGAATCATAGAATCATAGAAATGTAGAGTTGGAAGAGACCACACGGGCCATCCAGTCCAACCCCCTGCCATGCAGGAACACTCTCAAAGCACTCCCGACAGATGGCCATCCAGCCTCTGCTTAAAAACCTCCAAAGAAGGAGACTCCACCACACTCCGAGGCAGCAGATTCCACTGCCGGACAGCCCTGACTGTCAGGAAGTTCTTCCTGAGGTTCAGGTGGAATCTCCTTTCCTGCAGCTTGAATCCATTGCTCCTTGTCCTGGTCTCTGGAGCGGCAGAAAACAAGCCCTCTCCCTCCTCTACATGGCATCCCTTCAAATATTTAAACAGAGCTATCATGTCCCCTCTTAACCTTCTCTTCTGCAGACTAAACATACCCAGCTCTCTAAGTCTATCCTCATAGGGCTTGGCTTCCAGGCCCTTCACCATTTTGGTCGCCCTCCTCTGGACCTGCTCCAGCTTGACCATGTCCTTCTTGAATTGGGGTGCCCAGAACTGGACACAGTATTCATAGTGGTTATTGTGCTGCTCTCTGATGACTCATGCCTACTCACTGCACCTGTTACCTCTCATATATACAAGACACTCTATGCAACCACAAAAGACTAAGGTTTAAGTTTAGAAAATAATTAAATGAAATTACATATAATCTAGACTCGCTAAAAAAGTGGCATTTTCAACACAAATCTATATGGGCCTGGTGAAAGTGTTTGAAATAAGTTTTACCGAGCAACAAGTAGAAATGCTGGAGGGAAACTGTACATCTTCATGACTTGGTGGACTGGGGATTCAGAACTGAGTCAGTGTGATAAATCAGGAACAGGACAGGATTGTTACATGCATTTCTTCCTTCGCTCAGCCCTGAGTACTATGCCCTTGCTGTTCTGGAGGGTCACCAAGCTTTCAAAGCAGCTTTTTAGGGAGAAGGAAAAATAAGCAAAAATTATCTCCCTTTCAGTGGACTGATATCATGAGCAGAACTCCAGTAAGCACCAGTCTAGATCGAAATCAATCTCTTTTTGAAACCATAAAGTCCATGATTCAATATACTACACAATTTAGTTCAAGAAATCACAGTTCATCAATAAGTGCAAGAGCTTGAGATAAGTTACTTGCTTGAACCAGAACTCCCAGAATTCCTCAGCACACATGATCAAAGGGCTGAGAAGTTAAGCTATAGCAATCTTACTAAGCAGCTCAATTTGCATACATATGGCTTTGTGTGTGTGTGTGTGTGTGTGTGTGTGTGTGTGTGTGTTAATCTAGCTCCTTGTCTTGTATATTTTATCATTCTGGAAAGACTGAAAGAGCAAGGGACTCAGCTAACTGTACATGATCTTGATGTCAGGGTGCTAGTTACTTGCATTTGACGTATTTAAAGCACAAGACCTGTGTCTGCTCTAATGTAATGAAATGAATAGGCGTTACCCTCCTGCAACTATGCAAACAATAGGAACTCCACATAAATGCAAATATCTTCCTGACTTGTAGGTCACCACCCTAGCCAAACAACCCACATGGGTAGCCTAAATTAATCAATCTGAAGCTTTGGTGGGAAACATGCGATCCTGAAGCATATTGGCTTCTCCCTTAAAAGCATGGCTTTTATAAGGTTTAATTAGCCAGCCCAAATTCAATTTCAAAAACCAGAAGTCTAAAGGAAGACATCTATTCAGTCCTGCAACCATGCCACTGCTTCTTTTCTTTCGCCCTAGCCTGAACACACCCAAACTGATTGTCTCCTTTATGTTCTTTGTCTGTTTCCTATAATACCCCTCTGAGCACAGATCCTTTTTGAGGACATTTCAGGGAAATTCAGCCAACAGCCTGGGAGACTGAAAGGACCTCTACTCCACACTGATGGTTGGAACCAGATTTACATGTGAGTTGGAGTTTCCCCACCCCCTCATTCACACAATGACCTCTCCAGCAACCTGAAAATAATGTGCAGTGGATCAGGCAGCCCTACTGAATGAGACAAGTTGTAGGGGCGGGCGGGAGGTGAGTTGAGATCCTCCCCAAGTGAGCAAAAGAACATTCCACAAGTAGAAAGCAGACCCTGGATCCAACCCTTATTGAACAGCATAGTTTCAAAGTTATAGACTTCTGAGTGTCAAGAGTCCAGAGAAACTCATGCTGTGTAGTAGGATTAAGTGGCGTGGCATTGAAGGATTGCTGGTTTGACACTCGTTTGCTATTTTCCTTAGGTTAGTCATAATTTAAGAAAAGGTTTTCACTGCCATCCACTCCAAATTCTATTTTTGCAACTGCATTCCACACTGGTCAGAGCTCAAGGCCTCCTAAAAACATCTTAGCTTGCTGTCAATCCTTCATCTCTTATATCAGCATTGGTCTCTTCAGGATAGAAGGCCACTGTACACACTGTGGTCTCCACTGCCATCCAGAATGAGGCTATTAGCATTTTCCGTTTAGAGAACCTAGGATACTACCATTGAACATCTGAGTGTTTACAGACAGTCAGAAAGTAGAGCGCTCTACCTTACTCTTTGTCTGAACACTCATTCTATTTCTCCTTCCCTAACTATCACTACCTTTACCTACCTTTAATATGAATTGCCTAGGGAATCACATAATATCAAAGAGTATAAAAATATTATAAGTAAATAATTTTTTTTTGGACACTACCCATCTACCCAACATACAGAACATTCAAAAGGCCCATGTTTCACCAACCTGAAGTCCCAAGATACATCAGTGCTATCTCTCACAAACTATGTTATGCTGACATTTGGTTTGCCAGCATCAACACAAGCATATGTTTTGTTTGTGCTTATGTAACTGTTTTTGTTTACTTCACTTTTGGGCCACAGTAAAAATATTTTGAACTTTTACAGTGCAAAATGTAAAAAAAATTGTATATGAAATGGTAACAATGCAAATGAAATCCATTTCAGTTCCAGTTTGTAATACAACAAAGTGTGGAAAAGTTAAAGGATCTGAATACTCCAAGATACTACATAAGGACCCGGCTCTTTTCCTTATGAAATTAGAAATATAGACCTTGCTCTCTGATTTTAAACAAGGTGAAGATTTCAAGTTTCATTGGAGCATGTGTCTGCCTTTAGGGTATCTAGGCCCTACTAATGGTAGTATGTGGCCTTAAAATCATATTTCAAGCTACAATACTAAAGACATCTAGTGTGAGTACATGTCCACTGAAATGAGTGGGATGTCTGAATAGGCAAGTTTTGATTACTCAGTTTAAAATGCTTACTCAAACTGCAATAGGATTCTTCCAAAAGATTCTAAATTACATATAATTTGTAAAACACATCTATATACATGAGAAAGAGACAAAAACAAACTGAAGTCAACTGTATTCAGAAAATAAAGACCTTAAAGCAATACAAGTTTCTGAATAGCAATTTGTAAGCCTATACAGTTGGCACTCCACATTTGTGGGTTTGACTTTCATGAATTTGTGAGTTTCTCCAACCCCTGCTCCCCACAACCTCAGGCACTTCATTTTTGGGGGAACCTTCCCTCTTGGTGGCTCCCATCAAGCTGCACAGTCCTTTAAAAACCCGCCTCTGATTCTCCTCCTTCTCCTCCACCAGTAGGTGCCTGGAAACCTAAGGATGGCTAGTTCACAGTCCAATTTCTCAGCACCACAAACTCTTTCCTGATGCCCCACACACACGTGCGCGCAAGGAAGCTGATGGGTGAAAGAGGCAGTATGGGGATACCATGCCAACCCATACCTTTTATCTCTCCTTTCTGACCTGGTTTGGACACTGAGTGCCTGTTCTCCCCACCATGGCTCAGCCCCCTTCCCATAGACACACACACATATTTTGGTATTTGTGATTTTTTCACATTTGCAACAGTCCTGCACCCTTAATCCCAGTGAATGTGGAGTGACAACCGTAGCTGATTGTTACGAGTCTTGTTGATTATTAACAACAACACCATTACTGACAAAAGGTAAAATCTTTCTGCTCCATATTCCTTCAGAACTGTTAAAACTACTACTCTGTCCTGCCTCTTGCCACTTCTTAAACCCAAAACAACCTAGTTCTTCTTAAAATGGCAAGTTTTAAAAGAATGGGCTAAGGGTGCTGTACTATTTTAAACTGACCTGTTTTAATTGTTTTGAATCTTTTAATGGCACTTTTATCTTTTTATGTGTACTTTTAAATCATTTTAATACTGTCAGTAGTTTAATTCCATTTGAATATTCACTTTTTTGGTACGTTTTTAGCTGTAATATTTTTGCATTCCAAGCCACCTTGAGTCAGCTTACAATTCTCACAGAAAGGTAGCATATAAATAAATGTAATAAAATAATCCTGTTCTAACTAAGGCCAGTGCTACCAGTGTGTCACAAGGCATAAGGACACTTACAGAAACTGTGGTTTTGCTTAAAGGATCACAGCTCAGAACTGTTTTTCCTAGCTGAGACTTTTAAAAATAGTTAAATTTATATTTGCTAGATCTTTTTAGACTTGTGTTTAATGGCATTTCTTCTCCTTTATGACTACTTTAATTCTATTTCCTGCATCAAAAGCAATAGAAACGAGAGCAGCATTGTGGTAATTCATGCAGGTTCGGGGAAAGAAGTATTTCAGAACACAGAAATTGAGGGATGTGTCCTTTACCTTTAGCTGTACAATATCTGCATATCTTAGAGAACATGGAGGGTGATTGTTTCATCTTATGTTACATGTGAATGATAGAGCAATTTCCCATTCCTCTTGAAAACCATTTATAATTACTCTTGCATATACAGAGCTTGGAAATGTTCCACTTTGGACTAGAGTTCCCAGAATCCCACATCAGCATGGTCACTGCCAATACTAGCTGGGAGATTCTGGGAGATGTGCTCCGAATAAATATGACTTTTCCAAGCTCTGAGCTTCACTGTCTTTTTAAGTATTACCATAGCTCCATGAATCTAGAATTCCATCTTGTATTTAGAAGCTAACTAAATAAACAGACCAAGCAAAGGCAATCAAACAAAGGCAAGTTGATGGATAGTCAAAAGAATTTGTTTTCATTTATACTTGTTGATCTCTAACTACATTAATCAGTATGCAAGAGCAGCACATTCTTGCGTGGTACACAGAACAGCATAAGATCTATGGCTATATGCGGATATGCTCCTCCTGCCTAGTCTCTAACCCAAAGGTAGACAAAATACAACTCTCCAGATGTTGAACTGCAACTCTCCAAATTCCTCAACGTTGCTATATGGGCCAGGACTAACAGGAATTACACTTTGCCTTAAACTATCAAGCCTTTTGGGGATTGCCCAAATTGGCTAATCAAGAACCTGAGAATAATAAAAAAGTAACTCATTGCCACTACCGGTAAACTCATTAGAACCCATAAAAGTTAGACCTTCACCAAAAATGTGCAGAAGGAAAGAGAATTCTTCTCTGATCATGGGAAAACCAACTCCTCAGTTACCCAACTCTGTAAAAGCAATCTATGACTAGAACATATATTCAGTCTGAGTATTTTTTTTAAAATTTGGAGGGTTAATTTTAGGACAGCCTCAGCTCTTGTAGCTATACTCTACCCACATCCACTGTGTTCCCTCCCTTCTCCATTTTTACTATTTTGCATTCAGCTCAGTCAGGGAACCACAGGAAATGTAGAGCTAGAGACAGAGTTGAGCAGTATTCCCTAGTTTCCATGCCCCAGCCATAGAAGGAATCCCAATGTGCTGTTGCCATCAGCACTCCATTAAATGTACAGAACGCCCAAGAAGAAGGAGAAACTCTGTTCCTCTACTCTAGGAGAAGAAATATTTGTGTTTCTCTTTTCTTCTCTCCCAAAACCTCATTCTCTTTCTTTCTCCCACCTTCCCCTCCTCCCCCAGTTAGGCTGTAAACAGCGCTATTTATATTTTGACCTCTCCTTTTCTAGTACAACTACCACTTCCACATGTGCCAGTGCCTACTGCCCATCCCTTTTCATAATCAGATTTTAGGCAGCTCTTTCATCATCTCCCTTAGTGTTAGTTACAGAAATACTAGTCCCAGCTGAATGCTCTTTTTGTGCATAACCTATCACTTCTGGGGGAAAAGACTTCCCTTCTCCATTTTTATTATTTTGCATTCAGCTCAGTTAGGGAACCACAGGAAATGTACAGCTACAGACAGAGTTGAGCAGTATATTAACCAATTCTTCATTGATTTGTGATCATAGATTCTCAGTTCTGAACTTAACTCACTGCCTAACAAATAACCCCTCAGCATGCCATTACTTTTACTTAAAACATCTGAAGAAGTATGTGTTCATTACATATACATGAACATAATATGTACGGATGTGGAGATGTGGTAACAGTGGAGAATCAGGAAATAACAGGTTATTATTTCAGTTACACATCCTGAGGCTAAGTTACACTAGAGAATGGGAACTAGAGTTATGTGCCAAATGTTTCAGGAAATGCTCTCACTTTGTATCACAGAAGAGGTCACAAGGGAGGCACGCACTCCTTTGGACATCTCCCAAAGCCCAACACTATTTGAGAAACTGATTCCAGCACAGACTCTAGGGAGAGGTCATCTGTAGCCAAAAATAATGGCTGGCAACCAAGTTAAGTTTTGTACAGTTCTACGTCTATATGAATTCAACTGGTAAGAGCTGGTAAGAATTAAACTGGTAAGAGAAGAAAATGTGCACTTTGCCTGCATAATAAGAAGAGAAAAGGTACCTGCCCACATTTGTGTCCCACGAAGAGATAAATCTCAGGAGTGACCAGATAGGTTAAAAGGTTGCAACTTGGGACAGGGTTAGGCATATAAAAAGGACCTATTAGTCTTATTTGACATGGGAAAGTACCATTAGCTTTGTTTACAGACAACAGAGAGTGACTTTGAAATTATTCCATGTGTCTTTCATGAGATCTTTGCTGACCAAATCAAAGTTCGAAGGCACTGTAGAAACAACAGTAGCTGCATGTAAGACTGAAGCAAACATTTTATAAATAGAAGCCTGTTTCTCATATGGTCCAGAAATGAACAGTAAGCAGTTGTTGTGTCAGATCAATTCAGTAGTTCACAACATCCAAGAGCCAAGTTTAGTCTGGCCTTGAAAGGTAATCGACACACAGAACACTAGCCAAAAAGATCTTTCTCCATTTCACAAATAATTTCACAGATTCTGATGATGAATGCTACAAAGCGAAAGGTTGTGGTTACCCATATGTGGACCACCAGAAGGTTATATAAGGCAATCTTAATAACTAAGGTTAGTGGCTGAAGTTTAGATCCCTTACAAGCAGGAAAAGCCAAGCCTCAAAGTACCACATTTTAGCACTAAACAAAGCAATTACCAAAATGTAGCAATAGTCCGCAACATTTTTATTCAAGCTAACAATAAGTTTGATTCAAACAGCCTCCTTTTAATTCCAAATGTCTTGTTTTCAAACCCACGGGTCCCCATTTCCTTTGGCAGTAGTTGTTTTTAAAAAGAGATTTAATTCTTGTCAGAGCAATCAAAGAACTTTATCTTTAAAAAAAATTACGTTTTTTGAGGATCAAGAGTTGATCCTGGCCACAATGAACTCAGACATACACAGCAAAGCAACAGTACACTAATGAAGTTCCCTATCTCCTGGCATAACTGATAGAAAAAGTCCCTTGTCTTCCCTGGAATTCCAGAAAGGCAGAAAATAGTTCCTATCTACACCTTCTGCAAACCTCATGAGAATGAAACCCATTTCCACTACCAACACATATAACTGAAGTGGCACTAGGCACGGCCCTCTAGATTTTCTTATAAGAATGGGGAAACAGGCTACAGAGACAGTTTAAATAACAGTATTACTAACGTTAAAAGTATTGTTTTATATAGCTCTGACTACAAAAAGCTGCACACATTTTATGCATAAATACATTAACAGTATCATTGTACCACGTGCAACTTCAGAATTTCAGCTTAGAGAAATTCTATACTCAGGATAGAAAAAAAACATAATTTCTGTCTTGAAAGTCTTAATACTGTATTGCTTCTACTATGGCTCCTATTAATAGCATGATCTTATGAGTATCTTAACCTCAAAAGTAAATCCTATTAAATTCAATAGTATCTACTGTCGTGCAAGTGAGTTCTGAATTTCTGCTTGAAGAATCACTGCAATTCAACAGCACAACTACATAGTCTACATCAGATAGTAAACTTCACTGATGGTTACCTGTCAATCAAAAAAGTATAAATTTAACATATCCTTTTTTCTGATTTAATGTAGTTTCTCAGTCCTTAACTTCACTAGCAATTTTTACCCTGCCCTCCAGGCATGACTACACATTGTGCCATGTGAAACTTCATCGTCAGCATATATCCCTTGCTACATGCATTAGCCTTTGAATATGTGGTCTACTCACAGATAATACACATTCATTCTAGAGTGAAATTATTGATCAATGAGTTACAAACATCTATATCAACCTTTCCCTGGTGTCCCCAGATGCACTGAATACAACCCTCACCATACTCAGAGAGAATGGCTCTGGGACAGTACTTCACAGTGTGAGTGAAGTAGTAGGCCCTCCCCCTCAAAACCATACTACTCAGTTTTGATAACAGAGGCCCTTGCACACAAAGAGGCAAAGGGCTCTTAAAGCTTTAAACAGATGAATGGCTTTCAAGGTTAGAACCAGCACTTTGAACCCAGAAATGAACTTCAAGCCTTTAGTTCCTCATTTAAAAAAAAATCTTATTAGAAAATATCCAATTGCTTCTGTTCAGAAGAAGTACTGCACAACTTTCAATGTGACTGCAACATAAAGGTTTGGGATAGTCATTCACTATTTGCGAGAAACACAGCAGGAGGAGGAAAGGAGCAGGCACCTTAACTTCCAAAACATACGAGGACACAAAATTAATGCCAAACACTAAGCTCTAATTCCAGCTTCAAAGCATTTGAGATGTGGTATTGACCAGTATCAAAGCAGAGAACAGAGAGCAGCTAAAAGCAGAGCAGGTAGCGTGAACATCTCATGGTTGTTTTGTTACAAGGGTAAGAGTCAGAATGAAGAGAACACAGATCACTAGGATCTTTAGGGGTAGCTTAAAATTTTTCGAATGATGCCTTTGACTGATTTTGATCTTCAGAAAGGGATCAAAAACAAAGTCATACATTACACTCTTAGGCCCATGGAGTACAATATGTTACATGTTACCACGCTGAGTGGAAGGGAATAGACAGCCCAGAGATTTCTTACTTGAAATGGAATGGAGCTATTTCCACTGTGCTCAAGACTGCAGAGGCTTTACGCCTACCTCAGCAGGATCACACTGCAAAGACACAAGCTGAGGAGATGATTGTCATCATGCCATCACTTTCCCTCATGGGGTTGAACACTTTCCCTGTAGCCCACAGGCATTACTGAAGGTTGACAGTTAACATCTAGAGCTCCCTGATATAAGGAAGTGTTCCAGTGGCACACGGGCCTTCCTAGACATCACATTTTTTTTAAATAACAACAAAAATCAGGGGCTTTCCCTCCTAGCATGCAGAGTTACATTTTATTCATTTAAGCCATGTGTTTAAATGCAAATAGAGATCATAAATAGTTTCAGTAGAATTACCAAGGTTATACCAAATGTAGAGTACAGCAAGAATGTCACATGTACAGAAGGTACAAAACAGATCTGACAGGGCATGAAGCAAAGCTGCATCATTCGATATACATTAAAAAGTCCCTGAATTCTACAGTTAGAAACATGAACAGAATTTAGCACTAGGTTTAAATTAATCACCAATTGAAAAAAAAATTCTTTATGGCTGCAATGATATGTTTGAATGGTGTCATAGAAGTTAGCAAGGGTAAAAAGCAACTATGATTTCTAGTAGCAGAGGACCATTTCTTTCAGCATTTTTTTCTCTTGTCTGTGTGTATATGTGCCTTCAAGCAGCCTGCTGACTTATTGGAACCCCAAGAATTTCACAGGGTTTTCTTAGGCAAGGACTATTCAGAGGGGGTTTTGCCAGTTCCTTCCCCTGATATATAGTCTATAGTACCTGGGATTCATTGGCAGTCTCCCAGGACTGAACCAGCTCAGTTTCTAAGATCAGATAGGAGCTCCCTTACCAATGCCTAAATTTGTACAAAATACATACAAGTTAATTTATCACGCATAAAACACATTTGTCCACTTTAATGTAATCTGATTTACGCTTTTTAACATTTAATGGGTTGACTATTTTTTAAAAAACACACACATACAAAATAATGCCAGTTTTTTTACCTGTCTTTCTCCTGCAAAACAAGAACAAAACAGGAGAGGAAGAGGAGGAAACAAAGCCATGGGTCTTTGATGAAAATTCAAAAACAGGGATGAAAAATACCTTTTTTGGACCCTGCACACAATTATGCCTCTCCCTATTTTGCCACCACACACGGCAGGATCTCATATTAAATGAAGGGATTTTGCTACCATCCAGGAAGGAACTGCACTATCCTCAGGAATTCAGTCTTCCTCTAATCACTAGATAATACTTATAACTTGTTTTCCAATTACTGTTTTGCTCAATGTGTCATCTAAATTTAATTTCCAGATGTTTTGATATGGGCTTTCTTAATACTTATACTCCTACCTAATATAGGAGCCATTTACTTCAAATACAGGCACAGTGACTGGCAACTATTTGTCTATAAAACTACATAAAGCTAACTGTTCCATATCCCCTAGGTGAAATCCTATACCACTTTAAATTGAATCTGCATGTTTGCAGACTCCATTTTGGGACACTGGCCTAACTATAGGTCATGTGGCATCAACATCTAGCCAACCTGATTTTTGGACTTTTCTGCTTCTGCTCCCATGCTCATCCTGATGAAGAGTCCTGGAGGATTTAAACTCTAACTCTTTTAATAATATTTTAGCAGTCTAATAAAGCACCACCCAGCCCTACTTTTTTCTCTCCTCCAACACTCAACATTTTTCCTACCATTGCAGAAAAATGCTAATTTGGCAAAAGAACAGAAAGGCAGCAACCTCTGCTAAGTACAATATGAAACACATAAATAGGATTATAGTGAAATTTAGTTTCAGTGAAAAGATATAGATATAGATAGATATAGATATATAGATATACATAGACACACACACACACATATATAAATCATATATATATATATATATATATATATATATATATTATATGTATATGTATATGTGTGTGTGTGTGTGTGTGTATCAGTTGTCTCCCAATCAGAAACATTTTGTCTGTTATAACATAAAGAATATCATAGTACAAAAAGCAACAAACAGAAGGACTGAATGTTGGTGCTTTTGTCATTTTAGCAGCAGCCTCTTGAGGATACTTTTGACGCTTGATGCACATTAGGAATTCTATTAATAGAATTCTATGTTGCTTATCTTAGACTCTGGCACCTTGTGGTCTCTATAAAGGTTGCCAAGAGAAAAGATTTCCAAAGTCAAAAGTATCACAGCAGCTTCTATACAGGACACATTAAAATAAATCCAATAAATTAAATAAGGCAGTAGACAAAACATAATTTTGACATTACCAATATTGCAAAGATCTCATAAATGAACTAAGAACAATCAGAACTCCCAAAAATATCAATGTCAGAACACACAAATGCTTCAAGCTGAAATTATTTCTAAATATAACTTTTCTGTTTTTTTATTTTGTAGTAGTAACCTGCACATTAGCATTTTATTTTAAAATTTCAAAAAGTCATGTACAGAAAAAAGGGAATTCCCTCTATAAATAGCTGTGACAGATATTTTTTGTACTGAAGCTATTCCATTTGAAGTGTGGCTCCTGCTGTAGGACCCAGCAGATCAATCTAGCTTAGTTTCAGGCAAAATCCTTGTGCAATTCACCAATAAACTGTAAACGTGAAAGTTCAGAAGACGTGTGCCAAACTAGTTTGACCTTGCCCTGATCTACCAAAGCAAAGTCAAGTGTGTCTTACCCTTCTTTTCCATCTTTTGCAGAAACAAAACAACAGGGCAGACTAAATGAACAAACTTCTGTGGTCTTTTCTTTCCTCTATTACATGTTTCATAATCTTTTAAATTTATGGTACCGAAGGCAAAAAGGTTATTTTTGCCCATAGGTAAGTGGCAAAAACTTAGGTTTTGTGATATAGTTTGTGCTACAGTATGAGAAGCATGGACAGAAATTTCCGTCCAGATAAGGAAACACGTACTGAAAAGAATACATGGCAAGGACTCGGTGCTGATAGCATACAAGAAGCTGATAGAGTTACACCAGAAAGAAAGGCAATTCACCTGACATGGCCAGACAAAGGTGACATATGTGCACCAGGACAAGGATTTTTAAGATTCATTTCAACCAAAGTAGAAGAGAGATTCGTAGATTCTGAGTTCCAGTTTCATGCCCAGTATCTTGTGCACTACTATTACTGTGCATCCAATCATGGATACACAGCATAGGGCACTACTGGTTCAGTCCTACAATGTACAGTGAGTGCAAAAGATGTATCTGTACCGTGATGCTGTCAGTTCACCTGGGTTACTTCTCAAGGGTATGGCTGGAGAATGAGAGCTCTTCAAAGGGTGGGGGGCAGCAATGGGGAAAGCAGAGAGATCCTGCAGACTATGAATCATATCATGAGTCCTTGGTGCAACCCTGTAAAACCAGCTGGCTACAGAGAGTCAGCAGCACTTCCCACCGGGGCTATTTTCACACTAGATTGTTATAGTGATATTATTCCACTTTCAACATCCTATGGAATCCTGGGGTTTGCAGTTTAGGGAGGGTCAGGATGTTGAAAGTGGAGTAATAGCGCTATAACAGCCTAGTGTGGAAATGCCCTGGGAAGCAGCCAGAGAGCCATAGGGTGACTCTCTACCTGTGAATGGATCGATCCGACCAGGCAGAAAAGGAATTGAGGGGTGAAGACGACGGAGAGTGGGAAAGACAGAGAACCGAAGAGGCACTTCGGCCACCTTCCCCGTGCCGACGTTTCCCCCACACCCCCGGACGCCTCGGTCTCCCTTCCCGATCTATCTACCCAAAGGCCACAACTCTCAGCCAAGAACAGCGTTCTCATCCACTCCTCCCAGAGGATGGGTCCTCGGGAGGTTCGGGGGCGAAGGCGGGAGAGAAGGAAAAGAGAGGCGCCGGCCTCTTCCTCGTTCTGCCGGCGCCGCTGCCCAGGCGAACGGGCGGGGACCTCGGGGAGCCCCGACGGGGAGAGCGGGGAGGCGCCCCTCCGCCCCGGGGTACCTGGTGCAGCGCTGTCAGCCCGTCCACGTTGGCCGTGTTGATGCGGGCGCCGCGGGCCAGCAGGCGCTTCACCTCGTCCGTGTCCCCGCTGGAGCAGGCGGCCAGGAAGACGGCGCCGTCCTCGAAGCGAACGCGGGCCCCGCCGCGGTACCGGCTCCGGGCGGGAGTCACCGGCTCCAGCTCCGTCAAGGAGCCCTTCCAGCGCTTCAGCTGTTCCGCTCGCCGCAGCCGCGCCGATTCGGCCCGCTTCACCCCCAAATGCCCCGGCTCCGACATAGTGCTCGCGGCCGTGCCCGCTGCCGACGCTGTCCCCGCTCCGCTCGCCCTCAGGACCACGAACCGCACCGAACACCTCGGCCCTGAGGAGAGCGCAACGGCCCCACCGCCATCTTTACGACTCCCCCCCCTCCTCCGCTGGGTTATTGCGGCGCGAGCGCAGGCGGTGGCTTAAGGCATCATGGGAAAGGTAGTTCCAAGGGGGTAGAAGGTGAGAGGTGTGCGGGGGCTGACTCTCCCGACGGGGCCGCGTCAGCCGGGCCGTTTGGGTTTCTTGTTCTTTCTAGCTAGGAAAGGGAAGGGTAGGAGAGAGGAAAGGAGACGTTACTGGGAAGGGCAAGCTGCCAGGGCATTAGGTGGACCCTGGTCTCAAATGTCTTGAAACAGCACCATTGTTGTTGTTATCATCCCTTTTCCACATCCACGTGAATGGCTAACAGTCAACATTTTCCTCAGCGTTAAAGCACAGCATCTCTGTCCATCTCTCTGAATAAAGGATGGTTCCTGAAAAGATGTTGATGTGGGCTGTTTCTAGTTACTAGAATTACTCTCCTGGGAGGATCCACATTAAAGGTCCACTTCTGCCAAAGATTTAGGCCATTTCCGCACTACACTGTTATAGTGCTATTATTCCACTTTCCACATCAGTTCTGGGGCTTGTGGTTTACTGAGGCCAAAGAGCTCTCTGGCTGAGAATTCTAAATGCCCCTCCCGAAACTGCAAGCCCCAGGATACCACAGGACGTTGAAAGTGGAATAATAGCGCCATAATAGCATAGTGCAGAAGCAGCCTTAGTGCTAGAGTTTTGGGGAGTCGGTTCTCAGTAACTTCAGTTTTTAGTGAAATGAAGGTAGTCTTTCCTATATTATATGGTGAAGATGATGAATTTGGACTGCAAAGCCGAACAAATTGTTTGCGTCTACAATATATATTATAAGCAAGATGTGCTAACAAGAAATTAACCAGAAGGTGGAAGTAAGGGAACAATACATACTGCAAACATTTCTGCAATATGGGTTACAAGGCACTGAGCAGAATTTAGAAGTAACTAGATACATATTGCAAGTTATTTCTAATTATACCCTTTCTCCACGGCAATTGCAATTAACTTACGTTACAATTGAAACTTGACAATAGCTTCATTTCTTTAGCAATGTAATTGAAACTTTTCACACCATTTGTTTATTTATATATTTATATCCAACCTATCCCCCAGTATAGGACCCAAAGCAGCTCACAATGCACAGTTAAAACAATAGAAAATGCAAAAAGTTAAAAAGAAATTAAATAAATGCATTTCAGAAATGTGAGAGTAAATCATTGTTTTACTAAGCATAGCTATAATGGCAAATAGGTACTTCTGTGGGCCTTGGAATGATAACTGTAGCTATTTCCATTTTAAAAGTATCATTCCAAGCAGTGGTGTTATGCATACATGTGGGTATGTGCCTTCAAATAGCCTGTTGACTTATGGTGACCTCATGAATTTCCTAGATACTGAGATGCCTGGAATTGCTTAAATGTTATTTTGTTGATTGTGTTACTCATTAGCCCCATCTTGTGGGCAATTTGGCTTTCAGCCTTAGAGGCATTTGCTTCAGAATTTAATAACCATCTGATCCTGACGATCAGTCAATGAAACTGATTTTAATGTCATGGAATATTTATAAACTTATTATGTGAAGACAGAGCATTCAGTCTGACTGGGAATGGGGGCAGCTTCCTACAGGTCTCAGGGGTAGGAGGAATGGTGCAAGTGAGCTGAGGAATGGAAAGTTAGGTGTTATGAGGAGTAGGAAGAGAATTACACTGGATTAAGATGAAGAAACCTGATGAATATGGACCCTTGATAGACAAAGAAGATGAAGGGGAGGGGGGGACATTATGTAAAGAGAGTGTCTGGTGAAAGCTCATACAGAGATCAAGATCTGGAAAGGCACTATACTATTGACTGGCAGGGGTCACAGGAGAGAGAACAAGAGTCAACACAGATAAAGAAAGTGAGACAAACAGCTGAACAGCAAAGACCCAAAGAAAAGATAGACAAAAACTGAACAGAAAAACTACAGAAGAAATGGGGCAGAAAAGACCATACATGTTGTAGAAACCTTACTGATTGGGCTCAAGAAGGCAAACAAATCCAAGATAAGGCAGAACTGTAACTACAACATCAAAGCAAATCATCTCAATAAAATTAAGAAATATGTTTATGTTATTATTACTGGATATATGATGGAATTCTTAGCAAATGCTACAAGCTGAGGAGGGATACAAGCCTCAGATTGAGGACAGAAGAGAAAGATGTCTCCTTGCTGATACAGAAGCTTTTGCTCATGCTGTCATATCATGCTTTTCCTTGCTTTTACTAATGGGAAGTGGGCATAAAGGTTTACATCTTTTTAATTTGTGGTGGGGATAATCCAGATTGTTGTCTTTAAAGAGTTGCTTTCTTCATTGTTCTGAAAGATTTTCCTCTCATGCTGCTTCATATCATTTCAATTTGTTTCATTCCATGTTCCTTCCCCAGACTATTTATGATCCATGTTCTTGGAATGTTTCTCTTTGTTTTGTGATGAACCTTTAATATTCTCATATCACGGCTCCAATGGTTGATTTTCACACTTTTTTTTTTTTAACAAGGATGAACTTATCCCCTCTCCTCCCACCCAGCCTTCTTCTTAATATCTCCCTCAGAGCAGATAATCCTTAAACCCACCCTGTACTACTGCTTCTATCCTCTACATCCACTTGCCACCCTCTGAAAAATTGGCATTGTCAGGCAAGTATGGGGGCAGCTGTTGAACCTTTAAAGAATAAACTCATGTAGGCACAATTGTTTCAAAGTGGGAAGTCTATTTTTGATCAACATTAGTATTTGAATACAAGAATGTATGTCCTGCTTTGATACTTCATGTAAAATGACCTTACCAGGCTAGATCAGATAATTGTTGCTGTTGCTGTGTGTCTTCAAGTTATTCCAACATGGTGACCCTAAGGCAAACCTATTACAGAGTCTTCTGGGGCTCTGAGAATGCATGGACATTGTTACCCTGATTTCTGGGGGTCCCGAGAGGGACACCTGAATGCGCTCTCAATTATACAAGTTGGGGAAATTAGCAAAGAGCACAACCTAGCAATGTGTGAGACAGGGTAACATAGCGAGATCTTGTACCCAATGTCTACAGGGTCAGGTTGAGTCAAGGAGCAAACAGATGTGAAATAATAATTGTTGTTTTATTAAAATACAATCAAACAATGTATCCAGCACACTCACTCAGATAACTAAAGAAATAAAGGTTGGAGTGGGATAGAGGGATTTTTAGAGGAGTTGTTGGTTTGGGTAATACTACACCTGTTCTGAAGCCCAGTTAGAAGCGGAGAAGCTGGGGAGTGTGGATCTCAGCACGTGGAGCTGAGGGGAAGGCTCGCCAAGCAAAGCTGCAGCAAGGCGGGATGGAACTCGAGAGCAATCCGAGGAAGCGCTCAAAGTCAGGGGTTCTTATAGGGAAAATTGTGACTGCAGGCTAGTTCGTAGTTGGGGAAGACAATGAGTTTGGGGCTGGAGACAAAGCCTCCGAAAGTTCAGCATTTGAATGATTGAGTTATAGCCAAATTGTCAGTAGAGTAGCCAGTATGCAAACGAGGAGTGCTTGAGCGTTGTATAGTTCGATCATCAAGCTGCCAGCACAGGGCAGAGGATCTTTTGAAAGTTGCGTGTATACATAATTGAGGTACTTACCTTGAGGTCTCCTGAAGCTGTGAGTCGGCTATTTCTGGCCTGCCTGTATTTGTGTGGAATATTACAGCGATTATCGGCCAAGCCTGCGTGCGTGCTTGTCCGGGGGCCTCGCAAGCACGTGGAGAGGAATGGGTATAGGAGGCCAAATTATTGATATCAAAAGATATCTTTTATATCCCACAAGCTCGGGCTAGCAATGGCGGTAACAACATGCCCAAGGTCACTCACTGGATTTCCACAACCAAGCAGGAAATCAAGCTCTGGTCTTCAAGGTTGTCATCTAATGTTCAAACCACTATACCACACTGGCTCTAGATCAGGTGATCAGATGATATTTTGCATTTAAAAAAACTTTACTAGGTTAGATCTTTTGGACAACAACTGCCATAAGTCCCGGGTACTAGACAGCCATAGCATCATAGAGTTGGAAGGGGCCTCATCAGGAAACCTTTTGCTATTTTTTTTAAAATCTAAAATATGCCCATGCAGTCAGTGTTGGTTTAAGGATCTCAGACATTGCAGTCCAAAAAACAACTTTGCTTAGCTAGGCCTTTCTGAACTACAATCACCACCAGCCCCAAGCTTGGTCTCTTCTTTACACATACACATGAAACACAATATAAAACCTTGAGTTGAGGTGGTTGCATGCACTGCATTGTCATGTATTGCTCACTGTTGTAATACTGTGTACTATGCTATGCAGCCAGACACTTAAAATTAAGAAACATGAATCAGTACAAAAGAAGACTACAGTGTCATGCTCTGTTCTGTAGCTATGCCCTTCCAGTGCCCTGATGCCATGGCTGAACTAGGCATGCATCCTGTGAATTCTGAAAAAGGAAGTTTAAATGTCTATCTATGAATCACACTTTGAAACGTCACAGATCTCTAGTCTGGATTCCCTGGGTTCTCATGAACTTAACCTCAGACAAGGGTCTCAAATGAAAAGAGTGCCTAAAGGGTCTCACAGCCTCCTAGGCAAGCAAACTCAAAGTTCTGTGGAAAAAGAGTTCACCTATCTTGTTGAAGAAAGGTGTATACATCTGGATTCTGATTGTGAATAACTACAGATGAGAGGTACAGCCCTTTCTAGTAAAGAATTAAAACCTTTTTCTGCATTATCATCACAACTTGAAATTCCCATTTCAGACTACAAAAGCAGCAGGACAAGTTGTTTCAGTATTCTCCTCTGTTTGTGTAAAAATTGGTGCTGTCCCTGGTCCTGTTGATCCTCCCTCCAGTTTTGCCATCTGTTAACTACCTCCTATCCAGCTACTCCATCTCACTGGTGCAACTCACTACATACTCTTCAGCTGCTCTCTGCTCAGTGTGGGTCTTTGTAGAATTTTGTCTTATTGGTACAATGCAGGCCAGCCTTCTACCTGAAACATAATACTGGGGCATAGTTTTCATTTGGTCTTGCTTTCAAATAAATGACTCTCCAGGTTGTAAAAGTTCCTTTCTGTCCCAGTCTAGTCTAGATGTCTGCTCTACAAATACAATTATTGAAAGATTTGACACCCCTCCTGCCCCCGTTTAAACTGAAAAGCTGCTGGTTCTTTGCTGTTATCTGTTCAGAGATCCCTCTTGTCAACTTCTGGTTACCTGGGCTTTCAACAGGTGAAAAATGATATAGTCCAAGCAAACAGTTTTTTGGCATCAATGCTTCACTTAAGCACTCTTAAGTCTTGGAATCTCAGGATATTTTAACGTGGGAGAATGAACACGCAACTTAATGATCTTTTAGGCTATTTTATTAAAATGGGTACAGACACACTGCTCCTCTTGGGGAGGACTTCTCATTATCTAAGTCCATAGCTTATGTATTGACTTCACAATTACATGTAAGCAATCACACATCTTATATTTCCTGTAGATGAAATACACAGGTGCTGCAAAACATTTTGGTATCTGTAATATACTGTTGTAACAGGCACTTATATGTCCAGATAAAAAATTTATATTTACTATAGTCCCAGAAAAACCTGTGATAGGGTCACCTTAAAGTCACCATAACTCAAAAATGACTTGAAGGCACACAACAAAAACAACAACAACATTCCATAATTAGAGACGAAATTCTCCTGCTGGCCTTTATTAGCCAGTAACAACATCAGTAGCATAAAGATGTCAAAGACAGCTAGGTCCAACTTTGTTGAAGACTGCTGTAAACAGCCTAACTCTCATGCCTCAGGAGGTCATTTTTATACTATCTCCAACTTATGTCTGTCCAGTCAGGGATGGGTCTAACAAATTCTCATTAATTGTTAACAATAATATTCCCTTCCAATGGCAAGAAAGATTTATGTGAGGTTCCTTAAGGGACTAATGACTGGTGAGTATCACTATCCAGCCTTTTGGGCTGCCTGGCTAATGATTGCATTAGCCATCAGATGATTATCAGATATGAGTAACACTTTCATACTTTCTTGCACTTTTCTGGTAGTTTTGTTATACCCCACTCGCTTGTTTAATACTTCTCTGTTGGAATATTCTTTACTTATCTTCTTTGTTTTGGCACAGGTAGATTCATGCCAGGAACTAGATAGTAAACCTGCACTCTTAATATTTTGCTGTCTGACACACAGACATCCTACTTTTTAATCTAAAGAGGAATCCTTATTTCTTTAATATCCAGGATTCAGAAGCTTAAATTTTGTAAAATATACACCCAGTTAGCACTGACCCTGCTTTTAAAGGAACTGAACTTTTAAATATTTAAAGTAAAATATCTTTTGTCTTTTTTAAAATTTGACTTGTCAGCTTCATTTTTGTCTTTTTGTGAACAGAGCCTCTGATAACCACTACTCACAATATGAACATTTATCCATAAATCACAGTGGTCTGAATCTTGATAGCCTGTTTAATGATTACTGGATTACACATAATACTAAAATATCCTTTGTTCAGTGCAATAGCACAGTTTAAACACCAGGAGGCAGATGCTCTCTTGAGACTTGTCCAAAATTAGAAAGACAACAGCAGCTGTGCTATTGTGAATTCTCCTGTGGAATAAAAAAAAAAAAATCATGCTACTGTCTTCCACTAAACAGCACTTGAGAGCTCAGATGTGTTTCCTAATTTTATATCCTTATTTTTGCTTCTCTTTTGTTTTACTCAACAAAACTGCGCTCCACCCAAGTCTGATAACAAAATAAATATCAGCGCTAAATATAATAAACCACAAGAAAACCTATAACAATAAACTAAGAGGTAACACATATATTGTATTACTTATGAAAACATATCATCCTGCCTCTGTTTATAAAGCATGAAGAAAACCTAAGAGACCAATAAATATAATCAGTTCACAAGTGTCAGACTATATACTTCTTAGGGTATAATCTTATATATGTTTATTTAGAAGTAAATCCCACTCAGTACAGTGGGGCTTACTCTCAAGTATGTAGAATAGCAGCTTTAGAAGTTGAAGATTTTGACCAATTTCCCAGGTAGCCCATCCTTCATATGAGAAATATGCACACTATCAGGTACACAGAGAGAGCAAGCAGATCTTTATTTTACAGATGTTTATTTGAGAAACTGTTCATATTTCATTACCACCAAAAGTATTACTTTAGCTGGGGTTTGCAGAAAAGGCACTGTAATCAATGACAATGTTATGAGTCTTGCCTAAGGCTACAAATGTATAAATGGAGTGCAAACTAGCCTTTCTTTCCTTGCCTTTATATCTGTATATATGTCTTTCCCATTGCTACACAGAATTCTTTCCATAGGCCATTTCCGTACTAGACTGATATAGTGCTATTATTCCACTTTCGACATTCTATGGAATCCTGAGGCCCCTCTCTAAACTGTGCAAACCTCAGGATTCCATAGGATGTTGAAAGTGGAATAATAGCACTATAACAGTCTAGTGTGGAAATGGCCTTACTAACCAGGGCCCTCCAGATGTAACTGGTCTGCAACTGCTATGATGCCTCACAAACTGGCTGGTGAGAACTGATGAGAGCTGCAGCCCATCACTAGCTGGATGGCTACAGTTGCTCATCCACTCAGAGGAACTTCTGAGACCGGCTGTTTTGAAAGCACTTGGCAGAGGTCATAAGAAGCTATCATTTGTGGCATCTAATCACATGGTAATTGTTGCCAGCAATTTCACTGATGAAAGCACTATAAACTATTATTTCATATTCATCTGATATTAAAATTATTATACATTTAATATTAAATATTATTAGTTAATGCTGAGATAGCGTGGAAAGCAAGATGTAAGCAATTTGAATTTAAGAATGACTTTGGATAAAGATAAAAGAGGCTTATGGTGCTATTGAGGAATAATAGCACACATTTTGTGTTTCAGTCATACCAACCACAGAACACCTAGGAGAGTTGCATTCTACAGCCAGGAGATCTTCTCTGTTCAAGAGACTTGAAACTGGTTCCATAACTGTGTTCTGAAATACACTGAATTTACAAATGGTTCTTGGAAGGCACAATTCTCTGGAAATCCTACTGTTAGTCCCAACTAGAGTAGTAATCTACCTGCGTTGCTTTACAATGTTACCATTGATTCAAAAGGGCTACTCAAATACACTTAGACTCAAGGGGAATTTTTTTTCTTTGAGATATCATGGGACTGCTACGTCCAACGCTGCACTAAGGTAAAGATGTAATAAAATGCAATTAAAGAAGTTGAACCTGTCTTACATGTATTCTTTCATTGTGATTATTATCAAGGCGTTAGGAAAGAACTAATATTCCCAATTACTCAGCTTTTCCCAGGTTCTTCTGAATCTCTTTTAACTATTTTGCTCAAAGGTTCCAACAAGTTGTTTACAGAGCAGGAAGCTAAGTTTTTAAATCTGGCAATTTTTACTAGATCATATATGGTGGAGCAATGTTAACTATATTCAATGTGTAATACAATTTTTTAGCATTTTAATATTTAGATATTTTACAATGTATTGTATGTTTTTCTATCAAATGTTCCCTTTAATCTGAGGATTTTAGAAAAATAAAGACAATCAAATTGAAGTGAAGGTAATTTGATATTATAGACACCATGGTCTTATGTCCCCACTCTTTGGATGATAATATGCATTGCTTCACTTCCTTCACAATGTACTAAGTTAACTGTAGCAGTCTGAGGTCTTTCTGCTCCACTGAGAGGAACCTGAGACTTCTGACTCAGAGTGCTGTCCTGAGAGTAGCATTGGCCCCATTACTCTGTGTTTGTCACAGGAAAAAAACCAAGATTTCGGGGAATTTTTTTTCAGCCGTGGGAGGGAAGCCCTGACAGCATATTTAAATTGGCTTGATTGCTCCCCATTTACAAACACATGGCAGTTGCATTAAAGTATATCCTCCAACCACCCCTGATTTGGCAGAGATGGTCCCAATTAATCCTCTGTCCTCCTGCTTTTTCAGCTGCTTTAAAAATGTCCCAGTTTCTCTCTCCTCCTCCAATTTTTTTCTTTTGCCCTCTGCTCCAGACTGAGTTCCTAGTGCAAACGCAGTGTATAGTCAGTCCTCCACATTTGCGGGTTTCACTTCTGCAGATTTTATTATTCACAGATTGTTTGCTGTCACCTCTACTGCCTCCCTATGCCGTTTTTAATAGGGACTGCCAGCCTCGTGAGACTGAGAAACTGAGAACAAGCCTTGTTAAGTCTCTATTAAAAATGGTGTGGGGCAGCAGTAAAGGTGGCAGTAAGCCCCCCACTTCTGCCTTGTGAAGCAACCCTGATGCCTCAAAGGAGCCCATCGGTGGGTTGAATATGGTGATCATACCTTTTTGTGTGTTAAATATTGTTTGAGAGGGCCTACAGTTATTTAGAGTCTTTCCACTTCCATGGAGTTCCTGTGCCCCTAACGCTAGTGAATGTGGAGGGATGACTGTACATTCAATTACTTCAGAGGGATAGAGGAAAGGAGGGACAGAATCCTGCCGTTCCCTTTAGGTTCAAGCAAAACCAAACCGCTGCAGCCTTTCCTAGCTGGTCTGCTTTTCTCCAATAATACCTTTCCCCCTCTTGACTAGACTCTGAGGCACTTGGGCTAAACGTCCCAGTTTTCATCGAATAGTTGGACGGCGCATTCATGGAGGTTCTGGCCATCTCTGCACTAGAGTGTTATAGCGCTATTCTTCCACTTTCAACATCCTATGGAATCCTGGGGTTTGCAGTTTAGGGAGGGGCCTCAAAGGCAAAGCCCAGGATTCCACAGGCTGTTGAACGTGGAAGAAGAGCGCTATAAAACTCTAGTGCAGAGATGGCCCCTAAGACCCCTGGGTTCCTTGCTCTTGGTTCTCTATTCGCCAGCCTGGCCCAAACCAGCGTCCCTCTCGGGTGCCAAGGAGCCCCGCGGGAAGGCAATGCCCGCTTCTTTTCGCCCGCCCGCCCGCCGATCCGCCCGGGTGGCTCCCGCTTTCCCAGGAAACATGACATCAGCCCTTTTGTGCCGCTGAGGCCGTGGGGGAAGGAGCGAGGCGAGGCGGCCGCCCCTCCCCGGCGGTGCGAGTCTCTTCGGGCGGGCGGCTGGGTGCAGCCTGGAGACACGCCTTCTCCCGAGGAGAGAACAAAACAACCCCCCTCCCGAGGATTGGGCCAGGCCAGCCTGGGTGGCGAGCAGACGGCGCGGCGGCCGGAAAAGTCCGACGCGAGAGGGGGGAACGGCAGCAGCGACCGGCAGCAGCGACAGCCAGGTAAGAGGGTCGCCTCTCCAGCCTTTATTCCCATCAAGGCTGCTCCTCCTCGCCGGCTGTCCCCACATCAACGGGGTTGCCAGAGAGTCCCTGTTTGGAAAGGGGCCATCGTTGGTCCCTCTTCCTTATATTTGCCGTCGGATTCCTCGGGGTTCACATCTATTTATTTGCTATTTTAATGAAAAAGCAGTGCATTTCGCTGCAAGACTATTGCCCCGACTTTTTATAGATTTTCTCTCCCAGAACTTGGAAAAGTTACAGTGGGGGGACTAGAGCTCCCAGAATCTTCCGGAGCGGCCCCCAAAAATAACAGATTCAAAGTTGGGCTTCTAGACATAGAAGGAAGCAGTATCTGTTGAGTGCAATTGGCTCGACTCCCAAAAAGAAACGTGCTTGGATTCCAGGTCTATGTGGCATTATTTTCTTTTAGGTTATGTGATGTGGCAGTTTTATTTTGTGTCATTGGGAGAGAGGGCATTGGTAAGGGTTTCAGCTCAATAGGAAGTAACTAGAACAGCCTGACTGAGTCCAAAAAGTAATTTTTCTAAGTTCTAGTGTGGGATTCTTCAGCCAATAATCTGCTTTTGCCTCACACATCTTAAAGGCTTGAGCATCACCCTCTTTTTTTGAAATAGAGCCATAGCCAATATGCTTCTTCTGTACATTTCTGGTTAATTCAGGAACTTCACTCTGGGAAGAGTGAGCCAAAGAGATATGGGTGTGTTTTCTCTTGGCTTACGAACTTTATGAGCCTCATTTCCTCTCTGTTCATGAGCTTTGATATGAATACAAGAATCACAGGGTGAGGGTTTTATAGGCCCTTTAGTCCAGTCCTTTTTTCAATGTTGGAAATTCAGCAATCCACAACGGATGGCAGTGTAGACTCTGCTTAAGAAATTCCAGCCAGAATTTGCAAAAATTACTTTTTTACTACATTTACTACTCCCAGAATTCCCCAAACAGCATAGCTGCTAGCCATACTGGCCAGGGGGTTCTGGGTAATGATTTTTTTTTTTTTTTTTAAAAAACCCTGTGTTTTATTGTCCAGAGTACTATAACTCTTTCCAATAAAAGACAGCTTCCCACTCTAGGTAATTGATTCTATTGTCAAACTATTATTCTGAGGTTGCTCTAATATTCAGCCAAAATCTATCCTTCTGTAACTTATACCTACCTTGAAGCACAGCACCTAGTAGTAGATACAGTAGTCCATTTGAGGTTGCTGTAACATAGTAACATAATGGAACAACTAGCAGGGCTCACTGGCTGCACTGATTTTCTCTACAGATGGAAACAATCTTGATAAAATCTTGTTGGCATTAGGTGTTTGGCTCTAGGGTAGTTGAATAGGGTAAGCCTCTGGTTTGCATAACAGAAGGAGCTTTTCTGTTTGTTGATAAGTGCCTTAAGGTTATTATTTCTACAGCTGTAATTATCAGCTGTCAGTTTTATTCAACAATCTTTGCATACTGAATGTGAATTCTTCAGGAGAATCATTAGACCTAGTCAGAGCAAAACTTTCAAAGCATTGAAGAAAGCTGGGAATCTGTTACATACTAGGCTTCTCTGGAAACAAAAAGGGGGGGCTAGCTGGCAGAGATGGCATTTGATGTAAGAATGTGCATGAATTCTCTGATTGCAAGGCCTGTGTGTAATGTGGGCGGTGACTGTTTCCCAATGAAGAGTTCTATTAAACTCCTTTTAGACTTTAACGGAGCTGAACTGTACTTGTAGGTGGTAGTATGGGAGCAGGTTAGGAACCTATGCATGTTTCTTTGTGCATGTTTGCTTTCTTTGTGTATGTTTCTTTCCTTCCTTCCTTCCTTCTTTCTTAAATTCATAGTAGTAAAGGAAAAATACCAACTTAAACTATATTCTATGCATGTTTGCATATCTTGTTTCCTATTATAACTCGAGTTTTCTAGCTTATCATTCCCCCCATCACCAGTACTCACATTTCTGCACAGGAAATAAAATATAGTGAGTTCCTGGTTGTTAAGACTAGCTCGGTGCACCCGGAAGAGCAGAACATATTTAAGAATGATTTCTTTCATGCCAAGAAGTGCATTTGTATAAATTGCCAAAGCTCGTGTTGGAAATCTTCTTGTCTGTCCTGGGAAATGAAAAATCATTTAGGATTTAAGAATGTTGTGGAAAGGTACTATGTGGTCAACAGAATGAGGTGTGGCATTTCTTGCTTTGTCTGGTTCATTTTTGTCTGGTTGAATAGCTGTTTTCTTAAGAATTTGACTGCTTTTTAGTAGTAAAGAATGTCCATTTATGGTAAAGTATGCTATTACTCAATGTCCTAATAATTACAGGGGTGTCTAGATTCCTTTCTCAGAAGACCAGACTTGGAACCTTTCTGACCATAATTGACTATATGCTCTGCAATCTTGATGTAGCCACTTAAAAAAATGCTGCATTTGCTAAAAGCAATTTCTTTGTCCATTAAGTGATTTCATTGTTTGTCTCTGGACAATTTTGCTTGGGAAAGTGTGGTAAGGTGGTCCCAGACCCAGTCATAAATCCATGAGAACTTGGTTCAGTTTGACCATTGGGCCACTCCTTTTCTTCTTTCAGCATCCATTTCTCTATAGCACAAGGATATTACTGACATGCCACTAATTAGTGACATATGAAGGGAACCACAATAAGAATGAGAAACAGTATGTGTCAGTGGTCTTATGCAGAATACTATCTGTGCAGAAGTTGTGACGCTAACTGTACCAGTCGTACATTATAAATGCAGATTATGTGTACAACTACTAGTCCAACAACTAGTAGTTCTCTTTCTTGTTTGCTACCCAACAGAGGTATGAGACAAGAACCTAATTACCTTCCTAATTACCTCCCTAGAGCTGCTCATTTGGAGCCCTCATACGTAACGGTAAATTCAATGGCATAGCTTGGTGTGAGCGGGGTAGGGGTGGGGGCAGAGGGATGGCATGTAGAGGTGGGGTGATGGTGTGTGGGGGCAGGCAAGGCGTGGGGGCACCCCCCAAAAAGTGCCACCCAGGGAGCATTGCCCCCTTGCCCCCTGTCCCTATGCCACTGGGTAAATTCTGAAATGCCAGCACTTGTCATGGAAGTATTCAAGGAAAATAAAAAAGCAGTGTAATGGCCAACGTGTTCGAATTTGGCTGAAGAGACCTGAGTATATGAAAAAAGGGAAAGGGAGGGACACAATGGGCCTTTCCGCACTATACTATTATAGTGCTATTATTCCATTTTCAACATCCTGTGGAATTCTGGGGTGTGTAGTTTACTGAGACCCAAGAGCTCTGTGGCTAAGAATTCCAGATGCCCCTCCCTAACCTGCAAACCTCACTATAACAGTGCAGTGCAGAAAGGCCCAATGTCTTCATATAATGTTTCTTCAAACAGGATTTCTTAGGAGTTTCTTTTACTCGCACTAGAGAAAAATACTATGGCACTTTCAATAGTATATAGTGATAGCAATATGATTTCACTTCAACTGCCATGGCAATAGCTTATGGATTCCTAGAGTCTGTAGTCCGGTGAGGCACTAGAAATCTTCGGCTGAGAATTCTAAATACCCCTTCCTTAACTTCAGATTCCAGGAATCATAGGATGTTGCTATAGCAGTTAAAGCTGAATCATAGTGCTATAATTGTGTAGTGTAACAGTCTTAGTTATTAATACATACTTTTGCATGAGATGTCTTGCTTCAGTGGTCTGTTGTTCAATCCGCATGGGATTGTTACCCATGCTGACTTATTTATACTAATGCGTGTAAGACCGAGGTTCAAGTGTGAAGCACGGCTTTCTAGCAGACCCCTTTGAGACGAAGGGCTTTTCTCAGTCACACCAGCAAGCTGCCAGGACATAGGCCCCCTAGTTGGGTGCCTCAGCTCTGTCCCAAAAGCGCCCTGTGGAGCCAGCCCACACCTGGCATGACAGGTATCTGACAGGTAAGCAGGCAAGCAAAACTGAAGCGAGGCCCTATGTGAAAAGAGTTCTTATTGAGTTGTTAGGCACAAGAGCAATCTGGTAGAAAATTCTTAATACCCTTGCCTAAGCTGCAAAGCCCAGGATTCCATAGGATTCATGTAGTGTGAAAGGGCCTTATATCTTCAAGTCAGCAAACCAGTTCTGGCACTTTTCATCTCCATCAAGACTGGGTAATTTGTAAAGTATATAGGTTCATGACCAAGACATGCCCCTCCACAATTTTACTTTATCATACAGGAAGAATACCTCACAGTGATGCATTGTTGCTGGGAAAATCTACTTCCTTCCCACCTCCAACTGTGAGGGTTGCAGCTAAGCTTAGAGGAAATTGTAAAACCTGAAAGGAGCATGGCGGAAGAATGGGAAATGACATCATTCTTCTGCTAATTAATGACTGCCAGTCCTCTAAGCTTTGGTTCTACTACAACATTGGTCATAAATATGCATTGAGGGCTTTTCCTTTTCCATTTTTTCGTTTTTGACCCCAGGTCACAAATATGACTAAGCTTTGTTGCATCAAAGCTGTCTCTTTTGTTGTAATTTACATTTAAAGGAGGTTGAGCGCTTGTTTAAGGGAGGCTGATTGTGAAATGCTAGGATTTCCTCCCTCATTGACATAAATTATTCAGTCTTCACTTTCTCACCTCACAGCTTGCTCATAAGCCACCCTAAATCCCATTAACGTTAATGGGGCTAGCCTGGGTTAAATCCAGTTACTTAACTTGGTTATAGAATGGGATGTTCATTTAATCTCTTGTTTTTCTGTAGTGTTTGTAACTTGCCACCTCTTCAGTAGTTAAGCAGCCATAATTTCTTGCTTCATGAATGGTATTTCCTTTCTGTGTTTATTTAAATTGCTAGTTTAACCAGCCTTAGTCACTGCTGGGTTGAAGATGATTTCTACTATCAGCTAAGCTTTATGTCTTTAGAGCACTCCAGGCCCACACCTAGCCATAAACATTTGAATGTCATCTACCTGTAGTTTAATGGTGGAACACACTCTTTGAGTCTCAAGGGAAGGCAAAGGCAACCCCCTCTCTGAACAAATTCTGCCAGGAAAACCCCATGATAGGTTCACCTGAAGGTCAGAAATGACTTGAAGGCACACAACAACAAGAACAACAACAACTAAATTAAAATGGATAGAGAAGAACAAATCTCCCTACTTTTGATTACAAGGGAGGGAGGGAAATGTATCTTGTTTCAGCTCTATTGCCATGGTGTAATTAACCATCAAATGATACAAAAAACTTCTACCACTTCATCCTTTCCCCATCCTAAATAATATGGATGGGAGCTGATCTTGTAATGTTATTGGCCATTTCTGCACTAGACTGTTAATAGCGCTATGACTTCACTTTCAACATCCTATGGAATCCTGGGGTTTGCAGTTTCGGGAGGGGCCACATGGCCCCTCCCGAAACTGCAAACCCCAGGATTCCATAGGATGTTGAAAGTGGAGTTATAGCGCTATTAACAGTCTAGTGCAGAAATGGCCATTGTTTTATTTTAGAACCAAGCTAGGATAATATCCTTCACATTTTAAAAAGTGCCAATATCAGCTACATTGAATTCAGATTAGAACTACAGCTTTAGAAGAATAGGCTTACCAGACCCCCTCCAATTTTCCTGATTGAAATATACTGCTATATTTGTGTGTGTGCAAGCACCACAAATTACATTCTCTGGTGCTTCCTAAGAGAATTCCTCTGTGTAGGACATTTTGAGATATTTAAAATAAAGAAATAAGGAGGAGGAGAGCAATGGGGTAGTGGTTTGAGTGCTGGATCCCAAGGCAGTATACAATAAGTGCTAAAATTGTATGGAGTTTTGAAATTGTTGCAGTCCTTAAAGCAACGCTATATAATGATAGTATCACCTTCCCTCTTACTACAGAGGGGGAAGGGAGACTAAAGCTATGACAGAGTAGCTTGCAGAAGCAAGATTCAAAAGAGGGATTTCCTGACTCACACCTCAGTCTCTTAAAAAACAATCCCAAGCATGCTCACTGAGAAGTAAGGTCTACTGAATTCAATGGCTGTTACCCCCTAATATCCATGGTTAGGATTACCAGCTTTGCACTACACCAGTTCTCTGTTACTCCACTGGGCAGAAATGTCTGGGTGGAAAACCCTTCCAAGAAGGCACAGTGTCCACATCCTCAGTTCAAAGGAACATAGCATAGATCATACTTTTCTTCATCGCACAAGCAGAACAAAAACAATAATTACTTTAATACTTACATATAATTTACCTGGCTACAGGGAGATAAAGTCTTTCAAATAGTCTGGACTTAAGCTGCATAAGGACTTTATAAGTCGTAATCAGCACTTTGCCTTGGGCCTGGAAACTAAATGATAACAAGGTTTACCCAAATATTGTAATGTAATATCATTACATATATATACATATACATGTATATATACATATATATACATATACATATACATATACATATACATATATAATATCATATATATTACATTACATTGATAATTTCATTTATATGCTACCTTTCTTCCAGTGTAGGATCCAAGGCAGTTCACAGAGTTAAAAAATAAATCAGCTAAAAACCTGACAATAAAAATCAAAACACAATTTTAAAATTGTCACATTAAAACCATTAAATTTTGGAAAAAAAGTATAAAATCAAAATTCAAATTCATAACAAAGTTAAAAAACAGAGTACACATGTCTGCTCTTTGCCTGCCAGTGAAAAGAGAGCAGGGAGAGGTCCAGCCTGGCATCCTATGCAAGGGGATTTTACAAGGTGGGAGCAGCCACTGAGAAGACTCTGTCCCATGTCCTCACCAACCAGCCTTTGATGGTATCAGGACTGAGAGAAAGCCTTCCCCAAGGATCCTAAGACTGGCACATTCATATGTAGACAACAACAATTTATCAGGAGGTTGGTAAATGCATGAACATCTTGAGGATTTGTTTGACAGAATTTCATGTAAATGCCAAGTGCAGATTATTAGACAGAACTCAATTACAAATGAGTTGGGAGTTAGTTACTCTTAACTGGCAAGAACCAGAGATGGCCTTCGTCATGGCTCCATGTTTTTGCCAAGCTCCCTCTTATTTTCAGGCTTGCTCTGAAGACATTGTTTTGGAAAACATTTACATAATTGTTTGTTTTATTAATATTGAGTGAGTTTTTATTTTAGCTTTTGAACTGACAATTCATTGCCTATAAATAATATTTATACCAGGAATGGGGAAAGTGCAGACCAGGTACTGGATGAAGTCCCAATCCCTATTTTGCACCCTTCCAAACCGCACAGTCCTAAAATTTAAAAAAAATGGCCAAAAATGACAGTAAAATAAATCTGGAAGTGACCAGAAGTTTTATTTAACCCCCCCTCCACTTTTTTTTTGCATCAGTGCAACATGGGCTGAGGGGACTGTGTGACAATTTCTTCCCATCCACAGTTAGATGTCCATCCTGGGCTATAGGTTTTATTTGTATTGTAATCCCCTTTTTGAAGGCTTTTTGCCACAAAAGAAAAAAAAGGAGGGGATAAATAGATAAAAGAATATTAGGGGACTCAGAGGACACATGGAAAGGGAATGAGATAATCTGCATTGCTGATAAGCCCCAAATTCCTTTCTCCATTGCTTTCTTTCAAATGTATTTGCCTATATATCAGTGCCAAATTATTTCCCTTCTATTTTACACGGACAGAAGGCATGTAAAGAATGAGGTGACTTTTGGGTTGTAGCTGACAAAGTATTTAAAAGAAATAGCTGCAAGAAGCACTTGTGAGAATTGCTTTCTAGTCCTTTTTCACATTCTACAAACCTTCCAAAAGAAATCCCATCTCTGGCCCATATGGCCAAAAAATAAAGGCCTGGGCAGGCCATCTGTTGCAAATCCTCGTTCTGATAATGGTTTAACTGTAAGTTCAACCACTGTTCAGTGTGCTTCTTGACAGTTTCCTGTTCATTTTCTAAAAGCTGGTAACCACAAAGCAGGGAACCACAGAACAAAGCTAGATGAATCGAATAGTAACACAATAGATAACTATCTAAATGTAGCCATTGAAATGATTTTAAACTAGATACAGTTCTGCAATATGAGAGCAAGCAGTTTCAGCAGAATAGCTGGAGCCAAAATGGACATTGGCATTTTTGCTTAAGTGAATCATTAGACCTCTGTCATCCTGGTTTGCGAAATATAAGACCACAGAATCTATGGGTAGTTCACTAGAACTAACAACATTCCAAAACTATGAGGGTCCGGTTTATCATAGTAGCAATCTACTGCCTTCCTTCTTTCCGTCTCTGACTTCAATAATTAATATTTACTAGGGCCAAAAAGGCTCCAGGTTTGGCAAAGATTAATTGAGCAAGGATACTGCTCAGCAGCCATTGGCTGGGAGAGGACTTGTTGATCTGCAGAATAGTTAAGATGCTAAGGAAAAGTCTGATAGTACTAGAGAACTACAGAATATGTGTGTACCTGATATGTAAGAGAAGACTATTATACATTGTTGTCAGTAATTCAGAACATACACCCATCCTTAGCACTATGCTGTTTCTAGTAAAGTCTGCATATTACCTATACAGCTGCATTAAAACAGATGAAAAATCCACCTATATTACCCTGATTTGGAGTTTGATGTGGAGAGCCCATAGTATTATGGAATATTTTCTTTCCTTTTGTATACCTATTCCAGGTTCAGTCCTTGGGACAGCCAGTTAAAAGACTGTAGATAACAGAATGAGGAAAGCCCATCTGCAAAATCTTGGAAAGCCACTGCAAATCAGAACAGACAATAGCAGGCAAATTAAGTGGATGAGTGTGACAGTTTAAGATATCTTTGTAAGTTCAACAGGATAAAGATTTTCAAATAATTCGACTGCATTAAGTAGTATTGAGCATGCTTTTCTTCGTAGTAGCATTGGCTAAATTCCCACTGGGTGGTATAGTGGTTTGAGCATTGGATTATATTTGAAAACCAGGATTTGATTCCAAGCTTGGCCGTGGAAACTCAGCAGGGTGACCTTGAGCATGTCACACATTCTCAGTCCCAGAAAATCCCATGATAGGGTCACCTTAAGGTCACCATAAGTCAGAAATGACTTGAAGGGACATAACAACAACAACAACAGTTTCCCAGTAAGCTCAGCCACTGAGTGTTCTGTTCTTTTAATTCTTTCACACAAAGTTTGTTATTGCCTGGAATGAATAATTTCCAAGTCATATACAGAAAGCAGCAGGTGTCCATTTTTGAATTAAGTTTTGTGATTATTATTGTTTGCATTAAACACGAGAAACAGTGGCGGAGCTTGGAGTGTGTGGCGGGAGGGGGTCAAGGCTACGGTGTGAGGGACGTGGCCACTGTGCGTGGGGGTGTGGCCGTGGTGTGTGTGTGTGTGTGTGGCCAGGGCGTGCAGGGGTGTGCCAGGGCATGCAGGGGCATGGCTATGGGCCACGGCACCCAAAAAACATTGCTGCCCGGGGCAAATTGCCCTCTCCACCCCTCTGTCCCTATGTGACTTATGAGAAACAGAAATACTGAAACAGTCACTTGTTTCAGTTGCATCTGAGGAAGTAGACTTAGGGCCTTTCTGCACTATACTGTTACAGTACTGTTATTCCAATTTCAACATTCTATGCAATCCTGGGGTTTGCAGTTTAGGGAGGGGCATTTAGAATTCTCAGCCAGACAGCTCTTTGGTGGAGGGGAGCATTCATGTCATGCTTCCATCCCAGTAGTGGCACAGCCGGGATCACAACAGGACAACGATGGAGACAGAAATGGTCAAAGTCCGGTCCCTTCTGTGCATTTAGAGAAGATAAACATTCATATTAATTTTAGATATGGCAGATATCTAACATTTTAAAAATATTTAACTATAGGTATGATAGATACCTCATTTTAAAAAATAGATATTTACATTTTCAGTTTGTATACACTATCAACTCAGTATTTTAGCAGCTTTATTTTTCTAATTTTCTAGTATTCTAATGCTGCTGCTTTTGACCTGCTGGATGGATTGCCTGTTTGTCTGCATACATATATGCAATAGGATCATGAACATATCTTCAGGTATTTTCCATACGTCAATAGCTGGGAAAATGTTTCGATTTTCCCCATATAGTGTGTTTTTCAGGCTGTTCTTGAGCTTCTTTTCTCTGTTCATACAGTGTTGAGAGTTAACGCTCAAGCCAGTAGTTGTGACATGGAACTATGTCAACACAAATGTTTTATGAAGTCCAATATCTACCTATCCCATAAGCATGTTAAAACTAAAACCATGAAATCAGTTATATGATTGTTGTTGTTGCTGCTGTGTGCCTTAAGACATTTCCAACATGGTGACCCTAAGATGAAGGTCATGGAGTTTTTTTGGCAAGATTTGTTCAAAAGGGGTTTGCTTTTGCCTTCTTCTGAGGCTGAGACAGAGAGTGACTTGTCCAAGGTCACCCAGTGGGGTTCCATGGCCAAATGAGTATTAGAACCCCTGTCTCCCAGAGTTGTAGTTCAACAGTCAAACCACTGCCCTACACATGCTCTCTTACTTATGCAATGTCATTGAAATATATGTTTTAAGTTGTTTGATACCATTGTTTTCTTTGATACATTCTTGAGAGAAACTTTAACAAAGCTTAGGAAAGGGAAAATAATTCCTTCTGCAGCATCTGCTTGTTTGTAAGCAAATAGTTGTGATGCATAATTAACCTGCTGGATGATTGTTAATAATTATTTTGTGTCCATGGGTAGGCAAATACTTATTCTGATTCTTAAATGTATAGCATCCAGTATTGGCCATATTAATTCTGTTTTCAAAATGAAATCCTGCTTAAAATTGCAGGGTTGGCACTAGACTTCACCATGCTTCAGCCAGTGAAATCAGTAGTCATGACTTAATTGAGTCACTGATTTCAGCATGTCTATTCTAAGCATGACGAAGCCTGGATCCAATACACAATCAATTAACTTAGACGATTTCCACACTACATTGTTATAGTGCAATTATTCCACTTTCAACATTCTCTGGAATCCTGGGGTTTGCAGTTGGGAGGGTCATTTAGAATTCTCAGCCAGAGAGCTCTTTGGACTCAACTACAAACTACAAACCCCAGAATTCCACAGGAGATTGAAAATAGAATAATAGCCCTATAACAATGTAGGACAAAAATGGCCTTAATCTTCTCCAAACTAGTATGTCCCTGCTATATTGGACTACAGCTCCCATCAGCTATATAGAGTTCTTAACCTTTTTTTTACTGGGGACCCCCTATAAATATAATTTGTTGCTAGGGTTCCCCAGGACTTAACTCAAGATTTAAATATTTAAATTTAGATTTTGTTCAAATATTTATTTATTAAAGGCTTCTGAAGACCAGGATTCAAATCCCCACTTAGATACTGGGTGAGCTTGGGCAAGTCACATTCTCTCAGCCTCATGGAAAAGCAATGGCAAACCCCCCTGAAGAAATCTTGCCAAAAAAACCTTGTGATAGGTTCACTTTAGGGTTGTCTAATTTAGAAGTGACTTGAAGGCATGCAACAACAAAGTGCCACTGACAGGGGAACATTCTTTCTAGTCGTCATGTCTCTTCCATTTGAAAAGTGACTTGTAGTGACCCTAAGACAAACCTATCATGGGGTTTTCTTGGTGACATTTGTTGCCTTTGCCTTTCTCTGAGGCTAAAAGAATGTGACTTGCCTGAGGTCACCCAGTAGGTTTCCAGGACTGAATGGGGATTCAAACTCTGGTCTCCAGAATCATAATTCAGGCAACCCACTCATACCTACTGCTGTGTCCCTTTCATCAGAGATGCAGCAGCAGAGGTCTGTATGTGCACGCCCAAATTGTTCCCTTGTTTGCAAACAAGGGAGCAGTTTCAGCATCCACAACCCTCTGCTGCCATGCCCCTGTTGCTGCTGTTGGTGTCCAGCATCAGGGCTTCGCAGACCCCCTGTGAGGGCGATGTGGACTCCCAGGGGTTCCTGGGCCCTAGGTTAAGAACCACCGACATAGAACATAACCAGTGACTATTTTGGCTAGCAATGGTGGTGCTAAGCTTTCTAGTAATGTGTTACAAATAACCAAGTCACCTGTAAGGCACTATTTTGGAGAGTAACAAGGAGGTAATGATGTTCCTTTTGGCAGTGAGATGTGACTGGTATGAGACCACTGTATGAGATCCTTGAAAGCAGCTGTCACTTAGAATAGATAATAATGACCTGAATGAGCTTCATGTGTCTAATTTTTAAGAAAAGTCTTTCTGGCAAATAATTTGCAAGCATATGGAACAAAAGTTCTTAATGTGTAGTACAAGCAGACCATGAAATAGGAGTAAAATCATAGTTTTTCTCTCAGTTTCCTTCCTTCCTGTTATTTTGAAAATTGGTTTAAGTACATTTTTCAGGGTAGATGGTCCATCGTGTTTATGATTCTCAGCATGTTCAACGTTAAAAAAAAAAAGCTTAAGAATCACTAATAATGGAGCTTGCTAATTAATTTGGCATCTTCTCCCATGAAGAAAATCTGACTCAGTACCTATGAGGACTTTGAATTTCACCTATGAATAAAATTGCTGCAAATAAAATTAGGGCAGCATGAAGACCAGGAAATGAGGTTAGCCAGATACAAATCAAGCTGTTTGATTAGACATCCTGTCCAGATTCAAGGGGCTGGACACAATATCTGAGGTTAAGTTTATTTCATGGTTAGCATAGTGTGAGTAGAAGCTAGCATATTTACACTGGATTCCACAGCTGAACAGCCTATTGTACAGCAGGCGCCAAGGCCTTGCACTCACCCATTGTACAAGGGTATGGTTGATTAGCTCTTCACTCATCCACTCAAAAGTGACAGAGAGGGGGAGAGAGCTACTTCGGAGCACATTTACTGGACGTCTGGGAAAGCACAACCACTATTATTATGCTAGTGTAGTGCCCAGCAGGTTTCCATCTTGCAGATTTGTGGCTTTCCACTAAAACAGCATTTTCAGCTTTACACATTATTTTTGTCTGCAAATTCAATAATAATATTGAATTGTGTCTATCTTTCTAGACATAGCAATACAGTTGACCCTCCACATTTGCGGATTTCACTTTTGTGGAGTTGATTATTCACAGAATATTTGCTGCCGCCTCTGCTGCTGCCCTATGCCATTTTTAATAGGTTCTTGTGAGACTTAGAAAGTGTGAACGAGGCTTGTAAGTACCTATTAAAACTGGTGTGGGCCAGCAGTGGAGGTGGCAGTAAACCCCTATTAGCTACCCACTTCTGCCTTGTGAAGGAACCCAGATGCCTCAGAGGAATCCATGGTGTGCTTTTGTGTGTTAAATATAGTTTGGGAGGGCCTAGAGGTGTTACAGTTTTTTCACTTTCACAGGGGTTCTCGGCCCCTAACCCTAGCGAATGTGGAGGGATAACTGTATTTTTTATTGACATCATGTTGGATTTAATATGCAGTCAGATTTAGCTTTGAGCTAAATCTAAACACCCTAAAATATTAGGCAGTGGTTTGTCATTGACGGAAACCACCTGGCAGGGAAGTGGCGGTGTTTGCTGTAAATTCAGAAAAAGTTCTACTGCCTTCCTGTGGTTTTCCTAATTATTTGATGAAGGCAGTTGGCCCTGAGTCAACTGTATGATGGCCTGTCCCGGTTTCAGCGAGGATAAGTAAGACTCCTGAACTGTGCCTCAACTTGCAGTTTGCTTTGTTTTATGCTTGCCAGTCACAGGCCCTTTTCACACGGCATTTGCCATGCGAAAGGGCCCCTGGAGTGTCGCACTAATGTGAGGAGCGGTCCACATGACACACTCACAGTTGCCAGGGGCTGGCAGGTGCTGACCGCGCACTATTTCATTTTTGGCTGTGAGCTGAAAATGGTGCGTGATCGCGCATCACTCCGGAGCCCCATGCGCACTTGCCGTGCATGTGGAGCTTCAGAGCTGTGGTGCTCGCACTTCCTGCCCCAGCACAGCCTGGGAAAATCCCAGGCTGCACTGCGGAAGGAAGAGGAGGGGCTCTCGCACGAGCAGGCAGCAGCTGCGGAGCTGAAGGAACTGAGACATGAGAGCCTCTCGGAAGAGGTTGCTCGCATGATCTCCGCACCCCAGCTCTACAAAAAGGTGAGTTGCGGAAAGGGCCACAGGCTTGTACATTCTTTGGTTATCAGCTGTCCATGGTTAGCTGTGGTGGATAAGTGAAACAGAGTTTCTTGATTCTATGTCAGAAACTCTGTCACAGTCCATTTCATAACCCAGATACTTTCTCGAAGCACATACATAAGTAAGCAAGCATGCACGCACACGCGCGCGCACACACACATACAGTGACTTGAAGAAGTATTTACTCCCTGCCCATATTTTCCACATTTTATTGCCATAGATTCTCAATCAGATTGAAAGCTGGTCTTTGACTGGTCCGTTCTAAGACATTCTGGTTCTTGTTTTTATCTGACTCCATGTTACTTGGTATTTAGGGCCATTATTTTGCTAGAAGGTGAATCTCTGCTCCAGTCTCAGGGCCCTTATAGTCTGAGGTTTTCTTCTTGACTTGGCCTATATTTGGCTCCATCCATCTTTTCATCAATCTTCCTTCCTGCAGAGGAAAAGCATCCCCACAATATGATGCTGCCACCACCATGTTTTACTGTGGGTATGATATCCTCAGGGCAATGAGGGACATTTGCTTTGCGCCACACAGAGTTCTACAGCAAGGCCAAAAAGTTCAGTTTTGGTCTCACCAGAGCTTTGTCCACATGTTTGCTATGTCTCCCACATGCCTTTTTGCAATGTCCAAATGGGATTAGATAGGTTTGTTTCGGTAATAGCTTCTCATACTCTTCCATATATCCTAGCTTGTGAAATATCCTGGTAATAGTTGTTCCACGGACAGTTTTTTCTCATTTCAGCTACAGAGCATTCTAGCTCCTTCAGAGTTGTTATTGATTTCTTGGTTTAAAGTCAAAGGCTTTCACGGCCAGAATCCATAGGTTGTTGTGGGTTTTCTGGGCTTTGAGGCCATGTTCTATTAGTATTTGTTCCTGATGTTTTGCCTGCATCTGTGGCTGGCATCTTCAGAGGATCTGGTAGCATGGAAGTGAGACAAAGTTTATATACTTGTGTAGTCCCCGGGTGGGAGGAAGCAATTTGCATATGTTATAGTTGGCCTGTGTGATGGACTATTGTTAAATGGGATATCCCCCAGGGTTGTATTGTTAGGGGATACGCATAACAATGCATTAAGTACATTAGCAATCCATTGTATTGTTTCCTGTAGAGGGACCTCCAGAGTCTGGGTGGTGTTCATTGGCATATTTTTGAGTCTTGATTTTAGTGTTCTTCAGTACTGATGGCCAAATTTTGTTTGCTTTCCGAGTTTCTTCTTTCCTATTGAAATTGTCCATGTGTTTATGGATTGCAATGGCCTCTCTGTGTAGTCTGATATCGTAGTTGTCAGAACGGCCCAGAATTTCTGTGCTTTCAAAAAGCATTCTGTGTCCAGGCTGGTTTATAACATGTTCTGCTACTGCTGATTTTTCTGGCTGGATCAGTCTGCAGTGGCTTTCATGTTCTTTAATTCGTGTTTGGATGTTGCGTTTTGTAGTCCCTATGTAGACCTGCCCACAGCTGCAAGGTATGTGGTAAACTTCAGCAGAAGTTAGAGGATCCCTCTTGTCCTTTGCTGAACGTACCACTTGTTGAATTTTCCTGGTCAGTCTGTAGATTGTTCGGAGGTTATGTTTCTTCATCAATTTCCCTGTATGGTCAGTGACCCCTTTGATGTATGGTAAAAACACATTTTCTTTGGTTGGCTGCTTCTCTTCACTTCTGTGGTTTTTTCCGGGTCTTGAGGCTCTTCTGATGTCTGAACTGGAGTAACCGTTGGCCTGTAGAGCCCAGTTTAGATGATTCAGTTTGTCTTTCAGGAGGTGGGGTTCACAGATTCTTTTTGCGTGATCTACCAGAGTTTTTATTGTGCTTCTTTTTTGTCTTGGGTGATAGTTGGAGTTGTTGTGTAGATATCTGTCAGTGTGTGTAGGTTTTCTGTAAACTGTGTGGCCCAATTGTTGGTTAGGTTTGCGGATGACTAGGACATCCAGAAATGGTAGTCTTCCTTCATTTTCTTTTTCCACGGTAAGTTGGATGTTTGGGTGGATGTTGTTCAGATTGCCCAGAAACACGGTTAGTTCTTCTTCTCTGTGGCTCCAAATGGTGAAAGTGTCATCCACATAACGGAACCATATAGTGGAGTTTTTTGGTGTGGTTTCCAAGGCTTGCTTTTCCTCAAAGTGTTCCATGTAAAAATTTGCTATTGGGGGCTGAGCGGGCTTCCCATGGCAACCCCATCTCTCTGCTTGTAGAACTCATTGTTCCACTGGAAGTAGCTTGTAGTGAGGCAATGTTGAAACAAAGCTGTGATGTCTTTGGGAAAAATCTGGTTGATGAGTGCAATGGGGTCCACTATGGGAACTTTGGTGAACAGGGAGACCACATCAAAGCTGATCAGTTTGTCTCTGGATTTGAGTTCGAAGTTACTGATCTTTTCTATAAAGTGAGCTGAGTCCTTGATATGGTGGGAGGTTCACCCGATATGGGTTTGTAATTGTGTGGCCAGGAACTTGGCCAAATCATATGTGGGGGATCCAATGGCACTCACTTTCTTGGTTGCTTCTCTTATTAACATCCTCCTCTCCTGGTCACTGAGTTTTGGTGGACAGCCTACAAAATCTAGAAATCTTGTGGCACTGCAGTTGCAGCTGAAGTGGACTTAGTGTGACTATTTATGTGACTTCTGAAGGCAGTGGGTTGCATCAGAGCTTATTTAGACATATCACAGAAAATGGGATGGATACACAACCAATGTGTACCAGTTTGTTTTTGTTTACATAACATCTGTGCCGTGATACAGATATTTTGCACTTTCATAGTGCTAGATATCTTGTGTATATCCAGTGGTAACAATGCCAGCTAAATTCATTTCCATTCCAAGTTGTAACACAACAAAATGTGGAATGTTAAAAGGGGTTGTGTAACTACTTCTGCAATGCACTGTAGGAGATGATCCAGGTTATTAGTCAGCAAGAAACCCCCACTGAGCCCAAAAAAGGAAGTATTGAAGATGCAGTTTTTCATGAGAGAAACTGCATCTCCTGATATGACCTCTTCCCTCCTGTGCTGACCTGGTCACCTAGGGTCCTCTCTATGCTACCTGTAGGAGTTGGGTTGATTTCTTATGTGTTCATGGACACCATTGTGGTACTGCTGAAATAAATTGCTCTTTAGCTACACTCCCTTCTATAAAAGTCAAGGCTGGCCTTCTACTCCACAGCTTACTGGGCTCCTGCCCCAGCAGAAGGAAATGAGAGACTCTGAGCTATATCTCCTTTTAAGGTATAAGCATTCCTCAGGATGGAATGAGCTAGCTGAGAGGGAGGGCCGGAGAGCACAGAAAGCTGGCTTGTGGGATGTTATGGACAAAATGCTGTGGTGAAATAGACAACAGAGGTAAATATTTATTTAATGGGTGGGAGGTATCCCTCTAATCACAAAAATGCTGTCTGTTTTTAAAAATTACACATACTTTATTATCTCCATACTGTTCATTTTAAGCTGAAATCTCTTTTACAAAAAAAGTCCTAGATAGGCTGCCTAGGCAAACCTTGCAGTTCCCACTCTTTAGCTACAGCATTAACAGTGACAATAACAACTTTTCATTCAGTCAATACACTTCAGTCTACGTTGATGGCTCTGTTGGGTTTTGTCCAGTGGTGTCATACTACTAGTGGAAAGTTTCTGCCACAGGTGGAAACCCCATTTCCATTCTTGCACAGCTTTTATTCAGTAGGGGGTTTTTTTTTCTGCTTGTGTAAGGCATTGCAGAGGCCACCAGACAAATCATTATTATTTTTTGTTGTGTGCCTTCCGGTTGACTTTGAGTTAAGGCAACCTCTCAGGGTTTTCTTGACAAGATTTATTTAGGAAAGTTTTGCCATTGTCTTTCTCTAATATATAGATAGTGTGATTTGACCAAGATCACCCAGCAGATTTGTATGGCTCCATGGGGATTTGAATCCAGAGTCCCAGTGCAACACTCAAACCACTACAACGTGTTGGCTGTCTCACAACTTATTATGATCTCATATGGTTATTGCTTGAACCAATTCTTCTGCTAGTGCTTGTGTAACCGTTAGTGGAACATTTATTGTTGCTGTGTGCCTTCGAGTTCTTTCTGACCTACGATGACCCTAATGTGAAACTATCATGGCATTTTCTGGGGCTGAGAGTGTATGACACCCCCAAGGCCACCCATAGTTCTCTATCCATAGTTGAATAGGGAATCAAGCCCTGGTGTCCAGAGTCATAGTCCACACAAACAACGGCTACAGATTTTCTTATCTGAAAATCACATGATTCTTGGGTTGATTGGATAGCATGTGGGATGGGGATTTTGAGCACAATAGTTGTGCAGAAGGGAATTTCAGTAGGTAAGGCTTTATGTGTAGGATTGGGGAACACTACATTTGCAGAAGTTTCCTTGTTTGCATAGCTGTACACAGCCTGTTTTTCTCTGCCTCCAGTCAGCCCACCTGAGATCATCTGATTTCATTAAAACTTGCCTTGTTTGTATGCTACTACCAAAATTGGTGTGTGTGTGTGTGTGTGTGTGTTTGTTTTGTTTCACTTTTAACAACTGCACACCACCTTTTCTTAGTGTGGTAATAAAGTGATGGAGAAAGCTTTGTTTGATATCACATTTTGTGCAGCTATGAAAGGTCCTGGAGCCCTGCTGAGGGGAAAAAAAAGGAGATTGTCTCCTAGCTACTATTTGCTCTGAATGTCGTGAGGGCTGTCTACACAGAGTTTATACAGGAATTCAGATTCTGTGTTTGTTTCTCTCAGTCTTTTCACTAGAAATTGCAGGATATGACTCAGGAAGATTATGATGGCCATTTCTGCACTAGACTGTTATAGTGTTCTTATTCCACTTTCAACATCCTACGGAATCCTGGAGTTTGCAGTTTAGGGAGAGGCATTTAGAATTCTCAGCCAGAGAGCTCTTTGGCCTCAGTAAACTACAAACCTCAGAATTCCACAGGATGTTGAAAGTGGAATAATAGCACTATAACAGTCTAGTGTGGAAATGGCTGATGGTATGCTTGATCTATGTTCTTACACTCAGGAAGCCAAAAAAGTGAATGCTGCATGTATTTTACTCTTTTGCTTTGTCAGCAAAGATCAGATTTTCAGAACAAGCTTTAGTCTTTCTTTCAGGAGTTGGAAAGTGAGAGAGATCATCTATTTTTGGGGGGGGGGGGCTAGAAAAGTACTAATGTTATGGTGGTGTGTGCTCTCTTGCTTAAAATATCTGAACAGAGATTCTAGACAGAAGTCTAGATTAAGATATCTCTTCCCTTCCTTCCTCCAGCCATCTATCTATCCCTCCATCCTTTTCAGTCGAACAAGTTGTACTAATTGGGGCTCTACGGATTATCCGCCTAGTTACTTTACATATATGTAAAGAAGCTATGTATTATATCATCTGTAGATGATCACTAGCGGAGAAAGGACTTGTTCTTGTGCTTTGAGTTTTCTACCTTTAACTACAGATGCTTAAAAAATATGTATCTACACTGTAGATTCTTAGAATGTCTGTTCAAAAGTGAGCCCTAGTACAACAGGTTCTGGGAATATGTATAACAATTCAATTCTGTGTATGCTTACTCAGAAGAAAGCCCTAGTCAAACAACTTTCATAATACAAAGGACATCCCTTGATGCATAACTTTTCTTGTTAGCAGCTAAACAGATCATTCTCTGTGACCTCAGTCAGAACCATGGGACTAGTAATAGTAAGTGTGGGAATGCATAACCCACAGCTGAGGGCCACATACGATTCACTGGTGGTGTATCCCTCATTTATTGTGACTAGAATAGATTATTGTTAACAGAATGCTGGGAATCATTTTTGTCCAGCAAATGCCTGAATTCAAACATCTTGTGTGAATATACTTCTTGTAGAATACCTGGCCTCTTTCTTAGCTTCAAACAGGGCAGACAGTATTTCTGAAGTACTAAGTAAAACAAAATGAATGAGGGGAGTTTCAGTTCAAAAAGTTAGCCACCATAGTAACAAATCCATGCCAAATATGTCTTAGGACCTTTTCGCACGGCATTTGCCATGCGAAAGGGTGCCTGGAGCGTCGCGCGATTGTGAGGAGTGATCTGCATGATACACTCACAATTGCGTGATGCTCCAGGGTAGAGCAGTCACCGCTTGCACACTTTTACATTTTTGGCTTTGAGCCAAAAATGGTGCACGATTGCGCATTGCTCCAGGGCCCTGCGTGCACTTGCTGTGCATGTGGAACCTCTGGAGCCGCAGTGGTCATGCTTCCTGCCCCAGCGCAGCTTGGGAAGCTCCCAGACTGCGCTGCAGAAGGAAGAGGCGGGGCTCTCGCGCTGCCTGCTCGGGAGCAGGCAGCTCGCGCGGAGCTGAAGAAGTGGGGACGCGAGAGCCTCTCGCTGGAGGCTGCTCGTGTGATCCCTGCACCCCAGCGCCGAGAAAAGGTAAGCTGTGGAAAGGGCCTCAGTGTTACTCCTAGTCCAAGCAACAAACCAATACTATACTTACACATTGCACTAAGACATCTCCAGTAACATAAGTTGTGAGTTGACATTATATCCGTTTCTTATTCCTTTCCTGATTTTTGCATGTGTTTGTAGCAAATGCATACAGAATAGTGCAGGAGTAAAGAGGCACAACAAAACAAAACAAAACAATATAGAAGGAATGATGGCCAGTGATATGGACACAATTTAACTCAGTGTGAGCTATTAGTCTCCCAACACCAAATCTCTATGAAACAAGCTTGTGGTTTATCAATAAGACATGCAAAGCTTTGTCTTTCCCCACACAGTTATAAGATGACTACTGGCCTTTAACAAGTGCTTTAAATGTCTGTTTTGCAATTAGTACATAGATTCACTGTGATTACTTTACCCATCTTGTCTCAGTTCATTTTTTCACTTTTTTTTGGCAATTACATTTGTTCCATTTATCTCCTTAACAGGATGCCAAACTGGGGCGGAGGAAAGAAGTGTGGTGTGTGCCAAAAAACGGTATACTTTGCTGAGGAGGTGCAGTGTGAAGGCAACAGTTTCCACAAATCATGCTTCTTGTGCAGTGAGTATGGCAGCACACAGAAAGCCTTGGCTTACTTACTCTTGCCAGCATGGTAAATAAACTCTGGGATTCCTGCAGCTGTTATAGTGGAAAACAAGATAAAATTTGCTTAGCTACGAAAGAAAAACTTTGCTCTTGCTCTCCCATGAAGTCTTTTGGTAAAAGGGACAAAAAGAAGAGATGTTGGGAAAAGATTTGTAGACGATTTTGCTGAGCACAGTCTCCTTGAAACATTTTAGAGTTATTTGAGGCTTTATAGCTCTTTTTGAATAAAGTGTATATCCAGAGCAATAGTTTACGTTCCAAATTCCTGAAATATCTGGATTCTTGGATTCATGGGTTGCATGATATCTGGGCTGAAACTAAATCAATGAGGCTATCCACATTGATGAATTTAATTTGTATCGTATATAGGTAATGACTCATGATCATAGCTTTCAAATATGTATCAAGTTTAAACATTTTTGCCTTTTCCCAGAGGTGAATTTCCCAGGGAAATTAGTCAGTAGCAGCTAAAACAGCAGTCTTTTTTTCACACTTCAAACCAACACAGTTATTTTGCCATATTATGCAGGAAGTCTTTCCTAAGTTGCAGATTGTGGTGAATGAGGGTGAGATGAAAGAGAAATGAAGTAAAGAAGAGGGCCTTCTCTGCTGTGGCAAGACAGTTGTGGAATATTCAGTGGCACCATGCATGTCTTTGCGGGCCTGATTGTTGCCAGAGCTGGCTTAATTCCAGTGCCGAAAGTAAAGCTTTTTTTTTGGAAGGGGGTTCCAATTATTTTATCCATTTTGTTCATGTACATGGTTTTAAACTGCTTCTGAACTGCTTGTTTAGTATGGTTTTGACAGTTTAAATTACCTTCTATTGTTTTAATGTTTTAAGATTGTTCTGATTTGTTCCTTCTATTGTTTACCACTCTGAAATCTTTTGGTACAGGGTGGACACAAATATTTTGACAAATACCATAGTTAAACCAATAACAGTTGTTTTAAAGCTTAATGAAGGTGCACCAGCAACGCTGATCTTATGGGCAAGTGCATGTGTGCCCATGCGCATGCTCACACTCACAGAAATTGGTGTCTCTGTCTACAACTTAGAATAATATTCACATGTCTAATGAAGTAGCCTCTAGTCTGTGAAAGATTATGACAAAAATAACAAATGTTAAGAAACTTCAGGACTCTTTGATATAATTGTACCTTCTCAGGTCTCCTCTAGTTGTCATACTTTAAGCTAGCCTCATAGGCTTTTATAATATGTTTAGCTAGCAGACATACCTGTATCAAACCTGTGCTTTCAAACAGCAGTAGTATACAACCGTGGCCACTTCACTTGGAAAGTAGTGCATTTGTTGAAGTAGCCAAGTAAACAGTATGTAAAGATTAAAGTAATGGTTGTTTTTGTTCCATCTGTACAATGAAGAAAAGTATCACCTATCCCATGTTCCTTTGAACTGACAATGTGGACTCTGTGTCATCTTGGAATGGCTATCCACCCAGACATTCTTGCCCAATGGAGTAACAGAGAACTGATGTGGTGCAAAGCTGACAATCCTAACCATGGATTTTAGGGAGCAACAGCCATTGAATTCAATGGACCTTAATTCTCAGTAAACTTGCTTAGGATTGTTTTTTAAGAGTCTGAGGTATGAGTCAGGAAATCCCTCTTTTGTATCTTGCCTCTCCAAGTCACTCTCTCCTAGCATTAGTTTCCCTTCCCCCTCTGAAGTAAGAAGGAAGGTGATGCCATCATTAAATAGGGCTGTTTTAAGGACTGTAACAATTTCAAAACACTACAAATATTAAGAACAATTTTTAGCACTTATACTGCCTTGGGATCTTTTGATATATATTATATGTGCTGTTTTTTGAACATTGGAGAGTGGGCAGTAAAGCATTAACTTCAGAGCAGTGGATTCCCAACCATGATGTTAGACTACCACTCTCAGAATTCCAGCCAGCAAGGGCAAAAGTCAAGAATTCTGGGAGTTGCAATCCAAAATGTCAGGGTGATCTGTGGTTGGGAACCCATAGCTCTAGACCTATCAGCTTAGTTCCAGACTATCTTTCCATATGAACCTGCCAGAGTTCTAAGATCTACAGGGGAAGGCTCTCTCTTGGTCCCACCACCATTACAGGGTTGCTTGTTGAGGACACAAGAGAAAGCCATAGCGGAACAGTGGCTGTTCCCCCCCCTCCAAACTCCTTTGCATGGAAGGCTAGGCTGGACCTGTCCCTGATTTTCTTTCACTGGCAGGCAAAGACCTTTTTGTTTAAGCAGGCTTTAAATATGTAAGCAAGGGAGCTTCTTATTGGAACGTTTCATTTATCTTTTAAAACTTTTGTATGTTTTTAAATTATTTTATACTGTTTTATGAGGTGATTTTTAATTGTTTTCAAATTTTATTGTGAAGGTTTTTTAATTGACTTTCTCTGAGAGCTACCTTGGGTCCCACTCTGGGAGAAAGGCAGCACAGAAGTGAAATATAATGAAATGAAACGAAACGAAACAAAATGAGAGATAAGTAGGTAGATAGGTAGACAGACAGACAGACAGACAGACAGACTGATTGACTGACTAGAGGTGGGAATTGTGCAACCTCCAGCTAGGAAATCATATAAAGTCAGTGCATATCTGGTTTGCTTGTGCCCAAGTCTAATTTAAAATGCATGCTTTACATTGCTGAGATGATTCTCTGACATCTAGTACAAAACTGAAACCCTCAGCACCACCCCATCCCTTTAAATGCTGACTCCCACGGACAAACAAATGGTGAAGACAGAAAGCTGTGCTTCAGAGCTGAGAAGAATGCATGTTTATTTGTGAAAGTCAGCTGTGGAAATGGCAATTCATTCAAAGTTTGATCATAGTTAAAATTAAAAGCCCCAGTATTGATCCTACAGTCAACCTCAGTGAGGGAGGTTGGACTACAATGCCCAGTATCTCCCTGCTGGCTAGCAGATTCTAGGAGTTGTGGTCCAAAATGTCACTTTTCCAAGCTCTTGTAAAATAGTTTCCTATTCCACTGTTGCATACAAAAGGGATGAAGAGAATTTGTGACGGCACTGTTTTCACTGGGTCATCTGCATTGGTAGGCTATGGGAACATACTTTTAAGTTATATAGAACCGTTACACAACTAGAAATATACAATATATTCTGTGTAATTCAAAAGGTTGACAGTCTATCCTGCTGTAATGTTAGTATAGAAACAAAGCCAGTGCAATCAATTATATGTCAGTAGTCCTAAGATTTTTTTTCAGAAGTTTCATTGAGTTTAATAGAATTCATTGTCCAGTGTATTTAGGAATGTAGCTAAAATAATACTAGATCTTATTTTTCTTGGAACCAAACCTGCAAATGTACTTGCTATTCTACATGTGTGCACAGATCTTAGTATATGCCATGGGTTTTACAACAGAGATGGGGATCATGTATCTTGGGATATCACCTCACCTCCCAACATACCTCAAAACTGGCTACTATGGCTAGGAGTTGATCCAACAACATTTTAAGTGCCATATATTCCCAACCCCTGTTTTAAGAGGTTCTGTGTGAATTGTTTCACAGTAGCAGCTGATCTAATTCATAGTGACTCAAACTTGGTATGTTCAGAGATCCCACCTGTTGGAAATGAGAATCAAGTATAAAGTTTCTTAATCAGACTGATTTAATTTTCCCTCCTTTCCTTTCCTTTCTTTGTGTTGGGGCATTGCTAAATACTGCATACAGCATGGTGCTTATTAAAGCTATCTTGTCTTTGTTTATACAGTATGGTTCTGCTGATCACCTGTGTCTTGCATTCTGTCCCTGAGAATCACATGCATGTAATACTTTCATTTTGTTTTAAATAAGCTAAAAGAAAAATCAGCAAGAAGTAAAAATCTGAAGGTTTGTAGTATGCCGCTAATTTCTTAAAGCACTGAAGGAACATCTCTCAATGGGACATCTACATCGGAGCAACAGCTGTTTTGTTGCTTCATCAGTTTTAGTGCAGACACTAACATCTGAAAGTAAGTTATGTTGCCCTCTTAGTGCATTCCAAGCTTTTAGTTTGTACTACTCTGGTATTTGTATTCATATTAACCACTCAGACAGTAACTAAGGAGCAAAGAGAACAGGAGCAGGACAGTCTTATCTATCGATTATGTGTCTGCTTTAATTCTCTGTAACAAGCAAGAGCAACTATGATCTAGATGTTTTCTGAAGTGCACTCCCATGGTCATTGTCTAAACTGGCAAGGACTGATGGTAATTTTAGGGCAAAAAATATCTGGAAGGCCACTGTATGATCTGCGGATAAGGATTTTATTCTTAAATCAAAGTGAGCCAGTGTGGAAGGAAATGTACCTGAGCAATCAAACTATAGCAAGGTACAAACATTGCAATATGAGTTTTTAAAGTCCCTTATGCCATGGAGACACCTGCTGCCCTTACTTGTAGTGTTTTCAGGCTCAGAAAGCTGGAGACTCAAAGATCACACTATATATACCATAAACAACCAAAGATTACACAGGAAGGCTGCCAGTCTATAAACAATAAGCTATTTTGCAAACCCACGCTACAAGTGTGGGACAAAACTGTCATGCCATTTATTTATGAATTTTTTATACCATCTTTCTATTAAAAATGCACAGCATGCTAAGATAACATAATGAAATAAACAGTAACAGGCGTCAAATAGCTGCAAATTAACATTTTATATTTTATTTTTTATACTTCTGTTTTTTTCTAAATGCACTTGTGTTTTCCTGTCATTTTTGCCTTGCCCTTTCCTTCAAAAATAAACTAGCTGTTTATGCAAGCTTTTGAGAGAGCATTGCTAAATTTCTTGCTAAAATGCTAATCCATTATTTTGAGATCAAGTTTCAGCACTAATGTTTTGATATGGAGATTCCATAAGTATGAGCTCAGAAAAGTTCAAAAGGTCTAGGTCTTTGGTGTGAGGGTTTTGTTTTGTTTTGCTCATGGCAGCTGTTTAGTATATTCATACATTTCGGGACAAATCTGTCATTTGTTTTGATGTAGCCCAGGCCCACTATTTATTTATAGTTCTGTTTCCTGCTATTGAGTCCCTGATGGACTGTGCTGCCTTCTTGTCATAATCAGTGACAGAGTATTGATTCATTTGAGGAATTTATCTTTCTATACAGAGGTCAGAGCCAGAATCTCATTTTTAGAGTTCAACATTATTTTGAGACTAACAAGCTATATTTGTTTCTGTTTTGTATGTTAAGGCCATTTTCTTGTTTTTGGCATACAGAAAAATCAAATAAAGCATCTCTGATAATAACAGATTAAGATGGTTGTATACCAGCCTAATAGTCCAATTAAGATACTGAAATGGTGATGCCTAAAATTATACTGATTTATAGGCCATCTGTGCCAGACAAGCACAGGACTCCATTCCAAGCCACTGAGAGGAACATGATCTGTTTTTCTAAGAAGGAGTTTCCTAACAATCCTCCTTTCATGGTTGCACATCTGGTTGGCCCTCCTCCTCCTCCTCCTCCTCCTATGACTTTTCTCAGCAGAAGCCAAAGCCAGTTAGGAAATAGAAGCACCATATTTGGTAATGAGGATGGGAAATCCAGCTCTGGCGTCCCATATTTAGTAATGAAGGTATAGAGGCTATGGCTACTGTTGCTTCTGTGGCATTCCTTAGGGAGGTTTTGTTTCTGCATTCTTGGAGGGTAAGACATTTCAGGCAAGCAGTCAAGCTGACTATTTTTGGCAGTCACAACAAGGTCTCCCTCTTAAGGATGCTACTGGGCCTAAGGGTCTGATTCCTTTGAAATTGGAAGCAGCTTGATGTTAGGCTGCTCCTCTTGGCTAGTTAACTAATTGGTCTCAGTTCTGCACCTCCCTCCCTCCTTGTTGTCATCTTTCTTTCTTCCTCAACCTCTGCTGTTTTTTTGACTAAAGAGTCCAAAGTAAGGGTTAATAAAGAACCAGTAAGGAATATTCTAGTTACTGGGTGTATGGCAGGGGGATATGACAATGATAGTGCCAATTACTGGATCCTTCAGGCTGTCACCTGCCAAGAACAACCCTGATGAGTTGACTAGACCACTTTTTGTCCTTCACAACTCAATCTCTAAATTTCAGGTGGGTTTCTAAACCTCCTACAAAGTCCCTGTCTGACAGTGATCATGGTCCATTATCCTAGTTGCTGAGACATTTCACTTCGCGCTGTCCCTTACTTCTTACCCTGTGACATAGTTTTATCCATGGAAGTCTAGATAGGTAGTTTGAAGCCTGACCATGTTCTAAAGATGCTGAGTTTTTATCGAGTCCAGCATATTGCACCTGATGGACAAATTGGTCAATATGGACTTCCTTTTACAGATTCCTGTATGTAAGTTGTTTCATGTTGTATTCTGATACCCTTACTGAAAGCCTTCATTCCATTGGTCATATCTGTACTATACTGTTATAGTGCTATTATTCCACTTTCAATATCCTATGGAATTCTGGGGTTTGCAGTTTACTGGGGTCAAAGAGCTCTCTGGCTGAGAATTCTAAATGCCCCTCCCTAAACGGCAAACCCCAGGATTCCATAAGATGCTGAAAGTAGAATAATAGCACTATAACAGTGTAGTATGGAAACGGCCACTATCTAAACTGGGGAGGAGGGAGGAGGAACAAGCATGTTGACCTTCATTTCCTTCTCTAAATTGGGGTAGCAGGGAGTATGTTGTTGGACTGAAACTCTAACGAATCTTAGCCAGCACACCCAGTAGTGTGGGAACTGAAGGGCCATATGCAACATTTTACAGGCAAAATCACATGCTTCAGCCCCCACTTAGATGCTGTAGTTTGTACAGGTTGTGTAGGTGTAATGTTGGCTTTCCCTTGTCATTTGCTATTGGATACGTTTCAATTTGTACAACTTGTTTATGTGTACAGAATTCCACAGGTGTTTTTAATGGGATTGATTTTTCATTCTTTCCTTTCTTTACTTTTGTACGACAAATTGCTTTATTTGTATTTTGTTTTAACCTATGTTGTAAGCTATCTTGGTTTCCATGTTGGGAGAAAGATGAGGTGTGAAAGAAAAATAGGAAGGAAAGAATGAATTATTCACCACTGGTCTAAATGCCACAATATAAATGGAAAGAAGAGAGCAACTAGACCCAATTATTTTAACTAGATATGACACAGAAGATCCACAGTTAGATTTCTTTAACAAGTTAGTAGCCTCCACCCCATGGTTCCTTTTGAAGACTGAGTTGTGATACCTTTTCTTCCTGTGTAATTTCCATAATCAAATATTCCCCACCCAGGCTTAACCCCGTGGGGTAAAACATATGGAAATGGTATGGGAGAGGTAACTGATTTTGCTTCCAAGATCTATCACCTCAAAGCAGCTGTTTCTCCTTCTCCTCCTCTTTCTCCTCCTCCTCCTCCTCTGTTAAGAAACAACCCCAAGGAGAGTAAGCCATCTGAGACTACAATTCCTATAAGGTCTAGCCAGTGTACCAGTGATTGGGGATTATGAGAATTGTAGTCCTGAGCCTCTGAAAGGCAAACAACAAGTTACCTACACCTGTCCCACACCATCCTAAACTATATACTACTTTGAACTATTATCTCAGAAATCTCCTAAGGCTGCCAATGTTAGAAACCAGGTCCAGTAATTAAGTAATTAAGCTCCTAATGTATATTTTTCCTCCCCTTTCCTTTTCTGCAGTGGTGTGTAAAAAGAACTTGGATAGCACGACAGTGGCAGTGCATGGAGAAGAGATCTACTGCAAATCATGTTATGGGAAGAAGTATGGACCCAAAGGCTATGGCTATGGACAGGGAGCTGGGACTCTGAGCATGGACAAGGGAGAAGGACTGGGGATCAAACATGAAGGGTAAGCTTGGGTCATTATGCCTCTGGCAAGCAAATGGAAGTTTGTTGTCTATAGCAGTCAAGGGTTTTTTTTTATCTCCTGTGTGTATTGGTGCTTTTCCCCTCCTGAGCACTGCCACAAACATATCTGAGTGTTTTTACAACCTGACAAAAGCAACAGGAGTTAGAATCCTCTGTAATTATTGACCACCAGTACACATGTTTATTGGTCTATGTCTTAAATGGAAGGGCTATGCTATTTTAACAGGCAATTGCTAGTCAGTACCCTTTCTGGAGTTCTTTTCAGGAGTGTGTGCAGATGCTTTATCAAACTTATCTGTCCTTAGAATACTGATGGGGCATCTTTTTTTTCCTTTATTCCTTTCATAACCACAACCTGAATTGGCCTTCTCAAATAGTTTCCTCTGCACTAGAGCTTGGAAAAGTTATATTTGGACTACAGATCTCAGAAATTCCACCACCACCAGCAGCAGCCAGCCTGGTCACTGGATGATTCTGGGAGTTAACCCTAAAATGAAACTTTTTCCAAGCTCTGTTCTATGTATCTATATGGGTGTGGGTGTGGGTGTGGGTGTGCATGCACACACATGCATAGACAGACAGAGAGGCACAGAATGACTGTTTTTCTTGTCTGAACTCCACAGGCCTCAGCCCCATCAGCCCACCAATAATCCCAATCCTTCCAGGATGGCACAGAAGGTGGGAGGTACTGATGGTTGTCCTCGCTGTGGACAGGCTGTGTATGCTGCTGAGAAGGTGGTTGGAGCTGGAAAGGTAAAAGCCTGTTGTCGGCATATAGCAACAACTGCATTTTCGAGTGTCAATCATAAATTGATTTGGCAGTAAACAAAAAACCATAGACGTGACAGGAGGCAACTGCTAATTTGTGTAAATAGACAAGTACACATTTGTCATACGTTAGGTTTTCCCCCCTACATCTGAAATTCTTAGTACATTAATCAGCTTAGCTGGCTATGGTACAACTGGTAGTTTAAAACAGCTTTCACACCTTATTTTCTGTCAGATTAGCAGAATATCCATATAAATAGATAGATTGGCACAATCTTCCATAGGGAAGGGCCTAATTCATCAGTGCAGGTACTAAGAAGGCTCTATATGTGTATGTTGGAAGCTGTGGTCAAACAGCATTGGGTAGGCTGCTTTTTTTCTCACCAGTAGTGTAACTGAACAATAAAATGCCACAAGCCGGAAGTGAACATTTGTGACTGGGACATGCCATTGTATTTTAACCACAGTTTTTTTTTCTACTCTGAGACAAAATTTTTGGAATTCAGTAAATACACACAGACTCACATTTTAAACTGTTCCTTTCTAAGAGGGGAATACACCTGTTAGGAGTACTATAGTACCAGCCAGTTTGGTGAATTGGAAGCTGTGGTCTTATCTATTGTCATTGGAGAATGCTGTCCTAGAAAAACTAAGTACTTGGGAATAATCTAATGTCAGAGGCCTTGATGTCACTGTTTGCACTGCACTGGGCTCTCATAATCTCTCTCCTGTGTTGTCCTCAGTCATGGCACAAAGCCTGTTTCCGATGTGCAAAGTGTGGCAAAAGCCTAGAGTCCACCACTTTGGCTGATAAGGATGGTGAAATCTACTGCAAAGGTAAGAAGTGCTATTTCAAGATGACTCATTCATGCTGGGCAATTAGTTGCATGTCATGGTTTGAGTTGTTGATCAACTGTCAGATGAACATACAGGGTGTTGTATTCTTCTCCAAGTGGTCTTGGACAGCTAAGACATACAATTGCTGTTTGAAAAAATTCCTCTTTTTTTCTGTACTCTGGCACCCAGAAGCCCACAGTGAACATAGCCATTAGCCATGCTGGTTGGGGATTCCGTGAGCTTTAGTTCAAAATATAACTTCCAGGCTGTGGTAAGACTTATAAAATGATCACCAATGGCCAGAAATGCTAAATGTTGCATGAGGATCAAAATTTTGACTGTACTATTTCAGTGGTTCAGCTATTGCTAATAGGCTATAGGAACATGCTTCAAGTTGCATGAGAGAACTCTGAGAGTTATAGTCCAAAGCATAACTTTTCCAAGCTCAGTGAAATTAGTACAAAATATGTTGTTATTATTTGATGAAAGATCATTTAGGAATTCAGTACAAGAGAAAGAAGAGAACCAAGATTCCTCCTCGCCCTCCTTCCTCTGACTAAATACAGATTATTGCTAATGATAATTCTCTGCTTGTAAACTATTTTCATATCTGCTTTTTACCAGACATCATGCTGAGGGCCAAATCACATTTGAAGCACTGCCTCATGTAGTTTTTTTTCCCCCGACAATGATCTTTGTTGCTATTTGTTTTTACAAGATGCAGCTGCAGAAAGCTGGGGGTGGGAAGAAACTTTTTATCCTTTTGCCTGCAGTGCATTTTCCACTAAAACTCTCTCACACACATAGCTAAGTGCTTCAGTCTTTGTTGCTCAATTTTGGAAATAGAAAATATCAAGGGTGGGGGAATTTCCTTTGACTCAGTGTGTGACCTGAAACAAGAAACCTGACCTTGATGTAATATTCACTACCTGAGATCAAGTTTTATGGACTCAGGCAGAGCTTCTTTCGGATTATAGCTCCCAGAATTCCCCAGCCAGCATGGCCAGCAGCCATGATGGCTAGGAATTATGGGACCTTCAGTCCAAAAAGTAAATTTCAGATGTTCTGCCTGAGCCCATATAACTTGCCCAGCAAGTCCCTAGACTGTTTTTGATTCCTTCTTAGTTTAAGACTCCTGATAACCTTTCTTCTTTGAGTTTATTGCTAATTTCTCTCTTCCTTTCCTTTTTTGCAGGCTGCTATGCCAAGAACTTTGGACCCAAGGGCTTTGGCTTTGGGCAAGGAGCTGGAGCACTGGTCCATTCCCAGTGAAGGGTTGGATTTTGAGGTCTCCTTTCCAACACTGAATGCTTTGCCAATGCTGAGCTCATCCAGCATGACCCTCGTAAAGAAAGAGGCCACTTCACACATTCTTGCAAATGTATTCAAACTCTGCTGCTTGCCAGTGTATCACTTGTTTCCTAGCTGGACAGCCAACCATAGTCCTGTACTAGAGGTACTTAAAGACACTAAAAATTCCCATGTATTTGCCATGGGCTCTAACATGATTCACATTTTGCGTAATGGCCTCCATTAGTACACACTCATGCTTTTAGCCGTAATTGAAACTACAGGAAGCAGAGAGCACACTCGTCTCTGTATACACTGAAACACCGTTTTCTCCAACACCTCTCCTCTGAATTGATTAGGTTATTTTTATGAAAACAGGTCACACATTGTGATATAAGGTCTTATCAACAAATGGTTTACAAAATATCCAGGTGATTGTGAATTGATTACAAGGGAAAAGAGATGGAACCTACTCAGATGTACAGGCTGTACAGAAGAAAGAGAAAAGAATCTGTAAACATGTACAATGTTGTAAGTAAACCACATTCCTAGATTTTTAAGGAGGAGTATGAGCAGATGTTCCAGTTCTCCTAGATTCAAACAGATTTTTCATTATCAGTTGAATTACTCATAGTTTAATCTATTCAGCAGTGACCACTGATCCAGGCATCTTTTCATATATTTTGGGAGAAGTTGTACAAATAAACTTTCAGAGGTTGATGCATAGGTGGCTGTTCCAGTGACACTGTTCAGCACTTCTATCATTCCCAAAAGATGCGGCCAGGATGTACAGCTTCCCTTGATCCCATCTTTCATTAATTCTATTATGTACAGCAACTGAGACCAGTGAAAGCAGAAGGTCTAAAATCCAGGGTGCTGTGGTTGGTTGTTGTTGTCATTCCACTGTGTGTCACTTCCCCTTTGAATAAAGGAAGAACTGAATGAGGCTGTTTTCATTTCTGAGTCTTTCTCTCTCCCAGCCACATGTTTTATTACAATATAGGAAATTCTAAAGAAGCCCTCTTTCTACAGGAGAGATCCTGAGTATCTTTGTCCCAACCACATTTTCAAACAGGATCCACCATATTCAAAGCATTTCCAGCAGATTCTTAATGGAGGAGTGGGAAACATGCAGCCATCCAAACGTTGTTAGACTGTTAGGTCCCAGACAGGCTAAACAATATAGCCAATGGTGAGGAATGATAGGAGCCGCACTTCAAAAACATTGTGGGAGGGGAGATGATTGCCATGCCAGCCTTTATATAAATAAGCCAATATACCATTAATAAAGTAGATTTAAATCCCCCTTTGAAACGACTGAAGTGGTAAATTTTATAGGCATCCAAATATGGAACATAAAGTTGACAGTCTCACTTCTTCTTTTGTGAAGCTAAGGGGAAGAATTCAAGGTATGGGCTTTCAGTGAGTTTTGAGCATTTTAACAGTGACATTAGAGTATATGTTTCCCAATTTAATAGAACTGATCTTACACTAGTATAGCTAAATGTCTACATCCTTTCCCTTAGGATGCAGCCTAAACAATGTTTTAGTCTCCTTGTTGGTGATCAGAATGGACTTATGTTAAATTCTCTTGTTCTGTATACATCTGTTAACAAGCATGTATGAGAGAGTGTAGTAGTAACATTTTTACAATGTTCTTAAATACAAGAGCTGTGTTCATAGAAATTTTCTATGCATTAATAAAGCAGTCAAAAGGAATGCATGTGTCTGACTTGCTAATAATTGAAAAGTATCAGCTGTAAACCTGTGTGTGTGGGAAAATATGTGCATTTGTACTCTATAGAACAAAGCTGGGAATCCCATTTCTTTTCCTGTGATGGGACAGCATTCCTTTGGAGGTAATCTGTCAGGAGATACTTTCCGGTGAGAAACAGCGCTGAAACCACTGGCCAATAGGACTTGAGCCAAAAGTACCCAGGCCAAAGCCTTTTCCCTCTCACTGTGCCACTCAGCCCTTTGATCTCTCCCTCTTTTCCTTCCATATCCTGTTTTTGTCTCCCACCTTCTTCCCCGTCTTACCCAACAGGCTGCTGGGGAGGCACCAGACAGCTCTTGCCAGAGGTCTGAACGGATCACTTGCAGAGGGTTGTAGAAAAATCACTTGCAGAGGGTTAAAGAAAAATATGTCTGTTGCCTGTCCCTGCCCTAGAGACCAAACATAAGTTATGCAGATCCAAAGAAATTTTTAATCTCTCCAACTTAGCCTATAAGAAATGCACATGTTCTATATGTTTGAGTTCATAAAGTGAATTCTACCTGGAATCTCTACTAAAACCTGATTGGGCCATCCAGGAAATTTAGATATGGCTTCATAAGACACTTGACATCTGCCAACAAAGAGTAACCTTACTGGTATGAATGCTGTAGGTCCATGGTTGTTCAATTTCTCTGTTTAGATCAATTGGAGGGGGGTATTTGAAGATTTCTTTAGCTTTCTGATACTTATTTGCATAAGGTGAGATCATTCTCACAGAGCTGGTGTTCTTGCAGCTAGTGATCCAGTACCCCCCACACAGTTCCATCATGGCCAGGGAATTGTCTGTGTGTCCAAAACTGTAGGTTGTTGTTCACATTCAGAGCACAGTGACCTAACAATCAATACATTCTCCTTCCTGCTGCTTTCTGGTAAACATGTATTTCCACACTTCCCTCAGGTGAGCAATGGTCTCTAAAGCTGCTCTCAGACCTGAAAATGTTGAGGTAGTGCTGGTACATCTCTTTCAATCCTATCACTTAAAACAGTAGTTTTGCTTTCTTCAGGCATGACCACACTGATACAGAGCACAAACTTTTAGCAGGTCCATACCTAGGACACTTTTTTGTCTGCAATATCTAAGCCTCCCGGAGGGTGGCTGCCACCTGTGAAACTACCCCAGAGACTTTTGAACAAGCACTGCTACCATGTTTCACTCATATAAGACATTTGCAGACTTTAGGTAGGAGCAAAGAGGACAGGGAATCTCTAACCAACGGAAGGTCTGGATAGGGCTCGGTTCCTTCCAGCCAGGACTGCAAATTATCACTGATCATGGTTGGTGGAAGGAGCTCCTGGAAATGCCAGTTCAGAGCAGAAAGGGCATCTCTGCCTTCTCCAGCCAGTAAGCAAGGACAGTAGGGATGCTCTTCCCCCTTCTAGGAGAGTGATGAGCTCAGGAGGCATGGCTGCAACCTTTGACTAAATCTGGGGTGTATGGACAACCACATCACCACAAAATAGATTACACAACAAATATTTGGTCATTTGATGATCAACCATAATTAAAGAAACCAGACTCATAAATTTGTAATCGTTTGCAGATATATTTGCTAGTAAAGGAACAGCTTTCTCAAAGAGCTTCTGCCTGAGCACTTCCTGTTCCTTACTAGATCTGGAGTAACTTCACATTTAGTTCTGCTACAATATATCACTGTCCACCTAATCAGAAGTATAATGTCAAGAAATGATAGTATTACTGCTACTTCTATCTCTGTTTATAATTTTCAGCATGGATAATAATGTAAGCTTAAGAATTTTCCATGCCAAGGAAGTTCCAATGGCTGACACTATCCTGCCCTTCTCCCCTGTTTTTGCCTTCCACCCAGTGCAAATCCTTATCCAATTAATTTCTTTTCTCCCAGGTCTTTTCTGCATGGTGTGGCTGCCCCTCAGTTGGGACAAGATGGCAGCGTTCTGCAGGTTGTGCTTCTGTACGACATCATTGCGGTCCTGCAGCCATCTTGTCCCTGTGAGTTACACACATGATATTTGAAAAACAGAAAAAATTGTTGTACACCTACGATGTGCAGCGCTGCCACCCTTCCTGACCATGCAGAACAGCAGAAGCATGCTGGTGACGCTTCCTTCCCCAGCACAGCAATGGCAAGTGCCCGGTTGCGCTGCAGAAGGAAGAAGTGGGGCCAGTGTACTCCTTTGCGCAGCCACCTGGTGAGGTGCAGAAGGGAGTGTTCCTAGCACACTCCCTTCTCTGCTAGAGCTGCAATGAAATGGAGCGATGGACCGTTGTGTGGAAATGGCCTCAGTGCCACTGGGCTACGTTCAGCACTATCCGTACCTCCCGTTTATTCAGTTTTCATAGTCAGAAGAGATTTGCACAACCAAGTTTTCTGGGTAGAATTATCTCCCTACATGGGACCTGTGATTCCCAAAGTGTGCTGATTTCATGTCAGAGTGTTGAAGTCGGAATGAGAGAAACCTCCATGCAGATTAACTAAATTACAGTATCATACTATTGTTCTGCCTACTAGCTGCATACAAAACGTCTGCTGACCTCTGCTGGCGGTGTTCTGAACATTATGGCATCTAACAGTTCTCCCTGGCAGGCCTGTTTGGACTCCTAGTATTCTTTGGATCACAGCTAGCTGGGGAATGCAGGTTGAAGATAAGCAGTTTTAAAAAAGAAAGATTTTCAAAGTCTACTTCAAGCTGTGGTATGTGTTTAGTTAAAATCCACTTACATGCAACAGTCTTTTGACTAAACAAATAAAACAGTTTTCTAGGCCAGGTTGGTACAACATAAGATCAACTGCAAGCCAATCCTTATTTGTCCCTTTGAGGGTGGGATATGAGGAGCAGTGGGGCAATTCCAGATACTGTTTGCAGATACTTTCATTTCTCCACAGGAATAGCTACAGCCCATCCAAACCTCAATAATTTTTGGAGCTGAGAGGAGAGAGTTCAGGAAGCAGACAGCTTTTGCAATTAGGATTTTGTCCATTTGCTACTGAAATCAGAATGTACATGAATAAGATCCCTCTCAGTGGGGCTTATTTCTGAGTAGGCAGTTGCACCAAAAGCAAGACTGAAATTGCAACCCCTCTATACATCAACATGAGATTGCATCCCACTGCAGTCATAGAATTCATAGAGTTGGGAGAGACCACAAGGGCCGTCCAGTCCAGCTCCCTTCCATGTAGGAATACACAGTCAAAGCCCTTTGGACAGACGGTGATCCAGTCTCTGTTTAAAACCCTCCAGGGAAGGAGACTCCACCACACTCCAAAGCAGCATATTCCACTGTTGAACTGTTCTTACCATCTGGAAGTTTTCCTAATGTTTAGGTAGAATCTCTTTTCTTGTAGCTTGAAGCCGTTGCTCCATGTCCTAGTTTCTGGACCAGAAGAAAACAAGCTTGCTTCATCCTCCATATGACATCCCTTCAAATATTGAAACACAGCTATCACTGATAGTGACAACGGGTGGGTTTTCCCTGGAGTTCAACGGAGCCAATAAGTTACACCAGCTGGAGATTCAAGATTTAAAAAACAAAACAAAAACAAAAAAATACCCCTGTTCTTCAGCAACTCCCAGCTTGAAAATGCTAGGATTTACTGAAAAACAAGCATTTAAAAGTGAAACAGAAGAATGTAATTTTTTAAAAATTGCTCAATAAGAAGGTTTTCATCAGGCTAGGAAGCATCGTATGGTTTGGATGTTGTGATGGGGGCGGTGAGGGTGGCCACACCCATAGGGTCATCATATGAGGTTATTCATGCCTACTTTGAGATAAATAGTACTAACAGAAAGTGTGCAAAAGTTCAGAAACCAGGAAAGGAATTTTTTTCTGATAAGTAATGTGAATATCCACTTCAATTTAGCATGAAATTGTTAAAGCATTCACAACTTGGGGGTGTATATATCTTGTGTGCACAGAAGCACACAGGAGGAAGACAAAGAGGCTTGGGACCATCAGAGTATGGCCTAAAACTGGAGGTTGTGAAACAGCAAAAAAGCAGGTTGCAGCTTTGCGGTACTGCAGAAAGTATACCGTAGAGGGTACAAAACAAAAGGAAAAAAGAAAAAGAAAAGAAAAAACTCTGGAGAAGGAAAGGGTAACTGTATTGTAAAGAGAAAAGTTCTGAGAAAACTGAAGTTGTTCAGAGAGGGAAGAAAATGTGGTCTGTGAAGAACAGGAGACTGATAGAGAATGGGCTAAAGTGCTGCATTTAAACTAACAAACATGATATTCTGTGGTCAGCATAGCAACAAGGCCATCCCGAGTTAACGAAAACATAAAAGCTTTTCAGAGTGAAAGAGTGGTAGGAGTTATTCCTGCCAGCAGCAGGCCACAGCTACATAAACAGAAGAGTATCAAAGCAAAACCATCACAGCAGCAGGAATGAAATGCAGGCAGGGGAATGGTAACTGCAACATGCTTTCATTGGGCTTTCATATCTCATTTCACTGAGAACTGGTTGACATCTATGTCTGTTTATTGAATGTGCTGATCACCTGCCTCCAGGATGGAAAAGGAGAATATGGTCAAGACATTTCTTACCAACATAAATATTCAAAATCACAATAAAAAGCAAGCAAAAATCCAGTTGTTTTTTTTTAAAGAAACAGCAATTGTAAAAGCAATTTAAAATATGGCTATCATAAATGGTGGCCATATCATCAGTTTTCTCCAGATAGGTCCTTTACTGAAGTTGTGGTGTCAAAAGTAGCAACTTTGGGTTTTAAAACAGAAAAAAAAATCTTATGTTAGTACCAGCCAACAGTGTTAAAACAGAAAAAAAATCTTGTGTTAGTACTAGCAAACAGTTAGTAGTAGCCAACAGTGTTTTTCCCCACAAGGTTTTTTTTTAATTTGTCCAACAGTCAAACCCACCACTTCTCCCTTTGTATCATGTAGCACCCCTTCCCAACCTACTCATAGGCACCGCTTCCATTTAGGAGTCTGTGGTTTAAAGGCTGGCTTCTCTTGGAATAACATTATTTTTTAACTTAGCTTGACTCCTGAAGAGGTTCTATTAGTGAAATGAAATGGGCTTATAAAACAAAGTGCCATATGGTGAGGCACGAGTCCTTATGACAGCAAATAAATCCTGAAATATGCATGTATGATCACAGAACTGTAAAGGAGTTCAAGCCTCATCTTGTTCAACAGCTTACCAATGATGAATCCACAGCTAAAGTATTCTTGACAAATGACCATTTAACTTCTGTTTCAAAGAAAAAAAACCCTAAAATGAAGACGAGTCCACCATCTTCTGAGATAAACTGCTCAACTGTTGGACAGTTCTTATTATCTGACATTAGATGTCTTATGTCTCAGAATGCATAAAGCCAGTCTTGTCAGAAGTGACTGTTCTATACCTTTAGTCTTAAACTTTAAATTTAGTCTTAAACATGGAAGCAAATTTTACTGCTGCAAAAGGCAAAGTGTAGACACAGTGAATGAAAAGGCCTAGAAAGAAACAGGCTTATTTGGGGAGAGGGAATGTTAGGTGAGCTCATGGTATCTTGTTGCCGGAGGCAAAGAATTGTTACACCAAAAGGTGGGGGACATTGAGGTCCTCCAGCAGTACCCATGACTCAATAAAAAAGAGGGAGAATTAATTAACTCAAATTAGGAGGCCTGCAAGAGACAGGGTAACCTAGTGAAATCTTTCCACCAATGTTTACAGAGAACTTGCAGGAAGAACTAGCCAGAGATTCAAAGCAACTAAAATGTGTTTATTGAGGGGAATTTAATTATGCATGCACAAGATGCAAACACTCTCACACAAGGCTAACCAAAGGAAAGGGAGGAAAGGTTGATAGTGAGATTTCAGGGAATGGGTGATATTTACCAATCTGGAAGAGCAGCAAAGAAACAGAGATGTGACTTAGACTTGTGTCTAAGGGTAGTACAAATCGGGACTCAGTGACAGAGTGAGGTACTATGTCTAGCTAGTGAAAATGTGGGGGGTTTTGTACTCTTCATCTGCCTGGAGGGTGAATGTGTTAATGACTCTCCAGCAACATGGACAATGGGGTCTGGAATGGCCTGATGGCTTTAGGATGAAGGAGACAAAGAATTAATGGTTGGTTTGATAGCTCTGTACTAGTTGAACAGGCAAGGGACAAAGGAAGAAACCCTTAACGTGAGAGGTAACAGGAACATTTTGGTGTGAACATTGGAGACTCATTGTCTCAGTGGAGGCTAGCTGGAAGCTCATTAGCACTTGAAAGCTTTTGGTAACCTTCCTATGACCTGGCCTGCTTGTGAGGAGTCCCTTGACCTGGCATGTCCTGTCAACTTACCTCTTATCCAGTAAAGCTCCTGGCCATAGCAGTGTCAGTCAAACCATATCAAAATGCAGGAATGTACAGCTACTAACGGAATAATCTATCTCCCTCCCTCTCTCTTTCTCTCTCTCTTTCTCTCTCTCTCTCTCTCTCTCTCTCACACACACACACACTCCACATATACAAACTCACCAGATTGTCATCTGGACCTTCACAGAATAATACAGCTGAAAGTGGGGAGGCAACAAGCCATCAAGTTGAAGCTCCTCTCCTCATGCTCAATGTAGGATCTTCAGCTAAAGCTTCCCCAGCAGGTAACTGTCCAACCTCTTTTTGAAGATATTCAGAGAAAGAGACCCCACTGCCTCTACAGGTAGCTGTTCCCATTGTGGAACTGCTGTTACTGTCTCTAAGTCCCTTCTAGTATTCAATCAAAATGTACCCTGCTGTAACTTAATACCATTAGTCTTTGTCCTACCCTCTGGAGCAGCAGAAAACAAACCTGGACCCCCCTCTCTGCCACAGCCCTTGAGATGTTTAAAGACTGCAATCATGTCACCCTTCAGTTCTCTCTTCACCCAACTGAACATGCCCAAATTGCTCAACCTCTCCTCTGATTTTTTGTTCTCTATGTCTCTTATCATTCTTGTGACCTTCTCTGAACTTGCACCAAGCCGTCCATATTCTTTGTAAAATAAAGCTTCCAGAATTGAAGGGAATATTCCAGATGATACCTGACTAGAGCAGAATATAGTGGGACTATTACACCCCCTTTTTGGAAACTATGTTTCTATTAATGCAAACTAAAATATTACTTGCCTTCTTCGTTGCAGCATCACACTGCTAGGTCAACAATAATCCCAAGTCCTTTTCAGATGTGCTACTGTTAAGCTGAGTATCTCCCAAGTATCTGTGCATTTGGGTTTTTGTGGCCTAAATGTGTGATAAGGCCACTCAGAAGATGAAAATTAATGAAGTGTAGAGACTAGGACTCACAGATAGGAATAAAGGCTTTATTGCCATGCTAATTTAGTTTGGTCTGGTTTTTAATTCTCTGGTTTTTAACACTCTGTTCAGTTCTCAGTTTGTTTCTCTATTTTACATTAAAATAGCTATTACTACATTGTATTTTTGGCTTGAGATTATGAGCTAGCTTTCTGTCTTTTTGAGCTAAAATTATATATATAAAAAATTCTTAGCAATCATAATAAAAATTACAGTCCCTAAACAGGGGCTAACCTTGTAGAAGGGAATGAGAGAGGATGGAAGAGGTTATTAGGCTCAGAAGTTCCTGTCTTGAACTAATATTGATAATGTAGAAAAACACACCATTTCCACAAAATACTTTTTTAAAATTACTTTGGGACAATACTACACTACTCTCACCAGGTGGCTCTGCACTGTAATTTCTAGGCACCCCTCTGGTCCATTCCTTTTGGACAAGGAGGTAGCTACATAAATTATTTACTAGAAAAATGCTAGAAAGGCACTACAGTTTAAGTGAGCAGATAATCATACAAAGTTGTATATCAATACCTCATCTTAGGCCATTGCCACACTACACTATTATACTGCTATCATTCCACCGTCAACATCCTGTGGAATTCTAGGGTTTGTATTTCACTGAGGCCAAAGAGCTCTCAGGCTGAGAATTCTAAAGGCCCTTCCCTAAACTGCAAACCTCAGGATTCCAGAGGATGTTGAAGGTGGAATAATAGCGCTATTACAGTGTAATGCAGAAATGGCCACTGTCTTTAATGTTTTCAGGCTCAGAAACAGTAAGAAAACCCTAAAATTTCCAATGATACATAAAAAGACAGAGAGCTTTTCCTATTTGAGAACTGCAGCAACTGAAGAAGATGCATTTACAGGGATTCACACATCAATGCAACACTTACAAATTCCTTTGAGGATTTGATTTTGTATACGCTAAGCTCTGTTGGACCCCTTCAGCTTCCAAAGTTCTCTTGCTTATCTGTATCCCTCTTGTCAATAGCATAAGCCCTTTTCGTCCTTGCACTATTCTTCCGATTCAGTTCTGTTATCATACATCATTTCTAAGGTTTCTGTATTATGTATTTCTTCAGTCTTCCTTTGGTTTCCTTGCTTACACAATGCTCCTCACAGTCTTTACCTTGAACTCCTTTTGCTCTTCTCTCCAGTTTCTGTTTTTTGTTTTTTATTCTTTGCATATATTCTCTTCCCTCTTTCAGCCATAGTGGGTTTCAGCTTCTTCCCAAATTGTCCCAGATAGATAATCCCAAATCATTTCCTTCTCTATCTGGTCAGCTGTAAATTGCTTTGATTAGCAGTTGCTCCCTACAGTCTCAGGAAGGAGTCTATTATCCTGTTTTGAGATTTAAGAGGATGAAGGAAAACTGGCCTCTCACACAGCACTAATTTGCTCCCATGCTGCAAACATTGTTATAGTAGAATTCCTCACTCCTGGGCAAGTAACTGGCCTTCAACTGTGAATGTACATTTGTTTGCATATGAGATCTGCACTCCACTTTTCTCTGCCCGCCCTATTGATTTAACGCAGCTAGCAACAAGATCCAATATGCAAAATTAAAACCTTAAATAGATTACTTAATACAGAAAAGTTAAAGCAATTTTAAAACATCAATAAAGGGGAAACTTGCACCAACCAGTCGAAAGCCCCTTCTGCTGTAGCAATTTATTCTAATTGCTACAGGTTTGCCTGGATAAAAAAATATTTACCTGCGTAAAGACAACAGGCATTTAGCCAGCCTCAACTCCCTTGGCAGGTTGTTCAAGCGTCCAGGAGCAGTTACCAAGAAGGACTTCCCACATGTTCTCAACAAACATCCCCCTGAAGGTGGTGGGACCAACAAAAGAGTCTTCCCTGAAGGCCTCAATGTCTGAGCAGGTTGCTATGGGATAATATGGCCCCTAATCCTAGACACAAAGGCCTTTATAACCAGAAATCAGAACCAGCAACACTGAACCAGTAGCAGAAAAAAATCAACAGTCAAGGAAGCTGACATAACAAGGGACTTACAGGTCCCTGTAACTGTAAGGTGCTGGCCTCAGCTTTCAGGACTAGCTGAAATTTGAAAATATTTTCAAAAGGCAGTCACATGGAGAGCAAATTACAATACTCCAATCAGGATGCAACAGGCATCAGCACAAAAAGTCACTACAAATGGGTGTGGTTGGAACACAAGCCTCCACTGTGCCATATCATTCCTGGCACTGGTAAACTTGGCAGCCAACTTAAGGGCTGAATCCACGAGTACACCTAAATTATGAAGCTGAATCTTCAAAGGCAGTATAACTCTATGTACAGATTATACAAATGGAGGCCGTATCCACACCACATTTGATCCTGTTGTCTTCCCATCATGATCCCGACAGTGCCTTTGCCAGGGAGGGAGCATGACAAGAACGCTCCCCTCTGCAACTGACTGGCTCCCTGTGGAAGGGAGAGCAAGCGACATGTGCCTGCCTTCCACAGTGCAGCCAGGCTCTTTCCTATGCTGCACTGGGAAGGTAGCACTTCCATCGCACTTCCTGCCCTTCTGCATGGCTGGGAAGAATGAGAGCATCATGTGATCGTGGGTACTTAATGGATTTATTCCATTAAATGAATATCCCGCAGTCATGACAGGTGGGGGGCAGGATGGCAGTGGGACTGCAACGACATCATGCGAAAGCGCAACCCACGGACCACTGCCATCCCATTCCCATAGTGGGACTGCGACACCATGTGGAAATGGCCAAAATTATCTTCAGACTGAAGAAACAACGTAGTAATTGATGACAACGCAGCAGTCCCAACTAGAACTAATTGACCATCCAGTTTCTACCACAGCTACAAAGATGAGCCCAAGATAACTTGCTAGAGCTCTATAATAACTTCAGAATAAAGGAATAACAATTTGCATATATATTGTAAGATCTAATCTGACCTTTCTTTTCTTAAAGAATTCCGGACTAGCAACCTTAACATTAACATTTTTTTATGGAAAGTATACATACACTGACTCACTGTTTCTCCAGCCAACTTTCCCCCAGGAATTACAGTTGGTTCTTCTCTGAGGCATTTGCAAGATTTGCCTGTTTTCCAGGTTCTGTAGCTGTGGCCTGGTTTCAGATCTTCCTTAAGTGAAAGAACCAAAACTCCTTCTCAAAAGACAAGTGACTTCTTCAGCAACACATGGCAGGAATGAATGAATGAATGGTGGAAATAAAAGGAGAAATTCTACCTTAACAATCCATGTCGTCCATAAAATAACTTCCGGATGTACACTTATGTAGTATGCATATTGATGCAACCAAAAATAAATAAGAATCAGTGCAACCCTTTGAGGTTTCCATAATCCTTTTTCAGATAAGAACATACAAAAAGTGATGGGGGAGGGGGAGTGAGGAGAAGTCATATTGTCTGCTGGTCTCCATTTTTCTGGTCTTTATATTTTCGAGAGAATCAAACCTTTCTGGCTTTCTTGTTCCTGTAATTCCTAGAACTTACTCTAGGTAAACCCTGAAACAAACATATCACCCAGTAAAGCCACATTTGAATGTCTATAGCATTCCCTTCCCTCTTCCAATGCAACAATGAAATTTGTTGCTATGTCCCTTCAAATCAGCTCCAACTTAAAATGATCCTCTTATAAGGATTTCTTGGCAAGATTTATTCAGAGGACATTTGCTGTTGTCTCTCTCTATGAGGCTGAGAGAGTGTGACTTGCCCAAAATCACACAGTGGATTCCTATTGCTGAGTGAGGATTTAAACCCTGGTCTTCTGTAGTTCTAGTCCAGCACTCAACCACACTAGCTCAAGACTAAGCCTACTCCTTTCCTATTCCACACGCCAGACTTGCCTTTTGTAACATCTTGCCTTATGAAGAGATCTGGTTTTTGAAAATGAAGAGATTTTAAAAGCATGCACACATTGTTGTGACCTTTTGATTGGCTTCATACAGGTATTATACTGATGCGCATTTTGGAGTTCACCTGGAATGGTAAATTCAGGGTAAAGGACTTGTGTGAAAAGAGATAAAACCAGAGGAAAAGGTCATAATAGAAACTAAGGTCATATGATATCTTTATATTTTGCATGCAAGCAACTCCTCCCTCCCCCTCCCCCCAAATCCATATCAGTAACTAGAGAAGGTATGAGGACTATGCAACCCACCTGATGTTGACAGACAACAACTTCCAGCAGCCTTTGCTAGAACAGCCAATGGTGAGGAATACTGGGAAGTGTGATTCTCAAGACATTTCAGTTCAACAACATCTGGAGTACTTCATGATTCCTACCTCTGCTCTAAACATGCTTAGCTTCAGCAAGTTGGTTCCTTACCACTGGCTATGTTAGCTAGGGCTGATGGGATTTGCAGTCCACTAACATCTGGAGAGCCACACACCTTGGATCCCCGGAAAGAGTTTATAAATCACTATTTAAAATCCCTGGTTCATTTAGCAAGATTTTTCCCTCTATGCAGCCAAGTCATTGATTCACAGGGCAAAGTACATAATTCCTACTGATTGCCATCCATTCCTCATTGTGTGACCCTCCTTTTCTAAAAAGGAAAGTTACCAGAAAGATTCATTTGTATGCACAGGGAATGCTTCTCATGTAAGCCAGCTTTATCCTAGACCTGTGCAGCTGACAAAGCTTTACCAGTAGAACTGCAAATGACATTGTTAAATCAAGCAATTCAGCCACCAGAGGAATTGCAATATGCTATTTTTATGAAATACACATTTATTGAGATGTAATTCAGGAGCAGCATAGCTGAACAGCTATGCTTACGGGCAGTTCGTAGCTTCTTTTTCAGCAGGAAAGGTGCTAAATATATTACAGGGATACAGTTCAACACTCCAGAGAGCTCATTTAAACTAAAACCCAGAGCGTATTCACTCCACTAGTACATAAGCCATTAGCTGCTACTGGCAATGCTACAGATTGAATGCAGACCAATTCTTATACCACACACAACTCAGACCTGCCGAACTCCTCTGTATCTCCCTCTGTGAGTCTGACTGACTTTTAAGATCTTTGGTAGAAGGATTTCTCTCTCTCATGCCACCATCACAGGTGCAGCTGGTGAAGATGAGAGAGACAGCCTTCTGTGTAGCTGCTCCCAATCTGTGGAATTTCCTCCTACAGGAGCCTTGGTTGGCCTGGCATCTATTCCTCTTCCACCAGCAGGCAAAGACAAGTATAGGCAGATCTTTAACTTTTAAATTTAAGTGAATGTGGAAGACAGATCTTTTAAAGGTGTACGTTATGCTTTTTTAAAATTATATTTTAATGTTTGTCGACTTCTCTAATTGTTTGTTTTTAATCGAAAATCTTATTTTTTAACTTTTATATCAAACAGGTTTTTTTTTTACAGTGCCTTCTTTTAACTGATGGGAGCCACCTTGGGTTCCAGGCTGGGAAAAAGGAGGGATAGAAACAAAACAAAACAAAAATTCTATTATGTAAGAGAAAACAGGTTTCCAAAGATGTGCATCAGAATTTGCACCTTTAGGGTCACGTGGAATGAGACAAGACTTTCCTTCGCCTCCTCAGATGCAACTATTTTTAAGGTGTACAAGGGAGATTCTTATAGAATAGAATCATAGAACCTTAGCACTGTAGGAGGCTGTAAGGGCTGTCTCGTACAACTGCCTACCATGCAGGAATACACAACTAAAACATTTCTGAAAGATGCCCATCTAGCCTCTGTTTCTATTCCATACTAGTAGGGATTTGCACAACAACCTTCTTGGTTTAGATCAGAAGTCATTCTAGCCCATTATACTTCTCTGGCTGAGGTCAGATTTCAATGCTTCAGGAAGTTTTAACAGTACAGAGCCCTGCCAGCTGGTGGCTTCTATGTCAGAAGGGTGGTAATCTACTCTGGGTTTTCGTTCAAACTGTGAAGGGACTGCCCAAGACACTGAACCCTTCCCCCAAATATGTGCATCAGCTTGAATAACTTCTTCAAAGATGAGCCCAAAATCTTCACCAGCCACTGATATGGAAGCCACCATCCATCACTGACTGGGCGGGGTAGTAAGAGAACTCCAGCTCTGATAGCTTCTTTGCAATTGAGGGACATAAACAGCTGGAATGGATATGTCATGGGTGGGCAACTGTGCCATTTTGCCCCACAAACCTGCCAATAGCCCATCTGCAAGCATATCAAAATAGCTTCTTTTTCTTTTATATCCTGGCCAAAACAACTACCAGAAGTGATGTTATGTTGCTTCCTCTCTTCATTTTGGCTGGGATAAGGAGGAAGAATGGCTCTGTGGGAGGACTTTTTTTTTTTTGCATTTTCATGCATGGGAGATGGTTTGAGCATGACTTTTAGACTAGAAAAATTAGGGGCTGGAAAGTTTGAGGGGGCAGAAAAGTAGATACCAAGACTATAAATAGTCTGCTGGCTGCAGCTCCCCACCACTGAGATATATGTTTACACAAAAGTAAGTTTATTCAGTTCAGTGGAACTTTCTTCACAGGACCACAGCTTTCAGCTAGTATTAGGAATACAATACATCCTCTGTCTATTTCCTTTTAATATTCTTATTTATTGCTGCCTATAATTTTAAGCCAATGAAAATGTTGGAATGCCGCTGTGTTCTTTCCTTGACAACTTTGCCTCAGAGAAAATATGTATATTTACTATTTTAAACACTGTAGGGTTAAGGAAATGATCTTTTTGCACATGAGACTTAAATCACATGACATTTAAGTAGGAGAATAAATGTAAAGCGTACACTGGGTAGATTTGGGATGGCCAGCTTTTCAGTTCAGAAGCGGATAGAAAGCTCTATCTCATTGGTTTTTAACCTTTTCTTTACCAGGGACCCCCTTTAAATATCTTTTGTTGCTGTGGACCACCAAGACTTAACTCAAGGCAGCTTTTGGCTACATACAAGGTAGAAAGAAACGTCATGTGCTTTTGCTCAGTCACCCAGCATCATTCACTTGCATGTTCTCACTGAGTGCAGAAGTAGCAAGTACTAAGCACTTTTTAAAATATCAAACTGTTTCATAACTGTGACAGTTTGAGATATTGTAATGAAATTTGGTACAAATGATATCTGTCACCAGCTAGAGACTTCTGCTCTTTGAGATCAATGTATGACTATCCGTCTGCTAGCCTTCCTTCCTTCCATTCATTCTTTCTATTTTAAGTGTAAAAGCTCATTACATTTCTTCAAGCCCTTGCGAACCCCCTGTGAGGACATCACAGCCCCTTAGGGTTAAGGCTAAGAACGACTGCTCCTAGTGACAACCTCAAACAATATTTTAACTGATGCTGCATTGATACCTTTCAAGCCTGCTAAGTATTTTTATTTACTCACAGTCCCAAATCATTGTAAAGCCTTTACTGTTGCTTGACTAAATGCTTTGCCTCCAGCATTATTAGAAGGAAAGTTTAAAAAGGTCCCATACTTCCAACATGAATGCCCTCGTAATACTGGTAAAATTGAAACAATACTTCATGTTCTTTTCCACTGCCCGTATTATTGTGAAATCCGGGAACTTTTTATTGAACCTTATACAAAGCTATTTCCTGGGCAGTCAGAGGCTTTCTATACTCTTTTATTGTTATCAGAACTAGATACAGGCATGTCAACAGAGTTAAACCTTGGTACAGGTAATTTGTTTGAGATAGCAAAATGTTGTGCTGCTGAAGTCAAAATCTGCAAAGAAAACGTTAAATTAAATGTTTATGATTCTGCTATCTTCTTTACCAACATATGTTTTTATTGTCCCATTTTATATTTTATAATTGATATTTTATATAAAATATTTATGGTTTATATTTATACTTACATATTTCTATTTAAACTCATAACTTATATTTTACTTTTTATGTAATACCGCTAGATAATCTACCTGTATATGTTTTTATTATTACTATTATCATCATCTTTGGATATGGCCAGCGGCCGCAATAAACTGTATTGATTGAACCACTGCTCTACCTCACTGGAAGTCTGGGCTGGTTCACTCAGGCATTCTGTAAAGCAGACTTATGGTAGCACTCAGAAGGCAGGAGTCATTTCACCTTAAGCTCCAAGTACTTGGAGGGCTTAGATGGATGCTAATCATTCAGACCTAGGCAAGGGGAATTGTCTTCATTACAGTCGGATAACTCAATGCTGCATCCAAAATGACCATCCCTGAGCTTGAGCGTGTATTTCTTTTCTTTTAGCCAACATTCCTGCATGTCACAACAGAGATTCCAAGAAAGTGTTAATCCATGTTTCCTACATTTGTATCCTAGTTTCCACTCCACTCGTAGAAAAGTAGATGTTGCACAATGCTCCAGAAGTATTTTGCATACCACATCTTTACTTGGGTACTTAGAAGCAGCAGTTTACTATGGGTACTATCTAATAAGCTATCAGAACTGACACCCACCTTTTTTGCTCCTGGGTTACTAAAGTCAGATGCTTTGTACAAGCATAATTAAGAACTAACGTTATATCACCTTGAGCTTATCACCCTAAACTGCAAATGTGTGTGCGTGTGCGTGCGTGCGTGTGTGAGAGAAAGAGAGAAGGGGGGGGAGGAAGAGGGAATTGTGGAAGGGTATACATTATAACCCCTCCCCCAAACAAACAATGGGAAGAAGTGACTGTACGCTGGAATCAGAAGCAGAAGGAAGGTTGGGGGAGGGAGAGGAATTATGGTTTTCTTTCCTTCCTTCGCATATGTACTCACTCTGAATTTGTCTTCTCCTAAGAGGTACAAGATGTAGATCCTCTCCAAGATGGAAAGGAGGAGGGTGAAAAACTGATATTGATAGAAAAGCTAGCTGCTAGGCAAATGAATTGATAGCCCGTGATCAGAGCAACAGTGAGATGCGGTGCCACCTTGCTTGGACTATGTGCTACCACTGAGAAAAGCACTATGCACCCCTACCCCATCCTCCTTTCCTTTGACACCAGTAGCAAACTTCTGCAGTTTCTAGTCACAAAATCAATACATATTGAACCTCTGTGCAATTCACAATCAGGCCAGGATAGGAATTGTTGTTGTTGGGTGCCTTCAAGTCATTTCCAACCTATGGCAACCTTAAGACAAACCTATTGCAGTGTTTTCTTGGGGCTGGGAATATAACACGCCTAAGGCCAGCTGGTGGGTTCGCATGGCAGAGTGGGGAGTCCAGCTCTGGTCTCCAGGATCATAATCCAATGCTCAAACCATTAGACCATACTGAATCCCATAGGAATTATGCAGCCTCATAAATGTTTTTGGGCTGCAGCTCCCAGCAGTTCTAGCTAGCATAGCCAATGGTGAGAAATGCTAGGAACCGCAGTCCAAGATTTGGAGTGCTACATTATTTCTCACCCATGAGTTTAGGCCCTCAAAATAAAATCAATAGACTGAGGGGGAAGTGGTGTTATTCAAAATAATGTCCCCCCCCCAAACAGTTACATGTGTAAATGTGTCCTACCAGTTTTTTTTCACCTAGAGAAGTTTGCTGCCTCCCTGCTGGCATCCCAGGAACTGGTGATGTTGTTCCGCATCTGGGCAGCATCTTCTTCAGATCTTCAGAAGCAGCCATGGCTGGATGGACTGGGCACTAGGGACATCCACACCTCCTGCTCTTCCATGTGGCTGTAGAAGATCCAGTCCTTCCTTCCTCTCTTGCCCTTCATCCTCCTCATCCACTTTGGTCTCTTCTAAATCATCATCATCCCCCCTTTCACAATGTCTGGATCTCCTTTTAATTTCCCCCACTCCTTGTCTTTTTAACAATTTTAAGAACTAGTTCAGGGGAGCTGGTGCAAAATTGCTGAATGACACCATGGGGGTAGATGGATTGCGTGGCCCTCCAGATGTTGCTGAAGTGCAGTTCCCAACATTTCTCACCATTAGCTATGCTGGCTAGGGTTGCTAAGATCTGTAGTCCAACAACACCAAGAGAGCCACACAGTTCTTCATGACCTGTCCTGTGCTCCAGTCAGCAAGTGTCCCAGAAAGCATTAGGTTGGAATACAGAAGCTGGCAGGTAGTTAAGCCAGTCCAGATCAGTCACAGGTCATCCAGCAGCATCTAGGGAGAAGCAAGAGGGTGGTCAACAGCTGGGTCTAGAATTCACACAGCAAATAGTTCAAATAAACAAAGGCAGCAAGGAGTAAAACAGGGTTGTAAATAGTAGCCAGTCCAAGGTCTAGAGAGAATGAAATTACAAAGAGTACTGCCAGTCACCAAGACAGAGAGCTGTAGACAACAAAGCTGCCAGTGAACTGCTGTGATATTTATAGCCAGGGGTCTCAAGGCATCAGGAGCTTAATTAATCAGTGTCTCCAGCTTAAGAGCCTCTGGGACCAATGTGAATTTTCCTTATCTCTCCTATGCTCAGCAAATGGGTACACCATGTCTTTAACCTCCTGCTGGGGAATAGGGTTCCTTCTGTCTCAGACCCCAGCACCTCTGACTCAGAGACACCACTGACACAGTAGTTGTAAATTCCTGGAATACCTGGCACTCTGTGACTGGATCTTCCTACCCCAGGTGGTGAGTTATGACACTACTCTCCTCTCCATGATCATCCTCCAGGGGGTGTGTGTGTGTGTGTGGGGGGTTCCTAGGTTTAGCGGGATAGCAGAATTGGCATACCAGTAGAGGAGCATGGACACTGGACGCAAACGCCCCTCTGGTCCACATCCTATTCAGTCAATGAGATACTGTAGTTGGCCATGGTGCGCATAGGAATCCAGCACTTGAGCTACTTCACATTTCTCCTCCCCTGCCACCATCATTGGAGGGGGTGGAAGTGTCGACACAGTGTTGGGATGGGTGCCACTGCAGAGATCAGGAGAGAGTGGTGGAACACAGGGTGGATAGGATGACTTGCTGGCAACTGCAAGTGGAAAGCCACAGGATTCATTTGCACTGTTATTGGATAGGGACCTATGAAGTAGGCACCCAGCTTCCCACGAGGACAACACTGTGCAACAGATGTGGAATGGAGAAACAGACCTCAGAAGTAGTAAATTCCTGGCACTCTGACTCTGTGTCTGAATCTTCCGACTCCAGAGGATGAGTTATGACACAATCCTGGTGTAGAGTGATGTTCATATGGATACAAGTAGTGTCCTAGGACAGGCAAGAATCAGCCCCCCTACTTTTTTTTTTTTGGTAGAAGAAAACACTACCTATAGCTGGCAATTTTCCCCACCTCATTCAGGTCTGTACGCATGGATGGATTCTTAACTTTCCCCAGTAGCCACCCCATGCCCCTTTTGCTCATTGGGTTCTAGATTCCTGTTATAAACTCCAAAGGCGATACGCAGTTTTCCTCTCCTACTGTTACAGATCTTTTCCTCCTGAAGCACCTCTCTACGGGAAAAGTGTCACCTTTCTTGTGTTTTGGACTGCATCTCTCACCACTGTCCATGCTGACTAGAACTGATGGAATGTTTGAATCCACCAACATCAGTAGCACAATACATTTCCTGTCCCTAGCATATAGGGCTCTTTCACACTACGCAGTTATAGCAGTATGATTCCCTTTCAACTGTCATGGTTGTGTCCAGTGGAATCCTGAAGTTCATAATTTGGTATAGCTCTCTGGCTGAGAATTTTAAGTGGCTCTTCCTAAAAGCAATTCCTAGGGTTCCATGGGATGGGACACTGCTTTATCCACTCACATTCAGATTTTGAGAGTCATATTGCCATTTTTGCACGAGTCTGTTATAGCGCGATGATTCCACTTTTAACCTCCTATGGAATCCTGGGGCTTGCAGTTTCGCGAGGGGCCCCTCCCGAAACTGCGCACCCCAGGATTCCATAGGAGGTTGAAAGTGGAATCATCGCGCTATAACAGACTCGTGCGGAAATGACCATAGTCCGGACTGGGGATTACTACAGATAGCATAGGTGTGACTGGCAATTAGAGGGGCTCTAGCCCTTCAAAACAGCAAACCCCAGGATCCTATTAGATGTTGCCATGGCATTTAAAATGGAATCACATTGTGCGGTGTGACTATCTTGGCGATTATCCCTTTTGAGTGCGACATGTTGTTGTTATTAATATTATTATCTTTATACCCCACTTTTCTCCTCCAAAGGGCTCAAAGCGGCTTGTGGTTCAGTGGTCCGGCGCTCAGTCTACATAAGATCGACACCCCTACCGGCCTATTTGCCTTTCCGTAGGGAGGACTGGTGCTCACGTCTGAAAGGTGGCTTCCAGGCGTGCGCCTCTGTGGACAGCTCGAGGACCCCAGTGGCTGGCACCGGCCTCGCTCGCTCCGCCGCCGCGGGGGGCCCAGGGGCCACGCGATCGGCTCTTCTCGGCCAGAGAGCCCAGGAACGAGTCCTCCGAGTTGGGCACGGCGGCTCGGCCCCGGAGGCTCCGCGCAGAGCCGTCCCGCGCCTGGGCGTGAGCGGTGTCTGGCAGGCAAGCAGGCGGGCAAAACCGGGGCGAGGCCCCGGCTGAGCAGGAAAGGAATGCGAGTGGGAAGGGGAAAGCGCCAGGCCCCAGAAGCAACGGGCATGTAGAGACACATCCCGCCAGCAGAGAGAGAGGGAGAGAGGCGAGGGCAGTCCTTCCGACGGGACTCGCGCGGCAGAGAGGGCGGGCCCTCCGCGCCGCCTCTCCCTCGGACGCCGGAGTAAGCAGGCAGAGCACCTCCGCGCACCGGCGGACCACGCGGCAGCGGCCGCCCCAGCCGGAGGAGCCGCGTCCGCCCGTTCGGCCCGATGGCGTCGGAGAAGGTGCTGCGGGAGGGGGTGCTGGAGAAGCGGAGCGGGGGCCTCCTGCAGCTCTGGAAGCGCAAGCGCTGCCTGCTCGGCGAGAAGGGGCTGCGGCTCTTCGAGGCCGGCAGCCGCGGCTCGACGCGCTGCAAAGAGCTGCCCTTCGCGCACGTCAAAGCCGTCGAGTGCGTGGAGTGGAAGCAGCGGTACATCTATTTCACCGTGGTGACGGACGGCGGCGCCGAGATCGACTTCCGTTGCCCCCAGGAGGAGCCCAGCTGGAACGCCGACATCACCATGGCCCTCGTGCGCTTTAAGAACCAGCAGGCGGTCCAGGTCGTCCGCGCCAGGCACAGCTGCAGGGCCGGTAAGCGCCCGGAATCGGGGGGGGGGGCATGCGGGTAACTTCCCCATTCTATTCCGTGTTAACGAGCCCGGAGTAATCGCCTGGATAAACGACGGGGCGGTCTGTGGCAGATGGCGCAGCACGTGCTTTGCATGGTGTGACACAGATGGTCCAGCCCTTGGGATGTCCAGTCGAACAGATCTGTTAACCGACCCCAGAAAGACCTCAACTTGACAGTTGCCGGAGGAGAGAGGAGGCTACCCGTCTAGAGGGACCAAGGTTTTGCTTAAGCGTAGGGCAGGTTTCATATTTGGGATAATGGCCATTTCCGCACTAGACTTTTATAGTGCTATTATTCCACTTTCAACGTCCTATGGAATCCTGGGGTATGCAGTTTAGGGAGGGGCCTCGATGTTGAAAGTGGAATAATAGCACTATAAAAGTCTAGTGCGGAAATGGCAAATGTATATCCTTTTCCTGCTTCCAAGGTTTTCAGTCAATAAATAAATAAATAAATAAATAGGCTTATTGATAAATACTGATAAGTATTTTCAAAATACATCTTAAAAAAAATTCTTTAAAAGCAGATGAAAGCTAGTTTTCAGAGCCTGTTTTAACCATTAACCAGATATTTTGTGGCCACAGAATCCATTTCCGTCACAGGGAGAGAAGGTCCAAGGAGAAAACTGGCATTGTTACTGGCAAATTTGGGTTTCTCCTAACAGCATGTCAGGGCAGAGATTCAAATGACACTCCCCATCTGTCAGAAAACCAGAACTTTCGATGTTTATCTGCTTTGTAATGGTACCCAGAAAGGAAAATAATGCAAGGCAAGTCAGTCTAGCAGAAGGATATGGTGAATGTGGACTGACCTCGATGTTTCCTCTGGCATCACACAGCTGCTGTACATACAGAAATTGTCTGATGTTGATATATCCACTCAAGTCTTCCCGAGTGTTTGGGACATGAGGAAATGCTGTGCTTGCTTGGAAATGTTAGTTTTTGGATTATAACTTCCATAATCCCCTAGCCAGTATGGCCAGTGCCTGAGAGAGTTCTGGGAGAAATAGTTCAGAAGAGTGACATTGAACTGGCTGAACCACAGGGAAAGAGTGGTTTTCCACTCTCTATATGAATAGATTTCCTCTATTCATTTCCACTCTTTAGCAAGAAGTGCATAGTGACCAGTTCCCCTTATTTACCAAATAATGGAAGCATACTTGTGAGTTAGCCCATTCTCATCTTAGTAGAATTGAATGTAGTTATACCTGCCTAAGTATAGGAATGTAAAATGGTCAACTATTTTGTGATTTCTTCACTGCTGAGACATGGGATTCCTTTTATGGTTTGAGTTCAAAAGTTCAGAATGTTTTTAAAGGAAGGAATAGTTGTGTGTTGTTGTCGTTGTTGTGTGCCTTCAAGTTGTTTCCAACTCTAGGTGACCCTAAGACAAACCTATCATGAGGGTTTTTGGGTTTGAGAGTGTGTGATGTGCTCAGGGTCACTCAGGGGATTTCTGGCTGAGCAGGGAATTGAACTCTAGTCTCCAGGGTCATAATACAACCCTCAAACCACTACACCATGCTGGATCTCTAAAGGAAGGAATAGGGTACCATAAATAATACTTTAAAAAATGTAGAACATTATTCTCCTCTCTCATTCCTAGTGTTTAACTAGTTTTAGTGATGCTACACACTCATTGCACAGGAAGTTTCAATCATGACTCAAAGTTATCTTACTTCTTTAGTGGCTGCTGCAATCTGTAAACTGTGGATTAGAAATGTCTGAAGGAATAGTAGCAGCAGCAGCAGCAGCAGACAGATGAAAGGATGATAACCATCTCCTTTTGCTTTGATAATGTTCTCTTCATACTGGCAAAACCAATCAATCTGTTGGCATAGCCAAACAGTCAAATATGGCCATTATCTGTTGAATTTTATTATAAAACACAGTTTTTTTTCTCACCTTCCATGATTACTTTACCCATTTCTGTGAAGCTGTAATTGGTAGGCCTGGATATCATTGATGGCCAAACTAGATTTGATGACAGATTTTTATGTGCTTAAACACTGAATTTGTCCAATCAAGCGGAAAGACAAGCTCCAAGGAGGGGACTAAGTCTTTTCCTTTCTGCAAAGTTTTCTCAGTTGAGTTACAACATTGGAGAATTTAAGTTAGAGGAAAGCATTTGGACAGAGGGCTGTGCTTGACCCCAAGACCTTTCGCTGCCAAAGGGAAAGAATGGAGACTGAACTGGCAGATGGATCTTATTTGAACACTGGTAATGGAATAGGCAGTTCCCCAGTCAACGTGGTGCCTATTCTAGCTGGGGGATTCTTGGAAGTTGTAGTCCACAAAGTAGCTTTGCCAAGCTGTGGCCTCCATGCCTACATTTTACACTTTTTCAACTCAAAAGTTTTGTACATTCTTCCCTTTTAAGAGTCTTTGTTCTCAGAACAAGAGAGCATCCTGTCTCCCTTCCATGTAGGATGGTTGACTAAACTGGCAGCTGGACCTTACTTGAACTCTGGCAAAGGGGTAGAGTCTTCCACCACACCTGAGGGCAACATACTAATTTAGGGGGTGCAAGATGGTCAGGTACAGCCCTGTCCTCCAAGTGAGAAGAGTGGTGAGGGGAATCAGCAGGAGTGCTGACCCCCCCCCCCCGCTACCTGAAGCTGTTGGAACACTTTGCCCAATGGTAAACCTGGCCCCAGATAGTGGGGTTGTGGAGAAGCAAGCTGAGGCCATTTCCACACTAGACTGTTAGGGGTCAGACTAGGGGCCTTTGAGGCCCCTCCCTAAACTGCAAACCCCAGGATTCCATAGGATGTTCAAAGTGGAGTAATAGCACTATAACAGTCTAGTGTGGAAATGGCCTGAATGTGTGTGAGAGAGTCTGTATTCCTTACTTGAATATCCCTTTTATTTTAAAAAACAAATTATTTTCTGTGAGGTGGTGCTATTTGGTGTTTAAATACAGGAGCTTCTACGGTTTAGGTCTGAGTCTTGTAAATGTCTCCAGTGTCGTCCATTTCTCCAAGGAAAATATCCTTTCTGGTCTTTGCCGTCAGAGGCAGTGTGAGTCTACCCCCTATACCTTGCAGGCGTTCTTGCCCTGTTTTTGTTTCTTTTATCCTGCTCTGACTTGTGCTACAAATCCTCCTCAGTCAGTAAGTGTAATGAATGTGAAGCTATTGTTCAGTGCGTGCCCGGACCAGTGAGTTGGGGATAGCTTGTTCCATCCAGCAAAACTGATAGAAGGATAGGTTTAGAGCAGAAAATTTCTAGGACAACTCAAGGTGGCTCTAAGTCCCAGGCAGAGAGCAATGGAAACCTTGTCAATCCACCCATCTGGTTTGAGCTCCTCCCCTTGCCCTCATTTGCTCTTGGGTTGCGTTTTGCAGAGGCACTTCCATATAGCAGTTCTTCACACTTTATGATACAAGGGGATAGCACTGAACAGGGTTGCTTGAATAACTCTTAACAAAAACACCACTTTCTCTTAGGATGAGGTGAGAAGATTTGACTGATACATATCAAAACTTCTATTTTGAGCCATGATGAATAGGCAGATGCCTCTTAAAAGATTTTTTTTCCAGGTTCACACATACCCTCCACAATCAATTAAGCATTATGTTTTTTAAAAAGATCCCTTTAAATGAAGCTCATTATAGTTTCAGATGAAATTATACTGTTTGTTTAATAACATTGCAGAACACTGAAGAAGTATATTCCTCGAGACAGGAAGAGCTCAGATGAATAGTGCTGCAAGACTTCTTGTTGTTATTATGGTATTACAGTTACATATTTTGGTATATTAAGTGCTTTACAAAATTGGAACAAAGCTGTGAAAACTGGGCACTATCACTTTATTAGGAATCCCTTCTCAACTCCATTTCTGGTACTTGTAATTGTCAGGTTCCCTTTTTGGTTTGTCTCTTGTCTAATGATTTTTTCTCCCTTTCCTAGCGCTACAACAAGAGGCAGCCCCAAACAGCCAGATTCTCATGAATGGATCAAAGGAGCCGGATCCTAAGTTGACTATGGAGAGGGTAGAGGAGCTGATGGCTGTGAATTCACCTGCCAATGGACAGAAGGCAATTTCCACCTGCAATTGAATGTAGACCTGTTAAGTTCTCTTCAGTGGCATCGATGCTGATTATGCTGATGCCGGAAGCATCCAGTGAAACCGGGATAGGAAGCTATAGCAAGAATGAGCTGCCACCTTTGATCCCTTTGGCAAGGCACTGACAAAGTCTCTTATCAAAGTGTTGTGCTCAGATAGATCGACTGTCTGTTCCCAGCCTTTTCCATGGTGGTACAGATCCATGAACTTAATGAGCTAGATTCAGGATACAGATGCAACAAGTATGATAAAGATAGTCATTCCATCATTTGGTTTCCCACCAGCCTGGTGCAAGATGGGCAATACTGGATGTAACTGAAGTGTGATGATTGAGGAGAACTATTTGAATTGAACATAGCAGATGCCATCTTACAGTAGCTGCAAGAAGGCACTTTCCTAGTGAACCAAGTAGCGTTCTTGAAAGAAGTAATGGTAAATCATTCCATTTGCCTTCCTCTTTCCCTGTCTGGGAATTCATATGTTAGGAAGATGCCTGCAGGATTACATGGACTGAGTACAAAATTAAGCACCTTCACAAGGAACTCATATAGGATATTGGAGTTCTGAAACTTCCTAAAATGAGTTCCCTCTGTAAACAATTGTTCCTTGAGGCCTTCTGTTTACATCTAAAGAACACAGAGAATGTTGGCTGAGTCAGTCTCTTGCTCTGATAACCTGAATCACACCAATTCCCTGTTTTGTGCAACAGTGCACAAATGTCGATGCACAGAATTAGATATTGTTATCACAGGCAGGGATGTTGTGAGAATTTCTTATAATTTTGAATGTCTGTCAGCTAGGTCAAAGTGCATCAGTACTTGCCTCACTTAGATACAATGACTTCTACTGCCACTTCTTCTGTGTTCCTCTTCTCCAAAGCCCAGTAACACACTTAGGGGCATGGAAAAGAGGGAGACATAGGAAGATGGACATTCCCAGTGCCTTGCTGAAACATTTTTATCTATCAAGAATGGGACTGGGATTATTACTCTCAGGGTTTCCAGTAAAAATATTATTATCCATGCTATTTTCAAGGAAAAAGTCTCTTTGAGATCAGAACAATTCACCCCTAGTTACACGTCCTTACAGAGATAGGTGTGTCAAGAGACTGCATGTACCATCTTTACCCCAATAATCCCATCCTCTTTGTTTTGAACGTTTCCGCACTGCGCAGATAACTCCAAAGGGTGCTTCTCCAAACACATTTTTGAGTGAACCAGGACAGAAACTTCTATATGGTCAGGAACTTTGTTTTAATAGGGTTCCTGATCACACAGAGGGTTCTGTTTGCATTCTGCTGAATCAATGCAGAAGCCTTTTCCACTCAATACAAGAAGGGTAGCAACCTGGCAGTGCTAACATATAGGGGGGATATAGGGGCAGGACCAGCAGAGATGCCCCTGTGGCCATCCTACATGTAGGGCTTGTGTATTTGTAGAACTGGAAGGGATCTGGAAAGACATTTAGTCCACCCTTCTGCAGGTGTAGAAAATCCACTACAATAATCCTTTATTAACATTTCAAGAAAATAATGTACATGTGTATCTCTATAAAACTACTTTTGTCATTCTTTCCTAGTTATGTTCATCATGCTATAGCTTACAGGGTTGTGTCTGATTTTTGTTAATAATGTGGGAACAGCTCTTTAAAAAAAATAGACAATAAATCTAGGTATATGAGGCCACAAAGGGAATCTTTGTCAAAACTCTCACTGATGGAAGGATCAGCCAGTGATCAAAGTATGAGGTACTTTACGTATTTGGATAAGCATTGGTCAAAATGATGCACACTCTGATATTCTAGGTAAGGAGGAACCATAGCATGGTATAATGTACTTTCTATTACTTAATCCAGTTTAAAGTACGCTTCATTCAAGTATTCTATGATATTGGATAGGAGGAAAAGTAGTAGTAGTAGTGAAAAAACCTCCTTTTCCTTGTGGTATCATATTGTAGTATGGATCAATGCAATCTCTTCCTTTGTGATCAATCTTTGACCAAGGATGAGTTGTATGTGGCTTTTTGAACTCCACTTCATAGCCCCCTTAGCCAACCTGGCTGTTAGTAAGGTTTGAAGAGAGAGGGATTTTATAAACATCTGGAAGGCTGTATGTTTCCCACCTTTAACTTAAACAGTTTATAAGAGTTATGAGTTGAGAGGTACAAGTTAGTTACCATGATCTAAGGTGACTTGTAGCAGTGATGCTACCAGCGTTTAAAAATAATTTTGTCCCATAGAAAGCAGGAGAGAGACTAAATGAAAAACATATTAGAGTTCCTTTTGTATTAATAGAGGTGAACTGCTGCCTGACAAGCTGCACCTGCCAACATTCCTTCTTTTGGGAAAGTATTAAAGTTCTTTCCATCTGGTCATTCCAGTTCCTAAAGCCAGGGGGAAAATTGGAAATACATTTGAAAAAAAGGAGAAGTGAACCCGATGTTAATCCCATGTTGAAGTTAAAGAATGAATTGATGGGTCTGAAAAAGCAAAAGACTTCTACAGTTTGGACTCAGAGTTCCTGCTCAGTCATGTGACACAGAGTATGTTAAAAGAACTGCAGTAAGAACAGACTGGAGTACTGAAGTAATGAGGCTACAAAATGCAGACGGCAATGCACGCACAGTGGCCTACATCATTTTTCAGCATTAAACAAAACAGACTGTAATGGTTTATGAAAGCACAAGTTGTTGAAATAAAGCTGATTTGTCTTAATGGTGCTATAAAAATGGAGTGTTGCCCTTTTTTTCAATAAACAATCACAATGAACTAATAGGCCTCTGAGCTTGAATTACATAAGTGGCCTAAGGCAATGGTTTTGAAATTAATTGCTCTCAAGCTTTTCCAAGTTGCCAAAAAATTCCTACATAGGAATAGAGCAGGAGTGGGAATCACCTGGCCCTCCAGATGTTTTTAGAGTGCAGTGCTAGGGTTGCTGGGACTGAGTCTAATGTCCGGAGGGCCGTGCGATTCCTACTGATGTAGTAGAGGAAGTTTCTTTATACTGAGTTAAACCACTGGCCTAGTATTACTAGCCTAGTATTAGCAACTCTGACTCAGAGCAGCTTTTTAGGGCTTCAGGCAAGATTCTTTCTAGCTTTAGCTGGAGATCTTCCATCCAGGCTTGATGCTAGTTGGGCTCTAAAATCAAAAATCAATTATTGTATGCTAGCCCTGGAAGTCAGCATGCACCCATGATGTCTATTAAGATCTATTTTAATGGACAATTGTAAGGAAGCATCTCAGGAACAAGTGACATCAAAATATTATATTGTTATTGTTATAAGAAGACAGTTTGCAAAAAAGGCAAGTTCTGTGCACATCTGTTTGAATGGGACATGTAGTTCTATGGGAAGTTGAACTTGCTCCCTAAATTTCATTCCAGCAAGGTGACTGAAATTGAATCTCAGCTATCCATTGCTTGCCTGAATTCCCTAGAGTCTAGATACCTTGGCTGGGATCTGGGTAGTGGGTTTAACACTACCAGGAGAAAGGTGAACAATGCTAGTAGTATAATGAGTCCTCACTATCTGCTAAGGTTTGGTTCCAGGCCCCCCTGTGGATACCAAAATTGGTGGATGCTCAAATCACATTATGTACAATGGTGTTATAAAATGGCATCTCTTATTTAAAATGCCAAAAATCAAAAGTTTGCTTTTTGGATTTTTTTTTTGAATATTTTCAAGGTGAGGTTGATTGAATCGGTGGATACAGAATCAGCAAATACGGAGGGTCAACTGTATTCAGCAGCATGAAAACTTGAGTTCTGTCTTCAGTTGTTTAAACATGGATTGCTTTTTTCTTTATATGCAGTATTTAGATTGCATCACACAGTACGACCACAGGCAGAAGAGGAATGGGTGTTGAAAAGAGACAGAAAGAAATGCAATACAGTCTGTATGAATAAAAATGGGAATGACAAATTAGAATGTGGAATCGTAGCCTACAACTTGAGGTCCAGAGGGAGCATACACTAAGAATTAGTGACTAATCCCCATAATCTTGTAAAGTTTACATTTACTCCTTTTCCTTATTCACATTTGATCTCAATAAAAAGCAAATCTCCTTGGGTTCCAGGTTCAGAATCCCCCAGCTGGGGGAATTGTTGGAGTTATAGTCCACAAAGTAACATTACCAAGCTGTGGTCTCCACTCTGCATCCTGCAGTATTTCAGTCCTAAGCTGTTGTAAATTCTGCCCTTTTAACAGTCTTTGTTCTCAAAACTGGTGCCTGGATTAATTTGGCTTCAGAGAACCTGGGCTGAACCTCTTCCTCTTTACCTCCTTATTTTGGGCCTTTCCACACTACACTGTTATAGTGCTGTTATTCCACTTTCAACATCCTATAGAATCCTGGGGTTTGCAGTTTAGGGAGGGGCATTCAGAATTCTCAGCCAGAGAGCTGTTTGGCCTCAGTAAAACACAAACCCCAGAATTCCACAGGATGTTGAAAGTGGAATAATGGCACTATAACAATGCAGTGCAGAAAGGCCTCTTGATTAATCTTATTTGATGTTTACCAATTAGTCTTTAGTTACCAATTAGTCTTTTGAGTAATGTGTGTGTATATGTATGTTCCTTAAAGTCACTGATCAACTGTTGACCCCATGAATTTCATAAGAGTTTTCTTAGGCAAGGAATACTCAGAGGTGGTTTTGCCAGTTCCTCTGAAATTTACTCTATAGCACTGGGGTTCATTTGGAGTCTCCAAATACATCCAAATACTAACCAGGGCTGATCATGCTTAGCTTCCATGATAAGACAGGATCTGGTGCCTTTAGGCTATTTAGGCAGGTATGATTAAGTAATACTGCTGCCATTTTTGTTTCCTTGTCCTCGAAGGGAGGAGTTCAATCAGCCTGAGGCAACAAGTGAATTTTTATTTTTTTAAATTACAATTGTTAGAATCCCCCAGCAAGCATGGTCAAAGATCTTTGGTGCTTGGAGGACTGTGGGAACTACAGTCCCAGATGTAACATTACCAAGGTCTGGCCTTGGGAGATATCTACTCCCTCCCCCACTTCCTCCTCTTTTGGGGATGCTGAGATTTACATGGATTCACCCCTAGCCTTTTCTAACTAAACCCCAGAGCTTGTTTCTTTCTTTTGGGTCTCTCTCCATAGCACTGGAGATTACTATTTCCATCATGCCTTATAAACTGAAAGACTGTGGGGGTGGATGGTTCCTATCACTTTTCTCTCTGCCTCCAGGGGCTATGTTTTAAATTAAAGTAACAAAGGGCAAAGTTACTGAGCCTCTTGCTAGAAGAAATAAACACGAGATTAGTTTCTGGGCACATGTGGCTTTGCCATCAAGTCAGCAGATTTACTGCTTCCATTACAGTTGTGTGCACATACACATGCACACATACAAAAGAAACAACTTCTACCCTGCAAAATCTAAACAAAGCATAAATATGGAGATAAAAGATAGTTCAAAAAGCTAATTTAGGAAAGTGTACGTTTTTGAGTAAGATAGGCGTTTTCATCAGGCAGGAAACCTTGCTTGATAATAGAAAGTAGTATGTAATCGAAAGAAGTCATGCCTTTATTTCACCGGCTTGTATATATAAAGATCCAGGACCTGAATATGTTGATAATATAGGACATGGGAATACAAAGGCTATCTAGTTCCACCCTCTGCCATGTAGGAATCTATTGTTTAAGTAACCCAAGAAGGGGCATTCTGTCTCATGTTTAACAACCTCCAGTGAAGGAGACTGCACTACTTTCTGAGGCAGGCCATTCCACTGTCAAATAGTTCTTACAAGCAGAGTGTTCTTTTTCATGTTTAGACAGCATGTCATTTCTTGGAATTTGAATCAATTGCTTTGGATCCAGTACAGAAGGTAACATAAAAAGCTGGTAACATAAATGTCTCCATATATCAGATCAGACACAGCAGTCATTCTTTTTTAAATGCACTAATCTCAGCTCCTGATGATTAATTTCTGCTCCCATCCCATTGACTCTATCTTAACCAGTTGTAGTAGTGTTCAAAGAGATGGCTGTTATAGTCTGTTCTAGCATAAAGAGACATGAATTCAGTAGCACCTGTGAAAGCATAGTTCATATCACCAGATGAATTTCTTCTTTGCAGTTAGTTTCACAGGTGCTACTGCATTCATTTATGCCCTTTTTTAATAATTGTATTATTTAGTATGTTATAAACTTTTAGAGAGGCAGAGCCTATTTAATCAATTATATTTAATCCAGCAAGTTTTAGTTCATGAACCTGCACAGTAGTTAGTTTTTCATGTGACACAGAATTTTTATTTGTAATATAAAGTGTGCTTGAGCAAGTAACTCATTGAAGTTGAATCGAAGCCACTGCTTTTCATCTGGAACCAAAGTATCCCACTATTATTTATTATTCTAATAACTTTACTGTAGGGCTTCTGGGATTCTGCCCAAGGAAAACAAGGATAAACTTTTGCCTCCCTGAAGGAATCTTTGCCTCCACAACACACACAGACATGCACAAATATACACACTCTCTTTTCTCCTCCCTCCTTCCTGAAGAAATCTACTCCTGATTCAGCTGTTAGACTCTAAATCTCTCACCCACGCAGACAGATTCATTTACCACACCTCTTGCTGCCAGGCTTTTCAATTTGAACCAAGTGTTGTTAGAGAAGCGAAAAGAACCAACAATACCCTCTCCTCTGATTCCCAGTACATGTGAGGGATGCAAGGGCCTTGTGGTAGCACAGGAAATAAGGATCTATGCATTGGAGACAGGCCAGATGAGAAGTCTGAGCTCATGCCAGATTTCTTCAGGAGGAATGGGTATCCTTGGGTGAGGAATGTGCATATTAGGGTTGGAGAGCAGAATAGCGAGGCAGCAGTGTAGGGTTGCAGCTATAATTTCTGGAACTGTAAGTTGTTTGGGAGAGAAAAGAATGTTCTGTTTTGCAAAAGGAACTCTGACTCATTTTGCCTCTGTACTTTGAAAGATAAATCCTTCTCACTGACCTTTCAAGATATTGACCTAAAATGATTGGATGGGAATTGTGTAAGATCAACCCAAAATGGCACAGGAACAGTTTGTAGAGCTAGAAGAAACCATGCTCAAGCATTTTGAGGATTCTGAGCTGAAGCAAGACTCTTTTCTGAATTGGATGCTCACTTCATTCTTAAAGGTTGAACAGATTTATTTGTAGGCTTTGTTTAGATGTAATGTGAAACTATGGTTTCCCACTACGGCCCCGGCAAGCATTGGACTTTTGCACTACTCTCTCATCTTTTGCACACCAGAAGAAGAGACATGAAGCCTCCATTTCAAGCTGTAAACTAACTACAGTTTCCTGTGATATCCAAACTCAAGGAACAAGCTTGTTTCAAAAGCTTTGGGCAGTGACAGCATGCCAGAACTATGTTTTCATGTCCTAGACTTTTCTCAACAACCATGGTTTAAATCAGTGATGGGCAAACTTGAGGCCTCTAAGGCCTACTTTGTAAAACAGCAGCTCTGTCAGATGGATCTGTGCTAAAAATTAAGGCACAGGATGCCTTTGAGTATTTGCTTGGCCCAGGAACTTCTGATCAGTACCAAAACCAAGTTCAGTCACTCTTTCTCAGAGAAATTTACTCTGTGTTTTTCACACAGACTCACTTTTAGGAAGTGGTGGGGGGACTTACTGATTGGTGTTGTTCACCCATCTGGTAGACTTTATGGGCAGATAGATGGGTGGATGTGGGACTGATGGTTGTTCAGCTTCTGCCTTGCCATTTGATTCTTTGCTTGAGAGATTCATTACAATTTCTCACATTTCCCCACAAAATCTACTGCAAATCACTACAAGATCTACCAATTTATATCCACATCTATCCTCTTCCCTAACATGGTTTAAACCAAACCATTGCTACTCACGTTCAGATCCCTGGAAAGTAGGCCTGGCCTCAAACCAAAAGCAGATGCTTTCAGTCTCCCCTTCTGGCCCACAGAACAAAACAAAAAAAGGAAAGGAATGTGTGAGTGCCAAACGTGCTGTGATCAGTCCTCCTCATAGTAGGGAAATTTGCCTTTCCATCACATATGAAACTGGCCTTAGAATAAGAAAGATCTCTTGCTCTTATACTCTAAATGTGCCTTCCAGCTGGAAGGACGTATGCCCAAACAGTGAGACAATCTCTCTTGAGGGTGAGCACTTCTGTTTTATGTGTCTGCATGGAAAATGGATGAGTTAACCTCTTCTAATGGAGAAATACAACAAGAAGAGATTGATTGGAAAAAGGCCAGGGGGCCAGGCAGAGGTAGAACAGGCAGCTTCCTCTATGGCTGAGTGTTTGGGGTTCAGTTCAAATGAGCCTTTCATGGATGAACTATAATTTTTAGGATTGCAAAGTGTAAAAACATAGAAGTTTTCTGCAATTCTAAGGCAGAGCAGCTGTTGTAAAATGTGGGTGCCATCGCGTAGGGATGTGGGGGCAATTTGCCCTGGCCCCTAGCCACTCCTCCACATGCTCTGGCCGTGCCCCCATGTGCCCTGGCTGTGCCCCATCCCCACGCACAGTGGCTACGCCCCTCGCATCATAGCCCTGCCCCCCTCCACACACTCCAAGCTCCACCACTGTGTGGGGGTAAACACTGACTTCCTTACACAGCGGGAATAACATAGAATATGACCACCACATCGCAACACCTTCATTTTGGGGGGATTGCTATATCCCTTTCCAATTCCTCAAATGCTGGCAAGCAAATGTATGTATGATACACTAATTATGCAGTTCAGGAGTAAAGTGGGAACATTATAGAGACAGTTGTTCCTAAAATACTTCACTAGAGACAGCACAGATGAATGGAGTGGGAACCAAAATAGTACAGAAGATGGGTGCAAGATGGGCCCATCTGCTGCTTCCTGAAAAAGAACCTGGGATACTTGAAGAAATCTTTCAGATGGGAGTGTCAACAATACAGTCATTGCAAAATGAAGTCTTTGCCTTACTAACATGCCAAGCAGGACTCACCCTAGACATTTTTGTTGCTTGAGGCAAAGGAAAGGTGCCATCTTGTTACACATACAGAAGCCGACTGGACTTGTAATAGGTTCTAGCAGAGTTGAGGCAATAGGCTAGCTTAGGTGGTTCAAGAGACACCATGTGGCATACACAGCTTGGCATTCCAGTGGAAGGCACCACCTGGACAGCCCAGAGCACAGCTCAGCAGTTGCCACCATTACCTCTCAGCACCTATTGCTTAAGACAGTTGTGCCACTGCCTAGCAACAGATCTGTCCATGCTAGGCAGATATTTTCAGCTACCTTTGGAATGGATTTTTCAGAGGGTGGGAGTAAGAAAGCTCTTGTGTCCTCACCAAGTGAGTCTGTGATGGCAGGGAGACTGAGATGAAACCTTCCTCTGCAAATCTTAAAATTCTGACAGGTTTATATGGGGAGATAGAGTCTTTCAGATAATCTGGACCTAAGCTATATAGGTCATGAGCAGCACTTTGAATTATGCCCAGAAATGAACTGTTAGCCAGTGAAGCTGTTTTAACAAGGGAGTTATAGGCTCCCTATAACTGGTCCCAGTCAGTATTCTGGCTGCAGCATTTTGAACAGGGTGAAATTTCTGAACAGTTTCCAAAGGCAGCCTCACATAGATTATGGACAGTAGTCCAACTGAGATATAATCAAGGCATGTGTCACTGTAGCCAGATCTGACACCTCAAGGAATGGGCACAACTAGCACACAGGTTTAAGCTGTGGAAATGCAGTGCTGGGCACTACTGAAACCTGGGCATTCAGGCTCAGAGTTGAGTCCAGGAGAACACCCAAGCTGCAAGCCTGAGATTGCAGGAAGAGAGTAACCCATCCAGCACAGCAGACTCCCTATTACTCAATATGCTTTTGATATGGCCAAGATACTCTGAAAGTCCACAATAGGTTGGGACAGATTTCTGGTCTGACTCCAACAATGTCTGTGACACTGATGCTGCTCCTCAGACCAAAGGACCGGTGAAACAACACCATTTTGATTGAATGACCCTTGAGGAATGAAGTTGTATAGTCTAATTGTTATAACAAAAAAGACCCTGCCCGGTGTTCCCGAGACCTACACTTCAATCAGTAACGAGACACTCAGCAGGCTCTCTTTCGAAAATCCAAATGACCATCCCATCCCTGTCCTTACGGTCTACCAATCTGTCACCTTTGAACATCTAGCTGTCATTTTATTTGTCATTGTTTTAAAGTTTGGGTGGAACTCATGAACCTCTTCAGATATTGTTAGATTTTAATTTCCAATATTCCTCATCATTGACTATGTTGGCTAGGCTGATGGGATTTGCTGCATGATTCCCAATCTTATGCTAAAGAGTGTTTTATTGACTATGTATACCTATATCAATTTTTATATGGGATGTGGATTATACTTTTTATGTTTTTGGTTGTTATTCTGATTGTGAATTGTTGTATGCTTTCTTCTTTCAATTTCTCCAAGACTCTTTCAGTCACAAGGAAATGAAACATACACTCAATGAAATGAACTTTTCATGGCTAATAACCATCAGAAAACTTACAGCAACTCCCATAAAATTGTCTAATTCGATTTTAAAAGCAGCTAAGTTTTGTGCCAGCATCACCAAAACTTGTGGTAATGAATTCCGAAAATTTCTTATGAACTGTGAAAATATTCTAAAGACCCTGAAACTACTATCAGTCACTCAGTGTGGTATCTTCCTTCTATTGTCAGCCAGTGGAGTTCACATCAGGTGAGCCTGATGGTTGAAGATCTGTAAATAAACACCTGAGAAACAAAACTACCAGGGAAAAGTTAAAACTTGCCTGTCATTATGAAACAATCAATAAATTAACCAAAGACCTGCTCTTTAATAACATATCAAACCAGGAAAACCTTTTGTAACAAAAGACAGAAGGTTATTGTGAAAATGCCTGAGGGGGTTTGGAATTGGCAAAATATTCTAATTCTTAAGCCTTTCTGTAATATCATAACAAAGTAGAGGAAGGTGCTAATCCCAAATGAAGGACGAGAATGAAGTTTGGTTTTCTTCAGAAAGATGTTATGATACCTAGATTATCATCTATGGAAGAACTCAGGAAGATGTTGAGTTGTGAGAACCATCCATTCTGTATACATTGTTACAGGCTCTAAGAAAACATTTAACTAACTTCACATCACATATTTGGAAATATTTTTCCATATGTAGAACAACAAAGACAGAAATATTAACGTTTCATTCTCTGCAGGTAAACTATCTGAGAGACAGCACGATTGTAGTGGCTTAAGCATTGGACTACAATCCTGCTTTGAATCCCAGCTTCACCATGGAAACCCACTGAGTGACTTTGGGCAAACCACTTGGACTTCTAGTGAGAGGGATGGACTTTGGAGCACTCCCAAGCTATATACTTGCTCCTTCAGCAAAAGTGCAGCCCCACCCAGAACAGGTTGTTTACCAAATTCTCAGACTTTAGAACAACCACCCCACGAAGCCTCTGTTTTAGCCTGAGATTCAGTGTATTGGCCCTCGTGCAGCCTATTACAACTTCCAGACACTGGCCCAGCACCTCCACAGCCCCAGCTGACTCCAATGGCAAGGGGAAATAGAGCTGAGTGTCATTAGCATTCTCATGGCACCCCACTCCAAACTCCCTTATGACTGCTTTCAGTGGTTTCATGTGGATATTGAACAGCACTGGGGATAAGATGGAATCCTATGGCATTCCAGAGCTTGATTGCCATGGGGCTGAACAGGAATTACCCAGTGCTATTTGCTTGGAACCAGCCTTCCACACAGGAGTAGAATGACTGTACAGCAGTGCTCCTATTCCCATCCTCCAGAGCTGGTCCAGTAAGATACCATGATCGATGGTATCAAAAGCTGCTGAGAAGTCCAGGAAGATCAACTGGATAGCACTTTGCTTGTCTTTTCTTCAGAGTGGTCATTAAATAAGACCAACTATGGCCATTTCAGTGCTATTCCTGGGCCTGAAACCAGACTGAAATGGGCCAAGATCATCTGTTTCTTCCAAAAACTCCTGAACTTGGCCAGTCACCACATGTTCAAGCACCTTGTCCAAAAAGAGGATATTTATAATAGAGTGGTAGTTCCTCTATACCTCTGGGTCCAGGGAAGTCCTCTTCAGGAGACAGTGCATCACTACCACCTTCACTGCCTCCTTCTGACATAGTGAGGCATTTATCACCCCCTGGACCTACCCAGTCAACCCACTCCTGCTAGATTTTATCAGCCAAGAAGGGCAAGGACCAAACTGCTTCAAGAGTAGAGTCTACTTCTTCAGGTTTCAATAACTGAAACTGATCCTATAAAAACTGACCAACGTTGTGCAGTTGAATAGCAACTAGATATGCAGCCTGATGGACAATGGAATTCACAAATGATCAACATACAGAGAGGTACCACATGCACAACTCTACTTCCATGGCCCTGAACTGAATGCAGATTTGTGACTGCTTCTGGAGAGGAATTTATGATTATTGTATTCTCATTTCCCTTTTTTCTGGGCTAAATATCTCAGTCCCACCCACCTTTTGAACAACATATTTCAAAAATGTTTTTCACTAATGTTGTAAAACACATACCAATGAATAACTATTTATACCCAAAGGAAAAGAAAATCCATATGATGCTTCCCCTACTCAGTGCAATCCTGTGAATCTTTGGTTCTCCAGATGTTTTGGACTACAACTTTCATAACCCCTTATGATTGGCTGTTCTAGATGGCATTCTGGAGTTGAAATTCAAAACACTTGGTCTACTTCTGCCTTAGAACTTCTATAACTCATTATGCACGTGTGATGGAGCTCTTTTTACCCCCTGCCACATTTCCAGATAACAGCCCTAATGCAATCACATCAGCGTCAATGTACCAAAGGGTGTTTTATCTGGTACATAGGGAGAGGTGTATGGTTTATTTTCTTCTGAAGAATAATATTTAAACTAAGTTCCGCTGGGGAGGGAGACAATATTATTCAGGACAAGGACTCAGCGAGTGCGGGGGGAAAAGACCCAAATGATATTGGCCAAGTAGTACAAGCGTCCAATGGTGGGAGGAGTAGAAACTATAGTACAGGACTTGCAGGAAGGGCCCAGGGACTTAAGTGTCTCTACACTAATGCGCAGAGTATGGGAAACAAGCAAGATGAACTTGAACTCCTAGTACTGTTACCCTGTGTACTGGGGGTCCCGGGAGGAACACCAAAAAGTGCTCAACTAAAGGTGGGGAAAATTAGCTCAGAGCACTGCTTAGCGTCACAAGAGGCAGGGTAACGTAGTGAGATCTTGAACCCTATGTCTACGGGGTTGGGTCGAGTCAAGGAGCACACAGAAATTGAAGCAATAAATGATGTTTTATTAAATACACAAGCAAAACAGTGTATGCGACACACTCACACAAGGTAACTAAAGAAAATAAAGGTTGGAGTGGTGTAGAGGGATTTTTAGAGAAATTGCTGGTTTGGGTGATACTTCACCTGTCCTGAAGCCCGGAAAAATGGAGAGCGAGGCTGGGGTGCGATGTAGCTCAGCACGTGGAGCTGAGGCGAGGTTTGCCAAGCAAAGCGGCAGCAAGGCGGGATGAAACTCGGGAGCGATCCGAGGAAGGTCTCTGAATCAAGGGTTTTTATAAGGAGAATGTGACTGCAGGCTATGCCGAACTTGGGGGAAAACAATAGATTTGGAGTTGGAGACAAAGACTCCGAAAGGTCAGAAACTGGATGATTGAGTTATCGCAGAGGTTCTCAATAGAGTAGCCAGTATGCAAACGCAGAGTACTTGGGTATTGTATAGTTAACCCATCAAGCTGCTAGCGCGGGGCAGAGGCTCTTTTGTAGGTTGCGTGCATACTTAATTAGAATACTTGCCTGGAGGTCTCCTAAAGCAGCGAGTCAGCTATTTTCTGGCCTGCCTGTATTGTCCAGGAATATTACGGCCATTAACGGCCGAGCTTGTATGCGTGCTTGTCCGTTGGCCTCGCAAGCATGTGGAGGGGAATAGAGAAGTGAAGCTGAATTGCGATATCAAGGGATATCTTTTAATATGCCCAAAGCTCGGACTAGCTAGGGCAGTAACAGTACAACAAAATAAATACGATTTGATAGGCATCACTGAGACCTGGTAGGATGAGTCTCATGATTGGAATGTAGGAATAGAGGGGTATAGCCTATTTTGTAGAAATAGACCAAACAAGAAAAGAGGAGGAGTAGCCTTGTATGTCAAGGATGTTTTCACCTGTGAAGAGATCCGTGACTTAAACCCAGAAAGTCAGGTCGAGAGCATCTGGGTAAGAATTAAGGGAGCAGGAAACAATAGGGATATTCTGGTGGGGGTTTACTACAGACCTTCAACCCAGACTGAGGACTTTGATGATGCCTTCCTCAACCAAATGACTGCACATTCAAAAAGGAGAGATACAGTAATAATAGGAGATTTCAATTACCCGGATATATGTTGGCAGTCAAACTCTGCCAAGACAGCAAGGTCCAGCAAGTTTCTTGCTTGTCTTGCAGACAATTTCATGGTCCAGAAGGTGGAAGAGGCGACAAGGGGATCAAATATTCTAGATCTGATCCTGACCAACAGGGATGACCTTGTTAATGAGGTAGAAGTGGTTGGATCTTTAGGGGGGAGTGACCATGCCCTATTGGAATTTGGCATTCAGTGAGAAGGAGAAGATAAGTGTAGCCAGACGCTCATCTTAGATTTTAAAAAAGCGGACTTCTGTAAACTTAAGGAGCTGCTGGCTGAAATTCTGTGGTCAAGAATAGTGAAAGGGAAAGGAGTTCAGGAGGCATGGGAGTTCCTTAAAAGGGAGATACTGAAGGCACAGTCTCAAACTGTGCCAATAACGAGGAAAAATGGAAGGCATCTGAAGAAACCAGAATGGTTGACTAAAGAACTCTCAGCTGAGCTAAGTGTTAAGAGAAACATGTACAGGAAATAGAAGAAGGGGGAAACCAGCAAAGAAGAATTTAAGCAAGTAGCTAGGAGATGTAGGGAGAAGGTCAGAAAGGCTAAAGCACAGAATGAACTTAGGCTGGCCAGAGACATCAAAAACAATAAAAAGGGCTTTTTTAAATATGTCCGTAGCAAAAGGAAAAAGAAGGAGACGATAGGGTCGCTGCACAGAGAAGATGGCGAATTACTAACAGGGGGAAGAGAAAAGGCAGAACTACTTAACACCTTCCTTGCCTCAGTTTTTTCCCAGAAGGATACAAGCACTCAACCTGGCGGTTGGGGAGCAGGGGAGGAAGCAGGGGAAATGCGGCACATAATAGGTAGAGAGGTGGTACAAGAATACTTGGCCACACTGGATGAATTCAAGTCTCCAGGGCCAGATGAATTGCATCCTAGGATATTAAAAGAACTGGCAGAGGTCATTTCGGAACCGCTTGCCATAATCTTTGAGAAATCTTGCAGGACAGGAAAAGTTCCAGCAGACCGGAAGAGGGCAAATGTCGTCCCCATCTTCAAGAAGGGAAAAAAAGAGGATCCAAATCATTATCGCCCAGTCAGTCTGACATCAGTACCCGGAAAGATCCTGAAGCAGATCATTAAGCAGTCAGTTTCTAATCACTTAGAAAGCAATGCAGTAATCACAAGAAGTCAACATGGATTTCTCAAAAATAAGGCATGCCAGACTAATCTTATCTCTTTTTATGATAGAGTTACTAGCTTGATAGATGAAGGGAATGCTGTGGATGTAGCATATCTCGATTTCAGTAAGGCCTTTGACAAAGTTCCCCATGACATTCTTGCAAAGAAGCTAGTAAAATGCCGGCTGGACAGGGCTACTGTCAGGTGGATCTGTAACTGGTTGACTGACCGTTTCCAAAGGGTGCTCACCAATGGCTGCTTTTCATCCTGGAGAGAAGTGACTAGCGGGGTGCCACAGGGTTCTGTCCTGGGCCCAGTGCTGTTCAATATCTTCATCAACTACTTGGATGAAGGAATAGAGGGCATGCTCGTCAAATTTGTAGATGACACCAAATTGGGAGGGGTTGCTAATACGCCAGAGAACAGGATCAAAATTCAAAATGACCTGGACAGATTGGATTGCTGGGCCAAGGCTAACAAAATGAAATTCAACAGAGAGAAGTGTAAGGTCCTACACTTAGGTAGAAAAAATGGAATACAGAAATATAGGATGGGGGACACATGGCTGGTTAGCAGTATGTGTGAAAGGGATCTAGGAGTCTTAATAGACCACAAGCTGAACATGAGTCAGCAGTGTGATGTGGCAGCCAAGAAAACCAATGCAATTCTCGGCTGCATCAATAGGAGTATGGTGTCTAGATCGAGGGAGGTACTGGTACCACTCTGCTCTGCTTTGGTTAGACCTCATCTTGAATCCTGTGTCCAGTTCTGGGCACCCCAATTCAAGAAGGACATGGTCAAGCTGGAGCAGGTCCAGAGGAAGGTGACCAAAATGGTGAGGGGCCTGGAAGCCATGCCCTATGAGGATAGACTTAGAGAGCTGGGTATGTTTAGTCTGCAGAAGAGAAGGTTAAGAGGGGACATGATAGCCATGTATAAATATTTGAAGGGATGCCATGTAGAGGAGGGAGTGGGCTTGTTTTCTGCTGCTCCAGAGACCAGAACAAGGAGCAATGGATTAAAGCTGCAGGAAAGGAGATTCCACCTGAACCTCAGGAAGAACTTCCTGACAGTCAGGGCTGTCCGGCAGTGGAATATGCTCCCTCGGAGTGTAGTGGAGTCTCCTTCTTTGGAGGTTTTCAAGCAGAGGCTGGATGGCCATCTGTCGGGAGTGCTTTGAGGGTGTTCCTGCATGGTAGGGGGTTGGACTGGATGGCCCGTGTGGTCTCTTCCAACTCTACATTTCTATGATTCTATGATTCTATGAAGAAGATGTGCTGTGACCAGATTATATGGACAGGTACCTCAAAGATATTGTTTTCAAAAATGGATATTTAACTTGCTGGAGTCCTGTAATTTCATATGTACGAATCTTATGCCTCTTGAAACCAGAAGAGGTATTTTTACACTGCATCTTCCATCATTCCCAGCCAGGATCACTAATGGTGAGAGGACACAGGAGCTGAACTCCAACAGCATTTGAAGGACTACACAATTCCTACTCTTGCTTTAACCTTTGGGGACAAATTTGCATTAGGGTTTGGTTTTTTAAAACTATTTTTCAATTTCATTACATTGCTGTGTTATTTTCTATGTCTCTCAGTGGTCAAATCCATACATATTCTTATGCTACTAGTAAACAATATGAGTTTTATATGAGAACTGTAGTGGTGGAAGATTCCTAAAGGGCGACTAAAAAAATATTTGAATGTTTCCATTTCTCCCCTCATCTCATTAATTGTAACACTTAAGAATTATAAGGGAATGAAAATCTAGACAGACAGACAGACAGACAGACAGATAGAACTCTGGTTTTGGTTCTACTCACAGATCACCCAGTTTATGTTTCTTTGGCCATTTCTGCACTACACTATTATAGTGCTATTATTCCACTTTCAATATCCTATGGAATCCTGGAGTTTGCAGTTTAGAGAGGAACATGTACCGGTAGAATTCTCAGCCAGAGAACTCTTTGACTTCAGTAAACTACAAACCCCAGAATTCCACAGAATGTTGAAAGTGGAATAATAGCACTATAACAGTATAGTGCAGCAATGGACTTTGTGATCTAAGAGGTATTTTTAAAAAATAATATTTTTTGTGGTTTGACAGTTTTACACAAGACAGTTGTATGGGCAACCAGAGGTGTATTATTATTACCTCTGTGAGTGTTCTATAGGATTGTCCCCCCAAAAATTGTTGAAGTAAGACAGTTTTTGCTTGTTTCAAAATGTTACTGGATAATTATGACAACTTGCTTTATTAACATCGTTTTCTTGGTCCATGACAATGGAGTGGTGTTTATTTTCCCTGTTGTCTCTTTCTTGACTTTTGTGGTAAGTACCAATAGTGACCTCTTGTGGTCAATTAGAACACTTTGGGTTTCTGTTTTGTTTTGATTTTTTAAAGTAACTTTTATGGTATTGAAAGCCATCGTGGTGTAGTGGTTTGAGAATTGGATTATAATCTTGGAGAATAGGGTTCAGTTCCCCACTTAGCCATGGAAACCCACTGGGTGACCTTGGACACATCACACCCTCAGCCCTTGGAAAACCCTGTAACAGGTTTGCCTTAGGATCACCATAAATTGCAAATGACTTGAAGGCACACAAAACAACAACAACAACAACAACGACAACAACAACAACAATTATATTTCCTGAGTGCAATGTGTATAAACTTTGTGCTGATCAGACCTGGTAGGAATAAATATCTCAAGCCATAATGATGTTAGTTTCTCATGTTTTTCTTTCCAATCATTGCCAGCATTCAAGAAATTTTGTATTATGCAGTAATAGCACATCCTATATCTGTAGTGCAACTTGGCTTTGGGTAAAATGAAATATTGGTGTTGCTATTGTTGTAACTAAAGTGTCAGTGATATTGATGCAATATCAGTGTGAACAGCACTTTGCAGAATAACACAAACAAAAAGGATTTTAAAAAATCCGTACTTTATGTTGCAACAGAGAATGTGAAGGAAACACAGCCATGAATGACAGATGAAGGGGTAGAAAGGGAAAGGCAAAGGAAATGATGGATTAAAATGAGGACATGCATCTTGAGTGCACCAACCATAGCTGAAAGGACGAGTACATGTGTTAATGCAAAAATAAAAGTAGAATAATAATAATAAAAAAAATCCACAGTTTTACTTCTCCATTGATCTCTGTACATAGGATAGGAAGAAACCCCTGCCTTAAATCTTGGAAAGCTACTGTCTGCCAGCAAAGACCAAGCTTGCCCAACTTGATACCCTCCAGACATTCTGAGCCTTAAACCCATCATCCTCAAGCAGCATGGCCACTGATCTCCGACTGGGTATGGTGAGTGTTGTAGTCCAGCACATCTGGAGGTCTCTAGGTAGGAGAAGTCAGCTGCAGATAACTCTGATGGACCATTAGGAATCTTTTTATATTCCTAAGCCTTTTCCCCCAGAGGGTCATGAAATTAAATGGTTTGGCCAAAGACTTCACAGAAGATGTTTGCTTCTAGGATCTTTGATGAAATACCTCTTTGTTTCTCTTCTGACCGTAAAGTGCTAACCATGAAGCAGCTGCCCGCCACATGATGATCATGTGAATAAGCAAGGCCTACTAAGGCTATTTCCATACCGGGCTTCTGAAATGGTGCAGAGCGACCTCTCACGGAGGTCTTCTACACCGTAGAGTGGACTGGCGTGGACTACTTTTTGTAGTTCCACACCAGAATCCACTCAGGAGCGGCCGGAACTAGCCACGCTGCGCGTTTTTTAAAAACCTCTTTTTCGAGGTTTTTAAAAAGCACGGAGCGCGCAGCCCCGCGCCGCTCCGTCGCCCGGCTCCAAAGCGGATTTGCAGGCGTGCACAAGTGCGTGCCTGCAGATCTGCCGGGGGCGGGCTTCCAGTTGGCCAGCTTCTCCGGTTGGTGGAGAGCCTCCACCAACCAGAAGCCGCCATCTGGGACGCTGGAGGACTGCGGAGCAGCGAGCTCGCGCTGCTCCGCGTAGCGACGGACTTACCCAGCTGCCGGTGAGCTCTGTTTTCGGGCATTTTCGCCCATCCCCCCGCCCCCCACATGTGGAAAGGGCCTATGTCTACTATGTTGATCCAACAGTTTTGGCATCCAATTAGGGTACATTTTTCTTGTAACTTTTCAAGAATAATAGCATGAAGCAAATCCAGTCTTGCTGTTATCTATGAAAGCAAATCCTCTCATGGAAAAAGCTGCTCCAGGGAGCCATTTAGAATTGCATCCCTGTGGCAGCTCATTCATCAAATAAACCATCCTCTAGCCTTCAAAGTCAGCTTCTTCTTCAATGGGCAAATCAACCACAAAAATATTTCTTTTTGTCTCAACAACACTCTCCTTTTTGTTCTCCAAGTTAACACTGTCCTTTGTATTGTTCTCAAACACAGTTACGTTTAGAGCTTAATGATCCTCGCTCTGGCAAGTTTGTGCAGGTTTTTATCTAAACAATCTTTCTTCCGGCAAATTAATTTTCTCTTGTTCCCAATCCCTAGCCCACTGGGGGTGGGGTAGAGAGGGATGGTGGAAGGTCTAGAGAGGAGGAAATGGAGAGAAAATGATGGCATTGCTTATGAAAAATGCAGCTGATCAACACAGGGCCAAACTTATTAACAAGAAATTTTAATGGGATCAGAGTCAACACTAATCAGTCCCACATTTGAATACATGTGAAAATATCTTTAAGTACAAAGTCTCAAGTGTATCTTCACAGAAATTAAATTTTATAACCAAAATAACCAGAGATCTCATTGCTAGTCCCACAATTAAGAGAATAACAACCATCCATAGTGAAGGCAAGCCTTCATGATAGCGGCACTCACCCAAGTCATCTGAGAAGAGAAACTCCCAAATTACTAATTAAACACTTCCATAGGACATGCTTATCTATACTAGCCTTCTCTGGCTAGATATTTTCCTTCACTCCAGATATTTCCCTCACTGTATACTGATGTTTTTCAAGCAGGCAAAAAACAAAAACAAAAAACAAAACAAAATAAAAATAACAGAACAAATAAAATTGATGTACAGTTGGCCCTCCACATTTGCTAGGGTTGGGGGCACAGGGCCCTTGCAAAAGTGGAAAAATGCAAATATCAAAGTGTGTGGGAGGGAGGGGTCCGAGGCATAGTGAGGAGAACAGGCACTGAGGGAAAGGAGACGGAAGGTTGATGTGGTGGCCTTATACCTCCTGTCTCTTGTCCATCTTCTTCCTTGGGTGTTGAGGGGAATCAGCAGAGGTGGTGCTGAGAAATCAGGCTGTGAGCTATCCTTAGCTGGCCAGGCAACACTGATGAAAGATGAGGAGGAGGAGGAGGACCAAGGGCAGGTTTTTAAAGGACTGCTTGGCCTGATCAGACCAGCCGAGAGAGAAGATTCCCCTAGGAAAGAAGCACCTGGGGGTGGGGGCAGGGGTTGGAGAAACTTGCAAATAACCAAATCTGTGAAAGTCAAACCCACAGAGGTGGACGGCTGACTGTATTGTTTTCAAATTGCTTTTAATTTTGAATTGTTTTAATGCCACATTATATATGCTTTTAATTGTAACATTTTTTTGGAATGTTGTTACATTAAGCAACACAGAAAAAACATAAATACACAGGTACCTAATCTCCAGAAATCTAGGATTAGGATGCTAGACAGTATGTCTTGTGAACAGGATTCTGTTCTGTTTTTGTGGGGGCAAGTAAGATTGAGGGCACCAGATCTTGTCTGATCTTGGAAACTAAGCAGGGTCAGGCTTGGTTAGTAATTGGATGGGAGACCACCAATGAATACCAGGTGCTGTAGGTTATATCTCAGAGGAATTGGCAAAACCACCTCTGAGTATTCCTTGCCTAAGTTAATCCTATGAAATTCATAGAGTCGCCATAGGTTGACAGGTAAGCTTGGCAAATTCTCACGTGGTAAGTGGTGGCTTGAGATCGAAGCCAGAAGGTTTCTCAGACTTCAGCAGCAGACTCTCAATGCTGTCAAGGATCAAAGCCAGCAAAAGTTTCACAGCACAGGGGCAGATGTGGGTGGCTGGTGGCTCCTATGTCAGTGAGGTGGTGAGCCTGTTCCAGGTTTTAATCTGAACTTGAAAGGAAATTCTGTATCTATTTTGAAGAAAGAGCACAGCACCTTGGACAGCTTCTTTAGAGTTTTGATAGAAACTTGAAGTAGATTTCCCATCTCACTGGCTTGGGAGTCTCCACGTGTGGACCACATAAGGAGAGATCAGAGGGTTACATACTGGAGCTCCATGCAAAAAAGGAGCTAGGTATGCAAAGGCAAGGTATGCTGGGTGTGCAGAGACATTATTCCAACATTTTCTCCCCAGTTTGTAACTAGGGCTTTTAAGTAGGAGTTGCCAGAGTATAGTCCCTCTTCCAAGGCTAATTTGTACCTGACTGAAGGCATCTGGAAGAAATCCTCCTCACAGAGGAGGCACTTGTGTGCCATACACATGCCCATGAGTAATCCTTTAGTTTGAAGTCACTTTTGCTGCAGATAGGTATTTCTCCTGAGCTTGGGGAAGATGGCCTGCCACTTTAGCTGTATGCAGCCCATGTATTCCCCTTCTTCTGGTCTAATGTTAGGGCTGGCCTGGAGGATAACCACCCTCTTTTGTATACAGTTATACTGTAGCAGGAGCCAGTGTGGTGTAGAAGTTTGAGCACTGGACAACCACCCTGGAGAACAGGGTTTGATTCCCTGGTCAGCCAGGGAAATCTCCTGGGTGACCTTGGGTGTGTCACATACTCCCAGCCCCAGAAAATCTCATGTTAGGTTCATCTTAGGTAAGTCAGAAGCAACTAAGGAACTCACAGCAATACTGTGTCAGGCTGGTCAATGTGCAGCCCTAAGGCTACATGTGGCTCACAGGGCCGTTTTTTCAGCTTGATCTCTTCAGATTCCCCAAACAATCCTTTTTCTGGAAAAAATGTGGGTGAATTGCTATTCCTAGAAACACCCAGCCTTTTATATGTGCTATAGAGACCCTCTGCACTGCCTGACCCACTATAGGTTTTGGTTTATATTTTTGTTTTGTTTTTGGCAGTCCACAGAGGTTCCCAGGGGCAAAAGACTGGCACTAGCTGCCCACCCTGATCAGAGGTCTAGATAGCAGAAGAAATGGAGAGAACAGTACTATTGAGTAAATATTAAGTGCCATGATCTGAGAGGCATTATGGGGTAGTAGTTGGACCAGACAAGAATAACCAGATTCAAATACCTTTACAGCCCTGAAGGTCACATGGTGACTTGAGACCAGTTGCTGTCTCTCACTCTCACTGAGTGTTGTGGGTATAACAGAGGAAGAGAACTTTCTCTGCTGCTTTGAACTCCATGGCATAAAGAAGAGAGACTTAAGTTTAATCCATCCCTCCATTCATCTATCAAAAGATAGGCATCACCTGTGCTGTACTTTGTATCAGATGATCTCACTTTTTCTGTTGCTGCTATTCTGTTCTATGGGACAGGGTCACATAACAGCAGTAAGGAAATGACAGTGACGCCTATCCAGAAATTAGCAGACCAATTATCCTAGATGGCAAGGCAAGTCAAACTTTCAGAAATGATCCCACATGGGCATAGATGCAGCTGGAGAGAACTTCAGTGTAAGAAGACAAAGCCTGTTTACTTTCCTTGGCTTCTAGTCAAGAACACTGCAGCTGTCTCTGTTCTTCTTGGATCAGAACACTATGTGCCCCGATGATGGACATTTCCTGGACAGCATCCCAAACTGGCTGGCTGTTCAGATGCTCTAATAGCTGCTCTGCACTGACCTCTAGGGGCAGCCTGATGATTTCTGTTTCATTTACGTTGAGCATGAGCATCAACTTGTGTTGGTTTATTGAGTTCTTAAATTGACACTGTGTGAAGTCCTTGGCAAATAGGTTGTGGCCGTGGATCCAAGACTGTCAAAGGTGAAATTCAAAGGATTCTATCTTCCAATTTTTCACCAATTAGAGGTGAAACAAACACAGTTTCATGAAGACAGCACCTGGGCTGATATCTGGGAAGGCAAAGAGAATAAAGAGACAGCAGAGGGTAAAAAGGGACACATAGGTAGTTGCCTTACTGAGCGTGAGATGCTGGTCCATCTAATTCAGTACTGATGACACTGGCTGAGATCTAATTGGGAAACTGAAGGGTTGGAAATCTCCACCTTCATGCCTGTGGCAGTCATGGGGGCTGGGCAGAGATATCCAGAAGCTGGGGAAGTCCATAATGAGCTCCATCCCTGCAGCCACTGATTGGCCAGAAGGGTGTGCCTGGGCATTGTCCAGCTGCCCTTGCAGATCTCAGAAAGAAAGAGCTGTGATGTACTGAAGGTAAGAGTGCTATGGAAGAAGATTCTGGGTACCTCCTTCCTCAACACTCAAACACTGCATTTGCTGGCATGGCTAGTATATGTCATAACCACATTCTAGCTCAGGGCTATACAACTGTGGAAGGCTAGAGAGCCATATTATCTGCCTATGAGACCTTGAAAGGCTGTACCTGTTCCTGCAAAAAAACCAAATAAAATGCCCCCAAATACTTCTAGGGTGTATGGGAGCATTTTCATCATGCTTTGGGTTTTTTTTAAAAAAGGCCTCTCCCGGGCTTAAATTAGCCCAGAGGGGTCTGCAAAATATGGTGGAAATGCATCCCACATCCCCTATTGGACATTTTGTACCATATCAGACATACAAACTATATAAAAATTTACCAAATATTCATTTATTTTTTTAATTATTTCATTTATAGACCATCTTATTCCCATCAAGAGACTCAAAGCAACTTACAAAAACATTAAAGCAAAGTAGCTAAAATTGTAGCATCCCTTTGGAATCAACGGTAGAATTGGGCCCCCAAACTAAATCTACCCAGACTACCCGTGACTGACAATCAAATTCACATGGGCACCTGGATTGGGGTTCACCCCTCTCAGGCTGAGATCACTGGATTTACAAGGGCTACATAATGCAGAAGCAAACAAAACTGAAGTGTGCAAGCACGACCCATCTCCCTCTTCCTAGCTATGAGAACTGTTCTTGTACAAAAAAAATGTATTGATGATTTCCTTTGTAAAATAAATGCTTTCTAAATGGCCTCCTACTGGGAGAACAACAGAAGAGGAATGAGGTAATAAGTCCCAGACAAAGATGATATTATCCTGCTGTAATTGTGATTTACCTGCCTCCGGTGATAAAGCCCAAAGTCACTAATACAAGTGGCTTCTTTCTATAACCTGGACAGCTGTTAATGTTTGGCCATGGATGCCATCAAAGACTCCAAAATCCATCTGCCTGGTGGTAGATGCCCAGCTATCTGTACACAGCATTGATGACTGAATAATCAGTACCAAGTGTCTTTCTGGATGTACACTCCCCAAGACTCCCTAAGTAGCATTTGTAGCATCAAGCACCTTTCCTCAGCTTTGCAGATATACAAATTGCATCTCCTCTACAAAAGAGATGACCTTGCTACATTATCCATGCTTTGATAGCATTTACTCCTGTGTTGTTTTATACATAGAGCTTTCTTTGCAGAACATTCAGAATCTTCAATAACATATTCCAAAGCACGTGTAATTAAAGACTAGTGCTGGCTTTTCAGTGTGTTTTCAGGCATAATTCATCATGCTGATTTTGACAATTCAGATTCTAAATGGCCTGGGACCAAGCTGACAACTGCTGCCTCATGTATGAACCTGATGAGTAAGATCATCATCTGAGACAGAGATTATTATTTTAGATAGGACCTGATTTCTTTTGCAATAAATAGCAAAAATAACACATTATTACTCATGAAGAGCTAGGAAGGCAAGTCCAAAACAAGTTATGGAGTACTCTCCCCATTCCAGAGGAACAGGTGCTTGCCTTGCTGGGTTTAGGTGCTAACTTAGAACATTTTCTTAAATGTCTTTTTCTGATTAATTATAATATGATCATTTTTGGAGGAGGAGGCTATTTTGTTGTTTGGTTATTTTGTTTAATTTCATTGCCTTTGCTGATTCAGTAATACTTGTTTGTTCAGACTAATCAGTTACATTTATTTGGATTCTATGTGATTCTTAAAATTCTCTGCTGTAAACTATTTTAAAGACCCTGTGCTGAAAGGTTAGGCACAAATGATCGTTGCTTTCTTTCTTTTGACTTCATTTCTATCAGTGCATATGGCACTTTGCAGAACTGGACAGGTAAAATAGACTGGATCCTGTTCCAAAGGACTTGCAATCTAAAATAATGGGGAAAGAGAAGGGAAAGAGAGAAGGCATTATGTTTACAAATGTTGTCATACGTACAACCTTCATTACAACTCAGAAATAAAAAAGAATACAAATACCATTTCTGTACATAAGAGAGAAGGGAAAATGTTGGCCCTCTTTGTTGTTGTTAATATCTGCCTTCCCTTGGGGGTGCTGCACATTGGGCAAGGGTGGCTTCTAGTCCAACCATGGGAGGAGGGTGCTACTGGGAAATGTGAGAGACAGTAGTGGATCTCTCTAGTAGAGTAATTAGTTTGGCCAGGCAAAAGTTGAAGAACAACCAGTCCCACACAAACTCACACAGGTTTTAGCAGAGAATAAGCACAGTCTTCTTTATGAAAATACACACACACACACACACACACACATATAGGGGGAGGGGGGAGAGATTTACTTACAAAGTACTTGGTCATAATCAAATACATGGTCTAATGAAGAGAGAAAACAGAAAATGGTTGCAGGTTATTTGACAGAGCAGAGAGAGTGCATCTCACAAAGCCAACAAAAACAGGAAGTCTGAAAACATGGCACAGTAGTAGTCACTGAAAAGAGGCATGCAAACATTGCTAATTCTCACATTACTTCATGCCCGTATGGCAGAATGGAAAAGTCCCTTGTACTGACACCACAAGCTACGGCTGCAAGGTGATAATACAGTTGGCCCTTTACATTTGTGGATTCAACTTTCGTGATTCGATTATTTGGAAGTTTCTCCAACCCCTGCCCGCCACCTCCAGAGCTTCTTTTCTGGGGGAACCTTCTCTCTTGGCAGCTCCAATCAGGCCACACAGCCCTTTCAAAACATGTCTCTGGTCTTCCTCCTCCTCCACCAGCTGCTGCATGGCCAGCTAAGGATGGATCACAGCGTAATTTCTCAGCACCATAAACCCTCTTCCAATGCCCCCCTCATCTAAGAAAGGAGATGGGTGAGACAGAGGAAGTATATGGCCACCATGCTGATCCTTTCCCTTTCCTTTCCTTGACTGGTATGGACCCTGGGTGCCTGTTCTGCCTCCCATGCCTTGACCACCTTCCCCCCTACACATATTTTGATGTTTGTAGTGCTTCTCCTTTTTTGGACTCCTTGTGCCCCTAACCCGGGTGAATGTGGAGAGCCAACTGTTTTTCTCTCTTTTTCCTCCTTATTTTTCAACCCAGGCAGCAGGCTGCTGGGATGAGAGGGAGAGGAAGGAATTGTCACTCCTGCTAGAAGTCTGAATCATTAGCTTGTAGAGGGGAGTTGACGTTAGGCTGAGGGCTGCATGAGATCAGCCCCACAACTTCCTAGAGTGGCCAGTTGTTAATCCCGGCTCTATTCTCATTTATATATTTCAGAGATGTATACATCACTTTCTGTCTTCCAAAAAGATAGCTCAGAATGGCTTGTGATAAACACAGATACCAATAACCGATCATGAAAAGACTGTTTACAATTGGAATGAGTCTCTCTTCGATCATAGGGCTTTATGTCTGGGCAGACACCGCAATTGCAATGCTTTAAGAGGGTCAAGCAAAGGACACTGGAGGGGGAAAAGTGGTCCTTGACCTGAGGAGAAATTTAAAGGGGAGAGAGTTGAGAAAAAGTGTGTGAAGGAAAGAGATGGCACCCCATGTATGCTCAGAGAATTAATTTCACAAGTGGAGAGTCTCTTAAAAACAAAAAACAAGACTTTCCCTATCAGTTTGTGGGTAGGTAATGTGACATTTGCTGCAGACAAAGGCCTGGTAATGCCCTCTCTTTGTTCAGAAGCTTACTGAGGGAATTTCTCTTCCATTGCCACAATGGCCTGTTTTTTGGGCAGCAGCTGCTGTCGGTCTGGGCTGCATTCCAGTCTCTCTTGACATTTTGGAGCTGGCAGAATAAAATAGCAGCAGCCTATCATCTGCAGGACAAGGGGGGATGGACATATTTGAGGAATTATCTCCAGAAAGCTATCTTTAAAGTTGACAGAAAGCTCAGCTGTTGTTTCTAAAGATGTCCCACACAGTCCTCACTTTGGTAGCTATTACCTTTTTAAAGGTCATTGGGGAGGAATGGCCAAATGATCCCTTTGTTTGCAAGGACTAGGAGGGGAGAGAGTAGACAAATGGGCAAGTACAAGCATTTGCCTGAGCAAAGGGTTGACTGGCATTAGTTTTTAGAGACAGCCTGTATAAGACTGGTCTGGGTGACTAACTCCTCTGTTGAGATCAGAACATGGAAGTACCAAGTTACATATAACAGACTTATTGTTAATGAATTACTTTTCATAATGAAGATATGATGAAGTCACATTCTGTTGAAAAATGCAATTGAACGATTATTTTAATTTTTTAAAAAGTAGACTTTTGTAATAGATTTTAACACAGCCAGCATGATTTAGTGGTCTGAGCATTGGACTATGACCCTGGAGGCCATGGTTCAGTTCTGGCCCTGCTTGGGAATGGAAACACAGTGGGTGACCTTGGAAAAGTCACATCCTCTCAGCCCCAGAAAGCCCCACGATAGGTTTGCCTTAGGGACTCCGTAAGTCAGAAATGACTTGACGACACATAACAACAACAATAGATTTTACAGTGTCCATTGGATGTGGCAGTGGCAGTCAGTGGCTCCCAGGTCAGTGAGGCAGTGACTTCATTCTGTGTTTGAGTCCAAAATTTAAAGGAGTTATGCAAGATGCTGGGCCTATTTTGGTCATAAAGCTCAACACCTTGGATAACTCCTTTCAAAGTTCTAAAGACTAAAATCTAGTGGTGATTCACCAATGCCACTGACATGACAGCCACTAGTATATGGGTTTTCATCTGATGAATTTTAATTTAGGTCTTCCATACATTTAAAATTTTTTTTTCTTAGTTATCTTTTAAAATGTTACATATCTACATAAAGAGCAAGAATAACATCATTTCACTGATATAACAAGTTACTCTTTCAAGTTATTTTTAAAACATACTGTTAAAGGGCATTTTTAGGAACCGTTTGACATTTTTTCAGTTTTATGCTATTCTTCCATCAGTCCTATGTCTTCTTTTTTTAAACAAAAATCAAAATATGACCACATTTTTAAATAGTGGAAAGGATTACTTCTCAAGTACCATAGGAAGTAGAAATTACTTTCAAAAAAGGAACTTTACAGACTCTTTTGAGAAGGATGCATGGGCATGAGAGGGTCACACACTTCTCTAGTTCAAAGCAAGACCACACATTCAGCTGCTTCCTCCCCCTCCTCTTCCTCCTTGCATTTATTTATATATCGATTTCCCCCCAAAACTGGCACTCAAAGCAGCTCACAGTAAGAAACATACAATTAAAACATACAAAAAGTGAATATTAAAACAAAAATAAACTATTTACAGTATTAAAAATACATCTCAGTAAAAAAATAAAATACAACTAAGAAAGATAAAAAGTTCTTCAAACAATAACAACAATTATTAATAATAACAATTCTAGAGAAACTGACTGAAGATTGCAGTTCTGCATCATGAGGAATGTTTTGTTTGCTCATCTTTGCAAACATTTTTTAAGTTATAGGGTAATGCGTATCTTCTAAAACATTAACAATAGCTTTCGGTTCCATGATGTTCAAATGGCTAGAGAGAGCCATACCTCCTCTGGTGACTCTGTGATCTGAATTGAAAGACTCAGTTTTTGCAGCTGTAGCCACACATCAAAAACCATGCCTCTCAGTTTTTAGCTCTGGCTTCATTTTGCTCATAAACTTAGTCTAATCTGGCAATAGAGACAAGCTAGCTTGGTGTAGACAAAAATTAGAGATATTTAGGAACTGTTCATCCATGCCAGAATATTTCCAGTTTGTATGTAAAGGCATGAAACCTGGACAATGAAAAAAACTGACAGGAGGAAAAATCAACATATTTGAAATGTGGTGCTAGAGGAAAGTTCTATGATGCTATGAACTTCTAAAAAGGCAAGTGAATGGGTCCTAGAACTCTCACTAGAAGCTAAGACGACTGAACTGAGGCTGTCAGATTCTGGACATATCACGAGATGGCTTGTTGTTGTTGTCGTTAAAGTCATTTCCAACTTATGGTGGCCCTAAGGTGACCCTATCATGAGGTTTTCTGGGGTTGAGAGTGTGTGATACACCCAAGGTCACCCAGTAGGCCTCAATGGCTGACCAGGGAATCAAAGTGTAGTCTCCAGGGTTAGGGTCCAATACTCAAACCACACCACAGTAGTTCTCATGAGATGGCATGATTCACATGAAAAGACAATAATGCTCAACAAAGTGGAAAATAGTAGTGAGAAAAGAAGAATACTGTGTTCCAGCTGGATTGATTTAATCCAAGAAGCCACAGTCTTGAGTCTGCAAGACCTGAGCAGGACAGTTGAAGATCAGAGTTCCTGGGGCCTCTCATTCATACAGTCACCATAATTTGAAGTTGACTTGATGGCAAATAACAGCAGAGTTATGTACTGAAACAAATGTCAGACTACCCTACCTATAGATTTCATTGTAGCTCAATCAACTGTGAGGAATGTGTGGGAAATCCAGAGGGACCATATTCCCAGATTATGTTTAGTGGATGGCATAACTGGTAATTGCGACAATTAATTCCAGACTAGTCACACCATAAAACTGACCACTGACTATTGGGAATCCTGTGTGTGTCTTTTTTATTGTGTCTGATTTAAATATTGTTCAGTATCGTATTGACTGAGCCACATTAAGAATACCATCTTCTTTGTTTAGGGGTTTGGAATCTGTGGACCTAAAGTTGTAGTCTGATCACAGTTCTCAATATTCGCAATCACTGGCTATGCTGGTTGAAGTCTAACAATATTTGGTAGACTACTTTTTCCCACCTTTGGAATTCTGGTTGCTCATTAAAATGTTGTAGACAGCCAAGGTAGTGAAATGGTTTGAATGCTGGATTGGGACACAGAGAGGGTTTGAATTCCCCCCCAGCCTCGGAAACCCACTGGGTGACCTTGGACAAGTTACATACTCTCAGCCTAAGGAAGGCAATGGCAAACATCCTCCAAATAAATCTTGCAGAAAAAAAAATATCCTACGTTACGGTTGCTGTAAGCTGAAGGTGACTTGAAGCCATGGAACAACAACAACAGGAAAAAGCTTACTGAATTCATATAGAATGAGAAAGGGTGAGATCATACCTTGGGATAGCACAATGGTGCTGCATGAACGATGCCCCCTTGAAATGAACGAGATCACTCCATCTTGAACAAAAACGTCAAACTGCGTCTATAGAGAAACATACACATCACACAGAGTTTGAAAAAAAAAATTAGTAAACAAAGTGCATCTTTTGGGGGATGAGGTGGGGATGAAAGATGTTTCACTGAAAACAATCTCATGTGGGAACTCTGAACAGAAACAGAAAAGGAATGAAAATGTATATTTGAAATGCTGGACATTTGTCATTGCATGCTCTTGTAGCCTTGAATCTTGGAAGCTTTAAGGATAATATCTTTAGTTAATGCTAGCTTAGCCTCCCTCAGTATTATTGTACATTTTGAGCTGGAAATATATTTAGAATCATGGTGTGCAAAGTCTTAAAATCTTATACAGGCCAAGACTTTTAGCCAAGGTACAAAAAGTTGGCAATCTTCTCAGAAATTTATGCCTTATCTAGAAATTTTTTTATTTTCTGGTGAGAAGACTAGGAACAATCTGAGAATCTTCAGTGCTTCACCAGGAATAGTAATTAGAAGCTCCAGGAGTTAAACTGTGCCTGAGCAAATTTTTTTAAAAAAGGAACAAAATACTATGAGCTTTTCTTTTTTTGCTCCACTCTCTTCTAAGTCCTTGAGATGACAATGCACCTTTAGCTATTGCTGCAAATTAAGGCATAAGCTGGTTGATAGAATCATAGAGTGGGAAAGGACCTCATGGGCCATCAAGTCCAGCCCCCTCCTTACTGCAGGAGCTCCTGCTAAGACATCCCCAAGCAGCTTGTTACCCCACTGGCATACCCTATCCTGGGACTCTAAATTTGATATCAAATATGCCCACCATGCCAGAGAGGTTGCCTGAATGGGTACATAGACAAGGAGGTGGAACGACTGAAAATAGATCAGGCCAGGAAAATCCCCAGTCATGTTCTCCTAGGGGACCTCAGGCTAAACATGTCGGCACAGACAAAGGGTCTTCAGCCCAGGAATAGCCAGCGTCAGGGGATTATAGGATTTTCCCCAGGTTGAGCAACTTTGATGTTAGTAAACCCTGCACAGCAAGATCCATCTGCATAAGCCAATCATGCAAACTACTAAGTTGCTATTGTGCGGCATTTATCCCTTTTTCTTGGCCATTGTTCTTCCCGGGAAAGGGCCTGCTCTTGAGGTATGTCCTGCCCTATAAGTAGTCCCAGTTTTTGAGGGTCTCTTCTGAGAACTCCCCACCACGCTAGCAGACCAGTACTCTGTTAGTCGAGTGATCCCCTCAGCTGCTTTCTCTTCGCTGAGCTCTGTTCTTCTCGCCGCTTCTTGGACTGAAGACTTCAGGATAGGTGCAGTACCACCGCCATTACACCCTCTCCGCTGAATCCCCTATCAATTTTCACCTCTTTCATTTCTCAATAGGCCTTGTGTGCATGAGTGAGTGAGTGCGTTGGTGCGTGAGAACACATTTGTTAATAAAATCCAGTTATTGGTATGTTTGTCTGGCTTCTCACTTGGTTTGACCCCGCAAAAATTGGGTAAAAGATCCTGCTGGGTTACCCTGCGCCTCGTTTGGCTACAGCCAGTGCTCCGCTAATTTCCCCAATCTTTGCATTTTTGGAGTGAGTCGAGGTGTCCCCCAAGGGACCCCAAAAAGTCAGGGTAACAAGCTAGCTGTCCAGCCTCCAAGGAGACCCCACCACCTTTCTCAGAAGTTGGTTCCACTGCTGAATCTCTTTTACTGTCAAAAAGTTCCTTCTCATGTTCAGTCAAAATCTACTCTCCTGTAACTTAGACTTTATCCTTCCCAATGGGGCAGCAGAGAACAGGCCTGTCTTCTCTGTGACAGCCCTTGAGGTATTTAAAGAGTGCAATCATGCCACCCCTCAGTCTTCTCTTCATCAAGCTGAACATGTGCAGCTTCTTCCAACTTTCTTCATATATTTTGTTCTTATAATCTTTGCTGCCCTTCTCTGAATTCTGCTCCAACCTGTCTATATCCTTCTTAAAATTAGGCGGCCAGAACGGAACACAGTACTCCAGGTGAGGCCTCACCAGCACAGAATATAATGAGACTATTACTTCCCTCAGCACATAATGAGCAGTGCTGACGAACTAGGGATCACAAATCATAACAGAGTTTACCATATATGGTGGCAATGTAGAGAAGCGAAAAGTTTTTGGATAGGAGTACATACTAAAATACAAGATACAATAAAAATAAAATTCCCATTATCCCCCCAAATATATCTACTTAATATGATAGAGGAGTTGCACATAAATAAATCACAAAAGAAAATAATGTTATATATGATAACGGCTGCTAGATTATGCTATGCACAGGTGTGGAAACAGAAAAGACCCCCAAGACTAGAAGATTGGCTAATAAAACTATTTGATATGGGAGAGGCGGATATAGTTATTGAGTCTTTGAATGATAATATAAGAAAGAAAACTATTGAAGAATGGAAGATGATATTTCCTCTTTGGGAATTCTATTGGGGTAAGAATGCCACTATTTCTTTAGTTTAAAGATACTTTGGAAAGTATCTTTAAAATCTAACTGAGAAGGTAAGGTAGTAAATATGAAGAGAATTTCCTTTGGTTTTTTCCCCCCCGGGAAAGCTGTGTCTAGAAGATTTGAGAACGGTATAAGATATATCAAAATTTAAGATAGCCATAAGGAATATAAAGGTAGAATAGGAAGATGTAACATATTTGGAAATTATTAAAATTATTACTGTTAAAAATATGGAAATCAGTCTTTAAAATGTTGTAGAAATATTTAGAAGGAGTGATACAGATAAAGAAGCATTTGTTTCTTGAGTTTCAGTAGGTGGGGGGGAGGGGTAAGTGGAAGGAGGTGGTGGTATTATAAATAACTAGATAGTATAAAAACATAGAAATTATTAGTAGATAAGATATACAAATATATGCATATAATTGTATATAAATAGAAGTATATATGCTTATATAGGAGAGTATTATTATAATTAATTTGTATAACTAATGTATTCTAATAGTAGTGGATTTATGGAGGTTAGTGATAAGATGGTTAAGATGGATCAGGATGATTTATATTACCACCTCCTTTAGATTGGGGAATGTATGTTAAATGTTTAATGTTTAATTGTTGAAGTATGATATATGTTTATAGGTTTAGTTTTAATTTAGATCTAGTATAATGTAATAGGTGGCGTAGGTTAGGTTGGGTCAGTCTTAATAAGTTAGTTTATTATTTGTAATGTATGGAGTATATATGTTTGTACTTGGTGTTGTTTAGTTATGTATTGTTTAGTTATGTATTGTGGATTATGAAGTGTTTTGTATTTGTGTATTTTGTTTTTTGTAGTGTTTGTCAATATTTAATAAATAATAAAAATTAAAAAATTAAAAAAAATCATAACAGAGAACATGCCAAATGTGATTACAGTGTTTTCCCCATACTTATTAAACTGAACGCAGGGGAAACGCAGAATCAAGTCAAAACTGCTACATGCGAGAAAGAGGAAGAGAGAGAAAGAGAAATGGTAGCAGAGCAAAACCAGAAAGGGGAGAAAAGGAGAAAGAAGCAATGACTAAAACTGGATTGTACTTGTTAGTCTACACCAACATATTTCTCAGGCAAGGGTGTTGATGTTTGGTGTCGCTTTGGGGGTGCAAGATAGGGTGTGACTGAGTTTAAAGTAAGAGAATTTTAATAACTTCTTGAGATTAGAATCAGTTTCCATGACAGCAATGGAAATTTTCTGAGGGACTCCACACACCTGCCTTTACTTGTAAGTGAGGGATACAGTACTATATTGTGTTTCTTTTGAAAAGAAGATTCCACTCTTACAGTCAAAACAGTTAGGGAAGGAATTAATCACTGCACAGAGAATGTCCTTATCATCCAAGTAGCCATATTCTGTTTAGTATGCATATTTATTTAACTATAAGAGAGAATTTAAAAACAACCCAGGCCTTTCCAGAAAATTCTGCAGATAGGGATTTTCTCTCAAAGTGGGCATTTTCTATCCTTTTCTTCTGAGAAAACTGGAAGTGCACCTTTCTATGTCAATAATAAACATCTCTAAACTATTATCTAATCTGGTTAACATTGGCTCAGGAAAAAGAATTAAGAGTGCTTTCTGGTGTGGTATAATGCTTCTAGTGTCAGACTAGGAACACCCCAGCACAAAACTTATAGGGGTGTTTGGATTACTTCCCTCCCTTCAGACTAACGTGCCTTGCAGGATTATTGTGAAATTAAAATGCAGCATGAGGGCAAACTCTGTGCATACATTTCTGAGTTTTACAGAAGTAATATGGGATAAAAATATGTTAGTTATTCTTATCTGGGAGTATGTTGCATTGAACTTCTTTTTAATTATACATATAAGGGAAATGCATAAAAATTGTCTTTCAGTTCTTGTTTTGAAGTGGAAAATGTGTTATTTTAAGTTTCACGATTAAAGTCTGGTAAATAGATTGAGCACATCTCTTTTCATTCATTCATTCATTTTAACAAAACACAGTGTGGAGTAGACTCTGACATGCATGCTGAGACTCTACTGGCTCCCAGGCAGTCAAACCAGGCTTATATAGAACTTTTACAAAACTCTGTAGTGGCAGCAACTGAGCAACATTAAAGCTATGACAGTTGTGCAAACTCAACAATAAGGAGCAAGCACCGTTTCCAAAATATGTATGTCACAGTTCTTCTTTGTATCTAATACTGATGGTCTAGCAGTTATCTTACCAGTGGAACATGTCAAGATGGTGAAGAACACAGCTTAGGATGCTCTGTACATGTTTAACTTAAAATCACTAACACCTTACAACATATTTTACGTTTCAGCAAAACTTTTCCTTCAGTGTTACCCCATGAACACCGTTATACATCTGTTATGTCACAGTCTATCTGCTCCCTGAACTTTGGGGCAAAAGCTTGTGATCTTGGCTGTTTTCTCAGAAACTAACCTGCCTGGAGAAAGTTTCTAACCCTAAAAAAAGGGCTGGAAACATACAGTTATCAGATTGAAAGCTAGAGACAGCTGTTACTGCCCTGGCTAGTCCGAGCTTTGGGGATAGTAAAGATATCCCTTGATATCGCAATTCGGCTGCACTTCTCTATTCCTCTACACGTGCCTGCGAGGCCACCGGACAAGCACGTAAACAAGCTCTACCGTTAATAGCCGTAATATTCAAACTACAATACAGGCAAGCCAGAAATAGCTGACTCACTGCTTGAGGAGACCTCCAGGCAAGTACTCTAATTAAGTATGCATCCCACTTACAAAAGAGCCTCTGCCCCGCGATGGCAGCTTGATGGGTAAACTATGCAATACCCAAGTACTCTGTGTTTGCATACTGGCTACTCTATTGAGAACCTCTATGATAACTCAATCATTCAGATTCTGACCTTTCGGAGGCTTTGTCTCCAACTCCAAATCTATTGTTTTCTCCCCAAGTACGGCATAACCTGCAGTCACAATTCTCTTACAAAAACCCTTGATTCAGAGACCTTCCTCGGATCGCTCCCGAGTTTCATCCCGCCTTGCTGCCGCTTTGCTTGGTGAGCCTCCCCTCAGCTCCACGTGCTGAGTTACATCGCACCCCAGCCTCGCTCTCTATTTTTCCAGGCTTCAGGACAGGTGAAGTATCACCCAAACCAGCAATCCCTCTAAAAATCCCTCTATACCACTCCAACCTTTATTTTCTTTAGTTATCTTGTATGAGTGTGTCGCATACACTGTTTTGGTTGTATTTAATAAACATCATTTATTAGTTCAACTTTTGTGTTCTCCTTGACTCGACTCGATCCGACCCCATAGACATAGGGTTCAAGATCTCGCTAAGTTACCCTGCCTCTCGTAACGTTAAGCAGTGCTCTGAGCTGAATTTCCCCACCTTTAGTTGAGCACATTTTGGTGTCCCTCCCAGGACCCCCAGTACACAGGGTAACACAGCTCTTTAATTGTTGTGTAAAACAGGGAATTTCAGCAGGTGTTGCTTGACATTCACTTAGGTAACAAGCAATACCTGCAAAAATTCCTCTTCTACACAATCATTAAAGGTACAGGAACCTCCTCCAGCTTTCACTCTTGCAATCTTATCTCTGTTCCTCTAAGTTTATGCAGAAAGATCGGGATCACACAGTTATGAAAAGGAGAAATGCTTCCATATACGTTCTTTGCTCCCTCTTCTCCGTCCCACCATGCATGTTTTCACAGCTGCAAGACAAGCACAAATTTAACAGGAACAGCTTTTCCCAGTTTGGAATAGCAGTGATGGATAAACTACACTTGTTGACTTGTCCTACTGTCATTAAACACACATGAGCCCTGTCAGAGGAAAAACAAAATCAGCTGAGAGTTTCACTCCAAGTTTTATACATTTCAGCACTGAATACTGATATCTTCTTCCATAAAAAGAAAATAATCTTTTAGGTAGACAATTGCAACCAATCTCTCATTCATTTTCTTCACAAAAACCTTTATTCTTAGCTCCCCACACACAGCTGATAAATTTGGAACTAAGTGGGCTGAGAAGACCTCTGAATTTAAAGGTTTGAGAAAACACTGCCCTTGTCTTATTGCTCAGTGATATAGCTGTGCTCAGAGTTTAGGCATGTCCTTAAAATTCTCCAGGGAGTCCAGGAAAGTAAATATGTTTTTCAGCCTCTGATCTTTTGCTGTACTTCTTTTGTGTCCTTCATTACCACAGTTTTCACTCATTCCTTCTACCCTCCCTTGAATTTGGAAGCTCAACAGAAGAGGAGACTGGACATTACACATGACATGGCCACAGGGGTGAGCAAGACCTTTTATTTGCCTATGCTTGTCCTTTTGGGTGAGTGGTGACCCCCAAACCAGTGAGATGCTGCTGGGTCAGCATCAGCATCCTGATACCAACAGATGAGTGCATAGAACAGCCTTCCTTGATCTGCCTATAGTTGATGGGGAAGATGTGAATTGTGGTCCTACACCTCTAGAGGGTGCCAGGTTGAGAGAGACTGGTGTATAATCACCTAGGCTCCTTGCCTTCTAAAACTTCCAGATAAACCAATTAAACACTCTCTTTCTGTGCAATGATTGGGTTGGGAATTCACTGAAAAAACAAGTTCTTTTATGTTAACAGGGAACATTTTCTGTGTGAAAATGGCAGCTTCAAAGCTCAAAATGCTCTGTTTGTACTTGTTAAATAGGTTGTAGATTCTTGCAGATTTAGTTTCACATACCCTCATGCAGACACACACATGGACACTCTGTTACCCCGTGAACTGGGGGTCCTGGGAGGGACACCAAAATGTGCTCAACTAAAGGTGGGGAAAATTAGCTCAGAGCACTGCTTAGCGTCACGAGAGGCAGGGTAACGTAGCGAGATCTTGAACCCTATGTCTATGGGGTCAGGTCGAGTCAAGGAGAACACAGAAGTTGAAATAATAAATGATGTTTATTGAATACAAGCAAAACAGTGTATGCGACACACTCATATAAGAAAACTAAAGAAAATAAAGGTTGGAGTGGTATAGAGGGATTTTTAGAGGGATTGCTGGTTTGGGTGATACTTCACCTGTCCTGAAGCCCAGGAAAAAATAGAGAGCGAGGCTGGGGTGCGATGTAACTCAGCACGTGGAGCTGAGGGGAGGCTCGCCAAGCAAAGCGGCAGCAAGGCAGGATGAAACTCGGGAGCGATCCGAGGAAGGTCTCGGAATCAAGGGTTTTTATAAGGAGAATTGTGACTGCAGGCTATGCCATACTTGGGGGAAAACAATAGATTTGGAGTTGGAGACAAAGCCTCCGAAAGGTCAGAATCTGAATGATTGAGTTATCGTAGAGATTCTCAGTAGAGTAGCCAGTATGCAAACACAGAGTACTTGGGTATTGCATAGTTTACCCATCAAGCTGCCATCGCGGGGCAGAGGCTCTTTTGTAAGTTGCGTGCATACCTAATTAGAGTACTTGCCTGGAGGTCTCCTCAAGCAGTGAGTCAGCTATTTCTGGCCTGCCTGTATTGTATGGCTATTAACGGCCGAGCTTGTTTACGTGCTTGTCCGGTGGCCTCGCAAGCACGTGTAGAGGAATAGAGAAGTGCAGCCGAATTGTGATATCAAGGGATATCTTTTAATATCCCCAACGCTCGGACTAGCCAGGGCAGTAACAACTATTAAAAGTATTTTAACTAAAGAATTCCAATTTGTATTTTTTCTCTTTGTTGATTCAACTTACAAAGTTTTATCTCCCCCCTCGATTCTACTTGTTGTTGTTGTTGTTGTTGTTGTTGTTGTTGTGTGCCTTCAAGTCATGTGGGACTTATGGCAATCCTAAAGAGAACCTGTCACGGGGTTTTCTTGGCAAATTTTTTTCAGAGGGGGTTTCTCTTTGCCTTCCTCTGAGGCTGAGAGAGTATGACTTACCCAAGGTCACCCAGTGGATTTCCATAGCTGCCAAGAATTTGAACTCTGCTTTCCAGAGTCCTAATCCAATGCTCAAATCACTGGACCATACTGGCTCTCTTTCTGCCAGGATGGCAATTATAAATCATCTCCAGCAAAAAAGAATAAAAAAGAATGCCAATTTGCATAAAATTTACATATGCTCAATCTCTAAATGTACAGGTTATTCTGATCTATTATAATTTAAATAGAGATGCAATAGCCCTCATTATAGTGAGATGAGCTTTGAACAAGCACCTTGTGTGGCAACGCAGCTGCTGCTGCTGATTACCTTTGAAGGTTCCTGTTCCCTTTGTATGGGTTCTGATCTCTTAATATAGGATGGGGTATAAATATTCATATAAGTAAAATAAATAATATTGAGATTGAACTTGGACAGGACAGTCCATCAAGTAGAGGACTGTAAGGTCAATTACATGGCTACTTTACTCTTCTCCACTACCTTTTGCAGCATCCTGACGGAAATCAAATAGGTTAAGGTTTCCCTGGCATTTTGATTGTGGTTACCCTTCTGGTTTGAAGGACACGTATAAACCACAGTTTCCTGTTCAAATGTAATTGCAAAGTATAGTTTGCCTCAGATGAAAGAGGAATGTGAGGAAGAGGGAATAATGAGGACAGGGAATGTTGTGAGCCCCCATAATGTCAACCTATAACATGGTGTTAAGTCTTAACCAACTGATACTATATGTTATGGGGAGTTAAAACATGTCAGAATGCCTTTTGGACTTAGCCATAGCACTTCTGGGATATAGACTGAATACTTGAAATTAGGAGACAGCTAATAATTCTTCTACAAATTGCAAAAAACGTCTTGAGATAAGTGTAAGAAAGTATAAGAAAACAACCTGGGATAGTCTGATAACATTTCAAAAATCCCAGTAATGGAACAGATCTCCTTTCTGATCAGGGCAAGCTATAATTCCTCATATACAGACAACTTCTAAGATACATTGTTTCTGTTTTTAAATTTGCTGACATTTCCAAACTCTCTGCGGAAAGTAACAAAACTAAGGGCCTTTCCGCCCTACACTGTTATAGTGCTATTGTTCCACCATCAACATCCTGTGGAATTCTGGAGTTTGTAGTTTACTGAAACCAAGGAGCTCTCTGGCTGAGAATTCTAAATGCCCCTCCCTAAACTGCAAACCCCAGGATTCCATAGGATCTTTAAAGTGGAATAATAGCACTATAACAGTACAGTGCGGAAATAGCCTGAGCCTATAAAACGTATCTTCATTGCATTATGTTCTAAGGAACCTAACCGTTCAGGAGATTCAAATAATTTCTCTATAATGAAATTAGCTGTTTGGGGAACTGTTTAAAAATCTGTCCACGTGATGGTTCTTCTTCTTGCCCCAACCTGTTGTAAAAGGATTTGTGTTTTATTTTTTATTATTAAGCTCATAACACTTTAAGAAAATGCAGACGTTACCATGGAGATCACTTGCACTGTTTTTTTTTTTTTTTTTTGGAGCTATGAATCTGTGTGGGCGAGCAACTGTTGTCTTTCAGGTGTCTTCTGGCTGACAGCTCCCATTCTTCTTTGTTAGAGTAGTCAAAGAGATAATGGGAGTTACAGTCCAAAAACCTCTGGAGGGACACTTCAATTTTGGAATAATATTTTAGCTCTGGAATGGTGAAGTTGGCTAATCTAGAATTTAGGATCAGCTAGGGAAGGAACTTGTCATTCATGTTTATTGATCTCTAGACTCATTAAATTACCAGGAGTAAACCTTGCTACAGTGTAGGAAGACTGGGAGCTTTAATTCACTCTTTAAATGCTGTGCAAGGTCTCAGCCAAGCAAAGTTTATCCTGAATTAACCAGTTCAGAGCCATGGTGAGAAAATGCTTCAATCATTCAATGCTGTCACTACCAGGAAACACAGTAACAGTAATTTACAGACATTAGGAGGCATTAGGAGTAAGAGACTGTATCTTTAATGCAGGAAAAATTGAATTTACTGAATTCTTGCAGGAGCTAAGCTAAGTAAAAAAAGGTATTAAGTCTGCTCTTGAGTGTTTTTTTTTTTCATGTCAGAGCTGAAGTACGTGATATACCACTTCTTTAGAACATGTGCTAAGTGCATCTTTTATACTTCTGAGTAACACAGGGGTTAGGGGACACTGATCTGGTGCCACCAACAGGACAGAGACTATAGCTCCTGTGAAACTTGTGGCCCGGAGCATTTTCACACTATCGAGTTATAGTGCTGTGATTTCCCTTTAACTGCCATGGCTCAATCTTATGCAGTCCTGGGATTTATAGGCCATTTCTGCACTACACTGTTATAGTGCTATTATTCCACTTTCAACATCCTGTGGAATTCTGAGGTTTGTAGTTTACTGTGGCCAAAGAGCTCTTTGGCTGAGAATTCTAAATGCCCCTCCCTAAACTGCAAGCCCCAGGATTTCATAGAGTGTTGAAAGTGGAATAATAGCACTGTAACAGTGTAGGGCAGAAATGGCCATAGTCTGAGGAGGAGTACCTAGAATTTTCAACCGGAGAGCTCTTATGTCCCACCAAACTATAGTTAAAGTGGAATCATAGTACTTTAACTCGATAGGGTGAACAGACTCCTTATAAAATTCAAATAATAAAATCTGCATACTATTGTGAGGATAGAACTTTCAGGTCCACAAATGATAAAAAGTTGAGCTCAGTTCAGTCACCTATTCATTTTTTCTGCTAAGGCTGCAAGAGTGAAAACTAGAGAGGACTCTTGTACCTTTAGTCTGGCAAACCTGTATTTCACACCAAAGTTCAAGATCAACCCGGAACTGCTCTTGTTTTTCTAAAATTCTTCCATAGTAGCTGGAGGTTTTAAAAATAGGTGTCCACAAGAGGGTGAAGCAGTTCACTTCCCAACTTCTTCCAAGTGAGATTACTTCAGATGAGTAGAAGAGGCAAATACTACAGAGCACTTAATAGAATCCCTAGGAAAAAAAGAGAGAGATACATCTTTGAGTGTTCAGTGGATGGCTTAAAAAAAAAAAATTGGAGGATGTCCAATGCATTTTGGCCAAAGTATATATTTCAGTGGCTGCCTTCAAGGGCTACATAAAAACAAATACAAATATAAAATTAAAATTAAAAAGCGAAAGGGCAACACATAATTATATAATAATACAATTAAATAATACGGTTTAATTTTTTTTGTATATATTCTTTTTATTAATTAAAATCACAAAATTAAAACATTTTATATTTATAATATTTACATAATTGTACATCAATCTTTAATCCACATAATTATCTCTATTTATCCCTTAGAGTTCATACCCCTCTTCTTGAATTGTAGATATCAAATCATATACAACACACAGCATATGTAACTAACATATGACCTGTATCTAACTTATATACTCATCATATAATAACCATATAAAATACCTTTAAACAATTTGAAAAAATTTTAATACCTCCCTAATAACCTTCCCTTATTACATCTTCATAATTCATGGACGGTTATAACTTATCTATTTTTTGACCAACAAATTTTCCATATATTTAACAGTTCGACATTTAACCGCTATACATGATTGTATTACTAAAGCCCTTCAAATTAATTTCCCAATGAATCCAGAAATATATCTATTGAATATGTTAGATACTAAATATTTTAAAAAGAATTCATTGCGGAAAATGGTAATTTATATGGTTACGGCAGCAAGACTAGTATTTGCGCAAAAATGGAAACAAAAAGAAGTCCCAGATATTGAAGACTGGTTGTGGAAACTATATGAATTATGAGAAATGGAGACATTGACATCGATACTGACAGAAAAACCAAAAAAACAATTTAACAAAGAATGGAATTTAATTACCCCCCTTTGGGAGTCCAAATGGGGAAAAACAGTAGTGAGTGGACTAAATATAATGGGGTGAAACATGTTAAGTGAGAATACGGTTTAATTTTTGCATACTGCTTAAAGTCTATATGTACCAATATGAAATCTGACTGGAGAAATTTCTGGAGCTGAAAATATCATTCTGTCTGCTGGACCAAAAAGAAACAAGCGAGCCAAACTCAAAGCTTTTTTATTTTAGAAGATGAACAAGAAAGAAAAAAAAAAGAGGTGAAGGTGGAGTGAGATAGACTTCAAGGATGTATCATGCAACCAGACTAGAAAAAGTTCTTAATGAATTTACAAAAGTGACAGGAAATCAGGTTCTTCACTTACTTCTCCAGGAACCAAAGCTTTTGATTTCAAAGTAATCTCTGCTTCTTTTTAGAATAGAATCTTCTCATTATTATTATTTACTTTTCATAAGCCCCAAATCTGAGGTCTGTTGTAGGGCAATAAACACTCCAAATAATGACTTACCAGGGAAGCACATATTTTTTTGTTTCCTATATTTCCATCATCTAAGTCTATAATTATAAATACTGTATTTGCTGGCATATAAGACTCACTTTCCCCCCAAAAAAATACTGTTTGAAAATGGGGTGCATCTTATATGCCAGTGTGTCTTATATGCTGGCAAATAGTATTTGCCAGTGAATAAATGGGGTATGTCTTGTACGCTGGCAAATACGGCATGTTAAACACCGGGCTCAAGAGAGAAACCTGAGTTCTCCTGAAGATGAAGAACAAATATTGGTGAGTACCATGTGGCATATGACCCTCAGCATGGAACTGGATAAAAGAATTTCTGTCCTCTCAAATAGATAAAAAATCATGTTTCAGTCTTTTGTTTATTTCTTGCTATAACAAAGGTGGAAATCATACAGTACTCTAGTTGTTCTTGGGTTGATATTCCCAGCATTTCTCATTGTTGGCTGTGCTGGCTAGGGCTTCTGGGAGGTTCAGTCCAACAACATCTGAAGGGCTGTGTGATTCCCACCCCTGCTGTATAACTTCTTTGTTTCCTCAGATGTTCTTCTTGTTGTGTGCCTTCAAGTTGTTTCCAACTTGTGGTGACCCTAAATTGAACCTATCATGGGGTTTTCTCAGGCTGAGAGTGTATGATGTTCCCAAGGTCACCCAGTGGATTTCCATGGCTGAGCAGGGAATCAAACCCTGATCTCCAGGGTCATAGTTAAATGCTCAAACCACTACACCATGCTGGTTTTGGGCCAACTCAATATCACTAACACTATCCATTAAGCCACTGCTGTCCTCTCTGTTCCCTTGCTTGGCAATCATAACTTCCTTAGCTTTGCTGATTTTTTAAAAATTTTCTGGATCTGTATGTCTACTAGTAGACCTATAGAAAGGCAACATATGACTCTCCCATCCATTTCTATCATCACCAGCCATTGCATGATTGAGATTGTTTGAGCAATGTCACCAACTTTTGAAATTATGAAAAGTAAATGGCCTGGGGTGGGAACCAGTGTTCCTAAAAGGTGGGCCTCAGCACTTTTGGGTAACTCCAAGTCAGAGCCCAGTGCAAAAGTGTCTGCTTCCCTGAAATAGCTTGAAGAAAAAAACCCAACTAAAACATATGACTGAAGGAAATCTTGACAGACCCTTAGTAAAATACAACCAGGTCAGGATTTTTGCCCTCTTCTTTTCTTGTTGGTTAGCAGCTGAGCTTGGTGTTATCTGTCATAGCCTAAAGATAGAGAGAGAGAGAGTGAGTTCTACATGACGTTTCTTTCCCTGAAGAATTATGCTTTGGCACCAAGTAGAATCACAATGAGTCAGAAAATTATAGAATTAGTGATGGGGTGTGTCCAACTTCAGTCTAGTGTTGTTTAGTAATTAAGAGTGTTACGCTGGGATCAGGAAGATCTGGAGTCAACTTCGTGCTCAATTTCATGCCTTCTCCAACCCAAAGTCCCACGGGAATGTTCTACCAAAATTCCCATCATCCCAAGGCAGCATGTTAATTGGGGTAATGGAGTAGCCCTGCACTTCCGGGAGACACTAGATTGTGGAAGGCTGGGGCTAATAGTTTGTCTTAATCTAACTTGCTAGACAGGTGTGAGAAGACAAAGGGCCAAAGAATACTATCTATATTCTCCTGGGCTCATTAGAGAATGTGAACTATAAAATATAATAAATATAAATAGATCAGAAGAAGATTGCCTCCTTCCTTCCCTTGACTACAATTCCCATGAATTCCCTGTCAGCATTCAATGTGTTGGGAGGGAGTATTTCTGAGACCGGTAGTCCAAAAAAGCAACTTTTCCGATTCCTCATGCTCCTGATTTCTGCTAACCCCACAGGGTGGGCGAGGAGAAGAAGTCTGGTGTCAATCATTCCTGTCAGTCACTGCAGTTGAATTGCCTGCCTGTGTTCTCTATCCACCCCGTAATAGCAGTATGGATTAAAATGCCAGACATTATCCTTGTTGGACTATAGAATTGTGTTCTCATAGTATCTGTGCTAAAAATACACAGGGAGACAGGTGCAAAGGCATCTCAGTGGGCTGCCTCCACCCTCTGAGGTTCCCCAAACCCACTCTTTGCAAAGACAAAAGGGTGAGGTCTGCAAAAAGGGGCTCAGGTCATGCTTAACAAAGGCTGCCACCATCAATCAGTACTGGGGTCATTCTTTGTCATTGATGTCTACATGGGTCAGTGATAACAGAAGTGCTGGGACAGTCAGCTCCCAAGTTTTCTCAGTCACCTCGCTAACTGTGACCTATCAGCTTCTGTTGGTGTCCAGAATTTTGTTTTGCATGTAGCCATTCCCAGTGTCAGGCCAGATTTATGATGCCTCTTACATTCTGCTTAAATGGAAGGAGGAGTGTTAACCTTCCATCAGGGAATAGTTTTGCGACATAGGAAAAGAACACCTGCATGGAAATTACAGCCTCAGTTAGCAAGGGTGTAGAGTAGCTATGTGTCCTACCTTACAGAGAGCAGTTCTCTATTTCTGAGTGTCTTCTATTTCAAGGACAAGAGCCTTTTGTGTACTTGTTTGTGTGTTGAACTAGGAATCCAGAAGACAAAGATTTGAACCTCTGCTCAGCCAGGGGAAGCCACTGGGTGATCTTGAGCAAGTCATACTCTCTCAGCCTCAGAAGATATCTGAATAGATCTTGCCTAGAAACCCTTGTGATAGCATTTCTGTAAGTTGGAGTTGACTTGAAGACGTGTAATAGCAACAAAAGTTTAAGGGTGGTCCAGTCCAAGTCAGGCTTAAAGATAAAGAATCAAGAGAAAGGAGAGCAGCAGCCTTGAAGCTACCCATCAACAATTAGCACTGGGACAGCAGACTGGGCTGTTAGTAAATGACAATCAGTGTGAATGGACCAACTCTATGAGCCTGTATGGTGGCTTATAAGGACAGGAGCTGGGGTTCCATTGTCAATGTGAGTCCACTATTGATGTGTCCTTTTGCCAGTGCTGGAACCTGCCTCTCTTCCTGTTCTTGCTGTTGCTGCTTTGTATTCCTATACTGGACATAGAGGGGGTGGGCACGTACATAGTTTTCTTGTGTAGCATCCTATAGGTCCTTTGGCCGCACAGAAATCATGAGGCCTTTTTTAGACTGTTGTCCTGAGGGCCAGAGTGTGATTTAATTACTCTAGTGTGCGCCTCATCATTACAGGCACTTCTAAGTAAAAACAACTACAATAATGATTCAAACATATGTCAGAAAAACGTAGAAGGGAGATCTCCCAACTGAGACTATAATCCAGTTTAAAAACAGCAGTACCAGCTACAGCTTTTCTCATTTTACTAACACTGATAAATGGAGCCAATACTTCCTGTTGGAAGATTTAGTTCTTGCTTGGTTGGATGTGTACAGAAGATGTGTGTGCTTTGTGTTTTAATAGATTTGGGCTATTACCGCACTACAGTGTTATAGGGCTATTATTCTACTTTCAACATCCTATGAGATCTTGGGGTTTGCAGTTTAGGGAGGGGCATTTAGAATTCTCAACCACAGAGCTCTTTGGAATACCAACAGGATGTTGAAAGTGAAATAATAGTATTATAATAGTGTGGTGCGGAAATGGCCTTAGAGGGCATTGCACAGGATGTGTGAGGCTCAGAGCTTGGTAAAGTTACTATTTTCAAGTACAACTCCCAGAACCCCCCCCCGCCATCATGGCCAATGATGGGAGTTGCAGTCCCAAACTCTGGGCATTGCAATCCCCCCTAAATCCCTCCCCCCAAATCTCCAATCTCTGGTAAGGGCACAACATATCTGCAGTGTTGAAGCATGATGCCTACAAAATGTATACAATGTGGGTGTGTGTTTTAAATGTGATGAACATAGCCTTTTGTTCTGTGAATGCACGCGTACCAGAAGGGTGTCTGTATCCATTCTATTTTTACTGACCAGTTGCAGTCTGGCTTCAACTTAATACCCCCATGCTTGTCCCATCCCTTCACAGTCTGAGCATTTCCATCTTGCAGCCACCACCTCTCTTCTGTCTGGACTGCACTAGGTAAAGTACTTAATCAAAGAATTTGTTTGGGGGTGACCAGGTACTGAAGGAACAGTGATGAATTATAAACTGGAGTCAGGAGAATGGGAGTTCTAACTTAATTTTGCTCAAGGTAACTGGAGATCAGTTGGCTGAGTCAGAAACTGAGGGACAGATATACCTTAGCAACGCAAACTGTTTAAATGTAGTGCCATTGCCATGCAAGCATAAATGCAGTCATGGGGATGCTAAGATTAATACTTTATCATTGTTATTGTGAATATGTAATGTATTATTCATATTCGTACTCCTTCAAGAACCTTACAAAAACCAGACACATAGATAAGTGAGAAGCTTAAGGACAGGTTTCCGTTGTAAATCATTAGATCTGACGACAAATGCTCATAAAAATTCTTGGAATGCATGGGAACTATGGGAACTATAATGGAAAAGACATTGTATAAAGTGGGTGAGCACACTGCACACAAGTACACAGTAGGCTCTTGGAAAAATGACATGTCCAACAAATTTTTCTCTCACATTAAATTTCAGCTGTTTCATAGCTGTACAGGTACTGTAATTACATTAATCATTTTTTCTATGTCAGTTTATATGGACATATATTCTACACTGAATTTTCTGTCTTTGTGTTTTTGATGATACTTTCATTTTTATAACTTCACAATACAATGGACCCAAGCAAATTTACCATTTTCCCCAACCTTTAGGAGAACTTCGCTTGTGCTAGGATAATTTACTTACTAGAAACAGAGTTGAAGTATGTGCATATTTCTGAATGCAGTCCACAGTGATACCCTCAACAGCAAGATAATGCACTTGAAAGAGCTTTAAAAAAAACCCAAACCAACCCCTCACATTTATAATCATTATTTTATAAATTCTCCAACCTCTGTAGAGTGCTATTTGTGGAATTAGTTTATTATTTGTGGAAAACATTTCCACTACCTAAGTGCAACTGTGAAAAGAAATAAAATCTAAAATAACGTGTTAAAACAAGGCATACACACAAGCCAGTGTGGAGTTAAGTTTCTTGAGAAACTGAAAATGAGATTTTTGCATCTGGTCCACCTAGAATTATAGACGCAGAATTATAGGGTTGGATCAAGACTCAGTCATGCTCAGAGCAGATCCATTAATATTAATGAGACTGCAATTAATCATGACTATATTAAACACAATTGATTTCAATAAATCATCTCTAACAAAGTTTAGATCCAAACTACAGCACTGCCAATTCTTGCATTATTTTAATTTAATTTTCAGCTACAGTAGTTGAAAGAATACAGGAGAGTCATGCATTTCTTTGAATCAACATTCAAATTCTGTGTGATCTGATTTTCTCTTAAAACAACTGTATTGAGATAGCACTTTTTCCAAAAGCCAGTAAACTTATGACTGAATAAGGGCGTGAATGTCAGTCTTTTAAAGCAAATCTTAACATGTTGTCAAACTACTTGGATTTCCCCTATGGTTGTATGTATACTGGAGAGCTGCAAAATGTAGTCTAATTTAGTTTAAACTGTATTGTACTTACTTTTGTATAAAAATCTATTTATTTTTGTTCCAAATTTACATCTGAAATCTGAATATATGCATTCATTTAACAATTGTGTGTTAACCCTTGGACAGATTGAGGTTGGTGCCTAGTCCTCAGTTTATCACACCATAGTGTGATAATGCTTTCTTCATATAGACCAAAACCAAACACAGTAACAACAATTAAAAAGTAAATGATATAAATCAACTGTATGGTATATAATAAATGCTACAGAAATTAATTAATTTTGTTGTTGTTAACTCATCTCAAATTGACTTTGGTTTATGGCAGTCCTAGGGATGAGTGCTCTCCAAATCACCCTATCATCAATTGCCTTGCTCAGGTTTTGCAGATTCAAGGATGTGTCTTCCTTGGTTGAGTCTATCCATCTGTAATATGGTCTTCTTTTCCTACTGCTGTCCACCTTCCTAAGCATTATTGTCTTTTCTATTGAGTCATGTCTTCTCATGATATGGCCATAGTATGACAGCCTCAGTTTAGTCATCTTCGATTCTAGGGAGGCTTCAGGCTTGATATGCTCTAGGACACATTCATTTGTCTTTTTAGCAGTCCAGGGTATCTGTAGAACTATTCTCCGGCACCACATTTCAAAGGAGGTGATTTTCTTCCTATCAGCTTTCTTCACTATCCAGCTTTCACAGCCATACACAGAAATTGGAAATATGATGGCATGAAGCATTCTAACTTTGGTATTCAATGATATATCGTCACACTTCGGGATCTTGGCTAGCTCTTTCATAGCTGCCCTTCCAAGTCCTAGTCTTCTCCTGATTTCTTGACAGCAGTCTCCATTCTGATTAACGACTGAGCCAAGATATGGAAAATCTTGAACTATTTCAATGTCTTCATCATCTGCTTTAAGGTTAGGTAAATCATTTGTGGTCATTATTTTTGTTTCTTAATGTTCAGCTGTTAAACATGCCTTTGCAGTTTCTGCCTTGACTTTCTTCAGTAATCATTCCAAGTCTTTGCTGTTTTCTGCTATTAGTATGGTATCATCTGCACATCTTAAATTGTAGGTATTCCTTCCTCCAATTTTCATGCTTCCTTCCTCCAAGTCTAATCCCGTTTTGTGTATGATATGTTCAGCATACAGTTAAACAGATAAGCTGGCAAAATGCAGCCTTGTCTGACCCCTTTGCCAATTGGAAACCATTCTGTTTCTCCATATTCCATCCTACCTGTAGCCTTTTGTCCTGTGTACTGGTTACGCATCATAATGATCAAATGTTGTGGCACACCCATTTCTTTAAGATCCATCTATAGTTTCACATGATCTACACAACTGAAGGGCTTGTTATAATCTGTGAAGCACAGGCTGATTTTCTTTTGAAATTCTTTGGTGCTCCCCATCATCCAACGTATGTTTGCAATATGATCCCTTGTGCCTCTTCCTTTCCTGAACCCAGCTGGGACATCAAGGCTTTTCTATGATCCATGAAGCACAGGGTGATTAGTAGTTATTAATTGCAACTTCTCCAAGGTTGTATACTATCATGGGGAGGAACATGATAAGCCTAATTTACTTAGTCCAATATGTCCCATAATCATTTGTTCCTGGCAATTTAAATACAATTTTGTTTAAAAGAATATGACCTCTAGTACCTGCAATACAAATCGATATATCAAATTCTTATGTCTGAATATGATGGACGTTCTAGAAGAAAGTGAACCAAGTTCTTTACCTTCCAGCAACCAGCAAGGCAATATCCATCTGTCTTACATTGGCTGTCATAATGCCTCTTAACTTCCATTAGCTGCAGAGTATTTAACCTAAAATTAGTTAAAAGCTCTTTCAGGCCACATTGGTAAATAAAGTACAAATAATGAGGTGGTCCCCCCTCCCACTTAATTCCTCTTGAGCAAGTTTTTGACTTAAAAGTATCAACAGAAAGAAAAAGAAGTTGAGAGTGAAAACTGAGGATCCAAAAGCAGCTGTAGGCAATCTACATTTGGCACATGGCTAAATTCTTGAGGTCAGGTGGCTGAATCACTGATATACATGGAATTATTCACCCTGTTGTCTGCATTTTTAAGACATCCAAAACCATTAGCATGAGACAGATCAGGCTAGACAGACGCAAAGCTATTTGCAACAGACAAGCTGTCCAGTCTTTTGCATGTTTATCAGGAAATAAGTTTCACTGAATTAGTATGATTTATTCCATGCAACATACAATTACTATAGCTATGGTAGCTTCCATGTCAGTGAGCCAGTGAATCTGCTTTGGGTTTTAGTTCAAAATTTAAAGGAGTTTTCTGAAGTGATAAAACTTTTTTTGCGAGGGGATGGGGTTCAGCACTTTAGGAACCTTTAAATTTTAGACTAAAGGACAGTAGGTTCACTGGCTCCATTGACATGGACACTACCACTGAGGTATAGTTATAAAAATAGAAAGAAGACACTCAGAGAACTGATATGGGATTAATCTGGGAAAGCTTTCAGATACTAAGTTCATAGCTGGTAGTGTTCACAGCATGCAGTTGAAAGAGTGATGACAACTTATTTGCCTTTAATTTTTTTTAAATGTATCCCCTTAGGCTTAGGGAAGAGATAGAACCACCACAGATGTTCACTGTGTTCATCATCATAATCATTTAAGTAACTCCTGAGCAACATATTCAATTATCATTACTGCAGCAGGATGATTGCCAACTTTTGCGTTAAAAGAGTATATAATTGGCTCTCCATATCCACAGACTCTGTATTTATGGATTCAACCAGCAACACCTTGAAAATAATCCCCCGCCCCCCAAAAAATACAAAAAACAAACTTTGATTTTACCATTTTATATAAGGGATGCCATTCTACTACACCACTGTACATAATGGAACCTGAGCATCCACAGATTTTGGTATTCATGGGCGGTCCTGGAACCACACCTAGAGGATACCAAAGGCTCATTATATTGGGTTTATTCCACTTCTTCCTTTTCTAAATGTTCAGCTTAGACATCATGGTTTGCATCATTTTAAAACACATAAAGATCCTTGGTGACAATTATATTTCTTTCATCTTATAGGCACACAGTTTCTTTGCACAATGCCTGAACTGTAAGTAGGAAATTCTTTCCCTGCATTATTTTTTTGCATTTTTATGTGTGAGTTGTCTTCCACATACTCCTATTGGTCTAGTCAGCATGATTTTTAGATTAAGCTTCTGAATTTTGCCCTAGTGATCTCACTGCCTTAGTCACCTCGTATCTAGTAGAACTAGTTGATAGACTTGTCACAGGGATGCTACTGAAAATGACAGCTCTGTGCTGAGTTCTCCCCTTTCCTTCTCCCCCTAACCCATCAATGACAACCAGCCTTGCCAATGGTAAAGACTGACTGGCATTGTACCTCAGCAACTTCTGGAAAATCATAGGTTTCTCATAGCTGCTGTATCATAATATTACTGTGTTGAATGTCTCACCACCCTGACTCCATTTTACTGGCAACTCCCCCTCCGTTTCACTGGCAAATGCAAATCCACACCAAAATATTACAGGGAAAACAGATAAACTTGATACAGGATTGTTATTTTCATTTTGTAGTTTCACAAACTATGTGGTTTCAGGCCAGATCACATAAAGGTCTGCCTTTGCCCATTTGAGTCTACACTGAGGCTTAAAATCAGCTTCAGATGTCTTGCCTGCAGGTCCAGGGGAGACGGCTACATGCAGTGCATTGGCATGGAGAAAGGGAACATTTAAAGAAAGGGCCATTTCAGTAGTGGTCCTGTATCAGTAAACTTAACTTTTTAGGAAGGTATCGAGAAGCATATGTTGTTTTGTGTCTTCATGTCATTTCTGACTTATGGCAACCATAAGATGAAATTATCATGGGGTGTTCTGGGGGCTGAGAGTGTGTAACTTGGATTTCCACATGGTCTGCAGAGAATTGTAGAGGAAAATTTAGTTTATGTTCACCTCACTGTTTCTCCATTGGCTATGGTTAGAGGCCGTTGTTGAAAAGGTTACTAGCCACTGGCCATGCTAACTGGGGATTTTGAGAGTGGTAGCCAGAAATAGTAGATTTTCTAAGATCTGATACTTTGTAATGTACAGAAGTTCTGTTTTAGGCACATTGCAGTGGGAAGTATCAGCAGACTGCAGAAAGTCCCCAAATGCCTTTTCTATGACACTGCATGCCAGTTATCAATGCTTTCAAGTGCAAAATTGGATACAGCTAAAAACAGATCCCATCAAATAAAAATAATCAGATAAGAAATACTGAATTTATTTATAATTGGGTGGGTGCCTAATATTCTGAATGTCTCTGGAGGCCCAGCAGCAATAATCATGAAGGAGAATGTTGAAGAGAAAAGTTTGAGAGCAAAATGGTTTCAGCTTCAAGAAAAGACATACTTGAGTTCCATAAACCAGCCACTAGATGGCAAAGTGGAACTTATGCTTTTTGAACACAGTGGCAAAGCTTAGGACAGTTACTTTTTGTGCTATAACTTCCTGAATCGGCCAGCCAAATCTGGGAGTTGCGGTGCAAACAAGGAACTTTTTAAAACCCTATAAAACCACTAATCTTAATTTTTTTACCACGAGGATTTGTAGTCTTTTCTCTGCCCTTTGTCAGACAGGAGAAAGGCAGTCCACCATATACTTTTGTTTTGGAGAGAGGTGTACCTTCATCACCACTGTTGAAATACTGGCAGCACACGCATCAACAACTTACCTGTGATTTCACCTGTGGATGTGGCCATAATGTGGAGTTCCCAGGGTTTGAAATTAACTGATAAAACCAATGTTAACATTCAAGTCTGAATTCCAGCATTCAAAATATGAATAACACTCCCATTTTATGGAAAGCACTATGAGAATGTATGATAAGGGATCAACCCAATATTTGACCCAATTTGACCCAAAATTTCACAAGGGATCAATCCAATATCTTGCGTTGATTCCTCGTGAAATTTTGGGTCTAAAATCAGCAAAATTATGGGCAAAATTTGAACAATATTCAAGTACATATAGTCTAAAGATAACATAATAAGTTTAGAACACAATGGTGTTGTAGCATGGTATTTGTCTCTCTCCCCTCCTGCCATTTTCACACATTTCCTATACCTATTAATTTCTTCCTCCAGGAATCACGGGCTATATTTATTTGTTATGAATAAGTTGGAAAAAACCCTATGCAATCACATCCTTGTATAATACAAGATGTTGGCTGTAGAATTTGGACAACTTACTTTTTTGTATTACGAACCCCAGACTGTCCCAGCCAACATGGTCACTCACAGCTGATCACTTACTACTGACAATGCTGCCTGGGTGATTCTGGAAAGTATAGAGCAATTTGTTCTCTCAGGTTTATTGGCTGCACTGTCTAAACATCTTGGCATTTCAGTTAATGACATGCAGCAGAATGGACATATTCTGCATTAGGAACTGACACCCTTGGGCAGCTGCTGATGCCTAAGTACCACTGCAGAATTCCCTTGTGCTAATGCCTGCTCTAGGCTCAAACTCCTCCTAACACTCCAGGGTCCTAATTTACTAAGTGGCAGTACTGGGCAGCTAGAAAACCACCATTTTACCCCCCAAATGGCCAACATATTCCAAACAGATGCTGCGTCTCACAGCATTGTGGGTAACTGCAATGTTAGACAGCTCACAGCTGACCATCACAAATCATGTACTGATTATTTCTCATAGCTGGCAGTTAATAATAGTGAAGGTGGATCACTAGAGGTCACCATGACAGGAACATTCTGATACTTAGAGGCCTCTCTGAGGTTGAAAATGAAGGTCTGAAGACCTGAGACCAGCAGAATAACAAAAGAGAGAAAGTGTGCATAGGAGTAGTACCATCTTCTAGAAAGAAAAGCCAGGATATTCCATGAAGTCTAGGCCATGTTTGAGGAATGTGTGAATGAGCATCAACAACCCACGAGTTCTATTAACCAGGAGAATGAATGTGTGGAAAGTTTAAAGGCTGATTAGTGGAATGGAGTTTACTGGCCATATAATCTGTTAGTGACTGGTTGCTATGAGGTAGTGTGTTTCAGTGGTACCCAGCAAACAATAAAGCCAAGCAGGGAGAATAAGAAAGATGATTACTTTAGGATCAATGTGGAGTACAGGGTGTGGGGTGTATAATGTGTTCACTCTTCCATAGTACATCAATTTAATTTGCAGAGAATAGTATTTTGCATATTCAATCTTTTCATTTCATTTTCTCCTGTTTTTATTCCTTCTTCCAAATGAATGTCTGCAGGGAGGTAAGACCAGTTTCTAGATTTTTTTTCCTTCTTAAAAGAGCTTTCAATGTGGTTATGAAATGAATTATAAGTTTGTGTCTAATAGGTATCCTTTGATTTATTTGTTTTTTGCTTCTTAGAGGAAATCCAAGATCACAGCCTCACGCAAACTCCTCCTGAAGGTGAGTCATAGTGCAGCTCCAACTCCTGCTGGATTTGTCTAAGCCAGTGGTTCTTAACCTGGCCTCACAGGAAGTCCGCAGAGGCTTGTTACAAGTTTTTACAGTTAAAATAGAAACAGAGGAAGGAAGGAAGGAAGGAAGGAAGGAAGGAAGGAAGGAAGGAAGGAAGGAAGGAAGGAAGGAAGGAAGGAAGACACATTTGTATGGAATAATTCCAATAAAAATGTTATAATAGGAGGGTGTGCATTTACTTATTTCTCTCTTCTCTCCAAATTTGAAGATCCTTAATGAGCAATTTTAAATAAATATTTGATACACTGTAGAGTTTTAAATCTTGGGGATCTGTGGCAACAGAAGATATTTAAAGAGGGTCCATGGTAAAGAAAAGGCTAAGCAGATGCAATGAACCAGCTATCATTTGACATTGTTAAAAAAGCTGCCATAAAGGAGCTTCAGAACAACAACAACCTCTCCAGTTCATACTTATAAAGTAGTTCTGCCTCCTTTGCTATAGGAGTGATTTGTAAGTTCTACCTAGAAACCTTTCATATAGCAAAAAAAAAAAAAAAACCCTCAGAAAATATTTATTAATTAAAATATTTATACTATGCCCTATATCCAAAGATCTTCGTGTATACTGGAATGAATTTTTTAAAAATTAAAATAGTAAAATAGTAAACAAGCTAAAATATATTCAACCATGTAACTATTTAAAGTGTATTAAAACAATCAAAACCATGTACGTGTATGAAACGGAAGAAATTATTAGACCCCCAAAGATTTTAATAAAAAGATATTTTAACCTGGCACTAAAATGAAGGCAAAGTTGATGCCAATCAGCTTCTGAGGGGAGAGCATTCCACAACAAATGTGACACATCAGAGAACGTCCTTCCCACATCTTTTTATAACGTGTTTCCCCCACTGGTGGAACACAAAGTAGGGCCCCTCTTTTAGACCCAAACCTGTGTGCAGGTGTATATAGGGAAAGGTACTCCAGATCTTTAAATATTATCCAAAGCAGAGAACTGATGAACAGGTATGAAAAGTAGAAGTCTTGTCTCCTGTTTACTTCTATTTTAAATTTTATCACCAGCACCTTGAATTCAGATCAGAAGCACAGAAGCATAAAACTGGTGTTACATGGTTTCTACATGATGTTCTGGTCAGCAATCTGGCTGTTGTATTTTTCTCTAGCTATAGCTTCTGAGTCACATTCAAGGGCAGCCCCATATAGAGAGTATTGCAGTAGTCTGACCCGGCCTTATCAGTGCATGAACTACTGTGGCTAAATTATCCCTAACTTAGGGATGTTGTAGCTGGTAGACTAGGAAAACCTTGTCCCAGGCACTCCAAACTATGGAATCTACCTGGGACTCCAGTGACAGAGATGGATGTAGGAATTTTTGTAAGCTACATACCTGCTCTCTCAAAAGGTGTGCAATGCCATAAAGGGCAGGTTTACCTAATTACTGGACCGAAGAACCATGAATTTTGACTGAATCTTATTAGATTCAGCTTCAGTTTATTAACCATCATCTAACCCATTACAGCATCCAGGCATTGGTGCAGCACCTGCCCAGTCCCAACTGATCCCCAATGACAAGGAGATGTAGAAGGTAAAATATGGCAATAATGCTAACAATTTGCTTATTTATGGATGGCTTTCAAACGTTTTGATCTCTTTGTTTCAGAGTTTGATGCTGGCTAAAGCTAAAGAACAATGGGAACAAGAGCAAATAGATAAACAAGGAGAGAAGGAGAGATACTTGGCAGAGAGGATTACACCTTTGCGAACCAGTGGACTTTCATTTGCCCAGCTACAGGTGGGTTCTTGGTTATTCTTGGAAGAGAAGAGCTGTTTCCATAGCTTTTGAAGAGTTGCTCAATGTTAGAGAAGTCGAATAAACTAAATTAGGAAGTTTGGTTCAGGTCTCCTGTAAGCCCTTTCCCCTGCATGCCTTCAAGAAGCAGGCAAGAAGTCTGATCATTCATATTGGTGAGGTTCTTAGCTAAACTAGACTTTAGGGCTAGTGAAGGCTGGTGGTTGTCACCTCAGTGGAGCAGTAAATCACACTAGATTTTAGAAATAGAACTTTAAGGAAACAGTCCAACCTTATCCCCAAAATAGGTTTGGCACGTTCATTCTTCCTATAAAGTTCATATTAAAACCCAGAGTGGATTCAACACCACTCTTATTAATTAATTACATTTATGGCCTGTTTTTCCTCCTGATGGGACCCAAGTTGTCGCACCATGTGAATTAAAACAAGGTACATTATTTTAAAATTAGGAACAAAGAGGTTTAAAAAGCAATCAGCTACTGTATTAAAACATCAATACTTTAAAACAAAATAAAATAATTTAAAACTATGACAAAAACAATAAGAAAACGCAGCACATGCATCCCATTAGAGACTTTTCCACGTAGCCACTTAGGGCTCATCCAGAGGAAAAAAAATCTCGGGAATTATCAAGACTTTCCAGTTCTTTTTTGTTTAGATTTTATCTGTATACGCATGGTTTTGTATTCAAGCTCTTCCTTAAAATGCCCCAGGTTTCTCTCACCTCCTCCTCCCTTGTGGTTTTCCTCCTTCCCCTCCCACTGATCACATGTTACATCTATATCTCATGCAACATTTCAGAAACTGATTTTCACCAATTTCTAATGAGCCATCTTTATCACATTCAGGAGTTAAAGAGATAAAGTGATTTGGCAATATTACAGTAGTTAAAGCATTTGGATCATTTTGTGTTGATGGAAACATTGCTCTTTCCCTTGCTTGATCTCTGTTGAACCAGTGTCCTGAAAACAATGACCATGCTTAGTGGCAGTGGCCACTTTAGTTACTTACAAGATAACAGAGACAGTGCAGAAGAGATCTATTTAATTTTGGAAAATACTGGGTTAATTTAAAGTGACCTAGGAAGTGAGACTAAAAAGTCCTTGGTAATGCTGGGAGTTCCCAGGCAGTACTTCAGAATGAAGAAAACATCACATAATTCTCCAAAATAAAACTAGTTCATACAGGAAAAAAAAACACGGAGCTTTTGAAGACTTTTTTCTACTCTGCAGGTGTTCTTAGTCACTAAATACTTATTCAAATAAAAAATTTATTTACTTTCAGGTAGAATGAGCATAGTAGGGGGCCAGCCTAGTTTCCTGTCCCAGAGAGTTCCATACTTTGGGAGCAGCCTCTGAGAAGGCCTATTCCCATGTCCTCACCAGACATGCCTGCGAAGGTGGTGGGACTACAGCCATTTCCGCACTGGACTGTTATAGCGCTATGATTCCACTTTCAACATCCTATGGAGTCCTGGGGTTTACAGTTTCGGGAGGGGCCTCCCTGCAAAGATCTTAAAACTCATTCAGCATCATACAGGGAGATACAGTCTTTAATGGATACCACCAGCCACCTTTATTTACAAGCATCCCAGGAATTTTGTAAAAATTATCCCAGAAACAACAATGTCACTTTGAAGGTTATATGAGAGCAGAGCGACCTTCCAGTCAGGGAAAAATATATCACTAAAAAGGAGGACTTTTGTGATCACCTGGTCTGTGTGTCTGCTCAATCTGCAAAAGAAACTAGGGACATTTGCAGACTGCCTAAGGATTGTACATACCTATTTGAAAAATGTTTCTGGTAAAAACCAGAATGCCTTCATACTCATCTGGAATAGTGCATTCATTTCTGGGTGCCTCGTTTTAAGAAAAATATAGACAAGTTCAAGCAGGTTCACAGAAAGCCAGCAAGGATAATAAGAGGTATGGAGAACAAAACACATGAGGAAAGATTAAAGGAGCTGAGCATATTCAGCTTGGTGAAGAGAAGACTGGGGCCATTTCCACACTGGGCTTCTAAAACGGTGCAGAGCGACCTGTCACGGAGGTCTTCTACACCGTAGAGTGGACTGGCGTGGACTACTTTTCGTAGTTCCACACCAGAATCCACTCAGGAGCCGCCGGAACTAGCCAGGCTGCATGTTTTTTAAAAACCTCTTTTTCGAGGTTTTTAAAAAGCACGGAGCGCACAGCCCCGTGCCGCTCCGTCGCCAGGCTCTAAAATGGATTTGCAGGCGCGCGCAAGTGCGTGCCTGCAGATCTGCCAGGGGCGGGCTTCTGGCTGGCGAGCTTCTCCAGTTGGTGGAGAGCCTCCACCAACTGGAAGCTGCCATCTGGGATGCCGGAGGAGTGTGGAGCAGCGAGCTTGCGCTGCTCCGCGTGGTGACGGACTTACCCGGCTGCGGGTAAGCTCTGTTTTAGTGTGTTTTCGCCCGTTTCCCCCCCCACATGTGAAAAGGGCCTGGGAGTTGACATGACTGCACTATTCAAATATAAATGACACAGAAAAGGGAGTGCAGGTCTGTTCTCTGCTTTCCCAGAGGATAGGAGCAGGTCTAATGGTTTTTAGTTACAGAAGAGTAGATTTTGATTGAACTTTAGAAGGAACTTCTTGACAGTAACAGCAGTTCAATGATGGCACTGATTGCCTCGAGAGGAGGTAGGGTCTCCTTCTCTAGGTGGCTTCAAAAAGAACCTGGACAGCTACCTGCTGGGGATGCTCTGGATGGTGATCATTCCAACTCAATCATTCTGTTAAATATTACCTTTCTCTTCTTGAATGTATATGTAACTCTACCTAATAGGTAAATGATGCCCGTGTTTGTAATGCTGTTATCTGGATTCATGTGTACCACAGTTTTATGGTGTAAACCGTTATTGCTCAATTCAGGCAGCTTGATTATGGAACCTGACCTCTCCTGAAGGCAGGAGTGTAGCTACACTGGACTGGGTAGAGTAGGGACCCACACCATGAGCCTGACACGACCCACACTATTTCCAGTTCCTCTCCTCTGCCAGCACAAATCACCCTGTGCAATTCTGGCAACTTTGCTGTAACTCCTGCTGTAGGTTCTCTCTCAGTGCTGCTCTCCTATCACCTCGAAGCTCCTCTCCTTCCACTTCTTCCATTCCAGCAGGAATAGGGGAGTCCCTCACATCCCTAGGGGGCTGTGGGGAAAAGAGTTACTTTTGTTTGCTCCTGGCTCCCAGCTACCAAGTTATATTTTTGCACAGACTGGTCAAATTGCTTGGCAATAGAACATTTGTGCTCCAAGAAGCACATGTTGGCTCCTCAAAATATGAATGTTGGCTATTGCTAGTGGAAGGCATAGAAGTTTTCTTTTCATAGCTTATTTATCATTCTGTCAAGTAAAGGTTTGAGGTATGAGAACACACCACACAATTCAAGATATGAGAGCCCTTTGTCAATGCTTTTAGTAGAGAGCATTAACAATACTTTTTATGCAGATAGTTCTGCCTCATCCCAATTTGATCAATAGATAGTTTTTCAGAGAAAGGAAGAGAAATGGTATTCTTGACTGGCACTAATCTAGCAGAACAAAAGGCCTGGAGAAGATACCAACTGTTGGGTTTTCTGTTTTAATTGTCTAGGATCTATGCAGGGAGCTACATGAGAAGGTAGACATTGTGGATGAAGAGAGATACGACATCGAAGCAAAATGTAACCATAACACACGAGAGGTAAGAAGAAGGCATGGTCATGGCTGCTGAAATCTCAATAATAGTAAATTTGTATTGTTCTACTTTATAGATGGGAAAAACTGCATTCACTGAAATGTTTTAGCCAGTTTATCCAGTTTGTGATCTGTCAGAATCAATCTATCTATCTATCTATCTATCTATCTATCTATCTATCTATCTATCTATCTAGCATGTATCTTTCAGTTTCCTGAGATAAAACATTTTTTCCTTTTCCTTACAAAATTATACTCAGGTAAATCACACTACTAAAACGCATATCATTCAAAATGTGAATAAAGAGGGCCTTTTCAGTGTCTGCTCCCAGGCCCTGGAATTCCCTTCCTAGAGATTATAGAGTGGTGCCTTCCTTGCTAAACTTCCATAGAGAGCTGAAGACTTTTTGTTTCAGCAGACTCTTCTAATCTAATTGCTTAGGGTGGAAGAGCCTTTCACAATGTGCTGTATAGCCTGTATTTTATTTACTTTTCTTTATAATGGTCATGCTTTTAACTGCTTTTAATTCTGTTGATAGTTTAATTATAGTTTTAAATGCTACTGCAACGTGATTTTTTTTTTTTAGCTGTTATATCTTTTTACTTTTATAAGCCACTCTGTGTCCTAACTTGGGAAAAAGGTGGGTTATAATAATAATAGTGTTGTTGTTGTTGTTGGTGGTGGTGGTGATGGTGATGGTGATGGTGATGATGATGATGATGATGATGATGATAGGGGGGTGGAGGAATAGTAAGCAGATGAGATAGGGGTGAAATCACCCTGGGAGAGGTGGGCATATGAGACTCCTAAGGCTGTTGTTTTTGGAGCCCTTGACCCTTCCAGACTCCCCAAACCATTTTTTTCATGCCAAAATGAAGGCAACTCATTTGCCCTGGAAGCCTCCAGAAGTTGGGATTCACCTCTTAAATAGATTGCATTGTTTAATATTTGAAAAAATACCCATTTTCACACCAGAAGTGGATTTCTCTCTGTCCGTCCCCCGCTTCTGTCTCTGTGTATATGTTTTAAACTGGGCACTCACTACAGCTCCCATACAGTCCTGGGACCAACTGTTGCCCCCTGGAGATACTACTGTTGCTGAACTTTGTTCTAAGACTATCCATCTACCTCAGAGAAGAGGCAGAACAGCCAAAAAAGGGAGGAGAACTTCCAAGTAGCCCTAACTCTTTGATTCTGCCCCTCCTGACCCCTGTAGGCATGTAGTCCTTGAGACATACCATTCTTGTTCCTCTTTACTCTACTTCCAGTGAGAGCCAGATGCTACTAGGAATGCCCCTCCATGCTCAGAATATCTTTCAACAAAAGGGACATTCCCAAAGCATTCCTCTTTCTGGTGGAGCAATATGGTCAGTCTGAGGCTAACATTTTCCTGCATAAATAATAACAAGGCTACTAACTTCTTGACCTTAGGTTTTGAAAGAATTATGACCATATGTGGTCCCTTACCTGTCATCTCCTGCAGATTAAAGACCTGAAATTGAAAGTACTGGACCTCCGAGGAAAGTTCAAGCGTCCGCCCTTGCGGCGTGTCCGTGTCTCTGCAGATGCCATGCTAAGGGCTCTGCTGGGTTCTAAGCACAAAGTTTCTATGGATCTGAGAGCCAATCTCAAATCTGTCAAGAAGGAGGACACAGAGAAGGTTGGTGATTAAAAATCTTCCATGCACTTCCTTCTTTCAGTCATGTCTGATGTTATTTTTTGAAGTCATTTTCACTGTTTGTCTGAAAAGGGCAGTGTGGTTAATGCAATCATGTGAATGTCACAACATTTTCTAATCTCAACAGAGCAGTTCTTTGCAGAAACATCCAAAACTATATCAGTTTTGGGGCTTTTTTGTTAACTAGTTTTCAATCTGTCCTTTGGAACAATAGGATAGATCATAATGAAGAAAATTAGAAAATGGCTCAGTTAAAATATTAGCACATGCCTTCTGTAGTTCTGGAGGGACATTATAGAATTATCGTATGATTATGCAGTACTGAAGGAACTTGCTGAACTTCTTGCCAGTATTTTTGAGAAATCTTGGAGAATAGGTGACGTGTCTGAGGACTGGAGAAGGGCAAACATTGGTCTTCGCTTTAAAAAAAGGAGGGGAAAAAAAAAAAGAAGATCCAGAAAACTACAAACCAGTCAGCCAGATCTCAATTCCAGGAAAAAAAAATCAGAACAGATCATACCCTGATGGCAATGCAATGATCAGCAGGGATCAGCATGGGCTTGTCAAGATCAGGTCACTAGTTTAGTGCATGGTGGGAATGCTGTCTATGTGATTTATCTGGATTTCAGCAAGGCATTTAGTTTAACCTTCTCATTTCCCTCACAGGAACGTCCTGTAGAAGTGGGTGACTGGCGTAAGAATGTGGAGGCCATGTCAGGAATGGAGGGCAGGAAGAAGATGTTTGATGCTGCCAAATCTCCAACAGGGCAGTGAAAGGTAGTACACTGAATTAAAATCTTCCTATCTATTTAATCTCTAGTCCATACCTATTTTGTTTAAGGGGCCTCAGTCTCAATGCAGTCATAATTCCTGGTTGACACTTGAAGCACTAAGTAGAATATAGTTGCCATCCATATTGCTAATGTTGGGCAGTTAGGACTTGCATAATAGAGGTGTGGGCACTAAGCACTGCTCTTCTCTGCATCCGTAGGGTTTCATGGCTAGTGATAGCATTCTTCAGTATTAGAAGCATTAAAGGTTCAGATTATATCGTTTTGTTTTAACTCTATAATCAGTATCACCTGCTTATAGGAAACAAGTACATTGTAGCCTTGAGGAGGTGAGTCTTTTGCTACTAAAAAAAGATGATGGAAGTCTATATCTTTGGAAACAGAAGAAAAAACTCTGTACCACTAGACATACAGGCCAGAGCATGAGAATGTGCCATTAACATGCCAACTAGGAAACTGACTTGTTGATGTGTGTGTGTGTAATCAGATCAAATATTTAATTTTTAGTATGTTCTGCATGCCATTTACTGTGAGAAACAGTGAACCAAATTTAACCCAATTATGGTGCTTTCCACACCCTACCTTATATTGCCAGGAAGGGAGCGCAACGGGAGCACTCCCCTTCACATAGGCTGACTCCCTGCTGAAGGAATTATGATGGACATACTTTTTCCTTCCACAGTGCAGCCAGGCACTTTCCCAGACTGTGCTGGGGCAGGAAGCTCCTCCATCATGCTTCCAGCACTTCCGCAGGCCAAGTAAGTGCGGGATGATCATGCGATCACGTGTCGTTGAAGGTGAAAACCTGTCAATTATTTAATCTGTGATTGTGCTGCTTGGCACTGGGAGAAGGATGAGACTGTGACGACTTCATGTAGAAGCACCATCACAGTCCCATGCCTTCCCTGTCCCCATGCCGAGATGGGAGGTTCCTGCGGAAGGGCCTATATCAGCACCAACCAAAGACTGGCTGGTTCCCAGCCTATTTTCTGACATGAGTTCCATAAAATTGGTGGAAGTCACAACTTCTGCTCACAATTGTGTTCTCTTTCCATAAAGACTATACTCAGGCCACATTGTATTACTCAGGACCAAACCTTGAAAAATCTGTTATCGGTCCAGCAGTTTCTACTCTTTATTCTATGTGGAGATTAATCTCTAGATGGGAAACAGCTTGTATTCTTACACTACAGTAAAGTGTGGCATAGGGCTTGGTTACAAGAAACCCAGTGTGGCCTTGCAATAATAAGTCTGAAATCCAGCCTTGGTCTCATCCTCCACATATTACACAGGCTTCTAAACTTGAAAAGTTAACTTTATCTGGTGGATTTTATGTATAGGGCCATCTTGTTCTTGAGTCCCTTTCTCATGGAAGAAAGATACAGTATATGGGGCCAATGTGCATAGTTCTAATCACTATTTCTTTTACCCATGTCCATCTGTTGCATACTCCATGGGTTTCCTGATGGCCCAGAATTATAATTGTTGCGCTAACACTTTACTTGATGATAGCTGTATCACCTGGCTGCACCCAAGCCATGCAATTGCAACTCTGGCAGCAGAATGCTTTTCCTGCTATGTCAAACTTGAAATATCTGGACTGAGTGCACTTATGCAGGTGATGTGTCCTATACAGATGTCACTGTCTTTACCAAAATCACCAGTATGAGGACTACAACTATGAAGAGGTTTTTAACGAACTGAGCCCTCTGCACAATTCAAGGGCTTCTTCTTTACAGAGACAGGAAACATTACTTTTTTGGACTGGGACACTCAGAACAGCATGCTGGCTGGTGTGTGGGTTGTAAAATTACAAGTAACTTCTCCGAGCTCTGATTCTGCAGACATTTCTTCAAAACTTTCAGAGCTTGGAATGATACATTTAAGTAGGGATATAATCAATACTTCCAAAATTTCTCATTCTCAACAAGATATCATAGAACATCCAAATACCCAGTCAAGAACAGGTCAACTTCTACAAGATTTTTGCATTTCAGAGCTTTTGGTGAAAATTTCAATTTTGTACAGAAAAGTATCAAACCTTTTTTTTAAACAGAACACACAACATTTTGTTTTGTTTTCCCCCCAGCTTTTTTAAATTGCAGAAATGAAATTTTCACACAGACACAAGATCCCTAAATGTGAACAATCCTGCAAGGAGAAAACTTGAAATTCTTCATTCCTGCAAGTGAGACTGAAATCAGTGAAGACTGAATAAAATGATATGCTGAAGCTATCCATACGTGAATATTATAGAATGGGAAGTGGGATCCAGACTATCATCTTACCACTATTGAATTCCAGATAGCTTCAGTATGTCATTAGAACCATTTGTCTTAAAAGAAACTTTCTAAGCTCTGTGCTCTTATTCTTCCAAGCTTGGATATTTTGTTATCAAGCATTGTTCCTTACAGAAATCGCTTTGGCTGAAATTTTACAGGTGTATTACTATGATGTAAGTCAGAGTCTTACATCATAAGATGTAGTGGTCTAAGCATTGTACTATGACCCTGGAGACTAAGGTTTAATTCCCCACTCACGCATGGAAACCCACTGGTGACTTTGTGCGCTCTACACCCTCTCAGCCCTAGAAAAAAACTCATGATTGGTTTGCCTTAGGGTTGCCGTAAGTCAAAAATGACTTGAAGCCACACAACAAGGCCAGACTTAAACCACTACAATTCAATTTCTTGGTCATGTGGAAATCAGAATAATTACCAACCATGCAACAACCAAAACCCCACCACCCAGAACCCACCTTTTAAGCATATAGCCTCCACACATTGTTATCTGCAGGGACTATCTGAGGATCCCCAGAAGTCCCTGTGGATGCCTGCTGTGGCACACCTAGCTACAAGAAAGTAGATGGACACATCTCTGCTGATCCCCCTGCTTTCATACAACATTGAAGTGGTCATGTTTCAGAGGCTGCATGGCTTACAAGGTGGTTCTGGGCAACAGCAGCACCCGGAGATATAGCTAAGTGTCATGTGTGTGTCTCCCAATGTAGGATATCTACCTTTATCAAGCATGACAGTGTCTGTTTTATCATTGCAAAGCCTTTCCATCAGAACAGTTCAAATTTAATTAGACTTCTTTTTTCACTTCTTTGTTTCTTTCAGATCCTACATGGAAAATGGAGAACCTTCCCTATAGTGCCTGAGTGCATTTCTTCCCTTTCTTTTGCCCTTTGGTGCTTGCTCCCTCTTGCCACATGTTTTCCATGCATTAGCTGTAGAGCTGCCACATTTCTGGGCATTGTTAAAGAGTTGCTATGGTTTGCAGCCCTTTGTGAGCCCATTAAACTAGCAGTGGAAACACTTGGTCTCTTGATAGCATAAGCCCATTCAGTGAACAATGCAACTGTCTTGCAGTACAGCATTCCCTCCAAGGCCATTTCATCTGTACTGAGGGCATGGTAGTCCTGATGACAAACCTGTTAAAGTATCAGGAGAAAGAGGATATTTTAATATAGACGATTATCCTGCCACAGCCTATGCTATACAGAAAGGTTATTCTGGCACCCAAATTCTACTGGCTGAATACAGTTGAGGATGTTCTTCTGGAAGTTTTGGTGGCCTGCTCTTCTCATCCAGAAAGACCTTCTGCTCTCTCTGCACCAGTTCCTCTCTGTACAGTTTGGAAGACGTAACCATTGTTTCTTTCTGTTCATTAAAAAAAAGCAAAAACCAAAAATCAGTGACATCAAGAACAAATGTGTAGAACCTATATTTTCTTACATGCTATACACTGTATATATAATGGCAGGTGAATTGTGTTGCTGCCTGCGACATCACAAGGTTCTATAGTGATGGGAAGTCCATAAACCATATCTGTTCCTTCACCATTTTGATATTTTGGTTCTCCTTGTGGATGTATTTATATGGTGCCAGCTTTTTTTTTTTTTTGGCTTGAGCCTCATCTCTGCAGCATGACAGATTAACAGTAAAGGTGGCATTCCTCAGGAATATAATTATTCCAAGTCAGACCAATGGGCCATCTATCTCAGCACTCTCTAGATAAGTAAGGAGACTTTCTTAGCCATGTTATACAGAAGCCTCTAAGTAAACATATGAATTGGACTCAAAACGTCATGCATTTCCATTATACCTGAGCTGAGGACTCTCTGCAAGTTTTAGGAGGAGGTGATAATTCAAGAAAATCCCAGCAACTCAGGGATGTGACTATTGGGGGGAGGCATTGCCCCTACAAATAAGAATTCTGCCCCCATTGGAATTTTTCTCCACTCCCCAAATTTCTAGCATTGTAGACAGTGAAACACAGAAAACTGTTCACACCTAGAACTCTTAAAAGTACCATGTTTTCATTCCCTGGCTTTGTCTGCCCCTCTTTGGATGCATAAACTATCTTTTTAAATGCTCAACTGAAGTTTTTACTAACTGCAATGTGAGGAAATTGAGGAATGAAAGAGAAATTAATGAAGGGCTGAAATATAATGGGGGGGGGGATACACTCATTCCGTCCCATAGGTACACCCAAGACAGGGTTACACAGATACAGCTTCTCCCACTCTAAAGTTGCAGTGATGGAGTATCATAGAATCACAGAATCAGAGAGAGAGTTAGAAGGAACTACAATGGTCATCTAGTCCAACCTCCTCCTATGCAGGTACACATAACTAAGGCAACCCTGAAAGCTGCTCATCAACCTCATATCTAAAAATCTCTGAGTATGGAGAGTCCATGACATTCTGAAGCAGTCCATTCCACTTTTGAACAGGTCTTACAGTAAAGAACTTCTTATATTTAGGTGGACTCTCTGTTTTTGCAATTTGGATCCATTGCTATGTGTTCTACTCTCTGGTGCACAAGAAACCAAGCACACTTCATCTTGTCCACAAGATATTTAAAGATGGTTGTCATGTCTATTCTCAGTCCTCTCTTCTCCAAGCTAAATGTACCCAGTCTGTCATTCCTCATAAGGCTTGGCTTCCAGACCTTTGATTGTTTTGGTTACCCTTCTCTGGATGTGTTCTAGTTTCTCAATACCCTTTTTTGAACTGTGGTTCCCAGAACTGAACATAATATTCCAGGTGAGTTCTGACTGAAGCAGAATAGAGTGGCACTCTTGTTCCCCTCAATCTGGACACTATACTCCTGTCGATAGGGGGAATTGCCCCCAGCCATTGGGAATATGTTCAGCCTTTCAGTGCACTAGAACTTCCAGTAACAGTTTTCGACTATAAAAAGATATAAAGGAATCCTTTAGCACCCTTGAGATTACTTGAAAGAAATTTCTAACATGATTCCATGTACTCCAGTCCACTTTATTAGATGCTAGGGTCCATGGAAGCTTATACTAGAAATTTCTTGCAGTTTTTTTCAATGGTGCCACAGGACTCCTTTTAATCTTATTTGTTCTGCCATGTTCTATCTTCTTTTTATTATTATTATTATTTAACCTTTAAACCAGGCTTCCATTGAACCAGGCAGTCCATCAAACAGAGAAAGCCTGTAAACACTGTCCTCTATAAAGCAGGAAGCATGGTTAGCTCACTGTTGTGTGACCTGTAGAGTAAAATGGGCAATGTTGCCCCATTGGTAAACCCTGTCCCAGGGTCTACAACTTTGATATAAAATATAGTCTAACACTCCAGAGAGGTCACCCGGATGAGCACGTAGGCAGCAACGGTCATATGATCGGAAAACCAGGTCAGGCCAGTAAACTCCCCCGTCATGTAGCCACAGGAGACCTCAAGCTGTGCCAACCCACAGTGGACAAAAGGTCCTCAGCCTTTGAGGAGCCAACTTGAAGGTAACCATCATCATCATCATCATTGTTTATTGATTAGTCAGCTGACCATATCAACAATAAAATACATAATACATAATACAAAGATACAGATACAGAAATTACATACACAAATAAACTCAATTCACATAAAATTAAGTAAGATAATTAAAACATATAAACTTAAACTTAATAAGCAGTAGGTTTGATATAGAAAGTAAAAAACATGATAAACAAGAAAGATAAAATAACAAGTATAAAAATTCAGTCATATCATTTAAATAAGCTCGTCGCCATGACAGGGGACCGCATTTTGTGTGATAAAAAGATCTCTCAGGTAAGCAGCTTTTGTAATAAATGTTGCAATCCGGCGGACTGAGTGTAAATTCTCTCCGGAAAGAAAATAAGACAATTTGACAGTTGGATCCCAATTGGCCGTTCTGACCAGAAGTGGTTGTAAGTATTGGGATCTCACCTTGGTATATATACAGCAACCAAACAAGATATGCGCAATATCCTCTATGGCTGGTGCACCACAGATGCATGTTCTTTCGTGGTATGGAATTTTTTGAAACTGTCCTATTCTTACCATAGAATTAAGTTGTTCAAATCTAGCTCTGGTGAAAGCTATTCTCTGTCTCTGTGTTAGGTTCAGCCTAAGATACTTTTCTAGACCAAATATAGTTTTATTTTTGGCCAACCAATTTAGAGACCTAGAACCAGCCAGCAGAGCTATATCTGTTTGGGCACTGATGTCCAAAATTCTTTGTTTTAATATATCCTGAGCTGAGTGTCCACAAATTAATAAATAAGACGGGGAAAAGCCTAACTGGTGCATTAATTGAAACAACTGGCATATCCAAAAATTTGAACTCTGGAGATCTAACTGTTCATCTAAGCAAAGTTTAGGGAGTCTCCCTGGGTCCATTTTAAGGATCCTTTGCCAATAGTTAAAAGCTTTTATCATAACCTGGCACTGAATAGAATGTGCCCCTAGTTCTGCTCTCACTGCTTGAGCCGGAGTGTTCTTATCTGTCAACTTGAAGGGATTAAGGTGCTTTCCCACAAGTTGGGCACTGGTAGCAATAAAATCTTATCAGGCAAGGACTATCTACATAAACTCACACTGAAACCCAAAGTGGTGGAAGATCCTGAAACTTTGGTAACACCTTGTTATCTTCTAATATCAAAGAAGGTGCCGGTGTGGTGTTGTTTTTCCGTTGCCATTCTCTTTGTTCTCCCCGGGAGAGGATTTGCCCTCAAGGTACATTTTTCCTACAAATAGTCCCTGTTTTTGGCTGGTTCTTTGGATAACTCCCGGTCATACCAACAGACCGCCCCCTCCCCCGGTAGCCGAGTAATCTCCTCAGCGTCCTTCCGCTGAGCTTTACCTCTTTCGCCGCTTTCTCAGACCAAGGACTTCAGTAAAAGGTGCAGTATCACCCGAACTACAAATCCTCTAATTATCCTTCTATCTAATTTCCACTCTTTGCCTTTCTATAGGGCTTGAATGCGTGTGTGAGTGTAGCCTGGATGTGTGAGACTTCCATTCAATAAAGTCATTTATTGGATCTTTTTGTGTGGTTTTTGGCTTGGTCTGACCCCATAAAAATTGGGTAAAAGATCTCGGTAGGTTACCCTGCCTCTCGTAGTGCTATTGCTTGTGCTCTGTTGAGTTTACCTTCCCCATCACTTGGAGCACATCAAGGCGTCCCTTGGGGACTCCCAAAATTTCAGAGTAACAGCAATTTAACTGCTAAGAGGAAAAAATTGAGCCCTTTATCATTTACTATTTTTGTGACTCATACATGAAAAGTTCCAATTATTTTATTTTTTGTTTGTTTGTAGGAGGAAGGTTTTTTTTTTAATTTAAGTGGGAAAAATTTTGTATCAGCTGTTTCACTTTGAGGGTAAATCTGAATTCACATAATGAGATGCTCTTCTATATTAAACAAACAAACAAACAATCCCTGCATTTAGAAAACTAATATATCAGCAAGAATGCTAAGTCGGAATATAGTCCCCTGAGGTGGCTCACCATACTCCCAACCATCCCAGTCTGAGAGGAGAAGTCCTGATTAATCCTCTGTCATCCCACTTTTCAGTTGCATTGAAAGCGTCCCTGTTTCTCTGTCTTCTTCTTACTTTGCTCTTTTGCCGTCAGCTTCCTCCAGTTGTTGCAAACTGAGTTCAAAGTGCAAAAGTAGTTTGCATGCAATTAACTAAGCGGGAAGAGAGGAGTAGGGGGAGGAATCTTGCCCTTTCCAGTAGACTCAGGCAAAAACAAACTGGTACAACCATTCCCAGCTTGTGTGTTCTTCCTCATTAATAACTTTTGCCCTCTTGATTACTTTCTGACATTGCTTGGCCACATATGTCCTGATTTTTATCTATGAAATGTTGGAAGATATGGACCCATAGTCTGAGCAGGTTGGGCACTTATTCCCACCTGTGCCATTACTATTTCCTAACATCTAGTTCTCTTTGAGAAGAAATTCCACTGAATGAATATTAGTACAACTACCACCACCATTACTATAGTTCAGTGAGATTTAGGCCCAGCTGAAGTCATTCTGCAACCTGAGGTGAAAGACAAAACACTCTCCTCTGCACATTTAATGTACAGAAGCTATTGGATTGGCAGATGACTCCAATATCAACAGTGGTAATTAAACTTTTTGGACACTTGCCATGCTGACTAGGGAATTCTGGGAACTGTAGTCTTAAAAGCAACTTCCCAAGCTCTGCTTCCACCACACCTTAAGTGGCAGATTACATGGCACACACAACTTTTCTTTCATAACCAAATGTGTCACCATTATACTCCATTTAACACCTGCTGCTTCAGGTGTCCACTCTAGGCTGAAACAATTTTATTTGTAGAATTCCAAGCACTTGATCTTTTAGATACACCACAACTTATTCCATCTCTCTTCTGGGAGGGGAAGAACTTGCCACACCCCAATTATCTGTTAGACACACTGTAACCCTGGCCTTCAGCACTATCTGTCATTAGTTCGTCATTCTTAAAAAAAAAAAAAAAGTAATAGATAAACATGGGGAATGATACATCCATCTATTACCAGCAGATGGCATTGTCCCCTACATCAAGCTGTGGAATAGTAAAAGTATTTGGAAGATGTCTCTTGTAATGTTCTTATAATATTCACTTAGGACAGCAGTTCCCCTGTGGATGGGTTTACAGCCCTTCTAGGGCTGGCATCCTATTCATGAATTATAATGGCATAAGTTGGACTTAGACCATCACAACTTATTTTTTTGGTCATTGCAGAGACGGGAATTCTGTTCCAACTATGCAAGAACCAAAATCTCCTACAAAATTTATCTTGTAAGTAGTGCACCCCTACGTCATGGCCAGTTCTATGGTGTCTAAGAGCAGGATAGAGTAGGAATGTATCCAGCTATTTTACTTTATTGGACATATTCCAAGAACAATATTTTCAGGAACATCTTAAAGACCTCTGGAGGCCTTTGCAGATGCCTGTCACAGTCGATCCAGTTTCAGGAAATTGCTGGACACATCCATGCTTATCCTCCTACTCTCCAACGACACAGAAATGGTAACATGGGGTGCTGCTCTGCTTACAACCTGAATTTTGGAGTGGTAGCATTGGGACATATAGTTAGGGAGATGTAAGCTGCATGATGGACATAAGTCTTCAGATGCATGATTTCAGACTTGGTCTTCTGTTTGAGAATCTCAGAGAGAAACATTTAGGCTTATATCAATCTCTTAATTTAGAGAACTTCTAGCATAGGATTTCTAAACCCATGAAAAAGAAGTGGAAATTTGTTTGCCTAAGCTCATCCACACTCATTTCATACTGGGGCCTGTTTTTGCAGGTTCTCATGCTGTTCCCAGAATGCTCTGCCAGATTTTCCAAAACCTTCTCAAGGTACTGCAATGGGAAGGAGAATCTTACAGAAAATATGAACCATGGATAAAAACCCTTGTATATGCTTGAAAGCTCTGCCACACCTCTTCTAATCCTATGTGAAGTACTCTGCAAATGGCCATAGCTGGCTACAAACATTAAAAGTCAAAGCTGGTGAAACAAGAATCAGATTTCTCCAAATTTACATTCTATATTAGTGGCGGAAAGAAAAGGAAACTACAAAGGACACATGGGATTTCTCAATATTTTGCAAGTTTAAGGTCTATGCTTTGATGAGGGAATGGGTGGTAGAAGAACAGGTGCAAACAACAGTGTTATATAAAAGATTGCTCAGTTCTTTCTCCTGTACTGTTTTCCTAATCAACCATCCCTCCTTTATGGGTGTTACAGGGTGGTGGGGAGAGCAATCACATTGTCTTATCTCCAGCCACATTACTCAATCCACGTTTGATAATACCAATACCAATAATACTAATAAAAAAAATCTAGAGGTGGAGTTTAAACCCCATTCCCCATACTGCTTTCCCAGTGATCTGCCTTGCTTTGTTTTTCTCTGCTTTTGAACAGGAAAAAAAGGCCTTGTGTGAAGTATAATTTGGTCACAACTGGTTTGATTGTAGCTTGAATTGCAGACCCAGTCTCTGAAATCCTAATTAAAAGGAAACAAAAGCTAAACAAAGTATAGTGTGTGACAACATACACTCTTGCCTATGAAATCTCCAGTAAAAACAACAGAAAGTACAATCTGAATAAATTGTCCTAGAGGGAAAATGGCTCAGCATCTTCTGTCTTTCTAAATATATCATAATAGAAAAAGGCAATAACAATGTGGGATTGATTGGTTAATTGATTGTTTTTCCAATCTCAGCTTCTTTTTTGTGAGATCATTCATTGTGACTTATCCATTTTTCTTTGTTCAGGATTGTCTAGCTACAACTTTCAGTTTCACTGTATCCCCAGGAAGGGAACATTTAAGTTCTGTCAAATCCTTTTCCTTCCAGTACTGGAGCTCCATTTTAGTGAGAAAAAGGTTCCTCATACCGAAGTGCATCAGTTTGTGTCTGTAACAGGCCTTCCTTGAGAGAAAGTTTTAGTCTATTTAATTGTAAGCAGTTTGTACCTCAGTTGAGCACATTATTACTCAGCTGGGCATGTTGCCACAAACCACAGCGGATCAGCACACTGCCTGCTCAACTGCAGTTTACCAGTAACCAAGTTCACTGAGTTCTTTGTGCATAGTAGAAAAATGTTTCCACCTCATACAGAAGGAATGCAGGTATTAGATGTGCCAGTAGCCATTCTACTATACAGCTGGAGGGGCAAGTTGTACCTCTGGCCTCAATGAAGCTGCATTCCTAACTAAATATGTTAGCTGCTGTTGCTACTACTACTAGTTGTTTTCACATTGTGCCATCAGTTGCGTAGTCCTCTGTGGAGGGCAAGAGAACAGATAAACTTACCTAAACTTACTTCAACTAGAAAAAATCTTTTGGTTTCACATGTTGTTATAAGGGCTTTCCATGCTCACTCAAGCTCCAAAATGTTGAGAAACTGCTTCTGTTCAGGGCCACCCACATAAGGGATGCACCTTTTCTGTACCCTTCGCTGTGCCAATTTGGCAGGGAAAGTCTCAGTTAATTCTCTGCTGTTCCACTTTCTCAGCTGCATTTAAAATATCCCAGTTTCTCTTTCTTCTTCTTTTAGGGTATTAGGCTTCTAGGGTATTAGGTGATTTAAGATTTCCCCTACAATAGGCTTCTAGGGTATTAGGTGATTTAAGATTTCCCCTACAACCGTGAAGTCTAGGAGCTTCCTTTTCTTCATGTTAATAGTAGGGGTTTTCAGGACAAGCAATAATCTAGTTTGGAGAAAAAGTACCAGATGCCATTTGATCATAAACAGGTAATGAAAATAAAGATTTCAGGAACTTGAAACAATACAGTATTTTTAAAGCCTATGGTTCATTTGTACACAAAGGAAAACACCTGTGTCTCTTGACATACCAAAAGCAATCAGGCAAAGGAAAGAGATCTTTTACTTAGCCTAAAGGTCCCAAGAGCAATCCTGTGACCGATCTGTAGCAGTAAAAGAGGAGGGCTGCTTCACTCTCTGGTCATAGTGGCCTTAGGTGAACTAACATCAGTGGGATTTAGAACTAGGCAGTTCTGTAACATCCATATCCAGTAGAGGGCTTCTGCTACATTGCTGTGCTGTTGTATTGCTAAGATAGGATCCTATTCCCCACTTCCGAAACTGCAGATGGCAAAATTGCAAATATGGAGAGCCAACTATGTTTAAATTGTCAAAACTGAATTTATTTCTCTTTATCCAATAATTCTGGAATTTTGGTTGGGGTACAAAGTTGGCTTCCAGACTTGAGACTTGAAAGTATCTTCAAGGACTTGAGACTTGAAGGTAGAGACTTGAGACTCGACTTGAGACTTGGAGTAAAAGACTTAAATACATCACTGCTGATGTATAACAAGACTTATGTGCATCTTTCCCATTGTTCACTGGTCCTGTTGTGCACATTGGAACACTCTTGCCAATGTCCTGTTACTCATTTTTACAGTTCACTAACAGAATTTCTTACCCCTTCAGCTATGTAAACTGACCATATGTAAGGTTATGTCATATACACTGTGAAAGAAGATTCTGGCATTTAAAAACAATTATAACATTAAAAAGTTATGGTATAAAGTTTCCAGTTTCTAAAATATATACGTTATGCTGAAACGATACTATTTACAAGGCAACATGTATGGCTTAGCTTATTCATGCAATGTCAGTAAGTGCTGACAACCTAGATTTAATTCCATCCACTCCACTGTGATGCTTCTATGAATTCCAATGTGAGAATTGAGATTTCTGTCGCTGCTCCTTTATTAGAGCCAAACAGCATGGCATGGCTGCCTCAAGCAGCAGATTTCAGCAACAAATAATTTGCTGCTTATTATATGGTATCTTTATTGTTGGAACGGGAGATAGGCACCTGTGAGTTTTTCTGCCTCACATACCAAAAAAATTTGACGGGCCTCGGCTGCTATGCATCTTGACTTTGGAAGTGGGAAATGCCATTTACTGCCGTGCTCCAGGCAGCAAAATGAGCTGGGACACCTCTTTGCTCTAGATAATTCCAGTACAAGATGGTGTGCAATCAGTTATTTTCTGTCCAGCAGTGGCATAAGTCATTTGCAGCTTGAGTCATGCCATGCCAAATAGAGAAGTTGACTGGACTGGCAGTTCACTCTTACCTTAACACTAGCAACAAAACAAGCCTGGCTTCCACCTCTTCTGAAGGCAGCAGACTGGTTTAATGTGTGCAGGATAGGCTGCTAGAATAGAGAGGGGCATGGCCAACAGCTCAGGAGGCAGTTACTTGTGCAGGCAGGAGCTAGGAAGCAGCGGAATGAGCACATAACACCAGGCTAGAGAACAGAAGGCCACAACTTTATTGGCTACAGCATACTAATGGGTTGGCTCACGCATGGGTCTGGATCCTGGCATTGATCAACCTGCTGTAGACCGATGCACCCAAGCTTCCGGTCTGGTACCAGAATCCTGATGGGAAGGCAGGGTGTGGGCCACCGGCCGGGCACCCCCTGCCACCCCGAGGTGCAAGGAAGGCATGTCCCCCCAAGCTGGACATGCTTGCTGCTGCTTTTCACTCCCACCAAACCGCAAGGGCCACTGCACCAATGCCTATGGCCCTTGGCCCTGACCAACCAGGATCCAAGCCCCATGCGACCACCAACAAGGCAGGCCCCAGGCCACTTTCGCCAACTCAAGAGCGGCTGCAGCCAATAAAATTCCCGCCTGAGGAGAACCCCAGCCAATGCAGGCTGGGGCAGGTGGGGGTCCAACTCACAGCTGCAATTCAGACCTGATTTATTCAGAGAAGTCCTTGGACCTCCAACACTCCACCCTCTGGATGTCGCCTGCTGACAATCCACACTCCGAGGCCACAGTAGTGGTGCCAATGCGGAAGGAGTGACTGCCAAACTTGGAAGGGGGCAACCAGAGGCGAGACAGGGCCGCATGCAGGATGGCCTCAAATTCAAACCTGGTCAAGGCAGAACAGTTTCGATGGATGAACAGGGGCCCAGGCCCTTGACGCCTCTTATGCAGAAACCTCTTAATCTCCTTGGCTGGGCAGGGGCCTGGCCCAGAAATGGGGTGTAGCCAGACGGTGGTCCCACAACCCCGTTGGCCATTCTTGGCACGCCAGATCCAGATCGCCAGCGAATCCGCCTGCAAGGCAACATCAGAGACCAGCAATGCCCTGCCAGAGACATCTTGTCTGGAGCAGGAAACCAGCTCACACACACGAAGAGCGCCAAAAAAATGCAATGGTGAATGCCGCCCCAAACAACAACACTTCGAACTGGGAGGAGCAGGAAATAGGCAAGATACTAACCAAGCTGTGGAGGAGACTGAAGGAAATCGGCTGCCTGTTGTCCTTGGGGCGCAGGCAGTGCCGCCTACAACCTTCCAGAGATCTCCTGACGCAAAATGATACACAGGGGTTGGCCCATCCCACAGCGTTGCAGATAAAGGAGATGCCCACCAGGTGCACAGACAGAGATCGGGAGGACAGGCCAAGGTCCAACAAGTGTACCAGAAAATGCAGTATATGCCGCTCAGATACATGGCCCATGGCACAACACCCTAGGCCCCGGCAGAAGGCTTGGAATCTACTGAAAGCACTGCAATATGCTCAGAAAGTTCCAGGGGAAATGGGCTGGAAAAGTCCTTGCATTATGCACCATTCTCAAGCTCCCATAGTTCCTCTGGAAAAGATGCAGGCAGGGGGTCGGCCTCTGGAGCCAGTGCCCGAAATTTGTTCTCCTGGAAGTGAGACAAAGAGTCTGCAATCTCATTGTCCAAGCCTGGAACAAACCAAGCTGAGATTGATATGTTAGCAGACAGACAAACAAGCACAAACTTCCTGACCAATCTCATAACTCTACTGGATTTTGAAAACTGGTGGTTGATGACAGCAACCACTGCCTGGTTGTCACACCAGAAGCAAACCTTCTTGTTGCTGAGGTCCTGGGACCAGATGGACACCGCCACCAGGATGGGAAAAAATTCAAGGAAAGTGAGGTCTTGCACAACCTCACTCCCCAACCAGTGTTGAGGTCACCACTTGGCACACCAGTGCCCTTGAAAGAAAACCCTGAAACCAAAAGACCCAGCCACAATGCAGATCCAGGCATGAATCTATCCTGCCAAATGGACACACCATTAAAGTTATCCAAGAAGGATAACCAAACCTGAAGGTCTTGGTTAACATCTGAGGTGATGCAGATGCAATGGTGGGGGGCCCTAACACCTGTGGTAATTCTGGCTAGCCTGGCGCAGAAGGCCCTCTCAGGGGAAATGACCCTGCAAGCAAAGTTGAGGTGCCCCAGCAATGCCTGGACCTCCTTTAAGGTGACCTTCTTGTGCCCCAGGATGGAAGCAATGCACCATTTAATGGCCACAAGCTTGTTAGCACGGAGGCAAGAAATGCCTAGAACTGTGTCGAGCAAGATGCTGAGGTAAGAGAGTGAGGTGGAGAGGCCCTTAGTCTTTTCCTGGGTCAGCGGGACCCCCACCTCGGCCGCTAGCCCTTGAAAGGCCTGCAACAAGTTGGCACATTCATCGGACTCGGACCTCCCCACAAACAGGAAGTCATCCAAGTAGTGGGTAACCAGGGGGGACCCAGCCTGGCTCTTGACTGCCCACTCCAAGAAGATGCTGAAGGTCTCGAAAGCAGCACAGCTGATGGCACATCCCATGGGCATGGCCTTATCATAGTACCAATGCCCATCGAATTTAAACCCAAGCAAGCAGCAGTCATCTGAGTGGACTAGGAGCAGCCGGAAGGCAGACTGGATACCGCACTTGGCTAGAAGCACCCCCCCGGCCGCATGACTGTACCAAACCGAGAGCCTGATCAAAAGAAGCATGACAAACAGAATATAGCTCATAGGGAATAGAATCGTTGACAGACGCACCCTTAGGATAGGACAGGTGGTGGATCAACCTGAATTCTCCAGGGGTCTTCTTGGGGACCACCCCTAGGGCGGAAATTTTAAGGTTGGGCATAGGTGGAGAGGAGAAGGGGCCCGCAACCCTCCCTGCCTCCAGTTCTTTGGCAATTTTCTTAGCCACCACCTGAGGGAGTTCCCTGGTAGATTTTAAGTTATCTGCCTCAAAGCCATCCATGATCCCTCCGCAGGGATGCGGAAGCCCAAAGAAAACCCCTGCTCGATGAAGCGGGCAGCTACCCTGTCAAGATATGCAGACAAGAGGGGGCAGAGGGCAGCCAAGCAAACTGGGGTATGGGAGGGAGGGGGACTACTGGTGGGGTTCCCCACACCTCTGGTGGGGGAGAAGGAGGAGTTGCCATCCTTCTTATCCAAGGTGGCACCACCAAGTTGGCCGGGGCGGGCAGGCAGACTGCATCCGAAGCGGGGGCAGGACAGCCTGGAGTGAGAGCCAAGGCAGCTCTCGCAGCAGTGCTCAAACCTGCACCTGGCTCTCTGGCACTTGCCCTGATTGAACTCCCAGCAAACCAGCCACCTGGTATCCTTCCTCCCAGACCCACGAAAAAGTTTAGAGCCCTCCTGCCTACCCTTGATGTGTAGGCCAACAATGACAAGCCAAAGCTAGTCATTGATGAGGTCCCAGCAGGCGAACTCACTCTGAGATGCCCACTTATGGAAGGCTGAGTCGTACTCAATGGCTGTGGCATCCCCTACGAGGACATGAGCCTTGAGCACATACCTCGAGTGATTGGACAAGTGCCAGCCTCTGTCTGGGTAAGCAGCCAAAACCACTCCCATTAACACATTGTAACAAGGAAGCCAGTTAGAGAAAGTGTGGTCGGCTGACTATCTTTGTCCTCCTTCTTGCTCTTTTTGCTAGATTTTGGGACACGCCCTTCCTCCCCATCAGGTTTTAAGAGTGAGAAGACATCAACATAGTAACTGTCCAAAATGTGCTCCCTGGTTTTCTTATCAAGGCGGATACCCAGAGGGTCCTCATGATCCCCAAAGGAGGCATGCAGATCAGACCCCCCGCCCCCACCCGTTTTTTCCTGCACCGACCTGAGACTATGAGGCTCCTTCCCATAGCCCTTGCGCCTCCTGACTGTCCACGAGGGAAGCCCGGGCACATGCGCAGCAGCCTTCCAGTAATCCTGGGCCTTCACCCTGCCGGTCACAAACTCACCCGAAGCTCTGGTGGTGTCAGACTCCTCACCGCTCCTCCTGATCTGACGCCTGTGCTTCCCTTTCCTCCTCTTCTTGCTCCACCTCTCAAGGCTGAAAGTGTCCATGCTGGAATTGGAAGAGGTGGAGGAGCTGGAGATTGGGGGGGGGGATGGTGATCACTGCCTGCGGCCAAGCTGGTGCTGGGGGTGTGTGTCTGGAGAGGGGAAACCCTCCTGCAGGGCTGCAGGAGCAGACAGAGCCTCCAGCTGCTCAACCTTCTCTGCCAGCAGCTCAATGGTCTGGGAGAGGCTGGCCAGGACAGCATCACTGCAGGCAGGAGTTGGAGCAGGACAGGCAGAGTGCCCCGGGGGCCCAGAAGTGGGGTTCTGCCTAGACGCAGGTCCCAGGCAGGCCCAGGACTTCCTCTGCCACCCTGCCTGGGATCTGGTGCGGGGAAGGGAGTGCCAGGTGGCAGGCACCCTGCTCCTGGAAGGCATGGTGATCCAAGAAGAGGGAGGGGCGAGCTGGTAAGAAAAAAAAGGTGGGGAAAAAGGGACCGCAGGCAAGCGTAGAGCCCTGAAGGGGGGCCACAAGGCCCACAAAGGCAAGTGAGGGGGACGCCAAAAAGTGGTCCGAGAGGGCCCCACTGCCAAAGCTTGCCCATGTGCAGCCGCCACTCTGCCAAGGGGCCTACGAGGCAGACTGAGCAACCGCCCGCTGGCACAGGGGCTGAAGACCTGCCTGCAAGTGGCCCCCACAGAATGAGTCCTCCAGCTAGCTGCACTCGCCTCAGGCAGAGCAGGAGGCCACCCTCCGCAGCACCCGGTCCACTGCAAGGCCTATGAGAAGGCCGCCGCAGCCACCAACACTGGGACAGAGCACTGCCTCTTGGACAGACCACCTCTGGACACTGCCGGGTTTCTGAGGCCAGATGCCACTGATGCTCCACTGCTGGATGCCGCCGAGGATGCCGTCGCTGGATGCTGCCAATACTCCGCCACCAGAACACTGCTGAAGACTCTGCTGCCAAAGACGGAGCCGATGTGCAGGAAGAGGCTACCCAAGTGTATGCTGGGGATTAAATCCCCCACCACCACCCACTCCAGCCTCAGCCACCAATCAGATCGCACAAGGCACAATCTGATTGGCTGGCGCCCCATGGGCATCTGGGAAACGCCCCCACGTCCGATGCAGCCCCAGCCAGGCCAACATGCCAAGGCATGCCATTACCCGGACTGCTCCATCCCGCAAATGGCACCGCGTGGGTAAGTTGTGCAGCGCACTTTATTGCCAAATGGTGGGGCTGGCTCTGTTTCTGACCATTTTTGCACTAGGCTGTTATAGTGCTACTATTTCATTTTCAACATCTTATGGAATCCTGGGGTTTGCAGTTTAGGGAGGGGCTGCCTGGCCTAGTGAGGAAATGGTCTCTGTCTCACTTCTTGATGTATTGGATGCAATGTCCAGTGAAATGGGTGTGGATGGAGGTGGGAGGGGAATGGAAAAGGATGCCTAGACAAGAGTTTTTCAAATACAAGGTTACATAGAAAGAAACGTGGTAGAATGGTAAACAGATGCAATGATTAAAAAATAATAACTGAAATGCATTTGTGTAGCAGGGAGAGAGGTTTTCTTGATGAAGACCATTTCTGCACTACACTGTTATATTATTCCACTTTCACATCCTGTGGAATCCTGGGATTTGCAGTTCAGGGAGGGGCATTTAGAATTCTCAGCCAAATAGCTCTTTGGCTTCAGTAAACTGCAAACCCCAGAAGTCCACAGGATGTTGAAATTGGAATAATAGCACTATAGCAAGGTAGTGCAGAAATGGCTGAAGTGTGATGGCAGGGCAATGAGTGAGAAGAGGCTCAGTACACAGCACATCATGTCTAACTTCATTGTTTTTCCACAGATTTTTAAGAGATTTCTAGTGCCTACCCCCTTCAGTAAAGCTACACAATAAAAATAAGATAAAACAAAAATACAATCACAACATATCCAGACAGTAAGGTGAAAAAAGTGAAGCATGAGGAGTAAAGCAATAGTAAAACCAGACCTTTTCATGCTACATGCAGGAATGCGTATGTGAACAAACACTTCTGGCACTAAAATGGTGTTTCAGTTGCTGCTGATCAGTCCTTTCTGATAAGGATATACCGTTGGTGGGTATGTCCACCAATGTGGGCAGGTTCTTGTGGGCAGAGCAGGCCTTTAAACGGAATGCTATCCTTGAGAAGCTATATGAGTTTCACCTTACAGTAATGAAATTGCCCTGGGAAAAAAACAAATGACCAGAGGTTACGCTGTCTTTAGGAGTGTCTCCTCCCATATGCTTCCTCATCGTACTTTGAAATTGTCTAAGGAATGCATTATTCTCTGTCCTCGCTACTCTATCAGTAGCGCTTCTTTGGGAAGTGGACAAGAGGGTAGGAGTCAAGTTTACATGACCTCTGATTTTGCTTAGGTCAGAAGTACAGCTTGTCTTTAAAAAAAAAGGAAAAAAAGAAACAAACAAACAGCAGGGCTGTTTTGCATTGCTTATTGCTAGGCTAAAGTACCAGAGCAAAGCAGAGATAAAGTTAAACATTACCTTTCCTTTGCCCCCCACGGAGCTAGTAGATGCCCTCACTGGAACAGGAAAGTGGTTTGCTGATTAAACCTTGTTGCTTCACACAAACAAACAAGGCAGAACTCAGAGAGCTCAGTTTTTTATTTTAAATGACGACAGATTCTGATCTCCTGTGTTTAAAAACAACCATACCACAGACTATAAGGGAATCTATGTAGGGTTACTCTACATTTGCAATGCAGCAGAATAAAATTACAATTTAAGATTAAAACTCTCACAGTGCCCTAGGCAGAATGACTTGTAGTGCAAAAAGTAAGAGTCTGAACCTCTGGTTTTCACTGTTGGCAAGGGATGGCGGGGCTCTCAGAGACACCTATGTAAAAATGCATTCACACCAACTAGCTCTCAAACTCCATTGCATTTCAGTTTTGTCTCTCATTGTTCCCCTTGCAAAATATAATGTCTTGTTGCTGTTGTCCCCATATTTGCACGTCCAGAAGTGTTGTGAAGAGGTTATTATGCAGAGAGAAACACATAATTTTGTGCAGAAAACTACACTTTTTGTGCAGAAAACTGGTTTCTGATTTCTGTACAGGAAACCCATTTTCTGAGCAGAAAACGTTTTTTTTTCTCCCACAAATACATGTCTTTTTGTCCACCGAAAACAATTGGGCACTCTTGGGTCTTTTCTGCATGATGACACTCTTGCGTGTTGTCCTGTCACAATCCCAGCAATGCCTCTGCCAGAATGGGAGCGTGTTCCTAATGCTCCTTTCTGCACACAATTGTCTGCCTGCGGAGGGGAGCATGAGGGACACGTTCTATCCTTCTGGACTGCAGTCGGCCTTCTTCCCATGCTGCAGTAGGAGAGGAAGTGTAGATTGTACTTCTAGCCCTTCTGCATGGCCAGCTGCAATGGAAGGCTTGTGCGATCAGGGGTCATTGACAGAGTTTCTGTCAGTGATATAGCCCGTGATCATGCCAGCTGGCAACGCGAGAAGGACGAGACCATGATAATGTCTTGCGGAAGTGTAGTCAGGGTCCTGTTTCTCTCATGTCTCTATGCCACAATGTCATCATCATATGGAAAGGATCTTGGTGAGCAAGAAGCTTCACTAATAAAGGAGGAAGGGAGAACAGGAGAAAAACAAAGAAGAGAGGCAGCATAATTACCTTTCCCATATCAGATTGTGGTGTACAATATGGATTCTGTTGGAGCATCAAGTTGCGGCTGGCTTAGCTAGCCTGGATACTTCCTTAAGAGAGAAGGAAAGAGTTACCACAACAAAAATTAGCGAAAGATGGGAAAGCTTCCACTTTTTTGCTTACAGCTATCAGAATCGCACAGTCTACCTATGTCAGAAACTGCAATAAACTTCAAACCGACATATCTACTCCCTTATATGTTTTAAAAAAGGAAATCAAGATGACTTTAAGAACTCACAAACACTGTGCAATATTTAGAAAGAGCGTCTCATTGTTAAATACAGATCCTTACATTTAACAATGAATCAAAACCATTCCTTTAACAAAATAAACCAACACACAGTGACAGTTTCTGGGTACTGCAACAAATGAAGGGAACTGCAGCCATGTCTTCAAATGCTGTTCCATTGCTCTAAGAAAATGCAGGACCACTTTTTTATGATTGACCTAGGGTCAGTTTCAATTTAAAGAGGGAATACTAGGAACCTAGGGAGTTTTTGGCCACCTCTATATTTTCAAACATAAATTTGGGTGTGAAATGAGGGGGAGTAGAAGTGCAATCAAGCATCCATCCAGATGCTGGTAATCTCTATAACTGCATCGCTTCCCCTAAAAAATAGCAGCATAACCCTAGATTCCCTAAAGCTCTTTTTTGTCAGCTGGGGTTGTAGTCCTCAGATGTCTGAATCCTGCTTATATTTCAAGTAACAGTTTTTCTGCAGCATCTAACCACTGAGCATGTGTAGTGTGCCCAGGAGGTAGTAGATAACATTAGACACCATCCACTACACTTATCTTCCTTTTGCCCTCAGTGGCTCTTTAGAAATATATTTTGCTGTAAGTATTTTGCATATGGTTCTCAGTTCAAGAATCTCAGCAACAATCCAATATCTTGAACACATTCAAACTCATCTGATTTTGGAAGCTACACAGAGTCAGGACTGGTTGGGATTTGGATGGGAGACCATCAGGCAATTCCAGAGATCTTCAGGCAAGCCTAGGAAAGGATACTGTCTGAAACCCTGGAGATCTGTTGCTAATACTAGCTGACAGTAGTAGGCTAGACAGATGGATGGTCTGGACTGACGCAATACAAGGGAGCTCCCTATGAGTTTGATGCTTTGGTTCACAAAGTGCAGAATAGGTTTGCTATGCTGCTGCACTAGCAGCATTGTGGATTTTATCTGCCATGAAGGAAAAGCAAAAGTGTTGTAGATAATAATGTGTTTATGGCATAAAGCTAGCCATAAACCCTCCCCTCCATCAGATTAACCTGAGATTAGAATAATTGCTGGTTGGGAAACATTCGGCGCTGCTTGCGTCTTAGAAGACAAGGCTGGAAAATAAATCTTTCAAGGCAACAGAATAAATCTCACTTGCTGGTGCAATATAATGAGTTCATTGTCTCCATGATATAAGTACAAGGCCATCTAAATGTTACAATAACTGTAAACTGAGATGCAAGTCTGATGCTACTATGCAACAAAATGAACTAAGACTGGGAAGACAGAGCAGCACCATGCTGGGAAACACCTTATGCCTACCAGGGGAAATGAAAGCAGAAGCAGGATTTGGGCAATTGCTCTGAGCAGTAACTAGTCACTGTTGCTTAAGAAATAGGTTTTGAATAGGAAGTGCCAATCTGTATCCAGTACGTGCCTGTGAAATCCACCCGAGGTCATAGTGGCTGCCTCATTTTACTCTTAATTTTAGTATTCATTGTTGAAGCTGTAGAGTTTTTATCCTTTAATTGGTTAACCCTCCATGGGTGCATCCTACAGTGCTTACACAATGCGTGCAGACCTGCAGTCATGCGGGTAGGACCAATTATAGGCCCTTCTTACAAAATTATGGCTTCAAAGCCATGATGAACTTGTAAGAAGGTTAGCCCTGCCTGTGTGCTTTAAATGTTTTAGCAGTACTGTGAGATGAACCATAGCATGGGACAGTTGCCTTTTTTTTTTTTAACCACAGTTACCAGAATTTTCCAACCAGTAGGAGGCCAGTGACTATGCTGGCTGGGACATTCTAGGAATTCTAGTACAAAACAGTAACTCTTTGAAGCTCTGGGAAGAACTCATGGAAAAGAAGCAGTTGTAGCATTGTAAAAAATTAAAGTTGTGGATGAAATTGATGGATTCACCTCATCCTTTGTTATCTGCTCTGACTGGCAGCAACTTTCCAGGGCCTCCAGCTGAAATCTTTCCTATCATCCATTAACTGGTCATTGAACTGGAGAAACTGAACCAAGAGCATTGAATGACCCATAAAGCCACATGCAGCTCAGGTCCAGGGTAGCCATTGTACTTTATCTCTCTATATGAGCATGGTTAGGCTTTCAGATCTTCCCAGGAGGCAGTTCTTTTAGTCCCGCCATATTCTTAGGTTTGTTTGGTGAGAACACCGGTAAATTTCATGTGACCAGCCAGCCTATGTTAAATTAGACCATCCCCAAATCCCCTCCAAATTTGGTGAAAATCTGTCCAGCCATTTACATGAGACTGTCATGCCCTGCTTCCAAAACATGGATTCTGATTCAGAGTCTGAAACAGGGGACATGCTGGGACCTGCTGTACAGGAGAAGGTTACAGTGCCACAAACAGAACAGAGTGCAGTGCCAGCTCCAGGAGAGAATCTTGCCCCTTCAGAGACAGAAGATAACCCACCTTTGCCAAGCACAGATAGCAAAGAGAGAACCAGAGGATTTATAGCCAACAGCAATTACTCAGGTAGCAGCTGTGTTAGGCTGCTGACCTATATAAGTGTTGCCCTTCTCCTCCAGGAGTTGTCAGAACTGACTTTCCTGATTGGTGGATATATTGCTGAACTCCATGCCTGACTTTGGATTACACTGACTGACTTTGGACTCGCTCGCCTTGAAATTCTGTTGGGCTGTATTGATGACCTTGTGCTTACTGAATAAAAGTAAATAACAAGCTGTGAGCTATTTGTTTTGTTTTGTTTGAGTTATCAGCTGTGCCACCCTGGATGGTCCACCCTGACTGAGATAGGATAGAAACATAATAACAAACAGACCAAAGTTTAATTTTCTTTATACAGTTATGGCAAAATTTCAAGAATTTTTTTTAAACTCCCTTCATTGAAATCTTTCACATGTCACACTGCTCCATATGAATGAAAAAGTAATTGGTGTGTCCCTGGGCCCCAAGATGAATGCCTTGTACACTACTTACCAACCAGACCATCCCAGATATATCTTCCAAATCTGCTGATAGTCAGCTGTTTTCGACATGATATAAGACTACAACCAGATAATCAGACAGAAGCTTAATTATATTTATATTGATTGCATTCATATCCTATTCTTTCTCTAAGGCTCTGATGATAGTGGTGGGGCCAGAGCCCCCTCTCCTCACTTCTGTTATCTGCCTGGCAATTTAAAATGTGACATTGATTGACCCATGGTCACATAGTGAGTTCCACAGTTGAGGTGGGAGCTGAAATGCAGTTTCATGATATAAACAAATTGTATGAATGTTTTTATAAACAGTGACCTTTTCTTTCAATAGGAGGTGCAAGGAAAGGTGATTGTGATCCAAAATTAGACCACCGGGAAGATGTGCTTAAAGGGTTAAAGCCCCTTACCACCACACTGTTGTCCTGATCCAGAGTGCCCCACACGCCTGCCATTCAATTCTGTCAACAATACAATTGTTCCAAAGGAATATAATATAAGTTTGGAAGAAATGGATGATGATAACAATAGCAATGAACACTTATGGAGCACTTTAAAAACATTCTTAATTTATGTTGATCCATGCATACTACGAACCAAAGCAATTGACATGACTTTTCCTATTAAGCTGTTTAAATTTGAAACTGCTGTTATTACAGCTAATCCATAAAGCATAAAGCTTTCTGTTCTTTAGAAATGCCTATGCCAAGTGTAGGCGTTCCTGTTGTCCATATACATGCCTAATCCTTTTGAAAGATCTGCTAAGGCTTTAGCTTTGACAATATCCTATAGCAATAACTTCTCTAACTTATTTCTTCATCAGGTGCATAAGCTGTGGCTTTACTGTTGCTAATAAGAGATAGGGAGTTATAATTACCATGTCTCTCCTTTGGAAGTAACAGGATGACAGTATTGAAGGATTTCTTCCATTGGACCTAATTTCCAAGCACATAAAAATTGCTTAAGAAGAGCTGGTCACAAAGAAAAAAAATGGTTGAAAATGGTAAAGAAGGACATATGACAGATTTATCATCTCAGAGGATAATTGCAGCCAGGAACCATTCATTAAAATAATGCTATGTTAACAGTCTACATTCAACTGTCAGAAAACCTAAGAAAACCCCCTCCCTTTTTGCCTGCAGGATGAGAGATTGCTTGCAAACCAACCAGTCACTCAGGTTTATTGGATGAAAAAAAAATAACACAGGGAATAAAAATAAGGGAGGTAACTGCAAAGAAGGAATTGCAAAAGGGAAATCTGCTATGTTCACAGGAGCACCTGAACCAGACTCCTATCAGTGACTGCACTTTTGTTGACCTAAATTCAATTGTTAGGACCAACTAGAGCAGGGATGGGCAACTCCATGGGAGGGAGGGGCAATTTTCCACCCCTAAACCCCTCAGATGCATCTTTATCTATGTGTGCAATATACCTTGTTTTCCCTCCACTTGTTCTCCAAAATGGCAACCAGAAGTGACATTATGGCCATTTCCACATGGCGTCACAGTCCTGGGTTAGGGACGTGATGGCAGCGGTCCATGGGTGGTGCTTTTGCATGATGTCATCGCGGTCCCACTGTCATCCTGCCCTCACCCATTGCAATTGCAGGATATTCGCTAAATGGATTAAATCTATTAAGCGCCTGTGATTGCACAATGTTCCGGTCCTTCCTGGCCATGCAGAAGGGCAGGAAGTGCGATGGAGGTGCTTCCTTCCCCAGCGCCGCATGGGAAAGAGCCTGGCTGTGCTGCAGAAGGCAGGTGCGTGGTGCTTGTGCTCCCTTCTGCAGGGAGCCGGTTGGGTGCAGAGGGAAGCGTTCCTATCACACTCCCTTCCTGGCAAAGGTGCTGCTGGGATCGCAACAGGAGGATAACAGGATCAGGGAAGGTGTGGAAATGGCCTATGTCACTTCTTGTCACCATTGTGAAGGAAGAATGGAGGGAGAAAAGTACTTGACAGGGCAGTTCAGAGAGTGTTTTTGAGGGAAAGAGGCAGTTTTTCTCGGTTTGCCTGCATTGGGGGCTTGGGTATATTGATGTGACTTAAACCAGAAAATGAGGTCAAAACCATTTAAATGGTGGGCGAGGCTTTGGGGAACTGATGGAGGGCTTTAGATGTCACAAAAGTGGAGTTACACTTTTTGTACTTCTGAACTAGGGTCACTATATCAACGACATACCTTCTGATATTCCACAGATGAAAAGTGGGACACATGTGGCCAAGCAACATCAGAGTGTGCTCAAAATGGCAAAAGTTATCAATGAGAAAGAACACACAAGCTATGAGAGGCTGCTACAGCTTCTATTTTCCTGAGCCTACTGGGAAGGGCAAGATTCTGCCCCTTCCTCTCCTCTCCTCTCCTTGCACTTTGAACTCAGTTTGTGGCAACTGAAGTAAACTGAGGGCAAAGGGGGAAAGCGGGAGGAGGAGAGAGAAACAGACACATTTTAAAAATAACTGAGTAAATGAAAGTGAGTCCTTGCTTGAGGAAAAGGTGGAAGATAACTCAGAAAAACAAATGAACATCCAGGCTGCACTGAGCACCCAGTTTATGCTTTTCCTAACCCAGCTTGAATCACCATTACATGATTTCAAACATAGTTTATCTGGAAACTGTAAAAATGAAAAACACACTGTCCATGGTACCGTCATAGTTTTCAATAGCATTTCAAAGACTTCAGGATCTTTTTAATCAGCTCATCCATAGTGCAGATATGTACAAACATGTCTCACTTACTTTAGTTTTTGAAAGTTTTTGTTTTTGTTTTTGTTGCTGTTGTATATTTATACCCTGCCTTTCTCCCAATAGTGGGACTCAAGGTGACTAACAAGATTAAAACAGAACAAATCAAAACATCCATGAAGGTATAAAATTTAAAAAAGAATTAAGCCATTTGTAAAGCTGAAACGATTACATGTTAAAAATATTAATATTAAAATATTAAATAAATTAAAATATATTAAAACTGTACCACCTTAAAAGAAAGCTGCACAGCATCATGAGTCCACATTCAGTCATTTAGCCTGCCAGCACAAAAATGTCTTCACTTGCTCTCAAAAGAACAGCAAGATGGGGCCATCCTGACATCTCTAGGGAGGGAGTTCCAGAGTCTGGGAGCAGCCAGCGAGAAGGCTGTCTCCCTTTTCCCCACCAAACTTACCTGAGAGGTGGTGGGACAGAGAGAAAGGCTTCTCTGAATGATCTTAAAGTTCCACTGGATTCATAAAGGGAGACATGGTCCTTCAATAACTTGGATGCAACACATATAGGGTTTTATAAAACACAGTATTTTGAATTGTACTCAGAAATGCACCAGCAGCCAGTGGAGCTGTTACAACTAGGGAGTTGTGTGCTCCCCATATCCAACCCCAGTTAACAATGTGCCTGCAGCTCTTTGGGCCAACTGTAGTTTCTGAGCACTTTTCAAAGGCAGCCTCATGTAGAGCACATTATAGTAGTCCAAAGAAGGTGTAACCAAGGCATGTGCTACTGACTTGGAGTTCTGGATCTAATGTGATATGTGACATCATAGCACTTTGAACAAACCTAATATTGTCTAATTTTTTAAAAGTAAGCAGGCCTAGGCCTGTTTAACACCTGGATGGGGGGCCTCCAGTGAATGCCAGGCAGATCTGGCAGGTAACAGTGGGAAAGAATCCTACCTGTAACCCTGAAGATAAGAGTTGACAATATTAGTCTAAATGGACCAAAGCTTTCACTCAGTATAAGGTAGATTCCTAGTTTAACTCTATTGGATTTCACACATTCCCACTATTTGCCAAGGATGTTGTTGTTGTTGTTTGTCTTGATAAATCATAATCATACAGTTTTTGGCAAGAGATGGGTGCTTTTCCAGTGACTTCAGTGACTTTTGTGAACATGTTTGTGAGAAACGCTTCTCTGTATTCAGCTATGAAAATGTTGGAGACAATGTGTTTTTGTGGATTTGTGTGAATTTTCTGGATTCTCACAGTAGTAAAAACAAAAAAGTCCAGGGCTCTTTCCACTCTCCCTTGGCAGTTCATCACAAAAATGAGCTAAGAATAGCAATACACAGCACCAAAAGTGTTGCTCCTGGAGTGATTTGAGGCATCCAAGACAGAGCTTCCTGTAACACAATCAGACCTGTTGCAATGTGTTCCTGGTTGGTGAGATTAAAAGTAGCCTTTGGAAGATGGGTGCAGGAACTGTTTTTTTGTACAAAACAGAAGAAAGCAAAATCCAAGCGGACTTAAAGATTTCAATTTTATTTAATACATTTTAGTAACTTGGAATTAAGTTTCTGAAATAAGTTAAAATAGCTGACTCTAACATTGCTCTGGCATCTAATGGAGAAGTAGAACAGCTAGGCACGCCTCTATCATGCCTATGGCAGTGACTGTGACAGCCCCTCCCTCCAAAGGCCCTTCCATGCTATGCAACTATAGCACTATGATTCCATTTTAACCACCTGTGGCATCCTATGGAATCCTGGGGTTAGTAGTTTGGTGAGATACTAGAACTCTCTGGCTGAGGGTTCTTAATATCCTTCCTAAGATTCCATAGGATGTTGTCATGACAGTTAAGGTGGAACCATAGTGCTATCGTTGTAAAAGGGCACCATATTGCATCTGCCACTGATCTGAATTATTCCCCTTTGGCTATAGGACATAAATACATTAAATAAAATAATAAATAAATAAATAAATAGTAAGTCCTTAAAATCAGCCATTGGTTATTCCTGTGCTGTTGAATTCATTGGCCAGAACTTCAGACAGTACAGGATTACCACTTGATGAATAATTGAGCAGAAGTATTTGTGCTCTTCCTCTTAAAACTTGTGTTATTAAAGATGTCATTGGCAGTATATGGTTTGGCACCACTTAAGACTGTCACAATGCCTCCTTAGAGATTCTTGGGATTTGTGGTTTAGTGAGATACTTACTACCCTATTTCCTTGAACTAGAATTGTCACGGTACCATAAGAAGTGGGACTGACTGGGTACCTTGAGAACTGTAGAACTGATAATACTTGGCATAGGAGAAGCTAGTATGAAAAGAAGGAGACCATGTAAAAGGCAGATTGATTCTATAAAGGAAGCCATGGCTCTGAGTTGACAGGACTTGAGCAGGGTTGTTGATGACTGGCCTGCTCAGGCTCAGGTCCAAAGTGTTACAACAAGTCAAAGCTGACAATGGCAAATAACACCACCACCATCATCACCAGTAATGCTCAGATCTACCTTAAAAGAGTTAGAGACAGAAGCCACTTCACCTGCCTGAAAAATCCCCACCCTTCTCCCTGTTAACCAAGCAGTCTACATGCAAGACTTTGGTGCCACCAACTATTTGATGCCCAATCATTTGGGCAGCATTCTTGTGGCAGGGGGCCAGTCTCCTTGGGCTTCTATTGAGTTCTCTTGGACTTACTGCTTAGTGAGTGTGCAGAGTCACTGTGGTGTAGTGCTTTGAACATTGGACTATGACCCTGGAGATCACGGTTTGATTCCCCACTTGGCCACTGAAACCCACTGGGTGACCTTGGGTGCCTTACACACTCTCAGCTCCAGAAAACCCCATGATAGGTTCGCCTTAGGGTTGCCATAAGTCAGAAATTATTTGAAGGCATGCAACAAGACAAAGAAGACTGAATCGTTTGCTTGGTTCATGTAAACTCAATATTCAGAGAAAATACATGAAGCTCCCATCCTACTTCTGCCCACCTCTGCCCACCACTCCAGTTATGACACATAAATCATGGTGGGACAACTTGAAATAGCAGTAGTTCTCTCATCAATCATTGGGAAAAGCAATTGGGATACATTTGAAAGGAATAGCTATTTAAAAAAACAATAACTGTGCTTGATCTGAGACAAGGGCAGGAGACTTTTTAGCTTGGATCTTAATTCAAGATTGGGAAATCACCATTTGGATCCATGAAACAGCTGCCCAGTTTAGCCTCTTATCTTCAATTACTGATCAGAGACAAGAGCAGGGAAAGCTTGTAGGCAGATGGGGAATCTGGTGCATTAGGCCCATAGCTTGGGGGTTCCTCATCTTTTATCTGGGAAAGCTATTTCCCAGTGTGTTGGTGCAGTGGTTTGGATGCTGTACTAGAGCTCTGGGAGACCAGGGTTCAAATCCCTGCTCAGCCATGGAAACCCATTGAGTGATCTTAGGCAAGCCACACTCAGCCTCAATGGAAGGCAACTGCAAACCTCCTCTGCCAAGAAAACCCCATGACAGAGTTACCTTAGGGTTGCCATAAGATGAAAATGGCTTGAAGACTAATACCACCACCACCAGTTATTCAAATGCAAGTCATCCTTTGATGGCACAGCCATATTTGTGCATTCATGAATACAGACGGATTATGTGAGTACTCCAGCATTCTGTGCTTTTACAGGCACCCTAAATTACCTTCCCCCAACCCATGGCCTCTGGAATGTACAGTTCCTACCAGCCCCAGACAGCATGAGGAAAATGGGCATTGCATTCCAGCGCCGACAAAATGCCTATCTGAGGAAGGCTGTGCGTCCTCAACAGTGCAGATTTTTGGTCCAGAAGTAAATTTACTCCCCTATGCTTAAATTTGTCCTGCACTGCAGTCCCAATGGCTACAGCTCTCTTGGTCTTCCCAGGCTCACCTGGTTTGGAAAACTGGCTTCTGCTTCTGCTTATTTGAGAAGGAGGCTCCTGCCAGGTCCAGCACCCTCCCCACTGCACAAGATTGACATTGCAGCTCACTTAACCAGAGGTCCTGCTCCTGACTCATTCCTTGGGAAGCAGCTATTGCCCTAAATCTCAGACGGGAGCAGTGAGTGTGGGTGTGTCTGTTTGCTTGTAGGTAATTTCCAGGGGTTGCCAGCTGCAGGTGCTGGAGCCGGGGGCTCCATGTGGAAATCCCATTGCTCTCTTTCGGTGGGGAGAATGGCTCTGAAGGCCCTAGAAAGTGCCAGCGGGCCCCTCTGACGAAGCGGGACACTCGGCGGAGCGCTTCTCCGCTCCTGCGCCCTCCCTCCTTCTCCTCCTCGGGTCTTCCACCTCCTCCTGCCTGCACAGCGGCGGAGAAACCAGCGGCAGAGACGGCGAGGCAGGAAAAACTGGTTTTCGAGCAGGGAGTTGCCCCCGAAAATCCAGGGCGCCTTGGCCCGAGCGTGTGGAGCTGAATTCAAAACCCATCCCCAGCCCGGGCAACCCAAAGAATGGCTGCCTTTGTGCGCAGGCTGGGTCACGTCCCACCCTCGCCGGGTGCCTGTTGCAAGGTGCTGCTGCTGCTGCTGCTCATAGACAAATTACACCTCCCAGCCTGTCAAGGTAGATAAGAGACCATGTGATGCGGGAGGAGGCAGCTCGGCCGTCGACGGGTGGTGGCACCGGAGGGTGAAGGTGCGCGGCGCCAGCCAGGCAGCGCGGGCGGGCGGGCGGACGGACGGAGGCGCGCAGGGAAAGCGGAAAGGAGCCCAGCTCTCGCTACGGGGACTGAGCTCTCCGGGCCAGGCGGCGGCGGCGGCAGCAGCAGAGCCTTCTGCCTCGATGCCCGGCGAAGTTTGCCGAGCGCCTTGAAGAAGAAGGAGAACAACAACAACAACAAGGGAAATTCAGAGCAAAAGCTCGCCTGCTGCTAAGAAAGCCGGGGAGGAAAGATCGCCAGGATGTCTTTCAGGCGGAATAGCTGGTCGGCGCTTTCCAGGTGGGTCCTGCTTGCTGAATGGCGATCCCCCGCCACCCCTTACCCCGTGGACACTGGAAGGCATATATGCCATCTTCCCCAGCCTGGCATCCTCTAGATTTTTTTTCCTTCGGGTGGGGAGGAAGGACTGCAACCCCCGTCATCCCTGGCTGTTGGCCGTGGCGCGCATGGGGGTTGTAGTCCAAAGCATCCAGAGCAAGGTGGATAAGCAAACCAGAGGAGCGGTTCCCACCAGCCTCTCCTCCTGTTGCCCGCGAGGGGAGAGTCAGTTAGTTGGCCTTTGGGGCCAGAGGGAAGCCTGACGTGGGGATGATTTCCGAAAAGCGGATGGCTGTACCTCCCTTGGCTCTGGGTATTAATTACGCTTGCAGGTTTAGGTCAACAAGCGGTTGTGCTCTTCAGAGCGGGCCTTCCCTTTGGCAGCTCCGTTCACACAGGCGCGCACGTGCGCCTCGCGGGTTGTTTCGCTCGATCGTTGGGCAGGATCGTGGGAACGGAGCCCGTCGAATAGCGATGAGGAGGAGGAAGGAGAGCTGTCACATGGAGCCGACTATTTGATTAGTTTAGGCCATTTCCGCACTAGACTGTTATAGCGCTATTATTCCACTTTCAACATCCTATGGAATCCTGGGGTTTGCAGTTTCGGGAGGGGCCTCTGGACTGTGGCCCCTCCCGAAACTGCAAACTTCAGGATTCCATAGGATGTTGAAAGGGATAATAGCGCTATAACAGTCTAGTGCGCAGATGGCCTTAAACAGCGGTTCTTAACCTTTCTTTACCATGGACCCCCTTTAAATATCTTTTGCTAAGAACCGCTGAATTAAAATAAATCGGTTGACTACGACTGTGCTTCTACTGACACCGAGAGTAGATTAAAAAAAAAAAACTTATGAAAACTTCAAATGAGTAGACGAGGCATTTTTTTCTCTCGGCTTGTCAGCCTTAGAAACAGACACGGATAAAGTCTTGAGACTATAACTCCTAGGATCTCCCTGGTGACATGCTGGGTGGGGGATTCCGGGAACTGCAGTCCTGTAAAATAAGTGCAGGGTAACTCTTCCAAGCCCTGGGTGGAGAGTGTGTGATTCCTGGGAGGGTGCCTGCTGAAAAAGTGTGCCTTCTTCCACCCTTCTAGAATGATGTCATTCCTCAAATGGATTCAGCTTTTAATGACTGGCCAATTAATTAACTGACAATACAGTCTACCCCAGTTGACTCCAGTGGAGCTGATTCTTAGGATAGCAGCTTAAATCTCAATTAGTGAATGGTTTTTCTTTTCTTTTTTTAAAGGTAGCTGCCCTAGTCTGAGAGAGCCAGTGTGGTGTGGTGGTGTGAGCTCTGGACTCTGACCCTGGAGAGCAGGGTTCAATTTCCTGCTCAGCCATGCAAACCCACTGGGTGACCTTGGGCATGCCACACATTCTCAGCCCTAGAAAACCCAGTGATAAGTTTGCCTTAGGGTTGCTGTAAGTCAGAAATGACCTGAAGGCACACAATAACAACCTACGCTGAAGTGAGATGATATCTGAAAGTTTTGTGTATGATTTTATGTCTCTGTCATGGCCTGTTTAACCCATAACTCAGATTAGGAGGATTCATTTATAAGAAGAGATTCCCCCTAAACATTTTTTTATTTTTTCACTGTTAAGAGTTGTTAAACAGTGGAACAGATTGCCCCAGAGAGTCGTGAAATCTCCATCTCTGGAGGTCTTTAAACAGGTTGGGTGGGGAGTTTTCAGGAGGACTTCAGTTGTGACAGACAATTGGGCTGGATGGCCCTTGTGGTACCTTCTGTCTCTGAGAGTCCCTGAAAGTCATCACTTGATGTTGCAGCTGTCAGGTGGTGATCATCCTTAATGGTTTACTGAATGGCTGAACTGGCTGGATTAAAAAAAAAGTCTTTTGAGTTGACATGAAAGCGATGTTTGATGTTCATACCTGCAGTGGCTCATTTACATGTTTAACCCATCACTTGCTTCTCCTAGAATCAACAAGTGATGATATTCCCCATGTGAACCATGTCTTGTCCAGGGGTACACAAACGTTCTGCGTCATCATGGAGTTTTAGACCTAGTCATTCAGCTTTTGTTACAAGATGGCTGGGGGATGCAGCAGGCGACCACAAATGCACATCTGAGAAACACTTTCTATCAAGCAAAGGATGCCACTGTGCCATGCTTCTTAGATTCCTTGTCATGGCTCTTTGCAGCCACCCTTGCTCTTGTTCCCATTGTGCTGGTGGAGAACTGAGGCTGAGAAATAACAACCTGTTCAGAATCACCTAAAGCTTGCCTGCAAAGGAGTGTTTTCTATGTTCTGTCTTCAACATTTTCACCAAGCGGGGGGAATACCCTCTCCCCCCAACAATAAAGTTTAACATGATGGAACAACCCACTGCTAAGGGCCTTTTTGCACTACATCACTATTGCACTATGATTTCACTTTTACTGTCATGATTCTGTTCTGTGGAATCATGGGATTTGTAGTTTAGGGAAGGATATTTAGAATTCTCAGCCAGAGAACTCCAGTACCTCCCAAGACTACAAACCCCAGGATTCCATAAGAGGCAGCCAAGATAGTTACAATGGAATCAAAGTGCAATAGTTATGCAGTGCGGAAAGGCCCTAAGATCATACTATAAACTGTGCAGACAGCAAACCTTATTCTGGCTCAGTTTTCTCCCAGCTCTCTTTGGCCGATCAAAGGCACTGAATGAGAAGAACTGATTCCCAAGGAAAGCACGTCCCAGCTGACACGCCCCTGGTGAGCTCATAGTCAAAGCATGACTTGATACTATAGACTTTTTTGGGCTAAGGCCAGCATTCTGATTGATTGTCTTTTTCACTGAGTCATGGCTACTCTCAGAAGGTATACTTTGGCTCAGACATTCATACTTTGTTCCTTGGGAAAATCACTTTTTTGAAATAAAGTCCCCAGAGTCCCCTGGTCAGCATGGACATTGGCAGTGCTGATTCAGGAGATGTAGTCCAAAACAGTAAGTTTTCTGAGTTCTGCTTAGGATAAATCAATAGGTTTGAAAGTAGCATTGTGTCCACTGATTGTGGGCTTTCATGTAGTTAATAATCATGGTTTTAATTGGTAGTTTGGCTATAATGAATATAAGAGTGAACATCTCAGTGCACGTGGCAACTTCAGGTTACTTGAAGAGGATTCACAAATTCCTTGAGTGAATACTACAAATAATCATTGTGTACTGTTTATAAAATCAGCTTGTAATCTTGAGCAAGATATACCTTTGGTTCCATCACATTTAGTTTTAAACAGACCTTGAAAACACATTTGAGTTCCTTTCAACTTTGTTTCCAACTATTTATTTGTCTCTATTGCTGCTGCTTTTAAATGCTTCTCCCTGTTTATATTAATGAAATGTGTCTGTGCTGGTGGATTTGCAAAATGTTTTAGAGTGCTGCCTTAAATTATTTTATTTTATTGAATAGCATATTGTAATGTACGTGCTATGGTGTGAGTGTTGGACAACTACCCTGGAGACCATGCTTGGCCATGGAAAGCCACTGGGTGAACTTGTCCAAGTCACACTCTCTCAGTCTCAGAGGAAGGCAAAGGCAAATACCTTCTGAACAAATCTTACCAAGAAAATCTCATGATAGGATTGCTTGATGGTCACTATAAGTCAGAAAAAAATTGAAGGCACACAATGACAACAACAACAATGTGTTATATTTTAAAATACAAGCAAGCTGATGGGAAAGCTTTACCCTAAAAGATTTTATAGAAATATAAGATATTCAACTGAAACAATGTCATAAAAGTACAAATAAACAAATGAGTATCCGAAACAAATAATTATATAGGCAAGTTATGGGCAGCCATAGTCCACTTTTGGGTGTTTCAGCTTCTTTTTTCTGGGCCCAGCCTGGCTGGATGAGGCCAAAGTCCCATCTAATCTAGAATCTCCATCATACCCAGCCAGTACTGCCTATGCCCCCCCAGTTCTCCAGAAGCAACATTACTTTTTAAAAGTAAGATACTAAATGGTAATGTTTTTATATTAATGTTACTATATTTTTAAAGTAACAAATAAAGACACCGGAAACATTGCTGCTCAGAAAAAAAAAATTCTACACAGATAATGTCCTTGTGCGTAACACATTAGTTTCAAGAGCCCTTTCCTCTTGGAGCCAATAGTTTTTCAGATTTTATTGTAACTTATTTTGAACCCTGAGATAAGGTAATTTGCTCATCTCAGATACATGTTGTTCACAACACTGGCTGAAATGCAACCACTAATCCCAACTAGACTTTGCTATTGTGTACCTTCAAGACCTTCTTGGCAACCTTAAGTCATGGGCTTTTCTTGGCAAGATTTGTTCAGAAGGGGTTTGCCTTTGCTTTTTTGCAGGGCAGAGACTGTGACTTGGGCAAGGTCACTCCGTGGGTTTCCATGGCTGAACAGGGATTCAGATCCTCGTCATATTCCAGTGCTCAAACCAGTACATCATACTGGCTTTCACCCAGCTAGACTAGATTCACTGACTTACTGGAATGTGTGTAAATGCTGACTTGTCAAGTTCCCATTGATTCATTGGGACTAAGACTAGCAACTAAATTTAGGCCAAAGTCAGTGGCACAGAATGCTCTTCTTGAATGAAATAGCTATGATTAAAATCTAATTAAAATCCATGTTTTAAAACCAGTACTTAAGGAAGTCATTTCATTATCCTAATAATTAGTATGATTAATGCTTTCAGTCCTCTAAGGACTGGCATGAAAATGGATGACACTATCAACTCCACTTGGATTGTAGATGTTTTCCACCCTGTTTGGACTGTTTATTTTTCCTTTCTCCTTGACTACGTTCCTCATTTCAGAAATGCTGTACAGGTGTAACCGAGGGCAGAATATGAAGTTAACTCTGTAAAATATTTGTTATGGGATTTCAGTTGTAATACTAGATTATGAACACAGTAGAACCTGTTTTGCTCCAGTACATCAGAGCATATGGAGTTTCTGCAAAGGTGTGTCTTCCACAGTGATGGAGCAAAAAGCAATAGATAAGATGTACTGGAGGAAATAAATCATCAATGTGTGACGGAAGTATTCTTTTCTTAAAAACTTAGGAAACTATCTGGCTATTAATAATAATCTAAATTCAAGTAGTTGAGATTTCCAGGATGAAACTGAACTTTACATGCTAATTTTGTCTCTGTGTCTGCAGCATGATCTTTCCTATAAAACTTGTCCCTCAGTTGTAAGAGATGTGGGTAGTGGATAGATAACTGGTTCTTGCCTTGTGTTTGGAAGTCAAAGGACTGAAGAGACCAAGATAAGGAGAAAGCCATGCCCTATGAGGAGCGGCTTAGGGAGCTGGGTATGTTTAGTCTGCAGAAGAGAAGGTTGAATGGGGACAAGATTGCCATGTATTTGAAAGGATGTCATATTGATGAGGGAACAGGCTTGTTTTCAACTGCTCCAGAGACTGGGAAAAGGACCAATGGATTCAAACTACAGGGAAAGAGATTCCACTTAAACCTCAGGAAGAAGTTCCTGTCAGTCAGAGTTGTTTAGCAGTGGAATATGCTGTCTAGGAGTGTGGTGGAGACTCTTTCTTTGTAGGTTTTTAAACAGCAGCTGGATGGCCATCTGTTGGGAGTGCTTTGATGTGTGTTCCTGCGTGACAGAATGTTGGACTAAATGGCCCCTGTGGTCTCTGATTCTAACTGTCAGCATTCAACAACCTCCCCAATCCAGTGTTGTTCTTATGTCATTTATTTGCTCTTGTGAAGTGTTTCTCAACCTTTGGTCTTCCAGATGCTTTGGACTTCATCTCGCAGAAGTCCTAGCCAGTATGGCCAATGCTCAGGAATTCTGGGAGCTGAAGTCCAAAACATCTAGAGGACCAAAGGTTGAGAACTAGTGGTCTAGTGCATAGTGACTTATTTGGTAAAGGACTGGAAGAGAGGTCTAGTGTAATCTGATGCATTTTAGATGCAAGGCATGTACAAGAATCACATGTGATCATTTATTCTGTAGTTAACACAGCTCCACCATCACCAGTAGAAAGAGGAATAAATATGGGTCTCCTCAGTAGCCAAGTAGGTGAGAGATGATATCCTAGTATGGCTGGTAGATCTCTTGAGTGACAACACAGGTAGAATTACAACAAGCATGCCACTTGTGAACAGGGCAATTCCTCTGACTCCATGGCTTTCTTTCCTGCACTCACAAATATGTTTAAATCTTGGAAAGAACTATGTAAGATCAAAGAAATTTTGTCCTTCCAAATCCTCTTCTCCTTTAGTTGAGAGAGTGGCTTCATAGGAAAGATCAGACCAAAGGGACAAAAAATGAAGGTGTATGTATAAAATTCATTTGCATGCTGAAAATTTTAACTAATTATTAGAAAATGTTAAGTAACTTATTTTCCTAATAAGAATTAGCAAGTTGGTCAAGTGTTTAACTTGCTGATTTTCAATAGACTTGTAGTGCTTAACTGTGCCTGTGTTAAAAACATTCTTTCACAGTTCTACTTGGAGATTTTAAAGCCTGCTTCCAGTTATATTTTTCTGTACATCCCGTGTCCCTAGGCGTGATAGTGGAGGAAGTGAACTAGAGAACAATCCAATTACAATTTCTCCTTTGCTCCAATCTGGAGGAAATGAGAGTATTTAACTTCTTTTTACTACTCACCACAGCAGTGTTCTGTGTCATATGACTGTATTAACAATCAGGACTGATGTGACTGCATGAAGTTAGAGATGTCCTCCATGTCAGTGGAGCAATGAATCTGTACCAGGTTTTCACCCAGAATTTAGAGGAGCCATCCAAAGTGCTGAACATTATCAGCAGAATAGACTAAATTGCAGAGCAGATTCATTACTCCACCAACCTGGGAGCCACCAGCCACCACTGAATGAAGGCTGGTATCTGCTCAGCTGTTTGTCACTGGTGTTTCACACCTTTGTTTGTTTGTTGCTGTTAATGAAATGCTGGAGTGATGCAACATGAAACACTGTAAAATTTCAATTAAGAGATGGCTCAGACTACTCCCATATTCAGTCATTGCACTTGTTGTAGTTACAAGGTATGTGTTATCTGCATAGACAGCAGGGCAATATGAAATGTAAGATGTATGGGATTAGTGAGAATTCTGGATCCAGTGCTGTAAAGAGGAGATACACTAGCAGTGCAATGGAAAGCCCCCCCCCCCGTTTTATTTTAGTTTTTAATAACATTATTGGGTTTTTGTTTGTGTGTTTTTTACACAAAGCATAATAAAGAAGAGGGTGGAAGAGAAAGGAATTAAGGGACAAGAGGAACAGCTTATGCTTCTGCCCCATAGGGAAAATGGACTGAGAAGGAGAGTGTTAGTATAGTTAAGTTGATCATTTTCTTGACAAAGAGGGCTGCTAGACAATAGATGACAACCTGTGCAGCCAGGTGACCACATATATGACTGTGAAGCTATCCAGGCAGAGCTTCTCTTAAAAAAGCCTGTTTGTTTGTTTGTTTGTTTGTTTGTTTGTTTGGAAAATGATATAATTATGCACAGCCTCCCTCTCCCACATCAACAACAATGGTACTAAAAACACAGAAGGAAGCATATTTTTAGTGTAGAGCTTAGAAAATTTATGCTGGTTGGGGGATTCTGGGAGGTATAGTCCAAAAATAACACGTCTCAGCCCTGTTTCAATGGGACATGCACATGTAATTTTCTCCGATGGACTCCTTCTGTTCACAGAAGCACTGAGATCTTGAGGACATCCCTTAAAGGTGAAAGGCACAGGTATTCTTTAAAGTAGATGGAGAGCAGAGAAGCATGCTTTGATGATTCCTCTTTCTTCCTCCTGTAATATTTCATGGTGTTCCAGAAAGTCTTCCAAAGATCCAAGGCAGCTCTCCAGGTAATGCCATGAAGGGGGCAAGGAAGAACAGGAGCTTGGAAAAGTTACTTGTTAGACTACAACACCCAGAGTATTCCAGGCAGGCTGAGCTATGGTCATGCTGATTAGAAGATTCAGAGAACTGCTTTCCCAAAATTAACTTTCTGAGTCTGTTAGGGATTATGAATACCACCCCTCCAATGCTGCAAATATTTGACCCATCCTAAATAAAACCATTCTGTGATGAAGCCACAGAAAGAGGCTATCTGATGACAGCTGTAACATAAAAAGGGCACCTCATTCACTATGTGGACCCCGTAACAGAGAGAGTTCACTCTCAGCTTCCTTTCTTTTACATTGATGATAAAGGGAAGGAAGAGCTGTGCCTTGTCTGTTTTCAAAACAGGAAGAAGAGGAGATATTTTGGAAAACTCAGTCTTATGCTTGGAGTTATTCATCTTTGTGTCTGATTTCCTGTTGCATCTTGTTTTCCTGTGGAATCTTGTTTTGACAACAGTTCACAAATACGTTTTCAACAGGAAAGCCCTACTTTAGATCCTCCATTCTCACCAGCTCAGCCGAATCACGCAAATTAAAATAGTAAATTGTTGGTTTCCTGCCCATCCACTTCTGATACTGGTCACATCAGGCTGATAATCTTGTTTTTTTTAATTAACACATCTGTGCAATAGGGAAGTCCTTATAAAAATTTTGGAGGTGGGTTCTTATACCTAATGTTTTCCTCTGAAGACACTCAAGAAATTTGCAATTTTAAGTTTTTTTTACAAGTAGAATTTGCTTGCAGAAGATCCTGTGTTCACCTATACATAGGTACATTTTTTTGAATGTAAGTACAATTCTTTTCACCATACAAATCTTTTTATTCATTTGTATTTTGTTTTTAATGTAGAAAATGTTTTCCTACTCTTTTTTTTAAAAATATGAATATTCATGGACATAACCCTCCATTTAATTATCCATCCAATAATATTTGGATGGATAAATTTTACTGGATGGGTAAAGCCCATCCAGACTGTTTGATTTCCCATTTCTAAGTCCAACATTCACTGATAGGTGAGAAAGCACATGGAGGAGGAGAAAGGAAGAAAATGCCATTGGGTTGGAGATGTGTTTATCAAAAACAGGAGACACACCATTCTGTGAAGGACTGACTAGTCCAAGTCCATTTCAAAGATAAAAAGCCATAAGAAGGAGGAGCATCAGAAGCCCTGGAGCTGTCCATATTTACAATTTGTATTTGGACAGCAAATGGAGCACACAAACTGGTCAGGAGTCTTCCCCAATAGGATTAAATATATTTCCTTTTAAAGTATAGCATTTTTCCACTGGTGTATGTAGGTCAGCACATGCAAATTTGTAACTTATTTTGTCCTCCTTTTGGTGACATATCTCCTTATGGGTACCCTACAAAGCAGTCGTCTAGGAAAGTCAGAATTTAGGAGTAATCATCCACTACATTTCCTGCTGTGAATCCTGACTGCTCCCATGACAATCTCACTCTGAACTCTCTTTGAACTTTCCCATATCCTCCTTTTAAAAGTGTCAATAAATAAAGCTTGGTGTGTTTCAAAGTAACCTGCAGTTTTAAGATGGATGACTTCAAAGAGAGCTGCTTCCTTACTCCCTGCAAAATGCTATGACATGGCCGTCCTCCTAGAATGGGCCCATATTCCTGTCCAGAAATTTAAAAGATACATATTTATATTATGACTCCCAGAATCCTCCATTGGCTGGGGCTTCTGGGAGCTATAGTGAGCTTTTAGTGAATCATTCATCTGCATATCCGTCACTTCTGGCCACCTGTCAATCTACTAGCAACTATTCCTAACCATCGGATATATAGGGTTCAACAATCCCCAGCAGATTAAAAAAAAACATATTATGACTGGAATATATTATTACTTATTATCCATCGTCTTACGCTGCTTCACAGCCACTCTCCTTCAGACTAGGACTGAGAGTGGGAGCTAATAGTTTCACTGAGGCCACCTGTGTGATTCCAAGCTTTAACTGGTCTTTGATCTTTGGACCACACAGGATTCTGGTTTATGGTTCATTATACAACTATTTGTTTCTGATACTATGGATTCCCAATGTGCTTTAATTTGCAAATTTTCCAAGGAAGAAAGGAGGGCAAGAAGTTCTCATGGCTTTATTCCAATATGTTCTAATGTCTATAAGTAATAAAGTTTTGCAATAGGTATCAAGGAAGCTATCCATTGTGAATTATTTGTGAGCAAATGATATGCCTATTAAGGCACCAGGTGTGGAGTCCAGTGGAACTTATCTGCACAAACACTGTTGGGCTAAACTGACAGTTGTTAGTCCTGTCTAGAGCAGGCCTGCTGGATCAAACTAAACTTACATACACTTTGATTTACGAGGTTCCTGTTGATTCCTGTGAAATGTTGTGCTGGAGAAGAGTTCTATAAATGCCATGGACCTGCTAAAAAGACAAATGATGAGTCCTAGATTGAATCAAGCCTAAATCTTGCCTGGAGGCCAAGATGCTAAAGAAAGACTATCATGCTTTGGACAGATCATAACAAAATTGTACTCATTAGAAAAGACAATAATGCTTGGTCATATAGAAGGCAATAGGAAAAGAGGAAGACCACATTACAGAGGGATAGACTCAATCAAGGAAGCCATGGTCCTGTGTCTGCAAGACCAGAGCAGAGTAGACAAGGGTGACTTGGAGATCTCTGATTCATAGGGTCACCATCAAAGTCAACGTGATGGCAGATAATAACAACAAACTGTAGTTGTTAGGACAAACAATCAGATTTAAGTCGCTGAAATAAATCATTATTAGTGGGTTTTATCCTGAATCTGTGAAAAGTTGCATGCATATGCCATGCGACTGTGAAGTCATATTTTATGATTGGGCAACCTGTGACATCAGGGCCATATGTGGCCCTCAGCCAACTTTCAAGAGATATTCATCAGGGGATCAGTTCAGGTCTGTGGCACAATCAATGTGCTTCTTCCTCAACAATCTGCTGGGAAGGAAAAGGGAGAGGAGGAGGGAAGGGAGAGAAGAGAAAAGTCAGAAAGAGAGGACCAGAAAAGGGTGTGGCTACACTTTGGTCACGTAGAGTTCTAGCCCCACCCAACAGCAGAATGTGTCTTCCAACAGAGTACCCTAAGGGAATAGGGCTCTCCACATATTTTCCCTGAACTCTCATTTATAAGATCAGACATACACGCAAGCCAGTAGTTCTTAACTTTGGGGAGTTCATAGGTCCCTATCAGAATCTGATAAAAGGTATGGCCTACTTCACTAGAAAAATATACATAGAGAGACAGAAAGGTTTTGTTTTTTGTATTTAAAAACAACAACAAAAATACTCAAATTGGCTAAGGATACAAGGTAGCAGAGAAGTACATATTAAAGATGTTGAACAAGTTTTTCCAGGGGACTTGATGTCAAGTTTTTGCTGGTTGCTTCCAAAACATAAGGTCTTCTGGGGGAACCTTCCATGATGTAGTTTAGTTCAGACATCCTCCATAAGTCAGCATGTCCTATTGGTGGTTGATGAGATTGAAAATTGGCAGTAACATATCCAATGAAGATTGGCCAATCCTTGTGAAAAGAGTGAGGTTTCTTATGTTTATTGCAAGTATTAATAGTGTAAGAAAGTTTTTCAAATAACTATGTATTCCAAACTCTCACCCACCAGTTTTCTAGGGTAAGATCACTCTTTCAGTGGGCAGCTATTTCAGTTCATTCTGTGGCCAGGAGGAAGGCAATTGTGTTTTAGATTACTGTTTTCTTTGGTACACATGTAAAGTAATGAAAGTGCATGACAAAGATGGATGATTGGTTTGGTGATGAATGAGATCTGATCTAAGATTGCAATTCAGAAAATATGGACCTTGGGGCAATCTGTCAACATATGGATGTAGGTGTCAACCTACTTGGATCCCCTCCAACATAATGGTGAGGCATTTTTAACTATTATTAATAACTGAATGGGAGTTAGATACCAATTTTGTATCGTTTTGAGTATCCTTTCCCTTGTGTTGGCTAACCTAGACTGGTAGGCAGAGGAGGACCAAATATGGGACCAATTCAATACAGTGATGCTCAACTTGAGTTCTGATTGCCATACTAATTGAGGATAATGGCCATTTCCATAAGTGGTTTCCACCAAAGCTTTGTATGTGATTGCAGTCTCTCTTGTGTGTTATGAGGAGTTTTCTGTACATAGGAGTTCATAGTGGACATGGAGTTTCTCCCTTGACAGCCAATTGCACAGCAAAAGAAGAGACGATTAATTTGAAACCATGTAGCTGTGATGTGTTGTAATTGAACAGAAAGAGCCTCTTTGGTTTTTGGTTTTCCATTCATAAATAGATCTTAAACGTGATGTAGACCTTGGTCTTTCCAGTCCTTAAATTGTTTACATTTATCTGGCATGTAAAAATCTGGGTGGAGGGAAGGAGCCAGAACATGAAGTTTTGAATGCAACTTATTTTGTTGCATTGGAGAATGGTTTCCTTCACATAGACCAGTCTAGAAGAAAGAAATTACAACTATCACTTGAAAAGATTGTTTCTTCTTCTTCTTCCTTTTTTTTGCCTTTGCCTCTCCCTTAGTACGCCTACCCAATGACTGGAGGAACTCTTCAAGATTTCAGTTTGGAATCTTTACCATGCTCTATGTTGGGGCAAATAAAGTACAGACCTGGGGCTGCATGTAGCCCCCAAGGCTGTTGTTGTGGCCTTGATGCCCACAACTCCCCCAGGCCTCCCTCTTCCTAACAACAACAACAACAACAACAACAGCAATCACACTCTGATTTACCTTTTAAATATAACACAGGGATCCAGAATACTGATCAATATTTAAAATAAACATTTTTCAAAATAAGAAATGGACCTCTGAACACCTCTGCCGCCCTCCATTTTTGGCAAGTCACATGGCCCCTGTGGCAGAAACCTCAAACCTGATCCCCAGGCCTGCTGAAGTTTCCCACTCCTACAGCCTACATAGGGAGGAACTGAACCTCATACCCTCCAAAAGTCTGACTTTGGCAGGGACAATTAATTAATCTTCTATCATTCTATTTTTTCAGCAGTTTTAAAAATGTCCCAGTTTCTCTCTCCTCCCCTTCCTTTCCTCCATTGTCTTTATTTTACTTCAGTTGCAGCCAACTGAGTGTCTTTCTGCACTAGCCTGTTATAGTGCTATTATTCCACGTTCAACATCCTGTGGAATCCTGGGGTTTGCAGTTTAGGCCTCTCCCTAAACTGCAAACCCCAGGATTCCATAGGGTGTTGAACGTGGAATAGTAGCACTGTAACAGGCTAGTATGGAAATGGCCTGAGTTTAAAGTGCAATTAACTCAGCAGGGGAGCGGGGGGAAGGAATTTTGCCCTTTCCAGTAGGCTCAGGCAAAAGCAAACTGCTGCAGCCTTTCTAGCCTGTGCATTCTTTCTCATTAATAACTTTTACCATGTTGATCATATTCTGATGTTGTTTGGCTACATGCACCCCCATTTCATCTCTGTGAAGTGTTGGAGGCTATGGAACCTGGGCCTCCTGTATACAAAGCGGATGCTCTTCTCCCAAGCTGTGGCCTTCCTCCTGTGAAGTAATGCCACTTGGACGGTTGAATAAAAAAGGTTTACTGAAGTGAAGTTCAATGTGTGTTACTCCTGCTGGGACACTCCCAAACCTCCTCAGCTACCGAACAAAAACAAACAAACAGAAAGTAGTTTGCAATTCTAAAATCAGTAGGTGTAGTTTTGCAGGAGGAGGAATGGCCTCATAGTTAACAGTATAAAACCTCAGCCAATAATACACACTGTAGCATAAGCATATGGAACTGATGTAATACTACTGTGTTATCTGTTCATCCCTGATTACTCATTTGGACTTCCCATAGGTGTTACTAACATAACAGGTTTCTAACAGGTGGCTAACAGGTTTCATCTGTGTAGCAGGGTTTTTCAACAGGGACCTGCAGTTGGCAGAGTTTCTCATCATCCAAGGGATGGAAGATAAGGAGGGAGGAGTTTGGGTATTAGCATGGAACAATGTAGAACTGGTTTCTTGTAACTGATTACAATAGAAACAGTAACTGTTTTGCTGATTTAGGGGAGCACACTCAAAATGCACTGTTGGAAATTGAGCCCAGACCCCAATGTTGCCACATTAGAACATGTCTTAGACACTCATGAAGCTCTCTGGTTGACTGTGGGCCAGCCAGCAAGCTTGCTCCCCATCTCTGCCTGACCTACCCCACATAGTTATTGTTTGGGTAATGGGGAGAGATATAACCTCATTGGAGGAAAAAATAGGATATAAATCTAACCCTTACCTGTTCCCAAAGCTTACAGTTCTCCCTCCACGTTCATGGGTTTCACATTCATGAATTTGATTATTCATGAGTCTGCATGCTCCCCCCAATTTATCCTCCTCCTCTTCCCTTGGCGGAGCAAGCAGGCCACAGGATAGCCAAGTGAGGGGGCTGTTGGCCTCCCTCCCGGGGGTGATCCTGGGCTGGCCCTGCTCTGGCCCTGCATGCTTTGTGCTGGGTGATCACACAGTGGATTCGCTCCATTCCCGTGATCGCCACCCAGAAAGGACACCCACGATCTGAGCATCGCTAAGCCTTGCTCAGATTGCTGGCCTCCCTTCCAGGTGGTGATCGTGGGAGAGGGCCTAAGCTGCCTTGTGATCGCTGCCCAGAAGGGACGTCTGCGATCACCGTCTGGACTCTCTTCACTGTTGTGTGCACCCCCTGGGCCTTTGCCGGTGTGGGTGCTCCAGAGGCAGCCGGCAGGGCCATGCAGGGCGGGTGATCCCCGTTCCCTGCACTCCCTTGGCTGCCGCCTGTGCCTGCGTGCCACAGGAGCATGCAGGGAAGGCAGTCACCCTTTTCATGCCTGCCCTTGGCTGCCCACTGCATGGCTATGCTGGGGCCGGAGGGTGAAGGGAGGGCGCAAGTTATTTGTGTTTTTTTTGACATTCGCGAGGGTTATGTGTCTCTATCCCTGGCTAATGTGGAGGGCCTACTGTATTTACAAAGGAATGGAGGAATGAAGTTAGAGAAAGGAAGGATGAAGATGGCTGTAGATAACAGTATTTGGCTCATATCTTTCCCTGTTGCCCAAACTCATTTGAAAATAATCTAGATTTTAAAGCACTGATGCCTATTGTCATATCGCTTTAGGTTGGAATCTGCATTCTTTTACCATTGCTAAAAGAGTTAAACTGCATGCTTGGACTGTTAAACTTTCACCGCTATCTATCATTCAGTAGTCATGATACCTTACTGCTTTAGCTAGGCATTTCTAATGTCAATTTTACAAGAAGATATACTTTTGGAAATATGGTCAGTTTATATTAATGCCTAATATCCTGTGCATTTCCTCATTTTTCCTCTCTCGCCTTTTTCTTCTCTTTCTGTTTTCTTCCTTGATTTTAATTATACTTTAAAAACTCATTTGAAATAATGTCATTATACCACAGGCACTGCAGTACTACATGATAGGTTTAAAAAAACAAAAACAAAAAACAAACCTCAGGTCATTATAGAAGTGGGTGGAGCTGTTTTGTTGGAATCGTAAAGGAAAGGGCTGCGAGTCATGAATGGCTGTGTTTTAAGAAGCTTGGTGCCATTTCTTAGGTCACTGCTGACCTAAGCCTGCTACAAGTAGGTGATTGCTCTTGGATGATTTAAAGCTTAACTGCCAAAGGTTTTTCCACATGCTTTCCCTCCTCTTGTTTCACTCCCTTCTAGTCTTTTGTCTTGTTTTTCTCCTTCTTCCCTGTTCACGTGGTCCTCTCTTGGTTTCAAAACAACATGGTTTAAGTTTTTTTTAAGTGAGAGGCAAAATGCAATGGAATCCCTGGCATAATAATGATTAACCAGGACCCTGTGACAGGTACATATACTACAGTGGCAATGTTCATGAATGCCAAGAGACTGGGCACCTCCAGTGCTTACAGTCTGTAGCTGGAACCCTATCAGTTAAAAGAGATTCAGCACTGTTTATGGAGTAAGGAAGATGGATTAAACCCTGAGGATGCTTTCACACAAGGCTTTTCATGGGATTCAGTTATGCTTCCTAAGCCACGTGGTGTCCCTGTATAGCCTCCTGTGCTTTCCCTTGTCCCTTTGCAGATGTCTGGAAAACAGTTGTGCTCAATGATGCAAAGCACAGGTGGAACAATATTGCTGTGAGAGGTCCTCTGGTACATCATGTTGCAGTTTCCCTAGGACTGGCTTTCTACAATTTGACTGGCTTGCATGTGCTAGTCAACAAACAAGGAGAGCAGGAAATGCTTGTAAAGACACACCTGTACTATGAGGCCCAGTGACACCTCCACCTATAGAAAACTGTCATATGGGAGTACACCTAAGGACGCATCTGAGACTAGGATCTGGGTTGGCTCTCTTTAAGTAAATAAGCAATTGCTATGGTTAGATAGTCCAGCAAGAGTTAGGAATCAGGAATTCTGAGTAGGGTGCAACTGATGCATCCTGTAATGAGCAGTGACAAGATAAGATTCAAAGACACAGTCATGTTAATTTGGATCAGGATGAAAAGGGTCTTGTAGCATATTTGAGACTAACTGAGAGAAAGAAGTTGGTAGCATAATTTTTCATAGACTTTGATCTGCTTCATCAAATATCTGGACTGAAGTGCCCAGGAACAGTCCTTTATGAGCAAGCTGTATTTGTGAATTGCAATAGGAATGTAAAACTTGTGAGTTTTGCATTTCTATTGCTATTTGCACATAGAGCCTGCTCATAAAGGTCTGTTCCTGGGCACTTCACTCCATGCATTTGATGAAGTAGACTTAAGTCTACAAAAGCTTATGCTGCCAACCACCTTTCCTCAATCTCAAAGGTGTTATGATCCCTTGCATACTGTCAAGATAAGTAGACCATCTGCATAGTTGGCTTTCCATATCCACAGGTTCTACATCCACAAAGTCAACCAACCCTGGCTTGAAAATAATTTTTAAAAAATCCAAAAAGCAAAACTTTTGAATTGTTCACCATATTATGTGAAGGATACCATTTTACTACGTCATTGTATATAATGGAACTTGAACATCCACAGATGTTGGTATCTACAGGCGATCCTGGAACCAAACCCCAGTGGATACTGAGGGCCCACTATAGTTTCTTTCTTGGCTCTGTGGCTCTGGGCCTTCTGTATGGTTTTGTCTTGTAACCAAAAAAACAAGTTTTAATGTAGATTCGGCTATTGAATCCTCCCTGTAACTGGAGCACTGAATACAGGTATGGTATATGGTAGATGTAAGGAAGACATTTTTTCCCTTGTGGGGTGTGAAAAACTCTCTTGCTGTGTTTCTCTGAATCAAACCTTCATTCTAATCCCATAATTTGTTCATGTCAGATTGTAAGACTTTGTTTTTTTATTGCAAGAGAAATTTTGTATTTTGCACTGATATATGTATGTTTTAATATATACATTTGTACACATTTCTCCCAGTTATTACTATATATTTATCTATTATTCAGTTGTGTGCATATTTAGCTGTTTGCATTTTAAAAATGTATGTATGGTTTGTGCATATTTCAGTGATGTAGACTCAAGTCGATAGACTCGGACTCAAGTTGGACTTCAGTTGCTTCAGTAACTTGGTTCGGACTTGATTCAGGCATAAATGATGCACTGACTCAACTCGACTCGAGACTTGTATATTTTTAACAACTGATTTGATGCCCTTGGTTCAGTTAACATAATACATTCATCTAGAAACCTTCTGATGTTGAACAACGCCTCCATCCCTTTTTGCCTACTCGTCATGTGACAATCTCTCTCAAGCCCAAAGCATGGGTGCGTTTCTCAGAGGGGAACAGCAAACAGGTTAGGCAATGAGCTTGAGGCAGGCTTGAAGTGCCTGTCCCCACTGCATATCGGAGGAGCCTTCTAAAATGTTTCCTAAGAGCAAAAGACAAGACTCATCCCCAGAGTGAGGGTGCATTTCTCAGAGGAGTACAGCAAATGTGTTAGGCAGTGGGCTTGAGGAAGAAGGATCCTTCCTTTTAAAGCTTTTGAATCTTCAGTAATGGGGAGTAAGATAGGATCCTATTCCTATCTGAAGCTGCAGATGGCAAAATTGCAATGTGGAGAGCTGACTCTGCTTAAATTGTTAAAACTGAATTTATTTCACTCTATCCATGAATTCTGAAATTTTGGTTGGGGTATAAAGTTGGCTTCCAGACTTGAGACTTGACTTGAAAGTATCTTCAAGGACTTGAGACTTGACTTGAAACTTGAAGGTAGAGACTTGAGTCTTGACTTGAGACTTGGAGTAAAAGACAAATACATCACTGGCATATTTAAATTCTCCAAAATAACCTACAAGGCTCAAAAATATTTCAGAGGTAACGTGCTTTGCCCTTCAGCAGTGCCTTTAAAATAAATAAATAAATAAATAAATTGGATGATGGGTAATGCCACTGAGATAGTCCTCTCACTATGTGAGATCCTTGTGCAACCTAAAGAAATGTTTCAGAATATGATGCTCATGTGAGACAAGTTTTATGTTATAGTGGAAACCCACAAAGGCATGCAAAATGTTGCCAACCCCTTGCTACTAGCCATTCTGTTTTGGGAATTTTGGTCCAAAACATCTGGCAGACAGTGGATTCCTTATACTGCAGTATGATGAAAGAATGTTGTTCTTTTGACCTTCTTTATTTCGAAGCCAGAGCTCAGATAAAAACCAATACACATTTCTCTTTCTTGCATGCTTTCTGCTCCAGCTTAGCCCAACAATGGAGTGCTGAAGATGAAGAAGAACAAGAGAGGGAGCGGAGGCGAAGACACAGGCAGTTGAGCTCTGTCTCTGAAGTGAAAGAGGAAATGACCAGCACAGTGCAAGCAGCTGAGGACCAGAATGCAAGCAGTCAAACACCGAATAGGTATAGGTTTACTTATTATGGAACGAAGGGATATACAAGATCTTGTATAGCTGTGCAGGCTGACTCTACAGGTAGACCTTGCTGAACAGAAAATTTGGTACCAGAGGCAGAGATAACATGGAAAAAAAGAATTATAGGTTCCCACACCACAAAAAGAAGAGCAGTTCAACATGTTTGAGCAAACATTTTATTCAAAATTAAATGAGGTGCACACGAGAAATGAAGCAGCCAGATCAGCGGAGCCTTGCTTAAGTAAATAAGAACATTTCGAACCTTCTAAGGACCGTGTGAATGCTTTTTCCAAAATGTGTCCAGGGATGCTTTTTTCTTCCACTAACCTCCGTTGTTCTTATGATTTCCATTTTATTGACCAGACTTCTAGGTCTATGCATTTTTAACATACTGGGGGTAGCTGGCAAGGCAGGTTTGTCTGCTTTCCCCTTTTCTCACTCTTTTGCCATTCATACATGCTCAGTAAAAGATTCTGGAGGCAACTGTGCTTTATCTTGCCTGTTGAAAGTATGCTTGCATGGCTACAGTAGGTTTAGTGTCATAACTCACCCTCTGGAGTTGGAAAATCAGACAGAGAGTCAGAATGCCAGGAATGCCATGAACTTACAACTCCTGATGTCAGAGGTCTCTCTGAGTCAGAGGATTTGGGAGCTGAGGCAGAGGAGGCCCTACTCCCCAGCAGGAGGCTGAGGACATGATGCAACCATTTGCTGAGCAAAGGAGAGACAAGGAGAGTATACATTAGTCTCAGAGGTTCTTATGTAGGAGATGCTGATTAATTAAACACCTGGTATCTTGAGGCAGATGGCCGTAAACATCCCAGCAGTTCACTGGCAGCTTTGTTGCTTATCATGATCTGTCTTGGTGACTGGCAGTACTCTTTTGTGTTCTCTGGACTGGCTATTACTTACAACTCTGTCTTATTCCTTGCTGGCTTTATTTGGACTATTGACTTGCTGTGCAACTTCTGGACTGGCTGATCACCATCTGCTCGCTTCTCTCTTCATCTGTGACTGACTTGGACTGGCTTAGCTAACCAGCAACTCTTGCCTTTCAACCACTTGCTTCTTGGAATGCTTGCTGACTGGAGCACAGGACAATTAACTAGAGTAGAATCGCACTAATTCTCAGTTCAAGCTTTGGCCCTTTTCACATGTGGGGGGTGAAATGGGCGAAAACACGCTAAAACGGAGCTTACCCACAGCCAGGTAAGTCCGTCGCCACGCGGAGCAGCGTGAGCTCGCTGCTCCACGCTCCTCCGGTGTCCCAGATGGCAGCTTCCAGTTGGTGGAGGCTCTCCACCAACCAGAGAAGCTTGCCAGCCGGAAGCCCACCCCTGGCAGATCTGCAGGCACGCACTTGCGTGCGCCTGCAAATCCACTTTAGAGCCGGGCGACGGAGCGGCACGGGGCTGCGCGCTCCGTGCTTTTTAAACACCTCGAAAAAAAGGTTTTTAAAAAACACGCAGCCTGGCTAGTTCCGGCCGCTCCTGAGTGGATTCTGGTGTGGAACTACAAAAAGTAGTCCACGCCAGTCCACTCTATGGTGTAGAAGACCTCTGTTAGAGGTCGCTCTACACCGTTTTAGAAGCCCGCTATGGAAATGGCCTTTGTTATTGCATTATTTACTGCGCTGCTGCAGTCCAACACTAAAAAGTCTGTGTTTCTTCAGTGCTTCTTCAGCATCTTCTCTTTGTTGATGTTGATAAAAATCCTTCCATCTAGATAAAGTATGAAGAGAAAATGGGAGCAAGGTGGGTGTACAAAAACATTGTAAAAAGGAGCTTTTTTGTTAGAGGCTTTGTTAACTGAGATATGCCTGTATTTCTGGCTGACATGGAGCCAAAAGGAAGTTCCTTTGATTTTTGAAGTCTAATAAAGTCTGTCTGTTTACCTGAGTGGACTTTAGGACAGATTTTAAGAGGATGAGTATGGACTTGATGGGACAAGGGCTTATGGCCTGGATCCCGGTTTTCCTTCTGTGAACAGAACAAAATTCATGTACACTTAAGAGGGCTTTCCCTCCTCTCTGGTGCATCTAGAGACCTTTGGATGTCCCACCAATATCTCCTCCATGGAATAGAAGGACCCTCCCCATCGTCCTGGAAAAAGGCTCAGAGTGTTGTCCATGAAAATTTCCCCTTACATGAGTGAAGGAGCAGGTTGAGATTCAAGTCTATATTGATAGGCAGTACGGGGAAAGGACCAGAACTCCGTAGCAGAGCACATTTTTTCCTAAAGTTCTAATTCAGCTCTCTGAGGAATGTCTTTCAACGTGTGGGCCAAATTCATTTTTAGAGAGGTTCTCAGGATCTGTGTTCCAGTGGTACATGGAACCAAAGGCAAAAGGGTGGGAGAACACATTTTAGTTTAAACCTCATACTTGCAGTAACTAAGCCTTAGGGGACACATTTCAGTCTTTTAGAATAGGGAAAAATTACACAAAATCTGAGAACCACCCAATGATAGTGTCATGGGGGAGATGGATTGGTCAACAGGGGAACTCCAGAGAGAAGGATATGACACCCAGCTGAGCTGTATTTAGCTCAAAGTCAGAAGTTTCTATCCCTTACAATATGATGTATATATGAGGAAGAGGAAGAGAAAGTATGAACACAATTTAGAAATATTATTAGAATTACCCTATGATTTCACAGAAGCATAGAACTGTACATTGGATTTGCCAGTGTACTCTGGATTTACCAATGTCCAATTATGTGTGGACATTGCCTAGCGAATTCTTAGAAGGAAAATAAGTAATATTCTCTATAGTTAGGGAAGAAGAGTTCTGTGCCTTACCTTGCTCCCTTTTTTCAGTGATGTACAAAAGCATCATCATCATCATCATCATCACCATCATCTATAAGTGGAGGAGGGCCTGAATGATCCAACTTCTTCTTACCTGTTTTCTCTCTCTCACTGGTCTGTGTGGGATTCTCCTTTCACTCACCTCTTGCCATCCTACCTCTCCCAGGAGGACACACATTACTGCACACAATGCATGAACTGAGATTTGCTTTCTGATTGAAAATATGTATGCATAATATGAATGTGGAAGGTTTCTTAAGTGCCTGATATTAAGATAACATTCTAACTGTAAAATCAAGAGCTATAGCTGGTATTTCCAAAACGAATAGGAACTTTGGACTTCCTCCTGTTCTAGAAGGATGCACGAGCAGTTCCATCATATTTTACCAACCATAGATGCCATTCCTTTATAACGCCTAACCTGTAGTGCCCCCTAGTGTTATCTCTATGGTGTTGAGAAGCTCATTTCTCTTCTGTTAAAACAACAGAGAGACCTACAGATCTTTTTTAAAAATCTTTTAAGGATCTTTTTTAAAAAGATCTGATACATGTGTCAGCATGAGCTTTCTTAGACAATAGCCACTTCATCAGATGCATAAAGCATGATCCAGAATTTCAGGTATATATATCTACAGTTCCACATTCAGGTATGAGATTGCAGAAAGTGAGGTCAGAAGGAAATTAAATACAGAAACTACTGACAATAACAATTACCTTATTAACACTAGCCATTCACAAAATTCTTGTTGATATCATAAATATCTTGGCACTAAAATATCATGTAACTCATGCAGCCTACTAAAAAAATCTATTATTCCAAGCTGGTGATAGATTCAAACATCCACATGAATTGTAACTCAGGAGTCTCCTGCTCTCAGCAACATTTGATGTTTCTTCACAATCATGACCTTAAGGTGAGCAACAGATTGATGTGTTTTCCTACTGGCTTTTGAATATTGATATCTCTGATGTCAGATTTTGGTCGATTCAGTCTTTGGTGTAGGGAACGTTTCCCCTATGTAGCATGTTTGTCCTATGTAGCATGCAGAAAGCTACATGGCATATACCATGTTGGAAGATCACCATCTTCTATTTTGCTCTAGGTTCTGTAATTCCTTGGAGACAAAGCCAGTAAAGATGGGGAGCTCAAAGGTGGAAAATGACAGGACACTGGTAGATGTGCTAAACAAACAGGAAGACAACTCGGTAAGGAGGAGGGTAGAAATGTTCAATAATGTGAACCAGGACAAGAAGGAAACGGTGAGTGTCAAGAAGTTAGAAAAGAAAGCTACTGAACAGAAAGTGAAGTCCTCTTCAGACCCAGCCCAAGAGCAGAAATTTCCAATAGTGAAAAAATATCGAGGACAGATTAAGCATAAAGATGCTATTGAAGAAAAGCAGCAAAACTTGGCTCAGGAAAAAAGGGGGACAAAATTGGAAGTGCATAAAAACTTGGATAAAGGGGAAGACACAATGTTGGAGAAACGTGGAAACTTGGATCAGGAAGAGAAGGAATGTCAAAAAGGCAAGAATGAGGTATTTATAGAGGAGCAGAAAACTTTGAATTCACATGTGTCTCCACAACTAGCTTCAGTGCAGAATGAAGTGGCTACAAAACCGCCTCAGCGAGCTTCCTGGGAGCGTAAGAGCATCAGCCGGCTTGAGGTGAAAATTCAACCGAGAGTGAGGAATTCCACTGAAGCTTCTGTAGCTACCCCTGCCTCTGGGTCACAGGTACTCAATTTTGGTATTAGTTTTGGTATTAGAGGGGAGAAGGGTGCTGAGAGACACCCCCCCCAAAAAAACAATACATGTTCAGACAAACATGGGGTATGATGGGGCAAACTTGGGATAAGATGAATAGAAGAGGTGGAATTATGGTCTGTTTCAGTCTTCAGAGATGGCAGCATCTCTCAGCTATGGAAGCAGAGTTGCCTTTAGTAGGGAAGAGCAGAGTAGCTCAGGGGGAAATCAGCCTTTTGTTTTTTGGGGGGGCTGTAAATCCACAGTTCCCCAGCAATACCGATCAGTGTCTTTCAGGCATTGCAAACCAAACAGGTGGAGACAAAGATCCTGCTGTTTGACAATCAATATTGCTCGATGACTTTCCTCAGTAAATATTATGCCCTACCTTTTCCCTACACTGGCTGCTGTCCCCTTGATCAGTGCAAGACCCCCATCCATCTTTTCCTCAATTCATTTCCTGCTTATGAAGAGGTAAAAGTGTCTCTTGGGAAAAAGAATGGGGGAAATTGAAAATCAACTGAGTGTCAGGAAAGAAGAAACAAGGAGAACAAACATGGCCAAGTGCCACTATGTAGAATACACTACTTTCACAATCTCTCACTCTTTTGCTACTTCTGTTGCTTTGGCAGGTGCAGAGTTTCCCCAATCAGCTTTTAAAATATCCTGCATTTTATGTGTATTTGTTATCACGATTTCTTGTCCTTCCACTACCACACAGTATTTAACTCCAGTATCTGAAGGCAGTCATAGCGCCGTTCTGCACTTTCACCATGTTGAAACATTCCCATTTCAACATTTGATTCACTATGTCCAAAACCCACTTTCTTCTGCTGTTTTTTATTGCATTCCCTTCTTTAAGTGGATCATATCCATAGTGGTGGGGATCACAGATGCAGTGAGATGTGAGTTATGTGGGCACTGCCATGCCATTGTGCTATCATCCCATCATGTCATCACTTTATTAGAGTAAATCAGAGTAAATTGTTCCTGTTAGAGCACTGGAAATTACAATGTTGAATGGTCCACCAAAATGGCCCACATTCTTTTTTTGTGCATTGGCCATCCTAGATATAATTTGTATAAACACTCAGAATTAAAACAGTTTAACTAGGCAGGACTTGCCAGATACCTAGTGCATCCCAATATGTTTTTATTCAGAACTAAGTCCTTTTGAACTTCTGGAATTCACCTGTGAATAAACTATATAGAACTGTGGTCTAGGAGTTCTTGACACTATTAATGTGCATATTACATTGTTGGAATATATTTCACACTATACAGTTATAGCACTTTAATTCCAATTTAACCTCCATGGCTGTATCCTGTGAAATCCTGGGGTTTGTAGTTTGGCAAAGCACAAGAGCTTTCTGGCAGAGAATTCTAAATGCCTCTCCTCACATTGCAAATCCCAGGATTCCACAGTGTGGAATGATGACAGTGAAAGTAGTATCAAAGTGCTATAAATGTATTGTGAGAAACAGCCTTTATTCCCCCAGGCACTTATCTCAATCCTGCCCTATTGTTTCCTAATGCATATTTGTCTTCTAGGCCACAGAAAGAAATATTCCAAAACTGGATAATAAGATTGCATGCTCTGCCTCTGGTGAAGATAGATCTGAGGTTCCCTTATTAGGCTCTCGGCCAGTGATTACCTATAGCAGCTCATTCAAACGGATCAGTCCAAGGACAATCTCGTTCCGGGTAAGCATTAACTGTCAAAGTAGGAAAAGATCTTTAATTTGCAAAGGACATAATCTGTTCAAACAGTATTCATGTGAAGGGGCTCTATGCATAGAAGAGGCCATGGATGTTGAACATGAAAATTTGCATAGGTGGAGGTTGCTGTTGTATCCACTTCTACATTATTAGGAACCTTGGACAGTCACATTTTCCACTGCATAGAAGCCTACACAGATACAGTGGAATGGGCATGGGCTTCTGAAATGCAGATGTGGATACTGGGGGAACAAGGCTATGAAGAGACAGTGAGAACAATGTATGATGGAGGACTTGGATCTTCTCAAGTTAGAGAAATGGTGTGTTTGTATGTGCCAGCTGACTTATGGTGGCTCCTTCCATTTCATAGGATTTTCTTAGGCAAGGAATACTCAGAGGTGATTTTGCCAGTCCCTTCTTCTGAAATATACCCCACAGCACTTGGGATTTGTTTGCAGTCTTGCATCCAAGTACTAACCAGGGTTGACCCCACTTAGCTTCCACAACTAGACAAGATCAAGTGCCTTTAGGGCATTTAGGCACAACTGGAGGTTTCCTCAGTCCATTCTGAGTAAATTCTGCTCCTTTTAGACATCTTTCAAACCTATTTACAAAGACTGCATTTCAGAAAGGCAAAGATTTCCAGTACAGATCTGCTTCTACCTTTCTTCTGTGACTGGGCTTTGTTATCCCACAATATAATCCTTCCTTTTGTCCTACCATCAGCAATCAGCAATGAACTCAGATGATGTTAGTTCTTTTGAAGATGCAAGTTATCTGAAATAAAACTGTTCAGACTCATAACTCAAGTAGGAGATAACAGCTACTTTTAAGAATTTGGATTTAGCTAATTTTCATATTGTAGCTGTTTTAATGATTATGCAATAAGGCATGTAGTTGATGATAGAATTACCTACCAGGATGTATACAGGCTGAATATGTCATTGTTCAAGCTTCAAGAATCCAGAAATTTTCTACAGAAAATTTGTAGAATTCTGTGACTTCTGTAATTCTTAGATTCTTCTTTAGATTGGAGCCATCTACTTTCATATGCTTCACATATCGTCTTTAAATAGATATTCTCTTTTTGCTTTTACAATTCCTTAAAACAATAATATTCAAGACGTCATTTGGTTGCTTTACTACATTTTTTGTTACTTTTCATCCTATTTCTGTGTTCCTCGAAATTTGTACAAGTTTTTGAGTCCCAGCCTGCAAATATTATGACAAGAAAATGTGATTTGTACTTTTTAATCTACCTAAAAACCCCAAAACAAAACATAACAAACAAAAGCCCCTAATGCAGTATATATTCAAGCTATACAAACTGTATTAAAAAGTGGTGCTCAGTATGAATACAGTAGCCAGAGGGAAAAAAAACCAACAAGGTTCCTGTGTCTTTAAGAGTTAAGCAGAAGAGGGTATTTCAGCACAGATGCAGCTTGCATGATAAGAGGCCTGGAAAGTGGGAGGGTACCTGGCTGAGGACCACTCAAACCTAGTGGTGCCTCCAACTAGAGCCCCTCTTTAACATTCGCCAGTGAGAGCAAAACCTCCACTGGGATGGTCAGACAAGAATGCCTGCCGTTACAGTCAAGGGAATTTGATAAAGTCGGAGAGAAACAGTCTGCATTGTCTTCCTTGCTGTGCCTTTGGAGCAGAGCTTTTGATATGGAGGGAACAGCTGAGCTGACAGCTAATAGGTGGAATGAGAAAGAGAAGACAAAGTTGAGGGTAAGAGGAAAGAGTCTAAGTCCTGAACAATGAGGTTTGGGGTTTTCTATTCTTCCGTAGTATTCATGAATGATACCCTTTTGGTACAGTTTGGTGAGACACCTGGACAGGTTATGAGACCCCTTGAGGGCAGATCAAAGTTTATCAAGGGTTTGTGGTTATTTTACCTGGTTGAAGGTGTCCATACTTAATCCGTACCAGAAAAGTATCTTCTGGCCGTGGATCACCCCTACGTACAAAATTTTTCCCTTCTAACAGAGATATCAAGTTTCTCATCCCAGTTTCCTGTGCTTCTAGGTGGTCTCCAGGAAGGACAAACAGGATGATGCATTAAGCAGAAGGTAATATATTGTTTTTAGGGTGGTGATGTTGTTTTGATTGGTGTTTGAATATGTATAATTTATCATGCTTTTATTGGAACCCTTTGAATTACATTGGAAGCCAGCAGGAATCCCAACCCTGGAAGAAAGGTGGAATATAAATCAAATCAATGGATAATAAATTGATAATAGCACATCTTTCATGCCTGTTTGAGGCTCCTTGGCTCATAGTATTTGTTTATGTATGTATATATGTTTGTATTCATTCATTCATTCATTCATTCATTCATTCATTCATGGACATTTCAGATATTTTATGACAATTGTTGGAATTCTGTGTTGAAAATGCTAGATGCATAGAGGGAACACTTCAGAGAAGAAGTCTTTTCTGGGTCTGTTGACCCTCTGTTGGCCTGAAGCAAGCCAATTCACCTTTTCAGTGTCCTTGCTTGCTTTATGTTGTGTAAGGAGAAGATGAGTTCTGAATTGCATTGACAGTAAAAAATGTATGATTGTTTGTGAGGGGAGGGAAAATATTTTGCCTTTTTTCAGCTTCTAGATTTGTAATTACCTGAATTATTTCAATTCCTTAAATGCATTTTAACAGTATGGGGGGGGGGGGGGAATCTATTTTAAAGGTGCAGTTCTCACATTAGCCACAGGAGGCAGCATGTACTGCAAAATGTATTGCAAACTTTATCTTGCTGTAATGCCGCAGAAGAAACACAGAACAAATAGTGCTGGTGATTTGAATCACCTCTGATCCTAATAAAGGTTGTAAATGTTTAACTTACATAAAACCTCTCACCCTCACTGGAAAACAGAAACAAAAGCAGAGAAGGGCAACAAATGGCTGTTCTGTTCTGTTTTTCTTTCAGCATTAAGGTAGCTTTGGTAGCTTATTTTTTAATCGGCAAAAACAGACAGTAGTTCATCTGCCAGTAATACAAAGACAATGATTTGGAATCAGTTAATATCTGGGAATGAAGTCTCTTTGTGGAATGGACTATTCAAAATCCAGCCAGGGTTTCAAAACGACTATGGCTCAGCCAAAGTTGGATAATGTTGGTTTCAATCTGAGGCTTAAGTATGCACTCACCTCCTCCATTTAAAACCAAGAGGATTCAGATGTGCTTAACTGTGGGAGGGCACCCATCGTGTCTGTGTTTCAGTTCTGCATTTGTCCTGCACAGTCATTCTGTGAAAGTGCAACCAAAATATTAAATACTTTTCTGTTCTGTTCTGTTCTCTTTGTCTCTGTCTCTGACTTTAAAAGAAAATTTATACAGTAATATTGACAGATTGAGCAATAGTTCTCAATCAAGGAGGTACTGTATGTTGATGGGCTTCAGCACCTAGAATTCTGGGGCTTCTGAGAGCTGAAGTCCAGCAGCAGCTTGCCTCTTCTTTGGTGAGAACCATTGAATCTTTCCCCCCACCCCCCACACACACATAGAGAGAGAGAGGTCTAAATTTGAAAAGTTTAGGCACTGAACATGGCTAGGTTGCTTGTCAAAATACTAAGCAACTGATAATGTCTTGCCTTTCCAGATGGGGAAACAAAGGCAGAAAAAAATGGGAAGCTGTCAAATATACACATAGAATGAACAGTCTGCAGAATATAAGTATCCTGTGGTCATGAACATATAATTCCTTTATTGCAATAGCTCCACTCCCTACGGGTCTCTTTCTGGCCACATTTCAAAGTGCTGATGATATCTTATAAAGCCCTGTACAGCTCAGGTCGAGGCTCTCTGAAGGATAATACAGTCAGCCCTCCATATTTGCGGCTTTCACTTTTGCAGATTTGATTATTCACGGATTATTTGCTGTCACCTCTGCTGCCTCCCTGTGACATTTTTAATAGGGATACAAGCCTTGTGAGACTGAGAACTGCAAATGAGGCTTGTAAGTCCCTATTAAAAATGGTATTGGGAAGAACTGGAGGTGACAGTAAGTCCCACCAGCCACCCACTTCTGCCTTGTGATAGATTCCTGATGCCTCAAAGGAATCCACAGTGGGTTGAATATGTGAGGATCATACCATTTTTGTGTGTCAAATATGGTTTGGGAGGGCATACAGTTATTCACGTTTTTTTCACTTTCATGGGGGTCCTGTACCCCTAACGCCCCCCCCCCCGTGAATGTGGAGGGATGACTGTATTCTCCTGTATGAGCCTGCTGTATTTTGAAATCTTCTGAGGAGGCCCTTCTCTCTGTCCTACAGCTTCAAAGGAACATTTGGTAGGAATGTGGGAGAGGGCCTTCTTGTCGGCTGCATCCAGGCTCTGGAACTCCCTTCCTAGAGTTAAGACTCATGCCCTCCTTCCTATCCTTCTTCAACCAGTGAATACCTTTTTGTTTTGGCAGGCCTTTGAGAGCGGATCGCTTAGGGGAAAAGAGCCTTTCAGAACTGTTGAATTCTTGTTGTTTTTAATGGCCATGCTTTTAACTGCTTTTAATTCTATTATTAGTTCAACTACATTTTTTTACCTTTGTTTGATGTGATCTTTTAAAACTTTATCTGTTTTAATCTTTCTAAGCTGCTTTGAATCTTGGACTGGTGAAAAAGGTGGGTTAAAAATAAATATCATCCCAATTCACATCCTCAGTGATATAGTGGTAAATGTTAAAATGCAGGCACTCACTGTGGTAGTTTCATTCATTGTGGATGTTGTAAAGATCATTGTTAATCTTGGGACTCCCTCCTCCACCTCCTTTAATGTGTTCACATTTCTTTTTTTTTCTGCCTCTGCTTCCTTAGTGCCAGCATGAGGCTCCCAGCAAGTGCAACTAACCTTGAAGAGAAACTAGAGAAATATACATCTGCTGTGCAGGTAAATAGGTGATATATAGATATGGCCATGGTATCTTTGTAGCATAACATCCACAGAGAAGGGGTGGCCAAACTCAGGGCCTGGGTTCTTTTTTCCCTCACCAGACACCTCTTTTTCTGACGAAAAGTTGAATTGCCTTTCCCTGCCAGTATTTCAGGGGTGAAAATCAGGATACATGTGCACAGGTCTAAGGGTGCTATAATTCAAAGGAGATCTCCCTAAGGAAAGACTTTCATAACTGGCAGGGCTCTCCAATTCCTCTACCTCTTAAAAAGTGTATTTATTCCTTTTGATTGCCTCAACAAGTAATTTGGAATATCACAGAACAGGATATTCTGTTCCAAAACTAGGACAAGCTGCAGCAATTTGCTTTTGTCTGAGCCCATTGGGAAGGGCAAGATTCCAACTCCCCCTCTCCCTCTGCTGACTTGGGTGCAAACTACTTTTGCACATTGAACTCTTTCTGCAACAATTGAAGTAAGCCCAAGATGAAGGAGGTAAGTGGAAAGAGGAGAAAGAACCTGGGACATTCTAAAAGCATATGAGAAGGTGGGACAGCAAAGAATTAACCAGGGTTGTCCCTGCCAAACTGGGACAGTTGGAGGATATGCTTTCCTGGAAGCCACCAAGAGAGGCAATTCACCTTTTAAATAGTATGCAGGCCTCCCCCTTACCCTTACCTTGGTTTGAAAGTGAGATATATGTATCCAAAATGTGGTTCTGGGGAAGTGAGGAGGAAGACGTCCTAATATAATGGAAGGGAGAAATTAATAATTGTAACTTAAAAAAAAACAGCTTTTTGAGGAAATATTTGTCAGTTTCAATCAACCTGACCTCCCTTAGAGGGCTGTTATGAGGTTAAATTGGAGAGGAAGAGAATGGGATATCAATGTAATTAACAAATTAATTAAACAGGTAAATAAAAAGAAAGAATTTGCTTCTGTGGTGGGAATGTAAAGAACATATGCAAATTTTCTCATTCTGTGTGAGAAAGGGTGTCTCAAAACATCAAGGCAATCTATCAAACAACTGTCATTGCCTATAATATGGAAGTGTTTTCTGATTTTGGGACTTTTTAATGACAGTTTTTAAAACTTTTTTTTTCTGCAAAAGACATGGTACTTTTTTTGGTGCAACAAAACCCATTAATGACATTTTTGCAAAAGTATCTCAAAATGTAAAAAATATTTTTTTTTTTAAAAAAAGCAAAACCTCAGAATCTTGCCTAGTAAGAAGAAACATTTGGCATTTTTTGTTCTTGCATGTGGGAATGAAGCAACCAAAGAATGACACCCTTCTTTTCAACAGTCATTCAATAAGAAGATGTTGAAGCTCCTGTACTCACAGTTATAAAATCTTAACTTCTATTGCTTGCTTGTCTTCTTTCCTTTAGAGATCAGGGTCAATTAAATTGCCTCCATCAGCTCGGAGAAATTTCCAGCCGCCTTCAGAGGGTGTGGCCAGCAAGCGAAGCATCTTCGAAGCCAGTGTTCCTAGCCGGACTGAACCTGTCTCCCTTATCAGGAAGGTAAGGTCTCAAAGTAGACAGAACCTTAGAGCTTGAAGGGATTTGGATGCTCACCAGTTGAAACCTATAAAAGATCATGGGGAATGTGTGTTTGGAGGAAGATGCCACCATGAAGCTGCAGGGCAGCCTGTCACAAACCTATTAAGTTGCTTGAACCTGTCTAGCAACTTTAAATTTTGAAGGAAAATATCCCATGGAAGTCTATAAAACTTCCAGACTGTAATAGCACCATATCAAGACACATAGTATTATTCATAAATACATATGTGCACACATATATATTATACCTACATAGTATCTTCCTAGTGTACATAGTTATAATACCGTATAAGCAGTAACTCTGAGGGGATTTTGGTTGGGAAAGGTTTTGATAAACTTGGAAAAGCTTTTGGATAGCTTAAAATGATGGTGGGTGACTTGTGGTACTCCAGGTGGTATTGGACTGCAATGCCCATGCTCCCTACCCAGCCAAGCCTAGGCTTGGGACCTTGATACTTGTGAGGGAACACCTTTCTCTATATATGGCTGCCCAAAGATTAAGATATGCTGAGGAAGAGGGATTCTTCTGTGTCCTACTGGTCAAGTCAATGCACTGTGTGATGATGTGGGAGAGGGCTTTTTCAGCTGTGGAATGACCTCCGTTGGAGGCCTCAATGGCACCAATGCTAGCTTCATTTAGGCACCAGGTAAACACATGGCTGTTTATTAAAGACATTGGGGCTGAAGTGATTCCCTCTAACATGATTATGGACATGGTTCTTAAAATGGCTTAACCTTTCTAACTATGCTACTCTGAGCAATTCTGATATAGGGCATGACATAAATATTCCAGGAAAGATAACATCTGAAGAGTTAAAGTTTGCCAAACCCATTCTGACCTATCCAAAACTTTCTCAGTGCTTGCTGAAGCCTTTCCCACAGCTATTGGCTCACTTGCATGATTGCTCTGGTTGCTTACCCCTGGTTTAATGGAATGGGAATCCTAACAATCAGCAATGGCAAGGCTTCAGCCCTATTCAGCTGAGTAAACCTAAGCACATGGAGAGAAGGGCATGTAAGCCCTGCATCTTATGCCTTTGGTTCCATCATTATCCATCCATGGTGGCTAATTTTCTGAGGAAAAGAGCCCTCTCTGTTTGTGGAAGTTCTCCACATGATCTGGAATTGTGCAAAAGTCTGGATCATGTCAAGAGCCTCTATGCCAGGAGTGGACTTATAATGTCTTGTAAGGTATTGTTGGACTGCAAGTCCTATCAGCCCTAGCCAGCACAGCCAATAGCGAGGTATGCTGGGAGCTGCAGTCCAAAAACATCTGGAGAGCCACATTTTGCCCTTCCCTGCTCTCTGGCATAGATCCTAGAGATAAAAAGAGGGTGTTCTTTTTAGAAAGGCTCCTTCTGTATGTGAAAGGTGATGGAACTGATGGCTGGTCCACTTGTGTGTTTTTATGCTATCTGATTTCATATCATTTGACCAGAGCTGTTGTGTTCTTTCCATGTGCTGGGGGCTAGACTCTAGAGCAGATGTGGGTTCTGAGCCCTATTTTGAGGTTTCTAGAGCTCTTTAGGACCCCCTCTCAAGTCAACCCTCCCAATTTTTGAAAAGGTTTTCCAGCCCAAAGCACTCAAATTCCCTTTGCCCTGCACTATCTCCCCTGACCCCTAAAACAAAAAAAATTGGTCAAAAGTGATGTTACATCATTTCTGGATGCACCAGGAGTGACTCTGCAGCCCATGGGAAAGAGGAATGGGTTGGGGGGATGGCCACCACATGCTCCCTTCAGTAGCCACTTCTGTTCTAGAGTATCTCTCCTCTTCAATCCCTTCTGTTCCTCTCTTCCAGCAGGACAGACATTGACTGCTATCACTCCTATCTTTTTAGCTTACAATTAAGCTTGTATCTCAGCTATCTTTTTCTTCCTACACAAGCTAATTACCTGTTTCTACAGGCAGGCCTAGTAATGAATTTCCCCCTTTCTGTTGTTCTGAAGATGCCTGCCCCTCCCTCTCCACTCCTCAGGCATTTCTTCTCACTTGTTGGTAGTGAGTGTTGTGTTTCCTAGCCAATACTTCACCATCAGCATTGTATCCCACACTTTCTCTGCCTCACCTTGGAACCCTTCAGGTTTGCTTCAAGCTGGTATGGCACTAACATAGCACATTAAACACAAAGCATTCAACTTACACTAAGCTCATTTCTGGAGCTCTGGCAGTTGTGACCTGATTTCTGAGACATTATAGCAGATTGGCTGAAGGCTAGGGAAGTCCTGCAGACTGGCAGGTAAGATCTAGACTGTTTTCCCATCAGCTTCAGACTTTTTGCTAAGGGTCAAACTAGTTGTGGCCTGGGAGATTCATAATAGAATTTTGCTCTTTTTGAAACAGTGTTCAGGGTCACTTCTGCTTCTCTCCTTGGCTCTGCCACCCAACCTGTCTCAACATGTGATAACTGAAGATGTGGTCTGTGCCATCCACAGAGTGGTCACACACTCTAGAAAAAGGATGGAAAAAGTATAGCTTCTGGGCTACATACAGTCAGATGCCATTTTAATGCCCCCCATAATCCCACATTTTTTTTCAAAAAATATTTCTGTGCAATTTTTGTTCCCAAATACTTACTGGATGGTGTGGGGGAAAGAATTTTTGCCACATTTTTGCCCCCTATCACTTTCTGTTGAAAGAAAAGGCATCTACTTGGCCGAACACAGCCTAGAGAGCACCAAAAAATGTTGTGAAACTCCCTTCCTTTATTCCTGGGAACACTGAGGGCAATAAATAAATAAATAAATAAATATTTAAAAAATTCAACGTTCTTTTCAGCAGCCACAGCCCACAATAATTGTCTACCCTTGCTTTAGAAGGAAAATTATTTTCCAGAAGAATGGGGGGAGGCAAGACGGCTTAATGGATACAACATTTCCTAAAACCATGTGGTTCTTTTTCAAGTGCAAGAGAGCTTTCTGTTTCACTTGTGTGGCCATACTGCAGAGTTGGTAATGGTGAATTGAAAGATTTTTGCTTTTTTTTTTTTGTCTGTCATCTCTGAAAAGTTTGATTTTTTTTTTTTAAAGAACACCCTGACACACTGGTGCTAGGATGCTCCATCAAGAAAGATATGCTGTGTTTCCACTCAGCAGTTTTTGGCATGATTTGCTTCCACTCTGTAGCTTTATGGTCTGTATTTGCTTGTGATTTAGGAGAGTTTGAAAATCCCCGGAGGAGTCACATCTCGCATCAATCTCTGGATCAGTCGAATTCAGGAGCCCAGCAAGGATGAAGCAACCAAGGTATGAAAAGTACTGACCCATCACTCTAAAGCACTTGGATTTTTCACTACCTTAAGGCAAATTGCTTGCAAATAGCTGCTCTTATTGCTTCCTCTAAAATGTAATTTTAAATCTAAATTTAAGATACAGAAGCTAGCTCAGTTTTCCATTGGTTGATTTGTATAGTACAATCTAACTCTGTATTCCAATCAATTCTAATTTTATTAACATCAAATTTAGTAATTTCCAACACACATTTATAAACTTGACTTGATGTTTTCATTGTTTCTGAGAATATAATTAATGTTTCCAGTACAAGTGGCAGTAGTATACAAGGCTGACAGTCTGTATATAGACACCAAAAGGTGCTGCAGTTTTAGATATTGCCATAGTCCACACAGGGGTAACTGCTAAGTAGATTTCAGTGCTGAAAATGGAAAGAATTCTTGATCTGGGCATATGGCATATAAATCCTACATATCTTTCATGTGAAGGACTGTCTCATAATTTCCCATTTAGCATGATCACAGGGATTGCAATTGACAAGAAACCATATGCCAAGCCTTCCTGGCAGCAGAGATCACAAGAATCACCATCACTTTCTTCCTTTAATGAATAGAACCTAAGGCAGTCCATCCGAGGAGAAGTTCCAAATAAGTTGATTCTAAGATCACCCAAGGAAAAGTAAATTGGGCCATACTTTATGAACCAGGAGATATGCTTTGTCATACAAACTCAAATCTTGAAAATTAATCCCCATTCCAAAAGTGACGGTTGCATCCTTCTGAGTGCAAAACAGGCCTGTGAAGATCCCTGTCAAAATGTCTTAAGTATGACATTGATTTTCGGAAAATACAGCCAAGGAATGTCTAGTGAGATATCTCCAGGAATGTACAGTATCCGTGGATCATTCATCCTGAATATATTAACCTTACTCCAAATACTTACTTTAAGTGAGTGTACTCATTGTATCCCTGTGAGTCATGCAGGCAGATTTAATTTGATGATCTGAATAGTATCCTGAGAAACCAACACACGTAATTATCTGATTACTTCTGGACATCAGTGAAATTGTCAGTTGGCAAACAACTGAAAAAAGAATGTAGTAGAGAGGTCATGGGGCTGCACGGATGAGTCTCACTCCCACTGCTGATGCACGAGTACTCACTGAAGCCCATGATGGAAATGCTTCTACGTCATCCACATAGCCAGGATGGAGAAAGGCTCAAGATAATTACTGATGTATGTAAATGAAGAGATCTGCACACATACATGTATACATGCTGAGTCTTTTCCACACCAGCTGAGTGTTTGAACAGTAGAAAAGCACATGCTAGGACAAACATACATTTTCACTAATGGAGGAAGCATCCCTTCTGAAAATGCTCTAAGTTAGTATACGTATTGTCAAGTTTGACCCCCCATGCCCTTTTGAGATTTGATGATTTGTCATCCTGCAGGACACTCGGAGAATTGAGAACACCATGCAGCAGAGTCAGTTGGGGAAACGGTCTGATGATTCCTGAAGGAAAACCACGGTAAGAGCAAAAGGAAGTCAGCCAGAACATGAAATTATTTGCCTACCTTGGAAAGAGTGACACACTGCTTTGGACAGAAAACAAATTCAGTTTTTCATCTATTGGAGGAATTACTAAAGAAGCCTGTGTTTTTATATGGTATTGTGCATATGAAATGATTTTATTTAGGCCCCAAGATCAGGCTGATACTGAGCTTTGAGCATTCAAATACACAGTCCAGTTCAACATTCTTTTTCACCTATGGAAAACTGTGCACTACCCTAATGCTTACCTTGTATCTTTCAGATATAACTGTACAAGCTGCTCTGGGGACGACTTATCTCCATTTAAATCAATGGCCTGGACCACTTGAAATTCTTCTGCATCCCTTGGTTTCAGACTGTTCCCTTTTACAAGGCTGTTTGGGGAAAAAATATCTATCCATCAACCTGCCTATGGTGCCTTTTCAGGATGGGGTTACTCAGTTATCTTTCTTTTTTTTAGAAAAAAAAAGTTGCTTCTGATTGGTGGATGGGAAAGTTGACACATATGAAATAGAAAGGTATATTTCCATAATATTCTTATGTCCTTTTCTAAGTCTGCATCTCCTAGCACCAAATATCAAACCCTTAAGTTCTACCAGCAGCCTTGAAAGTATGAAATACATATGGTCCCTTCACTGGGTCATGCTTCAACTGTGCCTCTGCCATAATAAGTCCATCATGGAGTTCTTGTACCTCTTAGTAGCAGTTACTTACTGTACAAACCAGATGTTTTGTCTGCCAAGTGATGACATACATAGTGATGTGTTATTGGCTATTTAAAGAAGTCACGAGGATGAAGGAGGCCAGTTTGAAGGGAGAAAATATAACACATGAGGGTTGTGAAGAGGTTCACAAGAACTTGCTGCTATCTAAATAATGGGGGTGGGGTGCTGGACTATTAAGGGTGAGTAGGGGCAAGAGGGGAGCAGGCTGCATTAACAGTTTACTCTTTGCAGCAACCCCACATGGAAAAATAATGTTTAACAGGCACCCTGAAAAACTGCCAAGGGGTGGGGATGTGTTAAAGTAGTAATGATTACTTTTTTCCAAAATGCACCTTCCTGTTTCAGCTCAGTCTAAGGCCATTTCCATACCAGACTTCTGAAACGGTGTAGAGCGACCTCTCACTGAGGTCTTCTACACTGTAGAGTGGACTGGCGTGGACTACTTTTTGTAGTTCCACACCAGAATCCACTCAGGAGTGGCCGGAACTAGCCGAGCTGCATGTTTTTTAAAAACCTCTTTTTCGAGGTTTTTAAAAAGCACGGAGCACGCAGCTCCGTGCTGCTCCATCGCCCGGCTCCAAAGTGGATTTGCAGGCGTGCGCAAGTGCGTGCCTGCAGATCTGCCGGGGGCGGGCTTCCGGCTGGCGAGCTTCTCCGGTTGGTGGAGAGCCTCCACCGACCGGAAGCTGCCATCTGGGACGCCGGAGGAGTGTGGAGCAGCGAGCTTGCGCTGCTCCGTGTGGCAACGGACTTACCCGGCTGCGGGTAAGCTCCGTTTTAGCGTGTTTTCGCCCGTCCCCCCCCCCACATGTGAAAAGGGCCTACATTGTAGCTGACATTCACTGAAGTGAGTGGAATTGTTCTGCTGGCTCTCAAATCTCATAAAAAAATAGGACTTACTGCACAAGTCTATGTATCTCTGCTTAGAAGCAAGTTCCATATTGAGTTCAATAGGATTTACTCACAGGTAGGTGCATAAAGGATCACAGCCTAATTTTAGCTGGACTGAGGCCATGTGTTCTTCTGTGAACTCTGCCTGTAACAGCATAATTCAGTGGTTTAAAAGTCAAGCCAATAATGAGCACATTATTTAGTGTATATGGCTAGAAACAACTAACGGTAGGTTCAGTGATCAGGGTGAATTTGGTTCTTACTGTATTTCATAATAAATATCACTTCTGTTCAAGTACTTCTTGTCTCTGACTGTCTTTTAGTTTCTTTATTTGGGTTGTGGAGATCATAACCATAACCTTGCTGGATTAAATTCAGGTCCAGCTAACCTAGTTCTATGCTTCCAGCACTAATTTGCCCAGGAATAAGAAGCAAAAGGTGCTCCAGATGTTCTTGGGCATTCCTCAACATTGGTTATGCTGGTTAGGGCTGATACAAGTTATCATTCAACTCTGGAGGGCCCTCCTTCCGTACCTCTAGGCTAGCCAAATGCATCCAGGGGGAGCGCAAATAAAGCAAAATGTTACTTGGTCCCAGCATCTAGTATCCAGATTTATATTATTTCCCAAAATGGTTGTCCAGATTTTTGGTATACTGAATGTACCTTTAAGGAGCTTGTAATGGAACAGCCCAGTTTTCCCCCTCATACTTGGCTTAGTCTCATGCTGGCAGGATAATTCTACAGAACTGAAGTTTGCAAAAGTAATATACCAAACTCCAAAGGCAGCAGCAGGAAAAATGGGATCCTACTGATTGCAAATTGACCTTTATTTTCTTCATGTATATATACCACTTGCCTTGCTTTCGTGAGAACAGATCCTTGGAGGAGGCATTTCATGAGTCTCACAAGAATGAATACAATGGCTAGCCAAAGGCAAAATTCCCACAAGCACCTCTTCCCTGGAGAAACATTACAAACAGAATAACCCTTTGGCAGTCCTCTCATAATGCTCTAAATCAGCTGCCTCATTCTGCCTAATCATAATGTCAGCCAGATTGCTCCTAGTCAACCACATACAATTTACATTTACCCTGGAGTGTTCTTATACTCTTACTATGACTAATGGTATGCTTGTTCCAGACCTCTTAGCAAACAATTTTCAGTCTATATGGGTTGGCTGATCATGGTGGGGTGATATAAATGAAGGGAAAGTATTCCTCTCTGTTAATTGTATAGGGGTCTTTTCACACAACACAGTTAATGTGTTATGATTCTAATTTAACTAACCTGGCAACATCTCATGGAATCCTGGGATTTGCAGTTTACAGAGGTGTACTTAGAATTCTCTGCCAAAGAATTCTAGTGCCTCCACAAACTACAAACCCCAGGATGCCATAGGATGCAGTCATGGCAGTTAAAATAGTATCAAAGTGCTATAATTGTGTTGTGTGAAAGGGCCCTAAGATGCTGCAAAGATATCCCATTAATTATTTTGCCCATTACCCAACACACTTTACTGCAAAACACTGCTTCCAAAAGATGCATATATATGGAAGATGCCGATGTAAAACCAGTCTTCCTCAGAGTGGAGAAAGAGGATAGATGTTTTCCATCAATTAATCATGAGACAATTCATGCATATCTGTATCCTGTGTATATGGAACTTATGCCTGTTCTTCCAGTGGCTACACAGTACAATGACAACTTACATGTCTCCCCCCACCCTCCGGAACAGGCAGTGAACATTTCTACTCATATTCGGGTAGTTCATGCAGGTGTGCTGCTCTGAAGCTCTGTCACATCATACTCATTTTTTATTTATGTATTTATTCTTAAAATATAATTTTTATTGAGTTTCCACATAAAGTCTACATATACATGGATTTGTGCTCTCTGGATATGTTGGACATTAACTCCTGTCACGTCATGTCAACAAGGCTGTTTACTGGCTATGCTGGCTTGAGATAATGAATGCTGACGTCCAGTATATCTGGTGGGTTGGGGAAGGCTAACTTAGAATATACTTCGGAAGATGTAACTTTACAATACTGAGGGGATTCTTAGCAGAAAAATCTGTGTGAAAATTGTTTTGAAGGTAGGAAATTTGAGAAATACTACTAAATGTCCAACAAGCCATTAAAGATGGGGGTTGGAGGAACATGTACTAAAATATTTTATCAGCTGAACAGCTGTACTCTCAGTAAGCATGTACACTTTAAAGATAAGACAACTCAGGAAGACTAATGTGGGAATTTAGACATGAGTTTAAGCCTGTATAGTTATGTCCTTTGCAGAAGTGAACTTAAAGAGAGGAAGATGGGAGTACATTAGCTAATGAGGGCTAGCCCTACCATTAGGCAAGCTGAAGTACAGTAGTTACGACAGGTTTCAAATCGTGGAAAGTACCAGCTAGATGTTGAAAGAGATAGAGATGTTTCCAGGTAGCTCACTTTGTACCCCTTAAGCTAACCACTCACTTTCAGGTACAGTAGAGGATGCTATCTATCCTTCCCATCATGAGTATTAAAAGAAAAAAATCAGTGGTCATTCCAGTCAGCTTTTTCTGCTTGAAGTGCGTATGGGGTGGGGGTTGTACAACGTTGGCCTTTGACTGAGACAGCAAAATATCTTTGGACAACCCTCACAAATCTTGTGAGGAAGACTGATCCAGACCATATGGATTGGTTCAAAACTCAGGTTTCAGGATTTCTTCTCCTATCTTGTTTTACTTTGTCTTGTTTTTAAAATATCACTTGCTACGTGGTTCTATGACAGCCAGCATGATGGGATATTAGATTAGAACCCTGGAGACCAGAGCTCAAATACCTGCTTGACCTTGGAAATCTACTGAGTGACCTTGGGCAAGGCACATTCTCTCAGCCTCAGAGGCAAAGGCAACCCCCCTCTGAAAAAATCTTGCCAAGAAGACTCTGCGATATTCACCTTAGGGTCATCATAGGCCAAAAATGACTTGAAAGCACACGACGACAACAACCTAACTTTGTGCTGTTGTCTTGACCCATTTCCCAAAGCAGCTGGGTAGGCAGCAGGGGGCCAGTAAGGAGCCAGATTAAGGGATTGGGGTGGGTGGGAGGGCAGGCAGGGATAATAAAGCCACGTGTTGGGCATCATTTGCTGGCCTTCTAGATTACAACCCAGAGCCCTCTCAGGGCAAAAGCATTCCAGATCAGAGTTCCAGGCCACTTGAGAGTGACAGGTGGCTGGCTTGTGTCAGACTCTTGGGCACTTGGCTATCTTGGGTTTAAAATAGCAATTCTCTGAGGCCATACAATAGCAAGGGCTTATATGGGGCTCTGAGGAAGGGAAGAAGCCGAATTGCACAAGAGGTTTCGGCTGACACTGCCAAAATAGCAGCAAAGCTTAGCATTCCAAGCCATTCCCAGCTGGCATTCTTCCAATCAGGCATCTAGTCTGGGAAGGGGGAGTGGGTGGGCTGGGGTGGAGGGATCTTGTTAAAGCCTCACTCTTTCAAGTTGCCTTTCTCAGACCCTCCACTCGTTTCCACCGGAAGGACTTTCACCTGTTCTCTGCACAAGAGGTAAGCTTCCAACCTTAAATTGCCTTCCTCATGCTTAGGCTTTCTTTGGAATATGCTATAGCTGGAAAGAATCTATAGCAAGTCATGGTATAACAGGAACTGGAGGTCATTGTCTTGTATTAGCTGGTCTCCCCAAGTCAGTCCTTAGTGGATACCTTCTTCTAAGCAACAAAAAAACTCTGGTTCTCCTTACTGATTTTAAACCATTGCAAATAAATTAATAAACAAACAAACAAATAAATAAATGAATGATGGTAGGTTAGATTTTGCTCTGTATCAGAATGATGGATTGCTCCCCCCTGAAAATAGCATTAATTTCTTGCAGGGCAGAAGTGCCACTCGATATGCAAAGTTACAGAGTGCGAGACAATACATCCATCATACACAAAATATATAGGGGAGTTCAGGCTATATCAGTGGAACTGCAGCAAACTGTTTGTCTAATGGCACATTTCTATTGCACAAAATGGGGGTGGGGAGAATCCTGATGGGTATTTACGTGACATCAGGACAGCCATTAGGTAGACCGGATTTTGTTTTGTCTTGGTTGAAGACCAGATTATGGAAAACTATCACAATGAAATTTTGTAAACAATTCAGCATACAACTTGAGCAAGGGAAGTTAGCTGCAGAAATGTAAATCCAATATGAATCACCCCCAGTGTTACACAAAGTCCTTTATTTAGGACAAAGCCATGCTAGGAATGCTTCCTCTAATAGCACAAAATTAGGTGTTTTCATTAAGAAGCTTGATGTTCTTACTCTGAGCTTAACTGACATCTTCCAGGTCAATGAAACATTATTGTTCTGAAAAATTCTGAATGGTAGTTTGTGGTTGGCAGGGAGAGGTAGGTGTAGACTCCCTGTTTTGTTTGACTAATGTGTCATGGTTTGAACACCTAAATTTAATTATTTGTGGGGAATAACCTTAAAGTGCTTGTGGTATGTGGGCTTCTAGTACAGTTTGTTCAGAAGTTGGGTCCATAATGGAATCTGGAGTTTTATGAAAACATTTTGCAATAAAGATACACCTGGTTTTCCTGTGGGAAATATTTCCTAATACTAAACATAATGCAAAGGAGTAAGTTCTGCAAGCACAAAGGAAACTACATCTAAGTAAACATGCATAGGATTGCACTGCCTAATCTATGTTGGATTTCTTTCTTAGTACTTAACAATAATTTATGACAGGAAACAACATGTGTGGGCAACCTGGGGACCTTGAGATCCCACCAGTCCCAGCCAGCATTGCCTATGATCATGGATGATGACAGTCATTGTCCAACAGATTTTGAGAGCTACAAGGTCCCAACTCTGGGACAGGGTAAGAATAGAGAGTATAAGTATCTTTAGTGTAGAGTTAATGTATAGAGTATCTAACAGCCTGAAATGCCTCAAGAGAGAGGAAGAGAGCATATGTTCATGTAACTTAAAAGAGAAATTAGATGTGATCTAGTCAAGCTGTTGCAATAGCTTACTTAAACAACACAGGTGACATGTGGGTGCACCCAGAGAAGCTGAAACAGCTGAGTACTTGGAGTATTTTCAGTGATAGCAATAGGATAGGATCTTGGGAGCTAAGTTATTCTCACCCAAAAGGCTTGTCTAGTCTTTGGGTTTTGGTCTTTCTAGTGGCAGGTGAAGACTTTTTTTTAAAAAAAAATTTCATATGTTTTTCAGTTACAGAAATGTATTTTAGTGCTTTTTAGAACTTGAGCTATACCGTTTTCTCCGGTTGTATTTTGATATTGTTTTAACTTTGGATTTCATGCTAATATTTTTATGATTTTAGAACATTTTTGATACATTTTCATGTTCAGAGAGGTTACTGTTAAGGAATGGGGTAAAATGCTAATGCTACCACCACTACTACTGTTACCATTATTTATATTCATTCTTCAGTAATGGAAGGAAATCACATATACAAAGAAAGGATATTATATCATTTCTCAGTTGCAGAAGTACCCAGTGTTCATCTACCCTCCCATGGCCTTTCTCTTTAATCTGCTTTTTCTCTTCCTTCCCCTCACCCCTTTTTATTTCTTGTTAGTCTTTCTTTCGTTCTACTTTGGTTCTCCTTCAAGCTTTCCACTGCTCATTCTCTTCCCTGCATTACCAGACATCAGGACTTGTCACTTCTTAACTGTTTGAAGAAGAGCTTGGGGCCCTATAGAGGGAAGCATCACTGGAGCTGCCTGGAGATTTTCTGGAGAAATGAATCTCTTAGGCCTAACTATAGCTTCCTCTGTGATGGTTAGGAAAGATTAGTGAAGCCTACCATTTAGTGACTGAAGTTGGTATTTCAGGTTGCAGACAGATTTTAATTAAATAAATGTGTTGTTGCTGTTGCATGCTTTCAAATTGTTTTCTGACTTATGGTGATCCTAAGGCAAATATTCTTGGCAAGATTTGTTCAGAAAAGGGTTGCTTTTGCCTCTGAGGCTAAGACAGTATCACTTGCCTAGATCACCCAGTGGATTTCCATGACCAAATGGGGATTCAAACACTAATCTCCAGAGTCACAGTACAGTGCTGAAACAACTGCACTACACTGGCTATCATAACTAGTATTAATCAACCTGTTTTACAAACAAAATAATGGAAGGACACAGACTAGGGTACCCTTACTTTTATACTAATTTTCAGTTGTACAGATTTCATGTTCTTGAAACTACTGAAGATCCAGAAAGAGTTATAATCCAAGCTGAGCCATAATAAAGGATAATAGGTTCTATAACTAAGCTGTGACTCAGAATGAACCATGGTGATCCCTTTTCAGTGCCAGCTGAACCACTGTGTTGCTTTCATTCCTCCCTCTCTATCAAAGAGAAATGCAACATTGTGCATTTTTCACAATCATCTATGCCAGCCAAGGATGGTGCAACTTGCAGTGCAAAAGCATCTGGGGTCCACATGATTTCCAGAACTGCTCTATGTACAGTGTTTGTTTTATATCCTGGTTGTTTATCATTAAACAGGTCTAGCCCAAGATATTATCCTGCCTGAGACAGAGCAGCAAACAGCATTCCTCTCCTACAGCCACAAATCAAAAAGAATAGTATCCAAAGTCAAGAAAGTTGTTCTGACATGTGAGGCAGAGCATCCAGTAATAAGCTGCTCTTCCTATCCTTGAAAGTTAAAAAAAAAAAATTAATGCAAACTCTCTGGCAATTTCATTGTATCCCAAGGTATATAAGTGACATAACTAAACAAAGAAACATGTTAACAAGCAAAAAGTATTTGCTGCCGTCGCATGACATTGAAAATTTATTGCCTGATGCAGCCTCTTCACTCTACCTAATGGCAAGGATGGCCCTATTGTTAAATGGAAAATTATTAATAATCTGTGAACAAGATAGCATTTCAAAGAGAAACTGGGAGGTATGGCAGAAAGCAGATGGCGTGACACATGCAAGTTATTTGTAGAGCTGAGCACAACCTCCCTACCAAATCCCTCCAATTTCACTGACTTTGGGAATTTGCTTCCAACCTGAAATGTACAGGCTGATTTTGCTGAAAGTTTTTGCTGAAACTCAGGAATGTTTCAAGCAGCGACGGGTGTGAGGGAAAGGTCTGGGCAAGGCTCACGCTGATGCATCTTGCCAGGTGGAAAGGCACAGCCTGGGAAAAAACTGGCTCTAAAAATGAAACTCTGAGGGAAAATGGCTCAGGAAGCTCCTGAGGATTACACAAGCCTCTTGATCCTATTTATGGCAGATGGGAACAAAGCTTGAAATCCAGGCTTAGTCAAGCGTTCTTAGAAGGGAAGAGAAGTAAGAGACTTCTTAAAGGTTGGCTTCCACACGCATTGCTCTCTGGTTTCTGAGACTTTTGTTCACATAAAAGCACTTGCAAATAAGAGTATAAGTTACAATGGCAGCTTACAATTCATTTGTTTGTTTAAATATTTCTATCCTGCCCTTTTTCCATGGAAGTCAAGGTGGGTGTAGTGAAATCAATTTGAAAGAATATTAAAACATAAAAACAATACAATATAGTTAACAGTCTAAAACATATTAAAGTATACAACAGTTTAAAATACATCAAAACCATGAGCACATGCACATGTGCACATTGGATAAAATCATTAGACTGCCCCACCAAGGTTTTAATATTTTTAAAAAAACCCTTCTTTTAACTTGCCACCCAAATGAAGCCATAGACTCGGCACCTGTCAGGCATTTAAGCAGAAGGCATGCCACAATGAGGGGAGACAAAAGCAGAGGAGCTTTCTCTTGTCCTCATACAACATATTGCCCGTACTGGTGCATGTGTATGTATGTAAGTGTGTATGTTTATGCTCACAAACACACACTTTGTAAATGACATAACAGGAGAAAAGTATATATTAGGAGGGATACAATACCATAAGTGAAGTATACATGCAAGGAAATGACCAAACTTTAAAGGTATCCTTAAGCCTATAAACTCCCCACAATGCAGACTACAATTCTTTGGCAAGGATTTGTGCCCATGTGGTTTTTCTTTCTTTTCCCATCACAGCCGTTAGGTCTCCCACAACATCTCCACACATCCACACATCCTACTCTATTGGCATCATAACATGCATTTGGTATCCAGAGCATGCTTGAAAGCACCCTTGTGTCCTTTAGGCATCCTAATTCATTTTTATTGCAAGCCACTCTGAGATCTTTGGATGTAGACTATGTTGATAAATGTTTAAATATATAGTATATTGCGTGGTCTCTTAACCTGATTTTCTGAACATTCACACTAGATAATTAAAGCACAGTGATTCCATTCAAAATGCCATGACTTCATCTTATGGAATCCTGGGATTTATAGTTTGGTGAGGCACTCAAGCTTCTTGGCAGACAATTCTAAATACCTCATAAAATAACAAACCCCAAGATTCCACAGTATGGAGAAACTGCAATTAAAGTGGAATCATTGTCCTATACTTGTGCAGTGTGAAGGGGCCTTTAGGTGCAAAGTGCCCATTCCATAAAACAAGCCTAGAGTTTCCCTCCCGGAAATGGCTTGGAATGGGCAATGATAATCCCTAGAGGCTTCTGGGGCACAGCTGGCCATTTGGAGTCAAACTGGGAAGGGAGAATGTGATCGCAAACAAGTGCCAGCATGGTATAGCGGTTTGAACATTGGACTATGACCCTGGAGAACAGGCTTCAAATTTCTGCTTGGCCATGGAAACCCACTGGGTGACCTTGAGCAAGTCACAGTCTCTCAGCCTCAGGGAAGGGCAGTGACGAATCCCCTCTGAACAAATCTTGCAAAGAAAACCCCATGATAGCTTTGCCTTAGGGTCACGATAAGTCAGAAACAATTTGAAGGCACACAACAAACAAACAGCAACAAGAGGACTGCATGTGGCCCATAGGCAGCATGTTGACTACTTAAGCCTTCTTGGCCCTTCCTAGTTTCTGTTAAAATGTATTAGCAGAACGTTTGTAATGACCAATTGTCCTGAAAGTGGTATTGATTCAGGGCATCCATATTCATGGCTCCACTTCCAGAAATCATTGGCCAACATTCTGCTGGTGCATTGCACTAGCGATTGCACTTTGTTCAGGTTAGTTTTCAAGCAGTTTTTAAACAGGTTTTTAAAATTATTTTTATTTGTATGTTTTAAAGTGTTTTTAATATTATGGATCTTCTAATTCTGTTTTAAAATTGATTTTTTTTTTGGCATGTTTAGCTATGGTCAAAATGCTGCATCAAGGAGAAGTAGCTACAGAAACATAGGCCTCAGCCCTGTAACTATGGCTCCTGATGTTATTCCGCCCCCAACCTATCTTTTAAGTAGTGGAACTCCCCTCCAACACAGCTATTTCCATGTTGGCAGAAAGCAGGGGGATGAGCAGGGACATGTCTAGTTCTTTTTTAGTACCTGGGTGTCCCCTGCAGATGCCTGCCATAGCACTGCCCTGGTGGCGCAGTAGCTAAATGCTGGTACTGCAGCCACAATGTTGTAAGTTCGATCCTGCAGGACTCCAGGTTGACTCAGCCTTCCATCCTTCCATAGGTCAGTAAAATGAGTACCCAGCTTGTTGGGGGCAATTAGCTAACCCATTGTAAACTGCCTAGAGAATGCTTAAAGCGTTATAGAAATGTAAATGCTATTGCTATGTCCAGCTATAGGAAAATTGTTGGACACATCCCAATTCATCCCCCAAGTCTTCAGCAACATGGAAATGTCCGTTAGGGGGAATATACTTCTTAAAATGTAGGTTTTGGGGAGAATCTTTGATCATTGAATGAATGGAAAAGCCTACAATGATCATAAGGTGAATTGCAATGGCATGAAAAGACTGATACCATCCTAATTATGAACAGTATGCCAGCCTATATGTTTTTAATTTGAAAGCCACCTTGGTTTCTGGAAAAAGGCAAGATATAAACAAAGATAGCAACAGTGAAAACAACAACATAGTGGCAAGGAAAGGCAGACAACAGTACCTTACCTGCTTCACGGCCACTGTACATGCAGCCTTTGACTCCTGTGGCCACCATCTACATTAGTGTAAACACATCAGAGTAAGGCAGTGGCAGGATTCTGGTTTTAGGATCAGTAATTACGTATTTGGACTTACATGTTTGCAGTCAGAGACACTGGACTGTAAGTTACCCCTAAAAGTTCATTCAGGCCAATTCTAAATCTGTAAAAGTCTGTAAAGCAGACTGGGCACATAAAAAAGTCTGTAGGCTTATTATTTCCAAACTTTTCTCTGCAATCACCATGAGTACTAGCAACATATTTTTAAACAGATATTCTCAGACTTTAAACAGAATAATATAGTAAATATAGTAAATTTCCTGTTCTAGTTGTGACCTTGATCTTCATGACATTAGTTGCTAATGCTGAATCACAAGGCAACCCAAAGACTATGTCAGGGCAATGTTCTGCACACTCTGGTCTTCTTCACAATGTGAGAGTTAAGCATTAACATAAATCTATCCCACAGAAAAAGCAGTATAATGGAAAAATGGACTTTTAATTTTGGCTGAATTCTGGCAAAGTAATTTCTCACTGGTTAAATCGTTCTTCATCTGGTATTACACTTGGATTCCCTGAAGAATATCTCTAAGCCAGTTACTGTTTTGGGCACATCGATTTCTTGCTCTTCTATTAAAAAATCCAGTAATTTATAACTTGCCTAGTTCCATAGTATGGACAAAAGCAGGACAGAAAAGGAACAATAAATAAACAAATATATGTTTGTTACTAGGCCAAGGTGGGCAAGGTGCCTCTGTGGATCACATTTAGCCGCCAAGGCTTCATACCACCCAATTACTCCACATAGCGCCCTTGAAATTCTAGGGGTGCAATAGGCCATCACAGGCCATTTGGGGCCAACTAGGTCTGAGCTGGGGGAGTAGTCAAAACCAGAAGTGAATGGTAGGGAATAGGTTATAGCTCTTATGCACCTGAAGGGACCAGTGTTATCTTCCAGCTGCTTTCCTAGATATACACTCTCCAGATATATTACATTACAACTCTCCTTCTTTTTCCCAGCAAGCATTGAATTTAGTGTTAATTTCAGTCATAGACCAGAAGATATAAAATACCAGTGACGTATTTAAGTCTTTTACTCCAAGTCTCAAGTCGAGTCTCAAATCCTTGCAAGTCTCAAGTCTGGGAGTCAGCTTTATACCCTAACCTATCTTCCAGAATTTCTGGACAGAGTAAAATAAAATCAGTTTTAACAATTTAAGTAGAGTTAGCCCTCCACAGTTGTGATTTTGCCATCTGCAGCTTTGGAAGTGGGGAATAGGATACTGCTTACTCCCCCTTTGTGAAGTTGGAGGCTTTTGTGTCAATGGGCATAAAAGAGGCTGCAGCTTCTGAGGTGGGGAATAGGATCCTTCTTACTCCCCATTATTAAAGCTTCAAAAGCTTTAGAAGGAAATATTCTTTCCCCTCAAGCCCATTGCTTAACACATGTTCTGTTCTCCTTTGAGATATGCATCTTGCGCTCTGGGAGCAAGTTTTGCCTTCTCTTCTTATGCAGTGGGGACAGGCTGTTGAACAGACCTCAACCCTGCCTCAAACCCATTGCCTAACCCGTTTGCTGTTCCCCTCTGAGAAATGCACCCATATTTTGGGCTTGAGAGAGATAGTCATGTGACCAGTAGACAAAAAGAAATGGAAGTGTTGTAAGGTTTCTGGGTGAATGTTACTAAAACAAGGGCAGCACGTTGGTCACTAAAAATACACAAGTCACCAGTCAAGTTGAGTCAGTGCACCATTTATTGCCAAATCAAGTCCAAGCTGAGTCACTGAAGTGACTTAAGTCTGCCTTTAGTCCAAGTCAATCAATTCAAGTCTACATCCCTATAAAATACAGCATGCGTTTTAAAATATGGTACACTATAAAATAGAAGTGCAATATAAAGCACAATAAAGCATTATGGAGAGTATAGAAACCATAAGGATTATTAAGATATTATTGTTTTGTCAATGATCTGTCACAAGCAGGGTTGCCAGGTCAGGACTATCACAGGTCCTGAGACTTCAGACCCAAAATCTTTGACATAGGAACAACTCCTTCTAATGTCAAAGGGTGGGTGGGCCTGGCGATGCTGCAGGGGTGACATTAAGAGGAGCAGCCTTGTAATGATATTAAGTATGGTATCTTAAGCATTAAACACTGTTGCACAGAGTATGGCATTAAAACAAACAAACCCCCTCCACCAAGTCTAAAAACTTGAGAAATATATATGCGCGTGCATGTGTACACACACACTTTTCAAAGCAGCACTGTCACCCTGAGATTCCTTCCCCTTGCCCTGAGGACTGGAGAAGAGGCTCCAGGACCTGAGATGCAGGTCCAGAGCAACAGACCTGGCAGTTTGGACAAGTGATGACTACTGCACAACAGGTAGCCATGTTAGCTATAGCTGTGCAATTCTGCTTTGATAGAATCTGTCAGCTCTGCCATGGATTTTTGTAAAATTGGTTTGATAAATATTAATCAGACATTTTCACAATAGGATTAGTTTAATGAAAAATGACTAGCTGTTTCTACTTTACCCACTTCAGAAGGGCATAAGTATTGTTGCCAAGGGACCCCCTGAATCTTCCAGACACACAGATAGCAAAACTTTAAATCTTGCTTGTATGGCCTTCATGGCCAAGCAAGTGGGATGACACCAGGCTGGGAGAAACTGTACTGGGCTGTATTTATGAGATTATGACTAATGTTTTCCGTTTTAAACATTTGGAAGGAAGAGACCAGCAAACCCTTCATAGGCAAAAAAAAGAAAAAAAGAAAAGAAAATAGTGAAAGGCTGTTCTCCAGAGATTTTTCCTTTCCTTACAGTTGCAGTGTTCTCATCATATTCTTTATCTTCTTTTAAACCACCAAATGTGTAGGCACCATTCCCTACCACACGTTAGACAGCATTGCTTGTCCTTAGTTATCAGTGCTGGGTGATGCTGTTGCTAATTTTCTGCCACCTATTTTAGGAGAACTATGTTGCTGAACAAAACAGCTATGGGAGAAAAAGCAGGCTGCATGATATCAGCAGGCCAGGCTATTCAGACTCCAAGCCAAGGTCAACAGCTTCTAGCTGAAGTTGTGTTAGATAGGGAAAATGGTGCTGCTATTATCCTAAAAGCAGAACCATGTTGTTCTTCCTCAGCATCTTTTATTTTGCTTCTAAAGACAACATATGTCTTTCACTGATCAAGTATATACAGAATCAGAATGAATCCACTATCTGAGGTCCAAGAAACATCTCCAAGCTTATGTAAGAATCCTTCCTTCCTTCTCATCATGGTAATCTATAAAGTGCTTTATAAATGACTGTCTAAGCAAAAAGAGAGAAAAAAAGCTACCTTTTTGCTCTTGCTGATTATTTAAGTAACCATCATATCAGTATCCATGCACAAGGTGTTGGATCAGAGGTGCGGAAACTTGCTTATCTTGAAGGACGGATTGCCTCTCAGGATACTTCCCAGAGTCTACACAATGTCCTGTCTCGTAGTGTCATCTTGACTCTCTGTGCAAAGAGGGGCTCAGGAAGGAGGGATCACCCTGGGCCTCTCTCTGAATGGAGAAAGGGGCTCAGCCTGCACCTGAAGCAGGAGGTGACTGAGGAAGGAAGTGGAGAAGGGAAGCTGATTGAGCAGTGGACTGAAGGGGCACTCCCCAAGGTGTGATACAGCCACTCTTCTGATTCCTCTGTCTTTGTGGAAGGGATGGGGCTTCAGGGAGAGGGAGGGGCCATCAGCTAGATAAGCTGAATTTCCATGCACTGTTTTAGACTTTCAAAAAGAATGAGCCTTGCATAATTTTCTTAATACTACACCATCTGTAATAGCTTTTATTTTTTTGGTGTAATTAGCTTGGATCTCTTGGATGTCTTTGGGTATCTATATCAGATTCCACCAACCTAGCACCCTCCAAGTGGCTCAGACTACAATTTCCATCACTCTTACCAAAATATCATGTCAGTTGGTTTCAACAGAAATGGTTAGTCTGACGTATCTGGTGACACCACATTGAGGGGTGCTCATCTACGTGTTTTTCAATGCAAAGTGGCTACTAGCATGAGATACACTATATACCAATCCCACAGATTAAAACACAATGTGGACTTGATTTTCAGAAGGCTCCATGTCCCCAGTTCTTAATGCACATGCCTATATTCTACATTAGCTCACCCACTCACTCAATTTTGCTGCACTGTTTAGCCTACAAGGCTATTCTGTCTGGTCATCTGCTACTTTCTGCTTCTGTAATTAGAACTCTATCTTATTTTTCTGTGCAGTTGGGTTCATGTGGGCACTTCTTGCCAGGCATAGCTTGATTTCGTAGTAAATTCCATCCTCTTTCTCTTTGGTAAAACATACACAACTGTGCATTCAGCTACAGCTATCATAACTTGACCTTTTTGCATTCTCACCATCTGAAATTCTGTGGACAACTGAGAAACTGTGTATAGAGCAGTACACAAGGATCTTCATTCCTTCCATAACCCACACGTTTAAACAAGTGAAACAAGAATAGCAGCCTGAAGTCAGGAAGTGTGGTGACACTCCTTTTGTCATCAAAGCACCAAGAGGGCAAAGCATTATGTGGAGCTTTTCTACCAGATAACTTGGACCAGGAGCTATACTTTATTCCCCTGTCCTTTTCACTGGGGAAAAAAGGAAGGAGAGAGAAGCATTCTCAGCCAATGATTGCAGCCATTTGCCACACCTTGATGTGGGGGCTCAATTGGTGTTTGTACCACCCCTCAAATGTCCAACTTTCCCCTTCCCTGCTTTCCCAAGCAGGACATATAGACCACACAGTTCCATATCTCCCCCTACCCAGCTGCTGTTCCTGCTTACTGTTGGGGAGCAGAGAGAGTGAGAGAGCGAGGTAGTTCAGATGATGGTGAAGCAGCTGGTCTCATCTTGGGTAGGGGAGAAATTATGGTACACTCACAGATGGAGCGTAGCCTCCTTTTCCTTCTCCTGGGAGCCCTGAGCAGTCATGTCTTCATTATCTAAATTGGTTGTCTCCCTCTTCTTTTTTGGTAAACAGTAGCAGCAGCCCCTCTTAGGGCTTGACGGCTGCCAGGGGAGGGAATGGTTTGGGATGGAGTGAAAACAGCTAGAGAATAGCTCCTTGAACCTCCTCCAAAAAGAGACACATGGAAGCCACACTTAAGTGTATGTATGTCACTAACAGAATGATACCCATAGTTATGTATAAAATCAATTCAGATAAGATAGATACTCCAAGCTTAACCCTTCCTTCATTGGTTTAATGAGTACTATGTGTTTTTGTTTGTTTAACATTAGAGTTGTACCAATTTTTTTTCCCCATAAAATGTTTGGGGTGAAAAGGAAGAGGAACACCTGTTTCCTGGAGCAAACTGAATATCCCAAGCAGAAATATTATGTTGCTTGAACAATCTATCCCATAGATTTTTACCTATGGCAGAGGAAGGGAACATGTGGCCTGTGGCTGTATGTGTTCCTTTTGGACCTTGTTCCCCTAGCCCCTGTTTTTGGTTCAGGCAAATGACTGAAGAAGCCAGCAGAATAAGACAGGAGGCTGGAAGAGACAGGACAAACTTAATTGTTTCCTTCGATGTATTACAGTACGTTGGCTTAGATTAACAGTTGCACCTGAAATTTTCCACTTTCTTTATGGGTAAAGAAAGGTTAGGAAGAGTTTATTCCACCAAATATTTTCTGCAGTCCTCCAAATTCCTCAACAAATTTCTCAGAGAATTCTTCAGAATCATCTTTGCTGAGGATTTTCCACTTACCTGTATTTTTTGTCCATTATGCACCAGTTGCTTTTGAATTTAAGCTATCTCACATTCCCTGAATATGCTGGCTTGTACTGATTGTCAGAACACCAGTTTTCCTCGTTTGTCTCAGATAACTTCACAAATCTATACTAAATTCTAAAGTCTTGCAAATTCTACTTCAACTGTCAAAAGCATCACTATGAGACTGAAAGGCAGTTCTTCCTCAGGACACAATTAAGTGGAGGATTACCATAGAACCATCCCTTTCCTGGCTGAAGCCTCTCAACTAGTATTATTGCAGCAATGTACACAGTCATGGTGGCACTCTTCCAGGATCTTGAGACTGCTGAGTCCCTGTGGGATATTCTGTCTGTGTCCTGCATGGATTGCTCAGTCAAATGCTACATGCTCTGTATCAGGCATGCATGTGATGATATGTAGAGGTACTTTAATTTTTATAACATGGAGCATCCTACTTGACCTGCTTTATGTCAGTTTAGATGGGAGCCATGCCTGAGTGTTGACGTGTTTCACATACATTTAGAGGTACATGTCTGTGACATCGACACATTAACTGAGTCCTCTAGGACAGCTTAATTATAAAGCTATGGAGTAGGCAGAGAATGAGGGCTTTGCCCTCCCAGTAAGAATTCTATCCTGCTAAAGTGAAATTCTGCTTCAATCTCCAGATTTCTAGTGTTGCTGTAACCTACATATTCAGTTGAGCATTTACAAACAGAGTTTAGGAATCTAAAGAAAAAGGGCTGGAGAAGTTACCAAGGGAATGAGGACACAGCAAATATAATCATTCTAGATGTGAATGATTTTCAGTGTCTGGCTCTCTGCAGTGCCAGAAATTTGGAGACTGAAGGAAAATGTCGTTTAGGGAGAGGAAATTTCTTGATGGGCGCAATGATTTCATTATGTCCCCCATCTAGCTCTCCAGACTTTTTAACCTACAATTCCCATTGGCCCTGGCCAGCATAAACAATGGTAAGGGAATGTAGGAGTTGAAACCCAACTATCTGGATGATCAGACCTCCTGTTCTAAGAGATGGGGTAACTCTGAAGTATGCGTTGGTAACAGAAGAATGGTAAAGAATTCAAGGACTTTTATGAACTAGAAAATTCAGCTGAAAATCATAGAATAACATTTAAGAGATAAATGGAAAAATTCTACATGTATTCCACAAAAAAACAAATGAAGAGGTATAGAATGGGAGATACTTGGCTTAGAAGAAATAAATATGAAAGGGACATTGTAGTTCATAATGTGAACATCACCCAGCAGTGTGATGTTGCAGTGAAAAAGGCAAAATAGTACATTAATGAACCATAGTTTCCAAGTCAAGGAAAGTAATAGTCCCACTATAATTGATTAGTCAGACTTCATCTGGGCCACTCTGTTCAGTTCTGGGCACCACATTTTAGGATGGATATAGAAAAGCTGGTGTAAGTTCAGAGAAGAGCAACAAAGATGTTAAGAGGTATGGAGAACCAAACATATGGGGAAAAGTTGAAGGAACTGGACATGTTTAGCCTGGTAAGAGAAGACTGAGGGATGACATGATTATGCTTTTTTAATGTCTAAAAGGCTGTCACAGAGAGAAGGGTGCAGGTTTAGGACAAGTTCTAATGTTTTTCAGTTACAGGAGGGTAGACTTCAGTTGAACATTAGAAGGAACATTTTGTTGATAAGAGTAGTTTGATGATGGAACCAATCAGCTAAAGGGGGGGGTGTCTTTTTCTCTGGACATTTTCAAAAAGAGATTGGACAGCTACCTACTTGAGGATGCTCTAGCTGGAGTTTCTGCACTGAATGAAGAGGTGGATTTGACAGCCTATGGGGCCCCTTCCAATTCTATGATTCTGTTATTTTATGACGTGTAAGCAGGATCTCAACAGCCTTAATTGGTGTGTCTGTAAATAGATCCCATAGGAGCAACAGCTTTCATGTGGCTGCAGCTTCCTACTATGCTAAGGAGAGCTATTTTCTTATTTAATGCAAGGCATGTGCAGCTGATTTTATTTCACAAAAGCCTATGCATTCAAACTGTAAGTACTGGGTTTCAGTTACCACCTCTTATTTCTCCTCTTCTTTGACATTTCTCCTCTTCTTTGAGAAGTTTGTCTTTGACATCTCTGTGCGAGGGAGGAAACAATATTGTTCTCTTCATGTTGGCTATGGCTATACCTATTGAATTTTTGATTCTGTATCAGGAGAAAAGTAGAATAATAATCAATTTTTTTAATTTAAATTTTTATTACAAAGAAAAGGCAAAAACGATTCTTCAATAACACCATATTCAATTTCTTTATAAAAATCTTCTAAATTCATTACTTTCACATTCATTGATTTTTCTAAGTCAGGTCAGCGGTGGAGCTTGGAGTGCATGGAGGGGGGTGGGAGGGGCGCATGGCCATGGTGCATGGGGGCGTGCCACAGCACACAGGGGCGTGGCTACAAGCTGGGATGCCCCAAAAACATTGCCGCCAGGGGCGAACCACCCCCATCGTTAACGTAAGGTTAAATTAAAACAAAACAGAAGTTGTATTTCTCCTTCCTTCTTACCCTTCCTAGGAACCCATTCATCTACCTTTATCATACACTTCCTTTTCATTTGTTATCCTTTTCTATTAAATTTTGTTTTCTCTGCGCAACTCATTCTTATTCCTCCTATTTATACTCTTCGTATTAGTACTACAGATTTATACATATGTACATACTCAAATAACTTTCTAAATGAGATCATATAACTTCAAATTCTATCATATCTTATACAAACTAATAGTTTTCTAGTCTATGATTAGATTACTCCATTTATGTCTGAGGAAATTCATAGCTGGAAGCCATTCGTTCATTACCTTGTCTGATTCCCCTTTATCGTTAACAACAACAACACAACAGTTGACTGGTTGGGGAAGATTTTTTATTTTATTTTTCTGCAGAATAATGTATTAAAATTTATTCTTTTGAAGAATTTATTAAAATTTTCAAAACACATATTCAGGACAGAAAGAATTTGAGACTTTAACTGCAAGTAGGGAATAAAGCAAGATGGGCAATTGTCTGTTTTACTGTTTTGTGGGTCTGTTGTAGTTTCTAACAAAGCCTTTTTTGTTGTTGATGCAGGTAACTGAAAATGTCAGACACTGAAGAGATCATTGAGGAATATGAAGAGTAAGTGTTCAATTTTTTCCCCACTTTTTCCTTATCCAGATGACAGATGAACCTTGCACTGCTTTTCCGTCACTCTGTCTGATGGGTGTGGTTCCATGATTATTCAGATATGCCATTCATAGCCTTAAGCAACATGGTCCAAAGATGATAGGAATCCTACCATGAAATCACTCTGAATGATGTGGGTGTATATTAATAGCAAATGCCTTGTGGCAGGAGTGGGAAGTCCCTCTGGAAGACATTATTCATAGCCTGCTGTCTCTGTGAGTGCCTCAAAAATTGCTTTCTCAAACCCTTTCTTGAAAAGATGTCTGTGCAGCCAACAGTTCTGGTTCCTGCTTGGGGAAGGGCTTCTGGAAGAATTGGAACATGAAAAAGTTACATTTTGGATTATGACTCTCAGAATCCCCAGCCAATCCCCAGCCCATCTGCTGGGGAAATCTGGGGGTCTGAGTAAGCTGCTTGTAGTGAGCTCTTATGCACTAAATGTACCACATCTCCTCTCCCTAGCTGTTGCTGCCCAATAGCCTCTTACACTAATCCACATCACTTCACAGAGGGAGAGAAGAGGGCATGCAGGTGACAGCTTTTCCCATTCCATCCAACATTTCATAGATGAACACTGAGGCAACAGAATGTGGTCAAGATGAGAAAAGTTATTAGTGGGGAAGAAATGCAAGACAGGAGAAGCTACCACTGTCTGCTTTTGGCTGTACCTGTGGAGAAGGGCAACATTCCACCTTCTCCTATTCTCTGCTTCTTCTATTCTCCTGTCCTCTCCTGTACTTTTGCACTTTGAACTCAGTTTGCAACAACTAAAGTTAGCTGTGGGTGAAGGGGGAACATGGTGGGAGGAGAGAGAAACTGGAACTTTTTAAAAGCAGCTGAAAAAGAGGGATGAAAGAAGATTAATTGGGACTGTCCCTGTCAAATTGGGACATGAGACTATGTTCTTCTCCTTATTCCTGTCATAGTTCACTTGCTTAGAAAGAATAGATGAACAACTAGGAATGAGAAGAAGCAACAGGCTCCAAGTTGCTGGCTGTGGAACTCCTACTGGTGCAAGGACTGAAGCAATTGCCTCGTGATGCCAACCACCAGTTAGTCTGACCACCTCATGTCCTCTGTTTAAAGATGCACTGTATTTAAAGTACCATACTATATAGTGAAATTTGTTTTTCTTTTCTTCCTGTCTAGAGCAATATTTTTAAAAAATAGGTCAAATTGTCACACACACACTTTTTTGGTTGCATTACTGGTATATTGGCCACTCTGTGCTGTAAATCTGTGCTCCATTAACTGGGAGTAAGTTGCTTTGAACTGACAGGGACTTACATTGGGATAGCCCATAGAATAACACTTTAGGTGGCTTACAAAATAGCAACTCAGTATGTGAAGCCTGTTAATTAGTCCAAAGTAAAGGAATAATTGCATAGAGACTGAAGCAGAAAAAGGTCTCCCTTGTACTTTTTCTAAATAATATCCCTTTTCTCAGAATTAAGATTCAGTTTTTATTTCTCAAATGTAATTAATACACACATAAAGCGAACATGTATGAATCTGTGCAATACCTCAAGAGGTAAAAAAAAGGGAACTTATCCATCTTGGTGATCATTCCTTTACCCCAGCAAAAAGAGAAGCTGACTGCATTGGCCATAAAGAGAATTTGGCAGTGATGTAGACTTGAGTTGATAGACTTGGACTCAAGTCAGACTTAAGTCGCTTCAGTGACTCGACTCGGACTCGACTTGGCCATAAATGATTCACTGACTCAACTCAACTCGAGACTTGTATATTTTTAATGACTGACTTGCTGCCCTTGGTTCAGTAACAACACATTCATCGAGAAACCTTATGACTTTGAACAACACCTCCATCTCTTTTTCTCTACTGGTTGCATGGTAATCTGTCTCAAGCCCAAAGTGTGGGTGAGTTTTTCAGAGAAGAACAGCAAATGGGTTAGGCAATGGGCTTGAGGTCTGCTCAGTAGCCTGTCCCTGCTGCATATTGGAAGAGCCTTCTAAAACTTTACCTGAGAGCAGAAAACAAGACTCACCCCCAGAGCGCAGGGTGCATTTCTCACAGGTGAACAGCAAATTTGTTAGGCAACGGGCTTGAGGAGGAAGGATCTTTCCTTCTCAGGCTTTTGAAGCTTCAGTAATGGGGAGTAAAAAGGATCCAATTCCCCACTTTCGAAGCTGCAGATGGCAAAATTGCAAATGTGGAGTCCTGATTCTGTTTAAATTGTTAAAACTGACTTTATTTGGCTCTGTCCAATAATTCTGGAATTTTTGTTGGAGTATACAGTTGACTTCCAGACTTGAGAGTTGACTTGAAAGTATCTTCAAGGACTTGAGACTTGACTTGAGGCTTGCAGTAAAAGACTTAAATACATCACTGGAATTCAGACATACATTTTAGTGTAATATTTTACCAAGCTAACTTAGTGGTCACTGAAACGTGTGAGCTTTTGAGAGCTTCAGATCTCTCCATCAGGCAGGGTGTTATAAAAAGCAAACTGAGCAAGGGGCAGGAAAGACAACTTGATGCTGATTTGATGCTGAGATCTCATAGTCTACACCAGAACTTGGAAGAGATCCCCCCCCCCCCACAATTCCCATACTTGCTAGTTGCGAGAGTCTGAAGATGAAATATGGAGAACAAATTGAACAACCGTCCAAACTAGATATTTCCAGGTGATCAGATGGTTTCAGGTTGCACCTCCAACAGCTCTAGAGTTGCTGGGATGGAAAAATGAGCATTGTTTGAAGCTTACTTGGTACATGGAAGACAGAAGCAGAGTAAAAACAGACAAAGCTGGAAATAATTTTAAAATGGTATACTAGGTAAAGACTTTAAAATATATCCTAAACCAACCAGCCAGCCAAACAACAACAACAACAAAAACAATTTAACAAGCCACTGTAGTCTGAAATTCTGGAATACAAGAAAAAATAGAAATGTCGTTAAACTGCACTTCTTCACAAGCTCTAAATATCTTGTGAACACAGACTGTTTTGTGACTTGGTTATTTTTACAGCTCCAGGAATTCCTCATGCTTTTTTAATGCCATGGTAGTCTCCCTCCCCCATACTTTCTTAGTTTCCTATACACCCACATCTCACTCATCAGCTTCTCACATGATCTCTACACCAAAAACTCACCCTGTAGAGACTAATGAAAAATAGTCTTACAGAGGCTGCTTCATTCCTTCTGTTCTGGCATTAGCTCTCCATTTTTATCAACACCTGTTCCAGTTACTTGAGCTGCATTTCCAGCTGATGTATAACATGAAGTCATGTGCTAACATGTCTGATAAGCCACATTCTACTTCCATAGATTTCACCCTTCAAGGAAATCTAGTCTTAGATCTGCATACCAGTTCCTTTAAATATAGACAAATTTTTCTGCTTCTGTCCTAGAACTGAACCACTATTATAAACAGCCAAATTAAGACCAATACCAACCCTCTCTGATAGGGAATGGGACCATAGGGGAGTATATATTTAAAATTCCAGATCCAAAATAGAAAGTTAATGGTAAAAGGCTGAGTCCAAATTGCACAGTATTCTGTACCTGAAATAATACAGGACAGAGTTCAGAGAATTTATCTTTTTACATTAAAATTCCCAGAATCCTTCAGTCAACATGGCCTGATTCCCCTGGACGTGTGTATTCAAGCTCTGTTTGAAGAGTTTATGAGCAGGAAGAATTTATAGTGTGTACCAAGTTTTGCTCTAAGACAATGGTTGGAATCTTTTTAGTACGCACGTGGTGTAAAACTGGCATATATCTTTCCTTTTTTTGGTTCTTGTTGAGGAAAGAATTCAATTTCACCCTCATGCAGTGACCTCTACCTCCTCAAACACCATTTGTCTCTTGCTCTCCACCAACATGACTATGAAATGGTTGGTGGAGGTTGGGGAGGGCAGCCTTCAGGACTTTGGTGGCAGGGAGGGGAAAAAGGTTTTGATGGAGGTGAGAAAGAAGAGAGGATGCAGTTCCTCCTGGCTGGAAATATTTGTCCATCTTTCAATGCAGGACTGTCTCCTGTATATCCTGTATATACGTGTTATGTCAAGCATGATAAAGAATACAGCTAATTGCACCCAGAATTACTGGAGGTGATAGTAGAGTGGAAGGGTACCTGATAACCTACCCTCATGTTAAAATCTCACTACTCTCGCACCCACACCCACACCCACTCTTTGTTCGTCCCTGTTCCCACCATCCAAAAACAACTTTGCAAATTCCATTCAGTTTTGTCTCCAAATAAATTTCAGTAGGAAAGACCCCAGAATTTTCGAGAGGATAGACTCTGCCTCACAGCCAAAATGGAAGTTGCCCCTGAATAAAGCCTCTGGATAAAACAGTCCTTTAACTAGGAATTGAATGGGGTAGCATGAGTGTGGGAGTCTAGGCATTCTGCTTTGCTGATGACTGGTAGAGACTATTCTAATTTGGGAACTACTGCCACCTGCTGGACAGAGTGACAGCGGATAAAATGATTATTGAACAGAATAATCTGGTGGCATCATAACCACTAACCCAGGACTGAATGGTGTAGAAAAGTTCCTTTTGGACTGCAGGGAGTCTTTATACTACAATTCGCAGAATCCCTTCTAGATCTGGTCCAAAAATGTTACTTTTCAAAGTCTGGAAATAGGGGCTATTGGCCCACGGGCTAAATTTGGCCTGTCCAGCTAGCCTAGCCTATGGGGCTTTGAACCCTGCCTCCTTAAAGCTCCTTTCTTCAGAAGGGAAAATGTGCAAGAGACTGACCAATCCACAGCCTCTTTAGCCCTCTCATGTCTTCTCCACTCAGTTGGAACTTCATTTATTTGAGAGGAAGGTGAATGAGCAGTGAAGCTGCCTTGACTGAGTTTCAGTGAACATTTTGGCAAATGGCCCATCTCAGTGAAGTCAGAGGTTGTGAACTCCATTCTCTTAAGTCATTTGCCTATGGGTGGGGTCCAGGACAGCAGTCCAGCCTCTTGCCCAGCCAACATTTTTTACTCCTACACTACCTTTTGCACTACAGAAGGTCTTCTGATGTTGATGTGATGGGACATTTCCTTTTGCAAATGCCAGCTATTTATAAGACAATACTAGCTGTATTGATCCTAAAAAAATAGGCAGGAGGGGGCACAGACTACATATTTCTGTATTAAAATAGTTTTTGAATTCTACCATTGTTCTAACGGAACTGTTTTCTTTTCTTTTTTTTCTTTTTTCAGGGAACAGGAAGGTAAGGAGACAAAATGATCCAGTTCAAGTGGTTTATCCAAATAATCATCATAGCTCTGACGGTCTTCTTTCTTTTTCTCTTTTCCGGCTTGTGACAGAAGACTGTATTGAAGAAGGTAAGCTTCTGTGCTCATGATAAGAACCATAATATTAGGGGCCAGTGGTTTGTCTTATTCACCCAGATTAGCATACCCTTTAAGAAATTACCTCTCAAGTTGGTATCTATGCATTGCATTCACTGTAGCTACTGATGAGTTCAGTAGATGATACAACCATCTGAGATGTGGTTGTTTATGAAGAAAGGGAAGGCCTTCTCAGTAATGGGACCCAGCATGTGGCACTCCTATTCCCATGAGTTTAGGCTTCTTCCTTTACCTGTGGTTCATCATCATCTTCTGCTGCAAGAAATGTTTACTTATGTGCCCCTGACGCTCCTCCTGTGTCTAATGCTTAATTGGTCCTTCTATTTGGCTTTTGAACAGTTATTTCTGTAGTGATTTCATGATGTGTTGTGAGTGTTTGGAAGGGAAAACTGAATGATGTGTTTTAGTACAAATAAATGAAAAAACAACAACAACCCTAGAACATGTAAAGTACAAATTTGTTCACCCACATAGTTTTAAGGCTACTTAAAATTTATTTCTTTAATATAACATTTTAACAGTGATGTATTTAAGTCTTTTACTTCAAGTCTCAAGTTTCTATCTTCAAGTCTCAAGTAAAGTTTCAAGTCCTTGAAGATACTTTCAAGTCAAGTCTCAAGTCTGGGAGCCAACTTTATACCCCAACCTATATTCCAGGATTGCTGAACTGATGTCAAATAAAGTCAGTTTTAACAATTTAAGCAGTCCTCCACGTTTGCAATTTTGCCATCTGAAGTTTCAGAAGTAGGGGATAGGATCCTTCTTACCCTCCCTTCTTGAAGCTGGAGGCATTTGTGCCAATGGGCATAAAAGAGTCTGTAGCTTCTGAAGTGAGGAATAGGATCTTTCTTACTTCCCATTTCTAAAGCTGGGGAATTTTTCAAAAGTGGGGAATAGGATCCTCCTTACCCTCTATTACTGAAGCATCAAAAGCTTTAGAAGGAAGGATCTTTCCTCCTCAAGCCCCTTCGCTAACCTGTTTGGTGTTCCCTTCTGAGAAATTTGGCCACAATTTGGGCTTGAGACAGATTTTTATGTGATGAGCAGGCAAAAAGAGATGGAGGTGTTGCTCAAAGTCATAAGATTTCTGGATGAATGTGTTATGTTACTGAACTAAGGGCAGCAAATAAGTCACTAAAAATATACAAGTCTTGAGTTGAGTCGATACATCATTTATTGCCGAGTCGAGTCTGAGTTGAGTCACCAAAGTGACTTAAGTCTGACTTGAGTTTGAGTCAATCAACTCGAGTCTACATCACTGCATTTTAACATAGCAAAGGAGTGAGAAAACCAAAGATCAAACAAGTGGGTTTTTGTTTGTTATGTTCTATGAATACTTACCTCAATATTTTAGGCATCTGAGTTGACTCTTACAGTGCAAACCAAATTAAAACCAGCACATGGGAAGAGAAGTCTCAAATGAGCTTTCTACTACTTGCATAGCTTTGCTAGAAGCCAATCAGTATATCTTTCGTTTTAACATATGCACTTCTTTTATATGTTTAGTGAAGACATAATTAGAAATGTCAGATGTGAATGTTCTTGAATGCCCCCAGCCTTAATATCCTATTGCCTTTGCTAATACCTAGCTTCACAAATGCTTAGCACTAGAAAACTAGCTATGTCCACAAATGTGAAGCAAAGATCAGCACTGACTGAAAAAGCCATGCTATCTGTAGATATAGTAGCTTGACACCACAAGCTTTATGTGAACCATTACTAACCTTCTTTACTTATTCCCTTTCACTACCTCTGGTTTGGCCTGATTAAGAAGAAGAAGAATGGATAGAGGTGGAAGACGGTAGTAGAATGTTTCTTCTCATTTCACTTTACCACTGCTTGTTAATGATACACAGCTAGAATATTCCTCACTCTTTCATGCATGGGCAGCATATACATATTTATACTGTTCTTCAGCCCACACTAGAAAGCTCACCAGATTTGAAAGTTATTTCCTATTCCAAGGGCATCCTGGGAGTTGTAGTCATGGAAAGATGAGCTAGGGATCTCTAACAGAATATTCTCAATATTCCACCAAAGAAATTTCTAATATTCTTTGAGCAAGGGAAAACATTATCATACCCTCCAACTGCCCCAGTTTGGAGGAACAATCCCAGTTAATCCACTGTCATCCCACATTTTCAGTGGCTTTTGAGATGTCCCAGCATTTCTCTCCTCCTACCGCTTCCCCCTTCACACTCAGCTGGCTTCGGTTGCTGTAAACTGAGTTCAAAGTGCAAAAATAATTTGCACTTGATCAGCTCAGCAGGGGGAGAGGGGGCAGAATCCTTCCCTTCCTACTAGGCTTCAGAAAAAACAAACAAACTGCTGCAGCCTCTCCTAGTTTGTCTGTTCCTCTTTGTTAATAACTGTTGTCCTCTTGATCACACTTTGATGTTGCTTGGCCACATGTGTCCTAGTTTTCATCTGTGAAATGTTGAAGGCTGTGTATCACATGTCTTGTTTAATGATAGCAGAGGGCTGGCCCTATCATTAAGCAAAACGAGACAACAACATCAAGTGGCAGATATTGTGGGACAACAGTGGCAGCCCCCCAATGAACCCTCTCTGGTTTCCTGGCCATTTCATTCTGTTGGAAGACAGAGATGTGTGTGACACAGGGCCAGTCCTTCAACTAGCCTGCTGTTCTCAGAGGATATGGAAGACCTTGTCCCTATAACATTGCTGAAGTTGCCACTCCCGCTGTGAGTTCTGTCTGCTTTGGTACACAAAATGGAAAGGGAGCCACAGTTATGCATGAATAAAATGTGCTACTTCAGACCAGTGGTCACTTTAGTCCAGCATCCTGTTTCCCTCTGCCAGAAGCCTCAGGGAGGCACACTAAGAACCTGTCCAGTAACTGATATCCAGTACCATGTCACTCTGAGATCACATTTAGTCATCATGGGTCATCAGTGGATCCTGATGGACTTTTCTACTATACATTATAATAACCCCTTCTGAAAGCTGTCTCATCTAGTGGGTCTCATATCTGATAAGTGAACTGTACATTTTATGAAAACATACTTCTTCAGCTTCCCTGGATAACCCTGAATTCTAGTAGCAAAAGACAGGGAAAACAAAAATGAGCAATTTTTTTCTGGGGTTCTAAATCTTCATTTATTTCTCTGCTAGATGAGATTATGAGAGTTTTTGCCAAGTTTTTGGAATTATTTTTCACATATTGAGACTTTGGCAAAAATGTTGCAAAGTGCTTTGGTGCAAAAAAAAAAGTTTGCACGAAAACCAACCCTTTCCTTCCATTGCTCAAACTGACAAAAAGCACTGCTTTTTTCAGTCTTGTACAGGGTAAAAAAAATTTGCAGGTGTTTGACAGTTTTTTTCAATGGAGATCAAGGATGAGGGGGAAAAAAAAAGAGAAAAGTATCCATATGTCCTTTAACAAAATAAGTAAACAAGTAAATAAATAAATATTTACTCCACATACAAAACAAAATTTCAATGCATTACAGTTTCCCAACAGGGAAGGTGCTGTAACACTCAGATAATTCTGTTTCTCCCTTTTTTGTTTGTTACTCTTAACATTTGTATTTAAGTGCTGCTGAAATGGACAAAGAAAAGCAGCAACTGGAGTCACCTCTCTGTATTTGATGTCTGTCATACTGAGAAGTAATAGAACCTGTTTCAGATTCCATCTGCCCATTGACTCCCACACACCTGAGAATATCATTGAATATAATTAAACAAACCATAGTGTGTTCAGTTTAAGATAACTGAACAGTCAGTTTTGTCATTCATTAGCCATGTTCTATCTCTCCCTTCTTCTCATCCTCCTAGGGTAGCATCTCAATGGCTTGGTTTCATGATCTCAGATAGAATTTTTGTTTGTCCTACAAATGAAATCCTTGGATCTAAATGCCATGTTACATTATTTTATAGAACAAGAAGAACAAGCAGAGGAACTCAAGGAAGATGGAGAGGAAGCCACAGCTGAAGGCATGTATTGACGTTCTGGAGATCCATCGAAGGCTTATAAAAATATAGACCGAGATCAGACATGGGAGACATAGCTAAGATGATGTAGCTATGATCTATCCCCTATTTGACCAGCCCCCCCCCAAAAAAAAAACTCACTTGAGAAGCCAGGCAGCCACACTAATGAAAGAGTTCTGAGGTGCCAGTGAGTGTTATGCTGAAGGCTGAAGCAACCAGGCCCCTTCTGCCAGCCACAATGTGATGAGCAGTTATGACAAGTCTTGTCCTCATCCCACTGTAGCTTGCAAATGGGAATGGATACTCTACTTACCAGTGTCTCAGAACTCCTTGTCTGGTGTGGCTGCCTTGCTTCTAAGATGAATTGGGAGGGGCATTTGTGATCATGACAGTGGTATTATGAGTATAAATGTGAGATGCAAAATCTATGAAGTTGTAAGTCTAGTTTATGACATCGTAAATAACAAACAGGATGCCAGTCATATTGTGATGGTGTGGCTTTTCTGGGATGCAGAGGTGCATAGACCTTGGAAGAACTGAACTCTGAATCCAGTAAATGAAATATACTGTAAAATTCAACAACATTGTTTTGTCAAATAATAATAAGAGCAGAACTGTAGTTTTTTCAGTGTGAGGGAGTGAGTATAAAAAAAGTATAAATAAGAAAAAAAGTATATTTCTTTGTCATTTGTACAGTGCCTAATTTTCTTGGGTGTGTAACATCTTATACAATTATGTCTAACATCTCCATCTTCATGCATTGGTTCCTCTCCACATTCTCTTCATTCCATTGTACCAGCATGGGTAGCAGCACTATCTGAGAGAGGCTAAGAAGTTTGCAAAGATAATGTGTATTTGGTAAAAGGATATCTGTTCACTTGACAGAGACTCTTTTCTCTCCCCAGATGACATCGTTTTTTCTAAGATCTTCATGGGAGAAGATCAATGCTTTTAAAAATATGTTTACCCCTCCCAACTTTTTTCCTGTGGAAAAAATGAAATAAAATAGCTAGCATTCTTTCCATGATTTCCTTGTCCATTCAAAGGAGAGAAACCTGCAGTTTTTAGAGGCAGTAACAAGCATTAGGTGATGTTTTAAAAATCACAGTGCCCTCTCCTGCTGGATTTTACTGATTAAAGTCACTGCTTTTGGTACAGCTTCATAGCTCTGAGGCCACATCATCCTCTGTCCTATAGATTCTGGCGCTGTAAAAAATTTGGAGGGGAGGGCACTGCTTTCCCTAGTTGCCAGATACCAGAATGACAGTAATGTTAACCTTCCCAGCAATGAATAAATGAACTATGAAGCATGCTAGGAATGATATCAGACACAGCTTAGAGGAAATAAAAGGCATCAAGAGGGAGCAAGGATTCTAGATACTATTTTGCTTATGTGGCAAAACTCTAATCAAATTTCTTTGCACTTTTTTAAAAATAGAACAAGAAGAGCAAGCTAAAGAGCCAGAAGAAGGTAAATGAAAAGAGGACTCTGTGTTTATCAGGGCCAGTACATCAGTTATCTCTTTTGGATTGATTCTGATCTTGGCTATCAGGGTTACCAAACAGATCACACAAAACAGTGGTAGTGGTATGAATGGAGAGAATTTTGCGGACTTGCAATTCCCAGAATCCTCTGACTTGCATAGCCAGTGGTAATGCTGACTGAGGGATTCCAGAAGTTATAGGAAAAAAAATACTCCCAGTTTTGGTTGAAGACCACTCCAGGTAAGCCCACTGCAGAAGGAAAAAAGTGATGTCTGGAGTCAGACCCCCCCCCCCCAGTTATTTGCCATCTATTCTCCTAGAAGCTCCAAAGAGAGTAAAAGTGTTAGTGGAAGCCAGAGAAGGAGGAAACTATCAATTTAATTGTATCCAACATATGTGTTTTTAAAACTTCCACTTTTCTCTCTCTTTAATTTGGTGAAATGTGCAATTTTTGCTAAAATGAAATGAAACCAGATTCTTGCCCCACTGGAATAGCTTATAAAGGCATAGATAGACAGATAGATAGATAGATATAGAACAGAACTTTCTAGGCACTGTTGGAGACAAGGGCATGGGTTTATATCAATGGTAGGCAAAGTGGAGTCTATCAGTTGTTGCTAAGCAGCAACTATTAGCATGAACTATGTTGGCTAGGTCTAATGGGAATTGCAATCAGCACCATCTGGAGGGCTGCACTTTGCTTAGAATCACTTTATTTCAAAATTGAAGATCCAGTGATGTCAAACTCCTAAAGATTGTTTCTGAACTGGGGATTTTTCCTGTATGAACTGGAGGTGATACTAGTCATACCATGTCTATCTTGAGTAATTAATATAAAGCATAGACAAGATACTTGTGGCCCCCTAGATATTTTAAAATACAATCCTAGCTAGTACAGTCAGTGGTGAGTTAGTTGCTGCCACCATCATCATGACCATCCCCTGTATCATCATCATCATCATCATCATCATCATCACCACCACCACCACCACCACCACCACTCATCTAACTGCTCCAGAACTGATCTTGCTCCAGAATTAATACAGCAGATTAACTGCATACATGAAAATACAAGAAGTGCCCTACTGGGAGGTAAAAGGCCTTCTCTCCACCCTTCCTTTAAAAAACAGCTCATGTGTAATTACATTCAAATCCAGCAAGGAAAGCCATCTAGTCAATTTCAGTCTCAAAATTTGAAAAACACACTTTTGTGGTAAGGGACTGCTGCTGAGAAAGGATAGAGATGCTTATGTTTTTCCACTTTTGAAAACAGACACAAATTTCCCTGTTTTACAGCAAACAAACACTTTACAGCAGACAAAAAATACATCATTTGTCAACAGAGGTTTCACAGGAATGAACCAATCGATGTACAAATCCTTTACTCATCCCATTTGTATCAGTGGTGATAGGAATATCTGATTTAATCAGAAATCCCAAATCTTTTTTTGAGAAACAGAAGCCATTTCCACACTAGGTTGCTGAAATACTGTTATTCCACTCTCAACATCCTATGGAATCCTGGAGTTTGCAGTTTAGGGAGGTGCCTTTAGAATTCTCAGCTAGAGAGCTCTTTGGTCTCAGTAAACTACAAATCCCAGAATTCCACAGGATGTTGAAAGTGGAATAAGAGCACTGTAACAGTGTCATGTAGAAATGGCATAAAGCAGGAACTGTAGAAAACACAGCTGATTTCCCCTTCCCAGCCCTGCTGGAAGAGTATATTTGGGGAGCAGAACGGGGGCAGGCGGAGAGAGACAAGCTGCCCTCAGTGTGTTGTGACCCCTGCCATCTCCCAGCCACCTATAATTGCTTTAAGAAATCTGGGGGACAAAGCTTGATCTAGAACCACAGCAAAGAATATTCTGTCCCAGCCTTGTTTGGTGAAATATCTTGTATGAAGGGAAAGATGAACAATAAAGGTAAGAAAGAAGCACACGCTATACAATTGACTCCAGAAGTTATGAAAAAGAATTTAAAAACTGTGCTATAACTGGGAAACCAAAATCATTTCTTCTCATAAAACCAGTGTAGGGGTGGACTTCAGTGAAGTCAATGGAAAAGTAGGAGGTGCTATCTCTAAAATTCATTTACAGAGTAAACAAATAAATATCTTTGTTTTATCTTCTGGTTTGGTTTCTTACAGGAGAATCTAAGCCCAAGCCCAAGTAAGTATGCATATATACCTTTGGCTTTATGTTACAATATAAGTCCAGTTGCTGAAGCAGGTGTCATATGGAAGGGAAAGAAGAGGTGGAAAGTGCAAACATGGTGGAGAAAAATAAAAAGATGGATGCCAAAGCTTGATAATGGAACTAATATCCCCATTAGCTTCAAAGCACAGTCACCCTATCTTCACCATTTACCGGTGCTGTTTGAAACTGCAGAACCCAATTACATTCACAAATCTTTCCCCCCGTAGCTACCATTGCTTTTACATACATTTGCACAATAACTCTGTGGGCTGTAATTGGGCTGAGGGAGGTAGTGATTTGCCTAAGGCCATCAAATGAGGGTTGGGATTTTTATTGATCATAGCTGGGATCCTGTTGGTTAATTCCAAGAGCAGACCCATTCAGTCACTGCTTGACTGAATTTATGCCCTGCTTTTTCTGATAAAGTATCTCAAAGGCATATTGTTAAAAAAATTCCTAAAACAAACAAATGCAATTACAAACAGTTTAGATTAATAAGAATTAATATCACACAATGAAAGAGAAAGCTAGATAACACATTCAGTATAAAAATTAGGTGATAAAATTTCAACTCACATTAAAAATTTGGTGAAGTAGAAAGGTTTTAGCAGTTTGTATGGGTCTTAAGAGAGAAGTCAACTGAATCTCCCCAGGAAGGGAGTTCTACAACCTGGACTATTAAATGTTGTTATTGCTATTAATGTAGGGCTCTCCTAAATCCTGAAAGTGGATACATCACATCAGTAAACCTCCTAACAGCTCTGTTGAAGGATAGTAATGTTATTGTCTTCATATTAGAAAAATGATTTCCAGAGGCTAAGAGACAATTATTTTAAGAATCGTATCAGCATTGTGATTTAATGGCTCACATGTGAATCTGGAATTTCTGTCTCAGCTACTACCCTTATCCGTATTAGCTTAGTGTGATCCTATATGACCATCTAGTGGGCTCTTCAACACTTCTTTCTCAGATCCTATTTAGTATGCCTCTATTTAGTATCACACTATTTAACATCCCTACCTGCTAAGGATGCTTTAACTGGAGATCCTGCATTGAACAGAGAGTTGGACTGAGGCCCTTTTCACATCTTACCTGGTGCTGCTGGCGTCATGCAGGGATTGCCCCAAAAGCCTCCTCCAGGAGGGAATCACGTCTCCTGCATTTCCCTCTGTGCCAGCTCCGTGCTGGATGGGAGGAAGTGTGATAGCTCCGCCCCTTCCTTCCACAGCGCAGCCGGGTACTTTCCCAGGCTGCACTGGAGGAGGAAGCGCGACCATTGTGCTTCCTGACATTCTGCACACCAGGTAAGTGTGGGAGGGATGCGGGAGGAATGCGCAATTGCGCACCATTTTCGGCAAAGAGCCGAAAATGATATAATGCGTGATCGTTACGGGAGTAATGTGCAGTCCCGAGAATGTCATGCGGAACCATCTTCAAGATTCTGTGTCGCTCCCATGGCCATTTCGTGTTCAAAGTCGAGTGTGAAAAGGGCCTAAGTGGTACCCAAGGCCTCTTACAACTCCATGAGTCTCCATGACTCCATTCAGTAACCCACTGGGTATAGTTACCCTCTGTGTGACCTTGGGCAAATCACACTTTCTCAGCCTCAGAGGCAAACTCCTTCTGAATAAATCTTGCCATGAAAACCTTATGTTTGGATAGAGTAGCCTGAGGGTTGTCATAACTCAGAAATGACTTGAAGGCACACAACAAAATTGAATATCCAGTTTACAGAAAATAGTTCTTCCTGATCGTGCCCTGTTGCAGATATATCAATAGGGTCAGATTCTCCCCATGATTCTGGGAAAGGCAGAAATAGGTTGCAGATGTGGAAACTGGATTGTAGAGCCACAAATACCAATTGTTTTCTACACTCATCCCTGTATGCTGTGCTCCATCTAAACGGTCTTTGCTGACTACAACATAAACTCTGATCTTTCATGAATGTTTAGAAGATCTCCAGTACAAAAAAAAAATCACTATTAAAAGCACACTGTTATAGTTTATTATTGTAACATTTGTATCCTATCCCTCTGAGCCAAAAAAAAAATCCAGAGCAGGAAATTTGTCTCACAACATTTCTGGGAAGAAAGTTAGCCTGGGAAATTGTGATTTGTCCTAAAACCATCCAGAAAACTGAACAGGCACTTCAGCCTTTGCTTCCCATAAACAAACCCAACTCCCTTATCATACTGACGTATGTAACCATAATCTAAGGAAAAGGCAGTTTTCAGTTGTTTTCACACTTTGACTGAAAATATTTTTTTATCAGCATTTTAAAAATCTCTAACAATAACACAATAACAATGAAAATAGAAAGTCCCATACTAGCTTACCTGAGAATAAGCTCAACTGGATTCCAAAAGGTGTCTGAGGAAACACACAAGATTGTGTTGTAAAGCTGTAACTTTACAACCTGAGATGGGATACCTGTGGCCCACTACATATTCATGGCTTCTAATTCCATAATCCCTAACCCTGCTGGATGAAGCTGATGGAATCTGGAATACAACAAGATCTCGAAAGCCATAAGTTTTCCACCATTACTACATGCATTTGGTTAGGAGTAAAACTTACTCCTAAAATCCTAATCATAGATCTTCTCATTCACACACACACACACACACACACAAATGAGGAAAATCTAGATGGATGGAGAGAGAGAGATAGAGAGAGAGTATTATACTGCTAAAACAATCTTTGAAAATATCTTAAAATACAGACAATCTTTTTGGTTGGCAAAAAAGTTATCTAGACTGTTCATTTACTGCTTGCAACTAGAGAGACTCTGGGAGACCTGACAGACTGTAGAGACTAGAAAAACAGATATGATGCTATGTCAAGCATAATGTTCCCACTCCAGCATGCCCAGATATGAAGTTGTTACAGCTGCTCAGTGGCTCATATAAGCTCAGTAAAGAAAAATAAGACCACAGTGACAGGTGTGGCCATTGTAAAAAGCCCAGTGACCATGATGACATTCCATATGGCGCCCTCCAATGAGCTATAAATTGTTCTCTTGGCTTGGAGCTGTATTCACAACCAGTTTAAATAAAATGCACATCATCAGCTTTGAGACTTGTTATGGCAGATTTAGACCCTCCCTGGCTTTTGTTTTTATGTATATAAGTTTAGTGTGTTTCTCATGTGATAGAGGGTCTTTTCTGTTTCCTGGAAAGATTTCACTCACAGATGTTGCAACTTTAAAAAAGAAGAGACAATGACCTCTTGATGGTGCTAACTAGATATAAGACCATTGGCCATATGGATGTATACTATTATTTTTAAATTAATTGTTCACTCCAGACATTGATGAATTCATGATATTAGTATTGCAATCTTTTTTTAAAAAAAATCCATTGATCTCTCCTTTGTTTGGAAAGAAAATAGTGTTAATGGCAGACAGATGATTTATTCCAGAGGCAACCAGTGAATCCATGGGGGTAATGAATCCACTATCAGTTTTATAGTGGTTCCTCCTGCAGCTGCTTCAGGTTGTATACATGCTGAAATATGGAAATATGGTCCTGCACCTGGATGGAATGGCCATTAAAGCAAGAAAGTCATTGTCCTCATGGTAATAGATCTACTGGATACCCGTGATATGGCATATACAGACACCTAATTATATAGCAAAACCATTCCTGTGCTTTTCCATTTGAGGGACTACATAACTGAATGCTCTCCAAAAAAATTTTTTAAAGCCAAGCAAGCAAAATAAATACATAGAAGTCCTATAGCAATTGCTTGTTGTACCATGGTTTGCTGTCAGGAAGGGGCTTGTGAGTTGCCCTGCTCACCAGCAACCACAGAACTCTTTCAGTTGGAGTGGCTGCTTGGCTTTTAAGGTGGGGTTGGGCAGCATTTTCAACCATGGCAGTGATGCCATTGTTGCAAATGCGAATAGAAAGATTTATGAGGACATAAGTCTAGCTTATGGTATAAATACCAAACAGGATCCCAACTATTGTCTCGGTTACATTGGATCGAAACTTGGAAATAAAACCTTTGAAATTAGTTGGATTAAAAGTGACTTCATGCATGAGTCTGCTGTGTTTGACATTAGTTGTCTAATGTCAAACAACTTTTGGGCTTATGAAAAGAGACAAGCTGAAACAGAGGCTGGATGCTATAATACTAATACATCTTTATTTCCCCACTACTTTCAGACTCTTTATGCCAAATCTGGTGCCTCCAAAAATCCCTGATGGGGAGAGAGTAGACTTTGATGTGAGTATTAACCTCTGACATCTCAATAAACCAGGTCTTTATTGCCTCATATTCATTGGCAAGTTGGTTTGCTTTAAGTGCTGTACAATAATACCATGCCTTGGCCATGTGTTTTTTGCTTTGTAGGACATTCATCGCAAGCGAATGGAGAAGGATCTGAATGAGCTGCAAGCCCTGATTGAGGCCCACTTTGAAAACAGAAAGAAAGAAGAGGAAGAGCTGATATTCCTCAAGGATAGAATTGTATGTCAAATTGCTGCACACCACTTAACCAGGCATTTTTATGATCGCAAGGTCCAGTTTCCCTATCAGGGTACAAGTCTAGCCCTCTAATAGCCTGGTATATCAGTATAGGTCATAGTAGTTTAATTGTTCTATGACCAGTTTTTCAGCCACCCAATGGTTATAGCTTCAAAATAACTGTCAAGGTTAGGTTCCATAGATATCAGGGAAGTTGACTGTATGAATCCTATGGTTATGGTATGAGTATCTAAATAGAAACTAAGGATGAAAGCAGACATTAATCAGAATCTATTTTCTCTGTGATGAATATATTTTCCCTCCACCACTGATAGATATGTACCTCAGCAATTGCTTACAATTTAACTCTGTGTTTACCTGTTTGTTTGTTTGTTTGTTTGATTTTATTCGTGTCCCATCTCTGTCCCAGTAATGAGACTCAAGGTGGTCAACAAGGTATTTAAAAGCAACATGGATGAACAATTACCTTTTAGCCACAAACGAAAGTGTACTAAATACCAGACAGGTAGGTGAGGGAAATCATGGCCCTTTTCAGAACATACCTCAATAGTGGGTTGTTTTGTTACAATTCCAGCATGGCCATCTCCATGGTGGTTTCGGGTTGTGAATACTCTCTACTGTACTCTTTCATCTTAAGTGGATGAGTAGTGTTACGCCATCAGTGTTCCCTCCATACTACAGTGTCATTGGCCACTCCCTTTCCCTGCCTTTTCTCTGCCCCACAGCTTCTCATTGGTCAGGTGTTTTTTTTTTTTGTAAGCCATACTAGCATAGCCACATTGTAATGTGATGACACGCCAGTACACTATTGCATTTTTGCACAAAAAAGATAAAAATGTATTTTAAAAAAGTAGAAAAAATTAACTCAAAAGAGAAATTTAAAATAAATAAAGAGAGCTGGTAGCTCCCAAACTCAGTGACTCCCAAACATGGGAGTCGCTGAGGGAGGGACAAGCTGGGCATGCCCACACTTTGCCCACTCCTGGATCTGTGATGATAGGAAGCACTATCAAGCACTATTTAGGAACTGCACTCATCAAGCTGATGGGATTGTAGGGCTAAAGGAGGCTCTTAACTGATTTTTTTCTGGAAGTGAAATAGGGCTGGTTTGCAATGCTTGGGAACACAACAGCAGCTGGTTAGTGATGACATGATTGCAAAAATGCAATAGTGTACCAGCATGTCATCACATTACAATGGGGCCTCAAAGGCCCTTCCCTAAACTGCAAACCCCAGGATTTCATAGGATGTTGAAAGTGGAATAATAACACTATAACAGTCTAGTGCGGAAATGGCTTGACTGTTTAACAGACAAGTCTCTAGATTTATATTTTTCCCAATAGCCCCCTATACATCATTCTGAAAGCTGTGGTTAGCTGGCTTACTCAGGCCATTCTTCACAGTTACGTGTTCACATTGCTCTTTTATGCATAGTTACATTCCATTGACTGAAGTAGGACTTATTATGTACTAAATGAGTTTAGCATTATAGCCATAGTATTCTGTTTTTACTGTTGGAGGACACCATTTGGATTTCCTTGCTCGGCTGTCCAAACGTCTCAGCCAACCCTGTTGACCGCACTGGTGTTTTAGCTGCCCTCCTGGCAAACTGAGGTCTCATGGGAGTTCAGAGCAGAAGGACACTTATTGGTCAAGAGTAAGGCCAGACTCCCCTAAACAGGTGCATTGCACTTTCCTCTTATAGGAGCAGAGGCGAGCAGAACGAGCTGAGCAACAACGGATCCGTAGTGAGCGAGAGAAGGAACGCCAGGCCCGCTTGGCTGTGAGTATACCCCAAACCCATACTCCAGCGTGAATATTTATTTTAAGGCTTTTGATACTTTAAAAGATAATGTGCTACTGCCACATTCCTCCCACTCAACATTATTAATCTTGCTGTTTGTGCTTAGGAAGTATAAGCTTATTATTTTTAGTCTGAGTGCTATCCCAGTGACTCAGAAGCCTTGGAAGTGAATAACGCCGTTGTCAAAGGCTGCATGTGCAACAGACCAAGACCAGACTGTGACTGCTGAGCCTATAGTTTGAACAGAGGCCAGTTCCTGCTTATTTTCCTAAGTATTTCCTCTTTCTAGGTGCAGAAGAAACAAACAAGAAATAACTAATGTAGAATGCTTATTTTCTGAGTGAATTATCTTGTGGCTGATGGAAAGAAGGAAATAGACCTTTCATAAATATTATGGTCGGTAGCACCCTTGCACCATCCTTTCTTAATCATCAGTTCCACTTGAGGTCCTTCACACAAAACAACTGTAGCATTATGATCCCACTTTAATCACCATGGCTCCTTCCAGTGGAATCCTGGGCAGGGTTGTAGTTTGGAGAGGCACTAGAGATCTCTAGCTGAGAATTCTGAATGTCCCTCCCTGAACTGTGAATCCTAGGATTCCATAGGATGAAATCATGATAATTAAAGTGGAATCAAAGTACTATAATTAGGCATTCCAGGCAATTCTTTTCTCTCTTTAGTGTTGGACAGTAGTTTCCATGTCAGTGGAATAGTGAAGCTACTCTAGGCTTTAGCCACCAGCTGGCATTGTTATCTCTCTCTCCTTTCTTGTACTTCAGTGTGCTTGTATCCTTGACAGGAAGAGAAAGCTCGGAAGGAGGAAGAAGAAGCTAGGAAGAGGGCAGAAGAAGATGCCAGGAAGAAGAAAGCTTTCTCCAATATGCTTCATTTTGGAGGTTATTTACAGAAGGTATGTGAGTGTTCTAGTATGAGAAAGACTGCACACTTATTCATTCCCTCAAAAGATAAAATGCATCACCCCAAAAAAGACAGAGAACGAAAGATGACAGATTTGCAGGAAAATGTGTGCTTATTTGTACGCACAAATGAATATTTAGAAATAATAATTATTATAAGTAAATAGACTACAATTAATCCCACCCTAATGGGGAGGACTTGCCAGGTTACCTTTGAGCCTGCTGTGTCTGCTGTGATGATGGACAACTCCAAGTCCCTCTCTTTTCCTTCTTCTAGCTCTTAGTCTTGGCAAATTGGTTTGCATAGCCTTCCAGTGAAGGTTTTAACATCCCTTCAGATGGATATCACCCAATTCTGTATTTTTCGTTCCATAAATGAAATGTGGGGATCTATTTTCCTCTTCACTTCAAGTAATCCTTTGATTTCTTGAGTAAACTTTGGTAGGGCACATGGGCCTGACTCCTGTAGATAGTCCCAACTAGAATAAATCTGGTTAGATCAGTGGAATTTACATAAATGTTGACTCATAATAATTTATGGAATTGTGTCTATTCTTATTGGGACTACCAATAGGATGCTGGCCTCAGTCTCTCTACTATAGAATAAGCATGGGCCAAGAGCCAGCAGGCAATTTCATCTGCTCTGGACATTTGGCTGAATGCATAATTATTCCTGGTGGCATCTAGAAGTGACATTTTTGGCAATTGGAAATAACTTTGGGTCACTTTGTGACCCTTATTTTTCAAGGTGAAGTGGGTCAAACAAACCCTTTATGATCAAAACTACAACCAAGGGTACTTTTAGCTGGGAAAAAAATCCAACTGGGTGCTCAGAGGGTTCGTTGGGGTGCATCAAAAGCCATCTGGGAGATTCAGGTCTGCATGCTGCCCTCTGACTGTACAGTTTCCACCTCTGCTCTAGTGTACACTGAAGTATACTTCTAGAGGTAGATCTTGGATGCAATTCTGTACGGCTCACTATAGTGTGGTAGGTCCACATGTGAATCTGTGCTAGGCTGAGCCATATAATATCCCTGACTTGCTGAATAGGGGGGTGAGCCCTCTCAGCCATCCCTTGCTTTGTGAGGAGCGGACAGGACTACAGAAATGTCTGGCTATGTCCCCATGGCCAGCCACAAAATTATAAAATAATGCTGAGACCTCTAGAGTATCCTGCTGGATCTTTGTGCTGATGTCATCATTTTGTGTCCGGCTATATAGCCAGACACTCTTGGAATCCTGCCTGTTTGCCATAAAGCATGGAATAGCTGTGTGAGGGGCTTCAGTGGTTGTTCAATAAGTCAGTGGGAGGGGTGGCTTTCAGCACTAGGGAGGGAGGAATACCAACTCCCTTAGTACCCAAAAAGGACATACACATGCATAAGGGAAAAATACTCCCGCATATGTCCCTAATAGGATGCCAACCTCTGTATGGCAGTACCTACTCTCGGAAAAGCTGGTAAAGCTGTGTGGAGAGCAAACTATGGCCCTTTTCACATGTTGGGGGGGAAACGGGCGACAACGCCCAAAAACGGAGCTTACCTCCAGCCGGGTAAGTCCGTCGCCACGTGGAGCAGCGTGAGCTCGCTGCTCCACACTCCTCCGGCGTCCCAGATGGCAGCTTCCGGTTGGTGGAGGCTCTCCACCAACCGGAGAAGCTCGCCAGCCGGAAGCCCGCCCCCGGCAGATCTGCAGGCACGCACTTGCGCGCGCCTGCAAATCCACTTTAGAGCCGGGCGACGGAGCGGCACGGGGCTGCGCGCTCCGTGCTTTTTAAAAACCTCTAAAAAGAGGTTTTTAAAAAACGCAGCCCGGCTAGTTCCAGCCGCTCCCGGGTGGATTCTGGTGTGAAACTACGAAAAGTAGTCCACGCCAGTCCACTCTAGGGTGTAGACGACCTCCGTGAGAGGTCGCTCTACACCGTTCCCCCCCCCATGTGAAAAGGGCCTAGATTTCTATAGGCCTTTGGAGGTTTTTAGCTTTTCGTTTAATCCAAGACTATGCATAGCACTTTGCATCCACAGTCTTTGTACTTGAGGATATCAGTGTTTGCATAAGAACATTGTTGCTCCTTCTATCTCTGTTTAGGCCTTAAAATACCATAAGAGGTTTTGCAATTTCTGCCCCCAGTAAAGAGTTCTCAGATGCACTGTGCATGTGTGTACGTACGGCGGGGTGTGCAGATTAGGTTAAATTCAAAGCTGCTGAGCTATTTGTGTACTGGTTTCTTTAGACAGAGAAGAAAAGTGGGAAAAAGCAAACAGAGCGGGAAAAGAAGAAAAAAATCCTCAGTGAGCGTCGAAAACCTTTGAATATTGATCATCTGAATGAAGATAAGCTGAGGTGAGAAGGGAGTGGGACTGGACAGCTGGCAGAGGTTCAAGCACCCATAAGAATGGATAAAAAGTCCATCTCACTGAGGGAGGAAATCACAATCTCAAGCTGGGGCAATGGCTGCTCCATCTTCAAGAGCAGCATGTAAACCAATCACTGGCCAGGGAGATTAGGTGTGCCCCAGTGGGCAAGCAGATGGACAGAAGAAGCAATCTCTGTAAGGTCCTGTGCATACACCAAGGGAGACTTAGGCCATTTCCCCACTAGACTATTATGGTGCTATTATTCCACTTTCAACATCCTATGAAATCTTGGGGTTTGCAGTTTAGGGAGGCGCCTCAAAGGCACCTCCCTAAACTGCAAACCCCAGGATTCCATAGGATGTTGAAAGTGGAATCATAGCACTATGTCTCGTGCAGAAATGGCCTTATATTCAACCAATGTGATCTCAGCCATCATGTGCTAATATTCCTAAATTTTCTCGTGTTTAATGATACACGCTTTCTAAACACATCTCAACATGTTACAAGAGTACTTTTGTGCACTTTCCAATGATTTTTGACATTTCTGATCTTTTCTTTAAAATGTTGGCACAAAGAACACTATGTTTTGTGAAGCATGCTATGTGTTTGCAATAATATAGTAGTTCATGTAAATTAAAAAAAAAGTCCTTAACATGGTAATACAGACCAGAGATAGCCTGGAAGTAATCCGCCCTTAGTTATTACTTATCAGTGGCTGGGAATATTAGATGTTCTTCAAACATAAGTGTGTGTTACACTGACCACACAGTACATACAGTTATCCTATTTGAATCCCAGAATACACATTATTATTACTGGTATTCAGGCTTGAGCCCCAGTAGAAAGTTAGGCCACAAGAGGGTGCAATAAGCACATACAAGCACAGAGTTGCAAGCAATCCTCAAGTAGACTTACATAGAGATGCACATTGCCTCCTTTTGCTCAAGTTTTTTAACATACTCACCAGTAGGCTGAGTTCTGGTAAATACCCAGTTCTAGCATCAAAACTTGTGAAGAGTTATGCAGGTTTATATACATTTAAAGATAAGTAGTAAAGATAAGGAAATAAGTGGGTTTAATGGTGAGCACTTGCTGGTTGGAGCTTCCAGGAACACTGCAGACATTCTGATCAAAGTCTACAAAATGCCCACACATAATAGATATACATGGGGTAAGTAAGGTATAGCCTGCAGCCACATGTGCCTCTTGGAGTTTCTGAACCCTGCCCAGGTCTTTCCTGTTAGTGAAAGTACTGCCACTACAGTTGCTGCCAAACCCTCAAGATTCTGCTGGGAAGTATGTATAGGGCTTATATTTTCTGGTTTCCCAGTAGATCTGCATTCTCAGCAGGCTGTGTGGGTCACCATTCTGCTGGGAAGCCATGTGTTCCAGCAGAATCCCTGCAATTTGGTGACACGTGATAGAGCAAGAAAGGGCATGCAACTCTGCTGGGTTCCAGGTGATTCAGTTCCCCGTTTAGCGCTATGAAATTGTCCTCCACGGTATACCTGGCTATATGAACAGTCTGAAACAAATAGACACATGCATCTTTATTCACATTCAAACATACCTACCCACACCCAGGGCTCTTCCACACTACACTGTTATAGACTGTATGATTCTACTTTAACTGTCATGGCAATATCATTTAGAATCCTGGGCTTTGCGTTTTAGAGAGGGATACTTTAGAATTTAATGCCAGAGAGTTCTGGTGCCCCACCGAACTACAACCCTAGGATTCCTTAGGATGCAGCCATGGAAATTAAAGTGGAATCATAATGCTAGCATTGTGTTATGTGAAAGGGTCCCCTCTCTCTCAAACACACACATATGGGCTGATAATGTCACTCCCCATCCCCAGTAGATAAATATATTATGGGGAGGGGCCAAGCATGTCCCCCTTGGAGGTGTTTTCAGTCCCTGACACTCTAAGGCTCCCCTGGACTGCCTTTTTCCTGGCAAGAAGAGTGAATTGCCTTTTGGCAAATCTTCCAAGGGCAACAGTTCACCTTTAAAATGTCTTAGGCACTTCTCTGATTCTTATTGTCTTCCTTTGGCAACTGAGTGGTCATGGTGTTGGGAGGGTATTGCAACACAACAGTAAAGCCCCGTGGGGACTTTGTACATTTCAGAGGTAGGAAGAGAACACCAGTCTCCACAATGACCAAAAAATGCATATGCAAATATAAGAAAGACTTTGGCCATTTCTGCATGGCATCGCTATCCCGCAACAGCAGCCGGTTGTTTCTGGTCCAGGAGTTGTGCTAGTGCACAGCATCATTGCTATCCAGCTGCTACCCCATCCTCAAGCATTGCAAAACCGCTTTACACCATTTCCAGAAAAAATCCGTTAAGAGCCTCTTTTAGCACTTCAATCTCATCAGATGGCTCAGGGTGGTATTGTAATAGCGCTTGATAGTGCTTCCTGTCATCACAGGTCCAAGAATGGGTGGAGTGTGGGTGTGCCCAGCTTGTCCCTCCCTCAGTGACTCCTGTGGCGTGGTAACTTTGACATCTATAATCTCTCTGTGTTAATTTTAAATTTCTACTTTGAGTTAAAACTTTTTATTTTTTAAAATACATTTTTAAGCATTATAGCACAAAAGTGCAATAGTGTACTGGTGTGTCATGCTGTTACAACATTGATGTGCTAGTACAGCTTCCAGAAAACAAAAACAAAAAGCAAAACCCAACCAATCAGAGGTGGTGGGGGGGCAGGGTGAAGATGGGGAAAGGGAGTGGCCAAGGACACTGTAGTGAGGAAAGAACGCTGGTGGCAACACTGCTAACTGATCTGCTTAGGGAGGAATGGTGTGGAAGAGAGCCTTTCTAACCTAAAGACAGGAAGCCAGTCACTGTTTGACATTTTTAGGAGTCCCCGAGGGGCTTCAAAAAATTGTCCTCTGAACCCATCAGTTGCCCACTTTGTTGCATATGTATATGTGTGAAAGTACACATACATACACACTTGCTTGTGTAAACACCTTATGCTCATGGTGTGCACTCACACTTCAAACTGACAGACTACATATGATCCATGCATAAACATGCATATTATTTTCATATCCATTTCCACACATGGCCACAATGCTGAATACAAAACCTTCTGATCCCTATATCCAACTCCCTCTCATACTCAAGAAGAGTCTAAGCTGAAGCCTGATGTCCTGCAGATATGTAGAACTGTGTTTGTAAATGTTGACTACCACCTTGACTGATGCTTCATGTTCTCACATCAGGGAAAAGGCCAACGAATTGTGGCAAAGTATCCATGATCTAGAAGCTGAGAAATTTGACTTGCAGGAAAAGTTCAAGAGACAGAAATATGAGGTGAGTCTGAATTTTTGTTGGAAATTCTGGTTTTCTCAGTTGGAGCAGCTAAATGTTGCTACACAGACTCCGCTGATAGGGAAGGCATTTTTCATAGCCTTTGCAGTAGTGTCAAAAAAGCAGCTAGCAAATATTTGTTTGATATTTGACAGATGTTGGGTATAAAATAGCACAAACAAATCCACTCAGTGAGAGGAGAAGGTAATGCCTCCTGAAGGCTGCTTTACTTGTTTGCAGAGACATCATCCCAATAGAGCCAATCAGATTGTCACCATCCTTTTCACTATATGATCCCAGACTGGCTAGGATAACTTGTATGGCTGATACAAGAGGCATTTCCTGCATGACCAATTAGTATCCTTTAACCTGAAGATGCTTTTCCTGGAGGAATCCTATGCAGAGGCATACAGACAGGGTGGGTGGGTGGGTAATGAGGGCGGTGCGCCCTGGGGTGGCAATTTTTGGGGGACATCCTGTCCCCTCCGCTCCCCTCACCCCACCTGCCCCCTACCTGCACTCTAAGCTGTGCAGCTAGTCCTATGCAGCCCTTAGGCTTCTAGTGACCTCCTAGAAAGCTCTGGGGGTTTTTTTGAAAGAAAAATAATCTAACTTTTGGCTAAAAATTACTTTAGAGGTCAATGCTTTGCTTTGAAATTTTGTCCCCCCTCCCATGCAAACAGTCAAACATTGCCCTGAAAATTGACCAGTAGTGATGGAATTTTTAGGTCAAGAAAATGGAAGTGACCTGGCCTTTGCAGAATGAGCCAAAATGACCCATCCTCTGTATGTGCCTACTACTGCACTAAACAGTTCCTGACTAGTTAGGGTCATTCATGTTACTGCTGTTAGGAAGTAGACTCATAAATTAAAAGAAAAAAATTGGCACTGAAACAGCAGTAGAGTGAACAAATCATGTTAATGAAATGATTTAGAGGGGAAACAAATGTGAAAATGCTCATCATTAGTACTTTTCCAGGACATATTTTCCTTCTTCTGAAAAAAGGTCTTTAAAAACAACCCCAAAACTAAAATAGGCATGCATTCATGCATTCATTTCTAGCTGTATCCAGGCTTCTTCCCTATTATTATTGAAAGGTTAACTCCCTTCTCTCTCCCAGCTCACGACAAGTACAGACAGGGATGATTAATCTGACTTGTCTCACTTGGATGGGAGACTAGCTTTATCTCCATTTGGAACTTACTTCAGAAGTCAGAGGTGAATGGTTTCTTAAGTAGAATCAGATACCTCACCACTTCAAATGAATCTCACTTTGTGGGTGAAAATTAAAAGCATAGTGCAGGCCTGTGAAGGTCCAGCCTCTATTCTTGTCAAGCCAAATGTTTAAGGACCTCACAGATCACACTTTAAGCTGGACTGGCTTGATTCACCCTGACCAGATTTTTTTGTATCCAGAAGATCATGCCTGGAAATGCCTGTCTTGTAACCACAAGCTGGTTCAGTCATTGATGAATGTAGCAAGATGCTGCCGTGGCAATTAAATTAATCTACACTAAAATTGGCTTGAAATATAGCATTGCTTTTAGTGGCCGTGCTAATTTTCCATTTCCTAACTAAACTTGGCTTGAAATTCTGGGGGTAAGGGGAAAGATAGGTGAAAATGGAGAGGGGCAGACGGTCTTCTTAGGGAAGGACAATCGAAAGCCTAAGCAGAGCAGCTTAAGGAATGGTGGGTGTCAACAGCAGCTACCGTTCCTTACCCCCTTTCCTTTGGGATGCAACTTTCTTTTCTCTTCAACAGCTGTGAGTCTGCTCTTAATGCTTCTCAGGACTTAACATTTACCTGAGGTGTTCCTGGAAAAATTGCACTTTGATGGGGGGCATCATTTATTTTATGATGGCTGCCATTTTCCCCCTGAATGCCCAGTACAGAGATATATGCAAAGCATCTGGAAATGGGGAAATGGTACCTCCCAAGAGGAAGGCTGATGTTGTGGGTTATTTGATCCCTACTTCCCAACTAACCGTCCATACGGGCAAAAATGACATAAACAGAGGCAAGTAGAGATAATTCCAGAGAGGCAGAAGTGACTTCATTCAAAGATTTGTTCGAATGTTCCTTTCATCCATCAGTCAGCCCTACAAACAGGCTTTGTAATGCTGCCTTCCTATCTCACTCACCATCATGAAATCAGGAGACAATTCACGCTCTCCTGAATTTTATTTTCCCCTCTTTTACCCATTCCTTATCATACAGAAAAAAACAAACAAACCTGCCAGCTTGCTCACTGCACCATACCTCCCAGTCATATTCACTGTCAGGCCATTTCTGCACTACACTATTTATAGTGCTATTATTCCACTTTCAACATCCAGTGGAATTCTGGGGTTTGTTGTTTACTGAGGCTAAGGACATCTCAGGCTGAGAATTCTAAATGCCCCTCCCTAAACTGCAAACCCCAGGATTCCATGGGATGTTGAAAGTGCAATAATAGCAGTATAACAGTGTAGTGCAGAAATGGCCTTAAATAAAACCCCAATTCCCTCTATTTACATGAGTAAGGATTTTTGTCTCTTTTGAGACTGCTACCAGAATTCAAATTTATGGACTCAGTACACTTTTATGGAATGGGAAAGTGGCACTCCTTTTTGCCATTTGCTTACTTTCAGGTATCGATGTAATTTTAAAAGACGGCACTGTGGAATGCTCGTGTTCATGATTCAAGACACCTTGTCTGTTTTTAAAGATACTCCATTCCTTTCCCCCATATTTTATCCCCAGCTCAAATTCTGTATTTTGTGATTACTGAGCATGTTCAATCCACATTGGGTTACCATATTTATTTTAGGGTCTATTTTCTCTTCATTTTCTTTGGAGGGCCTTCACAAGTCTTGAGTTTTCCCAAGGCTTGCTGAAATCTTTTTTGTCTGGCTAGTGTCATTTTGGCTACATTAATACTGGCTCTTGGAGACTAAGGCCCTTTCCACACGACATCGCTGTCTTGTTTCTGCCACAGGATGGCAGTGGTTGGCAGGTCGCGCTTCTGCATGACATCGTCGCTGGCCCTCTGCCATCCTGTTGCAGAGCGTTGCGCTTGTGCAGTTTTCGCAAAACGGAAAAAATCCATTTCGCGTCTGTGATCACGCAGCACTCCCATCACTTCTGGCCACACGGAAGCTACGGAAGTGCATTGGCGATGCTTCCTTACATAGCGCAGCAATGGAAAAAGCCCGACTGCGCTGCGGAAGGAAGACATGGTGCCATTGCGTTCTCTTCTGCATGGACCAAGTGGGTGAAGTGGGGAGTATTGCTGATGTGCTTCCTTCTGGATCCGGGATTGCAGCGAGACAACATGGAAGAGCGTCGTCGTGCGGAAATGGCCTGAGTTTGGTGTTTGTATATAGGTTGAGTGGGCAACTCCCTCAGCCCTCCCATTGGCCTAGCTATTAATAAGGAATGATTGGAGCTGAAAGTCAGCAACATCTGAGGAACTTAGGTTGCTCACTCTTGGCATGTAGGGCACATTTATTCTTTATAATGACCCTTATTCAGTAAAATGTTTAGTACTAAAAGTGGCTTTCTCATGATCACCACCTTCTTTCTGCTAGTGTTCCACTGGCATAGGGTTCATGTCTATAATATTTTCTTTCCTCTAATCCTAACCAGATTTCCATACTCACCGCACGCTGCGATGAGTTAAGCAAGTAGTAAGTATGGCCTGTTCCCTGCATACAGTGAAGCATGGAACTAGGTGTGCAAAATACTTGCTTGGAATATTGCCTTCCTATGTCCCAGCAGAGTCTGGATACCATCAGTATCTTTTCAATGTGGCTCTTTGTTATCTTGCACGACTGTCCTGCTTGGCTTGCTATGATTTCTAGAACTAAGATTCATTTAACTGTGGTCACTGTGTGTTTTCAGCCAGATGCTTTGAAAAAGGTAAGTCAATGGAAGTATTTTTGGAATAGTTCTTCTCTGCTTTTGATCCTTATACCAGAAACAAGAGTGACCCAGCACTTAAAATCCACAAAACTGAATTTCTAATCGTCTACATTTGAACTTCACGAAAAGACCATGTAATAAAGACAGCAATACATCATATTTGGGCTGTTGAAGTCCAGGAGCTACAGATCCTGCCACAAAAAGTGCAGCTTTGCTACCAAGCAGCTACTATGACTATGACAAAGAAAATGCATTTCCTGGCCAGAACAGAAAAACAACCTGAAAAATACACCAAAATAAGGGAGAAAAGACTTTGTCTTCATTCCTCAACCAAGCATGGCAAATTTCTTTAAACCGAGTTGAATGTAGAATGCTTTCACGTGGACAGAGAGCTGCACGGGCAGTAAAAAGCTACTAAAGAGTTTAACGTAAGAAAAAGGATTATGGATTGGGACAGAGATACACAAATAGACCCATTGTCCTTTCTGGTTCCCAGTTCTAACAGTAGAAATTCAGACCATTTACCAGAGGAATCATTTACATCTACAGTTACACTCTGCTGCTCCACTGACTACTGCATACACTCCATCTATACTCATTCTTCTTTTCTTGCCTTCCTTGCTGTCCTGACACATAGTCTTCCTGTTTCCTACATGATGAAGTGTCACTATGAAGCATCATCTCCTCTCTATTTCTCTTGCAGATTAATGTTCTACGAAACCGCATTAGTGATCATCAAAAGGTGTAAGTACTTAGGACACATAGCATCCTATAGTGTTTCATGGCACCAAATGCACCTGGTAGATCTTCCACAATCCCCCCCTTTCCCCCCACTTGCTTTCTTGTCTTTGAAATACTTGCCCACTGGGGAGTTTTCATGGTTCTGTCTCTAGATGTTTCTGTTCTTTCTTTTGTTCTCCTCCTTTTCCACTTCATTACTAATTTCTACTCCTCTGCTCTTAATTTCCTGCCTTCTTTTCTGCTTCAATGATCCATGATGGTAATCTGTTGTCATATCCTGTGCCTTGATAATCATGTGATCACACATTCTGAAGCAAGCCTGGCTATCAATGGAATTGATACTGTTAGCTTACTTTGCCCCCTAGATCTCATCCTGCCACCACTTTTCTTCTTTCTTTCCTAATTTTAATTTGCCCTTGATTTTTTTCATTGCTTCCTGTTTTTTTAACATGTTAATATTTTTCCTTCTTTGTTTTATTTATTGGGTTGGATCCAGATGAGGAATGTAAATATTTGCACACATGATCAATATGTTTGGAAAGTTTTCCATCCCTGGGAGAGAGTTTGAGAGTTATTTCTCAAGTTTTGACAATTTTTCACATCTTGGAGCTTTATTTGCATAAATGTGATTTGCACGAAAGAAAAATAAATGCACCTGAAGACCGAACAAGGTGTTAATCATGTTGCTCTTGTGGAGGAAATTCTTGCAGGAGCTAACACTTTGTTAGATGGGGTGTCTCAATATGTCAAACCACCCTTTCTTCTCAAAGATGACGAAACCTGTGAATACTCTCTACATCCATAATCCAGACTGGCTGTTCTCTGAGTGGAACCCACTGAGCTTCAGTTCTTTTCATGCATATAACTGAGATCCAGTGAATGATTCCTGGATGATTTTCACCAGTTCTCCCTTCCTTCTTCACACACTTGGCTACCTTTCACGTGCCTTTGGAGAATCCCCCAAACCTCTGGAGCAGATTTTCAAGGGTTATCGGGGGGGCGGGGGGGTTCAAAAGGAAGGATGGATCAGCAAAGTTCACTTTTCCACTTCTTCCAGTGCCAGCGGAGCTCCACCAACTGGAAGTCTGAATCCAACTCTATGTCTTCTCTACAAATGTATCTATTCCATTCCCAATCTATTTTCTGTAGTTTGATTCTATTCCTGTTCTCTCTATATTTGTTTCTTTAACTTTAACTTGATTTTACTTTTTCAACTATACTTCTCCAGCCTGTTTTCTCATGTCTCACCACCTCTCTTATGGATATGACTTCTCTGTTTGTATAAATTGTTGGGTAACCCTAGGGGATTTTTTTCTCATGCTCAGCCATTTCCCAAGATTCTCCATGGCCATGACCTCCACTTCAGAGAGGGGGAACAAAGGAATAGAGAGGCTAAGGACCATGCTTGGTGCTCTGCATGTTGATTGTTTCAGAGTAAGGAATGGATCCTCACGTAAACTCTTGACAACAGTTCTGATCACTATGTGAAGAAAGCTTCTGTCCATTCTAGGAGAAATTAATATAGCTGTCTCACAAAATGGTTGCACGGGGTAGAATTGTTGCACAATTCACCAGTCCAGAAGCAAAGGGCAATGTGCATTAGGAAAGCCCCCATCCTTTGCAGAGGGAGCCTAAGACATTGTGAGACTTCAGGTGGAAAGCAATATGGAACACTCTTCCTACTGTGTGCACAAAAAGTCAACTGGACTGGCAAGTGAATCTTGCTTCAACATGGCCCATAGGAGCATCCTCCTGCCCTGCACCCAAAGGACACAGGGTACTTTAAACTACCCACATGATACCCCTCTCTTTCCTCCAAGAACTGCTTACCTCCTCTTGGCATCTTGAAGGGACTGCTTCACTCTACCCATGTGACAGAACTGGTTTTGCTCCTGCTGACCTTTTAGGCACATCAGTTCGAACATATTGGTTAGCCAAGAGTTTTATATCCTACTTATACCTTATTTCTTCTTTTGTTCTCTCCTTATCTTCTTCAGCAAAGGGTGAGTAGCATGTTGTGCCCTTTGGGATGTGGGTGGTGTGCTGTGATTGTTTGCGCTGCAAGTAATAAGAGGAAATGTTTTTATATACCATGATTCAGATAGATACCTAATCCCTAACTTGCTTGATGTGGCTGAATAGAGAGATACTTTCTTTAGCACCTCGCAACTAAATCTCAGAGATGTCAGAATGGTGTTTTTTAAACTCACAGAATTCTGATATTCTGATATTCCTATCTTGGACTATCAGCCCTTTTATGCATTATTTTGCACTTAAGAATGTGGCCATAATCCTATTAGGGATTTATACTGGCATAACATCCAATTACACTGACAATTGTATATTTATACATCCTTGCATAAGGAGGTATCCGGTTCTCCCTAATCAAACAGTTTACTTTTGCCTGAAGCACAGTGGGTTGTTTTAAAGACCACTCAGAGCATATGACCCTCATGACTCAGAATAGCAACTGAAATGATCCAGAATGACCACTAAACGATTGTGCTGCCTATGGATCATTTGCAGTTCTGCCCAAGTACTTTCCTAAAAGTGTGAAGTGTTCGTATGAGAAACAGTTGTTTATATGTGCATGTTATTGTGCGGGTACCTCATCAGAGAGGTGTTTCATTTTGCATCTTTACCGAGTTTAGTTGTGTACAACTTCTCTCTTAAGTCACAATTTTCTCTCCACTGCAGGAACATCTCAGAAAACCACACAGTTCTTGAAGATGTTCTCTCACAGGGGAGAAATTGTTCCCCAATTTACCCTTTTCCTGCCCTCCCTCAGCCACATACTGGCCAGTGGGGTGGTGCAAGGGGGCAGAAGAGTAGAGCTTATCCATCATTGGCTATAATAGCTGATCACTGGTGGTCCTCCTCATTTGGCTGCTTCCCCTTTCTTCTGGCTGCTACATGGCTATGCCAGCAGAAGAAGGATTGGGGGGCAGCTGAGTGACCAGGATCACCTGCTGGCATACCCCAGGACTTCCAGGGGGTCTTCCAGAGGTCCTGGAAGATTGTCATCATCACACACAGGCTATTGGAACATACCCAGCAACAATCCTACTTGCTTGGCACCTCTACGCTCCCTGGCTGCCTGTTCCATGGCCATGTTGGGGAGGCAGGGAAAAGCTGAGTTTAGTCCTCTAGTCCTGAGCATAGTCCTCGAATCTATTTGAAGACTTGAGCAGGGAAAGAAAGGGGCTTTAGTAGGCTTCTCCTTGTTGGGATTTCCTGGCCCTTAAAAAGTTCCTTCCCAAGTCTTCAAGTATTCTTTCCACCCCTAGTACCTCCCTCCTCCATGTCTGATAAAGATGAGGAGGCTGTCAGGAAAAAAAAAGAGGTTGCAATCCTAAATCAGGAATAAAAACAAGGCTGAATGCTGAATGCACAGGAGTTCACAGAGTCCTTTAAAGAGCTGTACTCAGGTCCCCCTCAGTTTCTCCTGGATGGGCAAATCTGTTTTGAACTTTTCTGACATTCATTTTTTAAGAAGAAAATCTTAAGTTCTTTCTGTTAAATTTCTAATAAATTAGACAGATGTATAGATAGATAAAAATTTATGAAGAAATGTGTTAAGTTTGGAAAATTCTTGTAAACAATGAACCAACTGAAATTCTTATCTATACTCTGAAAGCAAATACTAGAAGTAGAGGGCATGATTGGAAAACTCTGTGTCTCCTCTGAACAGTAAATATCCTTAATCTGACTGTCAGACAACCCCAGATTTAGAAACAGCTGCTTCCCTTTCTGACAAGCAGGTCAGATGCACCAGGCAGACACAATGGACTGGGAATTAAGGCAAACATTTAGAGATTGCCTGGCTGGCTCATCAATGACTTCAGCAGACACCAGAGCCTCGGCCAATGTAAATCTAAGTGACATCACTGGGTTCAGTGACACTGCCTTCTTGCTCTCTGAAATGCTTTATGACTGGCTCATAGATGGCCAGGCTCCAGGACAACGTCTTGATTTGCAGGCCACGAACAGGACTAGCTGGAGTGAAAGCTAACTAAGAGCTTGTTGTTGTGTATCTTCAAGTCCTGTTTGGCATATGGCACCCCTACAGCAAACCTATCACAGGGTTTTCTTGGCAAGATTTGTCCAGAGGGGGTTTGGCTTTGCCTTCCTCTGAGGCTGAGAGAGTGTGACTTGTCTAAGGTCACCCGTAGGTTTCCACAGCTGACAGGGATTTGCACCCTGGTCTCCCAGAGTCTTAGTCCAAAACTGAAACCGCTACAGCACGTTGGCACTTCAACAATATCTAGATCGTTAGAAATTGCCCAGTGCTGGGATAGAAAGTCCATTGGCAGCTCTTCATCTTTACTGATAACCATCACATATCATACTTCTTCTCTACTATGGCCAAGATCCCATGGGCCTTGTGGTGGAGTGAGGATTTGAACCCTGGTCTCCAAGGTCATAGTCCAACATTCAAACTACTATACCATGTTGGCTTTCATAAGAGCTCATAATGCTAATTGTAAAAGTTGCATGGACAGAAAACATTCCCTAAATGGGGGTAAAGAATTTGTCATCCCTCCAGATGTTGCTGGACTGCAGCTGTATTCAGCCTTATGACAGTGGTAAGAGGTAATGGAAATGGTGGTCCCACAACATCATTTGGGGAGGTCACACATTCCCAGTCTCTGGCTGATGGTGATGGTTGTTGTTATAGCTAAAATTACTATGAGTACCAGCATGAATACCGCTACTGCTACTCTGAGTACTGCTATGGCCATTTCCACACGACGGGGATGTCGCGCTGTGGGGACAGGATGGCAGCGGTCTGCAGGTCATGCTTCTGCATGTTGTTGTCATGGTCCCACTGCCATCTTGTCCCTGTGTGTTGCACCAGTGTGTTGTGCTTGTGGGTTTTTGTCAAGTGGAAAAGATCTGTTTGTGCCGCCACTCACAAAATGCTCCTGTTGCTGCTGCCCATGCAGAAGAGCAGGAAGTGCAGTGGGGGTGCTTCCTTCCCCAGTGCCGCAATGGAAACTGCCTGTCTGCACTGTGGAAGGAAGAGGTGTAGCCATCACACTCTCTTCCACAGGTGGCTGGTGAGGTGTGGAGGGAGTGTTATTGTCGTGTTCCCTTCCCTGCGAGGGCCTCAACAGAAAGACTTGCACAAGCTCCATTGTATGGAAAGGGCCTATGAGTACTATTCCTACTACCATTCACGTTATTTATAACACACCTTTTCTTCCAAACCAGGAGGCAGGATGGCTTATAAATTAAAACAGATAACAATATAGCTAGAATACATAAAAGGCCAGCATTAAAATGTGATTAAGTCCTAACTATGAGGAAGATCTCAATTTTCTTTTGATTGGTTGATTGATTTTTAGCATCAACAATCTAATATACAATCAAAGTTACAACCAAAATACAATCAAAGAAACAGAAGAGAGGGAAAAAAGGAAAAGGAAAAAGACATATAACTAATGCAGAGTAGGGATCTGACCCCCACCCCCACCCAGTCCTGACTGTAATGAAAATAAAAATAAAAAAGAGAAAAAATATTCTACCATTATAGAGCCAGCTAGATAATCTCACTAAACGTACTAGTAACCATAACTACAGATTGTTACATCATTAGATTTCTTATTGCTCCAAAAATCCATAAATGGTTTATTTTATTTCAAAAAAATCTTCAGTTAATTTATCCTTGAAAACCCACATTACTTTGGCAATTTGGATCAACTCAGCAATCTTAATCCATCCTTCTGTCATTGATGCTTCCATCTGCTTCCAAGTTTGAGCAAACAATATCCTTGTCATTGTCATGTATCAAAGAAATTATCCATATTTACTCTCCAGTTTGTTATTCATAATGCCCAACAGAAACATTTCTGGTAACATTACAAACTCTACCTTTAAAATTTCTTGGATTAACATATGAATCTTAGACTGATAATTTTTAATCTTCGTGCAAGCCAACCATATATGGAAAAAGGATCTTGACATTCCCAACATTGGTTTGAAACTTTTTGGGACATTTTTGACAGTTTGTTTGGGGTTAAATACCACCTACCCATCACCTTACTATGCAGAGTAAATGTTATGTCTTTGGACTGCATTTTTCCCCATATGAACTTCATGTCCAAAATTTTGGGTCCACTGTATCATGTACTCTTTTACAGTGTTCATTTTCTGTCTCTAGTTTCAAAAACCATTTATACACTTTTTTTTAAATTACATGGTCCTTGTCTTTGCATAACTCTGAGTAAAATTCATTTCCTTTAATTTCTATGGCTGCATTTAGGAAGATTTCAGTTTTCAGTGGGCCATTCTGCTACTCTTTAGTCTTCTCCAACCAGGCACCCTCCAGATTCCTTGTTGGAGTCCTCTCACAGCATGTAAACAACCAACTGGAGATAATAGGAGTCTAAAACATCTGAAGGACACTGGATATGACAAGATTACTCTAACTGGTGAAAGAGGAGTCAGATCTATAGTAGAAACCCATATCAGTTTTTGTAACAACTTAACTATTATGCTTCCCTGACAAGGGACCTGTAGATTGGTGGGGATGCTGAGAGCATCCAGCTTGCCCTACTCATGAAACTACTCTGGTGGAGAAAGAACTATCTTTGGCCCTTTCCACATGTGTGTGGGGGGGAACGGGCGAAAACACGCTAAAACGGAGCTTACCCGCAGCTGGGTAAGTCCGTCGCCACGCGGAGCAGCGTGAGCTCGCTGCTCCACAGTCCTCCGGCGTCCCAGATGGCAGCTTCTGGTTGGTGGAGGCTCTCCACCAACCGGAGAAGCTCGCCAGCCAGAAGTCCACGCCTGGCAGATCTGCAGGCACGCACTTGCGCGTGCCTGCAAATCCACTTTGGAGCTGGGCGACGGAGCGGCACGGGGCTGCGCACTCCGTGCTTTTTAAAAACCTCGAAAAAGAGGTTTTTAAAAAACACGCAGCGCGGCTAGTTCCGGCCGCTCCTGAGTGGATTCTGGTGTGGAACTACAAAAAGTAGTCCACACCAGTCCACTCTATGGTGTAGAAGACCTCAGTGAGAGGTCGCGTTGCACTGTTTCAGAAGCCCGGTATGGAAATGGCCTTTATTTCATTGTAAATATGTGGTGTGCTACAGCCTAAATTACCTGAAGATGCTGGATCTTATTTGATCTTGGAAGCTAAGTAGGGTCAGGCATGATTAGTACTTGAAAAGGGGACCGCTAAAGAATACCAGGTGATGTAGGCTATAATTCAGAGGAAGGAAATGGCTAGCCAACTCTGTCTAAGAAAATCCTATGAAGTTCATGGTGTTGCCATAAGTCAATAGGCAACTTGAAGGCACATAAACACACACATAAATTCATGTTGTAGTTGTTTCTTTTAGGGCACAAAATGTGGCTTGTTTCAGTTTCCTGTTTCTGGGATCTCCCTTCATTTTTTAGTAAAAATATGACAGTGTTTCATGCTGCATACTATGTTTGTATTGCCACTTTTTTATTGTGGATTTTACACCTCATGCTGACCCATGTTGACCAAGGAATCAATTTGGTCTTGCAACCATGCTCTGTTTGTATGTCATTGAATGCGTTCACTTATCTAAAGTAATCCTTGGGCAGAGGCACCCCACGTATTTTGTCCAAAGCAAAAGCCAACACTGAACCTCTCTTCTTGACTTTTGTTTTGCCTTCACCAATACCTGCAAATTCTTATCTGCTTGTTTACTTCCCCAACAGCTCAAAGGCTACCCGTGGAAAGCCTGTGGTTGGTGGCCGATGGAAGTGAGAGATGATTCACATCTAACCGGTAGAGAAGGCAGAATGGCATATTTCTGCTTTGGCCAGCCTTTGATGCAACATCCCAGTACATGCAGCTCAAAGAAATGCACCAACTGTTCTAGATTATTCAGCCCAGGCTACTTTCCAAAGGTCTCACTCTGTAGAATTATAGCTGTGTGTAGCACTCTCATGGCTTGGAGAAAACACACTGCTGCTGTGTGGAAATTACTGTATCACCAAAGTTAAGAATACAGTGTCTGTAAATAAAGCAAATCATGAAGCAACACCCATTTTCTTTGCCTCATTGCCCACCGTGAATCCTAACAGTGTTTTTTTCAGTTTTGAGTAAAAATGAAGTAGGCTTTCCATTAACATCTATCCTCTTCATATACATTTATATTGCAATTAACAAAGTACAGTTGGTCCTCCACCTTCACAGGAGTTGGGGTAAGCCCTCCCCCAGCCATATTTAACACACACAAAAAGTACCTGTACTGGCAGAGTGGCTAGGTCCAGGAGTGTGTAAATTCCTTCACTTGCTCACTCAGTTGCGCAAGTGGAGGGATGAAGGGAATGGGAGGAGGCAGGGAGAGGAGGCAGAAAGGGGACACCCATCCCATCCCCTTCCCCGCTCCCACCCACATGAGTGAGTGAGTGAACACATTTATCCTCCCTCTTCCCACTTTGTATAAGGACAGTATTATGAGCACAGCAGAGACTGGTGGCTTGAACTTCAAAATGCTGAATCTGTTTTAGAAATCGGTTCAACATCTTGCATAGCTTCTTTGTGCTTAAAACTCAGAGTAGATTTACCACATCACTGATACTGGAACCACCAATCACTGAACTATGATTGCAGTGTGTATGAGGACAGTGGAGACTGGTGGCTTGAACTCCAAAATGCTGAATCTATTTTAGAAATAGGGTTCAACATCTTGTATAGCTCCTTTGAAGCTTAAAACTCAGAGCAGATTCAACAACCCTTGTTGTTGCTGGTGATGATGATGATGATGGACCAAGATCCAGAATTGGGACACAAAGTTCCACACAGATGGAACTATGACATGTCTGCCTGTCAGTCCACCCAATTAATCCAGCTTTAGACCATGGCCTCCCAACATTTCACAGATGAAAAGTCGGACATGTGTGGCCGAGTAACATCAGAGTGCGGTCAGGACTGCCAAAGTTATTACTGAGGAAGCAAACACAAGCTGCAAGAGGCTACAGTCACTTGCTTTTGCCTGAGATTAGTGGAAAGGGCAAAATTCTGCCTCTCCGCTCCTCTCCTCTCCATTCTCTCCACTGAGTTTAACTGAGTGCAAACTACTTTTACTGAGTGCAAACTACTTTTGCACTCTGAACGCAATTTGCAGCAATTGTAGTAAGCTGAAGACAAAGGGGAAAAGTGGGAAAGGAAAGCAAAACTGGGACATTTTAAAAGCAGCTGAAAATGAGGGGTGACAGTGGATTAATTGGGAAGATCCCTGTCAAATTCGGCAGTTCAAGGGTATGTTCCAACCACCCCCCAAAATGACCATTTATTGGTTGGTGGAAACTGAGTGATGGTGGTGGAAGAGCATCCAACTATGTTCCATTAGGTGGATATTCAACAACAGGTATCTTTTGGGACTTCTTGGTGGTCCTCCAGAGATGTCCTAGAGGGCAGTGCCCAACTCTCTCTGACGCATTCCCTGAAGGTTTTAAAAAATACCTTCTCTGCACCCAAAAACAGCCAGAGAGGGGCCAAAACAAGCAACATCCCTCCCTCCTGTCCCCTGGATGATTCAGGGGCATTTTGAATAAATTTAAAAAAAAAAAGTGGAAAACATTTCAGAGCATGCAGCAGGGGATATGGCTCTCCAAGGTCTGGTGAGAAGTGTGTGAGGCCCCTGGACTTTGAGTCCAACCTTGATGTTATTCCCAATGTCAATAATAAGAAGGAAGGGTTTCATTTCCCACCTAAAGCTATGGGAGACCCTGGATTGTTCCTATAAGTGAATTCTGTAATTGATAGCCCTTATCCAAATGCACACTGGTTAGGCAGCCCTAAATCAGTTCCTACTTTTGTGTGTGTGTATGTGTGTGCGTGCGTATGTATTAGAGAGGAGAGAGATGGATAGAGAGAGACAGAGATTTCCTTGTAGCGGAGCATATTCTGAAGGTATGGTATGTGTGCAAAGAAAGGATGGAGAACACGTGGCCTTCCAGATCTTGTTGAACTGCAACCCTACAATCACTTAGTATTGGTTCTCCTGGCTAGAGCTGATGGGAACTGCCATTCAACATCAGTATGCAGTGGCACTTGGTGACTTCCATGTCAGTAGAGTGGGGAATCCATTCCAGATTTTAGTCTGGACTTTAAAAGAGCTCTCCAAAGTGCTGAGCTATGCTATTTTTATGATAGGGTTCAGCACCTTAGATAGTTCCTTTAAATTTTGGACTGTTTCCCCAACTGGTTTCCCCACCTTGCTGACATGAAAATGACTAGTCACCGCTGTCTGTAGAGCCACACCTTCCCCACCCCTGCTGAAAGAATACTGACAGCAAAGTGAATGACTCAGGGCTAATGAGCAAAACCATCAAGGTAATTTTCAGGGAATCGATTTGTCAGGCGATGAACATGTAGCCCAGCCTTGGTCATGCTGTCTATACAAGGAGGGACCAACAGTAAGGCCAACAACTCTCCATGTTGCTGCCTTCCTTGCTCAACCAAAAACTTTGATGCAGACGTAAAAATCTACTGCTGTACATTGTCCTTAATTTGACAGAAGGTGGCACTCTGGCATCTGGGTTTGCCTTGCCGCATGGCCACACCCTGCTTTTGATTGTGTGCATTTTATTAGCCACACCAAAATCATTGTGTTATTTCAGCCAGAGAGACCTGTCAGTTTTCTTTCCACCCCTCAGTCCACCAGCGCAGCTGAGTCAGAGAGCTGAGTCAGCAGGTGGAGAAGCAAAAACTGCCAAGCCTTAAACCAGCACTGGGCAGAGCTCACCCAATGATAGCCCTTTAATTTAGTGGATTTCCCTTCTACCCTCCTCTCTAAGGGTGAAACTAGGATGCCAAGGCACACTTTTCTCGTGAGCACAAGCTTTTCCATTCCCAAATCACCAACACAGTCTCCTTGCTCTGAATCAAGAATGTAATACAGGGGAAGAAGAAGAAAGAAGAAATGGTTGCATAATAGTAAAGGTATCTCATACAGCCCATGTGAGGCACAGTGATTTATCAAAGACAAAAGGTTTTCTTGGATACCAGCTATGCCATTTCCATAGTCTCAGCAGCAGATCTTGGGAAGGTTCTATAGATTTAAAAGGGACTATGGCTAGAATCCTGCTGTGGCTTTATGTGGGTGGTTGGACTCTCCTGGAGGTTGTATTAGGGTGGCATTCTATTTAGAGTTGTACAAGCTCTGTAATGCTAATGCCAACCAATGTACAATCCTAGGAACACTGTCTAGGATTCAGTGTGGTCCTTAGCAGTGAGTTGAAAGTCAGAGTTACTGTCACAGAAAAAGAGCATGCCTGGTCATATTGCCTATTTGCATGACTGTTTGAGCAATGGCACAATTCAATACTGCAGCACTGTTAGGCTTCCATACTTTTATGCTACACACCTGGTGAATAGGATCCCAGACTCCACTATCCAACCTGTCACTACCCATTATAGCTAGTGTGGTAAACCTGGTTCTGGGAGTTATGTGCTGTAGTCTAAAGAGTAACCTTTCTAACTTCTGTTTAAAAGAACATCTATTAGCTCTGTTAAAAATAGCAATTGTGTTTTCCTCACAGTGAATATGAAGGTTATTGAGTGACCTGTCATATGTTTCATGCTCTTAAAGTGGTTTTGCCTAACCAGGGACTAAGCTGGGGGTAGTGCGATATTTAGCCATCCTAATGTTGGACTCCAGCTCCTTCACTTTCATCCAGCATGGGCAATGGGAAGTGATGATGGGAATGACATCAGGAGGAACACAAGTTTGACATTCTTGCATTCCTCTAGCTGAAAATCCAACTAATCCGTACATAGAAATTGACTAGCTGTGCCAAGCATCTGAAGTCAAATCCGTTCCAAATTATATCTTTCTTCCTGATAAAAGCTGGGGATACTGTGCTGGTATAGCGGTTTGAGCATTGGACCATGACTCTGGAGACCAGAGTTCAAATCCCTGCTCATCATCATCATCATCATGCAAATCTACCGGGTGACCTTGGACAAAGTCACATGCTTTCAGCCTCAAAGGAAAGCAAAGGCAAACCCCTTCTGAACAAATCTTACCAAGAAAATCCCATGATAGGTTTGCCTTAGGGTCAACATAAGTTAGAAACAACTTGAAGGCACAGACCTAAAAAGCTGTGCTAAACCCACTTGTTAGTCCCACTAAATCAATGAAACATACATGAATATTGACTTAACAGGGTTCAAGTGATTCAACAGAACTAGTCTAGTTGTGACCAGCAATTAGATCTAAGCCACTAAATGAGACACAGAAGCTCTTGTTTTATGCAAGGTAGCCTGCACAATGCAGTGCACAGAAACAGATCCATACATAAGTTTCCTACTCCATCTGCTCTGTGTGTGAGCAACAGTAAACATTCACAACTTTTGTTCATTAAGTAATCTTTCCAACTGGTATATTAATATAATGAATTTCTTCATTGCGTTAAATCAATCATTAACATAACTAATGTTTCTTTGGTACATTTAGGTACATTTTAGTTTATGTCAGACATTTTGTTGTATTTCTTAATCTTGTTTAACCAGTGCCAACTGGCATGCAAAGAAAGGGGCTTTTCTGAAGCCAATTTTAAAGAAAAAAAAGTGATTAGTTTCTCAACAGAACAGAGCTCTTGAGTCATCTGCTTTACCTGTTGTCTCTTGCCACAGTTCTGTGTAAACATATGAAATGCAAGAAGTGCAATTTTTGTGCCTAGCTCAGGATTCCCTGCAAGAGGCAGATCAAGGCACAGGATTTACTGGTGGTCTGAACATTTCACACCTACTCTTCACATGTAGGGCAGTTTCACTCTGTGCAACTAGAGCAACAGAACTAATTTGCAGCTGCATAAACAACAAAGCTCAGAAAAGTGACTTGTGGATACGTAACTCCTCAGAACCCCTAACAAGAAAGGTCATGTCCAAAAAGTAAAATTTTCTGGTCTCTGACAAACACACACACAAGCATACATATGTACACAAACATCTGAGTGTGTGCACATGTGCACGTGTTCACACACACACACACACACACAGCCCAATGATTACCTGTAAACCAAACAAAAAACTAGACATAAAAGCAAGGGGGCATAAGCATATGGCCCTCCAGAGACTGTAGGATTGCAACTCTTTTCATTCCCCACAATTGGCAATGCTGGCTTATACTTTCAGCCCAATAACATCTTGAAGGCTGCATGATTTCAACCTCTTTATTAAAAGATGTTGCTGCTTTAAATATGTTGGATTCCTTCCCCAATCATCTCTGCCACTAGCCTTACCAACCATCTGTATTTATGAATGAACCCGCACATGGATTTTCACAGGCTTGGGAATCTTCTACCTTTTTAATTAGCACATATTATCACTATCCACAAATTATATTTTCAAACTTTAAATACTACCACATTTGAAGTAGAACTGGAAAAGGCAGTTTGGACCAACATTTAGTGCTCCATTGCCCTGTGATTCAACTGGCTGCTGGTAAACCTGACAAGAATGGATGCAGAGGGGCATGATCAAGAACCAAGTCAAGTGTATGACGTACTTGTTCATTCTTCTGAAATACAATGCTGATGATGACAACATGATAGTAAAACTTTCTTACTCCCAACTCTTAATTTCACCAGTGCATTTTTAGTGGTTAATTGCTTTGTTTAACAAATGATGCCAGAGATCCAACATTTCCCAGCATAGTTCTGCAAATGGAACTCTGCTACAGTGTCCAATTCATCACCCCCAGGACTCATTGTTGCACTGTGTTAGTTCCTCTAAACCGCCTCTATATATGACTGGTATAAAGTGCCTGACTGCCAGACAGATATGCCTGCTAGCCAGACACAGGCTGATCACATCTTCTGCCATCATCTGTCACAAATGGGGAAAATAAGCCTTAAAAAAATGGACAGAACTTTTTTCCTGAGCTTGTTGGTTTTGCCAGAAATGAAGACAGCAGTCAAAAATGGTTCTACCATACGCCACAAAGGACCTTGTCAATTGTGATAGGAAAGGAAGAGAAATATGATTTGAGTAAGGAAACAGCCCTGTGACAGTTAAACTTTTATAAATGAAGAGGAGGCTAACCTATGGAAAAATTTTGGAAGAAATGATAGTCTGAGAACTAAAACCCCACCCTTCTGCAGAGACCTGGCACAAGCATGTTCAAAACTATGCTTCTGTCTTCATACCAACAGCCAATGTGGAGCCCAAAAGTGTTTTAAGTGTTGTTAATAAAAAAGGTGTAAGGCAAATAAAGGCACAACCCTTTTGTTCCTTTGCTGGGTATCAAATGGGACCCATGCCTCCTCCTTCATGAGAAATACTCGATCACTGCATCCTCTCAGGATCAAGTCTGAACTTGAAGAAGTTAGGTGTGTGAGTTTTGATTGGCAAATCCCATAGGTGATTATAAAGAGCTGAAAATTCAGGAGAAGAGTCCTGCAAAGGGGAGATGATACCTAACTTCACATGTGCATACTGATAGATTTGGATCTTCTATCTCTATAACACTGACCAAAATGTGTAAAACTTTCCTAGTGTAAAGTCTTGCTCTATGTACATTAGTGGCAAGAGATTAATGCTGGTTAAAATGTGCTTTTCTTCGTATCTCTTTTTGTGTCTCTTTCTTTGTATCTCTTTCTGTCTCTCTCTCTTTCCTGAGACAGAGAAAGAAAGAAAACACCAGTGTACGGGCAGAGTAGCATTGGTTTAAAAGGGAATTCCTACACAAGTGAATAGAATTCATTCTTTGCAGAAGTTAATACCACAGCAAGCATAATACCTGAGGTAATTGCTTGTATAGTTACTGCAAATTCCATTCTGCTAGTGGTATATGTGCACATATTTGGTCATGGGAATACTTATATTCACAACAGTTAGGTTTGCCAACTGTTTTTTTTTCCTGGTAGAGCTAATTAGTTTCAACACTTGCGTAACGGAGAAAAAGAACAGTCATTCCCCACGACTGCATTTCTAAGTTGCAAAAAGTTTTAGCTGTTGAATTTCAGCCATGTAGCTGTTAAAGGAAGAGAAACTTTCTCCGAATGAAAATGAGCAACCTAAACCGAAGTAGTTAAAATAACTGCTAATAAAGATTGAGGTAGCAGGTCATAAATATAGTTTGTAAATAAATATCTGTCTGCACACAGCCGACAGATAATTCTTGTAAAACCCAGGTTGTTTCTGTGTGCCTAAGAATCATGCAATACCACTTCCTATCCATTTACTAAATGAATGGGTCTATAAGCTCTCACGGGTAAAGGTGGGTGCAATGTGTCTCCAGGAATCCACCACAGAAATGCTACAAAAAGTGCATTAAAACCCCAAAAAGGACTATTACGAAATCACCAGGGATGGTGGTTTCTTTATGATGTATGGGAAGCAGGTTTTGTCTGTTCTTGAGTTGTACAAAGCAAATAAAACTTCTGCTTCACAAGAAGAGCCTTGAGAAGGCAGCTTGTTTCTCTAGGCTGGATCTGAGTCATGTCTACCTACCCATAAGTCTCCACTGCTGATGACAAGAGATACTAGGAAACTGGTCTGTGTTGATCCTTTGTTTCAGAAGAAGGTGTGGTGTGAATTCTAGCAGACTTGAAGCGAAGCCTGGGAATCAGAGGTAGGGCCAACCCACTGCTAACTCCTCCTAGGACTGAAAGAGGTTGCTACTATCATTCTTTGAAGCCACAGTGATCTTTTAAATCTAAACTTCAGTCAGCAAAGGTTTCCCAAATAGCAAATACTGTTCTTGTCAGTCCTTGAACATTACTTTTTGGACTACAGCTCCACAAAGAAACTGTTTGCACATCAATATTGGCATGCACCGTGCTCCTAGCAAATCAAACACGTACTTTGTTGTTGCTTTATTAACTGTCAAATTGACTTCAGTGTATGGCGACCCTACAAATGAGAGACTTCAAGAGCCGCATTGATCAACTGTCTTGCTCACGTCTTGCAAACTCAGGGCTGCATCTTCCTTGATTGAATCAGTCCTTTTGTAATATGATCTTCCTATTTTTCTGGTGCCTTTGACTTTACCAAATATCAAAGTATTTTCCAATGAGTCACATCATCTCATGTTATGCTCAAAGTACAACAGCCTCAGTTTTGTCTTCCCTTCTAACAAGAATTCAGGTTTGATTTGCTTTTGTCATTTTAGGAGTCCATGGTATCCACAGTTCTCTTCTCCAGCATTACAATTCAAATGAATTGACTTTCCTCCTCTCAGTTTTCTGTACTGTCCTGCTTTCACAACTGTCCACAGGAATCAGAAATACTATGGCTTGGATGATGCTGACTTTGGTATTTAATGACAGCTCTTTATAGTTGAGGATCTTATTCAATTCCTTCATGGCTGCTTTTCCAACTCTTAGGCTTCTTCTGATTTTTTGACCACTGTCTATATTTTGATTAATGACAGAGCCAAGCTACAGGAAATTTTACGATTTCAGTGTCTTCATTATGTAAATCGTCTGTGGCCATTTTTCTTACCTTCCTAATATTCAACTGTAATCCTGATTTTGTAGTAGTTGTTCCAAGTCTTTGCTATTTTCTGCAAGTAATATGGTATCATCTAATTAATGTTCCTTCCCCAGATTTTCACACCTGATTCCCATAAATCTAATCCTGCTTTCTGTATGAAATATTCTGCATATAAGTTGAACAGATAGGGTTATGAAATGCATCCTTTTCTGACATTCTTCCCAACAGGAAACTATTTTGTTTCTCTTCTTTGTGTCCTGACAATGGCCTCTTGTCAGACTGTAAGTTAAACATCAAGACAATCAGATGTTGTGGCACCTCCATTTTTTTTTTTGAGTGAGCCACAATTTCTTATGATCTACATAGTCAAAGGCTTTGCTGTTATCTATAAATATAGGTTTCTGCTATATGAATATGAACTCCTATGCAACAACAAAAAATTACATATAGAGGCATACTGAATAAAATTAAACACCACAGAAGAGTAATCATGTTTAAATGTGTGTTTTCTTCAGAACATGGAAGTCTTACTTTTTTGGCCTTTAAAAAAAGAAAAGAAAACCTTTACCAGCCAGCATATCTAGTGGCCAAGTAGCCATGGTGGGTAGAGGATTCTGGAAGTTGTAGTCCAGAAAAATAATTTTCCCAAGCCCCAATTTTCTTTGAGCTAGCATGGGGTGGATATAATTGGCTTGATATCATAGCTGCTATCCAACATGTGCTACTGACAGATGTACAGCTATGCTACAAACAACAGCAAGGATGGTGCTCATGAACGGGAATGGAATTAGCAAAGTCCAGTTGTAATATGAAGCTTCTGTAAAATATAATTCCACACCTTAGATGACTCTGCACACTGAAAGTAGGAATCAGCTCCTTTGGGGAAGGAATGACGTCATACAACATGAACATATCTGCAGTCAAAGATAAAATTTGAAGATTGCACCATCACTCACTCTTGTTTCTTTTAAAACACAGGACACATTGAGTAATAAATGATATAGACTGGATTACAGTATGTGGCAGCAAGGGCTTTTTCAAAAGTTGTTTATTTCTCAACAGTAATTTTGTCTTTTTGTAACTATAGCATACTCAGTGGTCTCCTTTGACCTGAGTCATGAAACCACAAATCAAACTTGCTGTTCAGCCCATACCGAATTTGTAAAATGATCTGCCATGTACACAAATCATACAGTACGTCTATAGCAATCCCTTTAAAATCACCCTTCCAGCTCATAATTGGAATTCTTGCCCATCTGGACTTCTGCAAAAAGCACATCATGCAACAAATTGGTCCTACACACTGTCAGTTAATATGAATTTTCAGTTGTTCTTATAAGCTCGTAATTAGGCCCAGCATCCTACTGGGGGCTTACACTGGCATAAATCCTAGTTATATGAGTGTAAATATTCTTTAAGGTATACTGCAAGGATATTTTCAGTGCCTGTATCTCTTTGCACAATTCCTTTGCCCCAGCAATTCCTCTCAGATTCAGCTCTACTCTCTCCCAACCACTAACTGGCCATAGAGGTATGCCCAAGTGTTGTCCAGCTGTCCTTATATGTCCCAGAAGGAGAAGTTTCCCCTGAATTCCAGTGTAAATAGGTTGGCAGAGATTTATACTCCACCACTGGGCCCGTGAGATCTTGGCCATAATAGAGAAAAAAGTATGATGTGTGGTGCTTATAAATAGAGATTAAGAGTTGACAACAGACCCTCTATCCCAGCACTGGGCAATTTGTAACCCTCTAGATATTGTTGCAGTGGTTTCAGTGTTGGAATAGAGCTATGTGAAACTAGGGTCTAAATCTCAGTCAGCCATGGAAACACATGGCATAACCTTGGGCAAAGCATACTGTCTTAGCTTAAGAAGAAATCAATAGAAAACTTCCTCTTAACAAATCTGCATACCATGATGACCTGGAGAGCCAGTATGGTATAGTGGTTTGAGTGCTGGGCTAGAACTTCAGGAGACCAGAGTCTGAATCCCTGCTTAGCTATGGAAACCCATGAGGTAACTCTGGGCAACTCATACTCTCTCAGCTTAAGAGGAAAGCAATGGCAAACCTCCTCTTCATAAATCTGCCCAATAAAAACCCATGACAGGTCTGCCATAAGTCAGAAATGACCTGAAGGCACACAACAGTTATTGTTACAACTTCTATCACCCCTCCATACCATTGCTGTGCCTGATAAGGTTGATGGAAGCAGTACTCCAACCACATCTGTAGTGGCACCCATAACCTGAATTTGCCACATCCTTCCATCTATCTGTCAATTCATTGATTCATCATCCCATTCAGAAACTGAGAACAGACCTTAGAAAAGTAACCTTTTTGGATTACAGCTCCCAGAACCCTCAGCCAACTGCCACTGACTAGTTTTTTAAATAATTATTATTTTTATTTTTTTATTTTTATTTTTTTTATAATCATTTTATTCAAAATTCACATATAAAACAAACAATTATAACTGTCAGCTTAATTGAAATATTTCTGATCTTCCACACTGTTCTAGATTTCATTATCAAAATTTCTTAATGCTTAAAATATTGTACAACATTTTACTGCTAATATTACTTGTTGATTCTTGCATTTCAATCTCCATATTCCCGCTTCATGATATATATCCTGTAGCCCCCTTATAATTTATCTTAAATCATGAATTACAGATTTCCATCTGATAGAACCCAGCAATTACCCGTTACAATTTGCCATTCTTCTTGTATCTCATTGCCTGATTTCCCTTTTAATCTCTGAGAGACCATATCAGCATTTTTGTTTTCAATAAGTGTACCCCACCATTGTTCTATTGTGGGTATTTGCTGAGTTTTCCACAACTTTGCATATTCAATACAAGCTGTTGTTATCATATACAGTAATATTCTCCAATGCTTCTTTACACCAGTACCTTCTAATATATCAGTCATATTTAACAAATACAATTCTGGTGTCTTAGCAAACTGAACTTTCACTAATGCACAAATTTTATTATGTATTCCAGTCCAATATTTCTTAGCTTTTGGACATGTCCACCACATGTGACATATCGTACCGACCTCATTCTGACATTTCCAACAGTGTCCGGTACCTGTATTATAAATCTTTTTTAATTTGTCTGGTGTCATGTACCATCTATGAAATAGCTTATAATAGTTCTCTTTCAAATTCTGAGTTACTGTAAATTTCTGTGTTTTTTTCCAACTCTGCTCCCAAGACTCTAATTGAATTGAATGTCTGATGTTTTGAGCCCATGAAATCATTGTTGCCTTTACTGTTTCTTCTTGCCTCTCCTGGTGTAATATTTCTTGATGCATTTGGGCTAGTAAATAAGGCGGATTTTCGAACAGCCATTTAATTACTCCAGTTTTCTCTTTTAGTTCAATTCCATCTGTTTTTATATCCATCTGAAACCTTTCTGCTAATTGTCTGTAAGGGAACCAACTTAGTGTTGTTCCCTCTTGTTCTGATTTTTCCCTTGTTTTAATCTTAAGATTGTTGGACGTTGATCTCTCAATTATATCATCATATCACAACCATTTATCTGTATCAGTCCATCTGCCAAAAAAAGCCTCTTGTGGTGAGACCCAAGTGGGGAGCTGCCTTATGTTTTTAGTTTTATAATCGTCCCAGATTTTCAAAAGCGATTTTCTGATATAGTGATGTGTAAAGTCTTTATCTATTTTTGCTTTATCATAAAACTTATAGGCATGCCACCCCATCCTCAGGTCAGCACCTTCCAATGCAATAATTATTATTTATTTTTAATTAGAACAAACATATTTTCTTAAAAAGAAACTTCTTTATCTACATTCCCAGTTTCCCATACCTTCATTTAATGATAACAACAAAACAACAACATATAACTTAACCCCCCTTCCCGCCTCCCTCCTCCGTTCCTTCTTCAAGTCTTCCATTATAGCGCTTTTCATGCTGGATCTGTATCTTCAAGTATTGTCTAACTATTCCTCAACTTTTGATCAATTACACTGCCTCCTCATATATTGTTATATTCCTCATTAGTTAATGTAGAACAGATAATTTTATCTTGTGTTTAATGTCTATTTCTTCAAAACTTTTTCTAGGTATTCTAAGACAGGTTTCCATTCCCTCTCAATCTGCTGTAATGAGTGTTTTTTATAAGACTAATTAATTTCTTTATCATATTTAATGGTTTTATGAACCATTATTCTATTAGTGGTATATCTTTATTTTTCTGTTTTTGTGCAAATGTTATTCTGGCTGAGGTGATCAAATATAGCAGTAGTTTAGAACTTTATTTAATCATTGACTATACTGTGATTAAAGAAAGTTCTAAACTACTGTTTCAGGTTTCAATGCAAAATTTATACCTAGTATGTTCTCAATTATCTTATGAATTTGCTTCTAATAATTCTTAGCAACAGGGTACGTCCACCACATGTGGAAGAAAGTTCCTTTGTTTGTCTCACATTTTCCAGCAGTTTACATCTTTTTAAAATAAATATAACATTTTGTAATAATTTTCTTTTAGTCAGCCGTGTAGGGACAGGGAGTGGGGGGTGGTGGTTCACTCCGGGCAGCAATGTGTTTGGGGTGTCCTGGCCCATAGCCATGCCCCCGTGTGCCCTGGCCACACCCCATGCACCCTGGCCATGCCACCTTACACAGTGGCCATGCCCCTTGTGCCATAGCTCTGCCCCCTCCCAGCCCCCCTCCACACACTCCAAGGTTTGCCATTGCCTTTAGTCCCATGTTTAAACTAAATTTCATGGTTTGTTCTATAATCTTTGCCATCTCTCCAGTTCTATTGTATGGCCAATATTTTGTGACCATTTAACATTACATTGGCCATTTCCGCACAGGGTATTAGAAACGGTGTAGTCTGTCCTCCAGTCCTTGAGTCTTAAATTCTTGCTTTGTCTTCAATCTGGGATGATTATCCTTCCAGACTAATGTATCGTTATATCTTAAACATCTCTTACCTAATGTTATCTAATGTTCTTCCTCCTATCTTAAATACTTCCTAGGGTGAAGTCCCACTTGTAATTTTATTACAAAATTATTTGTTTGCAACTATTTTGTACTGTCTCCAGGGATTTTCTCACAAAGTGATTATTAAAGTCTTTATTTATTTTGGTCTTGTCATAACAAAAATATACAAGCCCTCCAAATCTCAAATCCAATCCTTCCAGATGAAGGGTCAAACTACCATTTAAGTGTATACAATCTTTAATCCATTCCAGACAGCATGCATGATAATATAATATGAAATCCAGGAGGCCCGTACCTCCTCTTTCCCTTGCGTCTTGCAGAACTTTTCTCCTTATCCTTGTTTTTTTGCCAGCCCAAATGAACTTAACAAAATCTTTACTCCAGAGATTAAATGGTTTGACATTTGAGATTATAGGTAAATTTTGGAATAAGAATTAAAATTTTGGAAGAATATTCATTTTAATGGCTGCCGGTCTGCCCATTAAGGGCAAATTTTATTCCATTTTTTTAAAGGTCAACTGCCACTGACTGTGCTAGGTAGGAGATTCCAAGCATTTTAGTCTCAAAAAGCCCTTTCTTCAAGTTGCGTCTGAGATTGACTGGTACTGGTAAGCACAAGGATGATGGTGCCTATGCAAAAGCAATCTTTTGTATGGAAAATGGAGGCTGAATGTAATTTTGCTTTCTTTAAAGGCATTTTTGCCAGAGATTATAGATATGCATATGAGGCAATCATTCTTCTTGCTCATCTAGCACATTTCATCTTCAAAGAGGTTTAAAAGCACAAACCTATTAAAGCAGCCACAGCTCAAGCAGATGACTCAGTGCTGAGCAAAGTGGCACACAGCTCAAGTCTTGCCTGCAATAGCTCTTTGAAGATTCTTATAAAAACTAGAGGGAAGGCATGGTCACTGCTTTGACTAGTGTGATGCAAAACAGAGACTTTCCTTGGCTTCAAAACAGCTATGGGACTAAAACCTATGAGCTGGCATGTTTTATTAATGTTGCAGTTAAGGGAAACAGGCAGTGAATATGTGGCCCCGGAGAAAGAAAGCTCCATTGAAAACCCGGTTCAGCTCATGAGAATGTGACATCTTGTTCCAGGCCTGATGTAATGAGCTGATCTTATAGTTTTGCTTTGCCAAAGGGCTTTCTTTGGAGACAGTGCAGCGTCTGCAGCCCTTGCAATGCAAAACACCATGCCTATCCCATAGATTGTTGCAGGCTAATTCTGTGGCAATACAGTTTTATACACACGCGCGCGCGCACACACACACACACGTCTGGACTGAATCCAGGATTTCCCTTTTTTGAACAAACAACTCTGCTCACAGAAGGTGATCCTACTCAGTTTTCAGGCATTCCCTGCCTTTTTTCTCATACCACACCTTGCTGCATTCAGCATGATTCCCCAAGTCTTTGTGTAGCAGTTCTGAAGAGCTGGAGGGGTTGTGGTAAGGAGGAGAGGAGGTGGAAATCAGCTTCAGGAAACCTAGTTGCTTGCACCTAAATCTTGATCCAATTCAGTGGTTGTACATGTTCTAAATTTGCCTTGAATAAAATATGTGTCTAAACAAAAACAAAACTCCAAGCCAGACTGAAGACTTGGATGATGACTTCCTGGAACAGATGACCAAGCCTTCAGAAAGCAAAGATGTGGTACTAATGGGAGGTATCAATGATCCTGATATTTGTTGAAAAGCAAACTCTGCCAACAATATAAAGTCCAACAAATTCCTCACTTGCCTTACAGATGATTTCATTGTCACCTCTTCACACTCCATCCATTTCCTGCCATAGAACATCCAACAAGAGAGCCAAGAAAATCTGAAGCTTCATCTCAGAGAGTTTGGAGATGTGGCACATAAAGAATCTCTTATTTTAAAGATTACGATTAGAAACTGGCAATAATGATCTCAAGTAGTGGAAGCCAGTAGAAGCATCCGTAGTGAAAATTTTACTACTACTCCATTTAAGAGGGTTATGGAACCAATTTTGCACTCCCAGGACTCACTGCAGGCTTCTCCAACCCAGAAAATTATGAACTCTCAAAACTAGATATGGCAAGGCATTCAATTTGGGTTTAGGTTTGTTAGGATTGAGGTGGCCTGGGGGCTCTGTGCTAGTGCGAAACAGGTGTGCCTGGGATGCTTCCAAGAGCAGCAAGTAGCACTTTTTGACACTAGTTGTTGTGGGTTTTCCAGACTTTGAGGCCGTGTTCTATTAGTATTTCCTCCTGATGTTTCGCCTGCATCCGTGGCTAGCATCTTCAGAGGATCCTCTGAGATGCCAGCCGCAGATGGAGGCAAAATGTCAGGAGAAAATACTAATAGAACATGGCCTCAAAGCCTGGGAAACCCACAACAACCTATGGATTCCGGCCATGAAACCCTTCGACTTTACACTTTTTGCCACCATTTATTTCAGCAGGGGGTCACCTGACCATAAAAAGAGCCTTGAGGGCAATATGCAGTTCATAGGCTGCCTTTTGCCCACCTGTCAACCAGAATGCAAGCAGAATGCGACATGCTACCCTCAATGCGTACCCAGAATGCGACATGCTACTGTCAACACAATCCTCTTTCAAAGAAGCATTTATTGTACCTTCAGATCCCTCTCTCTTAACCAAACACATATTTAGTCCAAACTAGGATACCTATACAATTTTTACAATACTAGAGAAAGAAGATTAATACATTGTTAAGAAAGAAGCCTCGTAACACTCTTGGCATTTCAGTGTTGGCATGAAAGTGGGACGTGTGGGATGTGTGAGAGAAACAGGGGTGGGGAAGAAGGAGGAGGAGGAAGAGAGGGCAAAGAAGAGAGAAGGTGAAGCATTTCTGCCATAATAGTTGGTGTTTGTGTCATCTGACCATGTTGGGCATTGGTCAGTATCCCACCATTACTGAGAAGGGACTAGAAGAAAGCATCTGATGACATCTATTGTCATGTCAAGAAGATCCTTATGCTGCCAGTTTTGGAAAGTTCTAATCCTGTGCAAACAAACACAATCCTAAATGAGTAAATGCTGACTTAACAAATGTAAAAGCCCTGGCTTTATCTCTCCACCTCATTTTCCCACAATCTCCTTGATTGAAGTGGAGCTGTGATTCACTCCAGATCAGGATTTGTGCCAAGAAATAAGCTGAGCTGAGTCCTCTTTATCCTTCCTTTTCCCATGCCAGTTAACCACAGCAAGAACATGAAAGTTCCTACCAAGAGCTCCTATAGGACAAGTTTCAGGGACATAAAACCACATGGGTGTGTCTTTTGTTCTGCAACACCCCGCCCCATGATGTCATAGCTTAGGGCGTGTAATAGTCATTTGTTCCACCCAGGGCTGTTCCTTAACCCTTCTTTGTCTCCTAGTTCCACATTGTATTAAAAAATTATTTGGCAATTAGTGTCATTTTGCAATCACACCAACATAGGCAAGCCATATATTAAAAAAAAAAATCAGGCACATGTACGTGACCAGCAGTAAACATCCTGGCTATATGCTTCAGTGTTACATTAGGATGGAAGAATCACTGCTCTTTAGGAAGGAGGTCAAGCTGCCCTCTTGAGACCCCAACTTTATTGGAGGTCTGCTGTCAATGTGCAAATACCAGCAGTCACACTATAAACCAGTCCTCGTTACCATGACCAATGGTAATGGATTATGAGAGTTATTGCCCAAAATATTTGGCCAATCTAAGGCTCCTCACTCCAGCTGCACAGTCTACCTAGCTTGAAACATTCAACCTTGTGAGTAAAAGCCTTGTTCCATCAGTTGTTTGTAGGCAGAAAATGAGCAAATTAGCAGAGTATTACAGCACCATACCCTTCAACATTCCACAGATGAAAACTGGAGTACATGTTACCTATCAGAGTGTGGTGGAAGGTTATTCACAAGGAAGAACACATAAGCCAGGAGAGGCTTCAGCAGTTTGCTTTTGCATGAACTTAATGGGAAGGACAGAACTCTGCCTCCTCCCCTCCTCTACCTCTACTGAGATAATTGAGTGAAAACTACTTTTGTGCTTTGAACTCAGCTTGAAGCAACTGAAGTAAGCTAAGGATAAAGGTAGAAAAAGTGGGAGGAGGAGAGAAAAACAAGAGCATTTTAAAAGCAGCTGAAATAGTGGGAGGAGTGAGAAAAAATTGCAACTGCCCCTGAGGGTATGCACTACAAACAGACTGATCCACCACTTAAAAGGCCTGGATGGTGCTGCTAAGATTTCTTATTTTTTTTAAAGCACATATTCGAACTGCATAAACTCTCCACCAGACAGCCCATATTTAAAAAGCAAAACAGCAAAGAAAGGTCTAATGAACGCAAAGCATGCTTTGCTCCTTGCTGACGCCCAGTTTCAGTGGCAGTTTCTCCACAGGAATCAGTAGTTTTTATCTACTATACAGGAGAAATAGAACAATTCTTACCTACTATACTGAAATGATTAATATGTAGATCCACCCTAGTTAATTAACCAACAGGACAACCCAGTAGCTCATGCACTGAAGTAAATCCCTCTTCAGTGACAACACCAGTCCACTCCTGCTGCCTCATCAAATTTGTGCTGCTCAGTTTGGCACCTTTCCAAAACAGATTTCTCTTGTTTTCCACTAAGGTTGTACAATAGGCGCAGCTCAGTGGACATCTTAAAAGTAAGCCATTTTACACTGTTGTCAATAGTGTAGTCAAATGTATGTCTGCATGTGCCTTCCAGTCACCTGTTGATTTATGGTGATCTCATGAATTTCATAAAGTTTTCTTAGACAAAGAATAGTCAGAGGTGGTTTTGCCAGTTCCGTCCTCCGAAAGATAGCCTATAGCACTTGGTATTCATTTCCAGTCTTCTATCCAAATACTAACCAGAGCTGATGCTGCTTAGCTTCAAAGATCAGACTGATGCCTTTATGGTATTTAGGCTCCCAGTGCAGTCAAATACTGACAATGAAAATGAAGTCATTACAGCCCAACAGAAAGCTTTTAACAGTTGTTTGGGCAGTTTGTTTTGAGGTTATTTATTATGAGGTTATTTTAGAACTCTGTGGCGGAGCTTGGAGTGTGTGGCGGGGGGTGGGAGAGGGCGGGGCCATGGTGCAGAGGATGTGGCCACTGTGCGTGGGGGCATGGCCGTGGTGTGTGGGGCCATGGCCAGGGCTCACGGGGGTGTGGCTATGTGCCAGGATGCCCCAAAAACATTGCCACCCAGGGTGATCTGCCCCCATCCACTCCCATCCCTACGTGACTGTTACAACTTATGATGTTAAAGGTGTCGATGTTAGAGAGTGTAGGTATATATGAATAGTTGCATCCTTTCTAGGGTTTTTTGAAAGTGTTAAAATTTTTGTTATTCTTTGTTAATTCTTTGTTTGTGTTTTATGTTAGTAAAATTTTAATTAAAAAAAACAAATGAAATTAAATGTAAATTTGTATGCACACTGCCCCTATCATTTAAATGCTTACAGAATACTAAATAAGCCTACTATGTCTCCTTTCCCACCCAGTTTTCCAATTATTTACGATTAGTTTCCCAGCTGCACATTTTTTGGCCAGTAACACATTTTATGTCCTACTGTATACTTTAAAAAAGTCCTGTTTCTCAGAATATAGAAAAGTGAAGCAGGCCAAGACCTGTAGATCAGGAACAGAGTGCTAAATCTCCTGCAAATAGACATCCGTTCCCCTCCCCAGCAGCAAGAGGTTTAGGCAGGCAATCATGGAGGAGAATGAGTCATGCAAATATGAGGCAACAAGATAGAATTTTTAGTGTCAGGCCAGTCACCAATGTGATGGGATGTCTCCTATCTATGTATCTATCTTATTTCACACTTTCTTCATATCCTGCCGTTCCCCCAAAGATGTGACTCAAGGTAGCTTACAAGATAAAACAAATGCAAGCTAAAACACAGCTCTTCAGTAGAGCACTGCAGTTCTGAGCCTTGAGGATGCTCACTTGCTGTCTACAGTGAAGGCAGATAGCACCAGCAGGGATCTGCTCCTCCTTCGAAACAGTCCTAGGCAATGATCTACCTTTTCCGCTGGTGACTCTGCCTGCTTGCCTTCTATCTCAAGGGTTGTCTTTGTCATGGTGGTGCTTGTGGTAGTAGATGCCTCTCATAGTGAAAACAGATTTAAAAAAAAAATTCTTAACTAAAAATCTCCTTTGTAGAACTGTGTAATGTACAGACTGAGGCCCTTTCTGCATGAGACACTGTGTGAGATGCTTGCTTTTCCATAGTTAAGGCAGATTCTCTTGAAACACAGTAGTGACACCGTGTTCTGCACCTCTCAACATCAATGTGAATTGAAGCAGAGTGTCTCTTCCACATTTTGCCCCGCCCCACTGGATTGGCCTCCTGCCAGTGCCATTTTCTTAATCCACAGTAAAGTGCATTTAATGATTCTGCATTGAGGCAGCATATAGGATATATGTGGATGAGGCAGTGCAAAATGGATTTTTTCTGTAGCTCAAATAATGCTTCCTAGCTACCGTTTTTAAACAGGATGGCTATGATGATGTGTAGAACTGTGGCCCCTGAAACAAATACAACCAGTAGCTACTAGGTTTTAATGATATCGTGAAGAAATGGCCAGAATGAACTCTCTTCTGTAGCTCCCCCTTGAATGGAAGACTATCACAACTGTGAGAAAGCAATGAAACCAGTGCATCTTTCCTATGCAATCGAATACACTAACTCATTACATCAGTACCTTCATTAATAATTGTGAGAATTTCAGCTTACAAGTACAACTATCTCTTTGCATTTTGAAAATATATGATTGTTTATGTAGCAGCAGCTGCAAACAGATTTTTAAAATTTCATAACTATTTCTTTTTTTTATTTTATATGCCAAGTTTTACTCAACAATGGCTTACACAATGTCTCAAATATAGCCAAAACTGCTCCAGCTACCCCACACCCCTAAGCCCTTGCAAGTCTTACTGGGGGTGAAGCTTGTTTGTTTTTGCTGTCACCAAACTACTGGGTTCAATAAGTGTTAGTTACAGGCAAATGACTCTGCTTCCCTCTGGCCTGAGAGGTGCCATGCAGATTTGTATTACTGCCATAAATATGCCTCATGATGATTTAAACAAATACTTAAATCTGATGATAATATTAAAAGTATAAATGATATATATATATTTCACTGATGAAATGGTAGAAATTTAATTGAGTGGCTTTCTTGCTTACTCAATATGAATGAAATGACTGTTTGCTTTGCTTACAGGATGGGTTTAATCTGCAATATAATAATATACACTTTGTTAGCAGACACGATGAATGCAAAATTACATGCAGAGATAACTAGAGAGAGAATTTTTTTAAAAAAATCATGGTGAAAAAACAAGTCAGGTATCTAACAATAACTAGGTCTAAATGGGTTGGTGGCAGAAGGATAAATACTACTATCTAAAACCCACAAAAGCTCCCTCACAATAGATTACTCCTCAAAATTAACAAATTAACTAGAGAGGCAAACAGAAAAGTAAATTTAAGTTATTCCACAAGACAAGAGGTCAGGAAATGAATGGGCTAACAGACAGATCAAGCTCAGGCAACAATCATCAAAACCTTTCACCACAATTCTTTCCACAACCCTCTGCAAACAGTAAATGAAGGAAGAGAGGGATGAGATAACTGATGACATAACTTCACTGACCTCGCATAATTCCTTCTCAAAAGTACTGGCTGCTGGTAAGTGGCAGTGAGATTCTTGCTCCTGGTTATACATTAAAGTTGTCAGTGGACGAAGTCCTGCTCCCTTCCTATTTGTCTGTATCAGACCACCTTGCTGTTTGCACTATATAGTCTCTTCCCAGCTGAGACTGAGTACGGGTGCTGGCACCCTCAGTGCAACTAGGACCCCTTCAGTTATTTCACAGGCAACATATTAGACACATGAGCATAAATCCAATTGCTAGTCCTAATTAGTGTAGGCACACTGAATCAGTTTGATTTATATAAGTGAGAATTTGCCATTCAGCAGTTAATTCAGTGGGACAACTCTATTTAGGACTAGCGATTGGATTTAGGCCATGGTGTGGCTTTTCTATACTTATTTTGAGGGCCCAAATTGCTGGATCTTTCTGAACTCCTCTGGGCTGCATTGTCCTAGTCTATAACTGAATTGGGCCAATCTGATATTATCTGGACTTGATACAAATTCGTCAGAATGGGTCTGATTTCAGTTTGGGATTAGGGATTTTGTCTGAACTGACTGAATAGCCGTACTATTAGCTGTTACGGGTCAATTTTGGCCAGTCAGTAGGAATATATTGTTCATGCACAGCTCCCCTTCGTTTCAGCTTCTCTTTGACCCCAACTTCCCAGTACTTATTTACTTAAGCATTATGGCTTTTTAAAAAGTTTCATAATTCTCAAAGCTGAAAGAGATCTTATTTGCTCTTCTTCAAAGCACAAGTAAAAAAAAAAAGTAGCAGTTCCCATAGTAATTGCTGCATTGCATTCTACACAAAAACAATGCAATTACAAACAAATCCATGATGTTCTGTATGAGTCTGCTTAGTATTTATAATGTACGCATGCACTGATATGAGTATTCAATGTGTCTACTATGCACCTCAGAGGAAACTGCATAACACATTTATTCTCGTATATACTACTGGAAAATTCATTAGGGTGCTAAAACCATGTAATCTTTCATTAGATTTTTGGTATAACTAGAAGCTCATTACCCCAGGGAGTATTTGTGTGGCCATCTAGAGCTGACCGGGCAAAGGCACCTGTTCATGAGGCCTCTTGCCTCAGATCTACCTTCTTTTCAAAGTAAACTATGCAACTGTGAGTGTATTTGCTCTGAATTGTTCTGCAACAGATGCTTGAGTGCTGAAAAGACAACCACCGTACTGGTTTGTTCACTGAAGCCGGTCTGGTAAGATGTGCTATGTTAATCACTACATACCTTGAAGCATTTAACATCTCTTAGCGATGCCGGCAAAATCTGCTGTTAATGCGTTGTTTTTTTCAGCCCAAGATTGGCAGTCTTTGTCTACATGTCAGCGGTTTACGAAAATCCCAGCACAGTCTTATTTACGTAGCTACCCTCTGGGCAGCTTCATTTGTTAATATGGTAAAATGTCCTATATAGTTGTCCTGTTTGATGTTGGGATACCTCAACCTAGCTGCATCTCTTTATTCCCTAACAGCACCTCAGCTCCAGCAACGGCACAGAGGAAAATTCAAAGGGTCAGTTTCAAGCTGATGGGTAGCTGGAGTCAACTTGGTGATAACTCTGGTCTGAGTTCTAGTTCACTTTTCAAAGGTGCAATCTAAGGTTCTGAACCTTATCGCCAAAATAGCTCTAAAACCTGGAATAGATTCATCGTCCCGCTGAAATGTGAGCCAATGGCCACCACTCTTCAGGTTGATGCTATATCTGTGATACACCTGCAAGATTAAGAAGAAAAGGAATGGCATTCCTTTTCATTAAATGGTTATTTTTCCCATAAGATGTTGTTAGCAGGAAAAATTGCACAGCAATGTCTGCCCAGTCTGCGTATTTTATGCTTGAATATTTGAATATTCCAGTTTTACGATCGCTTTTCGAGATTCTGCAGCAATTCTTTAAGTGTATATTACTCCATTCAAAAATATGAAAGCTGCAGTTCACTGAAGCTTTCCCGAGAAATGGCCCCTTTGGCTTCTTTGAAACAATTTAAAAACATATAGCCATTTAATTTCAAATGTATAGCAGCAGAATTTATAACTACTGATAGAAGTGACAGCTATGGTTCTATTATTAATGAACTTAAATGGAGAGATCAGATCTATTTATTGCTGTTCTGGACTAATGAAAATGCTGGAGAGGGTTATCATTACTGCATATAGAATAGCTATTGGTATCCATTTATTGCTATTTCCTACTCATAGGAAAAGGAAAAGGAGAAATGAAATAGATTTATGATCTTTCATGCTGTGAATTCTTTTGAGTATCTGATGCATATTGGATTGATATCTAATACCCCAAAGGGCTTTTAACAGTTTTTAACTATGAATAGTAACTACTACTACTACTACTACTACACTATTGTTTAATTCTTTGTTAAATTTAGTGGAATAAGATTTTAACTCAATCTTATTTCAAATTATTATAAGCTCCAAGTGATAAGAAAAGACTCAACTCATTTGAAATGTGGTGCTGGAGGAAAGGTCTGTGGATACCCTGGAACGCCAAAAAGACACATAAATGTGTCCTAGAGCAAATCAAGCCTGAACAATCTCTAGAAGCCAAGATAACTAAACTGAAACTGTCTTACTTTGGACATATCATGAGAAAACATGACTCACTAGAAAAGACAACAATGCTTGTCAAGGCAAAAGGCAGGAGGAAAAGAGAAAACCCACAACACAGACGGATGGACTCAATCAAGGAAGCCATGGCTCTGAGTCTGTAAGAACTGAGCAGGGCTGTTGATGACAGGGTGATTTAGAGGTCTCTCATTGATAGGATTGCCACAAGTTGATGTCATCTTAATAACAGTTAATAGCAACAACAAAGCTGCCTTGGGGTCCCATGCTGGGAGAAACGAGGAGTATAAATTCAATAAATAAAGAGAGAGAGAGCTCCTGTATTACCTCATGAATCTTACTAGTCCTGCCTCAGACATCTGCCTCCCATTTCATTCTCCTCAAGAATCTTAGCAGCAATGCTTCAGAGACCCATCTCCTGTTTTCCAGGTGATACGTATCCAGCAGTGTTTCAGTTAGCACCTAAAATTTCCAAAGAGGTCCACGACATCACTTGTTTTCCTGCTCAACACCATTTTTTACTTCAGGAATCATACCAGTGGTACTTCAGAGAACCTTCTCTTGTTTCTTCTCTTTTCTTCTTTGCTGTTTCAGGAAACTTGGCAACAGTGTTTCAGAGAACCCTCTCCTGCCTTCTAGTCTGCCTTTTTTAAAAAGAAATTTGTGTGTCTGTGTGTTTGTGCATTTGTGGCAACCTCCTCTCCTCAACTCCATTGCATATGGGAAGCTGCCCTTTAGAATTTTCAGTTGAAATCAGCCATTATATTTGGATGACAACCAAAAATATTGTGCTGGATACTGTCAAATTTTGAAGCATGACAAGTTACGGTACCCTCCCCCCCTGTATAGTTTCTAGGAGGTACCATTTTTCCTGATTTTGTCATCCCTTTAGTTTGGAGTTTCATTCTAAAATTGGGCACAGCAACTTGACTTTGACACCAAAAACACTCTATCAAGTATTGGGGCATCTACCATGATTTTTGAATGTGTTATGACTGACTCCCTCTTTTTTTGTTTGTTTCTAGCAAGCCTCCCCACAAAGTTTGGAATGTCAGTTTGGAACTGGACACTGTAACTTGGATAGCAATGAAAACATAAAAGTCTAATATGTTTTGACAGCTCTAGAATGGTGTCCTGGCGAATTATGGCTGCTACAGACAAACACTTATACAATATCTTATTATTATGTTATCTATATACTACAATACATAACAAAGATCCAAGGGGCAGGCAGTTTAGAATCTGCTGCCTGAAACCAGTTTGGTACTCCCAACAACAGCATGAAATAATTGGAAACATGAATAAGTACCATTGATTCAGTGAGATAACTCTACTGGGGACTAGCAACTGGTTTTAATCTAAACTTAAAATCTAAGTTTTTAAATCCATTTAGAATCTAAATTTTAGCTGAACGATAGAAGATTCAATTGGTTCAGTAACTTTTTTTTTCATCTTCTTGTGTAGAATTTTAATTACTGCCTATGGAGAACATGAAATGGGCAAGAAAAGTACTTAGTGTTACAATTAAAATTGATATATAATATAATTACATGCTTTAGAACTTGGTGGCCAACTGTGGCCTTCCAGATGTTGTTGGAAGCAGTTTGCAAACTCCCTTAAACATGGCTACGTTGGCTAGGGTTGATGAGACCCCAAAAGACACGTAAAGCTGCACTTGCCCACTCCTACTTTAGAATCACTAATTTGAACCTTGGATCACTAGATGTGAATTTTACAACATGGCTTTTCATCATGTAGTATTGTGGGAATGATTAAGCACTGTGAATTTTAGAGCTTTCAGTGGAATTTTATAATGACATATAAAGTAAAAAACCAAGCAAGTCAGAAAGGAAACAAAATACCTAGCTTCTTATATGAAAATGAGATGGGTTAGAGAGGTAAAACATGGAAGTCTTGGGAAATCATATTCTAGTACAGTGAGAAGTCTCAAAAAGGGACTGGTAGTAAAATCATAGTAGCAAGGTGGTCTGAGACTTCAGTCAAGGTCTGTCAGCCCATGAGTCCAACATTTACCTGCTTGAGTACAGTTGTCTCTCATTTAGAAAAAGAATTCCTGACACACATTGCTGTTTGTTCACACACGTACACTGTCCTATCAGCTTAGGAAATCCTCATGGCATCTGTCATTACCACAACAGGCATGCAGCTGCAGGTTCCAAGCTTTGGCGTAGCATCAACTCAGTTATCGCCTCCTGTCCTTGGACTGAAACCAGATGCAATTTGAAGCAGAAGCAAAGCAGCCAATAGGAACAGAGGATTCTTCATTTCTTACACTAATTTATGTTTTCATATGCCGTTGTTTCATCTGGACACGTCTCCACAAGCCGCTAGTGTCTGTAAGCCAGTTTGGTAAGAAGAAGCAGAAGCAGAGACCTTTCCAAAAATTGCCAACGCTACAGTTTCTTATCACAGCATACCTGAATTCTTTCCACCACTCCCTGCCCAAATGAATATGCATACTTAACATTGAGAAGTATCTGTATGCAGAATTTTCTCTTTCTCTGAGCAGCTGCTCTGCCTCACGGGATAGTCCTTCAACAGATGTTATTGATAGCCCCAGCAGTGCTGGCAAAACTGCCTTTAAGGATCATACTGGGTAGGGATTAACTGCCTCATGTCATCACCAGATCCACCATTTCTCAAGACTTGGGTTCTTGAAATGTGAGGCATTTTGCTGCCTACAATTGACACATTGTAACCTGGAAGAACAAGTGCACTTACCCATTGTGTAATGAGGTATCTATGAACGTATCATATCCAGTGAGTTTTGTTGGCCCTTCCTTCTGTCTGCTGTAGGAAGTGTGTGTTTGTTCTACAGCAGACAGAGATTAAGGGTGGGCAATATGACTTCGGGAGAAATGCATGGAAGCTACTTTGTCTCCTCCTTCACAAGTATATCATTATAAATTAATTGCTTGCTTGCTGAGGCAGCCCTTGGACAAGAAATCTTAACCAAAAGAATTGAAAGCTAAGGTAAAAGCCACTTCCTGTCATTCCCCCAGCCTATCATTTAGATTTCTCTTAACTGGTCCAAAAGTACAAATCTGACCCTCAATATATTTGAAGAAGTCGAGCTCAAGGAAAATCTGCCACTTATAAGAAAATTGTACAAGCTAGTAGCCAAAGAACAATAATTTTTAAAGAGCACATGATGGTGGTTGTATTAATTTCATGAGTAGAAACTTGAACCATGCATACTCGCTATTCCATTGATCTCACTTTAAGTATGCAACCACAATTGAGGGGAGGCAGCTTGAGCTGTTATGTCTTAAGCTCAATTGCACAGCTCGGGCTGCACCTTAGGACTGAACTCCATGGCCAATGGAACGCCCAGATGGCCACCATGACAATGGCAAATGGTGTCAGCAACAGTAAATAGGCCCCTTAAGCATTTTAAAAACCCATCCCCATAATTAAATCCAGTCCCCATAATTAAGTCCAGGGTTTTAAATTACTTACCAGCATCTCTGCTCAGACCTGCTTCACACATGAGGTACTAACTGAGGCAAAATCTACTTTTTTCAATTAATATTTTCAAAATAGTTTGCAAAATTGTAAAGGACATCAGAAACCAATACTATTGGGCTGTTTTGCCTCTTTATTCTTTTTTGGAATCAGTGGTTTCCCCTGTACTTCATGTGGCTTCATTTGGAGGGAAATTATGTGAGTAACTCACTAGTCAATACTGCAGAAAAGAGTGAGTTTTAGCTAATGGGAGGCTGCAGAGCTACTATCCTAGGTGAACTTCAAGGTCTTCATTTAGTATGGTCCACCAGTAAATGTTCTCATGATACATTGCCAATATTGAGTTGTAGCTTATGTGTGAACCTAAAGGCTCAGTATACCAATTTGTCACACAAACAGACCATAAGCTGAACAGTGATTATAGAGCAATTACTGTACAAAGGTTTTTTTCAGTGTATACTAAATTGCTTTCTGTATTATATATACATTTGCATTTCTTAACCACAAGCTTCACTTTCTTACTGCCATTGCATGTGGACCTGTTTATACCTTTATTTGGGCAGTAGATTAGGTTTTTACCTGGCACTTAATCCTATTTACATTAAAAAGGACTCTTGAAGGATTATTCTGAAGCAAGACTCAAGCAAGTACTTCTTTTGTCAATGTATATTGAAGCACATAGAATAAAGAAACCACAAATAGCCAAGGCAAAAACTTAAAAGAACTTCCAGCACTTTATTGATTTTAGATGTTCCAATGAAGCAAAACCATATACAGTATAGGAAAAACAATGCTGACATGGGATTCTCACACTTATATCTTACAGAATATTTTATATAACTGCATAGATGGATTAGTGATTATGGTGGTAATAGAATGGTAGTAAGTAATCCAACAGCAGAATAAGGCTGGCAAAAGTTCATTTTTTTGTTCTGCTTGTGAGTCTTCTGAAATGATGTACTGGATACCCACGACATTCTTTCATTTCATAAGGCATAAAACAAAACAAACCCTTATAAAGAAAGTACCATGTGCTGTTGCTGTGTTGAGCAAATTATAATTAGCTGCACCATTTATTTACATGAGTCATGTCCTACACAAATATCACCCTTCTTACAATTCGCTTCTTGTGTGGTAGGGCTCAAAGACAAGGTCAGACCATACTTCCAAATAATATTCCAGACTGATGCATTCTGTCCATCTAATACACATTGGAAAATAATATATACACCAGATCTAGTTCTTACCTGAACTTGTAAGAAAAGGACTTAATGACATGATCAGAGAACACGAACCATCATAGAGCCTTAAATATAATTGGTGGTATATAACTCTTCAAAACCCACTGATTTTCTAAACAGTACAGCTGTAGTGGTGAGAATGATGCCTTTGCTACATACCAAACATTTATGAAACTGTATTACAGAGGGGAAGCATATATGAATGGTGGATCTTGATTATTTGATCATTGACTAGTTGCACCAAAGACGGTTATTAACTTAGTGAGTTAAAGATATATTTGACATCACTGTTGTTATGCCTAGTAATTTTTTTAACATGGCCAATCCGATGTATATGTACACACATGTTAATACATAAGAGTATGCCAATAGGACTATTAACACCTTATTATTATGAAATATCTAATGTTAAATATATATTTTCATTATCACACCTGGCATCCCAAAACAGCATTCGCAGGCAGTTGTTTGGACCCCAGTGCCCTGGCACTGATGATTGCCCTTAGCCTAGTCCCGCCCCCTCCACACCTAAAAAAATCCCAAAAAACCAAGTTAGTTAGTGCTCTCAGCCAGTTCCAAACAACTTCCCAAAATGCTGCAGAACAATCCTGGGTATGGTAGGGACTTACAGCAGCACCACCGGAGAGCTTCTGCTACTGTTGTCAAAGCTACAGTCCCACCCCAGTCTGCTAAGGGAAGAGTCCTCAGAAGACATTTTTCCAGCTTTGCTTATTACAATAAATAGTAAAATACAACTGATTTATTTAAATAAGAGCTGGAACAAATACAGCATCTTTACTTCCAAAAGCTTTGGTTGGTTATTTCATACCAGTATATAAATTTCATATTTCTTCAGCTTTGCAGTTTTGGGCAATGTGCATCTCTCCTCCCTCACTCTTTCTTTGCCTCTCAGACTCCTCCTTCTCAACGCCGCCTCCTCCTCCTTCTTTTGGACAACTCCTTGTTTCAGTCTTCTTTTCCCATGCTCTACTGCTTTCCAAGGTTTCTGCTTTTTCAAGCCTATAGTCACTCCTTTCCTAGTCACATGCTTAGTTGCTTGCTGCTTATTCAGGATATATTTACTCAGGTATGTCTGATATGGGGAAATTCCCACCTCACCCAGCTGCCTTCCGTGCTCCATCTTACATTCTTCAGAAGAGTGTCTCTAACCATTCAGAGAAGTTTCTCCAGAGGACATAAATGGTTGCCACGGGGGAGAAAAGGATGGCTATCTTTCTTTCTTTCAACTTTCTCACGTGAAGCTATCTAAATTAAATCACTAACTTATTTATTATGTGAAACACATAGGCCAAAACTCTGTTGCTAGTCCAAACTGGAACAGACCTCCTGAATCAATGGGAAATAAATAAGTGTTGACTTATCTTTCAGCAATGAATTCAGCGGGTCTACTCTAGTTCAGATTAGCAACCTGATTTAGGCTATAGGAAGCAGCTGAGCCTCATTGTCTTGTTAACATACGAGGAATTGAATACTTCATCCCCTTTTTGACCACGGGGGTAAACGAGGGGGCAAAAATGGCTGAAAGAAAGTTTAAAATTCTCTCACTGGTTTGTAGTGGTCCAAATCTGCATTAGGCCTGTGTGTTTGTCAAGCAATAAAGAGAGATGTGAGGTTAACCTGTCTTCTATGTATGTAAACCCTGGACTATTCTGAATTTCAACAACACACCTGCCTTATCTATTAGTGGAAACACTTTTTTAAAAGCTTAATTTTAATTTTATAAAAGCTCACCCTTTCACAAACAGTAACTCCTGTGTAAAAAGACCACGTCAGCAATATGAGAATTATTTCACACCACTGGAAAACGTAAAAAACCTCTGATATGAGAACTATAGATTGACATGGTATTTAGAAAGCATAAGGACAAGTAAGTTTTAATGGTTCAAGAAGAAACTAGTTGGTTAAAAAATGTCATCAGACCTTTTCTCCCATGCCTTAATATTTACTGGTCAAAATACAGTGAAATAAATCTTGTTACGTAGCAAGCATTTAAAATTATTTAACAATAAGCAGCTCTATTTCATCAGTTCCTTGTTAACACTATTTCATTATGGTTCTTACTGATAATTGTTAGAAAAAGACACAGAAAGGTAAGTTATGTCCAGTTATTTTCTTTCTTAGTTATTCTGCTGAGGACCTTTTTTTAGAGGTGTACAGAACTCTGTGGTAGTTTATATCCTTAGTAAAAACACATACTTTGGGAGTCCCAGTGTTCTACACAATCCATTTCTTATATATAGTATAAAAATAAAGTTTTTTAAAAAAATTATCAAGAATCTATTCAAGAGAAATTTCTCTGACGTGAATTTGCTTCTTGGGATTTAGAAACTAAAATCTATAACAAAAAATGCTTAGCAGTAAAGTGGAATATGAAAGTAGAACTGATAAAGGAATGCAGGAAAAAAACTACAATGACAATAATGTTTAGTGGGGGAGGTAATCTCAGCAAACTAAAATAAGAGTAGTACGCTAACTATTTATGTATAACAGCCACTAAACAATGAAACAAACACCTAGATGTTAGTGATTTTACACAATTTTTTGAAACTAAAAAATGAAAAGACTTTAAAGCACATGCCTATATAAGTTTACCCTGATGGGAGCCCTGTGTGTTCAATGGAACTTATTCACAAGTAAGTGTACATACCATTGCGGCCTTAGGTATCCACTACTATACATAGTTACAGATGTGTAAATCTCACTGAACCCAATGGGACTTATTTCCAAGTAAATGAACATTGGATTGAACTTGCAGACACACATAATGCACCCAAAGACACTGGAATTCTCATTTTCATTCCCTACACAAAACTCCCCCAATGCTGGGTCCCTTAAGGATGCTGAACTAAAACTGTTATCCTCAGCCTGCATGGTCCATAGTTGAAGATGCTGGAGTCACAGTCCAACATAATCTGGAACTGGAAGGTTTGGGAAGCCTGTGCCTCACATATGCTGACTATATGCAGACATTTAGAAAGAACTACTATCACCCTAAAAGTTTCCTAAGACAAGAGTCTGATACCTGCTAGGGAAGTAGGTGCCTAACTTATTTTTCATATTTTTGAAAGTTATAAGCCCCCCCCTGCTTTTTACAAGAATAAAAACTGACATCAAGTAATATTAACCTCAAACCTCCAAACCCAACCCAACCCTCTCCAAAAGAAAAAAAAAACCCATTAAAACATTTTAAGATACCTATAATCAGGTATACAGTTTCCATACCTAGTTTTACAATAGGGTTAACTCTCAAAACACTGTGTATGCCTTTTAATGTCTTAACTAATTCCTTGAAGATTGGGGTCTCCAGACAGGAACCAGTTGCAAACTCTGAAAGAAAAAGAGAAACTCTGAAAAATTCATCAATTCGAAGTGCAAAGTACAATTTGCGTCAAGAAATTTCACTGTGTGCCAATTCATGTAAGGTTGTCCCCCATGGGATGAGGCTCAGCAGGACAGAATAACTGGAGTCTTCTGCCTCCCTCAGTTTCTCAGCCATTAGGACACAGCTGCACAGGGACCATTTCTGCCCATTATTCAGAATGGGAGGCTGAAGCATGCCTCCTGAATGTTCATTGACTTGCTGCTCTCCTTCCTAGAAATTCACTCAGTAAGTCACTCCTGCTGTAACCTTTCTGCATGCACAGCCAAGAAGATAGGATAAAAAAAAAAGTTTGCTTGAATCTGATGCAAGTCCTTTTTACAGCAGTATTTGTGTGCATTTGCTGCGCGAAACATAAGCTGCACCCTTGGGATGTACTGCTAAAGCATTCTTGATAGAAACTGTTGTATAGCTTCTGCCTAGAATCCTGTTGGTGACTTATGCCAGTGGAAGTCTCAGGTATGCACTTTTTTTAAAAGGGACATAGTGTTAATGGAAGCACAGCAGTGAAAGCTGTCTCCATTGGAAGATGAAGCTGCTCAGCTCCTGAACAGCTCAGGAGTGCACAAGACAACCTGATTTCCCGACAGCAACAGCTTTCACTGCCACCCATGTTGTCATCACAGTTCAAACAACCTCTTTATTCTGCTGCTGCAATGCTTCCCCATCCTTTTCCATGGGTGCAAAATACACCAGCCAATAGGATGTTGGTCTTATCAATATAATTTTTTAGCTAGAAAAAGGCAGATGACTGCATTTCCTATCTGTGCGAGTGTTTTAGGAGGACAGAACAGCATTGCTTCTAATAATAATTACTGTAATTAGAAGCTTTGAGTCCAAAATGTATGTAGTAAAAAGGTGCTGAAAACTTGTTATGCCCAAACATGTAGCTTTTGTTTGCAGATGGAGTCCTCATAATTGGTTAATTGTTTGGGAAGTGAATTTTCCAAAACAGAAACTTCCAGAGTATGTGCCAATGCAGAGAAGACCATGTCTTCCATTGTAATCACCAAACTTGGTGTGCAAACTCTGGTCTCTCTCAGAGAGGGAGCAAAGAATTCTGGGCCTAGATTAATTAGGGCTTTCAAGATTAAAAAAGAGAACACTTAAGTTGGAGCTGCAAACTAACTGACAGCCAATCAATTTGTTTCAAAACAGGGTTCTTGATCTGGTCAGGACCCTAGTATCTTCATTTTAAATCAGTTGCTGTTTCCAGACAATTTTTAAAGGCAGCTTTGTATCCAGTACATTGCATTAGTCTAATCTAGACATGGCTAAGGTAGGGGTAGCAACCATGGCCTCCCAGAAGTTGCTGGAATGCACCAAAGATAAAGATCACCCACTGGCTATGCTGGTTGATAGAATCTGCAGTTCAGCCCTATTTGGAAGGCCACAGAGGTCCACTCTGAACTATGGTTTGAAGCAGATGTAATTGAGATGTGACAGAGATTGCCCAGCCCCAGGTTTGAAATCCTGGTTCCATTATTTACCTGGAATCCAGATATGCAATGAAGATGCTTTCTTAGAATCTGGAAGACAAGTTCCTGAAAGTGCTTCCTGTTAAAGATCCCATCATGTTCTTGTCATATCCTTGCTGTGGAAGGTATCAGCATTAGGAGGTAGGTAAGGAGGAATCAAATAAGAGTAATTAAATAGCTGTAAGAGAAGTCAAGTATTTCCCAGGAAATCAAATACCCAGATGAACTCACAAACTATATATGTTTTGTCCCACCTATCTCTCTCTCTCTCTCTCTCCCCCACACACACACACACACACATACACAGTCAAGATGATGGTTGCTCCCAGGATGTGGAATGCCTTCTCTAGGAAGTCTAGGATGCTGCCTTCTTTGCCGTCCTTGCTGCAACAGGCATTTACGAATTAACTCCAATGAGCTTTAAATACTGTGCGGTTTTGTTGTTTTTACCTTATCTTTTAAAACAGATTTTAAAATAGATTGATTAATTGAATATTAAAATAACTTTTATGTATTTTACTGAAATTGCATGTATTTTAACCTGTACTGTTTTAATATTTTGTAAGCTCCCTTGAGTCCCAGTATTGGGGAAAAGGTAGTATGTGTGTGTATGTGTGTGTGTGTGTGCGTATGTATACATATACAAACTATGTCACTTGGTACATTCATGGTTTTGAATCAAAACCTTTCTAGATGCTACACTGCACATCTCATATCTAAATGCACAAAGCTTTTGTGAAGTTTCTCAATTCGTAGAGCAATCCCAACTTTTAAATTATTGTTTTGTTTGTTTGCTAGTTTTATTTTTCTCTCCATGGAGTTCTGGAAACACTGGACTCTTAAACATCCTTATTCGCATACTGGCTGGTCCCAGACCTCCTGGGCCCCTTATAAATAGAAATATGTCTTTCTGTTTCATCTGCAATTGAAAGAAGCTCAGCTTGTAAGGCTCTAGAAAAATTATTGCACTAAATACACTTCACTAAAAGAAGGTGCAACTCACTGAGTATAGAAATCATGCAGTGTATTGCATTAATGCATTAATGTCTGCATTAATTGCATTAATGTCTAATGGTATACATCAGTCATAAAAAGGAACATTTCCAGGGAGGTATTAAAACTGACAGCTAAAATAAATAATCTGAAAGCAAGCATTCTATATAGGAAAAGAAAGCCACAGCCATATTTTCCATGTATGGTCTAACAATCACACCCTCTTTTCTACATCATTGTCATTTCCATTTACCAACGTTTATTCATACCTTTTTTTAGAAAAAGCGTTTGCTGTTGTCCTTCAGCCATTTCCGCACTACACTCTTATAGTGCGATTATTCCACTTTCAACATCCTATGGAATCCTGGGGTTTGCAGTTTAGGGAGGGGCCAGCTGGCCCCTCCCTAAACTGCAAACCCCAGGATTCCATAGGATGTTGAAAGTGGAATAATCGCACTATAAGAGTGTAGTGCGGAAATGGCCCGACTGTCAGGTTGTTTTATTAGAAACAAAGAACAGCTAAAACATTGTTCTCTCACCTGTTTTAGTACAGACTGAAGCTCCCTATTCGACCACAGGTCAGACAGTAGCAAGCGAGCAGCTTCAGCTGCTTTGGGATAAGATCTGTAAACAATAAAAGCAGACACACTTCAGCAAAGAAGAACAAAGAGCATTAACACTGTACACTGAATAAGCTGTAACATTTCGCTGTGTTCTTCCAAATAGAGCTTGTGGATGACCTGTTGTTTGTGAACACTACCAGTTTCAACTTGGACTTCTGATTACTTTGTGTGGTTTCAGTAAGTGGTTCTTATATTTCCTGCTGTCTTCCTTCTCATCTATATTCACTTCACTTAACATTAAAGTTCAAGAGCTGGAATAGTCAAGCTGGTGGAACAGGGGAGTTAAAATGATGTTTTGGTGTGAAACATGACTGATACAATTTTATACTTGAAATCTTCTACTACAGGCTCAGTGGGTCCAGAGCATTCCCAAGGTTATCAGTGAGATTGCCTGCCCTGAAGTATTGTGGCTTCCATGTCCGCAGGGCAGTAAATCAGCTCCAGGATTTAGACTGAACATTAAAGGAGCACCTTGGAGAGCTCCTTTAAAGTTCTGACTATAACCCAGAGTAGACAAAATTCCACTGCTATGGAAGCCACACAGCCGCTGCTATCCGTTGCACTTCTTCAGGAATAAAAAACCACCAAACAACATTTAGTGTTTGACGATAAAATCTACAAAGAACTGGTTTCAGATCTAGGCTGTGGAAAGCAGTCAATATAGCTGCCTCCCCCCCAATACTACAAATTAGGGAATAGGTTACGGGAAAGCTAGTAGGCACTTTCTGCAAATGGAGCTCTACTCAAGGAATGTAATTCCACTGAACACTGGGAAATCACCCCTTCCCCTTCCATCACAGTCTCTTCTTTGTAGCAGTATCTCTTAAGTCTCCTATGCAGCATTTCCCTAAAGACCAAAAGAGTTTCCTCTTGTAGGTAACTTTTCTGGTCTTCTTTCTCCCTGCCCAGTGCATATGCCTAAAGCTGGCATTATGACAGGGTATTGATATTGTTCACATCTTGTAAGGTAGGTTTATGTTGCAAGATTTCCCAGTAGCCTATTGTAAAGTACTCTAAGAATTCAGCAGTCACTGTATAATACCTTTTCACAGTATTAATAAATCTCCAAAGTGGAGGGACACTACTTCAGAACTGCACAATCATTGTGAATGCAGATTCAAAAAAAGCTTCTTATGAAGTATTCCTGATCTGCAGCATACTCAAAAAGTTCCATGCCAAATATATATGTACTTTATATAAACATGGCTGGTTATGCTCCAAAAAAAAAAAAAAGGGCAAGCCTCTCTTACATTCATCCTTCTTCACTATTACTCACCCATTTCGGCACAGACCCACTACATTATTTATCAAGCTGCCTGTCAGGTGGGGCTTGGCCATCTGTGGGTTGGATAGCATAAGGTTCCTCAGTGTGTAGCAAGCAGATGTCATAGTGTCTCCATAGTTGCTGGAACCTGGGGCCAGGAGGGCTAGAAGACGAGTCACATCCGGGAGCACCTGGTGAGCTGAAATGGGAAACAGACTGCAACTAAATAAAATGTTGCGACTGAGGCTAAATAGAGTCCAGAGTCAATTCCTAGGGCAAATATTAGTCATATTCAGAATGGTAAGAACAGAGCCCATTTTTGTTGTATGTCAAAGTGATCATGTTGGAAATGCCTCAGAAACAGTGACAAAGTACATGCAGATTTTCCAAGGAAAATCAAGCTCAGTCTAATTGGGAGATGTAGTTTGTGTCTGATCCCCAAACACTGGCAATAGCATTTTACATGAGTCAGATAGCATGATCCAGAAGTGGGTAACTGAAGCTTCAGTAATTTTCAACTGCATTTCAGAGCACTGGACAACGCAGCTGATTTTGAACACGTATGTGCTTAAAAAGAAACAGTAAGGAGGAAGAGGCCAGTAAGACTGACAACTAGAAAATATTCTACAGGACTTCAAACACCAGATTGAATACACCACTTTGGCACTGTTGCACTTTTAAAGTTATCATGGAAAGAAGAAAGAAGAGAAACATGATAAAGCCATGCAACACTAAAGAGTCCGTACCCATGGTTTTGTGGAGAATGGGGTGTCGGGACATGTTGCTCAACAAGGATGTTCCAGATTTGACAACCTCAGGATTATTGGATTGCAGGAGGCGTGCTATGCGGGGCAAACCTTTCTCCTTTAAAGCAATCAGCTGGCTCATTGCATTTGACATCTAGAGAACAAAAAGATGTGGTACATATTACAGTTTCTGAAGTTGTTTTCCTTCTTACCAAAACAATAAAAGAGTGGAAACATCTCTCATCTCAAACAGGGACAAAGTAGAGAGCATTTCCTTATGAATCAGGAAATTAAATTATCTATATTAGGCTTGTTATCTTGTCTTATATTTATACATAACTATGTGATGTATATGGGAAATATTATATTTCTCATTATGTATGTATATGTGAAATATTCTATTTCCCACTATTTTTCACTATGTGAAATATACTATTTCTCCAATAGAATATTTAGCCAATGCATTATTTTTCTTATATCGTTTTTACAATATTCTTTTTGTAATGTTCTTCTTACAACATTCCTTTTTATAATTTTCTTTTTATAATATTCTCTTTATAATGCAACTGAGTCAAAATTACTAAATGTCTAAGTCTACACCAGATTGAGTGAACAGGTGACAAGGCCTAAAGGTCTTTCATATTTCATTGGATTTGGATCATACTGTAGCCATTATGCATACATTCTTCTTTTTGTCTCCGAACAAAACCCAGTTGGTTTTCCCTGACATCTAACCAAACATGGAAAGAAAAACACTGTGTTTACCAGTCCTCTGCTTGCTGTCAGGTTTTGCAGAGCTCCAGCACAAGCCTCCAAGGTGGCATCTTTCTTGCTCTGATCCATTAGAGACAAATATGTACGAATGGCATCTGAGTGGTACAACCAGCTGGACCCTCTGGGTTTATAGTCCTCTTCGGGAAGAGGTAGATCATATTCGTCGTACTAAGCAAAACAAGAACAAACATCTTAGAAGCTGAAGTTTTATAAAACAAGCCCACACTCCATGTTGATTAAACATATGACAACATCAGCCTATGTGTTTGTGCCCCCATAGTTCAAACATGTGGAGCACAGAGACATATATCTCAATGGCTTGGGATGTGCAGTGGAACTTTCTGTATATACTTGGCACTTTTTTTTTATTTACTCACATTACTCAACTATGAACACTTAGATGTCCCTACTGTTTTATTTATTATGATGGGCTATGTGCCTTTAATTATAATACTTGATAAAGTAGCAAAAATTTGGGAAGACAGCCTACTCTTGAATGCAATATCTTACAGTCTGTCAATAAAGCATTTCTGTGTATTGAAGCTTACCTCCATTTTTCCTCCTCTGTTGTTGAAGCAGCCTGTCAAGCTTTTGTCTGTGTAAGTACTCCTGGCCATGTGGTTAAGCTGAGTGTATTTATTAGGCACCTCAGCATCCAGACGGTAAGACAGATTGTGCAGGATACAGATGCAGTTCTCCACAGACTAGAATAATAAAAGCCAACAAACTGTTCTCAGTTATATCAGTATACATGCTGTTTTTATCATAACTGACAATTAACACATGCATACACACACTTCATGGAGCACATAAATGCTGATATTTGAGACATTATACTAGTGTAGAGATTGACCTGTTGTTCACTTTTCAGTTCTATTATCCTTGTGCTGGTTTCCACATTAAGTTCTTATTGTGAAGCTAGAAAGAAAGAAAGAAAGAAAGAAAGAAAGAAAGAAAGAAAGAAAGAAAGAAAGAAAGAAAGAAAGAAAGAAAGAAAGAAAGAGGGAGGGGGAGGGGGAGGGGGGAAGGGGGGAGGACAAGTCCTCTAGTATAGGACTTTTTGTTATTCCTGGAAATGCCCCAAACAGTTGAAATTCACCATAAAAGATTTGCTGTGAATGTTTTATTTAACTTCCATGTGAAAAGGCAGCATCAGCTGGAAGGGAACAAGAAGACTTATACATTCCATTCCCACCCCCTACTAAAGAAACTATATTGCCCTTCTGAGACTACAGGTGATCATGTTTTCAGATGCACAAAGTATATTATTGAGTTGCATTTAGCACTAAATCTAATTTGATTCTAAATGGCACAGTGGAAGATGCTAATAACCAGAACATGGAAATTAATCCTAATTAATTATCTCCTTCCTTTTAAATCTATATTTTTATACACCTTGAATTTGATGCTTCCCAGGAAAATCAATTCCTCTGATTCTGAGGAGTAACATCAGCACCTTCTGCACAACACACTGTATCAAGTTAGCCATCTCTATTAATAAAACTCAAAGTACGCTATAGTATGTATAAGATATGCCTACTTTGTCAATGAAATGCTGTTATGCAGAACTTGAAAGCTTGCTTATTATTATCATCCTGTGACCTTTTAATTGGCCTTAATGGCATTGTTGCCTAATTATAAATTGTATCTAAGAAGATTTGTGACCAATTGTTATGTAAGACTTTAATAACTATTGAAACTATTGAAGAGACTGGATTGTATCCTGTTGTTGCATGTATGGAAGGCAGTTCTCTCAATATTTTTAACCTTTCCTCTCCTCTGCAGGTCCCATACTCATCCACCAAGAGCATCTCTGAAAGGTTGTGGTAATGCACCACAGACTGTGGACTTTTGTAATATAGGGCTATATTAGAAGGGTGGAAATCCTCAAAAAATCAGTGGTGGAATCACTCGCATTGGGATAAAAGCCATTGACCAATTTTGGTTGGTTTCTCCCATCTCAAAGGAACCCCATATGAATAACTCATGACATTCAATAGTATCTTCCAGCCCTCTGGAACATCTTTTCAGTGAATGCAGAGGACTGCAGCGAGGAGAACGGAACAGGAAAAATTAGTTATGCAAATTCATGTAACAATATTTGAATTAAATACAACCTATTGCTATTAAAAATTGAAAGTGACTTTACTATTCTAGCAACATTAGCTAAAGTTGTATCATCTGATGTACTATACAAAAAAAATCATTCTATGACTGCCTGGTACCTTATCATCTGGTCGATTGGCAGCCACACAGTTCTGGGAGTAAGCCATTACAGAATCAATTAGTCCAGGGTAGTTTCTCATGGTTTGGCGTCCAACATCTGCAGAGCTCAGGTTCCTACAAGCCATTTTATAAATCAGAAGAAGGAATAATCAGACGATTAAAGCAGCAAAGTGATTCTTTTTCTGAATTCAGCTAGATGTGTCTATTGAACTCTTTAGGTCTTTGAGGGTAAAATTAATCTATACAGGGAGAGCATGGAGTATATTATAAATAATCCCACAGAATATACCTGCTCAGAATGAATAGTCACCTGTCAATATAATTTTTCTTGAAAGGCCAAATAGGAAAATGAAGATTCTAGAGCAATTTTGAGAATAATGGCTGAGGAAATGTTGAATTCAGTGAATTATACAGATTCACATATCACTGATTTGAAAGCAATGCCATTCCTTATTTCATAGCCTCTGAAAGTGTCCTTAGACAGAAAGGTACTATTCCCCGCCCTGGGTAGGAGTGAGGCACATTTGTATCCCATGAGCTGACACAGGCATCCTGCAGGGCTCTGGTTTGTTAGATGGTTCCTCCCTTTAATTGAGGGTTATGCGCTTAGGAGTCCAGGCTTTGCAACTGATCTTTTCTTGAAAATAGTGATAAAGTTGTGATGTGGTCCTCATTTAGCTCAGTGTTGTACATCTTGCCTCTTGTTTAGTATTTAGTGAATAATTCATTTTGCATAAGTGAACTTCATTTTTGAAGCCTGCAGAAATGCTTATGATATTAACATTTTTGCCTCTGCAATTAAGTTAAAATGTTTGCAAGTATCTCATTTGTGGAATGTTTCTTCACTTTTTATAAGTTTTCCGGTATCTAGCTCTCCCTACAGTTCCGACTATGCTATCTTTGGATGCCAGGCATACATGTCTATATTCACCCCTGATTTGCAATGTTTGGGGTATTTTTAAAACTGGGCATTAGTTCTTATGGACTTTCATTGGCTCTTTATTTTGTTCACAGTGTTTACCTGTTTATTTTTGCAAACCACCTTGCAATGAAATATAAAAGATAGTTCATAAACATTTCAGATAATTAAAATGCAAGATAATTTTTTCAGCTTATCTGTAAGGTACGCTAGATTGCACAGAAATATTTTCAGATTAAACTGTCTTGTAGCCTACCTCAAACAACCAGTGGCATTGAAGAAAACCTCTGGGTCAATAATTTCTCTTGATCTGTTACTAACACCATCAGACCAGCCAGAAAAAGGAATAATCACACGGTCGGTCAGAACAGGGAGAGCATCATGTATCAAGTCTTCTTTCAGTTCGTCAGTGGATGACAGGTTCCAGAGCAAACCTGGAAAGGACATAGAAAAGATACATTACTGTAAGACTCCTGTCAGTCTCACTGGGATTCAAGGTACAGGAAGCAATAAAACGAGTGCGTATTATGAAAGTCAATCTCGAATGCAATGAAAGAATTAACTTCCTGCATGCCTTTCAGTTGACTTGATACTGAGATCCTCTGTCCCTTATTAGGCCTTAAAACTCCGCAATGGAGATTGCATATTTTAACTCTTGTGTGTTGAAAATATATACAGATCCATCAGTTAGTAAAGTAGATATGTTCTTAGGTATTACTTTTTTCACAGAAAATCTGGTACCAGAGAAAGAAATAATTTGGAAAGAAAAGGGATCGGTTACTACATCATGTAAAGAAGGAACAGGAGAAGGAGAGCAACTCGACATGTTTCAGAAAACTTTTCATACAAAAGTTGCGGTGTGCCAGGTCCTCTTTACCCGTTAGGCGCTTTACTCACAGGGCCAAGAGCCTACAGAAAGTATAGGGTCTATGAAACAGGATTAACAAAAAATTTAGGGCCTTCAAAAACAGAGTTTTCCAAAAAAAAAAAAAAAAAGTCCCTAGTGGTACATTGAGGCAAAGTGGGGAATTGAATACATGAGTTCCTAGGGCCTACGAAAACTGTCATGTGCCAAAACTGCAATGTACACCTGTGAAATGAAAACCACGAGATTAGGTAAACCTTGCATAAATAAACAAAAACTTTTTGAACCCTTTAGTGACTATTTAAATGTGAGTTTTATGTATTTGTTGTATTTTATGCCACCTTGTTTTATGTTTTATGTACCTTATGGTAAAAATGGTCTTTTTCTTTTATGCTGGTCAATGACCATAATAATTATTGATATGATTGATTGACCATTGAAGGTTTCTTCCAAAAGGCATCCAGGGACAACTTTTTACTTCACCAGCTACCACTTTTCTTATGGTTTCCATTTTGGTGGTCAAACTGATAGATCTATGCTTTAAAAAAATGCTTATCTGCTTTCCCTTTTTCTCTCTGTGTTGCTGTGTGCACATGCAAGCCTCAGCAAGGGATTCTGGAGGCAGCTGCTGTTTACCTTGTCTGTCATAGGCAGGCGCACACAGGTACAGCAGGATCAGCTAGAACAGAATCCCGTTTTTCCCCAGTTCAAGCTTTTTGTACCATTTATTGCAGACACGTTGCTGCAGTCTGTGTTTTTCTAGCCCTCTCTCACCATCCTCCCAATGCCAATGCTGCTAAAATGCTTCCAGTTAGACAGAGGACAAGGATGGAAAGGTGGGCATGGGCAGACGTAAAAAGACTTTGCAAAAAGGAGCTTTTTTGCAAGAGGCTTTGTTAACTGTTTGCATTCTTTTTTCCTTACAACAAAGTGATGGCTTTTCTTTATTAAATTGAACTTATCATCCACTTGCCCCAACGCATCAAAAAGTGTACTGTATGCAAATATACTTGACTGATCTTCCAAAAAGCATATAATTACACAATTCAAAATCCTTTAATCAGTTGACACCCCTAACAACTAGCCTTCTCTCTTTGAAGGCTAGATCTTCAGATGCTTCAAATATCATGCAGGTACTGATTGACAGTCAGTTATTTATTTCTCCAGTTGTTTCAGTATTCTACAAAGTGGAAAGGTACCTGTCAGCTGCTTCTGTATTTCTGTGTTTCTAGTCCTCCTGAGAAGGCTCACACACTCTCGAATTCCATTCTGCCGTCGGGTTTCTAACTTGTTTGTTGGGTTTCTGAAGACTAAGTTTCGAAGGGCTCCAGCTGAAGCCTGCTGCACATTTTCATCTGGGCTGCGGAGAAGTTCAATGAGCTTGGCAATGCCACCAAGTCGGTAGACCTAATGAAGAAGACCAAAAGCCAAAGTTGTTTTTAAACAAGAAGCATCAGGTTTTGTAAGTTAAAGTAAAGCATAAGATTAATACAGGATGTCCTATGAATGTATGGAACTGTGCCTCATATAATACACGTCACTGCATGTATAGTTGAGAAGCAGTGTTGTATGGATTAGGGCATTTAATGAATGCTTTGGATGATTCAAATTGCACCTGACTTCAGAGGATACCAGCTTTATCTAAAAGTAGGAACTTTTCACTGATCAGTCAGTGCAGTTCCTTTCTTGTCATTAGCAACTCAGGAAGTATGGATTTACAGATAGTACGACACACTGAAAAATACAATAATACTCAGCTTAGTGGGAGGCAGTGGGAAAAGAGGAGGACTGCATTATAGGTTGATTGATTCAATCAGGTGTCCACAGTCCTGCAGGACATGAGCAAGGCAGTTGATAACTGGGGCTTCAGCAAGCCTTTCATTCATAAGATCACCATACGTTGAAGTCAAATTGATGGCAAATAACAGCAAAAAATGTCCCATAGTGTAGGAGAAGGGTGGGCCTTTCCATATCTAATTACATTAGAATTTTAGCTGAAGTCATTATATTATATCCGTATATGGTTGTTAATATTTTCTTTCTTGTGTTTTCAAATAAAATATTTCCTTTGCTTTTTAATACCAGTTTTGCCCTGGACTTTAAAAAAACCCCAAATCTCTGTGGCCTACATCTGCATAAGCTTTTGTGGTACTTCAATAATATTATTTCAGAAAATGAATCTGGAAAACTTATGCGTTGAACAGAGAAGCAAGCATAGATTGCATAGATGGGAAAACTGGTTAGTGTGCTAACACTGTATGAATTGAATGTAGATGTATTGTTCAATGTAAATATTTTTGATTTTTTACATATTTAAATGACAGTCATAATCTTAAAAGATATCCTATAGCCACATCAAAGTTAGAGATGTAATTCTTCACTAATTTTCTTTGCAAAGGAACTATCAAATAGTTTTAGGCCAAGATTACAGATTGGCTAGTTAATTAAGTATACTTAAATAAATAGAATAAATAGTCTCCCAGCCCAACATCCATCCCCAGTCATGCCTTACTGGGAGCAATGGAGGTCTTTTCTCTTATCAATTGGGACAAAGCAGACTGAATTTTCCACCTACCTCCCCACAACAACCTCCAGTGCAACAATCAGAAGTAGGGTGCCTGTTGCAGTTCCTCCTCAAGCCAGAGATTGCTCATGGAAGGGGGATGGAAATGTTAGTCTGCTGCCTCCAGATCTCCATTGTTTGCAGAAGCTCATGCCTGCTAAAGCAGGATTTGGGGACTTTTTACAATCCCTACATATACCTTACACTATTGGCACAATCATGAATGCATAGGGATCATCAGTACATATCAGTTATGGATGTGTAAGTCTTGGTTATGCATTCATAACCGTGATCATCAGTGACAAAGTCTTTGAAAACTGCACAGTTTTTGAAAACTAGTTTCCTGACTTCCTGACATTAAAAGCAGTTCAACAGTGGAATATGCTGCTTTGGAGTGAGGTGGAGTCTCCTTCTTTGGAGGTTTTTAAACAGAGGCTCGATAGCCATCTGTCAAGAATGCTTTGATGGTGTATTCTTGCATAGCAGGGAGTTGGACTCGACGGCCCTTGTAGTCTCTTTCAGTTCTATGGTTTTATTTGCAGTTTAGGACTTATTTGGTGGATAAATTCCTATGTGCAGAAAATGCTATTTCTGTGAAGAAATATGTCAGAATCTGCTCAGTCATGCCTAGGTCCAGAATCAAAGACCCTCTCTCCCTCCCAACTGCCCCTGCTTGTACCCTCAGGCCATTTCCAAACCGGGCTTCTGTAACGGTGCAGAGCGACCTCTCATGGAGGTCTTCTACACCGTAGAGTGGACTGGCGTGGACTACTGTTTGTAATTCCACACCAGAATCCACTCAGGAGCGGCCGGAACTAGCCGGGCTGCGTGTTTTTTAAAAACCTCTTTTTCGAGGTTTTTAAAAAGCATGGAGCGCGCAGCCCCGGGCTGCTCCGTCACCCGGCTCCGACACGGATTTGCAGGTGCGTGCAAATGCATGCCTGCAGATCTGCCGGGGGCAGGCTTCCAGCTGGCGAGCTTCTCCGGTTGGTGGAGAGCCTCCACCAACTGAAAGCCGCCATTTGGGACGCCGGAGGACTGCGGAGCAGCGAGCTCGTGCTGCTCCGCGTCGCGACGGACTTACCCGGCTGCCGGTAAGCTCCGTTTTTGGGCGTTTTCACCCGTTTCCCCCACGCACATGTGGAAAGGGCCTCAGAGGGAGAGAAGAAGAAGCAGGCACAGCTCCATTGTGCTTCAGCCCCAGGAGCAGATAAAAGACTCTCACTCCATTCCAGCTGTGGCCATGGAGGGAGAGAATAAGATGTATCTGCTGGACTTATTCCCATCCCACATTGCCATTCCCTTGTCCTTTTGTGTCATGTCTCAATAAGATTGTAAGTCTGAGGGCAAAGAACAGTTTTGCTGTTGTTTTACTTGTAAAGCACCATGTACAGTGATGGTGTTATTTGAATAAATGATGATGGTGGTGATGGTGATGGTGGGAAGAAGAAGGAGGAGGGGGGAGGGGGGAGGAGGAGGAGAGGGAGCCTAAAATGCTGTTTCCTGTACTGAAAATGCTCATTTCTCACAACTTACATCAGTTTTAGGCATGGTACATTTTCCTTGCAGAATTGTAGTGTTTACTTCCTTCGGGGTTTTATGAACTTTTTTCTCACTGTTTTTCTTTGTTTGTTTGAACTGTTGGAGATAACAACTGGGATGTCCTAGGTTTATTGAGTAGTCTTCTTCCATCCACAGTGTAAGCTCTGAGTGCTAATGATTCTATACTCCATGGCCATTTCTGCCCTACACTGGGCAGAATTCCTGTGGAATTCTGAGGTTTGTACGGAGGCCAAAGAGCTGTCTGGATGAGAATTCTAAATGCCCCTCCCTAAACTGCAAATCCCAAGATTCCACAGGTTGTTGAAAGGGGAATCATTGCACTGTAACAGTGTAGTGCAGAAACGGCCCATGACACTATAAACTGTCATAGGCCATTTCCGCATGGGACTGTTATAGCGCTATGATTCCACTTTCAACATCCTGTGGAATCCTGGGGTTTGCAGTTTCGGGAGGGGCCAGTTGGCCCCTCCCGAAATTGCAAACCCCAGGATTCCACAGGATGCTGAAAGTGGAATCATAGCGCTATAAGAGTCTCGTGTGGAAAAGGCCATAGTCTCAGGGAGGTCAATCTTGCCTTCCTGCCATTTTCCTACATCCGGCAAATGCTACTGTCACCATACCTCTTGAAGGATAATAATAAGCATGCTCAGTCACCATCAGGTTATTTGGTTGTTGTTGTTAAAAAACTAATTTAAAAACAATCTTTTCTTCTAAATAGCATCAGAGTTTTGGGATTACACAGAAACTACAAACTAGACCAAAGTTGCTGCTGTTGTTTTTTTAAACTGGTACTCAGATAAAATATTTCTGTGTTCAGAAGAGATAGTTTATTTTGTAATTAAAACATACTTCTTACAATGTATAATTTCTTTAAAAAAAACTAACCATGTTTTATTTATTACTATAACCACAAACCTGATCTTCCATATGTATACAAAATGTATTTCACTTAATTCAAATAACCATATCTGTATTTCTTAAGAAGTTAATGTCCCTAGGAGGTATATGTTTAGATATTCAGATGTAAGTGATTTGCAGACGAGAAATTTCTGACTAATAATGTGACTCTGTGGCAATTCCAAGTTACTAATCTGTTCAGTTACCTCTTAATGTTGAATGGAGAAGGTTCCTTTTCACCCTCTTTCATCTATTGAAGCTAAAAGAAACATGAGTTTTGACACAATTCCACATATTTAAGCCTCTGTCCACAAAGCCACATAATGCTGAGAGATCACGATGAGGAATAACTTTACCTCTTGCTTGGCAGACTCATCTTGAAAACAGGTGTGCTGGAGGTAGTAAGCTCCCATGGCCTGATACTTTTCATCTGAGGAACACAGGAACTGAATGGCTTTCTGGATGGTCATTGCTCCATAATCCATCTCATCATGGGTAATTCTAAATATGAAAAGACCAGATGAGTCAGATGAATGACTCTTTGAGTTTTTGATCTCTTAGCAGCTTTCAGCTTTCATTAACTATGAAAAGGCTGTTTTAGTTGGACATTCACTTCCAGGTGGATGGCCAATCTGAGAAGTGTGTTCCTTGACTTACCTTGAAGACTAGTCTGCAGATCATGAGACAGTTTCAGTCATTGTCCCTACCCACCCTCTTTTATTGGAGGGTGTGTGTGTAGATGAATGTTTTGTTAGTGGTATAATACTGATAATATTGATTGTTACAACTTTGGGCAGTTTTGGCATGCGGGGCAGATTCAGTTTGGGGAGAGACAGGGCCTTTATGTGCCCCATACCTTTAATGCAAGGTCCCCTTAAAGGACTCTGGAGATGGAGGCAAACAGGTCCTATCTAGATGGCTCTGCATCATTCCCAGGTGACCAGTCGCGTAGAGATGGGGGGGCGATGGGGGCAGTTTGCCCCAGGTGGCAATTTTTTGGGGGAGTCCCAGCTCATAGCCCCGCCTCATACACCATGGCCACACCCACACACACTGTAGCCCTGCCCCACACACCATAGGCCCGCCCTCCAGGCTCCGCCACTGCAGGTGACAGAGGAATCACACAATGGCTTCCAGCAAAATGAATTCCTGCATCTCTCTTTACAGCACTACCAAGCAGGCAGACCAGATGAATGGGTTTCCACTGCCTAGCAAGAGCATCAACTGATACATGGATTGGAACTCATGCTGTGAGCCAATATATCTGTAACCAATAAATTTGTGGCCTATTCATTCCCAACATAATGTGATCTGTACTCATCTACTATATAAAAGTCAAAGTTTTATGTTTGTTTGTCTGTGACAGATGAAGACCTCATATGATTGACTGTGTGAGGCAAAGACCTCATATGATTGGCTGCCTGAGAAGATTCTATGGAATCCTGGGGTTTGTAGTGTAGGGAGGAACCTTTAAAATTCTCAGCCAGAGAGCTCCTGGGCCTCAGTCAACTGTGTCTGCCTTGAATAGACCAGTTGCTATGGATATGAGGCCTAGCAGCAAGGAGGAGGGCACTGTATTCTCTCAGTAAACCAACCTCTGAATGTTAACAACTCTGAATACAGACTGGATTGGGGAATATGGGGAAAAGTTACAGGTACTGGACAAGACAGTTCAGGGAATTAGAGACACAGGATCTCAAATCTTTCTAACAAGTATTACCTAGGAGAAAATAAAATCCCAGGCAACGCTGGGTATATACACTAGTCCTTTCTAAAGGCCAAGCCTCACACTTATCACTGAGCCTGCAATTTAATTCAGGAAGATCATTACTGGAGCACTGTAGGGTTCTGCTCTTTTCTATGCTGTTCTATACAGTGATCTGAAATCACTGGATGATTTCAACTTGAGATATGGACTGGTGTCAGCACCATCAGCCCTGTTTTATCTATCGAATGCAATAGACACAACTGGGTATTCTGAACTTGTTTCTGAACACAGTAATGAGTTGCATGGGGCCATAAAGAGGCAATTCAAACAAGATGGTGATGCTATCTGAAGAGGTATTTGACTGTTTTGAACGGCCCTGGGCCCTGTAAAGAATGATGTTCACAATCTGGGGATGTTCATTGATCTAACACTTCTACTATAGGTACAGGAAGCCTCTATCAGTCAAAATGCCTATTATCAGTTTAGACTGAGAGGCAAACTGTGATTATAGCTGGGTGGAGTTAGCTTTATTAGTGTTATCTGTGCTCTGGTAATCTTTTGTCAAAATGACTGTAATGAACTGGGTTTCCTTACCAAATGACAGAAGGTATATTAGCAATTGGCAGCAAAGTTACAGAATGCAGCTAGTGAACTGGTGCTCAATTTAATCATCAGTTGAACACATTTTCTTCACTCGCAGGATTTAAAAAAATCCTTGTTATTCAACCTACTGCTTTTAAAGGATATTTAAAGGACACATGGAGTTTTAAAGGGCTTTAAGAGTCTGAATTATTTGTAACTCTAATGCTTTGAGTTCGGCTTGCTCTGCTTGACAATCCTGCTGTCTTTGATTAATTTTTTAAAGATAGGATCTGCTGCCTGAGATTTTGTTGTTTTTGTATTTTAATGCTTTGCTTTGCATTTTATTGTTTATAGAGTAAGGCACCCAAAAGCTCTAACTAAGAAATGGCATATAAATGTTCTTAATAATACATAAATGAGTAAATGAAGATCCTGGAATCCTGGTAGTTTAATATCAACAAAATTATACCTACCTCATATTTAGAATTATACACAGGGACAAAGAAGCCAACACAGACATTGAAGAACTACGCACAAATGGCTTTGTGTGATTCATCCAATCTCTCTGTAACTGTTTCTTTAGTTGCTGAATGTCTGACAACTATCTGTAGTTATATTCTAAACCTTCTCTATAACTTGTGAAGGACAAAAGAAAATTATTTTTAAATTAAAGTTTAATCTCAAGGTGACTTGTGGTCAAATAATGATGTCCAATGTACTGGTATTTGCTGATACAACATTACAGAACATTATGTGGTTTGATCTTTGGCCTTCAGTTGCTGTTCTGTTCTGTTTTCCCCACTAAGTAGTCCTAACATAGGAAGCATTAAAACTGAAAACCACACAAAATAAAATAAACAGAAATTTCAGCCACATCCCTACCAAGGAAACACAGAAGATGCCAACCCCCATAAGAAAAATTATTTGCCCAACTGATTCCCTCAGGGGACAAACCATAGCAAATGCTTAACTCAGCGGCATCCTTCTTAAACTCAGTTTCATATTTATTTTTGCATGAAATTCTTCTTTGTCCTAAAATGTTCATCTATCCACCCAGACTAGATTGCAATCCAACAGCCAAAAAAAAAAAAAAAGGTTCGCCTCTACTCAGCAGCCACATCATTTTCAGTAAGTTTCATAAAGAAAGGAAAGGGATGATCTGGTGGCCATTTCAATTAGCTGTCCTTTATTTCCTAGCTATAATAAAATATACAACCGGTTAAAATTGAATAGAACGGGACTGTTTATGTAATGAGGGTAATTAATTACACAGAGGGTAGCTGTATAATTAAATGAAGAGTATAGAAACACTTGCAGCCTTTCTATTTCCAAATGGCTACTACAAGGAAACAAATCCAGTTGTAAGTCCAGGCTGGAGTACACCTGTGTACTCTATTGAATCAGTGAAACTTAAATAAGATCCACTGAGTCAATGAAATCTAAATAATGCTCCCATTCAGTAGGTCTACAATTGGATGTAGACCAGCATGGTGTAGTAGTTTGATCAATTGCACAATGACTCTGGAGAACAGGGTTCGAACCCCTGATCAGCCATGCAAACCCACTGGGTGACGTTGTGGAAGTCACACTCCCTCAGCCTCAAAGGATGGCAAAGGCAAGCTCCTCTTAACAAATCTTGCCAACAAAACCATGTGATAGGTTTGCCTTTGGGTCATCATAAGTTGGAAATGATTTGAAGGCACACAACAACAAGGTCAACAAAATCAGATGGTAGGGTCACCATAAGTCAGAGTTGATGTGAAAGCACATGACAACAACCACAACCACAACCAACTTACTACCACAAAAATTAAGACCTGTAAAGCACAGGCCAACCATGTACTTATATATGATCTAGGGAATACAAATGCATGCACAGTAACAATATGGTTCAGTTTTTCTGATGAGGCTTTGTCCTACAGTTGCAGCCTAGAGTCATTGTGTACTTATACAAAATGTATTTGTAACTGTTACATGCAAAAGCAACTGCATGTATGAATCAACCTGGAATAACCACAGTGTAATTCCTTTCAAAACAATTATTTGTGTAAATTAGAATCATTCAAGGTTTCCACAGAGGACAACTAGGGATTATTTAACCAGTCTGCATTAAGTGACTTCTACATGTCTCAGTCTCAGTCTGGAAGGTAGATTATATACTCCAAAGTTATGGTCCCTGGATTTATATTCAGATGAGAATAAGAACTATCCTCTCCTGCTCTTTGATATTACAGAAAGTACTAGTCACGATTCTTGCATTAAAAAAACACAAAGTTTCAAAGAGTGAGAGATTTGCTCCCAGGCTTTGGAGATCCCTTCTTAGCAAAACTGGACTAGCTCCCTCCTTGTTATCTTGTCATCAGCAGATGAAGACCTTTTATAAGAAAAGTGTCTTTTCTTGGTGTTCTGTCCTATCTTTACCTTTTGCTTTTAATGGATATGTTTTAAATGGCTTGAATTATCTATATAATTCAAGCCATTTTACCTATATCTCTTTTTATTTTTTTTTATTTTGTTATCTGTACTTCTTTTTATCTTCTACAACACCTTGAGACTCGGCTTAGGGAAAAGGGTGGGGTATAAATAATATAATACCAGTTATCTGCTGATTATTAAATTTGCTAAATAAAATTAGCACCCCCCAGGTCTGTTTCTGCCTAGTGTCAATTCATTCTGTGTACCTACTCTGCCAAAATATTTTTGTTATCAATATGAAAGGAATCTACAATTCATAACGTATCATCCTCATCTACTTTGATCCACCCAACTAATTATGGTAGGTCTTTGATTTAATGTTAGCATTACGGAGAGGCATTCACATGGATCTTGCTCTGTTTTATGCTTAAGCAAGAGAACAGGGAAATTAATACCAGAAAATGGAAAAGACTATTTCTTGCCATGTGGTCATAAATTGATTTTTCTGCATGTTTTCAGGTGAATTAAGGTCACTATCTCATGGGAAGTAATAGTTGGAAATCCTGAAGTATAAAGATATATCATTGAATAATAAAGTTAGAATTGTCCATGCCATCATATTTCCAGTTTGTATGCATGGTTGTGAAAGCTGGACAGTGAAGAAAGGTGATAGGAAGAAAATCAACTGATCTGAAATATGGTCATGGAGAAGAGTTCTATGGATTCTGTGCACTGCTAAAAAGACAAATAAATGAGTCCTAGAGCATATAAGGCCTAGGCTGTTTGTTACTCTCAGTTCAGTGACACATTTAAAATGTTTTTTAAAATATGTAAATAGTTAAATGCAAACTCCATTAATAGCTGAGTAATGGTCTACAGTTCAAATTATTTTAATTTGCTGTTATGGAGGATAATTTTTAATCATTCTAGTACATTTTTAAAAATTTAAAACAAATTTATCCTAACACATCACTAATGATTAACATAACAAATTATTTTTACTTATATATCTATATTATTATTGCTGTTGTTATTGCTATTATTATTAGCCTATCTATTTAAAACAATTAACATTTGCATTTTTTAAAAGGTGAACATTAATGAGTTACCTTTAGCATTAACATTGTGCTTCTGGTCAGTCCTATCGTTCCTGGTAGCTTATAACAAGTGAATCAGTGCACTTGCCTCCAGAGAAATCTTCCATCTGGAAGCAGGTATGAATGTCACTTGTAGAAGCTTTTCTACTTTATCTCAGTACTTCTGTTTCACATACAGTTAGTGCTCCACATTGGCAGGTTTGACTTTCATGGATTTGATTATCTGTGAGTTTCTTCAAGCCCTGCCCTGCCCTGCGCTCAAGCACTTTTTCTCTGGGCAAACCTTCCCTCTCGGCAGCTCTGACCAGGCAGTTAGCCCTTTAACAACCTGCCTTTGGTCCTCCTCCTTGTCTTCCTCCATTAGCTATTGCCCGACCAGCTAAGGATGGATTGCAGCCTGATTTCTAAACACCATAAACCCTCTCCCAGTGCTCCTCCCACACCTGAAAGAAAAAGATGGGCACAAGAAAGGAAGCATAGGGACACCATGCTTTTCCCTTCTCCTTTCCTGGAGCTGACTTAGGCCATTTCCGCACGGGGTGAGGGAATCGACCCGTGACGCTACTTACCAGACTTTAAGGCTTCCCGGTCCGGTCCACGCCACTCTGGAGCAGTGCGTGCTCGTCGCTCCGCGCTGCTCCGGTGTCAAAAATGGCGGCTTCTGGAACCGCTGAAGCTTGCCAGCCTAAAGCCCGCCCCTGGCAGATCGCAGGCTCGCACCAACGCGAGCCTCCGAATCTGCATAAGGGAGCAGGCTCACAGTGGCACGCTCCATGCTCTTGAAAGTCCAGTTTTTAGCGGTCTTTCAAAAGCACGCTGGACGACCACTTGGGGTTGTTCCAGAGCGGGCTGAGGTGCGGATCTACGTTAAGTAGGTCTGACTCAGTCTGCTCCCAGGTGCAGACACCCTCCCTGGAGGATGCTCTGCCCCGTTTTAAAAAACCCGTGTGGAAATGGCCTTAGACACTGGGTGCCCATTCTCCCCACTGTGCCTTGACCCTCTTCCCCCCCTACACACATTTTGATATTTACAATTTTTCCACTTTTGCAAGAGTTCTGCACCCTAACCACAGTGAATGTGGAGGGCCAACTATATTTCTTTTGTCCCTCATCTACCTATGCACTCTTAGGCAAGTTTTAGACAAAAACATAAAGGTAAAAAGATCTGCTGAGTCCTTACAAAAAAAAAAAGGTTCAAACAATTCTGCAAATAAGTTTGTTGATTGAGCTAAACTGTCAGAAAAAGTGCTAAAGTACTAAGTGCACTCAATGTGTAGCATTTCACCCTGGAAAGATTTACATCCATAGTTAAACCTAGGCCATTTCCATACCGGGCTTCTGAAACGGTGCAGAGCGACCTGTCACTGAGGTCTTCTACACCGTAGAGTGGACTGGCGTGGACTACTTTTTATAGTTCCACACCAGAATCCACTCAGGAGTGGCCGGAAGTAGCCGGGCTGCGTGTTTTTTAAAAACCTCTTTTTCGATGTTTTTAAAAAGCACGGAACGCGCAGCCCTGTGCTGCTCTGTCGCCTGGCTCCAAAGCGGATTTGCAGGCGCACGCAAGTGCGTGCCTGCAGATCTGCCGGGGGCGGGTTTCTGGCTGGCGAGCTTCTCCGGTTGGTGGAGAGCCTCCACCAACCGGAAGCTGCCATCTGGGACCCTGGAGGACTGTGGAGCAGCGAGCTCGCGCTGCTCTGCGTGGCGAAGGACTTGCCCGGCTGCGAGTAAGCTCCGTTTTAGCATGTTTTTGTGCGTTTCTCCCCCCACATGTGAAAAGGGCCCTAGTCTCAACTGGTAATTATTCTCCAAAAATTCCAGCCAGGCCCAATTTTATAGGCCCATAGCCATGTATAGGTTCATATTACACAATACACAACTTAGAACAATTAGACTTTCTGGACATCAGAATTGTAGTGAACACCCATCAGATCACTGTGCAAATGCTGCTAGAAAATTTATCTATTAAACACTGCATCAGGTTCTTGTTTTACAAGTTCCATAATGTTTCACAAGAAAACACAACCAACGTATCATTTCTGCAGTTTGGGCAAATTTATATTCTTTGAAACTGAAAACTAAGGGCCTTTCTACACTACACTGTTTTAGTGCTATTATTCCACTTTCAATATCCTGTGGAATTCTGGGGCCTGTAGTTTACTGAGGCCAAAGAGCTCTCTGGCTGGGAATTCTAAAGGCCCCTGCCTAAACTGCAAACCCCAGGATTCCACAGGATAGACTCATAGAATCATAGAATCATAGAGTTGGAAGAGACCCCAGGGGCCATTGAGTCCAACCCCCTGCTATGCAGGAACACACATCAAAGCATTCCCAACAGATGGTCATCCAGCCTCTGGTTAAAAACCTCCAAAGAAGGAGACTGTACCACACTCTGAGGCAGCGTATTCCACTGCCAGACAGCTCTGACTGTCAGGAAGTTCTTCCTGAGGTTCAAGTGGAATCTCCTTTCCTGCAGCTCGAATCCATGGCTCCTTGTCCTAATCTCTGGAGCGGCAGAGAACAAGCCTGCTCCCTCCTCAACATGACATCCCTTCAAATATTTAAACATGGCTATCATGTCCCCTCTTAACCTTCTCTTCTGCAGACTAAACATACCCAGCTCCCTAAGCGGTTTTTCATAGGGCATGGCTTCCAGACCCTTCACCGTTTTGATCTCCCTCCTCTGGACACATTCCAGCTTGTCGATATCCTTCTTGAATTAAGGTGCCCAGAACTGGACACAGACTTCCAAATGAGGCCTAACCAATGCAGAATAGAGTAGTATGTTGAAAGTGGAACAATAGCACTATAACAGCGCAGTGTGAAAAGGCCATATGATTCTTTTTCCAAGTATGAGAGATATTTTCTAACAGAAAGTCTTTTCAGCAAGACTTTCAATATCCTGTCTCTGAATTAGTTAAGCATTTGCTTCCTTTATTATGACTACAATAAATATACCTTGTAAATATAACAAAGGAGCAGCTCCTTATATTAGAAAATGTGTTCAAATGATATCCACATTTGATGATGTCCACACTTCTCCTTCCCCTACAGTGATGAGGATGAGGTTGCAGGATGATGAAGATCTCACATTATTCTTCTATGTAGGCAAGGAAATGTGATTGCACCAGTGACTGGATTCTTTGGCTTAAGCTCTGAGCTTCAACTTGGTGCATATCCCATACGGAGCTTGTGCAATGGGTTTATGAGAGAAAGTCAGTATACCAAACTATTCCATGAAAAGCACTGATATTGACACACCCTCTATCAAGCCCTGTTACTCAGCTAGTTCTACAACTAGTCTCCATAGTACAATCAACAACCAAGGCAACTACAGAAAGAGCTACTCCCTGATGATGGCGTGGAGTACAATTCAACAATTGCATTTGCTTAGATTCCCTGAAAACATTACAACTGGGGAAACTATTGGTATAGTTTACAATTAGTGAGGTTTAGAATTAGGTGATTGAAAAAGGAGGAAAGGGGAGAAATTCCCTGGAAAACCTTGAATGTGAGGTACAGATTTCCATAGATCTTCTCAATTTTTAGCTGATTCAGCTGGTTGTAGAAAATTTGATTAGCACAGTGTAAGCAACAGTATGTGTCAGCAGTATCCCACTCCACACTGGTGCGAAGAGATCCCTCCTCCCACTTGGGCCAGTGACCACCAGCTTCAGCACTTGCACAACGTGTCCAGGGACATGACTCATGAACTAGATAAACCAACGTAGTAGCTGGTGGGCCTGATCCATGAAGACCAGCAAATGCAAGGAAACAATGGAAAAGTGACCATAGTTCAGTAGCAAAAGAGACGCTCTACAGGGATAAAGTTCCAAGTTCAATCAACAGGCATCTCTAGGTAGGGCTGGAAAAGATTGAAACCCTGGAAAGCCATGGTTAGCCTATGAAGATTGTATGGACGTTGATGGGTCAATGTTTTGATTTGGTATAACATGGTTTCTTATGTTTTCCCCTTGACCTGCCAGAATTATCTGAAGTATCTGGTAATTTTTCCATATATGTACTCTAGGCTAAGACATGAACATTCATCTAATTTGGATGGAATTTCTGCCACTGACCATTTCAGTTCTGTTTCCAAAGGAAAAAGCATCTAATCTAGATAGATCTGTCAAAGCAGAAAGTTCAAAGTTAGACTATTTTTAATGATCTGGGAAATAGAACAAATGATTTCTACTGGTTTAAGCCATCTATCAGAGTTCAGTGTCTGTGGTAAGCACATATCTCCAAGCATTACTTTATTTCCATCTGAAGGAACACTTAAAATGAATGGCAGTGTAGAACAAGAAGTGCCCTCTGTTACTCATGGAAATTAATCTAATACCAAGGTGAAAAACTTCATTAATTAACTCAAATATTTTTCAAAAAATCAAGTTGATGAAATTCCAGTTCCACAGTTGTGCAGAAGCATGCAATAGTCTCAGTTCTAGAAATGAGACAACACCCCAAGCAGAACTGGTTCTGCTGGAAGGAAGATTCACCAATCAGGCACAGTGTTTCAAGACAGACAACTCCCAAATTTAAACTTGTTCTACCAGGTGAACCACCCTGTTGAGAAGGGTGCTATAAAGGGGACCACTCCTGTGAGACATTTGGCAGAGGAGAGTGTTTCCCACACAACAATTATTCTGGGAATGAAGTTGGATATATAATAATCTCTTCTGCAACAACTAGGCCTTCCTTAGGGAGAAGTTTGGAAAAATGACCAGTTTTATTCTCCAGAGGGGTTTCTTAAAACAAACGCAACAGAGTTCTATGGAACATTAATGTGAACAAGTTTATTATAGTCTAAGCCAGGGGGGTGGGCCTGGATAGCTGCACTACCTGATTTTTGGCTCCTTTGGAGGGCCACTGCCAAACTTAATTTCCACTATTTCAGGTGATAGCCAGTGAATAAACATTACTTTTAATCTTTTGTTTTCTTAGAGGGGCTAGTTGTTTGGAGGGAGTGCTGAGGCCTTTGATGGATTGTTGAATGTTCCAAAGAAGCCCTCTCCAGGTGCTGCATGCTGATTACCAGTGATGTAGACTCGAGTTGATTGACTTGGACTCAAGTCAGACTTAAGTCACTTCAGTGACTCGACTCGGATTTGACTCAGCAAACATTACACACTGATTTGACTCAACTCGAGACTTGTATATTTTTAGCGACTGACTTCCTGCCCTTCATTCAGTAACATAACACATTCATCCAGAAACCTTACAACTATGAACAACACTTCCATCTCTTTTTACCTAATGCTCACATGACAATCTGTCTCAAGCCGAAAGAGTGGGCTCATTTCTCAGAGGGGAACAACAAACAGGTTAGGCTTGAGGTGGACTTGAGGTCTGCTCAGCAGGCTGTCCCCACTGCATATCGGAGGAGCCTTCTAAAATGTTATCTAAGAGCAGAAAAGACTCATCCCCAGAGTGCAGGGTGCAATTTCTCAGAGGGGAACAGCAAATGTGTTAGGCAATGGGCTTGAGGAAGGATCTTTCCTTCAAAAGCTCTTGAAGCTTCTGTAATGGGGAATAAGAAGGATCCTATTCCCCACTTCTGAAAAAGCCTCCAGCTTAACAAATGGGAAGTAAGAAGATCTTATTCTCCATTTCTGAAGCTGCAGATGGGAAAAGCACAAAAGTGGTGGGCCAACTCTACTTAAATTGTTAAAACTGACTTTGTTTGACTCTGTCCAGAAATTCTGGAATATGGGTTGGGGTATAAAGTTGGCTCCCAGACTTGAGACTTGACTCGAGACTTGACTTGAGGTTTGAAGGTAGAGACTTGAGACTTGACTTGAGACTTGGAGTAAAAGACTTAAATACATTACTGCTGATTACACAGTTCCCATCCCAGTCTAAGCTTTCATGGCATGGACAAGGACCCATTTCAGTACCTGAAAGAAGTATTATCTTAACTTGGTAGGTATATATACAGGAAGTCCCCACCTTTTGATGACCCATTATCTGATAACTCATTCTTTTGACACTTCAAAGTTAAGGGCAAGTTACATTAATTTGATGGGGGTTCCACACTTTCATCAGTTCTTGTTGTCTATGGCAAGAGGCTGGATGGCCATCTGTTGGGAATGCTTTGATGTGTGTTCTTGCATAGCAGGGGGTTGGACTGGATGGCTCCTGTGGTCTCTTCCAACTCTATGATTCTATCTCACTTGGAACCACTTGCATGCACACACTGCTTGCAAAGCAAGCTGAGGGAGCAGGAGGTGCTTAGCCAGCTGAGAGACTTTGCAAGCCATGTGTGCATGGTCAGTCCCAAGTAAGACTCTGTAAGTCCTTCATGCTCCCTACAGTATACCACATGGGTTCCACTTTTCAACCAATTTCATTTTCTGACAGTGTTCCAGTGCCTAACCTGTCAGATAAGCAGGGAAGCCTGCAAATATAGCTGAATAAGCAGAGAAGACTTGCATGGAAACTTACTTTGAATTTGGAGGAGGCTGTCCATAGACAACATCTGGTTTGCTAGCTACAGGCTGAGCATAGACCACATCTTGCTTGTTAGCAGAAGTGTAAGAAGAACTGCGGACTGGGATTCTCTTGTTTGTCCTTGTAGTAGTTGTAATTCCCTGGTTGTTGCATGTGCTGCTGTAGAGGCTGTGGCGATTCAGACTGGCTTTGTGACTCACACGGCTTCCACTCTGGTTTCTCCTTAATGTGCCCCGTGGAGGGTCATAGTAGAGATCTGGCTCACTCCGACTACTCTTCATATTCTGCACAAAGCAGTAATCACTGCCGGGACTGGTAGGACTGCAGATCTTGTTGTAGTTTCTTGCACCCCAGCTATCCATCTGGCTATATGAACTGTAGCGCCTGTTCTCTGCACCTTCCCTTTTGAGAGTACCATTGTACATCTGATAAAGACATAGGAGAGAGAGAAAGGAGAAGAGAGAAAATAGTTCAGATTTTTGATTAGATATTCACTGACCTTAGAAGTACAAACTAGAGATTAGGAGACAGTGGGTGCTACCCCTAATGGAAGTAAAATTCAGCTCATACTCTCTGGTAGTCATAGTGCATCATCCATGTACAGTAGGAACAATGAAGGTCAACTGAAGGCCTTTTGCTGACCAAACCAGAGCCCAAACAGCATCCTCTAATGAGAGCCGATATTTCATCATGTAAGTAAATTAAAATATATAGTATACCCAGAAACAAGCTGCACTGTATTCAGTGGGATTTACTCCTAGGTAAAACAGTGTAGGACTGCAGTCTAAGAGATTTCCTGCACCACTGGGACACCAATGCCTACTTGCTCCCGACCTCTTTCAGTGGTTCTTGGAAACAAGCTTTTTTAATCTGATGCATAGCAAAAGTACATAATATCATTCAGTATTTCTCAGGATTTGCTTCCTTATAGTTGTTATCAACACTACACATTATTATATTTATTTTGATTTCCCCTTTGTCTCAGTCAATTTATTTTGATTTCCCCCTTTGTCTCAGTCAAAGAGAGACAGCCTCTTGACCTTCAAACTGTGGGGTGCAACAGGGATCCATTTGTGCTGTTTTTCCTTTGTGCTGTTTAATCTCTACATGAAGCCACTCAGTAAGGTCATCAAGAGTTGAGGTCAGAATGACATTGATTTTACTGTTATGCTGATGATGCTTAGCTCTACTTCCCCTGGTCATTACGGTTGGCTGCAGAGGTACAGGTGCTGGATCAGTGGCTGGGTGCTGTAATATTTTGGATAAGGTCCAGTGAATTGAAACTGAATCCCAATAAGATGGTGGGCCTGTGGTTCCTGGGTCTGGGAACTGAAAAACATACATGACCTGGGTGGGGCTGCATTCCCCCAGGGGGAGCAGGTGTGTAGTTTGTAAGTACTCCTAGATCCACCTTTCCCACTGGAGGCCCAGGTAGACCTTATGACTTGTAGTGCCTGGGGCCAGCTTCAGCTGGAGCACCTGCTATGGCCTTTCCTGGACAGGGATAATTTAACCACAGTAATCCATGCACTGGCAGCTTCCTGATTAGGCTGCAAAAATCTATATGTAGGGCTGCCTTTGACAATGATACAGAAGCTGCAGCCAGTGCAAGATTCAGCAGCTAGACTGATGACTGGAACATACTACAGCAATCATATAACACTGGTCTTAAAGAAATTGCAATGGCTGTCAATATGATGCTGGTGTAAATTCAAAGTCCTGATGATTACACTGAATTCCCTAAATAGCTTGGGAATGCGATACCTGAGGAAGTGCCACTCCCTGTATATACATGCCTGAAGGTATAGGTCTGTTGGTTGGGGTCTCCTCTATGTCACAGATTAACAATAGCATAGCTGGAGTGGAATGAATCTATAGACAGGTGATTCACAGACTTTCCCCACTGAATGGAGTCAATTTTATTATCCTTGTACAGGAGAAAAGCAGACATTCCTCTGTTACGAATGATGTTATTGTCCATCTCTCATCTAGAATTCTTCAAAACTTCATATTTTGTAATGCATTGTTCACTGATCGTTAGATTAAAACGTCATCAGAACATGAGAGGAAAAAAAATGGACATTTTTATATACTGTTAATGGAATGTTGCAGAAAATATCAAAGAAAATCTGAAGGTATAGTAAGATCTTGGATTTAAGAACTGTGTTTTAGGCAGCTGTTAATAGTGAACCTCAGCGTTAAGCATAACTTTCCTTCATTTTGTTGCAGGCAATAAGTTGTCACTTTTGAAGCTGGAATATAGACATCAAAAACTTTGGGAGAAAGACTGATTCACCCTCAAAAATTTTGTATTCTTTTATGTCTTCTCTTTCAAAGACCAACTGTGCTCATATGGATGCAATTGTCTGTATTATTTACAATTTTTGTCCTTTCTCCTCTCGGTTGTGATCTAATATTTATTTTGTTCATTAAAATATTTATATCCTTCCTTATATCTATGGATTTCAAGGTATCATACAATAAAATCAATTCATACAGTTTTAAAAACTTCAGAACATAGAACAGTAAGAGATAATTTACAGTCTAAAAATATTAAATTGTCTCACAAATTAAAATAAACTAGAACAATGCAAATCATGTACTGGATAACAGCAATAAAACCTTAAGTCTTTAATAAAAGCCTTTAATAGGCCTTTAAGAGGAGGACATTTTATAACTAGGATACCACAACAGAGAAAATTCTCTCAAATTCTCACACCAAGAATTATTCCTGTAATGCCTGTGCATAGGACTGTAGACTTACTTTATGTATCTAAAATTATATCTAAGATGAGACCATTACTATCTGAAACAAACACTCCTCTACACGAGAAGGCACAACACTCTACCATCATTTAAAATTATTGGGATTTGTTGGGTTCATACCCTTCAACTGCTCCAACTTGGAAGAGACAGATCCAATTAATCCCCTGTTGTCCCACTTTTTCAGCTACTTTTTAAAGTCCCAGTTTCTCTCTCCTCCTCTCACTTTCTCTCTCTGTCCTCAGCTTACTTCAATTGCTGCAAACCGAGTTCAAAGTGTAAACGTAATTTGTTCTCAACTCAATGGGAAGAAGAGGAGAAGAGGAGTCCCTTTTGATCTAAGCAAAAACAAACTGCTCCAGCCTCCCCTAACTGTTGCCATCTTGACCACACTCTGATGTTGCTTAGCCACATGTCTCCCAATTTTCATCACTGAACTGTTGGAAGGTGTGTGGGTTTCTTTAAAATCTCAAGTTTACCTCTATCCCTGTGGGAACTTTTTTTTTCAATTGAAAGGCACTTCATTCATACTTCAGTCTTTCAGACTCATGGAGGCACTTTGCAAGCACTGTATCCTTGCTGTTACACTTGAGAAAATACAATTACCTCTCATACATCACATTAAGAGCTTTAACTGCTGTTAATTTTCCCCAAAAAAGGTTAAGAGGAAAAGTGGATTTATGATATTATATTATGGTATTTAACTTTCAGAGTAGAGGTTACAGGATAAAATAATAAGCTATAATGATAGCTATTAAACAACTACCTAGAATCTGGTAACAGTGAGACACCAGACTTTTACAGTCAGAGAACCCACGGACATGTAGGACAGAAATTATAATAAAATCCAGGGATTGGGTTTCATAATGAGCTTCTTTTCACACAAAAGAAGCTGTTTTTTTCATATCTTTGCAGGAGACATCTTGTATATCTCACCCCACCCAAGCTGGACTTGAACTGACTTGCTCCAAAGGACTCACTTAACAGAAAGGTGCCTTCCCAAAGCTAATAGCTTGGCACCCGCAATTCCCAAGCTTCACTGGGAAAAAACATGTTCATAGCTCAAAAGAAATAAAAAGTGTTCTGCCATTCCAAAATGCTACCCAAAAAATAGTTTCATAATTATTTTTCAAAACAGTGTACATACGCATGCACGTGTTTGTTCTTCTTCCAGACATTTGATGAGGATAAGTGCATACAAAACAGAAGCCTCACTTAAATATTATGTTAAGTCTGCAATGGAAGCATAATAGCTAGTTTTTGTTTGCAGAAAATTCCCTGGAGGCATTACATCTCTGCCAAGGTGGTGTTTCTGTTACTGCCTTTTGTTGAAATGAAGGTATATGTTAAATTCCAAATAAGCTTATATCTGGCATTCTGCTTTTCCTTCTTCAGTCACTGAGCTAAGTTCAGACAGCTTCATACACAGCAAAATTAATCTGAACACACCAGTGTTAATGGAACAGTGTTTAACAAGTAGAAACCTGCCTGTTTGCTTTTCAAGCTAGTACTAAACTGGAAGTGCAAGAACCAGAAATGGAGTGTGAGTGTCTATACAAAACTGTGTGGAATTTTAGTGCAACAACTCTTGGGCATCATTCCTGGGACCCTTTCGCATTACACAATTATACACTATTGATTCTGTTTTAACTGTCATTGCTGCCCCCTATGAAATCCTGGGGTTTGCAGTTTGGTGAGGCACTATTTGTTTGTTTGTTATTTATTTAAGATATTTCTATATCAATCTTCTAGCCTGCAAAGACTCCCCAGAGGATGAACAAATAAAAGTAATTTTAGAAGTACAGGTAAAATATTGTAAAAGCTCATTAAAACATTTTAAAAACAGTCTAAAAATAATCCTAAAATACAATTTTAAGAGTTTAAACAGAGCAATTTCAAACATTAAAGGCCATGTGGAACAGTGGAACTGTTTTGACTGCCCTCAGGAATTTCATAGAGATGGAACAACCAAACTTCCTTGGGTAGAGTTCCATGGTCAAGTTGCTGTTACAAGGAAAGCCATGTTACATGTACATAGCAAACTAATCTCACAACATGTTGGGATACACAACAGGGCCTCCTTTGAGGACCCCAAATTTCAGACAGGCTTATATAGGAGGAGGCAGTCTTTCAGATTTCCTGACCCAAAGCCATTTAAGGCACTGGAATTCTCTGGTTGACAGTTCTAAATGCCCAATCCTAAACTGAAAATCCCAGACTGCCATAGGATGTTGTTGTTAAAATGGAATCATAGCATTATAATTGTGTAGTTGAAAGGGCTCCTGCTAATATCACAGTCAGTAACTTGGTCTGACATGGGGATCAGCAGCTGAATGAGGGGGAATTAATCAGCACACTGAACACTCCCCCCGCCACCAAAAAACCTATACCAAGGAATGCAATTGCAACATGTTGACCCTTGCAGCTTGACATGGCAGTCATATCTACTGAATATGGTCAATGCACATGGGGGGGGGGGGGGGACATTTCATTTTTTAAGAAGTTACCAAAATTTACAAATCATATATTTGTGATTTAACAAACTTGGATTTAAAATTCAAATGAGGGAGAAAGGTAAAGCTGAGAAATTTCCCCATTTCTATTACAAGTCAGTCTCTTTGTACCTGAACTGTTAAGCAGTGCTACATGGAAGCTAAATGCTACAAAACTGCTTATGTGGGGATCTTCTTTGTCTCTTCTAGCTCATATCTGATATCAGGTTTGTCACACCAAGCCACTACTATTCATGACAATAGAGACCCCGCCTCCCCCCACCCCCCGGCAGAGCAATGCCATTCGCCTTCTAATGTGACATAACTTTCTACCAGAATGATGATAATGATGATGGTGCTAATAATACAGTACTTTAATAATTTAGTGCAGCACTTCATAGTTATTATTTCAGTAATCCAAGCCTGCACAGCTTGTCCTTCACTAAACCAAATGAAATCTTCCTCTTTTTTTTAAAAAAAATAATTATCTATCTCTTAATCTCTAAATAAGTTAAGTAAAAAACTATTATTGCAGTGTTTCACCTGGCAAAATGACTCATTGAGCAAATTGAGTAGCATAACAATATCTTTTGATTTTTAATTTTACATTTTTGCATGAGGTCGCCAAGTACTCTTCAGAAGTGGTTTACTATCTTTCTCCACCCTGTTTAGCTGGAGAAAGTAAAGCATTAAAGCAGATAATTTAGTTCTGTTTTCAGAAACAGAACACAGTTCTAGGGGTGGTGGTTTCCAATTACAACAGCTAGCACAGATCTGAGAAAGATCTGATTATTTTTCTTCTTTTTCTTCTGCTGTTTCTAAAACAGCAGATGGTGTGGAGATGATTTTTTTTTTTTTAAAAATTATATATATATTTTTTCCCCTCACAAACATGTTGAGAGGGAGTGTCTCTCAGGCCAGAGGGAAAAACCAAGGCAATGAAATATGATGGTGTACCACCCTGATGGATGTGCTGTGCACACCCTTCATCCAGATTGGGAAATGAATTCATCCTAGATTGTTACATACAACTGGAAAAGAAGAACTTGCAAAACTCACAAAAAAACAACAAAACACATTTGAAATGTTCCTGCCCTCTGTCCCAAATTTTCTTTGATGATTTCTATTTCTTTCTTCTCAAATTTTTAACTGATCTAGTATTTGTTAGACCCCTACACTGTTCTTCATCAATAGATCCAAAGAGAGTTTTATCATAGTCCAAAGATGATCTGAAGATGGATTCAGATGATGTTTCTTCTTATAGTCTATTTTTCCCCAGATTTCTTGTAGTAAGACTCATGGGCAACTGCATCGTCAGAAAAACCTGACACAAGTGCTAATCATGGACAAAATTCAGTTAATCGTTTTCTTAGCTGGACTTTTCAAAGAACTCCATGTTGTTCTAGATAAACCTCCCTGCAAGGAAACTAGGGGCAGAGGACCACTTTCAGGGGTGTGTTTCCTCCTGTCTCAAGGACAAGGGTTGGAATCACACAGATCTTCACATACTGTTAGGCTGGAACTCTCAGCAGTCCTAGCCAATGGTGAGGAAGGCTAGGAGATACAGTCCAGCAACACCAGGAAGTCAACGTAATTTCCACTTCCATTCTAGCCACTGTATTTAGTTTTGCCTTAAACCTCTGTAGGGTTCCCAGATTTCAGGGCCTGGGCTTTCTACTCCAGTGCTCAGAGAAAAGAGAAGGAATCAGAGGATGAGAACAGTGCATTGAAAACTGCGTGTGCATGTGTATTATTCATTAGGCTTCGTCTTTTGGATTTGAATGGTAGGCTTTCTGCAACTGTGGTTGATGCTTAATGTATCATTAATGACATCACCAGGGCTACCCTTTGTAATACCAGCCTTGTAAGGAAAAGGAGTCCCAGGTTTTGGCTGCAGAACTCATGACTCAGGTTTTCCTCAAAGATCTCAAGGCTTGGGATAGTGTGACCTGGCAGCCTTATTATCCAGTCCTTATCCTGAGTGTGTGGTGATTTAATCCCAAAAAGACAGCATTCTCATTGCCCACTACTCATTGGACAGCAGTGCAAAATGTTCAGTTCAGCTTTTATACTTGTTTTGCCCCCGCTTTTTAAAACCAGTCATCTGAAGTGACTGAAAGAGAGAAAACAGCCATGAACAGTGTATTAAATGGGAGAGCGTTACAGGTAATTATATTTGATGATGTAGTCATTTTTTTTAAAAAAAGTAACTTTTTAAAAAAGCCTTGATGTTGTTTAAGATGACAGTTTCACTCCTCAAAGCAGCCCTGTCACAGTCCTTGTCCAGAATGCCCCTGTTATGTTATAACAATGTTGTGTTGTGTCATGGGGAAAAAAGACAGCTGCCCTTGTCTAATAATAATAATGTAGGTGAGACAGGACTGACTGCCAGAGAAACCACTAGCAGAATAAATAGGAAATTCAATGCACAGAAGCTAGCTGGACTGGCAACTGAATCTTATTTCAGCAATAGTGATGTTTTCTTCCAACACACCTGAGTGCAGCAGGCTAGCTCTGGAGGTGCAAGGCAGGTTGTGTGGCACACACAGCCCTGCCTTGCAACATCTCAGCTATGTTAGTTTTTCAACATATATAGCCTGGATTCTGGATTTGCGTTGGCGTCATCCAACCATCTCGTCTAATGTTGACATTTCTGGGAAAGGCTGCATAGGCCAGGATTTCATGGCAGTTGAGAAGCAATGAGACCCTTCTGGAAGTATGCTAGCCAGTGCCACTCAAAGTTGGTGGTCTGTGGATCAGTGTTAGTCAATGAGTCATTGGCTGCTGGTCCACAGCAAGTTTCCAGAAATTAAAACAAAAAACAGTTGTAGGCAACAGGGGCAGGAACTGTCTGCCATATCAGATAGCTTAAGAAGCATTGTGCCAGGTTATTTATCCTTATAGCAAATGAGATCCTCTGCCTTAACTGAACTGAAGGGAGATTTTTTTCCCGGTGTCATGCAAACCTTGGGAATAAATGATACATGCAAACACCTTTCTGTCTGTCAGATAAACCAGTTCCCAAGAAAACCCATTAGATTTTTAATATGGGCAGTATAAATCCTTGGAGAGAAACACACTCCAATCCTGAAATGTCTTCACTTCATTGTAGCAGGTTATAAAGTACCCTAGGGGCATAACTACTGGGAGGAGGGTTAAATGAGGACGTTGTCTCCAAATAAAAATCTTCCCCCAATGTAATTTCCCTTCAGTTCTCGAATTTTTAGCATTGTGGACAGTGAAAAATTGATACTCCTTCAAGGTCAGAACTCTTCTATTTGCTGTATTTGTATTTCCTTGGAAGTTTCGCTGCCCCCTGCCCCCCTCTTTTTTTCTTCTTTTTTTTTTGCATGCCTGAACTGTATTTCAAAATATTTACTTTAAGCTTTAACTTAATGTAATGCTGGATATTTGGGGACCAAAGGAAAATGTCATTGGGTTGCATAATTCTGATTTTGGAGGGGGCAATGCCTTCATTTTGCCACCCACAACACTCCTGAAGCTGCCTTTGTGCATCCCGTTTGGTAATTTTTGTTTTAAGTATTGATACTTTTGTAATAGTTCATCAGCCATCTTTAACTAATTTAATCTGCCATTAATCCAACAGAGGCCTCTGATTAATTTCCTGAGCCAAACTCTTGTACCATTTGTTCCCTTTGCCCTAAGTCTCCCTAAAGTAGTTGGTGGAGGTTACACAACTGTGCCATTCTAATTCCTACATATGTAAGTCCCCTGCCTTGCTGCCCAAACTTCTTGATCCATTCCTTTAAGATTCCCTTTCCTTTAGTGCCAAACCATATATCTTTCTCTTTCTCTTGTATTAACTTGCTGCCTTTTATACCCAGATAGAAAGGGTTATGCCCCCCTGTGAAACAGGAATATGCAAATCAATCAAGTTAGATTTTGTTAAACTTTTTGTTTTTCCACCAATGAGCTTGTTCTCACCTGGATTTTTCATCAGCTGTTTTGACTTTTTCTTTCCATGTGGATTTTTTCCTTCATTTTCTTTAAAACTATACACATTTTCCAACTGTACAGATTTTTCTACATGCATTTTAAAAAAATGCACATTTGTTTCACATACCATTTTTGCTTGTGAAAATCACTTTTGACTTAAAAATCATTTTTGTCCAGGAATCGGCTGAATCGTTTTTCTTAGTTTCAAGTAGAGTAGACCCACTGAATCAATTCCTGAGTGATAAATCAACACATAGGTAGTTCTACCAATGATTCTACAGGCTTACTCTAGTTGGGACCAGCCAAGAGGATTCACGCCACAAACTGCTTAATAACACATTAAAGTGAAAACCAAACAAATTTCTCACCCATATCTATTGTGAACCCAGACAGAGCTTTGAGAAATGTCCATTAATGCTCTTAGGCCACTTGCATTATTTATATATTAAATTTATATCCCGCCTTGCCATCAAGATGGAAGTCAAGCATCAACCATAATAAAATGCACTTAAAAACAAAATCAAAATTAAAGCATAAGAACTAGGTTTGCCAGGGAAGACAAGGCACTGAGATTTCAGGGCCAAACCCTAAGACATAGCACTGACCACCACTCCAATAATCTCATGAGAGTCAGGTTACACAGGACAGATCCTGGTAATGATATTAAGCATGATTCATTAAGTATCAGCTATGACTACACAGAGGATGCCATTCAAATTTTTTTAAAAAATCCAGTGAATGAGGAATATATACACACCCTTTCCAAGGCAGTGCCCTTGCCCTGAGATTCCTCCCATTTTCTCTGAGGGGTGCAGAAAAGAAGCAAGGAGACCTGGTAACATTAATAAAAACAAAGCTCCTATCCTGTTTGTCACTTAGGATGTTGCAAGCTAGGTTTACAACCTCATAACTGTTTACAATTGTGGTACCATTGCCACAATCTTAAATGCCCCTAGAACCCCTTTGAAATTCAGCCAACCACATCAGAGGACATAGTTCTCCAGTGCCGGTGAACAGGGCACTGAAAGGTGATGTATTCAGACTCCCTTGCCAGCAAATGATGGTATCAGAAGAAGGGATCCTTTTGGTGTCCTGTGGCAATTAGTTCTCACACCATCACTTGCTGGCAGGAAGGGACTGGATGCATCACTCTTCAGCACCCTGCTTGCCAGCACTTCAGGACTCTGTCCCTTGGTGCAGTTGGCTGGATTTCAAGGTGGGTTTTGGAGTTTAGATCAGGAAAAGAAGCATAGCCATGACATCTTTGTTATCCGTCTGCTGCAGGATCTCAGCCCAAATAAATTAAACAAGTAAGTTGAAAACATAATTAACATTCAGCAATAAAAATAAAATAAGCAGCATCCAGCTGGTTAAAACCCCTTCAGCAAGAAAGCTGCATAAATGCCAAAGGCTTGCCTGCATAAAAACATGTTTGCTTGCCAGCAGAAGAATAACAGAAAGGGAGGCAGCCTAGCATGCCTTGACAGGGAATTCCAAAGTGTGGAAGAAATCACTGAGAAAAGTCTCTCTTATATTCCTAACAAGCATGTGACAGGACCAAGAACAAGGCTTCCTCTGCAGACCTTAAAGCCCAGGTAAGTATATATATGATAGGAGAACACAGTCTTTCAAATGCCTTGATCTAAAGTTGATACTGTTCTGCAGTTTCCTCCTCAAGAAGCAGGTGCCATAGACAAGTAAACAAGTCAGTGTTAAATAGTTAGTGGTTACTCAATGTCAGTCTCTGGCCAGTTGATCCTTCCTTTTTCCCACTGGAAAATATGGTGAAATGAATATGAATTTTCACATGTATAAGAGAGCAAGTGTGGCATGATAGCCTGAGTGTTGGACTGAAACTCTGGAGATGAGGGTTTGAATCCCTGCCTGGCCAAGAAAACCCAGTGAGTGAACCTGGACAAGTCGCATTCTCTCAGCCTTAGAGAAAGGCAAAAGCAAACTCCCTCTGAGTAAATCTTGTCCAGAAAATCCCATGATAAGTTCACCTTAGGGTCACTATAAGTCAGAAAGAACTTGAAGGCACACTGTATTTGGATATACCAGCCCCCGAGTGTGGGTGGTGGTGTTGAAACACTGTAGTCTTTAGTTCCAGATGGAGGCTAGGGGCAAAGCCTAGGCTAAAGCTCATTCAAGAAGCCAACCAAAGAGAGGTCAATACTTTATTTACCATATGACTGGGAGGAAGAAAAGCACTGACTCCAGCCACTACAACTTTGGAAAGTGTCACTACTTCTAGGACTATGAACCAACTGCAGAAGAAAAAAAAACAGACAACCAAGAAAACATGTTGCTTCCAGATTTCAGCTGGAACAAACCCAAATGGTAGAACCTTACAGTGAGGTATTTTCCAACATGGAAACAAGGCAGAGAAAACAGAAATAAACTTGTCAGGAGCTTCAGTAAATTAATCTTGCTTTTAATATTTCACTAACTATGGGAGACTAATTTAATTTTTTTAATAAAAGAAGAAAGGTTACACATAAACATAAGCAGGATTCATACAAATCTTCCAGTTATGTTCCTTTCTCTAAAGAGCAACATCTTAAAAGGGGCAAATGAAAGATAATACATACAAAGGAAGGGAATAAATAATGTATAAAACACTCAAACTTCCCCCTGACTGTCTTTGTTTGCTATTTCTCATATAAGACAGAAAAGCATAATATTAGATATTCATTATTTGATTTATTCATTTAGAATGGCATTTAGAAACTGATATCGTTTGACTCTGCGATCTTTTAGGGTTTATTGTTGTAGCAATTGTTATACAGCAATTACATTCTTTGGTTTTGACTTATACAAGCTGGGATCCTACATCAACCAAGAGGAGCATTAAAACTCTGCCAGTGTAGTTCCATGTCCAGTCCTGCCCTTCTAGTCCTTTGCACCCCTTCCAAAACCTCCCTCATGCAGCTGTCAAGCCACTTGAGGAGTGGCGGCTGCTGTTGCTTACCACTATGGAGATGAGAGAGCAGTGAGCCAATTCAGACACTGATGAGCTAACCCAGCTTGGTGCATAGGAGGAAGGAAATGGGAATGAGCTCATAGATGGAATGCACTTTCCTATCCGTGGTGTAATACTTTGAGCTATGGACTATGGACTATGAGGAGAGTTCAATTCCCCCTGCTCAGCCATGGAAACCCACTGGGTAGTCTTGGGAGACTCACATGTTCTCAGCTTCAGAAAAACTCATGATAGGTTTGCCTTAGGGCTGTCACAAATTGGAAACAACTTGAAGGCATACAACAAGAACAGGATCAGCAGCAGCAGCGACAATCCCTTTCCCTCAGAGTTGCATCAGTTGCATCGCCTCCAAGATCTCTCCCTTCTCCACCAGGAAGCAGCAATAGCAGCAGCTCCTCCCAGGGCTTGACAACTGTAGTGGGGTAGTTTTGGACATTGCACAATGGGCTATGGAATATATATTTCTATTTCTAATAGCAAACAGATATTGGTAACAGGATTGGGAATGGATTGCTATATTTCTATTTTATTGAATTTTGTCATCATAATTTTATCTTATCATAATCACTTCGACCATGGAGACTCAGCCAGGACACAATGGCATACATTGTGCTTATTGTGGAGATACAGACCTGTATGCACGTGTACGGTCACAACCGCACAACTATGTAAATTTCAGTACAATGTATTTAGGAGAAGGGTATTTGAAAATTTCTTGCAGAGGCAGAGCAAACATTGTATTGTATTCTCATGGGACAGGTCATCGGAAAATAATGCCAAATTGTATTTAGCCAACACCCAACATATTCACTTATTGTTTTTGTTTCTACCTCCTTATTACTTGCACAGCATGTTTACTCTCTTGTTTTTTGTCTGAATCTGTCTGGCCTCTGCTTTGAGTTGATATAGCACATTGTTAGGCACGTTGTCTGCACTGAGTATCCTTCTACCCAGACTGTAAATCCCCTCACTTACAAAGGATTTAACATGCTTCAGCAGTAGTCGGTTCCATGACTAATTAATGAAAAATTTCTAATGAAAAAAAAATTAAAATATCTCATCAGACCAACAACTTTGATATTCAAACCCAGCATTACTTATGATGTTAGTTTTCTTTCCCATGCCATATAGAGACACAGGCTTTCCTGAGATTTGTGTCTGTACACATTCAGGGAAGGGAAATTCTAAGAAGGATTTACAGTATACATTTCAACACCCCCTAAAAAAATTATACAACTAGTAATGAGATGGATCAAAGGTAGGATTGGTTTACTTTTTCTGATCACAAGCCAAAAACATACAAAATTTGATTGGGTGAGTTGAATAGAACAAAATAGACAATTCTGAATTAATATGGATAGTACTAAGCCACTCATTCCCAAAGTGGGTGGTGCAGTCCCTCCAGGGTTGGTGGAAAGATCAAGGGAGGTGGTGAGGAAAAAGGGAGCAATAATAAGGTGACAGGGTAGGTGGGTGGGAAGAGAGCATCGGAAACAAGCAAGCAATGCCTTGCCTCACAGTGCACTTTTCCAACACCTCCTCAGTCCTGAAGCTAAAGGGCCTCCTGCACATGGAAGTCAATAACTTGGGATCATGAGGAAGGCTTGCCTCACCTAGCACCTGCTTTTCCACCACCCCCAGCACCCATGAAGCTTAAGGAACTTCTGTACATGGAAGCCAATAACTCAATGGCGCACATGAGAAGGAAGTGGAATCACAAAGAAGGCTTGCCCTGCCAGGCAGACACTTTTCCACCTTCTCCTCGCATGCTGGCATTGAGTTATTGACTTCTGGGTCCAGAAGTCCCTTAAGCTTGGGGTGGTGGTGGTGGTGGTGGTGGTGGAAAAGCAGCTGCCAGGCAAGGCAAGTCTTCATGATCTCACTTACCCCTATCATGCCAGCATTGAGTTATTGGCTTCCATGCGCAGAAGTCCCTTAAGCTTCAGGAGCAGGGGTGGCAGCAAGATAAGTCTAGCACACAAGGAGGAAGTAGGATGATGAAGAAGGCTTGCTTGCCTGGCAGGACACTTTTCCACCACCATCACTCCAAGCTTAAGGGACTTGTGCAGATGGAACCAATAACTTATTCTGCCACATGAGGAGCCAGTGGGAGGCTCAACTGATGTCAGAGAAACATGAGATCTGTGAAATGGCCTGAGTCTAAGTGTGGTGCTCGGTGCCAATCCACGCTTCCTGCTATTTCCTAGATCCTCCTGTCTCTCTGCAGCCTTTTGTCTTTTGGAGTGTCACATCTTTCCTGATGTGGTAGGAAGCATCTGAAGCTATTTGCCCCATTAATTTGGCTTGCCTATGAACAACTTCTCTCAGTTTAATGGCAACTTCTCTGCAGTCTCTTGGGGGGGGGCACTAGGGATGTGGTCTGAGAGCCAAAGGGAACTGCAGTCCAAAGTTTGGGAACCACTGTGTTAAGCTGTAAGATCAATTATCTATGAAGATAGGGGAAGGATTATACCCAAAGACACTGCCCAAGCATAATTATCTGGATGAATTATATACTTGAAATCTTCCTCACCTCTCATATGCACATGAATATATACATACAGACACGTAGACACACACACAATTTTGAAAAATTGGAGGATCAGAATCCTTTAGAATTAGAAGTCTGTTTCCTACTTTTTATGGTTGCTTGATTTGCCTTTAAACTCCAGTAAGGAGCATTATATGTCAGAAATTTAAATCATTTGCCTGTCTAGGCCGCCTGTGAATCATACCTGTCATTGACACTAGATCTCACTGTCCCTGGAACTTCTCCTCCTTCCTCTTGCCAGAAATTTGCCACATCTTTGATGCCCAGGAGGAATTAAGCTACCTCAAAACTGATACTTCTTGAGAGAACACATATAGAAGCACACTATTTTTTGTTCCTAAAGTTTTAAAACTTCAATTTTTTTGGTACAAGTTCTTAATCTTTCTTTCTTACTGATCTAGAGGAGGCCCTGGGGTAGCAGTTTCCTGCTTATAAAACCCTCACTGCCACAGTTTATTTTGTATTCAGAAATACATATTTGTGTGTATATGTGTATCTGTGTGTGTGTGTGTGTTCATAAATATATATTTGTACCAACATTCTCAGGTATGATTTCAAGTTAAGGTTCAGTTTATTTCCTTCTGGAATTATAGTCTGGGCCAGGCCCTGCCATAGTGTACCTGCTCAGCATGATCCTCATGAAATCTAGGCATTTCTAAGTAGGTAACTGAGATCTGAGTAGACAGCTAAGATTAATCTGTATCCCGTCCTCAAGCTGTAAATATGCTAACCCTGTTAACAAATACCCCCAATTAGTCCCTAAGCAGCGACTCAGCATTAGCAAGAATAAACTATTGACTGACATCTCCAATAAAATAATACCAAGATCTCATTTTTGTTTGAAAGGAGCCACTAGGCTTCCAAGAGAGAAAATTGGAATATTTGCTTTACATGTTGCTTTATAAAAGATCAACACTACTGTTTCTTCCCATTCCCAATACTATGTCTTGGGTCATAGAGTAAACCTTACCGCATGACCCCAGTTATTTCCTGTGTGAGCTTTGGCATAGTAGCTTCCACGGGCTGTTCCATAATTGTAACCATCAGCTACACCATCATACATAGAACCTGTAAAGAGAACAAAAATATTAGGTATTGGAAAAGATTAGAACTAAATTTTGATTCAAGGAGAATACTTCATTCTTTCAACGAAATAAATACCCCTATCCCACCCATGTCTTTTGTGAGTTAAAAAAAATGGAGTCAGCGGACATCAAGAAGACAACTGCTTTTTCAAGCAATATGTCTGTATTAGATTAAAAGCCTATCTGAGTAGCTATTGACAAGTAAAAGCCAGCTCATACAGCTCTTGTGGTGTAAAGACAAAAATACTTTAAAATATGTGGAATTCAAAGCACTGAATTTCAGTTCAGAAGTTAAATTTTACCAAATGCTTTAAGTTGTGCAGGATATCATTTTAAAACAGACAAATGATGATTTCATTGTTAGATAACGCATGCAACGTGACATTCAGTACCTGCCATATTAGCATTATTTATTTAAATAACATATGTTGAACGTAAGGAGGAAACATATTATAATGTTTCCTCCTTACGTTCAACATATTCTCCTATCAGAAGAAATCACTCTTGAACTTATAATAAGAGTGATTTCTCCTGATAGGGTCCATCAGATCAAATCCAGCTTTCCAAGCAGAGCTTTTGACAGAATATTCTGAGATCATCATGCTACTTGTATCTAGGCAAGGAAATATAGTTGCTGGCTATATGATACCCTCACCAACAGTGTAAATTGTATCCCCCTTCTCCACTGATTACTGTGTTAGTCCTCTTAATGAATAACCTGCAAATACTAAACAGCTACTCGGTACCAACTTGGTATCAACAAAGATGACAAGGCACTGGAAATCTCTGTTTTGCTTTCTTTCACATGTAGGTTTCTTAAAAACATCAAATACTTCCCATTCCAAATATGAAGAAACTCGTGAATTTTGTTACCTTCTTAAAAAATTAAATGAAACAAAATCCCCCCATCGACAAATTCCAAAGCTACAGCTATTGCTAACATGGAGGGGACCATATGATACCTGCCTACTGTACAGATGTTAAAGATAAAATGCCTCGCAGAAAAAGGAAGTAGCAATCCTAACTGAACAGTACTAACATGGCAAAACACAGAAGGATTCAAACCCATGTTTTCATGAATTAAGGCCTGGTTTGCTGTTCTCTTTGCTTTTAGTGTCTTCAACAACAAAAGACAGAAGCCAACAAATCCTGAATATGTAATTAAGAAGACAGCAAAATAACTACACAGAGCAATCTAAAATGGCAAAAAAGGTCTCTTTTCAAAAACTTCCATTGATACTGAATGCGTCAACAGGAGATGCACAAAATTTGAATTTAAGGAAGCATTTAAGAGAAGAAATGATGTACAGGTATCTATCCTTTTTGAGTAATAACCATCAAAACCAAGATTTAACTATTGCAGTGTAGAGTCAGTTAATTGCCACATCTGGCTGTTCTATGAATGTCTCATACAGACAGTTGCCTTGCCCCCCCCCCCCGGAAGGTCTATAAAATAGACACGGCAAACATATTTTACAAGACGAAGTCCTACTGGTGCAAGAAGTAAACAGCTTTTTACATGAGCCAGGATTTCCATCAGCAGAATTCTCAGCAACATGTGACAAATTTCACAAGGTAACTATGTAAGTCTGTGGCAGGAAAAAAAGTCCTGTAATATTTTAACTACTAAAAATACTAAAGTGATGCAATCCACCTTCTTTTTTCAGGTACATGTGAAACAAATTGACTAGTGAGTTCAATGAGTATATATTTTGTAATAGTTTACAAAATAGTTTACAAAATCAACAGGATTTTTCATACTAAGTCATGTCAATGTTCCCAATTCTGGTTTAGAAATTTGTTCATGATCATGGCATGCAACAAATGCTTCTCAGGAAGCATACTTGAAGCCAAAAGCTTGCCCATAGCCACCAAGTTATCAGGAATCAAATCAGGAATAGAGGAGATACCTTGAACATAAGCCTGAGCTACAATCCTGCACCCACTTACCTGAGAGTTACCTCACTGCACTCATTTCTGAGATAACATTCATAAGACCACTTTGTTAACCTCTGCTCATTAGCTTTATTAGCCATTTCATGGCCTTCCATCTGTAGCCTATCTAAAGTCAAACTACACATAAAGAATTGGGATTTACTTCTGTGTACCTATGAAAGAGCCACAGGAAGTTGCAAAATAATTGATTTAACACCCCTGATGCAGAAAATGTCTATCTGTTGTTTTAGAGAAGTGCATTGATCAGGAATATTAGCACAGGATCCATGGAAGGAACAGTTGTCCTGATACGCATAACTTTGTGTAGTTAAGCAAATTATAAATAAGATATATTCAACAGTTCTTCAGATCTGTCTTGTACCTCTTATCAATACAAAGATGCTTGCGGGTTTTTTTTAAATGAGATCTATGCTGAGCAATTAAGTCAGCCCGTACCTTTTTTATGGATGTCTGCCAAACATAACATGCCTGTTTTTCTAGACTTAATGGGACATCCATAAAACCTGTGCTGTGTGGTGTTATGAGAGCTGTTCTGTATGGTATTCCTGAGTAGTCTATATTGTAGTCTTTAACAGTCTCCAGCTACAAAGCTGCCAAGGAGGTAAAGTGGGCTAAATGGCTGGCACTGTTGTTGGTTGTGGTTGGTTTTGTTGTTGCTGTGTTCTATCATTTTTATTTCTTTGGAGTTAAGTGTCTGCATTCACAACATTGGATTTGCCACCACCATCATCATGGTCAAATTCAGCCCTTACTTGCCTTTTGCATTAAGAGGTTGTTCTCTGCTCGAGAAAAGTGTAATAGCCAAGAGCAGAGTAGCCTCCTAAGGGAAAGGGGAAGCTGAATTTTATTACAGGCTTAGCAAGTTTCCTCAGCCCTAAGCACTTTTGTACCTGTTTGTTGAACCTGTGTTATTTAGCTCTACATGAACCAGAAAAACCCAGTTGAAACTAGAAATGCTACAAGGGGAAAAGAACTCTGCATTTTAATGAAGGAAAGACAGTGTGGAGTAATTGTTAATTTGAAATACTATGTCCCTGTACAAACCTGCCAGAGCTCTAAGATCAGCAGGGGAAAGTTTTTTCTCAGGTCTTTTCTGCACTACACTCTTATAGCGTGATGATTCCACTTTCAACATCCTACGGAAACCTGGGGTTTGCAGTTTCGGGAGGGGCCACCTGGCCCCTCCCGAAACTGCAAACCCCAGGATTCCGTAGGATGTTGAAAGTGGAATCATTGCGCTATAAGAGTGTAGTGCGGAAAAGGCCTCAGTCCTGCTGCCATCACAGGATCGCCTGGTGAGGACACAGGAGAGAGGCTTCTCAATGGCTGCCCCCTTCCCCCCAGAGCTCTCTTCTGTGGGAAGCTAGGCTGGCCCTCTCCTTGCTCTCTTTTCTGCTGGCAGGCAAAAACATTCTTACTTAAGTAGGCTTTTAATATGTAAGCAGGTGGACTGTTAATTTATCAAGCTGTTTTTAAAATTCTTGTTTTTAAAAAAATTTAAATTTTTTTTCATATATTTTTAAATGTTTTTAATTGTTTTAAATGTTTTATTACTGTTATTAACTTTTTGGAAGCTGTCTTGGGTCCTGCTTTGGGAGAAAGGTGGAATATAAATATAATAAAATAGTGTATATGCCCAGCGTTGCCCAGGATTTTATTTTGTTTATTTTGTCATTTGTAATAGTTGTTAGAAAGATTTGAGATCCTGTGTCTTTAATTCTCCAAACTGTCTTGTCCATTACCTGTAACTTTTTCCCATATTCCGCAATCCAATCTGTATTCAGAGTTATTAACACACAGAGGTTGGGTTCCTGAGTGAAATACATTCCCATCCTCCTTGCTGCTAGGCTTTGTCTCCATAGCAACCGGCCAGGCCCAAAAGCTCTCTGGCTGAGAATTCTAAAGGCCCCTCCCTAAACTGAAAACCCCAGGATTCCATAGACTCATCTTAAGCAGTCAATTATATGAAGTCTTCACCTGATACAGACAAAAAAAAGTTGACTTTTATATATTAGATGAAAGAAAGAAAGAGAGAGAGAGAGAGAAGGAAGGAAGGAAGGAAGGAAGGAAGGAAGGAAAGAAGGAAAGAAGGAAGGAAAGAAGGAAAGAAAGGCTACATATAGCATTGCCTTCCCAGGCTGTGGTTTTATAGCACATGTTGTAACAACTTTGCTGTAACTGACAAGGTCTGGCTTTGGTCCATGCCTAGAATGAAGATGCCTGGGAGTTCTACATGTGAGCTATCTTGAAATGGTGGACAAAAAGAAGAATGGAAGTCCAATTGAATAAATAAAGGACCCAGGTTCAAGTTCAGACAGCTTTACATTTATGTGGTAACTGTGTTTATCTGAGTTGGAAACACTGATTTTGAACTGTGTTTACTATAGTAAATTAGTCTCAGGTAAAAAGGAAATGTAAACCTTCAAATACGCAGGGGACACATGCCACTTGCAGCTACTAGTGCCTATCAGCAAATGCTTACGGATACACAGCTCCCACACACGGTATATATTTACATAGGAAACACTGGTGCCATTGTAGCACACACAGTTACTGCTTTACCCATGGAGCCATTCTAAGCCAGGAAGCTAACTTATTGTCCCTGAATGAATTGCTCTCTTTCATCTGACCTGCCTCACAGAGTTGTTATGTTAAAATACTGCTTTAAGCATGATGCTTAAATATGGTCAAGGAACCCCCCAAGCATTATCCTGATATGGAATGAATGTGCTCGGAACTTTGTCAGTTATCATTTGACACATTGTGACCCTGAATTTTCTGAACATAATCCTCCCAATGCAACAACTTCTTTAATGGAACTCAATTTCTTTATTGCTTCTGTGGGAAATGAGTAGGACTAAAGGGCCAGTATCATAATCCCCTCCCGTGACTCTGTTTTGAGCCAGGTGTTACATAAGCAGGTTGGTGTTACAAGCTACTGCTTACACATTTCTTTCCCCCAGTCCACTGGGAATAGTTTTACAAGATAACATTCTTCTGCTCTGTGGTGCTATAATTACACACTGGTCTTTCTCTTCATTTCGTCAGGTCTTCACATGTAATCAAATAGGTCTCAGACATACCTGAAGCTTTGAGACCTTACAGGAGAAACAATTTTGTTGTCATGAGCTCCTTGTTGAAGAACCATATGCCCCAAGGATGTAACAAGGCAGAACTGCTTTTCCCATGCAGGTACTTCCAATAAGGACTACATTCATAGTCATATTTCTTGTGGACAAGGTGTAATCATGCCCAGAAAAGGAGATGGAATTCCTTTTTTTTTAATGTTCACCTTTGGTGCACCTTTTAGTCTAGTCCGTTCACTCATATTCTGTAATTGCTTAGAGATGCCAGGACTGGGACCTACACTAAAAGGTCCTATGGCCACAAGGTTCTTCATTAACTTGAGTGGAAGGAGTAACTCTATACATACAGAGATAAACAGGAAGTACTGTCATCTCCACTGTAATGAATAGGGAAGCCTAGGGTTGCTGAGCTGACAGATGTTCAGACCCTGCCAGAGTTGAATACCAAACCTGAAGAAATTCCAAAGAAATCCCAGCCATTTCTGCTAATAGTTTCCCATTACAGAAAACACAGGTGCAATAAAAACATGTACTATGGATGTGGCTATGTGCCAAATGTGCATCATTATTTAGGGTTTTGTTCCTAAATAGGAAGCATGTGGATTTGGGTTTTGCCATTTTGCAGCATGCATGTAGTCAGCCTGCAATTACTGCTTTCCTGTAACTACTACTCAGCTGAAAAAAAAAAATCAGTATAGAGATTTATCAAACCAAGTTGATAAATTGCCCCCTTGCCCATGGGATCGCCAGACTCTAGACAGGTTCACTGGTCCATATGGGACAGGGTTTTATAGCAGAAGCCCAAGGGTTAACTAAGCCAAATGAGCAAGGGATCCCTCCAGGTGTAGCAGGGCTGACTACCCAAAGAGCAATGGAATGAATGTATGTGCATTACATGCTGGTGTCATCTCAAAGCATTTGGTGGCATGTGCCACAATACAAATTTCATCATACCTACTTTGGCAGATCCGCAAATTCAAAATATGCAGCTATAGAGATATATATCCACAACCTTACATAGAACAGTATGATAGAACCTTGTGTTAAAGAACACAAGAAGTAATATCAGAGTAGACGTGCTGCCATGAATACAGAGTCCTGATTCCCTACGTTACAATTCTGCAGTTTGTTTTCCAATGCTATCGCTTCCTAGCTTCTCCTGCCTATTGGCTTGTTACTGAATACCTAATCTAATAGTTAAAAACATACTACTACAGTAGGCTCTCAGTATCCACTGGGATTTCGTTCTGTGGATACCAAAATCCATGGACGCTCAAGTCCCATTACAGACAATGGTGTAGTAAAATGTCCCCTATATAAAATGGTGAACAATTCAAAGGTTTTCTTTATGGATTTTTTTAAAAAAAATATTTTCGGACTGTGATAGGTTGATTCCATGAATGTAGAATTTGTTATATGGAAGGCTGACTATATATCTAATGTCAGAAGGTAGTAAGATTCACTCTGAAAGAAGAATTCTTTAAAGAGGCTAGAAAATATGAAATAGGAGGAGGAGGAGGAAGAGGAGGAGGATTGCTTTAATGTGCCTAAACTATAGACAAATGTTCAGAGGCTATGGGCACATCAAACATGTTGACTTTTTGATATATGAGGCATGCTCTAAGCCAATACTTCTCAGGCAGTGATGTGAGGAACCAACATTTTTTAAATGCACCGGAGACTGATACCATATTTGTGCTCATCAACCACAACTGTTTCTGGATTTTATGGAAATTGGCATGGACAGGCAGCCAATGGCTTATGCTCCAAGGGCCACTACTTCGAATAACACTGGTCTCAAACAGTGTTATGGGTTTGAATTCTTAACGTATGAACAATGTATAGATTGTATAAATTGTTACTGATCGTTCTGTTCACTTCATGTTGCCCTCATGCTGCCAGCTAGTTGGTTTACAAGGAGCTATTAAACAATGCTACCAACCAAGGATGTCCCCTACAATTTGCACAAGAAGAACACAACACTAGGCAAGCATACCATACTGTTTCCAAGTGTATAAGGTGTTTTAATTTATATATTATCTTCTGAAGATTTAATGTTTACAGCTAGGATCATAAGCAATATAAATATATTTCAAATCATTAGTAAATTTCTGATCTTTTTTCCTGTTCTTCAGTTATATATCTGGAAGATTTCCAGAGGCGCCAGTTAAAGGCACCCAACTATATGTCTTGTCTGTCTACTTTGCAGGTGACATGTCATCTACGGACACCCTTGCATGCATCAAAAATCAGAAATCTACCAATCATCTGCAATATTATTAGTCTATAATCTCTAAAATCATATTATTCTAGGCAAAACAAAAGCCACTGCCTAGAAAAACAATCTTGTAGACCAATAATTAAAAATACCTAGGCCAAGATCTTACATTAGATAACACATCACATGCATAGCTCGGTGCAGTTTGTTCCTCTCCAAGGCAGTTATCAAAGCCTGGGTGGCACTGCAGTAGCTGTTTACTCACCAGGAAGACAGAGGGGAAAGGTAACGTGGTAGCTTCACACCACCCAGGAGAAAAGAAAGGAGGTCAACTTCCTGGAGATGGAGGAAACTGACCTCATTTTTCTTCCCTGGCTACAATGCCAGCTGGAATGGGTGCTACCTGGTTGCCTTTCCCCAGCCAGTAAATGGCCACAGCAACACGTCCCCAGGGGTTTGGCAGGGACCTTGTGGATGATACACGAGGAGCTCGTGAATATTTCGTCGTGCAGCATCCAAAACAGGACGTACACATTTAAAAGCCAGAGGTACATGCTGGTATGGTACCAAAAGGATTCCATTCCTAACCTGCATGCATGCCAGTGAAGGAAGATACAACTTCTTCAAACTTTAATGTGAAATACATAGAGCAGGGCTGAGCTAAGGTTGGATCAAGTGAGCGTTACTCTGAGTGTGGTAAAGAGTCATACGGCACATACAGACAATACCGAGCAAAAGTTAATCACTTTTTGACATTGCTGTTGTGTGCCTTCAAGTCACTCTGACTTATGGTGACCCTAAGGTGAATCTATCAGAGGGGTCTTCTGGGACTGAGTGTGTGTGTGATGCTTCCAAGGTCATCCATTGGGTTTCTATGGCCAAGCAGGGAATTGAACCTTGGTTTCCAAGGTCATAGTCCAATGCTAAGACTGCATCTCCATTTATTTCAGTGGTCGAGATGACATTCAAACGTACATTTAAGACACGGACTTGGTACACGCTTCAGGAAGACATGTTTATTGTTCATTTACCTCAGTGTAATGGGTGAACTAACCTTAAGAGATTGTTTCTCAGTGGCAGCCAGGTAATCCTTCAAAAGTAAGCCATTTTACCAAATCCATCTTTCTAAAAATGAAAGAGAATCAGTGGATTCCTTCACAGTCTCTTTTTGTGTCCATTTAATATTAATTTGTATTTTTTATCCTGACGCTACTTAATTACTTGCTATAATCAATATATAAATTTCTCCTGCACATTTATGCTGTCTTTGCTGAGAACAGATGCTACTTTGCTATCACAAATTTTTATTTTCTCTTCTCAGAGATATTCTGTTTTCAGATATTTTCAGAGATCTCTCTCTAACCACTGCAGACATCTTATACCATTCCACAAATTATTCAGAACTAAAACCCAACTACTGGGATGTTTTAGATTTTGCTTGCTTGCCGGTGTATGTATGTATGTATGTATGTATGTATGTATGTATGTATGTATGTGTATATTGAATGTATATCCCAGCTTTCTCCTAAATGCTTTATATCATGTGCTTACAATAATGAATTTATTCTACTTGCTGTCAGTGTACTCCCAGCCAGCTGATAATTTGTGAATCTGTTGTTAAGTGCATGCTTTGCCTGATGAATAGTTTTGCTCACATGGGCTTCCCCACACACCCAAACAATTCCAATTTCGAGAATATATTCCTCAGTTTCTGATTACTACGTTTCCTATCATCCAGTACTAAAACTTCGATACAGGTCTTTATGTTTGTGAAAGCTTTCTGGAAACCTAACAATGAGGGAAAGATTTTACTGAGCCTATTAATCATTGTTTTCTTTTAGAAAACAATATCATATTGTTAGGTGACTATTCTCTTCCTCATTACAATTTTAACCACTACAGTAGACACTGAGGCTTATGTGCGTCTACCTGTTTCCCATACTGGCATTATATCAGTAATTTTCTGCCCAGAATTGCTATTTCTTTGCAATTACTTATCAGTGCTCCATCAGAACTTGAGGAAGATTACCATCTCACTTTAGCAAATCAGTTTAGTTGCACAAGAGTTTTATGATGTTTACCCACATTTCCAAAAAAATACTATTGTACTATGAATTGTATCTTTTCAATGCGTAAATTCATCTGAGAGGAATTCATAGGCTTTGTGAAGATGAGCTTAAAAGAGAACTAAATTGAGGTGTTAGTATTTCTCTTTTGTTGTTGTGTGCCTTCAAGTCATTTCACACTTATGACTACCATCAGGTGAACCTATCATGGGATTTTCTGGGGCTGACAGTATGTGACATACCCAAGGTCACCCAGTGGGTTTCCATGGTTTGATTTCAAACACTGGTATCCAGGGTTATAGTCCAACAGTCAACCACTATACCATGCTGGATCTCCAGTATTTCTGATCTCTGTATTATATTATGGAGACTTTGAAGGGATGCCATGTAGAGGAGGGAGTGGGCTTGTTTTCTGCTGCTCCAGAAACCAGAACAAGGAGCAATGGATTCAAGCTGCAGGAAAGGAGATTCCACCTGAACCTCAGGAAGAACTTCCTGACAGTCAGGGCTGTCTGCAGTGGAATATGCTGCCTTGGAGTGTAGCGCAGTCTCCTTCTTTGGAGGTTTTCAAGTAGAGGCTGGATGGCCATCTGTCGGGAGTGCTTTGAGGGTGTTCCTGCATGGCAGGGGCTTGGACTGGATGGCCCCTGTGGTCTCTTCCAACTCTACATTTCTATGATTCTATGACTTTGCTCCTCTGAAACAAACAAACACACGCTCCAATGGGGCTTACATGAGATAGAAATTTAATGGCTAAATTTGAAATGATCATATCTTTAGAAATGGAACAGAAATAGATACTAGCAATGCTGGAAATTTGTATTCAGTATGCATTTTTAAATAAACCATTCCAATTTGTACTTGCCAGTATTCAAGGATTCCAGTGCAGTTATCCTTGGGAATATATACTTCAAATGTCACGCAATGCTTTCCTCTAGGAAATGTGTACAGAATATTAGCTCATGAGGAAGGTAGCAAACAATTTAAATGTACAGTTTGTATAGTTTAAAAAAATTTAAAAATTTAAAAGTTTAAAAAAATAGCAAAAGTGGGTCAGAATATGTTTATAACACATATAGACTGGAAAAAGAGTGATCCATCCATTAAAACTTAATTTGCAAGTACTGTTGAGATACATTTGAAATGTCAAAATGATATGTTTGATACCGCATCTATTTTTTGCAGACAGAGTCAGCCTAATTGTTCCCACCAAGCCTTTATTCATCAAATCTTTGATAAGCAAGAATGGACCTAATCTGCAGAACTGAAAAGTTACAGGTCTAGTCTATAGAAGTTTTTGTTACAGTGGTCTCTTAGAAGGTTCCTTTAAACATACTTCTCCCTGCGGCACAGAGTTCCGTCTCTCTTTTCAAGCCGTTGCCACGAAAGCACCATGAACATGTGTCAACTCTACTTTCATTCCAAGGCATTACATCAAAAGCTGTTCCTTTCAGAGATCTCCTTCTTCCCATCCCAGAACCAACGCTGAGAATGCCTGATATTTGATCCTGTCTGCAGCCAGCCATGATGGCTCTCCATAAATTAAGCAGACTGGTATAAACCTTCAAAACCTATGAATGGCCATGGGACATTCTATTTCTGTTCCAATAAATGTGCTGGGAAGTCAACCTAAGTATCAACTTATACATGTGTGATGGGGAGGGGGGGACATGCCATGTTCTTCACCCTTCTTTGTTCTTTTTTTCCAATCTGTGGCAATCTTACGGAACATGGTTTCTAAGAAGCAGGGGGAAAATCTTTATGTCCCTCATCAGTACTGATTTTCTTTCTTATGAAAAGATTTAAAAATGGAAAATGAAATCCTTCTGAGAATTCTCTGCTGTTCAGCATGGAAATCTGGACCACAGAACCATTTTTGTTCATTGCTCGAAATCACAACTGCACAACATTTTTGGGATACATCTAGTATAAATTTGTGAGGCCAGGTTCACCCGGATGCACACCATAGGTATGTGAACACATGCTAAAAGAGTTACACTTGCACACCACAGAGCAAAGCAGAAGGGTGGAGACATTTAAAGCTCTCCATTGCTGCCCAGCAAGATCTCAGGATCATTGGAGGTGGGTGGTGAAGGTGAAACTTCTTACGTTTCTCAGAAATCTCCAGCATGATTGCTGTTTTCTTGTGCGTAATAGCACTGGAAAACAGCACGGCACAGAAAACTAGGAACTCAGAGCTAAAAAGGAAAGTGGGTGGGTTCCTGCAGTTTTGGGTGTTATTGAGGGAGAGCAGACAAGGATCACATATGGCTTGGGGGTCTTCAGGTTGTGCACCCTAATCTAAGTAAGTACAATTTGCTCTTGAATAAAAATGTTTGCTTTGTTAAAAGTCAGAGCCTGTAGACTCCAGAAGTGACATAACTACACTGGCAGAGACTATATAGGCAACAGCGGTGATGGGGTAAGAAGGAAAAAAGCAACCATCATAAGCAGTAGAAGGAGAAAGCTTCCAGCTTCATACCACCTGTTTCCTGAATGTTTGGCTTCTAAGAGGTCCATAGAGCCAAGACAGTATGGCAAGGACAAGACACTGCCCAAATCAGCCTGCTCACATTCCTTTGGTTCCATATATCTTACCAGAAGCTAAACACTCTGGAAACAAGTGGTACAGAGCTGGCAGCCTTCTCCTACCATCTCTATGTCCTTTTCTTTCCTGTGCAGACATGAAGAAAGTGACACCATGAATGGAATGGAAAACCACTGTGTCACAGTAGGAACGCAGCCCTAGCCTGCCACAAAAATCTTATCTTGAATGCTTACTGTTGATGTTGTCTCTGCCTTGGTACGGAAGATTTCAGCTCCACGAGACATACAATTCCATCAAACATAATGATGAATGAAGAAAAAAACCCAGCAAACCTAACTTACTCAAGAAGGCTTGCTTGAGCTTACAGTTTCAGAATATCAAAGATCTAATTTCACTCAGATCTTTGTAGTTTTGCTAAGTGGCCATGAACAAATGTTTTTGTCTTTTTAAAACATATTTCTCCATTTGCAAACTGGTTTACTGAAAGCTTAACTTTTCTTGCAAGAAAACTATGCTAGTTCTGGTATGAAAGCCTTGTTTTTTATATATAACAGATGCAAAACAATACTAAAAATAAACAGGAGTTTCTCAACATAGGGCGCTGGCTGCTGACTATCAAAAGGCACTGTATGGCAATGCTATCTTTTCCTTCACTTTAAGAAAAAGAGGGGGAGCACAAAGTGATGAGAAAATATAGAAAGTTCCCAGTGTAAAACATTATCATTTGCCCCCACCCTTCCCAGCTGGCCATTTGTAGGATAAAAGCCTTGTGGGAAGCACTCAAAGCCTTGTCACCAATTAACAGTGAAAGAATTTATACTAACACTTTTATTCCAACCTTTTTAAACTCACAGACTCAGAATGCTGACATACCAAATATTCTCAAATGACAAACTGTCTATCATCCAGAGTTCAAGTTACAGACAGTCAACAAGCCTACTTTACAACGAAAAACACCATTTATTCTCTAAAGACTGCCAGGAACTTTATATGCAACTATCTAGCATGCTGCTTCACATTAGTGTTCTTAATTCACATTGCTGCTTCTTAAATTTGAGTTCAGCATACTCAACCTGCTGTGAGTAGATCTAAATATAAATTCCTCACAACTTGAGTTGTGAGAATCTAAATGAGATTCTTAAATGTAGTTTCCACCTGCCTGATTCACTGTAAAACAAACAAATAAAGATACTTGAACCAATGACACTTCACAGCTCCAAAGTTCTCCAAAATTAGATTTTAAAGATCTCATTCTTTTATGCAATAGTCATGTATTGGGGAGGCAGACGCCAGGGTTTCAGCTTTGTTCAATAAGAATACTAATTACACACAGTCAGAGGACATGCACCAAACTGCAGACTAGGATTAATTGCATCTGCTGGATAATATAGTTTCCGTCTGTAAGATCATTTGCAGATCAAGGGACAAAAAAAAAGTTTACACATGGGCTGTATAAAAGAAAATCCTTGTCTGGAAAGTTACAGTATGTTTAAGCTGGTGGAACGAAAAGATAATAACAGCACTCAGGCAAATACATTTTCATTCAGACGGGCTTTTGGCAATTAATTGCTGTCTGTAGAAGGGACATTTAATTGCAATGCTGTACTTTTTCTTTTTCCACTATGTTGAAATTGTTGTCTAATATGATAATTGGTTATGGATTTAATATGATCTAATAATTGAAAATATACCTTCTAATATTATAGCTTACTGTATTTTTAGTTCTATCTATAATTAATCTGTTCATTTTCAAGAGGAACTACCTTGGGTCCAACTCCAAAGTATTGGGAGAAAGCCTGGAAAATAAATAAACAAGATACTAACTTTTTGATAGCTACAGGTCCAAAAGAGATCTATGGATCTATGCTAACGCCAGCTGAGTAGCTCACCTACAGGGGTGCATGCCTGCCCCAATTTCTGGATTATTAAATTTAAAGAGAAAAGCAAATAAACCCCAAACCTTAGATTTATTTTGTACCTCATACATCCTGTTGACTTTAGTGCAGTTTGCTTGAATTTTAATAAGAACCCTTCACTCTCCTGGAATTCAATGGGATTTAAAACGCTTAATTTTGTCTGGCTTGTGTCTATTATTTATATCAAGCTGTTTCATTTGGACCAAATCACCAAAGAACCAAAAAGTGCTAGAAGACTTTCAGTTCCAGTCATTTGCTTCATAGCAAAAGCATACGCACTTAGCCCCACCATGTTAAACTGAACCCACATCATACAAAATGAAGTCCTTCAACATAGTAACATCTAACCAGGCTGTTCACTGTTAGATCTGAAACTTTTTTCAGAAGCAGAATTACTAAACTATAGAAATACCTAGATTTGGAATGCCTACATCCCTAGACAGATGCTCATTCTGCAAGGACTTGTAAGACTTCTCTTACATCCTTACAACAACATCCTGCGGAGAGAATAAAATGCAGCCTCTTAAGTTGTCTCTTACAGGCAAAGCAAACTCCACATATTCTCAAGCTCACAGAGACTCCTAATGTGGCCATGCACTATGAAGTCTAACATCTTACATAAAAGGAGCATCCCTTCCTATTCAGAGCAGTGGAAGGAATTTACCTCGGTTGGAGTGGCCTGCTGCATTTGATGCTGATGAGAGCGAGGTCTTTTGCTTCTGCCGCTTCACCGTCAACATCACCTGCTCCTGGACCCTTTGTTTTCCTGTCCCCCTTGTTTTCAGCTTGTGATCCGAGGGCAAAGCTAGAGTAGAATTGGCCTGACCCTGGAAGCACTCGTATGCCAGTGCTGTTTTCAGTGGAGACGGAGAGTGAAGCATGATTGCAAATGGGGTAGTGGTGAGGTGGGATGTCACCTGGCTCTCTTTGGAACTTCAAAGGCAAAACAAAACCACCGACAGCAAAAATTCTTGATCTGATGTAGAATCTCAGGGAGCCCTCCTTGCCATACGTCCGTCTGCTGACAGCTGCTCTTTCCCCACACTCTGATCTCCTGTGAGTGAGTGATCAGGCACGCCCTCTGCTAGACTGGATATACAGCCTTCGGTCTATGTCTGCACACACCCACTGCTGTACTCTGGTTGCAGATCCCAAGGCAGCACAACATTCTCACCCAGGTGCTGTAGGGCGAATGGCTGCTTTACTGCTGCTCCTGATATGACTCTGCTTTGAATAGCCAACATGTATGTAGCAGTGTATAAAGAAGCCATGGCAGGTGGCTGGGTTTAGCAAAAAACAGCTGGAGAGGAATTGTGTGCTATGTTCTTTATCTTTGGCTTTATACTTCTGTCAAAAAGTACACTTGGCGCTCCACATTCGCTAGGGTTAGGGACACAGGACCCTTGCAAAAGTGAAAAATTTGCAAATAACAATATTTGTGTGTCTGTGGGAAGGGGGGCTGAGGCACGGGTGAGGAAAGTGGGCATCCAGGGTCTAAACCAGGTCAGGGAAAGGTGATGGTTGGCATGGTAGTCCTGTACTTTCTCTCTCTTGCCCATCTCCTTCCTTGAGTGTGTGTGTGGGGCATGGGTACAGGGTTTGTGGTGCTGAGAATTTGGGCAGAACGCCATCCTTAGCTGGCCAGGCTGAAACTGGTAAAGGAAAAGCAGGATCAGAGGTTGGTTTTTAAAGGTCTATGTGATCTGATTGGAGCCACCAAGAGGGAAGGTTCACCCAAAAAAGAAGCACCTGAGGTGGGAGGGCAGGAGTTGGAGAAACTCGCAAATAATCAAATCCGTGAATGTCAAACCCGCAAATGTGGAGGGCTGACTGTACAAGTTTTGGGGCATTATGAATAATAGGTGGGCAACTTTAGCCTTCCTAATAATGTTGGGCTGCAGCGGCCATGATCGCTCACCACTGCTAATGCTTGCTAGAGCCGTATATCTGGAGAGCTACCACTGGGTTAATATCTCATACTCCGAATGAATCACTTTTTTCACTCTCTTTGAGAACGAAGAGAACTAAGAGAACTAAGTCTGAATTCCACATGGGTTCTGCCATGAAATCTCTGAAATGGGTGATCGGCTAAACAAATCTTGCTCCAAAGAAGTTGATTTCAGTGTAGCTAAATTTTCCATTTACAAAACAAAATTAACAATGCACATCTTAGGCCAAAGTTGTGGAGAAGAGAGGCAAAATCCTCCTCCTGTAAATCTGGTGCCTGAAAGATCATCAAGAGGCCTAGGATAGCCAGGCAGAATTAGATGGCATCATGTCAGGGTATGTAGTAGTAAGCGAGGAAAAGAATTTAGTCCTTTACTCTTCTCAGATAAAGCATCATTCTATGCTCACTAGGGCTGGAGAAGCAACATGTATTAGCAGCAGGTCTTCTATAGGATATTAAAATCTTCCCAGTTTTAGGCCAAAAAAGGGTATAGAGCTTCTGTTTCTACTACTAAACAGAAGAATTAGACTTTAAAACTTAGTGGGTATTTATTTATTTATTGTTAAAATATTTATATCTCATCCTATATCAAAAAGATCACAAAGTAGTTTACAGATAACTTTAAAATAGCTAGTTGAACTATCTAAAACAAAACAAAATTCAAATAAGTTGAAAACATATTAAATATGAGAATGAGTTAAAAACAGATTTAGAAGTTTAAAAAAGTTTTAAAAAGTATGCGTATCAGTATTTGGGATGAATTAATGAGGTCCAAAGGTCTTGATGAACAGCTGTTTTTTCACTTGGCACCTAAACAAAATAAGTTTTGATGCCAGTTCAGCCTCCAAGGAGAGGACATTCCACAGGAGTGCCACAGTTAAGGTGCCACAGCTGAGAAGGCCCTCTTCCATGGCCAAACACTGTGTATTGACCTCACTGGTGGGACGCAGGGAACCTCCCAGCAGACCTCAGTCAGTGGTGGAGCTTGAAGTGTGTGGAGAGGGGAAGGGGGGCTACCGTGCATAGGGGCATGGCTGCAGTGTGTGGGGGTGTGGCCAGGGAATGCAGGGGCAGGGCCGTGGTGCGCGGGGGTGTGGAAGGGCATGCAGGGGCGTGAATACAAATCAGGACGCCCCAAAATGTTGCTGCCCGGGGTGAAGTGCCCCCCCGGCCCTCCTGTTCCTATGCCGCTGACCTCAGTCAGGCACATGGAGGGAGAGGCACTCCCTCACATATCAACATCCCAAGCCAGATAGTTGCTAGGCTAGTGATATGAAATGAAGGTAATCTGAGGTAAAGGAGATGGGAAGGGTGCATTGTTAGGCACTATGATCGTTGGAATAGGAAGTAAGAACTGGAGCTTACTTCTTCACCAACTAGGTAGTGATCTATTATAAAGTTAACCATAATCTGGTCTCCATTTTAAACACAAACACAACAGTCGTATTGAACACCTTGGATACCCCTAATTTCAGAACTATCCAGGTCTGCAGCCTCTTATAATGCAGATGCCAGAACTGCGACATTTTTGAAAACTAAGATCTGCCAAACACAGCTATGTTTATGCTGGCATTAAACATCTCTGTAAGCACAAACACGTAGCTACACATACAAACATTGATTCTAGTAGCAAAACTAACTTTGGTTATTTTTTCCTTTAGTCTCATTCCTTTAAGTGACTAAAAATAAGTTCCCTACTAATCTTGTTTTTTCATTAAATAGATTCAGCAAAAATAAGACTGTAAATCCAGAAAAAAGGGTTACAAAACAAGATCAGATCAAGGATCATCAGTAGGCCATGACACAATGAGTAAACAGTAAGCATCCTATCTTTTAAAATGCAAAATATATAAAGTACAAGAAAAAAGTTCATTTCTCTTAGCAGTCTTTCTCTTTTGTTTTCTCGCTTAAGCAAACTTCAGTCCCAAAAGCTTTCAGAGTGGCTTACAAATCAGAAAAATGATAATACAACTCTGCTAAAAGTAAAGCAAGTACAGTAGACAGTACTTCAGGAAATTCAGAACCAATTCATAAGTATGTGCTTGAAAAAAGAAAGAAAGAAAGAAAGAAAGAAAGAAAGAAAGAAAGAAAGAAAGAAAGAAAGAAAAGGTCTTACAATCATCAATACTTCATCAATACTTCAATCTAGGCCCTTTCTGCACAAGGCAGTTAAAACGGGCCAAGGCGTCCTGGCACGGAGGTCATCCGCACCTTGGATCGGACTAGGTGCAGACTATTTAGTTCCGCACCTTAGTCTGATCCAAACTGCCCCCAAGTGGTCCTCCAGCACGCTAAGTAAAGATCGGAAAAATCAGGTCTTTACATTTTCTAGAACATGACATTGCGTTTCTACTTACCTGTGCAGATGCGCAGACTCGCATCAATGACAACCTGGGATCAGTGGAGGGTGGGCTATGGGTGTGGCCAGCATCAGCAGTTGGTCCACTCCCACAAAGACACTGGAAGCCACCATTTTCAGCTGGAAGCCGCCATTTTCAGCCAGAGCAGTCCGGATCTACAGACCTCGCACTGCTCCGGTTCGCCCTGCACTAATGGAGGAGCCCCGCAGAAGGGCTCAAGGGAAAGTCTGTGTTACTTCAGACCCAAGAAGAGCCGGTAAGTAACGGCACGGAGTGATTCACTCACCTCGTGTGGAAAGGGCCCTAGTCTCTCATACCTTGCCAAATCTACCTTGTTCATCCAGTGGACAATCTGCTGATAACATGTTTTTAAAAAACATTTGATGTCTGTTTTAGGTAAAATTTCCACATTTCATAAGCTTTTGCAAGAAAGATTAATTTTATAATGATCTAGCAGCATTAATTTTGAAAACCTATGTTGCTAATATTATATATCCACCACTCCAATTAGTTAGAGTGGTAACTCCAAAGATCCCCAAACCCCAAAGTAACCTTCCATTATTTTAATAAAATAAAATAAAATTTATTTTTTTCACTTTTTGGTAAAAGAGGGATCTATTTCTTAAAAACAAAGACTTAGATTTAGTGGGATGATCTATAAGGGTGTGAAAGCGTATGGTTCCACCATGCAGCAGGAGATAAGACTAACATAAATACTCTTTAGTTTCATTCCAATGCTATCATTCTAGAAATTTAAACTTGGTTAAGAGACTGACAGTGAATGCAAGCAAAAATCATAGAATCATAGAGTTGGAAGGGCCCCATAGGCCACTGAGTCCAATCTCCCATTGCAGTGCATGAGCTCCAGCTACAGCATCCGCAGTAGATAACTGTCCAGACTCCTTTTGAAGACATCCAGAGAAAGAGACCTCACCACCTCTCTAAGTCATTGGTTCCATTGCCAAACTGTGTTTACTGTCAAGAAGTTTCTTCTAATGTTCAATGGAAATTTGTCCTCCTGTAACTACCCTCTGGGGCAGCAGAGAACAAACCTGCACTCTCTTCTCTTTAACAGGCTTTTAGATATTTAAAGAGCTCATTCATGTCACCTCTTAGTGTTCTCTTCACCAGGCTGAATATGCCCAACTCCTTCACCTTTTTTCATATATCTTGTTCTCCATACCTCTTGTCATCCTTGTTGTCCTTCCCCAAACCCGCTCCAGCTTGTCTATATCCTTTCTAAACTTAGGTGCCCAAAACTGAAAACAGTATTCCAGATGAGGCCTCACTAATGCAGAATATAGTGTGACCACTACTGCCCTTGTCTTGGAAGCTATGGTTTTATTAATACAGGCTAAAATATTATTTGTCTTTGTTGCAGCATCACACTGCTGGACCATTTTCAGTTTTTGATTAATTATAATCCTAGTCTTTTTCACGTGTACTGCTGCTAAGCCAAATATCACCCATCCTGTAAGAGTACGTTTAGTTTTTGTGGCTTAAATTTAGAATTTTGCTTATGTTTCTGTTGAATTTTATTCTATTAGTTTCAGCCCAAGTTTCTAGTTTATTGAGGTCTTTTTGAATTCTGTTCCTATCTTTCAATGTATTAGCTACCTCTTCTAATTTTGTATCATCTGCAAACTTGATCAGGATTTCCTTCACTCTGTCATCAGTCATTGATTCCAGTTCAAAACACAGTCATTGTTGATCACTCTTTGAACACAGTTTTCCAAACAATTATGGCCCCATATAACAGTGTTCCCACATATTCCACATTTAATCATTTGTTAATCAAAATATAATGGGGGAATTTATCAAATACCTTGCTGAAATCTAGATAAATGTCATCTACAACATTCCTACCATCACTCCCCAGAGAGAATAAGGATTAGTTCGGTAGGATTTGTTCTTGACAAACACATGCTGGCTTCTGTTAATCACTGTATCAAGATACTTGAAAACAAACACCTGAATAATCTGTTCTAATATTTTTCCTGGTATTGAAGTCAGATTGACCGGTCTGTAGTTCCCCAGATCTTCTTTTTTGCCCTTTTTTTCAAGAGAGGGACAGTGTTTGCTCTTCTCTGGTCCCTTTGGCACCTCATCTGTTCTCCAAGATTTCTCAAAAATAATGGCAAGTGATTTAGAAAGTGCATCAGCAAGTTCCTTCAGTACCCTGGGACACAGTTTGTCTGGTCCTGTTGATCTGAACTCATTTAGAGTAAGTAGGTCATTTCTGACTATCTCCATGTCAATTTTGATTTGCAATCCAGATCCCTTGCTGACACATGGTAGCACACAGTTCTCCTTTGGTGAGCAAACTGAAACAAAATAAATACTGAACAGTTTCATTGTGATCTGTTAGCATTTTACCATCCTTACTAAGCAGCAGATTCACAGTTTCTTTGGTCATTCTCTTGTTTTGAATGTATCTGAAAAATCTCTATTGTTGTTTCATACTTGTCTAGTCAGTCTCAGCTCATTTTGAGCTTTTAGCTTTCCTTACACTATTCCTCCAAGCTTGTGCTGCATATATGTATTCTTCCTTGGTAATCCAGCCTTTCATTCTTTATACTGGCTCTTTTTTTAAAATGTTGAGTGCATTAACGTCTTGGATTGAAAAGGCTCTAAAAGGGTAAAATTCAAATTCCCTGTTCCAAAGCATTTTGTAATCTAAATAAATGGAAAGACTATAGAGGTAAAGATTGATAAAATAAAGATGCTTATAGACAAGAAGGAAATTAATTGCAGTTCAGAAATGGGATAAATCCATGCACACGAGCACTCTTTTCAAGGCAGTATTCTCACCTTGAGATTCTTCCCAATTTGCCCCAAGGTCAAGAGAAAAGATTCTAGTCCTGAGACTTAGGAATTCTAGGCAAATCTAGAGTAAAATTTAGATAAATCTCTAGGTAAAATTACTTATGGGTTGGCTGATCAAACTGGTTCTCAAACAGCCCTTCTCAAATTCCTGAACAGTTCAAAAATCGATTGAAGTTCATGAAGAAGTCCTGTCTTAGTGTGTGAAAAGCCCAGAAAGTGTGTAGAGAATTCCTCTGGACTGTCCAATTTTCCAATTATATGAGTGAATAGAAGGAACCCCAGAATAGGAGGTATGAGAACTTTTGGGGATGAACATTTTGGTAACAATGTGGCCTGTTAGGGTCCTTGGGACTGGGACTAGACTGGGTGGGTAGTAAGAAAAATGATGGACTCTAGAACAAGTGATAAAAAGGAAGTGGAAATAATGACATGGGAAAGACTTGTTGTAAGATTTTGCTCTTAAATGTAGCCTTGTTAGCACTTATCTGGACAGAGTTCATTTTTACCAAGGATGCTACATGTGCTCTCTCTCTCTCTCTCTCTCTCTCTCTCTCTCTCTCTCACACACACACACACACACACAAATTCTGTTTGGGCACGTGTAGAAATACATAAACACACACATACACACAGAGCAATTATTTGATTAGACTGTTAAACCAGGTACTTTTAAGCTTAGAAATTCTCACTTAAATAGAAGCCCTTTATCATATTTAAATGATAAAGCAAGGTCACAAGGAAAATGAGTATTCAAATGGACCCTAGAACAAGTGGTAGAAAGAAATGGCAGCAAGACTTTAAGAATAATTGGAAAGAGAAAAAGAGACAACTTACTTATGATAATTTAGCTATGATAAAGTTTTATTGTGTAGCTTCCCTTGCAATTGCCTATATAGGGTTGATTTTCACCAAGGATTTAAAAAAAACACACCTTTGGATACACCATTAAAGTACTTTTCAACTCAGAAGTCCACCTAAATAGTCTGGATCATATGTAAACAGGAGCTCTCCACAAGTTTCCTGTCCTAGTTCTTTCCATATATATTCTGTCACAGTTAGATTCACTTTGAGCAGTCCTATATATAACTCATGGAAATGAAAATATCAGTTCCTCTACAGCACAATGAGATCCTGAACTTGGCATGGACTGTTAAATCAATGTAGCTGGGCAAACTGATTGTTGACGTGTTAACCAAGCAGATTATAAGCAGCTTCCCTGTTTAATAATCTCACCAGCACACTGCCAATGAGAAAAAGTTTTAGACAATGAGCAGGCAGATTGCAGATGAATCCATGTCTGGTTACTTTACCTTAACAAAGAGAGAATAACTCAGAGACAACTTCCTTGATAATAAAAAAACTTGGATGAGCAAAGTAGGAAATAAGGACCACAGCCACCTCAAAGTCACAGTGGCTGCCTTCTAATCCAAAAACTTTTTTTCATTTATTTCAATAGGAACAGTTTTGCATCTTCATGTAATGTATCTCTCCAAGTCGACAGGCTGTAAAAAAAGTCACAGGGTCACTTTCAAGAGTAGGTACTTGATGACCACAAGAACAGAATAGTTCATTCTTAGGATCAAGTATGCACCATACATGATAATAAGTAGTGCTAAATGCTTCACAGTAAGGCCTCTCCTGAGGCAATAAACATGCAAGTAGAAGTTGCCCTAACACTAAAATGGTTTCAGAATTCATAGCTAAGGAAAATACGGTGCACACTCATATTTTTGAAAAAAAAAGTTCGACAAAGCTGAGGCACTAGGCATTTGGTTGCCTAGAATTCATTGTTCATTGATTTATTTGATTTTTTTTACTATTCCCCCATCCCCCTTCCATGCTGAGGTGTCCATAGTGGCTAACAAAATAAAATGACAGTGTAAAAACCTCTCAAATCACAGTTAAAACAAAACAAGGAAGGCAGACAGAATATGGCAGATGAAAACTCAAATTGATCAAGCTGGAACAAATGTGTTCAGGAGCCAACACAAAATCACTAAAAAGAGCACCACAGGCATTTCAAGGGAAGGAACATCCTACCTACAGAGAATACTCTCTTCTGGCCATTTCCACGCTAGACTGTTATAGCGCTATTATTCCACTTTCAACATCCTATGGAATCCTGGGGTTTGCAGTTTTGGGAGGGGCTGGTCTAGTGCTATAACAGTCTAGTGCGGAAATGGCCTCTGTGAAGCCAAGCATGCCTCGAACAGAGGTGGGATACAAAATAGAGCCTCCTCCACCAATCTCTTTTCTTGAATTTCCAGGGTCCCCCTCACACTACCCAAATACAGTATTGTAACTCCACTTTAACTGTTATGGTTCTCTCCCGGGATCTGAAGTTTAAGGAGTGGTTTTTAGAATTCTCAACCAGAGCACTCCAATGCCTCACCAGACTACAAACTACAAAATTCCCGAGGATGTAGCCATGACAGTTAAAGTGGAATCATAGTGCTATATTTGTGTCATGTGCAAATGCCCCAGTATTTGAACTCTTTATTCAAGCTTTTGAGGGTGTGGCACTAAAATATTATGCTAGCAATGTAATGGAGCAAAAATGCTTTCACCTCTTCTTGTAAATAACATTGCAGTATAATGAATTCATAGCTTTTCTCAGAGTAAAATAATATGGTGGTAAGAACATTTGGATGGTGGAAGTCAGCAACTAAATGGAGCTGCAGCTCAGGTGCTCAGTCTCACACATACAGCATGTTGTGCTCTCAGTACAACATGATAATGCCATGAATCATACTGCACACCCTGAAAGCTAGGGACACACCCAGAGCACTAGGCTTGTTCAAAGCATTTTTGTTCTGCGTTTCTAGGGGCCCTGCCAAGGCATTGATTGTGATCACAAGTCTTGCTGGCCCTATTTCACTGCCAAAATGCTTGAGATCCTAAGTTGGAACTTGTCAAAACCTCTCAGAAGGGTGGAATCTATAAATCCCTGCTTACAATGCCTTCCAGTAAGACAATGGTTTACATTAGAGCAAATAGCAGGATATTTTAAGGAAGACTGTTATGCCTTCCTTACTTAGATACCAGTCTAATATAGCCCTGACTGCCTGTGAGAAATGGATTTGGTAGTGGAGAGAAACTAGGGAAGATGTGTTCCCTCTGCAGAGAAAAAAAAATCTCCAAGGAAAAGTTAAATGCAGTTTTAATAGAGTTGTCAGATCGGCAACATCCCATTCCTTAAGGTTTAACAGCCAAAACCTGAGATGGAGGGGGGTCTTATAATGTCACAGGTGTGGATTTCTGTGATATCACCAAGGCAGAGCAGGCAAGGATTTCCAAAACTATTCCTTGGGCAGCAAACTGTGAAAATGGGTACAAGTGGAGTCTGAGTACATGGACACATTTTTTTTCTTTTTTTAAAAAAATCTAACCAGGCAATATTGCAAACCAGAGCTGTGTGGGTCAGTCATTTTGGAGGCATACTTGTTCATCCAGGAGAATTCCTCTTTTGCCTTGTACATTGGTTGCTGCTACTGAAGCAGAATTTAGAGTAACTTGCAAGATTCTGTGTAATGACAGAAAGGAGACGTCGGAAACGTAATAGTGCTTATGATAGTTGGTAAGATCACATAATCTTCCACATGAGATTAGCAATGCATACCTATGTAACTTTTGGATGCAGACAAGAATGTCAGATATGGTGTTCTAAGAAGTCCTGTATATGAATGGCAAATTCATTATCCAGATATAGATTCCCATGTAGCCAAAATAGTACTATACACATAAACAAAGGCATATAGAACTCTAAAACATCTTCAGAAAAAAATCAGTGGGAAAGAAAAAACCCTAAAGCCTGGAGAATGCAAAACAGTATAAGGACTGTTGAGAATGCTCAGAAAAACACAACAGATGCTCTTCAACTGTCCTGTTTCGGCAGGGACAGTCCTAGTAAATCCTCTGCTGTCCCACTTTTTCAGCCACCTTTAAAATATGCCAGGTTTTTTTCTCTCTTCTTCCCACTTTCCCTCTTTGTCCTCAGCTTACTTTAGTTGTGACAAGCTGAGTTCAAAGTGCAAGAGTAGTTTGCACTTCATTAAAACAGCAGGAGGAGAGAAGAAGAAAGAATAGAATCTTGCCTTTCCCAGTAGGCTTTGGCAAAGGTAAATCACTGCATGCTCCCCTAGCTTGTGTATTCTATATTGTAAATATCTTTCGCAATCTTGACCACACTCTGTTGTTACTTGGCCTCATGCATCCCAGTTTTCACTTGTGATAAAAATTGTAGGGTATGCAGATTCCAAAGGGGGAGCCAACTGTTCTGTTGCAGCAAAAGAGAACTTGGCTGCATTTTAAAGATGAACACATATATTGTTGCAGTAGCACGTGTGGGTCAGAGGCAAAGCCCACTTTGTCCAATGCACAGAATCCTGTTCTCAGCTGTCAAATTATATGCAGGTATAGAAAGAAGGGAGTGGGTGGAGTGTTATTACAATGTGAGGCCAGAGGCTCAAGAATGTGAGAGGTAGGAGTATCACATTTCTATGCAAAGTGATGTTCTCATATACGATCTGCATACTAAAATGCCACTCCTTATCTTTTATATTGCTGGGCCTTCTGGCCTAACTTTGTAACATCTTCCTCCTCCCTTCTATAATTGTATGTGTGCATGATTGTGTGTGCGCGTGTTGTTCTCAACTGACAGTATCATTTCATTCATCTGACAAAGCAATGAAAGCTTACGCTGCAATGCAATTTTTGTTGTTATTGTTTTCTGTTAGGTGATGTTTTCTATTAGGTGAACTAAGGCTGTTTCCACACGGGGTAAATAAAACAGTGCAGTGCGTCCTCCACGGAGGATGTCTGCACCTTGGAGCAGACTGGGTCCGGGCTACTTACCGTAGATCCACACCTCAGTCGGCTCCGGAACGACCCCAAGTGGTCCTCAATCATGTTTTTGAAAGACCTGATTTGTCAGGTTTTTCAAAATGCCGGCGCACACCATTGCGTGCCTGCTCTCTGATGCAGATTCACAGGCTCACACCAATGTGAGCCTGTGATCTGCAGAGGGCGGGCTTTAGGCTGGCGAGCTTCAGTGGTTGGTTGGGACCCACGACCAACCAGAAGCCGCCATTTTGGACACCGGAGCAGTGTGGATCTATGATCATGCACTGCTCCTCCTCACCCCAGACCGGACCGGACCCACAGAAGATCCAGTGAGTAGCGGCAGGGAGCGATTCCCTCGCCGCGTGCGGAAATAGCCTAAGTTGGGCCAGTAAGGCAACAAGAGGGCTCTACTGTTTAAGTCTATGATTTATTGAGGAAGCTGTCCTAAACATTCTCCCAACCATGTATGTAATTCTTTGCTAGATTTATTCTTGAAGGAAACAGCGAGTAATTTTTAGCAATTTTTTTCCTTCTGTGAGAAAATTTTTGAACTGTAAAGTTTTCAAAGACTAATTGCAGTTTGGTATTCATTCATTCATTCCATTCAATCTCTGCATGATATTTTTGCACAGAAAGCATATACTGTGCAGGAAGCAACATTTTCTGTGTAGAATTTTTTTTTTTGCCTCTCACAAATAATGCAAAAAACACCATCTTCATTTCTGCACAGCATAATTTCTGTAAGCGCTTTTGTTACCCTGACTTCTGGGGGTCCCTGGGAGACACCCAGATTTGGTACAATGATACAAAGGTTGGGGAAGTTAGCGGAGCACTGCTTAGCAAAGCAGAGGGCAGGGCAGGGCAACACAGCAAGATCTTTAACCCTATGTTTATAGAGTCGGACTGCACGAGACACAAGTCACATATTCAATTAAAAGTATTTTTATTTATTAGAATTGGCAGAATTTACACACACACACACACACACACACACAAAGCAGTCACACACACTAGCACACAGGGACTACTGAGTTTGAAAGACTTAAGAGTGGGAAAAACATAGGGAAAGATGGTGGTTATACTGCACTCGATCTTGAAGACTGCAGTTTAGGAAGAAGCAAGAGAAAATAGATCATCAGACAAATCAAAAATAAGTGAGGGGAGCCTGAAACTAGCAGCATGACAGATGCTGGTCAAAGGTGGGAGTTCTCCAAAGAGAGCCCCAAAAAGGAACTCAATTATCGTGCAAAGTATGCCAGGGGGCTGACCTTTTCCTGGGAAAGGATAAAAGCTGAGTTATGCAGATAGACTTCATCTTTGTAGTTCCCATGATTGCAATTGCTAACCTCATCTAGGAGACACTTAGTATCTCAAGGTGTCAAAGTTGTGGCTGGCCCATTCGGTGTGTACATCCGTGCCTTCCGAGGTTTTCCTCTTGGATACGTGACTGGGGATTATTTGGTCTGACTTTTGCTGGGGGGGGGGGTGTTTCAGCCTTTAGACCCAGATGTCTATGGCCCTTTTCGCACGTTACCTTTTTGCGCTGCTGGGTTAGGGTCCTGGCACGAGAAGGCTTGGAAGAAATGCTGCTGCTTCCCTGCCGCTTCCCTGCCGCATCCCTGCTGCTTTGGGTCTGCAGCTGCTTCTTTGTCGCGCGACTGCCCTGCCTCTTCCATTCGCAGTGCAGCCTGGGACCTCGCAGGCTACACTGAGGAGAGGCCACACAACCGGCCCGGCTCCCGAGGTACTGGGCCCCAGGTGCACCATTTTCGGCTTTAAGTCGAAAATGAAAAGATGCGTGCCTGCTCTGCATCTGGCCCTTGAGCGTCGCGTAAATGTGAGTGCGTCATGCAGACCTCTCCTCACATTTACGCAATGCTCAAGGGGCCCTCTTGCTTCCAAAACGCCGTGCAAAAAGGGCCTATGTTTCTGTCCGGTGACCCTTTGGTTTAATAAATATATATAATAAATACTTCTCTTCCTCAAGATTGGGTCCGTCAGCTGATAATAAATATCTCACTCCCACTGTCAGCAGATAGTGAATATTTCCCTTCCAATATTAGCAGAGGTTACACTTTGAAATGTACAGGTACCAGGCAACAACTGCACAGAAATGCTCATTTTCTCCATAGTGGAGACAAAACTGCAGAAATGATTCTTTCTGTCTTGCAAAGACAAAATAGTGAAATATTTACACCTGTATTTCATTCATTTATTATCTTTCCTATACTGCCTGTTCTCAGAGTTACTTGGTTTTTTATCACTTTTTGTAATGGCAAGCCTACCATATTTTGAAGATATTTTGCATATTAGCACTATTTGGTATTAATAGTTATTCTGAGTCCCAACGTATATCTTTCATATTATTCCCTAATGCATACATTAGAAAACATTCATACCAGAATGCATACAATGTGAAATATATGCAGAAAAATAACTTTTGTATGCATTTTTTCCTGATATATGAATTTTTCTCCACAACTACCCCATGTGCCTTTTTTTTTTTTTTTTTTTTGGATACTGTTTGATGGGAGAGAATAAGAAAACTGTAATGGCTGAAAGATAACTGCACTCAGTCCACCTATTACTTTGGTAATTTGGCTGGTTCATATTAAAATGCAAACCAAACAAATTTCTCTCTTATCCCTAAGCTCTCTCAGTATGTAGTTCAATTATTATACCAATCTTCTTTTTTATTGTTTTTTTTACAATTTTTTTAAATTTTAAATCTTCCAAACTCATTAAAAACAGTCAAAACAGAGAATCAAATGCATGAAATACAACAACAGTGGAAAATACACTAGAGGCTTATGGTGAAAGTATAAGACATCTCAGTACTCCAGAAAACATTCTTCCAGAGGGAGGTTTGAAGGCTGACGAAGACAAAGGTTTGGCATCACTATTGATATAGTTTATAAAGGGAGACCAAGATGTGATAAAAGTATCACTGCTAACAAGTCCTTTAATTGCTTTCATGTTCTATTATTTTTCCATAAGAAGGGAGTCCTAAACTTTTCCCTACCAGTATTCCATGAGGATTAAAGTTTGTTTTCAATGTTACACAGTGGTCATTTGAACGACAGTCAAAAGAAAAGTAGTAACTTCTTTGTACCGTAGTTTCTTATTGACCTTAATAAAGAGGCATAATAACAACAGGCCCTTAGAATAATGAATTTCCTGCTTAGTTATTATGGATATCTGTTTTAAATTTTGAGTCCAAAAATCCTGCGCAATGTGGCAATCAATCCACATACATACCCTTTGAGCCACAACATCTCCAACAAATTAGGATATCTTCCTGTATGATTCTAGCTAGTTTCACAGGGGTTAAAAACCACTCAGAGGTAATTTTGAGCACATATTCTTTGGTGAGAGCAGATTTAGACTTAAAGGTTGAAGAGGCCCAAACACAAGACCGGTTCCTGTCTGAGATTTGTATTGCTAAATCTATTTTCCAAACATGCTTCGCTTTTACTTTTCCTAAGTGCTTAGTCCTTAGATGCAACTCCCTACTTGGAAGTACACACATAGCATGTCTTTGTACTCCTGATGTAGTCATTACCATACAACACCATAGGAAATCTTCTTTCCAGCAGTGCAGGTGGGATCTCAGGAGAGTTGAACATGGCAGTGTTTGGCAATATAGTCGGCCCTCCACATTTGTGGGTATCACTTTCACAAGTTTATTTCCAAACTTCCTCAACCTCTACTCCACCACCTCAGTTTCCGGGGAACCTTCTCTCTTAGCAGCTCCGATCAGGCTACAGCCCTTTAAAAACCTGCCTCTGGTCCTCCTCCTCCAGCCACTGCCTAACCAGCTAAGGATGTCTCACAGCCTGGCTGGTCAGCAACACAGATCCTTTCCTGATGCCTCCCCACACTCAAAGAGGGACATGGGTGAGAGAGAGGAAGCATAGGGCCACCATGCTGACCCACTCCCTTTCCTTCTCCTTTCCCTGACCTGGGCCCTTTTTGCACAGCGCTTTGGAAGTGAAAGGGCCCCTTGAGTGGTCTGTATGACGCACTCATATTTACGCAACGCTCAAGGGCCAGACGCAGAGCAGGCACGCATCTTTTCATTTTCGGCTTAAAGCCGAAAATGGTGTACCGTCGCGCAATGCTCCCAGGCCCTGCGCGCACTTACCTGGTATGCGGTGCCTCGGGAGCCTAGCCGGTCGCGCGTCCTCTCCTCGGTGCAGCCTGCGAGGTCTCAGGCTGCACTGCGAACGGAAGAGGCGGGGCGCTCACGCGACGAGGAAGCAGCTGCAGACCCGAAGCGGCAGGGAAGCAGCAGCGTTCCTTCCAAACCTTCTCGCGCGAGGACCCCAACCCAGCAGCTTGAAAAGGTAACGTGCGAAAAGGGCACTGGTTTGGAATCTGGGTGTCTGTTTTCCTCACCATGCTCCCTTTCCACACACACACACAAGCACGCACGCACGCACACACACACACTTTTCCACTTTTGCAAGGATCCTTCTCCCCTAGAGCTAGTAAATGTGGAGGGCCCACTGTATAGTCTATGGGCCTTTCTGCACTACACTGTTATAGTGCTATCATTCCACTTTCAATATCCTGTGGAATTCTAGGTTTGTAGTTTACCGAGGCCAAAGAGCTCTCTGGCTGAGAATTCTAAATGCCCCACCTTAAACTGCAAACCCCAGGATTCCATAGATGTTGAAAGAGGCATGATAGCACTAGAACAATATAGTGCAGAAAGGCTTTAAATTTGCATGACACAATCTGACAGAAAGCCACTAAAGGAGGTATGAGGGAAATATGCAATTGCACTTAGAGTAGTGCTCTGTGTAGCTTGTGGGGAAGTGTACAACCCCAAGTGTACACTGTGCTTATGTATGCAATAAGTCAAAATAAGAAGGTGGGTGGCCAGGCAGTACCTCAATGTAAAGATGGAACTGACTGTGGCTCAGCTCATATGAGCCAGAATACTTGCTAGATTCTTCCTGGTTTTAAGCCTTCTCATGTTGTCACTGCCTGCATGCCTTCAGTAATGAGCCTACCTTGTTTTTTAATTCAATCCTGTGTTCCAACTGTGGGAAGGCTGAAACTTTCTAGTACTCATACCACAATATATTGCTGTTTTCTCTACCAATGGTGTGATGGTTGCAAGTTAAGTGCTATAAGAAAATGTGTAATTCTATCACTGCACATAAATTATACACTTGTATTTTCACTTTTCCGTAGTAGCAATGATACTAACTACAATAAGGGAATCAAGCTGGTGGAAATGGGACACCTGGAAAAAAACCAGACAGGTGTCCTGAAGAGGTGGCATTAAAATTTGTATTCATAAAATATGGAAGGGAGGGGGCCCGCTCAGAAGAAATGATTTCTTGGAACACATGAATCCTGTATCAATTCAGGTACAGTTGAAGAAATCTGGCTATAAGTTTTTGGGCAGGGGGATCTTCTTTTTCAGAGCCTTCTCTCTCAGCTTACAACCAGAATGCATAAAATTTTCTAGATTAATTGGTGACATTATTAATTTGTTAGATTTTCTGATGTGGCCAAAGTCCACAAATTGCTTAATTAATTGTGATGTTATTCCTGTACTTTAACAAATTAGTTATTTTAGGTCATCAGAATTCAAATGTCTTTCTCTATTGGCTCTGTGCTGGCTTCTTCTAAACTGCCTACTGCCTCATAGATTTTAGTAACAAGATGGAGAGGAAGGAATATTGAAAGGAAGTAGAAGGTGAATTCTTTGCTCAAGGAGGCATGTAGGTATGTCCTGGGGCTGCTACTAGCTCAACAAAGTGCAACCGTGCATGGAGGAATTAGAACCATGGCACAAGTACTGCAAACAGTTTTTTTTTAAAGGGAGGAGAATATATCTTACTAGTTGTGACAGTAAACCTGTTAAAAATGAAGAGAAATCAGAAATGTTGCAAAGTGTGTGTGTGGCGGGGGGGTCTGTATCCTGTGTGCATGACTTACTGGGGGAGTAGAAAATGATGGACAAGAAACAGGGGTGTGTGTGGAATGATAGGGTTGGTTGGCATCATCAAAGGATTGTTGAACATATTAGACAATCTGTAATAAAACCACAAGGAGTAGGTGTAGGAAGAGGAAAGGAGAAGAAAGAATGCTGAATAATGTCAGGTGCAACTAGGGATAGAGGACATTGTAAAGGGGCCACCTCATATGCCAGTCTGGCGTTGGTTGGATACAGAAGCAGACCACAATATACCCACCTGCCCAGAGCCAATACTGCCTGCCAGGTCTGCCACTGGCTGGATGCTTCCTTTCTCCCTTCCTCTTTGTCCAGATCCCACATAAGTATACCTGTGGGTTTTTTGCATTGCTGGTATTGAATTGGATCTTGGTCTCAGTGAACACTGCAAAGCCTCAAACAATTACTTCTCTTCTCATCTCCTCCCATTCTGTCACTGCAGCAGGTGTCCAAACTAACTTGTGCAGGTTATCATGATGGCCATCAACAATATATAAATCCCAAACCAAGTATTCTGACATATCAAAGGTTAGTATTTAGCTGTAGGTTATATTTCAGAGGAAGGAACTGGCAAACCACCTCTGAGTACTCCTCGCCTCAGGAAACCCGGTGAAATTCATGGGATCACCATAAGTTGACAGGCAACTTGAAAGCACACACAAATACACACAGACACATAGAGAGAGAGAGAGAGAGAGAGAGAGAGATTGACTCTTGTGAAAGGGTGGTTTATTCACAAAAGGACTCATTTGAACAAATAACTAGCATTACTGCCAAAACAGAAAGCGTGTGTTGCTAATGCTTGTCATCTTAGAATCTTTGTAAGCATTCTGTCACAGGACACGTACAAATGCTCAACAGGAATATCTGTGGATGAGTCCTGCCCATTAGGTAATAGGGTAAGCTGTCTGTTTTAATTGAAATGTCAGGGATGCTGTGGGAGTATCCGTTAATCTCATTATGCTATCTCTTGTTTCTCTTGAAATTGTGTTTTTTTCTTTCTTTTTCCTTTGCCGCTGGCAGTAAAATAGGATTCCATCAACATAATGCTAACATAAGGTCTTATTTCTATATTATTTTTATTGTATTTTTATATTTACCACTGATTCCTCTCACTAGGGAAATTTGTAGCTGTATAATATTGTTATGTGTTAACTATAAATAAGATTTCTTAGTGGATACCCTGTGATGTTTTCCACTACTGAAAGAGGCTAAGTCGTTGGGTCCATGGTTGCCTTTGTCTATATAGTGATATATCTAAAATCTATCTATATCTATGTAGTGCACCATCGCTGTGGAACTCCATCCCAAGCGAAGTTAGGCTGGCATGTTTTTATTTAGGCTAGATATTTTAGCCTCAGTTAAGAATATACTCTATAAATCTCACTTGATAGTCTGTTTTTGGAACCACAGTGGATCAAATAATCTCATACCAACATATTCTTGTTTTGTTTCCATTATTTTGCGTGGTTCATAAACCCATAATGAGGGGGCATTTTTATTATGCAAATGATGGTAGAAATTCCAAAAACTATTTTTTCTGATAATTCTGTTTTAGAGTTTGGGAGAGTTGTTTAACCAAATAAAATCCATAGTAATCTACCACCATTCCTTAAAAATTCTGGAAATGTTTGACATACTTCTAAGAATGTTTAATGTCGTCAAGATTTCTCAGATATAACAACAATCTCCATTTCTATGTGACTTTGATTTTGACATGAACTCCTTTGGTTAGAACTCACTTTCTCTGCTACTGTGCAAGTACCTACATGTTTGGTTGAGTCTTGCAAAATTACATAATCCATGAGAACTATGAGCATAAGTAATCATATGGCTTACTTTGCACTGGAATTCCTGCACCGGTACTATTTTATGTATTCCCCTGGAAAGTCAAGAACTGCCTTATTCATTCACTGCCTTTGTTCCACTGGAACTAAAGTGCTCAAAGATGTTGGTTGCTTACTTCATGTAGTGTTATTAGTAATCTCTTCACTTCCTTGCCCCACTGCCTTTTGTTCTTGAGTTAGAAGCATTGGATCTTCTCCTGCTGCAACTGAGTGATTTAGCCCTCCTGAAAAATTCCTGTGGCTTTCAGGTACTGTTAGATAGGCCACATATAAGCATTGCTGCATTTTGTTCTTGAGTTAAAAGCATTGGATCCTCTGCTGCTGTGACTCTGATATGGCCCTCCTGAAAAGGCTCTGTGCCTTTCAAGTACTGGTAGACAGGTCACGTATAACAATTTCTCCCTCTGAAACAACATATTACTTCTGATCTGTGTTTTGAGCTCTGTGATTTGTAAACTGGGCCACACCATTAATTTTATTCTGTTTGCCATGGAATCAGTGATAGCAAAAACCACTAGCTGCTATCCCAAGAAGCATGAGAGAACACTGGTCAGACTTAGGAGTGGCTATGAGCTGTCTCATTGATGGTTGTATTCATTCACTAACCAAAGTTGTCATGAGTTTGTCAGGAGCTGAGGGGAAGAAAATAGTACAGTGGTGGAAAGGAAGTGTGTTTCTGTACTGGTTGAGTTTGTGGTCCATGGCACTTTCAATAAATCACAGTTTCAATGAACACAATAGGATCCTTCTATATCATGCCATGGCATGTACCAATTGAACTGTCTTTTCAGTGACTGGCTGCAGTCATTTGCATTTCTCCTTTTCCTTTTATTATTAAATGAAACTGATGTTTTCTCCTGATAATTTTAATTAAGGGTGGCAAGTAAATACTATATGCAGGAATAAATATAAAAATCGAACAAGTAAGTAAATAATAAATTCAATTTCCCAATGTATAAATTGCATTGTTGTGACTGTTCCTCTTTCTGGTTGTTACATATCAGCAAAACAGACACAGCTTTGTGTGTGAAGATTCATAAGTAGAGACTAAAAGTTAAAAATACTGTTTCACCATAGTGGGGAAGATTGTGATGTGTGACAATTCCATCTACTGTCTAAATACTTACTGCTGTCAGGAGATTTCAGAGCCCTTCCTCTCCCTTCTTAGGATTTTCTATCTTTAAACTGGACTTGGACTGGAGAGTAAGGAAGTATCCACAACAAATTTAGGCTTCAAGAAGCATTGATACAGAAAGTTGCATGCCTCAGGGAGTTCCTGACAAAGGCACTAGCATACAAAGATGCCCCTTCCCCCCAAAAACACCTTTTCTGTAATCTGTCCAGATTTAGGAGAAGTTTGTACGTGGTCTTACAAACTCTGTACAAAAGCATTTGCAGCTTATGCTGCTTTTAGACACTTTGTGTGGCTGATACTCTGCTGTTTGCATCAAGTTTTCAGGACCATACAAACATTATGAAGAAAGAGACACATTTCTTCGTAAAGGTGGCTTCATGCAAGATTCATCATATACTTTGTACAACTTACTTTTTTGCAATTTTTCCCCAATAAATGGCACAGTTTTACATCAAGGCATTTATTTATTTATTTATTTATTTATTTATAAAAATCCTCATCTCTATGTGTTATGCAGAGATGAATATTCAGCTCGGCTGTTGCCAAGAGCAAGAGGAATGATCATTCATATTCCTTCAAACACAGAACACTTTCAAATAGAAGACTAATCTCTGATAGCCGTGTATAAAGAAGATTGCTCTGTGTCAAGTGGGACACGTGGTCACTCTACTCCTTCCACATTCTGCTGTATAGAACACCAACAGCAGGAAGTGAAGTTTCAGAGATTTCATAGAGTAAAAAATAAGTATTGAAAAAAAAAGAAAAGTAAAGTGGGATTTACAGCATTTGTTCAGTCTTGACTTTGGCTTAAAGTGGACAGTATTTGGGCCCAGATTTATTTATCCCAAACCTTCAGAACCTTGAGGATCCAATTTTAGTTTCCAATAAAGTATAACCTGAAACAATACATTTGATTCTTCCTTGTTATTTAAACAACATCAGTTTTAAAAGCGAATTTTATCATTTGCATTCTCAGAATTGGGGACAGTAAGATAATTATTGCATACTTTACATTCCTAATACTTTTTCCAAACAAGGAACCTTGAACCTACACAAGCAAAGTTTAATACACAAACACACACACACATGCACAGAGTTCATTTTATTACAAGAAATCACAGTCCTCTCAGCCATTCCACATATCAGCCTATTGAAAGGACTAGTAGCTGGGGTGAATATTTTTCTTCATTTAGATTACCACCCTGTTTGATTTATTGGGGATCACATTCCTCTTTAAGTGGGAATGTAAACTATTGTTTTTTTCATTATTGTGTATTATTTTTGTTTTTTTCTTTACTATCTCTCTTGTTTTCTTTTTTTTTTATTCTGCTATTCTTCTGGGTTTTTTTTTATTGTATTGGAAAATGCTAATAAAATTTACAACATTCCTTTATAGGAAGGTGCTACAGGAAATGTTTTATAAGGACATTATATTACTCTCCAAGCCTATATATCTTCCTTCTTGGAACTCACACCTCTTTCTCTGGAAATGAAGGACAAGAATACCATGGGAAGTGTGGGGGTTTTCCTTAGGTCATTTGGTCAAATGTGTAATTAAGAACAGACTTCATTTCCTGCAATACCTATTTAAAGATGCCAAACTAGATGCCCTAGAGCAGCTTGTGGGAAGAGCATGTATCAGAGAAAAAGACTAGTTCTTGTTGTTAGGAGGGTTAAAGAGAGAGTCCAGGGTTTGGACTCTGTTTCAGTACTTTGGAAAACTGGATCCTTAAGCTTGGACACTTTTGCAACCAGTTCTCTTTGACTCAGACCGCAAAGCTGAGTTAAGATTTGGAAGACAGAAGATTCACGATGCCTATTGATAAGAAAATATAGTGTTGAAAGTGGACAATTGAAAATGACAAGTACCTATATTAAGAGGCAACAAAAGTCTTCATCTCTTTACCCGTGCATTTAAATTCCAGTGCAAAGCAGCAAGAAATGTGTGAAATTAGTCTCCATCATCATCATTCTTATCATGCATTGGTTAACCTTAACATTTTTACTGGTTTAATAATAAGTGTACCCTAACCACCTCTGGATAACACAAATTCCCCACTACCAATGCCACCCACATTTGCTTGATCATATTTTATTAATTATTCATTTCCAGTGACATACCAGAAATAATTTTTTATGCTTTGGATTGTACTTTTATCTCTTTCTCTTTTCTGGCTGTCACTGGATGAAATCTAATACAGGACCAAGCTAATTTTTTTTCTTATCTATTTAAATAGGTAATATCAAAAACTCAAGAATAGGCATATGCATATGTTGATCTCTCTCTCTGATTCAGCTGACAGCAATAGCAGTGAAGGAGCTGACTTCAGCTGCCTTTCCTACTGGTGGGCTTTTTGTATTTTCCCCCAAGAATCCTAGACATTGTGTTATGTGGTTATGCTGGATATGACTTCCCATCACTGCTATAAAGACATTCAACTCTTTCTCAACCTATAATGATTCCAACCAGAATTGTCATTCCAAAGTTGCTGCTTGTATTTCAAGTAAAACTGTCCTTTGGTGAAAATGGAGGCTTACTTTAAAATACAAATAGTGGCTTTAAAGAGGTTGTTTGTTTGTTTTTTGGTCAGAGCTAGGACAGAGATAAAAAAGAGTTAAAATTTCTCCTCCCTGCCACCCACTGTTATTCAGCATCCATGCAATCCATGTCACATACACTTTGACTGTTCTAAGTAATAGCTTGACTCCCACATCAGGCTTCTAAGGGTGAACTGGCATGTTCAGATGACAAATTGTCAAAGGAAGTAATGCCAAGTTGTGAATCCTGTGGAACAAAGGAAGGGGGCTTGTTAGATCCTCTGATGAGGCATGACCAGAATATACCTCTTGGGGCAGAGTTTGGATATCAAGAACATGGCAGAAGAAATATGAATACAGAGAAGCATTGGGAAATAGATTGCTGGCATTTTTCAACAGTGTAGGGAAGTATAAGTAAAAAGCAAGAACATGGAATACTTGCCAGTCTAGTCCCAGTGTGGATCACTATTGTGGTTGAGGGGATTCTTGTCTGTGTGTGCAAAAAATGTTTGAAATGTGACTGGCATATTGCTAGGAAATTATGATATTACATTGTTTTTCTTTTTCTTTCTTTCCTCCTCCTCCTCCTCCCCCCCTTTCTTTTTCCAACAAGGCAGGAAATTTATTCCCACTCTTGTTCTTCATGCTAGTCTCCCAAGCCAAGACAGTGACATACTAAAAGGTGTAGGGTGGGGTAGAGGAACAAGGTTGGGTTTGCAGTAATGAGAGACAACACCCAACTTCTGAGCTGGAATGTTGGCATGAATTCCAAAACAGCAATAACTTTTTTTCCCCTCACAGGAATAGCTCATTGGTCTTGCTCTGGGACTCTGCTACTTAAAAGGCACAGTGGAAACTCCCAGATAATGTTCATTTTGTTTCTGAAACAAGCTTAGGAAACACAACAGCTATCATCCTTGATTGGGTAGCAGCTAAGTGTGACAAGTGCTATGAGAGTTATGGATAAGGATTTTCTCCATCACCAGGAAGCCCACACCTCTATAAGGAAATATTAACTCTTCTTCTTCCATTGTGATTGCCTTTTTATTGCCTGATTGAGTACATCCTGACTCAAGGTGAAAGAACTCACGTGGCTGCCCCTGGGAAGGCTCATGATGCAACCTTCTTACCTATTTCACAGGACTGGCATTAGGTCTAATTACGTGTTAATAGAGTGTTTGGGAATGGTCAGATGAAAAGGCAGTTCAGCATACCCATCAAATGTAGCATTTTGGTCTGTGAGATCAAAGATGGGAAGGAAAGAGGAGTCAGAAGGGAGTTGCATCTAAAGCAGCTTTGTCTACTCCAAAGGTAGTATTGCAAGAATGGAAGAAACAAAAGCTCTTACAGAGAGACATTGGGTGGAGGATTAATTAAAGAGAATGGGGAAATTAAGTAGCATGATGCAGCTGCACAGGTGCACCAATCAGAGGCTTGCCAGTAATGTCTCTAGATTTCTTGGAAATCCTTGCCAGTCTCCAAGAAAATCATTAACTCCAGATCTACAAAATAGTCCTTTAGCACCCCCTGTTCCATTGCTGGCAATCCTCACTGCTCCTTCAACGTCTGAAAGAGGAAAGTAAATGCAACAGAAAACAAGCTAAGTAAGCAATCTACTTGCAGAAGCTCTTGTGGTATATCCTTAATTAAAGCTTGTGAGGATATTTATCTTGAAGATATAGCCAACCACAGGGTGAAGCAGCTGGCTCCTAACATGGGTAAAGCTTTTAATTTGTTGAAATGATCATATGAGCAGGTTCTGAAGAACAATATTGTATAGCAAAGGTGAATGACTGGCAATGCAGACGTTGTTGCGCTGCAGCTCCCACTATTCCTCAGCATTGGCTAGAGCTGTTGGGAGCTGTAGTTCAACCACATCTGGAGGAGCCCACGATTCCCATGTGTGGGAAGATATGGAGCCCTCCAATATAAAGAAAAGGGCCCAAGGCCCAAACTTATCTAGGGCAAACATTACATCTCTTCAGTTCATACGTTTACAGATTTACAAATGGAGTGCTGTGGTTATCTTATCAAGTGTCCCAAAGATCATGAGTGGCATGTAGACACTACCTTCACAAACCTACCTTGCCATTGTATGCCGGAGATCTGTGACCATGATGAGTAACTTGTATAACATATAACTGCAAAGACATGATCATTACTCCTTTTATCAGTTATGTCTTTGCACATTCATGTACAATATTTTGTTAAGTACCACATTAAAAATGTTATTACATTAAATGATCCAAGATAAATGAAATGTAAATGGAGGATGAAAAATAACTTCTTTTTTTTTTGTAAAAACACAGCAACATGGATTTCTCCAAAGTACTGGGAGGCCATGATATACCAAGTCATTTTGGGATCTTTTTTCTAATTATCCTTCTGATAATGTTTGGGTGCATCTCTAGAAATGAACTTCTATTTTTTGTCATCACTATGGAAACACTTATTTTAAGAACAGATTAATATTAAATACCATTTTTGATTAAACATCAGCTCTCTTCATTGGCTAGATTGTAATACTAGGGCCATTTCCACATTACACTGTTACAGTGCTATTTATTCCACTTTTAACAGCCTATGGAATCCTGGGGTTTTCAGTTTGGGGAAGAGAATTTAGAATTCTCTACTAGAGAACAGAAATGCTCTAGGTGTTTTTTGCTATTCCCATTTCAAAAAAAGGCCTCTGTTTGGGCTAACTTGGTCCAGAGTGGGCCCCAAACGTGGTGGAAATGTCTCCACACACTGCCTAGAAAGCATGTTGGGGCAAAAATAAGTTTTTTGGAAAATTTGAGGAAAAAAATGTAAAAAAATTGTTTCATTCTCTCTGCAAGGTCCAGGGAGCCTTGAGATGAGGTGAAAATGAACTCAGTACATCCTAGAGGGCATTTTGAAGTCATTTTTGATCCTCTGGTGGTTCTAGGGACCACAAAAATAGCTGAGGGACCACATGTAGCCTGGGGGTCACATGCAACCTGTGAGTTGTATTTTGCCCAGCCCTGCTGTAGACAGCATTATCTAGGATTTTTCATTTCCAGGTTTTTTAGCCATATACTACACTTGGGCCATTGCCACACTACACTGTTATAGTGCTATTATTCCACTTTCAACATCCTGTGGAATTCCTGGGTTTATAGTTTACTGAGACCCAAGAGCTCTCTGGCTGAGAATTCTAAATGCTCCTCGCTTAACTGCAAACCCCAGGATTCCATAGGATGTTGAAAGTGGAATAATAGCACTATAACAATGCAGTGCAGAAAAGTCCTTGGTTTATTACACTGTAAAAATTTTTACGTTGCCCTTCCTGAAAATGACCAGTATCTCTAAGAGAGAGGCAAGACATTTGTTTGGTTAACCTTTTGATTTGAACCTAATTCATACCAACATGTGGACTAAAATGCAGAATACAGATATCTCCAATTTCTTTATACAGTTCTCTAACCTGCATGTAAATACATACATTTAGAGAAAAGATTCACAAAATTGTACTATTTCTGAAAATAATATACAAAAATACAATAGGGCAAATTACTTGGAAATCTATCTATCTATCTATCTATCTATCTATCTATCTATCTATCTACCTACCTACCTACCTACCTACCTACCTATCTTTCTTTCTGGCAAACTTGTACACAAAAGTTAAATTGAAATTCATGTGATATTGCGAAAAAAAGAAAGAAAGAAAGAAAGAAAGAAAGAAAGAAAGAAAGAAAGAAAGGAGAATTAAGATATATGGACAAATGTATGCATCCCTATTTTCTCCCTCTAATTTTGTATTTTTTAAAAAAGTTACTCAAAATGCCCCCAAGACACTGTGAGTTATCCAGGTCAGGTATTACTTTCTTTGTCCATTTCTACTGTGTGATCTATTTCAATGACTTTCAAAAGAGAAGCTGAAACAAATGTGCACCAGGAAAAATATGTGCATCTCTTCTATGGCTAATGTATGATAGCTTTACATGCAACAAGGTGGAGGGTTGATAGAGGAGGAAAAGGGGATTACAGCAGAAGTGGTTAGCTGAGAGAAAAGGAGATATCCATAGAAGGTGTTCTGTTCATTCCTTCTTAGGTGAGCAGCCAAGTTGGATGAGTGATAACAAGGGAGCCTTTTAAAGTCAAAAAAAGGCTATATGAGATTCTGCCAGAGCAGGAGGAACAATAAACACAAGCAGATTCTTATCTTGTGGTTATTTTGTGTTGATTAGTTTCGGTTGCTCTGTTTCATTGCTGCTCCAGATAAAATTGCTAAGTTGTAATTTAGTTAAATGAGCTGACATGCAAACAAAAGGCAATTAATTGTTTTTTTTAAAAAAGATGATAAAGTGGATTTTTTTTTTCCCTGTAGGAAAGGCAGCAGATCTCACAAGTAATTACCCTGCTTTTAGCAAAAATAGCTGCTTGCCAAGGAACTGGCATAGAATACTACCAGTAGTTTGATTATTTCAAGGCCATTTCTGCACTAGACTGTTTAGGGAGGGACCTCAAGGCCCTCCTTAAACCGCAAACCCCAGGATTCCATAGGATATTGAAACTGGAATAATAGCACTATAACAGTCTAGTGCGGAAGTCTGGCAAGTATGGCTTTGACACACTAAATCCAACAGTGTTACACATGTACAGTAGATAGATGTATTGTAAATAAGAGTACATATGCTGAGAAGTAGTTTCTTGTCTCATGCGCAGAAGTACCCCAATACCTTGAATAAGCACACTTAGCTGTTTCTGAAAGGTTGCATAGGTATCTTATTTGTCCAAAATGGCTAGAATGATTCCAGCAGCCCTGCGCTATGTAGACAGAACATCAAACATGAAAAACTACAGACTTTGATGGAGCAGCAATGCATGTAAATCTCCCCTTTCTGATTCTCTTAACTCCCCTTTTGAATCTTATTTGTCCTTATTTGCTGAACATGCAGAATTTAAGATCAAGAAAGGTACCACGAATAAAGACATTTTTAATGATTTTACTTTTTTTTCCCATACCAAGTTTATTAATGTCAGCTTTGTCACTTCACATGTTGCCCATTGTACAAAAAACATTTCAGGATCATGTGAAACCACACACATCCAATTTTTAGTTGTGGTGATTTTGCTGAGATTTGTCATCTGTCTATGCACCCAGGAACATGGCTTCCTTTCCCACTTAAAACAATACGAAAAGCACTAGTAAGAACAATCCCTTCTCCTTTCCCATCCACTTTGTCCATGAAAACATCAAATGCTTCTGGTTTCTTGAGTACATATTCTTGCACTTAAGAGGACTCCCTCTGGTGGAGAAATTGTTTTGATTTTTCTTCCTAGTTTCTCCTTAACCATGTAGCATCTTGAGGATTTAGAACCACTTATAATGTAAGAATTCTTGGGAGTCTTCAGATCATTGTCCTGCCAGTGATGCTCAGATACAATAATGTTATGTTGATAAACTGATGTATTGATGAATAGCAGAGCAGATATGTTTGGAAGTGAAGAAGCACTTACATACTCACACATCCTCAGTTGAACTGGCTTCTCAGATAGCTGTGCTGGGAAAGAAAGACCTCTCTCTGCAAGATGGTCACTGCTGACAGCCTAGACTAGGAAAAATGAACCAGGGGACTGGCTCGGGTTCATATGTTCAAGACTTCCAGAGGGTTCTTTCTTGCTTCAGTTTAATAACTATGGCCATTTCTGCACCGGGCTATTAAAACGGGGCAGAGCGACCTCTGACGGAGGTCTTCTGCACCGTGAAGTGGACTGGGGCGGACTACTTTTTGTAGTTCCATACCTCAGTCCAGTTCTCAGCGACCGGAACTGGTCGTGCAGCGTGATTTTTAAAAATCTCTTTTAAGAGGTTTTTAAAAAGCACGGAGCGCGCGACTCCGTGTCGCTCCGTTGCTGTGCTCCGCTGCAGATTTGCAGGCACAAACAAGTGCATGCCTGCAGATCTGCTGGGGGCAAGCTTTAGGCTGGTGAGCTCCTCCGGTTGGTGGAGAGCCTCCACCAACCAGAAGCCGCCATTTTGGATGCCGGAGCAGTGCGGAGCGACGAGTTTGCACTGCTCCTCATCCCAACGGACTCGCCCGGACGATCGAGAAAGCCGGTGAGTTCTGTTTTCGCCCGTTTCCTTTCTCGCGTATCAAAAGGGCCTATATCTTCACTTTTCTTTGGCCTATAGAGTGCAATGCTGCTAAAACATAAACTTTAACAAAAACTTGCTGGACAACCTCAGCCTTTTTCAAGCAGTCTGATGTCAGGACAGCTTAATAAAATTTAGTGCAATTTCATTAACTTTTGTGGATTCCTATATCCCAGATGAAACACTCTAAAATCACCATTATGTATTGAAGATAGGCATTTAGGAGCAGATAGACTGCCAATTAATTCTGAACATGGACAAATGCAGTATTACTTAAAGACGTGAATAAAATGTTGCTTAGGTCTAATATAACAGTATTTTTGCTATATAATCCATCTACTTCTGGAATTATATTTGGTAGGGTAATGTAACAGTCACAGTGTGTATTCGTATTGACTTGCTGTACATCTTTTGCTATTCTGCTTTGGGCATCTACAGAGATTGTTCACTGAATGCTATAATATAAAAACATGAACAAGCTATTAGCTCAAGTGAAAAATGCATGGAGCATGTAAATTTCCTTTTCATTCCAACATTTAGACAGCAACTCACTGTTTGGCAAACACTCAAAATATTCTCGATTTAATCCTTGATGACAAGCAAATGCTATCAATTCAGATTTTTTTTAGCATTTTTATTTGTGTTTTAAGGTTAATCACATTTAAGAACCTGCATTTTCTACCCCCATGTTATACGGGCGGCATTCTCCCGGTTCTATTATTTGTCAACCTTACTGATATTGAATAGTCACAACCAAACTGATGCATGAAACTAGTGAGATCTCTCTTATAACTTTTAGTATTCTCAGACAGAAGGATCTCAAATGTTACTCTATAATCTCAAAACATCCATGCACAACATCTTCAAGCTGGGCCATTGTGTACAAATTCAGAACATCTCACAGTCCAAATCCCAGAGGGGATTAGTTCCAAGTATTTTGTTCGCATGCTTCTGTGTGTGTGTTTTAAGTCTCAGTTCCAGCTCTATTGATATGCCTAAATAATCCATTATTCTTCCAGGAAAACCTCTCCTTGCTGTGACCCTTCATAATGATCTTCGTCTTCTTTCTAGGGTCCTTCCATCAAAGACTATGTACTAAGTGTAGTTGGCTTCTATTTTTTGCAAAACTATTGGGCAGAATTGCATGCATCTTTTCGGTGGGCTTTCCTGTTATGGAAAATTGTAGAAAAGAATGGCTGCTGTTTTGATCACACTTGCTGTGCCAGGTAGAGCCATCAGGCTGTTAACACAAGAGTAAATGTGACTCCTTCAGTAAGAATGACAGACAGTCTTACAAGAAAAATTATCACTCTGCAGGCTGGACAAAGCTGGTACAGTGCATCCCATGCTATGAAAAAATAAGTTCTTCCACAGGAAAAAGAGAAGATAGAAAGAAAAATGTTAAATGAAAATGTTAAGGTTTTATAAGAATGAACGGAGAAAGTAGATAGAAAGGGGATTATATATATTAGTAAAATGCCATTAATTGTTTTTAAAGGATTACATTGACATAAATTGCCTATAATAACTACTCTCTCTTTCTAAGACCCAATTTTTGGGTATATATATTCCATTAATTAGTGACTGGCTGCCCATCTCATCCATTCTAGCAAAAAGCAGAAGAAAGAGATTTGAGAAGTCAACAGAGAGTAGAAGAAAAGATTGAAATCATGAAGAAAATATCACTGCTCTAATATGAGGGCAGGAAATCTATAGAAATGCAGTTGTTTTAGTACTCCATTTCCCATCAGTCCCAGACACCATGGAAAGTGGCCAGGGATGGTAGGAGCTGTGGCCCAACAACATTTGGAAGACCACAGATTCATTGCCTCATCCTGTTTTGAAGTACTAACTTCTGAAGAGATAACTTCTTTAAGACCAGAACAGAAGACAGATAGGTTAGTTTCCCCCTCTGTGTGTGCACTGAATCCACCAGTGATCAGTTTCCTTCCCATAACTAATTCCATCAACATTTTTTAAAATACCTGCGTGATAGATGTTTGACATCAAGTATTTAACATGAGGAGTAATTTGGTCCTGATTCTTAAAATGTACTTATGAGAGCCTGAAATTTATTTTTGAAAGCAAATCATTCCTTTTCTTTCTTTCTTTCTTTCTTTTAAATACTCATGAATGGCGCTCGTTATTTGTATAGTGCAGTATGTTACTACTGCATTACTTTTTAGTTATTTTTAAAAGACACTTGAAAATACAAAATCTCTCCTCAAACCAACACTTCAGGAGTAATATATTAACTTTACCGCTTATGCCAGAAAGTAACTATCTTATCAATTACTGTGTTATTTTTGTAAAAGAAACACTGCTATGTCCTTGTTATCCCCTGGAAAATATCATTACAGGTAACTGTTATTTATTACATATTACATCGAAGCTCTACTTTTCACTTTCTGTATGGTTTGCACAGAAAATTTAAGTACTGGACTTCAGAATCCACTCCAAAGGTACTGTCCAGACAAATTCAATGGCCCATCGATTTCAGCAAAAGGGAGGTTTTTAGAACTTTTAAAAGGCATTTATGTATACTGCCTTCTGGAGAAAAATAAGCTCTTACAAATCCCTCCCTGCTACACTCTCCCATTTAGAGGTATACCTCAGCTAACAATGCTTCTGACAAAGAAGCTACTTTTTACAAAATCTTTTTTCACTCCCAGCCCTCAACCTCCTCATCTTCTGTCCAGCTGGAATACTTACAGCTGCATTTGTATTAAGAAAATGGTGAAGGAGGTAAGGAGAGATACACTTTTTTGGTGTTGGGTTGCAGCAGTGTATCTGCAATAAACCTTGAACTAGAAAAGAATGGGCTTCTTTTCTTGCTGATCCTATTGTAGTTGTGTTTATTATTTATTTAGAATGTTTAAAAGCGCACCAAAATGGAAATCAGAAGGTAAGTGAAAGTTGGTTAATGAAAAAAAAAATCATCCGTGGATGCATTTTGAAAGAAGCTTTCAAGTGGTCTCTAGAAGGTTCAAAATGTTTTTCTTCACTTATGCAAAGCTCACCTGACTTTGTTGTTTCATTTCATATGTTCATAGTGTTTGGTATTTGCTAGGGAGAGAAGTTTGCTGAAATATATTGGATTGTCCTTCTTATGTGTGGTATAGGAACCTATTCCTATTCTTTCCATATTATTTCTGCCTCTGGCATCAAATACTCTGTTAACAAAGTCAAGCCCAGGAACATACCAACTTTATTAACTGAGGTATACCTCTATTTTTAATCTCAGAAGAACCTCTCATCTGATATGTCCCTCAACTTTCCTAGCTAAATTATAATTAATAATATTTTAAGTGGGATTGTTACATGATTCTCTCAAAGTCTTGTGATAAGAGCAAGTTACGGGTTCTTATGAAATATCCTCTTGTCTAATGCCAAGTTCCATGGTGGCCTGACAGTAGAAGAAAACAGCAAGAGAGCAGAGTAGCTGCTAAAGATTAATAGATTTCTGATACTGGGCCAGGATTTCACTTGCCTTTTGCCATAGTCCTGTGTTTGTATCTCCTGGGAGATTTGCAGCTAAACTCAAGGAAGGACACTACTTTGGAGCAAGTAAGGAATGTTAAATAATAATAACAATATGCTGCATGCAAGTAACAGATCACCACTATTCTTTGACTTACCTTTTATGGTAAGTTCAGCTTTGCTAGTTGCTTCACCCAGTTCATTGATGGCCATCACCATGTACTGGCCAGCATCTGATGCTGTGACTCCAGGGATCACAAGTGAACAGACCCCAAAGTCATTTTTGCTGAAGAAGGCTGGATCTTTGGAGATATTCCTGCCATCCTTGTACCAGGTTATCTGAGGGGATGGATATCCTGTCACAGCACAACTCATGTGACAATCAAATCCCAAAGTCACCACATGAGGTTTCAGTAGAACAAGGAATCGCGGGGGTTGTTTTTGGTTAACTCCCTTGTACTTTGGAAGCCTGACTTCAAATTTACCTGTATTTGGCACAAGAATAAAATCAGGATGCATATTATATTTGACATTTAATCTTATATGCAACTGCTAATATTGATTTAGTAGGTTAGCGTTGCAACAATTTCTTGTGTGTTCATGATTCTGTTAGGCAAAGTATTAATGTTCTGACCATAAACAGACAACAGTACAGACAGATCAGTCTATTTCTGGCCTGTGTTAGATTTGTATATATTTATTCACACATGCATTTTATTATGTTTCCTCATTTATTTGTGATTTTTAAAAAGAATTACAAACATTCGCATTGAAATATTTTCTCTCAAAATATGCATTCCTAAAAGTAAGTTGATATGTTTTGTAAAGCCATTTCCGCACTAGGTTGTCATAGCGCTATGATTCCACTTTCAACCTCCTATGGAATCCTGAGATTTGCAGTTTAAGGAGGGGCCCACCAGCCCCTCCCTAAACTGCAAACCCCAGGATTCCATAGGAGGTTGAAAGTGGAATCATAGCACTATTACAGTCTAGTGTGGAAATGGCCTAAGAAAAGAGACGTGCCACGGTATTTGGAGCAGCATGAAATCAGAGAGATACCCGTGTGCCAACTAATTCATTAATCTAAAAGTTATGGATCAGATAAATTCATATCAGAATTCTGAAAGATCAAATACTTCAAGCATTCCTATCAAGAACTTAGTTTATATTTTCCATAACTAAACCATTCCAATTTGTTTTCTGTTTTCATTAAACCAAGAAGCTAAAGAGTGGATCCTCAAAGGAGTACTGAAGGCTGAAATCAATAAAGGGCAAACATGTTAGGGAAGTCATGCTTTTCACGATTAGACCTATATACTTCAGCTGGTATGCACCCTAGGCAGCTAATGAGGGAGCCATTCTCTTCTATATAATGAGGATCTTAATGAAAGTGTTGATCAGTAGATCCAAGACAGAAAAAAGGGAAAGAAAAGTACTTTTGTACCCAGCACATAATTTGTTTATGGAGTTTATTGCCATGAGACCTGATGACAGCCACTGGATTAGATGACTTTAAAAGGGCAAATTTATGAAGGATAAGTCTATCAGTGGCTATGGGGTGTGAGGCTGAGTTGCATCATACTCCTTAGCATCCTGACTACAAATGAGAAAATTGTGTCAGTTTCACTATGTTCTGTATCTGTACACTTTAAACTTTCCATTCTGCAGTTTGTGAATTCAGATACATTCTTAAAAAATGAATTAAAACTAAATTCTTCCTCATTTCCTTGTTTGATATGACAAAATTCAATAGGTTCCCAGCATTGAAAGGACCCTGTTGTACCTGCCTGACATATAGATGTTAAAGATGAGGAATCTTTCAGAAATAAGACATGGAGGTTCTCATGCAGCATCACAAACATGGCTGAATATACAAGCATGCAAGCACTCAAATTTAAAAGAGTTGTTTAATTAAAACCCTGGTTTTGGATAGACGAGCTCATCAGTTCAATTTTTTTTCTACATTTGATTTTTTTTAAAAAAAGAAAAATCTCAATTGTTTCCCCCCTGCAGATGCACACAAATATGGATTTTGATAAATTCTTGTCAAAAATTACCTGAAATGAAATATCCATCCATTTCTATATTTGGAACCTACAAATGCAGACTGTGTCCTGCCTTGTGGATGTTCTAGGGCCCTGTCATGCTACATATTTCTAGTGTTATGATTCCTCTTTAACTGTCATGAAATCCTATGGAATTCAATGGAATTCCGAGGCTTCAAGTTCTGGGATGGATATTTAGAATTCTAAGCCAGAGGCCTCCAGTGCCTCACCAAAGGGCTAATCACAGGATTCTGCAAGTTGCAACCATGGCTCTTTCCGCATCTTACCTTTTTTCGGTGCTGGGGTGTGGGGATCGTGCGAGCAGCCTCCAGCGAGAGGCTCTCGCGTCCCCGCTGCTTCAGCTCCACACGAGTTGCCTGCTCCCGAGCAGGTTGCGCAAGAGCCCCACCTCTTCCTTCCGCAGCGCAGCCTGAGAGTTTCCCAGGCTGCGCTGGGGCAGGAAGCATGACCGCCATGGCTCCGGAGGCTCCGCACACACAGCAAGTGTGTGTGGGGCCCTGGAGCAATGCGTGATCATGCACCATTTTCGGCTGAAAGCTGAAAATGAAAAAGTGCGTGAGCGGCACCTGCCAGGCCCTGGAGCATCGCATGATTGTAAGTGCATTGTGCAGATCGCTCCTTACAATTGTGCGATGCTCCAGGCGCCCTTTTGCATGGCAAATGCCATGCGAAAAGGGCCTAAGTGTTGTCATTCTGTAATATGAAATGGCCCCCTAGAAGAAACAGGATACCATACTTAGTGGAAATGAGATCTGATCCAGGAGAGCTTTTCTTATGTATACAGTCTTGCTGGTTCTCACTATGCAGGCTGTGATTTTTGATTCTGTATAGTTGAAGATTCCATTTCTGTTGTGCGGAGTATCAGTTTTAAACTCTCTTTAGTCTGAACTGACATGGAGAAAAACCTTCACTTTACTACCACCATTTTGCATATATGTTTGTCCAATTACAGACATATCCTCTTATATCAAGGAATTCCCTAGAATGATCAACAGAAAATGATAGTCAAATGATCAGCTGGAGCAAACTCCCCTTTTGCAGGGTGAGGCTGACACGGTGAAAGTTTCCTCCCTCTCTTTAAAAATTCTACAACTGTCCATCCACTGAAGCTGAATGGTGGGACATTTCAGCACAGATAAAAAGAAGTACTTCTTGAGACAAATCACATAATAAAACAGTTTGATTTGTCACCGTAAAATGTGGCAATTGACACCAACTTGGATGGGTTAAAAAAGGGTTTGACAACATTTAAGGAAGATAAGACTATTAGTGGTTACTAGGCATAATGGAAACATTTTCCATCCAGTAGCAATGTAACTACTGAGCAATGTAACTCACTGTGTGATCTTGGGCTGACCAGTAGCTCTCAGAATTGTTGTGAGAGGAAGTCGGGAGAAGAGCTACATCTGTCAGGTCGAGCTCACTGGAGGAAACGTAGGATATAAATATAATACATTAATGAATTAAATATTTACCCCTTTCTTTATGAATACTCCAAGGCTGCACAGTTTCAGAAGGCTCACTTATTCCCATATAGTTTTTTGCTAGAACTCTGAAGTAATATTCCAGGCCTGGGACAAAATTTGCAACAGTGCATTTGTTGGTATAAATCAGATCAGCCACCAGTTGCCACGATCCTTTGCTGGAGTCACGTCTCATGACCATATAGTTTAGATTGCTGTCTCTCTTCTCTGTTGGGGAGGGCTCCCATATCAGAGTTACTGTATCAGGGACTTTCTCTACAAGCTGTATAGGACCAGGAGATTCTGGAACATCTGTAAAATAAAAACAAGTAACATCTTGAGGCATTGTCAGAACTTTTGAGATGGGACAAATTGATACTGTAGGCATTACAGAAGTTGCACACTTATTGAAGAGAACTTTCATGTACACAGTAGCCAATAGAAGGCTCTTCCTGGGTGCAGTTAGCCAAGTATAAATCTATATCATATGGGGAGCTTCCACAAGTAGAGAAGATTTTCTTCACTACAGAAATTTACCTTTCCAGTTCATGGAAAGTGATGAAGCTGGTGATAGGGACACAGTAGAAGACCCTCCTTAATTATCCCCCACATGAAGGTAACTCCATGAGGTGGGGAAAATGCCAAAATCACTTTATTGTGAATCTAATGTTACGAATTAAGAGCTGAGCACCTTGTTAATGGTTTACATGTGTATATGTCCTTTTTGGGATGAAGCATAAAGGACTGTTCTCTTGCTCCTTCACTCTGTCCAAGAACCTCCCACACCTGGAAGCATCAAACCCCAGGAGAGACTGCCACTGTTGCTTCTTATCAGAGCAAAGGGGAAAAGAGGGAGGCAATTCAAACCATGAATATCTGACTGCTCTGAGTTCCTGGGGGAAAGAAAAGGTGGCTGCACATTATTTGAGAGCACATTCTCATTTTTTCCCCCACAACTGAGCTAAGACCTACTGCTTCCGTATGGTCTCAATCACCTCCTCCAGTTCCTCCTTTCTGCACTGGAAAAAAACAGGAACAAGGGCCCCTCCTGGAGCTTGACAGCTGCTAGGCAGTGAGAGGATGCACAACTGCAGATGCAAAGCTGGGATCTCTGCCACTATGTACTGTGATCAAAAGGGCTGGTGTGAATAATGGATTATTTACCCCCACCACCACCGCTATGTATGTTTCTTAAATTACGGTTATCTTGTTTTTAATTAAGAAGAGTTTCCCACACAAAACCTGGTTTGCCTATGCTGCCTAGCTAACAAGTGTTGAAATAGCCCCAAAGTACAATAGCCTACAATAGACTGTTTCAGCCATTAATTTAATTCGTCAGTTGCTCTCCTTATTAAAAGTGAAGAAGGAAATGGATTCAAAACCTTCACAGTGCTATCATTAGTTTTAGTTTGTTACATCATTATTCCTTAAGAGGAAGGGATAAAGAGAAATCAGCTTAAATGATCTTAAAGGCATCCTAAACTTTGAGCTTCCTGATGAAAGGGAGCCAGCTTTCACCCTTTTTGTCTCCCAGACAGAAATGTCTGTTGACAGTTGGTACAACTGTTTTTGTAAACTGTAAACGAAGGGGCTGACAGACTGTGATAACTTGCGGCTGGTGTCTTATTCCATTGCTGACAGTTGCCCAAAAAGGCATGTTCATAGAATCATAGAAATGTAGAGTTGGAAGAGACCACATGGGCCATCCAGTCCAACCCCCTGCCATGCAGGAACACCCTCAAAGCACTCCCGACAGATGGCCGTCCAGCCTCTGCTTAAGAACCTCCAAAGGAGGAGACTCCACCACACTCAGAGGCAGCATATTCCACTGCCGGACAGCCCTGACTGTCAGGAAGTTCTCCCTATGACTAAGATGTTATGGTATGTACTCCATAATCCTCTTTTGGCAATGATAAGTATGCTGACTTGTGACCTCTAAATCCTTCACAGGCTATATTCTCACAAGGACAATAGCTAAGTCTGCATGGATGACACCTCTCTAGCCTGCTTAAATAACCAAAGATTCTTATTTATGCAAGAATATAGTGTTCACCTAATTTTCAAGGCAAGGGGATATTGTCATAGATAGCACATGCAACCCTGCAATTTCCCTCCAACGTTACCTAGAACTTGGACTAGGAAGCTGAAGGTCTCTTTTTTCCCAAGTTCTGTTTGGAGGACAATGGAATAGTGTCCACTATCAGAGAAGTCGGCTCCTGGTATAATAAGCTGGCTCATGCCTTCCCTCGTAGCAGTTGTGGCCTTTGCAGGGAGAACATGCCCATCCTTTAGCCAATGCACTTCAGGAGGTGGGGAAGCCTGTTAAGTGGAAAAGATATGCTCAGCTCATGCTCTTTTTGGTATGGTACACAGTTTACATAGTCTAGGAGTAGCCAACTTGTAATTTGCAGAGGCTGTTGATTTCTATCCCATTGTTGAAGGCTACAAATATATATATTGACAAGAAAATCAATTTTCTCCTGAGGCTTGGCATCCATCTAACAGTGAGGGTTTTAAAGTAAGTGCCCAGGCACTCAGAGGTAGCATAGTACAATATGGTTTATTCAAAGCTTGGAAATTTGGACTATAGCCCTCAAAATCCCACCGTCATCATGGCTAGTTGTAGCATGGCCAGATTCTGAGAGCTGTAGTTCAAAAAGTAACTTTTACAAATCCTTATATTTTTCCGCATACAGGGCACACAAAATGAAAAATTAAGTTGTAACATTACATTGCAAGATATTTCTCTGTGCTTCTTACAAGACATTTCTTCTTCACTTATGAGTGAAAAATGAGATATATTTATGAAAATGTGGTAGCTTTCTTAAGGGCCAGACCAAAAATGTTTCAAGAGTTGAATCAAGCCCTTTGTTCTTATGTGTCTTCAAGTCAGTTCCAGTTTCTATTATAATATCTTCTTGGCAAGATTTATTCCCCTTTGGGTAAGAGAGTATGAGTTGCCCAAGGTCACCCAGTGGATTTTGATGACTGAGTAGAGATTCGGGTCTCCTAGTATCCTAGTCTCCCAGTATCCTAGTCCCAGTAGCCACCACACCACCCTGGCTCTACAAATGGAGCCTAAGAGGCACCATTTGGGTCTCCTTAGTGTAGGCTATGAGAGCCAGCATTGTGTGGTGGTGTAGTGGTCTGAGCATGGTGTAGCAGTATGAGCATTGGACTACAGTCCTGGAGACCACAGTTTGATTCCCTACTGGGTGACCATGGGCACATCACACATTCTCAGCCCCAGAAACCCCCATGATAGGTTCACCTTAGGGTCACCATAAGTTGGAATGACTTGAAGGCATACAACAATAAAATGCAGGCTATAGCCTTTTCAATTCATACAAAACTGCTTCTCTTTATGCTGTTTCTTAGTTACCTCCCTATGACTAAGAGACAATAGCAAGAGCTAATGGACAGGCAATAAGCACATTCCAGAGGAAATTAGATTAGTTTGCTGAAGTTTCCCATTCCAAAGCAGCAGAAACTTAAGTGCTTCTCTTTAGCTACATGAAACAAGGGTTTCTGGATTCAATTCTACCAGCAAAGAAATAGTCTGCATTCAGCACAGAATCCTCATGCATGTATAGAGCATTTTGTTTTTACAGAAGGGAACCTGATGGCCTTTATGCACCAATTTGTACTGCTTTCTTTCAATCTTTAATGTAAGAATTGCTTTTTAAAATCATTAACACTCAGTCATTACTTTAGATGGAATTAAGTTCACTTGAAATAAATTAAAAACCAATTCTAAGTAGAGCAGCAGTGGGGAATCACTCACAGTGGGGAAAGATATTTTCAACATCTCCATGGTGAACATAAAGTGACACAAAAATGACTTATAAAAAGAGGCCAGAATCTGTGCAATAATATCAAGTTTGCAAGCTTTAATATGAAATTTCTAATATAAGAACTTCATTCACTTTCTGAATGATATATTTCTTACTTACTTCAAAGGGTATGCGTACACGAATCGTATTGCCTGCTTTAATGATCATGAAGCTTTTGACAGTGTCCCTTACTAAGATCTTGGGAGAAACTGGAAAGGAAAAAATCTATGATAAATTTCACCTATGATAAATTTCACAAACTGTAGCACCTTGCAAATACACAGAATGCTTAGGAAAAACATTGGCTGAAAATCTTCCAGAACAGACACTATCCAACCTGAATTTTCACAACTGAATCGCCTTCTGCAAATAATTCTAAGCTCTTGTGTATGGGTTATGATTTATTAGGGAGAAAAACAGTAGATCAGTGGTACTTCCATATTTGCTGAATCATCAAGCAAAACAGTATTCTGTCTTTCTACACAATCTGATTAAGCTGCCTTGAATAATCTCCAGATCCTTACATATGGAAGTTGATCACAAATGTCTCACATACTCTCCTATTGTTCCTCCATCTCACCAAACCATTCTGGATGTAATGACATCTGTTTCCTTCTGATTCTTAAGCATAGCAATTTTAACACTGATAGTCTCAGTGATTCCTTAATGTTTCCATCCTTCCCTCTCTCTTCTTATTGCTTGCAGTTTGTGTCTTCTCTATGCTGTCTCCACTTGCTGTTCTGATAATTTCCCCGACTGTTGTTATGAACCAACAAGTGATCAGAGTAATGACTACATGAAAGGTAACCTAATGGCAGAGCTTAGAAGAGTTACATTTTTTGGACTACAATTCTCTAGATTTCTTAGTAAGCATGGCCTGTGGCCATATGTTGACCATAACCTTAAGCAGAAACCCATGTCTGTGATTTCAGCCATTTTGTATGAACCCATTATACACAGCAAATATCCCTGGATTTCTGAATATTTGCAAGAGGTACAAAGGTGGTCATTTCACATGGCACCACATGATTACTTCTTCATCTTGTAGTAACTATCACAAAGTGAATTTTAAGCACTTACTTTGATTTTAATCCCTAGTGCTTCACTTTTCTCCCACTATTTCTAATTTTCAAAGATCTCCATCTCTTTCTCCAATTATATTTCCTCTCTGTCACCCATTTTTCTCCCCCTGCTCTGTTCAAACCTATTTCCTATCAGTCTCCTTCTATCATTCCTCTCACTATGCTGTTCTTGCTTGATGTTCTCTGTACCTCAAATAGTATTTATCTTTGTGTTCATTGGGCTGCTCCAATTTTCTCCTTCAAGCTTCTTAATTTCCAAGCCTATTCTACTGTAGGTCATACCTATTCCTCCACTGGAATTTGTCTTTCTCTATTTTACATTTTATTTTATTTTTTAGGAAAATTCTGTCTTCCATTGGCTATCCACTCTAGAAGAGTGACTATACCATGCCTGCCTCACATGCCTTCCCTCATTCCGTGGAAGCATCACCACTGCCACCAGCAATAAATTGAATCATGAGAGATCTGTCCCCATACTGAGCCAGATGCCGATCGGAAGATCAAAATGAGACATGAATGCAACAGCATCCTCCTATGTATGTTCCCATCAACAGGTCTTCAGAGTCATACTACCTCTGATACAGTGATAATATATATATAGTCATCATGCCTACTAGCCACTGAGAACTTTATTGTCTGTCCATGAGTTTGTCCAATCTTCTTCTAAAGCTGTAGAGCTCAGTGACCAATGCTAAAAATGAATCAATAATTGCATAATACCAGTAGTTTCACAGTAGCTGTTGGAAATAAGCAATATCACTTAAATATCATATTTCTGAATAGATTCTCTCACTATAGATCTATAACTGACAAAACATCAACTATTTGGCTTACCAATAGGAGGTATAGTTTGGACACATGTGTCTAGTTCTACAGGTTCACCAAACCCTCCATCGTTGACTGCTCTCACACGAAGGAAGTACATCTCCCTGGGTTTTAGTCCTCTCACTATATATGATGTCATTGGTATTGGGACGGTATTACACTGGGTCCACTTCAGTATGTCAGAGTGTCGCACCTCTACAATATAGCCTTTGGCAGAACTTTCTTGTTCTGACTCTGGTTTTGTCCATGACAAGGAAATACTGCAGTAATCAGTGTTCACCACCTTAAGATCCCTCACTGGACCAGGAGGTTCTGAAAAGGGAAGATGAATGGATATTTCTAGGTTGTAAGACATTTTTTGTGTGTGTTTAAATTCTGTTGCTACTGTTTACCTTTTTTATTATTCATCATCATATATTACATTGTTATTTAATAAGTAGCTAAAAAAATTAAAAATTACTAGCTAAATGTTTTAATTGTTTATAATTTAATGGAGAATTCCATCCTTCATTCTCCCTACACGTCTGGTGATCATTCCTTATTCTTTGCCCCACTGCAGTAGACTTTCTTCATCATAATTCACTGGAATTATTGAATTTTTGAATTAAATATATAATTATATTGTCATACATAAGGTTTTAATAAAAGTGACATGCATAAATGCCAATTTTAGATCCATTATTTTCCTCTTATGCATTTTTTCACAGTCAGTTCTGTGCATAAAATTAGTGACTTTTCCTATGATCTGGACTTTCTTTGTTCAAAGATACTACTTTGACTATACTGAGACGGATGTTTGGATGTCACTGTATTGTAATTTAAATTCTATACTGTAACTGAAATTGAAATTTGACTTGAACAATGATGTTCATCAAGTGATCAATTGAACTCATGATGTCATAGAATATTTTCTGTAAAACATTTCTCTCTCTCTCTCTCTCACCATCTCTCTCATTTTCTCTATGTTGTCCACATAGGTTTCCTATGCTGTGCTTTATATCACTTACTCATGGGATCCCGAGCAAAAACAGCTTCTGAAGGTGCACTGGCTTCACCAGTCCCTGCACTATTAATAGCAGCCACACGGAATTCATACAGCAGTCCCTCTTTCAGATCAGTCACCGTATACTTCTTTTCTGTAGAAAAGAATAGTCCAATGCAAAACAATTACATTCCAAACATGGCGGGGTTTTCTGTCTCTAGAATATAATGGTTCTTCTAGCTGATCTCTCTAAAGACACCCCTATCCTGAAGGGAAAATAATTCAAGGAGGACTGAGGAGAGAAAGGAATCCAGGGAAATCTGAATGAAATTCTTATCGGATTAATTTTTCAAGTGCAAGGGTTTGTGACATCTCTCCAGTGCCTTATTTTCCATCTAATATATAAAAGTCAAAGTTTGTGAGTTTGTCTGTGTCAAGCAGGTGAAGACCTCATATGATTGGCTGTGTCAGGAGAGAAGACTTCATATGATTGGCTGCCCGTGAAGATTCTATGGAATCCTGAGATTGGCAGTTTAGGGAGGGTCCTTTAGAATTCTCAGCCAGATTGCTCTTGGACCTCGCCAGTTGCTATGGAGACAAGGCCTAGCAGCAAGGAGGATGGCAGTGTATTTCACTCAGGAACCCAACCTCTGTATATGAATAACTCTGAATAAAGATTGGATTGGAGAATATGAGGAAAAGTTACAAGTACTGGACAAGGCAGTTTGGGGAATTAGAGACACAGGATCTCAAATCTGTATTTCAACCGCATCTGATTCCTAAGGTAAGGTAAGGTAGTTCCTACAGTATTTCTAACAAGTGTTACCTGTGAGAAAATAAAATCTCAGGCAACGGCAGGTAAATACGCCAGTAGCTGTATATAATTGAAACTAAATTATTATAATCCTCCAAAGAGGATATACTGCAGTACCCTAGAATCTGGATATTCTTTTTACCACTGTCAAACCACTTGCTCTAACAGAAATTTATGAATTCCTTACCTGTTATGGGCACATCAGTAACAGGTATCCAGGTGTTGCTGCCTTTCTTGCTTTTCTCAACTGTGTATCCCAAGATCCGAGAATTGCCTGTTTTATGTGGTGGTGCCCATGACAGCGTGATGGCACCGCTATTGGCACTGACAATTTTTGGAGGAGCAGGAGGGCCAGGAAAAACTAGGAAAAAGTGTACTCGTCATATACTCTTTTTTAAAAAAAATTTACCTCCTAAAATAAGAGTAATTTCTAAGATAACTTTTCTTCCAGTTGCTACTCAAATAGATCATCTTTCAGATTGTCAGAAAAGAAAGAAAGAAATGTCATTCTGAGGAAGTGGGCAATGTTTTGCATTTCTCAACAAACACATTTCAAGTTAAAATTCACTATTTTCTAGACTTTGTATTAGTGCATGGCAGGAACTATAAAGTGTGATTCCTTAGTCATTCCATTCTCAGATAACAGTAATCTAAGAATTCTTGCTGAAAAAACCACACTGTGCATATGATACATATGTGTGTTTCTATTTTGTTCTTCATTAATGAAAATGAATGAATTAAACTGAGATGGTAGTTAACTGTGTCTAAATAAGCTGGGTTCATAAACCAACTACGTGTAACGTAGGTTGTTGCCATATGAAGCCTGGATTGTTTGGTGTCACTTAACTGAAATTCCAGGTTTATAATTGCACTCACAAGAGTTATTTCTAAGTTTTTCTTCTCAAGTTTGTTTACTGGTTTTGCAAAGTCAGGAGCAAACAGGTTGTGTGCATCAGCATTTAGTTCCTTCACATTTGGATCACTTTCCTGGCTTATCATGATATGTAAACAGAGCCCTACCTCACCTTTGTTAATGGAGAAAAAAACAAAAATTTAAACTCCAGCTCATTCAGAACAGAAACTGGAATTTTTTGCCCATCACTCAGAAGTTGGGGGCTTTTTCAAAGCTAAACTACCTGGAAGGTGACTTCAGTTTGAAGATGCTGGACAACATTTAGCTGATTACTAGCTAGGAGCATGAATCTAGAACTCATGGTTCAAAGCCCCCTTCACAACTATGCTCATCCACAATATGGAAATTAATAATACTAATCTATGCTAGAATATTTGCATAAGAATTTTAAACATAATGTATGCAAAATGCTCAAAAAGCGATATATAACTGCTGAGTGTCAATATTGTAATCACATTGTAGAACAGAAATGTTCAAATCCTCTTGAACCTTGTCTACATTATCAATCTAGTGCTGCAAATCTTTGGGAATATTAGATGTTCTTACGACAATTTCACACATAAATATTCAAAGAGGTCCCTAGTATTACCTTTGGTAGCAGCCATCACTTCATCAGATTCAAGCACCTCGCTGGGACCCTCAGCATTCACTGCTCTCACCCTGAAGTAATAACTTTTGTCCTGTTCCACTTTGTTGGTGGTGAAAATAGTGCTGTCTCCACTGGTTTCTCCCAATGTCAGCCAAGTCTTTCTGCCAACTTGTTGCTTTTCAATAATATACTTCTGAATTGGCTTGCCACCATCATCTTTTGGGGGCTTCCACTGGATAGTTATGCCACTTGTGGAACTATCCACAACTTCTATGGGTCCTGTTGGCGGCTGTGGCTTATCTGAAAGGAGAAACAAAAGGGAGCATATGGAAAAGATCTTTGCCTCTGCTCAATAGGGAAATTTTGCTCTCTCTCCTTTTCTCTTGAAGGGGACTGGCAAGATCAGTGCAAGGAGTCTGCTGTCCATTTCTACGGACAGAACACTCAGGCTAAAGAGAGATGTAATACAAATGCTGATTAACGTGTAATCTTTCTTGTAGCTTTTTATGTATAGCATGCCAATTCAGTGAAAGAAAATGCATATGTTATTGTCGCCCACGTCTGTTTTGAGCAACATTTTTTTATGCTGGTGTTCAAAATTAGAAAAATTACATGGTCTACCTTACAACTACTTGTTTCTATGCAGCACCCCACAAAATACCAATAAATATCTGCCATTTTTCAAATTTGCTACAGTAGATATATTATATATTAAATCCTCCCTATCATTATTAAATAGCCCATGAGTATTAGAACCCACCATAATGTTGCTTCACCATTTCATGCTTCATCAAAGTAACTACTTGAATACTAGTGAGCCCTCACCAATCACAACTAGTTTGAAAGTAGCTTCAGTGCTTCCACTCTCATTTTTCAACTTCAGTTTGTAATCCCCACAGTCCTTCCGGTTAGTACTGGTTATGCATAGCCGAGTGTGATTGTCTGAATAGTCAGTGCTGATCCTGGTATCATCCAGAAGTTCACCCTCATCTTTTAGCCAAGTCGATCTGATTGGCTTCCGGCCTTCAAATGGGATCTTAACCATAGCATTCTTTCCTGCCTTTACCACTATGGGTTCCTTCTTCAGTTTTTCCAGTAGTGCAGAGTCAACAGTTGGAGGATCTGTACACAAAAAAGGTACCTTGAATTATGTCAAAATATGATGGCTGTTCTGTTTTTATTAATGTTGATCATTTTTAACAGCCCACAGCAGGGATGTAAATCTGCAATCTTTTCATCCTCGCGTGTAAGGATTGATAATTACGGTGCTTTTCTCTTCAGTGCAGGAGAAAATTCTTATGCCTTCACAGTATTCTTCTATTCAAACTTCCTGTAGTATTGTAGAGGAATTATTCTGTGGGAAAAAATGTGGGTTTTTTTCCCCCACAAAAACTGCTTTCTGTGCAAGAAACACATTTTCTTTGCAGAAAATGGGTTTTGTTTTGTTTTTGTTTTGCTTTGCTTTTAAAATATGTGTTTTTCTACATAGGATAATTCCTCTGCAACACTTTGGGATGTTCAAATATTAGGGAAAAAATTGCATAAAATTCTTGCTTGCTTATTATTCCTACAGAGTATACCAATTGTTGGGAAATGCTTTTCCCCACAAGTCTAGAAATGAATAATTACAAATATTTTCTCCACAACCACACTAGGGGATGATGTTTGATCATTTGTGGATAATTACCAAAAAAATCAGAATCCACAGAATTCTTTAGCTCTTTCTTAATGAGCCCTGTTGAAAACATTACAGAATTCCTCAGGCACAGATAACAACTCTTTGATAGCACTTTATTGTGATGCCTGTAGAGAATTATATAGGAAAAAAATGAAGACAGTCCTTGCCAAGAAGATATGCATATAATCTATTGCATGGGCAAGAACAGGGTGAAGAAAAGGATTAATGTTAATCATTACTGAATAATAAGTAGTATAAACAGTACGGGGTGTGTGTGTGTGTGTGTGTGTGTAGATACAGACAAACACATTCATATCTGTATGTATGTATGCATGCATGCATGCATTTGAGAGCCGGTATGATATAGTGATTTGAGCATTGGACTATGGCCTAGAGATCAGGGTTCAATTCCCCACTCAGCCATGGAAGACCACTGGGCGACCTTAGGCACGTCACACACTCAGCTCCAGAAAACTCTGTGATAGTTTTGCCTTAGAGTCACCATAGATCGAAAAATGACTTGAAGGCACATAACAACAACACAACCTATTTATTATCCTGCCTTTCCTCCAACATGATATTTAAGCAAACAATCTTTTCAAAATAAAATACAACTTAAAAGTCTCATAGTACAAAGATTAAAACATGATTAAAACAAAATTCTTTTTTTGGAAAACACATTGTTTATTTTTTTAATTTTTTTTTTAGGGTTTGAGGGAATGATATGACCAAGGATAATTTTTAAAAAACATTTTGGGGAAAAAGAAAAACAATGAAAACAATTACTAGGAAGGAGCTGAAACAGAAAGGGAATCTGCTTTCTAAAAATGAGAGTTGTAGTGGTTGCGAAAACAGAATAGCAGAAATAAGCTGTAATCGACTACAGCCCCTTTCAACAGAAAATGGTTAGAAAAACAAAAGAGTAATCAACTTTTATACAGTATATGGCACATGAAAGGATACTATGGTCAATGGTAGGAAAATTGAAAGCGAGCATTAAGAGCAATAACTAGGGGGCTGCTTTTGAGTGCAGATATGCTAGCCACTGCAGGTTAGCAAGGAGGACAGGTGATACATGATCCAAGTTGGAAGAGAAAGAGATGAGTTTAGCACATATGTTCTAAACTGACCAAGGATTTCCATGTCAGATCAGTAATTCCAAGTCTGCTCTAGAACATTGGTTCTAGTCACACATCTGTTGTATGGGTCCATATATAAAATGTTGTAGAAATAAATATCTAACAGCAAGTCATCTCCCATGTGATCCTTACTTTTCTTTTGAGGAACACTGATATCTGGCTTATATATATATATCACTGATACAATAACCTTCCCATTCCTTCCAGTACCATAACCTCATGAAAATATTACATCATGGGTATGATTCTTTTTAGAATATTGTTTTCTGCAACAATATAGTTTGATTAAACTTGCCTTCAACAAAAATGGAAGCCTCTGTTCGGATACCTTCAGCTTCAAATTTGTATTTTCCAGCATGATTATCTTGTACTTTATCTATTATTAATTTGTGGACTGGGCCTTCTTTCTTTACCGAGACTCCATCCAGGCCTGTTATCTTACAGGAACATAGAACAAAGGCAGGAAAAAATATTTTAGAAAGTGCAAGCAACATTCAAGTAGTTACAGATTGCATTCTAATCCACATGTGAATACATTTTCCTCAACTTTTCTTGCACTATGTTCAAACTCTGGCTTTCTGAAAGTCCTGCTCCTGCTTCAGTTGTTCAGTGTGGAATGTGGGAAGCAAAGCAAATGAGAATCTGCCAAAGAAAAAGAACTGTTACATGTGACCATCTGTTCTTGTGAAGATTCTTAGAGGCACATTTGGTTTGTATCTTGTTGGTGTTGCTTCAAAAATTTATGCTATTGATAATTTATTGTGGTTTCACTAGGTAAGTACATTCTTGATACCAGGGAGACAGTTTATGCAGGTGAGAATCTGTCCCAGAAGGTCTTAAACGTTTTACCTTAAAAAGAGCCAGCAAAAGGCCTACTGCCAATTAATTAGGGGAATGAGGATGTGATTAAGACATATAGCATGTGTCTTGCATACTTGAACACACATGTGTCAAACACAAGGCCCACGGACCGAATCCAGCCCACCAGCCCATTTCATGTGACCCTCACACTTCTTCCGCAGCTGTGGTACTCCCACCACCTGTGGAGCCCAATCCCCACATTGCGGGCCCCCAGCTGCCACTACTCTGAAGATGGCCCCAGCAGCCAGCACTCACAATCTCCTTCTACTTCTGACTGCTCCTCTGTCCATTAGAGTGTTGCCTTGGGTTACCATGGCAATGTTCTGCATGGCTCACGAGAGTTGGACAGAGGAGCAGTCAGAAGTAGAAGGAGATTGGGAGTGCTGGCTGCTGGGCCCCTCTTCAGAATACTTACAACTGGGGGTCTGCAATGTGGGGATCGGACTCACCAGGTACAGAGAGGGGCTGGGGGGCTGAAAGAGGCAGAGAGAGTGTGTCTTACATTATATTTATATAGTCTTACAGATACTTTGCCCTTTGAGGGCAACCATAATGTTGATGTGGCCCAAGATGAAATTGAGTTTGACACCCCTGCTCTAACACATTAACAAATAAACATAGTAGCATGCAGTTAAATGGGAACATTCAGTTCAACAAAGCAGGGGAACATTCCTACTCGAAATAATTGGAACTTGGATTGGTCATGAACTTTTTTGATCAGCTTTTGCTTTCTGTATTGATTTGGTTCAATAATATAAAGCATTTCTTCCCCAGGCTAGATAGTGGGTCTTTCTGGAGAGTTCTGTGATAGATGATGACTCAGAGGTCAATGAGCAACTGATTATGCCAGGAACAGAGCCAGTGATTGATCAAACCAGCTTGCAAACATCCTGATCAGTTGAAAGACAAGTGGAGGCAGATTTGCCCCAGCCAGCTCCAGAGGGAGCAGGAACCAGCAGTGATCTAGAAGAATTACGTTCACTTGTGCCCCCTGGCCTCCAACCATGGAGGAGACTGAAACAAACAGCTCAGAGGGAAGCTGCTTTGGCTAGATTAAGGAGACAGAACAATGACAAGTAACACCTATTTTCAGCGGCTATTTAAGTCTGTCAGCATGGCTTGCTGTTTGCTCATATCAAAGTACCACGCAAGCCCTCACAGCCCTTGTGTTCCGGCTCCTTCGACCCCTCTGGAGGGACCTTTGGCTTTCTGGACCTTTTGGATTGACCTTGACTTGGCTTGGCTCAGCATTTCTACTTGTTGTTTGTATTGGACACTCCCTGCTGCCTCCTCCTCCTCTTGGGCAAGTACCTTCACCTTCCTTCCCTTGCTGGCAGAGAGACACAGGCAGGGAGTTGGACTCTGACAAGTTCAGTAATCCTCTGCTATGTTAGACTATTCTTCATTCTTTTTTCTCTTAATGTATAACTTTATTAATATATATCATTCTTCCTCTTCCTTGCCTGTTCCACCAATCTGATTTCAAAATAAAATTTCATGAACCTCAACCCCTTGTAATGTTCAAATGAAGGCTATCACAACCAACTTAGAAAGACATACCTTGAACCCATCTTTAAACCAGGTTCCCTCAAGCTGATCATTGTTGAGGCTGCAAGATAACACAGCTGGTTGTCCTTTCTGAGCATGGATATCAAATAAACCTTGAGTGAAACGGCAGTGTGGTTCTGCAGAGACAAAGGGACATAAATGTCCATTTTGAAAAGGTGCATATTTTCAATGTTACAATTTAAAAAGTTAAATAAAAAGTGGTAAGACAATACCTCTCACATCCTCTTCCAACAGACCTCCTGCTCTCCCTTTCCTGTCTCTCCTGCTTGAGATATCATCTGAAGAAAGTTGACTGGCATCTAAATCTGACAGCTGTCTTCTTCTGTTAGCAGCATACAGTCCAGCATCATGAAGGCCAGAAGACTGACCATAAGCCAAGATATCATCACCAGGAATTCCTGACATTTTCCCATGGAGTGATCCATCTGCTCCAGCTCCACCTAATCTACCATCCCTACCATAGATATTGCCTAGTGATCCCCCTTCACAATGGCCAGTACCAAGGACACCAGTTCCATCTAGCATACCATCCTTGCCATAGAGATTACCTACTCCTCCAGCTCCACCAATGCCTGCTCCAGCTGGCATGCCATCCTTGCCATAAAGACCACCTGCTTCCCCAGTACAAGGTCCACCTAGGAAACCATCCTTGCCGTGAAGCCCACCAATGCCCCCAGAACTGCCAGGTCCACCAGTGCCTGCTCCAACTGGCATTCCATCCTTGCCATAAAGACCACCAATGCCCCCAGCACCACCAGGTCCACTAGCACCTGCTCCAACTGGCATTCCATCTTTGCCATAAAGCCCATCAATGCCCCCAGCACCACCAGGTCCACCAGCGCCTGCTCCAACTGGCATTCCATCCTTGCCATAAAGCCCGCCAATGCCCCCAGCACCACCAGGTCCACCAGCGCCTGCTCCAACTGGCATTCCATCCTTGCCATAAAGACCACCAATGCCCCCAGCACCACCAGGTCCACCAGCGCCTGCTCCAACTGGCATTCCATCCTTGCCATAAAGCCCATCAATGCCCCCAGCACCACCAGGTCCACCAGCGCCTGCTCCAACTGGCATTCCATCCTTGCCATAAAGCCCACCAATGCCTCCAGCACCACCAAGTCCACCAGCGCCCGCTCCAACTGGCATTCCATCTTTACCATAAAGTCCACCAAGGCCCCCAGCACCACCAGGTCCACCAGCGCCTGCTCCAACTGGCATTCCATCCTTGCCATAAAGACCACCAATGCCCCCAGCACCACCAGGTCCACCAGCGCCTGCTCCAACTGGCATTCCATCCTTGCCATAAAGCCCACCAATGCCCCCAGCACCACCAGGTCCGCCAGCGCCCGCTCCAACTGGCATTCCATCCTTGCCATAAAGCCCACCAGTGCCTCCAGCATCACCAGGTCCACCAGTGCCTGCTCCAACTGGCATTCCATCCTTCCCATAAAGACCACCAATGCCTCCAGCACTACCAGGTCCACCAGTGCCTGCTCCAATGCCCCCAGCACCACCAGGTCCACCAGTGCCTGCTCCAACTGGCATTCCATCCTTGCCATAAAGCCCACCAATGCCTCCAGCACCACCTGGTCCACCAGTGCCTGCTCCAACTGGCATTCCATCCTTCCCATAAAGACCACCAATGCCTCCAGCACTACCAGGTCCACCAGTGCCTGCTCCAATGCCCCCAGCACCACCAGGTCCACCAGCGCCTGCTCCAACTGGCATTCCATCCTTGCCATAAAGCCCACCAATGCTCCCAGCACCACCAGGTCCACCAGCGCCTGCTCCAATGCCCCCAGCAACACCAGGTCCACCAGTGCCTGCTCCAACTGGCATTCCATCCTTGCCATAAAGCCCACCAATGCCTCCAGCACCACCTGGTCCACCAGTGCCTGCTCCAACTGGCATTCCATCCTTGCCATAAAGACCACCAATGCCCCCAGCACCACCAGGTCCACCAGCGCCTGCTCCAATGCCCCCAGCACCACCAGGTCCACCAGTGCCTGCTCCAACTAGCATTCCATCCTTGCCATAAAGCCCACCAATGCCTCCAGCACCACCTGGTCCACCAGCCCCTGCTCCAACTGGCATTCCATCCTTGCCATAAAGACCACCAATGCCCCCAGCACCACCAGGTCCACCAGCGCCTGCTCCAACTGGCATTCCATCCTTGCCATAAAGTCCACCAATGCCCCCAGCACCACCAGGTCCACCAGCGCCTGCTCCAACTGGCATTCCATCCTTGCCATAAAGACCACCAATGCCCCCAGCACCACCAGGTCCACCAGCCCCTGCTCCAACTGGCATTCCATCCTTCCCATAAAGACCACCAATGCCCCCAGCACCACCAGGTCCACCAGCCCCTGCTCCAACTGGCATTCCGTCCTTGCCGTAAAGACCACCAGTGCCTCCAGCACCACCAGGTCCACCAGCGCCTGCTCCAACTGGCATTCCATCCTTGCCATAAAGCCCACCAATGCCTCCAGCACCACCTGGTCCACCAGCCCCTGCTCCAACTGGCATTCCATCCTTGCCATAAAGCCCACCAAGGCCCCCAGCACCACCAGGTCCACCAGCCCCTGCTCCAACTGGCATTCCATCCTTGCCATAAACTCCACCAATGCCCCCAGCACCACCAGGTCCACCAGCCCGTGCTCCAACTGGCATTCCATCCTTGCCATAAAGTCCACCAGTGCCCCCAGCACCACCAGGCCCACCAGGACTTGCTCCAACTGGCATTCCATCCTTGCCATAAAGCCCACCAATGCCTCCAGCACCACCAGGTCCACCAGCGCCTGCTCCAACTGGCATTCCATCCTTGCCATAAAGCCCACCAATGCCTCCAGCACCACCAGGTCCACCAGCGCCTGCTCCAGCTGGCATGCCATCCTTGCCATAAAGTCCAGTTGCTCCCCCAGCACCACCACCTTCACCTAGTATGCCATCCTTGCCATGAAGCCCACCTGCTGCTTGAGCAGCACCTCCTACACCAGCACCAACGCCTCCTAATACAGCTTCCCTCCCATGAAGTCCACCTAATCTGCCAGCAGCATCAGGTCCTCCAGCACCAACTGGCTGTCCATCCTTGCCATAGAGCCCAGTAATACTCCTAGGACCATCAACTCCATTAGTGCCTGCTCCACTTGGCATGCCATCTTTCCCATAGAGTCCAGCTGCTCCCCCAGCACCCCCTACTCCAACCAGCATACCATCCTTATCATATAATCCGGCCAATCCTTCAACATTGCCAGGTCCACCAGTGCCATCTAGCATGCCATCTTTGCCATAAAGTCCACCTAATCCTCCAGCACCACCAGCTCCAGCTAGAGTGCCATCCTTGCCATGGAGTCCACCAGTTCCACCGGAACCTGTTCCACCTGGCATGCCATCTTTGCCATAGAGACCACCTCCTCCTGCAGCACTCCCAGGTCCATGAGTGCCTGCACCAACAGGCATGCCATCCTTCCCATAGAGACCACTTAATCCCTCTGGACCCCCAGATCCACATATGCCATGGGGTCCAACAAGTCCACCAGTGCCTGCTCCAATTGGCATGCCATCCTTGCCATAGAGACCTCTTCCTGCTCCAACACCACCAGGTCCACCAGTGCCTGCTCCACCTGGCATGCCATCCTTGCCATAAAGCCCTCCCACTCCTCCAGCACCAGCACCAGCCAGGATGCCATCTTTCCCATAGAGACCACCTATTCCTCCAACCCCACCAGGTCCTTCCATACCTACTCCAATTTGTTTGCCATCCTTGTCATATAGTCCAGCTACTCCCCCAGCCCCACCTGCTCCCCCAGCCCCACCTAGCATACCATCTTTTGCATAGAGACCACCTGCTCCTCCAACCACACCAGGTCCACCAGCACCTGTCCCAATTCCTCCGGTACCACCCCCCACACCATCCTTGCCAAGAAGACCAGCTACTCCTCCAATACCACCATGTTCTCCAGTGCCAGCTCCACCTGCACTGCCATCCTTTCCATAGAATCCACCAATGCCCCCAGCACCATCTCCTTCAACTAGCATACCATCCCTCCCATAAACTCCACCAGCTCTTCCAACACCACCAGGTCCACCTGTGCCTGCTGCACCTAACATGCCATCCTTGCCATAAAGACCACCTATTCCTCCAGCTCCACCAGTGCCTGCTCCAACTGGAATGCCATCTTGGCCATAAAGATCATGTCCTCCTCCACCACTACCATGTTGACCAAAGCCAGCTCCCCCTGGCATACCATCCTTGCCATAGAGTCCACCAATGCCCCCAGCACCACCTGGCCCACCAGCGCCTGTTCCAACTGGCATGCCCTCTTTGCCATAGAGTCCAGTTGCTCCCCCAGCTCCCCCAGCACCTCCACCAATTGGCTTGCCATCTTTACCATAGAGTTCATGTAATCCACTAGCACCACCACCAATCATATCATCCTTGCCATATGTGCCAGTTCCACTTGGCATTCCATCCTTTCCATAGAGCCCACCTGCTCCCCCAATACCACCAGCTCCAATTGGCATGCCATCCTTGCCATAGAGTCCACGAGCACAACCAGGTCCACCAAAATCTGCTCCAACCAGCATACCATCCTTGCCGTAGAATCCAGCAGTCGCCCCAGCACCTCCAGGTCCACTAACCCCTGCTCCAATTGGCATACCATCCTTGCCACAAAGTCCGCCAATGCCCCCAGCACTGTCAGATCCACCTGTCCCTGCTCCAATTGGCATGCCATCCTTGCCATAGAGTCCACCAGCACCACCAGGTCCACCAAAGCCTGCTCCAACTGGTATGCCATCCTTGCTGTAGAGCCCACCAGTGCCCCCAGCACCACCAAGTCCACCAATCCCTGCTCCAATTGGCATGCCATCCTTGCCATATAGTCCATCAATGCCCCCAGTACCACCAGACCCACCAATGCCTGCACCATCCTTGCCATAAAGTCCACCCAATCCCCCAGCATCACCAGGTCGACCAGAACCACCTAACATACCTTCTTTCCCATAGAGTCCTGCAGCTCCCCCCATATCACTGAATCCACCAGTGCCGGATCCCCCCGGCATGCCATCTTTCCCATAAAGTCCCCTTTGGCTACTATAATCACCAGCCTCTGAAGAAAACTGTCCCATCCTCCCATCTTTTCCCAAAGATCCATCCTTTCCCAAGGAGCTATGTAATTCTGCACTGTTATCTTGGCCTTTCTTATCTTTGCCCATGCTGGAGTCGTCATCTTGATCTTCATGCCCTTCTCCTTGACGAAGCTTCTTAGCACGGTCTTCATTTAATAATTTGCTCTGCCATCCAGCTTTATCATTACTATCTCCTTCAGTCTGTTTTCTCTTTCCTTTAGCTGCATTATGAACATAATGACAGTTAATTGAAAATGCAAGGCCATTTACAGGAAATTAATGGGAGAACTGCAGGAGCAACTCCCCTTTGTGATATATGGTTGTAACTGGAGAATCATGTTAATCAAAGAAACATTATTCTACCCAAATTTTACATTCTAATACTGTGTGGGTCATTTTATTCTGTATCATATTTATTCTGTATCATATGTCTGCAAAATATTATGCCGAAATTGAGGTCTGTTGTTGAGTAAAAGACATTAACTTATTTCTCATTTGCAAACAGCTGATGCTAATCATAGCTAGTAGTAATATACATGTCATGAGCCCAGAAGTCACAGGAAGTTAAGCCCACTAGATTAAATTCCTTTAACAAATCAGTGGAGGGTGGATCTGTCAGTTGCTGTTAGCTGTGGCAGCTAAAATGAAACATCAAATATTCAGGTTGTTGCTAGGAGCAAACAACACTGTGCCATTACTGTTGGAGACATTTTGCTGCACCAGATGATTTTGAAAAATGTTTCTGCAATTCTGCAATAAAATCCTCTGTGGAATTTTTTCTTTAAAGAGCATACATTAATAATATGTGTTAAACATGCTAAACAGCAATTCAAATGCAAAATCAATGTGTTATAATTTAAAGTAACAGGAGTGAACAACAATGGCAGGAAGCCTTAAGGTTCTTTCAACATCTCATATTAAAATCATTTTGCACTCCACCATTAGGCACTCCAGTGAGTTCTTAGAAACAATACTGTTAGGTGTTATTAGGAGACAAATGGATTGCGCTGGATTATATTGTGAGAAATCAAGATTAGATCATCACTCACATTCAACCTCAAGCCAGCCACTTGAAGTACGCCTTCCGATGTCAATGGTGTAAGTCCCTTTGTCAGAAGGCTGAGCATTTTTGATGACTAGACGGTGATTTAGGCCATCATTTGAGACTGAGATGTCATACTTGTCATTTGGCTGTAGTTGATTTTGTTTGTGAAACCAAACAGCATTGAAGCAGGGTTCATACACTGTACACTGAAAGACAGCATTTCCTTGTTCATGGCATCTTGCCTCGCCAAGTGGATAGCGAAAATATACTGGAATGTCTGTAATACCAAATGGATGGTAAATAGACATGTAACAAATTCAAATTTCAGGGCAGCTTTGATAAACTAACTTAAGAGGGAAGGCACATTGACAAGAAGACTTGCATTCAGTGATGTCTGGGCTGGCTCTGTGCCATCCAAGATTACCCACACAAATGTTAAAATGTGAACCAGACTTCCAACCCTAATTGTGGCTCCAAAGCCTTCCAGCTATCTGATAGGGAGGGTAGGTGAAAAGCAGGGAATTAAACTTTATACTTATAATAACAGAAAAAAATATTTTTATAACCTACAGAGATTACATTACAGATTGTAAGGTGATAGCTATTAGTTGAGGACTATATAAGCAAGGCATATGGGGAGACAGATGTTACTGTGGATTTTGTTAATTTTTTTTTTATGGTCACAATCTACAAACTGTTTGGGGACAAAACAGATACACCACTATAAACTGTCTGAACCCTCTATAAATATGTTTTTTATATATATTTTGCCTCTATAAATATGAATATAAACATTGCTATAAATAAAGCACCAAATCTTTTTGCTGTTGTCAAGTTGGCTTTGACTTAATGGCATTCCTATGAAAGACAGACCTTCAGAGACCCTGTTATTAAGATCTCTGTACAGTTCTTTCATATCTAGGACCCTGGCTTCCTTCATTGGGTGAATCCACCACCAATATGGTGTTCCTCTTTTCCTACTGCCTTCAATTTCATAACCTTTTCCAGTATGACATCTCCAAAGGACAATAGCTTTGGTTTATCAGTTCTGGGCTCTAGTGAGGGTTCAGGCTTGATTTGCTCTCCTACTCATTTATCTGTATTTTTGGTAAACCGTGATATTTGTACCCAGTCTCTACAATGTCTTTCTATTAGTGCTGACCTATTAGTGCTCAGTTAGAAGAGTGAAGGCTGTGTCACACGTTATGAGGCATTTGACACTGTATGTGCTGAATTATAGCCCCTAGAATCTGAGTTTTCACCACTCACTTCACATGTACATGTAGAAAAAAATATATCATTTTGTCTTGCAAAGATCATGTTTGAAGAAACCCTAAGATCTTTGTGTGAATATTTTGTTTCATTGTCCATTTTAACATGAGGAAGGCTGCTATTTTGCACATTCCACAAAACCAAGAGTAAGCCCCAACCGTTAAACACAGTGGAACTTATGTCTGAGTAAACATGCATAGAATTGTGCTGTAAGTTTGAGATTTGACTACAGCTGAAACTGGGGTGTGAAAGACGTATTTTTGCTTAGTTATTTCCTTTGCTTTGTTATTACATCCTCATTCATTTAGTTATTCATTTGTTAAAATCATTTTTTTGGTTCTTATTTCGTATGCTTTCATTATTCCCATTTGTTTATATTTCCTTTTGGTGGGAAACTCAGCTGCAGTTGCACTCCCTCTAATTTTATTTTCTATCTAATTGACATGACATTTTCAGGTCTCCTGCTATTCCTCCAACACATCAAACCTACCAAATCTTACACAGAGAGGAAAAATGGGATACAAGGGTACACAGAAAGAGTTCACAGAGATCAGAGTAAGTCACAATTCTCTTTAAAGCCAGTATAGCAGAGAGCTCCACCAGCATACTCACACAGGATCCTGAAATAAGCTAGAATTTTCCCCCATGAGTCCACCCTAGTTGACAATCAGCTGGAGAGAGAAGACAAAAAGGCAGCTGCCACATTTGCATTAGAAAGGAAACAGGCAAGATTCTTAAGAAGGGATGGACAATGTGCAGCCTGTACAATCTCCAGGTTAGTGTTTGTGGCCCTTGGGCCCTACAAGGGTCGAATTTTTTAAAAAATCTATTTGCCCCAAATAGCTTCTAGACAATGCGGAAGTATATGGGGAAGGGGCCTTCTTGGGACCCTTTCAGGTCAGTGTGAAGCCTCTTTTTTTTAAAAAAGGAAGTGAACAGTCACTTCCTGATGTAAAAAAATGGCCTCCGGGGGAGAAAAGTGTGGCAAAAATATCCCACGTGGTCCCTAGGGGACATTTGGAGTAAAAAGTTGAATTTTCTTTGCAGGAGGATGTGGCCCTCTGGAGAGGGATTTTACAATTCAGGTGTCCACATCTGGTCTTAAGCATGATAAAAATGGGGATCATGGGAACTACGAAAGAAACTTGACCAGTAGCTTCCTGGTATATGTGTGGCCAATCAGTGGCTGTACTTGACGCTGTAAACAGGTGCCAACTGACCTGTAAGCCAGGCTGTTGTGCAACTGGGTGAACAGGGAACTACTTGAGTAATGGGGTATTGGACATCTCTTTACACAAGGTTGTAAAACACGCAGCCTGTGGTGCATTCAGGAGTTGTGCTAGAATACTGTTTCAGTGGGATCATAGCTTTTGTATTTGCTATCAGCAGAGGGGGGGGGGGGAATACCTGTAGAGTTCCAGAGAGTAGAAGAAGTAGGATTAAATAGGAACCAAGTAAAAATATCTTTAAATAGCTTTTTAAAAAATCACACCCTTCCACACTCTGCACCTTTCCACAGGTAGTGTTTTCGTGGGAACAAATTTTTTAGCATGCTTGAAAGGTTATACTGTGACAGAGTGTTGTCCCATGGATATTCCATGAGGTGTGCTGGCCATGAACATTGTCAGTTTTTCCCTTTATTCATTTTCTCCCCACACTACCTTGCAAGCTTCATCTGATCTAGGTGAAAACAAATGGCTAGAAAATATGAACAAATGAGTAACAAATGAGTATAGGACATTCATAACTCATCCGTGACTTTAGCATTCATTTCTTTACTAGTAACAATTGAAATGAATGGATCCCATTTGTTTCCATATTTCATTTGTTACACTACAAATGCACATTCTTACTGGGTTTGATGCAGAACTCCATAGTCATAAAGCCTTACTTTCTGCTTCCAGCTCAGTGGAGAAGATATCTACATTTTCTACTTTGATCTGATATACACCAGCATCTTCTGGCTGCAGATCATTGATGGTGAAATTGTACTTTTTGCCAACCTGCCGCAAGCAATGCTTTATATTGTCACTGTCAAATCCAAAATTGATCATCTCTCCGTCCTGAAAGGTAGCAGGAGACACAAGATAATGGGTCATCATAAAGAAACAATATGGATCATCCTACATGCTGTAAGTAAAACATGCTGTGAAGCAGACTATGAAGTTTGGATGATCACACTTTAGCTTAATATGAATGCGCTTTGTGGCCCTGTATGCATATGTTTTATGCTTCTTTTTACATACAACTATAGTTTCCTGGTATGTCCCAGCTAGGAAGCTATAGCTAATGGCTTCCAAACAAAAAAGGATATGAACCTATGGTTTAAAGTTGCTTTAGTAATCTGTCTTCTTTGGATGCTGTTAATCAGGTTTTCCTGGTTTGAAAACAATGGGAAATTATAGTTAAGTGAAGACATTCTGGCTTGTTCACTCACTTTTACTAAAGAGAGAGCAAAGCAGCTACACAGTTCATAGCCAAAATCACATCCTGAATGAAGGTACTCAAACCAGCCAAGTCATTTTGACACATGAGGTCAAAACTCACACAAACACCTCTCTTGATTTCTGATAATAAAAAAAATATAATAGTAACATATTAAGTAACTAATAATCTGCAACCATTTCATGAAAAACAAAGTTTGTTACATGAGATCTCACCTTGCTTAATAGTAGACCCAGCCCTGGTTCTATTCTTCCTCCAGATTTGGCCCTATTGAGTCAACCAATATGTCTATCATTTTCCTGTTGTGTTCTTTATACACTTAGTTCTAGCTCAGAAGCCCAACTGTCTGATTTAGTAAGGTACAGTGAATTGGCTTCACCAGCTATTATTATTTCTTACCTTGTACAGATAAATTCTGCTCTCTGGATTTTTCAGTTCCATCTCTACATCAAATGAAGCACTTGCTCGCTCTTGATTGATTCTGACATGTCTAAGGTTTGCAATGTTGTGCACATACTGCAAAGGACAAGGAGAAGTTGCAAGCATATGTACATACTATGAGATCTCCAGAACCATTTCACTGTTTGGTTACAACAAACTGTTCTGAGGATAACTGTATCATTACTGCAAAAGCAACAAAGAAATATGACTCCTTTTTATGCTTTCTGGGTAACATCATTCTTTCTAAGAAGGAAGGATTAGATTTAGACATAGTCATATTTGAAGGGAAGTGAATCAGTAGGATTTTAGTTAGAATCATAGAATTGGAAGAGACCCCAGGGACCATCCAGTCCAACTCCCTGCTATGAAGGAACACGGATCAAAGCATTCCCAACAGATGACCATCCAGCCTCTGCTTAAAAACCTCCAAAGAAGGAGACTCCACCACATTCTGAGGCAGCACATTCCGCTGAAAGTTCTTCCTGAGGTTCAAGTAGAATCTCCTTTCCTGCAGCTTAAAACCATTGTTCCTTGTCTTAGTCTCTGGAGCAGCAGAAAACAAGCCCACTCCCTCCTCGACATGACATCCCTTCAAATATTTAAACATGGCTACCATGTCCCCTCTTAACCTTCTCTTCTGCAGACTAAACATACCCAGCTCCCTAAGCTGTTCCTCATAGGGCATGGCTTCCAGACCCTTCACCATTTTGGTCACCCTCCTCTGGACACGTTCCAGCTTGTCAATATCCTTCTTGAAATGATGTGCTCAGAACTGGATACAGTATTCCAGGTGAAGTCTAACCTCATCTTAGTTAGTCAAGAGTAGACTAACCTTTTCCACTGATTTCAATGGCTCTACTCTAAGTGTGAATAACAGTGCAATCTTAACTGGCCAAGATGGCCTAGCTTAGCACACAGTGGGATCACTAAATCTAAACCCCTTCCAGCCTTGTGATTCTGAAAATTTCTTAGGATCACCCTGACCCTGGCCTAACTTTGTGCTGCTACTGAACTGGCACTGTGACTGTGTCTCTAACATGCAGGTGGTTTGGATCCGGCATAAATTAACTGCTTTCCTTTCTCATCCTTTTTCCACCTCACCTTCTTCTTGGTTCTTCTGCCAGATTATTCTAGTGGGAGGGCACCGAGATCAGTCAGCAGAAGAGTGTTCTGCTGGCAGAAGGGAGTTTCTGCTTGCCTAAAAGGATTGTGCCTAATCCCAATACTATGGCCAGAACATCTTTGAGAAGATCACACTGCCCCAACCCAATGTGCTGCAAAGAATGAATACAAACCCTGGGGCAGTGTTTCTTTTTATGGATACCATTATAATTGCTAGAATATTGAAAAAAAATTCAAATTTCACAAGAGTATTTTAACAACTCAGTATATTGAGAAAAGCCTCATGCCATACCTTGTCCACATTTGCAATACAAATATGGAACAGGCTGAGAATTTGCCTGCCCAGACTTCAGTATCAAATGAATGGCTTTACCTGTGCCTGCTTGTCTTCCCTCTCCTTCTTCATCTCTTGAAGTTTCCTTAGCATCCCCCGGAAGTCAACAATGCCATACTTTAAGCAGATTTTCTCATAATCTTTCCTGTCTGCATTCAGCAGTAACTGCCAGACCTGTTCCATATCAATTTCCTTCTTTGGAGCAGCTGCAGGTGTTCTGAGGATTAGCCCAAGAACAGAAATCCAAATTGTTTGTGAGTGGGAGAAGAAGCTTTCCCTACTATAATTGTCCTTTGGGAGGTGCGAGTTGCATTTCACTCCAGTGCCTTTTTGAAATTTCATGCAAATTCATCAGCACTAGGACTCCAGTTTATCAAAAATAACAACATGACAGTACGTAATATTTAAATTGCCCAAAGCATCCATTGTTTTGAATAATACAATACATTTCAAGTGATTCTGCAATAGCAGAACTGCATTCAGTAGGTAGAAATTTTAATTCTAAAATGTTTGCCTTAATTTGCGGTTAGCCACCTTGTATTCCATCTCAAGAGAAAGGCAAGACATAAATTACATTTAAAAAAAGACATTATTTGGAGAGGTGATGGGTTTTCTGCTATTCGGAACCATTTGAACAGTGATTTAATGTTTATACAAATTTTATAACATTATACAATATTCTAGAGGCTATAACTATGATAACATGGGTTTCTTCTGTGTGTACAGAATCAAATCAAGGAAAGGAGCTTAAAAATCAGAGAGAAAAGTTACAAAGGAGTTGCAAAAGAGAATCACATATACAAGGAATCATACTGTTGATTCTGTCTCTGTTAAGAGACAGCTTGCTATCAGAATCAAGAGAGATGTTAATAACAGAATTTCATTTCAAATTTCTGTGGAATATCCCTCTATGTGGGCTATGATGGCCTCTGCAAGAGGAGACTGCACTTCAGTATGTCATATCTACTTTTATTGCCAGCACAAAGTAATGACAGAATTTTTTTTTAATGAAACATTCCTGAAAGCACTCACCGCTTCTTTAATACTTTTTTGAAGTCCTCAATTTCCTTCTTCAGGTCTGTAAGGAATTTGAAACATTGGTGTCTTGTGAAAATGAGGTTTACCTAACTCAGAACTTAATAAAACTCTTTATCAACAGCTGGAGATGGAGCTTTGATTTTTTTTGCACGCAAGAATCATGTTGCTATTGGTTGAATTTTCATTATGTAGCAGGAAAACTTACCTCTCTGTGGTGCAGCTGGAATGTTCTTTGCTTTCTTCTTGAAGCCAACTAATCAGTTATGTGAAGAGAAAGATTGCAAGGAGGAGAGAAAGCAAGAGGGAGAGAGAATTCTTTAATTAGCAACATAGTTGTAGGAATGCCTTCTCTAAGCACTAACAGTTGCTACAATTTTGAAGTTGAGTGTATTCAATCCCCACAGAATTTGAAAGGATTAACCGTATAGTTCATGTTTACACTGACTTCAGTGAGATAGTTACATGTCACTTTCTAGTAGGCCTGCTGGGAAACTTTTTTTTTTAAGTATTGTCCATATGTTTCATAAACAACACATTTAAAACAAACTAAGTATTAAGAATTGAAAATTACAGTTGGCCCTCCACCTTCACTAGTGTTGAGGCACAGGACCCACACAAAAGTGGAAAAATCACAAATATCAAAATGTGTGTCTGTCTGTGGAAGGGGGCTGAGGCACAGTGGAGAAAATGTTCACCATTCTACCCACGATCCAAACCCAATCAGGGAAAGGAAAGGGAAGGGGGTGGCGGCATGGTGGTCCTATGCTTTCTCTCTCACTCCCATCTCATTTCTTGGGTGTGGGGCGGCATTGGGAGATGGTTTGTGGTGCTGAGAAATCAGGCTGCAAGTTATCCTTAGCCGGCCAGGCAGCTGCTGGTGGAGGAGGTGGACCAAAGATTGGTTTTTAAAGAGCTATGTGACCTGATTGGAGCCACTGAGAGGGAAGGTTCCCTTGGAAAAGAAGTACCTGAGGTGGGGGTGCAGGGGTTGAAGAAACTTGCAAATAATCAAATCCATGAAAGTGAAACTCACAAATATGGAGGGCAGACAGTACAGTTTTAGGGAAAGGCTTAATAAACAGCATTAGACAGTAGAAACTAATTTTCACTGAATTTTTGATGCTCAGATCCTGGGCTGCACTGACCACACCACTGCTCTCACAGACCTTCTGTATGTGATCCTGGATTGATTTGGTTTCTCCATTTTTTGTTCTCTTCAACCATAGATGCACTTTCCTGAGTTTTTGTCTAACTGAAACAGGGCACCTATCCTCAAAATAGGTTCAGCACATTGGATAGCTCTGTCAGGGTTCAGGTTAAAACCTAGAGAGAATTCATGGCTCTGCTGACATAGATGCCACCAGCTGCCATTGAGTCTATTCCTTAGCTAGAATCCATCCCCTAATTATTATTTTAATTATTCAAATACAACAGTGTTGTCCAACTGAGATTGAAATTTTTTTAAAAAAATGTTCAGTTCCATGTAAGTGATTAATAGGACTATTCTAGCCATTCTCACACAGAGGTCATTCTCACCGCTCTGCCTTGTAAATGTGCTTAGGAGTGCAACCTAAGTAATCTATGCTGAAAAATTATTGCTTTGGCTCCTAGCATTATGCTAATTGACCTAACTTACCCTGTATGATCTTGAGACCAGCAGAGCATGTGGCTTCCCCATAATCATTCACAGCTGTAAACCGGTATACATCCGCATCATCCGAGGTGATTTTGTTTATCTTTAAAAATAAAATAACAAAATAGGGATGAGGTAAGATGAAACTATTATTGTGGCCTGGACAGATACAATATGCAAGTAGCTCTAATGTTCCGTATAAGGGTGGACAGGCTTTTAATGGTATCCTATTCTGTTGATGTACACCTTCTGTCTTCTAATAGATTGTAAATAGTTTTAATCCTCTAAGTAGTTTAACTCTGCTTTAAAAATAAGTTTTATATGTGTTATTGAAATGTCTGTATATTGGTTTTGTTTTCATCTTTGTATGCCACCTTGAGTCCCAATATGAGGGGGAAAGAGGGATATAAGTGTAGATACCCCCACCACCATCACCACCACTTCTGCTTATACTCACCTTCTCCAGTTGGGTATCATTTAGGTTTTTGTGGGACAATGCATAATGCCCAAATCAAGGTAAGAAATTTCACATAATATGCAAAGCAGTTTAATCATGTCTTCCTATGGCTAGTCTCGCATGTCCCAAATGTCAAAAACTTATCTTGTAGCAGTGACCTATCCTGGACTCTGAGATGAAAGGACCAGTGGCATAGAAATAAAGAGGCCCTGGGCTGAAGCCTCATACTGAGACCCAGCTGAAAAAACAATCCCTCTTTGGACCTGACATCCCTGATTCTGGACAGTAGACTGGTCCCTTCAAGACCAGTTTGATTGAATGAGTAACATTTTGATCATGAGAGCTCATGAAGATGCAACACGAGGTCTAGGCCAGAGGGTTGCCCCCTTAAGACTCTACATTCCTTATGAGGAGAGGTGGAGTCTCAAACACACAGTGGTACCCAGGAATTTTATGGCTCAGTTGAAAGCCTTGTGATCCTGACAAAAGTTTTCAAATGAGAAATTTTGGACCAAATTGCATGGGGGTGGTTGCTGATTGCAAAAGAGATGTCAAAAGTGCCTTCTGTCTGTCATGCTTTGGGAATGCGGGAACGTTTTGAGAGCGGGAGGCAAAATTCATTGGCATTCCCCTTCACTTTTTTATTCCACTGTTGCTCACCATTTTTATTTCCCCAGAATGGCTTAGAATAGGCTACATCTTGATATGATCAAGAGACCCTTTTAGCTGATTTAGTTGATTAAAATGTTGTTGTTTTAATTATAAATGTTAAAGTTAATTATAAATGCCAGATTTATAACTCTGTATAGTTATTCTTCTTTCTATTTGTACAATTTAATAATTTTACATAGCCTTTATTTCTTATAATGGTTGAAATCCTATATTAAGAAGAAACAGTTTAATGCTACACCTGTGCAGCTCTGTGTCTATCTCCACATAGTATTTTGCAGGGTGAGGCACTATGACTTTCTTCTAACCCTTTGTGCTCCATCCACCTGCACTCCACAGTTCCAAAGCCTTGATAGGGCTGATGCTGCTTCTGCTACTTAAGGTTGTGGAAGAGAAGAAGCAGGGAGGCAAATCAGACAATGAAGGATCAGCTTGTCTCAGCTCAGAGGGAGAAAGAAATGGGGTGCACTCACAGATGAAGTACACCCTCCAACCCCTTCCTCTTGGAGCAGCAGCATCGGAACTGCCTCCCCTTTCCTTCCCATCTCACAGGTAAGTAGCAGCTGTGGCACCTCATGGGACTTGACTGCTGTGGAGGATGGGGGGACTTTGGATATTGTGCAAAGAGCTACAGAATGGTACCCTGCTCTCTCTCCAAAAAGAAACACACAAAAGCATAAGCCACGCTTAGATGCACTGGGAATGGAAAGAGTATACAAAAATATTCAGAAAATGTTTTTAAAACTGTGTTTTTCAAGTCAAGAAAAAAGAAGACTCCCATACTAACTCCCGTACTAACAAGGAAATTCTGTGTAGTGTGCAAAATTTTTTGCCTTTTTCTGTGCAAAACAACCACCTACGAATATTGTGCAGAGTAAGTTCTGAATTGTGAATGGATTTTACTACTTGTGTATTTTTCCAAGTCTTTCCTGTGGTTGTTAGAAAGTTGCTAAAATTACTTATTGCTTCCTTTGATAAGAAAATTAGTGACAAATTATATTCCTAATATGCACACATGCCACCAACCCAATTCCAACCAGCATTTCCAATAACTTATAACTTTGTCTTTCATGTTCAGTATTGCAACACAAATAAACAAATGCTATCTGAACAAACAGCCCATAAAAATGTTCTTTTTCTGGGGAAAAGATTTCCAACTCCTAAATATTTTACCGACTGAATATTCAGCTGTGTGATTATATTCATAATTATGTTGCACTTCATCCTTACCTGCAGGGTAAATTCATTTGCTCCAGGGACGAAGGTTATCTGGTATTTCTGAGGATCACTCATTTTCCCACTACTGCGTGTCCACAGCATCTCTGGTTTTGGTTCACCCTTGATCTTAGCTCTGAAAATGGCATTTTTACCTTGGAAAAAAATATCATTATTTTTTAGCGGGAAGGAGAAACCTATAATAAAAATTGGTACTGAGTAACAGAATTCCCCTTTAGAACAGTTGCCATGGGTTCTGAATTCCCTTCTGCATATTAATAATAAATACAATCTTCAAAGTGCAGCCTTTGAGAAAGTTTGTGGAACAAAGTACAAAACTGGTAATAGCATGTCAAGCTTTCATTATTAACACTTGAGAGGATCCCGCCACAGCTCCTTAAAGCATGTGGGAGAGGAAGTACATAGTAAAGGCAAGGGTGTAATAGGGGAGACAGATGTAATTTGAACTGATTATGTGACTAGCATTTGCTAACCGGTGATGGAACATTTTTATTTTATAGTTATGAGAGGCTTGTGACTGGAGTTTTTATAAATGGCTTTATAAAATAAACTACTGAAATGAATGGTTCTCTCAACTACCTCATGATCAGAAACAAAGAATAAAGGTAATGAGTTTATAGGAAAGCCTCACCTTCTGCTAATGTTAAGGTAATTGGTTTCCTCTCAAAGTCTGGGACGCTGCACCCTTTAGGAATATCTTCCACAAATTGTGTGATGGTCACACCAGGGACAGCAGATTTCCTCGTTTTCACTGGGAAAAAAAATCCATTAACTCAAACTAAAATTACAGCTCAGATCATTCCCACAAGGCTGTCATATTTGTTAGATTTTAGAGGTCCCAAATGCCCATAAAAAGTTTTAGCTCTGAACGCCATCAAAATACAGTATGCTGAATCTTTTTACATTGTGATAAAAGCCCATTATTTTCCTATTTTATTAATTGGCCACCTTATGGGTGTAGGTCTCCAGAAAAAGTGTGTTGATCACATGGTAAATGATCTGTTACAGTCCCGCAGCCAAGATTTGGCTGTTATCTTGTATCAGTGGTTTGACAATGCAGCTGTGTCTTCTGCTCCCTAGTCACTGTTTCCCCCCAGTTCTTTCTACCTTGTGATCCATCTCTCCCTAACCCCACCCCAGCACCCATCCTGCTCTGCCCTTAGGCCCAGCTTTACCTAAACTGAAACAGCCTTCTACTTAGTAGTAAATAATGGTAACTATGACATTATATTGGGAATATTTGTTAACATTCCATTGTGTTATAGACATTCTTACAGTGGTTAGAAGGGCACTTTTAAGAAGAAATAACCTTTTCCCCAACCATTTCTTATTTAATTCATATAACTTTATGGGAAGAAGATTGTAGTGCCTCAGCATCCAATAGGAAATTCTTTTAGACACTGTAAGAAGCATGTATCCAGGCCTTTGGATCTTCAAAGCCAACAGTGAACTTTAGGGAGCTTCCAGGGAACAGGAGATATGGCTGTATGTTCAAGCACAATTTCTTATCTGGCCATCTCAATTCAAGAAGGATATCGACAAGCTGGAGTATGTCCAGAGGAGGGTGACCAAAATGGTGAAGGGTCTGGAAGCCATGCCCTATGAGGAATGGCTTAGAGAGCTGGGTATGTTTAGTCTGCAGAAGAGAAGGTTAAGAGGGGACATGGTAACCATGTTTAAATATTTGAAGGGACATCATGTCGAGGAGGGAGTGGGCTTGTTTTCTGCTGCTCCAGAGACTAGGACAAGGAGCAATGGATTTAAGCTGCAGGAAAGGAGATTCTACTTGAACCTCAGGAAGAACTTCCTGATGGTCAGAGCTATCTGGCAGTAGAATATGCTGCCTCAGAGTGTGGTGGAGTCTCTTTCTTTGGACGTTTTTAAGCAGAGACTGGATGGCCATCTGTTGGGAGTGCTTTGATGTGTATTCCTGCATAGCAGAGGGTTGGACTGGATAGCCCCTTGGGTCTCTTCCAACTCTACGATTCTATGATTATCTGTATTAGTTCAAGTTCTGCAATGCTAAAGTAAGTTAACTGATTTCCAAATTAAATGTCACATGACTCAGGGTAACCTCAAGGTTTGCAGGTTTTGAACATAATATAACCTATTTTGCATGTGGACACAACCATGGTTTGTTCAGAAATCATTTTTGTGCAAAAAAAATTGTGGAAAAAACCTTTGTGCAATTTTTGCAAAATAAAGTCTTTAAATAAGAAAAGTCATAATCAACAACAGCAGAAGCATAAAATCTTTCCTAACTGTGGCCAGCTGGGACTCTTTTTTTATGTGTGTAGGAAGAAAAGAAGCAAAAAATCTATACCCCTACATTCTGACTGGAAAAGAATATTTATTTATTTATTTATTTATTTATTTATTTATTTATTTATATCCCACCTTTGTACAATTTTTAAGAACTCTTAGTACAAACATTGTAACAGAATCAATCTAAACTTCTATTTAAGAAACACAAGTTAAAAACAGCATTAAAAAGATATGTAAAACATATAAAAAAAGCCCCTATACCTCACCATTAAGAGCTCTATGAAAGTCACAATTGGATAAAAGACAAAATGAATGGAGCAGCTGGAGGAGGAGAAGGAGGGTGGACCAAGAACACATAGATGTCAAAAGAGTACCAAAAATTATCTTGGCAAGTCTTTTGCTGGTTCTCACTGAGAATCATTTTAAAATGTCCCCACAGCCAGAAGTGAATATTGCCCATGGGAATTAATGGAGGAATCCAAAGTTTAATATAGTTGAGACCTCTCCTCCCAAAACCCAAAGAGAGAAGAGAGAAATTAAGAATATTCTCCTTAACTGAGCATGCTTAGAAAACATAGATTGACGAACAACTAATGGAGTGTGGGGAAAGAAAAACAGATGGAAGGGATGGCAGGGACTGTCTAAGATCATGGATAGAAGGCACTCCACAACTTGTTGGAGGGCCTTGCTTGTCTTAACTAAATCTCATCTGAGGTTTCTATCTGTCCATGTTTACAATACCTGGAAGAAAGCCACCTAGATGCTATGGAGTAAATAGGACTGAACTGTCAAGTGGACAGGCTTTGGAGCTGTGTCGTTATTTTGTACTATCAGTTCCTTGGATTTTTACAACTTTGGTCTCAAGGGAAAAAAGTATTTGCTGAGCACTTAAGAAATGGTAGCAGAAAAAAACACAAAACCTAGCCAATTTAGCATCTTCCTTTCAGGGGCCAAATGAGTCCCTCTACACACATGCACACACACACACACAGAAGCAGTGTTGAGTAGAAATATTAATCCCTTCCTAATACTGAGCATTTGGGTTCCCAGTTGAGGGCTTTGCCTTCCATTTGTTTGCCAATCTTACCTCCCCTCCGGCCAGACATGGTTCTTCTGTCAACAGCTGCAAATCAGAGTGAAGAAATTCTCCTGCATATAAAAATATAGCGTCGATGTAAAATATTAATTATTAAAAATTAGAAGATATTTCTCTGAAACAATCCAGTAGGCTGCTGTCGGTCTGACAGTGGGCCACAGAGCAAGCTATGCCAACCTGTTGCTTCTGGGATGTGCTGGATTTAAAAACCCCACGGACAATATCCAGTACTGCTCACTGGAGATAACAGGCTTTGTAGGCCAAAATGTCTTGAGGGAGCCAGGTTGAGGAACTCTGTTTTAGACACATGCATATTCCCAGCATGACTCCCCCTAAAAGTGCCCAGAAAATTCAAAGATCCTAAGACTGCAATCCTAAGGTCACTAGTGTGGAAATACCCTTCAATTTTAAAATTGGTCACAATTTTAGAGACAGGAATGATTCTAACATTTATACCAGGAGGAGGATATCTGTGCCCCATGAATCACAAATGGTGGTCCTCAAGACTGTTTTGAGGTCTACAAGTTCCTCCAGCACCTCCTCAAATTTTTGAGGGAAAAAAATTAAATTACTTGTGAACTTCTAATTTTTCTAAAATATGCTAAGCATCTGGGCAAGTGTCAACTTCTGTTCCACTTCCTGGTTAAATAAAGGACTTTCTTGAGATAAAACAATGAGGTCTATGGCAAAATTGTCCCTCCTACCACAAACATCTCCTAGGAGGAATAGAATGTTTTTAAAAGTGGGAAAATACTTTTGCGGAAACACTAATGTGGCCTTCCAAAACCTTCCCACACACCTGGCAGTTGTCCACCCAATTTATATGGTGTTTTTGAATGCCTCAGTTTTTCATGCACATTTTCTTGTTATGGTCCTTACACATACCCTGAAAAAGAAGTCAGATTTACTGTTCCCCTACATTGCAGATGTTTGGTGAGGCTCAGTGGAAGCTGCTGAAGACCACCTAGTCAGCCTCTGACAGAGACAAGATTCAAACTGATTTACAGCTCTTTCTCTTAGCCACTATATCACATCAGCTTTCCAGCTGCTCCATGCTTATTTTAAGTCCTATTTAGGACCAGGCAGTTCAAATCACATTGCTATTATAGTCCTCCAATGAATTGACACTTAGTGAAATACTCTGAACAAATACATGTATAACCCTCTCATGAAGAGACTGGATTTATATTATTCCTTTGACTGATGCACAATTAAATTCTTTGAAACAACGGGAGACAATATTTTAATATTTTGCGAGATTCCAGGTCGATTTTAGTATAGAATATGGTTGTATTCAGGGAATGATTGCACTAGGTGGTGCTAGAGAGACAGCTCAGAATCAGTTTCCAGAGAAAAACAACAAAGAGACCTGTGGCACCTCAAAGACAAACAATACTATAACAAATGTATAGTAGAATGAACTTTCACAGACTATAGCCCAACTCATTAGATAAATTAATTGATACCCAGAATTTCTTGTACGTACACATTACACAGTGTTGGAGTGTGGGATAGGAGATCAGGGACAAATTAAATGCAGGAACAATTGTACTAACAGCAACGACTATACTGATATTGTTTAGTATTTGTTCACTAAATGCTAAAAAATACAAACATCCTTGCAATGGGTAAGCTAATTTGACCTCTGTTTATATTTGTTTGCTTGTTCTATTTCCTGCAACAGGTTAACATTCTCTTGGAAGTTTCAAATTAAAAAAATGCTACTGGTTTGTTCTGGCAAAAGTGAAATACAAAACCACAGAACATGACAGTTATGCCAAAGTTGAAATATACCTTCTTTGCTGGCATATAAGATGCACCTGTGTATAACACACACCCCATTTATACACTGGCAAATACTATTTGCTGGCATATAAGACACACCGGCGTATAAGATTCACCCCATTTTAAAACAGTATTTTTTGGGGGGTGGGGAATGAGTCTTATATGCCAGCAAATACAGTATTTTAGGTAAGTACAGTGACCATCTATGATACAATGTTAATACTGACACTAGATTGCACTGCGTTCTTCACACAATACCAAATATCTTTCCTAGTCAGTCACCAACACCTTAGATCTCTATCAATCTATATATATATATATCCATCATGCAATAACTTGATCAATAGATAGAGTATATATATGTGAATTTAACACTTTTACTCCAAGATGCATCACTCTACATTTATTTATGAACTGCATTCACATAGTTGAAGGCTTTCACAGCTGGAATCCATAGGTTGTTCTGGATTTTCCAGGCTTTGAGGCCATGTTCTATTAGTATTTTCTCCCGACGTTTCGCCTGCATCTGTGACTGGCATCTTCAGAGGATCGTCAGGAGAAAATACTAATAGAACAAGGTCTCAAAGCCCAGAAAACCCACAACAACCTATGCATTCATACAGTTTGGAGAAATGGTTTTTGAGTTCTTCAAAATCCCCTATTGTTTTTATCACCCTAAATGCTTTGATGTCAACAATGGTCCCTATGCAGAAATTTGAGGTACCCTGATTCTAATATGTTTCCATTGTGAGAACAGTCAATGGTTCATACTATTTGCTTTCTGTTCATTAACCAGTTACTGATCCATGAAAGTGTGAAAAATTAGTCCTGGATGCAGTTGGTTTCTTGTCAAACAAATATACGTGTTTGATAAGAAAACCTGTTCTGCTATCCCATGACTACTGAATTTGTTCAAGAGCCTTGGTTAAAGAACTTTATCAAACCATTTGGGAAGTCTAAGTAATCAGAGTCTTCCAGACCACTATTGTATACATGCTTGTCTCAACCAATTGTAAAAGGTTAATGGGGCAGGTTTGTCATTTGCAAAATCCAGCACTTTTCTCCAACAAGACAACCTTTGGTACTACGGATAATTTTGCCTTCAGTAACATTTCTCCCCAATTCACTTAGAATATATGTTAAGCTAACTGTAATTTCATGCATTCCTCTTTGATCATAGAATCATAGAGTTGGAAATATCACAAGGGTCATTGAATTCAACTCCCTGGTATGCAGGAATACACCATCAAATCCCTGTTTCAAAACTGGTAATAACATTTATTTTCCCCCTACTGGGCTGGGAGAGCCATCATGGTATAGTGGTTTGAGTGTTGGACTAAGACATTGGAAAACCAGGGTCTGAATTCCTGCTTGGCCATGGAAACCTATTGAGTGATCTTAGGCATGTCACATTTTCTCAACCTGAGAGGGAGGCAATAGCAACAAATTTTGGAAAAAAACCTGAAAAGGTTATCTTTGTTGTTAACTGTCATCAAGTTGATTTCAACTTATGACCACCTTATGGATGAGAGATCTCCAAGCCACTCTTATCATCAGTTGCCCTGCTCAGGTCTTGCAGATTCAGGGACATCCATCTGTAATGTGGTCATCCTCTTTTTCTACTGCCTTACCAAGAATTATTGTATTTTCTAGTGAATCATGTCTTCTTACGATAGGACAGCCTCAGTTTAGTAACCTTGGTTTCTCGAGAGATTTCAGGCTTGATTTGCTCTGGGACCCATTCATTTGTCCTATTAGCAGTCCAGGGTATCTATAGAACTCTACCAGCACCACAGTTCGAATGAGTTGAGTTTCTTCCTATCAGCTTTCTTCACTGTTCCGCTTTTACCAACATATATAGAAACTGGAAATATGATGGGATGGACAATCCTAACTTTAGTATTCAATGATATATCTTTCTACTTCAGTATCTTGTCCTGTTCCTTTATAGCTATCCTTCCAGGTCCTAGTTTTCTTCTGATAGCTTAGGGTTGCCATAAGTATGAAATGACTTTAAGGCACATAACAACAATAGTCTTGAGTATGAATGCTGTTTTTAAGTAAAAGTTAGTTTGGGGAAGGGGTCAGAAGATTAACAATTTCATGTTTGAGTTCTTCAAGAACGCTCAGATGCAGATGATTTAGCCCTGATTTGTTAATTTTTAATTTGTCCATATTTCTAGGGATGGGCCAACCAAATCGTTGAATCCTGGGCAAGGATTCGAGATTTGCGCATCCAAATCCCTGTGCCAAAATAACAAAACCGAATCTTTTCAATCCACCAACCAAATAGTTTGTTGGAGACCGGGACGCCTGAAAACCTGGGGGACCAGGCACACAATGGGGAGATGGCAAGTAGGGGAGTTTTTCCCTTACAGTAATAATGGCCTTTGCTAACAATTTCACAAATTACATCTGGGGTTGTATTCTAACATATATAAATTGAACATTTAATATCTAAGTTCAGCACTTGACTGGAAGGTACAGGCTTGAGATTTCAAGCACAGCTGAAAGATTCCTTTGCATAGCTCCCTTGCAAAGCTTTTTCAGACACAATTCTGGGGTTTGGAGTTTTACAAAGTGTCACGGCCTTCTCTGCCGAAGTCTGCTGGTGCATCGTCAAACTACAAACCCCAGGATGCCACAAGGAGCTATGCAAAGAAAAGTCAGTTTTGACCTGGGTTATCTCTCTATTTTAGTACGTGGCCCTGTTTACATAGACAGGAAAATGTGGCATTAATCCACATATTCCTGCCTGTGTAGGAAGGGCCTTCATGTCATTTTCAATCTTGGGAAATCCTGAGGCAAAACTATGACAATTGTCCTGGCCAGATTTTTTCAGAGGGAGGTTTGCCTTTGCCTAGGCTTTTGCTACAGCTGAGAGAGTGTGTCTTGCCCACGATTATCCTTCCTTGCTTTTTAAACTCTTTTTAAAAAAAGTATTCAAAAGATTCGAGATTCGTGAGATTCATGGATTCCCAGAACCTTTCAGGGATTCAGATCCGGAAAATTCTGGATTCATCCTATCCCTAAATATTTCATCTCTTGACCCTTCCTTTGGTCTCAGTTATTATTATTCTCGTTCTAAAAATGTCTCTGACCCACATCCCCCACAGTGAAGTCAGATGCAAATTTTCTGCTTTACTTGTTTGCAATCTCCTTATCCTACACTTTTCACTTCCTTGTCATCTAATGGCCCAAGTGCCTCTCTAACTGGATCCCTATTTTTGATGTACTGAAAGAGCATTTTTAACATTTTTATTGTATCTTTCACATTTTATTTGCTTTTCATTTGCCAAAATCTGTATTCCTCTTTACTCTCCTAGTTTGGGAAAGACTATCATTTTCTGAAGGCAATCTTCTTGCCTCTAAAAGATTCCCTGACTCTGCTTGTTTACCATGTTGAACTTTGGAAACGTTGTACTTATATATAAATGGAGCTTGATAGAACTGTGATCACTCTTTCTAGTAAGTCCCAAAACAAGTATGTCTCACACCAGATCCAGATTGCTACTTAGAATTAAGTCCAGAGTCCATTCTCCTCTGATTAGGGTGAAGAGTCATCTCTTTCCAACCTTCAGGGCACACTTATTTAGAGAATTTAATTTATCCATTTTGCCTGTTTGTTGTGACTCTGACATCTACATAATTACGTACATGCATTGTCTTATCCTTGATGAGAAAGAGTGGCTTGACACATCAAGATATCCCAGTGAAAAAGTGGTCAGTCACCACAAGTTTTTTCAAATTCTTTGCAAAAATGCAATTTTTTAAAATGACTATTTTGAACATTAAACAACATTTCGGTTCAGGAATCAGTGATCTGTACATAACCCACACACACACACTGTTTTATGTGCAGAAACATTTGTTACAATTATTTCTCACATAAACAACTTTTCTGCACAACCAAAATTTTCAAAGTTCCGAAGTTTGAAAAATCAATTAAGTATTCCCAAAAATGCATTCTTGCCCAGTAGGGTAAAAAAACTTTTGAAATGTTTAATTCTTGCATATGAGAATGAAATAAGTGAAGATTTACATTCCAGAACCATACTAACAGAAATCACTTAGTATCGTATTCTAAAGGTAAGAAATTAGTGGAGTTGCATGACAAATGTTTGCATAACCTTTGGTTGTCATTCACAAATTAAGTATCACTGGAACAGATTTGTAAATTCTATCTCAGGAAGAACTGACAGGTGGTGACATCATTTGAAATAAGCTATGCAGAAAGAAATGAGAAAATATACTCAGGATTGGATATACTTAGTGAAGAAGGACACAAGAGTTACAGCCAGCTCTTCCGACTGGCATGTTTAAAACATTGTCTCCTGATTAAAGGGTGCTTTAAGTTGATTAATTTTATGAACTCACGGCTTAACATTTGCTATTGTTATGTGCTGTCAAGTTGGCTTCAACTTATGAACAAGAGACCCAAATGATCCCCTTATTAACAGAAGAGATGAAGACTGCATTACAGATGGATTGACAAGCTTACTATACTTAACCTAGATGTAAGTTCCAGTGAACAAGTTCTGAAGAGATATGCATAGGTTCAGTTTAACCAACTGACTATTGGCTAAATCTGCATAACACTACATATGAATAAAACAATACTGCTGAAAGAGAAGCATGTCATATGTGTTTTTAGCTGATATGTCTCTAATATTTTATTTAAAAACCAACTGTTCCCCAATTAATTGTGCAGGAACACTTTAGTCAACCAAATGATTTTTGAATGGGTTAATTGAATTGATTAATTGACAGTTGCAATCCCACCTAAAAATCACTGGGACAAACACATACCACCATTTCATTCTGCCCTTCAGAAACGTCTTTTGTCTTTTAAACACTGAGCTAGCCTCATAAATTGATCAATTCATTGAGGCTATATGTCTATTTACAAGGTTTACTTTCTGCTCACCTGTTTAGATGTTCATAAGGTATCATAGCTAGATTGGAAATTCCTGTCAAAGGTTTTCTTTAAAAAAAAAAGGAAAGATATGTGACTAGTCAGAATGTGGGCAAAATTCTCAGGAAGACATTGCATCTCTCCTGTCACAAAGCAATTCTGAGCCTGAATCTTTTGTTATAAAGAACATCTGATATCCTGTGACACTGATCATCCAAGGGGTGGGTGGAGCCACTGAGGCATAAGTAAGGATTGATTTGAAATTGCTAGAATCACTAAGACAGGTCTAGGCTGTGTCCCAATATGTCCCATTAGAGAAACTATGCATCGTTCTCTTGTCAATATGGCTAACAGAAGGAAAAAATGCTACTTTTGAGAATCCTCTTGTGCTAAAGGAATACTTGCCCTTCATCCTTGAGAACAGATGAGAAATATCTCACTGAAGACGTGGATTTTATTCAAACAAGATGCACTGTTCATTACAAGCCTCCTTTAAAAACACAACATTTGTCTTTGGATGGTCTTACTAGTCTAATATAATTCCTGCTCCCATGCTGCATCCATCCATGTGAATGGATTTTAGAGTGTGGATCTTGCAAAAGTTTCATTCTGTCATGCCAGTTGTAAACCAGATTTGATTTCCATCGGATTAAATAATGGTGGAATTAATGGGATAAATAAGTATCCAGTAAATTAAGTGATAAAGTATTTAAAGCCAAATTATGAATTGCCTGTCCTTTTCTTGTTCTGTGATCACTAGGAAAGTACATTACTAGAAATGCTTCATGCACAGCAACTAATAATCTTTCCACAATCATAAAACCATCAACCTGAAATGGAGCCCAACCTTACATTTAGTCAGAAGGGCTTAGATTACTATGTCCAATAGAGCTTACTCCTAGATATGTATGCACAGTTAAGTCCCATTGAATCCAGTATAGCTTGCTTACTTCCAATCAGACATGCATAGCAATACCGTGTTACGACACATCGCTCTGAATAATACAATAAACACACCTAGGAAATTCTATATTTGTGCTAACCAAACCTGACAGTGCCAACACCATGACGGTAAAATCATGCACTCCCTCCAGTCAAGCAAAGCAGGTGGTATCCGTACTTATTTCCAGGGCCAGCCCTATCATTAAGCAGACCGAGACAGCTACCTTAGTCAGCAGGTTTGAAAAGGCAACGAATTAAGAATTCTTTTTAATTATTATATTTTTATTGCCGGAAAAGGGATTTTCTGCCCTCTGTGCCAAAATAACTTTACTGGCTTTGGGTACGAAGCAATTTGACTGGTATAGGGGACCATTTATTATTACATTTCAGGTAGCAAAACATCTTGGAATAGCTCCACTTGATCCTAATCCACAACATGTTTAACCAACAGAACAATTTCCTTAAAGATACACTGTTGGAACTGGCGCTGAACATTTCAACAGGTCTATAAATGGCTACTGGCTGTGGTTAATGGAAGCTTTAGGTTCAGAGGGAGTATTCTTCTGAAAACCAATTGCTCGGAGACACTGGCATAGCTACCACTGGACTGGAAAGGGTACTTTCCGAGGGCACCAAGTTAGGGGGCTACCAGCAGCTGCCTGCTTTCTCCCCATTACCTATTCTGCCCTCCCATACCATTCTTTCTGCCTAATCCAGGAGAGTTAGCCATTTGTTGAGGAGGACAGTGGGCAAGAAAGCAACAAAAAAGTCCCATTTGGAGCTCTAATTATGCTTTTTTCAAAGATACAGTTCAGTGTTTCCATACTTTGCATTCAGGATTCTCTATACTTATTGCACCATAACATACTTGGTTGGCACACAGTCCAACTGGGCTCAGGAGACCATGGGGTATGGTAACGTATGCTAGGTCTCTAGCTGAACTATGAATATCCGGTAAGAAGAGAACTGAGGAAATGTTGTAGGAGGTACCAGGTAAGGACATCTGTGATTCGAAAACTTGTTTTCCAAGCTGTCAGAAATGTGTACCTGCAGATTATTTAAAAAAAAATTCTTTACAGAAAGGGAAACAGATGGAGTAGAAGCCTTGGCTTTCTCTTAATTCTCTGAGCAATCTGAAAGCATGTGTACTCTTTTGTGAATCCTGATCCCAGCAAAGCTTTTATTTTACTGGTGACTTTTGTATATGATAGTGGTTTTAGCTGGTCCAATTTATGATACAGATCTTCAGGGCCAAGTGAAGTTGCAGCTGCCAAAATTTCTCTCTCTCTCTAAAGAGTTATTAAAAAGAAGAGCCTGTGTGTCACAAGCATGCAGTGCCATCATCATTTAACTTCCCTTCATTGACCTGCTCTGGCTGCACCTATTTTCAGGTCAAGGGAAAGTGATTGCACTTCTTGCCCCTGGGCACTAAGTTATGACCCTCCGGAGGGTTAATGCCAGGGAGTATGCTTGCCTTCAAGCCCTGCTGATTGGTTCCCCAGAAGCATCTTGCAAGAAAGTGTACGCTGTGCTAAAGGGAAACTTAGACCATCTTCTATAGCTCCAGCAGAGTTGGCAACAATATAGAAAAGCCAACATAAACATAAAGGAACTATCTTATTGTTCAAACTTTGCATCTGAAATGACAGATTAATATGCAATGATTGTGTCAAGGAGAAAGAATAACCAGAGGCTTTTAGAGGAAATGGGGTTTTTAAAAATCAGATATTGGCATTAATCTGTGAATTGCCCATTAGTTATTGAAAGCCCCCCTCTCCCCGAGCCAAGAAGATAACTATTCTTTTGTCTTTTGATTGTAATGCATCTAAGTTCATGTGTCTGACCATAATAAAAACTGCTATTCCTTTAAGAAAGATCAATACAATAATATCAGCTGACATATAACACAGTATGCACCAGTTTTTCCAAGGAAATACAATAAGCAACATCTTTTATTAAACTCCAAACCTTTGTAACTTAATGTATCATATCTTCCCAAAGATCACCATGTGAGGCGGGGATATGAAACTCATTTGCATTTCTGCTTGCATATGAAATATGTGAGTACCATCTTGTGTTCATTTCTTAAAGAGTAACATTTCTGAAGCTTTTCCATGATTGCTCTGGACCAGAGTTTGTTTTTCCATTGTGAAATTGACAAGATGTTTGGACACTTTCAGTTTTGCACAATATTGGTGCATTACTGTGTTGGTCGATATAAGAATTTCATAGTGGATTTATTTATTTGATGCAAAGCACTGAGAGGTCTTGGTACTTTTGTGTTAGTTGATTTAAGCTTTATAACAGATTTTATTTTTATTTTTATTAATTTATTTTAATGTTTAAATTGATGGACAATCATTATACCAGGAGCAGACAAAGTATGACCCTTCAGATATTGTTGGATTGCAATCAGTCAAGGTTAAGGAATGATAGGAGCTGCAATCTAGCATCATCCGGAGGGGCACCTTTTGACCACTCCCACATTAGAATGAAGGCTATATATAAATATATCACAAAAATGCATACTGCCTTTTAAATAAAATAACACTAAGCCTTCATTGAATTAACAGCTGATATCCATGGTGCCAACACAAAGACAATGACATCTTTCTTTATATCAGTATCAGCATACAGTCTTCAGGATACACCATGGCATCACTTTCCTTGGCAATGCAGGAGAAAAGCTCCTTCAGAATACAGCTTCACCTGGTTGGAGGCTTGGGGTGAGGGCAGGGTGAGGAAAATAAACCCAGAATCTAGAGACCATGGGACTCTCATAAAGACCCCTGTCTCATGGTTTTCCTGACTCATATAAATCTAGGATTAAAGGGGAAAAGAGCAGTAGATATGGGTTTTAACCTTTAAAGACCCAGATAAGAAAGGTCCTGTTTCATTATGAACCTGCCCGAAAGTTAAGATCTTCAGGAACATGTCCTCTTGAGAGTATCATCACTTTTTGAGGCTTGTTTGATAGGCATGTGGGATTTCTCCTGGGTTACCCATTGCTTTTAGGAAGGCTAGAAAGATACACCTCCTTAATATCGTATTTTCTGCTGTTTTGATGCTTCCTTATTATTATGGTAATATAATGGTCTTACTGTTCTTCTTAGTTACATTTGTTAGCCACCTTGTTATTTCTACTTTTTTTAAATAGAAGTGTGTGATTAAAACATAATGAATGAATAAATAAATAAATAAATAAATAAATAAATAAATAATAGCAAAAATAATTAAGGACTCATTTCACTGGGCTGCTTAAGAAAATCATCACTATTGCTGACAAAAGATGAAGGACAACAATATCATTAAACGAGGGCTGTTTGTTCCTCTTACATAGAGGAACAGATAAGATCCATGTAACATCCATTGAGGAACAACAAGGTTAAGCAACAAGATTAACTCACCTCTGCTTTATTAATTATTCCAGGAAGTAAAAGTTTTATGTTCCCATGTGTATAAGACAGAAGGCTGACCTTATCTATCTGGCTGGAGCACAATTATTCCAAGACTGATTCTATTATTTTGTTAATCCCAATCAGGTTCCAAATTTTGGCAAAAAGAAGGAGTAATAGATGAATGAAAGAATGACACTTTTCAGCAGTTATGAATTTGAGCACGTATCTTTTATATAGCAAAGCACACCTGGCCACAGACAGTGAAAAAGGCTGAACTGCAGCAGAGACCACTGCACCTTCCCTCTAACCTCAAAGTTCAATTTAACAATATTTTTGAAGTGGAAGTAAAACTTCCTATCCTCCATTTTCTCTAGACTTCAAGAGTCACAAATCAAGAACACTGGTTTCACAGCATCAGAATAAGAACAACACTGATAAAAGTAAGCAAGATTCTTTCCAGGTTGCTTCAACAGTATGTAATATAATGATTATTTAGGAACTAGTGTTTATTAAAAATATTTGTGCAGCACTTGTCATATCCAGTTCAATTTCAACTTGAAATGAGGAAAACATAATGGAAATAGTTTTTAAAAAGCAATAAGGTATAATATAAAAATCATATAAAATAGAGACGGAAGCAATCCAATACATTACTACCCAGAAATAAGTTCAATGAGACTAACTCCTTAATAAGTGGATAAAGAACTGCAGCAAAAAACAGTTATATTCAATTCTTGACTCACTCATTATAAAGAAAAAGTAAAAAGTAAATACAGAACCTAAGTAACAGGACTGATCAGTGACTGACCAGTCTTTTTACTGCATAACCCCAGTCTATCTTTGTATTGGCTTGCAACCTTGTCAAAACTGTATTTGCTTGGTTTGTGTACATGTTTGAGAATTCATTGAAGGAATAGCTTTAGGACTACCGGTTTACTGTACCCTCTAGAATTCACCATCAAATTAATTTAAGGCGTTAAAGTCAGAAAAATAGAGTTTTGTCTACTGCTTTGTCTAAATACTTGAAAATCAAAAAGGTTTATGGTACAACAAAGACTAACACGTTTGTGATGGCATAAATTTTTGCAGACTAGAATCCAACTGCAGATCTTTGTGTGTAAGCAGGGGAAATCGTAGGAATTAACAACTTTACTGAAAATTCCTGCTCGTGATCTTTACGGACTAGAGTTTGCCCTCCACATTCACTAAAGTTAACAGCATAAGACCCTTGCAAAAGTTGAAAAATTACAAATATCAAAACGTGTGTCTGTGTCTGTGGGAAGGAGGCTGAGGCATAGCAGGGAAAATGGACATCCAGGTTCCAAACCAGGTCAAAAAAAAGAGGGAGTGGGTTGGCATGGTAGTCCTATACTTCCTCTCCCACCCATCTCCTTCCTTGGGTGTGGGGTAGCATTGGGAAAGAGCTTGGGGTGCTGAGAAATCAGGCTGTGAGACATCCTTTGCTGGCCAAGCAGTGACTGGTGGTGGAAGAGGACCAAAGGCAGGGTTTTAAAGGGCTGCACAGCCTGTCTGGAGCCACCGGGAAGGAAAGTTCATCCAAAAAGAAGCATCCGAGGTGCGGGGAGGAGGGACTGGAAAAATTTGCAAATAATAAAATCTACGAAAGTCAAATCCACAAATGTGAAGGGCTGACTGAGGTTGTTTACACTGAAAGTTTAACAGTAGAAGTTAAACCCAATCAGTTGGACACCAAGTAGCTGAATTCAATTGTACAGAGTGGTTAGAAGGGCTTAGATCTTGTTTCTGTTCCCCTACCATAAATCCTTGGGAACTGGGGATATATTCCAAATCCTAATCTTATGTGCATTTTGTCTCTATCTATCTATCTATCTATCTATCTATCTATCTATCTATCTACCTACCTACCTACCTACCTACCTACCTACCTACCTATCTAAAAAGCTATCAGGCTCCAAAATGTTTTCTTGTCAGAGGCAAAGCAGCAAAAGACACACACACACACACACACACATTATGTTATAGAAATGACATATTTTTCTTAGAGTACTATGCACCTTGACTTTAGGAAGATGTGTGTATGTGTGTGTATCTTTTGCTGCTTTGCCTCCGACAAGAAAACATTTTGGAGCCTGATAGCTTTTCAGATAGATAGATAGATAGATGGATGGATGGATGGATGGATGGATGGATGGATGGATGGATGGATAGACTCCATACTCCCTACTTGGTCTTAATCACAACTTTGAAATCTGTTCTGGAAGGTTTTCTAGCCTCCTAGAGTAGGTTTTTGGAGTACACAAAGAGAGGAGGAAGCCCATGAGGGATGGGAAGTTGCCCCCCTTCTCTAAACCAGCTGATGGAAGCAGTTTCATCAGTAGATATACCTCACCAGTTCCTGGAAAGCATCTAGGGCCAATGTCCAGTATCACAAACACATTTAAAAAGAATGAAAGTTAACAACAAACCAGAGTTGTCTAAACCAATGATTAAATCATTAAGGCAACAATTACGAAAGATCTAAAACATTCACTCAGACATAAAATGACTTTCAAATGGTAGTGGGCAATAAAATAAACAACAAATTGACAAGGACATCTTGATCCACCCCAGTGACTTGTCATTCAGTTGAAGTCAGAATCGGTTTCCACACATTAAAGGTGAGAGTCAAGTGAATAAATAAATATTCTTGCCCAAACAAAAAGATAATGCAATGTGGAATTTCTGGCTGTGGATTTCCCAGAATTTTCATTTTTACTTTTAATCAGCCACGGAAGAGAGGCCAAAGGCTCCACAGTTCATGAGAACAGCAGTGCTAAAGGAAGGAAGACTAATCTTTTCCCCATAAACTGGCCTGGGAATCATGTAACCTTCCTGATGAAGTTAGATTGTAACTCCTAGCATTCCTGACTCTTGTTTATGCTGGCTAGGGCTGCTGGGAGTTGCAGTCCAACAACATTTGGTGGGCCATATCATTTTAATCTGTGATCTACATTGCTTTTCCAGATGTAAGCTGCGCAAACAAACAGAGTTGGAAAAATGAAAAGGGGAAAAATTTGGCTATAGAACTAAGCAGTTTTAATCCAAAATTTAATGGTAGATTGCAGTTCCTAGAATATAATTATAGTCTCTCATAAGCAACACAATCCCACTTACTCCAAGATGCCATGACATCAATTACTGTGATTCAAACTTCTTATTTATTTGAACGTCCCATTCTCTCATAGTTAGTGCTGAATTTTAATCATCTTGCTTGTTTTTTTCCAATTTCTGTCAGAGGTGACATGCTCACCCACTGCAGTGACAGAACACAATTACCTCCTATATTTTAAAACAAATCTTTCCACTTTGACAGGGCTGTTCTCAGGAAGCAAGGCTAACTCCACCCCTCTCGTTGTCGGTGGAGTGAGGGGTACTGCTCCAGAAAGCATTGGTATAATTGCTGTCATGGAAGACGTAACTGCCTGGAAAAGGCTTTACAACTTCTCTTAGCCCACAAACATTTTACAGATGTTCACACAGGCACCAGAAACCAGGATTCTTCTGATCCTGGTCAATTTCAGCCCTCAGGCAGAAAATGAAACCAGAATGTCCTACAGATGGTCTGAGAACTTGAAACTATCAGTGAGAAAGCCAAATTCTCCCAGAGACTGACCTTCTTCCATTTCATAGCCTATCTTGCTCCTCCCAGCCCAGAGCCATTAACTATTGGGTGCCCACTGAAACGCAATGAAATATCAGAAAGGCGCTGTGAACATTTAGCAGCCGTCATGAATTTCAGCGCATCATTTTCATGTGACCAAATGCGCTTTGCTGGCATCAGCGAAAAAGGATCCGGGGAAATGACTGCTGTGTGGCGCTGCAGTCCTATTGCCCTCTGTCATCTCAGGATTAAATATAACAGCACTCTTGCGGTGAAGGTAAGATTCTCGACAACATCCTCCATTTCCTGCACTGTGCAGACTTCATGTGTCATTTATTGATTCTTTCACTTTGCTCAAGGTGCCTGTATCCCCAAAAATAAGTATTGGTCTCTCCAGATTGTTCAAGCAGTGCTGAGCTGTAATGATGTATGATCATTTACCAAGATGCTTGCTCCAAGTCAAAGTATTTTTCCACCGCTCAGTATGGTGAATAGGAAGTCAAGATCAAGATCTGGACTTTGACCAGCCAGCTTTTAATTCAACTGGCTCACAGGGATATGCTTTGGCATCAATGATAGATAAGGATCATGATCCATGCTTGGTAGAGCTCTTCTGTGAAATGACAACCAGGAGGACTTCAGCAGAAACTACTGGGATTTCAAATAGATCTTGAAAAACATTCACGGGATGTCATTAATGGGACTTCAAAGTTTCCACTTCTACAATGTTTTCCCACAAAATATGTCTACTCAATTTTTACTGTGGTTATTAGCACCCGATAAAAACAATTTGCTACAGAGAGAATTTATACAAGAAAAGGATATATATAGGAAGAGCTTATGGTCAAATCAACATCTGCCTGGAACTTATACTTTCATATTGAGGAGGTGTTACGACTTATAACTCCTTTTAAGTGTGGCAACTACCGTAACTTGCTGTAACTTGGAACGCATGGTGCTGTTCTTGGAGGTAGTCACGTTGCCCATAGGTTGACAAGATGATCTGAATTCTGCACACACTGATTTGTTACCAAACTATTAAGAGCCTTGGTCAGAGTTCTAAATGTTGATGAACACAAAATGCTATCTATGCAACTGGTATGGGTGTAAGCATTTCCATGGCAGCTAGAAGGCAGTGAAAGTAACAGTTGCTTATTTTCAGTTGCTTATACTGCGAGCCTTTGTGTGAAGCAGCAAGCCTTTAGGTATGGAAGAAAAATGTTTTATTTTATTTAAACTCCTCGGCTGTGAAATTTGAGGGCACTTCCCAAATTATTTTTATTTGTAAAAGGAAAGCATGCTCAAAGTTACTTCTTTACCTTAAGATGTATGGACTGATTGTGTTAGAAAGTGCTTTGTATCTATGCCATATAGACAACAACAAAAAAGGCCTGTGGCATCTTAAAGGCTAACAGTATTTTTATAACATGAGCTTTGGAAAGTTAGTCCTTGAGATGCCATAGGACTTTGTTTTTGTATTTTTGCTGCATTGACAAAAGGCACTGGAAATTATTTAACACAGAAGACACACTCCTAAAAGCTTTAAAAAGAAAAATTTGGAGTTGGCACCTCTTCTGAAACAGACTTAACATGCTAGCTCTCCAACATTACATTTTCATGAACCTAAAATGGTGTTACTGAAAAGCACACTTGTGTAGGAAATACACCAAATGACATTCCATTTTTTGTTTATTTTATTTATTCAATTTATACTTCACCCTTCTCACACATGAGACCCAAGGTGCCTATTATTTGAAAGTTAGCAGAACTGGATTCAGAGCAGCTTCTTCCCTGGTATGTGCATGTAGAATTGTGGCCTTCATAAGTTAATTGTTTTTATTTAATTATCCAACCAAACATAGTTACATCCACACAGGAGTAAAAGCAATCTTTCTGAAAAAAACAGATCATAAAAATGAGCTGAGGAAGAAAATCCACTGATCCCAAATTCGCACCTGTTGTTCCCATCTTTATCTTCTAACTCAAATCAACATTTATTTTCACAAAAGAAGCTGTTTGTATGAGCACAGCTAGCATTCATTGGGACGTGACAGATGTTCAGTTTTCATACGAGTTTTCCACAGTTCGGTCCTGGTGTACGGACTGTACCACATCTCTGAGATGTCCACATTCCTCAGCCCTGAGCTGCTACCTTCAGACACTGGAATGCTGGCAATAACTGAAAGCCCTGAACCCATTCATGAAAATGCTTTGAGGGATGCAAGAGTAGCTTGTGGTTTTGCTCCATCTCAATTTGATGGCAAAGAAAGTGATCATTCTTTACACACCTGAAGTATGACATCTGGAGGTGAACCACCCCCATTGGTTTGGATAGGATTTGGCTAAAATGGGCTTTGGTGATGAACTAACATTCATTTTGCACTTTGGGCATACTTGAAGAGAATGACTTTGTGTATGCTTTAAAACTGGTCCTACTTATTGTCTTTAAATAACAAAGAGAACACTTTTGACACTGGCTGCAACAGGCATTCAGAGTACTTCTAAAAACAGGTGGCCAACTTGCATTTTACAGATCAGAAGCAGGAACTGCATTTTTAAAGAGTTCTAAAATGCAGAATGCCTCCCAAGGAAGCAATAGCTGTCATTCCTATTCCTCACATAGCTTAAGTAGTATCTCTGTGTGAATGCTGCTGGTTGTCAGGGGACAGGGATTAAAATCTAACCTCACAAATGTAGAATGCAGCAACACGCAGCTTCTAAGCTGTAAATTAGCTCCTTCCTTCCCCATGACACACAGAATCTCTGCTGTTCCCTCATTTAAAATTGATTTAAAGGACTGACCAGAGTTGTTTGTCGACTTGATGTGAGATTTAGAAGGTGCATCGTTTGCTTTTAAATCTGACACTCGGTACTTCTTCCTTGAATAACCTGCTCTTACGACTTCCACTCCCCACCCCTCGTGTGCCCGCTTGAACAAACTTTACTGTTTGACACCAACTGCAAGTACCATTTTCAAGTTCAAACCTTGGAAAAGTTCGTTTTTGGATTACAATTCCTGGAATCCTTAAGTCAGTGCCTGTTGGACTGTGGTAGACATAGTCCTAAAAGGTAGCTTTTAAAACTCTTTCCTACCATGGAAAACCAACAGATAGAAGCACTGTGCAGCCCCATCATCTAGTCAGGTATTTAGAAGGCCCGCTAGAGGCATTCTGATCTCTGCTAGAGAAATGCTAGAGAAAGCGGTTTTAATACTCCCTGAATGTTAAAAGATGTAGCAGTGCTGCCCCGTATAGCCTTATATGGTCACCTCGCTTCATCAGATAGCTTCTCGCTTCAGCTAAAATTAACAGTGGGCACTCCAAATATTTAGTGCGTGGTGCCACCTGGCACCTGTGGAGTTAACAAAATAACCATATCCTTTAAAACTATAAATGTAGCAGAACATTCCTCAGTTTGAGGATATAAGTTTTATCACATTGGTAGAAATCGGGAGGGGGCGGAATTGTTCGAAAAATGACATTACTCAACTGGGCTGCAAATCTCCATTTCGTGCGCACTTAAGTGGAATTGAATTCAATTGAACATAAGTGCGCATGACTGCATGCAATATGACAATCAGAGAAACCTTTGGAGAAATTCAATTTTTTAAGGTATCTTTACTTGAAATAATATTCTATATTTCATATACTTGTAGAAAAGATGTAATTAATCTTTTATTTTGGCTTAAATGGATAGTAGTGGGCATGCCACTGTGCACATACCATTTTTTTAAAACTTTATTTCAAGTAAAGCTTTGTCCAATATTTGGTAATAGTAAAAATCTCAAATTTGATTAAGAGCAATGAACTACCCAAAGAATCCAAACGACTGGAATTATATTCTATTTCAGTGCTTTGTACTTTCCCCAGATAAACCCCCTCTTTAGTTAGTAATGGACTAAATAAATAAAGGACCATCAACATGAGCTGTCTATAACTCTTCTGCAAAATACATGAAAAATAATATGAAGTATCCAACTCGCAAAGGACCTCCCTCATCCCACACACTGCTTTGGAAACCCAATGCAGATAGTGAAGCTTTCAAGAACCTATTTTGGAATCCCTATACTTTCTAGTTCAGCACTTTGAGAGGTATCACTGCTTGCTAGTTACCCAGCTGTCAAATCAGGATTACCAGCTAAAAGATGACTTTGTCGTGCAATGACAATCTACAACAACTTGCTCAGGAGCTTCAAGAATCTGTCACTCACCTGTTTCTGTTACTCTTCTTCCTTTCACTCTCTTTATTAATGTCTGCCTCTTCTCCTCTTCTCACAAGGGTCTCTGTTGTAGTCAGTACTCAGGAACTGAAGAGCTAACTTAGAACTAGGTCAGTAAGAGCCTTCTGACTGTTTCTCTCTTAGTCCGTCTCACTTTCTCTCTCTCTCCCTCTCCCTCTTTTGCCCTCTCCCTTTCATAGGTGAAAGCTTGTAATAGAGCGGTTAGCCTGTAATAAATCCAAATGTTTTTTAAAATTGGAAACTTACAGCATCTGCCTTCTAGCCATTATTATTCCAGTACATGCCAGAGACGGTGCTGCACAAATTTGAGATTAAGTTAATTCTTTGGCATTTCATAAATCAATTTGAAGTGTTAATTTTCTGCTGATCTGATTTCCTTGTCGAAATGTAGCTTTCAAAGCTTGGCTCTCATAAAACCTCTAAAATATTTCCACATGGGGTACAAACAATTTGCATATCAAGGACAATCTTCCAGGGTTTCTCAAGTTATGTGCAACTACTATTTTCTTTGAACCATCTACAGTGTGGAAAAAGAAACCCTTATGAGAATATGAATAACTGCTTAATTATGACTGTAGATACTTTAGACTAGCCGTAATAATAATAGTTGGCCTTATTTATTGCATTTTTTCTAAAACCTTCTAAAGCCTATATTCTAAAGGAGAAGGTTGCTTTTTTCCCTTTGGCTATAAATAATGTTGGCTTTAGAAAGACAAACCTGGGTGGATTAAATATTTGCATATATCACCCTCATGAACTGAGGAAATAAGACTCCTTTGCTTTGGGGGATGAAGATGTAGTGGGCAAAATAGAGAGCCAGTGTGGTGTAGTGGTTTGAATGTTTGACTATGATGCTGGAGACCAGGGTTCAATTCCCTGCTTGGCTGTGAAAAGCCACTGGCTGACCTTGGTTGTGTCACACACTCTCAGCACCAGAAAACCTCATGACAGGTTCACCTTAGGGTTGCCATAAACTGGAAACTATTTGAAGGCTCACAACAACAAGTAGGCAAAATAGTTTCTACTCAGTGAGAGGAAAGGAAGTGACATGCTATATATGGAATGGTACTCTTTGTAGGATTTCTAGTTCAGATTTTAATTTTGTTATAATTTGAAATTTATATTCCTATTCCTAACATTTTAGCAGTTAAACCTGAAGTCAGACAGACTTAAAGAAGATCCAGTGAAATGAAAGAGATTCAAATGATTTACGACTGACCTCGTTTCCATCCATTTCAATGGGTGACTAACTTTGGATTTATTGGTAAACTTTGCAAACTGGGTTTTCCCTAATGCTTTTGGGCCACTGCTTACAGCATGGATGGGGAAAGTGTGACTCTCCAAATGTTGGGCTGAAATTCCCATCTCCCTCACCATTATACTGGTGGGGCTGATGGGAATTGCAGTCCACCAACATTTGGAGAGTCATGGCTTCTTCCTCTCTCAGTGGTCTATGGCTCAGAACAGTGCAGAGAACAATTTCTTGCTTGGGCCTGCTTTCCCTCATGGATAATCTGTCAGCAGTTACATGCCAGCTGTGCAGTGGGAAAGGCTGAGGTCACTGGTTGGCAGGCCCACCCCTTTTTTCTCTCTTTGTGCCACTCTTTTTTTTTTATTTCCTCCCCCCTCCATCCTCAGGAACTGCGTTTTGTTTTTTCCCCACCATCTGGACCAATCACTTGTAGGGGAATTTTGAAATTAGGATGAGTCACTGTAGGCTGCCCATCACATCTACAGAAGAACCAATGTGTGTACAGCTCTTCACTAATGTTCTCACCCTTCAGCAAAAGGACAATCTGCCTACACAAAAGACAGTAGATGTGGGTCATTTCCAGCAGCCCTAGCCAGCACAGTCTATGGTAACAAATGCTAGACGGAGTAGTTCAACAAGACCCAGATGGCTCATGATTCCCACCCAGATCTAAACACATTATGAATCTCTGGAATGATGCGCAGGTATCATTACAACTTTCACAGAGTCTCTAAGGTAATGGTTGACATACATTGAAAATATTTGCTTTAAAATATCTGGTAATCCACATCCAAATACCTGAAAATTAATATGTCTTCCCACTTTTCATTCAGGCACAATTGAACACTAACAATAACTTCAGGTACGGTCAGCATGGTGTAGTGGTTTGACCATTGGACTACAGACCCTGGAGACCACAGTTTGATTCCCCACTTGGCCATGGAAACCCAATGGGTGACCATGGACACATCACACACCCTCAGTCCCAGGAAACCCCATGATAGGTTCATCTTAGGGTTGCCATAAGTCACAAATGACTTGAAGGCACACAACAGCAACAACAACAACTGCGAAAATGCACTGCTGAATGTTAAACGCACTGCTGAATGTTAACATGAATAAGACACGCCTGGGATTGTGATGTGCAAACGCTATCACCAAATTTCAAAAGCAGCCATTGGGAACACAGAATACATGCCTTCCATATTGGTTCACAGCGATTATGTTAGGAAATATATACAAGTCACTGAACAATTATTTAACCATTAGCATTAGAATTTGAGTTATCCAACATCTTGCTGGCAGGAAGGGATCAGCAGCTGCAGGAAGTAACCATCAAGAGCACTGAGATGACAGTCCATTCAAGTCTGGGATGGGTCTTACTTTTACTCTCCAATAGTAAGTGTGGTGGTTGAAAATATGTATGTTCTGGAGAGCTCAACTCATACATTTGTTTCTGGGTTATTTTCAACATCAAGGGAAACAGTGGAACCACAGCCAGCCCAAGACATTTTGCTGCCTGAGCCAGAACTCCCAACTCAACCAAGTCAAGTTTCACAGTATCAAAGACAGTCAATTTATTTGGTACAGGAAGGATACAAACCAGGAAATTCATATCCTCATCCTTGGCAGAAAAATTATAGTAACAACAAAAGGAGTAAATAACAATATGTGTTTTTTTATGTTACTCCAAACCTGCTGCTTCACTCTACCTAGTATCAGGGCCAACCCTCAGCAGTGCTGCATTTCAAGCGGCACATAGTATCATCAAGTTATACTATGGGTGAAAGCAGTGAGATACTTCAAGGTACACAAAAATCATGTATTCAAATAGCATTCACTCTCACCCCCTCTTGAGCTGTGGTATAGCACAACCCAAAATTGCCTCCATTCAGAGTTGGCATTTCTCAGAGGGAAAGTACTTTATTCCTTTCCACAGTCCTATCATGTCAGCAAAGAATCTAATAAAATAACATCCACAGGAAAGCAAAAAACTGCAAATAGCATTTTATCCTGAAATACCATTCTCTACAAAAAAAAAAAAAATCTCATTTGGTCTTAAAGGTTCAACATGTTGAATTCTGCCACCTTAACATGTGATCATCTATATTATCTGTGATCAGCTATAAATAGTTGAACCAAAGCTATATGAGATCACTCTTGCTTTCACTAGCACCCTCTGACCTGCCAAGACACCCATATATCTCTGCTCATGTAGCCACATCCATGTTATGCAAGCAGTCTTGGGATGTGTCCAGATTAGCAGCTATTCATATAAATCTGTACAGAAAATCACATGTGAAAACACTGCAGTCCACTCCACCTTATGTGATATGTTACCACTTAATACTCAACTTCTAAGTTCTCTATTTTAGTAAGGATATGACTAAGTTGGATCAGATTCTGAGAAGGGCAAAAAGGATGGTAAGAGGTATGGAAAACAAAACATGTGATGAAAGGTTGAGGGAGTTGGACATATGCAGCCTGGTAAAGAGAAGGCTAAAGGATAACATGATTGCATTCTTTAAATATCACAGGGGCGGTCACAGAAAAGAGGATACAGGTGTGTGCTCTGCTGCCCCAACCCCAAAGCTTAGGAGCAGGTTTAATTATTTTAAGTTACAGGAGGGTAGATTTCAACTAACCCTTAGAAGAAACTTCTTGGCAGTGAGAATAGTTCAGCAGTGGAACCAGTTGGCTAGAGAGGTGGTGGGGTCTCTTTCTCTGAACATCAAAAAGATGCAAGACAGCTACCTGCTGGGGATGCTCTAGCTGGATTTCCTGCATTAAGTGGGGGACTTGATGACATAGGAGGCCCCTTCCAACTGTATGATTCTGTGCTTCTATGAAATGGTACCTTGCTAGAGTGATACAACCACTCAGCAACTAGTCTGTTTTTACCTTGCATCTCTTCCTAGGCTTGCCTAGTTTCTTTTTATCCTTCAGAGCCCTCCTCTTTCTACATTTGTATTTCAACAAATAATTCAACTTTTTCTTAAGAAAAAAGAAACACAGCTGTCTGTCTGCCATTCAAGAAGAAAGAATCAGTATCTGTAACAAGAGAAACATACACACATGTTATTATTGGGGCTGAAATTAAATGTCACCAGCTTGCTGCAATAAGAGTACATTCAAAAACAGATTGGCAGGTCAGATACTCAGTCTCACTTTCCTCATCTACTTCTCACACCTTCTTTTCCGAAGCCTGTAATTCCTTTTGCTGAACTTTCCTGGGGGTATCAGCTTTCTAGTGTCCATGGAGGTTACAGGATTCAGAAGGAATGACTGTACATAGAAACTCCATTTTGTCCAAAGTGGAGAGCAACATAGAGTCCACCATAACCAGTAATATTTATTTGAAAGTTCTTTCAGATATTGTAGGATCCACTCAAAAGGGTGGGCAACATGCAGTCTACAGTCTGAAACTTGCCCCCTGCCTATTGTTTTCTAGGTTCCAGAACTACCCTTAAAAATCTGAAATAGAAAAGAACTCTCTTAGGAGCCCCTCCTTTAACTCAAGTTGCATAGCTCAGTTCCTACATGTCTAGTTTGGACACAAAAGTGAAGGCATGGAGTTGAACCTAAAGCGGAGATCCAGCCAGGAGAGATGGAAGTGGCCCAAATCTGCCACTGGTATCCACTCCCAGGATGACTATGTCAAAGTGGTTGGGGAGATGTGATCCAGTTGTGTCCCCATGATTCCTGTCCCTCTAGTATTGATAGGAAAGGTCTTCAAAGAATGCAGTAACAGAAACAGTAACTGTGTGGATCAGTGGTTCGCAACCTGGAGTACCTGTAACCCCATGGTTACACACTGGGGTATGTAAGGAAAAAAAGAATAATGGTGGGAAATGGCTCCAATTCTCATCTCTCTCAAGGGGGCAGGAGGAGACCCATGTAAGGAAGAGCCATCTGCCTCTTCAGTGCTGAGTCCAGCCTGCTTTGGGAGTGGCACTTAGGTGTGGCTGTGCTGCTTCTCCCTGCTGGGCCAACGAGGGCAAGTTTCAGGGCAGGTTCAAGGGTGGTGATTGCTTCATCTGAGAGAACCAGAGTGGGAGGGTGGTGGTGGGAGCTCTGAGGAGACCAAGCCCCATGCATCAACAGTGCTCAAGCCTAGACACAGACCAAGTGGGGGCAAGCTGATTAGAGAGTGGTGTGAGCCAGATAGCTTCTTTCAACATGTTCCCAGGAGTGAAAGGACAGACTGCTCCACCTTCCTAGGTCCCAGCTGTTGATCTCCTTCTCAGTCCTGGAGGGGAAAACTTGCACAACCCACTGCAGAGTGGATTGGGGCCAAGATGATACTGGTATGTGTGTGAGAGAGACCAAGGGAGAAAGAGAAAAATGTGAGGGAATGAGTGATGGTGGCAATGATGGTGGTTGTCCCTGGAGGGACCAAAGTGGGGAGACAAGGCCAAGGGCTTGGTCTGTGTCTGTTTTTTGTCATCTTTGGATACCTCTCTTTACTTTAGGTGTAGGGTGGATGGGGCTGGTTGACAATACTCTCTCCTCCCAGTCCAACTTTCCTGAGAGGAAGCAGTTGGAGAGGGGGAAAGTTGGAGAGAGGGGCTTGTGGTAGAAACGTTCAGCTATACGTGACTGCATCTTTCATCCTTTGCTGACCTCAGTCAGTGCTTTTATCTGGGATGGGGAATAGGGGGAACATAGCTGGTCAGCCCCCTTCAAGGGATCTAAGATGGGGCAGCTCAGCCTAGAGAGATACAGGGGGATCAGTAAATGGGAGCTGCTATGGTGCCTGTTTTTCACAACATTAAGAAAATGGAGGGTTGAACTATTAGCAGCAGACACCTCAGTCAGTCCTGTGAGCAGTGTTTAATGAGTGAGTTCTTCCAGGTTTTCTCTGTCTATGCAGCAACATTATTTTTTGCACAAATAATGGCTCAAAAAAAAAATGCAGGAGGAGAAATTTTGTCATAGGACGACCTCAGCAAAACACATTCTGGTTAAAGAAAAAAAGAAAACAAACAAACAAACAAAAAACTTGGAATACTGCAGATCCAAAATACCTTGTATACAAAGATTTATAACCCTTGCTACAAACTCTTCCCTGCCAAGAGTGAAACAAATGGATGCGGAGGCAACAACACTTTGCAAAACTCTCCAAAATCCAAGGACCTGTATCGTGAGAATTCATACTTCTTTAGACCAACCTGGAAGAGCCCTTTGTCAGTTTCAAAATCTCTTCCCAGTTCACACAATTGGACTGCACACTCTTCCTTCCTGTTACAACTGAAGGTCCCACCATTCACATGAGAAACATACAGCTTCATCTTCAAGCAACTCTTTATTTTGCACATCTATTACAATTTTTATATTCTACCTTTCCAAAGATCTAAAAGGCAAATGAAACCACACATACAGACAGATTCTTAAAAATTTATTTTTTAAAAAAACAATCAACAGTTAAATCAAAAAGGCCCTGTGAAACAGCATGGACTTCGCTTGGCATCCAAAACTCTATTTGCTATTGGTATTGCACACACCGTCTGAATAGGTCATCTTTAAGTACTCAATGGGAAATTATTTTAAAATACATCTAGGAGCAGAACTGAGCACTACCCATGACAAGCTATTAAGAAATCCAAGATTTTAAATTTAGCTGGATTTGGCCACAGGTGTTATCCTTCAAAACCACTGTGGCTGGGACCTTCACACCGAATCAGCTGCTGCCCATTTGGGGACTCAGGTACCTTCTGAAGAGATATGTTAGAAAGATTACTAGCAAGGATTGTCAGAAATAAACAAAACAAAGGTGCTTCTTCAAATGTATTTAGAATTTAGAGCATCTGGACTATCCTATGCTTACTAAACCTGAGTCAAAAGGGTTGATCCTGAATACAGGAGCCTATGTCAAACCTCGGTGTGCTTGTCACTTTATGCATCTCTGAGGCCCTTTTCGCATAGCATTTGCCATGCGAAAGGGCACGTGGAGCGTCATGCAATTGTGCGGAGTGATCTGCACGACGCACTCACAATCACGCTTCCAGGATAGGGTAGGCGCCACTCACGCACTTTTTCATTTTCGGTTTTCAGCCAAAAATGGTGCGCGATCGCACATTGCTCCAGGGCCCCATGCACACTTGCTGCGTGTGCAGAGCCTCCGGAGCTGCGGTGGTCGCACTTCCTGCCCCAGTGCAGCCTGAGAAATCCCAGGCTGCACTGCAGAAGGAAGAGGCGGGGTTCTTGCGCTGCCTGCTTGGGAGCAGGCAGCTCATGCGGAGCTGAAGCAGCAGGGACGAAAAAGCCTCTCGCTGGAGGCTGCTCGCACGATCCCCGCACCCCAGTGCCAAAAAAAGGGAAGGTGCAGAAAGGGCCTGAGTAATGAACTATGTTCCACCACTCAGTTCCGTGACAAGGTATTAACAGGGAATCCTTAATTTAAGGTATCTGGAATGGACTATGACTTTCAAATATGAATTCCACAACAGACTCTGATGTCCAAGTTGTACCATCTTGGTGAAACCTGCCTTTTGCTTAACATAATGCTCTTGCAGAGACATCTTCAAGCTCCCTTGAAGAAAAGCTTTGTGCCTTCACCTTCCATCAACTCTCCTGTCAAACAAGCCCTTTCAGCCGCATCACTGTCCAGTTTACAGATGAAAACAGGAATGGTTCCATGGCTTTGAGAAACTATATTTATAGCAGTTTGTAATTTCAAAGATACACCTCCAGTAGTGTCATGTGGCAGCACAGATGTGAGGATGGATGGTTCCACAGTTCCATCAGGCTGAATGATAATGGAATCCAGAAGTTTTGCACCTGTTTCAGAATAAACACAGGTTTTAGAGTTGGGATCACAGGGAAATGCACAAGGAAACACTCATTTCTGTTCTCCAGTACTTTCAGGGTCTTATCATTCACGTGTCTTCCTGAGGAGTTGTGTGTGTTTCACATTCCAATTGCAGGAATAATCCTGAATGACTTCATTGGATGCTAGAAATGAGGCCAAAGAGAACGTATAATATTTTCTTAGAGTATTACGAAGGGAGTTTTAGTGATTTTTCAGGAGTTGCTGCAAAAGTATTTGATTATTAGATTGAACTTTTCATGGCTATGACTGCCCTTGCATCTTGTACACACAATGTTACTTTCATGCTATGGATTGCCATTAATGTTGTTAGCACATAGTTCCACACTCAAATCACTCTACTATCATTAGCTCTCTTTTAAATGTAGCTGGGATTACTTTTCAGGCAAAATACAAAATGGGAAAATTCCAGCTCATCCCATTAGTTCCTAAATCTAAAAGACAGCAAAAAATGCTGTCTAGTTTACTAACAATTAATTTAATGACAGTACTGCTAAGAGCAGGGAAGGAGAGGGTTGTGTCTAATATATCCTAGTGTACAAAGGGATCTTGGAGTCTACTTTATCAGATGCATGGAGATGCACTCCATACATCTGATAGACTCAGGGCCTTTCTGCACTACACTGGTATAGTGCTATTATTCCACTTTCAACATCCTATGGAATCCTGGGACTTGCAGCTTAGGAAGCAGCATTTAGAATTCTCAGCCAGAGAGCTCTTTGGCCTCAGTAAACTGCAAACTCCAGAATTCCACAAAATGTTGTAAGTGGAATAATAGCACTAAGTGCAGTGCAGAAAGGCCCTTAGTCTTTGAAAGCTTATGCTACCAGTTTCTTTCTCTCAGACTCAAAAGTGTATCCTAATCTATTCAGGGCTCATCCAGACTGAGAAAAAGCCTTGGGATCTGGCATGCTATTCCTTATCTGAGTACCACATCTCCTTAATAGGTTTTCCTGCTCGTGCATCTCAGAATGTTTAGGACATCTTTGAGGTTTCATCTTTTCTTTTTGTATGGCATGTACTGTACAGACAGTGTTTCCTCTCCTCGTTGGACACATACTGAGCAGAACCCTCTATGGGAAAGGACATGTCTCCAGTCATCATGCCATATAACGTGATCATCCAGAGATGTGCACAATCTCAAGGAAGAAATGAGATAATGAAGACAAACGTGAAAATTAAAACTTTACTGTTTCAGAATCTTCTGGGAGTCAGGAAAAAAAAACATGTTTTATGCTGGGTTTAAAAAGTTGTGGCTGGTTCCAAAAATTCAGCCACAATGAACTGAGACAGGAGGTATCTTGTTGAACGTTGAACAACAACAAACCTGATCAGAGGAGGAAAACTCCTACTGAATCCCAAGGCTTTGGGCCAGTTTGGATGCACTCATGGTCTTAAGCATCCCATTACCCATTTACTCTAGTTCATGACAGAAAAATCCTACTATCTCACAACTCTTTTTAATCTCTGTTCAGCATGTCAACCCCATTTAAATACATATCCAAAATATAAATACTGAAAATAACAAGCTGCATGAACTAAATAATTAATATTATGCATGCAATCATTAGGTGTCATGATAGTTTTGATATTGTTCACTTTTGTTCCCACCACTGACATGAAGCTACTTAATCTGTACCTGGTGTGTCAGGCGGACAGCTGAAAATTCCACTCACATCCGTAAGAAATACAACTCGCCTAGGAGAGAACTTCTTAGCTAGAACCTGGAAGAAGGGAAAAAAATGAACATGAACTGTCTTATATCAAGTCTGTCTAGCTCACCAATGCCACGCTAACAGCCAGCAACATCCCACAGTCTCCAGCATGACCCTTCACAGCCCTGAGATTAACTACCAGGAATACTGCCACATTTGCTGACATGTAGATAGGCAGTTTACAAGTAGAAGATTAAAATGGCATCAATGCATTCATGCTCCTAATAAAAGTACTAATTGGTCATATATTCAGGAAGGACATAAAGCGATTTATAATAATCTGTAAAAACTCCACGTACTGCTTTCTCTTTTGAACATAGGCACCATAAAAAATTACTCCTCTCTCTGAATGCTTTCCATTTCAGCTTGTCATTACAGGAACTACAAATCAGTTTTAGAGCTGATACTTGAGTTTCTCTTTTTCTTCTCTGCTCCAGTCCCAGCCTCCTTTTCTGTCATGTTCTTTAGATTATAAACACAGGGACTGCAGGAAATGTGTTGCAGTACTTACTATGTATCAGCTGCCTTGGGAGCCTTTTTAGCATGAGCTTGGGTTAAAAGCTGCTAGTGCTCAAAACAGCAGAGGCTGGAGGCCACATCAGCCCTCCACTGGACCTTGGAGAGCCATACTATTCCCCTGCCACACATGAATTTAAAAAAAAAATGCAAAAAAACAAAGAAAAGAAAAGAAAAGAAAAGAAAAGAAAAGAAAAGAAAAGAAAAGAAAAGAAAAGAAAAGAAAAGAAAAGAAGCTTTTGAGCCCCAAAGCTTCATGCACTCCAGACTGTTTCCTGCCCCTAGCCTGTTTCGTCCCAAAAGAGCTCTTCTCTTGAACAGGAAGTAAACTAGATTTTTTTAAATGATGCAGGGCATCATTTTGCCTTGGGGGTCCCATGTGGCTCACAGCCTGTACTTTCCCCCATCAGTGGTTTAAAGGCTAGGTCAGGATCCACAAAACTTGAAAGTACAGGTGGAGGGCATGGAAATGAGAATTCTCAACTAGAACCACATGGAAATGTGTCTGCAAGATGCCTGGCACACCTTAGCGTCATGCTCTGAAAGGGGGACACTGCCAGTGAAACCAAGTGGAAAAGAAGTGAATGATAGATTAAGACATGTGTAGTGTGCGTGTTTATTCTCAGGTTTTTTGTTTTGTTTTGTTCTGTTTTCTCACGCAAGTCTTTCTTGTTTTGCATAGGTATAGTTGGCTAGGATACATTTGTAACAGCAACTGTATTTCACATAAGAGTTATGTTATTAGAAGTCAATGTGTATGATGTCGAGGAGCATTACTCGTTTTATGCCTTCCCATTTGTGCAGTTTTGTATTTTTCCTTATGTATCTTCTGTCCCTCTTTTTCCCTTTCGTTCTATTTTAATAAAAACATTTTTTTTAAAAAAGACCAAATATCTAGCACTACTGTTGCTATGTATAAATACCCATCCTCCCTTTCCATATCTCTTACCTCAATGATTGTATCTCCAGATAAGATACAGCAATGTTGTTCCAAATCCAGAGCACAATCCCCATGTAAAACTGGAACATAACCTGCATCTAAAGCATCTTTTACAACATCAGCACCATCTTGGCTAACATTCTTGGATGCTGTCTTCCAGGTTCCAAAGGGCTATTGGGAAAAAAAAAAAGGACAAACAATTCTGTTGCTACACATAAAACCCCAGAATATCAGTTAAAATGTACCACTCCAATTCAACTTCACATTTGGACACCAAACTTAGTCCTTCCTGCTGGATTGTCCAAAACATTGCTACAAGCCATCAAATTATTCACTCAAATGATTCTATGATCCAGCACTGAAATCGTCAATCAAAATATGATGATATTCAAAGAGTAAAGTAAGAGAATTAAATGAAGGCAGTAATCAAACTTCTACATGTCCAGTAAAAAAGTCACTTAGCAAGACAGGCCAGCAAAACTGAAGAAGTTACTATTTATACATTAGAGAATGTATCTCTCGATTGAACATGTAAGTTTGAAGGCTATTCTGGTTCTGCCTGCCTTACTAAAATATGAGATGAAAAGAAGTGTATTTACTTTCCAAGACAAAGTTGGACCAATTTGTTTGTTGTTGATGATGTGTGCTTTGAAATCATTTCTGAGTTATGGTGAACTTATCATGGTATTTTCTTGGCAAGATTTGTTCAGAGAGGGTTGTCAATGCTTTTCTCTTAAGGCTGAGAGAATGTGACAAGGTCATCCAGTGGGTTTCCACTGCTGAATGCAAAACTTGAACCCTGGGCTCCCTGATTCCAACACTCACCCACTTGTTTATTAAACTACATTATTTTACAGTTATTGGAAAAGAGATCGAACAGTTAGGTGACAGGGGGAAAAAAACCTATTGATCTACCACCTCACATAGTTTAAGAAGCACTGTTGTAAATGACAGACCTGCACTGCTAATCCTAATTGATCATGAACCAGAAAAACACCAGACGAAAACCAGGGTCATTATATGCGAAGAATGCAAACATACCGAATCTATAGACAAAAAGAAGTAAGAGCCTTACAAGATGACAGGTTAAACTCTTCAAACGAACAGATGAAAACCAATAGTTAAAGATGACAGAAATAAGGTCAGAGTGCTGAATGCAAGTGTTCAGTTACTTGCACATAGGGACGAAGAGAACTGTTATACTAGTCAGTGCAAAGAAATAGAAAGCAACAAAAAAAGACAGAACAAGAGACCTCCTTCTCAAAGCAATACAAGGGAAATCTGAATGAAGAACAGGGATGGTATATGACTAAGAGGGGAGCTCTTAACATCATCAGGACCAAAAATAAAATAAAATAAAATATTGGAAGCAATACTTTAACTCTAAAAAGTAACAAAAGGATGACAGACTTCTCTAAGGAAGAACTTTTCAATAACCAGATGTCACACTGGAAACCTCACTTGACTTTGTGATAATGGTGGCATCAAGTACCAAGGAAAAATGATTTCCTTCCAAAAATGCTTAGCAAATTTTCTGCTGCATGTGATCAAGAGTTCCATGGCTAGCTTTAGAAGGCTAGTGATGTACTAAGATATTGTGTGTTTGTCATGATATCCATGAAGTCCAAAGCCAGTTCTGTCAGAAACACAATCTTGGGGCGCTCCAGCATCACTCGAAGACCATCTCAGCCAGGTGAGGCAGGAAGACAGCTGGGCAGCAAGGTGGCCAGTACAGCAGCAGAAAGTTTAAAAAAGAATTTGGAAATACTACTTGTAGAAAAGAGAAAAGAGTTTGAATGTGTACTGTTGAAAGCTAAAGAATGAAGTACAAAAGGGGCATTACAGTTAAATATTAATAAAATACCAATGACCACAAGGAGATTTATATAACTTTCAAGTGGGTGAGAATTACACAGAAATTGTTGAGATTTTTTATACCTCCTTTCTGTTAAATCAAATCAAATTGGAGACTACAGTTTAAAAATCAAAAGAAGACTTGCAAGGCCACCTATGCGGGAAGAAAATAAGAACCGCAAGTGCAAAGAGATATCACGGAACAGCAAAGTCAGGATCATCCATGCCACAGTATTTTTGATTTCTACGTATGTTTGCAAAAGTTGGACAGTGAAGAAAGTTTACATGCAGAAAATCAACTCAATGGAAATGTGGTGCTTGAGCAGAATCCTACAGATAGCATGGACTGCCAAAAAGACAAATAAATGGGTCCAAGAGCAAATTAAACCTGAGCTCTCACTAGAAGTCAAAATGGTTAAACTAACGCTATTGTATTTTGGATGTATCATGAGAGGGCATAATTTATTAATGTAAAGTAGAAAGCCATAGGAAAAGAGAAAGACCACGTTGCAAATGGACTGGCTCAATGAAGGAAACCGTGACCCTGATTTTTTAAGGCCTGAGTAAGGCCTGTTAATAACCAGAACTCTTTCAGGTCTCTCATTGGTAACAGTTGCCATAAGTTGAAGCTAATTTGATGGCAAATAGCAACAACAAACAACTAATGACTGAACACAACAGTACTTCAAAGGGAAAGTATATAGAGGAGTTGATAAAATGCAAATCATAATCATAATCTTAACTGAATAAAAAAATTAAGACAATGAATTAACAGTAATACTTTAGACTAGAGCTGAGACTTGTATACAATCATAAGAACTCCTCAACATCTAAACTCCACTAACAGCCTCCAGTTCCTCCCCTCCAGTGAAGGCGTTTACTTTCTTCCCTGAAAAGACATGAGAACCTTTAAAAATGAAGCTAACAGGTGCCCTTACCGAAATGCCCACTGCTGGAATTCCATAGCTTATCAAATGTTCTGTCACCAGATGGTTCAGCTGTGAGAAGGAAAAGAGTGACTTTGAACCCCAAAAAGCTTTAAATTTCCTGTACTCAAATTGCATTATTAGTTCAGTAATACATTTGGATAATAAAATCAGGATTCAAGGGGTGTATGTGTGAAAAAGCAACAAGATCAGCCAAGTACATTTTTTTTCAGTTGTGTTTCAAATGTTTCACATTGAACATCTGGAGGCATCAGACACTTCTTTAAAAATGTAGTATTGTTCTTAAGCTGCTTTCACACCTGGACATACAACAAACCTTGTGGATAATTGGGTAGGATCCATATTGATTAAATCAGGATGTTTCACATTAAACCGGCTAAAATTAGCCTCAGAAATTGGAATATCTGGGGGTTCTAAAGTCAAGAGTGGTGACCCACTATTTTCCAAAATGTGTCACAAGGAAAGTCTAACATCTGAGACACTGTAGCTCCAACCGCACAGTATTGTAAATATACACATACTAGCCCCTGACCCAAGGCTTTCAGGAGATTTAGCTCTACTCTTCTGAGCTGGCAAAGCAAGCAGCAATATTAGCCTGCCAGATCTATGAGCTGGCCTTTTATCCAACTGTGATAACAAACTACTACTGTTTGTGACATCAGTAGAACCAGTGATTCAGGTTAGGTTTCCCTTGGGGAAAAGGTTATGTCCTCTTAGATAGCAGGGAAAACCAAAGAATTATAAAAAGTAGAAGTGTCAGAATGAGAATCGGACAGAATATTCTAATGATTCAGGTTTTATAGAAAAGAAGTCATCTGTACAACAATAGAGGGCAAAGTGGTTCTCCAGATGTTGGACTGTAACTCCCAGCAGCCCTAGCCAGCATATCCAATGGCAGAGAATGCTGGCCATTAACACGACAACAACATCTTGAAAGATACATTTCATCTCTCCCTGCTTTGCTGTATAATTATCACTTTTCTAAGAGTTGCTGTATACTTCACTCATTTTAGTATTTCAGCTTCAAAAATGTTTGTGGATTATAATGCAAAAAAAAAAATCCAGTGTTTAGGAAGGAGCAGTACATGTAAAACCAATTTTATTACTGTAATCATTCACAAATAGAACATGTAAGTTAGCAGTGTGATACAGCTGCAAAAAAAAGGCTTATACAGTTTTTAGCTGTCTTACTTAAAACCACAATTTTCACATTAAGAAAAACTTATTCTGCGTTAGTTATAACATCTGGAGTAGCATGCCTCATTCTGGATGCCCAGCTTTAAGGAAAACACAGACAAATTGGAATGGGTTCAGAGGACAAGAGACAAGTTGGCTATTGGTATGAAAAACAAGTCAATGAGAAGAGGAAAGGTTGAAGGAACTGGATATGTTTACACTGGAGAAGACTGAGGGAGAACACGACAGTCTTCAAATACCCAAAGAGGTGTCACACAGAAGAGGGTAAAGACTTGTTCTTTTCTGCTCTAAACAGATCTACAATGGGCTTAAAGTTACAGAAAGGCAGATTTTGGTGGAACGTTAGGAGGAATATCTCAATAGTAAAAGTAGTTCATTAATGAAACCAGTTACCTAGAGGAGTACTGGGCTCAACTTCACTGGAAGTCTCCAGACATAGGCTGTTCCAGGTCCATATTTCTGGTACTGACAGGGGGTTGGACTAGGTGACCTACAACCTCCTCCAGTACTGTGATTCTGTTAGGCTCACTGTACAGAGAATATTCAGAGGGAAGCAATGGCAAACTCTGTCTCTCCAGATTTCAGTTCCTTTATAACGAGAACTATTTTTAATTTTACTACAGAGCCTGAAGCCTCCAGTACTACATCAAAGAAACCACAGAAGCATGATGGACAAATCTCAGGGGTGGGGAGGGCACCTAATTTGCTAGCCCTTGTTTGAAAGTAAATAGACCTCAAGATTGCTTAGTGATCTCTGATATCCCACACAGATGCTAAGCCAATTTATTGCTCAGATAGATGAGGTTTCAACTCTGCTCTTTAATGCCAGCTTGAATATAACGTAACCATTTATGACATGGGAGGAGTCATGTTAGGTATAGGCATTACATTCCTCTGGAGACACCACGTGTTTGTCTGAGGCTGGACAGTGAGCTATTGCTCCAGACTTTGGATGACTTGGACTCTAGTCAAGGGAGCATCACTGCTAGGGAATGATGCAATGGTTTCCAATGGAGTTATCGGTCAGCACCGCCCCTTCCTTCCCTTCACTCTTATTGGAGCCGGGAAACTGAATGCTTATTTTGCAGTTGAAAAATAATCACATTACTGGATCTCTGTACAGATCAACGATTCACAGAAACTTTCAGACTTTAGTGTCCCTTGAAATAACTATGGTTTGTCTTTTCTCATCGTTTTTAAAAACAAGGGACAAAGCACTTTCTAATTATTAGTAACCTGAGCTTTATGATTCCTGTGCACAACATTCCCAATTTGTTAGAAAGTCACCAATAATAATGTCATACGGTTCTGTATCCTTTCCTCCCATTTTCCCAGTTGTATATGTTTCAACCATTATAATCAGTAACAGTTATTTCTTCATTTTTACATTGAAACTAATAACACAACAAACATCAGTGCATCACTCTGCTTTAAATTCTGCCCTTATTTTCCACGTGTCGGAGGACAGAAGGACTAGAAAAAATAGCTCTGTAGAAGTGCTCATTAACAAGCGTATAGTTCTATTAAGTATTACAAAGTGCTTTGCTGTATAATGGTGGTATCAGAGAGGAGGACTTGGTTCTGAATTGGGAGACTGCCTGGAACTTGGAACTTGCAAGGTACATTGCTGATCTCAAATTAGTCTGGGAGGGGAATCAGTTGCTCATTTCTGCAGTAAAGTCATCCCCTCTCAAAGCAGATCTTCCCCATTAGGCAGAGCTTTTAAGTCCAATTTTCTGTCTTTAGTTATTTATTTAATTGATACCTCACCTTTCTCCTGACACAGAACATAGGGCAGCTTATGACAAATTAAAATAAACACAGTTAAAATCATATTACAGAAAAGTTGAAAAAAAAAAGTAAAGAAATTCTCCTATTAAAAGCACCAAGTTAAAACAGTTTAAGCCACATGTAAAACATAACTTGGAACTAGAAGGCACTGAAATGTGAATATTCTCAGATCACCCCTATGATATGCCACAGCTCCTGCTGAGGCTCCTTATGTTCATAGAACTGTATTAGAACAGGTAGCTTTTTTCCTTCTTGTTCAAACTAGCTAAAAAAAACAAACAAACAAACTGGAAGAAGCTTTAAAGTAGAGGTGGTTGAATCAGTCCAGTTCAACTTTGCCCAGTTTCTCACTTTGCAATTTTGGCCAAAAAAATTTGGAAAAACTTTGTGTTTCTGTACATATTTTTCCAAGTATGTGCATTTTTGTATGCACTTTTCCTAGCCCTTTTGCACACATCCACCCTATTCAATGCATTTTTATCTGTATGTTTATCTAATATATGCACTTCTGTGGCCACTTTTGCTTAACGTCCACATTTTCTTGCACATTTTTGGGGTTGCAGAATGACAGCACAAAATTCTGAAAAGTGTGGACTCCGATGTGTAAGTGTGTTCCAGTTTGTGTAAAGGTTCAGAAGATGAGTGTTGGCTAAATCAGTATAAAATGCTGAATGAAACAAATTTCTTCCCTCTCCCTAGTTTCCAGATCTACCTAGATCTTCAAAACTGTCTGAAAGAACAGATTCTGTTCTGCATTAAAACGGCAGCAATTAGTAAGTAAACACGATGTTGAAAAACACTTTAAGGAGTCCATTCTTAATATCCACATTTTCCTGCATGTTTCTGGGGTTGCAGAAGGATAGCACAAAATTCTGAAAAGTGCAAAGCATTGCTTTTTACAGGTCTGTGAAGTCTTATCTTGTTAAAAAAAAAAACACCTCATATTCTTGTGCCATCTGTCTGCCAGATTTCTATGTACCTCACATAAGGAGTCCCAGCAGGAGCAGGAGCAGTGGCATAGCACGGGGCGATCTGAGAACATTTACAAGCTCTCTGAATGAAGTTGTTGCATATTGGTTGCTGAGTACCTTTGTGACAGAAAGTCTGGTCAAGCACAATCCTTGTCTTAAACTGTAACTTGCAGCTGATCTTTCTGAAGTCCCTGAGGCAACATTATATTCTTTTGCTTGGAAATGTCCAAATGACCTGGAATGGCAAAAGAAAATTGCTTATACTGAAGAATGGTGTTTGGTTCTCTTTATTTACAAGATTGCTGTAAAGCTAAATTTGAAGGTTACTCATCCAAGATAGCTCAATTAGACATGTAATGCTCTTGCTCCTTAAGGAAAAGAATCTAAATTAATGAAGGGCATGCTTGTACTAGTTGTACATTACAAGTCTGTGCATGTCTGAAGCATCTGGAATGTCTTCCTGATCTGTTCTGTCAGATGCTTAATGTACAGCTGAACTTTAATGTGCAGTTGAACTGTAATCCAATTAAACTAGTCATCCATGTGCGAAGTTAACTTTAATACCAGTGCAAAACTTTAAAAGATTACTATAATGTGTAAAAAGCATGATCATGGCTAATAGAAGCATCCAACCATAGACAGAGTGAGCACACAAAGGTTTTCAAGGCTTCAGGTCAGTGGTTTTGAGAACTTGATTTTAAACTTCTGCAGCAAAACCAGTTTATTATGAAGTGTCCTGATAATGCATTGTAATTCAATATACATGCAGACATCAGAACACAATGATATGGTACAAATTTTATATGCAGAAAAAGAGTGCAGAACAAAGAGAAGATTTTTCATTTAGCCGCTCCTTTCCAACACATACCCTCACATGGCATCATTATCTTCCTTACAACAGGAGTAATATTGTGCCCAGAAGGGGAGAAGATAGAGAAAATCCTAGATTCAGCATTGTAATTATGTTACAGGCTATCAGGCATGGCAGAAAACTCCATTTCCTTGGACAAAATCACAAATTGTATGTATGCAATACCAAATCTACTTGCAAGGGGCAGTGGGAGATACTAAATCCAATTTTAGTTCCAATCAGAACAGACTCATTTAAATTATTGGGACTTTTTAGTATTACTTACATGAGCAATATTGATTTTAATGGGTCTACTGCAGTTGAGATTAAATTTGAATGTAGCTATCTATACCAGTTTTCAAAGCTAGCACCTGCACTTTTGGTCAAGAAGAGTACAGTCTACTGTAACACCTTCATTCTTCTGCCCTGGATAAAGCAGTTATGGGCTTAAGATACTGCAAAATCACAATAATGTTACCAGGCCATACATCCCCACTCCATGATATGGTTTAATTGGCAAATTTAATTGGCAAATATTAATTGGCATGAAATATAAATTATATCCTGTTATGGCTGGGAAGCCTGCTGGCAAAGAGGAATTAGCCATACACACGCACTGCAAAACTAGGTCAGATCGGGACCCCAAGGCATGACTAGGTCATAGTCAGGGAAGCTCTGGTAACAATGGACTTGGAAATGTCCTCCAACAATTTGACCTTTGGAAACAATGGTGCCTGAAACTGCTTCCACAGAACAACTGATTTTCTTCGACCCTCTTCCTTTGTCCATCAAAGCTCTCCTTTTGTCCCCTCACCTATCCTGCCATTAAGAAGCTATCACAATTCCCATCAATCCTTTGTCACCTAATACTAAGGCAATTAGCTCTTTCCAGACTCCATTGTCTACTCTTTCAGAGAGGCAGTAACACCTTCTCCCTCAGGATGGAAAAAGAGTATTTAAATCCTGGCTCTGGGCCAGACAGCTCATAATACTCTGGACACAGGTTGTCACTCTGCTGCTTTGATTCCCATTCTGGTACTATCCTCAGACTCTTAGTCTGGACCACATTGCTTCATCTCTTATCTCCGGAGAGGTAGATATCAGCCACTGCACCCTAACTTCTCGCTATCCAATTTTTCCTCTCTTTCCTTCAATTAGCCTTGTGTGATTGCGAGACTTCTTGGATCTTGTGTGCAAGTGGTTGTTAATCCCCCAATAAAACAAACATTCTTTGAATCTCTGGCTGGTGTTCCTGAATTAGTAATGGTAAATATAGGTATAAAAGCTCTTGCTAGGCTACTCTCCCCCCATGGACATTCCCTTTCAGCTAATATTGCCCACTGTTTCAGGGAGCCACTGGCATCATGGGTGGACCCCTGGGTCACCCACATTTTGGGGTGACAATCAGGCTACACAGCAGACTGATTTATTTGTGTCCTCTCACACTTTCAACCATCACATAGTGAGGAAAACAGAGCCACACCTCTTCTTCAACACCTTCCTATCCACTCATGTGTGTTATCAAAATGAGTCAGCACTCTTTCTCTACCTCTGTGAGATAGGCACAATGAAATCTTAAACTGATAGGGAAAACACCTGGCTCACTTATTCTTTTGAAGCTTGCCAGGAAAAGCAATTAGAAGTAAAAGATATCTGGTCTTTACATGTACTTTGGCCTCCTGCCAATGATGTTAGTTGGCTCAGGGAAGCCCTGCTTAATAAAAAAGTTATATACAACCTGGATGGACCAATTTGCAATCTAAACTGTTGGCCTGAATAAAATCTTGATAGAAAGATTAATCCTAAAGGATGCAGACAAATAAATTGGATCTGACCACAAATGGATCTGACCACAATATAGATAATGAAGAGTAGAAATTACTGTTGACAGGTATAAATAAACAATTTGTCTGATGTGGAATAAAACAAAGCTTCAGAAAGGCTGGGGAAGCTACAGTGAATTCTAAGATAGGACAGTTGATTGATAGGGCAGGACATGTAAATCAACCCATGAGAAATAGGGAGATAATGTTGTTCCCCTTTTGTTGTCCAATTTCAACTGGTACAAATCCAAGTCTTTGAAGTAAAGATAATGGCAGGCAAACAGTTTTCCGCCTTGAACATTAATGAAGCCCAGCAGGCTCCTGTCAATCTTTTTTATTGGTAGATCAGGTATCCCCAGATGGTCCAAGGGGCCGTCTGTGACACGTTTATCTTCATGACAGTGAATGGATAATCTCTCATTGCCTTTGGCTAGTCATGTGCTTTTTAGATTCATTCAGCATATTTTTCCAGGCATATCTCATTTTACATTCTATATCCTTGAACTTCTCTCTTTTCATCTAGCAACTGTTTTCTATTTTGAGGAGAAACACACCCAATTTGCAGTCCAAACAGGTCTGTTCCCAATCAAACCAGGGGAGCTAAAGGTGCACAGTGGAGAAAACTTGGACTGATGACATATTTATGTTCAAGAAAGGCCTATCCTGTATCCTGTAATTCCAGGAAGATCTTGGTCAGCACCCCTCAGTCCTTAAAGGACCAGAGAGACCTTAAGCACAGCTCACTCTTCATTAAATGAATGGTCGGCACCACTGAAAGAGTATTTTACTTAGATGATGTCAGTAGCTGCAAGCAAATTAAAAAAGATATCAGCAGCAACATGCCACTGTTAGAGATGATGCCAATTATTCCTAACAAGGCCCCAGTTTGTTCAATCTAACCTCACAATCTACTAATATGGGTGAGACTGAATATAGTTCTATACTTGCAAAAGAGGAGTGGCTTATATTAATACTTATAACATAATATTTCATGAACAGTCCTCTTCATAAACAGTTTGAGATAAAGCATAGAGGAAAATGCTGTTCAGTGACAAACGCCACAGACAGACAGACACACTAGTCTGGCCCAAGTTAAGAGGTAAAATGTGCATGCCACACTGACACCATAAACAGTTGTATGATTTCATCTGACATTCTAAAATTACAGGTTTGCAACACTTCTGGCTTGTGCCATAACATACCTATGTCAGCATGTGAGCTGAACTGAGAATGTGTCTGCCATTAGCTACTGTGCACAGTGCAGGTTCACTGAACACCACAAGAACAAACAAGGACCACTATCATAAAATTACAAATTGGAGTTGCTGTGGGATGTGCTCCTTCTGAAGGTTCCAACCAAGTTATTTTCAATAAATGACCTTCACAGATTTAAAACTTTTTCAAAGTTTCTCTTACTTAAACTTTGGATTTCATTCTGGAATTTAACCAAGTATAACCCACATTGTAAAGCTGTACAGATCCATTATGACACCAAAATATTGTTTTCCACAGTTTGGTTGAACTGCAGCTCATTGTTTTACATGCATGTCTGGTATCCTATTCATATTTTTCTTATTGTCAAGATACAATACTTTAAAAGAGTCTTATATTCATTCTAAGTCTCATTACAGCTAATACTTATTTCCACTCCCTTTGGACAGCATTTTCATGTCATAAAATGCAAGGAATGGAACTTCAGTGGGCTATTGGCCTCTTTACTTTGATAGAAAGTATAGTTTATCCTCTTCTAATTTTAACCTTATACAAAAGAATACACAAAAACATCACTCAGTAAACATAACACTGAGCTTGGAGTCAATATGGGTGAGTACCTGCTGAAATTCATACTCTAGCAGGGACACCATTAAGAATGCCCACTGTGATATTCTCCTTCTTCTGATCCAAGAATGATCCACCATAGCTAGATGGCAATGAGGAGGAAGAAGCACAGCAGCTTCTGGTTGCTGATTCACTAACTCTTTTTGCAACAATCAAGAAGAAGGAAGCAGTGATGGTAAGGACACAAATGTCCCATGAAGGAGTGGAGAGGACAATGACAGAAAGAGAGAGAGAGAGAGAGACCACTGAGCATGTTTTGTCCAAGGTTCCCACATAGACTATTCCCAGTACTAAATCATGTATCATTTCTGATAGGTCTTGGTTTGTTTTTTTTTCTGTTATATTTGGTGCATTATAGAATTTTTAAAAAAATATAAGCCAGAGAAACTATCAGCATTTAAAACAGCCAATCTTCCTATCTAAGAAGTAGACAGGGACAACTATAAAAGTACATTTTAATTCCTTAGTTCTCATGGTTTATAAGATTACTATCACTGTATTACTCAGATGAGGGTAAAACTATGTCTTTGCTACAGGAAACGTACAGCTGCCATAATAAACAGCAACAATACACTCCCTTGTCTTCCTTAATAATGTTTGGTAAACTGTGCTGTTTGTACGTACCAGCATCATCAAGCACATCGTCAGTTAAAAGAATTTCAGGAAAGTGTGGAAATGAAACACATTGTCTTCTGCCACTGCAAAATTGCTGCCAATTAGAGAAGATGATACTGGTCTAGATGGGCAAAAAATCTGACAAGCTCAAGGTTTGTTGTGAGTGAGGCTGGCTTATATCAGAGCTGGGAAACATTACTTCTTAGGACTAGAACTCCCACAATCCCTACCAACATGGCTAGAATCCAACAGCCCTGAATCACGTTATCTGGGAGACTCTTGGAGTTGTAGTCCAGAAAGGTAATTTTTCAAAGCTGTGGCCTGAATGCTACAGAGCTTCATACAAAGCACAAAGAAACAAGACAGACAGATTTGCCACTTCTGTTACGGAGCAAATAGGACAGAAGAAGCAAACCTTTTAACCTAAGCATGGACAACTGTCAGAGACTAGCAGGTTGCATTAGCACCCAAGGGGACACGAGAAGGCCATATTCCATATCACATCCCTTCTCTGGAAAAAAAAAAGCAATGGTTGGCCTCAAATGCATACTAGGGAACATGGGGGTATTCCCCCCCACATTTTAGGTCCCCTCTGGGCCATTTTAGGGTCAGGAGAGGCAATTTTTACAAAAGAAGTGACCAGAAGTTACTTCCAGGTTATTTCCTGTTTCAAAAAAGGCCTCTCCCAGTCTAAAATGGCCATGGAGAGAACATGGCAACAACTCCACATGTCCCCTGGAAGTCATTTGGGGGCAAAAATGGCTTTAGGGGCCACAAAAATGGCCCACAGGCCACACTTTGCCCACCCTTGCTTTAAAGGTACTCTACAAACCGGACTGTCAACATTCTGAAACTCTGTAATCACATATAATTTAATGACAACACAAAGCCCAGGAACATGAAGCCCAGGAACAGATAGAAGAAATGTCCATAGTGTAAAAACAGAAAAGCAGCTAAGACAACCACAACCATGACACAAAGGAAGCACTGAAGCAACCGATCGGCAAAATGCTCAATGTCTGACCCCTGCAGAGTGAAGAATATCCAAACAGCTCTTGGGATTCCTGAGGGAGCAATCCCACAGAGGCTGCCCTTTCACGCTGCCGGCAGTAGTATTTGTTTACCGTCAACACCCATACCTTCTCCATGGTGCCAGCTCTAGTAGAAATTCTTTCACCACAGACCTTGGGTGTATATGCACAGATTTTACCGGTAACACACCATGTAATACTGAGATCAGGCCCACAATTCCCTTACTTACACTGAAATACAGCAGCCAATTCTCTGCATGTTTGGTACTGCCAGCATCGGAGGTGCTAGCTGCTGGGCACTGGCCCTTTTAGAGGGTGAACTAAGTGAACAGTGTGAATTACCTCTGGGAATATTTATCACCTCTTTATATAGTTATTTATAAAACAGACATCAGGCTCTGTAGCTGTTGCTTTTAAACTGCCTGATGTATATTCTTCATAGCTTTGCCTGCCTGAAAAGGTGACAAAAAAGCCAGTAATAATGACATTGCTGGAATTAGTGCTACAGAATCGGTCATGCCGTCTTCAGCGAGAAGGAAACAAAGCAAAAAGATAGCAATGTTTTCTTTTATTAAAACACAAAATTCTAACACCAGAAAAACAGAGAGGGAGCAAACACTGAATTCCACCAGGGAGCTACAAACAAACAGAAGGCTGTTGTAGTGGAATTGCTCTCATTTCAACAGAAACAGAGTTCCTGCTCCCAAACTCTAAAGTTTTACTGAGACTAAATACTAGGTGTACTTTCTTATAATGCCAGCTAGAAACTTTACACTGAGACAGCACATTTTCTAGCTTGGAGGACAACAAAAACAGTTTTAATTTTTGGAAGGGTCAGCAGAAGTACCTCACTAGGTCTCACCTTGAAAAACTGTTATAGTTAAAGTACTGCCCCAGCTCTTATGTGGGGCTGATACGGAGACAGGGCCAGACTGCAGCAACTGAGACCATTTAAAATAAGTTCCTGATGGAACTGCTGGCACTTCCCATCACCTGTTAAAGCTGGAAACTGGTCTTCCTTCCATAAAGACAAGAATTCACACAGCACTTATACTTTATGGGAAAAGACTTGAGGAAGCAAATTAGCAAAACTATGTTTCATTGAATGGTCAGGGCCAAAGGACTTGTTTCAGTCAAAGCTGTCATAGCCTTATTTTGAGGATACCAAGACTCCTTTAACTCACAGGGACAATTTGCTAGAGATACAATTTTCGATATAGATTCTTATGAAAATGTGCTTCTCAGCGAATTTAAATGCCCTCCTAATGGTTTAGCCTTTTAAAGAGAGGAAAATATATAACACTTCCAAGATTTAACCTCTGTTGCACTCAGAAAAGTTTTCACTGTCCCCACTTTTCTAACAATGCCTTTATCTTACTTGGAAGGAAAATATAAAGTGATCTCCTATACATAGTTATTATGTATTTGTGGTTCCAGGAAGGTAGAAGACCTAGTTTGCTATCAACTACACTGCCCAAAATATGGTAACTCCAGGACTCATTTCTTGGGAGAACTTTTGAAACAGCTGGTTGAGTGTTGCTTGATGTCATTTACGTCCTCCTGGCAGATCACACTACACCTATTGCAATCAAGGTGGCCACCTTTGCAGCAGCAGCTCAGAAGATCCACTGTAAATTTCTAAAGACGCCAACAGTGGATTGCAAACAGGCTCAACCCATTAACTCATCATTAAGGACATGTGCCAGGTGAAAAGGTGGAAATGGATATATTTCACCATGTTTAGAAGCTCAGGGTACTCACAAACCCACCATTCTTGAAGGAAGAAACTTTGGCTGGGACTGTCAGACAGCATAGAAAATACTGGCTACAGTGACCAAAGCTCTGATTCAAAACAAGGCATCCTTAAATAGTTGGAGGGAGCTGAATCGCCAGTTAGGAACTTTCCAACTTGCCAATTAAGAAACTCCCTTCTCTTCGTTACCCACTGCTATAGCCAATGGAGGGAAATGAGGCATCAGCCCTTATGTTGCATTGTGGCTTATAGATTGTGCAACCTGATGAACTGAACACTAGCAGAATTTTGCAACTTTGAATGCCTGGATATGTTTTCTCTGCTTCCCGCAATTCATTTTCCTTTTTTATCATACCCTTTAAATTGTAAGCCTGCATTTAGGGACCATCTCATTTCTAATACCTATAAGTTGCTCTGGGAGTGGGCAGTGTTTAAATAATTAAATAAATCATACCATGTAAATTCTAAATATTTTATCCAAGGTGGCAACTTATATATCATCAAAAGTCCTCACAAAGAAGCTTCCTCAGTGTTGCAGATAACTTATACCTTGTGCTCATCCTGCCAGCTATTTTAAAGATTTTAAAACTGCAATACAACAGCAAGAATGGCAACATATTGCAATCAGTCATCAAGAAAATGTAGCTGTTTTAACACAGAGATAGCTTTTTTCGTCCTTCCAGGGACCACACAGATTCACTCTCTCATCCAAAGTTTCAGCTGTGGCACTGATTTATGCTCCAGCATAATGAAAGCGTCCACAAGTGAGATCTCGTAGTGAGTAGTGATAGTGCTGGGGGAAGATAAGCCTTCAGCCTCAGTCCCTAAGTGAGTATTCCATTTTCATTGCTGTCTCAAAGCTCCCACTTAATCTCCTGGAAGGAAAAAATGGAAAGAGAGAGAGACGGCAGAGATAAGGAACAATGACCTTTCAGACAGATCAGCAGCATTCAGGTGAAGACAGGAACTGCACTGATTTCTTCCCTTCCCTGAAAATTATCCTTAGTTCTGGAGAATTGTTCTTAGCTAGGTTCACACATTGTGGGAAGAATTGAATCAACATTTATGAGCAGCATGCTGATGTGTGCTGCCCTATCAGAACCACCTAAACAAACCCGAGATCTTTTCATCTGTGGTTTACTTACTGGTCACCCTGACCTGTCACTTCTCTGAGACACCAGAGAAATAACAAACCATGGATTATTTCTCTGCAGAGCTTAGATGAAAATATAAGTATCAATTTTTAAATAGCTGTAGAAAGCAAAACCACCAGTTAGCCATCCTCCAACTTGCCTGGACAAAGCTCCTTAACAGATTAAATTGTGAATTCATTACATTCCCTCCAATGTGGCTTAACTCCAGAGATTTCCTAGTAACAGCTAAAGTTAAATCTACACTTGGAATAATTAATTCATTTAAATTATGAGAATTATGTACATTAGGGGGTACAGGTTGGCTCTTTCTCTGACAGATTCAGTAGAACAAATAGGCTGAAGGAGAAGGAGGAGGAAAAGCGGTAAGACTGGAGGGAATTCATCAGATCGCTCTGTGATGGCTGGCTGGTTCTAATGAAGCAAGAAGATGGTGATCAAGGTCTTGCCTGGAATGAAGGAATCTAACGTCTGTACTTTGAAGGAGGGAATGATTTGTTTTCTCAGCGAGAGCACCTCGGCTAGCCATGTCCCTTTAGGCCTGAAGGTTGGTATCCTCCCCTACTCCACTAGTCTATGTGCTTTAGTCTTCCTGGGTGGTTGTGGGTGAATCTTTTAAATTCTCTAATATTTACAAATTTTCTTATTTCCTACATTATTTTTGGATGACCTGCAACAAATCCCTCTGCTCTCCTTTCACGTGTTTATTGTTGCAGATCACGGCTCTTAATTGGGAACTAAGAAGCAGGAAGGATGCAGCGACTTGAGTTGTGCAGCAACACTCAGAACCATTTCTGATGAAGAATTCTCTAGCCCTGTGTCACTGATTGATCTTTGTAGCCAGCCCCTTAATGCTGCATTTGCTGTGGCTCACAGTGTTCTCTAGCTAAAATAAAGACTTCATTCTTTACTAGCATTTACCATAACTTAACTTATTAACTCCTTTAACAAACAAGATGTTTGATCAGTGAATGAGATATATATGGTGAGGGCTGAAAGATGAGAAGACAGATACAGATCAGTAACAAAAGATAATTGAACAGGTTGTAAAATAAAAACCCATGCTTTAGGACAATCTTTCCCAACCAGTGTTCAGGTGTATTGAACTCCCCCCATCCCTGGCAACAGGGTTTTGTAGTCCATCTGGGTTTGGTCCCAAGTTGAGGGGAAGGCAATTTTTTAAAACAACAAGAAAAAGAGGACTTTTGGAAGAGCCAGTAGCAACATTTCCCCCAGAGTTTAATAGTGACAACCTCTATTACATTCTAGATAAATCCCGTGGTCTGTTCTAAAAATCAGTGTCTTCAGCTCAGTGTTTTCAAGTGATGTCTGGTGAACTGTTTCCAGTCAGAATAGATAACACAGGGACTAGAAGGACAGAGAGCACAGAAAAGATACTTGTCTGACCTGCAACACCAGAATTTACCAGCTAGAGATTTGGGGAGCTGTAGTGTTAAAAAAAAAACTTTCCCAAGTTCTCAGAAGAACCTTCAGAGACACCTGGTACCAAACCTAACCATACGATTCAATTTTATTAGCACAAGAACATATTTCTCCAGAATACCCTTCTCTCAACCCGAGAATCATCAAAGAAGAGACTGTATTAAAAGCCTATCTTAAAAGGAACTGGTGCTCTCATTTATTTTCTGCCTCTTTTCCACCTCTCTGCATTTAAACTTCTGCATACGTCTCCTTCCCTGCAAAGCTTAGCTATGTACTATGAGAAGCTCAGCAAACAAGACTCAACTGAGGTAAGACAGGCGTGTAGTTAGAGGAAGAGAGGGCCCTGAAGATGCTGGTAGTTGAAGGACAGTTACAAACACGCACCTGTTGTGAGTGAGCGGCCAAGGCTTATGTCAGAGTGCCACAAATATTCTCCCTCCACGAGGGCCCCGACCTTTTCAAGTATGTTTTATGACAGCCTGCACCCATTAAGTGCTACTTGATCCTCTGCTAATGCAGCAGTTACAAAAGGACCATGGGGGCTTGTCTGACTGCTTGTCAATGGGATAAACACCTTTCCTAGGGGAGGAGGTTGCTGAAAAGGTGCACGTTTCCTATTGGCCTACTTGGCCTTTCTAAGCATTCCAACAAAGCTGAATTTTAACCTTAGCACAAGCCTAGCCACAGTGGCCAAGTGCCAGCAGCATGATATCTGATCCTCACAAGGAAGGATAACACAGCTGCTGGAAGACAGTCACACTGTTGTTCTCAAATATTTGTTGTTGTTGTTGCTGCTGCTGTTGTTGTGTTTCTTTTGCAGAAGAGTGCATAATCCACAAGAAAATGCTTTCAGAAATAAAGTTCTTGGACAGGGAGCTGTTGAAATAGGAGACTACCATGCTGGTTTGCATGCATTCAAATAATCACCAATTTTTCAGATACTTAAAGCATTTCAGTAATTCTCTTACAATAATATTGTAAGTTGGGATAATATTATTTTCAAAAAACCAAAGCAAGAATGCACCATATTTCTAGTACAAGAAAGAAAGAGAAATGGAAAGACACTTCCAGGTAGTTGGAAACAAGCTTATTTAACCTAATATGTTTTGAAAATCTCCAGGAGTATTCTTTGGCACAACCAATATTCACTTCTATAACCATCAAAGGTCAGAAACACAAATGGTGCTGCACTTTGCGCAAGCACAGCTGTAGAATTCAAACAACAGTCACTCATAGCTCACTAACTGGAACATATCTACCAAATGAAAGGAAGTGCGAGACTATAGATGGCAAGACATCTATACATAGAACTGTTTATTTATTTTAATATCCTTCTTTCTCTCAGGTGAAACGACTTTGAGGAGATATTCAGATACTACTTTTATCAGCCTTGCCAATAAGACTAAAAAAGGCTAACAGCTGACAAGGAACTGTTCAGTAGACAATCTAACCACACAAACCAACTGTAAGTATGTTTAAGCATACTGATCGTTCCAGATGCGGGGAGGTAATAAACTCTACTTTTAACTAACAAATTCCCCGTCTGCAACTTATAGGCCTATGCGTCTTAAGCTATCCGACGCTGGAGATCAGCCATTCCCTTCTTCATTGTACCAGGGACCAGTGCCATCTTTGGGCCCATTGGCTGTACGTATTTCTTTCCTTGGAACTCTCCAGGATCCACCAGCTGATGGCTCATGGATCTGTGCTTATCCATGGACCAACACTCTAAGTATCACTGCTATTCTTAATTTCCAAGAAATATATTGTTGTTGTTGTTTTTGTGTGCCTTCAAGTTGTTTCAAACTTATGGTGACTCTAAGGTGAATCTATCACAGAGTTTTTTTGGGGGCTGAAGAGTGTGACTTTGTCCAAGGTTTCTATGGTCGAGCAGGGAATCAAACGCCAGGATCACAGTCCAGTGCTCGAACCACTACACCACACTGGCTGTCAAGAAAGATTTTATCAAGCCTACATCTAAAAGCCTCCATTGTAATGGAAGCAACAAAGTACATTTGTTTTAGACTCTTTTAATCCTGCTTTGTCAGACATGGTGTCTCTTTGTCAGACACTGTGTCCCAGCCTCTTGATCTATTGTCAACTTCCTCTGGAAGGAGCAAAATGGAGCAAGAAGGCATCACTTGTAAATTATTCACCTGAACATGTATGCAGAAAGTACTGTCTAACAACTAGATATTTCACTAATTCAGACAAATATTTTCAGTATCCTACTTTAGAAAGACCAGTCCTCTATTTACAGGCATCTTCTGTTTGAAGGGCTATCTACCCTAAGGCTGATTAAAAGTTAAAGAACCATTTTACTGGTAAGCCAATTTAAAACGGAAGATGAATCATCAGAATTATGGTAAAGGAATATTAAAAATAAGTAGCAAACAAATTCAAGAACGGCAAAATAAAATCATCACAATTAAAAATATGAAAATAAGGAAGAAACAGTTTAAACTAACTGGAAGATGGTACAGAACACCATAGCAGTAATAATGTATAATAAAAGATATGCCATCTAATTGTTGGCATGGACGTGGAAGTAAAGGCAGATACACACACACACACACACACACACACACACACACACGTGTGTGTGTGCGTGTCAGAGAGCGCGTGCGCGTGTGTGTGTATGGTGGGAGTGTTGTAAAGTCCAGAGACTTTGGCAGGAAATAATTAACAAAATACAGTCTACACTCCATATTCATGGGTTTGACCTTCTCAGTTGTGATTACTGGTGAGGCATGTGCTTCTCCCCCGCCCTCTCCCCATTTTGTTCCCCCCATTCCCTTGCATTCTTCACTCCAGGCTTGGGAGGCTTGTGTTTAAAATGGCTGTTCTGTAATCTTTTGAGCGAGCAAAGCCCCCCTCCCACTGCTGGAGGTGTGTCCTCTCTGCCATGTGGCTGCACTTTCCTGCTGTGTAATGGCTGCTGATGGGTCAGGTGCTCTCTTTGCTCCAATCCCTTCCTTTTCAAGATGACTGCTGGAAGTAACTAGAACGCAAGAAGTCTGCTGTTTTCCCTTTGAGGGGAAAGTACCAGTAAGCCCTTTACTGTGTCTTCCCCCCTCCCACAGGGGCCAGAGACAAAGGAATGGGTGGGGGAGCACCGGAGGTGATTTATGGAGGGAATTACTTGCAATTTTTCCACTTTTGTGAGGGTTCTGTGCCCCTAACCCTTGCAAATCTGGAGAGGCTACTGTAAATGGAATAACAGGGGAAAATTTGGAATTAAATAGAGAAAAACGTATGACCCAAATGTAAAGAATTTGGGATTAGATAAAGATGACGAACACTTGCTGAAACAAAGGTTGAGGGCTGCTTAGGTGGTTATTGCATTTGGAAGGAAAAGCCAAACAAAAATGGAGAGTGGATAAAATGGTAATATTATCTTTCAGAATATATAATGTTTGATGTTATATTAGAAAGAAGAATGGGGTATATGGGTCAGTTGAAAGGAGGTGATTGGCTAAGGAAGTGGAACAAAGTAATAGGAGCCATAAAGAAAGGAAGCGGTACAAAATTATAAAAGATACAATTAATATGATTCTCCACATCAAAGGAAAGAGGTTTTAAATTAAAATTAAAATTTTAAATAAAAATTAACTTTGTTTCCTACAGGGGAAGGGAAATCAAATTATAGTAGTATAATATTAATACATATATGTGTAAATATGTGTGTGAGTGTGAGTGTGTGTGTGTGTATACACATATATGGACAACTAATTTATTAGTAATAGGTGAAGCACTAATGGTTTTGTATTAATTTCTGGAATAAATTTTGCGTGTTTATATCAGTTTGTTAATCAGTACAATAAATATATTAAAAATTTAAAACAAATAAACAAACAGGAAGATAAAAAATCATAAGATAAAGAAGCAGCCTCAAGGCTATCCAGCAACAACAAGCACCTTAACAGCAGATTTTGTTGGTGATGTACAAGGCATCACATTGCTTCCTACTGGAGTTTAATTCCAAGAATATCTCATTTCCTATGCTGTCCAACATTCAACCTTTGGAAACAGTCTGAGCCCTCGATATTAGACGGAGTGCCTCTCTCTATACAGGCCTGCCTATGGTTTGAATCTCCTGGAAGGGTCTTCCTCTGTGTCCCGCCAGTGGGGGGCAATATAGTTTGGAGAGACATGGGCAAAAGCCTTCTCTGCAATGGGAGAGGAGGCCATTTTAGTCAAGTTCACTTCCAGTTAATTTCCTAATTATGAAAAGGCCTATCCTGAGCCTAAACCATAGTAAAATGGCTCTTCATGCTCCTGGAGATCTGGAGGACATTTTTAGCAACACGTCAACAAACTCAAAACAAAACATTTTAGACAACATTTGAGGAGGTAAATCTCTCAAAGGTCCCATGGAGGGCCAATGTAGTCCCATCTGGCAGTTGTCCATCTTATCCTAAAGAGAAATTTCTAAAATTTTAGCAGGAAAGAGATCACGCTGTGACTTGCAAATAAAATGGAGCAACTATCCCTTACAATTCCCCAGTTATCTATCTACTGTCTGTGGGTGTACTTCATGCAGGCAAATCAGACACCTAATGTGTATAATTCTCTAGGAACAGTGTGCCCTTAAAAGCACTCAAGAGAAGTTTGAATTTAGTATGAACCAAGGGGAGGTAATTAATTTTTTCTCAGTGTCACTTCCACCCCACCCCACCCCAAAAACAATTACCTGAGATCCTCTGAAAATGTAATCAAACAGAAGGTGGCAACTAAAGATAAGGGGAGGGGGGTTAAAAGCAATGGAGCAAGAGAAACAGTGATTTCATATATATGGCTTGGCAATAATCTTTATCACAGAGGGAATGTCTGTTTCAAAGTATTTTTAATGTAATGCAGACACTGAATGAGATTGCCACATGCCTTCAAAATTTTGCAAAGGCAGCTGTCACAATTCTGTTCTGACAGCTTAGTATGGGAAAGGCATTAAAAATATGAAATCAAGAGGAGAGGATATTTGTGACTGGCTCTACAAACTATTGCAACCATACGCAGGCATGTCTAGTGACAACACTGTAATACTGTCACTGAGTCTGTAGAGTTTTCCATCTCATTTATAGCTACCATTCTATATCATCTCTCAGAGTGCATTCCACTACCGCACTCCACAGCCCAACGTTCCACTGAATAGAGTAGTATAAAAAGAAAAGAACACAGAAGTGGGAAGACTACCTCCATAATGTCTCCTAGGTAATCAGCAGAAGAAACGAACTGGAACAATTTCTTACTCTCAACTAGATTTGGGTCAACTCACCTGCCAAATTCACAGATTAACTGATCATTATTTGATTGCTGTCAAATATTCTACGAAGTAAGCAAAATGTATTTATTTATTTAAGTATTTCTATCCTGCTCTATACAAAAGACCTCAGGGCAGCTTACAAAAGCATTAAAACAAGTTACACAATTTTAAACAATGAAATAATTAGATAAACGAAAAACATATTAAACTGCAGTAATAAGTTAAAAACAGACTCAAAAGATTCAAAAAGTCTTCAAAATTATGTACGCTATATTTGGGATGAGTTAATGTGACCCAAAGGATTTTACGAAAAGCCAAGTTTTAACTTGGTGCCTCAACAACATGAGGGTACTCCACAACTGGGCCATGACCAAGAAGGCCCTCTCCCATGTCCCAACACAGTATACTGATGTCTTCAAATATCTGAATGTTTAAACATTTGAAGGGATTTAATGTTGAGGAGGGAGCAGGCTTGTTCTCTACCGCTCCAGAGACTAGGACAAGGAGCAATGGATTCAAGCTGCAGGAAGGGAGATTCCATTTGAACCTCAGGAAGAACTTCCTGATGGTCAGAGCTGTCCGGCAGTGGAATATGCTGCCTCGGAGTGTGGTTGAGTCTCCTTCTTTGGAGGTTTTTAAGCAGAGGCTGGATGGCCATCTGTTGGGAATGCTTTGATGGGTGTTCCTGCATAGCAGGGGGTTGGACTCGATGGCCCCTGGGGTCTCTTCCAACTCTATGATTCTATGATTCAAAGGGACACAGAGGAGCCTGCCCCCAGCAGATTTTAATTCTTAGGCAGGCACGTATGAGGAGCCGCATTCCTTCAAGTATCAAGGTTCCAAGCTGCTCAAGGCTTTAAATGTCATCACAAACATCATGAATTCAGACCAGAAATGTACTGGTATCCAGGCAATTCTTTTAAGACAAGTGTGATATGCTGTCTATATGATACTTCAGTCAGCAGTCGAGCTGCTGCATTTGCACTAGCTGCAGTTTCTCAGCCTTCTTCAAAGGCAGCCCCACAGAGATACCAAGCCACAGTTCAGTTTTTATATGTTATCTTCAGTGATGATATAACAGAAATCAACAACAGGGCTCCTTCGTCCACAGTCCTGCAGAAAGAACAAAGGGCACTCATACCATAACAGTTTAGGAGTACACAACCCCTGCCTTGTAACTGTGTTCAAGGAATTTCTTTCCTCTTCATTATGATCTTCCATCTCTTATTGGAAGATCAAGCCGAAACTGACTTTGAAATGGGAAGAGACTCCTAGCTTAGGACCTCCATATCCACGGAGTCATGATCCATGGATTCAGTTATCTGCAGGTGGCCAGGGGTGGGTGTCAGGACGTGGCGAGGAGCGCGATTCTGCGGGATCATGCTCCACGCTGTTTTCCCACCTCCAGCTGCTGGTCCTGGGCCCGATCGCTGCGGTGGCCAGCGGGAAAACAGCAGGGATTGTGGGATCGCACTCCTCACTGTTTTCCCTCTTCCTGCCTCCAGCCCCGGGCTAGATTGTGGCAGCGGCCGGTGGGAAAACAGCAGGGAGTGTGAGATCTTGTGCTCCCCACTGTTTTCCTGCCGGCACCGCAATCGGGCCCAGGTGGGTGGATGGACAGGGTGTTCGGTACTATCCATGGATTTCGGTATCCGTGGGGGGCCCGGAACCAATCCCCCACAGATATAGGAGTCCTACTGTATATTTATACGATGTTAGCGGAATGGTTTGAATGTTGATCTATGGCTCTGGGAAACCAGGGTTTTGACTTCCACTCAGCCATGGAAACCCTCCCAGCTGACCTTGGGCAAGTCACATTCTCCAGCCTTAGTTGAAGACAAGATGAAATCTCCTTTGAATAACTCTTGCCAAGAAACCTCAATGATACAGTTACCAGAAATCAGAGTTGACTTGGAGGGACATGACAACAACAAATTCCTACGAAGTTCAGCGTATCTCTTTGAGCTCCTCTATAGCATTGCGTACTAGCATCACCAGGTGGCAAAACACTTCAGGAGAAAATCAAAGTGCATGGAATAATCCAGATGGCATCCCAACTAGCAACCAGATACACTAGTCACAATGTGAGCCAATGAAGGAGATCAATGTTTGTTTCTAGACCCACATCTCCCCCCTCCCAAGAATCCACATGCAGGTGCTTGTCACAGAAAAATGCCTCTTCAGTTGGGACCTCATACTGAGAGACTTTTAGAGAAGCTTTTCAGAGAGATGCAAGCTAATGGACAGACTTTCACATGCAAAGGGATTTACTATATAACAAGCTCATGTTTCTTACGGATCAGGAGGATGAATGGAAATCAACAGCTCCCGCAGTATGTTAAAAGAGTCTCCATAGCTTTTATTCTCAAATAACAAGGCAGACCCAGCATGTACTAGTTTGAGTATTGGACTACAATCCTCAAGACCAAGGTCTGATTCCCTGCTTGGCCATGGACAACCACTGGGTGACCTTCAGTACATCACATATTCAGTCCCAAAAAACTCTTTGATAGGTTCACCTTATAATCACCGTAAGTCAGAAATTACTTGAAGGCACACAATAACAATAAACTCAAGCGTGCTGAGACACTGGTGGTTGGCACATGGAAGACTATAGCACACAAAGAAGATATGCCTATGCCTTTGATTTCAGGATGATTTGATTCCATTTTCATTTTTTTATTTTATTTTTTTATTTATTTTATACTTTGCCGTTCTCCTGACACAGGACCCAAAGAATCTTACAACAATTAAAGTAAAGAACACCTAATATCTTATTAATACAAAAGTAAAACATGATTAAATAAACAATAAGCATTTGAAGAGCTATGCCGGCTCAGACCACAAGCCTACATACCCAGCACTGTGTTCACACAATTGTCAACTGGTTGTCATGGGAAAACTACAAATAAGAAGCTGTGAACCATGCTAAATAACCATGTGGAATGAAAAACAGTATTGTCCCAACTCTCATATCTTCCTGTCTCTTAAACAAGCTGTAAATATTTGGCTCTTGTAAACATCCATAATGGATATGGCTGCCTTCGGATTCAGTTTGGCTACCTGAATAAAAAAGTAACACATGGCAGACACACTTGGGGGGAGGGAAGCCCTATGACCACCTTCATAAAAGCTCATTTTATTGTTGTTGCTGCTGATGCTACTGCTGTAGTAAGGTCTAACAAGACCATAGATACCAGATATGTGAATTGTTTTATGCAGCTACTTTAATTTCATGTTACTATCACCTACAGATCATATGACAAAATTCTACTGCTACCCAAACTAATGCAACGTTAGAGTCAGTTTAGTTGTTACTTAAGCACAAATGCGTCATGCTGCTGGTTCTCTGTAATAAGTTAACATCTGAAATAGGATGTATGTAGCTTACTGGCAGTAAGGTCAGAGGGCTTACTATGCGTGAGATTTATGAGACCAGCTTCAAATGTTATGTTAATTGCAAGGAATTAGAAGTATGAAGCGTGCTTGTTTCTTCTTCTCACTCTTTAAGTAAAGTCATTTGCCATCTACCCTGCAGCTCTCCTTCAAGATTCTGTTAAGTATGAAAGTCTACCACCTCTAAGTATTCTTTGCTAAAGAAAATCCTATGAAATTCATGGGGCACTGTGAGTTGACAGACAACTTGAAGGAACATACGCACATGCACAGACACTATTAGTTAAAAAAAAACCCTTGACAGCTCTTTTACTGAAGCTTTTAACTCAACTTACAGCACAATAATGTGCATGTTTACGCGAAGGTAAACCCTACTGTAAATCATGTGCATGTTTATTTGAAAGTAAATCTTACCAAGTCTAATTCCCAAGTAAATTCCACTTCATTTCATTTCACTTTACATTCTCAAGAGGTTGGCATACTGTTGTTTTCAGAAATACCCCACTGCTTACCTGTCTTCACAATTTTGCCAACTCTAGGAATAACTGATGCTGTTCGTAGCATACAATACCCCTCAGCCAAAAAATTTAAAGTACAAGAGACCTACACATGCCAGTTTTCAGCATATGGTATATCTAATACAGTCAGAGATTGAAGTAAGGCATTACAAGTAAGAAGAAAAGAAAGGGAGGAGGGATCTAGCATAGCCTTTGAGACTAATTAATATATTTCAGCATAAGGTCTCAGGGACTCCAGTCCAGTTCATCAGGTTATGGTACTGGGATGTAAAATATCATCTTCTTGATGGTTGTCATTGCTGTTGTGTGTCTTCAAGTCATTTCGGACTTATGGCAACCTTAATGGGGAGTGAGTCTCGGCAGAATTTGTTCTGACGGAGTTTTGTTGAGCAGGGATCCTGGTCTCCCAGTATCCAAGTTCAACACTTAAACCACCATACAACTTTAGTTCTGATAGTTGTAAAGAGCAGTTAAAAGCACTCAAGTGGGAGACTGGGTTGCAAGCAAGCTAGATAAACAGGTCAATTTGTGTATAGTGAAGAAGTCTCCTTGAAAAAAAGAATTACAAGTAGGACGCTATCACTGGTCAACAGGGTGGTAACAAGGATTAACAATGGTCCTCTTTCCCAAAAGGGAAATAGTAACTTCGGTACTTTTTAAAAACATAGTAAGTATGATTTATGCATTGCTTTTTCCTGATTTTTTTTAATTTTTGAACTTTAAAAAAGTTTACTCCCCCAACCCCCCAAAATAAGGTCAGTTTCTTAACTTTTAAATACAGAACTAAATGGACCAAATTACACCACCAACACCCACCCAAAAAAAAAAAAGGCCATACAGTACTAATGGTAGCTTTGGAGGTCTTTTCAAAAATGAAACAAATTATCTTTTCTAAAGTAATAGTAACTTTCCAAGCACTGGATATAACATATCAGTCTTTCACAAGTTAGCTTAAAGACTGTCTACCACTCAGTTAAGAACTGGTACCAAAGACACATTCAGATGTTAAAAGTTTTCCTTGTATGTATGAAAAAAGTATAAAAGTCCCTGGACATGATAGAGTAACATGTTTTTATTTTACTTTGTACAAATTCACTGTAAAGACATTTTTTGCGGCTATATCCAATTGTGATCACGACATGCAATGACTTGGACAACACATCCCTTGCTTCTCCACAAAGTGCTTTTCATGTTTTTCTTTGCCCACCCCTATTGTACAGAGAAATAAAAATATTAATCAGATTCACACAGCGCTTTGATGTTTACAGATTATCCCAAACATGTGTTTACTTGAATGATGTCAATTACGACATTCTCCGGTCATGCTGACTGGGGGTGGGGGGTGGGTGGGGAACCAAGAACCAGAATTTTACAAAAGAGATTGTAGCTTCTCCTGCAAAAGAGGTTGGTATAACTTAATTTTCCAGGGTAAACTCGATTATTAACATTTGAACATCTTTTATGTGGTACCATATAGATGGAAAATTGAAAAAAAAATGATTTTAGCACCTTAGGGGCTGACAAGTTCCCAAGGGGATTGTCCGAGAGATGCCTGCCTGTTTTCTGGCTGCTCTCCAGCAGCCACACCAGTCTGTTAGCATTCAGCACTGACTAAACCGTGTAACAGAGAAATCCATCATTGTTTTTTATTTCCTCCCAGAAGCAAATTATTCCGAATAATTTGGCAACAGGCATCATCCCCTTGGGAAACTATGTCTGCTTAAGTGGGTGAATAAATGAATTTATTCCAAACTTTGCACCGTCCCTAATCCTTGAGTTTTATCAATGCGCTACAGGGAAACATTTTTTAGCTGAAACCTGCTGCTTAAACCCTGCCAGCATTTACTTCTCATAATGCCTGGCAGGGGGTTTGAAGAATTTACTGCACCTCCCAAATGAAAAGGGGCAGCTGTTTTGCAGGACATGGTAGCTATGTATAAATGCTAAGGGACGGAAGCCAAAAGAATCCCATAAACTGTTAAAATGCAAGAGAGAATTTCAGACGCCAAACACAATTGTCCAAGCTGAAATCTAGCCAAGTCTCATGAGCTAATTCCCCTTCTCAAGCAAAATAAAATAAAACAAAATAATAAAATAGCCTTCAATAGCCACAAGACTGAAGACCAAAATTAATACTGTATCCAAAAGATGGCACTGACAGCTGGTTAACTAACACTGGCAACGCTTTGGTATTGTTGCCATTCAGATATTTGCTAAAGGCCAATCTAGATAATCAGGGCAAGAGCCAAAATGCAATAATGCTTCTATATTGAGAAGATTAGCCAGGTCAGGGGGATAAAATCATCACATTTAAAGCAATTATTGCCTTATCTAGAGATGGGAACGAGGCAGATTAGGATCTATCTGTATGTTTCTGGTTGGTTTCCAGCAGATCTGACTCACACCTGTTTAAGGACAACTACTGTATCACCACTACCACTACCACCTCCCTCTCTAAATTAAGACTACTGAAGAATGTGTGGGGACCAGGAGTTAACATGGTATGAAAGAACTATCTTCCCATTTCTTATACTGCAAACAAATTCCTGGTCTGACCTAAAGGCTCAGAAGTACACTGCTAGGTACATGTCTGATCTGAGCCGTTGTTTTGCTTCTCACTCTACTAAGTGGACCTTAAAGTTCTAATCAAACAATAACAACAATGAAGGCTATTCTGGAAACCAACAGTCTGCGCACCTCTTTTCTAATTATTTCTCCCTCGGACACTACAGGCCTCAAATGATGTGCGTAAAGAAGGTATCCTAAACAAACTCCAAGACATAAAATTAATTTGATGCTTTTAAAGCAATATCAACAGTGCAATTTAGCAACTATATTTTGAAATAAAGGAAAATGTGACAAGTTGCAACTTCTTTCATCACCAGGAAAAACCACTTCTCCCAACTTTTAAGTATAGGACAACCTGGAGACAGATTGCATGCAAGAGAGAGAACAGGAAACACTGAAACCAGTGTTTAGAGACATTTTGCATTAAAAATAATAAAGAGGCAAAGCTTTCTGTCCCATGACTCTGATGCCTGCAATAATTTAGAGATGCACATTCATGAATTAATAGTTCTTTGCTGAACAAACCAATCATTTCAATTGATAAAGTATACAGTTAATAATTGAGAGTCAGTAGGGTGGAGTGGTTTGACCATTGAGCTATGGCCCTAGAGACCAAGGATTGATTCCTTACTCAGCCACAGAAACCCACTGCATGACTTCAGGTGCATCACATACTCTCAGCCTCAGAAAAGCCCATGACAGGTTCTCTTTAGGATTGTCATAAGTAGGAAATATCTTGAAGGCACATAACAACAAGAGAGAGAGGAGCTTTTTAAGTCCTATTGTTTTGCCCAGGAGTAAATTTGGCCAGGGTGTGACAAACAGGGTGGGCAACCTTGGGCATATCACATACTCTCAGCCCCAGAAAACACTGTGATAGGTTCACCTTAGGGTTGCCATAAGTCAGAAGTGACTTGAAAGCAAACAACAACAGAAATATGAAGGCCAAGGAGAAATAAAGGGAACTTACCACATGTATTCCTTTTCTACTTTTTACCACCAATAATTTTTTTCCTAATGGACTTGAAACTGGGAATTGGAAATCTACAACCACTTGGAACCTTTCATAATTATGCCAAATAATGACAATTTATATGTGGAATAACAAACACATTTTATTAAATAAATAAACATTTTTATTATAGTAGTAAAATCACAGATTTAATGGGAAAATAAATATTTGATTAGATCAATTGTCGCTAAATGCATTTATTCTCCAGGGAAAAAAACTCCTACATTTTCCCCCTAGTTTCAAAAATTGTGAGTGTTAAACCTCTCACAATAAATAGCATGGATGTTCTACCTGTGGAGACATCAATTCACGTTCCAACTGTGGAGAGATTAACTCTTGCCTACACATATGCAAGTTGTCACACGATGCTAAAATCATAAAGTGAAACACATGAAACTGGACTAGCCTTCAGTGCTGAAGTCAACTTAACTGTTCGCAGCATTCCAGGCAGAATTGTTCCAACATTGCCACTGTCAGCATAAACATGACTTGTTCTGCCTTTAAAGAGTCAGTATCAGAGCACACATCAACCAATACCAATTCTTTGTTACTTTATGAAAAATTTTACCGTCCTATGAAAAACAAGCCATACTGCACTGAATAAGCAGACTGCCTGTTCCAGCATTCTTTTCACACAGCAGCCCACAAACTGCATCTAGGCAACTGCCCATAAGTAGGGGCAACCTCCCAACTGTGCCTCCTGCAATTAATATACAAATGTATACTACCTTTGGTTCTGGGTGAAATATATATCCATGATGACTAGTAGTCATTCATCGTTCCATGTTCCATGAATTTATCCAGCCCCCAATTAAAGCCATTCGAATGGGTAGCCATAACTGTCTCCTGTGACAGTGAATACCAGAACTCACCTATGTTCTGTGGGAAGGCTTTGTTTCTCTATCCTGAATCTCCCACCATTGTTTCACTGGACTGCCCAAAGTTTTAGTATTGTAAGCTTCTCCCGATATCCCTTATCCATACTCTGTGTGATTTTACAGACTCTAGCATGTCCCTTCACAGTTGCCTTGTTTCCTAAGATACACAATCCAAACATTCCAAACTTTCTTCATTGATCATTTTGGGGACTCTTTTCCATTCTTTTCCAGCTCTATAATTTCTCTCTTTCTCTTTCAACAAAGTGTCCTTTCACACTAGTGAAAGTGCTATAGCACTATGATTCCACCTTAACTGCCATATTAACCCTGGGCTTTATAGCTTGACTAAGCACTAGAGTCCTCTTACTGAAAATTAAATATCCCTGCAGACCCCAGAGTGTCACAGGATGTTGTCATGGCAGTTAAAGTGGAATCACACTGCTATAACTGTGCAATTTAAAAGGGACCCAGAACTTCACACAGGTTTCCAAGCGTTCCTCCTCTCTCCCTTCCTGACCACGGTTGCTGCCTTTTCCTACCGTTGCTCTTATACCCCTCAAATTATTAAATAGTGATATCTAGATGTTCTCTGCCTAAGGGGCAGTTAGCTTTGCACAGAACACGGGAGAACCTGGATCTCAAGGGAAGTCACTTTTCTGTTGCTAGTGGAGTTGAAATTTTATCAGCTGTCTTTTACCTATCCACATGATGAAGGAGGGGAATGGCCTCTGCCTGTTTTGATAATGCCAGTGATTCCCCAACTCTGGTCCTTCAAGTGTTTTGGACTTCAGCTCTCAGGATTCCCGACTGTTTGCCAAACCAGACAAGGCTTCAAGAAGTCGAAGTCCAAAACAGCTGGATGAGTAGAGCTTGGGAACCATTTGCTCTAGATCATCTTAACTGACAACAGAACTAACATCTGAGACAAAATATAGGCCTGTGACTCTAACATTATCACCTCTCTTCTGTATGATTCTTAACGTCTTTGCCTGAGGAACCCAGTGAAGCTTTGAAAGTTTGCATGATGTGTTTTGTACATTTTGATTGGCCAGTAAAGGCCAATCCACATTCTTTTGTGGATCCACCATCAGATGTCATCAAGGAGATTACCAACAGGAGTTATATGATCTGTGTAATGCCCAGCCAGCCCAGAGGTGGTCAAGCTGGTTTAAGCAAAGAGCCAACACAGAAAGAACAAAGCCACACCCAAGGAAGACTTTCCCTTAGTTTTTACTCTTCTCCCAGTCCCTAAAAACATTATTCATCTTTCCCATCTTTGCATCACTCTTCCTTTCCAAAAGCTTAAGGAGGCTTTAAGAACTGGCAAAGGCCCAGCTGCAACTCTTGAGAGTCAGTGCTGAGCTCTAGTGTTTAGATTTACTCCGTCATGGCAATTCAGTTAATGGCTGTTCACAGCCTGGTGCTGCTCCTATAAGAGCTGTCTCCTGACACAGGGCTGTTCACACCGCCTGTCTGTCTGCATGTAACCAAAGGCCAGTCACTGACACTATATCTGCCCTCTCTACTGCATACTGGGAAATCCACATTTCCCTCCCACTTCATAAGCAAACCACCTGCTCCTGACCTTGATTAATGGCAATTATGCATTAAGAGATTCTAGATAGTCTCTTGCGGAATAGTCAGCTTTGAATATCTCCAGGGTCTTATAGATCAGGACTGCAAATGTCTCAAAAGACAGAAGTTTCCCGGTGGTCCAGAAAATCATTTTTAAAAGTTGTAAAGATATTACACCACAGGGAGATTTTTAAAAAAATAATCAGTCAACTTTGATATTTGCTCCAGACTCAGCTGCTGATGTCACCTAGTGGTTTGAGAAACCACTGGCCGTTGCATTGTTTCCAGTGGCCACTGTCATGGCTCCATTTAGGATGCATCCAATAACATTCCTATGAATCACTGGTGATTTTGGCACATTATTTGCAAAATACTGCCATAAGTGATTGATTGATTAATTCTGTTTTAAGGACTGAACAACAGAGTAAAACAATCTTCTAGTATTAAGGTGAAAAAAACCCTACATTCAACTGCTGTTGCATAGGATTCCTACATACAATACCAAGGAAGCCAACAGGCACAGCTGAGCAAACCTATGTCCCTCCAGACACTAATGAACTACTGCTCCCAACATGCCTCACCATTTGGCCAGATTAGAGGACCAAAGTTTCTCCAGCCCTGCCATAACAGAAATGTTCAAAAACAAGACATAGTGCTTCCTTAAGACTGGGACCAGCTTGTGAAACTACCAGAGCAATACTACTCTCCCTAGAGCATATCACTCCTTCCTCCCAAGACAGACAGGTAATTATAGCTACATTCGGGACCATTTGTTCTGGAGTAAGAAAGTCCTTCCTAGACCATAACACGTGTGGACAATGTTTGACCTCTCATGCAATAGCACTTTGCAACACAGTCCAGGAGACATCAAATTAATGGCATCCACATCTAATCAAAGGAAGAGCTATTCCAGCCTTGGCTATAAAGTCAATGGTTCTGCAGACATGTAGCGTTGATTTCTTTTATTCTGTGGACACGTAAGATTAGACTCACCTTCATACACAGGACTCACTTCCACACCTAATTATTAACTGGAGACAAAATATCTGGTTATCAACACTTTAGCCTAACAGATAAGACAGGGATGAGCAACTGCATCACCCCCCAGCTCTCCCAATGGGAATACACCCACAGAGCAAGCCCAAATACTCCATCTTCCTCTGCAGTCCCTCTTAAAATGGGGTCCCTTCCTGTGTCACTTTGTGAAGAAAAAGGAGGGTACTACAGGGCTCAGGGCTGCTGGTGGGGCTGGGGTGGAGTATTTTCAATGTTTTTATATGCTGCGAGCTTTCACTTGGTTCAGGGGCAAAAACTGCCTGAAAATAGTTCTATTTTTACAAAAGGGGAGGGCTATGAGGCATTGATGAGGGACTTCAGGGCCCACAATGATGGGTCCCAAGGGTTTCATTCAGCCCCACCTGTGATCAAAAGTCTAACAGATATTAGTGAAGAAGTTTTACTGCTGCAAAAGTGTGCATGAGACAATGATTTAAAGATACATATATAACAGAGGCACTCAATTTTCTGTTTAATTCTTATGATATTCTCTTTACTTAAGACTGGTGCTTCACTATTAGATGCTGGGAGGTAAGCAAATCAGAGGGCAGGCAACAGCTGGAGGAAAGGAAATTTGGACTAGCTGCAGCAAAACCCACGGAACCCCAAGTACTGGAGCACTGCTTTAGCCCCATGGCTTTACCAACATTCCAGAAGCAGGGACAGTATCTGCCAGGTGCCAGACTCTGTCCTCTTTCTACTGTCAACACAAACAGGTTCTCTCAAGAAGGACATTTTGATGCATTTTTCAATTAAGCCAAAAAAAACGAGATTGTTCAATTTACGGCTTAATATAATAAAGGAAAGCTAGTCACTAACAGTTGGCAATGACAAGATCTTGATTTAGTCCTTCAGACAGTCACAATCTGATGCATACTTCAAGTAAGCAAGTCCTGTCAGTCACTGATCCTTTTCACTTGTGTTCTCATGCACTGTTAATACAGATACTTAAGTTCAAAAGTAACATTTGGATAAACCTAATAAGAGAGGATGGCAAGAAAATTCTTCTTACTTCTATAAACAAAATAAGCTTACTATCTTGCTGGAAAGGATTCCTGCCAACGGATCACATCATGCTGGTTGTTGGCAAAGATGCTTCAGATGGCCAAAATGGATACCCAGGCTCATTTATGCCAGCTGTACATAATGGCCAACAGTCACTTTAGTCTTACTTAGAGAAAGAAAGACTGTTTGTCTCTCAAAATATTTGTTGGGTGGGTGGTAATTGAAAGATCTTCACACCTGTTCATGAGACATGTTCAGAGAGCTGGGTTAAGCCCCTGAGCATCAAAGCACATTTCTCTCAAGCACCACATATTACAGATCCTCTAGCTGGCTCCAATACATGCCACAGATGCTTCAATTCTGATGCAGATCCACCCTCAGAAGACTAACTCCCAAGTGTAATCCAATCGCAGCAGACAATGCCTCACTCGTCTCCATACCAACAACATGCCAGTCATTTTGCAGGCCTTGGGAGTCTGGCTTGGTTCTTTCTAGAACTAATCCATGCTTATCAGCAGCAAATGAGAAATGGCAGGCTAAGGATGGAAAGCTGGAGAGTAGGTGTAAACTAAGACTGGCATGGGGCAGACAGGAGGAATACTTACTGATGAAGAGATAGCTCTGTTAGGTTTTTTCTTTCTAATTCTGTTTGGTGACAACAATTAGAACTATAAAACCAATGTGAAATTTGCTGTCCATTAATGATTCCTCTGACTCAGCTGCCTCTTGCCTATAATTCGGATGATCTAGGCATGACTACCTACTTAACATCAGAATGAGCCAGTGTGGTATAGTGCAGTGCCTCTAAGCTATATGATGTGAGGATTCAGCAATTCCCCCTTCTCTCCCCATGCTAGGGATAGGTACCACATTTGTGCCCATTAGTTACAGCAGTTTCTTTCTTTCTGGAAACTCTTGAGGGACTAACAGCTTAGGACCAGCACTCAGTCCACGGAACACCACTTTCATAACACAGGTGTGATGACTAGAATGACAGACTGGGACTAGAAAAACCTAGGTTCTAGTCACTGGTCAGTTAAGAATGACTTTGAGCCAATAACTTTCTTTTAGCCTACCTCACAGGGCTGTTACAATGATAACGTGTAAGCTCCTAAGGCTAAATGATTCCAGAAATCCTTGGCACTTTTGGTAGTTTTCAATTAAGTCTTTTATAAATGTCACTGTGCATAAGAGTACAGGGAGCTTTGGCAACAAAGGGTTAAATCCAGAATGCTTCAGGTATAATATACCCACTAAACCAATGGGTCAAAATCTAGGAAGCTTACAAGTAATTGATCAAAGTGAGCAAACAATATCCATTTATTCTGCAGAAGTTGTGAACTACTGCCACCTTCTGGAAACAAAGGCAGTATCTTGTAGATACTCTCTCACTGAACAAGCAGGTGTAGCACAGCTAATTTCAGAATTTTCATAGAATGTAGAGTCATCAGTTCTGCCAGTGCCTAAAACCACAGCTAAAATGATGCCCTTAACAAGAAATTTTAAAACTTCTTAGGTCAGGAGAAGACTTTAAAAGATTCTAACAAGAACAAAATAAGAAGGACCAACTCCACTTGTGTATCACAGGACAAAAACCCTGTTAGCTAAAGCTAAAGCTAAAAAAAAGAGATACACAATGCATTATCCAGATTTTTCCCCCTTGGCTATGAAAAAGGACATCTCCACTAGCAAACCATTCAATGAAAGGAAAATTCAGGCTTTTCCAGTGTCCAGTTGAGCATGTGGAAGGAGACAAAGTCACACAACGACCACATTCAGACAATCGTATCTCCACTTATTATAACTGACATACACATACCATGCATGCAGCTCCACTGTTCCTCTCATCAACTGAATTATGATTAACTAAGAAGCCAAAAGCAAACCAAGACATTTTGTTCCCTGAGACAAAGGAGAAGATGGTGCCCCATTCCAGGAACGGAAGCTGACTGTACAGGTAATTGACATTTGCTTTAACATTAGCAATGGCCCTCCCTGACATTTAAGGAAATAGGCCTGTTGGACATCACTTTGTCCCCCAAGAGAGAGGAATGACCAGGTTGCTCAGATGGAACAGTGACTGAGCTGGCTGTCTTACTGCTCCCTAGCACCTGCTGCCTGAGATAACTGTATCATTCTGAGGCCTATTCACACTACAGAATTATATAGCACTATTATTTCATTTTAATTGCCATGGTTCCATCTAATGGAATCTTGAACTGGAAGGGAGCAGCATTTAGAACTCTCAGCGAGAGAGCTCTAGTGTCTCATAGTACTACAAACTCCAGGCTTCCACAGGATAGAACCACTACAACTAAAGTAGAATAATAGTGCTATAATTGTGTAGTGTGAATGGTTTCTGGTTCATTTAGCGAAGCTAAACTCTACAGTTCTGCAGTTCTGGCAAAACAAGAAACTATTTTGCCTGAACTTAGGGGCATCCTAGGTGAAATCAACAAAAGGCCACAGCTTACAGACTTATGTTTAAAACCACAAATTTAAAGATTTCTTTTAATGACAACAATCTTGTCAACAATCCTAATGTGTACAGTTCTCCCGCCACATTCACAGGTTTCACTTTTGCAAGTTTGATTATTTGCGGGTGCCCACTTGCCCCCCCCATTCTCCCCCTCCCAGTCCCTGGCCTTTTGCCCAGGCGCAGGGAGGGGGAAAGATCTTCATTCCCATGCACTCTGTCCTTGTCCACATGGCAGGCGGGCAGCTGAAAGCAGGAGGTTGCAGGGCAGGCTATCACCCATTCCCTGCACTACCTCCCCACTGGAGGGCGCCCTGGGCAGCTAGGAGGAGGCTACAGGGTGAGTGATCGCCCATTTCCTGCCCCTCCTCCCCGCTGGAGCACGCCCTGGGCAGCCGGGAGGGTCCACAGTGAGCAATCACTCATTTCCAGCACTTCTTCAGTGGCAGCACCTGCTTGAGCATGCCCTGGGCAGCTGGAAGGACAGTGCAGGGTGAGTGATTGCCTGTTTCCTGCTCCTTCTCCCCACTTGAGCACACCCTGGACAGCCGGGAGGAGGGTTCAGGGCAGGGGATCACCTGTTCCCTGCATTCTCTCCGCTGCCTGGATGACGACGCTGCGGCAGTGTTGGTCAGGGGAGTTATTCACGGGTTTTTTGACATTTGCGAGGGTTCCCTGTCCCTGTCCCTCGCGAATGTGGAGGGCCTAGTGTATTCTGTTTTTAAGATGTATTCTGCATTTTTGTATCCAGTTCAGAAAGGAATCCAAAATAAGAGGCACATGTTTGATTAGATCTTTTCACAAAATGCAACATTCCAGCCAGGCTTTTCAAAACAGAACTGCTAGAAATATTCATGTCTAGAAAAAAAATGGAAAAACAACAAGGCAACAAACAGGTAACTTAGGAAATCTGGACATCTCTGGATACTTGAGGAAGACCCTGTTAGTATAAATGGACAGTGTGGTTCTATGAATTATTGCTAAGAAGTAAGGCCTGGTAGATTCAGCACGATTTCCTCCACGTAACCACATTTGGGACTTCAATCTAGAAAGAGAAAACGTATAAAACTCACAAGGGACCGTAAGCCCAACAGAATATATTCTGCAGGTAATGTGTATTCTACATAATATATATAATTTAAGTAAACCTGTAAAGAATCACAGTGACAGTCTGCCTTGTTTGCAAGTATACCTGCCAAAATTTCACAGATGAAAACAACGATATAGGGGGCCAAGGAACATCACAGCCTGGTCAAGATATTAAACACTGTTAATGAGGAAGATCAGACAACTAGGTGATTTCCTTTTGCCTGAGCCTACTAGGAAGGGCAGGACACTGTCCCGTTACATGCTCCACTCCCATACTGAGTTAATTGACTGCAAACCACTTTTGCACACTGAATTCAGTATACAGCAACGGAAGTAAGCTGAGGAAAAGGAGAAAAGTGGGAGGAGAAAGATACTGGGACATTTTAGAATTGGCTAAAAAACTGGGATGGGAGAATATTAGGACCATCTCTCCCACGTTGGAGGGTAGGAGAAAGGAACATTCTCTCTCCTCCTTAAAAGCTGTTTACGTATCAACCTTTTCTTCCCCTAAAAGCAGCTCATGTATCATTCTATATCCAAAGACCAATTCCAGAAACAAGGCTCCCTTACTGGGGAACCTTGTATTCTGAGTTCAAAGTGCTAAAGTGGGGAACCAGTTTCATGCTACAACCTATCATACCTGGCAGGGTTGCTAAGCCAAGTAGAGACCAGTCCCCTACTTTAGGCCTCAGAGAAAGGGAAGTTCATGCCTAAGACAAATAAATCACAATGCACCAATCACTTCTTCATGCTCCACAGCCTGGAAATTGGACCAGAATAGGTGATCAACATTACCAAGGTGGGAGGGAGGGAAGCATCATTCCCAAAAGGACCGCAGTCCCCAAGAAGTGTGTGTGTGTGTGTTTGTGCATATTCACACAGTACCAGCAAGGAGCCTCTGAACAATGAGGGCCTAGGAACAGTTGCGCCAATTGCACCACTGATAATCCAGGCTTGCAGCTCTTCAGATCTAGATCTTTTTCTCTCTGTATTCCTTGGCAGCTAGGAGAAAATCCAGTAACTATGGAGATACCCTAGTTAGAAAGGGAAGGGGTCTCCTTCACAGCTGTGATAGATTTGTCTCAGTCCAGGCATGGCGATGAGATAGGACACACAGTCATCTCTTATCCACAGTTTACAAAAAAATCTCTGTTGGCTGAACAGAAATTTACTGCCAGGTAAATGTTACTACTTGGATGGGAATCCACCAAAGAATATCAGGTGCTGTAGGCTACATTTCAGAGGAAGACAATGGCAAACCATCTTTGAGTATTCCTTGCCTAAGAAAACCCTATGAAATTCATGCAGTCACCATTAAGTTGACAGGAGACTTAAAGGCACATACACACACAAAAAAAAGTGCACAAAAATGTGCACAGCCTTGCAGTCTTGAGGGGGGGGATCTCACGCATACAGCAAGTCCCCCATAACTGTGCGATCAGTGTCCACGGTTTCACTTCCTAGCGATCTGCTCCAAGGCCACGGCTACTGCCACTGGCCAGGGTCCTTGCCCGCCAGCCAAGAGAGGCTTCCCAACTAGGCTTCCCACGCACGTCTCCGAGGAAGAAGAGACCGAGGATCTCCTCTGCAGAGAAAGACACAAGGAACCCGGCACAGCGCCCCGTCCCCTCCGCGTGCTTCTGTTCGCCGAGGAGAAAAGAGATGCGCCTTCCTTGGCAAAGAGAGGAACACACCGCCCAGCACTGCTCCCCTTCCCCACGCTTCTTTCTGCCAAGGAAGAGACAGACTTTCCTCCCTTGGCGGAGACAAGCACGCGAAGTCCGTACGGTTTCATCCCGTTATCCGTGTCTTTCGCCATCTGAGTTAAGTCTGGTAAAGTACCCCTCGTGTGGGACCTACCATACTTACAAGTAAGCTTCAATCTATACACAGAACTTACTTCTAAGTATGCACAGCGCGTGACTGTACCATTAGTTTTCTCCGAGCGGGATACGTCTAAACCTTACAACCCAATCCTACATAGGGCTACGCGGAAGTGAGCCCGGGCGAGGCCCCGCCCCCTCGGTCGGCTCCGTGTCCTCCCTACCCGGCCCCGTGCACGACGATGCACCGCCTCTCTCCGCCCCCGTAGAGCTTGGAGACGAGAGCAGCCGCTCTCCGCAAGGACTCCGCTTTCAGCGTCTCCAGCTGGCTCTTCTGCGTCAACGCGCCGCCGCCTAGTTTCACAATACAATCTACCGCCGCCATCGCACCGGCAACACGCTCAGCCCCGCGAGGGACGCTCCCCCGGAGCCATGGCCCGCCCCTCGGTGACGTCATTTCCGCTCACCAGGTGTTAACGCTTTACGCTCAGGCTGTTTCCACAGCGGCCTGTCGTAGTGCTATTATTCCACTTTCAACACCCTATGGAATCCTGGGGTCCTCAAAGGGCCCTCCCGAAACTGCAAACGCCAGGATTCCATAGGATGTTGCAAGTGGAATCATAGCGCTATAACAGTCTAGTGCGGAAATGGCCTCAGTCTCTAGAGGGATAATTCACCGAAGTTCAGCTAGAAACCGTCTTCAGCCAATTCAGCTGGAAACTTCCTGCATCTAACTGTTTATTCTTGTCCCTATGCAATCAGGGGAAAGTTCCATTAAAACACATTCGTCTTTATGCATTTACATCAATGTCCTGCGTTAGCCATGAAATCTTTAGTTTCCAAGCGAGTTCTCCCCCCCCCCGCTTTTATTTTATTTTTCTTGTTAAGCCAAGGTTAGAAAATTGTTAGTGATCCCTCAGTGCGGCTGCTAGAAAAAGGCAGTTCATTGGTTGCAAGAGGCGCCTGTTGCAGTGATGTCAGCTGAAAATACCAGTGAAGATTAGCGTGGATTTCTACTGTTCGTAGGAGTCGGTGTCGCTGTTGTATTTGTCTGCGGATCGAATAAGCCTATCCCCTTGTTTGGGGAGCAGACGGGTGAGTTTCGTAGTTTAGTCTTCAGTCTCATGCTGACCGGAATGGCCAAATTTCTGCAAACTGATCCGTTTTCTCCTCTGCGATGAACGTGGGGAAAATGGACTCAGGCAGAGTTGAAACTGCCGGACGGAGCACGGCGTGCAAGTAAGCGGCTGTGAATTGCTGCCTTCAGGAAAACCGGCAGAAAGGCACAATTGCTTAGTCATACATCCCCCCCCCCAACATCACAGGTATACCATCTCCGAATATGGAGGGTCCATTTAGCTGTCGTAGATGAGAATGGCCACTTTCGACTGAACACCCCCCCCCCGCCATGAATTAACCTAATTCCTTTTTGATGCCTTCTGGATCAGTGGCGGTCATATGACGTAGCAGTGAATTCTGTGTGGGAGCCTCTTCACACGTAATGCCATGCCCCAATTTGCTGTATTTGTGGTTTGCATCCTCCCTCTTTCTCTTGCACACATCTAGTAATGAGTGATATCTTGGTTTGTCTCAAACAATAGTTTGCCATTATGCCTGAACTAGAAAGGTCTGCTTTATACAGGGATTCTCAGTCTTTGGTCCTTCGGTGCTTTGGGAGTTCAGCTCCCGGAGTTCCCACCACCAGCCAAAGTCTGGGCACTGAAGTCCAAGCTATAGGGAGGACCAGAGATTGAGAACCACTGCTTTATGGTTTTGCTGCACACTGTAATCCTGGAACTGTGGGACTTGTCAAAACCATGGTTGGTGTTACGTATGAAGGGACTCTGAATTGATTTGGATGACTCTGAGAACCCTGGCTTGTCAACTACGAGCAATATGCTGTTGTATGCTGCACACTTTCTCCCACTTGGAATGGTTTGCTTGGTGTGCCGTCAGAATATGAGCCTCAGTGTGTCATGTGTCACCCAAACATAGGTGCAGATTCATCTCTGGTTGCTTTGTTCCTTAACAAACCAAAGAAAGAATCTAAGTTTTGTTTTAGGTTTCCTCCTCTGGTGAAATCGACCCATTGTGTCAAGAAGGACTTCTTTTTGTTTTCTATGAGCCTATCTAAACTCCCAAGGTGACCCTTTTCCACTCAAAAAAGGGGGAAAGATGAGGAGGAATGTTACATCACTTTTAACTGGTTTTCATTCTAGCATGAGCTTTTGTGGATATAAAACTCATTTCTTCAGATGCAGTAATGTGCTAGGGATATAACAGTTTCTTACTTTCTGTCTTGTTCATAATGTCATATCTCATATTTCTCATATATCTCAGCTTTGGAAATGTTTTTCTTTCTCTGGAATGGACATATGTTCAAAACCTCCATTGTTTTAGCTGTCCGCTTTGTACCTTTTACGATTCTCCAATGTTCTTTTCTGATAAGCTAGCCAGAGCTGTGTTGACTATTCTGGAATGTAACTTAGAGAGAGGTTGCTAGGACTCATATTTCCAGGTTTCAAATCCTCTTTTCCCTTTTTCAAAGGCATGTTTTCCAGTGTCTTCTCAGGGTTTGAGGGTCAGTAACTTCCCATGTGGACTGCAAGATACTGTTGCTTTCCCTGCTTGAACAGGGATCCATGAAATGGTTTTTGAAGTTCCACAGTTCTGCTGTGCTTTTTCTGAGTTTCCTGGTTGCCCCATTTCCATCACCAGTCTGTTTTCTGCAGAATATTAGAAAAGAAATCCAAATATTGCTTGCCCCCAGACAGCCTGTGGTGAGATTTCCAGCTGCAGTGGCTGCTTGTCCCTTCAGGTCCTATGAAGTGATTTGCCCTCTTTTAACAACTGCCACCCCCTTATCTTTTTCTAACATTTTCATTTTATCTTTGCAAGTTGCCAAATTAAGTATGAACTGCTTGCTTATGAAGGGCTTTGAAAATTAAGGTGAGAATCACATGCAGTGTAGCAGAGTTTTAAGCAATCAATGAAAAATGGATGAGTGAGTGACAGATCTGCAGGTTTAGAAGCAATTATTAGTTGCCATGGGGAGTATTAACATCAGCATTTGTCTGGATGCTGTGCAGAATTTCTCTCTCTTGATCAAACAGATACAGGCCCAAAGCATTCATGATTTGTGTTCTTATTCCAAAATGAACGTACCATCTTATTTATTTATGTATTTGTATTAAAAGTATTTATTGCCTCTCAGCCTGCCAGGTTTCCAAGGCAATGAATAGCAAATTAAAACGTTCTTTAAAAAAAAACAGATTAAAACAAAAGCCAGTGTTCTTCTAGAACAGATTGAAACAGCTTTCCAAGACTAAAGGCAATGCAGAACAATACAATCTTGGCTAGCCACTAGAAGTTGGATTGGGATGGAGCCAGCTTAATTTACTTTGGGATGGAGTTTCACAGTCAAGGTGCTGCAACAAAAAAGCCCTGCCTAGTGTGCTTACCAGTGCAGTCTCTCAGGCTAGCAGAGCATTCAGCAGGGGGAGTCCCAATTAATCCTCTGTTGTCCCATTTTTAAGATACTTTGAAAGTGTCCCATCTTCTTTCTCTCCGTCTGTCTGTCTTTCCCCTTTTGTCCTCTGCTCACTTCAATTGCTGAAAACTAAATTCAAATTGCACAGTTTGCATTCAGTTAATTCAACAAACAGGAGAAGAGAGGAAGGAGTCTTGTCCTTCTCAACAGGCTTAGACAAAAGCAAACTGCTGCAGATTCTCTTAGCTTATGCATCCCTCATTCTGATGTTGGCTGGCTGCACACGTCCCAGTGTTCCCATATGAAATTTTGAAAGCAATGCAGGCATCCATTGAGGATCTCAAATTCCAGACAGAGTCAGGCTCAGTATTATTTCAGGGATGGATAACTATGCTGGATCCAGGGGGCAGTTTTCTTCCCAGGGGCCCTATGGACTGCCAAAAAGGCCCTTCCCCAATCGGAACTGACCAAAAGTCTGGTTCTAGGTTTGAAAAAAAATTTTTTTTTTCATGTTGAACAGTATATAGGAAGGGGACTGCATCATGTTTTAAAAAGGTGAATTGACGCTCATGAGGTCATCCAAGAGACATTCTTTTTTTTTCTTCTTGTATCCCCCCCCCTTTTTTTTTTGCCAGAAAAAGCAGGGGTCTAGGGAGTTGGATGGGCTGAGAGCCACTAATACAGTGGGGTGAGAGGTGGGGACACATGCAACCTCTAGGCTGCTCTTTGCCCACCCAGTTTAATTGGAATCTCTATTTATTTATGGTCTTTCTAGCTGTAGATATGTTACAGTATTGTACCCTCCACCATGCAAGATTTTGATCGCTTATGCACATATATCCCAACTCACTTGGGGGTTGGGCCGTATATAGTCTGTGGCTATATTCCCTGCTAGAAGGTTAAGGGCTCAGAGACAATCACCTCCCTATTTTTTTTCTTGAGGTTCATGATAATTGCAATTCAGAATCGAAGTATAGTTTTCCAAAGACACTGTTGGGTTATCTTTCAGCTCTGATTGCATTTCTATTCAGGTTTTTCCTGCTAGAAGAGAGAATTGATTCCTCACTTGAGGAGAAAACTGTTAATGTCTCTGCACAGGAAGCCATAGCTGTAAAAGAGTCTGCTCTGCAGATGCCAAAAGCAAACAGACAAAAAACAGTACTGAAAATGGTGTGATTTCTCATAGAATTTGGAAGTAACACTTTACAGCTAAAGTTATTAACCAGTAACATATTCCGGGTACTGCCATTATCTTGTGTGTACCTGTGTGTGTAACAAGTGATGTTTACATGTTCTTTCAAACCATTGAAAGGTGAAGGTTTTTTGGTGGGAAGGGAGGGTTCATTTAGGTTGATTTTTGGCCCTTGTTTTGTGACAATGGTTTTTGTTAAATGATTTATAATGAAAGTGGCTTTTTTTTAAAGTAGCAACTATTAGTAATGTGTTGTTCTCTAAAAATAACTCTGCAAGATCTGGTATCTTGTATCCTTGCAAAGAATGTATGTGCATTCTGAGTTTGGAACTACTTGCAGTCGTGGACCTCCTCAAGACTTCATTTGGTATCAAAACCTGGTATTCATCACAGCTGCAATATAAGCGTTATTGGTGGTAAATGAGTCAGCAAGTGGTCTAGAGTAGAGGAGACATCACAGCCCCTTCAGTTGATGGGTTCTGGCATCTCCTCACATTAAGTGGTAGAATTGGGCCTCTACAACAAATTGTCTCAGGCCCAACTCTCTTGATCTCCATTGCCAAGTTACATGCCACCAGAAAATTGATATAGAGTAGAATGGGAAAAAAGGGGAAAATAAATTGCTCTGGTGCAACCTGTCTCCTATGAAATGGGCTGTCTCCAAATAGCTGTGAAAACTGCGTATGCAATTTACTGACAGGCTACAAGGAGGATACAATTCCCTTGATATAAAAGCTATTGACTGCTGGCTTGTTTCCAGGCATAATTCATAGTACTGGTTATATGGCTTCGGTCTAGGATATCTTGACTGATTTTTCTCCCCCTGTGAGGCTGCCCCTCTCTAAGAAGTGCAGGAAAGGAAAATTCTTCAGGCCCATTGCCTTCAAAGGTACAATTAATGGAGATGAACAGTAGGGCCTTCTCAGTGGCTGCTCCTTAACTCTGGAATTCACTTCCTAGATAGGCAGAACAGCCCCCTCCTTGCTGTCCTTCTATCATCAGGCAAAAACTTCTCTGTTTCAACAAGCTTTTGAAAACAGAAAGATTTTAAAGAAAGGCCTTTTAGGAGTGTGCTGTACTTTTTTAACTGCACTTTTTAAAACACTTTTTAATGTATGTATTGTATGTTTTAAATTGTTTTTAGTGATATTAGTAGTTTAATCCCATTGTAATCTTACTGTTTGGTATGTTCTAACTGTATTGTATTTGTTTTAATTTGTGAGCTATCTTGCGTCACAGTTTTGGGAGGAAGGCAGGCTATAAAGTTAACAACATCAGGAAAGTTTATTCCCCCAGTCCCTTCCCAGCTGCTGGTCTGTTCCCAGCTGTGAACTGCCAGGCTAAAGTGAAATTATCATATTGCACATCAATTAACCCTTTCTATGCCACTGAACAGCTGTTAAAATTGGCCATGATGCTCTTTAGATGACTCTAAAGCCAATCTACCTGATGGCAGAAGCCACACTTAGTTAGTTGGGTATTGTTGTATTCAAGTTAACAAGAACTGAAAACCTTGTCTAGGCATTAACTTTTTGAGGAGCTACAAAGTACAGTCATCCCTCCACATTCACTAGGGTTAGGGGCACAAGATCCCCGTGAAAGTGGAAAAACTGTGAATAACTCTAGGCCCTTCCAAATCATATTCAACACACACACACACACACACACACACACACACACAATCACCGTATTCAACCCACCGTGGATTCCTTTGAAGCATCAGGGTTCCTTCACAAGGCAGAAATGGGCGCCTAGTGGGGCTTACTGTGACCTCCACTGCTGTCCCACACCATTTTTAGTGGACTTACAAGCCTCATTTGCAGTTTCTTAGTCTCACGAGGCTTGCAGTCCCTATTAAAAATGGCATAGGGACGCAAAAGACATGACAGCAAATAATCTGTGAATAATCAAATCTGCAAAAGTGAAACCCACAAATGTGGAAGGCTGACTGTATGCTACTAATGTCATGATCTGAAATGATATGGTAAAAGTGTGAAGGCAAGAGATGGGGCTACATAGCTGGAGGGTTTCCAAATTGAGAGCAGTCTTAATAATCCCACTCTATCTTTCCTGCTTTGTTACAGTACAGAGGTTAACAAGGAGTCATTCCATAAACCATGTTCTGTTTGGAAAGTTTCCAGATTAGTCCTAGGACCATGGTAGGATGCTCCTCAAATAATCTCATCTATCTGAAAGCTAGACCTGGAGATAGGAAATGTTCATTTAATAATACAATGAGTGTCCCTGGCTGGGATACTAAGTTTCCAGTTTCCGCCACTCTTTCAGAGTATCTGTAACATGGGAAGAATGTGAACCATCTTTCTCTGCCAGTGATCTTAATATCTGGATGATACAAAAAAGATAACAAGGTACCACCTCATAAGAAGAATGAGTTGAGCACTGTCTTGATAATGCTTATATTGCAGCTGCCTAGTTATTGTTGATGGAAAGTATGGTAGATGCTGTACTTGTTCTCCCTCTTTTGACCATCTTGTGTATTGCTGTTGTGCCTAACAGCATATTAGCTGCCTAAATATCCTAAAAGCACCAGATCCTGTCTCATCTTGGAAGCTGAGCAGGGTCAGCCCTGGTTAGTACTTGAATGGAAGACTACCAGTGAATACCTGGTGCTGCAGGATATTTCAGAGGAAGGAACTGGCAAAACTACCTTTGAGTATTCTTTGCCTAAGAAAGACTTGTGAAATGTATGGGGTCACCATAAGTTGATAGGGGACTTGAAAGCTTATACACACCATCATGCATGGATGCTGCCTCCTTCTGAAAGCCTGAAGTCTCTACTTCATATGCCCTACCATTTCATGGATGAAAACGAAGACACGTGTGATCAAGAATGGTAAAAGTTGTTAATGAGGAAGAACACAGAAGCTAGGAGGAATTGCAGCGGTTTGCTTTGCTTAAAACTAATGAGAAGGGGCAAGATTCTGCCCCCTCCTCTCACCCTTGCTGAGTTAATTGAATACAAACTACTTTTGCACTTTGAGCAAATTTCAGCCATCAGAGTAAGTGGAAGAAGAGGAGGGAATGGGATGAGGAGAGAGAAGCTGAGGCATTTAAAAAGCGGATGAAAAAGTTAGATGGCAGAGAATTAATTGTTACTGTTTCTGGCAAACTGGAACAGTTGAAGTATATGGTTTAATGTTTTTTGCCAGACTGGACAATGTATGATGGCAGTTGTGTGATGAAAACTGTAGTTTGCTACTCACTTCTTTCAGGCAGGATCAGATTTTAGTGGCATACTTTTGATCTTGAAGAACCACTTCCTTTACTGGGAATGCAGGTTCTGAAAAGCAACAGCATAGGCCACAAATAATATATTGTCTTTTAATATACAAGATGTTTTCTTGCTGTTTTTATAACAGTTAGGAAAACTCTACCAAACCCAAATTGCATTGAGAAGGAGCAGAACAGCCTAAATAAAGGAGAAGAAAGGAGAGAAAGTCATGCTGAATGTACAGAACCGTACAGTAATAGTAATAATTCTGTACAATGCAGTAGTAGTTCTGTACTAATGGGTCTAATGGGTAGTTTGCAGTTTGCAACTAGGCAGTTTGCATTCCATATAGACAGCACAAGAGCTTCATGTTTGTTTTTTTTAATTGGAATACTGGTCTGCTTCTTCTCTATATTTGTTAGGATGATTGTTTGCTGTCCATTAGCTCCAGTGCATTCCATGAAGATACTAAAGGCACTTCAGATAGATGTTGTGAACTGCAGCCTGCAAAGTGTTTTGAAAATAATGCTAAGAATGATCTTTGCAGTGCCCCACATCCAAACATTGTAGTTGAAATACAGTTTGGAACGAACCCACTTTAAAACTGGATCGTTTGTAAATTGTTGCTGTGTGCCTTCAAATTATTTCTAACTTCTGGTTACTCTAAGGTGAACCTATCACAAAGTTTTCCTGACAAGATTTATTAAAGGGGTCAGTTGCCTTTGCCTTCTTCAGAGGCTGAAAGAGTGTGACTTGCCTAAGGTCACCCAGTGGGTTTCTGTGGCTGAGTGGTCTCCAGAGTGATAGAGTTTCCATAATTTCTGTGGAGGAGCTCAGTTACAAATGCATTCGAACTGTAACTCTTAGGGGAAACTGATCACATCTACCCTTCTTACTGAGCCTCTGAATGCATCCCAGAATTGCAAGTAACCAGGGCTTTCAAATAACTTGACCTGTGTGTGTTTGTCAGCAACTTTTGATCTGAAGAAAACAAGTGAATTTTTCATTGCGTTATTGCAAATGTTTCCAGACTAAGCAACTGTTTAAAGGGACAATTTAAAAAAAAAAGTCACAACTCTGTATATGAATCACAAACATTGGGAATTCGGGCCATACATATTAAGAATTTTCAAGCTAATACATTCTAGGTTTAATTTAAGAAAAATAAAAAAAGTAGTGCAGATTCTGTCTGTCTGTCTGTCTGTCTCTGTCTCTCTCTCTCTCTCTCACACACACACACACACACACTTTTCCCCTCATGTTATTTTGTGACATCCTTTTGAACAAAGTGCGCAACACATTCAGAAATCAAGTGTCTAAATAGTTTTGTCCATAAACCAACACCATCTTTTTTTTTTACCTGCACATACTAAACCGCTGTGCAGACATGTTTCTGCAAGTGGAACATAATTTTTTTAACAAAATGTGCAACAATTTTTTTTCTTTTTTAAAACCTGACTGGCAGTGGGCTGTATCTGATTAGTAACTTTGTAGATGGAACAACCTCTGCCAGAGAAATGGGGAAGGAGATCTGATTCCTGGTCCACCCTGCAGCCAGCCACACCTGCTCTCAACAGGTATTCTGGAGGTTTGTTGTTAGGAAATGATATTTTGCTCGTATCAGGAAACAGATGCCCATAGTGAAGAGTCACTTTATCTAGGACTGGTGAATGAAGCATTTGTTGGTTTTACTTCTTTGTTTCAGGTTCCTGTGATGCTCATACAACACATCTGAAAGACAATGAAATTCTTGCCCCTTGCAGCCATTGCTTGGTGTGTCCTGTTGCCACCTTCTGAATCTAGCAAGGTAAGGAAGGAAGAAAAGAGAAAGGAAGAAGAAGAAAATGTGCTCGGTGCTTAAACTTTGAGTGAGCCTGACCAAAATCTAGTCTTGCAGGTTTCTCACTTCTGTTTCTTTCCTCCATCAGTTTCAAAGAAAACATGTTTATTATGTCATACTACCCACAGAATACAATTTAAAAGGAGAAGTCAGAATTGTGTGTCCCATGGATTGCATATGGCCCACAAGGTCCCCAATGGGACTTCCAGCTCCCATCCCCACATCCAGTAACTACATTTTTGTCTGCAGAAAGAAGAATCACACCCTAGAAGGCTTTTCAGGCTGCGTACTTACTTGGTAATTGAGAGCTCAGTGGCACTTGCGTCTGGGTCACTGAGTATAGCATCAAGTGACAAGATACAGATTCATTTTGCTTTTTCTTTGCTTAGTATTCTAGATCCCAGAAAAAAGACTCTTCTTGAATTTTTCTAGGATTGGAAATATCTCCCATTTGGCTATTAGATTTTTTTAAAAAAATTATTATACAGAGAACAATTAAAAGGAGAGAACGAGTGCTAATTGATTCAAATAGTGATCCTGTTGCCAGTATTTTCTTCAATGATAGTGAAGAATATTTTACTAAATGATCTTTATTTGCTTTGTATCCTATTTTTCTTCTCTAGGCCTTTGAGGACATCCGCTGCAAGTGTGTCTGCCCCCCATATAGGAATATCAGTGGACAGATTTACAAAAAGAATGTGTCGCAGAAGGACTGGTGAGTTGACCATCTATAATTTTATAATTTTTAACCTCACAGCAAGTACTTTTGGAAGACATAAAACAGGAGTGAAAAACCTATGGTCCTCCAGATGTTGAACTCCAGGTCTCATCAGGTCCTTGAAACAAGATAAGGGACAATGAGAGTTGTAGTCCAATAGCACCCAGACGACCACAGATTTCCCATCCCTCCTGCAACCCTTGTTCCTTATTGTGACCTTTCTTGGAACCGTCTTTAGGTCTACACCATTGTTGAAAGGTCAGGATTTGTGTTGTATTGTACGTCTTTGATTCTGGAGGTGAAATAGAGATTGGCTTGTAGTGAGGAAAGAATCCCAAATCACTGAAATGCCAATGTCACCATGTACAATATCACAAGAATACCCAACCAAAAATTGGCTTTGTCATTTAAGTGTTAAGGCTGAAAGCATGTTGAAACTCAAGATGAATTTGCTAACAAATCCAAAGTGTGCCAGCAACATTTCAGGAGAAATAAAAATGTTTCTTTTTTTGTATTAATAAACATCAACATTGCACAAAAATTAGACAATCCATTAGTGAGGTATACTCAGGTCCAACAAGGAGGAAAACCAACATCTAAATAGCTGCAAAGTTAGACAAGGGTGTAGAACATAGTATTAATGGAGAAATTTACTGAGAGATTTACAAAATAACTGAGATAGCAGTGTGTCCTACACAGTTTGCTTTCTATTTATTAAGTATACCAATACCAGTAGAACTAATTGTCAACTAACGTTGCCTCACTTTAATCTATGTATAGATATGATCACTCGAAAAATGGACTCATTGTATTAGTGGCATATGCATCACCATACTTCATTGTAACGCTGATCCAGCTGCAAAGTACTTGTTAGAGATATTGTTTTGTATTGGTCTGTTTTTTAAAATGGTTCAACATTGTTCATGGGGTTCACAACAGTCCTTAACTGAAACCATTGTCTTCTCCAGCCAGATATAAAAGGCCACACAGAAATGTAGGGAGCATGATCAGCAGGATACACAGATGGATGGTTTCTGGACATTATAAATTGTTATTTTATGGTTGTGTTTGTGCATTTTGAGTTCCAATGCAGCCTTTCCCAGGAGATGGCCAGTAGCTGGTTCCATCTAATATGTTGGGAAAATAATTTCAACTACTCTGTAGTATTGGAAAGGGGCATAGATAGGAGTCTGCCCTGCTGATAAGCTTTGGCTGGAAATGACTGAGGATGTAATTGATCAGATTTTCAGAAGTGATCACATCTGACTCATATGCAGGTAGTGGCTCAACTGAATGCCTTATGTATGATGTTTTGCAATACCTTCTTTGAATCTGCTTTTTACATTCAACAAATATCTCATTCTCCCAGATTTATTCTAAGCTGTTCTCTTGCTGCACAAGCAGCTGGCACAGCTGTCTCCCCTTTTGCTCATTACAAAAAATTGAGGTTAGCAAAATTGAAAGAAATTGAAAAACTTAGTTGCTAAAGCACACATTTTTACTTTCATGTTGCACAAAATGGATCGGCTTGGATGATAATGTTTCAGCTTAATAAGCTGAAATATATTTACCTTTAGCTCATCTCTCTGCACCCATTTCTTTCTTTCTCCTCCCTTCATTTGTAGCATACAGCAGTTAAACTCAGGAATCTCTAGCCATAGTTCCATCTTTCATATGAAATATTACATCAGCTTGGAACCTTATTTAAGAGTTTGTTTTGAACCTAGCAAACTTCTGGCTCTTCCAATGTGGTCTAAAGAAGCATGAGGTCCTGCAGTATAGTTCCTTGGGTTTTGCCAGGTTTTGCCAGTTGTTCTTGCCACTGAAACTGTTCGTAGTGATTTTTTAGATTTTTTTTGTAGGACTTTTCCAAAGGGCTTTTAATCAGAGATGTTACCTCTGGGTCTAATTTCTGGAGGCTGTGCAGGATGCAGAGAAAGAGATGTGTGAGTGAGAACAAAGCTCAGCCTATTTTTCCCCTCTGGGCAAAAGGTTTGGCTTATACCATATATGATATATACCATATATATGATGACATATTATTGCTAGATGCAGTCAGTGGGTCCAGCTGAATATTATGCAATATACTCTGTATCATCTGGAGTAGGTACATCTGAGTAACTACTTAGATGTGGGTACATATCCCACACCTGAATTCCCTCCATGTGTATTAAACCACAACTCTCTTCGTACCCAGCTGGCTGATAGCTGGGCGATTATAAGGTTTTTAGTCTAACATGTCTGCAGGCCATCTGGTAGAAGCAGGCAACCATATAATATAAACAGCACTGATGCTCTTTGGTCTAGTCCACTATTGATGTTTGTTTCTTGGCATTGCAGCAACTGCCTGCATGTAGTGGAACCTATGCCAGTGCCAGGGCATGATGTTGAGGCATACTGCCTGCTATGTGAATGCAAGTATGAAGAGCGAAGCACTACTACCATTAAGGTACCAGACAATCACATCATCGTATCTTGTATCCATCAAAGTGCAAGACAGGCCCATGAGACAAATCGTACTAAGAGATTGTGTTCTACAAACAGTTTTTACAAACAGTAACGGATGGCCCAGTTTCATGTTTCTCGTGCAGGTCATAAGAAGACACAGGCAAAGTTACCATTTGAACTGTAATCCTCAGAAACCCTTAGGTGATTCTGAAAGTTGTGGTCCAAACTAATAATAATAATAATTGTTCTGAGCTAAAGGGGTGTCCAGGGTCATAGCTATGGAGAGAGGAGCAAGATGAGGGCATTACTCTCCCAAAATAAAAATTTTGCCCAGTGGTGTGGAGTGAAGGAAGAATTCTGTTTCCCTCACTCTCCAAATTTCTAACATTGCAGTAACTTAAAACTTCAGTTGAGCATTTAGAAATAAAGTTCGGGCATCCAAAGAAAAGGGGGTGGTAAAATTGCCAAAAGAATGAGAACACAGCAAATGTAAAAGTTCGAGATGTGAATGATTTTAAGTGTTTCACTCTCTGCAATGCTGTAAATACAGGAGCTGAAGGAAAGTTTTATTGAGGAGGGCAGAATTCTCATTTGGAAGAGTGATACCCTCGTTTTGCTCCCCCCATAGCTATACCCCTCTGTCTGATCTACATTTATTTTGGAATAGAGTCATGTATTGTACAAGTCAGCAGAGCAATCCTTGTCCTCATCAGAAGTCTCTAGTACACACTGCAGTCACATTTGGCCTAGGTGAGTTAAGATGGACATTAAAGAATCCACTGATATAAACTTTTCAGTTAGTTATATGGGAAATGGCTTCTAGACGACTTAATTTTGAGGTGTTAGGTATCTGGGATCAGTCAGCTAATGCCTATGAGTAATTAACAGTGATACATCCAGTTTTATCCTGTTTGTGCTACTGACCTGCTAAACACCTTAATGGATTTCCTTTAATTGTTTTATAGTTGCAGCCTATATTTCACCCCAGGAGCTAAAGGCAGCATACATGGTTCACCTCCTTCCCACTTTGTTCTCACAGCATCCCCATAGAATGGATCAGAGTAAGAGAGTCCATGGCCACTCCATGAGTTTCATGGATTATCAGGGACAAGAACTGGATCTCTCAAGTCTCATATTAACACTAATCACTATGCCACGCTCTTTGACTGTTTTTGTATCACGATGAATCTGCTGGAAGTGGTGGGTTCTGTTTCCTCCAGGGTCACAGATCACCTTTTGCTTCTTTTGTCATTCAGGTCATCATCATCATTTACCTCTCAGTGATTGGAGCCCTCTTGCTGTACATGGTCTTTCTGATGGTGGTTGACCCTCTCATCCGCAAGCCCAGTGCTTATACCCAACCTCTCCACAATGAAGAAGAGAGTGAGGTTAGTCTGATGCTCCATAAGATGGCTTCCTCTTCTTTACTTAAGATCACAAGCACATGCCAGCAGAATCTGGATTCTGCAATATTTGGTTCCCATTTGTATGCTATTTTAATCACAATATCAGCCCAGTGTCTTCTCTCAGAGCATATCTCCATCTATGGAGGAGTGTAATTATGGAGTATTATGTTTCTTTCTACAGTTGCAAAGCTCATGATAACTGAGCTCATTGTTGCATTTATAGCTCTATCTTGCCAGGAAATTAATTGGTTGCTTGAGATGTTTTATGTCATGAGACATTAGTTTGTTGTTGTGTGCCTTTAAGTCATTTCCAACTAAACACAGTCCTAAGGCATACCTCTCATGGAGTTTTCTTGGCAAGATTTGTTCAAATGGGGTTTGCTTTTGCCTTCCTCTGAGGCTGAGAACATGTGACTTGCCCAAGGTTACCCAGTGAGTTTCCATGGCTGAGTGGGGAATCAGACCCTGGTCTCCAGAGTTGGAGTCCAGTGCTCTAACCACTACACCACAGTGGCTTTAGTTAGTAACATTAGCAAAAAATGTAATTTAAAAAAGTCTGGTTCCTTTTAACAATGAACTGATTGTGGGGCAATGAAGAATGAGGGATACCAATTCTGTCCCAAGAAAAAGACATTGGGATAGATCAATGGGATAATGGGTGCCCAGTGTTATCTCAGTTTGTAACTGCAGCTTCCTGGCAATGCAGTATAAATACCTCACTGGTACTTTAAAGCATGGTGTGTACATGCAACCCCACTGTGAATACAACTCAACCAAACACGCACACACACACACACACAAATATATCTTGGATAATATCTTGGATAAAATATTTTCAAAATATTTTCAATCATTTTGCCTATTCAGTCCTCAAAGGATTTACAATACAGGCCATATTCTATCCAGCATTTTAGGAACACCAGTCTTTTTCCTGGTACGTGGCACTTGCAGACGTTTTTTTGGAGATGCTCTCTATCTCAACTTTGGCATTAAGAGATCTTTGTCACTCACAGGATTTGCTGGATGCTCTGATATATACTGGAAGTTGAAACTGCAGACATGCATAATCTTTACTATGCTGATTGCAAAATGGAAAAGAAAACCCCAACCCTGCTATTTTATTATTTTTTCCATTTATATATTACTCATTCTAGCCATTTAGATCTTAAAACTGGGTTTTTTGCATGAGAGATGTGTTGCCCCAAAACATGAGTAACTCAGGGGCCCACCTATGATGCCAAAACCTCGACATGACAGTGGGGAATTCATTAGCTGAAACTGGGAGGCTTGTAAGGGGGAAGCTAACCTAATGAGACCTCTTAACCAATGTTTACAGGGTCTTGCAGGAAAGAACCAGCCAGAGATTCCAAATAAGCTAAAATGGGCTTTATTGGAGGTTCGGTCACACATGCAAAAGATCCAAACACTCACACAAGAGCTAACTGAAGGATAAAGGAAAGGAAGTTGTGGATAGAGGAGCTTTCAGGGAATGGGCAATAATAACCAGTCTGGAGAGCAACGAAGAAAGCAGCGATGTGCTGCCTAAGGACAGTACTCAGTCAGGAATCAGAGTGACAGCGCAGCATTCAGCAAGCAAGATAACTGCATCAAACTGCTCAAAACTGTGGGTTGTACATCCAGAATCTACCTTGAGGGCAAGGGTGTGAATGGCTCTCTGGCTGAGCAAACAGTGGAGGTTGTCGCATGGACCATGGGGTCCAGAGAGAGTTAATGGTCTTAGTGTTAGGTGACAAAGAGTTAATGGCTGTTGTAATAGTTTTGTAATTGTGGACAGATAAAGGAACAAGTCAGGGAAATATCCAGGTGCAAGGAAGCAGGGCTGAAACAATCAGTGTTTTTGTGGGAACTTCCCTTTGCCATTGTATGCTATCAGAGATGTCACAACTTCAGCTTAAGCCTGTTATCCTTGGAGTTGCTTGGTACTGCCTGACAAGGACTTTGGCTACACTTAGAGGGGATCTTCTGACCTACTTTACAATCACATTTGTTCTGTCAGTAATTTTCCTCTGCCCAGCTTCACCTTCCAGTCATCTCAGGTTCATTCAATGTCAATTAATGTATTTTGTCAATTGAATCATATTTCACTAATTAAACCATATCAAACCTGGGGCCTGTAACAGATGCTGAAAGATAACAGTATCTTAAAGAAGAAAAATCTCTTTACAGCAAGCAGTGGTTCTCAGATATTGTTTGGCTTCAACTTCTGGAAGGCCAAACTAAGAAGCATAATAGTCAGGATTGCTGGGAGTTGTTGTCCAAAATTCCCTTGGTGCCCAAATTTGGGAACCACTGCTTTAGAGAGTACTGCAGCAGGGTATTGGACTGATAGAAGCTTGTTTGGCTTATGGTTAATTTATGTGATCATTATTATCTCTTGAGGGGGAAAAATGCCACCAAAGTCTTCCCCAAACATTTAAAACAACAACAACAATAATCATATTATACTTTGTAGGAGCCAGTGTGATATAGTGATTTGAGCACTGCACTATGACCCTGGAGATCAGGGTTTGATTCCCTGTTCAGCCATGGAAACCCACTGGTGACTGTGGGTGCAGAACACACTTGGACCCAGCAATCCCCGTGATAGGTTTGTCTTTGGGTCACCATAGGTTGGGAATGACGTGAATGCACACAACAATAATCTATATTGTTTGTGCATGTATGTGCATGCATTCAGTTTCAATTGTCCTTTCCTATATCATTGTGTACTAATATGGAGTATTACTGCCATGTAGATGAAATGTTTGGTTGTTTTGTTTTGTTGTTTTCTCGTGTTGATTACTTCAGTCATTTCCCCTTTTGGTATTGCAGGATACCAGTTCATTGGCAGCTGTACGCCCTTCAGCCAGCAGTAGGGCAAACACTGTGTTGGAGAGAGTGGAAGGAGCCCAGGAGCGATGGAAGCGTCAGGTGCAAGAGCAGCGGAAGACTGTGTTTGACCGGCACAAGATGCTGAGCTAGACTTGGCTGAGAATTTACAGGAGTTGAGCAGCAGCTGCTGGTTAGCTAGGCAGATTGTTTCTCTTAGCTAGTACAAACCCCAACACCTATAGTTTAAATGCCTTGCACATGTCCTTTCTTTCTTGTTTTGCTTGCCCCTGTCCCATTGCCTCCCCAGCTCCAGAGGACATGTGACACTGAAGCAAGTCACTAGTTGCAATTTCCAAATATTTTGAACTTTTAACACAGGAGCAGTCCTCTTCCCAGACATCTGCTCCATTGTTTAAAACTGTGTGAGTGTGAGTCTTGCTGCTTGATTTGTTTATGATCTGTGAAAGCTGGAAAGACCAACTTTTAGCTGCAGTATACCTGCTTGAATCCAGAAGTTACAAATAGCAGCAAATTTTCCTTAAACCTATAGTCTGCCAGGCACAAATCTAGTTTAACAAGGAAAACTAGAGCACCTAGGGATTTTGTTGGTTTGTTGCTGTTATTTTATAGCCGTTGATCTTCCACTAGACAGGGATGTGTTACTAGTAGAACTGGAATTGACAATATCTGTGTTGGGTCCTTAGCATTAGGCTTTCTGTGTGAACCTTCACTTCTGTGACAACTGTCGCTATAAACGACTGGTCTCACATGGGGAAGTCTGGTGTGGAAATCTGGCACAGGATATCATCATGAGCCCTCAATAAGTAATTCCTTCAGGGATTTTTTTCAGGTTAGCTAACCATGCACCAAAGAAATGTGAAGAAGTGAGCCACCTGGTTCAGGTGTAGTGCTACACTCTGGTTTAATGTGACATGAATGTCTGTCAAACGGCTGCTTGTGTGAGCATCCTATGCAAGGGGAACTGTCATTCTGCATGGAGAATCTTGATTCAGTATGTAAAAACTGATCTCTAGATACCACTGTAAAAGGTCTCTTTTTTAAAATGAAAAAGACTCATAGATTTAAGTTTTTAATTTGCTTTTTATGATGCCAGTTCAAATCTGGGTATTCCTTCACAATGAGAATCAAGTCTGCAGTAGCTATATTATTTGTAGCTGTAGAATCTTAGATTCTCGAAGGCACCACAAGGGCCATCCAGTCCAGCACTCTGGCAAGCAGGAAGACACAACTAAACCACTGCTGAAATATGCCTACCAAACACTGTTGAAAGACTTCCAAAGATGAGAGTCTATCACACTCCCAGGCAGTACAATCCACTGTCAAAAAACTCTTATAGTAAAAAAAAGTTCTTTCTAATATTTAAGGTGGAATCTCTGAAATTTAGGTGGAATAGCATGTCTCAAGTTAACAGCCGAGCTATTTTAATTAGGCAGCCAGGTCCCTAATTTGACTGGGCAGTAAGCTGTCCCAGTGGTCATGCTGGCTGGGCAGTGGTTTGGGAGCTGACTTAAAAGTAACTTTGTCTATCTCTGGCCTCATATCACTATACACTATTGGAATTCCATACTCATTAGGACTATCGAGACATCTAGAGAGAATTACATTGTCCATTGCTCACATAACTTGTTTGTTTTTCTCAGACCCAATGTGGTTTGCCCAGCTACATTGTGCCACTGGTGAAGATAGGATTGCTAGGCTGGATAAAAGACAGAGCTCTTGCAACTTTCATCCTGAACAGATTGAGGAGCAGGACAAGGTACCATAATACTCTGCTGAAACAGCTAAAGGGAGCTGTTTTCCCTTACCTTTCCAAGCTCAGGCTTGTTCTTTCCCAACACAGCTCTTGCCTGCCCAGTGGAGAACTGGGGGAAGGATTTCAGAGGTACCAGCAACAAGAACAGAACTTGTCATTTCTCTGTCCCCCTTCCCAAACCAATTTCCCCCAGGCAGGGAAGAGCCATGATGAGAGAGAACAGCTCCAGCTGAAAATTCAAGTCTGATAGGTAAGGGAAGACAGGTATTTTTGTCCATCTTGACAGAGTATGAATGTATCTCATCCTGCTTCTCAGCCTATTTGGGATTAAAGTTACAGGAGGTCCATCCTGTATCCAACCTGACAGCCCTAGGTGAAGGAGCAGTGTACTTCTGAGATGTAATCTAGGCCAAAAAAAACTCAACAGCAAAAGATCTTCAAGGATGGCCTGTATTCCTTCTGCATGAGAAAATTTTAATGTATTAAATGGTCTCTATTTATTTATTTATTTTCCCAAAGGGATCTCTGGCAAATTAGGCCAGTCCTTGTTACTATGCAGTATCTTTTCATTAAACAATGAAATTCATGTGTTAACTCTTGGTACTGTCTTTTTGTTCTCTGGATACTCTTCGATTCCAAAAATCACAGAACTTTTCCAAGAATGGTTAGAAAAATGTGGCAAAGGAAGGTCAGAAAGAAATATGATTCTTCTTCATAGTCTCTGTGATTCACATAAATGGCTCATCTGCACCTTTTTTATTAAAATATTCAGAGTGAATGAAGATCTTCCTGTAGCTTATGTTCTTTTGTTTTTTTAATCAGGATAGCTCTCTTTGCTGTATGTTTCTGAAGGTATGTATACTAATCTGACTGAGGAGCTCCCTCATGTGGTCTCTGATGTAAATGTGCAGAAATAATAGTTTGCCACAGGCAGAATGGACCTCTGCCTTTTAAGCCAATCCATTTGCTTGCTCAAATTAAATCTCTGACAAATCAAAGTGATATTCAGCTGGTATAGATTGTACCTGAAAGTGGAACACCTTTCTGTTGGAAAATGTGACTGCACAAGTCAAAGTTGCTTGCTTTAGTTACTTCCTTTGAACAATTAAGATGGCAAACAGTGCAGGGAGAAAATGGAAAGAAGGCAAATGCATTTCACTTGAATACCAAAGAGAATCAGACCAATTGGGAAAGTTCCAGCATGTGTATGAAGCAATGCTTTGAATCTGTCTGAACTGAACTTGTCTTTCCAAATGTTCAAAAGCAATTTGGAGGGACAGAGACTCATACAGAATTTTCAGCAAAAAAACTGATACATACATATAACAGCAGAGATAGGTGAAGAATAGTTTTTGCAGTTTCTTGCTTTGAGACACATCTATGATGTGTGTGTTATTCTATATAAAATGAGGAGAGAAAAAAGTGTGTGTGTGTGTGTGTGTGTGAAATCCTGTAACCAAAAAAGGGCCAAAAAAAAGTAGGCACCCCTTACTCTGTACAAAAACCTCTGCATTAATCCTCCTCAAATTCTGCTTCCTTAACTAGGGGTGCCTCTAGGATATATGTCATGTTCATACAGACTGTCCACACACATAGAGAGAATGGTAGGCAAGTCTTTCTTTGGAATAGAAGCTTTTCCCTTTCAGAAAATGAGACAAAGCCCTACCTATCTAGAGTTTATGAATTTTCAGACAGGGCAAATATAACTGGAAATTTAATCAAATTCTTTGAAGAATTTAAAAAGTTATAGGTATTCATTTTTTTAAAAAATAGGAAAAGTTAAAGGGCATTTGTACATACAAAGCTATATCCATTTGGCAGGTTAAATCCATTAGAAAGGGCTATTGTAGCTGTCCGTCTGTTAACTAGCAAAGTTTGGGTAACCCAGTTGATGACTTCCCTAGTACAGAAAACAAGATGACACTCAAAGATTTGGGAAATTAAGTGGAATGGCAGTATAATGCATTCAATGGGTATTTGTGGCCCTAATAATGAACAAAGTTCCATGAAAATTTGTTTAAAAAGGCATCTGAATTAGACCTACAAAATCTGATTTGCATGAGTGACTTGAAATAGGGCTGCTGACCCTAATAAAGGTTTCAGTAAAGTATTCAGTTTCAGTAAAGGTATTAGGGACACTATCTATCTATCTATCTATCTATCTATCTATCTATCTATCTATACACAGACACACACATACAGAGTATTTTGACTAATAAAGAGTTGGAGATATTTATAGCAAATTTTGCCTGAGGCTGGCATAAGTAAGGGGTATGGTCCTGGCAGTTTAGAGAAGAATGAAGCTCCTTTAAATTCAATGGATCCAAATCATTTCAACCCCCCGCAAAGCCCTGTCTGAGTGCTTACTACTAGATTTGTCATCTGCAGAGTTTTCCTTGGGTGAAACTGGGATCTCAGAGATGGTCATTTCCCCCAACCTGTTCCACTAAAAGTGTTCCCTCAACCAGTAGAAAGCACCTGCACACCAACCAAACCACTGTCAGCCAGCAGATCTGTGATTTAGGGTTGCACTTGGACATGAGGTTCTTCCAGATTGTTGTAAATAGGGATCGGCCAACTGAACCCCTGGGAAGGATTCAAGATTCACTAATCCAAATCCCTGTGCCAAAATAGGCAAACCAAATCTTTCGAATCCACTACCCAAATAGTTTGTTGGAGACCAGGACACCTGAAAACCTGGGAGAACAGGATGCCTGAAAATTTGGGAGACTAGACACACAAGGGGAGATGGCAAGTAGGTGATTTTTTCCCTTAGAGTAATAATGGCCTTTGCTAGCAATTTCAGGAATTACATCTGGGGTTGTATTCTAAGATAGTTAAATTGAACATTTCATATTTAAGTTCAGCACTTGGCTGGAAAGTACAGGCTTGAGATTTCAAGCACAGCTGAAAGATTTTTTTGCATAGCTCCCTTGCAAAGCTCTTTCAGACACAATTCTGGGGTTTGGAGTTTTACAAGGTGTCACAGCCTTCTCTGCCAAAGTCTGCTGCTGCATTATCAAACTGCAGATCCCAGGATGCCATAAGGAGCTATGCAAAGAAAAGCCAGTTTTGACCTGGATTATCTCTGTACTGTAGTATGTGGCCCTGTTTACACAGGCAGGAAAATGTGACATTAATCCACATTTTCCTGCCCGTGCAGAAAGGGCCTTCATGTCATTTTTAATCTGGGGAGATCCTGAGGCAAAACTATGATAATTGTCCTGGCCAGATTTCTTCAGAGGGAGGTTTGCCTTTGCCTAGGCTTTTGCTAAGGCTGAGAGAGTGTGTTGTGCCCAAGATTATTCTTCTTTCCCTTGCTTTTTAAACCCTTAAAAAAAAAAAAAGAATTAGAAAGATTCAAGGTTCGTGAGATTTGTGGATTCCCAGAACCTTCTAGGGATTCGGATCCAGAGTCAGATTTGGAAAATTCTGGATTCGTCCCATTCCTAGTAAAGAATTTTGAGTTCTCATAATATAGCTCCTCAGGTTTTGCCCAGTTTCCCCAGTTGTTCCCTCCTCACCCATTTGTTCCATTCATTTTAGGGGCTGTCCACAGCACTTTCTCAGTTCTGCATTAGGAGTCTTCGAAAGCTTTTTAAAATTTGGGACATGGTTTGCTGAAGTGATTCTATTGTTTGAAGGGAAAATTTTCTTCTTTTCAACAAATGTCTTAAGAGTTACAGTACAAATGTGCTGTTTCACTGAAGCAGCAATATGGTACAGCAGTAAGAGAAAAAAATAAGAGAAAGAAGAGAAGAGAAAGAAACGAAGGAAAACTTTTTGTTTCAATATCTCTTGGAACTAAGAAGGAATTCATTCAAGGGTAGGAATAAAATGTTGCAACTGGTGAAATAATTCAGGACTACAGAAACATTGGATATACGTCTGCCCAAGCCCACAGACAACTTTGGAAATTAAAGAATGTTTTATTTTTGTCCCAGTCCAACAGTCAAACCAGTCTGGTTGTCCTTTATCCTGTAGAGACAGATAAGATGCTACCCAACACAATATACCCAACACAAGCATTAATATCCATTTGAAGTAGCACTGCTAGAACTGAAAAAAGAATGGGGGGATTCTCAAAATCTTCTGAATACAATTCCTCTAAATTCCTTTACATTTATATTCCCTTCAGGATATCTTTTTCAGTATATTTATGACTTGTGCTAGTTTTAAAAACTGAGGTGGGAAAGAAGAGGAAAGGAAAAACAGTTCTTCCTCAAAATTGATAACAGTATCTGGCTGATTTTGCTCTCTCTCCCACACAGACAATCTCCCCGCCCCCCAGCATACATATAAAATGTCGCACCAATTGTAAAACTTGAAGCTTTTCAAAATTCAGAGGACTGAAATTTTGAGGTTGCTTCAGTAGGTCCAAATTAAATTCCTCTTGGGCCCTTTTCACACGCCGTTTCTAAAGTGAAAGGGTCCCTTGAGCGTCGTGTAAATGGGAGGAGCCCTCCGTAGGACACACTCCCATTTACACGACGCTCAAGAGCCGGACGCAGAGTGGACACGCACCTTTTTATTTTCGGCTCTAAGCCGAAAATGGTGCGCAGTCGCGCAATGCTCCCGGGGCCCGCGTGCACTTACTTGCTGTGCGGTGCATCAGGAGCCGGGCCGGTCGCGCTTTCTGCCTCAGCGCTAGCCTGCAATTTCCAGGTTGCGCTGCGGTAGGAAGGGGTGGGGCGTTTGCGTGACGCTTGCGCGACCAGGAAGCAGAACTCAAGCAGCAGGGAAGCAGCAGTGTTTCTGCTGAGTCTTTTCACGCGACCACCACCCCCCACCTCCGTGAAAAGGTAAGGTGCGGAAAGGGTCTTGGTGTTTCTGGTCCACCCTCTCCCACACACAATGTTATGATTATTCTATTGGATGGTGAAAGGGTTAATTGGGCATCTTAGGATGTGAGGGGAATCAGGTTAATGAAATTATAAAAGAGTAGGGGGATCCTAACTGTACTCTTTTCTGGCCCTGAAAGTTTCCAGATGTTCTTCTTCAAATGTGTCTTGGCATGTATTCCTGAAGCTTCTCTTTGAGCCATAGTGGGATTCTGCCCTAAAGCTTTATACAAGCCTAGTAATTCATTTCTGAAGCTCTGAAAAATGCTACAGAAAGATCTCACCACCACCACCACCACCACCACAAATGTTTATAAGATAACTTCAACACAGTTTTGCTTATAATATTTTCTTAAAAGCTCCCATGTGAATGCTAGTTATACATATATTATATTTCAGTTAGATAATAAGACGTATCAACTATAGTTGCAGAACCAAGTCAAGGTATTTTGCTGCCTCAATCAAAGGACAAAATAGCATCTCTCTCCATTCTACATACAAAACTATGCAGGTTCTCTTCAAACAGTTACATATGTACCATCAATATGTACGTATGCCATCAATATGGCTATTTCTGGGTGAGTCTGTGTAATGCATTTCTGTATTGTATGCACAAAGCTAAATTCTTTCTTGGCAAAGAAAGATGGGGAAACATTGGAAGGAGACTCATCTAAGGCAGGTCTGGGGAGCCTTTTTTTGACCCTGCAGTCAATATCCAGTTTGGAGAACCTCATTCCAGGAGCTTTTAACTTTCCTCTGCCAAGTATACAAAGCCCAGATAAAATCTGTACATGTCTATTCAGGAGTAAGCCCCAGTGCTACAGTTTTCCTGCCTGCAAAGCTCAGCTCAGATCCATCCATTCTTGCCTGCTTAGCTCAGTTTGGTTCTATGCCGGGTATTTAAAACTTAAATATCTTCTTATCTTCAATCACTGACTGAAGAGAACTGAAGAAAAAAAGCATATGTACATCTGTGACAGGCCCTTAATTCTCTTCAATTGATGTGGCTGTTCCCAATCAGATAAGGCACACTGTCTGTACCACACAGGTCTCCCCCCTCATCAGGATTCTCTCCCTGCTGAGCCTCAGCCAGCAAAGGGAGGAGGGAAGTCGGGAATACTTGCAGGGAGAGCCCGAATACACCAAACACAAGGAAAAATACAAGCCGAGCCAGGTCAAGGTCCAGTCCTAAGGTTCAGGAGGCAGAGATCTTTCCGGAGGGTTTCAGGGAGCAGGAGACACAAAGGTGGTGAGGGCTTGCTAGTGATTTGCTGCAAGCAGAGGGCAGCCATGCCGGCAGACTTAAATAGCCGCTGTGAACAGGTGCTGCTTGTTTTGTTTCTTCAACCTAGTCCATGCAGCCTCCCTCTGAGCCATCCGTTTCAGCCTTCTTTGTGATTGAGGGCTGATGGGCACAGGTGGCTATAACTCCTCTGAATCACTGCAGTTCCCTCTCCGTCATGAGCTGGCCAGGGCAACTCTGTTGTTTGACCTTCCAGTGCGGAAGATGTTTGCAAGTTGATTTGTTCACTCACTGGCTCAGTTCTTGGCACAACCAGTTGCTCCTCGATCTCAGAGGCATCATCTATCACACCGCTGTAACACTACCTTTGTATAAAAAGGTGAGGGTTTCAGAGTTTATTTAGAACCCCTCAATAACTTTATGGGATCATGTTTTCGATGTTACTCTATATACTGCATGCAACTCAGCTGAGTCAGTAGTTACAAAATAAACTGTAACATTTATTAAGATAGCAATCAGAATAAAATAGCGTTTCAGATTTCAAATGCAAGTCAAGGTTGATATATTTCCTCAGCACATTTTTTAAACATATAAAGTACAAGTGCCATACAACAGCCCTTTGGCTACATTCCCAACAAAAGCTCAACCCCCAATCTAGGTCACACTCTCTGACCAGATTCTACTAAGGTTCAACTACTCTTCTGCCTCTCACTAGGTTTCCACTGAGAATTAAACCTCCCAAAGCAACCATACTCTCTGGCTGACTGAGGGACTCTACTCCCTAGCTCCCTGCTAGATTCTCACTGAAGGAAGGAATATCCACAGGTACTTGGCTTTATATAACTTTTTCTTTCAGCCACCAGCTCCTCCCATACACTACTGGCCTGGGTTTCTTTCCAAAGGAGCTATTCTGCCTGGCAACCTGCTATTGCCTGGCAACCTGCTTCCAGTTGCACTGGCACTTCAGATAGCTACATCCTCATAACTTTGGCCATTTTTGCAGTAGGCTGGAGGAGTGTTTCACCACATGTCATGAGCGGTGTTTTTACTCCGACTCATCCCAATTCCTATCTTTGTGCCCTCCAGTTTCTATCAAAGTAAAGCAAAGAAATTCATTTGTAGCTTCCGCATCGTCAAATCTCGTGGAACTCCTATTCCCCTCCCTCGCTCCACCCCTCCACCTTTGATTGGTCAATTTTTTAAAAAAAACATTGTCGAAACTGTTGCTACATTTTAATACATGTGGTGTGAATTGATGTAACACTGCATGTAGGAAAAAACGCAGCAGAAATGGTTTGAGTGGTTTACATCTTAGTGTTTTTACAATACATCGGTTTAATGTCGATGTTAACCGCACTAAGACCTCAACTCATGCAGAACCACGGAGGACAGAACGACATCAAAGCGGTTTAACGTGCAGATGTAAAAGTGACAATAAGATGCTACTGTGATGTATCAACCTTGTGCAGAAAAGGCCTTTGTTGCAACATCTTGTGGATCAGAAGTTCTCAGTCCATATCTAAGGCAATACTATCCAAATTTATCTTACTTCCCAAAGGTTCTGGCTCATTCCCTTGCATTTGGGGAAATTAATTACATCAATTCATCGAGGCAAAAAAAGAAGTGAGGTCCAGGTCAACATCTCACATTCTTTTAAACAACTTCTAGAAGGTGTGAATGTGATCCTAACGGTCCAAACCTGCTTCAGGTCAGAAGAAGTTTTAAATCCACCTAATTGTGTTTTATGTAAAGGAAACCATGCATTTATTATTACAGCTGTCAAAAGATCCTGCCAAGGCTGAGGGTTTTTCCCAGAGTTCAAGACAATTTCCTGAAATGTTTTTTTTAAAAAAATAATTTATTATGTTTTTCTCTTCTTCATCAAAAATTACCCATTAAACATGGAAATGGACATTTGAAAGAAATGTATCATGATAAATTTAAGTGAGAAACAAAGTTCACTGCTGAAATGACAGATTTAAAGATGAGGTAGGGAGTGAGTTCTGCTTTTCTAAGTTTCTGGTATATTTTTCCCCTGAGAAATGTTAAGACTGTCTACATAGGAACCCAATCCAAGAATGTCTGCAATGGCACAATCTTATTATACTGAATAAGTCAATGTGAATTGTTCTGTTGCATCCATCTATATTTTAAATACTGACTTACTCTTTGTGCTATGTACATTACTTAATTATGGTCAACTTCTTTGTTATGATCAACTTTTTTTTTTGTGGGCTTGCTTGAGTAAACATTGAGGTTTTTGTATAATCACAGGAGTGCCTGTCTGTGAATCATTAACAAGCAAGCAACAATGTAAATGCCTGTTTAACTTCTCTGTGTTTTAATAAATCTAGGTCGTGTTGTGCTAAATGAAGATATAACTAAACTAGAGAGACTTTCTTAATGAACAAAGACAAGCAATGTTTCGAGACCATGAGTTGGCAACTTGTGGTTCTTTAGATGTTGACGGATTGCAACTCCCATCCACTCAAACCTGTACAGCTGAAAAGAGGGAAGATAGAAGTTGCAGTCCAACAATAGCTGGAGGGCCACATGCTGCTCGTCCCTGCTTTGGAGGTTTGAAATGTAAAATACACTAACCGAAATAGGCAACCCATGTTCTGTGCAGGGAAGACTTTATCCCACAGTAACTGAATAAAGCGCCTTCACTGCTTGGATCCCAAACTTCCAGTACCCGCACTTCCAATGTTCTCAAGCATACCAGCTCCATCCCCAGCGTTCCCATCCAATGTAGAACTCTTAATGCATTCAGCTGAAAGTACTTTGAACCTGTGTCATATACAGCTGGTAGTGCATTTGGTTACACTGAATATTTAAGGCTCACCAACAAGACTACCCCCTTGTTCCACAGGTTCAGACAATAATGGATCAGACAATAATGCCTGAACAGGGCTACTGTCCTGACAGCATGGGGACTAAACTGAATTTGGTAGAGGAAGAAGAAGAAAGTGTTTTCCAAAATGAATCCAGCCAAAGAGAAAAGACTGATACAAGAGGCTTCCCTCCAACAAGGGGGAAAAAAAGCCATTGGTGCTATAAGAGTAGATCATTCTTTAGGGAGAGGTTTCCCAGATTAAGATTACCAGTACCATGTGTGTGCGCTTGCCTGATTTCCCAACTCTAGCTACACACTTGTATAGATAAATTGTCTGATGATCTCCTGTTTAAAAGGAAACTGATGAGGTGAAGTTGCTGTAGTTGTTTAGGGGAAATTGAGGATACCTTGCAGAGTAGTCCTGGGCTGAAGATTTATAAGTCTGGGCATTATATCCAAAGTGGACAGTAATGTACACAGGTCTACAGTTGTTTTCCCCAAATACTATAGATTTTTAACCTGGAGTCTGGGTACTCTTGGTGGTTTGTAGAGCCCTCACAGGGGGTCTGCAAAGCCCTGCTGCTGGACACCAACAGGGACGTGGCAGCAGGGTGTTTGCGAGTGCTGAAATTGCTCCCTTTTTTGCAAATGAGGGAGCAGTTTGGGCATGCACACAAGCCTGCTGCTGTGTCCCTTTTGTCAGGGACATGACAGCAGGGGTATGGACACTGAGGGACATGGCAGCAAGCATGTGTGCATGCCCAAACTGCTCCCTCATTTGCAAACAAGAGAGCAGTTTTGGCACCCACACATACACCCCTGCTGCCATGTCCCTGATGAAAGAGATGTGGTGGCAGGTATGTGCACACACCCAAACAATGACTCTGAATAAATATTTGAATGTTTAAATAAATTTTTGAATACTCAAATTGAAATTTACATATTTAAATCTTAAGTTAAGTCTTGGGAGTCTCCAGCAACAAATTATATGTACATGGGGTCTCCAGTAAAGAAAAGCTTAAGAACCACTGCTGTAGATGACATCCTGTACATTAACAGCCACATAAATTTGTACCTATTTCAGGAACCAAAAGTCTACAATCCTTCAATTCAAGAAGGACACGGTCAAGCTGGAGCAAGTCCAAAGGAGGGTGACCAAAATGGTGAGGGGCCTGGAAGCCATGCCCTATGAGGATAGACTTAGAGAGCTAGGTATGTTTAGTCTGCAGAAGAGAAGGTTAAGAGGAGACATGATAGCCATGTTTAAATATTTGAAGGGATGCCATGTAGAGGAGGGAGTGGGCTTGTTTTCTGCTGCTCCAGAGACCAGGACAAGGAGCAATGGATTCAAGCTGCAGGAAAGGAGATTCCACCTGAACCTCAGGAAGAACTTCCTGACGGTCAGAGCTGTCCAGCAGCGGAATATGCTGCCTCGGAGTGTAGTGGAGTCTCCTTCTTTGGAGGTTTTTAAGCAGAGGCTAGATGGCCATCTGTTGGGAGTGCTTTGAGGGTGTTCCTGCATGGCAGGGGGTTGGACTCGATGGCCCCTGTGGTCTCTTCCAACTCTACATTTCTACGATTCTATGAATCCTGACCGGGAAATTCGAACAACCAATGGCTGGGCATTTCAGCTTGGAACATCGCAGCCTCTCCTAGAGAATAATTCCATCAGCCACTGAAGAATGTTGAAATTTGTTCTAAAAAACGTTCTAAGCCACCACTTTTGATGCAGCCCTGTTCCATCTCTAGCAAATGAAGGCAGAAGGCAGACATTTTGCTCATTTTATATTTTTTAATTCAGTTTGTTAATTAGTGATTAACTGCATTCTTCTGGGATCCAGGAAAATTTTTAGAAGTGTTGTAGGTTTGCTTTTTAATGACCTATACATCGACATGTACCTCCCAACCTATTGGTGCTTCTTGACAACTTTACCCCAGAGTTGTTCTCATAGAATCAAAGAATCATTGAAATGCAAGGGGCCTCATGGACCATGAAATCCAGTCTCCTGCTTAGTGCAGGATCTCTAGCTAAAGCATCCCCACCAAGTAGCTGTCCATCCTCTTTTTGAAGAGGTCCAGAGGAGACCCCACCACTTCTCTAGGCAATTGGTTCCATTGCCAAACCACTCTTACTGTCAAGAAGTTCTTTCTAGTATTCAATCAAACTTAAAACCATTAGACCTGGTCCTACCCTCTGGGACAGCAGAGAACAAGCCTGCCCCCTCTCTCTATGACAGCCACTGCTATCTGTTTATATATGCCATCCAAAAACTCTTGGGCCTTCTAGAAACACTGTATTTAATCTGAGTGCCTGTGGCACTGAAATGGAGCAGCTGGAATCTATTCAACTAGTTATACGACTTCTGAAGGCACTGGTTGTACCAGAACCTGTTTAGTCATATCTCAGCAAGGAGTGTGTGTGTGTGTGTGTGTGTGTGTGTGTGAATATTTATGAAACTAACAAGTGCCAATCCATTTTTGTTTACTTAATCTTTGCGCCATAATAAAGTATTTTGTGTTTTCACAGAGTTGTGTATTTGTGCATATTATCTGCTAGCAATGCCAATTCAAGGTTCAATTCCAGATTGTAAAACATCAAAATGTGGAAAAGTCAAAGGAGGCAGGCTGCAAAATACTGTAGGCCAAACCAGTCAATCCTTACAGAACAGTATTTCTGCAGCTGGATTCAATCTTTTCTCTCTCTAAAACACACCTTGGCAACCATAGCATATTGCATAAAAATACAATCTAGGAAATACCCAAGAGCAGCATATTCCTTCATCACTCCATAATGGAAATACTCACATGAGCAAGCAGTTATTAAATACAAACAATAAAGCTATTCACCCTAACAAGTAAATATGTTCATGTGCACAAAATGGAAACCAGTGCTGCAGTTCAGACCACAGATATGAAAGACGTCCAGCAGAAAACAGGGCGAAATAAAGATCATGCAGCTTCCTTTGCCTGATCCAGCAGCTGGCTATTAAAGTAGACTGAGGTGGCATTTTTACATAAGTTTCCAGTAAATCTACATAGTGTTATACAGAGCAGTTAAGAATCCATAATTCCAGGTTACAAATCTGTAACTAGAACAATGAATACTCCCCATTGTCCTTTGTAGTTTTAATCTGTGTTCCATTTAGGACAGCTTTCCAGATGGCTTCATGTTAAGGATAGTCACGCACCTTACAAAACATTTTGAGAAACTGCTGAATAACACTGAAATCAGTATTTTGAAATCAGCATTGTTGGTATGAATTAGGGTTTCCAGATGTTAGGGCACTGGTTAAAGTCTCAGGGACTTTCTCTGTGTCTCTGGCCATTTCTGCACTAGACTGTTATAGCGCTATTATTCCACTTTCACCATCCTATGTAATCGTGGGGTTTGCTGGGGTTAAACTGCAAACCCTAGGATTCCATAGGATGTTGAAAGTGGAATAATAGCACTATAACAGAGTAGTGCGGCAATGGCCCCTGTGCCTCTCAGCAGAGACGCATCTCACAACAAGCACACTGGAAGAAGAGAGGAGAATGTCCTCTTTTCTTTTCTTTTTAATGTTAAGCCTGGACACCCACACCCACCCATTTTCAGCAAGCATCAGGGTTATCTGGCTCAGCATGAAGGCATCTATACCTATGTTACAAGGCTGGCAATGAGCCTTTTTACAATATCTAGTAGCAGTGGCAGAGCTTGAAGTGTGTGGGGGGAGTGGGAGAGAGCACGGCTACAGTGCGAGAGGTATGGCCACTGTCCATGGGGGTGTGGCTGTGGTATGTAGAGGTGTGGCCAGGGCATGCAAGATCATGGCCAGGGCACATGGGGGCGTGGTTACAGACCAGGATGCCCGAAAAACATTGCTGCCTGGGGCAAATCGCTTCACTTGCCCCCATGTCCCTACAGGACTGTCTAGCAGCTGTGCAGGGTCAGAAAAACTCCCATATACTTTGCGTGATGAAAGTAAGGCCAGAGGAGACGGAAACCCTAGACCAAATGAAAGCAACTGATGCATCTACCAGGCACACTTTCTCACCAGTTTGGCTGCCCCTCTCCAAAAACCTTTTCTACCTGGATCTGAGATGCCATATTACCTTCTGTAATTTAAATAAAAACAAGGCATTTGGACATTAAATTGGTATTCAGAAGAGTTTTATTTTAATGTGTGGGCTACACGTTAATCTTCTGTTTTAAATGTTTGTATCATTAGATTTTTAACTGCACCTGATTTTTAACTATGTTGTAAGCTACCTTTGGTATCCTGTCAGGAGAAAGGTGGGATATAAATAAAGTAAATTAAAGTCAAAGTCACTTTTGGTCCCATTTACGCAGATTATCCTCATACCTGCTTCCATAACTGGTTTACCAAGAAGCATTTTTCCAGCCAATCTCCCAACCCTTAGGGTTTGGATGTTACTGAGATGGCAACTCTAAATTCATAAAGAAACGGCCAGCATGGCAATATGAAATCTGTAGTTCTGAATTTTACAATAAGGAAATGTATTCATTCTTTAGACCTTGCTGGACCCCTATATTAATTAAGGTCAAAAAGTCACAGGCTGAGGGGGAATATTCATGGTGGGTATTTTCTGATAGGCATGTTTACATATAATAAGATAAAAGAGTGAACACATGTCTGTACCTCTATCTGTAGTAGCTGTAACTCACCAAAACATTTTGCTAGAAACCTCATAATTTCACAAATGTGTTTTCGGTATCCTCTAACTTGCAGTTCAGCTGCAAGTTGCTAACCTTTGATTTATAGTCTAATATCATAGTTCAATAGTTCTTTCTGAGTGTAGGTTTCCCTCCCCTCAAAACATGCACTGCCAGCTTTGGGGCTGATCTGAATGAGGACGATCGTGAAGGCCTTCCTACAACCATGCCAGAATACTAACCCTAATCAGCTCACCTGTTTCTGTTGTTTGGTGGGGGGAATTGGGCTACAATCAGAACTGGGCTGCTAGTTACCCTAAATATCTATTTAGACATTTATAGCCCGTTTTTCATGATTACCATCATCCCATAAAGGGCTTCATTTTCATGTAAATTGCATGGAAATGAGTATGCCACACATCATCTTTATACTTATTTAGATTCCATTAATTTTATATAAAAGGGCAATGTCAAGATGGGACCACCAATAAACCATCAGATAAGTGTATCATTGTCTCAAGCGCCTCTTTGTTTCCACCAGCCTGTGTGTGCTGATTACAGCACTGCCATGGTACATGTATGTACACCTAGGCCTGACAATTAACCAACTTGTATTTAAATAAAAACATGTCTGCTTTGAATGGAAGTTGAATTGTGTACAGAACTGTATTTCTTTTACTAACAGAAAAAATGCAGTTAATCCATCTTCACTATTTTATCCTCATTAGTAAGTATGCTTGCTAGATGTATCAGGTTGGCAAGGAAGTTGGTAAGAGCTTACACTGAATTAATATATACTAAATATCCACTGCACACATTGAATGCATTCAATGGCATCCTCAAATGTCTCAAATTCTGCAAATGTCAAGTAAATCTATTTTTGCATATCCAGAATAATGCAGTCCAAAAAATACAGAAAGCAGTACAAGACGGGCCAGAATCAAGCTCGTGTATGGAAATTACATGTTCATTTTATTAACTGTGCAAATTAATTTGTCTGCTATAATTCTTTATTGCTGTTCATTGTTTAAGGGAGATCCTAAAAGCATCCGCTTCTTCCTACAGCAAAAAGATCACATCTATACACAAGATTACATTTTGCAGGACAATATGCATTTCTAATATAAAGCATGTGAAAAAACGCATCCGATAAGCTAGCTGAGGGAAAATGTGCTTACACCATGACACTTTCATGAGAAAAGCCTTGGCAGGAAATTTGTTACCTTTAGACTAGGAATTCTGGGCATGTTTATTCATTTACATTAGTTTGCTAACTCTCTTGGATCACTTTCAGATCAAAGTACATCTCAGTGGAATTGTGAACCTAAGAACAGCCCTACTGTATTAGACCAAAGACTTATCTACTTCAGCCTTCAGCTAATTGTTGACATGATCATTTAGGACACAATTAAATAGCTGTCTATGATGTGGTTGCTTAAAATTAAACTTCACCACACTTAGTGTAGATGTATTAAAAGCAGCTTAAGTGAGTCAGGAAAAACTTAAGACCCAATGGCCACATTCCTATAACCTGCAGCATAGCGCAAAAATGCTGCAGGTACAACTATGTTACGGTTCCCCTGTCGTCCTGCTCCAGATCTAATTGTTTAGCAGCTACAACCCCCATTCCATGGCCATTCAGTGGCTGGTGGAGATTGGGGAGGGAAATCAGAAAAGCATCTCGCCATTCTGCATCACAGCCAAATGCAGAACAGTGACATCATCCACTGAGATCTGTCAAAGTCCTCCAGAGGTCTCAGCAGATGACATCATTCTGCATTCTGATCTCCCTTACAACCTCCACCAGCTATTGACTAGCCATGGAGTGGGAGCTATACCAGCAAGACTATGAGTACTGGTAGGGCTGTGGTTGTTCCAGAGGGAGGAAGAACATTCCAACCATTGAAACAACCAAAAGAAGATAAATACAAAGATAAGCTGGACTTACATTTGGTTACGTTGCTAACAGGAAATCAGCCACTGATTCCAATGGTTGTACAACTTGGAGTCAAGCTCATGTGAATAACCTCAGACGGAAGAAAATCAGTTCCTCATTCACTCGACAACAAATGTATTCACACAGTGATCTTTGTGGATGAAAATCCTTCAACTGTCTTGCTCAAGACTACAAATAATGTAAAAGTACTAAAGGACATGTTTGTTCTCCTGTATAATTAACAGGATATCTCATCTTATAGTCTCAATGTGATGCTGATTTACAATAGGTGTTTTTATTTTTGCTAAAAATATGCATGCAGCATAGCATGAACCCAGCAAAGTACTGGATTGTTGAAATATAGTATCTTTAATAACTAAAAGAAAAAAAGAAAGAAAGAAAGAAAGAAAGAAAGAAAGAAAGAAAGTATGTGGAAATCTTTCCCCTATATTCTTCTATGTCTGGCTTTACTAACAGCACAAAAAGGACATTGTGAAATAAGTGAAAATAAAAGAAATCAAATTATGGTGGTATAATATGTCTAATGAAGGACAAAGAATAAATAGAGAACCAGTAATTTTCTGAAAGACTCCCCCTCCCAAATACAATCACTTCATTTTTCATCAAGCCTTGACATCAATCTGTAATAGCAAGACTCAACAAGCTTTTTTCCCCTGTTGGGACTCTTTGGGGGCTATTTTATCACTGCTGATAAAGCTTGCAGTGTTAGAAGATTAATGCTTTCTGTTCAATCTATGTGGTGCAATTTAATCTGAACAAATTAGTTCCAACAATTAGAAGATAATGAGCAGAATGAAATCATTCAGTGGGTTCTATCTATATGGTAAAACTGAAGCAGAATAAAACCAGGCATGTTGATGCCTTTAATGTTCTCTCGGTTTTGCAGCTAAGGGCAATTTCACCCATGGTGTAATCACAATGCCGAGTTTGCCCCTTAGATTACAGAGGAGATGCACCCCGTTTGACAGTATAGTTCAATTAAGCAACCCAGTTCAAAAATGTAGCACTAATGGTAAAATGAATTTTACTCATTTGGTCTTGTGAGTTGCTCAGGCCTGTAAACTTTCCAGCCATTATCAGGGTGGTGTTTCAGAGCAGCAGGGATCAGTGCAGGAGCTCCCTTTTCTTGAGAGACTGAACACAGAGTAAAGCAAAGCTTGGAAGCAAAGAGTTACAAATAAAATACTTACATGTAACAAGTTTTTAACATAGGTTTTCAAAAGTTATATTTCAAAGAGAATGTGAGAGGAAAAAAATATTTTCTTGGTGTTATAGCTCATTTTAAAAGTTCTTTTAAAATGGCATTTTAGAAGTATTTCAACAAGAATGTTTTCAAGTTTTATGCCAGTCTCTTAAACACAATAACACAATGTTATTTTTTAAATTGTTTCAGTGGCTAGTAGCAACAAATTACTTCTTAAAGGCTATAACAAACAATGAGAATGAATTACTTCCAAAAAGAGAATGAATCACTTCCATTTTAGAATTACTTCTAAAAAGCAACTTTCCAAGCTCTGAATATCGAGACTTTGCTATAACATTCCCTAGCTCAAGTCTGCTTGTATCTCATCCTCTCGCTTTTCAAAGATGATGTGGCAAGTTATATTCTGCAGTTTTCTTGGCAGTTTTCTATACCTGGTAAGCCAGAAAGAAGAAAAAGTTTGTAATATTTCGACTTTACAAAAGTTTGTAATATTTCTCTTCATTTTATGCAGTGAGTAATATCTGAGAAGTTAACTGTTGGCCAGCACTGTAGAAATATGTCTATTGATCCAAGAAAGCTGAAATCCCTGTCTGAATATCAAACACATGAGCTCAGATAATCCGCAAGACAAACAGAAAACAAGTACAATCAAGGGTTGGAAAATAATATACAATTTCTTCTTTAAAATATGCAATGACAGACCAGTCAACCTAAACAGGGAAGTGAATAGTTTGCAATTCAGAAGGATATTTGATGGCAGGAAGAGAAAGCAAGGATGTCCTGAGATGTTTTGCTGACTGTGAGGAAGGCCAAGGTGGACTTCCCTTCCCATTTCCATGTTGACAAACCAATTAGATTGACAGCTGAACCTTACTTCAAGACTGGCAATTGGACAACATCTGGTACTGTACCTGATATTTTTATTCATGTAATACATCTAGCTGGGGAAGGGGTGGTGATATCTGCATACTGATATAAAGGAGTCACAGGGATAAAGAGTTTGAGAACTACTGTATTAGAGGAAAGCTGTACAGGCCATGAATTCTGGTCTATACCCCATGAGCCATCCAGTTGCCTCCATGTGATAGAAGATACTCTCTCATTACCACAGCTAAAAACAAGTAATCATAAATACATAAATAAATATACCTGCCAGTCCAGTCTGCTTTTCTATATGGAATGGGAAAGATGCCCTCTTGTTCTTTGCTTCAGATAGTAAAATGTCTTGGGATGTTCCTGAAATTTGCTCATACGACAAATTTGGTCACTTAAACCAGATCACAGTAAACCCCTGCCAAGTTTACAAGCTCTGTGTTATGTTTATTTGGAATGTTCTCAGATATTTTGGCTTTCACACAAAAATTGGGAAGTGAAAAAAGTACTACAGCAGCAGACAAAAGCCTTCTTAATCATAGAACCATACAGTTGGAAGCAAGGTGAGAGACATCTTGTCCAACCCCCTGCCATTGCAGGAATCCACCATTCACTGTCCCTAAGAGGTAGCTATCTATCCACTGCTTAAAAAGCTCCAGTGAAACATTCCAAGGTAATCTGTTCTTGAACAGCTCTTACCATTGGGAGGTTCTTCCTAATATTTAGATGAAATCTCTTTTCTTGTAACTTCAGTGCATTTGTTCAGTTCCTGTCCTTCGAAGAAACCAAAAGCATGCTTGTTCTATCTCCTACGTGACAGCTCAACAGATATTTAATGATGATTACAATACTGTAAGGCCCTGCTTTGGGGGTCCCCAATATCAGTATGGTTAGGAATGGGCATCATATTTAATTGGCATCATATTTAATTGGCAACACACTTTAATTTGCACTGATATCAAAATCCAACCTGAAGGTGACCGAGGTGACCAACCAAAGGAGGAAGAAACCTGCCGGTAAACATGAGGCCATAGGCAGGTCAGCCTAAAACATTCTCTAGGTCAATTATCAGGTAATCACCGCTGTTCCAGAGAATAATAGAAGCTGGAATTTTCTGGAGAATGCCATTGTGAGAAGCCCACCAGGACATGGCTTGACATCCCCTGTACATCTGGACTCCTTCCTCCTTCCTTGTAGCACCCACAATACAGAGCTATTACAACAGTCATCATGTCTTTGTCATCCAAACACTGTGAACATTAGTGGATTGATAGTCCATTGTCTGTGTTGCAACTCCCATTGTTCCACACCTAAAACTACACATACCTTCCACGACCACAGGCTATTTTTTGGGTACAAATATCCCTGATTTCAGGATGCCCAGTGCAGTCTCTCGAAGGTCTATCCGTCACTCTGTCTGTCTCACTCCTGAATAAGAACTGTCCTTAGGTCTTGCCTAAGTGAAAACACATTTCTGCTTTTCATTACTCTTCTGGACTGGTAATTATAAATCCTCCCAAAACCCTCAGCCTCTCTATCCATAATTTTTTCCTCCCTTTCTCCTTCAGCTAGTTCTTGTGTGAATGTTTGACTGTGTGTATCTTGTGTGCATGCATGAGTGAATTTCCCTCAATAAAACACATTTTTAACTTCCTTTTGAATCTCTGGCTGGTGCTTTTCCTGCGGGAGCCCATAAACATTGGTAGCAAGATCTTGCTAAGTTGCTCCCCTCTCGTTAGCCTCCTGATTTTGAGCTAATTAATTCCCCACCTTTGCAAGGAGGTACTGGCATCTCAGGTTGGCCCTTGTGGCACCTACGTTTTGGGATAACAATACTATCTCTCACTTTTCTCTTCTTTAAGTTAAATGTGCTGAGCTACTGTTCCTCATATGGCATGGTGTCCAGAGTATTTACTATCTTGGCCATTCTCCACTGTTTCAGCTTGTCAATGTCCTTCTTAAATTGTGGTGCCCAGAAGTGGACAAAATATTCCACATGAGGTCTGACCAAAGCAAAATAGCATGGTACTCATATTACTTCCCTTAATTGGAACACAATAGGACTGCACTGGATTATTTATTTTTTAATGTCACATCACATTGCTGAATCTTCTGGATTTTTTCTCTACATGTTTAAGATGGTGTGGAGACAGGACAAGGCCACTCATGATGCCCCTGTTATAGCTGTATCTTCTGCTATAATGTCCTCCTCGTGCTGTCCGTGCAGTGGATGACTTCCTCCCAGAGGGAGACCTACTGAAAGCACCTACAGTCTCCCCATGACTGTGACTTTTGATTATAGAAAGAGAATAGCGCTCATATAAGCCTTAAATTGGAATGGCTTAGGGCAAATCTACTTTACAATCTCCCTCTGCCCAATTGAAGCCACCAGAACATAGAAAAGCTCTGCTCTCTGGCTAATCATTAGGAAAAATCTGTCTGATTGCTGGTAACAGGCAACAGCTGTCTTGGTGAATGGAACCAGAGTTATGGAATTCTTTCCTTTAACTTCCCTCTTGCTAGTTTTAAATGGTGGCAGTTTATCATTGACCATACCATTTGAAGTTGTCACCTTTGGTCTCAATGCTGCTGTGTTCTGTATTTGGTTTGTTTGATTTGTGTGTGTTTTATTATGTTCTGTTATTATAATTCTCAAGATAAGGTAAGCTGCTTTTTTGTGCAGCTGGCAGGTTTCCTATAGGCAGCTGCCTGGCCACTGTGTGGACAGAATGCTGAACAAGAGGCACCTGTGATCCAGCATCACCTCCTTAGTTCTTATATTCTCACTGTTTTTATACAGCCACTTCAGAAGTGGGCTGTAAATGATTACAATGAATGAAATGGGAACTCTGATTTGTGGAATTAAATGTGGAAATTAAGTTTCAATCCATTAGTTTACAAAAGTTTTCTTACTTTATGTTTTCTACTCCCCTACTTGCAAATTCAGAGTACACAAGACTGCTAGGTTGGCAGAAAGAAATTAAACAACTGTTTTTGTGCAGTGCAAAAACTGGTTGTACTAGATTTAAAATGAATTTTAATGCCACCTGCTGGTTTCTAACTAAAAATGCAAGACCTCTCTGGTCTCTTATAGGCCATTTCCATACCGGGCTTCTGAAACGGTGCAGAGCGACCCGTCACTGAGGTCTTCTACACTGTAGAGTGGACTGGCGTGGACTACTTTTTGTAGTTCCACACCAGAATCCACTCAGGAGCGGCCGGAACTAGCCGGGCTGGGTGTTTTTAAAAACCTCTTTTTCAAGGTTCATAAAAAGCATGGAACGTGCAGCCCCGTGCTGCTCCGTCACCCGGCTCCAAAGTGGATTTGCAGGCGCGCACAAGTGCGTGCCTGCAGATCTGCCGGGGGCGGGCTTCCGGCTGGCGAGCTTCTTCGGTTGGTGGAGAGCCTCCACCAACCGGAAGCTTCCATCTGGGACGCCGGAGGACTGTGGAGCAGCAAGCTTGCGCTGCTCGCGTGGCGACGGACTTACCCGGCTGCGGGTAAGCTCCGTTTTAGAGTGTTTCGCCCGTTTCCGCCTCCACATGTGAAAAGGGCCGTTATCTCATGAAGAAATTTGCCAAATTGGCAAACATTTCATTATGGATTAAAAACTTGTCTTTTTCTCCTGATTTGCTTCCTCTCAAAAAAAATATTCAACAGATTTGAGCTATCTTCAGAGAGATTATATCACTTCCCTAAAACAAGATGGTATCAGACAACAATTATTTCAACCTGAATTCTCTTCGCATCATTTCTATGTAGCAGAGATATTAACACTGCTAGTGAATTGTGAAGAAGCATAACAGGAGACGAGCAATAGTGTCCAAATGTACTTCAGACTCTACCAATGTGCACTGGGTCCTGTTGTATATTTGATCCATTGTGCATTGAGTCCTGTTGTGCATCATAGCTCAGTGTTCAACAGTCACTTTCCTGGCTCCCCTACATAGTAATGTAACAGCATCCCCTTGCTAAAAACGGATGTTACAAAACTGCTCAGTTTTATTTCCTGCAGACATTAAGTCCGCTTACAAAGATATAAGTCCCTAAACGAATTCCAGCCTTCATGTTTTACGAGAAGTTCAAAGTAGCATATATTTTACAGCATATTTGCTCTTTGTTTTGGAATGCATCCTTTATCTGTGTATTCTCTTAGCCCCTCCCTCCTTCCCTCCCTCCCTGCCTCCTTTCTTCTTTCCTTTCTTTTTTCGTCCCACTTTAGTTTTATTTTTGACTTTTTTTTATTACATGTCACCTCAGGAAGAATCCTGTTTGTATCTTTTTTTGCATACTGCAATTCATAGAAGTATACAAAAAATACTGTTGATTTCATTTTTTTCTTCAACAGTATCTTTAAGTTATAAATCCCTCTCCTTTTCTCACACTCTTTAATATAATTCATTCTTTTAGGCAAGAGCTCTTCCTTCTGCCAAATGACTCATTTAGAAAATTATATTATCACACACTATAAGACATCAGCTATTCAAAAGACCGTTCCTCTCTTCACTTTCTTGGCTCTCTTGTCATATGAAGAGATGAGGGTACAGACAGAACACTTGAAGGAGCAAAGTCAGATTGGAAAAATTGGTTGCAACATGTTACTGTAATGGGTAAAAACGTGATCTATGAAATTAAAGCAAACAAGCAAGAAAGACCTAGAGCACTAGACTATGTCAAAACTATTTTATAAAAACTCAGCCTAATTGTGATCAACAGAACCTGGGGGGAAAATGGACAGAAGCTGTTGTCATGAAGCCAGCCGTTTAGTTTTGGTCTCAAGAACAGTCCCCAGCCCCAACCCCAGCTTGGCACATTCCAGATATTTTGCTTGTTGACTGAACTGGCTTGGCTGATGGGAACTGTAGTGTGAATCCTCCGAAGGGTGCTTTGTTAGGGAAGGATGCTCAAAATGCAGACTGGAAACTGAATGGTAAGTGGGGCAGATATCAAATTACCCCAGCATGTAAAATCGAAGGCTTTCACAGCCGGAATCCATGGATTGTTGTGGGTTTTTCAGGCTATGAGGCTGTGTTGTAGTAGTGTTTGCTCCTGACATTTCGCCTGCATCTGTGGCTGGCATCTTCAGAGGATCTGATGTATCTTTGGGAAAACACACAATGGCGGGACACCATTTATGAAAACATACAATCTTGCTGTATCTCAGATCAGTCCCTAGCTATAGGTAAAACATGCAGGGTTACAATCTGTCATGTGCAGGTGAGCTGGTAAAAGAAGACTTTTCTCCCATGTTCTTCCACAGTAGCTTTTCCAACTCTCTGAAACCAGAGAATCAAGAATGCTGCTGGGTGAAGGGAGCTATGGTGTATGCTGAGAGGAGGATGCCCCTCTGTGATGATGTTCTGTGAGTGTGGCTATCCTGAGTGCCAGAGCAGCCTAGGAACAGGTTGCCAGGCAACCAGAATAGCTCCACAGGAGACAAACTCAGCCCCATAGCGTGTGAGAGGGGCTGGTGGCTGAAAGGAAAAGATATATAAAGGCAGATGCTGATTGTCTTTTGGCAGTCCTTCAGTGAGAAATAGCTTTGGAGTAAAGTCCCTCAGTCAGCCATGGAAGTTGTCTGTGTAGGAAGGGTTTGATTCTCAGGGAAAGCCTAGAGAGAGACAGAAGAGTAATTAAACCATTATAGAATCTGATTAGAAAGTGTGACCTAGATTGAGGGTTGAGTTTTCAACGAGAGTGTGGCCAAAGGGCTGTTTATGGTACTTGCTCTTGTATGAGAATTTAAAGATATAAGGAAACTGACTGAAAATACTTTGAAGAACGGTATTAACTCTGACTTGCATATGAACTCTAATACTTTGTTCTGTATGTTATCTTAACAAATATTACAGTTTATTTTTATAAATACTGACTCAGCTGAGTGCTGTATGGTACATGCAGAAAACACGCTACCATAAAACTATAAGGGGTTGTAAATAACCATTGAAAGCCTCACTCTTTACACAAAGGTGGTGTTATAAGGGGGGAAACAGAGCTGTGTGAAAAGATAGGGCACCTCATCAGATTGGAGAGCTGCCATGCCAGTCTGAGAGAGATAGAAGTAGGCCCTGTCAGACCCTCCAAATCAGGATAAGGGACCTTCATAAATGCAATCCTTTCACTAATGGGAGGCAGATCCTGGATCCAAACAGAAAATTCCTGGCTAGGCAGAGAGAAGAAGTAAAGCAAGGCATGGCAATATTTATTTTAGCAAAGCTGAAAATTAATTGCAGGTAAAAACTGAAGCCAAAGTGAATAGTATCACCTAACAGCTGGAGGGAATGAAAATTAGGTGATACTAATCACTTTGAAAATGCAAAGTTTTTCTTCAGAGGAAAGAGAGAAAATTATCTGTCCATCACCACCACCAGATATTGCTAGACATGAGTGGCCTCAACCAATTACTCCTTGCTAGACTTGGGTTTTCATTTGTTTACAGTTTGTTTATAGTTTTTCTAAATGAGAAATGGGAAACCAAACCCTCTTTGCCTTCCTGTCTTTTGCCCATTTTGAGGTATGTGTTCAAAGATGGGATAGATGGTTGGAAAAAATCCTCTGTTTTTCTGAGGTATCTCAACTAGATTCTCTAATGTTAAGAAGCACATCTGAAGTCATCACCTCACTATGCACAGGACCAATATCAGCACCCACAAATACATTCATGTTAGTTCCTTGGTTTGAAAATTATATCATTTTACTAGAATGCTACTGGACTTTCTTGACCCAATTTTACTTGGGTGAGAAGGGATAGTCAGTGTAGTAAGCAGATAGAGTGTTAGACTGGAATTTTGGAGATCCAAACTCTACTTTTGACTAACCAGTTAAATTCCCAAGATGAATTTGGGCCATTCTTACTGTCTCCTTCCCTCCCCACCACCACTCTCTGTTTGATCTATTTTATAGGTTATTTATTTATCTACAATATTTCTACCATGTCTCATGTTGTAAGATCTCTGGGCAGCTTTCATGCCCTGCTTTCAGGACCTACACATAAACTCTGACTCAGAGACTGAAACAGCAGAACCTGCTGAACAGGAGAAGACAGTACCACCTACCCCAGAGACAGAACAGGGGGCAGTGCCAGCTCCAGCAGAGAACCCTGCCTCTTCTGACACAGAAGATAACTCACCAGAAGATACCCACCTTTCCTGAGCATAGACATAAAAAGGAAAGCAGATGCAGATCTAAATGAATTTATAGCAAGCAGTAGTTAATTAGGCAGCAGATAGGTTAACCTCCGGGCCTATAAAAGCCCAGTCATTCTGGAGATTTGTATTTGTTTCAAGTCTGTTTTCCTACTAGATTAAAATAAGGAATCACATTGAGGAACTGTTCATTGCTGCTTGCTGCTGGCTCTTATCAGCTGTTCTTTGGCTGACTGCCTGGACTGAGAGTGGACAGAAGCTTATGATAAAATCAGCTGAACAATTTAGAATAAAAAGACAAACTTTAAAACAATAAAACAATTTAAATATTATGAAAGCGTGTTAAACAACCACATAGTTTAAAAAGTTGAAAGTACAGCCATATGAAACCATGTAACATGAAGTCATTAGTGCCCAAAGCTTGTTATAAAAAGCTACGTTTTGACTTGACATTGAAATGATACCAATGTTGGTGCCAATCACGCCTCCAAGTGGAACACACTCCACAGCTTAGAAGACCATCTGTCATGTCCTCACATGGTGTATTGTTTTCCTGGTTTGGTACAGAGGTGCATAAAGTCAGGAGAAGGAGAGCCAGGTACAGTACCTGGAGGAAAAGTGGGTTATAACTATCAAGCTTCCCTCCATACTTGCTGTAGGCTCAAGTAATAAGCATTCCCCTCACCCTACCATGCCTGTACCAGATTAAAGAGAAGCCAAAGATATAACTGCATGCCCCACATTCAGCGTAATGTGTTGGCTGGCTGTTAGCCACATATGAATTCTAAGGCAGAACTGAGGTAGTTTATGCTTGCAGTCTTGATCCCCATCTTCTATCCCCCCCCCCTTTCCCTAGATATAAGGTGTTGGTGCATTGCTTATTTTATCAAGGCATGGGTGACTTCAAGTCTAGTCCCTACCTCAGCAGATCCAGGAACAAAGATATTAATGTATTTCTGGCGCAAAGTGAAAGAGACATTATCTAAGTGTGAAAGAAATAAAATATGGAATTTAAAAATGGGCATTATTTGATGTATCTATTTCTGTCCAAGGGATCAACGAACAGAAATCTACAAAGGCAACAAAATAATCAATTTATTTCCCCCATAATGACAGTAAAAATACAGGAATATGTCCACATGTATCACATCAGTTATGTTAAAAGGAGACACCTCAGCTCTGGTTTATCTCTCAAAACCTGCCAGAGTCTCCATACCACCTTTTAAAAAATGGTTCATTCTAAACTAAAACCTTGTAATTTACGCTGTTTCTTCTTCTCCCACCAATGAATAAAAGTCTAAAAGTGCTGTGGCTGAGAATTTGAAGCCATTCTTTAAGTACAAGTTTAGAACAGCATGCATCAAATACATTTCTCTGCATCACAACCATGTCCCAAAGTGGAAGTGAGAAAGTTTACGTCTTCCGTAGTATTCAGTGCTTTTCCAGTTAGATGCTAGGCAGTTTCAATGGGCAGGCTCAACTGAATGAAAATACACTTTGAAAAGCATGTTCAGAATCCCCCAAATTGAAATAAGAACATTTATCCCCACAGGGAATATTCTACATGATGCATGACTTATGAGTAGGAAAAAATCTGGGCTATGCAATTCAGTAGTTATCATTCCTTTATCTTTGACCTAATATGGTAAAATGGAATGGCATATGTACCAACTCAGCAAAGTATTACAGCCAAATTTTGAGAGGGCTTGTTTTTTTTTGTTTTGTTTTTTGGATGCAAAATACTAATAACATTTGGTTCGTTTCACAAGTTTCAGTTAAATGGCAGGAGAGATGGAAGGAATTAAAGGAAAATCAAAGTAAAAAAACACCAACATTGCCTATAACTATTTAGATGCTAAATATTGGAGATTTGGAGCTCACAGTGTCCTTTATAGAGTGAAAAGCTGTGCCTAATGCTGTGAATATGACGGAACTGATTAAGCACTCAACTAGCTGACAACAGTGGAGATTAAAAGAAGCATTTGATATGCAGCCAGTCCTAAAAAACTTTTATTGCTTGTTTCTGGACAGATTTCTTAGGCCGTTTTGACACGCCGTTTTCCATGTGAAATGACCACGGGAGCGACGTGGGATCACAAGGACAGCTCCACATGACGTCCTTGCGATCATGCGTCACTCCCATAGCAATCACGCAGCAATCGCACAGTATATCATTTTCGGCTCTTTGCCAAAAATGATGCGAGATTGCACATCCTCCCCAGGTTCCTCCCACACTTACCTTGCATGTGTAATGTCAGGAAGCATGGCCATCGCGCTTCCTCCCCCAGAGCAGCCTGGGAAAGTACCTGGCTGCACTGCGGAAGGAAGGGGCGGAGCTATCGCACTTCTTTCCGTCCAGCATGGAGCTGGTACGGAGGGAAGTGCAGGGGACGCGATTCCCTCCTGGAGGAGGCTTTTCGCACAATTCTCATGCGACACCAGCGGCACCAGGTAAGGTGTGAAAAGGGCCTATGATGTAGTCTTCCAGCACCAGGAACAGGAAACAGCTACATTTCTAATAGATAGCAGGCCTATGCAATCAAATTTGCTCCCATTTTTGGAGCATACAGATTGAGTTACTGGCTGAGCATATTTTGAACCTCAAACATGGCTGGCCAAATAAAGGTCACTCAAAGTACAAATACGTATTCAAAGAGCTTTGATGCTTCCTTTTTACTGCACCAAAAAGATTGTGCAAGACTGCATATGTTTATTCTTCACTGTAAATATCTATTTCACAGAGACCCACAATGGCATAACTATTTGAAAATGCCCTACAGATTCATATGTCTGTGGATGTTTTCACTAAATATGTAAATATCTCTGTTTCTGAAAGTGACAGAGTAGATCAGTAGAGCCAGATTCTCTTTAGCAGGACCCTGTGCAAACATCAAAATATTATCACCATGTTTGAATTATCCCTCAATAGCTGTAGGGATTTTTTTTTTAAAAAAAATTTACAGTCCAAAGTGCTGGTATTTCCCAAACTGCAAAGTGTACCAATGTTGACTTTCGTGTGTCATTTTTCTAAACATCACTCTAGAAGCTTCACGTATCTAACTTGTTTCTGGACTTCTGTGGAAAGAAGTTTAGACACAATTAAAAGAAAATGTTCCTGATTATAATGTAAAAGAAGCAGAAACTGGGGAGCATCCAATGGCTCTTTTTTTTTTTTAACTAACAACACAATAATCTTATGAGCATCATGAGATATGTCTCAAGTTTCTTCTGTGGATTCCTCATTATAATAGGCAAGGTGCTACCCTTAAGAACTCAAAAGTCCTGGGCTGGACGGACAAGAACCTCTAGATTTCAGTTTCATTCTATGTGTGATTCCTTTTAATGTCAGATTCTTTTCAGTTCCTTTTCCTGAAGAAGAAAATGAATATGAAGGTCTTCCTGAATTCTGATTTTTCTAAAATCAAAAATTATACAATCTGTTTAAGCCCCTAGACTCAAGTAATTTAATCATGAAACAAGCATAGAAGGATCATTTACAGTTTCTGTTTGAATTATTATGATTATGTTTGCAATCTTATACACACTTTACTTTGGGTAATCCTCACTGAACCCAAAGGGAGCTTACTTATTATGTATAAGCGCATATGTGTGTATATACACACACACACACACACACACACACACACACACACAAATAAAATCAGTTTGAATGGTTGTGGTCATAATCATACTAAATCACTAGCACTACTCAGATCAATTTAACTTGTTTCCACCCACAATCCTTTTTAGGTTCCTGGTCAGATGCTGGGTTAAGAGTTTTCCATTTTAGTAAGTGACTAAATATACTATTTACATGTGGAGGATTACTGCAAATCAGCAGCCTATTTTTGTGCCCACCAGCACAAGTTACATACCTTGGTATGTTTATTTTTCAACTGTATGTTAATTTAAAAGCCTAACAGTTCAGTGCCTAGTCAATCAAACCAAGAATAGATGCCTCCATATGGTTTGCAAGTTCATGTGCTTATAAAAGTAAGTCTGAATCTGAACATTTACAAAATAAGTGGCAAGGCTCAGGTTTCTCCGTAGTACCATTTATCCTTGTAGAATAATGCCCTAGAAAGATATGCATATTATATCTGGTCATTGAAGGGGAAAAGAGAGTTGACAATTGAGTCTGGAGTTTGGATCATTGCTGTTAGTGCCACCCAGCATGGTATAATAGTGCTAAACTAGGACTACAGGAGACCAGGGTCAGAATCCACACACACCCAACCATGGAAACTAACTAGGTGACCATGGGCAAGTTATATTCTTTCAGTCTTCCTAAAAGGAAGACAGTGACAAACTTCCTCTGAATAAATCTCACCAAGAAAACTCTATGATAGGGTTGTTATAAGTCAGAATCAACTTGGAGGCATGTAACAACAGCAGTAATTTATTCAGTTCACCTCAGTGAAAAGTACATAGAAATAAGCCTTACTGAAATTATTTACTTCTAAGTAAGACATGATCTCATCTGCAAAACAATCTCTTGAAGATTAGTCCAAAAAGTTTAAAACATCTGGCTGGCATCCAAGAGTCCACACCCAAAGGGAAGTCATAGCAACGAAAATAAACTTAAACCATTGTTTGTCTTGAACTACCAGTGGCAGCCACTAATGTTTTGTAGCCTGAGTCTAGGGGCACAGAAAATATGGCATTTTGCTCCCAAGGTTGTTTTTGTGGGACTTCAGCCCACAAACCACCCTGGCAATTGATACTTTTTGGGAGGGGCTAACTGGCTTTAGGCCTGGGAGAGGGCCCAAAATTAAACAAGCAAGTAAACCAGAAGATGACCTTCAATTTAGTTCCTGTGCAAATTAATGCCTCTCTTGGATCAAAAACTGCCTGTGGAAAAGCAGAGAAACTGATGTGGAGGGTCTTTTGAGAGAGAGAAAAAGCTGCCTCCTCCTCCCCCTTTGAGAGGGCGGAACAGAAGATGGATGCATTCCCAAGGTCCTGCAACCCAAGTCCTGCAGGGAAACAGTATGCCCTCCCCAATCCCTGGCAGTTGCCCATTGTGCCAAAGGAAGAAAGAAGTCAGAAGCTGATTGGCCTACTTACTGCCTCTTACTTTAAATAAGTCTCAACCATACTTGAGAGCATTTGGCTAATGAGTGGGGAGTTCAGGTAGAGGACTCAGGAGCGACACTTAGATGGCTGCCACAGCCAGCCTCTAAGATCTGATACTTGAAATGGTTGCATCACTTTGCTTCATCATAGGCCCAACCCTGTAAATGATCACAAAAATGGAGGATAATTTCCATGAAGAGCACTTATAATGAGAGGACATAAAATTGCAAACTAGAAGCTTTAAAGGGTCAGAGAAGGACCATTTAGGGCTTACTAGCAACAAATTTATACATGATCATGTCTAGACAGGCTTCACCCCCTTGGAGGCTTTTGGCAACCAAATACATGAGTAATGTATCAGTGATCCAGGTCAGACATACAGTTTTATCCTTGGTGACTATATGAGTCTGAAAATGGAGGCATTAAGTCATTTGCAGAAGACTTCATACATCTAATTATGCAAATTCCTTGCAGTAGTAATCCCACTTCTGGAAAAATCATGATATGTTAATCATCTCTAAGAAGGGGAAAGATTCTGATATTAAAGATAATGAATAGCTAAAGAATGAGTCACAGATATTTGCAACCTTGTAAGAATGTAGATGAAGCCTGGAAGAAGAATGTACAAGGGATATCTGGATAACATCAAAGAAATCTATTAAACCAGTCTAGTCTGTGTCTGTCAGCACTACATAAGTTCAAAGCATAAGGCTGAATCCAGACTTAGTCCTACTGAATGACAAGTCACCAAAATCAGTGTTGAACCAGGTCTGGTAGAGACTTGGGTTTAAATTCTCAGTGACTACTGGGTGACCTGGGCCCAGCCACTATCTGCTTAACTTACCACATAGGATTCTGAGAATAAAAATGGGAAGATGGACAATGTATGCTACCTTACACTTTTTAGAGGGAAGGCAGAATGTTAAAAAGAAAAAGAAAGCAAAGAAACAATAATGCATTTTATGAGTACATCTGGAAACATCAGTTTCTCTACAACAAAAACCAATTGGGGAAAGTATAGCCAGTGGGCCACATGTGGCCAACCCACTTTTGTGGCCTCTCAGCTACTCTGAACTTTTTAAATATTTGGCATGATTTTCAGGTGATTTTTGTTCTCAATCTATACCAAAAGTCCCCAAACCAGCAATTTACCTTCCCCTCACCCCCAGAAGGGGGCCCTACAAATCTTCAGCCAAAAATCAGGCCTCAATTTTCAACCAGAGGTGATACACTGTAACTTCCACACTTGCAGCATAGCAGGAAGTGCTGGTTACCTCTGTGGGTGATCATGAAGGGAAATTGGTCTCAACACCTCACATAGTTATGCAATATATGGAAATGTATGAGAGAGGAGTGAAGAAGTTATGGCCTTCAAGTGAAAGTTAGGAATATTAGGAATAATAGAGATGTTGTTTGTGTCTTTTTCTGTGGAAAAAGGGCTGAGGATCAGGTGCAGCCATGATATATTGGGGAGAGGAACTAGAATTTTGCAAGAGAGCACATTGGAGGTGAGAGAAACCCTGCCGCCACCACTGCCAAAGGGAAAGAGAGAAAGAGAGAGAGACAGAGACAAAGACAGAGAGACAGAGAGACAGAGAAGAAGAAAAGGGAGGGAATGCAGGTGGGAAGAGAGGAGTGGGGATGTGATTTGACAGAAAGGTAGAGGACAGGAAAAGTTTAGGAAACAGGTGAAGTCTCCCCTTGGATCATTTTGGGGAAGGGGAATGGAAAGAGGTGGAACTTTTGTATTAATTACCAGAAAAGTCAGCCTGAGCTGATTATGAAGAAGCTAGGCTTTGAATTACCAACTCCCAGTGGAATATGATTCTTGCAAATGTGAATAAAAATAAAACAAATAAAAGCCAAATGGAATATTACAATAGGAGGTTCTCCTACCAGCAGTATTGAAATGTTATATTTTGGTATATAACTGCTGCTGGTATATTTTGCCAATAGCATCCTTCGTTTTTTAATTTCATCATAATAGTTACAACAAGAAACTTGGGTCTGTACTTTTACTCCTGCCTGTAGAGATCACTGAATTAAAATAGTCTATACCTTTCAGAGCATTTTTAATGGTAGAATTATCAAATGTTTTCAAGACCCTATTTAGCCAGTGCTTTTGTAAACCACCATGGTCTAATGTAGTTGCCATCATATCACTCCTCACTTTGTATGAGAATATGGTGTATAAATGAATTCCAGATGGTAAGAGCTTTCATCACCTATTTATCATTCTATGGGGTCAATTTCTTTCTGAATCATTGACTGCAGTCCTGTCAGCGGTAATAGAATTACTGTTTGTCCAGCAGTTATTCTTCCCATAATCCTATCAGATTAAATGTGGTGTGCCACAAGCCACGTGTGAATGCACTGCCTGCTCTACTTTAAAATACCATTGTCAGTCTTTGATATACGAGCTCTTCTATGTTGCTTTCATATAGAACTCCATAGTTCAGAAAGTTAATATGGTTCATGCAAGGATAGACAGGAAAACAGGAAGTTGCCTTACACCAAGTCAGACTATCAGACCAAATAGATTTGCTTTGTTGATACTAGCTGGCTGTGGCTCTCCAGGCTTCCAGAGTTCAGCTTTCCTTGGAGATGTTATAAACATAAAAAGAATCATGCTGGATCAGACCAAAGGCCCATCTAATCCAGTATTCTGTTCACACAGTGCCCAGCCGGTTGCTAGCGGAAAGCCTGCCAGCAGGACATGAATGCAACAGCACTCTCTCTGTTATGCTACACAGCATCTGATATGCAGAAGCATATGGCCTCAAGTACTGGAGGGAGCACAAAAGCGTTTGTTACTAGTAGCCAGTGATAACACCATCTAAGTAAAATGACTGACTGACTGAATGACTGACTGACTAACTGAATGAACATTCCATAGATTTGTCTAATTCCTCTTTAAACATTTTGTGCTAGTGAATTCTAATGCTGAACTTTGTGCTGTATGAAGAAATACTTCCTTTTATCTGTCCTAAATCTCAGAGAATGACCCGAGAATCTTCCGCATGTAAAGGATGTGATAAACTATAACCACCCCTCCAGTATATCCCCTATTCTAAAAGTTTATAAGGCTAAAATCATGCCTATTCTGTCCTACGGGGCAGAATTGTGGGGTCAAATGAAAGTACCCCTTTTGGAGCAGGCTCAGAGCTGCTTCTTAAGGAGGATACTAGGAACAGATAAGAACACTCCGGCACAAGCAGTGAGAGCAGAACTAGGGGCACATTCTGTTCAGTGCCACGTTTTGATAAAAGTTTTTAACTATTGGCTAAGGATTCTTAAAATGGACTCAGGGAGAATCCCTAAACTTTGCTTAGATGAACAGTTAGATCTCCAACGTTCAAATTTTTGGATATGCCAGCTGTTTCAATTAATGCACCAGCTAGGCTTTTCCCCATCTTATTTACTAACTTGTGGACACTCAGCACAGGAAATATTAAAACAAAGAATTTTGGACATCAGTGCCCAAACAGATATAGCTCTGCTGGCCGGTTCTAAGTCTCTAAATTGGTTAGCTAAAAATAAAACTACATTTGGTCTAGAAAAGTATCTTAGGCTGAACCTAACACAGAGACAGAGAATAGCTTTCACCAGAGCTAGATTTGAACAACTTAATTCTATGGTAAGAATAGGACAATTTCAAAAAATTCCATACCACGAAAGAACATGTATCTGTGGTGCATCAGCCATAGAGGATATTGTGCACATCTTGTTTGATTGTTGTATTTATACCAAGGTGAGATCTCAATATTTACAACCACTTCTGGTCAGAACGGCCAATTGGGATCCAACTGTCAAATTGTCCTGTTTTCTTTCTGGAGAGAATTTACATTCAGTCTGCCAGATTGCAAAATTTATTACGAAAGCTGCTTACCTGAGAGATCTTTTTATCACACAAAATGGGGACCCCTGTCATGGCGATGAGCTTATTTAAATGTTATGATTGAATTTTTATTCTTGTTATTTTATCTTTCTTGTTTACCATGTATTTTACTTCCTATATCAAATCCACTACTTATTAAGTTTATATGTTTTAATTATTTTAGCTAATTTTATATGAGTTGAGTTTATTTGTGTATGTAATTTCTGTATTTGTATTTCGTACTATGTATCATGTATTTTATTGTTGATATGGTCTGTTGACTAATCAATAAATGTTGTTGATGATGATGATGGTAAAGGATGTGTTCTACTGGTAAGCTGTGTACATGAAGATTGCAAATTCCTGTCATTTTAATAATAAATATTTTAATTTTAGGTAGAGTATTAATTTAGGGTTAGAAAATATCAAGTTACACTTAGGACTACAAAATATGTATTTAGATAGCATTGATTTGGCCCAGTATAGGCAAGACAAGGTTTATATGAATTCACTCTACTTTTTGTAACCGAAAAGCTCTGACAGTAATCTCACGTGAGGTCTCAAGGAAAGGAGATATATGGTACCATATATTAAAAGCTGCATATTTAAGGAAACCAAGGGAGAATGGTTAGAGGCATTTAATAAAGCGATAGAGTTTGGTTATAAAGGGAAAACCTAACAAGTTGTGAGTTCAAGAATGGAAGCACAGTGAATTGAAGACAGCAGTTTATTTAATGCCACAATGCCAGTCCAGATGTAAACATTCAGTGTGAGCAATCTGGCACCACAACAAACATATAGGTTACCATTCATAGCAGCAGCATGCAACAACATATAGCAATTTATAGAAGGATCCTGGAGACATATTAGCCAATCATGAAACAGCAGTCATTAACATTATGGAAAATTACCAAGCAAACTTAGCATAAAAACTACTCCTGTTGAAATTTTTCTTTACATTTCAGATTGTCAGTAAATCAATTATAGGGTCAGAATGTTCCGGTAATGTTTAATCTGCTTTTCCTTAAGATTCCTAAGAACTTAATAATTCTATTTTTTTTCCTTGATTCAGAACACTGTTCCTTTAGCATAGATCTATCTTACTTTGGTCTTATGTGTCCATTTGATTAGATGAGATTGAAGTTGGAGAAATGGGCATTAGAGGCGGGAAAAATAGAGAAAGGAAGTAGCAAAAGGTTTCAAAGATGGACATCATAGTAATGGTAGAGATGTATAACAGAGAGTTTTGAGAAAAAAAAGTAAGATGCAAGAACTATGAATGTGGAAGCCTAGAAGAGAGAAAGCTGCAACATCAAAATAGGAGATGATCAGAATACATACCAGAGTTTTACCTTAGAGGGATGAAAAGTATAGACAGACTTTTGCATTGTTTTTAAAGAAGCAACATGAATTTAATGTGGAAAGCAAAAGAGAAAAAAAAATCAAGGATTAAATGAAACTATGTCTACTTAAAAGTTTGAATGGTGATTCATATGTGGAATGTAAGAGCAGAAGCCTTTAGAATGAAAGAATAGTAGCTCTGTACTGGACATTTTGAGCTTGGAAAGTAATGAGAAATCCAAGTGCACATATCTCACAGGCAGGCAAAGATGGACAGAGAAGGAGACTTCTAGGATGTAGAAGTACAGGTATGAATCAGCAGCAAGTATATGGTGTTGAGTGCTACGGGGTTTGAAAACATTGCCCAGGGAGTGCATACAATGGCCCTTTCCAGACGTGTGGGGGGAAACGACGGAACACACTACTCATCGGATTTTAACTTCGTCCGGGCAAGTCCGTTGCGACAAGGAGGAGTGCGAGCTCGTCGCTCCGCACTCCTCTGGTGTCCTAAATGGCGGCTTCCGGTTGGTGGAGGCTCTCCACCAACCGGAGAAGCTCACCAGCCGGAAGCCCACCCCCGGCAGATCTGCAGGCATGCACTTGCGCGCACCTGCAAATCTGCTCCGGAGCCGGGTGACGGAGCGGCACGGGGTTGCGTGTTCCGTGCTTTTTAAAAACCTCTAAGAAGAGGTTTTTAAAACACATGCTGCGCGACCAGTTCCGGTCACTCCAGAGTGGACTGAGGTATGGAACTACAAAAAGTAGTCCACCCCAGTCCACTCTACGGTGCAGAAGACCTCCGTTGGAGGTCGCTCTGCACCGTTTTAATAGTCCAGTGTGGAAAAGGCCAAAGAGCAGAACAGTTAGTATACAGCTCTTTGGATTCCAATGCAGAAGAGGTAGTCTGAGAAAATCCTTCCTCAAATGGAAACTTTGAACAAGTGATATAATAAACAGGAGAACTGGCTGAGGATAGAAACCTAAGAAATGTGCAGAATCAAGCAGGAGAGAGTGATCATCAGATGTGTCAAAGGCAGCAGAAATATTGAGAAGGATGAACACAGTTGCAATGGAGAGTAGAAGATAGAAACCAGGGGATCAAGAGTGGAATTTTGAAGAGAAAAAGTCAAGATACTACAGGGATTTGGAAGAAAAAGAAAAAGAAAAGAAGTGAGAAGTGAGACGAGAAGTGAGAAGGGGAAAGAAGGTGTTTGTTGGTTTAAAACAGGAGAAAGAGAAGCATGTTTACAATGGCAGAGTTTTCTGATAGAAGGAAAAGGTTGATGATATCACTGGAGAGACAATAGTCCTAATAGTGAGTGAGAAGGTAATCAGGAGGAGCTACAAAAGAACAGATTCAAGGGGACCTGTGAAGGGACCAGTTGAGGAAAACAGTCTTCATCTAATCATGATCCCCAGAACTGTTTTTAAGGTGAGGAGGTCAACATTGGCAGAAAGGTTTTATTAATATTGCCTACTTGTCATTGAAATATGCTTAAATATGAAGACTCGTACAAGTAAAATCTCTACTTGGAAGTGACTTCCATGGGTTCAAAGTAGCTTATTCCAAAGTTAGTGTGCATAGGATAGATTGTGGGCAGCCTTTGACAATATCATTGACAATAGTTGTCTTAATATTACTTAGTGCTTTATCATTTCATACAGTTCTGATTGATAATTCCCGTGGATGCTCAACTACATAAGAGACTTGGTGGTCCAGTTGGTCAGTGGGTGGACAGTGGGAATAAATCCCCTAGTTTAGTCTTGGGGGATTGAGGACCCCCTGCTCCTCCATTCCAGGGTCCCTGCCTCTAATACAAACAGGAAAGAATTGAGGGATGTAGATGAGGGATGTGATTGAAAATAAAGTAGATGAATAAGGCATGAAAGTAAAGATAACCAAAGAGCTTGTAATAACGTCAATGTAGGATAGTCACTGATCAATACTGGAATATTGGAGATGTTATGGTACTTCCAGCTCTCACATTTTTTACATATCAAGTCCAAAGGAGAAAACAGGAGCTCGGAACATTGCTCCTTCAAAAACAAAGCATTTAAAGTGCACCATAAAACCTTTCTGGGAAAACTGAAACATGTCACACACACACATGATCTAATAAGATCAATAGAGAAGAGACTGAAATATGCAAGTCTTTCTTGGGATTGGGAGGAAGAAGAGTATAAAGAATGGTTAAAGCATTTCCACAACACCTAGAAAGCTTTAGAAAAATTGGCACAAACCCTGTTGAGGATGTACACAATTACTATAAATTTTTAAAATGAGACTTTTGAAAACCTAAATGTCAGTGTCTGAACAGGGCAAAAAAGAGAAATAAGACAGAACAAATCACAAACAAGCATTTCAAGTTATGATCCTCAAACAAACATTTGAGTCCATTAAGCCTATCAAGAAAAAGCTAACAGGAAAAAAGAATGGTACCAAACCTCCAGGTTTTGAAATCCAGTGACATGATTGAATCAGTTTCCATAACTACAAGTCTGTCTGGCGTGGAGCTCTACGTCAAGAATGAGCAAGAAATAACTGCTTGAAAGGATCGCCATAAGATGACACTAGGCAGACAAAATATCTTGGGCCCACAAAATCCCACTAAAAGGCTGTTTAGGCTAGACCATCACAGACCAAACAATGCATACATTGAAAGTGAAAGTGAGAAAAAGAGAGGTTTTCATTCATGATGGAAAGAGGCAGGAAGCTTTCTTGACCTTTAGCAAGCGTTCAGTTCCCACTTAATAGCTGGCTGAAGAATTTGCTTGAGCTCAACCCCCAAACAAAAATGCTTTCACAAAATTCCCCCATCAATCAAATTTGTATTCTCTGTGTAGCTGTAGGTGCAAATGCTGCAGGAGTCTATGACCTTTTGCATTATTTTCAAAAAAGCAAGCACTCACTATGAATAATCAGCAAAATGTATTGGAAAATTGTGAAGTACAGGAGATCATCACTACAACCCTAACAGCCATGCCCTCCCCATGTTCCTCAGGTTCCATGGAAGATATATACAAATACAAGAACACACATGTATTGAATATGCTTGTTGTATTGTATAAATTCACAGAGAGCCAGTGTAGTATACTGGTAAGAAAATTGGTCTACGACTGTGGAGACCAGGGTTCAAATCCCCACTCGGTTGTGGAGACCCATGGGTGATCTTGGAGAAGTCACACTCTCAGCCTCAGAGAAAGGAAGAGACCGTCTCCCTTTGAACATATCTAGCCAAGAAAACACCATGGTAGGGTTGCCATAAATATTTAGATCCCACCTTTTATTTTGAGATCTCAGGGCAGACAAAGTCAGTTTAAGCAGTGGAATGCAATATAGATTTTAAAACAATAAAAATATTTTTAACAGATTAAAAACATATTGTACAATTGAAGCGAAAATGATTTTAAACTACATCAATGTACATTTCAAAAAGATCAAGGTATACGTATCACTCCTTTTCTACTCTTTCATTTATGCCTATAGGATCTAATTTGACAGTCCACTTTTTGACAATCTGCTCTTTTGACAGTAACCAGAACTACTCTCCTTCACTCTGTCCACTCCACTCCTCACCCGATCAGAAATGTCCTCATGAAAACTGGAATGGATCAGTCATATAGGCATACTTCATGTGGAAGCTTTTTTCCCCCTTATCTCATGCACCTCCCATCTGTCTCTCTCTCCTTCTCTTCTTCCATCCCACCCCTTCTCTAATTGGACATACTGGTTTCTCACACTCATAGCAGCCTTGCCACTGCCCCGGCTATCTTAAAGACTGGGTTCTGCATTTCAACAATTTTCTGTTTTCGATAGTGGTCTGCTCACTATTCTGTTTAAGAAGTGGGAGATGCCTGTACAATCCAGCCCCTTGCTTTGCCCCCTTGTTTTAATCTGCAAATGACATATGACAACATGAATCTTATTAGAGGAAGGAGAAGTAGTCTATTATTCTGGCACCAAAGCAGATGACCTCAGTGCTGTTCCTACTACGAAAAAATCCAGAAGTTGCACCACCCATGTTCCCTTCTACTACACCACTTTCAATTAGACTAAAGGTTTTGAGATATCATCCCTTGAGACTGATTCAGGTTCAGTATATTAATCAAAAATGCAACATTCCATAAATTCAGCTAGTTCCTTAGATTTCTATGGGGATTCCCCCACTGAGAGAGAAAACACCAGTGATCATTTGCTGATTGCATTTCTGGTACACACCCTGATCAGAGTACAATTCAGCCTGCTGTTAAAAGGCAAGACAACACAAAGAAGCTTATGGATTCTAATAAGCGTTTCTGGCACATTCATTTTTTCCCATATTTTTCTATGCCTAATTGTACAATTGGTCTGAGGGGGGGATTCCCTATACTATAGAATCATAATATGCCTGTCATAAACAAATGTTGAGTTAATTGGATGCAGGAGCACTTGTAAAGTACTTTAGTTTGATCTAGCAAATCACCTCTTCAAAAACTAATCTTGCACATTTTTACTGCCAGTTACTTTATCCAAATACAACAGAACCATGACAGCTTAAAAAATTAGTAATTTCCCACAAACACATGTGAACTATAGAGGGAACCATCTGGACCATTCAAGTGTAGTGAAGGAAAGCTATTAGTTGAAATCTAGGGCATTACACACCACCAAATACCTTGCACAGTGGCAAGTTCCCAAAGAATTGGGACAATAAACAAAATGGGACAAAATTGCAGCAGCAGAGAGAGTTTTATATTTTGGAGAAAAGCTTGGTTTTAGTGCTTTCCACTTTCCCACTTTCCCTTCCTCCTCCTTCCCACTGTTTTTCATTTCTGTTTGGTATTCCCTTGTTCTAGCCCAACCCATGCCACTTTGCGTATGGATAAGGCAAAATACATGGAAGTTTGTGCTCTTCCCCTCATGACTCACTCACTTGGAAATGGCAGGTGAACTAGCAGCAGCCTCAAGGAGAAGTATTGATGCTTGGAAGGTCTAGAGTACCTTTTCTCTCCCTTTTTACCCTTTCAGGTCTCAGGTAATATTTGCATAAAAATTACAGGTCTCTAGAAAGTCCTGTATAAAAACTAAAAGCCTCAGGGAATCCCTGAATGAAAATTACAGATCTCTTGAAACTCCTGTATAAAAATTATAGGCCTTAGAGAGCGTCTGCATTGAAAAATACTATATCTATAGCTCAAAAAATGTTTGTTTTTTTAAAAAATAAAAAATCATGACCTCTCATGGAATCCCTAGCAACCTATCAAGGAACCCAAGCGTTCCAGGGAACCATGGTTGAGAAATCCTGGCCTAGAGAGTACCTATTCCATTTGATAATGCCAGAACCTAATGCCTGCCCTGGACTGACAATTGCAAAACTTCAGCACAAGTTTGGGTTAAATTGAACGATGTTGGATTTAAGATCCTGATCTAAAATATTCATTATTCCATTTGCGGGGAGCACTGCAAGATGTAGGTTTTCATTGCAAAATACTTGCAAAACTTTGACATAGAAAATCCCAAATTTCAGGGTTCATAGTTAACAAAGGTATGACAAGAGACATTTAGAACACAAGATTACTGGTTAGTTTGAAGATTCTTTTTTTAATCCTTCATTCTTATTTTGACAAAGGAAGCCATACTATTATTTTTCCCTTTATGACTATATAAACAAAGAGCAAAATGCATGACTCAAAACATGGATATGAAATGACTTCCTGCCTCCCTTTATTAAGTTAAGAGACAAACTATTCAAAGAATGATGAGCCTTCTGAGTTGAACCGATTAAAACATTGTATTGAAAGCTACTACTATGCCGTGCAGATGCTTCCCAAATAAAATTCCAAACAGTGACCAAGAATTTCAGTGGGAAAGTGACTTTAATTTTTTAAACCCATTTCTGAGAAATAATTATAGAATGGAATGTTCATGTAAACAGTTAGGCTTTGAGCTTTAAAGAAGTTGTTTTTCTACTTAAGCCTGCTAGTGGGTATCTCTTGCAGGAAACTGCCATATCACCACCATCAGCTCCTTGTGCCAAACTGTCCCTAACATCTACTAGCTAAGCTCCTGGATCCCACTTACAGAAATTGACCCACCACAAGAGAGCATCTGGTCTCCATTTATAGAGGTATTGTTTCAGAGCCAGGCCATCAACTTAAGTTACGAGAAGAAAAACATTTCACTTGTAATTTAAATAGATGAGTAAAATTTTACTTTGGGTTTCTCAAACATTAACTACACACTTTTCCAACCAGCAACACAAGTTTTGACTCAGTTTCATTTAGAAATGATTTTAGAATCAAGTAGGCATGTGAAAGCCAGTGTGGTGTAATGGTGTAAGCATTGGACTACAACCATGGAGACCAGGGTACAGTTTCCCGCTCAGCCATAGAAACCCACAGGGTGACCTTGGGTGTGTCACACACTCTCAACCCCAGAAAACCCTGTGATAGTTTCTCCTTAGGATTACCTTAAGTCAGAAACAACTTAAAGGCACACAACAACAACAATAACCAGGGGCATCCCTTTCAGTTTACAAGCCTTTCAGCATTCATCAACTGGGCTTGACAGCTTGACTGCATGGAAATCAGATTGTAAGATGTAAAACCCAAATACAAGCATTAAACTGGGTTGGATCCAACTCTGGTCATCCTTAGAGCTGACCCACTGAAATAAATGGAATATAAGTTAGTAATGATTAAGCTAAGTCCTATTATACTTTGCACATATGATGAGAAGAAGATATGACTCATTAGAGAAGACAATGAAATTGAGAAAAGTTGAAGGCAGTGGGAAAAAAAGGAAGGATTAAAGAAGGATTGACTCAGGAAAGGAAGCTGTGGCCTACAAGACCTCAGCAGGGTCTTTGATGGCACTAAGAATAACAGCAACCTAAATCCTACCTATTTCAGTTGACATACTCCAGTTTTGCCAATCTGGCACCACCCAGATGGGATTTCAGCTTCCATCTGTTCCAACAGACAATGGCTAATTGTCATGAATTCTAAGAGCTGTAGTCTAAAATATTCAGAAGGCACTAGGCTGGGGAAGATTAGCCTACTCTAAGTAAGTCAAAAGCTAACCCAGCTGGTTTGATTTCTTCCTGAAATATTCAAGCATCTGCTAGAACAGTGTTACTCAACGTGGTAGTCCCTGGAGTCATTGGCTAATGTAGAGTTTCCTTGAAGAATTTCTAGAAAAGAAAGAAACATTTGAAGTTAAGAGATATAAATATGGTGCCTGGTACTTTGGGGGGAAATATTCTGAGATTACCCTCTTAAGATATCCTGAGAAGCACTATCAGGGAACACTATACCGAGAGGGCTAGGTATCAGCAGAAAAGTAAGGAAACTTTAGTTATTTACAATGCACTATATACACAAAGTAGAACTTTGCGTTGCAGGAGTTATTTTCAGCTTCCAGTTAGTGTGACCCATTGTCCTTTGGTCCTGTGGAGATTCACAAATAGTGCCATGCACAACTAAGAGCAGGCAGGATGGACTTAGTCCAATGAACAAATACGCATAATAAACCATATTTAAAATATAGCAAAAACAGACAGTAATATCTTGGCTGAGATGGACTGGGAGTATCTCTGAAAATTATGTCCAAAATACTTGGCCTTCTTCCTTCTGGGGAGGGGGAATGTGGATGATTCCAAGGTTAACTTGACATTAACATATTCTGACATTTTAGATAGTTAATCACATCATTCAAAACTTTAACATGAAGCAGATTTTTATAAGACTGAGATAATATCCAGTAGATTCATATATTTCAAGCGTGGAGATTTAACTTCAAGACTAATTTTTGCTAAAGAACAGAATAACAGTCTAAATTTCAGAGGTGAAAAAAATGAAACATGCCATTTGTTTAGTGAGAATTCTATTTGCTGATTATATTGTTGATATAATTTGATATAATTTGATTTCATCAAAGAAAAGATCGTCATGGATTCAAATGGCAGAGAAGAGATCCATAGAACTGGAAACCAGATCTCCCTATGGCAGAGAAAGAAGAAAGGGGTTGGCAGTTTTTGAATTTGGACATAACACTCAGATAGACACAGCTGTGAGTTTAGCTGATAGAAAGAAGTTCATAGAGTCATAAAGGTCTATGATCTTGCTCTGGGACTCTGATTCAGGATTAGTGGTTTTTGGTGCCTGGTTTAAGGAGACTATTTACTTTCAGTACTTGTGGTCCCTGATTTTATTTGTGAATAAATAGATTACAAAGACACCATTAATCTCCAGTGCAAGTGCATTATCTGAAAGGAGGCTAAACACTGGAGAATTGCCCCTGGGCTCACTACCAATCCCAGGGAGTGACTTCCAATCCTGTGCTGAGGAAGTCAGGAGCAACTATACATAATAACTACCACTCCGCCATGGAAATGCACTGGGTGACTTAAGTCACACTCTCAATCTTGCCAAGAAAACCCAATGGTAGGTTCATCTTAGGATCATCATCAGTTGGAAAATACTTAAAGGTACACAACAACAAGAGCAAAGAGGAGGGTTTTATTTTTGTTTTTGTTTGCAATCTTTCTTTTGCCTTCAGCTAGGAACAAGATTTCTTCATATTTATTTCCCGTGTGTCTTTAATGGTTAACACAGATTTTTACTTATTCAATTAAAATTTCAAATTGTAGATTAACATTTTCTCTGTGATTAGTGGGCTCACAATGAGGAAAACCCATGTCTGCAAATGTAATATATTTAGATTTAATGAACTACTTGATTACGTGGAAGCTAAAGGCTTAATTAAGGCTCAAGTCCACACTTCACTTACCTAGAGGTCCATCCATGTGAAGTCAATGGGTCTTGCTTCTTCGTAGGATTACGCCGCACACTTATTTGATCAATTGAAAGCTACTTTTGTACGTTAGGCTCAAGCATGTTCCAACAAAGCAGACGTAATTTATGTCCAGGCTAGTACTCTTATAAAAGCATTTTATGCACACCCCAGGTAATTATATACTGAAAAAGTCAAATAAATAAATACTTTTTGTGACATTTTCCAATACCTGCCATGGGAAATTTATGAGGTGAAAATTTCATGTATAGGCACAATGCTGCATTTAGTATTAACTGCTTTGAAATTAGTGGAAAGTGACAGATTAAATGTACTGTTTCCTTCCTTATTTTAATAAACATTTTAAATATCTGAAGTTAATGCTGAGGGAAGATGTTTAGAGTCTGATACTGGTAAGGATTAGCTTTTAGTAATGCTTACCAGACATCAGCAATGTGACCCACCTTTGATAAATGACAGTCATGAGCCAATGAGACATTAAATACTCTCATGATAGTCAGGTTTAGGAGGTTTTAGAGAACAATGCAGCCATGGCAACCTGCAATACAATGATATTAAATACACAAAATCTTTGTGCTAATGCAGCAGTGTCCAGAAAAGGTCAGAAATAAACACAGCTTGGGCTGTTTTATGATCTGAACAAATGGTCCAACAATTTAATAACTCACTTCATAATTGTTTAATACAATATAAATAATGGAAAGCATTTCCTTCTTCTAGTCTTCTTCTAGCTAGGTAATTCTGATAACTAACTTGCCATCCATGAAAACATAGGTGATACCATTTTTTTCAAAGATGCTACAATGTTCTTTGGTCCGAATCCAACAATGGTAGCATGCTTGTCCAACTCACAGTTGCATGAGTGATGACACTTTATTGAAATTCGTAAAAGGAGGAATGTGATACCTCCTCGCACAAGTGTTTCTAAGTTTTCCTCCATTCCCACACTAGTCTGGCACACTTCCTGTCTTCTCCCATGAACTGAGACAGCCAATGATTGGCCCAGATAGGATCAGAAGCTTCCAAACAACTCTGCAAAAGTCAGAATTCTTCACTGTTGTTCTGACAACTGCTGGATGCCTCTGTCCTTCTCTGCAAGGCTACCCAGCATAAGTATATGGGCAGGGATTTCTACTTTACCCACAGTGTAATAGATCGTGGCCTTTGTTGTTTTTCCAGAAATATTTGGCATTGCATCCAGAACAATGTAATGAAACCAGTTATACAAGTGCTATAGGATTCTAATTTATCCATAACAGTATAGTGGTTCTGTTCAGAATTCATCTTCTTCTCACAGGAATAACCCAAGAGAGATGGACAGAGATGGAATTTCTCCTATATACTGTTTCAAAAAATTATCAGCACTTTGGACTATATATGCCTTGATGCTAAAAAAGACCCTTCATAGTATGACAAGTCATGTGGGACCTTTAAGACTAACAGATTTATTATGGAGCAAGTTTTTGCGGAAACATGGCCCACTTTCTTAGACTTAGGAGGCACAATAGAAATACAGGCCAGTCCAATATTTTTGACTTCTACAGACCACTAATAGAATTTAGAGACTAAGAAAGAGGTAGGTAGGTAGGTAGGTAGGTAGGTAGGTAGGTGGGTGGATGGATAGATAGATAGATAGATAGATAGATAGATAGATAGATAGATAGATAGATAGATAGTTTGCATACTTAAAAACTATTCCTTTTCTCTTTACCATCATGAAAATATTTGAAATTCAGGTTCTAATTTTATCTAAAAAGGAGGAGAGAAGGAAGAGGAAAAAAGAAATCTGACAGCATCTTTAAGATTGTTTTTTTTTTTAATTTTTGCATGAGCTTTCATGAATGCAATACCAAGTGGTATTAAGGCCTCAGACATAAAGTATATTTACATAGTTATGGTAGTGGGATAGAATGTAATAGAATCGAGAAAGATGCATATCATGACCATTGCCATAATTTTCCAAAGGTCTGTGTAAGATGATACAGGTTTTTCTGATCTTTATAGTGGTCAGTTAGTGCTGATGTTACAAAGCAATATATTTGCATACCAAAAGTCAGTTTCCCAGAGTTCAATACTATCTCTGAGAAGATTTATTTTGTTATATATGCAGTAGCGAGGACTATTGTATTAATGTATGCAGTGTGCCCATGAAGCCATTGTCTTTGTTCATACCTCTGCTAGTGGACTGGAATTTGCAAGTACAATTCAATCCAGCAGTTTCTCTTTCTAGCCTTCCTTTGTAATTTCTTTAATCAAAGACTGCAGTCAGCAAATCCCCTATTGTGTGTCCAGGAAGGTTGAAATGTTCTGCATCTGCATTTTTGGTACTGGCATTTCTAATGTCCAATTTGTGTCCATTAATCCTCTTGCACAGAGACTGTCCTGTTTATCCAATAAAGAGTATAGAGGCACATTGCTAGCGAAGGGTGGCATATATCACATTGAAGGAAAAGCAAGAAAATGTACCTCTGATGTTGTGAGTGATGTTATTGGCCCCTATAATATGGCTCCCGGAGTAGATGTGGGATCAGATTTGGTGTCTGAGCTTATGGCAGGGTCTTGTCACTATATTGCCATCCATGTTGTGTATCACGTTGTAAGTGAGTAGAGGCTGTCTGTAGGCCAATAAGGGCCTGCCTCCCAGAGCTTGTGAGAGGACTGTGTTATTCTCCAGAATATTCTGTGTTATTCTCTGGTTGTAGCTGGTTGTTGATACATTTGAGTGGTCTCAGCTGAGGAGCTGTAGGGGACCACTGAGGTGTTATTGCAATTTTCTGTTTTTGATCTGTCTTATACTAAATGGTTCCTGGGTATTAATCTTGCCTTGCCAATTTGTTTCTGTACCTCCTTAGGTGGGTGTTGTAATTTGAGAAATGCCAGTTGTAAATCCAAGAGTTTTAAGTCTCTATTTTGTGGGTCTGAGCAGATGTGTTTGTATAGGAGAGCTTGGCTGTAAACAACAGCTTTGTTAGAGTGATGTGGGTGAAAACTGGAGGCATGTAAATATGTGTAGCAACCAGTGAGTTTTTGATAGAGCATGGAGCTTTGAATTCCATTGTGCAGTCGCACAGTGGTGTCAAGAAATTGAATTTGTTGTGTGGATTGTTCCATGATCAGGTTGATGGTAGGGTGGAAGTTTTTGAAATTCTGGTGGAACTTCTCAAGTGATTGCCAAATTACGAAGATGTCATCAAGAAATCATAGGCACAGGAAAGTTTTTGGGCTGCACCTGCTGAAGAAGCTTTCCAGAACAGCCATGAAGATGTTTGTATATTGTTGATGCCACGAAGGTCAGCATGGTAGTACCACTGATTTGTAGGTAGATACTATTCCCAAAAGTAAAATAGTTATGTGTAAGTACAAAGTGGCAGAGTTTGGTGGTTAGATGTGCTGTAGCCTCATTAAGGATGGTATTCGTGATGGCTTATAATCCAGCCTGGTATGGGATGTTGGTTGTACTGGGATTCCACATCTATAGTGGGTGAGAAGCTGTGGATGGACTATATTTTCCTCAGGAAATCAGTTGTATCTTTCATGTAGCTTGGAGTGTTGATGGCTTATGGCCTGAGAACTGAGTCCATATATCTAGATATCCCATTTGTTAGAGTTCTAATTCTTGAGACAATAGATCTTCCTGGACTGCCTTGTTTATGTATTTTGGGTAGTAAATAGAAGATACCTAGCTTGGGCTCCTGGAGTGTGTCTGTTTGAATTTGTCCAAGTTAAATTCTTTTGTTGTTGTTGTTGTTGCATTTAGAAATGAATTCTTGCGCGTTGGTACAGCGCCTATTGTCATGTGGTATAGACCAAGGTGATGCTTGTGAGCTGTTGCCCTGGATGATATCATTCTCTCTGAAATATCCCCTGAGTCTTAAATGGTATAGGAAGAACTGAATCACACCTGTAGGTTTTGAGGAGGCAGAAAGATAGGGCTCATGAGAGGACATCTGCCTAACTTAGTGTGTGGCTAAAAAGGTTTAGAATGTTATCATTGGCCAATCGGTGATATTTCTTTTGCAGGCTGTCGGGGCCTGTAGAAAAAGAGAGAATTTCTTCTTCATTAGAGAAGCAAACTGTCTCTCACGGGTGTTTTTTCTTTTCCTGGGGAAATTCTGTGTAGTGTTCTGTTATGTAGAGGGCTGGTTTATGTATACGTGTGCTGCAAGAGACTAAAATGGCTACTTCTTCAAAAACTAATTTTATCTAGTAATTATGATTTTAAAAGAAATGGACAAATCAAAACAGAAAACAGATTCCAACTTAGTAAACTAGGGGAAAAATTTATAAATATACAGCACTTACATATTATGTAGAAAGAGCACCACATTTCAAGTCCTCAAAATACTTCACCTACATTATTTCAGTAAATCTAAAAATTGACCTGTATGTAGGCCAGCCAATAAAATTTCCTGTCTGTTACACATATGGAAAAGGGCAGTATAAGAAGATTTTTTTGTTTGAAGGAATCTAATAGGATCATGGCTGTGCTATACCAGCTCTCTCTGTGATGTAACATTATAACAGAAATGCCTGACATTATAAGTAGTGTATGGCTTTCCTTGAGGAATAAGTGGAACAAAGGTTTTCAGTCTGTTTCCAAAAGGAATTTGATGACACAATTTAAGTTCTTGTTGAAAAGAATGTGGAAAATGTCAGATTTTACAGTACTCAGAAGTAGGTCTTCACTTCTGGTCTCAAGAGCTCTTGATGAAGACTGATGGGACCAGCTACAGTTTCCAATCTGTACACATATTCCTCAGTATAAACACAGTCTTTAATGTAATATAATAAATTTTGGAATACCAAAACTGTCAAGGCAAACACTACCAAAATGCCAAGTGCAGAACAAAAATTTGTCTGTGGTAGAGAGTGCCATGGGATTTTAAATTTTAAAAAAGAACACTTAAAAATACTCTGCTGTATTTGCTAAAACTGTTCATGGGTGCTTCCTATACTTGCCAGATGGCAGGGTCTTATCCTAGAATTCTGGTTCTTCTGGACAGAAAGGAAAGACTCTTGATGGAAGAATGGGCTGCAGAAGGAAGAATATTCCAACCTTAAAACATGAGATGGAAGTAATATTTGTAAATATTCAAGAATGAGAAGAATGGGAAGAGGTTCCCAAATGTTAGGAAACGTGATGAAGAAAATCCTGGCTGGATGAGAATATTCACAGTTCAGGATTTATTCTGGGACAAAAACACACATGGGTTCTTTGCACACAAAAAGGCATTTTCCACTCAGATATACTGAATGTTTCCTGCAAGGAAAACATGTTTTTCTGTGTAGAAAGTACTGTTTTCTTTGGGGAAAAAATCAAGATAAATCCTCCAAACGGTTCTTGAAAACTTCCCAGTTTTCCAGGATTTTCTTGTAGTGGAGAGAAAAATTGAGAAATTTGTTGTTATTGTCCATGAGAATTAAATTTACAAAGATTTACATACCTATCCCTTCCATTCAACAGAGTGGCATTTTAGCTTCATAAGAACCCTACAAAACTGTTATATATTTTTAAATATTAGTTGCTCTTATATTTTGCCTTCCCCACAATGAATCATGGTTCATTTTCCCCTATTTTATTTTCATAACAATACTAACAAGTAGATCAGGATAAAAGGGAAAGAGAATTTCATGGTGAAGTGGTGGGACTTGAACCTGAATCTTCTAAATCTCACTTCGAAAGTCTCAATCAATATACCACTGAAAACAGGAGTGTAGTTTGCACAAACCCAACAGATAGAGTCCTAGAACTTTAAAGGACTTTTTTTCAACATAGAAATATTCAAGCCACTATGCTTCTTCATACTTTAAGGAAATTCAAGATGAATAGTGTTCCAGGAAAGGACAAAAGGCAATTACCATTTTTCCCCAAAACTCCCAAGAAAACATCTTAGGAAGTTAATTATTTGAATTGACTCTATGGCTGGGCTGTCAGCCCCTTGGCACCAGAACCAGTGTTCAATGTGAAAGGACCCCATAGCTGCACAATCATAGCTCTGGACAAGCTTTATTTGGTGTACACTGTTTTCATATCTTCAGTAGAAATATTCTCTGTACTTCTAATATCCAGCAGTGTTTACTCACTTCTTGTGCAGTAGAGAAAAAAAAGAGCTAATAACTGGATTTTTATTGAGCAGTGGGAAACACACTCCTGAAAAAAAAAAAAAAAGATATAACTATTTTCTGAAGTAAGTGGTATTTTCTTTTAAAAAGTGAGAAGGAACCAAAGCAATGAAAAGTCCTTGGTATATATATGGTTGAGTTTTGGATGTGTCCCCAACATATATTCAACCGCTTTGAAAACAACAACAGTATACCTCCCTGTGGTTATATTAATTTTCTAACAATAGTCTGAACAGATATTCTAAACTCAAGAGAAATAACTCTGACATTCATTGGAAAATCCAGTTTAGCCTGAAATCACAGAGAGTTTAGGACACATATACATTGCAATATCAGGCCTCCATCTATATTTAGATGGCACATTCCAAGCATACCTGTGTGAAAGGTGAGGGCGTCTCTCTTCAGGGAGCTTATCTATAGCACAGGCTGGAACACTGTGTTATGTTATGTCACAGCACAAGGGCTGGAATTCTTTGCACAATTATATAAGAATTGCATAAGAATAGATTGACCATTTAACCCAATGGGACCCATTAACTCAATGGAACTGGGCTGAAACTCCAGTCCATACACATATTCAGAAATCTACCGGAACAATGGTTCTCAACCTTTACTTTACTGGGGGCCTCATGTAAATATTTGTTGCCGGGGGGGTGGGGCAAGACTTAATTCAAGATTTAAATATTTAAACTTAGATTTAAATATTCAAATAGTTATTAATTTATTTATTAAAAGGCTTCTGGTGACGAGGATTCAAATTCCCACATAGCCACTGTGTGCTCTTGGGCAAGTCACATTCTCTCAGCCTCAGAGGAAGGCAAACCAAAGGCAAACCTCCACTGAACAAATCTTCCTGTCATAAAAAAACCCTTGTGATAGGCTCACCTTAGGTTTTCCGTAAGTCAGAAGTGACTTGAAGGCATACAACAACCAAGTGCCTCTGAGAGAGGGAGGTTCCTTCTAGCTCTCATGTGTCTCCCCTTTGAACTGACGCGATGACCCTAAGATGAAGCTATCATGGGTGGTTTTGTGGCAAGATTTGATGCCTTGTCTTTCTCTGAGGCTGAGAGAAAGTGACTTGCCTGTGGTCACCCAGTGGGTTTCCATAGCTGCCACCTTGTCCCTTTCATTAGGGACATGGCGGTGCCAAAACTGCTCCCTCATTTGCAAACAAGAGAGTGGTTTGGGCCCATGCGCATGTCTGAGGCCATGTCCCTTTCATCAGGGATGCAACAGCAATGGGTGTGGGTGTCAATGGACATGGCAGCAGGTGTGTTTGTGTGCCCAAACTGCTCCTTCATTTAAAAATGAGGGAGCAGTTTCAGCACCTGTGCACACTTTGCTGCCACATTCCTGTTGCTTCTACTGCTGATGGTGTCCAGCAGCAGGGCTTTGAGGATCCCCGTATAATGGCTCCATGAACCCACAGGTTAGGAACTAGTGTACTAGAACACATAGGAAAGGGTCCAAATTAGGCAAGGTATTAATTTTGTGGCCTATACTCAATTACTAATTCCACAATCCCATTATTTTAGTGGATCTGTTCTAGCTGGGAATAGCAGTTGGATTTAGACCTACAAAAGCAACTGATTTGTATTACAGTGGCCTTGAAATTATGAGGGGTGGCAGGGGAATTTTAATCCTCTCTCTTTCTCTCTCCCTCCACTGACATTCTCAATAACAACAAGAACAAACTGTCTTGCTATTTCAGTGGAAATTTTCATTATCATTCTTAATATTTTCGTTTATATTCTGACTTTCCCCAGTAATGGGACTCAAGGCAGTTAACAACATATTTAAAAACAATACAAATAAAAACAATACAAGAGCAGTACCAAAGTATAAATATAAAATTTAAAAACAATTAAACCATTTATAAAGTTAAATCAGTAAACATTAAAAATAGTAAAATTTATTAAAGGGCTATATACAAAACTTAAAATCTGTATCCCACATAATTTTGAAAGCCCCACCCCAGTCAATTTGTAAAAGCCTGATAGCACAGAAATCTTTTGACCTGCCAACAGAAGGAGAACAAGGACAGGGCCATCCTGGACTCTCTGGGGAGGGAGTTCCAATGAGAAGATCTTCTCCCTTGTTCCCACCAAACATGCCTGAGAAAGTGATGGAACAGAGAGAAGGGCCTCTCCAGATGATCTCAGAGCAATAATGGACTCATAAAAGGAGATACAATCTCTCAAATAACCTGGACCCAAGCCATATAGAGATTCCTTTGAAATACAAATGACAGCTTTTGACATATGATTTTTATTGTTGTACTTACAAATACAGTTGGCCTGTTTTGAGTTCTTTCCACAACAAGAAGAAACAAGGGTTTGTATGTTCTTACATGACTACTAAATGCACAAAAGCCTGCTTCAGAAGGAGTTTCTGTTTTGCATCCTGTAACTAACTATGGTTGTTTGCTTTACAGGTTTATACTGAATATCAATGATACCATTTACACAGCATTATGAGCTGAATTTCCACCTTTAGGCAGTGTATTACTTGATAAATTAAAAAAATAAAATAAAACGATAAGTACCGAGATACTTTGGTTACCCTTTTTAAGGCTTAGTATTTACTGATGCTTAAGAAACAGATGTTTTTGGATTTAATATTTCATGTTAATGATTTGTAATACACCACATATTTTTTCTCTAACAGAGCCTTTAACAAATATGCTGATCATAACTTTCACAGTGAGGACACTGCTGCGCTCCAGAAAGTACGGTAAGCTGCTAGCCAGACAGGGTAGCCCCTGCTCTTCTATCCCACTCCATTGGCCTTTCCTACTCTGAAACAAGAAAAGTAGATGTAGAATTTGTAGCATCTACAAAACATCTACTTTCTTAGCAGTTTTCCCTTCAGAAAGAACTGGGTGGGTGGGTGCTGGGAAGTTCTGAGAAGAGCATTCAGGCCTCCTACAACCAGCATTGCCCAATCTGGCATTCACATCCTGTCTGGCCATTGGAAAAGCTATGTCAAGACAGCTTGACCAGAAAACAGGGGACTTGGGGCTTGCTGACAAGGAGTTTTAATGGCTGGCAAAGTCAGCCAAAAATTGTACCTCCCTGTTTATACTGTATAATATCCCTGAAGAAAGGAAATTGGTTTTGAAATGCTATGGAACCCATCAACCTGGAGGCATCTGTTACCCTGTGTACTGGGGGTCCCGGGAGGGACACCAAAATGTGCTCAACTAAAGGTGGGGAAAATTAGCTCAGAGCACTGCTTAGCGTTACGAGAGGCAGGGTAACGTAGCGAGATCTTGAACCCTATGTCTACGGGGTCGGGCCGAGTCACGGAGAACACAAAAGTTGAAGCAATAAATGATGTTTTATTAAAAACACAGGCAAAACAGTGTATGCGACACACTCACACAAGATAACTAAAGAAATAAAGGTTGGAGTGGTATAGAGGGATTTTTAGAGGAGTTGCTGGTTTGGGTGATACTTCACCTGTCCTGAAGCCCGGAAAAATGGAGAGCTAGGCTGGGGTACAATGTAGCTCAGCACATGGAGCTGAGGGGAGGCTCACCAAGCAAAGCGGCAGCAAGGCGGGATGAAACTCGGGAGCGATCCGAGGAAGGTCTCGCAATCAAGGGTTTTTATAAGGAGAATGTGACTGCAGGCTATGCCGTACTTGGGGAAAACAATAGACTTGGAGTTGGAGACAAAGCCTCCGAAAGGTCAGAATCTGAATGACTGAGTTATCGCAGAGGTTCTCAATAGAGTAGCCAGTATGCAAACGCAGAGTACTTGAGTATTGCATAGTTTACCCATCAAGCTGCCAGCGTGGGGCAGAGGATCTTTTGTAGGTTGTGTGCCTACCTAATTAGAGTACTTGCCTGGAGGTCTCCTAAAGCGGCCAGTCGGCTATTTTCTGGCCTGCCTGTATTGTCTAGGAATATTACGGCGAAAATCGGCCGAGCCTGTATGCGTGCTTGTCCGGGGGCCTCGCAAGCACGTGGAAGGGAATAGATAAGTGAAGCCGAATTATGATATCAAAAGGATATCTTTTAATATCCCCAAAGCTCGGACTAGCCAGGGCAGTAACACATCTTATCTTTTTCTTGGCTTGGTGCCTTTTGGTTTTTCTTTTACATTTCTGTTCTATTCACCCTTCTAGGATTACAGCCAAAGAATGTACAAAACAACGTATAAAACAGTGATGAATGACAGGTTCAAAGGAAGAGGCTCCCAAGAAAAATGAGTATATCTCCACTAATACAATTCGTGTTATTCCAATAATCTTCATGTAGTTCAGAGACAATGCTAGGTGAGTGCACATTTAATGGAAATTGGAGTTTATGAGAGTGTTGGACCCACCTGAATGGATACTTCTGTGTTCACAAATCTGAGCTTCCTGGATCAAAAGGCATGGAAGGATGAGCCACTTTAGTACACCTTGAAAATCCAAAGGGTTTCACCTTGAAAGGAGAGGAATTTTGCCTCTGGGTAAAAGGCCAAGGGAGGGCAAAGATGGCAAAAGCTATAAGAGGCTACAGCAGTTTCCTTTTGCATGAGCCTACTGGGAAGAATAAGATCCTAGTCTTTTCTCTTCTTTCTGATGAGTTAATTGAATTCAAACTACTTTGGAGCTTTGAAATCAGTTTGCCGCAACTGAAGTAAACTGAGGACAAAGCGGGAAAGCAGAAAGGAGAGAGAGAAATTGGGACATCTCAAAAGCAGCAGAAAAACTGGGACAACAGGGAATTGATCAGAACTGACCCTGCCAAATTGGGATGGGTGGAGGACATGACAGTGCTGGTGATAAAAGACACAGTCAAGACTGTCGGTTATTTGGAAAGGCTGCTTGAGAATAAGGAGCTCCTTGCCAGCAGGGCTTTCCCCACAAAGAAAGCTTTGGACAAAATGCCTGCAGCTGAGGCCTAGGGAGTACTGAAAGAGAAATGAACATGGCTTCACATGGGCTAATCTAGAAAAATGCTTTTGTATTGCCTTGGTCTTCGTCGAGAAGAACAAGCTGACACTGTGAAAGTTATACGGTACATTTTGTTCCCCAAGACACCAAGAGACCAGGGAATGGGTTATAAAGCAAGGCCTGAGGAATGATTGTTCAACTTACTGAAGGCTGTAAATGACCAACTGATGCCTGGAAGTCAAAACTTCTGTTGAATTCTTTAGCTTCATGGAATTTTCCCAGGACACGCACTTTGCAGGAGTGACTTGGCAACTTTGGCAAACTCACATTAGAATGTACAAGTTTGTAGCTCAGGCCTCCCATTCTCTTCAGATTCTGGTCTGTCAGGATGGGAGACAGAAATGCCCTTCTTTCCCTAAATAATGTTGGACCATCAGGCTCAGTCTTCTATTTTCTCCTAAAGTTACAGGTGATGGAAAATCCCCTTCACTACCCTGGGTGCTCAAATGAATTACTAGTTGCTCTGCTCTAAGCTTTGGTGGCAATTTTGCCATCATTCTTTCTTCTGGCGGAAGGCATCCATGCATGCCCTCAGTAAGATCTCTCCCATTTCCAGGACCATGGAGGAAGTAGCAGTAACTAAGCAAGTCAACTATCTGATTAACTGTTGTAGTACATCAGAGCAGAAGTCAATAATTTACAATAAATTTAGGAAAGTAAAAGTATGAAAACCAGATGGCAGTGTGTGTGTGTGTGTGTGTGTGTGCGTGAGTGAAATAGCAGGATACAATACTTTTTGCACAAAAAACACAATGTTTGCATAAAACCTTAAAATTTTTGTGCAAAAAAACCCCAAAAAACCCCCCACATACATTTCTGCACGGAATAATTTCCTAAAGCCTTTTGGGATGTGTGAATACCAGGAAAGAAAAATGCAGAAATATTTCTTTCTCTTATTAAGGGAAAACTATGGAAATCATTTGTCCTCCCAAGCAAGGATAAAATAACTGAATATATGCCTAGTGTAGCACTTCTGGTCTCCTGATTGGTTTCATCATATAAGAAGCTACCTGCTCTCTGATGTTGTTGTCCCCCACATGACCTTTATACCTCTGTACCTTTTCAGTGCAAATCAATTGTTTCAGTGTAGCATTCAAGTTGTGGATGGTAGCGAAAATACTGAGCAAAGACAGGCATATGAACTGAGAATCCATTTGGCATACTTGCTAGAGTTCAAATTTGAATACAAATATATGTCTTATAGTTCCTCTCATGGCAAACCTACTGACTGGCCTACCTGTGAGGACTAAAGATGCCTCAGGGAGGAAAGCTGTAGTTTTCTGTTTCTGTAACCTTCAGCTTGCATGGTCTGGAGAAAAGAAGGTTAATTGTCTGTAGGAGCCATATATTTTTCTGTAGGAGCCATATATTTTTCATATTTTTTGGCTTTTTTTCACAATTGATAGGGAATGCCACAAGCAACAAAATGTTTCTTATGATGCTGCATTTTTACTGTGGACCTTACTTGGGGTACATAATACATGTTGCTTTTATTCTTCCAAAGTGTAGAGGAGGGATACTCTTGTCATGACACAGGGACAGTCTATGACATACTTGGTGGATGAAAACAGAAAGCTGAGTGTCCATGCTGGCTGGGCAATTTCGAGAGCTGTAGTAAAGTGACTTTTCCAATCTTTGGATTCTCCCCCAGATAGCAGGAGAATCCAGAGCTAAATAGGATGGAAGTAGGCCTTTTCTTTGGCTGGGGGCAAAGAGAACCAAAGATTTGCCTCATGTTCCCTTCTTCACATAAAAGAATTTCTTATTGACATATAGTTGTATTGATGCCACGTCAGTATGGCATATCGATTTCATGATGGAAGGCAATAGGACTATAGGACAATGGAACTGGATTGCCCTTTAAAGAAAGGTTCAAGCTAGTCAAGCGCAAGTATCTGTTATACAAATTTGAAAGCACTCTTCAGCAGTGTGGTACTGCTGAGCAAACTGCAGGTGTGTACTGAGTAACCAGATGAAAAGATATTGTTGGCACATCTCTTTTATAATTAAGCTTTTATTTACATAGTAAGACTGTGTAACAACAGATGGACAAAGAGGGCAAAAGAGTTAAGTAAACATCATGAATGAAAGGCAATGTACACAAATAAATAGCCTCCCGCTAGTTTATCAGGTGCCATCATTTTGTTGATGAAAATCTCCATTCACAGATAAAAGCAAACAGTGGATGCTCCCAGACCTAGGACTTCTAGTGCTGCTAATGAAAACAAAGTAAGCAGCAACTCCATTTTTAAACAGATTTTTTTAACAGAAAAAACAAAAAAACAAAAACAGAAGCAGCCAGGAGAAAACAAGAGAGTTCCTTGTGGAAAATAGATTCACCTGAACCCATGGTGAATTCTATAAATGACAAAAGGGCATACCTGATTTTTCTTAAAGACTCCTCTGATATTTGTTGATATGTGCCTTCAAGCTGACTCTGACTTACAGAGTTCCTATTCTGGGTTTATCTTTGGCAAGTTTTATTGGGGTGGGGGGGGGTACGACATTGCCTGACAGAATGGGATTTGCCCAGAGTCACCCAATGGGTTTCCATGGCTAAGCGGGTGTTTGAACCCTGGTCTCCTGGAATTCCAGTTCAACACTCAAACCACTACATCATGCTGGCTGTTTCTTATGACAGTTTCTTCTGTTAATATACATATATTTTGACTTTATCTGCTAATATACTTGAACTGCTATAGCCTCCATTGCCTCTAGATGGTGCTGTACAGTCAGAAATTTAGAGAAAATTAAAAATATTTCCTGAGATCTTTTTCAAACTTGATTCACACAGGTCTTTTAATGCCAGGATTCTCTTAATGATTGCTTTTCATCATAGTGTGCTTGGTTCCTGAGCATCATAGTTCTTACCAACAGTAAAGGATCTGAGGACTTCATTGCTAATAAACACAAACACAGAAAAATCAGATTTTACCCCCACTGAAGTGTTCTCAGGAGTCACATCTAAGGCCATTTCCGCACCAGGCTATTAAAACGGGGCAGAGTGACCTCCCATGGAGATCTTCTGCACCGTGAAGTGGACTGGGTCGGACTACTTTTCGTAGTTTCGCACCTCAGTCTGGTTCTGCGCAACTGGAACTGGTCGCGCAGTGTGCTTTTTAAAAACCTCTTTTAAGAGGTTTTTAAAAAGCACGGAGCGCGCAACTCCATCTTGCTCTGTCACCGCGCTCTGGAGCAGATTTGCAGGCGCGCGCAAGTGTGTGCCTGCAGATCTTCTGGCGGTGGGCTTTCGGCTGGCAAGCTTCTCCGGTTGGTGCAGAGCCTCCACCAACCGGAAGCCGCCATTTTGGTGCGGAGCAGTGCGGAACGACGAGCTCACGCTGCTCCTCGTCCCCACGGACTCGCCCAGACGCTGAAGAAGTCTGGTGAGTAGCGTTTTCGCATGCCCCCCCCCCACGTCTGGAAAGGGTCTAAGTCATGGGCCCTTTCCGCACCTTATCTTTTTCTGGCACTGGGGTGCAGGGATCACGCGAGCAGCCTCGGGCGAGAGGCTCTCGTGTCCCCGCTGCTTCAGCTCCACACGAGCTGCCTGCTCGCATGAGAGCCCCGCCTCTTCCTTCTGCAGTGCAGCCTGGGAGTTTCCAAGGCTGCGCTGGGGCAGGAAGCGTGACTGGCATGGTTCCGGAGGCTCCACACGCCAGGTAAGTGTGTGTGGGGCCCAGGGACAATGCGCGATCGCGCACCATTTTTGGCTTCCAGCCAAAAATGAAAAGGTGTACGATCGGCGCCTGCCCGACCCTGGAGCGTCATGCGATTGTGAGTGCATCGTAATTGCGTGACACTCCAAGCGCCCTTTCACATGGCAAATGCTGTGCGGAAAGGGCCATGGAAATGAACAAATGAAATCTCACATTTATTCCTGGAAACTGTTTACACGTTCTTTGCACCTCATGACAAAGCTATGTTTTCTTTTATAATACATAGTGGGGAAGAATATAATCAGGATTCTCTCCAAAATGTAGGTTGCTTCTAAAATGGGCTGCTGCTCCTTCCTGACACATGTATTAGACCCCTTATCTTCCAGCTTACAACTGTTTAAAATGTGGATTCAAGAGATGTCTCCCACCTGAACTTTCTGAGAAAGAGGTTCTGAGAAAGGGAAAGACTGGCTTGAGCAAAGAGGGTATGATAAGCCAGGAGCTGAATAGATTATTGGAGAAGATAATCCATTGCAAGGAGCAATGGATTCAAACTTCAGGAAAAGAAATTCCACTTAAACCTTAGGAAGAACTTCCTGATGGTCAGAGCTGTTCGGCAGTGGAATATACTACCTCAGAGTGTGGTGGAGTCTCCTTCTTTGGAGGTTTTTAAGCAGAGACTGGATGGCCATCTGTCAAGAGTGGTTTGAAGTGAGTTCCTGCATAGCAGGGGGTTGGAATGGATAGCCCCTGTGGTCTCTTGCAACTCTACGATTCTATGACTCTCTGACATTCTATTCAAAAAGTGTCACTTATTGAAAATAGAAGAGAAGCGTATATTACATTTTCTGGACAGAAGAAAGGATCGCTCTTCTTGTGTAGTGTGTACCAGCAATCATCATAAGTTATTTCCTTACATGCTCAAAGAAAATTAAGAGGCAGAACAATGTCACACAAGTTGGACGTGCCTCCAACATGCCTATCCCACTCTCATATGAAACAAGATGGTCTTAGAACTTTAAAGGTCTAAACTCTAAAGGATGGGATATTTGTCTATTCAAGTGAATGTGCTTAAAATCTTCCATGCAACTGGGAATCCTGTGCAATCAAGGGGGCGATCATAGGGAGGAATCTAAAGAAGTTCAACTAAACATACAATAACTTTCCTTTGAGATTGTCTTGTTCAACGGACACGAGAGAACAGCCAGCAGCAATGTGGATTTTGGTGGATGGAGACAGCATGAATATCCCTTTTCATTCTTTGAAGCCTAAATACCATAAAGGCACCAGATCCTCAGACTCAGTTCATTCAGAAAGCAAAGATTGTGTAGTCTGAGTTCCCTTTCTTGAGTTTGACTGTAACTATACTTTTGCTGGCAAGTTACCAATATTTATCACCATGCTTAATGGTCACAGTATTTTCCAGAATGGCCAGGTTACTGGAGTCATTAATAATGCACCTTCTTCCATTCTAGCAACAGCACTACTACAAGCAATAAAAAAAGTAGGAAAAGTTCTCAAGCTTTTACTGTTCTACCTGCTGGAATGCCTCCTCCTGTATGTGTCTGCTGGAGTCTTCTTAAGAGTGGTCCCTAACTTTCAAGCTCAGGGAGTGCTACTAGAAAGAGCGTCTTCTCCATAGTGGTCTTCTGATTATGGAAAAATCTTCGGAAGGAAATTCACCTGAAGGGATGTCATATAGAAGATGGGGCAAGCCTGCTTCCTTCTGCTCCAGAAATTAGGGCATGGAGCAATGGTTTCAAACTCCAGGAAAAGAGATTCTACCTAAACTTCCGGATGGTAAGAGCAGTTCAACAGTGAAATACGCTGCCTCAGAGTATGGTGGATGGCTACCTGTTGGCAATGCTTTGATTGTGTATTCTTGCAGGGCAGGGCGTTGGACTGGATGACCTTATGGTCTTTTCCAACTCTATGATTCAAAAAGGGGTATATTACCACTACACAATGATAGTACTTGGAATTTGTGATTTGATAAGATACTTCGGTTTTTCTAGTCCATTCCTCTGAATTACAGCATTAAAGCTCTCAAGCAGAGAATTCTAAGAACCTCACAAAACTATAATTCCCCATATTCTGTAGGATGGAGCCAGGACAAACAAGGTGTCAATGTGCTATCATTGGGCAGTGTGGCTGTTTTAAGATCTTTTCATTCTCCCAGGGCTTTTAAATCTATTCTGTTTTAATACCTATTGCTTACTGATGGTTTTATACTCTTACTGGTTTTACCTTCTCTTAAAAAAAAAAGTTGGGTTGTTTCTGCATAGTCTTTTCATCATGCTAATAGAATCCACAGTAAAAAAAAAAAGGGGGTGGGGAGACAAGTCTCCAAGTGCTCTGTAGGTGGCCTTTATTTATTATTTGAAACAAGCCCAATGCATTTCAGACCTTTTGATTTTTAATTTGTCATTTGTATTTATATTCATTTTTTATAGCCCCTGAAGAATGCCACTGAAACAATTACGTGGACTGAAACATGTTGGGCTTGTTTCAAATAATAAATAAAGACCATCTACAAAGCACTGGGAGACTTTTTTTTTTCCATTGTGGATCCCTTTTTTTCTGTGGATTCCATTTTGCACTCTTCAGTATTACTCTTCGATTTCATTATGCTGATAGGAAATCTCCTTTGCATGCAGTGGGTCCTGGGTTCAATCTCTGACATCGAGAGGTGGGCCTAGGAAAGACTCTCTATAACCTTCAAAAGTCACTGCCAATCAGGGTTAACAATTCTGGACTAGATGTACCAATAGCCTGACTCAATATAATACAGCTGCCTATGTGGTTTGCATCAGTATTTTTATTGTGGTGATTTAAGGCAATCTAAGAGTATAAGGATTTTTTTTTTAAAAGGGATTGTGTTTTTTTAGACCCTTGAATTTTATTATATTTTTAACATTTTAAATAATTTGGATGATACCCATGGGGCCTGTTTTGTATGTATCTTATGAATGCAATTAATAAAATAAATGAATTAAATTTAAAAGCCCGGGCAGACTACATCCCTGGGGGTGTGGAGGGTAAAATGTAGGAAACGTACAGTGGTAGTAATCCTTTACAGGCATCACATCAAACACAAAGATATTTCCAAAGCCATGTGGTGAACATAATATCCCAGAATGATCACAATCTCCCCAGCCACAAACAAGAGGGAAAAGAAATAATAATTGCTGGTGGGCTGTAACTCTAGCAGTCTTAGGAACTAATGGTGGGCACTGACAAAGCCTCCAGACTGGTTGATTAAGGTTTTCTGTTTTACTCCTTCACCGTGGTTAATGGTCATGTTGAAAGTATTTGGACTGGGAAAATGTTTATGGTCTGAATTCATGTTTACAATCAGTTGAATGCAAGCTGGTCATTCATATTTTATGGAGTTGCTTTTACTTTCTCCTTTGCAGGCTATGCCATAAGATAGTCTCTCACCTCCACTAGTGCTTAATGCTATTTTTAAGCAGAGTATGAAGTCTGTCTCTGATTAGAATGCCTGCATTTAAAACAATGCAAGAGTGCCTCATTGTTACTCTCTCTAAAATGGACTCAGCTGAGACAACCAGATTAATTTTTCAAAATATCCCCACCACCATCTATCTACCATTCAACAGCTGGAGGAAACAGTATGGTTCTTGTTGCTTCATTATTCTTTAAGTTCCTCAGTTTTGATTAAATTTATTCACTACCATCAGCCCTCCATATCCATAGATTCTGTGTTCACGGATTCAACCAACTACAAACTGAAAGTATTTTTAAAAATCCAAAAAGCAAACTTTGATTTTGCCATTTTGTATAAAGGATGCTATTTTACTACACCATTGTACATTTTGGGACTTGTGCATCCACAAATTTTGGCATCCATGGGGAGTCGTAGAACCAACCCCTAGGGAACAGTGAGAGCCTACTTTATTCTCTTTTAAAAAACTGGGCAGAGGATGAGCAACTTTGGATGGTCAAAGTCTAATCTTTTTGCAGTTCTCTGGTTGTCACCTAAATGTTCCTTCTGGCTTCGGCCATCATCCATGAGCTTATCATACTAGCCAAAGGCCATGACAGACACAAGTAAAAAAAAAACAAATATACAAAATACAGCACAATTGTATCACAGACAGTAACAAATACTGTTACACAAAATAATATAAGAGAATTTCAAAATTATCAGTGGGAAAGACTTTCAGTCCATATCAAATTGCATGGACACTTTCATGCATTTCTGTCTGATTGTTCAAAAAAGTATAAGCTTTTGTATGCCTTCTTCCATTGACTAAATTGTGTTTGCACACATTTTTGAAATATGTGCATTTTTGCTTATGTGTTTTTGAAAGATGCACATTTTTCAAATGCTTCTGTTATATAATCAGAGTGCAAGCTTATAAATATATAGCTTTCTGAAAATTATGTTCAGTCCTTGGGGATGGAAACTAGGGCCCTTTCACACTACATAATTATAGCACTTCTATCCCGCTTTAACTGCCATGGCTACATCCTATGGAATCCTAGGGTCTGTAGTTTGTGAGGCAGTCAAGCTGTGTGGCATAGAATTCCATAAACAGCAAATCCAAGGATTCCATAGGATCAAACCATGAAAGTTAAAGTGAAATCATAGTGCTATATTTACATAGCCCGAAAGCACACCTGGATACCTTTTCAGAATACAAACTCAACAGATTTCTCACCTTTAGTTTATCTAGACTAGGGATGAGCAAATCTGTCAGTTTTGCCTTCTCCCACATTCAAATTTTTTTGATAAAAGACAAACTTAAACAAAATTCTCAGCTATCCTTAATCTAGACATCTTGGAGGAAGGAAGCCACAGAAAAAAGTGACCAAGGCAGAATCTACTTGAGGTCTGTATCCCATCTCTACCGTGTAGTACCCCTGTTCTGGTTCGACCCCTTTACTCCCACACACACACCTGTTTTAATCCAAACCGAAATCAGTTTGGAAAGTGGCACGGGACCCCCATAACATAGCTGCCTCAGTGCAAGGGGTTGTGTTTACTGTGTGGACACGTTTGCCAGATTGGTTTATGTCTGGTCACATGAGCACAACAGCTGCGGGGTTTGTGGGATCCCTGCAAGCCATGTGCATATTTTTGCATGTTCTCTTAATCAAATAGCTATTGTTTTCTCTTCATTTTGATTGCCCACCTGCACTTCTATAAAGTGAAGCTGGTAGAGAAGGGGGAGGTGAAATGCCAACTTGCAAATGTTTGCATACAAACACCAAATTCCCACCCACCCCCCATACACACAAAGCAATATCACCTTTTCTGAATGCCAGTACAAACAAAGGAGCTACCCTCTCATGTCAGGAATAGTCAAGTGACCTGGTCCTATTCTCCATGATCTCAATTTAGAGGTCAAACCCCACATTTTAAAAATACAGTTCTTCTCAAAAACAATGGAGTAAACTGGAAATTGTCTTAAAGCACTCAGAAACTGAAGTGTTTTCATACTGGAGGGAAGGGGATGTCCTGCATTTCAATAGGACTTGTACTGAGGTAAGGAAAAATTATTTAGCTTGTGTAGATTCAGCGTCAGTCACATCCCTCCATGTCAGACATTGTCATTATTACATTAACCTAAACAAAACAAGAATATTGCCTTCTCTTGCGGTTATATTGTTGTGGCAGCCAACATTGTGGTATACCACAAAAATGACAAATGCCTTAATTTATGATCTGCAGGCTTTTCGACACAGCCATCATGAACAGCAGATGATAAATCCATTGCATTTGACACTATAATAACTTAAACTTCAAGAATATGACCATATATAAAAGGAAGATTTTAATTCCAAAGAATTTGTCCACCTTTAAAGTAAAGAACATATGGGAAAGCAACAAATATAGCTAAGGAAAAGAGGAAACACTAGAAGAAGGACTGCAAGTATGACCCAAACATTCAGGACAAGTAAATCACTTTATAGGTAAGAAAGTATAAGAAATTTACAGACTTCTAGCAGGAAAAAAGTTTCTCTACATTTGCACTGGCAAAGTTGCCAACTTTTCAACTCACAGTTGTAGCTGTGACCTGATATACAGATCTTAGGGCATGGTAATGTTTTGCTATATACTGTGAAAAACTTTCTGTTATGATTTGCTAGTCAAGCCACTCTTAAATACACAAAAGTAGGCCTAAGGATCTTAATTTCTGATCATGTGGCAAGACAACGCACAGGCTTTTCTCAATTCTTGCATTTCTTTGTTTCTTTGATGTGTTCCTCACTCTCTGTATCCTTTTTGCAAATTGTCTTCAGTACCCTTTTCCCCTTCATTTTTTTTCATTTATATGGAATAATAAAATGAAATGTGTTTACTCAATAATTAAGACCTTGGAAGACAAAGAATTTAATCTGGCATTAGGAAACCCAGCCAAGAATGAAAACATAGAGTGAAAGCACCAAAAATACTTTACAGAAAATTAATGATTCTTTTAATGCAACCCAGAAATAAGTTCTTGCTTTGTTCCAACTTTGTAATGAAGAAATTATGTTGCATGTTTCCTTCCTCTACAAAATGCTGGTGACACGACTATCAAAGTTCACTGGCATAAACTAAAGCTTGTAACATAATAGTGGTTTAATACACAATGAATAATGGCTGAGGCTGAACCTTAAAAGGCAAGTCTGTGTATACAACTTTAACTGCCATGGCCTTTCACCAAAACCCTTGAGAATTTTAGTTTGGTGGACTGATGACACGTCCATAGGGCTTCCAATGTCCCTAAAGTTATGCGGGTGGCACGGTAGTCAGGAAATTCGACACAACTGTCCCACAGGAGTCCTCTGCTTCTCACATCGCGTCAGCAATCTGAGAAGCAGCTGAACCTCTGCTGCTAGTGTAACAGTAAGACTATCTTAGCCTTATTAGAGAACCCTGACTCCAAGCTTTCTCTGTGAAAAAAAGGACCATTATATTAGTTTCCCAGTTTAATGGCTACTTCTGCAAGTATTCTCAAAGTGTCATACTGGCAAAGGAGCCAGTGAAATGGAAGGAGCCGGCAGGATTTCTTTTAGAATTAGAATACCTCTAATCCACAGATCAAAGTTAATGGAAATGTTGAAAAATGAAAGCGTTTTACACAATGTCTGTGTTAGACACCATTTCCCTTCCCTTTGCAAAAAGAAGCAGAACAATCATATAGTAGGTTGCCTGTATCCACATGGTTTCACTTATCCATGCTCCAAATGCATTCTGAAAACATTATGTTCCCATCTCTTTTTGGACCATGCATTGTTGGTAATTTTTTTTTATCAGTTGCGCACTGGCTTTTGACTGGAAATAATAGCTACAAAGTCTTCTTTCTTTTAGATTCTAAAGTTCTGTCAAGTTTCAGGGCCTCCCCCCCAAGCTGCATACTCATCTTGATACCTACGTTGTTCATTTCATCTTTTGTTATCCACAGTAAGTCTAGGAATGTATACCCCATCACTAACACTTACTGTATAACATCACTATACTAATTCATGTAAACCAGAAAATTTGGTGATTCTCTCCCAATGACCAAATTATTGTTGTGAATTGTAAAGCTTGGCAAGCAGTAACCGTTAAAGGAATTAGGTGGCATCGTATGTCTATCTGCTCCTGAGAGTAAAACCCATTGTCCCCAGTGGAACTGACTTCTGAGTAATCATGCTGAGTTTTATAGTTCATTTGTCTGTAAAACATGCTTTGTAACACATAAGTGATTTTGGTTTTAGTCTGAAGAATTAAATTGCACTGGTTGTTTAAATTGGTTTGCATTGTCACAATGAAAAATAAATGCATGTATGTTATTTGATTTCTTTAAATGTATGGAATGTTAAAATAACACTAATGAGAGAAAAACTACTATGAAGAATAAGCTATGGAATAAGAAATCTGTGTAGTTATTCACCATGCATTGCAATTAGTATAAAAGCTCACATCACCAATGTTATTGGTACATATCACTTTTTCTTGGCCACAGAGGTTTCCACTTTTATATGCTTGGGGATTTTGTTGTGCCTAAGACAACATTCACCATCCTCAGTTCCTACATCTGGCAATTCAATTTGTCATGAAAGATGGGCAGATTGTTGAGTACAAAGGCATGGTTCTTGTTCCAGCTTTAAGGATCAACCTAAACCTATTTTTTTTCTTGAACACATTCCACTCACGCTTAATTAACTAAAGTCTGAACCTTTGACACATCTGGGGCTGACTCCCATGCTCTGTTGCTACATTATAATCCCCAATTCAAAGAACTTTCTCTAATGAACAAACATTGTGGGTGTCACATTTTATTGTACAAGTCAATAGACTTTGAATCTAATAGATTTTTTTTTAAGTTCCTGACAGGTTAAGATGCCAGTTTCTTACAACGAATGGCTATACACAAGGGACCCAGTGACACTAGGACTAGAGCTAATCTCTGTCAGCACTAAAAACAGCATCTGCTCAAACAAGACTTCTTGTTACTTCAAGCAACTGACTTTCAACATGGAAGACACTACATCTCCATATTATTCTTGCCTCTCCATACCTTTTCAAACTGAGACAGCCTCTACTCAGATAAACAGTCAGGTAACATATATATATTTCTCCGTTGCTCCTTAGTTTTTTTATTGTGCAAAATCATATTAAGAAAAAAGAGAAAATTAAAAAAAAAAGAAGTAACCCCAAAGTAATTTATTTTGGTGCCATTTCTCACATTCTAAGGCAATGCTGGAAATGATTTCAAGAAGATGTGACAACAAGCTCAATTTCTCTATCATCCATCATATTTGTGCTAACAGCACATTAGGCAAACCTCAGTTGACAATGTTTCTGCCGGTAAAGCTTCTTTTTATGTCTTCCCAGCCTCTTCTTTCCTTCCTCGTCCTCTATCTAGTTGCAATATTTTTAGCAGCATTGCCATTGGGAAGATGGTGAAGGAGGGCAGAAGAAACATAGACTTTTAGTGTTGGGTTGCAACAGCATGTCTTTAGTAAACAGCGTAATAAAGCTTGGTCTGGGAAGGAGTGGGACTCTATTTCAGCTGATCCTACTATAGCTGTCCAGGCCTGGCTATAACAGGTAAGGTAAATGGCAGCTGTCTCCAGATTCTCTTACTGGTTTACACATGTAAACAGCAAAATGGAGAAAAGAGGAGAGCAACCAGCCTCACTTGCTATGTTAAAAAGCACAGATCTATACATTTAGTCACAAAATGCAAATCAAAAGAAAGTGGACACTTGTGAAAGAAAAAACCAGCACTTAGGGACATTTTGGAAGAAGTCTTCAATTGGTGTCTAGAAAGTTTGACTTGTTTGTTTACTTATGCAGTTTGCTTCATTTTACATGTACATTGTTAGTTTTGAATAAAAAGTCTGCTGAAACATGTTGAGTTGCCTTTTCTTTTCTTTTCTTTTCTTTTCTCTTTTCTTTTTGGTGTAGGCAACTGTCCCTGTTCTTTCCACACTATTTTTTCTCCTGCTACCAACTTTTCTAGTCAAAAAGTAGCATCCAGGAGCACAGCTACTCGTTAACAGAGGCATATCAATACTGGGTTGTTCTATCTCATCTCCCTTAATAATTAATGTACTCTGTTAAGGAGAAAACTCAACTGGAGGAAGTCTCATAAACCAGCACAGAAGTTTCAAACATGTATGTATGTATCTGCATTCTGTCTTTCCTCTAAAGTTGGAATGCAGACAAGGACGGCTCCCTCTTTCAGTTTTTTTGTAAGTATGTAAAGTGGTTAACATTGTCATAGGATATATTTTCTGGTGGCACTTGTCAACATCCTGCCTACCTTTGCTGTTCACTTAGGACTGAAAGAGATTATGAGTACTGTATAGGTACAGGGAGTGTGTACAAATGTGGGCATTGACCTCCCAATAAAACTCATGCCTCCAAATGAAATTTTCCTTAAGCCCCCAAATTTCCAGCACTGCAGAGACTTTAAAAAAAAAAAGGAAAATTGATCATATTTGATCAATTGATCTTATATTTCTTGTACCCACAGTCTCTTGGTAATTTTGCCTGCCACCTTTTTGGGTGCCTAAACTGCATTTTTAAATGCTCAGCTGAAGTTTCAAGTTACTGTAATGCTAGCAATATGGGGACTGAAGGAGAAATTCCTTAGAAGAGGCAGAATTCTTGTTTGGGCAGCATTCCCTACCTTTAGCTATACCTCTGTGTGAGATGCTTTATGACAGGTATAGTGTGCCAGACAAGCTCAGTCTGAATGCTATGGTTTATAGAACCTATCTCTTTAAGACACAGGCTCAGATTGTTAATAGCAGCTCCCTCTCCTTTGTTAGTAGAAGCAGTTTTTCTTGTAGATCCAGCTAAAACTGATTGTGAAAAGTTACCTTGTTTGTATGGCCTGTCTGAGTTACAATGATGACAGTCTCTGTTCTTTCATGTAAAGAAAGCCTTGAATGTATTATGCTACCTTGCTCATCTCTGCCCTTAGGATAGATATGTACTGTAGCTTCCAAACCCCCTCAGACCACAGTGAGAGTGCTCAGTAGTGGGGTCTGGAAGTGGTAGTCCAAAAAACTAATATATCCAAGTTCTGAGAACCCTTATAACTATGACAATTAAAACCCTGTTTTCTATCTACACTGGTTGTTTATGGTTCCTGCAGTCTCCTAAGCCCAGCGTTTACTCACGGACAAGATATGTTGGATCAAGTGACAAAGAAGAGAGCTTGATGGGCCTTCCCACATTCTCTTCACATGAAGAGACAAGACAGAAGAGCTTTTTCTGCATGTGGATACTCGCCACAAAACAGGAACCCCTAAAAAAATCAGGGTTTGCAACTGCATGGCTAAACGAAGTTTTTATGTTCAGGTTTGTCTCTTTCTACTTGAAGAGAGCAACAGAACTGGAGCTGGAGTGGGGAGGCTAAGCATGCTGTTGATCTAATGCCATTGGTAGCTGGTAGCTTCCATTTCCATGGGGAGTTAAATCAAAGATATGAATCCCTACACCTGATCTTTGTTTAGACTGAATCCTAGAGTAGATCTACTGCCGTGGAAGCCGCCAGCCACCAGTGTTTTATCAGTCTTTGTAAAGGAATGAATAGGGATCTACTTTCCAAGTCCATATCTCTTTAGCATCACTAATGCTATATGATTAGGTGCTCTTGACCATGTGCAGAGCATTTTATTCCATCACTGCAAGCACAGAGCTTATTCATGGATGTGTTAAAAAACCTCACTCCTAGATGTTACTGTGCTTGTATATGACCTACTGGCTATAGACAGATAGCTAATGTGTACAGGTGTTTCAAGCTATCACAACACATCTGAGATGTAAGTAGAGTGTAATTAAAACCAGTAACTGGTACTTTCTTTTTTTATTCATTGGGATTTTATAAGTCCACTTTTCTATCTAAATAATTGATTACTTTGTCCTCCTATCTACTGTCATTCCAGGTTTTGCTTCACAGTTTTATAGTATTGCAAATATCAACCCTGTGATTCTACAACTGGGGAATTATGGGACAGATATTATGACATTTACATATCATGTTATGTTCAGGATACAAAGCATGAATAATTGTGCAAATATTTTGAGGACTAAATAATCCTAACATTATCAAAATAGGAAAAGATATGAAACTAATGGAGGTCAAAACAAAGAAAGGTATGTAGTCATAGCTAATCATTGTAAGATCTATAGTTATTTGCAACGTTAAACTTCATTTAAACTGCAATCATGTGCCCTAGGCAAATGCATTGCATGGCCTACAGAAAATGTCAGACTTCTCCTTCTGCAACTAGAGTCTGCCTTTTCCCTTGCATATGCTGCTCCTGATCTGATCTTAGAAACACCCTCCCAGCCACTTTGAAAATCACTGTAGCCCTGTGGCAGCCCTGAAGCTGGGCTTAGATTGATTTCTTTCTATTTGTTTCAGTGAGAGAAAATTAATGGGTTCTGTGGAGCCAATCATAAATAAATATTGCAAGCAAAATCACAATGAAGTCCAAAATGGATTTTTTTAAAACAACAATACATCAAACTATATATTATCGAAGACACGTCCAATGCCTTAGAAGTACCATGCATCCAATGAGGTGGCAGTGCCAGACTTGACTCTAGAACTATTGTGTAAGTGCTGTTCAGTAGTCTAACAACCTTGGCGGCAAATCTTAAAGCCCAAAATAAAAGAACTCAGCTTGGAGTCAGCAACCTCATACGGAACACATAATTGACTTTGAAAGAGAAGGGTAAAGTAATCTTGTTATCACTGCGCATTTCTGTGTGCCTTTCTTGCTTCCAGTTAAGTGCTCCAGAGCTTGGCTAGCAGCATAAATGGCCAAGTGGTCGTGGCCTCAGTGCTTCCACCCATTCCTACAAAACGAAAGTGTTCACAAAACTACTTTTCTAATAATATCGGCTCTTGCTGACAATAGTTCTCCAGGATCCCAGAGAGCTGTCCTTTCTATCAAAATCCATATATGTTCTTCTTTCTGTTCTGTTCTGTTCTTTCTTTCTTTTTTTGATTGAAGAAGTTGTCATTGAAACTATATATATATATATATATATATATATATATATATATATATATTCAGAGCTAGCATACTAGAGCTACTGCAGCTTTTCTAATTGTCAACTCTCATACTTAAGGTATGGATAAAATCCTTGTTTTTTCATCTTTCTCAACCAGCATTCCACAATCCATTACCTTTATATGCCCTGTTCAGTTTCTTAAGTAAGTTACAAGGTCGTCGTCATGTCTGCATGATGCAGCTTGATGTATACTTTGTATTCAAAGGAAGGAACAGCTTGTTTAGCAAAGTGAAGCAATATGGGGCAGAAGAGCTATGTCATATAGTGTACCTGACCACTCCTGTACTATCAGCTTCATAGTTCACTCCCAGTGACTGTGCAGACAAGTGTAAGATCAATGGAATAAATATTTTCCAGAAGAGATCACTAACAGGCGCAGATGTGAGAACTGGATGCTGTAGGTATTGAATTAAGACCAATGTCTAACATAAGAGTAGCAATAAACTTTGTATTACATATATACCCTTAATAAAATAAGGAAACTACCATTATTATTCAAGTTTACAAGTAATTTGGTCTTGTGTGAGCTAAAACCTTGACAGTGTAAAAGATAGAAAATGTTGTTTTTTGATGTAATATTTATTGTAAGGCTGCCTTTAGGAGTGAAAGCCTCCATGTTCTGTAGCACCATTACACATAGTTCCATGTTCTAGTTACACTTTCACCAGTGATGGATGAATATAGTCCCATTAGGATATATCCATGAACTTGTTCATAGTTACACCTGGTGAAGCTTGAGTTATTATTTGTCAACTGTTGAGATTGTTGCAGTAACTGGGCTAGATTTTGTGATGTCAGACAATTTTTTTCATATAGTATATTTGTAAATAATCATAGCCCATTCATGTGTATGTCAACCATTAATGGAAAATCCAAAGTGTCTAAATTCAGAGTACAATTTATCATATCAGATCATTTATTTTCTGAAATTCTCCATTAGCATGTGGATGCAGATGACAGAAAATAATTGCTAGACTAGTTTATTGGAACAGGAAGTCATTGGGTTTATTAAATGATTATTTTCTTCAATAAACTGCACAACTGAGAGACCATAAACTTTGAAATATGTTCAGTCATATAAATATAGGGGAAACCCTTCTTGTGTTTGTATAAGTCAAAGCAGTATTTCTTTGATGTCTTGCCAAAGTGTGGCAAAAGTCTCCTGAGGGCATTTAATTTAATGCAGAGATCTTGAATTTAATAGAATTTTTCTAACGGAGACGTACTCCATTGCAATCTGCATCTCTCTATATATTCAGTTCAAATTTGGTTGGACACCATGCAAAAAAGGCCAGTTGTACCAATAAAGGAACTGTATCGATGTAACAAAGTAATGTATGAGACTACCTGTAATACTCAATGCTTTCTGGCCTCTCTTTTTAAATAAATAACGCATCCATCCTTCCAAGATCTAATTATTTTTAATGTGCTACATATCTGATCCAAAAATATTTTGCATTGGGAAAATCTGTGCTATAATCTACATATTCTATTCTTGTGCCATTTTTGCTGCAATTTTCTTCAGTAATGAATAAAAGCATGGATAACCAGAACAACCTTGGGATCCCTGTTTGTGTCCTGTGTTGAGCCAATGAATCAAGGCTAGGGTCCATAATGGATGCTGCAGGCCAAAGTTCTTCATCCCAGGAGTCTGCACATCTCTTCAGGCTTCCACAAAGGTGTGAACCACCAGCCAAGCAGATTGGAGACTGGCTAGCTTGAAGGGGGCAGTCTTTTTCAGCCAACCTGACTAGGAACCTCTTCATTCACACCCACCTGATAAGGGTAAAACTGTTCTTCCAAGGAGTGCTCAGTCACAGGCAATAACAGAGACAAAGGCAGAGACAACAGCAGCAATGGTGGGTGAAAAAGTGGCAAGATAGTGCAGTGAGTAGCATTTAGAGGTGAGAAATGAGAAGCAAGGGAAGTGCAGAAGAGAGAAGTGGAGTTGTAGGAGGCAACATGGATCCAGCATGGTGCATCTTCAGTGGATGCTGGCTGCTTGGCAGTCCTGGTGGTGAGTTTGCACAGTGGCCAAGAAACAAACAGCCCTTAAAAGAGCTATCTCTGGCCATTTCTGCACTACACTGTTATAGTGCTATCATTCCACTTCCAACATCTTGTGGAATTCTGGGGTTTGTAGTTTCCTGAGGCCATAGAGCTCTCTGGCTGAGAATTAAATGCCACTCCCTAAACTGCAAACCCCAAGATTCCACAGGAGGTTGAAAGAGGAATAATAACGCTATAACAATGTAGTGCGGAAATGGCCTAAGAGATGGCCTAAGAGGGCATAAGTGCTCCTTTTAGAAGAGCTGTCAATGGTAGCCAAATTTGAACAACCCTTATAAGGGCTACTCAAGAGGTTTTTTTCAAAAAAGCTGTTTTCAAGGCTGCTATTGGCACCATTTGGGGTGAGAAGCTAATTTAAGAGCCCCAAAAAAGAAAATGTGAGATATTCCGCTGACAGCAGGAAAATTTTGAGTGAATGAGCTTCCTTGAGGGCAATTTTCTTGGTCAATCTCCCACTTACATTGACCATACCTTTAACTCATCTATTCCACAGGAACTGATTTCAGCCGTCTCTACTGCAGCCAGGGAGTCAGGGAGCAATGAACAATGCTGGCACTTCTTTCTAGCAACTGATTCACCAGAGGGCTAATCTGCTATATTTACAGGGAGCTTGAGGTTTTGTATGAAGTTGATCCAAGGGAGCAAGTTGGACCTATTTAACCTAGGAAGCAAAGTGTGGTGACTTGCTTGTCAATTATTTGACTTGCTTGTCAAATGTGCTGCCCATTAGGATCACATAAAGGAAATGGTAGGTCACAAAAAGTACATCTTAAGGACTTACCAGTGTCTAAACTTAACACACAGAGCAGCAGCCCTGGGCAGAGGTTTCTGTTCTTACCTTGCCTAAGATCTTGGCAGATGTCTCTTCTCCACATCACCAAATTAGGCATGAAAGAGGATTTGGAAGAGTGGTTTATTTTTTTAGCAAGTTCAATGTTGTGGTAATATGAAAAGGGCCCCTTGCAGCCAGAGCAACCCAGTGCATCAGGCAACCTTGGCTTTGGGGTTTATTTGAAGGGAATTATCACTGTCCTCCCATCAGTTGTAAGTTCTCTCTTGATACAAGCTAACCAATCCCCCATACAAAGTCCCAGTTATCAGCCATTTTAAAAGCCTAGCTAGCACCCTCTGGGTTGCTTCAGGAGCCTTAGATTGGCCAATGTTTTGTGGATATCATCTTGGGGTGAGGCACTCAGGGACATGGCAGGTTTGGGGGTATGGACCTGCCTTATTCCAAGATGATGTGCTATCCATTGATGTGCTATCCAGTGACTTTCACCCAGGTGATATTCCCTTTCTGTTACCCTGGGTTCCTCCAGTATCCAGACTTGTAGGGTAGTTGGTTAGTGGCTGACAGGTGTGGCATCCAGCCATGAGATCCTTCTCCCTGCCAAAGTTTTGCAGATGTAACCAGTGAAGTTAATAGGCTGTTTATTGCATACCACTGTGCTCTGTGTTTTCAATGCCATCCTCAGCCCCAGTTGACCATTAGGGTTACAAATTACACATTGACTCAGACAGACAGACATATAGGGATTTTCCCCATCCCTTTCACCCCTTTCACCACATCTTCCTGTATTGCTTGAAAAACTTCTTTAGTGATTTAGAGGAAGAGGACTCACAGAACATTGTGAAATGTGTCTTACAGGGCTGCATCATATGGGGTTAATAACCCAAAATTGGAATGAGGATTTAGAAAGTTCACATAAAAATCCCAATTTGAATAATCGCACTTCCCCCTGTTTTTTTGCTGATACACACTTCACAATGGTTTTTAGGGAAAGCAACCATTGTAACATAGTTTTTCAGTGGATACAAGAAACTGTCAGAGGGGAAAGGGAAGGGAGGAGGAAAGAGGGGGGAAATGAAAGAAAAAATATCTATTGAAAGTTTGCTTTTCTCTTGTGCAACATGGATTGTCATCTCCAAAAACTGTTTCAGAACTAACCTTGCATCCAAAATGTGGGAAATGGCCATATTATGTTCTGTTCTGGATGATAGGCTATAATAATCCCTGGATATCCAGGCAGAATGCATAAAGTTTCTTTTTTCTGAAAGCCAGGAGTATTATTAGTAGAATTTGTTATAACTACTCTTGATATAAGACAGACTTCTTACCAGTCCTAAATTTTGAAAATACTGTACAGAAGTTTAGAAATGTTTCAGAGACAGACTGCACAGATGATAAAATGTGCAGTGGACACACCGTATCAGGTTGATAGAACTGGATGTGTTTAGTCTATGCAGGAGAGATGGTTGAAGAAGAAAGGTTGTGAATATTTAAAATATTAGAAAAGTACCATTGTACACTATATCTCTGTCCATAACACAAAGCTAAAGAATTAATTAAGAAGACAGGTCTGTGTTAAACAGTAAGTCAGTCTTATTCAGTTTTAAAAACCCTGCAATGACAGCTTTTCTAAGTTACAGAGGGAAGACATTCCCAGTGATATGACATCCAGGAACTGAGACTGGGACCTGTGCGTGCAAACATGTCCTCTGCCACTGAGCCCCCACATGAGTCAGGTCTCCTGGACACTAAAAAAGGAAGTTGGATGAAAAGGTTTTTTAAAAAAATTCACAGGACATGGAATCATTTGAAAGCTCTGACAACGGCCAAAACAAATAGAAAAACCAATAGCAAGACAGCGTGTGACATAGCTGACCTGAAAACAAAGAACTTATTCCTGGAAATGCATTTTTTTAAAAGTCTCCACATTTAAAAATGTCATTTGATAATTTGAAGAATCTGAATTTTCTTTACTGTTTATTCATTACTGATAAGTACTGATAGGGAATGTGATTTTTTATTTCTGAGGTGGGAAAGGTCAACGGTCTTGTCAGGCTTCTGTTAATTTTTTGTTTGTTTTACTAAACCAAGATTTTGGAACAGACATCCAACACACCCTGATCCTGAGGAAATACTTTACAGTTCTCTTGAAGAGACAGTACTTAGAATTTTCAAAAAGATAGCCACGTTAGTCTGCTTCTGTATAAAAAGAAAGGAAGTGATGGAGGAAGGAGACTTGTAGCAACTTTAAAACTAACCAGTTCATTTATTTAAACATGAACTTTTTTGAATTAAAATCCACTTCTTAGATGTACCGATGGAGTACAATATTCAAGCACTGGTTATAAAGTCAAGTACATTGTTGAGGACTTGGAATCAGAATGAAATGCAATACAGGAAAAGCCAATCGCCACAGTGGTCAGAAGCAGGAGTTCTTGTGATATAGCTTCTTGGGTTTTGAAGATTTTTACCAGTTGTTCTCATCTCCATGTCTATTCATTCCATTCTGTTTAGGGCCTTTTTGTAGTAATTTCTAGAGTCTGTACTACAACTCTTTTGAAATCTTTTTAAACCAGGGCATGGTTTGCTGTGGTCATAGAGCTGCAGAGCATGGCAATTAAAGTGGTATCAAAGTACCAAGACTGTGCAGTACAGATACATCCCTGGTCCTTCAAGGGGGAAGAATTCCATTTAAAACCACTCAGACAAGCTAGCTGGCTCCTGAAGCTGAGATCAGTTACGATCATGGTTTCCATCTTAGCAGGATTCAGCTTCAGTTTATTGGCCCCAATCCAATCTGTATAGTAAGGAGATTTATGTATTATTCTGTAAAGTAACACAACTGCTTATGTGCTAGACTGTGGATTTAGTCACTTCATCTGTCAACACCTTGGAATTAGATGGTAGCAAGCATAACAGACACTAAGCATACAAGTTCCTCTCCTTTGGTAATAAATTATCCAGCAGGACAAAAAAAAGCCCACTGGGAGTAGTAGTAATAGCAGTTAATACACCAGCAATATTACTACAAAGTAGATTGGATTTATTTTAAATGACTTCTGTATCTTCTGAATTCCCTGGCCACTTTTTTTGCTGATAAGTTAAAGGCCCTGTTGTGATAACACTGTAATGCAAAACATTTGCCTTCTTGAATGGTAGCATTAACCATGATTTAAAGGATTTTGATTAATAGAAATGCAAGATGCAAAGACGGGCCATGGTGTTGTCAATTACCCAATCCATGTCCCTAGCTGTTATAAAGAAAAGACCATAAAACTAAGGCTGTTTCCACACTACACTATCATAGTGCTATTATTCCACTTCCAACATCCTGTGGAATTCTGGGGTTTGTAGTTTACTGACGCCAAGGAGCTCTCTGGTTGACAATTCCAAATGCCCTTTCCTAAACTGCAAAGCCCAGGATTGGAAGTGGAAGCACTATAACAGTGTAGTGTAAAAATGGCCTATGACCTAAATCCAAATGTTAATTCCTATTAAAGTAAACCCATTGAATCAATGGAATTTACATGTGGTGACATGTAATACACTGCCTTGGAGAGTGGTGAAGTCTCCTTCTTCGGAAGTTTTTAAACAGAGGCTGGATGGCCATCTGTCAATAGTGCTTTGATGGTATATGCCTACATGGCAGGGGGTTGGACTTGATGGTCCTTGTGGTCTCTTCCAGGTGTATGATTCTATCACTTATCATTGAGAATTCTCTATCAGAGAGTTCTAGTCCTCTATCCTGGATTATGCCACTAAAGCTTCACCTAGTGAAATATACCTCATCAAAGTACAAAATCCAAGAGGTATCAAACTGATGTAACAATGTAGTGCAGAGGCGCTTGGACCTAGCAGCTTCTGCCACGTTTACAGTTGCCATTCACTGGGCATGAAGAAAAGTTAAGCTGAAGAGAACATTTACAGAGATGCTTCAGATGCATGAAGGCTATCAATGTGTGGTAACTTTGTTTCATTTTATTTTTCATAAGAGTTTACCAAAATTTGCAAATTTATTCATACTCAAGATGAAAAGAATTTGAAACTGAAACCATCAAAATGTAGGAGAGACAGATTTGTCCAGCCAGGCCTTACATATTCTACCATGTTAATAATCAATCAATCAATCAATCAATCAATCACTTTATTTATATCCAACCTTTTCCCCAAGAGTGGGACTCCAGGAAGATTACATAATAAAAAGAGATACGTGAAAAACCATGCATAACTGTTAAAGTAATATAAACTATTAATTAAAAGAATAGATTAAAAAATAATATAGTACTGAAGCAGAAAACTTGGGGTGGGCCAACCGAATGCTCGAATGCTCGAATCCTTGGCAAGGATTCAAGATTCAGGGATCTAAATCCTCAGAGCAAAATAGGGAAATGGAATCTTTTGAATCTAGAAGTGTCTGCTGCCCCCCCCTTCTCTCCTTCACATTTCAGCCCTCTGTGCAGGAGCAGTGTGCAGGGCACACTAGAGCCTGTGCAAGCCCCCGGGATCAGGCCCGCAGGGGCAAGGAGGGCTGGAGATGGCTGCGCTCCTGCAAGCCCTGGGGCCTGTGCTTGCGCGAGCGCCCACAATCAGGCAAGTAGGGCTGGCAATGGCCGTGCTCCTGCAAGCCCCAGGGCCTGAGCTCATGCAGGTGCCCGGGATCAGGCCTGCAGGGGTGAGTAGGTTCCTGCACACTCCAGAGCCTGCACTTACTGCATCAGGAGTGTGAAAAGAGGGCCATCACCCCTTCTCTGCACCACCACCACCGCTGCTGGTGTGGGTGCTTTGGAGGTGGCCTGCAGGGATGTGCAGAGTGGACAATCATTTTTTAAACCCTTTTTTAAAAAAAGATTCGAAAGATTCGAGATTCATGAGATTCGTGGATTCTCAGAACCTTCCAGGGATTCAGATCCGGATTCAGATTTGGAAAATTCTGGATTCGTCCCATCCCTACAGAAAACCCATCATATAAAATAAGCAGTTCCCAAACACCTGCTGGAATAGAAAAATCTTTACTTTGTGATGAAAAGATGGCAAAGAGGGAGCCAGCCTAGCCTCCCTGGGAATTCCAGAGTATAGGAACAGCCCTTTTCCACATTGTCATCAAATATGGCTGTGAAGGTGGTTGAATTGAGAGAAGTGTCTCCCCTAAAGCCTAGAGTTCAGGTAGGCTCTTCAGCTAACATGGATTCAAGACATATCAGCTGTTATAGGTCATAACCAGCAGTTTGAATTCTGCCTGGAAACGGACCGGTAGTCAGTCAAGCCATCTTGTTATAACAAGGCAATACTCTTTTCCCTGTAACCAGTTCCCATTAACAATTTGGCTGCAGTTCTAATATAAAATTCGGCTAGCCCCTCTTTTGTCCTGAAAGGTTTGTCATCAGTACTTCAGGCCAGTATGCTGCAAATGACTATACCTATCAGATTTGTCCACTACAAATGGGACAGTATAACTTAAAGGCACCAGATCCTGTCTGATCCTGGAAGCTAAACAAGGCAGCCCTGTTTAGCTTTAGCAGTTTAGGGAGGGGCCAACCTGCCCCTCCCTAAATTGCAAACGCCAGGATACCATAGGATGTTGAAAGTGGTATAATAGCGCTGTAACAATCTACTGCAGAAATGGCCTATATTTCAGAAAGTGGAACTGATAAACCATCTCTGAGTATTCCTTGCCTAAGAAAACCCTATGAAATTTATGGGGTCTCCATATGCTGAAAGGAAGACTTGAAGGCACAAATGCACGCACATACACATTATTTCTATTCATTTTTTGAAGAATATACTAAATTCACAAATTCCATTGCATTCCAGAGAAAAAGAACTCGGGGTTCTAAATTTAAAAAAAAAATACAGGGGGAAGCGAAACTGACAGATTTTCCCACCCCTAGGCTGAAGTCTAAAGTTTGAGCTTCACATGCCTTTGAAAAGATCTCTTGGAATGTAGCAGAGAAACATCACTGTCTGAGAGCACAGACAAAGTTGGAGATCATAGAGATCATAGACCTATTCTCCAGGACAGGAGACTTTTTAAAAAGAAATCCACATCTTAAAAGGTGAATTGTGCTTTGGAGTGTCTGGAATTACATCTCTTATTACCATCAAGTCCAGACCGAGAGGTATTGGAGCTTACTCAGTGTCTAACCCATGGCTGGCAGACTGGATAAGTTGAGTCAGCTGAAAGTGAATTTGGATGAAGCTGAGTCAATAATAGCTATTGGACAGATCCTGTGGCAGGAAAGAGGGGTTAACGCAAGGGACACACAGAACAGTGTTCAGCCTCATTTTCTCCTTTGCATCACCCCAGGCCAGACATTGGTTTCCCATCTTAGTGAGAACTAACCCTCAGAAAAACACCATCTGGTAAGAGAGAATACTAACACAAGACTGCGCCATTTAATTGTTCCTTCATTCACTCTTTCTGAAGTTCAGAGTGTGAGTGTCTTAGTTTATATAAAGCTGTATGACACCAACCACACACAACATGTCAGCAGGCTTGGGAGTGAAAACCCAAGGTTTGCAAAAGTACAAAAAGTCTTTGGGAAAGAGGATCTAGAGAAGGCAAGCTCTCCCAACATGGAATGCTGGGGCTGTAGAATGCTAACTATTGCAGAGGGACAAAAAAAAGTGGGAGGAGGAATGAACGGAGTACCCCAGAGAAGTCCACCAAACTGGAAAATATCATACCGCAACTTTTTTTTTCCATGTCACAGTGGTAGTAATCTAATTGGATGTACAATGGTAAAACAATTTTTTCTTAGATTTTTCTATTAAAAATTCAGGTAATCAATGAAAACTTATTTGCTGGGAAACCAGGGATGCTTTCTAATGAGGTTTTCATCATGTGATTATGCTGCCTCAACAACAGGAGTATAGGAAGTTGCCTTGTACTGATTCAGACAATTGGTCCATCCAGCTTAGAACCATGCACTCTGATTGTCAGTTTCAGGTTAGATTCTTTCCAAGCCCTTCTGGAAGATTCTTTGCATTCCTTGGTGGCCTTCCACTGTTAAAGATGCTGCTTAGCTTCTGAAAGTTGGTGGTTGGATGTGCTCAGAGGGGTATGGTGGTGCTTGGAATGTTCAAGAAAAGGGATGGACAGATGACCTTGTCCTCTAAAATGTTTAGTCCTCCCATATTTTCCCAGCACATCTTTCATCTTCTGCAATGCCAGGAAAAAAAAGTTATGAGGAATATGGAGAATATCTTTTGACTAATAGCACTAGCAGCTTTCTATCTGGAAGCACCCACAAATTCCAAGAATTTTATCTGGGGTAGAGGGATATGGGTGAGTTAAGGAGAGGCAGAAATTCTCAGATTATGGCCCATTTTATAAAAACAAATGCCTGATCTTTCCATTTTTCATGATGTTTACAAAAGAAGGGAATTTTACTATTAAGAAGCTATTTCCAATATGCCATGAGAATTTGTTGCGAGAGGTCTCTTGGGATGGGCATAGGTCCAGTCCCAGACATGCTCTTGCATTCTAATAACAAGATGGGAGAGATTGTTGATGATGGACTATGCAGAACATTAAAAGTGTCATTTATTTCTGAAAAAGAAATTGACGAAAAACGTTATTTTGATAAATATCAGAATAGACATTCCCAAGGGAAGAAGCAGGGGAAATGCTCAGTTGCATACTGTCAAACGGGTTCCATGGCCATGTTCCAAAGTGCCATTGGCTGTGTCCAAATGAACTTTTGAATTCTCCCAGGGTTGGGGTTTTGTTTTGTTTTGTCAATAGAGAAAAGAGCGTGTACAAAAAGGAAGAATGAAGGACAAAGAGGACATTTCCATTGAGATAACCTTAGCAGAGGAGTGTACAAAGTGATTGTCAGCATGATTTCTCTCACAAGTAGAGTAAAAGTGAATTGAATCACATTGGGAGAATTTTATAATATAACATAAAACATGAACAGAGCTTGGAATGTGCTCTTTTTTAAGTAATTCATTAACTGTTAGCCAATATTTTATTTTATTTTATTTTTTTGCATGTTGCATTATTTGTTGCCCGTTATTAAAGACTGCTGCACTATCTTTACATAATGTTTTATCTTGTTCTTTTTTTTTCCTATTTAAAAAAAATGTTCCCAAATGATAAAAAAATCCCTCAAAATGCCCACCTGTAACTTTTGAGGAATACTATATATGTATTCCTCGACATAAACAAAAAGTAATGACACAACAGTTTCTCTATTGTTTCTTCAAATAACATTCTTCTTTATTATTCCAGAAAGTAATGTGTTACAGGAAACATTGCTACTTACAATGTGCTACTTTCAAGGTCTGAACATATCACAATAAAATCCAACATATTATAACACATACATTGAGTATTAGTATAGTATATAATATATAGTATACTTACATAGAGAGCCACCATGGTGTTGTGGTTTGAGCATTGGACTATGATCCTGGAGACCAGGGTTTGATTCCCTCATTGGCCTTGGAAACTCACTAGGTGATCTTGAGTGTGTCACATACTCTCAGCACCAAAAAAACTCTTGATAGGTTCACCTTAGGGTCACCATAAGTTGGAAACAACTTGAAGGCACACAACAACAAATACTTACACAAAAACATAACAGTCTGTGTAAGACATACAAAACTTTGTACTATGCCAGGCAGAATAAAAAATAAAATCACTATTTCCCACTTTCTCTAATTTATCTCAGATCCTGAAGTATTGGCAATTCTTTGCATCTCACAAAGGTCAAGACTTGTGTGGACAGGCAACTTTCATATAAGAATAAGGTGACAATGGTTACTGGGTAGATCTCATGAAAGGAAGAGGAGAAACTGTGGCAGCTAGTGTTGTCTGGATCCCTTCAAGTTCAGAATTGCAGTGTGGTAGGTGCTCATGATTATTTTCCCCCATACATCTGAATCTTCCATATAGCTGAAACTAGATACTTGAGTGTTCCTCTCCAGTTGGTTCATAGAAAATAGAATGCAGTCCTGAATTTCTTACAGAAGACAGAGCAAAATCCTGTTATAGGGCTTCCAGAAAAATGTATGAAGCACGACTGGAAAGATATGCTTGTAGAAGGCTGAAGTTGTAGATCATCTTGATAGAATCAAGCTAAGAATCATGTATAACAGGAAGCTTCCCTGCAGGATTATATATTCTTTTGAAGGCTAAAGACCATGTATGATCCAAAGAAAATGAAGGCTGTTGGGCATTGTATCCAAATTGTCCAAACTCAATAAGAAGATGGGAAAAGATCAAGGCTAAAAGATGCTTTATTTTAGCTGTAACTCCTCTGGGGAAGCAACTGTTTTGAGGTATAGCTGGTCCATGGTTTCATTTATCCCTGTCAACTTTCACACACTTCTTCCTTTCCTCTGCCCACCCCCCGCTGCTGTCAGGAAAAGAAGAACAATATTTTCAGACTATAGGGCAACCTTTCCCTAGTCTGGCAAAAAACAAAACAAAACAATATTTTGAATATATTTAGCTTCCACCATTCCCAGCCACCAGTGGCCAATGCTTGTTGGGGATAATGGTACTTATGGTACCTTTTGTCTGATTAACAAGACAGCCTTCTTCAGAAGGTAATATCCATCATTATTGAAAAATAAATTGAGAAACATGGTAAAAGCATGCACAATTGTGTCAAATGCAAGTGGGTCTCAATTTATATCAGAGTTGCACTCCTGGACTCACAATGTGAACTGCGACTGATATAAAATGAGAGCACACAGGAATAATTGGAAGTCCAGGAGAATGTGTGCTAGTGAAACCGAAATAACCACAAAGTTAGAGATCGTACTCAACCCACCACCAATTTTAAAGAGATTTAAGGAATGAAGTATCAGATTTTACCTTTTTCAGGCTAGAGAAATGTGCGGATGCTCTCCAGAAGAACTTCAGAGGCAGCCAGTGCTGTTTGCAAAGCAGCTTGGTTAGGGTGAGCTTATTTGCCGTTACACAACAGTTGCCCTTCAGAGGAGCACAGACAGAGAGAGCAACTCGTAAGAATTGTGAACTTCTGCTGAGCCTTTTCCAGCAGGCTCACAGGTGGAAAAAGCACATCAGGAGATCACAAAAGAGCACATCTCCTGCTGTGTCTTTTACAGCATGTCCAGGGGCTGCAAGAAGAGGGAAAGTGGCACATCTCCTGCTGTGCTCTCTCCAGCAGGATTGCCAAATGAGGAAAGTGGACTCCAGTTGCTCATCTCCCACATAACTAAGCAGAGAATAGCCCTCCGAGCCAGAACAAAGCTCCAAGTTTCCAGTCTCTTCTTCCCTCTCATGTTGCTCCTTCTAAGTAGGCAAAGGAAACCCCTTTCTTTCAGTGATGCTAAGACTGAAGTTATTTTCTCCACCTCTCTAGCACTCCCTCAATCTATGCAAATAATGGAAAATCACTCCAGCCACCTTCTCTTACCCCTCAAAACTCCACACCTACCCGCAAACAACCTTGCTGTCTCAACCTCATTATCATTTTTCTCTTGCCTCTCTCCTTGTTTGCTCTCGCACTTCACTCAACTGCACAGGCATTTCAACCAAATTTCAACCAAATTTGCTATCATGGCCCAAAGAGAAAGTGGGTCCTCCAGTTTTTCTGTAAATAATTTTTTAAAAAAACATTACATTATAGAAACAATGATTATCTACACTGTAAGTAATGTTCTCGACTTCAGAGGTATCCTGATGGTTCTAGAAGTCTTTGTTTAAATATCACCAATGTTATTAGTTATATCCAATAAAGTGGCACACAGTCAGGACAGTGAGCCACTGTGTGTTGGATTTAAACTGAAGAGGCCGCAAATACTTTCTTGTATATAAAGTTTACTGGTTAAGGTTTTGCCAGTTTTCTTCCATCTAATCCTGGAAAGACTCTAATAAATAAATATTTTCTTTAAAAGATCCTTTAAAATAAGTTCCTATAGCAACTGCCAGTATGGTAAAGAACAAAAGAGGTTAAGATTGCTTGGGGCACCCGGTGGCTTCCATGTCACTAGGGCAGTGAATCCACTCTGGGATGTAGTATGGATTTTAAAAGAGTGAAGCAAGGCACAGCACCGTTTTTGGAATAGTGTTCCCAAAAGGCACCTTGGATAGCTCCTTTATGATTTAGACTAGAGGAGGAAAAAATGTTAGAGAACATCTGAAAAACTGTAAAAAAAAAAACAAACAGAAACAAAACAGATACCCTGAATGCCAGGAAATCATGATCAGGAGAATGCTAGGCATGTGAGAATATTCACAGTTTGGGACTTATAAATAAATAAAATAAAAATAAAATTGCATGTGGGTTTCTTTTGCTCAGAAAACAAGTTTCCAGCATAAAAAAGAAGTTTCTGCACACAGAAAACAATATTTTCAAATTTTTGATGACTTACTCACTGCAAGGAGAAAAATAGTAAAATTACTTTTTTCTTGTCTACAAGAATGAAATTTACAAAAAAAATGCATTCCTCAATTCAGACTGATTTTACTACATGACTGGCAGAAAGGTACCCATCAGCTGCCACTGGGTATATATATGAGAAAGAAGAGGGAGTCTCAGTACCAGGCAGATGGATTATGCCTTGATTTTTTTTTTAAAGGATCAGCTTCAGGTTCTCTAGAAATGAGGTTGATTTATTACTCTAGAAGTTATTCCCAGTGCATTTTCAGACTCTGATAATACACAGTACATTTTTCATTAGTGAAAAAAAGGGGCCTCTTTTAATATGTTTTAAAAATACTGAGATACAGTGAAGACATATTGGCAGGGTTTCAGTTATAGAGAAACATACAGCAGACAGAAGATATTAAACAGCAGCTCCCATTTTGGAAGGATTCTTAGTGTCCAGAAAAGTTCCAGCTGTTTATACATGCCAATCTACAGCTTTCCTCGCTAACTTCAATTGCATCAAATAGGCTGGATTTAAAAAAAATTCATCAAAGAGTCCATCGTTACCAATAGGCTCTTTTAATTTCTAGGATTCATTTGATCAGAGCTAATAAAATGAGAAAGGCCCAGACTTGTTCTAATGCCTTGTTTCAGTTATGAATGCCTGGCTTTTCACTAACCCCATGCTTTCCAACATTTCTATGAATTTACAGACTCTTCACAAATCCAGTTTACAAGCTGGCTCTATGACCTGCTGCACCAGCAAATAAATACTTAGAATTAGACTATAAAGACTGTGTCAACAAAACATCACAACGTGTAGTGTTAATACAGGTGTTACCTTCACACTGATTCATCCATGAAAGTAGATGCTTGGTTGTTACCTGAAATGCAACTCTGTAGAATTTTGCAACTTTGTAGTCCTGGGAGCAAGGGTATTTGGATGACATGGTTCACTATGAGGGATGCATTTTTATAAGGCAGGATTTGTTCAGAAACAAATCCCCCTTCCTAGAAGTCCAAGAAGAACTATATTCAAACCCTACTCAGCCCCTCCAAATTTCACTTCAGCTTGTAATGGTTTGTTGGCAAACCACACTGATTTCCACCTTTCACTTTACCGTCACTTCATAGGCTTTGGGGGAAAATAGTCTGAGCCCTTTGAACCTGCATTGCTGACTCTAGTAAGCCTAGTAACTCTCTTTATAACATAGCATATGCACCTGAGGTAAGCATTGGCCCTCTAGAGGCTTTGGGACCAGCTCCCAGACACCTCACATTTGATTGTGTTAGAAATACAACTGTGCTTAGCACGGAAGAATCAAGAAAACTTCAGAGAATGTAGTAGTAATTGGGCTGGATAATTTGGATGACCTCAAACGTCCTTCCCTCTTGTCTACCTCTCCTAACAATTATGTGATATAAACAAATACTCTCAAGGTTGTTTCTTTTTCACCTTTTCAGGCCAGAGCTCTCTCAGCTGTCCCTAAAAAGCGACTAGATTAGATTAGAAAGCTAAGTAACTTTTCTGTCTCAGAATGGAGTTCTTATAGGAAAGCCTTTACTTTGTTTCTCCAAGCTAATGGTATTTTTGCTCCTTAAGGATCTCTAATCACTGTATGCACTCTCTGTTAATGATATTCTTTTCAGAAGACTAGGCACTATCACTTAGTAATAGACATAGAAAATGACTGTATTCTTCATATTTCTCTACTGCAAATATGTATCTTATCTTGTCTGCTCTGAATTTGGAGGCCTGCAACCCCTTTAATCATCTCAAGTTCTTCTTATGGTATCATCAGGGGTAGCTGTCATAACTGCTGAAGAAGTGAAGCAAAGACAAATAAATTCTTTGCTAATAAAGTGAAAGGAATAGCAGTTCGAGTCACTTGAGGGAGATCGACTGCGTCAGCAAATCCAGAAAGCTCTGCTACTTTGAAGAAAGAAAGAATACATATTTTTCATATGAGTTTTGTTTGTCCTTTAATAGCATTGAGTGGTCATGGAATCAAAAGCCTCCTTTTACCTTCAAAAGGAATACAATCCCAATTATTTGCAGTTAGGATATTCCAGAAATAAATAACATAACAACATAACATAACACATTGTTCCAATTTAAAGATTTCACTGGTCTTGGGAATTTATTTGGACAAAAAAATTAAATTATACATTGTCCCACTTTACAAATTCCACTGGTCTTGGAAATCTTCTAAACAAATTTTCTTATTGAGAGGCCAAAATAAATATGTCATCCAGAGTTTTGTTTATGAAGAACTTTCTTGAGACAAATACTGCAAACTGTAATAGAGATTTATTCTCTTAAGCTGCTAATTCATTTGTATGCACTCTGGTATTTTCACAGTGTATGTCAAAGTTGGATCTAGATTTAGGCTTTTACAGTTAAGCTAGTGGATAATTTTCCCATCTTCTCCCATAGCAGCTGCTTTAGTCCTGTGAACGTGCTATATGGCATGTCAAGAGGAATGGAATGGAATGAACTGTGGTATCAAGCCAGGTAGGAGGTTTTCCAAAAACTAAGCAAAGCTCTTCTGACCAAGGAAGGCAGATCCTAGAGCCAAGCCACTGTTTTACTGATGTGGCAGCAAGGCTGAACTCCTTAGAAATCAAAATGCATGTTTGGATAGGTATTTTGAAATGTTTTAGGAATGATACTTCTTTACAAATGTGTCAGGCAATCAGTTAATACTGCCATGATGGAATATAGTCATGCAGCAGACATAGTGCTGTTCCTTGTATAATGAAGCAATTCTAGAAACCACTGTATGCTAACAACAAATTTGTTACTGTGATTCAGTACAGGAGCTCTCCATCTATGTTAATCATCCAATTTGTTCTGTTTCCCTTGCTGCTGCTGGCCGCATTCCTTCACTCTTGATTTATTTCTGGATCTATGTTCCACCCATCTCATAAGGGACTCTTAGCATCACAGATATCACCCCACCCTAAGTTAGAGAGAACTGGTAAAAAGAGTTATGTACAACTTCAAGCTTTTCGATAGCAGCTATATGTGCTTATGAGAAGAAGTTCTGTCACATTCTCAAGAAACTGTATGCTCAAGACTTCCTTTTTTTCCTGTGAATTGAATCCAAGCAGAACAATACAGTTGGCCCTCCAAATTTGTGGATTTCACTTTTGGTTATTTGATTATTCATAGATTAATTGCTGCTGTCTCCACTGCTGCCCTATGCCATTTTTAATAGAGACTGCAACTCTTCCAAGACTGAGAGACTGTGAACAAGGCTTGTAAGTCCCTATTAAAAATGGCATAGGGCAACAGTGGAGACAGCAGCAAGCCCCATCAGCCACCTACTTCTGCCATGGGAAGGAACCCTGATGCCTCAAAGGCATCAACAGTGGGTTGAATACATGGATCATACTCTTTTTATGTGTTACACATGGCTTGGGAGGGACCTAGGGTCATTCATTGCTTTTCTGCTTGCACAGGGATCCTATGCCCTTAACCCCAATGAATGTGGAGGGATGACTGTACTTTTATCAGGGGAGACCGCTATAGGCTAAACCCTTTTAAAACTTAAGGAAGAGTTGCTATCATTCTGAATAGCCTTTGTTTGCCTTCAATTATATGACAACCCAGACAAGCAGGGTTGCCAAGCTGAGAACAGGACAGCACTTCTATACCTAAAATAAGAGATTTACAAGAATATGTAGTGTAAAGTTCCTCCAGACATTTACCAGCTAGTATAGTAGAGAGCTTGGTGGTGGTGGTAGCAGAGAAGCATTCAACTGTGTTCTTATACCTGGATGCACAAAACTAGAGACATAGCTGAGCATTTGTCTGCCACTACTTCCCCCTTCTTCATTAACAAGTAAATGGCCATACTGGGGGAGGCTGAGTAGTTAAAAGATTGGTTGCAGTTGATGGAGAAGACATCACATAATTCTGCCTGGTAGAACTTTATGCTACTTTATAGATTATAGGAGCCCTGTCCCATATTCAGCTTGACAATACCAATGATTAGTTGTATAGTGTTAATATACAGTATTCATTGGGGATCCCTGGTATTTTCTCCAACAAAAAATAATCCAAATAATGTATCTCTCAAATTGAATGAATTTTGTGCATCATCACTGATCTCAGTACAGCTAAATTACTAGTTCTGTTCAACCATGAAAGCTATTGGGTTATCTTGGGCAACTTATACTCTCTCAACCAAAGAGGAAGCCTGTGGTAAACCTACCTCTTCTGAATAAATCTTGCTGATAAAACCTTATGAGAGAGGCACCGTATGTCAGTGTTTCCTTGAAGGCACCTAACAACAGATAATCTGATTCAGTATGTAAATCCTGAGTGGACAAATGAGCCTTAAGCAAAAATAAAATGGAACCAAAACAGTAGGAAATGTAGGAAACAAATTACAGTAGGCATAAGGAGTAGAAAATATTCAGCAGAAATGGCAATGGTTGAAGAGACACATTTTTTTTAAAAAAAAGCCAAGTTTAGCATTTTTCAAACCATAAGCTTTTCAGAAAGGAATACGAATATTCCATGTTACCCAGAAGTATTTTAAATTTAGTAAAACCAGAGCCAGAGAGGGAAGAATTCACAGTCCTGCAGGAATAGGAATTAAGTTGTCTTTATTTTTTTTGGTCCTGAAATTTCAAAGCAAATATTCATTTAAAATGTTTTATGATCAAATGTACATGCACCCATTTATCTATTTGGTAGACTAAAAATCCACCTAGCTACTTCACGTTTAAAACAGATAACATTTTTTAAAAAGCAATTACAGAATTAAAATCTCAAGTCCTAAAAATTAATATCTCAAAACCACTTTGTACTCAGGCATAATCACAGGAACCATACTTGTTTTCCAAGCAGTTTTTCTGTACACATCACACTTGTTTTGCAGTTTTTAAATGGGCTGTTCATTATAATTGGCTTTGTGGGTTTCTTGTACGCTGCATTGACGTAACTTGTCACTGTAGTTCATGTAATCTCCTTAATTGGCTGAGTTTAGTTGTGCAGGAGGAATATGGCATGCCCTCTGAACTCTTGGGGTGTTCATAATTGATATTCTCTGAAATGATGTAAACCTCTAGATGGAATCTAAGTCTGAGTCTCTCTCTCCCTTAGGGCTATGATTTCTAAAACAGGATTTACAATCTTTTCACTGCTTTGTGCAACCATCTAAGAAAAGCAGGGTATAAATCTATACATGATTCTATAGCATGGGGTGAAGAAACAGGCTTTTAATCTTTTAGATTTTGATTTTCATCTTTCACTGGCAGATTTAAACACTCCTCACATTTATGCTCACAGTGATACAATAGATCATTAACTGTGTCATTGTTCTGCATTAGCACCCAAACTTGGAAACACCTGAATTTCTCAGCCAGCCTGGATCTGACATAACTTGGTTCTTCCTTAAGTCACCCCTTCCCACCTCCTTTTTTCAGCTCTTCTCTGGGAGGTCTTAGCCAACGAAGCAGCTCTGCCATAAGAATGCCTTGTCAGCAATCTCTGAGATTAGCTGACAGAAGGGCATTTCTGCTAGCAAGAGAAGCTTGTGTCTGATCCTAATCCCAACAGCCAGCACATCTCAGAGTTAGTATTAAACTACCCATTAGCTGATTTATATCCCACTTTTCCACAACAGGCTGTGCTCAAAGAAAGTCACACTAAACACATGACTTGTCAAAGTACGTCGTGCTTGAGGGGACGGGGCAGGAGTAAAAGAGGCATCAAGAAATTAAAAGAGAACAAAACAAGGCAATAAATTCAGAGCAAATTCATTATTACAAAGAAATCAAAAAAAAGTTGAGAAAAAGAAAGGGAAAAAATTCCAGATACCAGAATAAGTAAGAACATTAACCCTCCCTGCTGATACTAGTGTTGCTAATCCTTAAGGAGACACAGCAGCTTGGTTTAACTGCAGCTCAGAGATGGTAGGGCTTTCTCCCTAGGCAGTAGTGGATGGTAGATTTCATGTCACTGGGGGAGTGGATCTGCTAAACTTTTAATCCAGATTTTAAGGGTGCTATCCAAGGTGCTAAACCCTTGAACATTTGAGGATCTTGGATGGTGCCTTCAAGGTGTGGACTAAAACCCAGAACAGATTCACTGTCCTACTGACATGGAAGTCAGAACTACTACTGTCCCCAGGCTCAGCCAGCTACTTCATGTCTCCTCCCATGGGTAGTAACAGGAGCATATGGAAATCCTGGAGATCAACAACGGTGGAGAAAATTTCTGTTCCTCTCCATAGCAAAATGGTCCAGCTGTTTCACATTTTACTCTACAGGTTTTCTCTGCACACTTATATGAGGAAAGGGAATGCCCATTGCCCTCATATTTGAGGGGGAAAAAAACTAGGTAGAAATGGTAGGCACAAAATCAAATTCACTCTAAATTACAACAGAAAACAATGAAGTTTCATATATCTTTTTTGCTAATACTCACTAGTTGGAAAGAATTTTGGTCATCCAGGAAATCTTCATAGAGATGACATAAGCTAAGCAATCAAAAGAAAAGACCATTGAGAGAAAGTATTGTGTTCCTTTCTACTGTGACAAGGAATACATTCATCCCAGAAGGGTTTATTATATAATGAATGGCTGACTGTGAATTATCTTACAAGTGAATGTTATTCACACTTAATAAGCAGAGAGCAGAGGAAGGGACAGCAGCCAGAAAATGCATTTGAACCACAGCAATCTGCACCTGGTCTAGGGATGGTAAATTTCACAGTATGACAATTAATTACACTGTTAATGAGACACTTTCTGTAGGAGTAGCCAACCCAGGGTTTCATCTTTCCAAAGAATTACACTGACCTTCTAGGGGCAAACTAATGGCCACAATCAGTTACTTTTCTGTTGCTTATGGAGCTGAAATTTTAATTACCTTTGTCCCTGGTCCCTGCATGGCCAAGAAGGGGAGTGGCCTCTTCCTGCATTGCAATCCCTCCAGATCACCTTAACTGACAACAGAAATAACATCTGAGACAAAATGTGGGCCTGTGACATCACCACTTTTCTTGTCCTGTTGCCTGGTGAGGAAGCCAGTGAAACTTTGAAAGCTTGCATGATATGTATTGTATATTTTGGTTGGCCAATAAAGGTATAACTGTTTTGTGGATTTTGGATTATGTTATATTTTGCCACAGTAATAGTGGTAGAAAAGAGCAGCAGAAGCAAACATGTTGGATGTCAGGGTGAGTATTTTCCGTCAGGGATACCGTGGATACAGAATGGGATGATCCTGAATAGGTAGATATAAGAATGGATGAGAATTCCATTCTAGTTTATTTTTGAAAAGAAGCTACCAAAAATAGACAAATTTCTTCATATATATATTGTTCTAGACAGAGTAGCATCAAAATATTTATGTAGACTGGCACTGATGAAATGGGTTACTACCTGGATATCTTTTGTGCCTCTATTGTGTTTCCATTGTATAGCACGTTTGCACTGTGCTTCTATGGTAGAGTACTTCAGTTGCTGTACTGCTCGGGATATAATATTGTCTCTTCTGTGTATATACATGTGCTTGTCTATTGCAGTGTATGTATCTTACAGTATAGTGAGTGTTGATTCATATTTTGCAGGTGTGGTTAGCACTATCTTCCCATTTGTTCTTAGGTACATCACAGATACAGACACTGGGTATAGCTGTCCCTGCATAGATGCATTTAAGGATGCATGAGAATTCCATTCCAGTTTATTTTTGATATTAATTTGCCAAAATTCACAGATTTCTTCATGTTTGGAGTGGAAATAACCTGAGATATTAACAGTTCAAGTGTGGGAGAAACCTTAACTGACACATTTGTCCACTCAGGCAGTAGGTTTCAGGTGCTTAACTCTTAGACATCAGTATTTGAATCTCTGTGCATTCAGCTGTGTTTGTGTTTCAAAATTTAGATTTTTCTTTTTTAACCATGGGAGGCTCCTGACCTTTAAAACCTGTGGCAGGCAAGTACAACATGATCCTGTCCACACAGGGAAGAGCTGTACCTATTGAATTTGACAGGTGCACATTCAGAATTTGGTTTCAGATAATTTCTGAAATTCATCTTTGATCATTTCCTGAAAATTCACAAATTTATATTCATATTTGGGCTAGAAAGAACTTAAGTTTTAAACAATTTGGATGTGGAAGAAAAAAATGGGCATTTTTTTCCAGCCTTAGGTACATTTCAACAGGTTACTTATTGGTCTTGCTGGCAGCCCATCAGAAGTTCCTTGTGGTCTTTCTGTTGCTTTGAGGCCACGAGTACAAAGCTGAGCAAACACTAAATTATTTGGCAGCTTCCAAATGTAAAGCATCCTTACAGCTGTGCCATAGGAAGATCTGGTCACTTCTGCCATAGTAGAACTGTCCACAAGGACTCTGGAATTTTAGTAATTTTAATTCAGGTCTTGTTGAGTTCATGTATCATCATGGAGATATTTTAATATTTTTGGCTTAAATATTGGTCGTATTGTTATAATTATAACAGCTAAAAATTCAAAACTAAAATGAAGAAAATATTCCTTTCTTTCCACACATACACATGCGCATGCTGTTCGAAAGAAAATCTCTATAATTATTAGAGAAGAATTTTCAAGTTGAACTTCCATGTCATTTTAAACATCCAAGAACTATAATTTCTAGTTATTCTACTAAACAATTCACAGACCTGGACTCTAATTAATCTGAAGAGTCTAACACTAAATACTTTATTTATGAGAAAAGTATTTGAACCCATAAGAAGTACAGTCCTGACTGACATTTTGCATTATCATTTCAGTTGGGACAAAAATCTAACACATTTAGACAATCAGAACTTAAATCTGGGACCAATTCAAATTACTCCAAGAACCATCTCCTAACTTTTCAAAAAGGAAAGTAATGTAAGCAAATTATCATGGTAGACATTTGAAGGCTGTCTTTTCCTTTATGACAGCATGCTTATGGAACATTTAGACATCAAAAAAAAGAGGAAATTTATTAACTGAGGATGAATGGAATTTTTTGCATTCATAGATAGACATGTCAGCATTTTCAGAGATTTCAGTCAGACACAGTCAATTAGCCACAGTACTTTAAAAGAAGTTGGAGAAATAAGAACCCATTGTACATTCTATACTATCACAGATATATACTAATATGAAAAAAAAGATGAAAAAGGCCAGTACGAAAGGAGGACACTCAAAAATTGCCCAATGAGGGTTGAGTAAAGAATATTGATTGGTTATTGAAGAAAAAAAATGTTGTACTAGCATTTCATTACATTCATCATTCTCAAATAGTATGCTATGAGAAAATTAGTTTGGTATTTTGCTTTTATTTTATCACTGGAAAGTCCTATGACCTCAAGTGTTCACTCACACAGGAGTCTGATCACAGTGTTTTTGTATGACATGCTGTCCAACATTTCACTGGTGAAAACCGGGACACGTGCTAAGCAAGATCAGAGTGCCAAGATGGCAAATGTTATGAATGAAGGATACCAAAACTAGGAGAGGCCACAGCAATTTTTTTTGCCTGAGCCTACTGTGAAGGGGCAAGCTCTAGCTCTCTCCTCTGAGAGTATGGTATGAATAAGACAGTCTGAGACTATGGTATGAATTACTGCTCTTGCCTTTCCTATTTGAAACAGTTTCCAGGTGAGAGTATTTTACCACATCTCTTCATAGAGTGCAGTGGGACCTAGGCCATAGCAAAATGGACTGTACTACTTGTGAGCCAGCCAGTGGGGTAACATTTTTTAACGCTTCCCTATGTAAACCAGGGCAAACAACAACAACAACACTTCCTTATCAGTTGCAAATTAATTGCTTGGTTTGAACTCCCTTCTCCCATGTACTAGGTTTCTACTTAGAAGAGCTTTCAAGTAGAGGAACATTCTATAAATAAAATATGTTCAAAATCTGTTAAGACTATTATACGGACTAGTTTGACTATGTGAAACTCCTTCTCAATGGTATACAGTATGTAGCTGCTGTATACAATATTCCCTTGCTACAACATCATCATCAAATTTATTTATGTGCTGCCTTTTCTAAAGGTCAAAGCAGCTCACAAGAATAGTAAGAAAAAAAATATAGGCGCTGCAATTGCACAACAGCTCAAACATTTTTCTTAATATAATATTTCGATCCACATCAGTGAGCTGAGAAGATTACTTTTTTCCATAAACATAGGAAAAACATTTTTTTCAAAAATAAAGAGTCACAAAAACTATCCACAGAAACTACATCTATGTAAAAGAATTTAAATATAAATCAGTGCAATTCAGAGATAAAGCATTTGCAATACAGCAGCAAAGAATAGATGCAAATCCATTTCAGCCACTCCCAGTTCTTTCCATAACCTGCACCACAAAGAGTGGTGCTTTCACAGACCAGGTGAAGAAGAAACCAATAGACAAGGAGGGACCATACTGTGCAGAACTCACCATCGCCATGGCTTTATGCTAAAATCTCTTCTACATATAAATGATTTGGCCTATCTGAATAACTTTGAATTGTGGATGTCCAACTAAAAGGTCACACTTTTTAGCCTCTGAAGGTAACAATGGCAAAACCCCTCTGAGCTCATGTTGCCAAGAAAACCCGATGATAGGTTCTTAGGGTCACCATAAGTCAGAAACAACTTGAAGGCACAACAATTTAAATGGGATAGATTCTTATGGAATTCTTTCTCCAATTTGTTTCTTTATTTAGGACATTTGTTTCTTTCCTCTCAAATCTACCAGGTCCCCTGAGGTGATGCAGAATGGATAAAAGCATTTAAAACATTGAATATTTGCATATATACATAAATGCATAACTAAAAATCCATTAAAAATACTCCAAAACTCCCCTCTAAGATAGCTCTAAAAATCACTTTAAAACCAGAGAATTAAAAACAGTTTAAAAAATGGTCAGCAGCAATGTCTAATTTTGATAACCAAGGAGTAAGCAAATTGGCATAGGCCAATCTGCCAGCTGGAAACTCAGAAGGGATGGAACCAGCCTGACTTTCCTCAATAGGGAATTCAGTCAGGGTGCCACTACAGAGAAATCCCAACCACAGATACTCACCAGCCTGACCTCACAGTGATGGGATATATAACAGGGTTTCCACTGAAGATCTTAGATTTCAGGAAGGCTCATGTGGGAGGAAATGGTCTTTCAGATATCCTGGCCCCAAGCTATTGCATTGCTTTTGAAATGTAACCTCATTATTTCTTTCTTATTCCCAAGTAATAAATTATAGAAAAGCTAGTAATTTCATTTCTTTTCCATTACAGTAACTCATTAGATTCAATTACATCTGGACATGATTGCTGGGAGATTCTGGGAATTTTAGTCCAAAAAATAAGTTTCCCAGCTCTGAAATTATCTGTGTCACCTCCAGGGCATCATTTCTGGCCCCTGTTCTGGGTGCATCAAAGTATTGAGAAGCCACTGTTTACTCTATATGGTCTCTTCCAGCATAGTCTGACATGATCCTGGAACCTCATGTTCTTGGCCCTCCATCTGAGGATCAATGGTGTCCAAGATTTATACTTGCTTTAATGAAATCTGATTATGCACGTCCTGCTGCATCCACAGCAAGCTGGGTCTGCAGCATTTTACACTCCTCAATGGCCATCTCAGGAATATGGGATTACTCCCTAGATTAAATTGGTGGCTTATTTTTGTCATGTTACAATAGTAACGCAGTGCAGTAATTCTGACTGAAGATGAGACTAATGAGATGGCAGTGTAATGACTTTGTAGAGGGAAGGATAGCCTGTGGAAGATGTACTGTCCTTTGAATCCTGATAATAGGGCCCTTTCTGCACCACCCTCCCAACCTGACATGGGGACAGGAGGACAGGACCATGATGACACTTCTGCATGACCTCATCACAGTCCCATCCTTTTCCCATCTCCAGGCAGCGCAATCATGGATTAAATCATTGATAGGTTTTTGCCGTCTATGACCTGTAATCATGCCACCACGGCAGACTTACCTGTCCTACAGAAGCCCAAGAAGCACAATGGCTGTGCCTCCTGCCCCAGCACAGCCTGGGAAAATACCCTGCTGCACTGTGGAAGGAAGAGGTGTGGCCATTGTGCTTCCTTCACTATAGAGCCAGCCAGTGTGAAGAGGAGTGCTCCTGTCACACTCCCCTCCTGGCAAAGCCAATGCCTACCAGAGGACTCTGTGAAAAGGTAGGGTGTGGAAAGGGCCTATGTTTCCAGAGGCAAGAATTTGCTGGATTTAGGAAAAGTAAGTCAATTTATTGAATGAGTCTGTCTTGTTTCATAGCAGTTCTCAAATCCTATTAGGATAATATTTCACCAAATTATTTGGTAAGGATATTTCTAGCATGAGTGACTGGCTACTTGAACAGGAAGATGATCTAACTAGTATTTTCCATAGTGAAGTTTTCTCTAATTTTCAGTGAATGAACTGCCATCTGCATTTTGCTACGTGGTTTCCAGAATCTGTTACATACCGAGATGATTCAGCCAGTAAAAATGGTAGGAAAGCTGGATCAAAGTTTTTGGCTGAGCACTTACCCCAAGTTGTTTCATTCAGACCTGGAAAACTACAAGATGACACAGGAGAGATGTCTCTGTTTATTATTCCCTCATCTAAAGGTTGTGTGTCAATGTGATTCTGGGAAACTTGCAACTTTATTGTATTTTAACTGGAAGATTTAATCTTTCCATAGCAACTTGATCTGGTGTTTTCTCTAAAAAAAACTAACAAACAAACTACAGAAGCTGTCCAATGACTCCACTGTGTAGAGAAATTCTGAGATTATGTAATATTATTAGGAGACTTACTTGACTGGATAGAGCGACAATAACTCTGAAATGTTAGTAGACTAGCTGATTGATTTAATTATTTGCTCATTTTAAAATATAACTCAGGAGCAGATGACACAGTCAATTTCACCATAACATGACTGCCCTCATTTGCTTCTGAACATCAGGTTGGATAAACTCAGATCTCTGTTGACACAGCCAACACTTCCCAGAGTTGAATTCCATGACTTCCAGCCACTGCAGGCATGTGAATTGTTTATAATAATTGGCAGCTGTATCTGTACAGTCCTCAGTGTATTTACTCAAGACATCCTCCGTTCAACCATGTGCTCAGGAGGTACTAGAATCACAGAATCATAGAATCATAGATATGAAGAGTTGGAAGAGACCGCACGGGCCATCCAGTCCAACCCCCTGTCATACAGGAATACCCTCAAAGCACTCCCAACAGATGGCCATCCAACCTCCGCTTAAAAACCTCCAAGGAAGGAGACTCCACTACACTCCGAAGCAGCATATTCCACCATCGGACAGCCCTGACTGTCAGGAAGTTCTTCCTGAGGTTCAGGTGGAATCTCCTTTCCTGCAGCTTGAAGCCATTGCTCCTTGTCCTGGTCTCTGGAGCAGCAGAAAACAACCCCCCTCCCTCCTCTACATGACATCCCTTCAAATATTAAACATAGCTATTATGTCCCCTCTTAACCTTCTCTTCTGCAGACTAAACATACCCAGCTCTCTAAGTCTATCCTCACAGGGCTTGGCTTCCAGGTCCCTCACCATTTTGGTCACCCTCCTCTGGACCTGCTCCAGCTTGACCATGTCCTTCTTGAATTGGGGTGCCCAGAACTGGACACAGGATTCAAGATGAGGTCTAACCAAAGCAGAGTAGAGTGGTACCAGTATCTCCCTCGATCTAGACACCATACTCCTATTGATGCAGCCGAGAATTGCGTTGGCTTTCTTGGCTGCCGCATCACACTGCTGACTCATGTTCAGCTTGTGGTCTATTAAGACTCCTAGATCCCTTTCACACGTACTGCCATCCAGCCACGTGTCCCCCACCCTATATTTCTGTATTCCATTTTTTCTACCCAAGTGTAGGACCTTACACTTCTCTCTGTTGAATTTCATTTTGTTAATCTTGGCCCAGCTCTCCAATCTGTCCAGGTCATTTTGAATTTTGATCCTGTCCTCTGGCGTATTAGCAACCCTTCCCAATTTGGTGTCATCTGCAAATTTGATGAGCATGCCCTCTATTCCTTCATCCAAGTCATTGATGAAAATATTGAACAACACTGGGCCCAGGACAGAACCCTGTGGCACCCAGCTGGTCACTTCTCTCCAGGGTGAAAAGCAGCCATTGGTGAGCACCCTTTGGGAACGGCCAGTCAACCACTTACAGATCCACCTGACAGTAGCTCTATCCAGTCCACGTTTTACTAGCTTTTTTGCAAGAATGTCATGGGGAACTTTGTCAAAGGCCTTACTGAAATCTACAGCTACATCCACAGCATTCCCTTCATCTATCAAGCTAGTAACTCTGTCATAAAAAGAGATAAGATTACTCTGGCATGACTTATTTTTGAGAAATCCATGTTGACTTCTCGTGATTACCGCTTTGCTTTCTAAGTGATTAGAAACTGACTGCTTAATGATCTGCTCCAGGATCTTTCCAGGTACTGACGTCAGGCTGACTGGGCGATAATTATTTGGGTCCTCTTTTCTTCCCTTCTTGAAGATGGGGACAACATTTGCCCTCTTCCAGTCTGCTGGAACTTCTCCTGTCCTCCAAGATTTCTCAAAGATTATAGCAAGCGGTTCCGAAATGACCTCTGCCAGTTCTTTTAATATCCTAGGATGCAATTCATCTGGCCCTGGAGACTTGAATTCATCCTGTGTGGCCAGGTATTCCTGTACCACCTCTCTACCTATTATGTGCCTCATTTCCCCTGCTTCCTCACCTGCTCCCCAACCGCCAGGTTGAGTGCTTGTATCCTTCTGGGAAAAAACTGAGGCAAAGAAGGTGTTCAGTAGTTCTGCCTTTTCTCTTCCCCCTGTTAGTAATTCGCCATCTTCTCTGTGCAGCGACCCTATCGCCTCCTTCTTTTTCCTTTTGCTGTGGACATATTAAAAAAGCCCTTTTTATTGTTTTTAATGTCTCTGGCCAGCCTAAGTTCTTTCTGTGCTTTAGCCTTTCTGACCTTCTCCCTACATTTCCTGGCTACTTGCTTAAATTCTTCTTTGGTGGTTTCCCCCCTCTTCCATTTCCTGTACACGTTTCTCTTAATGCTTAGCTCAGCTGAGAGTTCTTTAGTCAACCATTCTGGTTTCTTCAGATGCCTTCCATTTTTCCTCCTTATTGGCACAGTTTTAGACTTTGCCTTCAGTATCTCCCTTTTAAGGAACTCCCATGCCTCCTGAACTCCTTTCTCTTTCACTATTCTTGACCACGGAATTTCAGCCAGCAGCTCCTTAAGTTTACAGAAATCCGCTTTTTTAAAATCTAAGACGAGTGTCTGGCTACACGTATCTTCTCCTTCCCACTGAATGCCAAATTCCAATAGGGCATGGTCACTCCCCCCTAAAGATCCAACCACTTCTACCTCATTAACAAGGTCATCCCTATTGGTCAGGATCAGATCTAGAATATTTGATCCACTTGTCACTTCTTCCACCTTCTGGACCATGAAATTGTCTGCAAGACAAGCAAGAAACTTGCTGGACCTTGCTGTCTTGGCAGAGTTTGACTGCCAACATATATCCGGGTAATTGAAATCTCCTATTATTACTGTATCTCTCCTTTTTGAATGCACGGTCATTTGGTTGAGGAAGGCGTCATCAAGGTCCTCAGTCTGGGTTGGAGGTCTGTAGTAAACCCCCACCAGAATATCCCTATTGTTTCTCGCTCCCTTAATTCTTACCCAGATGCTCTCGACCTGGCTTTCTGGGTTTAAGTCATGGATCTCTTCACAGGTGAAAACATCCTTGACATACAAGGCTACTCCTCCTCCTTTCTTGTTTGGTCTATTTCTACAAAATAGGCTATACCCCTCTATTCCTACATTCCAGTCCTGAGACTCATCCCATCAGGTCTCAGTGATGCCTATCAAATCGTATTTATTTTGTTGTACTAGGAGTTCAAGTTCATCTTGCTTGTTTCCCATACTCTGCGCGTTAGTGTAGAGACACTTAAATCCCCGGGCCCTTCCTGCAAGTCCTGTACTATAGTTTCTACTCCTCCCACCATTGGATGCGTATACTACTTGGTCAATATCATTTGAGCCTTTTCCCCCTGCACTCGCTGAGTCCCTGCCCTGAATAATATTGTCTCCCTCCCCAGCAGAACTTAGCTTAAAGACCTCTGAATCCTCCGTGCAAGACTGTTTGCAAAAACATTTCTGCCAAGTTTCGTGAGGTGCAGGCCATCCCTTGCCAGAATCCCACGTTCATGGAAATTCAGGCCGTGTTCCAAAAACCCAAACCATTGCCGGCAGCACCATGTGCGGAGCCAGTTGTTGACCTCTGCTATTGCCCTTTCCCTTCATGAGCCATATCCTTGAACAGGGAGGAGAGATGAAATGACCACCTGCGCACCAAGGTCCTTAAGCTTTGTCCCCAGAAGGTTGGATCTTTAGGAGGGGAAGGAACAGAAGGAAAAGAAGGAAAAGAAGGAGATTGTTTTACTAAGAACACCTTCTATCAACTCTGTGGAAGTAGAGAGTTGAGACAACCCATGGCAGGGGACCATCATTTCCTAAAACCAATCACCAGCAGAATGTCGAATTTAAGTTTAAGATTGTTCACCTCTCCAAATCCCACTCTTCTGAATTTCATGTCCTACAGTTTCTATTGAGGGACACTGAGACATAGTGACTGGAATCCTGTGGGTGCCTTATGCATGTGTAAGTTCCCCCGTGAAAGCAGTTGCACATTTTTGTCTGAAGTAGAATGTATGTATTCAGTTCAGAGATGCAGAGGTGGAATTGGGCAAGTGATGCCATTGTACATGAGTGTGAAATGAACACTGGTGTGAAATGAACATTGATATGCATTGCACTATGTACACAGATGTGCACCTGGTTGTCCATTTGGTTCTCCTTTTACTTGTTCAATGTCACCATTCAACACAGTTTAACACAATTATATGTTGTGCAGCACAGTTCATCTTAACTGCACATTTATGCTACACACCCCCAGGGTCTTAGCCAGTGACTGGCCCAAGGTCATCCAATCAGCTTCATGAAAATTTAAACTGAGATTTATCAATCCTAGTCCAACACTCTGACATCATATTGGCTCTTTTATTGACCAAGAAGTCAAATAAGAGGTCAACACTGGCCCAATTTTATTTTTTGTCAAGTTTTATCCCCACCATGACATTTCCATTGTGGTGGGACTGCAAGTCCTGAGAGGCAAGAGGCTATGCTGATGGTAGCAGTGGAGCTATTAGGGTATCCCATGTCATACAGGCTTTTGCTGAAGAGTAAGACTAAATGGGTCAAAAAGCTATTGGGTTGCAGCAGTAGTTGGCGGGGGTGACATAGAGAGGATCTCTCAGAGACAATGACAGCAACATCACAGCTAATGCTTGTTAGTACTGCAGCTGGACTCAAGCAAAAAGGACATTCAGCTACTGACATGCTCAGAGGTGAAAGGAAAGTCCCAAAGTTGCATGACACATATTATAGGAACATGGAATATGAGAAGCATGAATCAAGAAGAACTAGACATTAAAAAACAAGAAACATAATGTATAAACACTGCAGTCTTTGAGGTGAGTGAGCTAAAGTGGACTGGAATGAGACATTTCCAGTCAGATAACTACACTCAGGAAATGAAAATCAAAGAAGAAATGGACTGGCATTAATAGTGAGTAAAAATGTAGCAAAAGCAGTTAAGGGATATAATGCAAAGTCAGACCAAATAATATCAATGAGGCCATTTCCACAAGGGGTATTTGAAACGGTGCAGTCCATCCTCCAGGGAGAACATCTGCACCTGGGAGCGGACTGAGTCCAGACTATTTAATGTAGATCCGCACCTCGGCCCATTCCGGAACGACCCCAAGTGGTCGTCCAGCGTGCTTTTGAAAAACCTGTTTCTTTCGGTTTTTCAAAAGCACGGAACGTGCCACTGAGAGCCTGATCCCTTGTGCAGATTTGCAGGCTCGCACCAATGTGAGCCTGCGATCTGCCCGGGGCAGGCTTTAGGCTGGCGAGCTTCAGCAGTTGGTTGAGACCCTCGACCAACCGGAAGCCACCATTTTTGATGCCGGAGCAGTGCAGAGCAATGAGCACGCACTGCTCCGGAGCAGCCTGGACTGGACCGGGGAGCCATAAGACCCGGTAAGTAGCGGCACAGGGCGATTCCCTCGCCCCGTGCGGAAATGGCCTAAGACTTCGGGGGAAACCATCAGTATAACTCTAATTCAAATTTGTGCTTCAACCTCAAAGGCAGAAAGATTCTGTTCCTGTTTCCAGGAGGAAACTGATCACACACCAAACAGGACATATTGGAACTCATAGCCAATTGGAAGACAAAAGTAAGAAAAAGAGTAGAACCAAAGATTGTAAGAGAATTTGGCCTAGGATCAACAAATGAAGCAGTTGGAGTACTCTGGTTTCTATCAAATTGTATAAATCTTTCACCTTTTAAGAAATGAAGCAGGAGAGCAGCTGACTGAATTTTGTGAAGCCAATAGTTTTTTCATTGCAAATACATTCTTCAGGTAACCAAAGAGGCAACTGTATACATGAACATCACTTGGTGGCCAATATAGAAATCAGATAGACTATATAATTGGAAGCACAAAATAGAGAAGCTCCATTCTCTCTGGAAAAAACAAGACCAGCAGCAGATTATGGCACAGTTCATAATGAAGTGTGGGGATGCTCTACAACATCAGGGAAACACATTACATCACTAAGTACAAACAAAAAGACAATGGAAACAAAGCACTGAAGAATAATATCAAAGAGATAAAAGAATGACAAATTCATTCCCACTCAAACAAAGTGATGCTCAAAAATCTACACCAAAGACTCTTGCCATATATGGAGCAAAAAAGGTCAGGTGTCCAAGCTGGGTTCAAAACCAGAGGAGGCATGAGGGATCATATCGCACACTTACACTGGATAAAGGAGTGCATCAAAGAATTTTAGAAGAAAATCAACCTGTACTTTATAGATTATAGCAAAGCTTTTGGTGTTATAGATCAGTGGTTCTTAAACTTTTCTTTACCTCTGACCCCCTTGAAATATTTTTTTTGCTGCAGACCACCAAGACTTCACTCAAGGTAGCTTCTGGCTGTACATGTGGTAGCAAGAAATGTAATGTGCTTTCTTTCTCTATTCAGTGTCATTCACTTGCATATTCTCACCACGTTCAGAAGTAGCAAGTTCAGAGCACATTTTTTGCTATCAGTTTCATAACTTTTGAATAGTTTGAAGTATTGTAATGGAACTTTATACAGACGATATCTGTTATTGGCAAAAGACTCCTGGTCTTTGAGATCAATGTATGGCCTACCCTCCTTCCTTCCTTCCTTCCTTCCTTCCTTCCTTCCTTCCTTCCTTCCTTCCTATTTTAACCATAAAAGCTCATAACATTTCTTCAAGGCTTTGCAGACCCCCTGTGAGGACATCAGAGCCCCCGAGGGGCCCATGGAGCCCTAGTTAAGAGCCACTAGTGTAGTTCATGCAAAACTGTGGATCACTCTTAGAGAAATGGGTGTACCACAATACTTGATTATCCTAACGTGTAACCTGTATTCAGGACAAGAGGTCACTGTTAGGACAGAATATGGAGAAACAAAACGGTTTTGAATTGGCAAGGGGTCAGTCAAGGCTGACTTTTATGACTCTATTTGTTTAACTTCTATGTTGTATGCAAAACTGGATTACACTCTGAGGAAGGAGGTGTGACAGTGGAAGAAAGGAACATCAATAGTTTAAGATATACAGATGACACCATTCTACTAGTAGAAAGCAGCAAAGTCTTGGTACAACTACTAAAGAAAAATCAATAAAGGAAATGCAAAGGCAAGTTTACAGTTGAACATTGGGCAAACAAAAATAATGACCACAGATAATTTACATAATTTTAAAGTAGACAATGAAGACATAAATGAAGACATTAAGATAGTCAAAGATTTCATATACCTTGATTCAGGCCATTTCTGCACTACACTGTTATAGTGCTATTATTCCACTTTCAACATCCTGTGGAATTCTGGGGTTTGTAGTTTGGGGGGGGGGGCATTTAGAATTCTCAGCCAGAGAGCTCTTTGGCCTCAGTAAACACCAAACCCAAGAATTCCACAGGATGTTGAAAATGGAATAATAGCACTGTAACATTGTCGTGTGAAACTGGCCTCAGTCATTAATCCAAATTCAGCGAAGAAATCAGAAGACAACTAGGACCTAGCAAAGCAGCTGTGAAGGAATTAGACAAGATCCTCAAGTGTGTGTGTGTGTGTGTGTGTGTGTGTGTGTGTGTCAAGGTCAGGATTGTCCATGCCATGGTATTTCCAATTTCATTGTATGGTTGTGAAAGCTGGACTGTGAAGAAATCTGACAGAAAGAGAATCAACTCGTTTGAAATATAGTACTGGAGAGGAGTCCTGCAGATACCCTCGATTGCCAGAAAGACAAATAAATGGGCCCTAGAGCAAATCAAGCCTGAACTCTCCCTGGAAGCGAAGATGACTAAACTGAGACTGTTGTACTTTGGATGTAACATGAAAAGACATCACTCACTAGAAAAGACAATAATGTTTGGCAAGGAAAAGAGGGAGATAGACTCAGTCAAAGGAGCCACAATGTTGAATCTGCAAGACCTGAGCAGGGCTGTGGATGACAGGGGAACTTGGAAGTTTCTCATTCAGAGGGTTGCCATAACTGAAGTCAACTTGATGCCAGTTAACAACAAGTTTTATAACTGATCTCCTCCATGTATTTTATCTCTTTCTCTTTCTCTCCCTCGCTCCCACTCAGGGTTGGTCAGAGTATACTGATATCATAACCAAGAGTTTTATAGTGTATGTTTTTAATTATTGTCCAGTTTTCAGTAAAGGCTGATTCTGTGCCTTTAAAACTCTAGGGAGTGAGGGATCAAATATCTGGTATCTGTTACTGATTAAACATTATGCAGATTAAAATGCTATTTTGATGTTTAGATTATTTTATATAAATACATCTGGGTGATTGTATTGAGATGAATTTGTAGAAATGCCATATCTCTGTTATCATGTCATCAACCTTCTGATATCAGAGTGAGGTTGTTGTTTTGGCACTTTCACTAATAGCCACTCCGCTTAGCTAAAAAGGTCAGATCTTTGAAATGATCTTCACCGTGTACGTAAGTTTTAGGCTATGGAGGGAGTGGATTAACTCTGTTACCATACACAGTGGAGGAAAAATTCTTTGGACCTCCCACAGCCATCTTTGGTCAGCAAGGGCCCACCCGATTCAGTCAACTCCAACCCTGGATCTCAATATAGCCTTACTGTTGTTGTTTTTTTAAAAAACTGTATTGTGGTAACACTCCAAACACATGCTCCTTTCATCAGTTGAAATTGCTGGAGCAGTAGAAGAGCAAAGGGCATGAGTGGATTTGGCATGTTGGCAAAGCCCAGATGGTTTGAGTAGAGTAATGCCTGCTGCATGATCAGAGGCTCAACAGAAGCAACCAAATTACACAGCCACCCCTCCTCCTTCCACGCTGTAGCCTTTGTGGAAGATAACAGAATTATTCTGAGAATTATTCTGAAAAGGATTGAGTGTGTTTTCTCCTGCTGAAGAGGATAGTGTCCAAACCAGTAGATTCAAGAATAATGTTACCAGGCTATAACTCCTACTCCTTGATATAGTTTAATTGGCAAAATACTTAATTGGCATGAAATATAAATTATATCCTGCTATGACTGGGACCTTGCTGGCAAAGAGGAATTGTGTGCACACATGCATTGAAAACTAGGTCAGAACAAGACTCAGGGGACGGCTAGGTCACAGCCTGGGAAACCTTGGACAATGGACTGGCAGATGTCCCTCAAGAACTTGTCCTTCAGCAATAATAGCACCCAAAACAGCTTTAATGGAAAGACTGATAGTCTTCAACCTTCTCCTTTTGTCCATTGAAACTCTCCCTTTTGTCCCCTCACCTGTCCCACCATTAAGGCGCTATCACAAGTCCCATCAGTCCCTTTGCCACCTAATGCTAAGGCCATTAGGTCATTCTGGACCCCACTGTTCAGTCTCTGGACCCCATTGTCTACTCTTCCCTGTTATGCCCTGCCTTGGAAACCGTGGCAGCAAAGAGGAGGATTCTGACTCTGAGGCAGAGACTTCCCCAGAGACTGAAGTGTCCCCAGAAGCTGGTCCAGAGGGAGATAATGCACAACAACAACAAGGGCCTGTGCCAGGGGAACAAACATAGGAAGACATAGCTGATACACCTACCTTGCAGCAAAGACACTGTGAAAGGGAGGGCTTGTGTCGCTCAGCCCGTTTAAGTAGCAAGCAAGCCCTAATGAGGGGATACCTGTGGCAACAGCATCCATAGATAAAAGAGGGCTCCAGCTGGCTTTTCCTCCCAGGGTCAGCAACTGGTCTCTTTGGCCCTGAAACCCTGTGCTGTGCTTTTGGATCTCTGCCTGTTTGGACTATGGTTTGGATTTTCCCCTTTGGATTTGTTTGTTCTAGGCTTCCTTTCTGTTTGGACATTCTTTGACTCTTGCCTCATAAGTAGGAGCTGTGCCCGTTGTGATTTACTGCCTGCTTTGCTGTAGACATGACATTCTCCCTCAGGGCAGATAAAGGGTTCTTAAACCCTAGCTCTGAGCCAGATAACTCATAGTACTTTTGGTGTACTTGCTTTCACTCTGTCACTCCAATTCATGACTTCTAGTCTAAGCCACATTGCTTCTTTGCATTTTTCTGGATTGGTAAGTATCACCCACTTCTCCCTAAACTCTCACTATCCAAACATTTGCTCCCTTTTCCTTCAGTTAGCCTTGTGTGATTATGAGACTGCCTGGATCCTGTGTGTGTGCAATTGTTAATTCCCCCAATAAAACAAACATGCTTAGCTTACTTTTGGATCTCTGGCTGGTTTCTTCCTGCTTTAGTACCTGTATACACAGGTCTAAAAGATCTCATAAGGTTACCCCCCTCTCACAGGTCTCCTCTTGAGCTAATATTCCCTACTGTCTCACAGAGACACTGGCATCGCAGCTGGACCTCTGAGTCACCCATGTTTTGGGTTAACAAGAAGAAAGGACATTTTGATTAAATATTAGGAAGTGAAGGAGAAAGTTAAGAGCTGAAAGGGAGAGCTGTTTGAAAGTGGAATAGGCTGTCTGAGAAAGTGGCAGATTTTCCCCTGCCTGATGTTTTAAGTAGAGCTTAGATGGCTGGTTTAGATCCTACTTATCAAAGATGCGTTAGCTATGGATTCCTGCACTATCAGCGGGTTGGGCTCGATGTTCCTTGGTATTCTTTCCATTTCTATGATTCTGTGAAATGAATTCCACAGAGAAGAGTTTAAAACTCCTGCAGACTGGATAAAGAGCACCAATTTGTGACACTTTCGTGCCTCCAGTGAAATGTAGCGTTAGTTACTCTGGGCTCCTCCAGACTGGCCTAAAGTCTCAGAATTTGGTAGGAGCTGTGGATGCACTTGTTGTCTTTTTCTGGTTTTTTTTTTAAAAATATCCATACAACAGTCTATGGCTACTAAAAAACTATAAAAAATTAAATAGATAATAGATAATAGAAATAATGTACAAGACAGGGAATGTGGATACTGGGGAAGGAGAATATAGATGGAGATGTTGAGTTCATGGAGGGAATGGAAGGAAACCATCACGCCACAATTTAACCACACGTCAGGTGGGAGAAGGTGTAATATGTGGAGCTTGAGTAGCACTAAAATCTGCTATAACCAACAAGGCCAAAACTCCAGTATATTTATGGCACAACTAGATGCAGGAGGGGAAATAGCCATTACAAGATGTTACAAGGTGAGGAACCTCAAAGCAGAATCCCCTGACATTTACTGGAACTATTGGGAAGCATTCCAGAGAAGTCATCACTCACACATATAAAGGCTGCAAATCGTTACTCGTTTGTCCATGAATGAGTTCCTTAGAAAGCAAAAGGGTTTATTTCCCTTTATATAGGATAACACATGGCACACCTTGCAGTTAGTAGTACATTGCATCCTGTCTTCCCAATGAAGCTAGCTGTGAAGACAGTGAATAACCCACATTTAGTACAGGGACTGGCACTGTCGCATTCTCAATTTTCCAACAACCCAGACTTACAAATTACCCTTTTTAAAACCTTCAGGCCTCTAAGATCCAAGACAGGGCACAATTCCTGAGCATGTCTGTAAAGTTATACAAGCTCTTTTCCCTATGAAACCACCAGCTGATTGATTACTAGTCTGAACATACAGCAGATGAATATAGAATATAGAGAATATATTCTAGAATATAGACTATGAATATTTATTCAGGCTCTTAGTGTAGCTGTGCCCTTTCTGACACCTGGGTGTGATTATACTAGATAACCTACATCTGTCAGTGAGCAAAGCCAGTTCAGTATTAGACCTTGCTACAAGAGTGCCTTGAGCCAATGGATATACTCATATATATAATTTTAGAAAATGAACAGCAGATGGCCAACATGGTTTGTACATAAATTTGTACATAAAGTATCTAAATCGTCCCTGAAAACAGGCTTGCCTTTTCAGGATCATCCTGGGCCCTGAGATCTAGGGACATCCCTTGGTCATGTCATTAGGCATTGTTTCTCACAGGTTGCCATTCAAATACAAAGAAATGCCAGAACATATCTCCTGATTGGGAATGAAGACGGAAATCTTAGCTAAAGGGGATGTTCCCAGAACAAGGTGAGATGAGGATATAATTCCTTCTCATTTAATTAGGGAGACATGATAACGAACATTTAATCTTCTAGACAGAAGGTAGATGCACCTTCTGCTTTTAGCCAGAAGGTGGATGCAGAACAGGCTTGGCTTCACAATGACTGGGAAGGAAGGAGGAAGCTAAATAAGCAAATACATGGAGCCCTTGGAGAGTCTTTGAAATCTGCAGCAACAAGTCAATTAAACCTTGGAAATTGTAGGAAGCTGCTACTCTCCTGGCTGAGCTGGAGATTTGCACACAGTCCTTTCCTCTTGTCTGCAGTGGAGCCCTTCAAAGCTGGAGAATTTGCAGCCTTGCTTCACCCCCATCTCAGTCCTGGCACAGCTGATAATTCAAACAAAACAAACTGAATAGCTCCCAGCTCATTACTTACTTCCAGGCAGTAAGCACATGGTCATAAACAATGTGCAACAGGGTTCCAAAGAAAGAGGGTGTCCAAGGTCAGTTGGAGTATTCAGCAAGGTATCTGGCAGGGTAGAAGGTAAGATAAGCTCTGACAACTCCTAGAGGGGAAGGGCATCAGCTATATAGGTCTGAAGCCTAATACAGCTGTGGCTTGATTAATTGTTGCCAGTTATAAATTCTGAGAGAGTGACGCTGGCTTTTTCTTTGCTGTCTGTGCTCTGCAAAGGTGGGGACAGGTAAATGTGTCTGAAGGGGCTGGACTCTCTGCTGGAGCTGGCACTTCCCCTTGTTCTGTTTGTAGCACTGTAGCCTCCTCCAGTTCAGCAGCTCCTGGCATGTCCCCTGTTTCAGCCTCTGGAATGTCCCCTGCTTCTGTGTCAAAATCCATGTTCTGGAAGCAGGGCATGACACTTAGGGCCAGGCCCTGAGATCTGGCAACCCCACCTAAAACTTGTATTTCATTCATCATTGAATCCAATTCTTTGAAAATGCTGCCAGTGAAACCGCAGCTCAGCTGCAGAAAGAACATGGGGCTACTCACTGGATAAAAAAGGCCATTCTGTTCCCGCTGTAAGCATCCACTTCAGGTTACCACATGGTCTGACATCATTATGAGGCCTATTCCTCTCTCTCCCATCTCTTATTTAAATCTTTTTATCCCCTTCTATATCTTGTAGTCTCAGAAGATAAAACAATTCAAGAAAACACAAACAACAACAAAATTAAAGCTGAACCTACAATCCAATACAGTAAAGATCAGAACAGGTGACAGACAGCGGAGACGCAGGGAAATCTAACTTATCATGTCAAGACACAGCTGTGGTGGCTCCAGATTCAGGCAAGATAGCTGCAGTGTGTTCCTTCCCTGAGTTGTGGCATATCCTTGCTGCAGTTACCATTGCCCATTCACTTGCCCACACAGCCCAATTCTTGTGAAAGCCAGAAGAACAAAGCCAGGAGAGTGAAATCTGCTGCTTTCTTCCTGGTTTTGTCAGAGTAAATTTACTTGCCTAAGGTGGGCAAGTGAACCAGCAGTCAAAACAAGAAGGAAGAATTACAAGGCCAAGGGTTAGCAATGGTCCTCCTGCTAGTGTGTGGACCATAACAGGTTCTTTGTGGTGACAGTCACTGCTGTTGACCCAGGGTGTTGGGTAATTAGACATTTTCATGGGTGAGAAGACCATTTGGGGCAGCACATACTTGCTCATTCATCATATGTTGTTTGTTTGTTGCCAAACCCATGTGGGAAAAGCTACATTTCAGATGAGTTTGCTCAAACATTTTGAACCTCCATAAGGTCCATGGTTCAGCCTCTGCTGTTCCTCAAACGGAGAATGCTCTTCAGCATGCAAAAGTATTATTGTTTATCACCAAGGACCCCATTTTGTTGTTATTGTTGCTGCTGCTGTTGTTTTTGCAACACTGGAACAGCAAAACCTTCTAGAAGAACTGTTAAACCATCCTATAGATACAGAGGTTCCATGGGGATGCTTTTATTGGATACAGCCCTTCCTGTGTCAGAACTAACATTTCCATCAACAAGATATAAAAGCCAGTAGATTTGCTGAGTCCAATATAAACATATCACAACTGTTTGGTAAAAATCGCACAACAGCATATGTCCAAGTTGAGAGGGGAGGGAAAAACACATGTCAGACTGAAGAGCAGACAAATGTCAGAAAGAATGACCTAGAAATACAGAGACGGCAAGGAGAATGTTGAGAAGTTCAGCACTGTTTTATAGCCTTCCTGTGAAGTCCGAGGGACACTTTGCATGCTTAAAGCATGTTGTAAAAATCAGACAATTTCAATAGGACAGTATTTATAATAAAATACATTGTTCTCAGGAGGAAGGTTATTTTGCAGCTGGTAAGAGGAGGAGATAGAAACCATGAATAGTGGCTTGTGTTTTCTTTTTTAATCTATAAACACTAATAAAAAATTGAAGACTACTTGCACCAACGCCCAGCAATGTTATGAATCTTATGTCAAGCTCATTTCTGCTCTATAATACATATTAGGTATTCTTATAATCTGTTTTTTTATCCAGAGAGCTGTGTAGCTTGTGTTTAGAACTGCACATTCTAGAATTGTGTAATGAAGGAATCTTTTGTGATGTATCATGCAGATATAAGGTTAAGACTGGATTCCTGCTTCTAATTTTCTGGTCTTTGAGGGCCTAATAAAGAGATTTTTAAAGAGTTGCATCATTCTACATATTTTCAGCATAGAGTAATTCAAATAGAGGAAATAAACCATCAAAGGAAAGGACAAAGGAAGACAAAGATTTGAATAAACTGTAGATGTGGTCATTTAGGATATACGTAAAGATGTAAATTTAGGAATAATCACCAGAGTTTACATATAAATGCAATCCCTCTCAATAATGGGGACAAGTGTGGCCCAGGTAATTTGTGGATTAGCTGCTCAGTCTGTTTTCCAGCAGTTGATGGACAACTTCAAGGCCCCCATTGCTTTCTCTTGTTTTCTTCCTCTTTAAGCCAGCCTTGAAGTAGAGAGGCCTTCAGGTAGATGACAGTTTAAATAAATAACTGCCATCTCACAGCCATTCAAAAAGAAGACTGCCCTCTCTTGGAAAAGAGAACACACAGTCACCTATTTCTGGATCTCGCATAATTAGGGTTGGTTTGGTTTGGGTTTTTTTAACAGTGAAATGTCACAAATCTTTTCTGGATTTTAGTCACAATTTAAAATGAGCTGTCCAAGGTGCTGAACCTATTTTAGGGGTAACATTACAGACCTTGGATAGCTCCTAAAATTCCAATTGAATTCACTGTGTCATGCCCCAGTTCCAGGACCCAGGTACAAACACAGACAGGATCTTCCCAACAGCCACAACACAGAAACAGGAACAGGACAATATTTATGCAGCCCAGCACGGACGAGAAAGGGAGAGCCCTTGAGACTCGGAGCACCTATATAGGGAAGACTCATTTGTCAGGCAAACAGCTGGGGGAGGCTGATGGCCAATAAATACCAGAGATGGGGTAGGGAGAAGTCCATTGCAGACAACTGCCGTTTCTGGTGGAAGCAATGTTTTCTTCTTTTGATCCTTGGCTTCTTTTGATCCTTGATGTTCCTGGAAAGCGTTGACCCTCACTTTATGTTCTGACTACACTGCTGGATACTCCCTTGAACTGACACTCTAAATTTATTGCTGACCTGGGCTGCTGAAACAAGAATGGCAATTGACTGATAAGCTTCTGTAAACCTTGACTGTGGCTACTACTATAGACTCTGTTTAAAGACTGTGAACCGTGGCTGGATTTCTAAGCAGGACACACTGCTCCTGTGACATGGAAGCCAGCTGCTTTCACTGCATTCATCAATTGTCTTATTAATGAAATAAAAGTTCTTTAAAAAGCATCCATCCACCCTGAGACTGGAAAATTTTCCAGAAATAACAGTGGGCACTTGCCAATCAGCACTGTCTATAGTCACAGGTGTCCTTTTTACAGAGCTGCAGAACTGTCCCCATTTCCTCTTAAGCCCTTTTTTAAAAAGAGGAAACACATATTGGATTTGAAGTAACTGAATATATCGAAGGCACTACCAAACAGGGATCACTGCTTTTGCTCAGGTAAAGACAGCCAATGTAGTGTAGTAATTTGAGCATTGGACTACTGCCCTGGAGAGCAGCATTCAAATCCTTATCCTGGAAACCCAAGTCCTGGAAACCTACCAGGTGACCTTGGGCAAGTCATACTCTCTCAACCTCAGAGGAAGGCAAAGGCAAAATATTCTCTGAATAAATCTTGCCAAGAAAACTCTGTGATAGGTTTGCCTTAGGGCCACCATAAGTCAGAAACAACTTGAAGGCACACAACAACAAATTCACATCAAATAAGCAAACCTTAGCAGAATATAGCTGAAACTAAAGGCTGAGTATTGACCAATACATGTATGTGTAATGTTTGACAGCAGAGACAATAAGTTCCTTTCTTTTGCATCCACAATCCATGGCAACCTCAGTTTGTTTTAAGATGTAAACTTGAAGAGGCCCATGCTTAGAAATCTTATGAAGGCAATAAACCCTGCATCCAAACATCCGTCTGAGCTGCCATAGGATCTCCTTTTTACTCATCACAGCTGTGCCAGAAAAACTTTCCAATAGTTTACCTCAGAAAGGAGATAATGTGCAGTTTCAGTGCTCTTGCTCTTCTCTTTCTGGATATTATTTTGTTATGTTCTTTGTTTTGGCACTGGGATTATAACAACAGATCAAGAAGTATAATGCTCATTTAAATGGGGCAAATTCAGTGATACTGTATCAAAGATGAAATCCTGCTGGCAGCATAAAAGTCAACATTTTCTGAAATTGCAAAAGAAATCAGCCAAAAACAGTTTCAAACTCAGCCTTAAGAACAAGACCCAAACACATATGCCATGTCCAAGGCATACACAATATGTAAGGGACATGTAAGGAAGTGCATTAGACACTAGTTGCAAATGTCTATTTCAGTGTTGGAAAACATTTTCAGATCTAGATGCCTACCGATGCAGGCTCAAAGCATACCAAGAAGGTTAAAACACTTCCCACCCCCAACATGACTGTTAAGTATAGAAACTAAAACTACCAAGTGCCTCTCCTCTGTCACGTCCACATCCCATCTGCAAAATGGAAACAATCAAAATGACCTCCTTCAGTGTTAGGGTTGTTGTAAGGAGTGCCATTGAATTCAATGAGGCTTACTCCTGGGTAAGTGAAGACAGGATGGATTGCAATTTAGCAAACAAAATGACTCTGAAAAATGGTTCTCAATCTACTGAAATGAACAGAAATGGAACAATGCTTCGTGTGCATATCAGAACAAGGATTGTCCAGTATAGAAATTAAGTCACTACAATTTTAAATTTCTTAAGGTGTTGAAAATATCACAATTGTGACTTTACTCATTGTGATTTCACTGATTGCAGGTTTGTTTCTTACAAGTCAACTGAACAAAATAGTGATAGCATATTATGCCTTTCATCACATCTTTTACAAAAGGCTAGAGGCTAGAGACTTTGCAGTTTAGCTAGTTAATGGTTCAAATGGCAGGAGCACTACAGAAGGTTGCCAAACACTCATTAAAATGAAAGGGCCCGTGGACAGCACATAACAAGGGGCCACACAAATCTTAAGCCATCCTTGTATAGGTAATGGATGATTTCTTCTCCTGTGTTCTCCACTTGTTCTCCTCACCAGCCTCCTAACCTCCTTCAACTTTCCTTTAACACCCATGAGGAAAGTGCAGAAAAGTGCTTGTGGCCCAATAGTTCCCACTGCCAGCTTATTCACCCTTCTGTACAAGGAGGTTAGGTGACAGAACCATTTACTAGTGCTTAACTTTCAATACTATGAAAATTACTCATACTTGAGAAAAGACCATTGATCTGTCTGACCGATTCTGATTGTCAGCAACAATTAATTGATCTGTCTGCTAATCTACTCTGAGTGTCTGCCACTTCCCACATGTTACAGAAAGGTCTTTCCCATTTCTGCTGCTGACGGATCTTTAAATGGAGAAGCCAGGGGACAAAGCTGTGACCTTTACCATGCAAGGCATGTGAGCTGAACGTCTCCTGGAACACTTCCTATTGGCTACTCCTTGAAAAACAATTTTGTGAGGCAGTGCTAATCCATTGTCTCACATTTACCGATGCTTCCCATCCCAGATCCCTGTGTTTTCACAGCTGGCAGCTGTCACTGCCAGCCAACCTTTGTGGCTAATGCTAGTTAGTGTATTCCCAACAGCATGCAATTTTTAATATTTTTTTTCAGTATTTTCCTAAAGATTCTTGAAATAAACTTCACATTTTGTTTTGCATTTTTCCAGATGGCAACTGTACTGCATAAAGAAGAATCTGGTAGTCAAAGATTCATAATGACACCATCAATACAGCACTCATACAACAGTAAATTCAGTAGCAAAACTTGATTTTATTTTCCTTACTTGTCAATAGACTTAATAGTGGCAATTATTTGGCACAAATTGTGGATATGCAGATAAGTTTCATAACTGTTTTTATACATTGGGTCCCAGAAATCTTCAGTCAAATGGTTATTCCTTCATGATTGTTGGTTGGTCACATTTCTACTGACATTGTCCTCAGTGTTTAGTCCTACCATGTATTTTATAGCTCTATATAGTTTATATGACAGCGAGTGTGGAGTAGTGCTTTGAGTATTAAATCTGCAACTCCAGAGACCAGAGTTCAAATCCCCACTATCATGGAAACCCACTATGTGACCTTGGGCAAGTCATACCCTCTCAGCCTCAGAGGAGGGTAAAGGCAAATCTAAACAAATCTTGACAAAAACCCAATGATAGAGGTTGACTTGAAGGGACAGAATAACAACAAATATACTTTATAGCACTATATAGTTATAATTTGTCTCATTTATCCTTATAATAATCCTATAGGGAAAGCCTTTTGTTACCCTGTTTTCTGGGGGTCCCGGGAGGGACACCAAATTGCTATCAAAATTATACAAGTTGGGGAAATTAGTTCAGAGCACAAGTTGGCAAAACGAGAGGCAGGGTAACTTAGCGGAATTTTGTAACCCAGTGTCTATGGGGTCAGGCTGAGTCAAGAAGCAGACCGGTTGGAAAATAATGAATGATCTTTATTAAATACAGGCACACAACGTAAGCAACACAAGCACACAGATAACTAAGAAAAATAAAGGTGTGAGTAAGACAGCAGGATTTTCAGAGGGATAGTTGGTTCGGGTGATACGAAACCTGTCCTGAAGTCTGGAAGAAAATGGAGAGCGAAGCTGGGGTTCGATGTATCTCAGCACGTGGAGCTGAGGGGAAGCTCGTCAAGCGATGCGGCAGCAAGGCGGTCTGGAACTTGGGAGCGACCCAAGGAAGCGCTCAAAATCAGGGGTTTTTATAAGGAGAATTGTGACTGCAGGCTAGGTCAGACTTTGGGAAAACAATAGATTTGGAGCTGGAGACAAAGCCTCCGAAAGGTCAGAATTTGAATGATTGAATTATAGCCGAATTTATCAATAGAGTAGCCGGTATGCAAACGCGGAGTTCTTGAGCGTTGTATAGCTCGATCATCAAGCTGCCAGCGCGAGGTAGAAGATCTTTTGAGAGTTGCTTGCATACCTAATGGAGGTACTTGCCTTGAGGTCTCCTAAAGCGGCGAGTCGGCTGTTTCTGGCCTGCCTGTATTGTTTAGGAATATTACGGCGATTATAGGCCGAGCCTGTATGCGTGCTTGTCCGGGGGCCTCGGAAGCACATGGAAGGGAGATGTGAACCCGAATTATCAATATCAAAAGATATCTTTTATATCCCCAAAGCTTGGGCTAGCGGGCTAGCCAGGGCAGTAACACTTTACTATAGGGCTGCAGAACATGTGGCTTTTCAGATCTTTTTTGGGCTGTAACTCCCATTAGCCCTAACCAAGACAAAAGTAGGGAATGACAGGAGTGATTGTCCAGCAACTTTTGGAGAGCCACCTACTCTGTAACCTTGCTTTATAATTTGATCTCAGGATTGAATTATAGCTGCCACCAAATAAGGATCAGGATACTGTTGTCTATCTGTGTTCATGCACATGTGTACACATGTGTGACAGAAGTGATTGTGGTATTTCAGACCACACTAAAAGCATGGTGGCCCTGGCTCAGAAGAAGAGGTTGAGCTCACCAAACCAGAGACTATTGGACCAGAAAAGCATCCTCTTGAGTCTCAGGAGCCAAATGCCTCCCTGTACCACCAAGCCTGCCCAGCAAGTGTTGTTGTTGTGTGCCTTCAAGTTGTTTCTGATTTATGGTGACCCTAAGGTGAACCTATCATGGGGTATTCTGGGACTGAGAGTGTGTGAGGCACCCAAGGTCACCAGTAAGTTTTCATGGGGAATCAAACTCTAGTCTCCAGTGTTGTAGTCCAACATTCAAACCACTATACAACACTGTCTCTCTTCCCCAGCAATACATAGAGTGTAACAGGCTTCTATCTCCAAGTGCAGTATATGATTCTTTGAGAATTTCCAGTCCTTTAACAAGGGGATGGAACTTCGGAGGGACGGATTGGATAAAGAAGTTCATAAGGCCTTGGTCCATCCCCCATTTGCTACCTCATCAAATTGGTCACTTGGAGCTATCCACAGTGTCGTATTAGATTATCAAATGTTGACTAATTATAAGAAGTGATGAAAGAACAAATCTCTGCATCATGTCCCATTTATAAAAGGCACATTTTGTATCAGGCAGCTAAGAGTATGTTATTTCTCATGGGCTTTGCTCTTTAAAACAAAGGATGGCTGTGCCAGCATTTAAGACTAGTTTTTAAATTATTTTTTAAAGAAATTGTTTAGCTTGTTTTTAAAATGTGCTTTTGTCTGTTTTATATGTTTAAATCATGTTTTTGTCAATTGTACATTGATTTGTGGGCCCTGGTAGATTGAGAGGTGATAATATGATGCTAATAAATAATACATTAAAATAAAGTGTAACTAGTTCAGTAACTTGTTCTGCAATCTGGATAGCTGGTTTTAGACACCACAAACAATATGCCTCTATCTGGAGGTAAGTACCTGCTCATTAAACGACATCACGAGACCTGCTTCTTTACAGTTCCTTGCAAAAGTATTCACCCTCCCTTCGACTTTTCCACACTTTGCTGTGTTGCAGCCTGGAAATGAAATCGATTTAACTGGCATTGTTGCCACTTGACATACACAAGATACTCAACCTGTGAAGGTGCCAGTCTGTTTTTATTTATTTCATGTTTGTGCCAGTATAAAAATACTAGCTCCTTCACTTCAGGAGAATATGCCTTGCTTCTCTACCAGCGTTATGCCACAGTTCAAGCTATCTTCCTCCAGAGAATCTATTGACAAGAGATCTGAAGGCAGGTGTTAATTAGTTGTTCATGAAATTTAGTTTCCACCTCCACCTTCATAAGTATTTCTACCTTCATAGTGGTTCTAGGCAACTGCTTCTATCGAAGTGCTGCCCTTGGAGGTTTGAGGATATTCTGTCTCATGCTTCTCTTCCAGAGAGTCCACAGTTCAGTTGTAGCCACCCCCTGGCTTCCACCTATGTCACTGTAGTGCAAATGAGTAGCACACTCAGGGGATGTAGGTAGCAAAGGGAGATACACTTAGACAGCCCACAGTTCCCTTGGTAAGAAAATAAAAAGGTAGGCAGTCATATAGGTAAGAAAATACAAATGGTAGTTAATAGGAGTTATTAGGGGATTATTAGGAGTTGGCCTCCATTTTCCTGGGGTTCTTTATCCCATCAAAAGCAAGTGTAGATGCCCCCAAAGAGACAAACGCATGGTTTCCTTTCAGCTATGGTTTGCTGTTGAAGTTCCTTCCATGCTGAGCAACAGTTTCAAGACAGAATGGGGTAAAGGATTCTTTTCCCTGGAGGCTGGTCTCTTTAGACTTCTCCAACTGGAGGGTCTTCAGCAGTGTTTGCCTTGACTCCTATGTGTTTCTTCTTTCTACCATTTTCCTTGCCTGCTCTTCTGGTCTTCTGATCTGCCTGGGATTTCCACTCTCTGTTCTTCTCTGCCACCTCCCTCCAGCTCCCCTGCAATCTCTATGTATCTTTTTTTCTCCCATCTCACCTTCTACAGCTTGCGCCTCACTGTGCCCTGCCTTTTCTTTCACCACTGGCTAGAGTTGCAGCAAGTCTTCTTATGTGAGTGAGTACAAACTAGTGAGTACAAACTACTCTCTTATGACAGCCTGTTCACATTCAGTGCTTCATGCTAACCTGACTTGGAACTAACAGTGTTGAGATGGAAATGGCCTCCAAACGTAAGTCCTAGTAGTTCTCCAGTGTATGCAAGGAATGTAATCTAAATTTGTCATGAATTGCATTTTTTTCAGGCACTTGCAATGTTACCAGATGTGTTGAATATAATCTGGAGAAACAGACCTCAGACAAAAAAGCAGGATCCCCCCTTTGAAGCTTAGTGATTCCTTACATAGAATTTGTCTACCTCAGTGACCTGGGGTGCTATGGCTGTTAGGCCTACATTGATCTTCTGAAATAAGGAGGCTGTTGTTTGTCCCAAGCTCTATGCCTGAAGAAAAGATGGACAGAATTAAAGTGAAAATAAATAACCTTCAGGTTCCATTTTGTGCCCAGACCAAGAATAAATAAAAATAGAGAAGGGTGAACTGACAGTAACTAAACATCAGCTGAAGAGCAATTACTGTTGGGGAAATGAGAACACAACACTGATAATTATATTATGTATACACCCTGTCTTGCTTTAACCAACTGTATAATTAACTAATTAAAATAAATACTTGAGTATCTCACTGCAGGCAATTTTTTGACAGTGTTTGATGAAGACAACCATCTACCTTGTCAAAAAAACAAAAAGGCAGCACATTTATTATCATCCAACTTAAGTGTGCTGCTGGGACAAGAGATGGACTCACATTGCTGCCAGCCACTCCTCTTTGGGAGGCAACTTGGATTAAAAGATAAACACTCACAGTTTACCTTTATGAGTAATGTATCAGAAACTTCCACTAATAATACACTTAGTGCTTTCTCTCCAACAGCACAATGTTAAAGCATCTGAATAGAATTTCTGATTTGCAAACTGAATAGATTCCCAAGGGTTGTAGGCACAGGATTATGAAAAGGATCTCTGGTGCTTGTGGAATCCAAAAGCTTAGCGATTTCAGGGTGGGTTTTTTTATCAGTATTATTTCACCAAAAAAGGCAAGGTAGCCTTGTGAAGTGCCTCTTGTTTCAGTGACAGCACCAACAGCTCCAAACAAGCTTCACATAGTTTGGCTTGTAACCACAAGACTTAATGAAGTATTTTTTAAATCCTTGCAATAAAATTACTTTTCAGAAATGTCAGAACACCTGCAAACTAGCATTGTATATTTTATTCATTCATACATATATATATATACAGAGAGAGAGAGGGGGAGAGAGAGAGAGATACTTAAAAGGAACTAAATAAACCCAACAAGCAAGCATTGTATAATGGAGGGAGGCGGGGCTTGATCCTGCTTCTTTCTACCCTCCAATAATGCATTTTCACAGAACAAACATATCCCTAAGACCTGACAGACTTCATATTTAATTATCTCTATCAGATATTTATCTAACAATTAGACTAAAAAATGATTTGGGTTCCACAGCCTCCGAGTGCTACTTGCCAGTTATGGAGTGTTGCTGAAGTAAGACTGCTGGCCTCAAAATTATTTTAGTTTCACAATAATAGTTTGTCACTGGTCTGTGCACTGCTGTAGACTTTTGCTTCTACATTGTGTTTTGCTTTTAAAAAATGGATATATGAGGTAGTATGTTACAGTTGTTCAATGTAGGAATTTGCCATCAAAAAAGGGGGAGGCAAAGTGCAGCCCATGGGCCTTATGTGACCCCAGGGCCATTTTTTGTGGCCTCTGAGGCTCTCTAGGGGTTGAAAAAACAGGAAGTGATTTCTTGTGACTTCCTCTTGTTGTTTCTCCTGAGCCTAAAAGGATCTTCTCAGTGGCACCCCCAGATTGTTATCCCAAAACATGGGTGACTCAGCGGTCCACCTGTGATGCCAATACCTCCATGTGACAATGGGGAATTAATTGGCTCAATTAGGAAGCTTGTGAGTGGGGGGTAACCTAATGAGATATTCCACCAGTGTTTACAGGGTCCTAGCAGGAAAGAATCAGTCAGAGATTCCAAATAAGCTCAAATGTGTTTTATTGAAAGTTCAGTCATGCATGCAAAAGATCCAAATATCACACACTTGCATAGGAGCTAACCAAAGGATAAAGGAAGGAAAATTGTTGATAGAGGAGTTTTAGGGAATGCGCAATAATTACCGATCTGGAGAGTGGCAAAGAAAGCAGGGATGCAGCTTAGACTTGTGCTCAAGGACAGCACTAGTTCAGAAATCAGAGTGACAGTGTGGCATTCAGCAAGTAAGATATTGCATCAAACTGCTCAAAATGATGGATTTTTATACCCAAAATCTGCCTAGAGTACATGGGTGTGAATGGCTCTCTGGCCAAGCAAACAATGGAGTTTGCTACAGGGACAGTGGGGTCTGGATGGAGTTAATGGTCTTAGTGTTATGTGACACACAGTTAATGGCTGTTGTAATAGCTCTGACATGGTGGACAGGTAAGGAACAATGCAGGGAAGTGTCCAGGTGCTAGGAAGAATGGCTGAAACAATCAGTGGTTTTGGGGACTTCCCATTGCTATTGTGTGGTATCAGAGATGTTCAGCTTCAGCTTAAGCCTATTATCTCTGGAATTACTGGTGATTAGCCTGACAGTGTTTTTGGATATACCTAGAAGGGATCTTCTGACCTACTTTGCAGCACACGTGTTCAGTAAGTAATTTTCCTCTGTCCAGCCTGACCTTCCAGTTACTTCAGAGTCCATTTTATATTACTGCCAATTAATATATTTTGCCAATCAAATAATATTTCACCAATTAAACCATATAAGATCAGGGGGGCAGTAAGAAGATTCTGGAACTCCTTTCCCAGAAAGGTTAGACTGGCACCCTCCCAACTCTCTTTCCACACACAGGTGAAGACCTTTTTGTTTCAACAGACGTTTGAGAACTGATTGTACAAACCTTGTCCTCCCTATGCAATGGGTGGATTTTCCATTTGTTATTTTTGTTGTGCTGCTCTTTTTAATGGTTTAATGGTTTTTAACTTGTTTTAATTTTTTGATAGTTTAATCACTTTTTAACTTTGTATTTTGTGAATTTTTATGTGCGTTTTTTTTAATCTGCTGTAAGCTGTCTTGAGTTTAAAAAATAAGAAAGAGAAAAAGGTGGGACATTAAACAACAGCATGGCCGAATGCAGGGTAAGACATGACAGAAAGGCCCACATGTCCCCTCAAATGTGTTTGGGGGCATTTGAGATGAAAAAACCAACAACTAATGAACAATTTTATAGTTACTATTACATGCCTTGAAATTACAAATAAGAGGCCCTTTTGATGGGACAATGGCTTTATCTATGTACAAGTTTATATATTTCTAGGACAGGGAGGTAACTAAGGAGATGAGGGGACCTCTTTCGCTCTTCCTGGAGATCTTTGAGGGTCACATTCTTAGCTCAACCCTGCAAAAAAAAATTTGTCAGCCAGAGAGCCCCTCCTTAACCTGCAAACCCCAGGATTCCATAAGATGTTGAAAGCAGAATAATACCACTATAACAGTTTAGTGAGGAAATGGCCTAAGTTCCACTTTGTTGTAGAAACCCACTAGATGAACTTGTGCAAGTTACACTCTCTCAGCCTATGAGGAAGGCATAGAAATCTTCTCTGAATTAATATTGTCAAGAAAACCTTGTGAGAGAGTTACCATAACTCAGTGTCAATTTAAAAGAACATAACAGCAACAAAGAAAAGAAAACAAGACCCAACAATGTGGAGAATACATGTTCTGCAAATTAACAAGAAAAAGAGGACGTTAAAAAAAATAGTGGATAGTAAAGAAAAAAATTATGAGAATGTTGCTTCCTCATTTCCTGCAAAATATGTTCAACTGTTTTCTTCTAATACCTGTGAAGAATATGCCTTTATTCTAATCCTGTATGTAAAAAAAAATCATCACCTTCATAATATTGAAATATAAAGTTTGGGCTGCTATCCCTGCAACATAGTCTATGATCTTCCAATCTCCTTCTAAATTAGTGGGTGAAGGTTGTTACATCTCCTTCCATTCAACCCTCCTTTAAGCCTATCATAGCAATAGCAGTTATATTTCTATACCACTTATCAGTGCAAAGCACTCCCCAAGCAGTTTACAATGTGTTTAGCGAATTGCCCCCAATAAGTTGGGTACTCATTTTACCACCCTTGGGGGGGGATGGAAGGCTGAGTCAACCTGGAGTCCTGCAGGATCAAACTCACAATGTTGTGGCTGCAGTACTGGCATTTAACCACTGCACCACCAGGGTTCTTTCTTCATACCTCCTCTAAAGTTGGGAGCAGGTACAGATTTCCAAGTGTAAGCAGGTAAGAAGGAATGACAGGACTGTGGATCACGTGTTCAGAAAGAGCCTCGACAAGCTTCTCTACTGCTTTAACAGGAAACTGAAAGAGTTTTCCTCCCACTGTCGAGGGTATGAGGTGGTAACTTATGTTAACACAAAGTAGTTAACCTGCACAAATATAATCCACACAAACAATGCAATGCACAAAAAAACTCCAGCTCTCTGGTGTCCACTTTAGCCCTGTGTACAGTACTAGGCCTGCTTCTCTGGGAAAGTGTTGCAATAAACTGAAAGGGTGTTGAGTGAAGGATGAAGTGTCAGACAGAAAGCTTTAACATTAAACAAAGTAACAAAAGGCAGGAAATGAAAATCCCATGTCCCAGAATCCTCTCTTTATATCATTTCTTTTATCCATCTACTTAGAAAAAAACTATTAAGAAAGCTAGCTGGGATATGTTGGTAAAAGTTGGGCATTTTTAATCTACACAAGGCACTTCAGACAAAACACCTGTAGAAGTCACACTTTCTTTGCCCAGTTTTATTTACTGAATCAGCTATATAGACTTAAAAGGTGGCAGAAGTGTTATAATGTATCCTCAGAAGTCTTAAAAGAATTTATTAGCTGTATTCCAACTTCATAATGACCAACCCAGGATCTAACACCTTGTTAATATAAAAACATTATGAAGAATTTGAAATGCAGAAGCTGTGAAAAGAAGAGAAGGGAAGGTTAAAACCTTTGCTATTTAAAGCCACTCCAAATCTCCACCTTTCCCCCACATGTGATTTCCCCTCTCCTGGGATTCAAAAGGAGTATTTACATTCACAGCGGGAGGCAATTTAAGAATAAATTGCTGTAGAGAAACTACAGAAACAGAAACTAATATCTCCTTCCTTTGCTGTTTCTTCTCTAAATTTCCACTCACTGCTATTGCCTTTCTTTTCATTTAAAATGGTGTCAGGGCTATCCTCAGCCCCTAGCCCTTCCACTTGTTTATAGATTCACCAATGCATTGATCAGTATAAAACCAACATCAGAAGATGTCTTTCGGTTTCCTGAAAAGCTCTGCTTTTCCTTTTCTTTGTAAGCAGATTTCTAGTCCTTATGATTAACAGAAGGAGAAAAACACTGCAGTTGTATTTGTAAAGGGTTAAGAATAATTATGGACAATAATGTCAATGATGTTTAAAAGATACAAAACTTTTCTCTTGGAACTTGAAAGTCATGATTTAACATTTGGGTGGCATGGTAAATAAATATCCATATACCCAGCAAAAACATTTCTGGTGACATTACAAAATCTACCTTTAAAATTTTTTGAATTAATACGTACATCTTAGACCAGTAACTTTATGCCTTTTTACAACTACACCATATATGGAAAAAGAAAACTTCCTTTTCTTGCTGTGCCCAAAAATGACCTGAAATATTCTTGGACATTTTTGACAACTTATTTGTGATTAGACACCAGTAATATATCATCTTATACATTTTTTTTTTTAGATTACTGCACTAAGTAACTTTTATGTTACATTTCCCCCTATTTGGTTATGGTGCCCAAAATGTTGGGCCCACTTTATTATATATACCTTCATAGGTTCATCCTCTGTCTCTAGTTTTAAAAGACATTTGTGTACTTTTTAAATTCATCATCTTGATACAGCTCTAGCTAGAACTCATTGTCTCCAAACTCTATAACAATTCTCCTTTATCGTAGTTAAATTTGTCTTTAAGCTGCGTATAAGTAAACCAATTAAGATCTTCACCTTCTTTAAGAAACATTTCACCTGAATTAAACTCCCAATTCTTATTCAAAATACAAGAGATCGCATGGATAGTAAATATGGACTACTTCTTGATTATGTGATAACAGCTGCAAGAATATTGTTTGCTCAGATCTCGAAATAGACTGAAGCACCAGTGATGGAAGAATGGATTGTTAAGGCTGCTGAGTTATCCCAAATGGCCAAACTAATATGGGTCTTAAAGGATAAGCCAAATAAAGATTTCTTGAAAGACTGGAAACCATTTATGGACTTTCTGAGCAATAAGAAATCTAACAATACAACAGAATGTGGATATGGTTACTAGTAATTCTATTAAGTTTGTTGCATTGGATCTGACTAACATTTTTTTCTTTTCTTTTTCACTACAGTTTGGTTTGTGGGGCAGGTCAGAACCCTAGTATGGTTTAGTAATGTAGTGTTTAGTCAGTAAGTCAATGTTTTAATGAACTAGTGTTCAGTGTTTTTAGTTTAGTGTTTTAATATTGTGTTTTAATTTTACATTTTGTTAAAAATGTCAGTTTGTGTTTAAATTATTGCATGTTGAAATTAAAAATACATATAAAAATAAAAAACAAGACTTTTCTAATCTGCTTATCTCACTGAGTATCCACAGTTACTCTTAGCTTTTATTTCCAGTATCCCACTGTAGAGAAAGTTCTTATTACCCTTCACCACACCTTCACTTTCTTTTATCATGTAAAACTATCCCAGTTATTACAATATATCCCAGAACGTATAATTTTGTAGAATTCCCAGAAAGATTTCTACCTGAAAGCTAAGTTTATTTCACACTTTTGCTCATATTCTTCCCTTCTTCCCTTCTTTCATATCTGTATTCTCCTTTGCTATTTAGAAATTATTCAATGAGGCTACACTGCAAAGAAAATAACAAGTAGTTGACAACAACTCTGGTAAATAAATAAACTACACATAGAAGATGTCAATACCAGTAGTACTGAAAAATTAGTAAGTTTGAAAGTCCTTCTACAAAATAAAATATCCTTCCCCACTGTGTCTTGGAATGAGGCCCTTTAAAGCGTTACACATTTTTTCTTTGTGTCTGAAACTGCAATTAACAGGAATACTGGTATGTAAAAACACTGCCTGGAAACCTTTTATTCATAAACAATAAAATGAAGTTTAACATTCTGACAAAACTATATCTATTTGCTCTTGGACACAAGCTATGGATTTGCAGTCTGCTATGCTCAAAAATGTTCTTCCACACTCTCAGACTGAAATAATTCTTTTTCACATACAACTAGTATATAAATAACGTGACCTCTACTGCTCTCCATAAGCCAAAACTTTCTGCTGAATTGGAAAATTCATTTGATGTGGCCTAGAAGTTATGTTTTGGGGGTTTTATCTGTGTTACTCCTGCCAAAGTGAGGATTATCTGTTTTCACGTCCATTTACCATGTTGGGGTTATGACAGCACAGACAGCAATCTGGATTTCATTGGCTGGGAAAGCTACCCTTATAAACCCGACTTGATACATCTGTCCTTTTGGCAGCCTGCACTTGTGCCCATGTACTCTATTGGCTTTCTGCCTGTGCAGTGGTGGATCTGCTTCTGTGGTGACAGCTCAGAGGAATGTTTGCTTTCCTCTCTTCTCCTGCAAAAACAAACTTACCCAAAGAAGTGAAGAGAGCAGGATGTGTTTATGAGAATTTCTGGATGACAGCCATAGGAGAAAGGAGACTTATTCTAAGAAATCTCAAAATAAAAGAAAAAAAGACAACATCATGGTATCTATCTGTCTAGGTATTAATCCAGGACACTTACTATCCTGGTAACTCTATCTGCAACAAGCATTGTTCTACCTGGATGACTGACTGCTAACTGAATTAAACTCTGCCTTCCAGATACGAAACTTAAGACAGTGGTTTGTACATACTGGGGACAACAGTACTAGTGCACAGAGGCTGCTTCTTATTTTGGAACTCCCATATCACATGCCCGGAGCCTCCACGATCACAGTGATGCATTAAAGCTCTGCCTGAGGCAGTCCAAGATATTTTTCTGTCGAAGATGAATCATATAGTTTGAAGGGGCCCTATAGACCATCAAATCTAACCTCCTGCTCAATGCAGGATTTCCAGCTGGTGTCCAGACACTATTTGAAGATGTCCAGAGAAAGAGACCTCACTCCTCTAGGTGACTGGTTCCATTACCAAACTGCCCTCACTGGTAAGATCTTTCTAATGTTCAATCAAAATCTACTGTCCTGTAACTTAAACCTATTAGACCTGATCCTACACATAGCTACAGTGCATTGACTGTCTCTTCCAAAAGAGCCACTAGTTTGCATTTGCTGCAAATGTAGTCGTGAGGTTTTCTGGCAAGAAGACAAATATTACATACATATTGCAACAGACAATGACAGATCCATCTGCCTCCATCCCTGCAGTTTTTTTTTACCACTTTCAGACTGTATTAATTCTTACTGATATGATGACATGCAGACTGAGCTCCAAGGACTGAGGCAGCAATTATGTATCACTAGTGGCTGCTATCTTCTCCCCCAAGCAAGTCAGTTACTCAATATAAGCCCTGCTCCCTTAGATCATGTGCATGGAGAGCACATGATCAAGAACAAACAAAGCTCCTACACAAGCCTGAAGAAAAAAATCAAAAATTAAGGATGATAACCCAAAACACAGCTCATCTTCTGTCCTATCCTTAGAAAATGAGCTCCAAAGACTGAGGCAGCAGTCATATTGAGCTAGGACTGAAGGACTAAAGATGGCACTGGAATCTTTTTTCAGTACTGGTGATGGCACAGCATCTTCCCAAAGATATCAGGTTAGCTTAAGCCAACTTAGGGTATGTGGAAGTTGGCATATGTCAATGTCAAGCCGGTAGCTAAGCAGACGCAGAGGCAGGAGCTGAGTTTTATGGCTTTAGTCGTAAATAAAGCAAAGTGGTTACATCACCAAATGAAAGTATACACAAGTGACAAAGTCCCAGGAGCAGCAGACTCAGGCAGCAAGGTCTGACTGGGGCAGAGAGCCCACGAGACGGGACGCAGGTTCGTGGTAGGTAAACGGTTGTTGCCCCGTGCCCAACCCCAACAGCGTCTGCCTCAAATACTCTGTGTTAGCCCAGCTGAGGCCGGTCAACTGTCCGTTGGCCCCGCTCACAGCTGGAGCCTCTCAGAAGTTCAGAGCTGCTTCATCAAGCGCTTCTCCCGCAGTCGCTGAGACCTCCGGATCGCCCCCGTCTCCAGTCGCCGCTGGAGGAATGTGGGGGGAGGGTCGGCTGCAAACTCTGGACTGGAGTCAGAAACCCCGGCCTCTGCCTCTGGAACACCAACGTCTGCTGCAAGCTCTGGACTGGAGTCAGAAACCCCGGCCTCTGCCTCTGGAGCACAAATGTCTGCTGCAGATGCTCTCCCGGGCTCCGTGCCAGGGACAGCTGTGGAGTCGCAGGCAGACCCCTCCCTAGATTCTGACGGAGACCCCCCTCCAGATGGTCCTTCCCAGGGACCCACCCCAGGCTCGGAGTCCTCGTCCAAATCGAGAGCGAGATCAGCCTGGCTCATGACAGCATAGCCCACATAGATCTGCCCTCCAGTACTTCACCACAGCTTCCTATCCTCTAGCTCCTACAACTTAAGTGTAAAACTATACAAAAAGCTTAACATATGTTCAGGTAGGGTGCTTCCTGAAGCACTGAAAGATATGTTTGCCCTGGCACATGCTTTTCCTCACCAACATTTAGTGTTCCCTTTTTGTAATTAGTCACCTTTGCAGTGACTAATGCATTTGATGATAGAAGCAAATCTAAACCTACAAGTATACACACCAAGTTCAAAGATACACAAATAATTTGGACATACTTCCATCAAAAAAGATACCACCGGTTATAGTTATACAAACTCTAGTGGGAAAGGAGTCAATACAGTGAGATATGGCAAGTTCCAGAACTACTGATCAGTGATAAATAAATTTGCTTTTTCTACATGCATTTGAGATCCATTTGATGATAGGAGCAAATCTAAATGTGCAAGCATGAAAACCAATTTCAAAAATACACAAATAATTTGGACATACTTCCAACAAAAAAGATACCACCCGTTACAGTTATACAAATTCCAGTGGGAAAGGAATCTGTACAGTGAGATCTGACAAGTTCCAGAAATCCAGTAATAAATGGATTTGCATTTGTTAAACGCATTTGAGAAGCATTTGACGATAGAAGCAAATAGAAAAACACAGGCACCCACACATGCACCCCAAGTTCAAAGAGAAACATGATGGTAGGAAAGAAGTTGCACGAATAATTTGGACATATTTCCATTGAAAAAAATACAATCAGTTACAGTTATACAACTTCTCCTTCTAGTGAGAAAGAAATCTGTACAGTTAGATATGGCAAGTTGTGGAATTAATGATCAGTGATAAATAGCTAAAATAATTTTATTTTCCAAAGAACTGACAAGATGAGTGTATTATACAAGTGAAGTATGCATCTTTTACGAATGTGCACAAAGCCTTCAAATAATGGTCATTAATGTCTCCCTGATCCATATTTTTAAAATGAGAAGGTCACAGGGAACAAGACATTGACTGAATATAGTCCACAGAGAAAAAGAACATATACTTTATTCCTCCTGCCCTAACTGAAATTGTGGTCCTGCTTTGGTTTCAGGATCTGTGCTCTCAAAGAGTCAACTAAAGTACAAAGAAAAAAAAAGTTAGAGTAGTGGGAAATATCAGATTCTTGAGTGGTGTCCAGCTGGAAATAGACAGAAATAGACTGAAAGATTCTCACTGCAAATTTGCCACTGGAATGAAGGACTTTAAAAAAATATGTCTTCACTAAAGTCCTTTCAGCAGAAAGGGAGATGCAGAAGAGTAACGAATGGGAAAAAGATATTTTCATGTTCCCAGCCATGAGGTTAAGACCTAACACTATGTGAATGGTTGGTATGGAACAACACAGCTCTGTCTTGATAGAACCCTGAAAGAACCTGGCAGAGTGAGTTAATCAGCCATTAACAAGTCAGTCTTCCTATCAATCAAGTCATTGCATCTGGATTTCAATATTTTGAAAAACAGCATACAACAATATGAGAATGCATCCATTGTCCTGTTTCTGAGAATAGCCAGTACCAGATGGCTCAGAGACAATAAATGAGAAGGTACATATATTATTCACCACAAAATCATCATCATCATCAACAACAACAAGCAACAATGGTCTTTAACTCCTCCACATGCATTCAGCTTGCTTAGGAATCCGCTATCATATTATTCTCTCTAAAGCATAATATTTTCACCACACTAAATCTTAGTGTCCTTCTATTTGCAGTGACTGTTTCACCACCATAGATTGAAAACAGAGGCCATCTGAGTTTTCTGCTTTCCAGAGTTCTCTGATAGAAGTCCCAGATGAGTAATTTGTCTAAATGGTTCAAAAATATAATTGGGCAGCTGGTTGTTAACGGCTGACCTTGACCTATAGTGACCTATGAATGAGATACTTCCAAGTCATCCTGTCACCAACAGCCCTGCCCAGGTCTTGCAAACTTAGGGCTGTGCCTTTTTTGGTTGAGTATATCCACCCATAACATCGTCTCCCTCTCATCCTACTGCCTTCTACCATACCAAACATCATTGCCTTTTCTAGTGAGTCACATTTTCTCATAATATGCCTAAAGTTATGACAGTCTTGGTTTAATCATTTTGGCTTCTAAGGAGAGTTCAGGCTTGATTTGCTCTAGGACCCATTTATCTGTCTTTAGTAGCAGTCCGTGGTATCTACAGAACTCTCTTCCAGCACCATTTTTCAAATGAGTTCATTCACTTCCTATCAACTTCCTTTACTGTTCAGCTTTCACAACCATACAAAGAAATTGGAAATATGATAGCATGGACAATTCTAACTTTGGTATTCAATGATGCTGAATACCAATGGTCTGCTGGTGTGTGCACATGCATTTGCTTGGGCTGGATCCAAACTGAACATTGCTAAAACAGAAGGGCTCCACAGGTACCAATGGAGACTTCCTAGTGGAAGAAGTGTGTGGGTAGAGAGCTTGTCAGTCAACTTTACCATATCCAAATCACTTTCCAGACACTTCTTATTGGAAAAAAATGTCCTCACATAGACCTAAACCATGGTCCATGGGGGATCCAAATCATGGTGAAATAGCCCCTGTCCTCAGGGTGGGGAGGGGGAGGAATTGGGGACCAAAAAAATCAGAATTTATTTTTAGAGTGGTGGGCATTGGGGGCTATCTTGCCTACCAAGATTCCCAGGGATGCTAACAGTGGCAGAGCTTGGAGTGTGTGGAGGAGGGCAGGAGGGGGCGTGACCACGGTGCATGGGGTATGGCCGTGGGAGCGCGGCCAGGGCACACAGGGGCGTGGCTACAAGCCGGGACGCCCCAAAAACATTGCCGTCCAGGGCAAAGAACCCACATTGCCCTCCCATTCCTACGCAACTGGATGCTAATGTGTTCCCCTAACCTAACAGTTACCCAACCCTGTACTAATACCTCTTCCATTGCATCACATGTGCCACCAGTCCAAATGGTCTCCCAACTTCCTTGCCCTCTTTTCCTTGCCACCTCCATTCAGTGCAACCAAAACTACACTGTATTAAGCCAGCGTAGGTAAGAGCAGGGCCTGTGGTGGAGTATTTCAATTATTATTTTGTCCTTTTTATTTCCTTAAGACAAAAACAGTGTCAACTGATATGGGGAAATTTCTCCAAATGCCTAGGAAAACTGTTATCTTCCCATGTAAGCCTGCCATATCCTGAGGTCTGTGAGGCCATTTTTACACTAGACTGTTATAGCGCTATTATTCCACTTTCAACATCCTATGGAACCCTAGGGTTTACAGTTTAGGGAGGGGCCGGCCAGAAAGGGGTTTTAAAGGAAAGGATTTTTAATAGAAGCCCTGTATTGTTTTTAACTGTTTTTAAACTATATTTAAAATTATTTTAACTGTAACTTTTACTTTGCTTCAATGTAGTCAGCAATGTAAATTATGTTTTAATGTTGATCTTTTACATTCTTGAGTTGAATTGTTTTTGTTTTAACTTGTAAAGGATCTTGATTTCTGGTTTTGTGGGAAAAGGTGGATAACTATAAATATAAATAAGAAAGAGAAGGAAAACGAGAATGAGAAGAAGAAGAGCCATTAAGTCTTGAACTCAAGACACTAGCCTGTCTTCTTAGAGTTGCTCGTGAATCTTTTCCTCTTATGGACAAACATATGAAATGGGAAAGCAGAGAAGGCAAGCCTCAAAATGTACTAGAATTGTAGCACCAAGGTAAAAATCAAGTAACAGGGTGTGGTGCAGATTGTTCTCCTAAGCCTTCATACATGCAAGTCATCGTCCAAGGCTATGTTGACTTCAAAAGATATTCAGCGTTGTTGAACTTTTTCCAGAACTGCTGATAGGATCAAAAACCCAACCCATTAGCAATCATGCAGATCAGGCTTTGATTTTCCACCTGCTATTGATTTCCATCTTTTTATATCATCTGTCTGTATAACTCATAGAAAATGTTCCTATAAAAACATTGTAAAACCACACCACCAGACATCTAGTGACAGGAAGGATACTCCATCTTAACAATATTTCTTTCCAATGTCAATTCTATTTCATAAATATATCTGTTTTATTAATTTATCTGTTTCAGCAGTGACAAGTAGAACTTCCTAAAACCAAACTGACAGATTATGAATTGATTTCCAGTTTTGCCCAATTATAATCTTCACTGCAACTAATGGATCCCCATTCTGCCTTTAAAAAAAAAAGGAATAATATGGATACCAGCAACAATCCCATTGTCAAAAAAATATGAAAATACAAAAGCAGTAAACTTAATCTTAATGATCTATATAAACATATTATAGTCAAATTACTATTACTGTGATGGTGGTGGTGATTTCATTTATGTCCTTTATATTTATAACCTTTCCCCCAAACCTGAGATGCAAGGTTGCTTACAAAAATTAAAAAGAAATACCAATAAAACCTCATACACAGACCTAAGTAAGAACATACAAAAAGTTATTACAAAACTGCAATCAAATTGCACATAGAATTAAAATATTTTAAAACAAATCCATTAAAAAGCCATGAGATAAAAATCAATGAAATAAATTAAGGTCCATGCTGGCAGATATGCCACTTATGGAAAGTTGATGAAATCAAATAAGATGATTATAATAGGAGGGACAGCCTGATGGCCTCCAGATGGAATGGCAGCAGGTGGAATCATGTCAGTATGACAATGAATCTGCTCCAGATTTCAGTCTGAACTTTAAATGCGCTGTCCAAAATACTGAACCTGTTTCTCTAACATAGTTCTTGAGACAGTTCCATCAGAGTTCAGATTAAAACTTGGAGCAGTTTTGCTACTCTTCTGACATGGAAATCACCAGCCGCCACTATCTAATTATTTTGAACTATAATGCCTCTAAGTACCAAACAGCATGGCCAGGGGAGCTGTAGTCCAAAGCATCTCATTGGCTAGTGCTGCAATAGGATAAAAATAGACATTTCTCGTTTCTTGGAAACACAAGAATAACAAGGTTTATACTTCTGATTAATAGCTGTAATGTGTTCTTTCCTCCTGAAGAACAAATATGTTGCTCTATAACATCAGAAACCTGTTTCACACTGTACAGTTAGAGCATTTTTATTCCATTATGATTAGCAACATCCTATGAAATCCTTTATAGCCTGGTGAGGTACTAGAGCTCTCGAAGCAGCAAATCCCAAGAATTGGAATTTGGATGGAATTGTATGGAAAAATGGCATTTACAGCAGGAAATAGTGCTATAATTATGTAACATGACACAACCCATTATGAATGTCAACATGCACATACTCACCCTTGTTATGTTGCTCTTTGCCAGCAAATCAACTTCAGTTTATAGCAACCCTATGAATGAGACCTCCAAGAGTGCTATGCCAATGCAAGCAATCCCATATATGAATGTCTCCAAAATTCGGGGTTATATGTAAGTTAATTCTAATGACGACATTTACATTCCAGATACTATCATTCCCTGCTCAGTCTCTGTGTTTACTCACATTGGCAAATGTGTTTGAGATTATCAGTCTCGGCTACATATGTAGACTTTCACCACTTTTTGGACATTCATTTCAATATATCCGTCGTGCTGATCTGTGCAACCCTGAAGACTGTTTCAATAGTATGCACACACACAGTCCTTTCCTTTTAGAGAAGACTTTTGGAATGATGCTTCTGTGCAGACAGGCAAGCTTTGCTTCAATCCCAAACTTTACTGCACCCTATAAAAGTCTGACTTCTGGCAGCATCTTCCATCCTTGTATAAACCGTTTCCATTGTACAAATTCTCAAAGCTATGTGTGTGGCTGCCACATCAGAGTGACGTGCCTTGTGGATCTGATCAAGAGTCCAGTGTTTTATGTGGTGCAAAGACTGCACTGTAGTAACTGAGGAATCCTCCTCCAGCCATCCCTATTTAATATTCTAACGTCATGTCTCTGGCACTGTGTATGGTGGGAGTCTCAGTATACTATCTATTCCTGGTTTACTTTTGGACCACAAACTATGGAAAAAGTCTTTTTCCTTTGCTCTTAAAAGAGATAATGGTACATTTCTGAGAGGACTAAGCATGCTTAAACTTCAGACCTACCTCTGTTTTCTGAAGAGTAACAAGCTATATAGAAAAAAAAAAGACAACTGTTACCACATTTATAGAAGAACCAAAAGTCATGTATGCCCTTTATAAGGAAAACTGATGCAAGTTTACAGGATATGCAATTTATAAGTCTGGACAATTCTCTTAAGATAACAAGTATTGTAAGTCTCAGGTTAATTGCAAGGCAGGATGACTGCTCATCTGACAGATTGAATGTGGAGTCCAGACTAAATCACAGAATCATAAATGCAAGGAAAAATCCTTATAAATAGTGTGTGCATGTGGAAAAGCAGAGGCACAAATGAAGGGTTTTTAATTGCTTAAGAAGCACAAAATATGCACATATTCTTACTACATGTTGGAGATTAGCCAGTGTGGAAGCAGAGCTGTGCAGAGAAACATAGCACTAACCTAAATTATCTATACTGTGGTCTCCTAAAGATTAAATTACCACAATGTGCTGTACGCAGGGCTGCTTTTAAAGGCTGTTTGGAAATTGCAGTTGGAGTAGAATATATTACTAACTGGAGATTGTTATGATCAATTGCACAGTTAGGTCATTTTAGACTCTGGACCTAATGCAGTTATGGAACCCTGTTGGCTTTGATTATCACTGTATTACTTCATTTGCTTCAAAATATGATGAAACAGAGTTGCAGTATTTAGAGACCCTCCCAGTACTTCTACTGACTTTGTACCTCTTTCCCAATGTACTGCCATGATCGCACCACTGGTGATCATTTGATCATTTCCAGGCCCAATTCAGAGTAGGTTTTTGTTTTGTTTTTTAAATTTAAAGCTCTACATGACTTAGTACCTTGATACATATAAAGTGGTCCCTTCACATTTGTGAGAGTTTGAGGTGCAGAACCCTTGCAAAAATGGGAAAAAAGTGAATAACTCCTCCCACAATCCCCTTCCCATTCCCCTCTGGATCTTCCCCATCCCATTCCTTTGCCTCTGCCCCCCGGGTTTCCAGGGAGAAGAAAAGAAGACAAGATAAAGGGCTTACCGGTACTTTCTCCTGAGACAGAGAATAGTGAAGTCCTGGTGTTCTAGATACTTCTGGTCACCATCTTGAGAAAGGAGGGGTAGGAGCAAAGAGAGCACCTGACCAATCAGCATCCAATACATAGTAGAATGTGCAGCCACATAGCAAAGAAGACATGCCTCCAGCCCCTGGGGGAGCTTTGCTCACCCAAAAAGAAAAAAACAGCAAACATCCATTTTAAACACAAGCCTTACAAGCCTGGGGTGAGGAATGCAAGGGAATGGAGGAAGAAAAATGAGAGGGGGACGGCAAGCATGTGCCTTGCGAATAATCAAATTCACGAAGGTCAAACTCATTAATGTAGAGGGAGGACTATACAATCACCAGTCTCCTTGTGTTTGTTGTTCTTATTTGCTGTCAAGCTGACTTCAGCTTATGGCTACCTAAGACCCCCAAGAACCCTAGTTATCATCTGTTCTGCTCAGGTCTTGCGGACACAGAGCTATGATTTCCCTGACTGGATCAATTCACCTATAGTGCCTTTGTCTTTTTTCTCATTCAAGAAATAATTTTTCAATATTTTTGATTATTCTTTCCAGCCCTATTTGATTGTCTGGTTGGTTGGTTCTAGAGAGGCATTGTACAGAAAGAGTAGTTTCTGTGCATTTCTTTAAAAAAAATGCAAGATTGAAAAACAGAATAATTGCTGTCTTATTTGCATTGACTAATAAAAGTAATACCAATGTATTGGTTGTTTGTATTTTTGTGATCAGTCAGCTCATTCTTTTGCGCTTGTTCTGCATGTGTGTGTGTGTGTGTATGTGCCTGTGTGTGTGCGTGTGTAAGTGTGCACACTTAATTTTGCAAAGAGAAAAGAAGTTAGTTTTGCCGAGAGATATTCTGCACAAAATGGAGACCACACAGAGGGGAAAAAGAGGCTTGAAGTTTCCATCAAGCCCTGGAGGCAAGAGCTCATAAGGCAGCTGGTAAATCCTTGGGGGGCCTTGTTTGTTATGCTGAGATGGCCCATCTCTACTGAAATCTTGGCAACAATGAGATTTTTTTTCACATGCCTATATAAATGCACAATTTGATCAAAATATCAGAGGTAGCATATTGACCTCTCATCAACTAGAGCTGCAACAGTACCCTTGAGCTACTCTAAAGCTACCCACAAATTTTATCTAAACTTAAATTGTCAAGTGAGAGTCATTAGTCTCTCTCTCTCTCTCTATGGTCGCCCTGCTGTCTGTTTTAGCTTGTGACCTTTTAGAAAGGAGAGTGACCTGTCTATGTTGGTCTTGCAATTTTGTGAGGCTCCATATCCACCCTAAAAAGGTTAGAATGATGCCATCCATGTGTCCCGTCCAGAGGCAGATAAAAATTGTTTGTTTGTTTGTTTGTTTCAACAGCCCTTTAAGAACAGCCGAGAGGAAAAGAGCTTTTAACGAGGTGATGTATTGTCTATACAGGTACAGCTTTATTTAACGAAGTATATGTGTTCCTGGCCATTAATTCTTTGACAGAAAATTCAGTCCCAGAGGCAGAAATAACATGAAAGAATACAGGCAGGCTCCTTCACCAAAAAAAGAAAAGCAGCTCAACATGTTTCAGCAAACTCTCAGTCCAAAACTGTTCACACATGAAGTAAAACAGGACAGGAAAGCCTTGCATAAGTAAACAAAAACATTTTAATGCTTCTAGAGACCACTCAAAGGCATCTTCCAAAATGCATTCAGGGAACATTTTTCTTTCACCAGTGTCTCCTTCTTATGATTTCCATTTTTCTGGCCAGAAAAATGCCAGCTTATCTGCTTTCCCTCTTTCTCTCTGCTTTGCTATTCATGCACATTCAGTAAGAGATTCTGGAAGCAACTGCTGCTTACCTTTCCTGTTGTAAGCAGACATACATAGCTTGATAGGAACAGAATCCTGCTATTTCCAAACTCAAGTTTTCTTTGTCACAGACATAATATTGCAACCCAACAGTGTAAGTCTAAATTTTTCCAGACCTCCTTCACCATTTTCCCAATGCTGATACTGCTAAAAAGAAAAATTTTAAAAACGATCTTCTACTTAGATGGAGGACAAGAAAGAAAGGGCTTTGTTGTTGGAGGATTTGTTAGCTGATGTATGCTTGCATTTGTTGTTGCTGCTGTTTCTAGTGGGTATTTATTTAAATTACTTTAAATTTTATTTATAGTCCAATTATATTTCAACTTCTGTATATGGCTATTCTATATCACATGTAAACAATATGGAATCTTATCTGTACTTGCTTTAACTCTGTAAGCTACCTTAGTCCCAGGACTGAGTAAAAGGCAGAAAAAGAATAGATTAAAAACAATACCAAGATTACATTCTCAAGCAAAACAGAATTTCTGAAAAAAGTGAGGAATGAAAAATAAAAAAGATGGCCATATCAGGAAGGATGTAGTGACTTTCCACTGGTAGTGCTTGGGGAAATCTACTATTTTTGGAGGTGGATAGTGGTCATGCTGGACTCTAAAGTTCCAGTGCCAAATAAATAAATAAAGGAACAGCCCAAGATCTGATATTCTGTTTACTAAGTCATGTGAGGTTTGTGGCTAGGGGGGTCTGATGTCAGTGGAGTGGTAAATCTACTCAAGATTTTATTCCAAATGTTAATTGAGGTATCCAAGGTACCGAACCTATTTTGGGGGTGGGGACAGTGCCTTTGATAGCTCCCTTACCATTTTTACTAAAAGCCAGAGCAGATTCACCATCTAATTGACACAGAAGCCACTGATTGTGCAATAACTGTGAAGTTATGTGCAGTTTTAATGAAGTTATTTCACTTTATACACCAAAGCAACATTTAGTCATAGAAGACAATCTCCAGGTCACTCAGTCCAATATGAAATAAAGTTTTGGGTGCAGCCTAGAAGAGCACTACACAAGGTCTGCCAACAACTTCCAGTCTTCAGACAGCTTGGAACAATCACAATATCATTTAGCATAATGCTTGACTTATTGTCACCACACTAAGTATATCATTTGCTTCAGAGCAGATCTGTGCAGAATATCAATGAATGACACAGATGTTCACACATTTCTTTCTGCATCTTCTATATATATGTATTTTCTCCCTATGGGTTTTTGTCTCTCCTGGCAGCAAATGCCATAAACAAGGTTGCAGCATAAAACAAGTATTCTTCTTGGATTAATTTCCCAGATACCTCTTTGCCAACTTAAATAAACTGTCCAGCTCAGTTTGTGATCTGAACAAGCTCCATCTAGGGCTCTGCCCACTTGGGAACTTACGAAGCAGGCCGTTCATTTCTGGACTGTAGTTTGGAGAAACAGTAACATAAATAGGAGATATGCTAGGGTGCATGGGATTTTTATAGCATGCTTCCATGAGGCAGTGCCATTTCTGACATGTGTTTGTGTATGTACCTTCAAGTTACTTGTCAATTTATAGCTATGCCATGAGTTTCATCCAGTTTTCTTAGGCAAGGAAACCTCAGAGGTGGTTTTGCCAGTTTATTCCTTGCCTACAGCACTTAGTATTTCTTGGCAGTCTTCCATCCAAATACTAACCAGGGCTGACTCTGCTTAGTTTCCAAGATCAGATGATATACATACATCCAAATCACACTGGTCTGCCCTCAAGCCAGCAGTAAAGAGGTTGAGCATTAGCACAGCTTATGTGTAGTTGGCAAGATGTAAGAATTCTAAAAAAAAGTATTCAAACATCCTATACTACAAAAGAAACCCTGTTGACATGGCTTTTGGGATAGTGAAGGCTCCAGGGAAAAAATCTTTTTTTTTCTTTTTTCTTTTTTCTTTTTCTTTTTCTTTTTCTTTCTTTCTTTCTTTCTTTTTTTTGCATAAATTTACAGACAATATTGAACTGGAAGAAGTAATAAATGGCAGATGCCATAAGGAGGCAATACAAACAAACATTATAGAACAAGAGATGTGGTCTATATTTAATTAATTTAAGACAAAAACTCCCCATCAAAATCAACATAGAAGATACTGCCAGAAGTAAGATTTTTATAGGGAGCAGTTTCTGTAGAAGTTTCTCTTATTTCTATATGTTCATATTAAATCTACAGAATGTAGAACTGAAAGACATACTAACATGGTTTATGTACTATTGTTAAGTGCCTTCAAGTCAACTGTGACTTAAAGCAACCCTATCACATGGTTTGCTTGGCAAGATTTCTTTAGAGAAGGTTCGTCATTGCCTTTCTCCAAAGCTGAGAGAGTGTGTCTTGTCCGAGGTCATCCAGTTGTTTCCCTTGCCTGAGCAGGGATTTCAAGCAGGCTGTCCAAGAATTTTAGTCTAGCACTCAAACCATTACCACACACTGGCTTGATTTATTTGTTAATACATGATTTGTGCATTAGATCTCTCTGTAACCTTATCTCACACATCTCTGCAATCTCTATATAGTGAAACTAAATAAGAAGGCTATAACATGCTGCTTTTCATAGAAATGTCTCCAGTAGACAGTAGATAAAAAGAACCAAGTCACTCACTCAACCCAGATGATTGCACCATCTAATTGTTCTTATAACAATCTGGGACTGGACTACAAGGAATATTGTATTGAATACAAGGAAATAGTTTAATATGAAAACATGTGAAATGCAGAATCATAAGGAGATGGACAGTCTTCTGTAACACGTAGCAGGTGGGCTATATCAGGGGCTTTGTGAGCTGCTAGAAAACAATTGCTTCTTTGCCTTGTCAGCTAACATTAAGGTAACCATTAAATAATCACAATGAATCTTAATAATCTTCGTTCAGCCAAGCAGTTGTTCTACTCAACAGAATTGATGTTCTTTCACAAGAGTAGTTCAAACATTTTTATATGTATGAATATAATTACTGCAATCTTAAAATAATCAGTATAACATATGAACTGTTTATTGCAGTCTTTTAAATAGTTTTGATGCTTTGGTCACATTATTATAGCAGAAGACAGCACATGCATTTTCATATGAATTTGCTGTATACGTCCATAAACATAGGCTGGAGTCCAAAGAGTCTAATAAGCATGCCTAAAACACTTCTGCCTTGCATAATTGTAGCTTGCCAATTTTCCTGTTCCCTCTGTAGCTTTTTGTGGTGCATTGGGTACCAATCTGAAGGAGGTTGTGGTAGGAATGAGGAACTGAAAAGCCATGGTGTACATAAGACAGGCACGATGCAACATTAGATCCTGTCCAGAGCCAGTTGTATATTTAAAGTATGTGTTTTCACTTTAAAACGCTAAACGGTTTGCAGTTTGGATGTCAAGGATTGGCTACCTGTATGTATCATCAGAGGACATCTAGCTTCATGTCGTTTTGGGTGCTATAGTAAACAATGGATGGGGTGGGGGCTGCCTACTGCCACCTGCTCTACCACTAGAAAGCTGCTACCTATTCTATCCTCTCTTCCTCCATGCCACAACCATTGCCAAGCATGAGCAGCACCACAGCTCAGAGGGTCCACTTCTACTTCTTGACCCTGGAATCTGAGGCACTAAGCTATTATCCTGGATCCTCTGTGATCAGAGTGAAGAAAGTGGGAGTGCAAGACAGGGCTTCCACGTTAGTTGCAGCCAAGCCCGAGAACATCTTGCCCCAGGGGAATGGCTAGCATCTCTTTGTATATGTACATGCCAGATTAAGATCACACTGTTCACACACAATTTATCAAGGTATTTCTTGACCCATTGCATTTTTTGCTGTTTCATTGCTTTAAAAATTTTATGGTAGTTGTTTGTCACTCCAAGGGACAAACATTTAGATGACAGGGATCATATACCAGCTCACCATTCACATAATGGACTATCATGCAAGCAATCTTAATTTCTCACAGTTTGTACAGGGAGGAGGCAGTAGGAGCAGAAAATTGTTGGTTTGTTCCCAGAAGCTTGCATTTGAGAAATAAGTGGCTTGGAGCTGACAGCCTTTCCTCTTTTCCTAACTGCTGCTTTCACTTCTGCCATCACAGTCCCCTTTACTGCTGCTGTACCAGCTATAGGATCTCAATAGGTATGTTTTTCAGACAATACATTTAAAAAAAAAGGTAAATTAAAAATTTTGAAAGTAGACCTTTAAGCAAGTCTCCTATTCATCCACCATGGGTTATATACTATTAGAAGACAGGGTCATATTGGAACTTTTACTAATTTTTGGAAGTGGCTCCAGCAAAAACAGCTAAACTAATGCTGAAGTTACCATTGATGCTTTCAAGACTTGTCTGATGTCTTATCTGATGGTGTCAACTTTTTGAAGGTAGTATGAGAGATGTTTATTTCTTTTTTTAAAAAAATATACTGATGCTACAAAATATACTAGCTTGGCAGAGCACAAATCATGGATTTAGACATGATGCTTTGCTTTTGTCTGGTATTTTCTTGGTAGTATCAAGAAAATAGTATCATGTATAACTGGAGGGACCTATTATGAGGCTTTCTCAGTGGAGAAATGCTGCCTGCTGCTGTTAAGGTTGCCTGAACCTCAGGAATCAATAAAAACAATTGGCTTGTGGAATTCTCTAAATGAGATGCTTTTGTGAAAGACTTGTTGAACAGTAACGTAGCATGACATTTGTTAAGTTGCTCCTAGCATTTGTTGCCTAATTTTCACCAGCAGAAATTTCATTGATTCCGGAAACCTTTAAATTAGATCTTCTTGTCATGTGGTGTAAATGCGTATGATTTCCACTCCCAACTGTTTGGGGTTTTTTGGCAATAGTTGTAAGTAAATAAATAAAGACAATAAATGAGCATTTCATTGTAGTGGGTCTGAAATCCCTGATTGAAATTGCACTACCATGATGCATCTTGGATTATCTTTTTATGAACAAAGGACAGAATTTAACTTCTGTTGCCTGGAGATCGTTTCCCTCACAGAGTCCAGAAAGAAAAGTACAAATGTGCATTATTATATCCATTTTTAATGATACTAACAAAAAGCCACTAAAAGTTTTATGAAGATATTAGAAAAGCATTTTGAAAACTGGATATAACTTTGCACTCAGACAAAATAGTGTCCCAGAATTTGCGTACTTGGGCATTAGGGACATGATCTTCTTCATGCTAATTCCTATTCTCTGCTGCTTTCCCAGCTTCTCTTTCTACATCCTGAAAGAAAATACATTGAAAATTTTTAAAGTGGAGAAAGCTAATTTAGTTATCAGAACAGGTTATTACTTGTAAGATTCTGTTACCGCTGTTTCTAGCCCGAGCTTATGGGATATTAAGATATCATTTGATATCAATAATTCGGCCTTCTGTACCCATTCCTCTCGATGTGCTTGAGAGGCCCCCAGACAAGCACGCACACAGGCGCGGCCGACAATAGCCGAACCATTCCAACCCCGATCTAGGCAGGCCAGTCATTGCCGAATGCAGCTTCAGGAGACCTCAAGGCAAGTACCACATTATGTACGCACGCTACTTACAAAAAGATCCCCTGCCCCGTGCAGACAGCTTGATGAGCGGACTATACAATTCTCAAGCACTCTGCGTTTGCATACTGCGTACTCTATTGACAATCTGGCTATAACTCAATCATCTAAAGTACTGACCTTTCGGAGGCTTTGTCTCCAGCCCAAGACTCATTGTTTTCCCCAAGTACGGACTAGCCTGCGGCCACAATTTTCCCTATAAGAACCCCTGACTTTGAGCGCTTCCTCGGATCGCTCTTGGCTTCCATCCCGCCTTGCTGTCGCTTTGTCCAGCGAGCCTTCCCCTCAGCCCCACGTGCTGAGAATCCACGCTCCCCAGCTTCTTTGCTTTTAACTGGGCTTCAGGACAGGTATAGTATTTCCCATAACAAACCTCCTCTCAAAATCCCTCTATCCCACTCCTATCTTTATTTCTATAGTTCCTTGTGTGAGTGTGTTGCATACACGTGTTTGACTGTATTTCAATAAAACAATTATTATTATTTTCAACTTCTGCCTTATCGTTGACTCGGCCTGACCCCATAGACATAGGGTTCAAGATCTCGCTACGTTACCCTGCCTCTCGCATTGCAAACTTGTGCTCTGTGATAATTCCCTCCCCATTGTTTGAGCACATTTAGGTGTCCCTCCCAGGATCCCCAGAACTCAGGGTAACAATTCTTTTAAATACAGCCTTCTCCTTTGAGCTTGCTTCTACCTCCATTCTCACTGTAGGCTTGACGGGACATTCCTTAGGCTGCCAAGATTACAAAAAGGAGACCTAGAAGAGATAGGAGGAGGAGGAGGTGGGGCTTTGCTCCTCCGAAATCCATGCTTATGTTCTATGACCTTTTCGTTTTGTGGCAACCTTAGAAGAACCACCATTTTTTTTGGTTACCTCCTGAATGTTTCCTCTGTTTTCAATGGAACATTGCCAAAGCTGGCCACACATGCTGCTGACCCATCAACAAAGGAGAAGCACATACAGAGAACTGCAGTGTGGAGGGGGAATCACAAGTGCAAAGGAAGAGAGTTCATCACCACTAACTGGCGAAGTGGAGCTAGTAGTTCCAGTCAGGGAGATTTCAGGATTGTCACAAAGCCTGATAATGCAAAAGGGAAACCTTCTGTGTAAAGCTCTATTTCAAAGTCGGCTTGTGTAAATGAATGTTTTAGTAGAATGGGTGACTGGAAAGTCAAAACCAACTGTTTTGGGGCAAGATCCAATGTTTTATTTAATTCAGTTCTGAATCTTCAAATTCTGAATTTATGCATTCTATATCACAATTACAAATCTCATACATCATAGTTACTATAGTTAACAGTCAAGCCACTGAGTCAAATTTGTTCAAGATACAAGTTTATATATCATATGAAAATGGTCCAAGATGGAATCAACAGTTCTAAACACCTAGATTATATCAAATATTCAGGCATCCTTCACACGTTCCAAGAAAGGGATTATTTGTCGGGAAAGACTTTTGCAATTAGAAATGTTGTTCCCACCATGCCAAGGCATCTTGCTGCCTGAAGTACAGCAGCAAATGACACCCCACTCCCACCCCAAAGAAGGTGCAAGTTACTCCATCAACAGAAACAGAAGATTCCCCCAAGTACCCTTGCCCGTCCCTAATAGTAAAAATATTGTTATAGTAATGCATTGACTGTCTACTTGCTACCAGTCATCTCACTCTGCTGAATGATACAGCAGCCCTGTATGGTTGTGCCCACAGCTAGGTGGGATAACATCATAGGGAACAGTGTCCTACATGGCAGAGGAAATATCTGGAAGAAGCAAATTTTGAAAGTCTCAAGATAGTCCCAGAATTTTGCAATGAAGTACACAGAAGAACTCTGATGCAAACTTTTGAATCTGTGATGCAAATCCTTGGATTTTTAAAAAAGTTTTTGTTTTCTCCAAGTGTATGGTATTTGCTTAGCTGTGTTTGGGAAAACAACCAGTCTATTCCAGCAAACAAACCACAGCAGACATGTATAATTCCATCTTTTGTAAACCAATTAACCTTTAAATGTAATCTACCTCAATTATCCTTAAAAAAATATTGTGTCAAGGACCTAGTTATCCACAGAGACCACAAAGGTATCTAGAATCCATTACTGTTGGCTGACTCTGACCTGATTATATTATTATGTAAAGTGCCTGCTAGAAATATCAAAGCATATTAAAAGTTTTAACTAATACAATGTGTTTCAAAGGAATTTGCTTTCTTTGGAGCAGGAATGTCCCCATAAAAAGGCATACTCTGTATTACAATGCACGGTCCAGTGAGTTGCAAGCCCTCCAATACATGTCCTGGAATAAACCCTGCTCTCTTCTAAACCAAATCCATTTGAATTCATCCACAGCTTACAGAATACTTTCTGGTAAAATATACTATATGCAGTCAGCCTGAGCTTGATTTCTCTTACCCTCTGCCTTGTACAACAGCTCCTAGTAGAAATGGTATAACCTATAGATTCTTTACTTCAGTCTAAATAGGAGACCGTTGTGTGCATTGTGGTCTCCCTACAGTGCAATTCTTAGATGGACGCAATGTCAGTCTAATGATGAAATTTATCTATAGCCTGACTATATAGAAACTCCATGAGGACCTTACTTCACTCGCCCTGCTGAAGAACCTTTCAGCCTCACACTGGACTGAGAGAAGTTTGAGTTTTCAAGCAGTGTGTTTTGTATCTTCAAATGGAGAACTAAATGTTATTGCTCTTCTTTGCTGCCTTTGTTCTCAGACAGTTTATGGCTCTTTGGAGTATGGCCTGATGACATTGCTTTGATCGTCTACAATCTCTTACTCCATACCACCTCACCACAACACATAGATTCCTTGACTGTAACCTCATCACTCCTTCGCTCCTCTGTACGCTCTTTTAAAAAACTCTTTGCTGATAAGAAACAGGTGTCCTTTGAAAGCTTGTGGAAATAAATTTATGTATTTTTGGTTTACCCGATAAAGGTATTACCACAATATGACTTTTGGAATTTTTCTTTCCAGGGTGACACACTGATACTCCATGGGAGAATGCATTACAATTAACAATGTCCAGAGGGGTGGCTTATCATTTTTTTGCTGTAAAAACAGGAGAGACATCAGTCACCATGAAGACTCAACAAATTTAATATGGCATATTATGGCACAAGCTTGTGGGTGAGTGTATTTTAAATAATGACAGAGATCCTGCATCAGAAGAAGAACATGCATCATGTAGCTATGTCTCTGTAGCTGCATCTTCCGATGTTCACTCCCAAAATGTGCCCTGTAAGCAGTACAGCCCCGACCCCTACCCCCTGCACAATCATTTATGTATTCTTAGAATGTGGCGGGATCAGAGAGAATATGTCCGGCTATTTTCCTGTAGCTGGACACATGGTGACAAGTATCCATAGGGACCTCTGGAATCCTCAAGAGATCTCTGCAGATGCTGTCCTGGCAGCACATCCAGAAAATAGTTGGATGCATTCCTCCTGATTCCCTTAGCGACAACAAACAAATGGCCATGTTGGGGTGCTGGGCTGCTCACCAGGTGGGATTAGGAGAATTTTCATCAGAACTAAATTTTGACCTCCACAATGACCATAAAAGTGAATTGTGATGGCATGCATCTGAGCTATACTATTATAATTCACCAAACAGGTTGCCAGGCAAAGTTATTATCACCTTGTGCATTGGACCCTGATAGGTTAAGAGACAATACATAAATAAATGATTAATAAATAAAAGGGATCTTAAATCTGTTAGTTTTTAGAATGCCACAAGAATCTTTTCTATTTTCCTAACAAGGGAATGTCACTAACTGCATGAAGTGGCAGTGGTGGAAACAGAATATTTGCTGGAGGCACGTACATGCACGTGTGTTTTGCAAAGTCCCTTGGCCCCAGTCCTGTTGCTTCCCATCAAAGATCTAAACCAGGGACAGGCGATTATGAGAAGTGTGGAGCTGTTCAAATATTTGAAAGGCTGTCATATTGAAGAGGAAACAGGCTTGTTTTCTGCTGCTCCAGAAACTAGGACGAGGAGCAAGGGATTCAATCTACAGGGAAAGAGATTCCACCTGAACCTCAGGAAGAACTTCCTGATGGTCAGAGCTGTCTGGCAGTGCAATATGCTGCCTCAGAGTGTGATGGAGTCTCCTTCTTTGGAGATTTTCAAACAGAAGCTGGATGGCCGTCTGTTGGGAGTGCTTTGATGCATGTTCCTGCATAGAAAGAGGTTGGACTCGACGGCCCTTGGGGTCTTTTCTAACTCTATGATTCTATGATTCTGCTTTTCTGGTTCAGAACCCTACAAGGCCACACAGACTAGGCTGACAGGTCAGGAAGGTCCCAGGCACTAAGCTTACAGGGTGAAAATCTGAGATGTGGAATCATTCTCTGGTGATATCACAAGGAGTGGGCCCTGGTGGTGCCATTAAGCATGATACATAAAGCATCAGCTACAGCTGCTCATTATTTAAATGTCAATCAAATAATAAACACCGAGTCTAATACAAAAGGATTTTTGTTTCTGGCTGGCTTCCAAGCTCAGCAGTGAATGGTGAAATCAAACACAGCCTTTTTCCAAATATCATTGTGAACACTGCTTTTAGGGACACCTGGGAGTTACAGTCCAACCAAAGAATGTTTTTCAAGGTCTGTTTTGAACTGAAAACAATCTAGAATAGCTGCCCTTAGGCTCTGAAACTGACCTAGGAAGGGTAGTATGCATGATGATTTACCACTTATCCTACCACTTTTCTACTAGATGTGATTCTCTGCTTAAATGTCCTCTGCCACTAAATGTGAAGACTTCCACAAATCTCATATCATCACCAAGAGTGAGGGTTTTCCCTTGTCCCCACCATTGCCACCAGTGTAAGGACCTCCTCATGTCCTGGTGCTGTGGCCACCAACTGTGGGGACCACCTAGATGCCCTCAAGGGACCTGTTTTAGATATGATGCAACTTCTATCCCTGTCTGACACTACCCCTCTTTATTCACTGCCACCACGACAGAACCTTTTCTGAACCCAAACTATCTAATATATAGCATTCCCAGTGACTAAAAGCATATAAATACAAAAACAATACTTTATTAACAGAAGTAGAAATAACAAAACAGATTAATTATTTAATATACAGCTTTAGAACACAGCTCCCACTCTCTTACACTCCACTCGTGGATAAATCAGACTAACACCACTCGCTAATTCCCAAGCTTGACTGATTGACTGACTGTTAACTCTAATCGTGACTTCACTCACTCTTGTCTTCTTTCAAATTACTCTACTATTTTTTCCGGGGGCAGGATGGAGATGCCCTGATAATTTTCAGGAGACCATTTACAAAATCTACACAGAATCTGTAACAGTGTTCCAAACGGTGGCATGCTGATAAGAGCAGTTTATCATATACGTTATATAATCGTCCATTTGAGGCCGTTTCTGTTTAGATGTCTGTTATGCATCAGTATACTTCTTGTTTTCATGTGAGAATTGGGCCTGCTTATTTTTTTTCCTTGACATTCCATTACTGTCTCTAAGGGTGAGGAGATGGAGAACTAGAGCAAAAACAAGGCTAACTGAGGAACAAATAGTTGGTATCACTACAGTCACATGAACCTAAAGAGTCACAGAAGCAGAGAGAGACCAAAGTTATTGCCCCCACATACCTCAATGAAGCCTGAGCATGCTCACTAGTCCTGAAATGTTAAGTGCCAACAGGCTGTGTGGAACTCTCCTATTCATATGCTGAAAAATACTGTAAATATGCTAATAATCAACTCTATAGGTTTACTTTATTAAACACTAGGAATTACCATAACCAAATATTTCCAAATTAGTAGGATCCTTGATGTCACCTGAAAGGTAAACCCACTTCCTATGAATTTGGTCACTGAACTGAGCCCACCTGCCTATCTGCCTGATCATCTGGGAAGAATAGTCCTCACTCAGCCCTTTTGTGGATTTTCTACTTTAATTAAAATAACATTTTGATAATGAAATTGCTTTGTGCAGAGAATAAACTTCAGAACCACAGCTGTCATGATTAGCTTGCCAGGGACTTGCATAATAGAATGCTAATGAGACAAACTAAACTCTTGGTGAATATCAAGGGAAGGATCTGAAAGAAGCATTTGAGAAAGTTACTTTCTGCTGTGCAACACTGCTGTGGAAGCTGACAATCCCAGGTGTCTGTCCTTTGGGGTGCGGTGCTGCTCTTCACTTTCTTTATATCATTGATAGAGAACTGAATTGTTATGGTGTAAGTCTGACTTACATCATCACAGCTCACTTTTTTTGGTCATTCCAAAGGTTGGAATTCTGTTTCAAGCATGCAAGGACCAAATCCATCCCCCAAACCTACCTTGTAAGCAGCGTAGCCACACACACCCCATGATATTTTCTGTAGTCAGAGAGCAGGGGATTAGTATGGACATATCAAGCTGTTTTTCTTTAGCTGGACACGCTGCAAGGATGTCATCTGCAGAGATGCCCCAAGGATCCCCAGAAGTTTCTGCTGGTGCCAGTCATAGCAGTTGTAGCCAGCTGTAGCTACAGGAAAATAACTGGATGCATCCCTGCTGGTACCCTTGCTCTCTAATAACATGAAAATGGTTCTGTTTGGTTGGAGGTTGCAATGCTTACAAGATGACTTTGAGGAGTGCAACACTGGGAGATGTGGCTGTGGAGACATAGCTATGTGATACACACACTTCTCACAATACAGGATTTTGGCTTTACCCTTTTAAGCTCAAGGGATCCTACATTCTAATGGCTACTTACCTGATAGTTGACAGTAGAAGCTTGTGGCTGTCATTTTACTGGATTGGTGAATCTGCTCCAGGTTTTAGTTCCAGCTTTAAAGGAGCCATCCAAAGTGATGAATTATAGATGTTGAACCCTAATTAAGGGGGTAGGGTTCAGCACTTTTTATGGTTCCCTTAACATTTGGACTAAAATTCAGAGGAGATTTACCACCAGACTGACACAGAAGTTGTTGGACACCGCTAATAGTAGAACCCCTTTACTATCCTGATGATAGGACAGCCACTTTGAAATATAATCACACAGTGGAAATGCTGGATCATCTGTCAATCTTTGCCAATATCAGGCTGTTTTGTTTCCAGTTTCGTGGCATTGAGTGTGTACTCTACTCTAGTCTTCTACTTCTAGCTAATAATCAACAGCTGAGTGACAAACTACTGCTGCCAACAGAGACCTGCATGATCTAGGGCTTTTGTATGTTTTAGAAGTACAATCACCATATGTCTGATCAGTTGGTACTTTGCCTACTAATTATTATGGGTGCTCCAGTTGAGAACAGTCAAGCCCCCACTGCTCACCCATTGCATCTAAAATGTAATCAAGATGAGTTTGCTTTATCTCGTGATGCCACCACTTTGAAAGCAAATCCAAATGCAATTCCACTGTTTTCTGCTAAGAGAGATGCATTGCCTTCTGCACAAGAATGAATCTGCATATCTTGACTTGTACCCTCAAATCCTGGTCCAGAATTTTGGCCTGCTTCACTCACTCCCAGCATGGCCTTGTCTGGCTTGCAATTTGTTATAGAGAAAATCAAGTTTGGGGCAGGGGAAGAGATCGATCTTCTGACTGTGCTCCAGTTCAACTGTGTGCATATTGATTTTAGTGGGAATTCACATGGCAGAAACAGTTAAGAAAAAATGAGTTCTATTGCAATTCAATCATGAGTTGGCCAGTATGACCCATTTATCTGTAATGTGAGAGGCAGTACTTGGAGGTTGGTTATTTAGTTTTACCAAGCAACAGAATCGATGGAAAGAAATTACAAAATTACAAAATGAATGATTGCTGTGTGATGATGTATTCCACAGGCTGTAGGCATTAACAAACTAACAAATATATTTAGCAGCAAATTATATTAGCATTTCATTCTCTGTAACAGAAGTACCTAGATCTGCCTTGCTGGGTCAGGCAAGTGAACTCCTCAAAGCAGCTTACAGAGGTATACTTCCAATCTATTCATTCAGATAATGTCATGTTCCTTAAGATAACTAATAGACATCCCATCACAGGGCCAAAGATTGTATTTTGGAGGTGTACAATTTAAAATGTGAATGAGGAAAAATAATTGAAGCGTGTTTATCATACATGATTAACTCTGCAATCCTATACTCTCTGACTGGAATACCATAATTAACTTAATGGGGCTGACCTCTGATGGACATTGACAGGAAGATTGGGTATCATGCAGCCCATAGCATGCACACACTCCTGCTCATACATTTTAGTGACCCATCGAGGCACTAGAGGCTCCTCGCCATTTAAAAACCAAATCAAGGTACACCAAACTCCAGGAAGTGCAAATCTTCTAAAATGAGGTGTATGGTAGCTGTGTGTCCTGTTTTGAGTACCAGAAGGGGCCCTGATTTTTTTATTAAAAAAAGTGACTTCCAGATATTTTTAGTTCCAGTGTTCAATACTTTTTGATACTAGGACGGGTATGTGTATGTGTGTGCAGCCCTTGGCACGCAGCCATGCTGGCATTTGATTTCCATGGAACTACACTGGGATCATGAGAGATAATTCCTATGTTGTTTTAATTGAGTATTTATATTCTCTCTTTCAGTCCTAAAAGAACCTCCAGCTAATGCATGATCAAAATTTAAACAGGCACAATATCTTATGTTATGTGCTTAAAATCACCCAGAAACTAATAGGGTGACTCAGAAATACAATAAATAAACATGGCAGTATGTAGGCTGTTAATGCTCTGAACCAGTTACGGGGAGAGAACTATATGCTGGGCAGGATCCGTCCCTAGACTTTCACTGATGGAACAGAATAATCTAGCAAAATCAGTAGGGGTGATCTCTTCCCACTGAAGCATTTCTGCATCACCATAGGCCACAGGGACTGGAAAACTCTGCAGATATGGTTTTTTAGTAGCTCCAAAAATTGTGGGGGAAGCAAGAGAAAAGGAACTTATTTTGCTGTGGCATTTCATTGGATTTAGGCCAAAGTTTCTTTCTCTTCTAGATGTCCTTTGTCTTGGATGTCTCAAAATTGGATGGTGAAATTAAAAAGTATACCTTTAGATTTGCTGAGCTTTGAAATCTAGGGTGAAATAGTAGGATTTTTTAAAATAAGTAATTAGACATTGCAATATTAATAATAAAAATGTAAAAAGTAAGAAGTTGCAAGGCATTAAATGCAGCACAAAAAATATAGATATTTGTATATGTGTTTCATCTTCAGTTTGATATGGGCTGTTGAATAAAGAAGAACCCCAAATCAGAATTACAGAGACCAGGATGATTTGTCAAGTTAATAGGAGTAGGCATAAGCATGAAATAATTACTTTCCCAATCAGGCTTTTAGACCTGATCATAATTAGGCAAAGAGAAAATCAACATAATCTTAAAGGAAATCAACATAAAGTCAAGAATGTGTCAGGTGTGTTTAGAGAATCAATGAACAAGTTCTGAGAACACAGACAGAGAAACTTCCTTATCATGGAATCATGAAACAAAAAGTTGGAAAAGATTCCACGGCCATCTAATCTAGACCCCTGCCTGCAAAGGAATCCACAGCTAAAGCATGCCTGCTGGATTGTCACCATACCTCTGTTCGACAACACAGAAGAGTCCAGAACTTTCTAAGGTAGTTCATTCCACTGTAGAGCAGTTCTTTTTTTTTTTTCCTTGTTCTTTTTTTAAATACCCTTCTTAGTAATTTGAGCCTATTGGTTCATTTCCTATCCTTTCCTATTCCTATCAGGAGAAGATGGAGGGCGAAGTATGGAAGCCCAAGGTGAGCGGAGCCTCATGATAAACCACAGTTTAGCATGGCTTGCCATCGCTTATCATGAAACAGTAACAGAGTCAAACTTCCTAAAAGTCAGTATATTGCAGTTAATTATTTAGGGCTACTTCTGGTTATGTCTGTCCATTAGCAGAATAGACAGTTCAATTGAAACTGCCCCCTCCCCTCTTGAAACCTCCACATGTCCCCAGATCTGATCCAGAGTACTGGAGGAACCCCTGATATGTGGGGCATTAAAGGGGCTGTGGGGGAAAGGAAGTCCAAGCTGACAGAACCCACTGAATCCCAGATCTAGTTCTGTATCTTAGGACAAGAAAGTATTTATTCAGGAAAAGAGATATTAGAAACACATTGTAAAATCAAACATACATTGTCATTGTGCTAATATTATACAGATACTGAACGTTTTGATTTTCCTCCTCCCCACTCTGATTATTAAAAACCAGTCTTTATGTACTTTATGCAGACATTAAACATCTGCATAGCTGTCTAGTAATGTTCATAAATCTAATGGCACTTCTTCCTCTCTCATATCAGCTCATATTAACAGAAATTTGAGCATATTATATAATCATGCTCCAAAGAACAACACATTTATAAAACAGGGCATTGACACCATTGTTATAAACACCAGTAGCTATACTATGTGGCTTTCACATAAGTGTAGTAAATTAATGATTTAGGATCAAAAGGTAATGTTATAACAAGTTCCTAATAACGTAATTACTTATGGAAAAGCTTTTTCCATATCAGCCCTGGTTGAGTGGAAGAAAACTGGAAGCATATAAAAGCAGGAACAGAGTCAGTGTTCAAATGAAATGAGATTCAAAATCATCATTACATCCCACAGTTTCATGAGTTTTAAGTAAGAAGACAAGGAAATGCATGTTTGAGAACACTTCTCTCTCATATTTAATGCTGAGTGGCACTAAAATCTGAAATGGGATTTTGCTTCTCTATCCTAATCTGTTCTTCAGTGCAATGTTATTACATCTCTAATCAGCTGAAAGTCCCACTGAGTTCAAATAGGTTTACTACTAAATAAATACAGGATTGCACTCTAAATTACCTCTACAAATCTGCTAGGGTTAAAACAAATGGTATAGTCTCACCTTGGTGCCCTCTACTGGATGGAATCAGAATGATTATCAAATCATGATGTATGCACTTGTGTTCAGTAACCAGAGACTGCCTTCTAAAGCAGTGCACAGAAGAATCTGGGTTTGCTGGTAGACAGCAGGCTGTTATGCAGCAGATCAGCAAGAATTTCTGACTACCAGTTATTTAACAACAGCTACAGCAATCTTTAGTGCCGAATTTTATGGCTAAAATGGAGAACATTTGGGGTATTCTTTTTGTGGAAGGAGTATGAGCTCCCTTTAGTATTAGTGATCCAATCCCTCACTTCAAAATATTTGATTCTGATCTTGTATCTATTGCACTTGACTCTACATGAAGGCTGTCAATGAAAAACAATGTTGTTATTGCCAGCAGGGTCCCCACATGGGGTGGGAGGGTGGGGTGAGTTACATTTTAATGAGACCATAGCTCATGTGCGCCTGAGCTCAGGCTCCAATCTCCATTACTGTGCAGAAAATTTGAAGTTAACAGATAATGCCTAAGAACCTTTATATAAATATTTTTAAAATGAGTTTGTTACATATTTCCTTATATTTATGTAAATAGAGTGCATGCTATGTGTTGTCCAGGTCTTGTGACATTCGCTGCAGCCAATCAGAAGCAACGTCAGAGCGGGCTCAAGCAACATTCTGAACTGCTGGATGTTTCCTGGTCCTCCTCCAGTCTAAGAACCTTGTTTCAAACAGAACTAGTATGGTTGTTTAGTTAAATTAGGACAACATGCAATCAGACACAAATATTTTGTTTCCTCTGACATGGTCTATCATATCAAGAATTCTTTGCACATAGGAAGTACACTAGAACTGCACAAGATTTCTGAATGTGTAAATGGGCAGAAAGAGTAAAGAAAATAGCATAAGATAGTGGGAGCAGTGCTGATGCTTTCGGTAGGATTTTCCAGCCTCTGAATGTACATCTATGGCCATTTCCGCACGGGGCGAGGGAATTGCCCTGTGCTGTTACCTACCGGGTCTTATGGCTCCCCAGTCCAGTCCAGGCTGCTCTGGAGCAGCGCGTGCTCGTCGCTCCGCACTGCTCCGGTGTCAAAAATGGCAGCTTCCGGTTGGTCAAGGGTCTCGACCAACCGCTGAAGCTCGCCAGCCTAAAGCCCGCCCCCGGCAGATCGCAGGCTCGTATTGGCGCAAGCCTGCAAATCTGCACAAGGGAGCAGGCTCACACTGGCGCGCTCCGTGCTTTTGAGAGACTGAAAGAAACAGGTTTTTCAAAAGCACGCTGGATGACCACTTGGGGTCATTCCGGAGCAGGCTGAGGTGCGGATCTATGTTAAATAGTCCGGACCCAGTCCACTCCCAGGTGCAGACATCCTCCCTGGAGGATGGACTGCACCGTTTCAAATACCCCGTGTGGAAATGGCCTATTTCATTCACAGTCACCATTTCAATGCAGCTTTAAACAATGTTATTCATGCACCAGAACATCAAAGCAAAATGTTTATTTTACATCTCCTTTACCCTCAAAATATATGACACCAGAGCTTGGGGAACTGGAAAGCTTCAAAATGGCTGCTTCAAAAGTTTTCTATAGATCTTTTTGTACCTTTTCCTTGTGAGTTGTTGTACTAAGTCTATTTCAGGAAATGAATATGAGTTATTTGAACTTATATTAATCTGTATTTACAAGAAATATCTGCAACTACAAATAATTCTCAGTGATGTATGTATAACTCTATGAACTTTTTACACAGTACTGGTGACTGTGAAAAAAAGATGAAAGAAGTTTGAGCAGGTTAGCACTAATCAAAAACTGCTGGCACAGTACAGTGAGCCTAAAATGGTTGTGCTGTATAGCATCTTTCTCTGTTGCATGTGGACTTGCAAGATAAATTGACTGGCAGGATTAATTATTTTGGAATGAGAAGGACAAGAAATACAGTTTAAAGTTAATTGATATAATGTTTACACCACATTGCTCCATTAACTTTTTAAAAATTGACAACATAATTCCTTCATTATGGACCCAAAAGCTACCAAATAGTTAGCAAACATGTAAGCACTCTCAGGCTGTGTTATTAAACAAAAGTAATAAAAGAGGGTGTTTTACAGAAATGTAGGACATTATAACATTTATTTCAGAATTAAAACAAACTTTTCCATCCCTCATGGCACTCTATATATGAGATGAGGGATTGTAGTACCTATGTAGGGACAAATTTATAGTAGGTCCCAAGAAATTACAGCTTGGTTTTGCCCACAAGCCTCAAGTATGTCCATGATTCCTATTCTAAAGTAAGAAGTAAAGGTCTCCATTTTATCTGGTTCTGGATCAGAATTTTCCAGTATTTTGGTTTTCCTGTTTACATGCCTTTCATCCACAGCAACTCACTGTTGTCACTTCTCACTATTTGTTTTATTTATAATTTCCATAGCATTTTACAATTGTTCCTTTATTTCTGCATGATAGACATATAGAATCCAGCTGAATCAATGTGAATGTGGTAGGTCAAAACATATGTAATTTCTATTGATTCAATATAGAATCATAGAATCATAGAAATGTAGAGTTGGAAGAGACCACACGGGCCATCCAGTCCAACCCCCTGCCATGCAAGAATACCCTCAAAGCACTCCTGACAGATGGCCATCCAGCCTCTGCTTAAAAACCTCCAAGGAAGGAGACTCCACTATACTCCGAGGCAGCATATATGTATATTTAAGTTCAGATTAGTTACTTAATTTTGGCCTAAAAATTTGAGAATATTTTGCAGCTGTAATCTGAGAGGGAATAACCAAACTTATTGTGAAGTATAACATAGCAGGCTCACAAAAATGTCTTGGATTTCAGCCTCCATGTAGTTACAATACCATCTGGATTTAACTCCACATGTAGTTATCAATTTAATGGGAAAACTAGCACAGTATATGGGTTAGGCTGTTGGATGAAGATGGAGGCTTGGCCATGGAACTCACTGGGCGACCTTGGACACTCTTTTTACCGCCCCCCCAGCCTAACTTTTTTCTTCCCTCAGCCTAACTTACCTCACTAGACTATTACCTCACTAGACTCAGTAGACTAGACTATGACACCTTGACATCCTTGGAGGAAAGGCAGGCTATGAATGTAAGAAGCAATTAATTAACCAACTGGTATTGCACTTTCTTGGAAGCATTTGTATGCATAGTCATTATGCAACAATAGGACAGTACACACTTATTGGAAATTATTTTCATTGGCAATCATGTCTTCATCTTATCTTATCCCATATAATGAGATCTTGGGGCAGTATAAAGATCAATATAAGCAGATTAAAATACCTTTAAAACTATACAAGCAACTAAAATAGATTTAAAAGATATTATAATGGCCACTCCACTTTTGTGATGATTCAGGGCACAGAACCCTTGTGACAGTGGGAAAAAAATGCAAATAACTCTTCCCATGATCCCTCTCCCATTCTCTTCTGCGGGCTTCCACCTCCCATTTTGCCTTGGCGTGTGAGCCTTCCTTCTCAGTGCTGAGGCCAAAGGCAAGGGCAAGGGAGGGGGAGCTCTGGAGAGGAGAAGGAAGATGCACACATGTGCCTACCCCCATTCCCTTGCCTTTTGCCCAGGCGCATTTGTCTTCCTTCTCCATACCTGGCAAAACGCAAAGGAATGGGAGGAGGAGAATGGAGGAGAAGGCACACACACACCTCACGAATAATCAAATTCGTGAAAGTCAAACTAGCAAATGTGGAAGGAGGACTCTAAAAACATTAACAAGTTAAAACAGGTTTAACAGGCTAAAACAGTTTAAAAGCTTTTAGAGTGAATCACTCAGTCCCCAAAGGCTTTTAAACACAGCCGTGCCTTTACTGGGCACCTAGATGGAGCCAGACTTGGCATCAATCATGCTTCCATTGCCACCCACAAACGGAGTGCCACAGTTGAGAAGGCCTTCTCCAGCATCCTCTGATGAGGGCAGCATCCCCCCCGTCCCACCAGCAGCCTGCAGTCCTTGGATAGCCATACAGGAAGAGGTGCTCCTTTTCCCTGTATGTTTAGGATAGGTATATTTAGGTAAGATCTAAGGAACACCCATAAGCTCTACAGAAAGGTGAATTGTGTGCCTGCTGCACTAAGCCTGCTAGTAGTGGCCAGGCCAGGCATGAATACTTTTCAAAGACCTTTTACACTTTTGTTGCTAGCTCTGTATTTGCACACTCCCATTTCCACTGTGAAGGAATGATTTATTGCCTTGTTATTGATGAATTATGCAATTTGCCATGGCTTGTATATACCACCATGTTATTGACAGGTAGTAGGTATGCTATGACGTAATTGGCTTGCCCTGACATGAACTTTCACAGCGTTCTTTGCTTTCTCTGATGCAAAGTGGATTGAATTTCTTTTTCAATATTTTGTAAGTTGAACAGAAGAACAGAAGAAGGAGAACCGTACTGGACCAAGGCAAAGGTCCATTTAGTCCAACATAGCATTTAGAATGTTTGAATTTAAAATCCATGTATCTTGGCCTGCTAATTGTGATTAGCAACTTGTGAAAAATTAATCTGACATTTACAAATTAATATCATGTCCCAGCTTTCTTTTAATGAGCTTGTTACTGTTACATTGGCTGCACAGTATAGAATTCCCGCATTCCGAAAGTAACAATATTTACTATAACCGTTGACACTTCAGCCTTTTGCGTTTCTTAATCTGCAGTTTGCTTGATCATCTGATTCAGCATTCAATCAATGAACAATCCTCAACTGATTTGCTGACAGTGGCAGTCCAGAATCTCCTACCATTATAAGCAGAACTGAGAACTGTGCTATACCAATAAACCCATTATTGCCACTTTCCTCCATTTTCCTTCCTCTTTCACCCTGCCATTCTCCCAGTGTACGTGCATGTTGCCTCCCTCCCTTGCCTTCGAGTCTGGCTTCCCACCTACCTACTCTTAGATAGGAGGCAGGTGAGATGGGGGGATGGGAAGAAGGAAGACAGAGAGGGAGGGGGCAGCAGTAGACAGGTAAGATAACAACGCAGCCAGTGAGCTGGGAGGAAGAAAAGTGAGAAGTGTGCAGTGAACCTAGAGGGAAGAAAGAAAGTGACGGTAGAAAGTGTGGTTGGTGGGCAAGAAAGAAAGTAGATGAATATGGAAGCAGAGAATATGGGATGGGAGAAAGGGAAAAGAGGCCAGACAGTGACCCTTTGGGGAAAGGAAGCAGTATAGTTAGCAACTCCTAGTGCTCTTTTCTCTCTAGCAACCTTATGAATGGCAGGAGCAGGGGTTGCACAGTCCCTATCCTGCCACTGGAGGGTGCCTTCCACAGGTATTTCACATCCCTCTTCTTGCAGCTGCCTTGCCTCTCTCACTCCCTTTTCCCCTCATCATACTACGATGTGGGTTCCGCTCCCCTTCTCCTTTTTATCTCACTTCCCAGGCTCCTTGTCTATCCTGCAAAAAACAGTGCCTGAGTACTGCTTTACACAGAGGATAGGTAGAGCAATAGGCAAGTGGCAGTGCCACGAGCACAAGGCAAGGGCAAGGCACAGAAGAAGAAAAGTAAGACACGGAGCAAACAAGCCAAGCTGTCAGAGATAGCAGTGCTTCTCCTCTGGCCTCAGGGGGTGAGACAGCTTGGTCCTCATAACTAGGGTTCCAAGAATGTAAACTGGAGTTAGTTCCTGTACCTTTAAAAGTTCTGTGGAAGAGCGGATTTCAGGAGACGTTGCTTGTTATCTGGTTGCATGCCATGCAACACCTACTGAAATTCCTTGTTCTGTGTGTGTTATGTGCCTTTAAGTCTTCCTGTTGACTATGGCAACCCCGTGAATTTCATAGGATTTTCTTAGGCAAGGAATACTCAGAGGTGGTTTTGCCAGTTCCTTTCATCTGAAATGTAGCCCACAGCACCTGAAATTCATTGATGGTCTCCCACCTAGGTACTAACCAAGGCTGACCCTGCTTAGCTTCCAAGATCAGTCAGGATCTGATGCCTCTAGGGTATTTAGGTCCCCTCTTGTTGGTGTGTGCTTGTAATTCCTTTCTGACTTATGGCAACCCTAAAGTGAATGTATCAAGGGGTTTTCTGGGGCTGAGAGTTTGATGTGCCCCAAGTCACTCAGTGAGTTTGCATGGCTGAGTGGGGAACTGAACCTTGGTCTCCAGGGTCATAGTCCAACACTGAAACCAGGCTGGCTCTCTAGCTTCCTTCTACACAACCATTAAAGGTACACGAGTCCTTTCCAGTTTCACTCTGGCAACCCTAGCCTCCAATGAACATGCCATAGCTGCATTTTCCCTTTTCCCTACTTACAACCCCAGTTCACTCCCCAAGCAAACCCCAAAGTAGACCAGGGCTTGGATTTTTGTTTGTAACCCGCTTGTCAGGAAACTGCTACCTAATTCTTCAGGATCTGTTTTCAATTTTATCGAAGGTCATCAAAATGAATTGACCGAAATTGTTGAAGAGGTTAACAGTGGCCATTTCCACACTAGGCTCTTATACTGCTATTATTCCACTTTCAACATCCTATGGAATCCTGGGGTTTGCAGTTTAGGGAGGGGCATTTGAGGCCCCTCTCTAAACTGCAAGCCCCAGGATTCCATAGGATGTTGAAAGTAGAATAATAGCACTATAACAGCCCAGTGCGGAAATGGCCAGTATCTTCGCACACGAATTTAAATATACTCATCCCGATAAATAAATAGGCCATTTCCACACTAGACTAATAGTTTATTTCATGCTCACCAGGCAGAAGGGTAGCCGAAGGGTCTTTCCGCACAACACTGTTATAATGCTATTATTCCACTTTCAACATCCTGTGAAATTCTGGGTTTTGTAGTTTACTGAGGCCAAGGACCTCTCTGGCTGAGACGTCTAAACGCCTCTCCCTAAACTGCAAACCCCAGGATCCCAGAGGAGGCCGACAGTGGAATTAATAGCACTAAAATAATCTAGTGCGGAAATAGCCATAGTTGGACTGTCCGGAGTTTAGCGCCAACAAACAAAGACCCGCCTGTTTGCTCCCCACTCGTGCATGATGCGTGTGGTGGGTGGTTCTTGCGGGGGGGGGAGGTAATCGCGCGCGCGACGTCCAACCCCCTCTCGTCGGACGCCGGGAAAGCCCTGGAGGCGCTTTTGCCCGCATTCCCCTTAATCCCCCGCAGGAGCCGGGAGCCGGGCGCGTGCCTCGGGGAGTCCGCGGCCGGAGCTGAGGCGGGCGGAGGCGCAAGACGGCGACGGGCGAGCTCTCTGTCTCTGCGTTTCCCGCGCGCGTTCCTCAACCGCCAGTCAGTCGGTGCCCCTCGGGGGACTTCCCGTGCGAGTCTGTGCAGCTCCCCAGGAGCGCGTTTTATGGCGCTAGGACCCAGGCGGAGCGCGCCGTGAGAGTCTCTCTTGCTGGGTGAGTCAGTCAGCCAGGCCGTCCAGTCCGTCAGCGCAGCGCCGCCGGAGTCGAGGGGTGAATGAGGCTGCGGCGCGCGCGCGAAGTGGATGGCTCGCGTGCGTTGGGGAAGCGGCCACGGAGCGAGGCGCTCGAGGATTCGCGGCAGGCTGCTGGGCGACGGCGGCGCCTACGGCGGTAGCAGCGCCTAGGGGGTCTCTCTCCACCTGCCCACCGGAGGTGAGTGTGAGCCAGGCGGCCGAGCGGCGGACCCGTGGACGGGGCGGGCGCCTGGGAGAACTTGGCGTGCCCACGAGGGGCCGCTTTGCCCTGGCGTGGAGCAGGGGGCGACGGTGTTTCCTCTTTGCTCCCGATCCTCGGGGCGCTAGGAAACTCCAAGCCCAAGTCTCTCCCTCTGGGAAATCGCACCCTCCGCTTTTGGTGTAAGATCCCTTGTTTGAGGAAGCAGAAAGTCCCGCCACCCTCTGTTAATAGCCCCGGGGGGACGTCTGGACTGTAAATTGGTTGCACACAGTTTCCCGAGTGCATCGGTCGTTTTTCAAAAATAAGGTGCGCGAGTTGCCCGTATTTATACAATTGCTGTGAAACTATACGCATAAATGTGAGCTTCTGCTCCAAGTCAGAGTAGGATTGTGTAGCTCTTCCCCACCCCTTTACACTTTTTTAAAGACACCAGTAAGGTCGCATTTCTGAAGTGTCGATTCCCCCCATCCCTTAAGCTATGAACTCCTCACTGGCTGTCAGACAGGGACAGGATGGAAACGGATGGTATTCGTTGATTTATGTTTCGTGATTAAGCTGTATTTTTTAAAAAAAGGGAAGCACAGACAGTAGAGGAAAGAGTTGGTGGAATGAGAAGAGTTGTTTTGCTTTTGCAGTTTGTTGAACGTTTATGAGCTTGTTTCTTCCACCACTCGACTTCCAAGCTTTCCCATTTTTTTTTTAAGGAAATTTGGAAGAAGAAATGAATGTGTAGATAAGAGTGTGCTTGGCTTGTTCCAAATTGTTGCAGCTTGGGAGGTTTGCAGGCATCAGAGCCTACTTGTAGAAAACCTTTTGTGGTATAAACTAGGGCTCAGTGTAGGTTTTCAGATGTGCATCACTGTAATGTAGTTTCATCTGTCAGCCTATGAAGTAACTAAACTTTGAGGTCCTGGTTGCTTATTTTTAAGAGAGTCTTTCTCAAACTCTTCCTGACAGTTTCAGTTATGCTGATAACTTAAAGTCACCTGGTTCCAATGATGTCTTCTGTGTAGAGTTGTATGATCAACAGTTTCATAATTAAATGATTAAACTGTACTGACATTTCTGTATCATTGTGCAGACCTATACTGTACTGTAGTAAAATGAGAATCAGGCCCATGGAAGTGTTATCTGATAGATCATGCCATGAACAGTAAGGACCAAGGCCAGTTAGGATAGATGGGACACATGCCTAAGCAAGGAGGATTGGGACCTTAATGTCAAGTTTCTGAATCACTGCTTAACAATCTGAGGAACATCTGGATGCATTGCTCAGCAATATAGTCACTTACAAAGCAGTATGTGGAACTGGGATAAAACAACTTGAGAAATGCAGGGAACTCACCCTAAAGGAACAGAATCTGTTTCATGGTAAAAGTCATGATGATGGTTGCTCATTACTCTCTCCAAGCACTAGATCAGCTCAGAGTTCACAGCTTTGCTCAACAGCATTCACCTGCTGCTGCTTCTAGGTAAATTGTTTTCAGATTCATTTAAAAGATTACAGGGAACTCAAGGATTTTTGTTTGCCCCGTAAAAGTTCTTTTATGACTGCAAGTGTCAGTCCTAGCTTAGAACAATCAGTATTTAATGTTTGAATTGCCAGACAGAGTTCAGATTCAGAAAACTTAGCCTGTTTCTATCTGAATGATGCCTATTATTGTACAGAACAACATGAAGGAATGGATTAGGTCGGTATAAATACAAAGTCTCTAATTAATGGGATGGAAACTACTTGGATGTTAGTTTGTAATCAGTCAGTACACGTTAAAATTCAATGTTAGTTGCATGGCTTTCAAAGGAAGAAATGTTTCTTTCAAGATTCCTGTACATTTTCACTATTCTCAATTTAAAGGATGAGATTCACTGTCTTATCAGCACTAATACATTTAAGTCTTCCTCCCCGCAACTATTATGATTATGTTGTAACTGTGAAACAAAATGTTGCTCAAATGTCATTGAGCAGATCATGTGGAGAAATAATTCAAAATGTATTCTGTCATATCAGTGGTCAAGTCTGCCAAGGCTGAGATGTAGCCTCTCTCTCAGAGTCCCAGACCATCACTTTCAGTTTTTCTGTTTTGTTTTGTTTTTTAATTTTTTTTTTAAAGTCTATCAAGCCATTTAAAGCAATGGTGACCTCTGCTGGCAATTCCTAGCTAACAAATACATGCTGGGTGCAGTAATCTGATAACTTGAATTGTTCCTGATTGATTTAATAACCTCTGTTAAAGCAAGTTGCAAAATGCTAAGCAAACATACACAGAAATAAGTTGCATTGACATTAATAAATTTTGCTTCTGAATAAACATACATATAGAATTGAGCTGGAGTTGTTTTGGGTTTTTTGAACCAAAAAATCCATATGCCATCTCTCCAGATGTGTTCTTCACTTTTGTATTAAACTGTGAACCAGATTCTTTACAACTATCATTTTTTTAATGTTGTCTGGCAGAAACCCTCATGATTCTGTCTGCAAAGTGGAGGAGTAATTTTAATAATACAACAAAATTTCAGGGTGTGGGGTTTGTTCCACATGAATATCTGGCATTTCAGATGGAAACAGTTGACTTTGTTATAGGTTAAACTTTAAGCAGTTCATCGTCTGGAATTAATTCACCTATAGAAAGACAGTAAAGGTTTGGAGTTTTGTCCTTTTCACCCAACCCCTGGCCTTTGTATGATTTCATGGAGACAGAGGTATACAAGTAAATTGCGTGTAAATAAAAAAAGAGAGACCTTACTCCTGTGTGCATGCGGCTGCTTTGAAGTTAATGATGCTTACCCAGTTTAACTCTGCCTTGGTTTGGTCCACCTGAGCAACTGGAACTTTAGTGGAAATAGGAGACCACCCATAAGATTGTAAATGCTGGCGTGTGGAGATGGTAGATAGCCAAAACAGCAAAAACTTTAACCACAGCAATGAACTAAAGACCATATGGAAGACCTCTTCACCAAAATTATTTGTTCACTGTTGGCTAAAAATGTGAGATCCAAGCTTAATAGTAGCAACTATGCTTAGAAAATTAACTTCCATGTAACCAAATACAAACAAATCTAATAAGAGCCAATAAGTTGTGATTTTGTGGGGGGGGGGGGGATAAGGTTAAATGTCAGCTTCCCTGGTACTGAATTGCTTAAGTGAGAGCAGTAGATTAAAATGTACAAAGATGTAAGTACCTAAAGCAGAGACATTTCAAAAATTCCAAATTTTTTTCATGCAACAATTACTTAGTTGGACTGTACTGCCTGAACTGCTTGTTCCATCTTTTGTTTGAAGCAGTATAATCCTCATGGGGGTGGACATCCAGTCCTTCTGACGTGAAATAAATCCTACGCTTAGGTTCAGATATAATGGGAAATGATGATTTTACAGCACAAAGGCATGCCACAATGGCTCTTGAGCTGGCATTTCCCCACCACCACCATTTTTCAGGCAGCTTGGGAAATTTAGTCAAGGTTTCCATTGCATCCAAATAAAGGAAACTGTGGTTTGTTGTAAGCTTAATTGAACAAGCCAGTATCACACTCCCATTGTAGATTATTTGGAAAGCGTTTGTTTTACAAACAAGATCATTAACAGATAAATCTGTTAGTAGCCTTCTTTGTAAAAGAAACACTTTTCAAATTGTCTCCCATCAAGAGAACAACAGAAAAGGAATGAGGTAATGTGATAAGCCTCAGCTAAAGACACTACTCTCCTGCTGTAAGTGCAATTTACATGCTTCATGTGATAAAACCCAAAGTTGCTTGTATTTGAATGTAATGGGAAGCTAACATTAATTTTAAGGACTTAATGGGAAAATCTAAATCTAACCATTGTTCCTGAAGGGGTGTGTGTAATGTACATGTTTGAGACTTGTGGCGGCAAGTTGGTATTAAAATAAACCTTAAATCTTCACTATATCTGAATCAGACTTACGCTTGGAATCAGTCTTAGAGATGAGAAGACACTAACTTTTTTATCGATGATGTGTTCTCCTTAGGCAACTTTTTTGTGCTGACATTTCTTTTAAAATATATATATACTATACTGTTATTTCATTGTATTAACAATCCTGCTTTCCAATTCTTTTTGAAAGCAGCAGACTAAAACCATCCTTTCATGCTGGGAGCTGAATGCCATTACTTGTTTACACAAATTATTATATACTGCATACTTGCAAATAGGAAAGAGAACTCTGTGATTCTATGTGTATGTTTTAACATCAGAAGGAAAGCTTTTTAAAGTCTAGATTAACCTTCTTCACCCTTGTACCTTCCAAACGTGAAGGACTACATGGCTTTGGGATTTTGGTGCTGAAGTCTGAAACCTATAGAAGGTACCAGGTTGGGGGGGGGCCCTCATCTACATGAATTTCTTAAGGACATCCTGAAACTCTTAAAAACAACTTTCTTATAATGTTAGTTTTTGTGGACTGTCATCCTGACCATGAAATGCATGAAGCATAATCCAGAATTTCCAGGACTCCATTTTTCCATCTGTTTACCAACCTGGTTGTGGTAGGCTTATAGATAGTAAGACCAAAGGGAAATTAAACTGAAAAGGCGCTGACAGTGACAATGAGAATCAACATTGTCCAGTGACAAAATGTGCTGATATCACAATCATTCTAACATTACGCGAGCCAATTAATACACACAGCAAGTGTTGTCCTTTTTCAAATTTCTGATTAAAGATTTTCTAGTGGAGCCTTTTTAATAACTTCTGACTCAGCAACTTAAAGGCCTTGAGATATACTAGTCCCTGAAGAAAAGCCAAAGCTAGCACCTTACGTTGGGCCTAGAAATAAACTGGCAATCGGTGAAATTTGTACAGATTGTTGCATTTTGGTCTGACCAACTGATTCTGGTAATTGTATTTGAAACCAGTTGAAGCTGTCAGACTTTCAAGAGGCCTCCAGACCAGAGCACATTAAAATAGTCTTATCTGGATGTGACAAGAGCATACATGACTAAGACTAGCTCTGGCTCACACACACACACACACACACGCACACACACATGGTACCGTGGGTGTATACATTGGCAAAAGGTGCTCCTAGCAAATATTTCCAGCTGGCCAGTCAATAAATGGACCAAAACAGAGAATGCTCACAGTGGTCAGGATTCTGGATGCAGAGAAATAGCATAAAATTCTACCCTAGCAAAACTATGCCCATCTCCCCATCCGTAGGACTCATTTTACTTCCATGGCCATTTAGTAGCTGGAGGAGAGCACTGGTGTGGTGAAGCATCTGGCTGTATGCTTAATACAGATGCATAATGACACTTTCATCTTCCAAGACTTTTCAAGGACCTCCAGGAGGTCCTGAAGGATGCCTTCATTATTGTGTGCCTGCTTATAAGCACATAGCCAGCTGCTTCTCCCATGCCTTCTCCCCGTGTACTGACCATTAAGTGTAGGGATCATTGGCATGATATGGATGTATATTGCAGTAGTTGAGGGTCTTTGCAGGACGGAAATAATGAATTCCTCTTTCCACAATGCCCAGAAGAAGACATATGCTAGTATTATCCTGTCTTATTCATTAATAGGATGCCAGCCTTTGTGTCACTAATAAGATGCCTGCCTTTCTGGGTATCTGCCCTCACATGGTGAACTGATACCACAAATTATCCTGGTGCTTTCAAGCTGAAGTTTCAACAAAATCAGTCGTTAATCACCAGACCAAATAAGTTGTATGTTTCATTTCCCAAAATGTATTCACATTCATTTTTTGTTGGCACTTCAGCTGGAAAGAGTTAACATCACTTCCAAAAGATCCAGAAATACTTCCAAGCATTTTAGGGGAAACTCTGTGGGTTATGGTAATATTCTTCTGCCTCTTGGACCAAAATGGTTGAGAAGAAATTCTTTACAATGGCAACGTTTCCCTGACTAAGTACAAGCAAATTGGCATTGCTTTTCTCTCATCAGGGATGAAAAACAGAGAACATATTAAATGGCTCTATCCTCACTGGTGCAACAGCAAAACCAATGCAGAAGTTCTGTTTAGTCATACCTGTAGAGTGTATGTGCATCTGTCTGTCTGTATGAACGAATGGAGGCTGGGGATGTGAAAACCTGTGAGTGTGATTTCATTGCATTTCTCAGAATCCTATCAGCATTCTTGTCCTATCACACTGATGGAATGCTTTTTTAAAATGCATATTTGTATACTTTTAATTAATGGACACATTTCTCTATGAATTTTTTCCCTGTTCATGTGTGTGTATATTTTTCAAACATAAAAGTTTTTTTTACTCATCTACATCAGATTTTGCTGAAATTTATCACAAATATTGGAACTTTAAGAATTCCAAAGTAAGATGCTCTTAATCTCACTGCCAGAAGAGTTTTAGGAAATGCAAAATACTTCTGTAGGGAAACTTGAGCCCTTTTTCACTAGCAAACCATTTTACTTCTAGCGGCTTGTGCTGACAATGCCATGTGACCTGATTTAAACAGGATACCTCTTGTGCATTATGCTGCACAAGTAAGTTTTTTTTATGATTATTTTGGGCTTCTGTTCCATTAGTAGGATCTACTTCCAAGTGCTCATGCATGGGATAAAGCTGAATGCTTAGTTGTCCCCATGTTTACCTCTTCTTCTGTTTTTCTTGGACTTAGACTCATAAGTGGAGCTAAGAAGAAGATTTTCAGCAAATCAAATCGCTTATATAGATATGAGAATTCTAAATATTATTAAATGGTATTGACAATTTTCATGTCTTTTAAATAGGAAGGTCACAATATTAAGATGCTTTTGGCAGGCATAAATTATTAGTTTGAAGAGTCAGAAATTTCACCCGTTTATTAGCAAAACTGTTCAGGTTTTTATCATCTTGACCTATAAGTGGTATTAATTTCGTTAGCCCCATAGGTTTTCCATATTTTTAAGGATCTGATAACCTTGAGAAGGTTGTATGTGTACATTCAAGTTGCCTGTTGACTTATAATGACTTCATAATGTCATAGTCTTCTTAAATGAGCCATACTCAGAGCTGACTTGCCATTGCCTTGCTTTGAAATATAACTTACAGCATCTGATATTCCTTGGCAGTTTCCCATACAAGTACTAACCAGGCCTGACCCTGCTTGGCTTCCAAGATCAAACAGAATCTGTGCCTTTGGGATATTTAGATGTTAGCCAATTTGGTACAATATACAAATACCCAGTTCATTTATTTAAATGATTGCATTTCTAGATTGTGCAGTTTATTACTGGAGGATTAGTAATCTGTATTTGGTACGTTTCAGGATTAAGCATAGAGAAGATTAATGTTCTTTCCTCTGGAGAGTGAAATTAAAGGCATAGGTTGGCAAGTGTGTATGTTCAGTTATAAGCCGTAATGAATTATACAGTGACAAAAATCTTTTCCTTGCAGTGATGGAGGAGAGGCATCAAATATTTGGAGTTATTGCACTTTTACTAGGCAAAACCAATATGTGTTTTAAGAGGATTCAGATATACATATGTCAAATGCACAGAAAATCATTCTCTATAATTCTACAACAAGATTCCTTTCCATATCACTAAAAAAGTGATATTGCATTATCTTAAAGTGGGCAAAAGGACATTTTGTTTTCACAGAACTGTGTAAGATTTAAACTCACATAAGATGTGTGGAAGCAGGTTGGCATCTTAGCTGTAAATAAGTTTGCTTAAGAGTAAGTGCCACTGAATTCAATGAGACATATTACTTAAACGTTATCAGCACTGCAGCTGTATGGGATTGCCTAAAATATCCTTATAGGTGCACAATGTTATTAAAATAAAAATGCTTGGAATCTGGGTCCAAAGCAAAAGAGCTTCTGTGGCCTAGAAATGCATTTTGGCTTTGAAATTCTTTGTTTATGATTTGAAAGTACAAATGTAGTAATTAAAGGCAGGTAATATTAATATGTCAACTGCCACAGTTAGTACAAGATTTTTGGTTTATGTTTCATAATGAGACCTAAATAAAATTTGTGTGTGGTTAAAGCTAATTAGAACTGACGTATGTATTAGCTTGAAGCGTATTGGCTTATGCAGACATCTGGCTCCTATGAGTGGCTTAGAATGTGCAAAACGCTTTATTCCCTCTGCATGCATTATGTGACTTCTGTGCTTTTAAAATGTGTATCAGATTGCACTAGTATCTGTGTGGTTGAAAGCAGCGTTGCATACTCCATTTTAGAGTGAATCATTATGTTGTAGGGCAGAAGATGACCTTGTAGACCAGACCTCTACAACCTGTTGCCCTCTAGATATTTTTGACTCTCGTCAATCCTAGTTAACACGACCAAAGGTGAGGGTCCATGAGAGCTGAGGCCCCAAACCTCTGAAGTGTGCCACATTGGGAAGGACTGATTTAGTTATCTAGTCTAGCCTAGCCTCCTGTTTAACTAGCAAAATCCAGAGTTGGATTATTCCTAGTAGATAGCTGCCTTCTGCTTAAAAATCCATCCAGATGATTTATTCTTTCATGAACTTCTCTTACTATTAAGATGTTTCTCTTAATATTCAAATGAAATCTGTCATCTTGATGGCATTAGATTTAGTCCTGCCCTCAAGTGTAGCAAACTGATCTTTGTTCTCTTCTTTGTAATATCACTTCATGTATTGAAGAGTGCTGTGACCCCCCCACTTTTACATGCAAAACATGACCACTTCCTTCAACCTTACTTTATAATACCTATTTCCCTTATCATTTACTGTTGCTGTTCTCTAGAGCCTTTTGGGAATTGCAGTTCAACAACATACAGAGGGTTGCATGATTCACATCCCTGGTCTCTATCCTTCTTAAAGTTCAGAAACCAGGACTTGCCACGAAAATGTTTTATTTTTATAGCCTTCCTTGACTTGTGAGCCTTGTGAGTTTATGATATCAGGGCATTCAGAATTAAGGCCTTTAAAAACTTGTTTAACCTTCATTTGTTATGAACCCCTTCATTCTTAAGACTTTGACGTAATTCTTTCCTGTTGAAAATGACCACAGGGATGGTGTTGACTGTTTAACATAGTGGTTCTCAACCGTTGGTCTGCCAGACAGTTTGGACTTCAGTTCCAGAATCCATTGGCATCTGAGGTTTCTCAGAACTGAAGTGCAGCACAGCTGGCAGATCAAATCTCTGGGTCTAACATCTCTAGAATGAAGGCAAATGCAGTGTATCTGTTGTTCTAATGCCTTTTGTGCTTATGAATCAGTTTGTAATTCTAGTCTGATATAGTAATACAATATTCATTTTTAGTTTGCTTCTTTTTTACCAAATGTGTATTTATGTTTATAACCGTTCCCTCATAAATCTGGATTGGGTTGGAGGCTTGAAATGCAATCTTAACTAGACAGTATGGCTACAGGGGACAGCCAAGCAGACAGCAGGCCACCTGGCACTGTGCTGAATCCAAACTCTTCCAAGCCTAGAAACATTGAAAATTACCTGGAACTATCCTCACCTTCACTTAACTTTGTGCGAGCATTGGGGGTGTTTCCCTGAGTTGATAATTCATCTCCTCCCTCATTCTAGGTCTCCTTGGCCACCTTTTTGGCTCTTCTGCTGGGGGATCTTAGCCAACACAACTATTTTATTAGCAGATTGCTTTGTCAGTATATCTGCAAGATGAACTGGCAGTAAAGGGTTCTGCTAGCAGAAGTACATTTCTGTTGGCAGAACATGATTGTTTCTATTGTTTAACACCCTGAAGCCCATGCATCTTGGAGTTAGGATTACACTGCCTGGTTAAGTAGTTCAATGAAGATTCTGTTCCTGTACCATTATGCAGAAGGCATTTTCTATCAGTTAGGTTAGAGGTAATGCTGGTTTCCCAAAATGTTTAATAAGTGTACTCTCATGGACTTTGAGGCCAAAAGCTCTGAAGCTGAATCCTATTACTTCTATAACTATATTAAATTTTTTAATTTATGTTAATATTTATGTTGAATATAAGATAATTTAAACAAATAAGAAAAGCTTAACCTTTTACAGTCACTGAGATTCATTTAAAATGTGCTTAATCTTAGATCCTAGTAGTAACATATTATTTATAGGAGGTGTCTATTTTAGGAAGAATACAGCACAGCAATAGCACACTCAGCTCATGTTGGTATATTTGCAGCTAAGTTCATACATAATAGAGCTAAGGTGGGGTTTTTTTTTACTGTTCTTGCTCCTGTGCCTTTTGGTGGCACAATAGAAAAATGAAAACTTCACCTACGTAATAGCCTGCTGTAAAGACACAGGAGCAGAGCCAGTTAATAAGGTGGCATCTCTGATTATGATATGAGAGGGGACCACTCCACAGTAGTTTGGGGAGGACGCTTCCTACCCTGGAACCACTGCACTTTCAGTACTATATACTGCATTTGACTGAAATATATAAGTCAAAGAGAACTGATTTCCATGTTTTTCCCCCTTTTTCCTTATGCACTGTATGACAAAGCGATTTAACTAAAAAATGAATGGCAGACAGAGGCTCCCATGTCAGTGACACTGTGAATCTCCTTCAGATTTAAATCCAATCCTTTTAAGTGCCTTTAAAATTCAATCTAAAACCCACAGAAGATTCACTACCCCATTCATGTGGGAGCCACCAGCTGCCACTGCAAAGATGCTGTCTGAGCAAAGTCAGGTCTTGGTTGTAATGCCCAGAATTCTGGGGGTGACATCTTCAAAGCCAGTGAGGACATTTTGTGTAACAAACTATTTCAACAAATCTGGAAAGATTCATAGATCACACTGATGTCCTTCTGTATTACATGCACATGTCTCTGTGATCACATTAAGAAGCAAGTGAGAATCTTTAGGAGGAGAGAAATATTCGCTTCCCAGGAAACACCCTTCTTCTTTCTCCAGGGGTTCTGAGTTCATTGGTATTATAGGCTTTATAGGAAAGAAGGGCCTTTAGCAAATAGCTATGTCAGACTCCATCAAATTCCAACTTTCCACCACTGGGAACAGTAACAACATATGATTACACTTTCCGGGTTACTCAGTAGACCCTACGTTGGAAGATGAGGATAAAAGGGATTAGGTAAAAAGGATACAGAGGAGGGAATGTATTACAGTTAATGATTACCAGAATAAAGGCCAATTTCTTTGCTCTGAAGCCTTCCACTTTCAAAGCCAGTTAAAAAAGTTACACAAACACATTTCTTGTGTTGAAAATTCTTCTTCTTGAGTAAACTCTTTGAAGCTGGGGCTGAAAATCACATGGCCTTTCCAGACTACAATCCCCACGGTTCTTCACTATTGGCTGTGCTGGCTAGGGTTGCTGGGATGTGCAGTCTGAGAACAGTGGGAAGTCCACATTAGTCTCACCTGTGCTTTAGAGGAATGTACAATGAAGACGAAGAATGGCTTACCTTTCCAATGTTGTGCTGCAATTAATAATATTCTGTAACAAGGCTGCATAGTTCAGCAAGGAGGAACTAAAATAATTAGATACACAAAACCTAGAGAACTTGCTAGATTATTACAATGAATGCTCAAAACTGACGGCAGGTTACATGATTTTGCAATAGTCTTTAACATGGAAAAGTTGTTTTGGGACTACAATCACCAGAATCTCTCCAGCAGCACTACCATTGGGGGATTCTGTAAGTTTCACTCCAGAAGGTTCTTCCATGCTCTTCTGTGGTCTAGAACTGAGCTTCGGTATTGTCAGTAGCTTTTTCTGGACTGAGACTGTGCTCACATTCACTAGTATTAGGAAGGGGGAAAGAAAAGTGGTGACAGGTCTACTAGTCCTCAGATGATCTTATTTTTAGCCAGCTAACAGCAAATTTAAACGAGACAAAAAGGTGGTCTGCTTTACAATGATAATGCCATGGAGTTACTTCCTGGGGTTGGGGTTACAGTGTAAAGGTCCTCAGCAGAATCATGGAGTTTTTAATCAGAACACTGGTGACCCACACATTTTTGTTTTGCTCAGTGTTAATCCTCAGTATGAGAAGCAAACTTTACCGCATTTGTCCAAGAACAGTGGTTCTATGTTAGGAATGGTAAATTTGTAATACTTCATATAATCTTGAACTGCAGGTCCAAACAGCCATATCCAGAATAACCAATTGTGGAATTTGAGTACATCAACGTGTGGAGGGTCATACGGAGGCTGTATGTCTGCTCTACTCCACTTTTCAGTTTGGAATATTTCTATATATAGGGTTGCATTTATAAACTGTAAAGAGAGATGTAAAGAATTTGTATAACTTTTCTTCAACTTTATTCTTCTTTAGGAAACCTTAACTGTTACCCAGTTACCCAACTGTCTCCCTAATCAGTTTCCTGCTTGTGGTGTATTTAGTGGTTTTTTGTTTGTTTTTCTGAAGTGTTGGTCTAAATCAGGGATGGGCAACTGTTGGGAATTAGGGACTGCCTTGCCTCCTCAAGAAACCATGGAGTACTATAGCCCCCATGAAAATATTAAAAAAATTTTTTTTTTTTTAAAAAAAGTCACTTCTTGATTACTTGCTCTTTTAACAAAGGCCTTTCCTGAGCCTAAAATGGTTCAGGGCCATAATCTTTGTGAAATTGCCACCAGAGAGCATTTGAGGGCAGAAAGAAAAAAAGAAAGTTTTCTCTTCTTTCTTGCTTTCTTGCTTGCTTTCTTTCTTGCTTTCTTGCTTTCTTTCTTTCTTTCTTTTTTTTATGAACCTGTAGAAGCCTGGAACTCACACTTTGTCCATCTCTGTCTAAATACTTTTAGCAATATAATGTTTTTTTGCTGCTTTTTTGATTTTTTAAAGAATGTAGGTTTCTGTTGTTTCAGCAAGACTCCATTTTCTGAGCAAAGTCTTTTTGCCTGTTTTAGCTTTGTTAGCTTGTTGGACTTTACTTATTTCATTATTGTGTGTAAGAACAAACATTTCAAAAGTTTCTCCCTTCTATGATGGATTACAAAAGTTTTTGTTTATTTTTGATTTTCCCATTTGGGGACATTTTTGTGAAAATTGTATTATTTACAAACACAGTGTATTTTCTATGAAGTACATTTGTAAAATACTTTTTTGGGGTGTGTGCAAAAAACACCCCCGTAAAACAAAAAACAAAAAAAGTGTTTGTCTTTTTACTCTAGCTGGAGAGAAAAATTGACATGCTGACAACTTTTCAATAGAGACACACTTGTTCATCAAAGATGAGAAAATGTACTGTATTCTTTACATGCAAAGTCCAAAGCCAGAGTGTTTCTGCTGGGTATAGATCCTATTGTAGTGAATAGGATTAAGTAAGCAGTTGGCAGATTCCTCACTGCTGTCCTTGTTCTTCTTTTGTTGATAGGTACATATTTAAGTATCATAGACTGCTCTCATTTTTTGCAGAACAGGTTCAGACATAGATATAGGAATTCACCCAGCAGCAGGTATGGTGATTTATTTGGCTGTGCTTTAGGGAATTTTCCTCTGTCTTGGTTAAATGTGACAACGGTTGTCAAAAATATAATTGCAGGTCTTGCCTCTAACACTGAAGTGCAATAAACATGACTGTAAAATTTGCAGCCTGGCAGTAGGTCATTTATTTTATTTTTGAATAGCTGTACGTGTAAGGCAGGAGGCACTTTTAAAACTGCTATGCTTAAGGCTTATTTAGTTTCCCTGGAAGGTGGTGACTGCTTGGGAAACTAATAAAAGATTAGACTCCCTTTGACAGCCTTGAACCATACAGAGGAAATTAGCTGGATTCATATACCAATGGAGGTGGATTACCACTTTGCCAGTTTCATATTGTATATGAAATATATCTCCCTTTTAAGACTTGAGTATTTTGGAATTCTAAACTGTGGTTGTTGATGCCAGGAATTTTGTTTGGTTTTACAGCTCTTTTTATTTTCACAGTTTTTCTTTTCAGTGTAAAATTATCACTTGGAATTAAGGAACTCTTTTTAAATAGCCTAGTTTCTCTTGTTAATATGATGTGATTTGATCCCCATAGGGCCACCTGAGGTATTATAAAGAACAATGTTTAGCATAGTAATGTTTTGCCAAACCTTCCTGCCAGCTATTTAAGGTTATAGTCCTGTGCAAAACATAGTAGAGATTCAGCCTTGTTGTCAAGTAAACATGCACAAGATAATACTGCAATAATGTACAACTTGAACAGATCCTTGAACCTAGAAAAATTGTACATTTGTTCTTTAAGGGGAAAGCTGTTGTGTATGCAATTGTCAATATGTTTCTTGGGGCACTTGGTACCCTTTCCCCAGTGCATAGTGGCAACCATTTCTTCTACTTACATTTAAAAAAAAAACTGGTCAAGTCAGTAATGCCACCCATTTTTATTCCCTCACAATGCTCCTGGGAGATCCTGATGGATACCATTACTCTGGACCAGCAGTAGATTGAGTTTCCAGAAGCAACATGGCAGAAGTGGGTAAAGGACATCCCATGGACTGCATGTGGCCCCAAAGCCAGTTTAGACCCCCAGTATACCAAAATAAAACAGGAAAAATGACAAAACATTTTGGAGTTTTTAAAAAACTTTTTTGAGGGGATGCTGAAATCATACTTCATTCCCATTAGGGCCAGTTTCCTCCAGGACAGGTTTTTTTTAAAGCCTGGAAGTGAACTTGCAAGTTGACTTCTGGTTTGCTTTCTATTTTTTTTTAAAGGTTCTCCTGGAACTAAAAGTCCTGTGGGGCCCAAGAATGTGAAAAAAATGAGGGTCAGGGCGAGTTTCAATGGTCCTGTGGGGAGCCAGTTCAGCTCCCAACTTCTGGCAGTGTCACAGAGTTAGAAGGGACAGAAAGGACCATCTAGTCCAATGTTCTGCCGTGCAGGAATGGAAAATTAAAACATCCCCCAAACCGCTGTTTAAAGACCTTGAATGAAGAAGAATGCATCACCCTCCAAGGCAGTTTGTTCCACTTCTGAACAGTTATTGTGGTCATGAAGTTCTTTCCATTACTTAGGTAAAATCACTTTTGTTGCAATATGAATCCAGTGGTTCGTGTTCTGATCTCTACAGCAAAAGAAAGCAAGCTCACTCCAGCTTTTACATGATATTCCCTCAGATATTTTAATATAGCCTTCTCTTCTATAATCATACCCCATTCCCTAAGCCGTTCTTCAAAGGATTTGGTTTCCCTGTCTTCTACCCTGGTCACTCTCCTCGAAACACCTTTGAGTCAATTGTCAACATCCTTGTTGAACTGTGGTGCCCAGAACTGGACACGTTATTCCAGATGAAGTCTGACCAAAGCAAAACAGAGGGGTAATATTACTTCTCTCAGGCTGGAGACTGTATTTCTGTTAATATAGCCTAGGACTGCCTTGGCTTTCTTAGCCAATGCATTACACCATTGATTCATGTTTTGCTTGTACACTATTAAGTTGCCCTACCTTGCATTATGGGGTCATTAAAATGGTATGTGCCATGTTGACAGGCTAAATGGATATGGGCAACTGTAAGTATTATTTTAAATTGGCAAAGTCATTTGTTGCCATGCTGCTCTCTAGGTTTCTGCAGGTGATTGCAACCTATAGTTACAATTTTGCGTTTTTTAACTTACTTGCATGCTTGAAAATATGAAACTGGGTAAAGGATCATAGTCTATATCTGTAATGTGTGATCTAGTTAAGTCTTGAACTACCGTATTTATTGGTGCAGACAAATAAAACAAGATTTAAAAACTTTCAGTTTTAGTCATGGGGCATTTTTGTGTGTGTCGTGGAAGGATTTCCATAAATGTGAAGCCAATAGCAAGAGTATCTTGACTTTAGTGGTAAAAAAAAAATTCAGGCAGTATGGAAATAAAAGTCAAAAGTCAAAATTGCAAGTGCTGATGATGGTATAATGGTGAATATCTGTTCCATTTTATATTGCCTGTAGCTATATAGAAATATCCCCTGCCCAAGCACCTTTAATAATAGAAAATGTCAGAAGTAAATCCGAAAAACCTATTGTTCTACCTATCATAAACAGAATGATGTACTTCTTCCAGCATTTAAAATGTTAGGTTTAAAAAATAGTTCCTAATATTATTAATTAGGAAAGGGGAAATTTATTTGTTGTTGCTAATGATGGAATAGTTATAATTTAATTCATTGTGCTTTCATTAATTTGTTAATCAAATAATTCAGCATTTTAATTAAAAGAGCGATTCACAATGTGATGTGTTTGAGTCTCAGTGAGGCCTCCTAATGGCATACTTTGTTATTGGCTGTTTTAATAGTTTTTAAATTGCCATAACCAGCCTGACATTTTTCATATGTGCAGTACTACGAAGAGTACAATCTGATTACTGGCTGATAATGGCAGGATATGTAGAACAATGTATTTGGAAACTGCTAGGTTCAGGAAGGCAGTCCTAAAGCATAAGATTTAACTGTCCAGTTAAGTTTTGTCACTGATCTGAATCTCACTTGTCTTCTTTCTGCCTCTATCAACATAACTCCTATTCACTCATTCTTCAAGCACCTTGGAGTGTCTGTCTGGGCTAGAAAAGGTGAATAAGGAATTATTTGATTAGAGGACTTTGATCTACTGCATTGGTTTTTTTACCGCTATATTTTGGGCTTGATGCCATTTATGTAGGAAGGGCTCATCTAAGAGAGTGAGTAGAATATAATAATTAGACTTGAAACAAGGAAAGACAAGTTCAGACACCACCTCGGTTACAAAGCTTACTAGTTGACCTTGGACCAGTCGATACCTCTCAGCCAAACCTCCCTTTATGGGTTGTGATGGAGACAGAAGGAGAGAAGCGAGCTTCATGAGGCAGCCCCACATTGCTGGTGTACAGAATAATCTTAATCACCTTAATGTCATACTGTCACATAAAGGCATGTCTGGTGGTATCATTAAAACTTTATGTTATCTAGATATTGTTGGTTTTTTGCTTTTTTAAAAAAATTAATGGCAATATGTTACATATCTGTGGGAACATCAGAGGAAGCTTTGCAAGGGACACACTGTCATCTGATCCACAGGGGAAAAAATGCATAGTAAAAAGAGTGTAAAAGACAGGAATTGGTGCAGGGGAGAAGGTGTGATTTTATATAGATACAGATTAAATATTCCATTTTAACAAGAAAAAAAGATATAGTTTTAACTTTCTTTGTCCATTTAGTTATTTTTTTTCATCAAAATAAATGTGTTGATTAGCTCATGTCTGGTAAAATATCTGCACTACCACTCTGCAATAGTTAAAAACTGCTGTTAAAGTAATGATTAGTGTTTTTAGGTTAACAATTCAAATTGCTATACTATATATCCAAGTTAAGTAAATGTAGAATAGCCCTTCCAGATTACAGTTGTTTTTGTTATTACAGTTGGTCCTTTGCTTTCATGAGATTTAGGAATGCAGGACCCACCTGAAAGTGGAAAAATCACAAATAAGATTTTAAAAGCCCATTCGCCTCATATGACTAAGCAGCTGCTGGCCACAGTGGTGGCCAGTCCAGCTCCTCACCTTGTCTTCTCTTCCTTCCCATCTCCTGTTGTCAGCAGCAGCTCCTCTACCTTCTCTTATCTCATACCCTGAAATCCACCTCTAAGGCTCACTTTCCATACTTTCTTCTTTCTCATCCTCTACCACCATCTTCATCATAATTGTCATCATCATAACAACAACAACAATAATGTTTATCTATAACACCCTTTCCACCAAAGGGCAGAAATTCAACATATGCAGTCAGGACAAAGACAATAAGCATAACACTATAGCAACACATGGAATGAAATCCCCAACATCCCACCAGTCACTAACCATCTCGGCACCTTAAACGCAAGTCAGTAGCTTAAGCTGGTGAATCAAAGACAAAGGTATTCAGCCGTTTACAAACACAGGTGGGATCTCCTTCAGCTGTAGGTCCAAAGGAAGACCATTCCACAAATGCAGAGCCAGATCTCAAAAGGCTCACAGCCTTGACAGAGCTGTGCATGTTGGCAGAACAAACAGTAGTCTTTTGCCTGTAGATCTCAAGTTCATGGATGGAATATACCACATTAACCAAGCTGTGAGGTACTGAAGGAGGTTAGAATGCAAAGCCTTGAATACCAGAACCAAAAATTTGGAACAGGCCCTGGCCTGGCCAATGAAGGGATATACAGGGAGAAGAAGCAGGTGAATAGTTCTAGAGATTTAAAACAACCTGGACAGCATTGTTCTGAATCAAAACCAGAGGAAGAATGGAGCAGGAAGCGCAAAGCTGCCAGTGAGCTATTATCCATTATTACTTGGACAAGGAGATGGGCAGTCTCAACAGTCATGAACCTTCAGATTCTGTGGATGTTGAAGAGATGGAAATTACATGCCTTTGCTGTTGCCTGGATAAGAGGGTACAGAGATAGGCAATTATCCAGCTGGACTCCTGAGTTCCTGGGAACTGAGACAGGACCCAGTGTGCAACCCTGTAAATCCAGGGCAAGATGTTACCTCTGCCTTCACACCCTGTGATCCACCTCTAAGCCCCTTTCCCATATTTTCCCGTCCATTGCACCAGCCCCTACATTCTCTTACTTCACGCTCTATGAGAGGAAGAAGAGGGAAGAAACTCATAAAAATGGAGGGCCACCTGTGTTTCAACCTACTTTCTAGAAATCTAGGATTCACCACAGACATCTATTTAGCTCAGTAAGCTTCTATCTATCTAGGCATCTGTTATCTCCTCTTATCTTCTGCCAGCTTCTCCTTTCCTCCTGATAGGCAAAGCTTATCTGCCAAAAGAATAAAATGGATGTTACATTTTTTAGAAACCTGAAAAAGATGAATAATATTGCCATTTCAAGTCTTTTGCGGCAAAAAACAACATAGTCCATAAACCGTAAATACTGATGATTTTATTATAACATTAGAGAATTTTACTCTGCTTTGCCCAGATACTTTTTCTGATCCCTTTTGTACTGTACTCTTTCCACTTGTTCTGCTCCATTGTTTTGGTTGCTTTCTATGGCCCATGAACTACAGGTGTTCTAAGTATACAGGAAGCTCTGTAAAACACATACACCTCATCTCTCTGCAAACAGGTTACCCCACCCCTCAAACGGCATATTTCATCCAGGAACTGGGAGAACTCAGATCTCAATTAAGCAAGCTATGAAATTTCATCAATTAGTTAAACGCTGAAAGGCAATATCAGGTTTGTTTCTTGCAAACAATACAACTCCACTTCTTTCTTTCTATCACACCTTCTAGGAAGGCTTGATCCTTACTTTTTGAAAATGAAAGGTTGGAATCCAGGTGAGCTAATGGCCCCAGGGGGCACCAGCCAGTATGCCTAGAGTCTGGGGAAAATCCAATCTATCAGGTAATATGGTATTTCTACATATGTAGCCAGATAGCCCCTGCTATCTGCAGCTTCTAACAAAAACAGTGCTCCCCAGCCATTCTTCTTTTAAATGTCCATCCCCTGCAGTGAATAACAGTGCAAAGCCTTTTGTTCGTTGCACCCCAGGATGTGCTACTGACCAGCAGATGTATTTGCCTGGTTGGGGAGCCCATATCCAGTTAAATTTAGTAATGTCCAAGTTGTGATAGTGAGTGTGGTTAACTGACCATAGTTACACCTTGTTGTGGGTGAAAGGTAACTAAAGTGAAATTCTGTTTTTGATTTGAGCAGCAAAGGAAGATTTTGTCCTAATACTCCTTTACTAAATTTTTTTAAAGCCCCTCTTTGCATTGTACCAGGGATATATGACTGCTCTAACAAAAGTTTCAAATGACAAGGAGCCTTCTCTAGAGTTTTTCTTATCCAGATCCCTAAAGACTACTTTGTAGACCCTACAAAGGGTGTTTACAAGACTGTGTTGGTACCTGTTGCTGCATCTGCATTGGATTTGGGGTCATCTGAGTGTCTGGTCTTGTTTGCTAAGAAGAGAAATGTGTATACTTGGGCTTCAGATTAATCTTGCAGATTATTACTAAAGTTTGTGAGTTTTAGGGCCTTTAATTCAAATGTCTAGAGCTGCATCCCAGTTACTTTTCAACAGAACCATGCTTTAGTGTGAGGGCTACTGTGACTTCATTTGTAGCCTCATTCATTTTCTGATCAGGTCCACAAATTCCAGAGTCAGTTGTTTTCTGATGGTAAAAAGGCAGAACAAATCAAGATAGATTTAATTGAAAACATAGAGACATTTAACATGTACTAGTTGAGTGAGCAGTTCCCAAGAAGTCAGATGTTGACATAAGAAGAAGAAAGTAGAACATGCAAGTATGGAAAACAGTCTCTAATGGATTATCTGATTAAGAGAACAAACATACAAATGACAGTGAATGCACGGCTTTCACTCATGGAACAAAAATTCAAAACATAAGCTTTAAATCTATGCATATTAGACTGCTAAAATCGTGTTGAAATCAATGACTTTAAACAGTACATGTGTAAGGCTACAGTCATACAATACTTCTGAAATATTAATTCTCAGGTCATGATCCAATATCAGAGCTTGCAGTGTATAACACTACACATGTATAGCTCTGTTCTAGTCTGGTTCTGCTCTGCTCAGCCCATTTCAAGCCCCAGAAGTATTGCTACAGCCACTTACAGGTGGGGGAGATGGAGTGGAGAAGGTGACAGGCAGCACCTGGTGGTAGCTCTGCAGCTAGGGAAGAGAACTGAGGTCACCCTCCCATGTTGTAGGCTAGATGTTATACTTTGCCCATTTCAGGACCTGATGTGGGATGCAGAACAGTGTTAATATGAATGTGCCACGGATTAGAAATCATACAGTTTTTTTTAATAAGGACTGCACAGCCTGATCGGAACTACCAAGAGGGAAGGTACTCCTGGAAAAGAAGTGCCTGAGGTATGCAGAGGGAGCAGAGGTTGGAGAAATTTGCAAATAATCATATCCATAAAACTCAAACCTGCAAATGTGGAAGACTGACTGTAGCGACAATGAAAACAAGAAAGAAGTGTGTACCTCGGAGCTATAGTAAATAAGCAATGTAACCAAGTCCCAAAAGTAGTGATAGAACCCCAGTAGAAGAACTTAAAGAATGAAGGCAGGGCAGGGAACCAAGCAGAATCATTTTTGAAGACAGAGCCAAAATTTGTGAAAGTGGTCTGTGATATTTTACCTTTCAAGGTACAGTATGATTGCTGAGTTGAGATAATGTAAACAAAGCCTTGTGAAGTCTATAAAACAGAAAGAAACCAGCAAAATGGGATGGTTTGATTGAGTTGAAGAGACTGGTGTCTTAGACTATGCCAGAAAACACAAGGCTGGGTGACTGAAAGCAATTGCAAGAATGAGTGAAATAACTGTATTTACTAGGTTTTGAGTAAGAATCCAGTATAATAGAAAGAGTTTAATTCTCTGTAGCAATAGTGATGCTAAAGTAGTGAAGACTGTTGAGAATACCTGTGTGAGTTATATGTGTTTCCTCAACAGATGGATACAACTTTTGATGTTCTAAAAAATGTTGCTATTTTATCAATGCAATGTACTAGGAGTACCATGTGCTCTATAAGGTTGAAGCGTGTTTCATATTTGAGAGATATGCATACTTTGTTCAAGACCATATAATATCTGTCCAAGCAAAATGTCTAGAATATGGAAAGACTGTGTGGAAATAGCTATGATATATGATGAAATTCTGCTAAGGATACATAGGAGCAATGTAGCTAGATGAAGTAAGGTCTATTGATAAGAAGTACCTTCCCTAGAAATGTAGGGATGTGTACTGCTGTTCAATGACTAATAAACAGCATTAAGAAATGTAAAGCTGCACATTTATTTTCCCTTATAAATTTCATGAAACTCCAATCCTTAAAAGGAGTGTTGATGTTAACTTGCCAATCTGGACAAAGCTGTTAATGAGTTGGAAACCCAGACCAGAAGGTGACTGAAGGTAACTCCGGATAGACATGGACACAGTCATTGCAAACTATCCAAAAAGGTGTGTGTAACCTCAGTTTTCAGGTTTTTATGTGCTACTCAAAAGTAATGTATTTCAGTAGTACTATTTCAGTGTAATTGCTTTTAGAATTACATATTGGTATCAATACCAAACTGCTTTAGAAGTGTCTGTAATCTCAGTTGTGTGTGCTTTGCAAAGACTCGTTCTAGTAATCAGAAAGTAAAGTCTTTTTGCTTTAAAAATAGAGAGAGTGGTTAGCATGTGTGCAGCAGGATTTTCAGGGACGGAGGGCCTGCTGCTTCAAAATAAGAGATAATGCAGCACGCATTTGGGTTACTAAAATTACATTGTCAGAAACAATTTAAAGAAATTTCACACATCAGTGCAGGACAGAAAATATTTTTCAGTTACTTAGGAAACCTCTTTTATATTGGTCAAACACGGTAGAAGAAAACTGTGCAGAGTAGAAGCAAATGTCCTTGTATTTCAGGTTGTGTATTTTGTATATATAAATGAATCACAAAAGTGTAAATTCATTCAGTTTTGGCTCACACAGTTTCTTTTAATACACTAGTCCATAGCAACGAAATCTAAATCAGTCTCCTGTCTTGAAGCAAGATATAAATGGCAGAAACCTTTTAAGAAATAAGATTCAGATGCATATGTTACTCAGGCTGGCGGGGTAGAATCCTTTACACAAGGCATCTGAACAAAAGGGCAGATTATTTCCATATGTTTTGTCTGAGCTCTGTAAGGCACATGTATGTCTGTAGATGATTAAAATGTTAAGTAGGACATATAATTGGTTGGTAGACTTGCCAAAATACATTGTTAGCTGGATTTCTAATTGTTCATGGTTAGGCAGAGAACACATCACCCCAGTAAAATGTTTTTGTATAGAGACAAATCAACAGAATGTTATTTACTTGGAACCCTACTGTCTACTCTGTTTGAAAGTATTATTCCTCCCCTTTGATTAATGTGCTATGTGTGCATTTTGCCTCCAATATTTGTACCTATCACTTTTGCAGTATTAAGTTACTATTTGCAAATCTAAGGTTTAAAGCCTTAACCAAAGCAAACTTTCTTCTAAATATCTGTGTCTTACCTGTAATGTACATCTTTTGGAAATGTAATTAGGGCTTCAGATGAATTCGTATTTTCCTGGGAATAAGTTCAACATTAGAAAGCCAGCATGGTGTAGTAGTTTAAGCATTGGACTGTAACCTTAGAGACCAGACTTTGATTCCCCGCTTGGTCATGGAAAACTCCTCGGTGACCTTGAGCATATGACACACTCTCAGCCCCAGAAAACCCTGTGATAGGTTTCCTTAGGGTTGCTGTACGTCAGAAACAACTTCAAGGCCCACAACAACAAAGTTCCTGGTGAAATTCTATGAGTCTTACTTCTGCAAAGATACTTAAGAATTACATTGTAACGTGTGCTAGCCCAGAATGTTATTCAGTATTCTATTTTGTACTGATACAATTTTTATCAATGGTGATTCACAGGCCTCACTGATGTAGTCCCATTGATTGCATCATCAATGTAAAATAATCTCAATCACTTTACTAATAAGACAAGGGAAAACTGCCTTGTTTTATCCCACATTAGCAGTAAAGCAATTCTTCAACTGGCGCGGACAAGTTCTGTTGTAATATTAAGTTGCTTCAGTGATCACGTCTGTATCATATCCGTGGGCTCCTGCTGTACAAGTTAGAAGTTAACATATCAGGAAATGCGTAGTTCTGAAAATTTATCATGCACCAGTCAGACAAAAGCCACTCTGGCTTTTCCAAAGCAAACTGAGTTAAGACTCAGTGGCTCATTTAGAACATTTTTTGGCATTATTCTCTTCCGTGGGGGGTGGGGAAGTATGTTTGTTTTGGATCTGCAACAAATAAAAAATGATTGCATAAGAGAAAGAAACTAGTTGGAAAATGCAAACAGCTCAGAAGAAGGAGGTTGTTCGGGGTTAATGAAGAAATTTATCAACACAGGGAGGACCTGGCTTCCTATAGAATGCAGGTAAAGTCTGCCTTGGATTTGGGTAAATAAATTCTTCAGCCTGTTCTCCCTGCAAATGGCATTTAGTACTTAAACAGCAACAACAACAACAAGTGTTTCTGTGCCTTGAAACAGAAGTCTGACAGAACTTTAGCTGATGAAGATTTTCTTGGCATGGAAATAAGTGGTGGAAGAACCTTTGCCCACAAATTCTTGCATGTTAAGCTGCTGTTACAGAGAATGGAGTTGGACCTCTCTCTCTGTGTGTGTGTGTGTGTGTGTGTGTGTGAATGAATTCTAGTGGTATGAGTTTGTAACAATATCACATCTAATTTACAACACTGGATGAAGCAGCTGACTGGGACAAACTGTGCTAACATTGTGTAACTGCTGTCAGCTGAGGATCGCACAGACCCAGAAAGCCAAATCCACACATAGCCAACAAGGAGTGCTCCCATAAGGACAATAACAGCTAATTTAATCATGTTTATAAACACTTCTCTTTCCCAAGTCCCTGGCTCTTGCAGTTACGACAATAGTTCCTTGCCTTACAGGAAATTATTGGGAATTTGTTACATCACATAAATCACACTCTCTCAGCCTCAGCAGAAGGCAGAGGGAAGCCCCCTGCTGGAGAAATCTTACCAAGACAATCCTGTGATAGATTTGTCTTAAGGTTTCCGTAAGTCAGAAACAACTTGATTGCACACAGCAGCAACAACAAATTTTACTAGCCCCATCTTAAAATGTAAGGACTTGGAAATTCTCTGTCTTATTCTCCAACAAGGCAATACTGACAGTTTTAAATGATATCCTCCACAAAATGCTCTGAGCATTTGCCACCATGCCTGCTCATTACATTTTTACTAGAGGAAGTTAACTAAAAACATTTCTGGAGATGCATAGTTTCTGTTGAAATGTTTGCCCGGTTTTTTGACTAGCCGTTTCAAAAAGAAAAGAAACCCTATCAATGGGACGGCAGTCTTCTGGTGAAGAGGGCAGCTCTTATGATGAGTGGGATTATGTGTGACATTTCAGTTTCCATTTATTTATATAAATATGTCAAATTGACTTTTTGGCCCAAGTGGGGCCAAATGAGGTGGTTCATAATTGGTAAAAGCAGTAGTATTTAAAATACAAAATGTGGGGTAACCAATTAAAAAAAAAGGTCTGAAATTACAAGCACTCAAACATATCCCAGCAGAAGAACAAAAATGTATCCTAGACTGAAAGGCTTGATGGAATAAATCAATCCAGACTTCTTTAGAAGGAGTTCTGTAATCTGGCCACTGCAGCTAAAAATGTCCCATTCTACTTTGCAGCTTAATGAATCTGTGAATGTCCTGAGATACAGAGTAAGACCTTTAGTTGATAAGCAAATTACAGCTAGGTTCATGTGCAAGAATATTATCCTTAAAATTATTTACTCCCAGACTGTTTAGCCCTTTACAGCTGATACTCTATGATATGAGATCTTCAGGGAGGGCTTTCCATTAGTCCCATCACCATCACAGGCATGCTTGATAGGGAAATGAAAGATAGCTTTCTCTGTGGCTCTTCCCAGGCTGTAGACTTTCTTTCCATGGGAGGTCTGGTTAGCCATCTCCCTGCTGTCTTTTTACTGGCAAGTTAAGACCTATTTATTTAGGTGGGACTTTGATTTTCAATCATGTGGCAGAACAATGTTGAAAGTGGTGTTTATCTTGTATGTTTTAAATTACACATTAAATGCACTTTAAATTGTTTTGAATCATGTGCATTTGATATTACTGTTTAATTCTTTTTTTAAATTAGTGTAATATAACACTTAGCTAATTTTTATTGAATTATTATTCTAATTATTATTCTAAGCTGCCTTGGATCCCATGGGAAGAGAAAGGTATGGTAGATAAATAGTCAATTTATTTGTGGTATGGTGTGTGAGAAAAAGAGAAAAATCTGAAAGTTGCTTCCATGTACAGGGATCCAAATGCCTCTCACAATCATAAGGAACTGATTTGAGTTTTAATTACAGCAGCCATATTGAAATTTTCCAAGCTCTGAAGAGAGGCAGAAGAATTAACTTTTGAGAAATTTGGATGGATAGATAAGTTGAAGTATCAACTGAGATATACGTGTGAAAATAACTACTATGACAAATGTGTTGCTGTGTGGTACTCCTGTATTGTATTTGCTGGAACAAAAATATCTCCACATGATCCTTCATCAGGGGTTTTGAAGTTCTGGAAAAATCCATTTTAAGTTTATTTACTGAGGGTCTCAATAATTTATCTTTCTGCACAGAAGGAAAACTGGAATATAATGATTAAAACACTCATGGAGTTGCTTGATGTGTAATGTTATGGTATTTTGTGTTGTTTTTTATTTTAAAATGTTTAAACAAACGCAACTGTTTCCTTTGAAGAGGAGGAGTTTTGTATATGTAAATTAGATATACAATAAATTATAACTGCTCCTCATACATGCATATGCAATATAACGGGCATGGAAGTAGGGCCATTTAAACAACATGGCTGTGACCGTTGTGCAAGGCATAGCTTGTAGTGTCTTCCTAAATTGCAGTATTGGATATAGTGGCAGTGGCAGTTGATAGCATTCATGTGAGTGAAGTCTATGAATATACTCCAGGTTTTAACTTGAAAGGAGCTTTCCAAGGTGCTTGATCTTACCCTAAAATAGAGTCAACATGTTGGATAGCTCCCTTATAGTTCAGACTAAAACTCAAGGCAGACTCATCACCCCATTAACATGGAGGTCCCACCATGTAAAAGCGGAGAGGTGCTACAAAGAGGAAGTGTGTTAAAGTTGTGTGCTTTGTATCAAGCCAGAGCAGAATGGACTCGGGGAGCCAAATTCATGACTAGTGGACCTGTGGTTGGGTTGTTGTGTGGGTTCTGTATTGGTATGTATGGCCTGGCTCCAATGCAGGCTTTATAGAGACAGCCACAGGCAATTTTAAAACAACAAGAATAAGTTTATTAAACATAATAGGGCAATATATTAACTCTAATATTCTATTCTTTTAGCCTCTTCAAAACTATAGTTCTCCCCTCTGATTTGCTATCGAGTTCCCTCTCAGTCCAGCTCTCTCTTTCAAATCCACCCTTGTCTTTAAATCCCAAACCAGTCTCTATCAGCTTCAAAATCCTGTCTGTCTGTCCACCTGTCTGTCTCAGAACAAAACCCTGTCTGGCACTCACAGAGGCATACTTCTGTTTTTTGTTTTTTAACATCCTGCTCACCTGCAAGCCCCCTTCACAGCCTCCCTGAGCCCTAGTTGACTGCCTTCCAGCCAGGTCTGCCCAGTGCCTCCTTCGTACCAGGGCTGTAGATAGAGGGAAAGCAAAATGAGGATATTGCTCTACCGTATGAATTCTGCCCTCATGATGTTTTCTGATGCAGTAATTTAAAACTTCAAGTGAGCATTTGGAAATATAGTTTAGGCATTCAAAGAAAAGGGGCAAGCAAAGCGGCCAACAGAGTACTAACACAGCAAATATAAGGGTTCTAGATATGAATAATTTTTAATGTCTCCCTTGCTGCAATGCAAGAAATGTGGAGACTGAAGGATAATTTCATTTGAGAATTCTTAGAGGCAATTCTTAGAGACACTGAAGTCTTATCAGGGATGTAGGCAATGCCTTCAGTGCCTGTTTATCTACATCCCTGATAGGACTTCTGTTCTCCTCTGAGGGCACGAGTCGAACTCATTTTGAATGCTTGTTTTGTTTCCTGAAGCTGATGCACACTGTAGTGTGTAGTGGCATCAGTCCCATTTACCTTTGTGGTTTGGTATAATTCCAATACCATTTGTTTAGCTCAAAACACTGCCTGTTGTGTAGTGGCTTGTCTCTGTATTGTTTGTCTCATCTAAATGAAGTTCTTTGAATAATCATCCTTAAATTACCACATCTTAAATGTTTGTGGTTTGTGTTTATTTTGTGTTTATTTTCCCCTGAGGAAAAGCAGCTGAGCCCAGTACCCTAGAGTGTTTTGCAAATGAGACTTTTTCATACATTGGTACCACTAAGGTAGCCCTTTCAAAAAGACAGGCAGAGAGCTTGTGAGACTTCTCCCCTTTTACCCCACTATTTTAAGTGTGAGGTTCTGCCTAAACCTCCACTGACCAACAAACATGAGGATTACCACAAACTTCACTGCAAGGACCAAGAATAAGGTCTTTCCCTTATCCCAACTTCAGCCACTACCTCAACTCAGGACCTTCTCCTGTCCCACTTGTGTGACGACCAAATGTGAGGGCCGGCTAGACTACCCTCCAGATTTCTGTGTGGGATATTATGCTTCATTTATCCCCACTATCTCTCTTCTCTCTAGCTATCTACCAGCTGTCTCTCTTCTCTGCCGCCACCACAGAATCATATCTGAGTCCACTCTTTAAATATCTAGTGTTCATGGAGGCTAAAAGCGTTTGATTAAAGAAAAAGTACTTTTTAAAGAAGTTTAACATGATAAAACAGATTAATAATTTATGCATTTATGACAAATGTTTTACTCTCACTCTCCCCTAGCTAACTCAGCTCAGATTCTTAAGCAGCACTCATTAATTCCTACACTTTACTGATTAACTCTCTCAGCCCTAATCCTCATTCATTCACTCCACCCTACAACTCTAACTATACCATCATTCAGAAACTGTCATTCTACCAGCCTTATTCAAATCCCTTCAAACATTCCACCAGTCACCGTCCACTTTCAGCATTCCATTCTGTCACCCAGCTCCTTACCTTATTACCATAATATCTAATACATAAAACAATATTTTGCATGAGTCTCAGAACCTCAGAATCATGTATTCAGACTCAGCAACATATGTTATCAGAGTGGCATGGGACTGAGTGGAAGTTGCTCCCATGCTACTGTTGATATGTGCAACTCAGCTGATGATCTTCTTAGAAAGTGGTATTACACCATCTGAGTGAAGCTGAAGGCACTGTCTCTTGGGAGGTTTCATGGGGAAATTTTCCTGCTTAAACCTCATTATTTACACAGTTGAACTTTCTTGTGGACTGTCCCAGTCAATAGAAAAGATGCCTTTATTGTGGTCTATCTGCTTCTCTCTCTTTCTGTAAAATTAACCCTTTTAGCAGGAAAAGGTGGCATGCCATATAGGGAGTGTATAAATATGATCCTGCTGTAGAGGAAGTTACTCCTCAGATCTCGCCTTCCATGTACAGGCAGCTTTTACCAGCTGGCAGATTTTACTCAGTGGAGAACTCTAGCTCAGACATACAGTCACTTTTCCAAGGCCGACTCCGAAAGCTATCAAAATTGCTATTTCTTCCCTGTGTGTTCTTTCAAATAATTAGATGAGGAAGGAGAGAGCCTTGCATACTGTTACCAAGATGAAGCAGTAAAACTTTTTAAAAGTGTTCACCTAACAAGTTTGCACTACTAACCCAGTGCAAAACTGAGATTTTCCTTTCTATATTATTTTTTCATCCCAGTTTCTTTTTCCCAACCAGTCCTCCGTTCATTCTCTTTTTCTTCATCTGTCTCAGCCCATTTTGTTCCTCTTGCTGCTTGCTTCTTCCATGAATCCAGTTTCAGTGTGTATAGAAATAGCCACTCTGTCCTCCTTGCCTTTGTGACAAACAGCAGCAAGGCTTATGGTTCTCTTGTATGTGTTTTATTGCTGTTGCCATTTATTTCTAAAATAATTACTACACTCAGGAAAATAAAAGCTAATGATAATACTTCTTGTGTTTACTTTAAGTACTTCTTTTTACTGTACTGTAGTATTACTGTACTATAAAAGAAAAAGATATTTCAGTTATTGGGAAGATAAATACTGGGACAGTCTTCTCTCAGAAGACCCTGCTTTGCTGTGAAGGTCTTCTGCAGAGATGTTTCTTTCATTTTTGAGCTTCTGCATCATCAAGTTTTAGGTGCCAAAACTGGAGAGGCATGAGAGTACATTAAGTGGGAATGATGGTGGCCCCTTGATTTTAGAACTTTGTCTGGGATGGGGTGCTTGCCAAGTGCCAACAATGGTCTTTCCTTCAAGCACCAAACTGTATTTATTGATCTGGGGGACCTGACTCAGTTTAGGTTCAAAGGATACACTGAAGTAACACTAAGCCCCTGAGAATACAAGGTATAGTCTTACTGATGACAAATAGATTTTTTTAAGAGGATGAAAAGAGGGAAAAAATAAGCAAAGGAGATGTTTTGATGCTCCTTTGACTGAATTTCGAGACAGTTTAAAATGGACATGGCCCCAGGTCTGTGCTGCTGGATATTACATTGTTCACCTAGCTCCAGATGGGCCCTCAAATTCTAGACCAAGACAAAGGAGTGCTCTCTTAGGTAGAGGTTAATATCCTAACATAACTGGCTTGTGGAAACTTTGAGATGGTACTCACAACTTCTGGAAGATACGTAGTCCCTCTCCTCCTTCCTCTTCTTTAAGAATGAAAGATGATTCCCATTCTCAAAGAGATTCCTTTCCAGGCTGGCATTATCTCAAATCTGTATCCTCTTTGTTTACATTTATACTTAAGGCCTGATTGCACAGTACATGAAATTCAAGCAGGGTATGATAAAGCGGTGAAACAGCTAGAAAGAGATTCAAAGTGTACTCTCACTCTCTCATGATCTCTCTTGCTCTCTGTCTGATTATATTACAGTAAATGTGTATGGATGCATGAGAAAGTCACTTACTAGACTTCTCAGTGATTTTCAGAATGCAACCCTATATGCTAGCAAATATATTTATTATTCATCCCCTTTAGTTGTTGTATATTTAAGTAGGATTTCAATCAGCTTCTTGTAGCTTTTTTCATCTGGCTTGTTAAATGTTCTATGGCTGTTTTCAAAATTATCTGTTGGTAGTTTCGATAGTCTCACCTCAAACCGTGCAAGCTAAACATACTTACACGCAGGTAATCCACTTTGAACATAGTGGAACTTATTTCTGAGTAAGTATACACAGGATTATGGGGTTGATAAATTAATACAGACTGGAGCAGCCTTGTGTCAAAATACACATTCTCCCTGATATCATATGTGTGGGTTTTGCATGTGGATATTGGAATCAGTGACAAAAGTTGTAGAAATGAATTCTCCAAAGAAAACAGCTCAGGCTAATGCAAGAACCAACATTTTAGTTACTAAAATGAGACATAGCTGATATGCATGAATAAGGTATAGACAGGAAAATAGTACTATTTAGTATTGGTTTTAAAACTTAGAGTTTTAAAACCAAAAGGGAAACTAATCTTTCCACACCCAGACACATTTAGTGAAAAAAAGATTACTTGAAATTAAATAAAAGAACAACAAAAAACCTCATAAGTATAATAGCAATAAAATATGTGAACATTATATGTAGTTGATTAAACTGAATCATCCTGCGGGGTGGGAGTGGGGAGTCTGGATGATAAACAAAAGGCTAGAGAATAGTTTCTTGCACTTTGTCCAGAAAAAGATATATATGCGTATTTTACATGTATGTGTCACTAACAGGAGTTAGTGACAGTGTTATTGTTACTGTTAGATCCTGTTAGTTATACTAGGAAACTGTTGAGGCAAGCAAAAAATACTTTCCATTTTTAGTGGACTAGAGTCCTAAGACTAGGACTCATGTCACTGGCGAAACCATTCCATTTGTTGGATGCCACAGCGGAGAGGTATGCAATATTCAAGATAAATTCTAAAAATTAGTGACAATTTCACAATGTTAAAAAAAAAAAGGCTTCAAAAGAAAAGAAGACCCATTTCTGTGGTTTTCTGTTCTACCCTTCCTGATATATTAAGAGGTACCCTTTTTTAAAAAAGCATTTGCTGGCCTCTTTTAGCATGTTTGTCAAGTAAACAGCCCCATTTATGTGACTGTAGCAATTAAAACTGTGTATTAAGTCAGTGAGCTGACCAGACATAGGCACATGCTGTGTCACTGAATAACATGAAATATCTCCCCATTTAACCCCCAGATGGCATCACTGTCTCTTTGTTGCAAGCAGATCATCATAATTTCACAGAATAGGGGAAACCTTGAATTTTGAGTGTTGCTAAAAGTTATTATAGTAAAGTAATATAACTTCCATAGCCAGTGTGGTGTAGTGATTTGAGCATTAGTCTACAACTCTGAAGATTAGGATTTGACTCCCCACTCAGCCGTTGAAACCCCATTGGGTGACCTTTGGCAAGTCATACACGCTCAGCCCCAGAAAACTCCATGATAGATTCACCTAAGGGTCGTCATAAGTCAGAAATGACTTGAAGGCATATAACAGCAATAATGTAATCTGTGTAATATAAGTAAGAAGAAATCATGATTCTTTGATCCTGTGACATTCAGGTGGAGATGTCACATTATTTTAAAGAATAAATTCCAGGCAAACATATAATGGGACTCTAAAGTCACAGGGCACTGGTCAGACAACAGGAAGTACTGAGAAGTCACAAAGATTTATTTCTGTGCATCTGAAAAATGTAGATTGCAGTAGGAAATACTTTGCCAAATAAAACTCGTTAGTCTTTAAGGTGCCACAACACTCTTCATAATTCTTTCTGCAACAAACTAACACAGATTTGTGCAACTCTGCCCTCTTTCTTGAAATAAGGGCAATGTGGAGTCATGCTTCTCCATGCTTGAGTCTGCTCAGAAACAAGTCCATTGAATTCGTCCGTAATTTTAGTTGGATATTGCTTTCAGTATTTGTGTGGGGGGGAATATGTGTGTGTGTCTGTGGTGGCAGCACAGAACCAATCATCTTCCAAGCCTCTCAGTGTAAATAAATTATGAGAGAGTCACCCTGCCATTCTACTGTTTGGGGAAGGGTGAGTATACTACTACAATTGCATCTTCCTAGTTCCACCAATGGTGTGAAGCTGGGATTACCTGAACCTGAAGTACTTCCTATGTGTAGTACGGCTGTGATCATTTCCTTGTGTAATGTGTTGAGAAATCCATTTTGCTATATTTTAATAAGAAAGCCAGTATTGTATAGTGGTTTGAGTGCCAAACTGGGACTGCAGGAGACCAGGATTTGAATTCGCACTCAGCCATGGAAACCTACCAGCTGACCTTTGACAAGTCACACATTCTTAGTGGTAAACTTCCTTTCAACGATAAACTTTCTCTGAATAAATCTTGCCAAGAAAACTCACTGGTAGGTTCATCTAAGAGTTCATCTAAGGGTTCCCCTAAGTCAGAAATGACTTGAAGGGACAAAACAACAGCAGCAACATTTTAACAGCATGTAGCATAAATGATAACATTTATCTGGTGTCCATATTACAATGTCTTGGTTAAAAAAGGAATTTCTTCACCAGGAAAAAAAAATCAAATTTCAACAAAGGGAAATAGTTGGTTTTACATATCCATTAAGGATTTAAAGTTATTGTGTCTGTACTCCTAATCAGAATTCAATAAAAGCAAGTAATGAAGTCTAACTTTAGCTGGTGTGCTGTAAAACTCTGGAAATGTTAGTATGGGAAGTTAACAGACTCTAAAATCTTTTTATCCTGTGTGTGGTAGAGTATTGACAGTACACAGGGGCATAACAAGATTGAGTAAAGTTCTTTGGCTATTTCATTTATTGTTCTTAACTAGAAGAGTTGTAGTGACAAATGAGCTTGTACTGTTTAATATGGATTGTTCCAAAGATTTATGCTGTAAGGTACCATTTTTAGTAATAATGAGTCAAAACTTATTTTGGTGGGAACGGTGCTGAAATAAGACAGGAGAGGCCTGAGGGGAAGAAGACTCCCTGCTGATCCCTTAAACCAGTGTGGTCAGTCAGTTTAGGGGTAATGGGCTGGGAATATGGCTGGGCTGCATCCTGCTGACAGCCACAGCCAAGAGTGGGTAGCCCCAAGCTAATTGCTGGGAAGGAATACCCGCTTTCTCCTCTCCTTCCACCATTCATTTTCTTTCCATTCCTTCCTCTTTATGTCTCCTTCCCCATCTGTATGCTTCCCTCACTCGCCCTCCCCTTTTTCCTCTCACACACAGATGCCTCCCATTTCCAAAGATCCCAGTGTATTCATGACACAAGTGTGGAAAAAAAGCAGTATTGGCTTCATTGGGATTGCTGGGGCATGGGAACATTCTGACTGCCTAATCTGTATGCATGGCCAGAATTGGCAGTATATTGTGTGTTTGTGTTGCCCTTTCATGCTACACAATCATAATGCCGTGATTTCAACTGCATTATGTTTATGGAAGTGCTAGAATTCTCTGGCCAAGCATTCTAAGTACCTTTCCCTAATCCCAGAATTCCATAATATGGACCCTGGGCAGTTAAAGTGGAATCATAGTGCCACAATGCTGTGTGACAGAGCTCTTAGTCTAAAAATATTTTAAGCTTCTCAATCAGAAGTACTGGTTCCGGCTGTCCCTGCCATCTATGTCACTGGTTATTACTACATTCTGTCCCACTTACCATCAGTCCCTCTTACCTGTGAACAGGGAATTCAATAACAGGTGGTTTTTGAGAGAGTATGTCACAAAGAAAAGTAGAAATGTTAATGTTTCACAAACTTCAAGTCAAGTCTAACTGCACAAGCACACTTGCTGTGTTCTGGGGAAGGGCCAGAACCCACAGAACCTCAGAATGTTATTTCTTCTGCACTAACACTGTTTCTGATTGACCACAGCAAACCTCACAAAATTTGGATTATAGATACAAAGATAGAGAAAAAGAAGTTTCCACAAATAGCCTCATTTCCCAGCCCACTGTGGCAGTAAGTCTGCAGCCTAAATTGCCCCTTCCTGTGGATCCCCAAACCCCACTAAAGACCAGATCAAGGGAGTAAAGTAGCTCCCCCATCAGGGCATACTACATATTTTGGGGTTGCCCTACTCTGCGACTGTGATAAACATCTAGTTAGCCACTGTGTGAAAAGAATGCAGGAATAGATGATCTGGGCCAGCATGGTTTTTCTTACATTTTTAAAGTGTTCCTTGTCACTACTTTTTCCAAGCCTGATCCCTGAGTGAGGGTGCTTTGAGAGGAACGTAGTCCAAAGCTTTCCAGTGCTAATGCAGTAGTTTTGCAAAATAAGACTGGGAACCAGAGCCACAGTTTTTTCAGTGTTCACCTCACGTGAACCAATCTAGTGTTCATGAATTCTAGCAAGTCCATACATAATGGTAGAAGTTGTCCTAAGCAAAACATTGCATATTTTCAGAGAGTTTCCTATAGTGTGTCTTGAACAAATGTTTCTGAATTTAAGAGGTATGCTTCACTATTCCTAGACTGAACACCCCTTAAAGTGAAATAAAATTATCAGACATGAGGAAAGGTCCTTATGTACCTTTAATTTCCAATGTGATATAATGATAGCAAACTGTAAGCCTGACCATGTATTTTGCTCTCTAATTAATACTGACATGTAGTAGATGGAATATGGATTTTCCATCAGACTTTGCCCCATTGCTGCTTTGTAACTACAGAATTATACATAGTCTTGATGTTTTATGTTTGCTGCACGTGGTCTGGCTCCTGATCTGCCCAAATGCATGTGTTTGATAGATGGGGCAGGCTTTTAAAGACTGTTTCCAACACTGGCCAAGATATTTTGCTGCGTGAAGTAGAACCTAATCCTACACACCCATGCTGAAGCCAGTGCTGTAAAAACCCTTTCCACGCAACTTGGAAACCATTTTCTATTTCTTTGTTTCTCCTCATGCCCCAGTGTTATGACTTGAAACAAGTAACCTCACCAGGCTGCATTGTGGGAACAGTCCTGGTTTTACAGCTGAAACGCAGCTATTTTATGTTATACAATATGATGGCTGAAAGCCAGCTAAATCATTCTGTCCTCCTTTTTTTCCCCCTATTCTTTCCCATCCTATTACCTTGTCTTTTTCCCAAAACTGGAATTTTAGAAATTAGAAATTAGAAAACAATAAAACCAATAAAAAAATTAATTTAAAATGTTTCAAAACCAACTCGCTCTTTTAGAAAAGGTAGATTTTTTCGCTTGTCATGCAGGTGTATAGATGCCATAGTGCTGTTATCAGACATACTGAAAGACCTGTTTCATGAACAAGCTGCGTATTTCCATACTCCCACACAATCTCCCTCTGGGCCACAAGATAATCATCATAATTAAACATGTATATATCGTTAATTTCTCTGGCTCGGAGAGCATGATCTACTTCCAGCTTAGGCCTTTACTCAGAAGATATGTAACTGCAATTTATTTTGCTGTATCATAGGAGCTTCTTTAATATAAAAAGCGGTATCTTGGTTGCACTCACTCATCCTGTTCAGAGTCTGATTCAACTAAAATTAATCATGACTAAAATCTCATTCAGAATGATGAAACTAAACTCATTCTAATGGAACTTAACTTAATTGAAGTTAACGAACTTCAGTCGTATGCAAGTTACTATAAAATAAGTCTGTCTTCAGTGGTGCTTTTTTACAGAATTTTGCTTTGAATTGCAACCTTAGTCACAAATAACTTTAACTATATCATATCATTGCAGTTCTGTGCAGGCTTATTTTGAAGCAAATCTCACAGTTTTCAGTGGAGTTTACTTGTTTTTTGGGTTTGTTTGTTTTTTGGCAAAGTTTTTGCTTTGTCCTACATCACATATTTCAAATCATTGTCGATAGCATCCTCTTTAATCTGAATTCTTCTGATCCAGTACTTAATTCTGTGCCATAGATCAGGGGTGCACAACATGTGTGGTACTGAGGGCCACACTGGTTGAGGTGCTGGGAGTCAGACATGCCTGTATGCGTACACACACATAAACTGTCATGGCAGTAGGAACACAGACTTTTGACTATTCCATTCTCCAACAATGTCAGAATCCCAGGGACAGGTTTTTAAGGTGTAAATGCTTCCTGGGAGCCTTTATTTTTTTTTTTTTAACTTCTGTATGGTTTTTAATGATTTTATGCTGTTTGTGGCCTGTTGTTTTAATGTGATCGTTTTTCATTGCATTTAAAATATTAAGTTTATTTAGTTAGTTAGAACTACAGTTTAAGAGAGTTGGGAAGTGTTTTTTTTTTATGTTGGTCTTTTAGTGTTACTGTCTATTTTGTATTGTCTTGTTTTGTTACTTAGTGTCATTATCTTATTTGTTGTATCATTGTTCTTTTTAATGTAATTTAGAAAATAATAAAGGTTATCATTTTTTAAAAAAAATGTCATTGTTCAGTTTTAGCAGATTCTTTTTGTGAGCTGTTTTGGATCACACTCAGAGAGAAAGGTGGAATAGAAGTGAAATGAAATGAATATAATTCTCCACCCCACCCCACAGTTCAGCTCTTTACTTTGGCTGCAGGGGAAACTGGGTGGTTTCCCACTGGCTTCGGGATCTGCAGGAGGTTTTGTACTCTTGCTTGGAGCTGGTGCCTAATCAAGATGAATCTATAATTGATGTCCTTACCTAGTTTCCTGATTGTGCAATCCAAAGTTGGGCTTCTCCTTCACTCAGCATCATACATTGCAACATTTCACAGATGAAAACAGGGACAAACATTAGAGTATGTTTAAGATGGCAAAAGTTATTAATGAGGAAGAAGAGACAAACCAGAAGAGGCTAAAGGAGTTTGCTTTTGCCTGAGCCTACAGAGAAGGCCAAGATTCTTCCCCCTCCTCTCCTCCCACCACTGAGTTATTTGAGTACAAACTATTTTTGCACTTTAAACTCAATTTGCAGGAACTGAAGTAAGCTGAGGACAAAGGAGGAAATAAGAGAGAGAAACTAGACCATTTTAAAACCAGGTGGAAAAGTGGGACATACAGAATTAATCAGGATGGTCCCTGCCAAATCAGGACAGTTGGAGGATATATCATATTGCTTACTTACATTGAACCTACAGCTCAGTTTACAGCTATTTCACTTGTCTCATTTACAAGTCTCTGGTTATAGATTTGGCTTTTCTTTACAGTCCCCTTCCTTTACAGAAGTGGCATTGTTTGCTTGCAAAAGTGTTTTCTGTGTCTCCACTTAAAGTGATTAATCAGCAGGTAACAAAGAAAGGAAATGGTTCTACATTGCCAACTGTTTTCAGTCTTCCAACTAATGATCTGTATATTCATTTTTTAAACAATACATGTCGACTAGTGAAATAAATTTCCTCATAGCAAGCACTGATAGATATGCTTAGCAACAGTGATAATCAGTTCAAAATTATTCTTAAATGCTTTCGTTGTGGAAAATGATTACAGGTAGAAACATACTATTTCTGTAACACAGAGATTACTGTAACATGTTTTTTGTTGGGCTGCCTTTGAAAACTGATAAGAAGCTGTAACTAGTTTAGAATGCTGCTGCCAATTTATTAAATTAAATTGCTGTTCAGAAATGATCATTCAGGTACTTTAGAACTGTACTGGATCACAGTTCATTTCAAGTTCTGTCTTTGACACTTGAAGCCCTGAATGACGTGAGACCAGAGTACCTTTAGGATGGTTTGTATTCAGATTAGTCTACTCATATGCTAGTAATCTTTAGAGGTCCAGCTTTGTGTCTATTCCTTCCCCATTGCCTTAAGTGTGATATGTAGCATGCCGCCCACAAATGCTTTCTAGACTGATGAGGCAGGGGTTTCTCTGTGGTGGTGTAGAATTTACGGAATCTCCTTCATAGAGATGTCCCTTTGCCCCCTTCTTGCTGATCTTAACACAATTATGTTTCAGAAGGCTTTGTGACTTAGAACATCTTCAGATCTTTGTCATTGCTGCAGGTTATTTTTTTAAGTCCCCGTCCTCCTCATAATATTTTTTTAATCTGCAGTATTGTGCAATTTGGAGAATTTCTCTTCTTTTTGATTGATTGTGATTTTAACATTACTTATAAATCACATTGTAGGATATGAGATCAAGATTACATTTTAGGGTATGAAGGCAAGATTAGGAATGTGAATGATACTTGGAAATGTTCTTGTCCTTACCAGGAATGATGTCTTAATAATTCAAGACTCCATTTTGAAAAATAATTATGGCAAGCTTTTTGCTCATGAATGATAATGAAAAGCACATTATTGATTGTTTTTGAGTTGCTTTTGTTTTGTTTTACCAAAGGGGTTGGGGGGGTCCCAAAAATGTATTTTATGGATGATGGTGATGGAGTATTTTTCTCAAACCAATGTTTGTTTGTTTTGCACAAAACCATAATTTTTTTTAAAAAAAAGAACCTGAAAAGACAAAAAAGGTCATCAAAAATGCACAAAAAATTCTCATCAACTTGCCCAGCAAGAAGAAACATTTTTTTTCCCTTTTTCATGCTCAAGAACAAAATAAGTGAAGCATAACATCCCTAGTCAGAGTGTATAGATTTCTGTTTTAAAAAATAGACCAAAACTACTGTTCTAGAGATGCTGCTTCCTGCTGGATTAGGGCACACCTACTGGGAATAAGACCTACACAAACATATTTGATAACTATATGCTACTGAAACCCCTATAATCATAATCACAAAACTATTGAATGCAGAGTATTATTATATTACTTTAATATGTATCAGTGAGATTTTTCTGAGTAATTGGTCTGTGCAGTGTAGCCCAACAGTGAAAGCCTGTTAGATTCAGAACAGGCAGGATGTCACATCTTTCATTACCATTTTTCAGATCTTGTTCCTACTTCTTTCCTTCCTTCACACAGTGCTTGGGCAAAGCCGCATGTGGCTCTGCTAAGGGAAATAAAGTTGCACTCAATTCTATATTTTCTGACTGTCATTCACTGTTAAATGAGACTGAGATGGCTTTCTGTTGTTTGCATTCTGTTGTATTAGGGAAAGCAATAGTTATTCTAGATGCAACTGTTACAAAACAAATGTATCATCTGGATGATGATTTATGATTCTGTATATGTATTGCAACCTTAATCACTGCAATCAGCAGTTACAAAATAGCATTGCATCATTACATTTATGGGGTTCTGATTTTTTTTGTTCCTGAATATAGATATGACATATCATCATATGATATTTCCTTTATGTACAAATGTGGTGATATACCTCTCAATGACAATATGCACGTCGTGCATCAAAGCATAAGAAACCATGGCAAACAAAACTATGTTACGATACAGAGACAGATAAGAAAGATTATGCCCAATCTTGTCTTCTAAACAAGAGCACCTCTGCCTTGTCTTATTAAGTCTCAATCAGAATTTTGGAATGGACTGCAACTCCCAGAATTTGCCAGCCAGCAGAGCCATTGGAAGTTTGGAAATTTTAGATCAAAAATGAACATTCCCAAGCACTAATTTCAGTTTATTAGCCTCACATATCCCATTACTACTTCTAACCAGTTCAGAACACCATAAGCTTCCTTCATTCTAAATGCTTGCGGCAGAATAAGTGAATTACACATATGCCTTTTGAAAATAATTGTGTGTGCAGTTTTTTACTCTGCCATAGGCATGTTAGATGTGATAACTTTAATAAGTTTCTTTTGAGCAAAAAGATTTGCTCACCATGAATGTTTAGGTATAAAACTTGGAATTAGATCATCTGGAGTCCATTGTTTTCATGCAGGTTGGCATTCTTACTATCAAATTCTCTGATACCTGTTTCTGTAAAGTTCTAACCTTAGTCCTGAGAGGTTCATGAGATACCATTGAAAACCCTGTTGTAGTTTAATTGGCTTGGGGTCTGAGATTTCTGGTGGATGACTTAACATCTTTAGAGACATAAGAGAAACAAATATACATGCAGTGGGCCTTCAGGATCTGCTAGGGTGTGATTCCAGGACCCCCTATGGATGACAAAATTTGTGGATGCTCAAGTCTCTTTATGTACAATAGTGTAGTAAAATGACATCCCTTATATAAAATAGCAAAATCAAAGTTTGATTTTTGGGTTTACTTTTTAATATTTCCAACTATGGTTGGTTGAATCCATTGTTACAGAATCCACAGATATGGAAGGCCAGCTATAGTGAATTTCCACTGTTGATTCTCCTGGATCGCTTGGTGGCTTTCACTGTCTTTGACTACTGTATCGTTCAGAGCCACCTTGATGATATGGGACTGGGAGGCTGAACCTTGGGGGGCTTAAACTAAAGTGTTGGTATTGATGTTTAAAGGCCAGAACATCTGAGAGACTTTCTCTGTGCAGTTGAGTCTCTCAACACATTCAGGTCATCATCTGAGGCTCTGCCTAGTGTTCCCGTGGTATCAGAAATGTTCATTGGATGCTAGAGACAAGGCCTTCTCAGCTGTAGCACCTATGCTACGAAATGCCCTCCTGGGGCAACTGGTAGTTAAATGTGTTTGGGTGAGTTTGGGGTCCATATAAAGGGGAGAAATCTTAGTCTACTTGCTTCCATGCATCTGTTAATATTTCAAAAACTAAAGAGTTTCTAAAACTCTTAGGAGTGTTTTAAATTTTCCAATGCAAGCTGCCTTGGTGGTCCCCAGTATGAAAGGCAAAGTAAAATTATACATAGCTGAATAATCAAAGTCATTCCTTGAGGACATACTGTGTAACAAGTGTAAAGAGCAAGAACTGGATATAATCTGGAAAACAGGAAAGAGCATATCTGTGAATCAATACAAGAGAATTTTTGGCTGCCAAAGTAAGTAGAGAAAAAAAGTTTATGCAGATGCAGTATACTTCTATGATGTATACATTTTAGGATGAGAATCTAAAGACTGAGGGATACCCAAGAACCTGTATATTTTCAGTTAACCTTTTTTTCTGTGTGCACTAAGAAAGACATTGTACTATATTGTAAATTGTTTTGGAATACCCTTTCAAAGGCAAAAAGTAGAGTGGGCTTTTTAAGCTTCATCTATATCCAGTGATCACAAAGATAATGCAAAGAGATTGCTTTCTTGCTATATTCATAATTTGACAACATTCTTCATTCTTCTAGGTCTGGTTCATGTTACCTGACTATTAAGAATTTTCTGTTATTAGCAATGCTGTTATCGCAACACTTTGCTCCTGATTTAATTGTTTCACTTTTAAGAATGGTGTTGCAAGCATTTTGTGCTTCTTCTGAAGGAAGCATAGAAGATTTTTTAAAATTATTTAATTAATTTGACTTTGACTTTATTAGTTGATTACCCAACAAGGTCAAAGCAAATTACCAGTAGTATTCTGTCATATTAAGCTGTGTGCTAGACAAATGTAATTAGACAATTCCAAGTACTGCTATATCTCCAGCCATGTAGAGCCTTTGCTCTTCGTGGGAAGAGTTCCTGTCTTTCCTTTACATCAGAAAGATCATCTTCTGTTTCTGACTTCTGGCCAGAAACCCAGTTCTGTTTGGAAGCATGTGTTTTACAAGTATATGGTAAAAAATCTACTGTCATCAGGCTAGCATGATCACTGAATTCACAGGGACTGTTGTTCATCAGATGAAACCAGGAAGTGTTCAGAACCTCTTGCGCTCATGTGGGTGTTTGTGACATTTTCTCAAAAACTTCACAATAGCAGAGGTTTGATTGCGGAATAAGGTGACTGCGGCTCTGGAGCCGTTCCAAAGACAGGGGCCCCTTTCTGCAGAGGTGTGACCTATATTGGGAGTGATGACATAGAAATCAATCAGTTAATTGCATCAATAAATAATAAAATTATAACAGACAACAGCACAAAAGTCCTGACTCAGTTGAGACTAACAGCCTGATCCATTGCATTTTTACTCAGTTACTCAAATACCACACAAAATATGCATGATATCAAGAAATACTGGAAGATTTTATGAAGTGACTAGGGACGAAGAGAAAGTGAGCTACACCTTTCCTTTAGCACTGAGCCCTATCCTGTTGAAAGAGTCTGAAGCAATTTCTCTGGTGGAAGCATTGGTAATCTAGCCCTGATTTCAGGACCATCTGAGCACAAATTTCCCAAAGACACCAAAGTTGAACTATGAAAAGACTAGCAGCCACTTTCACATTCCAGACTTTGTCATCTGTTGTTGTTGTTCTCATTGGTGGTGGTGGTGTGTGTCTTCAAGCCATTTCCAACTTACGGTGACCCTAAGGTGAACCTATCACAGGGTTTTCTGGGGCTGAGAATATTTGATGCTCCATTGGGTTTCCACAGCCGAGTAAGGAATCAAACCCTTGTTTCCATGGTTGTAATCCAGTGCTCAAACCACTACACCACTTTGACTCTCTATTTGTCATATACCAGGCTGCTGACTGGGGCTGGTTATAGAGATCATATAACCCCTTTGCTGAAACAGCTCCACTGGCTACTTCTCTGTTTCTGGGTGGAATTCATAGTGCTGGTTGTGACTTTTGGAGCCATATACACTTTAATATTCAGTGTAAAAGATGATACGAGCCTATCTGGATTTAAATGTCAGGGGGTAGCATTTCTCCCAGTCTTTTATTATATTTTAAGATGTGTTTTAAAATTGTTTTTAATGTGTTTTTTAAAACTGAATTGTTGTTTAATTGTTTTTGAGGTTTTTGTTTTAGCTGTACTTTGCTTTAACTTGTCATAAGCCTCCTTGAATCCTGAGCTGGGAGAAAGGTGGGATGTGGATGGATACCAGAGGAAGTTGAAATCTTCTGGTGTCAGATGTATTGTTGCAGTGTGCCTTGCAATTTCTTTCTAACTTAGGGCACCCCTAAGGCAAACTTATCACAGGAATTTCTTGGCAAAATTTGTTCACAAGAGATTTGCCATTGTTTTCCTCTTAGGCTGAGAGTCTTAGGCCATTTCCGCACTAGAGTGTTATAGCGCTATGATTCCACTTTCAACATCCTATGGAATCCTGGGGTTTGCAGTTTTGAGAGGGGCCGGCTAGCGCTAAAACATTCAAGTGGGGAAATGGCCTTACTTGCCCAAGGTCCCCCAGTGGGTTTCCATGGCTGAGCAGGGATTCGAACCCCAATCTCCAGAGTCCTAGTCCAGTACTCAAAATTACTATACCACCCTGGCTCTCATCTAATGTATAATAGATGCATATCCAGAAAGTGGAACCGCCGTGAGAGGAAGACTGCTTGTAACAGATACATTTGATTTCAGGACAGGCTAGCACTTGTGAATTGACAAATATGTTTTTAGTATTTGTTTTGGTTCTAGGAGGAGAAACAGTGATCAGTCTCTGTCAGGCTGGATTTAGGTATAAGCATCCCATGGTCACTTAGCTTGCTGTTATTTGGGGTTTGCATCCTTACATAGAAGTAACTTCACCTGACAGGACAATCACTTTTCGTCAATGAGAATTGAGACTTCTACCTATGGATAATATGCACTCAGATCTCTTCCACTGTGAAAGATCTGTACACAGGCCAGTGTTACCCATGTCACTGTTTCATTGTATGCCGTTGATACACGGTTGAGGAGGTCCACGTTATGTACTTTCACATTTAGAACAGAGAGCATTCAAATTCCTCACTCATCCCTACATGTGGGAAACATTTGCTAATTCTCAGGCCCAATAGCACAACCACTGACTAGCTTTCTCCTCTCATTAAAATAGCCTGGATCTGTTCTAAGATGTAGAGAATACTTCTAGAGGTTGCTAACAAAAAGTAAAAACCATGCAGGAAAATCCCACCCCAGAGGTACATAACTTTTGCCTCTCTTTCTTATTCTCATCAATCCCCTTTCCCAGGCCTCATGAACATTGTCCGTGGGCAAGAAAATGACCTGTTCTGTGAGGTCTGTAACAGCTGCCTTGCCTCTAGCACTGGTAAACAGAAAATGAGAACACCCGCTCACGCCTGCTCCCTAGTTTCACTCCCAGGAACAGAGAAGATTACTCTAAAACATGGATTCGATTCAAACTTTCATTCCTCCCTTCCTGTCTCCCTCTTTGGGATCCCTGAACCAGGCATTAGCGGGTGGCCTCTGCTGGACTTGACACCTTCACACAGATTGCAGTGTAGAACTAAAAGGTATTTCTGGCTTGAGTGAAGTCCCTCTTGGTTTCTGATTAGGTCTCAGCTAATGCAGCTGGAAGCCTTTGTGAATGAACTAACTATTCTGGAAAAACAAAGGAGTTCTCATGGACTGTGTTATCACATCACAGCTGAGGAGTTACTACTTCCATAATGCCAGCTTTTTACATGCCTCTCAATGGGCAATATAAGGAAGATTTTGTACAGTGCAGCACATGAGGGGAAAAGGTACATCTCAGCACTTAAATATAAAAAGTAGGAAGAAACCTGGCAAGCAGAGCCAGGAGGAAGGAAGTACAGTAGTTTGGAATCAAAGGTGAATGGATCCTTATAATAGTGATTGAGTAGAACATGGTAACTGTTTTCTTCTTTTTTTGGATTACTAATCCAGTACAAATATGGCTAGTTTGCTTGCATTAACTGTACTGTTTAAAAAATTTCTGCATGTTTGAGCAGGGTTCAGTTTAATCCTGTGTTTGACTTTCTTCTGCCTGGGGAAAGATTTCAGATATGGAGATCAGTGGAGATGAATCTGCTATATCCAATATACATATATTTCTTTCTTGGTTGAGTAGAACCAATGTAAATGTCAGTGCCCCACTGATCAAGTGCATGAAATATTTTGGATTTCTGAATGAATTTAACATCTGCAAACAGTTTATCTGGTTTGATACTGACAAACTGCCCTTCTTCACAAAATGTCAAGATGGTGAGCAACAAATATGAAATATGAAAAATAAGATGGTTGAATTACTTAAACAGAACAATGAAAGGGCTAATAAAACCTTTTTAATTTAGATGTACTAGGCCCTGAGCAGGCAAATTCAGGTAGAGAAAACACTGAAAATCAAATTATTTAAATTTGGAAAACTCTGATTTTTTAAAACTGTTGTAACATAGCAATTGGAAAGATGGACTTGAGACTTCAGTATTTGTGCAGTTCTAAGTATCTGGCCAAGGAAACAAGTCATTGCATTCGTTACAGTATAGTTTTAAATCAGTTAATACAAAACAGAAATTAAAATATTCACCAAGGATCCTATCTAGTAATTTCACAGTAGACTCTCCAGAATTTAAGTATCTCTTCATCAAAATTTAATATTTCCTAATAGCAATGTAAGTTTGCAGGTAGCCCATAAGTAATTTTCATACTAGTCTCAAAGTATCCCCAACTGGAAAGTAAAAGGTTTCCTGAGGTTACTTTCTGTTAACTTACATTTAGAGAAAGAAGGCTAAATATATTAGCTAAAACACCTGGCTTTAGATTGCCTGAATGGAGCAAATTCAACAAATCCTTCATCAGTTGTTGATTCAGATAAAATAATTCTTTTGATTACAATCTCTGATGTCAATCTCTGAATGTCTTTTTAATAATGTTACCAGGACAACCCCCAAGATGATGATGAGTGTTCATTGCACATAGCTAATACTTCTGAGATTTTGGTCTCTGGTTGTTTGGTGCATACATTGAACTATATGTAAAGTAACATGTATCTCAGTCTTTTGTTAGACTTTCCCTCTTACCTTTTTTCCCAACATAGCAAGTGTATTTTCAGAGCTGTAACATGAGGCAACAAAGAGAGAATTCATGTGATAGATGCTGCAAACCCCTAACGTCTCATATGGCTAACAGGCCTCTCTCATTTAGAAAGAGGAAAGAATCTCCTTCAAGTAACCAAAGAAAAGAAACAGAGCATATATACTATAAAAGAGAGATGCTGTCTGTCTTCTGGGTTTTTTTGCCTTGTTGCTTTGGTGCATTGTCCATACAACGTATGCAATACAGATTAGTTGAACAAGCTGGCCTAAGCTTATAAACATTTGAATCTTTGAAATGGAATTCAGTGCCAGTATATATAATCACCCTCCACAAGAAAGGATGCTTTGGTACAATGAAATACCTCACTGAAAAAAAATAATCAAGTATAGAAAATCTGTTTATGCAAATATATATGTATATATGTATATATTTTCCAAAATATTGTTTTTGTTCAATTTTTTGAAACAAGTTGAGATGTGAAAAATCATTGCAATTTGCACAAACCTCTTGTCACCCAAAGAAATACCTTATTCTTACATACAAAAACAAAATGAGTGAAGATATACATTCCTATTCCATACAAGCATCTCAGGCCGGAGACTATTTGTAAAACCTTTGGAAGTAATTTAGGTTGTCTTCAGATGAATACATTCCAAAGTTTTCAAAATTCTTGGGAACTTCAAAGTCAATGATGGAAAGACTGTGGTTCTCCAGATGTTAGACTTCAAATCCCATCATCCCTGACCATTGGCCATGCTGACTGGGACTGAAGGTGACAGGAAAGCAGCAGTATTTGGTGGGCCACATGTTTCCTAAGATTTTTATGTGACGTTCTTGAAGACTCTGATAATGAAAACTTTAACTTCTCTTGGCATACCACTTTAGCCAACTTGTAATTTAATTTCACTTAAAGTGTAAAAACATTTTACAAACTTCACTGTCAAAACCTCAGCACAAAGAATTAGCTGGACATATATTCAAATGTAGTAACATCTGGTGCCATCATTTAGGTACAATCTTGATTATGCTATCCAGTTGTTGAATTCCACATTGTCTTTGTATTTAAATTTGTACTACTTTTGAAATCTTTTTTTGTGGCCATATAAAATCAATAGCTTCACAAACATGGTTTTTGATGTGCTCTGTAGAGAAAAATTTTATGTTCTTATTATTGTGTAACTGTTCTTGGAAACAGACAACTGAACAATATTTTATTTTAGATCTCAGTGACACTTACTCCAGTGTTAAGTATTCCTAGGTTTTAAACTTAAGAATATGCAGAAAACAGATTAGAGAAATTAGGCAAGGGAGATGCTAGCCATGTTTGAATAAGGAAGCTTGCTTATACTTTTTGTCCATCTAACCCCTTATTGTCAACTCTGTCTGGTAGCAGCTGTCCAAGGATTCAGGCAGCAGTCTTTTCCAATTCTGTCTTGAGTTTCTGGTATTGCCTGATGATATCTCTTCCAAAGACAAACAGGCCCAATCTTGGTTGGATTCTGAAATCAGGAGTGATGAGGAGTGTTTGAGCATATAGTGCAGGCAATTGGCTTCCTTGTCAGTAGGGCAGCATATACACTCTGGTTTTATTTGAAACATTGAAGGAACTGTCCAAGGTGCTAAAGTCTATGGTTCTAGACTCATAGAACCATAGAGCTAGAAAAAAAGCCATAGTCCAACCCCCTCTCAATGGAGGAGCTCCAGCTCCAGCATACTCAGCAGGTAGTTGTCCAGCCTGTTTTTGAAGACATCCAGAGAAAATGGGGGATCAGCTTCTACGTCTTGGATTTCTCCCTTAAAATTTGGGCTAAAACCCAGAATAGATTCAGAGCCACCAGCGTCCACCAAGGATATGGTGGCATATAAAAGACCAATGAAGGATGAAGAGTTCATATGCATGAAAACTGTGTTACTGATTCCTGAAGTAATGTAGCTTTAGAATTATATGAATGATTCTTGGATGTTCTGCTTATTTGAAAATGATTATTGTTATGTTTTGGTCTAAAAAATATCTGCTTGCCCTGAGACTCTGAAAACGATTTACTTGGTTTGGTTCTAAATTTATTTCTGACATTGTTTCCAAGTTGTAAATTCTGTGAAGGATGATTGCCCAATATACTCCTGCAGTTATGAGGCACAAGGGGAAACCTTTTCTCTAAAATTAGTCTGACTCTTTTTTCTTTCTTGTGTATGTGTGGGTGAAGGGTGGGGGAGAGAATAATTTTAACATTACTTAGGGGATCACATAAAAGAGCCCTACGAACCATACACAACCTGTAGGCTGTTAGATGCTTAGCTTTAAGTGAAGGCATGGCAATTTTTATAATGATATGTTTATATAATTTTACAAGCTTATAGAAGAAAAGTGGTTAGAAATAATATTCATTGCTATAACTTCTGCTCCACCCTGCTGATTCTTGGAATTTGACATTTGACAAAGTCCTACATTTCTTAACTGAGTGCTTTTTGTCTTATACTACAGTGGGCCAGGATCTCATCTAGTCCTTTGTTGTGTTCAGTTAGACAGATAAACTGGTACTCAGTTTTGCTAACAAGAAATGCCAGTTTGTACATGAAGCAAAATCGTGTACACCAAAGTGCTCCATATTGTATTGTGATACATTTTATATGAATATCTTGTTATTATTTCCTTTGGTCTTGCAGGCTACCGTGGGCATATTCTTATGGGAAGAGAAGATATAAATTAAAATTAATAATAGACAGACATGCCTTTCCCTTTATTAGTCAGATCAGGCATTTTCTGTCAAAGATGACTACTTGTCCAGGCATTTTAATATGGGATAAAATATCATCATCATAATCATCATTATTATTATTATTAGCCCCACACTGATAGGATGAAAACAATTTTTAATGCTTACCTGAAGAATTTTGATTCCTCCTCTCTTTTAAACTAGATGCTGAAGGCCAACCTTCTCACCTGTTCACTGTTAGATCTGCGCTTTGAGTTCTGACCAAACCGGACAGTTGACCAATGCTCTGGGAAGATGTTCTGAACTTGGAAATTTTACTTATTTTGGACTATAACTCCCAAAATCCTCCAGCCAGCACAGCCACTCTAGACCAGAAACAAAACTCCTCCAAATACAATAGGACACTTTGTACTCACTCAGTTTGACCTTAAGTGACCTCTTTATAATCATAGTGTAGGTCTCCCATATTCAGATGACCCTCACCTTCAAAACTAACTCATGTAGTTTCTGACTAGATGACTTCTTGCCTTTATTTATTTGTTTGTTTGTTTATTCAATCTACACCGCAGCTTTATCACTTCTACTCATGTCCCCACAGTTTATTTCCCCATAGGAGCTCAGACAGCTAACAATATTATTTTGTAATGTTCATTTAAAATAAGATATTACCAAAAAAAAAAACCTAGCCTGATGTCTCCATTATATTGAGAGACAAAATAGTAGATAAACCTCCTAGTTCAAGCTGGTGCTTAGATAATCATAAAATCCACATGTGTATATTGGGTATACTGTGGCATCAACAACTGCAGTCGTATACTTTTAGGGGTGTGTTCTCAGTGATACATTTTTAAATGTTGTCAAAGCAAATGTTTACAGATTACAACACATCTGTAACTATTCACACAGACAGAAGGCTGTGGTTTCATATATGCCACATTGATCTGTTCTGTTTCTGTTAAATTGCTTCTTTTTAATGGTCAAAGGTATTCGGGGACACATAATTTTTAAATACTCCTGGCTACTTAAAATGTTATATACAGAGCAATTATAACTTGGTTGTAATTTAAGACTGTTTAGTTCATATTGAACACTGGGGGGTTTTTTTCAATTCAGATGTTATTTTATGTGAAATTGCTCACCAAATGTTATTAAACTATTTTTATGGATTATATCTAGCCCTGAGATCTTTCAGTACAAGGTATATTAAAACTGATTTAGAACTAAAAAAAAATGATAAATGTGAGCTGTGAGTTATCTTCATACCTTTCATATTCTCCGTTCATGTTCTAGTGACTGTGAAGCACATGTGTTTGGAATCCTGAGTGAAAGATTTGCTTCTTTTTTGTCAGCTTTGTGGTTTCGTTTAATGCTATGTGTGCTGTGTGGAGGTACCCTGCCCTCAGTTATTGCAATTGCATAGCTTTTTTTTCCCCTTGTAGAATCATAGACTGTCCTTTGAGAGTATAGGTGTGGGGGGGGGGCAAAATGAGGACATTTTTTCCCCAAGTAAGAATCCCCACCCATTGAAATTTTCTTCCAGTCCCCAATTTTCTAGCATTGCAGTAATTTAAAACTTCAGATGAATATTTTTTTAAAAAACAGTTCAGGCACCCAAAGGAAAAGAGCAGGCAGGGATACCAAGAGAAGGCATTTTCCACTAGTCTGGACTATAGCCATTCAGTCATTCCCCTTCACTGTTGTGATAGGCCCCTTGGCATGTTTGGCCTTCTCTGTTCTAATTTTAGAACTATTTGTATCCTGGGAGCCATTTTTGTCGTGGGTATCTAATCTGGGTTACATTATCTCTTCTGTTAGCGTAAGTCAACAGTAGTTGTGTCACCCAGTTAGCACTTAAGGTTGTCAAATAACAGCTTGGCCCTGTGGCAAATGGTGAACAGGATGGCAGTGTCTTCACAGTGACCTGTTGCCACACACAATTTCTGGTACTTTAGAGCAGAACTGCTTAAAGTAGTGGTGTGTAGACCAGCACCATTCTGCGAAATGTAGATTGCTGGTCTGCAGCAGGGTTTCATAAAAGAAAGAAACAGTTGTAGTCAGTGGGCACAAATATGGTACCAGTACTTGGCATATTAAAAGAAAAATTGCTGGTCCTCTACATCAGCCCAAGAAGCACTGCTTTAAACTGTTGTCTACTTCTGCTGTAAGTGGGTGTGTAGTGGGGAGGGGGGTTAAATCAAATCCAGAAACGTTGTTAGTGGGAATTGAAAGTCTGTGTTTGTTTCTTCATTGCAGTTTCACAGCATTGAGATTGCCAGGACCAACATTCTCCTTCTACTGCGTACTTTCAGAGAGCCATCAGGATTTGTATTAGTCTCTTGTTAGCCTGCATGGGTGTTTCCCTCTGCCATCACTTTCTCACCAGAGGAACTTGGCTTCTATATGTCACCAACATCCCAGAAATGCCCGCAGCATGATTTTCAATCTGTTTCTCACAAATAGATGGTTCTGTGTGCCAAGCAGGCCACTAACTATGACTTCTGTCACATGGGCTGGGTGCTAAACATGAAGAGGCAGCTGTCTTCGTATCTTAATTATTCACACCCAGCCTTCTGTAAAACACAGGAAACCAGCCACCCCTCCTCTTCATGGGACTGTCCTTATAAATAACAGCTTCTTGTGTAGAAACACTGTACTTCAGCGACGCTGCATTGTTAAAAGAGCAGCGTGCTGCGTAAGTAAGCAGATTATAGCTTGCAACTTTAGCTGAACAGCTACTCATAAGAAGCACTGAAAAATATGAAGTTTTTTATATTTGTCTGAACATTTGTTTTTGTCCTGTCAGCTGCAGAAAAAGAGTAGAGAAATTTTCTCACCTGAGAGGAGGGATAAAACAGGAATTAAGCCCTGGTCCACATGACACTGGTTACAAGCAGAATAGGATAAACCTGCCAATTAAGTGACTCAGGTTTTTTAAGTTACATTCCCCCCTATAAATTATGCAAACATTTAATATATTTCCATCTTTGAAGTATATGTTTATAACTGTCCTGTAGTTGTGTATGGAATACATATATAACAGTGCCGTTCCACAGGTTCTCTGGATTCAATTCTTTGCAATCCATACCTAGCTCTTTAATCCTACCATTTTTCATGGCAGTCCCCATCAAACTCACTGTTATTACAGTTGCCTTATCATTACTCTTCTCAAGTACTTCCTACAATTGGATCAGTATTTCAGGTTAATAACATCAGAGTGGGGTATAGCCAAACAACTAAATAGCCAGTGTGCTGATTTGACTAAGGACAAATTCAGGCTCTCAAACTGAGAGTTGTGATTCTGGTATCAGTCACCTTGGGTGGCTAAAATTAACCTTTAAGGCCCACAAGGGTTGTACAGCTTCTAAGCCGGGTCTGTTTAGAATAAAAAGCTTTCCTATAGCTGTCAGCTGAGCTGAGCCCATTTCACTATGTGCCTTTGCTCAGCTGTAAGAACTGTGCCAAAAGTCAATAAGGTAACTGAGAACAATTTGATAACTGACTATCTTATAACAATGGGGGCAGCCATCTTTTTTTCCCATACAGAGATCATTCAGACTTTTGGTGCTTGCAGTAGTGGATCCAGCCACATGCTCTGTTTAACTTTTCCCCTCATGAGGCATGGTGAATTCTTCCATACTTGAAGGAGTAGTGCATGGTACCCTTAATATGGCAGTGGTTCGGCTGGTTCTTATTGGGAGTTAGAGTTTCCCAGGGTATTAGCCCTTTGGGGGAAATTCTATGATTGCTGAAACTGTTAAGAATCAGCCTTCTTTTAGCAGAGTTGCAGAGAAAACATACCCCAATCTTTGTGTGGCTTCACTGAACTGAGACTGAATTAGAAAGCAAAACAAGGCAGGCAGTTTCATGTTATAAACTTAGCAAAGTTTACTAATGAATTTTATAATCACATATTCATTGGAGAGCCTAGATCCTAACTAGCCAACAAAAAGATTAGGTAAGATAGTAGCTTCATTCTTAACTCACCATCTTCTTAATGGAGAGGCGAAGCGTGGTCAGAGAGGAGGAAGTGAAGCAAGATGGCAAAGAAAATGAAGAGAGTGAAGCATGGTCTTTTATATGTAGCCAATGACCCAAGGGTCTACCTGGGTCACATGATCTGGATACCATAACTGTTCATTTAAATAACACAAAGAATGAGACTGAGGCTTTTGGGTGGGTGGGCAAAATGCTTTGACATGCAAAGGAAAAAGAAACTCTATGCTAGCTAAGCACCATTTGTCCAAAACAAGCAGGGAAGAGAATGCCAGAATTTTCCAACAGTTCTAAAGGAACCCACTTTGGACTCTGGATCTTGGCAACTACTTGGCAACTACTGGCCAACACTCTTTCTTGGGGAAAAGAGTGGTGGCAGAACCGTTGGAGATATTTTGGATGATACCATTGGAGGCATTTTGGATAACACCAACTATCTAGACCCATTTCCATCTGGGTACAGGTCTGATTTCAGGGCTTAGTTGGTTTTGGACAATGCCCTTTATTGAGAAATACAGATAGAGGGAGTTCAACCTTGTCGATCTTTCATTGGCTTTTGATACCATCAATCATTATATGCTTCTGGATTGGCTCAGTGAGGTGATATTTGAGGCCACTATATATTCTGGTTTGATTCCTGCCTACAGAGAGCAGCATTAAAAGATTGTTTGTCATTCCCATGTTAATTGTGCTATGCCATAGGTGACCATCCTATCCCCAATGCAGTTTATTATCTATATGAAACCACTGGGAGTAGTTAGAGATGTAAAAATTCTGGAAACATTGAAGTCATGGTATGAACAAGGTTTTCCAGGCTTTTTTGGGAGGAGGGGGGATCCAAGAAATATTGTGGAAAAAAATGTGAATAATATAATATTAGCAGCCTTTACAGATTGAAAGTCACTTGTTACTTTAGGAGCATTATAAGCATAATATAGTACATTTATAAATTTTTGCTTGGCATAAAATTATGCCTATATTTGGTATATCAAAAGCACAGTTTTTCAACATTTTTGATTTTTTAAACTTAAGTTTTTTAAACTTTTTTTTTCTTTCAAATGGAACTACAAGGTCCTGAAGTATAAAGAACCACTTTGGTTTTGAGGTTTATCAGAAGCAGGCAAAATAGAACAAAAACAAAAACAGCCCCTCAGAAGGAACCAAAGAAGCCATCAACAATAGTAATACAAAGAAAATTATTTTGTCTAGTTTCCCACAATGTCAAGATATAAAACATTCATTCAAGTAAAAAGCAACTGAAAAAAAGAGAAAAAGATCAGGACCAGGAATTGTAATGATCAGATGTTGTACATTGTTTTACATCAGTCTTCATCTTATTAATTTTTAAAAAAATAATTATTTTAAAAAATTTTAAAAAAATGAATACCTTGTCTTGCATATTTTATTCCCCATTTTAGAAGAAAGCATTCTATAATCCATTTTTTTCCAGTTTTTCCATGGAAAAAGCACTTTGGGGAAAAAATGGGAGGAAATTGTTTTTTCCAAATTTTTCAGGTTTTTGTCTAGGCCTTCACATCTCTTGTAGTGATTATCAGGAGATGTGGAGGAAAGTGTCATCGGTACACTGATGACACCCAACTCTCCTTCTCTGTCACATCTGAATCAGGTGCAGCCCTGCAAGTTATGTACCAGTGCCTGGAAGCAGTGGTGGTGGACTGGAAGAGGGCCAGTAAACTGAGGCTGAATCCTAGCAAGATGGAAGCCTTGTGGGTAAGTGGTCCCTGTGTCCCAGAGATAGGTTGGCTTATTTGTTCTGAACAGGGTTGTACTTCGGAAGGATTAAGTCCACAGCCGATGAATATTCTTGGAATAATGTTTGTCACTAGGGACCCAGGTGACTTCAGTGGTTAGGAGTGATTGTTATCAGCTTCACCTGCTGTGCCAGTTGAAGCTGTTAATGGACCAAGATAGCTGGAATATTGTGATGTGGTCTATGTGAAGCTGCCCTTAAGGCTCTTCTGATATCCATAGTTGATGCTAAATGCTTCACTAGACTTCTGAGTGGGGCAGCCTATCATCTGCACATAATACCTCTGCTGAAAGAATGGTACTGGCTGGCTGTCTCTGTTAATTAGGAGCATGAGACATTTCATGCAATGCAGCAAAAATGCAAAGGTCCTTAGAAAACTTTTCTCATTTGTTTCTGATAAAATCTCAACCAGATTCCCACTGATGCTCCTTAGGCCTATTAGGGACAATGCTATCAACTACACAAATGTTTCAGGAGTGTCCTTACTTAAACTCAAGACCTTGGGTTTCATTTTCTCCTGAAAGGCATACAACCCAACCATGTGGCTTTAATTACAGAATGCACTACTGAGGTTTTAATATATTTTCCTAGTCTTTCATGTTTCATATTATGCAGTATGATGAAGCAATGAAACCACCTTGTTTAGGGAAGTGCAAAATGAGGAGTAAGACCTCAGAAGGGAAAAGAGAACACTGCAGCCTGCAAGGAAAATGTGAATGGTGAAAATTACATTCCAGCTAGACACAGAAAGAATTATGAGCTGTTAATAGAGCACATTTTTGGCTCTTTCAGGTTATTAATGGGAACATTTTAAGACTCATGTTTGTAGTGGAATTAACAGTTTATCAACATTCATATGGTATAATCAGCACTGCAAAAAGTCAACTGTGCAGCAGCTTGAATACATATGCAGATATCTAAACATATATTGCTATGACCTTTCAATTAGAAGCAAAAAAATAGCCGTTTTTACATGAAAGGCCATCTAGGGAATGGAGATTTTCCACAAGAAGTGGAAAAGCACCCCTCCCCCCCGAAACATGCTTTTTCATGTCTGTTCACTGACATAGTTTAGTCATTCTGCTTAATCACTATTTTTAAAAACCTTAATGATTCATCTTTTTTTTTCTCCTCCTATATCTTAAAAACCCAGTTGGTGGCAACACTAGTGTCACTCCAGCATCAAATGAAAACATGGCTTTTTAGTAAAGTCTTGAATGCCTAACTGATGTCAATCAAATCTGCAAAAATGCATGGTTTAAAATTGTCTTAAACTGTTTTAACTGGTCTTAAACAATCTTGTTTCAACTCATCAAATTTTTCAATATGCTTTTAGTTGGTTCTGTTTTTTTTTTTACTGTTTTAAATTGTTTTAAATTAATTAAACAAATTTTCTTGTATGCCATCCTGACATATAGAGCGAGACAGAAAGAAGGGCAAAGAAAGAAAAGATACTGAAAAATAATAGGCCTTATATTTCATTAACTGGAAGGTACTGCACCACAGCAAACCCATAACTGGGCCAACATTTTTCACTTCAGCACCAATATATTAGGAGCACCATTATATTAAAGAAGATGCAGAATTTTTCACACAGCATTTTTCTGAGAAAATGCCTCAGTTTTTTCTTTTTTTCTTGCCCGTATGCACTTTCCAAAGAAGAACAACAAACCTAAGGGAAAAGGAAAGATGTGTTCCCATTGGTACTTATATTCCCCATTCCTGAATTACAGTTGAGGTATTGCGTCTCTTCTTTGAGAAAATCAGTGAAACTCTCCTCTCAATTTCTCTGCTAGCAAATAACATGGAAAATTCCAATAAGAGGTGTGTACATTCATGTAATAGGAGTTATAATTTCGATAGCATCAGAAGGCAAATCCGGCTTGTCAAAACAGAGATCAAGAAAGAGAATTATCTGATAAGTAATTCTTAGGAAGAGATTAAAATCTTGTATCTGTTTAATATATCTCTATTAAAGCAGGGTTGATAAAAAGAGAACAGAAGTTAGACATTTCAACGTGGTTGAACTGGAATCCATTTTGCACCTGAATTCAGCACATTACAGCTGGTTCGTGGGTGTCACTCTTTATTGAGATCTTTAAGCTGTTTTTCTTCCCCCAAGTGGGTATCCAAGTTTTGGGCATTGGCTGGAGTTGAAGCAAGAAAATCACTGCAAGGTGAAGGGGACGAGACTACACTTTCTTCTAAGAATTATTTGAATTCATGTCCCTTTGAGTCTTAAATATCTAAATTGCACGTGGTTAGTGGTGAGGGGAAGAGTGCCTGGTTTCCTTCATTCTATAGGTGTGGGAAAAAAAGAAATCTGCTTTTAATCTCAAGGATCCTCTTACTCAAATAAACCAAGTCTCTTGAGGCAAATGAGTTCTATGGAGCTCTTGTTAACCCTAAAGCCAATTCCCCTGGGTGGAGAGTTGTCCTTTGTTCATGATGTCATGGTCAAATGGAACCAGAAATAGGAAACTTTAGAAGATTGTGAGCTCCTTTTTTGTGTTTGAAATGTAATTATATGTGTATCAAGGAAATTTAGGATAGCAGCTTTTCTTTCCCCCACTATGACCTTTGCTACAGAGTTAATGAAAGGTTAGATGGATCCACTTTAAATTTGAGCTTCAAAATACCCCTTGATAGCCTAGGCTTTATTAAAAACAATCATGTTGTTGACATTTTGTCAGATACCAACAGCTATACTATACTGTTCATCTAAAACATTTGTGTGCTGTCTCTTTGGGGCAAGAGGCAAGCTTTGCCACATAAACCATGTAAACTAGTACCAGCCATATTAAAGCACAATCTTTTTTAAAAAATTGTCAACATAAATAGTAACCTCTGAAAAGAGTACACTCTGTAGCAGCAGTACAACAGGACCAGAACACTGACTTAAAAGCAACAGGACATTTAAATGAGGCAGCATTGTATCCCCTCTGAAAATCTGTAAAGAATAGAGCTTTCATCTTCACTTGATAGGTTGTTCCATAACTTTGAAGCAATTGTGGTAAAGGTCTTGGTTCTTGGTACCAATTATCCTTGCCTCCTATGGTGTAGGGGAGACAAAGAGCAGTCCCCCCCCCCCGTTGCATAGGTTATTGTGTCATAATAAAAGCTGATCCTGTAATGTCTGTCAGAATTGCGTAGATTAATTATTTTAAAATAACACTGGGATTCTGAAATCCACAAAGATTGTACACTGGATGCTAGCAAGCCTCCTGTTGCACTGAACTTGGCAATGTGAACAACTTTAAAAGGTGGGGAGAGGAGTGGTTAGTAATCAAATTAAAAACAAATTATATTACCCAAGATGACAGCTGCATAAAGATTGACAGTGCAATCCTAACTCTGGTTGAGCAAATTAAGCTGGCTGAAGCTGTGATTTATTCACACCTTGTTCCTTCCAGGATAGGTGTGGCTCTGGCTGACAGGACCCAGGAATTTTAGTTTGGAGGAGCCTCTCATTGGTATCTTTGTATTGACAATTACTTAGGCCAAACCTAAACTTGACCTAACTTTGTGCCAGCTCAGAGGTGTGTCTCAGGCTGAAAGAGATTTGGATGTGGCATGATTAACTCTTCCCCTGCTCCACCTCTTCTCTGAGCCCTTTTTGGCTCTTCAGCTGGCTGATCACAGTCCTTGTGCCAACTGATTCTTCAGTTGGCTGATCTCTGACATCAATCAGAACAAGGAGTATATGATGGCACAGGCAAAGTTTAGCCATCCTAAAGCCAGTTCTGCCAGCACCAATGCTTTGTGATTTATTCTAACCCACTCCTCCCAACCTGTTTTTGAGTTAGAATAGCACTGTGAGAAATACATGGAACACTCCTTGGTATTTTGTATTATTAAAATTTAATGAACACATCAAGAAAAGACAAAATTTCTTCAATATCTATAAAACTGTGTAACAGTCTGTTAGCTCAATCTTCATAAGGAAGTTCAAAGAATGGCAGTGAATTCCACAGGCTGAAGAAACCACACATCCCTTTTTTAGTACATAGATGCAGCATACAATTGCTGTAAGAGAGACAAAAGCATTCTTTTTAGGAAACAATTTAATTATAACTACTGAATTGGTAAAGAGACAGCATGGTATAGTAGTCTGAGCGTTGGACTACGACCTTGAAGGTCAGGGTTCAGTTCCCCACTCCGCTGTGGATACCTGCTGGATGATCTCAGGTGCATCACATGCTCTCAGCTGGAGAATACCCCATGACAGGTTCTCTTTAGAATCACTGTAAGTCAGAAAGAACTTGAAGGTACACAATAACTGACTTGGTAACACCCAAGAGTATTTCTCCTGAGCTTCTAGGAATTTGACAAATTCCTGGAAATTATATTCTGGTATAGCAAAAACTCAATCATAAACATCAGGGTAGGAATGGCAATCTACTCATATGTTATGTGTTAATGAAATTTGCATTCTAAAAACCATAACATATAATTTCTGCATAGTGAAAATGTAACAATGTGCTCAGAATAACCAGGCAAAGCTACTTTCATTGGCATAAATATGACAGAAGTCTTTAAATCTTCTTCTTCTTCATTGTCTTCATCTTTGTCTTCTTTGGCACCTGACGAGTTTTAACATCTGGCTAAACACCTCTAAGTAAATCTTAACAGCTAATACTTTTGACACTTTTGAGATGTGACAGGTTTAACTGGGAAGAAAATGCATGTCTCTGTGAGTGTACCTGGATACTTAATATGGTTTTCTAATATTCATTTTGTGGATCTGAGAGGGAATCCTTGCTCCTCAGAACACTACCACAATGAAATACGCTAGGACACATGAAAAGGTTCATCAGAAGCATATTGGGAGATGTCTTAGCTAGACTATACGTAATGGTGAACAAGAAAACCTGTTCAGTTGTTTGCTGTTTCTGTTCTTCTACTGCAATATGCAACTGAGGGAGTGCTCTATAAAGCACCCTCAACCCTTTGGGTCAGAATTGAAAGGCAACTCTCAGTTATCCTTTGAAACAAGTTTCTGGATGTGTTGAGAAATCAGTGGGGATTTACACTTGATGTCATTTCCAACATATGGCAACTCTAAAGTGAACTTATCATGGGTGTTTCATGGCAAGATACCCTTCCTCAGAGACTGAGAGAGTGGGACTTGCCCAAGGTCACCCAGTGGGTTTCTAGAGCCAAGCAAGGATTGAAACTCTGGTCTCCCTGTGTCCTGGTCCAACACACAAATCACTAGACCATACTGGCTATGTTACAGCAAAGTAAAAACAAAAGAATGCAAAGAATTGGGCACGAATGTTAACCACTTGGATTTATGTTAGAGAATACACATACATTGGTATAATGTGCTATGGAGTACTGAATAGAATTTTATAAAAGTTGTTGCGTTTTTACTTTTAATTCTAGTGTTCTTCAAAGTACAGCTCCTCCTCCTGTCCCCAATTTGTTGAGTGTCCTGTAATGCATAAGGAAGGTCTTTGACAAAAAGGAAAACATAGATCCTTGTCATTAAACTAAATGGTTTTCAGCTAGCTCAGATTGCAAGGAGAAAAGAATTTATATCTGGATTGACAACTGGTAAAGTAAGTTTTTATTTCACTGTATGATGTTAATCCTTGAGAATTGAACCAACAATGGAAACACTGACAGATGCTGTTCTTAGTGTCGTTTGCTTGACACTTAGCATCATTTGCTTCATTTACTGGATTTAGCCTTGACGGCGAATCTGGGAAATATAGAGAAAAAGAAGATTGAAAATACTGCTGAAATGGGAACTTTTTTTCTTGTGGTTAAAACAAGTCGCCAATTGAAATAGAGGCTGTGTTTTCTTAGGGTGGCAGTGCTTGGAAATGCTGTTGAATTATTCTTGGCTCAAGCCAGTAGTAGTAGCTCTGTCATTAACCTTGCTTTAAGTGGTGGACTTTATGGCAAAAGTGTTATTATTTTAATAAGGGAGTCCTACAAAGAATGTAATCCATTACATTATATGGCACAAGTCTTTTGTGTTTTTGTGGGAAAAGAAAACCACTTTAATTTTGGCATGTACATGGAATAGAAACACCATTATTCTGAAACATTTGCACCAACAGAGACTGGACTCCAGGACATATTCCTATTAGAGTGGGATTGGACTTGGTGTCCTCTCAAGATCATTTCTGGCTTTGTGATTCTTGATTGTAAGGCTGGAATATGAGCAGGAGAAGAGTTAGTGAAACAAGTAGGACTATTGGAGGCAGAGTGGCCAAGTACTTTGCTTTTGTTGAAGAGATTGCATTCAGTTCTGGAAGAAGAGAGGCATTTGGGAATCAGGGCTTAGCTTCCCAATCTTCAGCCAGCTGTGGAATGTGCTAATGTAGATGTTAGTGTCCAAGACTAAAGTAAGTAGCCTGTAATTTCTGAATTTTCATCCTGCACCTAGAGAACTGGTGCAAGTTGAAGGTCAGATAATTTAACTAGAAGTCTGGAACATTCAGGGGTTGTGTTGCAGTGTGAAACTGTGAATCTCCACGGATACTGAACCTGTGTGTTCATAAATAAATTGAAATATTTATTCAAATGTTACAACACAATAGTAAGCCTGAAATGGCTTCAGTCCAAAAGAACCCAAATTTGGGTAAGGCTAAACTTCTGAAACCTTTCTTTGCTCAGAAAACTGCAATTCATATGACAATATTTTTTGTCACATGAATATATCAGAGTGTATGTATGGACCTTTTTAATGAGATAAATTAAATAATATCACATTGACTCTGTTGCTCTTTTTTTTTAGCTGCTGTTTTCTTAGTGTAGGGCACATGATATTTCACATCTGCATGGTTTGTAATTTCAGCAGCATGGATATTGGACATATTGGTTGTGTTAGAGCTTAATTTAAACTGACAGTGTAACTCATGAGCAATATGTGCACTCAAGCTCTTTTTTGTACCCAGTGCCTCCAAGGTACCTCAGAATTTCCTTGTTTTTTTGTTTTTTTGTTTTTGTTTTTGTTTTAAATGGCATTGTGAGTTGCGACTGAAATTTGGCACCATGTCTCTAGATGCACTCTAAATGTCAATGGCAAAAGGTGCTAAATGAATTACAGTGCATGTGCCCTCTTTAAAAAGTAGGAAGATTGCTTGAAACATTTTTATTTCTGGAATAATTATTGAAACAGATATTTCTCTTTGCTCAACACTGCCCTGTGCAAGGCATTTCTGTCTGCCCTCACTATGTGATTCACTTAACCTAAGAGCAGTTGCACGTCCTTTCAACTCTATATTTTAGTGTGATAAAGATTTTGCTGGTGAACCAGTTTTCTGGTGAACTACCTGGTAGAAGAGACAGCCAAGACACTGCCAAATGTAGTTCCCTAAGTAAAGCAGGGAAGAGAAAGAATATACATAAGAATGCGCAAGTAGACCGCTGAACTCTGTGTAAAACTGAACTTGTATGGCTACTCCTGTCTTGACTAGTGTGTTTGTTCTTTGGTCTGTTTTTGGTTGGTTGGCTTGGCTTGGTTTCTTTTGGTTTGGTTTGGTTTCCTTGTATTGTGGGCATAGTTCATTACACTGAAAAGTAGACTTGACAACTCCCTGTGAGGTAGCTGATAGCTGCTTTCAGTAGGAAGGGCTAAATAAGCTACTATTAAAAATTAACTCACAGCGATGTGTTTTAAGAGTTTCCTGCTGTGCAGTTGGCTCCTCCAGTTCAATAAATGTCACATGTGATGGATCTGTAGTTAGTTGCCATATTTTCCCTAAATCTAATCACTGCTGCTGCTTATTCTGGATATCATATGTGGACCCAGCATTACTAAGAAGCAGAGTGTTGTAGTACACTATGCATGGAAGATTGTCGGAAGTGACCAAGTTTAGGGTGTCACTGTATTGGCAGGGCTTGACAATCCTAACTGCCATCTTCAATTAAACTAGACTTTGGCAAGCAGGATGAGACTGAGGCTTCCTTCCAACCCTGCAACTAGAAAAGAGAGAATTAAAATCACTCCACATTCCCCAAGTTCAAGAAAATCACAGGATTTGCTTTGGCATTCTGCTAGCTGAACACAAGACTTCCAAGGGCCCTACAAGTATAGAGCCAAAGCAAGCTTCTGTAGCTCTCCACATTAGAGTTTGGAAAGTTACTTTTTCGAACCACGACTCTGCATTCCTTTGTCATCTCTTAACAGTAATTTTTCCAAGTTCTCCAGTGACCTTATTTTCACATTTGACAAAATCTTCCCCTCTCCAGCCTCAAGCTTAGAAATTAAGCTTGGAGAGGAGCAGAATGTTTTATCTCACCTTGTTTATCTCACCTTGATAAGAATAACATGATATCAGTGACGAAATCCTGCCCTGTGGGAAAAGGTAGGGGCCAGGAGCCAGGAAATAATAATTTCTTTGGCTGGCCAAAATAGAAGAATACATGCAAGCAGAAAATGTACACTGCCCTGACAATTTTGGGAGCAAGTTGGAAGTTCAGAAAGCTTTCTGCTTTGCCATTCCTACTTTGGCTGGCTGGAGTTGAGGAACAGCTGCATTAATGGTTATTGAAAGCAGAATACCTAGGTTGATTGTGGACTTCAGCTCTGAGAATTTAGGAGTGGCAGTAGAGGGAGCCCTCTAGTACCGGAAACAGCCTGCAGTGGTACAGGCCAGACCTGTGACTTCTTTTCATGGTTTGTGTGAGAAAAAGAGGGTGTCTGTGCCCTATCTTATGTGCTTTATGTGTGTGTGAGGATGGAGCACAGGGAGAGAGACAGACTCTTATTTGTGAATATGTATGAACAATATTGAGAACTAATGTGGTATAGTAATTTGAGTGTTAGTTTAAGAGTCCAGGAGACCAGGATTTGGATCCTTACTCAGCCATGCAAACCCACTCAGTGACTTTGAGGCAGTCACACTCTCAGCCTAAGAGGAAGGCAATGACAAACCTCCCCTGAATAAATCTTGCCAAGAAAATCCCATCATAGGTTTGCCTTAGAGTCTCCATAGATTGGAAATGACTGAAAGGCACACAGAAACTACAACAAATAATATTCATTTCCATGGATACAAATGCATGAAGAGGGCTCTGAGACCAATGGCAATTGGTGGTTCTAATGTCCGTGAGGCTGTAAATCTGCTTTGGTTTTTAGTGTGATCTTTAAAGGAGATGTTCAAGGTACTGGATCAAGTTTGGTGGTAGGGTTGGTTACCTTGGACAGCTCTTTTAAAGTCTGGAATAGAGCCCAGAGAAGATTCACCATACCCATCAGAATCCGCAGCCTTCAGGTTATGGAATTAATATTTTGTTTTCCAGCCTCATTGTTTTCATGCTTTGAGCGAAGATTAATTGTAATAATGAAAGTGCATTGTGCATGTACTTGGAGCTTTCTGCTGGAAATCCACTAACTGCCTTTGGGTTCCCTTCTCAGATATACTTTCTGTCATTTAAGTAGGAGAAATGTTTCCAAAATTCTTTCTATATTCCATAATTCCTTTAATTTCAGACTTGATCTGTAATCTGTAGCTTGTTCATCATTTATAACACTTGGTAAGGTGGAAGGCAGTAGAAAAAGAAGACTACATTACAGATGGATCAATTCAATCAAGGAAGATACATCCCTGAATCTGCAAGGCCTGAACAGGGCTGTTCATGATAAGGTGACCTGGAGTTCTCTCATTCATAGGATCGCCATAAGTCAAAGTCAACTTGATGTAACAACAAATTGTGGCCTGTAGAGCTGGCGTAAGATATTTTACATGAAGAAAAGGAGAAGATGGTACCTTGTTCATTTCATTTACAAAACTCTGCTACATTGTCAGGTGAATCTTACTTGTACACTGCCAGTGGAATTAGAGTCCTCCACTATACCTGAAGGTAGCCAGCTAACACACATAGCTCTGTCCTCCAAAACAGGAGAACAACTGGGGGGCTCAGGGTAACATCTAGGGGGTTGTGGCTGATGCCACCATCCAGCATTTGCTCCCTGGGGCCATTGTCTCACTGTACTTGATGGAAGGACCAGGTCTGGTAACTCAGATACACACTGTGTTATATCAGATGGTCATTGAGCTTGGAAAGGCATTGTGAGGGCAGTACCTCAGACCAGTTATTTTATCATTGGTTTGAGTGAGGAGCTCCAAGTGCTTCATGTCTGTAGAGAATCAATATTCTAGTATGAAAAGTTAACAGTCTGTGTGCGTATTTACTCAGAATAACTTCTAGAGTCTTCCATGGAACTTGTAAACAAACATGGGTAAAATGTTGTGCAATTTCCAAAACCTTCAAAGTCTTGTAGAAATTCCACTCTTTCAGTGAGGTTCTTTCTTTCAAAGATTTTGTGTTTGAGATCTAAGAGCCAAGAGTGTCACTGTTAATTTGAAGAAACTGATCATTTTTTCATTTTCTGGGAAAGGAAACAACTCCTTGTGTTTCTGTATAACAGTTCCAGAAGTCTGGAGAGATAATGATGATGATTCCTGCTTTGTCCTTTTTCAATTTTCCTGAAATCCTCTTCTGTGTAGCAAAGTATTAAATTCTATTTTTAACACAGGTTGAGCTCTGCACCATATTTATTAATCTGAAAAAAATGCTGTTCCTATTTCCATTTTCACAGTCACTTCTGCAGGTCTGATAGGGATGCATAATGGGAGTTTTACATTTGCCATTGCTCAACTATTCTAGTTGGGAGTACAATAGGGTCATTAAATTAAGGCCAAGGGTGTACAAGTCATTAAATGATTTTTAATCATTTGATCAATTGCAAAATAATTAAAAAGGGTGTTAAAAGGGATAACTAGTCTGGTTCAGTGAACTGATGTATATGACCTTGAATTACAGAAAAGGGTACATATCCACAGGTTCACTGATTCTAAAATAGTTACCCTTTTTAGCAGCCTGTAAAGACTTCATTGTTACATCTGATTGTAGCCGTGCTTATTTGGAAGAGAGAGAGAGAAATGCAGCACAAAGGATTTTGGTTGTAGAAAAGCACCTTGAATTCTAGCAGCAGAATGAGGGTTTCCCAGAAATAAGCAAGGAGGGGCATAACTGTTATTCTATTATAGACAACAAAATATCTTGAGACAGCCATGATCACATTGCATTACACAGCAAGACAATGTTAATTGTTATTACAATGGAGATTGATCCAGTTGGCATCCCCATCTGTCAAACCATATTTTCTGCCCATTAACAGATCATTGACATTTTAAATGTCGACTCTGTTGTGAAAATCTTCCTTGAATAAACTTGCAAGGATATATGCTTCTACTATATGACTGCCATTGGGACTGTTACTTTACTTTGAACACAGCATGCTCCATGAATGTTTCTAAAGCTCTTTACCAAGAAGACAGTCTGGTCAGGTCTGTGGACTGGAACACAAGAAACAACCTGTAGACTTGTGTCTATGCTTTTGCATGTCTGTTGCAGGAACCAGTGCACAGAATCTGGGTCTGTGTGGATTTGTATGTGCAAATGACAGCATCTGACTAGTAATCTTTTTCCATTTCCTTTTGATCCAGACAGTACCCAAAAGATCCATTGCTTACTGAAGGTCAAGAGTCTGGAAGCTACACCACTGGTGTCAGTTAACAATGCAATAACAAACCTCAAGGGAGGAACTAAAATCTGTTTTTGAATGTTGGTGTAGTTCAAGGCAAGAAATCCCCCTTGTACACCTTCTAAAACATGACATTATTTTCAGGGGTACGGGAGCATTTTCCCCTCAAATAAGAGTTCTATCCCTAAAAGGAAATTTTCTTTCACTCTTCAAATTTCTAACATTTCAGTAATTTAAAGTTTCAATCGAACATTCAGAAATATAATTTAGGCATCCAAAGAAAGAATCAGGAAAGCTGCCAAGGGAAGGGGAACATAGCAAATATTCTAGGTATGAAAAATTTCAAATATCTCACTCTCTACAGTGCTAGCAATTTGGAGACTGAACAAAAATTTCATTTGGGCAGTCAGAATTATAATTGGGGAACAGTGCCCTAATTTACCTCCTCCCCACACTGTTCAGGGCAATCCTTAATCTTCTCCCTATTCAAAAGGGAGGTATAAACACGGGACTAAATGCAAACACAAAAAGCAGAGGCTACTACTAGACTTGTATAGAATGTGCTTGGATTTTGTTGTGCAAAACAATTCTCATTAACATTTCTATTGAAAATAAACAAAAGCCCTCATTTAACCTGTCCTGGGATATCTGACTTGTTGGAGAAAAGGATGTCAGACTCCTGCGGTATATCATAGAATCATAGAAATGTAGAGTTGGAAGAGACCACACGGGCCATCCAGTCCAACCCCCTGCCATGCAGGAACACCCTCAAAGCACTCCCGACAGATGGCCATCTAGCCTCTGCTTAAAAACCTCCAAACAAGGAGACTCCACCACACTCCGAGGCAGCATATTCCACTGCCGGACAGCCCTGACTGTCAGGAAGTTCTTCCTGAGGTTCAGGTGGAATCTCCTTTCCTGCAGCTTGAATCCATTGCTCCTTGTCCTGGTCTCTGGAGCGGCAGAAAACAAGCCCTCTCCTTCCTCTACATGGCATCTCTTCAAATATTTAAATATGGCTATCATGTCCCCTCTTAACCTTCTATTCTGCAGACTAAACATACCTAGCTCTCTAAGTCTATCCTCATAGGGCATGTCTTCCAGGCCTCTCACCATTTTGGTTGCCCTCCTCTGGACCTGCTCCAGCTTGACCATGTCCTTCTTGAATTGGGATGCCCAGAACTGGACACAGGATTCAAGATGAGGTCTAACCAAAGCAGAGTAGAGTGGTACCAGTACCTCCCTCGATCTAGACACCATACTCCTATTGATGCAGCCGAGAATTGCATTGGCTTTCTTGGTTGCCGCATCACACTGCTGACTCATGTTCAGCTTGTGGTCTATTAAGACTCCTAGATCCCTTTCACACGTACTGCTATCCAACTACGTGTCCCCCTTCCTATATTTCTGTATTCCATTTTTTCTACCTAAGTGTAGGACCTTACACTTCTCTCTGTTGAATTTCATTTTGTTAGCTTTGGCCCAGCTCTCCAATCTATCCAGGTCATTTTGAATTTTGATCCTGTCCTCTGGCGTATTAGCAACCCCTCCCAATTTGGTGTCATCTGCAAATTTGATGAGCATGCCCTCTATTCCTTCATCCAAGTTGTTGATGAAGATGTTGAATAGCACTGGGCCCAGGACAGAACCCTGTGGCACCCCGCTAGTCACTTCTCTCCAGGATGAAAAGCAGCCATTGGTGAGCACCCTTTGGGAACAGTCAGTCAACCAGTTACAGATCCACCTGACAGTAGCTCTGTCCAGCCCACATTTTACTAGCTTCTTTGCAAGAATGTCATGGGGAACTTTGTCAAAGGCCTTACTGAAATCGAGAAATGCTACATCCACAGCATTCCCTTCATCTATCGAGCTAATAACTAGTAAAGAGCTAGTAAAGAGATAAGATTAGTCTGGCATGACTTATTTTTGAGAAATCCATGTTGACTTCTTGTGATTACCGCTTTGCTTTCTAAGTGATTAGAAACTGACTGCTTAATGATCTGCTCCAGAATCTTTCTGGGTACTGATGTCAGGCTGACTGGGTGATAATTATGTGGGTCCTCTTTTCTTCCCTTCTTGAAGATGGGGACAACATTTGCCCTCTTCCAGTCTGCTGGAACTTCTCCTCTCCTCCAAGATTTCTCAAAGATTATAGCAAGCGGTTCCGAAATGACCTCTGCCAGTTCTTTTAATATCCTAGGATGCAATTCATCTGGCCCTGGAGACTTGAATTCATCCAGTGTGGCCAGGTATTCCTGTACCACCTCTCTACCTATTATGTGCCTCATTTCCCCTGCTTCCTCCCCTGCTCCCCAACCGCCAGGTTGAGTGCTTGTATCCTTCTGGGAAAAAACTGAGGCAAAGAAGGTGTTAAGTAGTTCTGCCTCTTCTCTTCCCCCTGTTAGTAATTCGCCATCTTCTCTGCGCAGCGACCCTATTGTCTCCTTCTTTTTCCTTTTGCTACGGACATATTTAAAAAAGCCCTTTTTATTGTTTTTGATGTCTCTGGCCAGCCTAAGTTCGTTCTGTGCTTTAGCCTTTCTGACCTTCTCCCTACATCTCCTAGCTACTTGCTTAAATTCTTCTTTGGTGGTTTCCCCCTTCTTCCATTTCCTGTACACGTTTCTCTTAACGCTTAGCTCAACTGAGAGTTCTTTAGTCAACCATTCTGGTTTCTTCAGATGCCTTCATTTTTCCTCCTTATTGGCACAGTTTTAGACTGTGCCTTCAGTATCTCCCTTTTAAGGAACTCCCGTGCCTCCTGAACTCCTTTCCCTTTCACTATTCTTGACCACTGAATTCCAGCCAGCAGCTCCTTAAGTTTACAGATTTACATATACAGATTACAGATTTACATATTAAGTTTACATATAAGTGACAGCCTACTGTAAGAATTGTGTCAAGAAGACTGCTGAATTGCCATTTGGCATTTTTCTTTCTTCTGGTTGCTGCAGGCATTTTTAGTAACTCTCACTCAAGAGCAGCTTAAGGTGGTTGAGACCTTGAAGCAGTTCCAAAGACACGTATGTGAGAGTTCCTGTTGGGGCTGGCTTTTGTGCTCTGGTTGATTAGGAGATGCTGTGAAGGCCCAAAGGAAGGGCACAACTCTGAGGCATTCCCTCTGCCTTCGTTCAAGCCAGCCTGACTATGACCAGAATCTCAGAAACAGCAGCTCTGACATGTCACCCTGCTATCCTAACTCACTGCACAATTGGGAAATAAGTCTGGGGTTAGATGGCAAACACTGCCAGCTCTTGGGCAGATTGAGGTCATTAACTTGGGGAGGATAAGAGAGATCTGCAACTCCATTTTCCCCTTCCTCCTGAGGTTTTTTTTTTTATCTTGACATCATTCTCATGCAAGAAATGTAAGTTCATGTGAACATGCCAGCAGCATGTGGTATGGCCCTTTATCCATATAAAGGTTTTGGAGCATTTAGTTGAGTTGCACTGTTCATAACCCATCCTTGTTGCTACTGCATGGCACTTGATACCCGCTGTTGTTGTTGTTGTTGTTGTTGGTGGTGGTGGTGGTGGTGGTGGTGGTGGTGGTATGTGTCTTCAAGTCATTTCTGATTTATGGTGACCCTAAGGTGACTCTATTTTGGAGGGACAGAATATGTTCGGAGGGGGCCTGTCGTTGCCTTCCTCTGAGGCTGAGAGTATGACTTGCCCAAGCTCACCCATGGGATTTCCATGGCCCAGTGGGGAATCGAACTTGATTTTCCGGTGTTCTCATCGAATGCTCAAACCAATACAACACACTAACTCTGATATCCTTTGCCTCAATCTAATGCCTGAGCATTTAAAAAATCCAAAAATTATCCACAGAATTCTAAGATTTAACTCATGTTGAGTTTGCCATGAGTTATTGGCCTCAGCTATATGACCACATCAATTGAACGTGAGGAAGATCTAAAGGGTGTTGAGGAGTAGGGCTGTAATTCTTCACTATGTTTGTTTTTGATGAAAGTAACCAGTAATTTCAGCAAATTATTTCCCACTGTAGGAAAGTTTTCCAAAAATGCACACTGTTTGAGGACTACTCACAGTTCAGGATGAATTCTGTGCACCCTTTGCAAATGCTTTTTTGTGCAGAAAACAGCATGTTCTCTGTTAAAAATAATTAGCTGAAATCCTATTCATTATTTACAAGATTGTAAATCAGACTTTGATCTCATAACTTTTGAGATTCATTTTTAGTGTCATTAAAACTGAGAATGTGAGCCCCAAAATCTACCACTTAAGCCAGGCAGTGCTTCAAGGTGCTGGAGATCTTATGCTGGAACTACAGTGTTCTCCTATTCTCAATGCACATTGAGACAAGCAGCTGCAGCAGGACTCTGGGGAGTCTCTCTGGCTGCCTATCTTAATACATCCTGGGATCAGGAAAGCATTGCTGTCATCATTTCTCAGAACTCTAACCTGTATACCTTGGAAACTCATTGATTGGGGCAACTGCTGGCTTAAGAGGTAGGTTTTTTGGGTGGGCTGGCATTAGCAGAGGTAGCTATGATGCTGGAGATCCATCACTGTAGCTACTTCTGATGATGCAGAATGAGAGTCATATTTCTCATAGGAACATTATTTTCTGTGCAGAAAATTCTGTTTCTTCTGCAGATAATACTTTTTCTGTGCAGAAAAGTCCACATGTGAATTGTGCCTAGAAAAAATTCCAAACTGTAAATTTTCTTGTCAATCCAAGTTTCTCCATGTCAGGGTTTCTTGACACTTGAGAAACATATTTTTCAACTGTTTTTTGAATATTTTTGAATGATTTTTCATCCCTTTTAGGGAGGTGCTACACTTGTGACTGAGTCACCCAAAACCAACAGTGGAGCTTGAAGGTCTGAACCATTCCCCTGTGAGAGCATGAGGATTTTATCCACTTAGCACAGCCAAAATAGTAACAAAGAAGGAGAAATCTGTCTTGACAACATTTCTTCAAACTGTACAGTGTCCACAATCCAGCACAGAATTAAGTATAATGAAGCACCTTGATGTCAATGTGATTGGGCAGATTTTATGTTCTGCTACATCTCCTGCTTTATTCATTGCTGCTACTGTGGTGAAGGTGGCAGTTCAAATATACTAACCTGATGTGACACATCATTAAATGTGTCACATCAGGTTAGTACATTAGCTTTATTTCTTAACTATACCAGCTTTTTATTGGTTTTCTACTCTTTAATTGAAGAGGCTTTTAGCAAGCTGGAGTTGCTTAGGTTTTTCAGAAGTTATTTTCCATCTAAATGCCTAGATTTAGTTTGGAGTAACAACAGGACTAGCAATGTCAGCTGACAGTTTCCAGGTTAATGGAAGAGTTGGGATGAGTCCTCTGAAGATTTTGGTCAGAGTTTTAAAGTAGCCATCCAGAGTGCTGGATCCAGTTCTCAAAAAGACCCACCACTGACATAAAAGTCATTAGCCTCCCCTGAGGACCAAGTTTTTCACTACTCTTTGGCCATGTTTGTGAATTTATGATGGTCTACAAGAGAGAACATACTTGGTGTACCTTTTCTCTTTGTAGTTCTTTTTCCAACAGAGATTCTGATGTAACCCATGGAGATCCTTGCCAGGATCGTCCCTCCACTTTAATAATCCCAAACAACTGTTCCATATAAGTCATCTTCTAATAACTATAAGTACCACAGGAATTAACAGTAACCCAACTATTATTTCCTAATATTCCTGCTTTATTAAGCACAGTACAGCTTTTTGGATGTGGCCTTCTGCAAAACATGGAGGGGGGATGAAGTAAAGCAACATCTGGTCTCCACATGCCAAGACCTCATAAAAAACATGACATACCTTAGCAATACGTTTTCACTGGCTTTACTTTATCGGCATATATCCACTAGACTCAGAATGGACCCTTTTTGTATGTCGTCTTTGCTCACAGTAATGTTCTTGGTCTGTTCTCTCCTAGGTGCATAGCGTAATGTCCATGCTGTGCTACACTCTGATTATAGCATTTCTGATTGGCATATGGGCAGCACCAAAATCTGAAGATAATGCGCCTTTGGGGTCTCCTGCAACATCTGACATTTCTGAAAACAGTCGGACTAAAACACGCCATGTTATGAAACCAACTCGGCACAGAGACCAGAACCGGCCTGCTGTTGGGAAAGCAGAGGACAGGGAAACTGGACAAGCTACAAACGTCTTTGTGGATCCAAAGCTTTTTCAGAAGAGGCGGTTCCAATCACCTCGGGTTCTATTCAGCACTCAGCCTCCACCTTTGTCAAGGGATGGTCAGAGTGTGGAGTTCCTAGACAGTACAGACTCCCTCAACAGGAACATCCGAACCAAGCGGGCAACTCATCCTGTACATAACCGAGGAGAATATTCCGTATGTGACAGTGTTAGCGTGTGGGTTGCCAACAAAACCACAGCAACAGACATCAAAGGCAAAGAGGTGACTGTCATGGTGGATGTAAACTTTAATAACAATGCTTACAAGCAGTACTTCTTTGAGACCAAATGCAGAGACCCTAAGCCAGTGTCTAGTGGGTGCAGAGGCATTGATGCCAGGCACTGGAATTCCTACTGCACCACCACACACACATTTGTCAAGGCACTGACCATGGAAGGCACGCAGGCAGCCTGGCGCTTCATTCGGATTGATACTGCCTGTGTGTGTGTAATCAGTAGGAAAACAGAAAACCTCTGAGATTGGTCAACCCCACCCCTTTCCCAATAGCCACTTCCACCCAGCCCCCTACCTCAGCCTGTAAATTATTTTAAGTTATGTGGACTCTATGCTATATTTATAGTTTATATAGTAAGGAAATATTTATTAAACTCTTGAAAACTGCCTGTGTGTTATGTACTTTAATGGCATCTCTCTTCTTTAAGCAGATGTTTGTCACAGTTTTGTGAGCTGAAATGTTCCCGGGAAATATTAACATGATTGTCATACCAGTAGTTTTGAAAGTGAATACTTGGCAGTTTTCAGTGCACTGCCATCCACTTCCTGTTTATACATCAGGCACATCTGTTTTTGTATGCAATGCTGTCTTGTTAGAAAATAGACCAAAAACACAAGTCCTCATATTGTTCTATTCATAAAATTCTGAACAGAAATTTTAAAACACTGCTCCTCAGGCTATCTGATGTGGAGGACCAGTAATGATTTTTTCCCCCAAAAGTGCCAAGGACTGGCACTAAATTTGTGCCATAGATTACAATGCTAACTAATGGTTCAGTAGCCAGCACCGGTCCAGGGACCTCTACTTTGAGCAGTGCGGCCTGTAAAACATACTTTCTGGCTCAGAAGCCTTCAGCCTTTCACATCAATTAAAATTAAAATCAGTGAAGTCAATCCATGTATTTTACTACTTTGCACTCATTCAGGCTACGTATTTGAACTCATGTATAATATTGTTTCATGAAGCTTATTTAATCTCCTTAGTTTTCTGTCTTAAACTGTACATATTTACTTTCCTGTTTAAAGGAAACCTTTGAGTAAACATTTTGTAATACAGAAGTTATCTAGTTTAATAATGTGTAGTAAAAGCAATGGTACTTTCTATGTGCTACATGATTTCATTCTGATCCGCAGTACCAAAAATTACGATGGGCCTTAATCCAACTAAATTTAATTCTAATTAAATCCCATTTAAGCCAATAGAATAAATGATCCGTGATTAACTTTTCTATTGTTTTCTATGGGACATAAAGCCCATATAGCTCTGTTAACAAAAAAGAAAAACCCTCACTGTTTTCAGTGACATTGTCTTCCAAATACGTTTAAAACATAAGTTCAGTTTTATAATGCAATTATGTATGTGGACTCAGAATTTGGTCTTTTTCTGTTCCAGAGGGCTTATTTCAAGGTAAAGTGGGTATGGAATTCCATCCTGAGCCACAACCAACTATGCTAATACCACTCAGTGGTGGTTAAGTTGGATTCACCTAATGGCTTATCACAGGGATAAGCATTCTTGGAAGGTCAAAGGTTCATTTTTCAGATACTCTTGACCCTCAGTAGACCCCACAACCATTATTTTTGTGGGCTGAAAAGTGACTTTCAGGAACTAGAGGTGACATCTCAGGACTTTGGAAGCTGTTTTTTGGATATTTTGAAGTATGTGAGGAAGACAGCTTTTTAAACAAAAACTGAATACCTCAAAGTGATTTTTTTTTAAAGGCAAAAAGTCGTTTCTTCTGCTAAAAAGAAAAAAAGAAAAATTGGGATGTGTTGGGGATCATGAATCAGTGGGGATCTGGGAAGAGACAAAGGATGTATGGGGCTTTCCCAAAGGCCTCATGCAGCTCACAACCCTCAGGCTTTTGACTCCAGCTTCACAGGTTGACATATCTGAAACACATTTCTTGACAACATGGCCCGTTTTTTATAAAAAAAACTTGTAGTGGATACTTGAGGCTTTGGAATCAGTGGTGATTTCTTATTAATGTGTAGCAAATAATAATGCACAGAGAGAGAGAGATGCCACCCAGCAGTTTTTATTATGAAAATAAATGAAGAGGAATGTACTCAGCAGCTGGGAGACTGTGTGAAAGAATGGAAGAAGCTCAATGTGTGCATGCAAAATATTTATGAATTGAATCATATAAAAATGTTACTATGACTAATAATCAATTTTTAAAGCCTTGACCTTCGAGCATTTTCCTTTCTGTCATATTCATATACTTTGCAACATAGTTGTAAGAATTCATATGACTTTCACTTGCTAACTAAGATTGAGGATGGAAGTATGTTTTCACAGCATTTAACAAAAAGATAGTTTTGGCCATTTTCAAAGGAACCTAATCCAAAAGCAACCCTTCTTTTTCCCAGTTCCTCTGCTCCCACGCTAAAAGAGTTTTTCCAGCTTGGAGACCTCCATGGTGTAGCCCTTGGGCTGAGACCCGTAATATGTGTTCCAGCCCATATAGGCTGCGTAAAACAAAACTCTTCATAGTTCCATTGTTTTCTTTGAAAAAAGCTGTGGCTGTCAGTTCAAGAAACTAGTTCAAGATAAATATCACTCAAATGCTACATGATGAGTCTTTCAGGACGCAAAATAGCAATGTGGTTTTAGCTTTCCCCCTTCCATTATAAATTATTTCTCCACCCCACCCCAACCACATATACTTCACTTTGTGTCTAGATAAAGCAAACCATAGGGCACAGTAGCCATGTCATGCAGGGAAAAAAAAGGCAATCATAGTTTTACAGCCACATTGGTATTTGCAATATGTCACTCCCTTACCTTTGGCTCTGTGAGTGTGTGAATGTACTTGTGCACATGCACACACACATTCTGTATGGAAGCAGTGGTCAAATTCAAACAAATATGTGCTTTGCCACTTGTACCATTTAAAGTCTTCTATAAAAGACTGGTCAGTTAGTTCCCAGGTTTTACCAGAAGGCTGCTGCACGAAGAGTGGCCAAAATTCTACTCCTCCAACTATCAGAAAGTAGGTATGAATCCAGTTTCAGTTTCAGGTATGATGGACTTGTCTTGGTTCATACTCATACCAGGGGTTGGCGTTACAGAGGGGGTGGGGACCATATTTCCCTCTTGTGCCCCCTGGTAGCCACAGTATTACATTTCAGCTCACCATTTGGAACAATTTTGTTTGTTTGTCTGTTTGTTTCCGGGTTTGGGAGGTGGTTCTAGGGGCATTGGAGAAGTGAAACACCTCATTTGTGGGCAAGATCGAGTGTTTTTCACTGGTCTCAGAGCTTTTAGAAGGGCTTCAGGAGCCTCACTCTGGGATCCCAAGGACTGCATGTGGCTCATAGACCATGGTTTGTCCACTCCTACTTTACATGCTGTTTGCCTACTGGGTATATTTAACAATCTGGAATCCTCATGTTGAAGAACACTTGTGGAAATGCCTGGAAAAAAATCAGCACATATCAAATGTGTCCAAACACTGCTAAAGTCTGCTTTATTCTATGGGCAGAAGGCTGCATTCAAGCAATGTGTACAGTTTTTAAAATGTGCACAAAATGTCCACATTCAAAGCAATATGTACCTGGACCCAAGAGGCAAGCAATGCTGCAGGAGAGGAGTTTGATGCCCCCATAGGAGAACCCAGGCTGCTTGTGATGGAGGTGGAGCCAGAGGCTATTTAAAGCCTGCTGACCCCTTCACGTACCCTCTTTGGATCTTCATGGCACAGATGGACAGATCGCTAAACAGAGTCTTGCCTTTCATTGGGTGTTGGCATGGTTTACGCTGACAGGAATAGAGTGGAGGGAAGGGCTTCCTGATCTGTCCCTGCCAGTTGGTTTTGTTCTCCTTTGTCTTTTAATTTCCTATGACTTGATTTCACTGGATGTTGATGGGCTTAGACTGACAGGGATGGAGTGGAGGACAGTACCTTCTGATCTGTTCCTGCCAGTCAGTTTTGTTCTCTTTTGACTTTGTTCTGCTTTCACTTTTAATTCCCTTGACTTTCAAATTCTGGGAATTTCTCTTCATTTGTTCCTGCCCTATGGTGTGTGGCAGCATGAATACAGTGAGGTGGGTAAATGTAATGTGGGGTGCATGTGTCATTAACATGTGTGTTTGGTGTGTCTTTTGTGCTGAGAGGTGAGGGAAGTGTTTTGGGGGTGGTGATCAGGGTGGTTTCAGGGTAGCAATTGGGGCAGAGACCCCCCCCCATCCCTCTTTTAGGTGATTCTGCATTTGTCCCATTCTCAATTAAGCCCCACATGACTTCCCACAGGAAGCTGATTGGTTTGCTCATCTCTGTATCCCCTTATGCCATGTGCCTTGTCCAAGCCTTCACGGTTAGAGGTCTTCAGTGTAATGTCTCATTCATTGTGAGACATATAACTGGTATAAACAGTTGTCCACAGTCAGATGGAGTAGTTTCATCAACTGGCTCTGTCGGTCCAGTCAGTATCAGAGCAGATTTCAGCAGAACTGTGGCTGCTTGATCAAGTGAGGCTATTAGAGATGTGGCTGGTGTGGGATCTTTCCCACCAACAGCTGCGAGTGCATCAGAAAACTTGCTGTGGACACAGACTCCAGTCCTGGCCCAATGCCTGCAGACCTGTGGAGCCTTAAGTGGAAAGTGGGGTTGTGTAAGCTATTAATCTCTCCACAGTTCTGAGTACTAGGAGGAAGGCCAGGAGGAAGTTTAAGTTATTTAGGTTGTCTAAAAGGCTGCAAGCATTGTGGCCTATTCCTGTTGACCGTATATTGCAATATTGTATTTCTTTCAGGAACAGGAGGCAGCCTCCACTGTCCACCAGGACTAGGCTGTCAACATTGGCTTTCATTGCTAAAGCTCAAGGGTATGAGGATACCACTTGTGATTTCAGGGTGCACAAAATTCTGGAACGGTGGAGCAGGAAAAGAGGGCAGATTGCCAATCAGCATGAACCTTTACCCCGGAGATACTTAGAAGTCTGGGGAGCATGTGGTCTGTTATTTGTAGTTCTGTTTACGAGGCTGCACTTTTCTGTGCAGCAGCTTTGACTGTGTTTTGTGAGGCTTTGCTCATTAGTGAATTAATGGTAGCTGATAGAGGGGCGTAGAACCCTGGCCTTGGGCACTTGGGCCTTGGGCCCTTAATCCTCTCTGAGTAGCAGGTGATTCTGTGGATTAGGCATTGGGGTTGTATGCTGACCTGGGATTATGTCCAGTTCATGCTCTGCAGCGTTATGTTCGTGTAAGGGGGGGTTAGACATGGGTTCTTCACCCCTAATCAGGTACCAGTCTTGGACTCTCACCTTAAAGGCCTTGCACAACTTGGGACTTCAAGGAGGTTGGCACCCATTCCAAACTAACTTTGCAACTTTTGCAGTGGGCTTAGACCCACAATCTATCCAAAGTACTGGGTGCTGGAGACCATCTGCTGCAAAGAGATATGTGCATCCTCTTAGATTTTGAAAGCATTATGACATACTAACATTGTTCTTTGTCTTTTCTGTTAGTTGCCACGTGCCGTTTGGTGAGACAGTGGGTCTTGATCTGCAGCCACAGTATGGTTTGCTTGTCAGTGCACCATGCCCGAAGTTACCATTTGGGGGCTCAACTGGGGTTGAGCAATGTTGCCACTGGAGTGGCTTGAGAAAAGAGTTGTTTGTTGCCTCTTCTGCTTAAAGAGCACGCTTGGCCTCCTCCTCCTCATGTTTTAATTAGTCACCTTAGTGGGAATGGGCTTGCTGAAGGGCAAGACCCTGATTTTACAAGCTTTGAGTAATTTTCAGCTTATACAAAGTCATTGACCTGGAGTTTCATTTGTTCTCTGCTATTTTACTCTGCCGGGTGAGAGTGATCCTCAATGTATTTACCTTGGCCAAAGGACAATAAAGAGTGAAGCCCTGGGGAAGGTGTTGGGCCGCTTTATCTCACATCCCACCATAGTTTTCTGATGGCCAGAGCTCTACCAGACTGATTGTGTTCATTTGTTGGAGCAGAATAATATGTTGCAACAAGGGGCAAGGGCCATGTTGCTTGGTATGGTGGGGGAAAGGGACTAAGCAGCCACTTGTTCCTTGTATGTAGCAGGTAGTGGGAAAAGAATATAAGACTTTGGTGTGTACCTTTCGCATTCTTTTGGTGTCAGGCAGGGCTCTGAAACTTCCTCTTTAAGGTCCTGTGACCCAATAGGTGGGGAAGGAGGCTACCCTTGAGACAAACTTGTAGAGTCCTGTGGATTGGATCGGAGTCCTCTGATTTACCTTCAAATTACAGCCAGCTGGGGAGCAACCCAAGTATTTGGATTGCCCTTGAGGCTGATGCGTTTCACCCAAGAAAAGGCTGAGGAGGTGGTCAGGGAGTGACACTTGGCCTCAGCTGGCTCCATTTCCAGGCCAATGCAGCTCAAATAAGCTAGGTCAAGTAGCCCAGCTTTCTTTGTCTGATCTCATATTCCATGATGGTCATTAAATTCCCTAACAAATTTTGATCTGTAAAAAATGGGGATCATAAATGTGAGAAAAAAAGGGAATTGGCACATACAGACTTTATAAATATGCACAACCCTATCAGCAGTCTTTTTTCCTGTTCCCCTTTCAGCACACATCATCCATTGAAGAGCCAAAGTTGATCCAGGATCCTGGTCTTTCAGTTACTGAATGCGTAAAAGTCATTGGTTCAGGTGGTTGTTAGCAATAGTAACAGTAGCGGCAGCAACAGTAGTTGTAGTAGCAGTATTTCTAGCCTTTGACAGAGGAACTTGGTGATTTCATTAGTGTTGAGCCAAACTCAGAATGCTGAACATTTGGCCCAAATTCATCATGCTTCAAAAACGGTTTGGAGAAAGTGTAAAATAGTTTCTTCTCTTACATTTTTGGAAAAATTAGTGGCCATAGCATCTGCTATTTTTTCGTGGTCTCCCATCAACGTACTAACTGGAACTGATCCTACTTAGCTTCCAAGATCAGATGGGATCTGATGTCTTTAGGGTATTTAGGCTATTTGGACATAAACTCAAGGTTAACTACCAGCAGGTGAGCCCTCTTGCCTGCCTTACATTGGAAGTGGAGCTTTTCCTCACAAGCAAATAATAGCAGCGATCTTTCTTTATTCCTGTGATGGCTCTTGGATTCCTTGGCAAAGGAGTGGTGTATCTCCTCCAGGCTTTAGTCTGAACTTTAAATGACCTATCCAAGATTCTGAATCCTGTCCCTGAAATAAGTTCAGCACCTTGGTTAGCTCCTTTAACATCTATACTAAAATCTGGAGTAGATTCACAACCTCACTGACATGGAAGACACCAGCCAACATGGTTTTATTCCTGTATGGTCTTGGTCATCTCATCCACAAAACACAAAGGAAATTCAGATCAAACTAATTGAAATGCTGCCTGGTAGCTTAATTGCTCATGGGTAGGTGGCTAACTGCAAGACTGAAACCACAATATTATTTGCTTAACTGCAAGTAGATCTACTTGCAAACAAATGGTGGGTTTAGCATTTTGTGCATCAAGCTCTGTCTGCTTAGAATAGCTGGTTAGATACTGCAAAGGCCATTGCAGAGAATATTTCTGTAGAGAACCATTATCTTCTCAGTACAAAACCCTGAAGGTGAATATTAGTTAGGGGCTCTGTCTTGATGTCTCTTGGTGAAACAGTTCAAACAGTGAGGCTCCATAGCCTACAGGATCTGGACACTAATGTCAGGCTCAGTCTGGGTGAAGCATATGAGTTGGCTGATACATGTGCCAAAAGTTTTCCAGATGTTTCATTCACTAGTTTGGAATGTTGTCTTGAGGAAGTTCCTCTTAGCAGCATCTGTATCAGAGCTTTAACTTTTTAATTTTGCTCCTCTTGTCATATTTTCTGACTTCGGAAAATGGCACAATGCAGTTAATGTTTTCATTCCCCTCTAGTGGCAGTTAATGGTGTGAGATGGCAGATAGGATGGGCTGGAGGAGCAGCCACTGTGAACACAGCTGAATCAAAATAAATACATGCAAAACACATTGTGATCTTATGAAAGATCTCGTAGCTCTTTGTCTAATTATTTAATGCTGCATTTTTCAGAGCAGACAGATGTACACAAAGTGCTAGCTAAAAGGGAACATAAGAGGGAGATTCTAGTGCAGCTGTTCTGGGAGTAGAGAATTTATTGATTTCAGTGAAGGAAGATGAAGGAGAATTCACTTCTGCCTGCTGCAGTGGAAATGCATCCCAAACATAAGAAAAGAGGCACATCAAAAGATAGGTCCAAACTGACAAAACTGACAGAGCTCAAGAAAGTTACTTGTTTGGACTACAGCTTCCAGAATCATGCTGGTGGAGGGGAGGGATTTGGGTAGTTCCAATCTACAAAGTGATAGTTTACAAGCCTTCTGTGAAGGTTGGCAGGCATGTTTACATTGCATTTTCAGATTCCAAGCCTTAGTTGAGTGTATTGCAGATACAGAAGAAATGCAGGCCTAGGCCAGCTTAACTTTTCTGGTTTTATCGAGTCTCAACCATCATGTTGTCACTGATATCACAAAACTGCAGCTCCATTGTTGCCTCTGTATTGTATTAACCTGAAACATGTGTAAGTCTTGGCATCTCTTCAAAGAGCTCAGGAACTCTGTAACAGGCATGCTGTCCAGATTGCTATAGTACACTGATGGACTGACATATGCAGTGCATCTAGCCTGCTTAAGACTGCTTCCCGTTTCACCTACATTTCGGATTCTTTGGGAGGGAGAGTGCTGGCAGGGGGGGATAGCTGCCAGTCAAGTTCATTTGCAGAAAATGTACGTCCTGTTAAAATGACCAACTATCCTTTCTGTCCCAGCTGAGCATTTCCAACACTGGGAGATTTTTAAAAAGAAATAAGGCATTTATGTTTTGTATCTGCAGCCGTGGCAGTGAGATCAAGACACATTCTGCTGTACAGCTGTGTTAAATCATAAAGTTTAGAGGAAAAGCAAACTGTAAAACAGTTGCATCTTCTCGAAAGCCTAGTAGAATTCCAAATCCCAGATTTTAACAGTTTGCTTCAGAATAAAGCTCATTGTCATGTGGTTCTCAGCAAATGCTTGAAGCAGAATAAATAAAATAATACTTGTTTTGTTGGGCCAGTGGCTTTTGATGACAGAAATGGTTCCACTTTAGAGAATTTTCCAGTCGGCAGAATGAAGAGGTAGCAAAGATTATTTGCACATATAATGTAGCCTGAACATACAGTATTCAGCATAACAGCATTGTTTTTGCATTCTGATAGCAGTGCAGTAGGTGCTGGTTATAGGCTATTATAGCAGGCTTGAAAGCCAAGACCTGCATTCAACAGAATATTCTTTGCATTTAAGGACATAAATTTTCATTTCCAGACAGGTGAATCGGTACTTGCAGAAAAACCCTGGGGTCACAGATGAACTTGTTAGCAAGAATAAGGGTTGAGAGGTTACATGCTTTTGTAGTACAATCTCATCTGTCTGGTGCAAACACACCTGTATCCTGTATCTTAAGTAATGCAAATGGATATGTTGTTGTGTGCCTTCAAGTCATTTCCGGTTTACAGTGATCCTAAGATCACAAGGGTTTTCTTGGCAAGATTTGTTCAGAGGGAGTTTGCTTGTGTTTTTGTCTGAGGCTGAGAGAGTGTGACTCACCCAGCAGGTTTCCATGGGGAAGCAGGGATTTGAACATTGAATATTATACTATGACTCTGGAGATCAAACCACTACACCATCTTGGCTCTCTTAAATGGAATATCAAATTATTTTATTTACATACAATGTTACCCCCAAACATGGGTCGCACAAAGGCTGACCCACGATACCAGTACCTCCATTCAAAAATGGGGAATAATTAGCTCAAAGTCAGGAGGCCTGTGAGAGGGGGTAACTTTGCAAGATCTGCCACCTATGTTTATGGGGGGGTCCTTGCAGGAAAGAACCAGCCAGAAATAAAAATATGTTTTATTGGAAGAAAGTCACACAAGCACGCAAAGATCCAAGCACTCACACAAGCATACAAGGACTAGCTGAAGGAAAAAGGAGAAAGTATGATAGAGGATTTTCAGAGATGGGGATATAATTACCAGCCTGGAGAGCAGTGAGGAAAGCAGTGATGTGGCTTAGGTAGGCATCTTAGGACAGTTCTCATTCAGGAATCAAATGGACAGTGTAGTGTTCAGAAAGGCAAGAGACTGCACCAGACAGCCTGAAATCAGGAGTGTTTATACCCAAAAAATATCCTGCAGGTATGAGTGTGAATCACTCTCCCAGCCAAGCGGACAATGGAAATTGCAACACAAACAATGGAGTCCGGACAGAGCTAATGGTCTTAGTGTTTAGGTGACAAAAGGATAATGGCTGTCATAATAGCCCTGTATGGTGGAGAGGTGGGGAAAAAACAGGGAAACATCCAAGTGTTTGGGGTCAGAGTTAAAACAATCATAATTTGGTGGGAATTTCCCCTTTCAGCTCTGAGACATCCAGCTTGTTATCTTCAAGCCTATTGTCTCGAGAGGGTCTGCGCTATTAGCCTGAAAATGACTTGGCTCCTGCCTAAGAGGTAGGTGTGGCTGACTTGCCTTGCAATCTCCTGTTTACAATCAGTAATGTGCCCCTTCCAACATGACCTCCCAGCCACCTCAGGTATTATTTATATCAACATCAATTAATAGTGCCAATTAAATAATATTTGTCAATTAAATCATGCCAATCATGGGGGGGTGTGCACAACAACATTACCCATAACAACATAAAAGAACTGGGGGGTTCACGAAGTAAGGCTCTAGGAACTTCAAAAATGCCATGGGACACCATATGTAGCCTGGGAGATGCACCTTCCCCACTATTGCTTTAGGCAAATTTCCTAAGATGTGATGGGTGCAGAAAGAGAAAGAGCCAAAAAAGTGGTAGCTGCAGGCCTTTCTCCTGATACAGTCCCCAACGTGACTCACACCATGAATTAAAATCATCTTTAAAAGATAGCTTAAGGGTTTAAAAACTATTAAACAAATTGACATGTGAAAACATCTGCATTTTAAAGACAAGATAAAATCAGCTAAAAACATGATAATAGAAAAATAGATTCTCTTCCACTGAATTAGATTTCTGCTCTTTGTTAAGCCAAAATATAACTAAAGTCTGGGGAAGATCCTGATAGTAAAAGAGATTGTTAAATAGCCATTAGAAGAGATGGAAGGAAGGTGAATACTAAAGGCATATGTCTGAAGAGGAACCAAAAATCAGTAACTCTCAAGAAAAAGTGGTTGTACCACCCCAGAGAACGAGGCTGGACAAGCCATAGCATATGCATGACCACTCATTTCCCAGCAGAGTAAGTATTTGTATACTCGTGTGCTGGTCATTTCTTCACACTCATGCTTACTGGAAAATCATATGCCTACAGTCCAGAGCTGGCAACAGTATAGAGGTATGTGGCTAAATTTGGCGTAAGAAATCAACATCCTTTTTTCCACACACACCAAATATTTGTAGCTTACTCTTTTTTTTAACAAATAGCTTATATTTACATTTCATATTTGCACAATTTCATTTATCCTAACATTCCCAGTTTAAAGCACTTTGGTGCCCATCTAAGGACAGAACCAGACGTTATCCTGGCAAACTTTCCTGGACCAACATTGACCAAGTTAACAAGAATGCAGCAGTGGGAAGTAACTTTAAAGGGAGAATCTGTGAAAAAAAGATGAGGAGGGGCTTAACCCCTTGTGTACTCACCCATTTTCCCCTGCAAATACCTCTTCCTGTGCTTTTTTACTCTCTGTTCCATTTAGTCTGAAGTTTGGCTGAGGAACAACATGTGACACTTTGGAGACATTAAGGGAGAGGTGGTCACTTCTAGACTACTATTAATGACCGCCTCTACTATTATGTAAATGCAGGACCCCAAAAGGAGAGTGGGGGCTCAATTGCCCCTCAAGAGTAGGCTGCCAATGTCCTAGCACAATTGGACTACCAAGACTCTGATGTAGCTCCTCAGAAATTATCAATCAGAAGTATACTAAGCAATCAAGTACTAAGAACTATTAAGAAAATGGTTGTTATTGAGCCCTGCAGTCCACCCTAAGTGCACATACTTGGGAGTAAGCTACACCAAATGCATGGAGAGCACTTCTAAATAGACTTAGTGCTTGTACAAGTTTTCACATTTAAGGATGTTTCAGTGCTAATGGATGGAGAAAGTAAATTTCCCCTCCTCCTACAAAAACTTGCAATTAGGGAAAATTAAAAACATCCCGTCTGTCAATGTTGAGCTCTCCATAAAATACACACTTCTCAAAAACAGTTCTAAAGTCCCTGACAGTTAACTTTATAGGGGAAGTGCAAGGTTTGGGATACGGTTTCTATGCCATTTCTAGCGTTATTACAGGCTTTACCCACTTATCTGACAGGTTAGGGACTGGAGCACTGTCAGAAAATGGAATTGGTTGAAAAAGTGGAATCCATTTACTAGACTGTAGGGAGCACGAAAGGGCTTACAGAGACTCACTTGGGACCAACCGTGTGTGCTGCTTGTAAAGTTTCCCAGCTGGCTTAGTGCCTTTTTCCCCCCTCAGGTCGTTTTGCAACAAGCATGCATGTGCGAGTTGTTTCAAGCGAGCCTCCATTGAATTAATGAAATTTGCCTTCAATTTGGAAGCCTCAAAAGAGCAAGTCATCAGACAACGTAGCATCAAAAGGTAGGGGCTTCCTGTACACGTACCAAGTTGCTCCTAATTAATTCCTTTCCTCAATAATAAACTCAGAGCTGTGTTACATAAAATCGTGACTTTACAAGAGATAACTCCACAGCCTTTGAAGTGTAATTTTAGTTACTTGTACTGTTACTGGGCATGGTCTCACTAAATGGTGGAGAACCATCATGTGGTTCAAATGTGGCTCATTCATGTCTTGTGCATGAGACATATGTGAACTAGGCATGTGTTCAGCCTTTTTCTGTGTTGTGTGTGTTGAGATTACAATAGGGTGAAGGGGAGGAAAGTGGTTTTGTATCACAAGCAAATATATTGTAACAAGTGTTTTTCTAAAGTAACTGTTTACTTGCTTTTGAAAAATGAAAGGTAAAGAGATACTTCTTAAAATATAATGATGTTATAATGATAACTAGCTAATTAACTGGGAGCTTGAACTATCAATGCAACTAATTGCTTTTTAAAAACAATTTTTCAAGTTCTGCATATACCCGTGTTTCCCCGAAAATAAGACACTGTCTTATATTTATTTTTCCTCAAGAAGACACAGTATGGCTTATTTTCAGGGGATGTCTTATTTTTATTAAGTATGGTACAACAATCTACATTTATTCAAATATAGTTAAGTCCAGCCTTCCCTCCCCTGCCTCCATCCCTTGGAAGCCCGTTTCCTTGCAGTTCCTCCTTAACGCCACTCGTCTCGACCACCTCCGCCCGCCGTCGTGTTTGCAAACAAGCAGGATTTGCTTCTTGCCGAACTTTCTCCGAGGCGAGGAGCGCAACCGGACCCCCTCTTTGTCTGCCCAAGGCTTTGGGAGTTCCAAAAAAAGACTTCTATTTCGGTGGAGTTGCAAAGAGCCATTTTTCACTCCTCGCGGTAGCAAAATAGCCCATCTTTCCCCAATGCAATTCCCCCCTTTCTGCAAAAGTTACATTCCCCCATGCAAGTCCTCTTTTTTTCGCATGTAGCCAAAGCAAAAACCTACCCACCCGTCTTGTCTTTTTCCTCCCCTGCATTGCTGCTTAAAAGCAAAGCCGAAGAGAGGACAAACAGGGGAGGCGTCCCTCTAGGAACCTGATTGGGGAGTTTGCCGCGGGATCGACGATGCCAGTGCGGATGCGGGGGCCCCCCTTTCCTTTGCCTCTGGGCGCTGGCCAGAGAGTTGGGATTGGGGCTTTCCCAATGCAAAGGACCCGTTGCAAGGACAGAAAGCTGGGTGGGCTGCGGAGTGAAAGCGGCATCGGGCTGGGAGAGGGAAAGGTCAAGTCTTCCCACCCCTTCCCCCCATTTTTTTTTAAAATTTGCTTGCCAGCCCCCTGGAGGCATCAAGGAGACTCGCCACTGTTGCTGCAGTCCCGGCCGCCAGCAGAAGCGCTTGGGACTCGGCTATTGTGTGCACCGCAGAGAGGAAGGTGAAAAGAAAGCGCACGCATAAACACACACACACACACACACACACACACACACAGGAGTGCCACCGCTGGGTTGCCAGCAACAAGAAACACCTCACGGAGCAAGGAAAGAGAGGGGGGCGCACAGATACACATCTGGGGGAAAAGGCACGGGCGAGATCGGAGCACATGCAGTTCTCCAACCCAGCCCAACACCCGGGCTGGCTGGTAAGTGGGAAAGGCGGCGTGTCCCCTTGATAACCTCCCCTTCCCCTCCCCAAACCTCCTGAATCTCGGCTTCAGCGTGGTGGTGTAATCCCTCCCTCGCCCCCCTCCCAATTGTTGGGAGGATAGGGCAGGCTGGCGCGTTGTTTTGGGTCTCCTTTCCTGGATCTGTTTTGGGGCTTTCCCCTCCCCTTCCTTAACCTTCGCTAGATTCAAGAGCACAAAGGGGGGAACGCCGGGGGGGGGATTGTCTTACAAAGTTGTGTAAAGGGGAGGGAAGTGGGAGGGGAGAGGTGGGGTCCGGAGTGTACAGTGGAAAGAGGGGGGGAGTGACTAAAGGAAAGCATCCAAAGGAATTCTATATCCAGGATGGATTCTGCGAGGGGGGGGTTGGAGGGAGGAGAAAAAGAAAGTTTGCAAAACTTGGGAACTTTTGGTTTTTCACTCCTCCTTCTTCCTCCTGCTGCTTCTACCCTGTCTCCCTCTATGCCTCAGCTTGCAGCACGAACAGAACGACCGGGACCTGACAGGGGGAGCCGACCTTGTTGATGGGGCTGCCCGCAGCTCTCTGGTCACCTCCGAGATAGCAACTATCACGATGGGGCAGATGAGAAGGGCTGCCCGTCTTCTTTACCGCTCCACGCCGGTACGCTGCATAGCCACGCCTATCACTATGTCTTATTTTCGGGGTATGGCTTATATTGCGCAAATGCTTAGAAATCCTGCTACAGCTTATTTTATGGGTATGTCTTATTTTCGGGGAAACACGGTAGTTCTATCCTTAGCAATTTGTCTATGAATTCTGAATTTGATTATGTATTTAACTTTGTTGTTAATACTTGGTTGCTGTACAACACATTCTTTTCTTTTTTTTTACATAAAACAAGTATCATAAACAAAGTTCAATACATGACCACCTGCAGAGTCTGAAAGTGAGTATTTAAAGGAAGGTGATCCCTAAGCAGCATGTATTCAATCCTTCGTTTGTAGCCTGCATGCACTAGAACAGGACTTGTTTCCCTCACCCTCAGAGTCATGTTTTGTTGAAGAATCCAACAGAACCAGACCTTGCTTAACCAAGATGCAACAAAGCAGAAATGATGGGCTATGTTTTCTGTAGGTTAGCCCTGCTTGGGAGTAATCAATTATTTCTTCCATAGTGGAAAACGTTTAAACTAAGAAATGTCATACAAGTGTCCTTTTCACATTAATAGATTTTATCTGATTTTATTTACTTTTATTCCACCTTCTGGCGCTGGGTGTCTGGATGAAACACAATTTTTTATGCATACACAAATACTGTTTTGATATGAGACACTTGTATTTCCCACAATACAGATGAAAGCTGACTGGGGTCAAAAATACTTCCCCTCACACAACGCAGAGTTTATAATCCTAGTGAACTTGGGTTAATCTAAGGTCTTTCCCAACTAAACATGTATAGTTTATGAAACTAATTTGTTAGGTGAATATTTAAGGGAAGGAGATCCGTAGACAGTATACATTCAGTCCTTTGTTTGTAACTCTCATGCACCTAGGGTAGGAGTTTATCTCTGATTGAGATGCTAGGTATGATTAAAAAGAAAAAAGAACAATGAACAGTCTTTTAAGATTATCAGCAGTGTTTCAGGTGTATGCTCAAATCATCAATGGATTGTGTTAAGCATAATTATAACAGTTTAATCAGTTGTGGATTAGGTCTTACACCTACAATGCCAGGCACATTGTGCTGCTCCAGATGACTTGGAAGTAAATAGTAAAATTGACACATTTTAAGAGAAAATAATAATTATACAGTCTCATTCTCTATCTCATTCAACCGTTAACAAGGGCTTTTTTAATGGCTTTGTATATTTGTACATCTGCATTACTTGTTTCTATTTTTAAAAATACTCATAGTTGCTTTCTGCCAGCTTTACACAAGATGAGAAGTGTTAGTTCTAAATAAATAAACAAACCTGCTGCATTGGGGGATAGATGATTTGATAATACTGAGCTAAAAGAGGGCCAAGATGGCGACGAAGCAGCAGCTGCTGTAAAGAGCTCCTCTGAAAGTTTATCCTTTTGTTATCTTTTGTTGCCTTTTTACATAGTTTATTGTTTTGGATGCCAACCCATTTTGTTTTACATTTATTCCTTCAGTGTGCAAGCTTAACTGCTTAAAGGGGTTTTAATTTCAGCGAGGAGTTTGCTCTCGCTCTCTCTCTGCCTGCCTGCCTGTTTGCTTGTTTTCGGTCGAGGTTTTGATTTATCCTCGGCTCTTGTCTGGTTTTAGCTTTAGCAGTCCCGCTAAAGAAAAGTGATGTCCTGCTACTGAACTCTGGACCTTTTCCAGAGCATTGCCTTTGTTAATCAGGATTTGCAGGAATAACTTGTTGTGTGAGGTAGTTTTTAGTCCTTAATGGTGATTTTTAACTCGGATTTTAGTGAGCAAGCTGATTTTTTTTTTTTAATCCTTTTAACCTTTTTAACATTTAGCATTTTAACATTGGATCTTTTAAACATTAAATTGTATAGCTCTGAGGTTTAATAACCCCAAAGTTTTTATTACTTAGAGCTTTAATTATTTAAGATTCTTTGGAAAGATAAGAACATACCAACCCAGGAGGAAATCATACATAAAGTCTATGAACTGGCCGAGATGGATAAATTAACATTGATGATGCAAGATAAGTCGAAGGAAAGTTTTGAAAGAGAATGGGAGATTTTGAATCAGTGGTGGACAGAAAAATGGAGCGAATATGCCCTGACAGGATTGTACGATTAATTTCATGTAGTGAGAGGAAATCAGAATTAAGACTATAAATTAGAGGTGAAAATATTGTATGGAAAGGTAAGGAAATAATATTGGTAAGTATAAATAATATAAATATGAATAGGAATGTTTTAGGTATTAGGAAGAGTAATTCGGATTTTATGGATGTAAATTGTGAAGATAATCAAGAGCAAAATAAAAGAAAGAAGAAGAAGAGAAGAGGATATTGGCGGGCAAGAAGTAAGAATGAGGAAAGTATTTGGGAAAAACCAAGTTTGTATAGATAGCCGAACAGAATGTCGTATGTTTCAGCGAAATTTAAGGGAAAGAATAGATGAGCAGGATTGATTGGAAAAAGAAAAGGTTGCGCCCATCGGCGATTTTAAAAGAAGTCAAAGTATGTATGTAGGGAGAATGTGATGTGTGTTTGAAAGGATGTCACTGTAATGCTGTAGTGTATTGTAATGTATTTTATTGTATTGTGAGGTATTGTATTGTTATGTAATGTAGTGTTTTTGGTGGTTTTTTTTGTTTTGTTTTGTTGTTGTCATTTTGTTTTGTTTTGTTTTGTTTTTATTGTAATTGTGGGTTAATGTGGTTAGGAGTGGTAATTACACTGTAAGGTGAAGTGTTGGAATATATAGAGCTTAAATTAAGTGATTCTATTTATCTTATTTTAGAGGTACAGAATTAGTTTTGATTTGGCAGAAGCTATAAAATACATAGAGTAAGACGTTAAAGTGTGTAATTAAGTGATGAAGTATATAATGTAAGGCTATGTGTTCTCTGCAGTGTAGTTTAAAATGCATTTTATGTCATGTTATGTTCTTTTTATGTTAAATGTAGTTAACAATAAAATTTATATTTTAATAAAAAAAAATTATTTAAGATTCTAAGATTTTAAGACTTTATTTGGGCAGGTGTGATCATTTGACAATTAACCTACCTGAAGCTTTTGGAAGGCCAGCTGAGGGATAGCTGAGTGCTGGTAGAGTGGAGCCCAGGCAAATTACAGCTGGGTTGTTTACATCAGAGAAGACACTTCTATTTATTACTATTCCTTAAGATCTGTTGTCTTGCTGTTTTCGTCTGGATTGTGGACCACTGATGGTATACTCACCCAAGTTGAAGAAGTTTATATACTACAGTCCTTTTCCATAGCTGTTTGCAATTTGGGCATTGTTTCTATCATCTTTATTTGCCTATAATTTGGAACTCACAGCTAAAGTGGTGAGCAGAGGCTTGAGGCTGTATCATTGACCTGTTGGTTGGACAAAGAGGAGGAGGAAGGGAGGATATAGGACCTTCTACCATCTATCATCTACCATCCTATGAAGGTCTGATTGATGATGTGGGACAGCAAGCTGTGAACTGCGAACTGTTTGTTATCTCTTTGTTTGAGGGTCCTTCAGCGTTTGGTAGCGAAGAGACTGAACTAGCAGTGAATATTGACAATAATAAACGCTGATAACCCCTGTTTTTGAGTATGAGGAATTACCTCTGGGGAGTTCTGATGAAACTTTGATAAAGCCTGTGAACAAAGACGAAAGAAGAGCCTAAACAGCTGCTGCCTACAACAGTCTGGATGCAGACCTGAGTTCAAGAGGTGCACTCTGGGTTCTATATGCTACCCAGCCTATTTGCTTCAGGATTGTAAAATTGAACTGCACTGCCTTTTTTGTGAAAACAGTATTTTTTTTTTAGATTTTATTTTCTTTTTTGTGTCTTTTAGACTTTCAGATATATGTCAATTATATGTTTCTATTTTTATAGTCTATATATATATATATATATATATATATATATGTTTAGCTATTTAATTATTTAGTTATTTAATTACTTAATTCAGTTTTTTTTATTTCTAGTGGAAAGCTAATTAATATGACTTCTAGAAAGAGAGTTCGGGGAAGTCCTACTTACTCTTTTCCCCCTAAAATTAAGCAGCCCAAGATTGATGAGTTTTTTAAACCTGATAGGCAGCCATTAGATGTTTTTAAATCTGCAATTCCTACCTCTAATAGGTTTGATGCTCTAGAAGAGGAAAGCTTAGAGTCTCAGTATTTACAAGGCAGAAACAATATATCTAAAAGCAACCTAGTAGATGGGAGTAGACATGATGACTTTCAGGAGATTATTTCTTCTTCTAATGATAGGATGCTTTTAGAAAAACAATATAATCTGGTGGCGGTAACTGTAAAAAGTGTTTATAGTGAATTAAGAAATATTTCAGACAAACTAGACTGCCTTACCTCCACTATAAAAAGGGAAAGTCATACATTTCCTTCAAAAATGATCATTAAGAAGCAGGATGGTATCGAACTTACAAATACCATTCCTACAAGCCAGCTTCCTTCATTCCCTGTAGCTAAGAGCTTTTTAAAGGATATGAATCTCTCCCTTCAGGTTAATCAGGTTGCTTTAAGTATATTCCCTTATAGACAATCTATTCCTCGGTGGAATACAATGAGCTGTGCTAGGAAGCATATTAGTACTATACTACATTTACCAATTAAGGCAGTTGATCTTTCATTTATCAATTTTTTATATGCCCCTTCTCAAATGCAAAAATTTATCCTAGTATTTAGGTCAGCTAGAATACCTTCCCTCTTTATGAAGAGGAAAGTTTCTGTTTCTAGGTTGGGTGTGGTACCTACCCGAGTGTTTCTGGATACAGTGAGGAAACCTTTATTACCCTATTCAGTGGTGAATAATTCTAAGGTTTGGGGAGAGCATGGTTCTAAATCAACTTTTAAGTTTGAAAATTGTAGTTTAAAAGTTCCACCCTTGCTCTCTTCTAATAAAGAATTCCACTGTATGCAGCAACACCCTGTATTGATAAACTCTTTTGAGAAAGGCTGTCCACAAGACCCATTTAATATCTCTAGGGTCAGTGAAGAAGAGCAATTAATAGACTCTTATAAATGTTTACCCCTGACTGAAAAAAAAGCGATCATAACAAGATTGGGTGTCTTAAGAGAAAGGCTAACTGTGATGAGTAGGGAAGAATTGGATTTAGCCTCAGCTCCTATGGAACAGAATGATTTGATAATGTTTGAATCCCCTCCCAGTAATAGAAATATTATCTCTAGTCAAGCACGCCAAACAACAGTGAATTGGTTAGAGATGAGGAAATTGGAGTCTCATGAATTAGGTGAAAGGAAGACTAAAAACAAAGATACTATATTTGCAGATATACATCAAGTAACCCTCACTCACAAATAAATGGGTCAGTGGTAATTTCAGAGGAAACCAATAAAATCCAGGTTTTGACACAACAATGACAATCAATATATTCGACATCTGGACTTTCCTGTTTGTCCTGGAATTTAGCAGGCTGGAGGAACAAATTAGAGGATTGTGATTTTCTAGACTATATAAAGCAGTTTCAGGTCCTGCTGTTCCAAGAAACCTGGCTAAAGCATGATATTTGGCTTCCTGGATATGTGGCCTACTCAAATACCGCACATTCTTCTTCTAAAGGTGGTAGACCGAGTGGTGGCCTGGCTATATTGATATCCATTTCTCTTTCAGCTTCAGTTATTCTTCTTAAAGGATTAGCTCCATGCGCCATGGCCATTTTTATTAAAAATGTACACCACTCTTATATTTTTGTTAACATCTATGTTCCCCCCCGCACCTTACCATATTATGATCCAAACTACTGGCATAAGTTAGAAGAATATCTATGCGAGTTAGAGTATGAATTTCCTTTAGTTCCATTGGCAATTGTCAGTGACTTTAATGCACGCATAGGTTCATCTAACCAAGATATTGCTAGGGCTTTAGGAGGCCCAACTGAGTTGTGGGAAGGTTTGGAAATTCGAAAGTCTAAAGATAAGAAGATTAATGATTTTGGCCGCATTTTTTTTACTTTACTGACAAAACTAAATTTAGCTTTAATAAATGGTTCCCATCTTGATAATTCTAAGTGAGAGTTTACTTTTATAAATAACTCTAGAGCAAGTACAGTTGACTATGTGTTAATTTCACATGAGCATCGATCCTTGTTTCTCTCTTTTACAGTTGACCCAGTTGCTGGTAGTGATCACCAGCCACTTAGATTTTCCTTGCAGTGGTTTAACAGTACTGTTATAAATACTGCTCACCACCTTAATTCTGAACAAGCCCAATTAACCTCTGATAAAAGGATCAAATGGAATCCCCTGTTGCAATCAGATTTGCAACAGAGACTTTACTCTGAGGAATTTATGAAATTAAGGAAAGATCTGATTCAAGCATCCAATGTCGAGTCTGCAAATCAGTCGTATACACAATTAACAAACTCCCTCAGACCCTTTTTTATAAAAAAAGGTATCCCACTCAGAAAATTGCCAAACCAAAAGCAATAATGCTTGGTTTGACAAAGACTGCAGGAATCTAAAAAGGCAAATGGGAAAAGCCATCAAATTATATCGATCCACTAACTCCACTGAAATTCCCTCATATTTCTATGATCTTTGTAAAAAATACAAAAGATTAATTAGTGAGAAAAAAAGGATATATTACAGGGAACAGTGGAAGGAACTAAGCCTAGCACTCCTGCAAAAGAATCCATCGAAATTCTGGGATACAATTGCAAAGCTCGAAAAAAGGTCATCTCCAATTTTAGAAGGAACTATTTCTAAAAACAACCAGGAAAGCTATTTTGGAAAGCTATTTAATGATTCAGACCATCTTAAGATTATTCCCCCAGACTATACTGGGCCTAGATGGGAACATAGCTGGGAAAATATTTCTATAGATAGGGCTAATTCATTAATATTAAGACAAAAGAAAGGTAAAGCACCTGGTGAAGACGGCTTTCCATCAGACTTTTATATTGCATTTTCAGACTGGTGGGCTCCAATTTTTGCTTCATTATTTTCTTTAATTAATAATGTAGGAGTTACACCACCTAATTGGTCATCTGCTATTGTAGTTCCTATCTACAAAAAGGGTCCTAGAAATGATCCAGGAAATTATAGGCCCATTAGTCTCTTGGATGTTTCTGGGAAAATTTATGCCAGGTCTCTTTTAGATACATTGGAGGATTGGGTGGAAGAGCATGCATTGCTGGCCCCAGAACAGGCTGGCTTCCATTTAGGCAGGTCAACTTTGGATAATGTTTTATGTTGAAATATGTTATTGATAAATATCTGGCAGGAACTGTAAAGCATATTTTTGTAGCATTCATTGATTTGAAGGCTGCTTTTGACTCTATTTCACGGGAACGTCTTTGGGTTAAATTACAAACTATGGGTATTGATAAGAATCTTCTACAATGTATAATATCCCTTTATTCAAATACATCCTTGAAAGTCAGAGTTGATGGTACACACCTGTCAGACTCGATACCTGTCTCTAAAGGAGTCAGACAAGGGTGTCTGCTTGCCCCCCTTCTTTTCAATTTATTTATAAACAATGTAGTTGAGTTCTTAAAAGGTGACCAATTTTTCCCAGTTAAAATTGGAAATCGGAAATATTCGATCCTATTGTATGCAGATGATACTATCCTGATTTCCTATACTCAAGTAGGCCTGCGTAGATTGTTGAATCAGTTTAGTTTATATTGTAAGAATGAACAACTTTCCATCAACTATCAAAAAACAAAAGTGATGGTATTCGGCAAATCCAAAAAAATTTATAATTGGCTACTTGACGGGAATAAATTGGAACAAGTCCCCTCTTTTAAATATCTTGGTGTGGTCTTTCACTGGACTGGTAATTGGTCTTCACAGGTTCAATCAAGTACCCTGTTAGCTGAAAGAACATTAAATGGATTATTAAGATTCTATCGCACAAAAGGGGGCAATATGATTCAACCCACTTTAGAACTCTATAGGCTCAGAGTCCTGCCTAAACTGCTATTTGGAGCACCACTGTGGGCTCTGACCAATTTAGATATATTAGAGAGAGAACAAAATAAATTTCTACGCAGACTTGTGGCAGTTCCCATTTCCACAAAATTAGCATTGCTCCGTGCAGAGTTAGGTATAATGCCAATTAAAACAGAGGCTCTTAGATTAGCCCTCCTTTTCTGGTTGAAAATTATTTTTAAGCAGATATCTGAGCTCCTTTTGATGTCTTTCGAAGAGCCTGGTCCAAATTCATGGATGCATAAAATGGAATTGATTGTCATGAATTTGGGGTTCTCTGTTCCTTTTTTTCTGACTCAAGGGGATAAAGCAAAATTACTTATACTCCAAAGACTCAAGGATATAGCAATGCAATCCCAGATGACTAAGATTAAGTCCTGCCAATCTAATACATTTTTTATTTCTTACATTCCATTGAATTCACCCCTTCCTCATTATCTGGTTGATCTTCCAACTTTTAAAATGAAGTTAGCCTTTCTGCATGCTAGATTGAATGTTCTCCCACTGGCAATTCGGATGGGCAGGTACAATAATGTTCCTATGAAGGACAGAGTATGTGCTTGCAACTCTGTTTCAATAGAAGATTTAATTCATATTCTACTTGAGTGCCCTATTTATAATGATCTCAGGAGCAAGTATATTTTTCCTTTATTGAAGTCTTTTAAGGGAAATTCCTCCTTCGCGAAAGTTTGTTTTCTGTTATCTGATACTGTGAAATATGTGTCTTTCAGAACATCTAAATTTCTTGTTAGGGCCTTACAGTTATGTGCTATAAAGAACAAGGAGGGGTATGGAAAGTGATTCATTTATTGTTGATTATGTCTTACATGTAAATTGGCTGGATTATTCTTTCTCATTTCATCTTATTTTATTTTTTCATTTTTGTGCAATGGCTGGCTGCTAAAATGCAATAAACTTGAACTTGAACTTGCATTGGTGGATATGATCAATTATAATTTGCCAGCATTGTGCTCTAACTCTTCCAATTATTTGTTCCCCCAGATATTTCCCAGAATCAGAACATGCAAAAATTACATTTTTGGACTCCAACTCCAAGAATTCCCCAGGCAGTTCAACCATTGGATATGGTAGCTAGGAATTCTGGAAGTTCTAGTCCAAGGGTGCATCCACCAAAAGAACTTTAATCTTCTTTCTTTGATTTCTGGCAGGAGTCTTACAACTCCTGAATTGCTGCCATGGAGGAATCCCTAGCTATGCTCCCTAGACTTTCAGGACTCACAGATGCAACAGTCTTATCTGCTGAATTCTCTAGTTCCTTATTGGCCTATGCCTCAGTGTTTCCAACACTGGCTGCATCGGAATTGCTGTCAAGTGACAGCCAAATGGACTTGATAGCCACATCCTCTGTGGTGGGACAGCATCAGCTGACAGTTCCCATTCTTGTTTTGGGCAGTGCTTATTCTTGTATCAGTTCTAGAGAAGGTACACCAAGCATCAAACCTGAGGCAGAAACTAGAATTTTGCTTTGCAACTTTAAGGGATGACAATGTTTCAGAATGGCTCCAATGCTCATAAAGGAGATTATTCCTCTTTTGAAAAAACATGTTATAATGGTGATTTATTGGTCCTTTTTGTCCATATTCTCTACACAGAGATAGTTAGGCTTCAGCTTTAGCCTTCTTTTCTTTCTTGTTGTTAAAGATTGACTGGCTTACAGGATGTGTTGACACATCTATTTAGCACAAGGGTTGGAATCATGCAACTCGCCAGATGTTGGACTGCTCTGTCCAGCATTCCTTATCATTGACTATGCTGGGAGTTGCAGTCCAAAAACATCTGGATGTCTGCATGAATTCCAACATTGACTTAGTATGTTTATCTTTTTCTATTGTAGAATAACATGAATCACATTCTCTAAAAATTAGAAGGATGAGAAATGTTAGTACTAAGCCATACGGTTGGAAGTATTCCTAAAATAAATAACAAGAAGATGGGATACCCAGAACTTCAGGTAAGCCTGGTGGGCCACATTCTTAGTATCAAGGCTTCAAACCAGCGTGCTCATATTCCATCAAAGAACCAAAATGGAAGCTTCTCAGGACTACCTTTGTGCTTGCTTTAATAGTCTTATTTTTGTCCTGAATAGCTCTGTGTTGGCAAGTACCACCTCCAGTCTTTTATCCTCTTTCACTTCTACTTAAGAGCAACAGCTTAGAGTTCAAAAGCCACCTCCCTGACTCACTGCTGCCAAAGACAAATGCTTATAGTTCTGCTAGAAATGAAAAATACCTGAAGGAAGAGACATGTTTGCTTTTGAGGCAAGATTCCAAGGATGAAAAGAAAGCATAGGAGGAGGGATGGAGGAGATACCCTTACAGGCACTGTAGTTCCTGAAAAGGCAGAGCTTAAGTGATTGAAAAGTTTCAACTGTATTCAGATATATGCAGATATACACTATATGTATGAAATATCTTTCCTGTGTCCCTTTCCCAGCAGCCAATCATCTGAGGTCTATGAGTTATATTCCTGCAGGCTGTCCCTGCTGCCCCAGACAGATTTTGTGTTTAAAGAAAGCAGCAAAACATAAGAGTGACATAAAAGCTGCACTGGAACTCCATCTTGGTTCCATAATGGCTCAGAAAATATTTGCACTACAACTTCCACAATCCTCTAGCCAGCATGGCCACTAGTTGTGCTGGCTGGGAGATTCTGAGAGTTGTACCCCACACACACAAAAATGTAAAATTGCCAAGCTGTGGGTCCCAGCTGTGGTATAATATCTGATCACAGGTAGAGTATTGGGCAGAAGTATTTCCCCAAATATGCTATTTTGCTCAGGCAAAGGCTTCCCTCTCTTTTCCTGACGAATCCCAGCTGAACTATTTGACTACAGGCAGAAGCCATTTTGCCAGCATCCCACCAGAGGTCAGTGGTTTGGAGAGCTCAAGGGAGATGCAAGAGAGCCAAGATCCTAAACCCTGGTGAGTGATATATATTTGGTTTGTTTTTTACTGCTTGCTTTTGGACTGGAAAATTTGTGTGAAGTACACATGGTGATAATTACTGGAATGATCTTATCAGGGTATGTTCTGGCTGTTAACTTTGATTCTTGGACTACTTTCTCTTCAGCAGTGATGATTTAGATATATTTTGATTTTCTGACCTCTGAGTTGTTGTTGTGTGCCTTCAAGTCATTTCTGACTAATAGTGACCCTAAGATAAACCTGTCTTCGGGTTTTCTCAGCAGAATTTGTTCGTAGGGGGTATGCTTTTGCCTTGCTCTGAGTCTGAGAGAATGTGACTTGCCCAACATCACCCAGTAGGTTTCCATGGCCAAGCAAGGATACAGATCCTGGTCTCCCAGTGTCCCAGTCCAGTACTCAAAGCACCACACCATGCTGGTGGTCAACCTTTGAGTAAGCTTGCATGAATAAAAACTTTTAAAGCTGATTGACAGCAATATGAGCATTGTTGAACAGAACAGAAAAAAGGGTAGCTCCTGGAATATTACATGGAGCTGAGAAAGAGGAGACAGAGTTTGAGACCCACCAGGGTGACTGGTTCAAGATGATCCCCTTGCCTTTCGAGATGAGACACAGCACAGTAACAGAGCACATTCTTTGCACACTGAAGATCCCAAATTTAGTCCCTGGCATCTTCAGGTACAGCTGGAAAAAGTCCTGACTAGACCTTTGAGAAGTTGGTTCCATTCAGGCTTCCTCTGGACAGTCTAACAGTCCTGGTTAAAGTTGGGCTATTATGTTCTTGGGCTGCATGGTTTGTAGCAGTTGCCCCCTCCCCCACCACCACATCCGGTCAGGGTGTAGTCGTGCCCCATACATACCGAGGTTTCATCCTTTTCCTCTTTTTTTCTTTTTTAATTGCAGTGTGGTGTGGGCAGGATTTCCTCCCCAGAAATGTAAAGAGGGAGGCAAAGCAGAGGAGAAACTCAATGGCAATACCCCCATTCAATGTGTTATCATTGGAACTGCCCAAAAATAAAGGAGGAACCAAGACAATGGAGCCAATGTGAGACTTAACCCCTGCCTCTACTGTGGGACCTCCTGCCTTGGTTTTTAAAACTCACATCTAATCCTGGAAACTCACCAAAAAACAGACCAGGATGGGAGATGTATTGTATAGATCTTTAAAAAAAAACAACAACAACAGCTTTGTTATGTTCAGGTACAACTATTGCCAAACTCAAGGCCTTTGGCCAGTGAAGTTTTCAGGGTACATATTATAGTAGATGAAGTAATAGTCTCCATGTACAAAGCAGCTGCCTATGTTCTTACTTTGAAGAGACTAAGAAAACCAGAAAGACAGAGGGTTAACTTGTTAAATGAACTTTCAGAAATCAGAGCAAAGATAAGATAACATGGTGGGGGGAAATACAATTAAGATAAGCAAAAATGAAAAATTCCTCCAGCACAATACCTACTAAATGTACTGATTGCCCAGAAGTGTTACAGTTGAAAGATACTTGGAGAGGCATGGTGCATCCTTCACAGATTAAATGTTTTCCCCCTGTAATTCACTTAACAACATCTGTGTGTGAAGCTGCTAGGATAATTAACAGTTGAATAAAATGTGATAATATAGAAGTGTGAATCTGATCATGTTCCCTGTGCAGAGGGATTTGTAGGGAGCACCTAGAGTGAGAGCTTGAATGCTGAAAAATGTACTAGTATCAGATAAAGAGATACTCAAGAATATTAAGGGTGAAATGAAACTATTTTTGAAGTTAATGATTCTTCAGATGTGAAGATTGGGAGGTTGTGTTTATTTGCCGGGGGGGGGTCTAGGAGTTGTATACGGCATTTCCTTGAAGACTGTTTTTATCTACTGTTGTTTTTATGTGCCTTCCAGTCAACTCCACCTAATGGTGATCCTCTCCTAGAGTTTTCTTGGCAAGATTCATTCAAAGGAGGCTTGGTATTACATTCCTCTAAGTCTGTGCACAAGGGAACCCAATGAGTTTTCATGGTTGAGTGGAGATTCAAACCCTAGGGTCCAGGAGTCTTACAACAGAGCAAGCTCTTCTGCATACACAGATGGCTTTAGCAGTGAGACAGAATATAGTCAAGACAACCCTTTTTTTTAAAGTCTGCAGTGCAGTTTTCTCTTTGAGGAACAGTGGTGCAATGGAACCAAGACTTGCAGGGTGGAAGCCCTATGCCTTTTGATGAACAGAGATGATGATGTAATTGGCCAGCCTTACTCCACCCACCAAGTCTCTGTTGGTCCCTCTGAACTGAACTGCAATTGCCACAGTAGGAGAAAAAAAAATATTTTCCTAGCTACAATACATTGTTATGAGCTGTAACCCTTTTAAACTGAAGTATTTTGGAGTAGCTTGGTCCTGAGTTAGTAAGACACATCTGCTTTACAAAATACCTGCTTGCGATGGATGTAACAACACCTAGAAATTATTTTAGATCAACAGAGCTACTGTTTTTCTGGACTCTCCGTGGAGATATTACTACAGAGGCTGTCACAGTGAAGGCTGTTCTTCAAAATTTATCACTATACCACTGCTTGACAGAGACAACTTCCTATACTGTCCCCATATCCACACTGGTGTAATTACACTGGCCAATAGGATCATGCCCAAAGTAGAAATGACATTGCATTTTATTGACCTTTTTAAGCCTTGAAAGGACACTACATCATAACTACTACTACTATTTATTGTTGTTGTTGTTGTTGTTGTTGTTGTTGTTGTTGTTGCTGTTATCATCATCATTTATACCCTGCTTTTTTTCCTCGGAAAGACTCAAAGCAGCTTACAGTACTTACAAAAATGAAAACATAGTTAAAATAATAGCATACAAAAGTTAAAACTCAGATTAAACAAACAGTAATTAAAACAAAGTTAAAATATATATTTAAAAACACAAACAAATTGCAAACACTACATAAATTATGATTACATGGTGCACATGAATCTAAAAGCTTCTGACTTCAAGCTTGTTGACATCAGCGTGTGGTAAAACAGAAATCAGAGACAGAGTGCTATTATCTAGGGTTCTCTTTTATACAAATAGTACTGAAAAGGAAAACAGATCTAATCTGACTCCCTAGTTTGCTTGTATCACCAGGTTAAGTTGCTTCTCCAAGCAACAAGTCTTTGTTTCTGATTAAGCAGAAAAAAGGTTAGCTTCCAAAGGATACCTTACTTTCTCCCATTTCAAAACAATTTAATTAGTGATCTAATTTCCTCAGTGGAGCACTGGGTTTTTTTTAGAAAAATAAAAAAAAACTTGTTCTTGGTATAGCTTGAAGACATGTAGTGTTATGTACTGTTCAACAAGTTCTTTCTTCACAAAATCCACTGCCATCCCCACCTATCTGTGAGATACTGTTTATATATAAATCATTCCTCCTTCTGGACTCTTTTCAGGGGTTTTTTTCCTACAGCTAAAATGCAAGTAAACACAGGCCTGCACTTCATTAATCATATACAACTTTTCTTGAGATAGAGCACAAGGCTCCATGGACTTTTAAAGAAGCCATCAACTTTCTGGTAGCATCCATTCCGCTTACATTATGGGGTAGTAATGATTGTAATCAGAGCTTGAAAGTTATAGGGAGCCCAACATTTAGCTGTAAGGCAACAGCATTTTTGTTTGTTTGGTTGGTTGATATATATTTTTATCAAAATAAAGCCTAAATCCTATTGTTACCCCTAATAGATTCATTATAGATCCCCATAGATCTACTGAATCAATTGGATTTGCCCCTGTGGTGACTCACCATTCAATAATTGATTGAATAGGTCTACTTTACTTACCAACAGAATTCTGGCTGATAACTGGTAACATCACTATATTTTTAGTATAAACATTTACTTATTTATCCTTAAAACATTATTCTGGAAGATGGTGGTGGTGGTTTTTGTATTTTCAAACTTATTTTTTTAAAAATAAAAACTATAAAGTAACATGCTACTCTTTAGTTATGAGTATGAGCCATGTAACACCAACTAATGACTAGCAAATTATTTTTTGAAAATAATTTTGCAAACTCAGTGCCATACAATAAAAACAAGTTGAGACAATCTCAAATAGCACCCATGAAGGACAAACGATTATTACAATAAATTTGAGGGGGCAATAGAAACTTGTGTAATTCTGATGCTGTTCGCAGTGAAAACAACAAAGAGCCTTGTGACACCTTAAAGAATAACAAGTTTTACTTGGCATAAGATTTTTATGGACTCCAGCCTACTTCATCAGATGCTGTTGTCCACAAAAACTTATGCCAAATAAAATTTTAAGATGCCATGAGATGCTTTTTGTTTTTGCTACAACAGACTAACTTGGCTTGTGCCTTCAGTGTTGTTACTTAGGAAGTTTATCATGGCAATGTAATTAAATGAAAGATACCTTGAAGCAATTTACAGCAGCCAACTGTTATTTATAAAAAGCTTATAATATTTACTGATTTCAAATTTGGTAGGTGTATGTGTGTGTATATAGAACTTCTGTTATGTTGTTGCTCTTGATCATCTACTTTAAAAAAAATAGGGACCAGTTTTCTAGATCAGCTCTACTTATGTAACTATTTTAGTTACATAGCTAAGTAGTATCTACCGATCCAACCCACTGAGTGAGGACTTGCCAAGCAGAAGCTTCTGTGAGCAACAGAGGTCTGTTCTGTTGTTCGAGATGTAGCAGACTGATGTCTCCACTTCCTTTCTTCAAGTGTTCTCTGGTGTGATACTCAGAAGCAGGATCCTGTCATAATTTCCCCTAGCACCAGAGACAAATCATGGGAAGGGGATGGCAATATCAGCATCTCACTCAAAAAGAGAACAGACCTCTGTTGCTCACAGCAGTTGCTGCTGCTGAGTAAGTCAGGACTTGGGGAACTAGTACAATTCCTACATATTCCCTTGACTACTGAATTGTGAATATGAACCAGTCACCAATGTATGATTCTAGGTTATAATTCTAGCCAGAAATTCTAATTGCTCAAGAACTTTTCAAGACCTTGCAGATGAATGGAATTGCTCGTTTCCCTAAGACCAGACTAGCTGTGATGTTTAATGGGTTTTTGCTCTCCATATTAAAATTTTTCTGCATAAGAACAGCTTGCATGTCAAGAGAAGACTATCAAGCCAAGCCTTCTCCTTGATATTCCAGCTTTGCATATACATGAACTTCTTTTTTCATTATTGTGACCTTTGCGTAATAAATTACATACCTCACAATATTAGTTAGGGGTCGCTTTATACTTATGAAAGACGAGTATTAAATATTCTTCTACTCAGCTACAAATATTGTGTACATAAAGCACATAGTTATTGCTGCAAAACTGAATTGTGGCAATTACACTGCAAACATGGGTGATCAGGCTCTCATGGTTATTTTAAGTTGGTTATTTTATTTCACCAAGCTATAGCTATAGCTATGGCCTCACCAAGCTATAGTTGGTGAGAGCTAGAGTGGTGTAGTGGTTTGAGGGTTGGTCTGGGACACTGGGAAACCAAGGTTTGAATCCCTGTTCAGCCATGGAAATCCACTGGGTGACCTTGAGCAAGTCATGCTTTCTCAGACTCAGAGGAAGTCAAGGACAACCTGTCAAGACATTCAGAGTGTGAGTGCGATGTGACCAGGAAAGCTTTTTCTAAGTGGACAGAGAGATGAGGTGATGTTCCTTGAAGCACAGCTGCAAGGGAATGTTTTGGCTAGCCTGCCTCGAAAGGTCTTACCACATCAGAGAGCACCCAACATGAGGCGGCTGCGTGCTATGAGTGCAATTGGTTCACCCGATTGCAATATCGACTGGGGTGTCGTTAAGCCCTTAAAAAGGCTTAGATGTGACAATTTAATTTGCCTTAGGTCATTATGCCTTTGGTCTGCTGCTGTAGGTTACTTTTGTACTATCTCTGGCCACGCTGTATGTCTTCCATTCTGCTATTTTTTGTGCCTGAATGTTTTTGCTTCTGGCTTACTACCAGAGGCCCTAATGCTTATGTTACATGCTCTGTTGAATAAACAGCAGTAAGCCTTATTGCTTTGAGTCTGTGAGGCTTTTTTCCTCTGTCTGGAGCAATTGGTTGCAGTTGGGCACCGCTTCCTTATCAGCACTCTGCACATGCTCTGAGGTGCATACCTCACATTACCCTGACACAACCTCCCTCTGAAAAAAATCTGCCAAGAAAATCCCATCATAAGGTTGCCTTAAGGTTGGCATAAGTCAGAAATGACCTGAAAGCATGCTGCAACAACAACAAAAGATGGTAGTGGAGAAATAGGATCAGGGCTGCTGGTGGTGGCAGCCGTTCCATACTTGTGCTCACTGATAGGTAGTTTGCGTGTTTGCAGATTTCCTATATGGTTGCTTTACCATATCCACTCTCTTCCTACATCACTCTAACCTGCAGACATTTTTTTCTCTTTTCTTTCTCTCTCTTCTCCACGAGGCCACTTGTTTGATTATGAACAAGTAAATTTTAATTAAAGCTACTTTACGTGTTTTACAAAGCTTACTTCTTTCCCCATTAGACTCGACCCGTATGTCAACTCTTTCCCCACATCTACTTCAGCAATAGTATTACAACATCAAATAATATCATCCATGAGATCAGAGGCTCATACCCCTGCTCATCTACCAACATGGCAGAAAATTCTGGCTGTGCTCAACGATATTCTACATGGGACAGAAAAGCCAGTCTGTATGCAAAAGAATAAACAGCCACAAATCTGGCACCAAAGATGGCAATATTTAGGAACCAGTGGGAGAATTCTTCACTTACCTTTCAATAAAATTAAGGCTGCCATTCCTGGACAAAGGAAATTGAAAGACAAATTTAAACACAACACAATGGAGCAACAATTCATCAAAAGATCTGATGCCTTCTCTTCTGGTTTGAACAAGGACAAAAGTCCTGCTGCATGCATTTGATCAGCTCACCAATCCAAATATGTCTGTATTAGCCTGTGTTGTCACATAAAAGACAATTATCACTTGGTACTTTCTGCATTTCAGTTTTCTTGGACCTCTCTGTTCACAATTTTCTCTTCCATCCTCAAACAATGAGTATATGAACGTGCCAGCGTGAGGATATTTCATGCATATGATGAAGTGGACAGAGTCTATGAAAGCAGATGCCATAATAAATCTGTTAATATTCAAGGTGCCCCAAGACATTTCATTGCTTTGATTGGTAGATGAGTAGCAGCTGTTTCCACCATTTCTCAGTTGTTGTTACTGACTACAGTTTTTGAGTTTCATTGCTCCTCACTGTCTGGTGTTATCTGCCTCTGCCTCTTCTTCTTCCTTCATGACTTCTTCACACTTTTTCCCTTTGCCTTTCTCCACAGATACTCATTTTCATTTGTCTCTCTCCACTTCTCCAGTTCTGCCAACTGTCACCATCAGGTTATCCTTCCTCACTACTAACATTGTATATCCTTTCCTTCACCAGTAGGAAGGTCTTATGCCTTTCAAGGAGTTCTAAGAAGCCCATGGTTTGTGATGTCATGATGTAAAAATCCTCATGCCCATATAGAAACGTTCAAAGATCGTTTTTGTGATTCTGGGATAATTGGGCTGCTGCTTACATAGTTGTAAGCTAATCTTCTGTACTTGCTGTTTGCAGTGATGTATTTAAGTCTTTTACTCCAAGTCTCAAGTCAAGTCTCAAGTCTCTACCTTCAAGTCTCAAGTCAAGTCTCAAGTCCTTGAAGATACTTTCAAGTCAAGTCTCAAGTCTGGAAGCCAACTTTATACCCCAACCTGTGTTCCAGAATTATTGGATAGAGTGAAATAAATTTAATTTTAACAATTTAAGCAGAGTCAGCTCTCCACATTTGCAATTTTGCCATCTGCAACTTCAGAAGTAGGGAGTACGATCCTATCTTACTCCCCATTACTGAAGATTCAAAAGCTTTAGAAGGAAAGATCCTTCATCCTCAAGCTCATTGCCTAACACATTTGCTGTTCCCCTCTGAGAAAGGTACCCTGCACTCTGGGGGCAAGTCTTGTCTTTTGCTCTTAGGAAACATTTTAGAGGGCTCCTCTGATATACAGTGGGGACAGGCTGCTGAGCAGACCTCAAACCTGCCTCAAGCCCATTGCTTAACCTGTTTGCTGTTCCCCTCTGAGAAATGCGCCCACACTTTGGGCTTGAGACAGATTGTCATGTGATGAGTAGGCAAAAAGAGATAGAGGCGTTGTTCAAAGTCATAAGCTTTCTGGATGAATGGATTCTGTTACTGAACCAAGGGCATCAAGTCAGTCATTAAAAATATATAAGTCTCGAGTCGAGTCGAGTCAGTGCATCATTTATGGCCAAGTCGAGTCTGAGTCAAGTCACTGAAGCAATTTAAGTCTGACTTGAGTCTGAGTCTACCAACTCAAGTCTACATCAGCGGCTGTTTGCGATCAAAGAAGATTTGCATGAGTTACAATATTCCACCCTTCAAATGAATCTGGCTCCCACTGGGATGATAATGGTAAGTGGCATAGAAATATTATTTTGTTTGTTTTGTTTTTATTTACTATCATTATTGTAATTTTCAGTTGGTAAAATAACAATAAAACATAAGAATAACAAGCAAAATAAAAAAAATTCATACTGTTTCATTAGGTGAAACAGTATGAAAATAACAGTCCCTGACAGCATTAGCTATGTAGTTCAGCAGTAAAGATGGTGTCCAGTGAGGCCATCTTTGCCTCCAGCGCTGTGGACCAAATGTGAAGGTCTACCTAGGAAAGACTTAGTGGAGAACAGAGAATAATCTGTGAAGAGACTGGTGTCCCCTTTGGAGCATGTAAGTTTCTTGGAGGGAGAATTAGATGAGAATTCTCAGAGGTTTACATCAAAACCCATGGTATTTACTCTTTCTTCATTGCTATTTCTAATGTGTTGCTGCAGTCTCTGCCACATTAAAAAAAAGAAATTCTAATAGATTGTCATAATAATATAATAATAATGAGTTCAGTATAATTCTAATAATTATACAGCTGAGGACATCCTGGGAAAGCCCTCCAACATTTCCAGCTCTACAGTAAAAGATGTAGATTACAAATCCTTAGCTAGTGATTTTATGACGCATTTAAAAGAAGTTGGTTGCCATCACTGAATCAGGTTTCAAGGCAAGAATCCCATGCAGTGAATATGCTGTGTTTTGAACCTGTAGTCATCCACTCAGCCAGGTGATTAAATGCAAAGGAAACACCCTGCCCTGCCTGCTCTTTTGCTAACTACACTTTATGTATTGTGTAATTTACTTAATGGCTTCCTGGAATCACATCAGAAATTATTAACATTATTATTATTGCACTAGTGATTCGCTCTTGATTTGCATAACTTAGCTCTTGGCTGCCAGGGGAATTTCCTCATGAAATTAAAACACACACACATTAAAAAGCTGGCCAAGATTTCCTTTTAAGGAAGATGGCTAGGTGACACAACTTATTTATGAAACAAAATAGAAAAGAAATACTTTGATCAGTCAAGTTTGAAAAGTCTGAGCCTGAAGCTTGCAGGAGTGCATATGCTTTGACGATCTGACGCAGAGGAGAACCCAAAGGCGACTTTTAAAAATAGGCTACTTTTTTAAAAACCTACTTTCTTAAAAATAGGCACTTTGCATATGCAGTGCATGGGTATTGTAGGATGGCCAGACAGGCTAATTGTTCTGTGCTTTTAACTGTTGTGCAACAGAAGAGGACATTTCTTTTGTACGTATGATGTAACACCTTTGCAACTAACTGAAATAAGATGGTAGCATAAGCTTTCCTAGATTTACGTTTGCTTCATTGGATGCATGGAGGAAGTTCCTAGGAACAAACCTTTAAATAGCTAAGTCTGAATAGCAATACAAATGCAAAACTTGTAGGTATTGTGATGAGGTGACAAGTTCAGTTTTAATGATGGTCACTGGGAAATGTAGTGTGATGCTGGCTGGGAACCAGAAAAGAGATGTGATAAACTGGCCAAAAGAGCCTTCATGAGGCTGGGGTGTTAACTAGTGCTATAATATGTGTAGTGTGCCAGGAAACTGTTGTCTCTGTTCAACCCACTGCCAATGAACTGGATTTTGTGGATACATTCCATTTCTGCTATTTTGTGGATACATTCCATTTCTGCTATTTCTCTTTCCAATCTTGCTTTGTAGGTTTTCTTTTCTTTTGTTCAACAACTGCTGTTCTGATGTCCAAGACAGAATTCCCAGAAAGATTGAAGTGTTCTGCTCCTGGTTTTTGTTTTATTCCTATTCCTAATGTCTGATTTATGTTCATTTATCCTCTGACACAGAGACTGGCCTGTTTACCCAATGTAGATTGTTGAAGGGCATTATTGACAGAAGATAGCATATATCACATTAGACAATGAGCAAGTAAAAGTACCTCTGATATTATGGGTCGAATGATTAGGTCCTGTGACGACATTTCTCAAGTAAATGCATGGGCAAAGTTTGCAACTGGGTTTGTGACAAAGTCTTGTACCCATCTCACCAGCCATGTTGTATGTCCTCCTGTAGGTAAGTAACTGTTTGAGATTGGGAGGCTGTCTGTAGGCAAGTAAAGGCCTGCCACCAACAATCCTTGAGAAGGCAATTTTATTGTCCAGAATAGGTAATACTTCATTGATGATACTTCTGAGTCAGCAGCTGTATGTGACCATTAGTGAGGTTCTGCCATTTCCAGTCTTTAGTCTGTTCTGTAACAGATTGTTCCTGAGTACAAGTCCTACCTTGTTGTTTTGTTTTGGTTTTACTTCATATGCCATAACTTGAGGAATGCTTGTTGTAATTCTGTCTGTAATAATGATGATGATGATGTTGTTGTTGTTGTAATAATGTCTGGAGTCCCTGTCTTCTAGGTCTGAGCAGATGTGATTGTACTGGAAGGCTTCACTGTACACTATGGATTTGGTAGTGTGTTCAGGGTGGAAATTGGAGGCATGTAAGTACATGTAGCAGTCAGTGGGTTTGCAATATAGTATGGTGCTTAGATGTCCATTGTACATCTATGGTGTCCAGTGGTATCCAGAGAGAGAACTTATTCTGTTAGTCACTCCAGGCTGAGATTGGTGGTAGGGTAGAATCTGTTGAAATTCTAGTGGACTGTCTTGAGTGAGTCCTCTCCAAGAGTCCAAATTGTGAAGCAATCATCAATGTACCCTAGGTGAAGAGGAGAGGTGTCTAGGTGCAGGAGCTAAGGAAGCATTGTTCTTGGTCAGAAATGAAGATGTTGACATATTGTCGTGTCATGCTTGTGTCCATGGCAGTACTGTTTACTTGAAGGTATGCAATTACCAAAAGTGAAGTAGTTGTAAGTGAGAACAACGTCTGGCAAGGTCTGGCAGATCTTGATGTTCCCAACAGCTTGTAGTTCATCCTTGTGTGATATGTTGTTACATAGGGATTCTACATCCATAGTGGCTAAGATGGTGTTACCTGGGAGGTTTTGCACACAGGTATTATTACTTCAGTTTCAAAGTTTCCCAGTGTTACTAATTGGATATTCAAGCTATAAGTGATTTGGGTTCTAGCCAAGAATTTAGGAACCAGTAAGGTATCATCAGATAAGTTGAAGTATTCCAAGCTGTGTCAATGTCTGTAACTGTTACTGTGATCCCATCTATGGCACTTCCATTCAGATATTTTGTCTGTATGTTTGAAATTGCTCACAGAGCACCTATCATTGCTGGTACCACTTTTTTTTTCTTTTTGCTTTATTTTTGCTCTTACGGATGCTGAAACTCAATTTGTAGGTCTCAATTTTTCATAATCTTTTCCCTCTCTTTGTTTTCAATTCTGCCATATCCACATGACCTAAATACGCTAAAGGCACCAAAACCCATCTGATCTGAGAAGCTAAGCAGAGTCAACCCTAGTTAGTACTTGGATGGAAGACCATCAATGAATACCAGATGCTGCAGGTTATATTTCAGAGGAAGGAACTGGCAAAAACACCTCTGAGTATTCCTTGCCTGACAAAGCCCTGTGAAATTCATGGGGTCACCATAAGTCAACAAGTGACTTTAAAGCACATACATATACACAAGAACATACTCAAAGGCAGTCTGAGTATGAAGTCCACTGCCATGAGTAGTGCAGTAAGTTACTTGTTGGACATGCTTCAGGCCAAACACCTGCAAGACTAGGGTGGAACAAGGATGATTTGCTAAAATGTTATTTGGCATGAAAAAAAGCTCAACAGATGTAAAAGAGATGGCTTGTATTAAAAAAACAAAAAAGAAAGCTCTTGATCCATTGCTATACACAGTGAATTTAATGTCAGAGAAACCATCAGTGGATATTATGAAAGCTTCAGTGTGTCATTGACTGCAGTCCTAATGGCTCAGGGGGATTTCTGAGCAAACATGCTCAGGATTGTGTTTCACAAGATGTTTACGGTAGTGCTGTCACTGCATGGTGCTTATTTATCATTATCTCTCTATTGCTCAAACTCTCTGTGGAGAGAGTTATTGCAAACTTAACTAATCAAGTGTCATTTGAGGGCCTTCCATTTTCTTCTGTAGTAATTAGTACAGTAGACAACTTTCATCATGCCTTTTGCATAAAAAAATAAGGGAAGTATTCTGGTCGTAGCACATGAAAGAGTAATGAGTGGTAAACTATGCAGGATATTCTCTTAGTGCGGTACTTAGAGAACAGTAAATCTGTAGTGCAATCCTATGCTTTTCTGCTTGGAGCTAAGCTCTCACAGAAGTGAATATAGTGTTGCAGCCGTAGTTGATTTCACACTACCATAATATTTAAAGAACAATTTTTGTTACAGGGAAATTCCAGGACCATGTAATGAAATATTGTGTCAAATGTTATGTGCCTTCAAGTCATTTCCAACTTACAACGTCCTTAAAGCAAATCCATCATGGGGTTTTCTGGGGCTAAGTGTGTGTGACGTCCCCAAGGTCATCCAGTTGGTTTCCATGGCCAAGCACTGGTCATAGTCCAATGCTCAAACCACTATGTCACAAGCTGCAAGATCATAGGCTAAATCCGGTTGTTAGTCCCATCTAGAATATACCTAGTGAATCAGTCCTGGTTAAAGCAATACTTAGGTAAGTGGTCTCCAGGGTTGTAGTCCACTGCTCAAATCACTGTACCATGCTGGTTCTCACTACATTTATTACTAATATAAATAACAGCAACTGCAGTCCATGAGGTAGTCTCACAGAAGGAGCTTAACAAATCTCATATTTAACCTATATCAAAGGGACAGCAAAATATTCCAGGACTTTCCATTCAATTATTCCAACTCTTTATGTGCAGTTACAATTAGAAATGCTTTGAATCTGCTAGAAATATGATGGTTCACCTACACAGGCATTTGCTGACCTATCTCAGGCAGTATCCCAAAATACACTGTTCCTGGATTTGTATCTTTTGAAAATGATTCAGAAATACTTATATTTTGCCGGCCCAGGCTCTTTCTGAGGCCTAGCAGCAAGCAAAGGTTTTATTTTGTTTGTTGGAGCACAGTTCACAGAGATACTGCCATATGGTACCAAAGGCAAAAGTGGGCATTACCAAATTGTAATAATGATGTGCAGAGACATTTACCCCATGGAGAGAGCTGTAGAATGAAAGCCTTGTGTGTGAATTGGAAAGATGTTCCCCCCACCACTACAAATAAAAAACACCAGAACTAAATAGTGGTGTTATTACTGCTTTAAATGCAAACAGCTTTTTTTGCTTCCCAAATGTTACATTTGACAGCCTGTTTAAATTTCCAAAACATCTGTACTGTTAACTCTTGGAAAACATTCCTTCCAGATCCTGGCTCATTCTGTTGGCTTGCTCAACACTGGCAGCAGCAACAGAAGAGAAAATATGCTTGTAATGAGTGTTCCATTTCTCCAGGATTATACACATTCGGGGTTTGATTGTCCTGTTACAATTGTTCTCATTATTTCTCTGTGCCTCTGATAAAACTCTACATGTTCTGCCTTCAGCACTGCCTTCAAAACAGAGTCTGTTGCTATTTTGAAGCTACACAGATGCCTTCATTCTTTAGAGATACTCATTCTATATCATTCACCACCATTCACCACTTTCTTTTGAAAGAATGTCGTCCATGGAACTCCTACCTGAAAAGATAGCAATTACGGGGAGTTGCTAACTGAGGTTATGTTCATACTAACAGTTTGATTCCACTTTAACTGTGATAGTTCCTTCCTATGGAATCCTGAGATGTGTACTTTCCTGAAGTGCTAAAGAATTCTCTGCTAATACTATAGTTGAGTGGAATGCAGTAGAAAATTCTGAGTACCTCACCAAACTACAAATACCAGAATGGAGCTGTGCCAGTTTAAAGCAGCTACCATCCCTCTCCCCTCCCCCCCAAAATGCTGGATCTATTTTGGGGATAGCTTCCTCACCTATAATCTGATACCTCACCAAACTACAAATCCCAGGAGGAAACAGGAGCTGTTCAAGCAATATCATCTGTTATAATTATGCAATGCAGCTGCACTGAGAATCAAAACTGTTGCTGTTGTTGTTACAGCCATTGGTCATGCTGATTGAGGGATTCTAGGCATTGTAGTCCAAAAAAGCCATTTTCCAAGCTCTGATCCAAATCCCCAAAATCTGTATCTCATGATTTACATAGGGAGCTGAGCAACAAACAGGCCATTTAATAGCAAATTATATATGGTTTCTGGCACAGTTATCTAACCATGAAGCAATCTTTTAGACTGGTATACCCTGCAGTCTGAATTGGATTTTAGTCTGAACTTTAAAGGAGCTACTCTAGATGCTAAAACTTATCCTCAAAACAGGTTCAGCATCTCAGATAACTGTTTTACATTCAGACTAAAACCTACTATGGACTCACCACTTCATTGACATGGAAGCCATCAGCTGCTGTGGGGATATCTAGAGTTCAAGGCCAGGAAGAGCCAAAGAAGTGTTGACCTCACAACAGAGCGGAAGAATGTGACCTGCTTTCCTTCACTGCATCTACATCTGGATCTTCAGGTAAAGACTGCTGCCAAGTAATGCAGAGGGGGAAGGGAATTAGCAGTGCTGTTCCCCCTGCATTGAATCACTGCATTTATTTTAATGCAACAAACTTTTATAAGGTTCATATTGTTGTTGTATGCCTTCAGATTGTTTCTAACTTGTGGTATTCCTAAGAAGAACCTCTCACAAAGTTTTCTTGGCAAGAGTTTCCCTTCACCTTCCTCTGAGGCTGAGAGAGTGTGACTTGCCCAGGATTGCCCATTGAGTTTCCAAGGCCAAGCAGGGATTTGAACCCTTGTCTCCAGAATCATAAACCAACACTCAAACCACTAGACCAACCTGACTGTCTTCATTTATTCCCCTTGCTCCTTTGAGGTCTTCTCTCTTCTTGGATGCCCAACATTTCCCAATGCAGGGAATTCCCAGATTAGAAGGAGTAGCTAATACCACAGAGGACAGGATCAGAATTCAAAATGACTTTAACAGATCAGAGAACTGGGCCAAAACTAACAAAATGAGTTTCAACAGGGAGAAATGTAAAGTACTACACTTGGGCAGAAAAATGAAATGCACAGATATAAGATGCTGACATCTAGCTTGACCACAGTACATGTCAAAAGGATCTAGGAGTCTCAGTAGACCACCAGCTGAACATGAGTCAGCAGTGTAATGTGGCAGTTAAGAAGGCCAATGCAATTCTGGGCTGCATCAACAGGAGTATAGAATCTAGGTCAGAGGAAGTGATGGCACCACTCTGTTCTGCTTTGGTCAGATCCCACCTGGAATACTGTGTCCAGTTCTGGGTACCACAATTCAGGAACAATATTGACAAGCTGGAACAGATCCAGAGGAGGACAACCAAAATGGTAGAAGGCCTGGAAACCATGCCATATGAGGAGTGGCTTAGGGAGCTGAGTATGTTTAGCCTGGGGAAAAGAAGGTTAAGAGGCACCATGATAGCCATGTTTAAATATTTGAGGTGATGTCCTGTAAGGATGGAGCAAGACTATTTTCTCTTGCTGCAGAGACAAAGACACAGAGCAATGGCTTCAAACTTCAGGAAAAGAGATTCCATCTAAACATTAGGAAGAACTTCCTGATGGTAACGGGAATGAGCTGCCTCGAAGTTTGGTGGAGTCTCCTTCTTTGGAGGTTTTTAAACAAAGGCCAGATGGCCATCTGTTGGGAATGCTTTGATATTGTATTCCTGCATGGCAGGGGGTTGGGCCATCCAATTCTATGATTCCATGATTCTGTGATTCAGGGTTTTGCTTCCATTGTCCCTCTAGATGTTGTTAGAATGTAAATCCCACCAGCTCCCTAGCCACCATAGCTATTGGTGAACAATGATAGGAGTTGCAATCTAGAAACATCTGCAAAGCTGCATGTATCCCATCCAGTTAAGCCTTTGCCTGCCAAAAGTGCCCTTTGTAGTAATGCCAAACCCTGATAGTTTCCAGGGGAGGGGCAAAGAAGTGCTAAGTAGCAGGCAACACTCCAGACTTCTGGACACTGAGAACACCAGTGCTTTGGTTTCTTCATAGTAGATCACATTCAGTCAGCTCTTGGCATAACAATTACTTGAAATTTGGTCGAACATTGATCAAGCTGCCCCAGAAAGAGAGAACTAGAAGCTGATAATCCATTAACATTCCTCTCTCCATCCTACACAACCATCCTGTGAAGTTCATTAAAATAGAATTAAGAGACCTGGGGCCCTTTCATACCACACAATTGTTACTGGCCCCCACACACCCCAGATTTGATATGGTTTAATTGGAGAAATATTATTTAATTGGCAATTGATATAAAATGGACCCTGATGTTACAGTAAGGCCAAGCTGGGCAGAGGAAAAACACTGGCTGAACCTGTGTGCTGCAAAGTAAGTCAGAGATCCCCTCCAGGCATAGCCAGGTCATAGTCAGGAAATCACCAGGTAACTCCAGAGATAATAGGCTTAAGCTAAGCTGTAACTACTCTGCTGCCAGACAATATAAATGGGGAAGTTTCCACCAAACCACTGATTGTTTCAACTTTCCTTCCCATTGACCTGTGCTTTTCCCCCTTTGTCCACACCTGTCCACTATTACAGAGCTATCACAATAGCCATTAATTCTTTGTCACCTTGCACTAAGATTGTTAACACAGTCCAGACCTCATTGTCCACTTTGTGCACTCCATTGCTTACCCAGTTGGAAAACCATTCACACCCATGCCCTCCAAGTAGAAATTGGGTATAAAAACCCTCCATTTTGGCTAGTTAGCTCACAGTATCTCACTTGCTGGATGCCACACTGTTGCTCTGATTCCCAAATTGTCCTTAGGTGTAAGTCTAAGCCACATCACTGTTTCTTCGCTGCTCTCCAGATCGGTGATTATCGCCCAGTCCCTGAAACTCCACTATCAATCTTTCCTCCCTTTTCCTTCAGTTTGCCATGTATGAGTGTTTGGCTCTTGTGCATGTGTGACTGAATTCCCCTAATGAAACACATTTTACTTTACTTCTTGAATCTCTGGCTGATTTTTCCCTACTCAAGGCCCTGAGTATATTTGTGGAAGATCTTGTTAGGTTACCTCCTACTTGCAGGCGTCCAGCTTTGAGCTAAATAATTCCCCACTGTCACGTGAAAGTACTGGCATTGTGGGTGGATGCCTCAATCATCCACATTTTGGGGTAACACTATTACAGCACTATATTTGCACTTTAACTGCCATAGTACCACCCTATGGAATCCTGGGATCTGCTGCATAGGGAGAGTGTTTAGAATTCTCAGCCAGAGAACTCTAGTAGCCTCACCAGACTACAAAGTCTATCATCCCATATGGTAGAACCATGACAGTTTAAAGTGGAATCATAGAGCTATAATTATATAGTGTGAAAGGATATCATGAGGCCACTTCAGTGGGACTGGAGGGCCCAAGGTTTCCTTTTAATATTGTACAAGCAGTTACCACCTCTAGGTATCTTTGTTCACCTAAGGTCTTTGTTACTGATTCTCACACTCACCAGTAGGTCACACTTCCGTCTTCCGAGTCAAAAATCAATACACTACCTTGGCTGTTTTCTCCCTTGTTACAGCAAGATTATAAGATGCAAGAATAAAGCAGAAATTAACATTCCAACATTAAATACTTCTGTTTTTCCTCTATTTTGCATAGACTCCAGTTGTTATATCTTTGATTGTTCATGAAAAGGTCACCAGCATCTTTTTTCTTCCACAACAATTTTTATTCAGGCTTCCAGTACTTTACCACAATGCCATTCCCACTAGTAGCCTGAGAAAACACATATTGGACTGGAGTAGACCCATTAAATCAATGAAACTTACCTAAGTGTTGCTTGAACAAATAACCACTGATTCACTGGGTATTCTCTAGATGGGACTAACAACTGGATTCAGCCTATGATCTTGCAGTTCCTGATGAGTGTTGGACAACGAACCTGGAGATCAGGGTTTGATACCCTGGTCAACCACGGAAACCCACTGGGTGATCTTGGGTGCATTACACACTCCCAACCCCCAGAAAATCCCATGATAGTTTCTTCTTAGGGTCACCATAAGTCAGAAATAATGTGAAGGCACATATCAACAACAACTTGCAGCTCCTACTGGATCTCAAAGTATTGCTTGATGTTTATTTGCTTTATCCTTGCAACAACCTATGGTATTAAGTCACCATTGTTCTCATTTATAAGTTGCAAAAGTGACTTACGTTTATTACAGTTAGCAAAAGATTCTCACATGCAAATCTATTCCATATCAGAGCTGAGATTTGTATTCAAGTCCCACTTTTCACCAGTCCACACTTGCTAACACATACCTTAGCTACCAGCTGAAGATGTCTTGGAAGTTTTCTCTTCTAGGAGAATCCCAAGCATGTAGGTAGATTGCTGAGTTATTGGCATTTCATTATCTTAAGGCTTATCTTCATTATCTTAAGTGGACAACTTATGGCCCTTTCATAATTTTCACCCAGCAGAGCCAATTATGTGAACTGACAGAATTTGCAATCCAACATCATCAGGTAAATCACAAAAGTCCCACCCTGACAGAGCGGGCTTAGTAATTTGTTTTGTTGAGTATTGCTTTGCCTTCACCTTGGCTAAATTTTGTCACACTTTCTTGCACTGATACTATTTTAGGTCCTTGCCTTTTTTTACCATCCTGGAATCTTGTTTACCTTCTTTAAATTAAATCAAATGAAGGTTTTTAAAAATGATTTTTAATTTTATTTTCTACTTTTTACTTATTCTTGCTGAAGCCAAACTACATGCTGCATGTCCTTGCATGTAAGAAAAACCTAGGCCATTTCTGCACGAGACTGTTATAGCGGTATGATTCCATAGGATGTTGAAAGTGGAATCATAGCGCTATAACAGTCTCGTGCGGAAATGGCCCTAGCCATGCATTTCCTTTCTGAAAGACAACATTGGGATGGAATGGTTTTCAGCAGAAAAATGGAGAAGAGGGTAGATTAACCATTCATCTGTCTCCTTTATTTTTCTACTGAAGATGCTTCTCTTCTTAGTTCCTTTCCATCTGCAAAGATTAAAATGTATATTTGCAAGGATGGAAAAGAAGCCAGAGGAGTGGAAGAGATGGGGGTTGTAATGCAAAAGCTGTGAGGCAGAACAAGTTAAGCACACCTCCACTGCTTTTCTTCTAAAAATTGTCCCTTACTCCCAATTATGCTGGGCAGAAGTTAGATTGGGATCTACTGACATATTTTTAAGTAAAGTAGCAATAGGTTCTACCTTAATGTTTAGTAAACAGCAATAACAAAATGGTGCAGTGGTCCCCTTAACTTAGCAGCTGAAATGAAGAAAGTTTAGTGGAAAACCAGAGTTAGGTTGGTATGCGAAAGACTATATGTTCATCTTAAATAGAACCTTTATAAGAGAATATATCATTGGGTATTGAGAATATAAGAGAATATATCATTGGGTATTTGATACCATAAAAATTGGCCAAAATGTATATAGGGATTTCTAATGCATGTTGGAAATGTGAGCAACAGGTGGGATCTTTTTACCGCATGTGGAGAAAAGGCAAGAAAAAAAAAATCTGGAATCAAATACATTGAATGGTGCAAAAAATTCTGAAAGTCAGTTTTCATTGAAACCTGAATTATATTCACTGGGATTGGTGGATGACCAACTGGAGAAGAAAAATAGAAAGATATTACAACATATGACCACTGCAGCAAGATTAGTATATGCACAGAAATGATAAAGTACAGCAACACCAATGACTGAGAACTGGCTAATAAAACTGATGGACTCAGCTGAAATGGACAAATTAACAGTATTAATAAGATAAAAATTATTAGTGACTTTTTTGAGTAATTGTGAACTTTTAATAGGCTTTTTACAAGAAAAAAGAACAATATGTGAACTATAGGCTTCAATAATTAGTATTTCTAGAAAAATAAGCAGTATTTAAATGGTATTTATAAATGGAGAAGTTACTCTATATAATTGTGTACAATCCTTGTTAGGAAAGCTGGAAGTCAAATGTATGAATCTTTTTTTCATTATTCTTTATTATTTTTGCTTTTTCTGTATGATCTTTTTTTATTTCTTGTTTTCTTGTTCATTGTTTCTTTCTTTCTTTGTATATATCTTGATTTTTTTACTATATTGGAAAATATTTAATGAAATATACCGAAGAAGAAGAAGAGGAAGAAGACGACAACTACATATTCGAGTACTAAAAAGAAACCTTGGGCTGAGCACGTGCTCAGAAGTGTCTGATTCCTTCATTCTAAGTGCATTTCCTCTCCAAGACAGGACTTTGCAGTTTGAATCTGCAGTAACAAATTGTAGATCTAGCAAGTCTGTTCATCTCTGTCTTACTCATAATCACATACAATGTGTCATAATTAGTAGCCTTTAGCTATTAATAAGCAGTAGGAAGTTCAAGGATTTGCCATTTCACGGGCCTCTTCCTTTGAAGTGAAGAGGACTAAAGGCTTTTTGTGGCATTTCTATTTTTTAAAAAAATGTAAAATTTATACAATTAGTAGGCGAGCAGCCAGGCATTCAGAGATTTAGGCCAGGATCCTATTGGTGGTATTTGATTTTGTACAAGGTGGGATTCACTAGTTCTTTGTGCAATGTCTCCCCATTGTTACACAACACAATTTTGTAGTGCTGATGTGTACTTCCACATACTCCCTGCCTGTAATTGGGCAGCCAGGAAAAGGGAACAGCTGTTACTGTCTTGGAACTCCAGCATAATGCATTCAGTGTAACACTTGATGTCCAAGACAGCTATTGTTTTCCTTTTTTCCAGGTTTTCCAATTGTAGCCAAATAGTACCCTTGTATCACCCCCACCCCTGCCCTGGCCACTAGTTCTGCAGCAGCACACCCCAGTACTACCAAGTTACATTGCAAAGTCAGAAAATGTGTAAGCCCAGCATATTAACATTGGAGGAGTGTTACCATTGGATCTCAGACCTAGAGTTACTAGTGTTAAAGCTATAACAACCTGAGCTTGGACATAGTACTTTTGCGGGACAATAACTACCAGAGCTGTAGCCATACTTCCTGGGGGATTCCAGGAATACTAATTCAACAAAGGAGCATTTCCAAGCTTTACCAACAACAGCATTAATATCCCTTGTCCCAAGTGGCTGGTTGCAAACCTCTGCCTCTATTGGTTATATTCAAATGGCCAAGCTACTTCTTTCTAACCCCCAGGCAAGCATAGGAGATTTGTTTTGTGGCTAGTAACCACCAGCCTTCAAGGTCATTGCTGCTTTTTTGAGTAAGCACCAGTGTCATTTGAGGTAATATCATTAACGTCACTTGGCCTAATAAAGACACCATTCCCACAGCATTGTAATTACACAGTAGTGGCACTGTGGTAGGTTCATTTAGTTTCAAACAATCCACAAATTGTATGAACTTCCCTTTATATAATTGGTGCTTGGTCTTGACCACATGAATGGAGAAGTGGGCTCTCTCCCATATTGTGCAACCCTTCATTAAGTCAAATTTCACACAGCCAGAACAACCAACTGGGATATTTCAAAGTCAGTGGAGAAAATTTAAGTGGCTGAAGAGAGGGAGGGATGCGCCCAATCCCTCAGCTCCAAATTCCTTGTACGGGAAGATCCATTAACAACTAATGCATAGAAACATTCATTAAATAATAAATCTAAAGATTGTCATTACTGGCATTTATTGTGACGGAAAAAGTATTATACAGAAATTTAATCATGTACTAATCTAATAGAAAACAATACTACAACACAGCTGTGTATATTGCTTTTTAGAATTCACAAAAGTTACTTTTTTGGACTACAGCTCCACAAATCTCTCAGCCAGCATACAACCAGCTACAGAATGAGGAGAGATGAATATCTACTGCAGGAGTGGGCAGATGTATGGAAGTGAATTTCCACCCCTAAGACCACTCCATAGACTTCATTGCCACCATAGCAAGACCAAATAGCTGTTTTCCCCTGCAATCTCTTTCAAAATGGTGACAGGAAGTGACATCTCATAACTTCCCATTGTGATTTTGATAGGGACTGCAAAAGGAAACAGAGGTGTTTGGGAGGTAGTAAGGTGGTGGTGGGGTGCTTATATTGATATTATAAAACAATATTTGCATGCTTTTGGGAAGTTTTCTGCATGGTTTGGGATACCTGAAAATAGCAGTGATTTTTTAAAAAAATAAATAATGGGATCTGGGGGAGGCTTTGGGGGCTGGTGAGGAATTTCAGGGGCCATAAAAATGGTGTCCAGAGGCTGCATGTGGCCAATGAGCCTCACTTTGCTTTCCTCTGATCTAATCAGTGGTTAGTTAATTCAGACTGCATGTAGACACATGTTAAATGGGTTACCTTTATCATTCTAATCAGTAGTGAGGCAATCTTGCTCCTTCCTTGATGTAAAATTTTCCACACCACTTGGACAAAACATATGATTGCCTTATCAGGTAATTATGTGCACACCAAGTTAATTACAATTAAATTGATTTTTTTTTCTGTATGGACCTGCTGTATAGCAAAGGTCAGATTCCCACGTTGCCCAAGAAGTGTCCCTGTCTTTCCCCTAAGCGTGTATCTTCACTATGACATGATGCAATTGCATGAACAAGCCCAAGATCCAGAAAGAATGTTGCTCATGCAGACACTTCCGCATACCCTGCCTATACAACATAATTTTGCTATTTTTGTACATTACCACAGTGGTGTAGAATACAGCCTCAGGGAAATTTCAACCATGCTGTCATAAGTCACCCTCTGAAGCTGGAAGAATCAGACACAGAGTCAGAATGCCAGAAATGTCAGGAATTTACAACTACTGGTGTCAGTGATGTCTCTAAGTGAAAGGAGCTGGCAGTTGAGGTGGAGGGGAGTCCTACTCCCCAGGATAGATAAGGAGAGGTTACGGTGCTCCCAGCAGTATTAAATAGAAGATGCTGACTAATTAAATACCTGGGACCTTGAAACAGTGGGCTATAAATCTCCAGCAGTTTGCTGAAGGCTTTGTTGCTCATGACCTAGTGACTTGCAGTAGCCTTCAGTGTTCTGTTCTTTGGACCTTGGACTGGCTATTATTTACAACTTTGCTTTACTCCTTGCTGGCTTTGTTTATTTGCACTACTGACTTGCTATGCAGCTTCTGGACTGGCTGACAACCACCTTCTTGCTTCTCCCCTCATCCTGCTGAATAAACTGGGATTTAACTACCCATCAGCTCTTCCATTCCAACCACCTGCTTTCTGGGAGATTTGCTGACTGGAGGATACGACAGATTGTAAGCAACCCATATGCTGGCAGCACAGAGGCACTGATCCAACAAAGCCAGACTCTGGCTGAGTAAATAATTCAGTTCACCACAGCTGCGGCCAATCTGCAGGCACATCTTCACCAACAGCAGCCACAAGAGCCCTGTATCTCTGCCAGAGAAATTTGGTGGCTACCTAGACCTCTTTGGTTCATTGTCAGCTATACATGCAGTTCCATCCTGAAGACTTCCCTACTTCTCCATTCAAAAACAGCCATGCTCACTGGTCCAGTTGCAAAATAGGCAACTCCTTTCTCTTTCAGTGAAGCCCCCTCCTGACCAACCTTGCTGATTTCTTGAAGGAAATGAGAAGGGTATGAGAATATTGTGTGCAGGCTAAAACTGCCAACTGATGCATCCATTGTCTCCACCAAGGGAAGGACTCCACCCTGTCCTAGGCCAGGTTTTGTTCTTTATAAATGACTTCAGTGAAGGGTCAGACGCTCATCAAATTTTCTGATGACACCAAACTGGAAAGGGTAACTTATATCTCAGAAGACAGACAAAGGATTTAAGATGGCTTTAAAAGACTACAGAATGGAACCAAAGCAAAACAGAATGAATTTGAACAGGACCAAGTTTAAAGTTCTATATTAAAACAGGAAAAATCAGATGAACAAATATAGGATGGGTGACACTGGGTTAGCAGTAGTATGTGTGAATCTTGAGGACCCTCCTGGACGTTAGTAGTAATTGAGCTTGATGGACTTCAGATGTTAATGTCTTCAAGAGGTAGACTTCAGTTGGTAAAGCTGGTCCAGTCCGCCTTCCCCTAGAGGAATATAGACAATTCCTAAGAATGAAGGTCTCAGATGCTCTTGCTAGACATGGGGACTTGTTTGCACCCTCTTGCCTGCAATTCTCCCTGTGCCATTTTGATAAGAGCAGCTGTCACCTGCTGAAATTGATCCAAAGAAAATTGCAAAAACAGGCTGTTAATAGCACCTTCATAGATTCTGACACAAAGTGGTTGTGTTTGTTCACAAAGTAATTAGCAAATCAGTCTTAATGAGCTGAATCGTTTCTAACTCCAAATGGAGACATTTAGGGGTAATCAAACCTTTTAGCATCAGGAGAATTCAGGTGGACGTGTCATTATAGATGCCATGGTAGATGATGAGGATTTTTTCCTTCTGTTGGAGCAAACAGTCACTCGGTTTTTATATGCATACACTGCATGAAAACAATGTTGAATATAATCTACTAGTAGAATCTATTACACAGACAGACTTGGAAGAGGCCAAAAAAGCTAATTAACATTGTATATAGATAAAAGTTTTAAATATACTTTCTGTTTAGATCTAGTAAACACTGAATACAGTTTCTCAAATGGCTTTAGCTGTAACATGGATTCCCAAACAACAAAGGTATTCATTGGAAGGAGCCTGCCTCTGGTAAAAGAAATCTGCCTATTGTTGATTCAAACCACATTTCTGTGGAGAAAAAATATACTGTGCCTTTGTATCTATGGTTGTAGTAAAAATGAACATTTGGTTTGCTTCTGTAGCACACCAAAATACTACATTAAAGCTAAGATATGGATTTTGAAAACATCTTACAAGAGCAACTGCCAGTCAATGTACACAAGGAGTATACTTGTACATTTCTATATATGTCTGGACTACCACTTCCATCAAATTGTGGCTATTGCCTATGTTGACTGATGGTGACTGGAGTTGGAGGAATCATCCAGACAACTATGGAAGTCCACAGATTCTCCATTCAGGCCTACAATCACTGGCATGGTTCTCCAGAGTGTTAGGTCTTTTTCAGCCCTATCAGGAGATGCCAACTACTGGAATAGGAGCTTTTCACACCGGGCATAAGAATGTGTGTAGATACTTCCAGATTTGGCCCATACATACATCAGAAAATATGGTGCATCAAAAAATGGCCTGGCTTGCTGAAACCAATTCAGAGCCAGTCCTCTTTCCCGTAAATTCCAAACACAAATCAACATCTGGAAATTCAAAATTTCATCCCTCCCATTGAGGACCATGGTGAATTCATAACTTGCTCTAGCTTCTGTTTTCCTGTCACAGTGAAGTGAAATGTTCAGGTTTACCAGCCTCTTAGGAATTGAATATACTTACTTAATTCTAGACAAATGGTTGCAGAAATTTGTATGCTACATATCTTTTAAAAGTTTTCTTTAAAAGGGAACCAGCAATAGCTGACTGATTTTATTCATTCATTTATTTATTTTAGACAGAACTGAAAGGAATTTCCACACTGAATAATCTCTTTAGAGGGCATTACGTATGCCAAACTATAAACAAATAGATGCATGAGTGTTATGTGAGAAAGAGAATTCATTTGGAAGGTATCTACAACAAAAGGATGTGCTTAATCCTATGTTCCTTGTCAATGACTGTGATGAAAATGACAGCCAGCATAGACTAACAAATGTGCAAAATTTCAGAAGGGAAGAGTGATTTGTGTCCCCATGTTTTGAAGCAATTTGTATGAAATCAGCACACATCACTGAAGTGTCTACAAGCCAGGAAACTGGTATATGCAGAAGCTAGGAGTTATGGTAGGGTGATATGAAAACCAGTTTAAAGATTTTTCAGTAGAAAATGGTAACTCCCTGCCCCCTAGCACAGTGATTGGATACTTTCTTGTAAAAGATGCCCAAGGATTAGGAGAACCTGTCACTCACTCAGACACACTCACTCCCTTCCTCTCTTCCAAACTGGGTGTTTTTCACTGAACGTTTACTATTTTTCAAAAAGGATGCATTTCTGATGTCTTGGCTGAGACCACGCTGGGTTCTGTTAACATTGATGGGAAGTCCACGTCTGCTCAGCAAGTACCCAAGCCATTCCAAAGGGGCTTCATTATGCTTTGGATTTCAGAATTTGATAAAACTGTATATGCATCCCTGTATATTATGTGTTCTATCAATGAGCTGTAATTCTTTCAATGGTTTTCACAGAAGCCAGAAAGGTGTAAGCTGGAAAAAGCAATGAGGGAAAACACTGTAATATACATATATGGCGCATGGTTAGGGAGCTGTGAGACTGAAATAATTCATCATTATCATGTAACATTCATTTTAGTACTTTCCGTTTTTAGAAATGCAGAAGTTGTGTAGTTGCCAGTGAATTGACACAGCTGCACTTACGCTTCAGGCTGAACATTTCCTGTACTATGGTGTAAGATTTGGGTGGACTACATTAGATAACAACTGAGATTATACCAAATTGTAAGACAAATGCTTGCCTGCAAATTCATAAAATAAGATTTTTGGTAATGGCTTCCTTCAATGCTGCCTGCTCAAAGAGCAGGGACCTACCAACACTAACAAAAAGGAATATGCACTCCCTGCCTTCATCCATAACTATCTGTGAAGATTAAAAATGCAAACTGCTGAACACTTTATCCCACATTCTGAGTCTCTAACTGTGTGAAAAGTGTCATGGTTTCCAATGAGAAGATGTAGGAAATTCATTTGCCAGCAGGTATTTTAACCCCCAAAACAATTAGAACTGTGAATTCTGTTGAATAAACAGAATGAAAATATAGAACAGATGAAAATGTGGAGGCATGGTAAGTTGCAACAGGGGAGATGCACGTTTACAAAAAAGTGGACAAAAGATGCCTTCTGAAGAATGAAAGAATATAATAAGAAGGGGAACATCAGCCTTAAAGAAAATGCACACTGGTGTTGTTGAACCATCAATCAGTATGTGGAGAAGTCAGCTTTGCTCTTGAAAGAGCTTTCTTCTGGAATGAGATGTTTATTGATTTTATGGCACCAAGCCTTTATTCTTTGAGCTGATGGAGACTGAAGTTTACCCCAGTTCACTCAAAGCAAAAAGGCCAGAGCCAAATACAACAAACCTCAGAGGAATTATTCTATTTCTTGAAAGGTAGTAAAGGAACAGGCAATTGTACTTTTATGGCTGATTACACCAGTCTACAGAAACAAAAATTTAGGATGAATCAATAATAGATTCATTTACATAAAATCTTTTTGTACATAAAATTTGTACATAAAATCTGCCTGATGCCCAAAATGTACAAAGTATATATCAATTACTTTGGAAGAAACATCTGTATCAGCTGAAATACAGAGGAATTTAATATCCCCCAGCGAAACACATCTCCATCAAATTTGTATGATCTGACTGGCTTAAATCCCAACTCCATCCTGAAATATTTTGCAAGCATTGCACGTAGTTCATCAGAAGTATGTATAAATATATAATTATTATTGCAGTCATTTTTCTGAAAATGTTTAACATGTAAGGTAGCTTTATAGTTTCTTCTCAGTTACATTATTCATCCTTGCATGTTTCATGTGATTGTCCCCATTTTATATTGCAGAATTGGGGTTGAAAGAATATAGCTCTTTCTTGCAACTCATTTGTATCAATTGATCATGCTGCTGCTACAGTTCCAACATGATGAAGGAGGATAGAGGATACCTTCCTTCTACATCCCTGGGTGTCACCTGGAAAGCAGCTCCACAGCACACTTTGCGGGAAGGGGTTGCGCATGAGGCTGTGGAGAGAGAACTGGCCCCCTCCCAATTACACTTACAGAAACAGGTAGACCAACAGTTATTGCCCATTGGATTCTGATCTTTGCCCTTTTCATGCATTTTCCTATATACTGACAGGATAAATATGCATAGGGGGCAGAAACACACACTCAAGCTGTACCCCCTCAGATACTTGCATGTTTCATGCAAAGGACTGGAAAAGATTTTAAAATGCACTCAATTTATTACATGTAGAGGCCTCAGTGCAAATGAGAAAACAGAAGACACAAAAGCTTGGGCTTTTCCCATTTCTTTGCTCTCATTTTCAACATATCTGTATGCTCCCCCTTTGGTTTTATCTTTTTTTTTTTTCACTGTAAAGAAGAAAATTTAAAAACAAAACAACACTGAGCAATAAAAAATTTAAGATATGGATGGACCAGATCAGGCAGAATTATTTCTTCCCTCATCACTGTTACTGCCTGGAATATATAGTTTACTTAACATACAATCCCAGACTAGGAAATCAAAGCTTTCAGATAAAAGTGGAGCAGATCTGAAACCTCCTTTTGAATCTTGGATTACTCAACTTTTTCTTTTATGAATACAGACACACACACACACATACACACACACACACACACACATATGCTGCTTGATTTAATTTCTAAAGTAAGGAGACGTCTTTCTCAAATGCTCTAAACCTGTTCAGGTATATAAATGCAAAACATAATAGAGGAGCACAGCTTTTTTTCTGTGTATTTTATGAAATAAAAAACATGTCCCATATCTAAAATAATTCACTTCTTTTCCTGTTTATTTTTCCTAAAAAGCACTGTGAAAGGAAGCTGTCCTAGCAAAATGTGATTGTTTGTCTTGTCCTGTATTCTCCACTAAAATAGCTTCTGGCTGCACCCATCCAAAGAAGCCATGACAAAAAGCAACTGTCAGTAATCATTACTAATGTGGAACTACATATAGCATTGTTTTATGTGCATGTGCATCTGGTATGTGTCTGAATGAGGATCATCAATTGGAGGGGCTGGACCTATGCCAGCAACCTGCTTTTTAAAAAAAAGAACTTTTTTTTAAAAGTAAAGAATCCTCCTGATTAAAATGGAGCAACAAAGCCACTGCAGCTATCTTCTTTCTGCAATCAAGAGCCAAAAAAGTGTGTTCATTCCACAAGAATGGGATTAATAAATTAAAAAATTGGGGGTTGATATCTTCAAAGGAGAATAATTAAGGATCCCAGTGCATATATTTTGTGAATAGACTGAGTTGCATTCTATTTGTAAGATGGAATTGGATTCTAACAAAGAGAAACTACAGTATAAAAAAATATAGATGCTATCTATTTGATGTTGATGAAACTGTCTGGCTGGCGGCTTTTGGCTAGACATAAAAGAAGCAAGTTGTTACTTCTGAAATTGCCAGGTTGAATGAAAGATGGATACTTCCCAGGAACAATCATGGGACCTTTTACAATGGATGATGGAGGAGCTATGTGTGGAACTCCTAAACTCGAAGAGGAATATGATAGAGGCCATGAGGAATGAGAGCCGCAATATCATGAAATTGTGGGTAGATGTTAAACATGAGGGAGACACAGAAGTTAGCAATATGGAAGTGAAAGCGGTTCAAAATCATATGGAGAGACAAATTCAAGTTGAGCTAATGGAGAGAGGTACTGAGTTGGGGGACATGTATAATCAAAAAACTTTGGTTTGTGAAAGTGGAATTACAAGCCAAGCAGGGAGAAGGGGGAAGTTAATCTTTCTCAGGACATCTAATAATTTTTTTATAACACCTCACATGGATTACTGGGTCAAGTTCTTGGCACTACAGTTCAAAAAGGATATCGACAAGCTGGAATGTGTCCTGAGAAAGTTGGCCAAGATGGTAAAGTTTCTGGAAACAAAGCCCAAATGGCTTAAAGGGCTGGGTGTGGTGCTTGGAGAAGAGATTGGGAGGTGGTAAGATAGCTATCTTTAAATACCTGAAAACACATCATGTAGAAGACAGAGTGAGATTCAAATAACAATCAAAGAGATTCTACATATACATTAGGAAGAACTTTATGACATTAAGAGCTGCTTAGCAGTGGATTAGACAGGCTCAGAAGGTGATAGAATCTCCTTCTTTGGAGGTTTTTAAGCACAGGTCGGATAGGTATCTGTTGGGAGTGCTTTAACTGTGCAATCATGGGTGGCATGGAGTTAAACTCAATGACCCTTGCTGTCTCTTCCAATCCAATGAGTCATATATTATATTATTAATCTTCTGTTTTAACTCTTTTAAACAGTAAAAATTATGTTGAACATTTTTAAATGGAGGCATAGTCAAAAAACTTTTAAACTATCAGGCAATTAGCTGATGATAGGGGAGAGCTCGCAAGTCAAAAGAAAATTTCACAGTCTAGTTGCATACCGTCCTGAGGAATTTTAGTGAATTGCACAAAATTAGAGAAAACGTTAACCGACACAGGAAGTGGTATGATCCAAAGTGGGATGTTAGGCACTCATCTTCATTATTCAAATTCTCCAGAGGGCTGGCATGAATACAAGGGATGAGCTGCTGGTATTTTGACACACTTTCCTGCATATTCAGAGCACACGTCATCATTTTGCAGATTGTGAGTATTTAATATTCTCAGTGTCCAGATGAAGAATTTAAGCATGAGAGCCAGAGTACATACCAAGCTGTTACCACATCAATTCAGTCACAGACCTAGGGACAAAATCTGAAGTTTCCCATTTGCCATTCCTCCTTTCCAAGCATAAAACCACAATGTATGTATATTTCAAGATGTCCTCAATTTTTTCCCTTTAAACCTCTTTTTTCTTTTAAGATCAGTGAGGCTCAGCCACTGTCTTTCTAGTCTAGCCTTGTTTTCCCAAAGGCATCAAATGCTTCTGCTTCCAGGCTATGTTTCTAAGAGAAAATGCTTCATAGTCAAGGTCACAGAATATGTGGTGTCAAGCATCTGATTTTCTTTGCTGTGCTTGTTTATTATCAGTTCTATGTATGAGTCCTAGGGCCAAATTATTTGGACCTGCTTTAGATTATTCCACTGCCCGTTCACCTCCTGTTATATACATTTGATCTATGATGAATAAATACCTATCAAACTAAAAACTGACCCCAGAAGAAGACTTATGTTAGTTCAAACGCAGTACTAATCCTATCATCACTTTACCAAATATTTGAGACCACTCCCAGTGCAGTCATAAGCAAAAAAAGGGAGCCAGGTAAACCTTCCAGGAAAAAAAGAAGAAGAAGAAAGGAAATATGCAGAAAAGGAGAAGCTTAGTTGGCTCTTCCCAATCTCTGAAGATTTAAATTAATCCTGACAACCTTTGCTACAGCTATGGAGAATTCTTGAGAAGGTGAATCAAAGAGAAGGAGATTGGACTGTAAACACTGAGGTCAGATGGAAATTAAGTGCAGAAGGTACTGGCGGTGAAAATTACATTCTTAAGAGCAGCCACATTCTCTCCAACATTTTACAGATGAAAATAGGGAAACGTGCGACCAAGCAACATGAGTGTGCTCAAGCAGATGGTCAGGCAATAAGAGGGCAAATGTTACTGATGAGAAATAACACACAAAGCTACTCTTTTAAGGAAAATTGGAATGTATCTAGAGCAGAGCTTTCCAAACTGTGTGTCATGACACAGTAGTGTGTTGCCTGCAGTGTGTAGGTGTGTCAAGTGAACGTAACGGGTGGAGGGGCTGCCTTTCTTGCTGCTGCCGCCGCTGCCACCGCCGCCACCACTGCACTGGGCCGAGGAAGACCCTGGCGAGGGCAGCAGTGGGCCAGGCCTGGGAGGGGCTGCCTTGCCTGCTGCCGCCGCCACCACCCCAGGCCAAAGAAGACCCTCGTGAAGGCAGTGGTGGCCGTGGGCCAGGCTTGGGTGGAGGGGCTGCCTCCACTTATTGAATTACTTATTACTGTGTTGTGAAATGATGCATGTCTAAATGTGTCACCAACATGAAAAGTTTGGAAAACTCTGATATAGAGTTTAGAAAAGCCTGAAAAGAAGGGGAGAGAACCAAATACTATACTGTGTGTGTGCATGCACATACCCTTTCAGACAGCATGATTAACAATAAATATATCAAATATGATTATTTTAAAATCAAAATGCCTTGTATTAGACCATTCTCAAAATTCCAGCTTTCTTTCAAATCCATGGTCACTACTTGAGATCTGTTTTAATACACACACACCTTCTTCTAGGTTTCCCGTAATACTCATGTAGTTCCCTTGAAACAATTATAGGTTCTTACAGAATTGTTTTTAGGATAAAATTAGAATGGGGGAATGAAATAACGTAGAATGCATTAACTCCTCAAGATAAATATAATGAAATTAAGAAATAGCCAGAAAAAAACATGATTGTTGTGAAGAAATACATACATTCCAATGGCCTTTTAGAATTTCTCATTTAGCTATAGTCCTTCACATATTTCCTAGAAGGAAACCCCACTAAATTTATTGGGACTTATTTTTGAATACATATGTGTGGGATTATACTGTTAATGTGGGTGGAATATTGCTCTGCAGGATACTTAGACAAAGTAAATAAACCCCTCCCAGTACTAGCTCCACCTCTACAAATTACAGTGTCTTTTCTATAGCTCTATACAGTTCTTCTACACCAATAGGGATTAGTATATCAAAAGAAAGTAAGAGAGAGAGAAGAAATCCAGTAAAATTAAGTCTTAAAATACAAGGTTTATGCAAATCTCAAAAACATACAAATTACAGAGAAAACCAATGGGGGCAGCAAAACGTTTTCAGATCAGGAATATTTCTTTGCAATAGTGATCCAATTTTAGAAGATGTGGAGAGAGTGGAGGGAATCTAAAATCCACTAAAATGGGGGATCGATGTATATATAAGAGAGAGAGATTGAATGAGAGCCTAGTGCAAAGTTTTGGAGTTTTGTTATTGAAACGAGATCATAGGCAGGGATGTCTATTTCCTGTATGGTGTGTATGTTCTTTTTCTGGTTACCAGAAAAGCTGTTAGGGTCACACAACAGAAACAGTGCAGACCTCCAGAAGGCTGGAGCACCTCCTTCTTTACTTCATTACTTTTGCTGTAACTGTACTGGGGAGGGCAAAACACAACAACCTCTTCTTTCCTCTCTTCTTTACTGGAACAAGAGTCCAAGCTTCCTGCTTCTGAGTTAATTGAGTGCAAAGTACTTTGAAGTCAGTTTCTACACATAGCTGATGGGAAGAAGGAAAGGAAAACTAGTAACCTTTAAGACCAGCTGATAATGCAGGAATGCAGAGTGCTAACCATGGCAGTCCCAGTTGATCCATGACTGTTGGAGGCTATGTGGTCATTCACCATAGGATTGCCAACAACACATAATTTTCAGAGCTTGGAACATTACATTGCAAAAAAAGACTGCACTGCATTCCTCATTATTCTACCCACTGAGTAGGACCATTCTTGGTCCCAGATGCATGAGAGTAACACATTACATTACACATTGCTCACATCACTACTGCCGTGTTACCTTGTCCTCTGCCCAGCTTAGGAGTCCCCCCAAAGGTCCTCCACCAGAGCCTGATGGAGGTGAAACCAGCTAGCCCCACATGCATCCCAATCTGACTGCTTGCTTGTTTTCTTTCTCTGTAGAAAATCAAGCCACTTTTCCGATATGGCTTCATTGTAAGTCTAACTATGCTATCTGAGAAGAATATCAGAAGCACTAATAATGCTATTTCCATAAAGTACCTAGAACTTTAGAGCTACAGTTATATAGTTCCTTTGCACCAAAGTTTTATGAATTCTAGCAGGAAATAATGTTAAGTAGTGTTTTGGGAACTTCCCAGAGAGCACTATTAGACCAACAAAAAAGCTACATAGGATCACTCAATTCCCTGTTACTTCAGCCTGTTCTAACAAGCTCCAACATTAATGCACATGCAAGATTTCTAAACATTTGGCACTGTTTCTACAAGGCTGTTCTCTGCCTACTCACAAAAATCTAGATGATGTTTGCTACAGATATGGTAATCCAATTTGCACATCCCTTAGGGGTACTTTAAGAAGTTTACCTCCTGCTGATAAACATCTAGCACAAAGCAGCAATGAACATTCAAGCACCTGCCACCTTCCATGAAGGTAAGGCACTGCTCTGAATTTCTTTATTATTTCAGGTGCTGGAAGCAGGAAATTCAGGGTGGAACACAAAAACTAAGTTGATTTCATGGTGTGTTTTTTAGAGTTTTTTCACTGCTGGGTTATTGTTTACACTTTTGAAGGAAGCTGTTTTCTGCTTAGTATATTGGCTTGTAGGAGCTTCGATGATCAAACACTTGCCAGTGTGTCAGTTCAGACATAAGTAAATCACAGTTTAGCTTTATGAAAACAAGCCTAGGTAAGTATCTCTCTGGTTTGTTACTCTAAGAGATGGGGAACATTGGGGTCCATCCACAATGCCAGCGTCTCCTTAGACTTTGGGGGAATTTCAGCCCAAAGGAGTCCTGCCAGAGGAGGGTAAGAGAAGGATCTTTTCTCCTATGTATACCAGTTGTCCAAGCGTGGTCTGGGCTGGCAGCCAGGAAAAGCTGATAACAAACACAGGTCAGAAACTCAGCAGTAACTTAAGTGGTCAGTTTACTGAAGAAACAGCTTTGCAAATGCAAAGCAGTAAGGGTCCCAACAATGTCCATAAATCAGAGGCAGGCAAAAACAAACACAAGTCAAAGACAGAAACACAGGCAAGGCCAGCAAACAGAAGCATGCATGGGAGAAATGGTCAGTGGATTGCTGACAAAGGCAAGAAGGGAAAGGCTCAGTTCTTATAGGCTCCAGGGTCAGCGCAGCTGGTGTCTGATTAATTGGTGCTTGGTATAAATTCACTGGGAGCGGCGCAGAAGACCCTTATGGTGTCTACGCTGGGTGAAGGCAGGTACTCTGTGTCAGATCATTCTCTGTGTCAGAGTAAGCAGGACTCCCTGCTGGGACTGACACTTCTGTCCCTGGGGCTGGTGGTGGTACTGTCTGCTCTGCAGGGTCTGCTGCAGCAGTCTCTATGTCAGGGCTCAAAGCAGTTTCTGCTGCCTCAGACTCTGAGTCTGAGTCTAGGTCCTGGAAGCCCATGACACCCGTAGTAACTGTAGAGAGGACTCCAGTTAAAGTTAAATGAAGTATTTTATTTGAATTGATAAACACACAAGAAATCAGACACTCTTAAGAACCATACAAGGCTAATGGAAACGAAGCAAGAAAGGTTGGATAGAAAGAGAAATTGGGTGGAAAGGGTGATAGTTAGCAGTCCTGAAGAAGGGATCACAGCAGAGTGTCTGAGGGTAGCATGGAGGAATGGCAGTCTAGGATTCTATGTACTATAATTGGCTAGGAGTCAAAGCTAGGTTTCTTATAATCTGTTTCACACCCTGAAGGGGTGCGTTGTCAAAGCCGTGATGGCTTTCCCACGGGACTGATCAAAGGCTCTGGAATGGACTGAATGCTTAACTCCAGAGTGACAAAACATTGATGGAATTCCTGACAATCTCTTACTATTTGGTCAAGTAGGGTATATAGGGAAGAGCTCCCGTAGAGTAAGATCAAGAGATGGTCTCTGATTGCTCACTAATCTGGGCAATTTGTCATTCATTGTATTCAAAAAGTGCCAAGAGCCTGAAGCAGTGAAAGGGTTAGCACAAACCCATCAGTGTCAGGTTTAAGTTGTGTTGGGGTATGAGCAATAGTATCATTCTGTGTTTTCTCCAACCAAATTTTAAAAAAATTGTTCAACAAGTAAACATCAGTAGTAAAGTCTGCCGAATAACATACTGTAAGGCATGGAGGTGTTATAAAGAATTTCACTTTAGTTTATTTTTTAATATGCAAAAATGAATTTCTACCACTGGCAAATATCTTCATATTTATGGGAGGAAGAACTTGAGATTTTTTAATAAATAAATAAATAAATAAATTATTATTATTATTATTATTATTATTATTATTATTATTATTATTATTATTAAATTAATGGTGGAGAAATCCAGACTGACAAATGTATGATTCAAGATTCTGGACTCTCAAAGTATAGACTGAATCTTTGTTTATCCAACGATATTTGTCATGGTGAGTGACAAATGAGTTATGATTGACTCTGGTTTTTTTCCTGACAGGCTCCTCATCTCTAACAGCTACATGATCGACAGGTATGATATAGTTCTCCCCAAGCAAACAGTGTGGCTCAATCCTATATCCTCTCAGCCTATCATAAATACCCCTATGCACATTTGTGCTATTCTGAGCCATAAAACCTCCCCACGACTTACTAATAAGCCCATGAAGCCACTCTGCACATCCATCTATGCTTTGCAGTGAGCAGGCAGGCTCAAAGAAACGTCTTGCTCCATATCAATAGCCAGACATGAAATGATCACAACATCATTGAGACCCTGGAAGACCCTGGCAGATCTCATTGCTGATGACATCATTTTGCTATGGGGATATAGCTAGAAGCTTCTCTAAGCCTTCTTGCTCACTGCAAATCATGGAAGAGAAGTCCAGGGAGGGTTCAAGGGCTTTCCTATAAATGGGAGGGACTTTGGCACTGCAGAGAGAGGGAGAGAATACCAACCCATACAGTGCCCCAAAAAGGATATCCATACACATGAAAAAACTTACATTTCCCTAATAGAATTCGAGCCAATAGTAGTCTCTTGAACTTGAGCAGCACAAACATTGGAGAATTTCATTTATGTGATCTGCCTCTCTTCTACTCAAGGTGGCTACTTACTATCTTTTCAACTGCAGATGCCAGTTACTGAACCAAGCATTTGTGCATTTCTGGAAAGTTCTCAATATGCAGCCAAACAGAAAAATCCAGCAGTGCTTCACCACATTTCCTCTGTCCCTGATGTTCATCGTGTGAGTTTTATTGCTTGTGCAGTCACCCTTATGGAGCCAGAATGATAACCTAAGAATTGTAGTAGGAAAAAAAAGACTTTTTTTTTTAAATACACCCTAAGAAGGAAGTGGGGTGCTGAATTTTCTAGTGAGGACAGAGTATGTACAGTGGCCTTGAAATGCTGACTGATGAGGTATGAGGGACAGAAAACTGAGGAAAAGGCGTGGAACTGAATGGAACATCCTGCAATTCTGTTTCTAAAGAATAAGTAAACTTAAATTTAAAGCTTAAAACTTTCAAACTGCTGGCCAGACCATCTCCAGTCAGCTCACTGTTATCTCACATGTTTTAGTTGTGGTATAGATTTTGCTCAACAGGAGAGTAGCTGGATCCTCCACTATTTTAGAAAGTGTTGAGTAACCCATCAATTTCTGTCCTCCATTGTCCCCACAGAGACTATTCAAAATAAGTAATAGGAGGTAGATTTGCATCCTTCAGGAAGCTTTCATGATCTAGCTCCTCTGATTTTTTGTATTTGTTTACTTTTTTTAAGTAAAAACATGAGATAAACTGAGAACACATATGTTGCAAATAAGCAGAAGGGCACAAAAATGTTATCATCACAGAGACATTTCCCCCCCAGTATTTCTTGTTACTGGTATTGAAGTCAGTACATTGTATGCACTTACTGCTCAGTTCTATTAATATGGTATGTTGGAATTGTACATTATGCTTTTTATTGAATTCTGTTTATATTTTAAAATCTAGTTCATGCATTTTTTTTAACTGAAGTGCACTAAAACACTGAATAGCTATTCACTGATGTACTTCCCAATTTCTGTGACCACATCACTAGTTTTATTACTTTCCATGCTTTTTTTTTATGAGTCTGCAGATGTTTATAAATAGAAAGCTTAGAAAGAAAGAGAGAGGGAGAGATTACAGCATTCAGACAATTATATTGCTTAAAAATTAGAGGCCAGGCATTTTTAAAAAAATATTTTTAAAATTATTGTGTTAAATATACAGTTTATGATTCTTCCTTTGTTTAATTTATATCCTGCCTTTCTCCATATAAGAACCAAAGCACCATACAATAATTTAATAATTACAAACATTCAGGGAGAAAAAACATATTTTGCAAAAGTTAAAAACAATTAAACAGCAATTCTGTTTTAAAAGCACAGTTAAACAGATTAGAATACATTTAAAATACATTTGAAAAAATAAAAGCACAGTAGGTCACTTTCAGACACCCTTCTGCCACATGATTTAAGAATCAAAGGCCTGCCTAAATAAATGCCTAAATAAAAAGACCTTTGCCTGCTGTTGGAAAGAGAACAGAGAAGGGCCAACCATAGCCTGGGAGCAGCCACTGAGAAGGCTGATATGAGAATACAGTAGTGGTTAGACTACAGATGTATAACTAGGAAGATCTAGCTTTACAACTCAGCCATGAAATTCATCAGATGACCTTGGATCAGCCAACAGCCGTAAGTCTAATCTTCTTCACAGCATATGGGAACAATATGGAGGATAGAATATATATCCTGTCTTTGGAGAAAAAGATGTTAAGTAAATAAATGATCTATCAATAAACGTTATCTATACTTTTTGGGGCCAGGGCAACTGTGATCAGTGTTGCTGTTGTTGTATGCCTTCAAGTAATTTCCTACTTACACCAGCACTAATGTGAACCTATCACAGGATTTTCTTGGAAAAATTTGTTCAGAGGGGATTAATCTTTGCCTTCATCTGAGGCTGAGAGAGGATGACTTGCCCAAGGTCACTCAATGGGTTTCCATGGCTGAGAGGGGATTTGAAGCCTGGTCTCCACAGTGCTAGGCTCAAGCTCAAACCACTACACCATGGCCATTTCTGCACCACGCTCTTATAGCACGATTATTCCACTTTCAAACTCCTATGGAATCCTGGGGTTTGCAGTTTGGGGAGGGGCTGGCTGGTCCCCCCTCAAACTGCAAACCCCAGGATTCCATAGGATGTTGAAAGTGGAATAATCGCACTATAAGAGCGTAGTGCGGAAGTGGGCCATCTTGAGTCTGTGGGTATGATAAACTATCTTGATTCCCAGGATGATTTTCAAAGAAAAAATATTCTGTTCTACTAGCCTGTTTCTCTACCCTGACTTTTGATGCAAAAATTATCCCAAATATTTTAGCTTATGCACGAATTCACTGCAAATACTTTAACCACACTGAAAAAATCATATTTCTTTAAGAATATTTATGGGGTTTTTTAAACTTTTTTTCCCCACGAAAGCAGTGTACAGCAAAATGTTTTTCCCGGCAACATTTTCTCCAAAGGTAATGACAAAGTAATATTGTTCTTCATTCTCAGGTGATGAAGACATTGACTCACACTCTTTGATGAGGCTTGTATGCTAGCCACTGAGCACTGATTCTCCCTTGGCAGAGGCCTCAAGACGGGAGGATACATGCATGAAACTGCTTAGGATTCAACTGTATTGTCACAGGCATTATCAACCGTATCCAGGATTCCTTTTGCATCATGGCTACAAGGTTCACTTTACTTTACTTCCTGATATTTTGGCTGTAGCTCACTGGCACCCAGAAATTACTGCTTTTCATCACCAGATTTTGCAATGATTTTCACCGTTTCATAAATTTCACAAATTTTGTCAAATCTGATTAGGTCCACAGTACCATATCATATCAGTGACAATGCCAATGTATTTTCAGACAATGTCTCAGTGTAGCTCTCTCCTGGGGAGCAGGAAAAGAGGATGATCACATCACAGGTTGATAGACGGAATTAAGGAAGCCACAGCCCTGGGTCTGCAAGACCTATCAAGACTATCAATAACAGGGTCTCTTGGAGGACTCCAGTGGCGGAGCTTGGAGTGTGTGGAGGGGGGCTGGGGGAGGCGGGGCTATGGCACAAGGGGTGTGGCCACTGTGCATGGGGGCATGACTGTGGTGCATGGGGGCATGGCCAGGGTGCATGGGTCATGGCCACAGCACGCAGGGGCATGGCTACAGGCTGGGATTCCCCAAAAACATTGCCCCTCGGGACAAATGGCCCTCCCTGCCCCCCTGTCCCTATGCGATTGAAGGACTCCCATTCATAGGGTCGCCCACGATTGGGAAAAAGCATCTTCTTGGTACTAGCCATCTGGCTTCTTATGCAGTAGAAAAAAGAGGTTTAGCATAAAGGCTGATATGTCTTTACAGACATTTCAGAAAAAACAAATGACACACCAAACTGTTTCTTATGTCCAGGGTTTTGCTAAAAGGAAAGGTTCTTTGTGATGCAGAGGTGGTAGCCTACCACAAGGACATCACCTTTGGACAGAGTCAGCCCATCCTTCATAGCTTTTCATTTGCTATAATACTAAAGACATATTCATTGATATAAATTGCCATGAAAAAAGAATCACAGCAAGGCCCCCTATAAAAAGCAAGTCCAAATCAATAGCAAAATGCATGAATAGGAAGAGGTGTCAGTGAGGATCATAGCTGCTTAAATGGCCATGGCTTTCTTGTTGTTTATTCTTCTGTGTTTAAATTCACTTCATTTCTGAGTCAAAGGTCAATCTGAAATTCCTTCTATTTATTTTCACAGCAAAGTGGAGTAATCTAAATGTTCTGATGTTTCAAAGTGATGAATCGGGTTAACAAACATTGCAAACAATGTTATCAGATGTGAACTCTAAAGGCACAGCAGTGTAAAGGTGTGAACATCTCTATGAGGATTAGAATGCAGTGCCTTCCATTTAATATAAGGACTTAGCACACACATAGAAGCTCCTCCAAAAAGGCCAGAGAGTAGTTGGGTGGTATGCAAACTCAGTGTGATTGCTCCTGTAATGGGAACCATTTGTGATATTTTGTCGCTCTGAGTGAGCTTTTTTTTAAAGACTACCAGTCACCAGGTACTGGTGCATGCCAGATGGCAAAGTATATCTCACGTATATGTTTCATATGTGTACACACACACACACACACACACACATATAGATAGATATCTATAATAAGATCCTGCATCTGAGTTGCATAGCATAAATCTCCACATGCAAAATTTTGGATTGATTGTGCTACACAACCCTTGTGTTGAATACAGTGGCAAAATTGGACTTACAACCTAAAGCACATTCTCATGAGAAATGATGCTTTTGCAATGTTGAACTGAATGTAGACATTCTGTATAATACAAAAAGTGCCAAGGCACCTCCATGGGAGAACTTATGCATGTGTGAGGCACCAGAAGAATTCTGTCTGTTAAGATAATAATATATGTAATAATAAGATATGTAGACAGACAGACAGATGATGAATCACAAAACCATCCAATGTATGATTTTGCCATACTCAGAAAATGAAAAATAACATCAATGGAAAGCAGACAGTGCAAGAAAGTGAGTAAATCTGCAGTCTATTGGACAAGTCACACATATGCATTGTAAGATCAAACAACTAAGGATGAAGAAACAATTCTAGGGGAAAATTACGCATTTTACAGATGAGAAACATACTGAGTTGCTGGTCCTAAGGCAATCACTAAATTGATAGCAGAAGTTTCAAAACACATGTAGAATTGATAGCTTAAGAAAGTGAGTCAAGTCACATAATGGGAACAGGTTGCACATATGTCTTATATAGTCTAGGAATTGTTGCCATAACACTTCCACTGTTTACCACCATCAGGAAAAACGGTGAATTTCATAGCACGAAGGAGTGATATTATCCACAAGGGTCAGTGAGGCTGATTTGCACTGGTGGCTTTCAATGTTCTCAACAGCCTCTTTCGTCAGACTCTTCAAAGTCCCCAGACCACTTTGCTGCAGTGCCAGCCATTTATTTCACAACATCCTTTTATTGCATACAAGGCATTTAATCAATCCCTTGCAGATAAGAATCTGCACATGGACCCAGTATAAAGTTCATTAAACCAGTAAGACATTTCTTTTTCTGCCTAAAATGGAACGTTAAAACACATTCTACTACTGTACATTAAACTCAAAGTCAGCCAATTTATTTTGATACCTGTGGCAGAAGATCCCATAAGAGTCCCTTTTCTTCTCTGGTGATGAAAATGTAACAATAATAAATTAATTAAATAAATTTGCTACTCTTTCACAACACCCAAAATTAACTGCTTGAGATGGCAACCTCATTTTGCCTATGATGGAGAAACAGCAACTTAGCAAGACCACAGAAAGCTACTCCAACAGAGCTGTTAGATTTAGGTGCCCTCACGTTTTCTGTTGGGTTTCTATTTGTCACATGCATTTTCTTGAAGTGGAGCCATCAGTGCAGGATTCTGGGGAAGACCCCACACAAGTACTGCAGGAGGGCCTGCTAATGCAACAGGACTGATTTTGTATGTTTTCAAGTAAGTGATGTAATATACATTGACCTATTGGTTAGTCCCCATTGATTTGAGGGCCGGCTACTCTATTAGTGCTGAAAATAGAATTAGGCCAGTATTATTAAAATAGAGAGGAAGCATAGCAGCATCAACATATACGCCATTTCGCATATGAAAACCAGGACATGTATGACCCAGTGATATAACACAGTGGTCCAGATGGCAACATTTATTAATGAGGAACAACAGACAAGCTCAGAGAAGCAGCAGTAGTTTGCTTTTGCTTGAGTCTACTGTGAAGGGCAAGAGTCTGTCACTTCCTGTGTGCTCTCTTCTGCTGAGTTAATTGCATTTTTTAACTTTGCGCTCAGTTTGAAATAAGCTGAAAGAGAAAGTGGGAGGAGGAGGAAAAAACTGGGACATTCTTAAAGAAGCTGGAAGGTGGAACAACAGAGGATTAATTGGGACAGTCCCTGCCAATTTTGGACAGTTAGAAGGCATGGATTAAAAGAAGAGCCTAATACTACCTAATTGCAACACTCTTTCCTTAACCTCACTTCATCAAGAGTGACAAAATACCACAAACTATAAACATGGTTGTCTGGATATTAAAGCAAAAGCCAGTTCCCACCCTCATACCAATCAAGGCATTTCTACAGGCAAAGCTTATATGTTTTGAATTAAATCAAGATCTATCAATGTTTGCATAGCACCCGCCTGTAAAAACCTCTCTATAACTGGAGCTTGGAATCAGGTTTTGGTCTCCCATATGAACTCCAGGGTGGCTGCTACATTGAGGACTTTGAGTTGTATAAATAGGAAGTGCCATGAAACAAGGAAATGCCAATCATTTGGAGGAGAGTCATAAATATGGGATATTTGTTCTGTGATAAATGTATGCACTTTAGGTTAAACAATTACCTAAATGTCAGACCAAAGTGGGTGAATTGTCTATCAGTCCTCTCAGACGTCCTCTTCCCTCTGGGCAGAAAGGCTCAGGAAAATTTTTGTGAGGCTCCCAGCTGAATGCATAGCATTCAGCAAACTTTCATGTTCTACAAATAATGTGTCAAAAATTGCTTAGACGCCAAGGGAAATTAGGAGACAGCAAAGGAAGGAGACCACAAATGTTAGGACTCAGTGACAGCCTAAAGCTGAAGCCAACTGTTGGTCTGCTCACATTTATAGCCCTCTCAGCCACATTGTCTTATACTTTATTCCAAGGAACTTTTCTTCCTTTATGTGGCTAAGACAGCCGTTAGGTTGCTGGCATCAAGTTCAAGTTAAGCATCTGAGAGCATCATCCTGTTATTACATGAGCAGAAAGGTAAGCTATGACTCAAGTGTTTGGACTGACTAGTATTAATCATCTCCATTACACATCATGAGTAACTGGCTCAGTGAAACAATGTGAAAAAAGCTGCTTTGACTCTGGATTCCCAAAGTGGAAACTTCTTTTTATGTGTAACCTGATGAGGTTACTAAAAACTGTGTTTGATGGGAAAGTAATTTTTTTCTCTGCAAAATGAAGATTTAATTGGACATGTGTATTTGATAATGGCAGCAAATACAGAAGATCATTAAACAAGTTGTAGCTTATCACAGTAGGTATGCAACTGTGCAAAGAACAGACAATTCAAAGCGTCTCCCCTCATGGTAAAAAAAGAATTTTATCACACATTTGCATCTAATCAGAATCTAGAGAAGTAGAGGAATGGTGAAATTATCTTGCCAACGTCGGTGGACATTATAGATAATCACATTATTGTGTGCTAGCTATGGTAAGATGCCACCCAGTGAACAATTGTCTTGTCCCATAGGAACAAAGCAAGCTACCCTATTATAGGTTAGACTGTTTTATTAATCTTCTAGTCCAGGGTGAGAATTGTTGGCTTGTTGGCCATATGCAGCCACTTTGGCGTATAGTTCAATTTTTGAAGGAGCTCTCTGAGATGCTGAACCTACATTGGGGACAGATATCAGCACTGTGGATAGCTCCTTTTGAAGTTAAGGCTAAAAGTGAAGTTGATTCACTGTCCCAATGACAGGGAAAGCACCAGCTACTACTCATCTGGGTATACCCTGCAGTAAAGCAGCTTTCCTCTCATGCTATAGAACTGATGCTCGAGTACTCCTGAACTTTAGTTCACACTTTGAAGCCATAAAAAATATGCAGGCAGTGGAGGAGAAAAAGGAAGGAGAGAGTGAAGAGTGAATGATAGGGCCACCTTCTAATTATAGCAGACATTATACAAGGAGCTCTTCAGTAACTATGCTTGGGGGTGCGGCAGTAACTTTTTCCTTCATACTTCTGTTCACTGTCCTCATGCTTCACTATTTAAAAAAAAAATCCTTAACTAGAACCATAACTCCCTAGCCCCTGCACCTATCCTTCTGAAACTTTCTAGTTTTCTAGTCTGGAAATAATTCCACCACACATGCCATTTTTATGAAAATTGCAAACACACACACAGGGAGAAGGAAGGGGAAGCAAACTAAGCTCCCCCCATTTCCAAGTGAACTGCTGCAAGTATCTTTCAGAAATATTGGACGTTTGTAATGTAACACCACCTCTGTGCTATCGGTCATTTTCACAGACACGGTAATTAAGAAACATTTGTTTGCAGAAAAAGATGTTTTCAATGCAAATCATATAATTTTTCTGTTATACTGGTAAACCATTAGGAACATTTTGTTTTAGTGCAAACATTCCTCTTTCCCTCACCTGTTCTCTGTTGCATCTCTGTCCTGGAAACAATAGCTATGCTCACTTGATGGCTATCTTTACTGGCTCCAAGACAGTAGAAGCACAGAAGGCAACAAACTGGTACATTACATTTTGGAAAGTACTAAGCTAATTTGAACCAACCTGGGAAGTGGGAATAAAAAGTCTTTGGTAATGCCAGGAGCTCACATGAAACACTTCTGTTTGAAAAAAAAATGACATGTGAATCTCCAAAATAAAAACAGTTTGTATAGGAACAGGACTTCAAGAAGTGTTTTCCATCTTGGTGCAACCTAAAGATGTTATTTGCAGTTCCAATTAAAAAACAAATGTAGAACAAAAACCAAAGATGAGTAGCCAAAACAACCAAACCCACCAAACAAACTTGCTCCTACTAATCTGCATTGTGACAGATATAATTTCTTCCTAAGGGTCTACTACACCTGCCTGTATGTACTATCTGTATGTAGCAAAGAAAACAAGAGTTGTTGCTATTTTCATATTTCCTGTGATAGTCAATGAGCCATTGGATTTACAAATCTTCATTCCCTTTGCAATCTGTCTCAAAGCAGACTACTTCTGAGCACCTCATTTCAAGGACATTGACAAGCTACAACATGTCCAGAAGAGGGCGACGAAAATGATGAAGGGTCTGGAAGCCATGCACTATGAGAAGAGGTGTAGGGAGCTGGGTATGTTTAGTCTGCAGAAAAAGTAGATTAAAAGCGGACATGATAGCCATGTTTAAATATTTGAAGAGATGTCATATTGAGCAGGCTTGTTTTCCACTGCTCCAGAGACTTGGACAAGGAGCAATGGATTCAAGCTGCAGGAAAGGCGATTCCACCTGAATCATAGAATCATAGAAATGTAGAGTTGGAAGAGACCACACGGGCCATCTAGTCCAACCCCCTACCATGCAAGAATACCCTCAAAGCACTCCCGACAGATGGCCATCCAGCCTCTGCTTAAAAACATCCAAGGAAGGAGACTCCACTACACTCTGAGGCAGCATATTCCACTGCCGGACAGCCCTGACTGTCAAAGTTGTTCGGCAGTGGAATATGCTGCCTCGGAGTGCGGTGGAGTCTCCTTCTTTGGAGGTTTTTAAGCAGAGACTGGATCGCCATCTGTTGGGAGTGCTTTGATGTGTGTTCCTGCAGGGCAAGGGGTTGGACTGGATGGCCCTAGGGTCTCTTCCAACTCTATGAGTCTATGATTCTATGCAGCACTTTCTGCACAGGAAATAGAATTGTCTGTGCAGAAAATAATATTTCCATGCAGTGGTGGCTTTGAACTATGTTTGGTAGCATAATTGGCAGTGATGAGACCCAAATGGATTCTGAAAGGGCCAGTGTCCCCCCTGCAAACTATGGAAGATGCAACCTCTGATCTAAATGGACTACTAGAAGCCAACCTGCACTTTTCAGATGGATTCTTCCCAGTCCTGTGTAATGATGTCAGGGACTGAACCTGGGATAGTCTGCATGGGAAGCTACATGCCTGGATGTTCTAAGGATTACTGAAATAAGGTGTTATTAGTTCTTTTTATTGTTCTTCCTCATCTCATTAGGTAAAGCAATACAGGTGAAAGTAAATGGCCCCAGATGCCTGAACCCTTTTCAGAAAGATACGACTGTGGTTTCACAGAATCACTTTTACTCTGAATATACAGTGAATCAGATCTGATTCATACAGGGTGGGGCATACATTTGTTAACCTGGTCAAAAAGTTACTGCAGAAAAGCATGATGTTATTATGCTATTAGTCATAGCTTTGCTGTTTGAACTTCTCGTGGGTAGCCCTCAAGACAATTTAATTACCTGGGATGTATCTTTTATCATTTGTTTCTGGAGATACCTCTTTGCTTTTGGCTGCTGGAGTGTCTCAGCAAACCATGTAAGTCTGCTGCTGCCTGTGCTCCCATGCAATCTTGCCTCACGGCGCAAGCAACATCCAAGGGCCATTTGCTAGGGATATTAATAGAATTCTGAAAACTCCTAGTGGAAGAGCAGCCAAAATTCATTTTTGGCATCTGAACAAGCCTCACTTATTTTTCTTGAATAATCTGACCATGGCTTTTCTGTGACTTTGTTTTTCTACTCATGTATTCCCCAAAGAAGGAAGAGGAGGATTCCAGAGCTCTGAATAAAGATACACCATTGAGGAGGGGGTATTTAACTGTTCTTTTGTTGTCTTTTCCATTACCCTGTATGGGATGTTTAGCTGTCTACCTTATGTCACACACTAATTTACACAGACTCTTTGGCCTTTTTTTGTGGGGGGTGGGGGAGGCAGACCCTTCAGTAGGAATTTTACCCAACCCTATATTTTTCAACCAGAATAAGTCTAACGTTTACCATCAATTGATGAGTACCTGTTGCTATGTCCCCTCATTCTGTGTGTGTGTGTGTGTGTGTGTGTGTGTGTGTGTGTATAATTTTAATTATTTGATTTGTCTGTTTGTGAAATGTCCTGCTCTTGAAGGCCTGATTAGTGTTAACCTTCGTTTAAGTGTAGCACAAAAATAAAATGTGCCACTTTATTTTTTAAAGCCTAATTAATTCTTACAAAATGTACACAAATGTAGTTTTCAACTGTTTTAACCATTCAAGCTAGTTTCCCTTTTTTAAAAAATGTATTTTTAGACTGCTTAAATAGTTTTTATTGTTTTACCTTTAAAGATTTCTAAAACTATCCAAACTGATTTCATTTGTACACTGCCTTAAGATCTCATGAGGCAGGGCAGCATATAAATATTTCAGTAAGGGGTTGGCTTATAATTAGAGCAAATGAAATTAAAATATAAAAGATAGAAAACATAACAATGTAAAACACAATTTTAAAACTTACTAATAAAAATAAACATAAAACACACCTAGTTAAAAGCTTTTTCCACAGCAAATCTGGTCATCTGCCAAAGTCACACCTGAATATGTAGATCTTTGCCTGTTGAATGAAAATGTGAATGGAGGAACCCTAATTTTCCTAGGTATGGAGTTCCACAGCCTGAGAATGGTCACTAAAAAATCCTTTGGCCCAAGTTTTGTTCTTACTACACAATTCTAGTACTATAATTCCACTTTAACTGCCATGACTACATCCTTTGGAATTGTGAGATTTATAATTTTGTGAGACACCAGAGCTCTCTGTCTGAGAATTTTAAATAGCAGTATTGAACAGAATATTGCCATGATGGTTAAAATGAAATCACAGCACTCTAATTGTATACTGTGAAAAGGCCCTGGTCGATGTTGTATATATAGTACACGAGGTGATATAGGATAATATAAAAGGAATTCTGAACCATTCCAAGTAGGCTTGCATATACAAATGGAAGATCAATGATTTCCAGTGTACTGGGTGTGGGGGAGACACAATTTGGTTTTTAGTTCCAAGGGTCATCTTGAAAAGACATAATTATGTTGAAGTCTGGCTTTAAATTATTAATTATTGCTCATTTTGAAAAATATCTCACCTGAAAATGGAGGATACCAAGTTGTTGGAGGACAGTGGTGAATATTCTGAACCATTCCATCAATCTTATGCATTTCAGAAAACAATCCTAGCATGTCTTGGGATATATGATAAGCCCAAGTATTCCAGCCAGTTGGCTTTGAACTTTCTACCAAACCAGAAAAAAGAAAAAAATGGATATGATTTAAGGGCTCTGAAACACCATTTGTCAGACAGGAAAAAGGAGAGCCAGTTTTCTGGCTATGGTTTTTGGTGGGTGGGAGCAGTTTCCCATTTATTTATGGATTTATTTTTACCTTGTTTTTCAGCTGCATAAGACTCCCAGAGAGGCTTACAAATATCAGTAACAAGAGTTATCTTTCCTGAATCCTGCAGAACACTCAGAAACAGGGAAAAAAATTGAATGGAAGAGGAGCAAATCAAATTCAGCTTTCTGGCAGGATGAAACAAACACGTTACCTGCTCTGGTCCTTCACAATCTAATGGAAGAGAATGAGTATGGTATCTACTTTGCCGTAATATTCTTACAGTGAGGCCTCCCAGTGGGGCCCTTGAATCCCCAGCTGAGGCTAAAAGCCAAAGTGTACTGCCCTTCAGTCCTTCAAACCCAGAGTAATAGACAACTGGAACTGCTTTGAGCATGATCGTTCACTTCATACACATGGGAACCAAGAGGGAACCAAGGAGAAGGTTGTGATGTATTTAAGTCTTTTACTCCAAGTCTCAAGTCAAGTCTCTACCTTCAAGTTTCAAGGTACCAAGTCTACCAAGTCAAGTCTCAAGTCCTTGCAAGGTACTTTTAAGTCAAGTTTCAAGTCAAGTCTCAAGTGTGGAAGTCAATTATAATAGAAAAAAAGAGGCGGGGTGTATGAGGAGAGGATCAATGGGCTTACAAGGATCTGCAGCTTTGGAAGTGAGGAATAGGATCTTTCTTACTCCAAGATGGAGACTGTTGTGCCAATGAGCATAAAGGAATCTGCAGCTTTGGAAGCGGGAAAAAGAATCCTTTTTACCCCCTATTACTGAAGCTTCAAAAGCTTTAGAAGGAAGGATGCTTCCTCCTCAAACCTGTTTCCTATCATATTTGCTATTCTCTGAGAAATGTGCCCTGCACTCTGGAGAAGAGGCTTGCCTTCCACTATTAGGAAAACTTTTAGAAGGCTCCTCCAATGTGTAACAGGGACAGGCTGCTAAGTAGACTTCAACCCTGCCTCAAGCCCATTGCCAAATGCACTTGCTGCTCCCATCCAAGAAAAGCATCCAGGCTTTGGGCTCAAGACAGATTGTCACATGACCAGCAGGCAAGAAGAGATGGAAGCTTTGTTCAAAGTCATAATGTTTCTGGATGAATAGGTTATGTTACTGAACCAAAGACAGCAAGTCAGTCACTAAAAATATACAAATCATGGTCGAGTCAAATCAGTATATCATTTATTGCTGAGTCATGTCACTGAAGTGATGTGAGTTCAACTTGAGTCAGAGTCTATCAACTCAGGTCTATATCACTGGGAGAAGGCAAAAGAAACCAAAGGAAGGCGCCATGGAAGATATGAAAGATGTTCCATATGGCCCCATGCAATATGTCCCCAAAGCTGGAATAGTTTCTCAGTTCACTGGTACTTTGCCTGTGTGACAATTGTACTCTGGGTTGTACAGGTTAGTTGTGGCCTAGCATCTTGTTAACACTTGAAATAGCTGTATGTCTTACATGCTTAGAGCACTTTTTTCTGCATTGTGCTCAATCTGGGTCTTATCCCTTCAGTCACAGGTTATACCATTTGCTGTTGCTGCATCCTACCTGCTTGCCCCATCTTTGGGCCTGTTTCTTCCAAGAGCCAGCATTTTGTTTTTAACTTCAAGTATTGAGTATTCTATTCATCAATATAGACTTTACATGTAAGAAAAAACTCTGATACAACTTTGAGCTTACAAAGCACCAAGATGGTAAAGTCCATCAGCTTCATTTGTTATATGGTATCTAAGCCATATGGCCTAAATACCTGAAGGCATCAAATCCTGTCTGATTTTAGAAGCTAAGCAGAGCACAGAATCATAGAATCATGGGTCAACTCTGATTAGTACTTGCAAGAAACACTGCCAATGAATAACAGGTGCTGTAAGTGATATTTCAGATGAAAGAACTGGCAAAATCACCCCTGAGCATTCCTTGCCTAAGAAAACCTTATGAAATTCATGGTGTTACCATAAGCCATTATGTACCATTCTGTAGTCAAAAAACGAACTTTCCCAGCCTTGGGTCCTGCTTGAAACATGAAATGTTGCAGAGTGGGTGCACAAATTCATCTTCCATTTGTAACTGTCCCATGTTTTCCATTTCTTCTTCCATCTTTTAGGGAAAAAAAACCCAGAATGAAGTTCTGTTCATGACAAAAAGACATAGTGATAGGTACATGGTGTTCTGTTTTGTTTTTTAAGCTGGTAGTGGCAAGTCTCTCCATCTAGAAGCAACCTTTAAACAATGAATATGGGGACTCTAGGGATCCTAAATCAGGACCTCATGCAGATGTTGTCAGACTGCAAATCCCAGCATACCCCACCTTGGGCTACACTGTTGGGAAATGCAGTTCAGCAACATCTAGATGGCCTCATGATTCTCACTCTAAATGAAGACATCGTCTCCAAAGCAGATTGCACCCCTCTCAGCTAGCACATAATGCTCATACTCTCCTTCCTTGCCATGCTAGGTTCCCTCTTGAGGCAGCAACAGAAATATGCCCACTCCACGTGAAACCACAGCACTTCATTTAAGCCTAGTGTAGGGTGGCTTTACATCCAAACAATCCTTTTCCTATTACGAAAAAGTAGGAATCATGCCAGTAACGCACACATACATTGCACTATGTCTAGGGAATTCCCCGTAAGAAGAGAAAAAAATACTAGCACTGTGACCACACTGCTATTTTCATGTTGTCCCACCCCTCAGCACTGAATTCATTGTCACCTGTGTGGGAAAGAGAGGCTCCTACCAGCTTGGTTTTGCATAAATCTGTTGCGAAGGAACGCTCCACTCAATTGAAAACATTTTCAGCTTTTTCTTTCATTTGATCTTTCGGCAACATACTTTTCATATTAATCTTGGCATGTCTCTCCCATCTGGTTTCAACTTTTGATTAGAAACTTAGAAGTTCAACTTTAGCACTTTAAGAGAAATGGGTATCCTAAAGCAGTTTAACCCCTTAGGCAGTTTCTTCAACAGAGTTCCTAAAATATTTTGACACAGATATGTGACCAAAGGCACTTCCCCCCAACCTCATCCTCTGCCTCCAGCCATTTCTGAAATACAGGAAACACCTCAGGGGTTGCTAGTGCAGAATGATTATCTTCTTTATTCAGGAGAGGAATGAAAAATAGTCAAGGGGACTGTGCATATCAGAACCAAGAATGAATGCACAGCTAGGGAAACTGAGATGTTTTTATTAAGCCCCAAGGCTGCCTGAGGTGAAGGCAGTAGTGATGGATGACTTTCATGGTCAAGGAGCAGTGAATCTATTCAAGGTTTTAGTCTGAACTTTAGAGAGCTATCTAGAATGCTGAACTATTTGAGGAATAGGAGTCAACACCTTGGATAACTCCCTTAATTCCTGGGCTAAAACCTGGATTCACTGCCCAAACGGTATCTTAGCCATCAGCAGCTACTGGGTGAAAGACAAAATGGTGACTCTCATCCATTTAATGTGAGGAAGCCATTAATGTCAGGAAGCAGCTGAATCTTACATCAAAACTAATTGACACCACAGCATCCTTTTCCAGCTTTGTGGGCTCAGGACAAGTCACACAGTTCTGTCCTCCCAAGTCTTTTATGCTTAAGCCTCCAGGGTCTGTCACCTGGACCAGATGTCTCAGGCCATTTCTGCACTTGCCTGTTATAGCAGTATGATTCCATTTTCAACATCCTATGGAATCTTGGGGTTTGCAGTTTCAGGAGAGGTCAAGTGGCCCCTCCCGAAACTGCAAACGCCAGGATTCCATAGGATGTTGAAAGTGGAATTATACCGCTATAACAGGCTAGTGCGGAAATGGCCTCAGTCTCACTCTTGGTAGGACCCATCTTGTTTCACCCAGTATTTACAAGTATATTACATCTTAAACTTGTCTCTAAATCACAGAATGTAAACAGAGAATCAGATTCATGAGCTACATGTGAAATTAAAGAAATGGGGGGATTTAAAAGTATTCTATAAAAATACATTTTAATGAAAATATAGTGTAATAATTAAACAGAAAGTAAAGTGTGGAGTAACATGGATTAAAATGAAGTGGTTTTTATGTGCAACATCCAGAATTAGCTACAGTTAGATAAAAGCCAACACACACTCCTGTTAAGTTCTCCTTCAGTCGCCAGATTGCTAGGATTGTAGACAGTGAGTTATTGCAAATCATTCACACCTACAACTCCTATATTTGCCGTGTTCACATTCCCTTGGTGACTTTGCCTGCCCTTTTAATTTGGATGCCTAAACTGTATTTCTAAATGCTCAGCTGAAGTTCTACATTACTGCAATTTGGAGGCTAAAGGAAAAAATTATTGGAAAGCAAAATTCTTATTCAGGAGGTACAATGCCTTCATTCTACTGACCATAGCTGCTGCAAGTGTCCCTCCCTGACATAAACATGGATGAAGAAAAACTTGCAGCTAATTCCTCCATCAAAAGAGGTATGCTCCTATGATCTTAGATGGAAGTCCCAAATCCAAAACAGAGGAAGCTAAACAGAAAATTAATCCAAGTAAGCGTTTAAGAAAATGTTGAAATAAATAAAGTAGAGATGTCTAAGCCTCACCAGGAAACTGAGAAGCAAGAGAGGAAAACCTAGGAAATCCAGATTTATTCAAAGCTGTCTATAAGCCCTAAATGTCACCTGAGCAAAAGCTCACTCTGTGGAAAAAAAGAAAAAATAAAGAACAGTTCTGATAAAAAAGCAGTGCAATCGAAAAGCAAAGTTCTTCATGTTCAGGAGAAAAGATAAACTCAAACACCAAATAGTACTAGGAAACCACAAAAGTATGTGTAGCCTAATTCAGAAAGAAAAATGATCTCAAAAAATAACAAACATTAATCAGAATTATGCCATATCTGTTGAGAATTCAGTACAAATTAATCTTAACTCATAGGCCCTTTCTGCACCTTACCGTCTTCCGGCGCTGGGGTGCGGGGATCGTGCAAGCAGCCTCCAGCAAGAGGCTCTCGCGTCCGGGGTCCTTCGGCTCCGCACGAGCTGCCTGCTTGCGCAAGAGCCCCGCCTCTTCCTTCCGCAGTGCAGCCTGGGAGTTTCCCAGGCTACACTAGGGCAGGCAGTGCGACCGGCTCAGCTCCGGAGGCTCCGCACACCAGGTAAGTGCGCACGGGGCCCAGGAGCAATGCACAATCATGCACCATTTTCGCCTTCTAGCTGAAAATGAAAAGGTGCATGATTGGCACCTGCCAGCCCCTGGAGCGCCACACGATTGTGAGTGTGTTGTGCGGATCTCTCCTCACAATCGCGCGATGCTTCAGGCCCTCTTTCGCACGGAAAATGACGTGCGAAAAGGGCCATACTTAATCAATGTAAGTTTTAAAAAATGGTATCTAAAACCAAATTAACTCCTGTGTTTGAGACAAAAGTCAAAGCTCCAAAAGGCACCAGAAAAACAATGGCAGCCTGAATGTGAAAAGGAGAATTTTGAAGCTCCAATGGGAATCCAATGAAAAGGAACTGAAGCTTCTCTGTATTTCTTCAAACTTCCTTATCTCTTATGAACTCCTTTCCCCCAGCTCTGGACTTCCCAACTAAACGTAATTCCATGCTTATAGCTGGCAAGTGTGTGGCAGTGGTGGTGGTGGTGAGGTTAATAACATCTCCTTTTGTCTTGGGATCATTGATGTGATCATAGGATTTTCCCAGGATATACTCTGAACCCAACACCACTAGAAGAATCCAGCTCTGAACTTTATCTGTGCAATCATCTATCATCTCATAACTGAACCAAGGCCTAGTCACCGTAACAGATAGTGCATAGCCTCCAGCTGTTCAGATTTGTCAGGAACAGTCTAAATTATAGTCCTCCCTCCACATTCGTGGGTTTGACTTCCACAAATTTGATTATTCTCAAGGCACAAACATGCCTCCCCTCCTCCTCCCATTCATTTGCATTTTGCTGGGTGTAAAGAATGAAGGCAAGTGCACCTGGGCAAAAGGCAAGGGAATGGGGGCGAGTCACGCAGTTGCTTCCTTCTCCCCTCTAGAGCTCCCTCCTCCCATTCCTGTACCTTTGACCCCAGTGTGGAGAACACACACTGAGGCCAAAGGCAAGGGAATTGGGGGGAAGGCATGCACAAACCTTCCTTTTCCCTTCTGGAGGTTCCCCCTTCCGTTCCTTTGCCTTTGGCTCCAGCCCTGAAAACATGAATTGAGGCAAAAGGCAAGGGAATGGGGGAAGACATTCATGTACCTTCCTTCTCCCCGTGGAGCTCCCCCTTCCGTTCCCTTGCCTTTGGCCCCAGTGCTGAGAATGCATGCTGAAGCAAAAGGCAAGGGAATGGGGAAGAAGGCATGCAGAGGCCTTCCTTCTCCCCTCTGGAGCTCCTCCCCTGTGCCTTTGGCCCCAGCATGAAGAAGGAAGACCAAATGACAAGGGAATTGGAGGAAGGAGCCCCAGAAGGGAATGGGAGAGAGATTGCAGGGGGAGTTATTTGCAGTTTTTCCACTTTCGCACCGCAAACCCTCACAAAAGTAGAGGGGCCATTGTAATCTTTTGTCATCCCATTTTTTCAGCTATTTTTAGATGTCCCAGTTTCTCTCTCTTCTCCTTCCACTTTCTCCTTTTGTCTTCAGCTTACTTCAGTTTCTGCAAATTGAGTTCAAAGTACTGTAGAAAAATAAATTGCATTCAAATAACTCAGGAGAGTGAGAAAAAGAGGAGGGGCCGAAATCTTACCCTTCCCAGGTGAAAGCAAATTGCTGCATTTTCTCCTAGTTCCTGTTCTTCCCCGTTAAAAACTTTTACCCTTTTAACCATAGTTTGATGTCACTTGGCCACATATGCCCCATTCTTCATCTGTGAAATGTTGGCGGCCATGACATTGCTCTCTGTTCTCCCACATTTCAGAATCCAGAGTTTAAGGTCAAATTTCTCTCAAATCTCTGTAGGCCTTGTCCCCAGTACTCCTGCCCAGGACCTAAGTAATAACTAAATAGCTACTAAACAGGTATGCCAGAACAAAGATACATTAGCTAAAATGGTTGGCCACCACATTGTGGCAAAGGTGCACCACCTACATAGCCAGATTAGACACTTTAGGACTGGGATTTAAGATGAATATAATTAGCGTATCTCACTACCCCACAGTAGAAATTGTATGTTGTTGTTGCTCTGCTGCTGTTTGCTTTTAGATCATTTCCGACTTATGGCAATCCTAAGGGGAATGTATCATGAGGTTTTCTTGGCAAAATTTGTTCAGAGGGGGATTGCCTCTGCCTTCCTCTGGGGCTGAGAGAGTGTGTCTTGCTCAGGGTCACCCAGTGGGTTTCCATGGCCAAGCAGGGATTTGATCCTTAGTCTCCAGAGTCATAGGCCATTTCCGCACTAGAGTGTTATAACACTATGATTCCACTTTCAACATCCTATGGAATCCTGGGGTTTGCAGTTTCTCAGAATCCTGGGGTTTGCAGTTTCGGGAGGGGCCGGCTGGCCCCTCCCTCAACTGCAAACCCTAGGATTCCATAGGATGTTGAAAGTGGAATCACAGCGCTATAACATTCTAGTGCGGAAATGGCCATAGTCTAACACTCGAATCACTATGCCATGCTGGCTCTAAGGAACTGTATAACCATCCAGATTTTGTTCGATTGCAGTTACCAACAGCCCTAGCCAGCACAGCCAATGGTGGGAGTTGCAATGCAACAACCTCCAGGGGGCTGCACAACTCCTATCCCTGCACTATTCAGTTCTCATAGTTTAACACAATGCTGTAGTTCAGAGGAGTCCACTGGAGCTGTCTTGCAAAGAATTTTAAGTACATCTCTGAACTAAAAAAAATCACAGGAGTCCCTAGGATGGAGCCATGTCAATTAAAGTGGTATCCAGCTGCTAGAATTGTGTCACGTACCCACACTGTGTGAGTCCTGACCAGGCAAAAACTCTACAAGAATTTTGACAGAAGTTTAATGAATGCAAATAACAATGGTGACATTCCTTCCAAGGAACATTTACACTCATCTCTAGAGTTGTCACTACATTTTACCAACGGTTAAATATAATTATAGTGAAGTATTACATTGATTTCAAGAGTCCTCCTCAGGAGAAACATCTCAAGGAACTTCAACCGAAGTTAAAGGAGTTTCAGTATATGTAGTGAAATTTCTTGAGAAGGTTTCACATATTTCTGACATGAAGCAGAAACTGTCAAGCAGAAATGAGATGTTCCTCAACTCCTCATAATCAAAAAGGACCAAGAAAGGGGACTGTGAGCAGCATTGTATTATCAGTGTGCCATTAGTGCTGTTTTTAAAAAAATACTTCCCCATTTTAATAAATACTTTCGCCTGTTGCATTGCTGCTACTGAACCTGGGCACCCAGAATTTTTGGCTAAGCATGATCAATGGTAATAGAAGGAAATCTACTCAGCTGTCAGGTGGCACGGGCAATGCCACTGATAAGAAGAGTTAAAAGTAGGAGTTACTTCAGGTGACATTATAGGGGTTTTGTTGGTTTTTTCTTAGACAGCTTGGATAGGGTGCTAAGTACAGGTATGCTCACAATGAACTGATTCTTTGCCTGCCAGAAAACCTACCTGCCTAATTTTTCCTTTTTATTCACCTGGAGTTAATTCTGGTAAGAATGCTGAGCAAGAAGCAAGAACCCAATATCCTCAGCAACAACTCAATTTTCCTGACACATACGGTTTTTCCTTTAAGGCCCTTTCCGCACGCGGTTATTAAGGCGGGCCAATGCATCTTGCCATGGAGGTCTTCTGCACCTTGGAGCGGACTAGGTTCGGTTTATTTACCTTCGTTCCGCACGTAATTCCGACTAAATGCGCCCCCATGTGGTGGTAAAGGGCGCTATTTGAAAACCGTAAGAAATCGGTTTTCCAATTTTCCAGATCAATCCAATTCGTACTTTCACAGTGGTGCAGACACGTACATTCGTGCCAATAATTGATCGTCAGGGGAGGGCTCATGGGAGGGGCCAGGGAGTAGTATGGACTTATGCACGTACACATGTACACAATGATGTATTAAACTATGCAAAAAAGGGGGGGGGCCAATCACACCTGACGGGGCAGGGTGAAGGGAGTAGCGGGAGTGGCCACCACAGAGGCAGTGTGGGTTCATGAACTCGCACTCCTCCGAATCAGAATGGAACATACGCAGTAGTTGTGCGGAAGGAAATGAGGAAAAGTCTGCCTTGTTTCGAGCCCAGAAAATCCGGTAAGAAATGGCACAAACTGATTCACCAGCCTCGTGTGGAAAGGGCCTAAGTCTCTGATTTCACTAGGATAGGTGGGCAGAATACAGTCCTAGGCTACATGAGGCCCCACAAAATTGTTTTTGTGGTCCTCAACCCCTTTAGACTCCCCACATGATCCTTTCTCTGGCAAAAAATATAAAGGGTGAACGATCTCATCTAGAACCCTCCAAGAGCAACCTTCAACTGTCCTGACCTAACAGGGACAGTCCCAGTTAATTCTTTGGCCCTTTTCACACCTTACCTTTTCCCAGTGCTGGGTGGCAGGGCTCGCGCAGGAAGACTTCGGAGGAACGCACTCGCATCCCTCCTGCTTGGGCTCCGCAGCCGCTTCGTGGTCGCACGAGCGCCTCGCCTCTTCCTTCTGCAGTGCAGCCTGGGACATTTCCCAGCCTGCACTGCACAGGAAGCACCACCAGCCTGGCTCCCGAGGCTCCGCACACCAGGTAAGTGCGCGCGGGGCCCCCGAGCGATGTGCGACCGCGCGGCATTTTCGGCTTTAAGCCGAAAATAAAAAAATGCATGCGCGGTCTGCGTAAAGCCCTTGAGCATCACACAAATGTGAGTGCGTCGTGTGGACTGCTCCTCACATTTGCGCGATGCTCAAGGGGCCCTTTCGCTTCGGAAATGCCGTGCGAAAAGGGCCTTTGTGATTTCTATTTGTCAGCTGCTTTTAAAATGTACCATTCTCTCTCCTCCTCCCACTTTTCCTCTTCATCCTCAGCTTACTTCCATTGAGTTCAACGTGCAAAAGTAGTTTTCATTCAGTTAAACTCAGCACAGGGGAGAAAAGAGGAGGGAGCCCAGTCTTGCCCTTCCCAGTAGGAATTGCTACAACCTCTCCTAGTTTGTGTGTTTTCCCTCACTCATTTTTGCCAGCTTGACCACACTCTGATGTTGCTTGGCACACATATCCCAGCCTTCACCTGTGAAATGTTGGATGGTATGCAATTCCCCTTTTAAATAGGTTGAGGGTCCATCCAGCAACTCAAGCACTGCTTAACATAAAATGTAGAAAAATGGCACCTATATCCAGTGCCATTGCGTATCTCTGCAGTAGGACTTTATGACAGTACAGCTCTTGTGATGACATGGCAGACAGTCCCTTTGCTTTTCCCTGTATACATGGTTGTTTGGGTCAGCTGATTATTTCATCTTAGCAATCCTTCCATTAATATTGCTTTAAAGTTATGTTTACTTGCACTGCTCATAGCGTAAAGATCAGAGACACATGTAAGACACATGTGGGAAATATGCTGAAGTAATCTCATGTTTATAATATTGAGTGAAGGTCGGGAACGCTGAAATCTGGTTTGATCCGGTTCCAAATCTATTTCCTGAACTCCCATTTAAAATAAAGATGTTTAAGACAAGTCTTGGAAACTTGGGCACTTCCAGAATTCACAGAGGTTTTCCAAACGTTTTTTCTGTAATTTGTTTTCATTCAGTTTTTGTCAAAGTTCCAGAGAACTTCCCTTAAGCAAGTCTTCCTATCTAGCAAATCATTCCAAATATGAAAAGTGCTATTTCCCACCAAAAAAATGTTATACATTGCTTACTAGAAATATGCGATTTTATTCTTCTTGTTGCTGTTGTTGTTGTGTGCCTTCAAGTCATTTCCAACTTGTGGTGATCCTAAGGCAAACCTATCACAGGCTTTTCTGGGGCTAAGAGTGTGTGATGTGCCAACGGTCATCCACTGGGTTTCAACGGCAAAGTGGGTCATAATCCAGAGCTCAAACCACTATATCACATTGGCTGTCCTGAAAGATGTGTAATTTTAACTCATACTCCTACTCAGATCTCCAGCTAGCACTTCAATAATGTGAACATCATGGTTGTCTAAGTCCAGAACAATTCTGGTTTCTGATTTATTTTAAACTCAGAAACTGGTTCCTCTTTCTATACAGTTTTGTCTTTTTAAAAAGGAATGTATTATTTTTAAAACTTGGCTACAGCAGACTTCCCAACCTAGCCCTTTCCATATCAGTTGGATTACAGTAACTATTGTTCTCAGCCAGAATGAGAGAGGATGATGGAGGTTGTGGTCCAACTGATCTGAAAGGGCACCAGATTGATGGGGACTTGTTCTACAGAATGTCAGTTTCCTCAGGCTCAAGTATGGGCTGTTACTATAGCCCTTAAAACAAATCGCAAAGATAGGCCTAGTGCCAAGGTTGCCCCTTCCCTATTTCTCTTTCCCTCTTCATCAGCTTAATTCACCTCTTCAGAACTAGAAGGCATTTCACACAAGATTTCTGTTTTGCTCATTTTTTATGGTAAGCCCAGAGAGGAAGGAACTGGCAAAGCCACGTCGGACTATCCGTTGCCTAAGAAAGCCCTATGAAAAATTCATGGAGTCACCGCAAGTTGACAAGCAACTGTGAGTTGACAGGCAACTCACAGACACTCACTAACTCACTTCCATATACACCCAGAAGTTGTTATTTGTTCACAGGCCAGCAGCAAGAGTATGACTAAATCTTGATAATTCTAAGATCATGACTGATTTGGCCCTAAATAATCAGCAGCAATTGAAACATCACAGGTGTCAAATGGCCACATCCTTACATATGTGTACTTAAGCAATTCCAGTCTAAACTAATTTAGAATTGCTTTTCAAAGGTGTTAAAATCTTCTTGTCAAGTCTGGCACTAATGCACAGCTTCCTGTCTGAGCTGAATACCATCTGCTTTTTGGAGGCCGCTGTTGACACGAATGCAAAACACTGACATACAGGTCTTGTCTACGTTATGAGTTTGCCATGGGTCAGTGCTGAGCTAAAGGGTGATTTAGTTAGCAGCCAGCCTGCTAATCTATACAGAAAACATCTGGGAATTGATGTAGGAGCCACAGGAAGTTGTGGGTCAGGCTGCACCCTTTGAAAAGAATCAAAGGTAGCTCCTGCAACATAACCAGCATAACGAAAAAATTCTGCTGCCCTACATATGAGTTACTCTCTCTCATCCTCCCACCTATGGCTGACGGAGTTGATGTGTATGTACAGGTGAGCTGGCCCTCTGGTAGAGTGCTCGCTTGACTTGTCTGCTGCTGCTTTTCCTGTTCTAGGGGTTCTCATTCAAAAGCAAAACTGTTCTGTGTTGTGCATATTGGCTCCATTAGGCAAGGCCATTTTCTACATCCTCAGAGAAGCTTAAAATATATTTAAATTGTTATTTTAAATATTTTCTTATATCTTCAAATTTCTCTATCTGTCTTTTGAATGGATTTCTATTAGCTTCCTTCACCGTACGCATGTATACTGGGCTTTTTGACTCTCAAAAGGGTGCCGTGCATGGCTTCAAAGTGAACACAATTCTAAATGCCTAGAGTTAACAAATTCAAACATTTATTTCCCAAACGATGCTGTTGAATCCAGCTGGACAACTCACACTGCAGAATGGCTGCCTGATCCAGAAGTGTACTTGCCATTGCAACACTTATTTTTGTTATTAGGTTTTGAGAAAAATAAGTAATCGTTCTTAAGGGAAAACATTCTATTTAGACAGATCTTGGGTAGAAATGTGCTAGAAAATGAATCAGTTGGCTTTTCAAAAATCTGCTCTGGGTTTGGCTACATTTTGTTGCCTGAGGTAAAGGACAAAATGACACCCCTCCCAAGTTATGGTTGCCAAATGCAATACAGGACAGGGTGCCTGTCTCTTTAATGATTGTATAGAAGAGAGAATTTCAGCAGGAGTCACCTCAACAATTGTGCAAAGTTGCCATTCAACACAAGGTTGATGTAACACAATCAATGCTTAACTCCATACTCTGAGATTTACGCTACACAAGCCCAGGGTAGGGATCTCAGCCAATAGAAAATAAACTATAGATCCAAGGTCCATGGCTTACTGTATTTAGTTCACTTCTTGCAACAGAATCAACTGGGCAGCAATGTGAATCAGCATACTGCCTTTACAGATTGGTTGTTGATTTAGTGATATACTCCTGATAAGCCAGAATTATGGCTTTTCACCACATCCAACTATGCTCATCGACTGTAATCCTATGTGCATTTATTTTGGAGCAACTCTAATTTATCACTCTGAGACTTGAAGATGTATAAGTTATGGCTGTAAATTTAAAGAATGCTTAAAAATTTGAGCTTATTGATTCATCTAAACATGAAGAATACAGTGAGAAGAATACAGAATACTGGACTACACAAATATGTGCCCACCAATAGTATACCACATGGGGGTAATCTTACTGCTTCTGATATATACCGCTTCTGATTGACTCATATTGTTCTATCTTCTTCTCTGTCTGGAGCAAAAGTAAAATTGTTGTACACAAAGAGCCCAAAACAAGATATCAGTGATCCATGTCCAAAGGAAATGCCTAATGCTAAGGACCTCTTGATATAAGAAGCCACATAACAGAATGATTTAATCATTGCAAGGGAAGAAATATGTGTGACAATTACAGCCCAATGCTCCGTATGAACACAGACATCGAAAGCTGGTAGAGCAAACTCAGACAGCAAATCCTCTGTTAGAATAATTATTTTCCCCTGCATGATGGAATTCTGAGGATTAAGCTAATTGTTTTGGTGGCTAGTGACAACAAGCCAAACAGGAAGCCTGCATAGTGTCTGTTTTGTAGACACATCAGTCAGTCAAGAGGACATCCAAAGTCATTTCACCACCCAGTCACTCTTTATCTTCTCTTTTCTCTTCTCTGTTGCACACTGTTGAATGGAGCACCCTTTGGATTTCTTCCCATTCAACCATCATGTAGTGCTTCTTGCCCTGGAATGGAGGATAATCTTCTTGCAACCCATAAATATTTTCCAAAGAGATCAGGTTTCAGGGATCTACTGTAGCATTTTGGATCCACCAAGTCCAGACATATGTTCAGCTTTCACTTGTACCTGACATTCCACAGAGCTGACAGCAAACAGCATTGAACCAGTACAGTCACACAATGTACCTGTCTTTCTCTAGGGCACTTCCCACATGCTTAGCTATGTGCTACTCCAAAACTACTTGATGCGTGGGAAACATCTGTCTCTGAATGGACCCCTCAATTTAACCAAGCCCCTGGTGCAGGAGGCATTTTGTCTCGCCAGACTATGACCTCACTATTTTTGGCCTTGCTTATCCTCCCTCTCTGCCAGAACAGGACTGGAAAATCAATGTCCCTGAAGAATGTTTAACTTAAAGTGCCAGTTGCATTAACAGGCATCAAAGATGGTTCCAACATGACTGCAGCAAGTACTGGCTCAGCCCACCTCTTCAATTCTGCTTCAACGTAACAATAGCCCCTACAGTCCATATGATCTGTGAATCTGTGCAATAAATTGAGAATATTTGATGTTATTATTTTTCTTTTTCTTTTCTGGGAACTATTTGTCCATTTCTGCTTTCCAGAGTCCATCCTGACTCAGGCTGTTTTATGTCTCAGTAAGACAGATCATCCTTATTTACATAAAGAAGCCTAGAGGCTTAACCTCCTACACTCGCCTTTCTCCTTGTCCTTCAAGTCTTCTCAATTTTTCCTAGGGCTAGGTTAACAATTATGTGATTTATATTTGGGAGTAGGATCTCAGCCAAATGGGACCTATCTTTGGAATAACAAATCTGCAGACATTTCCCTAGCATGGAGGCATATGTGTCCGTCTTGCTCTTTGTAAAAACCTGCCCAATAATTCAGAACCTTCTGGACAGGACTTTTATTGCTCAGTCTCCCTGTCTTATTTGTGGAATTTATGTGGAATCCAGATGCATACCCTGTAACTTAGCAGGGACAGTCCTGATTAATCTTCTGTTGTCCTACTTTTTCAGCTGCTTTTAAACTGTCCTAGTTTCATTCTTCTCCTCCCACATTCCCCTTTTGTCCTCAGCTTACTTGAATTGCCATAGACTGAGCTCAATATGCAAAACAAGTTTGCACTTAACTTGAGTCAGCAAAGAGGAGGGGAGAGGAGGTTCCAAATCTTGCCCTTCCCTGTAGGCTCAGGCAAAAACAAACTATTTGCATCCTTTCCTAGCTTGTGTGTTTTCCATCATTCATAACTTCTCCCATCTTGACCATACTCTGGTGTTGCTTGACCATAGATATTCTTGTTTTCATCTGTGGAATGTTGGAGGATACACAAAGGACAATGGATTGAACCATACTGCTTATTCCCAGCTATAATAGATTCTCTATAACAATCGCTGAATGGCAGATCAACACATAGGTAAATTCAATGATTCAGGTGGTTTATTCTTATTTTTATTCAGTTGGTTTACTCTAATCGGTAATAACAACAAGATTCAGGCTCATGTTTTCATTCCACCACTATTTCTTCCACTTTTCCACAGTAAATATACTAAGAAAGGAAATTTGGAATAGCTAGGCAATACCTTCTGAATGGAAGTTCTAGGAATCAATCTTTTAGAAGAACCTAGCATCATAGAATCATAGCGTTGGAAGGGATCTCATGGGTCATCAAATCCAACTCCCTGCTCATGCAAGATCTCCAGCTAAAGCATCCCCAGCAGGTAGCTGTCCATCTTCTTTTTGAAGATGTTCAGAGAAAGAGACCCTACCACCTTTCTGCCAGTTGGTTCTGTTGCCGAACTGCTCTTACTGTCAAGAAGTTACTTCTAATGTTCAATCAAAATCTATTCCTGTAACTTCAGACAATTAGACCTGGTCCTACCATCCGGGGCAGCAGAGGACAGCCTGACAGCCTTTGAGGCACAAAAGAGTGCAATCATGTCACTCCTTCGTCTTCTCTTCACCAAACTGAACGTGTCCAGCTCTTCTACTTTTCCTCATATGTTTATTTCTCCATACCTCTTATCATCATTGTTACTTCTCTGAACCTCTCCAGCTTGTCTATATCCTACTTAAAATGAGCTGCACAAACTGAACTCAGTGCTCCAGATGATGCCTGACCAACACACAATATAGTGGGACTATGACTTCCCTCGACTTGGAACCTTTAATGGCTCAGACTCCAGCACAGTCCAGGGGATGCTGTCCTTGTTCCTGCAGCAAGAAAAAAAAATGTACAGTACTGGTTCCTTGACAAAGATGAGAAGTTAGAAGAGCAAAGGTGTAGCTATGGGGAGAGATTAGAGCATTTACCCCCATGAGAATTCTGCCCACCCTCAATGAAATTTGATATCAGCTTTTAGAAGTATAGCTTAGACATCTCAAGAAAGAGGTGGGCAAAGTTACCAAGGGAATGTGAACACATCAAATGTAAGATGTGAACAATTTTCAATGTCTCATTTTCTGCAATGCCAGAAATTTGGAATCTGAAAGAAAATGTAATTTTGGGTGGCTATGCCTTCATTTTGCCCCTTTCCATAGCTGTATGCATGATAAACAGCAGGACATGTCCTGATGTTTGATGCGGGCAGCAGTTGTTCTGGTGTGGGAATACTGAGGAAAAGGAAGAAGCAGGGGTTGGGACTCAGAAATATGGATACCCCTGGAGTGTGATTCCTCATATCCCCTTGTCCCGTGACCTTTCTTTTGGCCCCACTTATTCCAAGAATTAGGTCAGAAGTGTTTTACTGTTTATTTTGCCTGGCTCGAGGGCTCTCTGTTAGTGCTTTCCTACATTGTCAGATTGCTTTTCAGATCTCTGAAACTGACAACACAGCATGACGTGTCTGGTTTACCCTTGAAAATTTGGAGAGGATTATCAGAAATTCCACACCATTGGGAAATGTACGGAAACCATGGAAATCCTGCTAAGTGAAATCTTGGAGATTCAGCTGTGGCTCACGGAGCAGAAAGACGTCAGAAGAACCAAAGCTGCTACTCAGTTATCAAAGATCCCATTTCCGATTCTAGCACTACTACACTCCTTGCACTCTCTTTGACTTCTCTGCTTCTGTTGGCACCACAACTATTTAGTCATCCAACTGATCCTAAAACTATGCCTTGCTTCTCCAAGACAATTTAGAGACACACTAGATATGACATTACTTGCAAGAACAGAATTAAATATACATTTGTTTGGTATGTAAATAGCATATGTGGAAGAGCCTGAGCATTGTTGTTGGGATCACAAGTGCTTTTTGCATCAGGAAGGAAGTGTCCATGTGATCCAATGGACCCTTTTGTCCAATATGAATAATAGCTTGGAAGCTGGTACTATAAAGAAGGAAAGGATTAAACCATCCCTCTCTGTACACCCTTACCAGTATGGACACTGCCGCAGCTCTTAGATGCATACCAAAAAATGTGCATATCAACTATAATGAGAGAAGTGAAATCCAGTATAGTTTGGACATTTATGATCAAAGTCCAAAAGAAAAAGAGAAAGCATTATTAAGCAATATTAAGAGAAATGCATATTTTTTTATTACTAATTCATTTTTCTTCCCATAATGGGATTTCCTCAGAGATACAGTAATTAGACTTGCAAATTAAGTCTATGTTTCCTTTCCAATGATCAGTCACAAAACACACTGAATTCTAAATGCACAGGTGAGGCAGATCAAATGCTCTGACAAGCATCTTTCACAGACTAAGGCCATTTCTGCATGACCTCAGCATCCTGCAACAGCAGCGGGTTGTTTCCAGTCCAGGAGCTGTGCTACCACACAATGTCGTCACTATCCAGCTGCTATCCCATCCCCAAGCACTGCAAAACTACCTTATACTGTTTCCAGAAAAAAAAATCCTTTCAGAGCCAACTTTAGCACTTTAATCCCATCAACTGGCTTAGTGGGGTACTATAATAACAGTTGATTGCACTTCCTGTCCTCCAGATACAGGAGTGGGCGGTGCCCAGCTTATCCCTCCCTCAGCTACTCCCATGGGGTGGTAACTTCTAAATTATCACCTCTCCATGCTTATTTTAAATTTCTCCTGTGAGTTAAAACTTTTTCTTCTTATTAATACATTTTTAAGCATTATAGTGCAAAAGTGCAATAGTGTACTAGCGTGTCATGCCGTTACAATATTGCTGCACTAGTACAGCTTCCAAAAAAAAAAAACCCTGAAAACTCAACCATTTGTGGCGGTGGGGTAGGGTGAAGGCAGGGAAAGAGAGCAGCCAAGGACGCTGTAATGTGAAAGGAACATTGGTGGCAATACCACTATTCCTCCGCTTAAGGCAGAAAGGTGCGGAAGAGAGCATTTCTAACCTGCTGCATAGTGCAAATGGCAATGCTGGAATTAATGGAGGAATGCACTAATGGGGTATGGCACAGAAAGGGCCTAAGAGAGCACAATTTCTAAAAATGAGATAAATATATTCTTTAGTTTGACCCATAATTGTGTGCATGGAAGGATACTTTCTATGAAAAGAGTTCTCCTTCTGTAAATACTCCTCCCAGTGGAGTGTAAACTTAGGCCATGTCCACACCGGGCTATTAAAACAGGGCAGAGCGACCTCCAACTTCTGCACCGTGGAGTGGACTGGGTCGGACTACTTTTCGTAGTTCCGCACCTCAGTCCGGTTCTGCGCGACCGGAACTGGTCGCGCAGCGTGCTTTTTAAAAACCTCTTTTAAGAGGTTTTTTAAAAGCATGGAGTGCGAGACTCCGTCTCGCTCTGTCGCTGCGCTCTGGAGCAGATTTGCAGGCGCATGCAAGTGCGTGCCTGCAGATCTTCCGGGGGTGGGCTTTCAGCTGGCGAGCTTCTCCGGTTGGTGGAGAGCCTCCACCAACCGGAAGCTGCCAGTTTGGACACTGGAGCAGTGCAGAGCGACGAGCTCGCACTGCTCCTCGTCCCGACGGACTCGCCCGGACGGAGAAGAAGTCCGGTGAGTAGCGTTTTCACTCGCCCCCCCCCCACGTCTGGAAAGGGCCTTAGAATCAAGACTATGGCCCTTTCTGCAGCTTACCTGTTCTTGGTGCTGGAGCACAGGGATCGCGCAAGCAGCCTCTTGTGAGAGGCTGTCACATCCCTGCTGCTCCGGCGGCACAGCTGCTTGCTGGTCACACGAGCACCCTGCCCGCACCCCGCCCCTTCCTACCGCGGTGCAGCCTGGGAGTTGAAGGCTAGCGCTGAGGCAGGAAGCATGACCGGCGCGGCTCAGGAGGCTGCGCACAGCAGGTAAGTGCACGCCACACCCCTGAGCGTTGCGCGACTGCACGGCATTTTCGGCTTGAAGCCAAAAATAAGAAAATCCGTTAGCAGTTCACGTCACGCTCTTGAGCGTCGCGTAAATGTGAGTGCATCACGCAGACCGCTCCTCACATTTATGCGACGCTTAAGGGGCCCTTTCGCTTAAGAAACGCCTTGTGAAAAGGGCCTAAGGCATTTTGTTTCTACAGCTTCAGGTTTGATCAGAAATAGTATTGGGTGTTGTAGATGGTGGGGACTGAATGTAGAAAGGGCCTAAGTGGGTTCTGAGGATTTGGGATTTCATCGTAAGTGAGAGGTAAAGGCATTTCCACTGCACTGGCACTCGCATTAAGATTAAGATAAAATTTGGGGGGCCTTTCCACACTACACTGTTATAGTGCTATTATTTTCAGCCAAAGAGCTCTTTGGCCTCAGTGAACTACAAATCCCAGAATTCTACAGGATGTTGAAAGTAGAATAATAGCACTATAACAGTGCAATGCAGAAACGGCCTCAGCCTGCTGTTTCTGTGAAATACTTGTTTTATTTTATATATTGTGAATTCCTTTGAACCCTTCTGGAAAATCAGCATATTGGTGCTGTAAATAAAGCAAATCCAGGGCTTCAGTCTGTCGGGAGGAAAGTGGCAACCTATAAGAAGCTATCCCTCAATATGTTTGTTCCTTCTTGGCGTAGCTGGATTATGAGATTTGGGGAAAACATTCTTTCTAAAACTCCATAATCCAGCTAAAAAACTAAGAGGAAAGAAACAAGGATTGGTCGTTCATCAACTGCCACCTATAGCTCACTGAGGAATGGCTTAGAGAGCTGAGTGAGTTTAGTCTGAATAAGAGAAAACCAAGAGGTGACATGACAGCCATCTTAGAATATCTGAAGGGATTCCATGGGCATGAACAAGTGTTTTCAGCTGCTCCAGAGACTAGAACACAAGCCAATGGATTTGAATTGCAAGAAGAGATCCCATCTAAACGTTAGGATGAACATCCTGATGGCAAGAGCCGCTCAAAGTGGAATGCGCTGGTGGACTCTTCTTATTTGGAGGTGTGTAAATAGAGATTGGATGGCTACCTTTCAGGAGTTCTTTAGCTGTATATTCCTACATGGCAGGTAGTCGGACTTCCAATCTTATAATTCTATGATGCTATACTATCATTGTTGTTGTTGTTGTTGTTGTTGTTTTATTCTTACCTGCCTTTCCCTATGCCTTGAGGTGAGGTACATCATAAATTAAAATATAACTACAAACACATAAAAACATTTAACATACAGTAATTTAAAATTAATATTAAAAATTGACTGAGTAGGCTTGCTGGAAGAGGTAGCTCTTTAGAACTTTTTTAAATTGGGACAGAGTGTTTTGCTGCTGATTCTCTTCTGGCAGATTATTCCACAGTCTAGGGGCAGCCAACAAAAAGGTTCTCTGGGGGACTGTTGCCAGTTTAGTTCTGGCTGGTTTAAGTAAATGGACCACAGTGGACCTGAGTATACAGAGCAGATTATATGGGAAGAAGTGATCTTGTAGGTAACTTGGACTCAAACTGTGTAGGGCTTTAAAGATAATAACCAACACTTTGTACTGTGCCCAGAAACTAATTGGCAGCCAGTGGAGTGTTTTTAATATCGGTGTGATATGTAATTCAGGTTGTAGCTCCTGGTAGGAATGCTGAGAACTTGGAAAACTTCCATTTTGGGACTACAACTGCCCCATGCTGACTGTGGGTTCTGTGGGTTGTAGTCCAAAAATGGATCTTCTCCAGGCTCTGGAAATACCTGATCATAGTCCCAGCCTTTCTTGTGCGGCAGCTTTTCCTGAGGTTTGCACTTTCACCTCAGTTGTGTTGAAAGTCTGCCCACAATGAGCTGCCACTTGTCATTTCCTCTCTGCGGTCTTTGCCAGCTCACTACTCTCTCGGAGTAGTCCCTGCTGTACAGCCCAGCTGTGGCTTCTGGGGGTTATTGCTAGTACTCAATTTTACATTCCTTTGGCATGATAATGAATTTCCTTTGTGAAAACTCATCTGACCTGATGAGTTCATCAACCTCTGTGGCCTACAGGGCTTTTCCCTGCTGTTTCCAGATTTACGCATCATGAAAATAAATGCTCTGAGTTTTCTTCTTGGGAGGCAACTTGGTTTGCAGAAGCTAGGTTTTTTTTTTCACAACCTTGTGGGCATACCATTCATCAAACTTTTAAAATATACCAAGAAAATGAGGCCAAGTCTCATCCATTTACCAGTGACTCTGACCTGCTGCATTAATTCCTATCAGTTACATCAATTCTGCATTCTTTAATTAGCGGATGGTTTTGCATGCTGCAACAGCTATCCCCTTGATGCACTAAGTATTTTAACAGCATTGTAAAGTGAATTATTGCACTGGAGGCTGGGGAGGCAAAATCAGATATTATAACTCCAGTGAACAGAATCTGCCAGCAGTATTTTATGGAAACTGGATTTGCTAACAAGTGTTTGAAATCTAAAAGCAGCTGAAACACTGACCTTAGGGTGGTATGGCTGTTCTGTACCAACAGCCTTATCAGATTTTTATGAGAACAGTAAACCATAAACAGGTGTACCAGTTGCAAAATCTACACTGGAAGGACTGCTGTTGCTTGATGGGATAGACATCTGATACCCATAAGATGAAACAGAGTCAAGTGTGGGCCGTTTTTGGGCAACGTGGTGGAAGACTTCTGCATTTTGTATAACATGAGAAGCAAAACGTACACTCCTGAGCCAACCCCAGTTGTTCCTGGTATTTACACAGAGTAACAGCCTCAAATGAGCACGTTCAGAGTTTGATCTCTGGTCCTCAAAAGAGCACAGAGTTCATCTAAAACAGCATTCGTCAAACCATAATTCATTACACCAAGGTAGTGCCGAAGCTGCTGACAAATCTTGACTATTGTACAGAGGAGGACTAGAAAGTTCAAGTTGAAACAGATGAACAATGATGAGGAAGAAGAGAGATGAGAAATCTTCTAACTAGCACCCTTCTGTGGTTGTTATTAGAGTCGTTTGATCTTGCAACCTCTTTCCAAGGTTACGGCAAAAGCTTACTCCATTCATTCCAAAAGGAACATTCTACCTTCCATCTTCAGAACACTCTGCAGGATTCAGTTGATTTCCCAAAAAGTGTTGTCAGGAACAGTAGGACAGAAGCTTGCTCAAGCATTCTTCACATATGATGGTTGGGCACATTTTGTACATAATTATCTACAGTATAACTTTGTGATGAAGTAATGGTCTGAAGATCCTTCCCCCTGCAATACCAGGACTAGAGCACACTAGTAAGAAAACATGTTTCAAATAAAGAAGGCCCCAGTTAAAAAGAGACCAGAGAGCAGGCGATATGAAACACTGCAGGTGATAATTAAGTATCGCCAGGGCCATGAAACAGAGCTTGGGAAAAAGTAAATTATTCAAGTTCTGCTGTAAAGTACTGCTATCAGCGAAAGGAGACCAGAGCTTGGAAAAATGACTTTTTGGACTGCAGCTCCCAGAATCCCTTCAACCAACATGATAATCAAGAGTCATAATCCAAAAAATAACTCAAAAGTAGATTGCAGTGGGTGTGATGGATGAATATTCTGATGTGGGACACAACAGCTTCCCATGTTTGGGAGGTACCTATTGTTGCAGATAGAAGAACATGGGATTTTGAACTATTATCTCCAGGTTCCCATGGCCACTGGCCAAGTAGGCTCAGGGATTCTGGGAGTTGTCATCCAAAAAGTAGCTTTTTCAAGTTCTGAGCCTGAAGAGGTCAAAGGAAAGAATGTTTTTGTAAAGCAGGGGACCAAGAAGCCTAAAATGGTAATGCGAAAGTCTCACGCCTCGCCTTCCAATTGGCAGGCAAAGGAAGCAGTGAATTAGAAACATTTGCAGAGCACAGTCTTATGTCTTGCCATCACAGGGATGAGAGTGTAGTTGGAAATGAAGCCAGTCCTGTGTTGGCTGCCTCCAATTCAAGTCCATTCTTGTGTAAAGTTTGTTTTACCAAGGTGTATTAATATCATCTGTTTGAATTGAATTTTGAATTGTGCTGCATGGCCACATCTGGCCTCATCCATCCTCTAACACACACGTTCTGCAAACAAGCAAGCAGGGCACAGCCATGCCAAGAAGACACATCACTCCTGAAATCTGCTCCAGGACTCCAGCTTTAAGAGCATGAAGCCCTCATGCCAACATTGAGCTGGACCCTGAAGGCACACTGATCTCTTATGGCAGAAAGAACATTGTCTATGACCGTGCAAAGATGGGGACCGATCCACAGAAAGACTCATCTAATTTCCCAGATAGATTCTTCAAGATCTATGCCTGCTCCTATCAGATGGGAAACACATGTCTCGATGATTTATCCTTGCTGAGCACTCTGTTGCACCATTCTGAGAGACTTTTCAGAGTAATGGGGAGGTACCTTTATACGTCCTCTAACACTTCTAAGATGAAAAGCATGATATGTGTGGCAAGGCAGCAACAGAGTGTGGTCAAGATGCCAAAAGTTATTAATGAGGATGAGTGCAGAAGCTAAGAGAGGCTTAGCAGTTTGCTTTTGCCTGATCCTACTTGGAAGGACAAGATTCCACCTCTTTCTCCGCTCTCTTCCCCCTGCTGAGTTAATTGGTGGGGGGAACTATTTTTGCATTTCAGAAACTGTAGCAAGCTGAGAACTAGGGGGAAAGTGGAAGGAGGAACCAGGTTATTTTAAAAACACAGCTGAAAAAGTGGGATGACAGAGGATTAATCAGGACTGTCCCTGCCAAGTCGGGACAGTTGGAAGGTGTGCTCTCACTTTCTTGAGTTGCTTTCTCTCTTAAGGTGGTTTCCTATGTTGTCCTCTATAGCAGCACAGTACCAGTGACCATTTTATCCTTGCTGGTGCTAGTGCCACCTACACCAGAGTAGTTATGCCAGCCGACAGGACAGTGAGCACTTGCCTATCACCTTTCTCAAAGCTAAATAAGAGTATGCCTTAATACTATCCTTGAGGCAGCACCCATGAGCATTAAAATGCCTTTAAAGCAGAAGTGGATACCTTCTGAGGTTGTTGGGAGGAAGACATGATACACACACACACACCAACCCATAACACGGGGCTCCCCTTCCCCTCCACTAAGACCAAAGTTGGCCAGAATCCCACTTATGATTTTTTTAAAAAAATATGTCCCGCTATTTTTAATGAAACAGGATTCTGGAGGCTGTGCACTTTGTTTTAATGGAGAATTGTCCTTCCTGGAGTGCAATTCTCCATATTTTAATTAAGCAGTAGGGGAAGGGATCCATTAAGCAGCAAGAGGTTGTAAAAATGAATAGGGGGCTCATAGGCCCATGTTGCTCCTCCCTCCTTTAAATGATATTTTTTATTTGAAGACACCCCAATAGCCATACACAAACCTTATGGAGGAAATCTTAAAATGTCTGCAAATCAAGAAACTCAATCACTGGTTCCTTCCAGGGGAGGCTTGTATTGTGGAACAGCCCTGTCTCACTCATGGAACTGGGCAGGTGGGCTCCATGACTTTTGACTGGCAGCTCAGGAGCCCTCTGTCTGGAACACCCATTATCCATCTATCGTCCACAACAAAGCAACACAGTCTGTGCTGACTCACTTTTGCACTCTCTTTCATCTAATAGTGGTAACACACAGTGCAGTCCTAACAGTATAAGCTCTTCTAGGATACTTATGTGACTTGCAGTTCGGTGATGGTGTAATGGAGTCTTCCTCTGCACATCTCACCCAATCAGTGGCTATTTGAGTCAGCAGGGTAGAACTATGCCTGGCTGTGCCTAGCATTGTCTGGCAGCCATTGTTCAGGCTGGGGAAATCTGTTGCACAAGGAGGTACTGTATATCTCATATGCAATGCTGAAAAGAGTTCTAACACTAGTGCAATCCTGCTTGTGCTAACAAGACACCAAACCTCTGGATCTTCCCAAGAAAATCCATTCTGGAGATCTCTACAGTTGCTCCGGAGTTAGGGAGGGGGAAAAAAGAGTGTGTTTTGAGTGAAGCTAGCAAAATGCAAAAGTGGGAGGTAGTGCACCCCAAATTCTCAGAAAATCACTTAAATATGCAGATCTGAAATGCCAGGTGGCCCCTCCCTAAACTGCAAATCCCAGGATTCCATAGGATGCTGAAAGTGGAATAATAGCACTATCACAGTCTCGTGAGGAAATGGCCCCAATCTTAGTGTTTGGGATTCTGAATGTCTTGTACCAATTTGTCACAAAGATTGCATATGAATTCTCACACATGCATTCAAATGCTGCAAAACACTATTGAATATTTCATAATTCTGCAACCCAACTATCAAGAGAATTGAAATGCCAAATAACACTGTGTGCTAACTATCACATATAGGTAAGCATTAAATACTTACAATGCAGCTATTAAATACAGTACTAGCAGTTGCTAAATACATTTTAGTATCACCTATTGGATACTATCAGATATCAACTGTCAGATATCAAATACAAAATTCCAGAGTTTGTTTTCAATATTTTGTTGTAATTATTGGGTGCCAAATATAGATAACACATATTTGCAGTATGTTCTGCAGATTTCTGAATATTCAAAGTGAATATCTGATATCAAGTTTCCCAGGTCTGAATATCAAATCTTCTCTCACACTCCTGTGTCTTTAGCTGAATACACCACAGGTGCCCTCTAGTGGGACTTTACATAAATGGCTTTACAGATCTCTTTAATACAGCTAGGTCTGTAGCTCTACCAGCCCAATTCAGTACAACTAATAAGAAGAAATGGTAGGGGGTGCAGTTCCCAACAGCAGGTGGGCAGCATAATTCCCACCCTTGATTTAACAAGAGAATCAGAAGAAGTATCCATTTTGGAATGTGCATTTTGGGAAGAATGAGAAAAATATGTCTCAGCCCCACTCTGGGGAAAAAATACAAATGGAAAAGAAAAAAAATGGGTTTCCTAGGTGTCAGGAAACCCTGATGAGGAGAATCCTAGATGGGGGAGTGTTCATCATAATCATCATCATCATCATCATCATCATCTCCTTTTCCCAAAAATTGGGACTCAAGCCACCATTTTCTGTGCAGAGATGTCATTTTCTGGATAGAAAATGCTGTTTTCCAAGCACAAAACCTTTTTTTTTTTTTTTTTTTTGCCATTTTCTGTGGGGAAAAAACCCACATGCTTTTTTTTTCACAAGTTCCAAACTGCAAATAGTCTATGTAAACAGCACGGTTTTCAATGACTTTCTCACAGGGAGGAGAAAAATGGTAAATTTATTCATTCCTGGCCATGAAAAAAATTTACAGTGATTCACATCTCTAGTCTGGAGATTGTTTTGAATCTGCCAGAGGTAGGTGGAGAGAGTACGTGGCATTTATAAGACAGGATTATTAACTGAACCATTTACTCACTGTCCCAAGTAGTTTGATTTTTAAACTTGTCCACCAAAAGCCTACATTGTCTACTGAGTAATGAATGCATAACAAACATCTCTTGGCCCAATGCCCCCCTACATCTACCTGAACAGCCAGCAGCAGCATCAAGCAAATGTGGTCTGTTCAGCTGCCAAGCAGGGCACAAGGAGGTTGATGCTGTGATGAAGAATTGCATCAATGTCAATGAGAAATTGCAACAGGAGTCCTGCTTCTCATTGTCACAGCATCAATCTCTGATGGGAGGATGCTGGAAATATCATCCTCCTTGCACCCCAATCAGCAACTGAACAGACCTCTTTCACTTGATGTGGCAGCAGGCTGTTAAGGTGAGCTTGGTGGGGCGGGGGGGTGGTACTCAGGCTTCATTACGTAGGGCCTTATCACACTACACTGTTATAGCTCTGTAAAGTGGTTTAACTGTCATGGCAATATCACATGGAGTCATGGGATTTGCAGTTTAGGGAGAGGCATTTAGAATTCTCAGCTAGAGAACTTCAGTGCCTCAGCACACTACAAACCCCAGAATTCCACAGGGTGCAGCCAGGGAATAACAGCGCTATAACAGTGTAGTGTGATAGGAAACTTAGTTACCCATTCATAACCAAGCAGCTGATGTAGGTTATCAATAGGCATTTTAAAACATCAAACTACTTGGAAGCAGCGAGTAAATGGTGCCAGTAATTGTGACTATGTAGTCTTGCTGAATAATGAGTAGTTACAGAACTGTTAACTCCAGCTTATGAATCTGTAACCAGAATACAGAATGCCAGACATAAGTATTATAGTTTAGAAAACAATTTGCATGGCCATTCATAATAAATTAATTTGACCTTTTTAGGGCAGTGCATGTATTTCTTTCCCTAGTTCACTTAGCATTGTCAAACTGTTTGTACACATTGCTTTATTATAAGAACCCGTCATAAGCAGACTAACAAGGCAACTTCCACACGACATCACTATAATGCTACAGCAGCAGGTTGTTACGGTCCAGGAGCCATGCTTCTGCATGACATCATCACTATCCAGCTGCTATCCTGTCCCCAACGGTCACCAAATCACCATATTCTATTTCTGGAAGAAATCCATTAGGAGCCTCCTATAGTGCTTCAATCCCATCAGCAGTAGTAATGTGGTACTCTTATAAGTGCTGGATAGTGCTTCCTGTTTTGGCAGATCCAGCAGTGGGTGGGCTGTGGGAGTGTCCAGCTCATCCCTCCTCAGCAGCTCCCATAACTTCCTACCACCTCTCCCTGTTTATTCTAAATGTCTCCTTTGAATCAATACTGTTTATTTTTTTAAAATATATTTTTAAACAGTATAGGGCAAAAGTGCAATAGTGAACTGGCATGTCATGCTGTTACAACATGGCTGCGTTAGTACTGCTTCCAAAAAAAAAACCCACCACCCAGTCAGAGGTGTCGGGGCAGGGTAAAGGTGAGGCACAGGAGTGCTCAAGGACACTGTAATGCAGAAGGAACACCGGTGGCAATACCACTATCCATCCACTTAAGGGGGAAGGGTACGGAAAAGTGCATCCCTAACCCAATGGCATCATGCAAATGGCAATGCCATCATTATAATGGTATAATGCACTAATGGCCTCTAGTGCAGAAATGGCTCAAGTTTGCTATTGTAAGATTTATTTATTTATGTGTGTATTTCTTTCGAAGATTTCTGAACCTCCTCCCAGCCCACAATACACACCAAAAAGAGGCACAGTCACCTTATGCTTTAAGTATAAGCTCTATATACTTTAAGGTGGGCTGCCCTCTTTCACTCAGACTGAAGGTTGACAGCACTTTAATTCTATACAAGAAGCAACGGAAATGTCTTATTCGCACATTAGCCAATCTTGGTGTACACGTAAAAGCATCTCAGACTTAAAATGAAATGTTGGGCACCTTTTTCTCTGTATCATACTCTTGTCCTACCCCTTGAGTTGTGCTGTTAAAGGACCAAGTGCCTCTTTTCCCCTTCTTCCATTTCTCATACCTACATGCAGAACGTGCTAGTGGCTTTGTACAGCCAGTGTTTGTCTCTGGAGCTGAACCACAGACTATCAGCCAGGAATTCTAGAAACTGACTTTGAAAGGAAAGCTACACACTTCAGCTGATTAAATATTTTTAAGGTGCCAAACTCTGCGTCTTTTAAAAGTGATAAGTGAATTTTATGTTTTGAATTACATAAATGTATATATATCCCAGATACTTGAAAAAAAATACATCCACTAATCCTGATGATGGAAGAATTACAGGGGAGGCTCTGTACACTACAATATATTGAGAGTGATTTCAGCAGTTCCCCCTTCAGTTCCTAGAATTTTCACAGAGTTTTACCGTTGCTAGTTTTTTTGAGTATGGCTGCTTCAACAATATGTTGGCTTTGGAATGAAAGAGCCAAAGTTGAACTCCTGATGAAATTACAACATACTAATCACCTTGAGAAAATTGCTTTCTCCCTCCAAAACAGTTAAGTAGTAACTCGCCCTACAAGCCAAGATGACTAAACTGAGGCTGTCGTACTTTGGCCGTATCATGAGAAGAGATGACTCACTATTAAAGACAGTAATGCTTGGTTAGGTAGAAGGCAGTAAGAAAAAAAGAAGACTGTGTTACAGATGGATAGACTCAATCAAGGAAGAGATATCCCTAAATCTGCAAGACCTGAGCAGGGCAGCTGATGATAGAGTGCCTTGGAGGTTTCTCATTTATAGGGTTGCCATAGGTCCAGGTTGACCTGATGGCCATTAACAACAGTAAGTAATTTAGGCCATTTCCACACCTTACCCTTTTCTGTCGTAGTCCCAGTGTCATGCTGGCAGCACCTTTACCCGGATGAGAGTGTGTCCCCAGTGCTCTCCTCAGCACCTGGCGAGCTGTCTGTGGATGGGAGAACAAGTGACACGTGCCTTCCTTCTGCACTGCAACTGGCCTCTTTCCCATGCTGCACTGGGGAAGGAAGCAACTAGATCGTACTTCCACCCATTCTGCATGGCCACCGGCAACAGAAGTGTCATGCAATCATAGGCCATTAATGGCTTTTTTACATTAATGGAATATCCTGCGATCACAACGGGTGAGAGTGTGTTGGCAGTGGGACCGCAATGGCATCATGTGAAAGCACAACTCGCAGACCGCCCCATCGTGGGACAGCAACATTGTGCAGAAATGGCCTTAGTCACTCTAGTAAAACAGGGCTGTTCTGACAATATTCTAACGACAGGACAATTTGCATGGTTCCAAGTACTCGAAAAGTCATACATTATGCTTTACCCTAGAATACTCCATTATATAATACACTATATTGACAGAAAGTTGAATAGTGTAATGCAAGTACAAGATCATATATAGAGCGTGTGGTGCAGTGTGAAGGGTGCGGGGTTTTTGTTTTAGGATTCTAGCCAACCAGCCAAGCCCTTTTCAGGATACGACATTCCACCCCTTCCTTCCTACCCTGTTTTTCCATGTTTATCTGAATTGTCAGTCAACATTCCATCCATTTTTGTATCTCTGCAGTCCTTAGAGTTTCCCAGGCTAGCAGGCCCATACCCTCTGTGTGTTTCTATGTACATGTGTGTATGTGTGTTTGGCTGGTGCCATTTTGGTTACCAAAAGATCCACATTTAGAGAATAAGTTTCATACACATTTATATTCATACACAAGATTTATTTTATGTCTATGTTTCAAAAGCTTCTCATGCTGTCTCAGTGACCCCTCTGCTGTGGGGTCTTTTTAGGTTAGTCTGTCTAGAGAAACCTTATAAGGGAGCATTCTCTCTTCCTTTAAAGTCCATCATGTGCTGTCAGCTCAAACTGGGATACACCGTGAAGCTTTGCAATCTGTTATTGATGTCACTGCAGCCCAAGAAGGAATATGAGTTGCTTTATTGTTTCATGTATTTTTTTTAAAAAAAACACAGCTTAATGGAGGGAGCAAAATTAGGAAAAAAACATATTTGGCACAGCTTCAACTTTCCCACAAGTTGTGCACCAGGGTTGCCAACAACTAGCTCTTACTGGCAACCAATTTCTTGGTAGGATATTGTGTGTGCTCACGTGTGTGTATGTGCATTCAAGTTGCCTGTCAACTTCGGATTTTCTTAGGCAAGGAATAATCAGAGGTGGTTTTGCCAGTTCCTTCCTCTGAAACCTAGCCTACAGCACCTGGGATTACCAGACGGTCTCCCATCCAAGTACTGACTAGGACATTTGATAAAAATTCCGTTCCTGAGGAATATAGACTGACACACTTCCTACTTTCTGTTTGTGGACAAGTAAAGTATTTTCTCTTCTGACAGCTGTTGATGATTGTTTATTTAAGGTCCATCCCACTGAAACAATGTGTTGGATTTTTCTATTTGTTGTGCTGATGTGTGTGTGTGTGTGTGCGCGCACGCATGTGTTTAACGGTTTACATTTTAATAGGTTTTAATTGTTCATCTCTTTTTAACTTTTGTATTTTTCTAACCTTTAGCTATGTGTTTTTAATCTGTTGTGAGCCACTGGGGAAAAAGCAGCGACAACAACAAAAACAACAATGCAGCCCCAGTCAAGGTGCACAGTATCCAGAGCTGGTATAATCATTTTGGGACCTGATGCAGAAAATCCCACGGGTGTTCTCCTCACTGCCTAACAGTAAGCACTGACTATGCAACCAACCAACTAACCAACCAACCAACCACTTGCTGCCCTTCCCGTGACACCAAAAATCATCCTTCAGGGATAGCTGGTTCACTCTTCAGCAACCTTTCTTTCCACATATCTCACCTATCAGTTAGGCGTTGGGTTGACTCAAGCGATGCTTCCTTACCAACCATTACATTTCCACAAAAGTGGTAGAAAAATTGCCTACCAAAATTTATTCATCCATTCCTAGGCAAAGGAAGTGTATGCTATTTCTGAGAGTTTTCTTACAGAAAAGGTCACTTGCAGTCCTAATGTGCCAACCCCTAAATCACTTTCATCTGAAGGCACTTTGACACTGTAATAGCTGTACAGTTTTGCCAAAAATATTTGATTTTGTTGAATGTTACCGGGTGGTGTCTGTTTCCCTTATAAGGACATTCTGAATGTGTCTAACCATCAGTTACAAGTTGGAGACCAAATGAGTAAGGAATGGAAGTGTTTGGGGACATTTGCTTCTTTTAGTGCTCCATTCCATCTGTCAATACAGCAATTGTCCTGCCACTCAACATGTAATAATCCATGGAAAACACAGTACCTTGAGTGGAAGTTACTATCTTGATAGCAAGCAATTGTTAAAGGTCTTCTCAAAAAAAAAAAAAAAACCTGGAGTTTCTTCAACAGCAATTGGTAACAATGTCCAAATGGCTTGGATGCACATAACAACCCACTTTGACCATTAAGTGAAAAATAAATCACATACCGAATGTTAAGATGATCATCAACCAGTGTACAAAAGGGTAGGAATGCAGTGCTCGAAAAATCTTGGGAATTTGGGAATATTGCAAGATTCCACAGAAATACTCATATTCTTTCCTTACTTCCTGTTATGCTTGCATTTTCTTGTTCATTTGTTTTATAAACGTATATACTGCCCTTATATCAGGACAGTTCACAAGATAAAAACAGCAGAAGCATAAAAATGCACTAAGGCAACAATCAGTGAATCAAGAACATAAAACAGAGGCAATTCTAATTGTGTAATTAAAACTCAAAGAAAAATCTTTTCCTAATATCATTAAGACATTCTGTTGATGACAGGGAAGCCTTCTTGTGATACAACTCATTGTTAGCTGAACATGAAATACAACATTTGTTCAGCCTGAGATCTGAAGAAATTCCTGCTTTAGATTCTTACTTCATCCATATCTTGTCTATACACTTTCTAGCTCTCTGTATATTGGGTCCTTTTGGCAATTGCTCCACCAGCCTCCCTCTAGGGATGGGTCCCAGTAACAGAAGTGTTGGTTGTCACTGAGTCAGACTCTCCACAGTGGAACAGTTTTTCGTGATCCAAGATGACAACCCTTGATTTACCAGAAGAAGAGGTTTCCCAGAAAATAATAATAGTAAAAAAGGTATTTACTGTAAACTCATGAAACAAGTCTAAAAAAAAGTATGGCTTTCATTCACTCAAACACACATTTGGCATTCATTTGTCTCTGACTTCATTGCTTTTTTTTTCTTGTCTCCTGCCAATTTCGGATATGCACCTAATCGAGTACGTTCAGTCCACAAAAGCTTGTATCATTTGTATCATTAACACATTTATTGTTTTTAAGGTAGATTTTTGTTGTCTCACAAAATAGATTTGATAGTTTTCCCTCAAAATATAATCGTTCACTTTGCTCCCCGAAATACACAGACTCGTGACTATGGAAACTACTAGAGAGAACCAAGGGGCCATAATGTTAGACAAGACAGTTGCAGGAGATCGCCTGTATTCTATCTTGTTCTTCTTTGCCTCCAACTTTAACCAGAATCCTAAAATAGACCATTCAGTCACCATTAGTGAATAAAGATCTTCATTCCTAATACTCTAGTAGGACAACATTGTGTAAGGCCCCGCTTTGGGGGTCCCCAATATCAGTATGGTTTGGATGGGCACCATACCTAATTGGCATCGTATGTAATTGGCAACACATTTTATTGGCTCTGATATCAAATTCAAGCCTGAAAGGTGACAGAGAGTCACACTGAGCGAGGGAAAGAATTTGACTGAATTGAAAGAATATGTGAGAAGCACAGGTCAACTCCAAAATTCCTCCAGGTAAGATTGAGTCATTTGTCAGGCAAATACACACCATTCCTGTGGATAATAGGCTTAAATAGAAGCTGGAATTTTCCAGGGAATCCAACTGTGAGGAGCCCAACAGGACACTGATTGACAGATATCCATCCCTTGTACACCTGGATTCTTTCATCTGTCCTCACAGCACCCACAATAGACAGCTATTACAACACCCATCATGTCTTTGTCAATCAAAGCACTAAGCCCATCAACAGGCAAAAGACTCATTGTCCACAACAGGTTCCCTTTGTCTTGCATCTGGAACCTTCACAGCCACAAGCCATTTTCAGGGTATAAATACCCCCGATTTGAGGATGCCCAGGGCAGTCTCTTGAAGATCTACCCGTCACTCTGTCCGTCTGGCTCCTGAATGAGAACTGCCCTTAGGTCCTGCCTAAGCCAAAATACATTTCTACTCTTCACTACTCTTCTGGACTGGTAATTATAAATCCCCTCAAATCCCTCAGCCTCTCTATAATTTTTCCTCCCTTTCTCTTTCAGCTAGCTCTTGTGTGAATGTGTGATTGTGTGTATCTTGTGTTCATGTATGAGTAAATTCCCCTCAATAAAATCATTTTATTAGACAATTTTGCTTGGTTTTTGGCTTGGCCTGATCCCGTAAAAATTGGGTTTAAAGATCTTGCTAGGTTACCCTGCCTCTTGTAGTGCTACAGCTTGTGCTGTGGCTAATTCCCATTCCCCATTATTTGGAGCACATTGAGGTGTCCCCCTAAGGGACCCCAGAAATCAGGGTAACAATTGTTAGTTATACCGTATACCCTCAACCACTGTGGTGCGCATCACAACCTGCCCTAAAACAGCCAGTTGGCTCAGGTTTTGTGGACACTCAGTTTTACTGCCAGTGCTGAAGAAAGAATAAATGGCACTAAGTTTGCCTCTGTGTGCAAAATGGAGGGGCATATTGTTCTTTTCCTCAGACAGTAAAGGTCTTGGGTCAGCCTTCTCCCTGACTTCTTGTTGTTGAAATGTGCCCTCAAATTGACTCTAACTTATGGCAACCCTCTCATAGGATTTTCTTGCTCAGATTTACTCAGAAAAGTCTTATCATTATTCAGGTTCAGAGAGTGTGACTTGCAGAACATTACACCCATGGCTCAGTGAGGATTCAAGCTCTGATCTCCTGGAGTGCTAGTTCAACATTTAAAGCACTACACCATGGTGGCTGTTTGCATGATTTAGGCCCTTTTCGCATGGCATCTGCCATGCGAAAGAGGGCCTGGAGCCTCGCGCGATTGTGAGGAGCGATCTGCATGATGCCCTCGCAATCGCACAAGGCTCCGGGACCAGCAGGTAACGATCGCGCACCTTTGCATTTTTGGCTTTCAGCTGAAAATGCGGCACGACTGCGCATTGCTCCCAGGCCCCGCGCGCACTTACCTGGCATGCGGAGCCTCAGGAGCCGGACCGCTCACAGTTCCTGTCTCAGTGCAGCCTCGGAAGGTCTCAGGCTGCACTGCAAAAGGAAGAGGCGAGGCTCTCGTGTGAGCAGGAAGCTCATGCAGAGCTGAAGAAGCAGGGAAGTGAGAACCTCTCAAAAGAGGCTGCTCGCGCAATCACTGCACCCCAGCGCCAAGAAAAGGGTGGGATGCAGAAAGGGCCTTACTCTAGGAATTAAACTGTATGTAACTTCAGTAATTTTTTTCCCTCCTTGTTCACTTCATAATTGGAGGGTGACATATTCCTGGGCTGGATTAATCATCATTACATAGTATAAATATTAGTTTAGTTTAGTTTAGTTTAGTTTAGTTTAGTTTAGTTTAGCTTAGCTTAGCTTAGCTTAGCTTAGCTTAGCTTAGTTTATTGGTAAGGAACATCCTAGCCAACACTTAGACTCTACTTCACCATTCATATGCTGTTCTACTTTTTCCTCATGAATGTGAATGTTCCTGTCTAGGGATGGAAAATAATTTTGTTCAATTCAGCTGTCTTAGAAACAGGGTTTGTTTTGTGAGAGTTACAGGGTGTTTCAGAGAACCAAAGTGTGCATAAAATAATGTGCACATTTTAAAAATGCAATCAGCTAAAACGCGCACATTGGAAAATGTATGCAGAAATACATTTCATTAATTGGGAGAGATGTAAATTAGATAATTTGAATTAATTAGGTAAAATGAATCAATAAATGTACATATTAGGAAAAAATATGTAAAAGAAAGCGAAGATGGGTTTCCACACAGTGTAAGAGATGGGAAGGATGGGAAGAAAATGCAGGTGGGTTTTAGGCAAATGCAAGACTTGGAAATTTTCACATTCCACTTATTGGCCTTTCTCCTTCTTCGTGCTTTTCATCTCTCATAAATCCCTCTGCATTGATCTCCCCTCCTGCCTTGGACAAACTCCCTGAAATTCAAGCCTGATCTGAATCATATAAATAAATAACACAGCTGAATTTTGCAGACTCTCAGCTGTTTCTGATAGGAACCAACGCCCACAAATCCTTAACATTAACAACTCTTTCTAGTCATACCTGCATTGACCGTTAAATACTCATGAAATTACTCTTGTGGTGGAATAAAGAAAAAAAGTGACTAAGTGGCAATGTTCTCCCCCATTGACTGCAAAAACAAAGGCTTCTATCCACCACATTCAGACACGTCTTTTATTCTGCAATTAGAAGAGCCTCATGCACAGAATTTTACAAGGGCCTTTTCTGCACTTTGTATTTGCAACGGGGCAGAGCCTCCTCCAGCGAGGACGTTTGCACTTGGGGGCGGACTGGGTCCGGACTACTTTCTGTAGTTCCGGACTTCAGCCCGCTCCGGAATGACCAGAAGTGGTCGCTCACCGTGCTATTGAAAGACCCCTTAAAACAGGTCTTTCAACAGCGCGGCGCGCCCCGCTCTGTGGCTGCGCTCCAGTGTAGATTTGCAGGCTCGCTCCAGCACGAGCCTGCAGATCTTCCGGCGGCAGGCTTTAGGCTAGCGAGCTTCACCGGTTGGTGGAGAGCCTCCACCAACCGGAAGCCGCCATTTTCATCCCCGGAGCAGTGTGTAGCACGGCCACGCACTGCTCTGGATCAACCTGGATCCTCCGAGGGAGCTCGCCAGTCCGGTAAGTAACAGAACAGGGCATTTTCTTCGCCAAGTGAGAAAAAGCCCATGGCGTCCCATGTGTACCATGGTGGCTCATGGCTTCCCTGTCTCTGGAGTACTGAATCCACTCTGGGTTTTAGTCTGAACTTTAAGGGATCTGTCCAAGGGGTTGGGACTATTGGGGGATGAGGTTCAGCACCTTGGATAATTCCCTTATAGTTCTGACTAAAACCCAGAATGAATTCAGCACCCCACTGATTTGGAAGCCACCACGTGCCATTGTAACTTGTAACCACCACTTCTTCATTCAGAAAATATGTTAAAGAATAAATGAATAGGCTCACAATGCCAGATCATATGAAGAACCTGATTCAGCTGTATGAGTCTGTTCAGGCTTTGAGATCTTGGAAGAAGGCCCTTCTCTCAATCCTTTCACTTTCTAAAGCATCACTAATACCCATACATGCAAGGATTTCTCAGTGGCTGCCTCCAGGCTCCAGAACTGTTGGCATGCAAAGTCAAGGATGCCCCCCTGCTCCTAACTGGTTTTCTGCCTGTAAAACCTTTTTATCAGGTGGGCAGGCCTTTGGCAACTAACCTCTTTTGCTACGGAAGGGTCTTTCAACTGGATGAGTGCTCCGCTGTTATATTAGTCATGTGTGTTTAAATTATGATTTAACTTCAATATGCTTTTATCTATTTTAGAAAGTTGGGATAGAAATCAAAGAAAGAAAGATGGATCTTTTTATTGGTAGTGCTACATCTAGTTTTGCCTTATTTGTCCAGGGTTTTTTTCAGTGGGGGGTATGTTACTGAAATGCCCCAATGTGTTCTCATGCTGGAAGCATCCCTTCAGATAGGGCCAACCTTTGACAACATGAGGCCTGATGTAGCACTGTTGTACCAAAATTCACTGCCCTGCCAAGCCTATGGTAGGTAGAGATTTTTCTTTTCTTATAATGGCTTTATATACATACTTTTGCTCCTCAGAAACGGGAAAAAGTGGAGGAAGAACCATCAGCTTAATAGCTTGGAATGGCAAGGATATGCCAAGCAACAGGGAGATGATAATGATAGAAAGTGGCAAAGACAAGACACCAGGTGATTCAGAGCAGGGTGCATGGCATAGTGGACAGAGCACCCAGCAGCAGGGCAGGGCAGGGCCAGGCCAGGCCAAGGGAATATTCACTTCCTGGACACTGATTGACACCTGCCTCATCACTACTGGACCCCTGTGTTACCTCAAAGCGTGGGTGGCTCAGGAGCCCGCCTGCGATGCCAGTACTTCCACGTGACAATGAGGAATTACTTAGCTCAATTAGGAGGTCTGCAAGGGGGGAGTAATCTAACAAGATCTTCCACCAATATTTATGGGGTCCTTGCAGGAAAGAACTGGTCAGAGATTCAAAAGTAAACTGAAATGTGTTTTATTGAGGGAAATTCAGTCACACACACACAAGATCCAAACAGTCATGCACTCACACAAGCCTAACTGAAGGAAAAAGAGAGGAAAGACTGATAGCAAAGTTTCAGGGAGTGGGCAACATTTACCATTCCAGAAGAGCAGTGAAGTAGTGTTGTGACTTAGACTTGCATCTAAGGGCAGTACACAACTGGAAATCAGAGTAACAGGATGACTACCAGCAAGTGAAGTTCTGCATCTGGCCGCCCAAAATGGGGGTGGGGGTGGGGGAATACTCTATTTTCTTCCCTGAAGTGATGTGAGTTAATTGCTTTTTGGCAAAGTAAACAAAAAGGGGTCTGGAATGGGCCGATTGTTGACAAAATATTGATGGGACTCCTGACAGCTTCCCAATGTCTTGGCTGGGTAACGTGATTGGAGAAGGTTTCGGTAGAAAAAGCACACAGCAGGGATGCTAGCCTGCATGTGGGGTTGACTATTGTTTTCTGAGGTTAAGCAATTGAGAGGATTAGTTTAGAGAAATTAAGTCAGGCTTTCCCAGCTAATCCACAGTGAATTTATGACCTGGCCATGCTGAGGTCACGTCTGATCTACTTTTGCACATCTTCCCAGCTAGTATTCCTTCTTCACATGGCCTTTCAGCCATAAGTGTATATAACTTAATTTCATGTCAATTAATATTTGCCATTAGATCATATCAAAGTGTGAGGGTTTACGGCTGTTAACACCTGTGATTATTTAAATGATCTAATTAAAAGACTACTTTAAGGAAATACACTATTCGCAGACATATTATAACTAAAATCTGAGGTACTATGCTTGGACAGAAAAAAATGAAAAACACAGAGGTAAGACTGGTGACACCTAGCTTGACCACAGTACATGTCAAAAGGATCTAAGAGTCTTAGTGGACCACAAGCTGAACATGAGTCAGCAGTGTGATGCAGCAGCTAAAAAAGTCAATGTGATTCTGGGCTGCATCAATAGGAGTATAGTGCCTAGGTCAAGGGAAGTGATGGTACCACTCCATCCTACTTTGGTCCGACCCCACCTGGGATACTATGTCCAGTTCTGGGCACCACAGTTCAGGAATGATATTGACAAGTTGGAATGTTTCCAGAGAAGGCAACCAAAATGGTAGAAGGCCTGGAAACCATGCCATATGAGGAGTGGCTTAGGGAGCTGGTCATGTTTAACTTGGGGAAAAGAAGGTTAAGAGGTGACATGATAGCCATATTTAAATATCTGAAGGGATGTCATATGAGGATGGAGCAAGACTATTTTCTCCTGTTCCAGAGACTAAGACAATGGCTTCAAACTTCAGGAAAAGAGTTTCCATCTAAACATTAGAAAGAACTTCTTGATGGTAATTGCAGTTCAATAGGGAAACAGACTGCCTCAGAGTGTGGTGGAGGCTCCTTCTTTGGAAGGAGGCTGGATGATCACTTATTGGGAATGTTTTTTATGGTGTATTCCTGCATAGCAGGGGGTTGTACTCAATGGGCTTCGTGTCCTCTTCCTATTCTACAATTCTATAATCCTATAAAATCACAAACTTGAAATGAGGCTGCAATCCTAAGCAAGTTGCTTGAACGTTTTCTGTCAAGATCAATAACATACGCTTGAGAAAAACTAATTTTGGGATGTAATCCTCCATTGAAAATATGTGAACTCACATACACACCACTCAATTTACCTTGCCCTTTTATTCCCTTCTTGATTTATCAGATGCCATTTTTACCCAATAACTATGCATCTCTGAACACATTCAGGGCTTGCTAGGTGGCAAGAGAGTAGAGAAGAGTCTGCTAGAAACACTAGGGCTTGATCTCTTGCCTGCCTTGGAGACAATCTCTTCCTCTGATCCCTTTGACTGACAACCAGTATACCTGTGGAGCCTGAAACCTGTTTAGAACCAGGCCCTGTTAGGCCCTAGAAGCTTATTAATCATGAGCTATAGAATGTCTGTGTAGCCAGAGAATACCATGTACAGCATCAGTTTTTTAAAAATGTCCTACTTCTAGTCTTCTCAGAAATATCTGAAAAGTTGTAGAAAACAGGACAAACCTTTGCTCTGATCAAGCTGGCTTGTTCTTATCTTCTCTGGCTCAAAGCAGCTAGATAAGACATGTTGTGGGCTGGGCTGGACTTGGTAAAGCCAAGATGGTTTTTGGTATCTGGCAGCAACATTATAAAAAAGCATGGGCTACAATGCTCAGATTATACAATACTTTTTTAGCAATCTTAAAAACACTGCAAAAAAGAATAAGAATAAGAATTGTCTGTGAATTGCACAAGCGGCTGCTTGCATGACTTATTCTAGGACTTAAACTGTATGTAAGTTCAGGGATAGCACTCCCCACCCCACCAGATCCTGACCCACTGGTCTGAGTTGGGAAAGCCCTGCATACACGAAGGAGAGATATTGTTGTCATAAGACAGAAAGAGAAGGTGGATGGAAGAGTCATAGATGGATAGCTAAATAGAGGCCAAGTGCTCTAGGTTTCAGCACATTTTTAATATTTTCACCAAGGATACCCAGATTGCAAGGATCAGGGTTGCACTCTTTTAGCCATCCTGTTAAAAGTGAATCATATAGGGTTATCCCTACCCATTTCTTTGCACAATAATTTTGTGAAAGATTTGTGCCCAGTGTAGCATAAGTTCTAACCTTTTAGGCTTTGTCTGTGCAGCGGGTGGCATAACTGAGTGTGGCAGAAGCAGTAGCAATGCTCCAGTGGAATTGTTGTTTTTCACCACATCACACATCACCACCAGCCTCTTATGTAAGTAAAATGAAATGGGAAAGTATGTGTTCCTTTTCCCTGCTGAGGTCTCCCATTACACATTCCAGCCTCTGTGCATATTTTTTGAAGGACCACAGAAATGCATACTTTAAAACCTGTCTAGTAAACTTCCTTGACACTGAGGCATATCCTTGGCTTTAGTCACTTTCTCTTCTCACACATTGCCCCTTGGAACAATTCCCCTACTGCTCTTGGTTCAATGAAAGATAGACAACAACATGGGCAGCATTCTGTTCTTTGGGAGCAGACTGCAATTCAAGATCATCTGGGACCACAGTGTTGACAGGATGGAATGAAATAGAACTAGGTACAGGAATTAGTGTGTGTGGACTGAAGGAAATGTCTTGGGAGGTTTTCAGTACCAGACAGCTCTGATGCTGAGTAATAGGTTACAATTCTCAACAGATTTGTAGAAAGGTGTAAATGTGTCCATGACACAGTAACTGGAGGCCAATTTTCCACTAATAAAATTCCTAATGACTGTGGGGAAGCCAGACTGTGATCCTCCTTCCAGAACAATACATACAGATTCAGAATTCCTTTAGTGGTCTTCATAAAGATGTCACCCAATTCTTATTTTTGTTCCTGCAAGAATATCTAGAGGTCAGAAAACAACTGTAGTAGGAATGCTTCAGCAAAACCATTTATAGTATAATATGAGAAAGGAGGAACTCAGAGTCAACTTTTAATTTCACTTTGTTTATGTATTTCCTTCAAGACACATGGGCTACTTTCAGAGATCTCATTTAAATTATGACACACAGGGGTGGTAAATCAACTAATAGTAGTCCAGAAGACAAATATGTTACTCTTTTTCATCTGATGCCCTTTTATGATAGCTAAAATATGCTGGTTTGCCACTAAGGATAGTTCAGATTATACACTAGTCACCAAGAAGTGCAAGGATAGTCATTATGATCACAGAGGAAAGCCAGAAATGGTTATTAACCCTTTGACTAATCACAATCTGAGGCAATTTTCATGGCTGGAAATAAAATGTGTGGTGAAGGACCAATACAATCATACAGGCCACTAACCAGGAGGAAAGGCAGAAGTTCTTGGGTACACTCCATTATGCTTTACCCAGTGGTGGCAGTGAAATGAGAATCACAGATATAGTAGAACACAAAACAGAATGCTTATTTGCTTTTAATTGTGTTTTAAATTTCTTTTATGTTTTAATTGCATTTATTTTGTTTGATTTTATCATTGTTAGCTGCCTTACTATTCTTTAGTGGAAAGGTTATACGTATATCCAGTGAACTGATGAATGAATAAATCATTTTTTAAAAATGACAAAAGTCTGTGCAAAGTCTAAGGACATGTCTTGATGAAAACTTCCTGCATATCCGGTCGCCTAATTGTTCCAGACAGAGACATCAATTGGATCAATTGTTGGATTGAGAGTCAAGATTTATGTAAATCCCACTAACTTAATAAGTGTACTCTAGTTAGTTCAAGCAATGGGATTCAGGCTTCTGTGTTGAGAAGGTTAGTAAAACTAATCTTTCCTTTTAGATCTTGGTCATCCAAGGTCTTGAGCTTGTCATAATATCACTGGGAAAAGCTATCTTGTTCCTTCATGTTGCATATGGTTGGCTCAGGATTAAATATTTTTGAACAATAGCTTTCATGCCTGTTTTTTGTGGATCTTTGCCAGGTCTTTTTGGTGCCCCTGGCTCGAAGGCCTCCTTGGAAACCAAACATTTCTAGGGTTCTATTAATCCCAAATAAATAAATGAAGCCGAACTCAAACATTTTCTGAGACCGTCTTCTCCTTTATGATGTATCATTCCACTGACCTATCAGATATCACTTGTGGATATCTGTGAACACAGCGATTACTGAGATATTAATCTTCAAGACTAGTCTTGTGCCCTTCCATAGCCAGTCAAATGTTACCACATGCCCACTGCTAAAAGTAGCACATGCCTCTCCAAGTATCTTCCTTGAGGCTATTTTGAAACTGCTCTTCCGTCCCATAAAATAATTCCATCATTGTCTGTCTGGCCACTAGCCATGCTGGTTAGGACTTTGGGGCCTTTTGTCCAACCAAGCACATCATTTCCTTCTCCTGGTGCAGACAACACTGAGGTGGAAAGACCAATGGTCTAATTTGGCATAAAACAGCTTCTTACCTTCCTAGTGGAAAAGTAATGACTAAAACCCTCAGTGATGGTGACTCTCTCTGGCATAGTTCTAAATTACTCTCTATGTTTTATTTGCAGTGTTTCTTTCAATGAGCCACAGAGTCACTAATTTTAGAAAAGACCCAAATAAAGGGCTTCGGAGCTGACTGTCTTTTGAACATGTTAACCTCTTTACACTGAGACATTCCATTTTTCCGTCCAGCTCACCACTGTTTACTGTCCTGAATGCAAGCATTGCAGCAACTCCCCAAATGTGTTGACGGATTTGGAAAGGAAGAACTAAGAGCAAAATATATCAAAAGGGTAATAAGCCTAGTTTCTCCCCATAGCATACTTCTCCAGTCTATTTCCCCCAGCCAAACTCACATAACAGAAGTGAGCTCTGTAAGACAAAATCCACTTGCAAGAAGAGGAGCATATGAAGAGGCAAGCAGGAAGCATGGGGAAAGCTTAATTCCTCTCAGCCACATGCACTTGTTCTAAAAGTCCAACAGAAATATTCCACTTTATACATCCTTGATTTGGGACGAGCCAAATTTAACTAAATGCAAGCACTTGAGCCCACTGAGAGAGCAGAACATGAGAAGTTAGTTTTTAAAAGCAATTCATTGCATAACTTGCTGAAACTCCACACACATAGAGAAGTAACTTGTTACAATTAATACTATGGAGTGTTCTTCCTTTTCCCCTCCTTTATTTTTAGGGAGAGGGGGGGAAAGTTCGTCACATGTCCCTTACTCTTCTATTGCTTTTTTGCTCCTTTTTGGAAAAAAAACAAAAAACAAAGTATCTATGTAGAAAAGTAAGAAAAGGGGGGATCTCTAAATCTGTCAGAACAGTATTTTTACATTTTGAAAGGTGGCAAGAAATTGTATCAAGCAAGTATCACCAGTTATATGAGAAATGTAACGACATTATAAGCATTACTTTAAAAAAAGGAAAAAGGATTGTTGCCATACCCTTCTTACCCTTTAGAAGTGTTGCAGGTAACGTTGTTACTTATAATACGTTATTTCTAAGTTGTGAGAAAGTACATGTTTTTTCCACAGGAGATCCTGGTACATTTTGTGATATCTCACAGAGTTTGGAAACACCACAGTTTTTTGGAGTGTAACTCTCAGAAACCATTAAGCAGCATGACCGGTGATCTGACAGCACATCTGTATTAACCCCCAGATTTATCCAGACAGGATCTTCATAACATCAAATGCATGGAACTTGTTTCTTCATTTAAAGATATAATGACTAGATGGCCAGATCATATTATACCAATTCTGAACCAGCTATCATGATTGCAAGCACATTTCTGTAAGGCACTAGCTTGAACCTTTAAAACCCTAAACAGATTTGGCTTCAGGTTATTCTAAGGACCACTTTGTTGTTGTTAATTGCTATCAAGTAAACTTCAACTTACGACAACCCTCACAATAAGAAACATCCAAGTCACTCTGTTATCAACAGCCCTGCTCAGATTTGGGTCTGTGGCTTGATTTCTATCCACCTGTAATGTAGTCTTCCTCTTTTTCTATTGCTTTCTACTATAGCAAGCATCATTATCTTTTCTAATGAATCATATCTTCTCATGGTATGTCCAAACTATAACAGTCTCAGGCCATTTCCCTACCGGGCTTCTGAAACGGTGCAGAGCGACTTCTCACTGAGGTCTTCTACACCGTAGAGTGGACTGGCGTGGACTACTTTTCGTAGTTTCACACCAGAATCCACTCAGGAGCGGCCGGAACTAGCCACGCTGCGTGTTTTTTAAAAACCTCTTTTTCGAGGTTTTTAAAAAGCACGAAGCGCGCAGCCCCGTGCCGCTCCATCGCCCCGCTCCAAAGTGGATTTGCAGGCACGCGCAAGTGCGTGCCTGCAGATCTGCCGGGGGCGGGCTTCCAGCTGGCGAGCTTCTCCGGTTGGTGGAGAGCCTCCACCAACCGGAAGCTGCCATCTGGGACACCAGAGGACTGTGGAGCAGCGAGCTCGCGCTGCTCCGCACGGCGACGGACTTACCCAGCTGCGGGTAAGCTCCGTTTTAGCGTGTTTTCGCCCGTTCCCCCCCACACACATGTGGAAAGGGCCTCAGTTTAGTCATCTTGGCTTCTAGGAGGAGTTCAGGCTTGATTTGTTCTAGTACCCATTCATTTGACTTTCTTAGCAGGCCAGGGTATCTGTACTCCAGCACATTTCAACTGAGTTGATTTTCTTCCTAGCAACTTTCTTCACCATCCAACTTTCACGACCATACATAGAAACCAGAAATACAATGGTGTGGATAATGTTAACTTTAATCTTCAATGATACACTGTCCCACTTGAAGATCTTGTTCAGTTCCTTCATTGCTATCCTTTCAAGTCCTAATCTTCTTCTCAGTCTTGAATAAAGTCTCCATTTGGATTAATGACTGAGCCAATGTATGGAATATTTTACATCTATATAAACCTGCCCTTGCTATATGTTTGGAGGCAGACATTATAGATAGAGCCTTCTCAGTGGTGGCTCTGCCGTGTAAAATTTCCTTTCCAGAAATGTGTCACTATCTCCACCTTTAGCTGATTATTTTCGAGGGAGCTTAAAAGCCTATATACCCTTTTCGTGTTTCACTTTAAAAAATTTGATCACATTAAAACATTTGTTTCATTGTAAAGCCATTTTAAAATTGCTTACATCAGAGACTATTTTCTAAACTGACACTGAATTTTACTGTTTTATTTCATAAATCTCCTTGGAAATAACACAGTCTTCGAAATATATTTAAGAAATATATTTAGTCATAAGTATAAAAATGCTCAAATTGCTAAATATGGGGTCCTATAAGAGGCTTTTGTGGTGCCATAGACAGAGCTGGGAATTGTGTGGCCCTCCAGATGTTGACACCAAGTCCCAAAAGCCCAAGCTAGCATAACAACAGGAGCTCCTGGGAGTTGTAGTCCCATGACATCAACAGGCCCACACAATTCTACTCCTGCTATAATGGAACTCTAAACTTCATGTGGTGATGGATACACTGCTTACCTTCTACCATGTAACAAGGATAGCAGTTTAAAAAAATCAATAGCAAGTGAGGGCAATTTTGGTCCTCACAGTGGAATTGGCTATGCTAACTAGTGCTGTGGGAACTGGAGTCTAACATATTTGGAATGCACAAATATAGGATGGGGAACACATGGCTGGATAACAGTATGTGTGAAAGGGATCTAGGAGTCTTGATAGAGCACAAGCTGGACACGAGTCAGCAGTGTGATGCAGCAGCCAAGAAAGCCAACACGATTCTTGGTTGCATCAATAGGAGCATGGTGTCTAGATCGAGGGAGATAATGGTACCACTCTATTCTGCTTTGGTTAAACCTCATCTGGAATACTGTGTCCAGTTCTGGGCACATCAATTCAAGAAGGATATTGACAAGCTGGAGCATGTCCAGAGGAGAGCGACCAAAATAGTGAAAGGTCTGGAAGCCATACCCTATGAAGAACAGCTTAGGGAGCTGGGTATGTTTAGTCTGCAGAAGAGAAGGTTAAGAAAAGACATAATAGCCACGTTTAAATATTTGAAGGGATCTCATGTCTAGGAGGGAGCAGGCTTGTTTTCTGCCGCTCCAGAGACTAGGGCCCTTTCTGCACCTTACCTTTTTCCAGCGCTGGGGTGCGGGGATCGCGCAGGCAGCCTCTGGCGAGAGGTTCTTGCATCCCTGCTGCTTCAGCTCCGCACAAGCTGCCTGCTTGCACGAGAGCCCTGCCTCTTCCTTCCGCAGTGCAGCCTGGGAGTTTCCCAGGCTGTCCCGGGGCAGGAAGCGCGACCGGCACGGCTCCGGAGGCTCCGCACACCAGGTAAGTGCACACGGGGCCCAGGAGCAATACACGATCATGCACCATTTTCAGCTGAAAGCCAAAAATGAAAAGGTGCACGATTGGCACCTGCCGGCCCCTGGAGCATCGTGCGATTGTGAGTGCGTCATGCAGATCGCTCCTCACAATCGCGTAATGCTCCAGGCGCCCTTTTGCATGGCGAATGCCATGCAAAAAGGGCCTAGGACAAGGAGCAATGGATTCAAGCTGCAGGAAAGGAAATTCCACCTGAACCTCAGGAAGAACTTCCTGATGGTCAGAGCTGTCCGACAGTGGAATATGCCGCCTCGCAATGTGGTTCCTTCTTTGGAGGTTTTTAAGCAGACGCTGGATGGCCATCTGTTGGGAATGCTTTGATGGGTGTTCCTCTGTAGCAGGGGGTTGGACGGGATGGCCCCTGTGGTCTCTTCCAACTCTATGATTCTATGATTCTAACATCAGAAGAGCCACCATTGCCCATCTCTTCTTTAAGGACTAAAGCCTGTAGAGTGCAACAGCCTCAGGTAAACTAATTTTGTATTCAGGTTGAAATTAAACTTCCAGAAAGAAGACTTAACAATAGACATTCAGCCTTGTCTAAGTTCTTCAGAGCATGTAGATTTTTTCCCCTTCTCTCTCTCTCTCTCTCTTTCTTTCTTTTTCTTTCTTCTTCTTCTTGAAGTACTGTTAATAAAAATGAGAAATGCAAAGTTCAGATGAAGAAGACCTCAAAGGCTAATCAATCAAATTTATGCCATTAAACTAGCTGGCACAAATTTAGAAATGTTCCAATTCCATAGAAAATATCAAAGAAAACAAAACAATATCTACATATTATATATGATCACCTAGCATAATACAGAAAAACATAGTACATACCTCTAGCAGATTTTATCAGCCACTTCCACAAACACTGTCATCAATCCATCAACAAAAAACATGATCAGAATCAGATAGCAAAACATTGCTAGTAACACCTTCATAAAGAATCTTTCCATGGGAAACTTATACAACAAGTAAGTACATAGCACAATGAATGCTACTTTCCAAGTTTTGACTAAGGCACACAAGAACACTGTTCCAATGATGTATCTACCATCTAAATGTGCTGTCAGCACTGGATGGGAACACCCTTCTCAAAGTATGGTAAATAAGGGGCTGTATAGCAGAACCCCTGTTGTGGTTAGAAATTTCATCTCGGAACACAAGGGTGGGAACCCCTTTTCACCTTCTGCCAAGTGCCGCATTCCCTTGGCAGTAATCTCAACAGGGCCTGCATACCAGCAATGGGCAGTGCCAGAGCAAAAAGTGAATGGTGCTCGGCATTCCGTCTCACTTGCTACCACATTGAGGCTGGAGGTTACCTAATCCTGCCTGACTGTGCAAACCCACTGACAGCTTCTATCTCAGTACTTCTGTATTTCAATTCAAGAGCATCCCCTCGTGTAAGGGTGTGGGCAGAACTTGGGTCATGGGCAATGCAATTCTGAATCCTCATTCCAGCCATGGGGTGCTCCTCAGTTTGCCAGCGTGCCATTCAATCTGGGTGGAAAAAGGGAGGAGACATTTTCAAAGTTACTTTTGACAACAAGACGGGCAGGTATGCTAGTATTCAGCACCAACTCAAATCAGAGATGAAAGACAAAAGGGGGATTTTTCTAGCTGAAAATTATGAAGTAATTGATGGTTCATTTTTCATTAAAGTGTGGCAGGGCTCAACACAACCTTTGAACTTCTAACTTGTCAGGAATTCCCCTCAGTACTGCCTTCTTCCAATATAAATGTAACATATAGCTTGTATAATGGATAGTGTACTCACTCCCTGCTATGTCACCCATGAACATGGTGAATGACGGGTAGAGATTGATCTCTGTCACTCTGAGTTTCACTGGCACACAACAAAACTTTTACCAACACCAGAACTTAATTTACGTAGCACAAAGCTAGCTTTGTATTAGTTAGACAATGTCAGGGGATTTCCTAGCCCTAAAAGATGAGAGTTCACTGCCTCTGTAAGAACTGAGTTTACAGATTACAATAACACTGAGTGTGCCATCCTGTTTTCCCACCTAGATCAGTAGACTAGCTTTGAAATCATGTCACCATAAATACACTCAGTTTTTGTAGGGGTTTTGAAGTCCTATCCTGATTAGAAAAGTACCTCTACAAAATAGCATGTAAAATTCCTTGTGTTCTTTGATGTGTATGTGTGTGTGTGTGTGTGTGTCTTCCTGTCACCTGTCAACTCATCGCAACTCCGTGAATTTCACAGGCTTTTCTAAAGCAAGGCATACTCAGAGCTAATTTGCCATTGCCCTCCTCTCCAACATAGTCTGGTATTCCTTGGCATCTTGCATCCAAGCACTAACCAGGCCTGACCCTGCATAGCTGCCAAAATCAGGTGGGATCTGGTGGCTTCAAGCTATTTAGGCCTAGGTACTTAAAAACTTTTTATAAAGGACTGAGAGCATTACCTTTCACTGGTATGCTGCAGACCAAACCACCAGAGGGCTCCAGTGATTTGAATTAGCATATATGTCAAGTAAACTAAAACTATGAAGATTGTCTAGGAAACAATTACATGCTAAAATGGCTATATATATAATAATTTTCCAAGACGGTTTCTTTTTCAGTTAAAAGCAGCATAAATAAGATATGACTTTGAACAGAGCAATGTGAAGGATGGGATGCTTAATTATTTTTTTTAGATATATAAACACATTCTATCCACATCCCATTATGCAAGTTTCAGATGCCTTCAGCATTAGGAACATATCTGGAATCCAATGCAAAGTGAAAGCAAGGGGGATAATTTGGTAAAAAAGAAAACTTCAGCAGACAAAGTTTTAAATAAATAACATTCCTCCTCCATGCAGTTGCTTTTCTGTTTGAAGTAGCAGTTACACTGTGCTAATTGTCCCCTATCAATCCTAGTTCCATCAGATAAGACCTGTAGATATCAAGCACCATCCAAAAGCATATTTATTCTATTTGCCAGCAACATCCCTGTCCTATTCTGGTAATATTGTATTATATATAGCATATGAATGAGAATTTTCCACTAAAAGGCTAACAAGCAGACACTGGCAGCTGGTGGCAGCTTCCATTTTAGTGAAATGATGAATTTGCTCCAGGGTTTTACTCTATTAAGGGATCAATCCAAGGTGCTGAACCCTGTCACCAAAACAGACTCCTTTAAGTTCAGACTAAAATCCAGAATGGATTTATCCCCTGCCCAGTTGCCACTGCAAGGAAAATTTGGATAAGCCTCTTCTAACGGTTGTTTTCTGGCTCCAGCATCATTTTGCCTTGTTTGTTTTTCCTAGTTTATCCTATCCTGTCTAGTCTACTCATCTGCCTGTCATCATCTCAAAAAATAAACACCTGATTTCATACACACTGGCCAGTTCCATATGTTGTTGTTGCTAACAGCCTTTTCACCTGGCATATTATTTCTCTATAGCCATTTCCACACTACACTATTATAGTGCTATTATTGCACTTTCAACATCTTCTGGAATTCTGAGGCTTGTAGTTTACTGAGGCCAAAGAGCTCTCTGGCTGAGAATTCTAAAGGCCCCTCGCTAAACTGCAAACTCCAGGATTCCACAGCATGTTGAAAAAGGAATAATAGCACTGTAACAGCATAGTGCGGAAATGGCCTATATTTGGCCTTTCAGTCCTTCCACCTGCCTCCTACACTTCCCTTAGTCTAGAAGCAGGCCTGCCCTAGTAAAAACTTTGGTAACATCTTCTCATCTAAGAACTCTTTTGTCAGATTATGCTGGCCTTTTCTTTGCTCTTCTGCTGGTAGGTAAAGACCTTTTTACTTGAACAGACACTTTTTGCAACTCAGTGGTTGTGTAGAAATGTCTTTAATGCTGTGTGAACTTTTATTATAATTAGCATGCTTTTCGATGCTTTTTCTGTTGTTTTGAATTATTAATGTTTCAGTATGGCAGTTTCTTTGTTTTGTTTTGTTTTCAATTTTCGTACTGCTGGGTTTTAATTCATCTGCCTCACTTTCGTTCATGACATGTGCTACCTTAAGATCCATTTGAGAGAAGGGCAGGATATAAGTTAAATAAATAAAATAAGAAATTAACTGCGCTTGTTGCAGAACTTAGATGTGTTACTTTTTAAACTACAGCTTCCAGAATGCTCTAACTAGCATGGCCATTGGCCAATTTGACTAAAAAATTCTGGGAGGTGTACTCCCAAAAATATTTCCAAGGTCTAAAGTCTGTTGTTGCAAGACGGTAAGTTTCGGCCATTTCTGCACTACACTATAATGCTATTATTCCACTTTCAGCATCCTATGAAATCCTGGGGTTTGCAGTTTAGAGAGGGGCCTTTAGAATTCTCAGCCAGGGAGCTCTTTGGCCTCAGTAAACTACAAACCCCGGAATTCCACGGGATGTTGAAAGTAGAATAATAGCACTATAACAGTGTAGTGCAGAAATGGTCTTAGTCTGCTCAGCTGTGATGCTTGTTTAATTTCTGAACATGGGCAGGAGGTGGCTTGGTTCAAAGCTACTGAGCTAAGAGCAATTCTAGGACAGAGAGGAGAGTATGCAAAGATACACTAGAATATTGTGTAAATAGAGCACAGAGTGGAGAGTCAGATTGGAAGAGACCAATGCCACTGCGACACCTCCTAGTAATTCAGTCCGTAGCCTTCTTCCATGAGACCCAGTATCATGGTCTGAGTGCTGGACTGTTACTGTGGAGACCAGGATTTGGATCCCTGATCAGCTGTGGAAACTCACCAGGTAACCTTGTTCAAGTCACACCCTCTCAGCCTCAGAGGGAGGCAAAACACCTCTGATCAAATCTTGCCAAGAAAACCCCCAGATAGGTTTACCTTTGGGTCACCGTAATTCAGACTTGAAGGCATACAACAACAGCAGCCGCAACAACAACAAGAACATATTATCCTACTTTCCGAATTTGGCAAGGATCTCAATCTTACCCTACCCAGTAGACTCAGGCAAATGCTAACTGATGCAGTCTCTCCTAACTTGTGTGTTTTTTCCTCATTAATAGCATTTGTCCTCTTGAGCACACTCTGATTCTGCTTGGCCACATGTGTCCCAGTTTTCATCTATGAAATGTGGGAGGGTATGTGCATGCCTAGCACAGCTCTCGGTGCCAAGACTGCAGACTGTCACATCCAGCCAATGCTGGAGACAACTGTTGTTGTTGTAGTAGTTGTAGTTGTAGTTGTTGTTGTCCTTCTTCTTCTGCTTCTTCTTCTTCTTCTTGTGTGCCTTCAAGTCATTTCTAATTACGGCAACCCTAAGGTGAACCTATCGTGGGGTTTTCTGGGGCTAAAAGAGTGTGACACGCCTGCAGACGCCCAGTGGGTTTCCATGGCCAAGTGGGGAATAGAACCCTGGTCTCCAGGGTTGTAGTCGTAACACTCAAACCACTACAGAGAATGAGCTGTTACCCAACAAAAACAGATGGGTGAGGGCCTGTTATTTGAGCAGAGAGGCAAAGCGTGGGCCAAAGCTACTACATGATTGCCTGGAATTTGAGATTACTCTGCAGTTCCAAGAAAATTGCTTGCTTGAGATGGGGAATCTGAGTTTTAAAAAAAAAGTTTGTTTCTCTTGCCTTCACATTGCAGAGGGGAATAATTTGGTACTTGGCAAAAGGTTTTGAGCAGTGTGATTACAAAGCAGCAGCATCAAAACAGGAAACCAGGACAATCCTGTGCAACAGTGGGACCCAGCTGCACACCAAGTTGTGCTATTCTCAATGAGTGTTTCATCAAACTTTTTTAAAAATGCAGACATGACTCTAAAATCTCACAGCGAAGAAAATAGGACAGACTCACATACAGTGCACATGTATCCCAGATATAAAGATGTTTTTTCATGGGACCATATCACTCCACATGTCTACAGAATGAAGAGCACATAAATGAGGAGTCTGGTGGTGGGCAACTTTGCAGAATCAAATACCTAGCCTCCAGGAGATAAGCAGAGAGTTGTTCACACAACAGCAAGGATGTTGCCATGCATCCTTTGCCAGGCAAACTGTGACAGAGGCCACCATGTTCTTTGCACCTATACAGAGTGAATGGGTAACAGAAACATAATAAGAGTAGCTCTTTCCAGCCTGGAGATGAAATAATGTGGCAAGATCTATCTTAGGCCATTTCTGCACTACATTGGCCATTTCCGCACTAGACTGTTATAGTGCTATTATTCCACTTTCAACATCCTATGGAATCCTGGGGTTTGCAGTTTACTGAGGCCAAAGAGATCTCTGACTGAGAATTCTAAACTGCCTAAACTGCAGACCTCAGGATTCCATAAGATGTTGAAAGTGGAATAATAGCAATATAACAGTGTAGTGCAGAAATGGCCTTAGATTGTAAGCCTGAGGACATGGAACTGTTTTGTTTTTCTTTTACTTGTAAAGCTCCATGTACTGTTATGGCAATATATGAATAAATCATCATTGTCATGTATCTTTTTTTCTTGACTGTAATCATTGCGGGGGCAGGGGGAATAGAAACAGAATACTTTCCCACACAAAATTCTGATCCTGGTGCTTCTCAAAAGGTTGGCTGTGCTTGATAAAGGCTGCTTCTACAATAGGGAAGGGAGAGAATTTTGTTTCTCTTTATTTCTTAATAATAATTTACCAACATTTGTGGAATTTTTCATATTTTGCATAAAAAAAGGTGGTGGTGGTTGTGTGCCTTCAAGTTATTGACAATTTATGGTGATCCAAAGCCAACTTATCATGGGGTTTTCTTGGCAAGATTTGTTCAGAAGGGCTTTGCCATTGCCTTCCTCTGAGGCTGAGAGAGCGTGATTGGCCAAGGTCACCCACTGGGTTTCCTTGGCTGGGCAGGAATCCAAACCCTGATCTCCAGAGTACTAATCCAGTACTCATAGCACTAGATCATGCTAGCTCCCACTAGCAGTTGGTTCCATTGCTAAACCACTCTAAGGCCATTTCCACACGGGCTTAAAGAAACGGTGCAGAGCGTCCTCCAGGGAGGACATCTGCACCTGGGAGCGGACTGGGGCAGACCTACTTACTGTAGTTCTGCACCTCAGCCCGCTCCCGAACGACCTGAAGTGGTCGTCCAGTGTGCTTTTGAAAGATCGCTTGAAACAGGTCTTTCAAAAGCATGGAGCGTGCCACTCCATTCCCGCACTCCGGCGCAGATTTGCACCAGTGCAAGCCTGTGATCTGCCGGGGGCGGGCTTTAGGCTGGCGAGCTTCAGCGGTTGGTGGAGAGCCTTGACCAACCGGAAGCCGCCATTTTCATCCCCGGAGCAGTGTGGAGCGGCGGCCACGCACTGCTCCGGACCAGCCTGGACCCAAGCATGGAGCCAAGAAGTCCGGTAAGTACCGGCATGGGGCGATTCCCTCACCCCGTGCAGAAATGGCCTCACTCTCAAGAAGTTTCCTTCTAGTGTACAATTGACATTTACTCCCCTGTAATTTCCAACCATTAGACCTGATCCTACTCTCTGGGGCAGCAGAGAGCAAGCTTCCCCCTCCTCTCTGTGACAGCCTTCTCGGCTGCTATAATCAGGCCATGCAGCCCTTCAGCGGCTGCTCCCACCCAGCGGCTGTGCAACTGTCTTCCACGGGAGGCTAGGCTGGCCCCTCCCTGCTTTCCTTTCATAGGCAAATGAAGACATTTCTTTTTAAGGAGGCCTTTAATGGGTGAGTAGGAGAGCATTTTATTTATTTATTTATTAGCTGTTTTTAAAATGTATTGAAAGTTTATAATTTAAATACTTTTAATGTTCCTAATTGCTTCAATGTTTTTAATGTTTTTTAACTTTGCGGAAGCTGCTTTGGGTCCCACTTTGGGAGAAAAGGCAGCATAGAAATTCATTCAATCAATCAATCAATCAATCAATACCCTCCTCTGGTCCTCCTCCTCTTCCACCAGCCGCTTCCTGGCCAGCTAAGGACAGCTCGCAGCCTGATTGCTCAGCACCCCAAACCCTCTCCTGATGCCCTACACACACAAGGAAGGAGATGGGTGTGAGAGAGGAGAAGTATAGGGTCACCATGCCAACCCACTCCCTTTCCCTTACCAGGTTTGGACCCTGGGTGCCTGCTCCACCCACCAAGCTTTGCCCCACTTCCCACAGATCTCACACATATTTTGATATTTAACCATTTTTTCACTTTTGCAGGGGTCCTGTGCCCCTAACCCTAGCAAAAGTGGGGTGCTAATTGTGTGTGTGTGTGTGTGTGTGTGTATCTGGTATGGGAAGGATATCACCCTTTGCTGCTCTCCCTCAGACAGTAAAAGGTATTGGACTGGCTGTGAGTTCCCCTTGCAGTTCGATGACTCAGTGCCACAGAAATTTGTGAAGAAAGGAGTAATGATCTCTCCCTGCCTGGTTGACTAGTTGTGTATTCCATACAGGTAGGAGTCATATAGTGAATTATGGGGTGGATTAATTGGCAGTTGCTTTGCTTTCAGTAGCAGTTTATGTGCATGGTTAAAATACAGCAGAGTGGGCAACTGCTGCAAGTTCAGGGGCCATATTGGATCTCAAGAAGATGCTGAAAAGCTTCACACACAGCTGCACTCTGTATACATGCACACCCCAAAAATTATGTATTTACTTACTTACTTACTGGTCTCCTGTGCCCTCTGTGGGCATGTGGGAAAATGTTGCCATGTTTTCCCTTCCAGGCACTTGTTGGTGACTTGTGACAGACCGACACTCATGTCAGCCTAACACTCGTGTCCACATAGGGCACTTTCTACTGACCATTTTACCCGTGCATCATTATCTATATGGCCACTAGTACCGCCTATGCCAGCAGGATCATGACCTCTGTCTCTGTTTCTCTCTCTTTCCCCCTTCTTACACACCCATACACATACATTCACGGAACATTTTGGCATGGAAAAATGGTCCAGACTTGATTTATGATAACAGAACTCAAATCAGTTCTGAGCTAAAACGTGGATTGCTTTGGGGAGCCTACACATTCCTAACTATCATTTATTTGCAATGTGTATTACATTGTTTTGTGTTTTAAATTATAGTGATGATTAAAAACCAGTAAGAAAGCCAATGTTTTGTTTTAATCAGCTGCAATGTTCTTAAATCTCTCCCTCATGTATTTTCAAACGCTGATAGATACAGGTATGTCATCTTAAACAGTATGAGTTTGTTGGAACAGTAGCTGTTAGGCTTTGATAACACAGCATATTGGCAAACGACCAGCTGGACAGTATAGAGTCAGGTCAAATCCAGAAATACTTGTAATTTGAGGGCACAAGACTCACTGAAGAGACCATGTATGTCCTGTGGTCTCAGAGCTGGCATAATGATGAACCTGGGTGAAGAACTATTTTGGGTGGTTATTTGGTATGACAATAAGACCACAGATATTTTTTCTTTGTTTAGACAGTTGGACAAAGCAGTTATATTCAACACTTCACATTGACTACTGAGGGTTTAGAATGGCTGGCAACAGAGAGCAAGCCAGCTGGTATTGGACAGAGCTTGGAAAAGACACCTTACTAGACTACAGCCACCAGAACCCTCTATACTTGCTGACTCCACCATGTTAGCTAAGGGATCCTGAGAGTTTAGTTCAATAAAGAGTTTTTTAAAACTTTTTAAAAATAAACGCTGGTGTTGAAGGAGATTGTCCTCTTGTGTCATGCCCCTTCTATCCCTCCCCTCATATAGCTTGGAGGAGAGACAGGAAAAGCTGTGTCCTCCTGTGCGATGCAGCCAAGCACCCCAGGTATAGCAATACTATGCCCCTAAAAATCTTTTGCATATGAACTAGAGGTCTCCCACATTCTCTGCAAGTACTTATGAATTCCTGTAACTAGGAGGTAAAGGGGATATCACTCAGAGAGAGACTTTCAGTGTTCAGACAAGACAACCAAAGTCAGCCCACTGTGGACTCTTTCCTTCTCTTGTTTGTGTATTTTTCTTTTTCTAGAGGAGACTATCTCGCTACCTTCATAGCCTTACTACTAGGTAAACTGTCAGAACCACCAATAGTCTTCCTTTGCCCAACAGCTCCCTCTGCAGGTTAAAAACTGAAAGATATAAGAATTAATCAAATGCTGCTATGCATTTTAACCATATTGTATGTGCTTTAATTTGGTAAAAGGTGGGATATAAATGAAGAAGGAGAAGGCCTCAAACATAAGGGAAAATACTAGTATAATATTACATGTGGAGGATCTCCAACATAAGAAAGTGAAAGAAATTACTAGTAGCAAGTATACAAAAAGAATATGTGCAATCCTAAAATCAGTTAACAGTAGAAACATAACTCAGGCCATAAAACACTGAGCCTTACCAGTCATTCAATATAATATGGAAATTGTTCATTGGACTTAGGCAGAACGAGCTGCGCCAGATGACCAGAAAATTATGTCAACAAACACATCTTGAAAGTGATATTAACTATATCTGCCATCTTTTGCTGTCTGGAGGTTGAAGAAGAGAGAAAAAAATCCGTGAGTCAAAGAAAAAATATTGACAAATGTATATGGGGAGAAAATATTTAACACTGAAAAAATAAAAGAGGAATATAGAAAGAAAATCATGAAAAATCACCATGAAGTCTGGCAAAATAAACCACTACTTGGTCAATACACTGAAAATATAGAAGGAAAAACTGGGAAGGGGGACATCTGGAAATAGTTACTGAATGGGACACTGCAGGAAACATACTGAAGGACTTACATTTGTGGCCCAAGAACAGGCATTTCAAACGAAAAGCATCAAAGCAAATATTGAAAAAATATCATAGAATCATAGAATCATAGAAATGTAGAGTTGGAAGAGACCACACGGGCCATCCAGTCCAACCTCCTGCCATGCAGGAACACCCTCAAAGCACTCCCGACAGATGGCCATCTAGCCTCGAAAGAAGGAGACCCCACCACACTCCGAGGCAGCATATTCTACTGCCGGACAGCCCTGACTGTCAGGAAGTTCTTCCTGAGGTTCAGGTGGAATCTCCTTTCCTGCAGCTTGAATCCATTGCTCCTTGTCCTGGTCTCTGGAGCGGCAGAAAACAAGCCCTCTCCTTCCTCTACATGGCATCCCTTCAAATATTTAAACATGGCTATCATTTCCCCTCTTAACCTTCTGTTCTGCAGACTAAACATACCCAGCTCTCTAAGTCTATCCTCATAGGGCATGGCTTCCAGGCCTCTCACCATTTTGGTTGCCCTCCTCTGGACCTGCTCCAGCCTGACCATGTCCTTCTTGAATTGGGGTGCCCAGAACTGGACACAGTATTCAAGATGAGGTCTAACCAAAGCAGAGTAGAGTGGTACCAGTACCTCCCTCGATCTAGACACCATACTCCTATTGATGCAGCCGAGAATTGCGTTGGCTTTCTTGGCTGCCGCATCACACTGCTGACTCATGTTCAGCTTGTGATTTATTAAAACTCCTAGATCCCTTTCACACGTACTGCTATCCAACTATGTGTCCCCCATCCTATATTTCTGTATTCCATTTTTTCTACCTAAGTGTAGGACCTTGCACTTCTCTCTGTTGAATTTCATTTTGTTAGCTTTGGCCCAGCTCTCCAATCTGTCCAGGTCATTTTGAATTTTGATCCTGTCCTCTGGCGTATTAGCAACCCCTCCCAATTTGGTGTCATCTGCAAATTTGATGAGCATGCCCTCTATTCCTTCATCCAAGTCGTTGATGAAGATATTGAACAGCACTGGGCCCAGGACAGAACCCTGTGGCACCCCGCTAGTCACTTCTCTCCAGGAGGAAAAGCAGCCATTCGTGATCACCCTTTGCGTTTGGTTGGTCAACCAATTACAAATCCAACTAACAGTAGCCCTGTCCAGCCCACATTTTACTAGCTTCTTTGCAAGAACATCATGTGGAACTTTGTCAAAGGCCTTACTGAAATCGAGAAATGCTACATCCACAGCATTCCCTTCATCTATCAAGCTAGTAACTCTATCATAAAAAGAGATAAGATTAGTCTGGCATGACTTATTTTTGAGAAATCCATGTTGACTTCTCGTGATTACCGCATTGCTTTCTAAGTGATTAGAAACTGACTGCTTAACGATCTGCTCCAGGATCTTTCCGGGTACTGACGTCAGGCTGACTGGGCCTCTTTTTTTCCCTTCTTGAAGATGGGGACAACATTTGCCCTCTTCCACTCTGCTGGAACTTCTCCTGTCCTCCAAGATTTCTCAAAGATTATAGCAAGCGGTTCCGAAATGACCTCTGCCAGTTCTTTTAATATCCTAGGATGCAATTCATCTGGCCCTGGAGACTTGAATTCATCCAGTGTGGCCAGGTATTCCTGTACCACCTCTCTACCTATTATGTGCCTCATTTCCCCTGCTTCCTCACCTGCTCCCCAACCGCCAGGTTGAGTGCTTGTATCCTTCTGGGAAAAAACTGAGGCAAAGAAGGTGTTAAGTAGTTCTGCCTTTTCTCTTCCCCCTGTTAGTAATTCGCCATCTTCTCTGCGCAACGACCCTATCGTCTCCTTCTTTTTCCTTTTGCTGTGGACATATTTTAAAAAGCCCTTTTTATTGTTTTTGATGTCTCTGGCCAGCCTAAGTTCGTTCTGTGCTTTAGCCTTTCTGACCTCCTCCCTACATCTCCTGGCTACTTGCTTAAATTCTTCTTTGGTGGTTTCCCCCTTCTTCCATTTCTTGTACATGTTTCTCTTAACACTTAGCTCAACTGAGAGTTCTTTAGTCAACCATTCTGGTTTCTTCAGATGCCTTCCATTTTTCCTCCTTATTGGCACAGTTTTAGACTGTGCCTTCAGTATCTCCCTTTTAAGGAACTCCCATGCCTCCTGAACTCCTTTCCCTTTCACTATTCTTGACCACTGAATTCCAGCCAGCAGCTCCCTAAGTTTACAGAAGTCCGCTTTTTTAAAATCTAAGATGAGTGTCTGGCTACACTTATCTTCTCCTTCCCACTGAATGCCAGATTCCAATAGGGCATGGTCACTCCCCCCTAAAGATCCAAACACTTCTACCTCATATCTATGGATAGTAAATGTTGTCTATAAGAAGAAAAAGATGAAACTTTTGACCACCTTATCAATTCGTGAACCAAGATTGCATATACTGAATAGAAGAAATGCCATAATAAAGTGGCTACAGTGATACATTGGAATCTATGCAACAACTATTATTCACTATCCACAAAAAATTGGTGGAAACAACTCTAAAAAAAAAAGGTGCTGCATAAACCCTATGAGACTTTAAGATTCAAACTAACAAATAATTGGAACATATTACGCTACACATAACTGCAGTTGAGGATAAGATGTGGCAATCCCAGAGGAGAGTGGAATTGAAGACAAAGAAGGGGGAAAGATTATGAAATACTTATACCTAAAAATTGAGATTCAGCATCACTGGGAAAAGAGAACAGCTGTGGTTCCAGTGGCAATAGGTACACTGGGGGGGAAAAAGAGACTGACAAAATATTTTAATTAAATCACCATAGATAGTGTCACAATAGCACAACTACAAAAAGCTATGGTGCATGATATCTGACACATTATTGAATGATACCTTGTGATTCATAGATTCTTGGACAGAATCCAAATCACTGATGGTTCAAAACTACAGTCAGCAATTCCAGTTCTAGTAGATTATGAAACCAATATATAATAATAGCAGCAGTGGAGCACTAACTTTTATGATTTGTCAGACTCTTAAAGGGAATACAGACAACATACAGCAGGTGCAAAACTATACAGGATATTTGCAAAGCAATCCCTATATTTCAAAACTGCTGCTGCTTGATGGAGAATTACTGGAGCTGGATTTCACTCAGATTCCCATTTTTCTGTTATTAAGTCCAGGGTCTCCTATTCCCACATTGGACCGTGTGTTTTTCCCTTCTGATCTGTTCTGTATTAAATTTCATTTCTGTGTATACTTCTGCAAAATAAAGGCATTCATTATACATTTTAAATGTATGCATCTGGAGGCATTTTTTTCAAATGCATATATACAGTTGGCCCCCCTTATATCCATGGATTCAACCAACTATAGTTTGAAAATATTTTTAAAAAAAATCAAAAAAGCAATCCTTTGAGTTGTTCACTATGGATATCATTTTAGTACACCATTGTATATAATGGGACTTGAGCATCCTTGGACTTTGGTATCCATGAGAGGTCCTGAACCAAAACCCCAGCAGATACTGAGGGCTCACTATATTTCAAATGCTTTCCCAGTCACTGAATGAATTGGTTTGTGCGTGTTTTTCGAATGTACTCATTGTTGTATGTGCTGTTTCAACTGTACACATTTTTGTACATCTCCCACACACATATACACACACACACACAAATGTATTTTTTTTAAAAAAAAAATCACTTGTAAACTGCATCACAAACTTGGGAAGATTTCGAGTGCATTCCAGTTTATGTCAGGAAGCATAAATGTGTTAAGACCGCATTGAAATGCAGACACCACAAATTTCTTACTTGTCCCTAGTCCTGGAAGAGAAAACAGCATATATCATTTACATTCACAACGCAGAATATCTTTGCTCATTGGTTTTACATGATGGTATGTCATTCCTTGTCTCTCTCATATTCTCTCCTCCACCTCACCCCACCCCTGTATAGCTTTTTTTTTACAGCACATTTGGAATATCATTCTGCCAAAGAATAAAGTAGCTTAGTATTAAAATGATGTGACCCTTTACCATTGATAAATTGTAACACCAGGCGGCACCACCAACACATAAAATAAGATACAAAGGCTGGCTTTGTGGGAAGAGCTCCAATTTGTAAATCTATTTGCAAATCAAACACTGCTCCATTTATGCAAACAAATTAATGGCACATCCCATGCACACCTGTGGGGAAATAAAGAGCTGGGTTGGACAGCAGAGGTTTATTTTGAAACAGTATATTTCCAGTCACTGCCACTTACCTCCTCCCCACCGGCACCAGTGGGGAGGGGGTAACAGCTATGTATCAGACTGAAAGTGTTTCCTCTCTCTAGGTTTATTTCATTTCCTGTTTCCATACTGCTTTCCATTACAACACAGTGGAAGAAAATGATCTATAAAGTCTAGAAAAATGCCTGCAACATGACCCAGGGGCAGGGCATTCCATTCTGTTCCCCACAAATTGGCTGATTCCTAAAACCTTGGATGCAAGAAGAATTGACAAGGAATTTTGGTTGTTCCTGATTTATATGTAGAAATTCCTTGGAAAATGGGATTATATTATATTTGCAAACCAAATGCTGTGACATTGAGACCACATGATCTCACATAAACAATGGAGGATTGGAAGAAGCGTTTTAAGAAAGAGTGCCAGGTTTCTTGCCTCAGGTTACTTTCACCTAGCCTTCGCAGCTCACTTTGACAACTTTGGAAAAGTTATAGTCCATCTAACTTTTCCCTACACTTAAAAGATATACACATGTCCCTTAAGTATAACCAAGCATGTTCATTTTACTTCTGGCTATTCAGTTATTATGGTTGTTGTTGGTTGTTTAGTTTTTGTTATTTTGATTATTAAAATACACTATCAATAGCAATAGCAGTTACATTTCTATACTGCTTATCAACGCAAAGCACTCCCTAAGAGGTGTACAATGTGTTTTAGCTAATTGCCCTCAAGCTGAGTACTCATTTTACCAACCTACAGAAGGATAGAAGGCTGAGTCAACCTGGAGCCCAGCAGGATCGAACTCACAACATTGTGGCTGCAGTACTGGCATTTAACCACTGCGCCACCAGGGCTCTATCAAAATATCCCAGTAGCCAGCCAGCTCATAAGATCATTAGTCCTCTGCCATTCCAATTTTAAATTCCTTTTAAAGTGTCTCAGGCCATTTCCGCCCTACATTGTTATAATGCCATTATTCCACTTTCAACATTCTGTGGAATTCTAGGGTTTGTATTTTACTGAGGCCAAAGAGCTCTCTGGCTGAGAATTCTAAATGCCCCTCCCTAAACTGCAAACCCCAGGATTCCATAGGATGTTGAAAGTGGAATCATAGCACCATAACAACATAGTGTGGAAATGGCCCCAGTTTTACTCTCCTCTTCGCAGTTTCCAACTCTGTCCTCTGTTTACTTCAGTTGCTGCAAACTGGGTTCAAAGGGCAAAAATAGTTCACACTCAGTTAATTCAGCAGGAAGGTAGAGTAGAGCAGGGAGACAAATTGTGCCCCTGTGTATTCTTCCTTCTATATAACTTTTGCCAACTTGGCCACACTCTGCCTTGGCCCCAGTTTTCATCTGTGAAATGCTGGAGGGTGACATTCCTTGATGACTCTCAAGGATTGCTTTCACACTTTTCATGAGACATTTTGTTGTTGTTGTTGTTGTTAACTGACATCAAATTGACTTCAACTTATGGTAACTCTATGTATGGGAGACCTCCAGGTCACCCCGTCATCAGGTCTTGCAAAAACAAGGCCATGACTTCCTTGATTGAGTCCACCCATCTGTTTTGTGGTCTTCCTGTTTTCTTACTGCCTTCTACTTTACCATACATTATTGTCTTTCCAGTAAGTCATGGCTTCTCATGATATATTGAAAGTACAGCAGTCTCAGTCATCTAGGATTCTGGGGAGATTGATTTGTTCTGGGAAACATTTATTTGTCTTTTTAGCAGTCCCTGGTATCCCTGGAACTCTCCTCCAGCACCACATTTCAAATGAGTTGATTTTCTTCTTATCAGTTTTCTTCGCTTTCACTACCAAACACAGAAATTGGAAATATGATGGCATGGGCCATCCTAACTTTAGTATTCAATTGTATGTCTTTACACTTTAGGATCTTGTCTAGTTCTTTCATAGTTGCCCTTTCAAATCCTAGGCCATTTCTGCACTAGACTGTTATAGTACTATTATTCCACTTTCAACATCCTGTGGAATCCTGGGGTTTGCAGTTTGCAGTGGGAAAAAAAAGAGCAATATTTCCTGTCTATTGTATTGCTCCTTGTTGGTTAATGACAAGGGTTCAGTGATGCACAAGCCCCTATTCCAAACATAGGGAAGGAGGCTTTAATTTCTCATTTCCCTGAATGATTGTTTTCTTTTTTACTGAAATAGTAATATGCTGCTACAAAAATGGGACTGGGAAATATAATTCATAACTAAAGCCACCACCACAAAGAGATATTCTGGTACTTACACTGGAATGATTAAAACACTATTAAATTAATGAATAGGCTATTTCTAATTGTAAGCCATGGTCAACAGGAAGTAATAATGAGCAGGACTTGCAAGAACAAACTTTTAATTAAAGGCGCAGGAACCCTGAATCTCCTCCGTAGCAATTTATTTGTCCATGCTGGACATGTCACTGCTGTAATGGTTTTCGTTGACACACATATTACAAGCCAGTTGTTTTCCCAACATTTACTGAGGCCATTTCCACACTAGACCGTTATAACGCTATGATTCCACTCTCAACATCGTACGGAATCCTGAGCCCTCCTGAAACTGCAAACCCCAGGATTCCATATGACGTTGAAAGTGGAATCATAGCACTATAACAGTCTAGTGCGGAAATGGCCTGAGTTGCAGTGGGCTTTTCCAGACTGGTCTAAAGAAGCGTGAATTCTTGTGATATTGCTCCTCGTGTTTTGCTAGTTGTTGTCACTTTCATATCCACACGTTCTGTGCTTTTGTGGGGATGTTTTTAGCAATTGTTTGGATCTGTGCTACAGCTCTTCCAAATTTTTTTGGGAAGAGAGATTTGGGAAAATGGTCCTGTGGTGCGAAGGGTAAATTTTCTCCCATTTTTGTTTTTAAAAAATGTCTTAATATTATAGTGCTATAGTGCAAAAGTGCCATTTCACTGATGTACTGTAGCTCTCTAACTGTAAGATTTTTTTTAAAAAAGAAAGAAGATGAGAAGGAGACTTTTGGTTCCAACAGGTCCGGGTAGTAAAAGAAACCAGTGTGAGGGTGAGAAGAAAATGTTGCAGCTTGGGCCAGGAGATTTCAGAAAACAGGCCAGGACAACAGAAATGTTGTTTAGTTATTCTTTTAAAAAGAGAGAGAGAGAGAGAGATACGGCAACAAATTCATCAACCATCTGAAACATTTGACCTGTTTAGGAAGAGTTCATAAAAAGTCATTGGACAACACTTAAAAAAAAAACTTGACTGTTATTCAAATGGAGTAAAATTCCCAAATTGGGATACACTGATGAATTTTAATGAATATTTACTCATCAGTTAAAAATCAACACATTTATTGATAAAAGTAAAAACAAACCATTTTTTTCATACAGAATTACAATTCACAGCCCTAAAATTTTAACCTAACACATAGCTGACTCCCCCTTTTGACAGCTATCCTAACCAGCAGATTTCATTTCATTCTTCCTCTCTACCTTCTAACTCTCCTCTGTGCTGAATCCCTTCTCTGATTTTCTTAGCTCCCTCTCCCTGGCTGCCACTCACCCTAACTTTATCCACTGTTCCATCACAAACCTTTGCTGGCAGTCATTCCTCTGCTCATTCTTCTATTATAAGCATCATCCGCGTTCTTTGTAAAAAAGGTGTGAACCAAGGGGTAGGAATTCCAGTGAAAAGGCAAACATTGAACCAAATGCATATCTGCTACAGGTGACTGCCTCATCCTCTTGAGGAAAATAATGTGTGTTTCTTGGGTCTTTATTCTCGAAATGCAAACCATTATTTTGTGCCTGCCCTGTAGATATTAAACCAGTTTCCATTTTTGCTTGTAAATGATATTATCAGAAATTGATAGATGGCATAATTATAGATTGCCTCTTGAAGTTTCTGCTTTCTTCAAACAAGGGGTGAATATCTAGATAAAATAATGTTACTTTTCCTGGCTTGGAGAGAAGATGAGAATATTGGATTAGAGGGCTGGGCTCACGACAACCGGTCTGGCATATGGCAGCTGCTGGGGAAGCTTAGCCCCTGCTGACTTCCAGCTGCTTGCCACACGTTTCAGACCAATAACATATCTCTGCTGCTATGTGCAGAATTAAATTTTTTGGCACACTAACACAAATCCTATATTTAGGATGGATGTAAGTGGTACAGTAACAGCTGAATTCAGCCCATAAGACAGAGGAAGCAAGGCAGAATAGCTTTTCCTTACTACATGCTGAATCAGTCATTTTAAAAACAAAAACAATTATCTCAGAGTGATAGCTGGAATTTATTTCTTCTTGGTCACCTCACTCTCACAAAACCCAAGGCTGCTGCTAGTTTTGTGCTTATATACTTTGTACAGGTCACTAATCCTGCCTCTCATTTCTTGAGTCCATGGCAAATAGGGAGTATTTATAAGTTGAACTTTCCACTGGTCTTACTCTCATTTGCCTTTGCTACATGCTTTCTTAGCAGCAAGCATCCTGTTCAAGAAGCCAAATTAGCGGCTAGGCTTAGTCTATTATGTTTTGTTTTCATATGAAACACAGAGCCACAATCATGAACGTATTCGTGACTACAGAGTAAGCTCAATGGACAAAGTTGGGATTGCATCTTCAGTAAACAGTCATAGGACTGCATGGTGAGGCTTATTTCTAGGAACAATTACTAGAGAGTATGAGGCATTAAATTTAATGGGATTTATTTCCAAGTAAACACTTCACGTATGCTTCAGTAATGGAAAAAAAATGCAAAACGCAGCAGCAACAAGAAAAGACAAAATATAAGCATATTTATCTTAATTTTGACAAATGCAAATACTGCATTTATAGCAAAGAACAGAAAGAAAACTGCAGGAAGATAATGCAAATGAATTTAACTTACTTTATATACTCACGTTTCCCTACAACAACATTTAAGGAGCAAGCCAGGATTTGTCACAGAGAAATCCAGAGCTTGATTAAACAGGGCTATAGAGCTAGAAAGGGTTTAAGCATGTGAGACTGCAAAAGTGCTTTTTTGATGTTGAAGTTTCTGGGTTAATCTTTGTCACTGTGGGCTCTTTAGTGACTGCTGTGTTACTGTAAATATGCTTTAAGACAGAGAATTTTGCAGATATGGCCAAAACACTACTCTTCATGAAATGCTTCTGAAAAGATACGATTGTTAAAGGATTACAGTAAAACCACATCGGATTATCTTCACTCCACTCCACTAATGCTGTGTAAAGAGCCAAACATCAAAGATAATATGATGCTGCTTTTGACCAAGGCTGTTAAGACACCCTTCTGAAAGTGATAGGAATATTAATATATCACACAATTCCTTTATATATGCAACCCAAAGAAGAAGTTGCAAAGGAGACACTATATATTAGTGTAATCAGTTGCTTCAGCTGGCCGAAATAAGGACCCAGAGGCAGAAGGAACTGGAAACAATTATTGAACCTGATGTGAAAGAGAGCACCGGTCTCCGTTGTTGTTGTGCCCCTTCAAGTCGTTTCCGACTTATGGTGACTGTTAGGCTAACCTATCACAGAAGTGTTTGGGACTGAGAGTGCGCGATCCCAAGGTCACCCAGTAAGTTTCCATGGCTGAGCAGAGAATCAGACTCTGGTCTCCAGAGTCATAGTCCAATGCTCAAACCGCTATGCCATGCTGGCGTGGCTCTTATGAAGCATTAAATCCACTCGTCCCTTCTCAGGCTAGAATATTTCTTTCATCAACTTTTCTGTCAAGCCAAGGCTGCAAAATGAAGTCTACAGTCACATGAATATTTACTTGGAAAAAGTCCACCAGAATGCAAATTCAGGTGTAGTGAAGTATAGTCAATTTAAAAACTGAGATCTCCAGATATAACCTCTCTTTGTCTAAATGCTGAGGCACAATCTGAACTGGAATCAAATCATTTATAATTTCAAGTTTTACACTTTGGTACTTTGAAAGGGAGCTACTCAAATTCTCCCGTGAAAAATGCATCCCATCAAAGAGAACTTCCTTTTGTTTATGATAATTATTAATACTTACATCTTGACATATCTTGCATAGCACTTTTCCCCCATTCAAAGCTTTGAGGCTTCTGAAAATTAGAGTTCCTGCACATCCCCCATTGAGAGGATGGTGCAGTGGTTGCACTAGGCTCAGGAAGACCCAAGTTCTGATCATTCAGGCGAGCTTCATATCTGTGAAGCTCAAATCTTGTATCAGTAACTTTCTGTCAGCTTAGCTTGTCACAAGATTGTTATGAATGGGGAGAAGACACATGTATACAGCTTTAAACCATTGGAGGAAGGGAATAATGTAAGTGAAAGTTGTTGTTCTTATTGTTGTTTTCACTTTCATATATCAAGCCTTCCAAATATTATAGCAGGGTGGAGAGGCTGATTCATTACTACTAACTGTAGTATTGAGTCAGCAGCAGCAATATGAATGCTTCTCTGCCCACCAGGGCTCTCAAAACAATGTTCTATTGAACCGATAGCTTTGTGATTAAATGCATTACAACAATTTTTAAAACCAACTTTAGAAACCAAGTTTACAAATTAGAGCCAGATGGAATAATAGTGTTTTGACCACAGTGCTGCAAAGGGACAGGGTTGCTGTTAGCTACTGTGAATTTGCTTTGAATGCATTTCCTCTTGGCTACTACTGTTTGTCCTCTTGCAATGGAATCTGCAGCAGAGGGCATGCTGGCAGCACTCAGCAAGAGAAGCAGCAGGAGCCAAAGGCATGGGGCAGGCAGGACATCTTGTTCTTTCCTAGCTGGAAAAGCTACGATGCCCTCTGAAAACCTGGGATTGCTGAGGAAAGCTGCAACTGTTCCTTCATTGCCTAAACCTGGCAAAAGTATTTGGCTATCTTCTTTACTAGAGTCTGGACACACTACCTGTTTGAACTACTGCTCCCATGAATTGTGAAAATGCATGGCTGAAGGGGACTGCTTTGGATTGCTTACTGATAAGGTCAGCTTCAAACCAGTCACAGAAGTATAGCGATGTCAACAACTATGAAAAATTGAACTCAGTGGCCTCTGTATAGGAGTGGGAATGAAGCTCAACGCACTCTTGAAATACTGCATGGTGACATTGCTGGCACCACAGCACCAATAAAGATAAGGTACTGCTCTCCTTTGGGGTGGCTACACAGCATGGATGCTCTCCTGGAAGTAGCAAGATCTACAGAAAGCTAGGTATTACATTCTAAGCGGCGCTCCCTTGTCAAGCTATCGGAAAGGCCATATTGTCAAGCTCGGTTCTGAGATCTTGGGGAGAACGTTTAGGGGGCTTGGATGGATGTGATGTTGGATACCCTGCTATCACCCTCTACAAGGACCCAAGCATGGGGGATGATGGGTAATATGGCAGGATCATAGGATTCAGAGAACATAGGATGCAGACAAACCCAAAAGATAGTCACTTGTTTTCGAGAGCCCATACCAAATCATCCCATCCATATAAATTTAATGGCATATAAATTTAATCAATTCACAAGTAGGCTCAGCTCTGCCCTTCAAAATCCTTCTCCGATCTTATGCCTTTCTCTTATCGTCAGTTTCTTGTAACATATTGGCATATCTGACAGTAGTTTCCAAACATTCCAAGCAAAGCACTTCTGTTCTGAAAAACACAAACAAAATATATGTGTTTAGCAAACTGAACAAAAGAATGCAGAGAATGTCACTTGTGTTAATCAGTATATGCTCAGGTACTGAGCGATATGTAGATCACTTCAAGAAAGAGGCACAAATGTTTGCATGTTCCATTTCAACATATGCTGTCAGAGATAAATACAACCATGGGAAGATACTCTTCCTCTCATTTCCCTTGCAATGGCAGATAGATCGGCTGATTGACATCTGTGCAGTCATGGTCCTGCAGAGCAATACTCTGTTGGGATTCTAATCCCACAGATTCTTCTACATTCCCACTTATGCTTGAGTAGAGCAGTAAGGAGTTCTTGATCTTGAAAAAATATAATTGTTGTTACTGCCATGATTTAAAATTCACAAAATGGTCCTACTGTGGGAGGAGTTATTGATCACAAGTAATGTCACAGGCTGGGGTTTCCAGATTAGTCCCATTCCAGGCTCTGAGACTGGGAGATGGCCCTGGATATGCCAGTAAGCACAATAGTTTACGCATCAAACACATTTACTCAGAGGATATCATCTAAGTTTTTTTTTAAAGTCTAACTAAAGATAATGCACACACACACAATATTCAAGGCTGTGTTCTCACCCTGAGATACCTCCCCCTCACCTTATGATCTGGAGGAGAGGGTCCAAGCCTGAGATTCAGAGCTAGGCTGGACCCAAAGATTTGGAAACTCGATCACAAGCAGTAGCCAAGTAGCTACTGTCATGTTTATGTGATTACCTTTCTTGGGGCAGTTGTATAGGTAAAAGCAATGGAGATGAAATTGCATTTTCCCAATGGCAGCATATTTACAAGCTGAAAATGGCATATTCCTGTTAAGCAGATTTTTTCAACCTGGTGCTTCCAGATGTGTTGGATCATGAGAGGGCACCATATTGGACGAGGATGCTGTAACAGAAAGGATAGCTGGAACACATGTGCCTCTGTGTGTGTGTGTGTGTGTGTGTGTGTGTATCTTAGCAAATATCACTTTTACATCTAATTTATTTTAGCAAATCTTGGGGAAATCCTTTACATAAATATGCTGTTCTGATTTCTTTCTTTTTTTTAACTACATAAAAAGATGTTTAATCATGTATTATTTTGCCACTAATAAAAAATAACCCAGAGTGAATAACAACAGCATTACAACATCCAACACTAAATATGTGTGTGTACATATGTGCATCTGGGTGTGGATAGGAAATTTATAAATACGTAAAAGAAAACTTTGATAAATGCATCAGTCAATCAATAACAGAGCTAACCAATTATATTAGTGGACAAACATGAACAAGCTGCTCTTAACCTGGCATCAAACTAATAGTAATGATGGCACCAAGTGAGGGAGAGCATTCAGAAGAATTATAACAGCAAAGGCCCTATTGTGTGTTTCCACCCAATGTGTTACTACTCAATGTGCTACTCTCAGTCCAGCAAGTCGGATGCTAGAAAATATTTACATTTGGGAGCATTTGCCAATAATTCCAGCCTGCTCTTCTACAAACTCTTTTTTTGCAGGCAATCAACCAATCAGTCAATTTTATTTTCAGCATCCATCCATCACTTTTGAATTATTGTTGTGTAATTGCTGACTTATGGTGACCCTAAGGGGACCTTATCACAGGGTTTTCTGTAGCTGAGAGTATGTGATGTGCCCAAGGTCACTCAGCATGGCCAAGTGGAGAACTGAACCTTTGTCTCCAGGAATGTAATCTAATGCTCAAACTATTACACCATTCTGGTTGTCACATTTTTATACCATACCGTTTTCCCAAAATGGGACTTATTTTGGCTTTTCAACATTGCAAATATAAAATGTAAAAGACTTTTTTAAAAAATAGTACAAAATAAAAATATTATAAAGTGCAGTTTAGTTCTTCACAAACATAAAATATGATTTTTTTAAAAAAAGTTATAAAATACAAGTTTGGTATAAAATATAAGTGTGGTATACACTTTATTTATTTTAGTAAATTTTATTTGTTTATTTTACATTCCACCTTTATTCTAGCATAGGACCCAAGGTGTCAGCCTAGGTTAAAACAAATCACAGCACCTATTAATAAAAGAAAAAGAAAAGTTTCAAAGCCATTAAATAAATAATTCTATTAAAACACTAATTTAGAACAATTTAATACACATTTAAAACATAGTAAAAGATGAAACTACAGGACACACATCATTAAAAGATCCTTCAGTCAAAACCAGTTAACAGCTGAAGGCCTGCTTAAATGAAAAGGACTTTGCCAACCAGTGGAAAGAGAGAAGCCTTAAGACAGACACCAAGACTGCTCTTTCTCATGTCTTCACTAAACGTCCCTGTGCTGGTGCAATAGAATAAAATGCAATAGAGAAATTGACTGATTTCTTGTGGGCAACTCTGAGCACAAAGCTATATCTATGCATCAGTGATAAGAGTTTCAAATATGGTAGTAATTAAACCTGGAGTCTAAATTGCATGCACTAAAAAGACAAGTGTTAACTTCCAACAATTAAAAACTGGAGTTTAAACTTCTCTATAACAAAGAATACTGGTGATGGTGATGTTTAAAATTAGATGAGGAGCTCACACTTCAGTGAAATATAGTCTATAAATATCTGATGGAGGGACTTATCAAAGGAACGTGCTCCCAGTAAATAGTTCAGCATAAGAAGGGGAATATTTTTCCATCTTGCCTTTCCCTTCCACAATATTGTGCCATTTGGAGGATTCTCGGCTTCCCCGTGTCCAGTGTTTGAGTTGGACTGGGCTGACAATCTTTCCCTTGGAATATGGGAAAACAGCCCAGGCAAAAAAAAACTTGGCAAAACACCACACAGGGGAAATAAACACTGAGTTGGTTGTCGCCACAGTTCTTCATTTAAAAAGGCAGTTTCTCCGTGTGCTGTAGGAAAGGAGCAACTCAGCCCCCATCAGATGCAGGCTGCTCATGGCAACACTGGTGGCCCAAAAGAAAAAGCCAAAACTCAAAGCCAGTGGAAAAATAGGTGTTGGTCCAATAACAAATATAGCTCAAACCTTCTATCTTCCACAGGACACAGTGGTGCTCTTTGGCACTGAAATAATTAAATATATAAAGATCCATTGGTCCATTTCTGTTACATCTCTGTACCAGCACAGAGTAAAAGTCTATTTCTATTAAGCAAATGTTTGTCTTCTTATTAGAAAAGACCCAAAGTCTAGATCTTTATTTTAATGTTTATATGTTCCTTAAGGTACATAGTTCTTTTATGCCCAGAACAGACCCTGTGAGTAGATTAGATTGAAAAAGAATGGCATAAGGTCACTGAGTAAGTTTCATGGTTAAGTGGGCATTTGAACCTGGGTCTCTCCATGTTCTGGAACACTCTAACTACAGCACTGACACTGGCGCTCTTAAGCACCATTTGTGTCGGGGTCAGCAATCTTTCTGATGTTGAGGCCTGCATGTGGTGAGGTGAGTCTCAATTCAGGGACTGCATATTCTCTCAAGCATGCAAAGCAATGTGTCCTTCCATATCAACTCTTTCCTTGGTCCCTCAGTGCACAGGAATGAGAAGGTACAGTAGGACTCAAGGACTCACGGCTCAGTCGTAGGCCACTTCTGCACTAGACTGTTATAGTGCTATTATTCCACTTTCAACATCGTATGGAATCCTGGGGTTTGCAGTTTAGAGAGGGGCATTTGAGGCGCCTCCCTAAACTGCAAACCCCAGGATTCCATATGATGTTGAAAGTGGAATAATAGCACTATAACAGTCTAGTGTGGAAATGGCCATAGGCACCCACTGGGCAACCTTGGGCAAGTCACACTCTTTCAGCCTAAGACAAAAGAAGTGGCAAACTTCCTCTGAACAAATCATACCAAGAAAACCCCATGATAGGTTTGCCTTAGGGAAATGACTTGAAGGCAAACAACAACAGGAAAACACTAGAACTCTCTGTCTGACAATTATAAATACTTCATAAAACCAAAAATCCCAGGATGGACCCATGACATTTAGAACTATAATTATGTAGGGAGAAAAAGCAAGTGTGCAGCTTTATCATCTCAGCCTCAGGTAAGTGGAATAATGTAAATAATAGTGATCTAACCTATAGGACCCTTATAATAATTCCTAGATTTACATGAAGCATTTGGTGGCTACTCCCTGCCAAGTATAGCTGGTTCACTTCCTTTCTGTAGCCTTTCCACTGTCATGGAAAGACCTTTTGATTCAGCAGAACTTTGATACAAAAACTGGTCTGAGCATAGTGTAGTGGTTTGAGCATTGGACTATGACTTGGGGAACAGGATTCAATTCCCTGCTCAGCCATGGAAACCCACTGGGCGACCCTGGGCACATCATGCACTCTCAGCCCCAGAAAAAAACCATGATCGGTTCACTTTAGGGTTGCTGTAAGTGAGAAACAGCTTGAAGGCATATAGCAACAACAAGCAGAATATAACTTGTTTTTTCATAATGATGTCTTTTATTGTTGTGTTGTTGTTTTTTTTAAATGTACTTAACTAGGATTTTGTTTGTAATCTTCATTTGCTATTGATTGGCTACCTTGACAGCCTTCTTGGGTGAACAGGCAGGGTATGCATTACAGAAATGAAATATGTTAACTATATTATATAGAAATAAGTGATTATTGTTAGTTATTATTACCATTATTGTCAAAAAGGAATTATATTTACTGTTTCATTGGCCCTTTTCGCACGGCATTTGCCATGCGAAAGGGCACCTGGAGCATCGCACGATTGTGAGGAGTGATCTGCATGACACACTCACGATCGCACGACGCTCCAGGGTAGGGCAGATGCCGCTCGTGCACTTTTTCATTTTCAGCTTTCAGCCAAAAATGGTGCACGATTGCGCATTGCTCCAGGGCCCTGTGCGCACTTGCCATGCGTGCGGAGCCTCTGGAACCACGGCAGTCATGCTTCCTGCCCCAGTGCAGCCTGGGAAACTCCCAGGCTGCGCTGCAGAAGGAAGAGGCGGGGCTCTCGCGCTGCCTGCTCAGGAGCAGGCAGCTCGTGCGGAGCTGAAGCAGCAGGGACGCGAGAGCCTCTTGCTGGAGGCTGCTCACGTGATCCCCACACCCCAGCTCCATGAAAAGGTGCATTGCGGAAAGGGCCATTGGTTTGCCCTAGAGATTGGAAAAGTGACTGGAAAAGAAAAAGAGCAATATTTCCAACTGCTGGCCTGTCCAGTGAAGTAGTGATGGAGACTTCCTCTGCCTCTCATTCCTATATGAAAGTACTGGCAAGCAATCTGGCCGCTCAGCTCCAGAGACTGGTTTTGCACTTCCTCAAGTCCTGAGAGTCTTACTCGTACACCAACGTTCTGTTCATTAGCTGGGTGCTGCTTCGTCACCTTCAAGCTCAATGCTTATTAAGGTCAAATGAAGGGAATTTGTTCATGGAAAGTTTTCAGCACAACCCTGTTCCACTATATATTCTTTTAGAGAAACCAGCTCAGTCTCTCCACTGGGCAAAGCAGCACATGGATTGTTGATTTAATTCTTCCACCCAGCAGCAGTATTTATCATATGGATCTAATAATGTATATACTCACTTAGATATCACTTAGCATTCAGTAATACATTGACACCCTTTGATTATTTGTTTAAAGGTGTGGTTATCCAGGTTAAGATTTAACTCAAGGCAGATTTTCCTTGACTAAAAGCAACACTGCACCTTTCATACCGTAAGGTAGTGAAATCACATGGCTGAACTTATGACATAAACTTCTCGTACCCATCCCGCAGCAAATTCTTTCTGTAGCGTTCTTTCAACACTCAGATTGGGTTTGATCAGTTCTGAATTAGGCTCAAAAACAGTAACAGCTTTGATGATCACACTGGGAAAAAAATGGATTTCCAGGTAAATATCATGTCATTCTCTGAAATTTAAGGGCCAGAACCTCAGCTCAGATGGTACATCCTTATTATATCACAGGGTGAAGCAGGCAAGGGTTGGGGAAACCAGAGTTGCTTCTGAACCAGGTAATTGTGGAAATGGAGGTGAGGAGAATCTGAGTAAAACTCTTCTAACTAGGCCAGAATCATAAGGCTGGCATTTTACATCTTCCTTTGCTCCAGATGGCACAATGGACCCAAGAGAATGTGCCCATGAGCAATATTCCCAGGCCCTTCTGCTCATGTATGGCTTTTTGATGTGCAGGAAAACACATGTACTTTCAAGCTGAACCAGTGAGCCCTGGCACCATCTGGGAATGGGTGTTACCCTTTAACCTGCCTCACACAAAAACCTAATTTTCTGCTCTAATGCCACTTGTCCTGAGATTCATCTCAATGATCTGAAATTAATCCCAGAACACCCTAAAAGTTTAGGACCACTGTAATGTTTGATCACTGTATGCCTTACAGTAGAGGATCTTCCTCTCCAAATTTCATATTACCCTCAGCATCCAATTATATACAAAGGCTTTATTTTGCTAGGCATGTGCTGAGCATTTGAAAAAAAAGGGGGGGCATTCAGACTAACAAAGAGAAATGGTGTCTTAACTTCACCCCAAGCCAGAACAAAAGGCATGAACTAATCAGTTTAGGAATGAACCACCAGCAACTAACAGCAACACCCTTCCCCTCTGCTTATGTTCTTGTTGTTAAGTGCCTTCAAGTTGACTTTGGCCATTTTCACACTAGCCTGTTATAGTGCTATTATTCCACTTTCAACATCCTATGGAATCCTGGGGTTTGCAGTTTAGGGAGGACACCTCAAAGGCCCCTCCCTAAACTGCAAATGCCAGGATTCCATAGGATGTTGAAAGTGGAATAATAGCACGATGGCCATTTCCGCACTAGACTGTTATAGCGCTATCATTCCACTTTCAACATCCTATGGAATCCTGGGATTTGCAGTTTGGGGAGGGGCCAGTCAGCCCCTCCCCAAACTGCAAACCCCAGGATTCCATAGGATGTTGAAAGTGGAATGATAGCGCTATAACAGTCTAGTGCGGAAATGGCCTATAACAGGCTAGTGTGGAAATGGCCTTTGACTTATGGCTACCCAATCTTAGAATTTCTTGTAACGTTTGTCCAGAGGAAGCTTCCTCTTCCCTTCTTCTAAGGCTGAGAGGCTCTTGTTTAGCCAAGGTCACCTAGTGGGTTTCCATGACTGAGTGGGGATTCGAGCCCTCGTCTCTTGTATTCTACTCCAATACTCAAGCCCCTGCACAGTGCTGACTGTCTGCTTGCAGTTGTTGCAAAACCAGTTCATAATGTGAACAAAGGAAGTTTTGTGCAGAAGCCTTGTTTCATGCCCCACTGCCTAATTAAGTTATTGTTGTTTTTGTTGCCATCAAGTTGGCTTCAACTTATGATGACCCTATGAATGAGAGATCTCTATGACACCCTGTCATTACCACCCTGCTCGAGTCTTGCAAACGCAGGGCCATGGTTTCCTTGATTGAATCAATCCATTTGTAATACAGTCTTCCTTTTTTTCCTACTGCCTCCCATTTTACCAAGCATTATCATCTTTTCTAATGAGTCATGTCCTTTCATTGTATGTAGCATAGTTTTGGTAATTTTGACATCTAGGGAAAGTTTAGGCTTGCTTTGTTTCACGCTCATTTATTGTCCATGGTATCCATAGAACCCTCTTTCAGCACCACATTTCAAATGACATGAGTATCATCTTAATATTTTCTCAGTGAAATCATTAAATTTTGATTTTAGCACTGAAAAATGTATGGCAGAAAAAATTCCCATTAAATGTGCTACTTTTATATTGCCACTTTTCTTCCAAATACGATAGTCAAATGCAAAAGAGGGCAGGGCTCCTGTATCTTTAATAGTTATATCGGAGTGAGAGTTTCAGCAAGTGAAAGCTACACCTGCTGAATTTCTGTCTTCTGTGGAAATAATGGCAGATGCAGGAACCCTGTGGTTTGTTGCATCCGGCCACCGAGTTTTCATCATCTCCCCAGAGGCCAAGTCAATCTGGGCACTGCTCAGTTACATTTTAAGTTTCTTCAAAGTCAAATGTTGCTCTGTGTTTCAGGACATTTTAAAAAATAAAATTGTAGCAGGATGTCTGTGTGTTGTCCTGCTTGCTCTACCCCCCCATCACTGCTTTGCTCCTTTTGTATGTAGAAGTGGTGGCAGTGAATGTTGAATCACATTACTGAAGGTCTCTCCTATAAAAATGAAAGAGAACAACATGGGCAGCAACTGGAGAAACTTGAACACTTTATTATAATGCTTACCCTTTTCCAATTGCCTTTTCTTTTTTCAAATATACTTTTATTAAAAGAAAATTGATAAATTAATAAAAGACATTTTGTAACAATTCTTAGTTCCTGAAATCATTTAGAAACAATTACATGAAATGCAGAATTACAAAAATAGAAAATAGAATTGAAAAAGAATACTAAAACTCTATAAACTTCATTATAATTATGTTATATTATAAAATATTATCATAACACATGGATTAATGATTATTCAATGTCTTTATTCAAGCAATCTTCTTTTTTTTTTTGTTTTCTTAAATTTTCCCCTAACTTCCTTTTCCAAAAGTATGTGCATTTATTTATATATCCCTCTTCCTTTAAGATTAATATGTTTATACGTTCTTTTATATTTCTCTACTGCTTCATCCATTTGTTGTTATTATTAATTCATATAATTTTTATTATTACTTATAGCTTTATCTATCATATGTTTTGATAAGCTTCTGTCTCTTTTATACAATTCACCTTCGGTCTTTCTGATTTTTTTTTTTAATAGAGTACTGTTAATTTTCCCCAACTATTTTCCCACAGAGGGGAAATAACCTTCCAGACCTCTTCAAATTGGTTTTTTGTCTTCTCCAATGACAATATTGTTAATTTATCTAGTTCTGCTAAGTCATAAAGTTTCACTACCCAATCTTCTATCACAGGCCATTTCCGCACGGGTTAAATAAAATGGTGCAGTGCGTTCTCCACGGAGGATGTCTGCACCTTGGAGCGGACTGGGTCCGGACTACTTAGTCCTCAGCCCACTCCGGAGCGACCTCAAGTGGTCTTCCAGCATGTTTTTGAAAAACCTGATTTTTCAGGTTTTTCAAAAAGCTGATGCACGCCATTGCGTGCCTGCTCTCCCATGCAGATTTGCAGGCTCGCACCAATGCGAGCCTGCAATCTGCAGAGGGCAGGTTTTAGGCTGGCGGTTGGTCAAGACCCACAACCAACCGGAAGCCGCCATTTTGGATGCCGGAGCAGTGTGGAGTGATGGCCAGGCACTGCTTTGGAGCAGCCTGGACCGGACCAGGGAGCCAGAAGATCCGGTAAGTAGCGGCACGGGGTGATTCTCTCGCCGCATGTGGAAATGGCCACAGATGTTGTATTTTGTTTGCATCTTTGAGCTAATATTAGTCATGCCACAGTAATCATATAAAATAAACTCTTGCAAAGTTTTGTTTGTAACCGGAGAGATATGGGGCTGGTTGAATTTAACCTTCCTGGGCTTACTCTCCTCAGAATATTGCAGTAGAGCTTCTTGCGGACACACATGCAAGGGTTACCTATTCGGTAATAGTGTTGATGGAGGGCAAAGTAGGATAAGGAAAGTGTCAATACTACAGTGCAATCTCTTTTCCTCTTGATTCAGGCACGAGGAGAGCCTGCTATTCTGCCTTAAGCTCCACATACTTTCCCCCACTGCCACTGCCTCACTTGCACATCTTGCCTCCCTCTGCCCTGCCCTTTGGCTTGGAATGGTGGCTGCAGCTGTCTTCCTCATTGCCTCCCTTCCCTCCCTTTATAGCAGCATCAGCTACTATAAATGCATCTTGCACTGTTTTAGGTCATTTTTCACACAAGGCTTTCACAGTGGAACAGAGGTAGATTAACATCAACAAGCAGGGAGCCTTTTTTGCACTATGTTAAATGGGTGCATCCACACTACACAATCGTAAGACTTTAATTCCACTTTAACTGTCATGGCTACATTTTATGGAATCCTGGGATCTGTAATCTGCTGAGGGACCTAGAATGTTCTAGTATGCTCCCATGAACTACAGCTCTCTAGTACAGAAGTCTGAACATCTCAGAAAACTACAAAGCCCAGGATTCCATAGAATGGAACCATGAAAATTAAAGTGGCATGAAACTGATATAATTTGGTAATGTGATCAAGGATGCATTACATTCCTTCTTTTGTATTTCCTTCCTGGGGAAATAACTGTGGGAGTAATCCCAGTTATTTTTCCACTAAGAATAATCTGTTTGTCAGTTCAAGTCACAGTATTATTCTAGAGTTTTTATTATTGGTACAAAAGAACCTTTTCACAACTATCCTGATTTAGGGTCAGAGATTTGTCTGTATAGTGGACATGCTGACCAAGGATTGCCTTGTCCCATCATTCTCATTTTATTTCTGGTAAGGTAGGTGGAAAGAAGTAATGGCTATACCGTGGATAAAGTCTTCCCTGGGGGTTGCTACAAATTTTCTGAATTTCTTTTTTGTTTTTAAATCTGTTGTGCTCTACAGCTATAGAGGTATATGAAGGAGCCCACTGAAGCCTGCTGTAAAATAAATAAATAAAACAAGAAAGGTGGGGCAGGTGACAACTGACTCCTAGGAAACAGCTAAATAAAGGTCCCATTCAAATCACACAAGTATAGCCCTGTTACTCCTCTTTATTTGCCACGGTGTCGTCCTATGGAATCCTGGCATTTGCAGTTAAGGGAGGGGCATTTAGAATTCTCAACCAGAACACTCTAGTCCAGTAGCTCAGTACACTGAAAACCCCAAGAGTCCATAGGATGCAGCCAGGATAGTTAAAGTGGAGCAATAGCACTATAACTGTGTAGTGTGTAAAGGATAAAGGTAGAAGAAATTTGTGAAGGAGGGACTGGGTAGCCATCCCAAACTGCCCCTGTGCAGGAAAGCTATAGCTGCAATAACAGGAACAAAACTGAAGCACAGCTGGCAGTTTTACAGTCTCAGTGTCACAGCAATGGCATAAACCTGAAACAAGGCCAATCAAGGGGCTGGTGAGAAAAGGCCCATAGAGAGGGCAGGTAGGCTGTGGCACAAAGTGAAGCAAGCAGAGGGAGCTGAGATAGGAAATGAAGATGGGATGCACAATGTAGGAAGATACAATGGTGACACAAAGTAGACAGAAGAAATGGCCTGTGCGAAGCAGTGGCAGTACAGTGAAGCAGACAGGAGACAGTTTTCCACTCCTTGAGCTCCACCATCTGAAAAAGCTGCATTGCTCTGTCTGCTGCGGGAGGGGCAGTCCCTACAGGGAGCCCTTTAGCTTCTGAATGGCAAGAGGTGTTGAGGGAAATAGAACAGGAAGGGGTGGGACTGGACAAGGAAACTTCAGACAACATGGTGAAAAGTATGAAAGCTGCAAAGCAGATTTGTTGTAAGATTGGCGCAGCCATGCAGAATGCAAATAATAATCCTGCTTCAGTTTGAAACGGCCGTCCTAATGAAAGGCTAGCCAAAGAAGACCTCTGTCTGGAATTGCCTCTTGTTTCAGCTCTCCTCTTCCAGCCATTTCTATTTCACTGCTATTTGCCAAAAGGATGTGGATTGTAACAGAATTAAATTGCTGCAAGAGTGGATTCTGTTACCCAGAGCATGCCCACAAAACTGCCTGTATCTTTTCCCTTTAGGTTCCCTGAAGCCAGGGAATCTAAGGAGGAGTTTTCCAAAAGGGATTCTGTCCCAGATTCTCAGCTCCCTGACAACGACTGGAAAACAAATCACAACAGAACAACACAGCCAGTGGCAACATTCTTGCCTCCACGGGTGCGGACAAGTCAGGCTGACAACCCATCAGAGATTCCCCACCCACAGCTGAGCACAAACAGGCATTGAGGATATACCCAGGGCTTTCCCAGGAGGTGTGGCTTAGGAAACACAGCAAAGTGGAATGCTGATGACGGCAGAGTTGTTTGTAACCGGAGAGGTGTGGAGCTGGTTCTCACTTTGGGACTGAGCCATGCCTTCAGTGGTGATGGTTTCTAATTTAGACACATTACCTTATTTGGGATAATAGTCAGCCCTTCCTTAGAAACTGGCAATTTGAAAGCAAGCATTAGAATCACACTAGTGTTGAAGTAGAGAAAACCCTGCTGCATAAACTATTCACAGACTGCAGATGACACAGTGTGTGAGGCCAGTTCCATCCTTTCTGTGATTTATGTTCATGGACCTCAGATCACTACATGATCACGGACCTACATCTTCTCTGACTCCATGCTAAGGACTGTCACTCTCCAGAGCACATGCTTGGAATGCAAAAGGTCTTAGATTCAAATTCTGGCATCTCTGAGTATCCTGGAGGAAAAAATCCCTCTGGGAAACTGCTGTATTCATTACTGATCTAGATGAACCAAATTATTTGATATGACCTTGATATTCAGTATTGAGACAAATTACCTCCCAGGGCTAAAAAAATCCCTAGGGGGCAACACTGCTCGTGCATGTCAGTGATACTGAGCTAAATGGACCAATGCTCTGACACAGTATAAGGCACTTAAAGTGATTTTTATTGTTGTACGTTAAGGGTTGGGCAAAAGTGCAGCCCTGCAGGTACTGTCAGACTGCAACTCCCAAATTCACACTATTGAATATGCTGGCTAGGGCTGATGGGAGTTGCACTCTAACAACATCTGGAGTGCCACACTTTCCCTACTATTGTGCTCTTCCACAATACCTTCCAGTTTGGTGGTTCTATAGTTCCCTCTCCAAGCACCGCAGCCCTTACAGCTTAAGGCTTATGGTATCAGAAGCACATGACAGGAGAGCACAGATATGCTTTCTGGCACTATCTGTCCATCATTTCCCATTCTTTAGTCCCACTGGCATCTGGATCCTTGGAATGCATAGCAAGGGAACTGCTCTATGTGTGCAGGATCCCCCTGTGATTTAGACACCTGTGGGATCTTGCAGTGAGTCACCTTATGCACAAGCAGGCTCCCTGCTGCACCCTTGAACCAGAACTTTCCATGGCTAAAGATCAGCCACACTAGTTTGGGAGATTCTAGCAACTGTAGTCCCAAAAGGTAACCTCTCCAGCATAGTCCTGAAGAAATGAGGAGCAGTAGGCCTAGGTGATGGAGACATAGCAGAGGCAGAGAGTGAGGTCTAAAATGCCCAAATAAGCCCTCTGATAATAAGACGAGGAGTTTGGACAATATGCAAGGCAAGTATTTCCTTTGTTAGGTAAATAAAAGGTTTTCGGAACAAAGGAGAGATATGTTGCTCACAGCTGCTGACCTTAAAAGTTTTGACTTCAGTACAATTTACACTCTCATAAGCTTGTATACCTTTTCACTAATTCTATGCTCAGAATATTAGTTTTAATGCAATCCGCACAGATCACTACACCGGGGTGGAGGTGGGGAGTGACATACTAGAACTGGGTCTGAATATGCAGCAGTTTAAGAGTGTTGAATCTTAATCGATGGGATGGATACGGCCATTTCAGGCTGCACAAAAATCAAATTGACTGCTCCATTAAACCTCCTTATTTGCAGGAAAAGGAACACAGGACCAGATAGACTGGTTGAGTTTCCTGTTTAAATGTTAAATTTTCTGTTTTCAGAAAATCTTGTAGATGGAGTCAATATGAGGGCACACAGGGAGAGCGTATTAAGGTGCAATCACCTGCTTGCCCTGGAACAATCTATTCTACTGTATGTGTGTTATCAGGCAGTTTTCCTGCCAAGCCAAGGTAACAGCACAATTCTACACATGTATATTCTGACACAAATCCCAGACATCCACGAGACTTAGAGTTGCAGAGAGCAAAAGATGTCCTAATTATTTGTAGGTGTCTAATTTGTGCTGTAATAACAATTATTTTCTTGTTTGTTGTTGTGTACCTTCAAATAATTTCCAGCTTACGGCCACTCTAAGGCAAACCTATCACAGGGTTTTCTGGGGCTGAGAGTGTGCCATGCCCAAAGTCACCCAGTGGGTTTTCTTGGTTGAGCAGGAATAGAACCCTAGGGCATTTCCGCAGCAGCCTGTTATAGTGCTATTATTCCACTTTCAACATCCTATGGAATCCTGGGGTTTGCACAGTTTAGAGAGGGGCCTTTGAGGCCCCTCTGCAAACTGCAAACCCCAGGATTCCATAGGATGTTGAAAGTGGAATAATAGCACTATAACAGGCTAGTGCAGAAATGGCCCTCGTCCCCAGGGTCGCACCCCAACCTCAAACCACCACACCACTCTGTCTCTCAGTTATGTTATGTTTTTCTTCACCATGCATGGCTTCCTTCTTACCAACTTGATTCTTACAACAGCCCTGTGAGGTAGGCAAGACTGAGAATGAAAGAAAGGAGCCCAAAATCACCCAGTGAGTTTAATCACTCACTGCCAACTAGAATGTACATCCCCTAAGTCACCATTTGATACCATGCATTAACCACTGTTGCTGCTGTGTGCCTTCCAGTCATTTCAGATTTATGGTAACCCTAAGGCAAACCTATCATGGGGTTTTCCTGGCAAGATTTGTTCAAAGGAGGTTTTCCTTTGCTTTCCTCTGAGGCTGTTACCACGTTAACAATATTCTACTATATAAAAGTCAAAGTTTGGCTGTGTCAGGAGACCACCTCATATGACTGGCTGCCTTAGAAGATTCTGTGGAATCCCGGGGTTTGCAGTTTAGGGAGGGGCCTTTAGAATTCTCAGCCAGAGAGCTCTTGGGCCTGGCTCTTTGCTATGGAGATGAGGCCTAGCAGCAAGGAGGAGGACAGTATATTCCCTCAGAAACCCAGCCTCTATTAATAACTCTGAACACAGATTGGATTGGGGAATAGGGGGAAAAGTTACACCTACCGGACAAGACAAGTTTGCGGAATTAAGAGACGCCGGATCTCAAATCTTCCTAACCAAGTATTACCTATGAGAAACCTGTATTGCACCCATTTCCCCCCTTTCCTAAAAAAAAAATAATAAAAAATATATTGAAAAAATTAGCTATGAGAAAACAAAATCCCGGGTATATGCGCTAGTCGTAGTGATGATGATGATGAAGAAGAAGAAGAAGAAGAGGAGGAAGAAACATGACGGTACAGGCTTTGGACGACGGGCACAGTGTTATTCTCACACCAACCCCAGCCAATCCCCACCAGAGCAAGCCTTCCGGCACCAGCGATGCAACCTTGGCCATTTCCGCACTAGACTGTTATAGGGCTGTTATTCCACTTGCAACATCCTACAGAATCCTGGGGTTTGCAGTTTCGGGAGGGGCCGGTAGGCCCCTCCCGAAACTGCAAACCCCAGGATTCTGTAGGATGTTGCAAGTGGAATAATAGCCCTATAACAGTCTAGTGCGGAAATGGCCCTTGTGTCCTCAGCACCTCTTTTCTTAGCGACCCGGGCAGACGGAACAACAGAGGGAGGGAGCCCGGCGACGGCGGAGGGGCCCCGCCCGGCAACCCGCCTCCTCCGCGCAAGCTCCGCCCTTCTCCCCCTCCCCAGCTGGAAAGGAGCAGCCGGCGGAGGCGCTCGACAGCGACTTGTTTGCAAAGGAGCCGCCGGTCCTGTTGCTGCTGTGGGAGAAGCAGAAGAAGAAGGAGGAGGACAGGAGAGAAGAGGAGAGGAGAGGGCTGCCGGCTGCCATGGGGCGAGTGCAAGGAGGGATGCGCTGCATCAAGTTCCTGCTCTTCATTTTCAACTTCATCTTCTGGGTCAGTAGCGCCGGGCGTCCCGGGGTCTCTCTCGGGGAGGCGGAAAGGAGGGCTCGGAGGAAGGAGCCAGAGCCGGAGGGCATCCGCGAGCTGGCGACGAGGAAGAGGCAGTTAGGGGGCAGCCGGGGCCGAGAGGCAGAGACAGGGCATTTCCGCACTGGGCTGTCACCGCGCTATGATTCCACTTTCAGCATCCTACGGAAGGCCCCTCCCTAAACTGCAAACCCCAGAATGCCATAGGATGTTGAAAGTGGAATCATAGCGCTGTAACCGCTTAGGGTGGAAATGGCCACAGGCTAGCAGCCCTACCAGCCTGTGGGGTGGCGTTTCTGCGTGTGTCCGTCCGGTCTCGGAATCCCTGCCTGCCACCAGCGGAGCGTTTTTGCTTCTCTCTCGGGTTGCAGCCAACCGGACGCGCACTTTCCCCGGTTGTGCATCAACTGTGGGGCGAATCCCATCGCCCTGATGCCACTCCCCGCTCCATCCATCCTTTTTGCCTTCACAAAAACCCCTCCCCTAGCCTTCCTTCAGGGTCTCTTTGGGTTGTGAGTCGTGAAATAGTCCCCCGCCCCGCGCTCCAAAAAAAAGGGAGGGATGCTGTCACCCCTGTTGCGCATCCCTCTGCATCTGATCTGCTCGCGCTGGAAGCCTAAAAGCTCGGTGACTCGGCAGCTGATGAAGATGGATAAGGTTTCAATGAGGAAAAGCAAGGCTTTCCCTTCTTGCTGGAGCTTCTTTTGGGGGCTGCCGTCCTCTCTTTCTGCCCCTGGTTGTTCTGCACTGGCAGACACTCTGTCGATTGACCTATCGGCCGGGGGAAGAATGTGCCTATAGGAACTCCTTGGAAGATAATGAAACTGAGTCCTGATGTGTTTAATGTGCAAGGGACGTAATTCTGAAGCAAGTGGCATTCTACAGTATAGATTTTCTGTCATTGAGTGGAATACAGCAGGGCTGGGAAAATGTGGGGTCCTCCAGGTATTATTGGACTGCAACTCCCATCAGGCCTCACCAGCATGGCCAGTGTTGAGGGGGAGTCTATTCCCCATTATTAGAACAGGCCACCCCTCCCCAACCTGCTGCCCAGTCTAGATGTTTTCAGCTGTAGTGGTCATCATTCCTAGCCAGCATAGCTAAAGATCAAGCATGATGGGAAATATTATCCAGTCTGGAGAGCCCCAGATGTAGGGAGACTGAAATAAAATATGCAATCTTGAAATTACCAAGACCTTTTCAGTGACGGAAATGACTATATGCCATGCTAACCTTTGAAAATTTATTTTCTACTACATCTCCCAGAATGTAATCTGAAGGATTCTGAGAATTGTGGTCTAAACAATTTTTTTCCCAAGTTCTAAGTGGAAGAATTACTTTTATTGGTGTGTTCATCTGCATGTCACCATATTTCTCTGAAGCTGATAAAGTTGTCAGCCCAGGAGAGGTGTGTGTCATGGAAATGCCCCTCCTCTTTCATTTTACCCTTTGGTTTAGGTCATGTGTGCTAGTGTCACAAGTAAAGCAGGACTGCGTCAATTGACACAAATCAAAAACGGCTGAAACCCCATGATGTGGTTTTAAAAGAAGAGTGTTTTGTTTTCTCTCCTTCATGAGAAGTCAGTGAAGAAGCCACTATATTTTTTTAAATGGGACAGATACATAAGCATTGGTTAGAATACTTACAAGAAAACCTAGCCATTTTATAAAGCTTTGTGAGTGTGTGACTGACTTCATGGGCAAAAAAAATAAAAATAAAATAAATAAAATTTAAAATTGCAGTTTATAGACACTCATGCTTTGACAAGAACTGATAGACCCTTCCCTTATATGTAGCACAAATGTGGTCACCACTGTGATTCTTCATAGGGACTTTCATGTGTCTGGGCTGTGACTCCCATCTTCCTCCTCAATTGGCCATGCAGGGTAAGGGTGGCTGGGACTTCTAGTCCAAATACCACAAAAACACAGCAGTCAAAAACTTAGAACAAACAAAAATGCTAGAGGAGCACACAACATAGCATAACCCAATATGGACAGTACAGGCATATAATAAGTATAACAAATCTATTGTATGCAATACAAACATCTATCATGCTACAAATGAAAGAACTACTGGATAAACATAGAATGAGGATATTAACATAACATGAATAACAGGGATGAAATAACCATAAACCATATGGAAAATTTAGCAATGAGCAGAATTGTAACAAAATATGAATGTAAATGAAGAGTAATAGTACAAAACAGGAAGGAAATATGTGTAAGAAAAAACATAGCATTGCTTAAACACTGGCACTAAGCATACAGGAAGATTTCTAAATAATAAACCATTTCAACAAATCTTCACCAGTGAACACTAGGAGGGGTACCTGAAGATCCCTGGTTCATATCCAGGTGGTGCCCCCCCAACTAAGCAGTGGTATTGCTCACTGCCAGTTTTGAACAACATTATATTTTATTTACATACATGCTTTATTACGACGCCGTTCATTGCTCATTTTGCATCTAATTTATGGTTATGCAATAGTTCTTTCACTTGCAGTATGATGTGTTCTGAATACTTTAGATTTGTTGCTTTCATCATATGGATGTGCCTCCCATATTGATTTATAATCAATTGCATGAAGGCATCTGATGGTAACTTGAGTCCACAAAAGCTTGTGCTAGAAATTTCTTTTTCTCAGTCTTGAAGGTGCTACAGGATCCCTGTTTATCTTTTTTATGTTGAAAAAGACTTAACATACTATGTCTTAGAATATATATTGATTTATGTTATACATATTTTGCAGTCACATCTTTCTCTAGCATTATTTTTTTGTGTTTGGACTTCCCACTCCAACAACAACTAGAGAGTTGCATGATTTCCACTGCTGCCTGTTTCCTTCCACTCCAGCATCTGAATTCTCCTTTCTCCAAGTAGTCGTGCCACAAAGCTAGCATTTTTCAGGTTTAATGTGCTAAGACTTTTTGATTAGGAGAGTTGATCTGCTACTTCCTCAAACAGCCCTGTTTCCTCTGAATTTAACTGCAACCTTTACAGTAGCTGGTAAGAAACTGGATTTTCCCCTGCAAGGATAAGTTGTCCTGAGTTACTCCTGTTGTAATACAAGTTATTTCAGATGGGTTGTTCTTCAATGTGCTGTTATGAACCATTGCCTTTACAAAAGACCTGTTCCTACTGGTACAAATGAAAAGTGTTCATATTATTGACGTGCAATGACTCATCCATTTGGACTCTTCTTGGGGTTGGGGTCATCGAGGACAGTCACAATGAGCCCCTGCATTTCAGAGATTAGTTCCATATCACTGTCTACAACTTAGCAGCAAAAGTACATCTCCAAAAAGTGTAATTTGGAACAGTGATTCTAAACCTTTTATCCTTGAGCACCTTGACACTTGAATTCCCAGAAGGCTCAGCTACCATGAACAGTAATCAGAGCTTCTGGGAGTGGAAAATATCTGGAGATCTAAAGGTTGAGAACCATTGGTTTGTAAGAAACATATCATGCCTTTGGAAGAAAACCTTTTAAAGGCGGCAGAAAATGGTAGATTTTCTCTCCCTGTCCCCACTTCCGGCTGATAATCACACTTTTTTCCTTTTGATATATCCACTGATGGCTGCCAACAGCAACAACTCTGTCTCCTCCCTTCCAATTCTTAACTGGGCAGGACGTTACATGGTCCCAGAGATGGTTGCAAAGAACTGGCAAGAGAAATCAGGCAAGAGAAAAGTTATTGACTCCAAACAATGCAGTGCCAGATGGCTGGAGCTGGAGCTGAATGTTGTAGTTAGCAACCACTTGTCTTTTTTTTCATAAGTAAAGTCTGACAACTAGGTTTATCTGGTAAATTTAGCTAGAGTAGGAAGGCTGGGAGTTTATTTCTGATTGACGATCAAGGCATCGCTATTTGGTTCATTAGGGTAATTTGTCAATCATGTCTAAATTATTATTTTGAAAATAGCTATGGTTTTGCAAAGCTGGTTCACTCTTTTCACTAATATCCTCCCTGCAGAGCTGTGATCTGATTTCTCAGTAGTTTTCATTTCAGTATCTTTAATCTCAGGATAAAGGAACAATCACTGAGCATCACGTTAGGAAGTGTAACGAACACAGGTTTGCTGTTAGTTTTGTTAACATTTTGGATTAACCTTCTCAAATTCTTCTGTTGAGCTCCTAAGAGTCCTCTGCTTTGCTGCATACTGACCAGAATCTTTCCATGAGCAGAGAAACATTTTGTCCTCAAATTCCTGAAGAACAAACATCACTTTAAATTGCTGGTACTTTAGTTTATATCTTGTGTAACACATCTCCCAGATCTCAATACCCACATCGACCCGCCAGTAAAAGAAAATAGTCTGTCAGTGAAACCATAGAAACAGTGAAGGAAATAAACAGCCACAATGGGGCACATTTGTTTATCCTTCACATTGTTTTGCTATCAACACACTTTCCCAGAGCTCTGTGGCTCTTGGTGCCTAGGCAGTGCAGCTGATCTCTAATCTAGAGGGAAGGAAAAAAAAAGATTCTTAAGGAACATAATGGGACTCTTTAACATGGGCACTTTTCCAGAGTTGCACAAAAATGGCCCTTAGGGATTCTTCTGTAACTTTGCCAACACTTAGAAATCAAACTTCCCTTAAAGTTGGAAGAAGAATTATGTGACCCTCCAGATCATGTTGAACTACAGCTCCCAGCATTCCTCACAATTGGTTATGCTGACTAAGGCAGCTGAGAGTTCCAATCCAGCAACATGTGGAGGGCTATGATACTCCTCCTTCCACCTTAAAACTTGTTTGGATCCTTCTGAGGTTATCTTACCTCAGTTCTAGGGCTGCAAACAATAGGGAGGTTCCAGATTAGCATCCCAATCCCCTTCAAGCCAATTCAAAACTAAGGCGATTTCCACATGGTGTCGCAGTCCCGCTACGAGGACTGAGAAGATGGCCTAAGTCCCACTCAACTACTTTGAACTTACTCTGAGGAAGCATGTATGGGACTGCATTTACTATGATGTATTTGAAGCTCTAGGGCAGGGAGACGATGCAGTCCCTGTTTGAGGGTCCCCAGGGCCTCTTAATAACACCCTGACTTTTTGGCCAAAAATGCCTTAGGCCATTTCCACACTACACTGTTATAGTGCTATTATTCTACTTTCAACATCTCTCCCCAAACTGCAAACCCCTGGATTCCATAAGATGTTGAAAGTGGAATAATAGCACTAAAACAGTTTAGTGTGGAAATGGCCCTAGTTTCCTTCTAGTAGGGGACTTTTAAAAAAAAAGTTTTTAAAATTGGAGGTATGATATGGCAGAGTGCAGTGCTCCAAGCTTCCATGGAAAGCTAGTGCAGCCCCATCCCCGACAGTTGCCAACCCTCCCTCAAAGGATACATCAAGCATATCAAGTCAAATATCAGGTTCAAAGACACTCAGGTTCTATTATTGGAAACTCTTAACAAACTATTTTTGCACTTATCCCCTCACCTTTAAAAGCTGTCGGGTTGGAATTCAGATGTAGAATGGGGAATGGTTTCCCAAATGTGAAGTCAGCATGTATTCTGGTGCCTCAGTTTTCAAAGACATCACATGGTTTTGCATAAGGTTTGCATGTGAGTTAATACATGGCGATATGTATACAAGGCTTTGAGATGGTCAAATCTTTCCCTGATCCTGAGTTCACTAAAACTGGTTCTGCTATCTCAGTATGGTAGAGCAAACCAAACTTGCTAAGGGAATCCCAAATGTATGTGTTAAATCAAAGGCTTTAGTTTGTTCAGTTTGTCATGCAAATAAGGATATTCGTACTATTGATTCTGCTTCTAGATTTTATGCAGAGGGATAAGGGGATTACATTCTGTGCCCTCTCACTAGTGGGAATCTTGCATATTTACCAGTCATCCAATACATTTTCCAGTCTGAATTAATAGACATATGGCCTAGAAACTGGATGGATTTGTTTTAAACCAAAATGGAAGCTGAGCTACTTAGTGCTCTGATCTCTGTATTAAATGCCAACTTTTAAACTTGCATGGGTGCTTTAGTTCATTGCATAGTTCTCAGCAATACACGTGTGTATGGCCCTTCAAATTGCTTGTTGATTTATGGCATCCCCATGAGTTTCATAGGGTTTTTCTCAGGGAAGGAATACTTGGAGGTGGTTTTGCATAACCTGGTATTCATTAGCTGTCTCCCATCCAAATACTAACCAAAGCTTACCCTGCTTAGCTTCCAAGATCAGACAGGATCTGGTATCTTAAGGGTTTCAGTTTTCCCCTTATTAGCCCTTATGAGCTACCCTAATAAGTAGCGCAGCAGTAGCTCAGCTTCCATTTTGTTTTAAAACAAATCCACCCAGCTTCTAGGCTCTAGCTTAGGTCCCTATCACACTACACTGTTACAGCTCCATTATTCCACTTTAACTGCCCTGGCTTCACCGTGTGGAATTCTGGCGTTTGTGGTTTGCTGAGGCACTGGAGATCTCTGGCTGAGAATTCTAAATGCCTCTCCCTAAACTGCAGATCCCATGATTCCATGTGATATTGCCATGACAGTTAAAGTAGAATAATAGTGCTGTAACAGTGTAGTGTGATAAGGCCCGTAGTTTGCGGTGGGGTTGGGAATTGTGAGGCCTTGCAAATGTTGTGGTACCACAGCTTTCAGCATTCTTCCTTATTGGCTATGCTGACAGGCCTGCAGAGATTTTAACAGTGTCTGAAGGGCCACAAAATTTCTGCCTCTTATCTACAAGAATCCACAGCACTATCTTCTGACTTCATGAAGATCTGCCTGTAACTCTTGCAGAAAGTAAGGAAGGGGAGTTTCTGCTTCCCTCTCAGCAATTGCTTCATCAAGTGCTTTCTGGGCCAGGATGTGGCTGAGTTCTCAGCTGCTTTGAGGCAGACCATTCCCAGTGCTATCAGTCAAAACTGATATCATACAACTATTTCATCTTTCCCTCCATAATGGAATTTTGGTGGCATTAAAAAAAAGAAAGGGTGGGAAACATAGGGTGGTTACAAATAAAAGATAGTGTCTGGGCTTTGATAACATTCAAGAAATTAGGGAGGATGATAGCACAATATAAAAGGTTTTCTAGAAGAACCAATAGCCTGCCTGTCTTGGCTTGGCCAGATTGCATTATCAAACTGAGATGCTTTTAAGGCACTACAGTTTTTAAGCACACTTCTTCAGAGTAGGGGCATTCTGTGTTAGAACTATAAAAACTCATTCTTGCAAGCTCACAATCTTCTATTGGTCAATAATGTAGCTCCTGCATACACCCATCACTACTGTTTAAAATTAAAAGTGTGTGTAGGTTTTGCATCTAGTAGGGCAAGAGAGATGTGGACAGTGGTGCATACAGCATTAGAGATGTCCTTTATTATTTTTGTTAAAAAAAACTCCTTCTGAAATAAGTAGCTGAAGGTGGATGCAAAGAGGAACAAATGAGAGTTAATCAGACTTTTTGCAGAGCACAGCTATGCACAATTACATTCTATATGTGAGCAGAAAGTGAGTGGTGTCACACACTATTGGACCAGCACCCAGAAAATGAACCATTCACCTTGGCCTTGTTTCATCACAGTAACACAGGCAGAGCAAGATAAAACCATACCTGTGAATATTTGCATCACTGGCACTCTGTTCTAGTACTGCTTGGCAGGGTGAAATAAAGCATGAATCAAAGTACTTGTTGAAACTGAGTGCTGATTTAAGGAAGAATGAAGGGCCTCTTACATACCCATGGACAATGTAATAATGGTAGTGTATGATTGATTTATTTGTTTATTTGTTTCACTTGGATGCGCTCTCAGGTCATATAAATAGTAAAGTACAGTGGACACTTGAGGAATATGTTAACAAGCAGGTTATTGATAGGACATAGTGCAAACAAGCCCATAGTGCAGACAAGAAACAAAGAGGCCCCCCTGCCCCAAATGAGAGCTTGCCTGTGGGCTTGTTGACTTGTTTCTAAAACATGTACGATCAGAGACTGGGCATCCCTGTACACACATGTACATAGAACTCATGTGATGACTACAGCATCTTAACTCAGAATATCACGCACATGATGTCCGTGCAACCTCAAAGGCAAAACTTTCCAAAATAGAAGTAGCCTTACTATTAAATTGGCAGTGGCCCAGTGTGTATCATTGAACATGGAAGAAATTGATTAGCTTAGGGGATGCAGCCTGCATGGTGCATACCACAGCATTGTCCTTCAACATTTTTCTGCCATTCCCCACAGCGTAGCATCTACCGTCTGAGGAAGCCAGAAGGTAGGTACAGCCCAATGTGTATAGCCTTATCTGTTTTTATTTTTTTAAGGAGAAGAGCTCATTTATCACAATTATATTATTCAGGAATGGGACTTATACAGTCTGTGAGCCACATGCAGCCCTTTGGAGGTCTTGAGTGAAAAGCCTCAGGGTTGTATCCCGGTGCCATTACTCTTCAACACTTTTTTTTTTTGGCAATGACTTAGATGACGGGGTGGAGGGAATCCTTTTCAGGTTTGCAAATGACACAAAACAGAGTGGTAGCTAACACTTTGGAAGACAGGAACAGAATTCAAAAGGATCTAGATCAACAGGAAAATTGGGCATAAATGAGTATAGTATACGGCCACCTTTCATCCTTCAAATCTTCCGTTTTCTTTCTAGTTTTCCATTTTTTTTCTTGTCACTGTCCCTGTCTTAGTTCCAAAGAATGAGGCTCAGTCTAAATCTGTAGCAGAAGGAGATCGTGGAATATTGAGGTGGTAAAATGGACTGTAGTATTTTGGATTGCAGGGGGGCAGTTATGGTTGGAAATTATTTTATATGTAAACAAAAAACCCTTCTCTGAGTAGAAAACTAGTTCAGCAAGAAGATGAATAGATTAGAATCTCTCTTTCTCTCTCTCTGATATTTTCTACCTGTAGGGATTTTTTAAAAAGATGCAGGAATGAGGAGCGACATGCCTTTAAGTTGTTTCCAACTTATGGTGATCCTAAGGCAAACCTATCATAGGGTTTTCTGGGGCTGAGAGTGTGTGACATGTCCAAGGTCCCACTGGGTTTCCATGTCCGAGTGGGGAATCAAGCCCTGGTCTCCAATGCTCAAACCACTACACCATGCATACCCTCCAGCATTTCACGGACAAAACCTGGGACATGAACAGACAAGCAATATCAGACTGTGGTCAAAATGGCAAAAAGTTTTTAGTGAGTAAGAACACACAAGCTAGGAAAGGCCGCAGTAGTTTGATTTTGTCTGAGCCTACTGGGAAGGACAAGATTCTTCCCTCCTCCTCCTCGTCCTCGCCCATTAAGTTAACTGAGTGCACATTATGTTTCCACTTTGAACTCACTTTGCAGCAGTTGAAATAACCTGAAGACAAAGGTGAGAAGTGGGATAACAGAGGATTAATTGGGACTGTCCCTAACAAATCAAGACAGCTCTGATAGCTGTGGAAGCATGAATCCCTTTTGAGTGCAAAAGTATCATTTTCCATAGGGTAGGGTTTGTTTCCCTCCCTCCCCAAAGATATACAACATTTATATTCTGTTTTTGTATGCAGTTTTGAATTTTCAGATATGAAATTGTAACTCAGAAAACTTTGCGGAGAATTTGTGGCTGCTAAGGAAAACTACTGCAGGGCAGCAATGAACTTTATGTACTCTTTGTCTGCTTTGTTCCTGTTTAAATTTTAAAGATTATGGCCTAAATCCAGTTGTTAATCTCAACTAAAATGGATTCTCTGAATCAAGAAAACTTACAGAAAGTGTTGGCTTACTAAGTTCCTATTGATTGAGTAGCTCTACACTGGCTGACAGTAATAATTGGATTTTGATTTGTGTCTTTATTTACAATTGGTTTATTTGCAGAGGAGACTTCAGGAGTGAAGACAGAGCCAATGTAAAAAAGAAAGTCTGATTATGGGCTCTCTAACATGGGCACTGCAGTAGAAATGAAAGCTATGCAATGCAAAACCAGTGAATCAAATGCTAGATCATCCACTAATCTTACTAGTCTTCTTTGAGTAGCCTATCTGTTTTTTCTTTTATTTTAAAAGGTCACTCCTTTACTTATAAATCCAGATCTCGGAAAACATTTTTTTAAACTAAAACTTCCAGAATCCAGTACTCAACATAGCAAAAAAAAAAAAAAGTTTTCTGAGCACTTCCATCTAATTTAAGAAAATGTTTCCTTTTAAAAAAAATAAAGTGCAAATCTGCTTTGCAAATCTGGGTAGCCGTTTCCTGGTTGCATCACGTGGTTACCAGTCAGTCCACACTGTACAGAGCTGGGTTCTCTGAAAGAGCGGTCCCCTCTTCCTGTCTGGAAATGTGTGCTTTCAAAACAGCTCCATTTCTTTAAAAAGCAGAGGGGTAGTTGTATCTTTCTTTGGTATTTTTGATCCTTGTAAGCCTGAATATTCAAGAAACTAAATGCTACAAGTGCATAGCTGCTGTAGGTATATTACACTCTAATAATAATTACAGTAAGGCCATTTCCGCACTAGCCTGTTATAGCGCTATGATTCCACTTTCAACATCCTATGGAATCCTGGGGTTTGCAGTTTAGGGAGGGGAGTTTGAGGCCCCTCCCAAAACTGCAAACCCCAGGATTCCATAGGGTGTTGAAAGTGGAATCATAGCGCTATAACAGGCTAGTGCGGAAATGGTCTAAATCAGACTGTCTGAAACCTTTCTCGTGGAAGCAGAACTATTATTATTTTGGCCTTCTGGGAACTTATTTTCATGTGATTAAAATCTCAGGCTAGATATTAAAATGTTCAGTTGATGTTTTCCTTTCTATTAAATACAGTTTTCTTGGTTCTTTGGGTGGGTACTGATATCAAACTTAGTGCAGACACCTGCTCAGGTATTTCTAGTGATGGAGAGACTTGTGCTATTCATTTTAACAGTGGCACTGAATCCCACAACAGGCAACAAGTGGATCACAGTAGCTGCTGAAAGATCAGTAGAACCCAAAGGCTAAAGAGCATTTTTAGAAACACCTATTTCTGTTGATAATAGAACTGTGCACACAACTTTGGGCCTTTCAGCACTACACTTTTATAGTGCTATTATTCCATTTTCAACATCCTATGGAATCCAGGGGTTTACTGTTTAGGGAAAGGCATTTACAATTCTCAACCAGAGAGTTCTTTGGCCTCAGTGAACTACAAACCCCAGAATTCCATAAGATATTGAAAGTAGAATAATAGCACTATAACAGTGTAGTACAAAAAGGCCCTTTGGCAAATAGCCAGATTTAGCAAATCTCAGTTCACAAAATAGACTTTTTAGTGCAGGCCCTACCACCACATAGGCTTCCATTGTTGTCTCTCAACCTCTTTCTTGCTGCTCATTCAAACACTACTTAGCAGTAATGTAGACTCAAGTTGATAGACTCAGACTTAAGTTGCTTCAGTGACTCAAGTCCGATTCCACTCAGCCATAAATGATGCACTGACTCAACTTGACTCAAGACTTGTATATTTTTGATGACTAACTTGATGCCTTTGGTTCAGTTAACATAACATATTCATCCAGAAACCTTACAACTGTCATGTTTACAGCAGAGCAGGCAGTAATTCACAAGCAGCACAGCTCCTACTTACAAGGTGCAAGTCAAAGAATGGCCACACAAAAAGGAAGCCTAGAGCAAACAAATCCAAAGGGGCAAATCCAAACAGAGTTCAAAGACAACCAGATCCAAGAGCAGAGCACAGGGATTCAGAACCAAAGAAGCCCATTGCTGACCCTAGGAGGAAAGACCAGCTGGAGCCCTCTTTTATCTATGGCTGCTGTCGCCACAGGTGTTCCCTGTTAGGGCTCACTTACTACTTAAACAGGCCGAGTGGCACAAGCCCTCCTTCTCACGGCATGTCTGCTGCAAGATAGGTGTATCAGCTATGTCTTCCTCTATTTGTTCCCCTAGCTCAGGTCCTTGTTGTACATTATCTCCCTTTGGACCAGCTTCTGGGGACACTTCAGCTTCTGGGGAAGCCTCTGCCTTGGAGTCAGAATCCTCTTCCTCGCTGCCACAGTCCCCAAGACAGGGCATGACACTGACTTTAACCAACACCTCCATCTCTTTTTTTGCCTACTAGTCACATGACAATCTCTCTCAAGCGCAAACTGGGTGCATTTCTCAGAGGGGAACAGCAAACAGGTTAGGCAGTGGGCTTGAGGCAGGGTTGAGGTCTGCTCAGCAGCCTGTCCCTGCTGCATATCAGAGGAGCCTTCTAAAATGTTTCCTAAGAGCAAAAGATAAGACTCACCCCCAGAGTGCAGGGTGCATTTCTCAGAGGAGAACAGCAAATTAGTTAGGCAATGGGCTTGAGGATGAAAGATCGTTCCTTTCAAAGCTGTTTAATCTTCAATAATGAGGAGTAAGATAGGATCCTATTCCCCACTTCCGAAGTTGCAGATGGCAAAATTGCAAATGTGGGAGAGCTGACTCTGCTTACATTGTTAAAACTGAATTTATTTCACTCTATCCATTAATTCTGAAATTTTGGTCGGGGTACAAAGTTGGCTTCCAGACTTGAGACTTGACTTGAAAGTATCTTCAAGGACTTGAAACTTGACTTGAGACTTGAAGGTAGAGACTTGAGACTTGACTTGAGGCTTGGGCCCTTTCCGCATGACATCGCTGCTGCATTTTTGCCACAGGATGGCAGCGGTCGGCGGGTCGTGCTTCCACATGACATCATCGCCATCCCGCTGCCATCCTGTTGCAGAGTGTCGCGCTTGCGCAGTTTTTACAAAACGGAAAAAAACCATTTTGTGCCTGCGATTGCGCAGCGCTCCCATCACTTCTGGCCATGCGGAAGATGCAGAAGCACATTAGCGACGCTTCCTTCCGTAGCGCAGCAATGGAAAAAGCCCGGCTGTGCTGCGGAAGGAAGACATGGTGCCATTGCATTCTCTTCTGCATGGACCGAACGGGTGCAGAGGGGAGCGTTGCTGACGGGCTCCCTTCTGGACCCGGGACTGCAGCGAGACAACGTGGAAGAGCCTCGGCGTGTGGAAATGGCCTTGGTGTAAAATACTTAAATACACCACTGCTACTTAGTACAACTTCTTGGCACTGTTGTAATGGTTGATGCAGTTGAAAGTTTACTTTGCCTATCCTCTACTGTTTTAGTTATTTATTTAAAATGCTATATATCTGAACTGCCTTTCAGCTTTGGAGATCTGGCCAAAGCGATTATAGAGAAGTAAAATGGAAAAAATCCTCAGGATAAAGCAGTTCAGAAGTAGCTAAAGGAGTGAAACAGTCTAATCATCATAGTCCCGTTTAAAGCACCCAGTCAAATGAAAACATTTTGATCTGGCATCAAAAATATTGCAAAGCTGGTATTATTATATCTTTGTGGAGAGGTGTGATGTCCTCCTTTGGGAATGGAACGCTAAATCCCTCCTGGTCCTTGAAGTCCACACAGTTATGCTGTAGAATTCAGCTCAGAAAGGCTTTATTCACAGTTATAGAACACATTAACACTTCAAAGGCCTCATTACATCACTGGCATAGGGCTAGGCTCTTTCCTTCATCAATTCAAGGCAAAGGCCTTTTCCCTCAGGGTCCTGGACTTCCTGGGTATTCATACATCCCTCCAGCTCACAGTTGATTGCTTCCCTTTGCAGTGGCTGGAAATTTCCTACTCATCCAAGCTGGGGAAAAAGGAGCCTTTGAAAAGGAGTTGACACAAGGCTGCATTCCACTGTACTGATCTGGTATCTGGAGGAATCCTAGGGCTGCTATGTTTTCCATTACATCTACTCAGCACCCTGGAATAGTTTCTGATCCCAGTATTACCAGGGACTATGCTACCTGGCCAATAAAACCACATTAGACTGTTATAGCACTATTATTCCACTTTCAACATCCTATGGAATCCTGGGGTTTGCCATTTAGGAAGGGACCTCAAAGGGCCTCTTCTGTCCATCTCTGCTAGCTTCTCTGCTCAGCCTTCTGGCTCCGTTATATAAGACTGCTTGTTGCTGCCCCGCCCTCTACCAGCTCTTGTTGATCAGCCTGCTCAAGTCAGCAGGCAGGTGAGCTGCCTCCTAATAATTTCTCTAGCATGGCTGGCCCTACTGGTTCCTTTTTACTGGGACAGAAACCTTGTCTATCAGGCGTCACCATCAAGCCTGAATCTCTGTAAGAGGTTATTTCAGAAGAAAAGGCTTTTCCTCTTGTTATGTACTTATCTCCCCTGACAAGGAAATTTGGGAGATGAGCCTTTTTGTAAGATCTTAAGGCACAGAAATCAGAGGTAGAGACACATTTTTTGTAGAGTAGCGCAAAAGTGGTTGACAATATCTATTTGTCATAGCATTCATTTTTCTATGTACATTTAGCATGGTTTGTTTTATGATTAGTGTAAGGTAAACATGGTTTCATTTGGGGTACTGATTGCAAAGATGCACATCTCTGAGGAAATCCCATTGTGGGAAGACACAGTGGTATTAACCATTGGGAAGACACATTTCCTTTAATGTTCCTTTGGTTACAGGTACATCGAGGAGTGAGCAGATCACACCAATATTAAATTGGCTGACCGTTAGTTTCTGAGCAAAGTACAAGATGTCGGTTATTACCTTTAAAGCCATACAAGTTACCTGCAGGATCACCTCTTCCCATACAGTCTGCCCCATACACTCAGGTCCTCTGGGGGCCATTTACTTAAACCAACCAGGACTAGACTGACAATGGTCACCCAGAAGACCTTTTCACTGGCTACCCCTAAACTATGGAATGACCTGCCAGAAGAGATTCAACAGCTAAATAGGCTGTCTGGATTTTATAAAGTACTAAAGACCTATCTCTTCCAGCATGCCTACCCAGTCAGTTTTTAACTATGAATTTTAAACTGATGAATTTTAAATGGTTTTTAGTATATTTCAATTTATGATTTATTTTTAGTTGTATTTTAATCCATGTAATACCCCACCCCAAGACTTGGGAAGAGGTGGGTAGGAAATAAAAATTGTTGTTTTGTTATTATTATTGTCGTTGTTGTTAATGTCCAGTCTGACCCACAGTTGTGGTGTATGTGGAAGATTGCTGAATTAAAGGTCAAATGCCGCAACAACGGTGCAGGTACCAATAGCAGGAGAAAAAGTACCAACCAAAGCTGTGTGTATATGCCTACTGAGTTCGTATTCTGCTTCATCCATCTGTTGAAGTAAGTTGTTGTCTATGAGAACTCTTCTGGAATTCCTTTCCAATGGGAGACAGTGTTTTTATTTTTGAATATTGTGTTTCTGCTGCTCCTATTTGTATTGATTGACATCTCATGATTAATCAACTAATACTTTATTGTTTCCAAAATGGGTCATTTGTCAGTTCTCTGTGACACTTCCAAAGCCTGTGGACCCAGCCATTCCATAATTTAAATGGACATGCTGATGGTTATGCACAATAGTACTAATGCTGTCATTTGACTACTGTGGTGTATGCTTAATTCAGTCCATCTTGTACTGCAGAGAACAAGGAGTTATCTTTGTTTTTGGTGGTCTGGTGATGTAACTTGTAATGTGTTGCATGTCATGGCTGTCAACAGGCATTCCAAGATTATGGGCCAGAGTGTCTAATTTGCTCTTGCCTTTCCCATCAATGCTGTAGTTTATGGCCAGTGGCCACTATGGATGTTCTACGATCTGGTGGGAATTTGCCATACTATTATGAAAGAGGTTATTAATCACTAGAGGGAAGAAACAGATCACAGCATACTTTAATTGCACTTTCTGATTTTTAACACTCTAATGATTCTGAAGTGCCTAATGGGAATTATCTCTCCCTCTCCTTTTCCCCCCCTAGGACTAAGGGTGGGGTGTATGGCCTCATTATGAGGCTTTTATGCATATTTGAAAGACTGACAATGAGTGGTGCACTCTCAGGCAACAGTTCTGTGTTTTAGAGGATCTTCTTTACCATTAAAGGCACTGTATGTATGTTCATTTATGTAAGCATATCCACCATAGCTTCAAATCTGTGAAAGTGAGACACCTGAAATTTTACAGAAGTTTATTCAGTTTTAAAAATTAATTTTGATTAAATTGTATAAATGTGTAATCCACAGTGCCATTCTTCAGTCAATATGTGACAGACTTCCCTAACTAGCAAAGAGAGAGCTGTGCTCAGGTCTGGCATATTAATTTCTCCAGAGGGCCTTTAAGCAGCTCCACATCAGCCACTGACAGGATGAGGAACAACATCCTAAACACAAATACTGCTTCTCTCTCTGGGGCCCTAGGATTTCAATGAGAGACCAAAAAAAAAAAAGGCACTGCTGCTTGATAAAAGAGTAAGAGAAGGGTGAGCAAAGGTGACAGGTATAAACTCACTGGGTTGGTGAGACAGATCAGTGAATAAGAAGACAAGTAAATGTGAGGAGAAGGACAGAAGGAAAAGAGTATTGGAGTGGGGAAGAGTAAGAACAGTTGAATGGACAAGGGAAGAAAAGAGTACATGGCTACGTAAGGAAAATGCAAGAGCATGTCATTCTGAAGGATAGAAAGAGCCCCAGGAGAGATACGTAAGTGAGCAGAGAGGAAAACCAGCTTTGTCTGCACGCCTAGGTTGGCAGAAAGGAAAAAGCATTGGAGTGAGGGGACTGAGGGGCTTCTAAGCCAGAAGTGACATCAGCTCATTTTTGGATCACCCATAATACATCCATGTGGTCCCTGGGGGGCAGGGGGCAAAAATGGGCCCCTACTTCCCCTCCTGCTCACTGTACTATGCAAAGGAAAATAGCAGTAGTTGGAGAACATGGACTACCCAAGTTTGGGAGAGAGCACAGAAATGCTAATTATGTGCTTTGCAATGGATGCAGTGTGCATGGTTGTCTAGAAAGGGGTTCTTGAAAACAATTAATCAACTTTAATCCACACAGAGTCTAAAATATATTGCTACCTCATTGATTTAGAATGATGCATTAGATGAAATGAACTCCACAAAAGTAAGAAGGCAAAGAAACTTTTGAGAGAACACAATCTGATGTGCATCTATGCTTGGTTAAGATGCACACTTGCTGGCAGAGATTGAAAAAATATTCAAAAATGGTCAGAAAATGGGTTTCTTGAGTGTTGGGAAACCCTGATGAAGAACAAGAGACAGATGGGGTTTTTGCGCACAAAACAGCATTTTCTATACAGAAAACAACTTCCTGAAGCTAGAAATAACATTACTGCAGAGAAAGCAAGTTTCCTGTACAGAAGACTGCATTTTCAGCACATAAAATGACGCTTCTTTGCATAAAATGTGGTTTTCCATGTGGGAAACCCTGTTCCAAATTATGAGTGTTCTTTGAAAACTGTACAACAAGGAAAAATTGTAAATTTATTCATTCTTGTCTGCAAGAATGAAATTTATGAAGATGCACCAAGAAGCCAACACAGGAACGAAGGGTTCTGTACCAGCCTCTTCCCTTTGTCTAAATAAAGCTGTATTATCATTTGGCCTATGGAATGGTGAGAAGATTGGACAAAAATCTAGGTGGAAAGGGCTGGGTGGAGAAAGGAGGGTGTGCATCTTATACATGCTTAAGACTCCCCAGCCCTCCTTTATGTTCCCCAACTGCCCAGTTTGGCAAAGACAACTCTGGTTAATCTTCTGATGGCCCACTTTCTCAGCTGCTTTTAAAATGTCCCAGTTTCTCTCTCTTTCTCCCATTTCCCCCATAGCCCTCAGCTTAAGTTGCTGTAAACTTGAGTCAAGGTGCAAAAGTATTTTGCAACCAGTTAACTCAACAGGAGGGAGCAGAGAGGAGGGGATGGAGTCTTGCTCTTCCTAAAGTCAATACATAAATTACAGGGTTTCTCTGCTTAAAATGGTTTTCTGTGTTTTTCTTCATTAATAATTTTTGCCCTCTCATTGCCTGGCCACATCCTTTTGACCACACCCTGATGTGGCTCTGCCACATTTGTCAGTTTTTATCTGTGAAGTATTGGAAGGTATGTTTATTTAATGTACCTCTGAAAGTGGTTAGAAAGCAACTTACCATTGAGTGATGCTCAAAAGCAGAAACTGCATCTTTACAGCTGCCCTATTCTGAATGCAAGCAATTTTTTTAATTTGAAAATATAAAAGTGTATTTATCACCTACACTGTAGAACAGTCCAGCTGTTCAAATCAATATAGTGTCCAGCAATTCAGCTTTTAAAAAATGCTCTAAGTTTTGTGTTTGGATACAAAATGAGCAGTTGGGAGGGAGAATTCTGCAGTACTTGGAAAGCTAATAGACAGATATACAATTGTAAAAAATGGTGGGATAGTAGACACATAATGTGAATTGGATGCAGGATTTTGGAGTGGAAATGAATGTGCAGAAACTTTTGCAGAAATTTTAAAAATATTCAAGGATTATTGTGAACCTAGCATAATTTCAGTGTTTGAGAGGTAACAACAGGAATAGATTTGTATAGCAGAAGACAACAGGAATAGATAGGTAAGAACTGCTAAGTCCAGTGGTGAAGCCACCACTGATCAAGACTGTAAGCAAGGAGAAAACACATTTTATTTTGTTTCTTTTCCTAGACTCTTTTCGCACCTTACCTTTTCTCGCTGCTGGGTTGGGGTCCTCGCGCGAGAAGGCTTGGGAGGAACACTGCCGCGTCCCTGCTGCTTCGGCTCCGCAGCTCTTTCCTCCTCGCGCAAGTACCCCACCTCTTCCATTTGCAGTGCAGCCTGGGAGTTAGAGGCTGCGCTGGGGCAGGAAGCGCAACCGGTGCGGCTCAGGAGGCTTCACACGGCAGGTAAGTGCGCACGAGGCCCTGGAGCGATGCGCAACCATGCAGCATTTTCGACTTTGAGCCGAAAATGAAAAGATGCATGCATGGTCCGCGTCAGGCCCTTGAGCGTCGCGTAAATGTGAGTGCAACATGCAGACCACTCCTCACATTTACGCAACACTCAAGGGGCCCTTTCGCTTCAAATATGCTGTGCGAAAAGGGCCCTAGAGTGGGGTGTTTGGTGTCAGTATGGGCAATTAGAAACTCTGCTTTAAAAAAAAAAGTTGGAGACAGGTATGAAGGGAGCGGAACCTTGGTCTGTTTTCTTCATCAGCAGTTCTGAGTTTAGTAAAAATTGTGCATAATCTCTTGCTCCTTAGTTTGATTTCCTGTTATTTTGATGGCATGTCTATCACTTGCCAGTAACAAATTGAAACTGCCTTTTCGTGACACCCCAGATTTAGTCTCCGAGATAATTGCTTCACCCTACCTAATGGTATGGCCAGCCTTGGCTGAAAGCTGTATGGCAAAGCAGAGTAATAAAAAGGTCACTTTAGGATTAATAGCACTTTAGGATTAATAGTGTTCCTGTTATGTATCTCCTCATTCCTCTTGCCTACAGGAAGGCTTTCAGAGCAAATTTGAATCCTCTGTGTAAATCATAGGACCTTGGGTGGTTATAGAGGTTACCTGTATAATGTCTAATGTTGGGCTTTGGAGGGTGGGGGCAACAACTGCCAGAATACTCCAGCCAGACTGGTCATTGATCATGACTGTTGGTGTAGTCTGGGAGCTATCGTACAACGTTATTAATGTTCCCAAACTCTGAAGTAACTAATAGATATGTACATCAAGAAGAGCATGCATCAGGGATCTGCCAAGCTTGAGCTAGACCATCTTTCAAACTGTAACAAAAATGAGATTGTCTGTGCAACAATGTATTTTTATAACAGATATTATAAATACACTATAAGCCCCTCTCCCTGGCACTGTGTCATCCAAATGTAACAAGATGTTGTCTTTCTGCCTCTGGACTTTTTGCTATTTGGGAAAAAGGGTGAGTGCATAACAATGTTTTGAGTCCAAGGGAGCAGTCATGTAATGGAGTGTAGGTGAGTGGGAGGACAGTGGAGCCTCCCTTCCTAGACTGTGTACATGTGTGTCATCTTTTAAGGCTAATTCTGTGCATTGAACTTCAGCTTTTTATGTTCCTATGCTGAAGGAATGCTGAGAAGATCATTACCAGCCCATGTGACTATTTGGAAGAAGGAGAAGCAGCCTGTCTCCACAGGAAACTGGGTCTGATCACTTTTTACGTATGGTAATGAGTGGGTTGAGAGAGAGAAAGAAAGAGAGAAAGAAAGAGAGAAAGGAAAGACTAGCCTTGGGATCAATCTGTCTCCTGAACTGTTGCCAAAAAGCTGCATTATTGCATCAGCACATAAAGCACAGGCTTTATATCCCTTGAACAATGACTGAGTCCATTTAAGTCATCTAAGTGTTGACTATCTCAGCGGAGACTGTCACCACGAATGTGAGGTGCTTCAGAAACAAGGGTTCATTTGCAAATGGGTGGGTGCATGAGGAGGGAGGGTTTAGAAGAAGCATTTGGGAGAGACTGTTTATTAACTATTATAAGAAATTCCTAATAAATAGCCATGTTAGTCCATTTCTGCAAAAACAGAAATTCCTGTAGCATCTGACACATTTTATTTTGCATAAGCCTTCAGGGACAGACACCAGCTTCATCAGAGGGAAGCTTCATTTGATGAACTGGGTTATGGAAAAGCTTATGCCAAATAAGATTTGGTAGGATTTAAAGTGCTACCTCTCTTTGTTTTTACTATGCAAAAGGTTAAATAAATGCTTTCAGTTTTTGTAACTAGTGATATATGAGTCGAATATAATTTGTCCTACATCTGTTTCAGCAGGTCGGGTACTTGAATCCACTCTTATCACTCATACAGTGGTCTTTTGAAGATATTTTTTTCATACTAGTGGATTGTGGGAGGAAAATAATAATCAAAATAATATACTTTTTTTCTACAAGGTATGCTAATATAAATACATATTGTACATTTAAAACTTACACAGAAATGTGCTTCTTCTCTCTTCATTTTATTTGCATCTCTTTATTCATCCTCTACCACTTTCACTAGTAACACAATATTTTCCAAAGGAATACACATATATGTCTCCATAAATCTTAAGGACACAGGATCCTTCCCACACAGCCACAGATTCTGCTGAGTCAAAGCAGTCATGCATCATGAAAATGTCTCCACTTTGTAACAGGGAAAACCTGGAACAAGCAGATTTCATTGGAGTCCCTACCCATAACTTAGTGTATTTATCTAGTTGGGATGGGACGAATCCTGAATCTGGATCCGAATCCCTGGAAGGTTCTGGGAATCCACGAATCTCACGATCCTCAAATCTTTTGAATCCTTTTTTTAAAAAGGGTTTAAAAAGCAAGGGAAAGAAGGGTAATCTTGGGCAAGACACACTCTCTCGGTCTTAGCAAAAGCTTAGGCAAAGGCAAACCTCCCTCTGAAGAAATCTGGCCAGGACAATTGCCATAGTTTTGCCTCGGGATCTCCCCAGATTGAAAATGACATGAAGGCCCTTTCTATACAGGCAGGAAAATGTGGATTAATCCCACATTTTCCTGCCTGTGTAAATAGGGCCACATACTACAGTGCAGAGATAATCCAGGTCAAAACTGGATTTTCTTTGCATGACTCCTTTTGGCATCCTGGGATTTGTAGTTTGATGGTGCACCTGCACACTTTGGCAGAGAAGGCTGTGACACCTAAAACTACATACCCTAGAATTGTGTATGAAAAAGCTTTGCAAGGGAACTATTCAACAAATCTTTCAGCTGTCCTTGAAATCTCAAGACTGTACCTTCCAGTCAAGTCTCAAGTCCTGCAACAAGGAAGGCACTTAAAAAAAAAAAAAAAACAGCCTCTAGTCCAGTCTCAATTCCCTACCCTCAAGTCTAGTCTCAAATCTTGCAAGGGACTTTCAAGTCAAATCTCTAGTCCAGTCTCAATAATTCCCAATCCCTACCCTCCAGTCTCAACTCAAAAGAATAAAGATTATTACCTTGCAGAGGGAGCCAGCCCGAGCAGGCACAGGCAGCAACCTTGGGCACAGGCAGCCTCCGGTGTGTGCCTGGGGCTTTATGCCACAATTTTCATGTGCCCAGAGGTCTGCTGGCCAATCAGGCCTTTGGTGGGTCCCAGAGGCACCAATTTTAAAAAACAATTTTTCCTTTCTGCTACATGTGGTTTGTCATGTGGCTCATGAGAAACCATGACAGACATTTCACTTCTCATCCTATTCTAGCTATAGATTTACAACCGCACTGGTCTTGTGGAAGGAGGTAGACTGGCCTACGTGTGTCAATCACTGGATGAGATTGTGTGACCTTGCCCTCTGCCCCACTACTTCTGATAAGTGTCAGACCCACTGACCCCAACATTTATATATGCTATTGATTTTCAGCACAAAAAATAGTGCTAAACTTAAATATTAATTGCTCAATTTAAATATATTAGAATACAACCTCAGATGTAATTTCTGAAATTGTTAGCAAAGGCCATTATTACTCCCAAGATTAAAAGTCAGCTACTTGCCATCTCCCATTGTGTGTCTGATCTTGCACGTTTTCAGGCGTCCCGGTTTCTAACAAACTATTTGGTTGGTGGATTCAAAAGATTTGGTTTGCCTATTTTGGTGCAGGGATTCAGATTCTCGAATCCTTGCTGAAGATTCAAGGATTCAGTTGGCCCATCCCTATTATCTAGCAATTCAATGACTTATTGCTACAGTTCTTAATGTGGTTTGACCATTCCCTGTAGATCCAAGGAAATATTTGGAAGTTGCTATTTCCAACGAACCTGTCACTTTATTTCTACCATGCATTTCCCCTAGAACTGGGAGTCAAATATTTCCAGTGTTTGACCAAAGCAATTCTCTCCATTATATCTTTGTAACATCTGAAATGTGCTGGGGATGATAGGAGTTTCAGCCCCACGGAAACACAGCGGAAAAACCAGAGTTCAGCGAGCCAACAGCAGCAGCCTTGTTCCCCAGTAAGGATACGCACACACGGAGGAGTTTCTTCCAAAACAGGAGGCACTTTATCTTGCAGCAAAGTTCCGTTATATACAAAACATAGGACAGACGGACAAAAGCTTGCGCCAGGCACCAGGTTTGGACAACAGACAAATACATACTGGCGTTGCTTTGTTATATACATATCTACAACCAATCAGGTAGAGGTTTGCACACCTCCCTGTACCATCTGCACACGACCCCAGTTTCTTATGCAACCTTGCAATTACCCACAGCCAGGGCATGATGCAACATCTTTGCAGTGGGCTGATCATTTCCCCAGGGTTCCCTGCCTGGAATCCCTGACAATCCCCTCTAAAATGGTCAGGCCACTGTGTAGGACATTTTCATAATCCATACATGTCATACAATACATGTTACATAATACATACAGTACATACATTCAAGGGTACAACTCATCTTCCACCTTACACCCATCCTCTGCTACCATAACATGTGGTACAACCCCTGCTTTTTCACCCCTTTTGCACAAAAAACACCATTTGCAGTAATTATACATTTCTCCCCTTCAAACACCACTTTGTAACCCTCACTGGCCAGTTGGGAGACACTCAAAATACAGTTCTGCAAATTTGTCACGCACAATACATTATTAAACGATTTCCCAAAACATGGCACATATGCAGTACCCATCTTCTGCACCTTGCTTGGTGCCCCATCTGCAAGGGAAATTGCTGTTATATTTGCATTTGTAACATCATTCAACAGCTTTAAATTGTTCACCATGTGGTGAGTTGCACAACTGTCTAGCAACCCCACACCACTCTCAGACTGTTCTTTTGCCACAAACACATGGCCTTCAGCCTGTGACGACACGCCCCTCCGCTTCTGGGCTGTCTTCTTCCCTCTGCTTGGTGCTGGCATTCTGCAGTCCTTCTGGTGATGGCCGACTCTCTTACATCTGTAGCAGCATCTGGCAAAGCTGCACACTGCTCCTTCTACCAGGTTAGATGCCTTCTTGGGAGCTGCCTTTCCCTCTTGTCGACTGGCTGTTCTCCCCTCCAACTGCAGTCTGGTATCGAACTGCTTACGTTGGACTTCCTCTGAAATCCTCCTGGCTACCAAGTCTACAGTCAGCTCTTCCTCACGCACACCCTGGAGGCTGTACATCAAAAAGTCCCACTCCTTAGTGAGGCTTCCCAGCAGAATAAAACTTTTCTGCATTTCTGGTATATTTACCCATCTGTTGGCTGCCTCTTGAAATAACTGTTTCATCGGCATGAGGTGCTCTCTTACACAGCTTCTGGGACATAACTTCGTGTTATACAGTGTTTTCATCCATAGCATTCTGGACAAACATGAGGAAGATTGATGCACACGCTTCAGAGCCTCCCAGAGCTGATATGCTATGTCCTCAGCAGCAGCGTGAATCAACTGGGAAGGACTTTGCACACACTCCTCTACCATCTGCACACGACCCCAGTTTCTTATGCAGCCTTGCAATTACCCACAGCTGGGGCATGATGCAATATCTTTGCAGTGGGCTGATCATTTTCCCAGGGTTCCCTGCCTGGAATCCCTGACAAAATGAAGTCCCAATAACAAAATAGGTTTTCTAGGAAGAAGGAATTGATTACTCAAATGCTATTTTTCCAAGTTCTCCAGCTTACAATTTGGTCTTGTTTATGCCCTTGTTTGTTCTGAGAAATGAATGTGTGTTACCCTGTGAACTGGGGGTCCTGGGAGGGACACCGAAATGTGCTCAACTAAAGGTGGGGAAAATTAACTCAGAACACTGCTTAGCGTTACAAGAAGCAGGGTAACTTAGCGAGATCTTGAACCCTATGTCTACGGGGTCAGGTCGAGTCAAGGAGAACATAGAAGTTGAAATAATAAATGATGTTTATTAAATACAAGCAAAACAGTGTATGCAACACACTCATACAAGATAACTAAAGAAGATAAAGGTTGGAGTGGTATAGAGGGATTTTTAGAGGAATTGCTGGTTTGGGTGATACTTCACCTGTCCTGAAGCCCAGGAAAAATAGAGAGCGAAGCTGGGGTGCGATGTAGCTCAGCACGTGGAGCTGAGGGGAGGCTCACCAAGCAAAGCGGCAGCAAGGCAGGATGAAACTCGGGAGCATTCCGAGGAAGGTCTCGGAATCAAGGGTTTTTATAAGGAGAATTGTGACTGCAGGCTATGCCGTACTTGGGGGAAAACAATAGATTTGGAGTTGGAGACAAAGCTTCCGAAAGGTCAGAATCTGAATGATTGAGTTGTCGTAGCGATTCACAGTAGAGTAGCCAGTATGCAAACGCAGAGTACTTGGGTATTGTATAGCTTACCCACCAAGCTGCCATCGCGGGGCAGAGGCTCTTTTGTAAGTGGTGTGCATACTTAATTAGAGTACTTGCCTGGAGGTCTCCTAAAGCAGTGAGTCAGCTATTTCGGGCCTGCGTGTATTGTAGTTTGAATATTATGGCTATTAACGGCCGAGCTTGTTTACGTGCTTGTCTGGTGGCCTCACAAGCACGTGGAGAGGAATAGAGAAGTGAAGCCGAATTATGATATCAAGAGGATATCTTTTAATATCCCCAAAGCTCGGACTAGCCAGGGCAGTAACATGTGTTAAGATGACTTTAGCCTTGGAATTGCACATAAGGGCAAAGAGGGCAGCTTTACATATGTTCGTGCAAAGCAACAGTTTCCAGCAACAGCACTTTGAAGTAAGTAGTAGTCAACTGTTTCTTAGAGGTGGATTACTTGAAGCAGATCACAAGAAGCTGGGACTGAATCCACGTGTCATATCTTTCAGTATCAATAGCCCAAGTATCATGATCTTGCATCTTCATGTCAGACAAGTTACATTTACTTTCTCATAAACCTAAATTAGCACAGAAGTTCTTGACATTTATAATGATAATTAAAAAAATCTTTAATATTTGTTGTTCTGTGTTTTCAAGTCATTTTCCAACTTGTGGTGACACTAAGGCAAACTTGTCATGGGATTATCTTGGGAAGATTTGTTGGGGGGAGGATTTGCCTTTGCCTTCCCTGGAGGTTGAGAGAATGTCACTCACCCTAGGTTGCACAGTGAATTTCCATGGCTGAGCAGGGATTTGAACTTCAGTCTCCAGATGAATTGTCCAGCATTCAAACGACCACTCCATGCTGTCTCACAGCTTCAATGTACCTTATGTAAAAGTTAGGAAGTTCAGTAATGAGCATTTTTTTCCAAATGTCTCAGAGCTACATGCACGCTGCTTGCTCCTTGGAACATGTTGTTGTTTGTGATTCCTAAAAGCCATCACTGTGTCATTAGCAGGTATGGAAAGATTATATTTCATGGTTGAAAAATGGGTTTCTTGAGTATTAGGAAACTCTGACAGGAGAATTCTAGACAGTCAAGAATCTTCACAGTACAGGACTCATTGTGCGTGAGAAATGCATGTGGGATTGTTTTTTGCCAAGTTTTCTGTGTAGAAGATTATTGTTTGCCCTTTTTTGCACAGGAAAATTGGTTTCTGCACAGAAATGTTTTCTGTGCAAAAAAGTACATTTTTTTAAACAGAATATTTCCAGACTTGAAATATCATAAAATTATTTATTCTTGCCTAGGAGAATTCCCTATGAGTGTTACATCCCTAGTTAGTGGGAGATTTTAAATGGCAATAAACAGCACAGAAATAGTGACTCATGCACAAACCACTCAGTTCCATGCTTCAAAAAGTGTATAGGAGAGAGTATAGATAGGTAAATATTTGTTTTGGTTTGGAAGAGTTCAGAAGAATGTAGGAAAATTTGCAAATTTCTTCATAAATTGGACAAGAACAACTTGAGATTTTTTAAATAGACATGCAGGAGAAAGGAAAACTGACACATTTGTCAGTCCAGGTAGAGAATTGAATGCTTAGCTTTTTAAATGGCTGCTATGTGATCCCTGTATATTCAAATTTAGTTGTGCTGCTCTCTTTTGTTTTGGAAGACTGCTCATCTTTACAGTTATACATTATGAACAGAGCCAGCATACTATTTCTATGCTAGGAATGGCTATACCTTTTGAATTTAACTGAGTGAGCATTTTATTCAGTTCCTTTGTGAAAACAGCTTACTCAGGTTTGCAAATTTCTTCATAAACAGGGCAGAAAAAACTTGAGAATTTTTTAGAAAATGAATGTGGAAGAAAGTCAAACTGACAGATTTCATCTAATCCTAATGGAAGGTTTTCCCACCCCAATATATGCTACTGCACAGCTTGCTGATACAGAGAAAGCTCACTCATATATAGAGTTCCCAGATCTGAGGCCTGGTCCTGAGTCTCAGGGCCTGGATCTTCTTTTCAGGTATTTTTTTTCTATGGATGGCGTACTCTGCAACTGTGATTGTGCTTAATGTATTGTATTTAATGGCATCAGTAGGCACTGTCCCTTATAACAGCACCCTTGTATCACCAGGACCTGCCCTGCCATGACACAGAAAAGGTCATCCCTAGGTTTCAGGGTTATCTTTTTTGATCAGCTCACTATTTTAATAGATGGGGGGATGTGTGGAGGTCATTTACCTGGATTTCAGCAAAACGTTTGATAAGGCCCAAATAATATTTTGATTAACAAACTGATTAAATAAGGAATAAATAAGAACACTGTCAGATAGGTCCATAATTGGCTGGAAAAGTGTGCCCAAAGAGTCATCTTCAATAGCTGCGCTTCAAACTGGAATGAGCTCTCAAGTGGAGTGCCCCAGGGTTCTGTCCTAAGGCCATTACTCTTCAACATTTTTGTCAATAACTTATATGACAGAATGGAAGGAATCCTTGTCAAGTTTGCAGATGACACATTACTGGGAGAGGTAGCTAACATACTGGAAGACAGGAACAGAATTCCAAAGGATCTAGAACAACTAGAAAATTGGGCAGAAATTAATAAAATTATTGCACTGTGATTCAACTTTGACTGTCATGGCTCTGCCCTATGAAATCCTGGCACTGTAGGTGAGACACTAGAGCAATCTGGCTAAGAGTTCTAAATACCACACTCTAAACTGCAAAGCCCAGAATTCTCTAGGATGGAACTATGGCTCTTAAAGCAGAATCATAGTGCTACAACTGTATTGTGTGAAAGGTCCTAGGAAGTGAGTAGGTAGATTATGACTAACTCTTAGATGAAAACTTCATGAGATTTAATCTTCTTTTTCTTTTTTAAAAATGAAATGAGTGAGGTATGTAGTGAGGAAAACTGGTTTTCTTCAAGTATGATTTGAGTGGAATTGCCTTTGCCAGAATAGGAGGCCACTTGGGCATTTAACTGCGTGGGAAGCTCTTGAACCAGATTGTTATGAGCATCTTGGACCACAGCAGCAACTCCCTTCCTCTCCTCATTTTGCTGGTGGTACAGGGGAAGAGATATGATGCTCTGTCTGAGGTGCATTATATTTGACCAGTTGTTATTGTGTTTCTGACTTACGGTGACCCTAAGGTGACCCTATCATGGGGTTTTCTCGGACTGTGTGCGTGATACACCCAAGATCACCAGTAGGTTTCCATAGCTGAGCGGGAAATCAAACCCAAGGTTGTAGTTCAGCTCACAAACCACTATGCCACATCACTTCTCTATTTGACCAGGAGGAAAGTAAAGATATGCATAGATTTTCTCATCCTTAATAAGAAAGTTCATTTCAAGATGTCGTGGAACATTGTCAAAAATGGTCAACTGCCATGACATTTCAGGCCTTTTTGGTGAATTTTTTTTTCATAAATGGGACAAAAACAACTTGAGATTTCTTTAAATAGAAGTGTTTTTTTTAAGCCTGTTTTTTGCACAAAAATATGCTTGTACAAAATTTTCACTGACAAAGTTCTCAGAATACAAAATATTTAAAAATGAAAAAAACTCTTGTAATTTTATCCAGCTGAGGAAAAAAAACCTTATGTAATTTTTCACTCTTGCATGTGAGGGCAAAAATAAGCAACGATTACCAGGAAATATAAATGTGAGGGTGTTGTGTGAGGGGGAAGAGTGATTTTTCTATTCGACATTGATGTGATTTGTGTCAGAGGACTTTTGTATTTCCTTAATACACTACAGGTAAAACATTTATTGATTTTACATTATACTTCAACAACTCAGCAAAGTCAGAGCCATAGGTTGTACCACCTAGATGGCCTCAAATTCCTTAGGCACATTACCATAGAGATGAATACTTCTCACATATATGTGTGTGTTGAGATGAGGGAAACCTAACAGATTGGACACTGGAGACTTTACATAAGCTAAAGAGTTTGCATGACATCTTTATTACTAGTCAAAAATCTGTATTTGTCATAAATACTCTGGGTATACCAAAGTAATTAAGTATTTTTCTTTCTTAGGCCATTTCTGCACTACAGTGTTATAATGCTATTATTCCACTTTCAACATCTTGTGGAATTCTGGGGTTTGTAGTTTACTGAGGCCAAAGAGCTGTCTGGCTGAGAATTGTAAAGGCCCCTCCCCAAAGTGCAAACCCCAGGATTTCATAGGGTGTTGAAAGTGGAATGGTAGCACTGTAACAGTGTAGTGCGGAAATGGCCTTAGTGTCTGTTGCTGTCTCAGAAAAACCAGCTAGAGAAATGATACAAAAATAAGCCTATCTTCTCTAATTCCTATAAGGTAATCATTGCTTTCCCTGCCTTGCTCACTGAGGCAGTAACTACTCCCAGTGTTCCGTGAAATGGTACATTGGCAGAGAGGAAGCACCTGCTTCAAAGCTTATGTCTTTATTTATTTAATGTATGCTCTCCCTTTCCCCCAAAATGGGACGAAAGGCAGCTTACAGCACAGGTTAAAACAAAATACAGTTTCTAATTTCTTATAAGAAGTTCTAAAATAAGTAATCCTATTAAAAACACTAATTTACAACAGTTTATAAAACAATAAATCACAGTAAAGAAGATAAAAGTACAGCACTCCTCATTAAAAGATTCGTCTGCCACACTCAGTGAACAGTCAAAGGCCTGTTTAAATAATAAAAATCTTCGCTTGCCAGTGAGGGTAGAGAGGGGCCATGATCAGCTTTCCCCAATCTGATGCCCTCCAGATGTGTTAGACTACAGTGCCCATCATCCCAGCCAGATGAGGATGATGGAGATTGTTGTTTGACACCAGCAGAATGTGCCAGCCTGGGGAAAGCTCCTTTAGGCAATCTTATGCAAATTACCTTTGCCACCCATCCTCAGTATGAGCATAATAACACTTGAGCAGATTACAGCACTTCTGTAAAGCTTCCTGATGTATGTGAATACTGCTAGGTTTGAATACTACTAGGGTTTATAAGAATGTTAGACGTTATTGGGTATCACATTATTTAAAAATATATCACCAGGTACACACATGTGCATCGATGGATGTATCCTGTTGATCTGTATGATCTAAGTCATCAGTTCTTCCAATTAGGTTAATTGCTCTCATGTGTCTTTTCCCTTTCGCTCATGACAGACCTTGAGTAAGATTATTGACTAATCATTAAAAAAAAAATCAGCAGCCATTTGCTTTTGTAAATACACTCATTATTGTGTAAGTCCTGTTTTACCCCTTTCATTCTGTCCTGCATTCAAGGGCTCTGGATGTCACTGTTGGACGGGACCTCTAGAGTCTTCTACCCTTGCAGGAAATCCATAGCTGAAACATCTCAGACAGATGGCCATCCAACCTGCACTTTAAAATCTCCAATGAAGAAGAGTCCAGCACTTTTCAAAGCAGCCACAGTTAGGAAGTTGTCATTGATCATATTTGGTTAGTCAGCCCCAAAAAAGACACTGTGAAATCAGAGCTGCAGTTTGCTTTATTACCTACGATTCCTTTATTACCTACAGTTCCTCTTGTTGCTACATTATAGCAGAAGGGCGTAAAATCAGTACATATTATTCTGTCTGTCCCTCCTATTTTCTCCCTGCCTTTTGCTCAGCTGTGATACCTGGAGAGGCAAAGAAAACTCGCAGTTCTCACCATTGCAGGGTTGTTTGTTTGTTTTTTTATCTGAAAGGGAACTTTTTCATTCTAAATGACTTTTTCTTTGGGGTATGACTACTCCCAGATTCTCGCACTCTCTTGCCTGCTGTGCCCACAGGTCTGTGCTTTGTAGAACTGCAGAATGGCCCAGCAGGGTCCTTGAAATTGCTCTTGGCAGCTGGAAAAGGAGCTCCGCTTTCTTTCTCAGCTCTCTGCCAACTACCGTGCCTCTCTGGGAGTACATGATTGGGTGAAACTGTCAAAGGGGGATGTTTATTTCTACTTGGACATGTGATGATGTAAAGTGATTTCTTTGCCATTGGCAATTTTTATCTCCTTGGAGTAGGTTGCTTCCCGGAACCACATTAATTGTTAGGTTGGATGGAATATTGTACAAATAGCCTGGGAGTAAAGGACAGCAGAAACCTTTAAGCTGTTTTTAAGGAAGCCTTAAATATCTCAGTGTTTCATTCTGCTTTTACATGTATGGGAGTGGGTACCTAATTTTATTTTAAAAAATTTGAGTTTACTGTTGCTATTGCTTTCAATATTTGATACTGCTATTTTAGTAAAATGTATTTCAATGTTTTACCATTTTATGTTCTGAAGCACAATGTGGAGCGTTTGCTTTAAAAGATAGTTATTCAAATATTTTAAATGAATAAATACATGAACAAATGATCTATCACAAAGAGGGGTGGAGAAAAATTGAAATCTTCTGTTGGTCATATTCTATTTTTCAAATTAAAATCTTGTGGCATATTAAAGACAAATTAGTTTTATCTGACATAAGTTCTTGTGGACTCCACCCCACTTAATCAGATGTGTCATGGACTATTCTGCCTTTATCTAGATATGAAATCCTCTCATGGCCAAGATGCAGGATTGGGATATTTCACAGATGATTGAAAACAGATGCATCTGTATGCATAGCACTCTATTCTCACAGCAAGAACAACTGCCTGGCAAAAATATCATACACACCATCTTTTCTGAATCCAGCACATTTACTTTGCAAGAACTGAAGCTGAAGCATGATGTGTTAGTTAATTGGCCACTGTGGTTTATTTTTGTTGTTAGCAGTTGAAAACTGAAAACAAAACTGTTGTTAGCAGTTTTGTTGTTGGCAGTTGACAAACTTCAGAATGTTTAATAGTATTTTTAGTCTGATCATGGTTAAGACTATACTTAAATGTGACTCAACCTGTTCAACAATATTCACAAAATGGGCAATAATTTGTATGTCTAAAGAAAGCGCCAACAAAGTGTAGTGGTTTGAGTGTTGGGCTGGAATGCTGGAGACCAGGATTCAAATCCCTACTCAGCCATGAAAACCCACTGGGTAACCCTAGCAAGTCCCACTCTCTCAGCCTCCAAGGAAGGCAATGGCAAACTTCCTCTGAATGAATCCTGCCAGGAAAACTGTGTGATGGGGTTGCCATAAGTTGGAAATAACTTAAAGGCACACAATGGCAACAACAAGATATAAATGAGGAAGTTATCTTGGCATTTTGTGTCTCTGTGTAGGTGTCTGCATCCATTTTTAGTTCAGCTAAGATGATGCTTCTGCCTCTATCAGATAGTTAAAAATCCAGTAGCAGAGATCCAGGAGAAGGAATGTTAGTCTGAAGAATTCTAATGTACATATGTGCATATTTGTAATAGCTTATCAAAAGCACCTCAAACATCTCCACAGAAGGTCAAACAGGGACAAAGTGACCTGAACACTTTGAGAACTAACAGATTTAATTTTTTAAGGTTTTTTATGGGACTCTGTTTTTGCTGCAAAACACCAACACAGCAATCCCACTGACAGTTGGCACACAGGGTTTGGGATTTTGTTTCTTTCTTATGGATAGGTACCTGAAAGTAGAGATCGCAAAGCAACAGGGGCAGTTGCAATGTCTGAATGCTTCCTAAGTGTTTCAGAGCAATCTCCATTTCAATGGATGAAATGACTCTTCAAACAAAGAGAGTCGCCTCTCTGCCTGAGAACTCTTGTAAGGAAAAGACTGTGCTGAAAGAGGGAGAAGGAATCAGTTCTGACTGATGGAGCTGCATCTTGCTGATGGGTTTTGACAGCCAGCACCACTTACAAGGACTGTTTGTTTTTACTTTTCTAGGCTCCTGTGAGAGCCTTTGTTGGTTGGCGTAGTTAAGCAAAGGGCAGCTGAATAAACCACTCATTCCCCTGTCAAGTCTGAGAACATTTTCAGTTGTTTGACAAAGCCAGATTCTGTAAACAACATATCCACAGCATTTCATTTGCAGCTTTCTGTGGGAAGTATTCCCCAAGAAATGGCTTATTACCAAAACACCAATTGCCAGACAGTGTACCTTGCACCTCTGAGATGCAGTAGTATTTCATACCATAAAACAGCATCTCCGTGTACAGCCTTGAAAGAACCATGGCAATGTGTGAGGAAACAGTGAGCTGAAGGAATTTACTGCAACCAGTTTTGCTGCTTTTGAAACAGAGCCAGGGGTATACTTGGCCGTCAGGGCACTTTAGCCCTACAAAGAAAATGAACATATTGGAAAGCTGGGATTTGCAGACAGAATAAACATATTGGAGGAATGAGATTTGCAGGCTGGGTCCAGGAGCTTGGTAATCTGTTATATTATCGGGTAATAGCCAATGTCTCCACTTGAGGCAGCAGAGAAGATAACAGCTGTTCACATGATGAACAGACTCATCCAACTAATGAGTAGCCCTTTCTGTGGACTTGCACCAGTAGCAGCAGATTTCCATCAACATTATAAAAAGCAACTATTTAAATTTGGTCCCACTGAAGTCATTTCTTTGGGAACATATGTTTCACCACATCACTAGCCCATACTACTATTGATCCAGTACCATAGTGATGTTCTTCTAGTAGTTGGCAAAGGCCTTCCTCTCTCTATTACCCTGGTCACATTTTCTGGCCAACTTCTTCCATTGTTGGCCATGGGGAATGTGTGCACATGCGACCATCCAAGCTTTGTGGACTGTTGTATGCTTTGTGGACTGCACAGCAGCAGCACCTCCTTGTTCTTCACACCATGAGCCCTTGCTTGCTCTCCTCTCTTAAAATTCCTCTGCTCCCCTATGGTCCTTCATAGACATTCTAGAACCTGCCATGATAGATCTTGGCCTCTTCTGAAGCCACTACATGAGAGAGAAGAAAGGGGAGTAGAATAAAACAAGATGGTGAAGCATTTTTTTTAAAAAAAGATGTGAAGTGTGAGACTGCAGGAATATAGTAACAAAGCATACTTGGCTCTTTTTGTCTGAAGAACTTAGGAATGGGCGGAGCAAAGAGCCATCAATCCCTCTGTCACCAAACCCAAAGGAAATACCCATTTAATTCTGGTGGGGACTTATTCCCTGGCGGATTCAGAATGGTAGCCAGTGGCACACTTAAGAAGAAAGTAAGATTCCCCCACAGCACACTTCTGTGGCTCTTTGCTTCTAAGCAAACTGTGCTTTGTGACTTGTCAAGGACTGACATGCTTATTTGGGATAAGCATGTGAACTGGACCCATATACAGGAGGTGCAGGTAGGCTGAAGTTCAGGAAAGGTTGTGCCAAATAAAACATGTGTGCACCCAGGCTAGGCTCTGATTTGAACTCTTGGCAGGTGTATACTGCTTGCTAAAGCACAGAAGGGAGGATCTTTGCTTTTGTGTGTTTTTTCTCCCCTTCTCTTTCCTAGATTCCTAGAGAAGAGGTACTGCTTTCTTCCCAAAGAAACGTTCTGTGGAAACCATTCATTTTGAGAGGTGGCAGCAGAGGTCTCTGTTTGGCTTCTAGAAGGCAGAATAGGAAAGCTAAGCAACTATTCATGCATGTTTGTATGCACTTTTTTCCCTTACTTCACCAGTTGGAGAGGGGAAGTGAACTGTTTTTTTTTTTCAGAAGGGGAAAAGTTAGTGGGTTCTTCAACTTGAGGAGGAGAGAAGCCACCACCCCTTTTTCTTCTGCAAGTGAAGGAACAGCGAAAGAAAGAGGAGAGATCTAGCCAATCAGGAGCTCCCAGTTCCTATGTTGCAATCCCGGTGCTCTGTTTCCCCTATGGGAAGTAGAATAATAAATAATCTGAAGCAAAACTACTTTCCCCTACCCTCTAAATCCCCTGTGTGCCTGAGCAATCAAAGTACCAAGGAGGTTTAACAGAAAGCTATGCATTTGTTTTTCTAAATAAAAAAGATTGCATCAGACTAGCAAGGCTTCATACAGCCTGAACTTCAGGACAATTGGGGGAAAAAAGGGCAGGCAATAGTTATAATGGCACACCAACAGGGTCGTCATCACACAGGATTATTCACACCTATAACCACTCCCACATCAAAAAAATGAAACAATTGAGAGATCATTTGTCATTTGGCGAGGTTCTTAGAATTCTCTAGTGCCACAGTACTAGAGCAATCCAGCAGAGACAAATTAGAGATGGCAGGATTCTGTAGGGTAGAGCCATGATGTTTGAAATGGGATCAGTATTCCATAACTGTGCAAGGTGGATACCCCTTTTCCCTTTCCTTAAACCAAAGATACTGAAAAGAAGCAAGTATGGTGAGGAAACCAGGAGTAGCTTCATGTGTGAAAGGATGGGAAGCTCATTTCTGGTACATTTCCTGGGCTGAGCATGTATGCTGGCCTTTAATCCTTAAGTCAAGGGTGGAAATCAGGGATATTGTTAGACTGCAACTTCTATCAACTTTAGCCAGCATAGCCAATGGTGAGGACTGCTGGATGAGAGTTGCAGTCCGAGAAAATCTGGAACCCTCTGGGATTCCTTCTCTTGTTTAAAGTATATGCCCAATATTTCCTTGGGGGATATTAGTGAACTTTTAGGTTCTAACAAGGCTTGACTGAGACCTTTTGCTGCCTGAGATATAGCAGCAATATATGCTCTCCCCTGCCCCAAGTCCAGAGCACCTCCAATTCAGGCAAGTTATTTCACCACCTAAGACAACAAACTCCACAATCACATGTTCCTGTAACTAACAAGTTACTCCCTTTTTGCAACGTGCAAAATCTGCTGCCTGAGGCAGCTATCTCAGTCTATCTTATGCACTTGGATTCTACTAAAGCAGAGCTTTCCAAACTTTTCATGTTGGTGACACACTTTTTTGACATGCATCATTTTGTGATACAGTAATTCAGTTTTACTAACAAACCAGAGGTACCCAGAAGAGTATGTAGGGTGGGGAAAGGCAGCATCCCCCAATGCTGGTCAGCTGCCGTTGCCCTCACCAGAAAAGGCCTCAGCAAGAGCAGTGGCAGGGGGAAAGGTAGCCCTCTCCCACCCAATCCTTGCTTTCTGCCATCACTCTTGCCAGGGAAAGGCCCCAGTGCGAGCAACGGCAGTGGGCCAGGCTCAGGTGGGAGGTGGTCTTCCTTGGCTGGGAGGTGACCCACCAACATGCTACAGGCGACACACTATGTCGAGACACACCATTTGAAAAGCCCTGCACTAGACAGTGACACTCTTACCCCTCATAAAGATACAGTACAACTCTACTACAGTGAAAATGAATACAAAGCTGGGAGGCTGGTGTCACTCAGTTGCAGCTGGAAATCCAACTGCAGCAGCACAAAGCTATGTGTTGTGTGGCCTTGCAAGCAATAGCTATTGTCTCTTGTTCAGTTACTCTGCAAGAGAAGAAAAAATGGTTCAGTTCCCCACCCCCACTCCACTCTCTTCAAATTGATTAGAGGAGGCTCATTATCTGCGTCAAGCCTTTGTGATTGTCAAAGTGCCTAGGCTTTCCTAGCAGAGAATTTACTTCTCTTCTACTGAGAGGAAAAAAAAAGAGTGTTATTAGGGCTTTCTTCCTTCATGTTAGGTGGGGGCAAAAGTGGGTTTTGTTGTTGTTGTTTTGCTTTGTTTTCTTCCCTTGGTATAACTAATCTCTACCAAAGGAGGCTAGGGTGCCCCCCCCCACACACACACAGTTGGAAGCCCATGAGTCAAAGCATTTACCAACAAGTCAAATCATTGGTTCACCTAGCCTACTATTATCATTTTGATTGGTAGTGGTTTCCAGGATTCCAGGCAGGATCATTTCTTAGTTTGAACTTAGGACCTTTTGCTGAAAAGCATATGCCCTGCTATTAAGCAATTCTACTTTTTTTTTTTGATAGACTCTTTTATTCAAACACATATTTGACAACTGGGTTAGGCTTTCTTAGAAGGGACTTTTAACTGGGTGAGTGTCCTTCTTTCCTTCCTTGATACATTTCAATTGCTGCTCTGCTGCTCCAGAGACCAGGACAAGGAGCAATGGATTCAAGCTGCAGGAAAGGAGATTCCACCTGAACCTCAGGAAGAACTTCCTGACAGTCAGGGCTGTTTGGCAGTGGAATATGCTGCCTCGGAGTGTGGTGGAGTCTCCTTCTTTGGAGGTTTTTAAGCAGAGGCTGGATGGCCACCTGTCGGGAGTGCTTTGAGGGTGTTCCTGCATGGCAGGGGGTTGGACTGGATGGCCCGTGTGGTCTCTTCCAACTCTACATTTCTATGATTCTATGATTCTGTGATAATTGTTTTAATTTTCAGATACAGCCCCTTGAAGAAAAACATGTTATACATTAAATCAATAAGTAAAACAAAGGAGCTGCTAAGTCAATAGTAAACTGGTATCAAACTTCCATACCTTCCAACTGTCCTGATTTGGTAGGAACAGTCCCAATTAATCCTTTGTGGTCCTACTTTTTCAGCTCCTTGTCAAATGTCCCAGTTTCTGTCCCCTCTTCCCACTTTCTCCTTTTGTCCCCAGCTTACTTCAATTGCTGCAAACTGAGTTCAAATAGCAAAAATAGTTTGGCCTTAATTCAGGGTGGAGTAGGGATGGGCCAACCAAATCCAGGAATCCTCGAATCCTTGGGAAGGATTCGAGATTTGTGGATCTGAATCCCTGGGCCAAAACAGGCTAATTGAATCTTTCGAATCCCTGCATGCCCTGGGGCCTGAGCTGGTGCAAGTGCCCCAGATCAGGCCCGCATGGGCGTGCAGGACCAGCAAGAGCCGCTTTCCTGCATGCCTGAAGGCCTGAGCAGGCGCGAGCGCCCCGGATCAAGCTCAGTCCTGCCGCCTGCCCCTGTGGCTGCCTCCCTCTGCAAGGTAATTATTCTCTTCTTCCTATTCTTTTGGTAGGGATTGGGACTGGACTAGAGTCTGGTGTTAGTTTGCTTTTGTGAAGTGCCTTCCTTGTTTTAGGACTTGAGATTGGACATCAGGGTAGAGAATTGAGACTGGGCTAGAGGCTGGTGTTTTTGTTTTTTGTTTTTGTTTTTGTTTTCTTATAGTGCCTTCCTCGTTGCGGGACTTGAGATTTGACTGGAAAGTACAGTGTTCTTGAGATTTCAAGGACAGCTGAAGAAGATTCCTTTGCATGGCTCCCTTGCAAAGCTCTTTCAGACACAATTCTGGGGTTTGTAGTTGGACAAGGTGTCACAGCCTTCTCTGCCAAAGTGTGCTGGTGCATCATCAAACTACAAAGCCCGGGATGCCAGAAGGAGCTATGCAAAGAAAATCCAGTTTTGACCTCGATTATCTCTGTATTGTAGTATATGGCCCTGTTTACACAGGCAGGAAAATGTGGGATTAATACTCCATATTTTCCTGCTTGTGTAGAAAGGGCCTTCATGTCATTTTCAATCTGGGGAGATCCTGAGGCAAAACTATGACAATTGTCCTGACCAGATTTCTTCAGAGGGAGGTTTACCTTTGCCTAGGCTTTTGCTAAGGCTGAGAGAGCATGTCTTTCCCAAGATTATCCTTGCCCTTTTGTTTTGTTTTGCTTTGTTTTGTAATAGTCAGTTCAGAAGATGGCATCATCTTGAGCATCCTCCAACATCTGGAGCTACTTCCAAATTACGTGTAATTCTTAATAAGAAGTATATGGGTATGTTTTCCTGAAAGTGAAAACTATTATTTAATTTGTTTTTAATTAAACAAAGATGTCAAATTCTGCTTCAAAACACTTTTCAGTAGAAGTGCTTTCTTTCCCATGCTTTTTAAACCCTTTTGTAAAAAAAGGATTCGAAAGATTTGAGATTCGTGGTTTCGCAGAACCTTCCAGGGATTCAGATCCGGATTTGGATTCAGAAAATTCTGGACTCGTCCCATCTCTAGAGTGGAGAAAGGAGAGGATGGCATTTTGCCCTTTTCAATAGACACAGGCAAAAGCAAACTGCAGCAGCCTCTCCTAGCTTGTGTGTTCTTCCTCATTAATATTTTTTTTTCATCCTGATCACACATCTGATGTTGCTTTGCCACACATGTCCTGGTTTTCATCTGTGAAATGTTGAAAGTTATGAACCTCTGGACTGAAAGCAGGCAGCTCTGTAACACGTATTCAGGCCCACATAATAAGGGGAACAACTGCTGTTATTGTGGTCTGAAGCTGAAGTGAATTCTGATCTAGGAAATGGAAAATCTGGAAATCTAATCTACCTTTAGGGAACCTGTTTATAGGCCTGTTGTGCTAGTGGTGGGCTGAAGAACTTTAAGTATTTGGTCATCGCTGTTAGTACAAACTGAGGTAACCATAGCTTTTGGTTGCTTGCCCAAGGAAGACGTTCTGTTGAAAGCAACAAGGATGAGATATTTATAAATCATGGGTTGATTTAAACATTTGGTAAACATTTCAGCACCATGCAAAGAGGCTATCATGAAAAGCGTATTCATTTAGCACTGTCTCAGGTTCAAGTTATCAGAGAAAATTCAGTCTGTCCCTAATGGAAACAAAATACACTCCCAATAATAAATGATTGGATGATAAAATATGATGTTGATAGGTAAATTATCATGCCGAATTAAAGAGGAGACTGTAGATTTGAGAAAGACTGGGATATGGTAATATCTTATTTGAAGAATGAATGGGGTGAATTAGTGACAGCAAATTTAAAGAAATGAAGATAAATATGAGATATAAATATTATGGAATAAAAAGGACTATAATGTCATAAAACTAGTCTATCTATAAATATAAATTACATCAAAATGGAATTTGTGTGTAAGACAAGAAACTCTTCAACATAGATGGGATGTGGTCAGTGCTTTCAATATGGAAAAAGAGAGATTAAATTCATAGATTGTTTTTATACCAACACCAGTTAGGAGGAAGTCGATGTATGACGAATGTAATGAGTCGTGAATGAATGTTATGTATCAACTTTGTGTGTTTTTAACAATAAAAAAAAAGAAAAAAAGAAAAGAAAATTCAGTCTGTCCCCCAGTCAAAATATGAGCCTATTTACAGCAACTGTCAGCCATATTTTGTATGTAGCTGTGGGCTGCATACAACCATGCAGACAGACCAGAACTCACCATGTTCATTTCCTCACAGGTCTAGAGTTCTCCTGTCTTTTCAACATATTCGATGAATGTTGTTGTTGTAGTGTACTTTCAAGTCATTTTCAACCTTAAGGCAAACCTATCACAGAGCTTTCTTGGCAAGGTTTGTTCAGAGGAAGTTTGCTGTTGCCTTCCTCTGAGGACAAGAGAGTATGACTTCCCTAAGGTTACCCAGTGAGTTTCCGTTACTGGTCAGAGATTCTGATCCAGTATCCCAGCGTCCTAGCTCAACACTCAAATTGCTACACAACATTAGCTCTTTTTATTACAGACATACTGGTTGCAAATTAAACGCTAATTCAGCAACATGTCTTCCACTTCTCATTATACCCTGGGCTGGTAGTTTGCTGATTTTGTCTTTAAAGCACTGCATGCATGTTCATTCACTTAATTTATTTTCCCTTAAAAAAATAAAGCATGAACTCACATACATCTATTTTTAAAATACTGAGAAAAACTGTTGCAGGAATAGGAAAAAAGTATGTTGTTGTAGTCAGTGATTTTCAGCCAATCATCACTGTGTTCAGCCAGCTATAGTTCTGATCCATAGAAGTGGCTTCCATCAGTATAATCTGTTAGAAGAATTTGTGCATGTCATAAAACACAGAGTGTTTCCAGAGTGAATATACCTGTCAAAATGTATGTACACATCCTTGTTAGCACAGGTTTGTGTACAGACCAAAGTGCATTAATGCCAATAGCAATCTTTATATTCTAGCATGTGGCCAGGGGCTCAGCATCATCTACCTTGGGAGTTTCCAGGATACATAAGGAGTTGTTTGTTTGCAAATTTTCTGGGACTACTATTCCTTCCTTTAGCTGTTAACCTTCTGGATTTTGTTTTGTTTTTCCAGTTGGCAGGTTCAGCTGTTGTCGCGTTTGGGCTGTGGCTGCGGTTTGGAAATGTACTAAGAGATTTAGCAACTGATGAAAAATCCCCAGAATACTTTTATATGGGTAAGTTCTATTTAAACACTGACTGTATAAAGATCCACTTTTCATAACACCCTGCATAACCAAGAAATGACACACTTTAATGGCACAGTCCTGCACAGTTCCCCAACACTCTTGTTGTATTCCCTGACAAGTCTCTCATCTTAGCCTGCTCAATAGCAGTCTCCTTTAACTGAGCAACAATGGCAGCAGAAGAGGGAGGGCTTGAGAGAGCTGTTTCCCAAGGGTCAAGAAAATGCATGTCTGTGTAATATCAAACACAGTGTAATAGAAACAATACCGTGTCTTCACTGAATCAAATATTTTGCACTAACAAATTACTGGAAGCTAGAAAGCCCAGTGTCTCTTACTGTAAAACCTGAAAATAGGCAATTTGCTTGTTTTTTGGCTTATGTCCCAGGCTCTGTGATGTTAATTATGGAGGTTTCTAGGGGATTTCAGCTCAACCCACCCAGTAGAACATTTTGCCCGTGTCACATGTAGTTCCATTTTACTCTCTGGACTCTTTAAAAAATGTTATTTAAAGCTAGACCACTAGTGCAGTGGTGGGCAAAGTGTGGCCTGTGGACCACATGTGGCCCTTGGTACCCCTAAGTGCAGCTTAAATGAATGTTTATTTTGTGTTTCAAAAGGTTAAAAGAGATGGACAATTGCTTGAACGTAAGTGAGGGACCTGGTATTTATTTTGATAATTAGCAATCAGTCAAATGGAGCTGCCAAGGTGAGGGGAATCTGTTCAGCCACTCATTCATAATGAATTTGATCTGCATGTATGGACAACACAGCAATATCCGGAAAGCATGAAAGTGCCAAGACACAGGCTGTGCCAAAGACACATTAGAATCCAGTTTTTTTAAATATTTTCCATTTGATGTAGGAACTTGCTACAGTGTTTTGCATGTGAAGGTAGGAAAGTACAAACTAGCTTCCCCACCTGGCTCAGATCAGCCAATGAGCTTGAGCTTGGCTGACTTTCAAGGGTGAGAATATGAAGGCAAAGCTGAACTTATGACAAAAAATGAAGGATGGATGGTGGCATCCTAGATGTTATTCCATTCAAAGATTCTGTGTTCTCTAGACAGTTTTAAGTATCTCTTACAGAGTGAAAAATTGGCCCAAAGCCTAGTCTTTCAATGTAAAAAAAAATATATGATCAGAGGAAATACATTAGCTGGAACATATAGCAAATATATACTGTTTTATCTCAAGATACAACAGTTTGCTTCATATGGATAACATGGGAATTGAATTATTTATAATATAGAGACACTGTCTGTCCTATATGCCAGAGCTTCTTAAGCTAGTGCATGTAGGGGACCAGCAATTACATATTTCCAGTGTGCCAATGACCAGTACCATATTTGTGCCCATTGGCTACGTTTGTTTTCTTTCTTTCCTAGAAGGGTTGGGAGCAGATTCCTCAAGGACTAGCATTGGTCCATAGACCATACTTTGAGTACCACTGCTATATGTAACCAGCACTTTTGTAAATTCCACTCATTTAGAAGGCTGCACAGTGGGGGCAATATGAAGTAGGAGGACATGGGAGAAGCCCTTCTCAGCAGTATTGCTCAGACTGTGGAATGCCCTCCCCTTGGAGGTCCAACAGGCACCAATTTTGGTTCTTCCCAACACCAAGCCAAAATATGGCGTTTTAAAGGCTTTTTGGGACTAATTTTTTTCAAACTATACATGTCCGGTTGTAAATTGTTGCAGTTTTTACAGTAGCTTTAACTGTTGCTTTAGAAGTAGTTTAAACTGTTGTTTTGTTTATTATGTTTTTATCTTTTAAAAATTATGTATGCTTTTAATCTGGAAGTGTTTCAAAATATTTAATTGTATGCCAGCCTGAGATCCTATGATAAATGGTGAGGAACAAGTGTTTAAATAAATACAGAATAAATGTAGAAGACCCAATGGAACACAGTGGGACTTATTATCAGCAGACATGTATAGGTTTGTGCTAATAGTTGGTCTATGTTTCTGCTGATTTTCTGGTTTACTGCTCTTAGGTAGCTGTTAATACATCTTATGACTGACCATAAGGTACTTGGGTACATAGGTAGAAGCCATGTATTAGGTTGTAGCTACTTAAGAAATCTGCGCTGGGCTTTATTAATATAGAGTACCATTCAGAAACTCTACTCATAGTTCTGTGTCCCATGGGATGTTTTGATGTATATGAATGTTTTTGTTTTGTTTGCAACTGCAGTCAGCCCTCCAAATTTGTGGGTTTGACTTTCACAGATCTGATTATTTCTGAGTTTTGTTCAATCCCCGCCCCCCCCTTTCAGGTGCTTCTTTACCTGGGGAACATTCCCTCTCAGGAGTTCCGATCAGACCGCACAGCCCTTTAAAAACCCACCTCTGGTTCTCCTTCTCCACCACCACCAGCCACTGCCTGGCCAGCTAAGGATAGCTTGCAGCCCAAGTTCTCAGCACCATGAACCCTCTCCCAATGCCCCCACACACACCCAAGGGAGGGGATGGGCAAGAGAAGAAGTATAGGACTACCATGCTGACTCACCCCCTTTCCCTCTCCTTGGCTTGTCCTGATCTGGAGCCTGGGTGCCTGCTTTTCTCACCATGCCTCAGCCCCCTTCCCACAGACATAGACACACACACAAACACACATTTTGATATTTGTGATTTTTCCACTTTTGTGAAGATCCTGCTCCCCTAACCCTAGCAAATGGGGAGGGCCAACTAGACAGTACCTACACTTGCATCTACAACTATACCTATTGCTGAAAAAATCAAAATCACTTTGGATAAAATACTAGGGGCTGATTTATCTTATTCTACAAACATTGGAATTCCACATTTCTATTGGCCATGCTGACTAGGGTTGATTGAAGTCATAGTCGAACATACTTAGAGAGCACAAGATATAGGAAGCCTATAGTGTCCCTTTGTCAGGGTAATATTCTACAACCAAAGTTGTGACACAGTACCTAATCTGTGGGGCAATTACTAACATATGGCAGTGTATTTGTTAAATATAAGGTATCAGTGTTTTTGCTATCAGTATTATTATGCTTACTGCACATGACCCAATACAATGATATTCTGTGTAACTGTTCTTCTACCAGCATATAGAAATTTCACCCTTGAAACCTGTGCTGAGTCAACATAAGCATACTGTGCTTCATCAGAGAAAAACAAATTTAGCAATTTTGTCTTTTGAAAATAACGTATTTGAAGGAACCTCAACTGGACAGTTTCTCCTCATGTTTGCGGAGGAATCACAGCTCATTATTAACTGCTCAAAATATTATACTAGGATGATTTGCATAATATGCATTTACTCTTAGTCACTATTATGTAGTTTACACAAGTATTTTGCAAGTGGAAAATGTTGTGTTTAAGTTTATTAGGTTTTCTGGTAGTTTCACAACATACTTTCTAATTAAATGAAACGGGGGGCTTATTTTTGTCAATACCTCTGAAGACAGAAACTGGTATCCAAACCCTTCTACCCACTCCCCACAATCTTTTGTTTGTTTCTGCTCCAGTGAATATTGTCTCACTACACACCTCTCAACAGGTAAAGCTGGAGGGCAAAGAACAAACGGCCTGGCTAGACTTTGTCTAAAAAAAAACCAGCTGTTCCCCTTGCTTCTCTTATGTAGCTACAAGGAGAATTCTGGAAATTTTTGCTTCTGGTTGTTGTTTTTTGTTGTTTGTTTGTTTTTGTTTTTTTGGTTGTTTTGGTTATCTATTGCTTTTCATGTCATCCACATCTGACAAACTGTAGTTACTTTCAATGATTTTCTTGAAACAAAGCAACATCTGAGCATGGTTCTTGCAACAGGCTTCTTTCAACAAACCATAGTTAAAATTAACCAGGTATGGGTGTAATACTAAACTATGGTTAAGTGAAACCAGAAGCAAAAGCTTCCAGTGCTAGAGGTGGAAAGGGAGAGTAGAAGCGCAAGGCTCACCTAGGTGCATTCTTGTCAACCAAAGATGCCCTCCAGGTATATTGGACTATGACTCGCATCATACCTTTAGGCAGCATGGGATAATAGAAAAGGTAGTTCCAATTATGAGGGTACTGAATTGAGGAAGATTAATTTAGGATGCTGTCTGAACACAGAAAATTAATTTTCATAGCTTGGTACCTCAGGGTAATTAGACATCTTGAAAACACTCCCTTTGAATAATGTTTTTGTTCTTAAATGTTGAAGGATTGGGAACAGCAACTTTATTATGTAGGGCTATAATCAGGTGAAAATCCTTTGAGTCACTTGTCATAGTTGTTGTTTGCCTTCAAGTCAATTCCAAATTATGGCAACCCTGAGGCGACCCTATGACGGGGTTTTCCAGGACTGAGAGGGTGTGATGTGCCTAAGGTCACCCAGTGGATTTCCATGGCTGAGCAGAGAATCAAACCCTGGCCTCCAGAGTCACAGTCCAATGCTCAAACCACTACACCATGCTGGTTCTCTTATAGTTAGCACTTACTTATTAGAACACTTCTGCTCAGTCTCTTTGTCAGAGGTGCTTAGGTAGCTAAGAATATATATTAAAACAATAAACAAAATAACATGATAAAAAATTAAAAACCAAATCAAGTTCATAAATAATAAAACAGTTTTCATTACAGCAAAGCCAATAAAAATCAGTAATAAAATTATATTCCATTAAAGACAAGCAAGGATGGGTGCCTGATACATTAGCTGAGGACTACCAAAACAAGACACCACAACTAAGAAAATCCTGCCAATTTAACACTAATAGGATTTTTCAATAGAAGGGAGGGAATGACATGCCTTGAATCTTTGCAGCATTTCTATCCTTTTTGTTAGCAAAACCATTAACAAAGAGGAAAGTGGGTGAGCAAGAAAATTTTAGAACAAACGGTGGGATTTTTGTTTGCAGAGTGACAGACTTCCTTTGTAAACGACTCCATAGGTAAACAGGCAGTGATATCTCTCCTACGTTGGGAGTGGTACTTCTTAAAAAAGCATTTCTGTGGCCAGACATGTACGAAAGAAATAATTTCATGTCTCATTTTTATTTCTGTGCCCCCAGTTGGTGAGGTCTTTATTTAACTATGCACTGGAACACAATAATAAATGGTTTCATAGAATGCTATTAAATAGGATGTCAAGCAGAGGGCATTTGGCAGAAAGCATTGTTTCAGGCAGACACCACCTTCTGCTCATTTCTCCCTTGGAAACAGTGACGTAAATTGACCCGTGCTATTCTACACTATAATCATGGCTATGCACTTTGAAGTTCCTGGACTCTTATTCAAGTCAAGTATTAAATGGTATAGTAGTGTTCAAATCTGCTTGGACTAAAATGTCCATGTTAATTATTGTTAAAACCTACTGTTTCTGGAGCTGGCATGTTAAAGCAGTTTAGTTAGCAAAGAATAGGATGTAACCTATGGATAAATGAAGCTGCATCAAGTAACTGCTGTAGTTTTATTGCCCAGCAGTAGCAAACCCACACCCCTTCAAGGTGTTGTTGGACTCACCTAATCCCAAGTATGCTGGCTTCGGTTGGTAGGAGTTGAAAACTAACAACATTTGGAAAGTCACAAGTTCCTAATCACTTTTTTTTTCTTCTACACTGATAATTATGTCCTGTGAAACTCTGAACAGTTGTTGACACTGTACTGTCAAGTTCTGGGTGTTTCTGTAGTCTAGGATATGTTACGTTGAAAGACAAAGCTGTAGATGTGGTTTACTGGATGACTCTGCTGGAGGAGTAAGAGATCTGTCATCACAGGATACTTTCCTGCGCAGAATTATACCTTTTCATCCTCTGTCTGTTTGCATGTTGGCAATCAGAGCCAGTCTCCCAGCTCTGGATTCTTCAGAACTCTTCTGTAAGGAACACTCCTCTAGAAGAGCAGCAGCACTCTGTGTCCTATGGCCCCTTGCAGCTGAGAGCTGCAATTCTGCAGTCTGAGAGCCTTTTGCGGTTTATATTTGTTCTCCTTGCTGGGGCAGCTGCTCAGGAGCTTGGTGAAAGATTGGGAATCAGATAATCAATGTGACAGGGAGATGTAAATCTGTTCAGTTACATTAAGTATCCTTCTTTGTGGCTGTTTACACTGGCAGCCTTACAGATATTCTCTGGCTCTGCACAGCCAGGCTCCTCTGATGAGATCAGTCCAAAGGCAGTCTTCCATTGCCTTCTTTGGGCATCATCCTTGGGTGGATGGTGCGTAGCAGCTCAGCTAATTAAACACTTGGTTTTAAGGTACAGACACTTTTCAAAGCCATTTCAGAAACAGCAGGATGCTTTTGTTCAGAATCCTCTCTTATATGGTGCTGACTTTCTTGAGCTTCACCCCAGAAACAAGACCCAGTCTAGAATGAGGTACACATTGTATTTGTGTCTGCTTTGGAGGACGCCCAAGAGAGATCAAGTTGTTTTGTGTGTAAAGCAGCAAGGATTTTGGTTTTACCTAAAAAGGCAGACATTCACCAGCAAAATAGCCAGTACCAATACACCAGGAACAGGGACAGAGGTCTATAAATTGCATAGTTACACTTCTGATATCATCTGTAAAGCCAGGGATCATACCAGAGTCTGGGGTAACAGTACCTTCAAGCTGAATGGGTTTTTTCATTGTATGAATTGGGAATGGGAAATTTGCAAAAGTGGATTTTGCTTAGTTTGTTGGCTAACCACAGGTAGACCATTTCCACACTACACTGTTACAGTGTTGTTATTCCACTTTCAACATCCTATGGGATCCTGGGCTTTGTAGTTTAGGGAGGGGCATTTCGAATCCTCAGCCAGAGAGCTCTTTGGCCTCTGTGAACTACAAACCCCAGAATTCCACAGGATGTTGAAAGCGGAATGATAGCACTACAACAGTATGGTGTAGAAATAGTCTTAGTTTCATCCCATTTCTGCTTCACATATAAATTTGTTTTTGAAATCCATGTAAAATGTGTAAATTTTTCATGTTTTCATGTTAGAAGATGTGCATTTTAATCAGGGGAAATTATGTGAATGTTGACTTGTCATTCAGCAGTTGATTCAGTGAGTCATTTCTAGTTGCGCTGAGGCCATTGTCAATTATGCTGTTGGATTCCCTAGGAGTAAACGTGATCACTATTAATCATCAAGCTGTTCTTCCTTTAATATAAGCAGGTTTGTTTGTTTATTTTTTTTTTGATCAGTTACTGAAGTGTAAGAGGGTATCCCCAGGGAAGCAGAGAGAGAAGGGGGCAAAGTAGCATATCAGAGAAGGTGCTAGAAGACGAGAGGAGAAACAGACATGGGAAATTCCATGTGGTTTTAAGCTCCTGCTACTGTTCATGTTGTCCTAGCCAAAATTCATGTGGTTGGTTTTAACTCTGGGCTTCTTCGCTACTTTTTTGTCTCCTGCTTATTTATGGAGGGATTTTTCCTGGATCTGTAGTATTTTTGACTTTACAATTACTGATAATTACAGTCTTGTACTTTCCATGCAGTTGGTTTGTGCCTGCTGTGCAACGAGACCCGCAAGTAAGCCTTCTCTGCCCTCTTTCCAGGCCAGGCCTCTGCTCATCTTTTCCATTTACTGGCTCTGTCCCCATGGCAACAGCAGGCAGCTGTGCTAACAACTCAGGCGTGTGCAGTGGGACAAGGTGCAGGACCCTGCCAGGTGGGCTGAAACTCCGCATGAGTTTGTGTTAAATATACAGCACATAGGAACCAGGCGGGCAGGAAATACGTATCTAGTACCATAGAAACCAAACTGTTTGATCTCAGCACCATCTTTCTACCTGCTGTCTGGGTGTGAGTCAAAACCGTGGAGAGTACAAACAATCATAAATGGCAGCAGTGAGGGGAGCAACTAGCCAAGTTGGCTATATATAGCCAAGGCTTGGATGTTCTGATGCCTGCCTATAAAAGTGTAAACACCTGAGCTTTATTTCACAACCTTTGTGGCTAGGGCTGCCAGAGCGAAAACTGGAAACAGCTCCTATATATATGGAAGAGGGAATTTCAGCAGGTTCTTTTCATTACCTGGTTGCAATTCTCTCCAATTTTCACTCTGGCAACCCTATTCATGGATATGACCCAAATAGGGACAGATATAGGTTTTCCGCTCATTTGCAATTCTTATAAACAGTTCTGTTTCAAAAAGAGAACTTTGCAGGGCTCTATAACAGAAGTGGGTAAAATATGATCTGTAGGCCACGTGCAGCTCTTCGATAGTCCTTGCATCTCCCCTCCCTTGTGCAGCCCTCAGTTTAAAAAAACATTAGGCTGTTTTTTGGGTGATTTTTTCTTTTTTACCTGAAAGCAGTCCCAAAAGTAATTACAGTGCAATCCTATGTATTTGGTGGCCTGTGGAAAAGGCCAGTTTGTCTCTTCCACACACACATCCAGACCTCCCCATGTGGCTCTTTAAAACTGAAAACCAACCAATATCCAGAACTGCATGGATATTGTTTCTAGTGTGCTATGTTGTGCCAGTGAAAATTGGCGCCCACCCCCTGTACAGTTCCCCATCCTGCTTTATGAAAATTAACAGACTTAGAATGTAATCTTATATCCCTTTGGCCCTCTAGATATTTCAAGTTATAATTCTCACAATCCTTTATTGCTGAGAGCTCTAGGCCAAAGGAATTTGGAGGTCCAAAAGTTTCCCATCTCAGTAATATATACTTCCAGTTAACTCCTGTCAAGTTTAATCAAACTTACTACTAAGTAGATGTGCATAAGATCACCAGTGACCTATGGTACTAGTTGGGGGGTCAGCTCATCCTACAGTGGTGACATGAGCCGCCACCACCCCTTATCACAGGCCACTAGTACAAAGGATGGCATTGTAATAGTAGCATAAGATTTTGTGGTGTACTTGGGCAGATGCGTGAAGTATTTGTTTGCAGGTGCCTGCACATGGGCATGCAGGATTGGAAGAGGGATACACTGTGGAATCCAAAAGCCAGAAATTAAAAGGCACAATTGATTTTTAATGGTTTTTGTGGAGCCAGAAAAGTAATAACATTGACCTAATCAGTGATGGGGATTCTCTCTTTCCTTATGGTAATTCCACATTATGAGAAATAAACCATCATTCTTGTTTTGTTTGATTAAATAGATTCAGATTTGCTTGTGGATTCCAATAAATAAATGATGTTACTAGCCTACCGAAGCTAGGTTGCTGTAGTGACAGGCAGTGAATATTTGGGAGGTCCATAAGTAGCCAGGTTAAAAGGTGGTTACTCTTGTATGTATTGGGAGTTCCAGCTACCTGAAAAGAAAAATCTAGCCCAGATATATGGCTGAATAAATTAGCTGGACTACTGTGTGCCGGTTCCAGGCTTAGAAATGTCCTGCCCATTCCTGCGGTAGCAGTTAAAAGCCTGCTAATGTTGCTGCTTACCTTCCATCCTTTACAGTGTAGGCTGCTTCAAATGACATGATAAGCCGTGGATCAGTGCACCCAGATATCTGAATGCAGGCATTTTTATGATTTGTTTCTCTCTCAAGAAACCAGAGAAAAGGATCTAGGGAGCAAGATGTTTGGTTTGGTAGGAGAAAAAGAAACCACAGCCCAGAAAGTGTTTGTGTTTCAATGACATATTAAATAAGCAAAAAATAATAATAAAGCAAGAATCTTGTGTGCTGCAAGCCAAGGTGCACCATGCCTCCCTGTCTTGTCATGTCATGCAGACTTGACCTATGTGTAGATGTGCTGTCATAGGTACCTTGGAGTTAGGGCTTAATCCCAGATATGTGAGAGTCATCTGTCATTTATTTCAGTGGTAGCTAGTGGCTTCCATGTCAGTGAATCTGCTCTGGGTTCTAGGCCAACATGGATGCACCAATTGCCAATGGTTTGTTTAATGGTGAATGAGAGAAGAGCAACTCTACACAGATCCAGATATACTTTCTTTCATATTGTTATGGAGTAGGTTTCACTGCTATTTTCAAACAGGTTCTAGGTCCTAGCCCAGATTCAGCCTTGGTTATGGCCCTTTCCACATGTGGGAGGGGAAACGGGCGAAAATGCCCAAAAACGGAGCTTACTGGCAGCCGGGTAAGTCTGTCGCGACACGGAACAGCGCGAGCTCGCTGCTCTGCAGTCCCAAATGCGGCTTCCGGTTGGTGGAGGCTCTCCACCAACCGGAGAAGCTCGCCAGCTGGAAGCCCGTCCCCAGCAGATCTGCAGGCACGCACTTGCGCGTGCCTGCAAATCCGCGTCGGAGCCAGGCGACGGAGTGGCGCGGGGCTGCGTGCTTCGTGCTTTTTAAAAACCTCGAAAAAGAAGTTTTTAAAAAACACGCGGCGCGGCTAGTTCCGGCTGCTCCTGAGTGGATTCTGGTGTGGAACTACAAAAAGTAGTCCACACCAGTCCACTCTACGGTGTAGAAGACCTCCGTGAGAGGTCGTTCTGCACCATTACAGAGCCCGGTGTGGAAATGGCCTATGTCTCCTGGTGCCTGGGTGCTGGTGGTTATATCTCCTGGTGCCTGATTACCCCATTGTTGCAAATTTCTGGTTTATATCCATGCAGGAAATGAAGAAGCCAGGAAGGTAACTCTGTATAACAGGACATATAGTGAGAGCTCAGAGGCAGAGGACGAGTTGTAAAGGTAGTAACTTATGTAGCAGGAAATCTGCAAAGACAAGAATGCACATTAAATAAAAGAATAGACAATGCCAAGCAAAGGAAACACCAGGCCTCTATAACTAGACAGTAGACATGGTCATCAGATACTTGTATCCCCTTTTAATGCTCTTACTATCTTTTCTGGCATGACTTTTGACTTTCTCTAGTATATCACAATTGAACTGCTAAACACAATTCTGTCTCATGAACTGCTTTTATATTGGATTTCATAGTAGGGAAGTAAATCTTCACTAATTTTCTTCTATAAATAAGCCATGAATAATTTTAGCAAATTATTAAATTTTCTTCCTGCTGCAAGAAAGTCTTTGAAAGTTTTTGCAGCTTGTTCACAATTCAGGATTAATTATGCACAAAATTTGCACGTGGCTGTTTTGTGCAGAAAACAGAATTATTATAGTTTACACAGAAAATGCTGTTTCCTGCACAGAAAATGCTGTTTTCTGTGCAAAATAATGTGTGGATTTTGCACAGAATAAGTCCTCAGTTACAGAAAAAGTAGAATGACATTTTCTTTGCAAAACATTCTATCCCTGCATAGGAGTATTTTCTGAATAGAACATGCTGTTTCTTGTTTGGAAAATGCTGTATTCTGCACAAACAAACAAAAAAACCCATTTGCGAATTGTGTGCAGAAAAGGTCCTGAATTGTGAAGATTCTCATTAGTCCAGAATTCTTCTTATTAAGGTTGTTCAACACTTGAAAAACATGTTTTGTAACCAATTTTTGAATATTTTCAAATATTCTTTCCATCCATATTTCATTGGCATTCTACTCTTTGTTCACCACAGTCAGTGTATCTGTCTTGATTGGTAAAATCCTTTTATATTTATCCTACCAGTTCTGCCAGGATGATCAAATTTCTCTTTAGTGTTTATACAGTTAATTTCATTTGGCAATGTTCTGGAACAAAGATCTGAAGGGTGTCTGGGATAAAAAGTTCAGGCATCAAGAAAACTTGATGTCTGAACTTCCTATTCCAGATACCCTTCAGAGTCAGCCTCTCCCCTTCTCTCTTCACAATTGTCACAGCTCAGCTCTCAGCTGTCATTTCTGCTAACCTTCCATGTTTTTCTCATCCCTGGTATAAATCAAATCCCTCTGTTTCTCATAATTGCAGTCCCATTCATTTAGTGCCTATTCTACCATTGAATCAAATATGCAGAACTTGGTTGGTTGGAGATGAATTGGTCAAAACAAAGAAAATATTTCATGATAGAGTTCTGTTTTTCTCCGCCTTCTTTGATGATTATGTTATGGGGAAGAACCATCATTCAGTAGCAAAATGCATGTTTTGTAGAGCAGAAGGTCCCAAATTCAGTTCCTACCATCTCCAGTAAAGTGGATCTCAGGACACAAGGTTTAATAGATCTCTCCCTGAACCCCTGGCAAAATGTTGCTGCTGGTCAGAACAGGTTGGACTTTACTACTGGGATCAATATTTTGACTCAGCATAAGACAACATTCATGTTCATGCTTCTGTATTTAAAAAAATCTAGCAAGTTTCTGACAGTGCTGTAGACAGAATACTGTTATTAATTGACTGCTGCATAATTATAATAGTGCATTTACATTCCCTTAGTAGCAGAATAATAGTTTCAACATAGAAAGAACCTTGCTGAACCAGATCAGAAGTCCATCTACTTTAGTATCTCATAGCCGATTAAAAGCTCAGAACCAGGACAAACATGTAATAGTTGTCTCCTGCTTTTATTCCCCAGTACTGTCTATCTCTGTCACAGTATTATTCTAATGCAAATTACTGTTGCTAAAATTGGCTAAAATATGAAAGACACAACTTCTATGCCTTTAATAACTGTACAGAAAGAACAGTTGTTGCAAGTGCTACACTACAGTGCTGCAGTAGCATAAGAAGGAGGTACCTCTGATGCAAAGCTTCCTGTTACGCAGAGTTACCTACTCCTGTTAATCTAGACACACACCAGCTTCTTAACAGCAGAGAGACATTTGTTTCAGCAGTGGCTCCCTGAACCTAACAGGTCCCTATGTGATAACTACAGTGAAGATTAGATCAGTGGTTCTTAATATATTTGAGGGGAACATCAGAGGGATTTTTGTTTTCGTTTTTTGGTGGTGTTTTTTGTTTTTGTTTTTTAGTATGCCAGAACCAGCACCATATTAGTGCCTGTTGACTACAACCATTTCTTTCTTTCCTGGAAACATGCCATATACTGCAGCCAACATCACTGGTTTAAGAGTCACCACTTTAGCACTGGTTCAGAACTTTTTGACAGGACAAAGACCACTTCCCATTGTGTTTTTTTACAGAGACACTCTCATAAGGGCATCTGAGAGCTACAGCTTGGTCAGTGAAAGCCATTAGGAATTAAGGGCCAGAGCAGATGAAGGGCCTGGCCTGAAATTTGAGAGGTGGTGTGGCCTTCTCTATATCTTGACAATTACAGAGGTCATTGCAAGGCCATTGCCAGGATGGTCTGCCAACACCTTTGGCAGCAGTGTTGGTAATTGGCCTGCATATTCAATTTCATTGGCATCTGGCATATTTGCAAGACGCCTGGCTTGCTGGGAAGAAGGGAAAGTTCCTGGCACTGAACAAAAGAGAGAAGGCACTATGCATATTTGCAGGACTGTTTTAAATAAATGCAACACTTTCTGCTAGAGCTGCAATATAGGGAGGCCTGGAATGTAAATGGCTCTGCTTTGTAGTCTGGGTAGCTTCATTTTTCTCCCTCTTTGTGTCAGCTGTTCTGCTAATGTGGCAAGAGTACTCTCATGGTAAGCATTTATTCTTATCATCTGTGGGTGCCAAATTTGCTGTGGTTGGAACTTAAGTGACTAGATCCTTCCTTAGCAGAGGCTGCAGTGCCACTGTTTGTTTCAGGGACAATGTCTGCTTTGAGGATATGAGGTCATGTCTAGAAGGATATTAAGAAATATCCTCCGTGGAGGTGAGTGTCCACACAAACAGCCCAGCTATAACAAGAGGAAGTTTTCTCTTGCTGATGTGTGATCAGCCCTGCTTTAACTATTCCTCCCTGTCAAGTTTTAAAAATTTAAGCTGTGGGTAAAATGGCACTTGGTTAAGCCCTTCTTACTGTCTTTGCAAGCTGTGAAAGGCAAATAAAACCTGGTGTCCAAGACAGGAAGAGAGTCAGAACTGAGACACTTACAACTAGGCACAGAATGCATTTCAAACAGCATCTGTATTGGGGGAGGAATGGGAAAATGAGCTGTTCACCATGTACGGTACCAATTCTGTTGATAAGAGCTGGCACAGAAGAGAGAAACCTGTGTGGTAAATGCTCCATTAATAAAAGAATGTTTGAAAAACTGTCACAAAAAATTGCAGTGGAGTACCACAAGATGAATTGTCGAAGAAGTTACAGTAAATGTGGTGTTTTTGAAGGTTCCACTAACACATTCTTCAGGATAACACAGGTTGGCAACACTGGCAGGTCCAGGCCAATTTTCTGCTCCAGGACCCACGTGGGCTGCCAAACATTGCGAAAAACAGTTGGGGAGGTAGCTAGAAGTCCACTTCTGGTTTTGAAAAACTGGGGGAGAAGAGGAAGTTTGATGGTGGTGGTTTGTTAATGTTAAGCAGGCAGGACTTCAACCTGTTTTAAAGCTAAATAACCTTTCTTGGAGGTTTCCAGAAAAAGTCTATTCATCTTATTCTCTTCAGAGACTAAGCAGTGTAGTGGAATCTGGGACATAAAAACAATGATAGTGCCTGCATGCAGTCCTTGGACGGCACTTTGCCCACCCCTTTTCTGAAATAATAGAGGAGAAAAAAAAGTAGTCCTAAACTGAAATCAGAGATAGCATGAATGAAACATTCTTTCCTGTGCTGAATTTCAGGAGGGCAGCTTGTACTCAGGATGTGATTTCATTTACCATGAATAGTAATATGATCAAATTATCATGACTATTCTATGCTGGAAGTCTGTTGCTTCCATCTCAGGCATGTCTGAGCACATACTACACATACTAAGCAGGGCCATTGGGGTGGGGAGCCATTGCAGATTACTGGAGCTCGGTGATCTCGAATGGGGCCTGGAACTCAGCTCTGTTTATGTCACATATCGGCCCACTCTGGTCTCAGCTGCCAGGAGCAAGGGGAGTGCTTCTACCTCCATGGCCCGGATGAGGTCCCCTCGCAATTCTTCGCCAATTCTTCTACTTCTGAAAACAGCTCCCAAATGCCTTCAAGCTGGCCAGACTGCTAAGGGGCATTGACCTGGGGGGCAGTTTCTGGTTGTGGGTTAAAGAGTAAAATTGGACAAATGGCTGGAGGGTAGGGTGCTAGTTGTAGTTATCAGTGACCATGTGTCCCCACCTCCCACAAAAAAGGAAACAAGTAAACTTCCAGCACCACATCCCAAAAATTTTTACCAGGGCCTAAACTTGCACTCAGCAGCCCCGATAATAAGATGAGAGATAGCTGTGGCCTCTCCAGTATGGATGTGGACAACATATGGCTTTCCAGATGCCAATGGACTTCCAAAAGACCCAACTAGTAAGGACAGTGTTCAGGGCCTGTGGAAGTATAACAGTGAAGGGCCAACTAATTTTAATCTCTGCTTCTGTAGACAGACAGGATTGTGGAAATCCCTTCCATTTGCCAGATCAGATCATTCTGACTGCCGGTCATAGTTATTGCAGAATGAATGAATGAAACATTGTCAAGTGTTTTGATGTAGCATCTTTATGTTGAATGGTCAATTTTGAGGCATATTCGGAGCATTGTGTTATTACTGCACAACGCATGAAATTTATGTGTAGTAGTAATTTCTCAGGTTTCCACCTGTTTGGCTGAATATATGCCTAAATTTGGCTTAGTCATTAATCAGAATGGAGACTCCAGTCAAGAAATCAGAAGAAAACTAGAATCTGAAAGAGCAACCAAGAAGAAACTGGACAACATCCTGAAATGCGAAGATATATCATTGCATACGAAAATTAGGATTGTTCATGCCATTGTATCTCCAGTTTTTATGTGTGATTGTGAAAGCTGGACAGTGAAGAAAAGTGACAGGAAGAAAATCAACTTCTTTGAAATGTGATGTTGGAAAAGAGTTCTACAGATACCATGGACTGATAAAAAAAGAGAAATGAGTTGGTCCCAGAGCAAATCAAGCCTGAAGTCTCCCTAAAAGCCAGCGTGACTGAACTGAGATTGTCATACTTTGGACTAGAAAAGACAATGATTCTTGGTAAGGTGGAAAGCAGTAGGAAAAGAACACACTTTACAGATTGATAGACCTGAGCAGAGTTGTTGACTTGGAGATCTGTCATTCATAGGGTTGCTATAAGCTGAAGCCAGCTTGATGACAGTTAATAACAGTGCTTAAACTAGAATAAAATCTGCTTCTGTAGGTTAGCATTAGTTGACATCAATTGTTTGGCAACTGTTTTCAGGAATCTTCTGAATTTACAAGCAAATGGTACTAAGGGGACTAGATCTCTGTTGTTTTAGGATCAGTGCTGACTGCCTTATACCTCCTACATGACTCCTGCAGACAGGCATTTCAGTCAACTCAATAGCTGCTTACATTATAATCTAGGAAAATTCTGAAAGGATTGGGACAGATAGGGAAGAGGCAGTGGCTTCAGCTGGCTTCAGTTTCATAATCTGTCCTCGGCTCCATGAGCTGTGAGCATCTCAGTCAGTCAAAATTGTGAACTCTGTTGTGTCAGGTGCTGCTTCACAAGCTATGTATTATCTTTGAACCTTTCATCCCTATAGCCCTCCCAGAGATCATGGGATTGTGCCCTAGAGAGTATTTTTATTCCAATTCTTGTCGCTACAGGTGTAGCGAGAAGTGAACATATCACTCCACTGGCCGTCAATTAGTTTCCAGTCAAAGTTTTGCTTATTCCTTTTAAAGCCCTACATGGTTGAGTACGAGTTACCTGCAGGATCACCTCCTCCCATACAATCAGTCCCATACACTCGGGTCCTCTGGCTGGTTTAAGTAAATGTACCAAGTGTAACATTGTTCAAAATGGTATTTGAAAAACCATATCTCCCTTTATGAACCTGCTAGAGCCCTTAGCTCTGCAGGGGAAGGCTTTCTCTTGGTCCTGCCACCATCCCAGGCTCACCTGGTAAGGACACAGGAAAGAGCCTTCTCAGTGGCTGCTCCTACTCTGTGGAACACTCTCCCATGCGAGGCTAGACTGGCTCCCTCCCTGCTTTTCTTTTGTCAGCAGGCAAACACATTTCTTTTTAAGCAGGCATTTAATGGGTAAGCTGAAGACCTTTTTACTTATTTATTGTTTTTTTAAAAAAAATCCATTGTTTTATAATTTTATATGTCTTTTTAATGTTTTAATTGTTTTACTATTTTTAATGCTTTTTTAACCTTTTAGAAGCCACCTTGGGTCCATTTTGGGACAAAGATGGATAGAAATGCAATACATGAATGAATGAATGAATGAATGAATGAATGAATGGCCAACATTCATCCAGAGGACCTTTTTGTGGGCCATCCCTCTTGTGGAATGACCTGCCAGAAGAGATTTAACAGCAACCTATGCTGTCCTAATGGCCTATCTCTTCCAGCAGGCCTGCCCAGTCTATTTTTAATATGATATACTTTTAATTATGATATATTCGTATTTTACATGGTTTGTGTTTTCAGTGTATTTTAACCATAATGTGTTTTTAATTGTATTTTAAACTATGTTGTACTGCATCTCAAGCCTTAGAGAGAGGTGGGTAACAAATGAAAATTTGTTGTTGTTGTTGTCATCTACCTTGGAAACTCAGTTTTAAAACTCAAGAGCGTGTTAACAAAATACAGTGGAAATTCTCTGTCAGCTATTTAGCTATATAACCACCTTGCTTACATAGCTAAATAGTGTCTCTTGGCTCAGCAACCCCCACATCTTCACTTACTGGACAGCAACCACTGTGAGTGATGGAGGTCTGTTTCCCTGTTTACTGGGAAGCTGACCTTCTGTGAATGATCTCCGTTGCAACAGGCAGAAGCATAGTCCCTGTCATAATACATCCTCAGCAGAGATTGCTCACAAGAGAGGGGATGGGAATGTTAGCCGGCTGCTTCCCAATCAGCAGAGGAACAGACCCTTATCATTCACAGCAGCTGCTGCCCAGTAAGTGAAGACTGAGGAACTTGTTCCCTGTGTATTCCCTAAAGCAGTGAATATGTAGGGATTGTGAATACAAACCAGTTATGAATGCGTAACTCAAAATTACACATTCATAATTGCCTTAGTGAATTCCAACCAATGCTTTGTCTTCCAGTTCATTTGAAGGTTGAGTTTTTCACCTTCCTAATGCTTTTTTCATATTTTTAAAAGGCATGAGTAAATGTATGTACCTCATTGCAAAATCTTGTTAAATAAAGAGCATTTGTAACACGCATGAGGTAGAAAATGAACTTACTGGGCCTATAATAACTTTTGTAAAAATATTCCATGGAATAAGTTTATTTTCAAGAAAAATAATATAAATTTCAGGAGTCTAACTACACACATATCATTGGTAAAAGTACCTGTGTTTTTTCTGGTGTACTCTTTACAGTATATATTCCGTTAATTAATACACATTCCATTTCCCTTTTAAATCTTGTAGAATACATTTACAATTTCCTTTATGTATGATTTTTCTTATTTCTTCCTATGTCAAGGATTTTTCTTGGTTACCTTGAGTTTGCTTTCCTGATTGTGATTCGAGACAGCTTCAGCTGCTGCAAACATGTTTGCTAGCAGCATCTGGACTATTAATGTAAACTAACAGGTGGTTCTATTTAACAAGCTTTCAAACCTAATGAAAGGAATGGTTTTAGAAGTACCAGTTCTTGCAGCACAAATTTGATTAGAGAGCAGAAGTAAATTTGTTACTTAACTAATGAAGATCCATAAATGAATCTTCAGAGTGGATAAGAACTATTCGTTCCTATGTGAAACCATCACTGATAACAAAGTAAATGCAAAGACCAAAACCTTCTTTGTGTTCAGGTCCTGCTTAGTCTATTAGGGGCTGTGTACATCTGGAAAATCTACTTTTATTCTCCTCCCGGCAAAAGTACTTATATGATCAAAAATAAAGTCATTTTCTTCAAGACAGGCAATATCTCTGAACTTTTATACAACAGCACAGACGAAAGGAAGCGGTTCTAATATCCTGGCATATTAAAAGATTTCTATCATTTGCACCTTCATAGGTTTCGATGGGGTCAGATAGCATCATACATCACTTTAAACTGTGCTGTCTTTAAATGTTAAACATAGTGATGCTCAGTGCTATAATTACGTTGCATGTCTCAGGGATATCCAATCCTGGCCCTTTGTTCTTTTGGTCTTTATAATTACCTGCTAGATGTTACACTCCCATTATTAGACCATAAATTTTTGAAAACTGGCCCTTGGCTCCAGTTTCCATCTCCATTAATTTTTCACGAAGAGACAAAGTTTCTTAATTGAAAATAGAGTTCACTTTGGGGAGGTAACAAAAGGATCACAGCTGAAAATGCCAAGGTTAGTGAAGCTTAGTGAACAGCCTGCCTTCTTTCATTTTTAAAATTCAAAATGAAAACAGAAATAGATATTTGCAGTGAAATACAGACACACTTAACAAATCCTCTGACAAGACACTTCTTTATACAAAGTGCTCCCCACCACCACCGTCCACCTTTTTCTCTTCACTCTCTACCTAACTGGACATTTTCTGTCATTAGAAGTATAGTGAAGGAGGGCTGGAGCAACACAGACTTTGAGTATTGGGTTGCAGCAGAATATCTGCAGTAAATAATGAAATAAAGCTTCAGGCAGAAAAGAGTGGGAATTTATTGTAGCTGTGCATGCCTGACTACAATGAACAAAGTAAACAGCAGCTGCTTCCAGAATCCCTTCTGAACATATGTGAGCAATAAAACAGAGAGAAATGGAGAAAGTAGACAATCCTGCATCACCAATTGCCTCTAGCTTGTTTAAAAAAACCAAAAAGCATAGATCTGCAAGTTTGGCTATCAAAATAGAATTCATAAGAATGATGAAAGCTGGTGAAAGAAAAAAAATCATCATTGGATGCATTTTGGAAAGCTTTTCAAGTGGTTGCAGGAAGGTTCAGATGGTTATGATTTCATGAGGCTTATTTAACCTGGCTGTTTTACTTCATGTCTGCATATTGTTAATTTTGGATAAAAAGTTTCCTGAAACGTGCCAAATTGCTCCTCTTTTTTTGTGATGCACAAACTAATCCCTGTTCTTTCCATGCTATATCTGCATCTGGTATTACATTTTTGGTTAAAGGAGTAATACCCAGGAACAGATCTACTTCATTAACTGAGATATATTTGCATTTGTATATAACCTATCTTGTTTCCAGAACATAGAATTTATCAAGGCTATTTTTAAAAACGGAAATTGTGTTGAATGGCTGATACCACAACCTGCCTATGTGGTCTACTTGGCCTTTGTTGCATTATTTCAGTGGGGGAGGGAGTGTGTATGGTTTTTTTTAAATATCTTGGCTTCAACCTGATAGCAGTAGCTAATGGTTCAGTTATGAAAGCAAAAGGGGAGAAAGCAGTCAAATCTGCCTTGTGTGTGTGTGTGTGTGTGTGTGTGTTTTAATTCAATGACATCTGTCAATTTAAAGCTTATTTCTGATGTAGCTGTTGGATTGTTATATATCATTTCAATCCATTTTTTGGAATGATGCCCAGAATCTTAAGCAAATTGGGCCACTCTACCTGGTTCAGCACTATGGCAACTGTGACTTAGAAGTAATTGATAAAATACAGTCCAGACCATGGTAATTACTTTCCTTCTTCATCCATCCCCCCTACTAATTATTTGTTGATGGAAACATTGGATTTGATAGAGCCAGGGGAAGCTCTACAGGTTACATAGGAAACTGCCTTATATAACTCAGACCATCGATATAATGTCTACAGCAAGTGTGGGGCACCTCTTTCAGCCAAAGGGCCAAATTCACTTTCGGAGAAGTTCTTGGATGTATATTCCAGTGGTGGGTGCGACATACAGAATATTTTAGTTTAAAGCTCTTATTGCCAGTAACTGAGGTGTGGATGATGTGCAAGTCATGGACCATATATACTTCCCAAAGCTCTGGTTTGCCTCAGTGCCTTTTAAAAAATTTAAAATATTGAAGGGGGTCACAGAAATGGTCAGAAGTGTCCCCAACCACCACTACCCCAATATTTGCACCAGTACCATTGGGTGATGTATAAATTATATTATAAATAAGTAAAGTTGTAGTGGCATGGTGTTCTGAATGCCTTAACCTTACACGATAAGTAAAGATAAACAAGTAAGTAAAGATAAACAAGTGTAATTGTAAGTTCTCTTGCTTTTCTTTCCTGGCATTGGATCTTCTCAGAGCTGTCTAGCAGAATGATTTCAAAAGTTTAAGAGCTTATCATATTCTGATCCCTGAAAGAAAAATATACTACAGTTGTTAGATAAAATTACTGTCAGTAATACCATTCAAAAATAAATACATTTCAATTTGTACAATCCAGGCATGTGAACAGAATTCTTGACGAAGTACAGTCTACCACATGTGTGCTAGATCCTTGCCTTCCTGACTTGCAAATGTGGCCATGGAAGAAAGGCCAGTTGGGTAAAGGGAGTAGTAAACACTTTGCAACAAGGGAAGGTTCCATTATGCCTGAAACAGGCAGTTTTAACACCATAGTTTTTTTAAAAAAAACAATAACAAGTTCTCAAAGTCTTCAATACTGGATAATTATTTGCAAATCTTCAATGTTCCATATTTAAGGAAATGTGTGGTACTTTCTGTGGAATCCAGGGGATGGGTTATCCAGGTCCATTTCAGTCTGACTTCCAATGTAGTTACAGGACAGAGGTAGCTTTGGTCACTTAAGTGAACAAACTGTCCCAGGAAGTAGATGGAGAAATGTGTCCCTGTTGGTTCTAACGGACCAGTCAGTGGTTTTCAATACTACCAGCCACAGTATTCTTCTGAGCCACTTCTCTTGGATGATACTCGGAGGCACTGTTTCATGTGGCTTTGGTCCTTCCAGGGAGGGTTCAGAAAAAAAAAATACTTGTATCTCTTTTTTTCTGTAAACAGCCTTGATTCCCACTTTTGGAGAAAGGTGGGATATAAGTTGGTTGATTAGTTGTTTAAAGCCCTGAAGACTGGCTGGCCTCTGGGATCTCTCATCTTTGCCACTCTTGTTACCCTGATTTCTGGGGTCCCTTAGGGGACGCCTTAATGTGCTCCATGTGATAGGGAATGGGAACTCAACAGAGCACAAGCAATAGCAATGCGAGGGGCAGGTAACCTAGCGGGGGTCTTTTTACCCAATTTTTACGGGGTCAGGCCAAGCCAAAAACCAGACAAAGGGGTCAAATAAATGATTTTATTGAAGGGAATATCACGCATCAACGCACTCACTCACTCACTCAAGACCTATTAAGAAGCAAAAGAGAGGAAACTAGATAGGGGAAATATTGAAGGGATTGTAGCTGGGGTAATACTGCACCTTTTCCTGAAGTCCTTGGTCTGGGAAAACAGCGAAGTAGAGCTCGGCAAAGAGAAGGCTGAGGGGATTACTCAACTTACAAAGAAACGGTCTGGTGGTATGACTGGGAGTTATCCAAAGAAACGCTCAAAAACTGGGACTATTTGTAAGGGAAAAAGTACCTTGAGAGCAAATCCTCTCCCGGGGAGAACAAAGGGTGTTGTGACAGAAAAGAAGCTCCACAATGGCAACTCCTTTTGCGTGGTGAGATTACAAGGTGTTGCCAAAGTTTCAGGATCTTCATTTATATTGGGTTGTGGTGTGAATTTATGTAGATGGTCCTTGCCTGATAGGATTTTATTGCTACCAGTGCGCAACTTGGGGGAAAACACATTAATCCCCTCAAGTTGGCTCCTCAGTGGCTGAGGACTCTTTGTCTACTGTGGGCTTGCACAGCGTGAGATCTTCTGGGGCTATGTGATGGGGGATTGTACTGGCCTGACCTGGTTTTCGATCATTCGACCGTTGCTGCCTATGTGCTCATCCAGGTGACCTCTCTGGCATGTTGAATCACATTTAATATTAAAAATTGTAGACCCCGGGATAGGGTATACCAGTGAGATAACACTCTCACTCTGCTATTTAATATTTGCTTGAAACAACTGGGAGACATAGATGACATCCAATTCTTTTTTTTCCATTCCATCTAAATCTAAGGGAGTTGTTTAGTTCTAGTCTTATGCCAGGCACAGACTGAAGAGCATAAACAAGCTGTTAATCCAGATGAGAGATAAGTATTCCTGGCCAGTGAAAAGGCAGATCGAAGAATGGGATTCAACCTGCTCTGGATGTGATTACACTCCCAGTAAAGATACTATACCTGTATGCAGTTTGGCTGTATTGATGGATTCAGCTTTGAGCTTGTATTAGGGTTGCCTAGTGAAACAGGGCTCCTGTAATCTTAATAGTTGTTACCAGAGGGAATTTCAGTAGGTGTCGCTTGTCATGCAAGCAACTTCTGCTGAAATTCCCTCTAATGATACTTATTTACACTTTCAGGATCTTACGAGAACTCGTATCTAGTTCTTTCATAGCTGTCCTTCCAAGTCCTAGTCTTTGATTTCTTCACTGCACACTCCATTATGAGTAATGATTGAGCCAGGGTATGGAAAATCTTGAACTATTTCAATGTCTTCATTGTCTGCTTTAAAATTATGTAAATCATCCATGGTTATTATTTTTGTTTCCATAATGTTCTGCTGCAAACTTGCCTTTGCAGAATCTCCCTTTATTTTCTTCAATAGTTGTTGCAAGTCTAATTGTTAATGTTCCTTCCTCCAGTTTTCACACCTCCTTCCTCTAAGTCTAATCCAGCTTTACGTATGATATGTTCAGTGTACAAATTAAGCAGGGTGGTAAAATACATCCTTGCCCAACCCTCTTTCTAACTGGGAACTGTTTTGCTTCTCCATATTCTATCCTGGCAGTATCTTCTTGGCCTGAGTACAGTTTATGCATCAGGAAAATCAAATTTTATGGCATACTTTTTTCTGTAATGGCTGTCCATAGTTTTCCATGATTTACACAGTCAAAAGCTTTACTGTCTAATATATAAAAGTCAAAGTTTGTTTGTCTGTGTCAGGCAAAGACCTCATATGATTGGCTACCTAAGAAGATTATATGGAATCCTGGGGTTTGCGGCTTGGGGAGGGGCCTTTAGAATTCTCAGCCAGAGAGGTCTTGGGCCTCAGTCAACTGAGGCTGTCTTGAATAGGCTGATTGCTATGGAGATGAGGCCTAGCAGCAAGGAGAAGGGTATTCCCTCAGGAACCCAACCTGTGTATGTTAATAATTCTGAATACAGATTGGATTGGGGAATATGAGGGAAAGTTACAAGTACTGGACAAGACAGTTTGGGGAATTAGAGACACAGGATCTCAAATCTTTCTAACAAGTATTACCTATGAAAAAATAAAATCCTGGGCAATACGAGATATATACTAGTAATCTATAGAGCACAACCTAATTTTCTTCTGATATTCTTCCACATACTCCATTATCCGACATAGGTTTGCAATATGATCCCTAGTGCTTTTTCTTCTGTATTTCTCACTCTCTATATAGTAAAAGTCTTTGCATAAAATTTTGAACATCACTTCATTTGCATGGGAGATTAATGTAATCATCTAGTGATTACTGCAATACTTTGTGTCCCATTTCTTAGAGACTGGAATGTATATTGAGTGTTTCTGGTCTGTGGACTATTGTTTTGTTTTTCCATTCTTCAGGTTGCATTTTGGCACAATGATCAAATAAATGTTCTTTAGTTTTAGTCTAATTTTTGATATTAGCAGTTCATGGTATGTACCACAATCTGCTCCTTGTCTTGTTTTTGCAGAGAGAATGGAGCTTCTCCATATTCTGCTTCTTATTAGTCTAGTCTGACTTCTATATTGATCATCAGGTGATTTCCATGTATATAATCATCTCTTTGTTTGTCTGAAGAACATGTTTACAATGAACCAACTGTTAGCTTCATAAAATTCAGTCAGTCATCCTCTCACCTCATTTCTTGATCCTAAAATAAATTCTTCAACAATCTTTGGTTCTGCTCTGTTTCCTTCTTTTGCGTTTTAATTGCCTATGATTGTCAACATGTCTTGTTTTGGTGTGTGATCAATTTCCTCCTAGATTCCAGCATAGAATCTTTTGATTTCTTCTGACTCTGTAGTTGGCACATAAACTTGGATCATGGTTATATTGATGGGCTTTCCCTGAAGTCTTATTCAGTCAGACTTTGCATAATACCCCCTGACTGCTTTTGCTACATCTCTCCTCATTATTGATGCATATTAGTCCACTTTTTCCTGGGTTTTCATTTCCTGCATAAAATACTGCATAATTATCTGACTGAAAACATCCCACTTCTGACCACTTTAGCTCACTCACCCCAAGTACTGCAACATCTATATGTTCCATTTCTTGTTTTACTATTCTAACTTCCCATGTTTCATGTTTCTCACATTTCGTGTTGCTATTATATGTATTGTGCAGCTTCAGATTTTCTTTTCATCCCTGAGCATGTTGAACACCCTTTCAGCTTGAGTCCAGCTGCATAGCCTCTTGCCTTACAGGAGCATGCAATCCCACCACCATGGAAAGTAGTGCCATGGTAAGAATTCCCTCTAACACACAATCTCTGGTACAAATTCCTTCTCATACAGAACTGTCAAAGATATAGAAGCCCTGTCCTGTATTTCACTTGGCAATCCCAGTCTGAATACCTAGCTTTTGCTGATGGCCAGAAGAAGTACATTTGCAAAATTAAAGCTAGCGTACCAGTTGCACACTATTCTGAAGGTGTTTGATCTGGCCACAGTGGCACATGACTTAGTTATATCTCATTTAGATTATTCTAACACTTCCCATGTGAGGCTGCCTTTGTAGAAAGTTTAGATACTGTCTCTGTTTCAAAATGCTACAGCCAGACTGTTAACCAAGGCTGGATAAAGTGAACATGTAACTGTTGTTACAACAGCTCCACTGGCTACCACTCCATATCCAAATACAATTAGAAGTGCTGGTTATAACTTATAAATCCCTACACAGTTTGAGTCCAGGCTATCTGAAAACCCCTATGTTCCCATACAGGTCAGTTAGTACTTTTGAGTCTAGGAGGAGAGGGACATTTGGTGAAGAAATAGAAGACAGTCTTCTTGGTGGGCACTCCCAAATTATGAAACTCCCTTCCAAGGGAAATTAGGCTGGTTCCCTGCTGTGTTCTTCCATCACCAGTTAAAGACCCTTCTTACAGGGAAGACTTCAGTTGTCTGTCTCTTATGTTCAAAGGTTTCATTTGGATGACCTAGATTTTTAGCATCTTAACTGTTATTTATTATTACTGTGGAGTCTTGATCTGCTTTAATCTAATTTGTGCTTTCATAATAGAATTAATTTAATTTGTATTTTAATGTATAACGTGTAGCTGTTTTATCAGAACTTTATTTTAATTATATTGAAAGCTTCTTTACATTCCAGCCTTGTGAGAAAAATGTGTTGTAAATCAAATAAATTCCATTGTGATTATCTGTTTTCTGTTTTTTTAGCGGATAGTGAAGTATGGTGTAAGCTGCAAATACTGCAACCCTGGAATTTAGAGGCATTCAATAGTAAATCCTTAATAATTTGTTACAATAAATATGCAACAGGAAAAGAATAAGTACTCAAATTCAGTACAATATGTACAAAATATTTTATTACCATTGTGTTCTGATCTCATTAAAAGCTTTCACATGCTGCTGCAGTTAAAAGAGAGAGAGAGAAAGAGAGAGAAGAAAAGATTCTGTTTCACTGACAAAGAGTTATGAGAGAAGAGAGGAAGGAAGAAAATTGTCTAATTATTGTTTCTAATTATCTTGAGTCATTTACCCTCTAGATTGCTGCACAAAGTGGATGGACCTTAATTTCCCTTAATTTCACCTAAGTAGAATTCGGTGGGAGTCCTCTTTATGCCCCCTAAACATGTCCAGTGTTCTTGCCAGCTAAATCTTTCAGTTCCTGACAATTAAACCTTGATTTCACTAGGGAGGGGGGTAGAATTGCTGTTTTATGACTTTTAAGATAGTGATTATACTTCTCTTCATGCATAACCAGCTCCTGGCAAATCACAGCACTGCTGTGAGAAAGCAGGAGATATAAAATGACAGTTAAAACAGATACTGAACAGTCAAGACTGTTCTGCTCAGTTGTTACTACTATCTTGATTGTTCCGTGCCTTTTTACATTGTTAGCTTTTTCTTTTGTTTTGCTTTTTTGCCATGCTGTTTTTTTTTCCCAACATAAATGCAGTCATGAATCAAATAAATGAATAAAACAAGACTTATATTTTGGATTGCCAATGCACTTTTGCAGTTAGAATGTTGGATCCTGACTTGGGAAATCCAAATTCAAGTCATAAAACTCACTGAAAGACCTTGGTCCAGTCATCCTCTGTCATTGCAACTTACTTCTCAAGGTTGATATGACGATAACATGGGATGGGGGAGGAAAGCAATGTATATTTCCGAGACCTCAATGGAGAAATGGCAGGAAATAAGTGTTACTACTAATAAGTGGGAGCTCATTTTTCATATCTGGGACTGTAGCATGCCTTTTATAAACCAAGCCCCACATTTCTGTGGGATTTGGTCCCATTTCATAATGCAGAGAGGAAACTCTTGAGTCTGATTTTCTTGACTTTGGTTTTCAGATCTTGGTGTTACAGTTGGTGCTATCATTGGCTAGCCTTTCATTGGATGCCAGTTCACTATCCCTCAATGTAACTTTACCTCACAGACTACTTCTGAGACTAAAAATGTCTCTTAATTCAGTGGTGCTTAGGAAAGGAATGTTATTAATAAGCCCAGTGCATTGAAATTAAAGATGCTTCCTGCATCTTTCTGACGTGCTTTCTGGCATGGCCCGTACTCCATTTTTCTTCTGTCAATGGAAACATAAGCCTCAGAAATACATTAGAAGTTTTTGTGGTTATTTCCCTCCAAATATGTATAAAGATGATACTGTATGCCAGAGAGAAAGAATGTGTGTGTGAGAGAGGGAGAGGGGGTCTGAATGTGCCAGGCTCTGGCCACAAGCTGTCTCTGTAGCAGAGTTTTTTCTCTTCCCAACTTGGGCTCTTTTACAATAGTAGCAGTCACTAGTTGTTCTGGGAAGGAGTTACATCATTAGCAAGTGTGTTATTGATGCTGTGGGGTTTCTAGCACGTTACATGCTGGCTGCATAACCAAGTAAACTTCCTCTGAGGTTAATTATGAGCAGAATCCTGGCTTAAGGTTTGCACATCAGCTTAGAAACACGGCTCTGAAGTAAGGAAGAACAAGATTCATGCAGCTCGCCTACCTGGAGCAGAGCCAGTCTTCATTCCCAAGTGCAACACCCTGCCCACTTTGCAGATGCAAAGGCCTCTCCTAACCATTCTATAAGCAGAGATGTAATCCTACATTCACTGCTTGAGACAAAGACTCTGTTCATCCATGGACATCACACAAAATACCCATTTTCCTTGTTACTAGGTGCTAAGCCATCTTGAGAGGCTATTGCTGCCACCTCTACCAAACTGAAATGGGACTCTTATTGCTCAGAGCAAGACAGAGAGAAAAGAGTGATGCCCTAAGAATAAGGAGGCATGTCTTTTCTAGGGTCTGAGCCAAGATGGTAAGCTGGTGGATCTGAAAAATTCTATCTGGTGCCTGTACTCCTGCTAAGTATTCAGCTATGTCCAAGTATTATGCAGTAGATGGATGCAGGGAGCACATCCTGAGGTAGGTTGAGGAGGTAAGGGCAAGGGCCAGGCGTTACCACATGGCCATATGTGCAATATTCCAATGGGAGGTGGGCACCAGTAAGCTAGAAAGCAGAGGAGCACTTACACAACCTGCCTTACCACAGTGCACAATTTGCCCTTCCAACCTGCACTGGCTTTGGGGGAAGATTCTCCCCCCGCCTACCCCATCGCACCCACTTTGTACAGACCAGCCAGGGAGTGTGGTAGCTATAAATAGATAACTTTTTTTTCAAATCAATCAGGGACAGTGTGGATAAAGAAAGTACGAAATGCTACTGTGTACACTGTACCTTGAGGCATGAGATTTAGAATGAAAGGTGGTTCTTTCACCCATCTTGTAATGCAGGGATGACAAATCCACTCTTGGTTTTACTTCTGTTCCCCCCACTAACACTCTGAATTAAGAGGAAGCTCACCCAGTGCCGGACCATATCTCTTGAGAGGTTCAGCTAGTAGAGCTCTGGTTCAGTTTGGATGTGCTGCCCCTACAGTGGCAAATCTTCCAGCCACTCAGATCTCATAGGAATTAGGTCCAGAAAGAGGAGACAGGAACAGCATCAGAGACATGCCAGAGTTAGCTTGCTTGGGGGCTGCTATCATTTAAGCATGGCCTCCCTCACCACATCATGAAAGGTAAAGTAGGAGGAGGAGAGAACAGTGCCTTGACTGTGTCTGATTCTGAGACAGGTTATCACTTTAATGAGAACAACTACCGTGTGAGATTAGCACGCAGAACTGTTGCTTGCTGCAAAATCTATTGCTTGACTGGTAAAGCTGCATCTCATATCTCAAGAGCTTCTGTATCATCTCACCCACAGTTGAACCACTGCCTTCAGTTTGCCATCTGGTCTCTTTATCTCAGCAAGCCATGATGTCTTGAGGCATGGTGCCAGGTTCTGGCCAGTCCAAGTAGCCCTAATAACCAGGTAATTGGCCCTTGCTTGAGTGGCTTTTAGCATTTCTCTTGTATGATTCCCTGAGCTAAACTGTCATCTCTAAGCAAAGCTTTCCTTTTAAGGCATGTAAGGAGGAAACACCTCTCAACTCCCTCACTGAACACATTATCTTGTGGAAGAGTGAGTGTTATGTACTCTGTGGAGGGTGAAAACTCCTTTCTCACATTCCTGTTTAAGAGGATTGGACCCTGCCTTGCAAAGATCTAGCAGAGCCTGGTACAACATTCCCCCTCCCCTTGGTGCTGACTTCAGCTGGAAAATATGAATGAGATAGATTTAAAAGCATTCATTGACACACTTATCCACCCAACATTACTCAAACAAGATAAGGTCATTTTGGTTCAGAAGTGTTTTTATAACTCCTGTGTGTTTAAACCAGAGATGATCAAACCTTCAGTTCTCGGAGACCATGTCATTCTTCAAACAGCAAGCTGAGCAGAAGGCTAGTTAAAATGACCCTCTCTCCCAATAGAGTGGACTCAATGGGCGAAGGCATATAATGGAGACTTATGGATAGGCGTGGTAGACAACCGAAAGACAAAACATGGATTAGGAATATTCAGAGTGTATTCTTCGCCAGGATAAAAGACCATTTCTTTAGGAAACTGGGTCAAGTTTTCAGCACGAGGACATAGAATGTAGCTCTTGTGACTGGCTTATAGGATACCAGTTCCCAACAATCACTCCAAAATCACAGTCCAGACAAACCAGTGTTCTGAGACTGTTGCTGCCATTTCCCTCCATTGAAGAAATATCTAGACCAAGTTATTTTATTCATCTTGCTTGCAACCTCATTTTCTTTTAGAAATTTCAGAACAGGTCATCTAGGACTTGCAAAGGGTTTTATTCAAACACTAATCACATCAGATCCATAACTACTTACTTACTGGAGTGCTACAGCATTAGGTAGACCCAGAGCATCCTAGATTAGTGCTATTCAAAGTGGTGATCCATGGAGAAGTGCTAGTCAAGGCATCAGCTCCCAGTCCCTGAAGAACTCAGGAAAGAAAGAAAAAACAGCTGTATCCATTGGACACAAATGTGGCACTGGTCTTTAGCACATGGGTTGGGAGGATTCATGGTCCCCCACATCAGTGGCTTTAGAAGCACTGTCCTAGACCATTCTAGGCAGTTAAAGACCTGATTAACAAAATGTGCGGCTTTTCATACAGGCAATTCTGAGCACATCCATCAACCATTTTCCATTTATTGTGTCCACAGGAATTGTTGATACTTGTGTCCATAATTTGAACTTCACACACTTACACATATAGCACTAAGCCAAAAATCCTGGCTTAATAAACCAGGATATGCAAAGGAGCATACAACCATGTCCATGCCTTCCTTCATGGGAGTAATCAAGTACGTCAGGATTTATAGGGATGAGGAACATGTAATTCTGTGTATATTGCTGGGCTGCAACTCTGATTATCTTCAGTTAGTGTGACTAGTTTTCAAGGATTACAGATATTATACTCCAACATCTAGAGGACTATACATTTTCCATCCCTGACTGAAACTCAGGCCCTTTTCGCAAGGCATTTTCCATGCAAAAGAGGGCCTGGAGCGTCACGCGAGCATGACGCACTAACAATCACATGATCTCCAGGGGCCGGCAGTCGCCAATCACGCACCTTTTCATTTTCAGCTAGAAGCTGAAAATGGTGCACAATCACACAGTGTTCTCAGGCCCCACGCGCACTTACCTGGCGTGCAGAGCCCCCGGAGCCACACCGGTCATGCTTCCTGCCCCAGCACAGCCTGGGAAACTCCCAGGCTGCGCTGTGGAAGGAAGAGGCGGGGCTCTCGCATGAGCAGGCAGCTCGTGCGGAGCCGAAGGACCCCGGACGCGAGAGCCTCTCGCCAGAGGCTGCTTGCGCAATCCCCACACTCCAGTGCTGGAAGACGGTAAGACGCGGAAAGGGCCATAGTTATCCATGAAATATGAACCAGAAACTATGGTTAAGTGTTTGCAAATAAGACAGGATGTATAAACTGTGGTCTAAAGCTGTGAACCTGTCTTGCTTGCAAACACTAAGCCATGGTTCTCGGTTTCTACATTTAAAATAGACAGACAGACAGACAGACATTTGATGTCCTGCCCCTCTCTCAACATGGAATCCAAGGAAGCATACAGCCTCTTAAAAGCACAAAACAAACAAATCCCCCAGCACAACAAGGTATGTAGACTCCAACATCACCACTGAGGCCAACTCAGCCAGCTTAGGAGGGGAGAGTATTGAGCTGCAGGTGGGCTGTACACTAACAGAATCCCTATTCTGTCCCAGCCACCCACCATCAAATAAACACACATAGACCCAGCAGACAGTGGGTTCGGGCAACTGGTGAGGTCCTGCCTTTGTGAGAATGTCTTTGTGAGAGTGTCAGAATCCCAGGAGACCACTGCAAGTCCACCTCCCCACTCACCAGCTCCCACTAGCTGCTATACAGAGAACCCAAGTGAAAAAAGCTAGGAGAGGTTAACCCCACCAGCTTTATCCAGCTAGGTCTCTATAATGCGAGCTAGGTCAGCATGCTCATCCCTGATCGAGTCCTGGATCAAAGGTCATTTGATGTCAACCTGAGTATGAGTTATGAGTAACTCTTCACTCCTGTCTTATTTTGCCACTCTCACAAAGGCAGGACATAACACTTAATTTTCTCCCTGCTTCATTTAGAAGCAGATTATCCTGTGAAGGCTTCATCCTCCAGTAGTTCTCCCAGGGCTACTGGTGTTCTGAATTACTCATCTGTATGATATCCAAAACATCAAAATATAGGTGTAGATTATGTGCCTGGAATGAATATAGAAATCAAGAAAATTACAAGTTTGATGTCATTTTCTTCTAACTTTTGATCATGTATCCATTTGAATACTTAAAGATTTGGGCAATGAATAACCTAGCTTAATGGTTCCAATGAAGAATATTACAGTTCAGCATGACTGCATATTCAGTTGAATATTCTTTAACATAATAGTTTTTACAAGCAAAACTATGGCAAACATAGTCTTTGTTTGTTTGTTTGTTTTCCTCTTCTCCCACCCTTCTTTTACTCTAAGGTGGGAAGAAAGAATCCATTTCTGAATCTATTTTCTGGAGCCTTCTGAAATATTCAAGTCAATAAAGTTCAGACATGGGACAGTAGGAGCTGGTAGTTCCTGTTTCTATGGGAGCAAGGAATCCCTTCTGGGTTTTAGTCCAAACTGTAAAGGAGATACCTCTTCCCAAAAATATAAGTTTAACACCTTAATATCTCCTTTACAGTTTAGAATAAAACTCAGAGTGGATTCACCATCCCAGTGACATGGAAGCCACAAACTGCATTGCTAGTAAATCAGGTGGATGAAGAGTAATGCTGAAGCCACAGTTTAAATGCCAAACAAATGAAGGGCGGGGAGGTAGGCCAGTGCAGTAGAAGGACATTTTGTAATGTAGGACCTCACCATGACAGTCTCAGTAGTAACAACAGCCCTCAAAGAGAATCCATATTCGAAGACACAAGGATGTATATATTATTATATTATCCTTTTTATTTATTTGTTTATGCATTCAAAGGAATTAACAGTCACTTTAAAACTCCATCATAAAACACAGACATCCAAAACAAATACACCACACATTAAACCTCATCATTAACTTTAGAGGGTATGATAGCAATTCTGTGCATAATTAACCGTCATTGGGCTGAGCAGTGTTTACTTCTGACAGCAGAGATCTGACTTGTAAAACACACTAAACTTTCACAAACAATCTGAAGTCAGCTGGTAAACCACCTTCAGCTTTTAATTTAAAACGCAAACAAGTGTTGCATAAACATGCTACCATTTAGACTGCAATGGGAAAACCTATAGCTGTCAAGATGTTTTGGAGTGCAGTTCCCAGGAGTCTTAGCAATCATAGCCAATGGTGAAGAATGCTGGAAGCTGCAGTCCAGCAACATTTGGAGCACATCACAATCCCCACCCCACTAGGGTGATGCAAGAACTCTGGACATTTCCACACTACACTGTTACAGTGCTATTATTCCACTTTCAACTTCCTAAAGAATCCTGAGGTTTGCAATTTAGGGAAGGGCATTTGGAATTCTCAGGCAGAGAGCTCTTTGGCTGTGCAAACCCCAGAATTCCACAGGATGTTGAAACTGGAATAATAGCACTGTTATAGTGTACAATGTAGGGCAGAAATGCACTCGGACTAAGAGAACAAACGAAATAACTGCTTTCTATTTGTTAATCTTCTCAGTGTCTTAACTTCCTTTGTGTTCATCTGCCAAGCAGCAGTAACCTTTGGAAGCCTTGTTATCTCTTCCTTAATTTGCTGAAACAAACATCCATCCATTCCCCTGGTGCTCTGAGAGATGACATCATTGCTATTGTTCTGGGAAAATTTCCAAAGCTGCAGCCCCTCCCTCTGGTACACTAATGACATCCACCACAATTAAGATTCTGAAATAGGAAAGGGGAATAGTTGAAAGAGTGTAAGGTTCTTTTTCTGCATCAACACATTCTGTAGGATAAATACCAGGTCATAGCATTTTTCAGATAACATCAATCTGATTAATTTTTTTTACCGAAAACAGTTCTACACACTCCATTCTGTCCTTGTCTAACTTCCAAGCCTTGTCTTCAGCAAACCATAGTTTGCCCAGTTTTCCATAAAGGCAAACTAAGTTATTTGCTTGCTGCAAATTTCCTTATTTCTGCAAATCTCTGCCAATAAATCAGGATCACAAAAATAAGAGTTTATCCTCCTTTGTGATTCTGGTTTGTCAGCAAGTACAGGCCATAGCTGGCCTGTTTGCATTAAAGACAAAATTGTGAATTTGAATTTATACAAGTAAAGGTCAGGCATTATTAACAATTGCAGGAGAGGGAAAGGTTCATGTGGCTATGAAATTTGTGTCTCATAATCACTGAATGTAGGCATATCTTTGGAGATGGTCAGCAGGAAGGGAGGCCCCTCCCTAAACTGCAAACCCCAGGATTCCATACGATGTTGAAAGTGGAATAATAGCGCTATAACAGTTTAGTGCAGAAATGGCCCTATTCTACAGCACTTGGTATTCATTAATGGTTTCCCATCCAGACACTAACCAGAGTTGGGCCTGCTTAGCTTCCAAGAGCAGACAGAATCTGGTGCCTTTTAGGGTATTTAGGGACTGTGAGAGAAATGTGCATTTAAAGTCTGGCTCCTTCCTCCTAGCATTTGAGAACTAGGAAAAGGAAATGAATGGTTAGCCAGATATATGTACAAGCAGCAGTGTGAAAGGTTTGGAAGTGCAAAGTTTATATTTTAAGAAATTTCTAGCTCAGTAGTAAAGCATAACCTTTGAAAATTTGAATCCGAAGGCGAGGTAGGAGGAGGAGTATGGCTGGTGAAGATCTTATCGCTGCCTGAAAATTTAAAAAGCAGCTATCATTTAGGGTAGATGGACTAACGATGCAGATTCTGTATAACACAGATACATCTATACCAGCGTTTTCCTGTCTAGACTTTGAAAGAGCAGAAACTATGGCAATTGCTTTATTTCTTTTAAATGTTTTTTTTCCTTTTCGTTTCCTCTTTTCTTTCCTTTCTTCCTTCCTTTCTTTCTTTTTTTCTGGTAGTGTTTTATCACCAAAGAAATGAATAAACAGTTATACATAAAAAGGGTTGAAAGGAATCTCTTCCTGGGGCCTTCACGCAGTGGAGTCCGATGGGCCTGCTCTGCCCTCTTGTGGAGCAGCCTTGGCTTTGCATCTTCGCACTCCAAAGGTCATGTTCGGACAGCTGTGAACTTTTTTACTGGTGGGATCCACCTTGCTGCCATGTGTCGTCATATTTCCATTCAGCAAGATTAGCAGCAAGGTAATAGGGACTTCTTTTTTTAAAAATGTCTTGAGTTTGCTTTTAGACGCTAGAACTGAGCCCTTAAGCAGATTTTTAGGCACACGTTATTCCTTGGCTCAGGTCTGTGACTCCGGAAAGCAGCAGGATAGGCACTGTTCTTGTTGAAGAGCCCTTAATAGGATCTGAAGTGTCACCATGTCGATTGCTAATGCTCTTCATGATGGCAGTCTGTTCCAATGAGTTATAATAGCCAGCTGTTTATCAGCTCACTATATTTCCCAAACTCTTTGGGGCTCTGATGCTTTCTTTCAATTCTTTGATCTTCCAGCAGATCTTCCAAACTTGAGCCCTTCTGTGAGTGTGAGTTCTTGAAATAATTAGCATGATTCTGTCAAAACAGATATTTTAATTCTTTTTCTTCGATTGAGCCCTGAGCTATCTGTTTTCTGCCCTCTTTTGGGAGGTTTTGCCAACATTTGTCTTCCTTTGAATACATTCTGGCAAATGTGACACAACATACCTCCCAACATGTTACAGATGAAAACTGGGACGCATGTGGCCAAACAACATTAGTTAAATAGTAAATAGTGACAAGGCTAAGTTAGGACAAATCAGTCACATTCAGAAATAGTTGTAATAAAGTGGTTCTGTGCATAGAAGAACTTAGATATCAAGATGGTCATATTTAATACTATATATCCAGCAGGGAAAGAAAGGAAGTTTAATTTCATAACCACAATTTATACACCGAGAACTACATTCTGTAGATCTTAAATTCAAGATACATTTTCTATTTTAGTTTTTGAATGAATTTCTGTGTTAAACATTCACTTACCTATTGACAAAGAAACGGCTATTGTGTTATTTTGTTTTGCTGCAACAAGCATAATGTTTCTTTTCTTATGTTTCTTTCTTGTTTTTCTTTTCTGTACTTAATAAAAAGATTTTTTTTAAAAGTGTGTGGTTATGATTATGAAAGTTGTTAAATGAAGAAGAACGCATAAGCTAAGAAAGGTTGTAGCATTTTGCTTTTGCCTAAGCCTACTAGGAAGGGCAAAATTCTGCCCTTCCTTTACTCTTCTCCCACTGAGTTACAAGAATGCAAGCTACTTTTTTCACTTTGAACTCAGTGTGCAACAGTTGAAATAAGCAGAAGACAAAGGGGAGAGGGAGAGGGAGAGGGAGAAGAATTAGGACATTTTAAAAGCAGTTGAAATAGTGGGATGCAGTGGTGGAGTTGGAGTGTGTGGAGGGGGACCGGAGGAAGACGGGGCTACAGCATGAGGGGCACGGCCACTGTGCGTGAGGGCGTGGCCGCGGTGCATTTGGGCATGCCTTGGACGTGTTGGGGTGTGGCTACAGGCCGGGACATCCCAGAAACATTGCCATCCAGAGCAAATTGCCCCCCCCACTCCCACGTCCCCACACAACTGGTGGGATGAGAAAGGATTAATTGGGACTGTCCCTGATAAATCGTAACAATCAGAGAGTATGAGACACATGTATATTCACTTGGGGTATATCCCTGCTTCTTTTGTATTTGAAGTGTATATTTCATATTATTATGAAAACTAATGTTGAAATTAATGGGCTGCAGGATTTTAAAAAGCCTTCTTTTCATACGTAAAGTTTTGGTGAGTTTTGTTTTGTTTCTAGTTGTAGTGTAACTAACCTTCATGCATTTTTATTTCTGATCTGCATCACAGTATTTACTAGAATATTCCAATACACTATTTCCTGGGCAGTTTTCATTACCTTAAGATTCTGTAGAGCATAAGGCAAAGTTCAAACCAGCTCAAAGTTCAAACTATGTGATTTTCCTCCTTCACTGTTCAGCCTGGCCACTATTAATTATAAAAGTAGCTTTAGAATTAGTTGCACAACAAAAGGGAGAAAATATCTCTTGTTAAAATTACTAATGTAATATAGTTTATGCTGTTCTTAGGAGTAACTATGTGCCTCCACATCTGGGACAGGAATTGCAGAGGTGGCTGCTGTGGAGTTATCAGCTTCTGCCTGGTTTGATGCAGAGAAATCCATTTTATGGCTTTGGTTTGAACAACAGGGAGCAACTTTGGAGGGTCTGGGGACCATTTTCACAGGCCATGGAACTTTTTAAAGCTGTTTGGACCCTCAAAGTGCTCAACAAGAGACTAGTCTTTAAGTGGCCAGTCATACCCACAGAGAGAGTGCAATTGAAAGTTTTACTTTTATATCAGGGCAGGGGTGCAATGAGGCCATGGTCGGCTACATGTGACCAACTGACTTATTAAGATCTATATTTTGGGGTGGGCGGGAGCTGGGGAGGAACAGTAGCCACACCTCCCAAGCTGCCTGGCTCTCTCATAGTGACATCCTGGGATTAGAGCCAACATTCTGATAATACAAGTGCCTGCTCTAAAGAGACCTTAATTTGGATCCGCGACAGGGTACAAGATCATCTTCCAAGGTTCTCCCTGTCCCATTCTTGGCACTTGGAGCTGAGGTTTCCCTCTCACAAAGCTGCAGAGTTCTTGCTGTCTAAGCCACAGAAACACAGTTTTCCTCCAAACAGAGGCATTTTCGTTGACCTATAAGGAAATCTCACTGTGCCCCAGAATTTGGCATATGCAGAGGCATTCCGTAGCTGGACTCTATAATGGAGTGGTGGGTAGCCTGCTGCCTCAAGACTACATGAAATTCTCAGCTTAATTTTGAAAACCCTTGATTTAATGCACATCTCTGGCAAGAGTGAGCTGCCCTTCCCCATAGAGAGAATAGGGAGGGCTTTGCAACAGTTTCCCACTGCTGTCATTCAGCTCCTGACATAAAAGAAGCATAGTGAAGGGAACACAGGCCTCAGCAGAATGGAGCCATCCTTGCTTTATCTGACTTTTCTTCTTGAAAGTCGGGCTGGATATTACATTCACCATACAGAAGTTTCTGTAAATGACCCACAGCAAGTGCTCCAGGCTCAGATGTGAACGTTTTTTGGGGGGTGACACCAACACCCAGATTTTTAAAAAGCCATGATGACTAGGAGATATTGAGAGTTGTAGTCCAGAAAAATGTAATATATCCAAGCTTTGCCTGGGGTACAAGTATGACATGAAGTGCCTTCACTGATACCTTGGACAATATCCTTGAACAAATATCCATAAGCAAAGCCACAAGTGCCTGGAGTAGGTATTCTGTCCAGATCCACAGAGATCTGAAAATCTGGGCCAGGATGGGAGGATAGAAGGGAGTACTGTATCCTGAAAAAAGGCATGGCTGGCTACAACACTAAATAGGATTAATCCATGCTATGAACTTTTGTTCTAAGTGCCACAAATTTCTAAATAATAGAAACCTGTTAAAAAGTCTGTCTTCTCCTTAAGTGTTGCTGCTGTGCTTAAAGTACTGTCTTTTCTTTGGATGTTTCAGAAGAGGAAGAGAGCCAAGAGTAACTCACATAAGGCCAACAACACAGAAGGGTTTTGAAATTATTTATGAAGAAGCCATCAGCAATACTACAGCAATGATCTGCTAGTTTTATTGATAACTCCCTTGAGCTGCTTGAAAGGCTGTATATTAGCCCGATGAATATTTTTTAAGACCTGCATTATATTTACAAGAGTACAGCTCCTGATACTGGCTTCCTTGCAAGAACTTGGATTTCAAATGAAATTCAGTTCTGGTCTAGCTGGTGATAAAATGGGATTATATAGACTAGTCTGATGTAGGAAAGAGTGGGAGGCAGTGGAGAAGAATCCTAGCTCAGAGACAGAAAAAGAACTGTATGAGATGCTGTGTTCTCTCTCATTTTGTGTTTTAATAGCTTGATATTTTTCTGTAGGACTCTATGTGCTGGTGGGAGCAGGTGCCCTAATGATGATAGTGGGATTTTTTGGGTGCTGTGGAGCTGCACGGGAATCTCAGTGCCTACTTGGAGCAGTGAGTAATGGACTTACATACAGCTAATAGGATATAAAGTTATTTTCAGAAATGATGTTTTCAGTTTAATAAACCATTTCTTCTCTCACATGGGAATGAAAAATTTAAACTGTTTTCTCTGTTGGGCAGGATTATTAGAGCTTTTGCAAATTTTTGGTGATTATTTTTCATTATGGACTTTTCTGTTTGTTTGTTTGTTTGTTTGTTTGCACAAAAACACAATGCAACATTATTGTTCAAAAAACCCAGTGTAGTTTGTTGAGATCAAATTATTTTGTAAAACATTTTGCAAAAACAAATTTTTACAAAAGGTAGGTGGACACAAGATTGCAAGCAATTGGAAGAACATGTCTAATAAATCTATTGAAAATTCCACTAAAAGACTTGGGATTTTGCTTTAATTGAAAATAATGTCTTAAGATTAATGAACAAAGATATGCACTAACAGACTCAGACTTTTAGAAGGTTTGGTTCCCATTTACTGAGTGCATCAATCATGACATCAATTATGTACCCTTCCCCAGGGCATGACTGAGTCTGTACAAGGATATTATTTCTGCCTAAATCCTCTTTCACTTGAGTGTTGCACACAGAGAGCATCTTCTACTGTTTCTTTTGATTGATTCTGTATTTCCATCTCATCTGGTTGTAAAATGTTTGACCAATGTTTATTCAATTCCATAAAAGAAAAAAGAAAAAAAGAAAAAATTCTCATAACAAGTCAGGGGATTTCAATATATCCTTTCTTGTTGAGCATAAAAATGACTGCAGATGTCCTTTACACCTTGAATCAAAAATGAAACACTAAATCCAGCAAGCAAAGCGGTAAGAAGAGAGTATGTGACTCAAGTGCTCACTCTTCGTGGAATAAATGATATGGCATCCAAATCTGGCTATTATATCTTGCTAAATTTTGAAGAAGAGAGACAGAGAGGTTATCATTTGAAACTTTTATATGCATTCAGTAATTTGGCAGCCCCTCTCTTTTGTGTCTCCTCATACAATCTCATACAAGATTGATGCAGTTCTGTTCATGATTCTGTACATAAAGTTTACATAAAGTGAGTCTTTCTCGTATGTGGTTAGGTATATAATACTGCAGTCCTGGGCTGCAGTCCCATACACATTTACTAGGGAGTAAGCCTTTTTGAACACTGAGGGGACTCAACTAAGGCCATTTCCGCACTAGACTGTTATAGCGTTATTATTCCACTTGCAACATCCTATGGAATCCTGGGGTTTGCAGTTTCGGGAGGGGCCTTTGAGGTGTCCTCCCTAAACTGCAAACCCCAGGATTCCATAGGATGTTGCAAGTGGAATAATAGCGCTATAACAGTCTAGTGCAGAAATGGCCTAAATATGTGTAAAAGAGTTGGGAACGTGCAGCCCTCTAGAGGTTGGGGAGATGGAACTCCCTTCAGCCCTTGCCGGAATAGTTATTCATGAGCAATTGAGGGAGCTGCAGTCCAACAGCAGCTAGAGGACCACAAGCTGCCCACACCAATATATAGGAATGTTAGAAACTGTGAAGGTCCAGATTGGAGGGTTGTCCTAGAACGGTGGTTCTTAACCTTTTCTTTACCGGGGACCCCCTGTAAATATCATTTGTGGCCACGGACCCCCAAGACTTAACTCAAGATTTGACTTTTTAAATTTAGATTTAAATAGTCACATATTTATCCAAATGTTTGTTTGTTTGTTTGTTTGTTTGTTAAAGGGTTCCGGAGTCTAGGATTCAAATCGCTGCTCAGACATTGGGTGGCCTTGACTGAGACCTTGCTGCCACAGCTGTTGGTATCCTGCAGCAGGGCTTCACAGGCCTTCGGGGTGCCTGGACCCCAGGTTAAGAACCATTGCCCTAAAAGAATCTCTCTAATAATCTTTGTGTTGCCTTTGCCTTTAAACCAGAACGTTCTTTTGCCTCCTTTACTCAGAACTGCCTAATATATTTATTACCAGATTTTGGGAGAGGGGATTAGGTATACAAAACTAAAACTTTAATTCTTTCTCCATCCCCCCCCCTTTTTTTTTGAATAGTTTTTTACATGTTTACTGGTGATCTTTGCTGCTGAAGTCACTGCGGGAGTTTTCGCTTTTCTTGGCAAGAAAACGGTGAGTGAAACATTTGTCAGACTTTCACTGAAGGTTGATTTACATGTGTGTTAAATATGAAACAGATGTGATTCTCTCTCACACACACACACACACACACACACATCTATTTACTTTCCTTGGTAAACTCACAGTGGTGCACTCGATTCTCTTTCTCCCAACTTTATCGTCACAGAATCCCAGTGAGGCAGGTGAGACTGAAAACTGTGTCTCCCAGTGCTCACCCAGTGAGATTCATGGCTAACTGGCGACCAAAACCTAGATCTCCCAAGTTCTAGCTAACTACTGTACAACTTGAATGTGTAATGATATAATAAGCCGCCTTTGGCATACAAGCCACAGTGTCTTCAGTGTTTTCTCTTTGGTTCTCTTTAGATACTATGTTATCAGGTCTACAGATAAAATGTTGTACAAGATCCTATACACTTTTAGCATGGTGGAACTGTAGAACTCCTTGCCAGAGGAAGTTACACTGGCCCCATCTCTTCTGAGCTTCTGGCAGGCAGCTAAGAGTGTGCTGTTCCACATGGCCAGTGTTCCTTGAAATTTCTTGGGCTGTTTTAACTATCTGGTTTTAAATTATTCTTAACTTGTTTTAAAAGTTTTTATCTATGTTTTAGAAGTTTTTATCACCTCGGGGACCCCGGGAGGCTGAGAGTTCATACAAAAATGCCAGAGAAAGGTGGGGGGAGGAGAGAGGGGGGAGGAGAGGGAACTAGATACCAGCATAATTACTGCTCCCACAGTTGTTCAATGGATGCTAAGATCTTGAGATCATCTTTTGCACAAAACTCCTAGCCCACCAAGTCAAAAGTGAGTGAGAGGCACTAAAGAACACACAATATCTGTGAAAGTGGAACTGTTTTTGCATTGATTTTTCTAAGTAGCATAATGCCCCAGATTCAGGATTCTAACCTGAAAGTGTGAATTCAACAATTGTCAGTCTCTGTTGTTTGGTGGCAAAATCAGATTTGCTGCCAATTGTGCCTGCTAGAGTTTTGTTTCTATTTTGTGGAGAAGGCTCAGTCATTTTAGAAGAACAAGGGTGGAAAGAAATTTCCTTTTCCTGCACAAATGCCCCCTACAACCCATAATGTGCACTCACATTAGTATCTCATCCCCCCAAGTCCAAAATTGCAGCAGTCTGCCAGATCTTGTTCACATTTCATCCATTGGCATCCCTCTGCATCAGGGTAGGGAACCTTCTTTTGTCCAAGGGCTGAATTCCAAGATGGCAAAGATCTCAGCTCTGGACAGCTCTGGGACAGCAGCCTTGTTTGTCCCTTTGCCCTTTTTTCTGCTAGTGTTCCATGTATTGTGAAGTGGTAAAGCATATCCCTCCAGTATTGTTGGACTACAGGTCAAATTGTTCCTAGCCATCATAGTCAATGATGAGGAATGCAGCGAGTTGCAATACAACAACATCTGGGGAGCTATATGATTCTTACTATTGTGATAGAGAAACCGCCATACCACTGAATGTTACAGAACTTCCACTGATTCCTGCATGCTCATATCATTATCTTATTAAGATTGTCTGTCTGGTTTTCTGAAGGCTGTCGAAGAAGTCCAGGCTATCTATGAGGAAGCTTATGAAGAATATGTCAGTGGTACAGGGAAGAACAAAACACTTATCCAGTTCCATGAAGCAGTGAGTATCTTTTTGCAAATGTGGCTCTTTGCTTAGAAACATTAGTTTTCTGACCCTTACAGTCTCCAAGCTAACACGTAGAGTCAATTTTAAATGCAGGCAATCTAAAATAGACAACAAATCCTATGATTTGATGTTGTTTAAGGCATTCCTCATATCTGTTAGTGCTTTGGCCTGATGTACCCCTTAAAGCAATCCAACTTGGTATCCTCCAGTTGTGCATGATTACAACTCCTGTCACTCTCAATGGCATGCTGACAGTGAGGGGAGTTGTAGTCCAGTACATCTGGAGGCAATCGGATTGAAAAAAGCTTGCCCAAGAATACCTGAAGTTCACAATGTCAGAGTTCAACTCCCAGCCTCTCTGCTAGCAAAGGAAGGAAGAAGATTGTACTTGCCCAAGAGGGGGAGCCAAACAATCAGTAGAAGTGCTGAGCCGAGTTGAAGTCCAGGTCAAATCCAAAAGGTCCAGAATGCTGACAGTCCATCCAAAAGGGGTCAAGAGAACCAGAACACAAAGAGCGTGTGGGCTTGTGTAGTGATTTGCTACCAGCAAACATCAAGCCACACCGACAGACTTATATGGCCGACGGAAACAGATGTTATTTGTCATTGTTCCGTTTTTTCAATCTCACCAAAATGGCTTCCCTTTGAGCTGCTCATTTTTGTCTTCTCCATGATTGGAGGCTGGGGGGCAAAGGCGAATCTTATTCCTCTAAATCATTGCTGGTCCCTTCTCCCTCTGGCACTGGTTGCAACAACTCTATCTCAGCTTGTCTGCCAGCTGATGAGGGTGTTGGCAACGTAGCTTGGTCTAACACTGGCTCTGTTTCTGGCACAATCAGTTGGTCATCGACCTCTGAGCCATCATCTATCACACACTAGAACTGAACAAGATTCCGTAGGCTTTACACTTTAACTGTTAGCTTCTGTCGATTTATTTATTTTTATTTATTTCATTTTTATGTTGCCTGTCATCCAAAGGACTTCAAGATGGCACAGAGAGCTCTTCCCCTCCCTTTTTTTTAAAAAATTAATCTTCATAAGCCTGTGTGTTAGATCAAGAGACTGACCCAAGTGATCTTCATAAGTGATCAGAGATTTGAAACTTGATCCAACAATCTAACCTATACACCAAGATGTGTGGCCTTCCAGATATGGTTGGACTACAGCTTCTGTGATCCCTCAACATTGTACATCCCTCAACATTGTACATCCTGTGATGTGGGATCATAGGAATAGCAGTTCAACTACATCTGTAGGACTTTATATTTCCCACCCAGCTCTAAGCCATGCTAGGGATGGCATGAATAGAAATCTGCTTCCATGAGAATGTTTCCTTTCATGTTTCCTTTCATACAGCAGCACCAGGTCTGATTCACTTTGCCTGTTGGCCTGCACTGGGAGGCCAGGTACCCAAAGTTGTTATCATCTTGCTGCTCTATCAGACCCTCAGTCTCTTACTGATCTTAGCTACAGAGCGATGCTGAGCCTATAATAAGTGCTCACTGTGCCTCTGCCAGTTAATCCACGCTTCTTAGTAATACTTGGTAAGCAAGTATTTACTATATGGCAATGCTGAGATCTGAATAAAAACACTGCATAGAGCAGGTGTTTTGTTTACAGTCAGACTGCAATAGTACATGAACCCTGACTTTTATCATTCCTTTGGTTTGCTTGATTGAGCCTGAGTCCATTTACTTTAATTGGCTTAGCTGAATAGTGAACTTAATGAAATGCAATCCAGAATGATTAAACAGCCAGACTCAGCATTTTTGCTGGAAGTAGTGCTGTCCACTTTTCTCTCAATACTGTATGTTTTTAAAAGAGTTTCCAGATTTGAGTTACACTTAACATCCTAATCCTAAACACATTTGCCTAGAATTATGGGGTTTTACTGTACTTGAGTTTAAATACAAGTGAAAGAACATCAGGGGTTTGTGTCTGCCTGCCTGCCTGCCTGCCTGTCCGTCCGTCCGTCCGTCCATCCGTCCGTCCGTCTTTTAAAACCTCTACATGCTCCTTCCCATCCAGATTGAGGCCAGAGCAGTGGGGAGAGGAATCTTAACCCCCTCTTCTCTCTCCCCACCCCTGGGAAAAAAATCCCTAGTGTGTCAAATAGTAAAAGCAAAAAATGGTGCCACATGTGCATCCAACTTTGTTTCAATTAAAATGGCACCACTTCAGGTAGCCTCTTAAAAATAATATGTAATCAGATTCTCTAAATCCCGTTCATTTCAGTGGAATTAAATTCCAGGTTAAGAGACCAGCTGGGATCATTGCCTTTTGTTATAATCTCTGTTAACAGCCACTAAAAATTTATGGAAGGAAACAAAATCATCTGCATTTGTGTGTGTGTGTGTACATGTGTTCAAATTGCCTATTGACTTGCAGCAACCCTATGAATTTCATACAGTTTTCTTAGGCAGGGAATACTCCGAAGTGGTTTTGCCACTTCCTGTATTTGCATTTGTAGTTTTCCTGAAATAAATGAGAATTTAGGCAGACAATTATAACCATTATGGGAAGCAATGAACCACTTCATTGAGAACTGACACCTAAGCAGAATGTAAACTCTGCTTTACAAGCTAAATGAACTAATTTGTTGTCCTATAAAATTTCTGGCTGATAACTTAGACTGGAGGAAGACCATCTTCTTAGTTTTTAAGCATGTTGACAGGGAGGATGAGGAAAGCATCATTGCTTTGATGAACTCATTCCTGGAAAACAAATTTTGGCAGCTGTGTTCACATGTCATGATAAATCAGATTGCCAGATTTAGTGGGGCAATGAAACTTTGGTCTCAACTTTAAGGGGGTTGGCCAAAGTGCTGAACCTGTTTGCAGGACAGAGTTCAACACTCCGGCAAACTCCTTTAAAATTCTGAATAGAACCTGGCATGGATTCATTATACCACTGAGATGGAAGCCACTAGCTCCCACTGTTCAGAGATGGAAGGTCCATGGTTTGTTTGGTCAGTCAGTGTGCATCTTGCATACGGCCTTATTCACGCTGTCAGAATTCTCCAGAAATCTGAATCTAAACAGTTCCTCTTTCTGACAAGATGATAGTTGTGCAAGGCAACAACTGCAGTATCCACCACCACCTAAAGTCAAGTTTGTTGTAAAAAGTTAGGCCTTTCTCATACTAGTCTCATATTTTATTAAAACAGTAACATATAGCAGCCTTAGGCTGCATTTTGTTCTGAAAGCGGGTGTAGTTCCAGACCTCTCTAAGTGTTCTTTTGGTGTTGAACATGACATACATTACTGCTGAAGCATAAGCTTTATTCATAGTAAATGATGCAGCAGGTGCTACACAGCAGAAAAGCATTCCAGTCCTTTCACTGATAGGTTCCAGCATCCCGCCACAGCCAATGGTAGAACTGGGCCCCCAAACAAATTCTACCTAGACTTATCCCTCAGCCACCAATCAAATCAAATACCTATCACTGGACATATGAGAAGCCTTTGGGCTAGGATGCAGCCTCCCTATGTGAAGCCAATGGAAAATGGATTTCTAATGGTTATATAGTACAAAAGGAAACAAAGAAAACCAGTGTGCAAGTCTCCCCCTAATAGCTATGACAACTGTACAACCAAGTTAGGAACAAGAAAAAATTTACTCTCCGAGTTAGTTCTCAGCCTTCATAGTTTTTTTTCCAGCCTCAAACTGCATAGAGAGTGCAAAGAGTATCCAGCAAGGTCTTTAATACAAGTAAAGTCTTTCATTCCACTGGACAGCTGTGTGCATCTGGCCATGATGCTAAGAAGGTCTCTAAAACCCATCTGCCTGGTGGGAGAGGCCTAGCTCACTACACGTTGTTTACAGATTGAAGCAGAAATGTAAATTCTTACTTGTCTTATTGTCGTGCGTGAGAATTCATGTAATTTTTCCCCTCTGCAAAATGGCACAATATATCGTACTCTTTTGTTTTTGGAATTTTTGCAGAAACAGGGCAGTTGCAAAAAATGGCTATAGTTATTATACTCCTTGTGTGGCCTTCTAAAAATTAGAAGCATCAGATGGATTGTTTGTGTCTTGTTCATTAATCTGGTAATCCTTTTGTTCTTGGTGGACATGTGCTCCTTCACCGTTGCCACCATTACTACTACTACTACTACTACTACTGCTTTTTGTTGTTGTTGTTTGTGCATTTTGCAAATTTTGGTGCAAATTATAGAAACTGAAACCAAGAAAGCATTGCTTGTCTTGTTCTGTTGAAGACAAGACCCCTTGCGCAAGCTGGTGATTGCTCAGCAGCCTATCTTGACATGTTGAGACATCTTTTCTTGCAAAGAATGAGAAATTTTGTAAATGTATTTCACATCCTTAGACAGAAGTTCCTCTTACTAGTGCTTGTACAGTTTGATAGTAAACCAGAGTTAAGGAGACACTCCCCTTCTACACATAAACATGAAAAAGTGGTACACAATTGTGAAGACACCCAGGATCTGCCCAGCCTGACACCTCTTTATGGCAGGAACTGAACAGCCAGAGAGATTTCTGGACAAGCCTAGGCTATGACAATCAGATCCGCTTCTATTCTCCCTTTTCCTAGAGAATGTAGCCCCTTCTCACTTTTGTCGGCTTCTCTTCCCAGATTATCTCCCTCCACTGCCTTCTCTAAATCCTCACTCTTCTCAGATATAAGGACAAGCCGTGATTTATCTCTCCAGTGACTGTGTTGCTGCTAGTAGCATGTGCAACCCAGTACAGAGCAATGACACTCTCTCGAGACTGCTGTTTATAAAAATATAAACAAATCTTTATTTAACACACTGTCAAGGTAATAAATATTTAGTAAGTAAGGATTCTTAAACCAGCACAACACTTCTCTCTCTCTAAAATCCAAACGCACCCTCTTCTCAACATCCACACTCAACTTTCTACGTCAACTCTCGACTCTGTTCTGAATCTCAACCTCCTGTTTTCAGTTAAATTTCAGTTATTCATTCCTCCCATCTAGCTCCTCCCTCTGGCTAGCCTGGGGTTCCATTTGCACCAGCCAATCAATTTGAACCCTCTGGGTTGCTAAGGTGGCTCCATTGCTAAGGCTCCCCCCCCAGGGTTCATAACAATTGCACAAGATTTTGTGTAACACTCCTGCCGCTATATGTTGTATGAACAGTTCTACTTGTGCAGACATGCCAGTGGGACTAGGAGTGATGACCACAGGGATCAGTGTGGTCACTCTGGAGCTGACAAGTGGTATCAATCACACAGTGGCTGCATTTGCACATTACAGTGAGTCATGGCTTATGTCTGCCATGCATTGATGCTGTATTCAAACTTTCCCACCAACAGCTAAATAAGCCAGAGTTTAGAAGCAACAACAAATTATGGCTTGTTAAAAAGTTGTAGTTTGGTTGAAAGAATGGGTTTGGTCATAACAACAAACCACCAATCATAATCTGGCTTATGTGTGAACCTAGCCAATGGAACTGTTTAATTTAATTTCTGTGGAGGCAGGTGTTCAATGAGAAGAAAAAGCAAAACTGGTATAAGCAGTTAATATGTAAATCATTATAGAATAAAGACTTTGGACAATATGATTCAAGCCTATATATTGCAGGCCTTTGCAAGAGTCTAGTCTAGGACAGAGTTTAATTTATTATCCTCACCATCCCAAAAGGATTCAGCCTTCAACTGTTTTAATTAATAATAATGTGCACAGCCCAACAACGTAGAGTCTATAACTCTATCTACCTATCTTGGAATACAAAAGTCAACACAAAAATCTCAGGTTATATTACTTAAGACGGACAGCAAGCAAAAACAGGAAACAACCTAAAACATCATGTGCAAATTGTGTTGTTGTTGCTGTGTGCCTTCAAGTCAACACCAACTTATAATGACCCTATCATAAGGTTTTCTTGGCAAATTTTTTTCTTGTGTTTTTATTAAAAGCAGAGTTGCTATTCTCTTCCTGTCAGACTGAGAGAGTGTGACCTGCCCAAGGTCACCCTTTACATTTCCATGTCTGAATGGGCATTTGAATCCTGGTCTCATGGAATCTTTGCCCCACACTCAGACCACTGCTCCACAACTTTTTAAACACTATGGACATTTCCGCACTACACTATTATAGTGCTATTATTCCACTTTCAACATCCTATGGAATTCTGTTTTTTGTAGTTTACTGAGACCAAAGAGCTCTCTGGCCGAGAAGTCTAAATGCCTCTCCCTAAACTGCAAACCCCAGGATTCCATAGGATTTTGAAAGTAGAATAATAGCACTATAACAGTTCCTTACTGCTTTAGAGTGAGATAAGTACACCAATATGTATGACAACACAAGGCTTAAAGATATACAAAGATATGTGAACACTTTATAGTGTTAATATCAGTGAGCGGTATGCAACACACTCAAGAGTCATAGCACATTTCATTCAGGGTCTTCTTCAAGCGCATAGCTTCCAGAATGTAATCATCATGGCTCCAGACAGCAATCTAGTTGGCTTATACAATCACACAGTCTCTTATCTTCTGTTTCCTGAAACTTGGCTGTGGTTAGTTTAAGCACATCTGGAGTCTAGGACCTCTGATCTTCCATTGTAGACAGGTTCCTTTAGCTTTGACATTTATACTTTTTACTGTTTTTTTTTTCCTTTGTTTTCCTGAGCAGTATTTTAACATGAATTTGAAAGTAGTAACTTTTAGAGGATGTTAACATTGTTTTCTCTGTCTTTGCAGCTTCAGTGTTGTGGGAAAACCAGTGAAGTTCCGGTGAAACCCACTTGTCCAAAAGATATTGAGCTGCCCAAAGTAAGTGCCTCTAAGCAGACATGTAACTCTGACACTGCAGCAGAAAATAGTCTTGGAATGGGATAAGCCATGTAAGTTAGAGAAATTGGCAGGAGTATGGTGTATGCAGCCAGATAATACGCTCTGGACAGGGGCCGCTTGGCAACAGTTTTTTCTTCTTACCACTGGTTATTTGAGATGCCATTGAAGAACTGCCAAGAGAACTGACTTTTAAACATTAGTCTTTTCTGCCAACCAGAAATGGCTGCAGTGTAGATTTGAATAATCCCTCTACAACCTACAACGAGGGATAAATGAAAGAGGGGAGCATTTGGTCTAGTTGTTTGCTTATCCTTCACATTTGCTTGCAACTTCTAAGCATGTCTGAACTATATAACACAAATTCTTTCTCCTTGCATCACTGATTAAAAAATGGGGAGGTCGTGCATTTCATATATCTGGCTTTTATTTGCATGTCACACAAATGGAAACTTTCTTCCTAGGATGAATAGCAACTTTGGAATGTTTATGAGTTTCATGAAGATTGCAGCGTAGAAGTCATGTAGTGCAGTTCTGTCCACCATTGCTATTTAGTATTTTTAAAACAATAAAATATGTCTGAACATTTTGTATGTCATGTAGTTTTGCCCAAAGTTGTTTATTTTTGTGCATTAATCTGCCTTTGTGTAGGAGTGTCTGGGCACTTATGCCAACTGTGGTCCTTTCTGCAACTCACCTTTTCACGAAGCTGGGGTGCGGGAATAGCGCGAGCAGCCTCTAGCAAGAGGCTCTCGTGTCCCGGTTCCTTCAGCTCCGCAGCTGACGCCTGCTTGCGTGAGAGCCCTACCTCTTCCTTCCGCAGTGCAGCCTCGGAGTTTCCCAGGCTGCACTGGGGCAGGAAGCACAAGCACCACAGCTCCAGAGCACCGCACACACGGCAAGTGCGCATGGGGCCCCAGAGCGATGCGCGATCGCACATCATTTTCAACTCGAAGCCAAAAATGAAAAAGTGCGTGATCGGCACCTGCCAGACCCTGGAGCATTGTGCGATTGTGAGTGCATCGTGTGGATTGCTCCTCACATTTGTGCGACACTCGAGGGGCACTTTCGCATGGCAAATGCCGTGCAAAAACGGCCTGTGATTTTTACAGCAAAAGGTGGTCCCTCCCTCCTGTCTTCACTCTGTGCTGAATGCCTTTGACTCGGCTGGTCTACATTTGTGGCCCACATCTTGTGACTGACATAGTATTAGAGGCATCTTGAGAGATAGCAAGCCTAATAGAAATCCAAGGCTTAATTCAGTAAGGACACCCAAATTTTTTTGGCACTTTCAAACTACATGTATCCTTAGTCTAATTTGATTTTAGGTGAAATTCAGTGGCATCCCATAATTCATCTCTTTGTTAGCTACGAAGTAGATTGAAGTTATGTGAATGGCATGAGTAATTTGTGATTTGCTTGCGGGAGTCCATTTTACTGCTCCTTTGCTTTACTTAAATATCTAGTGCATATCTACAACCTTATGCTGTGACACATGCACAAACTGAATTGATTAGAGGTTGTACAGTCCTTTATTTGAGTCTTTTGATTGTGTCCAATGGGTTTATAGTTGTAGTGCACTTTTCATTTAAATCAAGCGTGGGCAAAGTGTGGCCTGTAGACCACAGGCATCCTCTTAGGGCTCCCTGTTTAGGTAGCTCACATAGACCACCACTGATCAAAAGTGAGTTTGAAAAAAAAATGCCCAAATTTAAGCCTAGGAGAGGTTCTTTTCTGAAACCAGAATGTGCCTTCTATTCGCTTCTTATTGTTTTAACAGGCCTCTCCAGGACCTTAAAAGACCTTGGAGCAGGGAGCTAAAACATGACGAAAAGGCTCCCATGTCCCCTAGAGAGAATGCAGAGAAGGATTCAGCCCTCCAATATCTCCTGAGGGGCTAATGCACACCCCTAGCCATCCATAATTGCCGTCCTGGTTCTAAGCAAGTGCAAAAATCAGTATGAACACAACAGAATTAGCTGAATGATATGAGGCTGTTTGGTGCAGCAGCAGCAGCAAAGAAATCTTTATTTACAGTTTTAGTTACTGAGCAAATGATGAGAAGACCAGCACTGAAAATACATTTAAACATTTTATTGTTTTAAATCAAGAGTAGGAATCATTGACAGTGACTCCCAGCAGCTCTAGCTAATGATGAGGAACTGAGTACTTGAGTGCTTGAACTTGCTGGGTAGAGAATTGAGGCATATTTTGGTATAGAACCCATATAATTTAGATGAATAGTTCCAATGTAAAGGACTACAAGGCATTGTGTCTGTGGGGTGCACTAGGTGGGTCCCACATCTTTCAGTGGAATCCCATCTCACAGTTTTAGCATTCTCAAGGATTACATCTCGACAGTAGCAACATCAGTGGAGATAAGAATGTTTAGAGAGCCAACCCTGGTGTGTCATGGGTGAGAGCTACTGCTAGGTAGCTTTTTAAGGTATCTTCTTAAGCTTCTCAGTGACATATCCCAGGGCAGACACTGCAGAAATTCCAAACATGAACGTGATTGAACTTTTCCCATAATTGTCACAGGCTGAGGTGGTTGTGAAGACTGATGCCTAGGAGGAAAGAGTATTCAAGACTTATCATTATGTCTTTTATGTGTTTAACAGAACTGTCTGGATGAAATTGAGACTCTCATTGACTCAAAGCTTCATTTGCTTGGCATTGTTGGGATTGGAATTGCTGGAATCACAGTAAGTAGTTGTCTGATGATAATAACAGTATTGATGACAAAAGTGTGATTGTTGTTACTTTATTATTTCTCTCTATTTGCCCTTTATCAAGAAATTCCACATCTTTCCAAGGCAGTCACATGACAGGAAATTACTGAGGAACATAGAGGGTGACTGTAACTGGTATTGCTATTGCTATTGCAGCTGTCCTTGGGTTAAAACTCAGATGACTCTGTAAAACTCAATTCTGCAAAATCCTGCTAAATCTTGAAAAAGTCTTTGCAAAAAATCTCCATGTGTTCCCTGGTAAATATCTATGGGAAATCAGATCTCAACTAACACATGTTTGCAATTAAAGAAACTGATTTTTGTAATTTAGCAAAATGTTTCCAAAGATGATGAACAAGGGATATATTCATCCAGTGAGCCATGCCTGTTGTGGAAGACACCACATCCTTCTGGCTGGGAAAGTAGCCTGTGAGGCTCAGCTAACAGTTATGGAATGATGAGGAATGTATTCTTTGCAGCCTGATAGCTTCTGCAGCTGCTGAGTAAGGGTGCTACACATTTTGCAGTACAGAGTTTGAAAATGTTACATTTCTGAAAGTTATTAGCCCCTGCTGTTTTTGGGACTTTTAAGCCCAAAAAGTAACTTTGCCAAGCTGTTGAAAGGAACATTTTGGCTCATCGTTTTACTATTTTGCCCATGCTTAAGCCATCTTTCCTCCTTCATCTCAGTTTGCCTGGCCTGGCCTGGCCCTTTTTTTCTAACTTGAGTCCATTTGAGGCAAGCTAAAAAGACAGGACAGGCTTATTCTTCAGCACTCACATTTATTGACATCATCCTAGAATCTTTGACAAAGTGTGCCAAACAAATCCATTAAGAAATAAAATAAATAAATCATTTCTGACCCAGAAATTGTTTTTCCTGCTTTTGATATTGCTGATACAAGACCTTGGAGAGACTAGACATTAATGGCCAACGAACCATGCAGCCCAGGTTGTACAGTGCCTTGAACAACCTCAAAACCAGGTGCTAAATTGAACCCAAGGGATAGTTCAGTTTTTGGAGAGCCAGTGTGGTATAGTTTGAGTGTTACACTAGGACTCCAGGAAACCAGGGACTGAATCAACTACTTACCCATGGAACCCCATTGGGTGACCTTGGCAAGTCAAACTCTCTCATCCTTAGAAGAAGGCAACAGCAAACTCCTCTGAATAAACTTGCCAGGAAAATCATAGAATAGAGTCATCACAAGTCAGAGTCAGCTTGACGGTACACAACAACAACATTAGCATGCATGGGTTTTCTTATGCAAATAGTCACCATTGAGAGGGTCTGCACAGGATCAGAAACTGTGGCAGAGATTGGATAAATATATCCCTCTGTGGCATGGGAGAAATTGTTAAGATTCTCCTCCTTTTCCTGACCCATCATGGCCCCAGTCCTGCTTCCCCTTTCCAGAAGTGATTTGCATTAGAAATGCATGCACATTTATTGATTTCACACATGTAATGTCACATTTAGTTTGGACCATCCAAAGGTCAGATACTTGGACATGTGAAGATTTCCCCCCCAAATCATATTCTTTGTGTCCTGCTTCACATTATGGATTATGCAACCTCTTGATGCCTCAGGATAAAAGCTACAGGCCAGGCGTGTAACTGAGAGGAGCAGAATCCACATGGAATTTTGTGCATCAGCCAAAATAATCCAGCAGAAATCTGAACGAAGGCTCTAGCACAGGGATGAGCAAGCTCTAAGGAACTTTCAGCCCCACCATGTGAAATTGATTTGGGAGAAGAAAAACCTTTTGGTTTTGAAAAACAAACCTGCAGATTTCCTGTTGTTTTTTGCTAGCACTATAGAGGCCGTCTTAGAGGTGCAGTCCTCCGGCGGGGGGGGGGGGTGCAGAGATTGGCCCAAATAAAAATGTAGGCCTCAGGGCCCCAAAAGTGGCCTGAAGACCACAAGCATCCTGTAGCCTGCATGATTCCCACCCCTGTACTGCTTGTACTAGGAACTGCAATTTTAATTTTTATTGCACAAATGCAGTTATCAAGATGGTAGGTAAGCAGAGCATTGCACTCCATTGCAATTTCAGGGAGATCTCAGAAAGGGCAGACATACTGACAAAAAATTGCAAGCATTTTTGAACACCTGTTTTAACTTTTTGTTCTTTATCTTTTAGATCTTCGGCATGGTCTTCAGTATGGTTCTCTGCTGTGCAATCCGTAACACAAGAGACATGCTCTAGAACTGTCACTGCATAACATTTACTTTCACTCCAGGGACTGGAAGGCTTCTGGATGGAACCCTGCAAGAAGCGCTTGCTTGCTCAGCTTAACAACTGTAATCCATTTTAATTAGTGGCGTTAACTAACTGACAGAGAAAAGGGGACGTTTAGTTAGCCTGAGAATTTGCATCATTTGCATTTTAAGAAATTAAGACCAGGAAATCTGAAGTGAGCAAGTAGGACAAGCTTAACAAGGCGTTGCTGAAGGCAGTGGCAGCATCTGATACTAAAATTTATTTGAAATACGACTTTGCACATGTGTGTGAGTGAACCGTGCCTGTATTGCCACATTCAAGTGCATGTGTGTTTGTTTTGGCACACAGATGCATATGGTGCAGCTGCACAGATATCTGTATATACAGTACTCTGTATGACTGTAGGTATGTTTTGTGGGTGAACCATATTTGCGTGCATATTCCTGCAGTATATATACACTTGGGTGCAGCATACCCAAACTAAAGCCATTTCCCACCCCCTTGGCTCATAATCTATGGAGAAGCAATGCCTTTCAACTAATAAAATCTCCAATCTGGCCTCCATTCAAACTCTACAATATCCAAAGGGAACTAGATGTAATTAATTGGGTTGGAGGTAAATTGGCATGAAACTAGCCTCTAAACAACTCTCCCCCTTGGAAGATTTGGGTTATTTGCCACCTTGTATTGTCTGGAAAAAAGGGGCCCTATAGCAATCGCTGGAGGCTCCCAGGTGGACCCGCTGGCCTGCACAAAGAACTGAAGCTAGGGCTACTGAAGAGGATTTCAATTAGGTCATACTATTATCAAGTCATGCTATTACTGCCCCAGGTGTGTTGTGGGTAAAACTGTAGAAATTACACTGTATGCTTGAAATACCTCAGGAGTGAGTTTACAGTTTGCATCTGTGCTTTGTATTTTTTTTTTCTATTTATTTATACTAAAATGTTCCTTGGGGAAAACCGATAACCTGGTGGAATTAATCCAGCTGGCCAGAAGAAAGTCATTTATGGTGCAGTCCTAATACCTTACAATCAGGAGGATCTTTCCATTCATAACAATGAGAGGTACACCCTTGGAACCTTTAAAAATCTGTTCATTTTTCTGATAAGTTATCAGTTTCAGAGTGGGAACTTAGGTAACAACCTCTGTTCTGTTCTGTTCTGATCCAGTTTTTTTTTCCCAATTATGTTTTGTTTCAAGTGGGAACAGGCCATCTAAAAGACTATTTCAGCAAAAGCATACTAGTTTTTCCTAACAAATACTGTAGTCCATGTACATGTTCCATCAAAACATAAGCATATGAGACCTCAGGGAAAACCTGCTATAGCAGGGTCTTCATTTGAAGTGCGGTAGACACCCGAGTATGTTTTTGGATGTGTGTTTCAGAGACACAGAAGCTTCCAGCTGCATGCAGTCTATGCCTTCCTTCCTCCCAAACATGAAGGCACACACATCTTACCTCCCCAAGAGACTTTGGTTGCACCCCTTTCTCTGTCTCTGTAGCTTGACCTCTAGCAAATATCTGAACCCCCGATAATATATTCCGTACAATACTGGCTAGGCACAACTATATGAAAGGATGGATTTTGTACCCAATTCACTCTGCTTCCGCAAGAGAGATATTTGATGCTGGTGGATTCTCATATCCAGACCAAATTTGTGGTGTGTCCAAGATATTACTGTGAGTCTGAATGCCTAAGATATGTCTTCAGTTTATTGAAGAAGTGGACTTTTCTTCATCGCATAAATAGATCTTAGTTAAGATTTGCTGGTGAGAATGGCTCAGAAACAGCTGGACAAAATGTGTGTGTAAGAGGGTCACCATCGTTCAAAAGTAATCAGCAGTATGATTATATTTTAAAATGAATACTTTCATTTCCACTGGAATTTCTGTCAGTTTTCCACTTAAACAATACATCTTCGTGGAATTTTCATTTTGGAGACAAATTAGGGGAACAAAGGAGCACATTCTAATTAAGAATGAGATACATGTTAGGTAGTTAAATTCCAAAAGTATCTAGCTTGCTTTTCTATTCTAGCCTGTAGACTTTCCCCTAAAAGACAAAGTATCTCTTCCAGAAGTTATCAAATGAAACCAAGTTCCCTAAAAGTAAAAACAGCAAGGTGCAGAATAGATAATAGCAAAATTGGCAACCTCTGAATCCAATCTTGCTCTTGCAGTGCTCCCCAGGCCACATAGTCCAGCTTTCCAAGACGCTTTCAGTGTGTGCTGATCCTTTTCAGTGTACATAGGTGACAAGGCCCAGTATAAACAGGGTTTTTCCCAATGTTATGCTATTGGTCCAGGCCAGGAACAGAGGCAGCACGATTTTGAATAATTCTATTCCCATTTGCATCCCCTTTTCTTTTCTAGTCTGTGCTGTCCTTACCTGATTTTAGTACATGTGACAGGTGAGATGCTAAGCTAAATACAGACTGAAGGGAGAGCTCTAATCTGCTCTGTTTGGGCAGTCACATGTTTCAGTGAAAGGAAGAAATACATTTGTCCCTCCCCCCGCCCCAACGCACGCTCACTCGTGAGAAAAGGTTAGTGTTAGAGCAAAGGCATGGAAAATACCAGGACAGAAATGGCTGCAGGCTGACCTCTGATTAGTTTTTGACATTTTCTGTGAAATTCCTATGTCCTTTGCAGACCTCATCCCTGCCTGCTGAACAGTGCTGATAACTAAGCAGTAGGTTGCCTACCAAGGGTGGGGATGTGGTATCCACACTGACAGATGGGGCCATACATACACCCACTGCTCATGGAATTAGAGCAGCAGGGACATACACATATGCGCATATGCCATTGTTTTATTTATTTGGCATAACAGTAATGACAACTTGCTGGCCTGTGCGTCTTTCATCATTGATTCCATCAGAGTTGCTAAGCTTGGAGAAATCACATTTGCTTTTCCTAAATGTCTTCTGTTGTTGTCTGGTTACTTCTTTACCTTTAAGTGCCTTTATTTGGAAACAGTGCTGGGAGCCAGTTCTACAAATAGACTTTTTGTTAAACTCAGACTTGAACTGCATTACTTTCTAGTGAATTCTAACTTTCCTAAATCCTGTTGTGTTTATTTCTATGCATGTAATTGTTATACCTGTGCTGGAATCAACTGCTTTCCAGAAATAATGAAAGGTGTTTAGAATTACAGATCAGAAATGCAATGGTACTATGTGTTTATATTTCTGCATTGTTTGTATGTCTGAGAAATCAGTATCTATCAGTGCCTTTAAAAACTCCATAGCTGTAGCCTTTCCACCTCACCATGTCAGAAACAGTTTCCAGTGATGACATATAAGTGAAGAGTCCCTTGGCTCTGAATTACCTTTGAAGCACATTATACCTGGAATAGCAGCCCTTGCTGAGAAATTTTTATTTAGTACTTTCTATCCTTTCTTAAATTTTGCATTTTTCTACAGTGTTTAACTGACTATGTGCAGTCAGCATGCTATCACTCTTACTTTATTTCATTTTTTGATAAAAAGATTTCCAGAGATTCCTGTCAGCTTCAAATTTTGTCACATAGGAGTTGGCATATTCAGATGACCATGCCAGGGTTCACTGAAAGTGATTTACTGCACGTCCAAATAATTATCACAGTTCACCTTCAGTTTTTCAGTTTTTTTAGATTTATTAGACCAGTAATGATGCTGATAGGAAGCATTTTGCCTACTAATAAACTACTATCTTGGGTTCCTGTGGGAAATAAACCCCCTTCATTGTGCTGCTGTTTCTTTGGCAGAAGCCTGAGATCCTCAGTCTGTTCCCAAACTCTGGTAGGGAACATTTTGTAAGAGGGAATGATTTGAGAAATGGGCACCATAAGGATCTATATCAGTAGGCAGCAGTTTGAGGAAGATGTGGAGGCAGTGATCAGAGTCCCCCAGATATATTCACGTTATTGCTAAATGAGCAGCATTTCCCTAAACTACCAAATGTAGTATATTTGATCTACTTCCACACTTTCATCTTGCCAAGCAGTGTAATGCCACTTTTGTGTGGTAGTACACAAATTTAGGTCCCTTTAAAATACATGTAATAAGCTCTCTGTCGAAAGATAGAGCTTCTTTTAATTTCTGTCCCCTACAGAGCCTTGGCTACCTTACATATCTAATACATGCTATCTCTGCTTAATGTAAATATGGCTGTTTTTCACTAACCACAGGAATGACCAGTTGCAGATCTTCCACTGTTTTCCAGGGGATGTCATGCGCCATTATTGGAAAGCAGTGCTTGACCACTCCTGGCAAACCTACAGGAATCAGGCCAAGCCTGACAAACACAGCAGCACAAAATCACCGTGCCTCTTTGCAGTCCCATTCCCCTCACCTGGTGGTAATAATTATTTTTTATGAAAATGTGTTGTTTTCTGTTATAAAGTATGTGCTAAATTTTTATTTGCACCCATTAAAGCTTACATTTTAGAGTTTGTGAGGAAAGATCTCACTACCTCCTCATCTGTTCATGGCAATGTAAATAAAGGTAGGCCTTCCCAGTGTGCCTGACATCTGACAGCATCACATTTTTATTATGGGAAATCAAGTATGTTCACTACCATCTAGGCATTTCCTTTGGCTGTAAATGTTGTTATTCATTGTTCCATTACTGAAACATGTTCTAGCGTGGCCTGCTTTCTCAATGCAGTTTTTTATCAGCCTTTGTTTACTGAAGTTGATGAAAAAAAATCTAATAAAAATAATCAGAAATAAAAGCAGTGGGGTGCTTTTTTTTTTCCTATCCAACATTATGTTGTACTTTATTTATTAAAATATTTATATTCCATCATATATCAGAAGATCTCAGTGTGGGGCTCTCATAATAGAAAAATGTACACAATGTAAAACAACATAAGTGAAAGTTGCAGCTAAAAAAGCCAATGCGATTCTGGGCTGCATCAACAGGAATAATGTCGAGATCATGGCAAGTAATACTACTACTTTATTCGGCTTTGGTTAGACCTCACTTGGAATGCTGTGTCCAGTTCTGGGCACCACAGTTCAAGAAGGATATTGACAAGCTAGAATGTGTTCCAAGGAAGGTGACCATAATGAGGAAGGGTCTGGAAGCCATACTCTATGAGGATCGGCTTAGGCAGCTGGGTGTGTTTAGTCTGCAGAGGAGAAGGTTAAGGGGAGAGACATGATAGCCATGTTTAAATAGTTGAAGGGTTGAAGATGGAGCAAGCTTGTTTTCTGCTGCTCCAGAAACTAGGACACGGACCAATGGATTCAAACTGCAGGAAAAGAGATCGGGAAGAACTTCCCGACAGAGCCATTCAACAGTGGAATATGCTACCCTGGAGTGTGGTGGAGTCACCTTCTTTGGAGGTTTTGAAGGAGAGGCTGGATGGCCATTTGCCCGGGGTGCTCTTGAGCGTCTGTTCCTGCACGGCAGGGGGTTGGACTCGATGGCCATTGTGGTCTCTTCCAACTCTCTGTTTCTATGATTCTAAGATTACACTGTAAAATAAGCAAATGAGAACATGAGCTGACAAGGAATTCATATGAACGGTGAGTGGCCTTAGCAGCAGCTTTGAGCCAATGGCAGCCGGACAGGTACGCTCCCTGCCATCCACCCTGCAGGACAAGGCCTTTTGTACACGATTAAATAGACAAAGCTGTGCATTTTAAAAAGCGACAGGCTGGACCATAATATTCTGGAACTGAGTTACTCAGACAAGGCTTTTGTGGGGACCTTGTCTTCCTTTTGCAACTCCGCCATTTTCCCCAAGCATTTGTCTTTTTCCTTACCAGAGACGCCCGGAAGGAAGGAAGGAGGGGCAATAGTGCTGCCTCTTCACTGGTAGCTCTAGGTGACATCTGTGGCCATTTCCGCACTAGCTTGTTATAGCGGGATGATTCCACTTTCAACATCCTCTGGAATCCTGGGGTTTGCAGTTTCGGGAGGGGCCGAGGGGCCCCTCAAAGGCCCCTCCCTAAGCTGCAAACCCCAGGATTCCAGAGGATGTTGAGAGTGGAATAATAGCGCTATAACAGTCTTGCGCGGAAACGGCCTGGGTTCCCTAACTGCGCAGCCCTGCGAGGTTTCAAGGGCGCCAGCCAGTCGCCTTCACCGCCGCAACGAAGGAGAGCGCGCGGCGCCCCGAACGAGCCCCTTCCTGGCATTGGCTGAGCCCTTAGCAGTCCTGGCCAATCGGAACGCGCGTGTGGGAGAGGCGGGAAAGGAGTAGGAGCCGCTCGCCGGGCTTGAACGGCTTCTTGCGGCCGCCGGGCGTCAGTGGGGGAAGTTCTCCGCTTCGCGTGGGTGGGTGAGTGAGTGAGTGAATGGAAAAGAGGAGCGGGGGAGCTCTGCGGGGGGGGGGGCGTTCTGTCGCCAGGATTTGAAACGTAAAACCGTTGCCCGTCAGTTGATCCGAAGAAGGGTGGTGGCGCCATTTCGGATCCCTTCCTATTCCATTTACGCCGAGATATTCAAAGGGGTGGGTGTGAGAGGCGTCTCGGGTGGGCTTGCTTTTAGTTTACGTTATTTCCCTGTTTCTTTTAGTTAGGCGATGAGCGAGTGAAGCTTGACGTAGCAAACCTTTGGTAGCCATGGAAAGCTGCAAGGGCTGAATTTCCTGTCAACCTTCTTATCCTAGCAGAGGAGGCTCAGTAACAAATAATAAAAATATAATACATTTTGTAGCACTCAGTCAATCAGTCAGTCTAGTTTACTGCGGCCGCTGGCCGTATCATTTTATAGGAATGTTCTTTAACCTGTCCGTTTATCAGGGCTTACCTTATTCGTGAGAGGAGGGCAAGGGTGAGCGTGAGAAGCAAGATATTCACAGCAGGGGCTGCTACCTTAAAGATAACCCGTTTTTTGCTGCTTCGTTATCATTTGGGGAAAGAGGAGTCTGGAGTATTGGGGCTGGTGACAAGGCAGTTTTTTTCCTCCAGAATTGAAACATTCCCTCAGCAGGTTACCATCTCCAATGCCCATACTTATTTATAATATTTTTACTCTGCTGTACCAACAGTGAGGATCCTAGAGTGGCTTACAGAGCAGCAATGCTATTAATAAAGAATAGCAATTGTAAGTAAAATAATAAAAATAGGGCAGTTATTAACAACCTAGCTGCATTGCACAGCTGTGTGTTTATTTTACTATTTTTGTACTTTTATTTTGTGCCTTCAAGCCATTTCTGACTTATGGTAACCCCAGGTTTTGTGGAGAGGAAGTGTGCCATAGCTTCCCCCTGAGGCTGAAAGAGGGGGGTTTGCCCAGGGACACCCAGTGGGCTTCCACACACCCAAGCAGGGATTTGAACTCTGGTCTCCAGGGTTGTAGTCCAACCCTCAGACCACCATACCATGCTGGCTCAGAAGTAACCCCCATTTAGTTCAAGATACGGTTCCAGGAAAGCATGCATAGAAGTGTAATCTAAAAGATTTGAAAGATCAGCCTGAAACAAAATGCAGCATTAAATACTCTGGGCAATTTTAAAAAAAAATCAATTTCCAAAATGGAAATAAGGATCAAGAAAGGTAATTTGTGCAGCCTTTCCTGTCATAAAGATTTTGCAATGGGGAGTTTTGTATATATATAATTACCACCAGTACATGCAGCTCTTAAAGACAAGAGACATGCCCCCCCCCCCCCCAAAAAAAGGTGGCACTTTTAGAGTGGTATTCAGGGTGTATGTGGACTTGACTTTTCAGGAGGCATGTTGCAAGAGTCACCAGTTGCAGTCCAGTGATAGGGAATACTGAAGACATCAGTGGTAGAGGCTGGAACAAGTTGTCATTGTGAGTAGTCCACTGCCTACAACCCTACCCACAACTTTCTCACTTGTAGCGCCAGCAGAAAGACAGCCAATAAAATGTGGCAGATAAAAGAGCTGCAACTAGAAGTTACCAGCCCTAAATATTTAGTTGGCTTTATTCACTTTTTCTGTAGAGTGATGTTGACAGCTGAGAAATAAATTAGCAAAGAGCACCCTCAGTTTCAGGATTTCACAGATGCAGATTTAAATTTTATTTGTTTAATTAAGGAGGGTGAATTTTCAGTGCACATTTAGAGGTGTTGTTAGTTTGTAAATTATTTTATAGGTGTGATAGCAGGAAAACTTTCAAACAAAATTTGAGTTTAATAAACTTTGAACTCTAAGCAATTTGTTTTAAGAGTCTAAATACCCTAAAGCAATGGTTCTCAAACTTTTTACCCCATGACCTCCTTTACATCTGCATGCGGATGTCAGGGCCCCCCTGCTCGACTCAGTATGTGAATAAAAATATTTTGTTTATTTAATGTGCATATTTTCATTCATATATTTATGTATATTTATATTTTAACATTTCATAAGGAAATAATGTCATTCAAATTAGACTAATTTTATTTCTAAAATGTTAAATAAATTTAATACCTAACTCAGGACAATTCCTGGAAGTGAAGGATCACAAGCGCTGTCCAAAAAGGACTTGTAGGCATGGAAGTCAATAATTCTGCTCCCCAGAAAGAGGGAATCATAACTGTACAAAAAGGATCTTTGCCATCTCTCCCATGTATCACCTTTCTCAGTTCTTCCCCTGCTTCTTCCACCTCTTATTCCGTACAGGGAGGTGGCACATAGATGTTGTTCCCCAAGTGTGGCCATGATTGCGTGGTCTGGATTTTATCGTAGAAGGAGGGAAGGATTGCAAGTGGTGGGTGATGCCAGTAGGGAGAAGGAAGGAGATGAGAGACTGGTGAATACAGCTATCCTTTCAGGCATGTTCGGGGCTCCTCTTTTTTCTCCAGCATGTGTACTTGTGTGAAGCGATGGGGCGGGGAGGAAACAAAGATAGCCCCCTCATGACTGCAGAGCTGGCACTGGAAACCTGGAACAGGCTGTAATCAATGAAGAAGAGCCTCCTGTCCTCTAACCCCCAGCTTTCCCTAAGTTTCTCTCCCTCCCCCAATTCCCCTGTCTTATCTCTTTCCCCTGCCGGTCAGTTAGCAAGAGCTGACTATAATAAATATAACCCCCCCCCCCGCAACTATCAGCCCCTTCCAGGAGTCTTGCCCCACAGTTTGAGAACCACTGTCCCGAAGGCACCAGAACCTGTCTGCTCTTGGAAGTGAAGCAGGGTCAGCCCTGGTTAGTACATGGATGGAAGAATGCCAAGGAATATCAGGCTGTAGACTATATTTCAGAGGGAGAAATTGGCAAAACCACCTCTCAGTGTTCGTTGCCTAAGAAAACCATATGAAATTCATGGGGTCACCTTAAGTTGACAGATAACTTGAAGGCACAATGCTTGCATACACAAACAATTTGTCATTTTCCTAAGGCAAGAGCACTTAAGATGGCAGCTTTGTGCAGACACAGAGGTGAAGAAAAATTCATTGCAACTATATCAGTTTAAGGGGACTTTTTGAAATTGGAGACTTTTTAATATTGCCACTAAAATTTCCCTGTAGGCTTTACAGACATCTGTCTCTGCATCTCATCAGATTTTAAGCTAATAATATCTCATCCTTTGTGCAAGGCATCCTTCTCTGATGCTAGCAGTGGAAACTCTATCCCCCGGACTGGTCTACATTTCTTGGTGGTTTACTCTTTTAACGTGGCAGCACGAGTGCATGCCTCATCAGGGGCTCAGGAAATGCCCTGTGACTAACCTGGCAGTCCTGTGATTTTGGCATTACTCTTTCATATTTCATCATTTCAGATCCATAATCCACATTTCCAATGATTTTCTTCTGTTGAGAGTACATAAAATGTAACTAGAAGAAAAGAAATCTTGGGATGGCGACTGTTGTTGATAGACCTATGGAAGGATTAAAAGCATTGTTTTTTTCCTCTTTGCTGGGAAGTGATCTGACCAGTTGGTGTTGCTGTCCTTTTCCCATTGGTTGCAATAGAAGGAGGAAACATAGTAAAGCCAGAACATGCAGTCCTAAATATTTTTATTCAAAACGTCTTCCACTTCAGTTGAATGAGGTTTAGTAAAATGACCTTAAGTAAGTGTGCTTGCAACCTGTGTGGGTTTCATGTATACGGATGGAAAAATGCAGTTTCAAAATGTAGAGATTTAGATGTGTAGAGCTAGACTGGCAAGCAGAATTTTCTTTCCCATGCTTTCTTGCAGAATCTCTTCTATCCCCTTGAAGAGGTTGGAGAACTGTGCTGAAGATGGTGAAGGCAGACAATATCCCCCTAAATTGGGCAGAACCATCTTCCATGAGGCATAGAAAGTAAATTCTGGATCCACCCTAGTGCGTGCACTGTTGCTTTTCCCCTTGTCTCGCCAAAAATGTGTCATCTTCTGTATAATTGCGTTGGTCATTCCGAACCATATCAAAAGTAATTTGAGTTCCACTTTTCCTACGACATAAGTTAATCATCTAGATATTATTAACAGATGATGACACTTAGTGTAATAGTAGTGATACAAGGGTATTCTGATTTGTCATACTGAATTTGAGAAGCTGTCAACTGTTTGGAATGCTTGTAATATTCAAACAGCCAATGAGATAGTTGTTGGTTATTTATAGAACAGCTGATGGATTTTAAAGCTTCATTTCGTTCTGCAGAGATTAGATGAAATTGTCTCTTCAAAGAACCAACTTCTCACCCTTGGCAGCTTGTTATATTTTCTGACCAAAAAGAGCACTTCTCCCTTTGTGATCCCAAAGAAGATGGCTGAGAAACAAATTAGGTATGTGTTGAGTGCAAGATTTTAAAAGTATAGGGTTAAAGCCAGTACTAATCACAATTTGTTTAAATGAATGAAATGAATAGGTCTTGATAATCACTACTTATGTAAAGTGCCACTGATTTTTATTGATTTCTCCACTAGTGGATAACACTGGATTTATCCTACAATGAACATCAGTTCAAACAGTGGAAATCATACAGTAGATATGGAGAACAAATTAGATGACAAATGCTATAAAATCACATGCGTTAAAGTTCATGTTTTTTATTTAACATTTCAGCTCATGTTGTCCTAAAACTTTTATAGAACATAAAAGTAAAAAATGAAGGAAGAAAATGAGTTTTGAAGTAATTATAGAAATTACAGAATTGGAGCCAGGAAAAAATTAACTAGTAGCTTAACATTTTAATATGTGAATTTTTGATGGTCTGAAACAATTGGGGGTGGAGGATGAGTAATGAATTCTGACAAAAGATTCAAAATAGGAGAGAAAGTTTACTGTGGGAGGCAGGGGAAAATATTTTTAAAATAAGGGTGTTACCTCAAAAGGTATTATTTCAGCCTTGAAATGGGAGCAGAGAGTCATAACAAACTTCAAAACCCTGTTCTTATTGATATTTAATATTAAATTTCCCCTTTCATCAAACCATATTCTAGAGAATTTATTGTGAGTTGAGAGACCACAGGGACATAGTAGCTTGATCCTTGATACTGTATGAGTTGAATGAAGGGAAATAAGAGAAGAGATCCCATGGAGACAGACAGCTGTAAATGTAAGGCAAGCGTTGTTCGTATGATGCAGCCCAAAAATGTCTCTCAGTGAGGTATGCACTTAATTCTGACTGCCGTTAATTATTCCATTAACTACAGTTAATTAGAAGGTCCTTTGGGGATGTACATATATTAAACAAATTTATCACTTCACATAACTAATTATGGTTGTAAGCTGACCTGGAATCCATCTATGTAAAAGATGGTTTAAAAATGCCTTAGTAAATAAAATGAATAGTATTTACAAGTGGCTCTAACAGCTGGATTACAATGATGCTTAAAGAAGCAAGGAGGCAGTGATCAGTTCTCAAGGGAATGGGAGTTTGTCATATGACAAGTTTGAATTTCTACCTGACTCAGAATAATTTTGAAATAACTTTGCCTTATTTGCATACAATTAAATTATATTTTCCCTTTTTTCAGCTTGCCAGCCAAACTGATCAATGGAGGAACTGCAGGGATCGTTGGAGTTACTTGTATATTTCCAATTGATCTGGTTAAAACCAGGCTACAGAATCAGAGAAGTGGGCACCAACTTTACAAAAGCATGTGAGTAGTTTTTGGAAATGAAAAATCCAAAATGATAAATCTTATGTGAGAGATTATTTTCTAAACTCACAGAATTTGTGGTTTCTTGATGATGTTACTGTTCCCCCCTAACACACTTCATTCATTCATTAACTTAGGATTTAGTTCAGATTTTTATAGTTGCGTGGCTCTAGGGCTGTTTGTTGGCTATATACGGTGGCATATCTGAATGGCTCTTTTCCTTTTGGTAAATACTATTGATAGATATAGAAGCTGGGAAAATGGAGATTCAGTGTTCCATTATAATGGAACATTTCTATAAAGTTGGATGGCTATTGTTATGATAAGAAATATTCTGTATGGATGGTTGAGAAGGCAAATAAATAACAGACTTGTTAGAAAATGAGTCTTGCTTTTGATATCTGGAGGTAATAAAATTCAGAACGACATACGGACACGTGCTGTGTTTCAGTTGCTGTAATGAGGTAATGCTTTATTTTCCCTTTTGTTTGTGAAAAAAATATACAATTAATGCAAATACAATGTTGGTGACAAGGGTACATAGATAGTATACTAATAAGTATGTCCAGAAATTCATAATGTGTTGACTTTGTCATCTCCAGGTTTGACTGTCTAATCAAAACATTACGTTCGGAAGGCTATTTTGGTATGTATAGAGGTAAGTCTTTGTTCATACTTTCTACTCAGCAAACTCATTAATTGGACTTCATGATGATACTCATTTTGACTGTAGCATCTTCCATTTCCAAAAGTTAGGAACAGAGATTTCATCTGTATTACTAAATCTACTTCCTGGCTGGCAAACCAAGTAAATATGCCTAGAAGCAGTGGTTCTTAACTTGTGGTCCACGGACTCCTGAGGGGCTGTGATGTCCTCACAGAGGGTCCACAAAGGCTTGAAGAAATGTTATCATCTTTTATAGCTAAAATAGGAAGGAAGGAAGACAAATTGTATGGCGTCATTCCAATAAAAAATACTATAACAGGAGTATATGTGCATTTACTCATTTCTCCCTTCTCTACAATTTTGAAGGCCCTTGATGAGCAACTTTAAATAAATCTTTGATGCACTTTAGGATTTTAAATCTTGAATTTAGTCTTGGTGGTTCATGGCAACAAAAGATGTTTAAAGGGGGTCTATAGTAAAGGAATGGTTAAGAACCACTGCCTAGAAGTGTGCTGTTCAGAGGTCAGAGATTTAAAACAGAGATAACAGAATTAGGTACAATGAATATTTGTTTCAGATTTGCTTACATTTTTGGAGCCCAGAATTGGAACGTAACTAAATGTCTCATGAGTGCAAAATTGTGTTCTGGTGCAGTCTCCAGGCTGTCATTTCTTTTCAGTTTACGACCAAGACTGCTGATTCTGTGAGAGAGACTCATGTGATCAGGCCCACCAGCAGAGTAGAACCATTCAGACAAAGCAAGCAACTATATGGGATCATCTTGCAGATGAACAATTGCCATAGAATGGAAGATATGTCTAAAGCAAATACGAGCAGCACATAGATTACATGATGTCCTGTCTGTTTTTACAGGCCCTAGAACTATCATTTCCTTCAGTTAATCAGTATCTGGATTGCCACTGAATGGTTAATTATGGTTAACTATGTTTCATATTTTAAAACAAAGACCTTGTTTTCATTTCAATTGAGTGTAAGTCTTTATTTTTAGGTGCAGCAGTAAATCTGACCCTAGTAACACCTGAGAAGGCTATCAAACTGGCTGCTAATGACTATTTAAGGCACCTTCTTGCCAAGGAAGGGTATGTTACCTGAGATGCTAGAGCAGTCTCATTTATGTCTTATGTAAGTTAGAAGTCTATATTCAGACTTTACTGTTGTTTAAAGTCTTGTTTTAATCTTTTGTGTACTTTGTTTATGGACAGTTGGCCCTCAACTTTCACAGGTTTAACTTTTGAAATTGTGATTATTTGCAAGTCTCTTGTATCCTCCTTTCTTCTATGGCTGGCTGGTTTGCTGCTTTTCATTAAAGAGGCAGGGCCTTTCTGCAGTACATTGTTATAGTGTTATTATTCCACATTCAACATCCTGTGGAATCCTGGGGTTTGCAGTTTAGGGAGGGGCATTTAGAATTCTCAGCCAGAGAGCTCTTTGGCCTCAGTAAACTACCTTCTTTTCATCAGGCTAAACATACCTAGCTCCCTAAGTCGTTCCTCACAGGGCATGGTTTCCAGACCCTATACCATTTTGGTCACCCTCCTCTGGATGCATTCCAGCTTATCAATGTCCTTGAATTATGGTGCCTAGAACTGGACACAGTATTCCAGGTGAGGTCTAACCAAAGCAGAATAAAGTGGTATTACTACTTCCCTTGATCTTGACACTATATTCCTGTTGATGCAGCCCAGAATTGCACTGCCTTTTTTTAGCTGCCCCATCACACTGCTGACTCATGTTCAACTTGTGGTTGACTAAGACTCTTAGATATCACCCACCCATCCTATATCTATGCATTTCATTCTTTCTTCCTGAGTGTGGCACTTTACATTTCTCCCTGTTAAAATTCATTTTGTTAGCTTTGGCCCGACTCTGTAATCTGTCAAAGTCATTTTGAATTCTGACCGTGTCTTCTGGCATTAGCTGTCCCTGCTAATTTGGTGTCATCTTCAAATTTGATTAGCATGCCCTCGATTCCATCATTAAGTCGTTGATAAAGATGTGGAATAGCACTGGGCCCAGGACAGAACCTTGTGGCACCCCACTACTCACTTCTTTCCAGGATGAAGAGGAGCCATTGGTGAGCACCCTTTGTGTTAAGCCAGTGAGCCAATTACAAATCCACCTAACAGTAGCTTTGTCTAAACTACATTTTACTACCTTGTTTGCAAGAATATCATGGGGGACCTTGTCAAAGGCCTCACCGAAATCAAGATACACTATGTCTACAGCATTGCCTAAATCCACCAAGCTTGTAAACTCTAGCCAAAAGAAAAGAGAGAGAGAGATCAGATTAGAATCATAAAACCATAGAGTTGGAAGAGACCCGAGGGGCAATCCAGTCCAACCCCCTGCTGTGCAGGAACATACATCAAAGCACTCCCAACAGATGGCCATCCAGCCTCTGTTTAAAAACGTCCAAAGAAGGAGACTCCACCACACTCTGAGGCAGCATATTCTACTGCCAGACAGCTCTGACCATCACAAAGTTCTTCCTGAGGTTCAGGTGGAATCTCCTTTCCTGCAGCTTGAATCCATTGCTTCTTGTCCTCGTCTGTGCAGCAGCAGAAAACAAGCCCTCTTCCACCTCGACATGACGTCCCTTCAGATATTTAAGCATGGCTATCATGTCCACTCTTAACCTTCTCTTCTGCAGGCTAAACATTCCCAGCTCCCTAAGCTACTCCTCATAGAGCATAGCTTCCAGACCCTTTACCATTTTGGTCGCCCTCCTCTGGACACGCTCCAGCTTGTCAATATCTTTCTTGAACTGAGGTGCCCAGAACTGGACACAGTATTCCAGATGAGGTCTAACCAAAGCAGAATGGAATGGTACCCTTACCTTCCTTGATCTTATTGATGCAACCAAGAATCGTGTTGGCTTTCTTGGATGCCACATCATTAGTTTGGCATGACTTGTTTTTGAGAAACCCATGTTGCCTTTTAGTGATCATGTCATTCCCTTCTAAGTGCTTACAGACTGTCTGTTTAATGATCTGCTCCGGGATCTTTCCTGGTATTGATAACAGGCTGACTGGGCAGTAATTGTTTGGGTCCTCTTTTTTCCCCTTTTTGAAGATGGGTACAATATTTGCCCTTCTCTGGTCTGCTGTGACCTCTTCTGATCTCCAGGAATTCTCAAGGATTATTGCCCAGTGGTTCTGAAATTACTTCCACCAGTTCTTTTAATACTCTTGTGTGTCTTTCATCTGGCCCTGGTGACTTGAATTCATTTAGAGTAGCCAGGTATTCCAGGTAGCCAGGTATTTGTGGTTTTCCACTTTCATAAGGATCCTGTACCCCAACCCCTGCAAAAGTACACCATTTCTAAATAAAGATACAGCTGAAAAATAAACCCCATGAATGCAACAAATAGTACAAAACTCATTGCTCTTTGTGAAATGGCAATCATCTTCTACTGAAGGAAGGACTGTCAAAATTCACCTCCATTCTCCATCTTCAGCATTAGCAGATCTGCATCAGTCAAAATTTCTATCCAGCCCATTGAAATGGGAAACAGAAGGGAGAGGGGAGGGATACAGAATACTGAGAAGCAAAATCACATTACTTTTCTGCATTCACAGACATTATAATACTTAGATTAAATTGAGATATTGACTGGAGCTTATTGCCTTTTATGTCCATAATACATTCAGTTTTGCTTGATTCATTTCTTAAAAGTTTTTGCTGGCCTGAAGATAACTTGTACTGTCTTCATACATCCCTTCTTTATTCTGAAATTTCATGTTGGAGTTTTTTAATTTTTCGTTTAAGGTAATATTTATGATGAATATTCTGGTGTCTTTAAAAAAAAATCAGAACTTTCATATGAAGAATTTGTAAGCTGAAGACCTTTAAAAACAATGTGTGTTTGTTTTGTATATTTGAGAAAGATATGGTTATAACGTTCATAATAATGTAATATGTACAATAAATAATCTGCCTTTTTATTACAGTGTTGCCCTCTCATTATCAAAGGAGATGATGGCAGGTTGTGGTGCTGGGATTTGCCAGGTTATCATCACCACTCCCATGGAAATGCTGAAAATCCAGTTACAAGATGCTGGGAGGCTAGGTAACAATACTTGCAGCCTTTCACCATATTCATACTTTTCACTGAGAAGAGGTTCCTAGGTATTTACACACTGTAAGACTCATACGTAGTAGTGCATTTCATGCATTGAAGAAAAATATTCATTTTGGCTTAGGTTCGGGACAAGTTAGTAATAAATTGATGGCTTATAACCAAGGTTATGGAACAAATTAATTTTTTCCTAACTCAGTATACACTTGGCTTGATTTAATTGGCTAGTCAGGAAACTAGTGAAAGAGGCACACCTACTTTCTGGCTGGAAAAAAAATTATTTGTGAATAAAATCTGCTGCGACAAAAAAAAATAAGGAATTAATTTCTGATATTGTCTGTATCAGATGGTGGCTATGGATGTTGGCAATATATTCTCCCACTTCCATCTGTAGCCACCCTATTATGGATGGTGTTGCTAGAAAATTGTGTATTGTACAGCCGTTTACTATTATAGGAATTGGGATAGCAGATCCCACTCATTACTGTTGGTCCACATGTGCCAACTCTGTCCCCTGCTGTCCACATCAAAAGAAAAAAAGCATGCCTACTCTGTTCTCCCAATTTTTTTGAAACCCTGATTGCCCAGGTTTCCAAATCACAGGGAAGCCTGTGTTTATAACATAGGTTAACCTCTTCAGTTCTTGCCTCAACTAGTAAACAGTCGACAGTAAACAGGTATTGTCCTACTGTATTGGTCCATGAGATTGTACTCTTAGAACGTCCAAAGAGACTTTATGTTTTAGTGAAATCTGTATGCTTATGACAGCAAAGGGAGGGGTTTCCAAGGATCATACCTTCGGGTACTTGAATTTAGAATGTAGCTGAGACTTGTCTTTGCTGAGAGATGGAGGAAGACCAAATTGGAATTATTAGAAATTCAATGACCTTGACATATTTTGTAATCTCATTTCAGCATCTCAGCAGTTTGTGAACAGGGTTCCTTCTTCAGCTCCTGGATGCAAGCTTGCAGCTATCAGTCCTGTTCAAACTAGAGCCTACAACGTAGGACCTGTGGCATTTCCAAGGAGGATATCTGCCACCCAGATAGCAGCTGAGCTTCTGCATACCCAGGGTATTAAAGGACTCTATAAGGGTCTTGGAGCCACATTGCTGAGGTAAGGGTGATGCATCTTCCTGGCCTTTCTCATTTCCAGAACAGTTTTTTTCATACAGCTCTTTGAAAACAGAATCACTCTTATCTTCTAGGGATGTTCCATTCTCTATCATCTATTTCCCACTGTTTGCTCATCTGAACAAAGCAGAACAGGATTCCTTGGAGGAGAGGGCCCCTTTCTTTCGTTCTTTTCTTGCTGGTTGCATGGCTGGCTCAGTGGCAGCTGTGTCTGTCAATCCTTGTGATGGTAAGAGAAGTTTTATATCCATCCTGTTGTCAGTAGTTTGTCCTCATCTGTACAGTAGTAACAGGAAATACTGAGGAAGTATAACCTTTAGGGAGAGCCAATGTGCTGTAGTGGTTTGAGTGTTGGACTAGACCCGGGAGACCAGGGTTCACTTGCCCGCTTGACCATGAAAACCCACTAGGTGACCTTGGGCATATCACACACTCTCAGCCCCAGAAAACCTCATAATAAGTTCTCCTTAGGGCCACTGTAAGTCAGAAGTGACTTGAAGGTACAACAACAAAAAACAACCACCTTTATTCTTAGGAGTCATTTTTATCTTCGTGGGCTTTTCTGCAGAGAAGGTTCCAGCATAACACATCAGTTCAGTAGAAAGAAGGAAATGCAGTGTGTTGCAGACATGCATCCTGAAAGTTGCTTGTGTTAGTCTTCTAAACTATCAATTAACTTTTCTCTTTTGCAGTAATAAAGACTCGTCTTCAGTCAATGGGAAAGGGAAGAAATGAGGAAAGCTATAACGGAATTATTGATTGTGCAAGGTAAAGGGCAAAAAAGTCCCATCAAGCACTGTGAATTACTTGACCATTCCCCATGACTGTATAAGCAGACCTGAGCAATGCGTTAAATGTGGAAGAAGTCTACTGTTTGAGGAAACATTAAAATACTTCCTCACATTCATGCCAGACCCTTCAACATGATCTTCAGGCATATGAATGTAATTGCCCCAGGCACCTATCAGTCATATGAAGATAGCTGTGGATAGCTGTGAATTCTGTAAAATTATGAAGAACTCATCATCCTTAAGCACAAAGCTGTAATATTTGAAAGCTGCTTTCCATGTGATTTAATCCAGAATGTGTGACATTGCCATGGAAAGTCACCATGTAGCTAAGTCAAAAAGCATAGAAAGCAGTTGTCAAACAGTCATGGGCTAAAGTGTTGCCATGTGAAAACAACTTTCATCAGCTTTTACATGGAGTGATTAAAATATGCATTGGCTGTAAATCTTTTGGAATTGTCACCATTTCTGTAAGACTCACTTTTATTGGATGAAATTAATTACAGCTGTAGCTGAGATATAGGCACAGTAGTGATAAAATTATTTGTAATTTGTTGCACAGTTTTATAACACTTTATCTCTCTTTCTCTCAATCTCATAGGAAGATATGGATGAAGGAAGGACCCTCAGCCTTTCTGAAGGGGGCTGGTTGCAGAGCACTGGTCATTGCACCTCTCTTTGGTATAGCCCAGGTTATTTACTTTATTGGCGTTGGAGAATTTCTTATTGATCTATGGCAATACAGAAGACTTTCTCCCTAGACTTACTCTCATTCACTGGATCTCCTTGAAAAGTTCCACAAGAATGACCAGAAGAAAACTATGGCAGCTCAGATTGACTTACCAATATTTTTTTTCTGTTGGGAAGTTTGGACCCAGAGCTGAAGCCACAAGGCATAAATCAGTGTTGCCAGATTTTGCAGGCTATATGCCTAGGCTAAACAGTTTCCTAGCAGTAACATTTGTGCCTCCTCTTTTCTTGGTATTTAAAAGTCAGAGTTATGATAGTAGGACAGACATCTGTAAGTGTAAAGTAGGGGCATATCGTCTAGTTTTGAAGCTGAGAAACTGAAGCCTCTAAGCATGAAACATCAGTGGTTTTTGTTATTGAGGATAAGCCATGAGGATAAGAGAGGATGAATGTTTTTTAAAAATGTATAAATGGAACAAGAAAAGAAATGCTAACCAGTTTTTGTGGGCCAAACCTTTTGGAATTGTTGAGAAACAAACTGGGTAATCGTGCTTGGGGTTCTACATGTGCTATCAACCCATCCTGTTTGCAGTCTTCTCATCTATACTATATAGCTAATAATATACTAAAGTACAGTACTATTTAATAAAATTGTCTCTGTTGTTGTTTCACTTACCAAAGGTAAATGAGGGAACAATGTTTGTGACTTTTTCTACATCCATTTTTATGACTTTATATTGAATAAAGAATTTGGTTCCTGTGGTGACTGCTAAACAAAGCAACATAGGAATAAATTGTTATATGCAAAGACAACTAGGTAGCCACTCCCAAAGTTCTGCATATGTAGAGCTCATGCAAAGGGCTACCAGTACAAAGGTTCTCAAAAATGCTGTTCAGAACATACAGTTCTCCAGAGAGTTGAAGAGTGTATCTTGTTGTTTAGCATATGCTTTGTTCAGCCACACTGCCAAGCAGTTTTTCTTTGTTTTCTAATGCACCTATATTTTATGTAACTGTAGTACAACTTTTACTGTTCATAATGAACTATAGAATTTCTCTATTACTGGGATTGTCTGAGAGGAAAAATATGGATGTGACCTTTTCTGAAGAATTCTAAGCTCGTTTCTGAACACACCTTAAATTGATGGTAAGCAGTTGAAGAATGATCATGCCTCTTCTCAGTCCCTGGTACAATAAAAAGGCTCAGACTGATACACCTACCTGTGTGTTTTGTCTTTTCATTATCCTTTGCAATTTATTCTTGTTCCAGACTTGGGCTGGACGCAGATGGGAATCTTTTACCATCTGTTGTCATCCATCCTTAGTTGTTACGTGCCTTTAAATTGACTCCCAACATGTGGTGATCTACATTGGGTTTCTTGACAAGGTTTATTCAGAGAAAATGTGCCTTTAACTTCTATTTAGACTGAGAGTGTGGCTTGCCTAATGGGTTCCCGTGTCTGAGGGAAGATTTGAATGTTAGTCTCCAGCATTCTGGTCCAACTTTCAGACCACTACACCATGCTGGCTCTCTCTATTCTGCTTACATTCTGAAGAAATATATATTAGAAACCTGCCTAATTCAGATAGAGCCACCAAGCTCACCAATTCTTCTTGCTGTACTTAGCAGGAACTAGAGCCAAGAAGATTGAAGAAGTGATTTGTACTTCCTATTGTACCATAACGGTTGAGATCCTGTATAGCATTGCGTGGTGTGATAGTTCCACATGCAGAACTATACTACATGTGCACACGCAACACTCCCTCAGACAGTTTAGCTGCTGCAGCTCACCTCCATAGTCATTAGTGGCTGGTGGAGAGCAGCGGGATTGTCTTTGTCTGCTTAGACAAACTCAGAATGAGATTGATCAGAGTCTTCCAGACATCTCAGAACAGGATGTAATGACTCTGTCTGGCTACAGGGAAGTAGACTCTTTATTCCTTACCACTACCTGCTCATCACCCAACTATGGAATGACCTGGGAGTGGGGCTGTAGTGGTTAAACAGTCCAGGAAGGGCTTGGTGAAGAATGCCAAGCTCTGCTCAAAAGACACCCATGTATATAAAGTGGACTTACACTTGGGTATACCACTTAGAATATCAGCCAATCAGCAATTCTTTGTTCCAAAGAATTATGTGAAATGGCTTAATGCAATTACACTAGTCCATGTTAGGGTTTTGAAAGCTATCAAGGGCAAGCAAACAGGACTTTGTAGGCAAGAGCAAACAAACTGAAAGAAAGCAAGATGGACTACGACTCAAAAGCCATGAAGTCTTTTTAGTTTGCTTCCTGTGAGAATGTTTGTAGAGGAGTAAAATCACCTATGGATACAAGTCACAAAGTTTTGGCTCTTGTCTTGAATTCAAGAGTATCCTAAGTCCAATGGGGAAAAAGAATTCTAACTGATAAACACATACCCTTTCTCTTTTTCAGCCAAATGCACTTCAGGCCAGTGTCAGTACAACTATAGACCCTGTATTATTTCAAGAACAAGATACTGGAACTTTTAAGAAAACATTATCTCACAGAATGTTTTGTTCCCATGGAACAAGATCAAATTAAAACCTTGTATTGAGCTCAGATTGGAGGAGGGATCATTTGAACATATCACAGTATTCAGTTGTTATTCCAGCAGTGATATCTGGACTTTGGTGATTGCACACAGTAATCCAATTTGTCAATGAATGGAGGCAGTATACATCATAGAATAATCTCAAAGCCTACTAACTCATAATGGCTCTTGACTTTTTATAACCTTCCCATATTGAAATAACAAAGTGAATTTACTGCATCTGCTCCATCTCCAGCATAGTAACGGGGCATATTGAGGGAAGATGGATATCTACGATTCTGCAGATATATGGTCACCCAACAAGTCTTATCACCCATAAAACACCTTGGATGGATCAGCCACACTTTTCTTCAACTATGTTGGGAAGGCTTCCTTTTTTCAAGGACACCTGTGGTGTCATATGGTTCCTCAGTAGCATACCCTGGAAGTTTAGGATTACTCCTGAAGACTTAACAAACACAAGTGACATTCTTTAAGCACATGCTAGCTCTTTATTAGAATAGTCATATTACTCTTTGAACCAAGGAAAACCAAGTGCACTGTGACATCTTGATATGAGCTAATTTATTATATAACATGAGCTTTCACTGGCAAGTGAAATATTCTCTTGGCTACAAATGCTCATGACATAATAAACAGCTTGAGATCACAACAGTCTTGGTTGTTATCATTATTACTCTCTGATATGATAGTGTTCTTTATAATCAAGCAATAGCATAAAGCAGTATCCACATGGCAGTTTGTCATATTTGCAAAGATATCACTGTGGCCTTGGGACTCACTTCTCCACGTAAGGGAAGAGAAGAAGGGGCATAACTATCTCCTTACTTCTGTCTCTTTTTCTAATGGAAAGGAAGAGTGAATATACGAGAACAAATTCACAAATTTGGGAGTTTTCCCCAAGAAAATGCAAATTCCCTGCTTGTATGCCTACGTCTTCTTTAAAAATACATAGGCATACATGCAGGATTATAAACCTGCTGCATCTGCTTGCTATTGCAACTTATTTTTTCTGTGAATCCTCAAAAAAGAAAAATGTAGCCAGTTTTGTTTCATTTTTGAAAATAATTTGGCAGAAGAATATTTGATGTGCTACTCATTTTATTCTTGTCTGTCAATAACTGGTCATGCATTGTGAGGCGTCGGGGAGGGTGAGAGAGGGCTTTCTAAAGCTCTCATGGGCTACGTAACTTCTGGGTGACAGCGCAGTAACCAGTGTGGCTTGCCTCCTGGATGCAGTCGCTATAGTCAGTATTGCATTTCCCACATTTGCAGCTCATGGCCACAGGATAGGTATAGTAGGAGACCGCATGGTGTTCACAGCCTGGGATCATCACGGTCCTGTACACCATGTCCCTGTAGGTACACACTTCCTGGGACAGTGCACTTCTGGGCAGCAGCTTCTTACCATTACTATCCTGTAAAAGAATGCAAAAGTTATTCCTGCTGTCTGATAGCTTTTGTTTAAATGTGTTGCTGCTATGTGCGTTTAAGTCATTTCCTACCCCAAGGCGGTCCTTTCAAAGGCTTTCTTTGCAAGATTTAGTCAGAGGAGGTTTGTCACTGATCTCCTCTGAGGCTGAGAGAGTATCTCTGTGGGTTTCCATGGCTAAGGAGGGAATTGAACCCTGTTCTCTCAGAGTTCTAGTCCAACCCTCAAACCACCATAACATGCTGGCTCTCTGTTTAAACATAAAACTTGTTTAACTCTAGATTGTTTCTTTGGTGCACAGAAAGCAATCTCTCAGTTTCATGTCTCCTAACTTGGCTCACATTTTGGTCATTGTGCAGCTGAAAGAAGAGAGGCCATGTATCCCAGAGATACTTGTTTTATCCAAGAATATTTTTATCATGTAGTAGCATTGGCTCCTCCATGGTATGGGGAGAAGTGCTGTAGATATAATTGTCTTCCACTGTAACCCTCCCATGCTTTTCCACTGAAACATTTGTCTTTTTTTTTCCTCTTTAAGGAGAAAAAGATGCAATAGTTGCACATGTCTTTTGATTGGTAACACTCAGCACCATCTCTCTGAAAACACCCTTTTTGAGATTGCGTACATTGACATTCCTACTATAATGACGAACATAAAGCCCTCAGTTCAGCTTCCAGCTTGGTTACTCGGTGTGATCATTAGTGGAAGAGACAGTGAGCAAGATGAAATGCCAACAAATTGCTGTGACTTTGTCAGGAGCTCTTGGGATCCTAGATTATCTGGGAAGGTCTATCTAAATAGTTTGAATCTTATTTTAAAGCAGAGAATCTCCTAGTGTTTTTGCCTCCAGCTCCTCCCAACTGTGTTCAGCATGGTGAAATGATATAGACCCTGGGAGCTGTAGTTTAAAGCTTCTGAAGAGCCAAATTTCCAACTCCTGCTGTAAGTTACATATCTAAGCAAAATAGAAGTGTTCAACTTCCGAGAGGGAACAGAAGAAGCAACTTTATATGGAGTCAGAACACTGGTCCATACAGATTAGAACTGTCAGCACTGAGTGGCAGAAATTCTCTGGAATTTCTGCAGGTGTTTCCCGTACATCCCATCTGGACCTTCAAGACATATACTGTACTTTACCACTTCTTCTGAAAGTTTCATTGTATTCTTTACTTCATGGCAAATAAAAAACATATAATCTCTACAATAGTTCATGTGGGACTTCTCTTAATGGTTATTATCACAGACCTATCAATGTCTGTTGGTGTCTCTTCTCCCTTACTTTCTAATCTTGCATCTTTTAATTTCTCTTATCAGTTTTACAGTTCATTTATAATTATACTGGGTTTTTCTTTCTCTGCCTGAGCAGATAGTCTACTTTCTATTCCTTTCTGGACGTCCACACACTTTTTCAAAAACTGCCTTGATAAACTGATTTTCTTGTTCTTTCTTTGTATGAGTTTCATCTTTCACACAGGCACACTTCCAACGAAGTTTTATTCCTTTAGTCACATACACTTCTGAGAGGAATCTTTGACCACTATCTCATGTTCATGTTTTTTTTAAAAAATCCGGTCCATTGTCAGTACATACTAGTTTTCATTATTTTCTTCCTGTTATTTCACATCTCATTTACTCCAGTATTATTTTTACTAGATTACTTATTTTTCATCTTTATACCTCTTTTGAATTCTGTTACTGGGTTTGTTATTTCAGAGTCCCAACTTTGCTCCCACCTCTTCTCCTTTGTGTGCCTGTTCACAATTGTTTCCTTAGGTCAGTAGTAACAACTTACCTTTTAGTTCTACTATGACACGTATTTCATAATCAGCATCAGCCGCTTGACAACTGTACATAAGCAATCCCACATAATCCAATGAAATTTTAAAATTGATTAAGCTGGATTGTAAGTGATTCCAGCTCTCTCTAATTTCATGAGAGGAGAGAGTGGAATCTTGGAGTACACTCTGATTAAAGAAAATGAATCTTTGAGAAAACGTCCTTGAAAGAGCAAATCATTTTGGAGAAGGGGTGATGGACTTGCAGCAGATGGCCCTCCTGGACCACTTTCAAGTCTCTAAAAGGTTAGTACCTAATCAGTAATCACAGCCTATGTAACCACATATTCTATATCCCCTTCTCCAGATTCAACAGATCTTTAGTTTCTCATTCTTTATAGCACTTAATTCATCTTCTTTTTTTCTCTAATTGTCCACTATGCCACTTCACAGATCCTAAGCTACTTATTAAATTCTCTCTTTCCTTTGACCTTGCTTCTTTCCTTCCTTCTTTTCTGTTGTAACTTCATGTTAACTGCATTTCCTTCCTTCTGATATACACAATGACTTTCTAATACCATTTTTCAAACTATTCTAGCTTGACTCATGCAGAGGATTTCTCATGGGTTTAGTTTCCTTCTTGTTTTTCCCCTCTGGACCCCTTATGATCTCTTTGTGTGTCACCTTATTTAGTCTGTGAGCCAGAGAAAAGAGGCTGCTTTCAGTTTCATTTGTGCCTAGTTCCTCAGTTGCTTCTTGATAAAATAAAAACCATAGTTATTGCTCTGCCCATGTAATAGCTATGATTCTCATTTTATCAACCACAGACAATAGTTATGATTCTTATACACATTCATATTGTGATTTCAAATGTTCTCCTTCGGTGTCATATTTCTGACCTTTTCCCCCCACTGTACTTCATAAAAGAAAAAGCATCAGTTATTAGCAAGAGGCTAAGTAAATGTTGTCAGAAATGATTGAACAATGCATTGCAGTAATGTACCCGGGTCATGCAGAATCCTTCACAGATGGTCGTGTTGATAGCCAGACAGTAGGCACATTCCCTCTTCTCCACATGGATGACATAATCAACAGGGATGCAAAGAGACATGCTCTGCCCCAAAGTAAGGGCAAAGACTAAGGGAAGAAAGATTAAAAGGGCAGGATTCATGCTGGATGTAAAGACAAAGCAAAGCAAAGAAGATGCATTAGTTATTGTGAAGCACGGGGTAGAAATAGGTAGCTCTCTACCTTGTGATTGGGCACACTCCCCACATCATGATACGGCTTTCTCATCTCCATCCCCCAAATGTTGGATATTCATAACCAGAATGCCAACTTTGCCCTGCCTGTTTTTCGATTCAAAGATTTTTAGACCACCGTTCAGACCACACAAGGAAATTTACAAAGTTATAAAACATGAAAATACAAAAAATGCAATTACAGTTTAAACACATGCACATAACACCCAGCTGAAGATTTTTAAAGTACCAAATGCAAACTGAAGTAAATCTGTATTTTATTTGCAGGGTGGGGGTGAGGGTAAAATCAGAAACATTGGAAAGGAGCTCCATAGATGTGGTTCCACCATTAAGAAAGCCCTACCCCTAGTACCCTTCCCACCTCTAACTGACTAATCACTTTTGTTTCTGGGTCAGAAAATAGGACTTCTGCCATTGAATAGGATACAGAAGGAGAGGTCAGGATGGTTAACTTCCTTCAGGTAACCTCCCCTGTGAAGGTGACAACTGCTATCAGAAAAGCTAGGTTTGTTTTTCTTTTGGGATGCTTCTCTGCTCACCTTTTCCTAATACAAAAAAATCTTTATGTCAGGCTTGCTCTTTCCTCCTCTTCCTTTTTCCACCACCATGAATATGCACATCTGGGATCAGCAATGCTGAAAGAGCATGCCTAATCTCCAAAATTCAGGCTATCCAGAAATTTCAATTTACACTTATTTAGCCAATCACATGATAGCAGGCTTTCTTCTTTTTCTTTTTTTGAAACCAAGAAGCTACAGAAGACATGTGATCCTTCCTTTATATTGCATAAGAAAACCTGTACATTCATATCATCATAGAATTATGGAATTAGAAATTATCTTGGAGATCATTTAGTCAAACTACCTGCTCAATGAAGACTGTAACTACAGCATTCCAGAAAAATGTCTGTCCATCCTGTATTCAAATACCATCAATGACGGAGAACCTTATATCTCCTAAGATTGCCTTTTCTACTTTCAAATCTCTTTCCATCCATCCATCCATCCATCCATCTATCCTCTATCTTTCCCACAAAACTGTTATTTTTAGGAATCTTCTCCTAATCTTTTCAGGGAAGTAGAAATCATTTAATTTCTACCCATTAGTCTAGTTCCGCCTGTTTCACATTCTGCATGACACCCTGCAGGATATGTCAAGACTTGTTTCACATCTCCAACCATTCCTCACAGGGTTGATTATCAAAATCTCCCATCACCCTGGCTGTCATCCTTTGAATTTGTGCCAGTTTGTCAATGTCCTTCTTCAAATGTGGCTCCTAGAATAAGGCACCATTATTTTTTATTCCATTGCCCTTGTGCTTCATACTTCTGCTCATAACACCTAGATCTAGAACCTTTTCTTATGTACTGCTACCAAACGAAGGCCCTGTATATAGATCTGCCTTAAAGGTCTAAATGCAGGACTTTGCCCAAATATAGGTAATGGAAATGCTCAGGATCTGAAATTTATGATCTAGTAAAGCCAATGGCTGGGAAAAGAGAACTCTTACTAAGGTCGCTATCACTGTTATAGCACTTTTATTCCACTTTAACTGCCCTGGCTGTACCCTTTGGAATTCTGGGTTTCATAGTTTGATGAGGCATTGGAGTTCTCTGGCTGAGAGTTCTAAATGCCTCTCCCTAAACTGCAAATCCCATGATTCCATGCGATATTGCCATGGCAGTTAAAGTGGATAGTGCTACAATAGTGTAGTGTGATAAGGCCCTAAGAGTAGGAGGTTGAATTCTGGCAAGCCACAGAGTATTAACCGTAGACAGAGCCCCTCTGGTTGAAACACCTACCCAAACACAGAATGCTCCCATTAAAAAAAAAAAATTATGAAGCCGAATATGAAATTTACAACACAGTTTGCTAATACCTGAAAATATGCAGTCACAAACAAACACAAAATTGGGGACTATGGGCAGTTACCCACCTATTAGCCTTGCAGTGATGCTGGATCTGGAAAGATGGACCAACCTCTTGGCAGCCAGCAATTTCCTTCATGCAGGAACCTGAGTATGCATTGAGTTTATTACAGAGGCAATAAACCTAATACAAGGATGGAGTGCATTTTATACCCTCCTGGCTGATCTACCTGTTTATATAATTGCATTAATTGCTTCTCTTAATCTCTGTAATATCTCCTGAAGATTCATACTTAACCACGAAGGAAATGGGATCAGAATAAGCAAAACTATAATATCTCCGTCTAGCAGCTGCACCTCAACGTTAATTAAATTGACATTAATTCTTCATTCTCCATCAAATAAAAATATGTATATGTGGGCTGAAGAAGAGCCCTTATTGATATAGTTCAGGAAATACATGTCAGGGAACAAGAATGAATACAGATTAATGTTGCTAGAACAACCACTTAGTGTATTTCTGAATGATGTTTGGGGGAGTACAAAAGCCCATATACAAGTTGTTGTGTGGCAATCAGGCAAGACAAAAGGCAGCCCAATCGACAAGAAAAATGGGAGAGGTGGGTGCAAAACTAACAGCTAATTTGTTTCATCCCATTGGCTGAAATCACACTAACTGAAAGAAGAGCAGGGTGATATTATGGTGTCATTGTAACCACATAAGGAAGGAGAAATACTGGCTGAAATTCAGCGTGAGACTTACCTCTTTGTAAGTAGTCTTACACATGCGGGAAATAGAACTGAGTAGTTTCACAACATCCATACTCATCTATGGACTGCCATGACATTCCAATGTATGGGCGCCCATTGCTCAATGGTAGCCAATGGAATGACTAATACACCACAGCCCTGATGTGCAATGAGTACTGATATGCATTAGGGCACTACCAGTGTGCATCCAGACACCACTTCAGAAGTGTGGGAGTGCAAGTGTAGTGCCCAATGTACATCACAGTGCCTGATGTCCCTCAGAATTGTTGAATGTGCACCATAAATGCCCAAAGAGCATGAGAAGTACCAATGTGCATTACAAGTGGCCAATAGGCATGAGAAGTATCTTATGTTCATCAGCCATGCCTGATGTTTACCAGGAGCACTCCATGTACATTGGAACACTGTTACCAGTGCCCTGATACATATTTTTTGCAATTCACAAACAGAGTTTTGTTGCATTGAGCAATATAGCCATGGATTTGCAAAGTTAGAAAATACAGACCACCATGTAGAATCTCTGCCACTATATACATGTATTTAAGAACATAAGAAGTTGCCATACACAGTCAGTCTAACTCAGTATTGACTACGTTGACTGGGAGCAGCTCTCCAGAAATGGGCCTTGGAGATGCCAAGGATAGGACCTAATGGTTACATCCATTCTCCCCATTTAGTTGTGTCTTCTCATTATGCATTTATACATCACCCTTCAACTGTTTGTTCGCCAGAGTGGTTCTGAACAGATTCAAATATAAAAATGATACAAATGCATAATAAAAACAACAAAAACCAGCAGTAGAAAACTGCAGATAAAAAAGGTTCAAACTCAGAGCATTGAAAGACTTGGGACAACAACAACAACAACAAAAGGATCACAGCTGACACCAGGCAAACCTCCCTAGGTAGGGAGTTCCACAAAATGCACACCACTTCTGAAAAAGCTCCTTCTTCCTCATTAATTGCCTTACTTCAGATGGTGGGATTACCTAGTTCAATGATCTTAACAGCACAGAGGCAGGTTGATGCAAGAAAGGTGTTTCTCAACGTAGGCAAAAAAATGACTCACAAGAACAAATTGAGTATCTAAACATAACTAGTGAAACACTTTATGGTGCTGAGGTAGATTTTGATGATATAGACAACTTCATTTCAGATTATTATCCCAGCAATGGACATTGTGGAGCAATGATGTATTTAAGTCTTTTACTCCAAGTCTCAAGTAAAGTCTCAAGTCTCTGCCTCCAAGTCTCAAGTTGAGTCGCAAGTCCTTGTAAGACACTTTCAAATCAAGTCTCAAGTCAAGTTTCAAGTCTGGGAGCCAATTTTATATCCCAATCTATATTGCAGAATTTCTGAACAGAGTTGAATAAAATCAGTTTTAACAGTGTAAGTGAAGTTGGCCCTCCACATTTGCGATTTTGCCATCTGCAGCTTTGGACGCAGGGAATAAGATCCTTCTTTCTCTCCCTTCCTGAAGCTGGAGGCTTTTGCATCAATGTAGTGGCAGTGTGTGGAGGGAGGGGCAGGAGGGGACAGGGCCACAGTATGTGGGGGCATGGCCGAGGTGCATGATGCGTGGCCACGGCACATGATGGTGTGGCAGCAGGGGCGTGGCCGTGGTGCACAGGGGCATGGCTACAAGCTGGGATGCCCCCAAAACATTGCTGCCCGGAGCGAATCGCCCTCACCCCCCTCATCCCTATGCGACTGCATCATTGGGAATAAAAGAGTCTGCAGCTTTGGAAGTGAGGAATAGGATCCTTCTTACTTCCCATTTCTGAAGCCGCAGGTTTTTTTGAAAGTAAGGAGTAAGATGGTCCTTATTCTCCATTATTGAAGCTTTAAAGGCTTTAGAAAGAAGGATCCTTCCTGCCCAAGCCCACTGCCTAACACATTTGCTGTTCTCCTCTGAGAAAAATGCCCTGCACTCTGGAGGCAAGTCTTGCCTTCTACTCTTAGGAAAAGCTTTAGAAGGCTCCTCCAATATGCAGTAAGAACAGGCTACAGAGCAAACCTCAACCCTGCCTCAAGTCTGTTCCCTAACATTTGCTGTTCCCCTCCAAGAAATTCACCCACACTTTTTAGGCTTAAAATAGATTGTCATGGGACAGTAGGCCAAAGGGGATGGAAGTGTTGTTAAAAGTTGTAAAGTTTATAGATGAATGTGTTATGTTACTGAACCAAGGGCGGCAAGTCAGTCACTAAAAATATACAAGTCACGAGTTCAGTCAAGGCACTGTATCACTTATTGTCCAGTTGACTCCAAGTTGAGTCACTGAAGTGACTCAAGTCTGACTTGAGTCTGAGTCAATTGACTTCAATCTATATCACAGTTGTGCGGATTTCTCTTTCTCAAGCACAGGTCCCTATCTAAACATGTATAACAATACTAAAGAGAGAGAGCATCCCTGATTTGAAGACCTACAATCTTCAGATATGGAATTTCTGTTTAGGACTCCTGGCTGCAGAAACAATGATTGATAAGTGGCGGCTGGTGGCTTCTATGTCACTGGGATAGTGAATCTGCTCTGAATTTTAGCCTGAACTTTAACAGAACTACACTAGATCCTGAAACATTTCAGAAAATAAGGTCCAACAACTTGGATAGCACTTTTAAATTTCAGACCAAACTCACAGCAGATTCATTAACCCACTACCAGCTGTCACTGGTTACTTTTCTTTCCATGCCAGCACCTTCATCATCATTAACAGGAAGAAGCTGCTGGAGAGGAGGCTTCCAGATGTAGGCCTTCTTTCACTCAGTGTCAAAAAGGCAATGTGCAGCTGTTCCATCTCATTTCCATAATGGCTGTGGTTTAAAAAAAAAGTGGATGAAATAAAGGGAAAACATGGAAGGGCTGCAAATTGAACACAGTGCTTGAGATCCCACAGCATGCTGGCAGACCATAAATAGCAGGAAGTGGTGGAGGTTCTTCCTTCTGACGAGCTGCTTCTCTCACAGTACAACAGCCAATTCTGCCTCCTTGGCCACTGAGCAACTGTGGAGCTGTGCCCACACATGTTCTAGCACCTCTTGAGCACGGAGGGAAGAAGAATCAGCCCCTGTCTCCATTGTAAGGCTTCTACTTCCTCCTCAGCTCTCATTGCACAGCAAGGTCTTATGAAGGAGGTACTGATGCCTTCCTCTGGAAGCTCCAAAAATGCAGGTGTAATCCTCCATTACACTTGAGCAGCTTATAAACAGGATGCCTGTCAATGTTCTCTGAACCTCCTGTAAACTTTTGTGAATATGGCAGTGCTACTGCATATTTAAAGGCCTGGTGGAAGCATCCACAGAGGAAAAATTATTTTTACCATTTGCAGACTCTTTGTCAGTTGCTGCTTCTATTAATATTCATTGCAACAGGCTTTGGCCAGTTCACGCCAATCGTTTGTTGTCACTAGGTTACTATAAGCTAGGAATCAATAGTAAGGAATGGAGTAGTTTACTTGTTCCTCTATGCATTTTAAACACTTCCTTCCACTTAAGTGATCGTTAGATACTGTAATCTTAAGTCCCTTTACTTGAAATCAAGTTCCATTTATATGAATGGAGCTCTTAAGAAGATCCGAGCTTGGAAAATTTACTTTTGGGCTTGCTTTATGGCCACTTCTGGACATGTTGGGTAACTGATTCTTGGAGCTGTAGCCCAAAACGTAGCTTTTCCAAGCTCTGGAATTTTTGGCAGATATAAACTAAGCCTCTTTTCTTTTTCTTTTTTTTTTCTTTTCTTTTCTTTCTTTTTCTTTTCTTTTCTTTTCTTCTGTCCTTCCCCTTCAGTGCAAAAGAGTAATCCCAGGTAGATGGTAATAAATGTATTTAGCTGTGTAGGTGTTAGAATTGAGCTTGCTAGTTGTAGCTTTGTCATATCCAGCCTCCATGTATTGGAAGCATTCATTGTACAGGGCTCATGGAGTATATTTTAACATAGCATGCATAGGCTGTTATGCCTTTGGTGCCAACATGGCTTGAGTGCACATGGAGGCCCCTGCATAGACAGGGCAAGGAACGTGTTGATTGTAGTGATGGGGCGGCTAGAGACAAGTATTACAGTAAAACCACACTAAAAGGATGTGAATATACATTTCCGTCTGTCTGTGTTAGCTGCTGATTGATCACATTACAAGAAACAATTTTCACTCTTCATTCTGTTGTTTCAAAGTCACTAACGAAATCATAGGAAAGGAGACATCAGTGCCTGTTGGCCTATAATGCCCGATCTAACTTTATGATTCTATGCAAGGGTGGGGGGGAACAGCTAGGCTAATACCAAGGAAGCTTACCAAAGGAGAACATCCCATAACCAGGCACCATTATAAAGAAAGCCCTTTCTGGTTTGCCTGCTATATTTCAAACAAAGAAGATAACACAGAGAAAGTTATCAGCAGTAAGTATTTTTGAGATCATATCTGACTCCCAAGCCAGTAAAGCATGAGCTTTGGAATTGAGCTCAGAAGAAGATGGGCAATTAGTGAAACTCATTTAAACCTGGAGAGATCAACTTGTATACCAACTAACTTTCCCATTTAGAATATAAGCAGCTGCATTTTGTACTAATTGCAGCTTCTGAACTATCCTGACAGCCAGCCCTTTGCAGAACATTCTGTATTGGCCAAGTGACCAAAGCAAGGATAATAATGTCCACACAATCTCTCTCTTGGAGAGATGCAAGTTGGTATACCAGAAGAAGCTGCTAAAAGGCACAGTGTGCCAGTAAGACTATTGAGTCTTTAGCTTCACATTTGGTTCCAAAAAAAAAAAAAGTAAACATATTCTTTTGGGGGAGTTTAGAACTGGGTGGATACTGTTTCCCTGGACCGGGAACCATCCAGTTTATTTTGCTCAGCACTCTTCCCCATTCCGCAATAGCTAGGGGACAATATTGAGTGAGATAATGACAGTTGAAAGACAAAGACCTCAGCCAACTGTGCCTCTTTCTTGCTCAAAGTGACATCTAGTACAATACCTCAAAGGGTTTCTTAAATATTGACTTTCAACAGTCAAAAACAGCTGTTCTCATGTAACAAATGTAAGAAATTTCCAGACTCTTCAGACCACAATAATAGCTGTGGGTAAAATATTTTATGTGCAGACCTCAGCTGTAAACACACTTTATCATGTTAATCAACTCATTTGTGTGTAAATTTGATCAAGTATCAGTGGTCCTGACTAGTGCGTCACTGATGAGCTAATTGTAAATTTGGATGAGCTGCTGACTTAACTTGATAAATCTGTTTATACGTTATGCACAGAGTGCTTACATTGGCAAATCCCATAGTTATGGCCACTATCACGTCTGTTTTGGTCCCAAGTATGATCCTAGTTGGAAATGTTTGGGTAAGAGAAGACATTAAAAGCATATTCATAGAAGGAAAGGATTAGAAGATCTGATCAGTGGCCCAGTCTGTCAGAACTTCTCTGTACATCTGGACATCCTATTGTGCTTGTTTAAAAATATCTTGTTGTTGGCTTATGCAGACTGGCTCCAAACTCCAGTACTTGGAAGGCTATTCTGTGAATCCCAGCCTGATCCCCCCAAACCCCAATTACCTGGAAACAGCTACTGCAGTCTACAGGGGTCTGTTCCTCTGTCACTCGGGAAGCAGCTGGCTGACAGTCCGGCCTCTGTACATAAGCAATCTCTGGTGCAATTGGCAGAAACTGACTCCACCACAATTGCCCTTCATGCTGAAGATTGCTCTTGCAGGGGGGATTGTCAGCCAGCTGCTTCCTGAGAGACAGGAGAACAGACTGGTCTATATCAATATATATTATTAGACCTCAGCAAATTTAGCAATCATGGGAAAAGAAAGTAGGTCCTCCTATAGAATGAAAACAGGTTAAAGAAGAGGAAACAGGGTAAGAATAAATTGACAGTTCTTGCAATGAGAGGACGAGCTGTGAGGTCCCTTAAGGATATTAATTGGGACTAGGATATATGAGCCTACCTGAAATTTAAGATTGTCAGGGAGGCTCCTGTTATGTATCGCACCCACTTTGTGAAGCTAGACTGATGGCTGCACATTTTGGTCAATGTGTAGTTATTACTGAATTTCAACCACTGCAACAGAGTTGTGATGGCATAAGTCTGACCAGCCTCTCCACAGGTTGGCAGCCAATAGCTCTCAAACTGGCAGTAGAACTATTCTATATCATTCAAACTTTTCTTGCAAGCCTTCGGTTTACTCTTTCTAGTGTTATTGGGAATTCATCTCAGTTTAAAACTGCTTTTATATGAACTGGCCAAGCTATCACTATGACTACTAAACATTTTTTTAAAAAAGAGACTAAAAGCTTATGCCTAACACATGAATGCACAGACCAGCCTCCTCTTGCATGCACAACTAGTTCACACAGAAGACTGCCTTGTACAGGGGTGGATTCCTTCATAACTATCTGTCAGGAGCTGTGGGTTTTTGAGCTTACACTGGGTGGGACTAGATAATTCTTAGGATCCCTTCTAAGTCTATGATTCTATGATTCAGATCTGAAGCCTCAATGCCCCAAAGTTCTAAATTATTGGGGGAAACTAGATTTAGAGCATATGTAAAATACAAAGTTTGTAGAACAAGAACATACTTTGTACATGTTACTTACTCAGGGATGACTCTGGGTCACCAGGCCTTTCTTGTTTTAAATTTTCAATAGCACACACATGAAAACATGACAGTTGCAAGTTCTCTTACCCTGTTCTCCTTCAGGAGGCAGGGACACCTTTGGGTCAATGAACACAGATAAAGAGCATAGATGTTCCTAGGGCTGTTGAGGGCAAGACAGTCTACACCTTGCTGTAACTTAGGTCATTTCCACAGGGAGGCTTTCATCCCAGCATAGGGACGAGAGAGGAGTGGGACCATGATGACGCTTCTGCATGACATTGTTGCAGTCTCATCCGTCTCCTGTCGCCAGCCGGTACAATCACAGATTAAATCACCGATGGGTTTTCCCCGTCAATAAGCTGTGATCGTGTGACTGTCCCACACTTACCTGCCCTCTGGAAGGCCCAGAAGCTCAATGGAGGCACTTCCTGTCCCAGCAAAGCATGGGAAAGTGCCCAGCTGTGCTGTGGAAGGAAGAGGCATGTCCAGTCCAGTGCAGAGGGGACTATTCCCATCACTCTCCCTTCCCAGCAAAGCTGCTGCCGGGATCGCCACCAGAGGACGACGATGTAAGGTAGAGTGTGGAAAAGGTCTTAGACTCTTCAGCCAGGCTATCCCAAGAACTACCATAGCATCTGAGGGCACAATCAAGATGAGGACAAATTATTTCTTCCCTCCATGCAATCCATGAAAATTTCTCTCATCCAATTAAGAGACAAAATCAAACTTCTTCAGGAACAACTCAAAAAGACATACTCTCAAGAAACTGAAAAGAAGATTAAGATCTGTAAATTGAACCACTTCAAATTTTCTAATAAACATGGTAAGTGGCTCGCATATAAATTAAGAAAAGATAAAGAGAAAAAGCAAATCCTTCAGCTTAAACTTGCAGGTAATATATACACAAACCAGGATTCTATCAAGGAAATATTTCACAAATATCTCTCAGAATTATATAAAGAGAATCCAGGACTAAAAAATAATGATCAACAGATGCAATCTTTCCTGGATCGACAGGGCATAATAAGAATATCACAAGAACAGAAGCAAATATTAAATGCACCAATTACAAAGACAGAAATTTCTACAGCTATTAAGAGTCTAAAAACTTCAAAAGCACCTGGGCTGGACAGTTTCACAGCTAAGTGCTATAAAGTCTTTGAAGAAGAATTGATGCAACCACTATGTAATACTCTAAATCAAATTTTAACAGAAGTAATTCCAAAATCCTGGACAGAAGCAAATACCACTTTAATACCAAAAGAGGGAAAAGATTTAACATCTCCTAACAATTATAGATCACTTTTGTTATTAAATACTGATTATAAGATATTGACAAGTACACTGGCAGAAAGATTGAAGAAAGTTATGCAATCTATAATACATGAAGATCAAAATGGCTTTCTGCCAAATAGATTACTGAGAAATAATGTAAGACGGTGATAAATATTATAGAGCACTTTGAGAGGCATAACGAAAAAGAATTGGCAATGATCTTCTTAGATGCTGAGAAAGCATTTGACAAGGCGAGATGGAAATTTCTAATTGCGGCTTTGGAAAAAATGGATTTGGGTGATAACTATGTAAAAGGGATTCAAGAAATATATTCATACCAAACAGCCAGAGTCGTAGTAAATGGAGAAAAAATGAGAGAAATTAATATTAAGAACAGAACATGACAGGGCTGCCCTCTTTCACCTCTTTTATTTATCTTGGTATTGGAAATATTAAATAGAAGGATTCATTCTGATCCAGATATTAAAGGGGTTAGAATTAAACAACAGACATATAAATTGCAAGCCTATGCCCATGACCTTGTAATCTTTCTGCAAGAGCCACTTGAGAGCATAGACAAGCTTCTAAATATCATTTATGAATTTGGTGAAAGTGCAGGATTTAAAATAAATAAAAAGAAAACTGGAATTCTAACAAAAAACATGTACCCCAGGAAAGAAGAACAACTTATTAAAAAATCCAGTTTTCAGATTCAAAAGAAACTAAAATACCTAGGTATTTGGGTCACGAGGCAAAACACAGAGCTTTTCAACAACAATTATGTAAGAACGTGAACAGAAATAAAGAAAGATTTAGAAAAATGGAATAAATTACATCTATCCCTTCTTGGCAGAATTGCAACAGTGAAAATGAATGTCCTTCCTAAAATGATCTTCCTCTTTCAAAATTTGCCAGTAATAAAAAATGATAAACCACTTCAAGAATGGCAAAAAGAACTTTCAAGGTTTATTTGGGAAGGGAAAAAACCAGAGATAAATTGGAAAAATTTAATAGATCAAAAATAAAGAGGTGGATGTAGTTTACCAGATCTTAAACTATACTATTATGCACATGGGTTAGCTTGGATATCAGATTGGATCAGGTTACAGAATGGAAGAATATTAACGCTAGAAGGAGCCAATAACAGAATATGCTGGCATGCCTATCTTTGGTACAATAAGGCAAAAATAGATAGGCAGTTTACAAACCACTTTATAAGAGGATCTTTATTGAGAATTTGAATACAAATAAAGAAAAAAATTTACAACAAAATCCCAGCTTGGATATCCCCTCAGGAAGCTTTTTTTAGGGAGATGGGTCAATATTCAAAAATGGTTGACGTACAAAGATCTATTAGAACTAGACGAATCACTTACACTACACTTAAGAACAAAAGAAAAACTGGAGCAAATGGATTTTAAACTTTCATGGTTTCCATACAGGCAAGTTCACGAGAGAGCTAAAATAGATTTAAGGCTAGAAGGATTCAATTTGAAGCAAACACCTAACAAGTTAGAGAAGATTATATTCAGTCAGTCAAACCACCTTATATCAAAATTCTATAATTTCTTATTAAATTATAAATTGGAAAAGGAAATGGTCAAAGACACCATGATATCCTGGGCAACAGCCTAGGTCACACAATTGAACTAGAACATTGGGAAACATCATGGAAATTAACCCATAGATTTACACTATCTCAAGATCTTAAAGAAAATTATGTGAAGATGTTCTACAAATGGTATCTAACACTGGCCAAATTGGATAAAATGTATAACACACACCAAAATAAATGTTGGAAAAGTCAAGAGAAAATTGGAACTTTCATACACATGTGGTGGAGTTGCCAAAAAATTAAAAAATTTCTGGGAACAGCTGAGTATAGCTTTGATGGAAATATTTGAAACCCAGATACCTCTCATACCAGAAATCTTTTTATTAAATATGTTTCAAAATATAGATTCAAAACTCTCAAAGAAATACTGGAGAGTTTTATTATATATCGTTACTGCTGCTAGAATATTAATAGCTAAATGTTGGAAAACTGATGAAATCCCCACTTTAGAGGAATGGATGACTAAAATATTGGAAATGAAGAAAACTGACCAGCTTACCTGTAAGATTAATCTGACAAAATATTGAAGGAATGGGACCCAATTACAATGTTTCTCTGTAAAAAATGGGGTAATTATTGAATAAAACAAATCAAATAAATTAAACAATAGCTTGAATACATTTTAGAGAGATTAAAAAACAAACTTACAAATAAACATGGGACTTGTAGTATTTTTATAGACACCACCATTTTGTTTGGACACAGATATTTTTGTAAAATGGTTAGGTAATGTGCACATAAGGATGTATGTTTGTGTGTGTATATGTATATCTATATATTGTGAGTATATATAGACATACAGGAGGAACAATATCAACTAGCACAGAGAAAACACAGAAAGCGGTTATACAAGGAGAGGAAGTTTAAGAGATAGGTAGTAAATCTATTTATTTTTCAAGAAGAGGTGAAGTTCTAACTAATGGCAGTAACGTTGAATTATATATACATATGTTCTGTTTGGTTTTCTTTTTGTTGTTGTTGCTGTTTTTAATAATGTAACTAATGTAACTTCAGAAAGTATTCCTTTTTCTTTAATATTTAATGATTATTACTAGAAGATATTTGTTGACTGAGAATAACTCTGTTCAAGCTCAATTTGTTCGAGTTCTTCTCAGAATTACTTTATTTTTTCAATTAAAAAAATGGGGGAAAAAAGAAAATTTCTCTCATCCATGTCATCAGCATTAAATGTTAAGGTTTTTATAATCACAATGTGTACTTAAAAGTCTCCTCCATGAGTTCAATATTGCTTATTCCTTTGACTCTATGCAGCCTTTTGTTTCTCCTGATTTGTTTTTTGTTATTACCATAGCTGTTTTCATCATTTTTATGATCGATAATGTATTACATTTCTGAGTGATTATTCTTGAGGGAACTGAATTATACAGAAGTCTTGATGATCCAATTTTACCTGATCATTTGGAGATGGGTGCTCAGGCTTTCTGCCTACTCTTAGGAGTGGTTTCGTCCTATCCACTCCATTGTTCCAGGCTCCATGTCTAACTAGTGTAGTCCAGTTCCATATCTGTTCTGTCTAAAGCTATCCAGCTACTCAGTTGGTTATATGACTTGTCTCACTGCCGTTAAACTCTAGTAGCTTCATCCAGTGTCAGTTAGTTTAAAGGTGAATAATTCATCTCTAACCTTTCTCTTAACAAAAATAGTTAGCTTACTGACATCAGCAATTTACACTTTCATGAAATAAAAGCTACCACTGCTGTGTTGCTGTTAGATGAGTAATCTCTCGAACCCAAATAACAGGGCACTGGATGTGCTTCAACGATAAGTAATGTTACACAAAATGCAAAAGATGACAATATTTAAGTAGTAGAAAGATTATGACATCACAAATGTACAAACATGAAATCAATAGGAATATGTTGTTAAAGGGATATAGAACTAGTTCAGCTGAAAGAAAACAGAGGTGAATTCAGCATCCCTTGTGAACAGATGGTAGGATGGTCAGCTGCAAAAGAAATCAAGGATTGTGTACCATTAAGAGCTATGTAGAAGTAGGAATTTGGGCAGATATCACTGGTTCTACAGGGTTAAGAAAAGCTATACCTGCTGAAATTCCCTCTGTCCTGATGAATTTCAAAGTCAGTCAGTGCAACTCCTGTCAATGTTGTTTAGTTCTGATCTCTCATAATTAACTGAAATAATCTCTGGCTTCTAGGATTAGCTGCAACATTACACTGGCAGACCAGAATTTAATAAGCTTTGCTTCATTTTTTTTTCCAGAGCAAAGAAATTGTATGGGTTTATGTTTCCATGCATAAAGCCAAAGTAAAAAGTATGTTCTTTCAGTACTGCATTTTCTAAAATCAATCTGTTTTTCCAAATTATTACAAGAGATGGGATCTTGAGTAGTTATCAGAGATTACTTTGAAAAGACAGCTTGTTTATGCATAACTGCTGCTCTTCAGGTACAGCTGTCCTATACTAAGCTACATTCAGGAAACTTCTAAAGCTAGGCTAGAACTTTGGCAGGTACCATGCCCATCATCCTTATCATCCCTGATCATCCCTGTTTGATCCCTTCCAGCTCAGTTCCATTTGTGACTGCCACCATGGCATATAAAGGAAACAATAGCAAAAAGCACAGACAGAATAGCACCTGCAGCAGGGAATGCAGATGGGCTGTGTGATGGCACAAATCACCCCCCTGAAGAAGTACAGCTACAAATAAGCAACTTGTCTTCTTCATGGTGTCTGTGCAATCCCACAGAGAGAGAGCAGAAAGCTCACTTAGTGTAGTTAGGACAGGCGCTAAGGAGTCAACCAGCAGAGTATAAGCCTTCCAAAGCAAGCTTCCGTTGCAGATTTGACAATGAGTCCACAATAATGTATAGGGTTGCCAGATCAAGTTCACTCCAGGCCCTGAGATTTCACAGCCAAAACCTGAAACCTAGGGATGGCCCCGAATGATGTCATAGGGATGGGCTGTGATGATGTTACAACATGTGATCTCTCATGAAGTCACATGGGGCAAGCTCTGGAAAGCAACAGTTGGAGTCCAAATGGACACCCTGCCCTAGCTTTTGGACATTCAGTGGAGACAATACACACAATTTACTCAATCCCAGAACTGTACACAGTATTCCAAATGAGGAATTTAATCAATGAACCAAGAATACAGATTGAAAGTGGAAGCTACATTTGCTAGGGCTAAATCTATTAGTGTACAAATATATATACAACTCTGTATTTATGCCCTGGGTTTTTTTAGATCATTTTTGCTCCAATATAAATCTCAACATTTTAGGTAATAGAGAAACTTATAATCATGAACAATTCCAACAGGAAAATTAACGTTCAGTGAAAAGGTTTTTAAAAATCATTTGGGCTGTGATAATGACCATAGGCACAATACACGAAGGATCAGAAACAGATGTTGAGAGCATGTCATTCAAATTAAAAAACAAGCCTAAGCAATGAGAAAAATATTTCTTCATTTTAAAATTAATTTTATAAGCTACACATGAATCAGGGAGAAAAGCCCAAAAATTTCTCAGGTGCTGTTTTTAACACCTTGCAAGCACTGCTTCTAAAAACACAAGAACACATGGGAGGAATAGGTCACCTAAAGTAAATTTTCTAAGCTCTGCTTTGAACAAAAAACATCAAAACTTTTTCTACCTTTATTTTTTTACACTTTTCCAAGCAGTTTTTAACAAATGGGAGTTATAGTCCAACCAAAGAAATCTTCTGAAGAAAAAGGGAAAATTGTTTTTCTTGTTTACTTCCATTAACCAATGATTCCCCCGCCCACTCTTTTTTATAGTTAAGTTGTAGAATCCTCCCTCATCCACAAAGGACATGATAGCGATGGATCAACAGGCAGTAGGACAGGTTGTTTGACTGTAACTGTGGTTCTTCGAGTGGTCTTCTGTGAAGTCACACAATGGGGAGATTAGCGAGCTGTCAATGATGGAGGAGGGAAATGTTACATTGAGAATATCCAAAACTATAAATATACATGACTGATAACAGAATTAGTATCACAACAATATTTACGACTACCGTTTGATGTTATCATATACATTATTATCTTTTTTCTTTCCTTTTTTTCTTTGAAATATGGGGAAAACTGTTTTTCATGTTCCAAACAATAAACATTTATTAGAAGAAAATGTTCCTGTTGTGTTTCTTTAACCCGTTTCCCCCCTTCCAATCAATTCGTTTTCCTTTTTTTGGTTTACTTCATACAACAGAAGAAAACAAAACAGCTCTTCCAAAGGCTGCGTCACTTCTTTCCCTTGCATCTATTCTATAATGTGAAATAAATGTTAGTGGCTGTGACCAAGTAGCAGCCCTACATATTTCTTCTAATTGCACAGCATACATGAAAGCAGCTAAAGCTGACATTGACCTAGTGGAGTGCGCTGTTATATTTTCTGGTAACTTTTTCTTAGCAAGTTCATAACACAACTTTATTACAGACGCTACCTATTTAGAAATCCTTTGGGATGAAACCAGCTCATCATCATCAGGAACGACCTTGACAGATGGAGAGTTGGGCCAATGCTAACAAAATGAATTTCAACAAAGAAATATGTAAGGTCCTGAACTTAGGCAGAAAAAATGGAAGGCACAAATATAGGATGGGGGACACGTGGCTGGATAGCAGTACATGTGAAAAGGATCTAGGAGTCTTGGTAGGTCACAAGCTGAACATGAGTCATCAGTGTGATGCGGCAGCCAAGAAAGCCAATGCGATTCTCGGTTGCATCAATAGGAGTATGGTGTCTAGATCGAGGGAGGTAATGGTACTACTCTATTGTGCATTGGTTAGGCCTCATTTGGAATACTGTGTACGGTTCTGGGAACCTCAATTCAAGAAGGATATCGACAAGCTGGAACGTGTCCAGAGGAGGGTGACCAACATGGTGAAGGGTCTGGAAGCCATGCTCTATGAAGAACGGCTTAGGGAGCTGGGTATGTTTAGTCTGCAGAAGAGAAGGTTAAGAGAGGACATGATAGCCATGTTTAAATATTTGAAGGGATGTCATGTTGAGGAGGGAGCGGGCTTGTTCTCTGCCTCTCCAGAGACTAGGACAAGGAGCAATGGATTCAAGCTGCAGGAAAGGAGCTTCCACTTGAACCTCAGGAAGAACTCCCCAATGGTCAGAGCTGTCCGGCAGTGGAATATGCTGCCTCGGAGTGTGGTAGGGTCTCCTTCTTTGGAGGTTTTTAAGCAGAGGCTGGATGGCCATCTGTTGAGAATGCTTTGATGGGTGTTCCTGCATGGGAGGGGGTTGGACTCGATTGCCCCTGGGGTCTCTTACAACTCTATGATTCTATGATTCTAGTTTCTGATCCGAATAACAAACAAATAGCTGCTTAGTTTTTCTCACAGTAGCAGTGTGTTGGATATAGAAAGCCAGAGCCCTTCTCACATCAAGGCAGTGTAAGTTTTTTTCCATGTCAGTTTCTGGATTCTGCATGTAGGCTGGCAGAACAATGTCCTGATTCAAATGGAAAAATGATACCACCTTTGCTAAGAAGGTAATATCTGGTCTTAGTACCACTTTTCCTTTATGGAATCTCATAGAATCATAGAAATGTAGAGTTGGAAGGGACCACACGGGCCATCCAGTCCAACCCCCTGCCATGCAGGAACACCTTCAAAGCACTCCCGACAGGTGGCCATCCAGCCTCTGCTTAAAAACCTCCAAGGAAGGAGACTCCACTACACTCCGAGGCAGCATATTCCACTGTCGGACAGCCCTGACCGTCAGGAAGTTCTTCCTGAGGTTCAGGTGAAATCTCCTTTCCCGCAGCTTGAATCCATTGCTCCTTGTCCTGATCTTTGGAGCAGCAGAAAACAAGCCCTCTCCCTCCTCTACATGGCATCCCTTCAAATATTTAAACATAGCTATCATGTCCCCTCTTAACCTTCTCTTCTGCAGACTAAACATACCCAGCTCTCTAAGTCTATCCTCATTGGGCATGGCTTCCAGGCCCCTCACCATTTTGGTCGTCCTCCTCTGGACCTGCTCCAGCTTGACCATGTCCTTCCTGAATTGGGATGCCCAGAACTGGACACAGTATTCAAGATGAGGTCTAACCAAAGCAGAGTAGAGTGGTACCAGTACCTCCCTCGATCTAGACACCATACTCCTATTGATGCAACCGAGAATTGCATTGGCTTTCTTGGCTGCCACATCACACTACTGACTCATGTTCAGCTTGTGGTCTATTAAGACTCTTCAAATAAGATCTCAAATAAGGCGCATCCACTCTTAAAGCTGCCAACTCACTTGCCCTTCTTGCAGAAGTTATAGCTACTAGAAAAAGTGTTTTCCAAGACAATAATCTCATATCACATGTAGCCATTGGTTCAAATGGCTTACGTGTGAGTTGCAACAATGCAAAATTCAAGTCCCACTACGGTACTGGAGATTGAGCTGGAGGGTATACACGTTTATAGCCCCTTAAAAATCTTAACTCTCAGGTCCAAGAAACAGGAAGGCTTTCCCATACTCTGTAGGTACCAAGAAATTGCTGATAGATAGCATTTGACTGAAGACGACAGCCCCTCGGTACCGAGATGTGCCAGAAAAGAAAGTATATGAGCAGTACTGCAGTTCTGTGGTTGAATACCGACATTTTCTAGGTATACAAAACTTGTCCCATTTGTAGGCATATGATTTAACAGTAGACGGTTTGTGAGCCGCTCTTAATATGCGGTTAACCTCCTCCGGGTAAGCAGAATCTACAGTATCTTCCATGCAGGTGAAGTTTCTCCACATCCGGATGAAACATGGTACCATTGCATATTGTCAACTAGTTCAGTATCAATGGCAATCTCCGGTACCGATGTTTCGACATCCTCAGGCGTGGCAAAAACCACGGCTGTCTTGGGCACCATGGTGTTATCAATAAGACCCTCACTTGATCCTGTCTTATCTTTGAGATTACTTTTGTTATAAGAGGAAATGGAGGAAATGCATAGAGGAGCGGTCCTGTCCAGCTGTACAGAAAGGCATCTCCCAGACTTTTGTTGTCTGTTTTTTGTTGAGAGCAGTACATTTTGCATTTCTTGTTGTCCTTGGATGCAAACAAGTCTATTGATGGTACCGCCCATTGACTGAACAAATTGTCGGTCACAACATCGTCCAGTTTCCACTCATGACAGGACATTGGAGCTCAGCTTAAGGCATCCACCAGAAGATTGTCTGTCCCTGGTAAATTAATTGCCGACGGAGTTATTCCTCTGGAGAGGCACCAGTTCTAAAACTTGATTGTTAGTTTCAGAAGTGCAGCAGAATGAGTCCCTCCTTGCTTGTTGATATAATACATCACAGTTGTATTGTCTGTTGTCACCTGCACTGTCACACCGTGCAGGTGTGCCTGGAAGGGCTCTGAATGTCTTGATTACAGTGAGGAACTCCAGAATATTTACGTGTTGGTTTTCCTCTGACACTGTCCAATGTCCTTTTATTGTTACATTTCCCATGTGTGCTCCCCAACCATCCATGGAAGCATCTGTTGTCACTGATAAAACAGGTGGATCTGGTAGAAATGGCACGCCCTTTAGCAGATTATCTTCTTTCAACCACCAAATTAGGGCTTGATTAGGTATCACCTTTGGAATTGTCAGGAACTTCTGATGATGATGCAGAAGCGGATTGAAGTTCCTTATGAACCAATGTTGTAGAGGGCTCATTTTTAGACTTGCATTTGGAGTCACCATAGAGGTTGATCCCATTAATCCTAGAACCACCTGTATGGATCTGGCTCTCATGCTTTGAGTGTTTATCAACTCCCATAGAGTGCTCTGTATTCTTTGCCATCTGTCATCTGGCAAAAAAGCCATCTCTTTGTCTGAATCCAATATGGCTCCAATAAACTTCATTTTTGTTTGCAGTACAAGGTGTGATTTCTTGTAATTTTTCATCAACTCCAATGCATTCAGTAGATTTATTGTAGTCTTGAGGTGCTGCAATGCCTTCTCCTGCGATGATGCCGCTATCAGCCAGTTGTCTATGTATGGAAATAGAATGATACCTTTCTGACGCAGACATGCCGCCACTTCAGACATACATTTTGTGAACACTCTCGGTGCTGAAGGGGAGGACTCTGAATCGATAAGCTTGTTTTCCCAATACAAAGGCTAGGTACCTTCTGTGCTCCTTCCTTATCGATATATGGAAATATGCATCTTTTAAGTCCAATGTTATGAACCAGTCTCCTTTTTTGAGAAGCGGCATTATCGACGCTAATGTTACCATCCGAAACTGTTTTTTTCTTATATACTGGTTGACACCTCTTAGATCTAGAATGGGTTGAAGCCTACCATCTTTCTTCAGTACCAGGAAGTATTTGGAAGAAAAACTCCTTCTTAGCTGAGCATATGAGATCTTTCCTATCGCTTTCTCCAACAACGTTGTTATTTCTTCTTCTAGCTCTGGAGACGGAGGTGTGATACAAACTCAGCTTACCAGTGGTAGACAGCAAAATTCTATCATATAGCCCAGTCTCACTACATCCAACATCCATGAGTCTGTTGTTATCAAAGAACAAGTGTGGATGAAGTATTTCAGTCTGTCTCCAAGGGGTTTTCCTTCTGTCCCATAGCTTCCAACAGTTTTGTCCGTACCGATGTCAGTAACAATGTCGATAGAGGTGACGGTTCCTTGTGCTGCTCTCATGTCAATACCGCAGATGTAATTGGTATTGGCAGCGGTACAGATAGTTAAGGTTTGCACAGAGAAATTTGGGGGTTTGGCAATGGTAACAGTAGATTGATGGTAGCAGTGCGTGACCGAGGTATTGTCTGGTTGGTTTCAAACTCATCATTTCTGTTGGTCTTGTTGTCTCTTTTTGTATTAAGGTTGCCTAAACTTAGACATTGGACATTTTCTGGATTGTTGCTGCACTGTTGTTTGGCGTTATTGCTGAGTGGGAGTTGGACTTCTTGTTCTTCTGCCGTATGGTTGGTAACAATGGTATCAGTACCTTGAGGAGTACGTTGGTACCAGAAAACCATATTTTTTAGCAGTAGTGTGCATCTTCTGTGTGCGTTCCAACTTCTTGTCTGTGCTTTCATTAAACAAATCTGCAGAATCAAAGGGAAGATCTTCGATCATGCTCTTTGCCTGCTGAGACAGTCCCAATGACCTCAACCAAGCATGTCGTCTCAAGGCCACTGCTCCAGCAATACCTTTCCCACTGCAGTCTGTAATGTGCTTCCATGTCGTGATCTGCTGTGATGATAGGCAGTACGCCTCACCATACAACGAAATAGCAGTCTTTCTTTCCTCCTCTGGCAGCATATCTATGAATCTTTTCATTCTAGTCCACAGAAATTGCTGATAAGCACCCATACACACTGCATAGTTCGACATTTTGAACCAAAGCAGCATTCAAATATGCCTTCTCCCCAAATTGTCCAGCTTCCTTCCTTCTCTATCAGTTGGTGACACATGCAGTTTTTGTGATTGTCTGGATTGAGCTGCATCAACAGTTATTGAATTTGAATTTGGATGTTGAGTTAGCCATTCTTGATCATTCTCAATCAGACGGTATAGTACTTCTACTTTCTTAGATGGGGAAGGAATAGAAGATGGTGTATCCCAAGATTTCTTGACTGTCTTTAACAGGTAAGGCAATGGTGCAATAATGGATGGTACAGATGCTCTGGCTTGCAACTCCTGAAATACAGGATCTTGAAGATCTTCTTTGTCTACTTCAGCCCGGAGTTTCAAAGATCTGGACATTCTCAGAACTAGATCTTGAAAATGAACAAATGTCATCAGTAGGCGATATGCGTTCCGCTGCAATCTAGACCTCAACCTTGGAACATGAGATTGTTTATGCGCCTCTTCTCTGTACTGATGGTAAATTGCTGAATCCTCCCCTCAGTATCGAAACTGTCTACGCACCCAGTAGATGCCATTGGTCCAGGGAGAAAAATCCCTGGAGTCAATTGAAAACTCATCCTCAATGTAGCGTTGGTAACAGTATGGGCGTGTTTCTCTCACATAGTGGTATCGAAGCGGCGATCTAGTGCATGAACTTAAGTGCCTACTGACAGATCTTGGAGGCGAAGGTGGTGTTCTTCGTTGCCCCTGTGGCGGAGTAGAAGTCTCGCCAACTTCACATTGCACTGATCCCGACTGTCTGACCTCAGGAGATCTCAGTTTGTGATAGCGTGTAACCAATCCTACCAAGAGGATTGGTGACAAATCCATACTTTCTCCCTCTGAAGGAATAGACACCTCTTCGATCTCGCTAGATGGTACCGTGTCCTTATACACATCCTGCACAACCAAATGATGTGTGTCCTCTGCCATTTTCTCAACAGAGGTGCTCGCTACCGTTGGAGACGGGGATCGAATTGCAGCAGGAAGACTTGGCTGCTCAATTTTTTTTAAATTTCTTTGCTGGTTCCTCACGAGAAGAGTCCTTCAACTTCCTTTTCTTCTCCTCGTCTTTCTCACCTCGAGCCATCTTTTTTTGATGGTGAGATGGAGGTTTGCTTTTTAGCATCAGATTTTTTCTCTGTAGACACTGATGGTTGTACTGGGTGTTCTCGATCTTGAGAAGACTCCGATGTGTGGTGTCAAACTGTGGAGGATGTAGGTGACGTCTGGGCCATTTTTGTAGACTGAGCGGGCTTTTTTGAAGTTGTGGGTTCTGAGGCTGACAGAACCTGCTCCCACAAAAGCGCTTTCAAGCAAGCCGCTCTATTCCTCCTCATCTGAGAAGTAAATAACTGGCAATGTTCACAATTTGCCACGTTATGGCCCTCACCCAGACAAAGAAGACACTCAGAATGACCGTTTGGGATCGTTCATCCACAAGATAGGCAACGTTTAAATGATGTGGTTGCCATACAAAAAACAAATTCAAATCACAATCCTTACTTGTTGTCCAGTAAACAGTGCACCATGTCCAACCAACCACCAAAATGCCAAAAGAGAGAATCAAAATCCAATAACAGACCAGAATCAAAAAACCGTTAGAACAATCCATAAGGCTCCTTGCTCGCTGCTACCATGGCAGAAGAAAAGGAACTGACCATTATTTGGGGAGGGGCCTTATATACTCTGGGGATGTGGGGGATGGGCCAACTGCCAAAATGCCTGATCTTAGGCTTCCAGAAGCTTCCGAATGCTGTATCGTGCAGGCACGAAATACCCCATCGTGTGACTCACAGAGACCATGAAGAAGAAACTATAGAAATAGAAACACAATCTTATCTGTGCATATCTATTCAGAATTAAGTCTAGCAGCATGCTTTAAAATCCAGACAACTGTATATATCCCAGTCATGATTGTGAGAGTCTCTTTGTATGGAGAGGAGAGGGTAGAGAGGTGATCAAGGAATAAGTGGTGTTTGCTGGGAGATTCTGGAAGATGTAGTCCAAACAGTAAATTTTCTAAGCTCTGCATATGATTACCTTAGTCTGGAACCAACCCAGGCCTATGTGTGAAGCATGTTGCAGAATTACTCTCCAAACAGATTACAGCAAAGATCCTGAATATGTTCAATGTTTCTAACTTAGAACAGTGATTTACTGGATTTCAATAGTCCCTTGTTCTAGTCTGAACACTTTGAGATGTGGTGAGATATTCTCCTCAGCATGTCCATTTAAGTCTACCATCACTGTGGGATTCCACCATCTGATTTATATCAGGACCAGCATCCTTTCCATGAAAAACACTCTCTTGATTCTAGCATGAGACAGGAAGAAAGGATCCAGTACAAATCAAAAGTCGGGCATGAATTTGACTGGGTCAAACCCTACCAGTTTTCAACACACAGCTAGTTCACTTTTCTAGAACTGAATTGCTGCATTCCTAGGTTGAAATGTGTTGCTCTTAGGTTTTACAAGAAATACTCTTGGGCAAAAAGGAGTACTGTTTTAAATGCTAATGGCTTCCCAGATTACAGATTAATCATTCACTTGCTGTATGTTATCATAAAACAATATTTACAGATCCAGCCTGTTAATGATTTCAGCACATTTGCTGACTACTTATATACTTAAGGTGGGTATTGTTCTCAGTCACTTGGAGAAGCTGTGCCAGTAAATCCACTGTATTTTGAGGAACTGCTAATGGCAAACATTAATAGTGCAGAGCTGAAATTCTGGAAGTGATTGCTGAGTACAGATTTTATTTCTATACTCAGAAATAACCGAAGGGACTTAGGCTAATTTTTCATCTATGAAACACAACTATTACATAATGGAAGTGCAGGCAGAGGCCCCCAGTCCCCACATGGCCAGGAAAGAGAGTGGCCTCTGCCTGCGTTGATACCCTTCTAGACCTTCTTAACTGAGAACAGAAGTCACACTGCAGACAAAATGTAGGCCTGCGACTCTAAAATCATCACTTTTCTTCTCCAGTATGATTTTAAACATCTTTGCCTAATGAGGAAGCCAGTGTAGCACTGAAAGCTTGCATGATGTACTTTGTGATTTTTTTAGTTGGGCCAGTAAAGGTATTGTTTTGTGGACTTTTTTACTGATTGATTGATTGTATTTTGCATAATGAAATGCATCTGTCAAACAGGTCAGATCTAGACTCCACTTTCAGTTCCTCAGCACTCCGCTGCTACTTTCTTTAGCCATAATTTACCAGGCAGAATTAGAAGGCCATGGCCAATTCCAAAGGATTCTCTATAGTCCTTTCATACTGCATAGTGCTATGATTTCATTGTAACTGCCATGGCAACAACATATGGAATCCAAAGGTTTCCAGTTTAGGGAGGAGTAGTTAGAATTCCCACACAGAGATCTCCAGATCATGGATTTAATTTTGTTTTGACTGTTCTATGTATGTTTTAAACCCTCCTGTTATGCAAGCATTATGTCTCTTGGGTGTATGTATGTATGTATGTATGTATTATATGTCAACAGCTGTAGTTCTTTTGGCAGACAAGCTAAAAACATATATTACCAAAGAACCCCACCAAGTAGACAACAGCAGACAACAGAAATAAAATAAAACCAGCAGAAAGGTATGAAAACACAGTAGTACTTAAATAAAACAAAACAGCATGAAGATCTAAATACAGACTAAAGCAGTAGTGTCAAATGTAGCACCAAAAAAACAACAACCATATAGATAGTAGCACAAGTCATGAATGTCACCCTTCCTCACTCTTTTTAAAGAAAAGATAGGACTCTTACTATTCTTGAGAAGGAAACTGTTTTAAATATAAGGTGGTTCTTCCCTTTAAAGTTATAGAATCTCTTTTACTGGTCACCTTTCATCTTGCACTGAAATGCTACCTTACGATATATGCACATTATTTCCTGTTATGTTTCCCAGCTGTACTCAAATGACAGGTGAGCCCAACCCAAGCAATTATTGTTCTACATGACTAATCTCTGAACTCTTTTATGGTTTCCCCTGTTGCCATAGGGATCTCTTTACGTTTCATCCAGCTCTCCAGGGAACAGTTCCCCCAGTTTATTAAATACACGGAAACATGCTATGGCAAAGTATCTGTTACTCGGAATAGGTGCCAGTAAGTACATTGCTGTCTTCTTCTGTCTTTGGTGAGTTTTAAGAGACCTAGTTCAGAGATCTGGTTCAGATAACAATAATTTGCTTTTTCTAGGACACTATTCAGAAATGTAATAGTTGAAAATACACTTGAGAAACAGAAATGGAAAGTATAAACTGCTGAATCTGAATTAGGATGTTGCTTTAAGTGATTTCTATCCTACTTTAAATTGTGTTTGGTACTGATTGGTCTTTTCAAATTAGAGATTAGAATTAGAGGAATATCATTTAAACAGAGCACAAAAAGTGACCACAGATCATACCTCATCAGTCTCACAAAGGCCTATTAATTTTGACATTTCTGAGAATTTTTTAGTCTGAGGCAAAGAGAGAAAGTGTCAGGTTTGCTTTTGTTTTACATAGCACTGTAACTGGCAAAATCAACCCAAGGTATTCCTTGGCTAAGAAAATTGTATGAAATTCATGGGGACACCATAAGTCAGCAGATGACTTGAAGGCACATACAGAAATATCATATAGTAAGGTTCAGAATTCTGTTGTTGTTGAGGTCTGCTTTCCATGAGTGGGGGTAAGCTGTCAGGGTCATATGCAAACAGTGGGCACAGCTAAAGCCAAAGGAGGCCAGGACCACAGCGAAAATCGGGCAGGGCCATCCCCTTTCCTGTCTCTTTTTGTCCCACACCGTGTGTAAGGCCACCAGGCAACAGAGCATTTGACACTTCTTTGTCCATCATCTCCAACAGGAAACTGATCGTAAGGTCAGTCTTTTCTCAGTTTCAAGCTTCAGGTTTTTATTTACCATTTCAGAACCACTTACACTGATGGCTTCTTGGCAGTGACTGATAAAGTCTCTTACAGGAAGATAGCCTTATTTTATTCCCCTTCCTTAAAAAGCTAAAGCCCTGCCCTTAGGAATTCCAGTGAAGGTTTAAATATGGTCTTTCCTAGGGCCTCAGATTCCAACTTTTCTACACCATTCCCCTTACGATAAATGCTTCTTATGATACCAGCTCTAAGTGCTAGGGTGATAGCTTGCTGGTGGTGCTATTGATGGGGTCCTACTGACTCTGTATTCAGAAAAGGCCCAAACAGCACCAACAGCTGGGAAGTGGTTGAGCTGTTAAGGGAGGGTTACAGAGTAGTGGAGGTTACAGGGCATAGTAACTGGTCCACTGTCTACCTAGTTGTCCACCCTCTTTTTCCAGAAGTAGATTCTCTATTCTTCTTCTTTGCCACTCTCCTTTCACGTTTGTCTTTCCTTTCTCTGTTGCCTCCGTTAAAAGCATTTCCCTGCCACCCTTGCCCAATCATGGCTGTTGCTGGATGATGTTTTCATTCAGTTAATGGATTGGCTGCACCCCTGTCTGTACCAGGCCTTACCTCATCACTACTGCAGATCTGCCTTGACCTTCTGCACCCTGTCTCTTGCTGAAATTACTCCAGGATCCCAGTGTAATGTCACAGATTTTTCTCTCTTCCACCTCATTTCTGTCTCTTTTTTACACCTCATTTCATCTGTTCTGATGTTATACCTTTCTATCTGTCCCTGTCAATCCTCACACAGAAGGTTGCCACAGGAGGCAGTCAGGGGTCTCAAATGATTGCCTACAGAAGCCTTCTGAAAATTAGCCTAAGGGCATATGTCTCCCCCATTACCATAGAGGCAGTTGGTGAAAGGCAAGGAAAGATACTAAAGGCTACCATCTAATCATTAACTACTTTTTAAACTGGATTTGTCTTCAGTGGAAGACCTCTCTGTGGTTGTGGGACTAGACATAAACTGATACAGTTAATGTGCTCACAGTAGAAACACTCAATGCATCAATGTGGCTATGTATTGGGGGTCCCATGTGGCTTTCCAAATTGAAATGAGGTGTGGCAGTAAAGAGGTCAAACCAGTGCAGGGATGCTATGCAGTGGAGCTGGGATACAGCACTCGTGTAGATTCAGCCCATAAGGGGAAAAATATAAAGTTCAAATGACTGAGAAAAGCAAGCAGTACTAATGAATGGAAAAACACACTATGCGTGTCTTGTAGCTTCTGTCATAATGCAAACTGTTCCACTTCATTTACAGGCTACTTGCTACCAAAAACTAAAGACATGCCAACCGCAATGGCTACTCATGAAGCAAGAAAAGCTATCACATCTGGATGGACTGAAATGCCCACTGTAACCAGTCAAGAAGCAGACAGCAACACGGTCTGGCATAATGCAAGTGCCAACTGGAATACATATTCCACAACTGTGAACACCACCAGTGTTTCTACACTATTATCTTATTTGTTACAAAGCACTCACTCTCCTAGTACAGAAACAAACGTTTCATCAGATATTATTGCTGAAACCAAAAAGGAGGTGACAACATTTCCTGCTGAGTCATTCTTTAGTACTTCTGTGTATCAAGCGACTGTTGAAGATCCCAAAGCAACAACTTCAGCTATAACGTCAAATCTAACAGCACAGGTTTCAACAAATGTGCCACTAATCAGCAGCAAGCTTTTGCTTTCAGTTTCATCAAATCAATTGCCAGGTAATGATGGGTTAGCTATATATTTGATGGGACTCTACAATCAATTCTGCCAAATTCTGAAACAAATTTGGGTAATTTATACAGATTAGTACCAGTTTCAGATAAAATGAGATTGGTCTAGTTCAGGCCTTGAATCACAGACCAAAATGGTCTGGAGATCTAGATCACAAAGTAGTAGGGGAAAGATGGGCACTATGGCCTGAATTCACTTGGGGACATATGCACACGTAAGTCATGATAAGCATGCAGGACCAAAAAGTTACCATTACACAATGTATAACTGTGCTGATAGTGGCAGAAGTAGAGTTGTGCAGACAGCATGTTCTTCTGTGCCTTGTCTTTGCTAATTGTGCACTGAGCATTGTGGTAGCGCATCCTATGCTGTGTATTATGTGTTGCACAATGGCACTCAGTCACTGACATGTACTGTTTAATGTTGCTATTTTGCAAGGAAGTTGCATAATGCTACCACAGAGTTCTTCCATATGTGGGTATTTATGCTATGCTAAGAAAATGTTGAATTGAGGCCTATGGTTGCAATCTTGTATGGTTCATCATAACATAATAGGTCTTATAGTCAGACATGAAATGATTACAAAATAATTGAGACCTCCAGAGAATCCCAGCAGATCTCAGTAATGATAGCATCATTTAGCTGGTTATAGGGATGTAACCTAATGCTTCTGTGATCCTGCCTGCTCCCCTCCCCCCAAAGTACATAATGGCTATGCAGAAGGCTGTTTGCTAAGTCAAGGAGGCTTTGGGCACCGCAGAGGGAGGAAGAGAATACCAACATGTACAGTGCCCAAAAGAGGACATACAAGTGAGCAAGGGGAAGTTATGGAAATATATATCCTCATCAGGATGCCCACTAGTGTTTTCAATATGACCATATAAATGAAAATGCAAGGTGATACAATATGAAAAGGTGTAAGGGAGCTGGGCTTTGCTTATTGACAATTCTAGTATGAAATCTGTAGCAAAAATATCATTAACTCTTTCCAGTCACAATGTGTTTGGGGATGAATTATGTGGGTTTATTTAAGTTTAATAATCTTATTGTTCCCTGTACCTCTTCTTTGGTTAGGAAAATTGCAGAAAGTGCTATGATGGGGGTGTTGATTGTTGCCTGAGTTTGACCTTTTAAGTGTTTTTCTCTTTTATTATCCCAATTTTTTGCCTTGCTGAGTAACCTAACCTAACCTTGTTTTAATCCGTTTTTTTTTTTTGTTAATTTGAGTAGTAAACTGTGTGACTCTTATTTCATTCACAAAGCAATATATTGCTATACTGCATCAATGCATATTGTGAAGCAAATATTGAAAATTTGGTTATATTGGTTGAACAAGCAACTCACTAAATTTAATTTTTATTATATCTCCTTATTAGTTAAACATATAGTTTTGTTGCCTATGGTGAATGCACCATATCTTGTCTAATCTTGTAAGCTAACACGACCAGGCCTGGTAAGTGTTCTTAAGAGAGATCACCAGGGCATACCAGTGCTGTAAGATTGCTTAAAGGAAGACAGTGGCAAACTATCACTGAATATTCATTGCCTAAGAAAACCCTACGGAATTCATAAGTTGCCATATGTTGATGGGTGGCTTGAAGGCACATACTTTACCTTATATATCATATATGGTGTGGTGGTTTGAGCATTGGACTACGACCCTGGAAACCACGGTTTGATTCCCCACTCAGCCATGGAAACCCACTGGGTAACTTTGTGTTCATGACATACTCTCAACCCCAGAAAACCCCATGCTAGGATCCTCTTAGGGTCGCCATAAGTTGAAAATGACTTGAAGGCACACAACAACAATGCTCAGTGTTAAGATATGTACTTGTCATTAGCTTACAAATACCACTAGTAACAGTAACACAGATTGAGTTTTCAGACATACACATAGCTGGTGCATAATATTTGTAGCATCTGTCAAGGGAGAAAATAACAAGCTTTTACAATTAGTTCTGTTCCTGTGAGTCTACTGGACTATACACTCTTACTTGCCCCTGGGTCCAATACCTGATACCAAATTCAAGAGATGGACTGCAACATGACCACTGGCCATGCTGACTGGGCAATTCCAAGAGTCCAAAAAGGTAACTTTTGTGATTTCTGACCAGGTTTGTTTGGAAAGAAAAGTTTGTCAAAAGGTTGGACCCAACCTGTAGAAAATACTTTGTGATGTGGGTCGTTAAGTGCACCTGTGGAGAGCCATGTGACTTTAGCTGAGTCATGCTGATGAGCAACCAGGGAAGAAGGTTGCATCAGGTGTGGGAACGCAAAGGCTGGCAGGACTGCATCAGCTAGTGTGAGTATAAATGTAGCTGAGAGCTAGCCAGCAAGTTGCACATGGTGCCCGATGTAGGCTCTGTCAGAAAGAGCAAGCAGGGGGATGCTGGAATGCTTTCTGGAGAATCTTGTAAATACGTACAGATTGTAACTCAAGAATAAACTGCCTCCTTGATGGAAGAGAACAATTGGTGTGGGTGAGTTTTTCCTGGTTACAGTGCATTGCTGCTAAGGTATCCTCTGCTGCTGGGCACACTTCCAAAGCTGTGGGAGCAATCTCTGCTATATTTTGGGCATGACAAAGTTGGCAACCCTTTGTATATGTAGGCAAACATATGCTGGAGAAAGGATAGTTTTTGAAAGCTGTAGACAGTCTGAGAGTAGTCGCAATTCACATGGTGTACATGCACTGAAATGTTTCTTACACTGTTGGTCACAACAGTTTTTGCAGACTTTTGAAGCAATACAAAACCTCTAAAACCTCTTTACAAGAAGAGAAAGTAGTGTACTTGTAAACATCCTTGTCCAAACAACCAATAGCTCTCTGGGAAAAAAAATCTACAATGGGCTTCCAGATATACTTGTACATGTGATCAAGGAAGCAGTAATATCCACAATAAAAGGGGAAAAATCAAATACGTACAGTTTAAAATAAAAATCTGGACCACTGGCCATCTTAACATGAAACTCAGGTTAAAAGTTTCACAACTCGTTTAAATCCTTTTTGCATACTGAGCTGCTAAAAATTATGTATGAGTAGGGTTGCCAAATCTTAGGGCCTGGCCTCAATTGCCAGTTTTCATGGGTCATCTCCAAGTAGGACAGAAGGATACAAATTCTCTAGTTTTGATGGGCTCTGCTCTGGCTTAGAGGAAAGGTTGTTGTTGTGTGCCTCTAAATCATTTCTAAATTATGGTGACCCTAAAGTGAACCTATCACAGGGTTTTCTTGGCAAGGTTTGTTCAGCAGTGATTTACCTTTGTCTTTTTCTGGGGCTATGAGAATATGACTTGCCCAAGGTCACCTAACGGTTTTCCAAACAGCTAAATGGGGGTTTGAACCCTGTCTCCAGAGTTGTAGTCCAGTGTTCAAACCACTACACTATGCTGCCTTCTAGAAGAAAGGGCTATGTGAAAATTTCCAGCTCAGCTAGGAGAGTAGCAGCAATTTTCAAGGCTTAATTGATTTATCGCTGCAAATTGCAAAGACTCCAAAAGGGGATTACGCATTTATTTAGTTAGCTTCCTCCATACCTCCCAGTCTCTGCAGCACCAGGACTTACTGTCAACTGTGCTCTGTATCTACCTTCTGGCTAGAAGTGATTGGGTATATTAAATGTTCCTTATTCCATCTCACAGAATAAATGAGAAGGAAGAATTCTCTTATTTCACCTTGATCTGGGAGCAGCTCCTTGAGCTAAGATTTTTGTATTCATTTCTAAACAGAAAAATTGGGTGCAGAGATATGGGGGAGTGAATAGGCAGGGAGCTTATCACATGAAGTAGGTAAACTGCAATTACAGCAGAATGTTAGTGTCTTTGGATGGGACTTATCACATGACATCATTCCTGTTCTGTTTTTCTCTCAGTGAGAGGCTGTTCAGAAAGCATTTCTTTTACAAACACAAAAACCCTGTTAATGACCTCCTTTGCACAAGAAGTACTTTCCAGATGATCTCCTGTTGGAAGAACAACAGAACAGAAACAATATGGTGTGATAAGTCCCAGACAATGATGCTATTATCCTGCTATTTACTTGCCTCATTTGATCAGCTCCAAAGAGAGAGAGTTTGAATGACAAACTGTGAGCATCTGTGGTTGCTAATTAATATGTAACACTTAATGGTATTACCAGGGGCTATCCTAGGTCTCAAGTTTTGGAACGGAAACCTCAGGGCCTGGGACAATCCTGAACTGGCAACCCTATGTAAGCTGTCTATATTCTTTCATTTCAACAGGAGATAGTCATTTGAAGAATTCTGATGCCATCCTAACCATCAGTTTTGCCATTCTTCTTGCATTAACAATCCTAGGCTTCACTGTTTATATCATCAATAAATACAGAAAGAGAAGAGATCAATATTCGCACCATCTACTCCATGATACTTCTGAAATAGGTTAGTATATGTTTTTATCAAGAGGCCTATACACAAAATTGTCCCATGTGCCCAGTTAGAAATCCGTTGAAAGGTAAGGCATACTGCTCTGACATTTGTGACCTTTTTGGCAGGTGCATGAGACTGGCCATCAGATGGTGGAAATGGGAAAACTAAGATGGCATTTAGATGAGAGTCAAAGTATTTATCTTGATAGCAACACTTTTTTAAACAATTGGTGTGGTCTTTGCCTCACTAGACATTTTGTAGATCTAGTTCAGACCCTGGCAAGTTCCTATTTTTTCTCAATAATATAATTCAAACATATTGTACGAGGAAGAATTTTAAGTCTTGAGATTGTTCGGATCTATTATCCTTCCCCAGTGATATATCTTTTTTTTTTCAAACTTTTTACAGCAGACAGATATACAATTCCAGATGATGTACTTGTCATATCAGGAGGGCTGTATGATGCACCAAGAATATATAATCCCAACATGGTGTACGAAGATGATGAGCTTCAAAATGATTTTTTACCATTTAGTGCTCAACCAGGACAACTCAGATTGGAATTTCTTCCAGGAGAAAAAGAACAGGACCTTTTCTCAACTTATGAAACATTTCAGATACCACCAGGAGATTTATAACAGACGGAACACAGATCCTTCAAAATGGCTAAAAAAAAAATTGCTCATTCAGTGTGCAATTCAATTTGATTAAAATGAGAAAACAGAAACAACAAAGAACTTTATTAAAACAAAGAACCATTTGCAACATATACCAACTTAGTAATGAATGGTACTTAGCTTGACTGCTTCATGCAGATTATTGCACTGGATCCAGTTTTATTCATACCTAGAGTAGGTCCATAGAAATCCACAGGACTAACTTAAGTCACATTGATTCGATCAGCTGAGTTATATATCTTTGCTATTGTGAATATTTTGCTTTGTTGTAATTATTATTACTATGTTACTACTATGTCAGTAAAAACTGACTAATAATGATTTGATGGCTCTGTTTCAATTATCACCAATTCTGGACCCAGCCTATTCTGTTTAATTAAGTAATGTAAAACCTTGCTAAAACTTTAATGAAACCATATTTTTGCTAACTGTAAAAAAATCATAAATTCTTAGCTGTTTATATTAACATATATTGCTGCTGAGCATGTGGGAGACAACTGACATGGGTTTCACTGGAGCCCTCTTTCCTTTTTCCTCCAGTGCTGATCTGCTGTAAGATACACGCTAGTGGACAAGCCTTCGGTTTCAACCACAGTCTCATTGAAACCATTATATGCACCCTTCTCCTCCCCAGGGCCCTGTGCACAAGTTACCAATATGCTAGAACCAGGAAAGGAGGAAGTAGGAGGAAAGAGAGCTTTACTGAACCTCACTTTTTCCTACATAGGCAGCTGTACCTGCAGGGGATGGATCAGGCAATAAGCTCTTGGGAAACTTTTTTCACCTGAATTACTCAAAGGTTTTGTGATTTAGAATATGCTACTGTAAAAAAAAGTTATTGTAATTACAAAACATATAAGATAATGTTGGATTTAAATAAAGTAATAAGCAAAACCACTGGTTACGTAACAATAGTAAGCTTTTAGTTTATGAAAAAAGTTTTCCAGCTTCTTTTACTTTGTTTCTTCTGTCCATTTTGGAGATCGCAGACCATCCAGCCTCTCGCATTTTTCTTATAGCAGAAAACTTCACTGAGGATCCAGGAGTTTTGAGGGTAGATGGAGTTTGAAGCTGCATACAAAATTGAAAACTTCAGTTAATTTTGTTAAAACCATTGTGATTCACACTTTAGTGTCCCAATGATTTAAGAAGATACCTTTTCTGGTGTCATAACATTTGGTGTCATGATATGAGACACTGGTGGATAATCTTTATACAGTTGCTTAAGCATTTCTTCTTTCGACACAAGACTCTGAAAAAAAATTTTTTAAAAATAAATAGTAAAATGCACAGTTACTTTTATTTCATTTTTTATTATATCAAACCTTAGAAAACTATCTAATGCAATCTAATTCAGTCTACAATCCTATTGCCCCTGGGGAAACCACTGTAAAGAGGACATAAAATTTAGTAGCATTTCACTCAGTTCCCAGGGAGCTGAAGAAAGTATTACAGTATTATGCAAGGCTATAAACAATATTCTGCTATGTTTAATTACATAGTAAAAACTATGCAGACTAGATAATTTGCATCATTTTGATTCGCATTACATTCATCTCACACCCACAACTGTGTAATGTGCTTAAATACCTGTAGTCTGAAGATTGCATTCCATGTATGCATTTGAAGAAGTGAGTGGAAATTCATAAAACCTGATGCTAAAATAAATCAATTAGTCTTAAATGTGCTACTAGGTTTTTCCTTTTTCATAATGTCACAATACTTGCACTATAATCCATTTTCTCATCCTAAATTAATTTTATGGTGTGATACTGTTCTGAAAATTAGTGAGAAGACTTTTATGTGGAAGCTCTGGGTTAACAGAGCAATTCTTATTTTGAATCAATTGGTTCTGGTGATGTGTTTCTCCCATTGCCTTGATTAGTGATGGAAAGAGTACTATTGAAAATTCAAAGCACAGAGGAAAAAGAAGTTTCCTGTCAGGAAATCTCAACAAGGAGAATCCACACCATGGGACTTTTCACAGTTTAGACCTGTTTTGCACAAAAATATCCCACATGCATGGGTTTGTGGGGTAGAGAGAGTGTTTGGCACTGAAAGTAGCATTTGTGCAGACAACAAATACAAAAACACTCTTGGTGGGAAGTTGGGTGTTTTTCTTTCTTTGTTTTTTGCAGAGAAAATCCCAATCTGTGAATAGTCCTAAAAACTGCAGTTTTCAAGCACTTACTCATAGTGGTCAGAAAACTGATCAAATTGTTTATTCTTGCTTGGAAGAACAAAATTAATGAAGATTTACATGCCTACTCTGGTTCAAAGGTAAGATATGATATTCCAGTATCTTAAATTACAACACATGTTTGTATCTAGATATGTTCCTGAAACATGGATTGCCTCAGAGTCTGTGCTACTTGTGACAAAACAAAAGTAACCTACAGCTTTGTTTATAGCAGGGCTTTCCAAATGGTGTGTCACGACACATTAGTGTGTTGCCTGAAGTGTGTAGGTGTGTCACCTACAATCTTGGAAATCTTATATTATTTATAAATCATATATTTTAAAAAATATATGAAAGGTTTTCATGAGATGTGTTTGTTATTACAATTTTTGTATGTGTCTATATCTCTTACAAGGGGTTAGTTTCACCTCTGGTTTCTAGTAAAACTGAATTACTGTGCCACAAAATGATGCATCACTAAAAATGTGTGTCACCAACATGAAAAGTTTAGAAAGCTCTGGTTTATAGTGTTAGTCAATAAATACAATATTATGAGCAACAACAACAACAATAATGTATTTGTTATCTGCCTCTCCTCAAAGCTCGAGGTGGGGTACAACAAAGGTTAAAATACAGTTAAAACCAGCATACCAATTAAAACACACATAATTAAAATACACTAAAACATAAAACCATTCAATACAAATGTGTCATAATTAAAATAAATCATAATTAAAAATAGACTGGGTAGGCCTGCCAGAAGAGATAAGTCAATTGTTACCTGTCTCTTATTTCCTTAACACCATAGGGAACAGGGAACAGTAGTAGTCCCTCTGATGATTCAGTTACTCAACTAACCTGCCTTTCCAAAGAGAGTGGCACTATTGTAATTATTTGCCTACTGGACATGGCTAAAGGTGTTCCTGACAACTTTCAATGGATATGCTTACCATCTCTGTTCCTTCTTGAGATTACAGTCCTCACTCCAAATTCATGGGTTTGACATTCATAAATTTGATTATTCGCGAGTATGTGTGCTTCCCCCCCGAATTCTCTTCCTCCCATTCCTATGCATTTTGCCCAGGGGTGAGTCTTCTGAGGCAAAACAGAAGGAAATGAGTGGAGGAAAGGCTCCCATGAGCCTTCCTTTCCTCCTCCAGAGTTTTCCCCTCCCCTTCCCATCCATTTTTCTCTACGCTGGGGCAAAATGCAGGGGAAGGGGAAGGGGAGAATTCTGAAGGAGAAAAGGAAAGTTCTTGGGGGCCTCCCCCCACCCCATTCCCTTCCATTTTCCATGGGAAGGGGAAAGAGAAGGGGGGATCCCTGGCAGGGAATGGAGGGAGGGAGGGAGGGAATGGAGGGAGACGGGGAGTTATTCACAATTTTCACTTTTGCGAGGGTTCTATGCCCAGAACCCTCACAAATGTGGAGGAAGGACTGTATTTGAATGAGGGTCCACCAGGTGTTTCCAGGCAGCTAAATTATATTTGACTGTCATTAGGAAAATACAAAAGGGCCAAGTGTGGGCCCTAATAACTATAGTGGGACAAGAGGCCATCATGTCCAGGAGATAAGCCAAGTTCTTGTCCATGTGTATTGTGTAGCTGAGAAAACAGCAATGTATTCAAAATCTAAGGATCTGGTGTTGAAAATGCATGAAATAGCAACCAGTGTGATATTGGCAGAAAATTCACAAGTGAAACTGATGGAACAGAATAAATCTTGTTTGCCTATACCATGGCAGTGTGAGCTGCAATTTTTTCTCTCTGTCCCCATTGCCTCTGCAAAGAGTAGTCTAATGGAGCTCTTTCAAATGCTTAAGGTTCTCTTACAACCTGCCAACAAGAGGAGAATTTAGAGTACTCAGCAGCCCACTATGCAAAGTGCCCACCACTTTGCAAATAAAATTGTTTAGATCCATTTTGAGCTGGATGCTATAGCTGATACAGGTCCAGTGAATTTAACTGTCCTCTACTTGTCCAGTGATGATAGATACTTTTCTATTTGTAGAATCAGAGGATGGGGCTAGGGGGTGCTGTACTGTTTTAATTTTAATTACTTTTTAATATCTTTTAAGCTATTTTAATTATTTTATAGTTTAATTCTGTTTTATATATAATATTTATATGTTCTTAAATTGTATTACATCAGGATGTAAACCACTTTGAGGCCCAATGCTGGGCAAAAAGCAGGATATAAATAAAGATGGTGATGACGATGATGATGATAAGAAGATCCTTATAGAAGTGAGGACTACCACATGTATGCTAGGTCCTTGTCCCTCCTTGCTCCTTAAAAAGCTTGGGGGCTCGTTGTGTGCATAATAGGAATAGTTAATACTTCCTTAAAGCAAGACTTCTTTAGGCCCAACATGCCTAAATGAGACAGCTGTTAAGATTCCCACTGAAAAAGCCTTCCCTGAATTACATCATATGAGATAATTACTGGCATTCTATTTCTTGGCAAAGTACCAGAATGTGTGGTAGCATATCAGCTCCAGGGTTTTCTGGATGAGAGGATCAGTTGTAGTCCAGTTTCAGGATTAGTTATGGAAGACAGATGGCTTTGGTTGCCTTGATGGACAAGCTACTTAGTATCCCTCTGTTTTTGCTAGACCTATCCGCCATTGGTCTGTACATCTTATAGAGTTCTGTCCTATCCCCAACCTATTTAACATATACATCAAACCCCTGGAAGAGACTATACCACAGATTCACAACTTGGGAGTTTTAGGGTTTGGTGCCAAAAGTATGCTGTTGACACCCAGCTGGACGCATGGCTGCCTCTGAAGAATGATTGGAATCTTCAGCTGGTCCAAAGAGCTACGGCCAAACTGTCAGATGCAGCTCATTACAGGGGCACGTTACTTCTTTGTTACAACAGTTCCATGGACTAAAACAGTTCCACTGACTATCTGTTTTCATGCACAATTGAAAGTGTTGTTTATGACCTATAAAGGACTGTATCTCAAAGACCATGTTTTCCCCTGTAGCCTGTTCAAGCTCTGAGATATTCAAGAGAGGCTTTTATCTCAGAACAGATGTTGAATTTGTGCAGAGGGGGGTTGCACTTGCCTTCCTCTAAGGCAGATAGTGTGTGATTTGCTCTTGGTCTCCCAGTAACTTTCAACGGTAGAGCAGGGATTCAAACCCTGGTCTGCCAGTGTCCTGGTCTAACATTCAAACCAGTACACTGTGCTGTTCCCCTTATAAATAATCATACTGTGCCTACATTAAATATGACATCAAGAATAAATGCAAAAGTTGAAATCACTCAAACATAAAGAGGTAAATATATACTTATTACATCTATTCAGCTTACATGTTTTCACCTACTACAAGACTTTATTTTTTAAGAGCAAGATAAATTTTATTTTCAGATTAGTACCAGAAGGTCGTTGTTGTCAGAGCTATCTGACCGTGTATCCATTTCTAAGAAAACTTTTCTCTTTTTCTTTCTTCCTTCTTCTGAGTGCAGATTGGTGCTTTCTCTTTGCAATTTAGATTTTGGAGGTGTTTTCACAGTGTAAATCTAGGTGATATAAAGATAGTTAAAACCATTTGTTATAGCAAAATTCTATGTGTTAAATCTAGATGCTCTGTTTCAAAGATCCTTGTGTGCAGTATTACAGTACACACATATAGAAAGTACAGTGCTGGTTAACTCATTGGATTGACTTGATGCTTGATAAAGCTGCTGCGAAAGGGAAATATTCTTCCCAAAGGAATATACTAATGTCTTTACAGAATGTATATATTACAGAACAATGTTCTCTACAGACTTTCTTAGGGCCTTCCCAAATGACACTTTTATTAGGAAACCAATATGTAAGATATTATCTTGTTGTCTATTCAAATTTAAATACCTTTTTCACAACAACTGCCGAACAAGAGGTATGGGCACCACTCAGCTGGTGACCATTACTATCATGAGACAGGTGAGCTTTTGCACTCCAGAAGTAGGCAGCCCAGTTATTTCATATGAATTAAAGCACAGGGATATTTCACCAGTATTGCTGAACCAAGTCTAGTAAAGTGCTTTAGAATCTGGGTACTTGATGATGCCTTGATGGAAAACATACCTCCACATTATAATCAATCTAAACAAGTGACTGTCAAGAGGGCAGAACATATTATTGACATTTTTGTCACGTTTAAGTGATTGGCCTCACTATAGGTGAGTGAGTAGCTAAGGTTAAAGGAACTGCCAAAAATAAAAATGAAGGGCTATCACCCCACCAGTTAACCTTAGAAAATAATATATACCATATCTTTACAAAATCCAACTCAAAGACTTTATCTAGTCATTCATTGTAAGCAAATGACTAGACAGCTATGGTATGAAGATACCACTATAGATCAAGCAGAACAACTTATTTTTTGTAGACAATACAATTTTCAAAAGAACTTTAAATTTCTTTAAATTTAAACTAAAGACTTATTCACATTTTCCTTGTTTTTAAATACATTATTTTTTTCTTTCAAAAACAAAGTATGTGCATAGATAAGAATCTTAGACTGAATTCTGAATTAGTGCCTTACAGTTAATAGATAACTCAAAATTTATTAAGAAACCAACCTTGGCTGGAGTCCATGAAGATTTCTCTGTATATTCCAACTTATTCACATTATTAGGTGTGTAATTCTGGGATGCATTGTTTTTGGAATGAACTGGAGGAGAATTTAAACCAGGTTTATCTGTCCCCAAAATGGATGTCTGTGTTTTCTACAATTAATTTCAGTGAGAACAGGAACATACAATAAGAATGAGAAGAAAAACAACTTCCTTACCAACAAATAGTACTAGAAAACATTATTACTTACATATGTATGTATCTAACCTATTAAATGGAATTCAAATTGAATGTTACAATGTAAAAAAGCATATGAAATATTAAAAGTAAGTTGTCACCTTATGCTTTTTCTCCTTTTCAGAAATATCATCCTTTTTTCCTTCTTTTGCTATATGTTCCTAAAGGAAAAAATAGTGCAAGTTCAAAAAAACCCCAACCCTCACTTTTTCACATAATTTGAATCATGCAAGACAGCAAGGAAGCAATGAGTTAATATATCTAAAATGTGATAAGCTGGCTTCCATAGTAGGTTCAGAGGTGAAGCTGCAAGTATCCGTAAACATTCTGAATTTCTGCATACAGTCTGGAGACTAATACAGTCAATTCACAGTGATACTAATTAGGTTTTTTGTTGTTTTTAACAGTGTGAAAAATTATATGGAACATTATTATTAATGAAGCAAACTGTCACTCTTATTACAAATAACTCCAACTTAGCATTTAATTTTCAAGTATTTATTTCAAGTATTTCAGAAGCACAATAGTCACTGACATTTTTAAAAAATCAAACAAGGGCTACTTTAAAAGTACAGAAAATATTACTATCCCTCCAAAGCACATTGTCACTATATGAAATTCCACTTACTACAGTGATACTAAGTTACACCTGTTTTTAAGTGTCTGAGCACGTGGAAGACGTTAAGCAGCCCTGACAGAACTATGTATTGAAAACTAAACATATAAGACCAGAAGACATACCTTCTCTTCTATTTCAATTTTAAGTTGCTCCTGAAGTGAAGAAAGTTCATTTTTCTTACAAGAAAGCTCTTGTTGCTGAGAATAAAAGTAAAAGAGGAAAATAAGTAGTTGATTTGAAATCGCAGATTGACATACATATGATTTTCAGTATTTTAGCATGCACTGAAATAGAGAAGCAAAATGGTAAGTAGATAAATTTCAGCCAATCTCTTTGCTGACAGACAGTGAAATAAGACATCTCCTTCGACAATATATACTAAGCTAAATAATGGAATTCAATTTAACATCACAGCCCTTGCAGCATTTTTTCTACATATTCACATCCTCCCTGTGGGGTTGTGTATATGTATTTTATTGCTTTATAACTCTGTTATAAAGGATAACTCAGTTTTACAGCTTTTGGAGAATTTGCTCAGATTATTCAGTTTAACACAAATAATACATATATTTTAGATTGTGTGAAAAGTCATAATCAAAACCTATGAGGCCAAGTAATATGAAACAGTACAGAAAAATAAAGAGGGTTAAAACAAGATTAAACTAGACTAAACTTTTTTTTTCTGGGTAGCTGCTCATGACACATCATAACTGCATTACTTGATTTCTTTTGCACATACTATTATCTTTTCAGAAGAAAAGAAACATCCTGCAAACAACTAAACACTCTGGTTGCCATACACGGTGTACAATATCCAAATCCGAAACTTTAGTAAAATAGAGTCCGCCATCAAATCCAGTTAGTCCACAGTTCAACAATCCAAAACGCCACAAAATTTCGTAGTCAGCCATACCAAAAAAGTCAAAATAACCGATCAGTCAAGAAAATAGAGAGAAAAGGCTCCTTAGACACTGCTAACGTGGCGGAAGAAAAGGAACTGACAGAGCAGGAAGGGGCTTTTATACCCCGGAGGATGAGGGACGGGTTCAACAGTCAAGACGCTTACTCCTTGGTTCTAGAAGGTTCCGAATGCTGTTCTGCGCAGGCGCACAACCCAATTGTGTGAGTCACAGAGACCACGAAGAAGAACAATTTTTTTCATGACATGGGATATCCATAACAAAGATATGAAATATCGATAAATATTACTTCTATCACTACCTACCTTCTATCAAAAAAGCTCTCAGGGAAGCTTACAAGTAAAACTAAACAAACAGTTTAAATAGAGATGTGAAGGCCTGGGAAAAAAAGGAAAAATTCAGAAAAAAACACATTTTTTTCCTCTTTCCTAAAGCCTTTTTTTTTTTTTCAAAAAAATTGGAAAAATTGAAAAAAGGAAGAACATTGATTATGGAATGTTTTATTTTAGCATGATGAGACTGAAACTGATACTGATAACTATAGCTCAGAAAATGAGTCTGATTAAATTTCATGCCTATTCATTGAATCTTAGTTCCTTCCACACACTTTTTCCCCATCAATTCTTTTTATGAGAATGGGTGCTTTATGTCTATTTGATACTGTGGAGAGGAAATATAAGTAATTTTCTTTGTTACTAATATTGATGGTTTCTTCTGTTTTTTTTTATGGGGTGTATGTGTTTTGTTTTGTTTTTTGCCTGCTGCACATAAACTAGCAAAATCAAAGCGGTTCCATACAGTTCAGGAGATTGTTGCTCCATTTGTTACAAATAAAAACTAAAAAAGATAAAAAAGGAAATTCTGTTTGTAATAATGTAAGTCAACTGGTCAACTGAATCAGATAATTTAAATTTTGCCTAGGGGTAATAAAAGATACACCAAAATTCAATAGAGAGCATTATATCAAAATTGATTGTTCATCACTAATCCTCACAGATGAACGTTGGGATTTCTCTGCTGGAGATGTAAAAGGCAGTGAAACACAGTAAAATACAGAAATTTATATTATTGGTTGTACAAAAACTGGTCATTTAAACATATCAATAGTTGAAAAGAAATAAGAAGATATTCTTACCAATAACTCTATTATTGATGTTAGCTCTTGTTCTTTTGCCTTATAGTTTTCTAATTCTGCATCTTTTTCTTCAACTGTTTTATCATACTGGTGCTGTATTGAAGAGATAGTAATTAACATAAACATATAAAGTACTTCACTTTGTGTATATCTTGTAAAACATGATGGGTGAGTGTGTGCAATTCTGGATGTCAGACACTTCTACTGTCTGATCTCAATGAAGTATACTAAATCACATACATACACAGTACTAGTTGCTTATCTAGAGGGAATAGATTTTAGAAAGTACCTTCCATTAGGTTCAATTAAGCAGAGAAACAATTTTCAGTGCACTAGAAAATAATTATTATGAATAATGACAGGAATATAGAGCATATTTTTATTTCTAGAATATACCATCTGTGGACAGGTGGAGATCTTTAGCTTATCATGAAAAAAATATAAAGGAATTTATTTATTTCTTCAATGTTGGACTAAAGTGCAGGGCTACAACTACACTGTGGCTTGTTTTGTACTATTTAATGGTTGTTACTACACCATATTTAGTTACTCTCTCATTCTGTTGCTGTAAAGACATCAGTTCCATCTCTTTTTAATGTATTGCTGCAGTATTTTACCACCAGTTCACACTTCATCACTTAAGCAAATAGTTTATTCTTCTTTCAGTAAGTCAGCCAAATCATACCAATTATGGTGTTGCTTACACTGGTTTCCATTACCGAATACATATTTGGTTTTCAAGAACATATTTTCCTTTCTTTCTTTGTAGGTAGATGGGGCAGCTGAACTCCCTGAAAACAGCCTGGCTTTTATGAAAACATTTTATAAAATTTGCATACTCCTGATGGTGAGAAACAGAACAAGCCCTTATTGTGTACTGTTGTAACTGTACAGGCATATTTCCTGTGCATATGGGAAATGGATTTTGTCTTCTAAAAGTTTAAAAGATCTATCTGTATATGCATGCTTCATATTCATATAAGCACAGTATGGAAAAATAGTGTACAGAAGGCAAGAACAGGTTGCTTACCTGTAACTGTGGTTCTTCGAGTGGTCTTCTGTGAAGTTGCACAATGGGGTATTTCGTGCCTGTGCGATACAGCATTCGGAACCTTCTGGAAGCCTAAAATCAGGCATTTTGGCGGTTGGCCCATCCCCCACATCCCCAGGGTATATAAGGCCCCTCCTCGAGTAATGGTCAGTTCCTTTGCTGCCATGGTAGCAGTTATAGGAATCACTATAGGAATCAAGTGGGGAGGCTGGGTGGGTTTGTGTGACTTCACAGAAGACCACTCAAAGAACCAAGTTACAGGTAAGCAACCTGTTTTTCTTTTTCGTGGTCTCTGTGAATCACACAATGGGGAGATTAGCAAGCTGTCAAAGATGGAGGTGGGAGATGTCGAATTGTCAATATACACCAGTGATAACAAAGCAACAACAGATTTTCCTTTTTTTTTAAATACAATAAATAAATATTATAAATATCATAAATATTATTAGAATAATAAATAAATGAATACAAGTAAATAAATAAATATTTAGATTACAACAAATCATGTGTTTCTTGAATTCATTCAGAATTTTTTTAAAATTGTTCCCCCCCCCTTTTTTTTCCCTTTCCATGCAACTGCAGAAAACAAAACAGCCCTACCAAAGGACGCATCACTCCTTTCCCTTTGATGTACCCTATAGTTGGAAATAAAGGTCAATGGCTGAAACCACGTAGCGGCCTTGCATATTTCCTCCAATTGTACACCATGCATGAAAGCAGCCAAAGCTGACGTTGATCTCGTGGAGTGCGCTCTTACATTTACTGGCAGCTTTCTTTTAGCAATCTCATAACACAACTTTATTGTGGAAACAACCCATTTAGATATCTTTTCGGAAAAAACAGGCTGCCCTAGTTTCTGAGTTGAATAACAGACAAATAACTGCTTAGTTTTCCTACTGATGCAGTGCGTTGAACATAGAAGGCTAGCGCCCTTCTGACATCAAGGCAATGTAACTTCTCCAAATCAGTTTCTGGATTCTGCATGTAAACTAGCAAAACAATATCCTGATTCAGATGAAAAAATGATACCACTTTCAGTAAGAAGGTGATATCTGGTCTTAGTACTAACTTCCCTCTATGAAATCTCAAAAAGGGTGCATCTACTCTTAAGGCTGCCAACCCACCTGCCCTTCTTGCAGAAGTTATAGCTGCTAGGAACGATGTTTTCCAAGATAACAGCCTCATATCACAGGTTGCCATTGGTTCAAATGGCTTATGCATGAGTTGCAACAACACAAAATGTAAACCCCAACCTGGTCCCGGAGACTGGGTTGGAGGGTATACATGCTTATAGCCCCATAAAAATCTTTTAACAGTTGGACTAGAGAAACAGGAAGGTCTTCCCTTAGCCTGTAGGTACCAAGAAATGGCTGCACGATAACATTTAACTGAAGATGTTATCTTGGTACTGAGGTGTGTCAGAAAAGAAAGAATGTCTGCGGTACTGCAGTTCCGAGGTTGGCTACCGTGATCTCTCATGTACCAGCAAAATTTGTCCCATTTGTATCCATATGACTTAACAGTCGATGGTTTGTGAGCCACTCTCAATATGTGGCTAACTTCCTCCAGGAAAGCGGAATCTATAATATCTTCCATGCAGTCAACTGAAGTTTCTGCACATCCGGGTGAAACACAGTACCACTGTGTGTTGTCAACAAGTTCAGTATCGATGGTAACCTCTGGTACCTATGTTTCGACAAAGTGAGAAGGGGCAAGAACCACAGCTGTCTCGGCCACCATGGTGTTATCAATATGACCTTTGCGTGGTCCTGTCTTATCTTCGAGATCGCCTTTGTTATGAGAGGGAACGGTGGAAATGCGTAGAGGAGCAGTCCCGTCCATTTGTACATGAAAGCATCCCCCAGACTCATTTGGTCTGTCCTTCGGGGAGAACAGTACATCTTGCATTTCTTGTTGTCCTTGGGTGCAAACAAATCTATCGATGGTACCACCCATAGATTGAACAAGCTGTCGGTTACGGTGTCATCCAGCTCCCACTCGTGACAGGATATTGGGGCTCGACTTAGGGCATCCATCCATGTACTGTCTGCTCCTGGCACATGTATCACTGATGTGGAAAGGCACCAGTTCCAGAACATGATTGTTAATTTCAGAAGCACTGTGGAGTGAGTCCCTCCTTGTTTGTTAATATAATACATCACAGTTGTATTGTCCGTTCTCACTTGCACTGAGAGACCGCACAGGTGCACTTGAAAAGCCCTGAATATCTTGATCACCGCAAGAAATTCCAGGACATTTATGTATTGACGTTTTTCCAATGATGTCCAGTGTCCTTTTATAGATACATTCTGCATATGCACTCCCCAACCATCCATGGAGGCGCCTGTGGTGACGGAGACCACGGGTGGATCTGGTAGAAATGACATGCCCCTTAGGACATTTTCTACCCTCAACCACCAGAGGAGAGACAAGCGTACCCCCTTCAGTATCGTCATGTACTTGTTTTGATGATGCAGAAGTGGATTGAAGTTCCTTATGAACCAGTGTTGCAGAGGTCTCATTCTCAGTCTTGCATTTGGAGTCATCATAGTGGTTGAGGCCATCAGCTCTAGGGCCACTTGTATGGCTCTGACTCTCACACATCATGTTATCAGTAACTGCCTTACAGTGCATTGCATTTTATGCCACCTGTCATCTGGCAGAAAAGCCAGCTCTTTGGTCGAGTCCAGTATGGCTCCAATGAACTTCAACTGTTGTTTGTGGTACCAGGTGAGATTTCTTGAAAATTATCATCAGTCCTAGTGCATTCAATAGGTTCACTGTAGTCTTCAAGTGTTGTGAAGCCTCCTCTTCTGTCAGAGCAGCTATAAGCCAGTCATCTATGTACGGGAATAGAACGATACCTCTCTGTTTCAGATATGCCGCCACGGACGTACACTTCGTGAACACTCTTGGCGCCATGCTTATGCCGAATGGGAGAACTCTGAATCGACAAGCTTGTTTCCCCAACACAAAGGCTAGGTACCGTCTGTGTTCTTTCCTTAATGATATGTGGAAGTAGGCATCTTTTAAATCCAGTGTCACAAACCAATCTCCCTTCTTCAGCAATGGCATTATCGATTACCATTTGAAACCGTTTTGTTGAGATGTAATAGTTGACACCTCTTAGGTCTAGAATGGGTCAAAGACCCCCATCTCTTTTCAGTACTAGGAAGTATTTGGAAGAGAAACTCCTCCTTAGTTGGGCATATGAGATCCTTTCGATTGCCGCTTTCTTCTCTTCCAGTTCCGGGGACAAAGGTAATACAAATTCAAACTACCGGTGGTAGTCGACAGAATTCTATCAGACAGCCCCGTCTCACCACATCCAACACCCATGAATCTGTTGTTATCAAGAGCCATGCGTGGATGAAATTTGACAGTCTGTTTCCAAAGGGCTTTTTCTCTGACCCACAATCTACAACAGCTCCGTCGGTATCAATGTCAGCAGTAATGACAGTAGAGATGACAATATCTAACATTTCCGTGTTGTCAATACCAGCGGAACAGATGGATCAATGGCGGTATCGACATTTGAAGTTTGAACAAAGAGATTTGGATCTTTGAATGCAGGAGTGACAGAGAGATGTTGACTGTGGGCAGGTGAGGTATCATTCGGTTGGTTGTCAAACTCGCCGTTTTTGTTGGTCTTGCTGTTTCTTTTTATACTGAGGTTGTCTGAATTTGGACATCAGAAATTTCCTTGAAAGTTGTTGCTGCTCTGATGTTTGACATTGCTGCTGTGTGGGTGTTGGGCTTCTTGTTCTAGCCATGTAAGGTTGGTAACGGCGATATTAATACCTGGACTATGACGATGACAGTACCAGGAACCCATACGTCTTAGCAATGGTGAGCATTTTTTGCCTGTGTTCAAGTTTGGTATCTGTACCTTCATTGAAAAGGCCTACAGAGTCGAAAGGCAGGTCTTCAATCACACTCTTCGCTTGTTGAGACAGACCCGAAGATCTCAATCAAGGATGTCTCCTCAGAGCTATCGCTCCTGTAATTGCCTGTCCACTGCAATCAGTAACATGTTTCAAAGTCGTGACTTGTTGGGAAGACAAACAATAGGCCTCACGTTACAGAGGGTAGCAGTCTTTCTCTCATCCTCAGGCAGCATGTCTATGAACCTTTTCATCCTAGTCCACAAGAACTGCTGATAGGCACCCATACACGCCGCATAATTCGAGATTTTAAACACCAAGGCAGCATTCGAATATGCCTTCTTCCCCAAATTGTCTAATTTCCTTCCCTCTTTATCAGTAGGTGGCACATGAAGCTTCTGGGACTGTCTAGATTGAGCTGCATCAATAATAATCGAGTTTGGCTTTGGATGTTGAGTCAGCCACTCTTGATCACTCTCAATCAGATGGTACAGTGCTTCTACTTTCTTCAATGTGGAAGGAATAGACAATGGGGAATCCCATGACTTCTTCACAGTCTTTAACAAGTAAGGCAACGGTGCAATGACAGATGGTACAGGCATTCTATCATGCAGTTCCTGGAAAATAGGATCTTGGAGATCCTCTTTATCAGTCTCCACTTGGAGATTCAACGATCTAGACATTCGCAAAACAAGATCAGAGAAAGAACGGACATCATCAGTAGGCAATATACATTCTCCTGTTGAAACAAAATTCGATTTAGATTGCTCAGGGCAATACAACACATGAGATCCCTCAGACTCCGACACAGAGGGAGATATCGCTGTACGGTACCGAGAAGAACGGTACTGAGACGTAGACCGTCGTTCTGGAGAGACCCGACTACGAGAAGAATGTCGCTGGATTCTCTCTGTTTTTTTCCTATGTCTAGATCCAGACACTGCAGGCAACACTCTGCGGCAGGACGGAGTTGGAGACTTAGTGGACGACCTCAGAACATGAGTACACCAACTAGTCTCCTCTCTATACGATGACAAGTTGAATAGTCTTGCTCTCAGTATTGAGAATGCCTGAGCACCCAATGACCATCATCAGTACAAAGGGAGACATCCCTGGAGTCAATGGAAAGCTCCTCCTCAGGATATTGTCGATAGCGGTACAGAGGTGAATCCCTCACATAATAGTACCAGTGAGGCTATCTCATGCGTGAACATGAATGCCAACAAGGGCATCTCTGAGGCGATGGCGGAGTTCTACGCCAACGCCTCGGTGGAGAGGATAGTTCAACAAGATCACGTTGTCTTGATCTTGAGTGTCCACCAGCAGGAGATCTTGACTCTTGGCAATGTGATCCCGACCCCACCGAAAGTATTGGAGATGACTCCATGATCTCCCCTTCAGAGGGAACACAAACTTCCTCAATCTCACTAGATGGCACAGTATCTTCGCACACATCGTAAGCAATCACATAATGAACACCTTCCATCATTTTATCAATGGAGGTGCCTGGAACCGTTGGAGACGGAGATTGGATTGGAGCAGGCAGACTGGGCTGCTCAACTCTTTTAGACTTTTTTGAAGGCTCTTCTCGTGACTAGCCTTCAATTTTCTTTTCATCACTTTGTCTTTCTCATGTCGAACTGTTTCCTTTGACGGTGAAGCGGAGACATGTTTTTTCGGATCACCTTTTTTCCTAGTTGACATCGATTGCTCTCGATCCTGAGACTCAGACTGGTGTCGATCTGTGGAGGGTGTAGGCAATGTTTGAGCCATTTTAGAAGGCTAAACAGATTTTCCCGAAGTTGTGGGCTCAGAGGCTGACAAAACCTGTTCCCACAAAAGTGCCTTCAAACAGGCCACTCTGTTCCTTCTCGTCTGAGAAGTAAACAACTGGCAATGTTCACAATTTGCCATGTTATGGCCCTCACCCAGACAAAGGAGACACTCCGAATGACCATCTTTGTCAGGTATTTTCCCTCCACAGGATATGCAACATTTGAAAGTTGCCGTACAAGGTAAAGTTCAAATCGTAGAAAAACACTCTCATAGTCTAAAAACACGCACTGTGTCTGACCAACCGCCAAAAAAACTGCCAAGAGATAATCAAAAACCAAAACCAGTCCAAGATTGAAAACCGTTAAATCTATCAGTCAGGTTGAGAAAAGCACCTTACTCACTGCTGCCACGGTGGAAGATAAGGAACTGACCGTTAGTCAGGGAGGGGCCTTATATACCCTGGGGATGTGGAGGATGGGCCAACTGCCAAAACACCTGATTTTAGGCTTCCGAAAGGTTCCAAATGCTGTATCGCGCAGGTGCGAAATACCCCATTGTGTGATTCACAGAGACCACGAAAGAGAACACAGAATTTTAACTCTATGTTTGAAAGCAACATTTATTTGTGGTGTGTATATACCATTGGACTGGCGACAAACTAGAATGCTAAAAATCAAAATCAATCTTGCAATAATAAATACAAAAGTGAAAACCATAGACTGGTTGCTTGCTGGAAGAGGAAGGTCTTAATCTGGAATCTAAATGAAAATAACAGGTGTTCCACATTGGGAGGACATTCCACAGGTTGGGGACACTACTATTACAAGCATTTTCTGGTTATCTGGTCACACCAATGTGGACAACAGCACCCACTGCTTCACTCAAATATCAAAAGTAAAAGAGAAAAATTAAATCGTTCATGAAAACAGCAAACGTTTAAATAGGCACAACAGGTGTTTCATTTGGAGATTTCATATTCAATTCAAAAGGTCTTTTTAATGTGAAGTAGGTTGTCTAAAAATGATCATTACCGCAGCAAAAACAGGCAAGGCTGCACCTACGTGCACAGCTCCATCCTTGTCTTCCTCTTCTAGTTCTAGCCAATAAATACACAAATAAGAAGCTATGTATACCTTGTGCTTTTCCATAAGTGCCACCATTTCAGTGATTTTATGCTGACATCGAATATCTGTTTCTTTCCGAATTGTCACTGCTTCATCAGCTACCAATTTCATTGCTTCCAGCTATTAATAAGATATGCACGTTCAAATTTGTAAGAATTATTGTAATTATATTCAACAATTATAGTGCAACAAATGAAATACATGTACCCTGTAATGATATTCAATACTTATATGCATAATTTGGCTATGTTATAATGAATAAGACTACAATCTTGACTTGCATGCCCAGAGGTGAGAGGCGCAAGAATAAACAAACACGCAAACCAAGAACTAGAAGAAAAAAGCCACAACTTTATTGGCTACAGCTGCTACTAGGATCGCGTACGCATGGTACTGGATTTGGGCATCAATCTACCCACCTGTTAACAGATGAAACCAACAAACTGGTGCACAGCCGGAACCGCTGGGACAACAGGAACAGTCAACACATGGGTGGAGATTCCACAATGGCCTCCCTGCCGCCAAGAGGTGCGGGGGAGTCATACCCCACCAGAGCATGGCATGACAACTAGAGGCCCTGTTCCCCCTTACCCCACCAGGGAACCCCCAAACCACACTGGAGCAAACCACCAATCCAGATCCTGGCCCCATGCAACCGCCTGTACAATTGTGACAGATAACAGCAATTACAAGAACATGGTATGACGACAAGGGAAAACAGTAGCACCTGGGTGAATACAATACCACAGAATGCAAATAGAACCCAGAGCCAGCAGGAGAAAAAGAACAAGGGGGGAGGCAGGCGACGATCGATAATGAACTGGCTGGGAGCCTGGATCTGGGGGGAATAAAAACCCCAGCACCTTACCAGAGGGGAAACTGCCAAGGGAGGCAGCTCTGGCTGGGTCCTGGCTCTGACAGTCAATGAGTTCAAACTGCCAGTTTGAACTCATTGGCTGCCCGAATCCACCCCTTCCCCAGAAGCCGCACAGCGCGCAGAGCCTCCTAAGAAGGGGAAACACATTCTGGCATGACCAGCAAGCCAAGGAAGTGCCATCAGCCCTGAGTCACAACCCATCTACCTGGTAAGTCAAGTGGCTGCTTTAATGAGGGTTGACTGAACACAGTATTTGTTCCAGGCAACACATGTGCAGAACTGAAGTGTTAATAACAGTGTGTTAATAGTTAATACTCTCCAGAAATGTTGATGCAGTTTAAGTACTTTAGTCTCTGGTTTTTATGGAACTGAGGAGAGGGTGAAGGCCTGTCAGAGTTGCACTTAAGCTGCACCTGAAGGCCAGATTGAAAGAAGGTGTATATATAAGGAAGACTTTCAGAAAATAAATGTAACAAAGGGATGCTTAGGTAGTTTGCATCTTTAAGTACTTCACCTCTAAAAGATGAGACCTGCTTAAGAGATCTGAAGCTAGGCTAGATCTGAATGCAAGATTCCCATTCCAATGCTTCGACCAGTTGTGCACACACTTATGCTACTGGCTGATAAAATTTCAGCAAAGAAATTAATGCAGTCTAAAGTTGAATCTCCTATGAACACATCTTCCTTCGACAACTTCAGAAAAGCTCTGCATAATTTTGAGACGGGGGAAAATGGCGGAGCGAACGGCCACCTAGGACGAACACGGTCTCTAGGTTGTCACCACGAGGGGTTTATCTAGGCGAAAAACGGGACAGCTGTTACGAACTTGCAGCTCGCAATCGGGAGAAGATCGCAAGTTTGTGGGTTCGGAAGAGCCTAGGCAAGTACTCCCCCAGTAAAGGGAGTCCAGAGGGAGTTCGAGGGGGATCCAGAAGACCTCCAGACCGCTTATCCGAGGTGGATGCACCGAAGGCAGGCGGACAAAGGCGGAGGATCGTAGAACGTCCACAACCGCTCGTTGTGTTTGAAGAGTTAAAACTTCAACTAAGCAATGCCAAGACCCTTTTTAGAGACTGAGTGAGTACAAACAGTATTGAATTGGACTAAGAAGTGTTAATCTCTGACTTAAGAAAATAATTTCGTCGTAACAGAGTGGGTACGCTGCGAGGAAAAGAAGCGACAGAGGAGGACTTCTCCATAGTGTGGGAAAGCAGCTCTATAAGAGACGTTTTGATATTTCTGGAAACAAGCAACTGGATTAAGACACGGACTGGACTGAGTAGCTTCATTCAAATATAAAGAAGTAATTACATAGTTACGAGAGACATTTGCCAAGTTTAAGACTTTATTTTTTGCCATACATATTGGGAATTAAATATTAAGAACTGTGGGGAAGGTTGGAAGCTTTCATTTCTATGGACTTTTGATATGTGTATGGACGAATAGAATCAAGGACTGATCCAGTGATTTTCTTCTTTGCACGGACTGGACTTTTTGGTAAAGGACAAATTGGAAATAAATGAAGACAGTTAAGAGTTAAATAAATATCCACTGAAGTCCGCTTATTACTCAAGAGTTAAATAAATTGGACGTTTAGATATTTGGACAGTTAGGAGCACCGGGGAAGATAAATCTACCAAGCTGAGAGACGGAGGAGCGGAGAAAGAGGGCAGATAATCGGCATGGTTAAGCGACGGGGGGAGTGAAGACGACAGTCGGGAAAAGAAGAAGAGAGGAGACGAAGGAGACCAACAATTAATGATTAAGACTGGAAGTATTATAGTTATGATAAATATAGATATAAGTTCAGAGTATAATATTTAAAAGGGGGAATAAATAACAAATATATAAATATCTATAGAATTTATAAATATAAATATAAAAGAATATAATTTATACATGTATATAAGAGAATGTTAAAATTTGAAGTAGGACAAAGCTTGAATTTAAGGTGAAAAAAGCCAGAAGGAATATATATAAGTATATTTATAGTAATTTACAGTAAGCGGGGGAAGTGTGATTATCTAAAAATAGTAAGATTAATATCTGAAAAGGGGGGAAAAAAAGGAAGAGAGAGACAATTGTTTATCATACAGTTATATATATTAATAATTGTGAAATTAGAGTCTGTATGGTTTCTTTTTCGGACTGTTTTTCTTCTCTGTGATCAAGTGTTATGGTTACTGGCGCATAAGTGACCTTGAAGCAAGCAACATACCTGAAATTTAGATAACTTAAATAAGCTGCAGCTGTTTCACTGGTCGAAAACATAAGTTAAAAAGAGGACGGTAATAGAGTCAACAGTGACATCCGGTGGTCAACTATAAAATTACAGTTGAATAGTAAATTAAACATATTACAATAAAATGGCCTCTGGTACAAGAAAAGCCGCCACTAAGCAGACAGTAAACCAACCAACATTGCAACAAACAAGAAGAGCATCAATGGATATAGCCTCAACATCATTAGATACCAATTTAATATTGGAAGAATTAAGAAAATCAAGAGTGGAAATAAGACAAGAAATACGACAAGACATGAAAGAAACAAGAACAGAAATAAAAGCAGAAATTAAAAAAGAAATAGAGGGATTAGGGAAAAAAATGGACCAAATCTCCAAGGAAGTATCTGTAATAAAAGAGGACGTGGTAACGCTTCAAGGAAGAACTAAGCACATAGAAGACACATTGCAACAAGTGAAAGAGAAACAGAAGATAGAAGAAATGAGACTTAACAGGACTGAAATGAGGTACAGAGAGCGATGTTTGAAAGTGAGAGGGGTGAAGGAAAAAGATGCGGAGAATGTATATGACAGAATAAAAACGGTATTAATAGACTACCTTCAATTACCAGAAGAAAGAATTCATGCTAGTATCGAGAGGATATTTAGAATTAATTCAAGAGTTGCAAAAGACAGAAATCCTCCAAGAGATATTGTGATCAGTTTCACAAATCTGAGGACGAAAGATTTGATATTACAAAAAAGCTATCAGGAGAAACTGATCATTGATTCACAGGAAGTAAAAATCTATAAAGATATTCCCACGCAAGTCCTGAAGAAAAGGCAGGAATATAGATTCTTGACGCAACTGCTGTTGAAAAATGGTGTAACTTATACATGGAATAGAACTGAGGGGATATTCTTTACCTTTCAGCAAAAAAGATATAGAATAAACAATACGGGGAAAGCTAAAGAAGTCGCGGAGAATCTAAGAAAGGTCTTCGGGAATATAAAGGAAAAACAGGGAAGGAATGGTGGAAGAGAGGATGAAATGGAAAAACAAGACGAGGCCCTTGGAGCGGTAGGAGGAGAACAACAATCAGAAAAGGAGGAAAGGTCAGCAGAAGAGGAAGAATTTGAAAAAAGTACAGAAAAAGAAGAAGAGGAATATCAGGAAAGTGAAATAGAGATCCAAGAAGACAATTAAAATAAAGAGACGAAGAATATTTATAATAACTGAAAAATGGATCTAAAAATTTTATCATGGAACACGAAAGGACTAAACTCTCAATACAAACGTCGACACATATTTCATTATTTAGAGAGAGCTAAATTGGATATTATAAGTCTACAAGAAACCCACATAACGGATAAAGATATGAAGTATTTGAAAAATCCCAAGTTGGGGCAGTGCTTTGCAGCGTCATGGGAGAAAAAGAAGAGAGGAGTCGCAATGTTCATCAGTAATAAGTTAGAAGCACAAGAAATATTTACAGATCCGGCTGGTCACTACTTGGGAGTAGAAGTTAATATGGTGGGAGCTCCAATGTTATGTGTGGGAATATACTCTCCAATAGAAAACAAAGATAGATTCTATGCAAAAATTAACAAATTAGTAACGGAATATGCTAATGAAAGACATCAAGAAAACATATTAATTTTAGGGGACATGAATGGAGTATTGAATCCAATGGAAGATAGACAATCATCCAAACAAATAAAGAAAAACCAGGGAAAACTTCCGCAAGTTTTCTTTAAAATGATGGATGAACTTGCTTTGATTGACGTTTGGACCTTCAAGCACGGAGCGGAAAAAGGGTATACATTTTATTCTGATCGTCACAACTCCATGTCCAGGATAGATATGTTTTTGATATCGAAGACACTTCATAAATATATCCGGGACATGGAGATATTACCTAAAATAGCATCAGATCATAATCCAATTCTTTTAAAATATAGTCAAGGAAAGAAAAAAGAATATAACTGGAGGCTTAACGATAATTTGTTGAGGGACGAATCAGATATTAAAGAGATAAAAGAAAATATTCAAAGATATTTTGAAGAAAACATGAACAATGAGGTCCAAATGAAAACAGTTTGGGACGCGGGAAAGGCTGTAATAAGAGGACAGTTGATTAAAATTGGAGCGATAAAGAAGAAGAAAAAAGAGCAATATCTACAGAATCTACTGGAGAGATTAAAAGAAAAGGAAAAAGAATTTAGAAATGACATCGAGAATGTAAAATTGAAGATGGAAATAAAATTGTTGCAAGATCAAGTGGCAGCTACTAGCATGGATCAGGTTGAAAGGAAGATGAAATATTGCCGATTGAAGTATTTTGAACATTCAAATAAGCCGGGAAAGTGGTTGGCTTATAAACTCAGGAAAGAAAGAGAGAAAAGAAGAATATTAAAAATTAGGAAAGGTCAAACAGAAATAACGGACCAACAACAAATCAAAAAAATTTTCGCTAAATATTATAAATCTGTATGGAAGAGATTTAATAGAAGAAGTGGAGAGAAAGAAAGCCAGAGAGTATTTGGATGTGCAAAAAATTGTGAGCTTATCGGAAGAGCAGGAAGAAATGTTAAATGCAACAATTACGGTTGTAGAGGTTACAGAGGCTATCAGGAAATTAAAGATTGGCAAAGCTCCTGGACCAGATGGATATACCGCTAAGTATTATAAAACCTTTGTTGCAGAATTGGCGGAACCTCTGGCAAAGACAATGAATCAAATTGGACAAAATGGATTACCAGAAACATGGAGGTATGCTAACATAACATTGTTGCCGAAGGAAGGGAAAGATCAAACACAGCTGGAAAATTATAGACCTATCTCATTGCTGAATACAGATTATAAAATTTTTGCGTCAATTTTGGCCGAAAGACTTAAGAAGATATTACAACAAATGATCCATGTAGACCAAAATGGATTTTTGCCCAATCGACAAATGAGAAATAACACAAGGATTTTATTAAACATCATAGAATTTTTTGAAAAAAGAAGCGACAAGAAATTAGCCATATTATTTACAGATTTAGAAAAAGCATTTGATAAAGTCCGATGGTCCTTTATTACAGAAACTTTAAAAAAAATGAACTGTGGTCAAAATTTTGCAAAATGGATAGAGGAAATATATAAGGATCAAAAAGCCAAGTTATTAATAAATGGGGAATTGACAAATTTCATTAATATCAATAAAGGAACCAGACAAGGTTGCCCATTATCGCCACTTTTGTTTATATTAATTTTAGAAGTATTAAATAATAAAGTTCGGGAGGACTCCAGGATAAAAGGAGTCAAAATTAAGAAACATGAATACAAATTGCGTGCCTTTGCGGATGATATAGTGTTTTTCCTAGAAGATCCATTGGAAGGTGTAGAACATTTAATAAAAGAACTTCAGAAATTTGGAGAAGCGGCTGGGTTAAAAATAAATTATGACAAATCAAGCATGTTAACTAAAAATATGAGACACTTCGAAAAAGAAGAGTTAATAAAATTAACAGGGGTTAAAGTGGAGAAAAAAGTTAAATACTTGGGAATTTGGTTTTCGGACAGTAACAAGGAACTTTTTGACAACAATTACAATAAAACTTGGAAAGAAATAGTGGGAGATCTGAAGAAATGGTCAAATTTAAACCTATCTTTGTTGGGACAAATAGCTGTAGTTAAAATGAATATTCTTCCAAAATTGATCTTCATATTTCAGAATTTACCGATAATAACAAATGATAAGCCTTTTCAACAATGGAAGAAAGATTTAACCAAATTTATATGGAGAGGTAAGAAGCCAAGGATTAGATGGAAATTGCTAACAGACCAGAAGATGAAAGGAGGATGTGATCTACTGGATATAAAAAGTTATTATCAAGCAAGCGTAATGGTGTGGTTTCAGGATTGGATAACGTTAAAAGACACCAGAATACTAGAGATCGAAGGGGCAGATTTGAGATTTGGCTTTCATGCATACCTTTGGTATGGAAAAGAAAAAATAGATAAAGAATTTAATAACCATTATTTAAGGAAAGCATTGTTGAAAGTTTGGCTTACCATCAAGAGAAACACATACAACAGAATACCATTATGGATCTCACCACAGGAAGCTTTATTCGGAAGATGGGCAGACCACAAAGACAACTGGATAAGATATGAAAATTTAATAGACCTGGGAAAGAATGTAACATTTAAAACGAGAGAAGAACTTGCCCAACAAGGAATTGTATTAAATTGGTTCCCTTATCTGCAATTAAAGGAAAGATTTAAAATTGATTTGAAATTAGAAGGATTTGCTACTCAAAGAAAATACAACGAATTAGAAACTATAGTTTTTACTAAAACTAAGCAGAAGATATCTTTGTACTATAAATACTTTTTACAGAGGCAATTGGCGGATGAGACAATAAAAGAAACAATGATAAAATGGGCAAAAAATGTCCAACACGAGATTCCGTTAGATCATTGGGAAGTAGCATGGAAGGAGACAAGTGAATTCACATGTGCACAGGATTTGAAAGAAAACTATATAAAGATGATGTATAGGTACCACTTATCTCCGGAACGTATAGATAAAATTTACCATTCAGGAAATAACAAGTGTTGGAAGTGTAAGGAGAAAGTGGGATCCTATTATCATATATGGTGGACTTGTGAAAAAGTGAAATTATACTGGAAGAAAATATATGAAAGCATAAGAGAAATGTTTCGTGTAACATTCCCAATGATACCGGAGTTTTTTCTTTTAAACATGACATTTTCATTTGAAAAAAATTTTACTAAGAAAAATAGCAGAGTATTATTGAACTTGGTAACAGCGGCTAGGATAATTTTTGCAAAAATGTGGAAAAGTCCGGAAATACCCAATTTAGATCAATGGTACCTGAAAGTCTTAGAATACAAAGATTCTGATATATTTTCTCATTACGTAAAAGGTAAATCAATCAAAGAAATAGAGAAGGATTGGGAACCAGTTATTAAGTTCATTTCGGGCAGATGGAAAGTAAAATTCGAAAATAAGGTATAAAGTATGGAAAATCCAGAAGTGGTAACTATATTAATTTAGTGAATCTAAGAATGGAGAAGTTAAAGTAGGAAAAAAATATATAAATGGACAGACAATTAAATATTAGGGGGAAAGTGTACCAACTTGGAGAAGTAAATATGTAAGAAATTTCTAAGTAAAGGTGTAAATATAGAGCGTGTAAAGAAAGGTCAGAGAAAGGGTAAAGCGGTAAAAGTTAGGTACTGAAAAATTAGTAATTATTGCACTGTATATGTAATTCGTACTGTAAATATATTCGAAAATGGGAAGAAATAATATAAAATTGTCAAGAGGAATGTATACAGTTTGCAATGGAAAAATGTCATTAGAATATTATACTATTTTTATTATATTGTTTTTTATAAATAAAGAATAAAAAAAGAAAAGAAAAGCTCTGCATAATTTTAATGAATTTGAGTTTTGGTCCCCTTCGCAGAAGATGAAAGTCCTGGAAATATTAAAGGATGCAGCAGAGGATACAACAGCTGGCGTGCTGCCTAATGGCTTTTCTGTAATCGAATGTCTGCATGCTTCTCATACAAGTTTCTAAGAGAAATTTCTCTATCCTTGGGCCCCTGAAAGTAAGACATGTATGGGTTACCTGTAACCTTAGTTCTTTGAGCAATCATCTGTGAATTCATACAGATGGGCTTACTGTGCCTGTGCATAGCGCTCCCATGTGACCAGCCCAATTCCTGCTTGAACTCTTGGTTCCATGATTGCCAAAGCAGCAGCCAAGGATTTAAGAAGAGAGTGCATGACACAAGAAAGGAAGATGTTGTGGCCATGCAGCCCCCACATTTGATATTGCTTAACTGATATAAATCATACACTGCTATGGCTGAAAGTCATGCTGAATAAGAGGTGAAACTGGCCAGATAAACAGGGCCAAGAAAGTCCTCCAAGCTTTGCTAGGTCATAAGCATGGTAGTTACCAGAAGCTTTCAAGTGCTAACAAACTTCCAGTTAGCTGAGAGGAATATTTTTCAATGTTCCTAAGGAAGAGTTGATTGGCATACTCCTGTCACCTCCTTCCTTCAACACCTATTCCTTTGTGTACCACCTTCCTGCTCAAATGATATAAGGCTATCAGACCAGCTATTGACTCTTTGTCACCTACATGCTAAGACTGTCAACTCATCTTCTATCCCATTGTTCAGATGAAAGGCCGACACCACTTTTGGAAGGAAAGAGATGTCAGGCCTCAAGATAACTTCATCTGTGTGGAACCTCAGATATGGAGGGTCCTCATGAAGGGCACACTACTCTCCTGCTTGTCTGGCAGATATAATTGCTAACAGGAGGGTCACCTCCCAGGTCAGCAGGTGAATGTCATAGACTGTCATTGGCTCAAACAGCTTCCTAGGTAGGTGGGACAAGACCAGCTCCAGGCTCTACTAAGCTTTCAGTCCTAGCACAGGTGGATGCAGATTCTTGTAGCCCTTCAGAAACCACTGAACCTAATCAGTGCTGGAAGAAAGGAAAGCTTACCAATGATCTGAAATTTGGTGGAAATTGTTGCCAGGTAGCAAGTCTAGCACATGATGGATTGTGCTTAGTTTGGAGAAATCCCTTTGGGTGACAAAAAGGACAAAAACTTGATCCGTTTGTAAGTACAGGATCATCAAGTTGAATTCTACAAGATGATTCAAAGAACTGAAGCCAATAGAGATTCTAGAGATATATCCTCCATGCCATCAGCTTGGTGTCCAGATTGGGATGCCTCACTTGCCCATTGTGTGGCATCAGGAGGTCTAGTCTGCCAGAAGTCTGAGGTAGATTCCCTGAGATAGCTGGAGAAGAGCTAAATCACAGTTGCCTGGGCCACCACAGAGAGATGAGGATGCACCTGACCTTTTCCCTTCAAATTTTGGAGACCACTCTGGTGATGAGGGAAAGTGAAAAAAAATGTACCCTCCAGGCCTCCCTAATGAAATAAGGCATTGCTGACAGAGCCCTCCCCCCCCCCCACAAGGCACCCTGGCACAATAGGTCTGGCACTGGACATTCTGTACCAAGGTGAAGAGGTCCACCTGTGGAATACCCCATCTCCTGACAACAGTATGAAGGACATCAGGATGAAGCCTCCATTCATAGCAGGAGGTCAGAGCCCTGCTGAGACCACTTGCTAGAAAGTTCTCTTCTCCCAGTAGATGGATTGCAGAGAGGGAGATGTTCCTGTCAATGCACCAGTCCCAGAGAAATAGTGTCAGATTCCTTAGAGTAGTTGGTCTCATTCCTCTTTGCTTGTTCAGTCAGTAAACCACCATGGTGTTGTCTGACACTGCATGAACAACTTGGCCATGTAGAAGAATCTCAAAGGCTCTCCACAACCAACATCTCAAGAGTGTAGATCACTCTCTAGTTCTGTCCACTGACCCCTGATAGACAGTCCCTCCATATAAGCTCCCCTTCCATCCATGTGTTACCCTGTGAACTGGGGGCCCCGGGAGGGACACCAAAATGTGCTCAACTAAAGTTGGGGAAAATTAGCTCAGAGCACTGGTTAGCATCACGAGAGGCAGGGTAACGTAGCAAGATCTTGAACCCTATGTCTTCGGGGTCGGGTCGAGTCAAGGAGAACACAGAAGTTGAAATAATAAAGGATGTTTATTAAACACAAGCAAAACAGTGTATGCGACACACTCACGCAAGATAACTAAAGAAAATAAAGGTTGGAGTGGTATAGAGGGATTTGTAGAGGGATTGCTGGTTTCGGTGATACTTCACCTGTCCTGAAGCCCAGAAAAATGGAGAGCGAAGCTGGGGTGCGATGTAGCTCAGCACGTGGAGCTGAGGGGAGGCTCGCCAAGCAAAGCGGCAGCAAGGCGGGATGAAACTCGGGAACGTTCCGAGGAAGGTCTCGGAATCAAGGGTTTTTATAAGGAGAATTGTGACTGCAGGCTATGCCGTACTTGGGGGAAAACAATAGATCTGGAGTTGGAGACAAAGCCTCCGAAAGGTCAGAATCTGAATGATTGAGTTATCGTAGCGGTTCTCAATAGAGTGGCCAGTATGCAAACGCAGAGTACTAGGGTATTGTATAGGTTACCCATCAAGCTGCCATCGCGGGGCAGAGGCTCTTTTGTAAGTAGCGTGCATACTTAATTAGAATACTTGCCAGGAGGTCTCCTAAAGCAGTGAGTCAGCTATTTCTGGCCTGCCTGTATTGTAGTTTGAATATTACAGCTATTAACGGCCGAGCTTGTTTACGTGCTTGTCTGGTGGCCTCGCAAGCACATGGAGAGGAATAGAGAAGTGAAGCCGAATTATGATATCAAGAGGATATCTTTAATATCCCCAAAGCTCGGACTAGCCAGGGCAGTAACACATGGATGCATCTGTTTTCACTAATATGGTGGGTTGGCAAGGAAGGAATGTCAGGCCTGCTTGGATGTTCGTGGTATCAAGTCAGCATCCCAGTGATCAGTGGATATCACTTGGTATGGTGAGATGCATCCGGGCACAGCTGAAGACAGGGTCGAAGCAGGACAGGAACCAATCCTGTGGAGGATGCATGTACAGCCTTACATATAGCATCACCGCAGTCATTGAGGACATCAAGCCGAGGACGATTTGAATGTCCTTGGCAGTCATCCGCCTCAAGCATCAACATCGATGAACGGCTCTGAGCAGATTTTGGAGTCTTTTCTTGGAAAAGTAGGTAGCCTCCCTGAGTGAATCAAGAATCACTCTAATGAACTTGGTGTTCTGGGATGGCTGTGGATGGGACTTCACATAATTCACAATCAGTCCCAGATTGCTGAGAAGGCAAAATTTTGAATCAATGTCAACAACCATATGGGTTCTGGAACAGGCAAGAAGAAGTCAACTGTCCATATAAGGAAATGCAATAACATCTAGTTGTCTAAGCCATGCTGCAACCATTACCATGCAGTTTATGAAGACACAAGGTATTGTAGATGTGCAGAATGGTGATGATAGTGCAAATGAGGACCAACGGGACCAACTGCTAGATGTAGAGGAGGAAGATTTAGATATACAGGATGAATCCAAAGAAGAAGATGATGCCAAGCATTGACGCTGACAGACACAAAGCTTGGGGAAGGCAGCTGTGCTAAAGGGACAGGCAAATGAGCCCCTGGGACCTGCAGAGTTAGTGCAGGAGACAACTGAGGAACATCTGCAGGGGACTCTACTATTTCCCCCTCTAAGACCACAGTCACATGAACTAATTCTGGGGATCCTTGTGGAAAAGGACTTGGATAGGATTAGACCACTGGTGAATGACAAGGTGGTGAAAATTCCTTCTTCTGTCCTATATTGGTAAGAAACTCAGCTGACAGATTCGGAGAAGGTGGGACAGTCCTAGAAGTGTCTTTGGTCCTCCTCCTCCTCCTCCTCCTCCTCCTCTTCTTCTTCATCATCATCCTCATCTTCTGCAACTGTCACTCAGAACAGTGCTTGGAAGAAACCTCTAGTTCAAGACACCAACCCGATGTCAACAGGACTTTGGATCTAGCCTGAGATTCAACCTTTCAGGTTGGTGCCAACAAGCCTTTAGATCAAAGATCCAAGTCAGAGGTTGACCTTTTTGTGCCCTCTTTGGAGCTGGTGTCCTGCACCACTGCAGTCTTGAATGAAGAATCTGAGGCAGTAAGTGCAGACAAGGAGTGCAGAAGCAACACATGGTCTGAAGTAGAGGGTGCTTCGGTAGCAGTCAGGGCCTGCTTGTAGAGCAAAACTTTTAGCCTCAATGACTGATTTTTACACACCTGAAGTGTCACGGATCCACAGTGAGCACAAGACCCAATATTATTGCCTTCTCCAAGGCACAGGAGACAGTGCAAATGCCCACCAGTAATTGGAATCTTAATGCCGCAAGAAGAGCATAATGAACCAAATGAAGTCATATTAAAGGGAGACCAGAAGAATAGCCCAAAAAAACAATGTAAGTCTGAGGAAGACAGAACCCTAACCCAAAGCTATATTGATATCCAAAAGTACAAGCCAAAACACAGAGAAAGAATCAAGACCAAGAATACTGACAGAAGCAATACAGCTCACCATCACTGAGGCAGACAAAAAGGAACTGAGGGTTTGAGCAGGAATTGGGCTGGTCACCTGGGTTAGGAGGGTGTGACAAAGTTCTGGGGGTGTAGCTATCTGACGTGCCAGTGCAGCCTTGAAGCAGATTGCTAGGCAACCAGAATAGCACCTTAGGAGAAAAACTCAGCCCAGTCGTGTGTAGGAGGGGCTTGTAGCTCAGAAAAAGTTATGTAAAGACAAGTAGCTATGGGTATTTTTATTCCTTCAGTGAGAGCCTAGTAAGAAGTTCCTCAGTCAGCCAGAGAATGTGGCTGTTTGGGGAGGGGGGGGGTTAGTTCTCAGTGGAAGCCTAGTGAAAGGCAAAGAGTAATTAAACCCTAGTAGGATCTGATCAGAGAGTGTCACCTAGATTGGGGGTTAAGCCTGTGGTGGGAGTTCAGACAAAATGTTATCATATGGTAATTGTATCTTTCATGGAAGTCTACAGGCATAAATGAACTGCTTCTGAGCATGGAGTTAACTGGTAATATTGTCTAAAATGTGCACTGAGGAAATATATCAACACTGACCTAGATTATAAACTCTAACACGCTACTTTATTCTTACAGTTATCTTAATAAATGTTACAGTTTACCTTTGTAAATACTGACTCAGCTTGAGTTGTTTATAGTGATAAGTAACACAGAAAACACACTACCATAAAATTATTAAGTAGTTCTAAATAAACATTGAATATCTTCGGCCTTTTGCACAAAGGGCAGCGGGAGGCAGAGCTGTGTGGTAAAGACAGGATGCCTTATCAAATTGGGAATCACCACACAAATCAGGGAGAAGTAAGGCCCGTCACAGAGGGGCTACCACCAAAACACTTGCATAATGGCTCTAGAAGTTTCTAAACGACACACTGCACAAGCACAGTAAACCCATCTGTGTGAGTCACAGAGACCATGAAGAAAAACAATAGGACTATCTACCAGAACTTTAATGTCATCCAAGGCAAACTGTAAGAATATTTTATTCTTGTGAACCATAATGTTAATTTTCTTATTTTTCACAAAGAACATCCACTATGATTTCCACTTCTCAGTGATGGAGGAAAAGACGGTACGGTCTGGTATGTCTTGGATTCAACAAAAACCGTAGCCCTCTACAAGGGGAAGCTGATTTTGTAACAGGCAGATACAGATCTAATGTAGAAATAACTCTAAAGAAAAGACAAAATAAATCTTTATCACAGAAAAACCTGTAACACTGAAATTTCTTCTTAGGAGATTCCGCTACAGATGATTTGCCAATTTCTTAGTAGGAAGACAGATCAAACTGGCTGCTTTTGAATGTGATGTGAGGCACTGACACTGATAGAAATGGTGCCTATAGGTTAGCTGGGATGGTTCTCAGCAACCAAATTTCCCTGAGGACTATTGGTGAGCTGTTGCTTTAAAGAACAGAGTGTGTGGGTAACACTACACTACTCAAAAGAGGGGGGATCAAGATTCTGGAATGGATTTTGAACATCTGGAGAGAAATAGAAGACTGAAGAGGACTGTCAGCCTATTTGCTGAACTTTTTTCCTTTGCTTTTATGAGTAGTGTCAGTACTGACTCCTTAATTCTTTGTTCCAACTATATGAATTGATTATCTAGGTGAGGGATTGTCCATAGTTGACCAGATACACATGATCTTACATAATTAGAGACAAAGTCTGAAAGATTAAGCTGGTAGATCTGCCTTGGAGCTACCAGATGAATTGATCTCTGCCATTGGGGGAAGCATGTGAGAATATTCCTATTGCCTGCTAACACCAATAAGGGCTATAAGAACGTTTTAATTTCCTGGTTATTATAGCTCTAAGGCACTCTAAAGCTCTAAATGCTTTATTTATTTCTGGGTCTGAATGGTGCTTGCTGTGCTTTTGGGAGAGGAAGGTAACTCTATGCTCCTGTTTTTTGTCACAACTCTCTTTGACTTTGCAGAAGCCAAACATCTTGCACCCCATATTTTAATTTGGGCTGATACCCAATATAGGCAATTTGGTTGTTTCTTAGTAGCCTTAGTTCCAAGAGATTTAATGGAGCCATGGGAGTTGATAGAAAAGGACAAAAACAGCAGGTAATAATTGACAAAGAAAAGAAAAGCAGGAAAAGTTAACCCAAGAAAAAAGAGATAAGACTTTAAAGAAAATAAAAATCCAGAAAGAGATGCCTAAGAAATTCTTCTCTGGGTATATAGAAATGACATATGCTCCTGAGTGAGACCAAACTAAAATGGAAAAGTTGGAATTAGCAGCCTCTGCATACCTATACTCATTGGTAGTTTAATTACATGTCACTCTCTAGGAGATTAGACACATCATGTATGTGGTAACTTCCTGTTTATTTGTATGTTTGTTCACACCCAATCTCTTCCTGCCTCTTGCAGCCTTTCTTTGTTCTCTGGAGACTCACCTTCCCTCATCTCTCCCCACTCTCTCTCTGCCTAAACTCCATGAGCATGTATGATAAGAATCTTTCTAGGTGAGATGTTCCAGCTCTCCTAATACCTTTCAGTACTTTTTCTTTTCTTTCCCTTCTTCAAGAAGATGAACCTGTGTTGATTACATGCAAGTGTTCATGAGTAAAACTACTTCTACATACTCTACAAAGAAGAGATAAGTGTGACTTCTTTCTCTGCTAGATCTTGCGTGTCAGGTGAAATGGGCTAGTGAACTGTTCACCTTTTGCCGAGCACATTAGTTACTGCCAACTCTCATATTCCCCTATAAAAATCACCAAAACAAAATGTAGTTACTCAGTCTCTCCTCCTTGAGTCTGACAAACTTCACCCTGGGTAATCTGCCAGCTGTATTTGTAAGGATTTGATTATATAATATGTCCTCCTTCTCCCATCCTGCAGCAGAGAGACTAATGATTTGGGGGATAGCATGCGTCTGTGAGAACTGTCTCACCTCCCTTATTCTCCCCAGACCAGCTCTCACAGTCTTGCTCTTCAGGTTGTCACATGAAAAAGTGTGTTTTTAATGTCTCCTTGCCCCATTGGAAGCCAGTTTTTTTAGGTTTTATTTCTTCAGCTTACTGTGAGTGCGACAAATCAGAGTCTAACAGAGAAAGTCTGTGAGGAAGATTGCTAGTAGACATATATGAATCACATAAATAACAATGGTTCATATTTAAAATGCAAATACAATTTTTTAAAAATCCACCTCTTTGAGAAGTCTTTCTTCAGTTGCGTTAGCCATCTCAGTTTCATTTTTGTAGCTGTCAATTGTTTCTTTGTGCAATTTGTTTATATTTTCAAGTTCCAGCTGTAATTTGTTCACCTTAAAAAACAAACATACTTGGTTCAGTATCTTCTGGCTCAATAACTGCAAGTCTTGCTCATGCGGCCACTTAGTTTCCCTCGCCACACATCTGTCCAGTATATTTCTATATATTATGAGCTTCTGCCCTCCAATTACATTTGGGTTTTCACTTGCAATGATCTGAAAGAGGAGTGAGCCATTACCAAATGAGCCTCCAGTGTAGTTTTGTATGTGAACTAGACAGAAAGCACTGGGAAACAGGCAGGAACCTAGGAAAATCTTCAAAAATCACAGGAAATTAAAGACCTTTCCTGTCACAAGATGACAAAAGTACCATAACTTTAGATTAATGTGGCTCTTTCTTTCTGTACTGAGAGCACAGACTGACAGAACTTTAGCAAATTAGGGCTAAACTAGTGGCAGAAGCATATCTGCTACCACATTCCTATAAAATTATTGGAATGGGATGCATTTTTTTTAAAACACAGCTCATCTGGGCAAAAGCTGAAGCCTCTCCTCCTCCCCCACGCACACTGGGAAATTCATACTGGGATAAATTTTCTATTTCAAAAGCAAATTTTGATGAGAAAGCATAATCAGAGAAAGTTTAGTACTCCAATACCACCCATCTAAGTGGCAATTTAAACTGTTCTAGGTGTTGGCAGGCTGCAACCCATGAAAAAACTGAGACATCCCAAGTAGTATCATACTTGTGATGTTTTGGAAATGGACCCATGAAACAACAGATTTCAATGCTCATTTTGTTCTTGTTGAGCATATCAGATGTTCTGGCATACTCAGTGCTTCTACTCTTTCTGCTACCTGTGGCTATTTGCTTTGCTGCCACTTTGGTATAAGCATCTTAAAACTGCTTTGCTGACACTACGGTTGGCCATTGGCTAGGGTTAGGGGCTCAGAACCCTCACAAAGGTGGGAAAATCACAAGTATCAAAAAGTGTGTACCTGTGGGAAGGGGGGCAAGGCATAGTGGGGAGAACGGGCAATCTGTAGTAATTCAGTGCAAGGGGTAGCTCCAATTCTTACAGCTCTATAATCCCTATAGCTCTGAACCAGACAGTGTAGCTGCAGCCTAGTTTCTCAGCCACAGTTTTAAAGTGCATTTAGAAACTATTCTACCTTTTCTAAAGTCCACATATGAATTTTAATTATACTAATTTAGTCTTTTTTTATTGCCCACAAGACTACCTGTTGCTTTCAAGCTAATAAGTTCTCTGTTAGGAATCACATGAATTTGTGTATTTGATGGCTCTTAAAACTGAGGTATTCACCAAAGAGCGATCTTGTAGTTACTGATGATTCTTGTGTGTAATAAAATTGCCCTGAGAAGTCTTCCCTCTTGTATGAATTACTGGAAAAAATCGGCAGAGACACGCTATTGTCAAAGTTAAATAATTCTTTTATATACATGTCTCTCACAATTTATGTAAGCTTGTACAGTACACATATCTGGAGGGCACATGTTACTTAACGCCTGCTTTATTGCAACACCAAGGCCTGAATTGGGTCCTACTGCCATCATAGGACAGTAAGCTGTAATCTTTGTTAACCAGAATCAAGCATACACATGCAGTATAATTGCTCCTTATTCTACTAGAAAGTTAGGAGAGGGTTATTTCCATACTTATCGGAAGAACCTGTGGCCTAGAAACAAACAGTTCAGGGCCATGTCAGATGAACAAAGTCATAACTCCAACTGGACTAGTCTTGGCAAACTGCACTAAATGCATATTTCAAAATTATCAATATCTTCTAGCTCTTATCCAATTTTCAGCCTATTTAATTTGCAATAATTATTTGCACAACAGAGAGATCAAAATTTCTTCCTACCTTTCCTTCAATAATACTGGTTTGCTTGCTTTCTGTTGCAACTTTCTTTTGCAAAACCTTATTCTGTTAACAAAAGTAACTGTTACCAAGGTTTGCCTTTACACATTTACACATTTACATGTGTAATGCAAATACATTTAATCAGTCTTTTATTGTACTGGACCACTGATATTTTATTGTGAAGGTTCTTTCTGGTTTGGTATAAAGGAGTCAAGTGCAAAATCCCACCAATACCCAGAGAAAGCAGGGCTCATATGACTAGGATATTTTGTCTTGTATTGGTGACTTTTATTCCCCCGTTCATTTCTTTCCTTCCCTTCATGCAGGACAGACATGAGTAGTCGGGGGATGTAGCCTACTGTGGATGTCTTCTCAAATAAAAATGGGAATGCAGTAGGGATGAAAAGAATGCTTGGAAGTTTTCTCATCCTTGACAAGAAAAGGTATCTTGGCACACTGAGACACCCAGTTGAGAAATGGTCAAACACTATGAATTTTTTGTTTGCACAAAACACAACATTTTTGCACAGTTAAGAGGGCTTCAATCTTCTCGATAATGCATACATTTTGTCAAAGACTTTGAAGCATGGGGGAGGGGAATATTTGGCTTCCTTGCCACCCAAGATACATTCCCCATATTCAATAAGCTAAAGTGGAGGCATGTGGCTAAAGGGAACAGTGAGACTAAATGTAATTAAGGAGAATTGTGGGGGAGATTCTAGTGAAAAGAAAAGGAGAAAAAGATGAAAGAACTTTTTTATGGCAGCTGATGTGAAAAAAAAAAAGAAATATAGAAGAAAAGAGTATAGAAAACAGCCAAAAAACCCAACAGAGTTGTTCTGATATGACCTGCCCTGGGTGAAGACAATGCAAAAGAACTGAAAGGATGAGCTAGGAATGCTGTTAAAGTCTCAGTTTAAATAACGTTATCCCTTGCCTTGCCTGAGTGGCAGTGGAGATTAACCTGTTCCTGGACAGCTTGTTCTGGCAGAGAATATACGTCTTCTGTGCAAATTTTGCGGTTTTGCAAAAATACACAAAAAAGTTTAAAATAAGTCTCAAAGTCCTAGAAATTGAAAAAAAATGTGCAGAAACTCATTCAACCTTGTTCACTCAGGAGAAAACTTGCAAAATTGTTTTCTCAAGTAAGAACAAAATAAAAGTTTTGCATTCCTGTTCTGCAACTAAAATGATGACACCAAATAAGCAGTATGAATATTCACTGGTTTATTTAGAATAGTTTTCTCCTTTATTATATTTTAGTACCTGGTAGCCTAAGCACAGAGAGAAAAGAATTTTTAAATCTTCTGTCACTTTCATCTCATGTACCTTTACTATATAAAGTTGTAAACCTTTGCCTACAAAGTAACATCTGCAAATTTGTAATTTGATTTAGAGACAACATACTTTTTATCTGTGCGGTTTTATAGTATAAAATGAAACTGCCCTACATATTTTCAGAAGAAGAATCTTTTCTATGCAGTTTTCAGGAGCATGACAATCAGCAATTATGGGACTGCTGTTGTGTGCCTTCAAGTCATTTTTGACTTAGGGTGACCCTAAGATGAATCTATCATGGAGTTTTCTGGTGCTAAGAGTGTGTGACGTGCCCAAGATCATCCAGTGGGTTTCCATGGCTGAGCAGGGAATCAAACTCTGGTGAATATACTGGGGATGGAGCCAGGGGAGACAGTGTCAGATCTCTCTGAAAAGCCAAAAGAGGCAGGTCATCATCAACTGGTACCAAGTGTTCTGTCTCTGGCAATGGCAACAACTGCTGATCCAAAGGGCCTCTAGAGGGGCTATGCAATGGAACATCCTTCTACCTCTTCTTCTTATCTTTTTTGTGGGCACCCTCAATAGCGTGGCCTGGTAAGAAGAGTTTGCTTACCTGTAACTGTGTTTTTTCGAGTGGTCATCTGTGCCCTCACATGATGGGATCTTCGCGCAGTTGCAATTTCGGGAAGTTCCAGAGCTAAGCAGCTTGGCAGGAGCCCCTCCCCCTATTCAGTATTGAGTATGCTCAGTCCCACCAAGCTAGCGGCTCCTCCTCAGTTTCAAAGTCTGCCGATGAGGGGACCTGAAAGAGGGCAGACTAGGCGAATATTCATGGTCTCTGTGCCTCACACAATGGGAGACTAAGTAGCTTACCACTGGATGGTGGGTCAGGTCCTAGATGACGGAGGACAGCATTGCACGGCTGAAGTGAGCATCAGGCCGGGCTCTACAGTCCACATGGTAGTGCCGGACGAATGTCGAAAGTTGTGTCCACGTAGCCATTTGACAAAGTTCTTTCAGGTCAACTCATCTGAGAAGAGCTGCTGAGAAAGCCATAGCCCGAGTAGAGCAGGCATGTAGAGATGAGGGAGGTGCTGTTTCACAAGCTCGTAAGAAAGGTGAATCGTTTCCACCTCCCACTTGGAAAAACACAGAGTAGAGACTTTGTGGCCTTTCCGTCTCCCTCCACAGCAGACAAAAAGGTGAGGAGTGCGGCGAAAAGACAAGGTTTGTTGCATATAGAAGGCAAGCGCTCTGCAGACATCCAGCGAGTGGAGGAAGCGCTTAAGACGTGTGGATGGGGCAGGATAGAAGGTTGGAAGGATAATATCCTCGTTCAAGTGAAATCCAGAGACCACCTTAGGGAGGAAGAAAAGATCCGGACGGAGGACTACTTTATCCTTGTGGAATACCAGGAAGGGTTCATCTGAGCGCAGTGTAGTAAGTTCTCCTGCCCTCCTGGCTGATGTAATGGCCACAAGGAATGCTGTCTTCAGAGTAAGGAGGCAGTCATCTGATGTGGCAAGAGGTTCAAACGGCTGGTGCATGAGTTGGGAAAGGACCAGCAACAATGACTATGGAGGGAGCGATGGAGAGGCAGGAGGATAGAGAAGGTGAAGGCCTCTAAAGAACTGATTGACTGTAGGGTTCCTAAAGAGAGCCGAGGAGGGAGAGTTGCGTAGCTGGTAAGTGACGATAGTGGAAAGATAGACCTTAAGAGAGGAGAAGGCCAGCCCTTATTCCCTGAGAGATAGGAGGAAATGTAGAACAGTTGACAAGGAACTGGACGAAGATTCCTCAAATTGAGCATCTGCAAAGGCAGTAAACTTGCACCACTTGTATTCATAGGACCTGTGTGTAGACTCCTTCCTAGAAGCCCTGAGGACTGTCAGGATGCTAGGGGAGTCTAGGGTGTTATCCTCCAGGTGGAGAGGTGGAGGCAAGGGAGGCCCGGGTGATGCACCCGACCGTCCGAGTGAGAGAGGAGGTCCGGAGTGCACAGGAGAGACATTTGATGGCCCCAGGAGATGGTGAGGAGGCGGCCGAACCAACGCTGCCTCAGCCAGTAAGGGACTATGAGGATGGTGTCTGCATGGTCCTTGGCAATCTTGGCCACCACTCGGCTGAGGAGTGGAAGTGGAGGAAAGATGTAAAGGAGTCGCTTGTTCCAAGGAAACTGAAACGCATCTCCAAGAGAGCGGGGTCCTATGCCAGCTCTGGAGCAGTAGCAGGGACACTTCTTGTTCTTGTGGGTGGCAAACAGGTCAACGAACGGAGTGCCCCAGCAGGACACTATCCGGCAAAAAGCCATGTTAGATTAGGGACAACTTGTGATGGCAAGCTGTGTCCCTGCTCAGAGTGTCCACAGAGTGTCTCGTCCCCCCAGGTGCACTGCGATTGGGTGGATCCTTAGCAGAATGCATCAGTCCCAAATCTGTAACGCAAAGTGGAGGAGTAGTGACAAGTGAGTGCTGCCCAGACAGCTGTAGTGTTGTCAGACAATACCGGTACTGTTTGCCCAAGAAGGAGTTTCTGAAAGGCCTGGAGAGCTTTGAAGAGTGCTAGACGCTCCAGGGCATTGATGTCTAAATGTTTCCCCAGTCTGGTCCAGTGATCCTGGACTGAGAGCCAGTTGCAGTGGGTTCCCCAGCCCAGGAGAGATGCTTTGGTGGTGATAGTGATGGATGGATGGGGTTCGGTGAATGGCATTCCGGAGAGTAGATGATGGGGCAATAACCACCAACAGAGAGAGTCCCTGACTGGGCGTGGGATGTGAAACCTTCGACGCTGGTCGTTGAGAAGGGGATTGAAATGTCTGACAAACCAGTGTTGCAGAGGGCAGGCACGAAGACAAGACAGGTAAGTGACGGAGGTCATGGCCACCACGTAACTGAGGAGCTGTTGGATTTGGTGAGCGGAAGCAGAGGGATTGTGAAAGATCGTGGAGATGCATTGGCAGAGGACCCTCATACGTTTTACTGGAAGGAACGCCATTGCAGAAGTGGAGTCCAAGGTAGCCCCGATGAAGTCAAGGGTGTGAGTAGGTTCCAAGTGAGATTTCTTGGGGTTGACCTTGAGGCTGAGATCAGACAGCAAAGAAAGGGTGAGATGAATGTCTCTGTACAGTTTTTGTCTGCAGGGCACTACCAAGAGCCAATCGTTGAGGTAGGAGTACACTATCACATGCTTCGTACAGAGGAAAGACACCACAGTGGCCAGGCACTTGGTGAAAACCCTGGGAGCTGTGGATAGGCCAAAGGGAAGTACCCTGTACTGGTAACATGTCTTCGACCGTGAAGTGGAGGTATTTCCTGTGTTGTGAGCAAATACCAGTATGGAAGTTTGCATCTTATAGATCTATGGATGCGAACCAGTCCCATTGCTTGAGGAGAGGGATGAGGAGGCCAGTGTGTGACCATCTTGAAATGGGTTGGAGACCACCATCCCTCTTTGGAATGGTGAAGTACCGGGAGAAGAAACTGGTGTGCTTGGCAGAAGGGGGCAATTTCCCCATGGCCCCTTTGTGAAGGAGTGCATCTATCTCCTCGAGGAGGATGGGATTGGAAGGTGTGGAATAGAAGACGTCAACAGAAGTAGTATTTGCAAATTTGATGGCGTAACCGAGATGGACAATGGTTAGTACCCAGGTGTCCAAAGTGATGGTGTGCCAGATGTTGAAGTGGCAGGAAAAGTCTGCGGCCTTGGTAGACAGGTGGCCTGAAAGATGAAAGGTTGGCAGAGGTGGCAACCTGCGAAGGGAGTCAAAATCTAGATTTTGCAGCAGAAGAAGACTTCTTAGAAGAAGCTTGACACTGTCTGAAAGAGTGACGAGATGAAGAGGCTGGAGCAGATGACTGTTGTGAGGACCGGCGTGGAGACCTAGATCTGTAAGAATAAAAAGTGCGTCTCCATGATGAACAGAATGAGTGGGGCCTTCTAGTTTTGGATGAAGGGTTAAGTCCCATCTTCTTTGCAGTGAGATGAGCCTTCATGAGATGGTCCATGGCGTCATCCGTAGTAGCATGGAAGAGACCTTGGCTGTCGAAGGGGAGGTCCTTGATTCTCTTACGACTGTCTTCTGTGAAGCCAGCAGAACGGAGCCACCCAAAGCAACGGAGGGCAATTACGCCTACCATGACCCACGCCAAGCTCTCCACGGCATGTCAGGAGGACTGAATCTGTTGATTGGTAAGGGTTACTGATTCATTGTAGAATTGGAGAGCCATGGCCTGATCATTGGGAAGGTGAGAGATTAGGGGAAGTATTCTGTGCCAGATGTTTCGCTGGTACGCCGCTAGGCAGGCCTAAGTATTTGACACCCTGGTGATCAGTGAAAAAGCAGAGTAGAAGCGACGACCAAAAATGTCTAGATGATGTCCCTCATGATTGGGAGGGGTCATGTGGACTTTTTTACCTCCTTTAGTCTGAGAGGACTCAACGATGATGGAGTTGGGAGTGCGATGATCGAATTCCATGTCCTTGTGTTGTGTCCGGTAAAGATGCTCCAGGCGATGAGGAATGGGTTGAAAGGAAGCTGTTTGGGACCAAGGGTGCTTAATAGCTTCCTGCAGGGCCGGTAAGAAGGGAATCGGTGCCGTTGTCGCAGGACGGGAATCAGCATAATGAAACACTGGATCCGGGACAGCAGGAGAAGGTCTGGATATATCAAGGTCTAAAAGCATTTGCCATCCTGATGGGGATATCAGAGAATCGTTTGACATCCTTGGGTGCTGTATCTGGAGTTGGTTCTCCAAAGGTAAGTGGAGGAGAATTGTGTGATGGAGGAGTGGAGTCGGAAGAGTCGTCGTTGGAATTATAAGATCTGGACGATGGAGAAGTTGGAGGTGGAGTAGTTGGTTCCTGAGTAGTTGGATTCGCAGAGGCTGGCGTCGGTACTGAGGCTGGTACTGAGGCCAGTAGCGAAGTTGGAATTGACGAGATAGGGAGAACAGCCAGTATCGGGGCCACTAACGACTGCGTAGGTAGCGGCAAATTTGAAGCGAGTGGAGGCACAGGAGCTGAGGGTTTCTCCAGTGGAAGCCAAGAGACCATGGCTATCACTGGTGGTGGTGGAGAGATGGCATGGGATTGAGAAGTGTGATCTCGAGACCTGTGGTGAGATCGATGTGATGGAGAAAGTTGGAGGTGGCCAGAACAGGATTGAGAACGGGACTGAGATTGGTGGTAGTAGCGTGGCCGAGAAGGAGAATGCAATGGCAACCTAGAACGGCGGGGACCATGAGGAGACCAATGACGAATGTCAGGATGATAGCAATCACAGTACGCTGGTGAGTAGCAGTAGTAGGAGCTGGGCTGTTCCCTCCATAAGTGCTCATGACCATAATGAGCTATATAGGAGGCAGGGGAAAACAGTGAATCCTCCCTGGCAGGAGGAAAGTCATACATAGTGTGGTGATAGTGGTCGTGGCAGTGAGAAGATCTACTATGGTCCCTGTGACTTGGAGAGTGGGCCAAACTAGGACAGGGCTAGTCTCAAGAGATAGCCCAGGTGACATCTGGAGTTGGTGGGCGATCCGTGTCAGGACGGTGAGCGGCCGTAGCCAGAGGAGGCAAAGGGAGTATATGCCCTTGACCAGGTTGATCCCCTGTTAAGGGAGGAGAAATGGCCAGAGAGGCTTGGCATTCCTGGTCCAAAGTAGGATCCGTTGGTACCACCGAGGGCAGTACCGGCTGCTGGAAGGACTCCGGAGCTGAAGAAAGAATGAGGGCTTGCCTGTCTTCCCAGGTGGCCAACTGAGGTTGAGTCTGAGTTGGTGGCAGAGTGAGTAGAGGCCTGAGAGAGACTGCCTGGGTAGTTGACGGGCGAGGAATGGGTGAAGGAGAACAATGTTTTTCCTTCTTCTTATTCTTAGTAGTCACCAAGGAATGGCGTGAAGAGATCCGTTTCCTCTCAACTAGAGTAGGGCAGACCAAGGTTTTTGGGTCAAGGGCGTCTGAGAAGTAGAGGAGATGGAGGTGGCATTTCCAGAGCCGGAAGATTGAGGCACCACTGGCATCTTAAGGAGTTTCGGAATCTCAGAAGAGAGGCAATGAGTGGCAGGGCTAAAGAGGAAGCTGATGTCAATACCAAAGGTGTCAGTACCGAGGTGGATTTCAGTACCAAAAAGTTGATAGAGATGGGGATTTTGATACCAGGGAACCTCTAGCTGGAAGGATCGATGCCGAAGTGGTGAATAGCACTGTGTTGGAGGTGGCTTGATATTTCAAACGAAGAGCCTGCTCCCAACAGTAAGACTTCAAGCAGAAGGCCCTGTTCTTAAAAGTTTGCGAGATAAATTCCTCGCAAATAGAACAGGCCCATACATGATGGCCTTCTCCGAGGCAAAACAAACACTCCGAATGGTAGTTGGAAAGCGAAATCTTGCAGCCGCAAGATATGCAAAGATTGACAAGTGTAGAAGACATAAGAAATGAAAAAGGGGTTCTCTGAGAATTCTTGTTTAGAAATAAAATATAGTCGAAGAGGAAAGAGTGCTGCTCAGCAGAGGAAGCTTTCTGAGCTGCTAACCGGTCAGCAGACAAAAAGAAACTGAGGAGGGGCCACTAGCTTGGTGGGACTGAGCATGCTCAGCACTGAATAGAAGGAGGGGTTCCCGCCAACCTGCTCAGCTCTGGAACTTTCCAAAATTGCAACTGCATATGCGTGAAGATCCCACTGTGTGAGGCACAGAGACCACGAAGAAGAAATACAGAGACCTGCTAGAAGTCACTGACAACTAATTCCTCTCCTGCTGTTGGTCAGACCATCCAACTATAGATTCTGCTACAGCAGAGGGAATGGGGAGGCTTGTAGGCCTGTTTGGGGTAGACTCAGAGGTTGGATGTTCCTTTTGTTGATGCTGAGGGATCAACAAGACAGTTTCTGCAGACTGCTCAGGACTGACTGAGAAGAGAATGTCAATGCCAACAGTACCAAGGAAGTTCCCAGAGTTGCCAGTGTTGAGTGTGGATGGGACTGAGCTATCGTGATTGGGTTGTGTGAAGGGCTCTGTTCTCAATGGCCATCTCAGAGGCACTTAGGACTTCTTCTCAAAGGAAAACCTTTAGCTTGGCAGTTTGAATTCATATCATCTGCAGTGTAAAGAGCAACCTGCAAGAGCCACACCACTGTTGTCAAGCAAAATCTGACAGAGCCCAAGTCAGAAGAAAAGTTCAATTGCTGAGGTGCCAAAACACTAACCCAAATCATAAACTATAGGGAAGGATGAAGATCAAAACCAATAAGATGATATATTTTAACAAGATACTGTCAGAAGGCTCCTAATTGACATTGCTGCTGCAGTGGACAAAAAGCACCAGAGGGTTTTGGTGGGTATATAGCCTCTCAGGTATGGGCATGGTTACCAACAAAACACTTGTCATACTTCTCTAAAAGGTTCTCAAACACACATTGCTCAAATACAAATAACCCCCATTTGTGTGAATCACAGAGACCATGCAGAAGAAAAAACTTTAATCTTTACTTGAATAAAATATTACTCCCAGAAACAGTAATGGGAGATATTTGCATTAAATTTATTTTGAATCACAACAGGCACTATAATTACTATTGCTTAGTACTTCATTCATTCATAAAATATCTATATCCATGGACCTATACATCTAAAAACAAGTGCTTACTTCTTGCTGCAGTTCTTCAACAATCTTCACTTTGGTTTCAATCTGCTTCTTTAAGCTATTAATCTAAAAATTGTTAAAATATATTTCAGACAATAAAGTATACCAATATTAATTTTAGTTATAATAATTTTTAAGACAGCTAACATTTCAAGAATAGAATCACAGAATCATAAAGTTGGAAGAGACCACAAGGGCCATTTGGTCCAACCCCCTGCCATGCAGGAACACACATCAAAGCATTCCCAACAGACGGCCATCCAGCCTCTGCTTAAAACCTCCAAAGAAGGAGACTCCACCACACTCCAAGGCAGCATATTCCACTGCTGGACAGCTCTGACCATCAGGAAGTTCTTCCTGAGGTTCAGGTGGAATCTCCTTTCCTGCAGCTTGAATCCATTACTCCTTGTCCTAGTCTCTGGAGCAGCAGACAAGCCCGCTCCCTCCTCAACATGAGATCCTTCAAATATTTAAACATGGCTATCATGTCCCCTCTTAACCTTCTCTTCTGCAGACAAAACATCCCCAGCTCTCTGAGCCTCTACTCATAGGTCATGGCTTCCAGACCCTTCACCATTTTGGTTGCCCTCCTCTGGACACATTCCAGCTTGTCGATATCCTTCTTGAATTGAGGTGCCTAGAACTGTACACAGTATTCCAGATGAGATCTAACCAAAGCAGAATAGAGTAGTATCATTACTTCCCTTGATCTAGATACCATACTCCTATTAATGCAACCAAGAATCGTGTTGGCTTTCTTGGCTGCTGCATCACACTGCTGATTCATGTTCAGCTTGTGATCTACCAAGACTCCTAGATCCCTTTCACTTGTACTGCTATCTAGCCACGCATCCCCCATCCTATATTTGCGCGTTCCATTTTTTCTGCCTAAGTGTAGAACCTTACATTTGTTTCTGTTGAAATTCATTTTGTTAGCTTTGGTCCAGCTCTTCAATCTGTCAAGGTCATTTTGAAATTTGATCCTGTCCTCTGGAGTATTAGCAACCCCTCCCAATTTGGTATCATCTGCAAATTTGATCAGCATGCCCTCTACTCCTTCACCCAAATCACTGATGATGTTGAGTAGCACTGGGCCCAAGACAGAACCCTGTGGCATCCCACTAGTCACTTCTCTCCAAGATGAAAAGCAGCCATTGGTGAACACCCTTTGAGTTTGGTCAGTTAATCAATTACAAATCCACCTAACAGTAGCCCTGCCGAGCCTGTACTTTACTAGCTTCTTTGCAAGAATGTCATGGGGAACTTTGTCAAAGGCCTTACTGAAATCAAGATATGCTACATCTACAGCATTCCCTTCATCTATCAAGCTTATAACCCTATCGTAAAAAGAGATAAGATTAGTCTGGCACGACTTATTTCTGAGAAATCCACGTTGACTTTTAGTGATTACGGCATTGCTTTCTAAGTAATTACAAACTGACTGTTTGATGATCTGCTCTAGGATCTTTCCTAGTATTGCTGTCAGGCTGACCAGGCGATAATTATTTGGGTCCTTTTTCCCCCCCTTTTTGAAGATGAGGATGACATTTGCCCTTCTCCAGTCTGCTGGGACTTCTCCTGTTCTCCAAGATTTCTGAAAGATTATTGCAAGTGCTTCTGAAATGACTTCTGCCAGTTCTTTTAATACCCTTGGATGTAATTCATCTGGCCCCGGAGACTTGAATTCATCTAGTTTAGCCAGACATTCCTGTACTACTTCTCTACCTATTCTGTGCTGCATTCGCCCCCTTCCTCACCTGCTCCCCACCCCCCAGGTTGAGTACTTCTATCCTTTTGGGAGAAAACTGAGGCAAAGAAGATGTTGAGTAGTTCTGCCTTCTCTCTTCCCCGTTAGTAATTGGCCATCTTCTCCGCGCAGTGACCCTATCATTTCCTTGTTCTTCCTTTTGCTGCGGACGTATCTAAAAAAGCCCTTTTTATTGTTTTTAATGTCTCTGGCAAGCCTGAGTTCATTCTGTGCTTTAGCTGTTCTGACCTTCTCCTTGCATTTCCTGGCTATTTGCTTGAATTTCTCTTCGGTGGTTTCACCATTCTTCCATTTCTTATACATGTTTCTTTTAACACTTAGCTCAGCTGAGAGTTCTTTCATCAAGCATTCCAGTTTCTTTAGACTCCTGCCATTTTTCCTCCTTATTGGCAAAGTTTTCAGTTGTGCCTTCAGTATCTCACTTTTAAGAAACTCCCATCCATCATGAACTCCTTTCTCTTTCAGTATTCTTGACCACAGGATTTCAGCAAGTAATTCCCTAAATTTACAGAAATCAGCTTTTTTAAAGCCTAGGATGCGTGTATGGCTACTCTTGGCTTCTCCTTCCCACTGAATGACAAATTCCAAAAGAGCATGGTCACTTCCCCCTAAGGATCCCACCACCTCCACCCCATCAACAAGGTCATCCCTATTGGTCAGGATCAGATCTAAAATAGTCAATCCCCTTATCACCTCTTCCACTTTCTGGCCCATGAAAATAGTTACTAATTCTTTCAAATTTGATAAGTCTGCTGTCTTGCACATAGTTACCTGTATAACTCTGAAAGACTGTAGCCTAGAGTACCTTGTCAAATTCAACTTCAGTGGAATTTAATCTATGCAAAAGTGTGTATATGTATATATGTGCCTTCAATTTGCCTGTCAACTTACAGCAAACCTATTAATTTCATAGCTATTAATTGGCAGTCTCTTATGCAAGTCCTAACTAGGGGTGACCCTGTTTAGCTTCCAAGATCAGACACAATCTAGTGCCTTTAGGTTATTTAGGAAACATATGAACAAAGACTTTCTTAAAATATGGAAGCATATAATAGTTTTCCTATTTATGAGCCACTATTTAGCATTCATGATTAGAACTACCAAATGTATGAACCAGCCAAGACAAAAAAAAAAAAAAACAGAAAAAAACAACAACCCACAGTTCTAACAAAATAATGTCAATAACATTTTATATATGTAAAGTTTGTATCTTACATACTGAAGCAGCATGGGAAAATCATATTCATCATTATATTTCATTTTATATGTTGAATTATATTTTTATACCTTGCTTTCTGATGTTTTCAGTTGTTTTTCCTTTTTTGAAAGTTCATTTTCAATGTTTTTAATCTGAAAAAAAAACTGTAGAGTCTGACACACACATCTCACACAATTGTAGAAGCATGCACACACATACATATGTACACATACACATACTATGTGGTTCCCTGCCACCGGTCCTTGAGGGAAGTCAAATGGCCTGATTAATTCTGATTGTATTAGCCTGCAACTGAAGGACTCTTAATAGGACCCCCAAGTAAAGAGTGGGGAAAAGAGCACATGTACGCTGCCTCCCACAAAACTGATCCAGATCCTTGTCACACTGCCATTGCTGTGGCAAGGAAAACAGTATCAGACCACCAAGCAACTATACAATATTCAGAAATGGACATGTCAGCCAAATGATCTTGAAATATAGCATGATCAGGCAGAGACATGCTGAACATAGACTAGTAGAGCAGTATCAAGAAACCTTTATATCTGCTCAGGTGGACCAGAGTGAAGCCTACATTTTATGGAGAAGGGGCTGCTCTTCTCTGTTGCTGATTGACCAGTCTCTTGGACACATGCAAACACATGCATGAATCTCTGGAAAATCAGTGCTGAGAAAAGATGGTGATTTTCTGCCACACACTTATGATATATAAACACCTTTTAGCTCTTATTATTAAAATATTTTAATGAACAGGAGCATTGCCATACATTTTCCCCAGTTTCATCAAGTTTATTTTTTGCTTCTTCATTTTTCTTCTTCATCTCCTTTTTCACACGTTCCAATTCACTGCTATATATAAAATCAATAAATAAACAGTATTACTTAGTTGCAATAGAAAAATTTACAGTTAACAAAAAGCTGGTGACAGCCAACAACATCATGATGGTGTATCCGTTATTCCTGGCAACTTCTAGTTCAAAGGTGGGTAGCAGTTGGAAGTTAGGGTGCTGCTTTAGCCCTCTAGAGAAACTTGGAGGGCTGTACCTCCCATCATCCTTCCACCTCCCACATTTCTTCTGAAATATTTTCCCCTCCAAATTGTCCCAAAAGATGTGGAGAAAGATTCTGCCACATTTGGGGCTCAGGAAAGGCCTTTTTTTAAAACAGGACATGTTCCAGTTGAGGGCATCTGCAGAACTTTGAGGTAATTTTTTTTGTTTTCCAAAAAATGGGGGGGGGGGCTATGAGTCCCAATACCTGCTCTAATACTTGCTCTAGTTTCTAGTTCTACAGGTGAGGCCCCAGGCAAGCAATTTTCCTACTGTTTCCCCCACTTTCTAGCTGTTTCAAGTGGACAGCTGCTTATGAAGTTCTTTGGCCTCATGTCCAGAAATCACCTTCCGGGAATCATTAATGTTCACAAAATGAATACATTAGAATCCCTGATTTCTTTTCTTGCTCAAATGAGTATCTAAGCCAGACAATACTACCTGATTTGTCTTTCATTTGAAAACCTTACTATAGAAGAAATGGGTGGGAAAGGAAAAAGCCAACTCCCCAGAGGAGTGAGATTTGGCCTACCTGTTTTTCCAGGGCCAGTGTTTGCCTAGCAAGACAATGGAGAAATAGTTCCTTTATTTTGACAAGGTACTTTCAAAGGAGGGGGACTTTCTGGTGGGCTTTTCCCTCAACCAGCAGTATTCAAGGCAGTTTTTGAAAGCAGGAATATTTTGGGGATCAAGGATGGCTAATTTATTTTCTGAATCTGGGGCCATTTCTGCACTAGACTGTTCTAGTGCTATTATTCCACTTGCAATATCCTATGGAATCCTGGGGTTTGCAGTTTTGGCAGGGGCCGGAAACTGCAAACCCCAGGATTCCATAGGATGTTGCAAGTGGAATAATAGCGCTATAACAGTCTAGTGTGGAAATGGCCTTGGACTGCCTCAGATAATGAAACAGTTTTGGTGGAAATGAGAGATTGATACTTATGTGAAGTATTCTAGCATAGCAGAAGAAGCAATCTATATCTAGTGGGTTATTCTCTCACACCAACTGATTGAGGCAAAAGTTCCAAGTTCTAGACATTTCTCCCATTTACTCCTCTCCCTTCTTCAACGTTTAATTACATAGACTTGTTTACCATTAACGTTTTTAAAGACTCAGAGATAGGATGGAATAAGATAGTTTCAAAAGAAGGGTTGGCTTTTTTTGTACAGTCACAGGGTCAGGGTGGATTGTTCTTCAGCCATCCTAGAATAATCATTCATAGTAGGTATCAACCTCTCATTCTCAGGTGGGCTGAAGGAGCAATCCACAACTAGTGGAATATAGATGAAGTTCACTCCTTACGGATAGGAATGGTTGTTCTACTCTTCAACTACTGGTTGCAGAACAGTTCTTCTAAATTTTGCTAGTCCGGACTTAAATTTAGCAACTTTGTAATGCCTGATAAATATGGATAGTTTTTTCCACACTGTCACTCTACACACTTTTTCCAATGATGCCACTACTCTAAATGCTGTGGTTGTCACTATAGATCTAGTGGCATGTGCCCATACATGCTGAGGCCTTCAGATGTGAGCACAGTCATTACACAAATGGATATATTCTTTCAGCCATCATTCATTATCTTGGGTGTCTTGCAACCCCAAATCTTTGAGTGAAATGAAACAAATAAAGCTTCTGACTATTGAATAGCTTGTTTTTATGTAAACTGTCACCACGTTTATCACATCTAGAAAGTACATCTTTTCTCTAAAGGATGTATTGGATTCAGACAAAACATTCTGAATTATTAAGAAGTATAATGTTGCCCCTTTAGCCATGGTATTATTAGAGCATTGTAATGTTTTGCATTTACCTTTCCATCAACTATAAAAAAAACCTTTTTAATTTGAAATTCTCACCAGCAGGAAACAGGTCTACCATAAACTTTCCAAAGTGACTTGGTAGCTGTCAAATAGTTGTTGGTTTACACAGCATTTTCCAGGTAAAGCTGTTTGTCTGTTTAAGAAATTTGATTTCAGATTCATACTCTTAGATAAACAGCCATTAAAGACTTCAACCATTTTTCAGCCCCATTTAAAATTCTTGTTGACTCCTTTATAGCTGTTGTGAACGAGAATCTCCTTGATCAAAACCGTAGGCCTTTGCTGTTATGTTGTCTGTGCAAATTGCTGTCTGTGCAAATTTGAACTTACTGATGGTTTAATAGTGGTGCAAATCCTATTAATGCTAACCTGGCTGCTCTTACCTCTAAGAGGTTTATGCTGAATTTTCTCTCCAATATCGTTCGCTATCTCTGGGTGGCTTGCCCACTGCAATTGTCCCCTCTGTCGGTACAGTCTTGCATTTGTTGTAACTATTAGTTTGCTCTGTGGAACAAAGGGATTGCTTTTGTTCAAAGTTGATGTTTTTTTAATCCACCAGTTCAAATCTTCCATCACTCTACCACTTCCATCGCTTTTGCTGGTAAAGTGGAATCTTGCCCATAGAACAATTTGAATTGTTGATATTAGTATCTCCAGCACTTTTGTCAAGTGCTGTTCCTGTTTGTAGTAATTTCATTACCACCTCTTTTATTTTTCCCTTCTTTCATTTGAAAGAAACACACATCCATTTTCTGTGATTATCACCACTCCTAAGTGCCTTAGAATTCTCATTGAGTTCAAGTGACTCTTTTTGAAATTCACTAGACAGCCATGTCTTTTTTTTAAAAGTTATACTCAGATCTTCCTCTGCTTCCAGCTTTCACCAGGTACAGGAATAATTAAATTCCCTGCTATCTTAAAAGTATTAATAATGGAACTAACTCTGGGACCCAATGCTAGACCAAAAGGGAGAGTCCTGAATTGATAATGGTGGTTATTGGAATTGAATCTCAGAAATTTCCTGCAAATTGGATTCATAGGGATATGTAAATAAGATTCGTTCACATCTTTCAACAGTAAATCATCTCATAAATTCAAATTCTTTAAAACAGTTTGAAATGTTTCCATTTTGAATTTGTGGTATTGTACAAATCTATTTAGGTACTTCAAATCCAAAACTGATCTGTAACATCCATTATGTTTGGGCCCTGTCATTTTTTTGAGTAAAACCCTTCATATTTTTTTTATTTTAAGGCACACACTCTATAGCTTCAGTTTTCAGTAAATGCTGAATTTCTTATTGAACTACTGGTCTCTTCATCATGTCTTTTGGTTACAGTGATGGAAGATAACTTCCCTTTGGTCTTTTGGTGAACTGAATGCTGTTTCCATACAATACTCCTTTAAGAACATGTTTGTCTGAGATTATTGCATTCCATAAATGACTGAAGTGAAGAAGTCTTCCACCTACTTGTATGTCCCCCAAGTCAGTATTAAATTCTTCCACCTCTACTGAAGTTCTGGTTCACCTTCTCAATTGTTGAGAACCTTGTTACCCGAACTAGAATCTCAATTTGTTCCACTGAGACTTGAAATCCCTATTTTTCCCTCTGTTTCTGAAAGCCTTTTCCTCCTCAAAAGGAACATGTTTCATTTCTGAAAAATCTACTATCTAAGCTTTTCCTTTGTGCTTTTGGTAAAACTTGCCTTTTCTCTCTTTATCAATACTCACTCTAAAGCTTTTTATCCAAACAGCAACTTCCAATTAAATGGAGCATTTATTAAATTGTCCCTTAATTTTTTATCAGTCTCCAAGTGCTTTAGCCATAATGATCATTATAGTTACTGTTATTGTTCTTGCTGCAAATGCTGTAGCATCATATCCTGCATATGCATCATACTGTAGAACTTTATCTAGTTTATATAGTGCTCACTGCAAGGTGTGTCATCTGATCCCAACACCTCTTGGACCCACAACATACCAGCCCTGTCAAACATTGAGGCCACCACTGATGCTCTAATAGATAACTGTAGCAGCTTCATGTGCCTTCTTAAGCACTTAATCTACTCATTTTTCATCTATACCTTTCAATGTTGTGTCTCCTTCCTATGGGACAATAGCATTAGAAATTAATGCCAAATCTGAACCATCCACCAAAGACACAGATAACTGGTCCATCAATTCTTTTTGCATATATATTCTTTTTTGCATATATAACTTTTTGCTGTAGTCTAGAAACCTCTTTGCATTGCACTCAGGCCATTCAGTCTTTAAATATGTTTTGTGATTGTGGGGTTTTGGGTTTTTTTTTTTGTAACACTGCTGCAAATTCTTTACTTTTCTGTTGTTCTCTGTTTTCCTCTTGATCCAAATCTTGATTAGGGTCTAAACCTAAAGTTATCAGAACTTTCTTGAGTAAACCCTTAAAATCTTTTGCCTCAAATAACATACTTTTATTAAAATCTTAAACTGATTTTTCATGTGAAGATTCCTGGCTGTCACTATCAATAATGTATCTCCTATCCCCATCATGTTTTTCCATCCTGTGTTTCTGACTGTATCTGAAACCTCCTCTGAAGAAAATGCTGTGCTTTTATTGCATGTATCATCAATAACTAACATATGTGTAGATTTCTGTCAGCATTTTCTAGATTTCTCTGAATGTTGCTCATGTTCTTGTAGACCTGAACAATTTATTTGCTTCTGATGTGTTCCCTATATTTTAGATAAATTTCTTTCCTATGTACTACTTAAATTTGATTAATCTATTACGTGGCTGTTTTGATCGGAACTAAAATTCATCAGTGCTAAATCATCTTGTGCACAGATTAATCAAATTGCTCAAATTCACTGTATTAGAATATTTTGATTGTTAGATGGTGATTGCATTCTTGTCTGAACGTCTGCATTTAATATGTCTCTTGCCATGTTTCTTAATGCAGAGTAATAAATTTGTTGAGGCTGCACTGTTGAACTGAAGTCTCCTGCATTAATTCTAATATCCTGAGCCTACATTTGGTTTTGTGTGAATTTCACTGCCAGATAACTTAGAAATTGTTCTTGCATGCCAATTTCAATGGTTTGAGTTTAAACTGCCTCTCTTTCCTGTTGGCATTGAGAATGTTAGGCCTGTGGTAGCGTCATCTATGTTAACCAGAATGTCTGTCTGTACAGCTGAGTGGAGAGCTCTTTCTGCCCAGGTGAAGAATTTTCTCAGTCCTGCTACTTCTCTTTTTTTAGAATCAATAAACCCACGATGATGGCCTGAAGTCATGTTCATGCTAACAACCTCCATTCAAATTTTGTCTCCAAGCATCATTTGCTCTGATAAGTTCCTAAACTTAACATTTTCCTTACTATTATCTTTTTAGGCTTCCTAACCTTATCAGTGTCATTTTATTTAGTTCTTACCACACTAGATTTAATTGTTTCGTCTGTCGTTGCAGCAATCATGCTCTGACTCACTCCAAACAGACAAAATAATTATTTTTTAAAAAAAATTATTCTGAAGGTTGTTCAGAGGCATGTTCTCAACAGCCAACTGAACATCCTCCTCCTCGTCATCATCATCATCATCATCATCTTCATCGTTGTTATTGTTTTCATGTTCCATGACCTATATATTTGTAGTCACAAAGATGGATCTGGGCACCAAATCCTCCCATTTATTTTTTCTTTTTCTCAGACAGCAAACAGGACTCTTCTCTGTCGTAATCCAAATGGGAAGCTTTTGTTGTTGTTGTTCATTAAATTGCTAGCCATGGTTAACTCCCTACCTAAGTCACTATTAAAAGTACAGAGAGAAAGGGAGAGAAAGACAAATCTTGATCAGTGGTCAAGGCAGAAAAATATAAAATGTTGAGGAAGGCAGCAGAGTAAATGGAAGAAACATCTGTAGAACTTGGAACTCTTCTCTTGATCAGTTGGTGTGAGGAAATCATCCAATAGTTGTGGATTACTCCATCATCCAGTCTGTCTGCAGTCAGGGGAACTGTCATTTGTTTTTTACTGCAGCTTGCATGCTCCTTTCTGTTTTCTCCTAATTTCTTCTCGATTTTCTGTCCAACTGTAATGTAATTAACTGACTTGCAAGGGAAAAGAATAAAAAAACACATCTGATTGGCAGGCAGGCAGATTTTAAAATTGACTGGGAAAGGAAGAAGATGTTACAGATCCAACTAAAAAGAACTTTGTCTCCTTCATTGTTAGTTGGCACAGGGGGGATAAACCCACAAGTAAAGTGGATTGCTCTTTGTGCCACCCTGAGTATAATTTATTCTATTTCTCTTCTAAAAATCCTTACCCAATTAAAGTACCTTGATTCCAATTTAATTGCCATTGCTGTATCCTATGGAGTCCTGGGATTTGCAGTTTAAGGAAGGGTATTTCAAATTCTCAGCCAGAAAACACTAGTGCCACTCCAAACTGTGGATTCTAGGATTCCACAGGATACAACCATGCCAGTTAAAGTGGAATCATAGGGTTAGCATTGTGTACTGTGAAAGGGCTCATAGTCCATACTGAGCAGACGCAGTTCTGGTACCTACTGCCTACTGCTGTGTATAAGAGTCCAACTTGAATGGGACCATAGTGTTCAATAATATTCAACGAAAAGCCATAAATTATTACACTAATTATATAATTTTAACATTTTAAATAGTTAAACTAATTTTAAAATTAAAAGATGTTTTATATTGTTAAAAAGTGAATGTGAATAATATATCTTGAACTAATCTATGCCAACTTAGGTTAACAAAAGGGATGTTAGTGTGCAAGAATAAATGATCAGAAATTAGCATATTTCCTGAAAAAAGAACATTCTGGACTAAAATATTCACATTCTTACCTTAAAAGGGTGTTTGCTTTTTTCAGGTTTTCTATTTGCCTTTCAGCTTTTTCTCCAATCTTGCTCTGATCCTGAAAAAAAAAATTTACAATCAATCTCTTACTTGAAATGCATAGATAGCACAAAGTGCAGCACAGGTTACTATACTTAAATGGTCACAAATTGAACATTTATTTGAGGTATTCTCGACAGTGAACAGAATCTATTTTATTTATTTAGGCTGCAATACTATACACACATATTTGAAAGTAACTACCATTGAACTAAGCAAGATTTAAATTTAAGTAAAACTAACATGTTACAGTTTTCATAGATTGCCTTTTCAGGGCATTGTCATCACAAGACAGAATATACAAGGTACATTAAGGTACACTAAAAGACAACAAATATAATGTTGCAGAAAAAAAAACACAGGTTGCTTACCTGTAACTGTGGTTCTTTGAGTCGTTATACCTACAGTCATACAATTGGGTCTATGCAGAGACTCAACTGAAGTGTTGCAAAGCTGAACTGCTTTGATGGGACACTCCCCTCACTCCACTCCATCTTTCACCTCTCATTGTGCAGCTCCAGCATGCCAAAACTTTTCCTTCTAAATTCTGCAATTCACCACATGCAGAAAAGCTAGATTTGCAAAAAGGTGGGAGAGCAGGTTGTGCGAGTACACAGATGCATCAGAGTCTCTGTGCTTCACATAGAGGCAGGTCAGGTCAAGCAAAGACAAAAGACAATACAGCCTGACTAAATGCTGTATCTGCTCTCAATCTATTGTTAATCTGTAATGTTTGATGAATGTGGATGGCTAAGACTACACAGTAACTTTAGATGATGTTGACAACAGAACACTGTTCAACAGCACCCCCAGTGTAGCCACAGCTCTAGTTGAATGGCCTCTTCAGCTTTGAAGGGCGGGTTGGTTAGTGATTTTATAGAATAATCTGATTGTCTCAACAGCTCATCTGGACAAAGGTTTAGACTCTTCTGAAAGGTTGAATGGTCCTGAGATAAGTGAAACTTGGAAACAACTTTAGGCAAAAAGGAGGCATCAGGACATAGTGTCACTTTATCAGGCAGTTACATCTCAAACAGCAAGTGTACCTGCCTGTTGTGCAAGTGTAATTGCAACAAGGAATACTGCTTTAATTGTCAAAAGACCCAGACCATTAGAAACCAGTTATTCAAAGGATTTAGAGAAAATATAATAACCATGGTGAAATCAGAGGGATCACTAGTGGACAGAGGTGAGACGAATCAGATGTCAAAATAAAGCAACAAGAAGAGAAAAAGCCAGCTGATGAACTATAATCATGGAAAGATAAACTTTAAAAGAAGAAAAGGAAAACTTTTGCTCATGTAGACTCAATAAAGAATATAGTACTGTAGCAACATTGCAGTTAACAGCACTAACATTTAATTTTTCTACAAAGGAAGAGAATAATCCATTTTCCATTTTATCTTCACAAACAAACTGAGTAGATGGTTCTGTAATATACTCAGCACCTCAGGAACATTCTGGTCCAATGGAAGCATATTCTCTACGCAGTCAGATGCCAGGAGTGGAGTTATATATGGCAAACCCTGCCTCATGATCAAATGGGGAGCTCTAGAGTTGGCTGAAGGTGTAAGTAATAGTGTTGAGACAGATGCAACAGTGTGGCAAACCATGGTTGATGTGAACACCAAAATGTGACAATCATGCTGCTTTTTTCTAAAATCTTGATGACTTTACTCATCAAGAATGGAAATGGAAGAATTATGTACAGAAGTGTGTCTCACCAACAATGTTCAAACACATCTATTAATCCTCCCCAGACTCATTCTGATGCAATAACAGTGGCCTTCCACGTTGGTCTCAAAAACAAACACATCCATATGCTAAATGCATTTTCAGCAAGAAACCATTTATGCACCATAGTGTGAGATCTGCTAAATAAAATGACTACAAATATTCTCTGTACCTTTCACAAAGATGACACTGGAGATGACGTCCCAGATCAGTTGAGACAAGTCACCAGAATCTGCAGTTTTTCTGATTGATCTGCAGGGAGGCATGCCCATGGCATCTTTGATTCCAGTCAAAGAGCTATAAGCTGAATAGCATGAGAGGGTTTCAAGACTGACTTTTTGAGACTGACACATAATCCCAAATCAGGAAGCAGACGAAGTTGAGGAGACAGATCTGATTATATTTTCTCCTCTGATCATGCCACTAGAAGCCAGCTATCTAAATAAGGAAATACATTTATTCTTTGAGTTCTGAGGAAGATTACAGCCCCACGCATTTTGTGAAGACCCAGAGACCCATCAGAAGTCTGTGAACTGCTTGCTGGTAATATTGTCAACCCACTAGGAACTGCAAAAACCTCTGCTGAAGTCTGATGGCTCTATGGAAAACAACATTTTTCATGTCTGTTTCTGCAAACCAATCACTGGGAAGAAAAAAGGGAAGAATTTAAGAAAACAATACACACTGATTTCTTTATTGGTATAATACAACAGTTGATATCCCTGAGGGTGAGAGTCAGGTGAAGCTCATGATCCCTTTGGGCACTGTGAAGTACTGAGGAAAATAACCTAGTTATTGACAACAATGAGGAATGCATTGAAAGATATTCTTTTCTAGGAGAGTGGCAATCTTCTCTTAGAGACTGGTGGAGTGGAAAGCCCTTAGCAGAGGTAACAAATCAAATTCTATGACATAAGCAAGGCAGACCATGATTAGCACCCAGGTGTGGCTTGCAATGTTGTACTAGATGTTAAGATGGGCAATAGAATTGAGATCAACTACAAATCAAAAAGTCAAAGTTGGTGTTTTGAACTCTCTGAAGATTTTATGGAAGAGGTTAAACAACATCCTCTGAAAGCCTATTAGACTGATGTCTCCAAGATCAGAAAGGTCATTGACATTGTTGTTGCCGACTAAAACCCATCTTCTTGGCTGTGAGTCTCACCTTAGTCAAATGCTCCATGGACTCATCTGTATTTGAGTGGAGCAGACTTTCCCTGTCAAAAGACAAGTCCTCAATTCTCCACCTTGTATCTTCCATAAGGCCCAGAGTGAACCCAGGTATATCTTCAGAGCACAACTGCACTGGACATGACCTTAGCAACACACTCAGCTGAATGGTGAAATGATTGCATTTGCTGCACTGCTAAGGCCTGCACCTCTTGATGGAATTACAGACCAGCATTCTTTTGTTCATCAGATAAGTGAGGGATAAATGCCAACATATTGTCCCAAAGGAAGTGTTGGTATGCTGCCATGCAAGCTTACATGTTGGCAACTCTGGCAGAGAGTGGCTGAGGAATAAAATTTTCTGTTGAAGATATCCAGACATTCCTTTCTCTGTCAGATAGCACTGAATGCACCTTCTTTCCTCCTTTAGTTTGAGAGGCCACAACTACAATTGAGTTAGGAGAAGTGTGAGTGAACAAATAAGCCACATCCTGTTGTTGAGATATCTACAGGTATTCCAGACATCTAAAGACAGATGGTAGAGACACTGGCTTTGTCCAGGCCTGTGTCATTATCTCCTGTAGTGCTGGTAAGAAGAGGAAAGTAGCAGGAGTGGGAGACTGAGTATTCACAACTTGGAAAACCAGATCTGTTACTGGAGTTGGAGGAGCAGTGACCTCTAAGCCAATAGATTTTGCCATCTATAGAACGATGTCAAAAAGTGCTTGCTATCTTCTGGAGGAGAACTACTAAGTAGTGTCCCCAACAGCCACTGAGGGAAAAAACGCGGATTGTGGCAGAGAATCAGGTGACGATGAGTTGGAGTCATAATAGGTATAAGAAGAGTTAGATAAATCACCACATTGTTGTGTCTAGGAGGAAGGTGGGGCAACAACAGCAGAGGAAGAAGAGGCAGTTGTAGGATGAGAAAGATGTGGTCCAGTGGAAATAGGAGCCTGAGAAGGAATGACTGATGGAACAGAGTGTATGACAACTGAGGTAGATGAAAGCTGTTGAAATAGATGCAGTAATAAGAGGTGGAGATGGAGGTCTTGATGTAGTTGCAATAGACTGGGGCCAGGGAAACAGAGTGCCATGTAACAGGATCGATGAGTGAGATTGTTTGGTAAGTGGTTGTAACAAAGCTGCCCACATCAGTAAAGGTGGTGGAGCAGGTGAATCACAAGCAGGAGAACACTCTTGGTGAACTGAGATTGGGACAGAGAGTGGTGTGTAGAAAGTAGAGACCATAAGGGAGAAGGATGAGGGGAACAAGGAGGCAGACAGTAATAAGTGAATAAATTAAAAGGGAATCAGGAAGACAAAGAGAAGGGATGCAGCAAGGAAGAGAGAAAATACAAAGAAAACACAGCTCAACATCAGATCATACCACACAGCAAACAGAAAGAAACTGAGGGGATGGTAGCTTGGCAGGCTGGGACATGTGCAGTATGTGGGAGAGGGTAGCATTCCCACTAAGATTCTCAACTCTAGAACATTCTGATGAGGTCTGTGAGCTGGCACAAAAACTCATTGTGTGAGTTACAGAGACCACAAAGAACCAAGAGGTACCAGCTTTGGCACACTGGAGCAATGCAATGAGAAGGGAATGTAGGGGGTTCCTCTGAAAGCTACTCAGTTCTGGAACATTCTGATTGAGTCTCTGTGCAGGCACAGGACTCTGTTAAGCACAGAGACAATGGAGAAATTGAAAAAGCAGCAGCATAAAAATAGTGTTACAGAAATTCAGTCTAGAAACAGTAATTTTCTAGCCTATTTGAATGACTGCACTGTAAAGTCAAAATATTGTAGTAATTAAAAAAATGTAAAAAAAAGTTTTTTATTAAAAACCAAGAAATCAAGATAAAAACAGGAAATCCAGAACTTGCCTTAAGAGCTTCTTGAAGTTTTTTAAGCTCATTAAGTAGATTGTTTTTTTCTGTTGTAATGTTTTCTTTGTCCAACAAGAGCTTGTTCCAATTCATATCTAGTTGCTGATTCTTTAATCTAATAAAGTAATGAAATAATCTCAGAAATAATTGCTTTACCTTCTTCAAATTTTCTTCTTAAAACTACTTCATGATATGTACTTGCGGATTCAGATAGGCAATAGAATCCTAAAACCACTTGAAACTTTTGAGTTGCATTCATTATATTTCTCACCACTATGAAACCATAACTAAAAGCAGCCACAACTTGGGAGCATGTAAATTTATCTTCTTCAGCATCTCAGAACGGATCTTCACAATAAGTATCCAGTGTTTCATTCCTTACCATACGCAGATCCACACAATGTGGACATACCCAAGCCTATGAGAGCATTAAGGATAGGCACTGCTGCTGATTATGAAAAAATAATCCCCAGAGCACTATCCTGCCAAAAGTGACTTCAGAAAATGTACATTTACCAAGTTCATTATTGTGAACAAGGGTTGTTGGGATGCAACAGATTATATTTCTGCAGATCTTTTGTTGAAAAGACTGTAGAGGTTGTAATTGCATAAGCAGATGCACAGATCCAAGTTCTAGTACTCTCACAAAACCATACGCTAAAGTGATCCACACCTCAATCTAATGAGCCAAAGTGGAGCTAGAGATTTGATGTGTCTGTTATATTTAATAAAAAACACAAGAACAGGTTGCTTACCTGTAACTGTGGTTCTTCAAGTCGTCATCTGTGTCCTCAACACAAAAAGTTTTGTACCTATGCAGAGACTCCTACCAGAATATTACAGAGCTGAGTAGCTTGGTGGGAAACCTCACCCCATCTCTCATACTGAGCATACTCTAGCCCACCAAACTAATTTCCCACTCAGTTTTGAAGTCCATCAAAAAGAACAGGGACCTGAAAGATGGGGGGGGGGGGAGGGCAGGGTTGTGTGAGGGCACAGAGGACCACTCAACCAGAGTTACAGGTAAACAATCTGTTCTTCTTCTTCATGGTCTCTGTGCCTCACACAATGGGTGATTACAAAGCTTATTAGAGGAGAGAGGGTCAGGTCACTGTATGACGGAAGACAGTACAGCCCGTCCAAAAGAAGCATCTTTTCTGGCTCTGCAGTCAAGCCTATAGTGATGAATGAAGGTGGATGGTTGCAACCATGTAGCGGCTCTGCGCAAGTCAAGCAACGGAACACCCCACAGCACAGCTGAATATGAGGAAACAGCTCTAGTGGAGTGTGCCCATAGGGAATCAGGTACTGGTAGTTTAGCAAGTTCATAAGAAAGGTGAATAGTCTCCACAACCACTTGGAAAGGCATTGGGCTGACACTTTATGGCCTTTACACCAACCACCATAGCAGACAAAGAGGCTTGTGGATTGACATAATGCTAGAGTCCTCTGTCTGTAAAATACCAATGCATGAGTGCAATGACCTTTCTAGCAGTGTAGCAGGCTGAAGGTAAAAGGTAGGTAATACAATATCCTGAGACTAGTGAAAATCTGAGATCACCTTTCAGAGGAAGGGGATATCAGGACATAGCACTACTTTGTCATGGTGAAAGACCAGGAAAGTCTCATCACAATGCAGAGTAGCCAATTTCCCTGAATGCTGAGCTGACCTTACAGCAACAAGAAATAGAGTTTTAAGGGTGAGAAGGTATGATCCACTGTAGCCAAAAGCTTGATACCATAGATACCATAGATACCATATCAGTTGTGAGAAGACTAGAGATATTGACCACTGAGACAGAGGAGTGACTAGGGGTAGAGATGGGCCAAGCCTTTCAAGAATTTTTCATGAAACGGTTGGTGAATGAGGTGCACAGTGAAGATGCAAATGGTTGATGAGTGACTATTGCTGCTAGGTAAACCTTCAGCAATGAGAAAGACAAGCCTTTTTCTTTTAAAGACAGAAGAAAATGAAGCACAGTTAAGTCACTGCAGGAGACACTGGCTCCAATCTGGCAGTCACAAACTCACAAAAGTTATTCCAATTGTACCAGTATGACTGTTTTGCGGAGTCCTTACAGGTAGCCTGCAGAACTGTCTGCAACCTGGAGCAGTCTAGTGGGTTATCCTCCACACAGATGGAACAGTGGAACATCTGAATGCATAACACAGCCATCTGCAAGGAAGGAGGATGCAGAGATCACAGGACATCTCTAGAAGCGGTTCAAACCATGGCTGTCTCAGCCAGAAGGGAGCAATCAGAACTGTATTGGGAAATTTGATTGCGAGTTTCCCTCCTTAGGAGGGAAAAGGGTGGAAACAGGTAGAGCAGACAATCTGTCCATTGGAAGAGGAAGGCGTTTCCAAAATAACTCTGGCAACCCAGGCTTTGGAGCAGAATTGAGGAAGCATGCTGATGGTTACCATTGTGAAGAGGTCTGTCTGAGGAGTTCCCCAGCGAGCCATGATTGTGAGATAAACTTGGTGACATAGTGATCACTCACGTTGGAGAACTGTGCTGTGGCTGAGGGTACCTACAAGGACATTACTTACACCTGTGAGATGAATGGCCAGGAGATGTATACACTTTGCTGAGTGGCAAGAATCATTGGGTAGTGGAACAAGTGCCCTCTTGATGTAACAGACTGTGGCTGTATCATCTGAAACCACCTGAACTACCTTCCCCAACACAAGCCTCTCAAATACCTTGAGAACTGCTAGTAAGTCCAGCAAATTTATATGGAGATCTCTCTCTCCGGCAGTGTCCCTGGAGAGTCATAGAACTGCAGTGTGCACCTGAACCTGTTATCAACACATCCTTAGTAATGAAGAGGGGCTGGGGTGGCTTGAATGGCATGCCCAATCAAAGACTGTGAAAGGAGGTCCACCACAGCAGAGAATGTTTCACTACATAGGGCACCATCATTCTCTCGTGCTGTTGGTCAACAAAAGGACTGAAGTGCCTGAGCAACCTGTGCAGGAGCAGGGGAAACTTCAGGCATGACAGGTAAGTGATAGTCGTGGTATCTGCCATGAGACCAAAATCACTGAATCAAAAAGGCTGAGCATCTCAAATGGTGGAGAACATGTATGGCAGCATCTCATAGAGTGAGAAATCTGTGTTGGGAGGTTCTGAGCTGAGAATCAAGAGTCGCTCCGATGAAATTGATGAGACAGATGGGTTGCAGCACGACTTCTTTAGTATGATGTTGAGATCGAACTGCTGCAGAAGAGATAGAGCAAGACGTAAGTCCTGATAACATTTGTCCTGGTAGGATATCACAATGACACCCTGAGTCCTCAAATAGGCCATCACTACAGCCATACATTTGATGAAGACCCTTGGAGAGGTGGAGAGTCTGAAGGGAAGCACCTTGTACTGCAAACAGAAGGTACTTCCTGTGGTGTTGGCATATCATAATACGAGAATATGCGTCCCAGAGATCTATTGATAAAACCAATCTCGTTTCTGAAGGCAAAAAAGAATGGATGCCACAGTCACCATTTTGAAATTGTGAGAGCGGATGTACCTGTTAACATCACAATGATCCAAGATGGGACGTAGACCACTGTCTCATTTGGGAATCATAAAATATCGAGAGAAATAACCATCCTCTCTGCAACAAGGTAGAAGTTTCTCAATAGTAGCTTGAGTAGTAAAGTGTTGATCTTCTGTAGGAGGGTACTGTTTGGGTAGAACGAAAACTCCAATGCGAAGAATACTTGAGAACTCAATGGCATAGCCCAGTTGAACCATGGTGAGTACCCAAGATTCTGTGGTGATGTTCTGCCAGGTGGAATAATGGTGGAAAAGGTCTGGGACCTTGGATGGATTGAGGCTGGCTAGATGAAAAGATTGTTAGTGTGGCATCCTGTTGGATGAGTCAAAAATGAGAGTTCGTGGAAGAGATTGGCCTTTTAGAAGACTGTTGACATTGTTGCTTGAAGGAACAGTGGGTAAAAGACAATGGTAAAGAGAAAGGATTAAACTGTTTAGATGGAGCCATGATCTATAGGATGAGGAAGGTCTCCTCCAAGAAGAATGAGAATATCGGCCATGCTGATCATACTGCTGTTGGCCAAAGCCCATCTTCTTGGCTGTGAACCATGAGGTGTTTCATAGAATCATCAGCTGAGGAATGGAAGAGCCCCTGACCATAGGAGATAAGTCTTCAGTATGCTTCCTCACGTCTTCAGTAAAAACTGCCGAGTGGAGCCAGGCATATCTCCACAGTGCCACTTGTCCTATCTCAGTCCTGGCACAGCTGATACATCAAACAAAACAAAATGAATATCTCTCAGCTAGTTACTTATTTTCAGGCAGTAAGCAAGGAGTCATAAATAAAGTCCAACATAAACAAAGTCCGGCAGATTTTCACAGCAAGGGAGTGCCCAAGGTCAATCCAAGCATTTGTCAAGACATCCAACAAGGTAGCAAGTCAGATAAGCTCTGACAACTACTGAAGGGGAAGGATGCCAGCTAAATAGACCCAAAGTCTAGCATAGTTGTGTCTCGATTGATCGTTGCTGGTTATAAATCCTGAGAGAGTGACACTGGGTCTCTCTTTGCTGCTTGTGATGTGCGAAGCCGGGTCTAGGTAAGTGTTCTTCTATATCTGAAAAGACAGGACTCTGTTGGAGCTTGGCACCATCCCCGATTCTGTTTCTGGCACTGTAACCTCTCTCTGTACAGCAGGCCCTCACATGCCTTCTGTTTCAGCCTTTAGAATGCCCTCTGCTTCAGACTCTGAGTCAGAGTCCATGCTCTGGAAGCAGGGCATGACACCACTACCCCTACCACAACCTTCACTGTGTACTCCACTGTTTGACATGATGATTGTATCTGTTGTGACACAAGCAATTGGGCTTCCCGGTGGTACTGAAGTGCAGCAGCCCTTTGTTCATCTGGCAGTTGTGGGATGACAGCCAGCATCTTATATCATAGGAATCTCTGACAGATCACCATACACACTTGCATGTTGGTTACCCTTGCAGAGAGGGCAGCTGATGAGTAGAAGCACCTCCCAAAGCTATTCAGACATTTTCTTTCTCTATCTGGCAGAGTAGAATGTGTTTTCTTGCCACCTTCCGTCTTCGATGTCTTCACAATGATTGAACTGGGTGTAGGGTGAGTGAAGAGATATGACACATCCTGCTGGTGAATCTTGTAAAGCTTCTCCAGTCTTCCTGGTGTAAGTGGAAAAGATGCAGGTTATGTCCAGGACTGTTTAATAATCTCTTGCAAGACAAGCAGAAATGGTATTGTGGCTGGAGGAGTGTCAACTATTTGAAAGATTGGGTCAGACACTGGAGCTGGTGATGTGGCAATCAAGCCCAATGGACTTGATCATACACAAGACAATGTCAGCAAATTTCTTGACATCCTCAGGAGGTGCGTCAGGTGTAGTATCCTCTATTGCAGTAGGAAAAGAAGGAGTTGAGTGTCTCAGGGAACCCTAAGTGGAAGAGCCTGATTCATATTCCAAACTGCCTGATGAGTACAATGGTACTGTCATGCCCTACCTTGGAGAATGTGGCAGCAAGGAGGAGGACTCTGACTCTCAGGCAGAGGCTTCCCCAGAGGCTGAAGTGTCCCCAGAAGCTGGTCCAGAGGGAGATAATACACAACAACAATGGCTTCAGCCAGGTGAACAAATAAAGGAAGACATAGCTGACACACCTACCTTGCAGCAGAGGTGCCATCAAAGAGAGGGCTTGCATTGCTTGGCCTGTTTAAGTAGTAAGCAAGCCCTAATGAGGGAACACCTGTGGTGACAGCAGTCATAGATAAAAGAGGGCTCCAGCTGGCCTTCCCTCCCAGGATCAGCAGCTGGTATCTTTAACCCTGAAACCCTTTACTGTGCTGTGGGATCTCTGCCTGTTTGGACTACGATTTGGATTTGTCCCTTTGGATTTGTCTGCTCTAGGCTTCCTTTCTGTTCGGACATTCTTTGACTCCCACCTTGTGAGTAGGAGCTGTGCTGCTTGTGAATTACTGCTTGCTCTGCTGTAGACACAACAGATGTTGCTGTGTGGTCAGCTTCAGAGGAATGATGAACTCCTTGTGAGGTGGAAAGCACTATCAACAATACAGATGAAGTACTGAGGTGGTTTCAGGTACTGCAGAGAGAGTTGCAGTAACTACTGGAGGAGAAGGTGGAGGCCTCGATACTGTTGTGGTAGTCCTAGGCAAGAGTGGAGGACGTCCAAAGATGGCTTTGAGTAGATGAGGGCAAAGAGACTTGTGGTGGGGAGGAACTGGCAGAGGCAGCAGAGAAGTTTGAACTATTGGCTGCTGTCAAGATTGTGATGACTGTGATCAAAAATGATGTGGACAGCAAGAACAGGATCAAGGTAGTGATCTTCAAGGTTGGACCTGTGGAGATGGAGAGCAAGAGTGGGATGGTGACATACAGTGGTTTCTGCCCATAGGCCTGAGAGGAATTAATACCAAGATTCACATGTTTTGGCAGGATGGAGAGTATGACCGGTACAACCTTGGAGATTCCTGCCGCAAATGCTCCTTTTGGTACCATTCAAGATAAGATACAGACATGTAAGGTGAGTCTTTGTGCAATCCATAATCCTTGTATGGTAGCCTAGAAAAGGTATAAGAGTGCTCACAGTAGCAAGGAGAGCGGTCTTGAATGTGCAGTCTACAGTGTCCCAGAATGGGTGGTGACAAGAAATCGCTGGGGATTCCCTCCAAGGGGGAATCCTTGGTACCGACAGGTTAACCTTGGGTGATGGCTCAGTTCTGATTTCAAATCAAGCACCAGGGTCAACAAGGCCAGGAACAAAGTCAGTACTGAAGTCAGTATTGTGGTCAGTACCAATGATAACACAGATGAAGCTGATAGTGTTGGTATTAGAGAAACCAAAGCCTGACCAGAGTATATGGTCTTCTTCTTTTTTCTTGAGCTTAGACTGTGGCTTTGTCTGGTCACCATCTGAATGCCTCCTCTTGCTGGCTTTGTCCTTGGTAAGTCAGCAAAGAAGGCCCAGCTGAGATAGATGATGGTACAGGCTGCTGGGCTGAAGAAAGCTTCAGCGCTGGTATCAAAGGTACAGAATGTGACTTCAACTTAGAAGGAAGAGCACTCAGTCCTGACTCAGTGCACTTGGTAACAACTCTATTGGTGTCAAAGTCGGTACCAATGGCTTTTCCACACCTGCCTCACCCTAGTGGTAAAAAGAGCCATGCTCTTCGTAATCTCTTCAGGGAGTCTCAGATTTCTTCTAGCAATAGGACTGAAGCCTAGAGGCTCTGTTCTTCAGGGTCTGGGAGGTAAATTGCCTACAAATCCTGCACTAGTGAATGCTGTTCTCCCAGACAGTAAAGACTCTCTGAGCATCTGACAAGAAGACCTTTTGCCCACACGAAGCTCAGTGTTTGAAAAGAGAAGTAGAGGCCACAGAGGACAAGAAGGAGGGGGGGGAGACAGGTGTAAAGAATTTTATACACTTGCACACACACACACACACACACACACACATATATCTTGACAGAAAGATAAAAAAGAGAAGAGAATGAAAGAAAAGATGCAGGAACATAGAAAAAACAAATTAAAAACAGTACTCAGCAGTGGAATAAAGCTGACAGATGAGTCTCACTTGGCAGATGGAAAGAAACTGAGGGAGAAGATAACTTGGAGGGCTAGAGCATGCTCAGTACACAGGAAGGGGCAGGGTTTCCTGCCAAGCTCTGGAACATGCTGGTAGAGGTTTCCACGCTAGCGCAAAAACCTTTGCGTGAGATACACAGACTACAAAGAAGAAACAAGGCTTCACAAGTCCTCCTCATGAATTTTAACAGGCCTACCCATGTTGAAATTATACCAAAGCCTTTCTGTGGTGGGGGTAAGTTGGCTTTGAACAAAAGAAGTGAAAAATAAAAGTCCTTGGAAAGATGAAAGACAGAAAACCCTTAAGAATGAAATAAGGATTGAATTATAAAGGAAATTTTCATAGATGCTCTCAGATCAAGAATGTAGTCAGTTCTGAGATCATCTTTGCTGACATAACTGCCACCAAAATTAGAAACTTTAGAGAAGGAAGGAAAGTATAACAGTTACGATCTGACACAATCTTTTATCACAGCTATGAGAGTCAGCATGGTGTAATGATTTAAATGTTGAACCCTGAAGATCAGGATTCATTTCCCCATTTGGTCACGGAAACCCACTGAGTGACCTTGGGTAGATCACAGACTCTCAGCCCAGGAAATCCCAGGATAGGTTTGCCTTAGGATCACCATAAGTCAGAAATGGCTTGAAGGCTCAAAACAACAGCAAATATTGGAACAGTCAGTACAAAGAACAGCACAGTGCCTTTATGATTTTAAATGTAGATGGTTGAAATTGATGGGTGATATGATATTGAGAGCATGGAAGAAAGAACTACAACTTAGTGCTTCAAAGGACAGCAACTATCATCCAAAACTGATTGTCAAAAAAAGAAGCAATCAGAGACGGTGGTACTAACGTAGTTAAATTTATTACATTTAGTCAGTAGAAAATTAACCTCAGATTACAATTACAAGCTGTTCTAGACGGGGCTGAACTCTAAAAGACCAGGTTCAAAGTCTGGAAGTAATACTAAAATCAACATTGCTTCTGGAAAGCCAGATGGCTGTTCTGGACAAGACTACCTTTGTCCAGTTATGGTTGGTGTACTTATTCCTAGAGAGGGTATATCTGGCTACATGGTTCACACTAGGGCTACCAGATTGAAAATTGGATACAGTTCCTGTGCCTTTAATGATTGTGTACTAGAAAATATTTCAGCAACTGTTTGTCATGCAACCAGGCAAAAAGCAGCACCTGTTCAAATTCCTTCTTCTACATAACTATTAAAAGGACAGGACCTGTGTCCTGTTTTCATCCTGGTAACCTTAGTTCTCATCTTAATTACCTCTAGATTAATATAAGTGTCATAGTTCATTCTGAGGAATCAGAGGATGTAGAGCTGGAGGAGCTTCCAGCTCCAGATGAGTTGCTTCCCAGAACCTAGACAGCTACAAGCAGATACAACCTAATGAAGATCCTCTGCCTCAGCTAGAGCAGATAGATGCCAAGGAGAGACCACTTTCTTTTGCAATAGAAGTGCAGCAAGGTTTTTTTTTTACGAAAGCTTAAACAGGCAATGCTGAGAAATTAGCCACCTAATGTGCCAAAGTCAAGCAGCTATAAATCCTCTAGCAGCTAGGGGAAGTATAATTGCAGTCAACTCTGCCAAACAGATGTACCTTCCTATATGTTCTTAGATTAATTAGATTCCTGAACTATAGATTGGCTTTAAGATATACAATTCATTGTCTTCTCTTTCTGACTTTATTTATTGTGACTGCTGGCTTCTTCTGTTTGATTTCAGAATGGTTAATATCATGCAATTACACCTTCACTAATTTTCAGGGAATCCTCCAGAATACACGTATGACCTAGACTGCCCAGACTCACCCATGACTGCTTCACACTACTAGAGCATTACTGTCCTGGTGTTTGATACCTAGAGGCAAAGAAGAGTAATGTAGTCTATCTAATATTGCATTTGTAAAGTAGCTGGGAGTTACTGTTAGTGTGGTAACCCCACCATGCATTTTAGAGACCATGCATCACCAGTCCTGCACCAACTGCATTTGCATTTGCTTCTGATTTGCTTTCAAACAGTTAAAGGTGCTGGTTTTGATATACAAATCACTGAGTAGCTTGGGGTCAGGACACCTGAATGTCCACCATATCTTCCAATATAAACCTGCATGGAATTTGAGATTCACAGTGGAAGCCCTGTTGCATGTCCCTCCACCCCGAGTGGCTAGGTTAATGGATAAAGCTGATAGCGCTTTCTCTGTTGCAGCAGTCTCATGGTGGAACTCCCTTTCAAGGGAAGTTGGGCTGTCACTATCACTCTTCAGCTGCTGGAGGGAAGCCAAGATTGAACTATTTTGTATGGCCTTTTATCTTTAAAACTAGAGGTAGTTCTTCTTATTGTTTTAGTTATGCATGCTTTTTTTAAAAAAAAACTTTTTAAATGATTTTAAAATGCTTTTAAACATCTTGCCTGTTTTTCAGGAACGTTTTTATCTGTTGTACACAACATCAGAGGTGGTAGCAGCCTGAGGTTCAATAAATACATAAACAAAATACAGTAAATTTAAAGCCTTCCACCTTATCCCACAAAGTCTAGAAGCTGATGGCTGCTTTGAAGATTGAAGGTATCACTTTAGGTTAGCTGTGAAAGACAGCAAGGTAGACCAGAGCCCAGATGAGGGAGCACTGGGAAGAGCTTCAAGGAAACATCTTGCTTTGACAGTGGTAGAAGCTCAATAGAGGATGTAAATAGCAGTAAGTACCACGGTAAGTACCAGCTTCTCATCCTCTAACAGGAGGAACAATCCACACAGATGGGAGTTATCCAAGCCTTGATTGCATATATAACCTTTCACAGTTCGGTTTTCTGTGCAAACCTGCACATTTCATCCCTTTAGCAACTTTGCAAATCTTAGGTGTGCCAGTGTCACAGCCTTTATTTCCAAAAAGTTTTTATTCCTCTTTGTGTCCTTCTGAGTCCATCGGCCCTAGACTGAGTTGCCCTGACAGTGGGTGTCCCATACCCATAGGCTCACATCTTTAGTCAGCACTGATCTGTCCTGACCTACAGAAGTCCTTTGTCTAAATTGTTGTCTTTTATCCACAATTCAAGTACTGAGGACAGTCCCTTCTTAAATGTTGCTTTCCTATGAGGTTCAATTGATAAAGAATCAAAAACTGCTGCAACACTCTTGTATCATATTGTGTCCAAGATACCAAATGTATTGTTGATATTAGTAGACCTTGAATTCATACTAATACCATAATATCCTCAGATCTCTTTATCATAAAACTTTGCACTTCCTTCTTTATCTTCAATTTTCTGTCTTGAGACAAAAATAAGCACCTCTTATTGGTGTCAGTTAGAGCTCCCAAGTGAGCTAAAGTTGTACTTGGGTCTAAAATGCTCTTTTCAAAATTTATTACAAATTCATGTGACTGTAATGTCTGCAGAGTTACCTGTAACTACTAAGTCCCTGTATATTTGTTTTTAATAAAATATCACCTATATACGGATACAGCTGAATCCTCTTTTGTCTAAGGCGGTTTTTGCACGCCAGTCCTGTTGTGAAATGGCCTCGGGAGTGCTGCAAGATTGCGAGGACTGTTCTACATGACATCCTTGCAATTGCACAACGCTCCTGAGGCCATTCCATAGTGATTGCGCAGTATATCATTTTTGGCTCAATGTCGAAAATGATGTGTGATGGCACGTCCCTCCTGTGCCGCACCCACACTTACTTTGTGCATGGAGCCTCTGGACATGCAGCCATCAAGCTTCCTCCCCCAGCGCAGCCTGGGAAAGTACCTGGCTGCGCTGCGGAAGGAAAGGGCAGAGCCCTCATGCTTCCTTCCATCCAGTGCAGAGGGGAAGCAGAGGGGACACGAGTGCCTCTCACAAGAGGCTTCTTGCATGATCCCCTCGCGACAATACTGGAATGAGGTAAGGCGCAAAAAGGGCCTAAGATAAGCTATTACTGGTACTAACATTTTTGGAAAAACCCTAGGGGTCAAAGCTAATCCAACTGACAAAGTCTTAAACTTGTAATGTTTTGTTTGGAACTGAAAATTAAGATACTTGGTGCACCCATGGGCCATTGGAATGTGAAAATATGCCTCTTACAGCCCTATTGAAACTAGCCAATCCTCTTTTTGCAGATTCTCTTTAATTGATTGCAAAGTCTCCATTTCAAATCTCTATTAACAAAACTATTCTAAAAAATTTAAATCTAAAACTGGCCTAACAGAACCATTACTATTTGGAACCATGAACAATAAAGAATAAACACCTTGAAACCATTGTTTCCTGAGAGCTTTCTCTATTGCACCAACTAGTCCTAGAAGCTGAATCTCCCTCTTAACTACTATCTGTTTTTCTTTTAACTTTGTTGCTGGTGAAGGGAAATATCTTCCACACGGCTTTCTTACTATTTGAAACCACACCTAGCACCAATTTGTCCAATGTTATATTTGGCCAGAGCCATGCAAAATATTTTAGTCTAGTCCCTCAACTTTACCATTTAAATTGTTAAAACTGTTGTCTATTTCCTCAAACTGACTTGCTTTTCTTCTGGATTGCTGCCACCCATGTCTTCTAAATTGTTGCTTACTCCTATTTCCCTACCATCTGGGATAACTGTTTTCTGTTTGTCTTCCATATGACCTAGAAATTCAAAAGACATAACCTCCACCCCTGGAAACGGCCTCCCATCCTACTTTTTTTCCGAATTGTTGGCATGACTTTTTTTTAATCCTTACCTTCTAGAGAACTATTGCCAATGTTTTTTTCTACAAAGAGTAATTCTCCTTTAAGGGGCATGTATGCTAAATTACTCCTTGATTTTTGATCCACCACCTGATGCTGTAACCAAAGTGATCTTTAGGCTATTGTTGTCATAATGCTTCTGGCAGCAAATGCCACTGAGTCATGCCCTGCATTCAATATGTATCTCGATACTCCTTGAATTCTATTGAGAGCTTTGTTCTGCTAATTTCCTGATCATCCAAAATAGCAAACATCAAAACTACTGTGGAGTCTCTGATCACTGGTGCTGCTGCCTCATGAGACATTTTCAGTGAAGACTCTGCCCTGCACTCATTCAAATCTTTTAATATCATGTTGCCCTCCCTCAGGACAATTGCCCCAGAAATGAATGCTTTAATAGGGGTATCTATGAGTGGCACTTTAAGGAAGTCCTTAACATAGTTTTTTTGACCCAAGGAAAATAATCTCTTTGTATGCAATGGAGCTTCTCATTCTAGCTGTACTACTTCCCTAAAACATTTTTGCCCATAGAATTTCTGTTACCTTTGACATTGCTTTCTGTAAGACTGAGGTCACTCTCAAGTCATCTCTCCCCTCATCTTTCTCTATCTGATCTTCACTCTTGTCTACATAAAGCCGAAACATATTTAGTACCCTTTTGATCAAACTTCTAAATTCTTCCATTGAAAATGATCTATCTGATACATTTCCCTGAGTCAGAGTCTGATGAGTCCTCTACATCTGTGTCCTGAATGTATTGTCCTTACTGTTCCTCCTCTTCAATGATCTCCTCTATTTCTGAATTCTAGTCTTGATACAGATGATTTGACTCTGACTTGCACTTCTCTCCTCTTCTCTCTTTCTTCCCTCCATGTAGATGCTCTTTTTCCACTCTGGAAGCTTTATGCACTTCAGTCTTCGAAGCATTTTGTTTCCTTTCTTTCCTTTCCTCATCTGCTAAATATATATTTGTTTTTAGCTATCAGTATTAAGCAAATTCATTTACATTAAACTGTAATAATTAATGTTTTGTAAATTCATCTGTGCCAAGTCATTCATTGTATTTATTTATTGCCTCTCTAATTAATGTACTCAGTTCATTTTTATTTACTTGCACGTTGAAGCTGGACGTGCTCATGTGCTAAGGCTGTAGCGCGACTAGCTGCTGCATCCCAATTTGAACACTTTCTGGTGATGCTGCCTGCTGCTGCTACATTTTTAAAATCAGTTCTTTCAGGCACCCTATAAGTGATGGCTACTCACTTTGGAATGGAGGACAGTCCAACCCCCTCCCTTTCTGCTTACTAGCACTGTCAATCAAATTCTGAGTCTATGCAATCACTACTCTCACAAAAAAAATCAGTTTAGCAGTAAATGAGTTCCACCCCCACTGTGGAACCTCCCTTATCAGTATGGCAACCTGAAGCAACCATCACCACTTTCTCCAAACTCACACCATTTGTTTCAGTATGTGGCCACTTCTGAAGATCTGCTTTCTTAATATAGTCTATTTTACCTTTTTAAAGTCAATTAAATCCTTATGTTTGTCTGGTTTCTCTCTCTGGTTACTCACAGGAATTTGCCATTGAACTCTCTGTTTATTACTGGAGGAGATAAATCTATTTTTTAAACCTCCCTCATCTTTTAAAACAGAGCCACGCTGGGTAACAGACAATTGTTTTCCATTTACTTTATTTTCTCCTCCACTCATGAGCTGCTGTGTAGCAGCCAATGAGATAGCATCATTACTCAGACCGAAGGTGGTGCATTTTTTCCCTAAATATCACTGTCACCTCTTTTTTCCATCTCATCGTCTACCATTCTTCTTTTTTTAACATGTCCATCCATGTTACTACTACTATATTTTCAAAATTAGCTAGGGAATGCAACCAGTTGGCAAGGCAGGAAAGAAAAATACTGACACTGATAGGAATGGAGTCAACAGATCTAACTGAAAAGAACATGGGACTCCTGCTGGGCCAGCTGGCACATGAAGAAGATTCATCTGTATGGACTGCTCCTCCTGTTATCCAGAGAATGTTCTATGACACTATCCTTTTCAGTGTTGAATAGAGTGATCATCTGAAAAGTCAGAAGACTAAATTGGGAATGAAGCTTTACGATACTGAAGAAAACGAGGATGTTGCTTACCTGTAACTGTGGTTCTTTAAGTTGTCATTGTCATCTGTGAACTCACACAAATGGTTCACTATCTCCTGTGTAGTGCATCTTTTGGGAATTCCTAAAGCTGAGAGAGCAAGCATTTTGGTGGGAGCCCTATCCCTCTTCAGTGCTCATGACCAGCACAGCTCTCACTCAGTTACTAGGCTGCCACAACAGCAGTCAAAGAAGCCAAGGAGAGCAGGATACTACAGAAGGAGGAGGGCAGGGTTGTGCAAATTTACAGATAACCACTCAGAATCATAGTTAACAGGTAAGCAACTTGTTCTTCCATGTAGTCTCTGTGATTAACACAAATAGGAGACTCTCAAGCTACTTGCCATAGGCGGAGGAAATGTCATGCAATGCAACAGAAAATAACAGCTATCTCCAGTGTAGCCTCTGCCCTGCGCCTGTAATGGGAATGGACGTCAAGAGTTGGCAGTCCTGCATATATCAGGCTGTGCCATTCTCTAAAGAAAGTCACAGAGGTTGCAATGGAAACTGAGAGACTGTTCTTAGTCAACTGGTAGGTCATCTGAATAATAGAAGTTACCCACTCAGAAAGCCTTTGGCAGAAACATATAAGCTCATCTTGGATGTTAAGTAACAAACAGATTGTGTCTGAAAAGAGAGGCAGTCCAAGCTATGTAGAACACTAATGCCCAGCTGTAGGCTCTTGAATTGGCTGGCATACAAGGGATCAAACCCATGCGTGGTGGATTGATCGTCTTGCCAGCCAGAGAATAGAATGGTCATTTCTGACTTACAGTGACCCTAAGATGAACCTAACACAGGGTCTTCCGGAGCTGAGAATGTGTGGATGTTGTATGTTGCATCCTAAAAGGAATGTACTTTTAGAGAAGAACAACACTGGATTCTTTTTCTTTTCTTTCCGGCTTTAACTGTACATCACCACTAGCCACTTTTAAGATGATAGATATGTTAGATCACATGTGTCAAACACAAGGCCCATGGGCCCAATCTGGCCCATCAGGCCATTTCACGTGGCCCTAACACCTCTCCTGAAGCTGTAGCACTCCCCCACCTGGTGAGCCCAATCCCCACATTGCGGGCCCCTGGCTGCCGGTATTCTGAAGAGGGGCCCAACAGCCAGCACTCATAATCTACTTCTACTTCTGACAGCTCCCCTGTCGAAATCTTGCCATCAGAGCGTTGCTGCAGGTTGCCATGGCAATGCTCCACACAGCGTGCAAGAGTTGGACATAAGAGCAGTTCGAAGTAGAAAATCACAAGTGCTGACTGCTGGGCCCCTCTTCAGAATACTGGCAGCTGGGGGCCTGCAATGTGGGGACTGGGTTCACCAGGTATAGAGAGGGGCAGGGGGGCAGAAAGAGCCATGGAGGGGAAGGCACAGAGGGTGATATAGAGAAGGTCTGGGGAGCAGAAAGTGGCACACTTTGGATATACTGACCAATTCTATGTCACTTTACAGAGGTGACACATAAATTATGATCAAATAGCCCCAAAATGTCCAAGAATGTACAGGGCCAGGCAACATCGCCTTATCAACTTCATATGCCACAGATTGCACATTAAATCAGAGCACAATTATTTGCTCTGCCTGTCTCAGCTGAGACCAAAAAGTTAAACAAAGTTAATATAATAAACAGTGCTTGGTAATATTTGTCTGATGATTAAAAAAAATAACTTTCTGTTTTCAAAACTCATTTTTCAATAAATTGTAGAATAGTTGTACACTTGAATATCTGCTTGCCATTATTTTTCCTAGACTTCTAGTTTCAGAGCTAGTTATTACTAAAACCAGTAATAATCAAATGCAGAGGCAATTTAATATCATAAAAGAATAGATACATTCATATAGTGTTACAGATACAACCAGTCCTTTGAGGGCAACCATAATGCTGATGTGGCCCAAGATGAAATTGAGTTTGACACCCTTATGTTAGATTTTTTTAGTAGATAGGAGAAAATCCTGTGGCAAATTAGCCATATTAAAGCTGTATGTGAGGAAATGAGAGGTTGATACCTACTGTGAATAATCATTCTGGACAGGCTGAAAGAGCAATCCACACATGTGGGTTAACCCTTCCCACCACCCTGATCAAGGCAGGACATCACCAACATTTTTTTCCATTGTATACTTTATCTCTTCCACATCCTCCGTTTGATTATATAGCCTCGCTGACCAGCACAGAGATACAAAAATGACAGAACAGGTAACATTTTTTCCCTGTCCTAGGTAGGGCTGGATTGCCCTTGGACTAATGGCTCATTGCAGTGGGTTCCCCATCCATTTAAACTTGCATCTGTTGTTATAACAACTTTTGCTTGTGGAATGAAAAATTCATCATTGTCAAGCAATCTGTTTCTGATCCACCATCTCAGATATTTGAGAATCTGGTTTGGCAATGTTAAGCAATAATGCCTCCTCGAATTTTATGCTAATTGATGAGGTCTAAGGAATAGCTGAAGGGATCTGGTATGAAATCTCACCCAAGGAACCAGTTGGATTGTTGAGATTATTCCAAGTGCATTACATCTGCTTACCTGACCAGTATTAATTCCATAATTATCTGTTTTAGTCTACCTCTCTTCTAGCCTAGTTCTGTATTTATCTGTGCCCCTAGATGAGTCAAAATCCTGGTTGCTTCTGAATTATTTTTCTTTTAGTTTAGGTACTTCACGTCTAATATCAGTCTGTACCACCCATTTTGTTTGGGTACCATAAAGAACAGGCAATAAACTCCCAGAAATTTCTCTTCCTGAGCTGTCCTCTCTATTGCCTCTACTTGTAACAAACGGTGTCTCTCCTGTTGTATTACTTCTCTCTTGCTTACATTCTTCAATACTGCTGAAGGCAGAAATCTTCCCCTTGGTCCTCTCTGAAATTGTATGATGTATTCCTTGGTCACTGCTTCTAGAACCCACTGATCTGTTGTTATCACATTCCAGAGATGACCAAAGAGAAAAAGTCTTCCTCCCAACACTATGGATTTTAAGTCAATATTGAGTTTTCCCACCCCTACTGGAGTGGCTTGCTCCTCTTTTATTTTGTTGCATTCCCTACTGCGTGAACTGAAACCCTGATCAGTTCCACTGTGATCTATAATGTCTGAAATCTGTCTTTGAAAATTCCAACCTCCATGAAAGAATCATTTTGGTAATATTTCCTCCCTTCTTCTATCTTTTGAATAGTTGGAAGAATTTGAGTTTTTTTATCTTTGCCATCTACTAGTACTTTTTCTATTTTCTTTTCACCAAAAAGTAATGTACCTCTGAATTGTGTATTCACTAAATTAGCTTTGGCCTTTTGATCTACATTCCAATGTTTGAGCCATAGTGAACATCTACCTATAAGCTGTTGAAGCAACTGCTCTAGCAGTAAATGCAGTTGTATTGTAACTAACATCGGTCACATACTACAGCAGTTTATCCAGTCTGTGTAATATGTTCTGTAACTCCCAAGCACTGATATCCTCTAAGTCCAAGATTTCTTGAACACAAATCATCCCTGTTCTAGCAAAAACTGAGATCGCTACTGCAGTTCTTATTAGTGCTGATGCCTCATGAGCCTTCTTCAAGGCTGTCTCAATTTTCTTTTCATTCATGTCTTTAAAGTTGTGTCTCCTTCCTTAGAGAAGAACCAAATTTGAAACCAAGGCAGAAACAGAAGCATTCACCATAAGGGTAGCAAACTGCTTCATAAATTCTTTTTCACACATATACAATTTCCTGCCATAGCTAATGAACTTTCTAAGATTTTGTGTATTTTCCCATTCAGAATTAAGCAATTTTTTTGAATATTTCTGGAAGAGGACTTTGGCTGCTTACTAGCTTTTTGTTGGCTTTTCCTGTGTGTCCTGATCCCAGCTGCATCCTTCCCAGCTGCATCCAAACCTAATGTCAACATTACCTTTTTTTTAAAACATAGCTCTGAAATTTTCTACCATTTTTTGTCCTTTTCCCCTCACTCTCTCCTCTGCCCATCTCAGTCTTCTTTCTTCCTGGGGATGAAGGCAAAAAAGGGGGTGAAGGGTTGAGCATTTCTGATACTACACTGGATTGTTCTCTACTGTAAAGAGGGGAGAGAAAGAAAGAAAAAAGATAAACAGTGACTGGCTGACTGCCAGCTCTATTGTCACTCAGCTGATGAGCTTGCCTCCTCCCCACAAAGCAGTCAAGTGACAGGCAATACACAGAGCCACCTGCCCAGCCAGCTTGCCTCCTTTTGCCTCAGTTCCTGTCACACTGTCACCCCATTGTGGGGGATGAGACAGGATGAGCAGCCTTCAAGCCTTTCATTGACCTCCTGTGAGGACATCATGGACCCCGGGGGTCTGTGGACCTCAGGTTAAGAACCACCTCACTGGAGGAAAGGAATACTTTTCTTAAATCAGTTGCTTTACCTTCCCCAGAGACTTGCGCACTCACGATCGTCTGAGAGGCATTATCATTTCCATTATTATTAGATTCCAACTCAGAGCCTTGCTGTGTGGCAGGCATCTGAGGGAAGACACTTTTAATATTACTCCTTTTCTCTTCCTTAGAGCATCGCTGTGTGGCGGGCATCTGGGATTCCATTTCCATCAACATCTTCCAAATCTATTCAATCTCCAAAAGCTGCTAACAGTTCTCCTTAACCACACACTAACAGAGAGAAGTGAAAACTTGTCTGGTTTGCTTAGCAGAAAAATTAAAACTGACAGAGTGAGAGTGGAGTCCTAACGGAATTAACTGGTTTCGAATGTGGACTCCTGCCAGTTCCGATTGGCACGCAGGGAACAACCCAAACGTTGTGGATTGCTCCTCCATGCCATCCCAAGAATGGCATTCCAAATCACTTTCACTGAAGCTAATGAATATTCTAATAGTGATTCTGCTCTGGATTTGGAGACCTGTTGCTCACTTGCGATAACATTTTTAGCACAAGTAAAATCACACTGCTTGCCCTCTAAGACCTGTAGACTCACAATCATGAGGGAGCTTAACAATGGCAAGTCTCCAGTTTGCCTTTCTATCTTTTCCACTGGCACATGATCTTCTTTATTGCTGCTGGAATTGGTTTTCTTTTTTTATTTAATAAATCAGTAGCCATGCTGGATTCCCTGACCACCCCTCTGACTTACTAATATACTATTAAATTAAATTAGCTGTAACTCTTAAAATATTTTAAAGAAAGTGATGGGAAGTGAAGAAATTTACAACTAGTTGGCAAGGCAGGATTTGAAAAACTGAAGGGAGAGGGAGTACTAGAGATAACATACAACAGAAAAGAATGTTGGTGAAGTTCTGCCTCAATCACATTGGTGTGAGCTGGTTTGCTCCATCAGCCTCCCTGAGAATGAGCAATTGCCTGTAACATATCTGAAAAGATACTCTCATATATTTCAGTTTTTACAGAGTCTGATATACAATTTTGTGTCAAGAATCAGTAAATCAAAACAGAACATTTCTATTAAGATCAATGTGACAGATCAATCACATATTCAATCTATTACACTTTGCATAACAATTTTGGTAAACCGTTAGACTCACTTCATATGAAAACAAAAGCTATTAAATGAAACAACCTTCATAAACAACACTGCTAGTTTTAAAAACAGCTGTATACCACTTTAAACATACGTTTCTTTTTCAAACTCTGCTTTCACAGTTGTAAGCTGCTGTAAGCAATTTTCATTATTTTCAAATGCACCAGATAATTGTACTTCCAAATCATGTATTTCTCTCTGTAAACAAAAATTTATTAATATATATTTAATATGCATCATTTCCAAGAAAAAGATAATACAGCTGCCAAACAAAAAATGCACTGCTTTCTACAAGACTATTGTGTTCTGAACCCTTCTGAGTATGTTTTAATATTTAAATCTTAAGAGCAAATATTGATAAAACTAGTCATATTTTCTCATCAGCAGTAATATTTTCCTCTTCATTTCATTACAGGTCTTAACTCTACACAAACTGTTCCCTCTACTGGAGTTGTATTGGAGTGCAGTCTGTTCTTTTGATTTTAAAGAAGTAAGGGTTGGGGATAGGGGTTGGAATCAGACCAGGACTATTGCCCAGTTTTTCTTATTAAAATCTCTCCTGAATCTTGCTTTTTTTTTCCAATCACAATAGAATTGCATGGAGGGATGGTTTTTTAAAAATATTTTTATTGAGCATACAAAAAAGAGGTTAACATGTCCCTCAGGCTTCAGCTCTGAGCTGATCCACTACCACAGCTAACTAAGACACAGTAATGCACTGACCACATCTAACTGCTTAAAGGAAATGTACATCATAGGCATTGCAAACAACACAAAATATCTTTCTTTCTTTCTCAGTGCCCTGAGAGGCCATCTGTGCCACCTATAGTGCAGAGCTCTGAGTGAATGGAAGCCAACAAGATTCTATACAGTGGTGATAATGGAAAGTGATTAACCTTGCCCGATAGTAGGACTGGTTCTGGACCTAGGATAGTAAGTGGGTAGAGAGATGCAGATGGCTAGGAAAGATGTTTAAATGCTCCTTCTGTTTCAAAATATAGATAACAAGCTACATACCTCTCTGATATGAACAATACCCTCCAGTTCTTTTTCTCTTTCTTGTAATTTCTCAATGGTCCTCTCAAGAACTTGTTTTCCATCTAACAGCTCTTGGAGCTGCACCTGTTTAAAATTGGTAGTAACGATGCTCAAAATGTACAAAATTAAAAGTCAGTCTATAATGGAATATATTCACAGGATCACATTTGGACTATTTTCAAAAAATAAAGCTCTGGAATGGTGTCAGACAACAAAAAAAACATTCAGAAACTATATTGTCCAGTGCCACAATACATTATGAAGGAACCACCATTGTGACAGAAGAATTACTAACTACAAATCCAATTTTATTATTGTAAACCACTTTGGGAACCAACAAAATTATTATACAAATATTTTAAAATAATTAAATGAGAATGTATGTGGGAGAGTATGTGGGAAAGACAGAATGAGAGAGAGAGAGATTAAATGCTACAGAGTCCAATCTGATGAAGCAATCTGAGCAACTCTAATTCAAACATCACTTGCTCACAATTGGGTGTTAGGGTCTCTCTACTGCAAGCTCCTGCAAGTTGCACTGCACCAGTGTCTAAGGTGACCCAAATCTGAGCACTGATAAAGTGATAGCCACCAGTGTTTTTACACTATTGAGAATTCAGGGACAGATACAATGCCTTTGACTGGTTAGTTTTTTTTCTCAAGTGTCTCACTTTGTAGATACACACTGTAAACTTTAGAACATGTTCAGTTCCTGCGTGAGACTAAACAGAGGCAACAAAAATCTTGTATTATCATCTCAGGGTAATTTTTCAAGAAGGTACATACATTTCTCCTTAGCATCTCATGGAATACCTAAGGTGCTTCTAGACAGAGGGCTCTTACTGGCTACGACTGAAAGCTATTCTATAACTATTTTTTTTCTTTTTTCCTTAATATATTTTTTCTAACAAGAAGAAACATGGAAGAAGAAATATGAAAACTTGAAAAGGCTACTAACTGCAGATGGTATAATCTGGACTTCCCATAATCTACCAAGAAAGATATACTAAGATTGCACAGTAAAAAAAACTCATCTTGAAACATTCTATATTGTAAGTGCTTTCCCTTTGTGTTTAAACAGAAAGAAAAAATCAGAACAGTCGAACCTGCATAGTAGAGTCATTAGAATTTCTGCTTTCTTTTTCCTTCATTAAAAGGATATGTTCAGATTGTACACACTCTAATTGATGCTTCAAATCCTTTTGAATTTCATTTGAACTTTCCTAAAGCATAAAGATATTTGAATATCATCTTGTAATAAAGTATATTACTTTATTTAAAAGCAATTATATAAAATGAATTTCTTATCAATACATATCAACTCTTAACTTGTAGAATGATCAGAGACTATGGAATTATGGAAGAAATGAATATTTTCACAGCAATAGAATACAGAGCTAATAGAGCAGAGATGGGCAAAGTGTAGCCATCCAGGTGCTGCTGAACTACACCTTCAGGTTTTACTCATCATTGGTTAGGCTTAGGGAAAGATACCTCATGCATATCTACTCAGAAATAAGTTGCACTGAGTTTGGTGAGATTTACTGTGAAGGGAAATGCTATGTCTTACCAGTGCTTTTGCCATTTCTTCAACTTGTTTTTCTTTATCATTTTTCAGTTTGGCCACCAATTCTGCAATAAACATAAATGCATATAACATAAAATAATGTAATGTTACAGGTTAAAAAAGATAACACATTATTTACTTTTGGTCTTCACCTTATGAAGTCCATTAAACTCTTAAATATTTAAGTTTTTACTACAAGTAAAAAGGGTTGGTGATTAACTCTTTTAGTCTATCATAACAAATACATTCCAGTATATATATTCTTCACATACTACATTTTTCAAGTGTGTTTGTAAAAAGTTCTACATGTTTACCAAAGAGAAAGGTATAAATACTGAGCAGTCAGGATTGTTAAAAATATATGCAGCAGCAAAAGTATTTGCTAAATCAGTTTTGTAGACCGATTTCCATTGTACAAGTGGAGTTAAAAAACACAAACATTACTATTTTAAATCTGTCTCTGTTGTGAAACAGTGTTAATTTTCCTAAATGCATCATTGACGATGATGTCCGTTGTAAAACAAAACAAAGTACTAGTATGTGGACAATGCAACGATCATCAGGACCACAGCATATATTGAAGGGGACAACCAGAGTCTCACTGAAATCACACACACTATTAATCCTGAAAGTGAATGGTTCTTTGGTACCAATGATGGGTTTTGTCCTGGGGTTAATAGCAGTTGAGGGGAGGGAGATTTTCATTCAGATTATAGCAGAGGAAGAAAGACTTCCATCCTAGGAAGAGAGAAGTCTGAGTTGTTCTCTTCAAGAGGACTAAAAGAAAGCAATTCAAGAATAATGTTAGCCTCTAAACAGTGGTTACAATCTTAACTGTTACATACTCAGCTGGGAAGCAAGAGAACTGATATGGATATTAGGGTACTAGAACTAAAACTGCAAAGTAAGCTATAATTAGTTCTTAAAGTTTCACCATTTTTTCTGCACAACGTACCTAGTTCATTTGATTTCTTCTGAAGTTCCAAAACCAATATATCTGACGCATCCCTTAATTCTTTTTCTCTATTAAAATAATTGAAATGTTCAGAGTATGATTTAATGAGAAATATAACTTCAGCTAAATCAGGGCGATCGGGCCCTGGGCCTGCATCTGGAAGCAGGAAAACAGCAGGCAGCATGATCCCGCACTACCCGCTGTCTTTCAGCGGGGTGTTGCAGTGATCAGGCCCTGGGCCTGTGGCTGTTTTCAACCACAGATAACCGAATCCGTGGATTATGAATCCACGCATATGGGGGTCGTACTGTAAATAAAATACACTTCGCATTTTCCAGCCAAAGCTAAATTTCCAGCCAAGGTTAGACATGTGTTCAACATCCTTAGTATTGTTCAGCAGTCAAAGCATGTCACAAATCTATTTTTATTAATATCTATTTTGTGTAAATACAAATAGCAAAAAGTACAAAAATCAGCAAACTATTTTCTTTATTGAATGAAATGACTACAGATTAATTAAATCAAACAACTAAACATTAATTCAGGAAATATGTATGACTGTATTCCAATTTTTTGAAAACTATATTCAGCTCAGACATCTGTTATAGGTTTTCCATTATGTTTTGTTTATGCACTAAATACAGCCACAGAGTTTGGATACCTATACCTACTAGGAAAGTGGCATGATAGCTGAAGGTATTTAATCCAATCCCTGCAATACATACATTAATTGGCGTTAATACATCCTGTTCTTGAGGAAGCTACTAGCTCTAAGATGGCAAAGTAGCAGTACCTTTGTAACCAACAGTGCAGGTAACACCAAAAATCTGCTGAAAAATCCTAACATAGAAACCAACACCAGTCTTCTAGTCATTTTAGGACCTTTCGGCTCCATTTTCAGCTGTAAACATGATGCTAGGGATCATCATGGAGCAAAAGTAAGCCCCCATCCCCAGTATAGTTGCTCTCCCATACCAATCTATTCAATTGGACTGCAGACCCCTCATAAGAGAAAAAAAAATAACTTACGTTCAATAACTGTTTCCTTTTAAAAATAAATAGACATCAAAGTGATCAGTATAAGGGCCTCAATGTTTGAGGAAGAAACTGATGGCTGGTGGGAGGCTAAGAGTGTAACCCAATGCTTTGTTAAGTCTGATACTGCATGATCGTGAGAATTAATCCTCTCATTCGTCAACCATCCCAAAGTTGCTATTTGCCACAGAGAAAGCCGCTAACTGGTAGTAAAGAAAGTGTGACCTCCAAGCTGTTGTTGGACTACAGCTCCCATCAATCCTAGTCAACACAGCTAATACTGAAAGATCACGGGAGCTATACTCCAACGATCTCTAGATACTATATGTTCTCCATTCTTGTGCTAAACTTTCCCTCAATATGAAGGGAATTTCACATGCACAGAGATAAACTGGGCCCATTTCCTACAAGCAGAACATGTGACAGATAATAGATATCAAATAATTTCCCAATGATAAAAAATGTTGGACTTCTATGTTCATCTTCCATCACAAATAACCATACTGATTAGGGCTAAAGGGCATTGCAGTCCAACCACATTTGGAGAGCTGCCTATTTCCAAGCCTACATGTTCTATCCAATTCTATAGTCACATTTCATGACAGTCTTATATTTTCTTTTTTACATCTAGTACCATTTTTACCTCTTTTGTTCTTTTTCTAGGAGCTCCTTCAAATTAGAAATTTCACCTTGAAGTTCATCAATATCTGATGCATGAAGAATTTTAGTTTGTTTAAGCTCTTCCATTGTCACTTCCTTCTGTTCAGTGACTTGAATTAATGTTTTCACAGCAGTTTGCAACTCAGTTTCTAAACTCCTGCAAGTATCCTAATCAAAATAAAGGGTAATATTAGATTTATCCAACCTATATATTGTAACAAAGTTCTGTGACTGATTAAGATTAAATTACCTATAACAATTTGCATGTTATGTTTATAATTTCATTTTATCAACAATAAGAAAATTGTTTGTGCGAATGTCTGTTTCCAACATAGCTCCAAGACTGTGAAACCATGAATACTAAAGGTGTAGTAGGAGTCTGCACCTCAAGATTATTCTGGGTTCTTTTCAGAATAAGTATAGCTAATTTAAAACTATTTGTAGTCTACAGTATCATCTTCAGTCACTAGGTGACAGACTTCCCTAACGACTTTCTCTGATCACAAGAGAGGAATCTGTAGTTGGGACTCCAAAGGCCTTCTAGGCCACTCTGTCTGATATTTTCATCTGCAAGGGGCCCAGTCCCTTCAAACAATTGGGACAGAAGCTCCTGCTGTCTGCTGTTAGGAAAAGTAATAAGGCAGGAGGAAGACTGAATGAGCACCAGGATGGAGAAACAGAAAAACCTAGAGAGAAGGGAAAAGAGAGGAGATGTGGGAGGGAAGAGAAATTACAGAATTAAAGAGAAATTGCAGTAGAGGCAGGCAGCAGGGAATAACAAGTATCTAACAGTTGTAAACCTGGATACTTCTGCTAGATTTGCAAAAGAAATATTCCAAGATCATACCTTTCTGTTTTGCAAAAAACTTTTAGTTTCTGCCAGTTCTGTCAACAAGGCCTGTTTTTCACTTTGTGCTTCTTTCAATATCTGCTCTTGTTGTTCTAAATTTCAAGTATTAAACATAAAACATTTTCAGACATTTTTACAGGACCATGCATAAAGGATATATTACAGTTTGCACAAAAAGATATTTTATTCTTCCAATTAAATTAGCATAGTTAGTCTTTCTGACATATCATATGTGCTCCAGCTGTCAAATCATACTCTCACTGTAACCAAGGATGTCCTTACAAACTCTAAGCCAGAGGTGGACACAAAATAGACCTGGATTTACTGGTAAATTTCTGAAGATCTTTTAGTAGACTGAGAGAAACTTCTGACACCCAATCATTTAGCAATAGTAGTAACAAAATGATTCTCCCACAACCTCCAAATTGTGCTACAATGAAGAAAGGTTAGGATGACTTAAGGGATAACTTAAGCAATGTGAACTCCATTCAGTTGTGATATTCAAAACCAATACCTGCATGCAGAATGAACAGGTTGCTTACCTGTAACCGTGGTTCTTTGAGTGGTCATCTGTGCCCTCACACATTGGGATCTTCGCGCATGCGCGGTAGCGTTCGGAAGATTCTAGAGCTAAGCAACTTGGCGGGAACCCCTCCCCCCTGCTCGTACTGAGCATGCTCAGCCTGCCAAGGCAACAGTCTCTCCTCAGTTTTAGAGTCCGCTGGAGCAGGACCTGAAGAGGGGAAGGCTGGGCAGGTATGTGTGAGGGCACAGATGACCACTCGAAGAACCACAGTTACAGGTAAGCAACCTCTTCTTCTTCTTTGTGGTCTCTGTGCCTCATACATTGGGAGATTATGTAGCTTACCAGTGGACGGTGGGTCAGGTCCTAGAGAAAGGAAGACAACACCCCACGGCCAAAGCGGGCATCCCTTCTGGCCCGGTAGTCCAGTCGGTGGTGGCGCACGAAGGCCAAGGGTCGTGACCAGGTAGCCACAGAACACAACTCTTGCAGGTCCACCCCTTGAAGGAGAGCTGCTGAAGAGGCCACAGCCCTAGTGGAGTGGGCACAGAGCAAGGCTGGTAGAGGCTGTTTGGCCAGTTCATACGCCAGCAAAATCATCTGGGCCACCCATTTGGAAAACCTCTGGGTGGACACCTTCTGACCCTTTTGACAACCACCATAGCAAACAAACAGGTGGGAAGTCTGGCGAAAGGATGAAGTCCGATGAATGTAGAAAGCCAGAGCTCGACGGGTGTCGAGCGAGTGAAGCGATCGCTCCAAAGGCGTAGTTGGATCCGGGTAGAAAGTCGGAAGGATGACATCCTGATTTAGATGGAAATCGGAAACAACCTTCGGTAGAAAGGAGATGTCTGGTTGAAGGACCACCTTGTCCTGATGGAAAATCAGGAACGGTTCATCAGACCGCAATGCTGTCAGCTCACTGGTTCACCTGGCAGAGGTGACAGCAACAAGGAAGGCAGTCTTCATGGTCAGGAGCCTGTCACCAGCGGTAGCCATAGGCTCGAAGGGCGGTCGCGTCAGCTGGGACAGCACCAAGGACAGCGACCAAGGCAGAAGTGGCGGAGACACCGATGGGTAAAGATGCTGCAGCCCTTTCACAAATTGCTTGAGGGTAGCGTCCCGAAAAAGCGCCGTCGAGGGGGAGCCACGTGGCTGGTATGTGACGATGGCTGCCAGGTAGACCTTCAAGGATGAAAAGGCCAGTCCCTGTTCCCGAAGGTGCAGGAGAAAGTGTAACACGGTAGGTAGGGCAACAGGTGACGCTCGCTCATGACAAGCATCGGCGAAGGCCACGAACCGCTGCCACTTGTAATGGTAAGACCTACACGTAGACTCCTTTCTGGCCACCGTGAGGACATCCCGTATGGCTGGCACATCTAAGGGGCTATCCTCCAAGCATGGAGAGCCAGGAGCGGTAGGTCCGGGTGCAGCACGAGACTGTCCGAGTGGGAAAGGAGGTCCGGTACCTCTGGCAGCTTGAGAACCCGGCCTTGAGCAGCTTCAAGGAGGGGACCAAACCAGTGCTGCCTCGGCCAGTATGGGGCTACCAGGATGGCGTCAGCGCAGTCGGAGAGGATCTTGGCAATCACCCGACCCAGAAGTGGAAACGGTGGGAACACGTACAGCAGGCCCTCGTCCCACTGGAACTGGAAAACGTCGCCGAGAGAGTCGCAACCCAGGCCGGTCCTTGAGCAGTACCAGGAACACTTCCTGTTCCAACTGCTGGCAAAAAGGTAGATGGACGGGTGACCCCACCAGGCCACTATCGCTTGGAACACGGCCTCAGAGAGGGACCATTCGTGGTGGCAGGAGGTGTCTCTGCTGAGGGTATCTGCCGTGACATTCTCCCGACCCGCCAGCTGGACAGCCACTGGGTGAACTCGCAGTGGTACGCACCAGTCCCAAAGGCAGAGGGCTATGTTGAGGAGGGTGGTGGATCAAGGACCCCCTTGTCTGTTCACATAGCACACGGCCGTCGTGTTGTCCGTGAGGATCTGCACCGTGCGACTGACGACAAGATTGCGAAACGCCCAAAGTGCCTTTAGGATGGCGAGGAGTTCTAGGGCACTGATGTGAAGGCGAGTCTCTGGGCCGATCCAGTGTCCTTGCACCCTGAGATTGCCACAATGTGCTCCTCAGCCATAGAGGGAGGCATCTGTTGTCACCGTAACCCAGGGGCACAGGCTGACGAACAGCATTCCCGACAAGAGATGTTGGAGGGAGAGCCACCACAAAAGAGACCCGCGGACCTGTGGAGGGATCCATAGGAGGAGGCCCTGATCATCCAGCAGTGGGTCGAAGACCCTGATGAACCAGTGCTGTAGCGGGCGTGCACGAAGGTGGGAGAGATAGGTGACGGACGTCGTCACCGCCATGTAGCCGAGAAGTTGCTGTATCTTCCTCGCCGGTACCATGGGGGCGTGGAGGATAACAGTAGCAGCTCAACGGAGAGTGCGGACCCGCTTCAGTGGAAGGAAGACCTTGGCTGAGACAGAGTCCAAGGTGGCGCCGATGAAGTCGAGAACCCTGGATGGTTCGAGGTGCGACTTCTTTGGGTTTACCCTCAGGTCAAGACAAGACAGGAAAGACAGTGTCAGATGGATGTCCTCGTAAAGCTTCTGCTTGCAGGGCACCATCAGCAGCCAGTCATCGAGGTAGGGGTATACCATAATGCGCTTTATGCAGAGGTACGATACCACCGGGGTCATGCATTTGGTAAAGACCCTGGGTGCAGCAGACAGTCCGAACGGCAGCACCTTGTACTGGTAACAGATGCCGTCGACCGCGAAGCGCAGGTACCTCCTGTGGTGGGGTCGAATTGCAATATGGAAGTAGACGTCTCGTAGGTTGAAAGAGGTGAACCAGTCCCGACGTCTCAGGAAGGGCAGAATGGAGGATAGCGTGACCATCTTGAACTTTCGGGGAAGGATGTAGGAATTCACCCCCCAGAGGTCCAAGATTGGCCGCAAGGTACCATCCGATTTCGGTACCATGAAGTACCGGGAGAAAAAGCTGGTGGTACTGGCCGAGGACAGGACCCGTTCTATGGCCCCTTTCTGCAGTAGGGACTGTATCTCCTCTAGCAGAGCCAGGTTGGCCGGGATGGAGTAGTAGACGCCTCGAGGTGGTATAATTTGAAATTTGATGGCATAACCAAGACGGACGATGGAGAGAACCCAAGAGTCCGTGGTGATGCAACGCCACTGGCCGAGATGTTGGGCCAGACCCGGATGTTCGACGAAGCTGGTAGGGAGACTGAAGAGTGGATGTGGGGGCAACCTGCAAGGGAAGTCAAAACCTTGACTTCGTCGTGGACAATGACTTCTTGGAGGAGGCCTGGCGTCTCCTTAGAGGCCTGCGAGAAAACAATATCAAGGACCGAGTTGACGTTCGGCATGGTGACCGAGAGTGGTAGGTGTAGGACGACCGATGCCAAGATGAACGGGAAGCAAAACTACGACGGGACTGTGGCATTTGGTGGATCCCCGTCCGCTTCGCTGTGAGGTACGCCTTCACAAGGTGGTCCATCACGTCATCCATCGTCGAATGAAACAGTCCCTGTCCATCAAAACCTAAGTCCTCGATCCGCTTCCTGTTATCCTCCTGGAGTCCCGCAGACCGCAGCCAGGCTAACCGCTGAAGGGCGACAGCACCCACCATGACTCCGGCCACTCCCTCAACCGCGTGCCAGGAAGAGAGGATCTGTTGGTTCGACAGCGCTACCAATTCATTATAGAATTGGATCGCGCTTGCCCAATGATCGTCCGGGAGGTGCACCAACAGAGCATACAACCTGTCCCAGATGTTGTGCTGGTACGCGGCGAGGCAGGCCTGAGTGTTCGAAATCCTCGCAATTAGGGAAGACGCCGAGTAAAAGCGTCTCCCAAAGGAGTCAAGCGTCCGGCCCTCTCAATCAGGTGGGGTGGTGTGAGCCCTCTTGCCGCCCTTGGTCTGGGAGGACTCAACCACGATTGAATTGGGCACCGGATGATTAAACAAGAAGTTGACATCCTTCTTCTGGGTCCTATAAAGATGCTCCAGATGATGAGGTATCGGTTGCAAGGAGGCAGGCTTGGCCCAAGGGTGTTTCAATACCTCTTGCAGGACAGGCAGGAAAGGTATTGGCATCACAGACGGTGGGCGCATGTCCACATAGTGAAATACTGGATCCTGCACTGTCGGAGCCGTACCAGAAACATCAAGGTCAAGGACGTTGGCCATACGAAGAAGGATGCCGGAGAACTGTTTAACATCCTCCGGTGCCGAGTCAGGTGTGGGCTCGCCAAAAGCCAATGGTGGAGACACATGGGAATCAGGCATGGAGTCGCCGGAATCAGAGTTGGTCTTGTAAGATCGCGAGGTACCGTCACCGTCGGCATTGCAGTCGTCGATACCGACGAGGGTGTGACCGATGTTCTAACCACCAAAGAGGAACGAGAAGCCATAGTAGTAAAGGGGGTGGTACTTTTGGCTGCCTGCTCCTTGATTTTAAGAGACTGTTCCCAACAGTGAGATTTTAGCCTAGATGACTTGTTCCTCAGCGTCTGCACCGTGAAATCCCTACACACGGGGCAGGCCCAAACGTTATGGGTTTCCCTGAGGCAAAAAACAGGCACTCGGAGTGCCCGTCGGATAGGGCAACTTTCTGACCACACGAAACACAATTCTTGAAGAGAGAAGACATAAGAAGAAGAGAATTCTCACAAAAGAAGTCCAACGAAGAAGGGGGGTTCTGAAGAAGAAGTCCAAAACAACGAAGAACGACAAGAAGAGAGAAAAAACGCCAAAAGAAACCACTAAGCTGGAGAACCTTCCGTTCGCTGCGAACACGCCGGCGGACAAAAGAAAACTGAGGAGAGACCATTGGCTTGGCAGGCTGAGCATGCTCAGTACAAGCAGGGCGGAGGGGTTCCTGCCAAGCTGCTTAGCTCTAGAATCTTCCGAACGCTACCACGTATGTGCAAAGATCCCAATGTGTGAGGCACAGAGACCACGAAGAACTTTTAGTTCTAATTACATGTCACTTGTACCATACTTTGGCTGATGGATCTCATAGATCTGAAGTCAGCCTATCCCTGGTCAAGATGAGGGTATATACAAACATAATTTTAAAATAGCAGTCACTCTGTGGGGTTTTAATCTGGAGGAACATGGCTGCCACATGCTTTTGCTATGTAAAAGACAGCTATGCATACCAATGCCCAGCTAAGAAAAATTATTATAAAGTTCTGAGGGTAGCCTCTAATTTCCTCCCCTTGCCTAGTGCTTACCAAACCTTTTAGATTATAACTCCTATCAGTTAGCATTAGAAAATAATTCACTGACCACTTTCAGTCCAAAATACCAGGCATCAAGTTGATTTAGTTGTCTGTACTTACAATGCCATTTGGAATAGTTATTAAAATGCTTACTTCTTGCTTCTTCTAACTCAGCAATTAGCTCTTTTGATTCCTGTAAATGTATGTTTATGTATTTCATTTTATCATCTTTTTCTCCATTTTCCATTATCAACAATGATACCTAATAAAATGAAGAACAGTTGACATACAGAAACATTAAACATACGTGTATAGGATATGGCACACATGCAATTTTAAATTCAAATTTCAATTTCGCATGTTGTGTAAGGTTCAGTACTTGCTTTCGTATTTATGAAAGATACAAATATCAGTCATAGAAAACACAGAATAGATCATCCCATAAAATAATCTTAGAATCTTGTGACAGTGAGAGCATTCAGAATTAACACTAAACTGAGGCAGGCAATTTCAGCACGTTCCAGGGCTATTTACCCCCTCCCTTGAACTTAGGAAGCTGTACACTTGAAACACTTACCTTTTCAGTTTAAAAAAAAATTACAAGGAATTGTAAATGAGGCTTGTTACCACTCAAACTATAGATTATGCTATACAACACTTGGAAGTCAAGATTATTAAACTGACACTAACGTACTTTGGACATATGAAATGACATGGCTCACTGGAAAAGATTATAATTTTTGCTAAACTGAAAGACAGTAGAAAAAGAAAAAAAAGAAGACTATATTACAGAAGTGCAGAAGTGGCAACACTGTGTATTACAGGTTTATTCTAGGAACTCATGGTCCTCAGCAGGGCTTTTACTAACCACAGCTTTCAGAAGTCCTTCATTCAGAGGCTTGTCAATAAGTAAAAGACAACTTGACAGCAAATAACAATGACAAAGGACTATTACAAACATAATGATATTGTTGTGTGCCTTCAAGTCACTTCCAACTTATGGTGACCAAAGGAGAATGCACCATGGGGTTTTCTGGGAAAGAACAGGTTGCTTACCTGTAACTGTGGTTCTTTGAGTAGTCTTCTGTGAACTCACACAATTGGGTTTTGCACCTGCGCAGAGCAGCATTCGGAACCTTCTAGAAATCCAAAAGTAGGCGTTTTGACCGTTGAACCCCTCCCTCCATCCTCCGTGGTATAACAGCCCCCACTTGCTCCAACGGTCAGTTCCGTTTCGCCGCTATAGCAGCGTTAATGGAACCAACACATTAGCAGGACATATAGAGGGGAGGATGGGAGGGTTTGTGTGAGTTCACAGAAGACCACTCTAAGAACCACAGTTACAGGTAAGCAACCCGTTCTTCTTCTTCGTGGTCTCTGTGACTCACACAATTGGGAGACTAGCAAGCTATTATTACAAGGATGGTGGGATGTCATGCTGAAAAACAACTCCACCTGAAGTCAATTAACAACAGATCAAAAACTATCCTCATACTAGATAACTGCCACAAAGAAAGCATGTTTATTTTGTTATAATTAATTACTTGTGGGAAAGATATATCAATTAATAGCAGATAATAAAATTGCTCTTCCAAACTTAGCCTCTCTTTTTTCTCTATTATCAATTCTATAATGAGATATAAAGGTTATCGGTTGTGACCAGGTAGCCGCCTTGCATATATCATCCAGCGGGACCCCCTGAAGGAAAGCAGTGGACGCAGCCAATGCTCTAGCCGAATGGCTTCTAACCCCATCAGGTAGTTTTTTCCTTACAAGGTCATAAGTCAGTTTAATAGTAGAAACAACCAATTTGCTAACCTTTGGGATGAAACAGGCATCTCTTGCTTAGGTACAGAATAACAGACAAACAACTTATTAGTTTTTCTAACACAAGCTGTACGTTGTACATAAAGAGCACTCTCCTAACATCTAAACAATGCAACCTTCGCTCCATATCAGATTCTGGATTCTGAAAATATGCAGGTAAAATGATCTCCTGATTTAGGTGAAAAGATGATACAACTTTGGGCAAACGTGATATCTGGTTTAAGAACTGCTTTACTCTTATGAAATCATAAATAAAGTGAGTCAACCCTCAATGCATATAACTCACTAGCCCTTCTACCTGATGTTATTGCCAATAAGAAAGCTGTTTTCCATGTTAAGAGATGTAAATCACAGGTTGCCATAGGTTCAAAAGATCTATCAGTCAACCCCATTAACATAGTACTCCAATCCCAAGACGGTACAGGAGATTTAACTGGTGGATGTAAGTGCTTATACCCTTGCAAGAACCTCTTAACCATAGGATCCCCAAACAGAGATGGTTTACCATCCTGTTGATGGCACCAGGAAAGAGCCGCCAAGTAACATTTGATTGATGACAGTGTCAGTTCCTCTGTCACCAATCTGGACAAAAAGTCAAGTGCATTAACCACAGTAGAATTCAAGTACTTAATAAACTTGTTCTATTTATAAGTATATGACTTAGATGTGGATGGCTTATGTGCTGCCATCAAAACCCTCTTCACAGCATCTGGTAAGTCATTCAATTTAACAGGTTCCATGCTGTCAGTCTCAAGGATTGAACATCTGGATGGAACACTGTCCCGTTGTGGGTGGAAACCAAATCCGGTTTGCACGGCAACACTCAATACCGTCAATTGGCTAGATGCATTAGGTTTGCAAACCAAGGCTGTCTCGGCCACCAAAGAGTTATCAGGATCACGGTCGCCTGGTCTTGATGAATTTTGGATACCACCTTTGTGATCAGAGGGAAAGGTGGGAATGCATAAAGGATTGCTCCCGACCAACTGAACAGGAAAGCGTCTCCCAGGGACTCAACATCCCTTTTCAGCCATGAGCAATACAGTTCGCATTGTCTGTTCTCGCTGGAAGCGAAGAGGTCTATCTGAGGGTAAGCCCAGTCCCAAAAGATGTTGAGCAGAATCCCTCTGTCCATCTTCCACTCGTGGCATGACAGAGGAGTCCTGCTGAGCATGTCTGCCAGCACATTCTCGTCTCCCACCAGGTGCACTGCTGAGGAGTAATCTTTTTTGACAGACACCAATCCCACAAATGCAGGGTCAGATGTAACAATACCTGAGATCTTGTTCTGCCCTGCTTGTTTATGTAATACATCACGGTCATGTTGTCAGTAATGACCTGAACAGAATTTCCCCGAAGGTAATACTGGAAAGCTTTGAACGCCTTTATCACAGACTTCAATTCCAACACATTGATGTGCAATTTTTTGTCCAACTGATCCCATCTTCCTGTCACAGTCAGATTCTGCAGATATGCTCCCATCCTTCCAGTGATGTATCCATTGTCACTACCACACAAGATTGAAGAGGTACAAACGGCGTTCCTATCAATACATTGCTTGGATCTATCCACCACAGCAACGACCTTAAGATCAGTCTCGGTACCATCAGAAACATGCTTTGCCGGTCTTGTAGTGGATTGAAGATCTTTATATACCATCTCTGCAGGGGCTCCATCTTCAATTTCGCTAATGGTGTCACTATCATTGTGGAAGCCATCAGCCCCAGTGCCATTTGAATTATCTTTGCTCTGACTCTTCTGTGTTGCCAAATCAGATTGAACACATTCAGCATTTTTGACCATCTGTCTTCAGGTAAAAATGCTTTTTGCTGCAAAGAGTCCAGTACGGCTCCTATGAATTTGATCTTCTTTGACAGTATCAGTGTCAATTTTGAGTAGTTTATCATCAGTCCTAAGTCTTGTAGACAACACACCACTGTGTTCAAATCTGCCAACAGCCGATGTTTTGTTGGTGCCACTATTAACCAGTCGTCTATATATGGGAACACTGTGATATCTTTCTTTCTCAGATGAACAGCCACAACAGACATACACTTTGTAAACACCCTTGGGGCTGTACAGATACTGAAGGGTAGGACTCGAAAACGGTACCCTTGACTGCCTATAGCAAATGCTGAGACATGGGCCCAACCACATCACAATGAACAAGTTGAAAAGGAGCATCTGGAACTCGAGAACTGGATCTGGGAGCAGGAAGCTGCATGGATTTTGATTTTGACCGTTAGCAAATGGCACAATCAAGAAAAGTAGCACAGGATTTCAGAGAACATCCCTTGCAGCTGTCTACTAACCTATTCAACACAGGAAAGCTAGCATGTCCCATCATTCTATGCAACAAATGTATGCACTCATCATGTTGTGGCTTGTTATCAAACACATTGCAAGCACTGAATCTGGGCTTGAGTTTGTACAGTTTCTCACTCAACTCTGCCACAGCACAAACAGCCCCACCTTTCAGAACCCTGCCGCTGCAGGGGACCTCTTTGGGCATGATGTTCCTCCTCCTCCAGCAAGCGAGAGGAGACATAGGACACGGTCAGGGTCTGCTCTAGAACAGCCTCCATGGTGGCAACTATGACATCCCAACTTGGGTCAAGGGAACACAGGATGCAATAAGCCTTGTCAATTTCTGGCAAAACTTTCCCCCTCTCACTCAGAGCAACAAAAATATTGGCCACTGTCTGCAAATGCTCCTCAATAGACACACCTGGCCTCAATTTTGTTTCAAAAAGCCTTTTCATGAATGAGAGTTTACTTCCTGTGGTCGTACGGACATACACGGCATGCAGAGCTTCCCAGCAAGCGCAGGGAGTAGGCAAATTTCTGATGTAAACCAGCTGGTTGTCTTCCACAGCTAGAAAAATACACGACATGGCTTTCTCCCTCATCCTTGCAGCTTCAGTCACGTCGGTAGGGAGGGCTGGCGGAACAGAAACGGCTCCCCAGACGCCTCCCCCCCGGAGATACATCTCCATCTTGACAGCCCAAGTGAGATAATTGCGGCCATTCAGCTTGGTCAAAGGCAAGCTGCTCATTGACCTAGCCTCCATAGTTGCTCAGCCCCCGACTCCAGGCACTCATGCACTCACCAGAAGCCTCGGGGATCACTGGCAGACAGAACACAGCAGCAGACAGACACCATCCATCAAACTTGGCCTCAGAACCACTCTGGCACAGCAGGGTGGCGCAGCGGAAGCATGAAGCTGCGGCCCATAACCTGTTGGGGGACTCCAGGGGGCATGCTGAACGCCAGCATGACCCACAGAACGCCAGTGCTTCAAAACATGCAGACAAAAATCAGCACAGGATCAAAAAACCAGAGTAGAGACCAAAAATACACTAAACTAAACTTTACTGCAGCTTAAGCACATAAAAAAGCAAAAGCTAGGTGAAATCCATTTTCTGCGTCTCTCACAGCGTGACAGAGAAGCAGGCTGGGAAGTGAGCACAGCATCGATAATGTCTATAATCCTCATACTCCTCAGGATAATGTGAAATGTCCCTTGAATCCATCAAAATCTCATCTAAGTAACATTCGTGGTATCTAGCAGGACTTGCATGTCTGAAAAGATATCTCACAGGTGATCTACTTCTCAACCTCGATCTTCTACGAGAAGGACCTGGAGGTGAAGGAGGTGTTCTCCTACAGTGTCTAGGAGTCAGCACCTCATGCTGTGGACTTTTCTGTGCCAATACCGATCGCCCCGCATCTCAAGGTCGATCCGCACCTCAAGGTCGATCTTGAGTTTGAGGCCATGGTCCCACATTCATCAAAGGAGAAGAATCAACAATTTCTCCCTCTGACTCCACTCGGACCTCTTGTATGTCCAATGGAGGATCCAGTGCCTGCTCTAGATGCCTAGCAGGAGATGATGACTCAAGCTGCACCTCCACGGCGTGCTCAGATGTAACCAGCCTTGGAGATGTCGGAGAAGATGGAACCACGTCTATCTTTCTTTTTACGTTTCTATGCAGAAGCTTGGTCTGAAGATTCCTTCAGCTTCCTTTTTTTATCCTTACCCTTCTTTCTTAACACAGAAGGACAGGCTAAACCTTCACCAACGTCAGATACTCTCTTTGCAGCCTTCTCCGATCTCAACTCTTGAGATCAAGATGTAGACCTCGATCTCGGTACCGATGAAAAAGTCAACTGACGAGACAACGGAGTTGAAGAAGTCTGAGCCACCCTGAATTTAGTGCCAGATGTCTTTGCACAGCTCACAGGATCCGACACAGGCAACACTTGTTCCCAGAGCAAAGCTTTTAACCTGCTTGCTGTATTACATCTAGTCTGCCGAGTGAATTCTTGGCAGTATGTACAAGAATTCATGTTATGGCCTTCTCCCAGACACAAAAGGCACTTTGAATGCCCATCTCGATTGGGTATCTTGCCTTTACACGCTATACAGCGCTTAAACATTTTGGTTGCCGTACACTGTAACACTGCCAAATCCGAATCCAAAAACTTTAGTCAAAAAACACAGTCCATCATCAGTCCAGGAAATCCACAGTTCAACAAGTCCAAAATGCCACGAAAAAATCGTTGTCAACTATACCAAAGTCAAAGAAAACCGTTTAATCAAGACAAACACTAGCGAAAGGCTCCTTAAATGCTGCTAACGTGGTGGAAAGAAAGGAACTGACCGTTGGAGCAGGTAGGGGCTCTTATACCACAGAGGATGGGGGAGGGGTTCAACGGTCAAAATGCCTACTTCTGGATTTCTAGAAGGTTCCGAATGCTGTTCTGCGCAGGTGCAAAACCCAATTGTGTGAGTCACAGAGACCATGAAGAAGAACCCAAAGTTATTCAGCAGGTTTTCATGGTGGAGCAAAGAATTGAACCCTGGTATCCAGGGTTGTAGTCCAATGCTTAAGCTGTTACACCACACTGGCTCTTATAAACATAATATTAAGTCATATTTTAGAGCAAGAATGGGAACATTAAATGTATTTTAAAGCAAGGTGTGCCCCCCCACAGATGAGGTTGAACTGCAACTACCAGTATTCTTCACTACTATTTATGCTGCCTAGGGCTGACGAGAGTTGTACTCTGATATTATTTGGGGGGCCATACATTTCCTATTCATTTCAAAATTATGTAAATAAATGTGTACCACTTCTCAGGCCAGGTCTACATCTAGATTTTTTTAAGGCTTCTTTTATCTTATTTTAACCAAAAGAAGATGTACAGAGTACTTTAGAAGTGAAGTATGAAACTCCATGTTTTAATTAAGTGGGAGAGTGCTGCCTGAGGCCTGTGAAGCAAGGGTTATAAATTATGGCTTAAAACCTGCTTGTTTGGACAACATGCAGTTAAAACTAATTGGTTTGTCTCTGTTTGGACATAGCAACAACTGTGCTTAGTTGAAATCAGAACCAAACACTTCTGGTTTATTTCTAACTATGCCAGAGGAGAAGGAAAGCAATGCACAAGCATGTAGCTTTAAACTATGATTCAGGCATGGAGTATGAAATGGGCAGATCTCCAGCTAATGCTTTACTCTAATTCCCAGGACTCCCAGCCAGCATGGGAAATCAGTGAGGATGAAAGAGGTGTAAGAACAGGTTTCTTACCTGTAACTGTGGTTCTTCAAGTGGTCATCTGTGAACTCACAGGTTTTGCGCCTGTGCAGAAATAGCTTTCAAGACCTTCTGGAGCCTAAGATAGGTGTTTTGGTGGTTAATCCCTCCCCTATCCCCTAAGAGTATATAAGTCCCCACCCACTGTAATGGTCAGTTCCCCTGTCACACATGTAGCATCGAAATGAAACCTTCAGCAGGACATAATGTGGGGAGGAGCATGGGTTGTGTGAGTTTACAGATGACCACTTGAAGAATCACAGTTACAGGTAAGCAACCTGTTCTTCTTTTTCGTGGTCTTTGTGACTCACACAATTGGGATGACAGGTCATCATTGTGTTCTAATGCAAAGCTTCAATTTTCTGCTAAGATTTGCCTGCACTAATTCATTTCTGCCACAGCAAAATGCTTCTACAATGAAGTTAGTCCACTGCTTTCAGTTAGCAAAAATGATTGTGAGGGGTTGCTATGCTTCTGCCCTCCACATATCATTTGATGAAAAAGTTGCCACAGTGCCTGAATTTCCTATGATACAGCAGGCATGCACAGCTGATTGCCAATTCTGGGAACATTGTGAACAAAAATGCAAGAGAGGAGTGTTGGAAGAAAACAGGACTAGGCAAAATGTGGATAACACTTTAGGAGAAGGAAAAAAAAAAAAACTGGCAGGTGAAGTTAGATCCAAGAAATTGTAGGTCCCCTTTTTGAGACTCAAAGATGACCAGAAGCAGCTGGGCCCAGAAGAGGGAGAGTTGATTGCATATAGATATCACACTTGTACAGGACACAGGGGGATATGGAAGCAGGAGGCAATTATACTTTAATGGGAAGGGAAACAGCAGCTTAGTGCTGGGTGCCCCCCAATATTCTCCATTTAAAAAAAAAAACCCAAATATTCTTAGCAATAGCCCCAATGGGTTGAAAATGAGATATTAGTATTTACCGAGAATGATCATTCTAGGAAAGCTGAAGGAGCAATCCACTACATATTGGGTTAACCTCTTGCACCAGCAGCTCGACGCAGGAAAAGAATGTTCCTTGCAGTTATAACCGTTAATACCCTGAACATCCTTCAGTTTGTTAAATAGCCCCGCCTAACCTGCTGTAACTCCTCTAATACTGTCTTCAACCTCACCCACATGGCAGCCTGGGAGGATGTGGATTGCTCCTTCAGCCTTCCTAGAATGATCATTCTCAGTAAGTACTAATATTTCATTCTCAGGAAGGCTTTAGAGCAATCCACTACATACTGGGATGTACCCAAGCTATAGAAATTATGGGTGGGAGTGGCTACCAACCTCCTGGTCAGCTACTTTTAACACTGACCTCCCAAACGCCATATGCCTTTCTGCAAACCTATCTAATTTATAGTGTTTTATGAAAGTGGTAGGCTCCTTCCATTCTGCAGCTTTACACAGATCTTCCAATTATGCTGTTATTCTACATGCCATTATAGATGACATTGACCTTGTTGAATGAGCCCACACTTGCTTCAGCTGAGGAACACTGACCAAATCACAACACGAATAAATGCATAACTTAATCCACCTTGATATTGTAGATGACGAAACTCTGCCTCCTAATTTCCCTGCATAGAAAGAAACGAATAATGACTCCGAAGATCTGAATCTCTTTGTTCTGTTTATATAAACTTTCAATGCTCTTCTTACATCCAAAGAGTGTAACCTCTTTTCCGAAGCTAATATTGGATTCGGACACAGAGACAGTAGAGTTATTGAAGGTAAAATTGGATTGGAAGCCATACATTTCGGTCTGAATGAAGGACCCACTGTCAAAACTACAGAATCTCTTTCAAACTTACACAAGTTTGGGTTCACAGACAATGCAGCGATCTCAGACACTCTTCTGGCTGATGAAATCGCTACCAGAAAAACCACCTTAAGTGTTAATAAATTTAGAGATGCTTCCCTTAAAGGTTCAAAAGGGGGCAAGGTTAGTCTGTCTAACACCATTGGGAGGTCGCAGGAAGGAAATCTATGCATAACTGGTAGAGCTTGCAAAGTATCTCCTCTTAAGAAATGTTTAACATGTATGTCCATTGTTAGAGGATTTCCTCATTATGAATCACAGTTGATAAAGCCACCACTTGCCTTTTTAAGGTATTAGGACGCAATCCTTTTTCCAAATCGTCTTGTAGAAAACAAAGCACATCATTTATTGAAACAGTCTCAATAGTCACTGAATTATAAAAAAAAACAGTTTTTAAATACCTCTCATGTCGGCTCATAAATCTTTTGTGTTGAAGACTTTCTCAATGCTAACATTGTCTCAATCACTTTATCACCAAACCCCTTTCTTTTAAACTGCCTCCGCTTAACCTCCATGCGGTTGAATTGAGCCAATGAGAGTTCGGATGACAAACTGGACCTTGAGTTAGAAGTTCCTGACTGATAGGCGATTTCTATGGTTGCTTGACTGACATTTCCAGTAACTGAGGAAACCATGGTCTGTGAGGCCAATATGGTGCCATTAATAGAACCTGTGCTTTTTGTTATCTTATTTTTTGTAGAACTTTTTGCAATATCGGAAGACGAGGGAACAGGTATAACAATCTTTCTGGCCAATCCCATCTTGCTTCTCTGCACCTATACTTCCAACGATTGAAAAATATCTTGGTAATTTGTAATTTTTTGCTGAAGCAAACAGAACCGCTGAAAATCCACTATATTTTTCTAGCAAGACATTGAATACTCTCCTGGAGCAACTTAATGCCTGCTCAAGTAATCCGCACGTACATTTAGACTTCCCCTTAGATGAACCACTGATAGGGATTTTATCTCCACTCATGACAGAATTTTGAACACTTCCAACATTAGCTGCCTAGACCCTGTGCCTCCTTGCTTGTTTAGAAATGCCTTGACTGTTAAACATTATCTGTAAGCTATCAAGTCCCTGTTCCTTATCAACTTCACAAAGCTCAGAAAAGCTAACTTGACTGCTTTCAACTTTAACATATTTATACTGAGTGATCTCTCTGCCTATGTCCATTTCCCCTGGGCAGTTTTCTCTAGACAATGAGTGCCCCAACCATAAAGGTTCACATCTGTTGTGATAGCAACTTTTTCCTGATGAGCAAATGACAGTCCCTTTTGTAGATTCTTTTGATCTAACCACCAATTCAGTTCCTTCTTCACTGATCTTGTCAGCTGAAGGCTTACATCCCTTCTCACTAAAATTTGATTTTGCCATGTCTCAAAATCTCAAAATCTCAAGATCTCAAAAATAGCTGAAGTGGTCTCATATGGAACTTTGCCCAGGGAACTAAATGAGTGGAACTAAGAAATACTGCGCACATGCGTACTCACACACACAGACTTAAGGAAATAAAGGGAGGAAAGTAGATAGGGGATTTTAAGGAGGATTTTTCAGGGGGAATACTACACCTGATCCTGTAGCCCAGGTAGCCTGCAGAAAGTCCGTTGGAGTGGAGGTTCTCAGCACGTGGAAGCTGAGGGGAAGGCTCGGCAAACAGAGCGGCAGTAAGGCGGGATGGAAGCCAAGAGCAATCTGAAGAAGCACTCAAAACCAGGGGTTCTTATAGGGGAAAATGTGCCTGTAGGGTAGTCTGTTCCCAGGGAAAACAATGGGTTTTGGGTTGGAGACAAAGCCTCCGAAAGGTCAGTATTTAGCATGATTGGATTTTGACGGCGCTGTCAATAGCACAAACAGTATGCAAATGGAGAGTGCTTGACAGTTGAGTAGTCAGAAGCGCTAATCTCGTCAAGCTGCCTGTTCGGGGCAGAGAATCTTTTGTATGCTTGGTGCATATGTAATTTAAAGTGTACTTGCCTGGAGGTCTCCTGAAGCTGCGTGCCAGAAAATTGCTGGCCTGCCTGGATTTGTTTTGTATTTTTCAGCTTGTTCAGCCATGTCTGTGTGCGTGCTTGTCCGAGGGCCTCGCAAAGCACGTGGAGGGGAGCAGTTTGGAATGGCCAATTCTCTGATATCAAATTATATTTAGTACACCACAGTAACATATCTCTGCCCCCAAATGTAAAATTCTCTGAACCGAGAAAAATTTACTCTTCTTGAAATTCACAAGAAAGCCTAACTCTTGTAGCTTCTGAACTGTTAAGTGTAAATCCTGTTCTGCCTTGTCCTTGCTGTTTGCTCTCAACAGAATATTGTCCAAGTATGGGAACACATCTATACCTTGCTGTCTGAGATGTGCAATCAGTTGTACTAAGACCTTGGTGAATACTCTGGGAGCAGAGAAAAGGCTAAATGGAAGTGCTTTGAACAGAAAACGGTTGTTGTTGAACTGAAACCTTAGAAATTTCCTGCATCCTATACTCATGGGAATACGTAAATAGGCTTCTTGCAAGTCTATAGACAGCAAGTAGTCATTTAATTTCAAATTCTGTAATATTGACTGTAGAGTCTCCATTTGAACTTCCTGTACTGAATATACTGATTCAGATATTTTAGATCCAGCACTGGACGGTAACCACTGCTGTGCTTCTTGACAGTAAAGAAAATGGAATACACTCCTTGATATTTCTGATTCACAGGTACAGGCTCTACTGTCTGCATTTCTAATAGGTGTTGAATCTCAGTCCAGACAATGTTTCTCTTTTCTTTGTCTTTCGGTATCAGTGAGGGTATATACCTTCCCTTTGGTCGACTGACAAATACAATGTGATATCCTTTTTGAACAATTTCTAATACCCACTTGTCCATAATGATGCTGCTCCATAGCCAACCAAAGTGTATTAATCTTCCCCCCACAAGTATTCCATCTAAGTCAGAACTGTTGCTTAGTTCCTCTACCCAACTGGGCAGTGGAACACTTTGCTTGTTGCTGACCTTGTTGTCTAATTTGTCCTTTGCTTCTATTCCATTGCTGTCTAACGCCTCTAGAATCTCTCTGTCTTTGAAATAGTCTGTTTCCTCGAAAGGAATAGTTATCTCCCCTAGACCAATGTCTATCCTGTCTTTTCTTATACAGCGAAGGAAGAGTCTGTTATCTCTTCCTTCTACTAGAATCTTTTTCAAGATTCAAAAAGCAGTTTGCCTTTAAAGGGAATATTTGTTAAATTAGATTTAGACTTGGCATCCGCCTCCCAATGTTTTAACCATAAAGCCCTGCGACCCACTGCAGTAGCTGCCACTGAACCCAATGCAAAAGCTGCAGCATTGTATCCCACATTTGCTAAATATTTCAAAATTTGCTCAAGTTTAACTAAAACTTTCTACACTGTGCAGGCTGAAACATCTTCAGCACCCAGTATTTCCTGGATCCACAACAGACCTGCTCTAGCAAACATAGAGCTGGCTACTGAAGCTCTTGTGGTGACAGCAGCTGACTCATGCGCCTTCCTTAACGCAGAATCCATTCTTTTCTCATCTAGATCTTTTAGAAATGTATTGTCCTCTTTCAGAACCACAGCATTTGACACGAGGGCGGAAACTGGAGCGTCAACCAATGGGGTGACTAGAAGCTCCATAGCCTTATCTTCAAAGCTATATAAATTTTTACTGTAGTTTTTAAATCGTTTTTGAACATTTGGTTTCACTCCATTCAGGCTGAATTAAATCCAAAAAATAAATCTGGATGGGAATAACGCTAGATTTTCTAGGTTTATTCCTTATAATTGATGAAACATTCTTGTTTTTATCAGTATCTGAAGTGGCACTCTCCATATTCTCCAACCTGAGTTACCAACACCTTTTTCAGCAAATTTTTGAAAGAATCTGAGGAAAATAATCTTACTTTATTATCATCTTCCACATCATCCTCCTCAAAAATAGAACCATCTGATTTAAAGTCATTATCCCCATGACTATCTGCCAAATCTGGTTCGTCATCACTTTCAGATTCAGTGTTGATTTGTTCAGAGTGTTACAAAGTAGATTCCTCCACTCTAGTAACTTTGGACCTACAGGTAGACTTTTTTGGTAAATACACACCAGCATCATTTAATTTAGCTTGAATAACCTTTGTATCGTCAGAAAAATCATGTGAAAATGAAGGATTCATTGAAGTAGTTTGTTGACTGCTCAATAATGACATTACATTCGAATTCACTGAATTGTCCAACTTACATAACAAGTTTAAAAAGTGTATTGCATTTTGTGAAATCATTTCACTAACACTGGCTTGTCTATTAACATGCATCCCCATCTCTTCAGCAATCATTTGTCTTATCACCTTACTACTACATTAAGGCACATTCCCCTGGGAAGACATTGAGGACATAGGAGGTTCAAATCTTATTTCTTTATGCTCCATAGGCATTGCACTTTGACTCCTAGTGAATAATGACACCATACATGATGCTAATTCGCCCTGCGCTACTGTATTCGCTAATACAGAAGGGCAAGGAACTGCTGACTGAGAAGCTTCCATTTCTCCCGGCAGAAGCTGCTCACATGCTCAACTGTGATTGGTTGTGTCACTGGTGAGCTTGGACTGGTCGAGAGAACCCTTTCCTCTCACAGCCCCTCCCTTGCTTTCAGAACGCCACTTTTCAACATGGCAACTGGAAGTTAAAGGAGCGGTTGGGAGCCCTTCCCCACCCTTAACAGACTTAGCTGCATTACCAGGTAATTTTCCTTTCAATTTCTTTTTAATTCTTGCCTTCTCAGACTTCCTTACACTACATGTTTTAGCTTTGTTTGAGCCTCGGAGTGGCTGGTTGGAGATTGCCCTTCTGACTCACTGTCGCTCAATGCCAGGAAAATTTTCTTTAGTAAGGTACTTCCAGTGGCTGATTGATCAGTTGGCTGCCTGTCCAGGCTGTCCTGATCCATGGCTACCTCATCCATTTTATTATGCTCTTTCTCAAGGCTATCCGCCGAGATTTGAGCTTTATTTAATTCCCCATCTTCTCCCCACGTTTCTCCAGTTGTATCTCACTTTCATCTTGTGTTTTTTGCACCAGCTTTTGCTTATTAGAATCCTGAGCTGAAACTGCCATCTCTTACTATTCTCAATTATAAACACTAAATGACTATTCTCCCCTCTTTTTCTTTCTCTCTCTCTCTCTCTATTTCCTCTTTATTAACTCATTAACTTCACAAAAATACTAGAGAGGTAAAAACCTCGAACTGCTGGCAAGGCAGGAGAAGAAAAAATTGAAGGACATTCAGGGTATCAACAGTTATAACTGCAAGAAACGTTCTTCTCCTGCCTCGAGCTGCTGGTTCGAGAGGTTAACCCAATTATGTAGTGGATTGCTCTGAAGCCTTCCTGAGAATGCTGCTCATATCAACTATTTGACGAGGTGGCTTGCCCTTGCTCTTCCTGGCTTATTGAAAGAAACAACTGGCTGAGTGGATAAGGAAAGTGGTTAATGTCTCCAAGTACTTTAATATTTGGTGGTCTCCCAGCTCAAGGAGTTGCTAGTGGTTCAGCTGGACTTCTCAGTGGCTTTCAATAATACCAACCATACTTCCTTGCAAGGATGGGACTTCCCAGTGTTTTACACTGGCTCCATTCCTTCTGGGGGGGGGGTGAAGTCAGCAGATGGCACTGGGGTTTCCGAAGGAGCAAATATGGTATCTTGGCTCTTGACCTGTGGGATCCCTTAAGTTCTGTTCTCTCCTTCACGTCTATACATGAAACCATATGCATAACATATACATGAAACCACTGGGAGAGATTGTCCAGAGTTTATGGCCTAGTGCCATCAGTATGCAGATGACACTCAACAATGTTAATCCTTTCCACCTTAATTCAAGGAAGCTGTTTCAATTCTAAGCCAATACCTGTTATCAGTAGCAGACTGAGAGTGAACAAACAAATTGAAACTTAATCCAGACAAGACAGAAGTGCTCCTTTTCAGTTGAAAGGCAAGTCAGGAAGTAGGGATATAGTTTCTGCTAGATAAAGTTACACTCTCCCTGAAGACAGAGGTCCACAGCTTGGGTGTATTCCATAAATTGGGTGTATTCTCTGAGTCTGGAAGCTCAGGTTTTTGCAGTCGCCAGCAGTGCACTTGCATAGTTAAGGCTTATGAACCAGCTGCATCTGTTCCTAGAAATGCCTGATCTGGCTACAGTTACATAAGCCATAGTTGTGTCCCATTTGGATTAGTGTAACTTGCTCTGTATGTCAATGTCAGGCGGCAGCTAAGCAGACACAGAGGCAGGAGCTGAGTTTATGGCTTTAGTAATAAATAAATCAAGAGGTTACGTCACCAAAACCGCTCAGCCTGGCTCACGACACTTTGAAGAGTGTTCAGAAAGTTCAGCTGGCCCAAACAGTTGCAATGAGACTACTGATCAGGGCAACTTATAGCAAGCATACAACTCCCTTGCTACAATAGTTTCACTGATTACTAGTCTGCTTCCAAGCACAAAGTGTATAAAGCTCTTTACGGCCCCAGTCCGAGTTATCTGAAGGACTGTATTCTCCCGTATGAGCTTACCTTGGTTTAGCGATCTCCAGAGGAGCCCTTTCTCTGTGTCCTACCACCCTCCCAAACACATCTGAGATTAACATAGGAGAGGGGCTTGGTGGCTGATCTAGGCTCTGGAAATTTCCTGAACAGGCTAGAGTGACACTCTCCATTGTTTCCTTCTGGTGGCAGGCTAATGCTATTTTGTTTCACAAGGCCTTTGGGAAATGGCTGCTTGCGCAGAAAGGACTTTTAATAATCTGCTGTATTGTCCATATTTGCTGTTTTTTTATAAAGGGGGTATGCTTTTAAATTGGTTTTAATTCTATTGATAATTCAATCATATTTTAACTTTTATATATATTTTAGTAATGTGCATTTTTATCTATATCTGTGGTAATTTTTAACTTTTGTAAACTACCTCAAGTCCCAGGACTAGAAAAAAGGTTGGGATGATGATGATCACAATGATGTAGTAATGGACTGAACAGAAAAAGCTCTCTCCATTCTTCACAAGGGGCTAGAGAAGTGCCATTGCAGAGTCCTCACAGTTTTAGTCTAGCCTGAGCTTTCAAATCAAGAACACAACCTGATAAAGGAGTAATCTAGCCCCAGCTTACTTATCTCAAGGATGTGATTCTGACCCAATTTACTAGCCTACGAAGCCAGAAGCCTAGATTTGCAAATGCCTATTTGTAGGAAGTCAAAGAATGTTACATTAAAAACTCTTACCATGCATGGAAGAAGCTAGACAAAACTATATCACAACAAGGGTCAAGGCTCTGGAGAATATTGTCTGTCTGAATGTGTCATTAAATAATTCCTATAGTGCATAGACTAATCAAGCACTGTGAAGCATTCATTATAGATGAAGTTAAGAGGGAACCCCAAATTAAAAATATCACATAAACTATTGTGCCTGCTCGTGTTCCAAAACAGGTATTGCCAGAGGATGGATTCCGAATCTTGTGTTTTTTACACTATATATTGTCTACAATTAATTGATGTTATAAAGATCAATAACAATACAAACCTGTTTTTCCATGGCATTCATCTCAATCCTGTGTTCTTTTTCAAGCTGTGCCACTTTTTCTGCTTCTTCTTTTACTTCCCAGATTTAAAAAAAAATCATAATAATACTTAAATCAGTAATAAAAACCCTTTTTATTATTATACTAAGCATAATGCTAACTGAAAAAATATGACTAAGCAATGAATAGAAACAAAAGCACAAAACACAGAAGGATAATCAATTTTGGCAGCAGCCTCTTTCTAATTCCATTTTTCAGGAAGGCCAGAGCAAACAATGTCAAGTTTAATGTGCCTGAAAGACAAAATTCTGTCTAAGGGTAACTCCTGACCACATAGTAGGATTGAATAAAGTGTAATGGTCCCCATTATTTTTAGCAATTAAATACAAAATAAAAGCAATTCTACTAGTTTTGCACTTAAAGCTAATAAAGCTGAAAAAAGAAGGAACAACAATTAGAAATCCTAGGCCAAAAAACTGGTTATCTTTTAAAGATAATTTTACTTCCCCTTTTAACTATTTCAAAGGCTTTAAAACAGCTGTTACATAGGATCAAACAAGAAAACAAATAAAATTGTTATTCAAATCACTTATCAACTCATACCGACCAATGTTAGGCTTTTTCTGTTATGTAAGTGGGTCAAAATGGTAATCTACTGTACACAATACATATTTTCTAACTTTAAATTCTCACATTTAAAACACATTTCCAATTTGGAGTTCTCTGCTCGTATGCGAAGTTCCTCAAAGGCTTGTATCATTCTCTGAAAAATGCAAATAAATACTTGAGAAGAAAAAAATACAATTGAATTTAGAGCAGGCAGTTGGAACAGGCATTCAGTATCAACACTAATTCAATCAACACATCACTAATTTAAAGCATTAGTGGATCATCTAGAAAAGACAGATGTAAACTGTGTTTCTGAGAGATGCAGCAGGATGAAGAGAAGGTAAGGCAGCCTGAGGCATATATATACAGATATACTTCAATTAACAAAGTCAATGTGTTCATGGGACTTACTGTTAAAAAAAATTGGTACCAGAGGTAAAAATAACATGAAAAGAATAGGGATAGGTTCCTGCACCACGAAAAAGAAGAGCAATTCAACACATTTTAATAACTTCTTATCCAGAATTAATAATATCCACAAGGAAAATGAAACAACCAGGTTAGGTAAACCTTGTATAAGTAACAAAAGCATTTTGAACCTTCTAGAGATCTATCCCTCTTTATCACACTAGGGGAACCTGGTGAGGGAAAAGTATCTGCTTGCCCCTTTTCTCTCTGTTTTGTTGTTCATATATACCCAGTACATAGTGTTCATGTATGCCCAGACATACAACTACAGTAAGATCCATTCTCTCCCAGACCAAGCTTTAATGCAGTACAGTAGGCCCTCCACATTCGCGGGGGTTAGGGACACAGAACCTCCACAGAAGTAAAAAAACCACAAACTAGGGCCAGCCAGGAGACCTGGGGGGGAGATCTTCCCTCCTCTTCGCCATCTCCCCACACCCCCAGCACGAGTGATGGCACCAGCAGCAGTGGGAACAGAGTGTGGAGAGTGAGATCTTCCTCTCCTTTGCTCTCTCCTCACCCACCTCCCACACGTACAATCAGCAACAGGAGAAAAGCGTGGGGAGAGAGATCTTCACTCCCTTCGCTCTCTCCCCGCAAGCACTGGCAGCAGGGGCAGAAGAGCATGGGGGCGGAGATCTTCCCTCCCCTTCAATCTATTCCCCAATGCCAGCGCCCCGGGCAAGTGGGGGGGAGGCAAGCAGGCACAACAGATAATCAAATCTGCAAGTGTCAAACCGACAAATGTAGGGGCAGAACTGTATTTTCTATAGATACATTGCAGCAATGCAATAATAACATTGTGCTTTCCTAGCCCTTTTTCACTATCCTCCCAATGCTGATGCTGCTAAAATAACCTCTCTTCTAGACCAGAGGTGTCAAACTCCATTTCATCTTGGGCCACATCAGCATTATGGTTGCCCTCAAAGGGCCAGTTGTATCTGTAAGACTATATAAATGTATCTATTCTTTTATTATCATAATTGCCTCTGCATTCAATTATTACTGGTTTTAGTAATAACTAGCTCTGAAACTAGAAGTCTAGGAAAAATAATGGCAAGCAGCCTCCATCCTCTCTCTGTGTCTCTTTCTGCCCGCCCCCTCCAAGACCCTCTCTGTGCCTCTTTCTGCTCCCCTTTGCCCGTGGCTCTTTCTGCCCTCCCCCCCCCCATACCTGGTGAGCCTGGTATTCTGAAGAGGGGCCCAGCAGTCAACATTCATAATCTACTTATACTTCTGACTGCTTCTCTTGTGAGTTGCATCAAGCGTTGCCATGGTAACCCACAGCAATTCTCTTGACAGCAAGACTTGGACAGAAGAGCAGTCAGAAGTAGATCACAAGTGCTGGTTGCTGGGCCCCTCCAGTAGCCAGGGGGCCGCAATGTGTGGATCGGGCTCACCAGGCAGGGGGAGTGCTGCAGCTGCAGGAAAGGTGTGAGGGCCATATGAAATGGCCTGGTGGGCCAGACTAGGCCCATGGGTCTTGTGTTTGACACATGTGTTCTAGACAAAGGGCTAGAAGGAAAAGCAAGGCTGGCTTGTGTAAAAAAGACTTTATAAAAAGGAGCTTCTTTGTCAGAGGCTTTGTTAACAGAGGTATGCCTATGTATAGTACAATATCAGGGAGGATAAAGAGTTTTGTTTTGTTTTTTTCAATTTCAGAGAAGCTTGTTCTGGAAAACCAACACACTGAGGATGCCTCTAGGGACGGCAACAATTCCCAAATCCAGTATGTAGAAGAATGTGATTCATCAAAGCAGAAGAACAGATTTCTTACCTGTAACTGGTTCTTTCGGCCTTTCCACACTACAGCCCTTTTTCGCACAGCATTTGCCATGCGAAAGGGAGCCTGGAGCGTCACGTAATTATGAGGAACGATCTGCATGACGCACTCACAATCCTGCGACGCTCCAGGGTAGGGCAAGCACCGCTCATGCACTTTTTCATTTTCGGCTTTCAGCGCAGGCTGGGAAACTCCCAGGCTGCGCTGCGGAAGGAAGAGACAGGGCTCTCGCGCTACCTGCTCAGGAGCAGGCAGCTTGTGCGGAGCTGAAGCAGCAGGGACAGGAGAGCCTCTCGCTGGAGGCTGCTCACACGATCCCTGCACCCCAGCGCCGAAAAAAGGTGAGGTGCGGAAATGAGCACACTGTTACTATTATTCCACTTTCAACATCTTGTGTAATTCTGGGGTTTGTAGTTTACTGAGACCAAAGAGGTCTCTGGCTGAGAATTCTAAATGCCCCTGACTAAACTGCAAACTCCAGGATTCCACAGGATATTGAAAGTGGAATAATAGCACTGTAACAATGTAGTGCAGAAAGGCCCTAAGAGTGTATAAGTGAATGTGAAACACAGACCAAAATTATTTTGACCACTAGTGAGGACTCTGGAGTATATTGCAATATAGGTTCCATTAGGTTGTTCTGAAATCTTTTGTCTCTGTTCGTTACCTCAATGTTATTGTTAAGATCCACATACATCTGTCTGGTTTCTTCTCGTTCTTGTTCATCTAAAAGAAAATTAACAATAATGCTGACAAAACATATTAATATGTGACAAATTCTGATGTAAAGTAGGAAAACAGCAATGCAAAAAACAAACTGCTTATCATTCCAGTATAACTTCTTAAACATTGGTGAGAATATACGTTTTGTAACTAAGTGGTCACAACAACTCAGAATGCCTTACTTTGCTTGTCAAAAAGGCAGACTTACAAGTCAGAGCTGGCAATTAGAACTGCAGATTCCTGACCTATAGATGTTATCCACAACTGCTCTGTATTCACTAACCATATGTAGTCTTACTGTAAAACTATGTAAATGTCACTCCAGCCCACCTTAAGAGCCAGCAGCCAGATCAGGTGAAGGAGGTCTGTTTAGCTTCTAATCAGGGCACAAGAAAGATGAAGTTTCTATTGCTTCTCCTGCCAGTGAGCCTGGCTGTGACTATTAGAAGTAGGATCCCTGTTGTAAGTGCTCGTCAAAGTCTCACTTGGTGGTGGGGGTGAGTGGAAACATCATCCTCTTTGTGTTCTGACTGGAAATTCAACAGACTTCCTTCACGTGGTCCAGCTGCTGGCTCTTCAGGTGGGCTGGATGAGGTTCAGGCCAGGAGACATTATTTAGGGATGCAGATATAACTAAGAAGGTGGTATAAAATATCAGCAACACCCTCCTATATGTTTCAACTGAACCAAAAGAACATTTGCTATTTTATATTTTAAAAATCAATACCCAGAATTCCTTTCTAATGGACTACAAGAAATTACATCCTATGAAGAGCACCTCTGCACTCTGTTTTCCTCACAAAAATAGATGATAGTTATGCATGATAGATAACAACAGCAATGCTGAAACACGTAAGCATTGTTTAAAGGATATTTACATTTGTTGGACTTCTCCACTGACTGTATAAACTTTTCTTTGAGCAACTCACACAAATGTCTTGTAGTATTGTTTCTGGAGGGGAAATAAATTATATTACTAGTCTGATAGGTATTCAACATGTCTTACAAGGAAAATGAATCTATATTTGAACTCATGGAAAAGCAGTTATTCCAGCTGATTCCTATAACAACAAAAAGTCTACAGCCTAAAGTCAATGGTACAGAAAATATACAAACACCGTAGCAAAAAATGACAGCTAAACTCCATTGTTCATTAAATTCATCATGTGCGACGGAACTTCTCTTGTGAGCAACTGACAAGGCAAGATGGCAGTGGGTGGAAATGGTTGTTTTTTTCTCTGATGATGCAAGTGCTTTTCCTGCTTGTTCCAAGCAGTGAGTGGATGAAATCCTCTCCTTATGGATTCCTTCTCTCTCCAACCTAAGATCTAGAGATCTTGATTAAGGTCTGTTACTGCCCTGGCTAGTCGGAGCTTTGGGGATATTAAAAGATATCCCTTGATATCATAATTCGGCTGCACTTCTCTATTCCTCTCCACGTGTTTGCGAGGTCACCGGACAAGCACGTAAACAAGCTCGGCCGTTAATAGCTGTAATATTCAAACTACAATACAGGTAGGCCCGAAATAGCTGACTCACTGCTTTAGGAGACCTCCAGGCAAGTACTCTAATTAAGTATGCATGCTACTTACAAAAGAGCCTCTGCCCCGCGATGGCAGCTTGATGGGTAAACTATTCAATACCCAAGTACTCTGCGTCTGTACAGAATCACAGAATCACAGAATCACAGAAATGTAGAGTTGGAAGAGCCCACACGGGCCATCCAGTCCAACCCCCTGCCATGCAGGAACACCCTCAAAGCACTCCCGACAGATGGCCATCCAGCCTCTGCTTAAAAACCGCCAAAGAAGGAGATTCCACCACACTCCGAGGCAGCATATTCCACTGCCGGACAGCCCTGACCGTCAGGAAGTTCTTCCTGAGGTTCAGGTGGAATCTCCTTTCCCGCAGCTTGAATCCATTGCTCCTTGTCCTGGTCTCTGGAGCAGCAGAAAACAAGCCCTCTCCTTCCTCTACATGGCACCCCTTCAAATATTTAAACATAGCTATCATGTCCCCTCTTAACCTTCTCTTCTGCAGACTGAACATACCTAGCTCTCTAAGTCTATCCTCATAGGGCATGGCTTCCAGGCCCTTCACCATTTTGGTCGCCCTCCTCTGGACCTGCTCCAGCTTGACCATGTCCTTCTTGAATTGGGGTGCCCAGAACTGGACACAGGATTCAAGATGAGGTCTAACCAAAGCAGAGTAGAGTGGTACCAGTACCTCCCTCGATCTAGACACCATACTCCTATTGATGCAACCGAGAATTGCATTGGCTTTCTTGGCTGCCGCATCACATTGCTGACTCATGTTCAGCTTGTGGTCTATTAAGACTCCTAGATCCCTTTCACACGTACTGCCATCCAGCCACGTGTCTCCCATCCTATATTTCTGTATTCCATTTTTTCTACCTAAGTGTAGGACCTTACACTTCTCTCTGTTGAATTTCATTTTGTTAGCTTTGGCCCAGCTCTCCAATCTATCCAGGTCATTTTGAATTTTGATCCTGTCCTCTGGTGTATTAGCAACCCCTCCCAATTTGGTGTCATCTGCAAATTTGATGAGCATGCCCTCTATTCCTTCATCCAAGTCGTTGATGAAAATATTGAAGAGCACTGGGCCCAGGACAGAACCCTGTGGCACCCCGCTAGTCACTTTTCTCCAGGAGGAAAAGCAGCCATTGGTGAGCACCCTTTGGGAACGGTCAGTCAACCAGTTACAGATCCACCTGACAGTAGCCCTGTCCAGCCCGCATTGTATTAGCTTCTTTGCAAGAATGTCATGGGAAACTTTGTCAAAGGCCTTACTGAAATCGAGATATGCTACATCCACAGCATTCCCTTCATCTATCGAGCTAGTAACTCTATCATAAAAAGAAATAAGATTAGTCTGGCATGACTTATTTTTGAGAAATCCATGTTGACTTCTCGTGATTACTGCATTGCTTTCTAAGTGATTAGAAACTGACTGCTTAATGATCTGCTCCAGGATCTTTCCGGGTACTGACGTCAGGTTGACTGGGCGATAATTATTTGGGTCCTCTTTTTTTCCCTCCTTGAAGATGGGGACAACATTTGCCCTCTTCCAGTCTGCTGGAACTTCTCCTGTCCTCCAAGATTTCTCAAAGACCATAGCAAGTGGTTCCGAAATGACCTCTGCCAGTTCTTTTAATATCCTAGGATGCAATTCATCTGGCCCTGGAGACTTGAATTCATCCAGTGTGGCCAGGTATTCTTGTACCACCTCTCTACCTATTATGTACCGCATTTCCCCTGCTTCCTCCCCTGCTCCCCAACCACCAGGTTGAGTCCATGTATCCTTCTGGGAAAAAACTGAGGCAAAGAAGGTGTTAAGTAGTTCTGCCTTTTCTCTTCCCCCTGTTAGTAATTCGCCATCTTCTCTGCGCAGCGACCCTATCGCCTCTTTCTTTTTCCTTTTGCTGCGGACATATTTAAAAAAGCCCTTTTTATTGTGTTTAATGTCTCTGGCCAGCCTAAGTTCGTTCTGTGCTTTAGCCTTTCTGATCTTCTCCCTACATTTCCTGGCTACTTGCTTAAATTCTTCTTTGGTGGTTTCCCCCCTCTTCCATTTCCTGTACACGTTTCTCTTAACCCTTAGCTCAGCTGAGAGTTCTTTATTCAACCATTCTGGTTTCTTCAGGTGCCTTCCATTTTTCCTCCTTATTGGCACAGTTTTAGACTGTGCCTTCAGTATCTCCCTTTTAAGGAACTCCCATGCCTCCTGAACTCCTTTCTCTTTCACTATTCCTGACCATGGAATTTCAGCCAGCAGCTCCTTAAGTTTACAGGAGTCCGCTTTTTTAAAATCTAAGATGACTGTCTGGCTACACGTATCTTCTCCTTCCCACTGAATGCCAAATTCCAATAGGGCATGGTCACTCCCCCTAAAGATCCAACCACTTCTACCTCATTAACAAGGTCATCCCTGTTGGTCAGGATCAGATCTAGAATATTTGATCCCCTTGTGGCCTCTTCCACCTTCTGGACCATGAAATTGTCTGCAAGACAAGCAAGAAACTTGCTGGACCTTGCTGTCTTGGCAGAGTTTGACTGCCAACATATATCCGGGTAATTGAAATCTCCTATTATTACTGTATCTCTCCTTTTTGAATGTGCGGTCATTTGGTTGAGGAAGGCGTCATCAAGGTCCTCAGTCTGGGCTGGAGGTCTGTAGTAAACCCCCACCAGAATATCCCTATTGTTTCTCGCTCCCTTAATTTTTACCCAGATGCTCTCGACCTGGCTTTCTGGGTTTAAGTCATGGATCTCTTCACAGGTGAAAACATCCTTGACATACAAGGCTACTCCTCCTCCTTTCTTGTTTGGTCTATTTCTACAAAATAGGCTATACCCCTCTATTCCTACATTCAAATCCTGAGACTCATCCCACCAGGTCTCAGTGATGCCTATCAAATCGTATTTTTTTTGTTGTACTAGGAGTTCAAGTTCATCTTGCTTGTTTCCCATACTCTGCGCGTTAGTGTAGAGACACTTAAATCCCCGGGCCCTTCCTGCAAGTCCTGTACTATAGTTTCTACTCCTCCCACCATTGGACGCTTGTACTACTTGGTCAATATTATTTGGGCCTTTCCCCCCTGCACTCGCCGTGTCTTTGCCCTGAATAATATTGTCTCCCTCCCCAGCAGAACTTAGTTTAAAGACCTCTTAATCCTCCTTGCAAGACTGTTTGCAAAAACCTTCTTGCCAAGTTTCGTGAGGTGCAACCCATCCCTTGCCAGAAGCCCACGTTCATGGAAATTCAGGCCGTGTTCCAAAAACCCAAACCGTTGCCGGCGGCACCATGTGCGGAGCCAGTTGTTGACCTCTGCTATCGCCCTTTCCCTTTGTGCACCATATCCTTGAACAGGGAGGAGAGATGAAATGACCACCTGCGCACCAAGGTCCTTAAGCTTTGTCCCCATAAGCTCGTAGTCCTTTGCGATGTGGTAAAAGCTGCGCCTCGCAGTGTCATTGGTTCCGACATGAACCCAAAATGAGGGGCTTATGGTCAGTGGGCTTGACTAGCCTGGTTAGCCTCTCCGTTATGTGGTTGATCTTGGCCCCAGGAAGACAGCAGACTTCTCGATTGAACTTGTCGGGTTTGCAAATTGCCGTTTCAGTTCCTCTGAGCAAGGAAACTCTATTGTACAGCATACTGGCTACTCTATTGAGAACTTCTACAATAACTCAATCATTCAGATTCTGACCTTTCGGAGGCTTTGTCTCCAACTCCAAATCTATTGTTTTCCCCCAAGTACGGCATAGCCTGCAGTCACAATTCTCCTTATAAAAACCCTTGATTCCGAGACCTTCCTCGGAACGCTCCCGAGTTTCATCCCGCCTTGCTGCCGCTTTGCTTGGCGAGCCTCCCCTCAGCTCCACGTGCTGAGTTACATCGCACCCCAGTTTCGCTCTCTATTTTTCCTGGGCTTCAGGACAGGTGAAGCATCACCCAAACCAGCAATTCCTCTAAAAATCCCTCTATACCACTCCAACCTTTATTTTCTTTAGTTATCTTGTGTGAGTGTGTCGCATACACTGTTTTGCTTGTATTTAATAAACATCATCTATTATTTCAACTTCTGTGTTCTCCTTGACTTGACCCAACCCCGTAGACATAGGGTTCAAGATCTCGCTAAGTTACCCTGCCTCTCGTAACGCTAAGCCGTGCTCTGAGCTAATTTTCCCCACCTTTAGTTGAGCACATTTTGGTGTCCCTCCCGGGACCCCCAGTTCACAGGGTAACAGAGTGGTGGAGCAACGCGGGCAGCCCCGGTACCCCTAATTTGAGAAGTCGCAAACCTCCTCAAATCAGGCTGGTACTGACTTAGGTGACAGTCGGTCAAGTCGTTAGAGCGCAGTCAGGCAGGAACATGTGTGTGTGAGAATTCTATGCGTTTGAGCTCTAGAGCTATTCTATCTGGGTGGAAATCTGTTCCCCTTTCTTGATTGGTTTGTGTATGTCAGCCGCCCCGGCGTGGTCACTAGCACTAGGCGGTGAACCATTGTCCGATAGCAAGGGGTGTGCACAAGCTGTTCTGGGAATCACATCCCTAACTTGGGGTCTATCGTGGGCTGGGATCCGAAGTGTTAGAGTGTTAGCATGGTAGGAACAGTCTACACTCACCCAACACCCTAGTGGCAAGGCAAAATAGCACTTAGGGAAGAAATTCCCCCCCTTAGAGTAATATACGGGTGTGTCCCGTCAGTTGTTGTTGTTGGGTAGCTTTGAGAGTGCGGGTGTGTCCCGTTAGTAGTTGTGAAGCGCGGGTGCGTCCCGCTGTGTAATTTCGGGTGCGCCCCGACTGGATAGCCAACTAGGTGCAGGTGGTGAGTCCCGACCTAGCCTAGGGTTTTAAGAAGTTTGTCCCAAGGTAGAGGTAGGCGCCCCTCACCCGAAAAACTGTTAGGAACGGTTTTGGCTTAGGTTCCCATCCCTTTTCCCCCGCTGCTTGGCCAGGCGGCGCTGTAAGTTCCACTGGGTTCGTTTTCCCCCTTCAGGTAGGCGGAGTACTCCTGAGGGTTCCCTGGGTCTAGGTGACCTCCCTGTCCCTGAACCGTTTCCTCGTCCTTTGGTCCCCAGTGCTGTCGAGGTGGAAAACCGGGCTTGGGAGTACCAAAGTGACTTTGTTTGGGCTGGCTGGAGATAGGTTCCCATCCCTCTTTCCTAGAGAAGTTCCACAGAGTTTGTTACCCTTCAGTCCCCCAGGGGTCTAGGTGATCCTTTCCGTCACTCCAGTTCCTGGTCCCGTTTGTAGTTTGCAGTTTGTAGGTTGTGAGTTGTCAGTAGTGTTAGGAAGTTGTGGTTTGTGCAGGAAAATGGCGGAGAGTAGCAAGGTCACCATCAAGGACCTCATGTTAGAGGAAGAGGTCAGAGGTAAACTAGAAAGGTGGGTGTTGAGTAAGGGGAAATGCCCTTGGAAGGACACTATCTTCCAGACAGCCGATCCCTTTACCACATTCCGGGAAGCGTATACCCTGGCGCGTAAATCAAAGAACCCTTTCGGATCGTCTAAGGATGCTTTGGCCGCTTGGGAACTTTGGCTTACGGTCAGAGATGCTAGTAGTGCCCTGGTAGAGACCAGAGAAAAATTGGCTAGTATAGAGAAGGAGAATGCCCAGCTTCAGGCCAAGGTCGAGGCACTGCGTGCGGACAAGGTTACTTTTGCGTCCGTAGTGCAAGCGTCCACCCAGAAACCGAATAGCATCCAGGTAGTGGCGCAAACATGGAAGGGGAAAGCCCACGCTTTAGAGGCTGAGCTGGATCATGCCCGGTCTGCAGCCAAGTTTATGGTGGGGCAAGTGAGAGAACAGCAGGAGGCTGTTAGCCATGTAGCTTGCCAGAAACAGATAGCTGCTCTGGAGAGCCAGCTCCAAACGCGCAAAGCCTCCACTTTCGGATTTCGGCTGTGTGCCTGGAGCTGCTCCCAACGTTCGCAGAGGACTTTTCTGGGGAGGCACTGCCCGAGGATGCTCAGGCAACCCTTCCCCACAATCCAGACTGGAGCGACCCTAAGGTCCCAGTCCACCCGGTCGAGACTAGGTCCATGACGAGACAGACCACCCCCCTTGGAGAAAGCAATTCTGATAGGCAAGAGACGCAGGAGACGCAGGTCACCGAAACTAGGGTCCTCTGGCGTGCTACTGACGCAAAAGCAATTGCAGACCAACTGTGTCCTTTAAACCGGTCCACCAGCATCATGTAGTTGAACGCGGTGATTCACTCTCACCCGACAGCCAATGGTCAGGGTCTGACCCAACTGGCCCGACTTTGTATGTCCCCCTCCGAACTCCCTACTCTTGAGTCAGCTGTGGTGGCTCGAGGCCTGGTTAGGCTCGAGGCCCACGCCTGGATGAGAGAGGTAGTGAGGATTTTGTTGCCCGGACAGAGTGCAGCTGTGCTCTATGTCATGGAGCAACAGGGTCCTCGTGAGAACCCTGAGGTTTACGTGGCACGGAAGCAGCTCCTCACCATTCTGGCCGAGAAGGTCCCCCTGATGGCCCACGGGTACAGCTTTGACCACGTGGAATTCAAGACTCTGTTGTACGGAGGCTTGAACCACGAGACAAAGATGGCCCTGGGTTTGGTGGATCCAGCCACCACTAGCTGGGAGAAATTTGGGAACAACCTCCGACGGGTCTCTGACCTGCTGCGCGAGGCAGGATCCCTTAAACCTCCCCCCAAGACACATAGAAAGGAACCCGGGAATTGGGAACCCATATCCAATGTCACGTACTCGAATTATGGGCCCCATTCCCAACAACGGAAAACTGTACCAAATTCGATTCCCCAAGGGAAATGGAATCCGCGCCCAGCTCCCAGGCAGGACAACAGGCAGTGACAGGGAAGAGATTTCCGCAGCCAGCCTGGCAAGGTTGGAAGTCCCCCACAGCAGCCCACTGCCCCCAAACAGCTCTCTGACTCGGGCTCTCCCCGGGAGAGGTCTGGTGGGTATGATCCCACAGCCCAGACATACTCCTCGGATAGAGTAAGAGTCTGGGGCATGCTCAGGAGGTTCGGGCTGGACATGAGCCAGTTCGACAAGCGGCCAACATCAGAGCTTCTGGAAATGCTAGATAAGCAGTTTCAGGGGGGAAGTAAACAGCCAGTCCAGGCCATGACCAACGGCCCACCTCCGGCTGGATACTACCCTAACCTGGATCTGCAAGCATAGGGGTGCCCTCAGTCCAGGAAGCTTCCCCGCAATGTTGTGGCTAGGTTGAAGCCAGACAGGTGGGGGAGGTTCTGGGTGAAGGCAGGCATAGGGACTGAGAGGGATAAGACTCCTGCCACCCTTCTTGTGGACTCCGGTGCGGCAGTAAACGTGCTGCACCCCAAACTTGCGAGGCACGGTGAACCCACGCCCGAGCATGTCCAACTTTCTGGATATGGCGGAGGGGTCACCAAGCTAGGGCATGGATAGGCATCCCAATGTCCATTGAGATGTTTCGTTTTCAGCTGTGGGCATTCGAGAACTGGGGAGAAGACGACGGCCTTTTAGGCATCGGCTTTCTCCAGGGAAACAGGCTCACAGTTGACTACGCAAACAGGTTTCTATGGCAGTTAGACCAGGGACCAGTAGAAATTTCGGCCGTCCACCGTTGTGCCGCCATTAAAGCTCCTGCCCCTATCCTGTTAATGAGTGAGCGACAGGTATGTTCCTTCCCAGAGGTGAATTTGGCTATCGCCTCTCCCTCCGTGCAGACGCTGTGGTGCCGCCTTGTCCTCAAGGGCCATGGCACCGTCTTAATTGTGACGTTGGTAATTGTAAAAGGAGCCACTGTTAGCTACGGCTCCATAGCAGTTACCATTTGGACTAGCGATAAAGGTTCTTCGGAGGCACATGGGTACAAGACCAGCCTCCACACCGAATTAAGAGTGTGGGTCCCAAACCAGGAGCAGGCATTGCCGCTCTTGCCGGTAGTTACAGAGACCCAAAACAAGGATTGGAAAGGGAAACCCCCAGATGGGGACACCCTTTTGATAGCATGACAGTGTGATGGACGGGCTTTGCTTCCCTTCATGGGATGGCAACCCCCATAAAGAGGTGGCTGCTCCAGCTCCCCTCTCCTTCCCCCGTCCCCTGTAAATAAACCCTTTTTGTTGTAGTAACGGAGCCCCATCTCTGTGTTCCCTACAGGGAGACGGAATGGGATCGCTCCTGAGGATTGCAGTTTTGTTTGACGTGAGTAGATACGCCCTTGGAACCTCGCCCGAATCTAGCCATGTTTATACAGATTGGCAGTTTAACGTACGGGCAGTGTGTTATTGGAACCCATATCCAGAGGTAGAAGCCTTGTTGACGGGGACACCGCTGTTCCCCTGGTTCAAGAAAAGGTACCCCTTCGAACTATCAACGAATTTTCATATACACTCTAGGAATAGACTGAGTGCAGTGTTAAGGATGGTCGTTGCCGGCGAAGAGGTTAAACTCAACCCCAGCACAGCCACAGCAGCCGCTCCCATGACCGCCAGAATAGTCTGGGGCGACCACAGCTATGCGTCTTTACTAGTGCTTCGCTTCACCTTTGACAACTGCCACCCTACCTGGGTATGGAAAACCTACATGTTCCACTGCCAGAACGTCACACTGACCCCGACAGGTCGTAGGTTTTCCTGTGGGAAGATGTGGTGTCCCGATTCCGATACTCACACTCCTCCTCCTCCAGAACGTCACCCAGCTATGTATGTGGGTAGTTCCGTAGTTCGCAAAGATATAGAAATGGTCGCTTACTCGAACGTCCAACCCATAGTAACAAAAATGATACTAAATTTTACGGTTGTTAACATCTCAAGAGTAATCCCAACTTGCCAACCGTACCTAAAATTTGCATGGACACAGTGGGAACACTGGGAGAAACAATGGCTGTCTTTCTCCCGCCCACACACTCGCCCTAAGTGAAGTGTCTTAGGAACCGCTTTAGGTGGAATTGGAGCTGGCGGCGCGTTCATCAACGCTATAGACGACGAGATCCTAGCAAACAAATTAGGCGTAATTGGCACCAATACCAGAGACACTGGAATATCCTCCGCTGCTGGCCTAACCAACGTAACGAGAGGAGTAGATCTAATCAGTCAATTGCTCCCACAGTGGGTTGGCGTTGAGCGAGACGTAATATCTGACCTTGCCCATGTTCTACAGATCACGACCCATAATCTATCAATAGCGATACAATGCACACAACTGCAAAGCACCGTGATCACCTTTGCCGCTCAGGTGATCCAGGCCAGCCTCATGGGGTTAATGCACCCTGAGATCCTGAGCCTACTCCGAGAGCGATACCCAGAATCACTGGAACACCCTGCTGCTTTGGCACAAATCCGGCATGCCACGTGGAAGAGCCTAACTCTCACGGTGGACGTTGCCCATGAACGGATTCTGGATTTGGTAATCCTACCTCCAGTATCCCATCTAGGACTCCCCCTCATAGCTGCTAATGCCACTTTGCTGCCCCCACGGATGTATCATTGGTCCAATGGTACCCACTTTTTTGATTTAGCTGGCTGCCTATTCAACCACCATTGGATTTAGTGTTTCCACAACCTTAATGGTCTCAGCCTCAGCGATACCTCCGAATATTTGGCAGTATCAGTAAATAACACAGTTATGGCACAGATCACCCGTGGGTGCTTCTGTTTAAGGACTCCTTGTACTAACTTGGTAGTATTGCCTAGTGGTGCAACTGTAAGAGTAAACCGCACTACTGGGAACCCCCGTTTTTGCTCACAGATGGTCCAAGACTGTTTTGGCCAGAACTTCTATCTCCAGCGGGAGATACGCGATTATGTATTTGAAAGTGTCTACGCACCCACGGAATCCGAGTTAGTCAGATTCCACCTTGAGGACGAGATCCCTGCGTCTTTATGGCTCAGGAATCTCACCAGTTTGTTGCAACGAGTAAAGGATGTCTCGCACTCCCTCCACCAAATTGCCTTAACTATTAATCACACTGCTTAGGTAATAGTAAGCACTTCAGAGGAGTTGAAATCCGCTGCAAAACATTCGTGGTGCGATATCTTTAATTGGTCCTCCACGGGCCAGGCTATAGCACACTTCGCTCTCCACCCTTTAGTCGTTTTGGTGGTGCTTCAGCTAATTTTGTTAGTCAGTCTTGTTGGTTTGGTATTTTGGATTAAGAAACAGATCCTCATGTTGCAAGCCGTCCATTTTTATTAAGGGAAGAGGTTCCCCCGTTTGTAAATAGTTGTTTGCTGTAGAGTATAGTTAGTGTGTTTAAGTCTATTCTTTAACCTTTTAAGGGAGGATTTTTGTTTTTGGAGGAAATGGACTCTTGGGATGGCTGTCCCAAGATCCTCTTTTCCTCTGAGGTAGATCGGGCCTACAGAGTCAGCCCAGGTCCTCTGAGGAAGGTGAGTCAGACCGGAGTGCCAACCTTTTCACACTCCAAACGCCAGTATTCTCTCACTCAGAGGGATTGCCTTGTGCAACGGCGTTCTGGTGGGATTAGGGCGAGACGAAGGGGGCCTCACGACCCTCTCAGGAGAACCAGGTCTGACTCTGGACTCCCGGTCTACTGCCCAGGCATGCCCCTCATCACGTCGAGGGCCTCCTCCCCTCTTCTTTTGTGTGACTGGATTGTTAGGGTGAGAGTAACTGGTACCGCTATTTTGTTTGTTGCTTCATGCAATTTCGATTTCACCAATTTGGAACCGCTGTCCGATGCCCCATAAGGGCCGGAGACCCACACAATTGGCCTGACACCCGGCCCCGGTGGATTGTGTCTCATTTGCATATGTTAGTAGGACATTTGCATACATGCGTCCATCCAGCCGGACCAATCACCAAGTAAGTCAGCATCCACTCTGGCAACGAACAAGCATACACTCGCTTGTCTCTGATTTGGTTTATTCTGTCTTTTCCATCAGCACTGGGGCCCCGCCATCAGGCAGAGCAAAAAAAAAAAATAGGGGTCAGAGCGTAACCTGGTTCAGTCTGAGCATGCGAGTACCGCTGTCAGTGCAAAGAAGTGCAGGCATTCCACATGGGAGAAACTAAAGTTTCCAGAGCAATTTACTCTGTGAGGTTTTCAAACTTTGATATACTAATATCAAACCTCCACATCTCACCACATCTCAGGATTGTAAAGCATTTGAGCAATCACTTGCCTATAAAATTACACCTTATATACATTGTTCTGCTACAGTTAACTTACTCTTTTAGAAGATCTTTATTTTCACGTATTTCTTCTTCTAGTTTGAGGCTTAGCTTTTCATTTTCAAACTAAATTTATGAAACATAAACATACAAAAAATTACTTTCTGAATGAACAGTTACTCTGAAATATACAAAAATGTCACATTTCCATCATATATGTATTTATTATACTTGAGAGTTGGATGATGAAATTGAGAAGGTGGTGCTTATGTGAACATTCATTCTGACAACAGGAGAAGCAATCCATGTACTAATGGGTTCCATCCCCCTCGCACCAGCCAATTTTTCCACTGGACTCCTTCCCTATCCAGCCAGTTATATTCCCTAGTCTAGCCTATCTTTCCTATCTCTTGATATCTACATTTATTTCATTATCTGTTGTTTATTCTTTATTCTTTTCCTTTTGGGGTGTGTGTGTGTGTGGATCGCTTGTCCTGTCATCCCAGAATGAACATTTACTTAAGTACCAACTTCTCATTCTCAAGATGCAAGAGGATCAATCCACATAATAATGGAATCTCCCCAAGCCCTGTGTTCTGGGTGGGCCTCCCAACTACTTAAGACTCATACCACTGCCTGTAGCACCACATGGTCAAATGCTGCCTGTGCAGATCTATATTTATCAATTTTATAATGTCTAATGAATGTTGTTTGCTCTTTCTATCCAGCCACATCTAATATATAAAAATCAAAGCTCGTTCGTCTGTGTCAGGTGAAGAACTCATATGATTGCCTGCCTAAGAAGATTCTATGGAATCCTGGGGTTTGCAGTTTAGGGAGGGGCCTTTAAAACTCTCAGCCAGAGCTCTTGGGCCTGGCCAGTTGCTATGGAGATGAGGCCTAGCAGCAAGAAGGAGAAGGGCAGTGTATGCTCTCAGGAACTCAACCTCTGTATGTTAATAACTCTGAATATAGATTGCATTGGGAAATATGGGGAAAAGTTACAGGTACTAGACAGTCTGCAGAATTACAGACAAAGGATCGCAAATCTTTCTAACAAGTATTACTTATGATAAAATAAAATCCCGCGCAACACCAGCTATATATGCTAGTTACCTATATCTTCCAATGATGTTATCACTGCGTATGCTACACTATTTGACACTGATCCGGTAGAATGTGGCCAGAAATTTCTTGGTCTCAGCTTCTCCACTGCCCTTAGCCACTGTCAATTGAGCATCCTGCCTGTGAGCCACTGGCCTGGGTGTGTAGCTTAGCAACTATGTAGCGCCACCCCTGCCTTCAAACCGAACACTTCAAAATGTCATCCAGAAGACATCACTGTAGTTTTGGAGCTATTTCAAGATGGCGCCCTGAAGATGCCACTGGAGTTTTAGCCACCATCATAGCTTCTCTCTCCAGTTTCTGAGAGCAAGTACCTTCAAAATTATCTTCTTTCCTCCTGTTTTCCAATTTCACCCTGTCTTACCTTTCATTCACTTTCCCTCTTTCATTCCGATTGTTGTTTCTGTCCTTCAACTAGTTTTATGTCATCTGACTCACTCTCACTAGAGCTCAAAATATTTTTCTCAATTCTGCATTCTTTTCATTGTCCGAGACATGCTGGGGAGCAGTCTTCTGGACATTTGCCCTCTCTCAGCCCTCGATATGCTTCTCAGCTGTCTGAGATAGCACTTCCTCCTTTCTGTTTTGCCACTTATTTTCTGTCTCCTAGAACTGTTAGTTCACTCTTCTGTGGATTCAGTGTAAAATAATACACTACAATCAAACTACAAACAGGTTTGCAAAATTAACTGGAATGAAACTATGTTATATTTGCTTAAAAATTAAGGAGTATTTTAGATGCTATTTCCATTTTCCCTGTTTTTATGAAAATATTTCATATTTCATATGATAAAAAATATAATTATTTGGCTACATTGAACTGGTAATTATCTGGGGCAATATGCTCTTAAATATAACAAAAATCTCAGAATAGCTTTGAGATGTCAATACTAAGTACAACCTTGAGGAAAGGAAGAATGTAAATGAATTAAATAAATAAAATTTATATTCCACAGAAATCCAGTTTGAGGATGTGATTCGATGTACTGCAGCCATAAACTTGTTATATTATTTTTACCCACAAGATCATATTCACAAATGCGTGCAATGTAGCAGTTAGGATGTTATTGGGAAGGAGAGGTTTATATCTATCTTTCACACTCTCACCCAGTCCCTCCTTTCACTCAGGTGCAAATTGTTCTAAATAATCTAAATTCAAATCACCTGTCTCCAAATGAGTGTGACAGCTAGATGGGAAGAAGGGAAGAGCGCATCCTATTATCAGTTATGACTTATACTCACCTTGAAGAAAAAAAATCAGTAGGCTTTTCTGATCACCTTGCTTGTAGATGCCACTGACAAGTTAGAAAGGGTGATGCCTAAAATTTAATTCTTTATTCTCCTATTTTAAAAATTTCAGTACTTACCTGTAACTCTTGGATCGCTTTGCGTAGGGCCTCTATAATCCTTTTATTTTCTTGTAATTTTCTTTCCTTTTCCTTGAGTTCATATTCTACCATGATTTTCCATCTCTTAATCTTTTCAGCCTCTTTGTAAAGTCTTGAATAAAGGTCACTCATTGTCTCTATGTTCTAACAAAACAGTTTTAGAAATGTAATCTCAAATGCTGTATATTTAAAATATATGATAACTTATATTACCAAAAAAAAAAAATCCTGTTATTAAAAGTTTTCCTCTAAGTTCAGCACCCACTTAGCCATTCACCATGTCAGGAGTGGCCCCTGGGACCCCCAAGTGCAGCTCCTGGGACCCTCCAGAAAACCCCTGCAGTCCCAGCCAAAAAAAAAAAAAATTAGGGGTCAATCTCCAGGTAATTTTTTGCCTCCAAACAAGCCAGAATTGCCTCAAACTGAACCATTTTTCTTCCGCTAACCATGCAAATTCCTCCAAACCTTTCCAAAACACAACAAAAAAGGGGTTGAAAATTGACTAAAATGGCAGCTGAAGGTGACATCACATCACTTCAGGTGTTCTGAAACTCGCTGATACGGCCGTTTGGATTGGTGCTTAGAGGTAAAATGTCCCTGCCTTGGTGTAGTTCCCTACCTCTACATTATGTAGCCCAGGTAACTGTGGGGGTAGGGGGCTACATCAGCACCTAAGAGACCTTGGACAGCTGCACGCTCCTGCCACATCAGCTCCTGAAAAAAACAACAAATGCCCTATTGGGCAAATGCCCTACTGGAAACAAGGGGGCATTTTTACCATGTTTTAGAGCCTTCCTGGATAAGGCCTTTTTAACAGGAAATAAGTTGAAGTGAATTCTTGTTCACTTCCTGTTTCAAAAAAAGCCTCTCTTGGGCCTAAACTGGCCCAAGGAGGAGCCCAAATGAGGTGAAAATGCCCCCTACAATCTCTATAGGGCATCTGGGGACAAAACATAGTTTATGAAAAATGTTGGAAGTACTTTGTAAAATTTTTGTTTGTCCCTTTGAAGCCCCGTCTCCAAATATTGTGGAAATGCCCTCCACAACCCCTAGAAGGCTTTAGGGGGCATTGGAGGGAAAATGCAAAAAAAAGACCCCCAGAGGGTCACATGTAGAACATGGATCCCACAACCCCTCCTCTCCAGTGTACAACAAGGACAGCATAGAACAGGCAGGTTGTCCTGAAAGTAATGTCTCTGCACCATTTTCCCTGAAACTGTTAATGTAAATGTTGTAAACATTTGTGTAAAAAAAATTGCACAGTCAGACAGAGTAATTCTAACTGCATGACTGACATAATTTCTGTATTTCTAGGTGTTGTGTAACCATAGATATGAAGCAGAAACAAAGAGCACTCACTGACAACAGTCACTGATGAAAATCAAAACAAGATGGACAACATGATTTGTGTAGACAGGCATATAACTGAGAGATTGTTGAGGAACTTAGCTGTGGTCATAGTGCTGTTGAGCAGATTATCCGCAACCTTTTCCACAGGAAAGTTTGTGCCAAGTGGGTTCCTCATCAATTAACAGCTCATTTGAAAGAGAGGAGACTACATGTATGTTTGGAACCACTGACAGCATTTGAAGACCACAAGGGTATTTTTTTCGGGAATGTTTGCAGTGCTGATGAGACCTGGGCATATCTGTATGACCCAGAGACAGAGAATCAGCCCACAGAGTGGCAGCATTCCATCTCCCCTAGACCAAAGAAATTCAAAAGCTGTGCTTAGCACAGAATGTTATGGTGAATGTCTTCTGGGATGACAAGCGGGTGATTCTCCTTGATTTCCTCAAGCATGGGACAATAATGAACAACAATTGCTGCGTTGAAACACTCCAAAACCTCCAGAAGCCATTCATAAAAAAAGACCACAGAAATAGCTCAACGCAATCCAGTTACACTACAATAATGTATGACCCCACACTTCTTTCACAACATCCCAGGTTCTTACAGCCCCGATCTGGTGTCCTCACACTTTTACTTGTTCAGTCAGATGAAGGAAAGTCTTCCAGGGCAGGCAGCACTTTGATGGTGTAGACAAAATGGATGACACTATCAGACCCTGGACCAGGGAGTGCCAGAAAGAATTTTTCCAAATTAGATTTGATGAGTGTGTTCAAAAGAGGCACAAATGCATTGCCACTGGTAGAGACTATTTTGAATAGTGCCATGTTGTAGACAAAGAATTAATTTACACATATATGGAACTACATATGTCTCATGTTGTTAATAAAGAAGTTGTGACATGACAGGCATTACTTTCAGTACAATCTTTGTACAAAGAATACGTATTGAAATGTCAATAGCAAGTCTAATGAGGTTATAAAATATATTAATTGAAAGAAAATGTTCATGTATGGCAGAAGAAAAGTTACTTTAAGAATGACAATAATGACATACTCAAGCTATCCCTAAGGGAGCAAGAGTAATCATGATTTCCCTTAGCTGATTATCTTCTCCCTGTTAATTCTCATGTCTTGGTGGAGAACTACTGAGAGAACGAGTTTGAGTCCGCACCCATGCTAAGCATTGCTGTTGCAGACTTAGGATCCTCAAGAATGCTCTGTGCCCCCAAACAGAGGCAGCATAATGTTAGAATCTGGTGAAGAAGCTGGGCCTGCTAGCAGCTACCAGGACTAGAAATATTTGAAGGTATTGGTTAGGCATGAATCCACCAAGAGAAACACACAACTACAAAGAAGGACTCCTCCAAAGTAAGAGTTTTCTTCAAGTGAAGGGCTGTTCTCCCAGGGAGACAATGCTGGAGTCCCTGAACCTGAGCTATGGCTGACGCTTGGGTAATACAGTCTCTTCTTGGCCTATTTGAACCACTGAACTCCAGACTGTAACAGTGGTTCCTTGACTCTTTTTATGCTTTTTGAACTTGACTGTATGCCGCCTTACCGTCCAAAAGACACCCCATCTCATCTGACTTTGAAAACTAAGGAGAATTTGCTTTCGGGAAGTGCTGTCAGTCAGAACTGACAATATTGAGCTAGATGGACCAGTGGTCTAACTCGGGATAAGGCAGCTTCTTATGCTTTCAACTCTAGACTGCTGTCTGACTCTAGAACATCCTTGATCACCTTCTCCTGCTTTACCTGACTTGTTAGAAGGAATCTGTTTGATATCTGCTTTACTTTTTGATCTGGTCTGAAAGCACCTCACTGCACTTTCAGTCTGCAAACACTGTTAGCATTTTTAATAAGGCCACAAATAACCAAAACCAAATAGAACAGCTCTGGAGGATACATCTTGCTTAGAGTATACCATACTACTATGGTTGGTCTAGTTCTAAAAACAGACATGAGCAGAATGAGTCTGTATGCAATTATGACAAAGTGCAATAATTTCAATATTGAATGCTGCCAGTCAGAGAGAACAACATAGTTTATTACAATGTCTATCTGATACGTCCACACACAGAGATCAACATCACATACTAGACCAAATGTATAAGAAACAGATCCCTGTTTTTCTTTTCATGTACACTAAGTTCCAATATTGCCTGTGCACTTGCTTCCAGAACCTGACTGCAGGACTGGGAAAATTTTTCCTAATGCTGAGAAAAATTCTCAGAATGAAAAATCAGAAGTTAAACTAATGTAACTTAAGTACATTCTTATAATATTAATAACAAATTATTGGGATATGTTTTTTAGGATATACATTCAACTGACCTCCTGATCAGTCTCAGGCACAAGTTTCATTTTCTGTGAAATGGATTCTGGAAAAAGAATTACAGGTTGCTTATTTCAATCTAAACGTATTAAACTAATATATAACTAAAAAGAAAGTAGGCATTATACCACAAAATACAACAGTATTACTATACTTATAACTAATTCTATTGCTATGTACACATTCCTTCAAGTGTTATAGGTAACAAATAAATATAAAATAGATACATAGGATTTTTATTTATCAAATGTACAGAGGCCATTTTAAAACTAGCAGTTCAGTTTTAAATACTGTAGAAGCTCTGAGTAGCGACTTTTAGCCATTTATTGTATTTCCACATTTTGTTCCTACCTGTGACATCTATATGTTTTGAAGTACTATTCATCCCAAAAGGCAAGCCATAAACATCTTCAGTTCTCTTGTTAAAATTCTGGGAAAGGAATCAAACAGCAGTGTAAAAATATAAATACATAGCAATATGCTGTACATTCATACATAAATTCCCAGCATATTACCTGACAGTGTATTATGCTGAAATTATTAGGACTTAGTATTTATTTCAGTTATTCCCACACTGCTTTTCTGCCCACAGGGCCCCAAAAACAATGTGCATTGTTACTGTTATTGTTGCTACTCAAAAACAAATTTAGAAAAAGAGCAGTAGATTGAAGATCAATGATATAAAGTACACGCCAAACAATAGTAGGGTTGCTGCATTTTGCAGTAGCTGGAGCTTCCAAACATTCTTCATTAGTAGGCCCATGTAAAATATACTACAGTAATCTGACTGAAAGGTAATTACGGCAGAGGTCACTGTGCCCAAATTTGCCTACCCCAAGAAGGGTGCAGAAGGTACACCAGTCAAGCACTTCTAACCACATCTGCTACTTGGTCATCCAGGAGCAGTACTGGATCTAAGAGCAAACTCTTAAGCTGCAAACATAGCCCTTCATAGGGGTGTACAACCCCATTCAAGGGTTCATAACCTCAACCCCTGAATGGCATTTCTATTGACTAACAGAATCTCTGTCTTGTCTGGACTGAAACTTCTTTCACCCACATGCAATCCATCACTGCATCCAGACATCACTGGCATTACTGAAAGAGAAAGAGAGCGAACTGGGCATAATCAGAACTGCTGTAAAACAGTACTCCCTCGCACCATATCAGTAAAGTTGGGTTACTAAAGCCTCAGAGTACTGGCTTGGTGAGAACAAGAACCTTCCAAGGAAGTAGAGCCAAAGGGTGGAAGGTGCAAGTTTTTGTGACCAATTAAATGTCGAATTAATCATTCTAGTGGAGATGAGTTCTGCCTAGGTGAAAGGACTCTGATCTCAAACACCTTTCTGTCTGAGGTCACTATTACACGAAAAACTGTTTTCAATCTCAGACTATTGAGCATAGAATCATAGAATTTTAGAGTTGGAAAGGATCAGAGTGCCATCTAGTCTAACCCTTGCCACGCAGGAATACACAACTAAACCAGTCCTGAAAGATGACCATCCAACCTCTGTTTAAGGACCTCAAGAGATGTAGTCCATCACCTTCTGAGGCAATCTATTCCATCTCTGAATATTCCTTGCCTTAAAAAACCCTATGAAATTCATGGAGTCAAGATAAGCTGACAGGTGACTTCAAGGCACATATACAATGAGCCTGACGCCATTATGAATGCTAGTATTTCTGACTTTTCCCCTACAAGTATTAGCTATTCATTTCTATTTCTCTTTAGTGGTTTCTCCCTTCTTCCATTTCTTATACAGTACATACTCTTTTAAATCTCAGCTCATCTTCGTGCATACACTCTAGTTTCTTTAGACACTTACCACTTTTCTTCCTCTATAGAATTGTTTGCAACTGCATCAATAACTCACCTTTAGGAAACTTCCATACATTATGAACTTCCTTACCTTTGAGTATTTCTGACCATAGGATCTCATCCAATATTACCCTAAACTTACCGAAATCGGCTTCCTTGAAGTCCAGGGTGAGTGTCTGACTACATTTGGCCTCTCTCTTGCTATTTTCATCCCATTGACCAGTTCATCCTTGTTGGTTTGGTTGAAATCCAAAATAGCTCAGGATGCCTGACAGTGCCAAGACCAATGCAAGTCACTACCAAGTTTTAGATGATAGAGTATGGTACCTCTTATCACCAGCGTAACAGTGAATCAATCCCAGCTTTTAATCTAAATGTTAAGAGGAACTATCTAAAGTGCAGAATCCTATCCAAAAATTAGTGGAGCACCTTGCATATATCCTTGCAAGTTCGGAATAAATCACAGAGCACATTCATTGAACCACTAATGTCACAGCCACTACTGTCCACTGGATTTAGGCCACTGACAAAAATTACAGATTCATAAGTTGAAAGAAACTGCAAAGGCTATTTAGTCCATTTTCCTGCCAACACAGAATCCACCACTAAAACACTCTTGAGAGGTAGGCATTCAAGCTCTGATCAAAATTTCCTCAGAAGCATTGACCACTTTCTGAAGATGTCAACTGCGAACCACCACCAACTGTCAAGAATATTGTCCTAATGTTAGGGTAGATAAACAATCCACACCTCACCATATCCCCAGGTGGACACAAAGCTGGCTTGAACTCTCAAACACAGGTATGAAGGTAGAAAAGAGAAAGAAGGAAAGACAGACACGCACACAAGTTTCTTTGGCCAAAGGATCCCCTCTCAGGAAGGATCCTTTATTCTTTCAGGTTTCCCTTCTTATACCATTTTTATGTTTATATTAAAGAATGCTTGCAGAAAGAAAAGATTCATGCATCAGTGTCAGCAGACTCACAGCTTGTACACATGTTACATTTTATCTGACCCTTAACATTCCTAAGTCTGTGTGTTCCAGGCAACATCCTGGGCCATTCCCAAAAACATCTTTTACAAAAGCAGTGTCCTTTGCTTGTACATATTGATCACAGACATACATTAAACAATTCTAAACCAAGATTGAAGAGCTCAAGTGTCTAAAATGCCAATTAATCTCACAATTAATTGTTAACACACACCGATTCTATAGCAAATTACAGAGCCCCAAATTTCAAGTCTAACACTAATGTTTAATTGGAATCTCCCTTCCTATAATTTGAATGCACTAACTTGTGGCCTACTCTCTCGAGCAGCAGTAAACAAGTCTGTTCCATCTTCCACATCACAGCTTTTCAGATATTTGAAGACTGCAATTATATCATTTCTCAGTGTTTTTTTTCCCCTCCTCTGGAAACATACCCTCACCTGTTCTTCCTATGGTATGACTTCCAGACATTTTCCCATCTTGGTGGCCTTCCTTTAGACACATTCCAGCTTGTCAATATCCTTCTTAAAATGAAGTGTTCAGAACTGAGCAAAGTATTCCAGCTGAGGCTTGATTGAAAAATAGTCTTGCTTCTCTTAATCTAGACGCTTTATTTCTGTTGACACACCCTAGAACGGTACTGCTATTTTGCTGCCATATCACTCTGTTGCCTCATCTACCTTGGTAGATCTTGGTAATCTACCAAGATGTCTAGATGCTTTGTACCTGATCTTTCCAACCCAAATGAAGGAAGAAAGTGAACAGACAAGTTTACAACTGAACACTGAGAAAACAAAAATAATGATCACAGATCATTTTTATAATTTTAGATGATGAAGGCACTGAAATAGTTCAAGATTTTCCACCTGGTAGCCTCAGTTTTAATCAGAATGGAGATTACACTCAGGAAATCAGAAGAAAACTAGGACTTGGAAGTGCAGCTATGAAGGAACTAGACAAGATCCTGAAGTGTCAAGATATATCATTGAATACTAAAGTCAAGATTGTCCAAGCCCTCATATTTCCAATTTCTAGGTATGATTATGAATGCTGGACAGTGAAGAAAGGTAGCAGGAGGAAAATCAACTGATTTGAAATGTGGTGCTGGGGAAGAGTCCAACAGACACTGTGGTCTGCTAAAAAGACAAATAAACGGGTCCTAGAGCAATTCAAGCCTGAACTCTTACTAGAAGTGAAGATGACTAAACTGAGACTATCATAATTTGGAGATATCATCCATGAGAAGATATGATTCATTAGAAAAGAGAATAATGCTGGATAAGGTAGAAGGCAGTAGGAAAACACCACATTACAAATGAATAGACTCAATCAAGGAAGCCACAGTCATGAGTCTGCAAGACTTGAGCTGGGCAAACTGTTGATGACAGTTTGACTTTGAGGTCTCTCATTCACAGGGCCACCATAAGTCGAAATTGACTTAATGGCATCTAACAACAAAGGTGACATGAACAAATTTGCCAGATCTGTCTTAGCCACCTTAGTGTAATTAATACTGTATCACTTCCTGCTGATTCCAAATCTAATCTGAGTAATAAAGGGATGCATACGCTGGATGTGGTGGATTGTCCTTTTCTGAGACTCTCTGGTTTGGAAACTGGCTGCAAAATTTGGAAGCTGGCTGTTGAAGAACATACCTTTGGGGAAAATTCTGAATCTCAGGATCAATCTAGTGGTATGTGGGAGGGGCTGGTGACTAAAAGAAAAAGTTATATGAAGCCAAGGAGCTGCTATAAGATGGAGACGCAGAGCTGTGTGGTAAAGACAGGGCACTTAGCAGACTGGGAACTGCCACATCATTCAGGGAAAAGTAAGGGCCTGTCACACATGGGCATATTAACACTGAAGAACATGCTTCTGCAGATTTTGAGGCTTCAAGCCATCTAGGGCTTTAAAGTTAAGCACCAAAGCCGGTATTCTCAACATACTGACGGATATTCTTCCATTGAAATGAACTGAGAAACATGAAACAGTGACACGCATTCCAAGCAACTGAACACACAAGGAAATAAGAACTGTTACCCCAAAAGGTTGGGTGACTCAGAGGTCCACCTCTGCGGTCCGAGTGCCTCCATGGAACAGTGGGGAATTATAGCTCAAAAGGGAAGCCTTACAGGATCTTTTCACATTTGTATACCACTACTAATGCAGGGACACCAGCTGGAGATTAAACAAACGTTTTTATTTGGGGAAAATCACAAACAGACGCAAGATCCAAGCAGTCTCACAGCCACACAACGCTAACTGAAGGAAAGGAAGGAAAAAGTAGATAGCGAGAAGCTGGGATGAAGTGGGCAATATTTACCTATCCTGCAGAGAAAAGACGAAGTGATGTGGCTCAGACGAAGCATCCAAGAGTAGCACAAGAACAGGAATTGGAGCTACAGAGCGATGTTCAGTATACTATGAGCTGTCTGGCTCAGTATACTATGTTCAGTATACTATGAGCTGTCTGGCTCAGAGCCAAGATTTAAATATCCTGTTCTGCCCTGAGGGGGAAGGTGTGGCTCTTTGGCAAAGCAAACAATGGGGTCCAAAACTGGCTAATGGCCTTAGCATTAGATGACAGATAGGAATCATGAAAGCTTCTTAATGTCTGGACAAGTGAGGAAACAAAGGAGAGTTTTGGCAGGAAGAGGGAACAGGCTGAGGACAATCAGTTGTTCTATTAACACAGTTTCCTGTGCTACTGTCTTTGAAGGTTGAGTTGTTGATGGGATTATTGCAAGCTCATTAACACTGGAGTTTCACGACTGATCTCTTGATTATGACTTGGCCATGCCCTGAGGTCCTATCTGACTTACTTACACACATATTCAGCCAATCCTCTTTGCCATCATAGCTTTTCAACCATAACATTGAATGATTTATATTTCATGCTAATTAAATGATATTCACCAATTATATCATATCACGGAGCGCAGGAGTACAGCATAGTAACAGAACAACAATCAAAAGGTGAAATTCCGATATCAGATCCAACATTCATCTAACTTAACATTGTAATTTGCATGTAAGTCCAGTTTTTATTTCAGATTGAAAGCTATATGATGTTGGATATTGAATGAACAATTAAACACCAGCTACACTTATTTTTTAAAGTGTTTTCTTTACCTGATAGAATTCCCCATCTCGTGTGTGTGTTTGAGGTTTGACAGCAGATACCTGGGTATTATTCAGTTTTGGTGGTACAAATAATTTAAATTTGAACGATTTCTCCTGTTCCATCTTCTCGGTCTAAAAAAAAGAAGAATCATCATTTCAGTAACAGTAGAAATGCTATATTCTTGATTAAATATATGGAAAGTCTTTCAGATTCTTCAAACTAATGTAACCATATTATCTCAAAAATTTTTAAAATAGCTCTGTAACAGAGAACAGTGCCAGTATCACCATACACCAGATATGGACTGAGGTAGAGAGAACACTGAATTGCCAAAGCAGAATATCAAAAAGAAGTCATTTGCAAAGGGGCAACTGATGCAGGAAAAATAACAGTCATGTGGAATCCTTAAGACTAATAGATTTGTTATAGCATGAGCTTTTGTGAACACACAGCCTTCTTCCTCTGAGGCACAAAGTACAGTCTTGAAGCTTCAAGTATACATACAGTTTTGCAATTGGTATGCTAACATTTCGAAACACACTTTTAATGGCAATATACTCTCAGTTTGAGGAGCCCCACCATGCTTTTTTTGTTTAAACAAGGGCAACAGTAGGCAGCAAAAGCATCAGCAGCCCTCTTCTTCACTGTCTACTTTGCTGCCTACTTGTTTTCTCAAAATAAAATACTTCACATGGATGGCTTAAAAGCTGAAGCCATATTCCTTTGTAAATTAAAGCACTTCCAAAATAGCAATGAGTAGAATCAGTATGTGTCTGGCTTATGGTGATGCATCCAGTGAGGGCACCAGAGTGGTGAGAAAGTCAAAATCATTTTGCTGCTCTAGTGCTCTCACTGGGTTCTCCCTCTGGCAATGTCTGATTGGTTCAACTCACTGCTACTCAGAAAATTTGAATTTGCTGGCTAGATTAACAGCTACCAAAGCACTTTGTGAACACTGGCAGAGGAGACTAGCAAATAAGCAGGAGTGTCATTAACACTGACCCACCCAATGCCCCTCTTTGCAGACAGTCAATGCTGTCTATGTACTGGGGAGCAATAGGCTGCAGGGACTTTGACATCTACCTCATGGTCCAGTCCTGTTGGGACTACTGTATACTCTGACGGGTGTTTTAATAGACTTGCAAGGAGATAGAGCTCCTCTAAACAGAATAAGCATGCGAGCCCCAAATGCAATACAGTTGCCTTTACCACATAACACCATTTAAGTCCAGAGTTTATAGCAGGGGTGATAATTAAGCAACGCTCCAGAACTAACAAATTTGGATAGGCTGGCTAGGGCTGATGGAAACTGCAACCCAACATCTGAAGTACTGCATGATTCTCACCTCTGGTATACAGTCACCTACTGCCAGCAGTGAAAGGAAACAGATGCAAAATTTAAATATCTAGGCATGCTGTCTTAGTGTATTTAACTGAAATCCCTAATGCAGAGTTGAAACTTTGAAAGCTGAAATTCTTTCATGACGCCCCTTAATGTCCTTCAGATACCAAACATTTTGTGTAATGTCTTTGGTATAATCCCTATTTTACACTACAGCAACCTATTTAATGTGCTTGAAGGTAAAATCCAACAAATTTTATTCCTGGGCACATACAAACAGGATCATGCTGTGGGCAGATGTAACTGAAAGAACTATGTGTTCCAATTACCCTTGTCTCCACAGCCTCATTGTTTTCTTCCTTATGCTGTTAACTAGATTGTAAAGCTCCCAGGAACTCTAAATCACCAAGTCGAAACATGGCATGAAGTATATAAACAATAACAGTTGTTTTCACCATACTACCAGTTTCAGAGGAGGAGTTTATAACACCATTACTCTACTTCATTGACTGAATTTTTCACCAGCTTCAGAGAATGTTGTCCTCCACTCGTAATATTCTATTGGTTTATCACTACTTCTTCAGTCTTTTCCCTCATCGCACAAAATCCGTTAAAATAAAAAAGGGAATAATTGTACTGTTCCTTCTAATTGCTATTACGAGAAGCCCTACATCTGGAAATATAACTGAAAATCCTTTAATCTAAAACGATGTGTGAATATTACTGATGAAGGCAAGTACCAACGTATAAAATTGACTTTTTACAACCTGCTCCCAATGATACAGACAATGCACATGTTTAAGTACAAAAGGTATGCACTGTTTTTCCACTCGGACACTCCCTTGCACTTCCCGCTATTAATTCGCCGGTTAAAATCAACAACACACACGTTTCAGTTCATAACCCCCATCCTTGCTATTTCTGCCCCACAGACACAGCCGAAGAGCGCTCTCAAGGCTCTTTTACGGTGTAGCAAATAGCCATACTTTAGACTGCGTGGTTCGTGTCTTGCTGCCTGAGCCGTCAGCACCACTTTCCACAAGAGATGGGGGCAGGGCAGGTTACCTACGTCGCTCTCGGACGCAGCAACTAAGGCGAACGAGTAACCATCCCACATCAAAGTGATATGATATACAGCTGAGCCTCTAGCGTCCAACGACACTAAGATATACTGAGAAAGTAGGGGGAGAGGTAAAGCGCAAGCGAGCGCCTGTGCGCGTTATTATTAACTCGAAAGGGCGCGGCCGCGTGATGGTTTTAAGGAAAAGGAAAGGCGGGAAAGAGCCCGACCGAGGGCCGTGCGCAAAACAGCGCGAGGTCGCGGAGAGCCGTTTAACGCCTTTCCTCCTTCAGGCTCCCAACAGAATTTAACAGTGGTCTGTTTTGCTCTCCACGCGCGGATTTGCCCCTCCCCTCACGACGGGCAGGCAATTAAGATATTCTCCTTAGCCCGTGCACTGGAAAAGTTACTCATTCCGCGTTTCATGGCTTAATGATGTGTGTAGTCGTCGCCTTTCAATAAGGACACAGAATAACAACCCAATCACCGAACCCAACCATTCTCAGCCTTTGGTCGTTCAGTTGCTTTGGATTCATACTCCCAAAAGTCCGAGTCAAAATGTTCAGGGGTCAGAATTCTGACAGTTGAAGTCCAAAAATCTGGAAGACCAAAGGCCTAGGGAAGACTTGCGTTCTTTTAAGAACCGTATTGCAAATTCAGATAAAGAATAACGTCTCCTGCTAGCGTGGCGACTTTGAGGTCTTCTCTCAGTGTTTAGCTATTGCTGGAACAACAATCTGAGTTTGGGTTCTTAAACGTACACGTTTCATCATAATCCCCAGAAAGGGGAGGGGGGTAAAACCACGCCTAATTTCAAAGATCCAGTAATGGGCTGACAATTTGCCCCTCCCTCTTTAAAAAGAAAAGTGCAGGAAATCTGAGCTTAATTCAGACCCTGTTCAGGGTCACCACCATGAACGGGCACCCAATTCACAGCATTTGCACTAGTTTTAATATGCAAAGGAATTCAGCACAGATTACTTTCATCAACTGCGGTTGGGACTATGGAGAGCAAACAGAGGCGTTTTAAATTTTAGTGAGGCTGTGCTTGGCAACACTTCAGGTTGTGTAAGACTATACAGTTTTTCTTTTCTGGGCAAATAGCAATTTGGGGGAAGGGAACAGCTAACTTTCCTTCCCCTGTATTGCAAGGACGTCTGTAGCTGCTATTTCCAAAAAGCTTAAAAAGAAATTGATGTCTCTGGTTTGCCATGTCTAGTTTCATCCTAGGACAGGATGAAGACATTGGTAAAGCTAGTTCAAAGTGGTGTTATATACAGTTGGACCTCTGCCTTTCCTAGAGCCAGGGGCAAGGACCCTCACAAAAGTGGAAAAAATTGCAAATATCAAAGTGTGTGAGTGTGAAGGATCGGAGGCATGGTGGAGAGAACAGGGATCCAGGTCCAAAACAGGTTGGGAAAGGGAAAGGAGGGTGGCAGCATGGTGGCCCTATGTTTTGTCTCTCACTCGTTTCCTTTCTTGGAGAGGGGGCATCAGAAGAGAATTTGTGGTGCTGAGAAATTGCACTGCAAGCCATCCTTAGCTTGGCTGGGCAGCAGCTGGTGGACAGGCAGATTTTTAAAGGGCTGTGGAGCCTGATTGGAGCTGCTGAGAGGAAAAGTTCCCCTGGAAAAAGAAACACCTGAGGTGTAGGGGGGAGGAGTTGAAGAAACTCACAAATGTTCAAATCTGTGAAAGTCAAACCCACAAATGTGGAGGGCTGGTTGTATAAGCAGAGAACTATCATATTGGAAGAGTGCAAATCATAAATCTGGGATAAAGATATTTGTTGTAATTATGCAAACAAAATCAACAACTTTGCCACAGAAGACAAAATTGATAGTGCATTTATTAAATATGTACAATCCAAGAAGATAGCACTAGACAATGTATGTTTCATGTATTAAAAATACTAGCTATATATTCATATAAGCCATTTATACTACAATATAGTTTAGATGTAAAGGAATAATTATTAAATACAAAGGTAACAGTATCAGTATAAAAACATCAACATATTAAGGCATGTGTTTTTAAAAATGAGCTTGAACTAGGGACATTAACATAATATCAGGTCTTTATTTTCACCCAGAAAATTATATTTTCCTATAAATTGGTTGTTAATTTATCACAAAATGTTACTATTGATCGTTAATGCAAAGCTGAATAAGCAACTAGAACTAAACTAGTGAATGTTATTGATTGCATGTTGTTTTGAAATCCACTGGAAACATTAGTTGCAATTGCAACTGAAGGCCCACTGTTTAAATTTTAACAGAACTACAGAAAAGCTGATTCATGAATCTTAAGTCATTTCCACACAGTGATGCTCTTCCGCGTCGTCTCGCTGGAGTCCCGGGTCCAGAACCCTCTGCACCTGCTCGGTCCATGCAGAAGAGAACACAATGGTGCCACGTCTTCCTTCTGCAGCGCAGCCAGGCTTTTTCCATTGCTGCGCTACTGAAGGAAGCATCGCCAATGCACTTCTGCGGCTTCCACATGGCCAGAAGTGACGGGAGCGCCACATGATCACAGAAGCGAAACAGATTTTTTCCATTTTGCGAAAACTGCGCAATCACAACGCTCTGCAACAGGATGGCATCAGGGCGGTGACAATGTCATGCAGAAGCACAACCTGCCGACCGCTGCCATCCTGTGGCAGAAACGAGACAGCAACGTCATGCGGAAAGGGCCTTAGTACGTTCCCAACACTACCACTGTGAAAAGGTATCCACAAAAATGGTAATCTTGAATTGTCTTATACTGTAGCAAATCATAAATAATATACACTAACCCCTCCACTTTTGTAAGGGATCAGGGTACAGAATCCTTGCAAAAGTGGAGAAGGAACGACTAACTCCTCCCTGCATTCCCCCTCCCATTCCTTTCTGGGGTTCCCCCCACCATTCCCTTGTCATTTGCCTTGGCACACATTCTCCGTGCTGGGCTAAAAGGCAAGGGAATGGGAGGGGGGAGCTCCTGAGGGGAGAAGGAAAGAGTGTACGTGCCTCCCCCCCCATTCCCTTGCATTTTGCCTCACTGTGCATTCTGCCAAGGCCAAACACAAGGGAATGGGGGGGGAGCATGTGCCTCCCCCCCCATTCCTTTACCTTTGGTCCAGGCGTGCTTGCATTCCTTCTCCATGCCCAGTGAAATGCAAGGGAATGGGAGGAGGAGAATGGAGGGGAGCATGTGCACACCTCATGAATAATCAAATTTGCAAAGGTCAAATCCACAAATGTGGATTTGGGAAACTGTATATTGTGTGTCCTTTACTTGAATATTTGTTTAGGTATTACTAGATATCCAGTAAATTGCACTTGCTGCGATATAGGGGGAGTCTGCATTAAATCATAAGTTCAGTATGTTATACATCTCCAGTGAATCTTGTGTCTTACTTGACCAATATAGTACCGGCTATTTTTACTCTTGCTCAGCCAGAACTGGCAAGTAAATGGAAAGGGAAATACCACTCACTACTAAGTTATTACAATTTGATTTGTAGCTGAAATGACAAGATTTACCTTTTCTGAACAACTCTTCTAAGAAAATGATAGGCATTAATTTTAACAGGAAATCAAGACTATTTGCTCACCATAATCTAAACCATTGTTACAAGGTTATTTATTTTTATAATATCTTTTTTGATACACGGTTTACATGATCGAATCCATATTATCAGTCATTTGTTCTTTAACAGCAGTTACATGGAAATAAAGTAGTGCTAATAAATTTTAGTTTTCAACTGCTTATAAATACACAACTTTAACGAACAAGGAGGGGTGTTTTATCATGTAGTGACATGGTTTGGAGGTACGTATATGTCTAAAACATAAAACTAATCAATCCAATCCACTTCAAAATATTGAGATAAGCTATGGATCCAATGCTTTCGGTCTCCATCTAAGCTTGTACATATTTCATATGTATAATCCTTGCATAATTACACTAGCCTTCAGTTCTCCGATTATTTCAAATGATAAAATGATGGAAATGTAAAGTAAAGAATTAAGTTAAACATAGTAAAGAGGGGAGTTAGTAACCAATCAAGTCCCTCCCTTTTCCTGTGAGCTCCTGTGTATGCATGAGTTTTCAGCTGCCAGCGCATCTGCTATTCACTGGTAATTCTCCTGGTGAAAGAGAATTGCTCACCAGAACTTTGAAAATATCTGATAGCATGTGTAAAGAATAGCATGGTTCCATACCCATAACACTTTAAAATGTCTTCCACTTACCTTTTCAGTTATGGTGATAATGTGGTAAAGATAAATTGTACACATTCTTACCGATGTAACTGCATAAAAACTGGATTGTGTGTTTTTAGAATTGAAGATAATATTAACATTAATTAATATTAATCACAGCACAGCATTTTTAAAAGAGTCCATGGCCATTTAACATAAATGAGTTTTTTAATAAGAGCACTGGAACTGGGAAATAGCATGTTTTAGAAAAACAAAGCTGTAGAACATTTTAAGTTGTTAGTAAACTGTTTAGTGGAGGTCCCACGTTTGATAAAGTAAAGGGGTCAGTTTAGGATCCCTTGTTCTCCAGTTTACTAGCACTTCTGAGTGGTTATGATTGAGGGTTCTGAGTTCAGTGAGACGCCCTATGAGACGGGCAAAATGTTGTGGTTCATCAGGGTGATAAATTTTTGAATATTTGTACAGAATTCCTAAAAAGGGTTCCTGGAGTTTCTCCACATGTTGTTTGTTTTTTAGGAGTGGACGATCTGAAAAACATGAAAAATAAAATCTTACAAGTGTGTACACAACCCTGAGCCTTGTTATTGGCTTCTGAAGCCCCCCGTTTGAATCTTCAGTAATAGCTGTTAAGCTAGTGGGTGGTTAGATGGACAGATACTTTTCTGTAGTGGCATCATCAGTTTGGAACTGTCTTCTGAGGAATCATGTCTGATTCCATATATAGGAGCATGATTTAAAAAATTAAAATAAAAAAAATTCTACACTAGTCTGATTTTAGATGGCTTTAAGGCTGTTTCACAATTATTTTATTTCCTGGTGTTATCTTATATTTTATTTGGTTACATATTTCATTTGATTGCATTGATGTTCTGATTTATTACTGTAAACCATCATCTGATGATAGGCACTCTAAAAGGTGTTATATTAAATCTATTATATAATAAATTCATCTTAGTTTGGGGAGTTATCATGAATTCGGTAAATTAGTAAATCTAGTCTTGTGTAAATAAATAAATAAATCTGTCAGGTTTCCATATATGTAAACCATTTAAACATTCATTTCTGGCACTACAATGATGAGAAAAACATTTGTATATTTTATAAAAAGACGGCCCTCCATATCCATGGAATCTGTGTCCATGGATTCAACCAATCGTGGCTCAAAAATATTAAAAATTTAATTAAATACTTTAAAAAATCCAAAAAGCAAACTTTGATTTTACCATTTTATATAAGAGACTCCATTTTACTAATCCATTGTACATAATGAGATTTGAGCATCCACAAATTTTCGGCCCTTTTCGCATGGCATTTTCCATGCGAAAGAGGGCCTGGAGCGTTGCGTGATTGTGAGGAACAATCTGATGATGCACTCACAATCATGCGACGCTCCAGGGGCCAGCAGGGGCTGATTGCGCACTTTTTCATTTTCGGCTAGAAGCCGAAAATGGTGCGCAATCACACATTGCTCCCAGGCCCCGTGCGCACTTACCTGGCGTGCGGAACCTCTGGAGCCAGGCCGGTCGCACTTCCTGCCCCAGTGCAGCCTGGGAAGGAAGAGGCAGGGCTCTCGCGCGAGCAGGCAGCTCGTGCAGAGCTGAAGCAGCAGGGAAGGGAGAGCCTCTTGGCAGAGGCTGCTCACATGGTTTGCTCTCTTTGGTTTCACACCTTTGGAACCATTCTGGGACTACAGTGTTCATTTGTGCTAAAGGGTTACCTAACACAGCATTTGGGACTGCCCACTCAGTATCTCCCTGCCCCTTTTCATAGTTTGGCACAGACAAACACAGATCTCCCTATCCCCGAAATATAAATCAAAACAATCTTACATTTAAAAAGTCTTAGTATTCCTGACTGAGGGCTTCCTGATTTGGATAGACAGACTTCAGGCTTCAGACTTAACTAGTCAGTGGTAGGTAAAAGCCAGCAGCTACTATCTCATCAATGCTGGCTTTCATCTGCCAACAATTAGTTAAGTCTGAAGCTACAAGAAAGCAAGAATTAATGGATTAATAAAATAAATTCTTCTTTTAAACTGTAAGACTCTTTTCTGCTTATATTACATTAACTTGTAAATCCTACATATTCTGTGGCCTTCCCCTATAGTATGCATGTGCAGGATTGCAGCCAGTCAAAGAGCAATCCTCAGGAGGACTAAGGAGGAGTAGAGTGACGTCCTGCTATACACCAACCCTTGCTAGATTATGCTGGTGAAGACAGAAGTGAAGGAGGGAAGGATTCACCAGGCTTTTCACCCTGGCAGATCATAGTATCTTAAATCCCCTGCTCCTGTTGAGAGCATCAGGGGAAAATACATACACCTGCTCAAAATCAAATACCTACCCCCAGAATACCTCATTTTGGGGACTTATTTCAGTGACACTTGGCAGAAACATAAGAAATAGTAGCTTTCTGAGCTCTCAGTGGAAAAGGCTTCTGCAGCATCAGCGCCTTTCCTCTGTGCTAGCAGAGAGACAGCTCTTAACCTGTCCACCAAGCACCTTCCTAACTCCTATATCAAGCAGCATCTGATGATTAAGATTGCATTCTTAGGTAAGTTAAAAACATGCTTAGTAGGAGAAAAATATGTTTGTCCTATTAGGTATAGATTTCCAAGAGGTCAATACCCATGAGTAGTATTCTATTTTATGCATGAATATATCAGTTTGCCTTTTGTAAATATTAATTCCTGCAGTGGTAATTGATCTTTCATCTTAAGTGAAAATATAAGTTAAGAACGAACAACTACACTATTCTGAAAAAAATATTCAGGGTAGTCATGTTGGCCATACAACAAAATCCAAAATCCACGAACAGTGATACCCAAAAAAGGTATCACTGCTTATGGATTTTGGATTTTATTGTATTAAACTATTCTGAGAAATTCAGCTATCAACAACTGAAATAAATGAATACATATTTGGGCTATTATCATTATCATATATTTGTGACATACCTGGATGCAGACAATTTTATTTGAAAACATTAACTTAGAATCATAGAATCATAGAGTTGGAAGAGACCACAAGGGCCATCAAGTCCAATCCCCTGCCATGCAGGAACACACATCAAAGCACTCCCGACAGATGGCCATCCAGCCTCTGCTTAAAACCCCCCAAAAAAGGAGACTCCACCACACTCCAAGGCAGCATATTCCACTGCAGAACAACTCTGACTGTCAGGACGTTCTTCCTGAGGTTTAAATGGAATCTCTTTTCCTTCACTTTGAAGCCATTGCTCCTTGTCCTAGTCTCTGGAGCAGCGGAAAACAAACCCACTCCTTCCTTGACATGACATCCTTTCAACTTTTAGTATTTTAACATAGGGCACATATATAGATGCTTATCGTACCTGAAAAAAACACAGTAGTTGCAACAAGCAATGCATACTCTGTCTCAGTAACATTAAGTTCTCCCATGCTTCTGTAGAAGTAAAAGAGTGCGGTGATAAACTCCTCAGTGATACCTACCAAAGAAAAAAGAAAAAAAAAAGAAAATATTCACTTGTAGTTTGGCAATGTTTTATTGCTTAATTTTTTAAACCAAGCTAAAATGATGTAAGATGAAGTCCCTGATTTCAGCCATATGACACTCAAAGGAAAAGGAATAGACATATATGTGGAACATCAATTAAAAATTACTAATGTGAAGAGTAAATACATCCATGGAAAATCACATGAGTGTCAGGAGGATAAAAATCCCAGTGGTAAAAGGTAGACTCAAAGAACAGAGGATCTATTTGGTGAAAGGACATAGAGAAATGGGCAGAACTTTACAATTCATGAATCAAGTTTAAATCAAATTTGAAAAGAAAGAGGGACCATCCTACAAAATGTGAAGAAAAACTAGCATGTTCATAGGATGAACAGAACAGATGATATGATCCAAAACAAATTCAAGATGGAGAAATTTGAGAAAAGAGATGGAAATGCCAAAAGTTAGTACAAGAAAAGGAAGTACGGATAACATCCAAGGTAACATCAGCAGAGTAGACTGCAGGGTTTATCTAGGTTGTTAAATTATGAAAAGGATAGAACAGTATTTCTGAATAGAAAAATAAGAGGAATTGAGATGAGTGAAGTTCCCCATGTAAAAGCAAAGGACAGAAATGAAAAAACAGGAAGGGAAGAAATAATCAAAATCTGGAGGAAAGGACAAGAGAGAGCCAAGAGTATAGTAAGTAACAGTAATATCTTCAAATAAACTAATTTAACTCAAAAGCAGGGGGACCAATAATGCAAGCAGAAGGGCTTCTCATCCTAAAATGACCCATCTCCCACACAACCACATGCTGCCAGTAGTCCAGAGAAAATAAAGAGAAGGAAGCTGAGAAAGAACTTGAAAGTGATGCAAAATAATAATAATAAAGCTTACATTGCCATCCATTAATATAAGAACAAATGAAGGAAAAAAACTTGAAGGAAAAGACAGCAGACTTAACACTGAGCAAAAAATCCATATATAACAGTAAGATCAAAACAGTGATGTTATGTGTTAAAGAAAAGAAAGGAAGTATAGATTATTACCAGTGGAATGCCAAATTAAGACAATGAAAAGAAAGAAGCAGATCATGGAACACGTAAATTGAGATGGTGACCGTGTGAGAAATGAGCATACAAAATAAAGAGGAACTATTTAACCAGAGGAAGTGGAAAACAGAAAAAAGCAAGAAAGGAAAATGGCAGAGAAAAATGAATTCAGAAAATCCAAAGAAAATACAGGAATGTAATACTGCTAGTACCATAAAAATGATCAATCCAAGCAGTGATCTGGTTGAAAATCACCAATACCAGATACGTTGTTATTAAAAATTCGGTAATTCAAATATTTTAGTACATTTTACATTTTTCAAAACTCTTTTAACTTATTCAGTGATTTAAGAATTAACTAAATGTAGATACATACACTCTGGAAGTCCCAGTTACCTGTTGTACTGGTAGATGTTGGACTTTCTTCAGTACGAGACATTTCTATGGAGTAAGTACTTTTATCTTGACCACATATAGCATGGTCAGAAAATTTTACATGACCTAGAGTAAGGGAAATGAAAGTCCATAACTTAACTCTAAAAATATCTTATCATGGAGATATATATTTTGTTATATTGTAAAAATCTGTCACTTAACAAAGTGATGTGAGAGAGGAGTTATTTATCCTAAGAAAACAGTGTAGCTGGAAAAGACCATATGGTAGGAAATAGCCCAACTCATCACATGCGTAAAGCAAACTGATTTGTAAGAAATTATTAAAACTGCTAAATTTAGAACTTACTTTCACTGAATGATGACTGGCGTTCAGTTCCTTGTTCATTATATATCTGGGCAGAGCGCAAAAACATTGCTTCAATTGTGGAGCCTTTCAACAAGGCTATCTGATCATCATTGGCTAAGCTTTCAAACCCTATGCCGAAATAGAGAGGCAACAGAAATTACACCAGAAGCTTTAATGGTATAAATTTGGAATTTGATTTACATTTTTTAAAAATATATAGACACTCCACAAATATATAGACATTCCAAATAACATATTTTCTTAATCATGCATTAAAGTGAAAGTATAAGACAGAAATTTGCCCTGTACAATTTCTGTTCTTTTTCTATTGTAAAAATGAAATTTCCCTTTAGTCCTCAAATTTCTAGCATTGCAGTAACTTAAAACTTCAGTTAAGCATTTAGAAATACATTTTAGGAATCCAAAGAAAAGGAGCAGGAAAGTTACCAAGGGAAGATGAGCACAGCATATATAACAGTTTATAAGGCATACAGGGTGTGAATGATTTTCATCACCATACTCTCCAGTGGGGAATTTCCCAGATTTGGGAAATGAAGAAAAAATTCATTTGTAGGGGGGTCAGAATTCTTATTTAAAGGGAAATGCCATCATTTTGTTCAGCCATGCTGATACATGTAAACAAACCACAACAAGCTCTCAAAGAAGTAGCTGTGTTAGTCTCCTGCAGCATAAAGGAGGAAGAGAGGAGAGGGGGGAGAAAAAGCAATGTGGCATCATCCTTAAGACTAACTGGTTTTTATTTAGCATGAGCCAAACCCAGTTCTTCAGATGCAGTACATACTGATATTAAAGTCTCAGGTATAGCTGTATAAATATGCTTTATACATGAGGCTTTAATGCTGTGTGCTTCATTTGAAGAAGCGAGTTTACATCCACAAAGCCTGTGCTAAAATAAAAACTAGTTAAATCTTGAAGGTGCTGCCACATTCCCTTTTTTCCCCTACTCCCTCTTTCCTTTGTAAAACCCCAACCATTGTTTTCTGCAAGAAAAACAACTTTCAGGTTACACATCTTGTAGTAGAGAAGGATGGTGGGCCATTAACTACTTTTTAGGCTATGGTACTTCAGCTATGCCAAACCCTCCACAAACAGGTCTGCCTGATTCCAAGACTACTGTTGGTGCCAAACAATAGTTTTCTGTTTTGAGGTTTTAATCTTTTTCCTTTTCTCTTTGATCCATGTTTTATTAAACAGTAGCCTGAAATCTAGTATGAAGGGCTCTATGTATTTTACATAAATGTTTTACTCTCCTTCTACCCACTGCTTCTCCTTATCATTCCTTCCATCTACTCCCTCTCATTTTGCCTTGAATTTCACCTTGTATTTATGCACGTAAGCACGCGTCTGGAACTCCATTAAATAAAGCAATTCAGAAGCAACTTCCAACTGAATTTTGAAGAGAAGTGGCCCCTCTGCTTCTTGACTTTCGACAACCCACTCATAAAGGTACTTTTCTTACAAGAAGCAGTCATCATGGTTTTATTAAAGGTGTTCACATGTAACATGTAGTCCTATCACGTGTTAGTGTGATCATTTCCTTGAGGTGCTTCTGTTCTAGACACACTGATGAATTACACAGTTCAAGAAGGCTTGCATTATCTGTTCAATTGCAGTCTATTTTGTATTCCTTCTCCCTTTCAAAATACTGTGAAAGTGTGAGTTGGGCTTCGCACTAGAAATATAGAATGTTGTCTTGAATGTGCAGAGCAACTTTCATTCAGACATTTGAATAATAGTCTTCAACTATCTGAAGAATTGTCATAGGAAAGATAGGGCATACTTGTTACCCATTGCTCAAGAAAGTAAAAATCAAAGCAATAGCATCAAATCATAAACATGTAGATTTCAACTAAATATTATGAAGAACTTTTTAACGGTATGAGCTATTCAGTAGTTAAATGGGTTACTGTGGAAGGTGGTAGACTTCTGTGTTGGATGGTTTAAAACAGTTTGGATAGCCATTTAGTAAGTATACCTTAGCTGTGGATTTATACATTGGCAGAAATTAGATTAGGTAACTCTTGGGGTACTTCCAGCTCTACAATTCTTTCATTTTATATCAGCCTTCAAGAGAGATCTCATTGCATTAGATGTGAGGCACACTTACACATACTTAAAAAATACCCACTGAAGCCAGTGGGACTGAGTCGTGACCAACATAATTCCTATTGATTTCAGTGGGCCTACTCTAAGTATGATGGAGTCTGGAGCCAACCTGTTGGTCTAAGTCCGATGTGGAAATCATGTGATCCTCAAGAGTGGTTTCAAATGCTGCGACCTGCAGTCCAACATCTGCAAGGCTGTGTGATTTCCACCTTGACCTAAATACTATTGTTAGTCCTAGCAAGGTAGACCTACTCAATCAGATGAAGTTACATAAGTGCTGATATACCAATTTCCAGTTTAATCAATGGGCCTGTTCTCAGTGGAACTTACAGTTGGATTTAGATTACTGTATTTAATGTATTAATGTCACAGAAATAGGAGTAGAAAGCCAAGGTGCCATATGGAGACTCTCGAGCTACAGAATCGCTTCCAAGTTCTTGACTTTATTAATGACAAAGTGGAACAGCAGGAAGAGGTCATGGAACGTCATCCAGAGGAAATCCAACATCAGCAACAGGAAGTCCAACAGCAGCAGAACAGCATCCAACAGCATCAGCACCAACACTCTCAGCACGAACAGAAAGTTCAGGCAGCCGTGAGGGAATCTGCTCGTCAAGTAAGCCTGGACAAGCCTCAGAGGAGATGAGTTCTAGCGGTTGAGGACTCTTTGCTGACAGGAATGGAACCGATCATTTGCAACCTGGACAGAATCAATCATGAGGTGTGCTGTCTCCCTGGAGCCAAAATCAGTGACATAACGGAGAGGCTAACAAGACTGGTCAAGCCCACTGACCGTAACCCCCTCCTTTTGGTTCGTGTCGGAACCAATTCCATGGCGAGGCTCATCTTTCACTGCATCACGAAGAATTACGAGCTTATGGGTAGGAAGCTGAAGGACCTTTGTGCGTAGGTTGTCATTTCATCTCTTCTCCCAGTGGAAGGACATGGCCCACGAAGGGAAAGAAGAATAGTGGAGATCAACAACTGGCTCTGAAGATGGTGCCGCCGGGAGTAATTTGGATTTTTGGATCATGGCCTCCATTTCCACGAAGATGCTCTTCTGGCAAGGGATGGCCTGCACCTTACAACTGTCGGCCAGAACGTTTTTGCTAACAGTCTCGCAAAACGGATTAAGAGGTCTTTAAACTGAGTTTGACTGGGGAAGGGGACAGTATTATTCTGGGTAAGGATTCAGTGAGTACTGTGAAAACTAGCCCACATGATGTAGATAGGGCAGGCCAAGTAGAACTAGAGACCAACAGGGAGATGGAAAGTAACTTTAGTACAGAAATTCCACAAAGGGCAAATCGTCTCTCTACATTAATTGCACACAGCATGGGGAATAAGCAAGATGAACTCCAACTCATAATACAACAAAATAAATATGATTTAATAGGCATCACTCAAACCTGGTGGGATGAATCTCATGATTGGAATGTAGGAATAGAGGGGTATAACCTATTTCGGGGAAAAAACCAACAAGAAAGGAGGAGGAGTAGCCTTATCTGCCAAGGATGGTTGCACCTGTGAAGAGATCTATGACTTAAATGTGGTAAGACATGTCGAGAGCATCTGGGTGAGAATTAAGGGAGCGAGAAACAATAGGGGTGTGATTGTAGGGGTTTGCTACAGGCCTCCAGGCCAGCCTGAGGACTTGGATGAGCCCTTCCTGGAGCAGATGACCACACATTCAAAAAGGAGAGATGCCGCATTAATGGAAGATTTCAATTATCCTGATATTTGTTGGCAGTCAAATTCTGCAAAGACCACAAGGTCCAACAGGTTCCTCGTTTGCCTTGCAGACAATTTCATGGTCCAGAAGGTGGAAGAGGCGACAAGGGAATCGGCTATTTTAGATCCTGACCAACAGGGATGACCTAGTTGATGAGGTGGAGCTGGTGGGATCCTTAGGAGGGAGTGACCATGCTCTTCTGGAGTTTGTCATTCAGTGGGAAGGAGAAGCCAAGTGTAGCCAGACACGCATCCTAAACTTTAAGAAAGCTGATTTCTCTAAACTTAGGGAGTTACTTGCTGAAATCCCATGGTCAAGGATACTAAAAGAGAAAGGAATTCATGACGGATGGGAGTTTCTTAAAAGTGAGATACTGAAGGCACAATTGAAAACTGTGCCAATAAGGAGGAAAAATGGCAGGTGTCTAAAGAAACCGGAATGGTTGACGAAAGAACTCTCAGCTGAGCTAAGTGTTAAAAGAAACATGTACAGGAAATGGAAAAATGGTGAAACCACCAAAGAGGAAGTCAAGCAAATAGCCAGGAGATGTAGGGAGAAGGTCAGAAAAGCTAAAGCGCAGAATGAACTCAGGCTTACCAGGGACATCAAAAACAATAAAAAGGGCTTTTTTAGATATGTCTCCAGCAAAAGGAAAAACAAGGAAATGATAGGAGCACTGCGTGGAGAAGGTGACCAATTACTAACGGGGAAGAGAGAAGGCAGAACTACTCAATACCTTCTTTGCTTCAGTTTTCTCCCAAAAGAATAGAAGTACCCAACCTGGGGCATGGGGAGCAAGGGAAATGCAGCACAGAATAAGTAGAGAAGTAGTACAGGAATATCTGGCTAAACTAGTTGAATTCAAGTCTCCAGGGCCACATGAATTACATCCAAGGATATTAAAAGAACTGGCAGAAGTCATTTCTGAACCACTTGCAATAATCTTTCAGAACTCTTGGAGAACAGGAGAAGTCCCAGCAGACTGGAGGAGGGCAAATGTCATCCTCATCTTCAAGAAGGGGAAAAAGGAGGACCCTAATAATTATCGCTTGACATCAATACTAGGAAAGATCCTAGAGCAGATCATTAAACAGTCAGTTTGTAATTACTTAGAAAGCAATGCCGTAATCACTAGAAGCCAGCATAGATTTCTCAGAAATAAGTCATGCCAGACTAATCTTATCTCTTTTTATGATAGGGCTACAAGCTGGATAGATGAAGGGAATGCTGTAGGTGTAGCATATCTTGATTTCAGTAAGGCCTTTGACAAAGTTCCCCATGACATTCTTGCAAAGAAGCTAGTAAAATGCGGGCTGGACAGGGCTACTGTTAGTTGGATTTGTAACTGGCTGACCGACCAAACCCAAAGGGTGATGACCAATGGCTGTTTTTCATCCTGAAGAGAAGTGACTAGTGGGGTACAAGAGGGTTCTGTCCTGGGCCCAGTGCTATTCAACATCTTCATCAGTGACTTGGATGAAGGAGTAGAGGGCATGCTGATCAAATTTGCAGATGATACCAAATTGGGAGGGGTTGCTAATACACCAGAGGACAGGATCAAATTTTAAAAAGACCTTGACAGATTGGAGAGCTGGGCCAAAGCTAACAAAATGAATTTCAACAGAGACAAATGTAAGGTCCTGCATTTAGGCAGAAAAAATGGAATGCACAAATACAGGATGGGGGACATGTGGCTGGATAGCAGTATGTGTGAAAGGGATCTAAGAGTCTTGGTAGATCACAAGCTCAACATGAATCAGCAGTGTGATGCAGCAGGCTAGAAAGCCAACGCGATTCTCGGTTGCATCAATAGGAGTATGGTGTCTAGATCAAGGGAGGTAATGGTACCACTCTATTCTGCATTGGTTAGGCCTCATTTGGAATACTGTGTACAGTTCTGGGCACCTCAATTCAAGAAGAATATCAACAAACTGGAACGTGTCCAGAGGAGGGCAACCAAAATGGTGAAGGATCTGGAAGCCATGCCCTATGAAGAACGGCTTAGGAAGCTGGGTATGTTTAGTCTGCAGAAGAGAAGGTTAAGAGAGGACATGATAGCCATGTTTAAATATTTGAAGGGATGTCATGTTGAGGAAGGAGCAGGCTTGTTTTCTGCTGCTCCAGAGACTAGGACAAGGAGTAATGGATGCAAGCTACAGGAAAGGAGATTCTACTTGAACCTCAGGAAGAACTTCCTGACAATCAGAGCTGTCCAGCAGTGGAATATGCTGCCTCGGAGTGTGGTAGAGTCTCCTTCTTTGGAGGTTTTTAAGGAGAGGCTGGATCACCATCTGTTGGGAGTGCTTTGATGGGTGTTCCTGCATGGTAGGGGTTAGACTGGGTGGCCCCTGGGGTCTTTTCCAACTCTATGACTCTATGATTCTGTGAAACATATGCAGGGCTTGAACAGAGATCTGTGCTCAAGATAGACTTTGTTATTCTGAAAATCAACATTCATTCTCTTGTCTCAGTGTTTAAGGGAACTCTAAAAACAGAGTTTATGGTGTATTCTCCTCTGTTTTGAAAATAAATATTGGAGCCAAAAACTCTATTCAGAGATCCGTAGAACTTGTCCCTGGAAGTGTATAACAAGTTTCAATTCAATATTTTAAAGTTATATAGACTGACTGACTAAATGTAACTTAAGTAATCATGATACAGATTTAGACTAAATGTGCCTTAAATAACTGTGATACAGATTTAGTTCATGACAAAGGTATACAATATGTAGTGCTAATTAAGACTGGTAAAATTATTTTACAAAATTCCTTATGGAATATGTTACCTGGGAGTCTTTTTGTAAAATCCACAAGTACCTGCACATGAACCATAGCTGTTTCTGAAAGATGTAGAAAATTCTGTTCAGGATTGGCAGTTTCCTGCAGCTAATTAAAATACTTAGGATTAGCAAGATATTCCGTTAAAAATTCAAGCTACTTTATTGATCAAAAAATGTCCTGATGACATGAATTGTATTTTATGAATACGTACAAACTTTCTTGCTTCCTCCAATGGAATTGTGCATTTTTGATGGGCAGCCAAAATATGTTCAAGGAGTTCATACTCCCCAGGAGTAAATTCCATTCTCTCCTGTAGCTTTGAAAGAAGGATAGGTATAAATGTTAAGGAAACACCCAGTATTAAAATATAATAATTAAAATATGATGCATGACCTTACTTTTAATGGTTTGGTTGTGGAAGATACATGTTTGTTGTCCACCCCTTCATCTTCCATTTTGATGTTACAAAGCATGATAGTCTTTTTTCTGAGTCGCTTTGATTTACACTGCACTTCTGTTAGCAGACCTATGAAAAATTTATACCAGAGTAAAATACAGGCATACCTCAGTTAATGAAGTAGAAATATTCTAGGGCATTACATTTTAACAGAAAATTTGGTACCAGAGGCGAGAAATAGAAAAAATAGGGATAGGTTCCTAAACCACAAAAAAGACAATTCAAAACTAACAATTATACACCTGTTAAACGAAACAGCTAGGTCAGAGAAGCCTTGTGTAAAAGATATGTTTTGAACCTTCTGGAGACCACTTGAAGACTTCTACCAAAATGCATCCGGAGATGGTTTGTTTTTCTTTCACCAGCTTTCACTTTTGCTATAATTTCCATTTGGTGGCTAAACTTAGAGATCTATGCTTTTTGAATATTTTGGGAGTAGCTGATGAGACAGGCTTATCTGCTCTCGCCTTTTCTCTCTATTCTCCTGTTCATGCATGCTTCATAAGGGTTTCTGAAGGCAGCTGCTGTTTACCTTTACTATTGGAGGCCAGCACATGCAGCTACATTAGGATTGGCTAGAGCAGAATCCTGCTCTTGTCCAGCCTTCCTTAACCATTCTCCCAATGCTGATACTATTAAAAATAACCTCCAGATAGACAGAGGACATGGTGGAAAGGGGGGATTCAATAGGTTTTTTAAAAAGTCATTAAAAAGAGCTTCTTTATCAGAGCTTTTTAAATTGAAGTACACCTATACTTGGGCAAATTAAGTCTGACTACTAAGTCATACAGTTCCTCCATCCAGTTCTTTTGCCATCTGCACTGTCAGGCACTTACTTTCGACAAAGCACCAGTCTTTACCTGGAGATGCCTGGGACTGAACCTGAGATTTCTCATGTAGAGTTGGAACTCTGCCACAGTACTGTTTGGAGTGATAAGCAGCTCTATTTTCTTATGTGATATAAATAACAAGTATTTTGGCAGCATTTATTAGATTATAATCTGAATATGCACCCATTAAACATCTTTTAAAACATCCTGATTCTGTAGTCATTATTTTCAAACGATCTGATCCTAAATAGGATCCATTATTCAGTTTTATGCCCTTTATCTTCTCCCTTCCACCAAAATGGCATTGAAGAAGAATTCCTGGCTGGGGGGCCTTCTGAAACCTGAGCTCCAAAGAACTTTTTTTTTCCAAGCTAGGATCCCAGTTGCCTGGCTCTGATCAGAGTGCTGCTGCCAGATCTCACCCACTCAGAAGGTAACTCCCCTAGAAGACTCACCAGAAGCAGAGGCTATTTCGCTAAGGGCTCCTTCAACTATGGAGTCAGCGCTGCAGGTATGTACCATATCCAAACCAGCTTGATTTCAGCAAACTTATTTCATAACCTACTTTTTCACCACTGGACTGAGTGTTAAAGTTCAGTCCTATGGATGTCTACTCATAGGTAAGATCTATGTAGTTAATTTGAACCTACTGCTACATATATGCATGACTGCAGCCTACCATCTGACACCAGCTAATAAATACTAACACCTAGAAGATCTGTATATATATACCAGCTAGACACGAGTAAAATCTACTGATTTAACTCTTGTGCCCGATGGTGGTTTTGCTTTTTGTGTCTATATCATTTTTTATAATCCTCTGGCAGCACAATATGTTACATATTATATTATGGTGATCTTGTATTTTTGTATTGTTGTGATTGTATTTGCATTATTCTGTTTCAAAAGAAAAGCTACAGAAATCTATTTTATAAGATGTTTAACAAATAAAATAAACAAATAAAACTTTAAAGACTAGGGAAGATTTGTCTCAGATAAAACTTCCAAGACCGGGGGGAAATTATTTAGTTGGCTTTAGACATAGCAGGAAAAGAAATTTCCTTAGCTGAGCAGCATGTCTGAGAGCAGATTTTTGTAATATAGGCACTTACATTCAGCTAGCATTCCTACAGCTTTACACTTCTTTAGGCGACATTCCTGGCATTTTCTCCTCATATACATGTCCATTTCACAGTGGCCACCATTCTTGCATCTGTAGATTGCATTTTTGGTTATGCTGCGTCGAAAAAATCCTAGCAATGATATAATTTTTTATCAGTTTTTATCAGTAGAGTTCTCTCTCTAATTAGCAAAGCCTATTATTTATACAGACATGGTAGTTGGAGAAGAATATGTCAACATACATGACAGGAAATGAAGTTGCTGAACAGAAATTTAATCTGCTATCTTATACCCACTTACCTAGGAACAGACCCAGGGATGTACAGAGACAATTTTCACTGGGGAAGAGAGGGGTTTAGCCATTTGTCACTACAAAAAAGTTTCTGTTTTCATTGGTAATTACATAAATAATCTGAATTAATACATTTTAGTAAGAAAGTATGTTATGAAGCTTCCAAAAAGCAAATAAAAAATACAATATTTTCCAAATACAAAATAGTTGTGTAAACTACATAACAGTGACTAGGAAATGAATTCATATTATGCAAGTCATTCTACTATAACGGGTAACTTTCATAATGATTTGAATTGTTAATAGTCTAATGCACCCTGATTTATCCACATACTTGTGGAGAAAGTGTCCACTTGAAATATGTATGTTACTTTCAAATGTCAAGATTACTAAATTTGCTTTTCTCTGTTGAAGCACTGAACACCTGTATGGTATCAGCATATGTATAAAAGCTGTGAATGAATTTTCACATGCTGCTGTTGATATACCAAAAGTGAGTCCTGCAACACGTGCAGTATGCCTGAATGCAAAGGCTTCCTTGTACATTTACAGTGGTTTAGTAAGTTAATCAAGTGCTCATATTGGGATTTTACAGGATTTTAACATACTCTTTTCTTTGGATGCTTAAACTGTGTTTCTAAGTGCTCAACTGACATTTTAAGTTAATGGAATGCTAGAAATTTGGGGAATGAGGGTAAACTTCATGAGAGGGGAAGAGTTTCTATTTAAGAGGAACCCTTTCAGGCCCACTGAAGTCAATGGGACATACTTAAGTAGACGTTTATAAACTTGCACTTTGGTACATTATAAATATAAGACAAAAATAGTTATATTACCTATAGTTATAATTAGACATAGAAGTATTTATCTCATTCTCTTCCTTCAAAGAGCTCAGCTCACCATATCTGGTTGCTCTCCGTTATATTCTCACAATTGGTGGTGGTGGCAATAAAGTGCAATTACAATTTCACCAGCAACTAAATGCCTACGGGGCAGTACAGGTAGAGAAAAATAATTAGAGTTCTCTGCTGTATCCCCTCTTGTCTTCTTAAATGTATTTCTTCCTTTAGATATAGAGTTGGCCCTCTGTATCCATGGGTTCTGCATCCATGGATTCAACCAACCATGGTCCGAAAATATTTGGAAAAAAAATCCAAAAAGCAAGCTTTGATTTTGCTGCACATTGAGCATTATGCTGATTTGTGGACGTACTTAGCTGCAGCCTCCCACCATTTCACAGATTCTCAGGCTCTCTCTGGCGTTTGTTTGTGTGCCATTTTATATAAGGGACACCATTTTACTACACCATTGTATGTAATGAGACTTGGTATCCACAGAAGTTCCTGGAGCAAACCCTAGGTGATACTGAGGGCCCACTGTATTAATCCACCATGTATAGCAATCTGAGGATTGTACCTAGAAAATCTTTCAAAATGAAATCCCCCCCTACATACATACATACTTTTCAGTCCTGATTTTCCTTTTCTGGTTTAGCAGAATCTTCCATAAATTCTTAAACATAAAACCAATTGACATAGTAGCATGAAGCCACTTCTAGAATTATCTATTATTACCATTTTTATAGACTCTAGAAGAAAATGAGGAATAAGAAACAGAATCTGCCACCTCTGTTAGCAGTTATATCGCCAAACATTGCAACTCCAATAGCCCTAATCAGCTGAAGCTCTCCAGTTCCCTCAATCAATTCTACAGAAGCACTGTCAGCATGACGTAGTGGTTTGAGCATTGGACTATGACTCTGGAGACCAGGGTTCAAATCTCACTTGGCCATGGAAGTCAGTTGAGTGACCTTGAACAAGTCACATTCTCTCAGCCTCAGAAGAAGACAAACGCAAAACCACCTCTGAACAAATCTTGCCAAGAAAACCCTATGATAGGGTCACCCTAGGGCAAACAAACTGCCTTCACATTGGCATTGAACCCAGAATGGGAAGGAGGTTTAAGAACACTCCCCCAGGATAGGCTAGGGAGGACTGAGACCTCTACCCAATATCATCAGGCGTCAAAGATCAGGACCACCAAGACTCCTGTGTAATTGATCCCCCTGAGAAACTACAAATCATAAGTATCTTAGTTTACAGCTGTCTTTGCATTCACTTAATAGAGTCTTATATTTTCCCCTTTCCTTGACATTAATTTTATGCTTTGAACAATTTTATACAGTCTCATTCATTATTTTGCCATTATCTTCATTGCTGTCACATTGTTAACTGCTTCAGTTGGTGACAGTAGGATCGCTGGACATACTGCAGGTTTCTGTTGCTTGGTCTCCTTGGTTTCAAATAGCCAATATTTGGACAAGGAGTATTCTCAAGCCTTTCAAACAGGAATATGCAATCTTAGTCACAAAATTCTTTTCCCATTACCTTTGCAGCCTTCACAGGTGAGTGCATTGTAGTGATATCCTGAAGCTTTGTCCCCACAAACCACACAGAGCTCTTCGTGGCCCTTTATTCTCAAGGCCGAATGACTAAGCCTGGGTCGTTTCTGTCCAGGATATCCTCCTCCATCGTGAGCACCCATACAGGCAGGCTTACTGAGTTCACAATTGCTGATGATATATTGCCCATCACCATACTGAGAGTCCAAGCTGTGTGCACCGTAGTGAGTTTGGGGGGACGGTGCCTGTAATATGGGAGGAAACTGAACCGGTGAATACTGACAGTAAGAAGCAGGCTGGCAGTCAAGGTCTTGCAGTGGATAACCAATGTGTTCTGGCAAAACATCTAGAAAAATCATATAAACAGAAGATTAATTTAGGATCTGACATCTCTTAATATTATTTACTTATTTAGTCATTTATATTTGAGGGGTGTTCTACTCTTAAAAATCTCCTAGATCAGGCTACATAAAATCTATTAAAATAAGGTACTTGCCACCCACAGATTGACACCGTAAAGACACAGAAACAAAAGTGAATGAGGAAAGAATAACCACCAGTTCTTAAAATAACCAAACCTAAGGAGCAGGCCTCTCAACTGCATGAAAATGGGGGAAAGGGACTTGGAATAGCAAACCCAGGACCAGGATAGCTATGTGAACAAAGTAAACATTGATAAACCAAGAGACATATGAACAAAAAATAACAACCAAAAATAAGAAACATATTAACATGTGTTTGGATCAAACATAAATAAACTAAAGAATCAAATATTTGTGCAGTAAATAGCTCATATAAACAAAAACAAAATGTGCTGGTTGACAAATTATGTAGTCCAAATACTTAATAATAAGAGGCAGGCCAAGTATAATATTGATTCAACATACCAGGTCCTTTTTACTGTTTTTGACCAGTTTGACCAGCTGAGATGGAGATATATTCTGGAGTTGTTTTAGCAGAGCAGGGCAGCCTGCATATGGTTTCAGAGATTGCTATGCAGACAACATTGCCTGTGATGGAGGGCTTTGCCTTTAGTGAATATTTGACGCTGTTACTGAAAGTTCAGTTTTACATCAGCATGTTTAGTATCTGAGTCTCTCTAACTTTAAAGGGACTTTCTCTCTAGAGAATGCCTTTAGGAGTGTCTTATGCAGCAATCCTAAGCACACCTATTTAGGAATAAATCCCAGCTGAATGCAGCAGGGCTTTTTTCTCAATGAACATGTACAAGCATGCACTGCAGAAGTTCAAAAGCCCTGTTAGGCTTTGTAAAAAAGACATTGCTCTGATATTTTAAGGCATTTGAACAGAGACTACAGTGGTTATTAAACAGCATGGGGGTTAGGAGGAACCCCCAAGAGAATGAAGGGACATGCTTTAAAATACTTAATAAAAATATTTTTTAAAAGAAGAATAGTTATTGTTGTTGAACAGATAGCCACCACAATAGCTTTAGGCAAGACATTCAGAAGTACAAGAACTACGTTTGCCCATGGTTGTCCACTCTCCTGCTCTCCAAACTTTTATCATATATACATACAGGGTGCTGGAGATGTGTGTGTGTGTGTGTGTGTGTGTGTGTGTGTGTTCTTATGCTTGACTTACCATAATACTGAATTTGTTCGCTAAAGCAATACCCATCAGGTACTGTCATAAAGCTGTTTGCCATGTTCTGCTCCAGCTCCCACTGCTTCATTCAACCAGGATGCTACGATTTTCCAAAGAGGAAATCTAGGGAAATGATACATAGCTAGTTAGTTTATTTTCGGTAAGGTAAGAGATGGCTGCTAGAAGCATAGGATTTCCAAAGACAGTTTATAGGAGCAGAAAGGACTGTATATTCCAACAGAAATGTCCCTAAATAAATAAACAATTTTCATATTAAGATTATAAAATTCCATATTATGTTGGTGATAATGAAAATAACCAAGATCATGAGTCTCTTGTTTGTTGTTGTTGTTGTTGGATTTATGTGCCTTCAAGTCATTTCTGACTTATTGCAACCCTAAAGTGAACCTATCATGGGGTTTCTGACCCTTAGAGTGTGAGACACACCCAAAGAGATTGTTGCAATCAGTACATGATCACCTTCCTTTTCTCCTTCAGTGCCTCCTTAAATTTTTATTTAATTTTTTAAACATTATTTCTAGATGTATAGTGCTAAAGTGGTAAAGAATGCTACTGCTGTGTTTCTGCAGAGAAAGATTACTCCCTTCCAGACAAACACAAACAGTAGTGGCTGCATAGAAAGTCTCCTCCAGTATCTCAGTCCACACTCAGAGTAAATACATTCATGGAGGGGAAATCTTGTTCCAAGGAAACAAACATAAGGATAGCACCATTACAGATGACCACTTTTGCACTACACCTCTGGAGATTTTTTTTTTCATTTAATGCAAAAGGTGGCTGTGGTTGGAAAGATCAACACTAGTCAGCATGAGAACTTAAGTGGAAGAAAGTTTCCAATGACTCCCCACCATTCCCCAATCTTGCAGCTTAAATGTTATGTTAAAACCAGTAAATAAATAAAGGGGGCATATATCAAAATTGCTTCCACCTCTGAGCACATTTGACCCATCCAGAAGAGCCCTGGATGTCCAAGTTGCACAGCTGAGAGAGGATTTGGTCCAAGAGTTCCTTGGTCCTGGATTAACACTTTAATTCCTATACCACTCTGGCTCTCACCTTGATTGTCTTGTTCCTCTTCATTTTTCTATACCACTGCTTGAAATGAAAATAATGTGTGCCAACCAGTTCCTCTTTTTGTGCTGCTCACACATGAGATTGCATGAAACAGATGTTTCTGGTTCTGAGAGGACATTTAGGAAATCTTGCCCTAAATAACTCTACAGACAACAAAAGGTAAGCCACTAATGCAGACAACAAGAAAAGTTAACATCTACGGTGCACTGTTATCTTTTATCCAGCCCAACACATTTCGTTTACAATAACTACAAGTACTCTGCAAAACTGTATTTCTGTTCTTTGGACATGTTATTTCAGAAATGACTGTAAGAAAGCATATCAAGAATATAGAGTTTTGTTTTATTAATGCGGTACCCCAGAAGATCTCAATGACTGATATGTTAAATTGTAATGTAATACATTGTAAGTGTCTGTCTTTTGTTCCTAGAGAAGTCTCCATCCCAGGAGATGGAGCCCAGGTATAATAGTGACTACCCAAACAGAAGGACAAGACCAACAAAAATAACAGTCGCCCAAGTTGGAAGAGGGAACATTCCTCTGTTTCTCACTTCTGTTGAATGAGAAGGCAGATAAAGAGATCTGATATCCTTGCCACCGAGCTCCTTGTGACTGGAATAGGAATGGACAATTGAAAATGCCATTTCTCTCTGTCTCTTTCTCTGTGTTTAACTTAAAAGTGCATTATGGTTCTATTCTATCTGTCAGCAATGTTTTTAGTAATTGATTAGCCCCACGGTCTGTAGAAAAAATCAGTTACTTGACAATAATCTCCAGCCAAGTCTTCTCTGCTGAGCTGAGTCACTCATGCACAAGAACATCGAGCATGTGGCCTTCCAGATGTTGAACTGCAGTCCCCATCATCTGTTAGCATTGGCTATACTGGCTAAGCCTAATGGGAGTTGCAGACTGAAGTCTGGAGAGTCACACTATTCTCCACCCACCTAATGTGAAACAGTATTTATATTCTGAAAAACAATCATAACCAAAACTTTGGGACAGGTGTTTATTATTACACTGCTTATAAAAAATTATACTGAAGCCAAGTCAATACCTAAGATTTTAAAAATGGGGCATTTCCCTATCTGTGTACTCTGTACATTTAGATTTGGAAAGAAGTATGAAGGGAATATTAGAAGCCATACTATTTTACAGAATAGTGAAATCAAGCAGATGTGAGAGGGACATTTTCCGCTTCCCACTGCATCCTTCAATGCAACCCAAAAACCTGTTCCAGGGATCCTGCAAATCTACCAAAGCTGATTTTCAGGAAGCTCCAAAGTCTGCCAGGGAATGTCAGAAGGATATTAAGTTGCACTGGGGCTGTAGCATTAGCATCACAATAGAGTTAGCCATGAGATGATCTAGAGTGGAGATCTGCCTTTAATTGTTTAACTTTTGTTCCCTTCAATAGGAGAATACCACAGACATGAAAAGTAGATGTGATTATATTGCATTCTATTGCCGTTTTACCATTTTTTTCAAGAAATAATCTGCGAATATAAGACTAAATTGCCTACTCCCAATCCAATTTTTCAACAGTATATGTGACTATTTTGAATTCCAATGAAGAAAATGTTAGTATTTCTTGTAAATGTTCTTCCATATACGTATACATACATTTGTGTGTGTGTGTGTTGTTATAATTGGCCTGCTCTAGGCCACATTTCATCTTGAGTAATCTGTCTGTTCTATTTTCTGTTTGTGGTGGCAAAGGCTTTGCTGCTGACTGAATTGGTATAGTGACACACAATGTTCAGTTTCTTTAGGAGCTGAAGTGGTTTGCAGTCCAGTTTTTCTGAGGGAAAATGAAAAATTTTCTGACTGAAATGACGGCCTTACAGAGAGCTAAGAAGAGAATCAATCACGAGTTTGACATTGCTTAAGTCATGAAGGTCTATATGCTATAAAAGGCGGGGAAAGTAGACAATAATACTAGAAAAGTTGGCTAAGGCAGGATGGTTAAAGGAAGTGGCTGCTACATCTACAGCAGGGATGGGAATCATGTGGCCCTCCAGATATTGTGAGACTGCAGCTCCAAATATTTCTTATCATAGGCAAAGTTGGTTAGGCTGCTTGAACTTGCAGTCCAGCAACATCTGAAAAGTTGCACAGTTCCATTCCTTGATCTCTAATTTGTAGCAGTGCTTCTCAAACTACCTAATGTGCCAGATCGGCAGGGTTTCCCTCCAGTCTGTCAGGGGTTAGTACCACATTTATGCCCATTCATTACTACTTTTTCTTTCTTCCCTAGAAACTTTCCATAGACCAGCAGCCAGTGGCTTATGAACTGGCACCAGTTTAGATACCAGCACTTTCAGTAACACTTGTCTAGAGATGGTTGTGAGTATACTGCTGTCTGTGACAGCAGCTTATATCACCATAATTAATGTTTAAGTTCCCATAAAACATTTTTTGCCCTTGCATTCTTGGAACTTCATGGGCTTGAGAATTCTTTAAAAAACAGTCAATGGGTGCTGAATTTCACTTACTGATCCAGACTAACCAGACAATTCTTTGGTTCCAGCCTTTTAGTTTTCATAGAGTTTCTAGAGAACTGAAATGTAAGGACATCCTAAAAGTCTTAAAGTTACTAAAAGAGCTGGAAGGGCTGAGAAACTTCTTCATGGAATGTAGAACTCTAGATTTCTAAAACGACACATGCTTCTGTCTTGTTCACAACCTGTGCTCACACAGAGATCCTATTCACTCTGCCAGTACAAAGTAGCAAAAAGTGAAAAGGTATGGCATGGATGGAATGCTCCTACATGCTATCTCTGCGTGTAAATATTTGTTCAAACTAGAAGTGCCTTGATGAGTCATGAAACCTTTATCATTGAGATCAGTTTTTCAACTGAACATGTACAAAGTCCACATATTTTAATCTATAGACCTTTTTTTTTAGAAAGTTTAAGTAATTTAATTCCAACTCCCATCATAGTTTTGAGAATTGCTTGGAGACAAACACTCCCATTTTTTAAAAAAACAAATGCACTAACACCATAAAAGAAATACCAGGGTATAATTCAGTCTCTCACCAAATCCTTTACTTCTTCTCCTGGGTAGAATTATTCTACTGCTTTCTATACACAAGCCTGCACACAAACTAGAACATGTGTTCTGCACGTTAGACATGAGCTGAATCGTGCTAAATGAAAATATATTTTATGATGTATACTGAGGAGAATGCTTAAAGCTAACACACACACACACACACACACAGATTTTTAAATAGAATTATTAAAACTGTCTTCCATGATTCTAGAGATACTATAAGCATTGCATGTCTAAATAATGTGAAAAATCCAGTCTTCTACCTATCACTGATGAATTCAGTAGTGCATGTTTTTGCTCATCTTCCAAAGGGTGCCTAAGTTTTGACACTTTGGACACATTGCATGCAGTTTAGCATTATATGAACAAGTCTGGGATGTCTAAGTTTCTCCTAACCCTATCTTGATCCAATGTAGCCTTGAAAGGGAAGTCAGAAATGAATGTGAGAATTTTGATCACAGAAGTGAGCGAATCTGTGGATTCCTCTGTGCCTCTCAACATCTAAAACCTACCGCTTGTTCCAGAAGACTGAGAGACACACTGGGGAAGGGTAGACAATGTAGTTAAAAGGAAAAGCCCATATAGAAAGGTATAGAAGGGAAAGTGGGATTGGGAAAAACTAGCTGTCTCACTTGTATCCATAGCAATTTCTGCTAGATTAAAAACACTGCTGAAAACAGAAGCTTTTCCGTTCACAAAAGAAAGACTCTGGATCCAAGTTGAAGAAACCTATTTCCAAATAAATGTGCATGTGAATAGGCTGTCAGTAAAAATGATGATGATGATGACAATGATAACAACAATGACATCACTATGCAAAGTGTGTACCAAGACTAGGAACTATGTGGTCCACCAGATGTTGCTGAATTGCAACTACCAGCATTCCTCACCATTGGCTAGAGCTGGTAGGAGCCCTATCCTACAAAATCTGGAGGCTGGATGATTCCGATCCCTGTGCTATACGGAGTACAAAACAACATTTCCCTCTCTCACCCAAAGACTACAGTCTAAATTCAGCACGGGGTAAACAATAAATAAGAGCTTCATACCATCATGCAAAGTGTATAAAATGAAAGATTGGCTTATTCCATACATGGAATATTAATGCACATTCAAAGATAAAATCTGAACATTCCACCCAAAACTCAGTGCAATCACTCAGCAGACATTCTTTTATTAATTTCACAAAAGAAATTGCTCAGCTGGTAACATGTTATTAATGGCAAAAAAATGTGAAGCTTGCTCTAACTATTACACAATGTGGAGCATAGGTCTTGAAGGAGACCCTCCAGGGACCACTTCCAAATGTTTGAAATGACTGTACATTAACATCTATCGTAAATATTTTGACAGTAGTGTCAAAAGGGAAATTTCTTGACCAGAGAGAATTTTAGGAATTTGAGCTGAAAGTCTTCTTGCATTTCTATAGTACATTCATATCCTGGGAAAGAAAAGGAGGTTGCGGCAGAGCCACCAGAATGGGCAGCAGATTTAAATCTGGATTTGGATCTTATCCTATCCTAACTCTTTCTTCCACATCCACACAGATTGCTGTAATTCCATGGTGCTAATTGAGGGTGGGTCAATATTAATTAATTAGTGCATGATTATGTTCTAGATTTCCTTTTGCTGCTATCAGAAGAGAGATCCAGCTATAATTCAGATATTTAACAGATAAATATTTCATCATTTCCAAAGCACTGTGCCTGTACCCTAACAAGATTAAAGCTAATTATTTTTTCTGAATCACAACAGAAATATCGAACAGTACAGTTTTGTTTAATGTGAACTTCCTATTATTGTGTTATGTTATGCACTGCTTTAAGTTTTAAGTTTTAAGTTCATTTTTGTCTGAAAAAATGTCCCTACACATTACTGAAATAAAATAAGTAAAATACTAGTTTAAGGCTGTAGCAGTTAGGACGCCTACTGGAAATTGAACTCTTCCGAAGCTCAGTACCACGTCAAATAAATCAAAACTTCTACCAAAAAAAAAAAATTACATCTAGGCAATAGATGGCAATAGGCAAGTCTGTGTGTAGACTGACATGGGTGGCAAACACACAAATACACATACTTCTTGAGGGCAGTGGTTGAAAATATTACCATTAATGGCTTGCAAGTGTGCATGTACCCTCTCCTCAAAATAGAATAGTAGGTGATTGCCACACAGGATAACTTATATATGGGTTTTAAGCTATTTTACTGTGTTTAAATAGGTCTCATGCTTAAATAGTCAGCATGGTATAGCAATTTGAGTGTTGGACTATGATTCTGGAGACCAGGGCCATTTCAGCACTAGCCTGTTATAGTGCTGTTATTCCGCTTTCTAAATCCTATGGAATCTGGGGGTTTGCAGTTTAGGGAGGGACCACCCCTCCCTAAACTGCAAACCCCAAGATTCCGTAGGATGTTGAAAGTGGAATAATAGCACTATAACAGGCTAGTGCTGAAATGGTCCAGGATTGAAATCCCTGCTTGGTCATGGAAATCCACTAGGTGACCTTGGCCAAGTCACACTCTCTCAGCCTCAGAAGGCAAACGCAAACCCCCTCTGAAGAAATCTTACCAAGAAAATCCCTGTAATAGTGTCTCCATAAGTCAGGAACAATTTGAAGGCGCATAACAACAACAAAGACCTTATTCCTAACTTGTGTCAATCTATCTATGATCAAGGATACCATTTTTAATGGCCAAAACTGTACTACTGTCTGCATTCATAAATATTTTATATGATCTAATGGCTTTTACTGAGAACAAGCGTGTTGATTCATCATATTGGATACCAATAAGTTACATGGTAAATATACAGATCTTTGCGCTGATTGATCCTAGAGCAAATGTATTAGCAGGATCACAACAGGTCACACGGCTATTTTATTGTAAATATTGCTCTGGGCTCCTCTAAATTCTTTCACGGAGGTACGTTTTCTATCACTTCCTTCAGACACCGTAGTCTGTGAAAGAGGCAGCAAACTAGAAAAACTTCAGAGGAGAGGTGGCCAATATAAGCAAATGTTTAAAAGAAAGAAAGTACCAATTAAAATAATAGTGCCCTTTTCTATTTTGATATCTCAGCCCAACTGATAGTCGCAGCTACGGCAGAGCCATTGAATCATTATCGTTATCATAATGCCTGATTTGAATAGCTGCTTCGAATAGCCAACATGGTGTGTTATTGCTATAACTTGTTTAAAATTTCTTCATATAGACTTTTAAAAAACAGTTCTGACTGAATGTATGAAATATATGGCTTCAGCAGCCATATGTTATTTGGCTAACTTCACAGCATCTGGGAGAGCAAGAACTTTGCCGGCACCAAACAACCAACAATCTCAGTTGTTGGAGGAACAGGAATAATGTTTTCTATTTTATAATACTGGTAAATCACTGTCTACTTTTAAAACACATTTTAAAATATAGTTGGCCCTCCACATTTGCTAGGGTTAGGGGTGCAGGATTCCCGCAAAAGTGCAAAAATTGCAAACACAAAATTTGTGTGTCTGCGGGAGGGGAGCTGAAGCATCGTGGGTAGAACAGCCACCCCGGATCCAGACAGGTCAGGGAAAGGAGAGGGAAAGGGGGATGGGTCAGCATGGTTGCCTTATACTGCCTCCCTTGCATCTCCTTCCTTGGGTTTGTGAGGGCATCAGGAGAGGATTTGTCGTGCTGAGAAATTGGGCTGTGAGCTCTCCTTAACTGGCAAGGCAGTGTCTGGTGGTGGAGGAGGAGGAGGAGGAGAGGTGGATTTTTAAAGGGATTCATGGCCTGATCAGAGCTGCCAAGAGGGAAGACTCCCCCAGGAAAGAAGTGCTGGTGGTTGAGGGTGGCAGGTAATCAAATCCATGAAAGTAAAACCTGCAGATGTGGAGGGCCAACTGTATTGCCTTTTGCTCTGCTAAAAAAAAAAAAAGACTGTTATTGTAACCAATTTACTAACATACTCTGCTTCAAAAACCATTGCATAACAACTGAGGGCTGAGTGACTGAATATCTACAGTGAGAGTTAACTAGCTTTTCCAGTGACCCATGTATTTTTTCCATTAATAGTGATGTAATCTGTAGCAAGAAGCTGATGATAACATCTTCATGTAGTGCTCAAGCCCACATTAAAAGCACAGCAACAAGGGTGTCTCAAAAGTTGGCATCCCTGTGTACATAGAGTAGGAAAGGGGAGCTTTCAACTGTGTGTAATAATGGATGAGTTGATTAAATGATTTAGGGGAGACAGAGAATAGTTTTACAATTACAGGGGATTGGATCAAGACTATTGAAGTCAATGGGACTTAATTGTGACTAACTTCAATCCCATTGATTTCAATTAATCTACTCTGACTAAAAGTGAAACCACCCGTCCTTTCTTCTATGAAATTGTTGAGCTTAGACATGGGAAGCTCAGTGCCCTGTTTCTCCTTCCTTCTGCCTTTTATTAATCAACAGCTGCTTCTACAGGGCCTAATTCCACACTTTCCTGAAGAATTTTTTTCAAAAAGATGAAGTTCATTTCCTAACAACCCAAAGAGCATTAGTCAATATGCAAATACCATATCACTTAGCTAACAAATCTCTCATCCATAAATTAGAGGTCATAATTTTGAAATTTGTATACATTTAAGTTGATCACATTCTCAAAAAAAATGAGTTGTAATATACCATCCAAATAGGTGCCATTAGACAGGGCATTTTTACTTGTTAAATTGTTACTGAATTCTATTTTTCCATTCAAAAGGTTATGTCCTGACATTCAAACTATGCTGAAAGTGATTGTTTTGGGTTGTTGTTTTTTTTACAAAAGAGGGAAATCAATACAGAGTTGCAAATACACACATCAATATCCTAGCAATTTTTCATTATCCTGCCCACCGGAAGAAAATATCAGAATTTAAAAGAAGAAAAATCTCTAAAATTATCAAAGCTTAGAAAAATTGTTTAAAAACGAAACTGATCTGGAATTACAAAATATATATATTAGAGGATGGTTTTTATTTTTGGTTTGCGGGAAGCATTGAAACAGTGGTGGAATCATGGAATCCACTGATTAAATTGAATGTGTCCTGTTGTCTCCACTGGGTATCCAAAAGCTAAGACTGGATGTCCACTTGGACACACAACTATTACTTTAAAAATGCTTTCCATGGGCAAGTAATTTCTGGTAATGCATACAAATTAACAGCTATCAGGCTGCACATGCTAAAATCAGTCTGTTGCCATTAAGCAAATACAGTTGAAAGTCCTGTTCATGCACTACTGTTTATTGTAAAGAAACCAACATGTTAAAGGGAAGAGATGAATTTAAACTATTCAAGTAAAGTGAAACAAAAGAATAAAATGTCAGGATGTTCCATTATAATTAGCACTGCTTTTTGAAAATCATATGAGAAGCTTGATGCATTATCTATCATTGTGTCAAAGTGAAATAATCTTCACACATTTACCAAAAAAAAAAAAAAGAATAACACTTACACAGCTTATTCCCACAAAGTTGTCTTCTTATATTGCCTCTTTAAGGAACATCTGGAGCAGAGAGATCCTTTTCTGTATTTATCAGTTTCTTTGCATTCAGTTTGGCTCCAAACACTTTGCAGAGCAGTGCTTCAGTCTATCTGAGAGACACAAACTTCCCACACAGCCGTTCTAAGGGTCAAAGCAAGGGCAGCTGCAAGACCACATAAATCAAATAATAACTGAATCATCAGGGACAGAGGCCATTAGGACCCACACGTCACATTTTCCCAGCAGTCTCTCCAGCCAACTTTCTAAACTTTTGTGTTGCCCTGCTTTAGAGTTTGGTGTTTCCTCACTGTGATTGCTTCATATACTGGCAACATTGCACATTTGCTAGTACAGATTGTCCACCCCAGTTAACGCAAAGGCAAATGGCAGTCATTTTGTAATATGAAGTGACATGGTGAAGTGGCTAACCAAGCAGACTAGAAAATGGGAGACCTGAGTTCCAATCACTTCTCAGCCACAAAGCACAATAGGTGACCTTGAACCAACTGTTATCCAGCCCTTCTCACAGGACTGTGAAGGGAGAGGGAGGTAGAAGAACCACTTATGACACTCTGGGCCTTTTAAAAAGAGGGTGGAATATAAATGTAATAAATACAGTCTTCCCTCCACATTCACAGGTTTGATTCTTGTGAATTTGATTATTCGTGAAACTCCTGTGCCTACCTCACCTTCTCCTTCTTCCATTCGCTTGTGTTTTGCTGGCATGGAGAAAGAAGGCAAGAGTGCTGAGGTAAGGCAATGGGGGCGGGGGGAGACACACACATACTTTCTTTGTGCCCTTCAGAGCTCTCCTCTCCCATTCCTTTGCCTCTGCCCCAACTCTGAGAACTCGCACGAAGGCAAAGGTAAGGAAGTGAGGGAGTAAGAGATGTACGCAGTTTCCTTCACTCCAGAGCTCTCCCCTCCCATTGCTTTGCCTCTGGCTCAGCGCTGAGAACTCACACTGAGACTAAAGGTAAGGCGTCTGGGGGAGAGAGATGCGCAAGTGTGTTTCCTTCATCTCTCTGACATTCTTGCCTCCCATTGCTTTGCCTCTGGCCCAGGCATGGAGAAAGAAGGCTCCCATGCCAGAGCCCTGGAAGGGAATGGGAAAGAGATCATGGGGTAGAGTTATTTGCAATTTTTGCACTTTCACAAGCGTTCTGCAGCCCAAAGTCTCACAAATATGGAGGGGCCACTGTATATAATACTCATCCCTGAGTTACTTTTAGATGAGGCCTTTATCGCACAATCACCCTGTCCCATTGATAGGATTTTACAGGAGGTTCAAGCAACATTATCTTTCACTAGTAGCCTTCCTGGTGTTTTCTCAGTGCTCCTTCAATCTTTTTTCTTACCCCAACCCCCAAAAAAATTAATTCAAGAAAAGGAAGAATAGCTGCACAATGTATTTGGATTAGTGGAGCAAGAACTCCACATCTAGAAGTGCACCCTACACTGCTGCAACCGCCTCTACAGAACCTGCCTTGGAAGCATCATCTGATACAGAATGCACTAGGGGCAAGATATTAACAACATAGAACTCTTATCAGTCCTAGAGCCACTGCACTGCCTACTTGTTCCTTTGGAGGGCCAATCCAAAGCACTGCTTTTAGTTAAATGATGGAAGACCAGGTTTCTTGAATGGCCATACATGTCCCTACGAACCTTGCTGGAACATTAAGATCAGCTACTGTCAGTAGGCCTATTTCAGTGCTTGCCAGGAAAAGTAAGTTTAACATTATTTTGATGTCAAAATGCATTTCAATTGTTTTGATTATTTTGTGCTCACCACCTTGGGAAAAAAATTTAAGAATAGGTTTTGAAAGGTATATATGAGTCTGAAGATCAGTGTGAGCAACATTGTTGCTGTGTGCCTTCAAACTGTTTCTAACTTATGGAGACTGTAGCATGAATGTATCACAAAGTTTTCCTGGCAAGATTTGTTCAGAGGATATTTGCCTTTGCCTTCCTCTGGGCCTGAGAGAGTGTGACTTGCTCATGGTCACTCAGTGGGTTTCCATTACCAAGTGGGGATTTGAACTCTGGTCTCCAAAGTTATAGTCCAATGCTCAGCCCATTACATCCTGGCTATTTCCACACTAGACTGGTATAGAGCTATCATTCCACTTTCAACATCCTATGGAATCCTTGGGTTTGCAGTTTAGGGAGGGGCAGCCTGGCCCCTCCCTGAACTGCAAACCCCAGGATTCCATAGGATGTTGAAAGTGGAATGATAGTGCTATAACAGTCTAGTGTGGAAATGGCCTCTGCTGGCTCTTGGGCAATGTATGGCCCTTCACATATTCTTGGATTGCAACTCCTATTAGCCATAGCCAGCATAGCCTATGACCCAACAACAGTAGAAGGGACATAAGCTGTCCATCCCTAGTGTACAAAGTATATTTCCTATTGACCTTTGCTCTGGCTTATTTGGGTTAGGGATGGCTTTTTATTCTTCAAATACCAATTGAGAGTTTCATATTCCTGCTTCTGGAACATCAAGAAAAGTTACAGAGGCAGAATGCTGGATAGCATATAGAACTGGCCCCAAAAACTTACTTTTGAGAAGTCTTGCTAGATGAGTTTTGCTCTCATTAACAGATTAAGTATATTGCATTCTGGCCTGGAATTTTCTCCAGGTGAAGTTGTTTTCTTCCTCTCCAACATATGACATCACTCTCTTGATGAAACGTGGAGCTATTTGTTTTGCATGTACTGAACTAATCTGCAGTTATTTGAGGTAAACAGTAAGAAGGCCACGACTATATTGGTCGAAGCACATGCAAGAACCTAGGACTGGTATGAGAAACTCATTGAATGGGATTTGGATATGCAACTTAGAATCATGTTTTATTAGTTGTCAACTAACCCAGTTCAGATGTAAATGAGACATAGCCTCTTTTTCAGAAAAGAAATGCAGACCATCTCCAACCAAAATTTTGAGGTTTCCCAAACAGTCCTTTTTTGTCACTGCTTTAAATATGGAGTTGGAGTTCATTATATAAGTTTTATTTTTATTTTTTAATGTCAGGCCATATCCATTAAACCTAGTCAAGGCACTGGATGTTATAGATAAGAGACAACATATGTTCGGTCTGGTATTGAAATAGTTAATGAGAATCCTATTCAGTCCAGCTGGATCTTCTCTGCATAACTGACCCTTCCTGCCTGATTGGGTTAGTGGATTGTTTACGGCACTTTGGTAATTAACCACTATCAGCCTCATTAATGAAACATAAACCACCTCTCCAACTCATTTATAAATCCCTTGTCAAACATTTAAACTGAGGGCAAACTCGCAGCAAAGTAGCAGCCCTTTTATAGCTACTGGGACTATGATCACTGGTGGTCGCTTTGTTGTTCTTCTTCTTCATTAAAAAAATAAAAATTTAAATCATGCAGTAATCTATTGGTCTTGGCTAGCCCTCCAAGCATCCATCTGTGATCTGTCATTTAGAAGAATAATGCTTGGGCAATTATGCTGCCCCCCCCCCACCCTTAATCCAAAAGACTGACGTTTCAACTCTCAACGATAAATCATTTAACTATAAAAGCAAGAATGAGACCCAAAGTCAGCACACTTCCTTAGAAGACTCCCTCTTTATTTTCATTCTATAACTGCTATGTGTGGAATGAAGTTCATGTTTGAGGTGCCACCATCTTTTCTGCACTGTTTGTGCAGTGCCTAGGAGTCCACCTTGAGACTGAGAGCCTGCTGAGCCCCGTTCCCAAAAAACACACAATCAAAACTGTGATCCTATTCATAGCATTGCCACACTATGGATTTGGAAGTAAAGCTGCCTGCTTGAATTATTTTAATTGATAGAATTAATTGGAACATGTCCAAAGGAGGTAAGCAAAAATGGAGAGCAGCCTGGACACCCACATCTTTCAAGGAAATAGCTGCGTGTATGAGCCTGAAGAAGAGATGACTGAAAAGGATGTATGATTTCTTGTTGTGTGCCTTCAAGTAGTTTCTGACTTATGGCAACCCTAAGGCGACCCTATCAAGAAGTTTTCTGGGGCTGAGTGTGCGTGATGTGCCCAAGGTCACCCATTGGGTTTCCATGGCCAAATGGGAAATAGAATCCTGGTCTCCAGGGCCATAGTCCACTGCTCAAACTACCACACCATGCTGGCTCTCATATTTATCTTCAAATATATGAAGGGCTGCCAGTGAAATGGATGTTGCTGCGGAGGCAGGAACATATACCACTTCACAAAAACAACCGTGTTCAAAATACATGATGGAAATTCTGCCTAAATGTTAGGAAGACCAGCCCAGTGGTAGAAGCTGCTCAACCATGCAACAGACTCTCTGAAATTGTGGCGAACTCTACTTCTTTAAAGCTCTTTAAACAGAGCCCAGGGCCCTTTTCGCACGCAGTTTCTTTTGCAAGAGGGCCCCTTGAGCGTTGCGTAAATGGAAGCGGTGGTCCGTATGACGCACTCCCATTTACCCGACGCTCACGAGCCTAATGTGAACTGCACACGCATTTTTTTATTTTTGGCTTCAAGCAGAAAATGCTGTGCGGTCGCGCAAGGCTCCCGGGGCCCACGCGCACTTACCTGCCCTGCGGTACGTTGTCCCAGGCGCACCGGTCACGCTTCCTCCCCCAGTGCAACCTACAGCTCCCAGGCTGCACTGCGGAAGGAAGGGACAGGGCGCTCGCGCGACCAGGAAGCCAGCTGTGGGACGAAGGAGCAGCGAAGAGAGCACCTCGCGCAAGAGCCTGCTTCCGCGAACGGCACCCCCCACCTCCGTGATAAGGTAACGTGCAGAAAGGGACCAGGTGGCTGCCTATTGCAGAGGCTATAGCAGTGAATTTCCTGCCCTGAGAGAAGGTTGGACTAGATCTTTTTCAGGCCTCTTCCAGGTCTGTGACTCTATGAATGTAACAATTTAACCACATATTTAAAACTCTCTTTTTCATCAGGAATGATGCTTTCATTATGGAGCAAATTCTTAGCATAGCACTTATTCTGCATGTCAGAAATAACTTTGTTTAAACTAGGTACCCAAATAAGATTCAGCCAGAATCTATTTTCACGTCAGGAATGAGCCCTGAAATATGTGGATCATAATAAACTGAAAATGTCCTGAACAAATGCAGAGTGCATCATCCTAACCAGTATGTCACCATATCTGGGATTATGATAAAGCCATCATAATCAGACAGTGCAAAATCCAGGTAGACACATGTCCCAGCAACTGAATCCCATCTACAACAGCCTCACAGAAAATAGATTTCAGTGTTGCTAGAACTGTTGCAACTGGATTTTGTCCCAGGTAACTTTAATAGTTGGCTATTTTAGTCATTTCATAACAGGCTGAAAGACATTGGGTGACTGGGAGAATGTGGCCAGTAGTGAAGGTATCATGGGAGTTGACGTACAGAACATCTGGAAGGCACTAGGTTGGGGAAGGGTAGGTTAGAATGAGAGTTTTGGACTGGTCAAGGGTTACCCAATGAGCTTCATAGCTGAATGGGATTTCAACTCTGGTTCAGATCCAGCAGTCAGATTTACACCATATTTCTTCAGTCTGTTTAAATCAAGATTAGCTAAAGTGGCAACAGCTGTTTGATATGAGCACGAAGAGCATTCATTCATTCTCATTATATCTTTTATTTGGTTTTCTTAATAACTGTAGTTATTTAAGTACTTACTATTTAAGTATTTAACTATGATCACTCATATCACTTCTCCTCCCTATGTACTGAAAACTAGGTCATTATTGCCAGGCTTGGTGCAAGAAATGCTGATACCTGAATTAGCAAGATGGCGTTCCTCCCCCATTTCACATGCAGAAGCCAGCTGGACCAGCAGCTGACTTTTATTTCAATACATGTGATGGCACAGCATCCTCTATGACATCTGAGGTCTACACATGCAGAGCAGGCCAAGCATAACAATACACAAGTGTTTTCCAGTGCCTCCCCTTCACTCTTGAGTCCCTACCAACAAGCATCAACTTTCTATACTGCAGATTAGATACTGGGACTGAGAGAAGTGAGTGGATCACAGCAGGCAGGTTTCTGGGTTCCAGGTTCAGAGGATCATCTTAAAAAAAACAACACAACCTATAATTCTGAGATTAACCAAGCAGAACCTGACTGGTACAAAATCAATACACTGTAGGAATCTTACCCCAATAATTGGTTTTGAGTTCCAGAACAGAAAGATTGCTCAGAATAGTTTCAGATATAAATCCAATCTTGGTTATTCTGAGCTTTCTTCATTTCAGAAATATAATTTAGAGTTGATGTCTGCAGTCCTTTGATTGCTGCACTTGTTAAATTATGGGGCATCAGAAATCATTGCCAATCTACAGCAAATCACCCAGAGAGATTCTTATTGTACTTTCAGATCTAACTGCTTGCCCACTCCCTGCTAGGTCAATCTGTGCCTCTAAGTGGGACTAGGCCAGATATGGAACGAGACAAATGGGGTTCCTTGTGATTTGAAATTATGAAGCCTGTGTTTCATTTCCAAAATGAGCTGAATCAGGATTCAAATCTCCTTTGAAGTAGATTTTTCTCTTAATTTGCAGAGTGCAGAAGTGAGTAGGCTGATAATGGTTATATTGGCATAAGGGAAAGTCCCTTCATGCTTTCTTGGGGTAGACAATCAGTCTATTCCAAGAGTGGGGAAAATGAGATCTTAGGGACTGCGTGCAGTTCCCAGGGCCACGTTGTGGCCTCCAGCCTTCCTGTCATCCTACATTTCAAAAACATATTTATGTTACTTTATTTGAAAAAGTATTTTTGGACTACAACACTCAAACTCCCCTTGCTGCCATGGACAGTAGCTATACTGTCAGGGAACTCTTGGGATCTGAAGTCCAAAAAAAGTAACCTTTTCAGGCTCTGGTTATTTCTCATAGTTCAGAGATAAGCCTTGACACTGAATTTGGTTTCAAGGCCCTTTATATGTGCTGTTGTTATGTGCCTTCAAATTGTTTCCAACTTATGGTGACTCTAAGGTAAATCTACCACAAGGTTTTCTTGGCAAGATTTGGTTAGAGGGGTTTGCCCTTGCTGTAATCTGGGGCTGAGAGAATGTGACTCGTCTAAAGTTTCCCCAGTGGGTTCCATGGCCAAGTGGGGATTCAAACCCTGTTCTCTAGAATCTTAGTCCAGTGCTCAAACCACTACATCACACTGATTCCTGCCTTTATAACAGTGTGTGTGTGTGTGTGTGTTTGTGTGTGCACGCACACATATATGAGAAACTCATATTAAAAAAGATCATGACTTCAGTTCTTGAGAAACTAACAAATCTAATTTTTGGCATTTTGTTTGTTTGTTTGTTTATATCATGGGTACCTCAGTAAAAGAGTGATATATAAATACAGCCAATCAGTCACCAAAGCTGTGGACAGAGACTGGTTTGATGTTGCAAAGGAATCTTTTGCATTCTCAAAATGAAACTCAAACTTTCTTTCCCTGTTTCTATGGTTTCTCTTGTCTTTGGAAAGCCCAGAGCCATTAGAGTAGTGCCCAACAAGACTGTAATGAGAGTCCACATGAAGGGTAAGCAATGTGAAGCCCTTGGGTCCATTTTTTGGGGGAAAAAACTCAGCTTGCAGGGTTTTTTTTTTTTCAAAAACATTGCCTCCAGATGGCCCCTGGGGGAAAGGGGCATTTTACCACATAATTGTTTTGCCTAAAGGTCACCATAAGTTGGAAATAACTTGAAAGCACACAACAGCAACACAGATGTTGACTTCTCAAGTCCCTGTTGGCTCAAGGGATCTACTCTAGTTGCCCAGGAGTCATATGAAAATCAGTATAGTGCTTAACAATTGAGAGAAATACATAGTAACATATCACAAAATGAATCTGCAACAGTTTTCGTTTTAGCTGGCAACTAACTAAACTGAACAAATTTTGAGATCTTGCAGCATTGTACATATTGCCCCCCCCCCACATCTTAGCTCTACTCTTGTCATAATAGTGCTCTGAATGCATTACGTTTTGACACTACTTTTCTATTGGCTTTACTTCAGCAATGTCCAATTCTTGGCTTTAGGCAGTGCAGCCTACTTGGTTTTCTAGTGCAGCTTCGTAATTACCACCCATTTGCCCTGGAATAAGAATGCCAAAGCAACTCTAGATGCTGGAGTCCTGTTGCTGGGCTTTGGTCATGGAAATGTCATCCAAGAGAACCATTCAAGTGGGGTTTGCACAGATGGGGAACTGTTTCTCTGTTATATAACACAAGAAGACAGCTATGAGATGGAGGTTCCTGGCTAGTATTAAGGGCTGGCCATTCTTTTCCAGAGAGCTAAGTATTAGACAACATAAAGTCTTCTGTTTCATATCAAATATTTTGGGGAAATTTGCCTAGCAACATTAACAGACAAATAAAATAGTGGAGAGTCAGCATGGTGTAGTGGTTGGAGCATTGAACTATGACCCCAGAGACCAGGATTTGATTCCCCATTCAGCCATGGAAACCCACTGAGTAATCCTGGGTGCATCACACAGCCCCAGAAAACCCCATGATGGGTTCACCTTAGGGTTGCCATAAGTCAGAAATGACAACAACAACACAAAGATGTGAATTACATTCTCATTTGCCTTCCCTAAACAAAGTAATGAAGAGTATTAATAAACTCTGTGGGGGAGGTTGAAGTGTGGATTAATTTTACTATTGTCTCTTGTCCTCAAGAAAACTAACATTGCTAGCTATTCACAGTCTCTATCAGCAGGTATAAAGTTTTGTATGTTCCCTTGGGTTTACCAGGAAATTATTAGAGTCATACAATTGTAGAAACATAGAGGCAGAAAGGTCCACAAAGGCCATCTAGTCCAACCTCTGTCATGCAGGAATATACATCTTTCTCCAAAGCAGGCAAGTCTACCTCGCTCTGAGGCAGTCTGTCCCACTGTTGAACAACTCTTACAGTCAAGAGGTCCTTCCTAGTATTTAAGTGGAATCTCTTTTCTTCTGATATGAATCCATCAGTTTGTGTTCTAGGCTCTGGAGTAGCAGAAAACAAGTTCACCCATCTTCCACGTGATATAACTTTAGATAAAGGCCATCATACCACCTCTCAGTCTTCTCTTCTCCAGGCTATACATACCCAGCTCCCTAAGTCATTCCTGATAGGACTTGGCTTCCAGACCTTTGACCATCCTGGTTGCCCTCCTCCGGACACCTTTCACTTTGTCATCATTCTTGAATTGTGCTGCTCAGAACTGGTTCAGTCCATTGTTACTTAGCCATTACTTGGCTACGTACTGTAACACCAGTCTGTTATCCTGCAGCAATAACATTAAGAAAATGAAAGCACGGCAGTATAGAAACAGTCAATTATCACATGTGTCTCCAATCATGCTATGCTGCCACTTTGCTGATGTGTGTTCCCACAACTGGTCTTCTGCATCACCCAGCTGACCCTACCTTCCTTCCTCTGTGTGCACACATTTATTTTATTTTTTCATTTTTTTTTCTTTGCACAATTTCAGCAGGCCAGGAGATTTCCTCCTTGTAATTTCAGCATTGTGTTTTCCTGTCATGCTACCATTTTGGCACTTCAGTCTTCCAGAGTAATGGCTGGCTGTTTTGCCTTAATTGCGGTGTACAATTACAGCAAAAGTTTTTTTTAGTATATGCGCTGCCAAAGCGAGCACACAGCAAAAGTTTTTTTTAAATTTACAATGTACTGGGAAACAGAGCAAAAGCAATGTTGTTCAGCTGCACCATGATGTCCTCTTTGTCTAACACTGGAAAGTGTAAAGAGCTCACTCTGCTTGGGGACGGCGACAGAGAAATGCGAAAACAACATCTGCTGATACCACGTGACTGTTGCAATAACAAAACTGTGGTGGAATGTCACCATCACTCCACTACACAGTAGTTGAAATACAGCATTATTGGAGCCATTCAGGATTGTTCCCCATGAATGAAAAGAGACAGCCTAATCAATGATGGGAATGCAATTCAACAGCAAGAGAGTCGTGATATCATGTGACAAGGAGAGATCAAAAACAGAACTAAGTTACTGTAATTGTGCAACCAGTATGTGATAAAGCTCTTGAACAAGGCAAGGAGATAGGAAGCCTTCTAATGTGCACCATTCTATATGCAGAAACTAACTAGACTGGCATGGAAACCTATTTCCACTGGTAGTCCATAGGGTCTTCTAGTCCATAAGAGTGCAAGACAGGCTCTGCAGTACAACTCAGTTCTGTTCTTCAAGAGAAGAGGGCACAAAGGGACTCCTGAGGAAAAGTGAGAGGCAGCATCTGCCACCTGAGGCAATTTCTCACACTACTTAATGGTAGTGCTAGCCCTGGCCATGAGGAAGCACTGGTACCACTTTGCTATTACTTTTTGGAACTGTAACTGCTGAGGTTTGCTTTGGTGCTATTGCAAATTCTGGGCCAAATATAATCAAAAGTACTGAGGTAGCTCTTCCCTTTGATTCAACAGTTTGTACCAAATTCAGGAAGCCAGGTTTATTTCTGCATGTCTAATTTACTTAAATACTTGTGGGCAGATGTCTGGATTTCTTTAAGGTATGGCGCAGATAAGGACTGACTCTCATTTGCAAACTGTTGCACTGTTGCTGATTCTGGAGTTCACTTAGCCTTTAAAATCACCAATAGTGACTCTTGCAAGCATATGGAATATTAATCCAATCTCATTCCTGCTTTCCATTAAAACTGGGTATCACTGTCCAGAATTAAGTGTTGCAAAATGAGCATATTCGGTGAGTGGGGGGATACTTCCTTAACATACTTTTAGAAAACAAGTCAAACTGCCAGCAGCAAATTTGCTGGATTTCTAATTCTTCTATTTATCAAAGATAATGTACATGTGTATGTTTTCTTTCCTTCCGTGCTGGAATTCATCTTGCAGAAGTTTATTTGAATAGTGCAAGGAATATTAAATTCATAAACAATGTGGTGCCATTAGGGATTCTGCTGACTTTATCAAAGGTTGTTAATTAACATGAACAATAGGGCTCCATTCTTGGGGTCTCTGAGTGTCAGATTTTTTCCCAAAAGAGAATGTAACCTTCAAAATAAATATAGGTACTGCTTTCAAGAAATGAGGAGGAGCCAAGGGGCATGTATTCATTCATCTTCTGCTTCCTGAGCAATCTATAATCCTTTTTTTTTTAAGTACGGAACCACAATAAATCCATGGATCCCTAAATACTTACAGATGGGTTATGCTGGTAGCCACAGAACAGGAACACAGAACAGAACAGTAGCCACAGAACAAAGCAATGCATCCTGGGGCAGTAATGAAGTGCCCTACTGATGACATAAGTTGAACAAAGGCCTCTTGCAAGGTATCTCATCCCTCACTCTCCTCTTTGATGTCTTGAAGGATTTTGGCTGCAAGGAAAACACAGTGGTTACTCTAGTTTCTGGTAACTGCTGGAGACTAGAATTCTAATAACTCCTTTTTTACACTTTGGATAAATCCTTAAAGGTCAGATAAAACCTGAAGCCAATTCACAGTCCCCCTGTTTGGGAGGCATCAGTTGCCATTACAGTGAAAGCTAAGACTGAATTATTTTGAAAGATCCACCAGATCCTGTATGTTCTATGTAAAATGATGCCTTTTCCCCCTTCTATTTCAATGAACATTTGTCATAGGGGCACAATGTACTTTGGTGTACCTCACTTAAGGATCTGAGGAGTGAGAAAGCCAGGCAACAATGGTTTAACTGGTGGAAAAGGTTAGAACACAGGGACTACTCTGGTCTTTAAATTTCATTAGCCAAATTTCAACTTGGCCCTCCTCAAACATCATACTTTGGATATATCATGAGACAACATGACTTAGTAGAAAATATGACAATGCTCTGTAAAGTGGAAGGCAGTAGGACAAGAGGAAAGCCACACGACAGATAGATTGATTCAGTCAAGGAAGCTACAGCCTAAGTTTGCAAAACCTGAGTGGAGCAGTTGATGACCGGGTCTCACAGAGGTCTCTAAGTCATAGGTTCACCATAATCAAAGTTGACTTGGTAACAAATAACAAAAACAAGAACTGAATCATTAGCACAATAGCCAAAGCCAAACTCTAACTTTGTTGTTTGTTGTTATGTGTCTTCATGTGAAACTTGGAATTATGATGACTTTATCTTAGGATTTTCTTGGCAAGATTTATTCAGAGGAAGTTTGCCATTGCCTTTCTCTAAGGCTGAGAGAAGGTGATTCCCAAGGTCACACAGTGAGTTTCCATGGCTGAGTGGAGATTCAAATCCTGGTATCCCAGAGACCTAGCCCAATCCTTAAACCACTACATGTTTTGAACATTGAGAACTGAGAACTCCTGAGTACAGTAGGCATACTGCTACTGAGAATAATAAAATAACTGGGTGGCTAATTGTGGGATTTTCTCTAACCTCTGCCATGGGGGATGACAACTTTGCATTCTTAGCAACTGCACACTTTGATCAAGTAAGCAGTCTATGTACATGGTGGAAGAATGGAGCTGCTGGGAATGTTTGACTATTGTGCAATGCAATTTCCAAGAGCTGGCAGGGCTAGATTTTTTGTGTCAACTGCAAATTGTGCAGGAAAAGGAGATTGTCCTTTTCAATCTCTAGCTTTCAAAAGGGAATACAAGACAATTAGTCAAATGGTTCTGCCTTAAAAGTAACCTGGAACAATGCCATCCACCATCAGAATGAATTCAAGCACAGGCTCAAATTTTCAATTGGCTATCATCAGTTTTTCACTGTTCCACCAATGAAATGCTTGGCTGAAAATATGTGCTCCGTTACCAAAATACATTGCAGAATATCAGAATCTATGTGAAAGGTTGTTGGTCTTTTTCATGAAGAGTACAGCTTTTACCTTTCCGTTTTTCCATGTTGATAGAACACATCAAAAAGCTACACTGACACAAATGCATATTTAGTGTTAAAAGCTTTCTTCTAACACCATTGTGCAACCCCTGTTTATTTCTATTCAGAATGCACCCCATTGAATTCAGTGAGACTTACTTACAGGTAAATGGGCATTTCAATGAACTTATCTTTTCCATGTTGACTTGCAAGTAAGTCCCATTGAATTCAGTGAACCTTACTCCCAAGTGTAGGTGCACAGAATTCATTTTAATACGTATTCAATAATACAGTTGCAATTGACCACTGCCGTTCTTTCTGCTGAAAAAAAAATCAGGTTCCTATCCAAAACCAAATTCTCCCAGGACCACAAAGAAGAAGAAAAAGTGTTCCTTAATAGATTTCTTCAAATCCTTTGGAAGGCAGGAAGTAGTAAACGTGGCACAAGAAAAAGAATAGGATCTATGCTAGGAGAATGCTCCAAGAGAGAAAGCAAAAGGGGAAAAGATGTAGTTTAAGAGATATTCCCACACTACACTCAAACTTATTTTGTTTCATTAGCAAAAGGAAGGAGATCTATAATTGTGGAACAAGTGGACTAAACACCAAAACAAGAACCATGCACATAGATGCATGCAGTTATGTTGTCTAAACATGATGTGCAGTATGCCTTGAATCTTAAGCATCAATGCAGGAAAGCTGCATGGTTGACATATCATATAACTGGGGTACTTCCAGATATTGTTGGATGGCAACTCACAGCATTCTTTCACACTGGCTTTAGCGACTACGTATGCTGGAAATGCAGGCCAACAAAATCTGGAGGACCGCATGATCCCCACCTCTGTCCTTCTAGCACCACTCTTCCAGCAATGCTAGGATTCCTAACACTACCAGTCAAAACATACTGTGCAGCTATTCTATCTTTTCTTAGAGAAGAGATCTTTTGTAGAAAGAAAAAAACCCTCTATTAATATTATATCCAGTACATTTTTCCCAGCCCTTTACGATTTCCCTACTAGTTAATCCTATTAGTAGTCTGGCAGGGACTGCTGAGACCTGCAGTACCACAGAATCTGGATGGTTGTAAATCCCTAGCTCTGGGCTAAATCAGTTACTTGCCTTTAAGCCTAGAGTGAAGATATCACAGAACTGTTCCTCCTTGAATTATTTGGTCAGTGTCATGAATTATTTTATTAAATCTCTATTTTTCACCAAAATTGCTGTAACTGTGACCTAATGTATGTAACTGTGTATAGTAATATTTTTTTACACAACTATTTTAGGAGGTGCAGTTTTGAGTTAATCTGAAATAAAAATAACTAAATTGGATATCTAATGCGGTAGAAAAATTGGTCTCTACCAATCAGTACCAGTTAACTTTTCAGTGTAGTTTTTGTTTCCAAATATCGCTGAACAATTTGTAATTATGTATACTGTTTAACTATGTATTTTATTTGTTTCATCCCTGCAGTTTATCAGATTACCACTGGATGCCAAAGGGAATATATGGGATTTATAATCCTTTCAATGGCTCAGCAGTTGTTCATACAATTGGCAGTTTGGGAGATAAGATATTCTAAACCTCCTTTAACTAATGAAGTAAATGTCTCAGCAGCAGGGCTTGGAAATGTTACTTTTATGGATTACAGGTCCCAAATTCCCCTGGCCAGCATGTGTCACTGGCCATACTGGCTGGGGAACTGAGGAGCTACAATCCAAAACACAATATTCTTGTCAACAGTGACTTAAGACTATTTACAATTTGATGCTGTAGGTCTCACTTCTCCTTCTACTTTGCTCCCACACAACACAGCACTGTGTTGTCAGTGGAACATATCAATAAGAAAGGATCCTAACTTAGACCCCTTCTGCAGGATGGTGGCATCTCAGCATGGGACATGAGAGAAGCAAGACCACAACAACACTTCAGCATGATGTCATTGCGGTCCTGCTCTTCTCACATCACCAGCCAGCGTGATCATGGGATACATCATGGATGGAAAAACTCCGTCAATGACCCCCAATCGCATGAGCTTTCTATTGCAGCTGGCCATGTAGAAGGGCCAGAAGCGCAATGATGCACTTCCTTCCCCACTGCAGCATGGGAAGCTGCACTATGGAAGGAAGGGGCATGTCCCTTGCACTCCCTTCTGCAGGCAGCCGGTCAGTGCGGAGAGGAGTGCTGGGGACACACTCCCATCCCAGCAGAGGCGCTGCTGGGATTGTGACAGGATGACACACGAGAGCATCATCCTTAATCTCAGATTTGTCATAAACAGCTAATAGGTTTCTCCCCTTCCCCAGCAGAAATAAAATCAAACTTACTCAGTTCTTACAAGCACATTGCTGATTTTACAATGGAACAAGGTAGATCATCTCTGAGTTATCTATAATGTATGAACAAGTGAAATTGGACAGTTCTTTCTCCGTTAATGTTTCTGAGCTAACACAGTTTGCTTCTTAGACCCTGATGTACAAATTCTCTTGGCAACATCACTACTAATCTCTTCTGGCTAAATCTTTGTTAAATACACTCAGCTCATTACTAGCCTGTCTTTTCTCCCCTCCTCAAGTAACAGTTTTGTCCTTTGTGGGGAAGCATTAGTTAGTTTGTTCCTATCTGAACTTTTCCTGCTAGGACAGCTTGCTGCTTTATTTGACAAAATGCAGCCATGTAGCTAAAAGAGTTATTAAAAGCATTAAAGCATTAACCTCCCATAACCTCATTTTTCACTTTGTACACATCCATAAGTGTTTAATCGAACTGGAGTTAAACACAGAAAACTTGGAGAAGTCAACTTTATACATTCCCTTCAGTTTACACAAAGCCAGCATGATAAGAAGCCAAAAGAATTAGAAAGAAGACAGCACCATGGAGCAAACACTCATCATTTTCTTTGCCTTCTCTGTATCTATTAAAATATTCAAAAGCAATACTTGGCTGACAAAATGATTAGACAAGGGCAACCTCAAGAATATATGGGCTGCTTTTTGTGACAGAGTTGATATTGTTATTTGCTGTGAAGCTGACTTTGAAACATATGGCAACCTCATGAATGAGAGAACTCCAAGCTCACTAGTCATCATCTGCCCTGCTCAGGTCTTGTAGACTAAGGCCATTTCTGCACTACACTGTTACAGTGCTATTATTCCACTTTCAACATCCTGTGTAATTCTGGGGTTTGTAGCTTACTGAGGCCAAAGAGCTCCCTGGCTGAGAATTCTAAATGCCCCTCCCTAACCGGCAAACCCCGGGATTCCATGTTGACAGTGGAATAATAGCACGATAACAGTATAGTACAGAAATGGCCTCAGGGTTGTGGCTTCCTTGACTGACTCAATCCAACTGTAGTGTGATCTTCTTCTTTTCCTACTACCTTTCACTTTACCAAACATTATCCTCTTTTCCAGTGAGCCACATCATCTCATATGTCCAAAATAAGAGAGCCTGAATTCAGTCATCTTGAATTCTAAGAGAGTTCAAGCTTGATTTGCTCTAAGACCCATTCTTCTTCTTCTTCTTCTTTTCCTCCTCCTCCTCCTCCTTCTTATTCTTTCTTCTTTTTTAAGCAGTATATGGTATCCATTGAATTCTTCTCCAGCCCTACATTTCAAATCAGCTGATTTTCTTCTTGTCAGATTTCTTCACTACCCTGCTTTCACACACTTTTTCTTTTTCAAAGGTTCCAGAGTGCTTATGTGTACAAAGAACTCATGCTAGAGAATGAAATAATGATTAGTTTTTCAGCAAAGTAGCATGGCCCTTCAAGATGATCATTACAAGACACAATAAATGCACGAATATTGTTGCAAGGATCAATGATAAAGCCTTCTGTTATGCATAAGTTAATTGAACATTTGCTCCTCAAATAAATGCTACTGTTGTGCACAAGTAAGGGTACATCCAGACTGCCTGAAAAGTCCCAGATTCTGTTCCTTTTATTTCCAATTTTATACTGGGTTAAAATAAACTGACCTGATGAGCTGGTATAAAAACTCCCTGATCATACAGGCACCTGACAAAAAATATTCTGGGATAAATAAAATATGTATGGTTCTCCAAAATAAAATTGGAAGGACCAGGAACAAAATCTGGGACTTTCTGATCTTTTTAATCAGCCTGGATGCCCCCTTAATTACACATTCCCAGTATCCAAGTTGCAATATTTTACCATTAGGAAATCACAGTCCCCATCCCAGTTAGCACTTCCATCATAATGCTGCATGCAGCCTGGTTGCATAAAGTGTCACAATCATCCACTGGAAAGCATCCTTCCAAAATTTACTAAAATGGGAGTAACATTGCTTCCGCAGTATTACGACTGTAGGATAAACATAGAATAAATTTTAGTCCCCTGTTATTGCAAGGACTTGTATTCTATATCATTACAAGCAAAGAAGCAATTTTGTGTACTGAGAGAAAGCAAGTATGATTTGGTTGTTGTTATATTTGTATATCAGCAGTGCACATTCTATCATTTTTTTTCAATTACAGTCCAAGAATTAATTCAAGTTTTAATATCATTAAACCAGAAGGTCTAGAAATAGATTGTTATTACGAAAATCTCATAATGCAGGTAATTTGGATAGTGGTTCAGACCTAAAGATCAAAAGGCTCTACTGTCAAAATTATATTTTTAAATATCAAAATTAAAATTTTAAGCTGCAGACTCAAACTGTAGCAGGTTTTGATTAAGGGATTTCATCAATCATACTGATTTAACAGGCCAAAAGGTTTGAGACTGTACACATATACACCAGTTCCATTGAACAAAGTCAAATTAAGTTCCAAGGACATCAAATATCACTAACAGTACTTTCTCTTAGCAAATAAGTAACTGAGAGTCCAGTCCCTGCAACAGAATGTCTGGTTCACTTTTAGAGGTGTTTTTTTTTAAGTTGAGTAGAGGGTATTTACTGTGAAAAGAACAAACAAGAATATTAGATAAGATGGCATATTGACAAATCTCAACCTGGAATGCACTAAAAACTATTTAAGGTGGTATTTAAATAGATAACCACAGTCTGTAAGGTCAAGGACCAAGTCATGTCTCACACAAGTACACCAGTCCACTTATTCACAATACAACAAGAACGGCAGAGTTTAAACTTTGAGAGCTAGGGAAAGAGTGCATTTTTAGGAAACCATGTGCATGGTGTATCGTGGGAGAGGTGAATATGCAGCCTACCAGATGTTGTTGGATTCCAGCTCCCATCAGCCTCAGCTAGCATAGTCTCTGGTCAAGGGTAATAGGAGTGCTCAAACAACATCTTGAAAAGACACAGAATCCTTTGATATGCTGTTGGATTATGATGGAGGATATACTTATTATCTTTCTGGTATTAAAGCATTATCACTCCATGTGATCAACTTCACATAATTGTGGTGGAGATTCATGAGGAGGAAAGGAACAAACAGATATACCAACCTGAGATTCTTGGAAGAAGTGTGGAATATCCACAATAGATTGGAGAAAAATTCTACAGCTTAAAATCCTTTAAAGCAGTATCTACTAAAAAAAAAAAAAAAAAAAAGCATACTTGATAGTTTTGTTGTTTTTCTTTCCAATAGAAATGAATGTGCCAATTTTCAGTTTGTATCACATATATTCATTCATAGGACAATTCTGTCATGTTAATACAATAATGTAATTTTTTTAAAGCTCCACGACTCCACATAGAATGTAGAAGAATTTGCAAAGATCAAATTCCCTAAGAGCTCGCTAGAACCTGGATCGCTCCTGTCTGTCCTGTGTAGCTGCCACCTCAGCTAAGAAATGGAATTCATTTGTTCCCATCAGACCAACACCTGAAAAATCACTGGGTTAAAGGAAGGGAAAACCTTGAGGGAGATGGACGACAGGGCACACTGGGCTACAGAAGAGATGTGGACCTCACAGAGATGACAATGCTTCTTTATTGTTAATTGGTCTGATTTCCCAAGAGTTACGTCTCCAGCCTTAGTCTTTGGATACTGAGTGCATGGTCTTTTGAGATGACTGAGAACTGCAGGCCTTCCAACATTCTTTCAGAAAGGCTACCAGCTTTGGAGGTCATCAGGTAGGTATGATAACCAAAGCCACCCTGACACTGAAACTAGACCATGCACTTAGCATATTTTTGGAAGAGATTCTTCATCAAGTGGTGAAAGACATCTGTTTGTCATAAAACATTGCTTTCCTCAGATAATATTTAGTGTGCTTTGTTTTGTGATTGGTCATTGGGAAGTAAACATGGATTTAATTTGCAAATGATTGCTGAGGTACTTGCCTCTGAAAAATATTTTTGTAAGAGGGGACAAAGGTTAAGCAGAAGAAATCCCCAGAACATCTGTTTTGATAACAAAAATAAAACTGTGTAACTATTCATTTAGATGTTATCTTTTTAAAATCTGAAGTTTCTACTTTTGGAAATCATGTCAAGAGTGTTCACGTTTTGTATATTTTTTAATTGTATTCTTCTTTTAAATTGTGAGGTGCTTTGAGTCCCAATTTTGAGGAAAAAGTGGGTATAAATAAATATAATAACGTAATAATATTATAATACTATCTTTTAATCATCATGTGTAAAGCTACCACAACTACTTATGCTGCTGAAAATAAACATTACAATTTTACAAGGAACCTCTTATACATGTCTATCTCTGAAACATAAAACTGGCCTGTCTTTAGCCTCCTGCCTTTTTAAAACGTAGGGAAGGTTCTGGGCTCCTGTGCTGCCTACTGCCCCGTCGTGCTTTAGCATGCAAGTACTGAGTACAGCCAATGCCACCTGGTCTTTATGAGAAAGAATTTGGCTGAGAAACTGTGCTTCCATTTGAAGTACATATGAAACATCTGAAGCTAATGGCCTAAATCCAATTACTAGTCCCAGCTACAGGAGATTTACTGAATCAACACTTGTGGCTAGCAACTGGATTTAAGTCAAAGCCATTAGTGACATGATCTGTGTAGTCTACACAGGACAGAGTCTTTTTTAAACAACAGCAGAGTGAATAAATACTCTGACTTTGATGAGACAGTGTAAAGCCAGCATCTCCCACTGAAACCTTCTCATGGGCTGATATCATCCTTGAAAGTCTTGTCATACCAGCAAAAAAGCTTAGTTGGTGGGAACATGAAACAGAGACTTTTTTGTGGTGACATCTTCATTCTGGAACTTTTTCCCAAAGGATGGAAAACTAGCTTCATCTCTGCTAGCATTTAGGTGGACAGACTTTTCTGGCTTTTAATAGTTTAATAGCAAATGTTTTAATTCTACTTGTTTCATTTTAAGGTTCTAATTTTATGAGATGAGCTCCCCCCTCCCCCCCCCCGCAACATTGTTTTTCTACTGATCTCTCCTGCACTGTGTAAATCCTTTCTCTTTGACAATTGGCTTGTGGTTACCTTCTGGAACTTGGAAAAGTTACCTTTTTAGACTTAAATTCCCAGAAATCCCCAGACAAAAACTTAAGATTTCCAAGCTCTACCGATTTCCTGTTCCTCCAATTGTCCAAAGACAGCTTCCCAGTCTGCACTATGCTACTGCCCTTTCTATGTGGATCCTGGCTGGGTCTGCATTTAACAAGCAACAAAACTGCACTGCAAGAAATTGTAAAGATAACCACTAAATCCTAGTCAATAGGGTATGCTTTCATTCAGATCTTTGGGGTGAAAATATAAGCGACCTACTTCTGTAAGACAAAGAAAAGAAAAAAAGTTTCTCCAATTCTTTTCTGAGAAACGTTTGATTGTTTAGAAAATACATTTTTGGCCCTGGAAAATCCTTCACAAAACATCAACTATTTGTACACAATCTCTGAACACTGGAAAGATTTCAGGGCCATCTTTTTGCAGGAAACTTGCCATACCCATTCCTCAGATGCTGCTGTACACGACGGCAGCGCTGCTGCACAGTGGGGTTTGTTTATAAACCTTTGCTTACAGAAATGTGTAATTTGCCAAATGTTGGTTTCTTGGCGTACTTGTGATAGAAAAGCAACATTCTTTACATCATTAAGCTTGCTCCTTCCACAAATAGCTCACATTAATATAAATATGGGAGTAGATGAGAAGTAAGCCCCCACCCCTGCTGTTAAGGAGTACACAGCAGAATTCTCCCAGTGTTTGCTGGAGCTGAATCATTTCAAGCTCTGTCCGCAGAGTTCCATGGCACTGAAATGGACTTTTATGTACACTTACTTGGGACTAACCCGATTGTGTTTAACGGGCGCTTCTGTCCAGATAAATACGCATATAGAACCAGACTGTATGATTGCGGCCCACAAGCTATTAATTCCAGGGCAATTCAATTTAATTTTTAGTCATTTGTAGATCACGGTTACATTGAAAGAGGGAAATAAAAAACTGAACAAAACTTGGCACTTTTATAGTAAGCCAAAGCAGCAATACAAATCTCCAAGGCAGTTACTGTTATCGGCTTTGGGTATCAAATCTTGAAGCTAATTCTCTCTCAGAAATCTTTGAGAGGCTTACTTGCTGAAAGGTGTACTTTATAATTGTTGTTGTGGGCCTTCAAGTCATTTCCAGCTTATGGCAACCCTAGGGTGCGAAAGGGCCTTGGATTGGCTAGAAATAGTAATTTCAGAAAAGGGGACAAGAGCAACTAAATTGCTAGTGAACAGAGCTAGAACTGCAGTAATCAACAGTTTTCTCAAAACCTGCTCTTTATTTTGGGCAACAAAGGGTAAATAATCTAACCAAATACATTAGTCCAGAGGTTTCAAACTCAATTTCATCTTGGGCCGCATCAGCATTATGATTGCCCTCAAAGGGCTGGTTGTATCTGTAAGACTACATAAATGTATCCACCCTTTTATCATATTAAATAATTGCCTCTGCGTTTGATTATTACGTTTCAGTAATAACTAGCTTTGAAACTAGAAGTCTAGGAAAAATAGTGGCAAGCAGATATTCAAGTGTACAACTGTTGTACAATTTATTCAAAAATGGGTTTTGAAAACAGAAAGTTTTTTTTTGATCATCAGACAAATATTACCAAGCACTGTTTATTACATTAACTTTGTTTAACCTTTTGGTCCCAGTTGAGGTAGGCAGAACAAATAATTGTGCTCTGATCGAATGTGCAATCTGTGGCATATGAAGTTGATAAGGCGATGTTGCCTGGCCCTGTACATTCTTGGACATTTTGGGGATGTTTGATCATAGTTTATGGTCCCTATACCTCTGTAAAGTGACATACAATTGGTCAGTATATCCAAAATGTGCCACTTTCTGCTCCCAAGACCTCTCTGTGCCTCTTTCAGCCCTCCAGTCTGTCTCTGTGCCTCTTTCTACTTTCCACTGTGCCTTTTTCTGCACCCCTCACCCCGTCTATATCTGGTGAACCCAATATCCATATTACAGGCCCCCAGCTGCCGGTATTCTGAAGAGGGGCCCAGCAGCCAGCACTCGTGATCTACTTCTACTTCTGAGTGTTCCTCTGTCCAGCTCTTGTGAGCATTGCCATGGTAACCCACGGCAATGCTCTGACAGCATGACTTGGACAGAGGAGCAGTCAGAAGTAGAAGTAGATTGCAAATAATGGCTGCTGGGCTCCTCTTCAGAATACTGGCAGCTGGGGGTCCGCAATGTGGGGATTGGGCTCACCGAGGGGGGGGGAGTGCTGTAGCTGCAAGAGAGGTGCGAGGGCCATATGAAATGGCCTAGTGGGCCAGATTCGCCCCATGGGCCTTGTGTTTGACAAATGTACATTAGTCACGTTATCAGAATGACACATTAAGGAACAGAATGTCCATCAGACTATGTTCCAGTACAGATGTATGCATATGCACCTTCAAATTGCCTTTCAACTTATGGCAACCTCATTAATTTCATAGGGTTTTCTTAGCAAGGAATACTCAAGAATTGGTTTTGCCACTTCCTTCATGTAAAATATAGCCTACAGCATCTGAGATTCACTGGCAGGCTCCCATCCAAGTACTAATCAAGTCTGACTCTGCTTAGCTTCCAAGATCTGGTGCATCTAGAGTATTGAGGCCTTCTAGGACAGTTACAGACCATTCTCCCACAGAATATATGTTGGCCAGAACATATATTGGAGTATGCTTTGTGAGGAAGTGCCATAGTCCAATGAGGATAAATTTAGGTAATATAGTTTATTCCTTGGAATAGGTAGTGCAAAATGATTTGTATGGGCCCTCGTCTAGCTTAAAGTATTAGTCCTATTTCGTCCTCTGTAACCTGTAATTTCAGTTGGTTTGCCTTTATCAGAAGCTGGCATTCCATGCTGTTTTAACAGTAAACTACAACCCTCATGAATGGGTTGCAGAACATAGTTTGCATGGAAGAGCTTTGTGGCTTAGGATGTAACAGTATATCCGCTACCGCAATGTGACTTGAAAACCAGTTATGCACAAATAAAAGGTTTTGGCTTGTTTTCCAGAATACAGTTTATTGTCATACAACAGACATCAGAATGTGGTTTCCACAGTCATTTTGTGGTTTATTGCATCAGTCTAAGTTTAGTCTTGTGTAACAAGTTTGGCTTGCATTCCAGGCCACTGTTCTGTTTTCAATGGCTACTGGGTGTGAAGAAGTTAATAAACCTTTGGAGGGTTTCTTTTCTTAAACATTCATCCAATGTGCTTCCAACTCATTCCACTGATTTCAGCTTTGCTTTATTTGTTAAGAGGACATTTAAACCAGTTTCCATTTTCACACTGCCCCCCCCCGATGATTAATACAGTAATTCAGGATAAAAGCAAGCAGACACTTTCCTAGGATTAAGTCCTGTTGAACTCCATTTGAGCTTTCTTCTGAATATGCACTGTCAGATATCATTTTTATTTATTCTTTAAAAAGGTATTCTGGATATATGTCAGATTCATTGTTTGCGTCATATCAGTCCTGTTCTTCTTTACCCTAGAATAAAGCATTTTGTCAAAATTTAGGAGGGAAGCATGAATTTGGTCTCCAGAGAAGGCAAGACAAGAGTCTGAAGTTTCATTTGTTCTACTGAATAAGAATACAGAAAAATACAGAATGGAAAGCCCTCCCTTTCAACTTGCATTAGTCACAGCAAACTTGAGGGCAAATAACAACAGCCTTTTCAGTTCTCCATCTGCACCACAGGATCAGTGAAACATGTACCAGTCTTTCTAAAATGAAAGAAAACAAACAAACAAGATAGGTTGAAAGTTCTGAAATAAGACTGCAAACTAATTTATAACCATTTAGCTAGGAAGAATCACCTAGGTCAGTGGGACTCACTTCTGAGTACAGAATTGCATAGCGAGGGATTGGAAACCACCAGTATTAATGTTGCCAGAGTATAATCTGGAGAGACTCCAGTATCTTTAATGGTAATACGGCAGGAATTTCAACAGGTGTCACTTGTTACCTGGTTGCATGATAAGCAACATCTCTTGAAATTCTCACTTTTACACAACCTTTAAAGATACAGGAACCCTTTCCAATTTTCAGCCTCTCAACCCTAAGTACCATCATATGTGTGTCTACTCAATTCTTATTAAAATCAGTACAGCTCAGAAAAGTAGATATATGTTTGCAATTTAAATAACAAATGAAATGAGAAGGCTTGATGTCCTAATCCTGCTAAGGGGGAGCAGCCATGTGTTTGTCAGGACTACTGCAGTTTGCAAGTTGTTGTGTGCCTTCAAGACGTTTCCGATTTAGCCAAAGCTCATCAGGCAGCTTTCTTGACAAGATTTATTCAGAGGTTTGCCTTTGCCTTCCTCTGAGGCTGAGAGAGCGTGGACTGCCCAAGATCATCCAGTGGGTGTCCATGTTTGAGGCGGGATTCGAACTCTAGTCCTGTGATCAAAACTATTGCACCATGCCGGTTTTGGTTACAAGCTTGTTGTCGCGCGCCCTATGGCGCCCCTAAGACGAATCTATCGTGTGTTTTTCTGGGGCTTGGAGTTTCCACGGCCGAGCGGGGAAAATCGAACTCGGGTCGGGTCTCCAAGGTCGTAGTCCAACGCTCAAACCATTACACTACGCGAGCTCCGGGTTGCAGGAACTTTGCCGCTGAACTCCTGCTTAGTCTCCAGAACTACAACCCTGTGCCTGTTCAGCAGAGAAGTCTGAGTATCTCACCGAACTACAATTCCCAGCATTCCACACAGGAGAGCCGTAACAGTTAAAATGATACCCAGTGCGATACTGCAGCGACGCCCGGGTTCAGCCGGGGCGGGCGTGGCGCCCGGTTGTGCCATTAGGATGGCGCGTATCAGGGAAACGTAGCTGGTGGAGCGGCGCTCTTCACCGCTGTGCCTTCCACAGTAGACGAAGGCTGCGCCGTACCCCCGTGTGTCTTGCTCCGCAGGCGACCGCTTCTACCGACGGGAGCCGGAAGTTCAGCGCGAAAAGCACGAGGACTTCCATTCTCTTTGACTCCGAAGGAGCAATTTCGTACCGGAAACTACGGGGGCCGATGAGAGTGTCCGAGCTTGGTTCCTGTGACCTCTGCGCCCCCTAGCGAGCTTTCCGGCGGGCGCGCACTTGCCGAGCGGGGACCTTGTCAGAGGACCGGAGGAAAGAGGGGGACCGGTGGAGGTGAGGAGCTCGTTTGGGGACCGCAGTGCATGGCGGGGTGCTTCTTGGTCGCTCTCTGGGCGGTGGCTGGGAATGACCTTCTTACGGTTTCTCTTCTCTCCTCGCTCGAGAGGTGGCCGCAGCCGGGGAGCGAAGGTGCCTTTGGCGCTGGTGACCTGGACGGTCAGGAGACCCCTGGTTTCTTCCAGAGCGAGATTGGGGTGGGGGAGCCCATAGCGTGGAACCGGTTCTCGCCGCGGCGGTGCCGACACAAGGCATTTTGCTACCCGAGGCGGAGTCCTCAGTGACGCTTCTCCTAGCCTCCCTCCCCCACCGCCCCGAAGTTGGGGTGCGCGGTACCCCAAGAGTTACTTTGTCGTAGGAGACAGAAGATCCCTCGAACGTCCCTCCTCTGTCTCTAGCAATAAAAACGCCACGATCACAAATTAATCTGTTGCCCTTGGGTGACAACTCCAGTCTGCTTTCTGGGGTAGGTGGTTGTCTGACTCTTTATTCCTCTATAGGTAATGTTCTCTGCTGTAGTCCTCATGCTAAATAAGGCTTGGCTCTGGATCCCTTTGAAACGCCTGTAGCCTGTTGGGAGACAGTTCAGAGTTTCATCACCTTTCTCCCCAAGGGGTCTGGCATGTTGATCTGATTCCTTTCCGCCAATCTTTCAGTTACCTGATAATGGCCTGTACTATAGAGAAGATCCTAACCGATGCAAAGACCCTGCTGGAAAGGCTGAAAGACCATGACAATGCCGCTGAGTCTCTCATTGACCAGTCCACTATGTTGCACAAGCGGGTGGTGGCTATGAAGGAAGCTGGCACCGCTCTTTCGCACAAGGTGAGTGCAGATCCCATGTTGGCGTGAATAGTTTCGGTATGTTGGGTAGTGGATGGATTGGTGTATTTCAATTTCTGTGGGTTCAAATGAAAAATTTTTTTCTTTTACCAGTGCCAAGAAGATGCAGCTGAGTTGAAGGATATGTCTAAATACAAACCTCACATTCTACTGTCTCAGGAAAATACTCAGATTAGAGACCTGCAACAGGAAAACAGAGGTAAGTTTCTGTTAGTGACAAACTGTAAATCTTGGTGCAATGTGTGCGGTTGCAATTATTTAATTTAAAGGTTTCACTGCTGAACCAGATCCTTGTGATTGTGTGGGGAACAGTGTTTGTGGGTCTAGGTTGTAGAGTCAGCTCTAGAATTGATTGTGTGCTCACTGTTTTTGATGTCTCATATGTATTCTTATATGCATATTTTTCTGTAAGTGAAGTAGCTCCTTAATAAGAATGCTTAAGATAATGCTAATGATCATCAAGGCAACTGACATCATTTCTTTACTGGGAGAAAGTGCAACATAATAGATTAAAAATAAACTCTTCATGTTGTACAAGCTACAGTACATGAGATGGACACAAGAGCAAACCCCCACTGTCTTGGCAGTTACTATTTCTGGCATGCTAACTCTCTGTGTGTTTGTAAAACTATACAAGTCCATGGTTTGGGTGGAAGCTTTGTGGCTTAGATTGTAGGATCCTATTTACTACTCTAAATGTAATTAGAGAACTTGGTTTGTTGGGACCAACTAAATTATAGTTGCTTGCAGGTATTTGGTTAAATTCATGGTCACATTACACACTCATGCTGTGTATATTACATAAAATGAAAGCCAGCGGCTCTTGCTGAGGCAAAGAAGCTAATGATAGGTAGATAAAGGTTGTGAGAGGAGGTCTAGTACGTGGGGAAACTTGTGAGCATCCTGTCTGCACCAGACACTTAGTGAAGTAGTCTCTTTTATGGGGTTGGAGGATTTCATGCACATGCAGTAGGACTGCCTGTGTCTGAAGTCAGTGGCAAATAATAAAATGAGTAATGTTTCAGGAAAAATATTAGTGCTTTAGAAATATTAAGAGTAATGCTTTCAGTGTGTCCAGAATTAAATCCAGCCCTAGTTTTTATTTTTAGAAGAATCTGCAGAAGTACGTAGGAAAATGTACGTATATAATTTTGCCTATATTTCAAAAGGAATTATGAAATAAAAGCTTAAACAGGTTAATGTGTGGAGAAAGTGTTCAGCCTTCAGGTGACTTCATCTTTCAGTATTTTCTGTTTTTACTAAAGGGGTTCCTCATATTTCTCTGAATCAGAAGAAACTCTTCCTTCTACTTATGGCATGGAATTCATATACTTTTTCAGAGCTGTGGATCTCTTTGGAGGAACACCAGGATGCTTTGGAACTTATTATGAGCAAATACAGGAAACACATGCTACAGCTTATGATGAAAAGAAAAGATGTAGATGCCCAACCAGTTCTGAAAGTGCATCAGACTCAATCTGCAGTAAGGAATTATTATGTTGTGTTGTGTTTTAATCATCTCCCTGGAGAAAGAAATCCAGTAAAAATAAAGATGATAGTTGAGGGAGCTGCTTGGATATTATATTCTGTTCCTGTAATGCTGTTTCTTGCCTGTTTTATATTGCTCTCTTAAGTATCTTTCTTCCATTAGTGCTCACAGTTCAGAAGTGCCTTCGCTTTCTAGAACAAAGCATTGCAACACATGTACAATATTCCTTTTTCGGAATTCATGTAAAGAAGATGGTTTGGTGTTGCCTGTAAGCTGTATTAGTTTCTGATGACTTCACTAATGTAAAATGTTGTGAGACAACAGCAGATTCATTCATTCATCATTATAGTGCTAATAAAAATACAAAGGAGTTAGATCCAAAAGATTTCTTCACCTTCTCTCCACCACACACTCTAATAGTAGTTGGTATACTAATTAATGCTGTGAGATTGAAACTGAGGTCCTGCCTAATGCTTTTAAACTTTCTGAGATTTCAGGAGAGCATGCATTGTCTCGTGCCACATTCCAGTGTTTGTCTATGTTCCCTCTTCCCCCGCATCTCATATCCATTTTTTGGCTCTTTTTCAAGTCTGCATTTCTTATGTGTGTATGTAAATATAACAGGTTCTAGCTAAAAGCTTTACTGAAGTCTAGCTGTGTCATCCCTGTCTTCCCCTGTTTTACAAAGGCAATAACTTGATTAAGAGAAAAATTACTGGGCTGGCATGATGTGTTTGTCTTTTCATTAATGCTTCCTGTTGGGAATAATTTTGTTTTGAAATTTCTTTACAGGAAATTGAGAGTCAGATAGACAGGATTTGTGAAATGGGCAAGGTGATGAGAAAAGCAGTTCATGTGGACAATGACCAGTATTATAAGATACAAGAAAAGCTAGCACAGTTAGAGGTAAGATGATGAGAACTGTGAAATATTGGGTAGAAGGGAAGAATGCTTGTGCCTTGCATTTTTTTCTTTTTGTCATCCTCCAAACTATAAATAAGATTTGATTGCTGTTTTCTTTAAAGCTAATGTCTTGATGAAGTCTTTCTGCAGCCTTCACTGCAGCTGGTAGGAGATGAAGGCAGGCAGTTGGACTGCCTTAGCATCAAGAAAGTAAAAAATCACAGTTGTATGACAACTCTGCACCCAAGCAGTATGGGAGGTTTCAGTGCTTAAAATCTGTTGAGTTGTTTGAAACATCTGATAAAAGAATATTATGTAGCATGTATGCTTATATATAACTAAAGATAACAGATATGTTTTTATATTTGCTGGTAGACAGTTACTACTTATATTAGCCAATAGTTGTCACTGCCTCTGCTCATTTGTTTCAAATTGTTTCTTGCCTTTGCAGCTTGAAAATAAAGAGTTACGAAAACTACTATCAATCAGCAGAGAATCTATTGAAGTAAGGCAAGAAGGGATACCTGATGATATGTCTAAAGCTAAAAAAACATTGCCATTGAATAGCTGATCTGTCAAATTGGAATTGTACTGCAGAAAAGTGTGTGCTTATTTTACACATTGCTCATTTCCCTCATGTCTTCTTTGCCTATCATTCCAGCCTTTTCTATGTTGCACAGTATGCTTTGTCCACAGCTTTCAAATGGCATCTTTTGCTGGCTAAAGTTTGCCATGTTTGATCATGCAAAGAAGTATTTATGTAGCCATATTTCTCAGCAAATACTTTGTTTGGATTATCCTTGTTTTCAGAAATGTCAGTTGGACAAAACTGTTAGATCACCTCTGACTTTTAAAATAATTGTTCTTACACTGTAAAAGTCATGGCTTTTATCAAAAGAGCAGTAAGAAAGTCTGAACAGACGTCTTTATTTGGAAGTCTGTTTATCATTGGAATTCATATCCTAGTAAATATGCATATAGCAATTTTGTTTTGTGTGAAGTGTAGGCACTCCTGTTTTTAATTTGACTTAATTAATGGTCCAAGCAGTGTGTTAGACACATTTACTGGATCATTTAAATATAAACTATGAAATTATATGCTTCATAATGCCACCAAATAAGAGTTTTCTACATGAATATTATCTGAAACCCTATGGTAACATTCTCCACCTGATGTATTTCAGAGGTATTTTGTCATCTCTGATCCTCAGTCATACGATATCACTAATGGAAATTGTAGTCCAAAATATTTGGAGGGCACCAGGTTGAGGAAAGCTGCACTGAACACATGAGTATTCTTCATACTGGTTCAGTGCCTACAGACAGAAGATATGTTGAACATAGGCATGCCAGATCACTGCGTAGTATGGGAAGTTTGTGCATGCACGCTCATTCACCCCTCCCACCTTTTCTTTACAACTCTCTCCTCCCTATCCATAGAAACATGCTAATCAAGGATTTTCAGCTGGAATTCCTTGATTGTACAGAGGAAGCTGGTAGAAGCTACAAATTTCTTATGGCAGCCTGTCTTGTTGAATACCAGTACAGGCTTGGCAAGGGAAAGAAGGTGGAAGGAGAGACAAATCTTTTCTTACATGCTGTAGAGATTCCTCTGTATAAAGGTCTTGCACTTCACATGGAAAGAATCATGCCCCATGCTACTATGGCTACATACTACTGAAATTGCCCAGATAATGATTAAAATATTCTGCCTCTAAAAAAAGACTCTGGAAATACATCCTGTGTATTTTAGAAGACTGTCTTCATGAGAGAGTAATGGTAAATACCACTGTTCCAAGAAGTATCTCTGAATGACTGATACATTCTCAAGGCTTTAGGTTGGTGCAACAGGCAGCACAAGTTTATGTTCTTCACTGGAGAAAGAAACTGCTTCCATCTTGAATAATTTCAGAAAAGCATTTTCCAGACAGACTTGAAGAGTGGAAGGAATGGCGAACGATAAATGATGTAGGAATCAAGCCAAGTACTGTTTGTGGTTTACACCCTGCTATGGGGTAGTGTACTGTATTTTGTTTGTCTTGCATTTTTGGCTCTGTCTACAAATTCACATATCTTCATAGCTGATAGATCCCATAATGGTTTCACCACTGTGTTTGAGTGTAGAGATAAAACAGAGTTTATGTAGTCATGTGTCTGTGTAAATGTCTTGATCCTCTTAGCAGGCTCCTACCAGCATATTCTGGCCAAGATGTTGTGACCTGTGAGAATTAGATATATGTTTCTATTCTAAAATCCCTGCTTAAGAAAGAAATATTTAAATATTCCTGCCAGTCTATAGGCAGTGTATTGGAGCACGCTCTGCAGGCTTTACAGGCATTATCTGTGGCTTTTGTTGCTATACGTGTTAACTTGAGCTTGACGCACAAAAAGAAAGTAGTCACACAAGTCCTTTTCCTGCTACCTTCTTTGCACAGTGGGAAGGAGAGTTAGAGAAGGACAGTCAGACTCACATTCATCTTTTGGTGTTTTAAATCCTCAGACTCCAAATTTTACTTTGAGGATTGAACTGAGAAAGCACTGCTGCTTCCATGCATTATGCAAATATAGCCCAATCAGCAGCACACATTCAGCTGCATACCATCACTTTGCAGTGTAATGCCTTAAATGTATGCCATCAGTGCCATCTTTTGAATCAACAAGCTCTTGTAATGAGCAGCAACATATGCTCAGTCTGTACATAGATCCTGGATTATTTTATAAATACCCTATAGGACCTTACGATATAAATGAAAAACATCAAGGTATTATGGTGTTATTCACTCCTCTCAGCTTGCTCTGATCAGTGAATTTAAAACTGTTCTCTTTACCTCTCAGGTTACTAAATATGTATATTAGTTCATTATTTTGTTAAAATAAATGTTTTGAGGCAATACTGTTATGTTGTGGCACTTTTATATGGAGCATCATTAATAAGTACATTTAACTTTTAGCCAATACCCATTACTTTCCAATTTGTTACAGACTGAGTGAGAACATACAATAATTTCCAGATACTGGAATTTATTTGTAGACTGTGATGGACTATCTGGTGAAACAGTGTTCCTGTTTAAATGCCTGTGTTTATCTTAGTAAAAGTACATTTTATTATAATCATGGGCTGTAACCAGTGTGCACATTTGTTATCATACATTAAATGATAAAAGAGTTTCTGTTTCAGACCTTATTTATACTTACTGATAGCTCTTCTATATAATACATTCAGTAGACAAGTACAATAATTTAAAAATAATAGAATTCAGAGTTAATACTTTTAAATGGCTAACGCTTCAGTACCATAATGAAAAATGTAGTTGGTACACATACAGAAGACTTTCAAAAATGCCTTTTCCTGCTGGTGGAGGCTGTGCAGACTGCCAGTGAGACTTTTCTAGGCAGAGGAGCTTCAGCATTCACAAAAATATCCCTACTGAATGCCATGTAAAGATACAAAGGTGGCATTTCCCTGAGTAGAAATAATGTGTAGTTCCCAACTAATCATGACCTATTCACCATCCATGATCAAATTTTGGTTGCAGCCAGTACAAAAAAACCAACAACCCTGTAATTTCTTAAATCCTTGTGCAGCAAGAAAGCAAGTTTTGAACCGTAATGAAATATAGGTTTTCAAAAATCTGTTCTTGCACTTGCTTTCTTGACTTTCTTCAATAGTTGACCCAATAGTGCTATTTTCTGCTGATGGTATGGTGTCATCTGCATATCTTAAGTTATCTTAAGTTCCTTCCTCCAAGTCTCATACAGCTTTACTATGATATGTTCAATGTATAAGATAAACAGATAGGGTGATAAAGTACAGTCTTGCTTGACCCAGTTTGCCAATTGGAAGCCATTCTGTTTCTCCATACTCTTTACTGACAGTGGTTTCTTCTCTTGAGGCCTGTAGGTTATGCATCAGGACAAACTCATGTTGTGACAAACCAGTACCTTTAAGAGCAATCCATAATATTTTTATGATCTGCACAAACAAAGGCTTTGCTATAATCTATAAAGCACAGTTGGGTTGTCTTCTAAAATTCTTTGATGCACTCCATTATCCAACATAGGTTTGCAGTATGATCCCTAGTGCCTCTTCTTTTTCTGAACTCAGCTGGGACATCTAGCAATTCTTGCTCTATATATGGCAAAAGTCTTTGTTGTAGAATTTTGAGCACCACTTTGTTTGGATGGAGACTAATACAATGGTCTAGTGGCTGCTGCATTCCCTAATGTCCCCTTTCTTAGGACGCATATTGAGCATTTCTGACTTGTGGGCTATCGTTTTCCATATTTGTTGGCACATTTTAATTACAACTTGAGTGGATTCTGTCTCTCTAGCTTTAAGAAGCTCTATTGGTATGCCATCTATTCCTGGTGATTTATTTCGTCCAAGTGCTCTGAGTTCAGTTTCCATTTTACTTTCTGAAATTGTAGGTTCATCTCCAAATAGTTCCTCCTGGAATGGATCTGACATCTATTCATCTCTTCTGTATGGTTCTTCAGTGTATTGTTTTGTCTTTTTCTTTCATCTTGCTCATGCAGTGTACTCCCTTGCTGGTCATACAGCATCCCCACGCTGGGTGTAAATTTCCCTTTGATTCCTCAGATTTTGTAGAAGAAGTCTCTTTTTCTTCCTTCTTTTTTTGTTGTTATTTCTCTATTTCTCTGCATTTGTTATAATAGTCGTACCCTTTGTCCCTGTGCACAAGTTGCTGAACAGTTGCATTTAGAGTTCTGACTCTGTCACCTTTTACTTTTGCTTCTCATCTGTCCTTAACTGGTTGAAGAGCCATCTGTCGAGGCTTCTCTTTCTTTTTGGCTACAGATACTGTCCTTTTGAAAGTCAGCATGGTGTAGTAGTTTGAGTGGTGGACTATGACCCCAGAGAGCATGGTTTGATTGGAAAGCCACTGGGTGACCTTGAGTGCATCACTCACTCACAGCCCCAGAAAACCCCATGATAAGTTCACCTTAGGGTCACCATAAGTTGGAAATGACTTTCTTCCACTAATCAAAGGCAAGTTTGCTATGTTTTTCATAAACATGGTGCCCATAAATGAGATACTTCCTTTCAATTATTAGCTCATGGCTGGACTAAAGTAACACTCATATTTTGAAAATGGCCTGAAACTATGTTTGCTTGTTTTTACAATATTAGCTAAACAGCTCCAAGCCATGATTGTTTGTATTCATAGAAAAGGCCTTTTTTGGTCTCCTGTGACAGGGCTCTCATACTACTAAACACATTCCTAAAGGTTAAGGAACCTTACAATGAATTTAGGGAGCATGGAACTCATGAAGAAGAATTGGCACATAGGCCCTGAATGCGCATAAATGGCTTTGATATCTTGCTGGCAGTGTTTGGATCCAAACCATTGTTTTGTTTACCAAAAGCACTGTCCGTGCCCAACATATAGGTGATCCGAATGGAGCTTATTATGTTTACATAATAGAACTATGATTCACTGGGTTTGCAACCTACTTCAAAATATCTCACAGACACAATAAAGGTGACTGGCACTGTATCAACAGCAGCCACCTTTGCCTGATCCACTACTAGATAAAATAATGCAAAGCTATCACAGAGAGTGACTTAGGCTACTCAAGGTCTAATTAAGTTAATCACATGCCACATTTTACTGCTATGTGGTGATTATTATAATTGGGTAGCAACCAAAATGCAATGTAACAGGCTAAACTAGTCTGACTTGCCTTCTTTCTTTTATTTCCTCTAGGGATTTTTACTCCCCTAGTTCCCAAAGCAGCTTTAGTTCCCAAAGCAGCTTTTCTGTAGGCAGATATAAATTATTCTGCAATGTGACAGTCTGCATATCTTGAAGCCCAGAATTTTATAGAAAAAAAGTTGGATTCCAGATATTTACATAAAATTCTAGCTGGAGATATACATTCAACAGCAAAAACTAGAAACTAAAATGTCAGAAACATAAACCAGGTGTTGAGGTGCAAAAGGCATGGGTATCCTCAAAGAGAATTCAGTTCCTCTCCTGAATTTTAAATTCATTTATTTTTCTGCATTCAGATAGGAGGATAGCCACTAGTAAGCAAGGGATCTCTAAGGTCAAACCTGCTGGGAGTCCAACTGCCAATCTTGGACTGTTTACACTGCTGGCAGAGAACCTTCCTGGGATAGCTCAGACAAACGGTGGTTATTCTGATATTGCCTCTGCAAATTTGAACATCCTAGAAATACTATAAAATACACTCGTAGGTTGTAAGTTTTCAAAAACAAGATCTTAGTTTCAGTTTGGTATCTCTCTCCATGCAGAAGCTAAGAGACAGCCACTGTTTGCCATTTGTTTTGTAAGCAACTGGCCTATTCCTGTACTAATTTAGTGCTGTTAGCCATTGAATTAAATCACATCAATGACTGACACACATTCTCTCTGAAGAATAAAGATTCTGTTCATTTTCAAAAGATAGTTTTGACTTCCCCAGGTACGAAGTGATTGCTGCCCCATTTTTTAAAAAAATGAAAAACAGGAGACTAGAGTGTAGAGTATCAGTACATCTCAGTCTATCTTCTCTCCCCTGCCTCACTCCTATGTCTTGCAGCCCTTAAAAGTTGGACTATCAAAGCTCTCATCACATAAGCTGAGTGCTTATTTTCTGAAGTATGAAGTAGCAGACTTCAAGTCTTCATGGAAATATTTTTTCACGTTGTATTTAGTTCTTTTGACAATTCCTAAGGATGTGTAAGCTGGCCCTAATTCTGAAAAAAGGAAGAAAAGAAGAAATTAAGCTAGAAAAACTGAAAGGCCCAAGAGAACAATTCCCATGCAACTCAGAGACTTGCCTGTTATTTTACATCAGGTACAACAAACCTTTTCTTCAACATACAGTCATCCCTCCACATTCACTAGGCACAGGACCCCCATGAAAATGAAAAAACATGAATAACGTGAATATGGCCCTCCCAAACCATATTTTAACACACAAAAAAGTATGATCAGCATATTCAACCCTTCATGGATTCCTTTGAGGCATCAGGGTTCCTTCACAAGGCAGAAGTGGGTGGCTGGTGGGGATGGCTGCCACCCCCACTGCTGCCCCACACCATTTTTAATAGGGATTTACAAGCCCTGTTTGCAGTTTCTCAGCCTCATGAGGCTTGCTGTTTCTATTAAAAATGGCAGCAGAGGTGACAGCAAATAATCCATGAACAATCAAATCCGCAAAAGTGAAACCTGCAAATGTGGAGGGCTGACTGTAATTGTGTAGGCTGTTGCCTACTGCCCAACTCTGGAGTATAAGTTCATATGCCTACTTATCTGCTATCCTGTCTTTTTGCCTGCTTTTAAAATGTCCCAATTTCTCCCTACCAATTCCAGGCTCTACTTTTTCAAAAAGCAAGGATTGCAGCTATTGGGGGAAATCTACAGCAGCAGCACCAGCTCAGGTGGCTCCTCCCAGGGTGACAGTGTGGCACTGCTACTTGTCATGGCTGCCAAAAGCTCAGCTAGGCGGGTGGAGGAAGCAGCAGTGAAAAAGAGAAGGGTGGTGACTCAGCTCTTAGTCACTTCTCTCCCCGCCCCCCCACCTCCCAGAGTCTAAAGCAAGAGAGTAGCAGTCCTGGTATTAGGAGAGCTGCTGTCACTACCATAGCCCTCATTAGCACAATGCTTATTCCAGGGTGTTTCCTCTGTAACTAGTGCTGGATCAAGAGAGCGGTGGCAGCAGTCCCACTAGCAGTAAATCCCAAGTTGCTTCCATCTCTCCTTGTATCCCATAAGAGAAAAGGAGGCAAGGAAGGACTGGCAACCTCCATATGTATTCCTGCATTTGGCAGGGGATTGGACCTGATGGCCTTTGTGATTTCTTCCAACTTTATGATTCTATGGTCCTAGTCACTGCTGTACATTAGCAACAACATATTACTAAGGGTCAAGTTGTTGCTCTGTTTCTTGACTTCACCAACACCAGTGTTTCTTCCAACCAGCCTCACTGAGCCTTTGTCAACCATGCTGAGCAGCAGCACTTCACCATCACCGCAAGAAGAGCCATTCAAGCTGGTGATGCTGCTCCCTCAGCCAGGCACTTGGGTGGTTGAGGAGCTACAGTGTTTGGAGGGAGGGAGTTAGAACAGCTGCCCTGCCTGGGAAGGGAAGGAGGATGGTGGTCCTGGTTTTCATCTGTGAAATGTTGGAAGGTATACTCTTGTACTACATTATTATAGGAGATGTGGTTTGGCAGAAAAAGCCCAAAGATTCAAGTGGAAACAAGACATGAAGGGAAAAAGAAGCAAATAAGATCAAACCATGAAGACCTAATGAGGACAGAGTGGTCTTCAGGTACTTTCTGAGTCCGCTGCCTCCTTTCGTCCTGTGGCAACACTGACACTAGCAAGAATCAGCCACATACTATTATCTAATATGCTCCTAGAGCACATGCATGAACTCATACATGTCTTTAAGGAATCTTTGAAACTTGGCATTAGCTTATGATAGCAAGATTAGATCTGAAAACTTGCATCCACATAGAGGTACCTAAGGGAGATTTTTTTAAAAACACAGAAGAACCAACATAATTACATTGGGAAATAAGAAATATTATGTCAGACCTTCACAAATAGCAACCAATAAATTGATAACAGATATTTCTCCTGGATGGGGAAATAAAAAGAAGCAAATTTACATGCTTTAGAGGGTGTTAAGATCCAGGGTGCTATGACAACGGGTACCACAGAAGGTTGCACTCATTGCAAGAGGTGGCATGGTTTGCGGCTAAGCAAACTTGATGCAGGGGTTGATAAGAGAAGGGAGAAAGACAGATGATGTATGTTTGGTCAACATCTTTCCTTAAGCCATACTTCTAACAAAAGCTGGGGAGAGAACACACTCTCTGAAAAACTGAGGCACATGTGACACAAAGTATCTGTCTTGAATCTTTAGAAGCAGAGTTGGAGCATGCATGCATGAGAGGCAGAGAAACTAACCAAGGCCCTATGGGTCAAAACTAAGACTTACCGAATAAACTCATGAGATTCTCCAGTTAGATTCTGAGGTAGGGCACATATGTCTGAACCTATGTGTGATTTCCTACAAGTGTAGAGTTTGACCTCAGTGATCTCAGCTAAAAAGAAGGTAGGCAAAGCCAGGCAATGATTTCAGCAATGTTTTATCAAAAGACCTCCAAGACCAGGAAGCAGAACATTGCTCTCCAGGAAATCAGAGCATTTTGGCAAAGATGGGAGCAGCAGGCAGATCCCTACTCTGGAATGAACTCAGCCCATGGCTTTTTAATGTGATTTTCAGGTGGGGAAATGCCCCTTCAGCTCAGTTCTAAGATAAAAGAACAGTTGGATGCCCAACTGGTTTCCTCAGAGACATTACCACATACATGGCTTAAGAGAAAGGCAGTAATGTCTTTCCTTAAGCTCCCCACACAATCACTTTACCTGACAGAGATGTTACAGAGTGCTTAACCTGGCAAATCACCCACCTGAGATGGTCTCATGTAATTATGGGTATTGCCTAGATGCAGTATGTCCAGCTGTAGATTCATTTCTTTGACTGGGAGTTGTTAAAGCTCAGTGTCTGAGTGACTGCACCCTATACCCTTGGGAGTATTTCATACTGAATAGTCACAATTATTTAGGTAACTGTCAGTTTTTCTGGAGGATGTCTTATGAAGTGCTGGTTTCAGCCTTATTGTTTCACAGCACAGTCCGTACACATACAAATCTTGAGGGAGGATTGTACAGTTTGGACAGTTTGGCAAGTATCTTGAGCTTTCAATACATTAGTATACTTTGTTTCATTAGAATTAAATAAATTTGGATTTGTCCATTTATGCACGAACCCATGGATTTTCCTTACTCTGCATCACACAACTGATCTTTCTGATAGTTTCTGAACTTTCCAACTTTCCAAACCATGATTAAAGAAAGTGTTCTAAAACATTAAGCAATTAAGATAACAAAGTAATAGTGTTGTTCCCCTGCCTCGATCCTATTATTTCATATACTTGACTAGAGTTAACAATTACAATAATTTTGCAAGGTCAGCTGCAGTCTGGAGGAAATAGGTTAGGACAACAGTTTGCCCAAGACTATGTAGTGAATTCATATCTGCAGTATCTATCTATCTATCTATCTATCTATCTATCTATCTATCTATCTATCTACACACACACACACACACAGCCCCACAGGTTCTGCAGCCACAGTTCTTAAGGTGTTCCGATGACAGTCTTTGAACACATTGTCTATTTGGCCTTACTAGACCCCTAATAATACTGGAAACAGGACAGCTGCTGTTCGCAAACCTACCATTGGTCGCCTATAGAAATAACAGGAGAGGCAGGCCATTCGCATTTCAACACCAACAAAGGAAAGAAAACTTTAGAAGTACAAACCTCAGCCAGAGAGGTGACTACACACACCCTTCTCGCACCAGTTGAGTTTTGTTTCTAGCTGGAGGGAAGTTACAAGCATGTTTACAATGACTAGGTTTTGCGTTGGTTGAACTATTAATTATGAAATTATTATTTACTTCATCAAATCACTAACAGCGGGACTAGCAGTGACAACTTCTTATTTCTTGGTTGGTCAGGGCTTCTACCCATTTATTCTCTGCACGACTGGGAGAATTTTTCAGCGTGTGACGCTTATTCCTGCAGAGATATGGGGTAAGGCTTCCCCACCAAACTACAACCTGTTGTGCACTTTTACATGAATTACATGTGGCTTTCAAGGAATTAAAAGATGGGGTAATGCCAGCAATCTCCTGTGTGGCGCCATATTCTCAAGAAATAAGTAAGCAACACTCTTTCAACCCAACACCCCCTCCACAGACACCTCTTCCCCTCAGGACTTTCTGACCACTTTTTCTTTCCTTTCTTTATTTTTTCAAAACTACCCAGGCGCGCGTGCGCGTTGCCCTCCTACTTAGCCGAAGTCTCTCGGCGCCTGCCCTCCCCCTTCGCCTGCCTTGCTCTTCTGCGCACGCGCCAGCCCACCCTTCGCCACCCGTGAGTCTCGCGAGAAGCCGGGATTTATTCCTACGTGCTGTGCCGTGCTGCTCATGGCGGCGCTGGAGCGGGGGCGCTGAGCTGTTGGGGTAAGTAGGGCTCCCTGAGAGGTGGGCGGCAGCCTTCCTAGCGCGCCCGGAGCGGCCTTGAGGGTGGCACGTAGAGGGGCTGAAGTAGCTTGGAATGCCCTGTCTCCGTCCCAAGCGCCAACGGTCCAGTGCGGGTGGGACCCCTCCCCCACTCGGTGTGTGTGCGCTTTATGATTTGACACAAAAAAAAAAGAGGAAGGAAGGAAGGCGGGTGCCGAGAGAGCTAGTGGGAAGAACGAGCTTTCGCTCCCGCCACTTCCTCCCGACCGCCGCAGGTTTGCCTTTAGTCAGGAACCAGCGAGTGAGAGGGGGGGAGAGAGAGAGAAGGAGAGAAAGCGCTAGTGGGCCCCAACTCGGACTTCACTACAGTTCCCGGTGTGCACTGCGGGGCTTGGCTCCCCCTCTTTCCGCAGGGGCTGATGGGGGATTGAGTTTACAGGCCCCGTGCTGTTAGCGGTAGCTGGGTTGGAAAACACTCCAACTCCCGACGGGATGCGTGTGACATATCGAGCTACTTGGCCTTCTGGGGGATGGAGTTCTGGTGTCAGGTATCGGCCGTGGCTAATAAAGTGATGTAAACTACCGCTCCCGGCATGCAGCGTACGACTGTAGGGCGGGGAAGAGGAGGTCAATCTTCCTTTGTGTGAGGGGGAGCGGCCGCCATTTTCCCTTTTTTTTAACTCCCCCCATCTCTAGCTTGAGGAGGGGGTCGAGTAGCGGACACGCCCCAGGCTCTTGTGGGGAATAACTCCTGTGGGTGTGACCGGTAGCGGGGACGTCCAGTGCTGAATTCCAGTATTGGTTTTCGCACAAATACTGCTGGGGTTTGGAGCTGGATTTCTGCATCCTTTACTGTCGGATGCAGACCCCCACCCTTATTTCCCCTCGGTAGCAGGAGCCACCATCTTGCTGCCTAAGGACCATGTGCTGTGGCACGTCTGCTTTCTTACATGTGATGGTGCAGCGTGGGGTGAAATGGCCACTCGTATCTCCTTTTGCTTCTGTGAGCAGCGTTGATAGAAACGGGGAAAGAAATGCCGTTCTGGTCGTGAAAAACCTTTAGATGCCGTTTGAATGTTCCATCTCACAATTGGACAGTTGTATATAGACATTGGCTGTAATCTTAGAGTTTTAAAGTCATTGTATTCATATTTACAAAATTGCAGTGCAAATTCTTGGGGCTGGCTATAACTAAAAGTTTTTAAACTATGTGTTGAACATATTAGTAGGCAAGAATACTTTTTTTATATATAAATGATACTACATATCTGAGTACAGTACGCTCTTTAAGCCATTAAAAGCATTTAAATCATTTGTTGATTAGCTTTATTTTTGCCTGTGGTTTGGTCTGTACCCATTTGTAATTAATTTGTTTGTTTACTCCGGCTGTGGCAAAAGGAATCTATATCTTGCAAAGCCATATTCTGGTTTTATTGTGTTCTAGTCTTATAATGTATTCCTAGAACTCTCACTGAATTCAGTTGGCCTAAATTTTGTCTGTGAACAGTCCTTTGTATTCAGAGTAGTTCTCAAATCAGTTCCCATTTCAGAGCAGTTGGGTTTTTTGAAATAAATAATATTTCTGTTACCAATTCCACTTTTGTGTTGTGTTAATAATTGCTGCCTGTGGGTAGTCTCCTGATGCTGATTGTCTGTATGTCATATTCAGCTAATCTCAGGCAGCCTATCTTCAGAAGGAAGCAAGTATTAAGTAGGTTTCTATATAAATATCATGTCTGTGAGTCTTATTAGGGCCTCAGTTCTCTATGTGATGTCATTTCTTAAATCAGCTCTTCGAATATATGCAAAAACCATGACCCATGAAGCAGAACAAACTCTGAAAAACTCTTTAAGTCATTGAGGAAAAATACAACTGAACATTCTCCTTACTGTGTTTGACTTGAGCTAATCCTTTGTGAATCCTTGTGTTGAGACTGCTGCATTGGAAGCTCAGCAGCTGCACAGGGTGTTTACCATTGGGAGGAGTATTTATAGCAGCTGAGCTGAAAAGTAAAGAATTTAGACCACAGACATACACGCTAGTGATTTCACTGAAATTCTGCCCAAGGCTTCGCAGTGTTGGAGAAAGGCATGATTCTGTCATCTTATATAGGAAATACTTGAGTATGAACTAATTCATGCGTTAATGATGCTCAGTATTTCTATAAGCAAGCACCTTTGAACAACGTGTGTGTTTGTGTTTCCAAGAATATATGCATGTTCGCTGAAACAGGCACTCTGGTCCTGAGCCATCCACTTGTTTGAATTCTACTTACCTCTAAGTAAATTAACTAATTTCATAGCCTAAAAGCATTTTTAAGTTTATATCAGCTAAACTAGCAGTTATGCCCTTTTCTTACAGCAGTGCTTAAAGCAGTCTCCTATTGTAGAAGCCTGTCCATCCTAATCGTGCTGCCTAGTTTGGAAGACAGGAACTTTCATTTTTATTAATGAAGTTGTTTGGGCTTTTCTTATAGATTTTAACTGTACTCTAGCATATATTCCATATTGTACGGAAACTTCTTATTGCGGAGATGTTTCTTTTCCCCAGAGTGTTAAGTGGGCCCCAGAAAAATAAAAGAAATATGGAAACAAATATCACAACAGTTGTGTACCTTTATTCTTCCCTGCTGCTCTGTAGCTCTTGATTCTGATTATTCCTATTTCCATAACAAATCCCTAAGTAACTCTCCTTCCCTTTACGTCAGATGTCTCAGCTGTTGCTCAACATCATTCATTCTGCATTCCATGACCAGTGAAAGTTGGGTGTTGGGAAAATTCCATCTAGAGTCAGACTCATCTGTCCTTTACTACATCCTAGGCACCAGATATAGGAAAAGGAAGCAGGCACGCTCTTGCTCATAAAAGGAGACATAAATGCTGTTGAAGACCGAAGCTATGGCAGAGGTGGGCAATTTCCAGGTTTAAAGGGGAGGGATGAGCTCCCTGAACCTTGGAAAACCACACTTGACGTTCACTCTGGGCCCTAAAATTGGTTGGTCACTGTCTCAGAAGTCTTCAAGGGGTGGCTACTACTTCAGGCTTGTTTCAGGCCGAGGGAAGTCTGAAAAACAAAGAAGTGACTGGTCACTTCTAGTTTTGAAAGAAAGTCAGCAAGGCCCAAAATAGGCTCTTTGGGGGCCAGAATGGCCAGTTATGCCCTTCAGAGTCTTCTGAATGCATGATTGGTCAGATTTAGCCCCATGCCCCCAAAATAGGGCTAGGGCCACAAAATGGCCTTGGAGCTACACTTTGGCCTATTGTTACCCTGAAGGAATGTTTGTGGCATATGGAACATATTGTTTATTTCTGGTGCATAGGATTTGGAAACAAATTTAAATATAGAAATTAAAAGTAACTGCAAATCTTTTGTGCCTCTTACTTGAAAGATCAGAATTAAAAACAAATGGCAACAGAATATATACTTGCATATTTCAGCTCCCAAATACTTGCCTCTGAACACTGCCCTTCGCCCAGAGGAGCTTCAGGGGTTGCCTTGAAGAAGCCTGTTATATCCAGTTTTCTGCTAGCTGTATAGTTAAGGCTTTTCTGTTTTTGTTGTATAATGGCTTAGTACATTGCTACTTGTCAGCTATTATATTATAGTTTGTCAATATCAGTACTTTCAGATCACTTACTTAAATGTGTGATTATAGAGAAACTCATTCTGGGCAGGAATAGATATTAGAAATAGAATGTTGTGTATAGTTCTATTCCTGTGCCTGGGTGTCTTGAATCCATAGCAGATGTTTAAATATTGGTTGGATGCATGTACATGAACCAAAGCCATTCTTAAAAATTATTGAAGGTCATTAAGATGCCCTGATTGTCATTTAAACATTAGAATTTGTTAGTATGTTTTTGTAACTTAATTGTTTTTTAGCTTCATACAGTTATGGGGTTTTATTTATTTCAGCATGCTGGCTACATTTGCATCAAGTGAGGTTGTTGTTTGTTAACAACTGAAAGCTTCCTAAACTCATTAGGAGGACCTTGAGGACTAGTGAAGAGCTTTTGTGTTCTGAGGTAGAATCACATTTGTAAAGTGTGCAGACTAATAAAACTTGTAGCATAATAGACTTATTCTTTGTCTTTTTCTCTCCAGTATGAAGTGTAACAGAACTGAATTTACCACCTGAAACTGCTGCTTCAAGTTCAGATCAGGAAAGGAACACACCACATCGTAACAACAAAATAAGACCAAAGAAGAGTAAACTTTACACTGAAGACACAACACTTGATCTGAAACAAGAAGTTTGTGCCTACTCAACAGCTTCAAAAGAGCACGTCCCAACGCTGCTAGTAGTCTTTGTTTTCTTCAGTGCTGTGCTGAAGCAGTCCAGTGCAGCACCAGTTATTCCTTATTAGCTTGATAGATCACTTGTCTCTTGCTATCTCTTTTTTTAACAATAGCAATCTTCAAACTTTGGAACGTGTGCTGAAACGAAGAATCGGCGAATACTACTGAAAGTGCAATATTAGAATATCACTGCGAGGTTGGTGCATGTACTCTATTAAACAGTAATAGATGCTGTGGATTAAAACTGCAATTCCACATATTGCTTTTCTTTAAATCTCTACCTACGTTGGTCAAAATATCAAAGCAGAGCTAACATCTGGCTATGGTGCTTCCTCTTAAATGATTCAGATTCTTCAGTATTGCTATTTTATTATATTTGCTGTTCTAACCATTGAATGCAGTCTTATAACTGTAGTTATTTCATTAAGCCTTCTGCTACTATTTTCCAGTTTCTCACTTTTGAAATCAGTATACTCTAATGCTATAAATCTGGATCTCAAACTTTCTCCATATCCTTCTCCCAGTTACTGGTATCGGTCAGTGAGTCTCCATTTCATAAGCTGGTAGGTTTAAATGTAATTATCAACTGTAAGGACAGCTGAATTAATAGTAACCATGAGTTCAGTTAGCAGTCACCTCCTACTCTCCATTTCAGAACCCCTCTGAAGTAAAATAAAGCTTTTAAATGCTTCCTTAACTAGCACATCAGTCCCTTTTTGTCTACTATGTTAGGAGGCTGCCAGAATGGCACCTTTTTTATGACACTGGATAAGTGGCAGATATACATTGACAAGGTTGTCTTGTTTGATTTTGTTACATGCAGCATTATAAAATTAAGTTGAAACAGGCGTAAAAATATGGCAAGCACCTGGAAAGAATTTGTTGAATTTTCCATGCCGTCTTCTCCCCCTACTGCATACGTTAGTGCCAACCTGGGCAATGCATCTCCAGTCGGACTGAATTTATCACCTTATGGCCAATCAGTAAGTTCTTTTGCCATACTAGCAATATTCTTAAGGGTAAAGCCAAACTAGCTCAGATGGTGTGATGCAGCAACCTCCTTTGAGCAAGAAAAATGTGGCCAATTTGTAGAGTACTAGAGAAAATAAATATCTGCTCATTTTGGGACCTCTGTGGCATCTTGTAACCTTGCCAGAGTACAGTGGGCAGACTAAAATACTCTAAGATGACAGTTTCAGTTTGAAATCATTTCACACTCACCCCTCATTCCCAATCATTCTTTTCATTGGTCATTGTACCAGGCCTGGTTCCTGTTCTAAGGCAATTGGTTACCTCTCCAGCTGTTTAAGAATAAAACAAGCCCAGTTGGATTTTTTTTTTAAATTTCTGTGGAAAACTCTAGTGGATAAAAGCGCACATCCTCTCATTGCTGAATGCAGCAGCTTCCAGTTTTGAGACTTTTGTGTTGAAAATATCCAGAGTACACACCTGACAAACATGCTTATTACGAGATCTCCACCTCTATCTGAAGTACAGTTAATAACTGATCCGTTAAGACTTACCCATCATGGTCATTTATTATTACAGAAATTGTTTGTTGGTTCTCCAACAAGCAAGATTAGTAAATAACTATTTAAATGTATACCTTTTATAGTTTAACTGTTGCCTCTTAAATGGAAGACTGTTGTGGTTCTCATTTTTGATTTGTCTAAATGATGTAGAGGGTGGTCTCAAAAAACTTCTTGGTTGTTACTGAATAATGAAATGGGAAGATTGTCCAAACATTAAAACATGCATGCAGCTCCCAAGTTTATTTTATAAAAATAATAATGAGGACTTTATATGTAGCCCAGGAAAAGCCCATAGCTTAGAGGTAGTTCTGAAAGCCTTTGAAAATCACGGACAGCAGCTGCTACTCAGTTAGGTAACCTTGGCCTAGATGAACTTGTGGTCTGACTCAGAATGGCAATTTCATATTCCTACAACAAGTATAATTCTAACTATGTACAGCCTTCTTGTTCGTTACTCTGAAAATTTCTCATAATGTACATCAGCTTTGGAATAGATTCTTTCTGTATGACAGTCCTTGAAATTTAAAACAGTTAACCAGGAACTATCTGGATGTAATTCTGGTGTGACATATTCAGTAAAGTGTAAGCCATTCATGGGTGCTGTCACATATTCACGAGTAAATCTCTGTGCAGTGTAGTTGTTTGCATCCTACATATGCAGTAAAGCTTGGGAAGAACTGACACTTGCTGTTAATTTTTTTTCACTGTTACTGAGATGATGCTAACTAAAGACTAAATGCCAGAATATTCATATCTGAAATTCCCATGCTATTCTCTGTTCTCCAAATCATGGGAAACACATTGTGAAAAAAGAGGCCAGAAATCCCAAATTTCAATTCATAAACTCACTGCTGAATATATTTTCTGGAGGCTTTGCTGAAACATACCAGAAGCATAAATCTTTCAGCTTTTTTTTTTACGCTCAAAAGCTGAAAGACTTTAGTTGTGAAACAGAACCTGTATAACAAGAACCAGTTTTTTGTGTCTTGTTAAAGAACTAGTTATTGTGCGACTCAGATTTGGAGTTCTATCCCTTTAAAATGGAAAAGAACGATAGTTTTTCATGGACATATTCTTTGCTGCAGCGCAAGTACATGCGTGAAGAGACAGCTGTTTGCCCAGCCCATTACTTTCATACATTTTTTTCCAGTGATACTTCTCCCTTGTGATTACATTTGCAGAAGAACTGGTCAGACTCCAGTAGTATGAGCAACTCAGAATATTGTTGGAGAGGAATGATTGACTTACGAATAGTGCTTGCTTATACCATTTTATGGTGTAATCCTATTAGGGGGAAAAAAAAAAAGCTTGGATCAATTGCTTTTGACTTCCAGCTTGAGACATGGAATTTGATAGTTACTTGGATGTGTTTAAAGATGTGCTAATTATTGACTAGTTATACTGTGTACTATGTTATCACAGCTGTATGAGATGGAGAACCATTATACTGTGTCATCAGATCCTCTCCCCCCTCCTGCAGCTCCCCCTCCTTCTCATCCTTTACCTTTCTCTTCATCTTCTACTTCATCCGTGTCTAAAAAACAGAAGAGGACCCCTCTTTATCAAAGATCTGTAAGTCAGGGCAGTACTTGACAGACTTGTCATCTTAGCATGGGGTTCCTTAGAGTTAACTCTTTTCTGTATGTTCTCACTTCTAACTCAGTGATATTAAATCTCAACAGGTTAAAGGATAAAATTCTGCCTGAACCAGCTGGGAATCTTGCTGAGTTCTTTAATTGTGCTTTCCTGTATCTGTTTCAGAAACTTAATGAAAGTCTGATTCTGTCTGTATGTTATGTGTGTAGCAGTTTTGCAATTTTGTATTATTCATTCTGAGATGGTGGCTGAATTTATTTTGCCTGCTGCTTATGACCAAGCTTACTTGTTTTATTCTTTCATCTCCACAGTAGTGATAATGTTAATTTAAGTTATAAATCTCGTAGGAAACAGTTTGTAATAAGCAAGTGTAAGAAGTAGCAAGTGCTATCTCCAGGTGCATTCTTTTCTGAGTAGAGAGTTTTGCATCTTAAGTTACTATTTATGAGTTTTGTGGTACATATTTGTTTGTTTAATGGAAGTGTGTGTGAGAGAGAAAGAGGGAGGGCTTTCTGTTCCTGGGGGTGGAATTCCTCCTCCTCCACCACCCCATTTCATATTTTATATTGTGAGCTTAGTGTCTTCATTGGTTATTTTTAAAAAAGTCAATGCATTTAGTGTTTCATTCTGTTCCTGTGTATGCTTACCCGGAAACCCCATTGAGTCCAGTGGTACTAAGTGGTTGCATACAGGGGGAGTGTGGCTTTAGCATCTTCAAGAGCACATGTGTGCTTTGTAACAAGTATTTTCTTTGAAGAGTAGGTCAGAAGCTTATTCTGTCTGATAATAAAATGTATACCACTGCCAGTGTGATATGAGTGATAGAAGTCATAAAAAGTTTGGTGTTACATGGTGATTATTTAAAGCTGCAGTTATTTGCTTACTCCATGAATTGATGAGGTTGCAGAAATTTTAATTTGCTTTCTTAAACAGATACACAGGAAACTGCAGGATGTGTAAAATACATAGCCTTGAAATGCATGGTTTTGGCACTGCCTTGCCGTGAACTTTGACTTGCGTGATATGTTACTGATTCTTGTAACACTAAATGTTAAGCTGTAGTATTAACTTCTGTCTAGAAATAGTTTATCACAGTCAAATTAGTTGTTTGTTAAGTATGTTTTTATCTATTTGGACAAATGCTATGAGAATGTTACTGAGAGTTTAATAGGTTAAGTTTAATAGGCCAAGTTAATAGACCATTTATCAGTGGAGAAACTGCGCTTATACCAAAAGGAATACGGCAGTCAGTGATGAAACATCACAAAATAATAGCCTAGAACAGAGTTGGAATTAACTCAGTTACAGAAATTACTTTGAAACTAGATTAGTTAATAATCTTTTTGCTTTGCTTTCTTGGTAAGCCTGTGTTGACAGAGTCAAGCTACACTAATAGATATTTTGGGTACAGTATCAATTATATTCTGTACCTCATTGGGAAGTAAAACACTTTGTGTAGTTACAGCAGATTAGATGTGACATAGAACTAATGGATCTCAACCAGTGAGTGTCATGCAGAATACTTGAACTGCTAGAAGCCTGCATGTGTGTTTAGTAGGCTTCATCTAATATTTATGCATTGTTGCTTTGAGTAAAATACCAGGATGAAAGGGATTACTCTTGAAAGAGTTCACAAATTTCCTTTTTGATTTCAGATGAGCTTTGATCCAAACCTTCTCCATAACAATGGACACAACGGGTACCCCAATGGTACTTCTGCAGGACTGCGTGAAACTGGGGTTATTGAAAAACTGCTGACCTCCTATGGATTCATTCAGTGTTCAGAACGGCAAGCTAGACTGTTCTTCCACTGTTCACAGTATAATGGCAACCTACAAGAGCTTAAAGTGGGAGGTAATAAATCAACTGGTGGAATTCCCTGGCTTTGTACGTGAGGACTCTTAGTTGCATGATGAGGCTTAGCTACTTGTTGAGCTATTAATAGCTAAAGTAATAGCTATGACTAGTTAAGAGAAGTAAGGGAAATGTTTAATTGATAAGCTTACCTTAAGATTTGGCATGTTAGGAAATATCTGCTAGAAAGTAGTTCATACAGTGTTTTGAGGACTTCTGAGTGTCCTTGAAAGCTTATCAAGATCAGTAGTGGCAGATAAATTTGTCCACCACTACTAGTCTGCCACAGTGCTGTGTAACTGTGGGAGTTTCTCCACTGCATTGTTTCCTCCTCCACTGTTTTCTCCTGACAATAGCAAGGTCTAGTCTGCTGTGGCCTAGTGTGCAGGTACTTACCCTGAACAGTCAATGCAAAAAAGATTCCCTGAAGTTACCAAGTTGGAAAACCATTATACAATAAGGAGAGAATATAAATACTGTCAAAAATGTTGATCCTGGCTGAGATTATAAATTATGTTCAGTCATTCAGTAGAACACATTTTTGTTTCAAATGGCGAATGTAAAGCTGCTTCGCTGTCCTTAAGAGTTGATATCTTATTTATTATTGGAAGTTATCTTGATGAAGTCTTCACCCTGAATTGTGTCTTGTATATATTTTTAAAATTAATTAATTTGCTTTACAGATGATGTTGAATTTGAAGTATCTTCTGACCGGCGAACTGGAAAACCAATTGCTATTAAATTGGTGAAGATAAAAACAGAAACATTACCTGAAGAGCGAATAAATGGACAAGTTAGTGGCTGTGTTTAGTTTTTAACTTGCATGCCATTTGCATCTGCTGTGGTCAAGGAGACAAGGGCAGAGTTGGGTGTAGCATGCCTCTCCTTAGTTGCATAGAAATATTTTTTCTCAAATTTCACTCCCTCCCCTCGGTTTTCACAAACACATAAAAATTAGAGTTTTACCTAACAAAGAACAATTCTTACATTTGGCAGAAGAACTGTGAGACATAAGTTTTGCAGCATGACATACTCTTTTGTGGGTTACTTGTAAAGCGCATCCCTGAATGTTTTATAGAAGATAACTTACAGTCTGATGCGTAATGCTGCCTCCAGAAGTAATTAGCAATGGATTTTTTTTTATTTATTTTTGACTGGTAGGTTGTGTGTGCTGTTCCTCACAACTTAGAGAGTAAGTCTCCAGCTGCCCCGGGTCAGAGTCCAACAGGGAGTGTATGCTACGAACGTAATGGGGTAAAACTTATGTATTTATTTAAACTGTTTGACTGATCCTTCAGTATGATTTAAACTGAAATGCTTGTCAGAGTAGACAGTAAAAGTAGTACTTGCTTTGAAAAGTTAACCATACCTTGCTAAGAGTATGTATTAATAAACAGAAATACGAAAACATTTGACTTGATGTGCTGACTGTAACTGAAGTATTTTTGTAACTTCATTCTAAAAAGTTAAAGCTAATTAAATTTTTTGAGGAGAAAATTTTAAATTCTGATATTTCTATTGTGACTTTAAAATTCTAAGTGTAATATGACAATTAATCTTACAGTAACTTTACAGATTCTAAAAATCAGAATTTTAAGCTGACATGGATATAATATGTATCTAGTTTTAAGAGTGCTAGCAAAATATTAATACTGCCAAATTATAATTCATAGGAAGTGTTCTACTTAACTTATACCCCTGAAGATGTTGAAGGAAATGTTCAGCTGGAAACGGGAGATAAAATCAATTTCATTATTGATACAAATAAACAGTAAGTTGTTACCCTGTAATATACTGAATCTATATTAACTGAAGTATTAACGCTTTCCAGAAATTAGTCATTGCTCTTTTGTGTTGAACTTTGTTTAGCAAACTCAGAAATGTGCTCTCAGTCATAGTTCTATTTCTGAAAATGCTATACTTCGAAGCGGCTCTTAAAATTGATAAAGTACATTTGCTGCTGCTTCTTTCAGTGATGAACAAGTGATCTTTTTAGGTCTTTAATTGGAAGGTTGTTTTTTAGAACTGAAATGTAAACAGTGTTGCTTCCTTTTTGAAATTAGCATGTCTTCTGAAAAAGAAGACTTGAGTTTTCTCTGTACTTGGCCCTGTAATTTTCTGATGCGGTAAGGTACTGAATTTGATTCACCTTTTGTCATCTTAGTCTACCTTTTTTCCTAGTACTGGTGCTGTAAGTGCTCGTAACATTATGCTTTTGAAAAAGAAGCAAGCTCGTTGTCAAGGAGTAGTTTGTGCCATGAAAGTAAGTACCAGTTAACTACTTGCATTTTCTTTTGAAATTAAGAATCAGATCTTGAGATTTGTGCTTTTCCTTTGCCCTTGGACCATAACTGGTTATTTTGTGTTGATGTATAGCCCACTGGGGTTTCCTCAAATGTCCCTGCACATGGCACAGTTGGTGGGGTTCTCCCAGCTTTTGTAAGGATTTTCTTTGCATGCTCAAGGATGAAATGCTTTTCATAAGGCTCATTTACTGAACAGTAAGAGCCTCAAGTGCAGTTACACTGATATAGTCATCCTTGTTTAATACTGGAATGGGAACTTCTCTGAAATTGAATCCAGCCCTTCAGCAGAAATTGGTCCTTTATCCGTGTTGTAAAGCAGAGGCAGACAGCTGCCACAGTTGGGAAGGATGCATTGCTTCTCACGTGGAATTTTAAAAGGTTGCACTGTGTGCTATCATAATCCACCTCAATGGATATTTTACTTAAAAAATAATTAAAATGCTCCTCACATACTACAGGGGCATGAGGGGCAACTTTACTATGTTTTTATAGGTCGCCTGACTTTAAAAAAAAGAGCTATGTGTAACGGCTTAGGAATCCAAAAATGCCAGAATTGCAGCTGTGATCTTCAAGAGTTTGGGGAACATTTTAGTGAAAAAAAATGGGACTCTTGGGGTAGCCCTTGAGGACCTCAGAATTATTTGGTGGGCTGCATATAGCTGACAAGTTTCACGTTGCTTATCTTTCTTGTAAAGGAACAACGGTACAAATTGAATACAAGTTATATATATTTTTCTGGGTTCTACTGGCCTCTGAGATTATGAACTGGTATAAGAGTGCTTGGGAGTAAGCTGTGTTGATCTTGGATGTTCCATTGCCAGAAAGCATGCACTGAACTAGGTTTAATGTGTTTCACTCATGCCTCATACTCATTCTTGCTCTCTCTCATACATACCCAAACACATATGTTCCATATGTGTATGTACCTTCAAGTCACCTGGTGACTTACAGTGATCCCATGAATTTAATGGAGTGTTCTTGGGCAAGGAGTGCTCAGAGGTGGCTTTGCCAGTTCTTTCCTCTGAAATATAGCCCACAACACATGGCATTCATTGGCAGTCTTGCATCTAAGTAGTAACCAGGGCTGATCCTGTTTAACTTCCAAGATCAGACAGGATGTGATGCCTGTAGAGTATTTAGGCACTTCCCATGTAGACTTTTCTAAAGTTTGTTGCCTTCTCTTTGACTGCTAGGCATCCAAGGCCTTTTGTTCCAGCTAAAAAGTGTTAGAGTGGATTTATACTGCATAATTTCTTTTTGCTAAACAATTGTGCTCTTCTTTTAGGAAGCCTTTGGATTCATTGAACGGGGTGATGTTGTAAAGGAGATATTCTTTCACTATAGTGAATTTAAAGGTGACCTGGAAGCCTTACAGCCTGGAGATGATGTGGAGTTCACAATCAAAGACAGAAATGTAAGGCCATATTACATAAGCAGAATTTCAGTTATGAGTACATAAGATGAGAGAATTAAATATTTTAATTGAATATTTATGTGCATCTGACTTACTGCTGGTCACTGTACTGTACCAACACAGTTAACGATTGTTTTGTTCATAGGGTAAAGAAGTTGCAACTGATGTCAGACTTTTGCCTCAAGGAACTGTTATTTTTGAAGATATCAGCATTGAACACTTTGAGGGAACAGTAACCAAAGTAATTCCAAAAGTACCCAACAAAAATCAGGTAGCAATACCTCCTTAAACTTTCAAGTTTTTTCTGTTTGGTTCTATGATTGTGAATATTTTACTTTAGGGCACTATGACACCATAGTGGGAAATACTTGATGAGAGAATTAAATGGAGAATAGGTCAGTACAGAATTTGATGGGAAAGTCAGTGGAAATGATGATGAATCTTTAAAAAGAGTTCTAATCTACCTGAATTTTCTTTTATGCTTTGACCAGAATGACCCACTACCTGGCCGTATAAAAGTTGACTTTGTTATTCCAAAAGAACTTCCATTTGGCGATAAGGATACAAAATCAAAGGTGACACTGTTGGAAGGTGACCATGTTAGATTCAACATCTCAACAGACAGGCGTGACAAATTGGAACGAGCCACTAATATTGAAATTCTTCCCAATACTTTCCAATTTACTAGTGAGGCTAGAGAAATGGTAAGTGCTTAAATTATCTGTATGGAGTGATAAAATGGAAAGTGTCCATATGATATTATACAGTCATGTAGGTTTTGTATTCCTAGAATTGTACCTGCTATATTTTTGCAGTGGTGACTGTTTTTGTTATCTTGGGTGTAGAATAAATCATACTCTCATGAAACATTTCTGTGTCTTCAGCAGTAGACATGGAGAACTGTAGCATACAGAGTTTAACTCTTGCCTTTTATAAGCATAATTACATGCCACACTGGACCTGTAACAAAATGTTGCGGTGTAGAATGCTTTTGTTCACATTTCCTGGCATTCAGTGCCAGGAGTTGTTTGTGTGAGTGGGTGGCTTCAAAGACAAAACAAAAACCATTTATTTTTGGGAACCTTCAAACCTTGGGCTACTCCAAGTTTGCTGCTAGTTCCATCTTATATGTTAGTAGTTCAGGGAGTACAGGAAACTGAGTTGATTTTAGGAGTGGGATTCTTATAGGAAACGTCTCAGAGTTTTGATCTAATGTTTGGCAATTTAAATTTAGAAAACTTCTTCCATTGTTTTAAAAGTTTATCAGTTGTGGGATATGATTGGTTTTTATGTGCATTTCAAGAACAATGATTGTGAGAGGAGATACACATGAAATAGTCTGAGAAGGACTGATTTACTTATAAGGATGGATGTGAGGTGATGGATTTGGATTTACATATCCTGTTTCAAAAGTGAGCTTGGAATGGAAAAAAACTAATTGCTTTTCTATAAATCTAATTTTACCTTGTGAAAAATTTGTTGCATTTTAAAATCTGAAACCATTATGCAGAGAGTTGGTTCACCTGAGCTCAAGAGCTTTTTTGCATCCAGTGGCAATTTTTGAAGAGCAGATTCCCTATGTTATGTTTAATTCTTTTAAAAACTGACCTAGGTTTCAAAAAGGAGCTGCCATGGGTGGTGGGGTGCTTCTTTTGAAAAATACAAGTTCAGAGCTATATTAAGTGTATATACAACTGTTTGTTTATTTGCCTGACTCTTATCTATAAATATGATTCTTTGAAGTGCATGACACATTGGTTGCAATAAATGTCACTTTCTTGAGAAATTAGATGGGGAGATGGAACATGCTTGATGGAAACCTTGGGACGGAGGGGTTTCATCATGAGATTATGCTTGTTTAATGTCTAGAGTATTAAAAATTCTGCAAAGCCATGGAGAAAAAAACACTTTTTGGGGAAAATTTCCATTTTCAAAAAAATGGAAAAAGGTGCAATGTTACCCATTACCCAGAGTCATTTTGTTATTTCATGAAATAATGTTCATTTATATATGCTATATAATGTTTTTAGGTATAAAATTCTCATGCTTGAATATTAACAGTGCAGCATATTCACTGTACAATAATAGTAAGCCTAGGGTCCAGTGCCAAGAGAAGGGCAGGGTATTAAATAAATATGAAACTTTTTAAAAATTTTACTTACAAAGGGAGTTACACAGTCCTGAAGTGTAGGGAAGATCTCAACCATTAGGAACTTACTTGCTATTAGCATTGTGAAGAACAGTGGCACCCCAAAAAATAGAGAAGAAAACACCAGCATTAGTAAAATGGAGAAACTTTACCACCAATACTCGCCATAGTGTGTAGCAGACATAATACACTCATTTCTGTTGAAAGAATAGAGAAAAGGACACTAAGACCAGGATTGGTCATGATTTGATACTATACATAGTCTTACATTAAAGTCTCCTTACATAATGTTTAGAAATGATTTTTGCACAAGAAATGTGAACAATTTGCCTTAAACATGTTTTTCATCCTTCTGAAAGGATAATATTCCATGATCATTATGGTGGAGGGCAGGAGGAAAGAAGGGCTTCATTTTTTTTCCCCCTGTGCTCCCCCACCCCCCAGGTTAAAGCCAGTGGAACAGTTCTGGGAAGGAACTTCTGTGTCTGAGAGTATTTTTATTCTCATGTGTAGGGTTTTGTTTTGTTTTGTTTGTAGACAGGTGGGCACATGGATCTACCATAAGCATATAGGCAGGTAGGCTAGGAGGAGATAAAAGATTGCATGAGTAACTTTGTAGGCTGATGAGCGAGGATGGGCTATTTTGTCCTTTAAGAGTCTTCAGGGACTTTCCTGCTCCATCAGTAGATGTTATCACTTCCCGATTTTGCATTGTTTGACTTTCACACTGGTTTCCTCACTTCCACATTACAGGGCTAGTACACTTTTGAGACTGGAACCAAGTATACAGGCATGTATTTTGGACAGAGTTGGTTCAACATTATGGTTCACACATAGCTTGAATTCTCATTCCCTTGCTGAATTAATGAGCCTTTTCAAGGCGCTTTGTCATTCTTTAAATTCCTGATAGCTTTGGATATTTCCATCATTGAAATTGGCTTGTTTAAAGCTGTTCTGTGATCTTCAGAAAATCTAATTTTATTCATTTTCTCCAAATACTCTTTTATTTCGTATTCCTTTTTAGTTTCAAGATTCTCACCCACCAACTTCACATAATATTTATAAAATGTTTGTTTTATTTCTTCCTGTTTTGTAATCCTTTCATCACCAATTTTTAATTCCGTTATTATATTTCTTGTCCTTCTTTTCTGAAGTATACTGGCCAATAGTTTAGAGGGTTTATTTGCTTGTTCAAAGGAGTTATATTTCAGTCTTCTCATCTGTTCCTCAATTTGATATAGATTTAATTCATTTAATTCCGCTTGGTATATCTTCATCTGTGATCTAATCTTGTTATCCGCCAGATTTTTCCTCATCTGTTTTTCCATCTCCTTCATTTTATCTAGTATTCTCTGTTCCTCTTGTCTCTTTTGTCTCCTTATTTCTGCTGACCATCTGATAAAATTACCTCGCATCACAGCTTTGCTTGCATCCCAGACAATTTTCATAGGTATATCCGGTGTTTGATTTTCCTTAAAGTAGTTGGCTATCTTCTTTCTTTCCTCTACAGTGTACTTCTCTTTACTTAAAATCTCATCATTCAATCTCCATGCTCTTTCTCCGTCCTTTATATTCAACTCACATTGTAATGGATTGTGGTCTGAACACAAGTTAGTTAGAATGTCTGTTTTATTAATCTTCATCAGTAGATCTTCAGATGTCAGCATCATATCTATTCTTGACATTGACTTATGTTGATCTGAATAAAAAGTATGTCCATCTAATTGTCCATTTTTGTATCTCCATGTGTCTTAACAATTTTAAATCATCAATCATATTGAAGAAGCTTTTTGGCAATTTTCTGTTATTTCGCGGCACTAGTTTTTGTTTTGTTCTATCCAACACAGGATTGATTACTCCATTAAAATCCCCCAGAATAATGATATTAGAGTTTCCTGTTTCTTGTATATAATTCTGTACTTCTTTATAAATTGTGGGGGGAAATTCTCCTCTAGCTCCGTTTGGCACATAGATTCCAACTATTAAAATTCTCTCTTGTTTCGTGATTAATTCAATCCCCAAAAAACGTCCATTATTATCATGAAATATTTCTTGTGCACCATATCTTAAGTTTACATAAATCAAAACTCCCCTTTTCTTCTTATCAATTGTAGCCGCGAAACAACTACCAAGTTTCAAATTCCGAACATATTTCAGGTCTTGAGTTCTGATTCGAACTTCCTGTAAACATACTACATCCAATTTTTGTTTTTCCAAATGATGAAATATTTGTCTTCTTTTATATTCAGAGTTAAATCCTTTTATGTTCCAAGAGTATATCTTCAACGCCATTTTTGCCTTTATATTATTTATATTTACTTGTTCATTTGATCCCTAAATTTCTCCATCTAGCTCACCTTCTTCTTCTTCCAGTAATTCTTGATCATCGTCATCACTTCCTTCATCTGGCCGTGAAGATGCTATTTCTCCTTTTTTCTGTTTTTGTTCCTTGTCTGATATAGTATCCTGACCTTGTACTACGTCTCCCTCTTCACTGGGTTTTTCCAAATCTTTCTTCAACCTCTCAATCATCTCTTTTGCTTTAAAAACAGAATTTATCCTGTATCGTTGCTGCTTGTATGTAAAAGAGATGCCCTCAGTTTTTTCCCATCTGTAATTTGCTTTTTAATCAGGAGGTTTGCTAGTTGCTTATAATCTTGTCTTTTCTTGAGTATTTGATATGGCACGTCCTGAAAGATTTTTATATCTTTATCGTCAATCTTTAGCATTCCTTCATAACTGCGTTGAAGTACTTTGTCTCTGATCACAGTCCTTGTGAAGATTATGATTATATCTCTTGGTAACTTCCATTCTCTAGCAACTTTGGAGGATACTCTGAACATTCTGTCTATATTTGCTTCCATCTTGTCTTCTTCAATATCTATATATTCTGCTAAGGCTGGTATAATTCTCTCATATAAATTCTCTGAACTGGTCTCAGGAACTCCCCTTAACTTCAAGCATCTCTCACGATAACGTAGCTCTTGCATTGTTATCTGGGATAGGTCCTCTGTTTGTTTAACTTGGAGTTCAGACATCTCTGTTTCGACTTTTTTAACTTGTTCTTTAATTGATTTGGTATCAGTTTTCAACTTTGTTACATCCTTTGTTATGTTTTCCAGCTTCTTACTCAATTTGTCTATTTCATGCTTCATATCAATTCTCATTTCCTGTCTTGTTTCCTTTAAGTCTTGTCTGATCTCCACTCTGATGTTTTTTATCTCTTCCATCATTTGTAGCATAAAGTCTTGGGATTTCTGGGAAGTATCAATTGATGTTCTTCTGGCTGTCTGTGTAGTTGGTGTCGAAGCTGAAGCTGTCGCCGCAACTCCTTTTCTTGTTTTTGGCTCCATGATGTATTTCAATTATATGTACTCTGGTAACTTTGCTTATATCAGAATTATAAAATACATTGAATACTCTATGTACAAAGTTTATACAGTGTACAGTACAATTACCTTAACAGATCATTAAGCAATTAATTTTAAAATATTTGATTAATCAAGCAATCAAACATATATATGTAAATAAGCAGCCAAAATTATGTGACTCTATATATAACTATATCTATATTAAAATGTTAATGAGAATAATACTGTCTTTGATCTTAATACAACTCTTCAGATCTCTTTCTCTTGTACTAAACATAAAGTAGAAAGTCACAAATATGTATAATAACCAAAGACATTAAGCTCTATAAAACTCTATAAAGCACTATTAAAAAAAGTAGCTATAATTGATTTCAAGTTCAAATTAATTTGACAGTTCCAAGTTCAGGAATGAAAGGGTCAAAATGAAAGACTCTCAGTTCCCCCCTCTTGACTCAAGACTGCTTCTTGTTATTTTTTTCAGTCTGCTTGAGCACAACTGTAGAATCACTGAAAGATAACCACAAGCTGAAACAAACTGGAACACAACGAAACTGTGGGAGGCGATGCCTGTCGTCTTCCTCTTATCGTTGTAGTCCAGAAAAGGCAGAGAGTCTCTTATTCTCAAAACTCCTGATTCAAAAAAACTCCTAAGTTCACTTATAACAGTTTCCCATACAGCCCGCTTAAAAATTATTTCATCTTCACGGTTCTTTTTTCCATTCCACAATTCCACAGTTCAATCTGTTAAACAATGTCTTTATTTTTGCTTTTAAATCCGAAAGATATGGAAGATTTCAAAAAGAGGAAAAAAACAAGGGTATGATATTGTAAAAAGTTTATAAAGTCTGAAGTTACCAGAGCACCATGTCCAATTCCAGTACCAGCGTTAAAAAGAAGTTCCTCTCGATTCCCAAAAAAGAGGAAAGAAAAAAAATCCAAGCCTATATTTCACAAACAGCTGCTTTAGACCAATAGTCTGATTTATTTCCCACAATCCAGGTTCAAAAACTTAAATCCAACGTTAGGAAACAAACTTCAATCTTGTAGATTTAAGAGGATTTTATGAAGTTTAAAAATACTTAGGAAAACAAGTTTAAAAAATATGACTCCACGTATTTGTCCTTGAAGAGAAATCCCCCAGACAAAACAAGTCCTGTCTCTTCCCTCATAAACAATCTTAAACAATTTTAAACAGTTTTAAAGTTCTTTTAAAAAACCAATAAAATCAGTATTCGTAGACACAGTCTATTTAAGAAGCCTCTTCTCTTTTTCACCAAAGCGGTATTATTTTTAATGTTACTTTATACAGCATAAACACAATTCTTCCGTCTAATCATTACGTACTTTCACTGTTTAGGGTTCTCATCCCTGAAGCTCCCAGTAATTGCGGCAGGTCTCGCCTTCATGTAGCCTTATTTGTTATGAAATCTAGCTCGGACACGTTTATTGACGTTTCTGCGAATCTTCTTATTTTAAAAGTCGGTGGCAGCGCTTTTGCCGCGAAGCAGCGACTTCAATGGTCCCGTCGTGGTCCTGCGATCTTTGTGGCACCGTTCACCCTTTCCTTTCAGAAAGGGCTTGGTGCCAACTACCAGATCCCCTTCGGACCCCTTTCTGAACCCCCTTTACCGGGGGGGGCGGGTTTGCCACTTTTCAATGTTTTAAAGCGGCTGGAAAACCATCAAGCGGCTGCTGGGCACACGGAGCGTTATTCTGAGCGACCTCTCGCGCCCGCCATGCGACCGGACTCCCTTGAATTAATGAGCCTTTTCAAGGCTAATAGAAATCTTAGCCTAACAGCAGCAGTTCACTGGCAAATTTATTTGCCTTTCCTCTTCCCTTGTAGCTGTCTGCATTGCCTGAAAACTCAGCCCTCCAGAGCTTGTTCTAGGAGTTTACAGGGGATTCAGTATGTAGTGAGATTGCCCTTCCCATTTCTACTGAATTCTGCTGTTCTGCAGCTGAAGTTAAGTAGCAGCATTTGGTTGTATAGATGCTGTTGGGTACTTTCTAAGTGTATAATTGCTCTTTTCTGGAATCAATTCCAAGACAGAAGGTAACCTTGGATGAAGTTGAGGAAGGTTTACCTGTACTTCTCTGTTGGCTTTTGGCTTTTTCTGACAATATGTATTTTTGCTAGGAATTCATAAAAACTGCTGTGTGTGTGTGTGTGTGTGTGTGTGTGTGTGTCTTATCTTCAGGTGACTAATAGTCTTTATTTAGCAGCTTTACTTAACTATGTATCTTGAAGTAATTACTTGACTGTACGTTTTATCCATAGGGTGTGATTGCTGCAATGAGAGATGGCTTTGGTTTCATTAAATGTGTTGATAGAGATGCCCGCATGTTCTTTCACTTCAGTGAAATTCTAGATGGCAACCAGCTTCATATTTCAGATGAAGTAGAATTTACTGTGGTCCCTGTGAGTAGAAGCTCATTGATTTTCTGAAATGTTTGGCTATCAGCTCTTATGCTTTTTCAGTTAACAATTTTGTGACCTTTCCTTTCTAGGACATGCTGTCTGCTCAAAGAAATCATGCTATAAGAATTAAGAAACTCCCAAAGGGCACTGTTTCATTCCACACTCAATCAGATCATCGTTTTGTGGGCACTATAGAAAAGGAAGCCACTTCTGCCAAATCCACTAGCCCAAATAAAGGCAAAGAAAAGGTAATACAGTTCTTTTTTCCTTATCTCTGCAGAATGAGTAGCTGAAAACATTACAGAAGAGATAGCATATACTGTATTAACTGAAGAGTATACAGTTGACACAGTCACCTTGTATGCAAGGGAAAATAACAATGTGCATTTTCTCCTGTCCTTGAAGAAACCTCACCAAAATCTAAGTAGTTTGCAACTGAAAGCAGACTGAGCTTTCGGTCAGTTGTATGCTGGGACCCAGGATCATTTTTATGATTACACAGAAGTGGTAGTCTTAATGCACAACATATAATAAAATTAGCCTGTTACGAGTGCATTACCAGGATGTGCAGTTGAGCATTAATGTAAAGCTTCATGTTAAGATAGAAAGGACTTTCCAAAGGTCACACATTTAGGGAAAAAATAGACTATGTTGAGCTGTTTGATTAGAGGCATACTTGAATTCACTCTTTCCTGAAATCTCATGATGACTTTGGCCTATCTGCGTAAGCCCAACATTTTCAGATTGCTAACTCTTCTTTTTGGGATCTGTGCTTCCTGCTTTATTGCTAGCTCTTCTGGAATGGTAGCCTGCAGAACAGTGGAAAGATCAAAATATGGTGTACCTTCTTTGAAAAAAGGGTTTTACTAGCTAATAAGGCAAGTTTAGGGGATGAAGTTAAAGAAGATCTTTTTGGCATTAGTCATTCCTGCATGATTTGCCCAGCAAGATGAAGAACAAATGCCAGTGGTACAAGTATGAGTAATTTGCTTGATCTATATAGTTGAGCTGCAGGTGTTTTAGGTATGTACATAATGTACTTAAGTAGAAGAATATAAGGTGCTTACTTGATGCATCTACAGTGATGATACATCCTTCTTAGAAATAGGGAAACTGGTGAATTCCTTGAACTGTGTCATGATTTGCCATTAAATCCTGCCTAACCTCATTTGTGTGAAGCTTATGTCAGTTAGTAAAACTGTCAGTTAAAATTTGTGTCAAATAGGTAAAAAACTTCTTTTCTGACTGTTTTTCCTTCATCCTATTTTAGGAAGCTGAAGAGGGAATAATTGCCTATGAAGATTGTGGGGAGAAGCTGACCATTCCTTACCAAGCTAAGGATGTGGAAGGATCTACTTCACCTCAGATAGGAGATAAGGCAATGCAATCATATATAATTCTTTAAACATTTTTGAAGCTTACTTTACAAGAATATTGCTGTTTAGCATATGTAGCATATTCAGGGCCTTTGTAGTTTCTCATTCATCACTGGTGTGTACTGTGATAAGTAATCTTTCAGCATGTATAAGTACAAGGGATATACTGAAAGTGATGCCTGTCGGGTCATAATTCTGTTATTGACTATGAGACATAATGCAACTACGCACATGTGCAAAGTAACTCTTTGTCTACAACATGGTACTAACAAAAATAGTTTCCATCCCACTCATCAAATCCATTTTAGAAAAACTGCTTCAGGCATTCCCTGGTCCAGTGTCTGATAGAGTCTTCCACTTTGCCTACATCTTCCACTTTGCCTACTTTCCTTCATCCTACCAAACAAGTGAAAATCTAGGGGTGCCAGATTGGGGCTGTAAGGCATATCTGGCACATGATCATCCCCATTTGCACAAGTACTTGTAATGTTGTCAAAGAAGTGTGGGATTGTGCATTATTATAGTATAACTGGACTGTACTCAGCAGGTGTTGTTCATTGTTGTCCCACGCTCAAAGAAATCAAGCAAAATCATGCCCGTGTCATCCTAGAACACAATCCCCATAATCTTCTGTGCTGAGTGCTGGCTTTTGCCTTTCTTTGGTCTAGGGGAGGCAGAATGCTATCACTCCATGGACTGATTCTTGGTCTCTGGGTCATACAGGTATGCCCAGGTCTCATTATCATTGCAAATGTTCCCAAAAAAGGGTATTCCCATGATCTTCAGATACTGCCAACAGCTTCAAACACACATGCATTCTCTTCCCTTTCAAATCAGTTGTTAATTGATGAGGAACACACTTGGCACACATTTTCCTGTATCAACAGTTGTGGAGAATGTGCTCAACAGCACTGTAACGACAGCCAGGTTTCTCAACAGTCATACATCAGTCTGCATGAAATCATTTCATCCACTCTGTTTTGTTTTCATCTGTGACTGCTGTCAGTGGCCTTCTGCTGTGTGGGTTGTCTTCAGCACTGGATTCACCTTCTTTAAAACCTTTTCACAATCTTCACATGTTTATCTTATTAGTCGTCACTTCATACACATTTTTGAGCCTTGTGGATGTAAGCAGAAGTATGTCCTCTGGTCAAAAACCTGATGGCTGCTCTTTGTTTCTGCTCCATATCCATGGTTATGTAAACCCTAGGAATACAGAAATTATTTCATTCATGCATTAAGACTCTTATCTGGTAGCATCACATTTAGATTAATAGTTTCAGAGAAAATGGCACACAGACATTACTTTCAGTACAACCTCGTATGTGCTCAGCAACCGTGTATATTGAGAATGGTGCTTACAGGAGCAGTTGGAATTGCTGTCTGTGAACCTTGATCAAAATGCTGTGTCCCTGTATTGAAAGTTGTGTAGTGCCAGATTTTGATGGTAGAAGGAGTTAGATTTCAACTGAGTGTGGTGTTTAGTTATAGACAAGAAAGGCTAGACAGTTAGCCTCCATTAACTCCTACCTGTTAACTTTTAAATGGTATAATAAGAAGCTTTTGACCTTTTGGAAACTGGATGCTTAGGTGAAGAAAATTTCAGAAGAAGTGGAAAAACCTCTTATCATGTATGAGCGATAGGGCAAGTAACATGTATAGTTATGGTAGTTCCAAAGTTGCATGTATTTTCTCTTAACTCTCCAAGAAGGTACTCAACTTTTGTACCTAATATGTATGCTTTTCATCCAGGTTGAGTTTACAGTCTGTGAAGTTAAAAGAACTGGGTTGCAAACAGCTACATCTGTCAGAATGCTTGGTAGAAACTACACTTCAAAAAGGCTTTTGGGATATGTTGCAGCTCTAAAAGATAACTTTGGATTTATTGAAACAGCCAATCACGATAAGGAGATCTTCTTCCATTACAGGCAAGTGGCTGCATTAAAGTCTACACCTTGCACAAGAAATGTAGAGGCTGGCTTGTAACACCTTCTGCATGGTTAACACTGCAGCTCAGCTGCTTTGGGATATTTCTAGTGATCTAAAAATCCTTTATGCATTTGATAGGAAATCTGTATTGATCCAATACCTGGGGGAAAGGTAAAATCATAGGGAAGGGATAGGATTCTGATGCAGATGGAGTATTTTCTCTCTCTGCAGGGACCGTTGCTCACTACACAGTTAGTACTGTGATTCTACTTTAATTGTCATGATTCTATCATGTGAAATCCTATATACTCCTATTTGAGTATTTAGATCTAAATTTAAATCTTGAGTCAAGTCTTGGGAGTCCCTGGTAAAGAAAAAGTTTAGAACCAGTGGTTCCTGTGTATGGTTTTTAGAACGAGACATACGTGACTCCTTATTTCTCCTTTCTAATGCCAGTGATGGACTAGTGTCCAGATTCCCAGATGCAGTAACTATCTCTGTGCATGCAGAGGTAAATAAGGATCTCTGTACTTCTTGCTGCAGAAGAAATAAGATAGTGCTCAGTTGGAGCATCTGAAAGAGAATAAAGTCTTGATCTTCCCATGTGACTGTCCACTGACTTAGAAAATGGAACAGTAGTTCTTCATGGTCTCTGTGCCTCACATAAATGGGTTTTTACATCTGCTTAGAATACTCTGAGTAGCTTGGTGGGGATCTTGCCCCCTCCTGCATACCACGCATGTCCTAGCCTGCAAAGCTACTGTCCTCCGAATTTTCTTTTTGTCCACCAAACAAGCCACTTCTGTTGATGTGATCTGGTACTGGTGTTATTGTCCATTTTTTTCATCTCTTTATCTCTTTCTCATATTTCTGATTCCCTCCTAGTTGTTTTTTGCCTCCGTTTCTTGTTCTTTTGTTAAGAAAGGAAGCAGGCAAACAAATCTATCTCTTTATTTGTCATCCCTTCTCCCCTTTCTCTCTTATGGACTCTACCTTCCCTCCTTATACTTTTTTCATTGTGCAGATGCAAGTTTTCAATATCAAGTGTTCATTCTGAATGTCTTTTCTGTTTGGGGGAATGATCTAATGTCCAACAGCATAAGATTTCTCAGGGATTTGTATCTCAGGCACTGAAGAACTGGACATCAAGGTTGAATTACGCTGATGGAAAAATCTCTTCAGGTCTCTGAGCAAGCCTTGGCTAGTAAAGCTCTCTTCATGGTTTCTACCACTGTCTCCAAACTATATGAAAAGCCTGAGAAGACATTGGTATTAACAACCTCAGAGCTGACTCAAAGCTCTTTGGTATTGACAATGGCTTCTGTACCATCTTCTAGTGGAGAGAGTTACCCGACAGATTACTGCTGTGCTGGTAGTCAGAGAATCAGTACTAACTGCCTATCTTCAACACAAGAAGTCTATGCAGACACTTGGTGACTAAGTCTGATGGCTCATCCCTCCTTGAAGTAGGCCAGTCATAAGAGGCAGCATGGCAATCATTTCTTTTGGATCAGTAGCTAAATGAAAAGAAAAAGAAGGCTAGGCATGCTCACAAACTTATCTGTGGCTTTGGTTCCATTGCCATCATCTTCTGGTACCTATGGAATCAGCACAACATGCTCTGACATCACTACTAGTGTTACTGATCTTATGCACCATCATAGGATTGGTATTGTGCTCATGAGCCCTGCTATCACTCCCTGTGAAGATCTCCTCATTGGCAGTACCAGTCATCTTCTTGATCTCTGCAGCTGCAGGTGTGTTCTTCTGCTCATCAGTTGTCAGTTCCATCACCTGTACTGATCCCTCCTCAGTACCAAGACTGGAATGTCAAAACTGATCTCCAATACACGCATATGGTCCATCATCTCTGCCACTGTGAACCACCGCTACAATTGCAAGGACTATACCTTCTCCTTCACTTGTGATGACATTGGTTTCAGCTGCACCTATCACCACCTCTGTACATGTGCATCTACTACCATCAGTTGTGCCCTTTTCTTGTTCTTGCTGTATCTGCTCCACAACTTCTTAATGCCGTTGGGTCATCTCCTTCTGTTGCTGTACCATTTGCTACTCAGGCACATCAGGCTGAGAATGTATCAGATTCCACAGGTTTCGACTACAATTCTGACTCTTCGTCACTTGAGTCACCATTGTGGTTGACATCTTCCCTATTGACAACAGTTGAAGACACAATTCCTCCTTCACCACCAGAAGATGTGAAATTGGTTGTGGACGTCATCCTGAGGATGGCAAAAGCAATTGGTCTGTAGGTCACAGCCCCTCCAGCTCCTGTGTTGAACCCTGTGTTTCAAATGTGGACACTCCGACTTCAACTGTTGCTGCTATCCCACTTCTACAGGAATTGATCAAACAGTCCTGGACGAAGCCTGCGTCAGTGCCGCCAGCTTCAAGGCGCATAGAATATCTGTATGGAATCCAGCAGGAGTGGGCAGGCTATTTATTCACTCATCCAGATTCGATTGTTGTGGAGGCCTCCTAAACTGAAGGGGGAAAGGCAGCTCATTCAGTGCCACCTGATAGAGGGCAAGTGTTTTGACATCTTTGGCATAAGATCCTAGTGTTCTACTATCTACTCTTTAGAGTTGTCAACCTGCAGACCTGCATGGTGGCATATCACTGTTTTCTATGGGACAAAATGCTGGCACTTACCCCATATTTACTTGATGAGCAGAAGAGTACAGTTCTTTGATTCCAGCAAGAAACACATGCCGTAATGTCACAGCAAATACAGTCGTCTCACCATTTGGTTGACTCTGCTGCTAAGGTCATGTCAAGACCAGTGGTGCTCAGATTTTCTGCCTGACTGTGCTCAGCAGGCCTTAACGAAGACAGTAAGTGTAGGATAGAGGACTTACCATCTGATTGAGAGGGTCTTTTCCCCACCAAAACAGATGAGTCCATGAAGCACCTGACCAAAATGAGGCTTACTGCCAAGAAGATGGGCTTTGGCCAGCAGAACAACAGTGGCTGTTCCAGTCTTCCTGGAGATTTCTCTCTGTATCCTCCTCCTCCTGTTAAAAATCTCCCATCTCTGCCTTTAAGGACATCGTCTCAGCCTTCAACGTGTCGTTCATTCAAGCGGCACCACTACTCCTCTTCAAAGAAGTGCACCAGATTCTTAAAGTCTCAGTTTTGACTTCTCTTGCAGGACACTTCTGCAACCCAACTTCTGTCTGTACAGCCCTTTTCCATCCAGAGCCCCAAGAAAAGTTGGAGAGCTCATTGTGATTTTGCCACTGTTCAGGAGCATTGGACATGTCACAAAGTTCACCTTTACATAAACACACTTGAGCTGCTGGCTTTGTCAAGGTCTTTCAGGTCTTCAAGAAGCTGTTGAGAGGACATGTGGAAAAGGTAACATCAGATAATACCACCACAGTACACTATATCAACAGGTAGGCAATACTCTGTCACATTGCCTGATTTCACCATTCAGTTCTGGGACTGATACATGGCATGAGAAATCCATTCTGTATCTATGCACCTGTCTGGCACAGATAAGATCCTTGTAGATTCATTCTCCAATAGGAGTAGTCCATCTCAATGAGTGTTATGAGTGATAACTGCTTCCCGGGGCAGTCCTTCCATCAACATGTTTGCAACAGCAACCAGCAAGAAATGCAAACTTTTGTGCTTCAGAGCAGAGGGAGGACCAGCTTCTCTCTGTCTTCAGATGGAGCAGATGTCTAGTAGATGTGTTTCCCTCATTTCCACTCATGGGGAAAGTGGTAGCAAAGTTCAACAGAGACAGGTCAGATAGTGCCATATTGGCTCAGACAGTGCTGCTTTGGTCTGGTTCCCCACTTTTCCAGAGGTCATCACATCGTTCTCCCTCTTCACCGAGATGTTCTGATGTTGCAGTTATCAGCATGGAAGATCACTCACTCAACTCACCTAGGTTACAGGCTGTTCTACAAAGAGTCATGTAAGGATTCCCCCAGGAAATCTTACGACTACAAATGAAGATGTTTTCATTCATTTGCTTCCTCCAGATTGGAACCAAGTTCTCCAGCTAACCTCTCAATAGCACAGTTTTTGCTACATTTGAAAGAACAGGGACTTTGCTTTTCTTCCTTCAGAATCTACCTCACAGATGTCGTAGCCCACCAGCCTGTTTCTTGAACTTCAGAGACATTCCTCACTAACCCTGTGGTGAAGTTAAAGGTTCAGCTCACATTTATCCATCTGTTTCACCTCCCACAATGCTGTTGTCACTCTTGTTGTTCTTTTCTCAGTTAATGCGACATCCCTTCAAGCCTCTAGCAAGAGTCTTATGACTTTCTGAATCAAATTTCTCATTGTAATTATGTCAGCCCATGGGGCAGAAGAGCTTGTCACTCTAGTGTGTGAGGAGCCCTTTGTTGTTTTTCATTGTGACTGGATGTCCTGCCTAAGGTGGTATCCCAGTTTGACCTCAACCAGGACATACCAACTTTCTATCCACAGCCTTCAACTTCTTTGGAAAGGTCTCTGCATTCTTTGGATGTTTGTTGAACTCTTACCTTTCATATAACACTGCAGATTGGACTGCAGGGTAAGAGGTGATGCTTGTTTTGGTTGGGCTGTTTTGTCTTCCATTATGCAGTGACCTGACCTACCATCCTGTGGTAAGTATTGCAGTCACCCATTTGTGTGAGGCACAGAGACCACAAAGAACAACAGGTTGCTTACCTGTAACTGTGGTTCTTCACGTGTCATCTGTGCCCTCACACAAACCCACCCTACCTTTTCAGGACCCTGTCAGTTCTTTTCAGTAGACTTCAAAACTGAGGGGACAGTTGCATGGCAGGCTAGGATGTGCACAGAATGTGGGAGAGGATGGGGTTCCCTCCAAGCTGCTTAGTTACTCAGCTCTAGAACGTCACGATAGGGTCTCTGTGCAGGCACGAAAAATCCATTTGTGTGAGGGTGCAGATGACCACTTGAAGAACCTCAGTCACAGGTAAGCAACCTGTTTTTTCTGTGCAACAGAAATTCTTATTAGGTTGATTGCTGCTAGAACTGTATGTTATAGAGCTTTAAAGTTTAATAGAATTTGTTTCTGAGGTAAAAATAATTCCTGTAAAAGTTATCTTCTGTAATTAGTAACTGCACTAGTACTATCAATTAATAAAATACTCTTTCAGTGTAAAACTTGGAAGCGACAGATGTAGTATGTGTTTGAATCAAATTTCTTTAAAAAATATGATAGCTTTCAACAGAACAGAAATTTTGTTAAGCAGTTGTATTTAAAGCATGCTTCAGTAGGCTGCAGTATTTCTTTACATAGACTTCAGAAACAGTTAAATGTGAATGCTCTCTGAGAAAAGACTGTGACATAAGCATCACTTTTGTATATGTGCTGCTGATGCCTACCTTACGGGCTAGTCTTGATTTACACAAAACGGTTGGTAATGCTATTCATCATGTGAACTGTAATGTGAGAAGAGTGATCCTGGAAGATGTTTTCCGGCTTTATTGAGGACAGCGCAGTATGAATGTGGCATAGGGCTTTTTCTTGTTTTAAAAAAAGGGGAGTTGTGTTTATTTTGTCCTGATGAAAAGGAGATTGTCAGGATCATTCTTGCATTTGTATTGGGATTTGTTTTTGTTAAAGTAAAGATGGCTTTATTATTCACATTAATACTGGGTCCCATTTATTCATTCTCATTATTTTTTTTTAACTGTTTGCAGTGAATTCTGTGGTGATATTGATAGCCTGGAACTTGGAGACACGGTTGAATACAGCTTATCAAAAGGCAAAGGAAACAAAGTCAGTGCAGAGAAGGTGAACAAGACACATGCAGGTAAGGCTTTTCTAACCAGAAGTTGATGCCCAGAGTGGATGTACTTCTGTTTAAAGACCTCCAAAGGAGGAGAGTCCACTACTCTTAAGGGCAGTTTTTTCCGCTGTCAAACAGCTTTTCCAATAAACCTCTTAGGGCACTATCACACTATGTGGTTGCAGTGTTGTTGTTCCACTTTAACTGCCATGGCAACATTCTGGGGTTTCTAGTTTCATAAGACCCAAGAGCAAATACGAATCTGATTAGGAAATCTTTTAACTGTGTAACATGGCGGAGGGAGACAGTATTCCAAAAGGCAGGGAGATACCAAGTACTGATGACAGTAGTCTCAATGATACATGCAGACTCAGGCAAACAGTACAAGAACCCAACAGTGGGCAGAAAAAAAAGCAAGGAATCTTTTGGAATGATCAAAATTCTGGAAACCAAGCCTTAACAAAGAATTACTTAGAGAGTTCATATGTTGAGCTTGGAGAAGACAGAGAAGACTGATAGTTATCTTTAAATATATGAGCAGACATTGTGCAGAAGGAGGAGCAAGCTTGTTTTCTGCTGCTGCACAGGCTAGAACACAAGCCAATGGATTCAAATTAAAAGAAAAGAGATTCCACCCACATATTAAGGGCCCTACCATACTATGCCTTTATAGTGCTATTATTCCACTTTAAATGCCATGGCAACATCCTGTGGAATCCTGGGATTGGTAGTTAGGGAGGGGCATTTAGTATTTTCAGCTATAGAGCTGTGTAGAACTGCAAACCTTAGAATGTTGCCGTGGCAGTTAAAGTGGAACAATGGCACTACAACATGATAGTTATCTTTAAATACCTGAAGGGACATCATGTAGAAGATGAGTGAGATTGTTTGCTGCTCCACAGAGTACAATGTGAACCAACAGGTTTACTGATGTTTAGAAGGTTTACTAATGAGTAGATTCTATTTTCTTCATAAGACTGACAGTGGAATGGAGGGTGGTGGATTCCTTCTCTGAAAATCTTTAAACATAGCTTGGATGGACATCTTTCAGGAGTGCCTTAGTTGGGTTTTCCTGAATAGCAGGGGTCTTTACCAGGTTGCCCTTACAGTGTTTTCCAGCCATGTAGTCCTACGAACAACAGTGCTAATGAGCCACAGTTTTGTGTTCAGATGCCATAGGGAACTGAGAAGTAGCTTTTGATTTCTTTTTCATCATTTATGAAAGACGGTGGGAGGACATAGTGTGCAAGCTCAGATCTTGCTGTACCTGATGCTCATAGTTTCATTTCTGTTTCATGTGTATGTTTTGTTATAACCTGTAGTTTCAGTGGTCAATTTATCTACTTAAATTTTTGTACAGCAAAAATGTAGTTTCCTGTTGGATCTGAATCAAGGACTAGATATCTGAATATGCTGCTTACCCTCTTGTTAGAAAGGCACATGAAGGAATACTGCTATTAATTTGGATGTATGATCACAGATAACTTTGGGTTTCCAGTCCTAATTCACTGCCGTAGGCTGGGAAAAATATGGCGTGGGTAAGCAGTTTTGTGGTCAGTGAATAGGAAAAATATTCAGACTAGTAGGAAGTAATTTCCTCAAGTGAACTTTTACAAACCTTGATGAATGTACATCAGTTGCAGTTGCAGACATTTCTCCAATTTTTATAATCTAGAGTTAGATATTCAGCACAGGGAATCTAAAATATTTTTTGCAGTCTGGGTATCAGATTTTCAAAGCTAGAAAATTGTAATGTAATACGTTGTTGAATAAGCATTGTGTAAATCACTGGATTGAGAATGGACAACAAGCAGGTTGTTGGCTGTTTGTTTTGAGTCCTTCAGGCTCGGTACTGCATTTTTAGGTGTAGCAGCAGTTTTTAAAAAATCTCTATCTTAGTAAAACAAGATGCAGTGAGCCCTCCATATCTGCGGATTCTGTATCCACAGATTGAACCAACCACGGCTTGAAACTATTAAAAAAATTTTTTTTTCCGAAAAGCAAACTTTGATTTTGCCTTTTTATATAAGGTACACCATTTTACTACACCATTGTACATAATGGGACTTGAACATCCATAAATTCTGATATCCACAGAGGGGTCCTGGAACCAAATCCTAGCAGATGCCAAGGGACCACTGTACACAGTGCCCGACATCCTCCTTTGTAGCCAGTTTACTTGCTGAATGACCCTTATATACTTAAAAAAAAATCTAGACAAAGTCATAGTATAAGAACTGATAATGCTATCTATGAGATGAAATTTTTTTTAATAAAAGATAAATAAATAAATAAAATAAAAGTTGTCCTGTAAATTGTAATTACAAAACATGGATTATTAAAGACTAAAACTGGAACAATCAGCAGAATTGCACCACTCAATGTGTAACTAGTTAGAGAGGTTGTGACTTGTGGTTCAGTATGTGAGCAGATCCAAATATCTAGAATGATGTGTTTTAATACCTACCACCTTAGAATAAAGAGAATTTTTCTAACATTAATTTTCACATACAGAGAGAACTTGATGTGCATAATTAGATGATATATAAGAGTTTTACTGTGTGCCCCTTTTTTAGGAAGAAAAGTGCTATTTAGGAAGGAAAGTCAGTACTGCAGATCTTTGTAGATAAATTGATATTGCTAAATTGTTGAAAGCCTTCTCATAAAGGGTTTTATCAATTTTAAAACCACAGAATTTTCTAAGACAATTTAATGTCTAAAGTGCAATGTTGCAGATTTGGAGCCGCACATTGATTCCCAAGTTTACTCTTAATCAGTGATTATGAGGCACAAGAACAGGGACAAACAGCTTCACTCCTCAGAAATCATGTTCCCAAATTTTCCTAAGGCAACAAGCGTAAACTACTTTCTGGATTCTTTGTTATCCTTGGTCCTGATCACAGAACATAATTCAGTTTTGTTAATAGGTTGTGCTTGTAATGTTTTATTGCTCATCTCAGTACCCAAGGGTTTTCACAGAAATTGGTAATTTCATGTTTTGTAGTGAATGGCATCACAGATGAAGCTGATCCAACTGTTTACACGGGTAAAGTAATTCGCCCTCTCAGGAGCGTAGATCCAACCCAGACTGAATACCAGGGAATGATTGAAGTAATGGAAGATGGTGAGTTCTATGTCTCTTAGTTATACCAAAGAAATGTTGTTCTACTTAACTATGTAGTTGTCTAGTTTACAGCAGTGCTGTCTAAACTGGTGATCCCTCTGGTCCCTGGCAGGTTTCCAGGAAAGAAATAAACAGCTGTAGCCAATGGGCACAAATGTAGTATCAGTCCCTTGACACATGGGAAATAAGTAATTGGCAGTCCTCAATGTCAGGTAGTATAAGCTTCACAGAAAGCTTGTACTCAAGCTTACAAGGTGCCTAACTGTGCAGGAATGTTGGTTGAAATCAAACTTGCTTATTAGGTTATTGAAAATAAATCAGTAAAGCATGGTTTGTTTGGTGCAAAAGCTGTTATGTTGGATCTCTTGGCGGCATCTCTTTGTTTTGTGTTCCCTTCTCTAGGAGAAATGAAAGGTGAGGTCTATCCTTTTGGAATTGTTGGTATGGCAAACAAGGGAGACTGTTTGCAAAAAGGAGAGACTGTGAAGTTCCAGCTTTGTGTTCTTGGTCAGAATGCTCAAACAATGGCTTGTAACATTACACCTTTCCGTAGAGCTACTGTGGAATGTGTGAAAGATCAGGTCAGTAAATCTTTTCTTGATATTGCAGGTGTGTCTTCATTGTGTAAAAACTGAATCATTAGGTTATTGCTCATCTGGTTTAGGTGAAACTTGATCCCTAAAGCCTGATCTGATGTAAAATTCCAACTAGATTCCTTGTAGAGTTAAGCAGAATACAGTATTATGAGGAAGCAAGCATGCATTCCAGTGTGCACATCTGTTCTGGAGATCAGGAAGTGATGTTCCTACAATTATCATTCCCATCAACCCACTTTTAAGAATAAATTGCAGTGCCAGCTGTAGTTGATGCTTTCTAGATGTAGGAGAGAGCATTTTGTATTTTGAAATGCAAAATGCAAGCATAACTATCTTCTTAAGGAATTGGACAGGCTACATAGAAAAGTAAAATGCATACCCTACTACAGAGCTGAGGGATCTTTGGTAAGGGATTACAGGAGCTGCAGGCAAAGATATCTGATGCCAAAAGTTCCCCAGTCTTGTACCACAAACACTGTTATTCAGAATTATTACAATGTGCAAAGACATAACCTTTGTTAAGAACAATAACCCTAGGGTCTGGAATACTGTGCCCAGTGAGATTAAAATGATTACTCGCTGTTTCCTTAGTATTGCTGTATTTTATGTTTGACCTTGTGACCATTAAATCATTACCATAAAAGAAAATAGTTGTCCTAATAGGAATATCCTCTTGTCAGAGGAGATTGTCATTCTCCTCTTGCACAGATGGAATCTTAGCTAGGTTTCACAGGCTTTCTGTTTGATCCATAAACAGGTAAATCAGCTGAATGTGGCTTTCATTTAGATGTAAAAGAAAAGATTTGAAGTACTTAATACTCTCTGGTGTCATTGATGGGAAAGTCAAAACAGGAGGTATATAAACTTGTGAGTTCTAGTGTCTGGAAATTTTAATACTGTAAATAGTGTGCTGACCAGTATCAACTACAATTTCTCTTTCAGTTTGGTTTCATAAACTATGAAGTAGGTGACAGTAAAAAGCTCTTTTTTCACGTGAAAGAAGTTCAGGATGGTGTGGAACTGCAGGCTGGTGACGAAGTAGAATTTTCAGTCATCCTCAATCAACGCACAGGGAAATGCAGTGCCTGTAATGTGTGGCGTGTTAGGTGAGGAACTGATACTACTTGGTCATGTCATTGTTCTTCTTTGACAATGGGAAATTAAGTAATCCAGATCAAATTTCTTCATAGGGAAATTTCAAGTGTCCTTGAGCTACTTTACACTGGAACATGATTAAAGACTGACAGTTAATAGATGATTGGAAGTATATTAGAAATAAAATAGTTTGAACACCTTCTGATTATGGTGACCTTCTGTAAGCCTTTCATTCTTAGGACTATTGTAACATTAGTGATAAATTAATCTGTAATAATGTTGATGTATAGTTATAACCTTTCCTTAATGCCAGGAAGATTCTGCCTTTGGAGAGAGATTGAGTTAAACATGCCCATTCCCTGAAGCGGACCTTACAGTGTTAATAGGCCAGAACATCTTGGGCATTTTGATAATAAATATTACCTTAATAATAAATATATTTCCCTTTCATATGAGGGTTGAGTAGGATATTTGTTAGTTTCTGCATTTTCAGTTTTTGTTCATATAACAATTTTTAACAAAATCTGTACTTTGCTTTACCAATTCTATTTCCATTTGGAATTTTCTCATAAAATTGATCTTAAAATTAACTTTCCCTAATAGAATTGAATTATAATAGTCGTTCTTGGAATGCATAAGAAAAAGATACTAAAAGCCAGTAAGTTGGGTTCTTTTCTGTTATATACTTGTCATATGCATCTAAGTGAATTAAATTGGTTTCCATCAACAGTGAAGGTGCTAAGGCCGTAGCTGCTCCCCGTCCTGATAGACTTGTTAATCGTTTAAAGAGCATTAATTTGGATGATGCCAGTGCGCCTCGTCTAACTGTTCTTCGTCAGCCAAGGGGACCGGATAATTCAAAGGTATGTCATAAGAGATTTACTGAATGCACGCCATAACATGAGGAGTTTAGCTTCTGGGCAAGAAAGAAGCCACATTAATCATTACCACAAACTAATATATTTTAGCCAGCTGATTCTCAGCAACAAGGATTGAGTGAAGAAAATTAAGATATAGTAGCAACTCAGATTTAAGGGCAGATATATCCTTTCATGTTGGGAGTTGGATTTTTTTGGCTGCATACATGAATTGAAGGAAGAGAAAAAGTACTGAATGCTGACAATTCCTGTGCAGGAAAAAGGGGAATGTTTGGGAAGCACCAATTGGATTCATGGAAACTTAAGCCATAAAATTACTTGAACAGGAGATGGATCTAACTTTTGAAGGTTGCTACCAAGCTTGTTCTCTCTACAGTTTTCATCTTTTATTCACCCGCTTTTTACAGAAGATTCAGACAGCTTTCATGCCTAATCAGTGCATTACAGTATTTTCCCACTTTTTTCCAGATATTTGTAGAAAATGTTTTGTGTGCTATAGTACTAGCTTCAATAGTACTAGCTGTCCATTATGGAGGAGAAAGTGCCGTGCAGGATTTTTTTCAAGGCTTGTTTGTGTTCAGCTAAACGTTTCCTTTAGATTTTAAGGAAATCAGCAGTTAAAGACTCCCCATGCCTACAGGACCAAACACTGATGCTGAGGTAGTTTTGTGAAGCTGTGGAAGCGGCAGTTACTAATGGCTTATTTTTCAGCTGTGGTCAACAGAAGACAATGTAAAAACATGTGTGCAATATTTTGTGATTCAGCTGTGCTGAAAGGCTAAAGAGTACAAAAGCAACCAAAGCCATTACTAAAGGACAGTTTAGGTATGTCAGCAAAAAGATCTGCTATGATTTTTAGCAAGGGAGTTCAAATCTGTATCAAATCTGGGCAGTTTGTAGCTGAGAATAGTGTTGCAACAGAAATAACCATTACAGGATTACAGAGTGCCTATGAATTTGGAAGAAAATGGGAAAGAAGGAAGCAGCTTGCAATTACGGCTGAGGCTGAGTTAAGGGAGGGTTATTAGCATGTGTGAACATGGGTAAAAAGATGAGGCAAGTTTATAAAGCAAGGTAGTTGGTTAAATGGTAATAAAAAATAGCATCAGGGTGCATGTGACAGCAGTAGATGTGGAACATAACACGAATTAACATCAACTCAGTGGCAAGACACTGTTCACTTTTCAACTTTATTTCACGACTTTTAGTTCTAATTTAAATTCATGAAATTGTTTTTTCATTGCAGGGGTTTGGTGCAGAGAGAAAGATTCGTCAAGCGGGTGTGATTGACTAACTGGTCTCAAACTACGTAGGAGCAAGTTGTGGGATCTGGTGAAGGGTACTGAATATTACTGTATTCATCCCTTCCACATTCTAAGGAGCTATTACACCCGTTTTAACACCTTCCTCATGTTATGTTTAAAAATAAATTTATGAAACAGTTTTAAAATATGCACAGTTGCATCCTGGAGAACGTAAGGTGGCGCCTTATAGTATCACATTTTAGAAGCTTTTTGAATGGTGCATTTAACGCAACTGGTAACTGCAAGTCTATTTTGCCTCTTTAAGTGAACATTATAGACAGTTCTACTCTGGTAGACCTTATGAAATTCTGCACTGAAAAGATTATATATATATATATATAATATACATATATTTTCTTTAGTTCATTTCTGCCAAGGTGTTACTATGCCTTAGCTCTCAGTTGCTTTACCTTCCCCAGGTCAAGGGAGGTTCACTTCCTGTTCATTCTCCTCCAGTTTTGAGGACCATATAAGGATGGATATACTCTATATGTAGAATCCTGTATGAGCACTCAAACCAGTTCCCTAAGTTGATGGCCAAATGTTAAAATGTTTTTTATGTCTCATTTAAACTCGAGTCCATATAGCAGGCAAAGTTTATCTCATAGATCTCATTGAAGCTATCTTCCAGAGTAGACTTATAGTTTTTGTAATTATCTGCAATTAGCATGCGCAGTGCAGAATTTCATGAGGATAAGGTGTGCCATCAGTGTGATAACTTAAAGATATTTAAAACAATGCACAAATTTGCTGCTGCTTAGAACACTGCAGCTTCTAAACCCAGTTTATTTTACTGATTAAAAAATTTAAAAAGTTGTGCCTGAAGTGAATACATTTTTTTTCTTTTTGCAGCCAGCACCCAGTGTACTGTAAAAGAATACTTAGGCTTTCCATAGCTGTATTGAGACTTTCATCAAGGTGAAATAGTTGATGTCTGTGTGCTTTTTTTTCCTCCCTCCAGCCCCCTTCTTCCCTCCCTCCCCTCCCTCAGCCACACTTTATCAAGCAAGCAAACTGAATGATTGGTCTAAGTATTACTTTAACCAAAAAGATCAGGAGTTATTTTCTTTGAATAGAGGGCAGTACTGTGTTTTTTTCCCATGTTACCTCTATTCTCAATTTAGGGTTTTTCTTCTCTGGGAGATGCATTATCTTTGTAAAACAAACATTGCTTTCTCCAATTTTTCTGTTAATGGCAAAGAATGGAAATAGAATAAAGTTTTACTGATTTTGAAAAAGTGCCTCAATCTTGTAACTCCTTCATTAAAACAGTTCTTAGTCAAAATATATATCACCTGGCACTGAACAGACTTCCAGTTTCTGGAGGAGACCGAGGTTCAAATCCCTGCTCAGCTTTGGTAACCACTGGATGACCTTGGGCAAATCGCTCTCCCAGTTTCAGAGGAAGGCAATGTCAAACCCCCTCAAACAAGTCTTGTTGTATAAACTCCAAGGTACGGACACCTTAGGGTCACTATAAGTCAGAAATGACTTGAAGGCAACACACATATATACACAATCCTCCAAAGGTCAGAATTCACCCCATCCAATGGGTGATGAAGCAAACCACATGTCTTTGGATATCAGGACATGATAATCGTAAACCTGGATGGCAAGGAACACATGTGATTCTTCTGGGGAACCCTCTACCACTGAAGTAAACAGGCATTATTCTTTTGCCTTTCGAGGGGGAAAAATACAGTTACTTAGAAACTAGTATTGCAAAATGTATATAAAATATACAGAGAGAATCATTGCTGCTTTTCCACACAGGTCAAACTATCTTTGTTTTCTGGTGTACCTTCAGATCGTTTCTTACATGACTCTAAGATGAGCCTATCTTGGGGGTTTCTTGGCAAGATTTCTTAAGAGGGGGTTTGCTCTCACCTTTCACTGAGCTGAGAGATTATGCCTTGTCCAAAGTTACCCAGTGTGGGTTTTCATGGCTGAGTGGGGATTCAGACCCTGGTCTCCAGAGTTGTAGTTCAGTGCTCAAACCACTACAGCATGGTGGCTGTTTTACCACCTCTTGACTAAAATTTGATAGGCCATCAAGGGCTGATGAAGTTGTTTGGGGGCTCAATCTAATGCTTGAACTGTAAGTTGGCAGTTCTAGAAGTAAGTTACCTTGGGGATTGAAGGAGGTATAATGAAGATGACACTATATCAAATTGTGGGTGAGTGAAGTTGCCTGTCAACTTCGGGGTGACTCCATGAATTTCATAGGGTTTTCTTAGTCAAACAATGCTCAGTGGTGGTTTTGCCAGTTCCTTCATCTGAAAGGCAACCTACAGCATCTGGTATTTATTTGGTCTCTCATCCAAGTACTAACCAGGGCTAATCCAGCTTAGTTTTCAAGATCAGATGGGATCTAGTGCCTTCAAATATTTAGGGCTTACCAATTAAATCAGGTAGTTTAAAAGCGACAATAAATGTATATGGGCCATGGTAAAACTAGTATGTTAATACTTCTCATTGCTTTGTTTTCTGGAAATGTAAGCAATGTAAAAGAAGTGTGATCCACTGAATTGACATGTCCAGTAAGAATAAATCTTAATAAGAGCTTTGGATTTGTTTTAAAAGAATGCTTTAAGCAAATTAGGTTGGACCTGGACTAGTTCTCACTGGAGTTCATTTATTTAAAGTATTTTTGTATCTTCCCAGCCCACCAAGGGCTCCAAAGGTAATGAACGTTATAAAAACCAATTAGAACAAAGATAGAAACATTTTAAAAAGAAGAAATCAGGAAAAGTTGCTGCACTGTCCCTTTCTTCAGTGAGAAACCCCCACAGGATCTCAAGGGAAAGAAGGAGTTCTGTCAGCTGACAGGCAAGTCTGGATTCAGCATCCTTAACTGCTTCACTAAAAATTTTCCTAGGAATGTTTCAGTTCAGCTATTGGGAAAGAAACTGGGATTTATTCAACATGTTGAATTAACTTCTTTCTTTTATTTACATATAAGTGAAAAATGGGGTTTGAATCCCCTTAGTTCAACTTTTTCTTAAAAATCTCAGCAGTATGTAGAAATTAGCAAAAGACCTCGTTTGTAATAAAGCACTTTTTCATAACCTTTTGATTTAATAGACAAGCTCTAAAATTTCCTTGTTTTTCATTCATGGCAGTGCAAGAAACCTCTGTCCAGCTTTCAAAGGACAAAAGAGATGCATTTTGGCTATAAAGCAAGTGAAGGGCTTAAATAAAAATCAAAAGGGAAGGAAGCATTATGTATACTCCTTTTCTTCAGCTTAAGTGTTCCACACTCAACAGTTTTAAGATATTTTCCTACAGTTTGTTCAGGGATAAAGCATTCAGCTCTGACAACCAAGAAGCACTTGGGCAGTTTGTTGCAAAGAATCTCAGTGATACTGAATGCACTCTGTCAGTCCATTTTGTCTTGTTCTCTCAGTGATTTCACCTTTTCCAGAATTATATTTTCCAATTAAGTATGTCACTTCATGATGTGTCCAAACTACATAGCAGCAGTTGGGTCATGTTGGCTTATAGTGGAAATCCAGGTTTGATTTGTTGTAGGACAGTGTTTCTCAGGCTGTTTGATCTGGGAGACTTGTCATTTTTTTCCCTAAAATGCCAGGCTGATGTCATATTTGTACCCATTGGCTATAGCTGTTTTGTTTCTCCATGAACCTTTACATGGATTGGCAGTAATCCACAGATCACCACTTTGAAGAGCAGTACTCTATTAACTGCCATCAAGTCAATTTCAAATAATGGCAACCTTATGTCACTTATCAACAGCCTTACTCAGTTCTTAAAGAGGGGGGGGGGGGAATGAACAGCAAGACTGTATCTTACTGTATTTTCCTTTCCTTTGTTCAGCAATAGGCACAGGCGAAGTGGAACAGAGGAACTTGCCAGAGTATGGGGCAAAATCTAAAGCGCAAACGAGGGTATGGAAAAGCAGTGCTCTCGAGTGAAGGGGGGAGGGGAAACTTTGCCCCTCCACATCTTGCTGAACTACACTTCCTATCCTCTCACCACCCGGCAATGCTGGCTGGGGCTTCTGGGAGGCCAACCGTAGGAAAAAGCTGCAAATTCCCCGTCCATGCTCCAGCAAAAAGGAAGCTACATAGCTTCTACGGGTTTGGTGAAACCCCCGAGTTCAGCTTTCGGGTTCAGACCCTATGCATCCTTAATTTGAAACCGCTCTCCTTCCTGGAGAACGCGAAGAACTGGCGCCTGTCACGTTCTGCTGGACTACATAAACCAGAAGTCCAGTCGGAAATACGGCTACTCCGTAAACTCCGCGGGGACATTATATCCCATTTCCGCCCTACACTGTTCTAGCGCTATTATTCCACTTTCCACATCCTGTGGAATTCTGGGGCTTGTAGTTTACCGAGGCCAAAGAGCTCCCCGGCTGGGAATTCTAAGGGCCCCTCCCTAAACGCAAACCCCGGGATTCCAGAGGATGCTGACAGTGCAATAATAGCACTGTAACAGTGTAGTGTGGAAATGGCCTATAGCCTCCATAGGAATTCAGTCTGTTCCACAGCTCTGCTGCTGCTATTATTACTACCTCTCGTGAGCTGACGAGTCATAAGATAAATACTGTACTATTTACTGAAAGCACTCATTTAACGACAAGGCGCTTCACACTTCACTTCCGGCTCAGGGCAGCTCGCTGTTTATATCTGAACCCGCCCTTTAAGAAATCCCGCACAGCGAGAAGTCGCGCCTCCGCCTTCCTAGCTGCTTCTGCCTGCAGGAAGAAACCCAGTCTAGAGGTCGTTCTCTGTCTGGACCACAGCGAGGAAGACGACGACGCCTCCGCCCTCCCAGCAGGCACGGCGTCGGAAGGCCGTGGCGCTTCCTAAACCACCGGGCGCTGTACTTCCGGCGCTGGGTGATGACGCTGCGGTACGGCACATCGGAAGGGCCGCTCTTGGGAAGGGCGTTCTGGGACCGTGGAGCCTGGAGGAGAGGTGAGAGGCGTTTCAGAGTTAACTGGCTCGCCGGCCACGGGGAGGGGAGGGGGGTCGGTGTCGCCTCGCTGTCCGGCCTGTCAGGGCTGGGGTTTCTTAAAATGGACTGAAAGGCGGCGTTTTGCCGCCGCGCTCCACCCACGGCAGGAGGACCCGCTTTGGAAGGCGTTTGCTGCGAGACCTTGGCAAAGCCTCTTTTTTAAAAAATTGGACTACAGCTCCCAGAGTTCCCCATGGTAGTTGGGGAGTTCTGGGAGTCGTAGTCCATGCGCTGCTTAAGCTCCAGTTCGAGGTGTGGCCCTTTTTCCCGCGGGGGCCGCCTTTGCCCCGGGGCGCGCCGCGCGCTGCTTCCGTCCTGCTCCGCCGGAGCCCCTCCGGGAAGGGGTCCTTCCTCTTCCTCGGAGGGAGAGGCAGCGGCGGGGCGCTCGGTGCTGCCGGGGGTTTCCGACGGATCCCCTTATTTTCAGGGTCGGCCCCTCTTCCTTGGCGCGGGCGTGTCCGCCTTGCCACCCCTCTGCTGCATTTGCCTCGCGCGGGAACACCCGGTTCTGCGCGCCTGCCCTGCCCGTCTTTGCCCTCTGCGTGTGTTGACATCAGCTCGGCAGCTGTGTTGCCTAAATACCCTAAAGGCATCACATTCCGTAAACTAAACAGAGTCGCCCCTGGTTACTACTTGGATGGGAGACTGACAGTGAATACCGGGTGCCGGAGGCTAGATTTCAGTGGAAGGAACTGGCAAAACGATCTTTGTGTATTCCTTGCCTTAGAAAACACAATGAAATTCGTGGGGTTGCCGTATATTGGTAGGCAAGTTGAAGGTACATACACATTCATTGGTAGCTGTGAAGTACTCGTGCCTCTTACGTTACCCGTGAATGCCAATAGCTGTGGTTGTCCCTTGCATGATGAAAGCCTTAGATTAAATACCGTGAAATTATGCCTAAGGTGGAGAACCAGCATGGCGTAGTAGTTTTGAGTACCGCACCATAGTATGGAGATGAGAGTTTGAATCCCTGCTCACCCATGGAAACCTGGACTGACCCTGGATGAGTCACGCTCTCTCATACTGCGAGGAAGGCAAAAGCAAGCCCGCTCAGAACAAATCTGACCAAGAAAATACTGTGAGAAGGTTGTCTTAGGGTCACTGTAAGTCAGAAATGAATTGAAGGCGCACAACAACAACAACGGCAAATCTACCATGGGGTTCTCTTTGCAAGATTTACTCAGAGGGGGTTTGCCTTTGCCTTTCTTTGAGGCAGGGAGAGTGTGACTTGCCCAGCGTCACCTAGTGGGTTTCTATGGCCAAGTGAGGATTCAAACCCTGGTCTATAGAGTCATAATCCAGTGTCCATACCACTAGATCATGCTGGCTCTCATAGGTTCTCCTTAGGTTGCCATAAGTTGGAAAAGACTTGAAGCTGCTTGACAGAAACATATTGTGCCTAATGTGCACAATAAGCTGTATGTCCTCTGTCAGAAGAAAGAAAGAACTTTTACTGAAAAACAAAAAATAAGCACTGATGGCCAATGGGGCACAGTGCTTGGAGTGGAGGTCCAGGTTCTAACCCTCACTAAAATTGGTTGATCCGAAGATAGTCACGCTCTCTCAGCCTAACCATCCTACCTGACATGATTATTGTGGGGATGGGTTGAGGAGGAAAATGGGAACTTTCATGGAATTCAGGATTGTTTGTGGGTTTATGCTATTTTACTGTTGCAAAACCCCTGTGAAGTAGTTTGGATTGATACATAGTTTCTCATTAACTTTCATGGCAGATTGGATTTGGACCAAAGTATCTATCTCAAGTCTTTTTCGAGAAGAGGAATGGGTATAAGGTAAAAAATAAACATACTTCCAGAAAATAGTTAATCCCTAGGTATGTTTATTCACAAATAATTTTAATTTTGATGATTTGAATTTCATTGTAATCTTAGTCTGGCAGCATAGTTATTATTGGACAGTGCTGAACATATACTGGGAAAAATTAGGTCCAGACTGATTACCTGTGAACATTTTGATTGGTCTTAGTCCTGTTTTTACTTTGTATTGTGCCTCCCAGACTACAGTAAGGCCTTCAAACTGACTTACAGTACCAAACCTGGTGGGTATTTTCCTTTCCTCCAATTCTCATTTTGATTGTCTTTTTATTTCCCCCTTTTATCTGGATGTTATTTGAAGCTTTATGTGTGTCATTGAAAGGCAGTTTGTTTTGAAACTCTTGATTCTGATAATTCGTCATTCTACCAACAGGTCCCTGTGAAGGGTCATGACTGAGTACAAGCTGGTAGTCGTGGGTGCTGGTGGTGTTGGAAAAAGTGCTCTGACCATCCAGCTTATTCAGAATCACTTTGTTGATGAATATGATCCCACTATAGAGGTGAGCCCCTGTTGGAGATTGTATGCTCAGCACCATATTGGACATACCGTATATATGTGTGTGCGAAAACCAAAGCCTGTGTTTGCATTAATATTATTGGACAAGAGGTAGAATGTACTGATTTTTTTTCAGTGTTTAATGATAGAAGCCCAGAAACTTCTAATAAGAAATTAAATTTTTGCTGTTAGACTCTGAACTTTGACATCTGGGCTTCACTTCCTTGAAAAATTAAGTTATACTGCCATGAAGAATACACAGTGAATGCAGTGTACAGAGTGGGACATGCATGTCCGTATTTGGAGGGCAAATATATTTGTTGAAATTTATGACTGTACAAGTTATTTTTTAAACTGCTGCTCCTAAATGCAAATTGCTGGTCGTATGTGTTCATTTTAAAAAGTATTAAGATTTTTACACTTCTGTATAAATCTCATCTGTATAACCTTGTTTAAAATGTTTGAGTTTTTGGAATTACTTGACAAAGACCTGAGAGAAAGCAAAGACAGTACAGAAGATGCTATAGGTTGGAAAACAAAGGTGGGTAATAGGCAGACTATGCATGGGCATCTCACAGTGTGTTTTTTACTCCTTCTGCCACTTCCAAAATCACTGGTGGACTGCCAGATGTGGGTAGCATGGCAAGAGCAGCAGCTACAAAAGCTGTTTTTTCCCCTTCAATGACAGGATGTGTAGGGAGTGCCTGCTTTGTTCATAAAGTAATTTGGGGATTTTTTTGTAGCTGCTGTGTAACAATTTAAAAATAAAAAGTGGCCCTTTTTTGGTACAGTGGTAGCAAGGTGTGGTCCTTGATGCAATCCCTCTTCTGACAAAGTTGCCCATCCTTGGATTAAAGAATGAGGAACAGATCCTTGCAGAACTGTCAGATGGACTACTCCATTATCTGAGACCTGGTTTCTTCAGTCTTACCATAAATCTTCTGTTTATGCAGCTGAAAACTGTGAAAGATTTAGAGTGAAAGCTGTGCTCTGTAAGGATTCAAAATCTGTTGCAGTATACAATAATATACTTATTTGTTGTGGATCACAAAACACATTTGGACACTTTGTATGCCCTAAAGTTTTGACAGTGGAAGCTTTATTTACATCCTGCCTTGAACAGTATGCCCGTCCAAGTGATATTTCTCGTTGTTTGAGAGATCACAAGACTCTCTAGTTAACAAATAGATGCCTTTGTGCCAGCTATGCAAAAGCATGTAGGGTAGGAATAAAAAGATCTCTCACATTTGTGTGTACTTCCTCCTTTTTGCACCTCCAGTTCAGAGGTGGGGGTTAGACTAGGTGCTCCCTGGGGTCAATTCCAACACTATGAATCTAGGATTCTGAGTCTGCTCTGTGTTACTTCTGTGTAGATTTTTTTATTGAAAAATATTGTGTATTTTTATGCATTTTTTTCTAATGAGTGTGTGCCATCATTTGCTAAAGTATATTTGTATATTTTTTAGAAAAGTATACTGTGTTTTGTGCATCCTTCAAATGTCATTTTTCCCTTTTGTGGAATGTATCATAAACAGAAATGTACATATTACATCCAAGACAGGACGTAAACAAAGATCCTATTGTCGAAACTTTGGAGCATACAATGTGTCCAGCTGTATTCTGTGAACTATAGTGAATAGGTATATTGTTGCAAAGTGCATCTGGTTCCACGTTCAGGGCAAGAGACATGGAATTGAGTCTGTTTTGTTTCATTTTTAAATTGGTATAGCACAGACTTAGTATGTCTGCGCTATATGTAATTTCCTGAGCTGTTGGAAGTCCTCCATCATTTTAAACTTGACTGTAAGTACTTTAAAAGTGTTAAAATTCAGTAAGAGTGGGAGAAGGTGATGATTTTCTAACAATGTCCACTCAAATAAATACATTTAAATATGCTATAAGAAGTTATTGAAGGATTGATTTTGAATCTGCCCTTAATTTTCCACAGGACTCCTATCGTAAACAAGTAGTGATTGATGGAGAGACTTGTTTGCTAGACATCCTGGATACAGCAGGACAAGAGGAATATAGTGCCATGAGGGACCAATATATGAGAACTGGCGAAGGTTTTCTTTGTGTGTTTGCCATTAACAACAGCAAATCCTTTGCAGATATCAATCTTTACAGGTAAACCAACATGAGAATGCAGAAAATGGTAAAAATATAGCTGAATACCAGAACTTAACAATTTACCATGTTTCTGAATAGACTGAGGCAATTGTGAGTAGTTAATAGACTATCTTGTCCAACATGTGTTTAGTTATAAATTAATAAAATGCCCTTACATTCTCAAAATCTACAGACTGATACTGGAGAAACAAGAAACTATTATGGTAGATGACCTAGTAAAGGAGACAGGGGCTTTTAGGGTAATTTTCCAGTTCCTTCAGCATTGTCCCTAGGTCTTACTGGGATGTTCATTCTAATTTGATTTCTTTGTCCCCTTTTTATCAAGGAAGTTTGCTATTGTGTGCCTAGTCATTTCTGACTTAGGGCGACCCTATCAGAGAGTTTTCTTCTCAAGATTTGTTCAGTGGAGGTTTGTCTTTGCCTTCCTCTGAAGCAGAGAGAGTGAGACTTGTGGATTTCTGTGGATGAGCAGGGATCTGAACCCTGGTCTCCAGAGTTATAGTCCAATGTTCAAGGCACTACATCATGCTGGCTTATCAAGGAGGTAGGAGTTTGCATAAAAGAACAATGTAATGGTATTGGGATAACTTTTGCTTCCTCCAGTGTTTGGCATTGCTTTGGGGTAATATCTTCTGCTTTCTCACAGGGCTGCAGGTCTCTTCATTGTCCCAAAGTAGAGGAGCCAGGGGCAGCAGCTGTGTCGTGGGTCAAGTTACTGATGAGCAGTGCCATTCAAATTTTTTCAGACTGAACCGCAGAGATTTTGTTCTCTCCCCCTTCCCATCTCTCTCTCTCCAGAGAGCAGATAAAAAGAGTGAAAGATTCTGAAGATGTACCAATGGTATTAGTGGGAAACAAATGTGACTTGCCAACACGAACAGTAGATACCAAACAGGCTCATGAAGTAGCAAAGAGCTATGGGATTCCCTTCATTGAGACATCTGCCAAAACAAGACAGGTAATGACTTCTTGTACTTCTGTTTGGATCCCAAGAAATTTACCAGGATTGCCATTAATACATAGACAAATCTGATAGAAAAAACAGTGTTAATTGGGGTGGTAGGGCCTGCTGCTAGGAACGCCATCCTGCTTAAGTTTGTTACTTAAAACAGTTGTGGACTGCTGATTGAACTTTGTTTGGTGCCTAGCCTGATTTGCAGAGTGGTGCTTTGCAGTGTTTTGTCTCACTGGATTTTGAAAAAGTAAAATCGGTCCAGGGCAGTGGTTACATCCTTTACTTCTCTGTCACAGAGCATCATAGAATTTCACAATTAGAGATAAGATCAATGTTTGGTTTTGCCTCCAGAATTCCTAAATTTTCTTTTCTTGCAGTTGCTTTTAGTACATTTCAAATTTGAATGTAATGAACCAACAGTATATGGCATTTCATAATACATACCCGTGTTAGTCTCTATCAACACACAAAGGGATCTTATAGCACCTTTGCGATTAACTAGGGGAAAGAAGTTTGTAGCATAAGGTTTTGCAAACACAGTCTGAGTATTATATAGGCTCCACTCCATGTGTCTGATGAAGTACAGTTGGCCCATGACATTCGCTATAGTTAGGGGAGCAAGACCCTTGCAGAAGTGGAAGAATTACGGATATCAAAGAGTGTCTGTCTGTGGTAATGGGGCCAAGGCATGGTGGGGAGAACAGGCATCCAGGGTCCAAACCAGGTCAGGGAAAAGAGAGGGAAGAAGGGGTGGGTTGGCATGGTGGCCCTATACTTCCTCTCTCACCCATCTCCTTCCTTAGGTGTAGAAGGCATCAGGAGAAGGTTTGTGGTGCTGAAAAATGTGGTTGCAAGCCATCCTTAGCTGGCCAGCAAGCAGGTGGTGGTGGTGGTGGAGGAGGAGGTGGAGGACAAGGACGAGGACCAGAGGCAACTTTTTAAAGGGTTGTGCAGCCTGATCAAAGCCACCAAGAGGAAAGGTTCCCCTGGAAAAGAAGTACCTGAGATGTTGTGGTAGGGAGGGGATTGGAGAAATTTGCAAATACAGTAAGACCCCTGTATCTGTGGATTCATTATCCGCTGATTCGGTTATCCGCGGTTGGCTCCCCGCTGCCGCAATCGCAGTGGTGGCGGGCGGGAGAGAAGTGAGGAGTTCGGGATCACGCTCATTGCTGCCTCCTGCTCCCCGCCCCCCGTCCTGGGCCCGATTGTCGTGGTGGCGGGCAGGAAAGGAGCGAGGAGTGCGATCCCGCCACGGTGGATCCTGCAGCAGCCCCTTGCCATCTCGATTGGCTGGGGGCAGGCGGGGGACAGGGTGTTCACTCCTATCCGCAGATTTCAGTATCCACAGAGGAGGGCCAGAACCAATCACCTGCAGATACAGGGGTCCTACTGTAATCAAATCTGTAAAAAGTCAAACCCACAAATGTGTTCATCATAGATACAATGTAGACTGTGTCTATGAAAGCTTGTGCTACATACTTTTTTTCCTCCCAGTTAGACTCAAAGGTGCGATGAGGTTCCTTGGTATTTATAGTATATGCCAGATATGCCTAATCCCATGTGTTGTAGAACTGGGGGACCCAGATGTGCGGAAAAACATCACTGATAACTTGACGTGGAATTTTTCGAGAAGGCTTCTGAAGAAGGGACAAGTTGCAGGGAAATGTTTACTCAAGAAAGCATGACCTGAATGTTTTTCCTATTCAGGGTGTTGAAGATGCCTTTTACACACTGGTGAGAGAGATCCGTCAATATCGGATGAAAAGACTCAATAGCAGTGAAGATAGGAATCAAGGCTGCATGGGGCTGTCATGTCTTGTGATGTGATTAGGTGAGCTGAGACTTTTTAATCTGTGTTTTGCAAGTATGAGATATTTGGGGAGGAAATCTCGTGTTTTTCAAGGACAGGTTCATAATCCTTCTTAGTTCATGTTCTGTAAAGTATGCATTAGTGGCTAGTGAGTTGAAAGCTGTTGACCACCTGGAAAAAATACAGCTGAGTGCCTTGTGGAGATGTGGGTTTTTATGTTTTATCTTCGAAGCCTAGGAGGCACTGAGTAAATTTCTACAGTGCTCAGATGTTTAAAGGGGCTTTTGGCATCCGTTTCATAATAAGCAGAGGATGTTGTTTCAAGATGCTGCAGGCTATTAAAGACAATGTAATGGAGAGCAGATCTCTGTAGCTTCTCTTACTTTTTTTTAAATATTCCTTTAGCAATCTGAATAGAATACTTCTAAAGGTAGCAGTAACAGAACTCCTGCAGTCTGCTTGATTTCTGGAATTTTGCTCTGCTCTGATTGTTATTCCAAGAATGCTTTAAATCAGAAGTGGGCATAGCGTGGACTATGGGATGCATGTGGCCCATGGATCCCACCTTTATGGCCTCCAAAGCCCCACACCATTCCCCCAAAGCCCTTCTGCCTCCCTAGTTGTTGTTTTTTTTTTACAAAACTGTTTTTTAGGCACTCCCCCCCCCAAACTGTGCAGAAACCTCTCAACACTTGAAAGTATGCAAAAGTATCTCCTATCCCCACAAGCACCCCAGAACCCCCTTTCACGTACATTCATTTTTTTCTGCAATATCTCTCAAAATGTTGAAGGGAAGTGATACAGCATCACTTTCAGCTACCATTTTGAGAGGGATTACAGATGAAGACAAAAGTATTTGAGCTTGCTGAAGGGAGTGTGGACTGGGGAAGACTGACTCTTGGTCCCATTTGCAGGTGCCAACCCCTGCCCTAAAGGTTACTTAGATTCAGTGGATTCATTTTATTGGAAATGTCCGCTGTATGTACAGCACTTCTTGTATTGTGTTGGGACATTCTCAACCATACTCGCTAGTATTATGGAGCGTGTAGCTGAGTGAAACTAAGAGGACATATTTATTTATTTCAGATGCCTGACAAACCTGTCCAAAGTGCAGCTAGAGGATGAACCTTAATTCCACTGTGTTGCGTTTCATGATGATGCTTGGCCAGTATCCTGGTGCCTGTTGACCAGTACTAAATTTTTCTGTCAGCACCAAAAGAGAATGTCTCTGAACATCTACCTCTTTTCTCAGCTGAGCAAACAAAGAAAATCTCATCTGTTATGTAAAGAGATTCTCCCTCTTTTTTTTTTCCTGGGTGGGTTTAACTAGAGGAACTGATTATGTGTGAATCCTAGAAGACAAATACTATGGAAGCATCTCTTTTCTTTCTGGAAGAAAAGCTGGAGGAAATTATAATCAGACTGTATGAAGTCCACTACTTAGCACTGTGTGTTAATGCAGTGCTTGACTTCCTAGACAACATTTTCAAATAGGGAAGTACTTGCTACACTCCTTTACACTGTGTATCCAAAATGTTCTTATAGCACATCAACATACTGCACCTACTTTGGCCTCTTGAACCTTTTTTTAAAATATACATATATAGCAAAGGGAAAGATTCTTGGTAACCAAGTGCCTGTTTTGAAAGAGAGGCCAAATGTTGTCCTAGTCTGGCAGGTTGCAACGGTGTTTGGGATCTTAGTAGGCCCATATTGAATAGGTGCCTCAGACCATAGTTCTGTCTAACATAGCACCGTCTGATTTTCCTCTTTACCAGTTCTGATGCATGATCCTTCTTAATGGGACTTGCCAGAGATTTAACATGGGACTCCCTGTACACAGAATGCAAGCTCTACAATTGAGCTGTCTCCCACTTCGGCTTGTGAGTAATGCACAAGGACTTCTCTTCACCACTGACTGAAAGGCACTTTGATCTGTATCACCCTGTATGGGGAGACTGGCAGTCAGCTGCCCTTCTTGAGTGTTAAATACATTCCATTTAGCTTTTTTACTGTGCTTGAAGCCTTTGGTGCTTCCTACCAAGGCCAGTTAACAGCTGTGGATGCTACAATACCAACTATTCCAATGCCAACCATGCATCATGGCTCTGTGAGGGCCTAGTAGGGAAGAATGAGTGGTCCCAACTGTCTATGCACTTGTGTTTTTGTTTTGTTTTTAATTAAATATCTGCATTCATCTCTGTCAGGCACAGCCTCTTTATTTTTAACCTATGAAAAACAGTATAATGTGGGAGAACACTGCATCACCATATTATACTGTGAAAGCTTTGTCCAGGAGACTGCTATGCTGTCACGCTAGAAGTAAAGAGGAAGAGTAGAATGGAATTGTAGAAACATGAAGTAGATTTAATAGTCAAAACTGTTTGATACTGTTTGGAGGTAGAAGTGAATTTCTTTCGTACGTGTAACTTGGAGCTAGATTTTTCATTATGCTGTGCTTCCCCAGAGTATTATTCTGTGCCTGAACATGACCTGTGGGTTTCTTTCCTATATTGCTGGGAAGCAGTTGACTGAATAGATAAGCACTGTTTATCTGAAATATATAAGGCTTGGTCCTGATTGTCATGTGTGTACACCATTATCTTGTGAGTGGCAAGCATTATCTTATGGTTAGCATGTGTGAAGTGCCTCCATTCAGAAAGATACTAGCTGCGATGATGCGAAGTCATATATGAAAGCACCTTTTGTGGATGGTGGTTTCCCTCTCTCAATTTCTCTTCTGCTATCTCTTTCCCTCTCTCTGCCTTTCTCTCCCCCAAGATATTTTTTGACATTTTAATTATTGCATTTGTACTTACAATACTCAGGCCAGACTGCAGTAGAAATGGCATCCAGTGTTATAAGTTCTTTATTGGTGGTTCTGTTATATTGACATTTTACTGCACGTGTGCCAAGGCAAAAACCACTGTGTGACCACCAAGGAGAAGAGATGGCAGACTACTGTTTCGTAAATCTTGCCTCACTAGACGATGTATCATTTCAAACAAATATTTGTGATGGTTTTAAGCAGCATTAGGTGAAGGCATACAGTATTGGGAGAATTGTTAATGTGCCTTATATCTGGTTGAACTATTAAAAATCAAATCCAGGTCTTAAGGCATCGCATAACTCTCTTTGGCAATAGACTGATTGAAGCTGAAGAATAACAAAGTGTCTGTGTTGTTGTTAGCCCATTTTTTTGTGTTATGTTCCACTCTAGACATTACCAGGAGTTCAAGTCTTCTGTATTGACATGACTTCTTTGTGCATTAATAGTTCCATGGCAGCTAAAAATATAGCAGTATTTGTTGTATGTCTGCCTGGCATGCAGCTGTTCAAATGAGAGAGTTACTACTGGAGAAAAGGAGGCACTTTTCATAGTATTTACATAAACTCTAGTAAATTTTAAGTCCCTGTAACCTTAGAATCTCCCTTTGCTGGCATGTGCAGTGTAAAGCTTGTGCTTGCAGAAGCCTAGAGATTAAGTGTCATGTTTGGCTGTCTTGTCTGCATGTTAGCAAATGAAACTGCATCTGAGAAGCACACATTAAGGAATTAGCCAATTTTACACCTGTTACACATTCTGAAGTTCCTGTGAATGATACTCTTTTACCACATCCTAGTGCAAGTCAGTTGGCAGAATGAAAGTGATCAAGGTCATCTGGCTTTCTTACTCTTTTATGCTGCAGTGGAACTATCCATCAAAGCAGTTACACCCTCAGTGGCCTTGGTGCAGCTTTGAAGACCATAAAAATACAGAGTGCAAAAAACAACACATTTTCCTTTTATTGATATCCCTGGCATTTAGGAGAACCCTTGGATGTGGAGGATGCTGAAATGGATGGCCTTAGCCAGAAGTAATAAGTGCTTAACCATAGTACTCAAAGGATATTTCTTCATGTACAGGCTTTCCCCACCCTTATCTGACAGATTAGGGACAGGAGCACTGACAGAAAACAGAATTGGTTGAAAAGCAAAACCCATGTACTCTACTATTGGGAGTGTGAAGGACTCAACAGGCTAACTACAGACCAACTGCGCACATGCTGCTTGCAAAATCTCTCAGGCAGCTTAGCACCTTCCCCCTCCACCAGCTTCCTTTGCAAGCAGCACATGCATGCAAGCGGTTCCAAGAGAGCCCCCATAGGCAAGAACTCACAAAAAAAGGGGACACACACACCCTGGAATTAATGGAACATGCTTAATTTGGAAGCATCAAAAGAGAAAGTGAAAAATGGATATCACAAAGTGGGAGCTTCTTGTAGTAAAAAAAATAATAATCTACCTGTCGTTCCCCAGTACAACTTGCACTGTCATATTCTCGAGAACTATTACTAGGGTCTATGAATAACCCTGGGCGTGGACAGAAGCATTTGAAGAACATCAGAATAATAGGCCATTTTGACAGTAGAGAGAAGGAAGACCAGGTCTAATGGAAAAACCTTTGGGGCCTTTCCGCATTACACTGTTATAGTGCTATTATTTCACCGTCAGCATTCTATGGAATCCTCAGATTTGCAGTTTAGGAAGGAGCATTTAGAATTCTCAGCCAGAGGGCTCCTGGTCCTCAGTAAGCTACAAACTCAGAATTCCACGGATGTTGAAAGTGGAATAGTAGCACTATAACAGTGTAGTGTGGAAAGGCCCTTGGTCTTGGAATGCACATTATCTAAAAAGAAGAGATGGATGGCTCCTCCCTCAGAAATTATTTTGTCCATATGAAAAAATCAGTTGATCAAGAATTTTCCTTTATAGTCCAGGCTACTGGTTGAAAGCAGCTTGAAGTACCTTTTGCTACCTAATGAATTTGAGTTCTGGGGTGTTTCAGTGGAATAAAATATTGTGTTCTTAATTTTCTGTTAATATATAAGGCACCAGAATGTTACTAGACCCTTTGGCATTGACCAGGAAAAATACAGTGTACCTAAACTAATCTTACCATATCATGCTCTATTCCTATGCACAGATCAAGAAGGTAAACATGCTGGTACCTATGAACAGATTTGCAAGATGTTGTGTCTGGTTGTATCTGTTTATTGGTGCCACATCTCTGAGGTGAAGCCCTTTTATGTTCTGGAATCTAGTCATCTTTTCTCATTCCTTTTTATTTGGATAGCAGATAAAGTGACTTGTCTGAATAATGCTCTGACTCATAGTTAATGATGGTGCCATGGTTGTGCCTTTGGTAACCATCAAGCTCATTTCCAGGTCTCATATGATGGAATACCACAGCTAATATTTCCAGACACAGCATCATCAAAGCCCTAATGTCAGTTCCATTGTAATGTAATAATTCTCAGTGTGTTTTGGCAATATTCCTGAAATATACAGGTATAATTCCTTTGTGTATATGTGTACCTGTGCTGAATACTTGGACTGCAAGTAGTATTCTGTAAGATCCTATCCCACCTCATGTTCTAGAACGTGGTGGTGTGTGCATGAGTCTTTTTTGCCCCTAAATTACTGGAGTCTGTGTCCCACTCCAAGGCTGAGCTCCTTTGTGAATTAATGTGAGTGTGGAATCTGGAAATCTATGGGATTTCCAAGGTCTCTGGAAATCTATGAGTAATGGTAGTAGAATCTGACCTAATCTGAACCCTGTGTTCTTCATTCAAGCCATAGCAGGCCTTTGCTGCATCAAAGTTCTTTCTGAAGGTTAAGAAGTGAGTGAACATTTGCTGCCTTTCTATGTTCCTGCTATCCATTTGCTTTGGACAAGCCATGTAGAAATTTGCGTCCCAAATTTCCGGTTTTCCTTTAATCTAAGGAATTCCTTCTTCCCTCAGGAATTCTTTTCTAAAAGTATATGTTGTTCCACTGAAGTAGAATTTCTCAGACTGTATAGTCCCATGCATTACATGGGATGAAACTTCCTGAGTAACAGATACCATGAAGCGAATGTCAGACTTGTGGAAACTTGGGCTCAAATATACATTCCTCCACAATGCTTTCTTGGATCAGTCATACTCTCAGTCCAACCTGCCTTTTTGTCACAAACCCAGAGGAGGTCTCACAATTTGGGTTCCTCAGAAGAAGGGTGGCTTGTAATAAATTGATTTCCCTTACATCCTGAAAGCAAGAAAGGGAGTACAAAGCTTCAGGTTGTCCCTTGTTCATCACTGGTAAACTGATTAGTGGAACATGTTAAGTCTTCTGTTATGTGTCCAAACCTCCCACTTTTGAGAATTGAAAGAGACATAGTGGGTCCAATATGGTTTCAGAAATGTCTTCTGGGTTGGTTGTGGTCATACCTGACCATCCTTATCTCTGGAGACAATGATCTGTTAAACTTCATTGTCTGTCCCACTTCTATAACATGAGTCACTAAAACCATACTGTTGCAGAAGGAAGTTTACTAACTAAGTAATCTGGATTTCCTGATGTGAGCTAGCTAGCTGTTAGACTTCCATTTTTAGTGACATATTCTGTGCCGTGTCTTGTTGGTAGGGCACTAGCATAAGCTCTTCATTCCTGGTTTCTTCGTCATGTTTTTGATATTTTCTGTGATTTTCTGTTTTCAATATACCTGTCACAGAAGCTTGAAAGAATAAAGACACAAAAAAATAGTCCTTTAAAGGGAAGTATCAAAGCAAGACAGGCTTTGCTGAAAATGTATATTTGTTCATCTGTGTTGTAAGTGCTTGAATTTTTTTTAATTAGCTGTGTAAAAAAAAAGCAAGAAAGTGCTATCCAGGAAGTATTATATTGGCTTTCTAAGAAGAACTCTGACCAGGCAAAAAGTTAATAGCAAATGTACAGTGGAATATGCCCTGGATGCATAGCATTATCAGAAATACGTGTGTAGACAAACAGTTATACCTACTGCAGCTGTGATATACAGGTTGGCTTACACTGATATAAGGAGTCAAAATGCAGCAAATAACATCTACCAGTGTTTACTTCTCCTTAAATACACTGGCTGGTGGTTTTCAGTGTCATGCTGGGGAAACTCAATTGTCTAGTCATTTGATAGGGACAAGTGTGAATTAGACAAGGACTGTTGCTTCAAAGGGGTGTGTTGCAGGGCTCATTTCTGATGGTGTGCCAAACTACAAATTTGTGTATTTGGACTATTTGTGAATTTATGTTAACATGGGCTCTGACCTGATTTTGTTCATTGTTTTCCAGACTTCTGATCTGAGTCACAGTTTGTCTTCATGAATTAAAATTGAACACCACTCATATCTGAAAAACTGTAAAATTTTATTTATTATTTCCGTATGTTACCTTTCATAAGTCTAAATAGCTTAAGACATCATATGGTTCCTTATCCTTTTTCTGTTTTATCCTCAGCACAGCGCTGCAAGGTATGTTGAACCAAGGGGTAATGACTAGCCTAAGGTCACCCAGCAGACGTCATAACTGAGTAAAAATTTGAATTCTGTGTCACTACAACCTGCACTACGACTTGTGTTTTTGCATTATTGCTGTTGCTGTTTGTTTGTTTATATAGTGCCATCAATATACATGGTGCTTTTACAAGTAAAACAACAAAAAAAAACAGCCAGGCCTGCCAAAGGCATACAGTCTCAAATCTACACATGCACACACACGCATACACACAAGCGAAGGATGGAATAATGCAAATATTGAGTTGTTGCTGTACACTTGTCTCCTCTGGAGAGGTAATTCTGCTAAGTATAATTTTTTAATTTAGTTATTTATTTTGTTTATATGCCATTTTTCTCCCAGATTAGAACCCAAGGTGGCTCACAAAAGAATCAGTAAAAACCCATCATTAAATGTTAAACTAATTAAAATTACATTGAAACTGTATAACATTATTTAAAAATTATTTAAAAGGCAAACAGTTAAAAAATAAAGCACACATCCCAATAAGAAACCTCCATGAACATGATTATATATCAAAAACCAGCTCAAACAAAAAATGGCTTGATTGGCCTTGAGTAGTATCCATCTTGAATTGGAGGGATTGTGCTTCCGGTAGCAAAGTGTATTGGGCTGATGCTGTCCCTTGGTTCTGTCCAGGCTCAACATAACACTGTTTCTACAGCTTGTCACCATAGGACTTATTCCACACTGAAGCCATCTATGTTGCCTTCCGAACTCATTCCAGTTTGTCTGTGTCCTTAAAATGGAGGTGGATACAGTTACTCCAGACAAGATCTGACTGGGGCAAGACAAAGTGGAATGTTTATGAATCATAGCTGTGGTTCTCTTAACACAGCCTAAAATCCTACCAGCCTCTCTTGCAGCTGTATTGCATTGCTGACTCATGTTCAGTTGGGGATTGACTATAATCCCAAAATCTTTGTTGCATATAGAGTACTTACCTATTCAGCTGTCTTCCATACTGTATCTCTTCATTTGATTCCTCTGAAGCTTTCTAATTAACAGGGAGGAAGCATTTTGTTAGAATGGAGAACTTGGGTCTAGATGTAGCAAAGTCATTTTGCTACTGGTCTTCTCAGTTGATGTGGAAAGTGGTCCCTGAACACTTGTTAAAAGGAGATTTTTTTTAACACTGCAGCTCTTATTACTCTCACTGGTGAAGTAAGTCTCTTGCTACCCTGTCCCAGAGTCCAAGAGGAAGTATTTCCCTAGAAGTGCCTGATCTGAGGATGTCCTCAGTCACCTTCTTGTTTCCAGCCAGGAACGTGTGCCTTATCTGAATAGCCCTGGCCAAGTGAAAGTGCCTGAGTGCTCATTTCCTGTGTTGCCTTCAGCCTGAGAATTTCTTCTCAGTCAAAAAGCCAATAGCATCTGGAGACAACCCATGAAATGAGCAGGAGGCTATAGTCATTAAGGTTAAGACATATGCTGTTTTCAGTCTGTAGTACTTCCGTAGGAAGCTGCACACCTAAGCAGGAATCAATTACACAATTCTGAGTGTGGAAAAACTGCTTCTGTCCAAAGAACAGAATATGATTTTGATAGTGGTCTTATTACAAGGAGAGAGTCAACAAGCCTCAGAAAGTTGCCAGCTCCTGTCACACATTCTGCGCTCACCATTTTCCTGCTGACCCTACTCTTAGAGGCTTAGTTGTCTAATCTGACCTTTGGATGAAAGAAGGCACAAGGGCTCAAAAGAGAAGTAACATTGCCATAAAGCCTGAAGGTCATTCCTGGTTTCAGATGCAAATTTAATACCGTTGACATTCAATACAGAAAGATTAGAAGCAAATGTAGCTTTTACAGATAGCTATAAAGAGCCCTGGGTATTCAAAGGAGGGATTGCTAATGTTAAGAAAACACACTTCTAGCCTAGAACAGCATACTGGGTTTGGCTGAAGAACTTGGTTGAATTATTAAGAGATGTTTTATTGTCTGGACACTGTCTGTACATCAGGAGTCAAGGAACATTTCAGGGAATTCGAACAAATAATTTGTTCTGCCTTAGAAAGAATGAAGCAGACTATTTAATTTTTCATACTGTCAGTCCTTGCAATCCTTGCACTTCCAGAGTAATCACCCTACCTCTTTCACAGAATTTGGGAGGGCTCAGATTACAATGTCTTCCATGTGTAATACTCTCCTATTTTCTCATTGTGGAATTAATAAAGAATCTGGACATCAAGTTGAGATAAAATTGGAATTAACAGAACCTCCTTGGCCATGGAAATCCACTGGGTGATCTAGGGGACATCATACACTCTCAACTCCAGCAATCCCATGATAGTTTTGCCTTAGGGTTGCCATAAGTCAGAAATTATTTGAAGGCAAACAGCAACAAGACACTGTTAAAATGAAGCTGAATATAAATTTAAATCTTCCCATTCAAAAACCGGCCTCTTTGCCTAGTGTGTGTGTGTGTGTGCACGGGTGCATGCATGCACATGCATCATCAAGTTATCTGTTGACTATATGGCAACCTCATGAATTTCACAGGAATAGGCCAGGAATACTCAGAGATGGTTTGCCATCGGCATCCTCCAAATTACAGCATGCAGCACCTGCTATTTGTTGGCAGTTCCCCACTCAAGTACTAACTAGGCCTGATCCTGCTTAGCTTCCAAGATCAGATAGAATCTGGTACCTATAGGGTATTTAGGAATATACAGTCATCCCTCCACATTCTCTAGGGTTAGGGGCACAGTACCCTTGTGAAAGTGGAAAAACTGTGAATAACTCTAGGCCCTCCCAAACCATATTTAACCCACACAAAAAAAGTATGATCACCATATTCAACCCACCATGGCTTCCTTTGAGGCATCAGGGTTCCTTCACAAGGCAGAAGTGAGTGGCTGGTGAGGCTTACTGCCACCTCCGCTGCTGCCCCACAACATTTTTAAGAGAGATTTACCAGCCTCATTCACAGTTTCTCAACCTCACAAGACTTGCAGTCCCTGTTAAAAATGGCATAGGGAGGCAGCAGAAGTGACAGCAAATAATCCGTGAATAATCAAATCCGCAAAAGTGAAACTCGCAAATGTGGAGGGCTGACTGTACTTCTTTGCCTAGTATCACCTATGCATATACACCCAACATCACCACAGCTCCCATTTTTTTTATTCCCGCAAAAGATCATTAAGGAGGAAAAGACACGAGGCTGACACAGAGCCTTTGCACTGGGAGCACTAGTACATTGGGAAGTACTGTGAATGTCTGGTTACTTTCTAGCCTGATAACTGTTCTAACCACAGGCCTTTGTTGTAGGAAAAAAGGAAACTAAATTCTGCAGATCCTTTAGAGCTTTGCTACAAATTAGGATGAAGTCTTTCAAGGCAGCTGCCTCAAGCAGCAGATCCAAGAAGGAGAGAGGTCTCAGCTGCAAGATGGTGCAAAAGAGTATATCTGCGAGTTTGTCCCACACTATGTCCTGGAGTGCATTGGGAGGCACTGTTCCCTTGCCTGTGCTAAAGCAAGATTTAATTGGCAAGCCAGCCAGAATTCTATATGCAGACTTTGGCAGGTGTGTGTGTTTTTCTCTTTGTCATGGACAGTTTAGAGTTTCTCAGCTGTGTGAAACATTTAGACGGGCAACATGAAACAATAGCCTCCTGGGCACATATTAGCAGGATAGACTTCCAATGTCAGTCATTCAGTTTTTGAGGGAAATGATTTCAGGTGTTGATTCATGTCTAAGCCTATTTCAATGTTTAGGTTTTTGTTGTCAAATATTTTGAACCTTTTCCTCCTCTCTCTATTTATAGTTATGCTAGGCCTGCAAAACATGTGCCCTGCCTGACCTGGTTGGATGGTAACCCATCGAGTTCATATGTCATTTGGCGAAAAGAAAAGAGCGGTTATCAAGCAACTGTCAAATGCAAAGCATGGTTGCTGGGCTTTGTTCAGCTTGATGAGTCACCAGTTGTGTCTGTGCACGTCTTATTAATTATACTGTAGGCCTCTTTGAACAGGGTCCTTTATGACATGTGCAGTGCCTATCACAACAGATCACTGAGCTTGACTTGAACAATAAGAGATCCCCCAGTAGTAACCATCATATAATGAAATTTTTCTTTCTGTTAAATACCAGAGATAATGGATGCAATGTGTAACAGTTAACAGCATGGCAAAGAATAATCACTTTATTCTTTCTGAAAATTGGATCTACAGATGGTGGGACGTTTGGGGGCCAAAAAGTATCTAACCATGAGCACTCACCTTTTTCTGAGGACACTCAAGTTGCTCTGAGTTTTATATTGCTCTGCCTTGCTTTATTCTGGCACAAATCATAATGTTGATGGCCGTAGTCTATTTCCTTTGCTCCCAAACAGCTGATCCCACTTCCTGCTTTTGACTATTAAAGCCTTGGTTCTATCTTAAAAGCTCTGTCCTGTTTCCTTAATAAGAAATCATCTTTTGCCAGAAGCACAGCCTTTTCCATTGTGGCCCCAGGAATGCTGAACAATTTCATGCAAAGGATGTGATTGTGCATTTCACTGCTAGCTTTTTTTAGCAGCTGGGTGACATTCATTAAAATTAGCTAAGGTTTGGTTTGAGCTGGGGAAGGGGTGGATTAGTGGTCATTGGTTTGAGTTGGGGAGGGGGTAGATTAGTGGTCATTGTAATTGCTTATGCTTTTTAATATTGTCACTGTCTTCTCAAACTGCTCAGTGAAAAGCTGTGTACGTAGAGGACTGTACGCTCTAAGGAGTGGAAGATAGAGGTTTGGAATTTCTGGAGTTGGCCAGGAGTAGTGATAGTTAGCGCTCACATTCATCTGATGCATGTATTATATATCTCTAAGGGATGCATAACATAGTGACTGGCCATTTGTTATTTAGTCAAGTAGACTTGTAGCTACTAATAATAATAACAACAACAAGACAGCTTTCATAGTTGCAGTTTCTCTAGCAAGCTGTGTAATATCAGCTCACCTTGAAGATAAGAGAGTTTCTATGTCAGGATGCTTGGGAAGTTGTTCCCTCGTTAGGCTGGGGTGATGTTCTCTCCTTTCTGTCTGTGAAAGTCTCAGCACTTTCTAGATCAAAAGGAAAAATATGTTTAAAGATGAAGAAAAACCAGATTGTTTGATCTCATTCTGAGAAGGTGCAATCAGCCATCATTCAGTCCAGGACCTCAGCCCATTGGGGCAGTGGCTAGTTCATTTTGGGGGCCCCGGTGAACAGCAGCTGTGATGAAGGACTGTTTTGTTCAGCAGGAGGGATGTGAGCTAACTTTGCCTTTAGGTGTGGTTACTGCATCTCACTTAACACCTTTGTGTCATCAATACACCATTGTTTTTGTGCACCTGTGATTTTGCTTTATTTTGACAGACCTTTGAGTTGGTAAGTAGATCAGTGCCCCAGAATCACTGCAGTGATCGACCATGGATTTTTGAAAAATGGTATACTTTATGATTATACTTGATTACAAAATGAAGAAACACTCTCTTATATTTGGTTCATATTACAGCATGACATATTTCTGTTTGCCATACACCTTTGCTTCAAAGGGCTACAGTCACTCACCACTGGGCCAATGCAGAAAGAATTTAGGATTCCCCCTTTTTGGACTACAGTTCCCAGAATCCCCCAGGAAGCATGCACTAGTCCACAAAAAGCTGTTTCGAACTGAAGGTTGCAAAAAAAAAAAAGGGTAAGCTGCATTAGGGAGGGATCCATGCAGAACGTATCCAATACAATGTGGTACAAATTTAGAGTAGCACATTAATTGAAAAGGAAAGCTGTGTTAATCTCAGCTCCATCCAAGGGACAAAAGTGCCAGTAGCTGCTGCCAAGTTAAAAGCGCCCAGGCCTAGACACAATATTGTCTCATTTGTGGGGGGATCTGAGGCTTTGCATTTTCTGCCTGCTTCCCTCTCTCAGCTTCACCTGTTGCAACTTTGCCTGGCTGCTGCTTTAAATAGTCTGTTGCTTACTTCTCCACTCCGTTTAGAGAAGGAGAGTAGGGTTACATGAACACAGATAAATAGTAAAATGAGTGTTGCCTGGCTGTGTAGCCTCACTCTTCCACTTGCCTGCTCTACCGTCAGTTTCTCAGGACTCTTCTGAGGGTGGTATTAAAAATGCCGCAGGTGAAAATGCCAGGTAGGTCTGTGCCCTCTCCTCAAAGGCTTGGAGCCCTGAACAGCTGGGCCACCTTCCTATCCATAATGAGGCAGATCTCAGTAGCCAAATGTGAAGAACAGCTCCTTATGGGAGTTTTGAGGTGGTAGAGAACCAAAAAGCAGGCAGGGGAAGGAAGAAAAGAGCTTGAAATAACAGGCTGGCCAGGCTACTAGCTTTTTTAATTAACAATCCTGTTAGAGTGTTAGTCTGTTTTGCCACAGACAGGAAATACATGGGCTGAAAATCAGATCAGCAGAATTGCCCTCACGCTGGTGTTAAAAATGCATAGATCAGATAAAAAGTGTGCAGAAGCACCCCCAGACTTTGGTGTTTGCCAGACATGGGCTACATTGATGGCATTTTAACTTTTAACAGCGTCTTCAGATATTGTTTGCAGCAAAGGAATTGATCCTTTGCCAGATTGTTCAGTCATGCACAATGGCTATGTCTAAAGAGGATGAGAAAACCCCATTTCCCTTTCTGAATTTCTAAATGCACTGAATAACCTGTCAAGAAAAATTATATGCCAGTGGTAGAACAGCAGTGCATGGTAAGGAGTCTGGAACAGAACTTTGAGATTAGATTTATTCATTTTTTTGTTTGTAATAGTAATAATAATAAAAGCTACCTACATATTAAAAACAAACATTCTTGGATGGTTTTCATTATTATGTCAATGATCTTTCCATTTGCACTTATTTTTGTGCACATACAGTGACATTCCCTACTAGAGACAGCACCAGTAAATAATATTTTACTAATATCTCTAATTTTCTCTTTGTACAGTATTTCAAAATTGTTTCTAAAGTGCTCACCCCATCTTGGTATTGGGATGCAAAGGCACTTTTCCTTTAAATAATAATAAAACAGTGCACAGATCATAGTTAAATGTTTTGTTTATGTTATTGCTATATGAAAAGGTTTTCTGTCATCCAAGTAGTTTTTCTCATCTCCCCACCCACAACTTTCAAGACAATGTTAATAGTGCAATAGTTTCCCTCTGAGTAAGACAGTTATATTTAACAGATACAACGCAGTTCCAGTGTTCACTTTTGCAAACTCTTCCTTTAAAAAAAAGAGAGAGAAATCTGGGAAGTTTTGCTTCTGCAGTCTTTATAATGTGCAAAGTTTTGCTTCCATTTTACTTAATTTTAATGTTTTAAATTTTGTAATTCACAGTAAAATTACACTGTACTGTTCTTAGTTACACAACACAATGTTCTAACAGTACAGCAATAAGGAAGTAAAAGAGCAAGCAAGAAGTGAGATGAGATGGACCTGAGAACAGAATCATACGTTTTTAGTGCAGAATGAAAAGCTTGGAAATGCTCCTGTTTTGATGACAAAGGGACCAACTCAGTCCAGTAACTGCAGATAATTATAGGCTGAAATTACATATGTTAAATGCTATGTGGACTGTTTGTGTTATCACTATCACAGAAAACACCAAAAGCTACTCTACTGTATTGTTCCACTTCTTCAAGTCTCGGTTATAACTGGCAGAGTATGTAAATATTTCACAAATTATTCAAATTATGCAAATCACTCTGATTAAGCAAATTATTTGTTTCATTTTCTGCCAGTATTGCATCAACCTTCATGCCTTTTTTTTTTTCCAGTTACAACTGATTTGAGAGAACTACTACAGAGTAATGTTTAAAGTGCAGGATTTGGAATAGGGAGACCAAGTTCAAACTGGTCATGGAATTTACCGTGTGACATGTGACCAGGTGACATTAGGACACTGCTACTTAATTAATTAATAAAATTAATTAATTAATAAAAATCAAATTAATAGAGAGAGGGGAGCCATTGAAAGGTGGATGAGCATTGCTGGTGCAGTACAAGTAAATGGACAATACTAATATGAACAATCTTAATGTTCAGTCATGCACATTCCAGTGGTACTCTCATCAGATTTCTATTAGTTTTTGCCATTTCGTTGGTGACAAAAACTACAGATCTATAAAAAATTTCACAGAAGGCCCCTCACAGTGACTGTCATCTGATTTACAGGGCAAGATGCAAAGGAAAATCAGGACAAATATCAATAATTAAGGGAGAAAAGCATGGATTTCCTTCAGAGATACAGATTAAATATTTTAGTGTAACTAAAAACAGCTTAGTTTAACTTTCTTTGACCTATTCAGCTTTTCATTACAGTGAAGCACTTGATCCATGCTAGGATGTCTCTGCTCTCAGCTGATCACTGTTTCTTAATGCCAGTTAGGGAAATGATAACTTTTTCTATTTTTTTATATTTCCACACCCATTTGCCTCACTAATTATGTCCTCCCATCCCAATCATGTATATGAATATCTGCCAACAAAGTCAACACTCCATGCCTCTGATGAACCTGTTGTCTTTGCTGCGAAAGACTAACAGCTTCCCCCCTTGGAAGCTTGCAAAGGGCTTTCTTTTGTGTAAGAAAAAAATCAAAAGCAAGTGCCAGTTCAGTGTGGTAGATATGTTCCCTCCCTTAACACCTTATTTGTACTTCTCCTCAATTTAAATCGTTTCTGTGTCCTCATCTTTGTTGTTGCTCTTTTATTTCCTTGGTAGAATTTATATTGCAGAGGTAAATGGTGTTCCTAATAAATACAAATATATATTCATGTGAATATATATATCTTATATTTTATATATATATATATTTTAATGCACATTTAACTTACTTGGGCATATGTGTGGATAAACAGTTCAAATGTCCATGCCATACTCATCCCTCCCTAATAAATGTGGCATTGCTTTGTCATTGGATTTGTTTTGTCAAAATCTGTAGATTCACATGAAGTGTCTACCTTAATAAGCTCCTACCTATCCTTGCCTTTTCCCGGCAGCTTTTTTCCTCAGAGTAATATAATGAGGTGGCCTCCTCAGGAAACAGAGCAGTGGAGCAGCGAAGTACACCGTTCCACTCCATCCACAGGACCTCTGCTGTCACAGCCTTGCCACCTTTGTTGTGCTCCTAATGAGCCCAACCTCCTTTCCTCCCCCTTCCTGGACTCACCTCTTGCCTCTACACTTTCCCCTCTCTTGTTCTGTTCACTCTGCCACTGCATCTCCTACCCATTCATTCACCTTGTGATGCCACATTTCCCTCTCTTATACTTTGGCTCTCCCCATGCTTATATTTCTTGCCTCTTGCACCCTAATGTTGCACAACTCACCCAACCTCCCTCTTTTCTCCTCCCTCTCTTGGTGCATCCTTCCTTCTCTCCTGGTCGCTCTTTTGACCCAGCTTGCACCCTCGCAACGTGCCCCTCCATTGCTTCTTGCAGTCTATGGCTCACATCCCTCACTCTTCCTGTTCACTATACCCGCCCTCACCCCCCACACAATGCACCTCTCTCTTGCTTCTTGCACTCTGTCACCTGTACCTCTCACCCTCCCTTTCTTCATGCCTAAAAAGCAAGTTGCACTTGTTTCTTGCAGAACAGTTTGATGGAAGAGTGCCTACGCATGTTTCCCCGTATCTTGGCTCTTACAACAGTTAGAGATTTACTTTTTAAAAATTAAAACTTTAAATCCAGATCAAACGATGGTCCAAACTGGCACTGGGTAGTAGGCCTAGAATTTGTGTAAAATCTGGCCAAATACAGTCCTCCTGAAAGTGGCAAGAATTGAGGAAGACACTCTTAAAATGTTCAGAGTGGAAGGTCTAGGACTTTGCCTGGTAACAACACAACTGTTCACAATTTACTTTAAACAACACAACTTTAAGGACAGAGCACGCAGAAGAATTAGCAATGCCTACTTTATGTCTATCCTTTGCTCCATAGGAATGAATTCTGGTATCCCTCAAAGCATGATTTACTGAGATGCTCTTGTTAAAAGCCCATGGACTTTCCCCTCTACTTTCTCTGCAACTCTTTCCCTCTACCTTCTCTCCTCTTTTTCCTTATTCCTCCATCTGTTCCCACTGAGCCTCATCTAGATCAAACACTGAAAATGCAAATTAGAGTTAATGGGAAACATCAGCTTGTAAGGAGATCAATGCTTCAGCTCCTGAACATGAGCTATAGAAAAAAGGGACAGTCCTTGGCTATATTTGGAAAGTAACAATATGGTGGCCTTTAGTGGTGTACGTTTGCCATTTGGTGGCTGGGGTGTCCTGAGAGTTATAACTTGGAAATTTTGCAAGTTACTTTTTAAAGTTCTTCCCCAGACCCATGTGTGTTAATAGTTACTATGTATTTATACAGAACTTAACATTTGTAGGCAGGAGTCTCATCCCCTTCCCGTATGTGTGCTTTGACTATTTTTGAACTTTTGGAGGCTTGTGGAAGCCAGGAGCCAACAGGCACCTATTACTCTCTCCCGTGCATTCATTTGTATCCAGATCACCATATAGATCAGAAAGGGCCATTGCTCATGCAAATCCCATGAAATTTAGCAGTAGAATTAAAAGGCCTGCACATCAGAAACTGTGGAAGTGGCTCCAAAGAAGGAGTTTTTAACTATTTTTTCCCCAGTTCTCCAAATAGTGTCTAATATAACTGGGCAAACATAACTGTGCATGTTTCTTTATACTTATGGACAAGAGGTAAGTCCTTAATCAAGTGTTCTATTTTGTGTGCTGATGACATTTTCTATTTATTTTAATCTCAAACAGCAGAGACGAAACGTGAGTATTACTAGACCTTTCTTGTGGCGCCTGCTGCTTTGTCAAGCAGTTGATCATTGAAATATCCACTAGACAAATGATCATAGCAGCCCAAAGATTGCCTATTTCTCAACAGCATTTTCCAAGGAGCTATTGATACACCGGAGGATAAAGGCTTGCATGGGGCATGGGACAAGAATACTGTAATGGGGCCAGCATGGAGGCTGGCTTCTATCCTCACAAGTCTGGCAGAAATCCAAGACTTTTTGGTGTAGCATCAAGCTGGCTTGTTTGGGGGACTTCTGAATCCCCAAAGCAGGAGTGGAATGCAGACTTAAGTGCCAGTCGTGCACAAATACCCAACAACTGTCCTAATGTCTGAGAGGCTTTCCCCATCCGCCCATTGCTCAAAATTTGCCTGTATACTGAGTTGCCCCAATAGTACATCCACAAGCTAGGAAGCTACCCCCTGCAACCATTCTTGAGTTTCCTTTATACGAAGAGTGAGGACTTTTTGGCCCTTCAGAAAGTTTAGATTACAATGCCAGAATATCATATTTTTGGTTGCTGGGTTGAGTTTGATAGAAGTTTTAGGCCAAAACATTTGGAGAGCTAAAAGTTCTGTACTTTGCCTTTAAAACTCTACAGTGGTTGGCTGTCCTATAGAGTGCATATTTAATCAGTTCCAAGGGATTCACAAGAGCTGGATTAGATATCACTGTCAGCTTTATTCAGTTGTGTCCCTAAGCATAAAAACTAGAGCCCAGTTCATTTCCAAATACCAAATTTCTGTAAGTTGAACCTCCAATAGCAGCCTACATACTGGCTTGACTAGCAGCAAGGACGGTGAATGACTAACTTGCCTAGTGATAGGTTCATTTTGATCCTAAGCTCATGCATTTGACTTTCAGCTTCCTTCCTCCTTGAGCTCCTGATGGATTGTTGCACTTGAGTGCAATGCTGGGCATTGACAAAGGTTGCCCTGTTGAGAAATGGTTTTCTTTCTTGGTTGCCTGGCTGCTGCTGGGTGTAAGCTGAGCATGAGCCACTTTGCCCAGTAGCCCTTGTGTGCAAAAGATGTTGGTGCTGAGGGAACAGGGTTGCTTCATTCCTTACGGAACTTAAGATTCAAATCCATGGCTGCTTTGACAAAACATATTGAGAATGATGCTAAGCGGGAGCTCGGAGGACGCCTCTTAGGCCTAGCTTCTGATCTGGGGTGGGTATGGAGTTCATTCATTCCAAGTTCTCTCCCCATGTGCACTGTTTGTCTGTGAAGTGGCATTGCATGCATCTGTCCTTAGCATGGCCTTACACATTTGCATTCCATTATCATTACATCCTGTGCTTATTGTGTGTCTTCCATATGCATCTCTCTGCTGAACTATACAGTTTCCTTCATGTCAACCACAACAGTTGTTCTTTGACACAGTGTTATCTCCAGACAGAAGGTGCTCCATCTGTTTGGTCTTGTCCATCACCTCTATAGTAGTAACTGTAGAAGTAGAGGTAGTGTTACAGAAGATGATGTAGAAGATTTTTATATGTTGTTATAATATATTTACAGCCTTTTGAATGCCCCCAATCTACAATTCTATGCATATTTGCTTGGAAACCAGTCCCATTGAATTCAGTGAGGCTTTTCTTATGAACATGCATGCACAGGATCAGGCTATGAATCTGTAAATACCCCATTCCAGAAATTGCCTTGATGCCATTTGAACAGAAGAAGCTGTCCTAACTAATGCCATAGCCTGAAATGTCATGTAGCAGCCTTATTTGAAAAGTCATAACCTGCTCTTTGGAGGTCTGGCTCCCCAGCTGTCTATGAGCTTTCCATAGCCTGAAAATTTGGTTCACTGAGGAGCAACAACTGTGACTTTTGCACTTTCCTCCATCATACTTTCACCGCAAACCAAGTGGATTTATATAATGGCAGAAGAGTGCTATCTTACACTCAAACTCTGATCTCCAGAGAAAAGGGTTAAAACTACTGTGAAGAATTGCAATACAGGTAAGACCCTTTTTCCTGTTTCATTTATCTTTTCACTGGCTTGTAGTCTAGCCTACTGTGAAGTTGACAGGTCTCTGTCAGGCTGCTCTGATGGCATGCACAGTTATTGAGTGGAGAAATTAAACCCCTCCGTGTCTACTCAGTATCACTGCCCTTACCACTGTTCTTAGAGGCAAATCTGTGTTGCAGAATGAGAGGCACAAACATTTCCAGGCTGTGGAAAAAATGTAGGTGACAACCTTTCAGAATCCAGAGGAGAGTGAGAATGTGATGGCCATCCAAATATTGTTGAACTGCAATTCCCACCATTCTTCACCATTGGCTATGCAGTTTAATGGTATCTAGAAGTCCACACAAATGGAAACCTGATCTAGAGCAAGGAGTAGGTATCTAAGAGATGCTTGCCAATCTTCATCTCCATCATCCATTCATCATCCATCTGTTCATCCGTTGTTTGTCATGTGTGTTTCATCCCTCCCCATTTTCAGTCTTTAGCTAAAGGGTTTTGGTTTGAAACAACTGATATCACTGTTTAAAGTCCTGGGGAGCACGTGCCATTAAAAAGAGACTCCCTTGAGGTAGATGAATCAATGATATTGCTCATTATATTTAAGTCCCTTACTTTTGTGCTTTGTAGCCCTATTACTGTACTCTCCATTAGTTAAGTTGTCCCTGAATTGTAGTGCAGGTAGGAGTCCAGTTCATAGGATATGTAGTCACTTTTTTAGCCCTTCAGTTTCCTGTAATATGCTCAAAGACCACAAAGGCCCATGCTCTGGGTACATAAGGGCTGACATATTGAGTCATACAATCAACCCACCTTCCCAGACTGATAATAGGACTAGACTGGTGATGTATTCCTTTCTTCTAACAGAAACGGATGATGCCATGCGCTCCTTTGCGGAGAAGGTCTTTGCCTCAGAGGTGAAAGATGAAGGCCAGCGTGAAATCTCTCCCTTTGATGCAGAAGAGGTCTGCCCTATCTCAGACAAAGAAATGAAAGAGCACATGATCAAGGAAGAGACTGAAAGTGATTCTGGAAAACGGTGAGGACAAAGGAGGTGTAGCATGTCCTAGGATGTGTGGAAAATATGAGCTAGAATCCTGTTTGTGGCATTTTCTGGTGTAACCTAGGATTAATCCTTAAACAGATTAACTGAAATCATAGCTTTTGCTCTCCTTTTTTTTTTTTTAAAAAGTGATCAAGCATCTTTGCTTATTTATATAGTTATGTACACTCCCGTTATTTGTCCATGAGGGAACAGCACTAGAGTGGAATATTTCTCTGTGATAACATGGATGGGCAATCCCCATGTAGTGACAGGGATAACAAATAGGTCGTTTAAAATTACAAACACTTCAGGAAATCATTAGTTAACTAACCTATAATATCTTAAATTGATTCCCTTGTAGCTGAGTGCAGAAACTTGGTTCCTATTTCTCTGCAGAATTAGTGGTGCCTAACCCTTTCTCAGAATCAGTGTGGTTTGCTTCCATGTAGAAGTGTTTTTGGATATATAATGCAAAGTTAATGAAGAAGCTATAAGTTTCAGTGACATCCAAAGATATGCAGTTATTAGAAACAAGTAGAAAAATGAATGTAAGGTTGCAGTTTGTATTTCTTTCCTGTCCCTCAAAGGTCCTAACATACTATTTGCCAACACAGTTAAAATGCCAGAATTTAAAAGTAACCAAGGCAAAGTAATAACAGTCATGGGAAGTATTCTGAATAAACCGAATTCAGACATACATACATACATACATACATACATACATACATACATGGGCCAGCTACCAAAGCATCCACCAAACTAGGTAAAATAGAGTTTGTGTTGTGAATTCCCTTTTCTCTTATATCCTAGGAAGAAGAGACTCTTGAAGCTGAAAACCATTGCATTGGTTGTTCCTCTTGTAGGAAAGTCTTCAACTAAATTGTCTCCCTTGGATGAGGTTATGTCTACCAATGCTCTGTACCAAGCTGTGCCTAAATTCCAACGTGTTCAGATCACAGGGGACTATGCTGCTGGGGTAAGTAATTAGAGATATCACTTTCTTCTGTTCAGGGTATTCTCCTGACACTTCTTCCAAGAAGGCTACCCAGATGATTCCAACATGGTGCTCCTGCTAGTGACTTTTCAGTGACAACAATGAAATGTCCTATTTATGTTTGTTAGTGTCTAGATATGCTTCCATGCAGGAGGCATACAGTAGGAATTTTTATGTCAAAACATGCCACTTTTAAGATGTTAAAAAAGTTAAGTGTGTGTGGGGGGAGGTGCACCCCTGCAAAGTCAAACAAGTACAGCCCAGTTGGTCACCCTAGAGCAGAACGGCTGTGTTGTTGTTGTAGTTACAGTATGCTGTCAAGTTGTTTCTGATGTGTGGTGACCTAAAGTGGACTTACATGGGGTTTTCTTGGCAAGATTTGTTCAGAGAGGGTTTGCCGTAGCCTTCCTTTGAGACTGAGAGAATGTGACTTGGCCAAGGTCACCCAGTGGGTTTCCACGGCTTGAGTGGGGATTCCAAACCGCTATACCACACTGTCTCTTTGAAATCCCTAAAATGTGCTGCTGCAGAGTGAATGTGAGAGAAGGATAGTTTTGATTCTCTTTACTAAGGAAGTTGTATACTGAAGGAACTCATCGTCTCCAATGTACTGAAACCCAAATCCTGTACATTCTGCCAGAGTCTCACTAAGTGAACAAAGCCAGAGGAAAGAATTTAGAAAAGTTACTTTTTGAACTACATCTTCCAGAATCATCCAGACAGCTGGGGGGGGGGTGTTCTAGGAGCTAAAGTCCAAAAAAGGGAGCCTTCCAAGCTCTGATATATTACAAGTCATGTTACTTGTTACTGATTAGGTAGGAGTTAACATCTGTTAGGTGCCTGTGAAAATAATTTAACTGTCCATGTATGATCACATTAGGAATGGATGTACTGTGTCCCATGAACAAAATATTACATTTATATAGCACTGGGAAACTGTGATTAAATACATGCACACACAGCATTACCTTGGGAAATGGTGATAGGTATTGTTTCTGCAAAACAAACAGATATCAAAAGCACATATATTGGGCTCAAAGCCTGAATATGTAAGAAAGCCCATGGCAAACCATCACTAGTTCCCAGTTTCCATGGCCATGGGAAGCAAAAAAGGTTTATAGGCTCTCCTATGACGCACCCAGGCTGCTTGGGTATTGGCTAACTGTGGATGTACTTTCACTGACCTAACCTGAACCCCTCCAAGAGATAAATCACATCTTAGGATGGATTGCTGGTTCAAGGGATATTGGTGAAACTGAAGCAGGACCATTCTGGTGCTCAAAATAGCTCCAACAGTTGGGTCTTCCTGTCACGGCCCCCGATCAGCTTTCATTGCCACTTTCGGGCTATGGATCATTGGAAGAGATGGAGGGGAAGGAATATATTGCTATATTCTGTCCTTCCCTTGAACAATCTTCACTTCCTCATACCCTCCAACATTTCACAGATGAAATCTGGGATGTGTGACTTCCCAACACATCAGAGTATGGTGGAGATGGCAAAAGTTATTACTGAGGAAGAGCACACAAGCTGAGAAAGGCTGCAGCAGTTTGCTTTTGCTTGAAAACTACTGGGAAGGGCAAGATCCACACCCTCCTCTCTTCTCCTCCCTCCTGAGTTAATTGAAAGCCAAGCACACCAGAATGCTTCTCTGCTTCTACCCTTTGAACTCAGTTTACAGCAATTAAAATAAGCCCAGAGAAAGGGGGAAAGTGGGAGGAGGAAAGAGAAACAGGGGTATTTTAAAACCTGCTGAAAAAATGGGATGACAGAGGATTAATCAGGACTATGCAGCATTGCAAAGTGTTTGTTGTTTTCCCAGAACTTATAAAATGTTCCTTTGTTTGAACTGCAACTCCCAGAACCAACAGTAGAGCCATTGATCATGCCAGTTGGGGAATTCTGGGAGCTATAGTTTTTAAAGGATTTTTTCCCAAGCTCTGCATTTTTACTTTTTCTTCTTTTCTCCCCACCCCCCTCTTTTTTTTAAACTTTCAAGAGCAGCAAAGTTCTCATGAGTGGCAGCCTCCCACTGTCCTTATTAAGCACATTGTTCTAGATTGTTGTTTCAATCCAGGGCAATATGTGAATAAGACAATAACAGTTGACAGCTAAAAGGGATCCTCCATTGCTCAGTGCTTCTGCTTCTGCTGTTGATGGTGGGAAGACTGAATAGATACCAGAACAGCTAAAGCATGGAGTCCCTGATATTTACTGGTACTGTGCCTGCCCTGTCCTCCTAGCTGATACTATTGCTCCACTTTTCCAAATGAGGTCCGCTAGGATAGGACAGTGCGTAAGGATCTAATATAACCCCACACTGATTTTCAGTTACATATATTTTGGAATGTATGAGTTCTTACCCCTATCTTCTCAGTTCTGCAGAGCTAGTGATTTTGACAAATGCTTCTACAGGTGACAGTGGAGGACTTTGAATTGGTCTGCAGAGGCCTATACCGTGCCCTGTGTATCCGAGAGAAGTACATGCAGAAGTCCTCCCAGCGTTTCCCCAAGACTCCCTCCCAGTTTCTGCGCAACATTGAGAATGAAGTGTGGAAACCAAATGATTCGCTGGGGCCAGGTAATCACAGATAGTCTATGCAAACTGAATTGAATGGCCGCAAATGGTTGAATGATGTCTCAGGAAGCTCGACCTGTTCCTTATGTAGATGTTTGCCCAAATAGCAGGCATCTAGTTAACTAAAGATACTGGGAGTGGAATTACCTGCTACTTTATTAAGAACGTGTCTATGCAGAGAATGAATACTGTGCCAGGCGTTGTGAGAGAGCCTTTCTGCCATGGTTAAAGTCAGGTGTACATAGCTGAGGATAATTTTCCAGGTGGAGTTGTAGAAGTCTGATTTTCTCCCTCCATCTTTGCTAACACTTTTAGCTTAGCAGGTTATCTCTTCTAGTGTTCATTATAGGATCTTCTGCCAGTGCACTGGGCTCTTCTAGACTGGACTGAAGAAGCAAACTTCTTGCAATATGACTCCTTTGGGTTTGCCGGTTGTTGTCACCCCCCTGTCCCTGTTTATAGGGGCTGCTTGTAGAGAACTACACCAACATCTGCTGCAACCTCCCAACATATTTGCCCAATCCAGACAGGTCCATATTTTACTTGACTAGGTATTCTCTGCAATCAGGTAATCACAGAAGCTTGGCAGCATCCCATTTTCATATCACAACTCTTTTCTTTGTGCTGGATAATTTCTATGTTTTCCTATGTTACAAAGTGTTGCTCTTGTTAATTGCTGTCAAGTTAACTTTGATTTACACCAACCCTATAAATGAGATACCTCCAACTCACCCTCTCATCAACAGCCCTGCTCAGGTCTTGGAGATTCAGGACCATAGCTTCCTTCAATAAGTCTGTCCAACAGTAATGTGGTTTTCTTTTTTTCTATGGCCTTCTACGTTGTCAGGCATCATTGGTTTTTCTCATGAATCATGTCTTTTCATGACATGTCCAAAGTACAACAATCTCAGTTTAGTCATCTTGGCTTCTAGGGAGAGGGCGGAGTTGATTTGGTGTAGAATCCATTCCTTTGTCCTTTCAGCAGTCCAGAGTATCTCTAGAACTCTTTTCTAGCACCACATTTCCAATGAATTGATTTTCTTCCTATCATCTTTCTTCACTGTCCAGCTTTCATGGCCATACACAGAAATTGGAAATACAGTGGCATGGATAATCCTGACTTTAGTATTCAATTATGTATCTTTATACTTCAGGATCTTGTCTACTTCCTTCATAACTACCCTTCCAAATCCTAGTTTTCTTCTGATTTCTTGATTGCAATCCTTGATTGATTAATGACTGAGCCAAAGTATGAGAAATCTTTCAATATCTCATTGTCTTCTTCATTGTCTACTTTAAAGTTATGTAGGTCATCTGTGATCATTATTTTTGTTTTCTTAATGCTCAGCTAAATGAAATACTTGCACTTCTATGCACAGGTTCGTGTTTGCTCATAATAGGAGCTGAAGAAACTGTTTTATGCAAAAGCATTGTCCATGTCCATCGAGCATAGTTTAGTTCATTACAATTGACAGTGGCACTCCAGCATCCTAATCAGAGGTCTTTCATGTCACCTTCTACCACTTCGTTTTTTAAACTATAGAAATGTGGGATTGAACACAGGGCTTTGTGTGCACCCCCACCATCAAGTTGGTCCCTTCCCAATCATGCTGTATTCCACTGGTTTTTACCAATACTTTTAATCTTTTATTTTTGATTCATAAAGGCTGGTTTTAAGGTTCCATATGCTAGCATAATGGAATCAGGACCTTAAACGTCATAGGGTGATAGGTCTCAGTCCAATTGTTACTTCCAACCAGAGCAGAGCTTTGAATCAGTGGAACTCACATGCTCATTTTCCATGTTCCCATCAATGGACTACTCTGCCTGGAACTAACAGTTGGATTTACCCCACTATGTTGAATTTTGAATTAATCTAAACATGTTTTGTAAATAAAATAAAACAAAACTGATACCATATAGAATGCTGTCTGTATAGTTAGAATATTATAATAAGGATGCTTTCAAAGAGTGTTGTAGGTGACCTGGATGTAGGGAACAAAACAGAAGAAGTTGTTTCATCACATCAGATAATTTATCTATCTGGTCTGGTATTGTCTATTGGCTACTCTCACAGGCAGTGGCTCTCTGGCAGATGCTTTCCTCAACACCTGGTACCTGCATTTTAAACTGAGGAATGCTGGAAACTGAAGCTGTTCTACATCTGAATCAAACCTTAATGATATAAGCTAGACTTCCCCTGCTCACTAGTACCTTCCATATACAAACAGACAAGGGAAGTGTAAATCAAAAGAAAGTATTGTATGAAATCCAAGAAGCATAGGAACAAATCATCTTCTACAGAGAGGAGTTATTCTCTCTGTTCCCTCTATTTCTCTGGATAATTGTAGTATAACAGAGAACAGGATTATCTGACAATAAGGTGAGACATTCAACTCTGTAGGTATATCAAATGGTATATTACTAGGAAATAGCTTACCATACATAGTAGACTTAACAACAACCAGATATATGCACTCATTGAAACATATTTAAACCATTAACAATAAAGAGAATCTGGTTCAACAAAGAGAATCTTAAAACTGTGTTAAAATCAGCACCATCTAAAGCATTCATGGATACTATAGCAGTGGGCTTGTGGCCAATTTTCTAGTTCAAGTTCTATTTCTACCAGTTCCTCAGAGAGGTAGGATATAATTACCATGGATAAATAGGTGCAACAGAAGGATACTGTAGACCTCCTTTCTTTCCTTATCTATACCCTGAGTGCTCCTTTTCTTGATTGTAGTGTTCACCCCAGTTGTGAAAGAAGGTGAAGATCCTTTCCGATCTGACAATCTCCCTGAGAATCTGGGCTACCATGCAGAAATGAAGGATGGTGTGGTGTACATCTATGCTGACAAAGCAGCCGCTGCCAGGGGTGAGCCCAAGGACCTGCCCTATCCTAACCTGGAGGTCTTCATTGATGACATGAACTTCCTGCTGGCCCTTATAGCTCAGGGGCCTGTGTAAGTGTCCTAGAGAGCCTTACCCCTGGCATGGCCCATCCACACAGAAATTTAGCCAGCCTAGGAGATTTTGGTGTCTCAGGCAGAAAATCCAAAGGGCACCCACCCTGAAATTAAAAAAACAAAAACCACCAAACATATGCTGCATTCTGTCTCACAGTGGTATCTACCCAGCATAAAAATGAAGCAACAGTTGAGCTACTCCAGGGCAACGTGTATATATCCCTACCTTAAAGATTTCTACTATTTCTGGTCACTCTGGAATATGACCTATATTCAGTTGCCATGTGATAGCAGCAACCATAATACTGGCTGGCAGATGTTTGTTCCACTGGCAGGCACTGTTGCTGACAGTGAACTTATGTTCTGTTTCTTATTCTGTATGAGACTTATAAGAGATGATGTTCTTCCCCTTGATTGTTGCAGTAAAACCTATACACATCGACGCCTTAAATTCCTTTCCTCCAAGTTCAGCGTGCATGAGATGCTGAATGAGATGGAAGAGTTGAAGGAGCTGAAGAAAAACCCCCATCGGGACTTCTATAATTGCCGGAAGGTGAGGGATCAGCTCTAGGCACTGATCCTTAGAACAGAAGGCATAGCGATGTCCTGTCATCCAGTGAAGTAGAAGAAAACATGTACTGTTGCAAAACTCCATAGACAGAAATACAGTAGAAGAAAAGAGGAAGATAGACATGAGGATCAATGAGCACCATGCATGCAGACCCATGTGCCATGTGCAAGCACACGCATTCCCAGTAACAACTCATGCACAGTGTGCCTCTGCAGCCTTGTGCTGAATATTGTCATTCTGCATCAGACAGAAACGTCAAACTTATTTCATATGGGAATTTATATATAAGAGACCAATGGCTATGATTTTTAAAGAAAATGTATCTGATGCAACTGCTTTTTGCAGAACAAGAGGCATTAACCCACCTAACCCAGCGTGGCTTATACCATCTAGTATTTGAAAGGTCAGGTACTCAGTCCTGCTAACTCAGATCTCTAACCCTTTCCATTTATTTCCGTCAGTGTCTTTATACGTAAACTGCTTCCTTCTCTTCTATCCCTTACATGATTTTGAATTCAGTATGGTTCGTGATTCTCTAAACAAAATCACAGTGCGTTTAAACTCAGAATTCAAAGTCAGAATTCATCAGAATCTCCTCCAATATGTCATGAATTGTTGGGAAGGAGTAGCCACCATAATCTGGACTGACCAGTGTTTTCACCTACAGGTTGACACACACATCCATGCTGCAGCTTGCATGAACCAGAAGCACCTGCTGCGATTCATTAAGAAGTCATACCGGGTCGATACTGACAGGGTGGTGTACAAATCCAAGGACAAGTCATTAACACTGAAGCAGCTCTTTGAGGAACTCAAACTTGACCCCTATGACCTGACAGTGGACTCACTTGATGTTCATGCAGTGAGTTCTGCTTTTTCTTCCCAGTGGGGGAGACTTACCTTCTACTCTCCCCCTATATTTTCTTTTATTTGTTGGAAGTCTGTAGCTAATCTATCATTCTCTGTGTTCAACAAGTGTTCCTTGCTGTGTGTACATCATCATAATTATGCTCGTTCCTAACATAGGGCCGCCAAACTTTCCAGCGCTTTGACAAGTTTAATGCCAAGTATAACCCTGTGGGTGCCAGTGAGTTGCGTGATCTCTACCTCAAGACTGAAAATGCCATCAACGGTGACTACTTTGCTACCATCATCAAGGTTAGACCATATGGTATGCAAGTGTTGTTGTCTGTGTGGCTGATAATCTGAGGGCAAGGACAGCTTCTGGAGGCAGACCATTCATATGTTACTCCTTTCCCCTTTGGTTTCTCCTAGGAGGTTGGTTCTGACCTGGAGGATGCCAAATACCAGTATGCAGAGCCACGACTATCCATCTATGGGCGTTCGCCAGAAGAGTGGCCCAAATTAGCCAGATGGTTCAATGAACACCGTGTTTATGCACCCCAAATGAAATGGATGATCCAGGTGCCCAGAATCTAGTAAGTACCACAGGGAAGAGGAGGGGGATGGCATTTACAAATAGCATATTAGAAGTACTGGCCCAGTTAACTCTCGCTGAATTTCAGTAGTTTGTTATTGAGATTCTGTGACAAATTCAACAAGTTTCCTAAGTACTTATAGATAATTTACATATACAAACAGCATACATGTGGATGAAATTGATGTATTACCATCTAAAAGCTACTTGGTGGGTGCTGTCTTGACACACTCAATTATGATCAAGAAGCAGGCATAATCATGCAGATGAAGAGACAAGGTTGTTCAAGTCGGTTGGCCTGTTCTGACCCACTAGCAACAGGGTCTTAGAAACAGACTTTCTGGCATATAGTTTCAGAATCCCCCAGCCAGCATGACCATTGGCTGGGGTTTCTTCCTTTCCTGAACCCAACTTGGACATCTGGCATTTCTCACTCCATCTGTCTTTGTTGCAGAATTCTGAGCATCATTCTGCTTGCAGAGGAGATTAATATAATGATCCTGTGGTTACAGCAATCCTTTCCTCTCTTTTATATAATTCTTCAGGGTATTGTTCTCATCGGCTTTTTATTTGTTTTTGATGATGTAGATTGTTTCCCTGCTGGTTGTATAGCATCCTCACTTTTGGTTTAAAGTTCTCTTGGATTTCTCATATCTTGTGGAGGAGGTCTCTTGCAGTGATGTACCTAGTATATTTGACACCCAGTGTGGATCATTTTTCAACACACCCCTCCTCCGTACAACAAGATTATTTCCAATATTAATCATGAAATGAAACAAATAATAATTTTGGCCAGAAAAGAAATGCAGATAGTGAAAATTCTCTTCTATTGAACTTTGTATATACAATCATGCCAGTAAAAATAAATAAACTGTAACCCTACTTTTTCATTTTGTTTCCTGTTTTTCCACACTAGTTGTTCCAATTCTTTGCTATTTTTGTGTAGTAGTTTGGTGTCATCTACATATCTTCATGCTCCTTCCCCCAAGTCTAATCCAGCTTTCTATATGGTATGTTTACTGTATAAATAAGATAGGGTGATAAAATACAGCCTTGTCTGACCCCTTTGTCAAAGACTGTTGAGTTTTTCTATATTCTGAGTTGACAGTGGCTTCTTGATCTTAGTATAAACTACATAACAGGACTATTTGTTATGTTGTGATGCACCCATTTCTTTAAGAATGATTCAAAGTCTTTTTTTTTTCTTTTGAGCATCACTTTGCTTGCAATGACCTGGTGGTTACTGCAATCCCTGATGCAATCCTTTCTTGAAGCCTGAAATGTATATTGTGTATTTCCAATGTATATTGGGTATGTCCTTACTTTATTTTCCATATTTTATTAGAAGATTTTAGTTAGAATATGAGTGGATTCTTTCTCTGTAGCTTGAAACAGCTCTGTTGGTATGCCATCTGTTCCTGGTATGCCAAGTGCCTTGAGTGAAGCTTCTACTTCACTTTCTAAAATGGGCAGTTCATCTTCAAATGGTTCTTCTGTGAATGAATCTGACATCTTTTCATCTCTTTTATATAGTTCTTCTGTATATTGTTTCCATTGTCTTTTTATTTCCACTTGATCATGTAATATGCTGTCCTACAGGTTGTATAGCATCTCCACTTCTGTTTTAAATTTCCATTTGATTTCTTGGATCATGTGGAGGATGTTTCTTGTTCTTCCTTTTTTGTTTTCACCTTTTATTTCTTTGTATTTATTATTATAGTAATTCTCCTTGTGTCTGTACACAAGCTGCTGAACAATTGTATTCAGAGTTCTAACTCTATTTTGCTTCTTGTCTGTCCTTAATTGCATGAAATGTTGACAGATGAATCAATTGAGGCTTCTTTTTCTGTTTGGCTACAGATAGTGTCTTTTTGCATTCCTCCCTGACATGGTCCCTGACTTCAACCGAGAGTTCTTCTGGCTCCTGGTCAATTAGGCTCAATAGCACAAATCTATTTTTCGCATTATCTTTCAATTCTACAGAGATATATTTCAGGTTGTATTTCGGCACAATGGTTAGTTTAGTATTTTTCCGTAGCTTAACTCTAATTTTTAATATCAGCAGTTTATAGTCTGTGCCACAATCTGCTCCAAGTCTTGTTTTTGCAGAGAGAATCGAGCTTCCCCCTCTTCTGCTTTTAATTGTGTAGTCTATTTGATGTCCATGTATACATTCTACTTACATTTTTCTTTCTTCAAAATATTATATATTGTTGATGTGAAAGCTGAGCTGACATAGTTCTGTCTTTCTTGCTTCCCCTCCTCAGTGATGTGTTCAGGAAGAAGAACTTTCTGCCTCACTTTGGGAAGATGCTGGAGAACATATTTTTGCCAGTGTTTCAGGCTACAGTCAACCCACAGGACAATAAAGAGCTGAGTGTTTTTCTACGCCATGTAAGTACTGCTGCTGTAGAGACAATTGAGCAGAGGATGTAAGTCTAAAGTTAGTGTAAAAAATCCTTTGAAAATGCATGACAGAGAATGTGGGTAGTACAGCATCAGAAAGCCAGTCAGGCTAAATATGAATCTAGGAGTATACCCTAGATCTGATCTGGCCAATGATTTACCTCTTTGAAATTCCCATCCCTGAAAATAACATCTAACAGATACATACTAGGTAATATAAATAAGAGAACATCAGGCTTTTGGTGTTTGCTTTTTATTTTTTTTAATTAGAACCCTGAGATCCAACAGTCAGAGTCTGGTGAAAAAAGTGTGAATTTAATTACTTAGAATTAAAGAATAAGCTAACACATTCTCAGTCTAGGAATAGTTTTGAGCACCAAAACTGAACAGGACTTATAGATCTTTCACACGGAAGTCCATTTTTTTTACCCCCAAGCTTTCTTAATTCCTTCATCTTAATTTAGCTGGGAAACAGTCATCTTGCTGCTGCTGTTGCTGCTCTTATTACACAACTGAGAATCAGAAGCCTTCAGTAATCAACTACCAGTAATGCTGAAATTTACCAATATATCTCAGTTTACCTTATGCTTACCTGTGGTGTGTAAGAGGCCATATGTGGATTCCAGTTTCAGCCTATCATCATCTTGAACAAAGGTGGCCTTTTGAACTGGGTTATGGGAACAAAGAGATCCTTTGCTTTGAGTTGATGAGGATTGGGAATCAGACCTTTCACAGAACCAACTGTACAATTTGCAGATTACTGGTTTTGACAGCGTAGATGATGAGTCCAAACACAGTGGGCACATGTTCAGTACCAAGAGCCCGAAGCCCAATGATTGGAGCCATGAGAAGAATCCATCCTACACATATTATGTGTACTACATGTATGCCAATATCATGGTACTCAATAATCTTCGACGGTGAGTCTCTGTCTGGGCAGTGGAGTTACTTTGTGATGCTCTAAGCCTTGGTAGGAATATCTCTTCTAGCCTTGCTGATAACCCCAGCAAGAGCATATTATACTTCTAGAACTTGTTTGCATGAATCTTTTTCCCTCATTAATCTGAGCCCTTGGAGGCACCTTTCCAGGTTTTGCCTAGATTTATAGTGTTGCCTGGCAGAAGAAAGGAATTCAGATAATAAGGTCAAGACTGTTGAGATCATCCCTCTGATATTTATATACTTTCCTCCATGTGGGTGCTTATACACCAGACATGTACAACTGAATCTGACTGCTGCTAGGAAGGAAGGATGGGAGAAAGGGAGAAAGAGAGAAAGCAAGCAAGCAAGCAGACAAGCAAGCTTGAGGAAGGGGCAATTTTGTACAAAGAAAAAGAAGTAGCAGAAGGAATAGCATATAAAGACTTCCTTTGCTTTCTGATCTAAACTGCTCTCTAAATGTCTCAAGTCATACTGTGAGGTTCCAAATGTTGTTGACTCATACATATGTAGCTCTGTGGAGATAAAATATATTTGGGTTAGCTGTGTTGGCAATGCAGCAGAATACAACAAAATCCAAAATCCGCAAACCAGTTCTACCTTTATGCAGAAAATTCATCGTGCAAAAGATGTTGAAAAACATAAGGGTATATAGTCTGGGCTTATCAAGGAAAAATATGAGGAGGAATGAGATATCTTGGGAAAGATTAGGGACGGTTGGAAAGGGAATGGTAGATTGTAGAAGAACATTGATAAAAAGTACTAAGTGTACAAATACAGTATCCAACAAGGGAAGAAAGGAAGTGCTAAGGTTCACTAACTATTTCAATTGCAAAGAAGTTTTATTGCATATAATATTGGCACAGTGAATAACAAATCAATAAGCACATGAATATTTTAATATTTCAAATATATTTTGGATATACAGATACTATTTGCTTTTCTTTTTAGATGTAACTACACTATTGTTGAAGTAGATGATTTTCTTTTGTATTTTAATAAAAATAAAAATAAAAAAAACATACAAGAGAAGAAAAGTGAAAGTGGCAGAGTCACAAGCCTATGTTGTCTATCAGATGTTGTTTCTGTTGTAGTTCAGTTTGTCGGGAGGGATTTCAGGGCAGGCAAATGCCACTCCCCTTCTTGGCCATGTAGCAACTGGGGACAAAGGACAATAAAGGCAGGTAATAAAATTTCAACTCCATTAAGAGTAGAGAAGTAACTTCCCTTGAGAACCAGGTTGCCCCTGTCCTGTGTAAAGCCAATTGCCCCTTTCTTAGGCACAGGATATTGAATTTCTGAAGAAGTCCCTATAGAAAAGCAACTGTGGGGAGAAAAACAACTGTTGGAGGGCTGTGTGGAGTGGAGAACCAACTATTACAAGATGTGACACTCACCTTCCCTCTCACTTCTCCATTCTAAATTTCCATCTCCTGAAACTGTAGTATCTTTTTTAACAGTGGCACTGGGGTTTAGTTATATACCCAGCATTGGCAGTGGTTCAGAATGACAGAGGTTGTAGTCCAAAACATCTGGAGGGCAGCAGCTTGACTACTGATATAAACTCATACATAAAGGTTCTTGGTGTAAATCCAGTCTTGAAATCCATCTTTATGTCTTATTGCTTTTCTGTCAATGTCCTTTTAAAATGGAAGGGAAAGCAGGAGGGGGCACTGGGTGCTTCCAAATGAGGCTTTTTGTCATGTAGTCACTCTGCCTCATTCATGGAATTGTGTTGGCAACAGAGCAAGCATCATAATTTTCCGTCTGCAAACTGCCCACATTTCCCCACTGCCTTCTTCCATCTTGTTTTTCTTTTCATAAATAAGCCTCTAAGGAGGAAGAAAAATGGAACAGCTGCACAGTGCATTTTGATTAGTTCTGCTAAAAGCCCTTTGTCTGGAAATGCCCACAATACCTAGTAAAGTCTCACCAGTGCAAACCTCAAAAGGTGCAATCATAGAATCCACAGAGCTAGAAGAGACCACAGGAGCCACTGAGTCCAACTCCCTGCCAGGTAAGAAGTGGCAAAGTGACTCAAAGCATTCTTGGCAGATGGCCATCCAGCTTGTGTTTAAAAACCTCCAAAGAAAGAGACTCCATTTCACTCTGAGGCAGCACTGTGGAACTGCTCTTACCATCAGGAAGTTTTTCTTAATTTTTAGATGGAATCTCTTTTCCTGAAGTTGAAGTCGTTTCTCTGTGTCTTAGTCTGTGGAGCACCAGAAAACAAGCTTGTTCCATCTTCCGTATGACATCCCTTCAAATATTTAAACATAGCTATCATGTCATCTCTGAACTTTCTCTTTTCCAGGCTAAACATACCCAGTCAAATTTCTCCTTACCCTATGGGCTAATCCCCTATAAATATAGTTAAGGATATATGAAATTCAGCATGATAACAGTTTGTTGGGTCCCTGCTAAGAGGTATCTTTCTGGAGTCATCTGATTGTGCTTACCCTACACAAGACTAGATACTCTGTGCTAAAGGCTGTCTTGTCACTCTCAGGGAACGTGGCATGAACACTTTCCTGTTTCGTCCTCACTGTGGAGAAGCTGGTGCTATCACCCATCTGCTGGCTGCCTTCATGACTGCAGATAACATCTCCCATGGTTTGAACCTGAAGAAGGTGAGCTGTAACATGCATTGGAAGAGCATCCTCTTGGGCCTGCATATTGTACACGCTGTTTAGATGTTCATGGTCAAATGCTCATGTTACATTGGAGACTTCATATGGAGAGGTTAAATAGCTTACCACAGCCCCAGGAAAAAAAAACAACCCTAAACACTGAAGCCATCTCTGGAAGTTGTAAATAATGATCCATCCAGTCCCTTCTGTGAGCATCCCTTTATACCACAAATTATAGGAGAAGCTGATGTAGCCTCTTCCATGGACAGTTTATGTTTCTTTAGTGTTAAGATCCCACTGTGGATCTTTGAGTCGGGACCTAGCTGGGAAGGTCAATGGTTTGTACTTCCAGGAGATGCAGAGCTGTTACCACACCCTACACTCTCACTCTGCGAGATGTGCTAGTTTTATAATTGAACATATTTATGGCTGGAAAACATCTTTGAAAGCATGTTGGCTGGAAGCATGTTGTTAGATCAGGATGACCTCAGGCATGGTCAGGTCATAAGTTCAGAGAGGATTAGGTGGGAAAACCCAATGTTAATGGGTTTGTAATCATCCTTTCAAGACCTCAGGCTACATGCACACCTGAATACAATGGAAGGTGAATGTCCAGGTGAAGCAATCAGAGACTATCCTGTGATACTGCCCTACAGAAATCTTTCTGAAACCCCCTACCTGACCAGATATTAAGAGATTGTCATGACTCCCATTACTGTTTTGCCACTTAGAGTTAAGAGAATCTGCCCATTCTAGACTCCTTCATCAACCTTGTGAGAAAGCAATTACCACTCCATGCACCCTCTTTCAAGGTAGGAAATAGGGTATATTCAGCCCCAGAAAACTTTAGTACGTTGGGTATATTATGCTGCATGTGGTATCCCAGACTCCTGTTCTTCTGTGCTACCCTCAGCCACTCCACTTTGACCTCCTCCTTCAGGACTGGTAACTATAACCCTTTTCACCCAGTCTCTCTCTATCCAACATTTCTTGCCTAACTTTCTGATAGCCTTCTTAAGAGTGTCTAATTTCTTGTGTGTTTGTTAATTCCAAATAAAATGCTTTTTTAAACTTTTATCTGGAGTTCTCTCTACAGCTAGTCCTGGCATACACAAGTGAAAAGATCCTGTCTTTACCCTCTTCTTGCAGGCCTCCTTTGCACTATAACTTCCCCAAATTCTAAGGAGAAGCTAGCATTGTGGGGGACTTTGGAAGGGATTAGAGGTTGTTCGCCTGGTTTGATATGACCCAACCCTGCTGTTTCCCTTTGCAGAGTCCTGTGCTACAGTATCTGTACTACCTAGCCCAGGTTCCTATTGCCATGTCTCCACTCAGCAACAATAGTCTCTTCCTTGAATATGCTAAGAACCCACTTCTCGATTTCCACCAGAAGGGACTGATGGTGTCACTGTCCACTGATGACCCAATGCAGTTCCACTACACCAAGGTAAGAAGCTGGATCCTTTCCTAGGGTAGATATTTGCTCTGAAGCTGGCACAACGGTTGTTGTAGATTTTGCAATAGTTTCAGTATTGTGCTTCACTTTGATTTCATTCCCCAGGAACCTCTCATGGAAGAGTATGCCATAGCTGCCCAAGTCTTCAAACTCAGCACCTGTGATATGTGTGAGATCGCACGTAACAGTGTCCTCCAAAGTGGTCTTTCTCATGAGGTATGATGTTGTCCTAGAAGTTACTTTAATGAGATGTATGTGAGGCTGTCCTTGCAAGGTTTTTGGAAACTAGAGCTAGTGAAAAATGAAGCAGCTAATTTTTTTTTGGTCTGGTGGGCAATTTAGAGACCATATTTCACTGGCCCTGAACCAACTGGACAGGTGCTTCTAAATTCAGTTCAAGGTGGTAGCTTTGACCCACAAAGGTTAACAGCTTGGGGCTAAGATTTCTGAAAGACCACTTCCTCCTATATGAGCCTGCCTGTAACTTACAAATTTCAGCAAAGGCCCTGTTGTATGTCCCACCAACTTGAGAAGTTTGATGGGTAGATGAGACAAAGCATTTTGTGTAAAAACAGACTTGAATATGGACCTTACTCCCAAAGAACTCACCTTCACCTTCATCTTTACTCAGTTTCCAACTGACAATCACAACTGTGTTATTTTGTCAGACCTTTGGTTGTTTTTAAATTTTGTTTTTAAAGAAACAGTTGTGCCTGTATTGTAATTTTTTATTCATCATTTTGGGGATCACTGTTTGGCAGAAAAGTTATTTTTAAACACAATAAACAAAACAAAAAATAATGAATCAATAGTTTGACTGACTGCCATTGGGCTAAATGGTTGGGAATGGGACAAGGGTCTGAGAGCAAGAAAATGAGGAGAAATGAAGAAGGAGGAGGGAACAATGGGATGCTCCTTTTCTTAATGTGGTGTCAGGGAAGAAACAAAGGAGATGAATGTAATTCATTGCCTCACTTCCACAGGAGAAACTCCATATGCTGGGAAAGAATTACCAAGAGGAGGGGCCACAGGGGAACGACATCCGCAAGACCAACGTGGCTCAAATCCGCATGGCGTACCGCTATGAGACATGGTGCTATGAGCTCAACCTTATTGCTGAAGGGCTGAAAACTACTGAATAGGAGGCTCTCAGTGGAGGCTTTTACCATGTCAAATCCTGCCAGAACCTCAGAGAAGGTTTTCAAAAAGAAGAAATAACAAGGCTGTGCAAAAGGGGTGGGAGAAAGTCGGGTTAGAGTCCTGTCTGTTCCTTCAGACAATATGCATATGTTAAAAATGAAAATAATGTGTGCAGTGTGTTTAATAAGGCTTTTGTGCCTCTCTATTCTGCAAGAAGGAGTTTATCCAGCTTCCTAGGTAAAAGCTCTTAGCTCCTCTCTTCTCATGAATCCATTAGAGGTGCCTGTCTGAAAAAGAACCCAGGAACCTTGTTCCTATGTCACAACACTTATTCAATGATTTTAGCAAAACTAACAGTCATATTGAGCAACAGAGGTGATTGGGACACAGCAGAATGACATTTCCAGGCCCCTTCTACCAGCAATCTGTAGTACAACAAGAAGCTAAGACAGGGCCCCTGCTTCTGAATGTTGCAGCCTTGCTCTCAGATGGGAGGGGGCTGGAAACATCATCTTCCTGTGCCTTTGGCACCATCAGAACAGGCTGCTGTCACTCAGTGTGGCTGCTGGCTGTTAGATCTGGGGTGCCATGATTGTAAACATGGCTACTGAAAAGTTGCAAATATGTACATCTAGCTCATGCATTGATACCTAGTCCACAGCATGCCAGCCCACATGAATGAGGCTGTCCAGGGGCTGCATCCAAAATTTTCACTTAAATTGTTAAAACAATTACATTTTTGATAGCTATCAATTCTTGTGGCAGCTTAAAGACTAATTTTTTTCAGGCAAAGCTTTTGTGGGCTGCAGCCCACTTCATTGCATTTAGGGATGTGTCTTGTACTCTGTGAAGCTTATCTAATACATAAAAGTCAAAGTTTGTCTTTTTGTCTGTGTCAGGCAGAGAAGACCTCATATGATTGGCTGGGTCAGGCAAAAAGACCTCATATGATTGGCTACCTGAGAAGATTCTATGAAATGTTGGGGTTTGCAGTTTGGAGAGGGGCCTTTAGAATTCCCAGTCAGAGAGCTCTTGGGCTTAGCTGGTTGCTATGGAGATGAGGCCTAGCAGCAAAGAGGAGGATGGTGTATTCCCTCAAGAAACCAACCTCTGTATGTTAATAACTCTGAATATAGATTGGATTGGGGAATATGGGGAAAAGTTACAGGTACTGGACAAGACAGTTTGGGGAATCAGAGACAGAGGATCTCAAATCTTTCTAACAAGTATTACCTATGAGATAAAAAAATCCTGGGCAATGCCGGGTATATATGCTAGTGCTGAAATAAATTCATCTTTAAGGTATCACAGAATTTCTCTTTTATAAACCTGGAAGAGAATCTCTCTGAAAATTAGCTCTGACCATTCTTTCCCCTGGTATTCATCCCACTTACTGCAAGTATTTTGCTTTCTGGGTTTATCTCAAGGACATGAAATCAAGCAAGCTTTGCCTCATTGCTCCAGTTCAAGGGGAACATTCTCTTGCCATGACCTTGTCATGCCCCATTTAAGAGGCAAAATGGGGGTGGAGGTACACCATTTCAACATATTTTCAAGCTGTGGTTGGTTGAATCCATGAATGTAGAATCTGTGGATATGGAGGGCCAACTGTAACTCTCTAGTGAAGGTACACCCATTAAATGCAAAGGGTACCTAAGAATACTAGACTCTGCTTTCCATATTTCATGGCTTATACAGCCTGTCATTTACAATTTCTTCTCTATATCCATCTTCCAACTGAAGATAATATTTCACACCTCTGATGAAACACAGTGCACCACAATAAATATTTCAGATTCTAAATGCCTGTTAATTTTGCTGCAACATCTATCGTGCTTCATCAAAGGCAGCTGATATTTAATAATTACATAGTGCCACCTACTGACTGTGGCGAGAGTTGCTTACACAGGACAGATTGCCTGAGTTCACTTGCTTGCTAGAAGCTTTGTATTAGACCTGAAACAATGCTGAAATGCAAAAATATTAATAGATAAACAGTCCATTGTAATGTGATTGTTGACCACATAATACTGATCACACGAAGGAGCAATGGCTTCAAACTTCAGGAAAAGAGATTCCATCTAAACATTAGAAAGAACTTCCTGATGGTGAGAGCAGCTCGATAGTGGAATATGCTGCCTTCTTTGGAGGTTTTTAAACAGAGGTTGGATGGCTATCTGTTGGGAATGCTTTGATGGTATATTCCTGCATGGCAGTGGTTTGGATTCAATGGCACTTATGGTGTCTTCCAACTATGATTCTATGACCAGATTCTCACAAGCTATGAGTCAGAAGCAATATGTTGTTGTTCCAACTTATGCTGACCCTAAGGAGAAGTTATCATGGGGTTTTCTTGGCAAGATTGGTTCAGAGAGGGTTTACCTTTGCTTTCCTCTGATTCTGAGAGAATGTGACTTGCCCAAGGTCACCCAAGTGGATTTCCTTGGTGGAGCGGGGATTTGAACTGTGGTCTCCAGAATCTACTCAAACCACTACACCACATCAGCTCTCCAGAAGCAATATAGACTTCTGTAGTTAGTTAACCCTTCTCTTTCTGGTAACGAAGGCATAACAAAGTTACATTTAAAAAGGTAACAGAACTAGTGGGGACAACAGCTTTGGGTGAGGAGATGTAACAAGTAATATTTTCTAAGTTTTTTTTTTTTAAGGGTAATTTAGAGGCATTTTGAGTGGAATTTGTCATTTTATGTCATTTCATGATGGATGAGGGCCACAATCCTCCATCTCATGGAGTGGCACACTTTGTAATGCCTTGCCTGTGCAGTTCTGCCAAGTTACCAGTTTCTCAGGCATACAAGCCTGCTGCAAAAGGCAGATACACACTCCCTTTGCCATTTAGTGGTGAGAGGAGAACCTGGAGTACCTAGGAATAATCCAGCAAACAGCAGCTGCCTCCTTCTTCAATCTCTGGCAAGTATCTTGGTGATCTAGGCGGGAAATGGCTGCTCTTTTGCTCCTAGATGCTTCCGATGGCAGACGGAGCAGCAGCCTGCCCTTTACAGCAGGCTTTCAGGGAAAGAGGGAGTTAAGCAAAGAGCTACTGGATAGCTCCTTGTGCTATGGCGATCACCAATAGGATCTAGCTAAGGTGCTGAGTTTTTTTTTTAAGCACCAAAAACCACAGCAATGGAACAAGAAGCTACACGATCTGTTTATAATGTCAGTGCTTTGCAATGTTTCATTGGAAAATATTTTCAAAAGTAACTTTCAAAATACAGTGGCCACAAGCGACAAACTGGGGAAACTTCCAGACAGCTGATTTATTTCCAGAGACTTGTTCACTCTGTCTGTCTGTCTGTCTGTCTGTCTGTCTGTCTGTTTATCTGTCTATCTGTCTATCATCTATCTGATTTATATCCCACCTTTCCACTATGCATTGTAAGTGACTTACAATATAAGAACGGCACTGTGATTCTACATTAGCTGCTATGGCTGCATCTTACAGAACCCTGGGGTTGGCACTATACCTTTTGGGCTAAGAATTCTAAATGCCTCCCCCCAATTACAAATCCCAGGATTCCATAGGATGGAACCATGGCAGTTAAAGTAGATGTGTAGTATTACAATTGTGTAATATGAAAAAGCCTCTGATGCTTGAAGAGAAAGGTGTCCTACCTTCTGACCATGAATATTTTGGTTTTTGCAATTGGGCTGTAATGAGTTTTCTGTATAATTAAAAAAAAAACTGCTCTGGCCTCTCAATGTGTAATTGAGGGGGGAAGAAACAATCTGGTGGGCCTATGCTATTCTTCAAGGCACTTTTGTGCACCTAGTGAGCCACCAGTTATCTTTAACTGTGCTGAGGACATGACATTACACTCCCTATTTATTTATTTGTACAAATTGTTCAGGCCTTCATTGCAATAGATGTAATCCTGTGAGTGAAAAATGCAGCAGAAATAGGAAGCTGCCCTGTTGGTTAGTGGTGATGAACATCACATCAAACTGCAGTTGCATACCTCCGCAACACTTCATTGTTTGTAAGGTCTGTATTCTACTTTCTGACGCAATCAAAAGACAAGCCAAAACTAAGGCCCTTTCCGCATGTGGGGGGGGGGGACGGGCGAAAACGCCCGAAAACGGAGCTTACCAGAAGCCAGGTAAGTCCGTCACCATGCGGAGCAGCATGAGCTCGCTGCTCCACAGTCCTCCGGCATCCCAAATGGCGGCTTCCAGTTGGTGGAACCTCTCCACCAACTGGAGAAACTCACCAGCCGGAAGCCCGCCCCCGGCAGATCTGTAGGCACGCACTTGTGCATGCCTGCAAATCCGCGTCGGAGGCGGGTGACGGAGCGGCACGGGGCTGTGCGCTCCGTGCTTTTTAAAAATCTCTCGAAAGAGATTTAAAAAAACATGCCGCGCGGCTAGTTCCGGCCGCTCCTGAGTGGATTCTGGTGTGGAACTACAAAAAGTAGTCCACGCCAGTCCACTCTACGGTGCAGAAGACCTCCGTCAGAGGTCGCTCTGCACCATTTCAGAAGCCCGGTGTGGAAATGGCCTAATTTAGAAAGGACAAAAAAAGCCCAGTAGCCTTGTTATATTATAGAAACATGAAGAGCAAAAGTACTGGGGCATCTCAGAGACTGAACAGGCATATTGCATTTCTCTGTACATAAAAATTAATTTCATCTAGTAAAGAGGAATCTGATAATATGAGTGGTTGCCAGAGCTTGGAAAAGTGTTTTGACTACAGCTCAGAGAATCCTGCAGCCAGCATGGCCAGTTATCTGAAAAAAACCTAATTTTTTCAGGCCCTGGCTCTTGCCTGTAATAAACCAAATTGTTTTGGGTGTATTAAACAACCACTTTTCTTGTATTAATTGAGGCAGGACAGGAAGGAGAATAGGCCTCTCCTAGGTCTGGTGTTGCAGGCCTGCCTTTGTGACTCATAGTTTTGCAAAACAACTTTGGGATGAGGCCATAGCCAGAGAAGTGCAACTCTGCTAGCTAGTCATGCATTTTACATTAACCTGTAACATCTCACATCTTTGTTCTAAACAGTTATCTTCCTACCACAATGTCCTTCTGTTAAGAGTTTGCAGCCATTTGCTTCTAACTAGTTTGCCCATTTGCTGACTTGACCAGTAGGTGAAATTATGCTTTATATACTGGTGGCTTCTAATGTGATAATAGGGAAGTGTGTGAAAGGGCTCTTCCGGTCCCAGTGGTGCCTGCTCCTTTCACACCTACACATCCAAGGGTGGGGTGCCTGGTCCACACTGAGTACCATGATGCTATACCATCGGAGGAGGAGTGTGCTGAGTCTGTAAGGTGTGTCACCAGCGGGTGTGAACAACAAAACTGCATATCAGTGGAAGGGTTATTTAGCCAACTCCAGCTTAGGCAACAAATGTGCAAATTTCCACCTTGTGTTGTTTCTCACGGACATGCTGTTGTCACTTAAGTGCATCTCAAATGTAATGATTCTCTAAGATGCCATAGGATTAGTGCATATTTTTCCTGAGATTGCACTAGCTGAAAAGCCCTGGGGCTTTTTTCAAAGAGAAGGGCTGTGATGTTATTTGCCCAAGAGCTTTCCTCTGTCCTCTATGTCCTACCACTTCACTTATTATTTATTTTTATTTGTTGTATTTATATGCTGCCTTTCTCCCAGAGTGGGACCCAAGGCAGCTTCCAAAAAAGTTAAAAACATTTTAAAATCGAATGGAAATATAAGAATTTGATTAGATATATGGTAACGGCAGCAAGGATTATATATGCGAGATATTGGAAAAATAATGAAACTCCAAAACTGAGTGAATAGTTGATTAACTAATGGATTTTGCAGAAATGGATAAACTTACAGTTTTATTGAAAGAAAATTATATAGAATCATATTTAAAAAGATGGTGACCTTTCGTAGACCACACAAGGAATAAGAAACGGGACTTAATGGTCATCAGTTTTGATATGTAAAGATAAGATTAAGGTAATAGGGAGAACAGTTACTACTGATTTATTTAAATTGTGGTAGAGGTTTAAGATTAGAATGCAGAAATAGAACCAATAGATGAAGGATTCGGGAAGTACTCTAATTGTTTTTTGTTAGTATTTATGTAAGTCAAGATCTGTTTGGGCACTCGGGGAATAAGGGTGGGGGTGTTGTATTTTTTTTTTTTAATCTCTTTCTTTCTTTCTTTCTTTCTTTAATGTTCTCTTCACTTCTTCTTTTTTTATCTTTCTCTTTTTTTTCTCTTTCCTTTTGCTTTTAGAGACTTTACTTGTAAATGTTAGATGTTACAATTATGTTGGTGTGTTCTATGTTATATTGGTGTGTTTTATATTGTATTTGTATTTGTTTTCTAATATACATTATATTAATAAAGACTAATTTAAAAAAAATTAAAACAATTAAAAACACTTTTAAAAAGATAAAATTATAAAAACATAAAACAGTTAGAAACAGCTTGATAAATAAAAAGCTTCCCTGCTCCCACATTAAAAGTCTGCTTGAAAAGAAATGTTTTTGCTTGCTGGCAAAAGGAAAGCAGGAAAGGGGCCAGCCTAGCCTCCTGCAGAAGAGAGTTCCACAGGGTGGAAGCAGTCATTGAAAAGGCTCTGTCCCAGGTCTTCATCAGGTGAACCTAAGACGGTAGTGAGACTGAGAGAAAGTCTTTCCCTATGGATCTCAGCGCTCTGGCAGGTTCATATAGGGAGATGCAGTCTTTCAAACTGTCTGGACCTAAGCCATATAGAGCTTCATAGGTTATGACCAGCACTTTGATTTCACCGATTTTGTAAAAATCAATCCATGATCTTCATTCTTCAGAACACTCTGCCAGTTGCAACAGCTGTACTCATGTTGTGAGATTTGTTAGTAAACTTTACAAACTGAGTCCAGGTCAATTCTTGGAAACATTCAGTTTGCTTAACAGCACCATAGCTGTGAAATGCTATTTTGGTTTATGACTGGAAGTATCTTGTTTTGTGAATAAAGTGTTTTGCAACCACAAAAGGGCCATCAGACCCATTACACCAAACAGAACTTTTATATGCTCTTGCCTTGTAAGTCTTCTTGATGGAGCCAGTTCACCCTGTGAGCTACAAGTCGTCAAGTTCATGGAAATCAAGGAGTGTGTATGCATGAGAAAACAGGACGGAGGAAGACAGGACAGTCAATAATCTCTACGCCCTGTCTCTCTTTGGCTACCCTATCCCTGCCCTATCCCCCCCCCCCCAATTTTAGCTGAATCAGAGTCCATGTACCGTCTAAAACTAGTAGCTGGCAACATAAAAGGTAAGAACACCAAACCTCCAATCACATCATAATGAGATAATTGTTATAACATGCAAATGCTTATGTATTACTGTGCTGAAAAATAACTACATGTATAGTTATGTATTGCATGTGTCTGTATAGTAACTGAGAGCCAGCATGGTGTAGTGGTTTGAGCATTGGGCTATCTGCACATTCTGTAACCACGGATTCAACCAACCACGACTTGAAAATATTTAAAAAAAAAATCCAAAAGGAAGCATTGATTTTTGCCATTTTATATAAGGGACACCATTTTACTATACCATTCTACACAATGGGATTTGAGTATGCATGAATTTTGGTATCCATGGGGGTCCAGGAACCAATCCCTAGTGGGTACCAAGGGCCCACAGTAGTCATTATTATGTTTCCAGTGCTTTTTAAAATTGTTGCAAATTAATGTTTTAATACAGCCATTTATTTGTGTTTTTAAACTTTGTATCATGCTTTGATTTAACTTTTGTTCTTTTTTAACTTACATGGTATGCCAGCTTGGGTGTCATATCAAGAGCAGGTGGAATATAAACAATTTTAATTAAGCAATTTCCTAATTTTAGCAGGCACGGATGCACACATTGGCCATTTCTGCACTAGACTGTTACAGTGCTATTATTCCACTTTCCATATCCTATGGAATCCTGGGATTTGCAGTTTAGGGAGGGGCATTTAGAATTCTCAGCCAGCCAGCTCTTTGGCCTCAATAAACTTACAGACCCCAGAATTCCACAGGGTATTGAAACTGGAATAATAGCACTATAACAGCGTAGTGCAGAAAGGCCCATAGACACAGACTTCATAGAGCTTTGTGTCCCACGGTCCCTGGCCCCAGATATGTCAGGAGCCTGGTCGCCGCAAGGGACCCTGAAACAGGTCAAAGAAAACACGGACCGATCATGAAGGTCGTCCCTACAAACGGAGGGCAAATGGCGCAGCGCGAGATCGCGCCGGGACAGTCCCCTACGGAGACGACAGCGCAAGAGAAGACAAGCGCCCTCCCCAGCTAAGCGACCACCCCCGTCCCACGAAGGCGCGGAGCGGGCAGGCCTCCAAAGCGGTCGAAGCGAGGGGGCGGGGCGTGACGCCCGAGCGACGGAGGCCCTGTCCAATGGGGGCGCTGCCCAAATGTGTCAACTCCGGAGAGCGGGCTTGGTCTCTCCTTGCGAAGTCGCGGGCGGGCGAGCCGCAGAAGGAGCCCGGAGTGGCACTGGGTGGGCGCCCGGGAGCAGAAGCCATGGGAGCCGGTGAGTGGGGCCGGTGGGGAGGTGGTCTCGCCCGGGGCTGGCCGGGCTCCGCCGGGGGCGCGGAAAGCGTCCTGCTTCTGCGAGGAGAGACTGCGCGGGGAGGCGTCCCTCGGCTGCCTCTGCCGAGCGCTGGCTCGAGTCGCAGATTCCTCGCCCGGCGGCGCCGAAGCCTGCGGGGAGAACAGACTTCGAGCTGGCTTCGGCGAGGTTACCGCCTGGTCCCCGTCCCTTCCCAACCCCGATGGATCTTCCGTAGGAAGAGTCTGGTGGGTCGTTTGGCCTGGATCCCCGGGGGGCTTCTATACCTGCTTTTCCGAACCAGGCTTCGTGCCCATCGTTACTCTCGAATTCCAAACATTTATTCGGAGAAGGTGGCTGGGGGTGTGTGTGTGTGACAGAAGTTTAAAAAAAAGTCTCCTGAACATGTGTAGAATGCTTTTCCCGCAACCTTTCACTTCTCTTGGACTGGAGGGAGTGCGGCTTTCGGAACTCGTCATCGTGCCCCGATGCAGTTAGCGCACGCTTGGCAGGTCTGTTTGGCGGATGTACTTGAATGCGTTGGCGAGCTCTGGTATCTTAACTAATTTGTCCGTTGCTTTTAAATTGTTGGCATAATGATATTGGTAATGTACCAAAAGGGTTTTTTCTGCTGTGTCTAAGTGTGTGATGGGGAGGGAAGCAACTTGGGAGGGATTAGCAGGGAATTCGACAAATTCATGAAGGCAGAGGCTGTCAGAGTCATATACACCCTCCAGGTTCATCGGCAGCATGCCTCTAAATACTAGTTTCTACGGAAATGGTGGGATATGGCCATAGCCCTCATGAGAAGTTGCCACTTTGGAAACAGGATGCTAGGCTAAATAAGCCTCTGAGCTGGCCCGCAATGGCTCTTATTACATTAACAACTGATTTTAATGGCTTGAATTTGAAGTACAACCAGTTCCCACTGGAATGTTGTTGAAGTCTCCTGGCTGTCCCTAAGAATCAGAGCAAATTTTGTGAGTTAGATGCATTTGTTGAACGCAACAGTACGCGTGTGTCTGTCTGGTGACCGTGCTGATCCTCCATGCATTCACGCCTCTATAAAAGACAGTTGTGTGACTCTGGTGTGTATGTGTGGTGGTGGTGGGAAGAAATGAAAAAGGTACCCAGTTTCTCTGCAAATGCTTTCTGTGCTATCAGTACCTCCAGTGTAAATGCAGTGATCACAACATCACGTTCTTTTGTCTGCATGCTTTTTACTATTTGTTTTTTACCTAATGAAGAAGCCATTGAAGCTTTGAAAGCAGATCTGATGTATTTTATGCCTTTGGGTTGGCCTAATGAAAGGTGTCACTGTAGGATGGATTGCTGGATTTTTGGTATGGCCCTGAACTACAAATTGTAACTGTGAACAGGAGTTTCCTTGCCACTACTTGTCATAGAATGAATGGATCCTTTGCCTGTTTTCCAATTCTGAGGTTGCCAAAGAGGTCCTCCTTGATACTGAATCCAAATTTTTCAGTATCTTACTTTTCTATATTTAGGTATGCTTGCATGGATTTTCATGATGTTAGGCGTTAATGTATCAATGTTAAAGTTGGAGAGTGGAACTGCTCAGATTCTCCAAAGTGCTCTCTGAAATACAAACACCAGCATTCTCTGGGGAGTAGTTTTCACCTTGGATTAGCAGGAGGTAGCAGCTTTCTGGGTGAAGGCGAGGCCAACTCCCTCTGGTCTGACATCTGTGCTGCAAATTCAAAAGTTGGAGAAGAGTCAGTGTCTAAATGGTTGATCCCCTCCTCCCTCCGACAGTGTTTTGAAGTAGTTTCACAGCAAAACCAGGAAATGGAGTAATGGTGTCCTGTGACCTTTTAATATATTTAGGAGAGAATGACAATAGTGCTTTTCCTAATGGAGAAACAAAGGGAAAATGTTGGATAAGGACTTTTAAATGAAGCCGCAATAGCCTGGTTGAGGATCAGAATGGACTAGGCTTGTTTTGAGTTGCTAGACTTTTCAGTCTTGTGGGCTTAGACTCTGAGTTGCAAATCTTATAACAAAGTGCGGAAGAGGAATACTTGAGGCTTTTGGAATCTACTGTGGGTTTTTTTTTCCCTGAAAAATGTATTTACTTAGCATCCCTGAGCCCAGGAATTTGTTTTCAGTACCTTAGTGCTCAAAATTCCTCCAAACAAAAATCCACCCCTGTTCCTTTTCTTCCATCTTTTTTCACTGTAGTGCAACTTAACAATATGCAGTATTTGTATTTACAATACTAAAATTATGCAGTATAATTTGCTGCAGGGTGGGTGGTAGGTAAGTGGAGAGTCATTTTGTTGTTGCCATTGTTAAACACTGCAAGGCAAAACAAAGTATCTTGCGGTACTTTAAGTTTATTAAGTTTATTATGGTGTTAAATCATAAGATCTGCCAGTGGATCCCAATGTATTTGCTGTCCTCCCCTTTTCAAGTGAATGTGAAATGTATTAGCAGCTGTGTAGGTCATGAAAAACCATGGATCACTCTTAAAGACATGGCTGTGCCACAATATTTGGTTGTCCTGATGTGTAACCTGTGTTCAGGATCATAAGATCATAAGATACCATTAGGACAGAGAAATGGAATGTTTTCCATTTGGCAAGGGGGTCAGGCAAAGCTGCATTGGATCACCCTATCTGTTTAACTTGTATGCTGAATATGTCATACATAAAGCAGGGTTAGATTCAGAGGAAGGAAGCATGAACATTGGAGGAAGGAACACCAACAGTTTATGATATGCAGATGATGCCATATTACTAGTAGAAGATAGCAAAGACTTGGAATGATTACTGAAGAAAATCAAGGGAGAAAGTGCAAAGGCGGGTTTACAGCTGAACATTAAGAAAACGAAAGTAACGACTAGAGATTATTTACCCTATTTGCTGGCATATAAGACTCACTTTTTCCCCCAAAATTACTGTTTGAGAATAGAGTGTGTCTTATATGCCAGTGTGTCTTATACATCAGCAAATAGTGTGTCTTATATGCCGGCAAATATGGTATGTAACTTTAAGCTGGATGATGAAGAGATTGAAATAATTAAAGAATTTCCATACCTTGGTTCAATCTTTAATCTGAATGGAGATAGCAGTCAAGAAATCAGAAGACTAGGACATGGAAAAGCAGCTATGAAAGATTTAAACAAGGTCATGAAGTGTCAAGATGTATAATTGACTGTTAAAGTTAGGATTGGTCATGCCATTGTATTTTGAATTTCTACATACGGTTGTAAAAGCTGGGCAGTGAAGAAAGATGATAGGAAGAAAATAAACCCATTTAATATGATACTGGAGAAGAGCTCTACGGATATCCTTCTCTTGACCCACCCACCTCCAAATTTGATGGAAATGTCATTCACCTGACTAAATCGGGGGGAGGGGGGGAGTTTGGTTGTTTTGCAGAAGAAATCTATTAGTTCCATGAAATGAGTTTGAGGTCATTATTCTTACCAATGTTTTCCAGTTAAGTACTTATCAGATTTTCCATTTAATTGGTGGTAGTTTCTTCTTTTTAAGCATCTCGAGATGTGAGAAGTTGGTTTCAAGAATGTGAATAGGACCTAACTTGTGTCTTCTGATGGTCCTAAACCTCACAGGCTGGAGGTTTGAGTCCCACTAATGTAGCTATGTTTTGTTGTTGTGATGTGGCAACAAGTCAGCTTCAGTTTATGGTGACTTTATGAATGTGAGTTCTCCAAGAGACCCTGTTACAAACAGCCCTGCCAGGGGCCCATTTACACTACCGATTTGTAGAACTGTTATTCCAGTCTTAGCTCTCATGGATCCGTCCTATTGTACCTTGGGAGTGGTAGTCTGGTGAGGCACTTGAGAGCTCTGGCTGAGAATTCAAAATGCTTCTCCTTAAACTGCCAGCCCCAGGATTCCATAGGATGGAACCGTGACAGTAAAGTGGAATAACAGCAGTACAGTTCTTGAAGTATGAATGAGTCCCAGGTTTTACAAACCCAGGCCTGTGACTTCCTTGATTGAGTCAACCCACAGCCTATCTGTGTTCAGTACTAAATATTCCCTTAGGATTAGAAAAGTAACCCTTCAAATGCTAGACATACAGAAGATTCTAGTGTTTGCTGAGGATTTGTTTCGTGGTAGGATTCAGTAGCCTAACAATGCTATTGCCCTAGCAGAATTATTTAAAAAAAAATATGGGCGTATTTTGCCAGTGTTTAATCCAAGGCAATATGATATCAGTTAGGATAAGTGATATGTTTGCATGTGTGTATTAGTACATGTGTGTATGAAAACATTTTCTGGAACTTGTTTAGTGTAGGGATTGTTGAGCATTAAGATTTCTAGAAATTCACCTGAAACAAGTTCTTGTTCTTTAGTATGTGGGGCACTGCAGTGAGAGAAGTGGCAGCCCTGCATCCTTTCTTCAGAATTAGGGTTCCTAAAGAATATGAGCCAAATCAGCACATAGGTAAGATTCCATTAATTCAGTGGGTTTGCTCTAGTTGGAAATAATACTTAGATTTAGAAATTGGGTTTCTTTCTGTCCCAGTTTTCCTAAACTTCATTTGCCAGATTAGGATGGTCAAGTTGCTTACTGATTTAGCTCACTCAGAGGCCCTTTGATTGTTTAGATCTTGGGGTACTGTCCCCTCTTCCTAGTTTGCATCTGTTTATCCAGTTTGATTTGGCCACCACATAAGGAATTTGATTTAGTATTTTTTTTCTTTCTTGCGTGGGTGAAATATACTACTACATCTGCTAGTAAGATTGATGACTAAAGCCTGGCTGAATCACTTTTGCTCTGTAGCTGTTCTTGTTGGTACAGCTGTCATGTTGTGGTGACCTGTTAAGAAATGCCCTGTCCGGTATGAGCTCACAGATGGCAGTAGCATGAATTCATGGGTGATTATCTTAAATTTTTTAAAAAGTATGGATGTATGTCCTGCTTCTTGAACAAATATCATTCTACCAGTTAATTATCACCCCTTCCTTCTGGAAGGTGCTGGACATTTGTGTCTAGCAGTGGCCTGTGGTCTTGATGGGAAAAAGTGGTTCATTCTGCCACTGGAGTGACACTGTCCCACTTGAACCATGGGCTGCCAGTGCTTATATTTTGAACATATGTGATGATCTTAAAGAAAGCCCTGAGTTCAGCAGGACTTGCTCACAAATAATCAGACAGAATGTTGTGTTCTAGGAGCCTTTGGCACGGCATAATCCTAGCACTGTGATTCCTCTTTAACTGTCCTGGCAACATTCTGTGGAATCCTGGGGTTTGTAGATTGCTGAGACACTAGAGCGATCTGGCTGAGAATTCTCAGCACCCCTCCTTAATCTAATGTTGCGATGTCAGCTAAAGTGGAATCATGGTTCTATAGTTGTATACTGTGAAAGAGCCTAGGAGTAGGTGATCTTGCTTGGTATTCTTCCATTTATATAATGTACAACATGGATGTACAACAATTTCAGCACTGAGGAACACATCTTTTGCCAGCATGATGGGACATGGGGCCTTTGTGCATGCACACATGATAATGTACATATAGTGGCCCCTCCGCATTCATGAGGGTTTGGGGTACAGAATCTTTCCAAAAGTGGAAAAATCATGAATAACTCCCCCCTATGCTCCCTCTCCCATTCCCTTCCGGGGCTCTGACACAGGAGCCTTCCTTCTCCATGCCTGGGCCAGAGGGAAGGTAGTGAAAGGGGGGCGCTCCAGAGAGGAGAAGAAAGGAGTGTGTCTCGCACCCCCCCATTGCTTTACCTTTTGCTTTGGTGGGAGTTCTCAGTGCCAGGGTGGAGGCAAGGGAGTGGGAGGTGAGAGCTTGGGAGGGGTGAAGGAAAACTTGTATGCCTTCCCGCCACCATTGGATTACCTTTTGCCTTGGCATGCTTGCCTTCGTTCTCTGTGTTGGCAAAATGCAAGAGAATGGAAGAAGGAGAATTGAGGGGGTATAGGTACCTCACAAAAGCAAGTAGCTGGGATCACGACTGCAGTCCTAGAAGCAAAAGGGCACTGTTTTCCCACTGCATCCCAGATAATCAGATGGGCTGCAAGGGAGTGAGTCAGTGGAGTCCTGTCACCTTCAGGGGCTATGCAAGGAGTAGCCAAAGTCAACAGTGTGGTCCTAGGGCTTCAGGTAGTACATCAGAGTGACTAGCAGTCTATTCATCTCAAAGTAATCCAGTTGAAATAATGCTGACACACATTTATTGTTGTTGGCTGCTTCAAGTCATTTCTGACTTATGGCAACCCTAAGGCTAACCAGTACAGTACCCTGAAAGCATGAGATCCTACCTGATCTTGTAAGCTACACAGGGTCTGCCCTGGTTAGTACTTGGATGGGAGATCTCCTGTGAATATCAGGTGTTGTAGGCTATATTTCAGAAGACGCATCTGGCAAAATAAGCTCTGAATATTCCTTGCCTAAGAAAACCCTGTGAAATTTGTGGGATCTCCATAAGTCAACAGGGGACTTGAAGGCACTTACAGACAGGGTGAACTTATCATGAGACTTTCATTGGCAGAATATGTTGAGAAGGGGTTTGCCCTGGTCTTCATCTAAGGCTGAAAGAATGTGACTTGCCCAAGGTCGCCTAGTGACTTTTCAAAGCCAAGGAAAGGATTGAATGTTAGTCTCCCAGTGCCCTAGTCCAACACTTAAACCACTATGTATTACTTAAGGTATCTGGAATTTATGACAAAAATTTTTGAATTATGGCCTAGGTAGTATAAATACTGTACTTGCAGCATGGTACATTTTAATTTAATTATAGCTACAAACAGTGTGCATATCTGAGAAACAGGTGAATGACTACATGGGAAATGTGATCTACAGTTGTAACTTTTGTGGAATGATCATTGCAACTTTGTCTTGGGCATTTTCTCACTACACAGTAAGAGTACAATGATTCCACTTTATCTGCCATGGCAACATCCTGTGGAATCCTGTGTAATTCTTGTCCCTTTTAAGAGTTGAGACAGATGTAAATACTTGGATCTCTGTGTTGATCTACTTACTAGAGGGATGAGCAACTACAATGGGACTGGAGGTCACATTTGGGGTTTCAGAGAAATCTGAGGACCACAATTCTTAAATTCCTTTGTATTGTGTTATATTTATTTTAATTCTAATTTTCAAATATTCTCCTATATATATATATATATATGTATGTATGTATGTATGTATGTATGTATATATATATGGGACACCTCTGACACTGAAGAGCATAATATGTCCAAGGTCACAAAAATGGATTTTCATAGCCAAGGGGGAGAGAATAACCGATATATATATATGGGGGAGAGAATAACTGAGTGTTGGATTGGGATTCTAGGAAACTGAAGTTTGAATCCTTGCTTGGCTATGAAAATCCATTTTTGTGACCTTGGACATATTATGCTCTTCAGTGTCAGAGGAGGCATTGACAAAACCACTCTGAATAAATCTTGCCAAGACAACCCATTGATAGGTTTGCCTTCAGATTGCCATAAGCTGGAAATGACTTGAAGGCACACAAGAAAAAATGTTGATACAGAAATGGATGTGATAATGGTAGATTTTGCCATTACCTCTTTCTTGGCAAAGCTATAACCTTCTGAACAAAATCAAGGCCAAGAGCAGCTGGTTCATCCTGTTTTCAGATAGGTTGGTTGTGCTGCAGACTGCCAATTAGCTGGCATTTTTGAGAACCACAGCATCATTCCTATCCCATGTCCCCTTCTGGTTCTGCAGAGTGTTGAGTAGCTCATCCTTGTAGAAACTGCAAAACTACATCCTGCATCTATTGCCCAGAACAGAGGTAGAGAACTTTTGGTTCTCTAGGTGTTTTGTATTAAAAGCTTCCACAGCCTTCTTCCCATTGCCGATGCCGGCTGGAACTCCTGGTAGTTGAAGCCCAAAATATCTGAAGCGCCAAAGATTCCCCACCCTTGGCTTAGAGCAATCTACTTATACCAGTAGAAATGTGGGGGTAAGAAGAAGCAAGTGGTTACTACACATCAGTGAAACAAGCACCCATCCCTGGAAGGATGGGAAAGAGATGTTTCATGAAATAGGAGGTGAAATAACTGTCTGATATGGTAGAACACCACATGCTGTCATTGCGTTGGGGTTCAGTACCATATTTGTGCCATATTATTACATAATTTACCACATAATTTCCTGGAAACTTGGTATACCTGCTGGCATCAGTATGCAGACCACCACTTCGAGGACTACTGATGTGGAACAGCTAAAAATTTTTGCTGAAATGTTCTGCCGTGTCTCCCAGTGAAACATAATTCTGAATGTGCAATATAAAATTAAAATTATTCTAACTAAATTTATTTATTTATTATGCAGGACTTTGGTCATTTCTGCCCTGGACTCTGCCTCAAGGCCCCTCCCTAAACTACAAACCCCAGGATTGCATAAGATGTTGAAAGTGGAATAATAGCACTATAACAGTCTAGTGCGGAAATGGTCTTTGTGTGTATTTTATTTGGGCACAGTGAATTAAGTGTGTCCTGAGTAATACCCAGGCCTTCAGTCTACCTCTTTCTCATTTTCCTTCTCCTGAAAGCAACCCTGCAACAGGTGCTTATTAGGAGCCTTACCAGGGAGTTGTACTGAACCATGTTAACTTGCTAATATGTAGACTAAATTTAATGAAATTCAGGTCATGGTTAGCCTAAATTTATTTAACAAAATTCAAGCCACACCCTGTGGAATTTTGGAATACTTTCCAAAGATTAACTAACCTTGCGGGCAACGTAGAGGAAGGAGCCACAAGCTGAGGAAAGAATAAACGTCGAGTAGTAAAAATACTAGATGCAGGCCATGGAAAGTTACGTGCTTTTGAAATCAATTAAACTGAAGAATAATCTTAAGTGCTTATGTTAGCTGATTTCCACAGGACAAGCTGTGCAATTCATTTTCTGGACTGGGCATGTTCTGAGGAAGGAGCTAAGCAGTAGGAAAAAGTGAAAGAATGTGAGTTCTTTGTCTCCAGCATGGGAAGGTCTGTGGCATTTTCTTCTGGAAGGATTTCACAAGGGGCAGTTCTGTGCCTGTTTAAACCCCTAAATCCCTGGCTGTATATTGGATGGCAAAGAACATCAGGTACTTATCAGTGGTAGGGTACTGGCTAATGATGAGTTCTGGGGGAGGAACAACGGGATTGGAGTCGAAACTAGCTCCAGCCCAATTTAGTGCCCTAGATGAGTCACTCTTCCTGTGCCCACACCTTTGCTGGGGGTGAGTTAAACAGAGTGTTTCTTAAGAGATGCCTATTTACTAACAGTGAGTGATATTTTTAGGTAACACTAAACTTTTATTCCTTCTCCCAGATCACCCACGAGGATGAGGCATCATTGAGCCATTTTGAAGTCTTTATAGTCGGTTTGGCTTAAGATGAAGGCCTCAAATGGTATTGAAATCTTTGCTTGTGTTCTTTGGGTGCATTCTCAAGATCTGCTGGCATAGGTTAGTGAACCCTCAATGTGATTAGTCCTCCTTATTTCCCATATTCTTAATGTTGAAAGCATAATTAAAGTAGAGATACACCCACCCTTACAGTGCAGTGTCCTTTTATTGTGGATGAACAAGCCCTAGAAAGGCTCATTATGATTTTCCTGGATTAGAATCTCTACCTTATACGTTTTAAATGCTCCCTTGGCAGAGTAGGAAAAATCCACCTTTGACTCTTTGTATACTTTTTATAATTGAGAATAAAAGAAAGTACTGTGTGTATACTGTGAAAGCTCGAGTGATCTGAAATCCTTCCAGTGAGTATGGAGTTTAGCATGTTAAGTTTAGAATCTAATTCAGTGATGATGATGATGATGATGATGATGATGATGATATTCTTACTTGCTTTTCCCTATGGATTGAGGTAGGGAACAATAACAGATTAAAATATGTCAACAGATTAGATAAAAATTAACATCAGCTAAAAAAACCAGATAAAAACATGTAACACCTGCTAAAAGAACATATATAACCAATATATATTAAAAATAGTTTGTACTTTAAGACTTAGGCCATTTCCGCCCTATACTGCTGTAGTACTATTATTCCACTTTCAACATCCTGTGGAATTCTGGGGTCTGTAGTTTACTGAGGCCAAAGAGCTCTCTGGCTGAGAATTCTAAAGGCCCCTCCCTAAACTGCAAACCCCAGGATTCCAGAGGATGTTGAAGGCAGAATAACAGCACTATAACAGTGTTATGTGGAAATGGCCTTACAGTTTAAAAAGCATCTAGGTAGGCCTGCCGGAAGAACCTGGTCTTTAATGCTGTTTTAAATTCATACGCATATCCAGCTGCCAAATCTCCTTTGGCAGATAATTCCATAGTCTGGGAGTGGCTGAAGAAAAAGTTCTCAGTTGCCAGCCCAGTTCTGACTGACTGAAGTAAATACCCCCAGAGGATCTGAGTATATGGGGTGGATTATATGGGAGAAGACGATCCTGATGGCAACTTGGACGCAAATCTTGTGGGACTTTAAAGGTAATAACCAATGCTTTGTACTTTGCTTGAAATTAATTGGCAGCCAGTGGTATGATTTTAATATTGGTATGATACATAGATGTATCAGTAACCAATCTGGTTGCCATGTTCTGAACTAACTGAAGCTTCTGGACTTGGTATGGCAGTAGCCTAACGTACAGCGCATTGCAGAAGTCCAGCCTTGAGGTTACCAGTGTATGTACCACCATCTTGAGAACTTTTAGCTCTAGGAGGGGGCATAACAGCCAAAACTGATGGTAGGCACTCCTGGCCATCATATCTGTCTGACCTGTCATTTGGAATAATAGATCCAGAAACACCCCAAGCTGCAAGCACAATCTTTCAAGGAGAATGTAAACCCATCCAGGACTAGTTGACACAGCTCCAAACCCAGGCTAGGACCCTTGACAGTAAGCATCTCCTCTTTGTCTGTAATCAGCTTTAGTTTGTTTTTCCTCACTCAGACATTACCATTCAGAGAAAACACAATATCCTTTGCTTAGGCTGTTTTTGAAAGCCCGGAGGAATATATTTGGGTGCCATCAGCATGCTGATAGCACTCTGACCTACGCCTCTGGATGATCTCTCCCAGTGGTTTCATGTAGATGTTAAACAGCTTTGAGGTTAAGGGTAGCAGTAAGAAATGTTAACATTCAGAAACTAAGAGATTAATTTCATTGTTGTTAAGGGGGAGGGCATGTTTGACGTTGTCCAGTTAGTTAAATTAACATTAATTGATGCATTATTGAAATCATTAGTTTGCAAAGTAGATAATGGGATTTATAGAAATAGAGAAGTTGAACTTGCTAATGCAAGTTAACTTTTGTTAATGAAAATTCAGGAAGCAGATGTTGACGTAGTAAGGTGATGTTACATTCATTAATTTTGTTGTCTGTTTCGTGTGATACATGTAAAATACTTGCAGCAAAGGTTCAGGGAAGTAATGAAAGTAGCCCAGGGGCTGGTGTATGCATCATAATTAAGCAACCCAAAAACCTACTCTGAGAGGCTGGCCTTGCTAATTCACTAGTCAAGTCTTAAAACCTCCTATCTCTGTCCTGTTCTCTCCAAGAAGAATGGACTTATTAGAAATGATTTCAGCAATTCCTATACCTACATACCTATGAGTCTTTCTTAATTCTGTGGGACTTTATAATTGTAATGTTACATGGAAAAGTGGTAATATTTCGTGTTTCTCTGTGTGACATCTACACTGATGTTGAATGTCTTGTTGACTACTGCTTTGGTGACTGGGGTCATGTACATCCTAGCACTGGAAGGAAGTTCTTCCAGCACCAGGGTTCTTGAGCCTTTGTATTCTAGTATCCAAAGAGTCTGGTGGCTTGGTCAGGAAGGGCAGCCCCTGGAAATGTTTATAACATAACAATGATGTTTTGCATCACCTACCATCCTTTATCTTTGCTTAGAAAAGGAAACAGTTCAAGACAGTCTAGTAGAAGAAAATTTACTACTGTGAAAATTTTCCTGAGGGAGATGAGAATGGGAGAAAAGCAGTTTTTCCATATGCACCACTCTTATTCTTGGGGAGAGTCTTCACTCTTTGAAGGAAGGTAGGGTAATGGAGAAATTACCACACCCATTCATTAAAAATCTGCACCTCTTTTTGTTTAGGACCATTTGTGTGTGTGTGTGTGTGCATGTGAATTAAATATTTAAAGAGGGGGAACTGAAACACAAGTGAGGCTATGAAGCCTCGGTTTTCCAAATGACAAACACAGATTGATATTTGTTTGACAGTTTTATTGAGCCCTACAGTATTGCTTCCTTTTTGAGACAAGCATGTTCTTCCTTCTGTTTCTGAGTGGAACCTACTGCCAGAGAACTTAATCTATATCCAGATGACTGTTTCTGTGATTGCTTCAGTCCGTATCCCATTGATAGATGGACTGTCCCTATCTGTAAGAGCTGCTTTAGTGTATCCTAGTCTGAGCTGATACACTCTCATTGAACCTGAGTGATCAGTGTGATCATATGGCTGTGATGCAAGCCTTTTGTTCATCTAGAAATTTTTGCAACTTGATGGATTTATCACAGGAAGTGTCATTCAGTTCTTGGTCTTGCCAGCTCTGACAAAGCTGAGTTATACGCTTTAGTCAGCTGGACCCAGCATTTCTGTTCCTTGATTCATCCAGCATTAGTGTTTGGTTTCACTTTTTTTGTGCGGCCACATAAGCAGCAAATGTTCCACTGGGATGATTTCTCAGCTTGATACCAGCTGGGCTTAGGCTGTTTTGCTGGGTTTGAAGGTCAAAGTAAGAGAAAGGAACCTTGAAGAGCAAGTTGGGCTGACTTGGATGTTTGCTAGTTTTCAAAGACGTAGCTATGTTAGTTTCTTGCAGGATAAACAGAAGGAAGGAAGAGAGATGGGGAAAAAAAGAAAAAAAGAAATGTGGCAGCACCTTTAAAACTGATGGCTTTTTCTTTTTGCATGAGATTTCATGGATATAAACCCACATCTTTGGGTGCAGTACAGCACATATGAAAATAAAAACCAGTTAGTCTTCACGGTGCTGCCACATTTTCTTTTTCCTCTCACTTCCTTCCTCCTTTTGATGTTTGGGATGATACAGATAAAAGTGTTTCTCTCCAGGTCTAGAAAATTCAGGCAATGTTGGATATCTTTGAAACAGTGAATAGGAACCTTTCTTTCTGTTGAGGACTGCATTTTCTTGGGGGCAACTGTTGGCTGCATCCTTAAAAGCACAGCCTGAAGTCAGCTTGGTAGGGCAACAACCAAAAATGGGCAGAGAGCCCCTACTTTGTTTGAGACTTTCTTCCCTCTTCTTCCCCTTCCTCCTCCTCCTTCTTGTGTGTCATAGTATGGATAATTTTTCATCAAAAACCACAGCTTCCATAATTCAGTTTTGATGGGTCTTGAGGCTTTGGGGGTCTCCTGGAAGTTCAAGTCCAAAAGAGTCTCAAGACCATGCTTTTTCCACCCCAGTATAAACCATCCAGCTATAAACGAGTGCCTGGGACGTGATTATAAGCTGCTCAGAATTTTCTAAAGGAAAAGTGGCCTACAAGAATAGTAAACAGAGGAGGTGCCTTTCACTTGGTGTTAGAGAGTGAAGCAGCTGATGCTGGGCCTCCCATCCTGAGTGGTGACTAAGCGTTTTTGTTCTCTTGGAGCAGAGCTCAGAGATCTTTGACTAGACAGAGAAGGGGAATGGCACACATGAATCATTCTGATTACACCATACTTTGCAATACTGTGCTCCCAACTAGGGCTGTGATTGCAGCCAGGAAGAAAGCACCAGGAGCTTGGCAGCTGATTGAAATGGGTGCCATGCAGGCAGAAGGAAGCTGCTCAGCTGGCCCCTCTCTCCCATCAGAGGCAATTATCCTCCCACAGGGCCACCGTGTACAGCTGCCTCTGAGTGACTTGTGGAGCCTGCTCAGCATGCCTGTGGTTTTGCCAGAAGATAGTGGCCTTCTCATAAGAAGGAGAAGCTTCTCACTTCTTTTATTCTCACTACGGGCAAAACTATATGTTGTGTTATATATGTAGCATGCAGCTGAACCTCTTTCTTTTTTTTAACCTCTATGTGTGGGGGACCCAAGTGCAGATTAGTTATGCATGGGTAGCAGAGATTCAGACCTCATCACAGCTGTTTTCCCCTACGTTCATGCACCCCCATATGGGGATTTTTTAAAAGAGGGGGACTCCATTGATGCCTGTAGATTCCCCTCCCCCACCCTTTTTAAAGCTCCCTTTGCTGGATTGGTATCCACATAAATGAAAAGAAAGAGAGATTTAGCTGGTCCTGCTTTAAATGCACCTTTTCACACAAAGTTATTTGTACGGAAAAGATGCCATGACCCAGCTGTTCTTTTTATGGCAAAACACAGCTTTGTAAGTACAGGTTTATGAAGTTGTACAAAGCATTCTGATTTAGTACTTTTGTCCTGGTGCACACAGATCACACATCACTACACACGTGAATGTACAATTAATGCCATGTCAACACAGGGCTGAAGGCATATGAATACATAGAATGCTGAAGAAAGAAGACCTGGCAGGGTTGGAATTGGAGCTGGAACAAAATGGTGTGGGCTAAGTGTGCTGCCCCATTCCACAGCAACTTTTGTGGACCTCAGTCTCCCCAGACTGTCTAGACTGCCCCTTTTCTTACCATAACACTAAGTTGCCTCTCTCAGAAGGCTCCAGAAATTGTGATTCATCTTTTAAATATGCTGTAGAAGTCCTTTTCACTTATTTAAAAAAAAAACCTTAAAAAATGGCTTTCAAAACCAGATGTGGACTTCTGGCCACATCTAGGTGTTTTGTCAATTTGGGCAATCCACATAGCCCTTGAAAGGCAGAAATTTGCCCCCCTATCCTGCTGTATTTTACCATTCTGCAAGTAGAGGGATAGATCCAACAATGGGTTAATTACAGCAAGGTCTTTACAGAGTAGGAGTTCAAGAAGGAGGAATGGAATGAGGATAAAAGAAAACCACCACCACATAAGAACTTCTTTGCTCTAGAAGGTCACACAAGATAATTCAGATTACCATAGTGGCTAGAGGATCTGGGAGCTGTACTCCTCAAGTTAGTTTTCCAATCTCTGAGCTTCAGTGGTGCATAACTACCAGTTAGGCAGAGCAAAACTGCAACAGGACCTTCTCTGATCAATTATGAGGCATGTAGAAACTAGCCAGAGGCTGCATATTGGAGGAAGTGAAACAAGAATGGTTGACAGTCAGTTTCTACTCTGATTGTTCTCAAACACATAGTTAGCTCACATTATACTTTTATCCTGCAAGCAAGCAGCTGCAATCCCTATCGCCCATGCATAAAGCTAGCAGACTACAGTTGGGTGAGTTGTCTCCAGTCATACTCGGAGAAACCAAAATGCAAACTGGGTGATGATGTAGACAAAATCAAGCCATAAGCACTTCCCTTAGTTACAGTGGATGAAAAGGGCCTTCCTTCAGCCCTCAGCCCTTCCAACTGAAGTCATAGATTGCCTGGTCTGTACCTGTTATCAGTTCTGGACTCTTCACATAGAGGTGCAAACTCCTGAGGGGAGAGGGAGATCAAGAGGGTTGGAGGGCGATTGTTTGTCTCTTGGAGAATATTTGTTTCCTAAAGGTCCTTCTCAAATGAAGTAAAAGCTTTGATCTTAATGTTGTTTGGCACCTTCTCTTCTCTGTTACTTTGCTTAACAATCTGGCAAGCTGCATTGCTTGAGGCAAAGGATCCAGCTTTGAAGGATTGGTTGACGGCATTTCACACTTTGCTTCTTTCTGACTTGCCATAGTGAAGGAATGGCAGTCTTGGCCTGTATGGAGAAAATGAAACAGTACTCTTCAGGTGACTGAAAGAAAATTACTCTAAGTTGCCACGTGTTATTGCCAAGGAAATAAATATTGTTTCCCACTCTTTCCTCTCTATTTTTTACTTCTCTTTTTCAACTTGCTGTTATTTGTAACTTTATTTATATCTCTCTCCCAGACTGGAACTCAGGGCAGTTTACAAATTAAAAGAAATTCAGTGTACTTAAAACATTTTAAAAAGGGATCAGCAGTCGAATGTAATTTAATTGTCAGTAATAGTAACTGTCAGTAACATGACATTCAGGACAATTTTAAATATATTCTGGGTGCAAGTGTTGAGGTTGGTAATAGCTTAACCTTAATGTAGTGTATTGAGCTGTAAGATAAAAATGAAGAGAGGTAAAGCCCGAGAAGGAATTCATAAAGCTTGCAATGTTACTTTTAAAAAAGTATTTAGTTACTGTTACAGTTCAAGCATTCTATCCTCAATTGTCACCATTATGCTTTAAAAAAAAAGTAATTAATTGTTTCTCATTTAAAAGCAGCTGCTTTTGCCCTTAATAAAAGAAAAACAATTTTGTACACTGTTTGGAAGACAGTTACACTCGTCACACTTATCCCTTGTTATGTTGCATTCATTAAAGTAACCGTTATGCCTTAGTTATTGCATCTTTCAACCCCAGCAATAGCACAGTGAATCACAACAGATGATGTGGATAGGTATTATTTACATCAGGACAGGGTAGGTTACTATAAGCCTTGACCTTTGATGGCAGTTGGGGAGTTCAGCAACGTTTAGCTTTGTTCTTCTGCAAATGAATACAATCCTCAAATGGCAGGCAGACTTGCTTGCTCTCAAACGGTTAAGAAAATCATGACTGCAGCTAAAAAGTGAATTTCAGAAACGGACTTTGAAAGCTAATGTGGTTGCAAGGAATCATTTTGTGTGTGTTCTGCTGGCTTCTGCAATTGCCTCCTGGAAACCCAGGACGATGTGTACGTGTGTTAATGCTTTTGTTCTGCCGTTCTGCTGTGATAGCAGGATTGTAGCAAGGGAGGTTCTTGCAGACGCAGGAGCATTTTCATTGGGTGGGCTTGAGCTCAACAATGAAGAGAGCAATGCTAGCCAATAATGCTGGCAGCTCTCTCCTTTTGGAACTCGTGGCTTCAGGAAATTGAATCCTGTTGGGAATTTGTGCATGGAAAACATTTAAAATGTGTTCTGGCTCTCACTGCTAGACAGGGGTTAGGAGGACTGCCTGTCATCTGACAAGAGCATTTCTTAGTTGCCCTCTTTTGGACAAAAATGTCAAAAAGGATGCTCTTTATTTGAGCCCTGACATAGCTACAGGTGGGATATTGCCTTTTACTGCTTTGCGAATCCTTCCCCAGAATTTTTTTCACAGATGACACAGTATCAACCATTTGCCATTAGTGCTGGCCAAAAATCCGGCAAAGTGAGACAAAATTCAAATAGTGCTGCAGAATTTGGTAATAAATGTAGTGCCTGCTACATTTCAAGTGTGATTTAAGTTTGAATTGGAGGATAGTACTTTCTGATCCCCTGCATACGAAATCTTTTCTTGTATAGTTTGCAACTCTTTTTCATAAGAATTACTGAGGTCTGAACATGGTTAGAGGCATTTTAATGAATTATTCATATGAAGTTTACTTGATTAAGCTTTAAACTGAATCAACTCAGTTAGTTTCTAATTTCTAACTTCTGCCAGATACATACATCTAAAAATGACCATTTCCAGGCTGGTTTCTTTCAGATGTGTTGGGCTACAGTTGCCGCCATCTTGTACAGCTATCTAATGCTAGCAAGTTGGGTAAGGTAAGTGTAAAACAATATTTCTGAAAAAAAAAATAACAGAGAGGTGTGGCAGAGCAGAAATCTTGAAAGAGGTACTTCTAATGTTTAAAACCTGAGGTATTAACCATCTGTTGACACGATAATAAAATATGCTCCTTTTAAAAAATCAATCTAAAATGCTTTAGTATACTAATATGACTAAATAATAAGTTGAATTTTGTGACCATACTACTGCTGTGAGGAATAGTAACAGCAGCCAATAGAGTGCTCAAAACCAGCTCTTAATTGCCATCACGTTTGCTGCTCTCAGTTACCAATAATTGAGGAAGAAGGACAAATCTAGATGTTCAGGTTTCCATTATGAGCAATATGTAATGATACTTAATATGGCATACTTAATATGGGATACATTTATGTTAATGCATTGTAATTGTTGATAATAATTTCATGTTTTTATTAGCCAACTTGAGCATGCTGATGTCAAGGCAAGGCTAATAAGCTAATTAGAGCTGAAATCTTTGCACTTATCTTGGGTATGCTGGCTGAAATTTCACAGTCTTTTCACAATACTAAAAGTCAAAAGGCCGGGTTGCATGACTGTGGTATGAGTTTGAATGCCTAGTGAAATGGCAGGGCACCCATGTCCCATTATTTTTGGCATAGGCTAATGCTGGTTATCCATTTGCTTTCTGGAAATGTTTACAAATCTGTTTCAGTTTGTGAAAATTCAACTGGGATTGCTGGTAAAGAAAATATAGTCTGCAATGCATGAAACAGCAGGAAAAAATATGTGTTCATTCCTTGCCAAGTCCTTGCCAAAAGCAAAGAACTTTCTGGAACTACCATAATTGCTCCTGTCTGTGAGATAGTAATTTTCTTAATTAAGGGATCAAGCTATGGAAACTTGAAAGATTCCTCCATGATATTTCAGAAGGCTTTTGTATTGAAAACGTAACTTCAGAAAACAATAACCCACATAACACAAGACAATGTAAATCAAACAAAAAACACTGTGGCAGCAGTCCTTTTTCGTATGAGAAGGGACCTGCAGCATTTGTTTAGCTGACCCAGATTTCTCTGGCTGACCCAGTTTACTTTGTCTTTGGCAATGTAAGAGGCAGTTCTGAATCAGCAGGGCATCCCAGGTGCCTTATCCATTGCCTTCAGTGAGAGGTGCACCATTCAACACTCCTTCATGCATTCACAATTGTCTTGAAACTGGAAGAGTCATTTGAATACATAGGATACTTCTTTATATAAGAGTTAGATCATTGGTCCATCTAGCTCAATGGTGTCGACAGCAGTGGTGGACAGTGTTCAGGCTTGCTGGATATACTAGGTTTGTTTGCTTGTTTAGAGCAGGATTGTGTGTGTGTTTGAAAGACACACACATAGAATTGTGGAATGAGATGTCTCTGAGCATACTTTGGCCCATGAACTTGTTTTAGTATCAAAACTGAAGCTGCAGTCTTTTCACATACAAATTCGCTCCTGCTCTTCTCCCAAACTTTCTAGATTACAGCAATCTAATTTACAGGGGAACCCAGCCTTTTCGTTGTTACTGCTGTTACACATTAGGAAGTCTGAATCCCTTGCTGATCTCCTGCAGACCACCTAGAGCAGTACTTCTTTACTATCCAATGTGAGGGACCAGTAATTCCTTCCCTCCCCTGCGCATGTGTCAGACATATTGGATGTACCATATTTGTGCCATATTATTATTACTCTCACATAATTTCCTGGAAACTTGTCGTGAGCTGGCAGTTGTTGGCTCATGGACTAGCACTGGTCCACAAACCACCACTTTGAGTAGTAGTGACTTAAAGAAATACCAGTAGATCACACTTTACATTCTGCTTATTCTTAGTCCACACTGATTGGCGACAGATTTCTAGAATTGCGGATACCAGTCTTTCCCAGTTCTACCTGGGCATTATTTTTTTCTTTCATGTACTGAGCTGTGGTTCCTTCCCAACTGGCAAGTTCATTATAGTTGAGGGAACTTTTTAGAATTACAGCTAAGGCTTTCCACATGCAAATAACTCTAGGAAATGTGTGTGTGTATGTGCCTTGAAGCCACCTGTCAACTTACAGCAACCTTATAAATTTCATAGTTATCTCTTTGGCAAGTAATAAACAGAGGTGGTCTTACCAGTTTCTTCCTCTGAATTATAGCTTATATCGCCTGGTATTTGTTGGCAGTCTCCTATCCAGGTACTAACCAGGGCTGACCATGCTTAGCTTCAGACAGTATCTGATACCTTTAGGGTATGAGAGAAGCAAAAACCCTGTACTAGCTCAGAAAGAGGTAGACTGCTTATGATTTTATTCCTTGCCTTTTGGGGGGGGGTGTCTTTCGTTTTGATGTGTGTCTAATAGCAGCTTGAATTCACCCAGGTCCAGGTGTGAAAGGGGTTTGCAGGCCCGTTCAGTGAAATATTCAATCTCAAATTTATGATCTTTTAGAAAGAAGGTTGTTGGTTTTGTGTGACTCCAGCGAACCTTTGTAATTCCGTTGCTGATTGCTGTTGTTCAGTGTGTCCCATTGAAGGACATACCAGTGAACTATGACTTTTGGTAGTGCTTCAGAGAATCTGAAGTGAATTCTTTTGGAAACATGGCTGGCAAGTTGTGACAGCAACTAGTCTATACAGAAATAAAGGCTGGGCCAACTGCTTTCTGCTACGCACCTTACCAGAACACAAGAAAGTAGACTTTTCCAAGACAAAAGTCACCTGCCTTGATGACAGCTACAGATACTGGGTCTGCAAGCCTGTGCAAGTTCAAACACTAGCACTGTTTTCTTCCCTTTGGGTGTGGAGACTTAATAGACGCCCATACAGGGCTGTGCCTCAAAGCAAGAGGAATAGCCAGCTTTTTTATTTGGTTATTTTTCAGAGACAAAAGGAATGAGACATCTTTAAGAAACTTATCAAGTTCTAGGAGCAACATACTAAAGACAAGTGGAAGAGCTTGCCCTGAAAGAAGTGAAAGAACTTAGTTAGTGAGTAGCTTCACTTCTCAACTTACGGTGACCCCATGAATTCTCCATAGAGTTTTCTTAAGCAAGGAAATCACTCAGAGATCATTTTGCCAGTTCCTTTCTCTGAAATCGTACCCATTCTATTCAAGTACTAACCATGCCTGATCTTGCTTTCTCTCCAAGATCAGATGGGATCTGGTGCTCTGATACTATGCAGTATATCAAAGTGGGGACTCTTTGTGCCTACAATTCCCGTCCTCCCCTACCACTGGCCATGTTGGGTGGGGCTGGTGGCAGTTGTAAGCCAAAACATCTGGACCCCCATTATTAAATTTTGGTTACAAGGAAGGATGGTAAATATGGTCTTCCTTTTTTGTTTTAAACAGACAATTTATATTTTTAAAATCTGCTAGACATTGCGGGGGGGAGGAGAAATACCATTATACTGGCAAGGGTTATATGTTTTGGGTACAGGTATCCTAGAGTCATTATTATAAAAACGTGCCATCTTGGAGGTGATGGCCATACTAGAAGGTTACTGATCTAGGAATCCAATATGTAATACGGCTGTACAGTGTTGGACTATAGGTTCCCACATCTCCATTGGTCTTGCTGCCTGGGGGAATCTGAGACAGTCCAAAGAATCTATGGTCCACAGAAGTAATCTGTAGTCCAAACTCTTCTGACTTCCCTGCCTAGGGGCTAGGCAGAGGAGAGGAACACCAGGGTTGGGAGACAGTGACAGCTTGCTTTTACCTTGGGTGGCAAAACACTGGCTGAGATTCTAGAACAGCTACATAGTTAAATATACCCCCCCCACACACAAATCTTGAGTTTGCAGCAGCCACAGTGAGCAACAAAGAAATGTTCTCCTGTTGATCGGGATACACTGCTGGTATTTCCATCCCCTCCTGCAAGCAATCTTCAGTGTGAAGTCAGCAGCAGGGTCCCTGTTGCAATTCCTTCTTGTAATGGAAATGTCTTACAGGAGGGTTGGAAGTACATGCCTTTTGAACTCTGGTCAACAGGACAACAGATCCCTGTCTCTCACAGCAGCTGCAACCCAGTAAGTCAGAAATGGAGGACTTATAGAATCCTTTGGTATTCCCTACACTTTTGAATATGTACAGATCATAATACAAAACAGTTATGAATATGTAACTCTAGATTATTCATTCATAACTGTGATCTTGAATTCTAACCGCTGTTTTTAAAATTCATTTTATGTATTCAAATATGTCTATTCCACTCAATATCATAGCATCTCAGAGAAGTGTACAATAAAATCAGTTCAACTAAATTAAATTATATAAAACAGTAGAAAATAATTTATGCAGAGTGAAGGCAACTTACATAATTTAACAAGTCAGAACAAGACAATTGAAACCATTTTAAACAATTTAAAAGCACAGCTCATGCACAGATTTGGATAAAATCAATTAGGTCCCAAGGGCTTTAACAAAAACCATGTTTTTACTTAGTGCCAGAATGACACCAGGGTTTGCATCAGTCTAAGGGGAGAGTATTTACAACTGGGACACCGCTGCCTATCTGTATATCTATTTTTTTTTATATATGTGTGTGTGTGTGTGTGTGTGTGTATGGCTTTGTTCTAAAGTTCAGCCCAAAACTAAGGTGGATCTTAGAAGATGTAAAGGAATGTTACACAGTGCTTGGGAGTAGGTTTTCCTCGCTACCTGCTAAACACAGTCTGCCCTCACACATTCTTCTCCACCCATCCACCCACTTACTTATGTACCGATCTACATAATATGTATCTTGCTTTCCAAAAGAATGTTCATGGAGGCTGCCAATATATAGTGAGAGGAATGTGAGGGGTGGGACTTGCTAATTAAAACTGAACTTCTCCCCCTTCCCTTTCTACACACTTGCTTTAAGGAACTTGTTTCCAGAGCAGATGGCAGGCCTTCCAAGCCAGCATTCAGTCTGATGGCTTTCTTCAGAAGAGAATTGCTCTATGCAGTTAGTGAAGTTATTGCTATAAGGTGCTGGTTCGTTGCGAAATATTTGTCTACTTATTTTTAAGGTGGATTATACTAATCATTTGCTTTATGCAGTCTATCACCCATGACTTTCTTGAATTTGGTTGGGGGATTGCAGATAGGGAAGTGAGCATAGGTGGATCTGGGAACCTGTATGTAAGACATGGTGAGGCAGGTACTTGATAGTATCCCATTGTACCTATCCAATTTTTTCAGCTGAGACTGTTCTCTTGGTGAGAAAGGCCAAGATGCACAGAGGATGTAGGGTGTGTCAGCAAACATGTCAGCACAGCAGGAGTATCTGCAGTTGCTTCTTTGTAATTTTAGCTCTTGAGAGAATATGAAGACACTGAAGGCTGGAGACAGATGTAATATAAAAAGAGATCTTGTATAGAAACTGAAAATTTTACTTTGGACTTTTTTTTTTACACTGCAGTTGCCAGAATGCCCCCAGAATGCCACTGTTTGGTGGAAGATTCAGGGAGCAGTAGTCCAAAAAAGTAAACTTTCTGAAATCTTGTGCATGCTGTTCAGCTGAGCATTGAACATGGGTGACTGTCAAACAGTCATGCCAGAAAACTGAATGAGAGCTCAAGGTAAGCTCTTCTCATTTACACACTGCTCCTTCCATTTCAGCTAGGGACAGTCTATTATCCTCAAACAGCAGCAGTGGATCACGGCTGTCAGCGGGTGAATGAAGACAAAAAAGAAGACTGAGACAAGGCAGACAGACCTGAATAGCATTGACATTCCTGGTAAACTTGCTTGACAGTTTGGTCCCAGTGATGGGCTCGCCGTGTAGTGTGAGTTATCGTTGGCCATTTCTGCACTACACTGTTATAATGCTATTATTCCACTTTCAACAACCTGTGGAATTCTGGGGTTTGTAGTTTACTGAGGCTGAAGTGCTCTCTGGCTGAGAAATGCCCCTTGCTAAACTGCAAACACCAGGATTCCATAGGATGTTGAAAGTGGAATAATAGCACTATGTGTAGTGTGTAGTGTGGAAAGGACCTCTATTTTGTTATTCATGCATTCTCAATAAGGGATTCTGGAGACAGCTGCTGTTCACCTTGCCTTTTGTATAGTACAGCCATAGTACATTCAGCTAGAGTAGAACCCCATTCTTTTCCCAGCTCAAGTTTTATTGCAGTGTTTAGTGCAGATATATTGCTGGAATGTAACACCAAAACTCTGTGTTTTTCTAGCCCGTCTTCACTGTTCTCCCGATGCTGATGCCTGTTTTTAAAAAACCAAATCCCTTGCTGCTAAACAGAGGGCTGAGAGGAAACATAGGGCTGGCTCAATATAACACATTGTAAAAAGGTGCTTCTTTGTCAGAGGCTTTAACAGAGGCATGCCTACATGCTTAAGTGTGAGGAAATACTTCCTCTTTCTGCTGAATTCCTTCGGTCATTATCACATTACAGTATTATAGCACTATATTCCATTTTAACTGCCGTGGTTAACATCCTGTAAAATTCTAGGGTTTGTAGTTTAGTGAGGCCCAAAAGCTTTCTGGCTTAGAATTCTAAATGTTCCTCCCTAAACTGCAAATCCTAGGGTCACTTCCACAGGATGTCACTGTCCCATGATGGGGATGCGTTGCTGCTGGTCTGCGAGTCGTGCTTTCACACGACATCATCACAGTCCCATTGCCCACCGTGATCGCGGGATATTCCATTATTGGAAAAATTCCAGTATTGGCCCCTGATCGCACAGCACTCCCATCACTGGTGGCTATGTGGAAAGGGAGGAAGCGCAATCTAGGTCCTTCCTTCCCCAGTGCAACACAGTAAATGACCAGCTACACTGCTGAAGGAAGGCTTGCGCTACCCTTCCACAGGTGGCTGGCCTGGTGCAGAAGGGAGTGTTCGTGTCATGCTCCCATCCCTGCGGTGGCACTGCTGGGATCACGATGGGACAATGATGGCGATGAGTAAGGTGCAGAAATGGCCTAGGATTCCATAGGATATTGCCGTGGTAGTTAAAATGGAATAATAATACTATAACAGTGTATTGGTTGCCAGTGCAGCTGATTTGTGGTGAATCGTGCCTTGTTTCCAGAAAGCCCCAAACAGAGTTGTGTTTTTAAACAGTAGGACCCCACAGAAAAGTTTAAAAAGCACACAGTGACTCTTGTTTGTCTCTTGTTTTGTGGCTGCATTTGGAACAGATTTATGGGATTATCTCACTCTTTTTTTTTTTTTAAAGTTCCTCTTCTGGTTGCTTTTGTGTGTCATTCATTGTGTCATGTTCTGGAACCAGCAGAAGTTGAACCAGCTTTGCATGATGCTATTAGTTGACTCATTTGGGCTATCAGCTTCTCACTCTCAGGCCCAAGCAGAGAGTAAGCTAACGAAGATTCGTGTGGATATTTAACCTGTTGTCTTTACCACACCTCTGCTATATGTACATCAGTGTAAGGAGGCTGAGAGAAGTTATTCCACCATGGGACTGTTGCTTCAATGCTGTGAAGACCTCTCGTATTTCTTTTACATGGCTTTTAAACTATGATGATGATTATGATGACAGTATTTATTATTTACTAAACACCTTCAAGTGTTTAATGTTCTCCATTCTTCTTATCTCAGCAATCCTTACAAGTGCCTTCTACAATAGGCCAATACCATGAAGGTTGGTGATGCTGAGGTTGAAGGTGGAGCTATATAGCAACTTGATAAATTGATGCCTCCAAGCCTATTCTTGCAGGGGTAAAGAGAGGGATTGGGTTGGAATTATAGGAGATGATTGTTGGGAAAGAGTATTCCTTTGTTCTTCCTGTATAAGCCAGTTTTCCCCTGAAAAAGCCCTACTCCTTAGGTTTACTTCTGGCCTGGAAACTTGTGCCTCATACATGTTGAATTATGACTAGGGAGTGTCTGACAATGGATAGACAGTTTAAAAACTTAACCATCAGCGATTGCATACATGACTTATAGAAAGGGAAAAAAAACATCTAATTATTACTATCAGAGGTGCATAACTTTGCCTCTAGGGCAGGGATGGAGAACTTAAGCCCTCCAGATGTCGTTTGAACTATATTTCTCGTCTCTCTGACAATTGGCTATAGCTTAAGGGAGATAGGCCCTTTTTGTATGCCATTTCTCATGCGAAAGGGCCCCCGGAGCGCAATTGCGAGGACCATTCCATATGACGTCCTTGCAGTCACACGACGCTGTCAGAGCCAGAAGGCACCGATCACGCAAAATATATCATTTTCGGCTTCTTGCCGAAAATGATGCGTGATCGTGCGTCACTCTGGGGCCCCGCACATACTTACCTTGTGTGCAGAGCCTCCGGAGACACGGCCCTCGTGCTTCCTCCCCCAGCGCAGCCTGGGAAAGTACCCAACTGCGCTGCGGAAGGAAGAGGTGGAGCCCTCACGCTTCCTGCCGTCCAGCAGGGAGCTGCTGCAGAGAAGAAGCAGAGGGGACACAAGTGCCTCTCACTAGAGGCTGCTCGCATGATCCCCGCGCACCCACGCCGGAATCAGGTAAGCTGCAGAAAGGACCTTAGAATTGAAGAACATCTGGGAAGCTCTGCATTTCCCAGCCAGTTGCACCGTTTCTTTTGGACTTTAAGAATAACTACTCGGAAGTTGCATATGTTGTGAATGGCAAGATGTTGCTGTTGTGTTTGTTGTTAATTGCCTTCAAGCTGACTTCGATTTATGGTGACCCTATGAATGAGAGACTTTCAGGTCACCTCATTATCAGCAGCTTGGCTCAGGTCTTCCAGACTCAAGGTTGTGACTTCCTTGATCCATCAGTAATGTGGTCTTCCTCTTTTGCTACTGCCTTCTATCTTACCAAGCATTATTGTCTTTTCTCATGAGCCATATCTTTTCATGATATATCCAAAGTACAACAGTTTCAGTTTAGTTATCTTAGCTTCTAGGGAGAGTTCAAACTTGATTTATTTTTGGACCCATTTATTTGTCTTTCTGGCAGTCCCTGATATCCACAGAACTCTTCTCCAGCACCACATTTTAAATGAATTGATCTTCTTCCTATTAGCTTTCTTCGCTGTCCAGCTTTCACTATCATACATAGAAATTGGAAATGATGGCACAAATAATCCTGACTTTGATGTTCAGTGACCTGTCTTTGTACTTCAACATCTTGTCAAGTTCCTTCATAGTTGCCTTTCCAAGTCTTAGGGCCTTTCTGCACTACACTATTATAGTACTACTATTCCACTTTCAGTATCTTGTGGAATTCTAGGGTTTGTAGTTTACTGAAGCCAAAGAGTTCTCTGGCTGAGAATTCTAAACGCCTCTCCCTAAACAGCAAGCCCCAGGATTCCATGGGATGTTGAAAGTGGAATAAAAGCACTATCATAGTGTAGTGCAGAAAGGCCCTTATTTCTGATTTCTTGATTGCAGTCTCCATTCTGATTAATGACTGAGCCAAAGTATGGAAAATCTTTGACTGTGTCAAGATCTTCATTGGTACTTTAAAGTTAAATGAATCTTCTGTAGTCATTATTTTTGTTTTCTTAATGTTCAGCTATAATCTTGCCTTTGCCCTTTTTTCCTTGACTTTCTTCGGTAGTCCCAAGTCTTTGCTATTGTCTGCTAGTAGTATGGTGTCATCTGCATATCTTAAAGTGTTGATATTCTTTCCTCAAGTTTTAAAGCCTTCTTCGTCCAAATTGAAATCAGCTTTACATATGCTATGTTCAGTATACAAGTGAAACTGGGAGGTAAAATGCAGCCTTGCCAATTGGAATGGCAGGTATATGTTTAAATATGGCCCCAAATATTTCCATAGAAGGAGGTGTCCCTTTTTTGGCAAATGTCTAATTTCTTGCTTCCATACGCTCTATTGAGAAAAGTGGATCTTTAAACATGTGTCTGCCATTCCCAACTGATGCAAGTGGCATGTACATGTTTACCAGAGCGCAACTGGCCTGCTGATCAATTGCCATGAGGATGATGAATCCACTTAGATTTTACTTCTGCTTCTTCTGCTGCTGCTCTGAGTTGAATGGGCACTCTATGCTCCTCCTGTTCAAAACTGCCAGGCTAGCAGGGACAGGTCTCGATTGCTCTCCATTTTCAGTGCCCATGGCCCACCAATCAGACTTTTACCTTGTAGACCTTGAACTCTGGTCTGTGAATCTACCAGCTTAGAGGGCAAGGGTGGACAACTGCACAGGAGGTGGGGGCCATTTTATGCAGCAGGCTGCACCAGTTTTGTGCATGCCCGAAGTGATGTGATGTCACTTCAGTCTGCCTTTTTTGGCCATTTTCCCCCCTGTTTTTTGGTGTTTTGGGGAGATTTAGGGGGGGCTTTGCAGGGTTAGGGAAAGAAAAATACTGTATTTTGAGGCAGTTTTGGCCCATTTGAGGAAAAAAAATGCCTGAAAATGCGGCACCAAACTTTTTAAAAAACCCTTTCTTTGGTGGGCTTGGGAGCTGGACAGGTATTCTGGGGTATCTCAAGGGCTGCACCTACGGATCACAAGGGCCACAAGTGGCCTGTAAACCACACTTTTCCCACCCCTGTTAAATACAGTTTTGTCTCTTTGTGTTCCCATTTGTTCTTAAGGGTCATGGTTTTGTTACAAAGAATAACTTCTTTGTGTCAGCAACTGAACGGAGAAGAGAGCTCATAGCTGCCTGTTGGCCAGCTCATTAAGTGGGCTGCAGACTTCTTTAAAGAAGCATGTGTATTACTGAATCGTTATTTTCTTATTTTGTTCTGTGGTTTTGATTGTACTTCATTAATGCCATTTGGCTCTTGAACGTTTCCCCTCATCTGTAGAGAGAACTCTGTTTTATACTGCTTAAGAACTTGAGGGACTCTTCATCATTTGTTCTACCCAGAACCTGGAAAAGTCACTTTTTAAAAACAAGTCCCAGAATCACCTATCCAACATGACCGTTAGGGTTTCTGGGGGATGTAGTCACCAAAAGTATTTTTTTAAAAAAGTTCTGGTTCTACCTGCCAATAGCATGGCAGAACATCATGTGAGATGATGTCAGAAACTGCTTTAGGTTTTTGGTGCCTATTGTCATCATGGAGATTCATCATTTGGAAAGGAGAAAGTGGGAAAGAGGTTACCAGTAGATGATGGAAACATAACAGTTAACTTACATGATAAATTCTTCCTTCTTCTACTGCAACCACTTCAAATTCAGGGGCTTGAAAAATAAAAAAAACATAACTATGAAGGAAAGGTTATATGTTAAACCTCTCCCTGATGTCAGCTTGCAGAGAGTCTTTTATGTGGGGAAAACAATAGGTTTTTACAATCTCTGCTCCCACTTCCCTTGATGTGGAAATATGACTGATAAAGACTCAGAAAGATCATGTGAGTGTGGAGCTTAGCCTTTAAGCTGTGCCTTTGGGGGAAAGGCAGAGTCTGATTCTGAAAGGAGAAGAGGTGATGGACAGTACAAATGACGCAGCTGTGGGTAAGAAAATGGCCAGGAACTCTATAAAAAGGCAAAAAAATTAGACAGCTACATGGAGTGATGAGAATATGGGGATATTCAGCTGTGTTCTCATTTGTTGATTGCTTAATTCATAGTTTCTCCCCCACCTCCACCAGTCAGCCTCCCCTTTGCTTCTTCCAGGGATTTTAACAGCTGTTCCATAATCACTTGATGCCAGCCAGTATCTTTGGGGAGTGTCCATGCTGTTACTCCTGCTAATCTAGGCTGTGTAGAAGAGTTGTGGAAGAGGGCAACTCCCAGATGCTCAGGATGTTTTGAGACAGGCCTATTTATAGTTATTATTTCTGTGTGCAAGGGATGGAGGAGAACCTCTTAAACTCTAGGAGGAAGTCAGTCCTGGCTGCACGTGGAAGCAGAAGGGTCTGATAGAGTGAGAAGGGGCTTTGCCTGCCCTGTCAGAGTGAGTGTTACAAAATGGTGAGTATGTCTGTGTGGCCTCTAGCTGGACAGCAGACACTGAGCCCAGATGCCTGTGGAAACTAAAAGATAAGAAATTCTCCACTGACTGGAAGGCTCTGTGTGTCTTTAATGCCCCTACCTTTCAGTCAAGGCTGGATTAACCATGCAGAATACTTACACAGTTGCTGAGAAACCATGCCAGTAAGCAAAAAACTCAGCTACCCTGTATACAAGTCTTTGGCCTTCATGGTTTCAAATGAAAGCCAGGAAATATTTTATGTTGTTTCCTAAAGTTTTTGAAAGTGTCTTTTGGGACTTTAATCTTTCCTGAATATTCTGTTATTATTCTTGAATAAATAATATCTCTGTAGACAGTGAAAGTACTGCTGGTATGAGATACTCTCTTGCCAATTTATTTTTCATGCAGTTTCTGAGTGCTGTAGTTGTCTGCTGGTGGTAGAGATTTGTTTTTGTGTGAGAAATTCTGCAGCACTTGTCCTGCTTTATGGTGACAAAAAATTGTCTTCCCCATGTGTTTTTTTTTTTTTTTGGCATTGACATCTGTTCGTAGCACTGGCTGTGGGGCCATCCTGAAACAGCAACAGCAAAGATGTTGGTGCCAGTGAGTGTCCTGTAGCAAATCCCTCCAATTTGCTATTTTTTCTGCAGTTGCCTTACCTTAAGGATGTGTAGTCTACAGAGCAGATACTCTTGCACCAGTAGCAAACTCTGAAGCAACCCTGGACCTGGGAAGGCACTTGGAGCCAGGTGTACAAAGGATGGGAAGACATTACATTGCTCTGTCATCGTACAGGGTGTGGAGCGAACAGAACCCCCAAAATCAACCTTGTTGGATTCAAGCCTCATCTCTGCCACCTGCGCCTGCTTTTGCTGTGGGTGGGTTGCATCACTGTCTCACCTTGTTTTCCTGTTTATGAAACGAAGGCAGTGTCAGGCACGAGTGCTGCCTTGCTAATGTTTTCATTAAGGATGCTGGGGGTTGAGTCTGAAGAAAAGGAGACCATGAGAGTGGTAGTATTTCACACACAGTCTAGCATTGTAATCTACCTTCTCTTTTATAAATTGCCAATCATTCGGGTTCTGGCACTGAAGCTCACTGGTGTTTTACAATGAGTATGCTTACTATCAGCCAGCTTTCCCTTGTCATGATGTCAGCTAATCCTGTGCTCCTGCTATCTCTAGATTTCTTTACCTTGTGTCCACCATTCCATTTATAGTTTCTTCTAGATATAAGAATGCTGGGAAGACTGAATGTGAATATGGAAAAGTTGCAAAAATGAAGAGTGATAGATTCTTGCATGCATATTTCCACTGAGTTAGACTGACCAGTCTGACTCAGCTTAGCAGCCTCCAGATGTTTTGAACTACAGTGCCTATCATCCCCTTGAGATTCTGGTTTAACTAATATGGATGGTGTCAGGTTGAAGGCACTTGGTCAGCTTTGTGAATCTGGGTAGCTTTCTTGGTGGGAGCATGTTATGTATTGAAAAGCCTCTGCTGAAACTTGCATTCAGACTTCTATCCACCTGCTTCCTCATTCTCCTTAGGTTTAGAGACCCTCTGATATGGTCTGTCACTGATTAAGGTTCCTTTTGTGTCAATGAAAATTTCCTTGCATGGTGATATTTTTCTGGCTTATATTAAAAGAGACCACAAGGTCCAGTGGAGTGAATAATGGGCTTGGTATTAAGATGTACGGATTCCCTACAAGATTGGCTTTGCTGTTTTCCCCGTGTTGCGGTGTTAAGCACTGTTGCATTAAGAGGTGATAAAAGATGGGTGCTTGGTATGTCCAGGCAAGGCTTTTGTGGTACAATTTTCGTACCTCATTTGCAGAATTTTATGGGAGGTCCAGATGTTCTCTGCTCCCATTTGTAACCCTCCCATGTTTTCCTACTGCTTCTTCCCTTTTTTCTTCCCACAGAAAATCTGTTCAGGATTGAAAGATGGTGCACTAATTCTTTTGGTAGTGCTGGGTAGGAGCTGCCCATCTTGTACATCAGGTTTCACTAGGGTGTTCGTTTACTGGATTTAGGGGAGTAGAAGTGGGTGAATCATAAAAAGGCCAATCTCTAACACAGACTGGGAAGTATTAGACTCCTTTTTGTTTCTTAATTTTGGTAGAATGTTGTCTATAGGGTCAGCTCACAAATGAGATTTGGAATTTCTTTTTAGGTGTTGGCCTAAAATAAAATGGGTGAACAGGACCCAAGCATGTATTATATTGGTTCACTTTTCAGACACTGAGGTTGGCTGCAGTTGCCAGTCAGATGGATTCTGAGTTGTAAACTCATTACTGCTATGCAGTCTGTGGAGAGGCACTTAAATTAACTTTTGGGAGTGAGGATAGAAATGAATTTTGTGACACCTTAAAGATTTACAGATTTTGTATGTTGTGATATTGAACATAACTGTTTCCTTCCTCCCCTCTAATGGATATTCTGTCTTTGGCTTTTCCCTGCAGGGTTGTGCCTGGTTGTGCTTTGCCTTCCAATGGAAAAGTTGGATTACTCTGTAAATTGGATTTGACTGAAGATCAACAAAGCCTTAATTCTTGGAATTACAACTCTCTGATATCCAGTTGGGAGGCAGCATGCTGTGATGGGGCTGGAGTAAATGTAGCTTGACTGCCTGCCATGCACCCCATGGGGAGTGTAGACACCAACTTTTCACGTTCTGCTGTGCAAACTCTCTCTCGTAGCCACTGCCGGAATATAAAGCAAAAAATCTCTCAGTGGGAGGGGAGGACAAAAGGGGGCTGCCAAGAGGAAAGGCAGAAACCCAAAGACTTTGGGATCAAATATGGCCATGACAACCAGCAGAAACCAACAGGGTTCGGGCACAGCAGGGATGAAGGAGGGCTATCAAATATTCAGAGCTTCGGCTTGGATTTCCGGGAAAATTCTCATCTCTGTTCTGTGACAGAGGAAGAGGATGAGAGACTCCAAGAGGCTTCAGAGAGGCCTGGGGTTGCGCAGCTCCTCAGTGGCATTTTGTCTGAAGGAGAGGCCAATCAGGAATGGCAAGGGGAAAGGCTGCCACCAGGGAACTTCTATACCTCACGGGATCTGTGGAAACAGATAGAAGCTTTTCCATCAGTAGCTTTGGATTTGAAAAGGAATTGTGAAAGCTGTGGCTCTACAGAGAAAGTGCTGACTGTAGCTCTGACAAAGAGCTCGGAGAACATATACTGTGATGTTGAGGGCCAAGAGGAGCAGCCAGCCATCAACCCGGTACCCAAACCACGAAGGACTTTCCGTTATCATTCTGAGAAGGACCATGCAGACTGCTCTGATGGAGGCCACAATAAGAGGAAGCCCCATGAACCTCAGTGTAATGGTGGCTGCCCCCCAGCAACCTCCCATGACCCTGAGCAGAAAGTGGCCAGCCGAGGAATCCGAGGAAGATCCAAGAGGTGGGTTATCATTTTTTCTTTATTTGCATTTATTTATTATATTGTTACCCTTTCTTTGTACCAGTGCTACTCAAGCTCTAATATGATCTCTTCCTATAAATTCTCTAAAGGTACCAGACCCCATCTAGGCTTGGAAGTTAAGCACAATCAATCCTGGTTACTACTTGGATGGGAGACCACTAATGAAAACTGTGTTCTGTAGACTGTGTTTCAGAGAAAGGAACTGGCAAAACCATCTCTGAGTATGCGTTGCCTAAGATAGCCCTATGAAATTCGTGGGGTCACCATAAGTTGACAGGCAATTTGAGGGCACATGCACATGCAAATTCTGTTCTTTAGGTAAGGTCAGCTGATGGATTTTGTACTTCACAGCAATCTGCTGTGCTGATATTCTTGAACAGCATAGCTTACTCCTGTGTTAGGAAGCAATCAGGCATCCCCTTGCTTTCTTACCCCCGCACAGTCTTCCAGCCAAAAATCTGTAAGCTTCTGTATAATAAGCACACTTAGAACAAAGTTTTGGTTCATTCTTTTATTTTTGTCCAAGAGATATAGTGTGGTATAGGGGGGGAAAAAAACAGCCCAGGAGCACAGTCTTTCTTTTCCCACCACTGGTTGACATGCAGGGTAGCATTCAGAGTAAGCTGTCTGCATGTTGTTCTTCATTCAGCACGTGTGCACAATTTGGTATTAAAATTAAATCCAGCACTGTAAAGGTGGAAGTTTTCACTTATGATTATTTATTTAATAAAGAGGAAACCTTACGTTTGTGAAGGTAGGCTTAAAAAATGTTTGGGCAGAACTTTAAGAGCTGTGTTTGAATGACAAGCACATTTTCTTCCATAAAACAAATTCTTTATTTGTGAGTACAAAATGTAGCTTTTAGGGCACTAGTTGGGTTACTCTGGAGCAGAATTTTGATTTCCTTTAACACTCAATGTATACATACCTTTACTGATGAGTGTGCTTGACTGTCCAATCTCACTGACCTTTGGAATTGGTCACAGTTGTTATGGTGACCGTACCTTCCTCTTGAGGTGTATAGTTTTTGGAAATTTGAAAGTCATGGGGGCAGGGAGACAGCTTTCTGGAGAAAAAAATTAAAGCGTCATATTAGCACCCTTTATAGATTTAAAGTTGGTTTGCTACTTTAGGAATAGGAAATGTATTACATGAAATTTTGTTCAGCATAAAGTTATCATGCTTGTTATATGAAAAAAATCAGACAAGAATTGCAAATCAAGTTTCCTTTTGTAATTTTGTTGTTACTGCTGCAAAAGATGGAAGTACAAGGTTCTGAACTACAACAAACTTCTTTGATTTTGCCAGTTCATTAAGAACAGGCAAAAACTAGTAAAGACAGAAGAAACCATCAGTAGGAATAAAACAGAGAAAATTATTTTTTCTGAGGCATACATCTCCCATCTTTGCAAGGGGCAGATTATGCAGCAAGTGAATATTTTGGATCAGTTACCAAGGTCAGCCAATGTTTATCAAAGGTTATTACCGTCCTTGACTTTCTAGTGTGGGGATCTCCAAATTTTGATTTGGAAACCATGATTAACTTTAGATAAAAGTGGCTTGAATACTTTTTGTTGTCATTGCAATGAAATGGAAAACAAAAAAAGCTCTTGAGCCACAAAGATGTTGCTTTCCAGCTGTTCTTAATGCAAAACACACGATGTGGGTAGCTAGAGCTAATTCTGGGCAAATGGACTTAAGTGTGTCTACCACTCCATTGGATTATGGCTTTTGGTATTTGAATGTGGGAATGAAAGGAGATGGACTTCTCATCTGTGTCCTCCACATGAATTTGTTCATGAGATAGAACAACCTTTTTCAACTTCGTACTCTCCGGATGTGTTGGATAGTAACTTCTATCATACCTAGCCAACATGGTCATTTGGAGAACACCAGGCTAGAGAAAGCTGATATGGAATTTAAAACCTCTGTTGATTCATTCCATTAGTGTGTATGCATGTGTATGAATAGCTTTGAGAGATTCTTTGTTTTGTTATTGTACATCTGGGCAATGAAAGCTGAACTTCCTCAAAAAGTCAGCCCTCCACATTTGCAGGTTAAACATTCACAGATTTGATTATTTGTGGATTACTGGGCGAAAGGGGATTGGATGGGAGGAGGGGGAGTCTACACATTCACGCACTCGCCCACTCATGGGGGGGGAGGGGAGAGGAGGAGGGAACATTCATGCAGTCACTGACTCACATCCATGGGTGGGCAGGAGGGGAGGGAATGGGACGGGAGGAGGGTGTGTGCATCCACTCACTTGCACAGGTGGGAGGGGTGAAGGGGATGAGATGAGAGAAGGGATAGACCAATCCTTTCACCCTCCTGCCTGTGTGAGTGAGTGAGGGACCACACGCACAACCATGCCCAGCCATTCTGTCAGTACAAGTGCTTTTTGGTGTGTGTTAAATACAGTTTGGGGGACTAAATGATATTTGTGGTTTTTCCTCTTTTTGCAAGGGTCCTGTGCCCCTAACTCTTGCAAAAATGGAGGGCTGACTGTACAATATTACCTTTGCTAAAATGTCTAGAAAAATCGTCTCGTGCTAAAAATCCTCAGAGCATAATGTAAACCTTTCAGTTGGCTCTAGGTAGCATAATAAAGCTGTAACAAGAGATAGGAGCTGAATAGATTATGCTACATTGTTAACATGTAAGACTTAAGAGATGATAAGATCGCCCTTTGCTTTGTTTACAGAAAGTCGTTTGAGTTCGAGGACATTCAAGGTTACCGAAACCGGCTAGCTGCCATGGAGTACCAAAAACTCCATGAGGAATTGAATGGTACCACCAATGTCCGTCTCTATTGCACGCAGTCAGAGGACAACCTCTATGAGGACATTATTGGTATGTTTCTAAGTCATTTGAAAGAAACACATTGAAATAATTTGAAGAAAGATTTTTCTGCCACGTTCCTGGCTCTTTGGGTTGCCAAAGTTAAGTTATGGATCACTGTTGATTTGTGTCTAGTGATGGAATATTGTTTCTCTTCTTGAAGGAAGTGGATGGAAGAGAAGGGGTGGAGAGTTGTGATGTATCTTGCTACTTTGCTTTCTCTGGCTGTGGTTTGCATGTAAAACAGTAAACTAGGATGCTTGGTTTATCCTGGTTTACTGTCAAGGAGCTGCTTGCTTCTGCAAACTTTGTTCTTTCTTCACAAATTTTGATGTGTCCGAGATCAATATACCACGACGCCTAATTCAGATGTAACACAAAAGTCTCAGTTTCTGGTTTATTTATCTGCTCGTGTAAGCAGGAAGAGACTGGAGCAGAGCAAAATGAACATGCTTACTTGTACCAGTGTGGAGCCCATTTGTAGTAAACCAGGATAAGCCAGAAATTATGATTTATTATTAAGTGTAAGCACCACCTTTCCCAGACTCCCTCCCCTTTCTCTCTTGATGGCAAGAGTTGCATTAGGATGCAGATCTAGTTTGTTCCTTTTCCCCTTTTCCTCCGTCTTTTTCTTTCTGCCAGCGAATGTGATGATCTGCTGTCCTTACACCTCTCACTTTCAAGCGTCTTCTTTTGCCTAGATCCTGCTAAGGAGAACCTGTATGAGGATATTAAAATGAAGCCTCTTTGGAGGATCCCTTCTGCTTGGAAGCTGCCTCCACCCCGCAGTACTATCAAGCCACCCAAGGTAAAGGCTCATTTTTAACAACTTCTCTGCTTGGCACTTTTGCCTACAGTTGGGCTCTGTGAATTGGTTCACAAATCTTAGGCTTTACTGCCCAGAAAAAGAATGCAGGAAGCAGAGCAGCTTCAGACATGATGTGAACATCACCTTCTGACTCTCTGTGGAAGGTGTGGCCTTTTTTCATTGAGAAGGGTTATGCTTTTGTGATGACCTGAAAAGTTGCAAACCTGATGATGGTGGCTTGCTTCTTCACCATCAGTTGATATTAGGTTTATCCAGTGAAGAACAAGCACGTGTGTGAATCTGCCCTTAGAAAGCAGATGCCACTTTAGCTGCCTCCAGAAGTCAAAGGGAAGGGGGAAGGAAGAAGAGGAAAGAGAAAGATGTGCATCCATGTTGAAAACCTTTCTCATTAGAGATCTCAGAAAGCTATTGTCCACAAAGAAACAGTGACTTCACTTATGCAGTCGATTTTCTGGGGGGAAGAGGTGCTTTTTCACATGGGGCAAAGCCATATGCACAGCATCTACAGGACAACCTTTGTATAGGTTTGTGGTCTTGTGCTCTCTTTTCTCTGGCAGGTAAAGTCCTTTTTAACTGTCATTTTATGGTTAGTGGGTTGTGCAGAAGGTTTTTTGAGTGTGCTGCGTTTTTAACTTTATTGTTACAGATTTAAGATGATTTTGTACTGGTTTAAATTACTGGTGTTTTTACATGATAGCTATTTTATTTTTTTTTAACTTCTGTATCATCAGGTTCTTAATTATATATTGTTCTAGTGTATGAATGAAGACAAATATACATGTGCACAAGTCCTTGTGGGGTACACCTGCTCTTTTTTTTTTTTCAAAACTGGATGTGACTAAAAGGTCACTTCTTATTTTGAAAAAAAAATCTATTCTGATACAAAAAAATTTGCCAGCCACTGGTAGCTTTAAAATTGATAATCATGAGTCCAGTGGAGGTTTTTGTGTTCTGGGGGGGGGGTGCATGGGTGCACCTGGTGACCATAGTGAGGGCCAGGTTATGTGAAGGACTGGGCTGTTTTAACACCTGGTAGACTGAAATGGTGGTGATGATGATGGTGCAGATGATGAGAGTGATGATTAATGTGCTGCATGTGGCCCAAAGGGTGCATCCCAGAGAGAGAGAAAACCAACTTGCACTGACTTGCTTAGCATCCTGTAGAGTGTGGCCCTGATAAATAAATTGATTTTAAAAGAGAGAGATTTCTCTGTTTATGCTCTTTTCCCCAACCTAACCCAGGAATTATTGTTTTGATTGTTCTTCTGTCTTTGTCTCTGCCATAAAACCCGGGCAGTCTGATGGCAAAAGTCTCTTTTACAAATTGTGTCGGCATGTCTTTATCAAACTTCCTAGTGAACCCTTTGCTCATTCCAACTTGTCTCTAACCTCTCTGCCCATTCCCCTTCCCTTTCTTCAGCTCCCCCCAAAACCACACTTTCTTCATCGCAAAACCTTGGAACTGAAGACCACACGGATCTGCCTGCGTGGGAAGCTGGCAAAGGACACGACTCTCCCTGTTACGCTGACCGAATGGAAGTTCTTCAAGGCAGGCGAGGTTGGAAGCAGGAAGCGGAAGAATCTTCCCCGGGTAAGACAACATGTTAATACTTTTGTTGCTGGGCAAATGCAATTCTCTCTCCTCTTCCCCATCCCTCTGCAAATGTCACAACACCTTCTCTGTTGTTCCTGTCACAGTGCTGGTGGAGAGGAATACAAATCTTGCTCACTTTCCTATTCCAGAGCAGTGTGTGGAAAAGTTTCTTTTTTGGACTACAACTTTCAGAACCTCAATTCTGGGATTTGTAATGCAGAAAAAAAAGGATCCTTCCCTCACACTGTTCTAGAGGCTTAAATCCAACACATCTATACTTTCCAATGATACCTTTCTGTTTCATGATCCTTTTTGTTATTATTTATCATCCCTGTAACTTGTGTGTGTCTATCAGGCAAGCTTAGGGAACTGCCTAAGCACACTTACTATCTTAACACTACTAAATATCTAAGTGCATCTTGGGTGTGGGGTTTTTTTCCCCCTTTCAGGCTGCCAAAAATATGTTTGTCTTTACTGCTTGCTGGGTTAGTCTGCAGGAGTGCCATTGATCAGTAGTCATCCAGTGAGCTTCATGGCTAAGTTGGGATTTGATGCTGGATTTATTTAGGTCAAATCTAACACAAATCTATCATTTCCACTGTGTGTCTCCTTGTTCTGTTTTCTTCTTTGAAAGCTGTGCTTCTTTCCCCTCTTATACGGCACTGATATATTTTTGAAGGAGTGTGGTGTGTGATGTGGCCCATAAAATGAGTCAGAGCTTCAATTCCACAATGTTCAGGAACTGTAAACTAATTCCAGGTTATCTAATCCATGTAAAGAGCTTAAAAGTGTTTTTGTTTTTTGTTTATTGAGGCCAACATCATGCTCTTGGAATTTTGGCAGAGGAAATGTTCCCTCAGAGCACTGGATTAGGAGAACATCTGGAACTGAGTTTGGCAGGGATTAAAGTCACCCCTTTGTTTATCTGGGTGCTGCTGTCTTGTGTGTGTGCATCAGACAGGCACAAGCCATTTGGGGCAATGTGCAATTCATACAGAGTTAACATGTATTTGCATTGGAAGTTATCATTAAAAAACACAACAACCAAGAGGGTGTGTTCGGTGGTTTTTGCAACAGCTCAAAGTGACCCCAAGTTCATTTTGTTCTGCCTGGACTTTCTTTAGAGATGCTTATTCCTGACTTTAACATTTAACCTCCAAACTGTTTTGTGGCTTAAAGCTGGTGATCAGCTTGTTAAGAATGGGACTGTTTCATAAAACATGAATATAATTTTCCTGACATACTTCCTGCCGCTCCCTTCTGTGGGTGAGTGTATAGCAAAGATGCGTGCATTGTGGAGCCAGAGAATCATAAGTGATTGATTTTAGGCTGCCTAGTCATTGAAACAATTAGACTCTGGTCCATTCAGTGCTTTTGATCTATCAGCTTCCAGCTGCTAGTAGTAAATTTTTTAACAAAGCTCAGAGAGGCACATGCACTCCAGTTCTTTTAGCTAAGTTCCAGTAAGGTGACACTGTAGAGAAGCAGCCATGGTTCAGACATTGTTGTCTAGCTAAGTATTTGAACAGTAGGAACTCTCAGCCCTAGAATCTACTTGAGGGCAAAGCCAGCAATGTAGCCTAGTAGGAATGCATTTCTGTTATGAGAGAGAACAGAATATAGCTGGGGAAGGGGAGGCTAACGGAGATCCCAAGCCAAGCTTGATGTGCTTCAGACAGTTACACATTAGTATTTCTTGCAGCATGCAGAGACTACTAGAAACACTCAGCCAGGAGGAATGATGAAATGTTCTATGTGAGCAACCTTCCTCAGACAAACTGACCTTGCCTAAAGACCCCCAGATTGCTTCCAAAAATGTGGGAGTGATTTGCTCAGAGAGGAAGTGCATATTATTTTCTCACCCTGAACTTGTAGGACTTGGCTGCAGTTGCTGGAGGGATGCCCAAACAAACCAGGAAAGCATCTCGGTCAACCCTAATCGAGAAGCGTGTGCTGCTCTTTCCACCATTCTGATCAGACCATCAGACTGGGGGAGTCCAAGAGCTACAGTCCAAATAAATTACTTTCCCCATCTCAGATTCTGGCACCATACTTTCAACTCCTGGTGACCTCTCATGGAGTCTTGAAACCTCTACAGACTTCATAGCTGTGTCAGTCCTCTGCTATCAGTTGCTCAGAGAAGATGAACATTTCCATGTGCACAACACACATATGGGAGCATTGTAGACAGTTGGAATTCCTTGGTGTATATTTCCCTGTTACTTGGAAACTTGTGCCTCCTTCTGCCATGTTTTGTATGTTTTACCTCTGCAAGCACCAGGCTGTTGTGTAAATTGTGCAGCGGCTCTCAGACTAGCAGAATTAAGATCAAGGCTGGGAAAACTTTGGAGGAGCGGAAGAGAGGCAGAAGGAAGCTCATGGCGGAAACACAGTGCTTCCTGCATAAGGGCAGTTGTGCCCCAAGGTCAAGTTACACTCCATGCATGCCGCCCTGGCCCTGGGGTGGCAGACTGGATCTCTGCAGTTCCTTTTTCCCTCTGTGAGCCTGAATCTGCTTGAGTTCCTTCAGTCACGGAAAGGGTTGGGACTATGAGCAGATTTACTCAGTGTGTAAGTGTGTTTTTGCATTTATGCATTATCTGTGGTGACCTGAACTCCACCCTGTTGCCTTTCTTGGAATCCTGAATACATTCTTAAAGTCCAGCAAGAGAAGACAAGTCCTCATGCTGCATTGAAAATAGTAAAGCAGTTGATACAAGAGCTCCAGCAGTTTGTGACTTGACATGTTGAGGCAAACTGCTCTCTGCCTGTGGCTTGAGATACCTGACACCTCACATAGAGTTGGATAGGCTGGGCCCCTACGGCCACTCTTTTTTAGCACATGGATGCTTCTGTGAGGGAGAGGTGAAACCAGTCACTCAAAGTGATGTGTATCTAGTATCTTGTGTCTTGCCTGCCTAGGAATTGGAGACCATCCTCCTATTTCTCATCCTCATTTAGGTCTAAAGGTTTGTTTTTATCTTCCTGTCAGGGAAGTGGCTGTTCCTCAGTCCCATCATAAAGGAATTCTCTGTGCAACACAGATGAACTGATTTTCCTAAAAACCTTGTCATATTTAAGTTTCAGCATGATTTGGAATATTTTTTGCTTGCTGTGAAAAAATGGGGGAGAGTAAAAAGGCTAGGTGTATGCTGAGAAAGTAGAGGTTGGCACCATGAGGGAACAAACAATTCCTGTCTTTCTGATCACTTAATGTTTAGTCTAAAGGCTCCTTTCATTTTGAAGGACTTTTCCAGATATTTTTTTTTCATAGAGACTACAGTTCTCTCGGGTTTTCAAACATATACTACCACTATTTAGTAATGTCCCAGTTTGCAAGTGAGGGCAGCCCTGCTGAGCGAGATAACCAGAATCCTTTGTCTCATGTTCTTGTCAGATGTATGCCCCACTTCTGGAGAATGGGGAAGACATAGCTTCTGAAAGAAAAAGCATAGGGGAAATCAAGAAGAATGATGACTATTTAAAATGGTGCTGGATGGCAGAAGATAGAGTGTTGGAGAAGCTTGAATTCAAAGCCCACTTCAGCCATTAAGTTGCTTATCATGCCTGAGTCTAAGTTAACTCAGAGAACTGTTGTGAGAATAAAAGAGACAGCAGTAAAGCTGTATTGAAAAATACTGTGAGTCAACCTCTTCCCCAGCAGTCACTCTGTCAAATAATATGGGTCTCACTAGGACAGAACTAAAAGGCACACTTTTCCTGAGAACACGTATATGATTACAGGCATTCTGTTACTGTATTTGTAAATTATGATAAATTTTAAGGACATATATTAACTTCCTTAGTAGTTGAAAATTGTTACAAAAAGCTCTACATCTCACCTAGATTACTTTGACACATGGTATACAACTGTGTGGGTGGTAGGCAATAATTGTACAGTTTTTAAACTGGGGGATTTTCATATGTGTGGCCAGATCCTTGAATGGTTGTTCATGTTTTGTATGCTGTAGCATATCAGGGCTTTCCAGATCCCTGGCCCCTGAATATGCACAGCTTTGCATATCACCAATTAAAAGGCTAAAACAAGATATGTTATGAAATTCTGCTTGTGGGTACCTTAACACACATAGGCTGAAATTGTGTATGAGAGTATAGTGCCACCCATGCAGTTCTGCATCCTTCCCCCTTGCTCCTGGGAGCTGTCAAGCCCTGCGAGGCGTTGCTGTTCCTTTTTTTCTGCCTGGAGGATGGGGGTTGTGATTCAGAGCATGAAATAGCAGCTGGACTCTACATGGCAGGGGGAACAAGTGTGTGCACATGGGGGGGGGGTGTAGCTTTTCTTTTCCCAGGAGCCCACAGCAAGCATATCTTCATGGTCTAAATTGCCTCCATCCTCCCTCTTCTTCCTGCTGGCAAGAAGCAGCAGCTGTTCCTGAGGCTTGACAGCTGCTAATGGTGGTTCTCGAATGGAGAACAAGGGCAACAGAACAGCCTCATGTTCCCCATCCAAAAAGGAACATACGCACATGTAAGCTACACTTATGGGCATGCATATCACTGACAGGATGGCAGCCATATAGCTGAAGACTAGGGATGGGACGAATCCAGAATTTTCCGAATCCGGATCTGAATCCGTGGAAGGTTCTGGGAATCCACAAATCTCATCAATCTCGAATCTTTCGAATCCTTTTTTTAAAAAAGGGGTTTAAAAAGCAAGGGAAAGAAGGATAATCTTGGGCAAGACACACTTTCTCAGCCTTAGCAAAAGCTTAGGCAAAGGCAAACCTCCTTCTGAAGAAATGTGGCCAGGACAATTGTCATAGTTTTGCCTCAGGATCTCGCCAGATTGAGAATGACATGAAGGCCCTTTCTACACAGGCAGGAAAATGTGGATTAATCCCACATTTTCCTGCCTGTGTAAACAGGACCACTACAGTACAGAGACAATCCAGGTTAAAACTGGATTTTCTTTGCGTAGCTCCTTCTGGCATCCTGGGGTTTGTAGTTTGATGATGCACCAGCACACTTTGGTAGAGAAGGCTGTGACACCTTGTAAAACTAGAAGCCCCAGAATTGTGTCTGAAAGAGGTTTGTAAGGGAGCTATGCAAAGGAATCTTTCAGCTGTCCTTGAAATCTCAAGCCTGTACCTTCCAGTCAAGTGCTGAACTTAAATATTAAATGTTTAATTTAAATATCTTAGAATACAACCCCAGATGTAATTTGCGAAATTGTTAGCAAAGGCCATTATTACTTGAAGGGAAAAACTCATCTACTTGCCATCTCCCCTTGTGTGTCTGGTCTCCCAGGTTTTCAAGCATCTGGGTCTTCAACAAGTTATTTGGTTGGTGGATTCGAAAGATTCGGCTTGCCTATTTTGGCGCAGGGATTCAGATTCACGAATCTCGAATCCTTGCCCAGGATTCAAAGATTTGGTTGGCCCATCCTACTGAAAACTGTAGAGACAATAAACTCATTATCTTACATAGTACTTAGAGAAGGCCTCTGATATTGTTTTCTCTGTTAGCCCATAAGACTTGCTTCTTTCTGTTTTTTAGTATGAAATTGGGCCCATTCTATAGACATGTACATATACATATACAAGACATGGGCCATTTCTGCACTAGACTGTTATAGCACTATTATTCCACTTTCAACATTCTGTGGAATCCTATGGAACCAAAGGCCCCTCCCTAAACTGCAAACCCCAGGATTCCGTAAGATGTTGAAAGTAGAATAATAGCACTGTAACAGTCTAGTGCGGAAATGGCCATATAATTCAGTTTGCTCTCTGGATCAATCATTTTATCTTCAGTGCAGGTTTGACTACTGTCCCTGTCAAATTTCCTACCACATGAGTGGTAGGCTTTCTGGTCCTTTCCTGGATATTTGTAATGCATGTGGCCCCAATTAATTTCTACTGTATTATTTGGATTTTAGCTTGTACTGAAGATACAAGAGATTTTTGACTCCAAACGAGGGAAGAAGCGGGTGAAGCTGGTGGCACCAACGGGAAAAGAAGTTTCTCTGGCGAAAGGTACAGAGGTTGAGTTGTGTTCATTTCTCCTCACAGAGTACCAGTGGGGCATGACTTTAGTGATAGACAGGCCCTCTGAAGCTTTGAGGATTATCATGAAAGTAGCCCAAATCTATGCTCAATATTTATTTATTACTTTTTTGTGCCACCCTATACTCAAGGAGTTTGGGGTTTTGTAGAGGTTTCTGTACTAGAATTATAGAAGAACCAAGTTTTTTTTTAATGTGCAATACCAGCTCCATTTTCCTGTTCCAGCACTGCTCTTCTTTTCCCGTATTTGTTGATATACCTAGTAATAGCTGTGTGTTCTTTATGTAATCTGCATGCTGCAAATCAGAGTTGTGAATCTGTGACACAGTATTAAACCACTTATGCCAGAGCATCCTCCCTTGATCGTTTGCCTTGCACAACATATAAGAGGACTCTCTGGAACCATGTAATTAGCTTTACTTGATTTATTCAAGACCTTGTGCATGTGTGCTAATGTATGCTTTTTTCTGGACAGTGTAACTGTGCCCAGTTTTCATTGCCATGGGCTCATATGGATCATCTGCCCGTTAGTTGCCTTCTAGCATTTCATATTCCCACTCATCTGACAAAATCTGATGGAAACTTTCTATCATTTCAGGTGAAACGAATGGGTATGACAGCGAACCAGAGCATCTGCCGAAAAGTGAGTGAGTGAGTCATTAGGGCAGAGCCAGCTTGTGGGGCATAATTATTGCTGCCGGAACATTTTGGGGCATGCTTACTGGGAATGGTTGCGTTGTATACAACTTCTGGCCTGTTGGTAGCAAGATCATTTGGGGGCTGTAAGTCCTTTGAGTAATTATAATATGTTGCCTATTTGCTTTACTCACAATGAATGTTGAATGACTGCTTGTGAGGCTTGGAGAATATTTCTTCCCACACCTGGGGATATTGTAGCTTGTTTGGCAGCCCTGTGTACTAAAACTTTGGCATGAGGACTGCATTCCTAGGATCACAGTGAGACTAATAAAAGTTTGGGGTGACTGGCAGGAAGAAAGGCTGAAGGAATCTGGCTCAGAGTAGGGGTGATGAACTGTGATCCCTGCACCCCATTTTTGTGGTTTCTGGAGCCCCTACCACTCCCCCATGTCTCCTCCATTTTTAAAGAAAAAAATTGGCACAGTTTTTGTGAATTTACCCCCCTAAAACCATACAGGACCCTCTCAAAATGCATGAAAAGATATGAAGCTACCACACCCCCTCATGCACCTCAGAAACCTGTATTACCCACAAATACCTCTGTCTTCCTCTGCAGTGTCTCTCAAAAGGGCAACAGGAAGGGAGGCTGCATCACTTCCTATCCCCATTTTGAGAGGGACAGCAGAACAAAAAGAAGGTACTTGGGCTTGTTATTGTAGTGGCCCTCATGGGGAATCTGGAAGGAAAAATGGCTCCTGGCCACACAGTCTTTTATTCTTAGATTACAGTTTGGAGTCATAATTCTGAAACAATGTTCTTTAAGAGCATATTGAAAGTTGCTTGAGGAGAAGATCAATAATGAGGAACAAATGGTCCTCTAACATACAGCTTGTCTACCATCATTAATCCTTTGGAGGTGTCATTTTTTTGTCACATCCTGGGGCACATTCTGTATATGCAAGGCAATAGCAACATATCTGGTCACACATCCTTTCTCAGGGCCTCTCCAGTGCTGCCTCTTGAGAACTTTTCTGCTGAAGCTACAGCCCAGTTGTTCCTGTACTGTATTTGCTCCTACAAGATTGTGAAACGCCCTTTGCTGGGAAGAAAGGAGTGACTGGAGTGAAATTATACAGAATGGCTGGCCCTTCATCCAGGGCTTGCATGTAAACATTGGAGGAAGAACAACTAGAGCAGCAGGCTCCAAACTGGCTCTGCATCATGACTCATCTGCTCTAGTTGGCACCAATGGCCCTGGACACACCAACATTTCCTGATCTCTGTGCCTGGAAACTGCCAGGAGCAAAGCTCTGCTTGTAGCCTAGCAGAGCAACACATTACTAGGATCCACCATCAGAAATCCAATTATGATATTTCCCTTACTTGCTTCCTGCAAAGAGTCTTGCACCGGCAGTGAGTTTAGCACCCACTTAGATGCTAGAGAGGAGCCTAGTTTAAAATAAAACTACTAGCTTGCTTTATTTGCGTCCCATTAAACCTGTGTCACTGCAGTATCGCGTTGATATTTATCCTTTGCCACAGCTTGGAAACGGTACTTTTCGGGACTGTAGTTCCCAGAATCCTCCAGCCAATACAGTTATATTGGCTAGGGGATTCTGAGAGCTGTAGTCCAACAGGGTAACTCTTATAAGCTTACTCTTACAAAATGGCTTACAAAAAATAAGCTTACTCTTACAAAATGAGAGGCTTTGCAGTTTCTCCGGGATACTTTAGTTGTGGATTCTTGCATTGGCAGAGAGACTAGGTGACCGTTGAGATCCCTTCCAAAAAGAAGTTCTATAATATCTTCTCTTGTGATGAAGGGAACAAAGCCAGTTCTGCCCTGATGCACAATTTTGCTACTGTTTATATGCTTTGTCTTGCTGCTAAGTTGTCCATTGGTTTTTTTGTTTTTTGGTTAGCCTTCCACCAACAACACAACCCCTGAGTTTTTGATGTGCATAAGGATGCAATCTTACCCTGTCATTAGCTTTGCCATTGACACACTACATGACTGTGGGCAAATCTCTGGCCTCGAAGCCCTATCTCTTCAGTGGAATCCATGCTGTTTCCTCTGCTGTAGCAAATAAAGAGTTGCATCTCCATTTTCAGGTCGCCATAAACGCCTCCTGCAAGTACAGGCTCAGTCCAAGAGGAACTCACACTATCAGACACTGGAGCGGGACCTCATTGAGTTCCAGGAGCAGCAACTTTTTGAGCTCTTTGTGGTGGTGTCCCTACAGAAGAAGCCATCAGAGGCAACCTACACCCCTCAGATTATACAGCAATTTCCTAGCAAGGTGGGTTGCATAGCATAATTTGTATCTGTCCTCACTCTCTGAAGGTAAAGTTGCACACATTTGCTATATGGCAAATTGGCCAAGAGGAAGGTGTCTTTGCTCGTATTTTAACAGAGTTAATGAGTAGCAGTGCAAAGAGTAGATGATTACTATTTCTTCTGGGCTCTTTCCCTTATTCTGATCTTTAGAGAATTAAGTGTCCAGATTCTGGGAGAAAGAGAGGGAATTTGTCACAGATTCACCTGCAGACTTATCTCTCCAGGAGAAAAATCATTCAATTATTGCCTACTTTCTTAGATGACACAATTAGCTGTATATATGCCTTGATCTTGAACAACTCTGCTTTGCTGATATAGAGTATTCATACACTACTATCGCTCTTAGTCAGAAGGATGAAAAACAAGTGACGCAAGGCCCTTTCACACTACAGGATTCTGTCAGCAATATCCTGTGGAATCCTTGAGTTTACAGTTTTGGGAGGGGTATTTAGAATTCCTAGCCAAGGATCTCTAGAGCTTCACCAAACCACAAATTGCACAAATCCATAAGTTACTGTCATAGCAGTTAAAGTAGAATCATAGTGCTATCACTATGTAGTGTGAAAGGGCCAGTAGAACTTGTTTCTTGTCCACTACTCAGTATATATACACACTAAGATGAATATCTAGATCAGGAATGGACAACTGTTGTGGGTCAGAGGACCAATTTGCTCTCCCTCAGTCCCTCTGAGCTACACAGACTACCAAAAATGCCAAAACAAGATGAAAACAAACCAAATCAAAGGTGGCCAGTTTGTTTGTGTGTTTGTGTGTGTGTGTGTGTGTGTGTGTGTGTGATATGCTCCACTCCCATCCTGTTTAAAAGATGAATTACTACTCCTGATACTTCCAGAAAAGGTAAATCATCCTTCAGTGTGCCTTCTTTTTCTTCCAGCAGGCCAGTCCACGTGGCCTGGAGGGTGTCAAGGGATATCATAACAACAAAGGGCACACTGTACCCGACCCTGAAACAGACAAATAGAAGCACTTAGAAGCAGACTATCTAAGCTGTGGGTCTGTAGTTGATGTTCTGTGTATCTCTTACAATAATTCCAGAGTAACAAGCTCTGTCCTTAGGCTGCTGTGCTCCAGATGTGCCAGGAATGGTCAAGTGCTGGCTTAACCCCTGTTTTCCAGTCCAGTGTACTAGATGAGGGCAGAGCAGTATGCCAAAAAATCAGAGAATTGACTTATTTTGTTTCAAGAAAACATTCTCTGGTTTCTAGTACCGCATGGCTGGGTGTGGATATAGGGAAGGAAGTGCAACTAAGTTAACTGTAATCCCCAAAGCTGCACTGACTTCATCCAGGCTGCTGTTGATAACAAAAACAGGGAGGGGGAATGAGTTGGCCTACATTGCTCAGAAGACACAATGAGCAATAACCCACTGCCTCCCGTGTCTGTTGCGCTCTTTGTAGCAGTGCTGACAGTGAAGCTGGCGTCTTGCCAGTTTGCTTGCTTTTTCTCAGTCTGGGAGATGTTTTGGTAGGATGTTAACAAGATCAGCATAGGAGGGTCTTTCAGGCTGGCATCTCACAGGAAGCATTGCCCTCGTAATTATGGAGTGGTGATTATAATGTGGGGATAGTGATTACAACTCTGAAAATAGTTCTGTTTCCAAGCAATCTGCCAGTCACTTCCTTACATGGACTCGCCAGCGATGCCATGCTCTGGGGAAACCTTAACTAGTCTTTGTAGCAGCCAGGATATATCAGGGTGGTAATTTGTTCTGCACTAAAGGCAATGTAGGTAATGCATCACAAAACAGGATGGAGTAGCTAATCTGCATACTTTTGCTATGACATTGATACTGCCAAAACTGGAAAATATTAGGCAGCCCTTGGAAAAAAAATGAGTTTTTTTTTTACTGGATATTTAACCAAAAAATACAGGTCATTCAGGAAAAAGCAAGTCATAGAAAAGAAGCCTAAGTGAAAACTGCTGAGGAGGAGGAAATGAGATTTGGTATAGCCAAAAGCATAGTCTGCCATGTTTGTGCTGCATCCAGCCTGGCTAACTGTGCTTGAAGAGAAACATTTCCCTGTCTGTACCTGTTCAGTACTAGGCGTAAATACCCTTAAGGCACCAGGTCCCATCTGATCTTGGAAGCTAAACAAGGTCTGCTCTGATTAGTACTTGGATGAGAGATCACTAAGAAATACCAAGTACTGTAGGGTATATTTCAGAAAAAGGAACTGACAAAACTGCCTCTTGAGTATTCCTTGCCTAAGAAAATCCTATGAAATCTATGAAGTCACCATAGGTGACTTGAACAGATGACTTGAAGGCACATACACCTGTTCAGTGACATGATTTTTTTTATCCCTTCTGTAGCCTGACCATCCCTTTCGGCAGCCCAAGGACACTGAAGAGAGGCTGAAGGTGATCCCCAAGTTCTGTTTCCCTGACCCCAAAGACTGGTTCCCAACATCAGACTTAAAAAGGTGAGTGACTGTAAAACAGAGGATTTTATCTTCTGAGAATCTTGGTCAAGATCTGGATATTAGCGGGGGAGGAGTACATTTGGGGGCTTGTTTTGTTTTTGTTGTTGAGGGCTCAGTGGTGATGCTGGGAGTAGAAGAGAGAATCCCACAAAGATGGAAATATTTGCCTCTTCTCAGTAACAACACCATGCACCCCTTTTCATACAGTCTGCTACTCCCATAGTGAGTATGTGTGGTAGAATAAGGTGCTAGTTTGAATACAGAAAGTGAGTTTTTAAAAACTTAAATACTATTTTAAAATACATACATATAAAACAACCCATTTGTGATCTTGTTGCTTCCTTGTTACTTTATGCCTTTCTGGTCTTTATTTACTGCTTTGTCACAGTGGCCTAGATATTTTACTGGCCATAAATTCTCCATCATGCTTACTCTTTTCATGCTGCCCCCACAAGGGTGTGGTGAGTAGGTCATTTATTGGCTGCCAGTTATGATCTGTCTGTGGCAGGGCTGAGATCCTGGGAGATAATGGGGCTGCAAAATATACACTATAAACATTCAAAAGCTTCTGGACAATCCTTGTGTATGGAGACTGGAAAAAGAACAGTGTTGTTTATGTGCAATGCTCAGTCAAAAGTTGTGAAGACAGTGCCCTCTGCAGGCTAGGTTAACTCTTGCCTCTCATGCTTCATCAATCTGGCAAATGTATTTTTCTTTTGCAGTGAAACCTTTTCCTTTGTACTGACTGGTGAAGATGGCAGCCGCTGGTTCGGCTATTGCAAGAAGCTCTTGGTAAGTAGCTCCAGATCTTTGGGACTGGTGTAGAAACTGTGCCATTTCAGGGGAAGAGTGACTGCTTGTCCACAGTCTCATGAACTGGATAGCTTTCAATGCCATAACAGTTATTAGCTGCCAAGATATATAACCCAAATGCTGTTTCAAGCAATTCTTTGGACTGGCATTTTGAAAACAAAAAGATAAACCTATCATTTGATGTACAAGTGTGTGCATATGTGGGCGGGTGAATAAAGGTGACAGATTCATAACAAATCAAGTCATCCTGCGTATTCTGTTGCTTTGGACGTAACTGTTTTCTCGTGTTGCCTTTTAGCCAGAAGGAAAAGGGAAGCGACTACCTGAGGTATACTGCATGGTAAGCCGCTTAGGCTGCTTCAACCTTTTCTCTAAGGTGAGTGAATGATCTTTGAGTTCACAGCATATACAATTCCTTACATAGTGAAATGCCTTTCTTCTGGGTAGCACTTATTTTACTGCATCTGATGACTTTGAGGGTTATCTGTCTACCCCAGCGTTGCCATCTGGTGTGAAATCTTCTTCTATTTATCCCATCACTCTTCCACCAGTGTGAGGTCTCCTGTTTATCTGACCACTGTGGCCTCAGACCAAATCTGAGGATCTCCATTTGACCCTCTGCTGCCAACACCATTTGTGGGGAAGTTCTAGATGTTCTTGTGGTTCCAGTGTGAGAGTTTTTCTTCTTATAATCTCATCACTGGACACCACCAACCATAAAGCACTGCTGCCACCACAGACATCACTTGAACTCAGCCAGTAGCACTATTGTAGTGTCCCCAGAGTTATATAATACAAAAATAAATAATTATGCAGAAGTTCAACATACAGTTAAAGGTTAATTATGTGACAAACCCAAATCCTGACTGACCATATCTAACTCACATGACTGTCCTGTTCCTAACTTTCACAGACTCCTGTCTCTCACTCTTTCATGCATTTCAGCATTTTTAAAATCCTATCCAAACACTCTTTAGTCCCAGCATTCCATATACTCATCTCCTCTCAACAGATCCTTAGCACATTACATATACTATATTTCACATACTTAAATGTCAGTGTGCGATTTTCTTTTTCCATTCTGTTCCTGTTTTGAGAGGGAGACTTCGCTTTGTGCAATATGTAGAATATAGTTTAGTGATAGCTGGTGGCTTTCATGTGATGTGGGGTGGTGGATCCTCTCTGGATTTCAACCCACACTTTAAAACAGCTGTCCAAAGTGATAAAATCCTATCCACAAAATAGGTTCAGTGCTTTAGATGGCATATTTAAAGTTGAGACAAAAATCAAGAGCGGATTCACTGCCCACTGATAATCAGGTCTCCAACCACCACTGATATAGTCACAGGTCAGCATTTTTCTTTCTTAAGTTGCCCTCTAGAACTACTTCAGCTGATCTTGAGATTCTAAAATGTAATGGGCAAATGGCAAGTTTCAAACAGGTAGAACTTCTTATTTGGAAAAACTATCAGTTTTATTACCGACCTGCTTTCTGTATTATGATCATCCACATGAAATTCATTATGATCATATATATTAAAGTTTCAAATATTGAAGCCTTTAAAGACTTGTTGTACCTGTGCATCCATTTTAGATGTTAGATAGGTTGTTATGAAGGGAAACTAGCAGTATGCACAGTTTTTCATAGGACTAGGGGATTGAACTGTCCTGTTTTGGCCCTAGGGTTATGGTTCTTAACATTTTAGGGGTTATGGGCTCCTCTGAAGGTCTGAAGAAAGCTTTAGATCCCTCCCCAGTTAAATGCACTTAAAAAACATTTTTTCCAAAATAGTAGGAGTGCTAAATGAAAATTAAAAAATTTGCCCAGCTCAAATGCATTCAACCTCTAGGTATCAGTGGGACACAGGTTAGGAACACCTGTGCTGCGATGGAGTGCCTCTTGCTTCAGAATTTCATCATGCTCCGATGTTACTCTAAGCATGGCAGTGGTTCTTTAGAAAAAATACCAGCAGAAAATAAACATGTGCTTGGGTCAGAGGGAACTGCAACTAGCTGTGTTGACTGTGGGATTCTGGGAGATACAGTCCAAAAAAAGAAAATTTCCAAACTGTAAAAGAAATGAAATGTGTGGGCAGCATAAAAGAAATGGGATGTTTCTGCATTTAAACATACAGTTGTGCACATGTGCAGTGCACATGGCCAAATCAGGTTAAGAATTCTGAGAACAAACTGCAAATGGTCTATGTTAACTAAAAAAATGAAGGGTCAGAAATGAAACATGGAAATGATGGAACTGTGGGATGTACAGGGAAATGAGGCTGGATGACCATCTGTTGAGAGTGCTTTGATGTGTGTTCCTGCATAGCAGGGGTTGGACTGGATGGCCTCTGTGGTCTCTTACAGCTCTCTTATTCTATGATTCCGTGTGTCTTAGATGGGCAGGTAAAGACAAGACTGATTCACTTTCATATAAAATAACCTGGAAAAACTACTGTTGCATAACTGCAGAGAAGTGTATCTGTTTGAAAAAGTTAATGCACTATTTCCCCATGCCTGCTGCACATAATAGGGCATGTCTCTCTTAAAATGGCAGTGTGTGGAAGCCCCACTGAAGGTCAGTTTCATTCCTCTGCGATATTCCTAATTTGAGCTATGACTGAGAACAATGCAGTAACAATAAACCCTTTGTACACAGATATTAGATGAGGTGGAGAAGAGGCGTGAGATGTCCCCAGCCCTTGTGCACCCTTTCATGCGTAGTGTCATGGAGGCACCATTCCCTGCTCCTGGGCGCACCATCACTGTGAAGAGCTTCCTGCCAGGAGCTGGAAATGAGGTAAAGCAGCCTCCAGGCAGGCTTTTGTTGTGAACAACTTTCTATACTCGCAGAGTTTTACAAATGTCCAGATGAGGTCTTCCACTGGTAATCCTTTCCATGTTTTTGCACTATTGCTTCCATGTTTTTTTTCCCATAGAGAATGTATTAAGAGTGGAAAGAATGACTATTTGCACAGTGCCTTCTGATCAGCAGCACTGGGAGTCCTCTGTCTGGAAGCACTCACTCTTGACATCCTAGCAAAGGAGCAAGGAATGCTCATTATGATCCCAATGAAGGCTTATTTTGCTGCCTGGAATACAGGGCTACCCCTACTCAGAGTGGGGTTGAGCAGATTTTTGGCTTTGTAAAAAGGCAGTGCATTGTTACTTATGCATATTACTTTAATTGTTACAAAGAAAGGGAAGGGCTGTTGTAAGATCCTTCTACCTTAGATACTAAAATAGGTGTCTGAGGATAATATGGACTTTGAGTTTTGATGCTGGAGGAGGGGTGCCATTTCTTGCTCTGCCTCAGGCAGCAAAATCTCTTGGGCTGGCTTTGCTAAAGTATAAGCAATAATCAGTTCACATGTAATGGACTGAATGGACACCCTTTATCTTGCCTTTAGGAAAATCTCTTCAACTCTGTTGAAAGACTGTTTCCCAGTCTTTTAACAGAGTTGCCAGCAAAAGCTCTGGGTTTTTGTGGGAAACAACCAGAATAAAATACCTCAGTGCTTCCCTGTGACTCCTTTGCTTCTCTTTATTTTCAGGTGATTGAGCTTTGCCGTCCATTGGATTCCCGGTTGGAACATGTTGACTTTGAATACCTATTTAAGTGTCTCAGTGTGTCTCACTTGATCCAAGTCTTTGCTTCTCTCCTGCTGGAAAGGAGAGTGATCTTTGTTGCTGACAATTTAAGGTGAGACATAAATTATGGTTCTGTTTCCTGGCTTTGAACTATTCATGCTACAAAAAGCTTGCACCTTTTCTTGTTGGTGCATATATAGACTTGAAAAAATATAGCCCTCAGAAAATACAAGTCTTAAGCAACTACTCTGAATTTCAGAAACCTCTATAACTGGGATATACTAGCAGCCTTTGGCCAAAAATTATGTTCCACTTAATAGTTTTGTGTAATCAATTAATTGTTTTCACTATATATATTTCCATTATAGCATACACTAATAAATGCTTGTGTTATATTTTCTGCATGCAGCACCTTGTCCAAATGTGGCCATGCTGTGGTTGCAACACTGTACCCATTTACCTGGCAGCACACCTATATTCCTGTTCTTCCAACTTCCATGATAGATATTGTCTGCTCACCTACCCCATTCCTTATTGGTATTCTCTCCTGCTCCTTAACCCAGCTTCAGGATCTGCCTATAGAAGAGGTGAGTTCCGGAAAGACTTTGAAATGAAATGCAAGAAGTATTAACATCACAGCAACAACAAGACCAGTATTGCATTAGTGAGGAGGGGGAATGAGGATTCATGGTGGTGTTTATAGGACCTATTCATTTTAATGAACATCTTTTTCCTCAACCAGTGAATTGTCATTCACATGTTGGTATCATAAACTTGTTGGATGTTTCTTTTTTCTCTAACACATCTCCCTTTCCAAGGTCCCATTCATATGACCAACATCAGCAGGACTTTTTAAGAATCTGAAAATTTTAAATGTTGGTTTGTAGGCCTTTCCCTAATCATTCTCAGTTAGAATATACTGATTTTGTCATTACTGATGTGACTCCATATATGTCCTTCCTTCCTTCCCCAAAGGACCACAACTGAAGTCAAAGTTGTAAAACAATGTAGCTTGTCACATTTCTGATTGCTAACCACCAGTGAAAAGGGTGGTAACAGGAAGTGTAGCCTTGCTGGATCTCCTCTGTGTCAGCTACAGTGGCTGGGAAAGTTACTTTTCCAAGCTGTGCTGGGTAGGGGATTCTGGTTTTGGTTGTTGTCCAAAAAAGCAAGCATTCTGAGCTCAGGTTAACTGTTTCATGAAGTTAACTGTTTCAGCCCCACGATTCCACTACTGTTCAACATTTAACCACATGGAGAAACTTGGTCATAAGAGGTTGGGAGTGCTTGGGGAATATAGGCACTTGATCTTGCATAAAACAACAGCATGTCTTTTCCTTTTTCCCCAGGTACTGATTGTTGATCTCTGTGGTGATAAGTTTTTGCAACAGGTAAGTAAAATGGCTTGCCTACTGGCTAGTTTGTAGGCAAGTGGAGATTTTTTTTCTTAATGGTTCCATTCTGGCAGGGTGATAAATACAGAAAATAAAACTATAGGCCACATTTGCACATAATAGGAAAGAGCCATAATTAGAACTGTTGACGCTTTGTTTGGATTTTAAATATAGGAGAGGAAAGCAAACTAGACTGAGCTGTGATGTTTGTGTAGAGTAGGGACTGATACTGTCACTTGTGCTGTTTCCCTGACTTAAGTGCTGCCTTCCAGAAAACATGTTACTGTCCTTAGTCAGGGGCAAAGACAGGTACCTGGTATCATGTTGGGGTACCCCCAGCTATGGTTAATGATAGGTTAAAGGGAGAGGCGATTTCTATGAAAATGTAAATGTAATGTAAATATAATTTCAAATGTACTATGTCCCTGATCCAATCCCCATTTGCAGAAACATTTTCAGTCTTAAAAAGGATGACAGGATATCTGAACATGAATATCATGTCTTATGTAGAATTTTTACTTAAATCAAATATTGTTTCTCTTACAATTTATAATTCTGGGGACTGGGAAGAGTATTTTTTTCTGCTATAAATTAACTGGTGAATTCTCAGCCTCTGGAAAGACCGGATTTCCCTGGGAGATCTTGTTTTGTCTGCACCTTTGATTTGGCTTTAGGTGTTCACAGGTGTTTTGTGTGGGAAAGTGCTATTTCCCAACATTGCTGAAATTAGTGGTGTCAAATTATTCATTGGTTTCATTAAGTCATTCATGGTTTAGCGTTCAAGAACAAGCCACACAACTCAGCTTGCATACTTGGTCTGTTGTGTCCTCCAGCATGGCTATAGAGAGGTTATCAGGACTTTCTTCAGTTTTAGTGTGTTGTTCCAACCTAAAACTGTCATCATATTTAACTGAGGTTGGCTGAAACAAACCATCTTCGTAAATTAAGGGCCTTTTTGCACTACGCTGTTATAGTGCTATTATTCCACTTTCAACATTCTGTGGAATTCTGGGGTTTGTAGTTTACTGAGGCCAAAGAGCTTTCTGGCTGAGAATTCTAAAGGCCCCTCCCTAAACTGCAAACCCCAGGATTCCACAGGATGTTGAAAGTGGAATAATAGCACTATAACAGTGTAGTGCGGAAATGGTTTAAATCTTGAAGTTGGCTTGTTTCTATCAACCATAGTTGAGACTAGGGCACATTTTACTCAGATTCTGACCTTGCAGCCTAGGGTTTACTTAGAAATGATAGCTTCCAAATTCTTCTTCATGATCACATTGAGTGGGAGAATGTGCAAGCCTGAGGAGATAACTAGGCTTGTTTCAAACAACATTGAACTGTGGTTTACCATTATGTCCAGAAAAATTCATACCATGAAGTGCATAGCTTACCTTTTGTCAAGCGTGTAGAAGAAAGGCACATGAACCCAGGCAAAGGGCAAGAGAATGGGGGGAGGCACCCATGAATGGAAGGAATTTTACTTTAAGTAGCAGCTGCTGAACGATGTAATAGAATTATGACAGAGATAGAGGTTTTAAAATATGTCTTTCCATTTCACAGTCCTGATGAAAATCTTCCCTCACCGCTGTTATGAAACTGTTATTTGTCTAGTAAGAGAAGCTGCTATTGTCCCTATAATTTGGGAATGTAAAGGGGGTAATCCTCTGTTTTTGTTGCCAGTTCTGACTGGTGCGATTCCCCCCATGACTGCTATTTACAAACAAAGACATAAACATATCCAGAACACATGCAGTGTAACATGTAGTTTGGCTTTTAGAAAGCTCTTGTCTCTCCTTTGTCTCTCCACCTTTGTTTTCTACATTTCCTTTCCACAAGACTTTTTTTCTTCATTGTCTAGACAGACAGAGCTTCCTGTGGACAACTGTTCTTAAAATAGCCCCTCACGATTTCAATCTCTACTGGTTTCTGTTGACCCTTACTGGCTGAAAGTGCTGCTCTCACAGGCAAAACAAGCAGAGATTGAGAAACTGGTTAGGGTGACATTCCACAAAGCAGAAGTAAGTGGTGGTATTGGCCTCTGTGGTTCCAGCAATGCTCCAAACTAAGAATTACCTTTAGCCTTGGGGGTGTTTGGAAATTTGTTTCCTGTTACAGTAACAAGTATTTTAGTGCCTCAAAAGAGGAACATAGGAAGCAGTTTTATATTGAGTCAGACATTTGGCTGTCTAGCCCAGTATTATCAACTCTGACCAGCAGTGGCTCTTTCAGAGGGTTTTTTCTCCCCAGTTCTACCTTGAGATGTCAAGGATTGAATCTGGGTCTTCTGCATGCCAAACATTTGTTCCAGCACTGATCCACTGACCCCTCCTTCCATGTTTGTGAGAGAAAGCTACCTCTAGACTGTTGTTGTTGTTGTTTTATATAGCCATCAGTGAATGTACTAAATTCCATGCTGTGGTCAAATCTTTGTTTGCCCAAGCAAAAAGGCATAAAATCAGTGCAAGATTTCCAGACCTCCATTCTCCTGCCAAGATGATGATGATGATGATGATGATAATTAATAATCATCAGCAGCAGCAGCAAACAGGCAAGAGAAAGGGAAGGAAAGAAGTGGACTGTGACTTGGAATGCCATAATGTGCATGTGGTCATAAGATGTAATAGCAAGGAAGGACCTGCAGATACTCACATTGGTCATTAAGATTTTTGGTTTCATTTTGAACAGCCTCTGAATCTGTTGGAAACAGGGTAAGAGTGAAAGGAAATAGATTTTGATTCTCTTAAACTGAAATTACAATACCTTCACAGAACAAAGCAAAACAAAAACCCTTGGAAATATCTTTGTGTCGGTATACATGGCATTTTCATAGAGCATCATAAGCCCAAATCAGGTCTGTGCCTTAAGGAATTTACATGCTAAGTATATGCAGTGCCTGAAGTGTGGGGAGAGGGGAGTAAAGAAAAGACAAACATAGACGGATTGCACAAGAGCAAAAGCTGGTACTCTGATTTAGGCTTTATTTAAGTTTAGAGTGAATATGAAGGGATTAGGTCAAATATTTCTTGGAGGAACTAGATTTTGAGCAGGGCTGTATATTTAGAAAGAGCTGGCAACATAAAGTGGTGTGATATGGGATAACACAGCAGAATGAGTGATCATTTAAGATTACAGAAACAGGAACTCATGAAACAGAACTGGAAGCAGTTTGGTGGTCTGCATTGTGCCTGTGTGGTGGATTGCTTAAGATTCATGCAATCTCATGGTAGCTATAAATGACCTCAAGAAGGACATGAATTATATGATCTTCCAGATCTTGTGGGCTGCGACTGTCAGCAGCCCTAGCCAACACAATTGAGGAATGCTGGGAGTTAAAGTTTGGCAACAACTGGAAGGTCACGATTCCCACCTCTGTTCTAGTGCGTCTTCTATTGTGCTGTTATTATCTGCACAGTCTTATCTTTCTTCACTCATTTTTCTTATCCGCATGGGAGCTGCCACATGCTCTTGCATATTGGAAGAATTGGTCTTAAGATGTGGACCCATGAACTTCACCAGCTCTTAGATATTTTTAATTTAGTTTAGCTTCTGTATTTTCACATCTGGAAGTGAATATCTGTGGTAGTTGTGTCAGCTTCTGCAATTTCTTAAAATTCTGGTAATCTGGTATATGAGCAGTACACTGGTTTTAATTTATTCCACTCTTTCTCATTCTTTGTGGCCTCAAGGCATGTATGCTTGCATTACATTATATTACATGACAGCTGCTGAAATTAATTCCTACAGCGTTTCATCCAATTTTTGGACACAATAACTTGATCATCGTTGTTCGTTTCTCTTCCTGTTTTTGTATTTTAAAGGTTGCAGATGAGGATGAAATTCTACCTCACAAACTCCAAGCTGCACTCACACAGATTTTGGAAGAAAGGAATGAAATCTTGTTTCAAGAGCGGACTTACACACAAGGTGACTAGGTTAAAGAATTATGGCTGGGAATCTTAAATTTATGTTGCTAAACTACTTTTTGGCCTGAAAGTCCCAGTGTCAACTTGAGTATTCTTAAAAAGAAGAACAGGAGCCTTTTCAATAGGCTTGAAATTGCTTGAAATGGCAGAGCAATAATTTCCAAGGGAAATATCCTTTTTTTAAAAAATTTTTTAATTTTTATTGATTATAAAGACAAAACAAACAAAACATGACACCACGTGATTACCATAAAAGTGAAAAAGAAAACATTACAATGAAATAGCTTACATTGTTATTTCTTTCCAGATCCTTTATCATTATATACTTATTCCACATGTTCTTTATCATATTGCTTATATGTTTTTGTTACATTCTTAACTCTATCCTTTTCAACTATATTTAACCTATTTTTGTTACTAAATATGATCCTATTACTGAACATATTAATACTAACCCTAACTTTAAATGTAACCTTAAATATAACCTTAAATGAAACCTGAAATGTAAGCCCTAACACTAAATGTAAACCCATTCCCCGAGCCAACTATCTTTCAGCTACTCTGCTTTCCAAAATTGTAATTCTTCTTGTGGAGGTGTGACAGTTCCTTCTTTTATTAGGACTTTTTCCACAAATATATTCCATATTTCTTCAAAATCATTCCCTTTCATTATTCCTTTGGGAAATATCCTTTTAAAGACCATGTCCCAGATTTCTAGTGTAGCATAGATGGGGTGAGACCAAAATATCCTTGGAAAAAATGAGGTATGTATGTATGTATGTATGTATTTATTTATTGTTGTGGAGTGAGTAACACTGATTACAATTTAACTCTGATTTACATATTAACACTGATAATAGATACAAAAAAATTATTCCAGTGATTACTACAAAACAATCAGTGCTCCACCCACAACCAACAAATTGATTTTCCCAATAAATGCAATTCTGCTTTTACCCTTCCCTCCCTCCCACTTCCACTCCCCAAGGAACAAAGTCAATTTTTATTTAAAATCCCTTTCCTTTGATGTGGAGAATTGTATTAATTGTATCTTTTATAATTCTGTACCCCTTCCTTTCTTTGTTTCTATTAGTTTTTTCTACTTTCTTAGCCAATTACCTTCATTCAACTGACCCATATACCCCATTCTTCTTTCTAATATAAAATCAAACATTATCTATATCAAAATATAATGTTGCCATCTTCCCACCTTCCATTTTCCTTTGTCTTTCCAACAATATGCAATAACCACCTGAGCTGCCCTCAATATTTGTTTCATAAGTATTCCTCATTTCTATCCAGACCCTTGGAAAAAAACAAGTGTCCTTTTTTCTCATAGACAAGGCCATATGGCAGTATGTTGTATGTTTACCATATGACAGTATGTTGTAGTTTTTCACAGAATTACGTAACACCAAACCACATAAACATGAAGTCCAATAAACATTTCTAATATGAACAAAAATTATGAACATACTAAGTGAAATAAAATATTAAACAATAATCTTAAAAAAACTTAAAACATTAATATAAAAATTAACAAATCTAAACAAGTAAACAGTGGCATACTAATCCACAAAAGAGCTCTGACTCCCCTATACCAGAAAAAAAGCAAAATAATATTATTCCAACCATTACAGATCCAGCTAAGCTAAGCTAAGTCATACCCACATGCATTGTTAAGATTCTTATTGCTCAATAACTGTTTTCCATAACTGTTTTCCACTCTTTCAAAAAAAAATCTTCATTGGTTTATCTCTTAGAACCCATGTTAATTTAGCCATTTAGGATAATTCAGTAATTTTAACAATCCAATCCCCTATTGCAGGTTCTTCAGCCCATTTCCAAGTTTGTGCAAATCATATTCTTACAGCTGTTGTCATGTAACAAAGCAGTCCATATTTACAGTCCAAGTTGTTATCCATAACACCCAACTAAAACATTTCTGGAGACTTTTCAAAATTTGCGAAAGCTATATGACAAATGGGAAGCCAACTATTTATACTCACATTGGTCATTTGCAGTCTTAAGGGTTTTAGTTTCCTGAAGTGGACAGCAAATAGGTGCATCCTAAAGATTCATATGCTTGCAAGCATGGGCCTGGGAAGTCCTAGGCTGCTGCATTGTGAAGTGACATGGCTGTATATGTCTATAGAAAAGAAGCGATTTTCAAAAGAGAAATCGCAGAATATGATGTGATTTCCTCCTTGGTGAATGGAGATAAGCTCTTTGCAGGGAAAGCAGTGACTGGAAAAAGGTAACCATGTAACATACTGCTGGTTCTTCCCAGTGAATGTATAGTGCTGCTTTACAAAAAAGAAGCGGTTGCCTGTGCTCCTAGAAATCTCTTTTTCTGGACGTTGTGTTTATGTTGGTTCTTCTTCGTGGTCTCTGTGCCTCACACACTAGGAGCTTTTGCGCATGCGCGGTAGCGTTCGGAAAATTTAAAGCTTAGTAGCTTGGCGGGAACGCCTCCCCCATGCCGGTACTGAGCATGCTCAGCCCGCCAAGCAACGGTCTCTCCTCAGTTCTTTCTCGTCCACCGTCGCGTACGGAAGGTTCTTTTGCTTAGTAGCGCCCTTTGGCTTTTTGGATCGTTTTCTCTCTGGTTTTTGACTTGGATTTGACTATTGGACTTTGTTTTTGGATTTCGGACTTGGTTTTGGTGACTTTCAGATCTTTTCGACCCCTCCTTTAGCTTCTACCTCCTGTCTTCCATCTTCTCCGACCTCGTCTTCTCCGCCATCTTCTCCCCCACCCCTTGTGAGTCTTCCTTCCTTGGACTTCTATGTCTTCTCTCTTTAAGCCTTGCAGCACTTGTGGTCGCAAGGTTGCGCTAACAGACGGCCATAGTGACTGCCTCTTCTGCTTGAGAGAGACTCACAACGTTAAGGCTTGTCTTATCTGCCGCGACTTCACCGCCCAGACTCTGTGGAACCACTTGGCCCGCTTGAAATCTCACTGCTGGGAAGAGTCTCTCCGAGCGAGGGATCAGCCGTCTGTTCAGCCCCGATGTCTAAACCATCGACATCAAGCCAACCTATAACCACACCCTCGTCGGTTCCGGCGGCTCCCGCCCCGACGACATCAACGGTACCGGGATCGGTACCGTCATCTCGGCCCCTGATATCGGCCTTGCCGAGAATTCCGAAGATTTCTTCGGTGGCGTCGACTTCGAGGGAAGCTCCTGCGGGCTCGCAGGCAGCTAAGTCATCCAGGCCGCTTACTGCTGCTCAGCGTAAGCGTCCTGCCCCTCAAGAAGCCGTTAAAGAGAAGGAAAAGGAGAAAAAGAAGAAAAGGGAGGAGAAGTGGCACTCTCCTCCCAAGAGGCCTTCTCCTCCTACGCCTCCTCCGACCCAGCAGCCTGTAGACCCAGGCGAAGACTTGGAACCCCAGGAAATTCTGGAGGTCTCTGATGAGGAGGTGACCGCTGGCTCGGCTGTACCTTCCGGCCCACCGCTACTTACTGCCGCAGTGTCTCCGCTTGGTCACCCTGAAGTGGTGGACCGCCCGGAGGATGTTCCGGCCTCGCCCTGCCGTCGGGAGTCTTCCACCAGGAGCGAGTCATGTTCCCCTGAACGAAGGGTGAGACGTCAGTCCCCGTGTCGTCGGGAGACCCATCTGCAACGGGCCCTGTCTCGACCCCCATTTGATTCGCCGTATTCCTCCGCATCCCATATCGTGAGGTACGGTTGAGAACACTCCTGGCGGGAGTATCCAGGATCGTACCGGTCCTATTCCCCAGCGTATAGGGACTGGTACCACCCTGACGTGAGACAGTGGTCGCCTTATCATCGCTCGCGCTCTCCATCGCGCGCCGCTTACCATCCACGATATCGGTGATCACCTTCCTGCTCCTTTTCGAGATCACCACATCATCGGAGATCCCGTGAGCGCTCGCCCCGTTATTGGGCTGTCTGCCCACCACCAAGGGTCACCTTGACAGTGTCGCACCCAACTTCAGAGTCTGCTCCTGTACAACTTTCGGCTCCTGCCACTACAGTCACCCAGGCAATCCAGTGCCCGCGGCCTATGGTGGTGCCGATTACTACGACTCCACAGGCAACGGTTGCTCCACCGACTATGACGACTGTGCCCACGGTTACCCTGACGCTGCCATCTCAGCAGCCGTCAAGAGAGAGGTATCCTGAGAAATCTCCTTCTGAGTCTTCACAGACCTACGAATCCGCCTCGGAATCTGACGAGTCGACACCCGCGTCCCACGAGTCGCCTCCCTTGGTTTTTGGAGATCCTGCACCAGAGTCGGCACCGGAGGATGTGAAGCAGTTCTCTGATATCCTCCTCTGGATGGCGACGGCATTGGGATTAAAGGTCACGGACCCGGCTCCGGCCGTGCAGGATCCGGTTTTCCACTAAATAGATACCTGTCCACCATCGACAGCACCGCTACCGCTCCTGCCGGCCTTGATGGAGGCCCGCAAACATCCATGGGCCCAGTCAGCATCCGCCCAGCTGATCCCTCACCGGTTGGAACATCTATACCGGACCCAAAAGGAGGAGGCCGAGTTCTTGTTCGCACACTCGGTACCGAACTCTGTCGTGGTTGAATCTGCCCAGACTAAGGGCGGTGGGAGAGCGCACACCACCCCGCCGGACCGAGAGGGCCACAGGCTGGACACCTTCAGCAGGAGATTTTACTCAGCTTCGTCTCTGATTGCCAGGGTGTCCAACACCCAAGCCTGCCTCGCGGCCTACCTGAGGAACCTGCTGGACAGATTCTGTCCTCTCCTGTCCAACCTCCCTGAGGAGAATCAGGCGAGTGCTACGCAATTCTTTAACGAGGCGGTAGCACTCGCCAACCAGCAGATCATCTCATCCAGGCACTCTGTGGAGGTTGCGACGCGGGTGATGGTGGGCTCCGTAGCTTTACGCTGCTACGCGTGGTTGCGCTCATCGAGTCTGCGGAGGACAGCAGAAGGAGAATCGAAGACCTCCCTTTCGACGGCCAGGGCTTGTTCAATGCGACGACCGATGAGGCGATGGACCACATCGTCAAAGCCTGCCTGACAGCTAAGAAGATGGGCATACACCAGCCCCCACAGTCCCGCCGTAGCTTCGCTTCACAGTCCTCGTGGCGCAGGTCGTCAGTGTCAACATTCCAGCCGCGATCGCCTCGTTCGGTCCCGTCCCGCCTGTCGACCTCATCCTCGGCACGGAGGCCTCTTTGAAGATGCCCGGCTTCCTCTTCGAAGAAGTCTTCGTCTGGGACGAAATCTCGGTTTTGACTGTCTTCGCAGAACGCCACCACAGCCACTCTTCCACCTGCCAGCAGCCCTAGAAGACCATCCAAGCCTGGCCAGACATCTCACCGAATGGCGCCACATCACCACGGACTCTTGGGTTCTCTCCATCATCCGTCTTGGTTACGCCATCGAGTTTGCAAGTATACCTCCGCGAGGCGTCTACTATTCCACCCCGGCCAGCTTGGCTTTGCTGGAAGAGATCCAGTCCCTATTGGAAAAAGGAGCGATCGAAGAACTTCCGTCCTCGACCAGTACCACCGGCTTCTTCTCCCAGTACTTCACGGTACTGAAATCGGACAGTACCCTGCGGCCAATCTTGGACCTCAGAGCGGTGAACTAGTACATCCGCCCCAAAAGGTTCGAGATGGTAACCTTGTCTTCAATCCTCCCCTTCCTTCAATGAGGGGACTGGTTCGCCTCCATCGATCTTCAGGATGCCTACTTCCACCTCTCCATTCGCCCGCAGCACAGACGGTACCTTCGATTCGCGGTCGACAGCACCTGTTACCAATACAGGGTACTGCCATTCGGACTCTCCACCGCCCCCAGGGTCTTTACCAAGTGCATGGCCCCTGTGCTATCCTACCTGTGGACGAAGGGCGTCTCCATCTACCCTTACCTCGACGACTGGCTGTTGGTGGCTTCCTGCAGACAGAAACTCTACAAGGACATCCACCAGACTCTTTCCCTTCTGACCCGTCCTGGCCTCCGGGTCAATCCGAAGAAGTCGCACCTCGAGCCAGTGAGAGTCCTCGACTTCATCGGAGCGATCCTGGACTCGGTGCCTGCCGGGGCATACCTGCCCATGGAGCGTGCACGTACCCTTCGTCGGGCCGTATCCGCCACTTTCGATGCCCCGACGGTATCAGCGAGGACGATTCAGCAGCTTCTTGGGTACATGGCCTCGACCACGTCAGTCACCTACCTATCTCGACTCTGTGCGCGCCCGCTCCAGCACTGGTTTGTCAGGGCCTTTAATCTGCTCCTAGATGACCAGAGGCTCTGCCTGCGGATTCCTCGACAGGTGCGTCGCTCTCTGCTATGGTGGCTGTCCTACCGTCACCTGCTGTCAGGGTTGCCGTTCCGAGAGCCAACCCCCCAGCTCACGGTAACGACAGACGCCTCCCTGTTCGGGTGGGGAGCGCACTGTGGTGATCTCAGAGTCCGGGGACGCTGGATCGATGACGAGATCGGCCTTCACATCAGTGCCCTCAAGCTGCTCGCCATCTGGAAGGCTCTGAGGGCATTTCGCAACCTGGTCGCCGGCCGCACAATTCTGATCTTAACAGACAACACAACGGCCGTCTGTTATGTCAACAGACAAGGGGGGGCCCATTTGACCACCCTCCTCACCATCTCCCTTCAGTTGTGGGACTGGTGCGTGTTGCTTTGGGTCCACCCGATCGCTGTACACCTAGTGGGCCAAGGGAACACCATGGCAGACGCCCTCAGCCGGGACACTTCCTGCCACCACGAGTGGTCCCTTTCGAGGGCAGGGTTCCAGATGATACGAGACCGGTGGGGCGAGCTGATGACCAACCTTTTTGCCACCAGCCAGAACAGGAAGTGTCGCCGGTACTGCTCGAGAGCCGGCCGGGGTCAGGGCTCTCTTGGCGACGCTTTCCAGTTCGAGTGGAGCGACGGGTTCTGCTACGCGTTCCCGCCGTTCCCTCTCCTGGGTCGAGTGGTCGCCAAGATCCTCATGGACCCAGCCGACGTCGTCCTCGTAGCCCCATACTGGCCGAGGCAGCACTGGTTCGGGCCCCTGTTCGAGACCGCTCGCGGTCGAATCCTCAGGTTCCCGACGGCGTCAGATCTCCTGTCGCACTCCGACGGTCTCGTTCTCCATCCGGACCTGCCCCTTCTGGCCCTCCACACGTGGAGGATAACACCTTAGAGGATCCGACCATCCAGGACGTCCTGACCGTGGCCAGGAAGGAGTCGACGCGCCGCAACTACCATTACAAGTGGCAGAAGTTAATTGCCTTCGCCGAGGCGCGAGGCGAGCCAGTATCGCCTGTTGGCCTGCGTACTGTGCTCGACTTCCTTCTCCACCTTTGGCAGCAAGGACTTGCATTCCCATCCCTGAAGGTCTACCTTGCCGCTATTGTGGCTACCAGCCTTGAGGCTCTCCATCAGCAGCTCTCTTCTGGGACGCTACCATGAAGCAGTTCATGAAGGGCTTACAACATCTCTACCCACCGGTATTGCCGCTGCTACCGCCCTGGTTGCTGTCCCTGGTGCTATCGCAGCTGATGCGACTGCCCTTCGAGCCCATGGCTACTGCGGATGACAGACTCCTGACCATCAAAACTGCTTTTCTGGTAGCTGTCACCTCAGCTAGGCGAGCGAGTAAGCTGACAGCACTGCGGGCTGATGAGCCTTACCTTGTCTTCCATAGGGACAAGGTAGTCCTTCGCCCTGATATTTCCTTCCTGCCCAAGGTGGTCTCACACTTCTACCTCAGTCAGGACATCATTTTGCCGACCTCCTACCCTGACCCGACGACTCCCCTGGAGTGGTCCCTCCGCTCCCTCGATGTTCATCGAGCCTTGGCCTTTTACACAAACCGGACTGCGTCTTTTTGCCAGACTCCACACCTCTTCGTGTGTTACGGCCGGCATCGGAGAGGCCACAAGGTGTCCACCCAGAGGTTCTCCAAATGGGTGGCCCAGACCATCCTGCTGGCATATGAACTCGCCAAGCAGCCTCCGCCAGCCTCCGGGCTCATTCCACCAGAGCCGTAGCGTCTTCAGCAGCTCTCCTGCGAGGTGTGGACCTGCAGGAACTCTGCTGTGTGGCGACTTGGTCTCGACCATTGACCTTTGTGTGCCACTACAGACTGGACTGCCGGTCCCGTAGAGATGCCCATTTCGGACGAGCGGTGTTAGCTTCCGTACTCTAGGACCTGACCCACCGTCCTACTGGTAAGCTACAAAATCTCCTAGTGTGTGAGGCGCAGAGACCACGAAAAAGAAGAACTGGTTACTTACCTGTAACTGTGGTTCTTCGAGTGGTCATCTGTGCCCTCACACACACCCGCCCAGCCGTCCCCTCTTTCTCAGGTCCCTTATCGGCGGACTCTAGAACTGAGGAGAGACCATTGCTTGCTGGGCTGAGCGTGCTCAGTACCGGCATGGGGGAGGGGTTCCGGCCAAGCTACTAAGCTCTAGAATTTTCCGAACGCTACCACGCATGCGCGAAAGCTCCTAGTGTATGAGAGCACAGATGACCACTTGAAGAACCACAGTTACAGGTAAGTAACCAGTTCTTATTTGATGTTAGGAAGCAATTATTTCATCGGTTATAATGGTTGAGATCCTAAACCAATAGTGAAGATTCCTTATCTCTGTTTCAGTAGTCAGGTGTGTAGACTCAGATGCAAATAGTGGGTTCTGTGGTTTTGCATAGCTAATGGAGAAGATGTCTGTGTTGGTGTTTCTCCAGATAGGTGATGTGATTCCTTTCTGTTATCTTCTGATAGGTGACGTAACTCTGGACTCTTTAATATCTGAGGCTTTTGTTCGCTTCTTCGTGGAGATTGTGGGGCATTACTCCTTGCACATGCACGTCACTGAGAAAGGGGAGCGGGTATTCCAGCGAGAACCTTTCCGAAAATCCCACACCTCCCGCAATGTGCGCCATTTCCTTGAAATCTTCATGGAGACACAAATGTTTGCTGGTTTCATACAGGACAGAGAGCTCCGAAAGAGTGGGGTTAAAGGTGAGAGCTGCAAAACTCAACCATATCCTGCTTTGTTAGAAATTAAAAGTGATATAAAATCTAAAATTCTTTATGCTTGCAGACTGTCCTTGTTCTTCCTTCTGAGATCTGGAAGGTGCTGTTGCCTTCAGTCCATTTTTTAGGAGCCCTTGTAGACCTGTACCCTTGTAGCCTGGAAACTTTCTTAGTTCATTGCTATGACAGCCAAAAGCATTTTTACAAGAACTTGTCATGCAAAAAGGTAGAGTGACTGATTAATTTATTAGCCGTTTTTAAAGTGGCTTTGGCCATACATCAAGTGTCAGCAAATCTTGTTTCAAAGATTTATTGTAGATAATCTGTCAATAAATTTTAAATCAATATGCATAGACACTAAAATGCTTTCAAGAGATAAGATTGGTTTTATTTTACTAAAAAAACCCCACTCAGCTAGATAAGTGTACATCAGAATAATGGAAAGAGGTCCCTTCTTTTCCCTCTTGGCTATACTGAAAGTGGAGATAGCAAAGGCTAAACACATGACAACTGCTGTGCATGCCACAGGAGTTTCATTTTCCCTGTTCCCTCCTCCTTCATGCATCTCCCCCAGGTCTGCTCTGGAGAGTCCCCCAACTCTCTGGATTAGATTGGGTGGATGCAGTGCAAGGAGGCATTTGGTGGTGTTCTTTGGAAGGAAGATCGTTGCATACGACTCGGAAAACCTATACAGTGGTGAGGCATTTGCTAGTTTTCTCTCATCTTCAACATCTCTACCAACAGCTTCAGAAGAACCAAAGATGAAGAATGAAGAAATTCAACTTGCTACTGTAGAGTTGATGTACAGTAGGAATGTAAGGGTGCTTTGCAGCTTCCATAGGCCTTTTCCTTCTTTGATGCAGGGGTGTGTATGTGTGTGTGTGTGTGTGTGTGTGTTACAAAACTGGCATTTGCATCTCAAAGCCTCTGTATAATTGGCACAATTTATGCTGCATAATTCAGAGATCCCTACTGATTTTCAGAAGTTCCATATATGTGTGTGTGTGTGTGTGTGTGTGTCTGTGTCTGTGTCTGTGTCTGTGTCTGTGTCTGTGTCTGTGTGTCTGTGTGTAGGAGAGAGAGCGGGAGAGAGAGAGAGAGAGAGAACAGAATTCAGATTGCATTTAAAAACTGTGTTCTTGAAATAAATATGTGCCTAAGTGATGCTTTTCTTTTCTAGGCTTGTTTGAAGTCCGTGCCTTGGAATATTTGGAAACCATTCCAGAGTCTGAGCCAAGCGGGATGAACAAAATCCTTCGTAGTCTAGGTAAATAATCTAAATCTTCCTTGGCTACTTGTGATCTGTAAAGCAATCAGCTCAAGAAACACTTTTAGGCAGTGGTGTGACTGGAAACTGAACAATCTGTTTTAGAATCATAGAGCTGGGAGGGACCCTGCCAGTTCAGGAATCCACAGCAAAAATCATACTTGGGACCATTCCATGCCTGAGCAGCTCTTACTGTCAGGAAGTTCTTTCTAAGACTTCCTAGTCGAAATCTCCTTCATATAATTTGAACTGATTAGTTCAGTGAGTTTCCTTTCCAAAACTATCTCCTTAATGCCACAGTATATTCCCCTCTAAGTTCTAGCACAAGGGTGAAAAGCCCCTAAGGTCCAGGAGTGACATACAGAAGGATGCACGCACACCCTGTTATAACACATTCCTCCCTATAGATTTTTAACTTTTGTTTTCTTTACTCAAAATGCCTCCCTGCATCCTCCTGGGAATATGTAGGGAGGCAACTATGCCATGTTGTCCCCACCCCCCACTTCTTTAAGCCATTTTAAACTAAGAAGTAAAGTGATGTCATGTCCTATAAATATTTACTATTTGATTCTCAGATGTATCTCCACAAAGAGTACTCACTGATGTAACTGTGTATATTTTTTTAGGAGTCACCTCTTTCCCCTTTCAACCTCTTCTTTCTTAATTCTAGATTTTTTAAAAAAATTCTTACAGTATTTTATGCCCCCTTTTTATACCAAATAACAAAATCTGTGACATGATGCACTTAATGTGGAAGTAAACCCCCTTGAATACTGTGTGACTTTCTTCTAATAAGTAAGCATAGGATGACACTGCACATAATGTTTAGAATCTGCAAACTGTTGCCCTCCCTTGTTTTCTTTTCCAACTGGTACCCCGCATTCTGTGGCTCCTGGGTGCTACTGAGCATGTTCAATCCTCACTGAGCTTTGAGAGCATTTGAGGCTTCTTTCGTACTTTGCATACGTCATGCTTCGGCAGCACACCCTCATATTTGCATTTTGTTTCTTGGGAGCCCTATTTTTGCTGCTTGTGATATAGTAAGCAACTATTTAGATTTGCTGTTCAAGGGAGTAAGTAGTCCCTGTAACAAAATATTGCAGTGTGGAGTGTTCCAGCCAGCCAGGTCCTCTCCCAGGATAACATATTCCATTACTCCAGTTTTTAAGTATTCTTTCTCCCTGCCACCAGCAGACATTCACATGCTCTTCATCAGATTGTTGGGTTTTGCTAATTGTGGTACTTTTGCAAATCTACTGAGCATGTTCTCTTTCTTTCTCTGTCTTTGGTGAATGGGCATGTTTTGCCTTAGCAACACTCACTGGCTGAGATGATGATGATGATGATGATGACTACTACTGCTACTACTACTATTATTATTATTCATGATAGAGCATATTTGAATTGTTCAAAATACAGTAATTTGCAGGACACAGCTGGTGAAACCACAAATGAATATATTCGGATTTAAGATCTAAACAGCTGTTTAGTAATACCTAAAGGCCTTGGGTCTAATTTTTTCTGTCTTTGAGTATCATATCCATGGTCCTGTCCTCTAAGTTTCAAAATCAGGGTTGCCATATAAGACTAGAGTTATACAATTCTTTGGATCTTGGCCTATGAAGCTGCATTTCATTTGTTTTACCATTGATTTGTAAGTGGCAACAATGCAAAGAATAAATAATCAACCTTATAAATCTTTTTTTATATATATTTTAGGTAGCAAAATGAAATTTCTGCAAAAGAAGTAAGAAGCTAACTGCAGAATTGCTGCTAAGCATGATTTTCAGTTCCCAGTAGCCATGACAAGGTGGAATTTTGTTGCCTATAATTGTGATGTCAGATTGGATTTCTGGGATTCGGCTCAAGATGAGCTTTAAGCAACTGGAAAACAATGTGCAACAAATCTGAGTGGAATTACTGATCTTTGCTTTGTCTGGTCCTGCTGGAGTATTACTGGGAGAAACTGGGCTTCCAGTTGTAGAACTGGTCTGTAAAGGGGAACTTGGTTAACTGTGTGAACTATATCCTTGCTTATGCTGCTTGGCCTAAAGACTTTCTCAACTTCACCCACTGTTTTGAAAGTTTTGTTTTGTTTTTTAAATTGCTTAAAGCAATCCAAGGGCTAAGTTGATATCTTTTAAAAAGAAGATTGTGCATAGAAAGAAGAAGTGTTCCAGCAACTGTCGTACACCACTACAGAGATTCTTTGCACAAGAAGATGTCCCCTAAAACTGGAAGAAGCAAACCTGTTGGAGATTTTCGTCCGTCCTCACCTGTAAAGCAGTCTTGTAAAGTTCTCTCTGCTACTGGCCTAGGTTGTGCCATGAACTGACTCATCAACTATTTCTTTTAGCAATGTGTTGCAAAATTGTATATTTTGTAGATATAGAAAGCAAAACAAGAACGTCCCTTTGTTTGCCCTTCTTTTTTATAATGTAAGACTCCCCTTATGTTACCTGTTTCAAATACACCTGTTCTCTGACTTTTTACAAAATCATCTCTATTACAACAGGGAATATACCTCACACAAGACTGGTGTTTACCTTGTCAGGAAAATGCAGTTTGTTTCCAATGGGAAACATCAATATTTTTAAAAAACAATGCAGAATTAAAATGAGCTGGTTTAGTTTAATGTAGAAACTTTGTAAAAACAAGAAAAGTGAATTTCTTACTGCTGCATTTGCTGTGAAACCTGAATGGGTTAGAAAAAGTTCATCCTGTATGCATTGTGCCACTCATTTACCATAGCTTGAACATTCATTATAAATATTTTCTTCTTCATCTAAACCTATGCCTATTATGATTAGCTTTTAACAAATATTGACTCCTTTTGGTAGCCACCGTTACAGGAAAAAAACCAATGCAGCCCTCTTGAGATCTGTGCTTCAGTGTTTGCACTCGATTTGAAGTAACTGTCTTAAAATGGCAAATGCCCATGCCACATATTTCGTCTGATGCACAACATCAATGTTCTTGCTGGACTACTGCAGTTGCCACTGTGGATCTATTCTCCAGTGAAGCTTTACTGGATGTTTACATGTAACAAATAGACTCAGGTGTAATACATAGAGCTATTGTTCAGCCTTTGAGTGAGTAAAAAATTGCTCTAGGGATTATAGTACTTTGAAGCTTTGACATGCAGAGAGAGAGTGCTGATGTACTATATTAGTCTTCTCTGCAGTACAGCCAACCTGGCCTCTTAGTCTGGTTGAAAAATGTATCCAGTGTCCATCTGTTTACAGGTATATTGCCTGTATCTGAAGGGTGCTGCTCATGCTGGGGAGAGATAAGGAATAATTCTTGCAGAACATAAGATGGACTAGTCCAAAAAGAGAAAACATTTTTTTAAAAAATGATAGGATAGCATCAGCGAACTTGTAAAATTTCACCATGAGTTGAAGCATCTGTGTCTGGTCTGAACTTCTATTTGTGTTTACAGTGTTTCAGGCAGAAAGAATTGCCAAAACCTTGGGGCAGAGGGTGTTTCAAGAGATTTAGAAAAGGTTTGTTTTTTAGGTATGGTTGTGCAAAATCAACAACTCACCCCTATGGTCCTCTGAATCCAGTGGGATGTACTCCCAAGCAAGGGCTTCTAGGATTTCAGCCTGAAGCTAAGAGTAAATACCACAAACTTGATGATCTATACTTATGGGTAAACATGCATAGCATCATGCTATAACATGTGGGGCCTGAACACAAATGAAATAACTGTGTGTGTTTTAGAATCATTGACTGGCCTACCTTGCTACTGCAGTTTTGTTTTTGATGTGTTCTGCTGCTGTTGTTCTTCCATAGCCAGATTTGTGAGAAAGCAAGAGTTAAGTCAGTGAATTTAAAGTATGTGTTAGCACTTGAACAATTGCACTTGACTGGAACAGCAGGAAAAAGCACCTTAGTGGCCATGTGGTTCTGTTATTCAGATCCTCCTTTGGGTTAGTTTAGCCCCTAGGGTGTGTAATTCAACTTTTATAATTCCAGTGACACTGTTCCACATTCCTTTATCTTCCCTTCATTTTGCTAAGATATGTTCCTTCACACAGTATGTACTTCTGGTCAGTGCTTGTCTTTTTCCTGTGTTGTTCCTTTGTGCAGCCTGTTTTCTTTATTCAGGATAAAGCCATATACTGTGGTATACAAGTGAAACCAAAACTTTACGTACAGTAACAGAACTGTAATAAACCAAGTTCCTTCACAAACTGGTTCAAATAAAATGTGTTGGGTTTGTGCATGGTATTATCTTTTGGTCCTGAAAGTCAGTGGTCTTTACACCCTAAACGGTCCAGTTCTTGATCTCAGATCAAGAGTGGGGTGATGTTTCATTACGTCATTGGAAATATAACTTAAATGTTTTAAGGGGAGGTGACTGATTAGTATCTGGAAGCTGTAGTTTGTGCAGAATACATTAGCCTGCCTCATGAGCAGTACGTAACTGCACTATCTGAACTGTCTCTCTGTAGCTTTGTGGGCATAACTTAATTAACTATCTAGGACAAAGTGCTGGGAAGATGGTCTCATTGGAGCCCTGTGGTTTGATGTGCTCCTTCTGCTCAGACTGTAGGTCATCATTGGCCTTTCTGATAAGAACTCTCTCTCCTTGGCATCTTGACATGTAATGACGTGTAATCTTGACATGTACTGCTTTTAAATATTACAAGATCACCAGTAATAACTGTTCAGAGGCAGTAAATGAAATGGTACATCTTGACTACAAGTCCATCCTGTGTCTGCTACAGCACAGATTCTCTAACTGTAGCTATTAAGTTTTATTCAGGGGTTCCATGAAAGCTTCTGGTATATGTTTTCTTTCTGCCCTAAGCTTGACCTGTCCTTCCTTGACAACATAGACCAGGGCCAGACTATTGAGCATGCTGACAATTCCTTGGGGATTTTCATAGTATGGTCCTGATACAATCTGCTAATCCTACCCGTACAAAAGAAAAAAAAAGAGAACATTTAACAATTTAAGGAGCCCTTCTCAGTGTCTTAGTCTAGGCCCCAAGATTTTTGTAAAACAATGGTACTTCTGATGCTGATGCTGAGGAAAAATATGTTTAAAATATTATTTGTTTAGATGCTTCCATTTGTACAGCAGACCAAAGGAAACAATGAAGCCTGCTGAGACCTTCCCTCCCACTAATCCATGAGTGATTGGGGAGTTGGGGTGTGTGTGTTGAGAACCACTAAGGCAGACCTCAGGAAGAATTGAGGTGATAGTATAACCTGTGTGTGACAGTATCGTGAGATCTTTCTAGATGCTGAGAGATTCATTCTGAGATGGAAGAAGGAGCAATCCATGATTACTGGCGTGTAGGGAGTAGCCAATTGTAGTGAATTGCTCCTCTGTGCCATCCCAAGAATGTTTGTGTCTCCCCACCTCAAGTCTGACTTCTCATTTCTGCAGCTGGTTGAGGAAAAGAGGAATGAAATAGCACTATCACAGAGGGGACTGACAGCATTAAAAGACATGATTTTGCATAGTCTTTCATACACAACTTGAAGCTGCTATACACCTACTTTTAAACTGAGTCTCCTTGTCCAAGGCAAAAATGCTTAGATTATCAAAGCTGTATTACTCCAGGTACTTGGGTGGAAATACATGGAAATATATGGTTTTCTAAACACTGCAAGTATTAGAGGGGGTTGAGATTTCAACAGTTGTTTGTTGTTCACTGCTGTCAACTTTGACTTATGGTGGCCCTATGAATAAGTCCACCCTGTCATCAACAGCCCTGCTGCGGTCTTGCAGATTCTGGGCCATGGCTTCCTATCTATTTGCAATGCAGTCTTCCTCTTCTCCTACTGCCTTCTATCTTACCGAGCATTATTGTATTTTCTAGAATCACGTCTTCTCGTACGTCCAAAGTATGACAGACTCAGTTTAGTCATCTTGGCTTCTAGGCAGAGTTCAGGCTTGATTTGTTGTAAGATCCATTTATTTGTCTTTTTAGCAGTCCATGGTATCCCTAGAACTCTTCTACAGCACCACAGTTCAAATGAGTTGATTTTCTTCCTATCAGCTTTCTGCACTGCCCAGCCAAACATAGAAATTGGAATTACAATGGCATGGACAATAGTATTGAATAATATACAAGTTCTTTACACTTGAAGCTCTTGTCTATTTTATTCACTGCTGCCCTCCCAAGTCCTAGTCTTCTTCTGATTTCTCGATGCAGTCTGCATTCCGATTGATAACTGAATCAACGTATGGAAAAATCTCTTAGCTATTTCGATGTCTTCATTGTCTACTGAAAAGTTATGTAAGTCATCTATGGCCATTGCAGTCAGCCCTCTGTATCCATGGATTTTGCAACCATGTCTTGAAAATATTTAAAAAATCCCAAAAGCAAAACTGACATGGGGGACCCTACCCAGAAGTACTGCTACCATCAGCATGGCCTCACCTGAGCTCTAAGGGTCTTTGCGCACTACACTGTACTAATGCTATTATTCCACTTTCAACATCCTGTGAGATTCTGGGGTTTGTGGCTTATTGAGGCCCAAGAGCTCTCTGGCTGAGAATTCCAAATGCCTCTCCCTAAATGCAAATGCGGAGATTCTATAGGACATTGAAAGTGGAATAATAGCACTATAACAATGTAGTGTGGAAAGGCCCTTACGCCCTCCCGTCGCAGAGAGGTAGTGTCACGGCTGTTACAGAAACGCAGTTTAGTACATTTCAGGCCAGCAATCCCAATCCCTCAATGCTTAAGAACCAACACGCTGCCCTTGACACGCTTTTCCAAAATGGTTTCCTCTTTTTTCCCCCCGCTGATTATAACAGACGTTCTGTGGCCATTTACTCCAGTGTAGCAGGTTTGTAAAATGATGTCCTCTAGAACTGCCGCATCGGGGATTTAGCACATGAAACCCGCATCTCAGCAACCCCTCTCGAGCGAAACTATCTGGCCATTTCCGCACTTAAAACTGTTATAGTGCAATTATTCCACTTTCAACATCCTATGGAATCCTGGGGTTTGCAGTTTAGGGAAGGGCCTTTAAGGATGCCATAGGATGTTGAAAGTGGAATAATTGCACTATAACAGGCTAGTGTGGAAATGGTTTCTGCCACAGTTATCTTTAGCACAGGCGCTGAGACGTACAGAGAGTTCTGAGCCTGCGCAGGCGCAAAAGAGGGGCGGGGACAGGGATGACGCAGGCGCAGTGCAACTTTAGTTTGAATAGCGAGCAGGCGTGAGAAGGACGGAACATGTCTGGGCCGGGCTTGGTGGCGGGAGAAGTGGCCGTAGACGCTCTGCCCTATTTTGACCAAGGCTATGAGGCGCCCGGCGTGCGGGAGGCGGTGAGTGGGGGCGGCCGGGCCGAGTGGGAGGTGGGCTGGGCGAGGCTTACGCTAAGGCCGTCTGAGGAGCTGACCCGGTTTCTGTCTGTCGGTGTGTCCAGGCCGCGGCGCTGGTGGAGGAGGAGACGCGGCGGTACCGACCCACGAAGAACTACCTGAGTTACTTGCCGGCGCCGGACTACAGCGCTTTCGAGGTGAGGAACCGGCTTAGCGCGATCCAGGGAGCCAGGGCAGTTCTTTGCCAGAGACTGGGGCCATTTCTGCACTAGCCTGTGATAGTGCTGCTATTCCACTTTCAACATCCTGTGGAATCTTGGGGTTTGCAGTTTAGGGATAGGACTTTCCTCCGTAAAATGCAAACTCCAGGATTCCGTAGGATGTTGGAAGTGGAATAACAACACTATAACAAGCTAGTGTAGAAATGGCCTGGGTTGTGCTCTTCGATGGGGAACCTGTGCCCTCCAGCTGCGGCTAGTCTGCAGTTCCTATCATCCCCTGCCAAAATGGCCAGCGCACAAGGTTTATGAGAGTTAAGCTCCAGCAATTTTTAGGGGGTTCTCAGGGTTCCCGTGCATACCCGAGACTGTGGGAAGTACCTTATGGATCTGTTTAATAATTCTGGAGGGATTGGTCTGTTACAGTAAATCGTTTCTCCCCAAAAAGTTCTGCTGGTGCTTAACCTAAAAACAAGTGTGTTGTGGCATAAGCATTGTAGGAATTACCTGTTCAGATAGAATAGGATTTTGTTTGTTTGTGACATTTACTTCTTTTTCTATGAAACATTTAGATTGTTTTATTACAATACAAAAAGACACTTTAGAACCAAAAAATGAGCAATTTCAGGATAGTAACCTACAAGAATTGACTAGTATAAGACATCTGCATGATGAAAAGCAACCAGTGTCAAGTAATAGCTTCTATAGATACGTATTATCTGTGCCCAGTGTTTCAGATTGTTTGTCGACTGCAACTTACTCATTTTAAGCACAATACAAAAATTGGTCCAGCTGTTTTCTGGAAACTTGATTTGAAAGTTTAGTAATGCTTAGGTAAAGTGTAATTCATTTATAATAAAAATGTAACTTTGTGCATAATGAATGTAAGGATTATAGGGAATAGGGCCAGCCAGACTCATGTATATTGGAAATCTGAAAAAGTACCAGGGTAAGTGTACCTGAATAATTCTGAGAAGAATTCAAATCTATAATCTTTACTTTTGGCAGGGAAAGAGGCAGTATACATATCACGTATAATAACATCTGGTGAGGCAAAAGTACAGGAAGAATATCTGACAGTAATACAGTATTCATGTACACTGTGTGCTACAAATATTATATGCTTATGTACATTTCAGTCTTGAGATCATTTGAAAATATATCAGGAATCCTTACAGTAATTCTGTATAGTAGGACAGGTTTTTATCATTCTACTGCAAGTAGTAGCTAAGATTGATAGAATAGTGGTTTGCCATTGTCCATAGCCATGTATGGATTTGAATTAGGGACTTCTTAGCTCATAGTCTTAGCCACTGTGCTGTACACTTTCTTGGGTTTTAAAGGAAAAATTCATATTCTTTACCTTAGACTGTATGCATTTATTTAAGCAGTGCTAAGTGGACTTTAGTTCTCTTTTACCCACCTTAAACAGTGGCCTTTTCAGCACAACACTGTTATGATGCTACTTTCAACATCCTGTGGAATTCTGGGGTTTGTAGTTTACTGAGGTCAAAGAGCTCTCTAGCTTAGAATTCTAAATGCCTCTTCCTAAATTGCAAACCCCAGGATTCCATAGAATTTTGAAAGTAGAATAATAGCACTATAACAGTGTAGGACAGAAATGGCCAGTGTGTTTATCCACATGGAATGATTGTTGATAGCCTGCTACAGGCTTCTTAACTGTCTCCTTAGGTTGTTTGCTTTGCTCCTTGTGCTTAGGTGATATGTTCCTTGAAATGCTTTTTAGGACCTAAATGACCAAAAGGGAGATGTATGAAAGTGCAGACCTCACAGCCAGGTACTCTAAACTCTGAGGATGCAAGAAGGAGTTTTTGGAAAATGATGCCACACTTAGTAACAAAGAGGACTAACACATACATATAGAAACAATCAGTGTCTCTGGTGTCTGTTCTGGGTCCTGAGTGTGATGTGGCTTTTCCAGTAAAGGCATAGATAGTGTTTTTTTTTTGATGAGTGGGCTAGCTGTCAAGACTTTAGCTAGTTGAATTTCAAAGGAGAGAGTTCAGTTGGACGACGAGTACAATAATCATAGTAATCCAGATGTCTACAAGGATGCCCCACAATATGAGTCCTATTTCAGAGTCTTAGAATATGTGAAGTACATCTAAGTATACTTAAGAATTTTCAGAAAGATTACCGTGTTAGGGCAGTCTCCATCCCCACCAAAAAAGTTTTGTGGCATCTTAAAAGACTGAAATATTTATTGTGGAATGCAGTATTGCTTTTGTAGATTTGGATAAAGAGATACTGTGTTATGTATTTGATGAACTTATTTTTTAGTTCGAAATAATAATGCAATATTAATGCAATCCTATATATGTTTGATCAGATATGAGTCCCACTGTGTTCCAAGAAAGTGCATAGAATTGTGACCTAAACAGCTTGTGGTGCAAAACTGTGGATTTATGCAGGGGGTGTGGGTCTGTGCCAGGGAGTCAACTAAATGGAGAACTTACTGGAAAGACATGATTCTTAACTTTAAGTTCTAGAACTTAACAGTTCTCACACTGTGTTATTCATGCTACCATGCCACATGAAAGTAAAAATTACTGCGCAGGGTAAACTGCATGTCCTCCGTGTCCTTACCGCCTTCCAGTCGGCCTCTGCTGTGAGCAGGTAAATGCACCAGAGCTTAATTAAGCATTGAATGTATCACAGTATAGAGATGCAGTAAAGTTTCTCATATTTAGTTGAGCCTCACTCATGTGTTCAAATATGGGCCATTTTTGTTCATGTTAAAAAAAAAAAGTGAAGATAGTCAAGAAAATTCTAAAATCCGTATTAGTATAGTACTGTTATTTGGTCAACGAAAAGGCACAAACATGTACAAGCTTTCAAGAACTTCACATCTCTTAACCAGGCAAGATATTGTGCAGGTTAGGGTAGTGAAGAAATGACTTGATATTGAAGTTGTGACATTTGCCTTGCCCCAGTCTTAAAATTAAAATGTGTAAGGAGTGTCTTCAGAAATTCAGATAAGGATCTGTACCTGCAGTTATGCCATAGTAGAGGGCAAAAATTAGAAAAGATTGTTTTTCTTTCCAGTAAGGAAGCATGATAGAAGGAAAGGTAAAGCAGCCAAGGGGAAAATGGTGGATTCTTTGGAGGGAATGCCATTCTAAAGCAAACCTTTTTGAATGTAGGACTGAAGTCTTTATCTGTTCTAGAAAGTGTACGTCTGCTAGAAGAAGTTTCATGAAATGATTGCTCCAAGCTTTTGTTTGTAAAGGGGACATGATTAGATTCTTCCATCCCGTATCTTCCCATCTACAGCTAATTTCCTGTTAATTTGATTCATAGACTGAAATAATGCGGAATGAGTTTGAGCGTCTTGCAGCCCGACAACCCATAGAACTGCTGAGTATGAAGAGGTAAGTGCAGAGTTCTTTTGAAGTAAATTGCACCATCCATGGTATGGCAACAACCTGAAAGATCCAAGGCTCAGTATACAGCCCCTGAGAAGTATTTAAAGGGTGACATTCCTGTTCTGGCCTCATGATGGCAGTCTACTCTAGTAAAATAAGTATGATTTTCAGGATTTTTTTGTGCCTTCAGGAAGTTTGTAGGTACTCTGAATGGTAATGTTGGAGATGGCAGACTCTGGGTGATACTTCTGCAATTAGGAATACGTATGTCTGTTACTGAAATCTCCAGTTGATTTAAATAATATTTAGCATTATTAGGCAAAACTGGTAACAATGATATTTTTGCTAATAAAAATGAGTCATGATTGGGGTTAGTGCACTAAATCTATTGAACATCCAGCTACTGCGTTCTTGTTTAAGTGCAGTTATTTTTTCTTGTTTTCATCTCAGGTATGAGCTGCCTGCACCCTCTTCTGGGCAGAAGAATGACATCACAGCATGGCAAGAATGTGTTAATAACTCAATGGCTCAGCTTGAGCACCAGGCAGTCAGAATTGAGAATTTGGAGTTGATGTCTCAGTATGGCTGCAGTGCCTGGAAAGTATATAATGAGTAAGTTTTTCATGGTCTCCAGTCATTCCTTGAAAAGCTTTGGAAGGAAAATGTACTACAGCTGTATACATGATAGCTAGAGTTGAGGAATGCTGGAAGTTTTCGTCCAACAGCATTTGAAGGGTTACGTGGCTCCCACCCTACCTTTATAATTATTTCCGGTTCTCCATGTTGTTGTAATTGCCTTTTCTACATCTCTAGATGATGATGATGATAAGAAGAATGATAAGGTGCTACCAATGTGACAAGTCATAAACCGGTGTAGGAGCCCATTTCATAAAGAAACCTATGTGTCCTGATTGCATAATGGAACATGTGGGGCAGTTTTGTTACTGAGACCTGTACTTATTTTTTAGATGCCTATATCTGCAAGTAAAGGAGAAACATGCTATTGCATTGAGGCATTTTTTTAAAAAAGTTGAAAAATTGTATTATTCACTATTTGAATATTTTTAAGCTGGGAAGAGTCAGCAAACATTTGTGAGAATACAAATTCCTGGAGAGTGGGGAAAGAAAGGAATTACATAAATGCCAGTTGTTTGTGATTAAAACATTGATTTAAAACATTTAATGTCTTTAACCTGGATAAAATGGTTTGATGATTTGTATTTATGTTAAAGGAATACCGTTATTGGAAGACAAATTTATGGAAGACAAATTTTAACTAGAAATGTATACTTAATATGTCTATTACATGACACTTAAGCATTTCCAAGATTGGTAATAGATTCTGTCATATATTCTGCATTACAAAGAGAAATACAGTTCAGTTAAAGGTAGACAGGAAAATTGAGCCCAAAGCCTGGCTTTGCTTGACTAGCAAGGCACTATATGAGAAAGAATGTATATCATTATCTTGCTTTACTTCCTTGTTATATCTGAATAGTTTTTTATTCAACACTTTTTTGGGCAGGCATTTAGTTCATATGATTGAACAGGCACAAAAAGAGCTACAGAGTTTGAGGTAAGTCCATCCTTTTCTGTTTGAATAGAAAGAATTAGGGCCTCAGTGTATGCCAGTCTTTGCAGGCAGGAAGCTGCATTCTAGTACAGTCTGCATCTTAAATTCTGCATTGGTATATATGTGGGATTGTGCAGATAAAATAAAGTATTTTGGTATTGACAATTTACTTTGATTTTGGAGCTTCATTTTCTGATTTGTGGGAGGTCTGGGTTTATTGCAGGAATGGGAATTATGCAGGTCTCCAGAAGTTGCTGAAACTACACTGATCATCCCTTGTTTATTTTGACATGTGCTAACCTGTTTGTAAACATTCTCACTTGTTAGGGGGTACAGATCAGATTCTGGCCTTCCACTGGCTAGAAACTCCTGAACGCTGATTTACATTCTACCTACCAAACTTGGGCAGTTCATTTTCATCTGATTAAATCAAACTGTTCTAGTTTGTCCAGTAGTCACCAAAATATAGTTTTTTCAACATGAATGTGGGTGTGAGGATTGGTCAAGGCAAAGCAGAAAGTGGGCAGCCTACCAGGCTCTTACGCCTGCTAGAAGTGATTCTTCTATGTTGCTTTTTTTCCTCCAGAAAACACATCCAGGACCTTAACTGGCAACGGAAGAACATGCAGCTCACAGCAGGCGCTAAACTTCGAGAGATGGAATCAACGTGAGTACTGTATATAGAACTTAATACTGCAAAGTTATTCTGTCTTTACAATCTCCTTAATAAGAGTAGCTATGTTACTTAGTTGAGATGCAGCAAAACTATTTCCTTGACACCTGTGCTTTTTCTGTGATATAGTTCTGTCTGTGGAAAACAGGACTGAAGACAGTGATCCTTGTGTGTATTATCATAGAAAATGTAGAAAATATATATACACATAAACACAGAAAATATATGTTATTCAGTAAAGCAGTGCCCTTTCTGCAGACTGCAAAAATAAAGCTCAAAGAATAAGTTTATGGAAGTTTGTCTTGAGTGAATATGTAAGAGTTCTTCACTTAGAAAGAGATTTTTTTAAAAAAAGACTCTTGTATTATTCTTCCTGTAGTAGCCAGCCAGACTTAAATTAGTTTGAGCTGACAAATATAGACATAGGTGTGTACCATGAAGAATATCTTGTGCTCTAACTCCAAATGGTTGTGATTACAGACATCAGACACATGTTAAAATATGTGCAAGTGGCCTAATGAGATTCTGATCTGTTCTGTCGTGTATACTCTAGTAATAGACCTCTTATTTCTGGTTCATATCATGAGCATTCAATTTACATAAAAAAGGGAAATGTAGTGAGAAACAGAAGTATGCATCTGTAGAAAAGCTCAGACAAAGATAAAGGTCCTGAGCATCAGAATGAAGAACAATGACAAAGGTACTGGTTTTGGGACAGTTTTAAGTAATGTCCTCTGCATTGTTTTCCACTCTGCACTTCACTGGCTCTGTGATAGTCTGGAGGCTATCACCTCTTGTCCCTCCTGCTTCCTTCTCATCTCACATTCCTTTCTGTGCACATTCATATATATTCATGTTAAACATCTGCCCTGGTTTTGCTACTCTCTAGTTGCTGTCCTCTTCCTAAGTCTTCTATGCATTTTTGTCCTTATTCAGGATCTCTTTAGTATCCTGAATACTAGCTTTTGATGTTCCTTTAAACTTGTCTGCATTAGTGATTAATGCTCTGTCTTTCATACAGCCAGTGGTTGAGTAGGTCTATTGTTGATGCCATAGCTTTAAGAAAACAGTGGTTTAAGTGTATTTTTCTGTTTTTTTTCTTTTTTTCCAGTTGGGTATCTCTTGTCAGTAAAAACTATGAGATCGAGCGAACTATTGTGCAGCTGGAAAATGAAATTTCTCAAATTAAACAGCAACATGGGGAGGCAAACAAAGAAAACATCCAACAGGACTTCTGAAACCTCCCTTGGCTTTGTGTTGCCAAACATAAAAAACTGCCTAAAGCCTATGCATGGTTTTAGATTCCATTTTGTTTCTCTGTGTGTTTAGTGAAACAGAAGCCATCATCTGTGTTAGATGCTCTCTTTGCTGTAGAACAGACAGATTATGAGGATTAAAGTCGGGTTTTTTAAAAACAATTTTATTCACATACCAGATTTATGGCGTGAATATTGTGGGCTATTTGTAATTTTTTTTGTTTTGTTTTTTGTTTTATGAAGGATTGTCTGTAACTTTTTTGAAATATCTGAAAATAAACACTTTTCAACAATGTTTGTGAGTTAATGCACTATTCTACAATAGAAAAGTATTATTGCTATAAACCTAACACAGTTAATGGTGAAGTATATACTACTATTACAGCTAATACAGAATGCAGGCTGTCAGATGACACAGGTCAGTGGCCAAGACATATTTAAAGGATGACTAAATTTGGGTTTTGTATTGGCCCTTGCTCAAGAAACTTAACCGTAGATACAGTTCTGTGTATTGTATACAAATATGCATAGTGAGCAAAACCAGGTAATATACCTAGCAATTAATATATGACTGTATCAGCACAGAGTTAAAATGGCATAATGTTATGGGCTACTTCATTTGTCTTTGCATAGAACATGAGGAACACTTGTTTGGTTGGCTCCTAGAATGTGGGATGGTTTTGGAGTCTCTTTTCATGACCCTCTCGACATAGTAGCTGCTGCTTACGCTGATTACAAGGTAGTAGAAGTAGAGTGAGGGTCTGGTGGTATGTACAATTTTGTGTGCTTGGATCTTTGGCAAAGCAGTGTAATGGTGAACATGTCTGATGGCATACTATAGTATTCTGTGCACACCATGGTGTGAGGAATTCTGTCAAGTTCCATTAGGGCAATAGTCACAAAATATCTCGCCTTGTGAAGAGAAATGGTGAACAACAACTAATTGATTGTGCTTATTCAACATACTGTAACTGATTTCTCAGTTGGTCAGGACCTCATACATCTAACTTCTCAGCTGATCCTATCGATGGAAGAAGTTGCCAAGATGTATAGTTGATTTTTTTCTGTATGTTGCTAGTCAGTCGAGAGTCATGGACAAGGGAGTGCAGCAATTTTGTTGTTCTGCCACTGCAAGTGTAGGTTCTGGGTATGTATAGACTACCAAAAACAACACAATTTCAGACGCTCCTGCTTATAGAGGGATATGACAGCCAGTGAAGAATGGCTCGGGAGTTTAATATTTCATATTTGCAATCAAACAGCTCAAATTCTCTAATTACTTCATCTAATGTTTGCTGTACTGTATTATAGATCTGCCTAGATCTGACTCTGTATCATTTATCTTCATTCTTGTGGGAATTTTATTCTCTGACATACTCTTTTTTTGGCACAAAATTAACAAATCTGAAAGCAGTTGAGGTATTATTGGTCAAGTTTGCAGAAGATTTAGCTCCTAAGGAAGGCCTTGAGAAGGGATGAATATGTTAAAAGGGAAGAGCACGAAGACAGGAGGCTAAGAAGTGGGATAAATAACAGTGGTAATGGGTGTAAGTTAAGCATCCTTCTGAGGACCATAAAAAGTGTGTAGGAAGATAAAAGGAGATGACTTGAAGTGCTTGCTTTGGTTGGCTTGTTTGCCCTTGTTCTAGGAGCCTTGCTGATGTTACACCTAAAAGGTGGTGACCTATCTATTTCATCCATTAAAATCCACTTAGCTCTATTAGCAGCTTATCACCTAATCAGTGACAAGCCATCTTTTCACAGTTCCTTTTCCAGAGCTTGCTTAAGAGCTTGAGGAATTTTAATTCTCCATCTGCACTGCCTGCGTCAACAGGAGATCTGGATTTAGCCCTCTTAAGGTTAATGCTTCCGCTGTCCAAGCCTCCAACCACACTTCTGTAAGCAGGAGAATGTGTTGTCTTTGCACATGCCACCCTTGCAAAATTAGGAAAAACGTTTAGTCAGAGAATTGTTCATTAAAGTTTCCAAAAGCATTCTGGTAATGTTTGATAATTGAGAAACAAAGAGTCTAGATGAGTCTTAGTAACTGCAAGCCAGCTTTTTATTTTTTTCATTTCCATGACCTTTAGCCCCTACTGTTTTGCCCTTAAATCTGTGCTGCCTTGTTCATAACTTCGTTTTGATGGATCATCTGCCTTTGTCCTTACTGACATTTCCAATAAAAAAATCTGGACAGGATCTAAAAATGTGAGAAGTTTGGTGTCTGATGTAAAAGGAGGATGAGTTTGTGTGTTGGGGGGGAGGGGAGACTGGTATGGGTGTTCTGCAGTGAGAAATCTAAATAAAATTCTAGGCTCAACAGTTCTCTGTGTTGCAAAAGGAGCTTGACAGAACTGATAAACAATTTGTCCTTAAATTCTCTCAGTGCCTGTAAAGAGACTCATGCTGCCACTAGCATTCTATGACTTCCCTTTTGGTTCTGAATGTATACAGTACATTGTTTACACAAAGTGACAGATTCCATATTGACGAATACTGGTTATGGTGGAATAATCCAATTTTCCATTGTCTTGCAGAAAAATTGGACACATTCTAAAAAAAGAACCCGGGGTTATAACTCAAGTTACGGCTTACTGTAATTTTAAAAGAACCTGTTTTACATTCCAAACATTAGCAGGGAGACACAATGGAGTGCAAGACAGTGGAAAATTGGCTTATTCTGTCATAACCAGTATTTGTCAGCATGGAATCTTTGACTTCACATAACAATATATACATGCAGAACCAAAAGGGGGGAGTCATAAAATGCTAGTGGTTGTATAATCTCTTTACAGGTGCTGACACAGGTAAGGATAAATTGTTTCTCTATCAGTTCTGTTGAGCTCCTTTTACTACAGAGAACTGTTGAACCTAGAAGTTTATTTAGGTGCCTTTTTCTAGACTGTTAAGAGAAAGATACAAATGTGTTACAGTAATGTAATACAAAAATATTTGTTGCTTATGCTTTATTGCAAACAATACAAAACAAGAGTGTAATGCAAAAACAAAAACTTTTTGAGTTTCCCAAGTCTTATTTTACGAAAGTATTGAAACATAAAACTGTTTTATTTTCCCCTTATTCTCAATTTAAATACTGATATTTGTAGTTGACTGCCACTTTCTCCCATATAGTTCTTGATTTTTTTTTTAGCTGTTACTGCAGATAATGCAGCTGAGTTTATAATTATATAAAAAGTATGGACTAAGCCAGTGGTTTGTAACCTTTTCTTTACAGGGGACCCCCTGTAAATATAATATGTTGCATGGGACATATTACATATTTTAGGCCACAAAGTCTGCTTAAATTAGAAATGAGATATCTTTCTATAGTTTAGGTGAAAAAGGGTTTTATTTTTTAGTGTTGATGCAAAATACAGTCCTTGCCAGAACCAGGAAACCTTCAGGTGAAATGGCATGTCTCCCTTCTGTGACCAGGGTTTGATTCCCTGCTCATTGTGAAAACTCACCAGGTGACCTTGGACACGGCACATACTCTCGGCTCCAGAAAAACCCCATGACAGGTTTGTTTTAGGGTTGCTGTAAGTCAGAAATGACTTGAAGGCACACAACAATGATGTCCTCTTGATTCCTCCTTTGTCCATTGATTACTACCTTTGGGATCTGACATCTTTCTTATTTTGATCAACAAAGCGGATCTCTTTCCCTTTAGACCTTCAGTGTTGTCTCTTGAAGCATGTCTGCCCCGGACTGCAATACCTCTCCCTCATACTCACTCCCCGCCCCTGTTCTGGCAGTCTGAAAAGAGGCCTGACCTCAGGTTTGCATCTTTTGATTGAGAGAAACAACAGAAATAGACTGACAAAGACAATACTTGAAAGAGAATAGTCTAAACTTATATTAACACATCCACAGTTAACATATTTCTACCAGTCTAACCTTAACAGTTAGCAAAGAGGATGTAAAATTAAAAGACTGGAAATCTGGACTGAAAGTAATTGCTTAGTAAACTAGCAGATCAATGAAAGTTCTTTACAGTTAACAAATTATAGCTGCTTTAAATCAAAGAAATTGCTCTTGCATTCAAAGCAACTGACTGATTATTCCTCTAAGCAGTCTTTATAATTGCAACAACAATCTCGGAACAGAGAGAAGCAAAGTACTCTAGTGGTCCCAAATGAGGCAAAGTTACTTTGATTCTCAAATCACTTTATACCTGGATCCAAAATCATCAGATCATTTATACCTTGGAAAAATTAGAAAACTTCATATGAGTAGTCTTGGTGAAACCACACATTTCCAGCTAATCCCTTTTGTGGCACAGAAGAAATCTCATTTTCAACCACAGCTAATACATTCAGAAACCAGTCTTGAGATCTTTGGTGAGGTGACACGTAAAACTGCATCTTCCTTTGAGCGTGAGCAACAACTGAAGAGGATAAATATGCTCACTAAGCAAAAACAATACCCAGAAATCTCTAGCTTGTAATTTCAGATCAAATCTTCATTTTGAAAACCTAGCTATCTCTTTTTTTAGGCAAATGTATCATTGCAATGCACTGCTGTTTTAAGATGCTTGGCCACTGCTGTAGATTTTCTGGAAATGCCCAAGTTAAACCCCTTGTGTGCAAAAAATACCTGGGAACTTCAGTGTGACAAAATATGGTAGCTACTTAAACAGATCTAGTCTACGGAGCATATCCCGCTACACTCAGGCAGGTTCATTGACTTCAGGCATATTTCAGGGTTTCTTTGTTTTTTCCCTTTTTCTCTTAAAGGGGTATGTGGCTTGGGATCTGAAGGACCATTTGCTTCTCTTATAAGAGGTAGGAGGATTTTTTTTCCTAGCAGCTGGATTGCCACCTGAAAAACAGCATTTTAGTTATGTGTGGGCACCCTGTCCTGAATTTTCACAAATGCACACCTTGAGCCAGAATGGTGCAGTGGTTCCAGTGCTAGATTAGTACTATGGCACACCAGGATTTGCATCTTCTTAGCCATGGAAACCCATTGACTGACCTTGGGCAAGTCACCCTCTCTCAACTTTTGTTGTTATGTGCCTTCAAGTTATTTCCAATTTATGGCAATCCTAAGCCAAACCTGTCATGAGATTTTCTGGGGCTAAGAGTGTGTGACATACCCCCGGTCATCTAGTAGCTTTCCATAGCTGAGTGAAGAATTGAACCCTGGCCTGCAGGGTCATAGTCCAACACTCAAACCACTATACCACCCTAGCTCTGTTAGTCTTCAGGGAAGGCAATGGCAAACCTCCTCTGAATAAATCTTGACAAGAAAACCCTGTGATAAAGGTCACTATTCAGTCAGAACTAACTTGAAGTGCAACTTTATAAATTGTTTCAGGGAAACTAAATTGTTTCAGGGAAGCATGGTGTAGTGGTGAGATATTTAGATTAGGACTCTGGAAGACCAGAGTTAAAATCACTGTTCAGCCACAGACATCCACTGGGTGACGTTGGGCAAATCACAGTGTCTAAGAGGAAGGCAATGGTGAACCTCCTTGGGATAAAACTGGTAATAAACACTCGTTCAGGTGTTATTGTCGAGCATTATTATTTAATTTGAATTTATGTTGCCTCTTGCAGTTTTAAGGGGGAGCTTTCTTCTGGTTATAGTTTGTGACTTTGGTTTTTATTATGTTCTAATCCTGGAATCTGTCTTGAATTTTGTTTACCTAATTGTAAGGGAAAGCATGATGTGGTGGTTTGAGGGTTGCAGTATAACTCTGGAGCCAGGGTTTGAATCCTTGCCTGGCCATGGAAACCTACTGGGTGACCTTGGTCAAGTCATACTCTCTCAGTATGGCAAAGGCCAACCCTCTATGCAGGATTCTGCAGGAATGCAAGATTCGGCAGGAATGACAGGTGCTGTGAGTCCCTGGCAACACTGTACTACTATAATACCTTGACAAGAGTCTTACTTCTGTTGCTCCTCTGTAGAGACCTGAGGATTGGGGTTTGGGCATAACTAGACTCTGACAGGTAAGACTGATAAGTATGAAGCTCAGACAGGTAAAAGTGAATATGCATAAGCCCAAATACTATTCATAAATACAAGGCTCACTGCATAAGCAAATAATGAAAAAGAAGTTGCCTGAATAGTCTTTTACCTTCAAGTTAAACTGCTTGTAGAAATGTTCTTTGTGTTTTGTTTCCAGATGAGTGTGCCTATGGAGCGGCAATAGTAAACATTTATGAGAACAAAACCATCATGTTGTTTGGTCTCTGTAATATTATTTTAAAACTGTGACTAAAATTGTACATAATGTGTTCCTTTAAAAGTCTATTAACTTCCAAACCCTTGTTAACAGACATTAGTCTAAATGTATAAAATACTAATGTTTATGCGTCTATTTGTAGTGCAAACTTGATCCATTAAATTGGGAATACAGATTATTATGTTTAATTGTAAGTGAAACTGAGGATTCAAACAAATAAGTACAGAGTGGAGAATGTAGGATCATTTTGAAAATAATTCTCATTACAGATTCTGTAAATATAACTACTTATTAGATAATAGAAATCACAGAAACATAGGGCTTATCCAAATTTTGGGGGAGGAGGATACAAGGCTCTCCCCCCAAATAGAAGTGAATCCAAACAGTGGCTCCATTGACCTTGAGACCTCCATATGTAGTTCTTTTTGCAACTAACCAGGGCAGCCACTGTGATTGCAGTGATGGCAAGAAACATATTTTGTCTGCACTTTGAACACTTACACAGTGGTAGAGAGATTCTTAAAAATGTCTTAAAAATGCTTTTAAGAAATTTTTTTCTTAATTTTTTTAAAGAAAATTATTTCTTAAAAATAGTTTTTGAATGTTTCTTTAACCCATGGGTGATCATGTAACACTAAAAGAAAAGAGCAAAGTTGAATATGGTGTTACCCCATTGGCATACCCTATCCCAAGGACTATAAATTTGATATCAAATATGCCCGCCATGCCAGAGAGGTTGCCAGAATGGGTACGTAGACAAGGAGATCAAACGGCCGAAAATAGATCAGGCCAGGAAAATCCCCAGTCATATTCCCCTAGGGGACCTCAGGCTAAACATGTCTGCCTGGACAAAGGGTATTCAGCCAAGGAACAGCCAACTTGAGTGGATTATTGGGTTTTCCCCATGGTGAGTAACTCCTACGTTAGTAAACCCTGTACTGCAAGGTCCGTCTGCATAAACCAATCATGCATACTACCAAGTTGCTGTTGTGTGGCATTTCTCCCTTTATTTTGGCCATTGTTCTTTCTGGGAGAGGGCCGGTCCTTGAGGTACATTTTGCCCCATAAGTAGTCCCAGTTTTTGAAGGTCTCTTCAGAGAACTCCCTGCCACGCTAGCAGACTGGCACTCTGTTAGTCGAGTGATCCCCTCAGCCGCTTCTCTTCGCTGAGCTCCATTCTTCTCGCTGCTTCCCAGACGGAAGACTTCAGGATAGGTGCAGTATCATTGCCTTTACACCCTCTCCGCTGAATCCCCTATCAATTTTCACCTCTTTCCTTTCTCAATAGGCTTTGTGCGCGTGAGTGAGTGCGTTGGTGTGTGAGAACATATTTATTAATAAAATCCAGTTATTGGTACAATTGTCTGGCTTTTCGCTTGGTTTGACCCCGTAAAAATTGGGTTAAAAGATCCTACTGGGTTACCCTGCCCCTCATTTGGCTACAACCAGTGCTCCGCTAATTTCCCCAGTCTTTGCATTTTTGGAGCAAACTACGGTATCCCCCAAGGGACCCCTGCAAGTCAGGTAACAATGTCTTCCATCTTTCCCAATCAGGCTTCATACTGTAGAACATATTTCTTCTTTCTATGTCACTTCTTTCCCTTTGAATGAAGGGCTCCTAGTGAGCTCTCCATACTGGAATGTTCATCATCTGTTTATTATTTAAAGAAGCTCCACCTAGAGTAAAAATCCATTCATTTTCATTTTCCTATGTATCATTTTACTGTCAAGGTGCTCACAATTAAATTATATTGTGCCTAACCTAAAGTTGTATCTTTAAAATAGACTGTCTCACAGTACACAATTGTAATGATTTCATTTTAACTGCCATGGCAACATCCTATGGAATCCTGGGACATGTAGTCTGGTAAGCCACTAGATCTCTCTGGCTGAGAATTCTAAATATCTTTCCTTACAGGCACCAGAGCCTGTCTGACTTTGGAAGTTACATAGGGTCATCTCTGGTTAATACTTGGATGGAAGACTGCCAACAAATACCAGGTGCTGTCGGCTACATTTCAGAGGAAGGAATCATCATTTCTCACCTAGGAAAACCTTCTGTAATTCATGGGAGTGCTGTAAGTCGACAGGTGACTTAACGGCACATACACACAAACTGCAAATGCCAGCATTTCATAGGATGCAGCCATGGCAGTTAAAGCAGAATCAAAGAGCTGTAATTGTGTAGTGTGAACCAAGATTTTTAATCCATCCTTCAACATATTTTAACCTTATTTATGATGTTTCATATAGAAACTAATCATTCATCCTGAAGCCAAATAAATAAAATCTAAAGCAGCTTCCAAAGATCAACTACGGAGCCTCTGCCTTCAGGCTTAAATGGCAAGATAGAACAGCTTAGGATGGTTGGGTGTGTGTTTGTGTCATGATTTCCATGGCACCCAGCCTGGCCAATTAAAATCTGCCCATTTGTTTCTCCTAGCTTGAATACAAACTGACCCTTCAGGTAGAAGGGCCACAAAGATCCACTTGGTCTGAGCCAAGAGGAGCCAGGCTCACACCAGATTTTAGTCTTAAGAATCAAAAGCTAAGCTCTGGTCTAGGGACTCAGACAATTTTTTAAAATACATACAACCAATGGCAAGAATTGGACTTGGCACCAGACAATTCCCAGAATATGATACACAAACAAATTAAGGAAACGGATTTATTTACATGGGATGAGGGAAAGATGAATCGCTATATACAAATAGAATATTATTTGGGAAATACAACATGACAAAAATAACAAAAATTAAAGCTAAGCTTAACTAGACATACCAAGCCCACTTTACTAAGCAAGATCTTGGACCAAAGGAACAATACATACATAGTATGCAAAATATAGCATCCACAAAAATAAATCTGTGAGGTAAGAGGCCAAATCTACTTTTATACTCATATCAGCTACAGTGGTTCCAGTTAAGCAATTAGAGGGCCTAAAATCCATAACCACCTAGCTGTTTAGCTTATGTGCTAATTTTCATGGGTAAAAGTTTTGGAAAAATGTTCCTGTCTGGTGAATTATACTCAAAACAAGTCCTTGGAGGTACAAATTATAATGAGACCTGAGCCTGAGGCTGTCTAAGAGTTAGAGTCTGCTACAAGTTCACACTTAAAACCAAGTTTTCATCACAAATGATAGAAAATGGGACTGGAAGGGTGAAGAAAACTCAGGAAGGCACTAGCTCTTGAAGTTACAAAGTTTTTATAATGAAGCTGGAAAAGATCGAGCAAAAAGGAATAAAAGAGAAATAGAGTTTCATCCAAGACAATGAAGTGAACTGGTTTCCAATTTTTCCTATGCTGCAGCACAATGGAATGGTTGCTGCTGACAAACTGACAGAGGAGGGTAAGAAAAAACTGAATGGATCTGGTTTCTAGGAAAAACTGATGAGTCTACATCCTCCTCCTCCAACAGGTTTTCTCCAAGCCAAAGTGCCCAGTTCATTCAGAATGACATTCTTGACTCTCAAACTGTCTTTAAAATCACTCCCAATTTGTCCGTGTAATAAATATAGTGAAGAAATGATGCAGTTCTTCAGTGGAGAAATTACATATAATAAGCAAAGAACTATGATTACCTCCTATGTCTTCTATGATGCATTTTCTAATAAACTCAAAACAGTATTTGCATTTTTAGAGATTACACCATCAGATTACTTGTATTGACCTATGGTTGCAATACATTCTAGATTAGAGGTGAGGAACATTGAGCTTTCCAGATATTTTGGATAATGTCTCTCACAATCCTTGACTGCCATACATTCTGGCTGGGGCAATTAGAAATTAAAATATCTGGAAGGCCAATTTAGATAGCCAACTGAAGTACTTAAAATTCTGCTATTGGGATCTGAATATGTTCACAACTTCCTGGTGAATTTTCTACAAAAGACAACACACTCAGATCCTCATCCAATTCATCCTGGCATAGAAAAAAATAGCGAATCCTCTACATTTCCTAATGACTTCAATAGTTATTAGATCTAAGTATTACCTCTGTCTTGCCAAAGGCAGAGAGCCCATCTGCCAAAGGCAAGGGGTTCACTTTATAGCATGTGGAGGCAACAAAAGACACCATTTGCAGTTTGAAAGGTCTTAGAATTTATTGAACAGCGAGCAATCTAAATAACATAAACATACAAGCAATATTAGCACACAGATGAAACCCACTTAAGCCTATGCTGCCCAAATAATACAAAAATGGATTTCTCACTGAGCAAGACTCCTTCAATCAGCTGCCCGGGAGCCTGGGATGGAGCAGCAAAGGGGATCCCTCTGTGTAGTCGCTACGCGCATGGCACTTCAGCTGTGAGCTTGTGCTAAGCTTTCGCTGAGAGCATATTCTATGGGGTATTTATATCCCTTGGACTTGAAGGACTTGGACAGCTTTCATGAGAACTTTGTGATTGTTTATACACCTGGAATAAACTAAACTCCTTTCAACTATCAAGGTTACCAATTAAGTGACTATCTTTTGGGTTCCTCCCAGCACCCGTTATCTAGTACTAATTGGATAGTTGTCCTGAGCAAAAGGCAGGTACCAATATCACCTGCAACTTTGTTCTGTCTACATTTTAAGCTAACAGGGATACAGACTGCATCAAAGCAGAATACAGAAATCAAAGTAAATTATGGTGTGGTAAGCAAGCTAGAAGTCCTTTCTAGACCTTTCTTAAGAGCAGCATGGAGAAACTTAGAACATAGAAGAACAAACTCAGGACAGGCCATTCCTTACATCTCCCCAAATTACCATGGTCTTCTGGTCATTTCCCATACAACCTCCAGTAGGAGAAACTTTGCAATACCACTTGCTGTAGAACATATGCAGGAGAGTGTTGTTATACTCCAATCCTAATTGTGGGCTCCCCTGGACTAGATAGATCCTTGGTCTGATCCACCTCTTCTTATGTTCTCACCTATCTGTTGTAAGAAGGTATCCTTGACATTTCTATATTCATTTTTGTAAAAATCTGGACATAGACTTCTGTACTTTATTTTTGGAAAAATAAATAGGGATTCAATTGCATTTCTTAGCATGATGGATTGGATCCAGAGCAGCACCAAGTAGATTTACACTCATACTTGGAAAGATGGGAGGAAATCTTTGTGATGATGTGTCCAGCTCTCTTTTTCTAGCTCTCGGCAGCAGCCTGTCACAGTGTGCCCAGCCACAGGAAGAGGGCTGGATGTGCCGTCTCTTTCCCCACCTCACTTTCTCAGAAACAGTCGTGTGGGTGAACTGTGCAACTTGAAAAGTAGTTTTTTGGAAGGCTGTGTTTATTGTGATGGTGCAACAACCATAAAAGTTGAATTGCAATGTTGCAAGCCAGACTCAAGACACTGTAACTGCTGAACAGGATGCCAGCCATGATGTGAACTGTGGCTGCTAAATCCTGCATGTGTCTATGGGAGTTACTTCCATACATGTGCAGAACTGCAGCCCCTAATATCAGGTATCTGTGAAACATTCTTCTGATGGAGAGAATTAACCTGTTATTAGAATTTAATGTATTAGATGGACATTGACAAACTGGGAAGTGTTCACAGGAGTATGGACACATTCTGTTCTAACTTATATTGTAAGTCACTTTGAGTCCCATTTGTGAGAAAGCAAGATAATCAATCAATCAATCAATCAACCAATCAATCAATCAAATAAATAAATGAGGGAGAGACAAAGTCCTGTAAGCAAAGATTGAGGGATAAAATGTGTTCGGTTTGGAGAAAAGACCACTGAAGAGTTAATAGCCATTTTCATGGATCTGAAAAGCTATCACATAAATGATAGAGGCATTTGTCCTCTGTTATCACTCCCTGGTGTTCTCCAGATCTTTTGGACTTCACCTCATATTACTCCAATGAAGCTGCAGGAGGATGAGGCAAATTTTAGTACAAACCATCTCCAAGTCACCAGGTAAGAAAAGGTTTGTCTAGATGGAAGGGCCTGAACCAACAGGTTCAAGTTGCAAGGAAAGATATTTTCACTTAAACATTAGGGGAAAAAATTATTGACAGTAATATCTGTTCAGTGGAAATTTGCTTGCTTGAGAAGAAGCCTTTGCTATGTTTTAAGGAAGAAGCAGAATGGTCACTCCCCCAAAATACAAATACTGCAAACAGCAAATACAGTTTCTGTTTAGTCCCAGCCTATTGCTGTGTGCATGTGTATGTCCATGTGCCTTCATGTTGCCTACTACCCCATGAATTTCATAGGGATTTCTTGGGCAAGGAATACTCAGAGGTGGTTTTGCTAGTTCCTTCTTCTGATATGTTGCCTACAGCACTTGGTATTCATTACTGGTCTCCCACCCAAGTACTGACCAGAGCTGATCAGCCAGGACCCAGTACCTTTAAGGTATTTAGGCCCCTTAGCACATGCATACATACACATCTTAAATTATTTAAAAGTCTTAGGTTTTCTGCTGCCTTACTTCTGCAATAGAGTGTCCTTTCTGTAGGATTTTTTTACAATGGTAAATAGCTACAAAGTTACTGTCCTACAACTTACTCATTGTACATATGCATATTATTTATGTTTTGGCTTAAATAGTTCTTCATCTTTTAATGTGAAAAAAATATTTCCCAGATAAATACTGTGCAATGGTTGTCAAAACACCACATGCATAATGCTAAGGAATGGATAAAATGTAGCTGAACAGGAGATCTGGAATCTTTTCACAATATAGAGATATGGGGTTTTGATTTAAGCATCATGCTTCTGTCGTATGGAATTCTAGGTTTTGCAGTTTAGGGAGGTGGCATTTAGAATCCTTAGCCAGAGAGCAATAATGCAAAGGCTTGTTTAGCTTAGAGCCCTTTCAAACTACATAACTAGAGTATTTTGATCCCACTTTAACTGCTATGGTTCCATCCTATGGAATGCTGAGATTTGACATTTAGGGTATACAGTGGCTCTTGAATTTTGCAGAGATTAGGGGCTCAAGAACCCCATGAAAGTGGAAAAATCACAAATATCTCTAGGTCCCTCAAACATGCACGCTACAGATTCTGCTGCTGCAAAAAATTTCCTTCAGTGTTGTTCTCTTCCTTCTCTTAAAGAAGGATGAGGACAGTGAAGGAGATTTTTGCAGCAACCACTAACAGCTCCGCTACTTGTTGCTACCTTTGCTGCTTTGGCAACAGGATGTGTCTGCCTGGTTCCAAGGCTGTCTCTTGGGAATGACTTCCACAGATCTCCAAGCCTTCCCCTAGAAAAGGTCCTAGATCCTCACAGGGCTGGATTTCTATGTGTACAAGTCCCTTTTTGGACAGTCCTTGCTTATCTTTCCTCTTCTAGGAAGCATAGTTATTGACTTTCATATGCACAGATCCCTTTCTGGATAGTTCTTTGGGATTTACCCCCCTTTATAGGAAGCAGTTTGTGACTTTTGTATGCACAATCCCTTCATGATCCCCAGCTTCTGGCAGATGCTGGGATGAGGAAGACCAACCACCATAACCCTGCAGAATAGCCAGTGGCCAATATTATCGTTACTTACACTTATAGCTACACGGCTAGTTAAACAGCAGCTACCAACTTGCAAAAAAGCAAATTTGCAGAAGTTAAAGCTGCAAAGTTGAGGGCCGAAGGTATTTAGAATTCTCAGCAGGAGAGGTTGAGGGTCTCACCAAACTACAAACCCCAAGATTCCATAGGATGCAGCCATGGTGGTTAAATTATAGCATTATACAATGGCCAACCAGTTTTGTATGAAAAATTCACAAGCAGGACATGAGCGTAACAGCACCCTCCTACATTGCATCCTATGTTTGCAACAATTGTATACAAGAATGCTGCTGAAAGTGATGATCCATGGACCAATATCAAGAGCTATTGCTGCCAATTTGCAGAGTTTCCAGGAAGGGAACTATTGTAGTCAATGAGCACAAATACAGTATCAGTGCCTGGTACTTTAGAGAAAGACAACACCCCCCATATCATTATAGCTTGGGAAGCACTGATTTAGAAGAAGCTTTCTTTATTCCTGTGTTAATGGCCATGTTCAGTAGTTAGGCTTACTTTGCCATGCAATAATTATCTTCCCAGAACTGAATGGTCTTGACACATGCTCACTTTACAAAGTCATCCAAATAACGATGGAGAATTTGCCTCCTCTCTTAATTTCAACAGACACACTACCAAGAAGCGCTTTGGGGAGTCACAGAGCAAGCGATTTATTTCCTCTTAACATATTTAGGTCATTACGTGCAATATTCACTGTACACAATACAGTACAATATATTCCTATTTCAACAGGCATCAGTACAACACAGCCTATTAATTCAACATTTCAATACACTACAAGCAAAGTACTGTACAGAAATCAGCCCAAAGTTGGTTAAAACGATTAACAAATTACGGCTCTTGCAAAAACTGACAAAAAGATGCAGACTTTTGTCATTATGTTTTCAACAAATAACCTTACAATTCTTCTTCCTTTCCTCTCTTTCTAAACCACCTTCTGCACTAGACTGTTATAGTGTTATCATTCCACTTTCAACATCCTGTGGAATCCTGGGCCCAGGATTCCACAGGATGTTGAAAATGGAATAATAGCACTATAACAGTCTAGTGCAGAAATGGCCTTCCTCAAGATCCTCAGCTACTTTCCTCAGGTAGAGGTTCACAAAGGAAAGGAAGTTTAGAGGTAGCCAGATAAGAAAAGGACTTCTGCACGTTTAACAATTGTACAGGTGAACAGATTTCAGGAAACACCACAACATACCAGGTGGCATCCGCTTCTGTGGACTCGCAAGCCACTTCATTAAGTGCCACCTGACGAAGAGGGCTGCAGTGCACAAAAGCCGATGCCAAATAAAACTGAGGGCTTTCAGGAGGGTCTCTCTCCTGGCCTTCCCAGCTGTTGTACACGTCGACCCTCCTCCTTCCACTTAACTACCACACGAACGGGGACTCAGGTCTTCTTTTGTATCTGGCCATTCCAAGGAGCTTCTCTTTGAAAACTAGCGCTTCTGAGGAACAACCGGCGGCGCTGCTGCTGCCGCCTTCAACTCGGTCCCGCCCGACTCCCGTTTCCCTCCACACACGGACCGCCAAACGCGGCTAAGAGTCCTAGACAAAGATTTCTGCGCGTGCGCCGATTCCCTTACTAGTCCTGAGACGTGACGTGACCGTGCGCGCGCTTCACGTTAAAAGATTCCATGTCTTCCTCTGGCCAACGCCGCGCTTCTTCGTCTTCTTTTTTTTTTTTTAATAACAAAAGCGCGCGCACGCCTAGCCCCGCCCTCAACCGCCCTTTTTTGCCCCCCCCCTTTCGCCGACCGCTGCGAGATGCGTGTCGGCGGCGCGCGCGCAAGCTGATGGCGTGCGTGCGGACGCATGCGCGGTCCAGTGCGTGAGCAAAGCGGGGAGTCGGGTTCAAAGGAGGAAATATGGCGGAAAACAAAGGAGGAGGCGGTGGTGGCGGGGAGGGGGCCGGGGAGGCCGGGCCGGTTGGGGGTGGTCCCGAGCTCGCCATCGCTGCGTCGGCTGTCGTTGTCACCTCCGTGGCGGCTGTTGCGTCCCCGTCCCCTCCGGCTCCCGCCCCGCCCGAGGAGAGAGAGAGCCCCGCCGCGGTGGTCCTGGCTGCGGCGGCGGACAAGGGCCCCGGGGAGGCGGAGGCCGCGGCGCCGGCGGTGGTGAGCGTAGGCCCAGCCACCGGCTCCATACCGGCGCCGCTGGGGCCCAGCCCCGCGCCCCCCGCCCTGTCCAGCGCCGCCGCGCCGGGCCCGCTGTCGCTCCTGGACACCTGCGCAGTGTGTGCGCAGAGCCTGCAGAGCCGGGAGGCCGAGCCGAAGCTGCTGCCCTGCCTTCACTCTTTCTGCCGACGCTGCCTGCCGGAGCCCGAGCGCCAGCTGAACGTGCCCGTGCCCGGCGGTGCCAACGGGGACATTCAGCAGGGTGAGTGGGAAGGCTCCGCGCAAGGTGCTGGGGTGGAGGTCTGGCTGGAGGGAATGGCCTGCTTGGGTTGGACTTGGCGGGGGGGGGCGCTAAGCAAGGTGGGCTCGTGGAGGTGGGCAGGTTATTACGCGGACCGCTAAACTGGGGCGATTCTGGCATAGATCGTGGATGGGATACTGTAGGATCAATAAGCAAGTTTGAGTGGCTGCAGGAAAGCAGCCCTGGTTAGGGGGTTGCTCTGTAAAAGGCTGTGGTCGAGCGAAATGGAGGTGTGGACGCGATGCCTCACTTACTGTTGCAGAGTGCTACTAATGTCTTGGAACTCTTTCTGGGTAGACCTTTGTGCAGATAATCTGGTATACTTGTTGGCTGACAGTGCAACGAGTTTGGTCTTAATTCATAAAGCCTAGCATTGGTCAGTGGGTGTGCGTATAGAACATCGGTTGTGGAGAAAGCATGTTAGAACACAGTCAGTACTATGCTTTTGGGGTGGTTATTCAGACCTTTGAGATGTGCATTTAATGGAATATAGACAATCAATTTGTCTGATTATACTTATTAAATAATGGGAAACGAAGTTGGGGGTAAATTTTGTTGGTAAATGGAATTGCTACTTCGAAACAGTAGTGGATATAAAGAGACTTCAAGTTTACAGGGTGTACAGCTTACTAAAAGCTTGAGATCCGTCATCAGGAGCCTTGTGCAGAAGGAAGGCATTTAGTATTACGTCGTCCTGAGCCCAGGAATTCAATTTTGGGTGCTGGAGTTTTTTGAGACTGATGGTCTGTCCACACAGAATTTTACTCCCAGTTATACTCCTCCATCATTTTACTTTATTTCAACAGTATAATTTATGGCAACAGGAAGTTGTTTTACTATTGTTTTTAATCGCTTGAAATATAGGTTTTCTAAGTAAATGCATATTATACCTGTTTGTCTTCTCTCCATCCCACCCTTTCTACACTTGTCCCTAACCTAAGAATCCCATCCATCTAAATCACACTGTCAGCTGTTAACTGCCAAATCACAACTGCTTTTTATGCAACACTCCATTTTCTTGTAGTCTTCTTTATTCATTTATCTTAAAATTCTACTCTCCAAGCAGTCTCATGCTTATCTAGTCATGCAGCAGGACTCTATTAACTTCACCAGCTTGGAAGTTTCAGGAAATATTTGTAGTGGTAGTGTCCTCGTGCCTGACTATCATGCTGTAAATTCAGAAAACACGTAGGAAATGAAAATTGATAGCCAGTTTGATCTTTTTCGGATTGTGGTCTTTGTTTTTGTTGTGCAGTATTTGGCAGACACATTTATTGTTTCCAATGAATACACAGTTGAGACAACCTACTCCCACTTCATGCAGTTTGTTTTTGAATGAAGCTAGCACTGTTAGTAATGCTTATGCTTTTTAGCTAGTACTGTTTGTTTGCTCTTCATTGCACCTAGTTTCATTATTTTCCGTAAACCCAAATGGATTGAGCCAAAAACATGGAACTGTCAGAACTAAAATTGATAATTTACTTCCATGAGGTGATATGATGGAAACTGAAATTTGGGGGGGGGGGGGGTAGGCTGATGTTTTTTTTATTGTCCAGAAGTTCGCAAAATATGTAATACATGAATAAAGTGCAACCATTCACATTTTCTTTCACAGCCTTCATAGACAAATTTGAGCTGATGTTCAAGTATGCTTGTCTAGTATATTCTTCCACAAAGTGGATGGGCACCAAGGAACAGGGATTCTGATATTTGTGTAGTTTGCTTTCATCTACTTGACTTGGGGTCTTTTCAGATATACATGCTTTTCCTGCATGAAAGCATGTTCATTTGGGGAAAAAAAGCTCGCATAATGACATGTAGGTCGCAAGTAGTGGTTGTGTGTGCTTCACTTTTGTCTGTAATCTGTTTATTATTATTTTAACAGTGGCTTTTCACTGTGCAGTATTGTTTTTCTAACTTAAAACATGGTTCTTTTCTTGAAAGAAGTGGCATTTTAGTAAAATACTGTATTTGCTGCCTAATCTGGTTGTTTGAGGTAATCTAATATCTTTGAAGTTTGTTTCTTTGTCAGATTTGTATTCCATTTTTCCTCCAGTGATCTGAGAATAGTGCATATAGCTGTTCCCCTTCCAACTTCATCTTCACAACAGCCTTGTGGAATAGAGCGGGATGACAGGTTGTGACTGGCTCATTATCACCTGATGAGTTTGTGACAGTGGAAACTTAAGGCAGCTGTTGTTATTCTGCACCTTCAAGTTGTTTCTGACTTATGGTGACCCTAAGGTGAACCTATCATGGGGTTTTCTTTATAAGATTTGTTCAGAGGGGATTTGCCTTTGCCTTCCTCTGTGGCTGAGAGAATGTGATTTGCCCAAGATCACCCAGTGAGTTTCCATGATTGAGCGGAAATTCAAACTGTGATTACCAGAGTCTAGTGCTCAGTCTACTATACTGTGCTGGGTCTCAGGACTTGAAGTTGTATAGCCCAGATCCTAGTCTAATAGTCTAATCAGAGCACTGCACTGGCTCTGTCTTTTTTTAGACATACATATTTTCTAAATATAAGAAATTGGACAGTGGTACAATTTACAAAATTGGTCACCTAATAGAAAAGCAGTTACAATACACAGTAGTTACAACATTATTAGTGCATTCAAAGTACTTTAAATTTTCACATTGGTTTCCTTGTAAAACCTATACAAGGTGTGTCAATATTGTTTCCATACCCTAGGTGTGTGGTGAGTTTGAGAAAAAGCAGATGGCTCAGGGCTGTTGTAGTGGTCATTGTTATCATCATCATCATCTATTTATACCCTATTTTTTCCCCAGGTTGAATCTCAAAGTGGATTACAAAAATTAAAAAAACATAGTTAAAAACCAAAGAATACAAAAGTTAAAAGTTAGAAAAGAAGAAAAAATAAAACAAAGTTAAAATACACTAATACCAGTGAGTCAGTGGCTGCAGTGCTATTCTGACTGGGAAATTCTTGACTTAGAGCTTAATCTCTAAGCCAATGTGCTGAACCATCTAATAAGTCATTTTTTTTTTGCACTTTCTAAAAATTCCTGTTGTGCATTTACTGTAACTGTTTTGGTTTGAAACATTGAATAATGGAGACTTGAGGTTCCTAGAAATAGGTCCATAGATTTCAATCATTGGTGTCAGGATTCACTGCACATTAGCTGAACAAAATGCCTGTGTTATGTTTTATGAAGGGAGATCTAGAAACAAACAGAATAAATAACAGGCCAATCTGATTTGCTTAGACTTGGAGTCTGAGAATGGTGAGAGTCAGTGACTTTACTTGGGCAAAACATTAAATCGTAGCCTAGTGTTATGTGCATAAATCTTTCTTTCCTCTCCACTCTCCTCTGGTGTGGCTGTGAGGATAAGATTGGAAGGCATCCATTTTCAGCTGATTGTAGTTGTTATATTTGAATTGAGTTAATCTGTTACTTTAAACTCAGGTTTGTTAAAAAAAAATCCAGTGTTTTAAACTGTATCTTGTGAGGTTCAATCAAACCGTCGAAGGAACTAGCCACAGTGTTTCTCAGTTATTTATAATGATGGATGGTGGTTTGTTGAAAATGAAGGCTTCTAGTCTTCCAGGGGTTCTGTAGGGAGAGAAGAGGAGAGCAGGCTTGTTTGTCTTAATTATTTTAATTAATTATAATTGACTTAATTATAGTTTTTCAGCATTGTATAGAATGTTTAATGTAGCCTTCTCCAAAATGGCATGTCTCAGAAATGTTGTACTAAAATACCCTCCATCGTTGGACAGTAGGACATTGTCACATTGGTTGGGGTTATTGCTAAATGAACCTGGAGGGAAGCAGCTTGTAGAAAGTTGACCTAGTGTTCTGTATAAATATTGTTGTTAACAATTTTTCCATAGGATCAGTTTATTTCTCTATGCAAAAGGAAATATGGCACTGCATGTAGACCTATGGTTGGATAAACAGGGAGTTAGGATTTCTTAGTGAATCACTACTTAAATATGCCAGAATCATGTTGGTGGCATACACCAGTGTAATCCAGGGTTTGCATTGTTTTGGTCATAGAGCCATAGACATATCTTGTTCATGGTTGTGCAGATGGATTTCCGCTTGCACAAGTAGTTGTGCTTCTAAAACTATTGCATAACTGTGTGTCTTAGTGTGATCTAATCTTTTAAGTAGTCTTATCAATTGAGTAGTCTAATCAAACCATCAAATAATTGCAGTGGGAACTGTAATGTTATGGACTCTTGGGTGCAGAATGTTGTTTAATTTGCTATATATATTAGAGGTGATAAGGTAATAGGTAAAATGCTGTTAGGAGTAGGTGAGAGACTGGACTGCTGAGAGTGAATGGTGACTGGTGGAATGTATGAGGGGATTTGAATAAGGTTGGTGACTGACAGTTGGAGGAAGACAGTTGATACAGTGAGTTAGGCATTTAGAGTAATTGGAGACAAAGAAAAAAGGAGCAAATGAAAGATGGGGGTTAGGAACGTGACTCAGTGAAGTTTAGGTATTACAAGCATACCTTAGTAAACAAAACCTCTGTGAAATATGCTTATTTTAATGTCTGCCTTGCCCCCTGTTCCTCGTTCTCTTTTAGTTAAGAAGTTCTTTAGCAGCATTCACAGGATGGTGAAGAAGGGTTGGAGAAATACAAATTTTCAGTGTTGGGTTGAAATGTTTGCAGTAAACCGTGCAATAAAGTTTGAGCAGGGAAACTTGAGCAGGGAAACGGCAGGATTGTACTCAAGCAAATCTATCTGTAGCCATGTGTGCCTCCTTATAGCAGGCAAGGTAAACAGTATGCCTTTGGAATCCCTTGTAGAGCAGGCTTGAACAGCAAAACAGAGAAACAAGGGAAGATCAGGTAAACCTCACCAGCTATCCCCAGCATGTTAAAACAGCATGGATGTGTAAGTTTGATCACCAAAATGGAAATCATTAGAAAAGCTGAAGCTGAAGAAAAAGAAAATCCCTGGATGCATTTTGAAAAGTGTTGTAGTGGTCTCTAGAAGATTCCGAATGCTTTTGTTTTCTCATACAGTGCTTATGTGACCTGGTTTTTCATTTCACATGTGCATATCTTTGATTCTGAATAAAAAGTCTGCTGAATCATGTTGAAACTCTATCCCTATTCTTCCCATGTTAGTTCTGCCTCTAGTACCAAAGTTCCTGTTAAAGAAGTAATGCCCAGACACACATCTACATTTTTAACTGAAGTACGCCTGTAATGAGTGGCACTTACGAATCTGAATTAGCTAAGAGAAGAGTGTGAGTGAAATATGTTTTAAATGTATTAAATAATTAATCTGCTTTGTTATGTTAAATTTCTGTTAATAAAGTATTGTTTATATATTTATATGCTTTTGATCTCTTGGAATGCTATATTTTATAAAACTTGACTCAGACAGCGTCTGCAGTGGCAGCAGTGTATAAAAAGGAACAGTGTCTACTGAGGATAGAAGTTGCATAATATCTCACACAAGTTGGTAACCACAGCAGTAGGACAGAAGGTTCTTACATTGGTGGCAGAGATGGAGGCAAGAGAAAGCCCTCATTTTTGGTACTTAGAATGAATTTTGTTTTCATTGCAGAAAAGTGGTGGCTGAAGTAGTAGACCCTTATAACTGTAATGGAATTCCTTGCCCTTAATACCCCTATCCAGATTTCCCAGTGAACTTCTGTTTATACTCTGACTTTTAGCCAGCTCTTTGATATGTTCTTCTTAACTATTTTTTTTCTCTTCAGTTCCATGGTGTCAAGACTGGTCCTCTTGTAATTACTCATGCTGTTATTTTATATTTCAGTCACTACATTCATCACGGACTCATCTTCCCCAAGATATAGAGGTTACTCCTGAGTAGAGCAGACCCACTGAAAAGCTGGGAGGTACTATAGGTGCTGCATGGGCACTACCTATTCTTATAGTGGTAGATGCCACTGGGAGCACACCCAGAGGTGTTCCAATGCAGTCCTGGAAATAGTTCTCCTTTCCAGTGTAGTCTCTTGAACAGCAGGAGTGCTCATACGGATACCCAGTTGGTTGAACAGTGATCCAGTGTAAGAACTGCATAATGCTGCTTTCTCATAACTTACAGTATTTGCCAGCATATAAGATGCACCAGCGTATAAGACGCCCCATTTATACACCAGCAAATACTGTTTGCCAGCATGTAAGACGCACCGGCTTATAAGACGCACCCCATTTTCAAACAGTATTTCTTGGGGAAAAAAGTGAGTTTATACACCAACAAATAGGGTAATCGGCAGAAATGCATACATTTCTATGTATCTGTTGGATCTTGGTATAGCCGCAGTTACTGAATTTCTGCCTTAACAATGTAACACAGCTTCTGTGATGAAAAATTTGGTGAAAGAATTGGAAGTATAGTTTTCGTATTTGTTTTTAATGTTTTCGACTGGCCTTCTATGAAATGGAAGTCTTGTTATTTGCCTTGAAATAATTGCATACTTATAGTGACCCTATCACATAGTTTTTTTGGCAAGTTTTGTTCAGAGGAGGTTTGGCATTGCCTTCATCTGAGGCTAAGAGAGTGTGACTTGCCCAAGGCTTCCATGTCCAACTGGGGATTTGAGCCCTGGTCCTCCATAATTCTGGACGAACACTCGAACTGCTACATTGTACTGGCTATCTTGAATGGTCTACTCTATTCAGTGGATAATTGACAGGAAGGTGACTGTTTGCTCAGTGATAAGGGGTTCTGATAATGTGGGCTACTTTGTTGAAGCCTTCTTAGGAACATAGGGTAGTGGTTCTTAACCTTTTCTTTACCAGGGATCCCTGTAAATATAGTTTGTTGTTGGGGATCCCCAAATCTTAAGATTTAAATATTTAAATCTAGATTTAAATATTCAAATATTTATTTATTAAAGGCTTCTAGAGACTAGGATTCAAATCCCTGCTCAGGCCCTGGGTGACCTTGGGCAAGTTACATTCTCTCAGACTTGGAGGAAGGCAAAGACAAACCCCCTCTGAACAAATCTTGCCAAAAAACCCTGTGGTAAGTTCACCTTAGGGTTGTCATAAATCAGAAGTGACTTGAAGCACATGACAACAGAGTGCCACTGAAACAGGAGGCCCTTTCTAACTATCATGTCTCTCCCCTTTGAAAACTGATTTGAGACCCTAAGGTGAACTTATCATGGGGGTTTCCTGGCATGATTTTTTGCCTTTGCCTTTCTCTGAGGCTGAGAGAGTGTGACTTGCTTGAGGTCATTCGTTGGGTTTCCTTGGGTGTTAGGGACATGGCAGCAGGAGGTGTAAGCACAGAGGGACATGGTGGAAGGTGTGTGCATCCACCCAAACTGCTCCCTCATTTGCAAACGAGAGCAGTTAGGGTGCATGCACGCTCCTGCTGCTTTGTCCCTGTGGTCAGGGACATGGCAGCAGGTGATATGAGTGCAGAGGAACATGGTAGAAGCTGTGTGCACATGGCCAAACTACTCCCTCGACTGCAAACTTGAACAGTTTGGGTGTGTGCATAAGATTACTGTTGTGTCTGTTTCATCAGAGACATTGCAGTGAGGGGGTGAGGGAGCAGTTTGGGCACTTACATCCCCCAGTGACGAAAAGGGACACAGTGGCAGGTGTGTGCATGGACCCAGAATTCTCTCTCATTTGCAGATGAGGGAGCTGCTTTGGTGCTGCAGCGCCTTGTTCCCACATCTCTGTTACCTCTGCTGATGTTGGTGTACAGAAGCAGGGCTTCATGGATCAATAGAGATTTGTTACGACAGACTGTTTGTCCACCTAACTCTGTATTGTCCAGAATTTCAAATTGAAGTGTTTCCCAGACTGTATCTGGACAGACCTAAGACTGAATATAAGACCTGAAGCATGGAATTAATACATCAAAAATTTTTCAGTAGTGGCTTAGGGTTTCTACCTTTGATTTTCATCTCATGACATTGGGATGAAGAAGCCTCACCATTTGTGTTAAGGATTCTGAACACTGTGGAAGCATATAATATTTCAGCTGTGCTACCACATTAGTCTGAAGTCTTTTCTTTTGCTTTTCATCATGCAGGATTTTTCTTGGAATTCTTTGTGCATGAGATAACAAACATAACACACTAAATAATGCTATGGATATGGCCGTGATTCATTTTAAGATGCAAATGAATTTTGGTGTTAACTCAAGATATGATTGAACCAAAATAATTGGGTATATAATTAAGGACTCATTTTAGACATCCAAGTCAATTGTTTAGTGCAGTAGGAAACTTGCTGTAAGATGTATGTTATGTTATGAATAAGTTATCCAGCTTGTCTTGCCCAGTTTTTCTGTGTTTAGACCAACATAACCAGAAATGTATTTGGGTCAGTCCGATGAATAAGTCGTTGTGTGTGTGTGTTGTATGCATCATCAGCAGAAGTTCTATATATACTAGTCACTTAAGTTCTAGTAATCCTATAAAATGAATTAGTTTGTTTAGTTCTTAATCTGTGGTCCAGTACTTTCATTAGTAAGCTGCAAGACAAATTGGGCACTGTTTAATAACAATTTGTGGGAGTTCTGAGATATGAATAAGAATTTTAGATGGTTGATAGAAGTCAGGAATAATGAGAGTATAATGAGATATTTAAGATCAGAAGAATGGTTGGGTGAGATGAGGAGACACAAGAGGCTTGTACAGTGTCACATTAAGTAGTGGTGATGGGCTTTGGTTGCCTTAGAATTGCTTAGCTCTTACAGTAGTTGTGACCCTGCTCACCTCGAGTATCAGCAAGCTGTAGTTTGAACAGTAAAAAAATTAAGATAGATCATCATGGTATTGTCTCTTTTGTTCCTCATGAAGCTCATTTGACTTTTAAGATGGCAGTAGCATCCATCATGTGGTAAGGTGGACAGTAAGTTAAAGCCACTTTATGAAGTACTTTTCGAAGTATGCATGGAATGTCACAATTTTTACTCTCCTGTACTTAACTAACTTTGCACTGAGATATTTAAAATTTCATGCTTATGCTGCCCTTTTTAGCATAGTTGTGCAGATGGTGTAATGAATACAGTATTTATGCATCAGTTCATGTATTTTATGTATGTTAAATTATTTCCAGTGACATTTGTATGGCTAAAGTTACTACTTTTGCTGTTAGCAGAATAATAATTGGCTAAATTATTGTATAATTCTTGCTATTGTATGGTTTACAAAAATTCATTTTAGACATATGTGCAGATTCTGTATCCACAGATTCAACCAACTACAGCTTGAATGAATACATACATACATACATACATACACAGTCCAAAAAGCAAACTTTGATTTTGTGCCTGGGAATCTATATGTGTGCACACAGACATACACAAATATATTCAGTCTCACATCCTTAAAAGTCATGTGTATAACAATAATCCTGCTTAGTTTTAAGAGATAAGAAAGGAAGGACTTACATTAACTCAGTGCTTCACTGGTGGTAGTGTTAGGAGTCCCCACCTCTTCTGCAACCTTCTGTGGTATCAGATACCTGCTCCAAAGAGTTTCTCAGTTGATTTTTAAGAGATGTGACAGGGTGGAGGGGAGATTGCTCCTATTGCTTCCATTGCTAGAAGCAGCATGTGCAACACCATGCAAACAAACTTCTTTCCCTCTCACACACATCTGCAGATGCTTCAGAGTCTGTTCTGGAGGGCTTCTTTGTGTGGTATGGTACTGACGGTGTTCTAGGGGCTGCCAGGTGTTGGAAGAAGGAATTGCCCTCACCAAATTCTGCTGATGGAATTAGTTCAGTCAGTAAAACAACTTGCTTGGATTTCACTCAGACAGCATATCTAGTTTTACATATTCCACAAGACTAACAACTGTATTCTTCCTTACTATCCTGCTTGGGCTTTGAGATTTGAAGGAGAGCCCTTCTGCTTCGGAGGCATGTCTGGTGAAGACGTGACAGTGGGCTTTCTTCATGGCTGTTTCCAGACTATGGAACTCTCTTCTGAGGGGGACAAGGCCAGCCCCTCTGCTTTGTTCTTCTGCTGACTTACAAAGACCTTTCTATTCAGGCAGATCTTTGGCAACTAACTGCTTGCTGTAGGCAAATATTTGAACAGATGTGGTGAACTTTATAATTTTTAATTGTATTTAGTATTATTGAGATAGTATAAGACATTTTAACCTCATATTTGTTTTAATATAACTAGCTCAATTGTGTGTGCATTTAGGAATTATAAACAGTTTTGCATCCAGATCCGATCAAATCAGTGGGATGAGATCAGCTCAGCTCAGCTCAGCTCAAACAAACAAACATGCAAACACATTTTATTTATTTTTTTTAGCTAGGAAAGTAAAAGTGGATCCATTTTAATGTTACTCTCCAAAATATTGGTTGACCACCTGTTCATTATTTTGGAGATCATCTCTTCCCTTCATGTTGTGCTTAGAAGCTCCCAGAACCTTCTTTTCTGCTCAGTATGAAATCAGAGACTTGAGCCTGGAATTTCAGGAAGTTGTGGAAGGAATCTCTGAACTTTGCTGCACTTGGAAGTATTCTGATTGTCTCATAAAAGCCTTGTAAAATAAGGTACAAGTTCCTCTTTCCCAGACTTGATTGAAAACTTATGAGATGGGCAGAGCTGGTGGTAGCCTCAAATAATTGCATGTATTATATCCCACATTGAAGCCATGATTGGGTTGCATAAGATGTTTGCAGCAACTGTAGTGCAGCTCAGGGTATCTAATGCCTTTAAAACCTTTAAAAAACAAAACAAAAAACTTTTGAGTATGTTTCCCAGAAGTTGCCCACATTCACTCCTTCCAGCCTTTCTTCTTCTTTTGTTGTCCATGTTACATTGTAAGCTCCATGGGGGCAGTTCACCTTTCTAATTTTGTACCTTTATATTTTTGTAAGTCACCATGAGCGCTAATTATGGATGTCTAAATAAATATTTATGCATATGCATGCACATGCCTGTTATTGTCTTCCGGCTTTGGTAATTTCATGTTATTCCTGTTTCTGGCTTCATTTATCAACGTAGTGAGCAGGAGGACATTGCAAGGCCAAACTTCTGACCATTGAGATTTGGTCTCAATAGTTGAGATTTCAGTATCTCCCTTTTTCCCTCCTTAATTTTGGTCCAATTTCCTGAGCTCAGGATTTGTTCTCTTGGTAAGACTAACTCTATATAGTGATGACAGAGCACAGCCATTATATGAGTACTGCCCATTGTCAAGGAGGATAGCTTCTCTTTAAAGTGTTAGACCCTAGCTGAATGGAATGTAGATGGGATATTTTAGGAGTTCTAGTTTCTTAAGATCGGTCAGTGTATGCTTGCCTCAGTCAGTGAGTTTCATGGTAATTTCTTTATTCTTAGTAGATTCATTTGTAATTGCAGCATGCACAGCATGTTGTTCTAAATCTTTGTCAGTTGGATTTTAGGGGTTTTCATATTTACTTAGTATTGGCAGGCTCATTTCCAGATGGCAGTATGTTCCAGTGGTGGTTTGAAAAAAATGAATACTTACATGGGATGATATTGTGCTTTTTGTTTCTGAAGGAAAATCGGTCTTTTCAGAGTTCTTTGTTAAGTCAAATGGAAAAATTAGCAGTTCAAAGGAGGGGGAACAAAGCAGGTATAGATGTTCCTCCTTCTGAAATAACAGTCAGCTTTAATTTATCAATTATCATCAATTACTGTTTTGCACATTGGTAACTTGTGTACATAGTTCCATACTCTGCCACAGTATTGATCAGTATTTCCTTGTGTTTTGGAAGGGTCAGTGTGAGGCAATTTGTTTTCCTCACCTGCCATTAAATTGGAGAGAGGACAGGGAACCTCCAGGGGATGCATGTGTAGAAAAGGTATTGCCAGGTATTGCCAGGTACCCATCTCAAGCCCTACATTATACAGGAGCTTCTTTTTGGCCCTTAATAGAACAGGTACTTGTATTATCTCTGCCATCAATTGCAAATACAAATACCAGATCTTTTCAGTGGCAAGTGATGGGGTGGAGGCCAGTGATTGTCCCTATGCCTGGATTGGGATTCTGAATCCCTCCCTACAAGTGTAATCTGTTTCCATGATACCTGGGATAGAAACACCCAGGGTATGAGGTCAGGTCCTGTGTATCCTTAGAAGTAAGCTTCATTGAATTTTCTGGGATTTTATTCAAGCAAGATTACAACCTAATGGAAAAGGAGGGTTATAGTGACCACAAATGTTAACTTACCTTCCATGACCAATGCAAATTAATGGATTTGTGGAGTTAACGAGACAAATTTTCTTGTCTATCCATTATTCCTTGTATTAACTTGATTATTCATTTGATCTTTTGATAGCATGTTAACATTTTATGCAATTTATGCAATTTATATGACATAGTTGTCCACAGTTTGAATTGGCTTCCAGTGACTAAGGTTGTGCATATTTCTTAGTAAGCAGGATCACTGTATTCACGTGTGATATAATATATAATATATCTCCTCCATTATTTCCCTGTTGCATATGTCTTTTAAACAGACACTTGTGTGCATCAGGATAGCAGTATCAGTAGAAAGTACAAGATTAGGTAGACTTCTGATGCCTTAAAATCGGCTGCTATAATTTGTAGATTTATTACTTTGTTGACATTTTACAGTCGGATTTGGTGCATTTAAATTAAGTTAAGAACAATTAGTGAGTGCAATATCATAGTTAAATGAACACTTCCATTATTTCACTTCCATTCATGCTTTTTTTTATTCATGTTCAACACTGGTCATGTATTTGCTTTTCAGGAGAATGTATGATCTGATGTAATAGCAATAAATTTAAAATCTCCCTTTTGTATGAAGCATAATGAGCTAGAGAGCTCTGAAGACAAATAAAGATTTCTAGGGCAGACACTGATATATTACCCAAAACCAGAACATACATCACAAAAAAAAGAGAATGGTCTCACTCTCAAAATCATACACTAATTTAAACTGATATATGCAAACATGGACCTCATTGGATGCAGTTGCTGTTAAGTATCATATAATACAGGTTACCATAGTGGGGAAGGAAGGCTTTGACCCAGTGCAAGGTGTACCTATTCTGTCTGCTATCCAGGTTTTTCAGACTGAAATCTTATCTGACATCCTGCTCTTTCAACTAGTGGCTTTTTATCTTTAATTCACCGTGAGCAGACTTCAGTTTGTTTCTTCTTGTTCTGAGATAGTTTTATCATTTGCCAGCTTTTCATCTTGCAGCACATTGCTTTGGTTACTAAGGGACTGTCCATAGCAAGCATGCATGCACCAAAGGTTGGTGTGTGTGTGTGTGTGTGTGTGTGTAGTGAACAATTTAACACACAGATGTGTGTGTGTGTATGTGTATGTGTTCATGTTCATGTGTATGTGTTCTTCTGTCCACTCATGGTTGACCCCATGGATTTCATAGGCAGGGAATACTCAAGAGCTGAAGAGCTTAGGCAGGAAATACTCAATGGATTCAATGGATTCAAGATTCCACCTGAACCTCAGGAAGAACTTCCTGACAGTCAGGGCTGTCCAGCAGTGGAATATGCTGCCTCGGAGTGTAGTGGAGTCTCCTTCTTTGGAGGTTTTTAAGCAGAGGCTGGATGGCCATCTGTCGGGAGTGCTTTGAGGGTGTTCCTGCATGGCAGGGGGTTGGACTGGATGGCCCGTGTGGTCTCTTCCAACTCTACATTTCTATGATTCTATGATTCTATACTCAGAGCTGGTTTTGCCAGTTCTTCTAAAATATAGCCTACAGCAAAATAAATACATTGCACTTAATATGCAAATTTCATTGATTGAATAAAGTTTTAATAAAATGATTATTGTATACTAAAAACAAGTATAATTTTAAGTTAAGATAAGCTGCCTAATTTTTCTTTGTTAAAAATAAATTGAATCATTCTGATAATTTTTTATCTTTTGTGCATGAGAGAGGAAATCTGTGCTTATTTTGTATATTATGGTGTTGCAAGGAAGAACCCTGGGAGTAAACAGATGGGAGGAACATGCAGTATGAGATGATCAATTTACAGTGCACTGAAAAATCCTCTCCGGGAGGGGGTTGTGTTAACAGACAAATGGGGATTGTCAGGTGACCTGATGGTGTGAGGTTTCAACTGGAATCACCCCTGAGCTTGTCTTGCTAAGACCAACTGAATAGTTGTATTTGCTGTTGCGTTGAGGGGATGACCCTTCAGGATAAAATCTTGTAAAATCCCATTTCCAAATGTTAGTAAGAATTTTCCCTACCCCCCGCCTACACCTTTCTAGACTAGTTGGGATGAAGGAGAAGTGGGGAGGTTGCCGTTAGAGGGAGAATCCAGAAGGAGAAGGTTGTTTTAATGAAGATGCTTCTTTTATGGGCATGGGTATTGACTTACAGGTGATGAGATGTGGACAGAGTGTACTCATAGTAAAGCAGGAGTGGATAACAGTGGCAGACCCGTGGTGGGGGGCAGGTTTTTTGTTTGGACTTTCCAGGGATTGAAGAGAGTACCAAAGAACAAAAAAAGACATGGCCAAAAACACCTTTGCTTTTCAAAATTGAATATTTTTGATGTTGAGCATTGCAAGAGAGGGCCCTGCAACTTGTCTCTTTGGCCAGAGAAAAGCTGGTCTGGGAGGTGTGGAGGGGCGGAGGGCTTCAAAAACAACCAAGGGAGGGCTGTATGTGATACCAACATTGCGCTTTGCCCACTTCTGTGTTGAGAAGGGAAGCCGGGGGGTTGTAAAAAAAATCTCCTTTTCTCATTCTGTTCTGCTCCTGACAATCATGATGGTAGGCAAATGACTGGATATCATTTTCAGTGAGATGTACCTACTTGTATGTGTACATTGCTCTGCAGTCTTACATACTGCTGAAAGATGTACAGTGTACTGTGTTTTATGTTCATCTTTACCAAACTCAAGGAGTTTGGACATTTTGATCTAAGTCTAATTGCTAGTCTTAGAGTAGATTAATTGAATCAGTGGAACTCACATAAATATTAACTTACTGAACTCCCATTGATTTAATAGGTCTACTCTAATTGGGAATAATAACTGGATTCAGTTTTATGGGAGACAGGAAGGAGAGGTTTTTGAAGATTTGGATATCTGTGTTGGATAAATATAAGACATTACATGTTGGACAGGTTTAGATGGACAGATTTGGGTGTCTGCTTTGGATGCACATAGGTTGTAAGTTAAAAGTCTCAGTCTCTAAATATACAGATGTGAGAACTGAAGATGTAATATGTGAGCACTGTTAACTGTTCGGTTTTGCAGTTCTTGTGATGCCAACTTTGAAGGAATCTGCGGTTTTTGGTTGCTGGCTCCACACAAACACAAATGCATATAGTATATACAGTATACACTCACACAACTATAATACTCTGCTTTAAGAACAAATGTGTTTATGCTGCATCTTAACTTGTTCTTCAATTGGTGCTATTTTAGGACTTCCCTTTGGAGCGTAGATGACTTGTAGACTGTCCTGGAGGATTGCCAGGGATACACTCCAGTGATATGACTAGGGTTGTCTGCAAGCTACAGGGTCTAGCTCAAGATTTGGTGCCCAGTTTGGTGAGAGGGGTTTTAGCTTAAAGTTACAGAAAACATTTGTCAACATATTGATATCTTTGCTTTTTTACAGCTATACCATCAGGTACTGCCCTATCCTGTGGTTTTCTGGGTTTGAGTGTGGTTTACCTGAAGCTGGGAACTGGGACAGATTAGGCATTCTTTTGGTGTACCACCCACCCTGCTGCACAGCAGTCTCCCTTCTTGAACTAGCTGGTGCGTTCATGGTGTTGGTGTTGGAATCTTCCCAGCTTGTAGTACTGGGAGATTTCAACATTCATGCTGAGACTGCTCTGTTGGGAGCAGCTTAGGACTTCATGTCTGTCATGACAAGCTTGAGTCTGTCCCAAGTGTTATCTGGCCCTACTCATGCTGCTGGGTAGACCCTGGACCTTGTTGTCTGTGGTGGGTAGGGTGAATGTGATCTTGGAGTACATGTCAGATTTGGCCTCGGTGACACATGCCTTGGTTACATCCCGGTTGGATTACTGTAACGTTCTGTACGTGGAGCTGCCTTTGAAGAGTGTTCAGAAACTTCATTTGGTCCAAAGAGCTGCAGCCAGATTGTTAACTGGGGCTAGCTACAGGAATCACACAACTCCCCTGTTTCATCAGCTCCACTGGCAGCTGGTCTGTTTCTGGGCACAATTCAAAATGCTGGTGATGATCTTTAAAGCCCTATGTGGCTCAGGTCCAGGTTATTTGAAGGACTGTATCTCTCTTGAAAACCAGCCTGGGCTTTGAGATCTGCTGGAGAGGCCTTTCTGTGTTCTGCTGCCTTCACAGATGCATCTGGTGGGAACATGGGAGAGGGCCTTCTCAGTGGCTGCTCCCAGGCTCTGGGACTTCCTTCTCAGAGAAGTCAGACTGGTACCTTCCCTACTTTCTTTCTGTGGATAAGCAAATACATTTTTATTCCAACAGGCATTCAATATATGATTACAACCTGGCTGATGAAAGGTGCTAACTAACTACTGTATTTGCTGGAGTATAAGATGCACTTTTTTCCCTGAAAAATAACTGTTAAAAATAAGAGTGCGTCCTGTATGCCGGTGGGTCTTATCAGCTGGCAAAAACCAACCCTTTTTCCTAAGCATTTTGCCAGTGTGCAAGTTCTCAGCACAGAAGCAAAATGCACTAAAAAACAAGGGGAAGCTCCGGAGGGGGAAAGGAACCCTTTTGGCTTCTCTCTCCCAACTTTACCTTCAGTTTTGAATGGGAAGAGACAAGAGGTAGCCCTAGAGAAGGAAAAAGAAAGTTTGTGCAGCTTCCTTCTTCCCCCTCCAAAACGCCTTCCCTTCCCTTCTTCTGCAAGCCAGAGGGGAAAAGTAGGAGGAAGAAAGATCCTAGGATCTTTCTTTCCCCAGCTCTGGTGCTTTCTCCTTTCCCTTTCCCTGCAAACCGGAGGGGAAAGAAAGATACTAGGAACTTTCTTTCCCCACCTCTGGTGCTTTCTCCTTTCTCTTCCTCTGCAAACTAGAGGAGAAAGAAAGATACTAGGAACTTTCTTTCCTGCCTCTGGTGCTTCCTACTTTCCCTTCCCCTACAAACTGGAGGAGAAAGAAAGATCCTAGGAATTTTCTTGCCCTGTCTCTGGAGCTCCCTCCTTTTCCTTCCTCTGCAAAACAGAGGGGAAAGGGGACAGGAAAAGTTATGCTACTTTTTTAAACTAGTGTGTTTTCCCCAGAAAAAAACATTTTAAAATGAGGTTTTAATTCTTATTTGATCATTTAATTTGTGTTTTAACTTTCATATTTCATGATTTTAAACTTTTTTAAAAATTGTTGTAAGCCGCTTTGAGTCCTTAAAAGGAAAAATCTGGTTATAAATAAAGATAATAAATAAATATATAAATAAATGCTTTCTAAAAAGTCTTTATATAGGGTTCAAGAAGTGATACTTTGCCAGGGAAGTCAGTTCTGAACTAGTTAATACTAAATGTGGTATGAAATGGCTGCCTGCTCCTACCAATTTCATTTGCTCTAGCAATTGAGCTTCTAGCTAATATGCTCGGACCTACAACTATCAAGAAGTTTTTAATCAGCAATCAAAAGGTTCTGATCATTTTGTTGATAGACTATGTTGCTGTCTTTACTTTGAACAATTTTTCAGAATTCTGTGGAATATTGAGTATAATGAACTGAACTGAAAAGGTTTCAGGTCTCTTATAATCAGTAAAGATAAATCTAGAATGTTAAGCCAGAATATGTATGCCAAGGAACAGCTTTCTTTATCCAACTTAACAAAAATTCTGGTACAGTATGCCCCCTTATCCACGGATTCATCATCTGCTGATTCAGTCATGTGTGTCTGGCTCCCCGCTGCCACTATCGCGGTGGTAGAGGGCAGGAGAGAAGCAAGGAGTGCGGGATCGCGCCCCTTGCCCCCTCTTGCTCCTTGCCGCAGCCCAATCGCTCTGGTGGTGGGCAGGAAAGAGGCGAGAGGTGCAGGATTGCCCCCCTCACTTCCTCCTGCCTCTCGCCACAGGCCTGATTGTGATGGTGGCGGGCAGTAAAGAGGCCAGGGGCATGCGATTGTGTCCCTCGCCGCCTCCTGCCCCTCACTCCGGGCCCAATCATGCTGGCGGCTGGCAGGAAAGAGGCAAGGAGCATGATCCTGCCTCCTCCCCACCTCGATCAGTGGGGGGCAGGCAGGGGACAGGGCATTTGTTCCTATCTGCAGATTTCAGTATCCGCAGGGGGGGGAACTAATCCCCCACAGGTACAGGGGTTCTACTGTAGTTCTGAGGAATGTGCTCAAGATCACCCAGTGAGTTTCCATGAGTGCGCAGACATTTGAATTTTGGTCTCTGGAGTTTTTGTCTGGTGGTCAAACCATTATACTATGAAGCTAACTGTCATTTTAAAAATTCAAAAATTTGCTGTATAGCTAAAGTTTCTCTATCAGTGTTTTCCCTTGTATAGACTGCTGAACATGTCTATACACAGTTTACCCACTGTAATAGAAAAAGTCTATTAACAGCTGTCAAAAATTATCCAGAAATAATTATTTGGAAAAGAGTCAAGAGTTTTCAATATGTCTTTTCAGTAGAGAGAATTGGTTCAAGGTGGTGGATCCATGATAGGTACATCACGACATAGAAGTTACGTTAACATCTATGATACTAATCAGATAGTCATGTTACAGCCTTGTAAATAAGCCCTCAACTAGGAGACTAATAAGAAAATACCCTATCAAGTAGGACAATGGAAGTGTGATCTGCATCTCTTTCTCTACTCCACTGCATTTCTGTGATGGCAGTGGAAGAAGGGAAGGTCCTTCCTTTGTCAGTGTGGAAACTATGTCAGCTCCTGGAAAAGTCTTCCAGCTAGTTTGTTTACCTGCATGAAATTCCTTGTTGCCTGTGGCAAGCAGGGAAATATGTAAGTTTCTGGTGCTGCAGTACAGTAAAAGATATAAAAATTATGTGAATGTAAAAAAACTTACAAATTCTGGGAAGTAGTTATTAAAACAATGCAGGTAATGTTTTTTCTACTAAATTGACTAAATTCTGTAAAGTAGAATGTTCAAGGAATAAGCAAGCGGCCACTTTAAATCTTTTAGTCGTAGCAAAACAGTATATATAACATTCTGGAAGACAAGTACAGTGTTGTCTAGAAAGCAGAGGCTGGTTAAGGCTTTTAAGAAATTATTAAAATAATAAAATTAGCTGTATAGGAATTGCTGGTGATAGTAGGAACTTGCATTGCATGCTTGATAAATTTTCCTTCTTATAGGAACTGGCAAAGTACAAACATACACAATGGAGAAATAAGGAATTTCCCAACTTCACATGTACAGTGCTGAAATGTGCATGGATTAAAGCAGAAAGCAGATAGTACTTTTCCTGCTTCCCATGTGTGCTTCATATTCCTTGTTTGTTTCTCATTGCAATAGGAAAAAGAATGCTTCCAAAACACACAGCTTCTAACTTTATAAAACTTCAAATATATGAGCTTGAGATGTTGACTGGCACAGAAGTTGAAACAATTTAAATTATTTTATTGGCTTGTTCCTGGCTGTACCTGTTATTTGAAGTTTTATTTGAACATCTGATCGTTTCACAAATTTGAGAATGGAGCAATTTTCCATCCAAATAAATACACTGCTAATGAAAAATGTGTGTATTTTCCTTAGGAACCTAAGCATGTGAAGTGCAACTACACACTTTGCTTACTTAATTGTCTTGGGTACAGCATTTCCAGTTATATGTTCACTATACTGTTCTTTAAAAATAGCATATGCATTCTTAGTATGTATACATTTAAGAAACTAGAGACAGAAATGTTAGTTTACTTTAGTCAGACCTAAAGGCAAAATGTACAGTCTTATCAGAAATAGTTCTAAGTACTGGTAGATTTAAGGAAAAGCACTTTGATAGGTTGGAGTGCATTTCCACCTCCCCCAGTATTTTCTGTTAACCACTTTAATACTTTCTCTTTGCTCTGTAGTTATATTCTCCTCTCTTACAAGATCTATTTTAGAAAGAAACAACTTTTGAGTATTCCTGTTCCTCAAGAATTAAATTAAATTAAAAAATGTTTTATTTAGGGCTTATTTTCTTATAGGAATTTTTAAGAAGCTTATGAAATGTCTGACTCTGTTAAGCGATGTATGACAAGCCTCCATTTACTTTTCTCTTGCCTTATTTCTTTGTGAGGGAATGGAAATAGTATTTAATGGCTGGGGAATATTTGATACACAAAAGTTATGGAGGCACTTTGGATCTCTGCACATACAGATTCTTCTTCTTGGAGGTATTTTCTGAAAAACATTGCCTGTCTCCTCATCCATGACTGTGTAAGAGACCAGATTTCAATAATGAGGCTCACCTTGAAGATGACTTAGAAATTCAGGTGGTGCAAAATGCCAAGGTGTACCTTCTTGGGTATGATTTTGCACAGCCAGTCCTTCAGGCTGTAGCTTCTGAGCTCAAGCAAAGTGTACTAGTTAGAATATTGTTAAAGCCCACAAGCTTAGCAGCCTCTGAAAGAGTTTTCACCAACCTGGTGTGCTTCAGTGTATTCCACTGGCCATCAGCATCACATATTATGATCAGTGGATATGAGATAATTCAAAGTGCAGTCTAAAACATTTGAGGGGCACCAGTTAGGGGAAGGCTGATCTTAAATACTTGGTCTCTTGGTTCCATTTTCCTTCGTCATGAGATACCAAAGATTGCTTGAGTAGGAGGAAGGCTTTTTCATGTTAGCTCATTAAAATAGCCTTCTGGAAAACATCTACCAAAGATAATTTCTGGAGGCTGAAGATGTTGTAAGGCTCAACTGTTGAGGACGTCTGGAAGCTGAATTCCAGTTTGTTGGATGATTCACTGTTTTATTGCTTGTACATTGCCTCTAATTACATAGTATTAGTGTGTTTTTCTCGTTGTTATTAAGCACCTTGATTGTAGGGAATGAGGCATGCTAGAAATATCTTTAAGAAACTAAGAATAGCTGAATTTACTAATTTCTTCCTAATAGCTTGAAAGATATGCTTGTGCCTAAAAAAAGAAATTGCCTAAAAATGCTTGTGTGTAAAAGCATTAATTTTACATGTTCAGTGTATTCTTTGCTTAATCGTGCTAAATAATATTGTTGTGAAGATAGCCAACTGTTAGTAGCACAGTCTTCATGCTGCTCTTATTTTTGCAGAATTTATTATTATCTTTAACTGTATAACGATAGGGAAGGATTCCACAATGGCAGAAATGCAGCCTCCCAGGTAACCCCCTCAACTCAGGAGTGGGTTGAGGAGCCATCTCATAGAGACACATGCCCTGGAAACTACAGTATTCCCCACTGCAAAATTGAAGAATCATAAAGATTCATTAAGGTCTGCCAGACCGACAGTTCTCCAAAGATTTACCTTATTGTTGAAGGACTTTGGATGGCCCATGCTGAACAAGGATGGAGACCCCCACTACCCCACTCAGTGGGTAATTTATTATGCTTTAGTGAGTACAGACAATTTGCATCTTAAATATTCAAAGTGCAGCTTCCCTTGACAAAATACTTAAAATGAAACTAAGTGCTGAGTGAGACGGATAGCATAGAGTTCAAAAATTGAAGATTAAATTAAATGGCAATTTGGGCTGGAAATAAGAAATAGATATGTTGTCTCCAAGATTTAAGCAATTAAAAGGTCCATATGGAAGCCATATTTCAGAAAAGGGGAAATAAATCTTGTCTCTGATGCTGGAATTTAGGCAAGAGATTGATTTATATGACTTCATAAACATGGCCACCAGAATAATATCTAGAGCTGTGCAGGGTGAAACTGACTCTGTACTTATTAAAACGCAAGCTTTAATATCTGAAATGGCTAACCAGATTTTAGATTTGAATAGACATGTGACAGAAAATAATAGGAATTTAGAGGAGAAACTGGATTTATTAAAATTAGTGATTACGGGGCAAGTAAATAATTTTAAAGAACTTGCTGAGTTTAAAGAGATAATGGTGTCAGTTCAGAATCTCACAATGATAATACACAAACATGAACAGGCAATCTCTGATAGGAGGGAATGGACATTTTATGACAGGATTTGAAAAAGGCATGGGATAGCATAATGATGATGGAGTTAAAATCAAAAGGAAATACAGATTAGATTAAGAGCTGTTCCAAAAGAGATGATTGACTTGAAAGAGGCACTGTAAAAAGTTTTGAATCTTATACGCAACTCTGGTGAAGAACTTGACGAGAGGATTGAAGCAATATATAGGCAAAACTCTGCTTGTACACAGAAGAAAAAAATTCCAAGAGATGTGTTAATTCATTTCATACGTAAAAGCATCTGAGATGAAATACTGAGCAGACTTTAAGAAAAGGCTTAAAATAAATGAGAATGTAATAATTATGTTTAAAATAATTCCTGAAAGAATGCTGAAAAACTAGAGAATATAAATTCTTGGTGGAGGTGCTCCGAAGAAAAGATGTAACTTTTTGCTAAATAGGGTGGACTTCTAAGAAGATAAAAAGTTACTGGTGTAAGTTTATGTGTTAATCGAAAAAAGAAAAAATAGATTTTGTAATATTACCAGAAGTGTTTTTGTTGGGCATTATGGATAAAGAACTGGAGAGTAATTATTGATTACTTCTTCAACATATGAAAACAGCAGCAAGAATATTGTTTGCTCAAACTTTGAAATGGTCTGAAGTGCTGATGATGGAAGGAAGGGATTAAGGTTGCTGAGTTAGTTCAAATGGCTAAAGTAACATGGGTTCTTTTTGAAAGATTGGAAGCCATTTATGGATTATTTTTTTTTTTAGTAATAAGAAATCTAACAATGTAATGATCTGCTCTGGGTATTAGTAATTCTAGTAGGATTATTTAGTTATAATAACATTTAGTTAGAATTCTACTTTAGTTAGAATAACGTTGGGCAAATAGAGCAGTCTCCACACAAGAGGATTAATGGATATAAATAAGAAATGGAAATACCCAAAAACCAGGTGCAGAACATTTCAGTTGTCCTGGACACATGGACTGCAGTCTTGGAAAAAGAAAATTACAGAGGAGAACTGGAAAGAGAAATTGCGGAATTGAATTATATTCACAAATTCCAGCCCATTAGCAAAGATACAGAAAGACAGTGGCTTCATAGCACACTACATATATTGATAAAAGAGTCCCCACTATTGCACATATAACAAAAGAAACCTTAGAGGTTTGAACCTTGGAAAACTGACTTTTTGTAAGCACATGTATTGCTTTCACATGTAAACATTAAGAAAACAAAAATAATGACCACAGATAATTTACATAAGCTTAAAGTAGATGATGAAGATACTGAAGTAGTTCAAGATTTTCCATACCTTGGCTCATTAATCAGAATGGAGATTGCAGTCAAGAAATCGGAAGGAGACTAGGACTTGGAAGGGCGTCCATGAAGGAACTAGGCAAGATCTTGAAGTGTAAAATTATATCATTGAATACTAAAGGTAGAATTGTCTGTACCATCGTATTTCCAATTTCTGTGTATGGTTGTGAAAGTTGGACAATGAAGAAAGCTGGTAGAAGGCAAATCAGTTGATTAGAAATGCGAAGCTGGAGAAGAGTTCTACAAGATACCCTGGATAGCTAAAAAGACAAATGAATGAATCCTTGAGCAAATCAAGCATAAACACCCCCTAGAAGCCAAGGTGACAAAACTGAGACTCTCATACTTTGCCCATATCATGAGAAGATATAACTTACTCGAAAATACAATAATGCTTGGAAAGGTAGGATGCTGTAGGAAGATGAAGACCCTATTATAGATGGATAGGTTCAGTTAAGGGAGCCACAGTCATGACTCAGGACCGTTGATGAGTGGGCGACTTGGAGGTCTTTCTTTCATAGGTTTGCCATAACTTGAAGTCGACTTGACAGCAGTTTAACAACAACAAATTAACAGCACAATTGGTTAAGAATGAATTTATACTCTATTCCATTGCAAGGGGATTTTTCATTTGTGTTATGTTGGCTATCACTGTATATCCTGTTCTTATGAGTGATGTCAGGTATAACTTAAAAGAAACTCCTACATAGAACAGTTTATAAATTTTACCTTGTCTTACTGGCGAATCACTACCCCAGGATTTCTTCTTTCCCTGGGTTCTATGGCTTGTAGAGAAAATTAGAAGAATGAAAAGTCGAGTTATAGAAAGGACAGACTTCTGCAGTTTGTGGAGAATTCTGCAAAGGAAACTTTGTACTGGTTGAGGGAAGACATGGTTCCTAAAGGTAGGAACAGGCTGAGTGAATGAATTTGTGGGGCCCTTTCAGTTTTATAGTTAAGAGAGCTTTGTTGAGAGATGTTGGATTAATTTGTGCTCAGTTCCGCTAGATCAAGCAGTATATTTAGAAGAAAAGAATAGAGGAAGAAGTGCTTATCTGCTCATCCAGAAGGGTAAATATTATTCTTTCTTGACTGCACTTGGAAGAGTGTCTGTCTTAGCTTCGATATACCAGATCATTGATTTCGATTTGTGTGCTCTCTTGGAAGCATACATTCATTACATTAAAAACTGTGGTTTGCAAACAGATCATTGAATGATTTCCAAACTGCTCTGTGCTTGTGTATTCCACTTCATTGTTTGTTGATAGAGGCTATAAAATTATGCATGAAATGAAAAAAGTGACTAGGCAGAATATTTCCTGCACCCCTCAGTGCTAGAACTTGGGCTCATCTAGTGAAATTGGCAGGATGTTCTGGAGAAATATGAAACCAGAGTATGTCTTGACAAACACATGATTTATGAAATTCATTTTCATTAGGTGGCTTTAAAATGAGGTTAGATAAATTCATAGAGGGTAGGCCTGCCAGTGGCTATATGTGATCTCAGATGCAGAATGGCACTGATGGACGTTACTGTGAAGCAAATGTGGTCTATTCCTTATGTGTCCAACTTTAAAGCTTAGGAAAAGCATCTAGTTGTCCACTATGGAAAAGCAGGATTGGCCTAATCCAGCAGAGGGTTCTCCTCTGTTGCTCAGGCAGGAAATTTCAATAGTGTACGTTAACTGCTACTTATCTTTTCCATCTTTTTCTTAGTATAACAAGTGTTTCTTGCCCACAAGATTTTGAACAAACCTCCATCAGATCCTTAAGGCTTGTCTACTTTTCTTTTTTGCTCAGAGGTTTGTTATGTAACAATAAAGCTCGCATGGTCTTGCTGCAATAAAAGTTGGTTTAGTTTCAGAAGTTTACTTTAGTGGTTTGGTATCATTTGATGGTACTACTGGGACTACTTCTAATCTCATTCAAAATCTACTTTTGCTATGACAACATATTTAATGCTTCTTAACTCTAATGTTTTTGTTGTAACATCTTAACTTGGCCATCAGAGGATTTATTACAGAAAATTTTCTGAATTAATTGTCTCTTGCCTCCTCTTAGATTCATGTGGGCTTCCATTGGGATTAATTATGGGAATAGTATTATTTAAGTGCACAAATATTTTTCTTTACTCTTAATAATTTGATTGTCAAGGAGACAAGCTGAACTATTAAACAGTGTTTCCGATTTTGAAATCAGAAAAGTCTGCATCTTCAGTATCATTTAGCAGAATACCATCTAATTTTACACCCATGGCCATAGTTGTAAAATGTTTTTCTCTCACACTTAGTTTGAGAAAAGATCAAACTCGCTGTAGCAAAAATATCACCTTGAGTCAAAAAGTGACAGATTCTACGTCATGTTGTCTGCATTTGAAATCCATGCGCTTTATCTTAGAAATAGAAATGCTTGGTATTCTTGCTTAGACTGAAAAAGAACTTAGACCCATAAAGCAGTACAGTAGCTTTGATGGTTCCATCTGCTTTGCTGAATAATAGACATCTTAAATTACTCAGGGACAGCAATTTTTAATGAGAATTTGGATGAATGATGTGAAGCCCTTGCAGATGAAGTGTCATCCAGGTTTTGTGTCAACTGATATGGCCTCGTATATAGTAATTGCATACTTGACTGGGGGAGGAATACACCGTGATTCGTCTGCCTGTTATTTGACATTGGGATCTCCTAGTAATAGGATAACAGAGGGAGACTTTCCTCTGTTTCCTCAGTGTTCAGGAGACCCTCAAAACATAGAAAGAAAGAAAAAACACATCTAATATTAGGGATATACTACTTTTGCTCTTGATTTGCAGTGACCTAAACTGTCCTATGCAGAAAGTGTAATGAGGCTAGAAAAATAAATGGTATTCCTTCCTTTATAGTAACCATGGGCAACTTATACTGTTGGACCCTATCTCTCATCAGCCTTACTACCACGGGCAATGGTAAGGAACAATAGGAGTTAGAGTCCAGCAACACTGAGCTGGCCAAGTGCTATTCACCTGGTTTATAACATGGTTTAGGCTATATTGATGTTTATGGGAAACCTTTAAAGAAAAAATGTTTATAGAAAAATGTAATAATATTCTCAGAACATGAAGCAAAGAAGTATTCAAATGAATAGTTGCATAGATTATTACAGAGAGCTGAAATAAGCATTAAATCTCGACTTGTTATTCTATAATATTTAAACTGCAAAAGTATGTTCTCAGTTTTTACTGCTATTCTGAAGAGCCAGCAGGTTGAAGTTCTCCATAAAAACATTGAGTTGGGTTTATATTAAATTATCCTTGATTTCAATAGCACTTGCATCAGTTTAGTCTACATCTTATCTGTTTAATGCTAAGGAACAAAGAAATTAATGAGAGCATTGTTATTGAGCTCTGTAAAGTACAGTATCATGAGAGCTGATGAAAGACAACAACGTTTTATAAAACAAACGTTTTTCTGAAAGTTTATGGAGTATTGAATGGGGTTGGGAAAATGTACCTGCCTTGTTACTGAAACACAAAAAATATGTGCCTTATAGAAATTTGAAATATTATTTCTCTTTGTCTTTGGGCTATATCTGTGTTGTGTTGGCAGTCTCAAGAGAATGCCCTCGCCCCCACCCTTCATGCTCAGGAATTTGCTCAGGAGCAGTATATGTTATGTCTGTCTGTCTGTCTATCAAAATTATCAAAATTAAATATCTATTTATCTATCTATATATCAAAATTTGCTCGGGAGGTTTCTTAACTTGCAGAAACAATTTAAGGGTGCAAGGAGGACTTCTCCCCTCTCCCCACTGCCACTTTCTGTGCTGCCCTTTTGGTTCTGCTTGATTCTACAGTTCACCAGCAGATGTTCATCTGCGATGTTGTTAACCATCATAAGACATGGTATGGAGCCCATTGGACTAGAAAGTGCTCTTATTGCACCGTTCTTGGACGACTTGTACTAACAGATTTAGAAGCTTTTTTTTTTTTTTAAATATTCACTAGAAAATTTTATGCTCCGGTTACTATTTTTTTTTAGAAAAAATAAGTTATGACAATCAGAGAAGTGTAAGAAGTATCCTTTTTTGGTTGCAGTTGGTGTGATCAGGTGTCCAATCTGTCGCCAGGAATGCAGGCAAATAGATTTGGTAGATAACTACTTTGTCAAAGACACATCTGAAGCACCCAGCAGCTCTGATGAGAAATCTGAACAGGTATGACACTTCTGCTCTTTTCTCCTTGCAATATGGATTGTTTTTTCCTCTTGTGGAGGATATAGGCTTTGGTAATTTCTTGATTGCCATGTGAGGGCTTAAGCATTTGAAAATGTTTTCCTTCCTGTTTTTAGGTGTGTACCAGCTGTGAAGATAATTCTAGCGCTATTGGATTCTGTGTGGAATGCGGTGAATGGCTGTGCAAAACATGCATAGAAGCTCATCAACGAGTAAAATTTACTAAGGATCATATGATCAGAAAGAAGGAAGATGTCTCTTCAGGTGAATTCTTTATCTAGCATTAGATTTTTTTTATTGCTTGTAGTTGCAGCTAAATATATCTTCTTCTGAATATATTAAAAACCATACTATTGAGTTGTATTTGTGTTTTAGAAAAGAGGCAGATGCCCAGTTTTGTACTTTATTGAACAGTAAATAATGTTTCATTTCATGTGTTACTGTAACAGAAGATCTTAGTCACTGAGATTTTTAGAGAATCTACTACAAATATACAGCCCTGCTCAGTTTTTTTATCTTGCCATTCATTTATATAAACACTTCTAGGCTGCTTTTTAAGTCTTTTTATGTGAGAGCTTATATATTATATTTTCAGTGGCACTGAAACAATATTTTTTAAATGATAAAACGGCTTAAGAACATGTCTTAAACTGTGAACTTGGTGCTTGTGAGGAAATGCTTCTGTTGCAAACTTCCATCGAATTTAGACATCCTGCCCAACCCCCAACACTCTAGTATTATATTGATTAGGTTTCAGGTCTATCTACTACGTTTAGTGATTGGAAAAGAGGTATACTTGGCTGACAGCTCAAGCGTCTAGATCACTTCCTTAAGCACTTTCATATAGATATTAAAACGTATGGGAAAAGGTGGGATTATTGAGGCACCCCATAAACTAGAGGCCATGCAGTAGAACTGATTTTCCCAACATCACCTTCTGAGACTGATCTTGTAAGAAGCATTGGGATCATTTATACGACCATGTCTTAAACCTAACCCAGACAGACAGTCAACATGATTGATTGTTTCAAGACCTGCTGAGACTTCTGAAAGAACCAAAAGGATTGCATTCCTTCCATCTATCCATCCCAAGGATAAGTTATCTGTGGCAACCAAAGCTGATCCCATCGTGAAATCAGGCTAGGGTCTTTCTCATTAGAGATCTAAATAAACAATATCATTCATGACCTAGAGTTCTGATATATCCTGTCATGCAATTCTGGCACACACCGGATAAATTTGATACCTGGCTTGACTTGATGGTTCTAATGTATTTTTTTGGGGTGTGTGTGTGCTTTGAAGTATTTTCTGAGGGGCTGGTTTTTGCTTTAATTTGGATAATATCCCCTGCATTCCACATGTCCACCCCCTGCATGTTATGTACAGATTTTGCAAAGGTGCCGGTGGCCAAGGGGCAGAGTTGCTAAAGATACCGGGATAGTGGAGTACCATTGGAAAATTTCATAGATTTCAAGCTATTGTGAAGTATATTATTAAAACAAGTCTAACAATGACAGGCATTTTATAACTGATAGTAGATTGTCAAGGAAAGTCTGTCCAGTGTAATGACAATATAATGTCATTATCAAAAGTCTGAAGACAAAGGACTTCTGACATAGTCTTTTGGAAGGAAGATTAACAGAGTGGTGAATAAACTCCATTAGCTTCCAGTTTTATATTTTGATCCTAGAGGACAGCTTGTGCTGACATTTTATATATGATAAAGGTATGGCATAGTCCTGGTCATTTCCGTCTTATTCCTACTGTGACAGATAAACCTCAGTATATATAATTGAGGACTAGGCAACTGTGTAGGGGCAAGCAGCCAATTTCCTCTACCCACCCCATAGGCTACCCCTCAGCATACCAGAGTACTTTACTGTTTTTTTCCAAATCCCTCTCAAAATGGTGACTGGAAGGGATATTGCATCACTCTTGTTGCCATTTTGAGAGGGACTCTGCTGGAAACAGAAGTATTTGATCTTGGGGCAGGTGGGAGTGTTTGCTCATTTGAGGATCTTTCTGTGCAGTTTTGGGGGAAAAATTCCCTACAGATCATGACGATTTTTTTAAAAAAAATTCAGGGTTGGGGGTAATGACAGAGGGCTTCAGGCATCACAAAAGTGGGTCCAGGGGCTGAATGTGACCCATGGGCTGCACGTCTTCCACCCCTGATATAACTGAACTAAACATATATTTGCTTTGCCTTCCTTTTTCTTCCATTCTTCTGTTGCTTCCACAGTCTCTAAATTGAGGCAATGCATTCTTCACAAGGAAGGTTGAGCCTGTTTGATATTGTGATAAAATACAACGCACTTTGATAGTCAAATCATACCATTTGTGAGATGTAAGGATAGAATCTAATGTCATTATATTTTATTTGTTTATCACGTTCAGAGTGAACAGGATTTTAGAGCAGGGATGGACTGGAAGATTGGGCTGCCACTGAAAAATTGTTTCAACAATATATAAATTAGTAGTACTCTAGTATTTAATGTACTAGAGCGCAGTACTTTAGACAAGAAGAAGACTGGTGAAATGTTCTTTCTTCTGGAACCCAAGATCCACCCACCGAAATGTGACATAAAAGAAAGAGAATTAAGGAATTCTGAGCCGAAGAATTTGTTTTGAGACCTAGAACTGAATGGCACTCACAGTTCCTTTGCACAGAAATCCAATTCTGAATAAGCCAAGGTCTCTTATTTCTGCAGTAGAATGTATGGTCTGTGGGAAGGGAATTATTCTGGAAGTCAGAAAATTTGTTGGTTTGTTTCATGTAACCTGGAGATTTACCAATAGCTCTTTTCTTTGCCTATCCCTACTTTAGAGTAGCAAAGAGGGAGTCCTGCCCTGAGGAAGTGACACTTGCCTAAGATATTTGGATTTGGGAATAAGTGACTTGGGAGTAGTTTTGACTAAGACAAGTTGAGTGAATTGCAGGAGGTTGAAGCCAGGTCAGACAGGGATTGAGATAGAAACCTGAAAAATTAGTAAGTGATATTCTTCAAGAAATTTGTGGCAAAATGTATGTGGGTATATTGTGCCTTTGAGTTGCCTGTCAACTTATGGAAACGATGTGAATTTCATAGAGTTTTCTTAGACAAGGAATTGGTTTTGCGAGTTCCTTCTTCTGAAATATGGTCTACAGCACCTGCTATTCTTTGGTGGTCTCCCATCCAAATATTAAACAGGGTTGACTCTGCTTAATTTCCAAGATCAGACAGGATCTGGTGCCTTCAGTGTGTCCAGACAGTAGGGAAATAGGACAATAATTAGAGGGGTAAGGGGGGGCCAAAGCAGGATAGTTTTGAGAATAGGGGTAAGAGAAATATGTTTTAATGCAGCTGAAAGTGACCTCTTGGTGTCTTAATATTTTACTGCCATATAATCCCAGGTCACAAACACTAATGGAATGAAAAACACCCTTTGCTTTCCTCCTATAAGAAATTGAATAGATAGTGGGCCATTCATTAATGCAACTGTGTAGTCCCTGGATTCCCAGTAGAAACTGGAAATTTAGTCACTCAATGGAAAGAGTAGTTCAGCAAAAGTAATATTGGACCACTTTGGGGGCTGTTGTCACCGTGTAATTTTCTTGGGAGAGGGGCAGGCAGATGAACTGGACGGTCATATTACACTGATTGGGAGATAAAATGCAGCACTGTTTCTGTCAAAAGAAATAGAATACTTAATGGTTTTTAAACTGAAGGTATAGTTTATCTGCTGTAAACCACCTTAGGTACTGTATAGGGAGGAAAACATAGTATAAATTAAATATATGCATACATATAGAAGAAATGAAACGTGTGCTGTTCCTAGGCAACTGTCTGTGCACCCTGGATTAGGAACTAGTAATCAGTCCACCTTTGTTATAGAATTTACCCATCTTGAGCTCTGTTATCTTATCTTGTCAATTTTGCAGTTTTGGTCTTTATACTGTTTTGATTTTTTTTTAATGTATAAAATACAAAACATGTGTTTCTTCTAACACAGAGGCAGTTGGAGCATCTGGTCAACGTCCTGTTTTCTGTCCTGTGCACAAACAAGAACAGTTAAAACTTTTCTGTGAAACCTGCGACAGACTGACATGCCGAGACTGTCAGTTACTGGAACACAAAGAACATAGGTATAGATACCAGTTTCTTAATGTGCTGCTGCTTCTCCTCACAGCAGACTGCTTTAAGAAAACAACCCTCATGTATTGTAAATGTTCTTAATTTGTTTTATGATAAATGGAGTGGTGTTGCTTTCCTTTTTTAATCCAGTCCTGATTTTAAGGAGGGATAAGTGACAAGTAAAATTAATAGAACAGTATTGGGATTAAAGAAATCTTACTTTGTTAATCATGTGAATTTTTAATTTTTATTTGTCATTGATTGTATATATAAATAATTTGGGGAAAGATAGTTTAATTTTGGAATGCAGATATTATAGAAAAGGCATTTTCTCTAATGCCCAGGGAAGTGTCTCTAATAAGATGACACCAGCATTTATTTTTATTAAATATTTTTGTTAAGAATAATTAATCTTTTATTTCATCAGACATCCACAGAGAAGTTATACACATCACATCCTTAAAGAAGAGAGATGCTTGTGGTAGTTTTCACAGATTATTGCTCCATAGATTGTGATTTTTTAAAATTGTTTTCATGAGAGATGTGGTAAAAGATGCTTCTGGCAAGCTAGTGTAGCTGAGGCAGTGGACACAGCTTTTTGTGCAGAAATATATGTGCACTGTAGTGTGTTAATATCTAACTTAGCATGATTATAAACTTTGTAAAAATGATCACTTTCCAAAATGTGAATAATTTTTGGCTTTGACTTTTCACCAAGCTGGATTTCTTTGGTGTTATAACTATGGTGAACATTCCTGATATGGTATGAGAAGCTTGTAGTACATGAGGTACCTTCAGCGCTCCACTTTTTTGGGGGAGGTAGGGGCACAAGACCCCTGTGAAAGTGAGAAAACCATGAATAAAAATAAAAATCACAGATGCTGTTTTTTAACCTGAGAACACTTCGGTAGGAATCTCTAGGTCCTCCAGCATGATTCTGTGATCAACTGCTGGCAGAAGTGGACCACAGAGTCATGCTGGAGGACATAGCAAGGGCTGGAAGTGTTCTTTCTAGGAATCTCTAGGTCCTCTAGCACATCAGTATGAATTTTTTTAAATAAATAAAGTAAATAAAATAAAATGTGAATAATCAAGTCCGTTAATGCTGAACCTGTGAAATCTGTAATCAGAAACCACTGTAATCAATAAAGATAGTTACTAATACTATTCTATCAGTTGTTCAGTGAAGTAGAATTTATCCTGTGGCAGCCTGTTTCAATTTAGTCATAACAATGAAAAGATGCACACTGGAAATTTTAAAGTTAAATCCATGTGAATACTATGAAATAAGAATCATAGAACATAGCTGTGTGTATGTATGTGCATGTGCCTTCAATTTACCTGTCTACTTACGGCATCCCATGACTTTCACAGGGTTTTCTTAGTCAAGAAATACTCAGGGGTGGTTTTGCCAGTTCCTTCCTCTCAAATGTAGCCTGCAGTTCCTGATACTAGTTGGCAATCTCCCCTCTAAGTACTAATCAGGGCTGACCCTGTTTAGCTTCCAAGATCAGACAGGATCTGGTACCTTTAGGGATGTTAGGCCACAAACTCTATGGTATTCTTGAGGGGAAAAAAATCATAACTTTGTACTGCTAGTTTCCAGGCATGTTGTAGCATCTGTAACTATCACTTTGAAAAAGCTGCTGTGACAGTACAGCTGCTTTACTACTTTATGATAATGTCATCTTAAGTTTGGCTTAGATACAGAGATCCTTCCACATGTGAACTTCAACCTGTTAGTTTCTGAGGCGAAAAGGAATGGGGAATAGAAATGCTTCCCATGGCAAACTAGGAATCTTTACATCCAAATTAAGTTATAACTTTTGCATACTTTTAAGTCAGCTTCTTTATTTAGGTATTCTAGTTCTTTAGGGATAATTTCATTGTTATGTTAATTGAACAGCAGCAAAGCTTTCTGGTTCAGTCTGTCTTTTATTGATATTAGAAATGGCATATCATCATTGTGGAAACTTTGACAATCTAGCATATGGATAGTTGAGATGTATACTAAGTGTTCATGCTCATTCAGGAGTTAGGTTCTTGCTGCTTATATGTGTTGACTGGGTCTAGTTTATTGAAGTTGTTGTTATTGTTGTTATTAATATTCCAGTAATGGAACTCAAGGCAGCTAATGTATTTAAAAACAATATAGATTAAGAACTATACAAACATTTTGATAAAAGTATGCATACATACATAGATATTTAAAAAGCAGTTAAACAGTTTGTAAAGTTATATAGGTAATGACCTAGAAAGCCTCATATGCCTTGGACCCAGGTTATTTGAAAGACTGTATCTCCCTTTAAGAGCCCAGTAGAAGTCTAAGATCATCCAGAGAGGTCCTTCTCTCTGTCCTGCCACCCTCTCAGGAGGCCGCTCCCTGACTTGCACTCCCTCCCTAGAGAACCCAGGGTGGCCCTGTTCTTGTTTCTTCTTCCAACGACAGGTTAAGACTTTTTTGTCCTGCCAACCTTTTATAAATTGACTGGGTTTGGGATCTTGATGCTGTGCGGTTCTTTTTTTATAGTTTTAAATGTATTTTAAGGTATTTAAATAAACATGCAATGTTTTTAACTTTGTAAATGGTTTAATTCTCTTTTAAATTTTACATTTATATTTCACTGATTTTTAATTGGTACTGTTGTACTGGAAGAACCCTGGTGGCGCAGTGGTTAAATGCCGGTACTGCAGCCACAAGGTTGTGAGTTCGATCCTGCTGGGCTCCAAGTTGAGTCAGCCTTCCATCCTTCCGCAGGTTGGTAAAATGAGTACCCAGCTTGTTGGGGGCAATTAACTAACACATTGTAAACCGCTTAGAGAGCACTTAGCTGATAAGCGGTATAGAAACACACATGCTATTGCTATTGCAGTTTAATATTGTTAGCTGCCTTGAGTCTCATTGTTGGGAGAAGGGCAGGGTATAAATAAATACATTAAATGTAGCAATTTGCTGTTAACTGCTGTAAAGTTGACTTTGACTTATAATGACACTATGGATGAGGGACCTCCAAATTACCCTGTCAGCAGCTGCCCAGCTCAGGTCTTGCAGATTGGGAGACGCTTCTTCCTGGATTGAGTCTATCCATCTGTAGTGAGGTCTTCCCCTTTTCCTGCTGCCTTCTACTTTACCAAGCATTATTGTCTTTTCTAATGAGTGGTGTCTTCTCGTGATGTAGCCAGGTTATGAGAGCCTTAGTTTAGTTATCTTTGCTTCAAAGAGTTCAGGTATGATATGCTCTAGGACCCATCCGTTTGTCCTTTTAGCCATCCAGGGTATCTGTAGAACTCTTCTCCATCACCACATTTCAAGTGAGTTGATTTTTTTCTATCAGTTTTCTTCACTGTCCAGCTTTCACAACCATATATAGAAATGGCAAATAGGATGGCATGGACAGTTCTAACTTTAGTATTCAGTGATATATCTTGACACTTCAGGATCTTGTCTAGTTCCTTCATAGCTGACCTTCCAAATCCTAGTTTTCTTATGATTTCTTGATGGCAATCCTCAATGATTGAGCCAAGGTATGAGAAATCTTGAAGTACTTCAGTGTTTTCATCATCTGCTTTAAGGTTATGTAAATCATCTGTGGTCATTATTTTTGTTTTCGTACTATTCAACTATAAACCTGGCTTTGCACTTTCTGCCTTGACTTTCTTCAGTAACTGTTCCAAGTCTTTGTTGTTTTCTGCTAGTAGAATTATGTCATTTACATGTCTTAAATTGTTGATATTCCTTCCTCCAGTTTTCATGCCTCTCTCTCTCTGAGTCTAATCCTGCTTTACACATGATATATTCAGCAAACAAGTTAACCAGATAGGGTGTTAAACTGCAGCCTTTCCTTGCCAGTTGGAAACCATTCTGTTTTACTGTATTCTGTCCTAACAGTAGCCTCTTGTCCAGCATACAGTTTATGCATCAGGACAATCAAGTGTTGTGGCACACCTGTTTCTTTAAGAGCAATCCATAGTTTCTCATGGCCTACGGAATCAAAGGCTTTGCTATAAACTGTGAAGCACAGTCTGACTTTCTTCTGAAATTCTTTTTGTCTGTTGTCTCTGTTGTCCAACATATGTTTGCAATGTGATCCCTGATGCCTCTTCCTTTCTCAAACCTAGCTTGGACATCTGGCATTTCTCGCTCCATATATTGTAGAAATTTTTGTTGTAGAATTTTGAGTACGGCTTTGCTTGCAAGTGAAATTAACGCAGTGGTCCTGTAGTTGCTGCAATCCTTGGTGTCCCCTTTTGCTGGAGATTGGAATGTATAGTGTTTCCAATCTGTGGGCCACTCTTATGTTTTCCATATTTGTTGACAGATTTTAGTTAGAACTAGAGTAGATTCTGTCTCTGTAGCTTGAAACAGCTCTATTAGTGTACGATCTATTCCTGGTGATCTTTTTTTCCAAAGCGCTCCATGTGTAGCTTTCACTTCACTTTCTGAAATTGGTGATTTGTCTTCGTATGGTTCTTCCTGGAATGAATCTGTCAACATTTTGTCTTTTTCATAGAGTCATCCCTCCACATTTGCTAGGGTTGGGGGCACAGGACCCTGTGAGAATGGAAGAACTGTGAAAAACTCTAGGCCCTCCCAAACCATATTTAACACACACAAAAAAGTATGATCACCATATTCAACTCCCATGGATTCCTTTGAGGCATCAGGGTTCCTTCAAAAGGCAGAGGTGGATGGTTGGTGGGTCTTACAGCCACCTCCACTGCAGCCCCACACCATTTTTAAGAGGGGTTTACAAGCCTCATTCGCAGTTTCTCAGTCTCACAAGGCTTACAGTCCCTATTAAAAATGGCATAGGGAGGCAGCAGAGGTTACAGTAAATAATCCGTGAATAATCAAATCCGCAAAAGTGAAACTCGCAGATGTGGAAGCCTGACTGTACGGTTATTCTGTGTATTGTTTTCGTTGTCTTTATTTCTCATATAATGTGTTCCCCTTTTGGTAATTCTTGGTTTAAATTTCTCTTTGATTTCTCTAATTGTATGAAAGAGATCTCTTCCTTTTTTTGTTGTCATCTTTCATTTCTCTGCATTAATTATTATAGCAGTTTTCCTTGTTCCTGTGCAGAAGTGATTGAGGGTTCTGACTCTACTTCTGTTACCATTTACTTTTCTTCTCCTCTGTCCATAACTGCTTGAAGAGTTTCATCTGTCATCCATTGAGGCTTCTCTTTCTTTTTGGCTGCAAATAGTGTCTTTTTGCATTCCTCCCTGACATTGTCCTTGATTTTGCAATTGGTGAGTAAAAGATAATAAAAACCATAAAATGGCACAGCACAACATTAAAAGTTCATCCTATTCAGTTTTTAAAATCCTGGGGACACAAGAATTCTTTCAGTTGGTGACAGAAGGAGAGCAAGAAGAGAGCTATCCTGGCCTCCTTTGGCAGGTAGTTCCAAAGATTGGTTGCAGCCAAGTCCCTCTCCTTTGTACCCACCAAATAAACCTGAGAAGGTGATGGGACAGAGAGAAAGGCTCTTCCAGAATATCTTTGAACTCTAATAGTCTCATAAAGGGAATTATGGTCCTTCAGGTAGCCTGGACCCAAGCTGTGTAGGGCTTTATAGGTCATCACCAGCGCTATCCAGAAACGAACTGGCAGTCAGTGGAGCTCTTGCAATGTGGGAGTCATATGCTTTCTGTAATCAACCCCAGTTAGCAATCTGGGCCAGCTCTTTGGACCAATTGGTATTTCTGAATGCTTTTCAAAGGCAGCCCCACATACGGCACTTTACAATAATCCAGATGGGATGTAACCAAGGCATGTGTTGCTATGGTCAGATCTGACTTCTCCAGGAATGGGCACAATTTGTACACCAACTTTAACTGTGCAGATACAGTCATGGTCAAACCTGGGTCTCTAGGCTCACATCTAAATCCAGGAGAACTTCCAAACTGCGAACCTGTGTTTGCTAGAGGAGTGTAACTCCATCTAACACAGACTGAATCCCCATTTGCAAATCTATCTTTTGACTGACTAAGAGCACCTGTGTCTTGTCTGAATTAAACTTCAGTTTATTCACCCTCATCCAGTCTGTTACAGCTGTTTAACATAGAAGGACAGAAATAGCTTTGCTGGAATTATATGAAAAAGAATAATAGAGTTGGGTATCATCAGCATATTGGAGATCCCTGACCCTCCAGGCAGCCTCTTCCAACAGTTTCATATAGATATTAAATGACATAAGATAGAATCCTGAGGGACTCCCCAGGCCAATGACCAATAAATTGAACAGGAATTCTTCAGCACCACCCTTTGAGAATGCCCCTTCAGGAAAGAATGGAGGCACTAGAACACTATCTCCAAGCCCCATTCTAGTGAGGTGACCCAGAAGGATACCATGGTCAGTGTTTTCAAAAGCCATTGAGAGATCCCAAAGAATCATCAGGGGTATACACCCTTTGTCCAGTTCCCACGATGGGTCATCCAGCAGAGTAACCAAAACTGTCTCTGTTCCATAACCAGGGCCTGAAGCTAGAGTGAAATGGATCTAGATAAAAGACAGAAAACCATACTTTTCCTACTTTCTACTGGGTATTGCAGTACATTAGATACCTCATGCAGATTGTAATCTGGCCAAATTCAGGACAGGCTTGTGAGATGTAGCCCTGTTAATAAAAGAGAAGACTGTATGTATAGGAATACCTCAGGTAACCAAACCTCTGACAGGAAAGGTCCTTTTTACAAAATCTTGTTATGCCCACCATTTTCCTCCTCATGCTCTGTCTCTTTCTGAAAGTTGCTTTTTTTTTTTCAAGCAGCATTGACATTGGGGAGAATGGTGGCAGAGAAACACACACTTTCAGGTTGCAACAGCATGTCTTCAGTAAACAATGTGATAAGCTTGAGTTGTGAAAGAATGAGATTCTACTCTAACTCACGGTGGAATGGAAATTCACCAGTTTCCCGATGGGGGTCATATTTGGAGTTTCTGACCTCTTTAAGAAGTTGTACAAAAAGAGCTATCGAAAATTTCCACAACTTTGCTTTGTTTGTTCCCAACACCGCATAAACTGCACACTTTCTGACTGTGTAAGAGTTTGAGAAACTGTGCAGCTTTGCAAAGAAACCTACCCTTGTGGTCTTTTCACTACTTACAGAAAACTGTACAGCTTTCTGAGACAAAAAAAAGCCTCCCACTTGCATTGTTTTTCACTATATACTTGGGAAAAAATGCACAACATAAAATTTTTTTGACACTATATCACTATATGAACAACATGGTAAATGGTTCATTATTGTGGCAGTTTGAGGTGCTGGGAAAAATTAAGGAAAACCAGAGATAGAAATGGAAGGAGAGAGTTTCAGCGATTTTTGAGAGCTTATAGTTACATACACTTTGATTTAGGATTGTCAGAAAGAAGGGAAGACAAGCAACATTATGCAGAAGAAAAAGAAACTTGGACCAACTAAAGCTACAGCCTTTGCTGGTTTACATATTGTGCAACCAAGATGTTATGTGGCTGGAAAAAAACATGGGCTGACTGAAGTTGCAGCCTTTGCTGGTTTGAATGTTGTGCAACACAAATTGTATGTGGCAAGAAAAAAAACTCAGGCTGACTGAAGCTACAGCTTTTTGTCAGTTTGAATGTTGTCCACTTTGCATTTCATGTTGAAAGATGCACATCATGCAGATTTCAGAAGGAGCTGTGTGGTTTCTGGAAAAATATGTGGTTTTCTGGACAAGCTGCACAGCTTTCATAGGAAAGCTACACAATTTCCCATCATTGCAGGAGAGAGCAAATCCCAAGTATCCTGAAGCTATGGGATGGAAAGCTGATTTGTGGTTCTAAACATCTGTTGGAACTTGGAAAACTGAGATTCATCATCACTAAATTTATCCAAAACCTTTTGTGGCTATGTGTCCCTGCCTACAAGTGACAGGATAAACAGCAGCTAGCTCCAGAACCCCTTACCTGAGCATTTAGGAACAACAAAACAGAGATTAAAAGAGAGAGGATAAGTGTGCCTCATCTGTTCCCCCCAGTCCTCGCAGGACATTAAAAAAGCTTTAATTTCTAAGTTTGGCCATCCAAAATGGAAATCATGAGAAAAGTGGAAGCTGGTGAAAGTCATCCCAGGATGTGTTTTACAAGAAACCTTTAAGCAATCTTTAGAAGTTTCAGGTTTTTTTTTCTTATACAGGGCTTACCTGACTTGGTTGTCTCATTCACATGTGGACACTCTTATAACAAGTTTGCTGAAAAATATCGAAATGCTCTTTTTGTGGTGTAGGAATCTATCCCTGTTCTTTACATGTTATTTCTGCTTCTAGTGTCATTTTTTTGTTAAAGAAGCGATGGCCAGGAACACAGCTACTTTATTAGCTGAGGTATACTTGTAGCATGTTTTTGGAGGTCTTATCCACCATTCTTAGTTGTATGTTTTAAAACATCTGTTAGGTCTGTGAGGGATATAATCTGTGTTCAAGATATTTGCCACTTTATAATAATGTTGTCTTTAGATTCCACATTTCAGAAACAGAGAACCTTTTGCCTGTCACATATTGTGGACTTGAACTGCCAGAACTGACAGCCAGCCTAGCCAATAGTAAGGTTGCTGGGGAGTTGTGGCCAAGATTTCCACCACTGTCATATATGTATATACTTGAAAGTTGTTTGTGCAGGATACAAAACAATTATTGTTGAATTCCTTATATTGCTTAAACTTTTACACAGGGGAAAGTAACTTGTGGCTCTCCAGATGGCATTGGATTGCAGCCCCCATCGTTCTATACTATTGGTCATTTTGTGTAGAGCTGGTGGGAGCTGCAGTCTAAAACCATATGGTAGACTGCAGGTTGCCCACTAAAACAGGCTAGCTAGGTTGTTAGTGACCTAAAGATTTTTCTGTTCATGTACAACAGAGATCAGTAAATGGTTGTTGGTAACTAAATGTAGAAAAGTTTTTTTTAAAAAAGCACTGTCCAGAAATAAGCATCTGGGCACTCACTAAATCAAATATGGAGATAACGCTTCGATTTTGGAATTATGACACCGCAATCAAGAATCTTCAAATGTCTTTAAAGAAATATCTTCAGTAAACATATTTCAACTGCATTTTTGCAGTTTCTGCTTTCTCATTTGGAAGCAAAAGTTTAAATCTAGTACATCCTCTTTTTGTAATGCTTCAGCATTAATGGTTTGTTGTCTTCTAATTTGGAAAGGTATCAGTTTTTGGAAGAAGCATTTCAGAATCAAAAGGGTGCTATAGAGAATCTCTTAGCCAAACTTCTTGAAAAGAAGAATTATGTTAACTTTGCAGCTACTCAAGTACAAAATCGGTGAGTATGATTTTTTCTATAATAATGCTTAGTTTAATGTGAATAGGTTGGTTTACAGAAGTACTAAAGTTCCAGCCTCTGATGGTTTGTTGTTATATGCCGTCAATCCTGACTTACGGTGACCCTTTCATGGTATTTTCTTGGCAAGATTTGTTCAGAGGAGGTTTCCTACTGATGCCTTCTTAGGGTGAGACTGTGACTTGCCCAGAGTAATTCAGTGGGCTTTCATGGCTCAGCAGGGGTTGAACCTTAGACTCCTAGAGTCCTAGTGTGACAAAGACACCTAAATCACTAAGCTGGCTCTTTTATGTTGGTATCCTTTGTACAACTGTGGACAGTGATAGCTAGTCACTCTGATCCAGAGGACAAAATCTACTTGCAAAAATAGGCTTCTTCAACTAGATCTACTACAGATGTACTAAAAACTGTGAGGACAGCAGCATGCATCTTGGAGCATGGCATGGGTAACACAAGTGATTCTTTACACACATAGCCACGTAGAAACATCTGCATCACTGGTGCTGTTTGTATACATGGAATCTTGAACTGCTTTAATTTCTTTCTTCTAGATCAGGGAAAGGAGAAAATAGTTTCATCTTTTGAAAGATTATTGAGAGAAGAGAAACATTCAAGTTTCCCTGTATTTCTGCTTATAACAAAGCCAGTTATACTTCTTCTTTCACCTATCAAGTACCCTTACAAATAGAGTAATATGGGGTATCATATTACCTTGCATAGAGAGAAAGTCTTGTCTCCTAAGAGTGGCAATGGGCACCCTTATCCCTGCATTTGTATCTGTGGCAGGGAGAGCCTTTCCATCTCCCAAGGTGGTTGTATGTCGAACTACCAAGTTAATGCTTTGTCTGTCTTAGGCAAAAGACAGACTAGGTGCAACATGAATGCAGTGGCCTCAGCACTGCAATGTGTTTTGTTACCCAGGGAACACAGTTTCTTCCAGTGGCTGCAGTGACGGAATAGGGAGGTGATTACATGAAATTCCTACAAGCTTCAAGCAGGTAGCTAGCAATACATTTCATAGCTGAAATAGAAGGCTGTCACTTCTAATACATTATTCCTTTTGGCTAAGGTTTGTACAGTTCTAAAAGACCACTGAAAGCAGTAGGATGAGCATTTTGCAACAAATAGAACTTAAATGTCTAACATGTAGAGAGAAATTTACATGCAGAAGGTTGTTGTATATTGTAAAAGGAAGTTTCTTTAAAGGGTTATTATTTTTTTTTGCAAAAATTAATGGACGTGATGGTTTAATATTACAGGTGGAATATCCCTTATTCAGAAACCTGAAAACCTCCAAAAACCGAAACTTTTTGCCGTCCACTACTCACTTGGTGCTCCTGCTTGTTTGTCTTTCAGATCTTCAGTCTGTCCGTAGCCTTGCATCTCATATACAACACAAATAATGAACAAACAAGACATGAGGCTGGAGAGAGACATGATGATCTGTGAAATGGTGGGAATCCTCATATCTCTCTCCAGCATCACTTCTCTGTCCAACCTCACGTCTAATTTGTTTGCTGCTTGTGTTGTTATGAGATGTAAGGCTGGAGAGAGCCTGAGGATCTAAAAGACTGACAGTGTAAGGGATCTGATACCAGTATTCGGGGAAAAAAAAGAAAGAAAAATACACTACTGCACAGGAGATCACTGGGGAGCCCACCAGCTGCCCACTTCCATCTTTGAGGCAGGGACTGTGGTGTTCCTGCTTATTCATTTGCAGGCTTCCTAGAGATCTCCTGTACAATACTGTGTTTATGTGTATGCAGATGCAGGTATTCCACCCGCCCCCCCCAAATCTGAAATATGAAACACTTCTGGTCCCAAGCATTTTGGATAAGGGATACTCAATCTGTATTTTTACTTAACTGTGATCATACATGAGTATTTATCATTGTGTAAAGGTGTTTGTTTATAACTGAAGCTTCATTTGCGTAAAAAGATATCAGTCTGGAGATGTAGAAATGTTACTGCCTGACAGTACATTTTTCTCTTTCAGGATAAAAGAAGTAAATGAAACAAATAAAAGAGTAGAACAGGAAATTAAAGTGGCTATTTTTACCCTCATTAATGAAATCAATAAAAAGGGAAAATCTCTCTTACAGCAACTTGAGGTATGACTGAATGCAAAACAACAAGAGCTTAGTATGAACACTAATGTGATGTTTGCTTGTATATGATTCTTCTGTTTTGGATACCCATCAGTGACTCTGTTCATAGTGTTATCCATCATGAACTTGTTGACCTATCTTCACTCCTAATCCTAATTTACTCCATGTACAAGCAGTACTAAGCCTGATGCTTGTTGCCACTTACACACATATTAGCAAGCTGTGGCTTACCATTGTGGAAAAAGGACTACTGTCTCCCCCCACCTTCAGTGTGGCGTTACTGACTAAAATAGGTTTACGTGAATTCAAAGCATTAAAGTTATAGGAAGGCACAAATGGTAGAAGTGATTTTAACATCATGGCTTTGAAGTGTAGAATTTTCCCTGTGGTGTCTCATTAAAATCTTAGTCTATGTTGAGAGCAACATGTTTTATTTGCAATTTCTTACTGGTGCTTGTTCTGCTCTTCAGATTTCAAGTCTTCTAATACTATTAAAACCAGATAATCCTTTTCATCTTTTAGATAGGGCTTTTTTTTTGATGCACACCCCAAAGTCCATTAATAAAGTTTACCTTAGGCAAGAAAAGCTAGGTTATTTTTCCAACTTGGCTTCATATAAACATGTTCTGAAATGCTAAAAAACATGGATTACAGGAAAGCTACCAGTGGTTCTTGATGAGTAGTAACATATCTTACTGTATGACAATAGGTTGTAAGAACAGAGGTTTTTGAGCAGAAGCTGGGTAGCAAGTTAGTGAGGTAGGACTAGATCAGTATTGCTTCTAAAGGGTGGAATAGAAGCACTGCATTGCTTTTAGTGTTGCACAATTATCCCAAGAGTTACTGAGAAATCATATTTATATTCCATATTGTCTTGCTCTAAACTTACCAAAATATGTTGTCTCATTCCTCACAATTTCGGTATGTGTTAACTAACATAATTGAAAGCAAGGTTGTTAAATCCCTGATCTCTGTATTAATAAATACTAAATGGGGTATGGTATGATTTTTTTCTCCGTCGTCGTATTTGATAGGTAAAGTAGGCAACAAATGCCACTGATACCCATTTTTTTAAATTGCCAAGTAATGGGTACTTATTATTCCTTCCAAACTGCCAAAATCCAAATAAAGCACTGGTGACAGTCACTCTCAGTGCATATTGCTCTGAAAGGTAGCTCTTAAGTATGGCCTAGAAATATTTTCTAAATAAATAAAAAGCCTCAGATGAATAGATTTATGAATGAGTATATTATAATTTAATTTATGGGGTAATTCCATTGGTGTGGCTTTTTGGGGGAGGTTGTGATGGATTTTTTGTAGGTGGATAAATGGTATACACTGGGCCCTCCATATCCAAGTTTTGTATCTATATGTTCAACCAACCACAGCTTGACAGTATGCCCCCCCCCAAAAAAAGTCCAAAAAGCAAACTTTGATTTACCATTTTATATATTGTGCATAATGGGACTTGAACATCCACAAATGTTGTATTCACAGGGGGTTCTGGAAACAAACTCTAGTGGATATCAGGGGCATGCTGTTTGTTCTCAGCATAAAATAGTAATAATTTTTAAAATGTATCATATTTGCCCGCATAGAAGATGCACCAGTGCATAAGATGCACCCCATTTGTAACATGCACTGACATATATGATGCAAAAGAGATGCACTGGCGAATAAGACACACGCTATTTTCAAACGGTATTTCTTGGGGGAAAAAGTGAGTTTTATATGCCAGCAAATTCGGTACATGTGTGTGTGTGTATGTATATATTTACAGAGGAAGTTTTGTTCCTTTTGTTCTTACTGGATAGCTGAAAATCACGTGAATATACCTCACTGAGAGTTGGGTTTAATCTTTCACTTTAATCTTTAATCTTGTCTTCTGGCAAGGTTCAAAAGAAACATTGTGGCAGATAAGGCTTTGAGTTTGTCTGTTTTGTTTGTTTACTTCTGCGCCACTGTGCAAATTGCTTTTGAGATTGAGAGAACTTCCAGAAGTAAGATGTAGTAGGGTAATGGTTCCTATTATTCAAGGAATTTTTTTTTAAATCTTACTGAAACCAGTATCAAGTTTAGATCATGTTATTGAGTTTTGAAAAAGGTAGAATATCCATCTTGAAGTAAAACTTTTGTACAGAATATTACGTATGATCTGAAGGTGTGTGATGCAGCAACCTTGCTGAAGTTGACCAGAACTAAGTTTGGTCCATAGTTGAATGGAAGATTATATATGAACTGTAAATTAAAAAAGGACATATGAATGTAATAATATTTAGCTACTGGTAACGTTTATCACCTTTCATTTATAGTTGCAGTTGCCGTGTCGTAGATGTATCTTGTAGAAACAGATGCTCTCAGCTACTGCAATTGTATATGGTGAATCTTCGTATAGTTATCTGAGATACTTTTCCTTCCTATAGATTGCTGAAAAGTAATATTTATTTTATTTCAAAGTAAATTGCTGTCTATTACCATGAGAACACCTTACATATGTCAGTCTCTGCTCAGTAGCAAACAGTGTGTAATTAGATTTTTTAAAATTCTTGTTCTTTTTGTAAAAAAAAGTCATTATATATGTACTTTGTATTCAGACTGTGACGAAGGAGAGACAAATGAAGCTAATACAACAGCAGAATGATATCAATGGTCTCTCAAGGCAGGTGAAACATGTGATGAACTTCACCAATTGGGCCATTGCAAGTGGTAGCAGTACCGCCTTACTTTATAGCAAGCGTCTGGTAAGAAACATTAATTCTAACAGTGTATAGATTTTATTAAATTTAGCTGTGGTGTGTATCCTCTTATTCTTGTGCTGAAGCAGAGAAAATCCTGCGTCAGGGGTATCCATATGTCAAAATTTGCAGATAAATACAGTCAGTGCAACTCTGCTCACAGGTGTTTTCACAGCATGCTGCATTTAAGTTACTGGAAGATCTGAAATCTTGCTACTACAAATCAGTGACAAATTTCCTTCATTTAAAACATGACATAGCATCACAATTCATGTTTGTTAGCATTTCTGAATGTTGAAATAGTGTGTGGGTATTTTGAACAGTGGATGCATGTTTTGGCTTGTGCCCTGTTTCTCTGTATAGGCATTGATACCAAATTGGCCAAAGTTCTTATCAGTTAATTATGCTGATTGTCAAATTGTTAAAAAAAACAACAAAACAAAACAAAAAACCTCTGGGATTCAGAGGTCATTTTGAAATAAAATCCTATGTTCTTGTTGCTACTGTCCTGGTTTACCCCTGATGATATGGGCCAGAAAATTTTCTTCTACACTTGTTATCTCCATGGTAAATTTTCCTTGATTTTTCAGCTGCAAATCTGTAAAATTATTCAGTAGCTGATTATAGAATACCACTCAGATCATTAGTTTTCAAAGTTGTAATTAGTATTTTTAGAGGACTGTCCCTCCAAATCCTATTTGCATTTTAATAATATTTTCTACTGGAAATTATTTTGCAAGCATTTAATTTTTTATAATTAAATGGCTGTCAGGTGAGTAAGAAAGACGCTTGTGCAGGAACAGGTAGCTTTTAGAAACTTTTGTTGAGCTTTTTCAGTGTTGCTGTGTTTCTTGCAGTCAGTAATAACGGGATGTAACACCTTATTCATAGTGCTTCTTTCTCAGGTTTAATTGCTGGAGCCTTGGGTTACTGTTTGGTCATTTAAGCAAATGTTAAATTTGTGGTAAGTTCTTGGGTTGAGTTTAAGAAAAAATCTTTTCCTTATCTTGCATTCTGTAATAATTGCAGAATATGGAATAAATATGTAATAATCTAATAATGTGAATGTACATGCAACTCAAATCAGATGTATAAAAAAAAATCAGAAGTTTTAAGAAGGCAGTCTGTTTGGGCAGAACAATAGAGGATCAAATTGTACCATTGAGATTAAATGTAGCATGAGTTTTTATGGATTACAATCCAGTTCCTCAGATGCATGGAGTATAATCTTAGAGTTGGGACGGGAAATGTTTTGACTCTAGCCCCTTTTTGTTATCTCTCAATCACTCCAGGAAAAATATAATTTAAAACATTCCATATCTGGTATTAAATTCAGCAAAATACTAAATGCACAAATGCAGCATGACTGAGTAGCCTAGTCAATTACATTCTCAGTTACCCAGTCTAAATGCAAAATACATAGTGCAGCTGATGAATCCAGTCTATTACCTTGTCCACTGTCAGTTAAGAGACCTTGTTTTTGCAAGCATTTCAGTGTTTCTCAGTTAATTGGAGCAGGAAGCCCTTAATTTGCCACATATGTTGCCAGTGGTGTTCTCTATGCTGTTCTACCATAAGTCATGGTCTCATAAGTTGATTTAATATTAAACATTCTATAGTAAAATGAAATCACTTTAGAATTTAATCTATTCTATAATGGATTAATTGTAATCCTAAATGGATTGTAATTAATTTATTTGTTGCATTAAATTTATTATTATCATTATTATTGTTATTAATGTTGTTATGTTATTGAATTTATATCCACCTTTCTCTTTGCAAATGGCGGTTTATAGAGGCTTGATGGGATTTTATTTCTTAATACCGATTTTTATTGTAATAAAATATATTGCAATAAAAGTATATCTGTTGATACATAATTTAAATCTGTCTTAAAAATTTTAAGCACTACTCACCTTGTGTTAAGCCATTTCCTCTGACCTTTGTGCATGTGGCTATTCAGAAAAACGGCCCCCACCTCAGAGAAATTGCCCATGCTTATCCTAGGGGTTGAGACATATACGTACTGAACATAGTTGAGGTGGGGTCAGTGAGAAATTGGATGCAGATTTTTTTTTTTATTATCAATGGTTAACATATGCCTGTCTGTTAGGAGTTTAGTGTCTTAACTATTGTTAGGATGCTGATGAAAAGTAGGTTTGTTTTTCATTTTATTTCTGTATTTTATATTTCTTATAACAAATTAGAACTAAGTACAATTAAAACTTACATAGTTTAAACATTAAATCGTTCTGTTAAAAACATTACATTGAAACAGTTTAAACCACATTGACTTATGTTAATGATACACTTCCAGTGTGGCTCTGATCCCACCTTCAATCATATAAACTGTACATATATATCTGAGTCTCTGAGATAATGTATTTGAGAAAGTGGATTGTAATCTGTAATGGCTCATGCTGTGATAAATCAGTTCTTAAAGGTAGTACACAATTTTTTAAAAATAAAATTTGAAGTTAGCTGATAAGATTGTTGAAAAATAAACTCATGTTTCAAAGCTATATCCCTGTATTTGTTATCTTTAGTAGTAATATTTTGATATGCACTGTCTCATTTGTGAATTATCCTGCAATTTGTCTAAGGGGCTCAGCAGAATTTTAGTTTCATTTCTTGAGATAGTCAGGGTGTGTGCATGTGTGTGTGTGTGTGTGTGAGAGAGAGAGAGAGACAGAGAGAGAGACAGAGAGAGAGAGGGAGACTTCCTCAGAGCAACCCAGTAACCGATGGTTTGCCTTTTGTCGTTTCAGCAGCTTGTTGATTTTTTCCACAATGTTATTACTAATCAGAGAGCATTTGTCTTCTCGCAGATCACGTTCCAGCTGCGACATATTTTAAAAGCACGATGTGATCCTGTCCCAGCTGCTAATGGAGCGATACGCTTCCATTGTGATCCCACATTCTGGGCAAAGAATGTAGTCAACTTAGGTGAGAGAGTGTTCCTGTTTTTCTGAAAACTGAATTCAGTGTGAACAAATTCTTAATATGATAGGTGGCATGAAATAGATGGCATTTTCTGTAGACTGCCACTAAAATTGGTGACAGTAACTTAGATTTCTTTGTACCAGGGGACTTTTCCACTATGTCCCCTTTCCAACTGCAGCTTCACAAGACCTCCAAAAATAGATTTCTGAAAATTAATTGACCCTCCAGAGCCTCTTCTTCAGGGGACATGATATCCTGTGCAGGCCGGATTGACAATCCACCTCTTTTGTGTGCATGGTGAAGTGTCATCTCTTTACTTCTATTGCGGGATTGGGTCCAACCAGTGGCTTTGATTCATATAGAGACACAGTGCACATGTCTCTTTTCTTCTTGAATTATTAATTTTGTTTATCCTTCACGTGTTACTCTTGTATGTAACATACAAAGGTTTTTCAGATTTTGAAGTTAACCCCTCCTATTTCAATATATTAAATTTATATATTTCATTCATGGTTAAATTTATATTTGTTTTGGTGTGCCTTCAAATCATTTCTGACTTATGGTGACCCTAAAGCAAACCTATCACTGGGTTTTCTGGAGCTGAGGATGTGTGATGCACCCAAGGTCACCAAGTGGGTTTCCGTGGCTGAGCGGGTAATCGAATTCTGGTCTCCAGAGTTGTAGTCCAATATTCAAACCACTACACCGTGTTGATGTTGTCTATATAAATCTATATACCTCTTTATAATATAAAAGTAGAGCCCAGTGAGAGTATATAGAGGTTTGAGACATAAGGATCAACATAGGGCACTGTCTGGAATACCTTAAAAGTCTCTTAGGTACCTACAAAGGCTTACATGTCCATACCGGGTTTTTCCCATATTTATTTTCAGCAGCAACTCCTTTTATTCTGTCACTCTTAAGGTTTCTCAAACTTCAGGGCAGTTGTTGGGGCAATATGAAGACATGCTTAAGGAAGAGGGGAAGTATTGGAAACAGCTCTTTGGATTGGAGATATGCACTGGGAACTGAAGAGGTTATTTGAAATGAAGACTTAGAAAGCTATATGAGGAAAAAAATACATTTTTCAGAGTAATCCTACAGGGAGCAGAAAATAAAAAAATCTTATCTTTTACTTGATTGAAAAATGAATGTTTTAGTATAGATTTCGGAGATGTCATGTAACTAAAGCATATTGTTAATATCAAGAGAATTTTGAAATCAGGTAGAACATGGATATCATTGTCAAATTCCTGAATATAATAGTTACATAAGTATATTTAATGCTTTTATATTAACCTAAATGGTACAGCAGTGCAAGGCTTGATTTGGTTTCAGTAATGATGAAGAAAATATTTCAAAATTGTAACACACCCAATTACATTGAATAAATTAATTAATTTTAAATTAAATTTTATTTGAGAAGGAAGGTCCTTTTAAATCAGGAATGACAAAAGAGCAACCCATGAGCTGTATGTGATCCCCAATCCTATTTTATGGCCCCAGCCCCCCCCCCCATTTTTCATGCATGGAAGCTCATCCCAGAAATGCTGGGAAAATGTGCCCCAAATGTGGCAGTTCATCTTTTTCATACTCCCATTCACTCCTGCTCTACCTTCTCCAAGTGCTGGTAATGAGCTGAAAATACAGGAAGTGAAAACTCAAGTCAGATTTTGACCAATACTTGAGTCAATAGCTTCGGTGAAAGTTTAGACTAAAATTTTTTATAACAATCATGTTTACTAATGAAAAAACAAATTTGAAATTTTTCTTCATAAATAGAAGAAAAAAGTGTGATTTCTTAAACGTAGAAACTATAGACACAGAATTCATTTCAAATTATAATCCGTTGATTATAGAAAAGTTCTTGAACAGTGAACAGTTGTTTTACCTGCAGAGGAAGACAGAGAATTCATAACAAGGTCTGTTGAAGTGTGAAACATTTCTGGAACAATTAAAACAGAAAATAGTACTGGATGGCTTAGCATATCAATATAAGGAATATATTATTTTTAGACCTTTGAAAATATATTATTACTGATAGAGCTATTCCTGGTAACATGCTACAAAACCCAGCTTAGTTTAGTTTTTGTGTACAGAGCAATTCTGCATTAGATGTGCTGTATGTAGCACTTTCACTCAATTTATGATAAAATATTTGGGCATCAGTTTTGTGGCATGAACACAGTACTTTACTTCAAGAATGCCCTCCAGATGGGGTTTCTTCCCATCATTGCCAGTCAGTATAGTCAGTAGAGGACATCAAGTTTTTCAGGGAAAGCTGCTTAATAACTATGTTAGAAGTATAACATTAGTGTGGAACCATAACGTAAGTGTGGACATCTGTGAAACTAGCATTTGGACTGTCCAAGATATGTTAGGTATATGTGATTGCTTACTCCATATGCAAACTAGGGTTTTATTTTACTTTAACTTCTTGACCTGTAGGCCACTGCAAAAGATAACTCAACTTTCAGAAGTTGCTTCTTCTCAATCTTTTCTTTGAAAGCTGGAACTACAAAGTTTCTGTTGCGTGTTCGTCTACTTCAAGTGTTAAATGCTTATTCTGTGTATCATTTCCCTGTTTGATTTATGTTTCTAAAATTAGAAACATCATATGATTAAATAGAGACGTTTTATTTACAAGCTGGTTGCAACACTTGTCCTGTCTGTCTCTTTAAATAAAAAAAGGTTCAATCAATCAATCAATAAAATAAGATCAAATAAAATAAACCCCAGCATCTCAGGACTAGGAATGCATGTTATGAATTATGAATTCATGTTATGCATGTTATGAATTATGAATGCATGTTATGAATTATGAATTATTAGACAGTGCAAAAAATCAGTTCCTTGTCGTGGTACTGAACAAGAAGCTAACATTCAGCCTTCATTGATGCTAAAATGGAAAGTACTTCTAGCTGAGAGCTACTAGAATTTGGAAATACCTCTGGAGCACTGTATGTAATCAGTCATACAGAAGCTGATACAGTGATGACAGGTGGTTTATTTTTTAAAAAAATATTTTTATTAAAGTTTCTAAAAGATAGTATAAAATGGGAACATTTCTTCTAAATGTTCCCCCCAACTCACATAACAAGTTTTCTTCTCCAGTTTTGCCCAGCTGAATCAAACAAAAAATACAATATAATACAATACAATACAAGGAGTCCAATCCACTATACATAGAATCTTTGGCATAACAATCATAATTTATCTTTTAACCAGTTAATACATTTTTATCTTTTTTATCAAATTATATCTTTATAAGTATTAGCTTTACAATCGTAGCCACTGTTTTATTTTGCTCCATTCTCTATCAAATTGTTTAATGCACTTGTCAATTTTTCCATCTCCATCATATCCATAACCTTTAATTTCCATTCATTTAAATTTATTTTAATATCTTGTTTCCAATGTTGAGCATAGGTTAATCCAGCTGCTGTAACTAAATATAATGTTATTTTTTAATGCTTTCTAATTTTCGCCTTTGGTTTTATTATATTCAATAAATATAATTCAAGTATCATTTCAAAATTTATTTTGAATATTTTTTGAATTTCATCATGTATTTCTTTCCAAAATTTCTTTGCCTTTTTACATGCCCACCACATATGATAAAATGTTCCCTCTTTTTCTCTGCACTTCCAACATTTTGAATTTCCATTCTTTATAATTTTTTGTAATCTCTCTGGTGTCATATACCATCTGTGCAACATTTTATAATAGTTTTTTCTTAAATTTATATTTAATGTAAATCTTAAATCTGTTTTCCATACTATTCTCCAACTCTCAATATCTATTGAATGTCCTATATTTTGTGACCATCTCACCATCGTTTCTTTAATTTCTTCCTGTTCCATTTCTCTTTGTAATAACAATGTATAAAGTTTGGATATTCTTTTCTTTTGATTTTCTTTCATGAGTACATCCAGTAAGTTTTCCTTCTTCTTGAATCCAAATAATTTTAGGTCCATTCTGTACCTTTCTGTCAGTTGTCTCCATGGAAACCAATTTATTTGGTGTCCAGCCTCCTTCATTTCTTCCAGCATTTTCATTCTTGGTTTATTTCCATCCCAAATGAATATGTCCTGGTATGTCAGCATTTTCCCTTCTTTTGTTGGGGAAATTTTAAAGGCTTCTTGTGGTGATGTCCAAGTTAGGAGGCTGGAATAGAATCTTGAGTGTAATTGTTGCCATACTTTTAATAGGGTCTTCCGGATGCAATGGTTACTAAATTATTTGTTAACAGCTGATTTATTATAATACAAGTAACCATGCCATCCAAATCAGTTCTCATGTTCTTCTAAATCTTTTATTGATGATATTTGTAATGATTTCCAGTTTTGAATCCATTCTAAGCAACATGCTTGATAATATATTTTCAAGGATGGTAAACCCAATCTTCCTCTTTCTTTAGTGTCCTGCAATGTTTTAAATCTTATTCTTGGCCTTTTACTTAGGCATATATGTGCTGACAGGTGGTTTATAACCTCAGGAACTGTACAGTCTATCAAAAAAAATTAGGGTGGTGTTGGAAGTGCTCTGAAGATGAGTGAAATTCATTTGCCATATATACTTGACTATAAGAGTCTCATGGATAAGTCAAAAGCAGGGTTTCGGCCTCAAATTAGGAAACTTGCTCCAATCCATAGGTAAGTCGACACCCTCCCCCAGCGTCACAGGTTCCCTGGAGGTCCCTGAAAAACCACCCAGACCTCTGGAGAGCCAGTATTGGTTGGAGGACGGGGTCAAGGAAGCAGATCACTGGAATCAGTTTGCAGTGATCTGCTCCCTCCACCACCCTCCCTGCAAGCAGCACAGGTTTCCTGGATGTGCCTGCTGGGAAGCCTGTGCTGTTTGGAGTGGGGGGGGGTGTCAAGGGAGTGGATTACTGCAAACTACTTCCGGCTTAGGCTATGCAGAGGCCAACTGCCCAGCTTAGGGGAGAAGTGAAATGGCCATAGAACCCTAGAGGAGTATGTGACGAGCTGCTCCCGCCCCCTGCAACAGTCTGCGTTCCCTGTAGGTCTGGATGGTTTTTCAGGGACCTCCTGAAGCTGCTTTTCGGCAAGTTCGGCTTTGATTCATGGATAAGTTGACCCAAGTTTTTAAGCTTGATTTTTTTACTTTTTTTTTTTTAACTTACAGTCAATTATATGCAGTACTTATGAGCAGTTATATGGAAATAAACTAATATTGAATAGTACTTATGATACTTACATGGAATAATACTCATGTTGATGTACATGATTGGAAAAACAAATTGATTATTTAGTGTTTACTTTTTGCGGGAACCATATGTATGCAAAACACTGAAAACTCAAAGCCTCTAGCATAAATAAGAGTTACAAGTTTGCAAAGTGTTGTGTGATATTCTTACTTCCATTTTTTGTTGTTAGATTGATTTCTTTTAAAAACTGCAGAACAAGAGTGAGAAAAAATTTCCCCCTTCACTTTTAGTTTAAAAAAAATACAAAAGATGCTTGCCATGACCTTAGGGGAGTTTTGCCGTAGTTTTGGACCTCCCATTGGTTGTTTTAAGTGCAGAGATGGCTTTTTGTCAAAATACAAAATCAAATAGCTTTTGGTTTACCTCCTGTTTCGAATAAGTCATCTCATAGGCTGAAAAAAAAACATGAAAGTGGTGAGAACCATGTTGAAATTACCCCTTACAGCCCCCAGTGGGGATATGGTGACATTTTGAGTTAACATTTTTTCTTTAAAAATTTAAAAAATATTACTGTTATTATCATTTATTTATATAGTGCCATTGCTGTAGATGATGCTTTACAGGTAAAAGACCACCACCAACAAAAAAAATCTAGTTCCCTGCCCTCAGGCTTATAATCTAAAAGACCAAAAAAGAAAGAAAGAAAGAAAGAAAGAAAGAAAGAAAGAAAGAAAGAAAGAAAGGCTGTGATTCTCTGGAGATTCTGTGAGTCTCTGTTGTGATCCCTGAACTGTTGGCAGCAGCCCACCTCTTCCCGAGAAAGACTAAAGCAGTAATAAACAATTTGTTGATAATGTGTATAATTAGTATGAATGTTATGGATTTTCCTTCTAAAATTATACAACAGATTTAATAGAACATAACGTGTGTATTGACAGCTGATAACACATTTTTTCTTTTACAAAAATGTGTCGTATGAGGTAAATTTTATTTATCAGAGTTTTATCTATATGTGTCTGTCAAAGAAAGATAGAGATATATCTTAACCAGTATCTTATTTGAAACCAATAAACATTTTAAATAATTGCACATCTGTTAATCTTGCAACTGAAGGTACAGTTATGTGTTTTCATGCTATCCTATTCTTGCAGCCAAAATATGCAAAGCATAAATATTTTAGATTGTTAACATTTAGTTTAAGTGAAAGCTTGTACTTAACCCACCTTCTCTCCTGTTGTTTAGGAAATCTTGTTGTTGAAAATAAGCCAACCCAAGGTTACACTCCTAATGTAGTAGTGGGACAAGTTCCTCCAGGAACAAACCACATCAGCAAACCTCCAGGACAAATTAATCTTGCACAGCTTCGACTCCAGCATATGCAACAGCAGGTGTTCGCACAACAAAAACACCAGCAGTTACAGCAGATGAGGATGGGGCAGCCTGCAGGGCAGATTACTCGCCAGGCAGGCCCGCAGATGCTGCAACAACAGGCAAGTGTTCAGGCCATCTGAACTGAGACACTTCTTGTAGACATTAAGATAGACCTTTAGTATAGGAATTGAATTTATTTCAAGTTTAGACAGGATAGAATTTCATTGTTCTTTCTTATTGGAGAACTGCAAGATAGCTTATCTTTAGCGTTACTTAAAATTACAAAAATGCATTCTGTTGGGAAAAGGGACTTCTTTCTCATCTCAGGAGCAAGAGTATTTAAATACATAATGTTTTATAGCCTCCAAGATTGATAAGTATGCAGACCATGCAGAGAGGTATGAATTGCGGTGCTTTCCAAGCTCACCAGATGAGAATGGCTCAGAACGCTGCTCGTCTCCCAGGGATACCACGCCACAACGGGCCTCAGTACTCCATGATGCAGCCACACTTACAAAGACAAGTATATGCTGTGTGCACATTTTGTTTCCCACATTTCACTTTAGCTTGGTTTATGTCAATTAGAAAGTGATAATTTTCTGTTTTCAAAAGATGAATGTGTTGTTAGCTGTTTAAGGAAACAGATTGTGTGACACATATAATATATCTTAAGATTTACCAGCAGCATGCAAGGTTTTCGTGTCCATGGGGTATCTAATGAAATTTACTTGCAGAAGAGAAATATTTTTCATAGTTTCATTGTCTGTCTGCTGGCCAAGCAGCATATTAATGTCAGAATCTTTGGACCAGCATGTTAATGCAAGAATCTTTGGTTCGTTCTCTGGGGAGGAGTAGGAATCTTGAAAAAAAAAGTAATAAGAGATTGGGATAGGAATATGATTATTAAAATTACTATTAACCTTTTGACTTGTTATAAAAAAGGAACAGGTGAAATGCAAACTGTATTTGGATGTTAAAGATAACTAGAATTATCAGGAGTGGAGAACTTCCCAAAGAGAACATTACATAAAATGAGCAGGCTTTGAATGTATAGTTTTACATTTGAAAGAGATTGCTCTTTTTGTCTTTATTTTAATAATAATTTCTTCTTCTTCTGTTAGCATTCAAATCCAGGACATGCTGGTCCCTTCCCAGTTGTTTCAGTGCATAATAATACTATCAATCCAACAAGCCCTACAACAGCCACTATGGCCAATGCTAACCGTGGTCCCACAAGCCCTTCTGTAGCAGCAATAGAGCTTATTCCCTCAGTAACCAACCCAGAGAATCTACCTTCATTACCAGATATTCCTCCCATACAGGTTAGTAAAGTATATTAAATAAATTTGAAGCTGATTTTGCTTATCAGAAATCTCAGCTCTTGCCTTTTTTTGTTAATTGTGCTTTTGATGGTGCTTACTTTTAAAAACTGAATTCAAAAGGTACATCCCATTGGAGTAGAAATAGAAAATTAATGACCGTTTTCTGATAATAGACTTTTGGGCTTTGACTAGAGGGGCCTTGATTAAAATAACTATGCAGCTGTGAACTCACTGAGCAAATAACTATGCCCTAGTTTAATCTGCCTCACTGATTGTTATACAAGTGTATGTGCATATGTGCTTTCAAGTTGCCTGTCTACTTATGGTATCCCCATGAATACCATAGGGTCATCTTAGTCAAAGAATATTGAGAGGTGATTTTGCCAGTTCCTTCCTCTGAAACATAGCCTACAGCACCTGGCATCTCTTGGTTGTCTCCTATCCAAGTACTAACTGTGGTTGATCCTGCTTAGTTTTTAAGGTTAGACAGATCTGGTAGATTCAGGATATTTAGGAATCAAATTTATATACCCAGGGCAGGACTTTTGGAAGAGGCAGGTTTACTAGTACTATAATCTGTCTTTACTAAAGTTCCATAGAATTAAGTGAAGAGTGAATAGTATTGTTGAAAGGAAATTTATTCTGCGGAGGAAAAAGTGCCTATGGTGATACACATTAAAATGAATGAGTGGAAATATCTTATATGTCACCTCATTCATTTCCAATTTTCTGACAGAGAACCTGGTTCTTACCCACTTTGATGTGAATGATTTTATAGCATGTTATTTAGCTGTCTAATGTAAACTTAACATTTGCCTGCATTTATTCTACATTGAAATGAAAATGTAGATATCTTTTAAGGGATAGCTTTCATTAAAATTATATGTTTAAAAAATGTTTTCTTGATTAAAGCCAAATAATACTCTGTCTACTTTCTTTATGGGTTCTTTAAAAATTGTGGTATTTTTCACTTGGCAAATCTGGGCTGTTTTTTTTTTTTAAAAAAAAACCATAATATTGGGACTGTACAATTTGTCTCTGTGTATATTCTTTCCTCTTTGTTTGAGAAAAATAGTTAAAACTTATAGTACCTGGATCAAGGGATTATGTGGGTGTGTCTTAGGGAGCGTGGAATGAGAATGAATGATAAAAGATGAGTTGTGCAGAATGTAACCCTGTACATTTCTAATATTTACAACAGTGAAAGATTGAAACATCTTTCTTAAATCTCATTGAGTCTTGGATTTTTTGCAGGTGTTACGATATTCTGTGTTAAGGCAACTGTTTGCTTTATAGCCATGTGATTTCCTAGGCTCCATGCTTATGTAGACAGGTGTTTATCAAATGGAAATATGGCAGAATTGAATATTCAGCTGTTTGTTTCTCCCATTAAAGGACTCAATACTAGTCCTGTAATATTCTTTAGTGAAAATACAGATGATTCTTAAGCTGTCATTTCTAGAGTGCTGTATTTAGATTGGACAGAATCATTATGTGGCTCTCCTTTATTTCAGCTGGATGATGCTGGTTCCAGTAACTTAGATAATTTACTAAGCAGATATATTGCAGGCAGCAATCTACCACCACAACCTTTAAGCAGTATGAATCCTTCTCCTGGGCCCTCAGCCCTATCTCCAGGTTCATCAGGTAAGCTGGGAAGAGACAGTGGGCATCTTAATTTTTTTGCTTAGCATAATCAGCATCTTTGTAAAGCTTTAGTAAAGCTCTACACCTGAGCTTTCCAAACTTTTTGTATTGGTGACACACTTTTTAGACATGCATCATTTCACAACATAGTAATTCAGTAAGTAATTCAGTAAGTGGAGGCAGCCCCTCTACCTGAGCCTGGCCTGCCACCACCCTTGCCAGGGTCTTCCTCGACCTGGGGTGGCAGTGGCGGCAGTGGGAGATGCAGCTCCTCCATCCAGGCTTGGCCCGCTGCTGCCCTTGTCAAGGTCTTCCTTGGCTTGGGGTGGCGGCACCAGCAGAGGCAGCCCCTTCACTGAGCCTGGCCCACTACAGCAGTGGGAGAGGCAGCCTCTCCAACCATAACATTCATTCAACACACCTACACACTGCAGGTGACACACTAACATGTCACGAGACACAGTTTGGAAAGCTCTGCTGTACACGTTATGAGACTTTTGAGAATTGCATGTTTCCAGAAACTTTCTGAATTGTTAGCATCCCCAGTTTTAAAATTTCACTGAGATATTTCTGATAGTTTCACAATAAAGTTGGTGAGCATTCCTTTTTACACCATGTGTACTCTTTACTTCAGACTTTTCCAATGTTGTGCACTCCAGTTGTTTTGGACTACACCTCCTATGAACCTCAGCTAATATTGCCAGTTGTAAAGAATCATGAAAGTTGATTCAAAACATCAGGAGAAGGTGTAGATCAACATGTAGTTGGGGAAGACTGTGATCACTATATAGTATAGCTTAATCATAATTGTTCTGATGAATAGATAAGTTTCTGCTTCATGTAATAACATAAATAGGAAAGGGGATATACCTGTGTTGTAGCCCACTGCTCAATAGAAAGAGTGGTCCACTCTGTGCAGTAAGAACATTCTTGCCTAGAACAGTTGGAAGTAAAATCCAGAAACAGCAGTTTTGCAGCTTCTTAGCCCCATAGCATTCTGAGCCCATCTACAGTTTTCTAGTTTTTTGGCATATACCATTTGTATTACAATATTATGAATATTGTACAATGCAGTACAATAATATGAAGCTCAGTAACAGTCCCTTCGTATTTGTTTCTTGTTTAATGTTTTCACTAATGTGTGAAGACTTGTAACTAGGTTACGTTCTGTGCCAGGGTGGACATGAAGCCTCTGTGCAAAATTCAGCACTTACTATGAACAATAAAAACTCAGTCCAGCATAATTTGTTTATTTGTGCTATAGTTGTGAATTGTTGGATGGTAGTATAAAGTACAGGTGGAATGAAACATGGGGAGTATGGGAATTTGATCTTTCTTTGTGTACCTGGATCAATGAGTGCTAAAATCATGCTGAATTTTGCTTTGTACTTGCCGGTGTGTGAGGTTTCATCACTAGTAATCTGTAAAACTACTTCCAGTTGAATTTTTGCTGCACCTTTGAGCCATCTACTTTATTTTCGTAGTCTGTATATATTAGTGTATATTGTCTTTAAATGTGTTGTATGTATATACCAGTAACATAAAGCCATTGGTTGTCCTTGTTTTTATGACATAGCCTGTTTTATAATTTAAAGGATTTATCTTTGCTTCCCAAAATATTTAGCATGGTTTTCAGTTGAATAATTTTTAGAAGAGATTTGTAATTAGAAAAAAATTTGGCCTTGGAGCTTATTAGACTAGTACAAGTTAAATAGCTGCTAGGATTCTTAAGGGAAGTAATTGTGAGACTGGAGGATTTCCTTATACATTTTAGTATTTAAATATATGGGTTTTTAAACTTCTCAGTATTTATTTAATTGAAGGATTGTTGGCTTTAAAAGGTTTATTACTATCAGGAGTACTGTGTGTACTAAAATACAGGATAGTTTGTCTAGCCATAGACATGTGTTTGTACTGTTCGTACTGTTGATGTAAACACTGATTCATCTTTTCTTAGGTTTGTCCAATTCTCATACCCCTGTGAGACCACCAAGTACATCCAGCACAGGCAGTAGAGGCAGGTAAGTAAAGGTTTCAAAATCAGCTGCAGATATCTTGTGTAAGTTACAAAAAGCAGAGTTATGGTATATTTTGTTAAGAGAAAAATAAACACTTTACAAATTTACTCATGAGCCAAGCCCCATGAATATTGCAAGTTAAAGTTCCTGTTTTGACTTCTGTATGATAAAAGGAGGGGGAAAACATTTTGCAATCTCTTACTGCCCTCAGTTAAGATTTAGGGACTGCACACATACATTGGGCCCTCGGTATCTGCTTAGGGTTTGATTCCAAGACCCCCTCATAGATACCAAAATTTGTGGGTGCTCAAGTCCCATTATGTACAATGGTGTAGTAAAATGATATCCCTTATATAAAATGGCAAAATCAAAGTTTGCTTTTTAATTATTTGTTTTTTGGGGGGAATATTTTCAAGCCATTGTTTATTGAATCCTTGGATACAGAATTTGCAGATATGGAGGGATGACTGTATCTTTAATCTTTTAGTCTCAAACTTTTTCATTATTTTGTTCTGAGAACACTGAAGCTGTGGGTCAGTGCTTTACCAGTGATTTAATAAGATACAGGGCTGCACCCTGTTGCTTGTTGCAGCCACAGCAAGAACCATTGAATAAGTGGAATCTTACCGTGTGTTCATTCACAATTGAATGATTGATTCAATGGGTTTGCTCTGTCTGAGACTAACTAATAGGATTCAGGCCATATGCTTGTAAAAACTTATATTTTATTCTATTAATAGTGCTCAGCCAAGACATGTATAAAGCTGCAGAGGCCAGTTGCATATATGTTGAACCAAAAATAAAACCAGCAAAGCTGTTGAGACTTAGAACAAATTTTGTTCGTGATCAGAATATAAAACTTGCTCTGCTTAAATTAAACATGCTAACAATTTAATTAATTTAAAATGAGCAGTCCTCTTGCAAAGGCCAGTCTTGTATGTTTCAACTAAACCTTACTAAATTATCATTTGCTTACTGTTGACATGTCTGAGTTGCTTCTCCTTCCCTTCTGGAGTGTGGCAACAAAGAAGAGATTGAAGGCTTTTCCTTTCCTTCATTATAACAGAATTCTGGGAAATGTTGATTAAACTCTGGTTTATTCAAATAAACACTGGTTTGTTCCTGCTATGGTTTAATTAAAGTTCTTCTGAGTTCACACATAATGGGGCCATCCAGTCCAAATTCCTGCCATGCAGGAACACACATCAAAGCACTCTCAACAGATGGCCATCCAGCCTCTGTTTAAAAACCTCCCAAGAAGGAGACTCCACCATACTCTGAGGCAGCATATTATACTGTCAGACCACTCTGATTGTCAGGAGGTTCTTCCTGAGGTTCTGGTGGAATCTCTTTTAATAATGGTAAGCTATTTAATGGTGCATCTGAAAAAGTAATATTATTCATTGTGTTGTATTTGTTGTTGTTTGTTATCAAGTCTGCTTTTTTATGGTGACCCTATCCATGAGAGACCCCCAAGAGCCCTATGTCATTAACTGCCCTGCTCATTTCTTGCAGTCTCAAGGCTGTGGCTTCCTTGATTGAACCAGGCCTTCCATACTGTGGTATCCTTCTCTTTCCTACTGCTTTCCACTTCACTATCATTATCATCTTTTTCAGTGATTTGTATGATCTCATGATATGTGCAAAGTACAACAACCTCCGTTTAATCATATTGGCTTCTATTGAGAGTTCAGATCTGATTTGCTCTAGGACCCATACGCTTATCTTTTTTTTTAGGCATCCATACTATCTGTAGAACAATCCTCCAATAACAACTCTCTTTTTTTCCTATCAGCTTTCTTTACTGACCAGCTTTCACCACCAGGCATAGAAATCAGAATTACTATGGTGTGGATATTCTGACTTTGCTATCTAATGAGATATATTTACACTTGAAGATCTTGCCTAATTCGTTCATAGCTCCCTTTCCAAGACCTATTTTTCTGATTTCTTGATTACAGTTTCCATTTTGAATAATCACTGAGCTAAGGAATAGAAAATCTTCTAACTATTTAGATGTTTTCATCACGAGCTTTGAAGTTATGTGAATTATCTATAGTCACCATTTCTATTTTCTTATTTTGCATTTTCTTCCTTGACTTTTATCAATAGTTATTCCAAGTATTTTCTGTTTTCTGCAAGTAATATAGCGTTATGTTCGTATCTGGAATTGTTGATATTCTCTCCTCTAATTTGTTGATGTTCTCTCCCCTAATTTAAATGCCTCCTTCCTCTGAGTCTAATCTTCCATTCCCTGTGATATATGCTGTTAAAGATATAGAGTGATAAAAAATAGTCTTTTCTGGCCCCTTTGACTATGGGACACCATTCTATTTCTTCATGTTGTATCATACAATGGCCTCTTGTCCAAAGTATAATTTATGCATCAGGATGATGTTGTGGCATACCTGTTTTTTTTAGACTACAGCGTAATTTCTCATGATCAACATGTTGAAAGTCTTCATTGTAATCAGTGAAGCATAATCAGATTTCTTTCTGAAATTTCTTAGTATATTCCATTATCCAGTGTATGTTTTCAATACGATCCTAGTGCATCTTCCTTTTGTTAAGCCAGCTTGGATGTCTGGCATTTCTCTATAGTCTTTGTTATAAAATCTTCCTTGAGCAAATCTGTCACTGTTTTTCTCTGTCAAACAGTTCCTTTGTATATCTTTTTATTTTCACATGATGATATAACGTGTTCTCTTGTTGTTGGTCATATAGCATCCTCTTAATTTCTCAGATCTTGTGGAAGAGTTCTCTTGTTTTATCTTTTTTGTTATCTTCTCTTTCTTTCCATTGACTGTTATAATGCAGTCCTCATTCCACATTTGTGGGCTTGACCTTAGCAAATTTGATTATTTGTGAGGCATGTGCATGCTCTGCCCCCCTGTTTTCCTCCTCTCATCCCTTTGTGTTTTGCTGGGCACAGAGAAGGAAAGCAAGCGCCCAGACAAAAGGCAAGGGAGTGGCAGAGGAGACGTGTGCACCTTTCTTCTCCCCTCTAGAGCTCCTCCTTGCATTCCCTTCCATCTGACTCTGGTGTGCAAAAGGCAAGGGAATAGGAGAGGGGAGCCTTGAAGGGAATGAGGGGGGAAGGAGTTATTCACGATTTTTCCACCTTTGCACCCTGGACCTGCACCCTGAACGTTCATGAATGTGGAGGGGCCCTTGTAATTCTCTTTGTCCCTGTGAACAAGATGCTAAATTGTTGCATTCAGGATTATGACCCTGCTTCTGCCTGCTTCTTGTCTTTTCTTAATTGTTTGAAGAGTTAACTATCTTCCAGTGAACGTTTTCTTTCTTTTTGGCTAGAAATAATGTCTTTCTTCATTTTTTCCTGACAGTGTCTCTGATTTCAGTGCAGAGTTCTTCTGATTCCCTGTCACTCAGACAGCAAGAATCTGATTTTAATTTATTAAAATCTTGATAGGAATGTTCTTCAGGATCTATTTTGGCACAGTGATTGATTTAGTGTACTACTTTAGCTTTACTTTAATTTTTAATATTACCAGTTCATTGTCTGTGCCACAGTGTTCTGGTCTTGCTTTTGCGGAAAGAATGAAGCTTTTCCAACTTCTGCTTCCAATAATGTAGTCTGTTTGACTTTTTGAACTGTATTATCTTTTTCTTTTCCTACAGATATATCACATTTTGATAATTCGACATTTGACCTAATACCCAGCTTTCTCCAATTGTACATCTACATCCCTCATTTATTATACTTTTTCCCTGTTGCCACCAAATAAAGCCAGTCACTAACCATCACTCCTTGTTTAGAAAGATAGGGTCAGTTTGCAACAAATGTGCCATTGCCTATGTGTTGATTCTTTATTGTTGCATCTGGATTGGAAAATGTGAACATGTGAACGATAAGCTACAAATGAAAACTATATGTGAGACTGTACTCATGACTTTAGTCTGGGATCCTTATTGTAGAGTGTCTGGCTTTTTGGTGTGTTCATAAATTTGTAAGAATCTTAATTATTGAACATCTATTAGAGACAATTGATAAGAAAGAATAAATCAAGCTTCTTCAAAGAAATGTCTTGCATCACTAGGCTTTTAGAAGTTAGTAATTTCTGACTTTCAGACAAAACCTAACCAGATGATATGTGGATGAGAACACTTGAAATAATATCAACTTGCAGAATAAAGTCTGGAAAGGCATTTTCCATCACCCCTGCCCTCTGTCAATGGCCCTCACATCTTTGACCAGAATATTTAAACTGCAGTTTATTTATCTGAAATTTGGACAGCTCATACATCTCCAGATACTTCATACTAGATTCCATTATAACGATAAATTGTATTGAATTTAAATAAATTAAATTTATCTGGGAGACCATTTTTTTCACTATGAATATTCAGAATGATTCTTGCAGTACTAGCGACAGATTTGGTTGTGGTACCAGTAACCAAGTGCTTCCTACACTTACAGATAATTGTAGCTTTCACTAAATTATGGGGAGTATTTCTGATTTTCACAATTCTAGCTGAGGGCTACTTTGAAGAGCAATTAAAATTTTTGTGTAACCTTTGTATTTTCCAGCTGTGGTTCATCTGGCAGAACTGTTGAGAAGAACAATATTAGTTTCAAGCCTGACCACGTGAAAGTTAAGCAAGAACCGGGCACAGAAGAAGAGGTGTGCAGTTTCTCAGGACCAGTAAAGCAAGAAAAAACAGAGGATGGCAGAAGGAGTGCCTGCATGGTAAAGCTCTGTTTGTATGTTGCACCATTCTAGTATGTGTTCACTATACAACAAAGACAACTATAGAGATTTATTCTGAAGAAATAAAGTAAATGTACTGTCATGTCAGTAGCCAGAGCAAGAAGATTTAGCCAGCTTCAAATATGTTGGAGAGAATGCTTTGAAATTAACATTTTCTCTTCTTTGTTTGTTGCTTTGAAGCTGTTTTCAGACAACTGTCTCGTCTCCTGCAATCTGAAGTTTTTGATACCTGAGGAATAAATGATTCCTTCCATCTAATGATGGGTATTTTGGAGTATTAAAATTCCAAAGAATGCAGTTACATTACTAGAACTGCTTAATTTCTCGCTTCACTGGAGTCCTTTGTTTTCCTTGAATTGATCTCTTACTTAGGATATGTTACTGGGAAATTGATGCCCATGTTGAATTGTATTCAACCTTATCCAGGCTTACAGTGCACTAACTGAAATGAATGGGAAAAGTTAGTAACAACTAATATAAATTCCACTGATTTCACTGAATGTATTTGACTAAGCCTGTCTCCAGCTGAATGTGTATGCATGAAAGATATGCAGCTGATTCTCTGGCGCTGAGTCCTGCTTTCCTAAGTGGCCGGAGGAGAGGACCTAAATACCCTAGAGGCACTAGGGCCCCATCTGATTTTGGAAGATAAGCAGGGTCAGCCCTGATTAGTATTTGAGTAGGAGATTGTTTATGAATACCAGATGCTTCTATAGGCTATATTTCAAAGGAATGAAGGCAGAACCACCTCTTAAGTATTCCTTGCCTAAGAAAACCATATGAAATTCATAGGGTTGCCATAAGTTGACAGGCAACTTGAAGGCACATACACATATCACCCATCCCCGTACTCACGCTGATCACTTCGCATGATGAAATGATTTACTGGTAAAGGTAGTTATACCTTTATGCCTCTCATATATACTAAGAGGCTTTGGTAATTTTCATCTTAGACGGTTGAGACAGATAAATGGGTCTGTAAAGGCCTGAGTACTTTTCATGTTGGTGCAGATGAGAACCTTATGAGGCACTGTAGAACACAGGAGTTTAGTTTTTTTCTCAGCAGAGTCTGAGGCAGCTAATAGAAAATAATTAAAACTTAAAAACATAAATGCATATAAAGAATGTTACTAGATCCTATCCTGTATAGGGAAAGTATCAGATTTTGATAGAACAAAACAGCATATACGGAGCCAAAGCTGGAGGTGCCTTGGTTGTTTATCTTTTAATGGACAGTACCTGAGAAACAAGGACCTGAAGATAAGAAATGTGAGGAGGCAGAGATTTTCCATTTGAAAGCATTTCACTTTCACTCTTGTATCTTTACTTTAGCTTAGCAGTCCTGAGAGCAGCTTGACACCACCACTATCTACAAACTTGCATTTGGAAAGTGAGTTGGAAGCACTGGGAAGTATAGAAAACCATGTAAAAACCGAACCAGCAGACCTGAGTGAAAGCTGCAAGCAGTCTGGGCATGGTCTTGTAAATGGAAAATCTCCAGTGCGTAGCCTTATGCACCGATCAGCTAGGACTGGAGGAGAAGGCAATAACAAGGAAGATGATCCTAATGAAGATTGGTGTGCTGTGTGCCAAAATGGAGGAGACCTGCTATGTTGTGAAAAGTGCCCAAAGGTTTTCCACCTCACATGTCATGTACCCACTCTCCTCAGCTTTCCAAGGTATGAAAAGTGTTTTACACAATAACAGTTCGGTGATGATTTTATTCTATATCACTGTTTACAATAAGAAGGTGTAATGGTAGCCACTAATTTCTGTCAGCCCATGTAAGCCCTGTAAGCCACACTGTCAGTGTAGTTTGTATGCCTGACAGGGAAAGGCGGTGGCATTTTATAGGAAACAATAAGATCTCTAGTGCAAATTAAACAGTATACTGGAAGAACATTTAAATGTCCTTGTTCTTTCTGATGTACTTCTGGCAGACATAGCAGTCACGATCACAAGATACATCAGAGCCACTCTGGATAAGCCACAATTGTAGGGTGGGGCAACATAGTTCTGTGGCATATGAACTAAAAACATAGTGGGGAAGCTCAAAGTGAAATAACTTCTTTGAAATATACATTCTTATCAATGTAAAGTATATTCAAGGAAAAATGAAGGATTAACAAAGAGAACAAAAACACAATAATAAGAAAACACATACTGAGAGAAAAGAAACACATGCAAAAAAATTAGATATAACATCTAACAGTGACAACACATAAATATACAATAGTTTTTTAAAAAGTAGACTGCAATACATGATTAAATTTCAGCCTTAACTAATAAACAATATAGCCTTCCATAGTCAAAAGAGAAAGAATAACATATTAACTTATTAAAACATCTTATCCACTTTATCATTATCATCCTCAACTGTGAAACAAGAGGTAATTAGAAAAAGAAAACATTTTTTTCCCTTTCCTAAAAATACAAACATCAAGAAGTTTTATAAATATTGCTATATGGAATATACCGTATTCATTAGGACTATATATAAATAGGTTGTATACCAATAAGTAACTAAATTACAAGAACACAGTCAACTGGGGACTTCTAGTTCGGTGTGAAAGCTGGAAGACATGATCTTCAGAGCTTTGTGGTGAAGATTGCTGCTGCTGTGGGCTACCGGCAGAATGATCACTTGACAATTGGTTTATTCTGCAGTCCAGGATCAAGGAGTGTAGCTAGAGTGAGGACAGGTGGCTGAAGCCAAGAATGGTCCCCCCATAATCTTTTTTGTGTATCTATTTTAGTCAGGGTGCAATGAGTATGTTAGTAATCTTTCTGTATGCCTGTAGTCTAGGAGGAATAATCTGGGTTTTGGCAGACTAGGGTAGGATATCACGGAAATCATGTCATGAAACATAGAATAAGACTACAAGTGCAGAAAGTAACAGCTCTTGCAAAATAATGTAATTGATTGACAACCTCTTGATAAACAGATAGGGAATCTGTTTACTCTCCATCTATTGTTAGATAGAGGATGGAACTTGTTTGTGCTGTAAATATTGCACAGTTGCCTGTTCTTGATTACTTCTTTGGCTTCAAGTTGTTCAGTCTCTATTCCTTAATGATTTATGGAAAAGGAATATAAATCAATCTCGAAAAAAGTGCATTCAGAAAAATTGAAATACATATTAGTTATACATACATGTTCACAATAGGTTTAATTCTTGTTACAAACTTCAGTTTTTAGTTTGTACGTTATTAGTCGTAAATCTAATTGCTAGTCAGATAAACTGATTTGAATCAGTTGATGAACTGTAAGTCAACACTTGTGTTAACCCTCATTGTTTAAATGTATCTAGTTTAGATGAGAAATAGACTTTAGAGGCTATAGTGTATTTAATTATTTAGGCTATTTTTTTTCCCTAGTGGAGAATGGATATGTACATTTTGCCGAGATCTTAACAAACCTGAAGTGGAATATGACTGTGACAACTTGCAGCATAGCAAGAAGGGGAAAACTGCGCAAGGTTTAAGTCCTGTGGACCAAAGGGTAGGTGCCCAATTACATGTGTTCATATATTTGTTTTTCTGAAATCTTCTGTGGTAGTCTGTTAACTTAGGTTACGTGTCTTTTATATAGTAATTATATTTGATGTTTTAATTGGTGCTCGATGGGTACTACAGTTATTTTACCACATATAGTTAAATTGTATTTGGAGAAGTTTCAGATAGACAGACTTACGGTTAAATCAGTAAACCATTTGATCTTTACAAGTCTGCTGTTTAAAATAAGACTCTTTTTCCCACTGCCCACAATTCCTTTACCTTTTATTTTCTTACACTTCTTATCCACCCCAAGAGTTGGCAGAATCTGGCCAGCAGGTTTCATGCAACACCCTATACTATTTTTGTGGTCCCTGGATCCCCCATTCCATGCCCCCCAAAATGGGATTATGGTGAATTTTCCTTCCTCTGTGGCAAGTAGTGTGCTTCCAAGCACTATTTGGCATTGGCCATTTTACTGTCATTATTTTTAAGCTTTTATAGCAATAGCATATACATTTCTATGCAGCTTAACAGTGAAAAGCACTCCTAAGTGGTTTACAATGTGTTTAGCTAATTGCCCCCAACAAGCTGGGTACTCATTTTACCTACCTACAGAAGGGTGGAAGGTTGAGTCAACCTGGAGCCCTTGAAGATCAAACTCGCAACGTTGTGGCTGCAGTACTGGCATTTAACCACTGTGTCACCAGGGCTCTTGTTTCAAGCCAAACCTAAAACCTAATTTAGGCTAAATCTACAGGTTATTTTGTTTTTTGAAATAGATGATAGAAAGATGTCAAATCACTTTCTGGTTTGAAAAACGTCTTAATGCAGGTCTGGAAAAAGAGGGTGCCAAAAATTCCAGTAAATGGACACAGTACCCCCTGAGGCTTGGGACGTTGCTATTGGCCATTTGAGGCAGAAACACTCTTCAATTGCTGTATTGCTGTTAGTAGACTTAAAATACAAAGCAGTGGGGTGAGTGAAGGAATCCAGGCTGGTCAAAGTACCACTGACTACGTCCTGTTGGGCTCTTGTTGGGCTCATGTTGAAAGTACAAAAGGTGTTCAGTTTGTGTGTGTGTGTGTGTGTGTGTGTGGTTTTGTTTGGCCGCCTGGCTGTTTGGCTTGGACTTTCTCTCTCTCTCTCTCTCTTTTCTTTCTTTCTTTCTGCCTTTTTTTTTTCTTTCCCTTGCCATTGTGCCCAACAGGAGGGATATAAACTATGCTGGTTCCAGGGCTGGTGTAGCTTTCCTTTGGGGGTGCATTGAACGGGGGAATAGGAAATGTCAGAAATGAAAACACGGTCTTGTTTTTGCCCTCTCTGTGGTTGGAGAAACATCTACCACACAGAGGAGTCTTCTGGGGCAGAGCTTTTCTGCCTGCTGACCTCTGTCTTTGCAGTGGTTCACAAATTGCCACTAGCTTTGCAAGCTTGCTTTAAGGGAATGGTGTTTTTGGGGGCTTCTGTTTCGGTTTCTGTTTATTTGCAACTTATTTTTATGTTGTATCTTAAACTGCTGCTGAAATGCCACACAGCCCTAAAGCTCTTTGTTACATGACATCTGGCTGTTAAAATTCAAACACTTTTTGGGCACCAGGTAATTGTTGCATTGATATTTGAATCTTAGCTGTAGGGTGAAGTTGTTATATGTAGCTTTACTGAAGTTGGTGGAACTACTTCAGAGTTTCAGACGCTTGCACCTTGAGAGTCTTATTATTTTCCTGAAATTTTTGCTGTAAGTGTAAAACTAGTGAACTCAAATAGTTTCTTAGAATGAAAATTCATTGGATTTGGTTTTTTCCCTGTGAAGAAATGTGAGCGCCTCCTGCTTTACCTGTATTGCCATGAACTGAGCATTGAATTCCAAGAGCCAGTCCCAGCCTCGGTGAGTCACTTAATACGCAGTATATTACAGATGGTAAAATGCATTTTGTCTCTCCTTGAAGCCTGAATTTGGAATCAGTATTTTAACAGTCAACAGTTGTTACTAAGACACTTAAAACTAAAACCAAGATTAACATTATTTTACTGTTTATTGTTTTGAATAGTTGAATCTTTTCACAAAATACTTTGGATAAAAATAGTTGACTGGGGAATTTAAAATACCTACTTTTTTATTTTAAGTCACTACTTCTGTTTTACTTAGACTTTAGAAAAAGGGTGAATAATTCTCAGTAGGGCTGAAGGAGCAATCCACAACTGGTGGGTTAATCCCCTGCATGAGCTGATCGAGGCAGGAGTTTAAAGAATATTTTGCTATCTATAGATTCACTTATGAATATAATGAACTTACTGTTTTAATTTTATCTTCTTGTAACCCCACTGCATCTTCTCAACAGATACCAAACTACTATAAAATAATAAAGAAACCAATGGATTTATCCACAGTAAAGAAAAAACTACAGAAGAAGCATTCTCAACATTACCAGACACCTGATGATTTTGTGGCAGATGTACGGCTGATCTTCAAAAACTGTGAAAGGTTTAATGAAGTATGTTCACTTCCAACATGAAGAATTCTTTTGGTTAATATGAGATTCTCATTCTGCACACAGCCTTTAGCTACATTTGTTTACAAGTTTTATATGTGGGATAGATGAAGATTTGGGCTCATTAGAGTCCCACTGTATGTATTACATGTATGTATGCTGGAGCAAACATTCCCCCATTGTGTACAGAATATTTAATATGACTTCAGTCCTGCTGATCATGTCATCTTCTTTTATATTGGGCAAATCACATGAGTAGTGCCTTGTGACGTTAAAATTTATGTGCATAGACCTTGTTTGTTTTTGAGGTTCAGTGTATACTGAGGTTTGCTTCCACATCCCACCAGTGCACTTTCTGTATTTTCCCCATGGACAGTTGAGAATTACAGACATAATCCTTATAGTACTTTGCTTTTTATCAAAAGCATTCTATTCTTGTATTTAATGTTACCAAAATTGGGTTGGCTCAGTATGGGCTCTTGAAGAAGACTATATCATTGTGTATTATTTAAAGTATATGGCAAGTTATGTATCAAAACTTGCTTGCATTGTTTGTAGAGTGAACATCTCCATGTTAGCACTATTGCCTAATAAGAGTTGCCACTAATGATAAAACTAGCTGACCTGTGGGGATGAATACAGTGATATGTAAAAAAAGAACACATGAGAAGTCAAGCTTTCCTGTTCATTCATCCAGGTGTTTGATTTAAACCTGCTATCTTCTACATCAATTTCAATCAACTCTTATAAATAGTACTGGTAAGAAGTAAATCAAACATAAATAAATTTTTAAAAGGCACTTAGACAAATTTAGAGAGATTTGGGGTGTGAGAATTAGCTATAGTAAATAAGTAGAGCTTCCATATTTATGAATCCAGGGACTGAAGACATATAGTTGAAGCTCATTGTTGCCTTTCTGCCAGCTTTTGGCAATCCTGGTAGTATCTGATTAGCTTTGTTTGAAACAGAGTGGGTATGTCCTCTTTATCTAGTCCAAAAGAGCTTTGCTCATATATACAAAAGGCATCTGTTATTGTGAAATTTCAGACATGTAGTCTACCATAGCCTATATAGATGGTCAATGTTGATATAAATCATCCTTTTAAGAAGATGTCGTATATGCTCTGTATGGAGCCTGTAGTCTAACAGAATAATAGATTGAAATAGAAATAGTTTGAAAATGGCAGCTTTCCTGACTACAGGTCTTTTAAATATAAAGTTGGATCCAGATGATCATACCTAAAGCACACCTACTGAAAACAGTGAGGGTTTAAATTGGATCACTAAGTTTCAGTACTTCTCTTCTAAATATGACTGTTTTTATATCAATCCTAATGTTTTCAAGTGTAATACCATATCTTGAGAAACTATGCATTTACAGCGGAATCTTGTGCATGTCCACTGAAAAGTAAGTCCCACTTATCCAGTAGGGTGTCTTCAGAGATGTGTGTGTATAATGAGGTAGGCAAAGTAATGGCCCTGGTGCTTTTGCCACTCGTCCCCTTTGGGCTTGCTAGAGAACAGTTTTCTGCCAAAAAAAGGGAGTGGGAATGAGCTCCATCCACTGGAAGCTTCAGAAATAGCAGTTCACCTTCTAAATAGGGTCCAGAACTCTAGTTTTAATACCAGTTTTCCAAAACTAGATGTGAATTTGTAGCTGCTTCTAGGGTGTTTTTTTTTTAATGTTTACTTGTCATTTTTGGCAGTCTGTGGGGCCCTGGGGAGTCCAGAGGCATAAAATTGGCCTCCGAGACCCACCAGAGTTGTTCATTCTGATGTCTAGGGATGTAGCTTTAGACTGCTTTGATCAATCATTTTGCACTTTTGGTGGGTATTAAGGAAATGGGATAGATCTTGATGGTGATCTTTAGTTTATAATTTCACTTGTTCTAATGAGCATTAAAATAGAAGTTATTTCCTCTTGAGAGGTTTTTGGAACAGTTATGCATTACTATATGCATATTAAATGTTCTCTTCCTATTTTAAGATACAACAGTAAACTATTTTTAACCCTAAAAGGTATGGGTCACTATAAGTTGTTGATTTTATGAAAGCTGTTGGGACTCATTCTTTTTAACTAAGCTTTAATAGGTGAGGTTGAAAAGTTGTGTTTCTCAGAACATACTGATTGTAAAGAATAGGTAACACATTCAGTTCTGCTGCTCTTACAGCTGTATGGATGCAGTTGCAGGTAGAGTGAAAAACAAAGCCCATGAAGAATGCCTTCCTTTCTTTTTGTAGAAATAAATATAGGTATAGCATGATGAAGTCTGTGCTCTTTAAATATATCAGTGGTTCACTTGAGGCCATCATAGGGGAAGAATACCCAACTGGAAAGCAGTGGGTCAGTTAGACTTTTCTTTTTATGAAATCATGCAGAGGAGCCCTGATGGGAAGAGTGACTGCCCAGACATTCATGACACAAATCATAAGTTTGCTGTGTGTCTAACGATACTGGGCTCTTGTACATGCTACCAGTCTCAGCGGCAATATCATAACATAAAGTTCTCATATTGCAAATCTAGTGACGGCCTTATGAAGAGTCACCCCTGCATCAGTGAATTTTACAAATAAATTAATATGACTGACTTTAGTCATCCCATCCTGTGCGGTCTCATGACTTTAGAAGGGATTATAATTTCCTTTTTTTTGACTCTGGTATCCTTTTTAGATGATGAAAGTTGTTCAAGTTTATGCAGAAACACAAGAGATTAATTTGAAGGTAAGCGTTTCAGACCATGCACACTTGCTGAAAAGATGTGCATTACCAATGGGTGAATGTTACTGTTTTTTTGCTTTGCAGGCTGATTCAGAAGTAGCACAGGCAGGGAAGGCAGTTGCATTATACTTTGAAGATAAACTTACAGAGATCTACCCAGACAGGACCTTCCAGCCTTTACCTGAATTTGAGCAAGAAGAGGATGATGCTGAAGTAACAGATGACTCGGATGAAGATTTTATACAGCCACGTAGAAAACGTCTAAAATCAGATGAGAGACCGGTGCATATAAAATAATCTGATTAAAATGGACCTAAACTATTGTAAAAAGAAACATATTTAAGTGTTCCTGGAATATTATCATGCCTTCAGTGGCCATCGTATTGAAGCTGATAGTGTTCAGACAGTATTAGATTACAAAAAGCATTTGTACAGAAACATTCTTGTCAAAAGGGGGAAAAGCTTTCAACTTCTATTCTTGATTTTGTGTTTTAGTTTTTTAGTGTTTGATTTTTTTCATTTTCACTCCTTCGTTTCTCATATACAGAAGTGTAGGGTGAACATTGATAAAGCAGCAAGTTTTTATAAAATGACATTTGTACAAATACTGAACTCTTATCACTACTTAGTAAGCATTTCTGCAAGAGTGGACCAAGGCAGTGATGTTTCACTTTCATACTGGGCTGCAGTTTATACTGCAATAAACCTTCCTCAAGATCCTCTTCATGCAACACTAAGTGTGAATTGGATTGTTTTTATTCAGTGTCTCATCTAAGTGGTATTGCAAATATCATATTCTATGTTGGGTCAAGTAGCTAGGTTTTGCTTTCTTTTACTGACCTTGTATAGAAGTATCGTAACTTGATCATTAAATAATTTTGAATTGGAGAATGCAGGAGTGTGAGTTCTTCATATGTCCCTCATTAAGTCTGGTTGCAATCAATGCTTTTCAGTAGGATTCATGGTGTTGAGTGGAAGTCCTGTGTGCAGCACATTTAAGTGAGTATCCTCTTGGAATTTATTAATACCGTTTTTCTCCCCTTAAAAAGGCAGGATGTTGGCTGGAAAACTGGTTGTATAGATGTCAGGAGTCTCAGAATTAGAGTGTGAAGTTAAAAATTGGTGACTGACTGTCCAGTCTTCCCTAATAATAGTTTCTGCCGCTATCAGCAAACAGTAACTTTGTCAACTACCAAATGTGTAAAATTTCCTGTGTTCACTCTGTCTTATCTGTAAATAATGGTACTGTAAATCCTTCAGACAGCAACATTTGCTGGGCTGTTTTTAAGCTAATATGTATTCTTACTAATGTTCCTAATCAAGAACAGATTTGTAATAAGCTCTGTTTCTAAAATTCTTCATAGTTTGAAGTTCTATATTATTTTGTTAGAGTTACTCAGAGTTTTCTTCAGAAGCAGCTTAAATGTTTAAGAGAAAAAAAAAGCCCATGGAAACTGAGTTACTTGTCCATCATTAAAATTAGAAAATTTGCATGGACCAATGTACCAGACAAGTGACTTTTGATTAGATAATGAGAACAGGACAGTCCTATTGAGATAATCTGCATGTAAGCAAGCTCTTCAGTTCTGCTTTGATAGCAACATTGAGAACAGAAATATATCTGCATTACTGTAATTTACTTTTGAACAAGTAATATTCCTTATATTCAGTAGCGTCACTTTCAAGCCTTTATCCAGAATATTTTTATTATTATGCCAGTGTCAAAAAATACAAAGCACACTAAGGTGACCAGAATCAAATTCTGCAGTGGCAAGAACCTAATTTGTCATGGCCAGTACTTCCAAGTGTATAAAAACATATAATTGATCTATATAGTAGCGATGAATAGCTTCTGTTGCACAATGTGTTCTCTCAGTGATGTTCAAGGAGGATCTATCACAAATACTTGTTTTCGTTTTCTCTGTGCAGACAGGCAAAAGGCACAGACAAAATATAGCTGGGTCTGTGATGTGACAGTGATTCACTTTTCTGAGATCATCTTTAATACTGTGTTTAAAAGGAAGGAAGGATCCAGCAGAATGTGGCAATCTCTAAAATGTTGTCACATGGGTTTTCTCCAGAAAATGAAGTAAATTTACATTGTCTATACTTTAATATAGTGGCTACTTGGCAAAATGATCAAAATGGAAAATCAAGACAGTAGCAGTGGAAGAAAATCACAGTTTAATGTCTAGCCTTTTCATGCACAGAAGGAATTACTGAAACGAGGCTTATCATTTTTTCTATCTATCTATCTATCTATCTATCTATCTATCATCTATCTATACACACATACATACATATGTACACACACACATGTCTACATGAGATCAAACTAACTCAAGTCTCTTTCACTCACTCACTCACTCACTCACTCACTGAAAGGATTGTGGAAGTACTTGTGAGCTTATACTTAGTACAGCCCCATTTGATTATTACCTTGTGTGTGTCGCTGAGAGGATAGCATACCTGAACTGAAAATTTTTTATTTCTGTTAATGTGTTTACTTTCTAGTATATGGATTTATGACTGACATTTTGAGGAAAAAAACCCCAAATTGTCAGTAGAGAAGTGCAAGACAAAATGCATAGCAAATGTTGAGTGATAATTTAGTATGATTCGTCACATATTTTCTATTCTCCATGAATCTTGAAATATATACTTCCCTTACTGTGCAAAAATTCTGGTTTCTGTACGATGAAGAACAGTTTACAACCATATTACCTGAAAGGTGCAATCTTGTTGACATCGTTTTATAGATTATCCTATGAGATCTTAGCTGATTCCATGTTTCTGTATTGCCTATATAGGTAGATCTGCTTTTCTGAGCCATTTAACCAAACTATATGCTGGTTCTTACTTCTGGAAGTGATGATGTACATTTGACCACATTTTTATTTTTGCAGCATTGCAGAGTTCAGTGTAAATGGAGAGAGAATTGTAGGGTTGCAAATTAGAAGAAGGCCTTTTGATATTTTTTAAATAGAAGAATAAATAAAAGCTTTCTTGTTCATAGTTTTTGGGAGAGTGGGGGTGCTTATCTCATTTATAACCTGGAATAGAGCAAATAATTTGAAATTCTACAAATTGCCAGGTTCTGTTCTTCAGATATATTGGAACGAGGCATACGTTATCCAACATTTATCCAATGTAGAAAGTTGGATAAATTTTCTCTAAGATAACAAGATTTGTTCACCCAAAGTAATTTCTCTGCCACCTGTGCAGTTTTGTGAGCACCTCCCTTTGGCAGTATGTATATCTGTGCAATAATTGAGTTATACTGGGATTGAGAACATACTTTATGTTAGAGACCGGGTTTGTAGTAGATAGTGGAGCTTTTCCTTGCATGCAATATGGATTTACCTGTGCTGCATAAATTAAAGTGTAACTTATTTGTAATGTGGTCCCAAGGTTCTCTGTCACTTAATTTAACTCTTAAGCTCTAAATGATCTTGTAAAAAAAATATTTCAAATGTTTCCTGGTTGTATATGTTCCAAAAGTTTAAGTTAATCCAAAGAAAAAAAGGCAGTTTGCTTTGAAACAGGAAGGACGACAAGTGTACAGCGTGCTGACTGTGGACTTTTCAATTACCGCAGCAGGTCCCCTGCCATGTAATTACTAGTGATTAGTGTTAGTTTAACCAGCTAAGTATGTTCAGGTCTTACTTAACTGTGCCCTGGAATTAAGTGTCCTATCATATTCTATTAAGGCTTAATTACTGTCCAAAAAAGGGTTTTTTCCCAGCTTTTAAAAGTAGAAATGCTGTTAAATGTAGTTAGCCTTTTTCATGTAAAAAGATTCCCATTAATACTATTTGATGTGGCATTGACTGTCAGTTTACTCAGCACTGGATAGATAAGTGGAATGTTTTATAAACATTCCTGCAAGCCACTATAACCAACATATTTTTTAACAAATCACCCCAATTTGCCATTCAGTAGTATAACTTAAGTTTTATTAGCCAGTCCTGTTTAAGTATAGGTAACGACAATAGTGTGTTAAATTTGAGTATATAATGTCCTGGATGTAGGCTCCTTTTTTCCTTTTTCCTCCTCTCTTTAGGAAAAAGCAATAAAACTGCTTTGTCTGTTGCCTCTTTAGCATGGCAGGAATCCTTTTCCTTTGGATAGTGGTTTTATAGGAAAGTTTTTGTATGTGTATCACCAAGTCTAGCTTTTAAAAAAATAAAAGTGTGCAGTTATAGTGTGGCATTTTATTTTAAAAATTGGGGAAATTTAACATATTTTTTTAAAAAGTAGGTGTTTGAGTAAATAATGGAGGTACTTTTTTAAAAACTTTATATGCCACAATTTACATGGACATATTTCAGACTAAAGCATAAGATTTGTGACATCCAATAATGGCCACGTTTCCTTTACAAACTTGCACATGCAGCAACTCCATCCATTGTAGGCTTTTTGTGTTTTTTGCCCGCTTCTTCCTCTCCTTTTAAAAGGTATCTGAATCAAAATAGTTTTAAAAAATTGTTAATTTAGTAGGTGCTTTATGGTAACAAAATGCAGTCTTTTTATTTGAGTGCATTTTAAAGTTGAGCTGTTGCTTTCTTTTAAAATTATATTTGATTTTGTACAAAGAAATGCAAAGAATTTTATAGAACTCTCACCTGTTTCAGCATTCCCCTTAGTGTGAACTTAAATTTAACAATGGAAGGTGATGCATGTTAAAGGTCCACAGATGTGGGCATTTCTTCCGTTCAAAATGCCATTAAACATATATATATATATATATATATATATATATATATATATATATTAAAAAAAACAGGTCTATAAAGATTTGTGCAATCAAATGCCTGTTCTAATTTTATATGTAAGCATAGAAATCAAGGGGTTCAGCTCCCAACATTCATTCTTTCTGGTAATGAAAACTGGTACTTTTTGCACATAGCTAACTTTACTGATTCTTCAAAAAAAAAAGAAAAAAGTGCTGTTTCTGTGGTATTGTATTCTCTGAATTATATTTAATTTTTTTAACAAGTTAAAGTTTCTAATTGTTCAGTTCCTGTGTTTTTTGGCTGGTGTGTAATAAAGGCATTTTTCCTTTACAATTATTATTTAATACATTTAGCAGCCTGTAAATATTTCTTGTTAAATGCTCTGGAATGTGGTGTAGCAGTTGTACGAAAACAGTTTTAAACAGCATTGTTTTGAAAACCACTTTGTTTTGGTTATTTCTATTAAATTAGAAAAGGAAGAGTCTTTCAAATTGAGTATTCTTTTGTAGACTCAGAGCCTTCTTGAACAGATGGGAGATTGTTTTGTCTAATTGTTACCAGTATGGGGGAAAAATTTTAAAGTGATGGAAAGGAGTATTTCTTCCAGTCCTTTAGAATAAGGTTACTTATCGCTAGTCCCAACTCAAGTGCAGTCAGTGGGATTTACATAAGTCTTGACTGTTAGCGTGCAGTAATCAGTTCATGCATCTGCTGTAGTTGGGCATAGCAATTGGATTTAGGCCAAATATTTAAATTCAGTTATATTCAATACACTTCTGAGACTTTTCAAGAATTTTATACAAGTGAATGCAATTTGTAAAATGAAAAATCCTGAAAGGGCTACCCAAAAAGAAGAATCTTCAGAACAGATAGAGTAGATATTTTCCCTTTTCCCTACGGTGGATGGAATGAGACCTGGAGAGGAAAATTGCAACTATGCTTCAAAACAAAACAAAACCTTATTTTCTCATCTTTCTAATCAGAATGCCCTTTATCCCAAAAGCAATATCATACTCCTTAATGTAAGTGTTCTCTACCTGGATGTCACTAAGTTATTTGGATCTGAACAAAAATAGTCAAATGTGGAAGACATGTGAAAACAAAGAATGAAGAGATGATTTGTGAGTTTGAAGTTTGTTATGGCTTTCAGGAAAAATTTAGGGGGAGGGTGGTGAATATGTTGTTTTCCAGATAGTGGACTGCATCTCCCATTGTCCCTCAACAATTGGATGCTGCTGGCTAGAAATGATGAAAGTTGCACTCCGTCAACATCAGGAGAGCCACATGTTCCCTGTTTTTGCCTTAGACATTATAACAATAGAAGCCTATTTCAGAAGCTAAGCAATGTCGGAGCATTATCTAATGACGAAATGTGAAGAGCTTGCTATGTAAGGTAGCCTTGTTACATCCCATAATAGCTCATGCAATAAATCTTCTAAGTTAGTATTTTTTACATAAATAGACACACATTCATTAGCTGTAAAAGGGTTTTACTTTGGCTATTTGATTCTGAAACAAGTATAGTTCTCCACCTCATCTCTTAGAGTGAGGGTTTGAGGTTCCTTGCCACATGTCAGCTAATTCTGAGTTTTGTCTGGTGTCACCTTTATCAACTTCTGGTGGTGGTGGTGATGGTGATGGTGTTTATTTTATAATGCCTTTATCACCAAAGGGCAGAACAACAACATATACAGTAAGGGGCAAAGACAATAAGTATAACATCAAAAATCCCAACTTAAGATATTAGTTAAACCAGACAGGTCAAATTGACATCATCACTCCACTTACACAATGTCAAGTCTTGGAATTCTGCATGAGAACAGCATCTTTTAGTACTGTTTCAGGCTATTATAAGTATTGACTGATAAAGTCATATATGTTCAGAAAGAATCATATTATGCCTGGGCACTTCTACTTTGTTATATTTCATAACATTATATGTAAGGCATTATTATTCCATTAAATTACATATAAAGCATTTTATATCACGTCATGCACCCATCACATCGTATTCCTCAAGATATTCATAGGAACTATCTTTCTGTTCAGCTCTTTTAACAAGCTTGGCATCAGCCTTCTAAACCAGTGAACATGTAATATTCTCCTTGTATCATCCCAATCAGATTCTCCCTAATCACATAGTTTTCCACAGTGTCTGCCAAGTCAATATATAGACAATGCTTGAAGGCTTTTACATATTCACAATCTTGTCCCTTATATTCTTAGCCATTTTACACTTAACCAATTATCCATGCCAATCTTGTCTGTTTGAGAAATCTTACGTCTCTAGCAGGCTTCCATGTAGCACAGGCATTCAGGGGCTAAACCTTTAGCAAATCTTAACTGCCTTAATCACACGTAAGCGTATATCTCCTAGCCTTACGAGAATCATCATTTTAGGGTGATATGTCAGGGCTTATCAGGAACTTTCTTGGGAGGGCTACATCATTCCTTTTCTTCCCCACCATGAATGTGTGCCTAAGCAGATTAGTTAACGTGACTCTAACTTTACCTCTTTTATTCTCTTGACACCCACTCAGTGCCTTAGTTATCCAACTGGAAGTTTGCTTCTTACACTTTGTTCAGTACACTTGAGTCTAGTCCACATCTCACTTTTAGTATACACTCTGCTACTGGTTGTCAGGTGTCTCATTCTTTAAGGAATATCTGACGTTCTTCCCAGACTTGAAATCTGAAGTTTTTTTCCTTTCTTTTATTCTGAGACAGAAAAGGGGCAGACACCGTCATGAATCTTAAGACTCCATATTCCACCATCTATAGGGTTTGCCAGGCTATGTATCCTTATCTAATTATACACACACACACACATATACATACACACACACACACACACACACACACACACACACTTTAATGGTATATGCACATGCTAACATTTGTTGGGCTTATAACAATATAATTTAGTGTTTTCTGCTATGCTTAGAAGATTATGCCAAATCCACTCTCATAACTGACCGCCATGCTGAATTGCTTGTCATTGATGAAGGCTTTGGGCCAAATGGGTAGTGCTGAGAGTCACTCAAGCAGCAAGTGCAATGCATTCTTCTTTTTGCAAATGAAGGGCAAAGTATAGTCTTGCCAGCCCATCTGTTACGACTGCTGCCAGCCAATTTGCTCCCTCCCCTGCTTTGGTGTTCAGCCTGGCTACCTTTGTGACTAAGCTTTTGAGCTGTTGTGTTGTCTCATCTTTGTCTCTTGGGAAAGACTGGGCTTGTATTGTATTTTCAAAAAGAACAATTTGAATTTTCGGTTAACGTGTTTACTTCCCTTTTGATACTCACCATAGAGTCTCTGTTTAGATTTCAGGGTAATGTATGTATTTGAACAGAGGTAGAACTACACAGCAGCATAGAAAGAGGCCTCTCCAGGAAGGTGCTAACTTCATGAATACCATGTATCTTTCTAATTTCTGCTTTAGATAAACTTGCTTGCAGGACTACCTTCCATTATTATCATTTTCATCCTGCTGTGGGATGGCAGTATAGGATTCCTATGTTACAACTACCAGTTGCTCAGGTCTGAGGGCTCTTCTCTTGATACTCTACTTCTAGTTGGCCACTGTGGGAAGTGGAATGCTACAATAAATGCAGTGTGGTTTGACCAACTCGAGCTGCTCTTCTGTTATTACTGTAATTTCCTTCTACCGTCTATAAACTGACAGTTATTTAGTTTAACATATTGAAGTCACCACATATAAATCTCATCCTGAATATTAACTTCCTTCTTTCCAGTTGGTTCACACACACTTGCCTTTTAAAATTTCTGGACTTCAGTGATTTGCAGCCTGTATTTACTTGAAAGGATATCTTAGTGTATTCATAAGAAATGCTAACCAAAGATATGTTAGTATCTGAAGTCTAAATAGTGATCCACTGACCACTCCCCATCCCTACGATGCCAACTGAAGGAGATGTCTTCACGCCGCAACAGATTCTCACATGTGTGCCAATGATTGACTGATACATTGAACTGGAGCTCAAGACAGGTTGGAAAATTAAAATAGATATGGATTTTTAAAAACAACAGCAGCTGAAAAACAAGTGGGTTATTAAAGGCAATAAGATTAAAGTGATTTAAAACGCATAAATAAAAAAATTAAATGCAACAAAGTACTGAGGATGCTTTCCTTAAGCCAGTTCCTGAGAGCCTTGAATTTTTTTAAACAAAGTCTTTCACTCCTGAATCATGCTCAATAACAGGTTGGTAGCGAGTAGAACTGTTGTAAGAAGGGAGCCCTTTGCTCTGGTCAGAACATTTTGGATGAGCTGAAACTCCTGAACACATTTCAAATGCTGTTTGCATATGGAGCATCTGTCATCAAGGCTAGATCAGATATCTCCAGGAAAGGCAGAACTGGTGTGCTTGTTTTAACTCTGGATATGCACTTTCAGCTTGCACTGAAACCTGGAGGGAGGTACAGGCTCAGCTGAGTCCGGCAGTGCACCCAAACTGAAAGCCTGGATCTTTGGGGGGAAATAACCATCCAATATAGACTGCATCTCAAATCTGCATTTTGACTGACTGGGAACACCTCTTGTCTGGATTAACCATAAGTTTGTTTACCTTTTTCCAATGCATTATTGACACCAGATACTGCTTTGGAACTAGGAACAGGGTTTTTTAGATGGAGAACTAGAGTTGGATATCATCAATATATTGGTGGTTCTGGACCTTCAAACTCTGGGTAATCTCTCCCAAGCCAGAAGGATATCATAGCTGATGCTATCAAAAACCACTCACAGATGTACAGAGAGGTCCACTTCCTTGCCCAGTTCTTGGCTTAGGCCATCCACCAATGCAACCAATGCAGCCTCTATCCCATACCTAGGGCTAAAGCCTATTGATAATGGATCAAGATAATCTTCAGAAACCCTGGAGCTAGGACACTACCACACGCTACAAGTCAGAGAGACTTCTTATCTGAGCTCACCCTTCCCTCCCCATACACAAAAACAGAATTCTTGGATTGTTCCATGCTTTGTTACTGTTAATAACCTTTTATTTGCCAGAAGGAGAGTCTTCTGACAATTTACAAACAATGTCATTATTCATGGATTAGTGTAGGAGTGGGAGTCATGCAGCCCCCCAGATGTTGGACTGCTGCTCTCAGCATCTGTAGTCAGCGTTAACCGATGGCGTAGAACACTAGGTGCTCCAGTCTGATGAATCTGGAGGGTTGCATGATTCCAGCTGCTAGATTAGTGTTAGCATATGACAGGGTTCTAAAATTAAGAGATATCTTCTCCCTGCTCCTCTCCTGTATCTTGATACTCCTGGAATAAGTGGCATTTGGCAGCACTGAGAGAATTCAATACAACTTTTTTTTGTTCTATCAGCTGACTATGACTTGATGGAGATATTTCAGTTTTGATAGGAGAGAATCTAAGATACCACTTTGACTTGGGTAGTAAATTGATTTTTGCTATGGCTAAGTTGTGAAAACTAGGGAAAACTTTGAGATACCTTTTAGGTGCCCTCAGTTTTCTACAAGCTTCCATTCAATTGAAAATGTGATAGAGGTGCATTTACATCATGATGCCAGCAGAGAGCACTCCTGATACACTTGGCTGTGAAATCCAAAGTTACATGTATGAAAACTGGTATCACTTTTGTTCTGGATCTTTGTGTTTACTGAAATACACATGGCTATACAGAATTGTCTTGTTTCAAATAAAATGTTTTTTTCCTGCTTTTTAGTTTTCTAGGTCCCAGTTGTCTAAATGTCTATTTTTCAGAAAGCATCTATTTTGGAAAACAATTAAAACATACTGAAGGAAGCATATAGAAGATAAAAAGAGCTGCTGTGAAAAAAGAGGTGATGTTACCAGATAAAGGAGGGAAAATATTCCGCTGGCCAAAATTCGATCAAGTCTTGATGCCTAGAAAATCTCTCTAAAGACAATTGCCCCCAATTAACATGAAGAGATGGGGACATATGAAAAAGGCAGCTCTGTTGCATGTCCCCGCAGTGAGGTTGGTATGTACATAGAACAAGGCCTTCTTTGCATCAGCACCTTGACTGTGGAACTCCCTACCCAAGGAAATCAGTCTGGCTTCACCTCTTTTGAGCTTCCAGCAGGCAGCCTAAACAGTGCTGTTCTTCAGGCCTATTTTAGACTACTACTTTTTAAAAGGCTATTTAATGGGTTTTAAAAATATGTGCACTGTTTGAAGTATTTTTATTTGTTAATCATTTCAGAATTCCTTCTGGTCTGGGAAACAATATAGAAATACATTAACTAAGAAGGTCTCAAATCTGATTTTAAGATTACGTATGGCAGGTACATATGGAACAGGTCATTTGTTATATACCCTGATCTCAAGCTGTACAAGTTAAAACCATGTTGGCTTGTGGTTGTGAAATGGACCCACAGCCAGTAAAGCTGTTTAAGAACAGGAGAGACTCTGTAGGGCTAGTTCCATTAACAACTGTACAGTTGTGTTTTGCACCAGTTGTTTATATGTATCTTCAGAAAGAGTCCAGTACTGCCTTGCAATAGTCAAATTTGGATGCATGTTATTTCTTCTAGCATGATTTGCAGCTGTCATAGCTGGTGAAAGGAGCTTTGTACCATCACAACAGCCACAGCTGGTTTAGAATTTGTTCTTGGATGCCAACTGAGTATCCAGTGCTCAGAGTGGGTTTAAACGAATACTGCTTTTCAGGGCCAATGCAACCCTTTCCAGAACATGCTGAATGCTATCTCCAACTCAGACAAACCACCTACCTGCATCCTATCTTGTCTTTGTAGACTGGGCTTTGGTTTGTTGAATTCCAATCAGTGTCCCTTATTCAGGAAGTATATTTCTGAATGAGATGGAAAGCAAAAACAACTGGATAGAAACAAGGACACTGCATTACATTTTAAATCCCTGCATGATCTTATCCTGTAGTCACGTAGGGGCTGGATGGGAGACAAAATCAGTCCATGATGGACTTTGGCTGCAGGTAAGGGTTAAACTAAGGCTCTTCAGTCATGAGTTGTTTCTATCTACTAAATCTACCTTTGGAGGAGCTTGATATTTGCTTACAGTAATGCTGGGAAAGTCCCCATCCCCCACCATCTTGGAAACTACATGGGAAAACTATTCTGAGATCACCAATGGCAGTTTCCCTTCCAGTGCAACTAGTGCAAGGGGTGGAGGCTGGTTCTTGATCTGCATCAAGTATTAAAGCTCCAGTTCTGTCCACCTCTAAAACTTTGCACTGATTATACATCTCACAGCTATTGAGGGGGGAAAAACCCCAAGCATTCAAGGCCCCACCATGTGATAAATATTACATCTGGTCTGCACCTTAGACACAGCCTTTCTAAGGCCATTTCCTCACTAACCTGTTATAGTGCTCTTATTCCACTTTCAACATCCTATGGAATCCTGGGGTTTGCAGCTTAGAGAGGGGCTGGCCGCCTCTAACAGGCTAGTGCAGAAATGGCCTAAGTCAAGCCAGGCAGGGAAAGTGAGACATTCTGGGGATGGAAAATCCCATATGTTACTTGCTTTTGTAGCATTTGTTATTATGCCAGATAAATACTATTAAAACTTTCAGGACTTTAGAGTGGCGACATTAATATTTGGGCTGAGTAGGGGTGGATGAATCTGTCAGTTTCAATTTCTCCCATACTCATTTTTTTTTAAAAGTTCTTTCCATTGGATTTATGAAGAAATTTGCAAATTTTGGAAAGCTGTTACAGAAAACAAACCAAATGTAATTCTCAACTAACTCACTGGCCAAATTCAGTAGATACAGAGCTTTCCTGTATGGGGAAGACTGTGTTGTACCTGTTTGCCATGTAGCTGTTAAACATGATTGATCATCATATTTAAAGTGATACCAACCCTAACTGAGCACCACAAACATGGTTGAACAGGGACTCAGAAACCAAACTTGTAAGAGCTATCTGGATGAACCAATTTACACATTTCAGTAGTCTCTCACATCCAGATAATTTCAGTGATGTATTTAAGTCTTTTAGTCCAAGTCTCAAGTCTCTACCTTCAAGTCTCAAGTCAAGTCTCAAGTCCTTGAAGATACTTCCAGGTCAAGTCTCAAGTCAAGTCTCAAGTCTGGAAGTCAACTTTATACTTCAACCAAAATTCCAGAATTACTGTATAGAGAGAAATAAATTAAGTTTTAACAATTTAAGCAGAGTTGGCTCTCCACGCTTGCAATTTTGCCATCTGCAGCTTTGGAAGTGGGGAATGGGATCCTATCTTACTCCCCATTACTGAAGATTCAAAAGATTTAGAAGGAAGGATCCTTCCTGCTCAAGCCCATTGCCTAACACATTCGCTGTTCCCCTCTGAGATACTCACTCTGCACTCTGGGGGCGAGTCTTGTCTTTTGCTTCTTAGGAAGTGTTTGAAAAGGCTCCTCTGAGCCTGCCTCAAGCCCATTGCTTAACCCATTTGCTGTTCCCTTCTGGGAAATAGACCCACACTTTGGGCTTGAGAGAGATTGTCATGTGACTAGTACTCAAAAAGATATGGAAGCATTGTTCAAAGTCATAAGGTTTCTTGATGAATGCATTATGCTACTGAACCAAGGGCATCAAGTCAGTCACTAAAAATATACAAGTCTCGAGTCAAGTTGAGTCAGTGCATCATTTATGGCTGAGTTGACTCCAAGTTGAGTCACTGGAGCGACTTAAGTCCGACTTGAGTTCAAGTCTATCAACTTGAGTCTACATCACTGAATAATTTATATATGAAGTTCGTTCCATTAAATATGTTAATAAAGGTTCACATTTTAGAAACTTCCTAGTGAAGGATAAACCAAGTAAAATTCTCACTCATCTCTAGGACTCTACCTCCATGCTGTGGACACTGGTCCAAAGTTTCAAAATCACTAGATCAAACAGCTCATAGTGTTTTGACAGTTTTTTTCAGGGTTACAAAGATGGCTTCTCTGGGAAAAAAAAACTTACTCATTTTTACTTTTTGTTACTATTTTCCCTCTTATATCTCTTGGACCCTCTTCTTTCCTTCTTTTCCAGTCCTATGAAAGGACAAAATACTGAGCCTTCTTTGAGACAGAATGCTGTGGCATTTCATAAATGTACCTATAGACCCATCAAAAGCTATCTTCATGATAGTCTCAGCAATAAAGCTGAGCAAATTATAGGCAGTGTGTTGGAAAACACAATGAAATTACTTCCTAGAGACCAATTTTTATTGCAGTCAGAAGCAGTAAGCCTGCAACCTACTGTCAAAATAAGATTTGTAATTATAACAATATTTGGATGGGAGAATGAGTTGGAGGAATACGCTTATAACATGATACATGGCCTTATATTATGCATCCTAATGATGAGTCCTTTCTCCTTGGATTACTAAGAAGCAATGTTAGAAACTAATAACAGTATTCATAAGCCAAAATATTCAAAAATAGTAGTATGTCTCCTCCCCCCCCCTTTTTTTTTTTAAAAAAAAAACACTTTTAAAATGCAAATGTTTTCTGACAGCCTGGTAGAATGTGTTTCCACAGGAATATTTTGGAACTAAGTCCTGTGGAGCATGCATTGTAAAACATCAAAGCAGCTTATCCAACTGGAGTTTTCAGAAAATATCTGAGAAGGGGGTCCATTGGGAATCAGTATCTTCGTGCTCACTAATATCTTCCTAAAAATTGTGTGTTGATGGCTTTACATGAGAGATGCTAAAAATTTACATCCCAGCTATTGCTCTATTACTTTTCTTGCCATGTTGCAAGGCCTTAACATCTTTGAGAAAACTGAAAGCCCTTGGTCATTGCTGAGTTTTATGCTCTTGGGCCTTTCTCAGGGCTTTTATGAATCATCAAGGAAACCGAGTATCACTTATGATGTAACGTTAATACATAATATAATGTAATGGTTTAGCATGTGTCTTTAGAAAGACAAAAGTACTAGCTCATCCCTGTAAAATGGCTAACAGAGGCAAGGAGAATAGCTTTCCTTTAGTATGTTGCTAATAGCAATAATGTGAATAGTGTGAATATGTGCTCTTGGATAGAAGAAATGACCTGTGGAGAAATGAATTTATCATAATAAGCAATGGCCATATGATAGTGATATATTGTTCTGGATGTGGAGGTGAAAGACGGGACAAAACAGCTGTTTAAAACATTTCCCTCCCAGATTTGATCCTACTACTATGCACTACTACCTTGTGGTGCTTTCTGTCCTTTTCCAATTGACCCATAATAGCCAGAAGTACATGAGGAGGGGTCATAGAGAGGTTTCAGACCCATGGAAAGTTGTTGACGGTGTTAAGTTCAGATGTACAAATAGCTATTTATGCATTCTTTGGCATTTGATTAATTTTCTTTTCTTTTGTAACAATATTTACTCATTTATTTGTAACGTGAACAATCTAATTTATAATCAAAATAATACATATTTAAAAACTAAAGAAACAGAAAGAATAAAAAGAGAGGAAAAGGAGAAAAGGGGAAAAAGAGAAAAAAGTATACAACTAAAACACAGCAGGACTCTGAAACCCTCAATCCTGGCAGCAATGAAAGGGAAAAGGGGAAAAAAAAATCTACCACTGGAGATCCAACTAAATAATCCCAATAAAATTACTAACAATCATAGCCATGGCTTAATACATTGTTAGTTTTCTTATTGCTCAAAAAATCTTTAAATAGTTTCCAATCCTTCAATTGGCCAAGACTTTAGAACCCATATTGATTTGGTTGTTTGGGCTAACTCAAGAATCTTAATAATCCAATTTTCTATTCTTGTTGTTTCAGTCCACTTCCAAATTTGAGCAAACAGTATTCTTGCTCTTATTGTGATGTATCAAAGACGTAATCCATATTTACTATCCAGTTCTTTATCCATAATGCACAATAGAAACATTTCTGGTAATATTAAAAAAACTATCTTTAAAATTTTTTTGATTAACATATAAATCTTAGAGCATTCTTATAAGTCCATCACAGATGAAAAAAGGAGCCGTTCTCATCCTGATGTCCCTAACATTGATTTGAAACATTCTGAGACATTTTTGACAACTTATTTGAGGTTAGATGCCATCTATACATCATCTTATACAGGTTTTCTTTTAAATGGCTGCATGAAGTAAATTTTATCACTTTGGACCACATTTTTTTCTAATAAATCCATATGGATATTATGTTCATAATTTTCGGTCTACTTTGTCATGTAGTCTTTTACTGGCTCATCTTCTGTCTTTAGTTTCAAAAGCCACTGATATACTTTTAAAATTACATGATCATTGCCTTTATGCAACTCTAAATAAAATTCATTTTCTTTAACCGCTATGGCTGCATTTCTCTTATCTTGATTAAATATGTCCTTAAGTTATATATAAACAAAGATCTTTACCTTCCATAATAATAATTTGTCTTGATTTAAACTTCCAGCTGTCTTGTTCAAATACAAAAGATCATCATAAAGCAACGATCTTCAATTTCTAATCCATTCTTTCCTTAAAAAAGGCTTTCTGCAGTGGGGTGGCTAATAGTATCTTAGGAACAAGTCTCTGTTTGCATTTATACCAAACTCGCAAGAGAGCCTTTAAATACAACATCTATCTTGACTTTATCATATGAAAAATAACCAGGCCAACCAAATCTTAAATTATGGGCTTCAAGTTCCAAGAACCTCACATCTCTAAGCAATATCCATCCCTTCAACATACAAAACAACAGGCCTTGTAATACAATATGACATTAGGGACTTCCAAGCCACCCCTTTCCTTAACATCGTACAATGTTTTAAATTTTATTCTGAGTTTCTTTGCCTCCCAGACAAATCTTGTAATTTCTTTGCCTGCCAGACAAATCTGGTAGTTTCTTTCTGCTGTTGCACAAAATGTATTCCATTTCTTATAGCAGAGATCATTTGAAGAGAAATAGCAGCCTTGGCAAAACATTTGCTTTTACTACTGCAGTTGTACCCAGAGGAATAAATTTAGCTTTCTCCATTTTTCTAAGTCTCTCTGAATTTCTTTCCAGGCTCTGTCACAGTTTTTTGAAAAAATAAACTGTTGTTCTTCATGACTGTAATTGCCAAATATTTAATCCCTTTTTCCCTACTTTAAAATTTGAAGAGCTGTTAGTTCTTTGTCCTCTTCTGAAGTCATATTTTAGTCAGCAAATTTTGTTTTGTCACAATTCACTTTAAACCTGGACCATGTCCCATATGCCTTAATTTTTTCCAGAAGTGCCTTCATTGAGTCCAATCTGTTTTGTTTCATTATCCCATGATCATCTACATAAACTCTCATGTTGTACTGTCCTGCTTTTACCTTCACCCCATAGATTCTATTCTCTTGCCTGACTGTTCTCAAGAAAACTAAGAATGGACAACCATATCTGGTTCCTTTTTGATTTTCAGTTGATCTTCTTGCATTTCCAGTTACTAAGATCTAAATGTATTGAACTGAATAGATTGTCTTTAATTGCTTGAATAATATTTTCACCAAAGTCCATTCTCTGCTATACTTGGAATAAGTAATTCCAAGCAATATTATCAAATGCTTTCTCTGCATCTTTTTTTAAAAAAATTAAAACAGCCTTTTTGTCATTATGATTTTCCAAAAATTCAATAATATTAATAACAGTTCTTACATTATTCCCTAATTGTCTTTTTGGCAAAAAACCCACTTTGATCCTCACAGATATTCTATGAAATATGTTTTCTCGTTCTGCTTGCCAAGATAGCTGTAAATATCTTATAGTCATTTTATAGTAGTGAGATAGGTCTATGATTATTTGTTAATGCCTTGTCTGTATTTACTTTATGAATCACTGTAATACTGGCATTTCTCCAAGAATCTGGCATCCTTTCTTTTTCTAATAACTCATCACACACCATTTTTAATGGTTGATGTAACTCATCTTCAAATTTCTTATCATATGCTCCAGATAATCCAGCTGTGCCTGGTGCTTTTCCAGATTAAGTCTTTTAAATTGCTTCATTAAATTCCATTGTTGTCACAGGTCCATCTGAGTTTTGCTTTTGTTCCAACCATAATTTGTCCAGTTGGAGATTATCCAAGTAGTCTTCCATATCTAAGATTTTCTCACTCATGGTAATATTTCTCAAAGGCTTTTAATATTTTCAAATTATCTATTACAAACTGATCTCCTTTCCTTATCTTTGTGATATTTTTCTTTATACTTTTCTGTCTCGACATGTAGGAAATACATTTCTCAAGTTTGTTTGTGAATTCAAAGTTCTTTTGCTTAAAGTGTAGTTGTTTCACATTCATTTCTTGGTCTGTAAACATTGAGAACTGTTGAAGTAACTTAACATTTTGTTGGGCCTTTTTATCAAAAGCTTTTCTTGAGTTTTCCCTCTAGGTTTTGTATTTTTTTCACCCATTTACTCTTTTCTTTTTGTTTTTCTTTCTTTTTTTTCCAATCCAGAGCCATATTTTATAAATTGTCATCTCATCTAAGCTTTACTTGCACCCCAAACTACCATGAGATCTGTATACTTTTTAAAATTCAGTTCAAAGAATTTCCTCAATACTTGTTTACATTGTTGCAATAGTTACATTTTCAAAAGTAGATATTAATCAAGTCTCCATTTAACTGTGTTCACTTTGTTTTCAGGCATCTAGTGGTAGGATTGTGAGATGATTTTTTTTGGGGGGGAGGGGCGTAAAATGTCCATTCTGCTAAAGTTGCCAGGTTCTTTTTCTTATATGAGTCTCTTGAGAATAAATAATTTCAATTGGGATTTTTTTTAAAAAATGCCATTTTTTTCATTTTCTGGGGAAATTAAATCCATTTACCTTCCACGAAATTATTTTCAGATTCATTTTAGTTGTTTTATTAAGATATCTTATTGTTATTATTATTTCTTTTCAACAACTTCTCAGCTATTTAAATGTCTCTTTCTGGGGTCTCTTTCTTCAACATTTTGAACAGATCTCTCATTCTTTCCAAAGAGATCGTTGTGTATTTTTCACTTGCATATGTGGTTATCAAACTGTCTGGGACTATCCAGTGAAAGGTTATTCCTTTTTTTTTCTGAGCACCTCCACCAGGAATTTATACTCTACATTTGGGGGGAGGGGGCATTCTTTCTTTGAACATAATTATTTCATTTGCATTTATTTAAATTCCTTTCTTAAAGTATAAAGTTCTCAGTATTTCATTTGTGTGAAACAAATTATCACATCTCTTGGGATTTTTTCCCACCATGCATAAGCAGAATGTTGCCTATATATTACATCAATGTCCTTGTCAAATTCTTCACCAAAGCTGCCTATAAGACCCACCAAATCTTTTAAGACTCTCTGTTTTAAATCAGCTGGCTCTTTTGGAACAGCAATTACCTAATCTGAGTTTCCTTTGATTTTAACTCCATCATCATAACTCTATCCTGTTCCTTTTCCAAATCCTGCCATAAAATGTCCATTCCCTTTGAATTATCAGAGCTCTCCTGTTCATGTTTATGTGAAATCGTTGTGAGATTCTGAAATGATGCCATGATTTCTTTGAACTGTTTTTCAGCAAGGTCTTTAAAATGATTTACTCGTCCTGTAATCTGTAATCTTAACAAGTCCAATTTTTGCTCTAAATTCTCATTACTTTCTGTCACATATTTATTCCAATCTAAAATCTAGTTAGACATCTTGGATATTGAAGCTTCAATTTCAATGAACACAGGATCAGCTTTGTTTAGTCCAGCTCTGGACATTTTCTGGTGGCCATGTTTATAATGTCATATAAATCACTCTGTACTTAAATTCTAGCATCATAAAAAATATTGATTTCCACTTTTCTAAAATATGACTTCCTTTTAATTGTTTTAGTCTTGGAGATGCCAAATCTATCCCTTATTTCCAGTCCAAAGTACCACTTAACTTAGTCTTCAGTTTTTGAGCACTATGCTATCCATCTCTCACAGTACTTAGTTTCACTTTAAGTATTTTGTCAATGGGGACTGCACTTTGAATATTTATAAGACAAATTGTTTGTACTCCAGCATAATAAATTAACAATTGAGCAAAGGGACTCTCCATCCTTGTTCAGCATGGGCCATCCAAGGTCCTTCAATAATAATGTAAATCTTTGTTTCAAGAAGCTTTGGTCTAGCCAACCTTAATGAATCTTTGTGATTCTTTGGAGTGGGGAATGTTATAATTTCCTAAGTGCGTCTGTACCAGATCACTCCCCGTTTTGCATTTCCAGCCTAATGAGGTGCTCTGACTCTATCACTTAGCCCTTTCTCCATCCTTTAAACACAAGCTTTGTGTCAAAAGGCCAAGTTCTTAAGAATTCCCTCAGAACCAAATAATTTATTTATGGTAGCATGTTATTCTTTATTGTCAGTGACTTTAGACACCTCAGGCTGACTCAGTAGTTACAAAACAAACTGTATCCTTTATTGTAGTAACATTAGAAATAAAGCATCTTGTTAAGTTTCATATAAACTACAGTGCTGTTACATCAACTTGTTTAAACTTTTGACACTCTATGACCCTTTCCACATGGCATTTGCCATGCAAAAGGGTGCCTGGAGCGTTGGGTGATTGTGAGGAGCGATCTGCACGATGCACTCACAATCGCGCGACACTCCAGGGGCCAGCAGGTGCCGATTGCGCACCTTTTCATTTTAGCTGGAAGCCAAAAATGGTGCACGATCGTGCATTGCTCCCGGACCCTGCGTGCGCTTACCTGGTGTGCAGAGCCTCCGAAACTCCCAGGCTGCACTGTGGAAGGAAGAGGCAGGGCTCTCACATGAGCAGGCAGCTTGTGTGGAGCTGAAGCAGCAGGGACGCGAGAGCCTCTCGCAGGAGGCTGCTCGCGCAATCCCTGCACCCCAGCGCTGGAAAAAGGTAAGGTGCAGAAAGGGCCTGTGTCAATTAACTCCATGCTTTAGGCACCAGTTCTCTTTGTCTTTTCCTTAGCTGCTTAAACACAACCCAGATACCCTCTCTAGCCAAGATCTTTACTGAAGAGTCTTTTCTTTTTCAAATGGAATCTCTGCCTTATATATAATTCCTGTAATCCATAAGCCCCTTCCATGCATACCACTGTGCTGGGTTTCACTCTTAAGGTACTATTCTTGTTGCCTAGCAACCTGCCATCAAGTTGCACTTGCATTCCAAATAGCTGACCCCCAAAGGAACTTTGTCACAGGGAGTTACCTGGGAGACTGTGTTTTTGCCCTTGTGGAATCCTTACATATCTTTATAGGCTTAAGTGAATAATAAATTCTGCAAAGCTAGGAACAGCATGAAAATCATGCTATTAATGGCTGGCCATTTTGTCCAGAAACTCTTGTAACAAGATATTGATATTTTGAGTATTATGTAATAATGAAAAGAAATGGCAGCAAGTTTATAGTAGTGATCCCGATTAAGAAGCAAAGACCAAACTTAAAGAAACAAAGTAAAAGCTTTATTACAGAAACTCTAGAGAAAGAAAAGTAATTTTGAGTGTTAAGCCAATCTACCTGCATTCTAAAGGAAAGTTATAGAGGCAGGATGATATGAAAAACATTCCTGAGATCATCAGTTAGCACTACAGAGGGGTATAAGGACAAAGAGGAAGAACACTTTGGGTCATTCAAACTGTCTGTTCCTATTCTGCCTTCTTTGAGGCATTCTTGACTCTTCAGCACTAAATTCTGTTGTTTCTTTAACAGGTCCTTTAACACAATCCTTGCAACAGGAGTTGACAGTGTAGTCTTCCAGATGTAATTCCTATCAGCTCGAGCTAATGTAACCAGTGACAAGAGATGATGGGAACTGCAGTCCAACAAGCTCTGAAGGGCCACATGTTCTCTATTATGCAAAACCCCACTCTGAGAAATGTTGTGGAGATGCTATACAATAAATGAAAAACAGCCCAGTGCTCATTTTGCAAAGCAAACATCCTTGGTCAAATTTTAGCTCAAAGATCACTGGACATGTGCAAACTTTTACGATGTAGGAGATCCAGAGACCTCAAAAAACTTGCATATATTTTGTACACTTTGAATTAGCTTAATAATGGTGTCACATTGATTTGGATTTTGGAATTTTATATATAAGGATGTTTTGTATTCAAATGAGGCTTTCCCTCTGGTTTCACTGCTGCTGGTTCTACAGTCCAAAAGGCAAGACAATCCTGAAACTCAACAGTAGATTGCCTTTTTGTCAATAGGAACTATAGCGGTGGAAACCTCAAAGTTCTGACTGCATTCAGGATTCTCTTGTCCAGCTGTACATAGCTCAAAAAGTGTCCAACAACTGCATGTTGTATGCAGACGTGTAAAATAAGATCTTGACAGCCTATCTCCTTTCTGCAAAGCAGCAATGAGAATGGGTAATCTGTGTCAGAGAAGCCTGAATGGAAAAGAACACATAAATCTGTTAGTTTCTTGTTTTTTCCCTGACAATTCCCTTGAGCTGTTGTTCTCATTCATGGCATAAGGTTCCTTACTTGCAAACACATCCCTAGAACACTGCAAGGAAAATGGTTTGACATGCTAAAGGTAGAGAAGTCTTTTCTCTGCTCCAATCCTTTGCAGTGAGGAAGCAAGATGTTGGAGTTTCATGTCACATACATAAGGTGCAATTACACATGTAGTGTGTAATTAACCCCAAATTGTTACATTGTACAGCTTGAATGTGAGCATTTATAATATGGTGAAGACACACTGCATACCAACATCTTCATTTAATTATCTACATTAAGTTGCTAAAAGTATCTTTCAACTATTGCTAAATTTATTTTTTAATGGATAAACTGTTTGTTTTACAGCTACTAACAGTTAATATAAATATGCACCAGTTACATGGATAAAGAGACCTACTCTTTATCACTTAGGATCATCTGAGAAGACTATGATGCTCTCGAACAGTACTGTCATCATAAACCGGCTGCTAAGGAGAAACTGTTGTTACAAACACAAGATAAGATATTAGATGACTTCAGAACATAGGCTGAGAGACAACTTTCCAGGACCACATATTATAGAACCATATCCGCAGATTCTGCTGAGGAATATCAGAAGGAGCTATGGAGTCTGGAAAGAATCTTTAGTACTGAATCTGTTGGTAGAGGCACCTCAGAAGCCTTAATTTCAATTTACTTCTCAAAATGCACAAACTAGGCAGAATTGGGCACCAAATAGTTTTGTGCAAGCGTGCTATCAAAGTTGGAGTGTCTGGTTAGGCAGCCTAAATCAGGGGTGGGAATTATACAGATATTGTTGGACTGCTAGTCTTGGTGCAACATTTAAACCACTACGATGCATAGGTTGACATTTACATAAATTCTATTGATTCAGTGGTCTCATCTACTAGGGCAGGGCTTTCCAACTGGAGTGTCGCGACACGTTAGCTCGTTGCCTGAAGTCTGTAAGTGTGTCGCCTTCTTGGGCTGAGAAAGACCCCTCCCAAGCCTCTCCTGCTGCTGCCACCACAGCAGGAGGCCAGGATCACGTGTGGGGGGGTTACTTTTCCCACTGCTGCTGCCCTCACTGGGGTCTTTCCTTGTCAAGAGCAATGGCAGGATTGAGGGTGGGGGGGCTTTCGTGCTGTTTAACCTCTGGTTTGCCAGTAAAACTAAATTACTGTGTTGTGAAATGATGCATGTCCAAAAAGTGTGTCGCCAACATGAAAAGTTTGGAAAGCTCTGTACTTGGGACTAGCAATTAGATTTTGGCCACAAACTCCATCCTTTGCAGTGTGAATCCTGGGTGGCTCTTGTACTGTGGCCTTGACAGCTTTGTTCAAGATGATGGTGGTGAAGGTGGTAGATGGGAAGACTACACATCCACTACTTAAATAATGTTTATAGTTTACTTTATCTCCAGAGATTTCAAGGAAGTTTACAAAAAGTCAATTTAACAGTTAATTGTTAAACAGTTAAAACTCTTTCCCATTTACAATGTAATCCTCCTTTTTGTTAATCTCTTCAAATAGAGGATAAATGTCTTCAAATAGAAGACTGTTCTCTGTAATCAGGGTTTCCATCTCCACTTCATTTTCAATGTGATATGTGCCATCCATCCCTCAATCCCCTTCTGCTTTTACATAGGACAACTCTACTAACAAAAGCATTTCTGGTCTAACATGTTGCCTTCAAGGGCTTGCTCTCAAATGCTGGGGAATTGCAGGTGTTAAGGGCCACTCTTTTCAGGGACAGTAGTATTTAGGCAATATGGATATGGTATTGGATCCCAAACATCTAAAGAGCACAACAGTGATTTCTGCAAACAAGCCATTCATATCACCCCTTAGCCCGGTGGTATTCATGTATCTCATCTGAATATTCTTGGAACCCAGTTTGTCTCCTGCAGCATAATCCAAGGTCTCCCTAGAGTCTTTCACTATGAGACAAAGACAGACTTCCTAAAATCTACAGTAGGAAGAAGAAAAACTTTTCTTAATCTGGATATGTTCTCAGTGCTGGCAAGAGATCTGGGCATGGATCAATGCTGGCCTGAGAGGTTTGTTAACGCTACATTGATTCTCTTTTCACAGTGAGTTGCTCAGTTCAGAGACGTCTGTTTTTGTGCTGCTTTTAAGTCCTGCTTTATTATCCATAGAATAGTTTTATCCATTATTGAAAGGTCCTGGTTTAATAAAGTGCCAGGCTTTAAAGGATCAGAAAAGGATATGTTTGTCTCCTTTTGATACAATCAGAAGAATACTTCTGAACTGGTTTCATAGGAAACTGGAAGAACCCAAAATTGGGGGTGTTTAACCATTTGGTTACCCAAAGTATTTCACAATATGGCTCAATGCAACACTCACTAGCTTGGCATTAGCCGCAATGAGGGTTTACTCTGCAGAGATTAGAACACAGGCCACTGGTACAAATATTGTCAGGAGCATATGCATTCTCTAAGAAGCTGCATTTCAGTCAGTGTTGCCAAGCTGAATACAGGACAGGGGTCCTATACTTTAATAGTTTCCAGATCTTGGAGCTGGAAGTTGTATTATGTAATTTTGATGTCATCTTTCAGTGCTGTGTGCCGAGTTATAGGAATATAGCTTGATGCTTCTTTGCCACCCACCTCCTTTGCATTTCATGAGCCAGTAAATGGCTGGGGTGGTGGCATTCAGCAGCTAAAAGGTGGGTTCTGACATGAAGAAGGAGATGTCATATCATTGCCTGGCAAAACCTCACGCTGTGTCCTTCCTGGTCCAGCATCTGTTAATACAGGAGCCATGTTCCACATACAACCTGACAATCCTACCTTCTACATGCAATTAACTGGATAGCTCACAATTGATAAAACAGAATGAAAATACAATAAAAAATGTTTAGTGATTGTTGATAGGAACCAAAATAATAAAGTAGAATGGAGCTGAGCTCTCCCCATGTTTAGGAGCTAAAACTTCAGTATTATTTTTCTATCTCCTCCTGTGGCTACTGTTGGCAGAGCCAGATTTCAATGGTTCAGTTGTTTCAGGCCCCCTCTGTGACTAGGGTTTCAGTACCAAAGCAAAAGAATATAGTTTGCTTTCTCCTCTTCCCTATTCATTTCATGGGCCATTTCTGTACTAGGCTGTTGTAGTGCTATTATCCTACTTTCAACATCCTATGGAATCCTCAGGTTTGCAGTTTAAGGAGGGGCCTCAAGTGCCCCTCCTTAAACTGCAAACCCCAGGATTCCATAGGATGTTGAAAGTGGAATAACAGCACTATAACAGCCTAGTGCGGAAATGGTCTCGGACCTCTTGGTGTTTCTGTTATTATCAACAATATTTGCTTTACTTTAGTAACTGAGTAAAAATACATGAACAAGTTGCAGGGTTGAAAATGGATTCCCATATTAAGACTTTTGTGCTGCTTTCTATTATAATTTGTATTTTATTAGTTTATTTCATTTATTCCTATGTCACCACATGTGTAGACTAGAATGGGTGACAAATATGAAGAAAGGGGGCCTTTATTTTTGGAACAGGTTAGGGTCTCAATAATCTTAATCTGGTTTCAGTTGATGGATGTGATTATTTGATTCCCTGTTTCTTTATCTTCATTTCAACATTCACTCTTCACCATACTGTCAGTCTACTACTTTTAAAGATAAATGTATATTATTTACGGTGAATGTTTGTCCTCCTCAGGAAGGAATGTATGCCATCAAGCCTCCCTTTGTCTTTCTTACGTAGCTACCAAATGTATATGAGAAGTTGGAGTTGTCTGTTCTGCTTTGCAATGTCCATAGCGGTGTAGTGGTTTGAGCATTGGACCATGGCTCTGGAGACCAGAGTTTGAGTCCCTACTCAGTCATGGGAATCTACTGGGTGACCTTGGGTGTTCATGCACTCTCGGGGCCTTTCTATGCTACACTGTTATAGTGCTATTATTCCATTTCCAACATCCTGTGGAATTCTGGGGTTTGTGGCTTACTGAGGCCAAAGGTGCTCTTCCCTAAACTGCAAACCCCAGGATTCCATAGAATGTTGAAAGTGGAATAATAGCACTATAGCAGTGTAGTGTGGAAATGGCCTTAGTCCCAGAAAACCCTGTGATAGGTTTGCCTTAGGGTTGCCCTAAAACAGAAATGACTTGAAGGCACACAACAAAAAGATCAACATGCTTTCATCAGCGGGCATGGGGAAGGCAGTAACTACTTCCAAGGAGACTTTCTAGCTACTTACTAATACACGTACTTGCTAAAGGAATGGAAGGGAATATTGCGTGTTGGCTTAGATGCCAGGGGAACCTAACTTAAATTTTATATTGTTAAGATGGTAACATGAGCAGTCCCTGAGAAATGAAATTTGTTGTTAATGTTATGTGCCTTCAAGTTGACTCTGACTTATGGCAACCCTCCCATGGGGTTTTCTTGGCTAGATTTATTCAGAGGAGGTTTGCCATTGCCTTCCTCTAAGGCTGAAAGAGAGTGATTTGTACAGGGTCACCCAGTAGCTTTTTATATTTGAACTGGGATTCAAACACTGGTGTCCCAGGGTCCTAGTCCAACACTGAAACAAATACACTATACTGTTTCACTAGCATGTGGTTTCCCACATATGTAGGTATGTAAATCTAAGTTACTTATCACACTACACTGTTATAGTGCTATATTCCACTTTAAACATCATTGCAACATCCCGTGACATTCCGGGATTTGTAGTTTAGTGGGGCCCAAGAGCTCTTGGCTGAGAATTTTAAATACCTCTCTCTGAACTGCAAATTCCAGGATTCCATACGATGTTGCAGGAGTTGAAGCTCCTGGCTAGGAACCAGTGCTTGCTGCTTTAAGAGTCCTTGCCCTGAGAAATCAACTATTCCCCCCACCCCGTCTGTTAGGTGGCCAGAGAATGAAGTTGTTTTGGAAGGTTTCATTTTCAGTGGAAGCCTAGTGGGAGGCAGAAGAGTAACTGAAACTTAAGAGAATCTGGTCAGAAAGTGTGACCTAGATGGGGTGTTGAGCCTTTGGTGGGACTCTAGCCAAAGTTTTTATTTGATAATTGTGCCTTTTATGAAAGTCTAAAGATATAATTGAACTGTTTCTGAGCAGTGAGTTACCTGTTATATTGTCCAAAAAGGGTCCCGAGGAAATGCATTTACCTTGACCTGCATACGAAGTCTAACATGCTACTTTATTCTTATTATTATCTTAATAAATGTTACAGTTTATCTTTGTAAACACTGATTCGGCTTGAGTTGTATACAGTATATAAAATAAAAAAGTACACAACCAAATACAGAAAACATGCTACCGTAAAATTGTTAAGTGGTTCTAAATAAACATTGAAAACTCTTACCTTGTTACCCAAAGGTGGTGTTAAAAAAGGGGTGGCAGAGCTGTGTGGTAAAGACGGGGTGCTTTATCAGACTGAGAACCACCACACCAATCTGCGAGAGGAAAGGGCCTGTCACAGGCTAGTAGAGGACAGTCTTTTTGGAGATAACCTCTGTTTGAAGTGCTTTCCAGTCAAATTCCGATTTAAAGAACAAGTTCCCCAATCTCCCTTAAATTTCCCCACCTTTAATCTAGATGGAAGACTCAGCTGGCACACAGATAACCTGGTCACAGTCTTCCCCTACTTGGGTGACAAGTACTGTAATCCTGTTTAAATCAAAGCAATCATCTCTGTGTTTGCATATGTGCATAGAAATTGCCACATGTATTTTTATGCAAATTGGCCTCATCTTTTGTACTTCTTAAGTGTGATGTATTTTTTATTGGTGGTACATATCTGGTGGTGCGTATGTGGCCACTTCTCTCCCCCAATCCCCAGTTTGTTTATATAATTCATATTACAGTTTTCCAGTGAAGTGGATTACAGGGTGGTTTAAAGATATGTCAATAAAACATAAAACCAAATAGTCTACCATTGTATATCTGCACAATTAAGACCTGTATTAAAAGATCCTCTGAAGCAAACTTTATTTTTTTTAAATAATTTTATTAAGTTTCACAAATAAAAAAAAATCCCATCATCTCAAATTGTACTTTTACATGTAATGTTTTTGTTCTTCCACTCTGATCTAGTTTTCATTTTCTAGATATCTACTCACATATAAAAAATTATGCCTCACAATTCCATGTTCCTCTTACATGCTTGATCTTGCATTTCTCTCATCAACTCCTGTTATGTTACAGTTATTCCTCTTTAATTTCAACCATAATTCAGACATTTTCACTTGGCAGTTCCCAGCAATTACCCATTACAATTTGCCATTCTGCTTTTATCTGATCATCCAATTTCCCCTTTAATCTTTGTGAAACAATATCCGCATTTCTATTCTCAATAAATGTCCCCCACCATTGTTCGATTGTGGGTATTTGCTGAGACTTCCACAATTTGGCATATTCAGTTCGAGCTGTCGTTATCATGTACAATATTAATCTCCAATGCCTCTTAATGTTAGTATTCTCAAGAATATTTGTCATGTTTAACAAATAAAATTCAGGGTTTTTTTACAAATTGAACCTTCAGTATTTCACACATCTTTTTATGTATTTCACTCCAATATTTCTTTGCCTTGGGACATGACCACCACATATGAAATATTGTTCCCACCTCTTTCTGACATTTCCAACACATTCCCGTACCTGTATTGTAAATCTTTTTTAACTTGTCTGGTGTCATGTACCATCTATGAAACATTTTAAAATAGTTCTCTTTGAGATTCTGAGCCATTGTAAATTTTTGTGTCCTTTTCCAGCTCTGTTCCCATTCATCTAATTGAATTGAATGCCCAATATTCTGTGCCCACAAAATCATTGCAGATTTCACAGTCTCCTCCTGTCTCTCCTGTGTTAATATTTCTTGATATATATGGGCTAACAGATGCGGTGGATTGTCAAAGATCCATTTAATCACTCCTGTCCTTTCTTTGGATTCTATTCCATAGTTTTTCAAGTCCATCTGGAATCTCTCATTTAGTTGCCTGTACGGAAACCAACTTAATGGCAATCCTTCCTGTTCCAATTTTTCTCTTGATTTGATCTTATAAGCATTTGTCATTGTTTTCTCTAATATATCCTCATATCTCAGCCATTTCTCTGTTCCCTTGAAGCAAACTTTAAAAACAGTTTTAGAAGCACAAAAATAAACAAAAGTTTGGTTGTAGAGAATCCCATAAAAAACAAATCCCAAAATTTATAAGAACAAGACAGGATTTCCCTGGCAGACTACAACTTCCAGAATCCTCCCCGGCTGCACTGACTTGGAGGAGTTTGGTTCCCCAAAATAACTTTTCCAACCTCAGGAAAAGATAAGAATGATGATCTTCATTGATTGGGGCAGCCCAAACAATGCAGCTGCCTGGAGGTAAAGGCAAGATGTTGCCCTCCCAGTTCTAAGCCGAAGCCAAGCAGACTGACCCTTGAATCTTAATTCAACACTGAGAATAGGACAGAATCCTTTACTGTGCTTGAGAGAAGCAAAGTAGTTTGGGAGGGTGCAGGGAAGGCCATGTATCACACACAGCTGCCTCCTGCTGCGGCTTGTCCTGTAGTACCCTCAGGAGGGAATTCTATAGGCCCAGTTGCAGAAAACCATCTCAAGACTTTGGCCATTTCCGCACTAGACTGTTATAGTGCTGTTATTCCACTTACAACATCCTATGGAATCCTGGGCTTTGGGGTTCAGGGAGGCGCCTTTGAGGCTTTATTCATTTAACCACCTTATCCCCTAGGCGGGGGTGCAAGGCAGCTTGCAAAATAATTTAAAAGATTCTAATAAAAGCACAATGAATTATGCCAGGCCTGCACAACATACAGCCTGTGGGCTGCATGCAGCCCGCCAATGGATTTCATGCGGCTTGCATCGCTTGTGAGTGCGAGGGCCAAATAGGTTACAGCAATTAGGTTGCTGATGGTTTTGAATAAACCCAGCTGGGTGTTCCCTCTTCATTCCCTCCAGGGAGCAGCAGAGAGCTGAACTGATGCTACCTTTTGCCCTTGCACAAGATGGTGGCAGTTGCTTCTTCTTCTGTTGGATGGGTGGTGAGGGTGGAAGTACCCGGGAAAAGAAGACCAGCTGGAGGGGGGCAAGAAAGGAGGTGATCTCCTCCTCCTTGAGCAAGCCAACATGGACTGTTACATGGCAAACTGGGACCTTCTGGGGGAAGCAGCTTATTACAGGTCAGTGTCCTCATTCACCCCCATCCCTCCTAAATTGCATTGGAAAGAATTAAATCGCATTTAAAGATTGCATTTTAAAATGCATTTTAGGTCTATTCTGGCATGCACCCTCATAAATTCCACCCTCCCACCATCTGGAATTCCTCTTATTTATCATCCAAATCTATTCTCTTCCCCCTTCCTCATAAATAATACTTTTTTGTGCCACCCCAAATTGTTCCCCTCCCCTTTGATCTTTTGCAAATCTTTTGCAAATTACAAACTACTACATTTCTTAAGGCATAGCTCTCTTGTCTTTCCAATAATCCTATTTACTGGTTTTATGTAATCACAGCTTGCCACATTTGCATTATTTCAGTCATCCTAACAACAGGTCAAGAGGGTAAGACAGTGGCCATTTCTGCCCTACACTGTTACAGTGCTCTTATTCCACTTTCAACATGCCATGGAAAGGCCCTAGGACATGGAAGAGGCTTCAAACTTCAGGAAAAGAAGTTCCACCTAAACATTAGGAAAAACTTCTCTAATTTCCCTTTTTTATAATATGGTTTATTTTATTTGCAAAATAGTTTAATCATTAATTATACTATAATTTATTTTGCAGACAATAAATATTATTATACCATTATAATAACTTTACTTGGAAAGTGAGGGGCTAAAAACTTATCTGTGGCCCAAAGAAGTTTAGCCTATTTAATTTTGGCCCTTACCTACTGCCAAGTTGTGCAGGTCTGAATTATGCCTATAAAAATGTAGTTAAATGAGTCATACTATTAAAATGTCAATCTAAGGAATAGAGAAATATGGCAAACCGGAATCCTGGAGAGAATCCAATATTGTACTGATACCCAAAGAGGGTAAAGACAAAAAAGAAGTTAAAAATTACAGACCAATCTCCTTGTTGAACATAGATTACAAAATTTTTGCGGCAGTGTTGGCAAAACGGTTGAGACAGATACTACAGGATAAGACCCAAGAAGATCAAACAGGCTTTCTCCCTGGTAGATATATGAGAAGTAATGTAAGAACAATTTTAGATGCAATTGAGTATTATGATAAAAACTCAGGGAAGAAAGCAGCACTTATTTTTATAGATGCAGAAAAGGCATTTGATAACATTTCCTGCGCTTTTATACATCGGGTGTTGAGAGAATATGACCTGGGAGAAGACTTTTGTAAATGGATTAATACGATTTATCAAGAACAATCTGCGAAGCTAATAATTAACGGAGATATTTCATCAAGATTTGCAATAAATAAAGTGGTATGGTAAGGGTGCCTGTTATCACCATATTATTTATAGCTGTTTTGGAAATATTGATGAATACAATAAATGAGGACCCACAGATAAGAGGTTTGAGAATAAGAAAAAAGGAACTAAAATTAAAAGCCTTCGAAGAAGATGTAATTATAATTTTAGAGGATCTACAAGAATCAATTCAAGCATTGATGGAAATTCTACAAAGATATGGACAAGTGGCAGGATACAAGATAAACAAGGAAAAGACAATGATGATGACATTAAACATGACTAAAAAAGAGCAAGCCGATTTGGAGAGCAGATCTGGATGTCAATTAACTAAGAAAACAAAATATCTAGGAATCATTATAACGAAAAAGAACCAAGAATTATTTGAAAATAACTATCTGAAGACATGGAAAGAGATTAAAAATGATATGGAAAAATGGAAAAACTTCAATTTATTTCTCCTGGGAAGAATAAATGCTTTTAAAATGTCTTTATTACCCAAAGTTATGTTTGTTTTTTACAATTTACCAATAATAGAAAGAGAGAAGGTATTTAAAGAATGGGAAAAGGACCTTCAAAAATTCATCTGGCAAGGGAAAAAGCCAAGAATAAGATTTAAAACACTTTGGGATGCAAAAGAGAGAGGAGGACTTGAAAATTTATTATTATGCATGCTGTTTAGATTGGATCAAAGGTTGGATTCAACTAGAGAAAACAACTATGAAAGAATTAGAAGAAATAAATAACAGATTTGGATGGCATGGATATTTATGCTATGATAGACTAGTGGTGAATAAAGAGTTCAACAATCATTGTATCTGAAAGACACTGTTAAAGGTTTAGCTACAAATAAAGCGGAAGTATTATACAAAACTTCCAATATGGACTTCACCACAAGAAGCGTATAAAATTGCCCCAACAAAACAAGGATATCTATTAACATATCAAGATATATTGAAGTGGGAGGGGGATAAACCAAGAATGTGTACAGCAGAAGAATTAAAGGCTGATGGACATGAGTTAAACTGGTTCCCATGGCGACAACTTAAAGAAAATTTAAAATGGATCAAAAACTGTATGGATTTGAGAGAAAAGAGAATGAATTAGATTTACTGATGAAGGGAAATCAAAAGAAGGGAATTTCTAAATTTTACAAACTATTGTTGAAAAGAGAAATGGAACCAGATGCAATTAAAGATACAATGGCCAGATGGGTCCAGAATGTGGGACATCCAATTGAATTAGAAGCTTGGGAGAAAGTATGGAAAACTGATATAAAATTTGCACCAAATTTAAATTTAAGAGAAATTTTCTATAAAATGCTTCATAGGTGGTATATGACTCCAGAAAGACTACAAAAAATAACCAAAAATGGTAATGTGAAGTGTTGGAAGTGTGATGAAGAGACTGGGTCCTTTTTTCATATGTGGTGGACTTGCAGGAGGGCAAGGAAATTCTGGAAGGGGATATATGATGAAATTCAAAGAATTTGTAAAGTGAATTTTGAAATGATACCCGAATTTTACTTGTTAAATATTTTAGGGCAACAAAGGGAGATAAGAAGCCATCAGAAGATATTGTTATATTTGATAACAGCTGCAAGGTTGATACATGCACAATACTGGAAAGGAAAGAAAGATATTGACTTAGGAGAATGGAAACTAAAAGTTCTGGATATGGTAGAGACAGAAAAATTAGCATGCTCTTTGAAAAACAAACCTATCCAGACCTTTGAAAGGGGATGGAAAGGAGTTTTGGATTGGATAAAAACATAAATGTATAAAAAGAAAGAAACAAATGTAACTGTTCTTCTCTTTTGTAAATGGAAACAAAGTAGATTCAACTGGAGAATATAAGCATGGAAGTGGGTGGGGGGGGGAGTGGGATATATCTGAATGGTGTATATCCACTCTGTTTTTTATGCAATTAAATTTTTAATAAAAATATATATTTTTTAAAAAAGTCAATCTAAACAATTTTTTAAAAAACACTCTAACAATAAATAAATAGTTCAATGTTAACAAGTCCAGCACATCCATTAAAAAACTTACAACCTAAGAGGCAGTCAGCTGAAAGGTCTTAGCATGCTAGCGGACAGACAATAGGGAAGAGGCTAGCCTAACTTTGGTTGGAAGGCACCATATGAGAAGAATAGATCGCACAGGAAAAGATCGTATGGCTACAATGGTGAACCAAAATTCACTGGCGACCCAGCTTGCTGCCTACATGAAAACACCCTCACTGTACCTCCAATACCACAAGATGAAGGCTTTTTTGACTTGAATATTGTCACTTTTCTTTAAACTGATATTTTAAAATAACCTTTGTCTGCTAAAGGAGCCAATGAGCTTTGAAAGCAAGAATAGTGTTGTTGGGTTGTTGGTTTTTTTATACCTCCTTGGCCTAACAAAGATATCACCAATATCTATTTTGTTTAATGGTTAACATAGCTACTCCTGCATTCTTTTTTGGAAGGGAGCAGCCACCAAGAAGGTCCTATTTCATGCTTGTGCTGGACATCCTCTTTCAATTGTAACTGTCTGATCTCCACAAATGATAACCTTGGCTTCTGAGCAGCAGACTGCTTTTCTAGGAGTATGTATGCTTTTTGGCTACTTGGCTCCCAAACAATTTAGAACTCTGTGCTTCTTGCCATCTTCTACTGCATTATTATATATCCTCGGCTATCCCAGTAGCTCAATAGGAAGCAGAATCACAGTCCTATTTACCAGTGCTTGGAAACACTTGAGGAAAATGGCTAATGGTAGTAGAATTTTATTTTTCTTTTAAAAGACTTATAGAGTAGAAAAATGGCTCCAAAATTTATTTAATTTATATCACTTTTCCTCCAACATATGAGCAAAGGTGGTTCCCAATGAGTTTTAAAAAGTATAGTTACAACAAGAAATAATAAAGTTAAAACGAATGTAACAAATTAAGAACATTAAAGCAGTTTTTGAAGTTTATTAAAATGTTAAAATCACAACCTTAAACAGGTTTTAAACTGATAAAGCTGAAAGGTTAAAATGACCTCAAATCCTACAAAATGATCCTATAAAAACTTTTTTGAAAAAATGACAGTGTTACTAGTTATCTCAGGAACTCAAAGATATCAATATTAAAATGCAAACAAAACCACAATTGTTGGTCCCTTGCTACCAAAAAAGGAACACACTGTAAATAATGCTGTTACTTCACAAAGCATAGCCCCCAAGCTCCACTGTTTGTTAGAGTGTCCAAGCAAGCTAGATTAGCAGGTGAACCGAAGAAGTTAGTCTCAGTCTGGGAGCCACCCCATAGTAGTCGAACTGGCAGCTCTTCTCTCTGAGTCAACAGCTGGCAGCTCTACTTCCCATCTGTAATAACTCCAGCTTTCTGAGTGTCTCTTAGGTAATTATACAGCAGAAGGCAAATAAGTAACCAATGACAATGTATGAGATAATTACAGTGACAAGAAGGCAATTGAATTACTAATATATAATGTCAATTTGCAGTTAGATAATTTTGCAGTACAAGGAAGGCGGTCAGGAAGTCCTTGTGTTACTAATAGTGGAGTGCCTACTTGTTGGGGAAAAAAATGGAACAGAACGTGTTTCTGCAGAACACAGTGGAATAAAAAGCTATTCAAACTAATGGTCCCTGATTTGAGAGCTCTTCACAAGCGAGTGTTTCTCATTCATCAGCCAACAATCCTAGAAAAGGGAAGCAGATTAGCCATAGTTAAGACCCAGAGAATGTAATTAATTAGGTACAAAAAACCTGTTACTTGTAATTAGTTATTTTTCCAATAATGAAGGCATAACTGAGTAACATTTTGATAATAACTAACAGGAGATAGCTTCACTTCCTTTGAATTGTACCAGTAACTTCTGATTTAGCCATTTAATTTTATTTTCCTTCAGTGTACATTGAGGACTGTTATCACCAACTGACTTCCCAGAGTTAGTATATATAGGATTGGAACCTAAACAAAAGTTAAAATATTGTCACTGAAGAGTCACGTGGGTATGGAAAATTTGACAGTGCATTTATAACATGTTTTCAGAAGATAAACACAGAAGTCTGGAAATAGATGGTTTGATGGTTCAACTACACAAGAAAGTCAGTCCAAAGAAGCATCTTTTGCCATTCTCCGTAAGTTGCCAGGATCAACATTCCGTTTTATACACTCAGAAAAAGAAGGAAGACTATAGAAGCTATTGCTTTAAGCGAAACACAGAAGGACTGTGTGGAGCAAATGGGAAAGAGATGCCTGAGCTTTAGGTGGGACAGCGTGGGGTTTCCACAGGTTTTTTTTTCTCAGTACCATCTTTTTCCGTAGGGGTCGCCAGGCATTCTTAATATTTGGTTAAAATGGAGTGACTTTTAGCCAAAGAGTTGGGCTTTAGAGAAGACTCTCTTAAAATAACCTGGAATGTTGGTTACTATTATGGTATAATGAGGGAAGTTAGACATATAAAGGTGAAACAAATGTGAGATTCGGACAGATTTCCCATTGCCTGAGGGAAAAGGATAGATCTGTAGGTTGCCGTCCCTTCTGCTGTTAGGAAAGGGTGTTTTTGTGATTTGAAAGGCGTGTTAAAATTACCTCAGTACTGCCAGTCTTTGAAGGCTTAGCTGTGAGACTGTAGCCCCTTTGGCTTGTAGTGCTTGATATTCAACAACCATGAAAGCATATTTTTTGCATATTCAGAGCTTTGCACAGTGATAGAAGTCTGCACTCATTGTAAGCCACACATTTTCACACATTTATGGATAGGAGGAGGCATCAGTAATCTCAAAACAGGAAGCATGAATATGGGGAACCTGCTATGTTAATACCTTTTTGCCTGTGTTTTTGTCATGCTGGAGAGCAACCAAGCTGTTCTCGACAGGGGAAGCCATTTTGCTTCAGTATGCTAGACAAATAAAATGAAGCAAGCAGCACTCACCTTAATTAAAGACGTTTCTGTGTAAACTGCTGGAGGCAGCAGTGCCATAAACAGAAGCCTTTTACTTGGGGCTATGTCAGCAATTAGCAGCTTGAGATATACAGCTTGCTAACATTATTTAAAATGAGTGCTTTCCACTTCACACACACACAAAAACCCACTAATCCTCCAGATTTATTACCTTAGTTGGAAGGAGCACAAAAAACAATTCCACAGTAACGGGCACTAAGGAATGTTAGAACTGGTGATTTTTCTTGACAAGAGTGCTTATGGTCCCATCTCCGTCACCCCTTTATTTGTGTTTTTCTAGTTTCTTTGAGACAGACTTAAACTCAGGGACCATTAAGAGCCATATTAATTTGATAATTTACTGAGCTGCGGTCTGTTTCAAAGACTTACTGTCCCACAGCTGCTCTGAGAGACTTTATAGGCTTGTCGGAAAAGATTAATGCTAGTATTGAGTCCTGTGAAGAGAACTTGCTATTGGCAGTATTCCCACTGAGACTGGACATCTTGACATGGCCAGCATGAGTTTAAAATGCCATTTATTTGGTCATATTTTTTGCAATTTCTATAATATTTTTGCAAAAATATTTTGTACCTATTTCTGTCTGGGCACAAAACTAGTTATCTTTTTCCTTTTCGGAAGATAAGCAAGCAGCAGTAGGCACAAAGACAAAAACATCCCATCCAGAGATGCTACTTTTGCAAGCGAATGAAAAAAACGACAATTATTGCATTTTTTCTAGTTTGAATATTTACAGAAATTCACAAAATTCTAAAAAATGTGCAAAGTATTTCTGTAACAGGCTGGGGAGAAAAATCTCGCCACCTTGTAGCAAGAAGCATGGATTTTTTTTTTTAAATGTATGTGTATGTATGTTTTCCTGTATATCAAGTGAGGACAAAACAAATTAGGATTTACACCTCTTTTTGTTATTAATTGCCATCAAGTCTGCTTCAATTTATGGTGACTCTATGAATGGGAGATCTCCAGGATAATAACAGGGCTGTTATTAAGAGCCCTGATCAGGTCTTCCAAATTCAAGAGGGCAGGTTCCTTGATTGAGACCAACCCTTGCAATGCTTTCTTCCTCTTTTCCTACTTCCCTCTCTCTTATGAAAGTTTGTCATGAGTCATGTGGTCTCATGATATGTTCAAAGTATGGCAGCCTCAGCTTAGTCTTTTCGGCTTCTAGGGAGGAGACATGCTTGATTTTACATCCCTATTCTTGAGGGGAAAAAAATAACCTCAAAAGGAGTTTTCACTAGGAATGAAATATTAAAAAATATTTGAAAAATGGTTTTAAAAAGAACATGTTTTTTGAGTGTTGAGAAACTGTGATAAGAAAAATCTTTGACTAATGAAAACCTTTGCCATTCAGGACTGCACAAAATTCACACATGGTTGTTTTGTGATGCAAACAGTATTTCTTGCACAGGAAACAACATTTTGGGTGCAGAAAATGATTTTTCTACATGGAAATATTATTTACAATGCAGAAAAACGTTTTCCTTGAACTGCAAGGCTGCAATTGGAGACTTATTCTGAGCAAAATTTGCACATGGGTAATTTGCATAGAAAACAGCATTTTCTGTACAGAAAATAATATTTCTATGCACAAATATTATTTTCTGTATAGAAACTGCTGTTTCATGCATGTTCCTAAAATTAATAATTCCTTCTTTCGAGAAGAGACTTAGTGAATAATTATACCTCTAGTTCTCATGAATTCAACAAAAGCACACCAATATATGTCTGACTGTCTAATATCAGTATAGCAGCTTCCAGTGAGGATTGAAACACCCTGCAAATCTTTTAGAATCTATGTGGATCACTTTTAGTTTATTTGATTTGGCTAATTGCTTATTGATTTTAAATCTTTGTGGATTTCAAGAAACTAGAAAACTAGTTTACTTGCTATTATTGTTACACATTTTCCTACTGTAGCTGCTGGAAAGGCTAAACATAAATGGTTAGTGCTTCTTTTTTAAAATGTGATAGAAATTTTTATCTGAAAGGTAATGGGAAACGATTTGAGATACTTACTTTTAGACTGCAAATTCCAGAATACTTCAGCTAACATGGCTTACTGGCCATACTGGCTTGTGATTAAAGGAGCTATGATCCCCCAAAATAATGTTTCCATGTATTGGGCAGTTGCAACTCAACACCTGAATGTCTTTTCTAACATTCGTTGTAAAAACCCAGTCTTTCTTAAGCTAGCTGTCTAGCTTTTTTAAAATATATATTGGCACAGCCCAATATATTGTTCTACTCCCATTCTTATCATGTGGTTAGCACAAAAATATAAAACCATGAAGTAATGCCTACGGTAATGACTTTGCAAAAATGCTTCCAAGCAGCTCACTCATTCTCTTAATGGTAAGATCTTGTATAGCAGGGATGCGGACTCTCCAGCCCTTGAGATAGTGTTGGATCTCAACTCCCATCAGCCCTATCCACCATAGCCAAAGGTGGGAATACTCAGAGCTGCAGTCCCCCAACAGCTGGAGGAGCATACAATTCCCTTGTTATTTGCTTGGATTAAATGCTTCGTCTCCCAATAACAGCCTTTACCACCCCTTAAGCTTCCTTTGTGGTAACAGCTTGAATGGTTGCTGGTCCATTTTTGGACACAATTCAAAGTGCTAGTGATGATCTATAAAGTCCTACATGGCTCAAGACCAGGCTATTTGAAGGAAAGATATGAGCCAGATTGAGGTCTAAGATCTTCAAGAGATGCCCTCTTCTATGTCCCACTCTCCCCACTACCCCCCTGTTGATTATACAAAATCTTTACTTGTTTCTGTCTGTTGCTTTTGTTGAATGCAACCACGGTACACACCTTGTCTGAGGATTCCAAGGAGATATCCTCTGTCTTGGAATTGTGGCTTCAGAATGTGAGCTTGCCTGAACAAGGACTCTAGGGAACTACAGTTACATCTAATCTTCAACATCTGTGAGTAAGGTAAATTCCTCTTGAAGTGTATGGGATGGCAACTGTTGTATCTGAGAAAAGAATTTACATCAGTGGATTTTCTGTATATTTCTGTAAGAAAACAACCTTTCTCCTTTATAATTTTGATATCCAGAAAAATGATTCTATTTCTAGAGTGAATGGAACTGAGATAGATATAACAAACTCAGACAAAATTATAAAAAATTATTTCCAATTTATAGGGAAATACTACTAGCAGGTATCAGGTACTGTCATAGGATATAAGTTTGCTCCGAATCTAGCAATATGGATTGGTTTAAATAATCACACATTTTAAATGAAACCATGGACCTTGGCTGTAGGGTTGCAGTTTTGGAGGTGTGTGTGGGAAGGCATCACCCTCTATCTGAATTCAACCCAAAATGAAATTATTCTTCAGCTCCTAAATTTCTAGCATTGCGATAATTTAAAACTTCAGTTGAGCATTTAGAGATAGAGCTTAAGCTTCCAAAGTAAAGGGGCAGGCAAAGTTACCAAGAAGATGCAAACACAGCAAATGTTCTGGGTGTGAACAATTCTCAATGTCTCACTCTCTGAAATTGGGGACTGAAGGAAAACTTCAGTGGTGGGAGATAATTTTTACTTCGGGGGCAATCCCATCATTTCTTCCCCAACTATACTCCTCCTGGGTGTTTGTTTGAAAAGTACTCCCCCTCTAAAACTTTAAACAGATGATGCATGTCAGGGAAGGATTTTAAAAATAATTTCCGATCATTCTATGCTGGATGAAAGAGTTTTGGTTAAATATAGTGAGAAAATTAAGCTGACAAATTCATCCATCCAGGTCCAGGTCTTTTAGTGCCTAACTCCCACAGTCTGTCATTTGAATTCTGGTGTCTCTAGCCTTGAATTAGAGGTTGAAGACATGGTGAATTAGGTGAATTAGAGGAGTCACCACCTTTTTTGCTTTCTCTGAGACATCCCTAATTTTTAATACCCATATAGCTGAGGGATACAACATAATCCTCCCTGTTCTGGGAATAGCTGCACTCAGTGGATTTGGCTGGTACGCACAGAGAGGAATTTTGTTTCATTTCATCTTTGAAGAATTCACCAAAATTTTGCAAATTTCTTCATATCTGGGATGGAAAGAATTTGAGCTTTAAAAATGTGACTCCATGAGAATGCAAAAGTGTCAGATTTTTTGCAATCTTTAGGCAGGTGGTCCCTTGGAACTTGGCAAAATAATCATTACGCTCTGTGATTGGTACTTGTCTCCCAGCAATTCCTTCCCCCTCCCTTTCTCTGAGATAGTATTATTCAGTGTCTTCAAACATAGCACCTCCTATAATAAGAACAGGCAATTCAATTTCTTCCTAAAGTGTGATTCACAGTTGCTACATTCACAAAACAGGAGGTTTTAGGCTTCAGTTTCTGTTCTCTTGAATTATTGGAAATTAGTCTGTTCATGACTGTCTTCTCCAAACAGTAATGAAATGCAATACAGAGAAGGCACACACTGCATTTAAGTATATTAAATCTGAGTTTGCACACCAATCAAATTCCTTGCTAATGTAAATATTTCAGTAATATAAAAGAGAGGATGTTTTAAGGCTTGAGCACATCCAACACATTTGGATTAGGCTTCAGATGGTAGTAAATGATCACTTTGATAAAGTCTCCAGAAGCAAATACTGCTGTCAGATTTTTTCAACTCAGTCTTTTTTTTAAATGTAGGCTTTGAATGAAATATCCCTTGGAGTACATTGTATAAGACAACCTTCTGCAGTTTGGTGCCCCTCAGATATTTTGAAATTTAATTCCCATGATCCCTCACTATTGCTGGGGTTGATGGGAGATGCAGTTCCAAACATCTAGCTGACACAAAGTTACCTGGTACTAGTGTAGCTTAGGAGCACTTTTGGACTAGAAGTAGCTTTGACTTGTTTAGGTCTCTTTCACACTACACAGGTGTAGCACTTTGATACCATTTTAACTGCCAATGGCTTCATCCTATGGAATTCTGAGATTTGCAGTATCGTGAAGTATTTAGAATTCTCTGTCAAAGAGTTCTAATGTCTCATCTAGCTGCAAATCCCAGTATTCCATAGGATGCAGCTGGAGCAATTAAAGTGGTATCAAAGTACTATAAATCTGTAGTGCAAAAAGAGATCTTAGCTATTTCCCTGTATATTAGAGATGGAAATTGTGTGGTCCTCCACCTGTTGTTTGGGCTACAACTACCTGAAGCCTTAGCCAGCATAGCCAATGCCTTCTGCTTTCCCAAAATGGTAGCTGAAACAACATACTGGTAGCCTTTGGAGCCCAGAAAGAGCTAGAAATAGCATGGGATGGCCTTCCAGACTCCAGAGCATTTCCAGCCTTGTTAGAGGTGGAAAGAGAGATAACTGAATGCTCCTTCCATATGTAAGTTTTCCTTGAAGACAAAAGCCATTGTCTTGGTCAGGTCTCACGAAAAATTGTGTAGATTTCATTTACAGATGAAGAGATTGTTTCCTTCTGCCTGAATTACTGTTGACTTGCATATTTGAATGCTCCTTTATAGAAAAAAGCAAGAAACACTGCAGGAAGTTAGTATGCCAGGAAAAAAGAATTCTCATCCATCTTTCTCTCCAATGTGCTGATTTTCTGTATGTAGGGACTGTTGTGAATGTATGTGGGGAGAACAGGAGTGAGTAATTGTGGAGGGATCTGGGGACTGCAACAGCCACATTTCACACTTCCTGGATGTGCAGAGGTCACAATCATATTTTCAAAACTGGAAGTGATTGGATTGAGAATGGAGAGATAGACCTTCTTGGAAAATCACCATCCCTGGAGGCTTGAGCGAGCGTGCAAGCATTCATTTTTCAGCCGTTTCATTTTGGCAAAATCTCTGGATTTTCTTGCCAGGCCATACAATTCTCACCCCAGTGATGGATTATTCCATCTTGCTAGCCAGATGCACCTACATAACATCATACTGCCTCGAGCAAAGGACAAGATGGCATTCTTATACGTACCGTATACAAAAGCTAACTCAACTGAGAGATGAAAGTTACATCAAATGCTGGCAATTAGGTAGGATCCTCACCACACTTGCTGTTAGCTTAGAGGACATAGGATCAGGCTGTGTGACATATACAGCTTTGGCCTTGAAGAGACTGGCATGGCCTCAGGGTCAGAAGGAGAAACTGGGTAGCTGATCCTGCAGCCCTTCAGAGTCTGGTGCCTGAGGGAACTGTCTCAAAAGGTCTAAAGATAGGGCTCAGGATATAGGTTTACCACATCTTTAGCTATTTATGAGAATTATAGCCTCAATTCTGGCTGCAATTTTGAGTGCTCACAAACTGAAACAGACTAATAAGATAACATGTTGTTTCACATTTTTTAAGTCTGGGTAATACTTGGCAAGTATTTCATGTTTCATACTAGATTTCATGTTGGCTGGGGATGGTGTGAGCTGTGATACAACACATTTAGAAGGCACGAGGTTGGGAAAAGCTGATATATTCCACCCTACATCCTTGTGTTCTTTTGTTTTTGATTCAGCCCCCTGTGGATTGTGAGTTAGTTGCTTTGAGGTACCAGAAGCTGTGAGAGGCTATGTATCACGGTTGCTCATTCTTGTTATAGTGTGTCTCAGGTTGGCTTTGATTCTTCTACCCAAATGAAATGCAGTTTGAGAGATCAATACTCTGCTTGGTTTGGCAGATGTACCCCTTCTGTCATGGTTTGCATTGTTTCTAAACATTCAGCAATTAAACAGATCACCCTGCAGCTATTCTGGCACCTATACAGCTAGCAGTCCTGGAGTTCCTTTCCACCCTACACATGCTTTCTGCAGTGTCCATCACACCAGTATCTTGAGTCTGATGATCTCCTCCCCAGAGATACGGGAACTGCAGTGACGCAAGAGACAGATGGTGGGCACAGGAAAGAAAAAGAGGCACTAAACTAATTTTAGCACTCTGATACCATGTTATGGTCATGACCACATCCTACAAAACATGGGGATTTGTAAGGCACTGGAGCTCTCTGGGAGAGAATTCTAAGTACTTCACCAAACTACAAATTCCAGGATTTGACAGCATGGAACCATGGCAGTTAAAGTGGTATCAACGTTTTAAAATTGTGTAATGTAAAAGAGACCCTCCTCTGGACCACTTCCTTGATCTGGACTGCTATGTTGTCCTGCTTGTTTCTTTGCTTTCTTCAAACAGCAGCCTATGCCGAGTCACATAAATTGAAAGGCAGCCTCCCAAGAATGCATGGAAACAAGAAATGTTAAATTAGATACAATGCCCATCTCTGTGAAGGCAGCCATGTGTAATCCTGTTTCACATGCCTAAGAAAAGATTGATGGTGGAAACCTGCAGAACTATGAGTAGCTTTGGGTGTATAACATTATGTGATTAGAACAATTTTTGATGTTTGTTGGACTTCTTATATAAACAGTCTAACTTTAAACTGTATCCCCAGAAAAGAATTCTTTACAATGTTTTTACAATGTACAGCTGTTCATAACACATCCCTCAATGGTCCTGATTTGGCAGGAACAGTCCCAATTAATTCTCTGTCATCCCACTTTTTTCAGTTGCTTTTAAAAAGTCCCAGTTTCTCTCTCCTCTCACTTTTCCCCAGCTCACTTCAATTGTTGCAAACTAAGGCCACTTCCACACTAGACTGTTATAGTGCTATTATTCCACTTTCAACATCCTATGAAATCCTGGGGTTTGCAGTTTAGGGTAGTTTCACAGGTGTAGTTTCACACGTGTGTTGCCTGTGTTGCCTTTGAGGCCCCTCTCTAAACCGCAAACCCCAGGACTCCATAGGATGTTGAGAGTGGAATAATAGCACTATAACAGTCTAGTGTGGAAATGGCCTAACTTTAAAGTGGAAAAGTATTTTGCACACCATTAATTCAAAACGCGGGGGGAGGGAGAGAATGGGATGGAGACTAGTAGGATCAGGCAAAAACAAACTGCTGCTGTCACTTTCAGATTGTGTGTCTTTCCTTTTAATAACATTCTCTACTTTGACCACACATTGATGTTACTTGGTAGCATGTGTACCAGTGTTTCACCCTTGTACCCACTCTATGGGCCGAACTGAAGTGTGTGGCATGGCTGGAGGTGATAGCATTTCACTTCCAGTTTTGGTTTGGGCTGATCCCCTCCCCCAAGTTTTAGAAGTTTTAAATATATGGTGGGTGCTAATGGGTGTGGGTAGGGTTGCCTGAGTGAAAATTGGAAAGGGTCCCTGTACATTTAATGGTTGTGTAGAGAGGGAATTTCAAGAAGTGTTGCCTGTTATCTGGCTGCATGACAAACATCACCTGCTGAAATTCCCTCTTGTACACAACCATTAAGGCTCTCCCCAGTTTTCAGTCTGGCAACCCTAGATATGGAGACTGAGCTGCAGTGTTCTCTGGTAGTTTTGAGTGGTTTTTGGCATGTTTTGAAGACTGAAAAGACAGCTGTTCAGTTTAGTTCTCTTTTTACAGACGACCTCTGCAAGTCCGACTTCATCTCTGTCTTATGCAATGAAGGCAACATGCAGAGTGGGGATACCTTAAAGGAAGGAAGTCTTGAAGACTTCTTTCTGGGTACTGTGAAACCTTACACTTGGATTATGTCAGCAGGTAATACAAGGCCAAATGGAATCTGGACCTGAAGCAGCTCTAGCCCCAGCAGCTAGAGGGTTCACAGATTTTTTTTTCCCTTGCAGATCCTTTCTTTCTGTACCCAAAGCACAGTGTTGGAGAATCAGCATTGACAGAAGCCTTTAAACAACTTGCCAAGCTTTCTCCCTTTTGTCCATCATTCAGATTTTTTAATACAACTGTCTGCTAATCCCAGCCATGGATAAGTTACAGTCAGTTAGATAACTCTGGAGAATTATGAGCTGAACTGTGCGGAGGTGCAACAACTTCCAGCAGCCAGTACAAAGAAGAGAAGATGACAAGCAGCTCAGTAATAGCTGGATTTATGAAATCTGTGGAAAGAATAATCATAATGTCTGGAAGCTAAATTGCTCTCTTTTCTCTTGAAAGCAAAATAAATTGTTTGCAGTTCTGTCTCCAGACTGTTCAGATGATCTTCGGATGAGTCTCAGAAACACGTCCGATCTTCTCTGATTTCCAGCTGAGAGTCAACACATTGCTTGATTCATAACTGAATATTTAAATTCTGGGCAGTGTGGGCCCTCTTGTTAAGTTCAATGAGTCAACTGCCTCTGGCAACAAGTGGTGAGTGTCTTAAAAGGTCAGGATACTGTTGTTTATTTATTTTTTATTGCTGCATTTTTACTGCTAGGGAATGGGAGAGAATCCCTTGTACCCTTTGTACCTTTTGTTAATTACTGTCAAATCTGCATCCCCTTATGATGACCGTATGAATGAGAGACTTCCATCAGTCCTGGTCATCAATAGCCCTGCTTAGGTCTTGCAGACTAGGGCAATGGTTTCCTTTATTGAATCACATCATTGTTAGAGCTCTTTTCCTCCTGCCCTCCACTTTTCTGGTACTTTATTATATATTTTTACACTCAGGGATCTTATCTAGTTCCTTCATAGGTGCTTTCCAAATCCTAGTCTGCTTCTGATGTCTTGATTGCAGTCTCCATGTTGATTAAAGAGTGTTCCAAGATAAAGAAATTCTTTAACTATTTCAGTGTCTTTCTTTATCATCTGCTTTGAGAGCCAGCAAGTTATGGTTTGAGCACTAGATTACAACTCTGGAGACCAGGGTTGAAGTCCCTGATCAGCCATGGAACCCCACTGGGTGTCCTTGGGCAAGTCACACTCTCTCACCCTGAGAGGAAGAAAATGGCAAACCCCTTTCGAACAAATGCTGCCAAGAAAACCCCATGATAGATTCACCTTAGGGTTGCCATAAGTCAAAAATGACTTGACAGAACTCTACAACAACCACCTTTTACTTTTAAGTTGTGTAAATCATTTGTGATCATTATCTTTCTTTTCTTAAAATACATCTGTATCTCAGCTTTTGTACTTTCTTCCTTAATGTTCATCAATAGTTATTCCAAATCTTTGCTATTTTCTGCTAGTAATGTGGTGTCACCTTCATATCTTAAATCTTAGGCCCTTTCTGTACCATCCTCCAACTCACCATGGGGACAGGAGAAGGACAGGGCGGCAATGACGCTTCTCCATGATGTCATCATGGTCCCATCCTTCTCCCGTTCCCAGGCGGTAAAATCAAGGATTAAATCATTGACAGGTTTTCTCTGTAAATGACTTGCGATTGTCCCACTGTTGTAGACTTACCTGTTCTGCAGAAGCCCAGGAAGTGCAATGGCTGCGCCTCCTGCCCCACAGCAACCTGGGAAAGTACCTAGCTGCACTGTGGAAGGAAGAGGTGTGGCCATGGCACTTCTTTCATAACGGAGCCAGCTGGTGAGGAGGAGTGTGCTCCTGTTGCACTCCCCTCCCGGCACAGTCAATGCTGGGATCCCCATTGGAGGACTCTGTGAAAAGGTAGGATGTGGAAAGGGCCTCAAATTGTCCTTTCTTCCAATTTTCATGCCTCCTCTGTTGTTGTTTGCCTTCAAATCATTCTGATTTGTAGAGACCCTAAGGCAAACTTATCAAGTGGTTTTCTTGGCATAATTTGTTCGGAGGGGAGGTTGCTCTTGCTTTCTTCTGAGCCTGGGAGTGTGTGACTTGCCCAAAGTCACCCAATGGGTTTCAATTGCTGAGTAAGGATTTGAACCCTGAGTTCCTAGTGTCCTAGAACAACACTCAATCCACTACACCATGCTGGCTCTCCAACAAATAGAGTGAGAAAATATCTTCTTGTCTGACATCCCTTGCCACTTGGAAACCATTCTGTTTCTCCATCTTGTGTCCTGACAATGACCTCTTCTCCAAAGAATAGGTTACACAGTAGGCTAATCAAATTTTCTTTTACTGTGATACAAAGTTTTTCACGTTCTATACAATTAAAGGTTTTACTATAAGGCACAGGTTGATGTTCTTCTGTAATTCTTTGATACATTCTATCAAAATAATTGGTTTAATGTAGGGTAATAGGCACCTTGACCTGTGTGAGTAGAGGTGCCATTTGTTGCTTCCCCCATTTTATTTTTTGTTACCATTTGCTCAGGCAGCAAAAATTATCTTGGGTCACTCCTTCTTCCTAAGAAACTTGAATGTACTTCTGTCAGACTTATTTGCAAGGAAAAAGGGCCACAATTTAGCTTTACAAATGCTCAGTTTCAGCATTTCTTCTCTGCAAAACTTTTATCTCTTCAAACTTGTTGCTGTGTGCCTACAAGTTGTTTCTGACTTATGGTGACATTAAGGCAACCCTATCACAGGGTTTTCTGGGGCTGACAGTGTGTGACACACCCAGTGGGTTTCCATGGCTGAATGGGGAATTGAACCCTGGTCTCTAGGGTCATAGTCAAACGACTATACTACACTGGCTCTCTTCAAAATACCACATGTTATATCAAAACAAGTGACGTCTGGACTGCATTTAATGTTACACAACCACTGCATGCCCAGATTAAACACCTGCTGCCAGCTACAACTCTGCTGTAGCATCTTTTGCTCTTGCCCGTTATGTACTTCTGTTTCAAGAAATTGGTATAGTATGTCTTGAGTCATTTTCTAAACTATGAGGCCTGAAGCAGAATGTCAACCTTTCTACAGAAATCAAAGCGAAAAACTGAGAAATATTGATTTGTACTAGATGAAACAGGTTTCTTCTTATGGTCTTTTAGGGTTTTGCTGGTTTTTGTGGTACAGTAAATAAGATGGCTCACGCTGTAATATTTTGGTCTATGGCACATTGATAATATTGTGTTTCTTCTTCAAAAATTCTTCCTCGAAAGCTGTATTTGATGTATTGGAAAAATGACCAAAGCGTTTGTGGACTGGATGGAATGAAGATATTGCATAAAAGTGATGACCAGTCTCCCACATAAAATGTAGCAACCCACTAGTTGGACTTTCTGGGGGTAATTAGAAGACTAAATAAGACACAGTGGGGAAAAAAAATTAAAAGGAGGTGCTTCAGGAATTATACAGCTGGCCATAAGATTTCATAAGTGAAAGGGAAATTTCTACACAGAAAATGGGAAGAGTGGGCTAAATCCAAGAATGTCTTCCTAATCCAGCAATAGCGATTGGAGCAGTGGTGTAGTGAAACAAGGGCTTTCAGGGTCAAAGCATCTGGACGTATTTATTAATAAGGACAATAAAGTCATCTGACACTTCCTTCCCCAGCCAAAGTCCCTTCTGAGCTAAGCTGAAACCCTCACATGTGTGCCTAGAGCGTGGAGATAGCTTATTCCAGTATAATGTTGGTGGGAAAACCTATCTCTGTTGTACTTCACAAATATTTTAAGATGACTTGGTCTTGAAAGAGAAACTGAAACCTGTGAACGTTACAAAAGACCTGGTCCTGGTTGAGACAAAAACTGCTATAATTGGTTTGTTGATATGAATTGACATAGCTGGCTGGACTTTTGGACTCTTCTTGAGAGCAAGGCTATGGAGATTGTTGTGATGTGCACCTTCACATCAAACTTTACCACTGTGCCACTGGATCCAACTATATATGCACACGACCTTCTGCAAATTGATCTATTACGGCAGAAATGCACAGCAAACTATTGTGTCCTTGATCAGAGTGTGGGACAGCAGCCTATATCCACCATTAAGGTGATACTTATGGAAATGAAAATGTCCACCAGTGGCTTTCTCTCATGAACAATGAGAGAGCACCGAAATAGCAAATTACAAACTTTGTGGAGAAATCCTGAAGAAATAACTTTTAAGTTATCTCCTTTTCAGACTACCCTCTCCCAGCTCAGTTTGCAATCCAATCCAAAAAAATTTACTGACTTTCCTAGTTAACTCAATTAGGAGTCATTTATTTTGATATCAATGGCAAGCTCATCCTTCTATATTTCCAAGGCAGATGTCACATTCAGCATAATAAAATGAAAGGCATAGCCTTTTATATTATCTTAAGGCTCCGAACAATAACCACATGAGTTATTTAAAATAAAAGAATAGATTGGAACTATGTGAGCCTACCCTTGACCTGTCTTTCACCTACTTCACCTCCAAGTTAAACATGGGTCAGCAGTGTGATGGGGCAGCTAAAAAAGCCAATGCGATTCTGGGCTGCATCAGTATGAATATAGTGTATAGGTCAAGGGAAGTGATAATACCAACCTATTTTGCTTTAGTCAGACTCCACCTGGAATACTATGTCCCATTCTGGGAATCACAGTTCAGGAAGGATATTGACAAGCTAGAATGTGTCCAGAAGAGAGTGACCAAAATGGTAGAAGGCCTGGAAACTGTGCCATATGAGGACTAATTTAGGGAGATGGGAATGTTTAATTTGGAGAAGAGAAGGTTAAGAGACAACATCATAGCTATGTTTGAATATTTGAAGGGATGTTATACAAAGGATGGAGCAAGCCCATTTTCTGTTGCTCGAGAGACTAGGACACAGAGCAATGGCTCCACACTTCAGGAAGAGAGATTCTGTCTAAACATTAGGAAGAACTTCCTGATAGTTAAGAGTGGTTCAACAATGGAATACACTGCCTCAGATTCTGGTGGAGTCTCCGTCTTTGGAGGTTTTAAAACAGAGGCTGGATGGCCATCTGTTGGGAATGCTTTGATGGTATATTCCTGCATAGCAGCGGGTTGGATTTGATGGCCCTTGTGGTCTTTTCCAGCTCGATAATTCTATGTATGGGATTGCAATTTATGACTGTCTTAGGGGGAGAACAACTTTTATTTGGAAAAGCCGCTGTAACCACTCTAAGCCAATAACATAAAGTAGAATGCCAACCAATGAACATACCAGTGAAATGATGAATTCAAACAATACTATGATCAGGGAACATCATAATGAAAAGGAAAAGAATGATCATTTCAACAATCTCACTGGGGGGACAGGCCTATTTATCTTAATATATAATTTTGGGCTCATGGGATATTTATTACAATGTAAAAAATTAAAAATAAATTTATGTTACCCTTAAATAAAATAGTGCTCTTTTTGCCAAATGGACTGCAATGAAAAGGCTATACGCCTCATCATGATGATGATGATGATAAATAGAATTAGTGATGGCCTACGTGAGACTGGCTGGCTGAATTCCAACCCTGAAATAGGCTTGATGTGTCCTACATACGGTCTGTCCTTGTAACCTTGGTGTTTATTGATATGCGAGAAAAGTCCAAGCATCAATAAACCTCTGTTCTTTGCTTTCTTTTATGGGAAGGATCAATTGGCCTTTACACTCATTTGAACGTTCTCCAGATCTGTTTGCATAAAAACCAGAATTCTTAATTCACAGAGACTGTGTGTATATGTGTTGTGAATTTGTGTGCATAGGCATTAAAATAAAAATCAGACTTTCATAGGTAGTGCTCCAGAAACATGACTTTCTCGCCTGTCTTCATCAGGAAGATGTTTCAGAAGGTGGTATACACATGCTGAGCTTTCTAGCTTTTCCATTCCCCCTCTCACACTGCAATTCCATCCATTCTAAGTACAGGTAGAAGCAGATAGATCTCTTCTCATCATCCTATGTGTTTCCTTGACCTCGTTTGCTCCATTTTCTGCATATAATTGTCCCTAAAGCAGGTAGAATAAGCAGGGTTTTTTAATGCAACTTATCGGATTTATACAGTATTGGAAACTTTGCTCTCCAATGTCCACAGGAAGTGCTTGATAAAAATAGCTCAGCAATAGTACAGAGAGCCACTGGGATTTAGAGAAGGAATGAAGATTTTTTTTTTGACAATCATGAAAGTTATGGAATGTTAAAGCCCAAACAGAGTATAGTAATGAATTTTGATCACTGGGGATTTTTTCCTGATAAATATGTGAACAAAGTAGAAAGTTTTCCTTTTCTTCACTCTAGTGAAAGTGATGTAAAACGCTTTCTTGAGGCAAACATATGAAGAGTCCAGAAGGATAAAACCAAAGGCCTATTTAGTCTAACATTCTGTTCCCACAGTAGCCAGTTGGATGCTTCTGGAAAGCCCATAGCATGACATGAATAGAAAACCACCACCTTCACCCACATCTCCCTGCAATTGATAAGTAGCAGAGCTTGAAAGCAACTAGTTATTTATAATTAATTTTTCTTCCCAATAGCTATGGTGTTATCCTGTGTACTGGGGGTCCCAGGAGGGACACCAAAATGTGCTCAACTAAAGGTGGGGAAAATTAGCTCAGAGCACTCCTTAGCGTTACGAGAGGCAGGGTAACGTAGCGAGATCTTGAACCCTATGTCTACGGGGTCAGGCCGAGTCAAGGAGCACACAGAAGTTGAAACAATAAGTGATATTTTATTAAACACAGGCAAACAGTGTATGCGGCACATTCACACAAGATAACTAAGGAAATAAAGGTTGGAGTGGTATAGAGGGATTTTTAGAGGAGTTGCTGGTTTGGGTGATACTTCACCTGTCCTGAAGTCCGGAAAAATAGAGAGCGAAGCTGGGGTGCGATGTAGCTCAGCACGTGGAGCTGAGTGGAGGCTCGCCAAGCAAAGCAACAGCAAGGCGGGATGAAACTTGGGAGCGATCCGAGGAAGGTCTCGGAATCAAGGGTTTTTATAAGGAGAATGTGACTGCAGGCTATGCCACACTTGGGGGAAAACAATAGATTTGGAGTTGGAGACAAAGCCTCCGAAAGGTCAGAATCTGAATGATTGAGTTATCGTAGAGGTTCTCAGTAGAGTAGCCAGTATGCAAACACAGAGTACTTGGGTATTGCATAGTTTACCCATCAAGCTGCCAGCGTGGGGCAGACGATCTTTTGTAAGTTGCGTGCATACCGAATTAGAGTACTTGCCTGTAGGTCTCATAAAGCAGCGAGTCACCTATTCCTGGCCTGCCTGTATTGTTGTTTGAATATTACGGCAATTAATGGCCGAGCTTGTTTGCGTGCTTGTCCGGTGGCCTCGCAAGCACGTGGAAGGGAATAGAGAAGTGAAGCCGAATTATGATATCAAAAGGATATCTTTTAATATCCCCAAAGCTCAGACTAGCCAGGGCAGTAACAATGGCATATATACCTTCCAACTGTCTCAATTTGGCAGAGACAGTTCCAGTGAATCCTTTGTCATCTCACTTTTTCAGTTGCTTTTAAAATATCCCAGTTTCTCTATTCTCCTATATTCTCCTTTTATCCTCCTTCATCCATTGTAATCATTCAGACTGAGTTCACAGTATAAAAGTAGTTTGTACTCAATTACAGGGGAGAAGAGAACAGGGGCAGAATCTTGCCTTTTCCAGGCAGAAACAAACTGCTGCAGCCTCTCCTACATCATCTATTTTTATTCGTTACTGAGGGTCTTTCCACACTACACTGTTATAGTGCTATTATTCCACTTTCAACATCTTGTGGAATTCTGTGATTTGTAGTTTACTGAGACCAAAGAGCTCTCTGGCTGAGAATTCTAAATGCCCCTCCCCAAACTGCAAACCCCAGGATTCCATAGGATGTTGAAAGTGGAATAATAACACTACAGCAGTGTAGTGTGGAAATGTCCTAAGACTCCTAGATCTCTTTCACACTTACTGTTTTCAAACCAGGTGTCACCCAGCCTATATCTTTGCATTTTATTCTTTCTTCCTAAATGTAGTACCCTTCATTTCTCCCAGTTAAAATTCATTTTGTTAGTTTTGGCCCAGCTCTCTAATCTGTCAAAGTCATTTTGAATTCTGATCCTGGGATATTAGCTATCCCTCTAATTTGGTTTCACTTGCAAATTTGATGAGCATGCCCTCTATTCCATCATACACATCATTGATAAAAATGTTGAATAGCACTGGGCCCAGGACAGAACCTGTGGCATTCCACTAGCCTCTTTCCAGGATGAGGATGAGCCATTGGTGAGCACCCTTTGTGTTTGGCCAGTCAGCCAATTACAAATACACCTAAGAGTAACATTGTCTAATCGACATTTTATTACCTTGTTTGCAAGAATATCATGGTGGACCTTGTCAAAGGCCTTACTGAAATGAAGATACACTATATCCACAGCATTCTCTTTATCCACCAAGCTTGTAACTCTATTAAAAAAAGATATCAGATTAGTCTGGCATGACTTGTTTTTTTTAAATCATTTTTGTATATTATTTTAATACAAAACAAATATTTAAAAACAGTTTCTCCATCACGGCATTCCTTTCTAAGTGCTTACAAACTGCCTTGTTTAACTATCTGCTCTAGGACCTTTCCTGGTTTTGATGTCAGGCTGGTAATTGTTTGGGTCGTATTTTCCCCTTTTTGAAGATAAGGACATTTGCCCTCCTCCAGTATGCTGGAACTTCTCCTGATTTCCAGGAACTGTCAAGGATTATTGCTAGTGGTTCTGGAATTACTTCTGCAAGTTCTTTTAATACTTTTGGATGTAGCTCATCTGGCCCTGGTGACTTGGGCCCTTTTTGCACAGCATTTCTTAAGCGAAAGGGCCCCTTGAGCGTCGTGTAAATGGGAGGAGTGGTCTGCATGATGCACTCCCATTTACGTGACGCTCAAGAGCCTCATGCGCAGCGCATACGCACCTTTTTATTTTTGGCTTTTAGCCGAAAATGGTGCGTGCTTGCGCACCGGTCAGGGGCCTGGGGCGAACTTACCTGCCCTGCAGAGCCTCTGGAGCTGGGCCGGTCAAGCTTCCTGTCCTCAGTGCAGCCTACAGCTCCCAGGCTGCACTGCGGAAGGAAGAGGCAGGACGTGGGCAGGGTGCTTGCGCGACCAGGAAGCTGCTGCGGAGCCCAAGCAGCAGGGACGCGAAAGCCTTCCTCCAAAGGCTTCTCGCGTGAGCGCCGCCCCCCACCTCTGCAAAAAGGTAAAGTGTGGAAAGGGCCTTGAATTCATTAAGAGTAGCCAGGTATTCCTGTACTACCTCTTTACCTATTCTATGCTGCATTTCTCCTATGACATCATCTGTTTAATTTTCTCGGGGTAGAACACTGTTTTTCCTTTCAGAGAAGACTGAGGCAAAGAAGGCATTTAGTAGTTCTGCCTTTTCTCTGTCCCCTGTTACCACTTCTCCATCTTCATCCTCGCAGTGGCCCTACCATCTCTTTGGCCATTTCCATACCGGGCTTCTGAAATGGTACAGAGCGACCTGTCACTGAGGTCTTCTACACCGTAGAGTGGACTGGCATGGACTACTTTTTGTAGTTCCACACCAGAATCCACTCAGGAGCGGCCGGAACTAGCCGGGCTGCGTGTTTTTTAAAAACCTCTTTTTCGAGGTTTTTAAAAAGCATGGAGAGCGCAGCCCCATGCCGCTCCGTCGCCCGGCTCCAAAGTGAATTTGCAGGCGTGCACAAGTGCGTGCCTGCAGATCTGCCGGGGGTGGGCTTCCAGCTGGCGAGCTTCTCCAGTTGGTGGAGAGCCTCCACCAACCAGAAGCTGCCATCTGGGATACCGGAGGACTGTGGAGCAGCGAGCTCGCACTGCTCCGTGTCGCAACGGCCTTACCCGGCTGCGGGTAAGATCTGTTTTAGCATGTTTTCGCCCGTTTCCCCCCCCACAAGTGAAAAGGGCCTTTGTTTCTCCTTTTGCTACAGACATAGCCAAAAAACCCATAGCCTTTTTATTGTTTTTAACCTTTCTAGCAAGCCTGAGCTTGTTCTATGCTTTAGCTTTTCTGACTTTTTCCCTACACATGCTGGCTGTTTGTTTGAATTCTTCTTTGGTGAGTTCCTCCTTTTTTCATTTCTTGGACACGGCCCTTTTAAATCTCAGTTCATTTGAAAGTTCTTTAGATATCCATCTTGGTTTCTTTAGCCTCCTCCCATTTTTACTCCTCAATAGAATTGCTTGAAACCATGCCTTCAATATCTCATTTTTAAGAAACTCCCATCCATCATAAACTTCTTTCTCTTTTAGTGTGCCTGACCATCGGATGGCACCTAATATTTCCCTAAGTTTACTGAAATCAGCTTTCTTAAAGTCTAGAATGTGGGTCTGACTATGCTTGGCTTCTCCTTTCCACTGTATAACAAACTCCAGGAGAACATGGTCACTCCCACCTAAAGATCCCATTAACTACATCATCACTGTTGGTTAGCATCAGGTCCAAAACAGCTGAACCCCTTGTTGCCTCCTCCAGATTCTGGACAATGAAATTGTCTGTAAAGCAGGTGAGGAATTTGTTGAACCTGATACTCTTGGCGGAATCTGACTTCCAACAAACATCAGGGTAGCTGTAATCTCTCATTAGCACTATCTCTCTTTTTTTTTCCTGAATGTGTGGTCATCTGTTTTAGGAAGACCTCATTTCATTTCAGGAGGTGCCCCTTTTATTTTCCTATGGGGTTATTTGCATGTTCTTGGTGGAGAAGTTTTACATAGTAAAACTGCTGAAGTTGAACTAGTAACTGTGATGGGTATCAATCACAAACTTCCACTACTGGCTTCAGGCAGATGCATAAAATTTTTGGGCAGTTGAACTGGATGAGCTCTCTTTTAGGGCTTCAAATGAAACTTTAGCAACCAGCAGCTATGCTCTCATGTGGTGAACTTGCAGAGCACAGAAGGCTATCACACAAGTCCACTGAGGTGCTCATTAGGTGGAGTTGGTGAAGCTGAGAACAGTGTTTATGACCAATTTGCTATAATTAGAAAGACTATTCCCATGCTATGGGAACCAGGGACAATCATTTCTTTCCCCCTACCTGACTCCACTTCCCCCTGAACATGGTGGGGGAATTCAGAGGAACTCATGCTGCCTGCCCTGTCTGCTCTTTATTGTGATCTCTGTAATTTGTACCCCGCAGGGCTGCAAGGGAAGCAAATGCTTATCTGCAGTTCCTTCGTGTCCCAAGGAGGCTGACCATTGATTAGTATTAGAAATAATAGCTGTAAGTTCAGATTTTGCTGATCGCTGGAGCATTTACTTGTTGCAAATATTAATTGTCCAGCCATATTTCGAGTAACTCAGCAGTTCTATGAGAAAGTTAGACACCCAGAGGCCTCTCAGCAGCAGGATGCAGGAAGGATTTCAATTTGAACAGGCTGGCTAATTGTGCTGAATGTTTCAGAATAAGTTTATTACATTCTAGATATAAACTTGGCCAATGGCTCCAGTGTTACTGAGGTAGATGGTGGAAACAGCTGAAAATTTATGTAGTGGTATCAAGAGTTTGGAAAAGTTATGTTTTAGATTATAGCTCCCATAATTCATAAGTTAGTACAGCCATAGCCACGGATGGTGGATTCTGGGAGCTGTAGTAACACAAAAAAGAAAATTTCTTAGGTTCTAGTGACATCTCTTACTATGGTATGCATGGCAAGCCAGTTGGTGACGTTGTCTGAGAAGTAGTGAAGATGAATGATGATGGTGGCAATGGTATTGACCATAATATTTATCTATATCCCACCTTTTCCCCTGTCTGGGACTCAAGGTAGCTTATAAAAGTAAAAACAATTAAAAGTTACATCACACGAAAGTTAAAAATACAATTAAGCTATCATTTTTTTAAAAGGGCAGTTAAAAAACAAATCATTACAAAGAAGAACAACATATACAGTCAGCCATCCACATTTGTGAGTTTCACTTTTGCGGATTTGATTATTCACTGATTGTTAGCTGTCACCTCTGCTGCCTCCCTTTGCAATTTTTAATAGCATTGTAAATTCCTTACTGTATGTCCAGGAAGATTGAAATGTTCTGCAACTGTTTTTATGGCTGTTGCCATTTCTAATGTCAGATTTGTGTCCACTAATTCTTTGTGTAGAGACTGTCATGTTTGTCCAATATAGAGTGTAGAGGGATGTTGCTGGCATAGGATAGCATATTTCACATTGGAGGAAAAGCAAGTAAATGTACTTGTGATGTTGAGGGTGATGTTACTGATCCCTGTAATATTGCTCCCAGCATAGATGTGGGACACAGTTGGCATCTGGGTCTGTAGAAGAGTTTTTTCCCCCTATATTACCTTCCATGTTATGTATCTTGTTGTAAGTGAGTAGTTTAAGATTTGGAGGCTGTCTGTAGGCCAATAATTATGTGTTATTCTCCAGAATTGGTCATAGCTTATTGATGATGTATTTGAGTGATCTCAGTTTGGTACAGTAGGCGACCACTAAGGATTTTCTACCATTTTGCTGTTGGGGCCTGTCTTGTAGTAGATGGTTTCCTGTGTATTATTCTTGCTTTATTGATTTGTTCCTTTACTTCCTTTGGTGGGCACTGTAGTTTAAGAAATGCCTGTTGTAAATTCAAGAGTTTTGAGACTTTATGGTACAATTTCCCCTTCTGCTTAGCTGGACAACATGGAAAACTCCTACATAAGAGAACCAAGTAACCTAAATTAAGCTGCCTGACTTACCAGGTGGCACATTTGTGGCTCAGGCTGGCTCTGGTGCTGCTGCTGCCTCCACAGCATCCCCTGGTACTGTTTGGTTGGTCCTGTCATGCCGTGTGGCTTCCTGGCCATGTGCTCGGCCCTGTTGGGTACCTCCTCATACCCAGCTGCCTTTGCACAGCTGGGGAAAGCTCCTTGCTGGTTTGAATTGATTGGCTGCTTCTGCCTGGGCCAGAGCTTCATGAGGTTTTCCCTCTGTTCCGAGCATTTTGTATTTAGCTGGGCTCTCCTCTCCCCGGAGTTCAGTTCTTTCTCACCATAGGTACCTTTTTTAACCTATGTCTGCTTGCCAGTTTTCCAAGACATTCTGCCACATTTTAGACACAGACATGTGGCTGAGTGGTTGTCACACAGTTGTCCTCAGACAGACAGCCTGTCATGCTATTCCATGCACAATCACAATATATTCACATCTGGCAAATGTGTGTGCATGAATCCTCCCACCTGGCTCAGGCCACCAAATAATGTTATTAGTACAGTGTCCATTAGCACAAGTCATCCTGGAGTGACACCTCTTGAACTCATTCTAACCTCTGAATTATTTATAAAAAGGATGAATCAGAGACTGAATTAAAGGAAGGTTTAAATTCTGAGCCTGATCAGAGACCTTTGACTTGTTTAGCCAAAGGTCCTGAATAACAATAGCAGGAACAATATCACAGTGGCCAATCAATAAATCAAAATATGAAGAGGGCAGCGCAATACAGTCATGATCTGCAACATATGAGGGTGACACCTTGTGAAAGCTAAGCAGGTTTGGCTCTGGTCAATTCTTGATATTGCTTTGAGACCCCTGATGGAAGAAAAATGGAAAATAAAAATATTAGGTAAAGAAAAAAAAAAAGGAAATCTTGTCTCTGGCCTTAAAGATTCCTTATTTCAGAAGAGGAATGCTAGGTTATTTTCAGTCTGTTTTGTATTTCTTTTCCACAGTCTCAGCCTGACAAGGTTGCAGAAGCAGCTGAAAAAAAACCTGGGAGATAAAAACAAGACTACTTAAACAAACCTCAAAGGCTAATTTTAGTTTTGCTGGCCACAACTACTGTTCTACTTGTAGGAAGATAGTGTACTCTTTCCCTCTTGTTCTGAAAGCAGGTACATTGTGTGGCAAATGGATGCTGCTGTAGGGGGAGTGATATCCCCAGATAAATCTCTATGCCTGATGTAGGGTAGTGATGGATGAGACAGAATTGCCTTGGTCTGATATTATTTCCTCTCCGCCCGCCATAGCTTGATGGATTATATTGCAACCCTCCTTTTCTTAACGGTATCTATGTCTGCAAAGCAATTGACTCCAAGAGAGTTCACGGCTTGGAGATGTCACACAGGGATCACGGATATTAATGTGAATCTTGCTGGCTTCTGTTCTAGTCAGAACAGCTTTTTGTAAAACTTTGGTTGGGTACTACTTTTTTCATGCCCGACATATGATCTGAATCAGGGGCTTACCTCCAGCTTTATTTAAAAGAGAAATACTTCAGCAAACAACATACACTAGTAATATGCCAGATCCTTTCACATCATTTAGTTTAGGAGCCTTATGCCCTAAATTTTTATGGGCAAATGGCTGAAGGTAAGGCCTATTTCTAAGCACATTTACTTGGAAGGAAGTCTCTTTTTTATTTCAGCAGAACTGACTGCCCAGTTCTGTGTATAGTTACTCAAGTATTAGGCCTTAATCCTGAATAACAGCATACAGGAAGCCCCCACTTTTTTATGTCCCATTATCTGATGGCTTGCTCTTTTGACACTTCCAAATTAAGGACAAGTTCCAATAATTTGATGAAGGTTCTGCTCTTTCATCAGTTCTTCTTGCCTACAGAGGTTGTCATGCCCTGCTTCTAGAACATGGAAACGTACTCTGACTCAGTAACTGAAACAGGGGACATGCCAGTACTTGCTGAACAGGAAGAGGTTACAGAATCACAAATCCCAGAGACAGAACAGGGTGCAGCGCCAGCTCCTGCAGAAAGTCCTACCTCTTCAGATACAGAAGGCAACTTACCAATGGTAGGTTGAACATAGCAAAGGGAGAGCTTGTGTGGGTCTCAAAGGATTTATAGGAGATAGCAATTAGTTAGACAGCAGCTATGGCCATTTCCACATGGGGTAAATAAAATGGTGCAGTGTGCCCTCTACAGAGGACGTCTGCACCTTGGAGCGGACTGGATCCGGACTACTTACCGTAGATACACACCTCAGTCCGCTCTGGAACGACCCCAAGTGGTCCTCCATCGTGTTTTTGAAAGACCTGATTTATCAGGTCTTTCAAAATGCCGGTGCGTGCCATTGCGTGCCTGCTCCCCAATGCAGATTCGCAGGCTCGCACCAATGTGAGCCTGCAATCTGCGGAGGGCAGGCTTTAGGCTGGCGAGCTTCAGCAGTTGGTCGAGACCCATGACCAACCGGAAGCCGCCATTTTGGATGCTGGAGCAGTGTGGATCTACAATCATGCACTGCTCCTCCTCACCCCAGACTGGACCGGACCCATAGAAGATCCGGTAAGTAGTGGCAGGGAGTGATTTCCTCGCTGCATGAGGAAATGGCCTATGTTAAGCTGCTGGCCTATATAAGCACAGCCTTTCCTTTCCAGGAGTTGTTTGCACTTATCTGATTTTCCTGCCTGCTAGTTGTATTTCTTGGATTGTGTTGACTCTGGACGTGTTTTGTTCTGCCTTTGGATTCTGTTGGACCCTGTTTGTGGCGTTGACCTTCTGCTTACTGATTAAGTGACTGATTTTGAGTTGTTTCTGTTTCTTTGTTACTTTGCCTGAGTTATCTCCTGGCTATCAGCTGGGCAACTGCAAGCTCTGGCTTGCTGCTTGGATTGAGATAGGGCAAGAAGCTTGTTTGGAACCACTCACATGCAGTCGCTGTGTGCAAAGTGAGCTGAGAGCAGAAAAAAGGCACTAAGCTGGCTGAGAGACTTTGCAAGTAGTGCATATATGGCTGGTCCCAAGTGAGCCTTTATAAGTCCTTCATGATCCCTATAGTACAGTACATGGCTTCTGCTTTTCAACCAATTTCATTTTCTGACAGTGCTCTGGTTCCCAATCGGTCAGATAAACGGGAGAAGCCTGTACAGTGAGCTCTTGGTTTCTGCTGGGGTTTGGTTCCAGGACTTCCCTTGTATACCAAAATCTGTGGATGCTCAAATCTATTATATACAATGGTGTAGTAAAATGTTGTCCCTTATATAAAATGGTGGATGACTCATATGTGTGTTGGAGAGAGTCTGAAGATTTGTGAAATGGTGGGAGACTATGGCACAGTATGCCTGCACATAAGAGTAGTGGTTGGTGCACAGAAAATCAAGCTTTGCTTTTTGGATTTTTTTTGGTCTATTTTCAAGCCATGGTTGGTTGAATCCATGGGTGGAAGGCCTGTGGACACAGAAGGCCAACTGTACTGTGTTTTTAGTTTTAGCAAGTGTACTTAAGATTGCAGTCCCAGTTAGTGGCCTATGTTTTTCTTCTGTTAAGGAGTCTGAAATGGTCTCAAGATATGAGGTCAATATTTGAAATAATAAAGCATCTGGAAAGTGTTAAGGAAGTTGCCATAAGAAGGACTTGGGCTGGGAAAAAAATAACTTTTTGCGCTCCAGGTCCCATAATCTTCCACTTAGTACGGATTCTAGAGATTCCTTTCTGTTAAGAGGAATGAGTCTGGAGAACCAGATTGATCTTTCTTTGCGTCTGCTATCCAGTTTCTTTCAGTTTGGCACAGCTTGCTTAAAATAGCTTAGTAATAATCTCATTTCTTCTTGGTTTAATGATACCTTCTTCGCAGGCAAAATGACAAGCTCACTGAATAGCCAGGTGTAAGAGGGGCTGGTTACTCAACAACAATTGATTCCATTATGTAGCTGCTGCATTTGAAATATGTAGATGGATACGGACTGTGTTTACTTGCGGAAAGTGAAGATGCCAAAACTATATTGACCTGGCCTTTTGAATTTGCATTTCTTTAAGATTTGAGGGCTGATTCACATCAAGCTTGTTGTCCTATTGAACAGGATACAAACTGTATTGGTGGGAGCACACACCAGATGGTGCTGGTTACTTCACTTGAATGAGGGAGTGCAAATGTGTGTGTACAGTGCATATGTGTTTAATAAAGTATGATTGCTGGAATCTAATTATTTATTTCCTGGTGCCTTTGCAAACAGTGTGAAACTGGTTCGTGCTGCTTGACCTAGCAAATCACTAGGGAGCTCTCAAGGACCAGAGTAGATACAGTGGAGCAGAGGCAGAGCTCCTCTGCTTTAAGTAACAGTGATGAAAAGAGTTGTGTCATGAAAGCAACTCCTGATGAAATTTCCTCTCCTACTCTCTCATTTTAAAGGCACAGTCCTCTTCATATTTGAACAGTTTATTCACCCACCAGTGACAAACGGCAGTGTCAGTCTGCAGAGCTTACAGAAAATATTCTTGCTGACATCCTGTTAGTGACTTATACAAGAATTAAGCCTAATGTACATCTGTGCAAGCCATTTTTTTTATTGCTGCTTGGGATGGAATTCTGTACTGACCTCATGCAAAGAACAACCTATCTTTAAGCTGGTGCAGTCTTCCCAACACCAATTTACTGGCTAGTGCAGAGTTGGTAGACAGAAAAGAAGCATCCAGCTCTGTTCTTTTATTGATGTCATCTTCTGGAATTTCAGAAAGATCCCTGGGAGGTCCTGCAAGATGCCTTATTGCAGTTTGTCCGGGTATAGGGACACAGATGGATGCTTCTTTTCTGTTGCCCTACTCTCTACCAACCAAAAATAGCTATTTATGTGGAGGGGGTACAGTAGTTAAAAGGTGGGTTTTGGATGGTGAGAAGGGAGACATTCATAGTTCTGCCTATGGGGAACTTTACAATAGAACTAAGTTCCGCTGGGGAGGGAGACAATATTATTCAGGGCAAGGACTCGGCGAGTGCAGGGGGAAAAGGCCCAAATGATATTGGCCAAGTAGTACAAGTGTCCAATGGCAGGAGAAGTAGAAACTATAGTACAGGACTTGCAGGAAGGGCCCGGGGATTTAAGTGTCTCTACACTAATGCGCAGAGTATGGGAAACAAGCAAGATGAACTTGAACTCCTAGTACTGTTGGGGGATGATAGGAGTTTCAGCCCCACAGAAATGCAGCGGAAAAACCAGAAGGCAGCGAGCCAACAGCAGCAGCCTTGTTCCCCAGTAAGGATACTCACACATGGAGGAGTTTCTTCCAAACAGGAGGCACTTTATCTTGTAGCAACGTTCTGATATGTACACAACATGGAACAGACGGACAAAGGCTTGCGCCAGACACCGATTTGGTCAACAGACAACTACATACTGGGGATTGCTTTCTTATATACATATTTACAACCAATCAGGCAGAGGTTTGCACACCTCCCTCTACCATCTGCACACGACCCCAGTTTCTTATGCAACCTTGCAATTACCCACAGCTGGAGCATGATGCAACATCTTTGCAGTGGGCTGATCATTTTCCCAGGGTTCCCTGCCTGGAATCCCTGACAAGTACAACAAAATAAATACAATTTGATAGGCAGCACTGAGACCTGGTGGGATGAGTCTCAGGATTGGAATCTAGGAATAGAGGGTTATAGCCTATTTTGTAGAAATAGACCAAACAAGAAAGGAGGAAGAGTAGCCTTGTACGTCAAGGATGTTTTCACCTGTGAAGAGATCCATGACTTAAACCCAGAAAGCCAGGTCGAGAGCATCTGGGTAAGAATTAAGGGAGTGAGAAACAATAGGGATATTCTGGTTGGGGTTTACTACAGACCTGCAACCCAGACTGAGGACCTTGACGACGCCTTCCTCAACCAAATGACCACCCATTCAAAAAGGAGAGATACAGTAATAATAGGAGATTTCAATTACCTGGATATATGTTGGCAGTCAAACTCTGCCAAGACAGCAAGGTCCAGCAAGTTTCTTGCTTGTCTTGCAGACAATTTCATGGTCCAGAAGGTGGAAGAGGCGACAAGGAGATCAAATATTCTAGATCTGATCCTGACCAACAGGGATGACCTTGTTAATGAGGTAGAAGTGGTTGGATCTTTAGGGGGGAGTGACCATGCCCTATTGGAATTTGGCATTCAATGGGAAGGAGAAGGTAAGTGTAGCCAGACACTCATCTTAGATTTTAAAAAAGCGGACTTCTGTAAACTTAAGGAGCTGCTGGCTGAAATTCCGTGGTCAAGAATAGTGAAAGAGAAAGGAGTTCAGGAGGCATGGGAGTTCCTTAAAAGGGAGATACTGAAGGCACAGTCTAAAACTGTGCCAATAAGGAGGAAAAATGGAAGGCATCTGAAGAAACCAGAATGGTTGACTAAAGAACTCTCAGCTGAGCTAAGTGTTAAGAGAAACATGTACAGGAAGTAGAAGAAGGGGGAAACCACCAAAGAAGAATTTAAGCAAGTAGCCAGGAGATGTAGGGAGGAGGTCAGAAAGGCTAAAGCACAGAATGAACTTAGGCTGGCCAGAGACATTAAAAACAATAAAAAAGGTTTTTTTAAATATGTCCACAGCAAAAGGAAAAAGAAGGAGGCGACAGGGTCGCTGCACAGAGAAGATGGCGAATTACTAACAGGGGGAAGAGAAAAGGCAGAACTACTTAACACCTTCTTTGCCTCAGTTTTTTCCCAGAAGGATACAAACACTCAACCTGGCGGTTGAGGAGCAGGTGAGGAAGCAGGGGAAATGCGGCACATAATAGGCAGAGAGGTGGTACAAGAATACCTGGCCACACTGGATGAATTCAAGTCTCCAGGGCCAGATGAATTGCATCCTAGGATATTAAAAGAACTGGCAGAGGTCATTTCAGAACCGCTTGCTATAATCTTTGAGAAATCTTGGAGGACAGGAGAAGTTCCAGCAGACTGGAAGAGGGCAAATGTTGTCCCCATCTTCAAGAAGGGAAAAAAAGAGGACCCAAATAATTATCGCCCAGTCAGCCTGACGTCAGTACCCGGAAAGATCCTGGAACAGATCATTAAGCAGTCAGTTTCTAATCACTTAGAAAGCAATGTGGTAATCAAGAGAAGTCAACATGGATTTCTCAAAAATAAGTCATGCCAGACTAATCTTATCTCTTTTTATGATAGAGTTACTAGCTTGATAGACGAAGGGAATGCTGTGGATGTAGCATATCTCGATTTCAGTAAGGCCTTTGACAAAGTTCCACATGACATTCTTGCAAAGAAGCTAGTAAAATGTGGGCTGGACAGGGCTACTGTCAGGTGGATCTGTAACTGGTTGACTGACCGTTACCAAAGAGTGCTCACCAATGGCTGCTTTTCCTCCTGGAGAGAAGTGACTAGCGGGGTGCCACAGGGTTCTGTCCTGGGCCCAGTGCTGTTCAATATCTTCATCAACGACTTGGATGAAGGAATAGAGGGCATGCTCATCAAATTTGCAGATGACACCAAATTGGGAGGGGTTGCTAACACGCCAGAGGACAGGATCAAAATTCAAAATGACCTGGATAGATTGGAGAGCTGGGCCAAGGCTAACAAAATGAAATTCAACAGAGAGAAGTGTAAGGTCCTACACTTAGGTAGAAAAAATGGAATGCAGAAATATAGGATGGGGGACACGTGGCTGGATAGCAGTACGTGTGAAGGGGATCTAGGAGTCTTAATAGACCACAAGCTGAACATGAGTCAGCAGTGTGATGCGGCAGCCAAGAAAGCCAACGCAATTCTCGGCTGCATCAATAGGAGTATGGTGTCTAGATCGAGGGAGGTACTGGTACCACTCTACTCTGCTTTGGTTAGACCTCATCTTGAATCCTGTGTCCAGTTCTGGGCACCCCAATTCAAGAAGGAGATGGTCAGGTTGGAGCAGGTCCAGAGGAGGGCAACCAAAATGGTGAGAGGCCTGGAAGCCATGCCCTGTGAGGATAGACTTAGAGAGCTGGGTATGTTTAGTCTGCAGAAGAGAAGGTTAAGAGGGGACATGATAGCCATGTTTAAATATTTGAAGGGATGCCATGTAGAGGAAGGAGAGGGCTTGTTTCCTGCTGCTCCAGAGACCAGGACAAGGAGCAATGGATTCAAGCTGCAGGAAAGGAGATTCTACCTGAACCTCAGGAAGAACTTCCTGACAGTCAGGGCTGTCCGGCAGTGGAATATGCTGCCTCGGAGTGTGGTGGAGTCTCCTTCTTTGGAGGTTTTTAAGCAGAGGCTGGATGGCCATCTGTCGGGAGTGCTTTGAGGGTGTTCCTGCATGGCAGGGGGTTGGACTGGATGGCCCGTGTGGTCTCTTCCAACTCTACATTTCTATGATTCTATGATCTCCCAATCCAGGCACTTGGCCAATGTTTGTCTAAATTGTACAGCTGTTGCATGTGCTTATAAATAATGGCCCAACCAATACAGATTAGTTTAATACAACCCAGATGACAAGGGTCACAATCACAAAGGTTTACACATTTAACTATAGCCAGCTACAGATTGCAGGTCAAGTCACATGCATAGTATACAAACATGCAAGGTTTCATTAAGAAATTAAGCATTTAGTAGGCATCCCAGCATTATTTCCTAGACCCGTTTTATACAAGAAACACAGTGCTGTGGAGAACATACACAGAATCCATGACAAAGGATTCATAATGCACCAGGGCAACTTTTATTCAAGGATGTAACCTATGCTTATAGCGTGTTAAGTCACACCAAAACGAGGCAAAGTGTGGGCCTTCAGATATTGTTGGATTACATTTCCCATCGTTCCTTCCCACTGTGTATTCTAGCTACACTTGATGGAAATTGCAGTCCAAAATCATATGGAAGACTGCACTTTGAAGCTTATATAATCACCTTTGAAGCTTATACAATCACCTGCCCAGAAGTCTACCAGTTGTCTTTTCCTCTTTCCCCTGAGATTGTTATGGACAGCAGGCTAGGATGGGTGACTACTTTAGTTACACATGTCAGGGATTCCAGGCAGGGAACCCTGGGAAAATGATCAGCCCACTGCAAAGATGTTGCATCATGCCCCAGCTGTGGGTAATTGCAAGGTTGCATAAGAAACTGGGGTCGTGTGCAGATGGTAGAGGGAGGTGTGCAAACCTCTACCTGATTGGTTGTAGATATGTATATAACAAAGCAACGCCAGTATGTATTTGTCTGTTGACCAAACCTGGTGCCTGGCGCAAGCTTTTGTCTGGCTGTCCTATGTTTTGTATATAACGGAACTTTGCTGCAAGATAAAGTGCCTCCTGTTTTGGAGGAAACTCCTCTGTGTGTGAGTATCCTTACTGGGGAATAAGGCTGCTGCTGTTGGCTCGCTGAACTCTGGTTTTTCTGCTGCGTTTCTGTGGGGCTGAAACTCCTATCATCCCCAGTAACACCTTCCATTGCCAGAAGCAGCTCTTTAACCACCTGTGTCTTTTCTTCTTCTCTTGATATAACTATATAATTGCTTACATACTTGCATTTGGAACAACTCAGCCAAGCATTCGGAATAAGCCAGGTGGGCTTCCACAGCTGGGTCACTGTCCAATGCTATGGCTGTGCCCAGGACTGAAGGGAGAGGATGATCCAGGTTCCCATTTTATATTACATTCACACAGATTGGATATGTTCACAGTACACATGTGTGCATTTATCATCTATTCACATGCAAAACCAATATGATGATTTAAAAATAACAATAAGTGACGAAAGGAAATCTGATTCTGGACCAATTCAAGGAAAACAACTCCCTCTCTTTTTTAGAAATAGAAGTGGGCAGATACCTAACCACCATCAAGGCCCCTTGTTTTCTAGCTAGTTGAAAATCACAGTAGAAACAACATGTGTTCTCTTACCCTTGTCTCTTATTAGCACATAGTTTGCAGGACCAGAGAAAATAATCTAGTTTTTGAACATAGTTCCAAGCATTTTAAAAAAGCAGTGTTTCTAGACCCAAGAAGCAAACTGTCTAAGAGTCCTAAGGGAAAAATTTTCCAAACAGCTTGAAGGAAGCAATATTTAACAGAGAAGTTATTCAAAGCAAAAGGGGGTTAGCCCATATTCCCGAGTGCTGGTCCTCCCTGGGAGATCAAGCTCTTCTTTCCTTCTTTCTTGAAAACCACAACTATGAAAAACTTAATGGAATTGTACATAATGAGTGACCAAATCCATTGTGCTTTGCAGAAAGCTTTGGGGGTTGTGTAATTGGCCAGGAGGTACAGAAATGGTCACAGAATCTAAGCCAGGAGTGAAAAACCATTGCCTTTTGGCAGTGATATATTTACGTCTTTTACTCCAAGTCTCAAGTCAAGTCTCAAGTCCCTACCCTCAAGTCTCAAGTCCTTGCAAGATAATTCAAGTTAAGTCTCAAGTCGAGTCTCAAGTCTGGGAGCCAACTTTTATAGAAAAAAAGGAGGTGGTGGTGATCTGTGTGTGTGTGAGAGGGGCTTAAGTTGAGAGCAGGCAGGATTGGAAGGAAGCCTTCAGCCATCAAAAAGCAGGAAAAGCAAACTGAAAGAAACTGCTTCTGACTGAGCAAAGAGGTGGCTAGATGGGGAAGGGAGAGGAGGAGGGAGATTTTATATTTACATGGATGGGACTTCCACCCCTAACCCTCCCTTCAACTCAGGCCATTTCCTCACTACACTGTTATAGTGTTATTATTCCACTTTCAACATCCTATGAAATCCTGAGGTTTGCAGTTTAGGGAGGCATATTTAGAATTTTCAGTAAACTACAAACCACAGACTTCCACAGGATGTTGAAAGTGGAATAATAGCACTATAACAGTGTAGTATGGAAATGGCTGCAAATGCAGAGGCCACTCCTTGCCCACACTCACCAAAAAAAGGTGCAAAGCCTTGTTTTCCCCCTCTTAACTCTTCTTACTCTTGCTTTCCTATAACTGACTTCTGGAAAAAGGCAGGAAACAAAGGAGAGGCAGAGAGGCAAGGGTAAGGAGTATGTGCAGCTCTGATTGACTCATCAGCATAACATTCCCTTCTGTTGACTGGGAAAGGGCTGGAGGGGGAGATGGGACTTCCAAGGGCAGCAAGTGGATCAATAAAAAAAGACGAGTCTCGAGTTGAGTCAAGTCTGTCCATCATTCATTGATGAGTCCAAGTCAAATCATTGAAGTGACTTGAGTCCCACTTGAGTCTGAGTCAATAGACTTGAGTCTACACCACTGCCTTTTGGATGTTTATAGCTCCCATAGTCCCTGGCTGTTAGTCTTAATGGCTTCCAAAACATTTGTAGATACTCCCATCCCACTCCTGTACTCCTCTAGAATTTCTGGGTCTTGTTATGATTTCTGCAAGGCCAAACATCAATCATACCTGTTTTAGGACTACATTCTGCTGGTTTCATGCAGTGATTGTAGCGGATGGAGGGAAAGGTAGCAATCATGCTGGAGCACTGTGATGAACATCAATCAGCACAGAAGTCAGAAGCCTGACATGACAGCATGTTGGTCAGTGACAAAAGCTGTATGGCTGAAGAAGGAAAGCATCGCTATTCCATTGTTTTAAATAATAGTAATTCTCAAATGCAACCCAGTTCATCCTCTCCCGTATCTCATTCACAAAACTTGGAAAAACTACTTCATAAACTATGACTCCCAGAATCCTCTGATGACATGGCTGCTGACCATGTTGGCTGGGAGATGATTGGATCACAGCCCATGTGACATTTCCCAAGTTCTCTCATTTGTGGCATATGGCTATCCTGGCCTTACATCCTCTAGAAGGAGGCACCAGATGCTGTGATATAGGATATATGGATAGGTGTGAAAATGCCTCTGACATTTACTCTGATCAGCCTTATTAGGCAATCTGGAGAAGGAAAGAGCTCCTATAAAGTGTTTCTTGAGTTACACAAGTGCATTGTTGAAATCCTGGATTAAGTGTAGCACATGAATAATGGATTGGGATGATATGTGTGCCTGCTCATTGCTAGCACATTAGCAGATGCTTGGCATTTACTTCTGTATTGCCTCCCCTTTTGAAATGAATATTTTACAAAAGCATTTGAGCATTTGTTAAAATGTGCTGGTTGTAGCTTTGTGCATCAGAAATTCTAGCTAGAATGCCAGTTGAAGACCCCATCAGCTGGATCCCTTGTTCCACCGTAACAGCTGATTAGAGGTCAGCGCCACTTCTACCCTTACTGGGGGCACCTTTCAGTAAATGCACTGACCTTGCATGCCTAATTTGATTTGCCACTTCTTCTGTAAACAATATCACCACGTAAAGATTTTGTAGGTAGAATTTTTCCTAACAGAGGCCCTTTGCTTTTAAAAGGTAACTGAAAGGCAAAAATTCAATAGGTACAGGTTTGTGAGGGGGCAGAGTTGCCTGCAAGGAAGATTGATTTTATTTTCTGCCTGTTAGACAAGCATTAAAGAAACAGAGAACCCATACCTCCTCCTCTCCCCTTAAAAAGCAAAAACAAACACAGCTGATATTATTCCTAGCAATTTGTGGTTGATGGTGGTACCTGGTTTCTTCTGTATTTTCTGCTAGTTTTCACCATCAGGCAGTTACTGCTTAATTTGGGAAAGAGTACACAATAAAACAACAGCACAAACATGCAGTCAAGCATAAAATAACAGCAGACCTCATGCCTGGAAGCTAGAGAGATGTCGACAGGAACTGTTACGATTAAGAAGTTGCCACATGGCAACCTAAGGAACAGGTCTGTAAGAACAGAGCTTGGAAAAGTTACTTTTTTGAATTGCATAGGCTCTCAGAACTCTCTAGATGCCACTAAACAATGATAAAGAGAAAAAGAGACCATCCAAGGAGATAAGGCAACCAGTTTTGCTCAGTTAAGTCTCTACCCCAGTGTTAGCCAAAGTGATGGTCCATGGACTGTTGCCATCAGTTGCCGGTCCCTGGAGAGTTTCCAGGAAAGAAACAGTTGTAGCCAATGGGTACAAACATGGTGCTCACCCCTGGCACGTTGTGAGCGACAAAAACTGTTCCACATCAGACATCTAAAGAAGCTCTTCTCTACTCTATGCTAACTGCAGACAAAAATAATAAATGCCTCATCATAGATAATGGCAGTACTAGCATATAGTTCAGGTACATGGTTTGAATGCAACAAAATAGATGCTTCATTCTGCTCAGTTGCTTTCTTTCTCTTCTGTTACTATTTGAAATGGCAGAGCGGTGAGACAACAAGCTGCCTAATATCAAGTCAAACTATTTGTCCATCTAACCTGGTAATCTCTGCTACTCTGACTCACAACAGCTCTTCAGGGTCTCTCAAAGAGAAAGACTCTTTCTCATCACTTGCTCCCTCATCCTTTTTATCCGGTGATCTCAGGGTCTGAAAGATGTATTTTCCACTCTGCTATGCCCCTTTCCTTGTCTTATTGCAACAACCATTTAAAAGGCATCAATTAGTTGCCAGACGACTCAGTCTGTAAATACCATGTGGAGATCTCGCCTTATAAATCAGGAAGCTAGTGGGTCTCCTCCCTCCCCACCTCATGCATTAAAACTTTCAAAGAGGACTTCTTCATGATTGCTTCTGAGAAACATTCTTGCTGAGGAATGCTACTCACATGGAATTCTAACAACCATGAGAACAAAGAAAACTACAAATTGCAATGCACAGTGGCTTCCAAGAGCCCTGTTCTCTTCTCACTGGAGCTCTGTCAGATCTTCATTAGTAGGAAGACAGGATTTCAAGCTAGTTGGACAACAATTGCGAGCCACAGACAACTGGGATGTATAAGAGGCATTGGTTTTATTGAACAGTTTGTTCCTCTGCCTCTTTTGAACAGCACACATGTGGGAGTGTTAGCTCTGAACAAACTCTGTCTTCTTGATAAAATTGGGTGTCTAAAGAAAACACATATTAAATACAATGTGCCCTCTGCTGGCACAACCTCCACAGACACGAATGCAAGATTGCGTGAAGCCTTGTGTTCCATTATTGTCAATGAATGTGATGGGCACATGCCCACAAGGGTGCACACATGTTGCATCCATTGATGATAATGGGATGGGGCATTCATGTTTTTTGTTTTATGCGAGGGTTCCTGGAATGGAACCTTGGCATGTATGGAGTGCACACCTTACTTTGATTTACAGGAATGTGCAGGATGTAACAGAGACTGGCAGAACTACCCCAAAACAGAACTACTCCAAAACATTTGCTGCCCAAGACAGACAAGATGGCACGTTGGATTTACAGATGACCTGGCTTCAACTCTGGTAATACAAAGAGTGCCCTTCACTATACCTGAGGGCACGCAGCTGGTTATTTTAGGGAGTGCAGGAGGTGTGTGTCTGTTACACACATAACTTTTCCCCCAAGAGAGGGAAAAGGCTGAGAGGCTGCTGTTGCTGGCTCCTACATCTGTTGTTTAAGGAATATGCCTCATTTTGTATAATGGTAGGGCCAGCTGTAGAACACCCCCCCCCCATAACAGATCATGTGGATAGGGATTTCTGGGAAGGGCATAGAGCCTATATAGGGTTTGAGGCAGCCTTTTTCAACCTATTATGCTGCAGATGTCTTGAAATACAACCATCTTAATCCTCAACCAGCATGTGCTGTCAGGGAATTAACCAAAGAAAATGCCAAGAATTAAAGGTGTAACACCTTCCTTCCTTCCTTCCTTCCTTCCTTCCTTCCTTCCTTCCTTCCGACAGTAGCTAATGTGAAATAAATATCTTTACCCTTTACCTTTCAGGTAAAGCTGTTTTATTTTGGTTGATTGATCACCCTATATACTGCTAAAGTTTTTTCAGAATAGAAAACCCCTCTGAGCTACAGGTCATTCATCCATTCTACAAGTGTCTGCAAGGACTGTGAAACATCATTTAAAGGTATCTAGTTTTATCTAGGGGATGTGTGGAATTTGGTGGTTTATTTGCACTTCTTCTCATTGTCAACCAACAGCTGGGTTAGAATCTGGACTATGGGAGAATCTAATGAGACTAGAAGGTTTTACTGGTGTTAAAGACTACACCACACATGAGGAGAGCCTTTTAACCATGTTTGGGAATAGGTCATGCTGTAATTGAGAACCTGGAAAAGTCTTTAGAATTGCTGATACCATTAGGACCTTTCAGAGTTTGATGATGTCGCTGATGGAATAATAGCATCTTGCTTCTGGAGTGGTTGCAGAAGTATGGATCTCCTTTAAAGGTAAAAAGTTAAAGTTAACCTCTTCTTTTTCTGGAGAGGAAATAGACAAAGAACTCTGGAGTGGCAATCTGCAAACTTTTCTTTTAAGTTATGAATCCTAATCTTTTTCATCTGAATCTACTGTTAATAAGGTATATAGTGTATGTATGTACGTATGTATGTATATAAGCTATATATCTTTTATATGGTGATACTGGTAAGAAGGTACTTGGGGTGGCAGTGGTGGTAACATGGAAATAATGAAATAAAGAGTTACATTTCAAAAGTAACATGGTGAGTGGGAATCACATTATTTGTTTTGATATAATGAATATTCCATTCATGTGACTTTTTAAAAAGTTATTTTTAAAGGGCATTTTAAGACATTTCTAGAAGTATTTTGACAGAAATTTTACATGATTTATGCCATTTTTCTTAAACAATCTATGGTGTTTGAAGGGTGAATGAGCAGCATACATGTTGGGGGCAGTGGGGAAGGAAAAGAGTGAAAGTGCTGGTGATGACCTTTAAAGCCCTACATGGCTCAGGTCCAGGTTATTTGAAGGACCATATATCTCCCTACAAACCAGCCCTGATTTGAGATCTGCTGGAGAGGCCCTTCTCTCTGTCCCACCACCTTCACAGGTGCATCTGGTGGGAACACGGGAGAGGGCCTTTTCAGTGACTGCTCCCAGGAACTCCCTTCTCAGAGAAGTCAGACCGGCACCCTCCCTGCCTGCTTTCTGGAGACAATTAAATACATTCTTATTTCAGCAGGCATTTAATACACGATTATTGTAAAGAAAGGTGCTGGTTATTTTAATTATGATTGGTTTGTTGTTTTTAATGTGTATTTTAATGCTGTTTTAATTACTATTGTTTGTTTAATGTGTGTTTTAACTTTTGTATATAACAGTTTTAACTATGTTCTCTTTTTAAGCCATTGTAAACTGCTTTGAGACCTTTTGAGGAGAAAAGCAGGATATAAATAAAGATAATCATCATCGTCGTTGTCGTCATCATCATGCAGCACATCAGTGGCAAAGGTTAATTGCACAGAGTGTTGAGTACTGCGTTTTAGGACAGCATTTCCTAATTTTCCAGAAATGATGTACCCTATCACTCCAGACTAGCAATATGATAATGATATTTGTAGACATCTGGAAAGTATTGGATCAAAGAAAGCAAACTCCCCCAAAAGCATTTTTGAAGAAGCCAACAACCAAATGTGCCATGGGTGGACAGTGGTAGCAACCAAAATATTATATGCTGCTAGTAAATGTACCTGCCATTTCCCAGGTAAATGTTGATTGTTTTATAATTAGAATTAAACAAAAATCTGATTCACAGTATCTACAATCCTGAAAATTAGTTTCACTTAATTTCTCACAAAATGGACCAATTTTCTGAGAAAGATAAAGTTTGTTATTTGGTTCCAAACATGAACAGAAATGTTCCGGATAGCATCCAAAGTATAAATGTTAAACCTGGTCAAAATCAGTTCATAGACGTCTATTCTACAGACCCCCCCCCCCAACAAATCCAAAGTGTTTGGTCAGGATGTTTTGGTCTCATCAGATATCACTCCAAGTTTGGTCAGACTGTGAACAAGCATGTGAATTTGTATAGCAGAACAGACAGGCAGATAACAGTTTAAATTAGAGCAAAGGTTTTCCATGTCATTTCTATAGTTTCTAATGATTTCTGACACTAGTAATTAACATGACAGTAACTTCAATGTGTTAAAATGTACCTCATCCTATCTTAATGTAAACAGATTAAATTTGAAAGCTTGCTATCATTTCGGGAAACATGTGTTAAACCTGTACTATAAATGATCTAAGTTTAGCTAATGGCAAGAATGCTTACAATTTATTGCTTGCAATTGTCTTTATTGTTCAAATTGCAACTCCTATGGTTATTTTTCGTTTTAATGCAGTATTATATGATTGAGCAGCATTGAACTAGCCAAATTATATGTGTTTATTACTGTGTTGTGCATTTCTTTTAGTTATGAGTTTAATAAAGATGCTATTGTGGGGCAGCTTTCAACTTCTTCTGAATCATACTGCCATTTTCCAGCTAATAGGGAGCATGTAACACCACCAAGACAGAGCAAGCAGTACTCTAGTAGCCCTCATCAGAAATTATTGGTAGGAAACACAGATACCAGAACTGCAGATATTCACCAGAACAGTACCAGAACTTCAGGTATCTAGTACTAAGTAGAACAAAATGTTAAATCATGTTTTTGAGAAATGCAGGACTCGGGGTATCCATACTAGCTTCTTTTTGAAACTTCGCGCTTTTCTTTTTCCTGTTGTTGTTGTTGTTGTTGTTGTTGTTGTTGTTGTTTGTGTGCCTTCAAATTGTTTCAGAATTATGGTGACCATAAGGTGACCCTATCATGGGGTTTTCTGGGGCTGAGTGTGTGTGATGCACCCAAGATTACCCAGTGGGTTTCTTTGGTTGAGTCTCCAAGATTGTAGTCCAATTCTCACATCGCTACACTATGCTGGGTCTCAACATTAGTTTATGGGCCTTTCCAAAAGAGTAAACATGTTTAGAGTTAGGAACTTTTGCATGCATAAACTCACTAACTGCTAGCTAAGAGTTCAGGCATTAGGTTAACGTCTTCTTTATTTGCTTTTCTTTCTCACCTGGAGCCATTTTTGCTCTCTTCCCTGTCTCTCCTCCATTAAGCCATGTATTTGACTATGTAGAAGTGATTTGTAAATAAAGCTACTTTACTTTGCTATGTTTTTTTTACAAAGAAGGTTAAGCTTATTTTCTTTCCTCTGCTAGACTGTGGGTGGGTAGGTGCTGGATGTTGTTCAGCTTTTTCCTTGCTAATTTCATTACTCTACTGTAAGATCCATTATTATCTCTCCCATATCTTAAAAAAAACCCCACTGGTTGTAGTTGTTGTAGTTGCTGTTATTGTTGTTCTCTTTATTTATATACCACCTTTCCTTTCCTCCCGAAACAGAGCTGAAGGCAGCTTGCAAATTTAAATACAATATAGATAAATACACAAAAGATCAAACTATTGTTGTTGCTGTGTGCCTTCAAATTGGTTCAGACTCATGGTGACCCTGAGGCAACCTCATCACAAGGTTTTCGTGGCAAGATTTGTTCAGAGGGGGATTGCATTTGTCTTCCTCTGAGGCTGAGGGAGTTTGACTGGCCCAAAATAAAGGCAGTAAAATGAAAACAAAACAAAACAAAAACAAAAACAAAACCAGAAATGGTCAGAGGTCCGCTTCTGGTTTTGAAAAAAAAAATCCTCTAAATTACCATGTTAAGCAGAGGCGAGACAAAATGTACGTAAAAGGAGAATCATCATTCCTGGGGTCTTCCTGGAGACTTCATGGAACAGGGAGTTCAGTGTTTGGGGACAGACAAGTAGTGGTCAAGAGAGTTTGGACTGATCGAGGGTTACAAAGATAGCCCTGGAGCGGAATGTGGCCCTGGGGCCACCGATTGCCCATCCCTGCTTTAATACCATTCTATCTTGTTTTGCTAAGGATCTAAGAATACATTTCTCTATGGTTCTGTGTGCCTTTGAGGTCCATGTGGATAAACCCCAGCATTGGATTATGACCCTGGAGACCAGGGTTCAGTTCCCCACTCGGCCATGGAAACCCACTGGGACACCTTGGGCACATCACACAATCTTAGCCCCAGAAAACCTCATGATAGGTTTGCCTTAGAATTGCCATAAGTTGGAAATGACTTGAAGGCACACAACAACAACAACAACAACAACAATGTGGATATGAAACTGTAGCCTTACAGTGGATAAGAATGGCACAGAATTTAGAAGATAATACCTCCCATGAATAAAGAAAGTAAATGTGTGTGGGTGTTCAGGGATAGAGGAGATGCTACAAACAAGGCCAGCCCTACCATTAGAAGATTTTGGTTGCCGTGAAAGGGTAGCAAAATGTTAGTAATTTGATTTGTTATTATTGTATTATTACTGTCAAGGATAGAGAGATGTCCTTGTGGGATTTGCTTGCTCAGGCACCAAAGCAAACTAGGCTGGCTTTGACTACTGTGCACCATGACTTGGATGAGTGGGTGGGTGTTGCCATTTGCTGTGCCATCTCTCTGTCTTAGTCCAGCCTTGATCACAAGCATCACTCAATAACACTTCCACAACTACTTTCCACTCAGCACTCATAGTAGCAAAGGACACCGTACAGGGAGAAGAATAGCATTTTTCTCTGTCCTAGAACATAATGTTTGAAATGAATGTAGAAAAAAACACAGTGTCAACGTAATCATAAGTGTTTTCCTTGAGGGAACATCCACAGAACACTTAGTAACAGCACTGTATTACCTACACAAGAAGTCCTTAACAGCAAGTGTGTTCTTGGGAACCCTTGTGTTCTTTGGAAGCTTTCCAAAGATTTCTTACTGAGAAGATCAGTAATGATTAGTATGCTTTCCTAAAAGATGGCTTGCCCACCACTGGTGATTTGCCTTTTCAATGGGTAGGTACCAAGGAGTGACTGGGTGTGTTGCCGAATAGCTCTGGGCAGGACTCTGCTTCAACTGAATGTGTGCTCCAGAACATGATCAAGGATCCTCTGAAATGTATGGTAGATAGAGACAGATTTTAGAGGCAATTGTTTCTTATTTAGGAGGCACTTGGAGCGGACTAGCTACTACACAGCTGCCTACTCAGCAACAAAAACAATGAGAACAATCAGTTGACTTTATTTGTAAAGCTGGCAATGTGGACCTGAATCACCTGTGTCTCGTAATATTCCTCTTATTTGCAGGGGAATTTGGAACATCATACTCAAATGGTATGTATGGGAGTGATCATGGGGATCAGATCCAAGGATGTAGCTCTCCCATATGACATTGGCAAATCTTGTATATCGTGCATCACAGTCATGGAATGGACAACCGATGCAACAAAACAGCAACAGCGGTACTGAACATTTGGACAAATGGGCAGGTGCTGACAAAGCTTCTTGCCTTTTGACATGAGGTCAGCTTTGATGGCAGCCTTTGAGGGGTTGTTTCATAGGACAATTGATGTAGGAAGTTGCCCTTGAGGTTATGGCTGCTATCTTAAAAGCTCCCACAGTACCAATTGTAGTCACATCTCTCCTTTTCCAAGAGTGGAAAAAAGGTGTCCTGTTTCTAAATCTCCTCCCATATCTATTAGCTCTTCTTCTTCCCACAACCATTTGACAGCTTTCCATACCCTTTTAGGGCTGCACTTGGTGAAATTCAGACTCAGAAAGATATGTTATTACTTTCTCAGCATCAGTTTATTGTTTGGCTCAAATCAAACACTTGAATAATCCCAGTTATGCAAGCAGCCTATATCCATTAGTCTCTGAGAGGTATATTTAAAGGCTGACTGGCTAATGTGGTGAAATTCATGAACTATGAAACAGTGACCAGGAGTACAATTTTTCCCTCTCTCTTCTTTTCCTTCTAATCTCTTCTGTTTTGTTTGAACAGTCAAGGCTGCAGCTATTTCTTTGAGAAGCTGAAACTTTGATTAATAGAAAGTAATTTTCTGATATCTTTGTTAAACAGCCTGAACTGCAAGCATATATGGAATATTTGTGGGGCACTTGATTGAAATAGAAACTTGTTCATAGGTATAAACATTACCCCCCCCCCCCCGGTTATAGGCTCCTCTATTTAATTTTGTCTCCAGAGGTTTGTATTTTGTGGAGCTGTGGAGTTGCTCAGGTAAGTTAAGGTGAGAGGGTGTCCCCAACGTTTTCATGTGGGAGGAAGTATGACAGTGAACCCCAATCATAAATTAAACCATGAAATATGTGGGCAACTGGTGAAGGAGGCTGAAATGGAACAATAAACTAGTGTTATACTGGAAGTTTTTAGGTTTTTAGAAAGTTAGAAAGTTCAGGGGAAGACAACATGGTATTGACTAGATATTTCGGACTGTAGTGTCTCTAATCTTGACAGCTGGCCATACAGGCAGGAATTTATAAGACTTATACTCCAAAACATCTAGAGGGCAGTAGATTGTTCACCTCTGAGACAATTTGTTACAGTTATCAGATGGTTCACTGAATTTAGAATGTGTTTGTGTTTCTCTCAACCTTTTAAAATTTTATTCGTGTTTCAGATTTATGAGTTGTTCTATAACTGATAACCCTTACAGTAACATTTAGTAAAAATACAAATAAAATCCCAACCCATTCTCAGTAAAAAATAAAAGCAGCATGATAAAGCCATCAGTTAAAAGCAGCAAAGACTAAAACTACTGACATCACAAAAAGGTCTGAAAGTATCACAGGAATAAAACTACCTAAAAACACAGCATAGCAAGGGGAATATATCAAGGGCTGAAAGGCTTAAGAGACTCAAGTTCTCGTTACCTAGGACCAAAAGGATAATGAGGTTGGCACCAGATAGGCCCTTTCTCAGGAGGGCATCCCATAATTGGAGGAACTGGTCCATGAGAAAGCCCATTTCTGAGTAGCAACATGTCACGCCTCAGTGCACAAGGGTAATTGAAGAAGGCTCTGATGGCAGTCTTGGGGCTCAGGTAGACATTGGAGGAGGATTTCATTCAAAGAAGAACAGGAGAAACGATAGGGTTCTGGGGCTGATATACAAACTGGAATGCAGTTAACCTTCAGTATTCCCACTTCTGAGAATTTTGTGATGCAATTCTTGGTGTGTGCAGAAAGTGTAATACTAAGGAAAAGTGCACATACAAAAAAAAAAGAATGTTCTTGAAAAATGCAAACAAACAAACAAACAAATAAGGAAGCAGAGGTTGCAAAAAAGTACATGTGGAGAAGGGTACACACAGCAATTTGTACACTATGATAAGTTGAAAACTTTTATGCATTCTCTTGTCAAAATGCCTTATAGAGAGTTTAAAAAGTAATTTTGAAAGGAAATGGTGAATATTACCAGTTATACCACAGAAATAACTTTGCCTGCATCTGTTCTTTTGCATTGGTGATGGATCTGTTATGTTCTTACTCTCCCAACTAACTAGTTATGCATATTGCTTGCAACTTGATATTTCAAGGCTCTGGAACATTCAAGAGCCCATGTAAAAGCTACAATTTCCAGATGGGATTGCACATGATGGAGGTGGATGTTACCCTGTGAAAGAGCCCTTTCACACTATGAAATTATAGCATTACGATTTCTTTTTAACTGCCATGGCAACAACCTATGGAAACCTAGGGTTTGTAGTTCTGTGAGGCACTAAAGCATTGGCTGAGAATTTTAAATGCCTCTCAAAACTACAGATTCTGTAGGACTGGACCGTGGCAGTTAAATGAAATTATAGCACTCTAATTGCTTAGTGTGAAAGGACCCAAAGGGGGAGTGGACTAACTCGTAAGAACATAAGAAGGATCTTACAGGATCAGACAAAGAGTCCTCTTTCCAGTGCTGGCAATCTGGATGCCTCCAGAATGTCCACAGGTGGGATAGGAGGGAATGGCAACAAGCAAGCAGTGATTTCCCAAAGAATCGCTGTCTCGTTGCAGTTGGAATGGTGCATATACCTGCCTATACACCATAAGCACAATTTGTATCCGCAACATCTGTGATCATGGGTAACATAATCCCTTATGTCTGTTGTTACCATTTTTTGATCTTTAAAAGGATGCGCATGCATTATTTACTTTCAAGGTGATAGCTCACCTGCTGTATGACTCAAGCACAGAAGGACTCAAGCAGGACTTTTTAAAAGGCATGCGTGGTAGAGGTGAGTGGGAGCAGGAAACTGGCTTGGTAATACTGACCTTTGTTGTGATGTTCTTTTGTTAACCTTTATTTCCTGTGGTTCTTTTTCCATCTCATTCTCTCCACTTGTCCCCAACTTTTGTTTAAGAAAAAAAGTGATATGAGGAGGGGCAGCAAACTAGTGATGGCTGAAATAAATTTTGAGTGTGTTTCTGTAGGGTAGATTCTAAAGCAGTTTCCTAGAGGGGAAAATGGTTGTAGAAACTCATATTTGTTTTGTTATGTTTTATGCCCCTTGCTCCAGAGCAGTGAGGAGGCTGGTTGTTTTCCCATGATTCCAGTTTCCTTAGAAGGAGTGTCTCTGGAGACTTAATGGTATTTCTGTGATATAAGGCTTGCTTACATATGTATAGATAGGCTGAGAGTAATTCACAGCATTAATATGATGCACGGATTCCTGCTCCCCTAGACATTTCTAAAGGAACTCATAGTTCCAAAGTATTTTCTGTAGGGAGGACAGTTAGATCTCTTCCTCCTTCCACTTCCAGAAACTAGAGATGGAGCTGCTTTTGTTATTCTAACCTAGACTCAATATGAGGGATCCCAAATTTATTTGCACACAGAGTCACTGGACTTAAAGGCATCCTTCTTTCAGACCCATCTGAAACCCACAGCAATGTTCTTTCAGACTTTTTTCAGCTTTCCAAGTTATGGTTGCTGATCTTTTCATGACTTTAAGAGAGGAGAAGGGGTAAATGTTGATTTTTCAGGCAATATAACTGACATGATCCAGCTTTCTCACTTTGTTTTAAAATGAGGTTCAAATATGACTTGTTTTACCAGAATATGAATGGGGATGAGCATCAAAATGTAAGTTCCACTGAAAAGAATGGAATATATATAGATAGCATCTGCATTCATTTCTATATCCGGTGTTTTCACAGTGAATAGGTTCTGACATCCACTGACCTAGCTGAAGCCTATTTCTTTCTCCTGAACCCCATCCCAAAAGAAAAATTGATGCATCAGGGATGAAACAGGATAACCCGCTATGTTTTCTGAAGATCTGGGGAATCCTGGGGCACTAACTGAACTGAGAAAAGTATGGTGTCTATAATGCATTAAACTCTTTTAGAGAATCCCAGAACCTAAACTGCTGAGATGTTGATGCTTTAATGAGGCAGATTTTATGTACCTGGGGTACCCAGATGATTTCTTCTCAGTAGGTTTTACTAGGAGTAGCACTAAATGTCATTCAAGGCCCTGTGCTGACATCAGTGAGGTGGCATGAAAAGAAATTCAGGCAAATAAATAACTCTCTGACCTGAAATGCAATGGTCAGGCTGGATTAAAATCTAAATCAATAAAAGGCTTGGGGTAATGGGACAAGATATGTAACTATAATTTCCTAGCTCCAGGTTGCATCTAAGGAGGAAATGAGAATATGCAAGCTGAGGTGAAGACAGAGCAGCCAATGTCATCAGTATGTGCAGTATATGCTTTTTGTTTTTTAACTTCCAAACACCAGATACTGCTCTTTAAACCTCCAGCTGAAACAAGGGAAAAAGCAAATGTAGCTGTCGTTCTCCCCAGGCAACTTGTGGTTTTTTTTGCTATGCTGTGCACTGAAGCACTGTGCACCTTCCCATTCTCAGTAGAGTGCAACATGGAAGGGCACTAGGAAACAGAAGGGGCACCAAAATGGACCATCTCCTCTGCTAAATTGTTACTATGTGTATGTGTAGATTCAGTTGTTTTGGGCTTAAGAAATGCACAGTGGTGTGGTTTACTTAGATGTCCTGCAAATGGCAGTGGTGTCCCAGTGTATTTCCTATTTTCATCCAGTTTATTTTATCCCAGAATTAGTCCCAGACCAGGAGAAATGTGGAACGTAAATCAAATTCAGAAAGCAGAGAAGGACTTGGTGTGGGAGAATTTGACCATTTCTGTATGGTGTCACAGTCCCGGGTTAGGGACATGATGTCAGTGGTCCATAGGTCATGCTTTTGCGTGACATTGTTATGGTCCCACTGCCATCCCGCCCCCACCCATCACAAACATGGGATGTTCACTTAACGTAATAAACTCATTAAGTGCCCATGATCACATGACACTCCCATCCTTCCCAGTCATGTGGAAATGCAGGAAGCACTATGGAGGTGCTTCTTCCCCAGTGCAGGATGGGAAAGAGCCTGGCTGTGCTGTGGAAGGAAGGTACATATTACTTGCACTCCCTTCCTGTCAAAGGCGCTGCTGGAATCATGATGGGAGGACAATAGGATCAGGTGCTTAAGAGCACATTTTCCGCATTGTCTGGATGGCTTCATGGTTTTGTTTGCCACGTGGGAGAGTGGGTATTATTATTATTATTATTATTATTATTATTATTATTATTATCATCATCATCATCAACGCTATTTATCCTAAGCTATTCCCAGATTTTAGCCCAATTTTTTTCAACTTGCCAACATAATGTCTTGGTGCATAACAGTGTTTGCCCTGCATGAACATTTAGCAGAATGAAAACTCTGTTAACATTTAAAAAAGAAATTAAGATAATACTACTCAGAAAAATAGGTCTGCTCTGTTCATAGCAGGGCCATTAGCCTGAAATCCTCCCTGTGTTGGTGCAATGTCATGCCACTTTTCACCCTAAAGAGCACCTCCGGAGGATCGCTAACTGTGGCCATCTGTGATGTGTACATTTTTTGTTTTTTTGCTTTTGTGTTTTTATCCCCTTTGACCATATTTTTTTCACTGGCAGGAAAAATAATGAAGTTATTCCCAGTCCCAGTAACACAAAGAGGAGGAACGGGAGGTTTATATTGTAGGAACAGTATCTTTCCTTGGCAAATGTGAATGGGGACTCATATGACTGTAGGGAGATCAACAATGTTTCCTATTTGGATACTACCAGCAAATATTGTGGACCATAGTGAAGAGGAAATGTGAGTTCAGGTACAAGTGAAACAGAAAGTGAGAGACCGCACCACTCTGGATTTCCCCAAAGAGGATTTGATTCTCAGAAGGGTGACAGTTAGGGGGGGGGAATATTCCCAAAGTTTACATAAATCATTTCGAATGCTGCTTGATATTGGACCAATTAATCCAAGTATTACAGATGAGCATTAGTCTGTATGCTCTTTAGCATGCAGACTAAATCTAATTTGCTTATGGGGAAGTGTCCTTCCATTTCTTTGTCTCCCTGCTGTGAATGAAATGATTTCTTTTTAAATATGTTAACAGTATTTCTGTTCTGCTACACTTTCAAAGCATATATGCATACAAAGGCTGAAATGGATAGAAAACCAGTATTCTGGAGGATAACAGTTACCTGTTTCCCAGTCAGATTAGCTGAAATTGAAACTGGGAGACAACAAACCAAACTAGACATAGCATGAGTTGCGTGAATGTTTTCAGTTATGTAAATAGCAGTCAGTGGTGGGGTAGAGAAGACTTTGAGTGTCTTGGAAAGTGAGGAGGGGAAGTTAGTTTTTTTTCTATAGTCCCAACCAAAATTGCCTCTCCAACTCCTCTTTGTATTTCAAGAGCCACCTTTGTTGGCATTCATAAAAGCTTCCCTTGGAAATGCAAACCATAGCTTTGGGAAGAAGTTAGCAAAACTTTTAAGAAGCTTCTTTTTACAATATTCCCCCTCCCTTTTTACTCTTTATCTTCTGTCTAGTTTTATAAAAAGCAGGATCAGCATTGACAGGATGGTGAAGGAGGACAGGAGAAACACAGACCTCTGGTACTGGGTTGCAGCAGCTTGTCTGCATAAACAATGTAATGAGCAAAGCTTGGGCTGAGAGGAGTTTTACTCTAGTTGATTCACCTGCAGCTGTGTGTCCCTACCTATAGCAGGTAAGGAAAACAGCAGATGACTCCAGAATCCTGTACTGAACATGTGTAGACAGCAAAACAAGGAGAAAAGGGGAGAGCAGGTAAGCAGGTACCTCACCAGTTACCCACAGAATGTTAAAATAAACACAGTTCTATAACTTTGGGCTACCAAAATAGAAATTCTAAGAAAACTGGAGGCTTGTGAAAGAAAAGGTAATGCTTGGGGGCATTTTGGAAGAAGCCTTCAAATGATCTCTAGGAAGTTCCAGATGTTTGTTTATGCAAAGCTCAGCTGATCTGATTTTTTCCTTTCAAACGTACATATTGTTAGTTTGCTGAAGCAAACTAAACTGTTCATTTTTGTGGTATAGGAACCTAATTTCCATTCTTACCATGTTATTTCTGTCTCTGGTGCCAACTTTGGTGTTAAGAATGTAATGATCAAGAACACATCTGCTTTACTAGGGTGTACCTGTGTTAAACTTTTCCTCTCTAGCCCCAAAGCTTGCATTTATGAAAATAAGCTACAAAATCTATGCCCATTAATGTTATGTGTAATTTGACTCAGTGGATGCTGGCACTTCTAGTCCTCTCCCCATTCAAAGCGCTCTTCATCCAGCCAAAAGCAATGGTTAAATAAATACAGTATTATCAAATTTTAAAAACAATGAAAAAACTTACTGCATTTTATGCAGCCAGAGTAATGATGATTGTCTGTTGGGACTCATTTTCGGGTGGCGTGGAGTTTTTTCTTTTGAAAGTCAATTATTTATTGTGCCATGTATTGTTTTTATTTCTGTCACATATTGGGTCCTTAATGAGGACAGGGTACCATGGCTCAAAAGGCTAAGAGTTCTGACATTTTTGTTTATCACAAATAATCTTGTAATAGCCTGGGAGCAGTTATAGATAACAGATTGGGTTGACTTTCAGTATAAAGTATGAGCAATATTGAATCCTGCTCTTTGCCATTCCCTCCCCGCCAAATCTCAATTTTTCCTGCTTTGCAGCTAATGCCACATTTAACATTTTTCTTTAAAACCTAGCAGCTATGAAAGGTCTCCCCACCTCACTTTATCACCTGTTTCAGAAAATAATGGAGGACAATTCCACTGCAGCAGAAACCTCATAGGCCCACTCATGAAACAGTGCTTAAATTTATGTCAAAGAATTGTTTACTCATAGGACACAGCTCAAGCATCTTTGCTTAAGGGCTGTTTTTCATTTAAATGTCGTTACTAAAGTAATGCCTTGACTCACACATACTATGAGCAGGAGACAACAATAGCTCTCTCCCCCCCTCTCCCCCCCCTCTTTTCACCAAAAAAAAAAAAAAAGTTAAAAGTCACTGAGATGGCTCAGGAGAGGGACTGCTCTGCTGTTGCTATGGCATTATGGTTGCCAGGTTGCAACCCAGAAACCTACACTATACCTTTTAAATTCTCTAATGTACCAAAAGATAAAGCAGCCATAGCTCCCTCCTCCATTAGTTTCCCAGTCTTGTCATCTGTCTGACAGCTCCCATTTGCTGATCAGCATATCTGGAGTTCTGCTCATAACAGTTGGCAGGGAAAAGGAATAGGCAGGACTCAGGCAGGAGCAGGTGGGAAGAGCAATGGCTGGCTCATTTCTCATACCACTGAGGACTTATAAGATATAATGCGGGTCTCTCAGTTATTAACTGGCAGCCCCATATAGGATGAGTTAGGGTTTTCTTGCTTAACTTGGAAAGCAGGATCACAATAAGATGCGCACATGCTTTACTCAAGCAATTAGCAAATAATAGCATTGGAGTGAATACAGCTATTCATAGATACCTGAAATGTGCTGAATTTTCAGACGTCATGATTCCAATTTTTAAGCAGCAAAGCACAATTGGAATGGAATGGAATGGAAGTTTTTTTTGATTCAAGACAGAAATCCTTTTGAATTATTGGCAAGTCTTCATTAGTTTGATTTGGGCAAGTTCCATCTATATATATTTCATTAATTTCATAATTATGGTGATTTTTATTTGACAGTTTCAGCAAGAGAGAGACAGCTGCTTCATATATGTTTGCAGACTGATGGGATTCTAACTCTTAAGACTCCAAGAACAATCCCAGATATGTCCAGTTAAAGAGGATCAGTTGAAAACCCTTTGCTGGCTGATATACTATAGAGCCATTGACAGTCAGATGAAACAATTTTGATCTAGAAGATGAACAGTCTGGCTAGGTACACAACTGGGGCAAGACTCCTGGGTGTAGACCCAAGGCCTAGTATGCTGGTAGGCCCCTAAATCATATTATAAACTAATTTCAGGGAGGGTTGGACACACTGAGAAGTAAAAATGCAGTCAGAACCACATTTCTCCATAGGATCATAGAATCTCAGAGCTGGACAGGACCACAAGGGCCATTTAGCCCAAGCCCCTACCATGCAGGAATACATAGCTAAAACACTCCTGAAAGATTCACATCCAGCTTCTGTTTAAAAACCACTACGGGTGGAGAGGTTACCACCCTCCAACACAAACTAGGAGCCCAGAGCCATTTTATAGAAGGAGTTGTAGGATGCAAATGCAGATTCAATCCATAGGGCACTCAATTTCTTTTGAAAGTTTTTAAAAGGAAACAAACAAAGAAACACTGTGCCTGCCTGCCAGGAATGGCGGGGGGTGGGGGGTGACAGTGGGTGTGTGCAGTAGCTTTTGCAATTCTGATTAAGGAATAAAGATGCCAGTGGCCAGAGAAACAAAATAAGGCATTATTGTAAGAACTCGATTAAAGATAGGAAAGCTGTTAAAGAGTAATGGTGGTTTGAGTGCTCAAATCCCTAGTCTGCCACAAAAACCCAGTAGGAGACATTGGCAAGTTATAGCCTCAGCCCAAGATAAAGGCAACGGCAAACCCTCATTGAACAAATGTTAGCAAGAAAGCCCCACAATAGGTTCACCTTAGGGTTGCCATAAGTCAGAAATGACTCAGAAGCACAAACAGCAACAAACCTAACATGGAACTCAGCTGGTTTAACTTGTAATAGAAGACAGATAACAAGGGGGCAGGAAGAAAAGACCCCTAAGACCGTCAGTTTACATCTCAGGGAGGTTAGGATAGGTGGATAAGAAATAAGGAAACTGTGGATCACTAACCATACTACTCTAGACCTTTTTAAATCTCTAAGTGAAAGCATTGCTCCATTTCTAACAAAGGAGGGAAGAAAGAGATATTGGGAATAGCTGGGGATGTGGTAGGGAAATAGAGTGTATCAGTGGGCATGTAATACAGGAGACGGAAAGCGTGTCGTTCAAATGTGGTTTGCCAGATTATCTCTACTAAAGTGGAGCCCCAAGACATTTTGCTGCATGTAGCAAAGAACAAGATGTTGCCCCCTGAATTCCATGGACAAAAGTGATGAACCTACTTTAATACTGGGAATGAGGTGGGGTTGTCGAGGCCACCTGTGTGCAGCAGGTTAGCTTAAGAAGTACACACAGAGTGTGTGTCCTCCAAGAGAAGGGAATGAACAGAAAGAACAGATGGGTGGGGCCCGCTACTGTGTCCCCATCGGTGGTTCCCTGAGGCCATTGCTTTGCCTTGCCTTGTGATGAGCCAGTCTGCCCAGTGCATATTTCTTATCAAATGGTATCTTATATTACAGTGCATATGAAACATGACATGTAAGTGTTTCCCGTGCTATTTTCCTGATAGATTTGGGTTCCTTGGAAATTGGCTTTCACCAGTGTAAGAAAGAGGAAAAAGACCATTGGCTTGCTACTGCTGATTTCTTTCTTCATTGCACACCCATGTTGTTGAGTGTAGTATATGACAAATTCTCAGGTTATAGTTGGGAATAGTGAGACAGAATACCAACCAGTATGAAGTAATGTGCAGCCTAGAACATACCTCAGAATACATCTCAACGTGTGTGAGGATTGTGTGGCAGATATACAGGACGTTCTATGCCCATGACTGATGATGAAAGTGTTACTTGGAAGCAGAAAGTTTGAAAGTTGCTGTGTGACCCATTATCATTGAAAACTAAATGCTTGTAAATACTAGACACTTAGTACTCGTCAGCCAACAAATACTCTATGTATCAAGTATCAAATTGCCCTTTATGGCCCACACCATAATGCAATCAGTTACATTGTGTAACTGCATATTCATAAACAGCCTTTCTTTTTGACACATTATGTACTCACTTGCTTCTCTCCTGAGTATTGTGTCGAATTCTCTGGTAAAAGCAGAGGAGTAAAATTAAATACATGTGAGGTGAATGAAATCAAAAGACGTAGGAACACAGAGAATTTTACAGCCATTAAATAATATTTTGTTACCCAGTACTTCTAAGAAGATCATTTTCTGAGCACACAGGATTGTAATGAGAATGTTGAAAAGAGAATAGTTGAAAGAACAAATGCAAAATATAAAAAGCAAATGCTAACTAGTAAAAGACTTGATTAACAAATAGGTTACAGACATATGTCTGAAAAGTATAAATCTTTCTCTTTCCGTAGACTTTGTGGTATGCTGGAGAAGGCAAGAAGGCAAACTGTGTTTCTGAAATACATGTCTGAAGTTCAGAGTTGTTAGGAGAAGAGTTCTCATCCATCACTTCTAAAAGCTAAAAAAATGCCACGTAAATGAAGAAACATGACATGTTTACTCAAACTCATCAAGACCAAGATGGATTCCCATCAGGAATGGAAAGAAGCTGAGGTTGCCATCCAATACTACATACCTGGAAATAAAGCCCAAATGAATTCAGTGGTGATTACATTTTAGTAGGCATGTATTACACTATTAGACAGGTTTTTCTTCTAAAAAATCAGAATCACAGAAAGACATCTGGCAGAAACAAAAATGCTAAACTGTTTTTCTGTCATTGGGAAGATATCCTGTGTACTAACTTGACATTAAAATATGCCTAAATTTTCTGCTGAGTCCACTCTCAGGCTATTGATACACACAGTTCTCATTCTCAGGCTTTATTGCAGGGGTAAGTAAGATGTGGCCATCCATATATTGTAGGGTTACAGCTCTCATTAGCCTTAGTTAGCATAGACAGTGGTGAGGGTGATAGAAGCTCCACTCCAGAAACATCTGGATGGCCACACAGCCATGCTTTCTGGCCTAATAAATCTTTTTCTGGAGTGGAAAAGCCTTTGTAAGGCCACTGCTCTGCTTAGCATGATGCCTATAATCTTGACAGTCCTATTGCTTATTTCTGCTATTTGACTGTTATGCGTAGTATGTGAAGAAAGACTAGAGTGTAATTCTTGCATAGTAAAGAACATGTACTTTTTCTGCACTGGGCTTGACAGGTGGGCCTGCGAAAGGAAGATTTTTGCTCGAGACAGTTTGCAAGGCACTGTGCAACTCTTCCAATATCAGAGGCAGTATGTGTCTATATATCTGTTGCTGGCCAGAGGCTGCTGCTGACAGGTTACCCCATAACCTCTCAGTTTGTCACTGTGTGTAAAGAATATCGTACTAGATAAATCTGTGGTCTAATCATTTGGTTTTTATATTTTCGTGTTTTTATGGCATTTGAGCACAATCATCTCTGACAGCCTAATTCAGCACTGTGGAAATGAGACCTGTGAAGCATTGAGCCTCAAGTATGCCTGATCAGAAAATGGAGGAAGAAAAACTATAAAAGTATAATGACTGGGAGGGAGGGAGGGGGGAGTGGATGTGCCACCACAGTGCAAGTAGAAGCTCTTTGAAAGGCAGTAGGTATCTAACATGTAGCAACTGCTGGAATCTTTAAAAAAAGGTGGGGGGGGAGAGAGAGAAAGAGAGAGAGGTGCTCTGGATGGGTGCAGTTCAAACATGTGTTCACACTCTAGAAATCTGGGATTCATGACTTGTTTCCATACAAAGATCAAAAGACTGGACATCCCCCTTTCTTGTAGGTGTCAAGACACAGGCTATTTCTGCACTACACTCTTATAGCGCGATTATTCCACTTTCAACATCCTCTGGAATCCTGGGGTTTGTAGTTTCGGGAGGGGCCGCCTGGCCCCTCCCGAAACTGCAAACCCCAGGATTCCAGAGGATGTCGAAAGTGGAATAATCGTGCTATAAGAGTGTAGTGCAGAAATGGCCACAGTTGCAGAATGAGCCATCATTGTTTGATAATTATATCTCTTGCTGTGCCTGGGGATTTGTGGGCCTTATGAGCCAATGCATTGTAAGTTTAACCGTGTGGGCCAATACATTATACTTGCAGTGTAATTTTCCCCTTTTGTAACTTAGATTTTTGTTTGCCCTGGTAACTCCTTATGCTAATACATGTCTTTTCTCCTCTGACATGTCTGTGAGAAGGAGATGGAATTGTCTACTTCTTGTTTTGAAATAAACTCAGGTTGTCATTATGTTCAGCCGGATCAAATTATGGCTAGTTTAAACTATGATTTATTGAAATAAGCCCCAAACAATCCATGATTTCTGTTCATGTATTGTTTCAATAAACCATAGTTAACTTAAATATAACTGCCTGAGTTTCCAGATGAATATTTAGATGTGAAAGACTGTGGTTAGTTCAAACCTGGAAATGTACAGAGTTGTTTTTTTCTCCTTCTTTTAGCTTCATTGTGCGCTGTGCGCTGTGATGGGGTCTGCTTGAGCTCAAGACCTCAAAAGCTTTTTCCCAGGTTGCTAAACCATATCTGAACTATGTCACTGTGTTGTGCTTACATTTTTCATTTGGGCTAGGAAAAAAACACTTTATATGTTTTGGTAGCTGTTTGTAGAAACAAGGAGTCAATCTGATCTGTGCTTTTCTGAAAGGGCTTGGGTCATGATGCAACTAGATATTTCTCTTACAGGAAGAAAAAATCTCCTTTTCGTCTTGTTACTGTTCAATCTCTGACATGGCCTTTGCTTCAAATGTTTGATCATTTTTTAAATCTCATTATCTTTCTTCTGTGTCCCCTTGATGCCCATTGAAAGTTTCAGCTCTTACTAAGGGATATATTTTCTACATGTCAGTACTTGTTCTTCACTTGTGCTACTCTTGCATGTTGAAATAGCACATATATCAAGCAACTGCAAACACCTTTTGTTATTTATGGTTGTCTTTAATTTTCATTTGCTTTTTCCTCTTATACTTTGGCATAATTATGTATCATTTTTATGTGGCAGTATAAAATGGATAAGCCTCTCTGGACAGTTTTATTGGTAAGTCTCTTAAATCAAATGGCTTGGCTATGATCCCTTATGGGAACTATGTAAGTAAAAAAATTAAAATGATTCAGTTGGGTACTGTAAATTACATTACCTACTCTAAGGCTATTTAACCATGTAACAAAACTATCCTAAATTCATCTTACCAACCTGCGATCACAGTTTATTCAGGCTAATTTTGTGATGTCTCTGTCTCCTCTCACTTCCACATCTGCTTTTTATTTTGGTGTAGTTCTGAGGAATCTACAGGAATGTAAAACCAGTCACAAAGCATTGAATGGGAGACAGAAAGGGAAAAGAGGAGTTAGGTGCTTCACAATGGAAGTAATCTACATAGCTGACACTTGAACAGAGCTTGGAAAGTTATTTTTGGACTTCAACATCCAGAGGTCCTCCGGCATAGTTCATCTTGGCTGTTAGATTCTGGAAGCTAGAGTTCAAAATGCCTTGTAACAGTATCACGTCCAAGTCTAAAAATTACCTTACCTAGCCCCTTAGCAAAGTAATGCATATCTTTCCAAATTATGTATTTTGGACACAAGGACAAGCAGTTCTTTTACACTGCACCAAATCCTAACCGCTCTATTCTGTTGTACCTTTGAGTCTCAGTTTGGATTTCTGCCTTGGCAAGATCCATCTTGCCTCATTAGTGTGTGGCATAAAAGTGGCAGGAAGAGAGTGGAATTGCCCTGAAAACTCATCAAGGCAGAAAAGTGAAAAATATTTGGCAGCTCACAAATTCTCCAAACACTGAATAGTCCTTTCCATGTCTTTAACATCTCCCTGTAAATGATGAAATGTGAGTCTCTAAATAAAGATAAACTACCTCCTAATTTAAGGTGTAATTAGCTCATTGGAACAAGAAGAGTGTGTATAATTCAGTGAGAGACAGCATGTATCACTTGGTTCTTACAGAACCATCTCCTTCTACCATATCTCCTTTCATAACCCACTGAAAAAGTTCAAGGATTCCCAGCCTGAGATCCACTAGTTCCATGAAGCAACCTTGACTGTTTACATAGACAACATACTTAGTAGTACACTAACCACCTCTTGGGAAAAGTTCACCCCATCAAAAATGGTATATGCTGTTAGCTCAAGGGGAGTGTTACTTTCCTAAAGCCAATCCAAAGATTAGGAGATTCTGGGACTAGAGTTCCAAAAAGAACTTTTCCAAGCTCTGTAATTTCTGTAGGCTGTTAGACATCTGTTCTGAAGCTAATTTCTTGATTAGCTAGAAAGTAACAGTTCTTTTTTTAATATTGAGGTTTTTAAAACTTTCTGTTTAATATCTAATAAATAATGCATTGTATATAAACCAGGCCTCACTATACTGATGCTACCTTTTGTTATAATATGTCTGATGATACAGTTCTTTGTGTATAACCTTTTGTTTTCATTTTGAAAGTAGATGGAACTCACTTTGCTGGAGCCCATTCTAACTGCTCTTAGAATTCAGTAAAACAAATAACTTTGAATTGATTCTGTTGAGGCTGTGTTTGTGCAGTTTATTTTAAAATCTTTGAGATTCTTTTTATTGCTTTTTCTAATGTTGAGTTTTATTATATTAAGTATTATCCATAAAGGAATTTGGTTGTCATGCAGATAGCAGTGGCCGGAAACAGGAACATCAGAGAATTTAGGAAAATCGGTAACATCATGTAACCCACTCGCATTTGTTTCTGTTAGCTGTCCCACCACAACTGTTTTAAACAGAATATGTACTCCCATCCTGGCACTGCCTTTCTGTGGTGGCGAGATTGCATGCTCCTGTGAAGCAACAGGCTATGCTGAAGGTAGCACTGCTGCTGGTAAGGTCTTCTTCATTGGTCAGGTTTTTGCTAAGGAGCCAAACTAAATGTGCCAAACAGCTACTGGGCAGCAGTAGTAGTGGAGGTGACACTGGCGAAACATCTCTTAGAGGAATTGGCAGTGGCACTTTAGCTAACTCCTCTTGGTACTGTGCTGTAGGAGGCACTGGTAAACAACTCCTGAATGCCTTTTACCAAGAAAACCCTATGGTGAGACAAGACAAGACTTCCAGGTCAGAAGGTGCTCAAACCTGTTACTGAGGAAGAGCAAAGGACAAGTATGAGTGGTACTTTGTCTCTGGACCGAAGGCAGAAAGACATTCAGCTGCTGATGTCCTCAGATGTGAAAGAATAGCCTGAAGATGCGCAATTCATATAATAGGAATGTAGAATGTGAGAAGCATAAATCGCAGGAAGCTAGACATTGCAAAATAAAAAATGCAACATATAGACAATGCAATAAGATAGGACAGGAATGGAAGATTTTCAATCAGATAATTTAACAGTGTTTTACTCAGGACATGAAAATCTAAGGAGAAACAGGGTTTCTCTGTGTGCTCTCTCTCTGTGTGCTGGGAAGAGGGATGGAGGAGAAAAGGTGGGGTCCTGTCCCAAATACTGGGTGCACAAACTTCAGCTAGGAATGTAATGTGCAGAAGGGTGTGGCCACTTGCCTGATGCCAGGGTCATGGCTATAGCCTTTCTCATCATGTGACCCATGAGAGTTGTGTGCTGGTCTTTCCTGTCTCCACCTTGTTTCGTAGGCTAGTGTGCATATCAGAACTTAATTACTTACTAGATTTTATACTACATGAATGTTGGAGTGTAGGCCTGGGCTTAAAGCCTGGTATCAAAATGCATTTAAAAATGCCTAATTTGAGAGCAATACGTTTACAATGTCTGTTTAAAATAGGTATATGGGCCACCTGTTTTTAACTTTGATATGCTAAAGCATGATAAAGCAAACATAACAAATATTTACTCATTTTTGTGCAGGTTCTTTTAAAAATGCAGATCAATGTGAATACAATATAAACAGGCTTAAGAGTGAAGTGACATGGATGGAAAGAAGAAACTGATTTGAGTCTTCTGTCTCAATATGTTAATTAGCAAAACAAGCAAAGAAAATTCCAGAAAACAGAGGTATGAGTCTTCTCTATATTGCATTTGGTTTATCCCTCAGAAGATCTGGGTTCAGTAACTGTCACAATTGTGCAAAGTCTGAATGATCCTCTGTTTCTGAATAGTAGATATGTAAGTGTGCAGATTTCAGTGATGCCCTTCCAGGAGATCACTGCGCGTGTGCATGCATGCATTCATATACATGCATATGTGTGTGCTTGGATACTGCTGGAGGTGTCAGTCACGCTCATTTGTGCCCCCCAGCTGCTGAGTGAGTTGTTGTAACATGCAGCACTCTGTCAGTCCAACACAGGCTGCTAGAGGCGGTCTTTTCCATTCAGGAAACATCTTTCTTGCCGTGCTGGGCAGCTGCTTTGCCTTCTAGTGTTTGCAGTTCCACTGAAATCAGCAATTAAGACTTCACTGCCCAGATGGGGCTATTCTAGCTTTGCCTTTGTAATTAATGTTGGCACTTTAGCCACTTACCTTTCCATTGGGGAAATGGAAATTGCTAGGCACGGAAAGCTCTTTGAGCTGATGCAGAAAGAAGAGGCATAGCCTGGGCTGTAGAAAAAGGCTATATATGATGATAAACCTGGGTGTCAGGTTATCTTTGGCTTCTAACAGTGCCTCTAATGTCCATATTAGTAACAGAGATGAGAATGGATGAATGTCAAAATCAAATATAGAGGTCAAATCAATCTACTATATCCAAATCGAGGAAGGGACTTATTATGGATAACCCCGAGTTATAGAAAGGATCCTATTAATGAAATGACAAATGCTTGGTACTGTTTCTTCTCCAATGTGGTTCCCTCCAAGTGTTACAATTCCCATTATCTCCAGCCAGTATGGCCTTCTCTCAAAGCTGTCATGATGGGAATGGCTGCTCCATGCCTTATTTATTTTGATTCAGATCCAAAGAACTACTTAAGGAGGCATTTAAGAGCTTAAGAGGTTCTTACCATTCAAAAGAAAAGAAGTAAAGACAGCTTGTACAAATACACTGGAATAATAATAATAATAATAATAATAATAATAATAATATCCTAATCATATTAAAGCCCATAAAACAGCCATAAAAGAAGAAATAGTTCAGTTGTTAAAACAGTAGTGGTAATATATGAAACCACAAAAGCCTTAAAAATGTTATACAATACACCCAGGAAGGCAAGAGTCTTGGCCAGATACCTAAAATACATCAGACTAGGCATCAGGTGAACATCCCTGAAAAGAGCATTTAAGAGTTGGCACACCACTGGAAAACAACCAGACACACTCTCTAAACCAAACTTAAACTATCTAATGTTGGTGACCAGAAGTTACTTTTCCCAATGAGCCAGGGACCAGAATCATATTTATGCTACGTAGCTACAATTGTTTCCTTCTTTCCTGGAAACTGTCCAGGGAGACTGATGGCTTCTGGACTGGTACAAGTCCATGGACCATCAGTGATGATTGGTAGCTTCATGTAGACCTTAGTAAACTTTTTTTAACTGGCTGGAGATTCTGGAAATTGTAGTTTCTAAGTTCTGGATTCCTGTGGCAGTAGTTGATCCTTCAGGCACACTTCAGCAATCCTTTAAATGATAGATTGCCATAGCATATCACAAGACTGATATTGAAATAACTTTCAGTTTTGAAGGAGTTACATCATGAAGTGACATCTGATAAGCTTCCACCCCTCCAGTTCATTTGGTTATACAGACAAAGTTTGGGCTCCTTTAGAAGCAATACATTTTAGATGCAAAAGAGTAGTAATCATTTCTTTTAGATAGGTTCTCTTAATCCCCACTGTTTTGGGGCACATTATGTTGTTTGATCATGTTCTACTTAAAATTGATGCAATAGTTCTGTAAAGGATCATTTAATAGTGCAGTTCTCTGTCCAAAAGGCCCAGGTTCTAACCTTACCCTAGTAATAATCTTGCAAGTGGACCTATATCAGTTGCTGTTTTTCTGTCTTTCCACTGTGGGAATGATCCATTATTATAACTGTCATCATCACCATCAGCTTCACCATCTTCTACCTTTCAGGGTTGTTGCAATTATTGGTAAACTGATCTGAGTATATAAAAAGAGTTATAAACAGCTGAAACATTAGACATATTTATCAGGGTAAACTTTTATACAAGAAATTTTTATAGTGTGTCTAATGCTGGAGGATTTCCCAGACAGAGACCTACTTTTTTTTCTTGTTCACCTGCTGGAAAACAATTTTCTCACCTCAGATAATGCCTTGAGTAGAGCACAGATCCTTTTCTACTCGGCCATAGGGCCTACTGCCATGTTCTTTCTGCATCAAACCAGACTACCTCCTTCATGCTGTCTCCTGATTGTGTTCCTGTCAAATCAGTTTAATCTCCTGCCCAATTATAATCAATCTAACTCTTCTCCAGATACCCACTGAGTTGGCATCTTTTCAGCTTCAGCCAGTGCTATGAATGTGTCACAGCATCTGTTTTTTCATAGCCAGCAGGGGGAAAAAAAGAAGACATCTATAGAAAACAGTTCAGTTCCACTGTTACTGACTGTCACAAAGCCATTTCTGAGATTCCAATCCATACATAAAGTTGTTCCTGATTGGCATTTGTGCCCTGAGAACTTGCTGTTGCTTTTAAAGGAGAAATCCAAAGAGATGGTGCAGGCAGAACTCTCTATTCTGGATAAGTTACCAGCTGAAATAAGGTGCATGGCTCCTGTACATTTAATGGTTGTGAAGAAAGGGAATTTGAGCAGCTTTTGAATTACCTCATCATTGGCTGCCTGAGTCTGGCTTGAAAGACAGTTTGCAGGCTTCACTCAGCTTGGGCTCCAGTGTATTTATTCTGCCATTTCTAAGGTGCTGGCCCATCTCTTTGTAGCAGTGTCCTGCCCAACCCCCCTCTTTTGTTGTGGGTATGTTCTTGTTTAAAGGGTTCACGGTGTTGGGCACTGTGTCTGCTGTATCTATGTCACAACTTGTAGGGCGGTTGCATGCGTTTTGGCTCTGGAACAATAGGTACTAAGTGCCTCCTGTCATTGGTAGGACAGGGGTCCCACTGAGATTCAGGGGGCTGCATGGTGGTGGGCATGCCTGGCTCAGGAGGACATGCATGCACCCCCTGTGGTGGGAGGGATACATCCGGGTGGTTCCCTCCTGGCATTCCTTCAATTTCAGCTCTGGGCCAGAGGCATGGGCTCACTGGTCAACAGGTGGGCTAATCAGTGCTCATATCCATACCCATGTGTGTGCCAACCAAATTTGCATCTGTAGCCAATAAAGTTGTGGCCTTTTCCTTCCAACTATGCAGTTGTTGTCTTCCTTGGGAGTGGATGTTGTCCCTGATCATGCAAGTCCAAGTGATCACCAAAACATGAAGCACTAACTATTAGGTAAGACTAGTTTGCAAAATGCAATTCTTTCTGAAAACTGATAGTCTGGCCACAGTTGACTACATCTGTGTTACGTCCTTATTAGATTACTGTGTTGTGTGATGCGTAGGGCTACTTTTTCAAGATATGTTGGAAATATTCGTTAGTTCAGAACTCAGCTATGTTTGTAGCTGGATCCGGCCCTAAAGAAACCCAACTTGTAAGTCTTGAAATAACTTTGCTGGCCTGACTTCTGGGCACCAAAGTTCTTGCTTGGATTTCTTGCTTGCTCTCTGTAATGAGAAGAGCTTTCAACATGAAAGTGCAAGCCAAAGAGGTCTCCAACTGATAAAACTTGTCCTACATTAAAGAGAGAGTAAAGGAATCACCCAGAAGGGTCCAGAATTCTCATTACTCACATTTACTTGTGAGTAAATGCAGAATGAATGAGAGAGTACCAAGGGACTTACATCTTTGCCCTAGCTGTGAAATGCAACTGTTCTGCTGAGAGATCCTATGGACATTATTCCATCACCTGCTTTCTTAAAATTCTTAAGTGAAACTTTGCGATCACACAAATAAAGAATTCTTCTGATTAAGATGGTTGAATGGAAAGCCTTGTCAAGTTGCCTTCTTTTTGAAACTAAGAACTGAGGAAGTGTGTTTACTGTACAAAATTGAGACTTAAATAAAAGGACTGGAGGTTGATGTGCTTAAAAGGATATAAACAAAGGATTTAAGAGCATGTATTTTTGTGGATGGATTGGATTTTATTTACTTAAAATGACTGAACTGAATTTTAGGGAAGAGAAATTACACTGTGGAAAAATGAACACATCATCTCTTTGAATAGATAAGACTGTGTGTAACTGGGTGGTGGTAGCAAGAGAACAATCTGTTGGCTTTTCTGTTGTGGATTGCTGGACACAAGAAAGGTGGAATCCTGAGCGTTTCTTTTTCTTTCTTTTACAACAACTTCTGTTCAAAATCCATTCTTTCAAGGTAGGAATTTCCAAATATGGTGAAAGATTACAGGCAGATTTGATGGGAGATTTCAGACAAGAGATTGTTGGATTTAAGACAGAACTCTTGGTGGATGTAATGCAAGGGGTGTGGGAATGTTGGGCTAATCTGGAGTGATGAATAGTGAAAACTGTATGGATACACAAGTTCAAATTGATTCAATGGAGGGATTAGCCTATAATACTGAGAATCCAAGTAGTATTGGATTGTAAAATAGGAATTACAGTTCAGTGGGTGGGGAGAAGGGGGAGGCTAATTTGAATTGATTTCTAAGGAATTTATACTGATGGAAGACCATACTTATAAGGATTTCATAAAAGGATTGGCTTTTAAGTTTGAGGAATGGGATAAGAGTAAGACGAAAAAGGAAGGTGGTCTGTCTCAAGATAGTTCTTTTAAGGCAGAGAATTGGAAAGAGGTGGAAATAATAAAAAGACATAAAGAAGAGAATCTGAGAAGATTGCAAGGACAAAGGTAATGGTTCGGATGGAGGAAGAAGAAAGCAAAAGTTAAATTTAAAACAGAATAGAAGAAATAATATCTGGTTGAAATAAGGTTATGAGATTTGTTACAGATATAAGCCATTGAGAATGGGACATGGACATGATCTTGAAAAATAACTTCATATGATTAAATTTGATAGAAATATTGGAGTAATGTAATTTTGTTAATAAGTTGTTATAATCAAAAGTGAGAAAACTGAAAACTACCTATAATGATGTAATATAATATAATGTCTTAGATGCTTGATAGAATTATAGAATGATATTGATTGATATGTCAATGAGATCATACTGCTTTAGCTATGCATAAATAGACATTTTATAGATGTCTGGTTCAAGAAAATGTATTTTTAGAAACATGACCAGCTTATATAAATGTATATACCTAGCCCTGTTCATAGTCTATATATATCCTATATATTTTCCTTCCCTCTTTTTCTTTTCCCTCTATCTTTCTTGTGTGTGTGTGTGTGTGTGTGTGTGTGTGTGATCATATTTTAAAAATCCAACTTTTTTTTTAAATGACTACTTGCTGCACTTCTGAGTGGGTGAATTTTGAAAGTCACATCTGAGGAAAATCTTGGGATGGTCCAAAGGGTAATTTATTGCTCATTTCCTGAATCAAGCTATGTCTGCATCTCTGAATGGAATAAAAAACAAGAAAATTGATGTCTAGCCAATATCTATGGGACTAGTAAATTGAATTTTGAATGATTTGAAAAGCCCTGAAACCCATCTGAGGCCTGGCTGCCTTGGCCTGCTTTTGAGTACTGAAGACGGTTTGAGTTTAGAGTGCTGGGAGGAAAACAGGAATATTCCACAATAAATAGCTTTGCATACAGCAAGCTGCTCCATTGCATTTTTATTTATTGAGGATTTTATGTAAGTCTGTTTCATTTTAGTACATATATATATCATGACTCTTTAGAAAATGCAAAAGTTCTGTTTCAGTCTCTGTTGCCAGGTTTCTGATTTACAGTTTTTAGGATTAGCAGCTGAATTCTGGCACGTGGCAGCATCTTTTCCCATCCCCTATCCCCACTGCCTTCTAGCCTCATATGATCCTGCTTTTGGATTGCAGCCAGGCCACCAAAAGCCCTGAGAAAGCAAACATGCCAATTGTACAGGTCTGATTAAATTAGTCTGTCATTGTACAAAACCACTGAATGCTATAGACTGTGTTCTAGGCATCAGACCTTTTCCCGCTGAGGCTGCAGTTGAAATTTAGCAGCCAGTGTTTCAGTTGGCTTGCTGCCAATCACCACAGTGAGGGTCTATCAGGGAAAAGAACATTTTAAACAGGCACCCTTTCAAGTTGTAATCAATCCTTCACTACATCCATTTCTATGGAAACCAGAACTGGAAGCCAACAAAAGTGGGTCTGACTCCCTGTTGCAGCAAAAGGGATCCAAGACATGAGTGTTTCAGTCTGGGAGGCAAGTGACATGCACAACTTAATCATGCAGCTTGTATGTTCTCTAGTAGTTTTCCTGCACACTTCTAAGGCTCAGCATGGTTTGAAAAGTCCTGTCTTGAATTTTTGACAATGACAGTTAAATGAAACCTTTGTGCTCTGAAGCAATTTTTATATATTCCTATTCTGATCTCAGTTTTCTGAATGCTGGTTTTTGCATCGATGAAAAGGTGGCACCAACAGGTTGGGGAAAACACAATGTGTGCCAAAAATTTCCAAAGCATTTGGGATAAAAAACCCTCTTAAAGAGTTCCCTCTCTGTCCCCCCCCCCCAAAAAAAAGCCCCGAGGGGACTGAATATGCTCAGTGTTGATGCGCTGTTGGAGATCAAATTGTTTACAAATAAAACAAAACTTTGAGGAGGGTGAACAGAATAGAATATGATAAAAGTGGGCAAAGTTTTCACCATCTATGAACAGAAGTAGTATACCTTGTAAAATTTTGTTGCTGCAAATCTTGCCAGTCTCAAAAAGCACAGTTCTGGAGAGAAGAGTAACAGAGTGATTATCTTCATACCCTGCTTTCAAGTTTTCTAGAAGGATCAGACCAATCTTTGTTGGAAACAGGATACTATATGAACTCTGAGACAAGAATTCTATTGTGGTTCCGCACATCTTTGTCCTTTTTCAGATACTGAGGAAGGAGATATTCAGTATATCCTTGCACAATATCCTCTGCAAGCAGCATAAAAAATGATTGCCTTGGCCATTTATTGTCTGGGAGAGAGAAGGAAGATGCCTGCACAGCACCTATACACAGTTCTGCAGCCAGGAGACATGACATTACCTTCCTGGATCTTCCTGGATCTCCAGAGAGACCTGGGAGCGTGACATCCACTTTCTTCTGCCAGTTGTACAACTTCAGCGTGGTGCTACCTTGGCACCTTTTTCCACCCTCCTTCTTGGGTAGTAAATGGCTATGGTAGCATGCATTCCCACCAATGGCACTATCTTTCTGCAGTGTTTGAATTGTGTGGTCCTATGAAGCAAGAGGCTATACTGATAGCAGAGATGCTGGTATAGTCCCCCAAGTCAGACAGGCTTTTGCTGAGGAGCCAGACTAAATTTGTGAAACAGCTACTGGGTAGCAGCAGTAGTGGGGGCTGACACTAGTGGAGGATCCCTCAGAGACAACCGTAGTGGCATAACAAGTAACATGTTAGTACTGTGCAGAAGGAGGCATGATAAACCCCTTCAGAAAGATGAGACATCCAAATCAGAAGGCACGCAGTGAGCTACTGGGGTACAGCAGAGGAAAACGATAAATAGCACTGTGGCTAATAAAAGTGGACTGAAGCCAAAAGGATGTTCAGCTGTAGATGTGTTCAGAGGTGAAATGAAAATCCAAAGCTGAAGAACATTATCTTTCAGAAACTTGGATTGTGAGAATTATTAAGCAGAAAAAACTAGACATAGTAAAATGAGAATTGGTACGTGCGAACATTGTGATACTTGGGGTGAGTGAGCTGAAGTAGACAGGAATGGGACATTTTGAGTCAGATAATTACACAGTATTTTACTCAGGAAATGAAAATCTAAGAAGAAATGGAGTGGCGTTAATAGTGCGGAGAAATGTAACAAAAGCAGGCAAAGAATATAATGCAAAAGTCTGTCCGAATCATATCAATAAGACATTATGGAAGACCCATCAGTATAATCACAATCCAAGTTTGTGGTTCAGCTACAGAGGCAGAAGAAGAAGAAACTGAAAGATTCTAGTCTGGAGTCCAGGAGGAAATTGTATGTATGATCAACCAGGACTTCCTGTAAATCATAGGTGATTAAAATGCAAATATAGGAAACAGAGTAGAATTAAAGATTATAGAAAAGTTTGATTAGATTAGACTCAAGAAATGAAGCAGGTGAATGATTGGTTGAATTTTGCAAAACCAACCATTTTTTTCACTGCAAGCACATTCTTCAAGCAACCCAAGAGGGAAATGTATACATCGACATTACCATACAAATCAAATAGACTATATAATTAGAATCAAAGATGGAGAAGCATCATTCTCTCTGCAAAAACAAGACCAGGAGGAGATCCTGACACAGACCATAAACTGCTGATATTAAAAAACTGGAATAAACCTAAAGAAAGAACATTGAATCAACCATCATGCAAAAATACAACCTGAAGAACATCTCTTTAGGTATAAAATAGATTAAGCCTAGTTGACCAGGAACCAAAATAACTCTGGACTGAAGCCAGGGACATTGTCAGAGAGGAATGCAAAAAGATACTCTCAGCAGCCAAAAGAAAGAGAAGCTTCAATGAATGACAGACGAAATTCTTCAAGCAGTCAAGGAGAAATGAGAAGCAATGGTAAATGTGTCATAATTCTGAATTCAACTGTCCAATGACTTGTTTGCAGGGACAAGGAGAACTATTAGAGAATCAATGAATAGAAATAGAAGCTGTCAACAAAGAAAGAAGAACAAGAGACCTCTTTCACAAGATCTGAGAAATCAAAGGGAAATTTAAACCAAGTGTGGGAATGCTCTATGACCAGCAGGGAAACACTGAAGAATTTCAGAAGAAAGTCAGCCTGTACTTTATAGATTATAGTAAAGCCTTTGATTATGTAGATCATGAGAAACTATGGATTGCTATTAAAGAAATGGGTGTGCCTCAACATTTGATTGTCCTGATGCGTAACCTGCACTCAGGACAAGAGGCTAATGTCAAGTCAGAATATGGAGAAAGGGAATGGTTTCCAACTGACTGGCTTGGTGCCTTTCCCCCACTCTCAGCTCAGTTTGCAAGCGGTATGCGTGTTCAAGCAGTTCCATGCAAGCCTCTGTAGGCAAGAAAAACTGATGAAAAAGCAGAACCCCTGTCAAATTAAGGGAAGTTGTCATCAATCTGGAAATGTCAAAAGAGCAGGTTGTCAGATAATGGGGTGTCAAAAGGTGGGGGCTTCCTGTAGAATCCATGAAGAAAGTCACACTCCTGGGTCTGCAAGACTGAAGCAGAGCTCGTGTCATGGTAGAATAACTTGGAGGTCTATCCTTTGTAGAGAATGCCATAAGTTGAAATTGACTTGATGTCAGTTAATAACAAAACATGCATTAGCATTTGCAAGCGCCATTAGCATTTGCAAGCTGATGTGGAAGGAGTGTGGAAGTTTGTGGTCAGAATTTTGTACTTCATCTATATAATGTAGAATTCCAGAGTTCTTTGATGCTACACAATTGTAGCACTATGATTCCATTTCAACTGCCATGGTTCCATCTTAGTGAATCTGAAGATTTGCATTTTAGAGAGACGTGTTTAGAATTCTCAACCAGAGAGCTCTTGTGCCTCCACAGCTGCAGACTCCAGGATTCTCCAGGATTCAGCCATGGCTTTTAAAATGGAATCATAGTGCTATAATTGTATAGTATTGCTTCTGCCTTATATAAGTCATTTGGTGAACTGTTCCCTCTCAAGGTTTATTTTCCCAAGGCTGCTTTAAGAATGCTGTTTTGCGTCTTTTATTAAAGAAACCTTCTCTGCATCCTTCACTTTGCCCTAACTATCATCCTGTGACTCTTTTCCCATTTCTTTCAAAAATTTTTGAGAGAGATGCCCTTTCCCTGTTGATGCCTTAACTGACTATACATGATTTTCTTGACTGATTTCAATGAGAGTTTCATTCCACCAAAATGGTCTCAACTCATGTAGTGAATGATATCCCAGTGACAAAGGCACAGTGTCAAACTTCTGTGTTGATCTTGTTGGATCTTTCAGCACATCTTGATACTTTGAACCACCAGATCCTACTGTTATGGTTGACATCATTGGGAATAACAGAGAATGCTTTGTCCTGGTTTTGTGTGGTCATTCCTCTTACCTTTCACTTTGGGGATCTATGTCAGAAGCTTTCCCTGTAACAACAGGGGTGCTGCAAGGATCAGTCTTGGGTCTTTTTTCATTGTATACACTCCCCTCTCAGATTTCTTATTTCTGAATTGAATTTTCAGTGTCACATTTATGCAGATGACACTCAGATTTTTCGGAGTTTCAAGTCAATTGATGACACTGTGTGGAAGTCATTGACAGCCTCTCTGTCATGTGTTTCTTTGTAGATGATCACTCACAGTCTTAAACTGAACATAGACAAAACAAAGATCTTGGTGTTTCAGCTAGTTCCCCTTCTCTCATGCCCTCTACTGGATTTACAAGGTTGTACAGTGGCTCCCATCTCAGTTGCCAGGAACCTCAGAGTCCTCCTGGATGATCGCCTATCTCTGAGCGACTTTATCAGGGTAACAGCAAAGGCTTGTAATTTCCATCTGTTGAACACCTGCAGGATCCAGAGGTTTCTGACTGTTGAGACTGCCTGTCTGCTTGTCTAGGCCTTGGTTATCTCACATCTGAATTATTGTAAAAGCTTACTGGCAGGTTTGCCTTCCTGCTCTCTTCTTTCTCTGGTTTTAATTCAGAACAATGGTTTCTGGGTTGTTTTAAATCTCCTTAAATATTCATCTGTTTCTTCTCCTTGTAGATCCCTTCCCCTAGCTACAAGTGGCCTTCAAATTTTTGGTTCTGGTATTCAAGACTTTGTGTTCTACCCTCCCTCAGTACCTCGCAGCTTTGCTAGTATGGTATGTTCCATCCAGAAATTTAAGATCCACAGGTGAAGGATTAGTTTGTTCCACTAACATGCACAGCTTTGTCAAGGCTGCAAGTCTTGTAAGATCTGGCTCTGCATTTGTGGAATAGTCTTCCTATGGACCTCCAGCTGGAAGAGGATCTCATCCATTTTTGTAAAGGGCTGAAGACCTGCATCTTTGATCCAACAGCTTAAGCCATTGCATTGTGTTTAAGGCGCTGAGATGGGTAGTGACAGGTAGGGTGTTGGGGATTTCATTCTATGTGTTGCTATAGTGTTACGTGTATTGTCATTGTCCCTGACTATATATGTTGAGGTTCTGTCTTTTGGTGAAAAGGGTGTTATAAGTAAACATCATCATCAGTAGTATTAGTATGAAAGGGCTCCCAGAGGGGATTTGTTTATGTTTCTGCCTTTCTTGGAAATAGAATATTTGGCTACCTGGTTTATGTTCTGATTATGTTCTTTGAATGACAAAGATCTGACACATTGCAGAGAGGCACAGAGTGCCTTATTGAGTTGATATTCAGTCTTAAAAAGAAAGCTTTTCTGCCTCAGGTGGGCATTCAATTGTCAACCCTGCTATTTTGAAAGGACCGTATTGTAATTTGGCTAACATCCAGAAATAGCTGTCTTTGCTTGATGCTAGAAATAACTGTCTGGCCATGTAGAACTGAAGCTGGTATAAGACAAGAGAGAACATACCAAGATTTCCCTCAGTAAAGACAGCATCTTGCTTCAAATTTAGAAAACTGCTTCTGTATGCTATGTTGTTGTTGTTGTTGTTGTTGTTGTTGTTGCTGTGTGCCTTCAAGTTTTTTCCATTTTATGGCAACTCTAAGTCAAACCTATCACAAGATTTTCTGGGGCTGAGAGTGTGTGATGTGCCCAAGGTCACCCAGTAGGTTTCCATGGCTGAGCAGGGAATTGAACCTTGGCCTTCAGGGTCGTAGTTCCATGGTCAAACCATTACACCATGCTGGCTCTTTGTATCCTATATTCTGATTCTCTAAGTGAGAAGTGCAAGGCCAAACACCTCTGCTCTGAATGTCTGTCTGTCCATCCTTCTTTTTTGCACATTGCACATGTAAAGTGACTTATGCAAAACAATTAAATATAAAATCAAAATATCCATAAAACAATTGAACAAGTAAGGAATAAAATAGACAGGTAAGAAGCAGTAAAAACCAGTAATCACACAAATGCTCAGACACATAAAACTGGTTTGACTTGGTGTTAAAATAATAACAAAATCAGGGCTACATGAACCTCCCTTGAAAGGCTGCTTCATCATCCAAAAGACTGTATCCCAGATTAACTCCTGCCCCAAACTCAAAAGGTTAGGCCATCAGAAGGCTGCAAAAGAATGGCTAGGTGCATAATAGTTCCTCACAAGCCCTGTTCCTAAGTTATTCAGAGTGTTACAGTTCAGAACCAGCACTTTGAGTTATGTTGTGATGGGATATGCCCAGCACAATTCTTATGCAATGTGTGTTGATCCTCCTGCTGGTTATGTTGGTTTATAAACAGAGAAAAAAGAACACTACAAGCAAACATCCTCACTAAGATTCAAAATGTGTGTGTGTGTGTATAGGAACCAGTGACAGCAGTATCTGCACCCCACTACATAGAATCATAGAACCATAGAAATGTAGATGGTACCTCCTCTGTATGCTACTTGCCCATGATTCAGCTGATCCTGGAGAATACAGATACAGGGAAGATGAACAAGATAAGAGATGCAGCTGCTCCCCATGCTAAGCACGCAGAGATTCAATATTGACAAATAAGTGTAGAGCAGCTGGGCTATCAAGCCTGCTGTTGCCGCATTTAAAGTGCAAGACAATCCACACAGCTGCAGTTGTAACTTAGAAAATCTTACAATGAATGACTATTGATCAGAATTTTTATTAATATTTTATTCTGTCTCATAGTATGCACTTTGCAGTCAGGTTTTGATTCTATATACACACTAGAACTGGGAAAAATCAACATCTCCCACTGACAGATAGAGCTATCAGCTTCCTAATCTGTTTCTTTCTGTTCTGGTGTCAAGAGAAGTCTACATTATTTTTGTTTTTTAGGATGCTTTAATGAATAGTTCCTCAAATGAGTTTCATAACATTCCACTCCTGGTTCAGAAATCCATCTAAATACTTAGCTTTTATGAAGGATGAATGGCCAATACAGGACATCATCTAGTGTCCATCACCCATTACTATTGAGGAATTGAGAGATTTTTAGTAATAAGTCGCCCAATCAGCAAAGTATTTTGTAATGCACAGACAGAAGTTGAACAAATCACCAGTCTCACTTCATCCTCCACCCCAGACACACTTAATCTAGCTCAAAATAAACACAAACAGTTTGGTTAAAAATATGAAAAGTTTACTCACAAAGCCTTGTGCATAGTCTACACAGGTTCAAATTCTTGAAGAAAGGTAAGACAAAAATAAGAACTCACCCACAAAGATAACTGGATAAGATATGAAAATTTAATAGAGCTGGGAAAGAATGTAACATTTAAAACGAGAGAAGAACTTGCCCAACAAGGAATTGTATTAAATTGGTTCCCTTATCAGCAATTAAAGGAAAGATTTAAAATTGATTTGAAATTAGAAGGATTTGCTATTCAAAGAAAATACAACGAATTAGAAACTATAGTTTTTACTAAAACTAAGCAGAAGATATCTTTGTATTATAAATATTTTTTACAGAGGCAATTGGCGGATAAGACAATAAAAGAAACAATGATAAAATGGGCAAAAAATGTCCAACACGAGATTCCGTTAGATCATTGGGAGGTAGCATGGAAGGAGACAAGTGAATTCACATGTGCACAGGATTTGAAAGAAAACTATATAAAGATGATGTATAGGTACCATTTATCTCCAGAACGTATAGATAAAATTTACCATTCAGGAAATAACAAGTGTTGGAAGTGTAAGGAGAAAGTGGGATCCTATTATCATATATGGTGGACTTGTGAAAAAGTGAAATTATATTGGAAGAAAATATATGAAAGCATAAGAGAAATGTTTGGTGTAACATTCCCAATGATACCGGAGTTTTTTCTTTTAAATATGACATTTGCACTTGAAAAAAATTTTACTAAGAAAAATAACAGAGTACTATTGAACTTGGTAACAGCGGCTAGGATAATTTTTGCAAAAATGTGGAAAAGTCCGGAAATACCCAATTTAGATCAATGGTACCTGAAAGTCTTAGAATACAAAGATTTTGATATATTCTCTCATTATGTAAAAGGTAAATCAATTAAAGAAATAGAGAAGGATTGGGAACCAGTTACTAAGTTCATTTCGGGCAGATGGAAAGTAAAATTTGAAAATAACATATAAAGTATGGAAAATCCAGAAGTGGTAACTATATGTATTTAGGGAATCTAAGAATGGAGAAGTTAATGTAGGAAAAAATATATAAATGGACAGACAATAAAATATCAGGGACAAGTGTACCAACTTGGAGAAGTAAATGTGTAAGAAATTTCTATTTAAAGGTGTAAATATAGAGCGTGTAAAGAAAGGTCAGAGAAAGGGTAAAGCGGAATAAGTTAGGTACTGAAAAATTAGTAATTATTGCACTGTATATGTAATTCGTATAGTAAATATATGTGAAAATGGGAAGAAATAATATAAAATTGTTAAGAGGAATGTATACAGCTTGCAATGGAAAAATGACACTAGAAATATTATACTATTTTTTTTATTGAAACGTTTTTTTTATAAATAAAGAATGAAAAAAAAAAAAATAAGAACTCACATGCTTACAAGAAAGCATGCTTGCCAGAGAATTGGAGAGCACATGCTTGCAGGGAAGGCAAAGAACAAAAGGGAAGAGGAAAAGAACATGCAAGGGTAAGTGAGTGTTTACCAAACAACAGGAAGTTTACTCTAGGCAGTCCCCTCTATGCCTACAATAGACATGCAAACTAACTAGCCAGTTAATTAAGCGTGCAAAGGTTGCCACTCCCAACAATTACAAACCCTTGGAGCAGCTCCCTCCTCCTCCTCCTCCTCCTCTTTGCTGTTATCCCCTATTCTTCTGCTTTTTCTGAGTTACTGGCCCTTTTCACATGTGGGGGGGGGGAACGGGCGAAAACACGCTAAAACGGAGCTTACCGGCAGCTGGGTAAGTCCGTCGCCACACGGAGCAGCGCGAGCTCGCTGCTCCACAGTCCTCCGGCGTCCCAGATGGCGGCTTCTGGTTGGTGGAAGCTCTCCACCAACCGGAGAAGCTCGCCAGCCGGAAGCCTGCCCCCAGCAGATCTGCAGGCACGCACTTGCACGCACCTGCAAATCCACTTTGGAGCCGGGTGACGGAGCGGCACGGGGCTGCGTGCTCCATGCTTTTTGAAAACCTCGAAAAAGAGGTTTTTAAAAAACATGCAGCCCGGCTAGTTCCGGCCGCTTCTGAGTGGATTCTGGTGTGGAACCACAAAAAGTAGTCCACGCCAGTCCACTCTACGGTGTAGAAGACCTCAGTGACAGGTCGCTCTGCACCGTTTCAGAAGCCCGGTATGGAAATGGCCACTGTTGGAAGAAAAAATAAGGAGGGCCATTAGCCCTAGAGATATAAATAAATGAGTAGAGGCCAGAAAGAGTGTTAGTGGCACTGATGGTGGATGGATTCTTGGGCTTTGGGTCCAGTGAGGATGGCCCCATTGAGAGCACTTGTGCAAAGGTCCCCCAAAATGTGGAAGCAGAAATAGAGTATGAGCATACCTTCTTGAATGCTGAGATCACTGTGTGATAACTGAAGCCCCTGTCAGAGCTGCTGCTGATGAGCAGCAGCTGTTGGTCCCTGTTGCTCAGGGTGGAGATGACGAGCAGCAGCTGCTGGTCCCTGTGGCTCTGGCTGGAGATGAGTCCTGCAGCTCAAGAGCTTCCCCTGCTGTCATGGACCAAGCAGGTGCGGACGTCCCTCTGCCTGGTCCTTTAGAGCAACAGGGATCCGATTCTGTGCCTGCTCCTTTGGAGCAATAGGGATCCGATTCTGAAGAGGCTCTGGAGCCTGGTTCAATAAGCCCCCAGTCAAGGCAGAGACTCAAGAGGGCTGTGCAAAGGGAGGCTTCCTTGGTTAAGTTTGAGAAGTGGTGACCAGACACACCTGTGCCTGGGGCTATATAACTGCCTGCCTGGAAGCTTCCCTTTGCTTGTGGCAAACTTCTTACAAGCCTTCCTCTTGCCTGTACCTTGCTCCCAGCACCTGGTTCCTGATACCTTGAATTGATCTCTGGACTCTTGACCCTTGACTTTGGAACTCTGACTGTGGCTTCGCTTGGTGCTCTGGTAAACAAACTTCCTTGAGTAGGTGCTTGCTTGTCTCCTCCTGGCTGGACTTTGCTGGTTCTCCCACAATCTTCTCTGGGCTGGCTTGCTGCCCAGGTCTCTGACCTTGACACACTGTGACACAAAAGGCCTCCAGCCATGTATCCAAACAGGTGAGGTTGTACACACAGTTCCTACCACACTTTCTGAGTGTGGCTATGTTTGAAAGTAGAAAGCATGCCACAGATCCTAAGGCTTGTTCCTACACTTTATTGTGTATCATATGTGTAGCAGATGAAAGATAGTAATCACTTGACAGTAAACACTAGACAACATTTATATCCATCAAAACAGATTACCATCCATCAACACCCCTCCCTGAACAAAACAAACAACCAAAGAACAAAACCTAGAGATCAGTAGTGTGTACATGCAGAAGGTCCCAGGTTCAATTCCAGGCAGCTCCAGGTAGGACTGGAAAAGATTTGCTGTAATTGGCAATGGACAGCTATTGCTACTCAGAGTGGACAATACTGAATTAGATGGATTAATGCTCTAACCTGGAATCAAATAGCTTCCTATATGCCAAATACTAGTTTACTGTTCCTAAATAAGAAAAAAATGCTAGAAGAATGCTTTGTGATAGCTTTCCATATGAAGATGAACAGTGTTTGATGGTTTTGTTGAGTGCATGCATGTGTGATGTGAAACTTGCACATTAAAAACTCTATTCAGAAGTACAGACTAGGGAGAATCTGACCCATTAGGGACATAAGCTCTTTCTTCTGGGCAATTAGATTTTATTTTCCTTGTAAAAACAAATTGTCTGGGTCTGGTATATAGCTTAATAAAAGGAAAACAAGGCAGGAAGATGAAATTATACATATATTTAGCATCTTAGTCTTAGGTCATTTTCTCACGAGGTCAATACATTGTAGTAGCATCAAATTCTTATCCTCCCGTCTCCATGTTGTAGCATTTTAGCGTCGTAGTTTTCCTTGTGGTTCTGCAGCTCCTAGCAGGGATCACTGTGATGAGAAACTGCTGTATGTAAAAACTGGAAAAACTCTGATGTAAATCTCCCAAACTAGTTCTGCTTTGTTTTTTGCCGACATGCAGAAGTGTAACATCGATTCACAGTGCAGAAACGGCTGGCTATGGGCATTCCCAGGCTGTCCCTTCTGTCATTTCCATCTCTATCTCTCTCAGCCCATCAAAGGACAGGCTGCCATCATTATTGTCATCATGCATTGAATGGACAGCAGGAAGAGAGTGGATCTGGTAATGGACCATTAAGACTTTTTCCCCCATGTATCAACGAAATACATACCTACGCACAAACATAGTCCTGCTTAACCTGGAGCTGCTGAAGCTGCTTACATGATATAGTCAACATTATCATGAAAAAAAAACCCTCTAAAATTGAGCATTAGATTCTTAATACTGTACAGTATTAAATCTATTATACTTAATAATGCATGTTCTCAATTTGCGTCTGGCAATTTAAAGTGAATTGAAGAGTACAATAAACTCTTCAGTTAATAATCCTGTAGTGACCCCTTAAGCCACATGTGTCAAACACAAGGCCTGTGGGCTGAATCCGGCCCGCCAGGCCATTTCATGTAGCCCTTGCACCTCTCCTGCAGCTGTGGCACTCCCCTTGCCTGGTGAGCCTGATCCCCACATTGTGGGCTCCCGGCTGCCAGTATTCTGAAGAGGGGCCCAGCAGCCAGCACTCACGATCTACTTCTACTTCTGACTGCTATTTGCTATTAATTTTACTGTATGAGCTGTTGCCAAAATACACTATTTGTGGCAACAGAGAAGTCTCACATTTTCATGGAACAAATGAAAGGTAACTTTCTTCAACCAAAATAAGCAATCCTATTGCATTTGGGGCTTCTCATCAATCTACCCTATTTGCTGGTGTATAAGACTCACTTTTTTCCTTGAAAAATACTGTTTGCTGTGTCTTATACACCAGTGCACTGTATGCACCTGCAAATAGTATTTGCCGACATGTAAATGCGGTGTGTCTTATATGCTTGTGTGTCTTATACACCAGCAAATATGGGTAAGTATCAATATGAGCTTCACTTTTTAAAATTGCTATTCAGGGTATGATAATGTCTTGCACCTTCACCTGTGTAGATGAAGAATGAAGTAAAATTCCACTACATCACTTTTGGTCCATGATGGCATTCAACCAGATCCACAGATCTTTTAATCAGAAGGGATTTCTAGCACCAACATAATGTGAATCTTAAAACGTTCTAGCATCTCAGAACAGATCAGTGTAGTACCACTCACTACTCAGCTGCTATGTCAATGTTGGTTCCTGGATGAAGCCCCAAAGGACTATTAAGAGCTTCTATGAGTACCTTTGTGGAAGATTTTCTGAAACTCCTAAGATGCTATTTACTGGAATATGCTCTTTGAGAAGCTTATTAAAAGAACTCACAGCAAATCATTTAGGCTGCGAAAAATATTTTACGTCCTTAGACAACAAAAGGAAATCTGAACTCAAAGTGACAGTCCTTGAACTGGTGCTGGTCTCTGTGAAGTTTCCAAGGAAGAAAGTAACAGTTGTACCAAAGGGACACAAATATGGTGGTGGTACCTGGCCTGTTGGTGGTTTCTGGGAAAAAAATGCCTGTCCAGCACATCAAATAGTCTGAGAAGCACTACTACTACCTATAATTCTACTTTGCAGTCAATTTGATCAGTGAGCCATGGTTCTTGTTTACATTAGCAATTATTTTTGTCCTGCTATTACTAGCCTTATGTATTTCTACTGTTCAATAGTGGTCAGACTAACCTGTACCCTGCAGGCTCCATGAGACAAACAATAAGACTTCATAGTATGTATTCTCCCTTGAGAGCCAGCATGGTGTAGTGATTTGAGCATTGGACTACAAACCTGGAGACCAGGGTTTGATTCCCCACTGAGCCATGGAAACCTGCTGGGTAACCTTGGGCGAGTCACACACTCTTGGCCCCCAGGAAACCCCAGGATAGGTTTGCCTTAGAGTCACTGTAAGACAGAAATGATGTGAAGGCACACAACAACAATTCTCCCTTATGAACTTGCCTGTGTTTTGAAATCTGTTGGTGAGATTCTTCTCTCTGTCCCACTGCCCTCACAGGTATATCTGGTGAGAACATGGGAGAGGACTTTCTTGGTGCTTGCCCCTTGGCTCTGGAACTCTCTTCCCAAAGACTGGTACCCTCCTTACTGCCATTCTACAGACAGATGAAGACTTTTCTGTTTTTGAAAGGCCTTTGAGGACTGAGAGTACAAGGCTCATCCCACGTGCTGGACTTTCTATCTGTTTTTGTTTTGCCTTTCTTTTAATGGTATATGTTTTAGTGGGATTTAATGTTTGATAATTCTTTTAACTTCTGTATTTTGCGAATTTTAATTATGTGTTTTTTGTCTATTGTAATTACTCTTGAATCAAAAATTGGGCAACAACAATAATAATAATTTTGTCCAATTGCCTGCATATGATGGAAGCACCCAGTTCAACTTGAAATATAGAAGAGGATACCATAGGGATAAGAGGGTCAATTTTATCCCACTTTTCCTCCTTCAGGGAACTCACGACTTTCTCAAATATTTTGTCTTCATGACAGCTTGAATGTAGTCGAGTGACATCTTCCTGGTCTTACTCTTATACCACGTTGGCACTCTATGCTTTCCTGAAAGCTTTGGCTTCCAACCAACAGTATGCTTAGGCAGTTTACAGATATCCTCTTGTTTAGAGAGGCAGTGCTGGTGTGTGCCCTAGAAGAGCAGAAGAGTAACAGGAGGACATGTATACTTACATGGTAGATCAGCCTTCTTATTGATTTCTGTGACTCTGCAAAGATGAAACTAACAATGACAAGAGGATCTGTCCTATGGGATTATCTCTGTTGTGTGATGGGAACCTGTGAAGGAGATAAGAAAATAATTAGATGACTACTAGTCACATTATTATAATTATCACTGGGAATTCATAGAGATATCTCAGCAGGTAATGATTTCTTTGAATCACTTGGTCACTGGTAAATACATGCTCCATCTTGATAGGAATTAGCTGTCTTCTTTCAGAGACACAAAACTTTAGCTTGTAATCATAACAATTATCTTTATCCACTCAGTATTTAGTGGCAAAAAGAGAGAAAAAGAAAGAGAAGATTTCAAAAATACTGTGGGGAGGAAAATAACTTATGTTGCTTTACACAGACCTCTTTGCCCCTTGCTGAAGACTTTGATTAACCATATTCCATTTGTCTTCTGCTTGACTGAGAAGGATTATAGTCTGATTATAGTTTGAAGTCCAAACTAGTCCCACAGGGATATAGCAACTTCATTTTCTAGCCTTTTCTGCCTGGTGTTGTTTCCTGTAAAGATGTATGAAACATGCCATGCACAGATGGAGAGGCTTCGCCTGGCTGCCCCATCTATGAGAAGACATCTGGCATCTATAAAAGAGGCCAGGTTTCTGGCATAGAAAATCTCAGGTTGTCCAAAGTGTTCCTAAGAAGAATTCAGCACCATGGACAGAACACATGGCAAGAAGAATAGGCACCAGTAGCAACTTGTTGATCTGAGAAAGATGGGTTCAAATGTTCTCTGTCTAAGAAAGCGGAAGTTAGCTTCACACAAAACAAGGACAGCCTGGATCTCAACGGAAGTTATTTTTCTGTTGCTCATTGAGGTATTATAACCTGTCTTTTATTGTGCTTTGTACCTGTCCCCACATGGCCAAGAAAGGGAATAGCTTCTTCCTGACTTGAGATCCTGCTAGACCATCTTAACAGGCAACAGAAATAACATCTGAGACAAAATGTAGGCCTGTGGCTCTAACATTTGTCACTTTTCCTGTATAATTTTTCACAGCTTTGCTTGATGAAGAAGCCAATGAAGCTTCAAAAGCTTGCATGATGTATTTTCTGCATTTTGGTTGACCAATAAAGGTATTGGTCTTTTGTGGATTTTGTGTTTTGTTTTATTTTGTACTTTCTCACTGGTATTCAAAAGCACCTAAAATGGGTGTGTGCACCGCATGTCCACACTGGTATGAAGGCTTATTCCACAATATACCGTATTTGCTAGCATATAAGACACACCCGTGTATAAGACGCACCCCATTTATACACTGGCAAATACTATTTGCAGGAGTATAAGACACACCAGCATATAAGACACACCCCATTTTCAAACAGTATTTTTTGGGGAAAAAAGTGAGTCTTATACAGCAGCAAATACAGCATTTGCTGGCCTTTATTTTGCCACGAGTCTTTGTTTTCTGCTCCCCACCCAATGAGGGTACTCTTCTGTTTTAATAAATGCATAAGGGAAAGTATGTATCATATGGTTCAATTCCAAATTGGCAGTGTGATCCTACAACTGTTATATAATTTTTTCTTTCACAGCCCCTTCCCTTCTTTGCCAGAAGATGGTGACGGATAGTAAAAAGCAATACCAAGAACAGATCTTTTTTTATTCCCTCTATATTAATTTATTCCAGTAAGTGCAAGGAGAATGATCATTAAGTGCGAAACCCATTTAATTGTCATCTCATCATCCTGTTGAAATAAATAAAATCAGCTAGTGGAAACAATATGAATACATGAGAACTGGGGGAAAAAATAAGATGAAATAAACTGCATATTGCATAAAATGATTAAACTATAATAAATGTAGCAATTATGAAGTGACTACCATAAAGACAACAGTAATAGAACCAAAATTAATTAACCAAGGAGGAACAAGAATAAGTAGCAAATGGAATACAATAGAACCACCTCTGAATAAACAAATTAATTATTATTAATTTGATATCCTAATATTCTGTCTGGACCAACTACCTTAAATGTTCTAACTTCCTAGTGGGTTTTAGTTAGCATTTCGATGCAGAATTCCAAAGGGAAGATAAAAGGTTGAACAATCGAAGTGGTCCCTGTCATTTCACGCGACTGGAGACAAAAGGCGGGGGATCATTTCCTAAAATAATATTTGTCTGTGTCAGCTTCTGGCCTGTACTAAGGAATCACAGATGCTTTGTATCTTCAGTCTTTCCAAACTCTTTGAACCCGTATTGGATCTGATGGGGCCAGATCAGGCCTGTTTCAGGGAAACAGAATTGCTTTGGATTTTCAGTCCTTCCAGACCCATATTGGGGATTTCTGCCAGCTCCTACTGTCAGTAAAAGTGCCACTGTAGTTCACCACCTGCCCAGGTGCAAGGATCTCCCATGGTAGAATCCTAACCAGAGGTAGTACTTCTGTGTGATATTGGAGACTGGCAGAGAGGCATGCACCATCAAAATTTGCTCCAACGGTCAGGCCATTTCCGCACTACACTCTTATAGGCCGGCCCCTCCCTAAACTGCAAACCCCAGGATTCCATAGGATGTTGAAAGTGGAATAATCATGCTATAAGAGTCTAGTGTGGAAATGACCTCAGTGTTAGCCGTGGACATGGCTGTACTATAATGTACAATATATCTCCCATATCCATATGACTGGTATATGCAGTTCTCACCTGTGCTGAAATATGGTCTAAAAATATTAATTTGAATCTTTTTTGATCACATGTTGTTAATTTTTATGCTTTTATTGGTTGTGCACTGGCTTTGGTCTGCAAATAATGGCTACAAAACCTTCCTTCTCTTAGATTCTAAAGTTCTATTGAGTTTCAGGGCCTCCTTTCCAAACTGCATGCTCATCTTGATACCTATGTAATTCATCTTATTGAAAAAAAAATAGCATTGGCTATTATCTGTGTTTTTTGTTATCCACAGTAAGTCCAGGAATGTATCCCCCACCCATATGGGAGATATACTGTAATTAATTTTTCAGCTATTCTAAATATATTAGAAAAGTGTTTATCTCACAATGGTTGAGCAGGTAAATTTCAGGAGGCTTCAATGAAAAGTGGGAAATGGTTAAAAAGTGAAAATTATTCCTTTTGAAGAAACATTGGAAGGACCCCTTCTTTTTAAGATTGAATTGCAGAAGTCTTTTGATGCAAACTGGAGAAGATGTAAAAATAATTCACAAAGACTGAAAGAAACCAAGACAATAAAATAATTGTAAAGAAGCCTGCGAACAAATTAGAACACTTGAAAAGCATACGTCTAAAGAGGCAATGATAAATCTACCATGGTAAGGAAGCCTATCACAAGAATGCAGCAAAGATGAAGAAGGAAACTCCAGAGAGAAACAGTTTCCTTCTTAATGAGATAAGCACACCAAAAACATCAGGAAAGAAAGTTATGTGCAGAGAAAGAAGATTTAACTAGCAATGCCTGAAGAGTGATACTGCCTGTCTCTCCTTTTTTGCCCACAGCTCAAAACATTAGTATGAAACAGCAAGAGAAAGAGATAAGCAATTATCCTTTGTTTTAAGCACATTTATATCCTTCTCTATGAGAGGAGGGGAACTGTGATGTGGGGAGGGGGGATTTTTCACCACTCTGAGGCATCTATATCATGCAACTGGCCTAAAACTGTAAAGGAACTGATGTCATCTTCTGTTTCATTTTGAATTGTTGTGTTTTTATTTGGAGGAGCAAAACTGATGCACTTTGCAGCACACATTTCAGTCTTCTTATCAAGCATGGTGGCCTTGGGGTTTCTGGAGGTATTCTGTGGACACTAAGGATCACAAGAAAGGCGTTTCAGCCACATCTTTCCCACCCTGGTCTATATCTATGGCTGTATGGGATTTATGAAATACTGGCTTGCAGGAAGTACTTTTCTTACAGGCCTTCCTCTTTATTCCTGGTACTCCAGAACCCAGCAAAGAGTTTTTAAAAAGGACTTAACCAACAATCTGTAATTCATGTTATACTTTTTCATATCTGGGACAGAACATTGACCTCAACAGATTATTGATCATAACCTTGTGTTGTCAATAAATGCTGTTCATGATGGCTACACACCACTCTGAAGATGAGAAGCAGCATGTATCTGTATACCAATCACTGAGGACCAAAAGTGGGGAAGGGTTATTTCCTTCCTGAACTATTGCTGGGTATCTCATGGACATCTGGTTGATTACTGTGGAAAACAGGATGATGGACAAGGTATACCTTCGATCTGATCTCTTCTTATTTTCTTATTAATCTTGATGTTCTCTCCCACTCTTGGATATCATCAAAGATTCTCTTGCTTGTTTGCTTACTGCAGGACAGAAATCAAGAGTTTTTCTTAATCATATGTTTGGATGAACTTGGGTGTATTTTTGAACATTAAACCAAATAAATGTGGGCACCTCAGAAAAAAAGGAAGAAAGAAGAATCAGAAGTGAAAGTAATTACAGTGGACCTTCCATACAGGCCACCTCTGCATATGTAAATTCCAGTTAATACTGAGCACTGCATGCTGTATCTAAAATGGCAGGGACATGGATGTGGATGTGCTGAAGTGTATGCCTGCATGTCACGGCCATTTAATATTATACAACACAAGCATTTGCACTCTTTTCCCCACAGATATAGGGGGTCCACTGTACTTGCAAACCTGTAAGTGATTTCTTTTCAATAACTAAGCCAGAGGTGAGAAACAGTATGAGTCTAGCGGGCTGCACTGGCTCCTCCAGGCCATGTTGGAGGCCACATCCTCCACCATAAAAAAAAATTCAGAAAGGTATTTTGCCCCTAAATGCCATGTTTTCATTTCCCTGGGTCTTTTTAGGCCCAGGAAAGGCCCCCTTTTTAACAACAGGAAGTGCCCCATACGTCTCTCTCTCTCTCTCTCTCTCTCTCTCTTTCTTTCTTTCTTTCTTTCTTTCTTTCTTTCTTTCAGGCCTCTTCTAACCCCTTTGGGGTAAAGAACCTGGAGGAAATACCCCCCACTCTCCCAGAGGGTGTTTGGAGACATTTTGGGGCAAAAAAAAAAAAAAATCATTTTGACCCATGGGAAGCCTTGTGGGTTACAAAAAAGCCCTAGGTGGCCATCCCTGAAGTAAAAAATGATTAAGTTAAATTGTACTCGTAACTTAATAAGGACAACTTTATTCCTTTCGTAGTGTAGCTGCAACTCTTAGAAGTAACTTTTCCGTTATAGCCATACGGTCTCATTAAATGGTGAGGAAGGGATAGGTCATGCTTGTGTTGTGCCACATGTTACCGTCTCATGCTCTGTATAGTGAAGCAAAGGTGAAGGGAACAGGGGGACAGTATGCTTTTGTATACGAAATAGTATTTTTAAAATTGTAACTATGATGATAAACTATGATGATATATACCTATGGAGGGCTTTATAATTGCAACCAGTTACCTTTTAAAAAATAGTATTTCATGATCTGGGGTCCTTTCACACTGCACAGTTAGAGCACTATGATTCAACTTTAACTTCAATGGCAACACATAAGGAATCCTGGGGTTTGTAGTTTGTAGAACCTCTCTGGATGACAGTTCTAAATACCCATCCCTAAACTGCAAATCCCAGGATTCCACAAGATGTTGCCATGGTAGTTGAAGTGGAATTTTTCTTTGGGTGGTGTGAAAGTGCCCTATGTCTGACTGCTGTAAACATAAATCCTTTACAGTTGAATTATTATTTTGGGGCCCTTTCCCACTACACTGTTGTAGAACTATGATTCCACTTTAACTGCCATGGCAACATCCTATGGAATTCTGGGATTTGTAGCTTAGTGATCCCCTGGAGCTCTCTGGCACAGAATTCTTAACACACCTCTGTAAGCTGCAGGTTCCAAGATTCCATAGGATGTTTCCATGGTAGTTAAAGAGGAATCATAGTTCTTTAACTGTGTAGTATGAATTGATTCCTGGTGTGAAGCTTATGGGTCTTTGGATGTCTGGAAATTTTGGAGCATTTCTGTCTTTGAATGTGCTAACTTTCCTCTAAGCAATGCTGGTGATGAGAGACTTTAAAAGCAGGTTTTGCTAGTGAATGCTCAAAATTTGTCTCAGTAATAAAACCCACAATCCATTTTTCATGCTCTGACATCAACTTTTTTTTTTTTTAGCTTTAGGGAAAATGCTACCTTGTTTAAATAAATGATGCCATAATTCTGGAACACTGTCTGGCGTGTGTAAGATGGAGAGTTGGAATGAGCTTCCAAAACTGTTCTTTGCTATGTTTTTGGAGGAGGGTGTCTGTTTACATCCTGTTTTTTATTTATGCTGCATTTGCTCAAGCTAAGCAAGTACCACATATTAGTCCTAATGTCACATTTTAAGCCCCTTTTGTCATAAAAAGCATATCCTTGATGAAGAGGGAATGACAGCAATTAATTTCATTAATTCAGTCCAGGAGACTAAATAGCTCTCAGCTAACAGTAATTTCAGCTTGATTTCCATGAGGACAAATGATTTAGTGAGGAGAAGAAGACAGTGTAACTTTATTATAACTCTCTGACACTATCTAAACAGCTGTACTCCAAGGTCTGATGTGTTTTTAAGATCTTAAAGGATTCTTCCCAGAAGAAAAATACAGGTCCCACTACAAAGCCTGCCTATATCTTCACCAGCTTCTGGGCCCCAGATGGTATATCTAAATCATTCCAAACATGCAGTGAAGGCCATTTGATATGAAATAATGTTGCATCAGTAGCCCAGTTAAAGCTGACTCAGTTGGTTTTAATACAGATGGCCCTCCATATCAGCAAATTCCTCATCCACAGATTCAACCAACCACAGCTTGAATACACACACACACACACACACACACACACACAAGCATATATACCTGGTGTTGCCTGGAAGTTTATTTTCTCATTGGTAATACTTGTTAGAAATACCTTGGGAATTACCTTATCTTAGGAATTAGATGTGGTTAAAATACACAGATTTGAGATCCTGTATCTCTAATTCCCCAAGCTGCCTTGTCCAGTACTTGTAACCTTTCCTTGTATTCCCCAATCCAACCTGTATTCAGAGTTGTTGACATACAGGGGTTCAGTTTCGGAGGGAATACATTGTCCTCCTCCTTGCTGCTAGGTCTCATCTTCATAGCAACTGGCCTATTCAAAGCTCTCTGGTTGAAGATTCTAAAGGTCTCTCCCCAAACTGCCAACCTCAGGACTCCATAGAATCTTCACAGGCAGCCAATCATATGAGGTCTTCTCGCCTGACATGGACAAACTCACAAACTTTGACTTCTATATATTAGATAGCAAGCCAGAAAGCAAACTTTGATCTTGCTGTTTTACATAAAGAATGACATTTTATTACACCATTGTACATAATGAGACTTTAGCATCCATGAATTTTGGTATTCATGGGGTGTGTGCGTCCTGGAACCAAACCCTAGTAGATACCAAGGGCCCACTGTATCTGTCTGGGAGAGCAGAACCAGGGTAGGCTGGGGCCCTGCTATTTAGCTCAGCTGATCACTAGCTTTACAGGTACATGCTCTCAACTGTCCCAGTTTGAGAGGGAGAAACTCAATTTTCTGTTGTCCCACTTTTTCAGCTGATTTTTAAAATTTCATGGTTTCCCACTCCTCCTCCTGCTTTCCCCCTTCATCCTCTGCTTCAGGTACTGCAAAGTGAGTTCAAAGTGCAAATGTAGTTTGTACTCAATAAACTCAGCAGATTGGAGATGAGAGGTGTAGTTTTGCCCTTCCCAGTAGGCTCAGGGAAAAGCAATCTACTGCAGCCTCTCCTAGCCTGTTTGTTCTCCCTCATTAATAACATATTTGCTATCTTGACATACACTGACATGGTTTGCATCCCTTGAGACATAGGCGTTTCTCATGAAAGTGCAGTTCTTTCTCTCTCCTTCCTTCTTTTTGCTACCCAGCTTGGAAATAATGTGTTGCAAGCAATGTAATTACAGAAACTAATTACTGAGGCAGGGTCATAAGAGTAGAGTGGGACAACGTTTTAAAGGTAATTTAATAAATAGGAGTGACATTACTTTGGGAGTTACATTAGGAGTAACAAGCAATGTTTCCAGTTATTTTAAAAAGTTGCTTTTAAGATGTCATCTTAAGACATTTTTAGAGGCATTTTGACAGGAAAAACTTATTTTTATGCCATTTTCTTACAAATCCTTATAAATTTTCTTATAAGTTTATAAGTTTTATAAAAAATGAAGTAATGGAAACAGCAAAATAACCAGCAATGCAGTAAGTAATGGTACAAGTTACTTTCCCAGCACTTTAGTGGGCAATAACAATGGATTGCTAGTCAAATGCTGCAATGAGTAAAACGAACATATTAGTTTTTATAAGTAACTTTCCAAGGTCTGCTGTCTTAGCAAATGTATGCGCTGCTAAACAGGCTTCTCTTTCATACTCTGAATGCTCTACGGTTGCAGCAGATTGTTCCATTAAATCTGATAGCTAAAGCTAATTCCTTGAAGAAGAGAGAAGAAAGCTCAAATATTTGAGAAAAGGAAACTTTTATAGCTTCCTAAAACTAGGTGCTGCATTTTCATGGAGTTGTCAAAGCAAGCAGCCAGCAAGTGTCTTTTGTGCTCACTATCTCCTTATTCATTACAGGCTTCCCCCACAGTCCCAGGTTAGGGACTGGGCCACTGTCAGAAATAGAATTGGTTGAAAAGCAAAACCCATGTACTGTAGGGAGCATGAAGGACTCACTTGGGACTGACCATATGTGAGCTGCCTGCAAAGTCTCTCAGCCAGTTTAGTGCCCTTTTTCTGTCCCTCAGCTCGTTTTGCAAGCTGTGCATGTGTGCGGGCGGTTCCAAGCAAGCTTCTGTGGGCAAGAAGAACTGATGAAAGAGCAGAACCCCTGTTGAATTAATGGAATTTGTCCTTAATTTGGAAGCATCAAAAGAGCAAGTTGTCAGATAATGGGGCCTTGCTGAAAGTTAAATGCAATATAGTCACACAGGAAGGATGTGCATTGTGGATCTATTTCAGCAGGTTTTGATACAAAAACTCCATTGTCAGGAGTGAGACAAGTTCATGTTTGTCTCACTCCATTGATTCTCCTTTAGGTCTCCTGAACTTCTTAGTGGCATTTGACACTATTGGTCATGGCATCCTTCCTTCTAAATAGGCTGTCTGGTGGACTATCAGAGGTTCTGTTCCTACATGAATAATTGCAATTGGTGCTGGAGGACAACTTCTCTCTTCCCTGAAATTTATAATATTGGGTCCTCTAGCAGTCATGCTTTCTTCTTGCTCTTTCCCTATTGATTCCCTATCCCTGTTCTAAAGGAACAGACTTTGAGGATGTTTGTAGAACCATGTCTGTTGTAGGAATCATGGTTTTCCTCATCATCATAGTAAACCTTTTATCATGTTTAACTGGTTGGTCATCTGAATCCCTACTGCACAAAGATAACTTGGTTTCAGTTATCTGTGCTTTAACAGCCTCTGGGTTACATTACTGAAATTATTTACATTTGTTGCTTACTCTGAAGATGGTTAAGGGAGAGCAATTAGTTCAGAATGTAGTTGCTAGTATCTTCACTAGATCTGATGCTATGAACATACTCTGCTGGTACTTTGCCAACTGGACTCTCTCTGTTGCTTAAAAATTACTTGTTTCTTTATGTGCATGCTTTTACTCTGAGATCCTCATCAGAGGTACCCCTTTCTACATCTAAATTGTAGTAAATGGCTACAGGACCATTTACATGGTGGTGCTAAAGCTCTGGAATCTTGTTCCCACAGAGAATGGCCAGCAGGCACTGATGTTTTCCTGGTAAAAGGCCTGTTTATTTTCTTGGGCTTTTAAACTTTTTTGGTGGGAATTTGTTTATCTAAGATGCCAATTTTCACACATTTCTTACTTTGTTTCAGAATATACTTGACGGTGTAATACCCTGAGAATTTATTTCAATAGCAAAGCACAGATCCAATGTGTAAATGAACAAATGGAGATATGTCAAATTGAGAGGCTTCAGACCAGTTTTAGTAGAAATTTTATCAGTCTGGAAGGTGTGGAAAAGAGGAAAGAAAATGAGACACATTTTAAAGACTCCATCCATGTATGAGTAGGATAAAATAGTAAACAGGTAGGATTTATTTTTTTTCTCTTTTTTTCGCTGAGGGATACATTAGAGGAAACTGATGTATCCCCCAGATATCTTTGGAAACTGAATGAAAACTAGAAAACAGAAAATGGTGGTAAGGTGTGAAAATATTTTAAGAAACATACTGTTTTCATGTGCAGGGTATTGCCAAGCAATGTAAATTCTGTTGAACTCATATCATTGCATGTATATTAATGGCTGTTATCATCATGACTGCCATGCTTAGTTGTCATAATTGTGGTGCTTTGAGGTTGTGGCTTGTGATCTTTTAGAAATCTTTTCCAAAATGCTGTTTCTGTTATGGGTTCTTTGATTCCAGCTGAAAACTATCAAATAGCATGCATGCTAGCTGTCATGGTAGACATTGGTTCTAGCTTTGTTACAGGAGGCAATGACCTGTGAGTCAGGCACTAGACTGGGTAAACAAGGACAAAAGGCAGAAGACATAGGCTGTTGGTCTACTGGTAGAACATAATCTTTACCAGTTGCATCGATACGCAGAGCGTGGGTGGCCAGTGAAGGCTGCTTGTTCTCTCGTGGCAGCACAAATGAAAACAGATGGCTGTTGGGTATACCACTGTAGCCAACCAATATGTATGTATGGGGGCTGGAGCTGTGGCCCTTGAATCTGCCTGACCCAGGGGAAAAACATTTGCAAGGCACTGTTGGATGCTTCCTTGTAAAATACTTTGAAAAACCTACGTAGTGTAATAAGTTGTTGCAATAATCCCACTGTGTCCCTACTGGCTTTTGTGGCTTTATTGTTTGTTGCTCTATGTCTTCAAATTAGCTCTGACTTTAAATGACCCTATCCTCAGGTTTTCCTGACATGATTTGCCATTGCTGTCTTCTGAAGCTGAGTGTGACTTGCCCAAGGTCATCTGGTAGATTTCCATGGCTGAGTGGAGATGTAAACCCTGGTCTCTTGGAGCCTTCTTCCAACATTAGAAAGCCAGCACATCTGATTACTCCATTTTAGACAATACAGTCATCTGAGATGATTTAGACCAGAATACCACAGCACAGAGGTCATCCTTGACACAAAGGGCCTAGTCTATCTATCTGAGAGATCTGACCGTTGGTGTGCATGTGAGCCAAAAAACCCATGCACTTCTACACTTGAGTGAGTGAGGACTTGGCACTGCTCCTGCAAGAAGCAGAGTATTCAGGACTGGCTGTGGTCTTCTGGATAGGAATGATGTTTGTGCTGATACTGAGGTACCAGTCCATGGCCCTATGACAGCTGCTTCCTTCACAAGGAAGCTTATAATCTCTCTAAGACACTGCAGTGGGATGGAATAGCCTGATAAGGAGAGAAGAAAATACAGGAAAACAAACCCTTTCTGCAGGGTAAGCAAGCAGTCATCTTGGCTCACACCCTGCCTTATGTGCCAGAACCCCAGGGTTTGTGCAGCTGAAGAGAGGGGAAGGGGAAAAAGATCACAATAGTATCTATTGGTTTTCCTTACTTGCTGGCTTGTTTTCATGACTTTTTAAAAATGGTATTGGAGCTCAAGGCTCTCTGGGGGGTTTCCCTCTATGATCCCAAATGTATGGGAGGATTCTTCTTGTGACAGAATGTCATTCTGCTTGTGCTAGTGTAGAATTCTCGTCTTATGAACTCAAAGATTCCTGGCATTTGCAATGGGTTCTTGCATCAAATCCATTGTTACTTGGCTCAGTTGAAGCCCTTAATTAGCCTCAGTCCACCTATTGATTTTAGGTTCTGTGTAAAATAGTGGCATTTTTCTTTTGGCAATTCTGTTTCCCCCCTTTTTCTTCAGATGAATGGCTGGGATTTTTGGCCTTGTGGCCCAGCCTTCAATTCTTCTACAAATCTTGGGTGCATTACATTTTTTGACTACAGCTCCCTGCTCCTCCAGCCAAGAATAGCCACTCTGGTTAGGGGATTCTGGGAGCTTCAGTGCTCCCAGTTGTAGTGCTAAAAATCTACCATTTTCAAGGCCATGGTTTCTAAATTAAACAATCTTACAGGGCTGTCCCCAGATCTTGAGGGGCTAGTTGTAGCTCTGGCTTTGCATTGCATGTAGGATTTGGGGCTAAATATCAATGGAACAGCATAAATTAAAACCTCAGCATTGTCCTTTATAATCTATGGTTCATAAAGGGAAGTGGCATCAATTCTTTCCCTCTGATATGAAAGATAAAAATTCTTTAATGTGGACTCCATGTTGATTTCCCCTAACCCTAGGCTTTATGGCTGCAGCAGGGTTCCCATGTGCTGCCTGAGGAGATGAGAGAGAGATTGATCTATAAAGTTTACATCCCAGCACTTGTTTGCAGCACACTCTAGATGCAGACTGGTTAGGTTACAGCCATCACAATTAAACAGAATTTCCTCCTTTTCCTCGCTGTTGATTTCCATGTTAGCTCCCATAAAGGTGACAAAACAGGATACAGTTGTGAACAAGAAGGGAGAAGTCTTCAATAAAAGAACAAAAGAGAACACAGCTGGGTTTTAAAAAAAGACAAATTTCCATCAGCACAAGAGATATGAAGTGATGTATGTCATTGGCAGATTGGGAGAAAAAAATGCCATCATGTATCACCCTCCTGTGGTCTTAGAAGTGGCTTTCTCTGCAAGTCTGTCTTCTGGTCTCTGCTATTTCAGTGCATTTCATGGACAGGTACAATGTGCTTTTCCTGAATGTGTGTAAATTGAACCAAAAGGTCATGAAGCAGCTCTAATTCAAGGACTGTCACCACTTCCCAGTTCTTTATAACCGAAAGTGTCTAGCTCACATATAAAAAGAATCCTAGATACTTCCTTTATAGTGCATGTGGGACACTTCCAACCTTTCCTTAGGCCATCTCTCCAAACTAACATGAAACACAGAATTTGGTAATAGTCGTAGAATTAGGTGATATCAATGGTTTGCCAATGTGGTTCTGCTCTATATGATTGGGAATGTTGGTCTAAATCCTATTGTTTGTAATCCAATAGAGGAGACATTGAATCAATAGAAACTTGATCATCAACGTTTCATCCTTCACTGGTTCTATTCCAGTGGAGGGAAGTCAAACTGGATTTAGGGCCATGGTTAAAATCATGCTTGTGTTATGCAAATTGGGCCACCTGCCATCATCCCCTTCTGTCAACAGAAGGATCACATGATGAAAAGGGAGAAGACTAGTTGCAAGTATTATCCCAGAAAACATGATGCTGTCAGTGTGGATCAGAACTTGGAAAAGTTCCTTTTTGGACTGCAGCTCCCAGTGAAAAAGTCATATTTCCAGGCTGTGATTGAGGAACCAGTCCAGCCACCATCAGCCTCAACAGCTTGGTCCACATCCTTCTTGGTGATGGTGTTGTCCAACTTGTAACACAAATGTCCAGATCCTTTTTGGTGGTGGTGTCCAACTCTTTTGGGAGAGAGTTATGACTCAGAGGGCCTTAATTATTTCCCGATCTCTCTGCTCTCCGAAAGGAGGTAAAGAGTATTTTGTGTACAGAGGCATTTTGCCTAGGTAAGGATGTTAATTTAGAAGAAAATATGAAGAACTCTTTTTGAAATAACTTACCTTCCTTGTTATTGATTATTGGCATGATACTGATATACTGCTGCAAAGTGATATACATGAATACATTGTCATCTCTTATTCTCTCTCATGACTCTTCCAGACAAAGCAAATGTGCTGGGATGTGGCTGTATTTGTAGCTACATATCCCAGTTTTACAAAGTTTGGGGCTATTTCTTCTAGTTTTCCGTGGTACTTGAAAATATGAAGAACGCACTGCGGAGAGAAGAGAAGGAGATTGTAAGAGGATTGTAACAATCTGGACTCTAAGGGGCTATGAGATACCCATATCTAATATTACAATCCATGTCATCAATAAGATGCCTACAAACAAAGTAAAATGTGCCACTTTTCTATTTTCCTGTTGAAGGTTTGTTTGTTTGTTTGTCTGAAGTCAGAAGAACATTTGGATGGTGAAGTGAAAAGCGGTGTCAAAAAGCAACATTACATAGTGCAGTATAAATTGACACAAATTATTAGTCTGGATGAGTTCTCCACTGATTTCGTTTGCCTTTATCACATAGGTTACCCTGGCTATCCACATGGCATCCTGATAACAACATCTCATCCACAAGATGGCTCCTGGTTGGATAGGATTGCTCACGAAGGAGAAAGAAAGGTCATCATGGGAGAAAATGTTGATGAGATAGAAACAGCTGAAGGAAGAAATGTCACCAAAATGGACAGAAAAGAAAGGTGAGTATGAACAGGGTTTTTTTTTGATTGGGGGATATTTTTTTCCTTATAACTGTTTTTGGCTAGAAAATTAGAATTTGAAAATATTTGTCATACCTGGAACAAAAATAAAATTATGGTGTAACTGTACTTTTACATCACAACGTGGCATGAATTTCCAGAGATAACCAATGTGTTGCGTACTAATAGATGCATGCTGTATGAATAGAATGTAGAAGCCAAGGAAAGAAGGTGCTGTTCTTCCTTCTCTTTCTGCATGGGCAGTGTCCATCAAAGAACATTTGCACATCAAAGTAGTATCAGTAGGTACAGAACATTTCATATTCATTATATATACAGCTGCTGCACTTGATGTCACCAAACCCCCCAGGTCATCATGATTCTTTCCCATTCCATAAGATGCTATGAATAATTTCAGCAATTTCCAATTACCATATTAATTGAGGAAACAAACAATATGATAGTACTTGTTAGATTAGGCATAAACAAATCCTGCCAGCCTCTCTTCAGACATTAAAAACTGAGCTTCAAAGAGACTTCCAACCACAACCATATGAAATAGAATGATTTATTTAAAATACTAACCTCTAGGATAAGTAATAGAATTACATCTGATCAAATGTATTATATATAATAAAACATACCTAGTTGCGCATTTGTTAGTAGTTCAGTGGCAAATGTAAAAAATGCAATGCACAGCAGCAGATGCCATTTGAGTTAGGTTTCTCTTCAGAGAGCATGAAAGCAAATTCATAACTCAGGAGGAATTTTGTGTACTCAACTTTCCATTGACGACATCCTCCTCTATAAGGGGATATCCAGTCTATTCACTTGTTCTTTTTACATTTGTTGTTGTTGATGATACAGTGTGGAAATGTGCTAAAAACCGGGATAAAAAAAAATAAACAATGCCTTGTTCAAAGTTCAGTTCTTTGCCTTGTTTGACAATGGATGTTGAAAATCTGAAACAGCATGACTTCATTCCAAGTCTAATTCCAGACTTGCTCATAGATCAGAGGAGTGCTGTGGATGTAGCATAGCTTGATTTCAGTAAGGCTTTTGACAAGGTCCTCCATGATATTCTTGCAGGCAAGCTGGTGAACTTTGGGCTAGTCAGTGATGCAGTTAGATGGAGCTGCATTTGATTGACATACTGAACCCAGAGAGTGCTCACTAGTGGTTGTTCTTCATCCTGGAGAGAAGTGACAAGTGGGGGGCCTCTGGGTTCTGTTTTGGGTCTGGTATTGTTTAACATCTTTGAAAATGACCTAGATGAAGGATCAGAAAGTGCACTGATCAAATTTGCAGATGACATCAAATCGAGGAAGTAGTTAATTCCCCAGAGGAAGGGATCAGAATTCAAAATGATGTTGACAGATTGGAGAGCTGAGCCAAAACTAACAAAATGAATTTCAGCAGGGATAAATGTAATGGACTACATATAAACAGGAAAAATGAAATGCAAAAATAGGGTGGGTATACAGTACATGTGAAAAGGATCTAGGGGTCTTAGTTGGCCACCAGCTAAGCATGAGTCAACATGTGATGCAGCAGCCAACGTGTGATGCAGGAGTCAAAAAAGCCAATGCAATTCTGGGTTGCATCAAGAAAAGCATAGTGTCCAGATCAAAGGAAGCAGTAGTGCCACTCTACTGTGCTTTGATCTCACCTGGAATACTGCGTCCAGTTCTGGGCACCACAGTTCAATAAGGATATTGACAAGCTGGAATGTGTCCAGAGAAGGGCGCTTGAGATAAAGATCTGGAAATCAAGCCTTATGAGGGATGACTAAGGGAGCTGGATACTTTTAGCTTGGAAAAAGAGAAGCCTGAGAGGTGACATGATAGCCATCTTTAAATATCTGAAAGGATATCGTGTAGAAGATGGAGCAAGCTTATGTTCATAGGTGAGAACATGGCCCACTGGAATCAAATTACAAAAAAAAAGGAAAGATCCCACTGAAACAATAGGAAGAAATTGACAGTGGAGTACAGTGCCATGGAGATACTAAGAGGTGGACTCTCCATCTTTATTGGGTTTTATACGGAGGTTGGATGTGCATCTTTAAAGGGTGCTTTAGTTGGGTATTCTTGCATGGCAGGGGGTTGGATATCTGTCCCTTGATCACTTCCAACTGTAAGATCTATGATTCTATGAATTCAAGTTTTTTAAATAGTTTATGGTCAAAGGGTTTTGCAAAATTCAAATGCGTTCAAAATTCTGTAATACTAAAACCAGACTTGCAAATATATTTACTAGGAAAATTATGGCTGTAAAACACAAAAAAATAAAAGCTAGAGGTAGACAAATAAATGAACAAGCAATGATCAATTAATAAAGCAAAATAAGAAAATAATGAAACTGTCATCAAATCACCATATTGTTGTTTTTCTGTTAACTCTGACTTATGGTGACTCTATCCTAAGGTTTTTTGGCCAGATTTATTCAGAAGAGTTTGGCCATTGCCTTCCTGGGAGGCTTAAAGGGTGTGACTTGCCCAAGGCCACCTTATGGGTTTCCATGTTTGAGCAGGGATTCCAACCCTGGTCTCCCAAATTCCTACTCCAACACTTAGGCCTCTATACCCCACAGGTTCTCTCAAATCAGTACTGCCATGATAATGTAAGGCAACTTGATAGCATTTTTGTATAGATCCTTCCAGTAGCCACTGTAAAAAGAGGCAGGAAAAAAGATCAACATTTGACAACAGTCTTTGGTTTCTCTTCAGATCATGTAAATCCATTTCTCTTACTTATTACTTATGGAATTGGGGGGTAAATTAGGCTGATGTTCTGGTCCAGAAGAGAGCAGGAGAAACATATGAAAGACCAAAGAGAAATGTCAAAATAAACAGCATATGCAAATCTTCTAAAACTTAAGTTGTGTCCTTTGGACGTGTTGTAAGACAGGATAGAAAAGGGTGCAAGGATAGGAGGGTCTTTCTTCCTCTTGGCAAGGGATTTGTCCCTGATGGACGCACAAGCACCATAACCAGAGATGGGAGAATTTGGGCAAGGGTCAATGAAGGAGAAAGTTTTTTTCCAATGACAATTATTCCATTATTTCCCTCATTGTTAAAACTGGAAATATGAGAAAACATGCAGAAAACCTCTGTTTAAATATTTTCTTTTTTGGAATGAACAAAATGCTGTCTTACAACCAGGTGTTTACTCATTCAAAAAGATAGGAACTGCATTTATGAAGCATTTCCAGTCTACAGAATTTGAAAACCATAGTTCCTGTCTGTACTGTAGACATATGTAACGCTCAAACCTAACATCATAATAGAATTAGAAGTGGCATCAAGTCCAACTGCCTGCTCACTGCAGGATCTCCAGCTAGAGCATCCCTAGAAGGTAGCTGTCCAGCCTTTTTCTGAAGATGTCCAGAGAGACTCCACCATCACTCTAGACAACTGGTTCCACTGCCGAACCTCTCTCGCTGTCAAGAAGTTCCCTCTAATGTTCCGTCAAAATCTACCCTCCTGTAACTTAAAACCATTAGTCTTCATTCTACCCTCTGGGGCAAAAGACGACAAATCTGCCGCTTACTCTCTGTGACAGCCTTTAGATATTTGAAGATACAACCTTGCCATCCTGGTGGCGCAGTGGTTAAATGCCGGTACTGCAGCCACAAGGTTGTGAGTTCAGTCCTGCCAGGCTCCAGGTTGACTCAGCCTTCCATCCTTCCGCAGGTCAGTAAAATGAGTACCCAGCTTGTTGGGGGCAATTAGCTAACACATTGTGAACCGCTTAGAGAGCACTTAGCTGATAAGCGGTGTAGAAATATACATGCTGTTGCTATTGCTATTCGGTCTTCTCTTCACCAAGCTGAATGAGCCAAACTCCTTCAATATTTCCTCATATGTTTTGTTCTCTGTACCTCTTATCCTTGTTGCCCTTTTCTCTAATTTGTCTATATCCTTCAAATGAGGTCCCCATAGCTGAATGTAGTACTCCAGATGAGGCCTAAGTAGCACAGAATATAGTTGGGCTATTACTTCCCTCAGCTTGGAAACTATGCTTCTATTAACGCAGGCTAAATAGCATTTGGCTTCTTTGCTGTAGCATCACATTGACGGCTCATGTTCAACTCATGATCAATAGTAACCTCAAGGTCCTTTTTGCATGTAGTACTGCTGGTCCGTGTGTTCCCCATCTTATACCTGTGCATTTGGTTTTTGTAATCTAAATGTAGAATTTCACATTTGTCCATATTGAATTTAATTTTATTAATTTCTGCCCAGTTTTCTAGTTTATCTAAGTCCTTTTGAATGTTGTTCCTATCTTCCAATGTATTAGCCACCCCTCCCAGTTTTCTATCATCTGCAAACTTGACAAGGGTTCTCACCAGCCTGTCATCTAAATCATTGTCAAAGATGTTGAAGAATAATGGCCCTAGGACAGAACTCTGAGGCACTGTACTTGAGAACTCCTTTCATTCTGAAGCACAACTATTGATAATGATAACTCTTTGAGCACAGTTTGCCAACTGATTATGCATCCATCTGACAGTGTTTCCATCTATTCCATATTTGATCAGTTTGCTAATCAAAATATTATGGAGGATCTTATCAAATGCTTTGGCTGTAATACATCCATGACATCCACAGCATTCCCACCATCTACTGTACTAGTGATCTGATCATGAAAAGGTATAAGATTAGTTTGGCAGGATTTTTCCTTGACAAATGCATGCTGGCTTCTACTGATCACTGGATGGTCATCAAGATACTTCCAGACAGACTCCTCTGTAAACCATTCTGATATTTTTCCTGCTAGTGAAGTAAGGTTGATTGGCCTGTAGTTTCCTGGATTTTCTGCTGTTTTTTTCCTTTTTTGAAGACAGGAACAATGTTTGCATTTCTCCAGTCCTCTGGCACCTCACCCATTCTCCAAGATTTCTCAAAAGTTATGGCAAGTCATTCTGTGAGTACGTCAGTAAGTTCCTTCAATACTCTGGGATGCATCTCATCTAGTCCTGCAGATTTGAACTCATTTAGGTTAACTAGATGGTTCCTGACTAACTCCTTTATCAGTCTTGATTTGCAATACAGATTCCTTGTCAAGGTCTCTGCTGATGCATAAAAGCACACGGTCCTCTTTTTGGAAAAAAAACCCTGAAGCAAAATAGGTATTGAGCAATTCTGCCTTTGTGATCTGTTATCATTTTACCATCCTTGTTGAGCAGTAGTTGAACCATTTTCTTGGTCATTCTCTTGCTTCAAACATATCTGAAAATGATCTTTCTTATTGCTTCCTGCTTGCTGAGCCATTCTGAGTTCATTTTGAGCTTCACCTGTCCTTACACTATTCATGCAAGCCTGGGCTATACATCTGCATTCTTACTTGGTGATTTGTCCTTCCTTCCCTTCTTCATACATGCTCTTTTTTTTCCTTTCCTTTTCACTTCCTTCTCAAGTTTACTGTTCAGCCACATTGACTTTTTTGGATCTTTCCCATTTTTCTTCTTCTGTGGAATTGTTTGTGATTTTGTCTTCAACAATTCCTTTCTTCATGAAATCGCACCCATGCTGGGAGTCTTTTTCATTTAGCATCACTAGCCATGGGATTCTACCCAGAATTTCTTGAGCTTGATAAAGTCAGCTTTCCTGAAATCCAACTCTGCATTTGAGTATACTCTTCTTTGACCTGTCTCACGATCAAAAGTTCAAGCATTACATGGATCTCTTTCCCGTAAAATACCACCTGCTTTCATTCCAGGGATGAACTCTTACCTGTTGGTTGGGATCAATTCCAGGACTGCTGATCCCTTTGTTCCCTCCTCCACCTTCTGAAACAGGAAATTATCTGCAAGGCACATCAGGAATTTGTTGGAGAGCCTATGCTTAGCAGAGTGTCAAGATAATTGAAGTCCCACCATGAGTAACAGTTCTTGCATCCTGGAGATTTCTGAGATTTGTTTCTGAAAAGTATCATCCACTACCTCGTGTTGGTTTGGTGACCTGCAGTAAAATCCTACCCCAATGGTGTTTTTATTTCTTTCTCCATTTACCTTTATACAAATGCTCTCAACTGGTCCAATCTGCTCACTCATGTGGATTTCTGTACAGTGAATTTATGTATGACATATAATGCTATTTTTTCACTTTTTGTACATCAGATCATATCCTTCAATGGTTGTATTACAGTCAAGGGACTCATTCCTTCATGTCTCTGTTATATCTATAAATACATACATATTTACCTTTCTGCACTAGGACTTCAACCTTGTTTTGTTTGTTTCCCAAACTCTGGGCATCAGTGTATAGACATGTAAAGCCTTGTTTGTTCACCTCTTTTATTTTACCGAGTGTTTTACTGTGGCTCCCATCCTCTAGAATTCACGTCCTTGTACTTAAGAGTTTGCTTTTAGACAGATGTTTTGGACTGATTTCTGTCCCAATGATACATTTTATTTTGTTTATTACGAAATGTATGGTTTCTGTTTTCCCTTTCCCCTTCTTCTTAAGTGGCAAAAACTAAGATACATGTGCTTAGATAGCCCAGGGTGCAGCAATTTCCAGCTCCCTTTTTTAGTGTAAGATACATTCACAATTGTACTTCTATGTAAATAAGGATTTTAAATTTTTAAGTTACATAAATATGCCAAGCAAAACAATTTTATACACTACTTAGTTAAGAACAAGGCATATTATGTTGCTAATGCAGCAGAATAACTTTAGGTATGCTATACAAATAAGCATTGCATATATTTCAATTTTCCCCCAAATTTCCAGTTTCCCTGAGGGGGACAAATGATAAAAAGCTGTTTTTCTCTCATAGCTTCAACATTTCTAGAAAATTTGCATTTCTAATCACATCATATTTTTGTTCATATATATTGCAAGTCTGTACAGCTTTCAAAAACCAGAGGAAACAGTATGTGTGTATATGTTGGGGGTGGGGATGTCAGGAAAACCCCACATGTGTTCAAAAGCTGTATCAAGGGGCTGTGTGGCTTTGCGCTGAAGCTCCTGTCAGCCATATTTTCTACTGGTTGCAGATTTGGCCAGTGAAAGGGCCTTATATATGTGCAGATACAAGTGCGTAAAACAACTCCAACTGTGGCGATTAGGGTTCCCTTTTCATGTTTGGTATGTTTACGTAAGCAGTGAACATACAGCCTATCAACCATGCACTCTGGTTATTTTTGTGGTCTCTGCCAAGCCCCTGCCATTGCCACTGCTGTCAAATTTGGCTATGTGACTGCAACCCCTGCCAAAACAAGATGTACGCAAGATTTATTCCATCTTTTAGAGGAGAAGCATATTCCCCAAAGCTTCTGGGAAGCATAGTTCTCCATTAAAACAAGCTATGTTTTCACTGAATGCCTTGCTTTATTAAGGACCCACCAAAGTTGTCCAGTCTGGTGTATGTTTACTTAAAGTGCAATAGCAATAGTGTGTGTATTTCTTTACCGCTTATCAGCTAAGTGCTCTCTAAGCGGTTTACAATGTGTTAGGTGATTGCCTCCAACAAGCGGGGTACTCATTTTACCAACCTGCGGAAGGATGGAAGGCTGAGTCAACTTGGAGAGCCCGGCAGGATCAAACTTACAACCTTGTGGCTGAAGTACTGGCATTTAACCACTGTGCCACCAGAGCTCCTGTGCAACCTCTGTATATGTGGGTGTTTCCAGTCCAGAAAGCTCCATATAAAACAAAAAATGTGAACACTGGCATTCCATTATACTCAATGGATGCAAGAAGTGTGCGCCTGCAACAGTGCATCCTCATGCACATTGTGTCCTCTGACTGTAATGGGGCACAACACTTCATGTAACCTCACATTTGTGAATGTGGAGGTCACAGTAAGAGAAGGCCCACTGTAATCAATCAAATAAATTAATTAGTATCCTGCTTTTCCCCCATAACTGAGATTCAAAGTAGCTTACAATGTAAAAGAACAAGATTTATTTATGTATATTTATTTATTGAAGTTACATTCTTTTCTCCAAAGATGGGATAATACAATTAAAAACATATAAAAGTGAATGTTAAAACACAGTTTTACTGTTCATGCTATTAAACCAATTTGAACCTAAAAGAATGGATTAAAAAAGATAAAAAGCTATTAAAAATAGTTCAGTTAAAACATGTAGCACCCTATCCTGTTCTTTAAGTGTTTTCTTTTTAAAAATTCTGTTGGGATAAAAAGGTTTTGACTTGCTCACAGAAGGACAAGGAGGAGGTCTGTTTAACCTCCCTGTAAGGGAGTTTCAAGATATATATTACTTTCTTCCTACTGCTTTGTCTTTTGCTATGGTAATCTGACAAATGAACAGCATTATCAAGAGGACACATTGAAGAGATTTTGATGGAACATAAGAAATGACTTTTTAGGTACCTTAGAATCATAGAATCATAGAGTTGGAAGAGACCCCAGGGGCCATTGAGTCCAACCCCCTACTATGCAGGAACACCCATCAAAGCACTCTCAACAGATGTCCATGCAGCCTCTGTTTAAAAACTTCCAAAGAGGGAGACTCCCCCACACTCGGAGGCAGCATATTCCACTGCTGGATAGCTCTGACCGTCAGGCAGTTCTTCCTGAGGTTCAGGTGGAATCTCCTTTCCTGCAGCTTGAATCCATTGCTCTTTGTCCTAGTCTCTGGAGCAGTGGAAAACAAGCCTGCTCCCTCATCAACATGACATCCCTTCAAATATTTAAACATTGCTATCATGTCCCCTCTTAACCTTCTAAACATACCCAGCTCCCTAAGCTGCTTCTCATAGGGCATGGCTTCCAGACCCTTCACCATTTTTGTCGCTCTCCTCTGGACACGTTCCAACTTGTCGATATCTTTCTTGAATTGAGGTGCCCAGAACTGGCCACAGTATCGAAATGATGTCTAACCAATGCAGAATAGAGTGGTATCATTACCTCTCTTGACCCAGACACCGTGTTCCTATTGATGCAACCAAGAATTGCGTTGGCTTTCTTAGCTGCTGCATCACACTGCTGACTCATGTTCAGCTTGTGATCTACCAAGACTCCTAGATCCCTTTCACATGTACTGTGATCTAGCCACATGTCCCCCATTCTGCATTTGTGCAGTCCATTTCTTCTGTCTAAGTGCAGGACCTTACATTTATCTCTGTTGAAATTCATTTTGTTAGCTTTGGCCCAGCTCTCCAATCTGTCAAGATCATTTTGAATTTTGATCCTGTCCTCTGGCATATTAGCAACCCCTCCCAATTTGGTGTCATCTGCAAATTTGATCAGCATGCCCTCTACTCCTTCATCCAAGTCATTGATGAAGATGTTGAATAGCACTGGGCCCAGGACAAAACCCTGTGGCACCCCACTAGTCACTTCTCTCCAGGATGAAAAGCAGCCATTGGTGATCACCCTTTGAGTTCAGTTGGTCAACCAATTACAAATCCACCTAACAGTAGCCCTGTCTAGCCCACATTTTACTAGCTTCTTAGCAAGAGTGTCATGGGGAACTTTGTCAAAGGCCTTACTGAAATCAAGATATGCTATGTCTACAGCATTCCCTTCATCTATCAAGCTTGTAGCTCTATTGTAAACAGAGGTAAGATTAGTCTGGCATGACTTATTTCTGAGAAATCCATTTTGACCTTTAGTGGTTATGGCATTGCTTTCTAAGTAATTACAAACTGACTGTTTAATGATCTACTCTAGGATCTTTTCTAGTATTGATGTCAGGCTGACCAGGCGATAATTATTTGGGTCCTCTTTTTTCTCTCCTTGAAGATGGGGATGACATTTGCTCTCCTCCAGTCTGCTGAGACTTCTCTTGTTCTCCAAGAGTTCTCAAAGATTACTGCAAGTGGTTTAGAAATGACTTCTGCCTGTTCTTTTAATATCCTTGGATGTAATTCATCTGGCCCAGGAGACTTGAATTCATCTAGTTTAGCCAGGTATTCCTGTACTACTTCCCTACTTATTCTGTGCTGCATTTCCCCCCTTCCTCACCTCCTCCCCACCCCTCAGGTTGAGTACTTCTATCCTTTTGGGAGAAAACTGAGGCAAAGAAGGTATTGAGTAGTTCTGCCTTCTCTCTTCCCCCTGTTAGTAATTGGCCATCTTCTCCGCGCAGTGACCCTATTATTTCCTTGTTTTTCTTTTTGCTGCGGACATATCTAAAAAAGCCCTTTTTTGGTTTTTAATGTTTTTGGCAAGCCTGAGTTCATTCTGCTTTTCTGATCTTCTCCCTCTATATCCTGGCTATTTGCTTGAATTCCTCTTTGGTGGTCTCACCATTCTTCCATTTCCTGTACATGTTTCTTTTAACACTTAACTCAGCTGAGAGGTCTTTCATGAAGCCTTCTGGTTTCTTTAGATACCTGCCATTTTTCCTCCTTATTGGCACAGTTTTCAATTGTGCCTTCAGTATCTCACTTTTAAGAAACTCCTATCTGTCATGAACTCCTTTCTCTTTCAGTATTCTTGACCATGGAATTTTGGCAAGTAACTCCCTAAGTTTAGAGAAATCAACTTTTTTAAAGTCTAGAATGCGTGTCTGGCTACACTTGGCTTCTCTTTCCCTCTGAGTGACAAATTCCAATACAGCAATAGAGGATCCCCCCTAAGGATCCCACCCCCTCATCAACAAGGTCATCCCTGTTGGTCAGGATCAGATCTAAAATAGTTGATCCCCTTGTTGCCTCTTCCACCTTCTGGACCATTAAATTGTCTGGAAGTGTGGAAACCTGTTGGATGTTATGGTCTTGGCAGAGTTTGACTGCCAACATATATCAGAATAGTTGAAATGTCCCATTATTCCTGTATCTCTCCTTTTTGAATGTGTGGTCATCTGCTCCAGGAAGGCATCATCCAAATCCTCAGGCTGGCCTGGAGGCCTGTAGCAAACTCCCACAATCACATCCCTTTTGTTTCTTTCTCTCTTAATTCTTACCCAGATGCTCTCACCCTGGCTTCCTGGATTTAAGTCATGTATCTCTTCATAGGTGAAAACATCCTTGGCATATAAGGTTGCTACTCCTTCTTTCTTGTTTGGTCTGTTTTTGCAAAATAGGTTATATTTATAGGGTATGTGTGTGTGTGTGCGCGCGCGTGTGTGTGTGTATGTATATGTATATATATGTATGTGTGTATATCTATATCTATATCTATATCTATATCTATATCTATATCTATATCTATATCTATATCTATATATATCTCCCCTATTCCTACATTCCAATCACCAGACGCATCCCACGAGGTTTCAGTGATGCCTATTAAATCATATTTATTTTGTTGTATTAAGAGTTCAAGTTCATCTTGCTTATTTCTAGTGCTCTGTGCATTAGTGTAGAGACACTTAAGACCATGTGCCCTTCCTGCAAGTTCTGTACTAAAGTTGCTTTTCCTCCCACTGTTGGTGTCTAGTACTACTTGGCCTGCTCTATCTATATCATTTGGACTATTTTTCCAAGCACTCACTGAATCCTTGCCCTGAATAATACTGTCTCTCTTCCCTGCCAAACTCAGTTTAAAGACCTCCTGATCCATGTTGTGAGACTGTTAGCAAAAATATTCCTGCCAACAGTTGTGAGGTGAAGCCCATCCATTGCAGAAAACCATCTTAGTGGAAATGGAGACCGTGATCCAAAAACCCAAAATCGCTATCGGCAGCATCATCTGCTCAGCCAGTTGTTCACCTCCACTATTCTTCTCTCCCATCACGGGCCATGTGCTTTCACAGGGAGGAGAGATGAAATGACAACCTGTGCGCCAAGGTCCTTCAGCTTCCTACCCATAATGTAGGGTAGGAAGCTGAAGGTCGTAGCCATGCCCCCACACACTGTAGCCTCACCCCCACGCACTGTAGCCGTGCTCCAGGCACTCTAGCCCCATCCCCTCACACCATAGCCATGTCCCCCGTGCTGTGCCCATGCCCCCTCCTGCTCCCCTCCACGCACTCCAAGCTCCGCCACTGACTGCTACAGAGATGCTGCTGAATTAGTAACTGGGGCTGGTTACATGAAACATACATTTCCCTTGCTACAGAAGTCACACGGCTTGCTGATCTGCCTCCTGGCAAAATTCAAAGTCCTGGTAAACCTTACACTGCGGTCCAGGCTGTCTGATAGACTGTTTCTCCACATATTGCCGTGTTCACATAAGACATCAAATTGCAAAAATACTTGAAAAAACTAGCATAGTCCTGTGGAAGGTGGAGACAGATTAGTGTATCTATCACCATTGTGTGCTGTGTAATACGATCTATGTTTCTCTCCACACCTGTTGCTTGAAATAATAAGGCCTGCATGGAAGTTATGCATATGTCTTGAGAGGATCATGTGTGCAACAAGAGCGTACTCAGCCCTAAATAAAATAAAATCACCATCTACGTAGAGGTTTTCCATACGTCTATATTTCTCTGTATACGAGTATACATAGTTATATTCTACAAAGTAATTTTTTAAAACAGTACTTTTGTTCTTATTTTAAAATTACAGGTATACCCTGGTTAATAAAGTAGATGTGTTACTGGGGATTATTTCTTGAAAGAAAATTTGGAACCAGAGGCAGAAATAACAGGGAAAGAACAGAGGTGGGTTCCTACACCACAAAAAAATAAGCAGAATTCAACATGTTTCAACAAACTTTTATTCAAAACTAAGTTGAGTGAGTAAGTAAACAAATTTTTAATCTTTTAGAGACTACTTGCAGGCTTCTTCCCATATGCATCCAGGGATGACTTTTTCTTGCACCAGCCTCCACTTTTCTCTTGGCTTCCATTTTGGTGGCTAAAGTTTTAGGTCTATCCTTTTTTAACATGCTGGGAGTAGCTGTTGAGGCAGACTCTTTCCTTTTCTGTTCTGTCAGCTCTTCCCTTCTGTCTCTGTTTTGATGTTCACACCTGCTCAGTAAGGCATTCTGAAGGCAGCTGCTTTTTACCTTTCCTGTTACAGACAGGCAAAGGTTGAATTCTGTTCCTTCCCAGCTTAGGTCTTATTATTGCACTGTGTACTGCAGACACATTGCTGCAATTCAACACTGGAAGTCTGTGTTTCTCCAACTGTTCTTCACCATCCTTCCAAAGTCAGCACTGCTAAAAACCCTTCCAACTAGCTGGAAGACAAGGAGGAAAGGAGGGAGCTGTACAAAGGAGCTTCACTGTCAGATGTTTTAACCAAGGTATGCTTGTGATACTTGGTGTGTATGTGTGGAGCAAAAAATCAGAACTGGGAGCACAGTATGTAGGGTTAGAATTATTGCCCTCCCCCCCATATCCCTCTTTCCTCTGTATAGCAAGTAAACATCTGTCCGCACCCCCATATATATTTGCCCTCAGAGTGATGTCATCTTTGGTGCCAATGGCAGGTTCTCACTGAAGGAAGTAGCAACTTCAGGGGTGTTCAGTGGTGGGAGGACAGAGGCAATTTCATTGGGACAGCATTGCAGGATGAAGCAGTTAACCTTCATATTCTGTGTCCTGACCAGCTTCTCTTCTCCAAACTGCAATTTTAAAAGCAAAAGCAAGCCTACTGACATTTAATGCATCACTCTGTTTGGCTATGAGAAAGGCAGAGAATGTAACTGCATCCAAAATGTTTGATCTGTGTTTAAAGTTCTTTTTATAACAGATTATAACATGGACATAAAGGTAAGAGAAAAGTAATTGAGAGTAAAACTTGCTTCTCTCTCTCTCTCAGTCATAGCCCAAGGAGATAAAACCTGATGCCTAATAAATTTGCTACTATCTCCTTCTTTTTCTTGTGACCTGAGGAACTCTGAAACTTCTATGATATGGAAATGAAGGGGAATAATTAACCCAAGGTGACTGTATAAATTCTTGATATCACTCTTGATGACATCAAATTAACTCCTCAGATTTCCAAAAGAGCAAACTTGGCTATTGATCTCTCTTCCATTAACAAGCTCTCAGTTGGTTTTTTTTAAAATCATAGTTTTCCTTAGACTCACTTCCAAAGTGCATTAGTTCTTTCTGGGTCTTGGGATAAAGTAGATCAGCTGTGGCTGAATGATAGGAGGATTTATTAGAACTTATATTCTCTAATTAATGACTTTCCATAGATTTTTCTCTGCCTTGGGAGTGGGCTTTGGAGATCCAAGCTATTAAGGGAGATTTGTGCTGGGAACAAAGACTAGAATCCTAGTAGTGGTTACAGAGACACATATCTTTTTTTTTTGAATATTGCAGAGGAGGTATTCAGTACCTCCTTGTGCAATGGCCACTCCCACCAGGCAGATATAAAGAGGTGGAGCACACTGCCACATCCATTTACTGGCTGAGGAAAGGAGGGAGGGAGAAGTGCCTGGCAGTGTCTGGCTCTGGCTGAAGTTTTGCAATAATCCTGACCTCTCCCTCCTGCCTCTGTAGAGTCAGTTACAGTTGCAGGCTCTGGCTCTTTAAAGATACCTTCCTAGGGTGGAGGTGATACAATGTAACATTATGTTTTACAAGGTTGAATTATGAATGGAAATTTTCTAAACAAACATTAGTAAAATTTTCCTGCCATTTAAGATTCACTTGAAGAATAATGCTCTTATCTGGTGGCCAACACTCTCAGGAACAGAAGTAATTTTTAGAGTAGACATCTTGCTTTTCCAAAACTACCTGCTGTGCATTTGCTGGACTAGCACGTGGGCCTTGCTGTTTGTCTGGCAGTTCTCAAGAATATTTCACAGAACCTTGTACAGTCGGGAGGCTGGCCCCTCCTGAAACTGCAAACCCCAGGATTCCATAGGATGTTGCAGGTGGAATAATAGTGCTATAACAGTCTAGTGTAGAAATGGGCTGAGAGAGTGCAAGGTGCAAACAGCATGTCCATGAGCAGTGTTACCCTGATTTCTGGAGGTCCCGGGAGGGACACCTAAACGTGCTCACAACAATGGGGAGGGAATTAGCACAGAGCACAAGTTGGCAATGCGAGAGGCAGGATAACGTAGCGAGATCTTGAACCCTATGTCTACGGGGTCAGGCCGAGTCAAGGATGAGGCAGATGTTGAAATTAATAATAATTATTTTATTGAAACACAATCAAACAAATGTATGCAGCACACTCACACAAGAGGCTATAGAAATAAAGGTAGGAGCGGATAGCGGGATTTTTAGAGGAGGTTTGGTATGGGAAATACTATACCTGTCCTGAAGCCTGGTTAGAAGCAGAGAAGCTGGGGACCGTGGATTCTCAGCATGTGGGGCTGAGGGGAAGGCTCGCTGGACAAAGCGACAGCAAGGCGGGATGGAAGCCAAGAGCGATCCGAGGAAGCGCTCAAAGTCAGGGGTTCTTATAGGGAAAATTGTGGCCGCAGGCTAGTCCGTACTTGGGGAAAACAACGAGTTTTGGGCTGGAGACAAAGCCTCCAAAAGGTCAGTACTTTAGATGATTGAGTTATCGCCAGATTGTCAGTGGCCACGCACTGCTCCGGACCAGCCTGGACCCAAGCGTGGAGCCAAGAGGTCTGGTAAGTACTGGCACGGGGTGATTTCCTCACCCCATGCGGAAATGGCCATGGTCTCTCAAGGATTTTAGAACTTCTCCATCAAAGCCTCTTGAAGATTCTCACCTTTCTGCCCCTGGCTGGGCAACTATCTCTCATGACCTATGATGCTAACCCTAATAGTTCATTAACCCTTTATATGCCTGAAGCAAGAAGTATCCCCCTTCAGCACTGAAATCTGGATAATGGGAAACCCAATTGTCACACAGCTGTGGTATGTTTACATTCTTGCTGGAGGATATGGGTAACTATACCTGCAGCAAATGCAGGTTAGTTATCTTGCTGGAAGAGAAAGTCCAGCAACTTGAGGCCTGTGTATCTACTCTTCAGCATATTAGGGAGTATGAAGTTTCTTGGACAGAATGGAGCAGATTGTCTTGGATGAAGAACACACAGCAGATGACTCTGAGGACGAGGTCAGTTCTTAAACACAGGAGAAATGTGACATACAGAAGTAGAAAAACAAAAAATTCATTCTGTGAATTTGGAGCTACAGAATCAAAATGAAGCTTTCTCTCTTATCAGTGATGATGAGGAACAGAAACAGGAGGCGAACAGTATAAGAACCCAATAGTGGAAGGTCTGATTTGGCTTGATTGCCTCACATTGTTTTTGTTATTTTTTGTTTCCATCTATTTGTATCACTTTGTTGGTAATAATTTATGAGCATAGAAATATATAAACAAGTGATGAATGATACGACTTGAAGTGATAAATAAGAGTCATTTTTGAAGACCTTTTTCTTAATTAGAATACATTAAGAATTGAGGATATAAATGAATAACAACAATGAAAGCATCATTACTGTAACAGGAAATTCTTGTTGAATCCCTAAGTTATTTTCTTCACTGCTGTAATATCTGAGAGCCATAGCAGATTAATACAGATATTATGTATATGTATGTGCCTTCCAGTTACCTGTCAGCTTATGGCAATCCCATGAATTTCATAGCATTTTCTTAGGCAAGAAATACTCACAAGTGGTTTTGCCAGTACCTTCCTCTGAAATGCAGCCTACAGCACCTGGTAATCATTGGTTGTCTCCCATCCAAGTACTAACCAGAGCTGACCCTGCTTAGTTTCCAAGATCAGATGGCATCAGGACTCTAATATTATCTAGACCCGCAGAGGGCTGTTGAATTGTAATTCCTCTCATTCCCTCTAATATGGTATCTCACCCCCAGTTCAGAATATTTCCTTACTGCTCATTTGTTCCCTGATTCTCTTTAAAGTGCAGATGTTAAAATTTAAAGTGTCCTTCGTATTCTACAATCAGGTTACATTAACAGTCACTTTTTCCTCTATGAAGCTGTCTGAGCTTTAAGATGACCTTCAAAATCTGACTATCTCTCCTGTGTTTATATGAGGTTAGACAAAATGTGGCAGGGAGGGCTTTGTGTATGTGTGTGTGCAATGCCAAAACTCAGGCATAATTTCCTCCTGGATATCTGCCAGTCTGCCTGGCTATTTTTTTTTTCTTAATTGTGTGTCAAAGTCTTCCTTCCTTCTTCTCCTCCCCCATCCCTCTTCTTGTTCAGTAAACTCTGGATGTTCAGTAGCCTGTTGGTTTCAGAATCTCCTTTGCTTTTAAACAGATGTTTCAACTCAGTGCTGTGATTTTACTGAGTAGAGTCCAATATGCTTATCTCTCTGATGGAATAGCTCCCATCAGCAGAATGGGAAGCTAGGAATGACCCTCTCTTGCACCCTCATGTGTCCTTAAAAACTCCTGTAGATACTTGGGAAACTCACTGGAGCAATTTTGGTGCCTCTCCCTATTATATAGCTGCCTGAGAACTGAGGTTGCAGGATGGGCCATCCTGTGTGTGTCCCAGTAGTGAGGGCAATATAGTGTGGGAGGTCATGGGAGAAGACCTTCTTTGTGGTGGCACCTCAGGGGCAGAACACCCTTCTCTTAGAGGTTGAATTGATGCCAACATTGGTTTCTTTCTGGCACCAAGTCAAAAGCCAAGTTGAAATTAAAGCCTTTAATTTACTTTAATTTACTTTCATTGAAGCCTTAGTTTACTTTAATGCATATGGTTTTAATTGTTTTAACGTATGAAGCTGTTATAACCTGTTATTATGTTTACAGTAATGTTTTTTCAAATTGTGTTCAATCTATTTTATTTTTTTATTCTGGATTTTTAAAATTATTTTGTTCTGCTGCATTGGTGAGCAGGTTACTGCAGAACAACAAGACCAGTACTCTCCCGCTATCTGACAGTATCTTGCTCACCAGGTGCTGCAGTATTGGCTTGGAAGAGCTGACTGGCTTTTAAGGTGGATTTCAGGGGTCAGCTCAGGAGATGAGGCAGAGCTACAATCTCATAACGATACCTTGGATGCCAGATCTTTGCCAAAATAAATAAATAATTTTAGGGATGGTACTGGAGCTTACAGTGGAAAGGGTAAGAGGAACCTGTCTAGCTATGTGAGTGGAAGTGTGCTTGTATAATGTTTGACTCTGCTATTTCTTTTTAGTTCTGTTTTTTATCTCACATTTTTAATTGCATTGTTTTAATTTTTCTATAGCCTACCTTGGGTGTGTTTAGTTGAAATGCATGGTACAAATGAACAATAACAACACAACTTCACCATTGATTCCTTGAGGGTGTGTTTTCAGCAAGGGAGGTCATTTGAACTCTTTTTCTACCATTGGGAAGTCTGTTCAGAGGCTGTGTTTACTTTATGTCTATAAAGATAGTGGTTTTAGAAGCGCAGTCTGGGGCATAATCTCAAACCTAATTTGCCATTACTGCTTCATTCATATGCTACTCTGGACAGAATCACTGTCAGGAGTAATGTAATTTTTTAAGAAATAGGCAAAAGCTAGAGACCATATGACTTCAGTGAAGTATTATGATCTGCATGCAGCCCCCACTAATAGAGACAAATCAACTGTTTAAAAACAACAGTACGTCAAGAACAACAAACAAAAAATCGTTAACAACCATAAAGCAGAAGAGAGAGGGAGGGAGAGATAGGAAAAAAATGAATATTGAAGTGAAACCATGTTTTGGCTCATGTGCTCATTTGGGAAGAACAAATTAGATAAGTTTGTATTAAAAACAGCCTAGCAGCATGTAAATTCTGTTTGGATGAGGCATCTAAAGTTTTGCTTGTGAGCTTTTATGTGTTACAAATGCATGAGCTCTGCTGTTGCCTCTTAAAGAGACATGAAAATAGTGTATGTAGGTCACACTGGTTTGATGCCACTTTAACAGTCACTTATTTTTAAGGAACTCTGAGACTTACAGTTTAGCAAGGTACTTAGAATTTGCTGCTACAGAATTCCCTGAACTACAGGTCCAAAGATACTCTGATTTAATGCCAAATCCCTCTTTTTAAGTTACCATGAAAAGAGAGGTATGAACTCCAGCTTTCTGGCAGAAAATTCTAAGTACCTCACTGTACTATAAATCCTAAGATTCCATAGGATAGAGCTATGAGTGTTACTGAAACAGATGTACATGTTTAATACAGGTACACCTTAAATTACTGAAGAAGATCTTAATCCTCCTTCTGTGTGTTGTGAATTCCTCTGGAAAAAAAAATTGCCTATTTTCAGAAACATACCTCTAGGCTAGATATGCAAATAGTGCAATTCCTATGAAAATATATATTCTTTTTCATCTCAATAAGTTCAAGTGTAATGTTTTAACAATTTTATAAAAACACCAACATCGGTAGGTTCAATGCTGAATAGACAAGTAGATGCATAAACTTAAGTGTTTGCCTTATTGCATGATTTTTTTTTACTTAATAGTATTTTCAAAGATGAATACTCAAACTGACCAATACATGGCCACATACATGTCTACTCAGGAGTCCCATTGAATGCAGTGAGATTTACTCCCAGATCAGTGGGTATTAGAAACAGAGTATCAATGTATAATACTGATTCTTAATGCAAACTGTATTGTAGATATTTTTGTTAGGCATGTTAATTTATACATTTTATTAAAATATTTATATCTTGCTGTAAGAAATCATAAGATCTCTGAACTGTTTACAGTAAAAGTAGTTTAAACAATTTCAATTGAAAAATTTAAAGCAATAAAACGACTTAAATATTCTAAAAAACTTTTTAAACAATTGAATAATTTAAAAATCGAATAATTTTAAATGTTTAAACTGTATAAAACCATGGCCATTTCCGCACTGGGCTTCTGTAATGGTGCAGAGCGACCTCTCACGGAGGTCTTCAGCACCCTAGAGTGGATTGGCGTGGACTACTTTTTGTACTTCCACACCAGAATCCACTCAGGAGCGGCCGGAACTAGCCGCTCTGCGTGTTTTTTAAAAACCTCTTTTTCGAGGTTTTTAAAAAGCACAGAGCGCGCAGCCCCGTGCCGCTCCGTCGCCCGGCTCCGATGCGGATTTGCAGGCGCACACAAGTGCGTGCCTGCAGATCTGCCGGGGGCGGGCTTCCGGCTGGTGAGCTTCTCCGGTTGGTGGAGAGCTTCCACCAACCGGAAGCCACCATTTGGGACGCCGGAGGACTGCGGAGCAGCGAGCTTGCGCTGCTCCGCATGGTGACGGACTTACCTGGCTGCTGGTAACTCTGTTTTAGGGTGTCTTCACCCGTTCCCCCCCCCCACATGTGGAAAGGGACCATGTCTCTATACAGATTTGGAAGAAATCCTCAAAGCCTCTAATAAAAAGTTTTAACTTGGTGTAGGCATGAAACCTGGTTGAACTTCAAGGGAAGGGCTCCCCACAACTGGAATGCCATATCAGACTTAACTCTTTTTAAAAAGCAAGAAAACTGGATTGAGAGGGGTTTGGATGGTATTCAAAATATTTGAAGTACCAGTAGGCTCCCAATACAGTACTGCAGTTGGTTTCTAGCAGCTAAAATTTGGATTTAGTGAATCTGTGATTATCACTATGTTCCATCACATCAAGTTTGACTTTCGGCAACCTTTCAAGAGAACTTGGGCACTTTCACATTACACAGTTATACCACTATGATTCCACTTTAACTGCCATAGCAACATCCTATGGAATTCTGGGATTTGCAGGTTATGGAGGGGTATTTAGAGTTCTTAGTCTGAGAACTCCAGTGCCTCTTAAACTACAAATTCCACAAGAAATGGACATGATAGTTAAAGTGGGATGAAAGTGCTATGATTTATTAACAAGCCTCCCTAAGCCTTGAAAATGTAGGACTGTGGCTTCCTTGATTAAATCAATCCACCTGTAATACAGTCTTCCCTTTTTCCTACTGCTGCTCACTTTACTGGGCATTATAGTATTTTCCAATCTATAATAGAAACAGTTTTTACATGGTTAGGGCCATATTACAATTAAGTAAACACAAGAAAACATTGTTTGTTATTATACCATGAGATTGAAACCCCCCTCTCCCATTCTGTCTGTAGACCCTGTTAGGCTGTCACCCTAGTAGACTGTGATAGCTGATAATATTACTTCAGTAGTTGGTGAATTGTTCCAGTTCTGAGTCCACCCTTATCTTTAAGCATTTTCAGCTACATCTCATATTGCATGGACTGTGGAGTCTTGAGCTAATTAAAGAGTTGAATGCTTGGAAACTAATCATAGGCCATTGCCTTTTTTAATGAAAGGATTCAGTCATGTTGCCATGGTAACTGAAAATTTTGGAAAGTGGAATGCTTAATAAGGTATTTGGTCCTTAACAACATATCATGGTGGCATGAGTAAACGTAAAGTTACAGCTTTGGAGAAACTTTGTATTTACTCTTTTTTCCCTGATTCAGTTTGTAGCCCACCAGAAATAAGTGCTTAACAATTAAAAGATTGAATCCTTGTAAGTTTAACTAGGTTTCTGTTGAAGTGAATTAGACTCACTTTCTTCCCCCTCAGTTCTTTCACACTAGATTGTTATACCATTGTGACTCCACTGTGACTGCAGTGGTTGCATTCCGTGGAATCCTAGGGTTTGTGGTTTGGTGAGGCACTAGAATCTGAATTCTAAATATCCCTCCCTAAACTTCCAAACCCAGGGTTTCAGAGGCTGTTGCTATGGTAGTTAAAGAGGAATCATAGTGCTATAAATGTGTGATGTGAAAGGACCCCAGGTGGAATCATTTAAATTCATTATATGGTGGAGGGAGACAGTATGCTTGAGTGCAGGAGTTAATCAAGTGCTGGAGAGAATAGTCTGAATGTTATAGGGAGAACTGGGCAAATAGTATAAGAAGCCAACAGTGGGTAAAAAAAAAACCTTGAAAATCAATGGTCTTAGATGTCTGTACACTAATGCACAAAGTATGGGGACATAAACAAAACGAACTTGAACTCTTAACACAGCAAAAAAAGTATAATATAATAGGCATCACTGAAATCTGGTAGGATGAGTCTCATAATTGGAACGTAGAAAGGAATATAAACTATTTAAGAGAACTAGACCAAGGATGTTTACATCTGTGAAGAGATCCATGACATAAATCCTGGAAGCCAGGTTGTGAGCATCTGACTTAAAATTAAAGGGGAGAGAAACAACAGCAATGTCATTGTGAGAGTCTGTTACAGTCCTTCAAGCCAGACTGATAGCTTGGAAGATGCCTTCCTGGAACAGATGATAAAATGTGCAGAAAGGAAAACTGTAATAGTCATGGGAGATTTCAACTATTTGTTGTATATCTGTTAAAAGTAAAACTCTGCCCAGAATATAAGGTCCAACAAATTTCTCACTTTCATGGTTCAGAAGGTGGAAGAGGTGACAAGGGGATCAGCTATTTTAGATTTAATCACAAAGAACAGCAAGGTAGGATGGGGTACAAGTGGTGTAGATGAGTTAGAAGCGGTGAGAGTAACCATGCTCCCCTGGAGTTTGTTATACAGCAGAAGGGGGAAGCCAAGAATAGTTAGACAGTCATTCTAGACTTCAAGAAAGCTGATTTTAGTAACCTTAGGGAAATACTGGGTGTGATCCCATTCTATATGCAGGGAATAGTTCTACCTTGCCTTAGTTCTACCTTACAGATAGTTCTACCTTACAGATGGTTGAACATTTTTGTTTGTTTTTGATAAAGTAGTTATTCAAAATCACAATTTTATGTGTAATTCAGTAGAAAGAATGTGGATTTTTTTTTTAAAAAAATCAGATGTGGGGAAAAGTGAAACTGACAGATTTATACATCTGCTAGATGCTTTTGTTACAAGCATTCTATTGTACCTTTGAAGGAGAGCGATATTAGCTACTGGAACAAGGTAGCACTATATCTAGACACTGAATTGCAGATCCTCATATCCCTCTCCTTTGTTTCTGTTGGCTAAGATTGCTGGCAGTTGCAATTCAACAAGCATTCTTAAAAGTGAGGTTTTTAAATCTCACTTTAAAATTGTTTACTCAAAGTGAAATCCCACTTTGTTCAATAGGTCTCACTCACTAGGAACTGTGTTCAGGATTGTAACCTGAGACTGCCTTCTTAAGGTAAGTGTATTAGCCAATTTATTTATTTATACATATATACATACATGCATACCTTGTCTTTCTCTGGACAGTGGGAATCAATGAGGCTAAAAAGATTAAAACAGAACAAATTATTAAAGTACTGGTGTATTTACCCAGCATTGCCTGGGATTTTATTTTCTCATAGGTAATTCTTGTTAGAAATACCTTAGGAATACCTTACCTTACTTTAGGAGTTAGATGCAATTGAAATACACAGATTTGAGATCCGGTGTCTCTAATTCCCCAATCTGTTTTGTCCAGTACGTGTAACTTTTCCTCATATTCCCCAGTCCAATCTGTGTTCAGAGTTTGGTTTCCTGAGGGAATACATTGCCCTCCTTCTTGCTGGTAGGCTTCATCTCCATAGCAACTGGTCTGAGCTCTCTAGCTGAGAATTCTAAAGGTCTCTCCTTGAACTGCCAACCCCCGGATACCATGGAATCTTCACAGCCAGCCAATCATGTGAGATCTTCTCGCCGATCATATGAGGTCTTCACCTGCCTGACACAGACAAGCAAACAAACTCACAAACAGACCAACTTTGACTTTTATATAGTAGATAATTTTTTTAAAAAAAGAATTAAACAGTTTATAAAATTAAAACAATTACCTGTTAAAAACATTAATATTAAAATATTACCTACATTAAAAACGCAGTTCCCTGTGTAGGTCATCCACCAAAGCTGTCTCAGTTTCATAACCAGGTCTGAAGCCAGACTGAAATGGATATAGATAATCTGCCTCCTCCAGGAACTCTTGGAGTTGAGAAGCCACCACACACTCCAGTACTTTGCCCAAAAATGGAAGGTTAAAGACTGGCCTATTGTTATCTAGCATAGTATGATTCAGGGTTTTTTTTTCCCCAGAAGAGGTCTTACCATGGCCTCCTTCAGGTGTGTTGGGACTCTGCCTTGCTGTAGAGAGACATTAATCACTTCCCTTACCCACTCAGCCAGTCCCCCTGTGCCCTGTTTAATTAACCAAGAAGGGCAAGGATCTAGTAATGTGATGGCTCTCACTTCTCCAAGGATGCTGTCCACATCCCTAAGCTGCACAAATTGAAAAGCATTCATCAGCAATGGATAAGCAGAGGCTAAATACCCTAAAGGCACCAGCTCCCATCTAATCTTGGCATGTAAGCAGAGTAAGCTCTGCTTAGTACTTCGATGGGAGATCATCAATGAATGCCAATTGCTGTACGCTGTATTTCAGAGGAAGGAACTGGCAAAACCATCTCTGAGTGTTCCTTGCCTAAGAAAACCTAATGAAATTCCAGGTCACCATAAGTTGACAGGTGACTTAAAGGTGTGCATGCATGTGCATGTGCACACACACACACACACACACACACACACATACACACACACTTACAGGTAGTACATTTCCTAGTGCCATTCCTTTCTTAGAATCTGATTTTATAATTATGTGTTGTTTGCACACAGGCTGCAGCAAGACAGTTATAGTGGCACCATTTGGCAAGCAGGGTTAATTGATTATAATTCTTGTCAAGTGCAACTTGCAATGTCATTTGCTAGTGAATATTAGGCACAGAGGATTATCAGACACTGCAGTTGCCAAGCACTTTCTAGGGTGCTGTGTAAACAAGTGATTTTTAGTTCTCCCTCCATCATGTTGTAGAAAGGTGTGGATGACTGTGACTGTTGTAGTGCTGTCTCCCACCGTACAGTTCTGTCTTTTTGAAATTAAAAGAGGAATGAGATTAGGACATTAGAATGGTGAAGCAAAACTCCTATTCACCCCACTCCAAAGTTTCAAAATAGAGAAAGGCAATCATCTGTTTCTCATCACATTTTGTTTGTTCCTAATTGCTACAGTAGAGATCTGAACCATCCTACAGTGCTACAGACTGAAAAAGTCCTTCAGTGCAGTTCCTACTGCAAGCTACAGTAAACAATTATTTGGAAAGAAAAGATGATTTGATCCACTGTAAATTACTATGGCACAGATAAATCAAGGGTAGTAGTCATTGCAATACAGTATTTCAGAGTCAAGCAGGTTCTTAAAAAACAACCTTTCATGGTGCAAAGCTGAGATTATCTGGTAACAACGAACAATTACTTAAATTGCTTGCTGACGGTGAAAAGGATTGTTAACATTTTTCCATAGGTTTCTGAAGGCATTTGGAGATGTCAGTTTTTCCCTCTGAAAACAAAATGTAACTTTATCAGTAATGTACAACAATACAGAATGCATAGAACATATACACAAATGGATCAATTCCTCAACCTTTTAATTGGGAAATTGTTCCCCCTCACTCCATGATATACACCATTCAGTCTTATAAGTCGTAACAGTGGCAAAAAATAGAGCTTGGAAAAAGCCGATTGTGGAAGTCTATCCTAAGAAGAGGTTTGTATCTCCCATACTAATTCTAATTAATGCTGACAGGAAGGATATCTAATTTTTGTCTTTCCTGTATTTGTCTGGCCAAGAGAAAAGAACTTTCTCCTGTACATTTAACATTATTTAAAGGTGAATAACTGACCATTAACTGTTTGATAGACAAGACTGGAAAGGAAGTAAAGCTTAATGTTGTTGTCATGGTAAAAAACAATGCCTATATATAACAAGTAAGACTGAGTCAACATTGCTGGCTACTAAGATGGAGCTGGCACACTGTTTCACAAGACTACTGCCATTTTATAAACTTGGGACACATTCAGATTGACTAAAAAGACCAGAAGATTCCAGATTTTTCCCCCTTCTTTTTGATTTTATTTTGGAGATCCATACGCATTTTGCTTGTCCCGGGATATTTTCTGTCAACGCCCAGTACAATCAGAGGCCATTTCCACACCGGGCTTCTGTAATGGTGCAGAGCGACCTCTCACAGAGGTTTTCTACACCGTAGAGTGGACTGGCGTGGACTACTTTTTGTAGTTCCACACCAGAATCCACTCAGGAGCGGCTGGAACTAGCCGCGCTGCGTGTTTTTTAAAAACCTCGTTTTCGAGGTTTTTAAAAAGCATAGAGCGTGCAGCCCCGCGCCGCTCCGTCGCCCGGCTCCAAAGTGGATTTGCAGGCGCGTGCAAGTGTGTGCCTGCAGATCTGCTGGGGGCGGGCTTCCAGCTGGCGAGCTTCTCCAGTTGGTGGAGAGCCTCCACCAACTGGAAGCTGCCATTTGGGACGCTGGAAGACCGCGGAGCAGCGAGCTCGCGCTGCTCCGCTTCGTGACGGACTTAACCGGCTGCCAGTAAGCTCCGTTTTTGGGTGTTTTCGCCCGTTCCCCCCCTACATGTGGAAATGGCCAGAGATTTCTAACGCCAGCTCCCCACATCATTTTACTTTAACCCAATATGAAATCAGAACAAACAATAACAAAATCTGGGACTTTTCGATTAGTCTAGATGTGCCCTTAATCAGAATATTTGCATAGAAAGTCTGTTCAACAAACTCAAGCTGAAGCTACTAGTCCAATTTGCTGCAGCAGTCATTAAAATAATAGTGTTATAGACAATGGCAAAAACTTTGCCATCATGGTCAATATAAGACAGGCATTTCTGTCTGATCCTAGCATCAGACAGATGAGGCTTTTTGTTCTCAGTTGCCATGCCTGATTTGGGACACTGGACAGGAAGTTCAAAAAATGTGGTTTTCTTTTCGTGATCCTGCATGTGTTTTTTTAATTTTTTTTTAACTACTGCTTCTGTCTTTTTTCTTGCCACGGAAGATCCATTAAAAAAAGAAAAATGGAAAAACTGTACAATGTTTTGTTGGATAGCACTGCTAACCTATCCATCTGGAAGTAGCCCAGGTCTGTGGACTTGCTTGTCTGAGACTGAATAACTCTCACTCAGTCTTCTTTCCTTTCTCTTGGCAGAATTCAAAGTGGTTGCTTTATTGAGATGAAAATCCTTATGTCTTCTTACCTTGCCCTTGAACCCAAATGCTATTTTAGATGATTTTGCCACAGACTTCCTTCCCACCTCATTTACTGAATCTGACGGAGGCTTCACACAACACTGTTCTCTACTTGTAGACCTCCTTTGTGTTTTCACTGCTGCTTCTGTCATTTTCGCTTGTTATTGTTGTTGGTGTTGTGTGTCCATGACAGGGTCACCTTAGGGTCACAATAAGTCAGGAAGGCACACAACAGCAACAACAAAGGTGAACCTATCATGGGGGTTTTTGAGGCTGAGAGTATGTGATTTGCCCAGGGTCACCCACTGCATTTCCATGGCTGAGCAGGGGTTCGAACCCTGGTCTCCAGAGTCATAATTCAATGCTCAAACCACTTTACTTACTGCTCACAGTTTGTTAAGGAGAGAAAGGCAGAACAGTGGCATATGCCTTTAATTGTTATCATGAGGAGCCCTCCATTTGGAAATGCTCTGAGGCTGCTGTTTTTTAAAAATTTGCTAAAATCCAAATCTTATCCTTTGTTTGGTACAATATAGCAGCTGTGTTGGAAATAATGCTTCACAACTAGTTCAGCCAAATCCCAAATAAAGAAGTGAATTGGGCTGATTTGGACTTCTTTGTACAGCTCATGATCAAATCATATTGGCTTTTCATATTGATCCAGAGATCTGGGCATTAAAATAAGTGGGGAAGTGTGAGACAGTGCCTCAGCAATAAAACCATATAAGAAAACATGCCAAACTGGTGTGATATAGAAGGTATGTTTTGCTCATTTACAGGTCTGTCATGCAACCTGGGATAAGAATCTCATCTGCACTCTCCGCTCACAGTGCTTACGGGGAGATATTATGAAAGGTCATTGAAGTTGCACTGCCAATTTCTCCTCAAGTGTCTGGTTGGTTGGTAGATTTAGTAGTATTACTAGCAGATTCTTGAAGGTGACAGCTGGGTGGTTGTTGAATGTCATCTGAGTTGGTTTTTCTGAGTTGTTCTCTGTTTAAATTCCTTTTGCCTGGTTGACTAACCTTGCATAATCTTTGGTTTGCCTTTCTTGTGAGTCATCATTTTTTTCTGTTTACAAGTCCATGTCTATTTTAAGTAGGAAAACTTAATCTCCCTCCTGTCCCAAGTAACCCTAGTTGTCAGTGTTAGGTGTTAGATGGAAGACAGGAGATTTGAGTCATTAGCACAGAAAAGGCAGGTATTGTCTGGGATTGGTTTGAAGCCAAAATGGATTCCAGAATTGCTATTTGCCTTCACTAGGGGCAACAAATGAGCAGGGATAAATTGTTAGGGCATTTCAGTACCACTAGCCTGCTTAAGCACTTTAAGAGGCAGTACCAAGCATTTTTTTCTTATAGCAGAAGTAAAAAAGTCCCAGGAGCCGGGCAGGAAAGGGGAGACCAACAAGGTAGGAGTAAAGAATGTCATATTCCTTGAAATCAACATACCTCTGCTTCTCTTCCACTTGCAAGAGGATTAGATAAGCAGGAGTGTGGGGCCGTGAACAGGAAATTTCTACTAGATCAGCAAATGTCTTAATTCTTGGGGGAATTTTACTAACTGGACTGTGCAGGTGAAATATCTTCTCATCACTATCGTATTTCTTATGATGCACTGTTGAATCTCATCAGTTGGACTAATAGTAGAATTAAGCAAAAATTAAGCAGAAGTATGCTCTTCTCAATTCTTTTTTGAAATTAAACTTTAGTAGGCTGATGCTGTAGGACTGTGGCTCTCAACATTTGGTCCTTTAGATGTCTTGGATTTCAGTCTCTAGAAGTTGCAGTCAGTATGGTCAATAGCAATGTATTCTGGGAGCTCAAGTCTCAAACATCTGTAGAACAAAAGGTTGACAGCCACTGCTCTAGGAGGACAGTGTCAGGGTAAAGAAGCTTGAATGGCCAAGACAGAGCTGTCAATTGCTTTTATAAATGCTTTTTCTTTCAAAAAATTGGCAAGGTTTATCAGGTGTATAGCCCCAAAATTTCTGGTAGGCTTCCTTATTGGGAATCTACTGTGTCTCCGAATTCTATGCTGATATGTGGCCCATATTAAAAAAAAATAACTATTTTTGGTTTTCCACTGCAAGTCAGTGGGAGAGACCTGTTGACCTGTTTTCCTAAATCTCAATTTGGATTTGAGGAATGGATCAGAATGGACTGGGACCAGATAAATCTGAATAGAATTGGGCTTAGAACCAAATTGCCAAACTTGGGTCAAAGTAGTGTGCCTGCCCACAACCTTAATAGAAAATATTTTATTATTATTATTCATGCCTCCCATTCCCATTCCCCCCCATTCCCTAGGAACATACTTCTTCTGATCAGGATGGAGGGATTTCATATTACTTTAGTAACTGAATATCCCACACCACAACTGTGTTTTCTGCAAAATGGATCTATTTGTGATAGGTATGTATTACGGGGCATTTTATGCTATGAACAACTGTAAAGAATTTCCCAAAATTTCAGCCAGTTTTTATTTTTTCACACAAAGAGGACTGACTACTCAAAATAAATGTTCCACCTCGTGTGAACAAGTACTTTGTTACTGCCCTGGCTAGTCTGAGCTTTGGGGATATTAAAAGATATCCTCTTGATATCACAATTCGGCTGCACTTCTCTATTCCCTTCCACGTGCTTGCGAGGCCACCGGACAAGCACGCAAACAAGCTCGGCCGTTAATTGCCGTAATATTCAAACAACAATACAGGCAGGCCAGGAATAGCTGACTCGCTGCTTTAGGAGACCTACAGGCAAGTACTCTAATTAGGTATGCACGCCACTTACAAAAGAGCCTCTGCCCTGCGATGGCAGCTTGATGGGTAAACTATGCAATACCCAAGTACTCTGTGTTTGCATACTGGCTACTCTATTGAGAACCTCTACGATAACTCAATCATTCAGATTCTGACCTTTCGGAGGCTTTGTCTCCAACTCCAAATCTATTGTTTTCCCCCAAGTACGGCATAGCCTGCAGTCACAATTCTCCTTATAAAAACCCTTGATTCCGAGACCTTCCTCGGATCGCTCCCGAGTTTCATCTTGCCTTGCTGCTGCTTTGCTTGGCAAGCCTGCTCTCCCCTCAGCTCCACGTGCTGAGCGACATTGCACCCCAGCCTCGCTCTCTATTTTTCTGGGCTTCAGGACAGGTGAAGTATCACCCAAACCAGCAATCCCTCTAAAAATCCCTCTATACCACTCCAACCTTTATTCTCTTTAGTTATCTTGTATGAGTGTGTCGCATACACTGTTTTCCTTGTGTTTAATAAAACATCATTTATTGTTTCAACTTCTGTGTGCTACTTGAATCGACCCAACCTCGTAGACATAGGGTTCAAGATCTCGCTACGTTACCCTGCCTCTCGTAGCAGTGCTCTGAGCTAATTTTCCCCACTTTTAGTTGAGCACATTTTGGTGTCCCTCCCGGGACCCCCAGTACACAAGGTAACAACTTTCTGGCTCTGTGAGTGGTATTAACAGAAAATTGTGGAAAGATATTTGAACAACTTGTATGTTGAAAATATCATAAGTAAAGCAGGATGAGACTGAGAGGAAGAAGGCATGAAAACTAGAAGAAAGAGCATCAACAGTGTAAGATGTAAAGATGACACCACACCACTAGCAGAAAACAGCAAAGACTTGGAACAACTGCTGAAGAAAATCAAGGGAGAAAGTACAAAGGCAGGTTTATAGTTGAACATTAAGAAAACAAAAATAATGATCACAGATGATTTATGTAACTTGAAAGCGGATGGTGAAGAGATTGAAATAGTTCAAGATTTTCCATGCCTTGGCTCAATCATTAATCAGAATGGAGACTACTGTCAAGAAATCACAAGACTGGAAGGGCAGCTATGAAGGAACTAAACAAGATCCTCAAGTGTCAAGATATATCACTAAATATTAAAGTTAGGATTGTCCATGCCGTTATATTTCCAATGTCTCTAGTTTTGGTGCGAATTACGCCTAATTTATTTGCTAAGATCTCATTATCTATAGCGTTGATGAATGCGCCGCCAGTTCCAATTCCACCTAAAGCGGTTCCTAAGACACTTCGCTTCAGGCGAGTGTGTGGGTGGGAGAAAGACAGCCATCGTTTCTCCCAGTGTTCCCACTGTGTCCATGCAAGTTTTAGGTACGGTTGGCAAGTTGGAATTACTCTTGAGATGTTGACAACCGTCAAATTTAGTATCATTTTAGCTGAAATTAAAGCTTTGCGCGTTTGGAGCTGGCTCTCCAGCGCAGCTATCTGTTTCTGGCAAGCTACGTGGCTAACAGCCTCCTGCTGTTCCCTCACTTGCCCCACCATAAACTTGGCCACAGACAGACGTGATCCAGATCAGCCTCTAAGGCGTGGACTTTCTCTTCCCATGTTTGCACCACTACTGTGATGTTATTCAGCTTCTGTGCGGACGCCTGCGCTACGGACGCAAAAGTTACTTTGTCCGCACGCAATGTCTCAACCTCAGCTTGAAGCTGGGCATTCTCTTTCTCTACACTAGCTAACTTTTCTCTGGTCTCTACCAGGGCACTACTAGCATCTCTGGCCATAAGCCAAAGTCTCCAAGCGGCCAAAGCGTCCTTAGACGGTCTGAAAGGGTTCTTTGATTTACGCGCCAGGGCTTACGCTTCCTGGAGTGTGGTAAAGGGATCGGCCGTCTGGAAGATGGTGTCCTTCCAGGGGCATTTCTCCTTACTCAACACCCACCTTTCTAGTTTACCTCTGACCTCTTCCTCCAACATGAGGTCCTTGATGGTGACCTTACTACTCTCCGCCATTTTTCCACAAACCACAACTATCTCTAAACTGCAAACTGCAAACTGCAAACTGCAAGCTACAAACGGGACCAGGAACTGGAGCGACGGGAAGGATCAGCTAGACCCCGGGGGTCTGAAGGGAAACGAACTCTGCAGAACTTCTCTAGGAAAGAGGGATAGGAACCTATCTCCAGCCTGCCCAAACAAAGTCACTTTGGTACTCCCAAGCCCGGTTTTCCACCTCGACAGCACTGGGGACCAAAGGACGAGGAAACGGTTCAGGGACAGGGAGGTCACCTAGACCCAGGGAACCCTCAGGAGTACTCCGCCTACCTGAAGGGGGGAAACGAACCCTGTGGAACTTACAGCGCTGCCTGGCCAAGCAGCGGGGGAAAAGGGCAAGGAACCAAAACCAAACCGTCCCTAACTGGTTTTCTGGGTGAGGGGTACCTTCCTCTACCACGGGCAAAACCTCTAAACCCTAGGCTAGGTCGGGAATCACCACCCGCACCTAGTCAGCGCCAATCGGGACGCACCCGGAATTACACAGTGGGACGCGCCCACGCTTTTCACAACTACTAGTGGGACGCACCTGCACTCTCAAAGCTACACAACAACAACAACTGACGGGATGCACCCGTATACAACTCTAAGGGGGGGAATTTCTCCCCTAAGTGCTATTTTTGCCTTACTGCTATGGTGTTGGATGAGTGTAGACTGTTCCTACCGTGCTAACACTTCGGATCCCAGCCCACGATAGACCCCAAGTTAGGGAGGTACTTCCTGGGTCAGCCACTTGCACGGTCCTGTCATCTACAATGATTCACTGTCGAAGCTAGTGACCACGTAGGTACGGCCACCGTACATGGCCAAGAATGAAGAGGAGCAGAACCACCCAGATAGAATAGCTCTAGAGCTGAAACACACAGACTCCACACACACGTGTTCCTGCCTAACAGCGCTCTAACAACTTGACTGACCGTCACCTAAGTCAGTACCAGCCTGATTTGAGGAGGTTTGCGACTCCTTCTCAAATTAGGGGTACCGGGGCTGCCCATGTTGCTCCACCACTCTGTTACCCTGTGAACTGGGGGTTCCGGGAGGGACACCAAAATGTGCTCAACTAAAAGCGGGGAAAATTAGCTCAGAGCACTGCTTAACCTTAAGAGAGGCAGGGTAACTTAGCGAGATCTTGAACCCTATGTCTACGGGGTCGGGTCGAGTCGAGGAGAACACAGAAGTTGAAATAATAATTGATGTTTATTAAATACAAGCAAAACAGTGTATGTGACACACTCATACAAGATAACTAAAGAAAATAAAGGTTGGAGTGGTATAGAGGGATTTTTAGAGGGATTGCTGGTTTGGGTGATACTTCACCTGTCCTGAAGCCCAGAAAAATAGAGAGCGAAGCTGGGGTGTGATGTAACTCAGCATGTGGAGCTGACGGGAGGCTTGCCAAGCAAAGCGGCAGCAAGGCGGGATGAAACTCGGGAGCGATCCGAGGAAGGTCTCGGAATCAAGGGTTTTTATAAGGAGAATTGTGACTGCAGGCTATGCCGTACTTGGGGGAAAACAGTAGATTTGGAGACAAAGCCTCCGAAAGGTCAGAATCTGAATGACTGAGTTATCGTAGCAGTTCTCAATAGACTGGCCAGTATGCAAATGCAGAGTACTTGGGTATTGCATAGTTTACCCATCAAGCTGCCATCGCGGGGCAGAGGCTCTTTTTTAAGTGGCGTGCATACTTAATTAGAGTACTTGCCTGTAGGTCTCCTAAAGCAGCGAGTCAGCTATTTCTGGCCTACCTGTATTGTAGTTTGAATATTACGGCAATTAACGGCCGAGCTTGTTTACGTGCTTGTCCGGTAGCCTCGCAAGCACATGGAAGGGAATAGAGAAGTGCAGCCAAATTGTGATATCAAGAGATATCTTTTAATATCCCCAAAGCTCGGACTAGCCAGGGCAGTAACATGTGGCTCCTCATTCCACTACTACAGGAAGAGGAACTCCTCCCCACTGCTCTGGCTATAGTTTGCCATTGTTAACACTTCAACAAGTTGCTAGTGATCTACATGTCTTGTGACATAGGATTAATGATGTGTAAAAGTTTGGAAATTGCAGTGCTTTCTATGCATTTATTGTATTGTTAACATATTGTTAGAAGTCCCTTGAAAGGATAAAAGATATCTAGCCAAGATTCTACACCAGAGACTCCAATACCTAAGTTTATGAGGATGGAGCTACATCACTTAGGTCCCAATCTGCAACCATGCTAGTGAATTGTGATGATGTCCAACAGGGCACCATGTTAAGATTTTCCATTGCACAGCAGACGTGCACATTTCACAATGGTATGTGCTGCGCATCAGGACATGTTTCACAACAGGATACGTTATCCAACGGGACATGTACATTAGCACATGTACATCATGTACAACCTTACTACTGGCTCCACTTGTGCAATGATCCTGATGGTGTAGCTATGTCTCCTGTCTCCTCCAGAGAATACAACATTTGTACAATAGTGCAGTTCACCTTTACATGACTGTAAGATAGTTTACTTTCCAACAGCATGCCAGCCATCTGGTCATCTTAGCATGAGCTTACCTCATTCCACATGTTATTAATTAGCTTCCTTATGCTATGTGATTTGTCATAAGAAGGTAAAGATAGGTAAGTCTGATTACCCAGACACGGATCTTTGTAGGAATTGTGTGTCTGGAGGGGAAAAGTGACAAGAGCAGGAAATATACAATCAACCATGACTTGGTTGTTTTTAGGCAGCATGTACCTTGATTTGAGTTGACTGTTCCACCTCAGTTGGTAAAATGTCTTGGGTAGCTCTGCCCATTTTGTTGTTGTTGCCCAGCTTTGGATCTGTGTTCAACCAGTTTCATTGTGTGATGCCCAAATCCCAGTATGATATAGATAGTTCACTTTCTCCAAACCATTCTTATGTACATAAAGCTCTATTATTTCCCCTTTTAGTTCTCTTCCTTCCTTCCTTCCTTCCTTCCTTCCTTCCTTCCTTCCTTCCTTCCTTCCTTCCTTCCTTCCTTCTCCATTTCCCTTTCCCCTTCCCCATTTCCTCAAAGGGAAGGTAATCTCACCTCTTGGTTACCTTTTTCTGCAACTTTTCCCATTGTAAAATATCTTGACGGAGATGAGGTAAGGACATCCAGGATTCATTGAGTAAATTAACTTCATGACAATAAGGCCATACATTTCAGCCGTGGCCATTTACATGTAAATTTTAGGAAAGAGTAAATGAGCAAGGGCCTGGTAAAAATAAGGTGGCAGTATGGGACAGTTGCTCCCATGTTTCTCTTGCAATCCATTCTCAATGCAACTAGACATATGTGGGGGAAACACAAGAGTGAGTGGAGTTATATTACAGAATTCTACAGAACACAGTCTGAACTAACAATGCAGTTACGGCATTAATTCTGAAATTAATGCTGAGAGTAGAAAATAGCAGATGTGCATATGCTTCTCTGCTTAGTTTCTCCATTCCATTCATATGTTTATAAAGTTCTGTTATGTTTTCCTTAGCCTTCCCTCTCTTTTCAAAAATTAATCTGTCTCTCTGTCCCCCCCCCCCCATCCTCTTCTTTCTCTCTGCCCAGGAAGCAATACTGCTACGCTAAGAAATACTACTGAGAGCCCATAACAAAACTTCCTTCATCTATGACTCTTCTTAGGCAACAATTATATGCAAATTCCACCTACCTGGAATTAGACCAGGCTATTATTTTGCTCTGAATCTTCATGATTGTACAAAGTTATGTTAACCGGTACTTATCTGACACTATATGTGCTGTGGCATTGTTCCAGACACCCACTTTCTCATGATCCATGAGAACAGGGCTGTAGCCCCCTTATCAACTCTTACACTGCTTGTTAGATTTGCTGCTTCTTCTTCCTCCTCATCTCTTCCACTCCAGGATTCATTTCTACTGAGTATTGTTTTAATTGCCCATTATGTGATCATTGCTCATGCCTGACAATTGGCGCTTCCTCTACGTGCGGGTTGGTTGCACAGCCTGATCTGGCAGTGGGAACCCAGAAGTGGTACTGTAAATTAAAACAATGATCTAATTACTGAACACAAAACAGGGCTGGCGTCCTATTAGCAATCTGCAGTTTAGCATGTCAGGGCTGGGATAAGCCAATAAATAAAACCTGTTCCCTCCCTTGTGCTGGAAGCAGCATGTGTAGTAACCAATGGTGTTGCTCAGCTTCAGCTCTGTGTTGTGACAAGCTGTTTTACTGCGCTGGGAGATTTCAATGCTCTCTCTCCCGCCACCCCACCTTGCGTGAGCTCTAGAGAGAGCTTCACTTTTTTGTACAAGTGTCTGGGAATGTCTCCTCCACCACCACTTGGAGGGGAAGGCACAGCAATGAAGAGGTTAAAAAGCTTTTCTGGAATTTGGCTTTGAAAACTATGCAAGGAGGGAGTCAAAGTGAATTGGGGAGGAGGAACCTTGTGCGGCACACGTCTTGGCAGTAAATATAGCTCTCTGATATTGGATGCAACAAGACAATCACAAGATACCGGCAGCAAGCAGTGGTTTGCTGAAAGTGGCTTCAAGGTGATAGAAGCTCAGCCCAGATCTCAGCCTGCATCTCTCGGGAGTGGTCTTCAGGGCAGAGAGGCAATTGGAGGACACCTAGGCTTTAATGGACTCCTGGACTGTGTGACACTCTTAGTGTGTTCTTCTAATTCCACCTTGATCTTTCCTAATCAGCCAGGTAGAAAGCAAAGGGAGATGCAGCTTGGGAAATGAGCGCCACAAAAGAGGAAAGCCATTGTCAGACGGCAGCTCGGATTGTCACTGACCTGTGTCGCAAGAAGAGCCTGCCTCAGTTGGACTCAGACACCTGCAACCAATTCATCTTTCCAAAACTGAGTGGCCCTGAGCCAGGTACAGTGCCCCCTGTTCTGCAGGGGAGAGTTTTCCTATTAATTGACTTATGCAACTGTGGGAGAAGAGGTCCGGTCCCCTCCCCTTCTAAAGGAGATGAACCTTGTGCAGATCTACTGTTTTGTCACTTGATTTTAGGCACTTGCCTTTGTCTCATCTTGCCCCTTGTAGATGCATGTTGTTGGGGAGTTGGATGAAACCTGTTGAAAACTAGAAGTTCTGTAAGGGAGGCAAGCAAGAACAGAAGTGGGAAGGGAAAGTATGTGCTGGGAAGGGGCAGGGGAGTGTTCTTTCTGGTACTGAAGTTTTTGGTTTTCATCATCTCTGTAGAAATCAGAGAATTGTATCCCAACAAATTCACCTACTTTTTTGTAAGGTTCAGTGCCTGATCAAAAGCAAATTATTCTTCAAAATAACTGAAAAGCAGTAGGAGAATAATGGCAGAAATACTTTTTCCCTGTTTAAAAAGTGTAAGAAGAGAATCAGTTAATCTGAGGAAGGTTTTAGCTGCGCAAACAGGACCAAATCAAGATCTAGTCAGTATACTTTGAGTGTGTCAATTCTCAGGATTTCGTCAAGAATCTAGCATGTGTGTGCATGTATTAGAGAGAGAGAGAGAGGGGGAGTGTGTGTGAGAGAGATATTTTGCCTACTCAACAGTTAATGTAAATAAGCAAAGGTATAGTTCACCATTAGCTGAGCATTGCTGCCATGGAAAAAATGAGTGAAGTGCCTTGCTAACTCTAAAAACTGGCTTATACCAGAGTTTTAGCTGAGGTGCTTGGAATGAGCATGACTTTTCAACTCTTGTGGCAGTAAAAACAATCAAGGGGCCTCCTTTTAATGCCATGTCAGATTGTAGTGTTATTCTTTGCCTTGTCATTATTCTTCTCAAGGTATAGAAAACTGTTTTAACAGCTTGCTGCAGATCCTATGGTACAAGATGTGGATGGGCACATCTTTAATGGCTTTTAGCTGTGACAGGTAATGTAGAGAAAATATTCATCATTGCAATGATGCTGGAAGTAGAAGGCTGTTACCTTGATGGCATGCCTTGTCTGTGAGTTTCCCCAGAGGTTATTGGCCATCCACTGCCAGGAACATAATGAGGTCTGATCCAGCAACTCTTATCCAGTAGCATTCATCTGATATTCCCAACACAATGGTGTCTTAGTTGCACTGCAAATTTATATTGTGATCATATCTGTATTTTATATTGTATTCATACCTGTTCACTTTAGAGGACCAATGAGAGTTCTGTACCATCTCTGTGTTCAAGGATACAGAAGTATATGCTTGTTGAGCATATGCTCCCATAGAATTTGAACATGGTTCTGAACAAGAGTTTAGTTACTGAAACTGTCTTCACCATGCCCTTAAGCAAGATTTGCTTTGCAACTATCAAAGGCCTGACTTTTACCAATAAGGCAAAAAGGATATCTTTCTATTACTTTATGGTTTATTGTAGTATTTTTTTCTCATGTGCCAACAAAAGCCTATTAAGTTTAGACAGACATATTTGAGTCCCTGTAACTCAACGGGTGCAAATTAAATAGAGAAGGAGAAGTAGGCTCATGTCTGTCGTAGACTAAAAGCCCTGGTCCTAGATCGGTAGGGTACTTGTGGCTGTGCTTGACTCACTCATGAGGGATTTGGACTCTGCTGCTCCCAAACTGGCTTTGTCTTCCTTGGAATGTGTAGAATAATAATAGAAGTGAACATCAGCATTCAGAATGGCTTCTAAATCTGAGACCTGCTGCAGAACAAATCCTGCTCATGAAGCATCCCAGAATCTGTTGTGGTACATGGCAAGGCAAATTTTGAAACTAAATATTTAAAAGCTGTCTCTCAAACAGTTCTTTCAATTAAAAAAAATTGGGGCAAAGTTCACAAACTTTATATTTCACTTGCTCACCTAAACCCATCTTCTCACTGATTGCTCTGTATCAGTGCAGACTGCTGGCTATCAGGATGGCTGCTGTGATTCCAGCAGGAGTAACCTGATTGCTGAAGCTTATGCTGAATGTAGCTATGCCATTTCCTTAGAGCAAGCAGTCAACCTGCTGTTCCCAGCATAGTACAAACAATGCCCTTAGATAAGGTTCTTGCCAAATGCTCCATGTGTGATTTGCTAGTGATGAATCATAATCGCCTGTGTTGGAATATCAACTTGTCCTGTTTAATATAGCTTGGCAAATTACAAATCAAGTGCCATTCTCTTTGTAAGCTATGTATGTATTTGTTTTATTTCTAAGATTTATTAATTGCCCTGTATCCAATAGCTCTAAGGCTGAAAAATCTCTATTATGACCTGCTGCCTTCAATCCAGATAAAGCAGTATCTCAGATAGCAGGGACATGGAGTTCTCCAGGGCTCCTGTACCAGTCCTATGGATGCCATATGCTTTAGAGAAATTTCATAGGCTCCCTGATACTATAGAGAATTCCAAACTGAGTTGAGAGAAGTTTTCCCATCATTAGTTTATTTTCTTCTTTGTAAAGCACAAATGAGCTCTTTTGTTGTATACGTGAATATTGTAGTGCCTTCATATGAGCTGGACTGATCCAGATCCTCAGGATTGGTGTTAGAAAGATGCCATGTGTGCATGAAAAGAACTGGAGGTAGCATGATACAATTTGAGCAGGAAAGAGAGAAAAGCGAATATGTGAAGGAAAGATGATATGGAAATTTGCACATCTTAGTAGCGATACATGGCTTTCCTATGAGAGCAAACTATGAGCTCAGCAAATAACTTATATTTTCTGAGTCCAACTCAGAAATCCTGCTGATGGGGCCTTTTCCACCTCTGTAACCCTCCAAATTTCAGTCCAACCTCATGAGCTCAGTCTCTTTCCATAGCTCCATTACCTGGGATGCTTTATAAGATGGTTAGTTCACAACAAGGTATAAGGAGCCATGGAATATGTACAGAACAAATGTTTGTGTGTTGCCCATTGTTCAAAGAGGGAGAACAAGCATGTATTCACCAGCCCACTTTCACACTGTTGGTAGCCAAGACCTACTCCTTGCTCAATTAATGAATGAATTACCCAACTTTCTCCCAATGCAGTATCCAGGGTGGCTTGCGGCATAGATTAAGAGTACAGCTAAAATCAATTGGATTGGGAAAAAAAAATAAAAACATGAAATAAACTATCTAGTTAAAAAAGTACTGACTTTGTAAAAAAAAAACTGTTCAAAAAGCATTTAAAACATCAAGATGTTTGGGAACAATCTTTGTATTGCAGTTGAACATCTGCAGGCTTGGTGAGCTGGTGATCCCCCTCCCCTTTGTTTTAGGCAGGGAGGTTTCTGCCCAGAACTACCACAATTCTTCTCCAGAGTGATAGGTTCCATACTCTCAAACCCACTAAAATGGCCACCATCCTGAACACACTTGATCTTATCTGATTTCAGAAGTTAAGCAGGGCCAGGCTTGGTTAGTACTTGGATGGGGTTCTACCCAGGAATACTGGGGATCTTCAAGTAGGTCTGAAAAAATATCCTGGCCAAAACCCAGTGGAGCTGCTGCCAGTCAGAGCTGAAAATACAAAGCTAGATGGACCAATGGCTTCCAATGTTCCTGTGTAAAAACTATGGGATAGTGCATGAAGCTCCACTCCTAGATCAGCCTGGGATTCACCCCTAATCCCAAGTGCTTCATTCAGATAATACAAATGTTGCTTTCAAAAGAATCTCACTTCTAGCCTGTTGAGTGTATGTAATGGATGTGAAAACAAACTGTTTTGGGCTGCAGATTTCAAGGAGATTTAGGCTGCATTTTACCTACTGGGACTGTGTGTCTTTTAAGCCTTTTCTAGAGCATATAAATGGTGTTTTACCTGTATTCCTACCACTTTGTACTAGAGATGTCCATATACTTAATTTTAATTATGTTAGAGAGGTAGTGGGAAGACAATCAAAAGCACAACTTAAAAGAAATCTGGTGAAATGAAGGGGGTCTCAGCCTGGTCATGCCTGGGTGGGAGATTGCTTCAGAACTGCTGTTAATGCCATTTTGAATTCTGGCATGGAAGCACAATAGGATAAAACTGAATGAATGTGAATTGTATATTGCTACTGCTGAATGAGATGGCCTGGCTCTTGAAAAGTAATGGTGGCCCAGAATATTTTATGTCAGTCTCTTTCACCATTTGTAGATGTATTAGTGAAGTAACACCTCTCCATAATAACTGTGTGAGCTTCCAAATTTTCTATTCTATCGCATCAGATGGGGTAGGAGAAACTCACATACTTTCTTATATGCTAGCTGTTACAAGGTGCTGCCTTTAAAACGGTAGTGATTTATGTAATTACACAGTGTGGCCACATGCCACAATTATAGCAATTTGATACCGCTTTAACTGTCAGCAAACTACAAATTCCAGAATACTTCAGGATGGAACCATGACAATTAAAAACATGTCAGGTTGCTTCAGCTGTGTAGTGTAGAGAAACTCCAGGTTGTTTCTATACTAGCTCTGCTTCCTTTCAAAGAACTGCCTCTATCTTTTTACAGGAAATCCATATGATATTGTTACAAAATGTCATCAGAAACTTCCATTCGCCCATGGGTGAGAGTGGGGGCATTATTTGCTTGGATTTTTATTTTTATAGCAACATAAGTACAGTAACTGAAGTCCCCTGTCAACTAGTAAGGAAGTGAACTAAAAAGCAGGCATGGGAAATCCGTGGGAGGGCAGGGGCTAATTTTCACTCCCACAAACTCCCAAAGGACCACACTGTTTTGTTGCTGCTGAACTGGAATTGACATCATGTCACTTCCAACTCCTGTTCACACTGATTTTCAGCTATTTTGGGAGGCTTTGGCAGGGCCAAGTGGTGATGGGTAGAAGAGGCAAAACCATGGCATTTGCACAAGGTTGAAAAAAATCATTTTGTGGTAGAAAATTCCCCTCTTATTGAATTGCTGGGGGTTGGCTTGGGGGTCCTGAAAAAATGGCCTTTGTGGTTATGTGTGAACTGTGGGCCAGTGCTATTAAGGGGCAATTTCTCACTAACCCCTTAGCTGAGCTAAACAAGACTCAAGGCAATGACCGTTAACTGCAAACCAGAAGCTTTTAATTGATATCAGTAGGACTTAAAAGGAACCATTACTGAACTCTTTGACCATGAGGCCTTGGCGCATAATATATCATTATATTAAGTACTATGTATAACCTCAATTTTAATTCCCCTTTAGCTAATTGCAGAATAGCATTACCTGAGCTGCACTAAGGCTTCTAGTGTGGAAGCAACCACATCCTCTTTTAGCGCAGTCTTAAAGAACAGTATCTCCACTGATTAACTGATATTGTTTTCTACATAGTACTGTGAACAGCTTCACTTGCTATGCTACATTGTTCTATTGCTCTAGTGAGCATAAGCAGTGAAAATATCTAAAAAATCTATAAGGTCTTCCTTCAGTGCCACTATACAAATGGAGCTGTCAAATTCACCCAGGTATCAACAGCTTTCTTCTACAGTTACCTGCTGTGTTTTGGAAATAAATGTATCACATCTGTAAAGGAATCACAGAGCCATATAATATGATCATACTAGCTGTTTACAAAAGATTATATACATATACATATATGTATATGTGTGTATATATGGGGGGGCAGAGAGTTATAAACCATCTTGAAATCTGTTATTCTAAGATACTAATATCTACTAATTCTAAGATACTACTAATGTAATAAATTTTTCAACAAATCTATGTACTCTTTTGTTTTTCTATAAAATGTCAGTTTAGTTAATAGTTCCACTGTCTAAGTATGTTTATAACTGCATGTTAGCAGTGGTAGTACTGTAGATGTCTGGTGTGAAGTAATACATAAGCGTACAATTGCTAATAAATACGTAAGTAATTTAAGATCACATTCTTCAAAGTGTTCTTTAGGTATTCCTACAGCATGAATGGAATAAAGCTGAATGAAGTATTATAGCCTCACATTTCCTAAAACCTGTTTCTGGTGAGATAATATATAAGGGCCTCAGAAGTAAGACTGGGAGTAGTAGAGAGAGGGAGTTTGAAGAAGGATCAGGAATTGTGAAGAAAAAGTCATTGTCAGCATGTATGTAACGCAAATAAAGGACAATAGCCTTGCTAACTTTGTGTAGGAACTTATGTTAATCACAACACACTGTTTATATTCTGGTGAGGGTTATTTCTTAATTGTACAGTGTCACATGAAACATGGTGGCAGCAGAATGACTGCGAGGAAGACAACAAGTGAAAAAGTTTGAAGGCACCAGCAGTGATTTCAAAAAAGGATTGTACAATGGAAGTATGATGACTGAAGCCCCTGTCAGAGCTGCTGCTGATGAACAGCAGCTGTTGGTCCTTGTTGCTCAGGGTGGAGATGACAAGCAGCAGCTGTTGGTCCCTGTGGCTCTGGCTGGAGATGAGTCCTGCAGCTCAAGAGCTCCCCCTGCTGCCATGGACCAAGCAGGCTCGGATGTTCCTCTGCCTGCTCCTATTGGGCAACAGGGGTCCAATTCTGAAGATGCTTTGGAGCCTGTGTCAATCAGCCCACAAACAAGGCGGAGACTCAAGAGAGCTGAGCAAAGGGAGGCTTCCTTGATTAAGTTCAAGAAGCAGTGACTAGCCACACCTGTGCCTCGGGCTATATAACTGCCTGCCTGGAAGCTTTCCTTTGCTTGTGGCAAACTTCTTATAAGCCCTCCCCTTGCCTGTTCCTTGCTTCTAGCACCTGGCTCCTGATAGCTTGGATTGATCTCTTGGCTCTTGACCCCTGGCTTTTGGAACTCTGACTACGGCTTTTGCTTGCTGCTCTGGCTTAGGTAAATAGTCTTCCTTTGAGTAAGTACTTGCTTGATTCCTCCTGGCAGGACTCTGCTAGCTCTCCCACTGCCTTCTCTGGGCTGGCTTGCCACCCGGGTCTCTGACCTTGACAGGAAACCCCAACCCTCCAAAATACTGCATTTTCAACAAAAGAGTCTGGCACAGATGATAAAACAGCAGAAACAAGAATTCACTCTGTAAAGAGAGCTAAACTTGGCTGATGAAGAGAAGAAAATGAAGATAAACCTGTTTTATTACCAAGTGAGGGATACAGGGAAAGAAATAAGTACAGCACTGATTTCAGAGGACTGTGAAACACTAATGTGGTTAATAGAAACATTTGATGCTTACTGTGACCCCAAATGATACCACAGAGAGAAAGCAGATTTTTCTTGAAACCAGAAGGTAGAGAAAGGAATTTATGCCTATATCATAGCTGTAAGGACTTCTGACATCCACAAGTAACTTTGGGTTGTAAAATATTCCCTAATTAGGTGTAGGGCTGTGCTTTGCACATGGAACTCTGCCTTGATTGAGAGATTACTAAGAGAAATATATCTCACCTAGAAAAATATTATTATACTACAAAAGTACCAGAGCTGGATGAACAAAGTTTGAAAATAATCACATCAATCAAAAGTAAAGAACAGAGATGGAAAGAATACTTGACAATAGTCCAAAAAATGATCAACAAAGTGTTTCTCAAGTTCTGGGAGACCCTAATGAGAAGAATCCTGGACTGATGTCAGTTTGCAAGTTATTCTGTGCCAAATTTTCATGTGGCAGTTGCACAGAAAACAGCGTTTTCTGCATAAAAAATAATATTGTAGAGAAATGCAAATTTCTGTGCAGAAAATTTGCAGAAAATGATATTTTTCTATGGAAAAAAAGTGTGAATCTTGCAGACATTTAAGTTCTCAACTCTATACTTTTTATGCATAAAAATACTGACCCGAAACTGCTTATCAGGGTCCTCAGAGATGCCACCACCAAGGAAAGCTGTTCATATTTTGAAACAGCAAGAATAGATTTTGGCATGTGGAGGTAGATGAACTTTTTGCTCACTGTTTGGTAGCTATTGCTGTGTAAGGATACCATTACAGATCAGTCCTATGCCTTCGGTTTTCCAATGGAAGCTGATCCCCACACTGGAAGTGGCTGATGATATTTTAGTTATAAGAGAAGGAGATGATATGCAGGGGACACTTAGAGACCATGACAATAAACTATAGCAACTTTTCTGAAGGTGCAGGGAAAGGAACATTAAACTGAATTCTGACAAAAGACAAATGACAAGAGCAGAAGCACCATATATAGGTGCTCAGACCTCAAAAGGGTCTGAGACCTAGAGACTGCAAGAGTCACTATGGAGATTTTGAAGACATAGCATATTATAGAATCATAGAGTTGGAAGAGACCACAGGGGCCATCCAGTCCAACACTTGCCATGCAGGAACCCACATCAAAGCACTCCCAACAGATGGCCATCCAGCCTCTGTTTAAAAACCTCCAAAAAATGAGACTCCACCACACTCCAAGGCAGCATATTCTACTGCAGAACAACTCTGTCAGGAAGTTCTTCCTGAGGTTTAAGTGGAATCTCTTTTCCTGTAGTTTCAATCCATTGCTCCTTGTCCTAGGCCTTTTCCGCACCGGGCTATTTAAAAGGTGCAGAGCGACCTCCAATGGAGGTCTTCTGCACCGTAGAGTGGACTGGGGCAGACTACTTTTTGTAGTTCCATACCTCAGTCCACTCCAGAGTGACTGGAACTGGTCACTCGGCGCGTTTTTTAAAAACCTCTTTTTAGAGGTTTTTAAAAACCATGGGGCGCATAACCCTGTGTCACTCCGTCGCCTGGCTCCGGAACAGATTTGCGGGCATGCGCAAGTGCATGCCTGCAGATCTGCCGGGGGCGGGCTTCCGGCTGGCGAGCTTCTCTGATTGGTGGAGAGCCTCCATCAACCGGAAGCCGCCATTTAGGATGCCGGAGGAGTGCGGAGCGATGAGCTCGCGCTGCTCCTTGTGGCGACGGACTCGGCCGGCCGGAAAACAAAGCCGGTAAGCTCTGTTTTCGGCTGTCCCCCCCCCCCCCCACACATGCGGAAAGGGCCCTAGTCTCTGGAGCAGCGGAAAACAAGCCCTCTCCCTTCTTGACATGACATCTCTTCAAATATTTAAACATGTCTATCATATCCCCTCTTAACCTTCTCTTCTGCAGACTAAATGTCTCTAGCTCCTTAACTCACTCCTCATAGGGCATGGTTTCCAGATCCTTCACTATTTTGGTTGCCCTCCCTTGGACACGCTCTAGCTTGTCAATATCCCTTCTTGAAATTAGATGCCCAGAACTGGACACAGTAATCCAGATGAGGTCCAACTTCTATATGGTCAGCTATTTGTCCAAATCCTGTGTTCATTTTTTAGGTGCTTGTGAATCACTAAGGATGCAATAATGCAGCCTGAGAGAGGGAACAGATTTCAAAGAATTATGAAGAATGAAAATAGTGCAGCCTGGGAAAGGGAACAGATTTCAAAGAATTACAAAGAATATCAGCCAAGCACCAACATTAAAATTTTGCAACTCAGTATGCAACTGGTATTGCAGTGTGGTGCTTGAAAAGGATGTCTTAGAGAAGTATTGATGCCAAACCAGCAGCCCATACCTTATGCTAGTAAAGGAATGACTGAAACACTGAAAATAGCATATCTTCTGGTGGTGTCCATAGATGGATCTATACTATGAGAGATAAGAATCCATTATTATGAAACAGGACTTCTTCATCTTCAAAAAGAGTCCTGAAGCAATGTAACAGAATGTATAACAGAGTAGTGTGCTACAAGCAGTTTAGAAAGGCAACTTAGAGGGCTGGCCACTACAGAATTCAAAAGTACCACCAGATGCTGTTCCAATAGAGTAATGAATTATGTATACAGAATGCAATTTTATTTAAGGGAGATAGATAGTGTGTCCAAAGCTCTAAGGTGGGACATTATGAAACATCTTCATGTGTCACCCCAAGTAAGCCTAAGATGAGCACAGGCATGCATTTTCTGGCCACGTGTGAATGCCCACTTAAGAATATTAATGGAACAGGGTGAGGTAGGGGAAAAAATACAGCGACTACAGCAAAAGGAGATACGGAACTCAAAGATATTCCTCCTGGCCATGGGAGAAGGTCAGCATCAATGACAGGAGCTATATGGTCACAGTAGGCTATTACCCAGTTTGGGGGTAGAGCATAATATAGTGGTTTGAGTGTTGGACTATCACCCTGGGGACCAGGGTTTGATTCCTCACTCAGCCATGGCATGTGACACACTCTGTGATAGGCTTACCTTAGGGTTGCCATTAGTTGGAAATGATTTGAAGGCTCACAACAACAAGATTACCTTGAAGACACTCAGACAATCACAATGGTCTGGAAGCTGAAGGTCCATTCTGTAAGGCACAGAATGCTAGACATTTTGTTTTTGCCAGGGCAACAGAAAAGTTGAATTGGGAGCAAAATCAGCAAAACATAACAAAAAGTTGAAGGCTAATGACTTCAGGGGATCTACACCTAGCTCTATTAGATCAACACAGGATACCTTCACAAAGAATGGTGAGCAGCTTAGCTCAAAGACTGAAGGAATTTAGAGTTAGGACATTGCTCCCTGTGAGGCATCATTTGCTATGGTCCCTGAAAGCATTTCAACAATTACAAGAAGTCGCAAGAGACTAGAGACCACTGCGTGGATGAAACAAGGTCTGGGAACAAGCTGTAAACCCGCATGTACAAATAGATTTTTACAGGTAGTAGACAGCTACAGAGATGTAACTGAAGGTGGCTGTGGCATGGTGGCCGAAGAGAATCACAATTGCACTAAAAAACTCAGGAAAAGGAGCAAGACAACTTGGACAGTAGGTCAGTTGACAGTGAGCTCCATGTGAGAATGGAAGATGTTGAGAGATCCTCAATGGAAACCATCAGGAGAGTCTAGTCCACACCCAGAATGCCTTAAATAAGAAAAAAAGGAAAAAAGGTAAAAGACAAATAAAATCCTCCCTAAATGATCTGAATTGGGTAGATGACACTGCCAGAAATTGTCATGTTGGTACCTCTATATTTATGAAAAATTGTTAAAGCATCTGGTACCACTTAAGTTGTTATATTTTGTTTAGAATCTTTCCCTATCTACTGCAAGGTTTTGGGACAGTAATAACCTGTACAACAGTTCAAGCTGTAATGCCAAGGGGAGGAACCTTAGGTACTGCAGCTGAACCAGGACCCCTGGATAAGGTATCCAGTGTAGCCTCCAGGGGTTCCTCAGATGGCCAGTTCCTCTGTCCCCATGTGGCCACTTTCTGTTCTTTTCCCAGTTGTTGTGCAGGTTTTTCTCTCATTCCAAAAATCTGAAATGCTTCTTCTAAGGCTTAGAGATTCAAGCTAAAATATGCTAGGTTGGCACAAGGGATCCAAGCCCATGTACTGTCCCTCTGTCTCCCCAGTCCCTCCCCTTACTCTCAGCCTCTTTTGCGGGGGAGTGCATGGATCTCCTACAAGGACAATATTCATACAGACACCTTTGCCCTCAGACAGACAGCCCTGGTGCCAGCTGGAAGCAGGTGGAGAAGGGTACCAAGTCTTTAAAAATCACCTCACAAACAAAGAAACAAAATTGTTTCCTTTCCCGGTGCTGCTTGCCCTGAGATTTGTCTTTCTTACTAGAAACCTGGAGATGGGCAATCATTCCCTTGGACAGCAGCCAGTGAGTGCCTTGGCAACCAATGGCCTTTTTTTTTCTTTTTAAAAAGTGCTTCTGGGGAAGGGTTGCAATTAATAGTGGGAAAGTGGGAAGAATGTCCTTTCCTTACATGCTCCAACCCCCCATCCCCTAGTTGTTTTTTTGTTCAACAGGTTTCAAATATGTGTTTGGTCTTCCAAATGCATCACTGATCCAGTGTTCTCCATTCCGCTGTCAACCTCTTTAGTAGCAGCAGCTAGAGGCTTCCATGTTAGTGGGGCACTGCATTAATTCTAGGCTTTAGTCTAAATTTTAAATGAACTGTCAAAGGTTTTAGGTTATGGTTCAGCTCCTTGGATAGTTACTTTAAAATCTGAACTAAAACCCAGCATGGATTCACCATCCCTACATGCATGGTAGCCTCAAGCCACCACAGCCTATCCTTTGTATTGATCATACTCTCCCAGAGTAGCTTTTATAACAAATAATGGTCCATCATGTTACTTCTGCTTGAGTATAATATGTCTTTTAGCTCCGAGAGTAGGCCCTTCTCTTTTTTCATCCTTTCATTGTAGAACATGTATACAGTGTTTACTCATCACCCTTTTCCTTAACTTAAGATTGATTCCTGCTTGCTTTTATGTGTAAGAATGCCCAAGCTTTTATGTGGATGGAGTGGCCAGTTGAACTGTAAACCCTTTTTACTGTGTATCTGTTTTCTGCTTATTGTTTATTTATGGTGTGGATTGCACAGATTCCATCTCTAAGGAAATTATGGCCCTGCGTGGACTTCAGCTAGGTGGTTGCTTTGTACTTTGTGACCTTATGAAAACCTTTCTCTGCATAATCACTTGACTCTTCCCCCTCCCAGTACACATTGCAAATAGATCATCACTATTCTGCAGGAGCACAGAACATGATTTTGTATGCCTCCAAACAGCCTAAGTTTGTGATGGCTTACAAAATCAAGTTTGCTCTTTTGTCACATATTTTTATCTCCCTGTATTGTATACAATGCAGTCTGGTGACTGTGTGATGTGGGAGGAAGAATGAAACTGGCTTTCTTGTCTAGGAACATTTAATCTGTATCTTATGATTCTGGTGCTATTGAAAATACTAATGCATGCTTTACAGAGTTACAAAATCATCTTACCATTCTGAGCAGAAGCAGGAACACACTTGAGTCTTCTGGAGCTACTGGTATATTTTTTTAAAGGACTCATAAAATCAGGGAGCTCTTTGAGATGTTAGCCTACTTTTTTCTCTGCAGTTCCAGAAAATCAAGCCTCAAGCCAAGAACTTAGGAAGGATTCCCACACACCAAAATTTTGGACACCAGAATGCTTTGTTACCTGGCTGAGCTAGAAGGGCAAAAGAATGTGAGCACTTGTATAATGAGCTGAATGCAACCATCCCAAAATTGCTGGCACATTTTCTATGATGATAAGAAGCTTCCTTCTATGATGGCTTTAATGCTTCTCTATGTTATCTGAGCCTGCATACGGCATAATTCTCACTGATAATTTCCCATGTAGAACAACCTGGAGGCAATCAGCTGCAATGTTGTATTCAGTGTCAATGGGACAGAGCAGAAGGTGAAGTAAACCAGAACAGGACAAGCAGAGACTTTGCAAAAATGTTCTATACCAGCAAGGAACAAAACTTTATCCTAAGAGATCAGGTTATTACCAAGTTGAAATTGGTCAGCCCATTACTGGCATGTAGCAGCTATACTGAGAATCACAGTAGGCACTGAAAACAGTGACTTGGATCCATAACCGTAGAAATAGAAGTCAACTCGTGTAACTGTGCCTTTGTATCCTCTCCTCTTGTTCGTCTCTGAGAACCCGCTCCTGTTACAGTATTATTAATTTATACCCTGACTTTTCTACCAAAATTAGGGCTTGGGGCAGTTTACAAATTAAAATGAATGCAATATAGATAAAAATGGAGAAAAGATCAACACTGAAATAGAATTAGATTATTAATAATATTAAGACAATTTAAAACATAGATGTGAAAGGATTAAAAAGCAAAGAGCAGAACTGAAAAAGAAGCAACACTCTTTTAAAAGTCCTTTCTCTAAGAGCCATCGGTTCTAAAAGCCTGTCAGAATAAAAATATCTTCACCTCTCAATGGAAGGACAGCAAGGAGGGGGTCCTTCCAGAGCCTAGGAAGGGAATTAAAAGTGCCTAGGGCAGCCACTAAGAGCACCCTGTCTTGTATCCCCACCATCCATATTTGTGTTGGGGGCTGAAAAAAGGACTGCTAATGCAGGATTGTATGGGGAGGGGGAGGTCTGTCAACAAAGATTTAGGATTCCTTTGAAAGGGTGCGTTATAGAAAACCTTAGAAAAACTTTTTTTTTATATAATTTTATTAAGTTTCACAAATAAAAAAAATCATCTCAAATTGTACTTTTACATGTAATGTTTTTGTTCTTCCACTCTGATCTAGTTTTCATTTTCTAGATATCTACTCACATATAAAAAATTATGCCTCACAATTCCATGTTCATCTTATGTGTTAGATCTTGCATTTCTCTCATCAACTCCTGTTATGTTACAGTTATTCCTCTTTAATTTACCATAATTCAGACATTTTCACTTGGCAGTTCCCAGCAATTACCCATTACAATTTGCCATTCTGCTTTTATCTGATTGTCCGATTTCCCTTTTAATCTTTGTGAAACAATATCCGCATTTCTATTCTCAATAAATGCCCCCCACCGTTGTTCAATTGTGGGTATTTGCTGAGACTTCCACAATTTGGCATATTCAGTTCGCGCTGTCGTTATCATGTACAATATTAATCTCCAGTGCCTCTTAATATTAGTATTCTCAAGAACATTTGTCATGTTTAACAAGTAAAATTCAGGTTTTTTTTACAAATTGAACCTTCAATATTTCACACATCTTTTTATGTATTTTACTCCAATATTTCTTTGCCTTGGGACATGACCACCACATATGAAATATTGTTCCCACCTCTTTCTGACATTTCCAACACATTCCCGTACCTGTATTGTAAATCTTTTTTAAATTTTCTGGTGTCATGTACCATCTATGAAACATTTTAAAATAGTTCTCTTTGAGATTCTGAGCCATTGTAAATTTTTGTGTCCTTTTCCAGAAAAACTTTTAAAACAACAACAACAAAACAAAACTTTTTTTTTGTGGACTATAATTTCCAGAATTCACCAGCCAGCATAGCCACTGTTGTGTGTGTGTGTAAATACACAACAGTGGGTTGAAGGGGGCACAAGAGATGAACTCATTACAAGAGTCAACCTTCACTCATGCACCTCTAGATTTAAAGCTTCTCTTTGAAATGGAGAAGCAATTTGTTGTGTGCCTTCAAGTTGTTTTTGACGTATGACAACCCTAAAATGAACCTATCATGGGATTTTCTTTGCAAGATTTGTTCAGAGGGGTTTACCATTGGCTTCCTCTGAGGCTGAGAGAATGTGACTTACCCAAGGTGATCCAGATTGTTTCCACAGCCTAGTGAGGATTTAAAATCTGGGACTCCAGAGTCCTAGTCCAACACATTGCACCACAGTAGCTCTTGGAGAAACCATGCTTTTTTGAAAAAGAGCAAATGTCTGTATTAAATTGCAACACGCTTAAGGTTGAGTCAAATTATTTGTTCATTTTTGTTTGTTTTCATGGTCAGCAATTGCAAAAATTACCAATTTGGGACTTTTTCTGTGGGTGTCTTTTGATATTGTAATTTCTGTTTGTATGAATTTGATACATCTGGCTTGACAGTGACAGTTCCTAAGAGAAGAGCAAAATTATGTGATCACATGGTGCCTGACATCACATGGATTTGCTGTTTTGCTTCAGGTTCCTTCCTCCCTCCCTCCCTCGCTTCCTTTTTTTAAAATGCTACTTGTATCAATAACATAACTATGTTGTACATCAGCAGGTATCATCATTAGCATTCCAGTGTGAAAAATTATTCATTGCATAGTAACCTTAAACATTATTTATGGTATCCATTATTAGCTATGGAGATATAGAAATCTGTATGGATTGTAATGGAGGGGAGCAAGAAAGAAGCATAATTATTTAAAAAAGGAACACTATTTGCAGCATGAGATTTGATTTTGAAAAAGGAGCAATGAGCAGGTAAAAAAAAAAGCAGTTTCTTTAAAACGGGGAAGGGGATTATACAAAAAAAAAACCATGTAAGAAAATTTGGTTCAAAGCTTAAAAAATACTGTGAAGCACCAATTTAGACTGAATGTGTCTTGTTTTCAGGCTCTTTACCTTTTATGTGTTTTTATCCAAAATTCTGCTCCTTTTAAAAAAAAGGCAAGCCTCTCATCATATGCTGTTTCCCATCATATTTTCTCACCCCAAATTCGGTTTCAAATGGATATTTTGACACATTTAAACTGCAGACAAATGTATCGCACCATTCTGTGAAGTCCAAAGTTCTTATCTGCACGTTAGCCTGATAAGAATCAGGTAATTTACAAAGATTTAATACCTCAAGCATTTCTAGCCCATGCTTGGTTGTTGGGACTGCCTTACCATTATTGGGGTTGGTAGAGACTTAAAAGACACATTATTTGGTAGACAGCCCACACCTGTAGCCAACATGAGATTTAAAAAAAAAATTCTGCACATAGAATACTAAAACAACCTTCCTAACCTGGGACCTTCCAGCTGTACTGGACTACAGTTTCCATTATCACTAATCAATATCACCACTGGAAGGCCCCAGGATGGTGGAGGCTGAACGAAGTTCACTGAAGTTCTCTTATGAAGAGCAACTCCATGCAGGTTGGAACAATGACGAGCTCCAGTACAGAGAAGTCTGGTCCAGAGACAAATAGATTAACTGGGCCAGGACAGGAGTAAGAAAGTGTGTTTGGCCAATATTTTGATGGGTCAAACACAGGCAGAGAGTAGAAGGACAAGCCTGAGGGACATTCAAGGGAAATAAGAGGCTTAGAAAAAGTTACTGAAGGGAAAGGGAAGCAGGTGGAGACAGTAATTCAACAAAATAACAGGAGATGCAGAAATGGGAAGAACAGGCACGGCTAAAGGGCTGCAAATGCAAACAACTGAATACGTGTAATGCTTCCTTCTCCAGGGGCTCCTGGGAGGTGGGAGCAAATGTGTGGAAGTTCCAGTAGTCCCTGATGTTCATGCATTGCACACCAAGGACAGAGCTGAGAGGGAGGGATATTTGACAACTGTCTCCAGGCACCCACCTCAGGGAAAAGATGAAAGGAAAACTGAGGCACATGTTGCAGTTACAGTTGGTGCAATGCAGGGAAAGTGGAAACTGTCTGCACTTTGTCAGGGTACAGAAACAGCATCCTGTGAAACGGAGAGGCAACAGGTTATGAGCAAAATGCCTGCTTTTTTATCTTGTCTCACTCACTGACAGATTATCAGGAAGGCCAAGAATTTAGGATGGGATTTAACTTGGACTTGCCACCTTCAAGCTGCTTATTGCAGCAATAACTAGACACCTCTGATAGCAGACTGCCAAAAAGACAAACGAGGGTTGAAGTCTGCTGGTCTGGCTTTCTGATGAGTGCCATAAGTGATACAATGAGGTGTGTGTAACAGCGTATGACTGGGCTGGATGGCATTGCCTCATACATGCAGGGAGAAGGTGACTTAATCATCTGTCCAGGTTCTGATTCATCCTCAGCATATTTTTCAAATATAATATGATGGATAGGTCAGAATAATATATAACAAAACCCTACCTCCTTGTAAGCTTCACTTCTCAGAATATAGCTGGCTGATTAGAGGATATGATATTCCTCTACTAATCTTAAACAACACTGGTGCTCCTACTATTGTATATTAGAATGTATAAGGAAATAAAATCAGGTCTGCATGTGTAGCAATTTGTCACTGATTTTCACTGATGCAGGGAACAGAGAGAGGCAACCAGGTATGTAAAGTGAGTCCAACTTCACTGCTGCACGAAAGATTGGACATCACACGGTAAAGATGATAAACTCCCCACTGTAATTAAAAAAAGGGGGTTAGTGCTATAATGGAGCAGCAGCAGCAGCAGCTGGCAGTTCTGTGTCTAATGGGCAACCTGTTGTTGTGGAGATAAGATTGACTGTGCCTTTAATAACAATGGGTATTGAGCCATTTCACTCCTAGTGTTTGATATATTTGGGGCAAATCTATTAAGCTAGGCATAAATCAAGAAGTGTTCTCAGTTTTCGAATGCATCGATCTATCTGTTTGAGTTTACAAGCCTCATCAGTCTCATCACTGCAATTTTACGTGCTGAATCGGCACTCATGTGTAAAGACTAAACTCAGCGTTAGGCACCAAATCCGAGGTGGTTGGGATGCGTGTTAACTATATTTTTGGACTGGTCTGAGACAGTGGAACAGGTGGCATATTTACTCTAAATATATAGGCTTCCTCCGCTTACCTGACAGGTTAGGGATTGGAGCACTGTCAGAAAAGTGGAGCCTGTGTACTGTACTGTAGGGAGCATGAAGGACTTATGGAGGCTTATTTGGGACCGACCATGTGTGTGCTGCTTGCAAAGTCCCTTAGCCGGTGTAGCACATTTTCTCCCCACCTCCCTTTGCAAGCAGTGTGCATGTGCTAGCGATACCAAGCGAGCTTCCATAGGCATGAAGAACTGATGAAAGAGCACAACCTCTGTCAGATTAATTTGGAAGTGTCAAAACAGCGAGTTGTCAGATAACAGGATGCCAAAAAGGTGGGGGCTTGCTGTATTTCTTGGGTATAAATCCCACTGACTTTTGGGACAACAGTGTTAGGGTGGATAAATTAATCACACCTCCACGATGTCCCCAGGTGAAACATGGAGGTGATATGAAACCCCAAACACAAGATAGGAAGGTAGAATAGGCGCGCGCGCGCGCACACACACACACACACACACACGTGCTTTGATCAAAGGATCCCAGGTGGGATGGTTTATTCTTTCAGGATACCATTTCATGTTTATATTAAAGAATGCTTACAGAAAGAAAAGATTCATGCATCAGTGTTTAGCAAAGTTACAGCTTGTACAAGTGTTACATTTTATCTGACCCCTTAAGTTCCTGAGTTTACATGACTCTGTTTCATCCTAGGTCATTTTCAAAATATTGCTGACATTTCAAGAGTCCTTCACTTGTACGTACTGATTATAAACAGGAGCAGAACAGAATAAACAATTCTTAAAGCAAGGTTGTTTGATGAACTCTGAGTGTCTAAAATGCCAATTAATGCATCAATTCTATAGCAAATTGCAGAGCCCCAAATTTCAAGCCCAACAATAGTATTTACTCGCATGAAACATGTTTAGGATCAAGCTGTGCTAATGATCAGAATTAAGCATAAAGTAACTCAGTGATCTTGGTTCTGTTAAGTTACCTACATAGGATGGTGTGTTGTACTGATTCATACTACTCCCTGTAGTTCAGGACTGTCAACACAGATGGGTAGTATTTTCCCAGAGTTTCTGACAGGATTCTATCTAAATCCTTTCTGGTGAGTGCTGGTATGCTCTGATGCTCTTTCATCAAAATACTAACCAGCCCCAAACCTTCCTAGCTTCCAAATTCAAATAAGATTGGAGGTATTCAGAGTTGTATCTTACATTTGTGTCTATATCTGAAATTTGAGGTGCATAATTAATATGAGACCCCATAGTTTGGGGGTATGGGCGACATATGCAGTTTTACAAGATTCTGGTCATTTTTTTTAAAGCCCTTCTTATTTAGTAATGAGTTTCCTAACAATACAAAAATAATCAAAACAAAACAGAATTTATCTTAAGATAAAAGCTACTACTGCAGATCCTGGTCTCTTTCCCTTTTGTTCCTTATGTTTGCTGCAGTAATTTTCTAGTAGATTCTGCAGCAGCAGTGTTTAGATTAGGTATGCACCAAGCTGTTGCTAGTTATTCTAAATAGATAATTAAGCTAATTAGCAAAAAAGGGAATTTAATGAGAGAAAGTTATTGATATAAACATTTCAGCAAGTGTGTTGCAGAGGAGATTAACTCCTTAACAAATGCTTAAGTTGTATTTTTCAAGGCACTTAGTACAATATGGCCCCAATTACTAGCTTGAAACAAAGGGCTACTCCTGTGTTAAATACACAGACTTGCGTTCTAATTTAGTGATTTTTAGTGCTATATCATCATATACAAATCAATGCAATTAGAGTCATGGAACAGACATTCCAGCATCACTAAACATCATTAGAATACGTTAAACGTGTGGATGTGAAGCTTTGAAAATTCTTGAGGTCTCTCTAAAACCAAACACTGTTTATGGTATGCATTGTTTTCATAGTCTAGAATTAAATTCATGGGAATTGGGATCCTTTGATATTTGGACATTTCTACATTATATTACAAATCCAAATTAACTTCAAATCTATGTTGATCTTTGAATACAAAGCTCTCAAAAATGCCTCTCTCGAAAGAGAACTAATACTCTTTTCTTTTTAAAAGTATTTTAAAGATTACAGCCTCTATGGTGCTTTCAAAGATAATTGTCATATTTGAACTAGTTTACAATGTATAATGCATATCTGTTCTCTGTACTCAGAACAGTTCGAATCTGAACTATTTCTGGACTTTCCAATGAAAGACATCCTAATTCTATAGCTGTGCCTACCTGCCAAGGAACACACAATGGTGTGTGTTTACTTTGAAAGGGCAACTTTTTATATGAAAAAAGATAAGGGGGAAGATGATTGGTACTGTGCTGCTGTTTAATCCTCTCCTGTCCCACAACCAAAAAAGAAGTTACCATATGGAGATGGGAAATCTTTTTCCTGTGAAGGACCATGGAACTGTGGGAAAACTCAGTCTGGTGGATGTAGCCACCCAAATTGAATGGAGCCAGATCTGATGTGAGCGAAGCCAAAGCCAAAAGTTGGAATAGTGCAGAGTTTGAAGTAGTGCAAGATTATATACCTGTCTTTCCTGCCTCGCCCCTCATTTGACTGAGGGCTCCAGATGAGGCAAGTTCTGTGGGATAAATCATAACACTTTCACTAACTTAAGATCATGTGCAATAACCTGAAACACATGAACAACAAGTAGACATTCCTTTACTATGGGCCCCCTAAATTTCAGGTGAAAGTTGGAGAGATACCACTCCTACTGTCAGTTTGGTATAGACCAGGTTTGCTGAATGCTTGTCTTCACCTGCTTACCGCAAAGGTATTCTGATGAAGCATCTATCTGTTCCATGTGAACTACAAGCTTAGATGCACAGAAAATGCGTTACCACAAGGGCATCTTCCATAGTTTTTAACTCAAGTTGATTGTGAAGGGTTAGTGATATCGGTGCCTCTTCACCCAACAGGTGCCTCAGGATGCTCACAAAGTTACCTCTGCTAAATTTCCTCCCTAGCTAAACTGTATGTGCCACAGGAGGACTTATGCATTGCACCTCTTTTACTGAAGCACCAAGAAAGAGAAATGACTCCTGTTCTGAGTGGTGTATGCTATCAGCTTATAAGATCATTCTAAGGAATGCTTAATTTCTCTGTGTGACACATATGCCAACACCAGTTACTACTGGCTAGAATCCCATTGATTAGTCCCAACTACAGCAGACCCACTTAATCAGTGGGTAAGCACATAGGTAAATCCAATTGATTCCATGGCTCTAGTCAGGATTAACAGTAAAATGTGAGCCACTAGTTTTCTCACTTCCTGATCAGCTCTGAATCTGACGCTATCTACTTTCTCTGGGTTAACTGATCTTTTCCAAATTTTATACTATAACATTTTCAATGTCTGGTGGCTGTGTGCATGCTTCCAGGGCCGTAGCAGAGCCTGCAACTTCTCCTGGAGAAGTATGGTTCCTGGAATACATTACAAGCTCTGTCTATGTTCAAGAATGCAACATGAGTAGAAGGTTCTTCTGTTTATTCCACTTTGAGTTGGGTGCCTAATAGCGACAGATTATAAAAAGCCACTCATCAGGAAAGGCCACTGATCACTGCTCTTACCAACAAGAAGTCATCAAGATATAATGCTATGATTACCAATCCAATACTGTCCATAAAGGCCCCTTCAATCACTGGCAAGGCCTTGTCTGTCTTTTACGTACAAAAAATATAAACCCTAGCAGGTTGAAATCAGCAGAGTATAAGAGATAAGAAGTAGAAGGCAGATTTTATATCATATTTCCTTGCAGTGCTCTACTGGCACATGTCATGATGATGTCAACCAGTTTGTCAAACACGAAGCTAAGCTCATTTGGTATTCCATCAATGATGGATGATTCCATGGAAAAAGACAGGTGTTGAATCAACTGGAACCTCCTCCTCTCTGGTATCTTCCTGGGCACAGTGCCCAAGGGAGACAGCCAGAGTGTATAGATGTGGAAGTGAATGAACAGGTTTGACACTCTATCAGCATTCAGTTCTCTTTTGATCTTTTTCCTAACTACCCCTTTGAGAATCTGAATAGATTTAAAGTTTCTGGCTTTGATGTGTTGATATAGAAGAGGCTCACAGTAAGCACTAGGGCCCTTTGGGTGGTATGGAGCAGAATTAGCTGAACTGTCAAGGACAAGTAACATTGCCTTTGCAGCATGACACAATCTCTAGCTTGAACAGCCACACAGTGTTGCCACAGCATTCTTCTTTTGATAACAACTTAATTGCTTTTGGGTAGGATGGATGACTTGTGGCCCTTTAGTTGTTGTTGGGCTGCAATTCCTATCATCCCTAGCCAGCATAGCTAATGGTGAAGAATGATAGGAACTATAGTTCAGCAACTACAGTTATCCACAACTGGGTTTACAGGGTAATGTTTTCCCTGTAACTGTGGCGGGAAGAGTATGGGGACAGATTCAGTCTATTCCTTAGAAAGACAGATGTGTAATCAAAAGAGCATAACGAGACAAAGGACAAGAAATGACCAAATTGCTTCTCACTATTCAACATTTATGTGAGTGCAATTTTACACACATATCATAGTGTGGCTCCATCTAGGTTAAATATTTTGATCCCGTAGAGATTTTACTGGATATGCCTGCTTGTAGGACAATGAAATATTGGCTGGCATCCTGTTAGGGATGTACACTGGAGTAACACCACCATATGTATCTTTTGGTTCACTGTGAAGGGGGGAATTTAACACCTCAGCTGCTCAGTGATCCTCGCCTCCTCAAAAACCACCTGATTTTCACAGGGGCTTCTATAACACAGTCATCCACTGGGACTTCTGAAACCCCCAGGAGGTGCAAAAAGATGGCTTTGTCATTGTGCATCCAGCTGCAGGGATTAGCTGGATGCCACTCTGCGATTCCCTCCTTTCTATTGCCCACTAACTGTCTTTGTGGGGGTAAACCCCACAAGATGAAGATGAGTTTTGCAGGAGGGAGAGAGGGTGTAGTTCCATCTGAGCAGGACTTTACAATCCGTCTCCCTGGCTGTTCTCCCAGTCATTCTGTATACGTGCAGCTATTGTCACATTACTGGCTGAGAAAAGAGAATGTTTCTGTTTGCAGGGCTGCATTTTAACCAGAGAAAGAACATCTGGCCTCTGGACCATATGCATCCTCAAATACACTTCCCCTTTCCTCCCTGAAACATCTTCTGCCACAGTCATCCATCAAAAGGAAGAGCCTGTTTAAAGGAAACTACAACATGGAGCTGAACTGTAGTTTGCTATCTGGTAGACTCTTCAATGGAAGTGACCTGTGATCTGCAGCCTGGAAGTGGTTGCTTTGAATCTTACTTCTGAGCAGGAAGAAACTCATTTTTTGAATCAGTTACTCTGGTAACTGTTTAGTATAGTACAAGCTAGGGAAAGGGGAAGGGGAAGGGAAAGGGTCATATCGGTGGCTGTTAACTCTTGCCTCTGTAGGGTGTTGTGCAGCCATTGAGAAGTGGGGAGAGGACAGGTGGCATTGTGGAGAGGGACAGGAGAAGAGAGAAAAGAGGAGATAGTCAAGACAGGAGCCGGACTGAAGATTCAGGTTAGTTGGAGATTTTTTTAAAAAATACCTATCCTGCCTTTTTCATCCTGGCTTTTCTGCCTTCTTCCCTTCACCTCAAATAACAAAGGCTTGTGTTGCCAGAAAGAGAAAGTCAGTGGTGAGAGAGGATTTCCGTAACAGACTGCTGTTCAAAACAGTGGCACAGGGTGCATCTTAGTGTTGGCAGTGTTGGAGTGAATTGTGAGAGATGCTTTAGAGGAAGAGGAGGAGAGCCTGAGTAAGTGGCAGGAGAAGACTGAGTCAGGGAATGAAGAAGACTGAACAAGTGAGTGAATGCTTCTCTCTATATACATGTGTGAAGATATATATGAAGAATATTCTGTATTCTGTGCCAGGCTAATGTGGCAATCTCATCCTGCTTCCAATTGGATTTTGTTGGGGGCGGGGTTTATAGTGGAAAGAATCTGAGTGGGAAGAAAGTTCCAGGGAAGGATTAGTTTGTAATGTATTCTTCATTTTGCATTTTCCTCAGAATGGGCAAGGTGCAATATCAGAATTACAGAGCTACTGTGGTGTAATGGTTTCAGGGTTGGACTGCAACCCAGGAGACCAGGGTTTGATTCCCTGGGTGGTCATGGAAATCCACTGGGTGATCTTGGATCTTGGATCTCAGCCCCAGGAAACCCCATGATAGATTCATCTTAGGGTCACTATAAGTCAGGAATGACGGAGACACAACAATAACAATATCAGAATTGGACACTTGGGAGCATGAGAGAAGGGACATTTTCCTGTTTTTTTCAATAGTGTAATGCAAATAAAACCTAAGTGCCCTAAAGGCATCAGATCCTGTCTGATCTTGGAAGCTAAGCAGGGGCAGTCCTAGTTAGATATTAGATGGGAAACTGCTAATGAATACCAGGTATTGTAGACTAAATGTTAGAGGAAAAAGCTGACAAAACCGTCTCTGAGTATTCCTTAACTAAGAAAACTCTATGAAATTCATGGAGTTGCCATAAGTCAACAGGCAACTTGAAGGTGTGTGTGTGCACACGCCATAGTTTTGGTAATAGCAACTTGTTGTAACGAGTAACTTCTTATTATCTTTCTAGACTGCAGTACAGTAGTAATTTTTGGTTTAGTAGTGTAATAAGTAACTATTTCCTTTTAAACAGTAGCATTCCTAGCTTTACTTCAAGAGTGGAAGACATGCATAGAATTAAGCTATGTTTTGTATTCTTGGTTGGGAAAAGGCCTATACTTATAGTCCACCCATTTTTCTTTGTTTTTGTTTTTAGCCTTGTGAAAATGTGAGCAATAATACTAGATCTCCTAAGCAGAGTAATCAAATAAGCAAGACAGAAGCTGAACAACAAGTCTTTTGCCCATCCACTCCCACACAGGGTTTAGCAGAAAAAGAAACAAGCTTAGTGTTCTTTGTAAAACATGTTCAACTAGATTTAGGATCTTTGTTAGTGGTGCAGTTGTATAATTTTAGACTCTGGACTTAGTAGCAGGGACCCTGAAGCTGTTTTTAAGATAGAGATGGCTGAACATTGGCAAACAGGTTATTATTAATTTTGCCTCCTTGCAGATCCATTTTTTTTTTTTACAAAACAATGAAAACACATAATATGATACCTGATTATCATGAAAGCAATGGCAAAATAATAAATATAATGCCATAAAACTGAGTGAATAAAAAACACAATTAGGGCCCCAGACCTCACTTGCAGTATCCTGCCCTGACACCACCATTATGAATGATCAATACAAAATGCCTGATATCACCAGAGTCTATATCCCTACAAAGCTGTGACAGAGGTTCTTTCACCTCTGGATCTCACACTTCTTGGTATTATAATAAGACATCTCTTAGCTGTAGTTCACTCTAAACTTGCACAAACCTTGAATACAGGCAGCTTAGTGACCTGTCTGGTTGATTCATGTCTTTTGAACCTAAAGAGATAATGCTGGAAGATATTCAGATTGGCTCTTCCCAATGTCTAGACAGTGTAATTTGTACCAGAAGCAAAAATTAATTTCACTTCACACAGGTTTTTTTTCTTTCCTTTTTTCTTTGTCTTTAAAAGGTAAGACTGTTTTTAAAAAATAAGGTAAGATTAAATTTCTTTTCTGAAATGCCTGGCTGATCAAGGTAAATGCTTACTGAAGGCCAGAGCAACTTAGTGATCAATGAAAGCCAATAAGCAACCTTTTCCAGTCTTCAGTGCAGACTGCCTATGGCATGGGAGCTATCTATAATTTTCCATCATGAGCATATAGTTACAAAATTTCTAAAAAGTGGATTGTAAGATGTCATGTATGGCAGCAATCGGAATCCATGATGACACCCATTCCACCAACTACAATGTTTTCTGAGCTATTATAGTCTTGTGTCTAGCCAAATCTCACCATATCCTGGATGATCCCATGTATCAGCACAACCATTGATATGACCTGTCACCGGAGATGTGATTTTGACAGGGGGAACAGCATGCAAAGGAATGAATGATGGCATTAGACTTGATTGCCATGAATTATTATGATTCATGTTAGTCTAGGGTCTGACATTTCCCAAAGAGATGATATACCTCAGGCAAGAATCAGTGATGAAGGCAGGATATATTAAGGCACGAGAACAAGTGAAGAATCTTGCCTAATCAGACCAAAGGTCGATGTAGGACAAATTCTTTCCTCCACGATGCTCCTCCCCCCATGCCTCCAGCAAGCTCACCAGCAGGGCATGAAGGAATGAGCCCTCTTACTATTGCTCCCCAACAACTGGCATTCACTAGTGGCGTGGTGCTTTTGAAGAGGGAAACTCCATAAGACAGTGTTAATTATCACCTAATAGAAATGGACCTAATCCTCATGAATGTATAATCTATTTTTCAAGTATGTAAGTTAGTAGCCATCATCATATCTACAAGAAAGACTTTCATAAAATTGACTGTGCTCCTGTATTGGCTGTCTTGCAGTTACATTGTTCTAGTGTAATAAAAGAGGGATTAAACTTTCTCCCTATTTTCTGCCTCCATCCCATTACAAACTTTTGTAAACTTCCATCATAGACATAGACATAGAGGTAATGCAGGATGGAAGAATCTGTGTCCATCCAGATGTCAATCTGATCCAACATAACCAGTTGTAAGGAGAGCTGCCATTGGACTGCATCTAGAGGGCCACACATTTCCCATTAATGTAATATGCATGTTTTTTTAAAAGTAATATATCAGAAGCAAGCATAACATGGCATAACCTTTTTCTTCTCTAGAGTTTTATAATACGTCATTTCCAATTTGAGATACGGTTCGTTTTCCTCACTGTGTAAGCTGAAAATGTCTGTAAAACATAAGTGCTCCTTTGCTTGAAGCTGGCTGTCATCATATACTTGCGTACCTATAAGTAAAACACATCCAGCTACATGGAACTTGCTGTATTTGTCGCCATATAAGATGCACCTGCATATAAGACACACCCCATTTATATGCCAGCAAATACTACTTCCTGGCATATAAGACACACTAGCATATAAGACACACCCCGTTTTCAAACACTATTTTTTGGGGAAAAAAGTGAATCGTATACGTGAGCAAATACAGTACTTTTTGTTAGCCATATGTATGGTTACACTGTTTCTTTGAATAAGTGCAAATGTAAATACCTCAGTTTACTATGTGTATTTGTGTGCCTTCAAGTCACCCTGTCAATTAATGATGGCCACATTAATTTCACAGAGTTTTCTTAGGTAAGGAATACTCAGAGGTGGTTTGACATTGCCTTCCTCTGAAATATTCTATTAGTATATGTTCTAAAGGCGCCAGCTCCCATCAAATCTTGGAAGCTAAGCAAGGTGAGCCCTGTTTTGTACTTTGATGGGAAACTGCCAGCAAATAGCAGATGTTGTATACTTTCAGAGGAAGGAACTAGTAAAACCACCTCTGAGTATTCCTTACCTAAGGAAACCCCATGAAATTAATGGGATTGCCATAAATCAATGGGCAACTTGAAAGCATGTACACACATACATGTAGACACACATCCTAACATACTGAACCTTCATCTGTGAGCTGCTTACGCTTTCTTCCTGTCTTGTCATACATAAAGGGAGAATTACAGCAATCAGTATGTAATTTAAGAATTACAAGGTTCATTTGTTTCAAACATTTATTATGTATGATAACCTAAGATGGCAAAAACACACCAGTTATTTCCACAATGTAGGGAAAAAACTCTATTTAAAAATATTACAAAACATGATTGTGCATTTGGTCCTTTAAAAGAGTAGATATAAGTGGATGACAGAAACCAATTGTCTGTAAATTAAGCCAGATTGCACCCATAAATAAATATGCAGATATAGGATGTGTTTGTAATATGCAAGCACAGCCAGACAGTCAGCTTCAGATATATTGTAAGTGCAATGCTGATCAGCAACATTACCCCAAAACATGAAAAAAGTTGTAATACTAAGATGGCCCTAAACAGGTGAGAACTCTGATGACCTTATAATTATTCCATTCTTAGGCATATTGTAGATCTCTAGCCATATTACTATAGAGACTGTACACTACAGATACTTGGGTGTATGCTGACTGCGTGGATATAAGATACTTACATCCCGCACAAAATACATTAAAATTTCATCTAGACAACATGAGAAGAAATCCTCTCTGATAGATCAAACATGGAAATCTACTTTGTTTGGAGAGGTGACCTTGGGAAGTTTCTTCCTTGCTCTGTCTTGAGTTCCATGGGTTGCCTGAAGGATGGTTCAGAAAGTCATCCTCTTTTCTTTGACATCAGATGCACAAGTAGCATTTGATAGGAGGCTTCTACAATGTTTGAGGACCATTTCCTGCAGCATTGCCAAGAGCCATGGTGAGAAATGCTGATTGATCTGAATACTAGCTTTTGCCTTTTGACTAGCTACCTACTTCTATTCAAAATTAGGAACTATTTGCTCCTCACGGATCTGATGCGTATGAACATGGTCTTGCTATAAAACAGCTGGGAGAGGACATGTTGGATTGTCCTATGATCATTTAGGTTTCTTTATGCCCCCTGTTGCTTTCTTCAGTGGCCAAAGTAGCACTCTGGATTGATAGGCAGCTTCTGTACTGAGAGTAATTGTCTATTGATTTCACATTTTATTGCTGCATCTCTACTTGCAGTTTAGATGCCTCATGTACTGTTTTGACTCTCTATAAGCAAGGCTTGTATTCCACAAGTAAGGTTCTACAGGGTGCTTGGTGAACGGATAATTCTGTCCTGGCAGCAGGGCATTAGGCAGAATGAGATGGCTGCTTTAGGCAGCAGATTTTGGGTATTGAGAAAAAACAACTTTTGAGTGGTGTCAGGACAGAACAACATGCAACTGCTTTTGTTGCATTTTACTCTCAGAAATAGGGAGAGGTGCTTATGGGACATTCTGTCTCATGTGGGTGCTCTCCACCTTGAGCTGTTAGCCAATGCTATTTGCTGCTCTACCTCAGGCAACAAAATACTTGGAGTAGGTCCTGCCTGGAGTAACTTATGTATTCAATGCATGAGAGTCAATGTGGTTTTCAAAAAAATGTATTTCCCAAGGATTTGTAGCAATATTGGCACATGTAAGTGCCACAGCAAAGAGAACTTTTCAACTGAGATCTCTCTGTCTATCGAGCAGTCACATCAGAGGACTTCTGTGGATACAAACTGGTAATGGAAGTAATTCTGTTATTGAAATATATCTATATTCTGATCTAAATAATGCTGAGTATATATGCACGAAATATGTTTTTTGCTATGAGATAGATGTACACAGGTGCCTTTACCATATATTAGCATTTTATTGACTATCCTTCATTCATAGCATGCTGGTTTAGCTTTGTGAATTGGCCTGGAAATCATTTTTTCATATAGAATGGGAACTGGGAATGCCTAATAATTTTGCTGTATTTCCATCAATTTTATTATACTGTGCACCTATTTCACCCTTTCTAGAGTTAATGTAGGCATTTCCTTTTAAGGAAACATCCTAATGTGGGCTGCAATGTGTTATTGTAAAAAGTTGCATTAGAGATGGTTTGTTTTGATCAGAGGAATTTGCATTTTTAAAAGTGAATCTGTTTGTAGAATTCGACAGACAGTTTCTGGTTGGACTGAATTGAGTTTAATGACTCACTGCAAATATTCCCTGAAAACACATTTGATGTGCCCTTTGCCATTGCCCCTTCAGGGTTCTTAAAAGTCCCAAGCTTCTTATTTAGGCCATTTCCACTCTCAAGGCTATGATGATTTAGATTTGTTTATTCATTTATAGTATTGATCAACTGCCTCTCAATGTATCAGAGCTCCATGTGCACTGCAGAGTCTAGCATGACCATGAAACTGAACACAGAATGGGAAAGAGCAGACTCAGCTTGCAGTGGAGGAGGCTCAGCTTTCAGTGTCTCAAGTTTTATGAGAATTTCAGCTGTGTGGATTTTAAAAAGAGGTCAAAACTCCCCCCACCTTATCTTCTTCCCTGAAATCCAAAAGGAAAGAGCATATGTAGCCCTCATTTGTGGAGTAATTCATTCTATCATATATGAAAACTCCACTGAGTTCATAAATCTTGGCCATGTCTATTTTTCAGAGTATCCACCTATATTTTGATATCTTTCTGTCTCTTTTGAGCTGTATCAACTTGCTAGTCCTTTGCTTTCCTCAGAGCCCTGAATAGTTCTAACCAAATGAGAGCTAAATTCAGCCAGACTGGCTAGCTGAACCATCCAAGAAGGTTACCAATGAATGTTTCTACCCATATGTGAGTTGAGAGCAGCTGAAACTAAAGCCAGAACCTCTCAAACTGTGTACCACTTTTTTTGTGATGAACTCTACGGGAGAAGATACAGTTGGCTTCCAGCATTGCTTTGTGTACCCAGACAGTCCATTGGTTCCTTTTGGTCTTGCCTGGCTGTGAATGCTTCAGAGTCTTAGCCTGATGTTGACCTCACCTGGCTCAGTACCTTTTAAGTACCTGAGCTTCAGCATCCTTCCTATTCCAGTACCTTGCCTTGCCTTGTCTGTCAGCCGTTACCATCATTTCTGGTGTCTACTACTACAGTTTGCTCTGAACTGCAATGCCATTACATTATGGACTCAGTTCAGTCGCTAGTCCTAATAAGAGCTAACGTATCGAATTGATAGGAACCTGTGAAGGCAGCAGTTCAGTAACTTCCATTGATTCAGTAGTTCTACTCTACTCTAGCTGGGATTGACAATATAATTTGGTCCTATTTCTCTAGCACTCTTGGCTGCCTACGTATCATGTGTGACCATGTGATGCCAAGTGGTAGATGAAATGCCAAAAAGGTGAAATGTGTCTTTTAGCACACTTTGCTCTGATACCTTTTGAGCCACAGTACTGTTATAGTTGGCCTCTTTTGTTTGTTTTGTTTTGTTATTGCTGGATACTTCCTCAAATCTTGGCTTACGTTTCTGCATCATGGAAATTTGCCATTTCAATATGATTCAGAAACATTATGCACATGCAAAGTAGTGTTACTTAGAGTATGTTCCAGAATATACAGACAGCATGTGGCACAATCTGTGTTTTAAACTAAGTCATTCATGTTCCATTTCTGTATTTTATATGAGAAATGTGCGTCACTCTCAAAGCATATATCAGAATTGTAGACATTTTATGAGAGATATGAACTTCCCTGCAATGTTCGTTCCAAATAGTAAGCTGGAACTAACTGGCACAAATATGTCTATATGTCCAATGGAAGACTTTTTGCTTTTGAGTTGTGACTTTTTTAAAAGTTCATATTCAGAACTGAGTGATATACACATGTACTTATATGTTGCCATTTCATACAAAAAGTTATAATCAATGTGACATGAGACATTCTCTAGGAAGGGCTACCCAAGAGATTTTGCTACCTGAGGAGAAAGACAAAATGGACCTCTCTCATTCCAGTAACAGACCCACATTGGAATGTTAGCTGAATCTCATTTCACCTTGGAGATGTAAATGTATCCTTCATCACCACACCTCAGGGTGCACCCAGTTATTTTCCAGAACCCCATTTCTATTGACTTACTGCTTTACTTGCTTCCTGTACACTGACCACTCAAACAAATGTGGTGGTGCAGCAATGGTACCAGTATACATTGTTTTATTCCTTTATCTCTAAAAGAGCAATGCCAAGGAGTGCTCAAGGCCTGCAATGTCTGTCTGTCTGTCTGTCTGTCTGTCTGTCTGCTCAGTCACAGGGCTTTCTCAGTGGCACCAACTGTGATGTGTTGGAAGACTGGGAAAACGTAGGCCTTCGAGAAGGAAACATCACCACTGCTTGCTTAGAAAGATGGATAGGGCAATGAGGTCAAAATAGATGAGGTAGGAGGCTCAGGAGGAATGGCTGGGAAACTCTACTGCCATCCCTGCTGTTCACTTCATCTTCTCTCCCCTCATAGTTAGGCTGCCCTTATTCTTTAGTAGCTGCTCAATGTAATCTTCTTTATTTACTGTTCCTGACTCTGTGGTCTCTTTCATATGCCACAATTATTGCATAGTGTGAAAAAGACCATAGAGAAACACCCTATCTCTTTGTTCAATGAGATCAAATGACTGCCCACCAACTTAATTTTTCTGGTGCGGGTTCAAATCTTGTGGAAAGCCTTGAGTGGAGATTTGATGCTTGCAAATAATACTGTTAAACAGCATTTCTTTTCATAAAGTCACGAAAAGAAGAATAGGACAGCAGCATGAAGCTACTATGAGATGAATTAGTGGAATTAGTCAGTAGAGAACTACTTTTTAGAAATAAATGGATAAGATAATGGCATATTATGTGTCTGTAGCAAGTAGAAGTATGCACCACAGTGTTTTTGTGTGTAATGTTAAATACACAACAGTAATGTGGCTTCTGAGGTGGTCAGCACTTTTCTGAAGGTGTCTTTGGGACCTGATGTATACCAAATCTGCCTATCAAGTCTTCCCAGAGGAATATTATGGAAGCAGAATTCTAGCAACTCAGCACCTTGTCTCTTGCTACATCAGTATTGCTACATCTTGTATTACCTAACCTATGGGAACATCAAGATAAAAACAGGTGGTGAGCTTGTGCAAATCTTTGCACATGCAGAAATATGAGTATGTGCGTGCATTGGTGTGTGCGTGCATGCGCATGGATGCTTTAAGCCCAGATGTGAGCTGAAAGCTGGCTGCCTGCATCACTCTCTAAGCAGTGTACTGAGGCATCAGAATTGTAGACTTTTGTGTGTGTGCATGCATGTGGACTTCCAAGCTGATTCCAGTGTAGCTGCAGTCACCTCATGCATAGTCAAGGGGGAGAATCTCAAACTCCACAGAAACACACAGTCCTCTCCTCTGCTGCTAATTGTATCTGTGGAGTGGACTGAAGAAGGTGCCGAAGAGCCAGTCTCAGGGTATAGAAGCCTGCCTGGTAAGTGAAAGCTCGCAAAGTTGCTTTCTTCATTTCTCTCTCTCTCTTTCTCTCTCTCTTTTTCTGTGGGGAAAAGAATCTTTTTCTTCCTCCTCACTGATTGTGCCTCAGAGGCTGATGCAGCTTTGGGACTGAGATGTGAATCTTGCTTTCAGAGAGACCCAGCATGTGGTTACAGCTACTTCTGAACCAGAGGGCTTTGCTCCATTGTTTTGTAGAATACAACTGGCAAGCTGCTGTTTTCGTGTTCCCTTTCTCCCTCTCATTGCAGATGTTTGCTTTTTGCCATCCTTTTGCTTTGCTAAATTGCTGTCAGAGCAGTCGGTGTAATTTTTGCATAGATGCTTTCGTGCCTACATGTAAGCTTCTTAATCTCATTTTGCAATACTATTCTTCATTTAACTTCCTGCTTGGAATTCATGCTCTCTTTAATATCTCTCCACTCCCCCCCTCCATATTTCTACTGTTTACATTTCTGGGTCTCATTCTGTAGTTCTCTGCTTACCGCTCCTTATTGGAAGGTAGCTTTGATTGTCTGGTGTGATTCTCCCCATCACATACACTCTTCCTGCAATTCCGTATGTCCTTTCTCTTTGGGAATTGTGGAAGCCCTCAACTCTCTTATTTAAGAGATCTAGTCATTTTCCTTTGTTGAACTCAGGGATACTGTCACTAACAATAATAATCATCAGCATCATAGAGAAGAGATAGGGCTGCTGCCTATGTCATGCTGCCTGCTTAATTATACTTAAACACTGCAAAATCATATCCTGTTGAGACCAAAAATGATATGTCTTGGGGCTTGCGGGGAGTAATTTGGAGCTATTGTGGAAGAGATTTCACACTCTGAGATAACTCACTTGGGAGCCCTAAGTGCATTGAAGCCAGCTGATGCTAATTGATGCTACCTTGAAATTGAGTTCCATTTGTTATGCTACAGCATGTTAGTGTTTGACAACTTCGCAGAAAACTGATCAGCCAGCAGTGCAGGCTGGGTGCCAAGAGACCAGTTCTCCATATAGACAGCCTTTGGGAGGATGCTTTGGACAGAATCCAGGGTGTTTTTTCCTCTGGGTAAAGCGCAAATGTTCCAATGTGTTCCTAAGTGCTTCAGAATTTGATCGTGTAAAATTGTGCTTGCTGTTCTTTACAAACTTGGAAGAAGGAGATGCAAGTCTTCAGTCTAAATGGAATCAATGGACCAGTCCATCAAAAGCTTTCTTAAATTTACTTCAGCGCCCCCATTCTCCCCACTCCCCGCTGAGCAGTGCAGCTCTTCTGTCAGTTACATGATGACCCGGAATTACCTGACCTGAGCACTGAACCTGATCACTGTAGCTGTTGAGTTTAATGGGATTTTATGGTGCGTGGCAATCCACGACAGGTCATCAGAGGCGATATGGAGTGGGGTGGAGGCTAAGGGAAAGATGCTTGCTATTTGTTTGCAAAATCTTTGGGACCAGAGATGCACACTTGCATGTGAAAATGGTTGATGTGTATTATATTATAAGGGAGAAATCTCTTTCCCCCTTTTTTCGTAAGCTAATGGAGATAACACCAGTAGGAAACAAACAAGAAACAGATATCCTTGCTCATTAAGCTGAGCACAAGCATCAGCAGCAGCTCCACTTTGCAATCAAAGAGTATTACCAGGACACACTCTACTGATTCTTTAGTTGAGGGGTTGAGAGGGCTACAACCCCACCCCAAACACAAACCTTTGGAGAGTGGGGTCTCCACCCACCTCAGTAGGGTGCAGAGAGCCAGTTTAAATAATACTGAAGCCAGTCCCTGGAGTGAGGAGTACCAAAAGAGGACAAGGTTCTAGCACCTTCAAAAGTTACAGAGAAGATGGATGTTTGACAGACAATGATGACAGAAGGCTTACTTACTGATCGATCTGCATCTCCACATTTCTAAAGGCATAGACATTGTATATTTGATCACTCTGTTGATCCCAGAACAAATTAGTACTACTTAGGATTTGGGTAATTCTAGAATTTGACATATTGACCAAGAAATCATTTAAATCTGAAGGCATTCTACTGGTGCCTTATTACTAAAATTGCATAGGTTTTGAAATCCTCACCATATATTCCAGTGGTATTTAAATTTAGATTTAAATATTCAAATATTTATTTGAATTTCCAAATATTTATTTATTTATTTATTTATTTATTTATTTATTAAAGGCTTTTGGAGATTAGGATTCAAATCTCTGCTCAGACACTGGGTGATCTTGGACAGGTCACATTCTCTCAGCCTCAGAGGAAGGCAAAGACAACCCCCTCTGACCAAATCTTGAAAAAACAAATCAACCAACACTGTGATAGGTTCACTTTAGTGTTGCTGTAAGTCAGAAGTGACCTGAAGGTACACAACGACAAAGTGTCACTGACAGGTAGAGGTTTTCTCTAGCCATCATGTCTCCCCCGTTTGAAAACTGACTTATTGTGACCTAAGGCAAAACTATCACAAGGGTTTTCTTGGCAAGATTTGTTCCCTTTTCCTTTCTCTGAAGGTGAGAGAATGTGACTTGCCTGAGGTAGTCCAGTGGGTTTTCGTGGCTGAGTAGGGATTCAAACCCTGGTGCCTAGAATCATAGTTTGCAAATGAGGGAGCAGTTTCAGCACCCGCAACTCCCCCCCCCCGGGTGTCATGTCCATGTTGTACCTGCTGCTGTTGGTGTCCAGCAGCAGGGTTTTACAGACCTCCTGTGAGGACCCGCAGAGGTCCCTGGATCACAGATTAAGAACCACTGATATATTCCATTCCAGTTTTCTACTAGCTTGGATTTTATTTGGGTCTAAACAGAACACCATGGAGTCGTATAACATAATATAACATAACAAGGCACCTACATTTCTGGATGTTCCTTATTTCTGAAGTTTTAAGCTAGCAACCTTTCATTGTTTTCTCTTTGACACCAGAACATAATGGCCAGCATACTGTTGGTGGCATATGGAGGGAGGTATTTAGTACCTCTTCCCACAGGGCCCCTATGTTGTGACGCAACAACAGTCAGGGACTGGGCAGCTGCAATTCCATCTCCTTGAGCACTGACTGTCTGTGGGGGTGCACTTCGGATTGTTCCAACTAATCCTGAGTACCAAGAGACAAGAGATCAGCCTTACTTCTTTTCTTCTCTGTGCTCAAGAGCAGCCCAATGCATTCCTACATCTAATCAGTGGCTTAGAAGATGTAGCTGGAACTGGTAGCCAACATGCCCAGAGCTGCTGTTCAACACTGGAGGAAGCAGCTGGGCAAATGGAGTGACTTCTGTTGCCTGTAAGTGTGCTTAAGTGTGCTGACAGAGACTTCCATATCCTCCAGCTGTTCCAATTCAGTTGAGGATAGTCCTATTAATCCTCTGTCTTCCTTCTTTTTCAGTAGCTTTTAAAATATCCCAGTGTCTTTTTTCCGCTCTTGCTTTCCCTCTTTGCCCCAGCTTACTTCAGCTGTACCAAAGTGAGTTCAAAGTGCATCAGTAGTTTCTACTCAGTTAACTCAGCAAGGGGGAGAGGAGAGGAGGGGCAGAATCTTTCTCTTACCTGTAGGCAGAGGCAAAAAGATGCTGCTGCAACTTCTCTACTTGTGTATTCTTCTTCATTTATAACTTTTGCCATCTTCCTGCACTCTGGCTACAGGTATCCCAGTTTTCACCTGTGAAATACTGGAGGGCACGGACTTCTGCAGTGTGATGTAAAATCTTGGCTAGTTTATGCCTCCAAAGACAGTATGCTCAGTAAGTACTAGGAGGAACTAGATGAAATGCATTGGGGCCTTCAATATGGCCAGGATGGAAAAGGGAAGCCATTGATTAATCTTTCTGCTGCAAATTGCTCTGAACTATTTCCAGCAATCGTGCTGCTAGGCTTTCAGCTGGACAAAGGTCTCTTATGGTAAGGATGGGGAACTTCTTTCACCCTGAGGGCCAGAGACAAATTCAGAGACATGCTTGAGGGTTGCGCAGTGGCATAAACCTGATGGTGCAGTGGTTGCGCAGTGGTATAACCCTAGTGGCACAGTGGTTGAATGTTGGTACTGCAGCCACAAGGTTGTGAGTTCGATCCTGCCAGGCTCCAGGTTGACTCAGCCTTGCATCTTTCCACAGGTTCATAAAATGAGTACCCAGCTTGTTGGGGGCAATTAGCTAACACATTGTAAACTGCTCAGAGAGCACTTAACTGATAAGCGGTATAGAAATACACATGCTATTGCTATTGCATTCAAATGGTGAAAAGGGCCAAACACAAAATAATTTCACCCAAATCACATTTTATGTTAAAGCTCTTACTACCAGTTGCTAAGCCTTAGGAATGGTGTTTAAGCCTTGTGCAATGGAGGGTAATTGTATATTTGGCATCGTGCAGAAGGGAATATGCTCATCTGGAACACTACAAAGGAATATGGTTCAGATTGGAATCAGAAGAGGGAGAGATTTGGCCACACAGCCTGAGGTTCCCTGCCCCTGCGTTATGGACTAAAACCATGACCAATGTATCCTGAAGAGTCACTTCTTTCTGGAAACTCCTCCCCCACCATTCTCATAATGTATCACCACTTTGTGCATAGTTCTAACACAAATGTCATTTCAGGTTGTAATAGGTTTCCACAAGAATATCATTTAGTAGAGAAAGGAAGATTTAAGGCTGGGGACAAAGAAGCATCAATATTGAAATGTCTGGTTTTTGAACGTATTCAAAATTAAATATTAAATAAAAACTACCACAGTGTATTTTTAAGAATTGTGCCAATACAGAAAGATTATGGCTGGTATCCTGATAGTGGCTTACACAGGTGTTAAGTTATAACTGTGCACTGAACTTTTTTGGTCATTGCAGAGTGAGGAATTCACTGCCTTCCTTATGCAATAACCAAAATCCCCGCAGAACGAGAAAAGAAACAATAAAAGCATTCTGCACCAGCTGTCTTCTGGAGGTCCCAGAGGATGTTGTTGTTATTGTTGTTGTTGTGTGTTTGGCTACAGGGACCTAGCCAGATACTTCTCTGATGTCCTCTGCTCTCTACTGACAAGAAAATGGCCAGGGGTTGCTGCCAGTGGAAGGTGAATCCTGTGGGAAGGGAAATGTACCATAGTTATGCATGGGTAGAATTTTACAATACATTTCTCAATAGAAGTCATGATCAATGCTATATTTACTATACAGTGCTAGCACAGAGATACACAGGACTGGGGCTACTGTTAGGAAGAAAGAGGCAGATGCCTCCAGCAGCCTGGAGAAGAGAGGCAAAATGTTAAGAGGATATTGCTGCGTATGTCACAAGGCGTGTCCCTAAATTAGCCGATATTCCTGTGGTGGAATGGAAGACACTGGCCCACAAGAGGTATTGAAGTAAGAGTCACCTGTTAATGTGATCAGTTTCAGGTACCCAGAATGGTGGCATCAGGTTTTGCCTCAGACAGCAAAATATCTTCAGCTAGCCTTGGTGATAAACAGACATCTTTTCAGAAGCAAAAGGAAACTGATACTTTTTCACTCACACCTGAGGTGTTTACAGTAATAATCACTCAGCATCTCCAAACCAGGAAGGGTGCTGCTGAAGATATCTGTATGGAGGCATCTCCCTTCATTGCCTAAATGGCAAGAAACCAGGGTGGGTGTGTTTGGGAAGGAATTTTTCCAGGAGTGCCTGGAGGAAAGTGTCTTCCTGCACTCTCTCCTGTATTGCCCAGCTTACTGACTGTTTAACTCACACACCACCTCTAAGATATATTAACAGTGGTCAGGATCAGAGGCTGGAAGTTGAGGGGTTACAGCATGCAGAATTGGCCATATTGGCTTAGAGATTTGGGGGATTGTTTTTATTTGAATGAGCATTTGGTGACTAAGTGGCTATGCAGAAGGGTCTTCAATGGAGTGCATGTCCAGCCTTTTTCTTGTTCTTGACATGTTTTTAAATGGATAAAAAAAAATATAGAATTTTAATAGTAATTAATAATATTTGAAATGGTTGTTTATTTAGTTGATTTTAAAACTTTTAAAATTATTTGGTTCTAATTCATGTACCTTATTTTAATTCATGTTGTGAGCTGTCTCTGGTTCCATTTGGAAGAAAGGTAGATATAATTAAATGTATGCACATGAATAAAAAAATAAATGCCTTTTGGACAACTACTCCCAGAATTCTTCTGTGATGATGTTGGCTGCAGGATTCAGGGAGGTGTCACCCCAAAAAGGAACTTTTTCAAGCTGCGTTCAGGGTTAGGGCTTATTGAATAACAAACAGGGCTCTAAAGGCCTCACCTTTGCTGTTTGTTTGGAGAGGGCACTCACAGTACTGCCTCACCGCCCCCCTACCATCAAATGCCCTCTGTACACTACAAAACTCTCCAGTGGTAGCTGGTGGCTTCATGTCAGTGCACAATGAATCTGCTCTGGATTTTAGTACAGTTTTTTTTTAGAATGGAGCTATCTAAGGTGCTGAACGCTACCCCTCAAAATAGGTCCAGCACCTTGGATGTTACTTTTAAAGGTTTGGATGAAAACACACCAGCTGTTAAAGCGGCTTTCTAATAGTTTGCAGGCGCACCCGAGGCAGAGAAGTATGGGCAGCTCTTGATTTTTTTTTTCCTTGCAGCAAAACCTGGGATAAATGAACCCAAGGAATGCTGGGAAACCCATATCTTTGCACCCATCAGTCTGGCTAGTTTTCTTCTTGATACAAACCTGGCCATGAGGGAAACAACTGCAAGTCTATGCACCTTGAAAAAATGAATTGGAGGAAGGGAAGAATATTTTGCATCCTTATTCAAAAGTAGCCACAGCTTCCCAGTAGTTTACCAGACTGAGCAGAGCCCTGGCAAACTGTGCACAACTCAGAAACAGCTGGCTAACCCCAGCCCAGAGAGACTGAGCCATGTGTATTCATCATTATTGAGTCATTTACAGATGTTGCTACAACGCATTATAGTGAAATGTCGGGAGGTTAGCACACAGCCGTACACCATAATTATGCACAGCATGGCTTATAATAGCTTATTAGATTGTCATCTGTTAAGCAGAAAGCATTGACAACTGTTACTACTACATTTATAATCCCCAAGAGAGCTAGTGATTAAAGCACAAAGCATGCTGATTATCAAGAGAGAAATATATGTTCTCAGGGTGGTGATGGTGAACTGCAGTTCTTTTGCACCCAGCTAAGCATGGATCCTTATGACCCACCATGGGAGATAGGGGAGGAAACCCATGAAAGCCTGGCCCCAGGATTAGAAGGAAATGTCCTGCCACCATTTGTCAGTTTGTTTGTATGTGATAGAGCCCTTTTATAGAAAGAGACTACCATGTTAGAGAAAACACTCTTCCACAAACACAATGTGACATGCCAAAAGGCACTGAATCAGATGTTTTTATTTTGTCAGAAAAGTGATGTTAAAAAATGGACCTCAGCCTTGCTGTAATGGGATAGAATGTTAGCCAGAAGGTATTTACTTATTAGACTCTCTCTCTCTCTCCCCCTCTCCCTCTCTCTCCCTCTCTCCCTCCCTCTCTCTCTCTCTCTCGCTCTCTGTGTGTGTGTGTGTGTGAGAGAGAGAGAGAGAGAGAAGACTCGCATGAAATCCCTGTGGGCTGCGGTATGTCTCTCTCTGTATACAAAGACACATTGCATCCTACGCTGGGATTTATATCAGTGAGGGTCAGGCCATCCAGGTCAGGGGGAATCTCTGCAGTGTTATCCTTGCCTTTTCTCATAAGACTGAATAGTAGGCCTTCTCTTACACAGAGGAAAATTAAAAGGTGCAATTGAGACAATACTGGGGTAATGGGCTAAATGTGTTTTACATATCTGGTGATCTCAGTTTCTATTTGCATACTCCCATAATAGGATCTACTCATTGCTTATGGTAAAGTAAGATAAAAGGGTGGGTAAGTGGAGTGGATCATTGACAGCAGGCTTTCATTTTAATAGATACAAATGTTCCAAGCTTGGAAAAGTTACATTTTTAATTATAGTTCCCAGAATGTTGGCTGGAGGATTCTGAGAATTGTAGTCCCTAAAAGCACTTTCCAAGTTCTGCATTATGCTCCGTTCTCTTCAGGAACTATTGCATGTACTGTTCTAATCGGGGGCTAACTTTTCAGCTGACACACTCTGTCTGGCAATTAGTACTCCAGTATTCGAGTGCTGACTAGGCTCCAGTGCTCAAGGAATGACTGCAGTGACTCTGCAGTGACTCTCATCCCTTGAAAATGTCTCCATCACACTTAAAACAGTGCTAAAAGACCAGGTATTCATGGAACAGTTCACTGGCTTGTAACATATTTAGGCAATGATTTGCTTTAATTCGAATTTCTTTCTCAGAAACCATCTCTCTCCATGGCAAGAAATTGTTTCGTGGCTAGATAGATATATTATGTTTGTATGCTTGAGTGACCAATGGAGCCAGAAAATTAAGAAATCAGTTGAAAGCCACCATACTGCACCTCCCAACTATAGATTTCATTGGCATTTAACTAGATTCAAGCTACAGTCGTACAATATATATCTTTACTGTTTTCCCCCATTCCAAATCTCTGCAGGCAAGTTGATAAATGATTTATTTTATCCTCCTGCATGTGTTGAACTTTGTGTTTGGGTAGGGGTTTTTTGTGTGTGTGCGTGTTTCTGTTGTGGCCTGAAGCATCTTTCTCTAGTAAATCTGAGAGTGGTTTCTTCTTTAATCCTTTCCTTTCCTTCATAGCCAGGATCTGATAAGGAATTTATATAAGCACGTTCAGATGTTTCCACCAGTCATCATGGGGAAATATAGAGAAGAAAGGGGCATATCACTCCTTCAGAATGGCTGGTAACAAAGTACTAAGTACACTTGAACTGAACTTTCTTTTTCCTGACATGCACGCACACATTCCTGTGATTATATGCGGCGAAGAAAATTCAACCATGTATACCATCTGCACTAGCAGTATACATAGGCTATTTAGGTGCAAGCAAACTTGAAGCATAAACTACAGGAGTAGAAACACTGCAAGATTCTGATACCTTTAGTATATATGAAAGCAGTTTCAAATTGGTTAGCATCCTGAAAATAATGATAGGATTTGTTGTTAATTGCCTGAAATCAGCTTCAGTTTATGGTGAGCCTGTGAATGAGAGGTCTCCAAGGCATGCTGTTATTAACAGCCCTGCTAAGGTCTTGCAAACTCAGGGCTGTGGCTTCTAGTGAGTCTGTCCATCTATAATGGAGTCTTCCTCTTTTCCTATTGCCTTCAACTTTGCCAGTAGTAAAGTTTACCAATGGTAGGATTAGACTATCAAAAAGTTTTTTTTTTTACAAAAAGAATTGTGAGAAACCATTCCACTGTAGTAGTGCTCCTGAGAGTAGGGCAAGTCCATGAGCGACCATTTCCTGGTCTGTGGTGAGTTTCCAGGAAGGAAGGAAGAGTTGTAGACACTGGGCACAAATATGCCACTGGCCCTTGGCACATTGGAAAAAGAAATTACTAATCCTCATATCAGAAAGCTTGAGATGCATCTGTCTATTGTACTTTGGGATTAAGGTGAAACTGTACAGTTTTTCATAAATATGCCCCTGCCTTTCAGCAGTTTTGTATGTTGCTGTTTGCTGTCAAGCCAACTCCAGCTTATGGTGATTCTGTGTACAGTCTTGCTGGGATTCTTGCACATGTGGCACCACATCTTTCTCTTGAATGAGTCAATACGCTAATGTTGGTGTCTTTCTTTTTCCACACCACCTTCCACTTCTCCAAGAATCATTGTCTTTTCCAATGTATTGCGCTGTCTCATGTTATGCCCAAAGCATGGTAGCCTCAGTTAAGTCATTTTGGATCCAAGTAAGAGTTCAGGTTTCATTTGTTTGTTTTGTATACTTCTAGGAAAGTGTTTGTTTCTTCTGTCCCTTCTTCTTGATCCCCACTGTAGTCTTTTGACTTTATCCTGCAGCAAAATCTACTTGGTTGGGATCAAGGGAGGGGTTTCAAATTATTTCAATCACATTTTCAAAACATATAAGGAGGCTGTGCTGTGTTACTGAAGAAGCTAACCTTATACCTGTTTACTGCATCCAAACACTCCCTCCCTCCCTCCCTCCCTCCCTCCCTCTCTCTCTATCTAATGTAAGCATCAGCAGCAGGGAAAAGAAGTAGCGTCCCTAGTCCAAGACATCCCTATATGTTCTTTGAACTGGTGCTGGACATGGTCTCAGTCACATGGAAATATCACGTATAGCATCTGATTTGTGACATCATCACTTTAATTCATATGATTTGGTTGCATCACACTTGCAACTAACTGTACTTCCTGATTGAAGGCTAGTGCTAATAATCTGAAGGCACTGTGCATATGTGTGCACATGTACCTTGAAATCACCTGTTGATTTATGGCAACCCTGTGAATTTCATTGTTTTTTGGGGGTAAGGCATACCAATAATGGTTTGGCAATTGCCTTCCTCTGAAATACAACCCACAACACTTGGTAATCCTTGTTTGTCCCCCTGCAAGTACTAATCAGGTCTGATCTGCTCCTGCTTAGCTTTCAAGATCAGACAGGCTCTTGTGCTTTCAGGATATTTAGGCCTGAAGGCACTATGTATCAATTCTTGCCCCCTCCCTCCTTCTGTGTTAATGAAAAAATGGAATAAGTGGTGAAAAGATGTTGATGTCTGGACACACTGGAAATTTTTGTGAATGAGGCTGGGTTGGGATCCAGTAAAACCTTGTTGAGAATCTCTTTGCCTCTGGAGAGTGCAAGAGAAACAGTGGTGCTGGGAAAAAAACAACCATACAAATATCCTTTTAAAAAGACACTTGTACCCTGCTGAAATTGTCACTTTTAACCCCAGAATCAAAGCAGATTGCTATTGCCCTTAGGCACAGACAGTACTTTTGCTAAAGAATGAATAAAAGTCATGTATGTTTACTAAGACATATTCCAGTATGGTTCATTAAGAACAGCACAGAGTCCTTGCTTACAGCTGTGTTTCAACAATATTAGTGAAAATATATTTAAGTAGGTAGAAGCCAAAATTTATCTCAGAAACAAGACAAAGGATTTGAGGAAAATATCCTTTGTTTAAAGGAAATACACAGGACTGGAACGATCTACTTCAGGAACAACAGGTGTCGTAAAAAAACAAACCTGATGTTTTTCTTGCAAACTCAGGGGTCCAATTATAGAGTTAGTCATAGCCAGTCAGAATTATCTCCTCTTGGGAGTTATGTAGGCATGTAATTACTCTGTACATTGTATTTATTATTGCGCAGGAGGATAATCAATATTGTTTCCCACCTGTGAAGATTCCCAAATAAAACTAGAGAATATCGGGCATTTATTAAGGGTTGATTGGCTTCCCATTCCAGGATGAAATGTGAATTGCACTGATGAGTTGTCTTGCCAGGTGAGAGAGTTCAGGTGGACTCTCCTGATGACTGTGAATGGAACTTGCGTTTGTGTGAGAAAGCCACCTAGAACAAACCCCCTTTGAGAGCCTAAGTCTAAATTTCTAACGCAGATTTTCTTTGTGGTCAGGCATATCCAGGCTGGGGGGGTTTAGTGAGAGAAAAGGAGAACACAGAAAAACAAAACACAGAACAGCATTTAACCTAATACAGCTTCAGATGACCCTATTATTAGTGGCAGTTCCGACCTGGTATCTTTTGTTTGGACATTAATAATCCATTCCAGAATTTTCAGTTGCGATTTCCCTATGTTGAACATGAAAAGAGAAAGTCAGCATTTGACTGATATCACAAGCTTGTTGAAGCAGATTAGCCAAGTTATTACACTACACTACACTCTTATTGTGCTATTATTCCGTTTTAACTGCCATGGTAACATCCTGAGATTTGAAGTTTAGGGAAAGGGATTTAGAATTTTCAGTCAGATAGCTCTTGGGCCTCACTAAACTACAAGCTCCAGAATTCCACAGGCTGTTGCTATGGCAGTTAAAGTGGAATAAGGTACTATAATGGTGTAATGTGATAAAGACCTCGGATTGTGCCAGGACCAGATGCCAGAGCACAAAATTTTACCTGATTCTCCTGTTGGCTATTCTGGTGAAATGCTAATCCCCCATTATAATAGATTAGGCAACCACTGTTCCTACACAACCTTTATGTTACCTTGAAGAGGTATTTACTTCTGAATTATACCCTTGGGGATCTTTTGCTTGCTTAATTTTTTTTTTAAGCCACAGTACAAAAGGCTGGCAGAAAGCCCCCTCAGGTGCTTATGTGTTTTCAGTGTCTAAATGGGAGCAGACACGTAGCTGAAATGGCTTACTGTTCTATTCTTCTTCTGACAAAAGTATGAAATCCAGAGTGAAAAGAAGGCAGGGGAATACCACAAAAGGGAAAGACTCTTCAGAGTTGGGGACAGTACAACCAATCAAGTACATTCAAAGTTATCCGAGGAATGAGGTGAGAAGATTGTTGGAAGGAATGACCTGGTGGGTGTTAATGAGGTCATTATGCAGACTAATGCCAGGACTAGAGGAGATGATATTGAGCAGGCATGTTTGTGAAGAAAAATATCAAAGGTGGTTCATAGTCTGCTGCAGAAAAAATTCAGTTGCCCCCCCCACACAATTGCTTTGTTGCTCATTCTAATTCTCATCTTTCCTCTTCATACTTAATCATGTCTAGCTTATAACCGATATTGCCTTTTATTTCTTCATTCAAAATAATGCCACTTTTAACATTGGGTATGGAATTTCTTCCCTCTTCTTGCCAAAGAAATAATGCAAAGATTTACACTCAAGAGGGCTATGTTCTTTTTGATGCTTTCTGTAGCTTACTCATGCAGATACTCATCTTCTATTCCACAACAGTTGCATAAGGTCATATGATACAGATGCACAGCTTCCTGGTTTAGATCAATAGCACATCTAGCACATTTTTCATACAGATGCAATTAACAGGCACTCCTGCCTCTGACTAAACACAGCGCTGGACAATGCAGAGGAAAATGTATAAGAATGTCTAGCACCAATGGAATATGCCTTTCTTGATTGCTTACAACCTCTGGAGGTCCCAAGAACATGAAAATGTATGGCTTGACATGCTTGTTATTAGTGTCTATTCTAAATGAATTTTGAATCAGAACACTATTATTCATCACCACTTTGTGTCAATGGATTTCACAGTTTTATTCATTTTGCTATTTTAAGTATTTATTTCCAGCCCTATGTGCAAAGATCTTGAGGTGGCATGCAGTAAAATCTATTTAAACAATTTAAAAGGACTAAAGATAATTTACAGTCTAAAAATATATTCAGCTACCTAACACAAGTTAAAACAGTTAAAACCACATAGGTGTACAAACTAGAAAAAGATCATTAGACCCAAATATTAGACTGTATTTATTAGACTTTAATAAAAAAATATTTTAACATAGAGTTGAAATACGACCAACATTGATGACAAGGGGAGGATGTTTCACAACTGGGGTGCCACAGCAAAGAAGGTCCTTTCCCATGTCCTCACTGTGTAAATTGTGCCCACCACTAGGATGCAAAAGGAGCTTCGCTCCCCATAGACCTCAGTCTTTGGGGAGAAATAGATAAGGAAAGGCACTCCTTAAAGGTTTAAATATGACCACCAGTACTTTGAATTCAAACCAGAAGTGTATTGGCAGCCATTGCAATTGCTTTAAGGATAGTGTTCTTATTGTTTCTCTATTATGTTTTAGTCAGCAATTTAGCTCCTGTATTTAATCCTAGAAGCAGGTTCCAATTTTTCTTCAAGTACGTTTCCACATAGAGTGCATTGCAGTAGCCTGATCAGGAAGCTGCCAGTGCATGAACTATTGTGGCTAAATTATCCAGGTCTAACTAAAGGCTATAGCTGACAGACCAGTGTCCCAGGCACTCTAAGCTACAGAGCCTCCAGTGGAGCCTCTACTGATGGAAATGGATCTAGGAATACTCCCAATGTGCATTTTCTTGACTTGGTAACAACAATCCAGACAGCCTCTATTTTAGTGAGTCTTGCCTTTAGTTTCTCGCCTCTCATCTGTCCCATTACAGCATCTAGGCACTGGTCAAGCACTTGTACAGCACCAGCAAACCCTGATAACAAGAAGTACAGTTGAGTATCATCTGCTACTGATGTCATCCAAACTCCTAAAGACTTCACTAAGTGGCTTCATAAAGGTATTGAACAGCATGAACAGAACAGAAGAAACTTGTGGTACCCAAAAGCTGGCTGTGGAGCTGAATAGGTGCCTCCAAATGACGTTCTCTGGAACCTGCTCCATAAGTAGGAGTAGAACTACTGTAACACTTTCAAGCCCATACTGGGAGGAACACAGGATATAAAATGGCTACCTGTCTTTCTGTCACTCACAGTGCAATCTACTCCCATCTGATGGAGTTGATCCAGTAGCAATAGCAATAGCGTGTGTATTTCTATATCGCTTATCAGCTAAGTGCTCTCTAAGTGGTTTACAGTGTGTTTTAGCTAATTGCCCCCAACAAGCTGGGTACTCATTTTACCGACCTGCGGAAGGATGGAAGGCTGAGTCAACCTGGAACCCAGCAGGACTGAACTCACAATCTTGTGGCTGCAGTATTGGCATTCAACCACTGTGCCACCAGGGCTCCAGTAGGATACTACGATCAATTATGTGTTGAATGAAAACAGACTATCTCCTGTTTGCATTGCCTCTTTTACATATCAGGTTTCTTGTAGTTTAATCCTTGTATTAGCACAATGCTATTTGAAATAATTACTTATTATGAGCAGTAAGAACTGATTTTTAAAGTCTACCTTTATTTCATTAGCCAGTTAAATCACAATTTTTCAGATTTAAGCCAATATTATGCACATAAAGCTGTCATTATAGTGACAAGTAATACCCCCCCCTGCGCTTTCTGACCTATCGAAGCAGCTCTAAGGAAACATTTTCCTTAAATATCTAATGACAGTTGTGATCTCCTATCATCTTTGTAATATGTTAAGAAAGAACATCTGATTTATTAATGCATCTGCCAGTGAACTGCTACCTCCTTTCCCTACAATCTGAACCAGCCCTGAGTTACAAAGTATATAGAATGGAGGGCAGCAGTTCTGAATCTTTAATACCTGTGGAGGATGCTGAGGATGCAATTTGTTATAGAGGAGAATGGTGCACTCACTGGAATAACTCCTTCTATACACCTGTTAAAAGTGCTAGAAGAATTTCTTTTGCATCTCTTCAGATGGACTATAGAGGTTGGGAGCTGAAACCAAAGAATGAATGAAAGTAGTAAATTTATTTTCTCATCTCTTCAAAACTAATTTTTAGAAGTATTTTTCTCAGACAGTCATGGATATGGATATAAAGGAATCATGAGCATTTTATTGTCAATTGCACAGACAACTTAAAATGAGCGTATTGTAGATTATTGGATACAATGGTTATTGGTATGGCTCACAAGAGCTCTATGATGCTACCATCAAATTCCATTTTATAGAATTCTGGGACTTTAAACTTCAAGAAGAAGTTTCAGCCAGAGGGCATCAGTGCCTCACAAACCCCAGAGTTCCATAGAATGCAATCATAGCAGTTAAAGTGGAATCATGCAGCTATAATTGTGTAAGTGGGAAAGGGCACCAAGAAAGTTCTGTGTTGCAGTGAAAGCAGACATGTGCAATTTCTTTCCTCCCCTCCCTCCCTCCCTCCCTCCCTCCCTCCCTCCCTCAGCTCTAGTGCTCAGATGGCATTTTCTGCTTCTCATTACTCACATAGATGGTAGCTGTGCTGTCCTGAGGACACTGTAGAAGTTAAAGTCCCCCAAAGTAAGTTTTCCAAATTCTGACACAATGGCTTTTTCTCACCATGACTTTACTTCCCCGAGCATGTTTACATTCAGCTGGCGAGTGTTGTACAAAAGATGACCTTCACTTGCTTTCCAACTCCCCTGCATCTGCTTTGTTTGTCTGGTTCACTATTACTTTGCAAACCCTACAGTTTCTCTGGCTACTTTTTCTGTTGGTAGCTTCTTTTTGGCGTTTCCTTCTTCTAAGGTTAGAAGAGCCATTTCTGTTCTTGGATTTAAAAAGGCTACTGTACTTTCTGGCTTGTCTGTTCACATCTTATCCCAGGTCCTAGCTAACCTGGCAGCCCAACTACATGGCTGTGTAAAATCAGGTGTTCCTGAGAGGAGGTGCTGAACCAAGTGGAGTGGCTTTTGTTCCATCTGCAGCTGCTTGCCATGGTTATTTTTTTTAAGTACTTTTTATTCACCAATAACAACATAAAAACAAATATAAATCCAATACATAATAAAGAAAATATCGATACATTCCAGCATTCTCTCATCTTACAAGTTGTTTTTACCTTAATATATACAGACATACCTTAATACATGCTTTTACATAGCTGTTAATCATGATATATGACATTCAGTATTAATTCTTTTATAGCCACAAACACAAAGACACAGATATGCACACATACATTCCATGCCCTATAACACAAATATGAGACAAATGTTTAACATTTAATGCCTTCCCTTATTCTTTTCTGTCTTCCTCAGTGATTCTCTAGTTAGCACGTACCAACAATTAAATATCATACAGCCAATGTCTTTTAAGAAAAAACCCAAAAGAAAAAAATTCCACATTCATCCATTCTTATAGTCTCTTAGATTTTAGACATTCACTTTTAACTCAAGGTTTTATTTTCTATTGTTCCCTTTTTCTTATTCCAGTTCCAAATGGACCTTATTTATCTACAATTTTCCTACTCCGTTTCGACCTTGTTTCTTGAAATTTCTTTATATATAGGTTATATATGTAGAGTATTTCTCAATGCCATCTTTAATTTTCTATATTCATTTCTACATTTCCACAAGGTTTTCTTGTAATTTTCTTCCTTATTTCTATATACCTCAATGTATATTTCACTATCTTTACCTTTTCCCTTTTATTTTTCTCCTCCTTAATCTATTCAGCATTCATCATTCATCCCAATTGTTGCTATCTCACCCCAATTTTCTTCTAATGCTACTGGTACCGGATTCCATACTTCTTTAAATCATTCTGTTACCCTGACTTCTGGGGGACCCGTGGGGACACCTTGGTTTGCTCCAAGTTATAAGGTTGGGGAAATTAGCTGAGCACTGGCAATAGCAAAACGAGGGGACAGGGTAACCCAGCAGGATCTTTTACCCAACTTTTACAGGACCGGGCCAAGCCAAAAAGCCAGACAAATGTATCAAATAAATGAATTTTATTAGATGAATATATTCTCACACACCAATGCACTCACTCACTCACACACACAAGGCCTACTGAGAAAGAAAAGAAGTGAAAAATGGATAGGGGATATAGCAAAGGGAATGTAGAGGTGGTGATACTGTACCTATCCTGAGGTCTGCGGTCCAGGAAGCGGCAAGAAGAATGGAGTTCAGCGAAGAGATGGCTGAAGGGATCACTCACTAACAGAGTGCCGGAAACTAGCATACCAGGTTGTTCTCAGAAGAGACCCTCAAAAACTAGAACTATTTATAGAGTGGAACGTACCTGAAGGGAAGGCCCTCTCCCAGGAAGAACAATGGCCAAAACAAAGGAAGGAATGCAAGTGGATTGCAATCATGTTGTGTTTGCAATCAAGTCGGGTTGCAATCAAGTCAGGTTGCAACATTGATTTAGGATATTTCTAGAGTCAAAGTTGCTCAACTTGGGGAAAACACTCTAATTCCCTCAAGCTGGCTGCTCTTGGCTGAGGACCCTTCGCTACATAGATGTGTATTGCTTGAGGTCTCCTTGGGTTACGTGACTGGGGTTTTTCCTGGCCTGGCCTAGTTTTGGCCGTTCGACCTCTTTGCCTACGTGCCCATCTGGGTAACCTCTCTGGCATGGTGGGCATATTTGATATCAAATTTATAGTCCCAGGGATAGGGTATGCCAGTGGGGTAACAGTTTTATCGGTCTGTCTGATAATATAACAATCTATCCATTTCCATTAGATCATACAATTTCATCCACCATTCCTCTACATTAGGTGCTTCCTTTAATTTCCATTTCTTGGCATAAATCATTCTAGCTGCTGTGATCATGAAAAGTAATAATTTTTTCTGCATAATCTTAAATTGTTTAATCCTATCAGTCATATTTAACAGATATATCTCCAGTACCATTGTGAAATTTAATTGTAATATATCCGCTATTCTTTCATGGATTTTCTTCCAGAATCTTTTTGCTTCTATACATGTCCGCCACAGATGGTACAGCGTTCCTTTCTGACCACATTTCCAACATGTGTTTTTAGAGTTTTTTAAAATTATTTTTGAAATTTGTACCAGTGTATAATACCACCTGTGGAGGAAGTTATAATAGTTCTCTCTTAAACTCGTGCTTTTTAATAGCTTTTGGGTATCTTTCCATGTGCCTTCCCAGCTTTCCAATAGGATTGGGTGTCCTACATTTTGCGCCCATCTTATCATGTTCTATTTTACAACTTCTTGTTCTAGGTCTAAGCTGAGTAACAATTTATATATCCTTCCAACTAGATGATCATTACCTGGTTTCAGGAATTTATCAAACTCCCTTTCTTAATGTTCTATTCCAACTGTCTTCATATCCATTTTGAATTTTTCTGCTAGTTGTCTCCGTAATAACCAGTGGGATGTATATCCATCTCTTAACTCCTCATTACTTTTTTTAACCGCATTCTCCCCTTGGATTTTAACTAGGTCTTTATATGTTATCCATTTATTCACCTGAGGTCGGTCTCTCCAGTAGAAGGCTTCCTGCACTGACACCCACAATGGCAATTTTGAATATAATTTCTCTTTGTATACTAGCCAGACTCTTAATATGGATTTTCTCACAAAATGATTATTAAAATCTTTATACACCTTAGCTTTTCCATAACATAAATTTGCATGCCAACCAAATGGCAAATCTGCTCCTTCCAATGTCAATAATCTTTCTTTTCCCAAATTTATCCAATCAATCAGCCAACTAATGCAACAAACGTGATAGTATAGTTTTAGGTCCGGCAAGCCTAGTCCTCCCCTTTCTATCGAATCTTTCATAATCTTCCATTTTATCCTTGGCTTCTTGCCGTTCCGTATAAACTTCACTAGATCCTTGTTCCACTGATTGAATGGCAAGTCATTTGTAATTATAGGGAGGTTTTGGAAAAGAAAGATCATTCTCAGCAAAATATTCATTTTCAGTGTTGCTATTCTTCCTAGTATCGATAAATCTAATTTTGCCCATTTCTGCTTGCCATGGTTGGAGGAAGCAGTGTAACCTTCTTTCTGGTTTCCTCTTTGTCCAGCAATCAAATCGCATGTGGGCCTGGCACTGAGACACTATTTCATTAGAAGATTGAGTGAAAGAAGTCTCCACTCCAGTCCAGTTAGGGAACATAAAAACATTATATGGCTATATCACAACCTTAGTCTGGTGTGGATCTTCTCCCTAACCAGCCCAGCCTTCATTAGTGTTGATATTTGTATGCTTTGAAATTGGTTTGTCTCTCACATTGTTGATTTTTCATTGCGTTCATACAACTTTTTTGTCACTATTTTGATAGCAACTGGGATCTTGAGATAGCTCCATTTGGAGGGAAACTGAGCCTGTGTGTTGATCATCCCCAAATTCGATAGGGATCTTGAGTATAAAGGATTATAAGGACATGTCCCGCTTGGGCACTATTGGCCTGTCAGAGAAACCACATAACAGCTTATGCCCATGTGAGGTCCCAGTTCCTGTCTTCCTGTAGTATACTTCCTCACAGGTGAACTTCAGTAGGAGGTGATTCATTGGCCAATAGGCAGGTCATCTGAGCCCTAGATCTATTTCCTATACTGCACCAACACTATTCAGCTATACCCAAATTTCTTGTGTCCAATGATGTATTTAAGTCTTTTACTCCCAGTCTCAAGTCTAGTCTCAAGTCTTTACCTTCAAGTCTCAAGTCAAGTCTTGAGTCTTTGAAGATACTTTAAAGTCAAGTCTCAAGTCTGGGAGCCCACTTTATACTCCAACCTATATTCCAGAATTTCTGGACAGAGTCGAATAAAGTCAGTTTTAACTATTTAAGCAGAGTTGGCCCTCTACATTTGTGATTTTGCTATCTGCAGCGTCAGAGGTGAGGGATAGGATCCTTCTCAGTCCCCCTTCCTTCCTGAAGCTAGAGGCTTTTGTGCCAATGGGCATAAAAGAGTCTGCAGCTTTGGAAGTGGGGAATAGGATCCTTCTTACTTCCCATTACTGAAGCTTCAAAAACTGTAGAAGAAAGGCTCCTTCCTCCTCAAGCCCACTGCCTAACACACTTGCTGTTCTCTGAGAAACATGTCCTATGCTCTGGGGACAAGTCTTGCCTTCTACTCTTAGGAAAAGTTTTAGGAGACTCCTCCAATATGCAGCAGAGACAGATTGCTGGGCAGACCTCACGCCCACCTCGAGCCCATTGCCTAACCTGTCTGCTGTTATCCTCTGAGAAATGCACCCACACTTTGGGCTTGAGATGGGAACATTTTTCAGTGTAGTAAGGATTCTGGATGAATGTGTTATGTTACTGAACCAAGGGCAGCAAGTCAGTCACTAAAAAATATGCAAGTCTGAAGTCGAGTCGAGTCAGTTCACTTTTGTTGCCAAGTCGAGTCTTAGTTGAGTCACTGAGGTGACTTAAGTCCGACTTGAGTCTGAGTCAGTTGACTCGAGTCTACATCGCTGCTTGTGTCTGTGTTATTTTGTCCTGAACCTTCACCCTCTACTCCCTCTTTATTTCTTGGGCCACAGAGCTGTTAGGGATGTTGGAGAATTTCATGTGTTCTGCATATACAAGCAAGTCAACCTAATACTTAATTCCTAGACTAATATATTGTACATCTTTTTTTTTAAAACTTATTGCAGATTGATGCACTGGTTGGGTGGAATAGATCTATCACTGATATATATGAAACTGCATCTGTATCTACTTCCATGTTCTAGGACTCTCTCCAGGTTGACCTTCTGCAAATACATTTCTAATCATGCAGACTTTTGGCATGTTTCCTAAACTAGGGGCTCCATCAGGATCGTATCAAGCAGTTATGAAAACATAAAACCAGGTTATGCATTCATAACTTCCTAACAGGATTCCAGTCTATATTTTTAAAATAACTGTGATTTCAGGATTTGATTTGTGCTTTAAATTGATTTTCATCTGATCTTTCTGTGACATTAATGTGGCTTTGCCTTTTTTTTTAAAAAAAGAACTGCGTGCCTTGGTTTCAGGGACTTTCCTTCAGAAAAATAAGCTGACACAGCGGGAATTATACCCAGCAGGCCTTTTTTTCCATGACATATAAGGGTTAAAGGCCCTCCAATAGTAAGAAATCTGGAGTGAGTTTGTGGAGAGCCAGTTTTGACACCTTGCTGGGAAGATAATGTAAACATTTGGTCAGGAGTGTTAGGTGGATGGAAAGTTACTCTGGCACATCTGCAATATAAAATGCCTTGAAACCTTCTATATTAAAATGTACAGATGCTGGGCTCTGGGCTTCCTTTTTAGATTCTCGTTTGCCAGATTATGGGACAAAAATCCATTTCTTTCAATAAAGTTGGATCCTTGATTTACCAGTCTTCTAATTTCTCCTGGAGTTACTGAGGAAGGCAGTTCCCCTTTGGGAGAAAGGAGGGATGTCAATACAAGAAACAAATAAACAAGTAAGAAAGCAAACTGAAATAGGCTGGACACAAAGTGATTTGTCCATATCTAGTACCTGTGGGCACACTTCTTATGTTTTTTGTAGAACACCTTGTTGTAGACGCTATATAAATTCAATAACGACAGGAATAACATTAATACTATAATTTAAATAACAGATGAAACTGTTGACTACCTTATTAGTTCATGCAACAAGATTACACAGACTGAATAAGAGAAACTCCATTATGAAGTTGCTGTACCAATATATGGTAATTTATGGGAGGAAAAAAGGATTTATCATCTGTAAAGAACTGGTGGGACATTTGAAAAAGTTGTTGGTGAGGCAGAAAATTTTCAGGGCTTTAAGATTCAAACTGATAAACAATTAAAACATAATATGCCAGATATAAATGTGGTTGAGAAAAAGGTTTGTGTAATGTTGTGATCTCTGAGGATAGCAAAACTGAAAACAAAGAGAGAGAAAATATTATGCAATATCAAGATTCTGGAAAAAACCAACATCTTCAGTTCCAATGGTGATAGGTACTCTGGGAGCAATTGCAAACAGAGTGACAAAACATCTATATGAAATTGCCATAGATAGGATCACAACAGCGCCCTTACAAATAGTGGCAATGCAGTGGAACATGCGCCATTATCTGATGATAATCCCCTGGTTATTAGATTCTTGGGTAGAATCAGAATTACCAAAGATCCAAAACTCCAGTAAGTAAAACCTGGTAGACTGTAAAACTGAGATAAAGCTATATATAGTAGTGTGAATTCTGAAAAGTAAACTTTCATTTAATGTTCACTTTAGACATACAGAAAGAGAATATATCGAAATGTGGTGCAGTGTACTGAAATCTAGTTCAAAGTTTTCTGAGATTATTATGCTGGTCTCTGCTAGATAGAAACTAACTTATGAAATTTTCATAATGTCTGACCTCAGTAATCATTAAGCTGTGAATTGTAAACTGTGGCTTTTTTCACTGGCTCATGCACTTTCTTTTCAGTGGTTTTGCCTGAGGCATATGACTCATCTGCTAAACTCAAGACTATTCCATATCCAAACTAATGCTGTGCCCTTTGAGTCTCCTGACAAATGTATTGAGAAGCACTGATTCTTTGTAGAAGGTAATCATTTAGCAGCAAACTTTTGTCACTTAGTAGATACACGTGGGCCAAAAAACCCTGCATGGGACACATGGAGCATCATTGCTCTGCACACATAGTTTTGTGTTTTCATTCCTCCCTGCAAGCAGCCAAGCCCCATGGGGTTGCTGCTGTTGTTATTAAATGGCCATAGATGGGGGAGGAAGGTGAAAGGACAGCAGAGATTGCTTCTCTGTCCCCCTGTAGTTTGTTACAGAGAGAGTTTGTTACGGAGACAGAATAATGATGAGTTCATTTTTCCTCTGCCTCTCTTTAATGTGAACTGCACAGGGACAGAGAGGGAACCTCTGCTGTCCCTTCCCTCCCATCTCCTCCTTTGTCGGAGTGGCCTCATGGGGTCAAGCATTTGCAGTAAGGAAGTTATAGATGAGACAATAGAGAACAGCTCCTTGTGCTGTATACAAAAAAGGACATACATGTGCTTTACACATGCATATGTCACTGACAGGATGCTGGCCATGTGTGTACCTTTGTAACTGGGCTCATGTATAACATTTACTGAAATACAGTGGAACCTGAAAGCCCTAGACTTTTGACAAATGGGGACTACGACATCATCTACCCCCTCCCCAGGTTCCTGTGTTCCCTCTGAATGGACCTGCAATGCTGTAGCTTGAGGGGAAATGAAGCCCCTCAAATCAATCGATATATTGTCATGACTGATCTCTGTTATAATCCAAAGTATTTTGGGGTAGCTTTGTCTTGAAGTGGCAAGACTGATCTTATAAAATCTTTGATAAAGACCTGCTCCTGGTAGAAATGAAAACAGCTAGACATTGTTTTAGATTAACCAAACCAACAGCATTTTTAGATTCTCTCATGTGCTCAAACAGTTCACAGATGACAACAGGGTCACATGTGGCCTAGCAACATTAGAGTTTGATCAAGATGGCTAAAATTAATGAGGAAGAACATATACAAGTTAGGAGAAGCTGCAACCATTTGCTTTTTTTGCATAAACTTATTGAGAAGAATAAGATTTTGCCTCTCTTCTCCCCACTGCGGACTACGTTGAAGGCAAAAACTCTTACATTTATGCTTTGAACTCAGTTTTCAGCCAACTGAGGACAAAGAAGGAAAGTTGAAGGAGGGGAGAGATGCTGGGACATTTTAAAAGCAGCTGAAAAATGAGACAACAGAGGATTAAGTGGGACAGTTGGAGGGTATGCTGTTTGTGCAGTATTGCTATGTCCTTCTATAGAGGCTCTCCTGCTTTGTGAGCACTTCAAAATGGACCACCATGCCACTGAATAATCATATTAATATTAATAGAAGGCAATGGATGTGAAGTGGTTCTGAGAAAAAAGCAAGAGAACAAATCTACTTTTCTAGAATCAGCCCATTGGCACTGTCCAAAGATGATTCCTTTAAAATTTGCATATAGCCAGTGTGACTTTTCATTCTGAACAACATTCCTTTTTGGATTTCAAAAATATCTTTCACTGTAACTCCCGGTAGAGAGGGACTGAAAATTCTTTGCAAAAGAGAGGGGAGGGAGAAATGGATTTCATTCCTGGTTGCCTGTTGTGCCAGTCATGAACTTCTTTAGATAGTTGCCATGATCTGAAAAGTTGTTTTTTTTTTGTAAAATTTATACACAGCCTTGGCTGTTGGCTAGCAATAGAGCAATGGTTTGGGGGCAATTACTGTGAGAGATTGCTAAACAGGGAGCTGATGAGCAATACTTCTGTATGCAAAAAAAAGATCATGGTATCTTAGGACAGTAAAAATCTTGAACTTTTAAATCAAGAGTACTTTTTCAGGTGTAGTGATAAAACCAACACTTTCAATTATTTAGACCATACTTTGAACCTGAGCCATGGGTAATTTCCAAACATCTAATGCCACTGAAACTAAAATAGATTTGCTACTAAAGCCAAGATTTACAGAGAAAGGAACTGGCAAACCACTTCTGAGCATTCCTCGTCTAAGAAAAACTTATGAAATTCATGGGGTCACTGTAAGGTGACAAGTGACTTGAAGATGCACACACACACACACACGCACACCTGTACAATTTTGATAGTCTTCACAAATGAATGAAAACAATTAATAGTTCCTTTTTTAATAGTATTTTTTCAATTAAACATCAAATTTAAATACATTAAATAACATATAGAGAAATATGAAAAACCTCCCAACACTACTACCTAAAAAACCCCATACATATACTACTATATTAATATAGGCTACTAATATTCAAATACCAAAACAGAAGTAGCCAATCAAGTATAGCATTACTATATCCCTATCTTTCTTAAATTTACTCAGTGATTCCTCTTGATCAAAATAGTCAATTTGTCCATTTCTGCCATATCAAGAAGTTTCATCACCCAGTCCTCTTGACATAGAATAGTTGAATCTTTCCATCTCTGGGTGAAAAATAGTCTGACCACTGTGGTCATGTACTGTAAAATTCTTCCAAACCTCTTATCTATTGGATTGTCTATCAGTCCCAGTAGGAAGAAGAAAGAATTGCTAGTTCCAACTAAGCACATAATCTTTGTTTTGGTGGTGGTAATAGTGAAGTACTTTTTTTTTCTTTACCTTTTTTTAAAAAATATACATTGACAGAATAAGATAAAAAAAATAAGCTTTTACAACAGATGAGAAAAATAGGTCTAATAATAATATTACTGTATTATCATGTTTCATATGTGAAAACTGATCTAAAAAGAATTGACCAGAACTTTGTATGGGCTTCAGAAGAACCAGAGAGATGATTCATAGCATGCATATATAATAAAAGATGCCAGACTGAAGTAAATTGTCTTTTTGGTTGGTGATTTAAATAAAGGATAAAAACTAAACTTTTTCTCCCATGTAACTTTGTTAAAGCAACTCCCAGACTGATCTCAATCCTGGGGCAATTTTATAAGATATTTGTATAAGACTCTGTTATTAGTGTAGTTATTTGTATAAGACTCTGTTACTTGTGCTTTAAGGTGACAACTTGTAGCTGTACGAAGGTCTTCAAAATATATAGCTGCCAATCTTTGAATGCATGGGACTAGCAAATTTATGAATTTTTTGAAGCCAAGCCACATTGATTACCTGTAATTTTCTCAAAGTGTTTGGGGCGCCCCCTGATTAAAAAGTCCCATATATTATAGGTATGTTTTCTGTCCAATCTTTAAATTGATTGATGAATCAATATTCAGGGGAGTCAGTATGATCTTGTGGTTGGAGTGTGGGACTATGACTCAGATGATCAGGGTTTAAATCTACACTTGGCAATGGAAACGCCCTATGTGACTGTGGGCAAGTCACACTTAGGCCATTTCTGCACTACACTGTTATAGTGTTATTATTCCACTTTCAACATCCTGTAGAATTCTGGGGTTTGTATTTTACTGAGGCCCAAGAGCTCTCTGGCTGAGAATTCTAAATGCTCCTTCCTAAACTGCAAACCCCAGGATTCCATAGGAGGTTGAAAGTGGAATAGCACTATAACAGTGTAGTGTGGAAATGGCCTTAGACTCAGAGAAAGGCAAAGGCAAATCCTCTGTGAACAAATCTTGCCAAGAAAACCCCATGATAGGTTCAGCTTAGGGGTACCATAAGTCATAAATGACTTGAATGTCCACAACGACAAACCAACTCTTCCTTGTTTTACTTAGTGCTTCATCACTTTCATCTGATGCAGTTTCAGGGCCAGCCCTACAAGTGAGGAGGTTACCTCAGGCAGCAGATGCTGAGTGTAGGCAGCAAGGTAGTTAGAGAAGAGAGCTGTGCACCTTTTAAACTAGCCTGCTGCCTTAGGAAGTGATGGAGGATGCTTTCACACCAGTATTGTTAAACAATTCGACTGCCAATCATCAGCTTTTGTACAAGGAATCAGAAGAAGAACCATCTTCCTTGGCTTAAGCAGCAAGCTGTCTTGAGCTAGTCCTGAACAGTTGCAGAATGGCTTGTCTGTGTTGACTGTTAGCCTTAGGCAAGGTTCGCTTTAGGGTCGCCATGTCAGAAATGATTGAAGGCAAACAACAACAAAACTCTCAAATTCAGTGCTGTTTTAAAAAGCTTGGAATAGAGAAAAGCTTCCATCTAAGTTTATTTCACTGGGCTCTCAAATCACAATGGGAGCAATTCACCCATCACTAGTTAAGAATAAAAGTACTTTGGGGACAAGTGAAACTTTCACAGCCAGAAGGGGAATATGCTTGAAGAATGGGGGAAGTGAATTTGAGAAATTTGATTCCTGGTGTGTTTTAAAACATCTGTCCTTAAAATGGAAAAGTTACACACAGCTGCACTGCTCATGAAGTTCCTTTTTGTGTGAGGGTGCACATGGGAGTAAAAATGGGTTGCTTGCTTGTATCAGAACCAGAACCAGAACCTCAAATTATTAACATTAATTCATCAGGATACCAATTTATTGTAAGCAGAGAGGAACTAATTTGAGCACAAGAGAAACAACCATATTGCAAGATTACCATATACATTTTACCAGTTCACTGGGTTATATACCCCATGTTCCCACTATCTGACAATGATTTTGTGGAAACTACATGCCAAACTATATGCATATACTCAGTTTCACATTCAGAAGTAAATATTGTGATGCTCAACATCTGGCATATTGCATGGTGCCATTTTACATCACAGGAAGACAAAACACTGGGAAGCTCATAACATAGACCTAGGATACCATGTGTGTAACTTTCCCTTGAACACACATGCCTTGCAATGGGACATATGACATTTCCTACAGATGGGATTGTGACAAAAGAACATATATCGCCAATCTGAATTTTTTTTCACGTGGCTTAAGATACTAAATGCTGAGCATGAAGCATACAAAATAGTTTGCTTGTCTGATTTGGTTATGATATTTGCTATGAAGGCTGCTTATGCACATTAATGAATGTGTAAAAATGCAGCCCATATTTTGGCAGACTATTTTATCATAGGGATGGAATGAATATTTGAAAATATTTGGAAAATGGTCAAAACCCATGCTTTTCAAGTAATGAGGAACTCTGGCAAGAAGAATCCTGGACTGATGAGACTCTTTGCAATTTGGAACATATTCTGCACAAAATTTGCATGTTGTTTTGCATAGAAAATAGCATTTTCTGCACAGAAAACAGCATTTTCTGTGCAAAAATGTTATGTCCCATGCATAAAATGCTGTTTCCTGCACAAGAAATGCTGTAGGTGTGGGTTTATCCTGTACAAAATATTATTTATTATACAGTTTCCTGTGCCAAAAATGTTTTTTTTCCTGTGAAAAACAACCATGAATGAATTTTGCACAGAATAAGTTCTGAACTTTAAATAGGCTTCAAAACTATATTACTTGTTGATTCCTTTGAGAAGAAACTTAGTAGAGTTACTCTCCTATTTCACTGTGACTAAAGAACTGAATCTAAAAGGGATTCAGTCATTTCAGCTGCTCAGGAACTACTGAGGGAAAACTGTGAGCTTCTCAAACATAGTAATATATAAAACATTAAATTTGGTATGTCCTTATATTATTTTAATGGGACAGTGAAACTCTTATTATAGCACCCTCAGCTCTTACAGCTTTATCTATCAACTACTTGTTCTTGAAGACTATTTTTAAAGTTCCCAGGACTTTTCCCACAGCTGCTTTTTCATGCCATGTTATCAGAGGGTGGTTATGAGAAGTGCTATACTTGGGTAGGTGCCTCAATGCATTTTGGGACAGAATTTTTCATCACAGCTATGAAACAGTTTTGAGCAAGTTAGACATGGAAAACACGTTCTAACATATGAATTTTGAAGGCAGATACCCTTAGAAATATATGGTTTGAGAATATATGTTTACAGAGAAGTGCTGGAGAGGTGTGTGGGAGCAGAGACTCCATAGCTGAGGAATTTGCGTTTCCTAAGTCCAACTGGACTCGTGGCAACCATGGGAGGAAATAGAGATGATTTTTCCTTGCTTTCTTTTTTCTGGTGTTTTCGCTCTTCTCATTTTCCCTTCACTGATCTGGCATTGGTCTTTTTCCTTTTATGGAGGACATGTCAAGGGAACAAATGACCTTGGAATGTGACAAATCCATCCTGAGTCAGCCTAAGACATTTTGCTGCCTGAGGCCTGAACAAATGTTGTGCTTCACCCATCCAGGTCAAATTACATAATATTCAAAGACAGACATGTTATCTTCGCAAATACGACAGAAATCCCCCAAGCATCTCTACCCGTCCTTAACAGTAAAAATGCAATAAGAAAATATTAAATTGCTAGCAGTTTGCAGCCATTTCATGACAACCAAAATCACTGCCTGAGGCAGTCAATTCACCGTACCTCATGTTAGGGTCCTGCCCCAAACCTGTAACTCTCACTACATATGTATCAGCAGTGGTACAGCAGCAAATGACAATACAGATTTCCATCCCTCTTTGTGCAGAATTACTTGGCACAGAGGGGGAAGTCTGTAGCATCCAGTGACCCACAGCAGTTCCCTAAGGGAGCATAAGATTGCTCCTTTTGAAATGCACATGAGATTAGCCATAACATGACATCACTCACAAGTGATGTCAAATGAAACAGCTGAAACTAAAGACAAATGCTGACAATATAAACTTCTAGATGAGGCTCCTATTCTGCAAGCACTTTACCTTATTCACTGCATGGAATTTGGGGGGAGAAGGGTGTCCAGGTATTACAAATTCTCTAACTCCTCTCTGTGTTTTTCAACAGCTTTTTCTTTTTCTTTTTGCTTTGTTTTCTTACCACAGGAAACCAGTTAAGCAAGGTGTAACAGTTGCACAAAGTCATTTGGTTGGTTGTATGTGGAGTCTTTTGACTGGAAGCACTCAATATAAATAACAGTTGTTTTTTTTCCAAGTCCAGAAATACAGTATTCATGAAACACTAAGTAGTTTTGGCTTAGCTCAAGGCTTACATGAAAGTAAAATGATCCCAATGCTCAGACTATCTCACCATATCTTGGTACCTTATAACACAGGTCACTGGTTGCTACCATGCCAGATTTAGCATACAAACGGTCTTGTGCTGGACACGTAAAATTTAACAATTTTCATTAAAATATTGATTGTTGATTTATCACACAGCAAGGAAGCCATTATTGTAATAGGGATATTGAAAGTGGAGGCTGGTGAATCTGATATCATTGGGACAACAAAATTGCTTTTGGTTTTAATCTAAATTTAAGTGAACTCCCTGAGTTGCTGAACATTTTTTGAGACACGGAGAGCAATGTTTTTCACAGTTCAGACTAAAACCCAAAGTATATTCACCATTCCACTGACATCAGAACCATCAGATTCTCCCATGAGTATTCTGGATAGCATTGTGAACAGAACAGACACGCTTCCCATTTGGCAGAGGAGTATTAGGTCATGAATAAGGTAAGCAAGGCCATTTCCACACTAGACTGTTATAGTGCTATTATTCCACTTTCAACATCCTATGGAATCCTGGGGTTTGCAATTTAGGGAGGGGCATTTAGAATTTTCAGCCAGAGAGCTCTTGAGCCTCAATAAACTACAAACTCCAGAATTCCACAGAAGGTTGAAAGTGGAATAATAGCATTATGGCAGTCTAGTGTGGAAATGGCCCTAATTACTTTCTCTAGGTACTTGGGCTTCCTGTAGTAGTTGTTGTGTGCCTTTAAGTCATTTCTGACTTATGGTGACCCTAAGGTGAAATTAACCCAGAGTTTTCTTGGCAAGATTTGTTCAGAGGAGGGTTTGCCTTTGCCTTCCTCTGAGGCTGAAAGAGTGTGACTTGCCCAAGATCACCCGGTGGCTTTCCATGGATAGGGGAGGGGTGTTCAACCCTGGTCTTTAGAGTTATAGTCCAACACTCAAACCCCTACACCATGCCAGTTTTCAGGTACTTGTACTGCTATAAGCTTTACAAATTTGCTTAGCAACAACAAGAAAAACATATCTTTTAAACTAGCCCTCCATGGGTAACAGCCATCTCAAACATAGAACTGCATGAAATGAATTGATGTTTTTCTAAAAGGTGGTTTGTTTTTCTTCTTGTTCAGCCTTACATAATTTAAAAAGCCAAGAGCCATATCTATTCCCTTGTCTTTGAAGAAAGAGGGGTCCAAAGAGGATGTAGAGTATATTGTGACCCTGCCTATTTCAAAAGTTTAATAGAAAAAGAAAAAAAATGTATTTCGTTTCTGTGAAGCTCACTTTGAATGACTTATGTTACTGTGGATATGAGAGGAGGTGTTTCCAGGATCTTTGCTGATCTATTGATGATGTTGGCTGGGAAGATAATAGGTTGTGATAGTCTCCATATGTTGGGCTAGAAGTGTCCTCCAAATGCCACCTGTTTGCTAATTTCCCCAGTGCACTGCAGCTCTCCAACAATCAGAATTTCCGTCTGTGCCTCAAAATCTCTCTCTTGCCAAATGTGACTTGAGTGGAGAGAAGACAGATGCTTCTCACTGCCCACTCCAGCTGCTAAGTGGCTGTACCCTCCATTTGCATTTTCCACCTATGTTGGCTGGCAGAACCCTTTTAACTTATTTCTGCATTGACAATGCTGGGCTCATGTACTAGTGGAAAACAAACTGATCCCTGTCGCGGGGAGAGAATAAGGATGTGTCAGGAATCCATCTCTTTTGGATATTTCGTTTATTTATTTTGTAAATTTCCTGAGTTTACATTATCTGGAAATAACGATGGACTAAGCGCACTTTGGTTCCAAAACCTGCACATTTGAGAACTTAGAAAAACATATCTAGTAAAATGTGAATGTGCACATTTGAACAGCAATCATAGAACACATAGGAAAATCTCTGCATTTCAAAAATGCGTAGGAACATGCTTTAATCCATAGCTAGATGTGTGAAGCAACGTATACAATGTGAAACATGCCACAAAATGCTGATTTAAAAATAAATTATGCAAAAATAAAACAGATTCTTTTAAAGGAAAAACAAAAATCCATATGGAAACTGCAAGGGCTGGACTTAGAAGTGAAAAAGGGAAGAAGTCCATAGTAACAGACTTAATAGTTGTACATATCCCTACATAAAATAGGAATCAGAAAGTAACTGTTTGCCCATACCCTAGGGAACAATCTGTTTGCATAGCTGTCAAACCAGAGGGAGGAGGGATATGTGAATTGCCTACAACCATCCAATTGCTAGTCATCTGATTAATCATAAGACCCATTTCCAGTAAATTGACTTCTGATCAAGGACATAGAATTGCAGTTATAGAACAAACTAAAAGCCATGTACGTTGTGAATCAGACCCATCTGTCAACAAACCCACCTATGAATCCAGCAATGAACAGGCCAGGAGTGTAGCTATGGGAGGGGGCAAAATGAGAATTCTGCCCCCCCCACAACAAAATTTTCTTTCACAAATTTCTAACACTACACAGAGTGAGACACTGAAAATAATTCACTCTTAGATTAGCTGTGTTCTCATTCATTTTGTCACTTTGTTTGCACTTTTCTTGGGATGCCTAAATTGTCTTTCTAAATGTTCAATGGAGATTTTAAGGGTTTTATCACATGCTGGTTTGTTGCACAACTGCACTGGCTTAGTTCTGCTTTTTCATCTCTCCTTATGACAGAGTAACTGTCTCATTGTTGGATTGCATTCTCATCATTATTGGGCCATCTCTTTTCATTCACAGGAAATGCCCGTGAATGGCCCCAATAATGTTACTGTTCCACTATCGCCTATTTTGCTGCAGTTCTGATACTGTGACAATCATGTAGAGTCAGTGGGCATTGTTCTCCTGTTTCCCTCTCTGTATCCCCAAGCAGGGTAAGCTCACTGCAATTTTGGTGTCTGGACAAAGAGGATATCATGGTACAGGTTGAGACACATTGCTTTTTCTCCATTCCCCAAGTCTTTTTTTCCCCCACTTTTGGTATAATTGCATACTATCACTGCCCTAGTGGTCACCAGCACACTGTAATTACAATTACAGTACATCACAATTACACCATTATGGCAAAATGGAAAACCAACTGTGACTCTGTGGAACCACAGGAAAACACAATGACAAAATGATGAAGTCTTCTGACATGCCAAAATTGTGCAAAAAAGAAAAGAAATGTGCAAAGAAAGAAAGAAAGATCAAGTGCTAACTAGCACAGACAGGAAAAGGAAGCGGGGATCAGTGGCATGCTGCAGAACACCAACTGGGGAAACATGCATCACCAAACCAGCAGCATAGAGATATTTCAGAGACAAAGACTATTTCCGTACTACCCTGTTACAGTGCTATTATTCCACTTTCAACATCCTAGGGAATCCTGGGGTCTGCAGTTTAGGGAGGGGCATTTAGAATTCTCAGCCCAGAGAGTTCTTTGGTCTCAGTAAACTACAAACCTCAGAATTCAACAGGATGTTGAAAGTGGAATAATAGCACCATAACAGTGTAGTGCAGAAAGGCCCAGTGTTCCAAAACCAGAAGGAATGTGCTATATGCTTAGTGTGTGGAAATGGCCAGTATGATAGCGATTGTTTCTATACCGATATCTTTTCCTTTCCCAAATTACAGCAATGCTAGAAATTTGGAGGCTGAAGGATAATTACATGGGGGTGAGAAGAATTCCTATTTGAGAAAGGCAAAAGCAGCAACCTTATCTGCCTCTCTCCTGTAGCTATACCCCTAGAGAAAGTGCATTGCAGAAAAAGCAGATGATTCAAGTGAGCAAGTCAAGCCAACTTAATCTCATCCTTTTAAAAGCACTTGCCTTTCTCCTTGAGTCTGAATAACAGGTTTCAAAATACTGAGAGCATTGATCTAAATTTTATCCTGTTGTACATTTAGATTATATAGGCTTGTAGTGCCAATGAGGCTGATTCAAGAATGATCCTAACCGATATTGCAAAGATACACAAATATTTAGAGACAGACAGAGTCTCACAGGCTCATAAATCTATCTTACCTCATATCATAATGACATAAGGGATTTTTATTAGAAGTGGTGCCAACTTGAACAAACTGTACCCCACGGTTTGACCAGACACGAGTAATGTTTCAAGAAAGTTAAAACAACACTAACCAAACATCTATCTGTTCCTGTTGGCCTTTTTTGTCTCTCTCGCTACTTTAAGCATGCAGATGTGGCTTTAATTGTTTGTCTGCCTGGATGACATCAGCATATGTTGGGATGAAGCAGCAGCAACAGCCAGGACAAAATTTGAGCCTTAGCAAGAAGCTTCATAAGCAGAGTTGGCCTTTGGCAGTCTGGAGTAGTAGCTAAATTTTAGAATCCTCCTGCATTTGGCAGCCCATAATGTGCTGTACCTTGTCTGGCTCTGATGGAGTTTTCCCGCTTTGTCATCCATATGACTGCACCATTTACCTGACCTGCCACTTCATCTTTTAATCTCCCAATTATGGTATTAAGATCCCAGAAATCTAACTGATTCCTGCTGTTCCTCAGAGACTTGTCACATCTGGCTGTGGGCCCTGAGGATTCCCCTCTCATTTCCATCTACTGCTGTGGTAATTTTGTTGCTCTTCGAAGCCAGTGTGTATAGTGGTTTGAGTGCTGGACGAGAACTCTAGGAAACCAGGGTTAAAATCTTCCTTCAATGAAAAAAACCCACAGCATTACCTTGGGCAAATGACCCTCTTTCAGCCTCAGAGGAAGGCAATGGCAGTGCCCCACTGAACCAATCTTGCCAGGAAAACCCCCAAAAATCAAAGACTGGAAACTTCTTTGTTAGTCCCAACTGAAGTAGACCCACTGAATCAATTGTTGAATGGTGTGCCAACACATAGGCAAGTCCACTTGATTCAATGGCTTTATTGTAACTGGAACTAACATTAGGATTCAGACCTTTATCTCATGGGTAGGCAACTTCATATTCTTTAGGTGTTTTAGCTGCAACTGTGGGAGTTGTGCTCAGAAACATCTGGAAGATGCCAAGCCATCATCCATCCATCCTCCCTCCCTCCCTCCCTCCCTCCCTCCTCTAAGGGTCTTCTAAAGAAAAGCATGCCATTGCTTTTTAATTGACCTTATTAGTAATGTCTTCTTAAGAAACCTGCACTAACTTTTCTTTGAACAACAATCTTTGAAAATAATTCTGCTATCCAATAGTGCAGGTTCTCCTTTGAAAGATAGCAAGAGGGGTGTCATTCTAACTTCTCTGGGAAAGGAGTTCCAGAGCCTGGGAGCAGCCATTGAGAAGGTCCCCTCCCAAGTCTTATCAGATGTACTTGTAAGGGTGGTGAGACACAGAGCTTCACCAGAAGATCTCAAAACATGGACAGGTTTATATGGGAGAGTATGGTCCTTTAACTTGGACATGAGATGTAAATCAGCAATTGAAAGGTTAGATAACATTTATGGAAATACAGTTGATTCAGTGAAGGTCTACTCTATTTGGGACTAGCAGATGAACTTAACTCATTGTTTATATGATGTCCTTTAGTGCTGTTGACTTGTATTGTTAGGTTTGTTTTAAAATTTTATTGCAGTTGATATATTTGTATTGTAAGCTGCCTTTGTTTTTATATAGAAACGTCCAGCTTAAATTTTAAAAATCCCAGACATATAAATACCTACATATATACTAACAAGATGATGAGTATATATACTATTGAGGATAAGAAGAGGTGAGAATAATAGAATTTCTGGCCACAGAATTTCTTTTTCTTTTTCACTTCTTTACTGTTCTAATTTTAAAAAGTGGTGTTTATTTCCACTATTTGCTTTCTTTCATGAAACTTATTTTTATGATGTGCCAGTTAAACTGGATAATAAGATATAGCCCTGTAGGTTGGAATAATAGGCTTAATTAAGCAGAATAATTGCAAATAAGAATGTGCACAGCTGGACAAATAGCCGGTAGAATGAATCCATTAACATTCAGCCTTAGCTGTGAGCAATAAATAATGAATACTCGTTTGTGGACCAAAGGAGAGCTTTTACCAAAAGTTTTCATGAAGTTTTGCAGCTTTACTTTCGCTGTTGTGGTATGTAGAAGATTTCAAGAGAGGATTCCATGAATCAGGGATGTGAAAGCATCTCCAGTAATGAGAAAACAGAAAGACCTGCAACTTCTGTAGTGCTGGGGACTAATTTGCATTGATGGGCAGTATTTCCTCTGTTCTGGGCAGCAATGGGATATGTGACTGAGAAGATCATGCTGCTGGCTCCCACAGAGTTCTCTGTTGTGAGCAGGCAGTCTTCCCAGTTCAGTCTGCAATAATGAGATGTTTTTGATTTCATAATCTTCTATAATTACTCTCAAAATATCCTTCAGTTCATCCCTTTCTTTGAAGTCAAAGCTTTGTATTCCAGGAAATGCCATCATAGAATAAGCCTTGCTTTAGTGTCAAATTAAACTTTAAAGAGATGGATTTTTTAATTAAGCCTTTGGCACGATAGTTTCAGGCTCGTGATTATTGTGTAAGGATATCGATGATCACCTTTCTGGAAACAGAGCAAACTCTTCCTAAATATCGCCTCAGCTTGGTCTGTGTCACATCCTTATTCACTGCAAACATCCAACTAACACTAAAGTTAGTATTTTGCCACTTCGTCCTGATTTCAGCTGACTAGTTTGTGGTATGTTCCCCCCGCTTTTTTCTTTCAGCAACCATGCAACAAAAATATTGAATTAATGTTGTCATTGCTGTTGCGATTATGCATGTCTTAGTTGGTGCTATCTGTGTGTTTACAGAATGACCACAAAAAAGACAGCCCCCTGCCTTGAACTTACAGTTCAAAATTCACCAAGGCAGAGGTAACAAAGCGAGGGGAGGAAGAAACAACAGTAAATAGGCCAGATAAGGCTTGGATCCCAGCTTGAGTGATATACTACTGCACAGCCGTTAAGGAAAGAGGATCAGCTGTGGCATAGTGCTCCATTATCACACAGAAAGTGACATAATGTCTCACAGAGGAAACTCTGCCCCTTCTCTAATTTGCTTCCTGACCTGTTTCCTTAAAATTGCCATGAACACAATGAAATATATTCTTTTTTTTTTCTTTTCTATTTTTTTACTGTCTGCAGCCTCTGTCCACATCTGACATGATTATTTTTCTAACGTGGTTCAGGCTTTGTGCTTAATGAGACAGATAACCTTGACAACATTGGAAGCAGAGCAGTGTGGAATAAAATCCCTTTGGTGATACAACAGGGACCTAAGGAAGAGATGCCTGTATCCCATGGGTTAGTAAAAAATTAGGGCTATTCGTGAGGGCATTCGGGGGCATAAATGTTTAAACACAGGCATTACTGAACAATGGGTATCTTGTTGCATGTTTTATTGCTGTTTTTCCCCTCACTGTTTTTATCTTGTAAACCACTTTACTTTTTGAGATGAAAAGTGTTACATGAATTAATTTTAATAAATTATAAGTAGTAATAAAATGTAAAACTTTATTCAAATATTATACAAACCTCGTCATGGATTCTGTCGGTATCAAATGAATAACTGTTTGATCTGTACTTAGATCAATCCATCAACCATTGAACTATATTTAGAGCCATCAAAAATAGTATCAAATGAATAATTATTTTCTGAATATGTAAAACTTACCAGCGTCTGGAAGCAGAGATTGGAAACAAAGCATAAGTATTAATTATATTAAATTACCTTAAAAAAATTACACCAGAGCATAAAGTACCTTTTGCTCACGGAAAATCAAGGTAATTTTGAGGGCATTTCACAAGAAACAATAAATAGGATAGTGTTTTGTTGAATGTGTTATCTCCCCATTTGCTGCCTCTCCTGTTGTCCTCACTGGAGCCTTTTCCTTTACAGTGGGCAGCAGTTACAAGTGGGATGAAGCACCAACAAGAACAGGAGGGAGGGTGGGAGAAACAGCAGGGATAGGCAATCCATTCGATCTTGCTTCATGAGACACAAGCACATGCTCAAAAGGAAAGCCCAGAAGGAGCAAGAGGGGGAGAAGAGATGAAAACAGTTCTCTTTTCTGCATCTTTCCTGTGAGTATGCAACTGTGTTAACACACTCATTCCATTGCAGGAGATGGTGTTTCAGAGAAATAGGGTTTTTTAAAAAAAAATATACATCTGAAACTCTTTCTTTCTCTTCCAAGCACAAAGCAGAGACAAAAGTGGAGGAGAAGGAATAAAATAAGGAGTGGGATTTTTCACCTTCTTTCCGAAAAGATGTTTAGGATACTAATGTAACGTACATTTAAACACCTACTTATATACAGCTAATCATTACTAATATGGACAGTTCTCAATTCGAAGTGAATACATACTGAGAAATCAGTGGCCTCTTTCTGGCATTATGCTTGAATGGTACAGAAGAATGCCTATAAGAGGTATTTGGGGGATGGGCTTCAGCACCTTGGATAGTTCCTTTAAAGTCTGGACTGAAACCTGGACTGGTTTGCACATCTGCTGACACAGGCAACCCTAGTCTCTTCTGGCTTCTACTTTCATTTTTTGGAGTCACTTTGGAATAAAATGGCCACATAGCCTTGCTTTGTCTAGGTACTGGATAGTACAAAGCCTTCCATTCACATTCCCATCATTGTTTGTGCTCCCTGTAGAAAGGTGAGAGGCTGAGAGAGCAGGGTAATATGTGCAGGGATGCTTGGGCATGTCCCTCACATGCATTGCAAAGTGTTGGAACAGGGCAACTTTTCAGTTAAATATCAGTGTCTTCACTGATATCAATTTCAGCATTGCTCTATAGACAATGAGGAATAGGGCCTAAAAGACAGAGGATGAGTGGAAGTACACTGCAGCACCTAAGCTGTGTGTGTAATATGGGATGCTGATTTTTTTTTAAATGTAGCACTGCCCCAGAATTAAAGCAGGGGCCTTCACTCACAACTTGATCTTAGAATAATCAGTAAAGTAGGGTAATTTGTGTTAAAAAATGTGAGAGATAGTAGTGGGTCTCAAAAGCACAGTGAGCAATCGACAAGGCAGTTGTGGGTGTGGCTGAACAACCACCAGTCTCACATGTACCCACGCAGGGTCTAGCACAGAAAGGAACAAGCATAGTCTTCTTTGTAAAACATACAGAAGTGACTTTACTTACAATACTTGTGTATACTGAAAACATGGTCTAAAGGAAAAGGAGGCAGAAAGAAGAAAAAGAAGATGGCTGCAGGTTAGAATGGTCCAGCGTGTGTGTGGTAAAATGAACAAATAGGAAGTCTGCAAACATCATACCCTTCAACCAGCCCTATTTGGCAGGGACAGTCACAATTGATCCGCTGTCATCCCACTTTTTAAAGACTATCTTGGTTTCTCTCTCTTCCTTCACTCTTCCCTGTTCAACCTCAGCTTACTTCAGTTGGTGCAAATTTAGTTCAAAGTACAAAGGTAGTTTGCACTCAGTTTATTCAGTGTGTGTGTGTGTGTGTGGGGAGAGTTTGGGAGCAGAATCTTGCCCTTCCTCGTAGGCTCATGCAAAAGCAAACTGCAGCATCTTCTCCTAATTTGTATTCTTTTCCTCCTTAATCACTTTTGCCCTCTTGACAACACTCTGATGTTGCTTGATTACACATATCCCAGTTTTCATCTGTAAAATATTAGAAGGCATGAAATATGCAGACTAGCAGTTAATGAGCATAGGCATGCAAAGGTTTCCTGCCTCTTTGCTTGCCTAGACACTGCAACTTTCAGGGACTGCTTCAGTAATTTTTGACTTACCTTCACTGAGGGGATGATATTTGAGTTTTTTTCTTGCCTCTTTTTTCTTAGCAACAGTAACAAAAACTCATAAAGCATTAATATCAAGGGCATTCTGTTCCAGGAATATTGCTGCTAGAAAAAATGGGACATCCCCCCACCATCCTGGGCACATACTATTTAAAACAGACAAAATTCTTGAAATTCCACTCCAGTTCCACCAACATTAATCCCATCTTTAGGAGTAAATACTGAAAATTTTCGGGAATGAAAATTTCTGGGCAACATGCTTTGACACAGAATTACAATAAAACTGTTTCACTTTCCAATTCTCTTGCAAGTGCTGGACTGTTTCGGATTGCTTAGTTGATGCAGGGCTTCAAAAAACAACTGCCTCTTATCCTCTTTTTGTTTGTTTATTTTGGTGTCATTTTACAATTAAAATGATGACAGATTGTAGTGGTCTTCCCTTTGGCCTAGAGTGGTTTGAGTCCCTTTTTCCACCTGACTGTGGATATTAAAGGAGGCTATAAGCATTATAAGCAGAGTAGTACCTCATTTTAAAAAAATCAAAAATCTTTCAGGAGGTGACCTATAAAAAAATAATGGTTTTTTTTTAAGTAAAAGATACTGTGTGCAATTCAGTGGTACAACAGCAGATGTCCACTTACGTGATAGGATTTGCTCTTCTTCTCCTGAATTCTCCCGTCCTGGGACTCCCTCCTCAAAGGTGTCCCACCAAGATGTTGAGGAAATATATGAGCAGGGACCATGGAAGGGGGGTAGTCCCCCCCACAAGACTAGGAGTTCTTTCACACTACAGAATTATAGCACTGTGATTCATCTTAACTGCCATGGCTGCATCCTGTAGAATGCTGAAATTTGTCGTTTGGTGTCATTTGGTGAGGTCCTAGAGCTCTCTGACTTAGAGTTTTAAACTCCCCTCCCTAAACTGCAAATGCCAGGATTCCACAGGAAGAAACCATAGGCATCAAAGTGGAATCATAGTGCTATAATTGTGTAATGTGAAAGGCTTCTAGGCAGGGGTGGATGACCCCTGCCCCTGATGATCTGGGAATGTTGGAACACCTTGGTTCCTATGTAGCTGTCTCTCAGAAATTTTCAGTCAGGAGTATACTACTACTACTACTACTACTACTACTACTACTATTATTATTATTCCTGTTGCTATCGCTTTCATAGTACTCAAATTGTTACCATCTTCAGCTGAATGATGGCGATGACTGACAGTGATGATTGTTTCAAATGCCATGTATTTCACTGATTTGTAATGAAATACCTACAAGTAGTCAAAATTAATAATGACTTGCTTGCTAATGTTGACTACTGTCATCTCAAAAACAGTTCCAAGTGTCCTTGTATGAAGGATGGGTATTCCTGCCATTTCCTGCTCCGCTGACAGAAACAGTTCCTTGAGTGGGAAGACTTAAATGGATACCTCCCACTCCTCCTTTCTCTTTCTGCATAATAGTCGGAAGGACAATATGTGGAATTATTTTTCTCTATTCACTGCCTTGAAGGGTCTCTGTGTATTCTTGTACCGAATCCGGTATGACTCCAAGATGCGACAATATTGTGAGAGCTTCCAGATTTATCTCTGAGGAAAAGATTCTTTTGATACATTAAAAGAGCTCTTCTCTGTGGAGCCAGAGTTAGCTCTACATCTTCTTAATGGCTATGAACACTGCTACCGAGTAATAAAAGTCAATATTGCCATAATTAGCATGGTATTGTCTGGTGGCAAATAGCCCATCAAAAATACTGCTTTGTCAGTGGCACTAATGCATTCTCTGTTTGGGTTCTGCTAATTATCTCTATTGGTAACTCAAACCTGGGTAGCTGCATCAAATCACCAGGGAGGGGAAAAGCAGACTTTTAATTACACCATATTCTTCTCACATATTTCCACCAAAGATGAAATAAAATGGAGTCTTTCATTAATGAGCTGCTCTCACAAGCTTTGGAACACACAATAATGAGAGAGGACATCTTGACAGAACGAACAAAGGCCTTTCTTTTCCTTGGGCAATGTATCAAATTGCTGCTTGTTTTAGACCAATATGCCTCCAAACTGTTCTATTCTCCCTCCTTTTTCTACCCTGCTTTTATTCTGTTGGGTCTTAGTATTTCACTCAATACTTTTAAAATAATAATTAAAAAAAAGGCAGTTTAATGTAACATGGATGGATTGTGTGCCAGCTTGGTCTGGAGGGCTTCATGGTACAAACAGTGTCAGGGCAAAAGAAAATGTAAAATGTTAAGTTGTGAAAGTGTATCATTCACCAGTGGTGTGATACAAGCTTTTCAAATCGTGAAAGATACTTGGGAGCCATGTTTATAAGTTGGTGACAGTACAGGGACTAGCCAATAGCTTCCTTTAACACAGAGGTGGGCCACATATGGCCTCCAGATGCTATTGGACTGTAATTTCTTTCATCCTTCATCACTGCTTAAGCTGGCAAGGACAGATAGGAGTGTCCAACAATATCTGGAGGTCTATAAGTTATCCAGACTGGGTTTTCCCTAATAAAAACCGAATCAACATTATGGAGTCAGAATGTCTAAACTCCAGCATCTGTGATCTATGTGTACCTTGCTGAGAATAACAGTAAAATTTAAATCAGATGCCAGAGCAGTACAGTATCTCCTTGTTTCAGAGAGTGTATGTAAACACAGGTATAGCAGTTTGATTGTATGTATACACAGGTATAGCAATTTGATACCACTTCATCTACCAGGCTTCATCCTACAGAAGTACAGATTTATAGTTTGATGAGGCATTTAGAAGTTTTTCCTAGACGGCTCTCATGTTGAAGTTTAGGGTAGTATGCCAGAGCTATCAAGCAGATAATAGTATTTCATCAAATTACAGATTCCGAATTTCCACAGAAAGATTTTACAAGAGTTAAAGTGGTATCAAACTATCACAAGTGCATAGTATTGATGCCATTAATGAAGTAGATGTGTTCTTGGGCATCACTTCTTACAACTGAAAATTTGGCTCGAGAGGTAGAAATAACATGGAAAGAATTGGGATAGGTTTCTACAGCACAAAAAAAGGAGAGCAGTCAGTCTGTTTCAGCAAACTTTTTGTTCAAAATTAACAACATGCACATGTGAAGTGAACAGTGGCGGAGCTTGGAGTGTGTGGAGGAGGAACGGGAGGGGGCGTGGCTACTGTGCAAGGGGCGTGGCCACTGTGTGTGGGGGCATGGCCACTGTGCGTGGTGGCATGGCCAGGGTACGTGGGAGCATGGCTACGGGCCGAGACATCTCCAAAACGTTGCTGCCCAGGGTGAACCGCCCTCCCTGTGCCCCTGTCTCTACATGAGTGGAAGTGAAACAGACAGGTCAGGTAAGCCTAGCATAACTAAACAAAAACTTTCTGAATCTTCTAGAGACCACTTGTAGGCTTCTTCCAAAATGTTTCCAGAGATGATGTTTCTCTTCACCAGCCTCCACTTTTCTTGTGATTTCCATTTTGTTGGCCAAACTTACCGATCTATGCTTTTTAACATGTTGAGGGAGCTGGTGAAACCAGTCGATCTGCACCCCTCTTTTACTCCTTTTCTGCTGTTCCTGCATGCATGGTTTGGGAGTCAGCTGCTGTTACCTTTGCTGGTTGTAGGCAGGCACACAAGGTTGCAGTAGAAATAGAACAGAGTTGCTCTCTTTCCTAGCTCAGACTAATGCATTGTTTACTGCAGACATGCTGCTGACACCCAATACTGGAAGTTTATGTTTCTCTAGTCCTACTTCACCATTCTCCCAGTGCTCATGCTGCTAACAAACTTTCAGCTAGACAATGGAAATAAAGAAAAGACTCCGCAAAAAGGAACTTCTTTGTCAGAGTCTGTGTTAACTGAGGTTATCAGAGCCTGTATGCTCTAAAGCAGCGGTAGGAATCATGTGGTCCTCCAGATGTTTTTAGGCTTCAGATCCCATCCCGTAATCTTTCATCATAGGTTATGCTGGCTAAGGTTTCTGGGAATGGCCACATGATTCTCATCTGTTATTCAAAAGAATTATGAAGTGGTTCAGAATAGTCTTTCCTGTCCCTTCTTAGGATGGTCACGTATTCCAAGAATAGACTAGGGGGTGCTTTATTGTTTTAACTGAATTTTTTACTAGCTTTTTATCTTTCTGAATTGCATTTTATTCTTTTAAATTGAGGTCTGAGTTGTTCTAATACTCTGAATAGTTCGATTCTATTTTAATGTTCACTTTTTGTGTGTTTTTAACTGTATTGTTCTTTTAAGTTGTGAGCTGCTTTGAGTCCCAATTTTAGGAAAATAAATATAATATGGATAAAATAAAGTAACAATAATTATTATTCCAAATGTTTAGCAAATAATTCCAAATAATTAGCAAATTGACAAATACTTTATATTAATCAACATCCCATTTTGTTCTTCTGGTGGTAGATTTATTTAAAACGGCAGTGACCTGGAAAATGGAGAAACCTGTTGGACTATTTCTGCTAGATAGTAAGTCCAGATAGCACTGTAATAGCTTGAGCTGTTACATTAAGGTACAGATATGATGGTGGTAACTAAAGTACACCACTCACTGTACAACAGCGCTAACACCAATTTAGCAATGGCTTCCGAATATTACTCGGGAAAGCCAACAGAAAATATTTTCTCGTCCTTTGTGTGCCTCAGTTGACGGGAGGTGCAGGAAAATGATAGTAGTTCTGCTCTCGTTCATGCTGCTATTGCCTACTTGGCTCTGGAATTATCTCATTTTCATGCAAATTTCACATTTCTATGCTGAGATCTTATGCTCATTTTCCTGGCAGTAAGCACCACTGAACTCAGTGGGACTTGCTTCCGAGTGTGTGTGTATGTGTGTGTGTGTGTGTGGCTGGTGCTGCTCTGTGAGCAGCCAACAAGTAGCAGATTAAAATATGGGGCTTCAAACACATAATTGCAGAAACATGGGCTGCTGTTACATAAGCGAAATATGACAGCAGAGTCATAAATCTATTTCTAAGCAGGGAGTCTATGGAGTTGCTCTACATGAATGGACATTTCATTATTGAGAGCACTGCTGCCTTCTTTCCCAATACTGGGAGGGAGGCAGGATGAAACAATATTTTAAATAAATGGCTAGCATCCTCCTACTGACATACATGGGTGTGCAGTGGTAGATGGAGGAATTAAGCACCTGCATCCACCGTGAATCCCTTCCTGTCTGCAGAGTGGATGTCTCCCACAGCCTTTCAGGGATTGGGGAGGTCAGGGCAGCAGTGTTTCTGCAGCTGGCTGCTGGAGGATATCCGGCTTCCCCCTGGATCTTTTAGGGGCCAATGGAAGATTAAGGAGGTCTAGGAAGAGGACGATATCTTCCTGTAGCTGTTTGCTCAAAAGCAGAAACCTAGAGAAACCTGGTGGACTATTTGTGTTAGATAGTAAGTCCAGATAGCACTGTAATAGCTTGAGCTATTACATTAAGGTACAGGTATATGATGATCGTAAATAAAGTACACTACTCAATGTACAACAGTGCTAACACCAATTGAGCAGTGGCTTCTGAATAATCCTTGGAACGGCCAACAGAAAATATTCTCTCATCCTTTGTGTGCCTCAGTTGATGGGAGGTACAGGAAAATGATAGTAGTTCTTTTCTCATTCATCTGTCTGCTCAAAAGTAGACAGCTTTCATCTTCCTCTGAGCATTGAATGGTTGTGTGTATGGCACCCAGCATGCAGACAGGTAGGTGGTTTAAGTGGGAGTTGTGGTGGCTACAAGTGCTGAACTCAATTCACCATGACCAAAAAGTGTATATAGGCAGGCATAATTTTATGCCTACGTGTCATTAACATGACACTAGTCTTCAGTTTGTTTGTACCGTATATGCAGAAGACGTGACAATTTGTGGAGAACAAACTCAGTGGGATAAAAGGGAATCAAAACAGTTTTCCTGGAGTTGCTTTAAAGCAGGACCCCTTTCACACCACACAGTGCTATGTTTCCACTTTAACAGCCATGTTTCCATCCTATGGAGTCCTGGTATTTGCAGTTTAGGGAAGGGTGTTTAAAATCTTGGTATCTCTGACCAAACTGTACAGTCTAGGATCATAGTGCTATAGTTATGTAGTGTGAAAAGGCCTTGTTATTTAAACCTTTGTGCTTTCTGGAGGTTGTCAAATGACATTGGTACAGCTTTTTCATAAGAAAAATTACATGCAGCTTACACAGGAAACAAGCGAGTCTAATTTTTTTTTTACAGTGATGAAGAATTGGCCTGTAACCATATAGTGTGAGTGAGAAAGGTATGGAAGTCAGTGTTCAGCTTTTTTTGTTTCTTTATTTGTTTTGTTTAACTTCTGAGATGGCAAAACCATCCTTCACTTTCACAATGGGAAGCGCTTGGTTAAAACGATCTCCATGGGAAAATCTCTGTAACTGTTATATCTGGCTAATGGACAATATTTAAAACTAGCACTTTTTTGACTGCCAGGACTGTAATGAAGGGATGAATCTTCTAGAAACAAACTTGGTTTCACTTTTTCCAACACACACACACACACACACAAACACACAAATACAGAGAGAGAGAGAGAGAGAGAGAGAGAGAGAGAGAGAGAGAGATTTAGAAATAAACTGTACTTCTGCTGAGTTTGTTCTGGATCCCAGAAGGATGCAGATAACCTGTGTGTGTGTGTGTGTGTGTGTGTGTGTGTATTAGAGTGCTTAATAAACAGAAGTTAATAAAATAGCAAAATATTTCAGCTTCTGTGTTTTGAACTATTTCTATTTCATGTAATTTGGATATCAGGGAGAATGTCCAGATCCACAAACTAAAGGTCTTAACTTAGAAGGTAGACTCTAGCATCATCATCAAAGCTGAAAATGTTAAATATGGCATTTTCTAAACAGTCACATGCAACTCGCTTATAGTCAGCAACTGAAGAAGGCAAAAGCTGAGACGTTTTGCTAAATTTATTTATTAAGGTTTGTTCATTAATTACTTTTAAAAAAATTCCATTTATGAAAAAATTTGCAGGTTTTCAGTAGTCTTATTTTAACAAAAAGACCTGAAGCAAATGAAATTCTCACCCATCCACACCATTCAAATTTAACAGGTACTGCCACTCCAGAAATGGAGATGGCAATGTTGTAGCTGCCTGCTATGTAGCTGCCCACACAGATAAGACACCTGTCAGGAAAAAGGAGATGGCACTCAGTTCAGCACCGTAAACATGGCTAAATACAGAGAAGCCCAGACTTTTCAGGGTGAAGTACTCAAAGTGCTCTGTCTGGATAGCTAAACATACTTTGCATTCTCTGCTAGTCATTTTTTTAAAAACAATTTCCATTTCTCCCTTTTGAGAAGAAATATGCAAATATTGATACTGAATGAAATTTTCACCTGTCCTCTTTGGTGACAGAGGCAGACATTGAATGAGTATGACTGGCTTAACTTTAACACTCACCTGGCTAATTTGTTCATATGAATGGACCTTTATATAATACAGCTTAGGTAGTAACAGGAAATTTTTGAACCAGGTTTCCTTGTACAGTGGTTCCTAGTAGTGTGGCTGTGAACACATGCATGTTTTGTTTTGACTGCCTTGGAAAATAAACATGTTGATTGCAAGAACTGTATTTCCTCTTTCAGTGTTTATCTTTTTCAATTAGGAATTGGCAAAATATATTTCTCTGTTTATCAAATAGGTGTTTAGTGTTTTTCCACTTGCCTGGAAAAATGACATAACATAAAAGCAGTGAGATAAGATTCTGAGGATGAATTGCAGAGACAGTCCTGGAGTTTGCAGATTCCTGCTTCCTTGCTTATGAAATGCCACTGAGGCGGATAAGACATTTGCCTTTAATTAATAGTTCGCTGTCATTGCAAAGAGAAAAAAAATGAAGAAAGCTATGATTTTTCATACAGAAATCTTAGAAACCAAAATACTCCCACCAGTACCCCCCTCTCCAGGAAATGATGATACAGCTTGAAAAGAAGCAAGAAATACACTTGCTGTGAATCAGGAAGCGATGGATTCAAATCTCATTGCTTGAATAGTTTCTGCATCTCTGTAATTAGCATATGTTCTGTCAGGAGGAGTCCTGCTTCATTAGTGCCAATTTTCCCCTTTCCTTCTCTTTGCAATTCAGTGTCTGAAAGTACACATCAGACTACTATTCTGTACACTCAGCAAGGTTACCGGAGCCATCTTAATATGGGACAGTATGATAATCATCACATGCAAGGAATCTTTTGGACTTCAGTGCCCATATTTCCTGACTTAGCCATACTGGCCAGAGGCTGGTGGAAAATGTAGACTATTTCCATACTACACTGTTATACTGCTATTATTCCACTGTCAACATCCTATGGAATCCTGAGGTTTGCAGTTTAGGGAGAGACATTTAGAATTCTCGGCCAGAGAGCTCTTTGGCCTCAGTAAACTACAAACCTAGAATTCCACAGGATATTGAAAGTGGAATAATAGTACTAAAGCAGCATAGTGCGGAAATGGCTGTAGTCTCAAAAGCAACTGGAAGGTGCCAGGTTGCCTACCTCTGGCAAGGGAGGGAAAATAATTTTATTGGATTTGACAGTCTTAGTGGAACTATTCTGTTTGCAGCTCTTGAGATATGTTGAAAGAAGAAAGTCACCTTGTCTCAACAACTCACACATTTGTGAGGCTTACAGGGCATTTTAGGAAAATAAAGTGTGCAGAAAACAAAACTACATTTTTTTTAAAAAATGCAAATAATAAAAATCTTTGCAGACATCTCTTTCTCTCTCTCTCTCTGAGAGAAGGGGCAGGGAGAAATGCCTTCTGTAAAGGTAATGGTTGGCTGGACAGAGGCCCTTTCCGCACCTTACCTTCTTCCAGCGCTGGGGTGCAGGGATTGCGTGAGCAGCCTCTGGCGAGAGGCTCTCTTGTCCGGGGTCCTTCAGCTCCGCACAAGCTGCCTGCTTGCATGACAGCCCTGTCTCTTCCTTCCGTAGTGCAGCCTGGGACCTTCCCAGGCTGCACTGGGGCAGGAAGCATGACTGGCGTGGCTCTGGAGGCTCTGCACGCCAGGGAAGTGCATGCGGGGCCTGGGAGCAATGCGCAATCACACACAATTTTTGGCTTCCAGCTGAAAATGAAAAGGTGCGCGATCGGCCCCTGCCGGCCCCTGGAGCATCGTGTGATTGTGAGTGCATCATGCAGATCGCTCCCCATAATCGCGCGACACTCCAGGCGCCCTTTCGCGTGGAAAATGCCATGCAAAAAGGGCCAGAGGCTTCCTCCCAGATGAGATAGAGACATATTGCAGTGTTTTCTTAAAGGAAAGCTTAAGTTTGAACTTCATAATGTGGGTTGACATTTTACAATATCCAATACCTGGAATCTCTTGGAGCAGTTTGGCAACATGACACTATGCAACTGGGCAGACAACTGAGATCTGGGTACCTGGTGAAGCAAGTTCTATGCACTCAGACATTCTCTCTATTTGCATTTAGGCACATTTTGAAGGTTCTCTCCATGTTCTTTCAGAGATGAAAATGAAGAGCCAGGGACCTTAGGAACAGGGATGCTATCAGTTTCTGCCTTTGTGAATGTGATGTAAAGTGGCCAAAGAGTATTTTACATGTATTGTAAAGAAGAGGACAGTTAATGTGATGTAGTGGTTTGACTAGGACTCTGGGAGAGTAGGATTCAAGTCACCACTGGGTGGCTTTCGGCAAATCACATTTTTTCAGTTTCAGAAGAAGGCAATGGCAACATTCCTCTGAATAAATCTTGCAGAGAAAATCCTCTGATAGGTTTGCCTTAGATTCACCATAAGTCAGAAATGACTTGAAGGCACACAATAACATAACAGAATAGCACGGAAGTCTTCTCTGTCGTTGCTCATATAAAAAAGAAAAGAAAGGGAAGCCTCCATATTCAAAGCACTGAAAGAGACTTTCAAGTTAGCATTTTATCCACTACCAGTCATTATATATATTGCTCTAGAAAGGAATGGAAGAGACTGGTTCTTCACAAATATGACTGCCCACTCTGAGTGCCAGAGGACTGATTCATGCCAATCATCTGCTCTAGCAGCTGTACTTTCCACAAGCTTGTATAACAGTCATGAGGGAGGTCAGACAAAATCTGCAGGTACCAAGTGTGATAATGGGAACCAAGAAGCCTATTTTTCTAGTGTTTTCCTTCCTTTCTTATGCACGCATGGTGTTTTCTTTTCCCTTCCTGGCACCACTACCATCTCTGGCATAGTTACACTGAAGTAATGAATCAGCAAGATTCTGGCCTGTAACTTTAGCTTGATGTCAATGTTCACTCCAAGTGATCAAGATCAACCTGTATGGCTCTGCTATATAGAACGTTCCCCAATGCACGGAACTGGCAAAGCTATAGCTAACACAGCAATTATTCATCACTGCAGAAGATAAAACCCCTAAATAATGCTATATTCTTATAGCAGAATTCACTATGTGCTTGTTCTGAACTAAGCTCTGTAATGTTCACCCCCCACATAAGAGTTTTTAGGATTACACCTTCAATATTAAAATGTATCTGAACTTGTACTCAGATTCTCAGTGCTGTTGTTAATGCTGCTGATGAAAATGGCCTTTCTGTTTCCATATACACACTTTAAATTACTAGCTTGCTGTAAGTTTGCTTTCAGATACTTTTAATAGCTTGTTTCCATGTTTAAAGTATGAGGCCCCAATCTGGGCCTTGGTTTTTATGAGGACCTGAGGAAGCAGCCATAAGTTTGATAAGACAAGATAAGTCTTATCATCTTGTTATAAATATCATCTTGTTATAAATCAGTGTTCCTCTGTGGCAAGCGCTCTTTCTGTTAACTTCTGAACCTTCTCTCTCATGTTTTATGAGGACAGCCAGATGGTGAATTAGGTGTTCATGCATAAAGTGTCCCTAAAATGTGCCAAGAATGCTGTTGATGCCAGTTGGGCAGCATAGACTGACACCAGTCTTATATCAGCTCCAGCCTCAATTGATCATTTCTGAAGGTTTTTCATTAAACCTATGATGTGCTAGCTAGCACATTTAGACACACTACGTAATTCTATGGCATAAGGAGAAAAATATTAGCAACACAGAAATTTCTATTGGAGTGATGGATCTTGCATTTACCCAGAATGCCTACTTTCCGTTTCCTCATCTTAGGCTGTACTAGGAGTAAAGATTCTGGATTTCCCAGTATGAAACTGCAGATTATTTGGATATCTGTGTCTTCTTAGTCTGTTTCCTGTATAGAATTCCCCGATTGCAAGGCCGGGTATTGTTACCTTGGCCATAGGGCAAGGAGAGGAATCTCAGGAAGGAATTCGTGAGTGATATAGCGGCCATTTCAGCACTACACTGTTATAGTGCTATTGTTTCTCTTTCAACCTCATATGGAATCCTGGGGTTTGCAGTTTAGGGAGGGGCATTTAGAATTCTCAGCCAGAGAGCTCTTTGATCCTAGTAAACTACAAGCCGCGAAATTCCACAGCACATTGAAAGTGGAATAATAGCACTATAGCACTGTAGTATGGAAATGGCCAGAGTCTCTAAAGAGTCCGCTTGGCCTTCTCTTTCTTCTCTCTTCCCCTGCTCAAAGTTTCACAAACCAAAGCCAGCATCAGGACTGAACAGGAAGTTGTCATCCTTGCAGGGAAATACTGAGCTGCCTCAATATTTGCTGCCTCAGGAATCTCTGGATATGTACTACAGGACTACTGCTTTATGGTTTTCCTAATTTATTGTGGTCTTTCCCAGTTCTGTTCTCACTCTGGTCATCCTACCTTAAATGGTTGAAGATCACAGTACGTTTTTTTTTTCTTTGTATATGGATCATGTGGGTCACACCACCATTAGCAAAACCATGGTGTGCATGTCTGTCTTTAACTCTGCTTACTACCATAGGCACTTGAACCCTTTCCCTTTTAATTCTTGGTCTCACATCACTCTTTCACCATGTTTTCTTTTCCTCACTCCCATAACTCCAGGCAAATGCATTCTCCTTTTCTTGACTCTTCCTCTGATCCACTTTCTTCTTCTCCTCTCTCTCTCTATCCCTTGCCTCCATCTTTTTCCACATTCTCTAGTCCCTCTCTTTTTCTCCTTCTTGTCCTCTTTCTCCTCCCCTCCCCACCTCTTAGCTGTCTCTCTTTCTCTCCTCTTCCCCTCTCCCAAAATGCAATTCCCAGTTGAACTTTTCCCCTTCTCTCTCTCTTTCCCTCTCTTCTGTCTTCTTCCTTTCCTAGGCCCTTTCCGCACCTTACCTTTTTTCGGTGCTGGGATGTGGGGATCGCGTGAGCAGCCTCCAGCGAGAGGCTCTCGCCCCCACTGCTTCAACTCTGCATGGTATGAGCAGGTGAGCAGGTGTGAGAGCACCGCCCTGTCCTTCCGCAGCGCAGCTTGGGAATTTCCCAGGCTGCGCTGGGGCAGGAAGCTTGACTGCCACGGCTGTGGAGGCTCTGCATGCATGGCAAGTGTGTGCGGGGCCCTGGAGCAATTTTACACCATTTTCGGCTGAAAGCCGAAAATGAAAAAGTGTGCGAGCAGCGCCTGCCCTACCCTGGAGTGTCGTGCGATTGTGAGTGCGTCATGCAGATCCCTCCTCACAATCGTGTGGCGCTCCAGGCTCCCTTTCACATGGCAAATGCTGTGCAAAAAGGCCTCTAGTTCTTCACTTGCTTCTCATCTTCTTTCTATTTACCACCCCCCCCAGTTCTTCTTGTTACATTTTTCTTTTCTGTCTTTTCTTCTCTCATATTCTTTCACTTTCTACTCAGTGGTGACTACTGACTCTGCTATCAGTGGGGTGGTGAATTCAGGCTTTACTGTGAACTTTATAAGAGATAGCCAAAATGCTTATTCTTTTGGGAGGAGAAACACTGGGGCAGAAAAGGGCATGAGACTGCATTTTGCCCCCTTTACATTTCTTTTAAAAAATAGGAGAACAAGAGGAAGGATCCTAAGCTCTTCTCCTCAACCATTTGCTCTCTGCTAGTTTCCCTGTAAGGAAAAATTACACTTACAACAAAGTGTAATACACTTGCCAGTTATAGGTAAGAAATGAAGTGGCCATGTTTACCTTAAAGAAACAAAACAAAAAACCCCACCAAATTATATAGGATGATTTCAGCAGCAGCAGCAGCACAAGAACAATCCAGAAGAATTGTTCCAAATTGTGGGAATGAGTATTAAAAATAGCAAAGGGTGTTCATGTAATTTAGTGCACTGTGTCAAAGAATCTTTGTGTGCAAAAGAAGTGTGAGCCTGCAATGGCTGACTGAAAAAGGGATCTTGAAGTTGTGGAAGCAGCTGGTGGAGAAAGCTTAGGAGTAAATTTATCCAAAAGGGGAGGAGAAGGCACCCCCTTATCAATCCACACAACATTACTTGGAGCATATCTTGATTCAGATGCCATCCTAGTATGCAGCTGATTGGAAAGGGTGTAAAACGATTTTTTACAATTATTTTTATTTCACCACACATCAATCCAACAAAAAATAAATAACATCTCATTTCAACAAAACAAAAAAACAAAAACAAAAACCAACCACAGAAGAACAAAAACACTGTGAGATTGCTTCACTGGTAGGCAGTCCATTATAATTCTTTTAATTTTATTTAATTCATAATATATATTTCATAGAATCATAGAATCTTAGAGATAGAAGGGGCCACTAGGGCCAACCATCCCAATCCCCTGTTAAGTAGAAATATACAACTAAAACACATCTCAAAGTTGTCCATCCAACCTCTGTTTAAACACCTCTCTATTGAAATTCATTTTGATAGTTTGGGTCCAGCTTTCCAATCTGTCAAAGTCATTTTGAATTCTGATTGTGTCCTTGGAGTATTAGCTACCCTTTAATATTGTTTCATCTAGAAATTTGACAAGCATGCTTTCTGTTCCATCATTTCAGTCATTTATAAAGATGTTGAACAACACCAGGTTTTGGACAGAACTCTGAGGTACCCCACTAGTGATTTTGCTCCAGGACAAAGAAGAACCATTGGTGAGCACCCTCAGGGTTTGATTAGTCAACAAGTTATGAATGCCTCTGACAGTAACACTGTCTAGCCCACAGTTCACCAGCATCATATTTTTTATTGTTTGTTGGGCAGAGTTCCCATTGAATATAATAAGGAACAAAATCAGAAATAAAACTTCAATACTCACTCAGCCATATAATTCCCTGGAAAATGCTCCCAAACTTAAGTTTAATTCGGAGAAAAGATAATTAATTTTTTAAAAAACGATTTAACATAATTCATAGGTTCTGGTCTCTGTGCATTCCACACTCAAGCCAAAGCAAGGAACTGAAGGAAACATTTAGAGAAATACTAAATAATCTAGTAAGAAGTTTAAAATATTTAAAATATCAATATGATCATATGCAAGTTATCTCTTTGGGGCGCGTCTTCACCATCGTAGAGCCTCATTCGTGTCATTTGTCTTGAGGAGGGCGTCTGAGCAACACTGTTTCAGGGTTAACTAATCAAAGAGAGAAGAGACATATTAAACTGTTTGATATGAATTGCTTGCTATTTAATGCTGTAGCAGTGAGACTGGGAGTTCCACAAGATGAATTCTCGCTTCTCTTCAAAGTAAGAGTAATTAGAGCTAGAATAAGTAATACTACCACAAGATTATTTATAATTCAAATAGCACTATTAGCACTATCACAAAAAAATAGAGTCCTGAATTTTTTTTAAAAAAAGAAAGTGATGAAATTTAAAACCAAGAGTAATGAAAGGAAAAAGGGCTGATATGAAAGACAGATCATAAATGTGTTCAAATGCAGTTGTGTACACATTATGAAATGATGGTGTACACTCATCTAAAATTATCATGTGCCGCTAAGATAGGAAAGGGTAGTTGAATATATCTATACTTATAGGACAATATATGTGCTTTGTAAAATATTGAGGTGACTCGGGAAATGGGTTATTCCACATGCTGTTTGTCAGTGTTTACCATTGTGGCACCCTCCATATGCTTTGGAAAAATTTTCCCATCATTCCCAGTCAGCATGGCTAGTCAACCTGTTTGCTGTAGCCCAGCCCACTTGTTGGGCAGTGGGTCGGGCAAGCCTGCTGTAGGTGAAAATAAATAATTCTCTTGATTGGAGATATTGAGATTCTGTCTTCTCAGACTGAATTGTCTCCCACCCACTTTGACCCTAGCTAGGTATGATCCTTTCCTGGATGGCCTGGGCGTATAATAGGCTTGTTATCATGTCATTGTAGGACTTTCTAGACATGAAACACTAAAACTCAAATTACAAGTCATTTATTAGGGGCTGAAATACTACTGTGCTTCCTATTTGTTCCTCCTGACAGGCAGATTGTCAGTAGTTCTTTCTTTTTTTTTTCTGAAAGTGCATTAGATGGTAATAAAAATGTATATGAAGTACTTAGACAAACTTATCCCCCCACACCTTCATTTCAATGAAATATTGAACATATTTTCTCAAAATCATGTGTTTGAATAAAATGGAATAAGAAAACTGGGTTAAGTTGTGTTAGGATATCAGTTCCATTTGACTTGCCTATGTGATATGGTAGACTATTCTTCCTTGGACTAACATGGTAAAGGTCAACAGCCAATGTAAGCATTACAAGCTCCATCGGTGGGAAAAGAACTTATCCATGTCAACACTCCCAATGGTAGGTCCTGCCGTGAGGGCTGGCCCTCCCATTAGGTAGAGTGAGTCACTAATTTCAGGTTAAATTGCATGTAATATATTTCATTCATTTTTACTGCCAGGGTGAGGAAAAGGAGTTTTTTTCTCTCTCTGGTGGTAAATTAGAGTACGTGGCAGCTTCACTGGGTGGAAGTGCGGGCAGGAGCCCTGTCCATCATTTCCTTTAATACCAAACTTACGTGGTTGGTCATTTTGAAGTGAATCAAGGTCACCCCCAAAAGAGGAAGCAACTTCTACATTTTCAGAGGACTTGCTAGGTGCAGAGGAATGTATGAACATTAAATGATAACATGTATCATGTCAACATTATAAATTAAAAGCATACACCGATGATTTGGTCATCATTTTTGAAGATCCTTTAAACAACATTCAGTTAGTTTTGAAAATGTTACAAAATTTTGGCAAAATTGCAGATTATAAGATTAATAAAGAGAAATCTTTAGTAATCATGAAAAATATGTCACACCAACAAAATTTAGAATTATCAAAACAATCAGGTTTTAAAATAACCAATAAGGTGAGGTATTTAGGAGTTATTATCTCAAAGAATAATTCTGATTTATATGAAAATAACTACAATAAAATTTGGAGTAGGATAAAGGAGAATTTGAGGAAATGGAACAGACTCAATTTGTCTTTACCAGGGAGAATCTCATCAATTAAAATGAATGTTCTGCCAAGATTCATCTTCCTATTCCAAAGTTTACCTATTTTAATAAGCAGTCAACCTTTTAAATTACGGGAAAGGGAACTCTCGAAATTCATATGGAATGGAAGGAGACCTAGAATTAAATTGAGGTATCTGAAAGATTCGAAGGAAAGAGGAGAGTTAGGTCTACCAGACTTAAAATTATATTATCAGGCCTCCTGTCTGTTATGGCTTACTGATTGGGTGACGTTATCAAACTCAAGACTATTAAACTTGGAGGGATTTAACTTCTATTACGGCTGGCACACCTATCTGTGGTATAATAAACATACTATAAACAAAGAGTTTAACAAACGTTACGTTAGAAAGGCACTCCTGAGAGTCTGGTTAAAGCATAAAAGAAATCTCTATTGTTCCCTGCCATTCTGGGTTTCACCCCATGAGGATTTTTATAGGCTAGAGAAACCTCAAATAGGAAAATGAATACTTACAAAGATATACTTAAATCAGAGGAAGACTCAGTGCAATTAAAAACAAAAAATGAACTTATCTTACAAGGTTATACATCACACTGGTTATTGCATAGACAATTAGTAGAAAAATTTAAAATTGACTGCAAATTAATGGAGATATCCCTAGAGGACACAGAATTTGATAAATTATTGAAACCCCAAACAACCCATCTGTTAAGTAAAATTTATAAAATACTATGAAACTTAGAAAGAAAGCAAGATCTAGTGAAAGACACGATGATCAAATGGGCCCAAGATATTGGGCATACTGTAAATCTGGACCAATGGGAAAAATCATGGCTTCTGAATCAAAAATTCACAAGATGTTATAATTTGAAAGAAAACTATTTTAAAATCTTTTATAGATGGTATTTAACTCCAGTTCAGCTAGCAAAAATTAATAATAGCAGGAATAATGGCAAATGTTGGAAATGCCATGAAAAAGATTCCTTTTACCATATTTGGTGGCGTTGTAAAAAAGCTAAAAAAAATTGGTCTATAATTCACAACCAGATTACAAAAGTAATGAAGACTAACTTCCCATTATTGCCGGAGATTTATCTACTGAATATTTTTGACGTTTTTGAGTCTCAGTTTAGGAATAAATATGCTAGAATTTGTCATATATGATTTATGCAGCCAGAATAACTTTTGCACAAAAATGGAAGGAGCTTTTGGGAAGAATCCTGAAAGTCAAAGACTGGATATTTAAGTTATATGATTTAGTGGAGATGGACAAACTGACTTTATTGCTGGCCAATAAATCTGTTAAATCCTTTAAAGATGAATGGAAAATCTTAACCCTTCTCTGGGAAGACAGATGGGGAAAACTTTCTGTAGCCGGTTTTGATATTTAACACTTTTGTGTCGTTTTATTACATAGCAATGACTAACGTCTGGCCAATAATGGTAAAGAACAGATTTAAATCATATATGTTTCAGGACTTTTTGTGATTCAGAAATTCACCTTACAAGGAGGTTTCAAACTTTGGAAGTTGGTTTTACCCATGTTTTAACTGATTCTTTTTCAGTTAAGGTCTTCCATTCTCCTAAAATATACACATTGATTTTATTTATTTCTTTTCTGTGTTTTTTCTTTTTTTCTTTTTCTTCTATTTGTTATTATTATTTTGTTATTCATTTTTGCTATTGTTTATTGCACTTTCGTAAAATCCCTTTTGTTTTTCGTTTTTTCAGTTTTTCATTTTTTTCTTTGAGAATGTTTGTTATAACTGTGTTTTTTATATTTTTGTTTTTGGCAAATCTTCAGTAAAGATTATTTAAAAAAAATGATAACATGTAGAACTCACAAATAGCCTAACAAGGACCCAAGAACTTGTAGAACATACAGAATGCTGAGCAATGCTGAGGTATCAGATGACAACCGGGGGGAGGTAGAGGAGGGAGACTTTTTAACTATACAAGGTTGTTTCAATAGCATGGAAAGGATGCTTTTTCCCCCTTTCTTTCACTATAGCATTCTAGAATTCTGCTCAGTGTCAAGGCTGGCAGCCAACTGCATACAGCATAGTGGTGTAAAGCTTTACCCCACTCAGTCGCGTAGAGAAGGGGGGGCGGTTCATCCTGGGCGGCAGTGTTTTGGGGTTGTCCCAGCCCATAGCCACACACCCCTGTGCTCTGGCTGTGCCTCCACACACCACAGCTACGCCCCCCCCACAGTGGCCCCTTCCCTTCCCACCGCCCCTCCCCACCACCACTCCCCACACTCCAAGCTCTGCCACTGACCCTACTTCAGAAGCTATACCCCCGGCCCATAAGCTTGAATAGTATTACAAAGCTCCTGAACTAGAGCACTTCGCCTCAAGAATTAGAATTAGGGACGGATGAATCTCTTGGTTTCTTTTTCCTATTTTAAAATTTGATTTATTGTAAAGTTTGCATGTAGTTTCACTTGCATTTGTGTATTTGCATCCTAGATGGAGAACCAGTGTGGTGTAGTGGCTTGAGCATTTGACTCTGTAGAATGTATATATTAATGAGAGTGGAAAAATTGCTTACAAAAAGATGTATATTAGGAAAAGGAAAAATGCATATATTAGGAGAATTGAGCATGAATAGTCTATGAATTGCTATTTGATTTTTTATTAAAAAGAAATGCAAACTGATGAGGAACCTAGAAAGATGAATTTAAGTTTGGAAAAATTAAAAAGCTGGGAAAATCCTAATTTGGTTATTCCTAGTGACAGCTGTCTTCACTACTAGAGTCATCTGCTTTTCCCTGTTTCCAGATTCAGAGCTAATTGATCAGATGAGAGGTCCCATTTTAAGATATTTCTACAGTATCACAGCAGATTCTGAGATGGTGTCATTGCAGAGAAGAAATTGGACATAAGATTGCACATGAGGGAGATTAAGTGGGCACTAAAGATTTTTCAAGTTAGCACCAAAACACAGAGAAGAAATTGCATGTTAGATTGTTCATGAGGGAGATTCAGTAGGTATTACAGATTCTTCAAACCAGCACCGGCTTGTATAGTAAATCTCTATTGCGCAAATTCTGTAAGACAAAGCAATTCTGTTTGCAGTGAACTTGCCAATGCAATGTAGTGTCAACAGGATTGCTCCTGGCCTGTTGAGGTTTGTGTAAGTGATTAAAAGAGACTTTCAGCCAGGAAACCAGCCTGGAGAGATAAGTCTTGGGAAGACACAGTCAGTAATTTCTCCTGTTCCTTTACAAAGTGAGATAGTAATTCAGTCCCAGATGCTGATGTCTGCATCATCAGCAAACACCTAGCATTGTTTACCCCTTCAGACTTCTGATTTTTTTTCTTTTTTTTGTTGCTATTTGATGGTTAATTGTAACAAAACTAAATATGGCTTCCTTGACATTCAGCAGGGGGATCACCTTGCTTGTTATTTATGCTGAAGTGAGTACATATAATGTTTCCACCTTCTGGCATTAAAAGTAAAAACCATAGACTTTTGAAAGAGGAAAAAAACATTTCCCTGTTACAAAGAACTTTTTTTTTTGCAGATGAAAATACAGAGGAGGAACAAGGCTACTCTCTCAAGTAAGCCAAGTTCTCCTGAAGCTGCATTTGATACCGAGCAGACTGGGAAACTTTCCAGATCTTAGCTTTCCATACAACAAAGTGGTGTGTATCTCTGCCATACTGAGAAGAGAATGCAATTAGCTAAGTCTCTCAGGGACCTCCACTGTTTATCTTGTGCAGCCTTATTTATTATTTAAAAAGACAACAAAACACTTCCTCACTTTGAGCTGCAATGTACCAGCCCCAGGGCTGTGCTGCAGATGAAGTGATTTTTATTCATATTGGGGAATTTCTATGGGACTAAGTAGGAGAAGAAAAGGTCACCATGTGCAAGTTTTCAGATGTGGAAAGACCTTTTTGTTGCTATCCAGTCATCAAAGGAGCTAACAAATGGCTGACATTCCAGACATTAAACTAAACAGGTGGGATGGGGGTGCTGGCTGTAGGACTCTGGGAGTTGTAGTCCAAATTTTTCTGAGATTTGGCTCTGATAAATGAACTCAGGCATTCTTATTGCATCAAAATGGCCCCTTCCAATATATTGGACTACAACTAGGGTGGACAATTGTGGCAGATCCAGGAACCACTTTTATGCCCTGGAGTCTTGGGGAAGTGGGGGGGGGGGATTACCAGAAAATAAAACAAAAATCCAAACTGGCTGCAAGTCTACTTCTGGTTCTGAAAAATGGAAATTTTTTATGTTAAAACAGTACAAAAAGTAAGTTGTTACACCAAGAGCTTCCCAGAGGAGCAAGTCCTTCTCTCTCTTTCTCTCTCTGTCAGAAAAAGGTCAATCTGGGGGTTCTAGAGTTGTTGAGATTGACAAAAATATCCTTGGAGCCACACTTTGCCCTTCCTTAGTCTACAATCATGCTGACTGGAACCTGCAGTCCAATAAGTGATGGCTGACATCCTGTTAGTTAAGATGCCATAAGTTAGGCTTACAACCATGTAACTGTTTCCTATTCACATTTATGATTGTGGTACCATTGCTACAATTATAGGTGCCCCAAAACCCACCTTAAAAGCTGGTCAGCTGTCCCAAGCAACTGAGTTTTGCAGTCAGAACTGAAGAACTAACTGTATCCTGGCTGGCTTTCCATCGTTGCCTGGACTGTGTTAACAAACCCTACCAAAACTCAAATCGAAACCTGGTGATCAGATCAGATCAGACCAGACAAGATGTTCTACCCCATTTCTACTGTGACACAGCAATTTGGGTTGTGCGTTTGTTAAGATGAAAATTTAAGTTCATGTTCATGTTTTAGCTATCCTTTTTCTTCAACCCTTGGTGTTAATTTTTAAATTATGCCTAACTCCGAAGTGATATCTGTGATCAAATGGAATAGTCATGGTAGAGAGGGCTTTCATTTAAAGAGGAGGCATGTATAACAATTTAACTTCAAAATAGGTCTATTTATGAACAGATGTGAGCTGCCTAGAGAATCTGACACAAACTCAGCTAGCTAGTAAGTATAGATTTGAAGTATCTCCTTTTAAAATAGCTGTTCTGAGGAGGATAGAATACTTTTCAATGCTCAAGGAAGCAGTTTGCATGACTAAGATGGGTGTACTCTGCTAACAGATGTTGCAACATTATCCATATTTATAGTTTGAAACATAAGTAAATTAGGAAAATATCTTCCATGTGGCAGATCATTAAAATCTTGAAAGTGGTTATTACTGTTACCTATGGCTGTACACAAATACAGTTGTCCCTCCATATTTGTAGGGGATAGGGGTGCAAGCCCCCCTTAAAAGTGGAAAATCTGCAAATATCTATAAGCCATGGTGAGAAGCATGCTGGTTTTGCCTTCATGGCAGCAACATTCCTTTGCAAAGCAGAAGCAGGTGGCTGGCAGGGCTTGCTGCCACCTCCTCAGCTACCCTATACAATTTTTAATAGGGACTTACAAGCTTCATCTCATGTTCACAGTCTTTCTCAGTCTTGCAAGGCTTGTGGAAAGACTGCAAACACAAGGCAAGACTCATAAGTCCCTATTAAAAATGGATCAGGACACCAGTGGAAACAGTGGCAAATAATCCATGAATAAGCAAATCCGTGAATGTAAAACCCATGGATGTGGAGAGCTGAATGCACATAGGAATCTGTATATGAGTCTCCTTTCAGGAGAATCCATCTTGAGCTCCTTCAAAAGAATCCATGAGAAATCTGGATGCACTAAAAGATTTGTAAGGCTTAGATCGTTATTACCTTGTAGTTAAAGTAATTCAGTTCAATTCTGTTCAATTAATGAGTTTCTGAAATTTTTATCCCGAGTTAGTGAGTCAGGATATATCTGTTGCGTTATGGTCAACAGACAAAAAGAAATTGTGATATCTACCATTATAGCAAGGATACTTTCATAAAGATTATAGCAACGATGTTGGAAATCAGCCAGTGTGTTGCTGATGGAAAACAATCATGTATCTGCAAAGTCATCCAAAGTATCAACATTACCAGCAGAACCTTTTTCCTTCCTCAAAGTTTTTTTTTCTCAAGAAATTGATTGATTGTCTTTTCTCCAAAAGCCTCAAGGTGGTATGTACTGCATTGGGCAACATCAGATGGATTAGGGGGTTGAAGCCCCCTCAAGACCACTCCTGCCAACTCAATAATGCCAGGGAGCAGATTGTACCCTGACACCATTAAATCCCTGACCAATAGAACTTGTTGGGAGTTCGTTCTGTGTCTCTTGCATGAAATGAAGACAACTCCTCAACAGATGCACTGGCTGGAGGAGAACTCCTTTAGCCAGTGCCTTGACCAGTTTGCTTTCTTTCTCCTTTATCTTCTCCTGACAAGAAAGGTGAAGGAGGAGCAAAGTGGACTTGGCTAACATCAAGAATGTAAGCAATAAAGAATATAAGAATTTTATTGTCCTTATTCTGATACTTCAGGATATCCTGTGGAAAAAAATGGTCAGCTACACTGAAATTATTCGTATTTGGGAGGCGTTTTGTGAAAATGTGCTTTTGCACAGAAACTACTGTGGAATTTTTTTTTTTTTTTACAAATTACACTGCCCTTTGTGGAAAACCTTTTATTCACAAAAAAATGCCCCAGAGCAGAAAAGAAAATCATGTCAAAGTGCACAGAAGTCTTGTAATCTTGCCAAAGAGGGAGATCACTTTTGAAATCCTTCATTTTAGCATGTGAGAACAAAAAAATTAAAGATGAACATCCTTAACCAGCACTTCAGGGAACTGGTTGAGTCCCAATTTAAAGACTCAGCTGGTGCTGTGAAGGGTCAACTCATTGTATAATCAGATTGACCTCATCTTCCCCATACTGGGAGAGCAAACAAGGAATGAGGCATATTCAGCTAGAATTTAAGGAGTCAACTCTGTACTAAGGATTTCACAGGACTGCAACATTAATCTGCATTAGCAACTACAGTTCTGAAGAAGTGTTAGGCCAATTCTTTCTCAGTTATTTCAGATGTGGAAGTCGGAGTAAGAAAAATGTAGCGAATAATTGCATAATTATTCTGAGGAAAACCCTATTTATTGGTGGTGGCTTATCATGGTGCTTTATTGGAGGAGGAGCAGAGAATTCCATTTCCCCTGTTCTTTAATTATTAAAGTAAACAAACAAAATAGTTTTAAAAAATGAAGTAATGCCAGAATGCAATCGACAGCTCAGCAAGTCTGCAATGACTTGACCAATGGCCCAAAGGAAGCCATATTGTGTTGTGATGTAAAAGAGTTCCTCAAGAAACATAGAGGCAACCATCTATTCCTCTGGGTCAGCACCCCGAGGAAATGGAGTTCTCAGTTTACAAATTTGGCAATTTATTTCTAAAAACTAGCAAAGGTCATAAGCAGAATTTAACAGCAACAACAACAATAAAAATAAATAAATAGCCAACATAATAGATACTAAGGTGCAAGGGGGAACTTAAAAGTTTGTATTGTGAACTTTCTACTTGATGTACCTGGTTTCTTTTTTGCAGAGCACATATTGTTGCTATTCAGTGTTGGCAAGTGAAGAGAATGCATGTGTCAAGCAAATGCAAAAACACTGCGACTTATCTAAGGTTATGGCTTTATGACTAAGCTAGGTGACTAATTTCCACCAAACTCAGGCCTGGTCTACGTATGCTGCAGATGAAATGGTAGAATATTAAGGTAACAAAATGGACTATCCCAGTTCAGGTACCAAGTGGGAGGAGGAAGCACATTTTTTTAAAACTGTTTGAAGAACTTTATGCAAGTAGAAAACCAGGATAGCGGCAAAGAAGTAAAACTTTCTTTCCAATGTGCTAATTTTTTTACCTGCAGGGAGCTTTTTTGACATTGAAAAGTGATATCCCCACATGTAGTGCAGTTGATCCAAACCAGAGCCTTTGAAACACTTAGGCAGAAAAAAATGAAATGCACAGATATAAGACGGGTGACACCTGGCTTGACCACAGTACATGTGAAAGGGATGTAGGAGTCTTAGTATTATTATTATCATCCTTTATTTATATAGCACCATCCACGTACATGGTGCTTTACAAATTTAAAAGTGAAAAAAGTAGTAGACCACAAACTAAACATGAGTCAGTACTGTGATGCGGTAGCTAAAAACGCCATTGCAATTCTGAGCTGCATCAATAAAAGTATATTGTGTAGGTCAAGAGAAGTGATGGTACCACTCTATTCTGCTTTGGTCAGATGCTACCTGGAATACTGCACACAGTTCTGGGCACCACAGTTCAGGAAGGATATTGAGAAGCTGGAATGTTTCCAGAGGAGGTCGACCAAAACCATGCCCTGTGAGGAGCGACTTAGGGAGCTGGGCATGTTTAACCTGTAGAAAAATGGTTAAGAGATGGCATGATAGCTATGTTTAACTATTTGAAAGGATGCCATATAAAGGAAGGAAGAAGCCTGTTTTCTGCTGCTCCAGGGATGGCTTCGAAATTCAGGAAAAGAGATTCCATGTAAACATTAGGAAGAAATTCCTGATGATAAGAGAATTTCAACAGTGGAATATGCTGCCTGGAGAGTGGTGCAGTCTCCTTCTTTGGGGTTTTTTAAACAGAATCTGGATGGCCATCTGTCAGGAATACTTTGATGGTGTATTCCTGGATGGCAGGGGGTTGAACTCTTGTGGTCTCTTCCAACTCTATGGCCGTTTCTGCACAGGGCGAGGGAATCGCCCCGTGCCGCTACTTACTGGATCTTCTGGCTCCCCGGTCCGGTCCAGTCCAGGCTGCTCTGGAGCAGTGCGTGGTTGTCGATCCGCTCTGCTCCGGCATCCAAAATGGCGGCTTCTGGTTGCTCGTGGGTCTCAACCAACGGCTGAAGCTCGTCAGCCTAAAGCCCGCCCTCTGCAGATCGCAGGCTTGCATTGGTGCGAGCCTGCAAATCTGCACAAGGGAGCAGGCTCGCAGTGGTGTGCTCCGTGCTTTTGAAAGGCCGGAAAAATCAGGTCTTTCAAAAGCACGCTGGAGGACCACTTGAGGTCGTTCCGGAGCGGACTGAGGTGCGGATCTACAGTAAGTAGTCTGGACCCAGTCCGCTCCAAGGTGCAGACATCCTCCATGGAGGACGTACTGCACCGTTTTTATTACCCTGTGTGGAAATCGCCTATGATTCTACGAAACGCTACTTTTTTGAGGAATATAACTCACATGCTGGCTGGAGAATTATAGTAAAAAAAAAAAAAAACCTTTTTCAAGCTTTGCCAAGACATGTTGGGGGGCTCAAACAGAAAACATAAATGGTATCCCTGGCAAGAAAGTATAATTGTAGTTTAAATAACTTACAATTTACCGCCCCTTAAGAGATACATCTTCTTTCTGAAGCAAGTGTTTTGCCCTGTCGGGCAATGGAATCAGCCTGACAAAGTGGCTTCTGACAAATAACATGGTTGTATCACTATAATTCTGGACCAGGCGTTTGGCTTGATGCCACTCTGCACTAGGGAGAACGCGTAGATTGCCCAGAAACACAGGAATTTATTTTATACTGAGTCATAGCCATTGGATACTGTCAGTCCTGAGTGGTAGCAGTAGTCCATAAACATTACCTGGCTTTACATGAAGACTCTGAAGACTGAACCTTGGAGCTTCTACATCCAAAATATATGACTCATGAGGAAGAAGACAGTCACAAAAAAATGTTTATTTCTCTCCACAGAAGTTAAGTTTTCACACTGTGCCTACATCTTCTAGCACACAGTCTTTTTACTGAACCTTTAAAAGCTGCTCTATTATTATTTCAATTTTTTTCCCAGACTATAGGGAACAATGTTTGGTGTCAAAGCACCCACTTGCAGTGACAACCTTTCTTCGTTCCTTTCTTTCTCCAAGAGACACTGTGGCAATTTTTATTTTCACATTTCAATGTTAAGGCATTGTTTTCAGGATCTACTTGACATCTTGATATTGTTATTTTCCAGTTCATAATTTTATGATTTATATTTTCATACTGCCCCTTTTGTGTGCTCATTGTGGATTGCAAGAGACATCTAAAAATATATAACTAAACTCTAGCCCTCCTTCTTGTAAGTGATATTGTCAGAACACAAATGGTAACGAAGATTGCTTAATAATATTATGTTCTTTCTGTCTGATAGACCTGTAGAACATTGAATTAACATTTGCTTTTGAAACATTACACGGCCTCCCTATATCTGATGGGCACAAAATAGTCTGTTTAGTGATTGGAAAAAATGTTACAATTTCCAAGGTTAAAAATTAAAAATTTTCTTCATAAAGCATTAAGTCACACAATCTTAGATGTAACCTGTGCATCACATTTTTGAACAGCCCTGAAAGGACTTTAAAAATGAGAAGTACAGAAAGGCAAATTATTATTTTGCAAACCTATTTGAATGGATTGCTATATCAGAAAGGGCTGTATGTGCTTATTTTCTTAATCCTTGTTTCTAATGCTTGGGAAAGTTACTTATTTGAAGTACAACTCCCAGATTCCCTCCAGAGGACCAGTAGTCATTCCCCTCTCTAAGATACGTGAACTTAGCATACAGTGATTCTCATCAATTGGTCCTTAACATCATTTTGTGATTCTGTTGTACTCATAATCAGAGTGATGAGGATATAGGTGGGATTTCCTGCATTCCTGTGATATTGAGGGGTTCTGAAGAAGGAACCACTTTCAAAGGAGGTGAGATTATTCAAAATTAAGTAATATCAGGAATGAGGCTACAGTATTGTATATATAGTATAAAACTGTTCCTCCATGCTTTTGATACAACTTTTTAAACATTGGGTCTCACTTTCAACCTTCTTTTGGCAGGCATGCTTAGATGCCACACACACACACACACACACACACACACACACACAGATAGACACTTTCATTTTGTAAAAAAGCATTATGAAAGATTTGAAGGAAAGAAATTATTCCAGCAGGATCAGAAAAAGGTTTTGGTGTGTGTGAAGGAAAAATATTTTTTTCACTGAGGTTGATAAAAATTTCCCACACAATCTTCTCTGGTTTCTTTTCATTAACAAGGCATACGGGTGAGTGGGTGGGAATGGGCACCACTTTGGAACATCTCTGTCCATGTTCTTTTGAGTGTCTCACAGACATTATTTTCTTTTCTTCCCCTCCCCTGCTTTCCTGTTTGTTTCTTGCATCTCTATCCTCTTCCCCAACATCCCTGTTTGTCACTGTTGCCTTATCCTGACCTCTAGAGCTCTCCATCAGCCTTCTTGCAGTGATAGTTATTGTATGTGGACTGGCCCTGGTGGCAGTTTTTCTCTTTCTCTTTTGGAAGCTGTGCTGGGTGCCCTGGAGAAACAAGTCCCTCTCAACAAACACCCCTGACTCCCAGAACGCTGCAGAACACGGCAAAGAGACCATGGCTGACAAGCTAAAGGATACAGGGACTCTTGGCTTCTTAGAGGCAGCTGTGAAAATCAGTCACACATCTCCAGATATTCCAGCAGAGGTCCAGATGTCCATGAAAGACCATCTCATGAGGCGCACACGGATACAGAGGCAAACAACAGAGCCTGCATCATCAACCAGGTGAGTGCTTGGGTTGCCATCTGTTGGGTCAGACCTTTCATGTCACTTTACAGAAAGGTGCTGAAGATGGAGGAAGCTCTCCACAAATACTACAGAGATTGCTGGTCACTTTCCTGCCTTGCCCAACTTTCCTGGGCTACTTTTGCTTCTTAGGCCCAATTTGTTCTTCAGATCTAGATGTAACCCCAGCAACCAAGTTAGAACTAATGCATAGTGAGTGCTCAGCGATAAAATATTTGTGTTTTGATCCTGAGGTTATTTCCTCCCATTATCAGGTTATCTTTTCCCTCTGCCTCTGGCAAGAAATGTGTACCAATCAAGCACTTCAAAATAAATGAAATGTGTTTTTTATAGCTGTGACGGAAAGCTGAAGGGACATGCCTGTGACGGAACCGGACAATACTTTTATCATGTCTCTTGAACAAGGACAGAAGAGTAACAGGAATCTCCTAATTCCACATAGATACAACTAGGTCCACTGCCACCTGGTAAACAAACTGTAGTATCCCCTGCAATTATGGGAGAATTTATTTCAAGTCAAATGTGTGCAAAATCTGTCAGAATGTCACTCAAAAGATGTAACAGTTTTCAAAGAGTATAAAGTTGCTTCAGTTCTGGTTTGAGGTGGAGGCTTTTCTTGTGCATTTATTTCTCCACCAGGTATGGAGAAAGGCAGTGGGAAGAACAAAGTATAAAAGACATTAGTAGCTGTCATTACTTTCAGGTTTCCTGAGTGCTATAACTTCCTCATTCTTTTTCAGCTTGAATTTGTGGACTTCTAGACTGAAAAGCAATCTAAAAAGACAAAAAGGATTTACAGAGATGGAAGTTACAGTCAGTCCTCCACTTTTGCAGGGGTTAGAGGTACAGGACCCCCCCCCCCGATAGTGGAAAAATCATAAATATCCTAAGCTCCTCAGGCTGTATTTAATATACACACAAAAGTACCTGCACTTTGCTCACTCACTCATTCACATTGGTGGGAGGGGGAAAGGAGCTGGCATGGGACAGGGGAGAAGGGAGAAAGGAGACATTTGTCTCACCCCCTTCCCTCCTCCTCCCCATGCAAGTGAGTGGGTGAGCAAACATGTGCACATCCTCCTCCCATCTCATCAGTGATGTAGACTCGAGTCAATTGACTTAGACTCAACTCAGGCTTAAGTCACTTCAGTGACTCAACTCAGCCTTGACTTGGCAAAAATTACACACTGACTCTATTTGACTTGAGACTTGCCTATTTTTAGTGGCTGACTTGTTACCCTTGATTTAATAACATAACACATTCATCCAGAAATTTTACAACTTACTGGTCACATGACAATCTGGTCTCAAGCCCAAATTGCAGACACATTTCTCAGAGGTAACAGCAAATGGGTTAGGCAATGAGCTTGAGGTCTGCTCAGCAGCCTGTCCCTGCTATCTATAGCAGCAACTTTCTAAAACTTTTCCTAAGAGCAGGAGGCAAGACTTGTGTCCAGAGTACAGGGCATTTATCCCACAGGCGAACAGAAATTGTGTTAGGCAATGGGCTTGAGGAGGAAGGATCCTTCCTTCTAAAGCTCTTGAAACTTCAGTAATGGGGAATAAGAAGGATCGTATTCCTCACTTCTGAAAAAGCCTCCAGCTTTGCAAATGGGAAGTAAGAAGGATCGTATTCCCCACTTCTGAAGCTACAGATGGCAAAATCACAACAGTGGAGGGCCAGCTCTACTTAAATTGTTAAAACTGACCTTGTTCGTCTTTGTCCGGAAATTCTAGAATACAGGTTGGGGTATAAAAGTTGGCTTCCAGACTTGAGATTTGAAAGTATCTTGCAAGGACTTGAGACTCAACTTGAGACTTAAGGTAGAGACTTGAGACTTGACTTGAAATTTGGAGTAAAAGACTTAAATACATCACTGCATCTTATCGCCTTCCATCTTCTCACCCACACATGTGAGTGAGTGTGTGAACATGCACATCCTCCCTCCTCACTTCCCATTCCCTTCTCCTTTGCAAGAGAGCAAGCGAGAGAGCAAGTGAACATGTGCATGTGCCCTCTTCCTGTCCCATCCCCTTCCTCCTCCCATCCATGTGAGTGAGTGAGTGAGCAGATATATGCTGTCTTCCTGTCCCCTCCCCTCCCCCTTCATAATCCACAAATAATCAAATCCATGAATGCTTAACCTGCAAATGTGGAAGGCTGACTATATTCAGCAATAGGTTATCAGAAAAACAGAACCTGGATTGTTATACTAAAAGGCTAGCATATGTTTGATTGTTGTTATGTGCCTCCAAATCATTTCCAACTTATGGAAACCCTAAGATGAACTTATAATGGAGTTTTCTTGGCATGATTTGTTCAGAAAGGGTTTGCCATTGCCTTCCTCTGAGGCTGAAAGAGTGTGAGTTGCCCAAGGTCTCCCAATGGGTTTCCATGGCTGAATGGGGATTCAAACCATGGTCTCCCAGGGTCCTAGTAAAACACTCAAACCACTACACCATATTGGCTCTCACAGGTAATTTTTTTTTAAAGAAAGTCATCATTTTGGAAATAACAAGTTGCTATTACTTACTAGAAAAAATTATGCCAATTTGAACAACTATTTTGTTACCATAACAGGAATGTTGTCACAGCCTCATTATTGCAAATATTACACATTGCAGTTAATATCACAACTTGTAAAGTGTTATTTCCAAGCTCTGGAGAAGGAGATGTACTTTACATGTTCAATGGTAATTATAACTGTCCAGGATCTGGCTGTATTGTGTTAAGTGTGCTTCGTGATTTCATTCTTGAAATTTGAATCAATAATTCTACCATGAAACCAGTAAAAAAATAGCACTGAGAAGGCAGCTGGAATTGTTCTAGGAAGGATCTGTGAAGTGTAATAAATAAAATACTTCCAGAAGAAATTAGGTCTTAAATTTATATTGCTCTTGCTTTCTGCTTCTTAACTGTTTGACAAGAAGTCCATGTATTTGAAAGGCAGGGTGAGAATCACATATACAATTTTCTTAATGCAAATTAAATTAACATGATTGAGTCCCTGCCAGGTTATAAGATCTATGAGGTAGGATTTCCAAAGAGACCTGTTTACTGAGAAAGTCTGGGGCATTGTGGAAAATTAGCATCAACACTGGAATCTTGGAATCTGGAGAATTTCTTAAAAATATTTTCTTCTGTGTTCATTATTATATTTAGTGTACATTCTTACATATGTACACTTATTGCCATGCGAAATAAGCCTTAACAGTTATTTCTGTCTATTGTACTCATTCATACAATTGAGTGAGAACACTACATAACCCTTAACATTTATTCTCATGAGGAAGAAAAGAACTTTAACATTCAAAGATAAGGGCGGCTGTAGCTAGAATTTTCCCCCCTCCAATCTGGAAAAGTTCAATGCACTTTACAGTTGGCCACATGGGCACTGAATGATCATCTTATCATATGGCCAAATCCATTTTTTATGTATATTGTATAGTATACCAAGTGAAAAAATTGCTATTATTATTGCCAGAAAAGTAGCCATGGAAGAATTATTTTAGAAATTAATGAATATTAAAAAGTTCTAATAATTTGAAGGAATGGGTTCACAAAGATGTATACCTCAAAAAGACAGCTCTTCTAGGAGTCAGAAACCTTGGGTTCTACAGATATTTTGGAGCACAGCTTCCAGCCCCATACGTTTGGTCCTAATGAGTGAGGCTGATGGGAGCTGTAGGACAAACATCTCTTGCCCCCCACCCCCATAAACAGTTACCTGGGACTTAGTAGGAACTTCTCAATATACCTGCATATGATTTTTCTATAAGTATGTTAGTTTTCAAGGTTCAATGAGAATTTTGTAGTAATTTATGAGCTCTACAGAGCTCATAATTCCCAATAAAATGATCAGATTATTGTTTCACAGTGTGACAAGTACAAGGCACACTTAATTCACCGTACTTTTAGGGTCCATATGTTGTCACATGAACCAGCCTGCAATGAAATCAGCAGAGCTAGGAAAACTGTTTTTTTTTTAAAGTATCCAGTTACACTGATAGTCCAAAATACTACGTCAGTGTGATGTAGAGTTATATGGAGTTGTACATCAATTTTGCCAAGCACCCTTGTGCTGAATGGAAACATTATGCAGCTGGACGCATAACCCAAATGTGAATGCACAGGCTGCATGGAGTACATGCTCAAGCATACTCCATGCATATCCTTGCACATCTGTATCCCCATCTGCATGGTCTACTTTACCACATGCACAGCTCTACTTGATGCAATTTTGAACTGAATGTGGGCCTTCCACATCAGATACAGGATTCTGGCTGAAGTCCTCATCACCACCACCCCGAATAATTAGTTGATATGATATTTAAAAGTAAGTCTTTGTTTCCCTGCTTCTTGGAAGAACCTAAAACAATTGTTTTTAGTTTTTGTTAGAAAACTCCTTGAATACCTCTGCCATCTTGTAGTGAGGCCACACCCTTGTGGCTATAAAAGTAATGTTTAAAAAAATCATAATTACATTGCAGAAGAAGTGAAGTTACAAACATAATGTAATTTAGTCATGACTTCTTTTTAAGGAAAAGAATAAATTACGAATAACATGTTATTTATCGAGTTATTTCTGAGGTTTGCAAATCAGCCAGCAAGAACATGACTATGATAAAATTGGGAAGGTCTTTCGCAGAGTAGAGAGCTGATTCTATTCTGTCAAACCCTAAGATTTTGTCTGTCGCTATAGGCCATCTCTCCTGTAGACGTCTGTAACAATTGTTTCTTCCTGAGTATCTTCTTGACACTTGGTAAATCGCGGAGTGACTGCACACAAAAGGGCTATTACACTAAACCTTTGGCTGACATACACCTCCTGGCCCTGGAGGAACCCCCCCTCCATTGAATGCTGGTCTCTGCCAAAGGTTGCCTTGATAGTGAACCAACTGACGTACTATGCCAGTCTTCCTGTGGGCCCTTGATCTTCACCAAAAGATTCAAACCCTGTTACTGTGACTTGACCTCATTGTGTCAAGCTGTCAATATGCTTGTGGCCACTTTAATTTTGTTAGGACTCAGGGAGGCAGGGAGACATATTAGCGACATGGCGGACTGTCAGATAGAATTACAGCCTTTTGCTCTCTTTCTTGCTTATGCGGCTCAAAGCAGGAATAATTAGATAAACGGAATTGACATATCACTCACTGCACGGGCTCAGAAGGAGCTGCATCCCAGTGTTCAAGATCAGCCGTTGCCTCAGGGACACTCATTCACTCAAGCCTCAGATGGAGGGCTGGTACATGAGGAGGATTCATTACAATGGAACTTAGGCTCTATAGGGAGCTGGGAGCTCTGAGAATCCTTTTCCCAAGGATCATTTACACTAATGTCTCATTTGCATTCTCTTTTCAGCTGACATGGGGGATATCTTTATCGTTGTTGCACTTAGGCATATGTATATCTAGATGCCAGTCAGGCTGATCCACAGGGGTCAAGATTTTCCCAGTTCTCAATTTCCTTTCTTTTTTGACACAAAATGAGAAGAAGAAGAAAAACCAGAAGCTGATTCAGTCTATCTAAACCAACATCTCATTTTTGATCTGATCAATTCTGTTAAGCCCATAAGTGAAGCATGAAACCTTTTCTGTTGTTTGCCCTCCAGTAACTGAGACTCAGAGATGTACTACCTCTCAACCTGAAGGTTGTATCTAGCCATTGTAGCTGATTTGGCTGTTGACAGATCTATTTTCAATGAATTTATCTGGTCCAGTCATCACCAGAGCTTAGAAAATTTACTTTTTTGGATTACAGTTTACAGATTAGAGGGATTCTAGGATTTATAGTAGAAAAAGGAACTTTTCCAACTGTTGTCCCTCTCTGATTTAGTGCCATGGGGGTAGTAGTTCAACACATTTGGAGGGCATTAGTTGAAGAAGGTTGATCTAACCCTTTAAATTAACATCTAAACCATTACATCTTGTAGTAACAGATGCCATTGTTAACTGTTCAGTGTATAAATCAGAAATGTTATTTCCTCTTTTGTTCTTTTTTTCATCACTTAAAAACTAAGTCAAAGCAAGTAGACAACTTGAGGAAAAAGCAAAGCACCACTTCCTAGTATTAGTGCCCCCCTCAGAGACTGCTGCCATGCTCTACAACACAGATGGCCAGCCAGTTCTGGAAATGAAGGCATCAGGCCCTGCTTTTTGGAGGTGGACAGTGGTGGTGGCAGCTCCACATCTTTTCTGCCATGGAAAGATTAGGAAGAAAGCTTGAGGCTGATGAACATGAGCATAGCATACAACATCACAACCATAGCAATGGCAGTGGCATATCTAGCATCCTCACATGGCATCAAAAGAAGTAGAAACAGCATACAATGGAGGCTCAGAGGGTGGCTACTTTTTGAATGCCTTGGAAGAAATAACAAGGAAAATCTCTTGTGCCAAGGAACAGGTGATTTCCCCATGCCTGCTACAGTGCCTTGGCTCCGGGTGTTAAAAAGAAAAATAGCCAGCCTTCATGTTGCCACCTTTCAATCTTCTTTGTGACATGTGGGGTAGGAGGTGACTAGAACTTCCATCACCATCACCATGTTCCATGGCAAGTAAAGTGGAGAGGTGACTCAGCAAGTGATCTCCTCCTGCACCCCAATGCAAGGCTTGTCTGGCTGGCTGTGCTGTTGCAAATGCAATGCTAGCAGTCTGTATGTATTCAAGGGGTGGCCTCTACCAGCTCAGAAGAGTGGTCATTGCAACTGTTCTTCAGAAAGTCCTGGGATAGCAGCAGCGTGGGGAGGAACAGCACATTTTTCACCCCCCATGCTATCACCTCAGCTATTGCCTCATCAGACCCTATGAAAAACCAGAGATGATAGATTGCATATCCCTCAGATGCCAGACCGTGTTTGTGGAGACCATAATTAGCAATTAAAGCACATTGACTGAGTGTTAGAAAACTTAGATACAATCTCTCCTCATCATTCAAGTTTATAGGAGGTTCTTGACCAAGTCATTGCATCTCACCCAAACCGTCAGATTACAATGAGACTATTTATTCTAACTGCCCTATTTTCTCTTCCTTTATCATTTCCTGTGTGTCAAATTTTAGACTGAAACTTCTTTGAGGTAAGGATTAAACCTCCTATATTTTACAGACCACCATCCACACTGATGATGTAACAACAATAGCAGCAGCAGCAGCAATGATTACAAGAATTTCCTTCTGTAGACAAAGATAATCCACAATACTGAACCAAATTAGTGAGCTGGAGTTTGCCAAAGCAATCTGACTGGCATTAACGAAGATGGGAACAGTACCCAACCTCCACAGAAATACAGAAGACAAATCCCAGTGGTCAGTGCAAATACTAGCAGATGCAAAGGGTCCTATAAGAAAAACATAATGATGTCATTGATCCCAGGCTTGTCTTTTGCTGGGAGGTCACCAAGTATTTTCTGCTTATAACTAGCAATCTAGCAAGTCACATTTAAAGTCTTTTGTCATATAGGTTGTGAGAGACTGAACAAGAGAACTGATGTTTCTGGCAAGCATTCGTTATTGCGTGACTTCCAGTATTTCCAACTTATGGTAATCATAAGGCAAACCTATCATGCAGTTTTCGTGGCAATGAACACTGAGAATGAGAACAGTGAAAGGCTGTTTGTTGCAGATTTATTTTATTTTCTTATTTATTTCTAAGAGGTTTTTTTTTTTGTTCTAATAACTAATAGCTCTTATATCAACCCAAATCAAGGGTGACCACATGAAAAAATGTAAGATCTCAGCTATTGTTATTGTCAATATTAACTTTATTTACACCACACCTTTTTCTTAGATTTGTGCCTCTAACAGTTGCGCTCAATAGTACTATTCTTCCCTCTTCATAACTATTAAATGTACATGATTCTAGTCCTCTTTTTTATGTGCTCCCCAACATATGACACAAATAAAATCCATATAAATCCAACAAGGACTCAAAACAATGAATTAAAATTCCGAGGCTAAAACAAATAACAAAAATCTAAAAATATCACCAAGGAAAAAATGCTGCACAACATAGCAGCAGAAGGAGAAAAGAATTAGAAAGCCAGTCGTCGTCGTCATGATGATCATGATCATGATCATCATCATCATCATCATCATCATCATCACCACCACCACCACCACCATATTGCATTTGTGCTGAAAAGAGCAGAAAGTAGGCAGATTTTCCTGGAAAAAGTATTCCATAACTGAGAAAACTGCAGTGATGTAGTTAAAGGGGGGTAGGTGGGTGGGTGGGAGTGTTACCCTGGTTTCTGGGGGTCCCTTGGGGGACACCTCGATATGCTACATGTAAGGAAGAGTGGGGAACTTAAAGGAGCACAAGGAGTAGCATTACGAGAGTCAGGGTAACCTAGTGGGGTCTTTTTACCCAGTTTTTAGGGGGTCAGGCCAAGCCAACAACCAGACAAATGTATCAAATAAATGATTTTATTGAATTGAAATGTTCTCATTCACCAACGCAATCACTCACTCTCTCACACAAGACCTATTAGAAGCAAAAGAGTGGAAATTTGGATAGGGAGTATTGAGAGGGATTGTAGATGGGGTGATATTTCACCTATCCTGAAGTTCATTGTGCAGGAAGCAGCAAGCAAAAATGGAACTCAGCGAAAAAATGGCTGAGGGGATTGCTTAACTAACAGATTGGCGGTCTGTTAGCATGCCAGGAAGTTCTCTGAAAATGGAGAAGAAATGGGGTGCTAGTTATAATGTTGAACCCATCCTGGGGACCAGATGGCTGTATTTTTATGAAGATGGATCTCAGCTTTGTAGTTCAAAGAAAATACAGCCAGACACCCTTGTAGTTCCCTGCAAGATGGCTATCTTATCCAGGGATCTTGCCTCCAAGGTGTCACTTTCCTGGCTGTTTGAACTATTTATTTGTTCCTAGAGACCCCTTGTCTCCCGTTGGCTCTATTATTGCTCAAAATCCATTCAAATGGTCTGTGAGAACCATTTTGAGGTTCACCTAGGATGTGTGACAGAAAACAGGGCTACCCTTTGATGTGTATCCATTGCCCCCCCAAGTAGGATTTCTACCCTTCATTTAAACTTTCCCAGAGCTACACGTCCTTCCCGTAGATCTCTGTGGCTCACTGTGTTTCATATAAAAATAATTATGATCCTCAGGACATAGTATATAGGTGGGGTAACAGGAGCATTGCCTTCCAAATAAGAATTCTGCCCCCCCCAGTTCCCACTTTTCTAACACTGCAGTAGCTTAAAGCATCTATGTGGCATTTAGAAATATACTGTAGGCTTGGAGAAAGAAAGAAAGAAAGAAAGAAAGAAAGAAAGAAAGAAAGAAAGAAAGAAAGAAAGGAAGGGAGGGAGGGAGGGAGGGAGGGAGGGAGGGAGGGAGGGAGCAGGCAATATTACCGAAGGAATGCAAACATACAGAAAATAGAAGAGTTCTAGGAGTGAACAATTTTCAGTGTCTCACTGTGTGCAATGCTAGAAATTTGGGTACTCAGGGAAAGTTTAATTGAAGGGTAGAAATCCTATTTTGGGGGTAATGCCTTCAGTTTGCATACATGCCATGTGCACATATATGCACACGCGCACACACACACACACACAGCCACTTCCCTGAGATACCGAACACTGAAAAGGCGCACTCATGAATAGTTAGCTTAGAATCTCATGAGGGTGCCTGGAGAAGAGTGTCCAATGATGATCTCAGGGCTCAGGAATATGTGAAAACTGCTGATGCATAAATGACTGCAGCTCTAAAATTCATGACAGGCTTTGCTGGTTAACACTTTGAAGAGGGCCTTGTTCTCACACCCAGAAGACAAATTACAGATATATTACAGCTAACAAGGTAGATGTGTTCATGAGCATTAGTTTTAACACAGGATTTGGTACCAGAGGCAGAAAGAACATGGAAAAAATAGTTCCTACACCACAAAAAAGAGAGACAGTTCAAAATGTTTCAGTAAACGTTTATTCAAAACTGACAATATGCACATGTTAAACAAAACAAGGTCATGTAAAGCTTTGCAAAAGTAAACAATTTTTTTAAAAAACTCTTTAAAGACCACTTGAAAACTTTGCCCAAAATGTATCCAGGGATTACTTTGCTTCCATTTTTCTTGATTTTCATTTTGTTGTCCAAACCTATGTCCTTTTTTAACTTGCTGGGGATAGCTAGTGAGTAAGACTTATCTGCTATCCCCCCCTCTTCTCTATCTTGTTTGCCTTGCCTCTTGTAAGCAGGCACACGTGGCTATAGTATGATCGATTAGAGCAGAAACCTGCCCTTTCCCAGCTCAAGCTTTGTTTATTGTCCTGTTTGCTGCACACACACACACACACTGCTGCAATGCAATGTTAAAAGTGTGGGTTTTTCCATCCCTCCTTCACTATTATCCCAGTGCCAATGCTGTTAAAAAAAACCTTCCAGCTAGACAGAGGATAAAGAGAGAAAGGGGAGATGGGCAAGAATAAAAATATTATGTAGAAAAAAAGTGCTTCTTTTCAGAGTCTTTATTAATTGAAGTGAGCTTTTACTAGAATTCATCACCTTTCTCTAGAGCGTTCCTCCACCCCAAATGCCCCACCAGTAGTGGCTGGTGGACTTCATTTCACTGAGGCATGTTTTTGTCCATACTTTAAAGGAACTGTCTTACACACTGAGCATTTGGGGGGATAGGTTCCAGCATCTTAGATAGCAACTATCAAGTTCAAACTGAACCCTTCAAATAGATTTGCTGCTCCACTGACAAAAAGGCCACAAGATATCGGTGTGCCCCAGATGTTTTTGCAGATGGTGTTTTCAACCCAACTTTAGATTATATAGTAGTAGTCAATCATCAGAGGGCTCCTGACACAGTAATATGTTATTTCCTACAATAGATTCCTATTGATCCGCTTCATACAATAGATGCCTGTTGAACCAGTCTTTAAGCACAGTATTTTGCCAAGACGTTAGTGCTTAAATGTTCTACCATTTAAGGCAGTCCCAGACGGCAGCATAGTTCTGGATCAGTGGTCTGCAGTTTCTTTCTTCTCCCATGCAGGTCAGAAATGGCAAAATGAAAGGCTTATTGAACAAGCTTCGATTTCCTCTGGTGTGCTGTTCTTTCAGGGGAAATTTCTCCTCTGTGGTCAGTTCATCCATCCTCCTTGTACATGTATTTATAACGTATATAGCACTTGAAAAATTTATTCCTTTCATACTGATCAGATAAAATTGTCTCCAAACCTAAGGTGTAACTTGGTCCAAATATTTTGCTCTTGAACAATTGGCAGTGACTCCCTTCTTGTATTCTGGTATTCTTGACCAGAACTGATGTGGAGAGTTAGGTCCAAACTCTCCTGCAGAGATGCAAGGCCACCCATCCACCAGCTCCAAACAAATCAGGCTTTCCATCAGCTAGCCTGTGCATGTGCTAGAATTAAGAATGGTTACTTTTTTTTGGATTACAGCCCCCAGAACAACTACAACCACTTTCCATGCTGCTGGGGAATTCAGGAAATAATAACCCCAAATTATAATTTTTGAAACTTTGCATTTTTCAATATCAGGTATTTATAAGCCAGGAAGCATCAGGAGCAGTACAGAATACTGCCCTGTCCCTTTTTTTAATAATATGAGTTTCATCTATCACACAGAAGATGGAATCCTCTAGGCATATTATACCTCTCGTGCAATGTTAGGATAACCTAGAGCTCCCAGGTGCAACTCTGTCCTCCTGTCTGGCTGCCCTTGCATAATCAGAACCAAAGAAACAACATCTGTCCAGTTCCATAGGGATCGGGGGGCGATGGAGGCAGTGCACCCCTGGCTGCAATTTTTTGGGGCATGACGGCTCCTTGCTTGCCCTCCCCAATGTACCATAGCTGCACCCCCGCTTGCTGTAGCCCCATCCCCATGCACTTTAGCCCTGCCCCATGTGCCGTAGCCCCGCCCCATGTGCCGTAGCTGCACCCCATTCACTGTAGTCCTGCCCCCGCAAACCGTAGCCTTGCCCCATGCTTGGTAGCCCTGGCTCCGTGTGCCATAGCCCTGCCCCAGCATGCCATAGCCCCACCTCCTCCCCTCTGCCCACTGCTCCACCTGCCCCTCCTCCATATGCTCCAAGCTCCGCCACTGGTTCTGCCTTTTTCAGGGGGGAATGGCTCTTTCTTCTCTCTCCCCTCCCCCCGGTGCACATGGGCAACCAGATGGCTCCCAGGCACACCTGTATGGCCAAACAGTGGCTGGGAGTAGACTGCATTCAGGAGCCTCCAGAGGTTCTTGAATACTCGGGAGAGGAGAAGAAACCCATCCTCCCCCTGATCACCAGCATAGCTATAGCGGTAGAGAGTTACACTCCATCAACTATTGGATCTCTGCCACAGTCAGAAATAGCTTTTAATCCACCATAATTAACTCTGAAATCCAAGGAGAATCTGAAGTGGGGAAACTGATTCTTTATTTTAATTTACATTTGCCTGTTGTAAAACTGGCACTGTGGTTTTCTACAACGTATAACTGTTAACTGGGGGAAAAAACTTAAACTCTGAGGTGTATAATTTGGAAGTTTACCACAAAGTCTAGGTGATCTATTTAGAGATGCAATCAAAGAACATTAAGGAAAGCTTCCTCTGGAATAATAATAAGAAATTCTTCTGTGTGTATGTGTGCATGTTTGAGTGAGTCTGTGTGTAAGGCAAATGTTCAGATAAGTGCAGATGCTCTTGTGCTCCCTGGTTGTTTGGGACATATATCTATTTATCTTTCTGTTGTAATCTAGTTACCAAATAACCAATTTAGAAGTTTGTAATCAACAAATTGTTCAGAGTTCAGCAAGGGTTGGATAGCTATTGCTTGCAATATTAATAGCGTGGAAACCTTTCCCTCAGTGGTTTAAAAATCATCAGTTGGGTAATGTGTGAGTGGCTCACCACACAGAGATTATAAACAACTTGCTCCATCATTCAAAGATTATCTTTTGAAAATCTGTCTTTCTATTTGTGCTGTTCTTATGTGCCTTCAAGTCAGCTCCGATTTATGGCAACTCTATCCTAGGGCTTTCTTGGCAAAATTTATTCATGGGAGGTTTGTCATTGCCTTCTTCTCAGGCCGAGTGACTTGCCCAAGGTCACCCAGTGGGTTATCGTTGCTGATTGGGCATTCAAACCCAGGTCTTCCAGAGATCTAATTCAACACTGAAACTGCTGCATCACACTGCTTCTTGTATGTCTGTGTGTGTATGTGTGTGTGCACACTTCCCTTTCAATGTACTATAAAACATACTAGGAGAGTCTATAGCCATTCCTGAAGATCAGGATACTAGAAAGATTCATAGAGGGGAAAAAAAATCAATATATTTCTTTACAAGGTCATTATGTTTGACCTTGTACAATGAACAGACCCATTGCAGCCATAGAGGGCAGTCCCACTGTAGGACTGGGGATACAAGCACTCCAGTTCCCTAGCAAAACAGATTATACAAGCTCCATAAAGAGAGATGGAGTTAAAAATGGTTTTGAATTTATTGCTTGAACAGTCATGTGAAATCTGATACGTTCCTTGCATTCGTGACCATCAAATTCACTCTTTCGTTGAAAGCAGTTGGACTTAACAGGCAATCTGTGTGTCTATGGTAGCTTCCCAAAATGCAGAAATAGCTTCAGACTCCCCAGGAGGTGCTTTGATGGGAAGCAATCAGGCCAGGAAGGACCTGGCTGAAACTCATCTCATGCATAATTCTAGGCATTAGCCATCTGAGTTATTCTTAATAGCTGATGAAAGATCTTTAGCCTGGGTGGTAGATGACATGCTTTGCATGTAAGAAGTGTCTAGTTCAATCTCTGGTATTTCTGCTATGGCTCTAGAATCTGCGATAGGGCTGGAGACCTATTTCCAGTCAGTATCAACAATAGATAGATAACCTGTACCCTGTAAGTATTTTGAAGTAGAGCTCCTATAAACCCTGATTGTGGTCATGATGGATGGGGATTTTAAGAACTGTAGTCACAAAATACCTAGGAGGAAGCTTGGTTGCTTGTGCTTAGTGTAGTCAGTACTAAGCTGGATGAACTAGAGGCTTCTGTACATACATAGCAACGTCTTTTGTTTCTAATGAAGGAAGTGGCAGTGGTACTGGTGGCAGCAGGTAATGACATGACAGAATGGATAACAAGGAAGTGAAGTTGGGGAATCTTCACATTTAACATTAAACTACCTCTGAGCACTCGTTGCCCAAGAAAATCCTATGAAATTTATAAAGTCACCATAGACCGACAGACAACTTGAAGCAGTGGAAGGGAAATACGGTAGCTGAGCCCCAGGAAAATATTCATTTGTTAGTCCTAACTAGAATTGACCTACTGAATCAATGGGGCTTATGCAAGTATTGATGTAACAAATCTCATTTAATTCAGTGTGTCTAATCTGGTGCCACTAACTAGCTTTAGCTCCCAGTATGCCCCCATATTTTAGGTTAAAGGCTGAAGAAATTTTCATCTCTTTGTGTAGCACAGTCTAGATTCCTGTAAGGAAAGCAGAAAACAGTTGGTCATTTCACAGAAAAGTCATATCTCTTTATTCAAAAGATGAAGGAGTATATTTGAGAGTCTGTATCACTTTCAATAATCTTAGGATTTAGTGTCACCCCCACAGTGATGTAAAGGTAAATTCTGAATTGCAAGCCCATGTTGTGACATTCCATATCACCCAAAGGAGATTGCAAAATTGCAGGAGGTTATATTGATATCGTAAAAACATACTCATGTACCCCAAAAACATTTCTGGTCATGTTCATCTCCAACAAGAGCAAGTCTTTGGTAAGCATAATGGATCTTTATTGTCAGACAGGGTAGTTAGTTAGTTAGTTAGTTAATTAATTAATTAATGTTCCAAACCATGCCCAAAATGCTTTGTTCAAGACACTGTCAAATACTTTGGATTACAACAATACAATGTTGTGGGAAAACTCTGTTTTCTCTCCAGCTACCGTGGGGATTGCTGTTGAACTCCAGTCTCTCTCACACCAGACAATTATAGTGCTTTGATAACACTTTAATTGCTATGGTTTCCACTATGGAATCCTGGAGTTTGTAGTGTTGCGAGTTATATAGAATTCTCTGTCATAGAGTTCTAGTGCCTAACCAAACTACAAATCCCAGGATTCCATAGCATGTATAGTAATTAAATTGGGATGAAAATGTTATTCAGAAACAAGCAAGCTTAAGAGTGGTGGTGGCAAATGATGCCATAGTCCCTGCTGATCAAGAAGCCCTAGCCATTCAATCCTGTGAGTGGTAAACTCCACTACAACACTTCATTCCCATCTTTAAATTTGACTTGGTTCATGATGGTCACTGAAAGAGCAATATGTTCCATCACATTGTCCTCTACTACTCAAACTGGGGGAAGTGTTCAGAAAGGAGTGAAGAGCATCTGCCACCATCCAACACGCTCTCCTCTTCTTATCTCTTCCAGGCATATTTCTTTCAAGAGGCACCTGCCCAGGCAGATGCATGTTTCCAGTATGGACTATGGCACAGAACTACCACCTGCAGCAGAGCAGCCAACTTGCATCGGCCGGATCAAACCAGAGCTATACAAACAGAAGTCTGTGGACTCTGAGGATCCAAAAAAAGAGGCAGAAAAAACTTGCGGAAAAATTAATTTTGCTTTGAAATACGACTATGAGAATGAGACCCTGATTGTGCGGATCATCAAGGCTTTTGACTTGCCTGCCAAGGACCTCTGTGGAAGTTCAGACCCTTATGTCAAGATCTACCTCTTGCCAGACAGGAAGCGCAAGTTCCAAACACGTGTACATAGGAAAACGCTCAACCCCACCTTTGATGAGTCCTTTCAGTTTCCTGTGCCATATGAGGAGCTGGCTGACAGGAAGCTCCATCTTAGTGTCTTTGACTTTGACAGGTTTTCCCGGCATGATATGATCGGAGAGGTGATCTTAGAGAACCTCTTCGAGGCTTCAGATCTTTCTCGGGAAACTTCCATCTGGAAGGATATCCAGTATGCCACAACTGTGAGTATTTGCTGTTACCATTAGTGTGTGGAAGGAAATGCAGACCACTGCTGTGAATAGTTTGAACTAAGCCAATGCCATGACTCCATCCCCAAACCATGCTAGACACTGAAGTGGGAGATTTGGCATAGATAGACTATTAGGGCCTCCTTTTTTTGGAGGTTTCCACTGTACTCCCACTTCCTTTATTGGTCCTTTCAGGTTAGCAAGGAGATCCCACACCCTCTAACTGTCTCAGTTTGGCAGAGAGATTCCCATTTAATTCTGTGTTGTCCTGCTTTTTCAGATACAGTAAACATATTCCAGTTTCTTCCCCTTCCTCGCACCTTCCCCCTTTGTCCTCAACTTACTTCACTTGCTCAGTTTGAAGTGCAAAAGTAGTTTGCACTCAGTTAATTCAGCAGGAAGGAGAGGAGAGAAGACAGTGGAATTTTGCCCTTCCCAGTAAGTTCAGATGAAAACAAACTGCTGCAGCATTACCTAGTTTGTGAGTTCTTCCTCATAAATAACTTTTGCCATCTTTACCACATTCTGATATTGCTTGGCCATACAAGCCCTTGTTTTCATCTGTGAAATGTTGGCAGGTATGTGATCTACTTAATCTGGATCTGGGCAATTATAGCAGGAGACAATTTTTACTAGGGATGGGCCAACCAAATCCTCAAATCTGAATCCCTGTGCAAAAATAGGCGAACTGAATCTGTCAAATCCACCTACCAAAAAATAGGTTTTTTTAAAAAAAAGTTGTGTTTAAAAAAAGTTTTAAAAAGTTTAAATTTTTTTTAAAAAGTTGCTTTTTAAACTCTTTTTTAAAAAAGGATTCAAAAGATTAAAGATTCATGAGATTCGTATCCAGATTCGGATTCAGAAAATTCTGGATTCGTCCCATTCCTAATTTTTACTGCCATGGGAGGTGGCAGAGTTTCATTTTTTAGTTAAGAAAATGTGACCCAGAAGTGGCCAGAAGTGTTAGACATCTCCTTCTCTGTGTCTTTGACTTCAACAGGTTTTCTGAGCATCATGTGGTGTCACCTTGTGGTTTGAATTACTCGGCATTCTAGGTCACTTTTTGCTGATTATTTCCATTTATGTATTACAGAGGGCAAGATAGCCAGCATGGTGTAGTGGTCTGAGTGTTGGACTATTACTCTGGAGGCCAGGGTTCAAAATCCCTGCTCAGCCAAGGAAACCAACTGTGTGACCTTAGAGGTAGCCTTAGAGGTAGGCAAAGGCAACCCCCCTCTGAACAAATCTTGCCAAAAAAAAAAAAAAAAAATCCATGATAGTTTCATGTTATGGTTGCCATAAGTCAGAAATGACATGAATGTACACATCAACAACAACTGTGGAAGGGAGGGCAGTGGGGTTTTACTGCACAATGCCACTGCAAGGAGCATTTTTATCAATTAATCTCATTTTTGTCAATCTATTCTTTATCTTTCCAATAAAAACAAAACAAAACAAAAAAACCCTGTGTGGGCTGCAGGGACTTGAGGTTGACTTGGAGCCACATGTAATTCATGAAGCCTTCCTTTCTCTATTCCTGATCTACTCCCATTCTTTTCTAAAAAAACTTGTTGAGTGGCAAGCTGCCAACCCCATCACTGGCCCTTTAGCTTGGGTCTGTCCTCTATAATAACATCGTAATCATTCATGTTATGATAATGCAGCCTGCATTTTATGAAATCATAATGTGTTTTATGATAATGCAACCTAGGTTGATAATACAGGGCAAGTTATTTAGATCTGGCTTCTATCACATTTTAAGGTAGCAGCATGAAAGTAGTTTCTTGTCTACTTTGCTGTAAACCCCTTTTTATAACTCAATCTGTAAGGAAGCCTAGGCTGGAAAGTTTTACAAGGGTCCAGCCATATCATATAGCCTCTTTCTTGCTGGTGGGCAGTTTCCCTGATTCCCTTCAGTTGGGAAGTGAAGACCTGGCTAAACTCTTCCATGACAACCCTCAGATTCCAGGTTTCAGGAACCATGGTACTTTTTAAATTCACCCTCACCCTCACCCCACTCCACACACGCACAAATGTTCCCTGCACAGAACCAGCTAAGCAAATAACCATCTCAGGCTGCTGTTTTAGGATATTGTGAAAAGGCAAGTAATTAACTGTTGGCTGTTTAATTTACTTCTATTGTATTTTTTATTGCTGATGGGTAGGGAGTTGGCAGAGAAGGGATAGCAAGTTCTTCTAATTCATTCAACAGAATAACTGTGCCAGGTCCTGTGTACTCAGGCTAGGCAATACACCTGAGGTGGAATATGCACACCTCTGATGGCAAAATATCTTGGGTCAGACCTGATTATGTAGCATTAATGTCATTATCTAACATTATGCAAGAGGCTAGGAATTATGTGCAAAACTGTCTGTGGAAGAGAAAACAAGGCTAATAAGGGCAGAGGGCAAGTCTGAGCTTGAACACTTTTCCTTTTCAAACTATAATTCCCAGAATCCCTCAACCTGGGAGATTATGGGAGCTGGAGACATAGAAAGGAACTTTTCCAAGCTCTAGCTGAGACAAGGATTAGGGCTGGATTTTAAAAACCCTGGATTTTAAGCAAAGCTGCAAACTGTTCTATGCAAGTATTAAATATATTGCTTTATCTAAAAAAAATGCTGAAACTGCCAGATTCTGTATTATTACCTGCTATTTTTGAGTTCTTCATTACTATTAAAATCACCAAATCCCTCAGCTGATAGGAAGAAAAAGACAGCTGAAGCAGGCCAGTCTTTAAAAAGAATGGTTCTCTCTTTCCTGTATAAGTTTGATTTGCTGATTCAGGCCATTTCTGCACTACACTGTTATAGTGCTATTATTCCACTTTCAACACCTGTGGAATTCTGGGCTTTGCAGTTTACTGAGGCCAAAGAGCTCTCTGGATGAGAATTCTAAATGCCTCTCCCTAAACTAAAAACCCCAGGACGCCATAGGATGTTGGAAGTGGAATTATAGCACTGTAATAGTGTAGTGCAGAAATAGTCTCAGTTATTCAACTTTGTCTTTCAAAATAGATTGGATGGGATCTAGGGGCCCTTTCATGCTACATAGTAATTATGCTATGATTCAGTTGTAGCTGAAATGCTCTATCCTATGGAATCCTAGGAGCTGTAGTTTCGATGAGGCATTAGAGTTCTCTAGCAGAGATTTCTAAATACCCCTCCTTAAACTGGAAATTCCAGGACAAATAGGAATATTACTGGCTACTCGGAAAGGGCCCTAGAATGATGCAGTCATACCCAGATTAGGCTCACTGAAATCAAGTTAGTCTTTGTGTATGATGTATACCATATATGATGTATGACTACATCTAGATCCAATCCTCACTTTTTGAAAATCTTTTCTTAACACCCATGCATTGTGCTAGGCCTGCACCAAGACAAAATAGCATCTGTGAATGGAATCCATGATTTCTGTTCACCTCAGGCTATGGAAGATTGATTCTTTAATTCATCATGTGTATTGTAGATCCATTTCAGATGACAGAACACCTCACATCTTTTGTGAGAGAAGCCACATCCAGAACTGCAGGGTCAAACTTCTCTCTCACTAGAGTAGACCCGGGCAACTTATGGAGCAAGGACCACAGAAAAAGAACCAGGCTGGACCAAGCCCAAGTTTCCTCTAATCCAGCATTCTGTTCACACGTGGCCAACCAGGGAAGCCCATGAACAGGACAAGAATGCAATAGCTCCTTCCCTTCCAGTCAGTACCTGGTGTTCAGAGAAATATTGTCCCGCTGACCACATTGAGTCCAGTTTTGGGGAAAAGGCACAGTATAAATGAAGAGAAAGTCAGACAGACAGACAAATGTTTTGGCAGAGGTGTTCATTTCAGTGTTGAAAGACATCTGTTTGTCATAGCACGTTATTTACTTCACATGTGTATATTGCATCTAGTAGGTTTTCCTTTGTGATTGGTCATTGGAAGATAACCATGGTCTTAATTTGCAAGTGTGATTGTTGAGACACATATTTCTGAAGAAGTCTTATAGTAAGAGGGAAAATGGCTCAATTTGAGGAAAAATCATTCAACTTCATTTTTGATTTGATCCTGATACTGCAAGTAATATAGAGCCATCATGACCAGAATTGTTTGATACCCTTGCCCTCCATTAAAGTTTTTAGCCCCTTTTAAAGCTCTCTGAGTTGGTAGCCATCACTATTTCGTGTGGTGCTGAATTCCAAAATTCACTGGGGCTTTAAACCCTCCCCCATTGGCAAATATCTTCCTCTCCTGTTGTAAAGCACTTGAAGCTACTATTAAGAATGCAAAACACTAAATCTAACTTCATATCTAGTTTGACCTTTGCTATGCACCAGCACTAGCTGGTCTGTATAGAAAGTGGCTGGTTCAGAGATATATATGAAATGATTTATTTGCTAGGCAGGTTTTGAGGAAGTTAAAAAAAGCTGACTCATCCACAGTCCTTGTGAGGACTGTGAGGATTCTTCTGCCATTGCTTTCATGTTTCCTACCTTTCCAGTACTCCAAGGAATTATCTGTTGGTCTGGAATCCTATTGCTACTGTTGCATTTCAGCCATTACCGTGAAATAGATTGCTTTCCTTACCTTAATAAGACCATTTGATTTCCCTGTGCCCTCTCCTAGACTTCTCTATCTAATCAGTACGAATTCTCCCAGGAGGGACTTGATCAGCTCACTTTGTAGCCTGACTTTGAGAATAATTTCAATAGAGTTGTTTTTAATGTGATCTTTCCTATCATCTTCTTTAGAGGAGTTTTAGTAAATTTTCCCTTAAATGAGGAGTTGCAGAATTTGCCAAATTGATTTTCCCCATCGAAGTGGCAAGCCTGTGAAATATCTTGACTGGAGCTTCAAGGGAGCTGGCTGGGAAAAGTTTTAATACTTCGGGTGGAAAGAAATGATTATGGCATGGCGGGAGTATACGGCCTGGTACTGAGCATATAATTAGTCTCAGAAGGGCCATTGCCTGAAGGGTTTTTCTTATTTCTTGCCCTCTAAACCTTCTGTACTATACTTACGCTCTGAAGCGTCTCTGTCGTTGCTAGACTTGGAGAGCATGGTCTCATTATTCCTATGTAAAACTCTTCATTTATCATTCTAATAGCATAACTGTCGCACAGGTTTGCAAACACTTCTGTAATGTTGCAGCAATTGCTAACAGCGTAGGAAGCAGTAGGATCCTTAGTAGATGCTGCTAATTTGACCAACCCAGTTTGTTTCAAGCAGCCCTCCTAATCGGCATCATAAATATGCATTAAGTCTTAGTCAGACCTCACCCAAGAATACTCATGCCTGCTTCTAATGAAGTTCTTAATCACTCCTCCTTAGAACGTGGTTGACAAGAAAGTTAAATGTAATTTTTCGTAGCAGTGGTTCAAAGACGTTGCTTCTAGCAAAAAGGTATAAAATGACAATGGAATGATTAAGGCTGTGTAAAGGAAACTGTTTATTTCATGGTGGTTTGCAAGAAAAAAAGACACTCTGAAGACGCCAGCCACAGGTGCAGGCAAAACATCAGGAGAAAATACTAATAGCCCGGAAAACCCACAACAACCTATGAAAAAGACACTACTTCTTGGTCTCATCATGTCTCTGCCTGTGGTTCAGAAGTGGGAACCTCAAAACACGCTGGATATTTGACTCCAGTTCAGTGAACTCCAGAATGGATTATGAGTGAGGATTATGGGAATTAATGGCTGGCATACTGTTGGTTATTCTCAAGAGTAGACCCATTCAATCTATTTTTAAATAGTGAGCGAACAAATAGGTAATCTCACTGCTTCAATAGGTTTACTCTAGTGAGGACTAACAATAGGGTTTAGGTCAATATCTGGATGACTGTGGGTTCGTGAGGTCACCATACATTGAAGGCACATACACATGGGTTCTCCACCTTGATAGGCATCCCCCAACCCTTTCTCTTTCCTCTGCTTTGGCATGCAAAGCATTTACTAATGGGCACTTCTATTGCTTTTTCCATTCCACTTCAATTTAACTGTCATTTTGAAGAGTCATTATGGAGCAGCAATCAGCATCAGCAAGAATAAGTTGAGAGCTTCTTGGGGAGCAAGATTCTGTGAACAGATCAAACACTGCTTAGGTAGAACTGTGCCTGGTACAAGCACACAGTACAAGTACTACTTATACCTAGAGTACTTACATGACTCCAACATCTAGTAATACCATGTGCTGTGCTCAAAAATATAAATGACAAAACAGAAAGTATACTCTTGACTGGAAGAGCATCTTCTAACCCATAATATCCAAGGCCTTCTGCTAGACAGATCACCAGCCTATGTGTTCTGAATAATGTATAAGAGGTATAAATCCTCACTCAATATCCTGTCTGAATGAGAAAATGCTACCGAAATAAAAAGGCAGACACTGTCCTCTGCTGAGTTAGACTCACACCTTTTTTCACTCCATTATTTACCTATATGGACTTGACAATAAATCCTGTGTGTGAACCTGTGAACCTGTGAATCATGTTATTCACATTACACATACCCTAATATATTCTTATTCCTTTCGCTATAGTGTATCATTGCCCTAAATATAATTCAAAATAAGTGGAAAAGAGCTTTTCTATTTTTCTACAAATACCTTCATTATCAAAATATCTTCTTTGTTTTATGTCTTCTTCTGTAACATTAGGAATCTCGCCTTAATTTAAAAATAAAAGGTGATTTTAAGGCATCTAAGTGTTAAGAGAAGGGTTTCATTGTGTGGGTTAGGTTTCTCCAAATATTAGTTCTCAGGATACATTTGGAGTGATCAAAGTATGGCTAACACAAAAACAACAACAACTTCCCTGCCCCCCCAGAACTCTGGTTCCTGTGTCTTAAGACATTCCATCTCCAGGGTAGCTATACTCTTGTGTCAAATCTACCCCTGCACTGCATCGTTCCACTTGGTCAGAATGGAATGTAATACTGCTTGTATTACAACATATTTATTTATTGATTGATTGATTGATTGCCTTTCAGGGCCCTCAAGATGAGCTACAATAGATAAAGACATTTAGAACATTAAGTTTAGACAGACAAAGGCTGAAATCATATTGTTAGCCCTGTCTAGACATGTGAAATCAATTGGATTTATCTATTTATTGACTTATCATTCAATTAATTTATAATTATAATTTATAATAATTATAATATAATAATAATTTATTCAGTGGCTCTGCTCTAGTGAGATTACCCATCAGGATGTCTTCCAATGGCTGCAATCCTGGATGGCTCAGCATACTATAGTAGTTCTGCATGCAAAACCATGCTATTCTGACTGATTTACCATGTCTTGACCTACTGTAGAGATGCTGAGCCCCACCCGCAGCCATTGCTATCTGGAGGAGACTGAAGGAGGTTGCAGAAATGTCCGGCATTTTTCTTTATAGGTAGATGTCAATCAATTACATCAGCCACTCAGTTTCAGTAGGATCCTCTGAGAGCTTGACAGCGGATGTAATCATTTTGTGTCTGGCTAAAGGGACATAGCCAGACACTTCCACAGTCATTGCCCCGGGTCTCCTTCAGGCATGGAATGGCCTAGAGCGGCCCTCAGTCATTCTATGGTGAGTCTGGGAGGAGAGATGTTGATTGTTGTGGAGGGAAGAAGAGAATACCAGGCTCTGAAGGAACCAAAAATTGACATACACAGGCATACACCTGTGTGTGCCATGAACAGGATGCCAACTAAGCAGTGATGTAGACTCGAGTCAATTGACTCGGACTCAAGTCAGACTTAAGTCACTTCAGTGACTTGACTTGGACTTGACTTGGTAAAAACTACATACTGACCCCACTCGACTTGAGATTTGCATATTTTTAGTGACTGACTTGCTGCCCTTGGTTCAGTAACATAACACATTCCTCCAGAAATCTAACAATTTACTGGTCACATGACAATCTGTCTCAAGTCCAAAGTGTGGACACACTTCTCAGAGAGAACAGCAAATGGGCTTGAGGTGCGGCTGAGGTCTGCTCAGCAGCCTGTCCTGCTTCATATAGGAGGAGCTTTCTAAAACTTTTCCAAAGAGCAGAAGGCAAGCTTTGGAAATGGGAAGTAAGAAGGATCCTATTCCCCACTTCCGAAGCTGCAGATGGCAAAATCACAAAAGTGGAGGGCTGACTCTACTTAAATTGTTAAAACTAACTTTATTTGACTCTGTCCAGAAATTCTGGAATACAGGTTGGGGTATAAAGTTGGCTCCCAGACTAGAGACTTGACTTGAAATACCTTGCAAGGACTTGAGACTCGACATGAGACTTAAAGGTAGAGACTTGAGATCTGACTTGAGACTTGGAATATAAGACTTAAATACATCACTGCAACCAACTTGGCAGTCCTTATGCACAGGCATGTCTTTTTAAAGGATATTGAGCAAGGGAATATCCAGGATGCCCTGGTGCAATCCCTCCCTGCCAGGCAAGCCTGTTCCAACAGGCAGCCATGCTCTCCCCCAGAGTGTGTGGCACTTGAAAAGTGAATGTCTGCAGCCAAGAGGAATCAGGAATCATTGTCCTTGCTGAGGATCCAGGAATTCCGCAGCTGCTGATGTCTGTCAGCAGCAACTTCACCAGATTCAGGATTCAGGAGCCTATCCAGAGACATTTAAAAACAGACTAAAACAATTTTAAAAATAGTTTTAAAACCATACATTGCTAAAAGAGTTAGCACAGCCACTCTGATTTTAAGGACTAAAGATCATGTTAAATAACACAGTCTTAGGGCTTTTCCGTGCTACGCTGTTATAGTGCTATTATTCCACTTTCAGCATCCTATGAAATCCTGGGGCTTGCAGTTTAAGGAGGGGCATTTAGAATTCTCAGCCAGAGAGCTCTTTGGCCTCAGTAAACTACAAACCCCAGAATTCCACAGGATGTTGAAAGTGGAATAATAGCACTATAGCAGGGTAGTGTGGAAATGCCCTTAACTGCCCTCCAGAGGCAAAAGGAATGGAACCAGTCTGATCTCCCTGAGAAGTTGGGCTACAGAGAAAGCTCTGCCACTGGTTAATGATGGACAAATCAGTCCATGTCCAGTTCTACATCTATTCAATGATAAGTGCATTCCATCTAGTTTCCAGGTTCAGCATCATTCTGTGGTGTTTTTATTTAAAATCACCTTTATTTTGTATGCAACTTTTTGTAATATGCACACTTTTGTACCCTGGTCACTAAAATATGCATGTTTGTATATGCTTTGTACATGTTTGTACATGCATGTTTGTATATGCCTTTCAGGCCCCTTCCTAAACTGCAAACCCCAGGATTCCGTACGATGTTGAAAGAGGTATAATAGCACTATAACAGCCTAGTGCGGAAAGGCTTATGCTCAAAGGGTTCTCTGTAGCTCAGATACAACCTGGAAGTGTGATAAATTTCAAGCCATTTGGGAGATATTGGAGTGGGAGGGAGTAAAACCTTCTCCCTGTCCCTGTGGTGATGCCTGGGATTTCATGAGAAGAAAAGAAACGATGAAAGAGTGATGAAAGTATGAATGGCTGTTATTAATTTAGTGCCTGATGAAACAGAAAAATGGAGCATTAATCTTACATTGCTGGCCCTCTCTCTGAGGGTGAATGTTTATACTTTTGTACAATGGTCTTCTCTGCTAGCCTTCTTTATCACAATTTCACACTGCTGCTGTTGTACAATCAGCTGCTGTGCCCAGGCATTCTCTTTCAAAGGAAATTTACCAGCCACACCTGCACTTACTATGATAAGCACATAGAGATTCTGTAGAGTTGGACCTCTGTTGAAGCCTGCCCTGGATGGTGGCTGTTTAATCAGACACTGTTTCATGTTTCTTCATTGTCAGCTGCTCTGTGCCTTGGCAAATCAATCAGATAACTTGGGATTAATTGGGAATACTATTACTACTGCATAGAGCAGAGTAAATTGCAGCAGAGGGGCTTAGCCTCTTCGCTGTCATCAGTCTGGGAGGCTGCAAAGGATATATTACAAGATTTGCTTACTCAGCAGACACAAGGGGCAAGGCTTAAAGTCTGAATTAATCACCAGCCTAATTCTGATGGAATGGATTTCCAGCAGTTTTTCTCCACATGAGGGTGTTACTTTTTGAGAATGGGCGGCTGCCATCTGGCTACCAGGTTTTTGAAGGAATATTTATGCTTCCCCAGGTGGTAAAAGTAGAATTCTCAAGTCTCAAGAACTAGGTCTTCTTCCCTGTCCTCAGGGTGGACAGGGAGGAGAGTGTTGCACTGAAAAGTATGTGTATCTATATAGATTTCTCATTTGTTAAACTTGATGCTTTCTGTTTGAATGATATACTGTGTGCAACTATAGTTAATGCTTCATGACATCAATAGGAGCTGCTTCAGTAATCACCTTTGTAGCATAACCAGGGGCCACGTCTTGTTACATCACTAGAGATTGTCTCTAGGTCTCAGATTTTGGTCGTGAAATCTCAGGGCCTGAGATAAGTCTTAACCCAGCAACCCTAGGTAAAAGCAGGGCCAGCCCTACCATTAGGCAGAGTGAGACAGTCACCTCAGATAACAGATGCTGAGAAGCAGCATTGAAATGTTTGGATGAGAAAGTTCTGTGCAAAATGGCCTGCCTGGTATTGCCACCAATCCAAGTTAGCCTGGTGCTTTCATACTGAGATGTGCTACTTTTCCCATTCACTCCCTTCTCCACCAGTCGTTGAATGGCTATGGAGTGGGGACTGTAGCAGCTAAATGATGAGTTCTAGGGGACGGTTGGTCATGCAGCAAGGGAAGAAGAGAATTCTGACCTCCACAATGACCAAAAGAAGACATACGCCAGCCTAAGTTGGACTTATGCTTGTGTATGTCACTAACAGGATGCCCACCACCATCTTAAAGGAGGAGATTCACAGATAATCAGCTGAGTGGCCTGGTTGGGAGGAAAATAAAGGGGCAATCAATTATTCACATAAGAGATTATGCAACAAACAGAATAACAAAATGTGGGCCACAGTTTCATCTCCATATACACATACCCAATTCTGAAATGGAATTCTTCTTCAAGTACTGGTGAGAAGACAAGATTCAAATGTGCTTTCAAGAAGCATTTCCTATATTTTTAGCATGGTAAGTGCTATACATAGAAGGCTCTGGAATCAGAAAAATCAGATGGTCTCTGGACAAACCCAGGGCTGAGCTTTGTCATTACAGGCAAATCATTTTGGCATTGAAAATCTAGCAACTGTTGTTTCAATATTTCTTTGGCTTTGCTCATGTCTAGCTGTAGTAGCTCTTGATTATGTTTAACTTCAGATTAAGAGATTTCAAGCTGCTCCTCTTGTCTGAATTTGTCTGAATTAAGGAAAGGAAATCCATTGGAGCTAAATGCATGTCCTTAGCCAAGCCTATGGATATACAGAAGCAATGCCAACTTCTAGGTGCCCAGCAGTATTCAGAACACAGTTTGGTACTGAAAAAAATTGTCTAAGAAATTTACATTGCAGAACTTCTATTGTTTTAAACTGGCATCAGCCCATTTATTTTTATCTCAAATGCAGCTACGGGCATGGCTTTAAAAACTTCAAACTTGGGCCCTTTCCGCATGTGGGGGGGGGACGCCCGAAAACAGAGCTTACCGGCTTTGTTTTCCGGCCGGCCGAGTCCGTCGCCACAAGGAGCAGTGCGAGCTCGTTGCTCCGCACTCCTCCGGAGTCCTAAATGGCAGCTTCCGGATGGTGGAGGCTCTCCACCAACTGGAGAAGCTCACCAGCTGGAAGCCTGCCCCCGGCAGATCTGCAGGCATGCATTTGCACGCATCTGCAAATCTGCTCCAGAGCCGGGCGACGGAGCGGCACGGGGTTGCGCGCTCCGTGGTTTTTAAAAACCTCTAAAAAGAGGTTTTTAAAAAACACGCTGAGCGACCAGTTCCGGTCACTCCGGAGTGGACTGAGGTATGGAACTACAGAAAGTAGTCCACCCCAGTCCACTCTACAGTGCAGAAGACCTCCGTTGGAGGTCACTCTGCACCGTTTAAATAGCCCGGTACAGAAAAGGCCGTTGCAAGAATAACGTTGTGTCCCCTTGTTTGTAAAAGTACAATAAGATTTGAACACCTGTCATAGTGTTCAAACTAAACTTCTTCTAAGGACACTTCTTACAGCGTTCAACACTTCTTTTTCAAACACATAGCCTTGCCGAGTTGATCACATACTGATATACTGGAATACTATTCTCGGATACCTATCCAGGTACCATTCCTCAGGTATAATGATCTACTCTTATAGAAGTTGCAGTCTCATACATTTTAAGAAAGAGAGAAAAAATGCTATTGCTAGGCTCAGCTAGATTCATTGAATCAATTGCTGTATGGCAAGTTAATACTTGCATAAATCCCATTGATTCAGGGGATCTAATATAGTAGTACTTAGTGCATTAGAGGCATATGCCACTGCAAGAGGCATGGGATACCCCTAAGTAACCACCACTTTGAATCAGTAAGGCAAGCTCAGAAATGCGGATAGATGTGTTAAACTCAGTATTCTTCATGACAACCACCATTCTATGCAGTAGCTTGAGAGAAGGCTTAAGTTTTTTCCATGTCTTTGTTTGTCAGAAGGTGTTCTTTTTCTTACTTCACCAGTGATCTTTATAGATCCTCAGTGTCTTGGATTCCCTTTGAATTCACAAGTTGGTTTTTAGTTTGTTTCAAATAGTCTATTGCCATGTTTCATAAAGCCTTGTGGCTCACTACTCATAAGCAAGATGCTCAGAATATTATGACCAATTCAGCAGTTGTTTTCTGCAGAGGACGTAATCTCATCATGCAGCCAAGTCTGGTTTAATAAGTTGACCATTTGATATGAAGCCCATGGACCTATTGCTGTAGAGCATTAAATGAAGCACCTTTTATTTTATTTGAATTGACTTATAGTTGTTGCTGTCATGCAGTAGTTTAGACCCTATTGTATTGCTTCAACCTCTTCTTCTATTAGATGGCACAAGGGATAACAGTTTCCAGCCACTGTATTTTCAGTTGAAGCAGCTTTTGCTTGCCATCAACAGTGAAAACAATATTTGGCTTGAATATTGTGGTCCTGTCATTTCTGATCTGAAAATTCTGGCAGACAATATGAAACTTTCCATTGTTTTATTTATTCTACTTCTGAGTCACACTTGCAAAAACACATGATGTTCATTTATGTAATATCTGCATTCTTGTGATTTTAACCTTTTCCAGCAAAACATTCAGTGTTATCTTATACTGGAGCTGTCAGAATCAAATGGTTCTCAGTCAATCTCACAAAATAGCCCTCTGCAAGAAGAACAAGAGGTTTTTGCACTGTGAGCATGAGGAAATCAAGTACACATTTTTGGAACCTTCAACTGCAATAAGAAATCGGTAACATTTTAAGGAATGGCAACACAAATGGAACTGGCTGAGATTCAGAGAGGCAGATGGAAGTTCTACAGAATCCTACTGTTTAACGTTTGGAAAACAGAATTTTATCTGTACAATTTTCACAACCCTAGTAAAACTCAGAAATGTTTGGTTTGTGGACTGTCTACCCAAGGAAGAGCCATATGAGGACGTAAAACTGATGGAATGACTAGCAAGTGGATCATTCTAACAACTCTTGTGAGAGGTGTACATAAGTTTTGCACATTATTTTGCCAGATTTTCTATTTACCAAATAATTTGGCTTCAGCCAATCTTATTAATGGAATATTCAGACATGTTCATCAAATTTACAACTTGTTTTCAGCGTGTTAACAACCTATTTCCTGATGAAGCAACATTACTTCCAGTTGTTCAGCAGTGTGATTACTAAGATTTAGGCATTTTGACTTTGTAAGAGGCAAACAAAATTTTTGTGAGCAAAAATTTAAATGAGGACTAAGATTTTTGCAGTGCATCAAGGAGATGCCAGCAGACACAGTCAGCCACATTGTGATTTACTGGAAGAGAAATGGAAGGTGGTCATTATCAAATGAAAATGGCAACCTGTTTCCATCTTACTGAAATATGTCCCATCATTTCAGCTTTCTGCAGAACACTTAATGATCAGTGCAATATTTTTCATCTGTTCATTAATTTTTACCATGATTGGTTAGTAATGAAAAACTGACAGTTATGGTGAGTGGTGGAACATGGAGGGAGAAGAGTGTGCTGCTTGATCACATAAAGGAGTAAAATTCCTCCTGTAAGGGCACATTACATCGTCCTACAGGACCTCTGTAGGTACGCTCAGTAGTAGGAATCAGAGGACAGGCCTTACCATCATTCAGTTGCTGTCTTTAAATGTAATGCTTCCTTGACTGGTGGATATTCCATTTTTACCCTCAGTGGCTTCAGGGTGATTTTCAGCTATCATCAAAATAATCAAATTTCATATCAGAATTTAATGAAAATACAATATAAAGCAACATACACAAAAGATGAATATAACAGCCAAAAGCCAAATAGATGGATCTTGTATGCTTACCTTAGAACTTGGGGACAAGGAATCCATTAACTAGGAAGCAATGTCTTATATACCAGGACATTTTTCTTGATGCCTAAAAAAAGCAAACAGCAAGCATGCCTTTTTGTAGGGGATAATTTGAGCGGTAAGCCAGTGTTCTGTCTGAGGCCCTTTCCACACCTTACCTTACCCTGTCACTCTGTGGTCGTGATCCTGACAGCACCTTTGCCAGGAATGTTCCCCTCCACACCGGACCAACTCCTTGCGGAAGGGAATGTGAGGGACATACCTCTTCCTTCTGCAGTGCAGCCAGGCTCTTTCCCATGCTGCGCTGGGGCAGGAAGCACCTCCATCACGCTTCTGGGCCTTCTGCAGGTCAGGTAAGTGTGGGAACATTGTGCAGTGGGAGTCATTGGTGGAGAAAATCTGTCAATGATATACCCCGCAATCGCAGTGGCTGGTGACGTGAGAAGGACGGGACCATGATGATGTCTTGCAGAAGCATCGTTGTGGTCCTGCTTCTTTCACATCCCCATGCTGGGATGTCATGTCCCTGCAGAAAGGGCCTTAGTAGAACAGCACAAATCAAAGCTTAATTTCAGTTAAGGCAGAGGTGCTTGTGATCAGTAAAAGTCAGATCGGGGGAAAGAATCCAGCCTGGATTTACTGGGATTACATTCCCCTGGAAATCTCAGATTTGCCACTTGGTTGTACTCCTCAACTCAGTCCTGAGCCTGGATGCCCCAGGTTTCAATGTGACACACACCTTCATTACAAGATTGTCGCAGAGTGTGTTAGCACAATTGAAACTAGTGCACCAGCTGTGCCAGTTCCCCCAAATCTTTTCATCTGGCAGTGGTGACATATGCCTTGATTACATCTTGTCTGGATTACTATGACACATACAGACTGGCATTGTGTTAGTGCCATATAAAGGCATTAATCAACCTTATGCGTGTTTATGCCTTTTTCAGTCATTGTCAAGATTGGCATTTCCTTCTTCCTTTTGCTACCACCTATACTCGCCCCCCTCAATTTAACATAGACTCCTCCAGTCATTTCATGCCTGGCGGAGAGGTGGGGAGCAATGAATTAGAAAAGCATCAGACCATGTCCCTATAGCCAGATGTAAAATTATTACACCACCCAGTGAAATTTTTGGAGGACCATGGTGACTGACGTAATCATTTTACATCTAGTTGTGGAAGCACAACCAAATGCTTCTTCAATCCCCATCCTCCACTTTCCAGTAAGTATAGAATGGGGTTCAGCAGCTCTACAGCAAATCCAGGGGTTGTCAATAGCTAGCTGTAGTGTAGTTTGACATGCAGAACTACTAGGCTACATTGAGCCATACAAGATTCCGGCCTCTATTCTGGCCTTTGCTAAGTGTTTGGAGATTGCAAAAGGTTCAAAATGCTAAAACCAGACCTGTTGACCAAAGCTGGTTACAGGGAAAATACCATTTCTGTTACTACAAGTCCATTTTCCAACACATTTCTAAGGATCAGTTATGACCTATAAAGCCCGATATGGCTTGGATCCAGGTCCAGTTTTATCTGTAAGTCTGTGTGACCTCCGTATATGTCTGCTGAAATGTTGCTGTCTTTTGAGACAGACTTTGGCCATTTCTGCACTACACTCTTATAGTGCGATTATTCCACTTTCAACATGCTACGGAATCCTGGGGTTTGCAGTTTTGGGAGGGGCTGGCTGCCCCCTCCCAAAACTGCAAACTCCAGGATTCCGTAGAATGTTGAAAGTGGAATAATCGCGCTATAAGAGTGTAGTGCGGAAATGGCCATAGTCTTGCTCCCTCTATCATCACAGATTATATGAGAGAGGGCCTTTTTGGTACCTGCTTTTAGGCTGTGGAACTGTCTTCCACAGAAAGCTGACATTAGTCCCTTCTCCACTCTCCTTCCATATCAGGCAAATGCTTTTACTTTTTTGTAAGTTACCTTCTGTCCCAGTTTGTGGGGAAAAATCAACCAACCAACCAACCAACCAACCAACCAACCAACCAACCAAGAAGTAATATTGTATCATCTACTTCTGCCTTTTGTGTTACCATGAAACTCTACTTTGTAGAAGCTTGCTCAAAACAAAGCTGCCCAAACATGAAATTGGGTGCCTCCTTCCCACAGCCTGTCTGAAACCACATAATGGAGGTTTAGGCAAAATAGTGTCCCTAATCCTCACCCCACCCAGCCCACACTTTTTCCTCACAAAATAAATAAAATAAAATAAAATAAAATAAAATAATAAAATAAAATAAAATCTCTTGGGTATCTTTTAAACATGTCCCCACTACCACCACCACTGCATTGTTTAAAATTTTTAAACTCTGCTTTTCAAAACCAGGTATGGAGTGCTAGTCACTTCTGGACCCTTTTTGCACAATACAATTATAGTATTATAATTCTACTTTAATTTCAAAGGCAACATTCTAGGGATTCTCTTGGATTTGTAGTTTGTTGAAGTATTAGAGCTCCCTAGGTGATAATTCTAATTCCCCCCCCCCAAAATTACAAATCCCAGGATTCCATAGGATTCCATGATTGTTGTGGGAGTTAAATTGGGATCATACTGCTGTAATTGTGTAGCATGAAAGGGTCCCTGGATTACTTTGATTTGTTTCTCTTTTTTGGTAGATGTTTAGGCTGTCTACATGCCCCCACAGGGGCAGAAAATTCCCCCTAAGCCCAGCAAAGTTGTCCAACCCGATATAATGCTTTGAGTCACTGCTATGCTTCCATTCAGCTGTAAGTTGCTATAGAAAGCACAAACCCTTACCAACTGAAGAGAGTACATGGGTCCTTCACACTATACAATTCTAGTACCATGATTTTACTATAACTGCCCTGGTTGCATCCTGTAGAATCCTGGGATTTGTAGTTTTGTGAAACACTAGAGCTCTCTGGCTGGAAATTCTAAATGCCTCCCATAAACTGCAAATCCCACAATTGCAGAGGATGGAAGCACAGCCATTCAAGTGGAATCGTGCTGCTCTAAGTGCTTGGTGTGAATGGGCCCTTGTTTGATTCAGGAAATGAGAAAGCCGCAAATTGATCCCTTTTTTTCTGGTAGCTGGTAGGAAGAATGGCCTTTTGGAGAAGCAATTTTGGGTTGTGCATTGATGAATCATTTTGGCACTTTGGGAGAAATTCTCTCTTGTTGATTCTTGCATGCAGTGCTTCTCCTCTTGTTTGGGTTCTGTGTAGCATAATTAAGAATAAGCTGTTCTAGAGCAGAGTGAACATTGTTGTTTGCTTCACAAGGGTTTGCATCTTGTTAATAATGAAAAGGGGAGGAGGAGGAGGGGGGGGATGCTAGTGGCAGCAGTAGTAGTACAGATCATCAGATTTTTATTTTATTTTTATCTGGCAATATTAAAAAATGAGTAATTTTCCCAATGTGACTAACGTAGAGATGTAACTGCACATCATTCTATCTAGCAGAAGGTAACACAAGGCCTTTATAGTCCAATGATGTAAACACTGAAGGGAAGAAATATGAGAACTTAAGCCAAATGCCAGCTCAGCTGCTTGAATACAGATGGATAGCATCAAACAAAGTTATCTGGAACAGGAATGTTCCACATGCCTTTGTGTTTCTAAGCTCTTAGATTGCAGTATACTTCATTCGCATTCTATCTCTGGGAGCAGCAGCCTGACTCAAAACTGACTATTATTCCTAAACTATCTGACTGCTTCATCTCGCCAAATAGGATTAGTTGGAATTCACCCAGGACCCAAAGATTGCAAAGGCTCTGCATGATGTGCACTGAGTCTTTTGGCTACTTTAATGTGGTCTCTTATTAATATTCATGGCAGCTAGGCATTGTAGCTCATCAGGGACTCATCAGCAAGTATTAAAACTGGGGCACTAAAAATTACTGAGTAATGCTGCTGTTTCACCTATCTTATTACTGAATATTGGAAAAGAGATCGCAGCTATTCAACAGAGATGTTCTGGATCTACAGAAAGTTTGTTATGAGCTGATTTGTACTATTTATGGGGATAAGGAATTTATAGAAATATATAGAGGTCAGATAAATTCCTTCATAATCAAACGGTTCTTTCCATTAGGCTGTTTCTTTATCTTCAAGGGAGTACTGTCCACAGATAATGTTTGAAATTCAAAGCAAAAGGTGGCTTTTTGAAGGAGCCGTAAAACTTTAGTTGTTTCTGAATTTTTTTTTTTAAACCTAGGACATCTGCCTGCAACTGCGAAGTACTCTTTTGATACCGTGTCTTGGGTTTCTTTCTTATTCAGCACATCATCCCAACCAATGAAGATCACATGGTAAACAGATGTCTTGCTAGCACATTGTTGTTGTGTGCCTTCAAGACGTTTCTGACTTATGGCCACTCTACAGCAAACCTATCAGGGTTTTCTTGGCAAGATTTGTTCAGAAGAGGTTTGCTGCTTCCTTTCTCCTGAGGCTGAGAGAAAGCAACTTGCTCCAAGTTATCCAGTGGGTTTTCATGGCTGAGTGGGGATTTGAACCTTGGTCTCCCAGTGTCCTAGTCCACAACTCAAACCACTATACCATATTGGCTCTCTCTAGCACATAGCCATGTGATAAAGTCACTGTTGTCCAAATTTGAATTGGAGGACAGGAAGAGGAAATATACTGTCAATGCCAAGGCAATGGCTTGATGGGTCTTTGCATTGATATGCATGCAGTAAACATATAACTGAAAGTCAAGGACATCTGCAGGATATTTTCTTTTTATTTTTGGTGTTTTAATGTCACATTGAATGACATTTAGAAGCTTAACAACAAAACAAACAATGTCAGGGAAATAGGAATACATGATATATAAAGTGCAATAAATTTGTTTATTAGCATAAAACAAAGCTCACTATACATTAACCAATATAGCTCCCAGACAAATTTCCATGCATTTGAACAGTGAAACATTTATAAATACTAATCCAAAATACTTATCCATAGGATGTTTGGTGGAAATATGATTTGTTTCATTTATTCCCACTAACAATGGAGACATAAACAGCTTGAAATACTTTGAAACAGCTGAAATAGTCCATCTGTGAGAGATTTCTGTCATTATGTGCCTTCCAGTCAACCTCAACTTATGACAGCCCTAACAGAGGCCGTTTCCGCACTACACTACACTGTTATAGTGCTATTATAGTGCTATTTCAACATCCTATGGAATCCTAGGATTTGCAGTTTAGGGAGGGGCATTTAGAATTCTCAGCCAGAGAGCTCTTTGGCCTCAGTAAGCTACAAACCCCAGAATTCCACAGGATGTAGAAAATGGCACAATAACAGTGTAGTGTGGAAATGGCCATAGTGTTTTATTCATAAGATTTATTCACAAAAGAGTTTGGCATTGCTTTCCTCTAAATATAGCCTACATTACCCTGATATTTCCAAGTGTTATCCCTTCTAAGTAGCAATGAAACCTGACAGTGCTTAACATCTGAGATCAGACAGGATTGGATGTGTCTATAAGGTGTTTAGGCAGATTTACATGAATTGTTTTAAACACAGATGTTGTGCTCCAAAACATAATGTGCTTCAGCAGAATCTATCCTCTGAAGTGGGTAATGGATAACTATAAAATGCATGTTTATAAGAGGCTTTCACCATATCATGGATCTCAGGTAGGTTATAAATTAAAAAATCAATCAATCAATCCCCCCTCCCATTCAGGTCAAACCAAAGGTCTGTATAGATTCTATCCTCAAGGGAAGCCCCTCTCTCTTAAGACCAAAACAGTAGCAAAAGTTTCTGTACACTTGCATGACTTGTCAGGAAGTAGATTCGCAAGTTCTTTTTTTTTTTTTTTGCTATTTATTTTTAATTGAGATACTTTTGTTCATGTCCATACAAAGAAACAGATATAAATATGTGAAAACAAATAACAATAACAAGTACTGACAAGTGGTCTTACATAAAATGAAAAATTGGTGCCCACAAAAGAAAAAAGACAATATAACAACAACATAAGACAATTACAAATACAACATACTACAATAAACAAATCTGACTTCCTTCTCTGGTAGAGCTACAGATTGAGTAGAAGATTCCCAAGTTCTTGCATGATCTCATTCATGTAGGAAACACTGGTAAAAACTCAGACTACTAATGGAATTTACCGGCATCGTCTTTGGTAGGGGTGGCATGGAGGAATGGCTATTCTTGCTTAAGAGTGGAGTGTCCTACAAGATCCTAAATTTTACTTTTGCACGTTGTTGTTGTTGTTGTTGTTGTGTGCCTTCAAGTTGTGCCCAACTTAGGCCATTTCCGCACTAGAGGGGCCAGCCAGCCCCTCCCTAAACTGCAAACCCCAGGATTCCTTAGGATGTTGAAAGTGGAAAAATAGCGCTGTAGTGTCGAAGTGGCCTTAGAGTGAACCTAAGATGAAATTATCATTGGATTTTCTGGGGGCTGAGAGTGTGTGATGTGTCCAAGGTCACCCAGTGGGTATCCATGGCCAAGCAGGGAACTGAACCCAAGTCTCCAGGGTTGTAGTCCAATGCTCAAACCACTACATCATGCTGCACATTTTTACTAGCTACATTTTACATCATTTAATATAAGTAACTCTTGGATTTTTAATTTTGAACTGTACAAACATTTTCTAGAACTCTACATTTTGCGTATGAAAAAATGGCTCTTTATTCCTTCATATTCCATATTCCATATTGATATTCCATGTTCCATGGCTATCTCAGATCCTGAACAGGGAAAAAGATGGGCTATAAATTAAATAAATAAATAAATCCAAATAAATCCATAAACTGTGCTGCTGCTATGGTCAGCTGAGTTCATGCTTTTCTCTAGAAAAAGTTAAAACACCAGGCAACTGAATAACAAAACTGCAACTGCAGGGTTGTCATAGATTTTTCTGAGTCCCCATAACAAAATGTGTATAACAACACTCAGCTACTTTACTAGGCTGACATAATCTGCAGTATCTCAATCACAGGCTTGCTTCCTGCAATAAAGATATTATAATAATGGACTTCATCTGATTAAATTGGCAGGGTATTTTTAAAATGAAATGTACAGAATTTCAGAAAAAGAGTGAATTTGAAATCTTACAAGCCCTTGGCTTTGTTGGTTGGTACCATTTGAAGGAACATGCATCCTACATTTTCACCCAATCACAGCTACTTTTGTTTTTTAAAATGAGGAAGCAATGACTTCCTACCTGGGAAGAAGACCAGAATAATGGCTTTAAAATAAACCCAGAAGTTCCTTTTCCAGGAGGAGCATGTACCTATCATTGCTATGATTTAATTCACTGGGTTAAAAGTACTCTCACTGAAATGCTACAAGAGCAGGTTATGCATGCAAAATGATGTACAAAATATTGGCTGCATATTTTGTCTCATTTCTCAACTTCTACAAGGGATAGAGACTCACTTTTTTTAAGAGAATAAAATCTGGGAAAGTGGGGATTGTGGCTTACTGTGTAGCAAACAACTTCTCCCTCCCCTCTGGGCATCCATAGCTGCTGTGACAACATGTAATAACAAAAAGTATAGTGGTAAGCTTACTTCATGTGACAACAACAACAACAACAACAACAACAACAACAACAACAACATATAGTGGTAGGGATACTACAAGCAGTCTTCTGTGGTTTCCAGATTGCAAAAGGAAGGACATGCTGGAACATTAAGAAAACAATGACTACATATGATTTACCTAACTTTAAAGTAGATGATGAAAATGTAATAGTTAAAGATTTTCTGTACCTTGGCTCAGTTATAATCAAAATAGAGACTGTATGCAAGAAATCACAGGAAGACTAGGGCTTGGAAGCGCAGCTAGGAAGGAACTAGACAAGATCCTCAAATGTCAAGATATCTAATTGAATCCCAAAGTCAGGGTCATCCAAGCCATAGTATTGCCAATTTCTGTGTGTGGTTGTGAAATCTGGATATTAAAAAAAGAAAAGAAAAAAAGAAACACTGATAGGAAGAAAATCAACTCACTTGAAATGTGCTGGAGAAGAATTCTGTAGCAACCATGAACTTCTAAAAAGACAAATGATTGGATCTTAGAGTAAATCAAATGCAAACTCTCCTAACAGCCAAAATGACTAAACTGAGGCTGTCATACTTAGGACATATCATGAGACAGTATAACTCATTAAAAAAGATGATAATGGTTGGTGAAGTGGAAGGCAGTAGGAAAAGAGTAAGACCACGTTAAGGATGGATAGACTCAATCAAGGAAGCCACAGCCCTGAGTTCGCAAGACCTGAGTAAGGTGTCTTGGAAGTCTCTCATTGAGAGGGTTAAAGCTGACTTGATGCCAATTAAACTTCAGTAGAGAAAACCTGAAGGCTATTTCAGTTTTGCTCAATAGTATAAAACCTACACCAAAAACTAAGATATTATTTATGCAACTTACATGCCACTGGATTTGTGGTGTTATATTTCTGGGTGACCAAATTGTACAAAATTTGCATAAGCAGCTGGACTCTCATGAGGGATAGTCTTGGAGATCATTATAAACTTTTTGCTGATCAGTGCCTCCCCTTATGGACAGCCATGACTATAGTACATAAGTGATATCCGCCTCTATTGAGAATGTGTGCAGAACTGTTCACAATGTGAACAGATTTTCACTCTTATTCACAAAGGAATGTGCAAAACCCTACTGAAAGTCAATATTTCATGAAAAATATATTCTTGAAACATATACACTCACATACAGAGAAACAGAGAGGGAGAGAAAAAGAATTTTTGATTCATCACAAAATCATACACGTCTAGTCATCTAATGATTCAGTCCAGGAAAATCATTACTTGTTGTTCTTATTCTCTCTCTGTTTTGACACCATAATTTTATTTACCTCAATGAAAAAATTCTGTGTGGAAGCGAATCTTTAACACATTGGTCATTAGCATTCTGGTCAACTACATGGAATAAATATCTAACGCTTTGTTTTATTGAGGGCTGAATAGGATATTATTTGCTAAAATTCTCATGCATCAACAAGATCTATGCCATCTGATGCTTTAAACTCCTTTAATGTCTGTACGTGACTTGCTAGCTCCATTGCTTGATTACTGCCAGGCCCATTTACTCTTGAAGAAAGTGTTTTATCTCACTTGAAGGAACTGAACAGCTTTTCTACATATGGAACACAAAACTGAGAGTTTCTGAATATCCTCACTGGACACGCACACTTCTTCAGAATTGGTTGATCTCACTTCATTTTAGGTGCTGATCACATTCATCATCTCACTTTGAATTAATTAATCTGAAATAAAAACAATCTTCTGGTTCAGTTATATGATTCACTAAGAGACCACTAAAGCTGATGCTAAATGTGCAATGGAGAACCACAAACATTTTTAATGGGGACCTTTTTCAGACATAACAGCAATATGGGAGGGATTTGTCAAAAGTGCAGCTGAGTAGAGAAGAGTTAAATCCACACACTGTTTCCAATGAAAATTGGGTAACATTCCAACTCCATTTCAAGAATTTTTTAAAAAAATCTTGGCATGCTTCTTGGTGATGCATTTAGCAGCATAAATTCTCAGAGGTTACTAGCCACTTAAAGCATGGAAATTGTGCCCTCCGTCAGTTTTTCAGCAAAACAATAAAAATTGGGAAATCCAAACACCAATCTACCATGTCACGTTTTGTTCATCCAAGAGCATTTGGAGAATAGGTAGGCAACTCTACTTCTGTCAGATGTGCCATATATCATCCTTTATCTGTTCTCAACATTTAGAAAGGTATGTGAAACCCTGGTGTAAGCAGTGGTTATCAGGACCTACCTGGAGACTGTCATCAAGTACCTCAGCTGTAAGTAAAAAATGTGTAACAGGACCTCAGATAGCTCTAAAGTGTCAACTTTCTCCCACAAGACTTAGGTCCTGTGGCTTGGCTACCTATCCTGGATTCTGCTCCCCTCTTGAGACAGGAAGTCTTTAAAAAGAGGACTGAAGTCTAGCATTACATCACCTATCTTTGTTCCTTCTAGGACCTTTGTGGTGCTGAATGGGCCTGGGGGCAAGAGGTCCTTAGTGTCAACTGTCAAAAACAGTGGCAGCTGGTAGCTTCCATGTCAGTGGGACCATCCATTCTAGTTTTTAGCATAAACTTTAAAGGAGTTGTTATGAACTAGAACTACCAGAATCCAAAGAAGTGAGTCCTTTCACTAAAATAAGTTCAGCATCTTTGAAAGCTTGTTTAAAGTTCAGTCTAAAACCCAGAGTGGGTTCACCACTCCACTTACACAGTCACCATTGAGGAAGAGTGATGGCCTGTTGGAGGAATCTACCTTGTAGCTCGTTGTCTTTTCAGGATCTTTGCTAGGCAGTCTTCTGCTAGTAGATATTTGGATGTGGCTACTCAAAAATCCATTGGACTTCCTGGACACTCTCTTCACGTTATTGTCCAGGTTGCATTTCCTAGTTGGGGTCATGGCACTGAGAAATTTCTGTTCTTCCCAGTTTTTAATGTATTTAAATCTTTCCAGCTCTTAATGGCTGAAGGCCTCTGGTCTCATTTTTGAGGATATTTTCATCCTGTGTCTGTAAGTGCACTACTGAATTATAGTGCCTGTTGCTTCCATTTAATCAAAGCATTTCCTTCTGAATTTAAACAAACTGTTATATTGTTATTTTGTTTGCCTGGCAATTGCATTTTGATCTTATCTTTGCTCTTTTTTGTAAGCTATCATGTGTACACATTTAAACAGTTGGAAAGGTTACATATATATTTTCCCCATTTCTTTAAGAAAAAGTAATTAGACATTGGCTGAATGCCTGCCAGCTTGAGATGAAAGGGAAGATACAGCCAGATACTGAAACTATGGGGAACAGTGAAAGATGACTCCTATTCCATAATCTTAAAATGCCTAGAATAGTGGCAAAAGTGTGGAGTTGAGCAGGTGGTCAGAGAGGCCATTTCCCAGTGGCAGAAAATCCTATTCTGCTCCAGAGCAAGGGCTGTTGGAGGCATGAGGGATGGGGCAAGATGTTTTTTCAAAATAGACATTCCTTAGGCTTATTGAGGTATTCATGCCATCATTTGGAATAGTTATCTGCTGAGGCATGGTGGGGAGAACAGGGATCTAGGGTCCAAACCAGGTCATGGAAAGGAGAGGGAAAACAAATGGGTCATCTCCTTCCTTGGGCTTGCGGGGGGAGCAGTAGGAGAGGATTTGGGATGCTAAGAAATTGGGCTGGGATCTATCCTTAGCTGGCCAGGCAGTGGCTGGTGGAGGAGGAGAAGGAGGACCAGAGATGGGTTTTAAAAGGGCTGAACAAACTGATTGGAGCTCCTGAGAGGGAAGATTTCCCTGGAAAATAAGCAGGGGGGCAGGAGTGGGAGAAACTCACAAATAATCAAATCTGTGAAAGTTCAACTTGCAAATGTACAACTCCAAGAATTCCCCAGCAACTGTGCTATTCTTTTGGAATTCTGGGTTTCTGGGAGTTAAAGTTCTGATTCCTATTCACACAATGACCATTGCATGAGAAAACAAGAGAGAGAGAGAGAGAGAGAGAGAGAGAGAGAGAGAGAGAGGAACCAAGATTATTGGTCCCAATTTGCAAGGGTCCCACTGCATCCCTTGCAGGCTTCTCTGTCACCACTCACATTTAGGGGAAGGGAGGTCCAAAACAGGGAGCTCTACATGCCTTGGCTCCTTGCATGATTTAATACCTTGATCACACAGGGTTCAGGTAGAGCAATCTCAGACCCTTCCAACAACTGTCCAGGAGGTGGTGAGGATGGGTTTGAGAAGGAAGAGGTTCAGATGCCAGGATGATACATTCACTACAGGAGCTGAGGTTAGATTTGTTTAAGTTCCTGCAGGCAAAGGAGTACTTCTAGCACTACTTCCACTGATAGCATGTGTCCTGACGATTTCCCCCCACTTTTCAATGCATGGTTTGCTCTTTTGACCAGGCATACTAATCAAAAAGGGTCAGGAGAGCAGATAGTTGAAAAGTGACCACACACTGCTTTTTCTCTCAATCAACTTGGCACCGTCTTTTTGTTCAGTCTGTGTAGTTCAGTTAGACGGCACTGAGTCAATTGAAAGAAAAAGCAGCGCATAGTCAAAAATGCTGTACGAGAGACAGCATTACCTATGTTTCAGTTTCAAGCATGGTAAGATCTTTAATCTCTTCAGAGCATGGTAAAAGCTGAAAAAAGGACAAGCTTCTGCTTTTCAATGATTTCCACTTTTTGACAGTGCTCTGGTACCTAACCTGTTGAATAAGCAAAAGATACCTGTATTTCCACTGATGGGGATTTTCCAGAATCAGGTTGGAACAGAGTGGGAGCCATTGGATCCAAAGCCCCTTGTTTCCCTAAGAGGCCCAGGATTTGGCCCTGTCTTTTACAGCAACCTTGGGATGATGGCAGTTACTTTCCTTCATCTTGAAATCAAAAAGGAATGAAAATTGAAAAAGAAAAAGAATCTAGGAAAAAAGGGGAAATAATATTTATTAAAATATTTTTATTTCAAACTATATCACAAGATCTCAGAGTTGTGTCTCAACAAGATCATTTAAAAGAATTTTACAAGTTTGAAATTTAAAACAGTCTAAAAATATATTAAGCAATCTAAGAAAAAAAAAACAGTTTTAAGTGATGTACCTGCATAGATATGGAAAAAGTATTGGACCCCAAAGGTTTTGAGACACCAGAATCAATCCAGTGTTGACTTCAGTCTAACTGCTATGTGTTACATGAGCAGCAAATAACTATACATCTACAAGGGGCAGCCCATGTAGAAAGCATTGCAGTAGTCTAATCAGGAAAGTTATCAGTGCATCAGTGCATAAACTTTCAAACTAATTAACCAACCAACTAAGTAACTAACTCATGCAGTGAATGTACATAGGTAGAGCACAATGAATGAGTGGCTGTGATTTTGGCATTAGGTTGCTATCTTCAGTTTCTGTGCCTGTTCCACTGTGAGAGTATGTTGCTGTCATTAGCAGCTACTGTACTTTAACATTTTCATCACAAATAAAATGAAAGTGTGGTAGCAGGAGAAGAAGAACCAGCAACCCTGAATCCTCAGTAGATTTTTGAAGTGTGCAAAGGTACAACCCTGAGAATTCATAATATGAAGATCTAGAGAAATGAAATGGAGAAAAGTTCCTTTACTTAGCACTTTTACATATGCCAGAATGACATATAATCACATTACAAACACTTTGAACCCCTTATTCAAAAAGAAAAATTGAGGACACTGCAAGATACAAGCCAATAAGTCTGTACTGATGATATAACAATGCACAGAATGAGAAGGATTACAGTTATCCTGCAGTGTGGGGTACATAAAGTCCTCTCTTTTTGTCTTGTCGTGCATTTTTTATTTTATTTTACTTTAAAACAATACTACACAGACCCTCAGATTCCCATCTAACCCACCCTGGGCAATACCTTCTGAATAATAAAAAATATGCTTCTGATTCTGATTCTCTCTTATAGAATCTTTGTTCGCATACCCAGCAATAAGTCTAATTGAACTCAGTGGAGTTTATTTCTCAGCAGACATAGACAGGATTGCACTATTAAAGCACTTTTAAAGAATAGAACAAAAACAAACACAAAGAAACTGCTGATCCACACTGCAGAATGTGGAGAGAATTAAAAATATAGCTCCCTTTATTCATCTACCTTTTCTGACAAAATCTGAAGCTCTGAGAAGTGGAGAGTTCTGTACTCTTGGGCTCCTTCTCCACAAGGCCGATCTCTTAGTTGGGATGTTACTGTCCTGTAAACTTGGATGTCTGCCATGGACTTGGCTACTTCACATCTCACCCATGACTGCAAATGATTTATGAATGACTTAAGCGGCAAAGAGGAGGCAGCAGAGGAAAGGCAGTTCATCCTTACCATTGGTTTTCTGTGCTTCACGGTTGAATCCTGGTTCTGCAAATAGTATTGGGAGCTGAGTCCTGCAAATCCCTGACCCCAATTAAGCTGCGTTTCCCGTCCCACCACTAGTACTATTTCTTATTTCTTGCCATTCCTCAGGGATGCCACAACTTGACTCTGTCACACTTCACTGCTTATTTGGCATTCTAACCACACTTCCATTTTTTGAACTCTTTCCCAGCCCCTGGACTTTCTTCTTCTCCCCTGTGGTGTACACATAACCTGTACTATTCACTAGCAACTTTTGTGTCAGTGATTACATTTCTGTCTCACATTTCCTCCATGGCCATATAAATAGTTCCCTCTCCTATTGTTAATATACATATTCTATTTTCTCAACAATTCTTCAGAGTCTGATTAATCAGCTGAGCAATGATCGTTGGTTGAAAGATATCCAGTGAGCTTCATAGAGATTATCCATCTACACCTAGTACTGGGCTGAGAAGCAAACTGATAACCACAACAGATCCTTTAGAAGTGTATGAGTCCAATTAGCACTTGAGCTACCATATTCTCCACTGTTTACTGATTCCAGCTTGTCTCCTAGGGCAGTCCACAGTGGCTGCTTTGCATTAGTCTACCCTGCCAGCCTCAGTCTGTGTGTGCACACAAGTGCATGGACATACACAATTTTGTTTTACTAGTTGGTCTAAATATATGCACACACATACACACTGTACTCAAGGGATATGAGCCAGCAGCCCTTCAGACAAACTATATGCTTTTATCACATATCAAAAGATGCAGTCAGAAACCTTTCTTCCAGACATCATAAACTCTTCTTACAGCTGAGGAAGAAGCTAGGTCCAAAGCCCTTAAAGCCCCAGAGGGGCAGATCATGTTCGCTTTTGATTTAATCTAAGTTTTATGGCATTCTGAGGAGCTGTACCTTATTAAGATTGCCACAAGTATTCCCATGCCCCCCCTTCCTTCCCCTGTTGAACTATATTAAGATCTAAAATGTTGATTGAATTCAGGGCTGTAACCAGAGGGGAAATCTGGATGTTTAATATTCCTAGGTAAACAGGCAGTTTTGTTTCTGTTAAGGGCTTTGTCTATTGACTTTTCCGTTGCCTACTTACAAAGGCTGATGCCTGCTGTCAGGCTGGCTGGCCTTAAGAATACACAAAGAAGGGAACAGCAGCACCAGCTGGGACCAGGTAAGGCCCAGGCCTCAAAAATCCATCTTCAATATATCAGAGCTACTTTACGGCTAATTCATTCACAGCTCATTCATTGCCATGAATTTGTTAAATTTATATTCGGCACAAAGAATTGTACAGGTTGATTTTCTCCTCTAGTTGGACCACTTATTTAAAATATTTACCCATCGTTGTCTCCCTTGCTTTTGAATTCTGCCCCATGATAGATGTTCATGTATACAAAGAGACAGAAGGCAAGACTGGATTAAAGCTGTACACCTTTATGGAGCGGGTGTCAATTGCACAGTAAGTCAGAGCAGAAAGAGGTAAAGAGCAGCTGCCACATGAAATGCTGCTGGCCCATATCCCTTGAGCCCATTGTCCTGGAATGTGCGGACAGATGAAGCTACATCTTTCTCACCTGGTGTGAAATCAAAGGCCCATGCTGGTAAATTAAGCAGCCAGTAAACAATGTTTTCAGGCAAGCCAGGAACTATTCCCAAGAATAATGGAAATGTAAGCTGGAGGGAACAGGAAGGCATAGATGGGGTAAATTAATTTTCATTAGAACTTATTGAAATTTGCCATCTGCCATATTACTTTTTAAAATTAAGCCCTAGCTTTTCTAGGATAATGACTAAATTGCTACAGTTTTCCTTTTCTGGAAGGAACCTGTTATTTCTCCTCGCTTCTCGGCAGCGGTGTGGTTCTTATATTTCCATGTGGACGTCCTCAGTTGTTTTGTGCAGTATGTTTCCGTGAAAACTGCCAGTTTAAACACAGTATCTTTTTTCTGTTCTGAGTGTCTTTCCTTACAATGTCTTCCTTCCACCATTTTTTGTTTTTGTTTTGGTGCGCTTGGTCAGATGAAGACATCTGTGCAGCTCAAAGACTAACATGCTTCATTGTAAACCTTGTTGGCTTTTGCTTGTTTACTTAAGGGGCACATTCTACATTTTGCTTCTTAAGAGTTTCTCTATATGTAATTTTTTTTTTTAAGAGTGAAGGCTCAAGCCTCTGACTTGGAAGTCTTAGGCCATTTCCGCACTAGCCTGTTATAGCGCTATGATTCCACTTGCAACATCCTATGGAATCCCGGAGTTTGCAGTTTCGGGAGGGGCCAGGTGGCCCCTCCCGAAACTGCAAACCCCAGGATTCCATAGGATGTTGCAAGTGGAATCATAGCGCTATAACAGGCTAGTGCGGAAATGGCCTTACAATCTAAACCCAGCTTTAGAGCAGACTAATTACTAAGAGGAAGGTATACTGCACATGTTCAGAGGAAAAGCTGGGGAAATTACTTCTTAAAAAACTACAGCTCCCAGAATCTCAGCTTCAGAAAATCTAATCTTGAAAGAATAATTTTTCCAAAATCTGGTTCAGAAACACTATTCTGTATTATTTCACATGTTATCTAGAATTAAAAAATAGACAGATAATGCCCTTATTGTTATAGGAGCTTACAGACATATTAACTGTAAAGTGAGCTCTCTCCTTCTTGTCCAAAGCTTATTTACTCTCCACAGTTAAAAAAGATTTTTTTTAAAAAAATATTGTGAATAGTTTTGAAAGTTATGTGACATCTTGGAAACAGTTTATAGTATATACTACATACCTTATGCTACATTGGATATGGCCCTCCAGACGCTATGAATGGCAGCTCCCTTGATCTCTCACTAGCAGCTGTGCTGGCTAGAGTGATGGGAGTTGCAGTCAAGCAACATCTGAAAAGCCACATTTTTCCCACCTCTACTACAGTGATTTTCTTCCCACATTCCTTTCATGGCAAAATGGCAAAAATATATTATGATGCATTTAACAAATGAAGATACGGTAGTTAAGTGCTCGTTCATGGATGGACAGCATGTAATTTCCCTAATGGCTTTCATTGAACATTTCATACTACGTCTGTTCATTTCTGAGCAAGCAGTAGAGTGGAAAAAGACAAGTGCAGGAATGGAAAGGAATGTGGGAGATGATTGCTCAGCATACAAGGGATGCACTTTCCTTTGCAGTCTGAAAATGCATGATTCCTTTGCATCACCTCTAGAGTAGTGCGGCTACAACCCCCATCATCTCCACCCAGCATGGAGACCTTCAGAAATGCTGTGCAGAAGATACGATCCCTTGATATTATTATGAAAGAAGAAAGCTAATGGGCATCTTTTAGTACAGCCTCTCTTGAAATCCATTATATAATGCTCAAGGGCTAAACTAAAAGCATTTTTAAATCAATTGTTCACACTAATATTTATATATGTACTTATTACTTAAAGTTTTTTACTGAAGATACCGGCTTGGGACTGCAATTATGAAGCACGTGTTCTGCTGTTTTCTTCTCCTCTCTGCAAAGCATGCAGAGAGCAAATTGTACTAACATGACAACTGGAATTCAGTAGTAGTCTGTCTACAGGATGCCTAAGACATGCACAGGATAGCAAATGCTATGTGGGAAGTTGCAAGATTGGGATTAGTTAGGATCAGCTAGAGAGAAAATGCTAGATTAATTTTTTCCCCTTTGGTGATGCTGGAATGCAGCCTTAATGAATTACTAAAAATGTAAAGACAGTCCACTGGTGATGTGAGTTGTGCATTCCTGACCTAGAATGAAATTTTTTTATGAATCATGATAATGTTCATTCATTCAGAAATACCAGCATAAACACCCTTCTCATGTTAACGGTCCACATCACACACTTTATTATTTTAACCATTGAGGTTTCCTCATAGCACTGAGTACATGGCAATTTCTTGATTTGTGCTTTTTATTTTCCAGGTATGTAGTCCAGACTGGTATATATGTGTTTCTGATTTTTCCTTTCCGTTACCAAGGCCATGTTTTAGTGAGCTGTAATACAATGGGTTGTCTGGCTTTTTGCACTCTGCTTTCCAATTTCTTTTGAAGCTGTAGACCAAGGCTGATGAACCTGCAGCATTTTTTGGGGGGACCCCCAGCAGCATCAGCAACCCTCTAACCTAGTCAGTGGTGAGAGATGATGGGATATGTAGTTCAACATTATCTGGAGAGCCACAGGTTCCACACTTCTGCCAGATTATTAGTTTAATAAATAGATTAGTTAGTTTAATAAATAGATCCTGCCAAATTATAAATTTAGTCACTGTCTTTTCCAGAAACCTCAGTAAAAATTATAGCTACACAGGGCAGCTACATGAATCTAGCTTTTTCCCCTGCAAAAGACATTTCTTCCCTTTAAAAATAAAAGGGGAGTATAGATGGGATTTACTACAGTCAAAGAGACATTTTTCATTAATTCTAGTTTTGAAGAAACACGGGGAGTAAATGAACAGAAGATATTCCACAGTCCTTCTTTCCAAACACCCAGTGAAGGTGTCAAGTTTTACTGAGCAATTTAGCACATAGATATATTATTATTATCCAAAAAGATGCTTTCTGCAAGTACAGATACTTTTTGGGGGCAACATCCTAGCGTCTGAAATTGAGAACAAACTGGCATGGTGATACTTTTGCAATGTCCTTCTCTCTGGCACAATCAATTTGTCTCATTCAGAATTTCTCTACCAAACACTGCTCTCGCTTTCAGTGCAATGAAATGTCTCCATTTGAAAATCTCATACTGAGGTATCTGACATGGAGCTACAGCAGCCTCGGCAGCAAATCAGTTTCAGTATATTGAATGCTGCTTAATGAAAAAGGCAACTTCTCAGGTTAATATAAAGGTAGCAATATGATCCTACACATATTTACTCAAAAGGAAAACCCACAGAGCTGGATCTAGATCTAGGTATATGGGTGCAACTGAACTGGAAGAAAGCTTCCTCCCCTCCCCCCAAAGTCAGATGTAGATGCCTTGTGGAGACCCCTTCCTCCAGGACAAAGCAGATCTTGTCTCCAACCTGTTCCATTCACATATCTAGATAAGCGTACATCAGACTACAGCCTAAGAAGCTTAGTCCTTTATGGGTGTATTGTTTGTTCTTTATCAGTTTTCTTCTTTGCAAACAACTGAACATGTCCAAGACTGTTCCTCTGCTCCATTTTGAGAAGAGGCAAGTGCTTCCCTAAACCTTTCATGGGAACCTTAGAGCTACCTAGATATTTTGCCAGCCTCTTTGAGTTGGTACTCTTGGCTGATTGTTATTATCATGGTGTGGCTTTGTTTCCAACTTCCGGTGACCCTAAGGTGAACCTACCACAGGGGTTTCCTTGCAAGATTTTTAAGAGGAGATTTGCCTTGTCTTCCTCTGAGGCTGATAGAATGTGATTTGCTCAGGGTCATCAAGTAGGTTTCCCTGGCTAAGTGGGAATTTGAACATTGGTCTCTAGGGTCATAGTCCAAAGCTCAAACCACTACATCATGTTGGTCCTTGGCTGCTTAATATTTAAATACTCCTAGCAAATGTAATTATCAGTTGCCATCACGGCAAGTATGGCCATTTCCGCACGGGGCGAGGGAATCGCCCCATGCCACTACTTACCGGACTTCTTGGCTCCACGCTTGGGTCAAGGCTGGTCTGGAGCAGTGCGTGGCCGCTGCTCCGCACTGCTCCGGGGACAAAAATGGCGGCTTCTGGTTGGTCAAGGCTCTCCATCAACCGCTGAAGCTTGCCAGCCTAAAGCCCATCCCCGGCAGATCACAGGCTCGCACTGGTGGGAGCCTGCAAATCTGCACCGGAGCACGGGCACAGAGTGGCGCGCTCCATGCTTTTGAAAGACCTGTTTCAAGCGGTCTTTCAAAAGCACACTGGATGACCACTTTGGGTCGTTCCGGAGCGGGCTGAGGTGTGGAACTACACTAAGTAGGTCCAACCCAGTCCGCTCCCAGGTGCAGACGTTCTCCCTGGAGGATGCTCTGCACTGTTTCTTTAAGCCTGTGCGGAAATGGCTTATGTTTCCCCTTCTTGGTTTCTCATGCTTAATTAAAATACCACTGTATTGGTAACATAACATATCATGGAGTTTTTATTTATTTGTATTTAATTATTTCTTGCTTTTATAGCCCACCTGTCTCCTGGGATGGGATCCAAAGTGCCTTAAAGAAATACAGGCTTCCTCCACTTGTCTGATAGATTTGGCACTCTCAGAAAACAGAACTGGTTGAAAAACAGAACCCATGTACTCTATTGTAGGGAGCATGAAGGACTTCACAGAGGCTTACTTGGGACCGACCATGGGTACACTGCTTGCAAAGTCTCTCAGCCAGCTTTTTACCTTCCCCCTCAGCTCGGTTTGCAAGCAGCATGTGCTTGCAAGAGGTCCCAAGCAAGCCTCCGTAGGCAAGAAGAACTGATGAAAGACCGGAACCCCCATCAAACTAATGGAACTTCTCATTGATTTAGAAGTGTTGAAATAGTTTGTTGTCAGATAAGGGGGCACCAAAAGATGGGGACTTCCTGTATAAAACAAGATTATATATCTATATATCTATATCTATATCTATATCCTATTCTATGAAAGAAGAAATAATTAAATGCCAATGTTATTGAAATATGTTTAAGACATACATTACTAATAAAAAATTAAAAACAAAACAAAATAAAATACAGCACACTACACGCATACGACTGCTAACACAATTCACAGCTCAGTTTAAAATAGCAGCCCTCCACCCACTAACCTGGAAGTAAGCTATCCTAAACAAAATGGAATTTACTGAGGTGTAGCTATGAAGTGGGTAAAATATGGGCATTGCCTCCTCAAAATAAGAATTTTGTCCCACCTCAACTGTATTTTTCCTCCACTCTCCAAATTTTTAGCACTATGGAAACTTTAAATGTCAACCGGACTAAACAGAGGCCATTTCCACACAGGGTTTTTAAAACGGTGCAAAGCGTCCTCCAGGGAGGACGTCTGCACCTGGGAGCGGACGGGGTTGGACCTACTTAACGTAGATCCGCACCCCAGCCTGCTCTGGAACGACCCCAAGTGGTCGTCCAGTGTGCTTTTGAAAGACCGCTAAAAACAGGTCTTTCAAAAGCACGGAGTGCGCCACTGCAAGCCTGCTCCCTTATGCAGATTCGCAGGCTCGCATTGGTGCAAGCCTGCAATCTACCGGGGGCTGGCTTTAGGCTGGTGAGCTTCAGCGGTTGGTGGAGAGCCTAGACCAACCGGAAGCCGCCATTTTCGTCCCCGGAGCAGTGCGGAGCGGCGGCCATGCACTGCTCTAGAACAGCGTGGACCGGACCGGGGAGCCCAAAAGTCTGGTGAGTAACGTCACAGGGCAATTCCCTCGCCCCGTGCGGAAATGGCCAGAGTTTAAGTATGCAGCATAAAGAGGAAGACAAAACTACCAAGGGAGTGTGAATCACAGCAAATATGAATTCTGGGTGTGAACAATTTTCAGTGTCTCACTCTCTGCAATGTTAGAAATTTGGAGACTGAATGAAAATTTCATGGGGGATGTGTGAATTCTTATTTGAGGTGCAGTGTCTTCATTTTGTCCCCCTGTAGCCACACCCCAGGATCTAAAAATTAAAAACTCTTTGCCAGTCTTCCACAAACACAACTCAGTATGCAGACAATTTTTTTGTAAGGTGACTCAGAATAAGCCCCATAACTTAAGGAAAGGAGGCACATACAGAAGGTAGGAACTGTGGAACTTTTTTCTGATTTGTAGTGGCAAGGCTTTTTAAGAAGTAGCAGCAGATGCCATATTGGCTACACCTCAGACAGCAAAGGGAGTTAGGTTGACACTACCCTCAACATGTACCAACTAAACTTGAATTTGGGAATGAATGGAGCTAAACTGAGAAAGAAGGCAGAGGAGGCAACAGATATAGTTTGGAGGAGACAGAAGTGGCAAAACAAAACACCAAAATGAAGAAAATATAAAAGAAATCAGAAGAATAAACTCACAAAAATAATCATCCCCCCTCTTCCCCTTTATAGTGTGTCTTCAAAAGAAGGATTGTTTTATTTTAAAGTAAATTAAAGACAATTACATCAAAGCCTGTTTAAAAAAAAGAACAAGAAACAAAAAGTAATGTGAGATTCCCACATTAGACAATTACAGTGGTTTAGTATCACTTTAACTATCATAGGTCTGTCCTGTGGAATCCTAGGATTTTTTAGTTTGGTGAAGTTTTTAGAATTCTCTGCCCACGCTCTAGGTCAGAGAACTACACAGAGCATTCTAAGTGGTTACAGCTATAACGGTACAGTGTGGATACACCCATGGGATTGAATGAGGGCTTGAAAAGGAAGATTGGTGAAGTCATTAGACAAAAAATGGCTCAGGCTGCAATCCTATACACTCTTACCTGAGATTAAGTGCTAGTGAAGATTCCTAGGACTAGACTGTACATTTAGGCCCTTTCCGCATGTGGAGGGGGAAACGGGGGAAAATACGCTGAAACGGAGCTTACTGGCAGCTGAGTAAGTCCGTCCCCATGCGGAGCAGCGTGAGCTCGCTGTTCCGCAGTCCTCCGGTGTCCAAAATGGCGGCTTCCAGCTGGCGGAGGCTCTCCACCAACCGGAGAAGCTTGCCAGCCGGAAGCCTGCCCCCGGCATATCTGCAGGCATGCACTGGTGCGCGCCTGCAAATCTGCACCGGAGTGCGGGAACGGAGTGGCATGGAGTGGCGCTCTCTGTGCTTTTGAAAAACCTGTAAAAACAGGTTTTTAAAAAGCACGCTGCACGACCACTTCGGGTCACTCTGGAGCGGACTGAGGTGCGGAACTGCAACAAGTAGTCCAGCCCAGTCCGCTCCCAAGGTGCGGACGACCTCCGTCAGAGGTCACACTACGCCGTACTACTTACCCCATGCGGAAAGGGCCCTAGAAATATAAAGAGAGAACTGGCAAACTTTAGGTAGAACAGTAATGTAATCTGAGAAAGAAAAAGAGTGATCAAAGATCTCTTACCTTGATAACATTGCCAGTTGAGAGCAGTGAAAATATTTGAGGAAATATAATAAATTCTGTTCTCTCTATGTTCAGTTTTGCTACCGGTCTGACAATTGAACAGAAAAACTGGGTGATAAATGGCAAGAGGAGAAGAGAGAAAAATAACAGGGGGAAGTGTTTCTGCAGTCAAATCCCAATTGTATCTTCAGAATCAGCCACTGTGCATTTTGAAGTGAGTTTGTGTTTTCAGACACAAATTCAGTACAGAAGAACTCAGCTGGCAATATGGAAGAGAATTGCTGGTGGTTCTTTTGTTTTGTTTGTTTTTACTTTCTTTAATTTATATTTAAAAAAACTGGATTTGCATACAACATTTCTACTAGTACTGTAAACAGATGCTTTAACTGAGGCGATACATTCTCATTTAATGCAAGCTAGGGAAGCATAAGTATGAATATGTAGCAGAGAAAGAATATTGCCTGAAAACTGAAGTGGAACATATTTATTATTAACTCTGTGCTTACCTGAAGAGAGTTACAAAGATATGGGGTTTCTCCAAAATAGACAATTAGAGTGTTTTGATACCACTTTAACTGGCATGACTCCATACTATAGAATCATTGGATTTGTAATTAGGTGAGGTATTTGGATTTATCTGCAAGAGAGGGCTAGTGCTGAATTCAAAGAAGTGCACCTAAGAATTCTAAGTACCTCACAAAACTGCAGCCCCACGATTCTGTGGGAGACTGCCGTGACTGTTAAAGTGGTTTCAAACTTCTATAATTGTGTAGTCTGGATGCATGTTTAATCTTTGTTAGCTGTATATGGAAAGTCTTGTTCCCAGGTAGTTTATGTTTATGATCGGTGCTTGAAAAAACTCTGTAGCCATGTTGGCTGAGGGATGTTAGGAACTTAGGCCCTTTTCACAAAGCATCTTAAATTTGCATCAGCCATGCTTTGCTCCCACTTGAGGAGGTGCCTTACCGCATGACATCATCACCAGTCAGGTGCTATCCTAGCTGTAGGCAGTGGTAATCCTGCTGTTTTTCATTTTCAGGGAAAACCCGAAAATAACTAGCCTTTCTTGCAGCAATTGCGATAACTGGGCCCATGAGGAGCCTCCATGCAGTGTCCTTCCGTGAACGAGCCGTGAGTGGGCGGGGTGTGGGCAGCCCCTGCCTGTCTCTCCCTCAGCAACTGTCAGGGGAAGCGCCGCCCAGCAGCAGGCCAGCCACTGCCGTCATTGTACCAGCAAACACAAGAGGAGACATAAGTCAGGAAAGCCACCCTGGGGGCGACGTCATCACCAACACCAACCTCCAGGGTCCGGCTGAATTTCAAAAGTTTTTTTTTAAGCCGGCACCACCGTTAGCACGTTGGCACGACAGCACCTGTCAGCGTGCACTTGTGGGTGTCAGGCAGCCTAGCTCCACAAAGGAAATGGCTGGGAGCTATCACAAGAATTACCTTTGGTCCCCCCACCCCCCTGCCCATCCCCATTGCCATTTTGGAGAAAACTGAAGTTCTGTCGCTGAACTTCCTTTGGGGCAGACACAATAAACCGTTACCACTATCTATCATGCTAATGTTAGCACGGCTGCTGGCAAGCCAATCAGGAGCGTTGGGGTGGGGACGGGGCAGGACCTGGGAGTGGCCAAGGAAGTGGACCTGCGGAAGACACTCTAGGTGCAATGCTGGTGCTGCCCCGCGAGTGCCCATCCCATGTGTGCAGAAAAACAAGAGGCTGCATGCCAGGCCCAATCTGCAACTGGCAATTCCGCGGTGACACTGGAACACTGCACGATGAAGATACGGTGTGAAAAGGGTCTCAGACTCAGAAATAACTTTTCCAAATTCTTCCTATTCTTCCAATGTATTTTCTCAGTTCAGAAAATACAAGCCAAAGACATTTGTCCTTCAGTCAGCCAATCACGTTATTTATGTTCCTCCTCTTCCCCAAGGCTAGGACTCAAGCTGGCTTACAAACTAAAAAACAAACAAACAAACAAGTAAAACCACATATAGCTAAAAGCATATAAAAAGTAAAGATTAAAATAATATTAAATTGTCTCTTGAATTAAAACTGTGTACAATGATAATGTGAAAGTGTACATTAAAAATAGTATGGCACTAAAACAGAAAATCCTTCAGTTCTCAAATGCTGGCTAGAATGGAAAGCTATTGACCTGGTCACCTTCATTTGGCTTTTCCTTCCAGTCCTTGATGCAAAAGCACAATTTCACATACAATTACCAATTTGAGCATCGCACAAGGACAGATAATGAGGAGGCTTGGAACTTTTCCAAGCAGCAAACAATTCAAAATCATTCTTCCTTAGACCTGTAACCACAATTCACCTGTCTGCTTGTGCCCAGTCCTCTTAAAGAAACAAACACAGTACAATGAAAACATAATATAAAATCAGCACAGAAACTGGGACTCATTTGTGAACAGAAATAATAACTATTTCTGCAATTCATGGCTGTGATTCCATTGCCAACATAATGACGCCATTGTAGGCAGCAGAAGCAGCTTAAGTAGCAGCAGCAGCAGTAAAATGGCCACAGGCACCGTGATGATTTGGGCAGCATAGGATGTTGTCTCCAACAAGAGAGAAAGCTGCCCCGCTAGATCTTGAGCTTTACAGGAAATTGCAGGGCATATGTCTCTGATGACACAGAATCTCTGCCGTCCTCCTGCTGCCTCTGCGAACTGATGCAAAGAGTGCCTTAAACTGGCTTAATAGAGCATTTTGTTGTTGTTTTGTGCCTTGAAGACATTTCTGACTCATGGCAACCCTAAGGCAATATCATGGGATTTTCTTTGCAAGATTTGTTCAGCAGGAGTTTGCCTTTCCCTTCCTCTGATGCTGAGAGAGTGTGGATTTCCATGGCTAAGCAAGGATTCAAGCCCTGATCTGCAGAATTGTAGTCCAACATTGAAACCATTACACTATGCTGGAGTAGAGCATTATACTGGCATAAATCACCAAGAGGTTTCCAGCCATTGTGTCTTAGGCTAGTCAAAATCAGTTGAAATCTACATCTGTACTGTGTAAGATCAGCACGCTATATATTTTAGTGAACCAGGTTTAACCAAAGAGAGTTTAGACTTCCTGGTTTTAGAGAACCATTTTACTGAAAATGGCAGCTTTTCCCTTGTATTGTGTGGAGGAGAATCAAGTTTTGCATTTGACGAGAATGTCATGCTCATGGGAAATCCAACCTTGATCCTGGTGAACAAGGGCAATGGGTCAATTTTGGTGCTGTCCCAAGGCATCACTGAACTACTTATTTCTTAAACTCACTAAGATTTTTCTTATACACAATCTACTATATTACATGCCTCAGTGGTAAAGCACATGCTTTGAACACAGAAGATTCCAGGTTCAGTCTCCACGTTCACCAGGTAGGGCTGGAAAAAGCCCCTCCTGAAACCTTGAAGAGCTGCTTCCAGGCAGTGTCAATAATACTGGGCTAGCTGGACCACACAGAATAAGATAGCTTCCTCAGTATCTATGCTGTCTGCAATCATGTATTCTGGTCCTTCCCTTACATCACAGGGCATTGTATTCCATCTAGTTATTACCACATTGTGCATAATAAATGCATTTAGCTTGATGCATCTTTTTCATCCCCTTCTCTGATCTCACAGTGATTATTCTTTTCCTTTCTGAATCATGTTGCTGCAATACCTTTTCAGAATAAACAAAGCTAATTTATGTAGTGGGAAAGTGGTGTAATTTCAAATAATGAGTATGAGCATTACCATGCAGGAATCTGTTCACAATGCACCTGCAGGGAACTGTTTATTTCTTGTGGAGTTAGCAAGGTCTTTCCCAGCCAGTCTGTGGTAGCCAAGGGTAGAACCAAACTAGAAATTAGACACAAAATGTACTGGATGTAACATACTGGTATTTAAAGTTCTACATTGGCTTCCATTGTTGTTACAGAACCAATTCAAAGCACTGGTTTTGATCTATGAAGCCAGATTATCTGAAACATCTTCTTCTGTAGTATGAAGCTATTCATTAATTTATGTCATTAACCAAGGCCTTGCATTGGCTGTACCTGTCTTAGTGGATAGGATGGCAAGGAAAGTCTTGTAGCAGAAAGGCAGCATGCAAAAGTTGCAAATACATACATGAAGATTGCACTGGAGCAATCTGGATGTAGGATGAAAGAGGCTGTGATAATGGAATGGCATAATAGTGTCCAGTACTACTGCATGGATCAGCACTATTGGTACTTGTTAGGTATGGCACACACAAGCTATCAAACATCTTGAAAAAGAATATACTTTGCTTACATGTAGCATATAGTCTGAGCCTCAGTGTCTCTGATGTGCTTGTGTAAACTTAACCAATGTGGGATAATATTTGGATTTTCCCACCATCTGCCTGACAGTTCAGTCAGACTGTGCTTTTGTTACTTGTGAGATTATACTGCTTCCTGATTCACTGATATTAGTGTTAACGGAAAAAAATCAGTATTCTGCCATTCTTGGAAGGTTGGCAGTTCTGTACAGGCTTTGCAGACCTTGTCCAGTGGCTGCTGTCTTCTATCAAGTCCCCTTCCCTTCTCGAATGGCTGCTGAGTTTCAGTTCATGACTTCATGTTCCCCCCTGTTTCTGTTCCTGCTGCCACCAGGATTTCTATTTCAATAGCAAAAGTAGATAAAGTACCTTGACTCTGAGGCTCAACTTACATATTCCCTATGGTAGTAACCCAACTGTCGGCATGATTTATCAAAGGAAACAAATAATATTTTATTGTTTATAGCCTCAGGGTCTTGTATATCTGCCTCCTCATTGCCCTCTTCACCTGATGAACCCGTACCTCATCACAGGTTATACTAGGTCTCCAACGTTCTGCTATAGAATCGTTCTCATTCCAGGCAATAAGTGCCTGTGGTTGTGACAGTAGTTCCAAGACAAGCAAATGAAGCTACACACAGAGTCACTGCAAAGTCAAAGAACATCCAAAAGTGGTATACAGAAGACTGATCTGAAGTCAGTCATCCTTTGAGTCAGATAAAGGTTTTCAACATTATGGTGTAGGATCAACATCAAGGTCTACTCCAGGCAGCAGAATTAGGGGATCACAACAGAACTCTGGAGAAGGGAAATTCTGCCATGTCATATGGAAGAAAGCCATAGATAGATGCCATAATTAAGCCAAGGTCAGATGAGAACAGAACTAAAAGTGTGTCCAGAAAGCCAGGAACTCAGAGACACCATGTGTAGACTTCTTGTTTCCAGCAGCTCGTCCTGTCATTGACAACATTCTTACCTAGTCACTGTTCACTATCCACCCATCATGCAGCCATAGATAATCAAAGGCGACATGGCAGAAGGCCTACAGATGTGGAATTTCTCACTCTTTGTGAATGAAGCTTTACACTCTTTGTTAGGGGGCCATTTTGTCTTGCCTCTTGCTGCTCTTGAAACTTTGGGGCAGCTCTGATTCTGGTATAAAACTCTCCTTAGAGATAGCTACAGGGGGCAATATGAGGGCTTTGCTTCCAAATAAAATTTCTTGGCCAATGAATTTTTCCTTCAGTCCCACACTTCTAACATTGTAGGGATTCAAAACTTCTGTTGAGCCTTTAGAAATACAGTTGAGGCATCCAAAGTAAAGGGGGAGGCCAAATTAACAAGGGACTGTGAACAGAGCAAATATAAGAGTTCTAGGTGTGAATGATTTACAATGACTTGCTCTTTGCAATGCTAGAACTTTGGAGAGTGAAAGACAAAATCATGGAGGGCAGATCTCTTACTTAGGGAAATGCCCTCATTATGACATCCATAGCCACATCCCTGCCCCTCTTCTAGAAGTTGTGGGTCTTCAGCAATCCTCCGCTCCAGGACCCTGGTCTCTGGTATGATTCTTCTGAGGGGGAAAGGGTTGAGAATATTTATATGTTAGATAAGGATAGCTGCAACTCTGTTGGTTGACATAACTTCATGTGCACATGTGGTGATGGCAGTATAAGGTGGTGATACATCAGCAAGGGTAAAATGGCCATGGGCCAGTGATGATGAGGGAGAAAGTTGTCTCTTTCAGCATGGACTCTGGTATAGGGGTTGCAGGAGAGGCTCTCTGTAAGCCTGGGCTGCGGGGCGGAGGGAAGCTGATCCCTTTTGAAATTGTCTGGCAAAATTAGACTACCTTGATTTTCAAGTAGTTCAGCCTCCTCAGGAATTATCAATCAGAAGTGTACTAAATGATGAAATACTAAGAAGTATTGAGATAGCTACCACCATTGAGCCTTTCCAGGAACAGGAAAGGCATCTTGTAATATATCCAGTGCATATTAACTGGGGAGTAATCTACTCTGAACATACCGGGGTCACTTCTAAGTACACACTGGGCTTGTAAGAATCTTTTATGTTTAAGAATGTTTCAATGATAATGGATGGGAGAAGTAATTTGATCTCCCAAAGTAAGTACCTGTAAGTAGGCAAAATTAATATCAACCCCCCTCTCAAAATTGCATCTTCTTGCATCTTAACAGACTGTCTGTTTAATGATCTGCTCTAGAATCTTTCCTGGTGCTGATGTCAGGCTGGGCAGTAGTTATTTGTGTCCTCTTTTTTTCTCCCCAATTTGAAGACCAGGACATTTTTCCTCCCCCAGTCTGATATAAATAAATATACTTTACATATAAATATACTTCACAATGTTTTGAAAAAGGCTGCTTTTACATCACACAGGCTTTGCTGATGCACTGGTTAAAATGTAGTGTTATCTTCTACTGAGTGGTAGCTTTCCCTGCTTAAATGGTAAATTACCATTTATGAGAGAAACTGCCCTCTTCTTTCAGGATCCTTAAAAAGTCAGCTTTCTGCAGAGATTTTGTAAGATATATATTCATTTAACTAACATATCAATTCAGAGATGGAAAGTTGATCGGTTTTTTTTTTCCAAATTAGTTGACAAATGGAAGCAGAATAGCTCCCCTTTTAGCAGGCAAGATGACTCAGGAGAGAGGCTCTCACAATGATTTGTGCTCATAAATGTGATCAATGCTTCTGAGCTTTTCTTGCAGTGAAAATGGTGGCATAAAAACATAAGGTTCAGCCCTGAGACAATCTTAGTTATGTGTATTGCATGAGAGTGGCAGTCTAGGATAGAGAAATGTGATATATGTGCATCAGGAGACACATGATCAAATTAATTCAGGTGAGCATTATGAGTGATGTGACTTGCTGAAGCAGGATTTTATTTGTATTGCAGGTTAATCATCCTTACTGTGACTTCTCTGATAGCAGAACTGTGATGCAGTTCCCATATATTCTGGATTTAAAGATTAAAGTTGAAGCTAAGGGCCTTTTTATAGTACACAATTATAGCATTATGAGTCTATAACTGCCATGGTTCTTTCCTATGGAATCCTGGGATTTGCAGTTTAGTGAGTGTTTCTTAGCCAGAGAGCTCTGCTGCCTCACCGAGCTACAGTCGACAGGCTACTGTAGGATGGAGCCACAGCAGTTAAAATGGAATCATAGCACTGTAACTGTGCAGTATAGATGGGCCCTAAGAAATAACAGCACTCTTCAGAGATTATATCAAGAAAGACTGCACATACACATGGAAGCTGGATAGCACCCCTGCTACAGCTTCCACCCTACTTCTACTTAGTTTCTTTGTGTGCAATTTGTACATGTACAAACTTTTTCAGAAATTATGCCAAATGCTTGGCCAGTGCTACCCAAAGTGGTGGTCTATGGACTAGTGCCAGTCCGTAAGGTATTGCCTGACCATCTGAGGCAAGTTTCTAGGAAAGAAAGAAACAGTTGTAGTCAATGGTTCCAAATATGATGCCAGTCCTTGATACACTGGGAAGAAAAACCTACCAGTCCTCCACATCAGATAGATTAAGAAATTGTGGTGCAGTCAACAGGAATGTAGGAAGTGTCCCTGTATCACTGTAGTGTTTACAGTGTGGACTCTACACTGACTCATAGCAGTTCTCCAGAGTTCCAGGAAGAGGTCGTTCCTAGTTTTATTTGAGGGATTGATCCTGGAAAAGAGTGAATCTCAGCAACAGATAACAAAATTTGGATACAGAATAAACTAGCATTGTTCAGACCTGAGCATCTCCAGCTCAGTTTGGCAACATCCTTTGACTGGTATAACTGACTGACTAATCTGAGTTTGTATACAATAGCTTCCTGTGTTCCTAGGTATGCACATTCAGTCTCCACAGAAAATTGCACAGTCTTGATTCATTACTTTGCAATGGATCTGTTTGCAGAATCCTTTCAATGGAGTAGAGCTTATACCAGGTGCTTTCAAGAGCAGACCTTATACCAGGTGCTCCAGAACTAAAACCCATTTCTGCAGTCATTGAACCTTCCTAGTTCTCTCCATGCACTGTCTTCAGTGGTAGAGGAATAAGTTTGAAGCACAGGCATTTATCACAAGAAAATTCAAAAATGTGCAGCGACTTATGCTAAATGTCAGGTTTTGTTGTGGGAATTGAAAGGACAATGAAGTGGACGGGAAGGGAATGGTTCGTACCGCAGACCTGCAGCTTATAGCATTCTAATTTATTTTCAGAAAGTAACTAAAATTCTTTTGAGAAATAGAAATTTCAAGAGCCTTTTTTTTTAAAAAAAATGCAGTGACAGTGGTAACAACTTGTTTTGGAGGCCTTGGAACTATAACTACTTGTTTTTTAAAAGTAACTTCCCAGACTCTGAAAATACTTTGCATCTGCACAGGGACAGCTCACAACATTTGCTGAGAAAATCCATCTTCTCCATTCTCCACCACCTTTCATGAAGATCTGCAGCATAACTCAGAATGATTGGAGACCAGGGGTGGGAGGTGGGGGGAGGATGTCATTGATGCTGATATTGAAAAAGTCCTAATTTTCTACTCCCATGAGCCCTGGTTACACTGCACTATTGATCTCACGCATAGGAATATCCCATGCCAATTTGTCTGAAGGACCAGGCTATAAAATATGTTGAGTGATGCTTTATGGAGCAGTGAAACGAATGGAATATCTGAAATCTGAATAAAATCTAACACAACAAAATATCTGATGATGTGTTTCTGGCTGAGGTTCCTAAATAACTCCCACACATATTTTTTGGTGTTTCAGTACATTTTGCAGACAATAACTCTCAACAATTCTATGAGGAAGGAAATAGAGGCTTTTAAAATGGAAACAAATGAATGGCTTGAAGAGAAAGTAGTAAAATAAGGAATAAAAAAGAAAAGTGCTAACTTCTCATTTCTTCTAGTTTTCTTCAGGGATGATGCTTGGAACTTAACATTTTAGTTGAGTAAGTGTAGAACTACTCAGGATATATCCCACTACACAATTATAGTTCTCTGATATTATTTTAACAGTCATGGTTACATCCTATGAAATCCTGGGGTTTGCCATTTGTTAGTGAATTCTCTGACAGAGAGCTAAAGTGTTTCACCAAACTACAAATCCCAGGATTCCACAAGACGGAGCAAGGGCAATTACAGTGGGATCTAACTATTATAATTATGCAATGTGGATGCATCCATCTAAAGGGGATCTGAAAACAAGGTGATTCTGAGAAAAAGAAACCACATTTCTTGATGGTTTGTATACAAAAATTGCCCAGATTTCCATATTTCCTTAATACCAGTTTAAAAGCTCCAAGAAGTAGGCAGTTGCTGAAGAAGAATATTATTCACAGCATTCCTCTACCTAGACCTTTAGTTCAATTTTTGTTCTGGGGTGGGGGCTAAGGAAAGAGATTTGTTTAGTGATGCTGTAGATAATGTGGGCTGATTAATAGGTCCCAGTAGCTCTGTTTAAAGCCGGCTGTCTTATGAACAAGGGGCCTTTTTCTATACAGGGCAAGTTTACTGGAAGCAGATATTGAAGATAACTGCTGCGTCTATTCATTCTGTATGTCACAGTCCTGATTACATTCGCAGCACAGGAAGTACCTTTCTGTTTTAACCAACAGGGCAGTGTATCCAAGTTGTGCAGCATACTGTACATACCCAGGGATGGATGCTTCTGCTCTGGGTTTCAGTCTAAACTTTGAAGAAATTATCCAGAGTACTAAACCTATTTCAAGGGTTAATACCTTGGATTGCCTCTTTAAAGTTCGAACTAAAACCTGGCATAGATTCACTGCTATATTGACATGGAAGCCACCAGCCACCACAGTCTTGTCAGTTTTTATTTTGCCCAACCAAAAATCTCCTTCTAGAGAATAGTTTCAAACTGTGTTCCTAGGGCTGCTATGGTTTCTTGGAAGGTTTTAAGACTTCAAGGTAGAGCTGACGCAAGACCCTGAGGTGGAACAGCAAAAGGTGCCCCCTCCTCTGCCCTGCTCACCTCACAAGTGCCTTCCTTCTTTCTTTGAAACAAAAGTAAAACAATAACTAGCCAATTAACAGTTTGTTGCTCTTTTGTGACACCCAAAAGCTTCAGCCTGGGCAGGACATCTCATCCCACCTAAGGACCCTGCTTCAAAAGTGATATGAATATCAAAAGGTTGATCAATACTTGCTGTTATCAATATGTTTCTTAAATATATCATTACAGGAGATCTTTGAGCATATTCAGTGTCACTTCAGATGGGGAAATGTCAGAATGGGACCTGGAATGAATGTATATACAGAGAGAGAGAGAGAGAGACAGGCACTTTTCAGCTATGCAGGGACTGAGTACAGCAAAAGGATTTACTGCATGCAGCTGTGTGTGGGAAAAAACAAAACAAGCACAAACCATTAATAATTCTGAATGCCCACCTATTTAACTGAAAAGTAGCATCAAAAGCTTACTGTCTCAGAGGAAAAGCAGGAACAGGAAAGGGTAGTTAAACCCTTCCCTGGCTGCTGCTATTCAACAGCAATCACCCAAGCCGTTTCTTCACTGTGATTACATGCTGTTCTAGATGCATGATAAACAATGTGGAAGTGGTTCCCTGCAGGTAGGAAGATTGAAAATCATTGGTCTAAATAATGGAGGAGGCTGTCCTGCAGTCCACACACAGAAAAATCTATACCAGAGATTTGTGGGATATATATTTTTCATTCATTATAGCTCTGAGGATTGCTTTGAAATGAATACTATTGAACTTGAATCAGAAACACTTCTAACTCTTTTGATGGCAAGGCTAATAAAGGGCTGGACCTGGCCAGAATTAGGCATTTCTAAGGCTGCAGCCTTAATATAGCAATCCACTGAAGTCAGTTGGATTTCTGAATGTTTGGGATCTAGTTTTGAATACACTGATATCACTGGGAAAGAAGCTCTTTCCTATTTGAATCCCGATGACTTCAGAGCTATTAACTTTGGTTATGTCATTCCCTTATCTGACATAGTTCATTTCTTTTTTCAGCTTCTATAGAGATAATGGCCCTGGATGCTCCATATTACGTGTGGTAAACAGGGCTTGAGAAGAAGGTCTTCAGCATTACTCTAATGAGTAATCAACACAGCCTCATTAATTAGCACAGGGGGCTGCATACAGATGTACCTATCTTTTGTGGTGAGTCTGTTGAGAATCCACACACACTTCCTTGTTTGCTGGGCAGGCCCAAGTCATTTTGTTGTCTGATGTGAAATAGCAAACAGTACCCCTCCCTCTCCCAAGCGCAGGTCCTTACCAGTCATATAGGGATAACAGGGCTTACAGACTTTTTAAAATCTGGAGCAATGACAATATCATCTCCCACTTCACCCCATGCTTCTGTATTCCCTTTCTGTGCTCAGCTGCAATCCTCAGCTTAGGAGAGAAGGAACATATTTCATCAGTAACAGTATACTGTATCAGTAACACGCAATATCCAGGTGGCTTGGTCGTGAACAGGCAATTAAAGATCAGTAGTTTTCCAAAAGACTTGAACATGTGGACATGAAAAGTGGTATATCAACACTGATGTAAGTTCAAGTGATTCAATGTGTCTCTTCTAGTCAGGACTAACACTAGATTTAGGGGACAGACAAGCATTTTAATTAATAAATATAGTCTGTTTGAGAACCTTGTTTCACTCCTGGCTTTGTTTTGTTTTCAGCTCCTCCTCACTCCACCTTTTTTCTTCCCTTGCTACTCACCAGAGCAAATTCAATGTCATTCTTTTAACCTCTCATGCTAAGTGAATATTTAAGAGTAAAATTAGAGGATATGCTTATCAGGTTTTTAGAATGAGTGCTTTCTGAAATGGTGAAATACATCTGTTTGTCATCGCATGTAATTGCCCTCACCTCCATATCTTCCATTTGTTGTTGTTGTATGCCTTCAAGTCATTTCTGACTTTTAGTGACCCTAAGGTGAACTTATTGTAGGGTTTCTGGGGTGAGAGTGTGTGACATGCCCAAAGTCATCCAGTGTTTTCATGGTTGAGCGGGGAATTGACTCCTGGTCTCAGGGTTATAGGTCCTTTCCAGACGTGGGGGGGGGGGGGACGACGGAACACGCTACTCACCGGATTTTAACTTCGTCTGGGTGAGTCTGTCGCGACGAGGAGGAGTGTGAGCTCGTCGCTCTGCACTCCTCCGGCGTCCTCAATGGCGGCTTCCGGTTGGTGGAGGCTCTTCACCAACTGGAGAAGCTCGCCAGCCGGAAGCCCGCCCCCGGCAGATCTGCAGGCATGCACCTGCCCACGCCTGCAAATCTGCTCTGGAGCCGGTCGACGGAGCGGCACGGGGTTGCGCACTCCGTGCTTTTTAAAAACCTCTAAAAAGAGGTTTTTAAAAAACACGCCGCGTGACCAGTTCCGGTCGCTCCGGAGTGGACTGAGGTATGGAACTACAAAAAGTAGTCCGCCCCAGTCCACTCTACGGTGCAGAAGACCTCCGTTGGAGGTCACTCTGCACTGTTTAAATAGCCCAGTGCAGAAAAGGCCATAGTTCAACACTCAACCACTGCACCACATTGGCTGTCATCTTCCGTTTAGCATGCTGCATTGTGTTTGATCATTGACAGGTAAATACAGGCTTCGTTTACAAGTCTGTTTGTTGAAGCATACCTCTTTGAGGGAAAGCCGTTTAATCATGGGGAATACACATTCCTCATCATGTCTGATTAGAAAGTGCCAGAGCTCTTCTGTTTGGTTTCAGCTTTCAAGTCTTTTTTTCAATATCATAGCTGAATGCCACACTATATGAAGAAATCATCATCATAATAATTATTAAATACCTTCCTGAGCATATTCAGAACCCCTTTCCCTTTCAACAGGATAACTACAGGCTGTCCGTGTAAACACAGGATTAAGGTCTTCCAGAGACAGATGCCAAAAGCTGCCAGGCAGAATTAATCCCTGGAAGGAGCCTCTCTTCTTAGAAAGTAAGCTTTGGCTGCCAAATAAGCAAGCTGTTTTTTGACACTGTCCTGAAGCCAGTTTCCTTTATCATCATAAGAAGGAACTAGGTGTCTTCTGAAAGCTCCAAGCATACAGTTCTCCAAAAATCTAGTCAAAAAAATATTGATCTGCTGATGTGCTGCTTGCTTCCCTTTTGTTGACATATGTGTGATGTGCATTCATGTGTGATATGCCCTGATTTGTTGGAACATAAATGCAGGTGACAAAAGCCTATGGACAGTGTCTTCTTGTCACTATGATAACCCTCCAAGTGGATTGTTCTGTCTCATTGATGAGTAAGTTAAAGAAAATCTAAAGTGATGATTTAAGAAATAGCCTGCAACATATACTACCAAACAGAGCAGCAAGTTTGCCCCTCTGAAGTTTCCAGGATGCAAGAAGACAGGGGGATACCTGAGCAGCAGAAGAAACGGACACAAGTGTTATATAGCTTAGGAAAGCCTTGAAAGGGGGAGGTGAGGTCTTCTTCATTTTATTGTGGACCTTGCTTTTATAGCTAAGCTAAATGTACTGAAATTTCCACATGTAGAAGGCTAATTTTGGATTTCACCAAATCTGTGTTGAGAGGAGGGTGACCAAAATGGTAGAAAGCCTGGAAATCATGCCCTACGAGGAGCAGCTTAGGGAGCTGGGTATGTTTAGCCTGGAGAAGAGAAGGTTAAGAGGTGACATCATAACTATGTTTAAATATTTGAAGGGATGCCATATGGAGGATGGAGCAAGCCTGTTTTCTGCTGCTCCAGAGACTAGGGCATGGAGCAATGACTTCAAACATCAGGAAAAGAGATTCCATCTAAACCTTAGGAAGAACTTCCTGATGGTAAGAGCAGTTCAACAGTGGAATGCATTGCTTGGGGTGTGGTGAAGTCCCCTTCTCTGGAGTGTTTTAAACAGAGGCTGGCTGGCCGTCTGCTAGGAGTATTTTAATGGTGTATTCCTGCATGGCAGGGGATTGGACTCAATGGCCCTTATGGTGTCTTCCAACTCTATGATTCTATGAATTGTTATTGAATATTACCATTTCACTCTCATGCTGATTGGAAAATCTAGGCAATCATTTCAAAATTTCAATGAACTAGCCTGCAAAACAAACTAGTATGAATGACAATAACTATGTATTCTTGCAATATATAACTTTTTGCAGTGTTTCATTCTTCCTGAAGTAAACCTCAGCTTCCCTATTTTTGAATCACCAGGGATATGGTGTTTTTTTTTCTGTAATACAAATATGTCTGAATAGAGGCAGATTATAACATAAAAGCAGAATAAAACTCAGTTTCCAAATTGTAGGTATCTTATTCTCTGAACTTACTCTATCCTCCATTCCTCCTGGACAAATAAATAGTTCTTCCTTAAATGACAAGGACAACATTGTTCTCCCTCTATATATATAACTCTTTGAACCAGGTAAATTACACTGAACTAGATACAATATCATGGGACCTGATGTTTCTTTGAATTTTTTTCTTACCATATCTGAGGTGCTATTCAGGACAAGTGGTAGACTGACTCTCTCACTCTCTCACCCTCTCTCTCTCTCTGTGCTTGGATGGGTAAAATAGTATTTTATTTTGTTCCTTTCCTTTCCTACTCCCATTGGAGGATGACAAAACCAGAAGTTAGTCAAAGAGACCAAATCCCATGTCTTCATTTGACTTTTCAAATTCTTCCTTGGCTTCCACTTTGATTGGGACTGCTGCAGCAAGAGCAGCAGTTTTGACTACAGCAGGGGTAGCAGCCACAAAAGCTGAAGAATCAACCAGGAAGATCTTCACCTTTTCAGCCAATGGGAAAGAATAATCTGTTTCCACAACCACAGCCAGGACATGTTTATACCCACTGATAATAGAGTGGGGCACAGAGGCAGATGTTGTCAACATTATAGACAACTTCCAGGAAACATCCATGCAGGGTCTCCTTGGTGATGTCCAGAACTTCTGGATTACAAATGCTGCCATTATTAAAGACGTTTTAGCTCATAACAACAGTAATCTAAACTTCATCTTCATAGATTAATGAGGAATAATGGCTTGTCCAGTGCTAAACTATGACTGTGTTCAGATGTAACAATAAACTATGGTTTAGTATTATATGAATGCATCTTGGGCTCATCAACTCGCTCCTCCCTTTTCTTCCTCTGGTAAAACCACAAGCAGGAGACAACTTCATGTTCACTTCTGTTTTTAAGTAACTTCTATGCCCAAACCTGTGCAATCAGTGGTAGCCAAGATCTTGCAACATCTGGCAGAAAATAAAATTCTGCCAAACAGAATTCCACTTCATCTCCCTCACTATTTATGCAGGATCTTGTGCATGACCATTTGTTGGCTAAGCAATGGTGCTGGACAGTTGTATAGGATTTGGCTATGCTCTTACAACTGGCTGCATGACAACATTATCCTCCAGAACCTCTGGGAGACCCTCAGGAGGTCCCAGGGATGACATTATCACCATATGTCCCACTATAGGAACATAGCTAGATGCTATGTGGCTGTTCTTCCTGCCCTCCTCTGGCCAGCAAATAGCCATGTGGGGAGGCCTCCCATAGAAAACAAGTGAGTATACAAATCTGGGGATTGTTATGTGATGAAGATAGTGAATACTTCCAACTGCAATGAAGATAAAAAAAAATACTTATGTAGGCATATATTGAGTTAATGTGTGTGTGTCATCAACAGGATGCCAGTTGGTTTGCCTTAAGCAATGTTTAGGGAGAAAGCTGATAAAGACTATGGTTTATGAAGCTGCACTGCTTCCCTGATCTACAGTGAAAGATTAAGTGTAATCTAAGGCTGGAACATAATGATAAACAGCAGTTAATGGTAAATAGAAGCAAAAGGTCTATGTTTTTCCCTTAGAGCCACACTGGAGAATGAAAGGAGAAGTGGGAGATGATGCTTCTCAAGACTCTTTCATATAATGCTAAGCCATTGCCTAGCTTTACCTCCAAACCATGCCAATGAAGTTTCCAGTTTGTGGCTCAGCTGAAGTTTGAATTGGGGTCTCTCAGTGCCAAATGAATGCTCTGTTTGTGTATCATAAAGCTTTAAGGGATCTGTAAGTTAGATGAGTCTTGTCCTGTTTAGTGGCAAGGCTACTGTAATTTATGCAACTGCTGTAAAACAGCAGTTGCTGTTAGAAAACATATTCTATCATGTTTTAGAAAAAGTTACCTAGAAATTGCCAATAACCATGGAACTAAAGTAAGCAACAGCAGTACATTCAATTTGCAACCTTTCTTAAACTGATTGGTTCTGGTTTGTTGTCTTGGCTAGAACTGAGGCCATTTCTGCACTAGACTGTTACAGTGCTATTATTCCACTTTCAACATCCTGTGGAATCCTGGGGTTTGCAGTTTCAGGATGGGCCGGACAGCGCCTCCTGAAACTGCAAGCCCCAGGATTCCATAGGACATTGAAAGTGGAATAATAGCGCTATAACAGTCTAGTGCAGAAATGGCCTCAAGAGCAATATCACCTTCTTCTCCCAAGAGAAGCCAAAAGACACTAAAGAGTGCATGAACTGACTAAGAAACAATGCTGAGTTCTAAACAAGGGACTGTCAGTGGGGACTCATCAGAAAACCTGCTCATCATTCCTGGTTGGTTAAACCCTCCATGAGTTGTGCATGTAAATCTTAGGTTAGGAAGGCTTATAACTGTAATACTGTTAAATATACATTCTCCGAAGTATATAGTTAAATTAGTGAATTCTGCCACAATTTTAATTCTAGGCAACAAGAAACATGCAAGAAATGAAAGAAGAAGAGTGAGTGTTGGTCAAGTTATGATTATGCCATGATGAGAACACTTCCAAAGGGTTATTTGGAAAAGACTAGGCATTAATACTGCCTAGTCTGATTGCAGCACTGATTAGAAAGAACTACTTTGGCATATATCTCCACCAGATTGTGGAATGCTATCTCTTAGAAGCTTTAACATGCTCATCCCAATTAAGCTCAAGTATTTCTCATCAGGATTTGGTAGAACTGTGTCATGGATTGCTCTCCCCAGAAGTACATTCTGAGCATCCAACTTATGACATTTGGTTTCCTGAATCAGAACGATCTGGCTTGGTTATATTATATACCAAGACAATACAGTTTCTGCCACCAGTACGATCATTTAGCACAGGGTAGTCCAGACTAGAGAAGGAAATAGAACATTGCCTATAATCAGATCTTCAGCACACGGAAATGTATGTGTGAACCCAATTATTTTCATACATGTGACACTCTTGTGTTTTCCATGCTTAAATTACTATTGTCTCCCTTCACTACAAATATTTGATAGTTGTCAATGCAGAAGAGAATATGGAAGAAAGCCATTTGTAAAGGAGAAGAGCATTCTAGGCTTTTAAGATCTCAGATTTGTGTTACAAAATGATTGAAGCCAGTGTGGTGTAGTGGTTTGAGAGTTGGAATATGACCCTGGAGACCAGGATTTGATTCCCCGCTTGGCCATGGATACCTCCTTTAAAGTTTGTCCTAAGCTTAGAGTGGATTCACCATCCCACTGACATGGAAGCCGTGACCTGCCACTGCTCTGAATCACCTCAGCCATTCAGCAGGCAGCTGGTAGTTGTGGGGATATTACCTGGTCTGTTCTGCCTCTTCCCAGTTGGTAAGTACAAAAGCACAGACTGCTGAAGCCCCTTCTGTCTCTGCCTGAGACCTGCTCTATGCATGGACATCAAGATTCTTCTAGTGACCAGAATTGTTCTCCTGGACGTCTTTCTTTCCTTCATCCCATGAAACTTCAGAAAGCCAAATGCTAACCCTCAGAAAGGGATGCAGCACACAACTCTTTGTTATCTATGCTTTCATTTTAGTCTTAAATAGTTATCACATTACTTGAAGATTCATTTTAACTGAATTGAAGGCTGATCTGTGATATGACCAGTAATATTTTATTTCTGAAAACTGGAGATCAGGGTTCAGGTCAGTAGACTGCTGCCTCTGATGCGTCATGTGGCATTCCCACCTCTATTTTCTCTTCTGTTTTCAAGTGCATTTAATGGCAGTTTAAGCTCTTTGAGAAAGACTGTTCTTTTCTCCTGGTAGCATAGCCAGATTTTCAGGCTTAATGTGATCATAATGTAAGTATGAAACAGCATGCAAAAACGCACACTCACACACATATGCATTATGTGCACACACACAAACATAGAAATCAGAGATGCATGCTGGAATAATTCAAGCCTTTATTAGACATGTAGATTGGTGCAGTTCAGTGACCACTGCACTGGTTAGTGATCTCAGGAGAAATATTATATTTAAACATTTCTGCATCAGCCACTGTGACATTTTGAACAACTGGAACTTCATTTCAACCAATGATCAGACAAGTAGTTCTAAGAATCAGGATTCAAACTAGAAAACTATAAATGCAGTGCCACTGAAAATGTCCTGCAACATTCTTTATACAGAATGTTCTCCAATGGGCTTCTCTGAGAAAAGTTTCAGATGTCAAAACAGCTCAGGCAGACTTGAAATCGAGCACTTCTCTTCTTGAAAATCAGCATCATTAGTTCACAAGTGTCCTTCCACACATCAAAGTTAAATATACTTCAAAGTTTTTGTTGCATTGTGTGTGTCATTTGTGAATGTGATCAATGAGGGGGAAATGTACAGGACTTGCAGACTGGTTGAAGATTTGCATTGTGAAATAAATGGAAGCCAAAGACCATTTTGAGCCTTTGTGTAGTGAATACACTTCTAGGTTCTTATCCCTCTATTAAACTGGAAAATAATGCTCAGTAGTTGTGAAATTAATAAGTTCTATATGAGGTATCTGAATATGAAAACTGCCATATAAGCTGAAAGAGTATGTTCACTAGTTGACTACCTCTAATGCTTGCCACAGAATGGTGCCTGATATATTTATTCACTGTTTTGTAACCCAGGCCAGTTGTCTTCTAAGTTTGTTCAGCAGGGCAGAGTGAAAGGAAGGGTAGTGTATGGATGGAATTGACTCTATGGTAAATCTTGTTTGTGAAGAAATTATCATAGGAAATTGTTAATGTGTCCATTAGCTTATGAGGTAGCAATCAGAAGGGTCCTAATCTAATTTTTTTAGTTTTTGGAGAAAGCATAGTTGAGAAAAGTTACATGGTGCCACCTAGAGGATCTCAGAACACTGTATTTAAATGTCTCTCCACACAACTACCAGTAAGACTTATCATTGTACCTTTTTTTATGCCAGTTTGGTTTAAAAGATTAATAAAGGAAACAAAATAGTTTTCTATTCAGAAAAAACTTTGAGGGATAGGACAGAAATAATCTTTTAAAGATTTCTTGCTCAGTTTTCAAAATGGCTTCCCCCCTCCCCATGTCTTTTGGTCTAAAATACAACTATGCTATGCAGGAACTCTTGAGTCAAACAACTTTCCTAATGAAACATGGCTAAATATTAAGATGTAGTACAGGTGAATTCTGCTGGAAGTCACAACAAAACCCAGCTTGAATGACCTGCCTGTCATCTCCTTGACAGTTTGTTAAATTAGGTCACTACAACACTTAGCAGTTCTGACCTTGTCAGTAATCTGCAGAAAGCTTCCTCAGAGAGCAAAGGTTAAATATTACCATGGTTCAGTGCCAGCCCATGCTGACATGTTGAAGAGCCCCAATTAATTCCGGTTATTTTAAGCCAGATTTCATATGAGGCAGATGATCTACAGTGTTTCATTGCTGGGGGATGAAAAAGAACAATGATGGGGTAGAAGAAGCCAAAACACCTGCAAAGGTTGTTGTTAGAGCACATGCTTACCTGGTAGAGGCTTGACAGGCTAATAAATAGGTGAGGCCACAGTGGGGAAGGGGGATTATTTTGAATTGTCCACTGTAGTTGCAAAATATACCTGTACTACACTCTAATTTATGTCCTTCTTGTGCCTCTTCTGCAAGGAGGAAAAATGGGTACACAATTGGAGATGAACTGTTAGTCCAAATTTGCATTAGGATATTAGCTCAGTTATTGGTTCATCCCGCCACCTGCACTGTCATGCTCATCCAAACTGGCCAGAAGTCTCAGGATTTGGTATAATGGTACTTACTGGAATTTTTAAAAATATCCATATGATGTATCTCCAGTCCTGCTCTGTTTCGCATGAATTTTTGGAACTAGCTGTGACTTTTGAAATCTAGGACGGAGGGTATTTTTTCCTGTCCTGGGAATTTCCAAGACAGATACCCATTGTCTCTATTCTGCCTGTACTTCGGATGACACGTTGAATGGGGAGTGTGACTTTAGCCACACAAGCCTTCCTTTGCTCTTCCTTTCCTTGCTACATTTCTGGTTACCAGGTTAAATACTTCCTGTGCACTATTTTGCATTCACAGTATGGCCTTGCCTTGTCTTTCCGGATTTTCTAAAAATATAATCCTAAAATGGGATAGTGCTTTATCTCTATGACTTTTTTGCTCTACAACTGTAATATATATATATATATATATATATATATACATATATATATAGTATGTGTACACACATACATATACATACACACATATACCCTACCCACACCACAAGTTAACCATACTACAAGCAGGAAAAGAAGAGTGGATGAAATACCTATATGAAGGAGTACAACCATTATGAGGAATTAAAAAGTGTGAAATCCAGAAACAGAACAGCCCAACATTTACCAGAACCATTAGCCCATCTGGATAAGCCATTAATGGGGCTTTCCTGATTAGCACCCAAAATTCAATGCCCTGCAGTGATTTCCAGATTGAATTCTTTCTCACAGTGATTATGTGTGTGTGCGCGCGCGCGTGCATATGCACGCATTCATACATGCACCCCTTCATGTTGCCTATCAACTTATCGCTATTCCGTGAATGTCATAGCATTTTCTTAGGCAAGGAATACTTAGAGGTGATTTTGCCAGTTCCTTCCCCTGAAATATAGCCTACAGTGTTTGTTGGTGATCTCCCACCAATCCTGCTTAGCTTGAAAAATTAGACTGAATCTGGTATCTTTAGGGTATTTAGGCCCATCACAGTGACTAGAGTGTGATAAAACTTTGGGACCTTTAATTTCTATACATGTATAACACCTCTTAGTAGCATTGTCTTAGTTCCTTTAAAAATATCTTCATTGATCAAATAAAGAGAGTATGCTTTCTGCCCTTTTAGACAGTTATGTTTTCCCTTCAATACATCAATGCACCTGATTGGCTAAAAAAGAAAAAATCTAATACAGTTAGTTAAGATTTCTTTAACTGGGTGATACCTCTTCTATCTAACACCATCTTTGTTCATCCTCATAACAACTATATGAAACAAGTCATTGTTTATCTCATCTTGCAAATGGGGAAATTAAAACTCAGAAGAAGCATCTATCTGAGGGCCACTCTGTGAGTTCATGGCTGAGTTCAGATATGATTACAAGCATTCTTAGCTTAATGTTAAATGAGGGATTTTCAGAATATTTGGCAGAAAGAAGCTTTTATTACATAAAAGGCATTGCCAACCTATTCTCATACATAAAAGGCATTGTCTAACTTCTGATAATCGTTCTGATAAAGAAAAAAAGAGAAGAAAGAGTAGAAAACATGGGAGAATTACAAATTAGAGATGGTCCTGCCTGGATCTATCATAGGATTTTGTGAATGATCTGCACAGTAGAAGTACCCTGAGCTTCTAAGAGGAAAGCCATTACATAAGACATAGCAGGACTTGCTTTCAAAAGATGATTTTAAATGCAGTTGAAGAAACGGTGTCATGTACACTATCTATGATCTAGCACCCATCAGTTTTGCATATGTCCTGATAATGATAGATGCCTGGAAGTACACCATTTAATTACTCAGGGAGAGTAATTAATTTCAGAGTTGCAGGAAATGATGTACCAGTTCTGCCCACTCTTGCGTTGCCTTGTGGGATGTGGGAGATAAACATATAGAGAAGATATAGGCAGTGCAACAGTCTGCTGAATTGTCTTCTTCCTTGTTTCTAATACACCATGTTTTCTCTTTTATTGAAGGAAAGTGTGGACCTGGGGGAGATCATGTTTTCCCTTTGTTACCTGCCAACTGCAGGTCGCCTCACTTTAACAGTCATTAAATGCAGGAATCTAAAAGCAATGGATATAACTGGTTATTCAGGTAGGTGTTTCCTTGCTTGGAACAAGGCAATGGTATTTATTTTGTTGATTTACCTTCTGTGCCCATGTTGCTTCTTTTAATAGTTGGTCGGTTTTAATAATCTCTTACATATTCTACTTTATATCTCTCTTTTGCCACTAATGTCATTGATTAAAACAAAACTATCTGTGGAACAGCAATTTTGTCTTTCACATCTACACAGAATATAGTGTCATACATAATCTAACTGCCATTCACTACATTTTGGGTGGAAGTCAGAGAAAATTTTTTGAAAGCTCCGGTGGTTTGGCTGTCTGAAACTGTGTCACTAGAGTAGTGCTAGAAGTCAAGAACCTAAGTCATTTTTTTTAAACTGAACTGGATAAATTTAAGAAGGTTATAATAGAATTAGAAGTCATCTTTGAGCACCAAGAAACATATCATCTAGGGCAGGGTGGACAACTGTGTAGGAAGCAGGGCTTATTTATGCCCTGTATGTCTACTACAGGCCACACTTCTGCACCAGAAATGCCAATACATTAGGCCATTGGTATCCGCTAGTTTGGTTCCAGGACCCTCCGCCCCCTCCCCGTGGATACCAACATTTATAGATGCTGAAGTCCCATTATATACAATAGTGTAGTAAAATGATGTCCCTTATATAAAATGGCATGATCAAATTTTGCCTATTGGATATATTTTTTTAATCTTTTCAAGCCATGATTGGTTGAATCTGTGCATACACGATCCACAGATATGGAGGGCTGACTGTATATCATTTTTTGTTCCCATTTTGGCCATTTGTAGAGGTTTGGGGGAAGGTTGGGATTGGTAGTGAGAGAAGGCAGACAAATCCTCCATTTACAGGTGATCTTGCCATGTTTGAGGTGATTTTTAGGCCATAAATCTCCTCTAATCAACCCAGCTTCAAGGGCCACAGTGGCGGTGTTCAGGGGCTGCATGTGTCCACAGGCCATCCTTCTGCCACCCTATTCCAGGGGCACAATCCCAGCTTTCCAGGGCCTAAACAACGAGGACTCCCATGGCAGACCTCCTCCACTTACAGATAAGAACCTTTTTTTTTTTTTTTTGGTAATCCTATGACCCCTATGATCCCAGGAGTCATAGGATAGCTCCCTTAATCTTAAAGGAGACACACTATTTTGCTTTTTTCCCCAAGCAACAAACTTACAGAGCTGAAAGTTCTATAACTTACAGATTTGCCCCCTGAATTATGGGGGAAACAACAGGCAAGCATATGTAATACTTTTTGGGAGACTCTTGTGCAAATACTGTTTGAGTTTCTGTCATAACAGCTCCTCTTAATGACCCAGGCTTCTACTTGTACGTGTCTGCACTTCGCTGGCAAACATTTTAATCTGCAACACCAATAGCCGTGAAGCTGTTTGGGAAGACAAGCATTTCTGCTCAAATAATACATGATGCAGCCTGAACCACTGAGAATTGATGGTTCAGAGAGAAAACAGCTCAGTAGCTCTGTGGTGATGTACTGCTTAGTTACAGGAACTTCAAAATACTGAGTGATTTTCTCTAACAGCCTACACACAGCATTCATGCAATGCTAGAAACTGAGGAGCAATTTGCCAAAGTCAGTCTCTGGGGCAGCTAGTAAGGTATTGCTGCTCTATTTTTTCCCCTTCTATCTCTTTCCATTGACTAAAAAAGAAGCAGCTTTTTAAAAACTTATATGACTTGCTTTCTTGAAACTAGTTCACAGATATTTAGAATAGGAAAGGAAATTGATGTGCAAGATATATGTACAGTCAGAGTGCTGGAGGATAGGCTTCTAGATGAAGGATATCTGCATCTTATTAGAGAACAGGGAATGGACTGTAAAAATGAACAAAGTCAGTAATGAGTACAGGAAACAGGTCTGGAAGCCTCTGTGGGAAAAGAAGCAATCTGTAGGAAAGGTGGACAGTTATCACTCCCCCAAGAAACAGAGATGAACCACATATATACACAAGGTCTCTGGACTGATGGGTTGTTGGTTCACCTTCTCTCAGATAAACAGTGCTTAAATTAATCCAGGTATTTCTGTTTTCCCATGTAACTGAATGGAATGAACTTACAGGTAAGAATAAATTTATAAACTTAGAGTATCTGAGAAAACATTCACTAATGGAATATTACAGGGGGAGCTGCAACCAAATGTTGTAGAGTTGGCCGATCATGTGCAGAATTTCTGCCAGCCTGCCATCCCTCTTCCAGGATACTCTATTAATTCCACACCACCACCACCATTTTTCAACCTCTCCAAGCTGACATCCTGCAACATTCTCAACTAAATTATTCCCCACAGGGCTATTTTGGGAAAGATATTGTATGTCTTCAACCATTAGAAGTCCCCCTAGACTACTAATATCTTCTTCTTGTGAATGCTGCTGCTTTGGCTACGTGGTTATCTCATTCAGATAATAGGCTCAAGATTACTATATAGAATTATTATAGACATAGAAAAGCTAACAGGAGGAAAAATTTATGAGGTGCTGGAGGAGAATTCTACAAATATCATCCACTGCCAAAAAGAAAAATACTTGTATTGTAGAGGAAATCAAGGCTAAACTTTCACCAGAAGCCAAAATGACTAAATTGAGTCTAAAAAGTGAAATGTACTTTGGACATATCATGAGATGGCAATGACTCACTGGGAAAGACAATATTGCTCTGTAAAGTGGGAGGTAGTAGGAAAAGAGGAAGACCACATTACAGAGGATTGACTCAGGCCCTTTCCGCACCGGGGTATTAAAACGGTGCAGAGCGACCTCCGACAGAGGTCGTCTGCACTGTGGAGTGGATTGGGGCAGACTACTTTTCGTAGTTCCGCACCTCAATCCGCTCTGAAGCGACCGGAACTGGTGGCGCTGCGTGTTTTTTAAAAACCTCTTTTCAGAGGTTTTTAAAAAGCACGGAGCGCGCAGCCCCGTGCAGCTCCGTCGCCGGGCTCTGGTGCAGATTTGCAGGCGCACACTAGTGCGTGCCTGCAGATCTGCCGGGGGCAGCCTTCCAGCTGGCGAGCTTCTCCGGTTGGTGGAGAGCCTCTGCCAGCCGGAAGCCGCCATTTTGGATGCTGGAGGACTGCGAAGCAGCGAGTTTGCGCTGCTCCGCATGGCGACGGACTTACCCGGCTGCCGGTAAGCTCCGTTTTGGCGTGTTTCCCCCCGTTTCCCCCTCCACATGCGGAAAGGGCCCCAATCAAGGAAGCCATGGCTCTCTGTCTGGAAGACCTGAATATGGCTCTTAATAGCAGAGTCTCTTGGAAGTCTCTCTTTCATAGGGTTGCTATAAGTTAAAGCCAACTTGATGCCACATTAACAACAACAGATAAAGAGCAAAGAATAGGAACTGTTATATAGTATTGTGATCACGTCTCCTTTTTTCCCCCTAGCACAGTTGTAATTTTTATTTATAGCCATGTTCTCAAGATCAAATGGGAATACTCAACGTGTGAGGGAAGAAGGATTTTGGCAGTGATGTCCATTCCTCATGTGTTTTCCTCTGAGCACACATAGATATAGGCTGCATTCCCATAACTTATCTCCACACAATCAGAAGCTATGCTTTTTCAGGGTCCTAATATGTACAGACATAGCTTACAAGTTCTGCAAGGATAGCAAAGCTTAGAAAAGTTACTTTTCTGGAATTCAACTACCACACTGCCTGGGAGATTGTGAGAGTTACAAACTCGAGATGGGGGTGTGTGTGGCTACAACGTGTCCACATGTAGTAGGAGCTATGCAAAAGACAGCAGATGAAATGTGTGGCTTGCCACTCTGATCCTGCTTGCCCGATTTCCATGTTCACTATGCCATGTGGCCATGTGGGTGGCCCTCCTATAAACACTGGGGAAAAGATTAAGTGTTTTCTCAACATTGTCACTTTCTTTTTCTGTTGCTTTCCAGATCCTTATGTCAAAGTCTCTTTACTCTGTGACGGAAGGAGGCTGAAAAAGAAGAAAACTACCATAAAGAGAAACACACTTAATCCTACCTATAATGAGGCAATAATCTTTGATATCCCTCCAGAGAACATGGACCAAGTCAGTCTGCTTATCTCTGTTATGGATTATGACCGGTAAGTGGGTGTCCCTGCAAAGCCTAAATCTCATTTAGGCCGTTCCCCCCTCACACACACACACACTCCTGTGAAATCCCATGGTATGACTCATTTTGATTACACAACTGGCTTCTGCTGGAGACATATCTTGTCACTAGACATGGAAAGCTTAATTTTTGGCTGTTTTCCCCTTCTGTGGCTTGGAAGTGTTTCTGAGCTCCCATTGCCTCTGGAATAGGAAAACAATTGGATTCTCTGAACTGACATTACCTGAGCTTTAAGCGGTGCACAAAACCTATAGGAATTTGTATCCAGGATATTTTCAACAACGCCTTACATTTCACCTATAAATGTTTAACATCGACAGTCCAGAGATGTCACTGACTTTTGCTTTGTTCAGGCACTGAGCGTGAAGATGTGTTGAGCCTGGGGTCCATTTACACTACACAGTGATAGCACTAAGATTCCACTTTAACTACCATAGTTTCGCCCTATGGAATCCTAAGGTGCATAGTTTGTTGAAGCACTAAACCTCTCTGGCAGCAAATTCTATACATACTTCCCTAAGCTACAGACCCCAGAATTCCATAGGATGGAACTATGGAGGTTAAAATGGAATCATGGAACATAGTGCTATAATTCTATGGTTTGAAAGGGTTCTGAACATCTTCGATTGTCTTAAAGATGCATGGAAATATATATGGTTTAATTAAGCAGCAAAGACCATTTACAGAAAAGTAAAAGTAAATTTATTAAAAGAAGTCTGTCAGAGGGAGGGGAATGCAAGGTTACAGCTACTTTAGTGTACATGCTCTGGAGAGAGGAAGAGGATTCTGAGATACTCTAAGATTATCAGTCTAGCCAAGAAAGACATACATCAGACAAGGCAAGAAAGAAATACATTAAGTGGTCCTAATTATTTATTACTGCCCCCTATACGCACATAGCACTTAATGCAAGCATTGTTGTACAGTCATCCCTCCACATTCACTAGGGTTAGGGGCACAGGATAACTGTGAAAGTGGAAAAACCATGAATAACTCTAGGCCCTCCCAAACCATATTTAACACACTAAAAAAGTAAGATCACCATATTCAACACACCATGGATTCCTTGAGGCATCAGAGTTCCTTCACACAGCAGAAATGGGTGGCCGGTGGGGCTTACTGCCACCTCTACTGCTGCCCCTAACTATTTTTAAGAGGGACTTACAAGTCTCGTTCACAGTTTCTCAGTCTCATGAGGCTTGCAGTCCCTATTTAAAATGGCATAGGGAGGCAGCAGAGGTGACAGCAAATAATCTGTGAATAATCAAATCTGCAAAAGTGAAACCCGCAAATGTGGAGGGCTGACTGTACAATCACTCTTCCACATGGGAGGGGGAGGCACAGGGGTCCCTACACTTTACAGTGCCTCCTTTCCCCAACCCTACGCAAGTTTGGAATTTGAGAGGTTGAATGCTAAGGTTTGCAAAGGAATCTGGCTTGTATTCATATGATTTAGAATGCAGAATAAACCAAAGGCCCTAGTTGCACTCTGAGGTTCTATTCACATTCCATGGATTGCAGACAGAACTTCTTTGCAGACATTGCCATTCAGTACAGCAAGGTCTGAATTGGGGGTGAGGGCAGGACAAAGCCAACATGCAGGCTGCTCTGCTCTTCTTGCATATATCCACATTCAGGTACCCACATTCAGGCTCAATGCCCATTTCTTTTTTCCTATTTGGATATACGTGCATGAATCCTATTGGTTAGTTCCAAATGTAGTTGACCAATTTAATCAATTGATATAAGTTAGTCAACACGTAGGTAAATCTCATTGATTCAATGAGTGTATTCCAGCAGGGGTTAACTAATAGGATTCAGACCACTGGGTTTAAATTTTGTTCACATGAATTGATAAGTGTTTTCATTCTTCAAGATATAACTCTCATTGGTGTCTCTAGATATTAAGTCTTTGACTGGATGGTAAATGCTCTTGACTCCTCTGCACATAAAATTAAACAAATATTAATAAACACAAACACTAGTGATGGATAGATCACTCTGAGTTTATGTAAGCCACACACTTAATAGCAGTTTAGCGGCATCCTTTGAGATCCAGAAAATTGTATATAAATGAATACAAGTGAAACTGGCATGGACCAGAAATTCTGAGATTTGTATATGAGTGAATTCGTGTGAAACTGGCATGGATATAATTCTGCTACATAGTTATAACAGTTTCATAACATTTTAACTGCCGTGGCTTCATTGTACAGAATGCTAGAGTTTGCAGCTAAGTGAAATGGTTAGATTTTTTTTCCCAGAAATTTCATTCTCCTCAACTGGAGCACTGGAGCTTTCTAACAGAGAATTCTAAGTATCTTACCAGTCTATTAATCCTAGGATTCTCTATGGAGGAAGTAAATAATGGTATAAAACTGCTACAGTTGTGTTGTGTAGATAGTGTAGTGTAGGTTCACAACTGTTTCACACTTATTCATTTCTATAGATCTGTTCCATCCCATTTCTACATTAGTTTGTGACACATTTTTGTCATATTTTGGACACATTTTACCCTAAAATATTCATTTTAGTATAATTTATCATAAAATACACATTTTTTTCAATTCATTTAAGTATATTTGTTTAAAATTTGGAGGAGTGAATAATCCAAAGGGAACAGAAGATGGAACAGACAAAGAGATGGGAAAACCAGGAGGAATGGGTTTAAATTGTTCAGTGCGCAAAGGAGGTGGGAAGGTGTCTAAAACTTGTTCCACATGTGGTTATTGCTTTCAGTGTGGGCCATAATGAGATTATTGGAGTCTGTCGTGTAGCAAACAGTGCTGAAGGACTAGGCCGAGACCACTGGAATGAAATGCTGGCTTACCCACGCAAACCGATTGCACATTGGCACCCACTAGTGGAGGTAAAGAAATCCTATAAAGAGGTAAATAAATTATTTGCTTCCATTCTTTCTTTGCATACATACCCAATATCCAGCTTAACAAGCTGGAAAGTTTTTCAAGTTTCTGCTTATATCTTTAGAGTTTGCAAAAAGAGCTTGTGATTCAATAACCAGCATTTTACCTCTGTTATGAAAGCTTGTTTACAGGTACTTCTGGTCAAGTTGTCCTCATGCAGTGTATTCATGTATTCACCGCAACTCCTGTCTTGCCCCAAACACCTCAGTCCTCAAACACACCAACTCATTTCAGGACCTTTCCGCTCTACAGTGCTATTATTTCACTTTCAAAATCCTGTGGAATTCTGGGGTTTGTAGTTTACTGAGGCCAAAGAGCTCTCTGGCTGAGAATTCTAAATGCCTCTCCCTAAACTACAAACCCCAAGATTCCATAGGATGTTGAATGATAGCGCTTCAACAGAGTAGTGCAGAAAGGCCCTCAGGCATGCATCAAAACTTTTTCACAGTTCATTCAGCTCATGTTTTGGAGCTTCATTCATGCTCAGCAGACAACACCCAGTGCCAGAGTGAGCCAGATCGTGGCCTTCACACAGAGCACATGCCACCCATGGAGTTTGAAGCTGGGAGTACAGCAGAGACCCGGATAATATGTAAGGAGCTAATGGAGCAGATCTGTGCAGAAGTAGAAGTAGATAAGCAATCTATAACCCAAAACACTAATAGTTTTCCAACGTGTGTTGGCCATAGGGCAGAAATAACTGCAAAGCATGAAGTTCTAGTGGCAAGCTTACAGAAGCAGAAAAGCCTAAACTCAGTGTTTGGACTTCCTAAGGCTTATTGGATGTCAAACAAAAACATCTCTATGCAGAAGAAAATCTATGCTATAATAAAGTGTCTGTCTGTTATGCTGTTTAGGGGTACATGCTTGAATAAAGAGTCACCAAAGTTTGTGTGCTGCCGAATGGGGCCAAAACAAAGACTGTATAAAATTTTGGATTTGATCCATCAACCATTTCAAGCACCTCTTGAAATAACACTTTGAATACATTTTTTTTTGTTTTGCTGTTGTTCTGGAATACATATTTATGAACCAATTGTGACTAAACAGTTTCCAGCTGAAATTGCAAATTGTTTTCTATGTCAAAAACATCAATGTTGCACAACAAAATTCAGTAATGTTGCACAAAAATAGCCACATGGTTTTGTTGTAGAACATTGCAGATTTTGCATAATATTTTTGTTGAGAGATATCTTTGCTATGCAACATTTTTGCTGTGCAACATTGCTGTAGTGAACATATACAATAGGGACACCCCTGAAATCTTCATGTTGAAATCAATCCCTACCAGAAGGCTAAAAAGACACCTAGATCGAATGAATGAGCAAGGTACTCCGTTTCAAGAAAAGACCAAGCTGAAAGAAGCCCATATACACAATTGTTCCATGTGTCATTGCCCAGTAGATAGTGCAGCTCAAAGAATGAGAAGACTATGGCACACTGGGTGCAGGGATTGTAAGAAGCATGAGCTATTCTGTGGTTTTCAGCAGAGGCCATGTGCTTTATTCATGTGTAGGGAATGAACCATGTACTATTTCCTGGCTTCATTTCACTTCACTCTTTTTCCCAGCTAACCTGTTAGGGACTCATGCAGAATAGCATTAAACCCATCTCACTGTAAGCAGAGCTTCACTTTGAACTGCATTCTTCAGCAGACAACAAACTAATGGGCCTTTCTCTTCCCCTCCCTCCTCTTTTCTCTGGCATATATTAATCTGGGTTGAATTAATCTGGGCCCATCAGAAACAAGCAGCTGTTGTGATCCTAGAACAAACACTTCAACTACACATATGCTGTGTGTATGTGCTCATGCATCCTTTCAAGTCGTCCATCAATTTATGGCAACTCCGTGAATTTCATAGGGTTTTCTTAGGCAAGGAATACACAGGAATACTGGCTTTGCCAGTTCTTTCCTCTGACATATAACCCAGGGCAGAAGATTGGCCATCAGACCTACTGTAATCACTCACACCTGCTCTAAAGCAATGTGTGGGATTCTGGTCTAGATCAGGACCACCAAAGATGAGGAGGTAATTTTAATCCCCTTCCTTCTCTGCCAGTTCCCTTTCAATGTTCTTCTCCTGTTTATAACTCTTCCCCTCCTTCCATTATAATCTATAGGTATTCATTCTCCTCTCTCTGCCCTACAATAAGGAATGAGTTCAGCTGGGCAGTATGGGATAACAGGTATTCTCCCACTCCACAAAATTGTGTGTAACCATTTATTCTCCCAGTTTTCATTCACTATATATGATGGTGAGCCGTGCAATCTGCACTACAAAACGTGGTGTAGTGATTTGAATGTTGGACTAGAACTCTTGAGGAGCAGGGTTTTGCATCCTCATTCAGCTGTGGAAGCTCCCTGGGTGGTGCTGAGCAAGTCACACTCTCTCCGCCTTAGAGGAAGACAATAACACACCTCCCCAGAATAAAAAGCTTGCCAAGAAAATCCTATAATAGTAAATCGAAGCTGGCTTGAAAGGAACTTAACAACAATAATATATGATTATCTATACTTCGGATTAATTCTTTTCTCTAAGCCTAAATACCTTAAAGGCACCAGATCCTGTCTGATCTTGCAAACTAAGCATGGTCAGCCCTGGTTAGTACTTGGATAGGAGAGTAACAATGAAGACCAGGTGCTGTAGGTTGTATATCAGAGGAAGGAACTGGCAAAAACCACCTCTGAGTATCTCTTGCCTAAGAAAACCCTATGAATTCCATGGGTCATGAAGATATGAAACTCACAGAAAGAAATCCTTTCTCCCTGGGGTCTTTGTTACCCTTTCACCGTCTTCCTCAAATTGATTTTCCTGGAGCCACCACTGATTTTGGGATGCACATGCAGTGGGATTTGTATAGATTTGTAATTTTGCAACTCAAAGAAATGCTCAATAGCTTCCTATGGCAGGTACAATAGCCCAGTCACCTTGCTCTTTTCTTCTTCCCATTTTTCTCTGTGAGGATGCTTTTAGGACATGGATTGGTCCTTTATTCTCTTTGCCAAAGATGCCCCCCAAAAAGCAAAATAGATATTCCAAAGGGAAATTTCAAGAGAACATGTTTGTAGTGTGGATTGCCTGGCTTACCCAGCCTCCACCTGTGCAGTGCCAAGAATGAGAGACATTAAGATGAACACTATATGTGTGGTTTTCAACATTCATATGTGTTTTTAAAAAGATAGCAATCCATGAACTCCTTGTGTAGATCCATTGTTAGTGCCATTGAATACATTCATTATTCTTAAAAAGCAGAGCAGGGGAATCTGCAATCCTCCAGACGTTTAAGACTATGGCCATTTCCGCACAGGGCGAGGGAATCGCCCCGTGCCGCTACTTACTGGGTCTTATGGCTCCCCGGTCCGGTCCAGGCTCCTCCGGAGCAGTGCGTGCTTGTTGCTCCGGCATCGAAAATGGCAGCTTCCAGTTGGTCGAGGGTCTCGACCAACCACTGAAGCTCGCCAGCCTAAAGCCCACCCCCAGCAGATCACAGGCTCGCATTGGTGCAAGCCTGAAAATCTGCACAAGGGAGCAGGCTCGCACTGGCACGCTCCGTGCTTTTGAAAGACCGAAAGAAACAGGTTTTTCAAAAGCACGCTGGATGACCACTTGGGGTTGTTCCAGAGTGGGCTGGGGTGCGGATCTATGTTAAATAGTCTGGACCCAGTCCGCTCCCAGGTGCAGACGTCCTCCCTGGAGGACGGACTGCACCGTTTCAAATACCCCGTGCAGAAATGGCCTATGTCTCTCATCATTCCTTACCATTGTCATGCTGTCTGAGGCTTTGGGAACTTGGGGTTTTCGTGAGAGTGGGTGATGTGCCCAAGGTGAGTTTCCATCGCTGAATGGGAAATCAAACCCTGATCTCTAGGGCTGTAGTCTAACATTCAAACTACCATACCACACTGGCTCGCTAAACATACATTTTAAAGTGTACCTACTAGAAACCTCCAAGAAACAGCTGGTTTACTGATAGTTGCCATATGGCTGTATACACAAAACGTTCAGAATGGACTGGAGCTTCCCATCACATCATGACAAATCTGGTTCTGTCTTTAGGGGTATGATCCCCTGAATTCATTGGAACTTACAACTGAGGAAGTACACTCAAGATTGTTGATAGCCATCTAAGAATTAAATTGGTTAGCAAGAAGGATGTACATGCCTATATGAATCAGCATTATTCAGTAATAATCATTATTTAGTAATTCATCAGTATTCAGTAATGATCACATGATTTTAACCCCTTTTCAATCTATCATAAGGTACCTATATGCACGTAATAAATAATAAATAAAAAAGTAACACAAGAGTTGCATCCAGTGCTGCTGTTCTTCCATTCACAGAAGTCTCTGTGATTCAGCAGAGGCATCCATAAACTGGAATATTCTCATGTACCATGTCTCTCAGAGAATCCAGCAACTCTCCTGAGTAGATTTTTGGAGGACATGAGAATTATAGTGAGAATGGAAAATTTGCTGAAGCCACCTCTGTGGATCCAGAAGCAAACCAAACCAGGACGAACAAAGCCCTTCCTTGAACAGAAGAACAGGACTGGATTTAATCCAAGTAGTTTAATTCCTATCCAGATTGCAGCTGTTATTATAAAGATGCAAAGTAGAATGGGTTCAGACTATCTGAACCATTAAAAAGCATGGGACGGTGCCAAAACTGTGGCTGCATTAGTGGGAGGCCATCTGGGGAAGAGTAGCAACCACCACAAAGCCTAGTCAAGATTAAAGCCTTATCCTGCCTTATTTAAATAGGAGTTTTCACAGGTGCTAATTACCATCACAAACCTTCACCTTTATGCCCAAGTACAAAATGTACTCCTTTGATCTACTTTTGCTAAGGCAAACTCCTAACAACATGCCGGATGGGGAAATATTCATGAATAAATGAAAATCCCGAACTGCTAAACCAAGTGCTGCAAAGCTTACAGATCCTTTGAGGATATGGAAAAGAATGTGAACCAGATGTTACAGATGTTGTGCATTGCGTCCTGATGAGGATCAATTAAGAATCTGTAGAAAATAGGCAAGATGAACAAAGATAAAGAGCATTCCCATGAATTCAGTGTGTGTACTATTATGTTCTGAAAACAACTGCTCCAGTCTTACCAAAAATAAGCTATACATCTAATTGACATGCATAGCATCACTGAATATCTGGATACCTATATGAACATATACAAGGTGATTATTAAAGCTTACTGTGCTCTTTAGTTACTCATATAGGATGAGAACTCTGGACTGCCAGTGGAATTTGCTAGTTTAAGGCATGTTAGAATTTAGGATTTCTGTGGACATGGGATTAATGAAAAATATCTTCCAGTGATGAATGATCCAGCTGGTCCATTAAGCAGCAAAGAGCTGGGAATGGTGAATTGTACCATTTCCACACTCACATCCAGAGAGGGTCTTCACTGCCTTGCCTGCCTTGCCTCTCTCCCTTCCTGCTCACTCTGTTGCCACACCTCACCATGCAATGCTTTCCTATCTTGTCCCCCGTGTTCCACAGTTATACCTCCCTCCTTTTGCGCTCCCCCACTTGCCTTACCTTGAGCCTTACAACTCTCTGTAAACTGGCAGTAGCTGCACCAGGGTTAGAGGAACCAATGTGGGATGAAGTTAAAGGTGTATTTAGATTTCAGGGTCTGCATGTTTGACCCTTTTCAAAACTCTTCTTTTGATTCATCCTTGAGCCAAATCAAAGTGACCTTTTCATGCTACTTGGTATTAGTGTACATATTATCTCCTAAATTGGGATGCAGGATATATGGCCCTCCTGCTGTTATTGGACTGTAACTCCCATTGGCCCTAGCAAGTACAGTCAGTAGTGAAGGATCATAGGATCCCTGCTATCATCAGGAAATGGCCCTTTATCTATTTTTGTCAGCAGCAAACTCCAGCATCTGAACTGTGTATCCCCAAAGCAGATACACCTGTAGCAAAGCTCCCTTTCCTCCTTTCTTTCTTCTGTGATGTTATTTCACTCCAAATATTCCAAGGTATCAGACAAGGGTCATTTTTATGAGAAAAAACAATAAAAAACCCCCTCCAAGCTGCAGTCTGTTTGCTACAAATAATAATGGAAAAGGGCTTAGCAGAGATTTCTGGAAGATGAGTTTAGCTGTGCCTGGCATTGCAGATTCACATTATCATCAGCTCAATGCCATTAAACATATCTAAAATTTAATAAGGCCAGTTCAGTCTTTGGGGCCATGGCATTTATTTGTTTAAAATAATACATCATCTACTTAATGAGTGCTGGTTGTCCTTCCCCCACCCCAGCAATTCTATCTGTGTATTTTAAAAACTGAAACATCTCGGGGGAGTTAATCATAGCTGGGAATTGGTTTGCAGGAGGGGGAAGGGTCAGTATTTCAAATTTCTTTTAAGCAAAAAGAGCTTAAGAATGGGTTTTTGATAACTTTTAAAAGGATTTTAGTTTTATAAATGGATGGGATCAAGGGATCACATGTTCAGGTACCCTATATGCAGTTTTTTCCCATACTGGAAAATTTGTTCCATGACGGAAAAGCCTCCAGAGACCAATATTCCATTTTAATGCATATTACAGTATATTTTCTTCTCTTCCCTCCAGTTACATACGCTGGTACATACACACACTTCTCTGTACTGTAGAGGAAGAGACTATGATTGTTAGTACCTGGGAAAGTTACTCTCTGAGGACTACAACTTCCAGAAGTCCCCAGATAGCACTGTTTAGAAAGCTACATTTTGAGGCTACAACTTCCAGAATCCCCCAGCCAGCATAGTCATTTTGTCCGGGGTTTTCTGGGAGATGTAGTCCAAAAATTAACTCTGCTATAGCATAGATATGCAAGACATTCCTTGCCTTTTTAGGACTTCAAAGCTGCTTCATTCATTAAGTGGCAGTGCACTCAGGCTATCACATTCAAATCTTAAGTCTAAAAATGTGTATGCCTTTCAATGTTACTTAGTTTAATTTTAATTTAATTTTACTGAGCATATTCTATATTCTTCAGTATATTTTGTCTCATTCACCTGAAATGTAAGAAAAAGGAAGGTTCAATACTGAGATGTCCAAGGGGTATATCAAAAGTGAATGAAGACATATTTGAAGTATCTACAGTACTCTCTACATCTGATGGAAGCACAGTCATACCATTGTGAGTTGATTGTATGATCCATAGCCATTTGCAGACATAACTAGTTTGACAATGCATAATAAAATAAGAACGCCATTTTTGAGCATCTAAAATGCACCAGTCCTGATGATATACAATATTTAGTCACACTGATATGGTTTTCATTTTAAATAGTGATCTCATAACTAAGAAGTGAGTCATGCTAAACTACATTAGCTAATTTTTAGAAGAATATTTGATTTAACTTTTCACATCATTCAGAATATATTATTTTAATTGCTACACATCAGTACTAAAATGGGTAGCAAGCAACACAGCTGCCAAAGTTACAGAATAGTGCCTTCTAGAGAAAATGAGGAAACTTGGTTGTGACTGGCCCTGCAAATTTTTTATGACATGATTTGGGAACAGGGATGCCATTCATAGCAAAAACCAAAGAAGCAATAGGAATGCCTATTTGTAAAACAAAACAACACAGTGGTTGTCTCTGGGTAAAATGAAGAATGTTTCCCTAATGTAATAGTGATTAAGGACAGAATTCACTTAGGGGCTTATGACTTCATGAGTGAACTTACATCTGTGGAAAATAGAATTGAGCAGCTTTACAATTTACAATATTCAGCAAGGGGCTGCTGTTATGTTACTATATAGGTGACCCAGTGAAGTAAACATGGCAGATCAGGGCTGATGTACAATAGGACCTGATGTACAATGGCACCAGTGCACAGCAGGACTCAATGTGCATTGGGACACTCTTGCTGGTGTTCCAATAAGCATCTTCACAATTCACTAACAGAGGCCATTTTTGCCCTACACTGTGATATTTCACTTTCAACATCCTATGGAATCTGGAAGCTTGCAGTTTAGGGAGGGGTATTTAGAATTCTCAGCCAGAGAACTCTTTGGTCTCAGTAAACTACAAACCCCAAAATTCCACAGGATGTTGAAAGTGGAATAATAGCACTATAACAGTGTAGTGTGGAAATGGTCAGAGTTTCTTAACTCCTCTGCTATGTAGCTGAATATGCCAAAACCACACAATGTGTGAAGTTACTGTTACAGAAAATTCTGGACAACATAAGTTATATATAGGCAACTATACTTTCTGGGCATAGCCCTTTTAATCTTGCAAAATTGTAGCATCTAAAATTACAGTATTAAGTCAACTATTTAAAGAGGGGTAACCAGCATGTGCATAGCAGTTGTCCTAAATGTTCCATTTAGCAACTCCCAGCAATTCGTACCATAACCCTTCCTTCTGAGCCTATACGCTTAATTATTTCCATATTACAGATAAGGAGAAGGGGACTGAGGCTCCGAAATGATGATTTACCTAAGGCTACTCAGAGAATATGTGGCTAAGATGAGATATAAACCAATTATACACTGCTTCATAGCTTTATGCTCTTAACAACCACACTAAAAATTAACTCACTGGCTGGGTTTAGACATGTTGTAGTAAATTATGGAGTTGCTGGAAAACCTGGAGATAGGGAATTTCACAGTGGTCCCCACCCAGCTTTTAAGCTTCTTTTGTTATCTCCAGTCAGTGATTGGAGATAAAGAGGCTATAAAGAGAAAGCTGCTTCATGCCGCTGAGCAGTGTTAATCCCTTATCTGCTCAACTTCTTCTCAAAAATGAACAAGGAAGGAGCTTTACAAGTTTCCCGGATAGCTTATTGAACTGTGTTCATTCCTTGAAATGTTACTTCCTAATATATAAAATGAACCATGCTCCTTTTGATGGAAGAGGGAAAAATGGCTCTTCTTTTTCTTTTTGGTGATGTTTACATAGAATCATAGAGTTGGAAGAGACCACAATGGTCATCAAGTCCAACCCCCTGCCATGCAGGAACACATACTCAAAGCATCCCTAGCAAATGGCCATCTAGCCTCTGTTTAAAAACCTCCAAAGAAGGTGATTTCACCACACTCTGAGGCAGCATATTCCACTGTCATATAGCTCTTACTGTCAGGAAGTTTTTCCTAATATTTAGGTGAAATCTCTTTTCCTGTACTTTGAATCCAATGCTCCTTGTCCTAGTCTCTAGAGCAGCAGAAAACAAGCTTGCTTCATCTTCAACATGACATCCCTTCAAATATTTAAACAGGGCTATTATGTCACCTCTCAACCTTCTTTTTGTCAGGGTAAACATACCTGGCTCCCTAAGCCGCTTCTCATAGGGCATGGTTTCCAGAACCTTCGTCATTTTGGTCGCCCTCCTCTGGACATGTTCCAGCTTGTCAACATACATGTCTTACGTGTATATTTTTCATTCTCTAATAGGGCTTAAACAAATCCTATTCCTTCAAATTCTCCTCAAAAACTTCTTCCTCGTATATTTATAGTCAGTATCTGATATCCAAGGGTGTTTGATTTCAGTATTATATATTTTATAACACGTTTGTATCTGACAGCTGGCATGCAATGGTATTTATTATTTGACAGGTTACTAATACTTTTAGTACATGAGACAAAATGGTAGATGTAAAATAATTTGAAAACATTTGTTGAAACTGTGGAAATATTTGAAAGTGGTAGCTTATATTTGGTGCAGCACTATTTGACAAAGAGCAAATAGTTAAAAGTTCTTTCTTTTAAGCTCAGATTTTGTCACAGTTCATATTCTGAATTAAACATCCAGAGTCAAAATCTTTGTTCTGATGTATACCAAAATTATTTACAATTTCACTTGCAGCTCTACGCTTGACCTTTGTTTTTTGAATCCTTCTCAACTTGTGAATGCTGGTTTTAATTGTAGTGCTCAGAAATGAGGAGATTTTATCAGCACAAAGCTTATTCTTACTTTACTCTTCACTATAAATACGTTTTCATTCTGTTCAAGTGCCCATTTTGCTGCAAACCAATCTTTTGCTTCTGCTAAGAAATCTACTCGTTCATTTTCACTTGTTGCTTGCTGTTAACATTTAATTCAGTTCTTTGTCCCTACGTCCCATTTTGTTTCTTTATCGCTTTCTTCTGATATGTTTGCTGACCATTTTGTTGATAGATTCTGTATATGAACATGGACTATCTTATCTTTGTGCGCTGATTTTTATGTTCTGGACTTCTAGTCTCCTTTGTTCCTCTAACATTAGCTTACTTGCTAAACCTCCCATTTCTTACACTCTCCCTATCTCTCCTGTTAGAAACTATAGAATTCCTTCTCTCTTAACAGTTATTTGGTTACTTTTCTCACTTCTTTTTAAAATAATTTTTTAAAAGCAACACTTCCCCCCACTTATGTTTCAAGTTCGAGCATCTCTTACAAAGCTCTCTGTGGCCATTTCCACACTAGACTGTTATAGCGTTATTATTCCACTTTCAACATCCTATGGAATCCTGGGGTTTGCAGTTTTGGGAGGGGCCACCCGGCCCCTTCCGAAACTGCAAACCCCAGGATTCCATAGGATGTTGAAAGTGGAATAATAGTGCTATAACAGTCTAGTGTGGAAATGGCCTGTATCTATGTTTCTTTCCAATTATGTTCCCCCCCGCCATTGACATAGTGTCCCTTATTCCTCCTCCTCTTCCTCCTCTTCTCCTTCTTTTTCCTTGCAAAGACATTAAATGTGAAGCGTAGGAGGCACTATTCCAAAAGTGGTTTCAACAGTACTAGGTAGCACATGTTCATATAATATCATATCAGTTTATTTACCTAATTTATTTACCTAATCCTGCTTGTCTCCAAAGGCAGCTTACAGAGCAAGTTAAAACAATATGCAACTAAAACAATATGAAGTACAAAACTTTAAAAAAATTAAATAAGTAATCATTTTTAAAATATTAATTTAAAATGATTTTAGAGCATTTAAAAATAATAGTGAAGATAAAGTGGGACACACCTATATTTGAGGAAACTTGCTATATGTGCCTGCCCAGAGACTGATAACTACTAGGGAGCCCTTCTCTGTGTCTCTGTAGTGAAGTCAATAGATTGTGTGAGACCAGAGGAAAGGGGCTTCTCAGCCATGGGAACTGGGAAATTGTGGAACTTGGCTGTTCATCAAGGTCTTTCGGTCTCACTAATGCATCTCAAATACTGATGCGAATAACAACAACAACAGTAAATAATAGATTTATTTCTTACTGCCTCTCCCCAGGCTTGAGATGGGGTACAGCATAGATTAAAATACAACTAAAAACACATAAAACCATTTAAAATACACCAATTCATAATTAAAAATTGACTGGGTAGGCCTGCCAGAAGAGATAAGTCTTTAGTACTTTGTAAAATTCAGATAGCACGTTTGGCTGTCGAATGTTTTCCAGCAGGTCATTCCACAGTCTAGGGGCGGCCAGTGAAAAGGTCCTCTGAATGACCATTGCCAGTCTAGTCTTGGTTGGTTGAAGTAAATTGTCCCCAGAGGACCCAAGTATATGGGGCAGATTGTATGGGAAGAGGTGATCCTGCAGGTAACTTGGGCCCAAACCCTGCAGGGCTTTAAAGGTAATAACCAACATTTTATACTTTGCCCAGAAACCAATTTGTCAGCCAGTAGAGTGATTTGAATACCACTGTATTATGCTCACTCCTCGATGTACCTGTAACCAATCTGGCTGCTGTATTTTGGACCAATTGGAATTTCTGAACTTGGTGCAAAGGTAGCCTAATGTACAGCATATTGCAGAAGGCCACACTTGAGGTTACCATGGTGTGTGCTACCATATTCAGGTCTTCCAATTTTAGGAAGGGGTGCAGTTGGCATATCATCTGAAGCTAATAATAAGCCCTGCTGACTGTCACATCTATCTGAGCTGACATTTGGAGGGATGGATCCAGGAGCACTCCCAAGCTTCAAACACTGTCTTTCAGAAGGAGTGTGACCCTGTCCAGAACTGGTTGGCACACCTCCAACCCCAGATTATGACCCTTAATAGTAAGCACCTCTGTCTTGTCTGGAATCAGTTTCAATTTGCTTTTCCTCATCCAGCCCATTACCTGGTCCAAGCATTTATTCAGAGGAGACATACTACTCTTAGCTGAGTCCATTTTGAAGGCATGGAAAAATATATCTGGGTGTCATCATCCCATGCTTCCAGATGATCTCTCCCAATCGTTTCATGTTGATGTTAAAAAGCATTGGGGATAGAATGGCAGCTTCTGGTATGCCATATAACAGCTCCATTTTTGAGGAGCAGCTATCCCCAAACACCACCATCCAGAACCTGCCCTGAGAGGTAGGACCAAAACAGCTGGAACACAGTGCTTCCAATTCCCAACTCAACCCATGGTACACAAGAAGGATACCATAGTTTATGGCATCAAATGCCACTGAGAGGTCTAAAAGCACCAATAGGGACACATTCCCCCCATCAATGCTAAGACAGAGATCATTCACTAAGATGACCATAGCAGTCTCAACTCTGTATCATTCTCTGCAAATGGTTTGAAATGGATCAAAGAAGTGTATATAATTGAAAACCACCTTAGGTTGGAAGGCAACTGCCTCCTCAATCACCTTGCCTGAAAAAGGAAGATTAGATACTGGTCTATAATTATTAAGGTCCAGGGGATCCAGGGAGGGCTTTTTCAAAAGTGGTCTAACCACTGCCACTTCTTTAACAGGATGGAAAGTTCCCCTCCCTGAGAGATGCATTAATAATATGTTGTATTTGAAGTCTAATTAGATCTCTCCCTGGGCAACCAGCCAGATAGACAGGGATCAATAAAACAAGTTGTCCTTCTTATTTGCCCCAGCAGCTTGTCCACTTCAGCAGTACTCACCAACTGAAAATGATCCAGTATAATTCCACTCTCAGAGTTGTCAGACACTTTATCATCAACTCCCACTCCAACAATGGCATCTAAGTTAGCTCTTATGTGAGAGATTTTATCTGCAAAATGTTCATTAAAGGTGTCATAGCAAGCTACTGAAGGCTTTAAAATTGGGTTCAGGGGGGAAGGTATCTAGATTAGATTCTCACCACCCCGAATTACTCTGCTGAACATGAATTCACAGATGCAATACGTGCAGAGAAGGAAGCTTTCTTTGCTGCACATATTGCCACCCTATAGAAACAAAGATGTTTTCTATATGGTGTCTTGTTGCTTAAAAGTCAAGTTTTCCCCCATTTATGCTCTAACTATTGTCCTTCCTGTTTGAGCTGCCTGAAGGTCTCTGTATACCCAGGAGCCTGTTTACTAACAGGTTGAAGAGGACGCTTGGGGGGTGACTGTGTCAACAGCCCTGGTTAGATTTTGATTCCACTTATTAACCAGAGCTTCAACAGAATCATCAGTTTCACCAGCCCTAAAATCCTCTAAGGCCTTCTGTTACACTCATGCGCCAGGACTCAGACAGAATTTTTTTCCAACAAATGAACCCTAGAGACATCAGAGGGACAGTACTTATGGCAGCCAGTGTAGGAGGAAAAGGGAGAGCCCAGACTTCTGGCAGTGTTTATATAGGAAGAGCCTGTTAATTAGGCCACCACGGGCCAGGATGCTGAGGCTATATAACCAGAGGCCAGGACAGCAGAAGGCTGCCTGAATCTACTGACTCCATTGGTGGTGACAGCCTTGCTGACTTCTGCATTCTTTGGTCATGTTCTGCAGACCTTGGACCTTTGCCAGGACTATAGATGCTGCTTGTGAACACTCTCTCCCTGGACTGTTGGTAAATTCAGACCTGGTAGCTCTGGACTACACAGCTGTGTAATCAGTAGTAACTAGTTCCCCAATTTATTCCCCGTTAAGCCTAAATACCCTAAAGGCACAAGATCCTCTCTTTTCTTGGAAGGTAAGCAGGCTCAGATCTAGTTAGTACTTGGATGGGAGATCACCAACAAACACTAGATGCTGTAGGCTATATTGCAAAGAAAGGAACTGGCAAAAACTACCCCTGAGTATTCCTTACCTAAGAAAACTCAATGAAATTTGTGGGGTCATCATAAGTCAACAGGCAATTTGAAAGCACATACATACACAATCTGTTCCCTCACTGCAAAAATGATGGTGGGAACTTTGCACAAGTTAGAGCAGGAAAAGACCTGGATCTATATCCCTTTTCCTTCCATACTGAACAAAAGGAAGAGTCATATTTGCACATCTATCCACTCTTGGCTATACTCAACTCACTTCTGGAATATGGTTCCCAACAAATTTCAACTGAGGTAATGAAGACGTCAACATTAAAAAGGCGGTTTAGCCAGTTTCCATTCTATATTATATTCACACTCACTATTTTCATTTTTCAGATTCAGCAAAATAGCTTAATAATGATTTATTCTCACAGTGCTAAGATACAAACATATCAGGCATTTGCACACAAACACTCTGAGAACACTAATCTTTCATCAGGATGTTTATATTATTGTTATGAAAACCAACATTAAAAGTTCAATATAAGCTGTAATTCAGAGATACCATAGACAGCTGAAAAAGCAATTGTTCTCTTTCCAATCCAATGTGGCATTTTGGATGGAAATAAATAGTTAAACTGATCATGTTAATGCTAAAAAATTTTCAGCCACCCAAAGGGGAGGCATTCAAAACAGAGGTACCACTAGCTGGTTAGTTATCGAAATACTTCTGTAGCACTTGGTATTGACATTTGTGGTGGTTAACAACAGCACCAAAAAACAATAGGGAATTAAACCACTCACTCAGTAATCTATACCACGGTCTGCCTATCTGTTATTGCTTTAGAAATCTACTTACCAGATCATCATATTTGGGGTTTTAATGAATGGGATCAAAATAGATATCATAGTAGAGTTTAAGACCTAGACTGTCAGCTACCACCCAAACACGTTTGATTTGGGTATACAGTTGCCCCTCCACATTCATGGAGGTTAGGGCACAGGACCCCCACAAAAATGGAACAACTGTGAATATTTGTGGGCTGTGGTGGGGAGCACAGCAACCTCCTAGTCTTGCCTTTGAGATGGCAGGGTTCCTTCTTAAGACAAAAGAGGGCAGTTGACAGGGTTTGCTGCCACAGCTGTTGCTGCTGCCCTACATCATTCTTAATAGGGATTTACAAGCCTCACCTCACATTTGCAGTTTCTTGCAGTCTTGTGAGGCTTACAGAGAGACTAACGCCATTTCCGCACCAGACTGTTATAGTGCTATTATTCGACTTTCAACACCCTACGGAATCTTGAGGTTTGCAGTTCAGGGAGGGGCCTTTGAGGCCCCTCCCTAAACTGCAAGCCCCAGGATTCCATAGGATGTTGAAAGTCGAATAATAGCACTATAACAGTCTGGTGCGGAAATGGCCTAAGAATGCAAGGTGAGACTTATAAGTTCTTATTAAAAATGCTGTAGGGCAGCAGTGGAGGCAGCGACGAATAATCTGTAAGTAATCAAATCTGCAAATGTTAAACCTGAGGATGGAGGGCCAAATGTATATATATTTTGCTCTAGAATACACATTTATGAACCCATTTTAACCAAGCTTCATGTTCACACTTTTGGGTTTTTGTATTTTTATTTTTGCATGAAAGTTGGTTAATGTATTAGATTTTAGGTACCATTGCTCAAAGTTTTGTGCACAAGCAATCATCATCAGTGTGAAGAATGCCAGTTAAATTTCTTAGGACAGCATATGAGAGCAGCCAAACAGATCATAGCAGAGGGAAAGCCAAGGTAAAAGACCCCCACCAGTTTTTGAGGCCTGATATACTACTGAGAAGAGATCATTCCACAAGGTAGGTACCACCACAGAGAAAGCCTGTTTATGTGCAGTTGCCAAATGGAAATCTGTAGGCCACTTCACAACAACAGGGTCTCCCATAAACATCTGGTAGCTTAGGAGAATGGTATATGAATCTTTGAGACAATTGGTTCTTGAATTCTATTTTGTTTTGTTTGTTTATTTTGTATATACTCATATATCTATAGCTGCACAGCAGGCTGTCCTCTGGTGTACATAGTTTAGCAGAGATATAAGATCTGTGTGGTAAGGTGTTCCTAGTCATCTAGCTGCTCCATTCTTTACCAGCTCCAGCTTCCAACTAAGCCTTAAGGATAGCCCGAGATAGAGTTCATTACAGTAATCCAATCTTGAGGTTACTCAAGAATAGATTACAGTACCAAGCTATCCCTATACAGGTAGAGATGAAATATCAGGCTAAGCTGGAAATAGTTACTCATAACCACAGATGTCTCTTGACATTGTCTTCGTTGTCAATGAATCAGGCCATTTCCACACTATACTGTTATAGTGTGATTATTCCACTTTCAACATCCTATGGAGTTCTGGGGTTTGCAGTTTAGGGAGGGGCCAGCTGGCCCCTCCCTAAACTACAAACTCCAGGATTCCATAGGATGTTGAAAGTGGAATAATCGCACTATAAGAGTATAGTGCGGAAATGGCCTCAGTCCCAGTGATGGTGATGGACTCAGGAGCACCACCTAACTGTGAATCTGTTCCATTGCAGGGAATACAATCCCATTCAGAAGTTGTAATACCTCTTATTACAAGACCTGGGAGCTACTCAACCACAGTGCTTGCATCTTACTGGGGTCCAATAGGTTGGAATCAATAATGTTTTCAGTACAACCATGGAAAACTATGTGGCTTAAGTTGTCATGTCTCACACTGATTTTAATGAGTCTTCTCTCAGCATGGATAAGTCTGGATCCAGCTCTGCAATTATTTTGAAAACAAAAGCTCCTACATACATGTGGTGGTTCATGTTGGTAAAAACTATAAGTGAGCATATGGGAAGAGATGTATGAATAATGCTGTCTCCTCCCCCAATCCATCTTGTCCCTGAGCACACATGGGGTTCTGTTTCTGAGCATTAGTACATTTTTATGCACCTTGATTAGACCTTGTTTATGATTCTGTTCAATATAACTTGATGCTTTTCTTCTTTCCCCAGTGGCACGGCCAAGCAGCCAGCTTTGACAGCCAAGGTTCATGTCCCTCCCCCAAACCACCTCCAACACCGTGATACATCAGAAGGTGAATGCAATAGGACTCAGCCAGTTTTTCTCATTTTAGTTTGGTATTTTACCATGTGTCCTGAATTCTAAAGCAACCTATTGCTGAATGGCAGAGGAACTGGACACCAGAGACTGACAATACTTGTTTCCACACTGACAATGGCAGCAGAATTGTTTTGTGGTCATACTTGTCTTAGTTATCTATGTCTCTCAAGGTGATGTTCTCTGTGGTTTTTTACTTTTTGGACATAGCTGCTTGGAGAAAAAAAAAAAGTTAGACAAATGAGACATAGGCTGGAATTCTGGCCTGTAAAATAACATGTAAAATAGCTATGTATACATGTGTGGAGATGGACAAATAGTAGAGAAGTGTTGACCTTACACAGATAATCATGCAGGTTTAAGGTGGAAAGTAAGAACGGAAACATGAGAAGACCTTGATTAGACTCTTTGTGTCATGTGAAGACCCTTTGTTATTATAATCGGTGACACATTACAGGTTTTCTTCTTCATACCGTGATGTTCATGGAGTCCGTGAAATGTGCATCCCAGCCTGCCCTATGGTGTTTTTTAAAGAGTTGCTAATTCCTCAGGGAAAAATTAAACATTTTATGTATTTATGTTCTCTTGAGAACCTTTTGCATGAGCTCTGTTGCTTTGGATCCTGCCCAGTCCTGCTGCAGTTCAAGAGCTGGTCACAGCTTTGTGATTTAAAAATCTCTCTCTCTCTCTCTTTCAGAGCCAGTTAATTTCCGACCCATATCCCCTTTTTTATAGAAAGTGGTAAAAATGGATGTATTTGTGGAGTTGTTGCGCTCCCCTAAACTATTTTGTGAAGCAGCGTTTTTAAAAGTACATTTTTTTTCTTTAGTCTATGTGTTTTCACAAAAATCAACTGAAATCATTTGCCTCAACCAAGTGAAAGCTATAACATTCTGCATACCTAATTTTTCCTATAAAGCTGAAAAGGTAAAAATAAATTTGCAAACAAACAAGCAAACACACCCAACCTCTATGTTGAAAGTGTTCTAAAAATAATTATTTTTGACCAGTTCAAATATCTTTATTTGCCAAATCACAAAGCTGTCACATGGCATTCTTCTTGGTCTGATCTTGAGGGTGCTAACAATGGCATGTCACAATACTGCAGGGACTCCCATTCTGATTCCATTCTGGCTTGCATAGCTTACAGTGCAGTTGCCTTGGACAGTTTGCTGCTCCTCTCCTTCCCCTGTATTGGATTCTTTTCTTGTCGTGCAGTATCCACATGCAACATCCCCATGAACTGTACAAGAATGACATAGCTATCTCTGGGAACTTAATGTGTTAGGTTTGCTTGTCTGTCTCAACTACTCTTCCTAGATTGCCTTTCTGAAAAATTCTTCCTGTTTTCTCAGGAGACAGGCACTACTACATATTCCCTCCATAGCCAAACAGCATGACTGCAAGAAGCTCGTGCTGCAGATCTTAGCAAGTGCTTTTTTCAATGCAGAACCCTGAAAGTCAGATGATATTCAATCTATTTCCACTCAGGCCTGGCACATACTTTAGCCTCAGTGTCATGGGAACATCTGTAACTTATCTGTTTCTATGCCACTACTGTAAAAATTTTACAGAGAACTGAGGTGTTGATGTGGGTTCTATCCAAACCTTAGAAAAGTTACTTTTTTGATCAACAACTTCCAGAATCTACTAGTCAGCATGGCTAATGGACATGCTGGCTGGGGGATTCCAGAAGCTGTAGTCCAAAAAAGGGATGTTTTCCAAGGTCTTCTCCTATCCACACCAGTGTCATTGTCTCCTTAAGTAATATTTGTAGCATTGCTCCATACTGACATATGCTGAATATCTAATGTGGACAGTACCGGAGTTGAATGAACATGCAAAGATTTAGTGCAGATATTACTTTGTAATTCCATACATGGAATCATTTTCAAAAAAGATTTACATATACCAATACAGATGATCCTAGAGAAAAATGTTAGCTCATAGGCCATTCATTGTACAACATCTTTCCTTCCCATATCAATAGTGAATTTTAATCATGATGATATCCAAACATATCCAAGGATAGCTGAACATATCAAGCTAGATCACAATCCTAGATCCAATTCTTCAGAAGAAAGAAAGAAAAAAAAAGATTGGTGCTGGGGGGAATGATATCCCATATATTGCTTGGAAAAATCGTTTTTTAAAAACCACCACTTCCAGAATCCCCCAAACCAGACAGTGCACATGACTATAATCATTTTTACATTTCCCTCTTTCTTGTGTTCATTCACCTAAATCAGAGCTTTCCAAACTTTGTGTCATTGACACATTAGTGTGTTGGCTGCAGCGTGTAGGTGTGTTGCACAAACATAACGGGTGGAGGAGCTGCCTCTCCCACCACTGCAGTGGGCCAAGCCCGAGTGAAGGAGGTGCCTCTGCCACCGCTACCCCAGACTGATGAAGACCCTGGTGAGAGCAGCAGTGGTGGCAGGGGGCCAGGCCCAGCTGGAGGGACTCCCTTTGCCACTGCTGCCACCCCGGGCTGAGGAAGACCCTTGTGAGCACGGCGGCAGTGGCGGGCCAGACTTGGATGGAGGGATTGCCTCTCGTACCACCACCACAGCCACCCTGGGCTGAGGAAGACCCTGGTGAGGATGGTGACGGTGGCAGGCCAGGTCCAGGTGGAGGGACTGCATTTCTTGCTGCTCCTGGGCCGAGGAAGAGCCCAGTGAGGGCAGTGGCGGCAGACTAGGCTCAGGTGGAGGAGCTGCCTCTATTTACTGAATTACTTACTGAATTACTGTGTTGCGAAATGATACATGTCTAAAAAGTGTGGAAAGTTTGTAAAGCTCTGACCTAAATCCAAATGCTAGCAGGGGGGAAATCAATGGATCCACCACTGTGTGGACTGAGAATCTAGGCTGCATTTAACTGCTCAACTTACTACAACTGCTCTGAGTTGATTGGGAACTCTGCCATTGTCAAATGAGGGTCCACTGCCAAATTAGTGTCAGAGCAGTTCTGGAGAGAGCAACCAGGTAACCGTGAATGCCCCTGCAGCAGTAGATCTATCAGACAACCTGATTGCTAGTCCCAACAAGCAACTGAAGCTACAGAACTAACATAAATGTTGACTTGCCATTCAGCAACTGAGCTGGGACTAGCAATTAGATTTATGCCATTGTTTATTATGGGCCTTAACTATGAGGTAGACTGCAACCAATATCTTTTTCCAACCTTCTGGCTTATAGATTTTATTATGCTTTTCACTTGAATAACAAGTTTGTTGCAGTTTGAGTGCTGTTTAAAATTATTTTTCTTTTATCTTGAAATGATTATTAGCTGGAATGGCAAAGTGTCCTCGTGTTGTCATTGTACATTTCTGTTCAACCAGGTTAGTTGAAAAGTGAGCCCAATAAATTAAATGAGGAGATGAACCCACCCTTAAATTCAACCTCACCCGTTAACTACACTCTATGTTAATATTCTGACTCACTGATCTAAAAACTTTCCAGACTTGTGTATATAACTTTGCAGGGAAATTTTGTTCAGTGAGAGACCAATTTGTTCTAGCTCCTTACTACACCTCGTGTCTTAATTTTCTCTGTATGTGCCACATGCTACAGGAGCATCAGTCTAATAAAATGACTTTTTTGAAACCTCTTGGCTTGCGCAGTAGTATAATTCTTCCTCTCTCTCTCTCTCTCTTTCTCTCATACCCAGTCATTTATGGGATGTATATTTCTAAAAAGAACAAGGATGTATTGGAAATCTTGATCCACCAGGGTTCTAAATTGTTCATGGAGCACAGCAGGCTGCCTTCTAGAGAGTCAGCTTGGGAGGAGACAAGGACTGCAACAGAGAGGGGTGAAGCTAGTGAAATTCTTGTTATTTCCATCAAGTCTACTATGACTTATGATGATCCTTGGAATGACAGCATTCTAAAGATACCATAGACAACCAAAAAGACAAATGAATGAGTCCTTTGGGAAATCAGGTCTGAACTCTCGCTAGCAGCCAAGATGAATAAAATGAGGCTGTTGCACTTTGGACATATCATGGGCCAATTGACTCACTGGTAGGTCACTAATGTTTGGCAGTGAAAAGTAGTAGGAAAAAAAAGAAAAGAAAGAAAGACCATATAACAAGCTGGTTGATGCAATCGTAGAAGCCACAGCTCTGACTTTGCAAGACCTGACCAGGGCTTTTGGAGGTCTCATTCACAGGGTTGCTTTAAGTCAAAGTTGACCTGATGACAAAGGAAGAAAATACTGATTTTCTCTTTCTAGCATAGTGAAGAAAAGAAATACTGGCTCAGCTCTAGCAAACATTTCCTTTTGTCCAGACTTTAAGAGTTAAAAGTCAGGGCAAGAGAGAAGACAGCAATACCGAGGGTGTGTCTGAGGTTCTTTACATCCAAGTTCCTGCAGTAGGGTAAAATGCTTCCTGTAGGGAGATGCCACTTCCCCGAGAGGTTTCCTCAGGCCCTGGAAACTGGAGATAATACTGAGCGGGATGATCTCATGTCTCTGATGATTTGGGTGATACAAAGCCAGTCAGGCTGCCCTAGCCCCACCAAAGCAGCTTTAGGATTAAGAAACATGTTTAGAGGCTTGTCAGCTAAAATGATTAAATATGCTCCCCATATTGCCATCATACCTCAGGGTTATTTTCACTGTTTTCAGTAAAATCTCTTGACTTTTTAACAATTTCTCTTGAAACCTGAGATTTAATCAAAACACACACTGAGCCCAGTAGAAAACTTCAGAAAACTCCTGCTTCACAGCAATCCACTTCCTCTCAAATAGATATAAACATCTTCCTTGCAGTTCCATATGAAAGCCTGTGTCAAAGACCTTTTATCTCTCTTTTTGAAAGCTACATGTGGAATCCAGACACAGATTTCAGCCTTGTCTCTTACAATGTAGAGTCTGTTTATTGGGTTTTAAAATATTCATACTCTTCCTTCTGAGTCATACAATCTCCAAAACAACAACAGTTATGAAACTCAAACCATTATTTAAAACAATGGAGGACCATAAGGGAAAAAAAAGATCAGGAGTCAAAATCTACCAAAGTTCAAGAAATACACCAAAGAAACAACAAAAAGCAGCTGAGGAGGGCAAAGAAACCAAGACATGAAAACATAGTGCAAAAGCCCTCTTAAACAAGAGGGCCGTGCTATTTAGTTATAAGGTTAGGCAGCCGCATTCGCTAGGATTAGGGGCACAGGACCCCCACAAAAGTGGGAAAATTGCAAATATCAAAATGGGTTTGTGTGTCTGTGGGAAGGAGGCCAAGGCATGGTGGGAAGAATGGGCATCCAGGATCCAAAACAGGTCAAGGAAAGGAGAAAGGATGGGGGTGGTTCAGCATGGCGGCCCTATACCAGTTGTTCTTAACCTAGGGTCCGCTGGACACCCACCAGTGGCAGCAGCAACATCTTCCTGACAATGGCTGGCTCCTCTTGGAAAGGAGAGAAAAAGAAGGGAGAGAGTGCAGCTGCACACTTGACCTACCCCTGCTCCTCTAGAAGGGAGGGAGAAGGAACCTTGATTGTCAGGCTGTGTGAAAGAGTTCAAGGGGAGACACTTGGATTCATCGTCAAGGACAGGAACCACCTGGTAAGTACTTGCTTTCAGCCTTCCTTCTGCCTCTGTTTTTTCTCTCTCTCTTCCCCTTTATCTCTTTCCCTCCCTTCTCTGGGCTCCCCACAGCTATGAGCAAGAGATCTGAGTAACAGGCTAATTTTTCATTTTGGAAGAGTGCCAGTGTTGCTGCATGGGATGCTTTCTTTTATTGTCGCGGCTACATGGCCAGGGAGAGTGGGTGCCGAGGGGCATGGCAGCAAGCATGTGCATGCACCCAGACTGTTCACAAATGAGTGAGTCTGCACACACCTCTCCCCTGATGAAAGGGACACAGCAGCAACATCTGCACACACCCAAACTGCTCCCTTATTTGAAGACCCCCCGATGGCAACTGAATATAAATATTTGCACATTTAAATCAATATTTGAATATTTAAATTTAAATATTTAAATCTTGAGTTTAGTCTCGGAGGTCCCCAGCAACAAATTATATTTACAGGGGTTCCCTGGTAAAGAAAAGGAACCACTGCCCTATACTTCTTTTCTCTCACTGTCTCCTTCCTTGGTTGTCTGTGGGGTGTTTGGGAGAGGGTTTGGAGTGCTGAGAAATTGGGCTGCCAGCTGTCCTTAGCTGACCAGGCAGTGGCTGGTGGTGGTGGAGAAAAGGAGCAGAGATGGGTTTTTAAAAGGCTGTGCAGCCTGATTGGAGCTGCTTAGAGGGAAGTTTCCGACAGAAAAGAAGCACCTGAGGTTAAGGGATGGGGTTGGAGAAATTCACAAATGTGAAGGAGGGCTGACTGTACTGTTCTTTATACAAGAGCAATACAAAGACCTCAAACAGCAATCTAAACAGCAGTCTGTTTCTCCATAATTATTAAAAAAAAAATAATCAAGCATTACTTGCAAAATATATATTCATAATAAAGTGGCAAACTATACATAACCATTTTATTGAGACAAGAAATCAAAAATATCTACAAAGGCCATTCATATGGACATGTTTAGAAAGAGACAGTGAATACCAGTAAGAAAACATTATGAACCACATTTCTTAATCTATTTATTTATTTGTATTTATTTGAGCCATTTATTTATCAACTCTCAATTTTCAAGGTCCCCAAAGTGATATACAGTATTGGGGGGTACATTAAATAAAGATCTAAAACCCAGTTAAACCTTAAATAGAGAATGTTTTAAAACATTAAATAGAGAATGTTTTAAAACATTAAATAGAGAATGTTTTAAAACATTAAATACAGAACTAAAACTAACATTAAACAGAGAATTATAAACCAATTAAAACACTTGAGACTTCTCTTTAACAGTAGCTCTAAAAACAGTTTCAGTATCACCAGCTGAGATCTGCACCATATTACATAACTAAAATAATGCAGGTTTATCATTGTACTTACGTTTGATGTCAGCCCTACCACCCCTTTACTATTTCAACCTGGCAGTGCCTCTGCTAAAGGATTCCCAATGTCCTGCAGACCTGGCTGCTGGGTAATCACATCTGTAGCACTCTTCCAGTCATAGGGCATGTCAAGTACAGGCAGCTGAAGAGGCCTCTCAGGTTCTGCTTCAACCATTTGTCTCAAGGTACTTCATGACCAGTAGAGCACTGCAGACACCGTTTCCCAGCACCCTTTGGTTCAGGTGCTACCAAGATGAAACAAGTAAGTTTGGGGGACCGAGTTCAATTGTGAACAACCATAAGTCTGACTTTCCAGCAGTTACAAGATGAATAACTACTGAATTTTCCAGCAGCTGGCCAATTTTAAGATCCAAAGACCAACCAAAACAGCACAGGCTTCACTGCCTGCTAGCAACTCAAAAGGGATGGAGCCAGCCTGACCTCCCTTGGAAAGGAATTCCATGGTTGAGGTGCTGCTATAGAGAAAACCCTGTTCCATGAACCCACCAGCCCAGCCTCATAGGGTAGTGGGACATGTAACATCTTAGATTTTGGGCAGGGTTGAATACATAGCATCTGTTTCTTGCTGAATTGCTGAGACTGGGATAAGCTTTCTTGCATAAGTCCTTGGCTTTTTAACTCAACCACATAAATTAGAACAAACACAACTCTCTGCTGTAAAGCACAGGAGGTCCAAGGTCAGAACGCCAGTTAGATAGTGCCTATTTACTGTGCACAGAGCTTTAAAGTATACAAAAGCACAGGTCTCTGCCTTGAGAACCATGTAATTTAGTATTTCATATAGTGAAAACAGAGGAAAGGTGAGGGAAGGAAATTGAAGTCAAAGCAAAAGAGGGATAATTCAGTTGCATATAACCTTACTTACATTAGGATATGTGCATCATAATGAATTTTCAAGATAGATTGGTTCCCACTTCTTAATTGCAACTAATCCTTTTGAGAGCATCACCTTGAACACAAGACAGTTCTACTCAAAATCCATGTGGAATCCATGTAACTGTTTTAAAATTGGCAAGATGTTTTCCATATGCTTGGTCCTACTTCAGCCCAGCAATCTAGCAACTGGAGTATCTTCCAAACATTCTTCTAGGGTAGCCCCATGTACCAAATGGTATCAAAGCACAGATCATTACAACTAAGCTTTCTGTAAAAGGGACCAAAAGTCTAAACTGGTGGAATGTGCTACATGCCACCAAAGCCACTTGAGTCTCTGACAATCCCAGATTTAAGAACACCTCAAAGTGCAAACCTAATCCTATACTTGCAGTGCAGCCTGATTCAGTTTTCAATATATTGTCCAGGTATAACAAATAACACACCAATAATACAGATGTATAAAATGATCTTTCATTCCATTATTAATTCAGGTCATGGTTGAGCACCTCCACACTTTCACTATTATGACATTCACCCTAATTGTTTGGATGACTTCACTTAGCAGTTCCATGGTGGGAGGGGGGGGCATTTGCAGTAAACCGAAGCACACTGTAGCATAAATGTCATGGGACAGAGCAGCATTTGCCCAGAACTTTGTTGTTGTTGTGTGCCTTCAAGTCCTTTCTGGCTTATCGTGATCCTAAGGTGAACTTATCATGGGCTTTTCTTGGGCTGAGAGTATGTGACATGCCCAAGGTCACCCAGTGGATTTCCATGGCTGAGCGGAGAATCAAACTCTACTGTCTTGGGCGATAGTCCAGTGCTCAAACCACTATACTACACTGGCTCGCCAGAAAATATTAATCCATCTATGAGAACAATCACTGGAGCACAATGCCGTTGGTCCCCCCTTTTAAACCAGCCACTCAAGAAAGGTACAATGACTGTTGATGTCAAAAGCTGTTGAGAATTTTAGGCATATTTGTAGGCTTATGCTCCTCATGTCTTCACCTGGCAATCACTATCCATCAGAGGAACCAAAACTCTTTCTGTGCCAGACGGTGACCTGTAGCCCAAATGAAATGAATGTAGGTAATCAGTTATCATCCAAGAGCCACTATCCACTTGAGCCCCATGACTAGAAGTAATATCTTGGTGACCAGCCAGAACACTTGTTAAGGACTAGAAAGGCAGTGGTATAGTGGAGCTAGGGCTCATAGGATCAAAACACCATAGCATTTTGACTAGCAATTTTGATTTTATCACTTGACAATCCCACTCTGGCTGTTTTCTTCCCTCTGAGCTTAGCTTCAATCAACAGAGATGGGGAGATGAGTAGCATAGTTTTTTTTTTCCAGAAACAAGACACGGTTGTGATCTCTCCCTGTTGAAATATAAATTATGGATGGACTGACCTTGCAAGGATAATTAAGACCCTCTGGATTCATAAAAGACTCAGGTGAAAATAAAAACTCCTAGAACAGATTTGTTGCTATGGGTTGACATAGTGACTTGTACTTCTTGACATTTCACGTGGTCATGACTGTGAGAACTGCGATAATAACCTATGCTTCAAAATTTAGCACTAGGTCACTACTAGACAGCACAGTCAAGAAGGAATTGTCATTTCTGCTCATCTGGATTTTAATTCTAAGTATTTCACCACCTCTGTTCCAGCCATCATCTCATCTGTTTCTTTGTTCCAGATGAACTCAGGGGTTAGAGCCAATGAGAGAAGCCACTTAGATATCCTTACATCAACTGCCCAAGTCATCTTCTTATGCCACAAAATTTTCAGAATTTAACTTGATTGGTTTTAAGGAAATTGTAGTCAGAGCGAGAACCATGTGCCATGTTGTGTAGGGGAGCACATGCCTTCAACGCACCTATTGACCTATGGTGACCCCATGAATTTCATAGGGTTTTCTTAGGCAAGGAATACTCAGAGGTGGTTTTGCCAGTACCTTGCTCTGAAATATATCTACTGTACCCCGAAAAGTGTTTTAAAAAACAGACTAAATTTTTTTTTTTTTTGCTTTCAGCCATTATGTAACGTAGTATGTAACTTAGTCACTCAGAGATAAAGCTTTTCACATGTTCAAAGGCACAAAGGTGAATAGTGGTACTTAGCCACCAAACCACTAACATCCACAATGTGACCTGAGGAGCTGATAATGATCATCTTTAGAAGCCAGGCAGCTTGCTTTGGCTGAAATAGGATTCTTCACTGAGCTTCTGTAAGAGCTTAGAATTTTTAAAAGTAATTACAGTCAGCCGTCCACATTCACTGGGATTAGGGGTTCAGAAACAGCAAAAGTGGGAAAATTGCAAATATGAAAATGTGGGCAGGGGAGGGGGCTGACACATAATGGGGAAAGTAGGCACCCAGGGTCCAAACCAGGTGAGGGAAAGGAGAGGGAAAAGGATGGCTCAGCATGTTGGCATATTTCCTCTCTCACACTCATCTCCTTTCTTGGGTTTATGTAAGAGGGTTTACGGTGCTGAGAAATCAGGGCATGAGCTGTCCTTAGCTGGCCAGGCATCTGCTTGAGGAGGAGGAGGAAGAAGACCAGAGGTGGGTTTTTAAAGGGCTGCTTGGCTTGATCAGAGCCACTGAGAGGGCAGGTTAGCTCAGAGAAGAAGAGCTTTGGGGGGGGGGGGGATGAGTTGATGAAATGTACAAATAATTAAATCTCTGAAAATTAAATTTGTGAATATGGAGGGCCAACTGTGTAATTATAAGTCCCAACCCATATTATCACATGCAAAAGTTAGGATTTTTCAAAACTGATGCCTTTTTCCTTCCTTCCTTCCTTCCTTCCTTCCTTCCTTCCTTCCTTCCTTCCTTCCTTCCTTCCTTCCTTCCTTCCTTCTCTTTTCTTTTCTTTTCTTTTCTTTTCGTTGTTGTTGTTGTTGTTGTTGTTGTTGTTGTTGTTGCTTTTGGCAGCCATTCACAATGGCAACCCTTTGAGCAACTGTAACTACACATCCAGAGAATGCCTGTATTGAACTGAAAGTGTGGAACTGGCATCAGGTAGATAAAAGTATGGCAATGATTTAACATTAGTATAGGAAGGCAGACTCTTCAGAGTCAGGGCAGTATAGAAGCGTGACAAATTGTCAGGGAGGAACCAGGTAGGGCTCAGTAAGACTTGTTCCTGAAATGCTGGTGAGCCACCGCCTACCTTGTAGACCCAGGTGCATGCACCTTGCCTATTTTTGTGGCTTCCTCCCTCTTTTCTCCTCCTCTCTCCCTTTGTCATTATGTTATTATGTGTATTTAAGCTGACTCTGACTTATGTCAGTGCTGTCAATGTTTTCTTTGCAAGATATATTCAGAGGAGGTTTCCCTTTGCTTTCCACTTTGGTGCAGTGAGTATGATTCACCCAAGGTCACCAGCAAGTTTCTTTAGTTTACCAGGAAACTGCAGTCCTTGTCCAACACTTAAACCACTACAACATGTTGGCTTTGCACATGCGTCCAGTACCCTGCCCCCTGAATCCAGCAACATAGTGGCAGCGGGAAAAAATACACTTTTTCTGGAGGGAGAATTTGGCTTTAAAACAAGGTGGCATGCTGTGGCCATGATGCTGTATGGCAGGACATAGGATAAATGTTCTGCGGGCAAACTGTGCTTCACTATTTAGCCACTGCAGGGCCCCTTCCCTGGCAACTCAATGGCTGCTGGAGTGCTGGGGGCATGGGAGAAGTGAGGCATAGTGATGACATCATCTACCAAGATCCATCGGTGTCCCCTGAAGGGCCCTAATCATTCTGTGGAGATATAACCAGACATTTCTCCCAGCCTTCTTCCTGAATGACTATGGGGCCATTCATACTGAAAGAGTGAATCCTTGGAGCGCTTTTGTTATGGAGAGGGAGGAACACACCCCAGCACTGGCAATGGAAAAAAAAAAAAAGACATACCCATTGGACTGATGCTTGCCTATGTCACTAAAATATGCCAGCCTCTGTATGTGATTTTTTAAAAATGAAAGTGAAAGTTTTTCCTACCATTGTGTGGCACAGTGACACAAGATGTGTATGAGCCAGTGCAAATCAGAACATCCATATGTTGCTCACCTCTGTTGTCAGTTATAACAACATGGACCAAAGATTTGGTCTTTGGTATAAGGCATCTACCTATGTTGCCCATGTATTTACATTTTCTTATATTTTTATAATTTGATTACCTCATGGATTTTTATTCGTGCTGGCCTGAAAAAATAAGGTGCTACTTTAGTCAGGTTATTAGTCCAATACAATATATGATATAAAACAGTTCTATCTTACTGGGGAAAAGAACTAACTGCAAGTAACTAGCTATTTGTGAATTGTTTCTTCCAGGCTCTGCTTCTGACATTTTCCCCCTAAGAGGGTTAGTTAATGACACCAGGCAAGCTTCCTCCAAAATAACAGAAAAACAGCAGGGCTCTGTTGTCAGCAAAGAATAGGTGGCTTATGCATTGTTCTCCTTATCAACACAAAATAAATTTATAGCAAGTACAGTTAATAGTCTAAACCACTACTCAAATGCTAAGCAACCAGCAGAGAAGTCCTGAGTTGATCTCTCTCTCTCTCTCTCTCTCTCTTCTCTTTTTTTCCTTCTCTTTTTTACAGTGAGTCATGCAGTTTCTGGGCTCATTATACCAGTGAAACTGCCGTCTAGGACTGGGTGTTTTGTGACACCGATTATCTTTCAGCCCCCAACAATTATGACTTTCATTCAGCATGTGGCAACTTCTATCCCTATTGTCATAGGTTGAATCAGTCATCCGTGTATGTGTTAGAGAGAGGCCACAACTCAGAGGCAGAGCACACATTTAGCATATACAGACCCCATAGTACAGGGCATCTCATGTCTGAAGTATGCCTTGAAATAGACACATAAAAAATCTCTGCATCCAGGAAAATGGCTGCCAGTAAGAATACACCAGAGCTTGGAAAAGTCATTTCTTTATTGTAACGCCAAGTATATCCCAGCCAACACGGTGAGTAATGTTAGCTGTGAGAATTTGGGAGTTAAGGTTAAGTAAAAACTTCTCCAAACTCTGGATGGACACAGTATTCATCATCTCTATCTGCGGACACTCACTGCACAGTCTAGAACTCCAGAATATCACGGTGTAAAGAAGCTCCATGCTAAAGACAACTGCCCTCTCTATGGGGAAGGCAACAAAGAAACAATATAGGGACTGCTACAATATAGGGACATCTCCACTTCCCCTCCTTGACATACTGTTCAGCAGCACCATTCAAAGTGGTGGTCCACAGACCTTAGTGTTGGGCCACAATACATTCCCAGGAAACTATGTGAATACAATAAAAATATGGAAGAAATATGGTTCCAATCACTGGAACATTAGGAAAATGTTGATCCCCTACATGAGATAGCAACAAAGTAGAACCTACAGGCTTTTAGAATGAGAACATAAGGCTAGAAGGTTAGAGCATTCTGTAGGAATCTACCTCAAGAAATAAAGACACTAGTTTTCATAAAGTGAGGCTTAAATCTTATAAAGTAGATCAATTCGCCTGGAACTGATACCATGTGTATCCCATCCATACACAGATATACTCACACTCCTTTGCCAGCAGGTGCCATTTTATCTCACAAAGTCCTTCTCTGTAGTTTCTTTATCCCAAGAAGTATGTCCTTCTCTAAAACCAAGCTGCCACACAATTTACTGATAGGAAAACACTTCCACCTGTGGCTGCCAACAGCAAGCTGAGGTTTCCACATGCAAGGAGATTTGCTTACAGAGGGATACTCTGTAGCTTCTGTCTACAAATCTGCAGGTTCACAGACAGTTATGGAAGGGTACTTGTTCGGTCCAAATGAAGGTATGAAATTCTAGGTTTACTTTTCCTCTTTTTGACCAATCTGGTGACTTCTGTTTTCTCTCTCTCTCGTTTCTGGATTCAATGGGAAGACTAATCATTATTTGCAGGCAAGAACTTCAGGCTTGAAAGAGATAAAATTCTTTATAAAGACATTCCAAGGAACATAATAGGAAAATTAGTTCCTCCTGAATGAGGTCCTGACGTTTCCTGGAAAAAAATGGAATGAGGGACATGACTTGTAATGGATTAAGGACAGAGATTGTTCTCATAGTTATAGGGCCTGGAAAATTACTTTTATGGATTACAACTCACTGAATCCCATGCTGTCATGCTCACTGAGTATGCTGATCGGGGATTCTGAGAGCTATAACCAAAAATCAATAGTTGTATGTGGGTTCTGAGGCTGAACTAGTGCAGCCATATGCTCTTCAAGATACAGCAGTAAAGGTGATGGGCTCCACTTGGCCAAATGTAAAAGACACAACCAAATACACAACACAAAATCTGGAATGAAATAGGCTACAACTTTACTGGTTACATCTGAAGAGGCTTGGACCAGCATGGATTCAATCATCATCTGACCTGCCTGCTGACAGATGGAAATCACTTCTCTCAGCCCATATGCCAGGTAAACTTAGAATGGCAGATGTGGGACTCTACTCAGGTAGATGCCCTATATTGTTCCCCTGCCACTGGGAACAAAGCAGAGCCAACCCACATCCCAATTGGCCATAACCATGTTGCCTATATTTCCAAAATCTCCCTACACTGATAATCCAATAGCCTTGCACCTGCAACTAGATCTGGTCTCATGCTAAATTTATCCCAAGGTTGTGACAAATCAACATTTCAGAATTTTGTAAGAAATAAGACTGTGCCTGTTCTTCAGAGTGCAAGCAACAAGAACCCAAAAGAAGGAAAGGTGGGCAGGAAGATGATTGAATGTCAACTGCTTGAGAGTACAACTGAAGCTCATCTTTTATATTCCAAGGGTTGTAGTGGAGTAACATTTCTGCTCTTTCATTGGAACCTCACCCATTCTGAAACGGTCCTATTTTTACTTGTCAGCCTTCCTACCACTTCCCCAAAGCCTATGGCCACTTCCACAGTAGACTGTTATAGCGCCATTATTCCACTTTCAACATCCTATGGAATCCTGGGGTTTGCAGTTTAGGGAGGGGCCAGCAGGCCCCTCCCTAAACTGCAAACCCCAGGATTCCATAGGATGTTGAAAGTGGAATAATAGCACTATAACAGTCTACTGCGGAAATGGCCTATGAAATGTATAGCTATTGGGCAAGGGCAAGCTGGCCTTCTTCAAGGAGATGCTACTTGGCAATTGCTTTTCCATTCCTTGAAGACTGCCCTTTCTTTTGTGCTCTGCACACAAGTCTCACAGTACATCTGTTGCTAAAGAGCAAATGGAAAAGAAACCAGTTAACTTTTGTTAAAGACCATTGCAATGCTGTGTAAAATCAGCTTGAAGCATCAGAAATGGGACAACATTAAAAATGAGACAAGTCTTGCTTGACAAATGTTCAGTGGTAAAGGTCTTGTTTTGTAAACGTCAACTTTCTTAGATCTCTCTTGCGTTGCATGACTGCTATACTTCCTTTTAAAAATATCGGCTTGTTGGTTTGAGAGTGATAAATCTGCTGAAGGTGTGGAGGCATCTTCATCTATTCACAAAGATTCTGATCCAGAGGAGGATGAATGGTCTGACACTCCTAATCAAGATAACTCTTGCAATGTCTGGCTGTTTCATTCTAATGATTTTATTCTACTTTTCTCAAAAGTAGTTCAGGCCTTGGGCTTCCAGGAACCATCTTCTTCTGACAATATGGCCATTTCTGCACTACATTGTAATAGTGCTATTATGCCATTTTCAACATCCCGTAGAATTCTGGAGTTTGTAGTTTACTGAGGCCAAAGAGCTCTCTGGCTGAGAATTCTAAATGCCCCTCCCTAAACTGCAAATTCCAGGATTCCATTGGATGTTGAAAGTGGAATAATAGCACTATAATAGTGTAGTGCAGAAAAGGCCTCAGTCTTCTTTCACACCTCCTGCATCCTCTGCATAGTAAAGGAGTTTACAATCCTATATATGCCTAGATCCTAAGCATGCCTGTGCTGGGAGAGCCAGTATGGTTTAGTGATTTCAGTATTGGACTCAGGTTCCAGAAGACCTGGGTACAAATCCCCACTCGGCCTCAGAAACCCACTGTGAGAGGAAAGCCATGGCAAACCTCTTTTAGGCCCTGTGTACATGTCCACTTTCAAAGCAGGTGGAGGCTTAGCAGTCTTCGTGTGGTGACTGGGACACCTGTACACACAGACACACACTATACAAAGTATGTTTTTTGTTTATACACACACACACACTCACACACACATACATACACACACCAAGCCAACCAATGTGTTAGTTTTCATTCCCAGGTGGACTTGAAAGGGACCCATCTATGTGGAGATGGGAGAGAATAAAATTGGCTTTTCCAGAAAGTTAGCCATTCAACCAGATTTTCTCAGGACGAAACTTCCTGAAGACACAAGACACTACTAAACAAATAAAGGCAACACAAGTTTGTGACATTGAAAACTGCCTGGGTTTTCTTGTTTTCCTTTGCCCTTCCAGGTCCTGTTTCCTTTTGTCTCATGGCTTTTTAGATTATACACCCAAGAGCAGAGACTGTCTTGTATGTTGTTATTGATGATGATGATTTGTAAGCCTTCCTGAAAGAATATTTTCATCTGAAAAGCTGGATATAAATAAATGCTATAAATAAATAAATAAATAAGCAAGCAAGCAAGCAAGCTACATAGGGAGGAATACAATCAGTCTGTCTGGGACAACAGCATCAGCATCTGCCAAAGAACAGAGATGTGCACGGATACACCAGAGACTGGGAATTATATTCTTGGCAACCCAAGCACAGTGTTTGGAGGGCAGACAGGGCCATTTCAAACATACATATCAATGGCTCTGCCATGTCTGGATGCTTTTCAATCAGGCAGGAACACGAGCAGATCAGAAGACAAGGTTATTTGGCTTAAAGTGACTGCAGCACCCTTGTTGCACCAATGGGTAATAACGTATGGGAAAGTTTCTTGTCCATTAAATAGCAGACTACTGAGGACTTCTGTGTGAAAACCTTACATGGCCCAAAATAAACAATGAGTTTCTCCCTGAAGCATCAAGTTGTGCTAACAGACACCAGAGAGCAATTCTGACTTGGTTGCCATTCAGTGAGAAGTTAATAGCCCCAGTAACGCCAAGAACCAATTTCTCCATAAGTCATCTGTAATTTAGTCTTTTTATGGATAATCCTGCAGTACTACAGTTCCCAGAACTCTCTGCAAAATATATAGGAAGTAAAGGGGAGCAGACAGCGGCAGAGCTTGGAGGATGTGGGGGGGGGGCTATGACATGAGCGGCATGGCCACTGTGCATGGGGGTGTGGCCAGGGAATGTGGGGCATGGCCAGTGCACACAGGGGTGTGGCTATGGGCTAGGACTGGGACTGAGAGCAGAGGGTTAAAAGGGAGTTAAAGTATAGCTAACAATTAGAAGAACTATGCCTGAAATAAAGAAGTCATTTCAACTTTAGTGTTAGCTATGGTGCCACTGCCCTTGTCTCTGAGAGATCCTCTGCCAATGTCACTCCTTACCACTGTTGCTGCTCAGTCACTATTTGGCACATTAAGTCAGGCTCCTCAGCAAAAGCCTGTTGGCATGGGAGACCCACCAGCAGCACTGCTGCCACCAGCATAGCCTCTTGCCTCGCAGGAGCATGCAATACCACAGAAAAGTAGTGCCATTAAGAATAGACAAATTCCTGCAATATTAATAGATGTTATTATAGTCAAAGCAATAAAGTACTAATATAATGAGTAGACGGTAGGATCAGCTGCAGCCAGTCCCTGTACTCCTAAAAAAAGAGGGGAGGAATGTGAAGGGGTTGAAGCGAATTTTATTAAGCTATTACTTCAGTGCCTAACACCATCATGGTGCCTTGTCATGATACATTTTAATCCAAATGCAAAAATTAGAAATTCCAGAGTAGTTTTCATCTTAGATCAGCAGGAACAAACAGTGCTGTAAGACATCCAAAGGACATGCTTCAGGTCACCTTCAAGATGCACAAAATATACTAATGACCAAGAGAAGGAAGAAAAAGCTTAATAATGCAAGAGAATTAAAGACAAGGAAATCAAAGCATCTCTCCAAGAGTATCACAAAGAGCCACATTCAGGGCAACACTTAGCTGTCAGAGGAAGAAAAGACTAATCTAATTTCTGTCACATCCTCAAAACTTGGGAGGTTACTTTATTAAGACACAGTTACAGTTAGTTACAACTACAACTCCAAAGCCTTAAAATTTGTTACTTTTACATTATTATTTTTTTAAAAAAGGTAACTCTTAAACCTCCTGTTTCTCAAATATCAGAATGGTCAGGAAGCTGTTGCTGAATGACATTAAGCAAGGAGGTGCCTTCTCCCTTCTCCTACAATATTAGTGCCTCCAGTGTACAAAAGCAGCCAGAGGGCTTCTAGGCACAGTTCTGTTATCCCAGCCAGGACTGGGCACAGGATTGCTCCTGGCTGCATTTCAACTGCTTTTAAACACTTGGTGAGGGGGTATAGCCTTATGTCAAGAGCAGAGGCTGTGTTTTCTCTGCCAGATGTAAGACCAGGAGAATGGAGCTATGCTATGGATGTTCTTGAGGACAAGTGAGAAAATGGGGACAAATGAGCAGCCTCCACCCCTTCCAGTGTTGGTATAAGTATGTTTGCAGAGACCTGTGAACCTCTACCATACTTGCAGGTTCTAGAATATCACAACAGAGCACAAGACAGTAGCTCAATAAACAACACAGGCCACCATTTGAACCAATCTTAGGGTGGATAAACTAATCATACCTCCACCATCTCCCCAGTTGCAACATGGAGCAGATTTGAACCTCCAAATTTTAAGCGTAACATCTATAAATGTCTGTTGCTAAATTTAGGGAAGGGGCAAAATAATACAGTTTGCCCCAGGTCCAGTGCTAGCTCTCCATGGACTAACTAGTGGACTTTACTTTCAAAATGATCTTAACAGCTTGGAGAGCTCAGCCAAAACTATCAAAATTTATTTCAGCAGGGAGAAACGTAAGCTACTAGTTTTAGTTAGCAACAATTAAATGTACCACCACAGAATGGGTGACACCCCTGACTTCACAACAGTTCATGTGAAAAGGATATATCAGTCTTAAAAGGTCACAGCTTAAATACGAGTGAACAGTATAATATGGTGGCCAAAAAAGCTCTTGAACGCTGGGGGCAGCAATATCATGTGGGGAAATACAGGATATCTCCTTGCACAATGTCATTTACCAACAGGATCCTGGGACATTTACTTTTGAGAAATAGGAAAGCAAACAGTTACTTTTTATCAATTCTAATGATAACAGTAAATAGCAACACATTTCATGTACTCTAGAGTTACTCCACTATGTAGTTTCACAACCATGATTGTGTGTTTTCCTGACCACTGTGAAAGGTTGGATCTCTTCTGTTTCTGTTTACCTTGTAGATATTAGTGGCACAGACCCTTCACTGAGAAAAAGGTGGTAACTCCCCTTCGTTCTTTTCATCTATGCCCTCTTGAAAAACATTTCATGTCACGAATCTCAGGTAAAGCTAACTACCTTTCTACATGAAGCCTTCTTGTTATCAAAGAGGCAAATATTTAAGCAGCAGTTAGGCTGAAGCATTTGAAATCCCTATTGATTCAATTCCAGCAACGACAGCCATAACCAGGACTACTGAGTTTAATTAGGGATCTAAAGCTGAGTATTAAAGCCAAAGCTGGGAGACCTTTTTTCCGGTTAATGAGGTGGATTGGGAGACCTTTCTGTGTAAGGTAGAATGGTGGGTTGTGGGAGGGGGGAGATATAAAGAGAAGCAGAGGTTGTCAGCTTATATGGAACATCTCTACAGCATAGCAAGTCTGGACATCACCACACAGGGCAACAGAAGAGGCTCTGCTGCTATACAGGTAAATCAGAGGAAGAGAAAGGGAGAGTTCTTTGGGAATAAAAACAGCTAACAAAGGGCTAACACAGACATGCAGGGGCAGGCAATTTCTAGCAAATGGGAGCTGCCAAACTGACAGAGGCCCACACCAAGGGGAGGGAACACTGAAGGCTCCACAAAGATCAGCCCACATGTGGCCTCCATCAGGTTAAAAACTGAAGTTAGCCATGTAACTCATAAAAGTTCCTTTTTTGCATTACAACTCTCAGAATCCTCCAGCCAGCATAGCCAGAATTTCCCTGGCTAGCTGGGAAATTCTGAGAGTTTTGGGTCCAAACCAGGAACTTTCCTAAGTGCTGAGTCAGCACTAACGGGACTGCAAATATAATTGGGTAGGGTTACATAAAAAGGAATAAGCTAAAAGAAAGGAAGGAAACCACTTCAAAGTTGCTCAGGCTGATGCACAGTTTCTCAAAGCGTTGCGCTCTGAACAAGGATCAAATCAATACCCAGGATCAGCTTGATCAGCTTCAGGATGCTCCTGAAAGAATCAGGAGCTGTTTTATGGTTTGCATGTAGTCTTTTAATGAATGTTAATGCTAACTTTATAAATTGCGTGATTGTTCTTTAAACAACTTTTATGTTTATGCTTTCATCGAAGACTTTGTATAGTTATTAATCTGCATTGTTTCAAAACACACTGGTAGCTGCTTTGAGTTTCTTTATTGGGAGAATGGTAGGACATAAATGAATAAAATAATGATAATTAATAACAACAGCAAACTTCAATGTCTTGATAAGCTCAGTGTCTATACAGAACCTCTGCATATGTAGGCTGTATATACATAGGCCCGATATAAATGATTTGTCACTCACATGGAGCTATAGGTGGTCATAGAATTTGTATGTGCAGATCCACCCAACAGACTGTGAATGAGGTGCTCCAAGCACTTATTATACTATTGACTTGCAGAATGAGTGAATAAGGCTACTGTTCAGAATACAGTCTGCATTTATCTATTTCTGTTGGTGAAAGAAATTTCAGAGAAGCTGAGCCACTGATTTCAATTAACAGGATTTTTCTCATTTTTGCCTCTATAATCTTTCTTCTTTGCCTGTGGTTGTGAGTTCCTTCTTCAATAGCTTCTGTTCACATGTCAGCAGGCAAAGGTAGGATGATAAAACAGCTTTCTTTTTACTGAGAACAAGACAAAACCTTTTAGTGGGTGAACAAGCAAGGCAAAAAGGAGTTGAGGGGAGAATGGAGAAAGAAGGGATGGAGGTAAGGTGGGAGCAAGGTGAAGCTCAGGGATAGGGAAGGAAGGGTGGGGAGAGGAAGACGGTATGGTCGTAATTGAAGTAACAGCCCAATTTGCCACTTCTGATGCCCTGCCGCCTGAAGCACCTGTTTCCATCTCCTTAATGGTACAGCTGGCCCCGAACTTTCCACACAATGCACCATAAATACTTAACACAAAAAAAAAGCCTAGGAAGAACCATACACCGTGGGAGTAAACCTCACAAGCTAAATATCTGAGTGGAATCCAGCCTTTTCTATTACACACTCCTTAAAATGCAATCCACGTATCACACGGTGGCTGAAATCCTACATTGTCGTTGTGTAGCATAAATCACTACCTGTAGTGCTATGCATTGATTGTGCTATACAACCTTTGTGTTGCACACCCAAATGAGCAACTGTATGCATGGTGGTACTGCAGGTGCAACCCTGTTTCTTCCATCTTGAATCCAAATGTTCTGCTTTGGACAAAAATATCTATCTGCTTCCATGAGTAAATTTATGTACACATAAGACATTAATAGGATTCCAGCCATTGTGTCTTATTTCCTTACTACTGACAAAAGCGAGAATGAAATAACTTCACACATTTAATCTCATTTCTTATGAAACTTTAGAGTCACCAGACAGAGTCCCTAGGTTGTTTCCTTGGTACTCCTTCCCAGGGGTTTAGCTCCAGGGTGAGAGGGGGGCAAATGAAGGCACTGCATTCCCCCAAATAGGAAATTTGTCTCCTACATGAAATTTTAATTCACTCCCCAGATTTCTAGCACTATCCTAAAACTTCAGTTGAGCATTTAGAAATACAGTTAAGACATAAAGAGAAAAAGGACAGGACAATTTACCAAGGGAATATGAATGCAGCATTCCAGGTGTGAATGATTTCCAGTGTTTCACTCCCTGCAATAGAAATGTAGGGACTGAAGGAAGATTCGACTGGCAGGACATAATTAGAGCAAAGCTCTAATTCTTCCCTCCCACAGCAACACACCTGCTTTGTCCCTCTTCTGCTACTGTGCTAATGTAACAATAATCTCTGGAAACCCATATGGATTGAAAATCATTGTGAAAACATACCCTCCCTGCTTTCCAATTTTAGGCACCATGTCAGAAACAATTCATATTCTTGCCAATACTCAAAATCACAGCAGTTAGGGTTTTTTCTCTTTTAAAAGGATTGAAAGAGAGAGGAAAAAAAGAGAGCAAGAGAGAAATTGTTTCTATTGAAGGCCAAAATGGTAACTGAAGAAAACATTTCTGTTTTACTCACTAAACTGTAGAATGTATGGACTTTGGGATTTGTCCATATGGCTGCTCCTGCTTTTCTATGACACAAAGAATATCAAATTTATCTGCTTAGTAGTGGGATCGTATATTGGAGGAAAAGGAATTTACGCTACCTTGAGCTGGGCTTGATTTCCTGAGACAATCTTTCCCTCCAACCAAAGTTAAGCTACCCCGTTTCCTCCTAGTGACATGTTCTGCCTGATTCAGCATTAAAACCTGTGCCCATCTCTGACAATACAGAGACTACCTGAGGAACTTAGTGCTGTCTTCTTTAGCACAGGGTTAGGCAACTGTGCGGGGGTCAGGAGTGAATTTCTAGTCAGATCCCCCTCCCCACAAGCCACACACACCCAGGGCAAGGCCAAACACTTTGTATTTTCCTCTGCAGTCCCTCTCAAAATGCTGGCAGAAACTGACATAATGTAATACTGTCAACATTTGAAGAGGGACTATAGAAGAAAATGGAGATATGTGGTGATAGTACAGGATTCCGGGGTGCTTGGGGGGCATTTTTATCTCATTTCATATATTTGAAGGGCTTTCTGTCTGGTTTAAGAGCACAAATCCTTAAAATTGCACCAATCTTTTCTTTTTAAAAAATTGAAGTTTGAAAATGTTGTGTTTTGACTATAGCTTTCATAATGTCCCAGCTGATATGGTAAATGGATTCTGGGAGATGTAGTCCAAAAGTAAGATATTTCTGTAGGTTCTATATAGCAATCTTCCCTCAATTGGTGCCCTCCAGATATGCTGGCCTACAATTCACATTATTCACAGTCACCAGGTTCATTGGTATCAGGCATGGAAAGATCTGCATATGTGATAACTTTTGGCAGTATAGCATAATTTCTGGCAATACCACTTGACTTGCAATGAAAGGAGTAGTAGTGCAATCTTTTGCAGCAAAATAAAAGTCTATCTGGCTGCAGTTGTTGCAGCACTAACGAAAGCAAGAACATAATCACTTCTGCTGAAAATTCCAATCCCATAGGCGATGTGCGTCCACCAAGTGGTGTTGGGCAGTTGTTCAATTATACTATAGCAGAGGAAGAGAGATAAGAAGCAGGCCCAAGAATGAAACATGCAATTTTTAGGCACTCTTCTCATGGAAGATCATGATAAAAGACCAAAGAGCTTATCACACAAGGCAGGACAATCTCAATTACAGCAGGATAGCATCTTTGGCTGGGATTTATCACATGACATTGGCCCTTTCCACATGGCATTTGCCATGCGAAAGGGTGCCTGGAGCATCACACAATTGTGAGGAGCAATCTGCACAATGCACTCACAATTGCACGATATTCCAGGGGCCGGCAGACACCAATTGTGCACCTTTTCATTTCCAGCTGAAAGCTGAAAATGATGCATGATCGTGCATTGCTCCCAGGCCCTGCACGCCCTTACCTGGCGTGCAGGGCCTCCGGAGTCATGCCAGTTGTGCTTCCTGTCCCAGCGCAGCCCGGGAAGCTCCTAGGCTACACTGCAGAAGGAAGAGGTGGGGTTCTTGCACGAGCAGGCAGCTTGTGTGGAGCTGAAGTGCTGCTCGCGCGATCCCCGCACCCCAGCGCTGGAAAAGGTAAGGTGCGGAAAGGGCCATTGTTTCTCTTCTGTTGTTTTCCCATGTTGGCTCTCTGAATATCCTGCTGTAATTGTAATTTAGAGAGCCAGTGGGATGTAGTGGTTTGCATGTTGGACTATGACCCTGGAGACCATGGTTCAATTCCTTGCTCAGCCATGGAAACCCACTGGGTGACCTTAGGTTCGTCACACACACTCAGCCCCAGAAAACCCTATGATAGGTTCCTCTTAGGGGCTCTGTAAGTCAGGAACAACTTGAAGACACACACCACCACCAACAACAACAACAGCAATTCACATGCCTCATGTGATAAGCTCCCAAGTGTTTCAGACTACATTCTTGTATTCCATCTGCAACATTAAGGCCCTTTTTGCACGGCATTTGCCATGCGAAAGGGCACCTGGAGCATTGCGCGATTGGGAGGAGCGATCTGCATGATGCACTCACAATCGCACAATGCTCCAGGGGCCAGCAGGCGCCACTTGCACACCTTTTCATTTTCAGCTGGAAGCCGAAAATGGTGAGCGATCGCGGATTGCTCCCGTGCCCCGTGTGCACTTACCTGGTGTGTGGAGCATCCAGAGCTGCTGCGGTTGTGCTTCCTGCCCCAGCGCAGCCTGGGAAACTCCCAGGCTGCAATGTGGAAGGAAGAGGTGGGGGTCTCATGCAAGCAGGCAGCTCGTGCAGAGCTGAAGCAGCAGGGATGCGAGAGCCTCTCACTGGAGGCTGCTCACACGATCCCCGCACCCCAGCGCCAGAAAAAGGTAAGGTGTGGAAAGGGCAAAAAAAGTGATGCCTGTGTTTTCTTGTTTGCTTTTGCACCAATCTCTTAGGTTCAATGAGATCATTTTATAAATGACTATTGCAAAGAGAATTACAATACTTTAAAGGATTTGTAGATTTACATAAGCATTTTTTAACAATTGTCACCAATGCTGTATTTTCATACTGAACCCATAAAACATTCTCCCATGATTCCATGCACCTCCACAAAGCACCAATGAAGGATTTGTTTGCAGAAATCTTCCTGCTTAACATTTCTAGGAGGCAAACTCAAAGCTTAAATATTTTTAAAAATATATAAAATAGAGGCAAATATATAACATAAATTCCATTAATTCCCTCATTCCATTCCTTCATAAACCCATGCATTAAATTCATATTACCTAATAAAAGGTGATAAGAACCTAAATCTTATCCCTGGCAAGCACAGCTCAATTCCTTTCCACCTCCCCCCCCACCTCCCCACAACTGAACTGGTAAGTAGTGCCCCTTCCTTAGGGTTTCCCATCTGCTAAGCTGAGCCAACAATTCATAGTGGCTACCCTTTTACCACCTTAGATTTTTTCCCCTTTCATATTAAGTTCATAAAAATGTAAACCTAATGGAAGGAACTTGCTTGGTTTATTGATTTCTTAGCTATTCCTGGAGCCCTTCTGTTTTAAGAGGAATCTCTTTCTATACACTAGGTTGTATAGAGCTGATGGACACCACAGCATAAGAACAACTGAATGACATACTTTCCAATATTTCAAATATGAAAACTGGGACACTTGGCCAAGCAACATCAGAGTAGTCAAGATGGCAAAAGTTATTAATGAGGAAGAACACACAAGCTAGAAGATGTGCGGCAGCTCACTTTTGCCAGCGCCCACAGAGAAGGGCAAGTTCCCCCTCCTCCTCTCCCCTCCTCCCACTTAGTTAATTGAGTGCAAACTACTTTCAGATTTCAAATTCAGTTTGGAGCAACTAAAGTAAACCAAGGACAAAGCAGGAAAGTGGGAGGAGGAGAGAGAAACTAGGATGTTTTAAAGGCAGCTGGAAAAATGGGACTACAGAGGATTGATAGGGCCTGTTCCTGCCCAATCAGAACAGTCAGAGCTTATGGAACTGCTGTCTGCTTCCCCAATATCATCACAAAGGCTTCAAATGCATACTATATTTGCTGGCGTATAAGATTCACTTTTTTCCCCAAAATATGCTGTTTGAAAATGGGATGCGTTTTATATGCTGATGTATCTTCTATGCCGGCAAATAGTATCTGTCAGTGTATAAATGAGGTGTGTCTTATACAAGGATGTGTCTTATACTCTGGCAAATATGGTACATAAGTCTGCTGGAGTACAAGGACTAGAATCCCCCAGGCAACTATGGCCATGTTCAGACATGGCCTGGGCATGCTCACTGGAGGATTCTGAGAATTGTAATTTAAAAAAAAAAGACAGAGAAAGAGAAAGAGAAAACAAGCAAACAGAAAACCTTATCAAAGGTCTGAGATATAAGTATATTAGTGACCCTAAAAATCTGGTTTGGCAAAGCAAAGAAAACATTATATATTGTAAAATAAGAGGACTGTAAGCACATAGACTTTGGAGAGATGGAGCAACCTTTGATCTTGCTTGGAAGAATCTGCAGGGCAGAGGCTTTATGCAGCAATCTTTTTCTCCTCTGTGGAGATTAAGTTAGTGTCCTCATATGCCTTCTCCTTTTGTAAAGGAATCTATTTTAAAATCTGACTAACAGAGGCAAAACAAAGTGCCCCTCTGGCTCTGCTGGGTGAGACCTGTCACCAACAGGATGCTTCTCCTTAGCAGAAAGATCTATAATGGCAGATCTACATCGACCTTTGAGTTACATGCTGTACAAAAGCACATATCAGAGCTATGAGGAAAAGAGTTATTTACCAGTTAGAGGGCAAAATGATATCCACCAATGTGGTTGCAGTATGAAAACTAGGCATGAAGTCCTGTGGCTAGATCATTAAAGGTCCACATGACAAGACTTTTCGTAACATGGGCAGAAGGAAGGAAAAGCATATCCACATATCTCAGAGCAGATATAGACGGCTTCAGCCACTCTAGCCTGAAAGATGATTTCCAGATTGTTAACTTTTACTCCAGACATTTCGGTTTCACATATATTTAAGCATCAATCCCAGAGTGGGAACTGTACAGCCTTCCAGATGCTGTTTGAATCAAACTCCCAGCAGGCCTTGCAAATATAGTCAATGATGGGTAATAGGGTTGCCAGGTCAAGAGCATTCCAGGCCCTGAGACGTGGTAATATTTGGGAAGGGGAGGAATAAGCCAGTTGGCTCCCTGGATTAGGGTTGCCAGATATCAGAGCCTGCCCCAAATCACTACTTTTTATGGATTACCTGCGAATGAGATACAAGGGATCAAATTCTCCAGATTTGTGTGTTCAGCTCTGCACAAGAGGAAACAGCAGTGTGCCATGCCCTGCTTTGGAGACTCTGGCAGTGAAGAGGAGGATTCTGACTCTGAGACAGAGGCTTCCCCAGAGGCTGAAGTGTCCCCAGAAGTTGGTCCAGAGGAAGATAATACACAACAACAACAACAACAACAAGGGCCTGAGCCAAGGGAATAAATAGAAGAAGACATAGCTGACATATCTACCTTGCAGCAGAGGCGCCAGGAAAGGAAGGGCTTGTATCGCTCGGCCCATTTAAGTAGTAAGCGAACCTTAATGAGAGAACACCTGTGGAGACAGCAGCCATAGATAAAAGAGGGCTCCAGCTGGCCTTTCCTCCTAGGGTCAGCAGCTGGTCTTTTTGGTCCTGAAGCCCTGTGCTGTGTTCTTGGATCTTATTGTCTTGGAACTGCCTGTTTGGACTATGGTTTGGATTTGCCCCTTTGGATTTATTTGCTCTATCTCTAGTTCAACTAGTACAATAGCTTGGTGCAATATGGAAGGATTAACTGATTTGTTGCTGCAATTTGCAAAGCCTCTACTGGGTGTCTATATATTTACTTAGTTAGTTTCTTCCTTTCCTCTCAGTCTTTGTGATGCCAGGGGTGACCCTCTGCTCAACTTTGCATCTACCTGCTGACTAGACAGTGGTGGAGCTTGGTGTGTGTGGAGGGGGTGGGGCTGCAGCTCATGGCACATGGCTGTGGTGCATCGGGGTGGGGCCAGGGTGTACAGGGTGTGGCTATGAGCCAAGACAGCCCAAAAACATTGCTGCCCAGGGTGAACCATGCCTCCTGCACCCCTGTCTCTATGCAATTGTGGCTAGAAGCAAATAAATTAGATTAAATGTTTCTTACTCCATCTCCCTAAGTAGATGAGAAGGAATAACCCCCTCATTTCACCTTGATCTGGTAACAGCACCTTTAGCTAAGATTTCTGTCTTAATTTCCAAACAAGTACATATGTTTTAGGTATCTGTGTGAGTGGCAATCTGTGATCAACTGTGGCTGGCATTTAATGTATAATGCTTAATGACATCACCAGGGGACACACCTAGGTCTCAGGGTTTGGCCCAGAAACTAAGGACCTGGGACAATCCTGAACTGGCAATACTTTTGCAAATAATGTACAGCATCCATCCAAAGCAAGGCCAGCAACACACAGTACTATGTATGTGTACATGCACACACACACACACACAGACACAGACACGCATTCTTTTCAAAGTAGCATACTAGCCCTAGCCTTTCTTAATATACACAGTCTTATACACCCTTTCTCCCCATATATGTGCATGTTTTGTGCAAAAAGTTCCCTGATATTTAAATTTTTGTATACTTTTTTAAAAAAACCAAGAATCCATTGCAAATATCAGAGAGATGCACTATCCCAATGATAACTGTGTTCAATTAGGGTCCAACTGTTTTGCAATTAGAGTCCAATTTCAATGGACTCAAGAGCCTTGCCATTATAAGATTTTTGTACCCCAAGACCTCTTGCTAAGAAATGCCCCCCTTGACTCAAACATTCACACATCTGAGGCCATTTCATGAAATAATATGTGTACAAAACAGTGCATATATTTTAAAAATGTGAATGTCTAAAATACTTAAATTTTTTAAAAATGAAAAAACATGCTTTAGTCAATGGGGAAAAGCTGCATACAGTAGATAAATTTCAGAAATAAATATAGGGGGAAAACCAGGAAAAATGTGTCAAAATTGTGAATTCAGTGAGGAAAAAAACCCTACAATGTCTTGCAACCTAATACAAAACAAGCATAGGACAAAAATGCAGTTGGAAATCAGAGATGTTCAATGAAATGAGAGTTTTCCCCATTCCAAGTTCTGATCCACATATTAACCCAGGAAGCAGAAATTAGGCTGATTCACTGAAAAGTCTCACCTCTTTTTACGTTCAGTTCCAACACACTGAAATCAATCAGAAGTCAGTATTTTATTTCCTCAAAATTGTATTGATTGATCAGACTCCATATTCCCACTTCAGCTGGGTTGCTAATTACATGCTCTTGGCCAGCATATTGTAAGACAGTCTAAACATCTTTTTCATAGAAAACCAACTTTTGGGAAAATGAGGGAAGGGGAATATGGAATGGACAGGCAACAAGAATTCTTTGGCTTTTCCCCTTGATCCCCTGTCCTCCAAATTGCTTCACCAAAATAGCATTTCCCCCATGAGGTTCAAAATGTTCCCTGAATTACTTTTTCATGAAAAGTTTGAAATTGTGGTCCCATCTGCTGACCTTGTGAATACTCCATGGAATGTGAACTTTGAGGATTAGGAAAAGCATTTCCTATCCTCATGTTCAACATCTAATTGTGTGACATGTTTCCATCTGAGGCCAAGGGTCCATCTGGTCCAGCATCCTGTTTCCCGTAGTGGCCAGCCAGATGGCTCTGGGAAGCCACAAGCAGAAGATAAAAAACCCACTCTCCTCTGTTGTTTCATTCCAGCAGCAGTGTATAATTTCAGCAACAGCACATAACTATTTAGCAGTCCCCTCAGATTTTGCACGTTATTTTCCATTGTGTAAATGGGTGCCTAAGAGACCTCCTGTTCAGTGGAGCCCTGCCAGTCAGCAAGGAAAAGTATTTCATTTCCTTCCAGAAGGGGAAAAACTGGGGGAGGGCTGTGGTAGTGCCACCAGTTTTTATGGCATTATTTCAGCAGCAGTTGGAGCCAGAAACATGGCCTTGGAGTGCATCTGGGACCCACACTTCCAATCCCTGCCTTAAGTGCTTCAAAACTCTTAAATAAGGCAATCTTATATTCAGTAATTGCAAGTTTGCATGTTTTTCTAAGAGTTTCAGCATAGCAGGTATTTATATCATTTCCTGTTTATGTGTTTTAGCCATACCTTGTCTTTCTGTATCAGGTAGTCTGCATTTGTTTGTTCACTCTCCATTTCATACTCTGTGATTTCTCTCTCTCCTCCATGTTTGAAGAGCACATGTTATAGCATATCTCACCATGCGATGTTACAAAACCTTTAGCATTTGTAAGTAAGCTACTTCATATTTAGTTTTTACAAAGAAGACTAAGCCTGCTTCATGTTTCTGGTAGACCCTGTGAGGTGGCATAGGACTGGCTATTGCTCACCTTCTGCTTAGAAATGCTAAGTACTCTGGTTGTGAGGCACGCTACTATCTCTCTCACATTGTGCAGGAGTTATGGGGGCTATGGCTGTGCCAAAAGTTTTTATGACACTCTTTCAGCAGCAACCATAATTGCCACAAACTTGGGTGTCACATGCATCTGGGACCCATGTTTGCCATCTTTGTCATAAATGTACCAGAATACCAAATGAGGTTCCCTTGGTACAAGAGGCGAACTTAAAGGTCAGTCTGGCCTGTAGGCATAACTTCGCCCTACCTCCCAATCCACAAAACACCATAGTACTCCATATTAGCCATCAAAATGTCACTCAGAACATTACCATTGTGTACATTTGTCAATGGAACTTTACATTATACTGTGCACAGATGCTGAACAGGGTTTCAGTATATAGGCTGTAAGTACACAAACAGGCTCAGCTCATGGAGGTAGTGTGTACAGTAAGAATTTAGATTAAAAATCAGGTTTACATATGTGAATACTGTTTGATTTGTTAATGACTACAACACTGAGCAAAGTTTTCTTAATCTTCCTTCAGTTTTTCACATTTTTCCATTTCAAAGACTGAATTCTGGTGCCACCAGAGACTGTAAGAAAGGAAGATAGAGAAGCTCACTAATGACTCCTCTTTTCATTTTAATTAAATCTGTGGTTGTCTTCCTGTGTAGACATAAGGCATTGCTTTTTCAAAAACATGATAAATCTGTTTTTTCTACTGATCTCTTCAACTAGACAAATTTTGTCTAGTTGACAAAATTTTCTATGCTGCTTAAAGAGCTGCATCCTGGAGCATAGTCTGCTTGAAAGACTCATTCTGTCTCTACCCTTCATTTTATTGTTTACCGATAGACAACACACGGCACGCATGTCAAGGAGTCTCAGATTACCTGTACTATCTTCACATGATGCTATGAGAATAATTGGAAGCCCAGAGCCATAAGGCTGGGGCTAGGAAAACAAGTCCTCTTTAACTGACCACCACCAGGCCAAGAGAGAAGGTGATGGATGGATGAGAAGAAGAAATGCTGCAATTGCAATTGCTCCATGCAACACATGATTTTAGCATCTTGCTAAGAAGCCAACATTGTGTAATGGCTTGTGTGTTGAACTAGGGACCTTTCCACACTACACTGTTCTAGTGCTATTTTTCCACTTCCAACATCCTGTGGAATTCTGAGATTTGTAGTTTACTAAGGCCCAAGAGCAATCCGGCTGAGAATTCTAAATGACCCTCCCTAAGCTGCAAATCCCAGCATTCCATAGTATGTTGACCCTAGGACTCTGAAGACCATAGTTTGATTTTTCATTCAGCCATGGAAACCCACTGAGTGACACTGGGCAAGTTAAACTCTCTCACCATTGGAGAGAGGCAATGACAAACCCCTTCTGAACAAATTCTCCGAAGCAAATCCCATGATAAGTTGTCATAAGTCAGAAAAGACTTGAAGGTACCCTAGTTTTCAGAAGTTATTGTAGCAGCATATGAAGAAACTAACTCATCTCATCCAACTAGAGTAGGAGAAAGACTGAACGAAAAAGAAATTCTGGATGAAAAATAATTTATAGCAGCTCATGATCTGCGTTGTTATCTTCTTGGTTTTATGAAACAGGACAGAGATTTCTGATCTCTGTTGACTACCCAGAATAAAGAAAGAAGATGTGAAACAAATGAAAGACACTGAAAATAAACATGATACAATATAGATACTGTCCCAGCAGTGGATTTCAAACATCAAGAGAAAAGGTTGTGTAGAGGCTCTTTTACACTGTGCATTTATAGCACTTCGATTCCACTTTAATTGCCATGATGTATGTAATTCTGAGGTTTGTAGTTTCATGAGATATCCACTTATCTAGCTTGTATCTAGCCTATCTATCTCAAAGACTGTAACTCCCCTGCCCAAGTGTTGAGATCTTTTGGGGCTGGCTTTATCTCAGTTCCATGACTCTTTTGTACCATCATCAGCATGTTTTGTCAGGACATAGCTGCTCCCAGACTGTGGAATTTATCCCCCCCAGGAAGTTAGGTTCTCTGCTCTTGTCCTCTGGCAGATGAGGATGTTTCTGTTAAACCAGACTGTGTTTGATAACAGACAATGGCAGAAGTTATTTTAACTGAAGTGTGTTGCATTTATTTTTTTATCATAATTATATTTTTGCAGCCTTTTGACAACTGTTGTAAATCCATGTTTTTAATATGATTGTTTAACTGCTTTTTAACTATTGTGTTATTCATTATTTTAGCTGTATTTTTTAACTCAGATTGTGAGCCACTTTGGATCCCACCCTGGAAGAAGGCACGATAGATAGAAATTTTCTTCCAGATGCCTCCCTAAACTACAAATCCCAGAATTCCACAATTTCTAGCCATGGGAGTTAAACTGGAATCAGTGTGCTCCAATTGTGTTGTGTGAAGGGACTCCTAAGAAACCTTCCTTTAATATTCCACTTCCAGCTTTGTCATGACACTGGAAATGTTTAGCTTCTCTATATATCTGAAGAGTCCACATGAGTAGCCATATTGCAGTAACAGCTACTAATGTGGCAGAAATGCTCCCACCTATTTGTCACCTTAAAAATTATATTACATGTAGTGGTATACTTATACTTCTTTGGTCAGAAGTCACAGTATTTTGCTTAGTTCCACAATATATATTTCAAAAGTGTTTATATATTTAATGAGACCCACAGTAGTACTTAGCCAGGTTCCATTCAGCCTGAAGGAAGGCTGTGCAAGTATCAGTCTTCATGTTTCCTCTTTCCTCCTGTGTGACCCCATGCTTCTTGAAAAGCTGCTTTGGAGCAAGGATGTAAATATTTGTCCATTGCCTCCTCACACATAAAGACAAATAATTTCCATAGTTTTCTCTTCACTGTGAAAGTTAATGAAATTTTCATCCAGTATTTGGTGCTTGGGGAAATTATTCCGCATCAAAATACTAGGGGAGTGGATAAGATATTTGTGGGGAAGCACAAAAAATCCTTTTTCCAGAGACATATTTGAGGGTTTTCTGCAAAAATTGTGTCTGTTTTGTACAAAATCCACAGTTTTTGCACACCCACACACATGTATTTACCTGCAGAATAATAGCTCATATTCTCTTGCTTCTTTATTATTGTTCCTGACTGGGCTTCCCAAGAAATCCTTTCGTCTGTTAGGACATGAATAATGGTTGTAGTACACATGACCTTCCCTGGATTGGGTGGCCGTGCAAGGGTCGAAGTGCAAGATACTGGGAGGTGAGAACCAAGCCAGTTCTGGTCTTTAAGGATGCAGTTTATTAAGCGAAGAAGCAAAAAGAAAAATGAAAGGCACACAAGCATACATACACTCTGACTCTGTCAGAGAAGCAAGGCAGGCAACGGAGCAGGGTTCTTTTTGTTCCAACAGATTATATAGGCTTTTTGTACGCGAGTGGCAAAACAGACTGCCAATTCATCAGCGGGAAGGAGGGGGGCTGTCCCACCTCAGACACCAATTACTGAGGCGCCTATCGGCCAGGTGCATGATAGGCTCGTGGCCAAATCTCATTACCTGCCCGAAACGGCAGCGGACGGTCTCTAATCAGGCTTTGCTCTCCCCTTACCGTACTGGACGGCACGGGGAGTGAAGCACCCGTCGTTAACATTCCTTGGCTATTCTCACAGGACTGCAGCATACAGGGCAGCCTGACCTAGCAATGCAACAGCATGAACTAACCCCCCAAATATGTTCGTTAGTGTGAAAGCAGGCTGAACTGAAATGTGTGAGTGTGCAACACAGGGCCTACCCAGAAGGCCTCGGGCCCAATAATGGTAAACATTTTTTCCATCCTTCCTTTGGAGGCCTGGGAGAACCTCTGAAGCTGCAGAAAAGGTGATGTAGTGGCTGGCGGATAAACCCATCCCTGTCTTCATCTTTCTTCTAGACCATTGTGCCTTTCAGGAACAGAAGCACTCCTTCCATTTATGGAACAGCCAGCCAGTCTACATCCAGTCCATTATATTTATACCCACTATTGCACGGGGCTCTTCACTGAATCCCACCAGCAGTCTTATAGCAACAGCAGCATTTTCTTCCCTGAGATTTATGGGGCAGGCTCTTGTGATGTTAGGGGGCAGATCCTTGTGATGTTACAGGGATAAGGCAAGCAAGGCTGGGAAAGGGAGGCTGAAAACTTTCTAGCTAGCAAAGGGTTGCCAGTTCAGGATCAATCCAGGTCAAAAGCTGAGACCTTGGGACAGCCCTAGTGATGTCATTGAGTGTTGTGCATTAAGTATTGGCCACAATTGCTCCCAACTTGTTATTCAAACATACATACAGAGAAAGAGAAAGAGGATGTATTTTCATATTTGGAAATTAAGACAGAAATATTAGCTGAGGGACTGTTCTCAGATCAAGGTGAAACAAGTGGATTATTCCTTTTGACTTACCTAGAGAGATGGGATAATGAACACTTAATTTAGGCTATTTGCTTCTACTGAGAAGGTGGGTGCAGAGCAGAATTGAGAGTAAGCCATGAATGGGATGGAAGGAGGACACTAATACATAGACACTAACATTAGACTCCTTGGGAGTTTCAGCAAAAAATAAATTAAGCTTCACAAATTGTGGAAAGCTGCTGCTTTCTTAGTTGAACTGGAAATTCAGCCCTTTCCTCTTACCTGGAGCTTAGCTCTCAAAAAGTGGAGAATTTGCACCTTTGTCTCTGCTGGAGATGACTCATGAAAACTGGAGACTCAGGACCAGGCCCTGTCAGTCCTATCAGCCATGGGGGGCGGGGGGGGGGGATGTCCGGATAAATTGGTCCAAAATCTGACAGAATACTGACTAATGAGGTAACATAGCAGTCAAGAGCAAGGGGTAAAACTAATTCCAGGCAGTCATGCAGGTGGCAAAATATGTCCAGCAACTGTTCCAATTGTCCCTATCCCCCACCAGGGCTTTCATTCCCTGTAGCCTATCTACAGGGCACACGACACATAGGAAGTTCTTCCAGGTCTTGTGCTGCTACTGAGGTTTGTGGAAAGTTCATCTTGGTGGCGCAGTGGTTAAATGTCAGTACTGCAGCCACAACGTTGTGAGTTCTGTCCTGCAGGGCTCCAGGTTGACTCAGCCTTGCATCCTTCCACAGGTCAGTAAAATGAATACCCAGCTTGTTGGGGGCAATTAGATAAAATACATTGTAAACCATGTAGGGAGTGCTTTGCATTGATAAGCTGTATAGAAAAGTAGATGCTATTGCTATAATGTCTTTGTCCCTGATTGTATATGTCATTGTTGTTCCGTCCTTTGGTGTTAAAGATGTTATAAATAAACATTATCTACCTATCTATCTATCTTAAGCCACAGGAGTTTCTACCACCACCTCCACCCGCCCCCAGGCCTTTGTTCCTGTCTTTTTGGGATGCTAAAATCAGCCCCAAGCTCCACACATATCCAAACACCTCAACCCTGAGCCAGAGAGACCTGGCACCAGCTGGGAATGGGTACAGCTGCATCATTAAATTTAGTGCCACCTCAAACACAAAAATTAAGCTTTGTCATCCGTCCTCCAGCACCACACACTTTCAGTTTGTCTCACAACCTAAGAGCGTTCTATGTTCTCAGGCCACTCCCTAGGTCCCATTAGATCACAAAGATGATATTTAAAATACCTCAAGTCTTAGTGGTTGTTCTTTATAACTGCCCTTACAGCGATGCAGCCAATCTCGTGTTTAAAAACCTATCATACTTATACATTTCTATTGTGTATGCAGCTCATGAGCTCAATCAAGCAGATTAGATATTTGCTTGATCAGATGAAGTATGGTGGTCGTGATTTCATATTTGATACGTATTAAAAGCTGAAGCAAGACATAGGAAGATGGAGAGTGAATGCTGAATGTAATAGTCATTAAGGATCAGAGTTTAGAGATGTTACTCTTTTGCCCTACAGTTTCCAGAATTCCCCATGTTGCCTCAGGAATTCTGGGAATTGTAGTCCAGAAAAATACTCCAGTTGTCCTCCAGGAAAAGTAATTTTCCAAGCTCTGTCCAAGGGTTGCAAGGTGTCAGCTACAACACCACAAGTTAGCTGCCTTCTTGCTTGTTAGTCAACAAAGAGAAAGGGCTATGTATGAATGTGGCTGGCAAGCTTTAGGAGCCCTGGGCTTTTGATGACTGCTGTGTAATCTCTGCTTTATCTAATGATGACTTTAATTACTATGCTGTTTGGCTTTTCTCAGCAGGGCTTCTGGAATTGCTCTGCATCTGGAGTTGAGATAATTATGTTCCTGCTGACTGGCTGTAGGTGGCAAAGCAATTATGTCTTCTGTTCCTGGATTCAGGTAAAGGGGACCAATGAGATCTCTCTAGTTCTCCATCTCACTAAAGTAATGTTTTATTTTGCCAGAGTTTTTCAGAACTAATGGATCTCCTTCAACATCCATCCAATGTGGAGATAAGAGCCTGTGACTTGTACCATATGGTTATGGACCCTTAATTTGGGCTAGGAAATGATGATAAGAACTGTGCATTTCTGTGGGAGTTGAGGTCCTCCAGTGAAGAATTTTGGAAATGTGAACTTCAAGTGTTGCATTTTCCTGATATCTATGAAACCCAAATAATTTGAGAATTACAATTATGAAGAATACTAGTCTATTGTTTCAAAATAATTATGAAAAAGTCTGGAAAGAAATTAAAAGAGACTTAGAAAAATGGGCAAGGATAAAATTATCCCTTTGGGGAGAATTGCACTAATAAACGCAAATGTTTTGCCAGAACTTTTATTCTATTTCCTTATGATTCCTAAGAAATAGAGTACCCTTTGTACACTGAAGACATAGAATGTCCTTTTTACACTGTCAGAAAAAAATTTCCAGATTTGTTTGGCAGGCAAGGAAATGCAGAATAAAACCATTGTATTAGAAAGGTTCTTCTATGAGTGCAGTATAAATATAAGCAAACTCTTTTTCCTAAGATAATATTAACTACCTCTCCACAGAAAGCCTTTTCCAGGAAAGAATAGGTTAAAAATAAAGATATTATTGCTTTACAATGACCTTTTGTATTTTGAACAAAGCAGCTGGAATTTTACAAAGTGTACAAATCCCTTTTGAAATTAAAGACAGAAGATTAACCTGGAAAAGAGTATATGATAGGATGGGCCCAAAATTTTGGGCACAACATTCAACTGGATATATGGCCAAAATTGTGGTTTATATAAAAATTTACTTTGTGTGGTAATTTAAAAGAAAACATGTATAAGATAATGTATAGATGGTATCTAACCCCAAATAAATTTGTCAAAAATGTCTAAAAATGTTTCAAATCAATGTTGGGGATGTCAGGTTAAGGAAGGATCCTTTTTCCATATGTGGTGGGTTTGTAAAAATGTGAAAAGTGATTGGTCTAAGAATTCTATATTAATTTCAAAAATTAAAACTAGATTCTGTAATATTAGAAATGTTTTTGCTTGGTAAAGAATTGGACACTAAATATGGTTGATTTCTTTAATGTATGATAACAGCAGCAAGAATATTGTTTGCTCAAACCTGGAACAGACTGAAACACTGAGAACAGAAGAATGGCTTGTTAAGATTGCTAAGTTAGCCCAAATTGCCAAACTTATGTGGGATTTAACAGGTAAGGCAATGGAAGAGTTTCGAAAGGCTGGAAACAATTTATGGACTGACTTTTTGAGCAATAAGAAATCCAATGATGCAATAATCTCTGGATATGCTTGCTAGTAATTCTAGTAGGCTTACTTAGTTGGATCTGTAGCAGTAGAATAATTTTTTTTCTTTCTTTATTACAGTTTGGCTTGGAGGAATCAGAGCCCTTTTGTGTTTTTGTAAGTTAGTGTTCATTGTTTTAGTATGGTGTTTTAGTATTTAGAATTTAGAATTTCAGTTCTTTTTTTTCTGCTTGTCCTTTTGCTTTTTTCCCAAATATACAGCTCTTTGATTGTGAATTAGATTATTTGTGTAAAAAACTAATAAATGAATAATTCTTATATTTCCATGCCATGCAACTTAATTTATAAATTTTATCTGTGTGTATTCAATCACATTTCAAAAGCAATGTAATTTTCTGAACTCAGAATGTTATTTCACTTATTAAATTTATGCACTTCTTATTTATGTAATAAACTTAGTTTACACGAAAGCAAAATTCCAAACAGAGTTAATGTAATAAAATATCCATTAAAAAAAAGCATTAGTCAAAGCCATATCATATTTGCAATAAAATGAGACACTTGTTTTGAAGCCCTGAGCAAAATATTTCAGTGATTCCTAAAAGCTGCAAGGTTTGGACTCAGACTGAGTTCCTTTCATATGGGATTTTATAACATCAGTGCCATCACCCACAAAATTCTATTGCTCACTCTCATAGATTTTACACAGTGCTACAAAGGAGTTTCAAGCCTCTGAAGCTGATTTTAACACAGAGACGAGAATGTGTGGAGACAGGCATTCTCTCAGAAAAATCAGAATGCACAAAATAACTATTTGGATCAGCTCCATAACTTAACTTTGGAAGCAAATAAGTAGCCTACAGAACAGGTATGAACTCAGTGTTCATATTCCTATTGTCCTGTGCCTGCCAAGTTTGCATCAGTAAAAATTTCCAAATAGCACCCCCACTACAAGTGTGGTCCCACGTAAATGTATACCAGTAGCCATTCCCAGATGGTACAAAGTAATAGATGATTGTTCACAAATCCCAGTGCTCCATGAAGGTCAGCATCAAACAGATTAAAAATTCAGAGAAAGGCCACTTTCAACATCCTATGGAATCCTGGGGTTTGCAGTTTAGGGAGGGGTCTTTGAGTGCAGAAATGGCCAAAGATTCCTCAAACACTACTGCTACATGTAAAAAGTACATATAAGCTGCAAGGGGTCAAGAGTAGATATAAACTGCATTTGATCTGTCTAATCTACCCTGATCCTACAGAACTCAAGGGAAGGACAGTTTGATCCTATCAAGTACCCATCATTGCAAGGGCCTAGGCCTGTCCATTGGCCAAAAGGAGCAGAAGAAGGAATCTGGGTTCTACTGTCCTTTCCAGAGACAGTGCTGTTTGAACTATCAGTTGCCCTGGCAGTGCAAATTGAAGGCAAATATACCCTGGCCTCTTCCATCAGTCAGAGGACTCTCTATGAGCAGTGCCAGCCCAAGACAGTTTTCTGCCTGGGATAGAGACAACCTCAGTGCATAGTACGAAAGCCAAACAGTTTTATTCTATGTTCTGAGACAGAAAATCACACTAGAATCTCTGTGTTGTCCCTGGGATTAAAAATACAACAACAACAACAACAACAACAACAACAACAACAGATCTTAACATTTTCTTGTTTCTAACATCTGCCCAAGATGACTGCCTTACTCTGTAGGGACAGGCCAATCTGTAAACTTAAGTTTGATTACCTAAGGCTCTTACTCAAAAGGAGATGTCCCTTGGTTATAAAGTGCAAGGGAAGAGACAGAACATATCACAAGGGATATTACAAGTACAGTACAGACCAGTGATGTAGAGTCGAGTCGATAGACTCGGACTCAACTCAGACTCGACTTGGCCTTAAATGATGCACTGATTCGACTTGACTTGAGACATATATATTTTTAATGACTGACTTGATGCCCTTGGTTCAGCAACATAACTCATTCGTCCAGTAACCTTACGACTTTGAACAACACAGCCATCTCTTTTTGCCTACTGGTCACATGACAATCTCTCTCAAGCCCAAAGTGTGGGTGCATTTCTCAGAAGGGAACAGCAAACAGGTTAGGCAATGGGCTTGAGGCAGACTTGAGTTCTACCCAGAAGCCTGTCCCTGCTGCATATTGGAGGAGCCTTCTAAAACATTTTCTAAGAGCAAAAGACAACACTCGCCCCCAGAGTGCAGGGTGCATTTCTCAGAGGGGAACAGCAAATGTGTTAGGCAACAGGCTTGAGGAGGAAGGATACTTCCTTTTAAAGCTTTTTAATCTTCAGTAATGGGGAGTAAGATAGTCTCCTATTCCCCACTTCCAAAGCTGCAGATGGCAAAATTGCAAATGTGGAGAGCCGATTCTGCTTAAATTGCTAAAACTTAATTTATTTCACTCTGTCTAGTAATTCTGGAATTTTGGTTGGGGTATAAAGTTGCCTTCCAGACTTAAGACTTGACTTGAGACTTGACTTGAAAGTGTCTTCAAGGACTTGAAGGTAGAGACTTGAGACTTGACTTGAGACTTGGAGTAACAGACTTAAATACATCACTGGTATAGACTAGGGCTGTCTTGGTCCTATCGCTCCTCTAATAACACATTTTGATCAATTTTGTGTTCCTTTTTCTCCACAGCACATTGAATCGTGAATCTGGTAAAAAAAACATTGCCAAATATTCTGCTATATATTGGTGCCTTTGCTAGAATAGATACTAAGGAGTCTTAGGGCCTTTCTGCACTACACTGTTATAGTGCTATTATTCCATATTCAACATCCTATGGAATCCTGGGATTTGCAGTTTAGGGGAAACATTTAGAATTCTCAGCCAGGGAGCTCTTTGGCCTCAGTGAACTACAAACCCCAGAATTCCACAGGATATTGAAAGTGGAATAATAGCACTATAACAGTGTAGTGCAGAAAGACCCTTAGAAGCGGTCAATGACTGCAGCTAATATTTACTTCAGAAAAACTGAAATGTAACACAGGATAGGTGGTACATCCTGGCTACATTTTATCCATTACTGATGTTATAGAGGTAGTGCACATAACTGTGGACAAAATTAGCCTGTGAAGAACTGAAATTGGTCCCCGTTCTGGCACAACTTAAACCTCATAACTTTCAAAATGATTTTATATTATTTTAGGGGACCCAGTGTGGTGTAGTGGTTTGAGCATTAGGCTACGATCCTGGAGACCAGGGTTTGATTCGCCACTCAGCCATGGAAACCCACTGGGTGACTTTGGGTGTGTCACTCTCAGCCTAATAAGTTCATGTTAGGGTCACCATAAGTCAGAAATGATGAAAGCACACAACAACAACACTGTTTTAAAACTTTGATATTTTGATAAGTGGTTTATTTAAGAGGGGTTTTAGATTTTTTAAATTAGTTTTTCATTTATATACCTTGATTTAATTCATGGTGTATACTGCCTTTGATCCAATTTGGGAGAAAGAAGGGATATAGATTAAAAAATAAATGAATAAAAACCTGATAGATATATGTATATCTTATTTGCATAATTTACCCAAAGGTCTTAATGATAACATCACTTTCTCTCTTAACATGGGACAATGAATACCATCTCTCTTCCTCTCACCTTCCCACTATTCTTTGAATAAAAAATTATTTGAAAGTTCTTATTGTTTTGGTCTTCAGATTCACACAGTTACACTGGAATCGGGTATGATTTGCTAGCATTCCAGATATTACATAGGGCATCTGCAAAGAAGATTTCAATGTTTATCCATTTAAAATGAACACCTTTTCTCATAACCTGAACAGTTAAAGGCAGTATGTGGAAATAGTTTGTTATTTTCAAGGAATCTTGCACTGAACAAGAGGTTGGACTAGACGAGTGGCCCATGGGCCACTTGCAGCCCCCAGGAGTCGCACATTTTCCAAAAAAAATCGCCCTCCACATGACCAATAGCGGGTGTGTTGAGGGGCAAATTCCCCTAAATGCTATCTTAGGGGGTCAGAAGCATTTCCACTATAATATGAAGGCGGCATTTTAGATGGAGGAGAGGTCTTTTTTAAGCAGGAAGTGAACAGGAAATGACTTCTGCTTACTTTTGTTTAAAAAAAGTTTTTTAAAAAACTGGAACTCCTTAAAAAGTGTACTCAAACGTATGAAATTTGGAGAAATCTTTCAAATTTAGATTCAAGCTATTTCCAAAGATCAAAATTCCTGCGAGTTGTTAATGGAGAACTGACAGAAAGAATTAAAATTGGGAAAGGCACAAGACAAGGCTGCCTCCTATCTCCACTATTATTTATTTTGGTGTTGGAAATTTTACTCAGCAATGTAAGAAGGGAACAACAACTACAAGGACTCAAAATTGGTAAAGAAGAATGTAAAAGTAAAGCATTCACAGACAATGTGGTTACTTTTCTTGAAGATCCAAGTTTCAAATTTGATATTCTCAATGACATATGAAATAAATTTGGACAATTTGCTGGCTTTAAAATTAAACAAATCTAAAAGAAAGATTCTAACAAAGAATATTAAGCCTAAAGCACATGTGTCAAACACGAGGCCTGTGGGCCAAATCTGGCCCGCCAGGCCACTTCATGTGGCCCTCACACCTCTCCTGCAGCTGCAGCTGGGGAGCAGAAAATGGCACACTTTGGATATACTGACCAATTCTATGAAACTTTACAGAGGTATAGGGACCATAAACTATGATCAAATAGCCCTAAAATGTCCAAGAAAAGAAAAGTTGAAGCAGAGGGAAGGCAATTTAAAAATCAGTAATAATCGAATGCAGAGCCAATTATTTAATTTGATAAAAGAGTAGATATATTTATATAGTCTTAGGCCATTTCTGCACGGGGCGAGGGAATCGCCCTGTGACGCTACTCACCGGACTTTTGGGCTCCCCGGTCCAGTCCACGCTGCTCCAGAGCAGTGCGTGGCCACCGCTCCACACTGCTCCGGGGAAGAAAATGGTGGCTTCCGCTTGGTCGAGGCTCTCGACCAACTGCTGAAGCTCGCCAGCCTAAAGCCCACCCCGGCAGATCACAGGCTCACACCAATGCGAGCCTGCAAATCTGCATAAGGGAGCAGGCTCTCACTGGTGGGCTCTGTGCTTTTGAAAAACCCCAAGAAACAGGTTTTTCAAAAGCACACTGGACAATCACTTGGGGTCATTCCGGAGCAGGCTGGGGTGCGGATCTATGTTAAGTAGGTCCGACCCAGTCCGCTCCCAGATGCAGACGTCATCCCTGGAGGATGCTCTGCACCGTTTTAAAAACCCTGTGTGGAAATGGCCTTTCAGATACAACCGGCCCTTTGAGGGCAACCATAATGCTGATGAGGCCCAAGATAAAATTGAATTTGACACTCCTGGCCTAAGGAAAAAGAACAGTGAGAAAAGAAATTTAGAACATAATATGTGAACAAAGTTAAATATTTAGGAATTGAACTTATGTCTAATAATAATTATTTATTTCAAAATAATTATTTGAAAGTTCGAAGATTGATACAAAAGAAGCTGGGAATCTGGAGCACAATGAACTTATCGCTGTTGGGCAGAATTTCTGCTATTAAAATGAGTGTCTTACCAAAAATTTTATACCTATTCCAAATGATCCCAGTTGTGATAACTAATACTTGGTTTCTACAATGTAAAAAAGATCTTGTTAAGTTTACAGAGGAAGAGGGTAACAAACTCAGAGTAAAATATAAACCCAATGACCAGCATCAGAAGTAGAGGGGGGTTTTCAGTTCTGGACTTGAAACTATACTTTGTAACCATGTAATCTGGAAAGCTTTATATAAAACTTGGGAGAAATACAAATTGCTTTTATGTTATAAGACTATATCTTGGCTTTCACCTTTGAAGGCACTGAAGGGATGGAGTGTGGATGACTTATAGCAACCTCTTAAGGAAAAGTGGAGAATCTTATCAACTAAAGGAAAGACAATGAGGAGTGGCTTGGGGAGCTAGCCTGATGAAAAGAAAGTTAAATATGGTAGCCCTGTTTAAACATCTGAAGGGATGTCATGTTGAAGATCGAGCAAGCTTGCTTTCTGCTGCTCCAGTGACTAATTTAGGCCCTTTTCACACCTTACCTTGATAGCGCGACGAACTAGAGCCCTCACGATATTGCCAATATCGCAAGAGGCCCAGTAGAGAGCCCCTTGCGGTCTGCACACGGTAGGGCATTCGCGAGAGAGCACCAGTCCCCGCCCGGTGCCTTGTCCGCATGTTGGCGTCCTGGGCGACGCCCAGGTCCTGCCCTGTTCCTGCCCCACTGCCCCTGATTGGTCGGTGGTTTTTCTTTTTCTTTTTCTTGTTTCGTCAACTATCGTGCTAATGTTAGCACGATAGATCCTGCCAACAGGCTGTTTCGTACTACATTGGTAACGTGCTAACATGCTAACGATAGCGCCCGGTTTACAAAACAAACAAACAAACACAGTCAGACGGACCCCAGGGGCTGCTATCGGCTCGAGTGTGAGTGGCGACGCAGCCCCGGGGTGGCCTCTCGTGGCGACGTGTCGTACAGTGTTCCCTGCTGCGATGGGGGTAGCAGCCGGCCTGCTGCTGGGCGGAGCGTCCCCTGAGAGTTGCTGCATGAGGGACAGGCAGCAGGGACTGCTCACACCCCGCCCACTCCCGGGTCCTTCCCGGAAGCACACCGGACAACGGCTCCGCAGGCCCTCTGGTCGTGCAACCGATGTGTGAACGGGAGGTTATTTTCAGGCAAAAATAAGAATATCCGTGGCCGTGATAGCACCTGGTTCGCCAGAATGTCATGCGGTACAGCAGCTTGTGAAAGGGGGAGGGAGCGTGCCTAATACGCTTTAAAAACGCCATGCGGAAATGTAGTAGTGGATTCAAACTACAGGAAAAGAGATTTCACCTAAACATTAGGAAGAACTTCCTGACAGTAAGAGTCATTCGACGGTGGAATATGTTGCCTTGGAGTGTGGTGAAGTCACCTTCTTTGGAGGTTTTTAAACAGAGGCTGGATAGCCGTTTGCGGGGGTGCCTTGAGTGTGTGTTCTTGCGTGGCTGGTGGTTGGACTCAGTGGTCTTTGTGGTGTCTTCCAACTCATGATTCTATGGTTCAACACCTACTGGAATCAATTGGACATTTTTATCCTTTCAATAAGTAATTTCCAAATTCAGTTTTTCTCAAATCAATGCCCTCGGCTTTCATGCCACTTTTGAACCTTTCTGTTATTTGTAAGTACAAGAACCACTGAATATCAATTCCTTCTTCTAGTAAGTGTTGTTTTTTAAGTTTGGCCCTAAAAACAACTCAATATGAATACTTTGGGTGTCTTTTGTTTACATATGGGATAAATATGGCAGACTGGAAGGATATGCATAATGTATAGGGTTTTAGTAATGCTACCAGCATTCTGATATTGTACATAATAAGCTATTATTATGGTTGCTACTTCATTAATGATTACCAGTGTTTCATGGGACAGACTGCATGCTGAATTAAAATTGTACAATTTTAATTCAGCATACAGCCTGACCCGTGGAACAGAAAATGACTTAGATTTTTATCTCTCTTTCTTTGGAAATGCCCTAATGATATGTTAGCTTTTAACAAATTCCAAAAAGCTCTTTGAGTCTCTTTAAAAATGTACCATTAAAATGTTCTGGTTTGGCATCTTTACCAGAAGATTTAGAGCTTTTCCTCCAGTGACAAGTAAGTTAATTGCAACACCCTCCCTATCAAGAAAGAGAAATCTACAGGCATCTTAATCACTTATTTCCATCCTTGTCTTCCATCTAAAGATTAACTCTGTGTCAAAGAAACTATAATTTGTAACCATGTGCTTTTGCTTCATTTAATCTTTTATTTCTTCTTCACCTCAACCAGGCACCTGTCTAGCCATCTCCATGACTGTCAGTGATGATTCAATAGTCCTGAGCAAAACTGGCAGTGGTAACAAAAAGCTATTTTATATTTAGGCACTGAGGATCTAGGCATAGGGCAGATTGTGAACTGAAGATGTGAAGAATAAAAAAGTTGGGAGGGGTGAAGGTGAATAGTGCTGGAGAACAGTGAGATAGCTGAACACCAAATCACTTTCACACCCTTCTATCCATAATAATAGGGCCATTTCTAACAGTTTCTGGGTCAATGGCACTTATTCATTTTGAATGCTTTAATTCTTGATTTAGAGTTCAATTGGAGCTGAATATAAATGTGTTCTTTATGTTTTCTTTTTCAAAACCAGACACAACTGGAAATTAGTTTAAAGGAGAATTAGTGAAATTTCCAGGAGTGGCAATTCTCCATTTTGGATCAAAACTGAAATTGGGAGTGTTGAGGCTTTAAAAACCCGCTCCGATATTTTACATATTCGCTACTTAGTTATGTATAAATCACAAAATAAATATCTCCTGGCCTGACTGTCCTTTCCGCCCCACTTTAACAGTCAGCAGCCAGATTGAATAGGCCCTTTCTGCACATGGTTATTAAGGTGGGCCAATGTGTCTTGCCACGGAGGTCTTCTGCACATTGGAGCAGACTAGGTTTGGTTTATTCACCTTCGTTCCACACGTAATTCCAACTAAATGTGCCCCTATATGGCGGTAAAGTGTGCTATTTGAAAACCAGAAGAAATCGGTTTTCCAATTTTCCAGATTGATCTGATTCGTACTTTCACAGTGGTGCAGACATGTTACATTTGTGCCAATGTGAATTGGTGGTCAGGGGAGGGCTCATGGGAGGGGCCACGGGGTAGTATGGACTTTTGCACGTATGCACATACGCAATGACATACTAAACCATGCAAAAAAAAAAAAAGGGCCAATCATAGCCGACAGGGCAGGGTGAGAGGAGTAGCGGGAGTGGCCACGGCGGAAACAGTGTGGATTCATGAACTCACACTCCTCCGAAACAGAATGGAACATACGCAGTAGCTGTGCGGAAGGAAATGAAGGAAAGTCCGCCTTGTTTCAAGCCCAGAAAATCTGGTAGGAAACGGCATGAACCGATTCACCAGCCTTGTGCAGAAAGGGCCTGAGTGAAAGAGGTCTGTCCAACTGCTGATTCGGGTGCAAGGGGGAGGATGTTTTCAACGCCCCTCCCGCCAGGAAGTGAGGTTGCAACAAGGATTTATGACAGGGGTGGGATTCACACAGCCTTACAATAAGGCTACACATTCTTTCAGAGCAGTTACAGATCTGTAACTCTCGGATATGAATCCATAACTCCAATTCAGAATGCCAGCCCAGGTTGGAACAATGTGCAGTCTACAAGCCATGGGCAGGGCAAGACAGGAGTTGCCGAGGTATTTCCTTTCATGGGACACGTTCTCTCCAGATTAATTAGCCAGGGTTCACATGCTGGCAGTGGAGGGGACAAAACCCAGTGGGGTCAGAGTGATTGGTGAGGAAGGATAAGCCACTCCTTCTCTTGTCCTCTCTTTGTCTACCAGCTCCTTACCTTTTCTTTGCTTCTGTCCCTTTCTCTCCCCTTCCTCTGTGCCCAGGCTTCTAGGGAAAGAACAGCTCATTCTTGCCCCAGTTCTCTGAACAGATAGCTTTCAGGGCAATTTTTAAATCAGGCGGAAAGCTGTAGTTTGCCCGCCTCTATTTCCAGGAGTTATGTGGAGAAGTGGTTGACATGATAAGCTCGAGTGCATTTCTCATTCATGCAAGCAATTGACATAACAGCACAATTCAAGTTACATTTTCTTGAATGTAGTACTGTACTTTGAATCATTGGTACTTGCTCAAGGAACTGTCCATGGCATTGTAGTTTAAGAAAGTTGGATGGCATCCTGTAAGTGACATATAAAGGTATATGTCATGAAACGCCTGTTATGCTATACATGCAGGGTGTTTTTTGTGGGCAATAGCCAAAGGTTGTATCCAGTAGATGTCAGGAGAAGCAGGCAGTCCACATACAGAACTATAGTGCATGCAGCTGTATATTGACATTCAGAGAGTTGTGTGTAAGGCAGGTTTGCATATGGTTTCACATTTCCCTGCATATTGCACATTGGCTTCCAATGCATATTCATTGTGCTATGTTGCTATTCAGTAGAGGAGCTGTGTAACTCTTCTTGCGGTTACTTATTCTGAATAGCACTGATGCAGAGCTCTGGCATGCTGGTAACTTATTTCAACCACAACAATTTTTACCATCTCCAGTGTTTCCATCACAACTGCACTAGGAAAGAGAGAGAAAAAACTACCAGCTATGGGTCTTCTGGAGAAATCAAGTTCATTGTAATCCTACTTCCAGATGATTGTGTATGGGCTTGCAGCCACAACAGTTGAAAATGAACCTCCTACTCTGCAGCAGAGGATATGCCATCTTGTGAATCAGAGGTGTCTGGTGGCTTTCACATCATTGGAGTGATGAAATGACTCAGGATTTCAGTCTCAAATTTAAAAGAGCTGTCCAAGATACAGAACTCCCTCCCCAATCAGCCACCACCGTTGCGAATGGTTTATTTTTTTTGCCATGAGCTTTACCTCCCATATTTGCATTCGTCCACAGTCAGAGTTGTTGTTCGTGCTTACCCTTGAGTCAAAATACAACAACAACTTGAGTACTTAGGCTGCCATCTGATACATACTTACTCAGGAGTAGTGCCATTGAACTCAATGGGGATTACTTATGAGTAAACACATACAGGTTGCAATTTCAACAACCAAGATTTCCATGAAGGCTGTGGCATGATTTTGTTTAGTGGCCTTCTGCATATAAAGAACTGCTTCTATTCATAGAATCATAGAGTTGAAAGAGACCACAACGGCTGTTGCAGGAATACACATACTCAAAGCACCCACAGCAAATGGCCATCCAGCCTCTGTTTAAAAACCTACAAAGAAGGTGGCTCCTCCACACTCCAAGGCAGCATATTCCACTGTTGAACAGCTCTTACAGATAAGTAGGAAAATTCTTCTGTTTACATGATTTCTCTTTGTTTATTTTGCTCTTTTTCTCTTTGCAAGCACTAGTTTTCACAGAAAGGTCTTTAAAGGATATCTGTGTCTGTCTGACTCATAACTGAATGAGCTGCTTTAAACTAGGCTTCCCTAGAGATAGAAAGCTGTCACAATTACATTTTAAAAGCTTATAGGATTGCTGCCTCCACACTTCTCATTTCTGGTAGGGCTTTTGGGCCTTTTAACAGCTACATGGCAGTCAGAAATGTAGAAAGAGAACATTTAGTTGCTCACTAAATTTCTGCGTGCTAGACAGCTGCCAAAGCAGGGGTGGGCAAAAAAGTGGACTTCTAGATCTTGTTGGACTGCAATTCCCAGAATGCCTCACAATAAACTATATTACTATGGATGATGGGAACTGCAGTCCAACAACATCTGGATGCACTTCACCCATCATTATACAAACAGCAAATGAATTCTGCTTGAATTAAACATTAGTGGTGCTGTTTGAGATAACTAAGGCTTTGACTACACTTCTAAAAGTTAATTCAAATTGGTCAACAACAAATGTACATTGGTGTTTCCTTTCATCTTCTAAGGAGTCAGGAGTAAGAGCTCTGAATGATACATATATCCTGCTTAACATCACCATTAACATTACAGGTGTTTTTCAATTAATGAAGTAAGTGTATTTCAGAGCATTAAATCTTTAACAGAAAATTTGGTATCAGAGGCAGAAATAAGATGGGAAAAAATGGGTATACGCTTCTACACCACAAATAAGAGAGCAGTTAAACATATTTCAGCACTGTTTTTTCAAAAGTAACAACATGCACAAGTGAAATGAAACAATCAGGTCACATCAGCCTTGCAGAAGTAAAGAAAAATATTTTGAAAGTTCTAGAGATCACTTTAAAGCTTCGTCCAAAATGAGTCCAGAAATGGTTTCACTCTCTCTCTTTCACTAACTTGCAGAGTTTTCTTATTTCCATTTTGGTAGCCAGATCTGTCCTTTTAATGTTTTTTTGAAAAAAACATGCTGGTGGTAGCTGGTGAGGCAAGTTTATCTGTTTTCCCCTTTTCCTATCTCTTTTAAAGTTTACTCATATAGGAAGCAGCTGCTGTTTTCCTTGCCTGTCCAAAAAAAAAATGTTACTCTTCAAAGCTCTGACCCTCTTGAGTGTTTTCCAAAAAAAATTGACTTGCTCAGACACTACCGTTTTCTTCTTCAGATGATGACCTCCCAAGATAAGATTTCTGTGCAATTTAGGGAAATAGTGCAGATATGGACGCACATTGAAATCTCACATCAAGAAGAAGATTCTGCTAGTAGTGACATCTATGTCCAATATTAGGACAATGCCTCATTGCACTCGGATGGCCAGATGCAGAGGAAGACTGGATTCCTAGACTTTTATTATAGTTGAGCAAAAGAAGACATTTAACTGGCTAACTGCAGTTGCTGAAATTTCCAATCCTGAACAAACTAAAAAAGGTCCAGGAGCCCATTCTCTTTTGCCTCTGGTGCCTTGCCATTTTGTGTGATTACGGGAGAGTAGTATTTGTCATCTGTTGAATTCCCAGAGTCTGCAGTAGCTCAATGGAGCTTGAATTCAGAAGAGGGCTGTGGGGATTGAGCTATTTTCCTGTTGAATTCCAGGTGCTGTAGGCTATATTTCAGAGGAGGGAACTGGCAAAACCACCTCTGAGTATTCCTTGCCTAAGAAAACCCTATGAAATTCATGGTGTCACTATAAATTGACAAGCAACTTGAAGATACATAGAACACATACATTTGTAAAAATAGTTTTGTTTCCTGAACACAGTTTCAAATGCAGCTGAGAAATACTCATCAAATGTCTGCAGATTTCACTGACATGGATGTCATCCACTGCTGCAATAACATGCATGTGTGAAGACTATGCTGTTTCATTTGGCTACGGTTCTTAAAATTAGGGGTGGTTGCCCTGACTGTTTTAATGGTTTTTAATTTAATTTTGAGGTCTTAGAATTATTTTTAAAGAGGAGTTTTAGCTTGTTTTTAATTGGTTTTGGTTGTGTATTTTGGCCATGTAATGGTCATGTATAAGGTTTTGTCATCGTTTTTCATTGTTCTTGGTCATGTTTTAAATATTTTTATCCACTCAGAAGCCATAGCGTGTTGAGAAATGATTTTTAAAATGACATAAGTAGGTAGGTAAGTAAGTAAGTAAGTTAGTGATGCAACTAAAACAGCCATTACATATCTAAAGATGCCAGCTTTCAAGCACATGTTCCATCAATTCTCCAGCTTTAGGAAGAGATCCCAAAATGTAAAAACAACTCACACAGCAAGACGATTAGGTTGAAGTTTTATAATTAGGGATCGGCCAACCAATTCCTCAGATCCTCAAATCCTCGAATCTGAATCCCTGCGCCAAAATAGGCAAACCGAATCTTTCGAATCCACCAATCAAATAGTTTCTTGGAGATCAGGACGTCTGAGAACCTAGGAGACCGGGATGCCTGAAAACATGGGAGACTAGACAGACAAGGGGGGATGGCAAGTAGGTGAGTTTTCCCCTTGAAGTAATAATGACCTTTGCTAACAATTTCAGAAATTACATCTGGGCTTGTATTCTAATATATTTAAATTGAACATTTAATATTTAAGTTCAGCACTTGACTGGAAGGTACAGGTTTGAAAGTTCAAGGACAGCTGAAAGATTCCTTTGCATAGCTCCCTTGCAAAGCTCTTTCATACACAATTCTGGGGTTTCTAGTTTACAAGGTGTCACAGCCTTCTCTGCCAAAGTGTGCTTGTGCATCATCAAACTACAAACCCCAGGATGCCATAAGGAGCTATGCAAAGTACATCCAGTTTGACCTGGATTATTTGTGTACTGTAGTGGTCCTGTTTACACAGGCAGGAAAATGTGGGATTAATCCACATTTTCCTGCCTGTGTACAAAGGGCCTTCATGTAATTTTCAATCTGGAGAGATCCTGAGGCAAAACTATGACAATTATCCTGGCCAGATTTCTTCAGAAGGAGGTTTGCCTTTGCCTAGGCTTTTGCTAAGTCTGAAAGAGTATGTCTTGCCCAAGGTTATCTTCTTTCCCTTGCTTTTTAAACACTTTTTAAAAAATGGATTTGAAAGATTTGAGATTTGTGAGATTTGTGGATTCCCAGAACATTCCAGGGATTCAGATCCAGATTTGGAAAATTCTGGATTCATCCCATACCTATTTATATTGATAAAATGCAAGTTCATTGCACCTGCTTGTTCGTTATGTTGTAAGTCACTAAGTAGCCAACATCCCATAATTGTTCCACCCTGTCTAGGAGCTTGTTTATTGTATCATTGTCATTTGAAAGCTGACTAATTTAGTCAAAATATAACAAGTAGATACAAGGAACTAAACAATAACAACTCCCTCTCTTACTACAGGACTTTTTTTTTTTTTTTGGCAGTATGGAAGCATTAAACTTTATCTCCCCTGGTGCCATTTTAAAAGGGACTGCAGAGAAAATAAAGGTATTTGAGTGTACTATAGAGAGGGTATGAGATGGAGGTGGAAGAAATTGGCCTCCCCCTCCCCTTCCCATGCAGTTGCCCGTTCCTTTAAAGAAGCTATCCAAAATACCAAATTGTCAAGGTCAGAGATCCAGGCAGAGAGCCAGCCCAGAGAAGGGAGTGGGAGAGATAGCAGAGTCCCACCAGGAGGAGTCAAAGCAAACAATTACTCATAGGCAGTCCATTTACCTAAGCCAGAGCAACAAGAGAAAGCCCTAGTCAGAGTCCAAAATCCAGGGGTCAAGAGCCAGGAGATCAATCCAAGGTATCAGAAGCCAGGTGCTGGAAGCAAGGAACAGGCAGGAGAGGGCTTGTAGAAAGTTTGCCACAAGCAAAGGAAAGCTTTCAGGCAGGCAGTTGTATAGCCCCGGCACAGGTGGGCCAGTCACCGCTTCTTGAACTTAATCAAGGAAGCCTCCCTTTGCTCAGCTCTCTTGAGTCTCTGCCTTGTTTGTGGGCTGATTGATGCAGGCTCCCAAGCATCCTCAGGATCACAGCTGGCTCCCTGTTGCTCTAAAGGAACAGGTAGAAGAATGTCCGACCTGCTTGGTCTACCGCAGCAGAGGGAGCTCTTGAGCTACAGGACTCATCTCCAGCCAGAGCCACAGGGCCCAGCAGCTGCTGCTCGTCATCTCCACCCTGAGCAACAGCTACCAACAGCTGCTGTTCATCATCAGCAGCTCTGACAGGGGCTTCAGTTATCACACAAATCCTATACCCAAAATAATTTCAGCACCTTGGATGGTTCCTTTAAACTTTGGGCTTAAACCTGGAGCTGATTCACCACTTCACTGATATCAGAGCCACCAGCTTCCAATGCCTCAAAAATGAGATTTGGAGGGACAGCTTAAAACGTTTCTCCAGAAAAAGAAAGGAAGATAGATGATTGATAAATAGATAGATGATAGATAGACAGATAGACAGATGATAGCTAGAATCCCATCTTTCTCCACATATGGGATCCATACCATTCTGTTGTTCATGTGAACTTTCTACACTGAAGCAAAGAAATCTTTTGAATGTCATCTGCATCCAGTCTTGGATGTTTCCAGTTTAGATGTTGGTAAGTCAGCAGCTTGATTTAAAGTATTTCAGACAAGCCCTCTCTCACACATACTGCTCTGATCAGCAGTACAAAACACTTCTGACCCGACCTGTTATTGTCATCATTTCAGCACCATGATAAAACCTTTCTCATCCTCCTGACATGATTTGTGATTTATGAAAATCAGGGACATCCAGTGGATTCTGTGCCAGTGAGATGGTGAATCTACACTAGGTTTTCATTTAAACTTTGGATGCTGAATCCTGCCACCAAAATAGATCCAGGATCTTGGAGAGTTCCTTTAAAATTCAGAATAAAACAAAATTCACTTCCCCACTACAACTGATTATCTGTGTTCTTTGTTTTTGAAGGGGAGGGTGTGCCTTGCTCTGTTGTTTTTATAGCTTTTATTTTTAACTTTTGCATACTTTAATTGCAAGAAGCCTTGCCATAATTCTTAGGAAAAGGTGTTTAAAAATATTGATGATGCCTTTCTCCCAAAACTGGAACTCAAGGTGGCTTACAATTTTTAAAAGAACGATACAGCTAAAAACATACAAACGTAAACATTAAAATGGAGTTCAACAATTCACAATATTAAAATGATTTAAACCTAGACTTGAAAAGATAAAACGCAATTAAAAAGAAAAGAGCAATTAAAACAGTTCCGTTTAAAACAGTACAGCACCCTAATCCCTTTCTTTGATGAGAGTGATGAGAATGACAATGGTACTCCATACAGGGATTGTACCATTCCTTCAGATCACAGACACCTTCATCAAATACCCCAAAGAATAAAAACAAAAACCCTGTGAGACCCCTGATAAAAAAAGTAACAAAAAAGAAAAAGAAAAAAAAATACAGTGTCCACCATTCTTTACTCTGAAGGAGAAAACTGTCATTGATCATAACTATATCACATCCTGTGCCACTATATAATACAGAAGCGTCCTCTGGCAGCCCTTCAAACAAAAGGTTGACTTCTATCTAAGGTAGGACACATGGACATACTGCAGGAAATCACTCCAGAAACATGCTTGTTTTGAAGTGTGTGAACAGAAGACCACTGAGCTCACATCTAGGTCATCTTCAGATAAAAGCAATATTCTTTTGAAATGCAAGCTGAGAATGTCTCTAAATTAAATCATCTCCTCTATGAAGCACAGTAGACATATAATTAATATTTCCCCTATGTTTGCTATAGCTCATTAATTATCTGTAAGTGTTCCCAAGTTTAGATCTGAAAATGAGTGCTTGTTAAGTGTGTTAAGCTTCCAAGAACGATAACTTCTAATCTTCACTTGCAATTGCAAGAGAGCTCTAGATCATTGCTGGGGCAATACAGCCTATGTGCTACATCCAGATGCTGGAGATGTTACAGAGATTTAAAAAGCAGCAATAAAGTGCTTCGTTTCTGCAGGGCTAAGAGACAAGAGCACTGAGCCGAGCGTGCTCAGTGACCTTCTCTCTAACTCCATTTCCCCTTTCTGTTTCCAGGCTCTTTGCTCTGAGAGTTATGCTGTTAATACCTCCTGATGAACATGAATTTCTAGTTATTAGAAACACACAGGCACTTTGGATTAGATCTTGCACTAGCAAGAAGATTGGAGTAAACAAGTACTTACTAAAGCCAAAAAGCTTAAAATCTCTTTCAATCTCCATTCTTAACCTTACACTCTCAGAAGAAGAAACTATCAATGCATTCTGTGGGATTGTCTTCCAGATAAATATGGTTACAGGACTGCGGCATCTGGGAATTAAAATATTTATTAGACTCCTCCAAGCAGTAGAACTACATGTACTATTTATTAATGTTCCTGCTTCCCCTGCTAGTGTAACTTTATGTTCTACCTTATAGAGACAGTCCTCTGCTTTAATGTACGCTTTCTTTAAGAGACTACCCAGTCTGGCTCTAGTTTAAAATGAAAGGGCCATTTCAAGAGATAGCAGAAGAGGATCTTCAAGGTGACCATCAAAACTGTCCAACTTAAAGTTGATCATCAAAACAGCAGACTGACCGGGCAGGCAAAGAACCAGTCACCAAATGAGAATCTTCCCCTCTTTGGTGAGGCACACTGTGTTTCTCTTTAAATTATAGCAATTATTTCTAAATTTATATCTATCTTTCTGCCTATCTATATTAGGAAATGCAATTGTTATGCAAATCCATATCCTCTTTTTGGTCTCTACCTTGGTGATACATTCTGTTCTTCCTTTCTTTTCTTTTCTTTTTTTTTAAGGTGATGCATAAGCTTTTTATAGATCCGTAAGACTACTTGGCCCTGCAGAGTTTTTAGACAACAGGCCACTGTTTCAAGAAGTCTGCAATCAATCATTTAACCCAGTAGAAAAGAAAGATGTCAGAAGGGGAAACAGGTAAAGAATATACATCTATTTCTGTTACGTATGTACCAAATCTTAGGATGAGACTAAAGGGTTGGTTATCTCTCTCTTGTTCTCTCTCTCTTGCTCTGTCTCTCTCTCTCCCGTTTCTGTATTGCCTCCAAGCCCACAAAGACTCCTGAGGCAACGAACAAATAAAAACCAGTGAAAACATTACAGAGATGAAAACATTTTAAAAACACATTAATATATTCTATACCAACCCCTAAGTGCACGTATGTGCCTTCATGTCACCTGTCGACTTATGGCAACCCCATGGATTTCATAGTGTTTTGTTAGGCAAGTAATTCTCAGAAGTGCTTTTGCCAGTTTCTTCCTCTGAAATATAGACTACAGCACCTGATATTCACTGGCAGTCTCCCATCCAAATACTAACCAGAGAGGTCCCTGCTAAGCTTTCGAGAACAGATGGGAACTGGTGCCTTTAGAGTAAAAGCTGTCTAAAAACAATCCTATAATCCAGTTTTGAAACAGTTAAAACAACCATTTCAAATATTGAATGCCATGCAGAACAGCATTGTTTTGTCTGCCCTCCCCCCCAAAAGCTTAAAACAGATAAAGCTGGTGTAACGTCCTTGGGTAGGGAGTTCTACAGTTGAGGTGCTGCTACAGAGAAAGCCTGGTCACATGTACCCATCAACCAGGACCTCTTCTGAAAATTTCAGATTTCTGGCAGGCTCATATGGCAGAGGCTTCTCAGAAAAATGATAGTATTTGATCCCATGCAGGCACTGGCATTATGCCTGGGTGCAAGGAACTGCAGAAGGGCTGGCAAGAACAAAAGAGTAGAATTCTTGGCAAAAACAGAAGACTTTGGAATGCCTGATGGCTTAATGGCTTAACTTTGTTATAATGTGCTTTTAAGTCATTCTGATTTATGGAGATCCTAAGGCAAACCTTTCACAGAGTTTTCTTGGCAAAATTTGTTAGAGAGGGTTTGTCTTTGCCTTCCTCTGAGGCTAAGAGAGTGTGACTTGCTACCTGTTATGTTTTCTAAGAGAATGCCATGCTGGTTTGTTTCAGCATAAAAAGGAGGAAATGAAGAAAGCAGTTGGGAGAGGAGAACATTCTGGACGCAGGAGCCAAGGAAGCATTGATACTTGTATACGGTGGTGTCACATGAATGTCCATGGCAGTACCATTGATCTAAAAGTACAAGTTATTCCCCAAAGTGAAGTAGTTATGTGTGAGTACAAAGCAATAGCGCTGGGTGACCAAGTGTGCTGTAGCCCCATTCACTGTGGTATTCTTCATGGCTTGAATGCTGTCCTTGTGCGGGATGTTGATGTGCAAGTGATTTCACATCCACAGTGACTAAGGTAGTGTTGTCTAATGGAGTGTGAGTAGGCTGTATTTTCCTCAGAAAGACAGTTTATATCCCTGTTATGGACCCCTGTTGTCCCCATCAATTATGTTAACCCTATGGCCTGGAGTCAGGGCAGGGCAGGACAATGTAATGTAATGCTAGGTGTAGAATGGAAGAGGTCAGATTTCTGTTCAAACAACAGCACATGGGGAGAAGAGGTTTGATCCTTCCCAGACCTAATCCTGATGAAAATCACTCTCTCTCCATGATGCACTTAATGACCAAAGCAAAGCTCCCACTGAAAAATTGGTATTTTTTTTCCTATTGTTTCCTACAGCATAGGGTGTGATTTTTGCCAGTGACATGGCTCAGGAGGGAAGGGAATCTCTCCTTCCCAGTGCACCCTGCTGTTCATGGAGAACACCGCTGCACCCCCGCCTAGGTTTAAGTTTTTAATAATATCCCCTGGCATGGGGAGATTAACATAATAACATATACTCTCTCTCTCTCTCTCTCTCTCTCTCTCTCTCTCTCTCTCTCTCTCTCAACATAATATGTATATTATGAGAGCTAGTGTACTGTGGTAGAGGTAGAAGTTCAAGCCCCCATTAAGCAATCATGGGTGACTTGGGCCATTTCCACACTACAGTGTTATAGCGCTATGATTCCACTTTCAACATCCTCTGGAATCCTGGGGTTTGCAGTTTCGGGAGAGGCCGGCCGGCCGGCCCCTCCCGAAACTGCAAACCCCAGGATTCCAGAGGATGTTGAAAGTGGAATCATAGCACTATAACACTCTAGTGTAGAAGTGGCCTCGGTCCACTCATGCTCTGTCAGCTTCATCTGTCTTACAGGGAAATTGTAATGAAAAAGGGAAGAGAGAGAGCCACATACATCACCTTGCATTCCCTGCAGAAAAGGGAATATTTAAATATAGCTTAGTATTAAATAATAGGATGCAGTGCCCTTGAGAGCCGGCATGGTGTAGTGATTTGAGCATTGGACTCTCACCCTGGAGAGCAGGGTTCGATTCGCTGCTCAGACATGGAAACCCACTGGGTACCCTTGGGTGCGTCACACACTGTCACCACAGGAAAACCCCCTGATAAGTTCTTCTTAAGGTTGCCATAAGTCGAAAATGATTTGAAGGCACACAACAGCAACAGCAGCAGCAAGAAGTGCTCTCAGGTGGTAAAGCTGGAAAGTCAAATGGTAGGGAAATGTGAGAGACAGTAGCAGATTTCAAGCAGAGTAATCAACTGGCAGAACCTGAACAACCAACAGGTTCATTCCCGGACATACATACACAGAGACTAGAAGAGAAAAGAGAGGGGGTTAGTCTTCGTTGTAAAATACGTAAAAATAGCTTTACTTTGAATACGTGTTCATAATCAAATACATTGTCAAATGGGGGAGAAAGAGAAAAGAAAACCTGGCTTTGGGTTAGAGTGAGGCAGAAAGAGAGCAGGTGTGGTAAAAGCGAACAAACATGTAAACTAACAGCAAGTATAGGCATACAAAGGTTGCTAGCTCTAAGACAACTGTGAAGGGGGTGTGGCATAATCAGCTCGCCAGAAAATTCCAGACTTGATTTTTCTTGTCTTTTTAGCCATTCCTTAATCTGAAGAAATCAACAGGCAAAGATAACTGTGGCTTCACTGCCCACTGGATGACAGCCCACATTCTACGAGTGAAAGACAGGTAACATATCAGGTCCTTCACTTCATTTTCTCCTACCTGCAGCACCTAAAGCCCTCAAAAGCCTCTCCTACTGTTTATTTTGAGCTGTGTTTTACAGGCCTGCAGAGAGAAATAGCTGGAAAAGCCGTGCACCATTTACACAGAGTTTACAATTGCAGTGATTCCCACACTTCACTCCAGTCCTGGAAAACGCAGCCCATAATCTTCACCAGGGTTCCCCCAACCCACCTTCTTGGGAGGAATTCCATGCTTTGCATGGGCAGAGGAGAGAAAAACCATTGTGCACGCTGGGCTTCTGCACATGCAATCTTTCATGTTACTCATTTGGTTTATTTCAGAGTTCTAAACACTTCCTTGGAAAACAGGATTGCTGAAGAGACCAGGGACCTATATTTCCCTGCTCCGCTGGGTCAAGTCCCCAAGCAATACCATTTAATAGTTTTACTGATAATCAAAACTACGACACTTTTCTAGTGGGCTGCTGACAGAGATGGTAGGGAGGCTGTTATATGTGTAGTAAATCTGAGACCTCCTGGGGAAGGAACCATTGTCTATGAGATTGCAGCGAGGGTTGTGATGAGGATCATTTGTTGCAAGAAAATAAACTGCAAGATGGATTGGTCGAGGGCTGGATGGGATTATGAAGAGAGCGAAGCTACAGAGCTTCCCACACAGCCACACTTAGCAGCAGAAGAAGGGGGAGTATAGGAGCTGTGAGCTCTATTGAGTACAGCTGTACTTTGCTCACACAAACACTGAATCTGAATTATCCAGATGTCCAAGGCCAAAAGTTTTCAAAGTATTCCCTCTCCCCTCCTGTTTTTGTAATCCTGTAGTTCTTGGAACATTCAGCCCTTCACATCACCCTTATGTCTGTAAAAACAGTTGCTTCCAGACCCTCTTGATTTCTAGTGACTATCAAAACCTTTATTAGATACAGATGGGCATAGAAATGGGGCATGGAGTGTGTGCACTACTTACTCCTCTCCATTTCAAGCAGAACAAACCAACTGCAGCAGGTCTGAGAGCTAACTCTCTGCCTTCAGGACTCTGGAGGCTGCACAGTCTGCCAAAAATTGGGAGTTGGGGGAGAAAATAGAAGTTTCCAGAAGCTGACCTCATTCATGTTAAATAGCTCAGATGGACCTGCAATCTATTTAAAAGTTGAATTGCTGCTCTTGGAAGCTAGAAGAGGCAATTTTCCCTTTTTGGCCAGGAAAAGGGAAATCTGGGGTGTCTCCTAGGTTTGAGGGACCCAAAAGAATGTGGGAACCACATACAGTTCCAGGGCTGCACTTGCCCCTGATTTAGAGACATTTGTCATCAAGAGAATTTAAAGGAATCTTGGTGCTAGATCTGGAAAATAAATAAAGTTTCAAGATGTTTCCTCATCATAATCCCAAATATTCTGTATCCAAATGCACTTTCCCTGGAGCCATGGATTTTACTGTCTATGACATAACAATTTACATTTGGAGTTTCACATTTGGAGAGCACTTCACTAAAGCAAGCGCACTGGTTGTGGGAGTAAAACATACTGCGCTTCTCAAGTATTGGCTTTTTGTGCTGTAGAATCAATGGCCAGCATTTTACATCAGCTTAACTGTTCCTATCTAGTCATGAATGCGACCCTATTGCCACAATTATAAATCTCCCCCAACCTGCTTTCTTGGGCATCAGCTGCATAGTGAAAAGGAGGTCCATTCCACAAGTGATCAGAGCATGGGTGAATAACATTTCTATCAGGTTTGGAGGTCAGGCCAGGACAGGTTACTTAGTTAAGTATATTTAACTAACTAGATGATGTAGAATGTGTGTGCGCGTGCGTGCGTGCGTGTCTTCAAATCACCTGTTCATTTACGGCATCCCCATGAATTTCATAGGGTTTTCTTAGGCAAGGAATACTCAGAGGTGGTTAAACCAGTTTCTTCCTCTGAAATACAGCCTACAGCACCTGATATTTGTTGGCGGTCTCCCATCCTAGTACTAACCAGAGCTGACCCTACTTAGCTTCCATGATCAGACAGAATCTGTACCTTTAGGGAATTTAGGCCCCTCATGTAGAATTGTTGTTGTTGCCAAGTGCCTTCAAGTAATTTCTGACTTATAATGACCTTAAGGTGAACCTATCATGGGGTTTTCTGGAGACTGAGAGTATGTGACATGTCCAAGGTCACTCAGTGGGTTTCCATGGCTGAGTGGGGAATTAAACCCTTGTCCCCTGGGCTGTAGTCTAACATTTAAACCACTACACCATGCAGGCTCTCTCATGTAGAACACTGGCCATTATCTTTTTGAAACTGAGATATTCAAAAAGGTATTTATGTTATCTCATAGGGATCTACCACTTGAAGTACACACAAAAGTGCCCTTGTCTGAATGGGCTGTTTGGATCCTGTGAGTTCTGGTCTTGGGTCACAATTAGACAAAAGGAGTTATTGCAATGATATGAAAATGATAGGTCTAAAAGGCCAACCAAAGCGATCAAAGGTCTGGAATAACTTCCATATGAGAAAAGGTTACAGCACTTGGGCTTGTCGGTCTAGGGAAAAAAGCGAATAAGAGGAGACATGACAGACATGCATAAATTATGAAGATATGAAAAAGGAGATATGCAGAAGCTTCTCCCTCTCTTATAATACTAGAACCTGAAATCATCCACTGAAACTAAATAGTAGGAGATTCATGACAGACAGAAAGTACTTCTTCATATAGTGCTCAGTTAAACTGTAGAACCGAGTGCCACAAGATGTAGTAATGACTGCCAGGAGGCAATCTTGCTCAGGGGGATTGGATGCATTTGCGGACAATGAGGCCATCGATGGCAACTATTCAAGGTGATTGTACATCACTTCCCCTATCAGAGGCAATGTGCTTCTCTGTATGTGTTAACCAGGGAGTAGGACATGAAGGGTGCAGTTGTTCCCATGCTCTGTTGGTAGGGTTCCTGTAGGCAGCTGCCTGGCCACTGTGTGAACAGAGTGTTGGACTTAAGGTTGCCAGATCAGACAATTCCACACCTTGAGATTCCAGGGCCAAAACTTGAGATGTAGGGATGGCTATTGGTAATGTTACAGAGGCCAGGGTGGGTGTAAGGCTGAGGTATTATGTTACCCTGTGTACTGGGGGTCCCGGGAGGGACACCAAAATGTGCTCAACTAAAGGTGGGGAAAATTAGCTCAGAGCACTGCTTAGCGTTACGAGAGGCAGGGTAACGTAGCGAGATCTTGAACCCTATGTCTACGGGGTTGGGCCGAGTCAAGGAGAACACAAAAGTTGAAACAATAAATTATGTTTTATTAAACACAAGCAAAACAGTGTATGCAACACATTCACACAAGATAACTAAGGAAAATAAAGGTTGGAGTGGTATAGGGGGATTTTTAGAGGGATTGCTGGTTTGGGTGATACTTCACCTGTCCTGAAGCCCAGAAAAATAGAGAACCAGGCTGGGGTGCGATGTAGCTCAGCACGTGGAGCTGAGGGGAGGCTAGCCAAGCAAAGCGGCAGCAAGGCGGGATGAAACTCGGGAGCGATCCGAGGAAGGTCTCGCAATCAAGGGTTTTTATAAAGAGAATGTGACTGCAGGCTATGCCGTCCTTGGGGGAAAACAATAGATTTGGAGTTGGAGACAAAGCCTCCGAAAGGTCAGAATCTGAATGATTGAGTTATCGTAGCAGTTCTCAATAGAGTAGCCAGTATGCAGACGCAGAGTACTTGGGTATTGCATAGTTTACCCATCAAGCTGCCAGCGCGGGGCAGAAGATCTTTTGTAGGTTGCGTGCATACCTAATTAGAGTACTTGCCTGGAGGTCTCCTAAAGCAGCGAGTCAGCTATTTTCTGGCCTGCCTGTATTGTCCGGGAATATTACGGCGATTAACGCCCGAGCTTGGTGGTGTGCTTGTCCGGTGGCCTCGCAAGCATGTGGAAGGGAATAGAGAAGTGAAGCCGAATTATGATATCAAGAGGATATCTTTTAATATCCCCAAAGCTCGGACTAGCCAGGGCAGTAACAATTAAGTCTCAACCACTGTGGTTCAGATCAGATAATTCAACTAAAAACACTAAGGGCCTTTCTGCATTACACTGTTATAGTGTTATTATTCCACTTTCAAAATTCTGTAGAATTCTGGGGTTTGTAGTTTACTGTGGCCAAAGAGTAATCTGGCTGAGAATTTTAAATGCCCCTCCCTAAACTGCAAACCCCAAGATTCCATTGGATGTTGAAAGTGGAATAATAGCACTGTAACAGTGTAGTGCAGAAAGGCTCTAAGTCTAACAAAAGAGAAAACACTTCTCTGATAATTTTTCAAGCTTTCTATTGGACAAATGACACAAATGTTTCCCAGCAATATTCTAACACCTTTGTAAGCAACAGTTATTTCACACAGACAGACAGAAAGACAGACACACACACACACGCACACACACAAATATAACACAATTTTGCAAAGGTGAAGGCTGATGAAGAAAATGTAACATCTGGGCCCAAAAGACCCAAGGTTTGTTTCTGAGAAGAATTATATTTTAATAAGTAACTTCATTATGACTGCAGTGCTAAGAGTCAAAATTCATTTCAAACCACACCGCTCAGTAGTATAATGAAAAGCCTTTGCCACATAGGGCTTGGACTGGTGGTTTTAGACTGCTTGGACTGCTAGTTTTGTCGAGAATATTTCAAGAGTGCAAGCATTCATCAAAGGTGGGTTTTACTGAACCGCAAATTGTTCACAAGAGAATGGAAATATGTCAGGTTCTGTGAAGCTCTTCTGCACACAGAAGCAATCGTATAGCTCTTTCATGGTTTAAGAATATCTGTGATCCTGTAATGAATAGCAATCATGCTGCTACTGAGTACATTGAGTGGAACATACTGTTGTTTGAGGGAAGCCTCAATACCTCTCACACATTACCACAGCTTATTTTTTCCCCCACTTTTCTATTCAATGAATGTTTAAGAGGCCATCCAGATAAAAATGGATGGGCACAATGCAGCCAATAGGACTGCATGTAGTTTCTCAGGGTTATTTTATTTCATTTTATTCATTAAAATATTTATGACCAGCCATATATCACAGGCTCCCAGGTAGGGTTGCCAGACTGAAAACTGAAGAGGCCTCCTACACCTTTAATGGTTGTGTAGAAGAAGAAATTTCAGCAGGTCCTGCTTGTCATGGAACCACATAACAAGCAACACCTGTTGAAATTCCCTTTTCTACACAACCATTAAAGGTACAGAGCCCTTTCCAGTTTTCAGTCTGGCAACCCTAGCCTCACGACAGTGGCCAGGTAAAATAAATCCAGAATAATTTAAATTTAAAACAGTGGGGAATAATATAAAGTCTTAAAACATATTAAACAATCGAACCATTAAAACATTAAATAGTTTTAAAAAGGAAACATTTTAATGAGCCCCCAGACTCCTTCCAGACCTCCTGAAACCCCCGACTGTGCCTCCTCCCTGGACTAAGATTCGTCTATGAATTCTGTAATTAGATGGTAGTCGTAATAATTCATCCTTGGCTACGTTTACAGCCCTTTTTACAATTAATGTATCGACACACTTGCAGCAAAGCCATTTCCTATGCTGCATTCATATGTGATTATTTGCATACTTTTCCCCCAGGTAGGTATGTAAACTTTGAAGCAATCTTAAAGCCATGACAATGCAAAGGGACCAAGATGGATTTTTTTAAAAAATGGATTGCACAATTCTGAGACCTGTCTGTCTGGCAGAGGGTTGAAAAGGAGGTTGGGGGCTACAGGCAAACTGTGCAATGAACTTTCCCTTCTCATGTTCTATTTTCATTTCTTGCTGTGACTTTGGGGCTTTTATCAACTTATTACTGTGACAGGCCCTTACTTCTTTCAGATTGGTGTGGCAGTTCCCAATCCGATATGGCACCCTGTCTTTATTATACAGCTCTGCCTCCCCACCCCTGCCAATAATACTGCTTTTGTGTAAAAGGCTAAGGGTTTTCAATGTTTGTTTAGAACTACACAATAACTTTACGGTAGCATGTTTTCTGTGATACCTTATATGCTGTATACAACTCATCCAAGTATTTATAAAAGCAAACTGCAACATTTATTAAGATAACAATCAGAATAAAGTAGCATTTCATATTTCAAATGCAGTTCGAGGCTGATACAATTTTTTCAGTGTAATTCTTAGACACTTCACTTGTATCTTTAGGCTCATATATAAAGCACAAGCATCATAAAAAGCCCTTTGGCTATACTCCCACCAAAGGCTCAAGCCCCAATCTAGGTCACACTCTCTGACTAGATTCTACTAAGGTTCAATTACTTTTCTGCCTCTCATTAGGCTTCCACTGGGAATCAAACCTTCCCACACAGTCACCCTCCTTGGCTGACTGAGGGACTCTGCTCCATAACTTTCTACCACATGTGACAGACATGTGATAAGGCCAAAAGAATTCTGGAATCAAACACATCTCATGGTGAAAAATATGTTGAATTTAAATGTTCAGTAGGAACTTGAATTGTACCTGCTGGGACGGATGGAAGAGTCATTAGACAAAAAACATGGCAATATTGTACAATATATGACAACTGTGGCAAGAGTGTTAAATGCACAGAAATGGAAGATCAGTGAGATTCCTACAAAAGAAAACCGGTTGGTCAAGTTAATAGAGTTAATAGAGATGGACAAATTAATACCACTGATAAGAGAAAAAATATCAGAGACTTTTTTGAAAGATTGGGATCTATTAATACACTTCTTGCAAGACAAAAAGAACAATGTGTCAATGACAGGCTTTAATCATTAGTATATCAGAAAAATAATAATGGAAGTTATTTTTTAAATGATATTTGATTTACAGAAATTTTTGCTATATCTGTGAATTAAAATCTGTGTTGAGAAAGCTGGAAACCTTTACTTATTATTTATAGTGAATATTAGTAAGTGTATTTCTTGTAACTTTTTTTTTTCCTTAGTCTTGGTGTTTATGTGATTGTACTTTTTTTTTCTTTGTTTACTTTGTACCTATGTGGTTAAGTAAGGTTATGTAGTGTTTTAATTAAAATAAATTTTAACTTGATTTTTTAAAAAAGAGCATTTTGCCCATTCCGTTCCTCTATACAGAATGAAGAGGCTATTTTGTATTCCCAGTTGTAACTGGTAGGAAACATCTCTCTGCAACCCACCTGTGTTTTGTGTAGTGGAGAAACTACCCAGTAAGGTTTCAAACCAGGGATCACTTTGTTTAATTATTTGAATGAGCTCAGTTTGACCAGCAAAGCAACTAAATTGCAAAGGATACACTCATCCTTAGATCCATTTTGTCCATCTGTGAATTTTGATAGTCCAACTAATAGATCACACCATCCCTCTACTTCCCCATGATTAGCAACAAGCAGGGCATTCACTGCTACAAATACCAACAATTCCTAGAAGGAAACAAATGAAGAAAAGCAGTGACATTTATCTAATGCCTATCCAAGAGTACACAAGGCTGAATGAGTGAGCTTTGTCACTGGAAAGGTAGAACAGGCTGGAAGGACAGAGAAAACCTCCTTTTGGGTTATCATTTTCATAAGCAGATTGAATGTCAAAACTATTTCATTCCATTCATGGCCATTTTTGTTATTTAACAATAATAGGGGTTTTTTTTTAATTCCTTTCAGAACACATGCTCACTTTCCTAATATATTTCAGAAAAACAGTTGGGTAGCACCCTGGAGCGTTGTGTGACAGGCATGTACACCCACTAGGAGGGATACAGACATATCTCTGCGGTAGTGCATCCCAGGTTTATATCACAAGCAAGCCTAGACCACAGCTTAGGAAAATTCCTCTTCTGGACTGTGGTTCTCAGAACCTCCAGTCAGCTTGGGTAGTGCCTGAGGGATTCTGGATTTGTAGTCCAAAAATTTTCCATGCTGTGCTCCTAACAAGAAAGAGGTGGGAGGGAACCCTCTGCAATATTGTGAAAAAGAAACAGAAGAAATGCCCCATCCAAGGGGAGCATCCTTGAAATCTTATTGGAGAGTGATAAGACAAGCACTGTGGTTATTTAAACGCACTGGTTTATTTTGACTACCTCTTACATTATATTTGCAACTTGGATTTGCAAGGTGAGTGAAGATTAACGTATTTGTAATGTAGTTTTAAAATTACCCTTTTTTTTTTTTTGCCTATGGTGCCCAGAATCCATCAGCTACTAGCCATGTTGCCTGGATGAGTCAGGAAGTTATATTCCCCCCTCCTGCCCCCCAAAAAGCAACTTTTCTAAGCTTCTGTTTGTAACAGCTGGGAGGACAATATATCTTACATACTTAATCAGATCATCATCTTTGTTTGCATATATATACATATTAGTTGTCCTTTTTCTGGCATTATTAATTTTTTTATTATTTTTATTAAAATTCCATGTCAGCTAAAATTTATATATATTGCGTGCTGTTTACAATATTACATATTGTACACCCTTCTTACATAACTTTACTATTATTATTAATATTTTCCTTACAATGTTAAATAATTATTTCCTTCCTTAATATATTATTCAATCAACCCTTCCTCCCCACTCCCTCTCTATCCAGTCCCCCCATACTAACAATACATTATATATTGACAATGTATTTTTGCCATCAATTCATCCTTCCCCCTCCCTTCTCTCTCTATATCTCTTCCCCCTCCCCCCCAGCCTTCCTTTCCTCCCTCCAATCTCTTTTTTTTCTTATTCTAAACTGCCTTAGTGTGCAATCTCTTTTTGTTATTGTAATCTACCTTAATTTTTCCTACTCAGTCTATATTCCCACCTTAATATAAGAGTTACCTTTTTCAATCTTTTATTCGATTCTATACTTTCATCTTACTTCTCTTTCACCCATCTACTAATTTCATTCCATTGCTTTTCGAATTGTTGATTTGAGTTATTTTTCAGCATGTTGGACAGTTTTTTCCATTTCAATAATATCCATCACTTTAATCTTCCATTCTTCGTCGGGGGGGCTCTATTCCTTCTTTCCAGTACTTTGCATAATTCAATCTTGCTGCTGTTATTAAATTTAATAATATTTCCCTTTTTGTCCTCATTTGGCTGTTCGTCATGATCATATTTAATAAATATTTTTCCAGAGTCATCTCAAATTTAATATCAAGCAGCTTAGTGATACTATTGTGAATCTTTTTCCAATATTTTTTTGCTATGGGGTACAACCACCATGTAAGAAAATAAGTTCCTGTTGTTTTTCCACATTTCCGACATTGGCCATTCCCTTTTTGTGTTATCTTCATTACTTTTTGAGGGGTCATATACCACCGATGCATTGACTTATAAAAATTCTCCCTTAAACTCAAGCTTTGAGTAAACTTTATGTCTCCGCTCCATGCTGTTTCCCATCTTTCCAACTCTATGTTGTGACCGATATTTTGGGCCCACTTTACCATATAATCCTTGATCCTTTCCTGCCCTAACTCTCTTTCCAGTAGAAGTCTACAAATTTTTGAAATTGTTTTTTTCCCATTTTTCATTAGGATTTCGTCTAATTTATTCTTTTCTGTCTCCAACCCAGTTGTTTTTATATCCATTTTGAACCTTTCTTTTAATTGTTGGTATGGGAACCAATTCAATTCGATGTTCTGCTCTTTTAGTTCTTCCCTAGTCTTTAACACTGGTACTCTTATTTCCCATTTTATTAAATCCTTATACCTTGGTATTCCTCCTAATTTTGGTTCTGATATTCTGAAGGCTTCTTGGGATGATGTCCACATTGGTAATTTACTATAAAAATTTTTTGTTGATAGTCTGCCATGTTCTAATTAGAGCTTTCCTCACATAATGATCTCTAAATTCTCTGTCTACCTCTGCTTTGTTATAGCAGAGGTAACCATGCCAACCAAAGCTAACGTTAAACCCTTCTAATTCTAATAGTTTATGATTTTTCAATTGAATCCAATCTTTAATCCATTCTAGGCAGCATGCTTGATAGTATACTTCCAGGTGTGGCAGTCCGAATCCTCCTCTCTCCTTGCTGTCTTGAAGTCTTTTTCTGGCATTATAAAGAAGCACTATTGTGCATGAGGTAGCCTCCTGTCTAGACACAGACTCGACAAAGTAGCAGGAGATTCATTATCACTAATGTGTTGTTGTTGTTGTTGTTGTTGTTGTTGTTGTTGTTGTTGCTGAGTCCCTTAAAGGCATTTCCAACTTATGGCAACCCTAAGGTAAAACTATCATGTAATTTTCTAGGGTTGAGAGTGTGTAATGCACCTATGGTCACCCAGTGGGTTTCCATGACTGAGTGGGCAATCAAACCTTAGTCTCCAATACTCAGGCCACTACATCACATTGGAAGCTGTAGTTGCATCCAAATCAGATCACAGTAATAGTGCTGGGCATAAGATAACCTGTACCACCCTGTACCATTTTCCAGATCTAGATATCCCACTGAAACTGGCATTTGTTTATGCCTGTTTATGCACCTACATGTTCACCCACTGGACATATATCAGCAAAGGAAAGAACTGATTTAGGAAACAGAATAGAGCATGGCTTACCCCTTCTACCAGTGTGGTGTCCTTGACCAGATTCCAAGTCCTTTACTGCCACGTTTTAAGAAAATCTACAGGAAGGCCAGTAACATTATCTAGGGCAGGCCTTAGAAATGTCAAATTCTAATCCAGGGCCATTTAAAAAGACAATCTGGAACTACAGGATAGTACATAATAAACATCTGCACACACAGCAAGTCCTACAAGAACAGATCTGTGCATTTCTTTCCAATTCCTTTGAGTCACACTCCAAAGCAGACTGCAATTCTGTACCACTTTACCTGGATTACTTCTGGGTAGACATGTTACTGAAGGCCTCGACAGAGTGGAAGAAAATCCTTAGAACTGGGGGCATGGCAGCATTAATTCAGCAGAATGTAATATGCAATCTTCAGATAAGAGACAGCAAACTTTATTTGCCTTAAGAATATCTGCTTTAAAAAACCTCAAAGCATAGCCAATAACAACAACAACAACATCCAAAAAATGGCAATGCTGATGTCAGCTCACACCCTTCTCAGTACAAACTATATTGAATCCTGCATGAAGTTAAAGGGATTTGGCTTTCAAGAAATCTTTACAGGTATATCTCAGTTAACTGGGCCTGAGAAATAAGTGACTTGTGAAAGATAGCTATAAGACTCTGCTTGAGAACAGAGAGACCATATCTTGTCTTGAAAGGGAAAGAATAACCTTCTATGATGGTAAGTCATGGAGGTTTCATTGTGTCTACCATGACTGTTTGACTGAAGTGCTCTGTTGACCACAGTACTGTGCAAGGAAGGAAGGAAAACACCCTGTGTGTGTATGTGTACGTGTATGTTCATGCATATTTTAGGGCAGGGATAAGAATCGTGCATTTCTCCAAATGGTGTTGGACTGCAAGTCCCAACGGTCCTAACTAGCACAGACAAGCAATAATTGGAGGACCACATGATTCCCAGTACCATTACAGGGCTTGGCTGACTTTTGACTTTTCCAACAAGAGGAGACAGAGAGCATGATTCTATCAAGAACAAATAAGGATTTCAGGAGACCTAACGGTTCATATTTCCCACCTGATGTCAATTATGTAGCTGACTTCTTGTTGACATTTATAATCTGGATAAAAACTACCCTGATCTTTAAACTTAATTATTTGTCCTCATGTATCTCTTGTTTTGTTATTTCTTCAACTCTTTAGTTCCATAGCGGCTATTTTCATTGCAGAGTAGGCTGGCTCCTTTGCTTTGGATATACCTACAAATAAAAATGTAAGCTGATGTAAGCTAACAAGGTTGTTTGTATTGGATATTTTCTGACAACATACTACCTTTAGGATCACCCTTTGTATTACTTGCAAAGAAAAAGTTTATAAGGTTCTGGAATGATTTCTTTCATCTGTGAACTATGGACCAAAACTCTATAGAGAGTAAGGCCCTTTCAGCACCTTACCTTGCTCTGTCGTCATCCGGGCCTCGTGCTAGCAGTGCCTCTGCTGGGATGGGGGCATGTCCCCAACACTCCCCTCTGCACCTGACTGGCTACCTGCAGAAGGTACTGCAAAGGACACGCTCCTTTCTTCCACACTGCAATCGATCATCTTCCCATGCCGCAGTGGGGAAGGAAGTGCATGATCGCGCTTCTGGCCCTTCTGCATTGCTGGCTATGACAGAAGGCTTGCACAATCAGGGGTCATCAACGGAGTTTTACTGAGTAAATTAAAGAAGATTGGGTTGTGGTGATGATGTATTTGAGAAATTGTTGGGATAGATTTTCAGCTTTGGGATTTGAATTCTAGTAGTTTGAATTAACTTTAGCAAAACTATACATAATTACTTTAACCTTGAAGAAGTATATTTACTAATTTACTGTATAGCTATCAACTGGGGTGCTGGAAGTCATGTGTATGTCCTTTTAACTCTCTTTATTCTTAGATTTATTTGGTATTGTCTTTGTCTTTTTGTAGCTTAGGTGGTTTAGTTTTTAGGGAGGTTTTTTGAATTCCCTTTTGTGTAGTTTTATGTATGTAATAGAAATATTTTTAAAAAGAGTGAGAGAAAGAGAATGTCTTTGTATCAGCTAAGACAATAGAGCTTTTCCCTGACTTTTATTTTTGAACTACACACTTGGTTTTTTTGAGCTACATACTTTTTTCTGGAACTGCACATTTGTGTCTGGCTGCACATATTTAAAAACAGTCTTTAAGCCTGTTCAGTCTGAATCAGGTGAAAAAAACAACACTTGCCTTTTGTTCTCTTTTATCTTTAAGAGGATTGACTTCAAGAAACGTTTACAGGTACACCTTACTTAACAGAATAGATATGTTCCTGGGCATTATTTCTTTTGCAGGCACAGAAAGAATAAGGATAGATTCCTACACCACAAAAAAGAAGTGAAGTTCAGAATGTTTCAGCAAACCTTTTATTGAAAGCTAACAACATGCATGTGTGAAGTGAAACAGCCAGTGAAGCTTTGCACAAATAGACAAAAGCATTTTGAACGTTCTAAAAACCAGTTGAAAGCTTCTTCCAAAGTGCAAGAAGGGTGACTTTTTCTTTCACCAGCCTCCACTTTCCCATGATTTCCACTTTAGTGACCAAACATATCAATCTATGCTTTTTTAACTTGTTGGTTAAGCAGATGAAGGAGAAGGAAACTTATCTGATTTCCAGTTTTCTTTCTCTTTTCTGTTTTGCTGTTCATGCATGCTCATTGTGGGATTCTGAAACCAGCTGCTACTTACCTTGCCTGTTGTAGGCAGGCACTCAGCTGCAATAGGAATTCTTTCAAATAGAATCCCATTCTTTCTAAGCTGGTTTTATTGCATTGTTTACTACAGACGTGCTGCTGGAGCCCAGCACCAAAAGTCTGTTTCTTGAGCCCTCTGTCACCAAACTTGTAATGCTGATTCTACTTTTGAAAAAAAAAATCAAGCTAAACAGAATACAAGTAAGATAAGGCAGTGATGGATGGGAATAAAAAGACTTTGTAAAAAGAAGCGTCTTTGTCAGAAGTTTTAAGTAAAGTATGCTGTACTATTTTACCTCTATATTTCTGAACCCATTTTACAATTCAAAAACACTTTTCATTTTTTTTGTCAAGGTGGGCCCACACCCCACAATTCAAGAAGAGAGGAAGTCTTTGGCTACACGTGTGACAGGATCATCAGGCCAAGAAACATCACCGCCATCACTTGGCTCAGTTATTATGACTGTGCAGAACCAAAGACCTAGTTCTAGAAATAATTTTTCTAGCTCATGATTTTCCTTGCAGTGCTTGTGATTTTGTCCTCACTACTTTAGAATGTAATGTTTTCTTTAGTCCCTTCTGACTGCTATTTTGATTTAGAAGTAAGCTGCTCTAAAGTCATTCTTGCAATACACGATTGTGCTTTGTGTATATGTGACAGCTTGCATGGTCAACATATCTTACAATGCTCTACTGAGTTAGGCAATGACATGGTCCAAACATCTGCCAAATTATACATGATTAAATGCAATTGTTTTCATTGTTAAAAAAATACTCTGAAAAGCACCATTAATTTCTGGATTACATGTTGACCTCATCTTCCAAAATAAGCAGTTCTATCAAGGGGCTCCACTGTTTTGTTGTTTGCGGAAATTACATGATATTTATATTGAATGACTTGCTAACACTTCTGTTCTTCTTGGCTGCCCATTCTGCCATGCTCCCACATTTTTGAAGTTTGCATTTTCAGACTCAAAATTGTATCTCAAAACCTTTCCAAAGGCTGATATGATATGATTGATTTTGCAGAGGAGGACTGAACTGTAGACCCATCAGAATATGAGCTAGAATTCTTAGATGCTGCTCCAGGTTTCTCCATGTAGTATAAAACATTTGTGATTTTTCCTCCACAACTGAAAGATCTATTCCCAACCAAACTTCTTACAGCAGCCAGTGCCATGTATCAATAGGTTCCCACAAATCTAGGCAAAGCAATTGTACATGTTGAGATCAGGCTCGGGCAAAGTCTATTGCCCTAACAGAAAACTCATAGCATCCAGTCCCCTTTGGTCCTGCATGTGAGGGCCATATGTATAATGGATAGGAAAACAAGGCAAGCTGGGAAAAGACACACATAACATTTACATCATCCTTAGAAATTACACTGCTAGGAATGAGTCAAAAGCAACCACTGAGAAGCTGCCCACAACCCACAGCAATGCAGTCAGTCCATGAGAGACCACACACAGAGAATCAGCGCTGCTTTCCAGCCGCAGATGCAGCCGACAGAGCTAACCAATGACCTGGCAATTGGTAGGAAGTTAGGCAAAGCAGTGGTGAAGTCTTATAATGCAGTAACAGCAGCAGGCTGTTACTGGTTTCATTTCCTCCAGAAAGTTACGCTCTCAGTATTGGTAATCCCACCTTCAATGTTCCAGCCACACAAATGCCAAATAACACCCATTCCATCTCACACATACGCACATACTGCTACAAAGTCTCTGAGCACAAAATCTAGCAATGTGAGAGATCAGCTTGCAAAACACACAAAACATCTTCTGATACAAAACCAGCCCAGTAGTAGGAACCCCAATATTTCCCTTGCCCCCAAATAAAATCTTCCTAACATGTTCCTTTAATGATGAGGATAGCTAGCTGAGACAGAGGGGGTGAGAAGGAGGATTTTGTATCTTTTTATTGATTTGATTTATATCTCACCCTTCCACATAGGCAGCTTGGGCAGTTAGCAATGTACATCTAAAAATATAGTTAAAACCTCAAATAACAAAAATCTACAATCACAAATTAGAGACCCAGAATGGTTTAGTAGTTTGGATGCTGAACCATGACTCTAGAGACCAGGATTTGAATCCCTGCTTAGCCATGGAAACCCATGGAAATGACCGTAGGCAAGCCACATTCTCTCAGGGAGGGCAAAAGCAACTCCCTTCTAAACAAATGTTGCCAGAAAACCCCTGTAGTAGATTCACTTTAGGGTTGCCATAAGTTGGAAACAACTTGAAGGCACACAACAACAGGGATCACAAACTTACATAGCTAGCTAAATTTATACATTGCAAATGACTGGCCAATTATATTAAAAACAATGCAATCAATCAGTAAAAAGCCAAATAAAACAGTTGCTTGCTCTCCAAAAGCTTGTGCAAATTACTACTGTAAAAATAAATAAACAGAGGTCCAAAAGAAAAGAGAAGCAGAAAACCAGATCTCTAACAGAAGGGAATTTCTTATGCAGTATGTTAAGGTCCTGCCACATGCTGTAACCCAGACCATTTCCGCACGGGGCGAGGGAATCGCCCCGTGCTGGTACTTACCGGACTTCTTGGCTCCACGCTTGGGTCCAGGCTGGTCCGGAGCAGTGCGTGGCCGCCGCTCCGCACTCCTCTGGGGAAGAAAATGGTGGCTTCCGGTCGGTCGAGGCTCTCCACCAACCGCTGAAGCTTGCCAGCCTAAAGCCCACCCCTGGCAGATCGCAGGCTCGCACTGGTGCGAGCCTGCAAATCTGCACCAGATCGCGGGCACGGAGTGGTGCGCTCCATGCTTTTGAAAGACCTGTTTCAAGTAGTCTTTCAAAAGCACGCTGGACGACCACTTCGGGTCATTCCGGAGTGGGTTGAGGTGCGGAACTACACTAAGTAGGTCTGACCCAGTCCGCTCTCAGGTGCAGACGTCCTCCCCGGAGGATGCTCTGCACTGTTTCTTTAAGCCCATGCAGAAATGGCCCCAGTCAGCCACACTACTCTGGAACACCACAAGCCAGTGATGTAGACTCGAGTCAATTGACTCAGACTCAAATCAGACTTAAGTCACTTCAGTGACTCGACGTGGACTTGACTCGACAAAAATTGCACACTGACTCGACTTGACTTGAGACTTGCATATTTTTAATGACTGACTTGCTGCCCTTGGTTCAGTAATATAACACATTCATCCAGAAACCTTACAACTTACTGGTCACATGACAGTATGGCCTTTTCCACAGCTTACCTTTTTGTGGAGCTGGGATGCGGGGATCGTGTGAGCAGCCTCTTGCGAGAGGCTCTCACATCCCTGTTGCTTCAGCTCCGCAGCTGCTGCCTGTTAGCAAGCAGGTAGCGTGAGAGCCCCTCCTCTTCCTTCCACAGCGTACCTTGGGATTTTCCCAGGCTGCGCTGGGGCAGGATGCACAAGCGCCGTGGCTCTGGAGCTCCACATGCACGGTAAATGCACGCGGGGGCCCAGAGCAATGTGCAGCTCAAAGCCGAAAATGAAATAGTGCGCGATCAGCGCCTGCCAGCACCTGGAGCATCGCGTGATTACGAGTGAGTCATGTGGACCGCTCCTCACAATTGCGCGATGCTCCAGGGGCCCTTTCACATGGCAAATGCCGTGCGAAAAGGGCCTATGTCTCAAGCCCAAAATGTGGACACATTTCTCAGAGGTGACAGCAAATGGGCTAGGCAATGGGCTTGAGGTGGTGTGGAGGTCTGCTCAGCAGCCTGTCCCTATTACATACAGGGGGAGCTTTTGAAAACTTTTCCTAAAAGCAGAAGGTAAGACTTGTGGCCATAGTGAAGGGTGGGTATCTCAGAAGGGAACAGAAAATGTGTTAGGCAATGGGTTTGAGGAGGAAGGATCATTCCTTCTAAAGATTTTGGAGCTGCAGTATTGAGGAATAAGAAGGATACTATTCCCCACTTCTGAAAAAGGCTCAGCTTTGCAAATGGGAAATAAGAAGGATCCTATTCCCCATTTCGGAAGCTATAGATGGCAAAATCACAAATGTGGAGGACCAACTTTGCTTAAATTGTTAAAACTGACATTGTTCAACTCTGTCCAGAAATTCTGGTATACACATTGGGGTATAAAGTTGGCTCCCAGACTTGAGATTTGACTTGGAAGTATCTTGCAAGGACTTGAGACTTAAGGTAGAGACTTGAGACTTGACTTGAGACTTGGAGTAAAAGACTTAAATACATCACTGCCACAAGCTGACCTTTTACAATGAAACATAAATCCTTTGTGATACTGGAGAAAGTGATCTTGTAACTGACAGTGTTTCATTGTGTTTTGCTTGTGTTTTATTCTGTTCCCTTGCTCAAACCTCTCCTCAAAGCTTTGTTTAAAGCAACAAGCTACAGCATGCTTGAACTCTAAGACTGCTAAAGTTCCCACAGAGAAAAAATTATATCAAAAATAATTATGTAACCATAATTACACACCAGATATGGAATCCTTGCATGGACATTGCTGTGTACTTGCTGGCTCCTATGTAGTCTCCCCAACATATTTATTACAAATAGCTTTTCCACTAAATACACAGACAGCTTCCATTAGTTGTGACTACTATATTTAGGGCACTCTTTTTCCCTTTCGGAATACAAGGGAGCCTTTTGTTATGGCATTCTTAAACATATAACCAAAGCTAAAATTAATGCTTGTGGTATTACTCAGACCATCATGTCTGTGTACTGTGTGTCTCCTTCATTGTCCTCAAGAAAAGCAAGAAGGAATGTCAAAGGTTTCGCAAGCCATTTGTTTTCAGTTAGCAATAAATATATATTTGCTACTTCTCTTTCTGGCTGGATAACAACGATCAGACCTTTATGCTTTAAACACAGCAAATTCCAAGGCCTCTGACAGAAAGAACTGCAGAATTACACAGCAGGAGACAGAAGATGTAATTTAGGGGTCCATTTGGGAGAAACATTCCCTGAACAGGAAAATCTTGTGTTTAAATATAGAATTGCACATTTGATTTTGCAAACTCTCCAAATAAAGCACAGAATGAAAACAGAGAATTATACTTTAAAGTTGCAAAGATATGCAAGGAATGAGAGGAAAAGATTCAACACTGTTTAAAATAAACAGTGTTGAATCTTTTCCTCTCATTCCTTCTTCTGGGGGAGAAATCACTACTGACTTGAAATAGTGCTTGAAATCTTCTTACTTACCTGGGAGTAAGCCCACTTGAACTTGGGGGGATTTACTTCTTGAGTAAACATATGTAGAACTGCACTGTAAATTAACTAAGCAGTTTAATTCACACAGGGAAACAACCTGGCAAGAGTAAGACAATTCACACATTTATTCATGTTTGTATTTAGAAAATTCTGCTTTTCTTTGCAAAAGAAATTAAAGGTGATTTGTAACAAGTCAAACACATATAAAACCTGAATTACTAAAATCAATTACAGTAAAGCTATGAGCAGAATAAAATAATTGGAGCACATAAAAGAAGAGTGGAAAATTTTTTCATCTAAATTAAATGCTAGATTTTTTTTTTTAAGTGTCAACATTTTGCACAAATTTTAAAGTGGAAAAGTCCTCACAGTCTTTTTGTCCCGATTGGGGAGGCTCTATCTTGTGTTCCAATTCTTCATGATTCTAAAAGTGATGCCAAACATTGCAGGGCCTCTGATAGTGAGCACAATGGAGAGGCAGAATCACATAGGCAGTCGCGTAGGGATCGGAGGCGGGGGACAGTTCACCCCAGGCAGCAATGTTTTGGGGGCATCCTGGCCTGTAGCCATGCCCCTGCCTTCCCTGGCCACACTCCCATGCACCTTGGCCATGCCCCCATGCCATAGCCCCACCCCCTCCTGCCCCCTCTTCACACACTCCAAGCTCCGCCACTGCATATAGGAGAAGGTAGTCCTTCAAATATCCTGGCTGCAAACCATTTAGAGCATGTTCTGGAGTGCCAGTGTCTCTCTCTCACAGGTCACACCACCATCCACATAAGCCCTACCAGTTTCATTTAATGCAAACTCACTGCTCCTAAAAGTTTCAAAGAGCAGAAATTGATCTTATTTCACATACACCCACACACATAGAGAACCATTTTTGGGAAGAGAATATCAGGAGGATCCGAGAGGGATCTGGGAGGTGCAAAAAATGACCTTGAGGATGTGTGCAACCCATGGGTCACGTTCTGCCCATACTTAATTTTTAAAAAGACAAAAATAATGACCACAGATGGTTTACCTAACATTTAAACAGGTAACGAAGATACTGAAGTGGTTTAAGATTTCCTATACCCCAGCTCAAACAGACAGTGTCGTGTAGTGGTTTGAGTGTTGGACTAATACCCTGGAGACTAGGGTTTGATTCCTCGCTCAGCCATGGAAACCATTGGGCGACCATGGGCATGCCACACACTCTCAGCTTCAGAAAACTCCACAACAGGGTTGCCTTAAGGTTGCCACAAGCTGGAAAGGACTTGAAGATGTACTACAACAACAGAAATACCTCAACTCACTCATTAGCCAGAATGGAGATGCTAGTCATGAAATCAGAAGAAAACTTGGAAAAGTAGCTGTCAAGGAACTCAGTAACATCCTCAAGTGTAGTGACAAATACTAAAGTCAGATTCATCCAGGTCATAGTATTTCCAGTTTCTATGTGTGGTTTTGAAAGCAGGACAATGAAAAAAACTGAAAGGAAGAAAATCAACTCATTTCTAATGTGGCACTGGAGAAGAGTTCTGTGAATGCCATGGACTGCCAAAAAGACAACTCGAGCAGATCTAGCTTCAACTCTCCCTAGAAGCCAAGATGACTAAACTAAGGCTCTCGACATTTCATGTGGTGACATGACCCATTGGAAGAGATTATGTTTGCAAAAGTGGAAAACAGTAATAAAAGACGGAGATAACATAGGTGGATTGACTCATTCAAGTAAGCCAGGGCCCCAGGTTTTCAAGCTCTTGATGCCCATGGATCTTGGGGATCTTGGATCTTATTCATAGGTTTACCCTAAATTGACATTGACCTGACAGCAAACGACAACAACAACATAAGAAGCAGCACTCTGCACATGGTGAAGAACTGGAAGCCTGGAAGGAAAAAGCTAGGATGATATGGCCAGTAAAATTTATACCAGCTGAAGACTTTTCAGTGACAGCCTCCTTACAGAACATCTTACAGTAATCCAATCTCGATAGGACCACCATGGCATGTATGACAATGGCCAGATCTAGTTTATTTCAGATGCGGCATAACTTGCACACCACCCAAAGCTGGGAGAAAGCTCTCTTGCTGATAGCCACTTCCCCCTGCCTACAGGAACATGGCAAGATCCAGAAGTTACCCTAAGAATGTACCTAGAATACCTGAAAAGACTCACAATACATATGAAAGCTTTTAGATGAGAAACTTTTGCCTTCTTCTGAGATAAACTCTCCCCAGGCACAGACAGTTACTGTATCTGTAAATGTGGTTTCTTTGCCATGGGTAGAAATTACATTTGTTGTTGTTGTTGTTGTTGTCGTTGTTGTTGTTGTTGTTGTATGCCTGCAAGTTGTTTCCAACTTATGGCGACCCTAAGATGAACCTACCCTGAGGTTTTCTGGCACTGAGAGTGTGTGACACACTCAAATGCTCAAAAACTACATCATGCTGCCTCTCTTACATTTACCAGTCAGTATTACCTGTATTATCCTGACAGCTGACTGTGACAGGCTGACCTTAAGCTGCACAGGAATGGGGAATTGTCTTTCGATTGTCTACCATGGATCTTATACTGCATCCTTTCCCAACTTTCAGTTGCATTCTTCCAGATGAACTGGACCACAATTCCTATCATCCCTGGACAGCATACCCAATTGAACTATTAGCTGAGGTTGATGGAACGCAGCTGGTTGAAGAATATTACGCACTGGAATTGTCTATTTTATAGGTATTCTAGGTATTCAGTTAGCTCCTTCAATCGAGTTATTAAGAGATTGCCAGTGAAAATCAGTCCTATTTGCATTGTGAGGACTTAGATGGCTATTAGACATGAAATCTCTAAGTGACCAATTAAAGGAGCTAATAGTAGGCTTCTTTCTTTCATCAGAAAGAGAATAATTGGTAATTTCTATTTATTTTGACCCGATCTTTGTGATAATAGCAGTAATTTCCCTCCATCACCTATTCTGTTACCATGGTTATAGCATATAATTCCAGGTCACTAGGTACCTGTCACTGAGCAAAGAACATATTTACTTGAATGTTACAGATTCTTGCACTTACTCAATCACAGAAATGATGGAAAGTCACACCACATAGATCTGCCAGCTGCAGCTTTCACCCTCTGCTAATCAAACAAATAATTTGGATTTTTTAAAAATGACAATTATCTTTGAGATTACATTTAAAATTTCTCTCAGTCTCCAAGATAAATCTCATGTGCAAACATTGTCCCTGGCTTTTACCATATTCAAGCAGTCTTACTTTCCAGCCATTTTGCCTCTTCGGCATCTCCTCTGCTTTTTCTTTCCTGCTCTTTACTGTGCCTCACTCATTTCCCACTTTTTCCAGAGGCAGGATCCACTGACTTCATATGTCTATATCATGTTCACTTTCATTGGTTGCAGTCCTAAATTCTTTTTTTCCTAGGGCACACATCCCAATGAATGCCATGGGAAATATGCTCTTCATTGGACTGACTGAATAAGGGGGGGAAAGGGGCACCAGGCCATTCTGAGGTTCAATCCTATATGCACTTACGTAGAGGCAAATTCCATTAAGCTCAATAGGATTTACTTCTGGGTAGAAATTCGTAGTGGCTGGTGGTTTCCATTGCAGTGGAGTGGTGAATCTTCTTTGGGTTTTAGTTACAACTTTAAAAGAACTAACCAAGGTGTTGAACCCTATTCCTTAAACAGATTTAGCACTATGTATAGAGCCTTTAAAATTCAATCTAAAACTGACCTTCATAACATGAAAGCCACTAGCAATCACTAGTAAACATGAGTAAGATGTATATCATCCACAACTAATTTCAAACAATGAATAATAGTTCTGGAAGGGAGTGTGCATTCTCATCTATAGCAAATCCAGCCACTTCAAATAAATATCTGGGTTCATAGTGATGCAGTGCATAAGTCATCTTCTGCCTGCGGATCTCTCTTGCAGTATCAGAATAATGATAATGATGATGATCCAACCTGAAAAAAAAAACCTCTGTCACTGTGAAACCATGAAATGACATTTCCCAGTAACACATACACACACACTGTCCACCTGTACAGCCAGGTGCTGGACTGGGCAAAGGAAGTCCATTCAGCTGATGACTGGGGTCAAGAAGGATGATGTTTCCACCTCCTTCCCATAAGTGAGCAAGCCTGTAGCAATTGAGAATTGCAAGACGTATTTTGCTTCTGATGTTAACTGGCTTGCTCACTGACAAGAGGGGGAAACATCATCCTCTCTGCATTCTGATCACCAACTGAATGGACCTCCTTCACCAATCCAGTGACTGACTAAGTGGCTGCAGCTGCTAGTTGTTTAGGTGGGCTGTGGCTACGTAGAATTAGTGAATACAGAGCAGTTATGGATCCATAACTCTAGGATAGGAATCTGTAATTGTGGTATTGAATATAAGCCATTAGATGCAGTCCAACACCCACTTAAACTGCCTCCTTCTGACTACTGTACATTTCCAAGAATATGAATGCATTCGCATCATCTTGCCAAGTATCCATATGTCCACTATCAGATTGGCACTGTCCAAAGTGCTGAAACTATTTGGGGCAGGTTTCAGCACCTTGGATAGCTCCTTTGAAGATCTGCTCCTAAAACCCAGAGTGGATTTACCACCCCACTGACATCTGAATAACCAGACTCCACTATCAGTGAGGAAATATTGTTGCTGGTTGTGATGGATCCCTTACCCAGATTGGCCCTGAAGTTCCAACACTTGGTCTCCTATCATTCACATTGCCCATTTAGGATCCTTCCCTGAACACTCAGGCTTCAAGCTAATCCCTACTATGGACAAGGGACTGTGCTGATCTGTGGGTTCTATATGGTAAAGCATACAATTCTCCTTTTCAGTTCTTAAATGAAAACAATCAGACACAGTTATAGAAAATAAAACCAGTAGAGAATTATTATATATAAATTAGGTTAAACATGAACTCCCTGAACTTTTTCCATTTCCTCGGTTCCCCAAATGCTATTCAGATCTTATCCATTCGTCTCTTCCTAACTAGCCTTCACTCCCTACCCCTATTTCATCCTGGCCCTATCTCTCTATAGAAGAGCAACGTCCACTTTAAAACTCTTTCTCCTATAGGCTCCCTTTCACAATATTCTGTAAGCTGTGATCAGCTGGTTCTACCCAGACTTGTGCAGCTTCTCACTTCATGCTACTGTTTGCCAGTTTTCTTTCTTTCTTGTTTATTTACAGGTCAGACATGGTGCAATGTGGAATCACTATTTTGCCGTCACTTATATCTTCCGTCCTACCACAGGCACTGGGCATGAATTGTGCTTACATAACTATACTCAACATAGCAAAAACAGCAACAATAGAGGCACTAGCTAGATGAGGCATTGTTTTTCCCCAGTAACAACATGTTATGATTAGAGTGCTGAGAAAATTAGATTTCCTTTCAAGAGAAATTCTGTCTTGAGAAAATACATCTGTATAGTTTTCTGCTAAAGGCAATAATGGGTAAAGGCTTTTTGACTTGACTAAAAGGAGTAATGTATATACACAACCTGTTATCTCACATATTTTAAACATATTTTGAATATACTGTTCCATGGAAGTACTACACTTCTTCCTTGTATTTGTTAAATGCCACAGGGAGGTTGCTGATCAGCCAGAGGGAAGGACAACCAGGATGGTGAAAGATGAGAAATGTAGAAACTGAGCCCTATGAGGAATAGTTGAAAGAACTGGGGAATGGACTTCCCGGTTTCATGGCGGACCACGCGGTTGTAGAAGCTTGCCAGCTGAAACACAACCGCCCAGCGTGGACTAGCTGAAGAGAAAACGGGAAAATTGGAGCCGGTCAGAACCCCCTCCCAGTAAAGGTGGTCCGGAGGGTCTCGAAGGGGGCTCGATTGAACTCATCGGACGGAAAGGCACAGTGATTACCGCTGTGCTGAAGGTACAGAGACGAGAGCAGAGCTGAAGAGAAACCACAGCCACGCCGGGCAGCCGCTCTAAGAGGGGCAAAGGGATGCCGAAACCTTTTTTAAAGAAGCGAGAAGATAGCGGAAGAAATACTGAACATTAATGCTTTCTTTCACGAGGGATCGTAAAGACCTCAACACGAATGGACTGAGCCTGTCACGAAGAGGAAGAGTAAGTAAATCGTACTTGAGCGATTGAAGCTACTAAGTAATGAACTACAATTAAATAGAGGAAGATTAAAGATATTGTAGATTTATTAAATTCATTAATTCATTAAGCTACGGAGTAGGATCATCAAATTGTGAAGTGGACTATTATACTTGGGAAAGAACTGTTTTTGTGGAATAAGACTGAATGAACTGTGGAATATAACTTGAACTGTAAGGTGTGACAATGGGAAGAGGGAGATTTAGAGAGCATAAAGTATTGTATAATAATCTATTGGGAACTGGGGATAATAAGAAGGAGAGACTGAGCAAAAGAAGCACTTAAATGGACTATTCAAAAAATTTAATGAACTGACTCTACAGAAGTAAACTGGAACGAGAACTTGTAAGGACAAACTGGAGAATAGATTTTGCAGGATCGGCTGGAAATTTTTAGATGGACTGCTTCCTCAAGGACACGAAGAGACGACGGAGAAGAAAAAGGAGATCTATATAGTTGGCGACAGAACCTGAAGGGATAAGTCTGTGAAGATTGAGTTGTTGCTGTTCTGCTGTTGTATGAATTAATTTGTGATATAAAAGTGTGTAAAAACTGCCCGAGATAGTGTAAGAGAGGGGGGTTGAACAGAGAGATATTGAATTGGAGCTAAAGCGTAAGCACACGCAAGGTACATACCGGAAGGTTGGTAATACAGGGAATTATTACCAGCTGGAGAAGTTTGGGAAAGTAGAAGGGAGGAGAAACTGCACGATTATCAAGGAGTTAAGATCTGTAAACTGATCTTGACAGTCTTTGATTAAGCTCATAACGTTGAGAGGAATCTAAAGTGGGGAAGGAGCTCCATCTCCTGGGGTAATAGAATACTACAAGACACGTATATAATTAATTTCTGGAAATTACGTTTAACAAATCGATGTAAGCTGACAAACTTAATGTAAAAAATATAGAATTTGATTGTGATATATCAAAGAATTTCACTGAAATAGTTATACATAATAAGAATAAGACTGTATAGAAAGTGGCTTAAAGATTGCTGATATAATAAGATTGCTGATATAATAAGTTAATAACCTTTTGATTGATATTTATAGAAAATAGAAAAGAGACAAATAGATATTTATAGGAGTTTATAAGAAAATATTTATTAGAAACTGAAAAGAAGTCTACAGGAAATTTATATGAAAAGAGAAACATATATAAGTGAATAAGAATATAGAACTGTAGGTCTTTTTATATTATATTCTACTGTGTTGTACTTTTTGTGCTGTATTTGAATATACATCATGACAACAAGGAAGAAAACAGTTACTTATACGCAATCTCAAATTGCTGTTGAGAGGAGACCTTCCTTGGAACAGCCCCAGCACTCAACTGAGATAGGAACAAAAATATTGGAGTTGAGAAATTTTAAGCAAGAAATTAGACAAGAATTAAAAGAGACAAGAAATGAGATTAAAACTGATATGAAAAAGGAGATGGAAGCATTTAATAGGAAAATGGAGAAAATAAATAGAGAGATCAAAATAATGCAGACAGAAATGAAAGAGATGGAGACAAGAATGAAGCAAACAGAGAAAGACTGGAAAGATATGAAAGACAATCAAAAAAGACAGGACATTGAAATAGAGGCCCATGAAATGAGATATCGGGACAGATGTCTGAAATTTCGAGGAATTGAAGAAAAGGCGGGTGAAGATATACATACGAGATTGATACCTGAACTAGTGGCATATATGGACTTGACGGAAGAAGAAATAGACAGGGAAATTGACCGGATTTTTCGTATAAGTTCAAAAACAGCGAAAGAAAAGAACTGGCCAAGAGACATCATCATTTGCTTTACAAGAATAAGGATGAAAGAGAAACTATTACAGAGAAATTACGAAGAAAGACTGATGGTGGAAGGAAAAGAAGTGAAAGTTTTTAAAGATGCCCCTTATCAAATATTAAGGAGAAGGCAAGACTATAAAAATCTTACAATAACTTTACAGAGATATAACATCAGATACAAATGGGAGAGACCTGAAAGAGTTTCTTTTACGCTGAATTCCAGGAGATACAGATGTATGACGCCTTCACAAGCAAGTGAAGCTATCAAAAAAGTAAGGGAAACATTTGAAAGTAAAAAGAGAGGTCCTAGAAAAAAGAAAAGGAGAAAAAGAAAACAGGAAAGATAAGGATGAAGACAGGTCAGAACAAGAAAGAGATGATGGTGAAATTGAAGGAGAGGAAGAGGAACAGGAAGAAGATATAGATGAAGAACAGCGAAGCTTAGAAACAGCAGAGAAATCCATAGAAGAAGAAGAAGACTAAGAAATGAATATAAAGTGTATTTCCTGGAATATAAAAGGGCTGAATTCTAATTACAAGTGCAGACAGGTCTTTCATTATTTGGAAAAAGCTAAAGCGGACGTAATTTGTCTGCAAGAAATGAAGATCAGAGATCGGGATGTAAAGTATTTGAAAAACCCCAAATTAGGAAAATGTTACATTTTGGCTTTTGAAAAGAAAAAGAGGGGGTGGTGATATATGTTAACTCAAAGTATCCATCAGAAAAGTATTCAGAGATAACGAGGGACATTATTTGGGAGTGCAAGTTCAATTTCTAAACACAACATTGTTGTTACTTGGAATATACTCCCCATTAGATAATAAGAGTAAATTTTATGAGAAGATTGGAGAAGAATTGCAAAAATACATAAAAGAGAAGAATCAGGAACAAATCTTCACAATGGGAGATATGAATGGAGTTTTGACCCCAGAACAAGATAGAACGACAAATAAAAAAGCAAAAAATGAAACAAGGGAAACTTCCAAGATCTTTCTTTAGAAATAATGGAAGACTTGTCATTAATAGATATATGGCGATACGAAAAAGGAGATGAAAGAGGATTTACATTCTATTCCGACAGCCATCAAACAATGTCTAGAATAGATCTATGTTTAATCTCGAAATCATTACATAAAATAGTGAAAGATATTGAGATTATACCTAGAATATTCTCGGATCATAATCCAATCCAAGTCAAAATAAGCACGAAGAAACAAAGTAGCTATTTTACATGGGTGATGAATGACATTGTTAAGTAATGAAGAATACTTGAAAAAAGCAAAACAAGAACTAAGAAATTATTTTAAAGAAAATGAAAAGGAGGGAATCGCAGCCAAGACTGTATGGGATGCTGGGAAAGCTGTTATGAGGGGGTTGTTGATAAAGTGGAATACAGAATGGAAGAAGAAGAGGATAGAGAAGATGACAAAATTGGAAATAGAGATCAAACAGAAAGAGGAAGAATTAAGAAAAGACCCAGTTAATAAAAAACTGAGGAGGGAGATAAAAAGATTACAAGAAGAGATTCGTGAGGAAAACACAGTTGAAATGGAAAAGAAATTAAGAACAATGCATTTAAAACATTTTGAGAGTGCTGATAAGCCAGGAAGATGGTTAGCGTACAGATTGAGGAAAAGACGAGAGAGAAATTTAATACCTAGAGCGAAGAAAGAAGACATGATATTTACAGACCAAAAGAAAATCATGGAAGTTTTTCGACAATACCATAAGATCTTATACAGTAAGGACAACAACAAGGATATGAAAGGGAAAATAGATAAATACTTATGAGAACAAGATATTCCAAAGCTGATGGAAGACCAAGAAAAGAACCTGAATGCAAACATAACAATGATGGAAGTTACAGAGGCGACAAAAAGAATGAAGATAGGCAAATCACCAGGACCGGATGGATTTTCAGTGCTATATTATAAAGAGTTACAAGAAGAACTCTCCTTGCCAATGCAGAAAATGTTTAATGAGATCATAATAAATGGCAAACCAGAACCATGGAGAGAAGCAAATATAACTCTGATATTAGAAGAGGACAAAGATCCGGAGGAACCAAAAAATTACAGACCTATATCATTATTGAATATTGATTATAAAATATTTACAAATATAATAGCAGAAAGACTGAAGAAGATCACACAAGTAATAATTCATGCAGATCAAAGCGGTTTCCTCCCGGGAAGATATGTCAGAGACAACGTGCGCACAGTAATAAATATTCTGGAATGCTACGAGAGACATAATGAGAAGGAAGGAGTGTTGGTCTTTGTTGATGCCGAAAAAGCGTTTGATAATTTGAATCAAGAATTCATGATAGAATTATTGGACAGAATGGGATGTGGACATAAATTCGTAAATTGGATAAAACAGATATATAAAGATAGCAAGGCACAACTAATTATTAATGGGGAAAAGACAGCACCAATTGAAATTTAAAAAGGAACACGTCAAGGATGTCCCTTATCACCTCTTCTTTTTATAATAACGATTGAAGTACTTTTGAGAAAGATAAGGGCAGAAGACACAATAAAAGGAACGAAAATAAAAGGACAGGAATATAAGATGAAAGCTTACGCGGATGATTTAGTGCTGTTTCTTGAAGAGCCAAAAACAAGTATAAAGAAAATGATAGAAATAAGTAAAGAATTTGGGGAAGTTGCAGGCTTCAAAATAAACCAGGAAAAAACGAAGATTTTGACTAAGAATATGAGTAAAGAGGAAATAGAGGACTTGATTCAGATGACAGGATTTAAAGAGGAAAAGAAGATTAGTTACTTGGGAATAACTATAACTAAACAGAATAATGGACTATTTGAAAATAATTATGGTATAAAATGGAAAGAAATTAAAAGAAATTTACAGATATGGACAAAACAGAATTTATCTCTATTAGGACAAATGGCGGGCAATCAAAATGATGGTATTACCAAAGATAAATTATTTGTTCCAAAATTTACCAATAATTACCAACAACAAATGCTTTCAAGAGTGGGAAAAAGACCTTACGGACTTTATCTGGAGTGAAAAAAAGCCTTGGATAAAGTGGAAAACATTGATAGACAGGAAAGAGAAAGGAGGCTGCGGTGTACCAGACATGAAACTCTACTATTATGCAAATGGGATGATGTGGATAAAAGATTGGATTATGTTGAGAGAAGATAGGATGTTGAACTTGGAAGGCTCAGATCTCTGGTTCGGCTGGCATGGTTATTTGTGGTATAACAAGGCAAAGGTAGACAAAGAATTTATAAACCACTATATAAGAAGATCCTTGCTAGAGATTTGGAAAGTCTGGTAAAGAAAACTATATTCCAGAATACCGTTATGGGTTTCACCCCATGAAGCTTTATACGGTAAATGGAAAGGACCTTCAGATAGATGGATAACATACAGAGATCTAATAGTGAATATTGGAAAAGAATCACAACGTATAAAGACCAGAGAAGAACTAATAAATGAAGGATGGAACTGCCAGTGGTTCTTGTACTTAAAGAAAGCTTAAAGAAAGACAAAAAATGGATCAAAAATTAGAAGGACTGGAAACTACCACCCAACTAAATGAGTTTGAAAAAATAATATTTGAGAGGAAAGATCATCTGGCATCACAATTATATAAATTTATGTTAGAGAGAGAGCTAGAAACTGAAATTATAAAAGATACAATGATAGCTTGGGCACGGAACATCGGCCACGAGATCAAGTTGGAATATTGGAAGAAAAGTTGGGAGGACACTCAGAAGTTTACCCTGGCACAGAGTTTAAAGGAAAATCATATCAAAATGTTGTACAGGTGGTATCTAGACCCGGAGAAATTGAGTAAGATTTATAAGATCAAAGAAAAGAAATGTTGGAAATGTGACAGTGAATGCGGTACTTTTTATCATATGTGGTGGCAGTGTGAAAAAGCAAAAAAGTACTGGAAGAAGATTCATAAAATAATCATGGAGATTCTGCAAATAAGGATACCACTAACACCAGAGATCTTTCTATTGAATATGTTGCATCAAGTCAACAAAGAATATTACAAACATAAAAACAAGACACTTTATATGATCACAGCAGCCAGAATAACATATGCTAAATATTGGAAAAGAAATATAATACCGGAATTGGAAGAATGGCTAATGAAAGTACAAGAGTATGTTTCTTTAGAAAGCCTATCACGAGCAATGAAAGGAGGAAGAAGGGGAGAAAAAGACAACGAAATGATGGAAGTTAAGAGATATCTAGAGAATAATTGGGTAAAGATTTGCCAAGAAGAATAAATTGATCAAGATATGATAGAGAGGAAGCCGAAAATGACATGTAAGCTAAGAAATGTATTGTTAGAGGCCAGTCAACAGTATCATTAGGTATAGAGATAACAGATAAAAGAGAGAAAGAACAACCAAGTAAAAGAAAGTAGGAAGTGAAAGATGACAGAAAGTTAAAAAGGATCAAAATTAAAGGATCCTTTAGGGGTGAAAAAATGAATTATAGATAAAATGGAGGATTGTATAATTAAGCGTTATAAGTATTGATAGTATTTATATAGAATGTTAATATAGAGATAATGAAACATAAGGGTTTTTTTATACAATCAAAAAAATGGAATATGTCAAGAGCAAATATGTATGTAAAAACTGTGAATCTTAATAAAAAAGAAAGAAAGAAAGAAAGAAAGAAAGAAAGAAAGAAAGAAAGAAAGAAAGAAAGAGAGAAAGAGAGAAAGAAAGAACTGGGGAATGTTAGCCTGGAGAAAAGATAAGAGCGAATGAGGTTCTTGTTGTCACATATTGGAAGGGTTGCAATGCAGCAGATGGAGGAGCTCATCCTCTGTTACTCCAGCAAGCAGGACTAAAATTAATGGGTGAAATCCAAAGAATTTGATTTTCTCTAGCAGAATCTTCCTAGTCATAGAATTAGAAGGGATCCAAAAGATCATCTAATCAACACTCCTCCCATTGCAGGAATCCACAGCTAAAGCATCCCTGTCAAGCAGTCATCCAACCTCTGTTTAAAAACCTCCTCCAAAAGAGATTCTACCGTGTCAGGAGGAAGTCTATTCCACTGTTAAATGTTCTTATGGGCAAGCAATTCTTCCTAATGTTTAGCTGGAATCTCCTTTTTTGCATTTTGAATCCAATGGTATGAGTCTTTTTCTAAGGACGAAACAAGTTTGCCCAATCTTTCACATGACATAGGTTGTTGTGGGTTTTCCAAGCTTTGAGGTCATGTTCTATTAGTTTTTTCTCCTGACGTTTCACCTGCATCTGTGGCTGGCATCTTCAAAGGATACTCTGAAGAGATCCTCTGAAGATGCCGACCACAGATGCTGGCAAAACGTCAGGAGAAAATACTAACAAAACACGGCCTCAAAGCCTGGAAAACCCACAACAACCTATGGATTCCGGCTGTGAAAGCCTTCGACTTTACATTTCACGTGATAGCTCTTCAGATATTTAAAGAGGCCTATCATATCTCTGCTTCTGCAGACTAAACTTACCCAGCTCCCTCATATAGCTTGGATTCTAGACCCATTATCATCACAAGAGTTTGACAGAGGAATAGATGGCCTTGGAACATGATAGCATTTCCTTTAGAAGAAATATTTAAACAGACGCTGGATGGTTATCCAGGGAGTCAGCAGCTGCAAGAGAGGTGCTTGTGATTTAAACAGGGGAAAACTCAACCCAAAATTTTGGGGTGAGGCAACCCAACTCCCTGCTGAGGCCATACACTGCCTATGGTTGCAGGATTCCCACACTGAACAGTAAGTTGAATTAGATTACTTCCGAGGACATGTCACCTCTAAAATTCTGTCTGTAATAGTACAAACCATTATGTGTCTACTCAGCCGTAAGTCTTACTAAATCCAGATGAGATCATTCTCCAGGTAATACGATATAAGAATACCACATAAACCTCCTTCATTCTCTTCAACTGTCCTACAATTTCATAATTTCCTTGTGTACCATTTACCTGTCTTTGGTGACCAATCCAATATTATCAAAAACTGGCTTTTGTTTCAGGGAAGAAGTTGTCTTCTGGTGCTGTGAATGTGATTCAGAATATGGTGAAAAGAATCTATCCCATTATACTGCCAGTTAGTATTGCAACCAATAATAAGTTCTTAGTCAAAAGTTCTTCTTCCTGTGCAGATGCAAAATGATTTCTAAATAAAGGAGTTCCTTGTCACTTTATAGTGTCAGCCTGAATTTTTTTTTCACAGACATGTGTTCTAAAATAGCTGATCTTGGGTGGGGATGATGTGTCCTTATATTAAGTGTTGTGGAAGTGATTCTTGGGAGACTGGGGGCTGATCCAGTCAAGTGAAAAGATTTGGGCTTTGGCAGGCATTATTCCTGCTCTTATCAAGTATGACGTACCCCCCTTTCCCATTTTATTCCTCATGAATTTTCACCACCAGCCACAACCTTTCAAACCTGATGCAAGGGAATTTTTTTTTCTGTCTCAGAAGTTGCCAGGTTTGTTTCCATTGTTCTGGTTCCCTCTGTACTTCTGTGTGGCCAGATGTTGCATGGGGGAGGATGGGAAGGGGATGAATCCTTGCCCATACCACAATTAACTACTCTTCAACAGGACAAAGAAAATGGGCAAAAGCCTGTGTATTTATAGTACAACTAGACGCAGGGGTAGGAACAACCACACTACAAGGTGTGTAATCAAGAAACAATAGCCCAACATTTACTGTGATTATTGGCTGTCTAGAGGAGCCCTCAAATGCTTGGCCTCATTTACTTTCAATAAATGAATCAGACGAGCAAAGCAGGAAGTCTTTGCTGACATCATCACATATACGGAACTTTCTTCTTCTACTGACCCACCACAACTCAGCATCTGGGACACCCACCTGGGGCCATCACTGTTCTATTTTCAGCTTTGTTTATTTATTGCATTTATATATTGCCTCCTCGCCCAGAAGGCTCCCAAGGCAATGCACAATAAATAGACATGAGACAAAGGGCCTTTCCACACAACACTGTTAAAGTGCTATTATTCCACTTTCAACATCCTGTGGAATTCTGAGGTTTGTAGTTTACTGAGGTCAAAGAGCTCTCTGGCTGAGAATTCTAAATGCCCCTCCCTAAACTGTAAACCCCAGGATTCCACAGGATGTTGAAAGTGGAATAATAGCACTACGACAGTGTAGAGCGGAAAGGCCCAAAGACAATTTCATTTCTCTAGGTTTTTAAAAGATCTTTCAGTGTTATTGCTTTTAAACATGGTATTATAAATTACATTTCATTTTGGTGCTTAATCAGTTTTGAAAGCCACTCCAAAAGTTTTCCTAATGAGTGGTACAGAAATCTTTCAAATAAACAACTCAGATTTTAAGTTGCCATAGACTGGGTCTAGCATTCTGTTTGGGACATCCCTGTGTACGTAATTTCTTTTGTTATGGTGGATGAAGGAATTCAGCATCTCTATCCACTACCATTTCCTCCCCAAGCCAAATTCCTATTTTTTGTCTGAACACTCCCCCTTCCAGAGCCATCCTGATGTCAAGGAATGGGGGGGGGGGGCAACTAGGCAGCAGACGGCTCCATTCCTGAAGCTGCTAATGGGAAGAAAAAGGCATCCTCCCGGGGGTCCTCTGCGGTCCACAGGTACGATATCTTTTTTTCACTGAATGGGCAAGGTGCCCAACAGGAAAAAGGTAGGTTGAACATGTGGGGAGGGTGGAAGACATATAGCTATCCCTGATGGAATTTTATAATCCACCACTGCAATGTAGGACCTTGGCATAAGGCAGGCAAAATGCAGCCCTTCAGATGTTATTGGACTAAAACTTCCAGCATTCTTCACTATTGGCAATTCCAGTTGAAGCTGATGGTTTTTGCAATATAAAAATTTATTTGCCCATTCTTGCCCTAAACTGGCAGGTTAGAAACCATTTCACAGCTGCCTTAGATTTGTAGCATCCATGTAATTGAATGCCTTACTCCAGAACATCCAGAATATTCAGTTTTTAAAGCTTGATTCAGCATTTTGGAGTCAAGTTTACAAATTGTGGGAGAAACAAGCTACCTTGCCTGGGTGGAACCAGGATACATCGGTGCCGAGGGAGGTCTGTTGGCTGCCTGTCTCTACCGAGCCCAATACAAGCTCCTGGGCTTACACTTAAAGCCCTAAATAGTTTGGGATGCAAATATCTGAAGGACCAGTATTTATCTATTGATAAATTAAGATCCTTGGAGGAGGCCCTTCTTTGTGTGCATTTTCTTATAAAAGGTTACTAATTATCTAAGAAAGGGAGAGCTTTTTTTTTTTGTAGCAGCCTCCTGACTTTGGAATGTCCTTCCAGAGACCTTTCACATAGTGGTTTATGCTGTATTTATCTTCATGCCGGATCAAAACCCTTTTTGACACAGGCATTAAAAAAAAACTTTGTAGATTTCATTTTTCGATTTTATTTTTAGTGCTGGCTAACATGTTTTTATCCTCTCTATTTTGCTAGGTTTTAAGCTCTTCTAGTGTATTGAATTTTTGACATACTGTAATCCTCTCTGAGAAGAAGGCATGGTGTATAATTTTTAATAAATAAATATCAAGAAACAATGATCTGGGCAAAGGAAAGAGAGGAAGTTAAGACATAGAGTAAGAGGGAGAACCATGTGGCTTCCACTTTTCAAAGTATACAAAATACTTATATATAAACTATAAAGTTTCCACCGATCCTGGAATAGTAGCCAAGACTTGATGTGCTGTAACAACAATTAGCAAGAAAAATAATTAAAATTATTTTTGAAAAAGGCTAAAACCACTCAGCATGAATTGCTAAGCTTAATATTTAAGTCTCCTCAAAGCTTCTTCTCAACTGAATCTTAAAACACAGTCAAATTCTAAGCTGCATGAAACCTTCCCCCAGAGATCAAGTTCAAGCTGTGTGGCAAAGATTTTTCTCTTTGTGTCTGGGAGATCCTTGCTGACTCGAGATGTAATTATGTTATTGCAAATTGGAATGAGTTTATGCAACATAATCCATCTTGATCAAAGCATAGAAATAATTGCAAATTCCAAGGCAGTAATTGAAACTGTCCTGGAAAGTAATGAAATGTTGTTTTAGTCAGTTGTATTACAAACTTTTTTGACAGGTTTACGTGGTCAGGCTCTGTAAAGATCTGAGTTTTGGGCTTTTTGCTGTCTCACAGAAAAGGGAAGGAAATTCTATAAAGACCTATGACATTGGTGGATAAGTCAAAGCTCTGTCATGTGTAACAAGTTCTTGAGCAAAATTATTTTGGGAAACTATTTCTTTCTGTCCAGTCCAAACTGTTATTCATTTTAAAATTTCTAGCTCACTGGTTTGGGTAACAGTTGCTCCAAATAACCCTATACGGGAAATATGTATAAACAGAAAGAATTGGCATACTGTATTCAAATCTTAGAAAAGTTATTTCTGGACTACAGCTCCCAGCCAGCATGGCCACTGGTCATGCTAGCTGTGGGGTTTTGGCAGTTTTTGTCCCATAAAGTAACTTTTTCTTTCTTTTTTTTTACCTCTGCTGGCATCAGACTAAGGGCCCATTTATTCTACCTTTTTATTTCTAACAGTAGCCATCAAGATGTTGTTCTTTGTTCCATCATCAATTGTTCAAAGTTATGCTGCTTCTCCATAATAAGATTCCACTTAGTTCTCAACAGCGAACAGATCTATCCTTCAAACAGGATATCAGGTAGGGAAAGGATTCTAATAGGAACCTGAAAGAAATACTGTCAGAATTCAGTGTATTGTGTCTTTGGGGTGGAAATTATGAACGCCTTGTATTAACAAGAGATAGCATGCAATGTAACAACCTGTACAGAATAATGCAGAACTCCCAAGCAATACTATTAGCACCCTATATGTACAGGAAAGAAATGATAATATTATAGGGTGTGGCTAGTGCTGCAAAGATGTTCAGATTGTCATACGAGCCCAGGCGTTCTTAATGTTTCTCCCAACCCTTTTCAGTCTTTGCTTTCTTTGCTCCTAAATAGAGTGTGTCTGAAGATTATTGTGATGGTTCCACACTTTGATTTCATTTTGTTTTTGTTGACTTTCTGTGACTTTTCACTATCTGAATTGCTTTTCATGTTCATGTAATAGATTTTACAAAGGGATCATTGATGAAAAATTTCAGTCCCAACACCAGGCCAAAGATGAGACTAATTGATCTATATTAAGGTGCCACATTCTTTTCTAATATTATCTTCAGTTTCATGTTTGTGCAGATTTTATGTTTCATTGCACTTTTACTTGTTCTAAGAAACTTTGAGCGTTCTATTAGCACTACTATCACTGTCATGCAACACTTGTTGGGCTGACCTATCTTAAGCTGCTTTTATTTTAACTCAGGTGAGAAGGACCTCCATCTGATAGGTCTAATCTGTCCCACAGAGGTTCTACCCTGGGGTCATGGAGCAATCTGAGAAAACCTGAAGCCCTGTGGGTTCTGCCCCTATCTCTAATCCTCTCCCTCATCTCTGAATGTTCCTTTCTTGGCTTAGCTCCTCCTACCTCTTTCTAGAAAAGCTCTCTGAGTTCTGGAGAGAAGTCTTCCAAGAAATGTGCTATATTGCCAATTAACAGACTCAGTCTGGCACAGTTGATTTTTGTTCTGGTGCAAATGCTATTTTATCTCATACATATGTCATTTTTGCATTTTTGCTACTAGCAAATAGGCAGCCATTTGCCTACAGTTGGAAAACTGGAGACAATCTGAATATTGATCAATAGTATACAATGGTATCAACGACAATTCATTATTTATTTTTCTATTTGTATCTTCTATTTCTTTACTTGCTAACTTTGTTTTTCTTAAAAAAAAATGAAAAAGTGGAGCCAGGTCTCTCAGCAAGCAACTGCAGTTGTCTGAAACACTTTTGCTCACTAACAGTAATGCAGAGAATTGTTGCTTTGCACTATGCCACATAGAGTTATAGAGACACAGTTCCAGAGCTAGACTTCAGGCTTGATAGCTGAAGGTAATGCTGTGGATGTAGCATATCTTGATTTCATTGGCCCTTTCCACACGAAGCTGGCGAATCGGTTCATGCCATTTCTTACCGGATTTTCTGGGCTCGAAAAAAGGCAGACTTTCCCTCGTTTCCTTCCACACAGCTACTGCGTATGTACCATTCTGATTCGGAGGAGTGCGAGTTCATGAATCCACACTGCTTCCGCTGTAGCCACTCCCGCTACTCCCCTCACCCCGCCTCGTCGGCTGTGATTGGTCGTGTGTTTTTTTTTGCATGGTTTAGTACATCATTGTGTACATGCGTACATGCGTAAGTCCATACTACCCCCGGCCCCTCCCATGAGCCCTCCTCTGACCACCAATTCGCATTGGTGCAAGTGTACATGTCTGCACCACTGTGAAAGTATGAACTGGATAGATCTGGAAAATTGGAAAACCGATTTCTTCCAGTTTTCAAATAGCACACTTTATCACCACATGGGGGCACATTTAGTCGGAATTACGTGCAGAACGAAGGTAAATAAACCGAACCTAGTCCACTCCAAGGTGCAGAAGACCTCCGTGGCAAGACACATTGGCTCGCCTTAATAACTGTGTGCGGAAAGAGCCATTGTCTAGCTCACACTTTACAAGCAAACAAGCTAGTAAAATGTGAGCTAGACAATGCTACCATCAGGTGGATTTGTAACTGGTTGACTGACGGACCAAACCCAAAGAGTGATCACCAATGGCTCCTCTTCATCCTGGAGAGAAGTGACGAGTGGGGTACCGCAGGGTTCTGTTTTGGGCCCGGTGCTATTCACCATCTTTACAAATGACTTAGATAATGGGATAGAGGGCATGCTTATCAAATTTGAAGATAACACCAGATTAGGAGGAGTAGCTAGTACCTCATCAGACAGGATCAAAGTTCAAAAAGACCTTGATAGATTACAGAGCTGTACCAAAACTAACAAAATGAATTTCAACATATCACAGTCAGGCAGAAAAAACGAAATACACAGATGGTGACACCTTGCTGGACCACAGTACATGTGAAAAGGGTCCAGGAGCTGAAAATGAATGTGAACATGAACATGAGCCATCAGTGTGAAGCGGCAGCTAAAAAAGCCAATGCAGTTCTAGGTTGCATCAATAGGAGCATAGTGTCTAGATCAAAGGAAGTAAGAGTATAACTCCATTCTGCTTTAGTCAGACCTCTCCTGGAATACTTTGTCCAGATCTGGGCAACACAATTCAAGGAGGATATTGACAATCATAGAATCATAGAGTTGGAAGAGACTACAAAGGTAATCAAGTCCAGCCCCCTGAATGTCCAGTGGAAGGGAACCAAAATGGTAAAAACCATACCCTATGAGAAGCAACTTAGGAAGCTGGATGTATTTAGCCTGGAGAAGAGAAGATTATGAGGGGACATGATCTCCATGTTTAAATATTTGAAAGGATGTCATGTGGACGATGGAGTGAGTTTATTTTCCACTGATCCAGAGACTAGGAAACAGTGCAATAGCTTCAAGCTATAGGAAAAGAGACTCCACCTAAATCTTAGGAAGAACTTCTTGACAGTAAGATCTGTCTGACAGTGAAGTACACTGCCTCAGAGTATGGTGGAGTCTCCTTCTTTGGAAGTTTTTACAGAGAGGCTGAATGGCTATCTATTGGGAATGCTCTAATTGTATTTACTGCATGGCAGGTGGTTGAACTGGATGGCCCTTTGGCTCTATGATTCTATGATAATTCTTTCTTTTGGCATCCTCTGCACTATATCATCACCAGCTGTTTTAGTGCATTTCTTCCTCTGGTATTTATCTATTTAATTTATACCCTACTTTTCTCCCAAAATGGTATCTAAAGTGGCTTGCTTACTCTAAAAAAGGAAGGGGAATCATGTTGTTGCTCAGATACCGTTGGATTACAGGTCCCAGCAGCTCTAGCTAAAATAGGCCATAGTTAGGAATGCTTGGAACTGCAGTCCAAAATATATGACGGGCTGCAAGATTCTACCCCTGCTCCTCAAAGGCTTGTATTTTCATTTAAAAAAAAATTGAAAAGCTCACTTTGATACAAGCTTAAGGCTTTTCTGGCGATGAACCCGGGATCGACATGGTGTATAACTATAAGAAGAGCAAAATGAGAACATTGCCCCTCCCAGTAAGAATTCTACCCCCTCCCCCATGAAATTTCCCTTTAGTTACCACATTTCTAGCATTGCAAAGAGTAAGACATTAAATATCATTCACATTAGAACTCATATATTTGCTCTGTTTGCATCCCATTGGCAACTCTGCCTTCTCATTTTCTTTGGATGCCTAAACTGTTTTTCTAAATGCTAAGCTGCATTATAGCAATGTTCTCATTTCACCTCTAAATAACTGCACTCGTAAGCAGACGTGGCAGGGGGGATGGGTTTTTGTGAGAAATGAAAACTACCCCAAATATCAGGCAATTGTAACTAGGTCTGTTATTAAACTGATCAAGAAATAGCCACATCATGTTACTGTGATTGAAGCCTCCTTCATAGTGGGGGTAGGATGGTTGTGTGTGAATACTTCTAAAGAAAATACTTCCCCCACATGGGAAAATACAGCATACCATACACTGTGCAAGAGCTGCGGAGCCAAAAGAGGCAAGGTCATTTCTCCCCAGCAGGGAAGCTGCTGCTGAGCGGTGAGTCATGCTAGTTGTGATGCAACCCCAAGGCTTCACTTGTTTAGTGTGCTGGAGTTCTTTCCAAGCATCAGTCAAGTCAGAACATGGCTTGGTCAAGGATAGTAATTTGGGGTAAGGAAAGATCAGTAAGATCAATAAGGATGGGGCCAGATGTGCAGGAGCTAAGAGATCTTCAAAAATGTCAGAGCCACAGTACAAGGAGCCATTTATCAAGGGGAGGTTATTCAATTACTTGAGCATGGAGTATCTGCTAACTGCTAGAGGATACTAGAACATCCTCAAGTCATGCTCTGGGTGCTGAAACAAGACCTGACATTTGCTGAGAACCCTTCCTTATAAATTAATCCATATACGTCAGATAGGTAGGGATACTCATTCTGAATCAAATGTTCTCTGGTACACTACCTGAACTAGCCTATTTCTGAAGTATTTCATGATTATCATTTCCTCTCTACTAAGCACTACAGAAAAAGGCAGCCTGCTGTCCTCCAGATATTCTGAACAATCAATCAGATAAACTACGGTCTAGCATGACTAATGGTTAGGAGCGATTGGGTCTGTAGTCCATAATTGTCCAGAGGTCAGTTGCCTCCACTGATGTAACTAGATAGGTTCAGCCAAATCATCAGCCAAGTTCAATGCTAAGTCTGAGAATTCCATTTCACGTTATTCAGTGGATCTGAAGCCTGAAACACAACTTGGGGAACATTCACCTTTTCCTAAAGCAGGAGTGGAAATTGTATAGTCTGTGGGTGTGGTCTGCTGAGGCCTCATTTTGTGGCAGCCAAGCTCTCCTAGACTTCCCCTCCAAATCTTGCATCACTGAAAATACCACGGTCCAAAAATAGAGAAGCACATAGCAAGAAGCCTTCATAGGGCACAGTTTTCCATTTTAAGGCTATTCCCCGCCTCAAAAATGGCAGGGGAGAGGACAGAATAGCTTTCTCCCAAAATGGAAATGAATGGTTACATTAATTTCATAAAAGTGGGAGGAATTTGGCCCCCAGGAGCCGTGGGAAGTTGCAAATGGGAAATGTACCTCCCGGATTTTCCATGAAGGTTTGTCCCTTAAGTGATGCTGAGACAGTCAGTATAAATACACATTCACAAAGGGTGAAGTTGGGCTGGACTTATTTTATAACTGGTGCATGTGATGTAGCTCTTTCCCAATCACTTGGTTCATTCTGAAGAGTAGTTCTGGGGTGATGGAGCAAGCAGGCTAGAAAGGCTATGGAATTACCTTCCTTTAAAAGTATTCAAGTGTGGCATAATGGTTTGAGTATTGGACTGTGACCCCAGAGACCAGGGTTTGAATTCCCTCTCAGCCACAGAAACCCATTGGGTGACCTTGGCCAAATCATACTCTTCCAGCCTCAGAGGAAGGCAAGGGAAAAGCGCCTCTGAACAAATCTTGCCAAGAAAAACCCATAATAGGTTCGCTTTAGGGTCACCATATGTCAGAAATTACTTGAAGGAACACAACAGCAACAAAACTGTTCAAGTAAAGTTGGATTGACCTTGACAGAAGTGCTTTAAGGAAATCCTTCTTCAAAAGAAGTTAATGAGACTTTCTGTTCAGTGATTCTGAGAAACAATCAGAGTGAGGGCAGTGGTCTGGCAAGATCCCTTGTTTAGCTGTGGTCTGTTCCATTGACCCACAACCACCATTCTCTTCTGTGTCAAGATGCCTAGACACCCCATTTCGTTGGTTGAAGTACAAGACCAAATCCTCCCTCTAAGTCAAGGTGCATCATATACAGAGCCAGTCAATTTATTATCATGATCCTGATCGCTAGGGGATTCTGAGAGTTGTAGTTCAAAAACTGACTCTTCTAAGCTCTGGTACAGACACAGCTTGAGTGATATATTTGATCACTTGCCATGTCACTTTGTGCCATTGAGTTCCAAGACCAGTCTGTGATTTTACAGCTTTAGAAAAGAACCAAGAAAGTTCTGGAATATAAGATAGTGGCTAAGGTCGAGCCTGCTCTTGAACACATCAGACTTCACACAAGTACCTTCTGCTGTTTGTTGTAACTGCACTTTCAGCAAATCTGGATAGTATTTTAAAACAAGTTCTTAAAAGAATGAAAAATATGCCAAACCTTTTTAAAATGGAGGGTTCAACTACATCCTTTCTTATAACAATCAGGTGAAATAAGATGGGTTCTGAAAGACTTTTTAGTTTTATTTTTCCTGATTTGCCCAAGAAAATGGCATGTTAGACTCCCGCCGTGGAAGAACAAGCTGTTCTATGGGTATGCGTTTGGAAGATTTCTAGCTAGAACAAAGGAAATTTTTTCACAGTGGGTATAATTAATCTCTGTAACTCTCAGCCCTTGAGTATAATGAGACCTCCCTAATGGGGACCATGTAAATCAAACTTGGTTTCTTTTCTTAGCTCTGATTAAACTTTTTTAAAGACAAAACAAGAAGCAAATAAAAAAAAAGAAGGGATAAAAAATAGTAGTCAGTTTATGTATGTTTTTGAACATCACACTAAGATCTCAAGTGAACTGTAAAAATTAAATTACAGACTTAACAAAAGCACATCATACCGCAGTGTAAACACTTTAGAGGAAAGGTAACAATAAATGGTAAACGTGAGTAGAAAAGAAGAGGAAAGGAGGAGAATAAAGGAAAAAGAAGTGACAGGGAGTGGTGGGAGGCAGAGAATAACTGGGTGGCATTCTCCCCCCCCCCAAAAAAAATAGTATAAGGAAGCTTTTTCTACCCCTTCAAAACTGATGCATTTTTAGTGAAAGCTGAGAAAATATTTCACATGTAGATTCACATTCCCCAGAGGAGAGAGCAGAGGGGGAGCTGGGTCTGTGAAGACATCCTAGACCAGGTGTGTTTACAGGCTTGTGGGGCAGTGCTTTTTGTCTGTTTGTTTGCTTGTTTTTGTTTAGTCTCCTTGTGCTGGCCGTGTGCTCTCCCTGAGCACACAGTCTGACTAACGAGGGGGAGGAGCCAGCTAGGGGGAGGAGTCTTATTAGGAGCTCCCAACGGCGCGCGCCTGTTAAAGTCCTCTACTTCCATCTTTCAAGTTTAACCCTTCACAATCAGTAGAGCAGACATAGCTTATACAGCTGAATTTCAGAAAGAAAGCCCAGTTATTCTTTCTAGAACTGCTTCCTGTACTACTCTCTGTAGTATCTAGGATGGAAGGTGAGGGAGCTGCTGTGGTCACCTGTAGCACTTGTGGGATGTTCCTTTTCTTGCCACAAGATGTCGGGTACACCTGCACCAAGTGCAAGCTGGTGAACTTCTTGGAGGAGAAGGTTTGCCAGCTGGAGGCACGAGTTTCTAATCTTCATCTTATTAGGGAAGGGGAGGAGTTTTTCGATAGGACAGAGAAGACGTACCAAAAGACCGAATGCGCGGAGGAGCTGCCAGATCAGGAAGTCAACACACTGTGCCAGGAAATGGAGGCTTGGAGGAATGTCACACGTAGGAGCAGAAGGTCCAGGAAGGTAACAGAGACTCAACCTACACAATCCCTTGAAAGTTCTTGGCCTTACGAATGATGAGGAGCACCAGGAGGAGGGAACAGAATGTCCACGAGAAGGAATCCAACTTTGGCAACGGGAACTAGATCAACGCTCCCAGTCTCAACAGAATGCCCAGGCAGTCCTAGAAGAACATGCTCGTCGAGGAACCCTGGAGAAGCCTCAGAGGAGGCGAGTTCTGGTTGTTGGGGACTCCTTGCTCAGAGGAACCGAAACAGCAATTTGCAAACCGGACAAGCTCAATCGAGAGGTCTGCTGTCTTCCTGGGGCCAAGATCAACCACATAACGGAGAGGCTAACCAGGCTGGTCAAGCCCACTGACCATAAGCCCCTCATTTTGGTTCATATTGGAACCAATGACACTGCGAGGAGCAGCTTTTACCACATTGCAAAGGACTACGAGCTTATGGGGACGAAGCTTAAGGACCTTGGCGCGCAGGTGGTTATTTCATCTCTCCTCCCTGTTCAAGGATATGGCGCACGTAGGGAAAGGGCAATAGCAGAGGTCAACAACTGGCTCCGCACATGGTGCCGCCAGCAACGGTTTGGGTTTTTGGAACACGGCCTGAATTTCCATGAACGTGGGCTTCTGGCAAGGGATGAGCTGCACCTCACGGAACTTGGCAGGAATGTTTTTGCAAACAATCTCGCAAGGAGGATTCAGAGGTCTTTAAACTAAGTTCCGCTGGGGAGGGAGACAATATTATTCAAGGTCAGGACTCGGCAAGCACAGGGGGAAAAGGCCCAAATGATATTGGACAAGTAGTACAAGCGGCCAGTGGCGAGAGGACTAGAAACTATAGTACAGGACTTGCAGGAAGGGCCCGGGGACTTAAGTGTCTCTACACTAATGCACGGAGTATGGGAAACAAGCAAGATGAACTTGAACTCCTAGTATGACAAAATAAATACGATTTGATAGGCATCACTGAGACCTGGTGGGATGAGTCTCAGGATTGGAATGTAGGAATAGAGGGGTATAGCCTATTTTGTAAAAATAGACCAAACAAGAAAGGAGGAGGAGTAGCCTTGTATGTCAAGGATGTTTTCACCTGTGAAGAGATCCATGACTTAAACCCAGAAAGCCAGGTCGAGAGCATCTGGGTAAGAATTAAGGGAGCGAGAAACAATAGGGACATTCTGGTGGGGGTTTACTACAGACCTCCAACCCAGACTGAGGACTTTGATGATGCCTTCCTCAACCAAATGACTGCACATTCAAAAAGGAGAGATACAGTAATAATAGGAGATTTCAATTACCCGGATATATGTTGGCAGTCAAACTCTGCCAAGACAGCAAGGTCCAGCAAGTTTCTTGCTCATCTTGCAGACAATTTCATGGTCCAGAAGGTGGAAGAGGCCACAAGGGGATCAAATATTCTAGATCTGATCCTGACCAACAGGGATGACCTTGTTAATGAGGTAGAAGTGGTTGGATCTTTAGGGGGGAGTGACCATGCCCTATTGAATTTGGCATTCAGTGGGAAAGAGAAGATAAGTGTAGCCAGACACTCATCTTAGATTTTAAAAAAGCGGACTTCTGTAAACTTAGGGAGCTGCTGGCTGGAATTCAGTGGTCAAGAATAGTGAAAGGGAAAGGAGTTCAGGAGGCATGGGAGTTCCTTAAAAGGGAGATACTGAAGGCACAGTCTAAAACTGTGCCAATAAGGAGGAAAAATGGAAGGCATCTGAAGAAACCAGAATGGTTGACTAAAGAACTCTCAGTTGAGCTAAGTGTTAAGAGAAACATGTACAGGAAATGGAAGAAGGGGGAAACCACCAAAGAAGAATTTAAGCAAGTACCTAGGAGATGTAGGGAGGAGGTCAGAAAGGCTAAAGCACAGAACGAACTTAGGCTGGCCAGAGACATCAAAAACAATAAAAAGGGCTTTTTTAAATATGTCCGTAGCAAAAGGAAAAAGAAGGAGACGGTAGGGTCGCTGTGCAGAGAAGATGGTGAATTACTAACAGGGGGAAGAGAAAGGGCAGAACTACTTAACATCTTCTTTGCCTCAGTTTTTTCCCAGAAGGATATACGCACTCAACCTGGCGGTTGGGGAGCAGGTGAGGAAGCAGGGGAAATGTGGCACATAATAGGTAGAGAGGTGGTACAGGAATACCTGGCCACACTGGATGAATTCAAGTCTCCAGGGCCAGATGAATTGCATCCTAGGATATTAAAAGAACTGGCAGAGGTCATTTCAGAACCGCTTGCTATAATCTTTGAGAAATCTTGGAGGACCGGAGAAGTTCCAGCAGACTGAAAGAGTACAAATGTTGTCCCCATCTTCAAGAAGGGAAAAAAAGAGGACCCAAATAATTATCGCCCAGTCAGCCTGACATCAGTACCCAGAGCAGATCATTAAGCAGTTTCTAATCACTTAGAAAGCAACGCAGTAATCACGAGAAGTCAACATGGATTTCTCAAAAATAAGTCATACCAGACTAATCTTATCTCTTTCTATGATAGAGTTACTAGCTTGATAGATGAAGGGAATGCTGTGGATGTAGCATTTCTCGATTTCAGTAAGGCCTTTGACAAAGTTCCCCATGACATTCTTGCAAAGAAGCTAGTAAAATGCAGGTTGGACAGGGCTACTGTTAGTTGGATTTGTAATTGGTTGACCGACCAAACCCAAAGAGTGATCATGAATGGCTGCTTTTCATCCTGGAGAGAAGTGACTAGCAGGGTGCCACAGGGTTCTGTCCTGGGCCCAGTGCTGTTCAATATCTTCATCAACGACTTGGATGAAGGAATAGAGGGTATGCTCATCAAATTTGCAGATGACACCAAATTGGGAGGGGTTGCTCATACGCCAGAGGACAGGATCAAAATTCAAAATGACCTGGATAGATTGGAGAGCTGGGCCAAAGCTAACAAAATGAAATTCAACAGAGAGAAGTGTAAGGTCCTACACTTAGGTAGAAAAAATGGAATACAGAAATATAGGATGGGGGACACGTGGCTGGATGGCAGTATGTGTGAAAGGGATCTAGGAGTCTTAATAGACCACAAGCTGAACATGAGTCAGCAGTGTGATGCGGCAGGCAAGAAAGCCAATGCAATTCTCGGCTGCATCAATAGGAGTATGGTGTCTAGATCGAGGGAGGTACTGGTACCACTTTACTCTGCTTTGGTTAGACCTCATCTTGAATACTGTGTCCAGTTCTAGGCACCCCAATTCAAGAAGGACATGGTCAGGCTGGAGCAGGTCCAGAGGAGGGCAACCGAAATGGTGAGAGGCCTGGAAGCCATGCCTTATGAGGATAGACTTAGAGAGCTGGGTATGTTTAGTCTGCAGAAGAGAAGGTTAAGAGGGGACATGATAGCCATGTTTAAATATTTGAAGGGATGCCATGTAGAGGAAGGAGAGGGCTTGTTTTCTGCTGCTCCAGAGACCAGAACAAGGAGCAATGGATTCAAGCTGCAGGAAAGGACATTCCACCTGAACCTCAGGAAGAACTTCCTGACGGTCAGGGCTGTCTGGCAGTGGAATATGCTGCCTCGGAGTGTGGTGGAGTCTCCTTCTTTGGAGGTTTTTAAGCAGAGACTGGATGGCCATCTGTCGGGAGTGCTTTGAGGGCGTTCCTGCATGGCAGGGGGTTGGACTGGATGGCCCGTGTGGTCTCTTCCAACTCTGCATTTCTATGATTCTATGATTCTATGTCCCAATGTCAATGTTTTATGTGCCAGGGTGGCCAGATATCCAATGTTTTTTCACTCTCACTTTTACTAGTAAGCATAGAATTATTGTAGAATTGTGGAACCTTTAAGACTAATCAGTTTATTTTACTATAAGCTTTTGTGGACTACAACTACAGATTTGTGAAATAAAAGAAACAGAATAAACAAAATGAACTGAACTAAAATAAATTGATTAATCTTAAAGGTACCACAAGAGGACTTCTTATTTCACTCCAAAATTAATACAAGCATAGTTTCCAAATCAAAGGAAGTAATGGTCTGCCTATATTCTGTGCTGGCCAGGCCTTATCTGGAATACTGTTTTCAGTTATGGGCACCTCATTGTAAAGAAGATATAGACAAGTTGCAGAAGGTTCAGAGAAGGGCAACAAAGATGATAAGAAGTATGAAGAACAAAACACATGAGAAAAGGTTAGGCATGTTAAGCTTGGTGATGAGAAGATTGAGGGGTGACATAACTGTACTCTTTAAATAACTTAAAAGCTGTCACAGAAAGGAAGGAGCAGTTATGTTCTCTGCTATTTCAAACAGTAGGACTAAGCCTAAAGATTTGAAGTTTCAGGAGAATAGATTTTGATTGAACATTAGAAGGAACTTTTTGATAGTAAGAGCTGTTTGGAAATGGAACCTATTGTCTAGATAGTTGGTGGGGTCTCCTTTTCTGGACATCTTCAAAAAGAAGCTGTACAGCTAGAGATCCTGCATTGAGCAGGGGGTTGGACTTGATGTTCCACGAGGCCACTTCCAAGTCTATGATTCTAGGACTTTATGACTTTATGACTCTGGCTAGAGAGAAGAAAATGATGCCTGAATTTCTGTTGTTGTTGTACGCCTTCAAGTCATTCCCAACTTATGGAGACCCTAAGGTGAACCTATCACAGCATTTTCTGGGGGCTGAGACTGTGTGATGAAACCAAAGTCACACAACAGGTTTCCATGGCCAAGCAGGGAATCACATGGTCTCCAGCATCATAGTCCAATTCTCAAACCACTACACCATGCTGACTCTCCCTGAATTTCTGTCCCAGCAGAAAATACATGTGATAGTAGTTGCCACTGTGCATAGGATCCAGGGAGGAGAAGAATTCTGGACATTTCACCTTAAAGTAAATGTGCTGGCCATGGTGTGGTATAGTCAAGAGCAGCAGTGACTATTAGACAACGTCATGCAATAGGAGGCGGTTAGACTGAACTCCACATGAAAAAAGTGAGATTCCACCTCATTTGAGAAAAGCAAATTAGCACTGTTGTAGTGTAGTAAAATGAGGAATGCTGAACATTTAAGGTGGCTTTCCCAAACTGATGGACCCTGAATGACTTCGAGTACAATTCCTATTGGCTTTAGCTCACATGACCACTGGTTGCAGAATGTGACAGATGTTAAATCTAAAACATCTGGAAGAAAATGGTTTGGAAAGGGTCCTCTAAAGATTACAAAACATCTTTTACAGGATTGACTGCTTTAAAGATTGTAAAAAGTATTTGGAAAGATGCACAGAACTCTTTCCTTGCTGTGTGTATGAAGTGGGTTATATGTATGGTCATTTTTAATGAGGTCATAGCAATCACCCACATACACCAAAAGACTCACGCTACCATCCATGTAACAGGAATGCTGAAAACAGGCATGGAGCAATGGTAGCAAGACATTAATGGAAAATGCAGTTTCCTCACAATGAAAGGGCTATCATAAGAAAAGGCATTACTGAGTGACAACTGAGAAACTACACTACAGCAGAGTAACAACTGGACAACTTTAATTCCCCAATAACAACTGAACAGCTAGCTATAAGCACTTGGCAGTCTTTAAGATCGTCATCATCTTTATCTACCCTTGATCTTTTCTAAAGGTTCAGTGCAAAATGAGACAAATGCAACATAGTTAAAACAAATAAAAGGTCAACATTAAAATGAAATTAAACATTACAAACCACTTAAAGCACACAATTAAAAATAACAAAAAGCAAGTTAAAACAGTAACATTGGAAATAGTATAGGACTCTATTTACAGCCCTATCTTTAAGAAATGTTCTCAAAAGCCTTTCAGGAAAGAAAAGAAATATTTGCCCATTGATGGAAGGACAACAAGGAGCGGGAGATTATAATTTCCCAAGCAAGAGCATTCTACAGCCTGGGGGAGCCACCCAGAAGGCCTTTGGTCTGTAGAGCAGCAGCTCCCCATACTTCACAGCAAACTATACTTGGTCTCTTTCCAATACCATTTGGAATCTGGTGTCGAAAGGAGAAGAGTGCCAAAAATCCCATAAAGTGCTCCAAAGAGAGCTTGGAAGACTGTCTTTTAAAATAGGGGTGGGAAAAAGTTGCCCTCCAGCTGTTGGACTGCAGCTGCCAACATCTCTCACCACTGGGTATGTTGGCTGGGGGTTATGGGAGCTTCAGTTGACTAATATCTGGAGGACCACATGAGTCTCACCCTGTTTTAAAAGTATTTCTTTGTGCCATCTGTTCAGACCACTCCCAAAAGGAACTAAAACAAATGCTGTTACCATTGCAAAAGAACTTTTATAACTCATTTCATTACTTCTTTTGTTGCTCCTAACTTTTCATTCTCTTTTTGGGAAAAAAAAATCACATTAATAACAGTAAGAAAATGTCCAGGTTCTTTTCCAATCCCTTCAAATGCCTCAAGAAAATCTTTTAGTGAGAAAACATGTGTAACTTATGACACAAAAAGCAACAATGTTACCGGTCCTTACATCTATTTGTAACAGGAATGTTGTTATGCCTTCATTACTCCAACAAGTACCTCATTACCTCAAACTCAGTCTCATAGTACCCATCTGGATCAAGCACATGAGAATACATAATCTCCAGTCATGATGTGCTAGTGTGTCTTGCAGAGAGTGATGTTCTACATGGGTGGGAGTGTGGGTGAAAGAGAGACCTTTTCATAAATGATGCTCTGAAAGAGCAAAACTTTTCCAATGGATTGGATTCTTGCCATTATCCTTCTTTGTTCTCACCAGAAAGGATGAAGTTAAAGGGTTGCTGCATGCTTCTGTTTTCTTTCCGACACCTACCCGATCCTCTGAAACGAGAGCACTTCTTCTCCCAGTACGGTTGTACAAACCCCTTGGTAGACTCTGTTGTTGCTTTGTAATTCAAGTGAGATGAGTTAGAACTCATCCAGATGTTACGTGGGCAGAAATACCCATCTGAAGCTTAAAAGCCTGTGATTATACTTGCCAACCAGCCATTAAGAAAGAATTAAACTGAGAAATTATCCCTCATTCTTGTTTCACTACAATAGCAGCTTTGTAATATACTTGTTTAAATTGCCTGGATTTATTTTTGCTTCTCTAGCTTCTAACGCAGTGTGCAAGATCGGTTTGCTTCATCAATAAGACCTTAGGAGGCATCAGGAGGAAAGTCATGCTAGTTGAAAATTAAGCAAAGGTGAGAAAATAAACAAGACCTAAGCAAACAAAGAAAAGCTTGTCCTTATTTTCCCTGCTATTAAAATACATATACATATTGTTCAGTGCTCCTTACTTCTCCAAGAGGTGAAGATGTCGCAAACCAAAAGGCTTTATAGGCTGTTTCTGAAGGATAAGAAAGAGCACTAGAAACCCAGGTTATCTTTGTATCTTTTGCTGCCCACCCCTCAAAATGAAGAGATCACACAACAGGACTTGGGATGAACTATGGGACTAGGGATGAACTATTCCCTATTTATACATGAACTTGAACTTGACCTTGGACATGACATTGAACTTGACCTCACAGGGCTGCATGATAGCAAAATACCTGGTCCCGAGGGCAAACCCCTGATCCTGAGTTGCCACCTCGGCAACCTCCTCTGGAAGGCGTGCCCCACGAAACCCACCACCTGCCACAAAGCCCAGAAAGGAGAGCATAAAATATGTGGGCATGCCCCAAAGATGCCCTCCTTCTTTGCGCTTCACCCCCTGCATGACGACCAGGAGAGTGAGCTCCAGAGGCCTATCCTACACCACCTTGTGCCAAAGATATATCCCGATGCCTTAATGCCCCCCCCCTTTCACCTGCCAGGAAACCTATTTAACTCCTATTTAAGATGCCACCCTGAAAGCCAATTGCCCAGTCCCTTCCTGCAGTGTAGGGTAGGCGGAAAAAAACACATTTTTGGGGGGAGCGATTCCTACACGGCCCCGAAGTGACCAGCAAGCTTACACCACAGACAAGGGCAGGAGAATGGGTCACCTGAAACAAAGAAGAGACTGGCAGGGAAGGCGGATCCACAATTTAAAGGTCCTACCTGGCCTGCCCCCCTCCCAAGGGTCACGCTGGTGATGTTGTCCCTTCTCAAAGTGGGGACAGCAAAGTCGCCTCTCCCCCCCCCCCAAGCCACGCAGAATGCGGGTGGAGGAGGAAACTGATTGTTTCTGAATAGATACAGAGGTAAAACCCACTGATAGGCAGTGCTCGGAACAGTTACTTTCTCATTACAATTTCCCAAAAATGGAATCCCTGAGGACTGTGGGCATTGTCCAAAACAGTAACTTTTCTAAGCTCTGTTGGAAGCAAAACAGCTAATTCAGATCCTAAATGAGATTCTGAAAGCAACTATATGGGTCTTCCAGAATCCCTCAAGCTACTTCTAGTTCAGCTAAACACATTTTCTCTGTGTCCAAATTCAAACAGCTCCAAACTATTCTTCTGTTTCCTACAGCACTAGCTGAAGGATGTAACGTTTAAAACTCAAGGGAGAAAGATTTCAGGTCATCAAAGAACATTAATGTTCCTTTGTTAAATCCCTGCCCACCTGTAGATACTTGATCAAGTAATCAAGGCAGCCATATTTACATGAATATACCATTTTGGTATACAATTCCAATGGGAATTGCGTTCAGGAGGAACAAGAACAAAAAGGGATGTTGCCCCTTATATAACTTTTATTAAAGTAATAAAATATTGAGCAATTAAACTAGCTGCAGTTATTGCCACACAAGAAAAGAAGAGAGCCAGCTGAAGCAGCTACCAAACATTTCTGACTAAACTTCCATTCCTATAGGTGATGATACTGCATCCAAGTGCAGTGTTTTGCAAATCCAGTTCTTTTTCTAGCAGCCTGGTAGCTAATAATTTTGTATGCCTGTGAGGTAAACTTAAGTACTCATTGAGCCATTAGCTTCTTTTTATCTTTCAGAACTGTGTACCATCCAAATGGAATATGAATGGCAGAAGAGATTTTTGTATTATTTCTTTTGCCGCATTGTCTGTAGCCAGCTTGACATATCTCTAAGTCAGCCAAATTATACTGCAAGACAATCCAAGGGCCCATCATCCAAAATTCAGCTTATTTGTTGAAGACAGTATTCAGAACTGAGATCTTGGGTGCATTTTCAGATTATGTTCACTATCATTCTGGTTTGCCATGTCTAGTGTGCCAGGACATGCAGACTTTACTTTCTTGCTTAGCTTCTTGTGCTAATACCAGAGAACAACAAATCAGAATTTGCAACTAGGCTTCTTGTCTGTTGTTCACAAACGGGCCAGGATCCATAAGCCTGTTTTTAAAAAAACATGCCCAGTTTTCCAATCCTGGTTTACAACAGTCATAGCAAACCAGAAGCCTAGATTTGGATGCCATGACACCGTTTCAGATTCTCTTAAGTTTGCCCACCAGTGGCTGGAACCAAGCAGGAGTAAATAAAATAGATACAGTGTGTCCCTAGAGAGCCAAGATTCACAAAATCCTATCTTACTATGACATGTGGATGGGGGACCCTTTCGCAATACAAAATTAAAATGCTACAGTTCCACAGACTGTATCCCCAACAGTGGCCCTTTCTGCAAGATAGTGTCCTCCCAGCATGGGATGTGAAAGGAGTGGGACTGCAACCCATCTGCATGATGTCATTGTGGTCCTGCCCTTCTCACATCACCAGCCTGCACAATTGCAGGGTATATCATTGACGGAAAAAGTCCATCAATGGCCCCTGTGAGCCTTCTGCTGCAGCCAGCCATGCAGAAGGGCCAGAAGCACGATCACATGCTTCCTTCCTCACTGTAGCATGGGAAGAAGGCCAGCTGCAGTGTGGAAGGAAGGGGTGTGTTGCTTGCGCTCCCTTCTGCCAGCAACCAGTCAGGTTCAGAGAGGAGCACTGGGGACATGCTCCCATCCCAGCAGACGTGCTGCCAGGATTGCGACGGGACAATGCACAAGAGCATCATCCTGCAGAAAGGGCCCGTTAAAGTGGAAACATAGTGCTATAACTGTGTAATGTGTAATGCCCACAGTCACTCTTCCTTTTGCCTTTTAAACCTTTATTTCTGTCTTACAGTGCCACAGTTTCCAAACATCTTTGCCTATGCTTTTATGATACCAGCATATGATGATCATGATCCATAATGTCTTTAGGCCAGAAACGCAGGAAGTATCCAAATACTTTGGGGCTTTAAGTCCTGTGACCCTTCCCCTTTGGCTATGCTGGCTACAACTGATGGGAATTTCAGTTCAACAATTCCTGGGATCGGGGGGAACAACCCGTACTTCTAGTTTCTGTGCATGTCTTTCTGGGCAAAAAACCTACTGAGGAAACTTATAGCTGTTCTATATAATTGTCATTCCATCCTTCTCACAAAGCTTAGAGTGAAATCAATGGCTCAAAAGAGTATGTATCACAGGTAACAAACAAGCAATAGCTCAACTTTTTTAGAAAAATGTGGTTGCCTATAAATCTTCAAGTCTTCACAATTCACAGAATGCCTAAGTCTGGCATAGTTCACTCTTTTTCCTGACTGTACTACAGATGAAAGGAGTAATCAACTGAGGTTGCCAGGGAGGTCAGCCATCCAGCACTTTCTTTTCCCCAGGAACTTATCATTGCATTTCCTCCTATTTTCAGAAGTGTTTGGCTCTTTCTCCTTGACAGTTGTTTTAATAAACTGATCTAAAAGGTTTTTTTTTTAAAGAAATAGAAGTGCTGAATCAGAAAACAAGTCCCTGGATATGTAGTTAGAGCAGGGGTAGGAATCATGTGCTTTCCCAAATGTTCTTCCACTGCAACTCACAGCAACCCTAGCCAGCATAGATAGTGATGAGGAATGCTGGGAGTTGCAGCTCAACAACAACACCTGGAGAATTGCATTATTTCTACCCTCAATGTAGAGTTATGTTACTATTCAGCATCCTCTGAAAATGAGTGTGTATTATTTTGTTTTATTCACATCCTGCCTTTCCCCAAAGTTAGAGTCAAGTTAGCATACAAAGGAGGAGGAGGAGGAGCGGGGGGGAGGAGGAAGAGGAAGAGGGGCAGGGGGGTAGGAAGAAAGAGAAGAAAAAGCTGAATTTCTCAGCACGTACACTATAGATATAAACTGATTTATATGTCAGTACCTCACTAGAGGGAGCCAGCATAGCGTAGTGGTTTGAGCACTGGAGTGCAACACTGAAGACCAGGGTTCAATTTTCTGCTTGGCCATGGAAACCCACTGGGTGACCTTGGGCACCTCACACACTCTCAGCCCCAGGAAATTCTCTGAGAGGTTCACTTTAGGGTCTCCATAAATTGGAAATGACTTGAAGGCATACAGCTGCAGCTGCAGCAACACCAACAACTACAACATCACCACTAGATGTTTGTACTCATGTCTCACTGGCTGTCTCACTAGCTCAGAGAGGGATTGTTGGTTTGGGTGATACTTCACCTGTCCTGAAGCCCAGAAAAATAGAGAGCGAAGCTGGGGTGCGATGTAGCTCAGCACGTGGAGCTGCTGGGAGGCTCACCAAGCAAAGCGGCAGCAAGGCGGGATGAAACTCGGGAGCGATCCGAGCAAGGTGTCGCAATCAAGGGTTTTTATAAAGAGAATGTGACTGCAGGCTATGCCGTACTTGGGGGAAAACAATAGATTTGGAGTTGGCGACAAAGCCTCCGAAAGGTCAGAATCTGAATGATAGAGTTAACGTAGCGGTTCTCAGTAGAGTAGCCAGTATGCAAACGCAGAGTACTTGGGTATTGTATAGTTTACCCATCAAGCTGCCATCACGGGGCAGAGGTTCTTTTGTAAGTGGCGTGCATACCTAATTAGAGTACTTGCCTGGAGGTCTCCTAAAGCAGTGAGTCAGCTATTTCTGGCCTGCCTGTATTGTAGTTTGAATATTACGGCTATTAACGGCCGAGCTTGTTTACGTGTTTGTCCGGTGGCCTCGCAAGCACGTGGAAAGGAATAGAGAAGTGCAGCCAAATGATATCAAGAGGATATCTTTAATATCCCCAAAGCTCAGACTAGCCAGGGCAGTAACACCGCCCCGTCGGTGATTGGTCCTTTTTTTTTTTGGCATGGTTTAGTGCGTCATTGCGTATGTGCATACGTGCGTAAGTCCACACTACCCCCTGGCCCCTCCCATGAGTCCTCCCCTGACCACCAATTCACACTGGCGTGAACGTACATGTCTGCACCACTGTGAAAGTATGAATTGGATTGATCTGGAAAACTGGAAAACTGATTTCTTCCGGTTTTCAAATAGCGCGTTTTACCACCACATGGGGGTGTATTTAGTGGGAATTATGTGCGGAACGAAGGTAAATAAACCGAACCTAGTCCACTCCAAGGTGCAGAAGACCTCCATGGCAAAACGCATTGGCCTGCCTTAATAACCGCATGCGGAAAGGGCCTAACTTCTTTCATTATCATAATTCACTAGTAAGTTCAAACCTCTCAGCACTGTTCTGCCGATATGGAGGATGATATAACCTAGATATCAACGTGCCATAGAATGAATTACAAAGCATGACAGGAGGGACTAAGAGAGGCAACAAATATGGGGAATTAAGTGTGGGTTCCATTAAGTCGCAGCATTTTGTGACCATTAGGTGTGTGCTTTTTCTGTCAAGGATGTGTTATGACTAAGTAGATTTGTCAGTCTGTTAAAAAGTTTGACCTTTTCGTCTACCTGAGCTCTGTCCATAGAGAGAGAGAGAGAGAGAGAGAGAGACAGACAGACAGACACATGCACACACATGTATGCATTAAATGCTCCATATGTAAATACTTAAGCTTCTAGGGACCTTCTTCCAAAGGAAACTGAACCTCATCAAGTGTTGCACCTCTGAAACTTCTTACCACTCTGAGATCAGTGGGGAGTGTGGATCTCTAATAATACGTTCCCAGCAGTGAAAAAGATTAGTCAATACAGGTAACTGTCAGTTAAAATAACTCTGCACTTCAGATGCAAACCCATCATTTCTGCTTTCTGGTCAATTTGGTAACATTTCATTTATTTTTTCCGGGTTCCATTTTCTACTGCAGAGTAAGTAATGTATCAAGTTTAATTAATTCTCAAATTCAATTCAGTTTTTCTCTTGCTCTGTGACCCTTACAAATAGTAAAAGCATGGGACCACAACAGAAAGAAATGATGTTTTTCCTTTGATTCCAGAGAGGTAGCAGTATTGATCTTCAGTACCAAAACCAATAAAGCTTCCTGGAGTGCCTTAAAGATTAAGAGATGCATAGCATAATTGTGTGCATGCTTACTCAACATTCCACTGATTTCAGTGGGATCTGCACCCCTGTAGTGTACGTGGGATTAGAAAAAGGTCAAATAGATGGAAATCTGTTTGTATTGGTTGGTTTTGTTTTATTTTGAGGAGCTTACTGAACAGGAAAAGCTATGTTTCTGCTGGTGAAAAACAAATCAACTGAAAACAAGTCAAAGAAAATCTTCATGTTATTGGGAGGCTTCTTATGGAACTGAAATCTCATGCTAGAAACTGGTGTGTATTTCTATCTTGTGTCAGACAGGAAGATGACCACAACATAATAATATACTCTCTTAGGGTTTTTTCCCCCATAAACTTGGTTTACATGTATGCTATTCTCCCTGGGAAGGTAATTCTCAAACATTTGATCTATGATTTCCTGCACTTTCTAGTTTTCTGTCAAATTGAGTTACAGTGAGAAATTTTGTACTAGAATAAAACAAACCACAGCAGCTACGTCCGTTAGTATATGCTCTAGATTTTCTCACAGGCTACTCCAGCTGAAAGCATAGTAAATAGCTCCAGGAATCAAATTCTAAAAGCCTCTTAGCATTCATCTTTGCACAGCTGGCCTTAGTATTAAGCAAAGTGAGGCAGCCATCTTAGGTGGTGATTTCTAGGTGATGGTGAGCAGTAATGAGGTGTTGGAAAACAGACAGCTGCTTGTGTCAGCTTCCTGTCATGCACCTTCCTCCCAGGTAGCTTGGTGTCTTCTGATGCAATGGAGGAAACTGTCTCTTTGCCAGTGCAGAGGTATAATTCAGCTGCTAACCTGGTTGGCTTTGTATTTATACAAAAGTGGCAATTTGGCTTTTGGCTCTGTTAGCAAAATCTGCTAGGTCGTTCTTTTGCTCAAATTATTTTGCCACATATAAATGCATCCCATTTTGTAATATCACTTCAGACCTCAGGCTCTGTGAAATAACTTCATGTTCCAGTAATTAGGCTTAGAGGTTTCAAAAGCTTTATTCAGGAACATTGAAGAAAACAGCTGCACACCTTGGCAATTGCCAAGACTAAATAACTATTGGATTTGCAGTACAATATAAGGCATTACATTTCAAAATTAGTGCAAACTGCTATCCCATTTGCTGATAACTTAAAACAACACTTGTCACAGGTTCACCATCTCCTCCTCTCATGTTATCTCACAACCTGGCAACAGCATACTACCCAATAGTATGCACCTCCAGCAAATCCAGCTTGGTGAAAATCTGACCTGTTGCCAACTGCAACAACAGGTTTTTCATTAATTGCTGGATGGGAACACTTTGGTTGTGTATTCCTGAATAGTGGGGGGTTTGATTCGATGACCTTTGTGATCTCTTCCAACTCTGTGATTCTATGATTCTGTGATTAAAGGCAATTGATTGGAAATGCACACTGCATTCAAGCCTCTGAAATCCATCCCCAGTTTCAGTGACCCATCCTTCTTTTCCCAGAAAAACACTGGAGTGGCCATGGATGACCCAGCTAGCCGGAAAAAAAAATTGCAAGTTTTTGTTTATGAATTCCCTCAGCACTTCCATCTCTTTGGGAGACACAGAATACATACTCTTTGGGAGACATAGAATACGACTTCGTTTTAGGTAATTTGGCCCCCACCTCCAATTTGATTATGCAATCAGTGTCCAAGTGGGGCAGAAGCATATTATATTTCTTTTCTGACCCCACTTCCTGCAAGTCTGCATATTGCACTGGAATATCCCCAATAACTGAATCCATCACTCCCCACAGCTGGTCAGTGGCCCTGTCTGCTGCCTCCCGCAACACTCTCGAGATGTTCAGGTGGCAGGTTGCCCATCTGACCCCTCAACATACTCCCAGAGGGAGACAGATAGTCCCAGCTTTTCATCTCACATATGGAAACATAGGCAGTTCAGTCCTAGCACCACTGGGTAGATAGCAGTGAGGGCCAGTGCAAACTGTATAGTTTCCCAAAGGTTCCCTACTCCCAAATAAACCTGGGAGGTCTATTTTCTCAGCAAACCCCCTTTCATTTCGCTTCCATCCTTTTGGACAAAATTGAAGGGAGTGTCCAACTCCTCTGAATGCATCCTCATTCCCACAGCGATTGTGGGGTTCATTAAACATTGTGTACACCATAAGTCCATGATGCCCATTAGGTCCATATTACTCCCACCCACCCCCAGGTGTCTTAATTTGACAGGTACATGGTGTAGTGCTTCCACTAACCAAAATCCATTGCACCTACACCACAGAGAAGATTCACTGCTCCAAAGTGCCACACAACTTTGTCCATCTATCGTTGCTCCTTTTTTACGGTTCTGTTTCCATGCTGGGAGCTCCTTTGTCACAAGTCTCCCACTGTCTGGTGCCACTGCCAACACCAAATGGGTGGCCTGATTCCCCCTTGGTCTCTTGACTTTGACCTCAGCTACCATAGTTCTGATGCCTTCACTCATCTCATTTCAGATGCCTTCTCTTTCACTGTTGCTTTACATCCTGGTGTGAGGTTTCCTGGTGCTGCTGCTTACTGAGCATTCTACCACTGACTGGTTCCCTTGCTTTATTGACATCAGGCAGGAATGGGCTTTTTCCTGATGAAAGGAATCTTCAAACTATCCTCTTAAACAATTCATGGAGAGCTGAGAATCAGTTAGCCCTGGAGCTCCTTCATTCTAAAGGCCCACAAGCCACTCACCCTTCCAGTTGTTCTGGACACACACTGCCCCTTGGCCTATTCTGTTGGGAATGTGAGTTCCCATTCTGCCATAAATCCAGCCACTTAGGTTAAAAAGTAAGGGGGGCATTCAGTCTGGCCATTGAAAGTAGCCTTCAATTTTCACTCTCCAAATTGGTCGACCAGAGCAAGTGCTTGGCAAAGTGCTGCAACCAGTCCTACTAGAGCCTGCACCACCTCTCCAATGCCCACTGCCACCATGGCTGCCCAAACTCCTCCATATGGGGTACCCATGGTTGCACTGCCAATGACCACCCCATGCTCCTGATTGGCTTTGAGGCCCAACAGCTGATGTTTGTTCCTTGCCCAAGCCTCCTCCAGCTCACCACACGTGCTGGATTTTCCAAACTCTGGTTTCCACCTCCAGTGTACACTCAAACGTGCCATCAATCTGGATGCCCCAGTCTGTCAGACTCCTAGGTAGCTGTCAGTGTCACAAAGGCTGTTCCCTGCCTGGGAACCACAGCACCTCTTTTTCCCAGTCCCAGAACAGGAAAAGCCTCAGTGCCCATTAGACTCTTTTCATGACTGTCTCTCAGGAGTGTTTGCATTACATTTTTAGTCTCCCTTAATTTTGTCTGCAGGCCCTGCCAGTCCTGGAATCACTTTTCCCAGCATCCCATGCTCCATGGAGGGCACAGCAGACTTCCTGGGGCCACTACATCAACTGGCCACTACAATTCCCTTTCAGAGTGCTCCATGTTACAGTCCCTGGGAACAAATACTTTGCCCCCCAGTGCTTCTGATGGGCATTAAGGCTCATTCACACTACACAGTTACAATGCTACATTCCACTTTAACTGTCATGGCAACATCCTATGAAATTCTGGAGTTTGTACTTTGGTGAAGCACTAGAGTTCTATGGTTGAGAATTCTAAATTCACTTCCCTAAAGCAATCCTAGGATTCCATTGAATGTTCCCTGTTAAAATGGAATTATAGAACTGCAGCTGTGTAGTGTGAATGGCCCTCTGTATTGTTTCACATTACAGTAGGGTCCAACATCAGATTTCGCCAGAGGGAGCTGGTAACATCCACTCCACAGCCAGGGTGTTATCTGACAAAAGTAGCTGATCTGCAAGACCACCACTCACCTTGTTAAGCTTTCCACAGCAACACTACATTAGCTAAGGATTCTATAATGGTAGACCTGTTAGGATATTTAGGTCCTGGAAGTTGCAGATGGTGCTTGGTGCTGAAACTGGTGCTGATCACAAGTCATAGCCCCTTTCCAAACCTTACCTTCTTCCAGCTCTGGGGTACTGGGATCACGTGAGCAGCCTCCGGCGAGAGGATCTTGCGTCTGGGGTCCTACAGCTCCGCACAAGGTGCATGCTCATGCAAGGGCCCTGCCTCTTCCTTCCGCAGTGCAGCCTGGGAGTTTCCCAGGCTGCGCTGGGGCACGAAGCACGATCAGCATGGCTTCAGAGGCTCTGCGTGACAGGTAAGTGCGAAAATGAAAAGGTGCGCGATTGGTGCCTGCTGGCCCCTGGAGCATCGCATGATTGTGAGTGTGTCATGCAGATCGCTCCTCACAATCGTGTGACGCTCCTGGCCCTCTTTCGCATGGAAAATTCCATGTGAAAAGGGCTCTAGTGTTATTGTAGTTTCTAGTCTGGACTTGTGGTATACTAGATATCATTTGATATCAAGAATTTGGCCTTCACTACCCATTCCTCTCCATGTGCTTGCGAGGTCCCCGGACAAGCACGCACACGGGCACGGCCAAAAATAGCTGAACTATTCAAAACAAATCCAGGCAGGCCAGTAATTGCTGGACTGCAGCTTCAGGAGACCTCCAGGCAAGTACCCTCTTAAGATCACATTATGTATGCATGCTGTTTACAAAAGATCCCCTGCCCCAGGCAGGCAGCGTGATGAGCCGAATATCCAACTGTGAAGCACTCCGTGTTTGCATACTGTCTACGCTATTGACAACGCTGTCATAATTCAATCATCTAAAGTACTGACCTTTCGGAGGCTTTGTCTCCAGTCCGAAACCCATTGTTTTCCCCGGGAATGGACTAGCCTACAGGCACGTTTTCCCCTATAAGACCCTCTGATTTTGAGCGTCTCTTCGGATCGCTCTGACTTCCATCCCGCCTTGCTGTTGCTCCATCCGACAAGCCTTCCCCTCAGCTCCCACATGCTGAGAATCTCTGATACAATGGACTTTTCTTCTGATAAACCGGGCTTCAGGATCAGGTGTAGTATTTCCCCTTAAAAATCCCTATCAAAACCCTCTATCCAACTCCTACCTTTCTTTCACTAGGTCTGCGTGAGTGTCTGCATACATACGTTTTGACTGTATCTCAAAATAAAGGAAAACAATTATTATTTACTTCTGTTTGATTATTGACTCGGCCTGACCCCGTAGACATTGGGTTCAAGATCTCGCTAGGTTGCCCTGCCTCTTGCATTGCTTAGCTTGTGCTCTTGCTAATTCCCATTCCCCAGTATTTTGAGCATATTGACGTGTCCCTCACGGGACCCCAGAAATCAGGGTAACACTAGATTACCTGGGAACACAAAAATATACCAGGGGCAGACTATTTGTCTCTTAGCCCACTATTGTCTGTTATCATTGATGCCAGTTCTTCAATGTCGCAGGTAGGTAGTTTTTTCATATCACATTACCATATACTTTTCAAACTGGATATACCAGGAGTTGGACCTGAGGCCTTTGATAAGAAAGGCAAGTGCTTTACCACTGAGTTCCATAACAGATGCTTCTGTCATTATTTGACTGAAAAGCAGTTGCCTCAACGGTTTTGCTATACAGGCAGCCGCCTCAGCATGGTATATAGCATGGTTTGTTTGTTTCATGATGTATTTCAGCAATGAAGCTAAACAGCAAATGGACAATTACACACATGTACAACAATAGCCAATACGATTCAGTGTGTGTTCCCATCTAAGAACCAGCCATTGCAGGAGTGAAGGAAGGAAAAACCCTGTGTTTCTTTTCTTCTACATGTACAATTGTTATTTACTGAGGGGGGGATTTTTTTACCAAGAAGTGATTAGTTTGTAAATGAACTCTGATAAACATATGCTAGTAAGAACTGCACTTATGCAGGTACCGATAGTATCTTATTTTGTACAAGGTTTCCTAACAGATGGCATTACTTCATCATGGAGAGATGCTTCATCTGTAAATATGTGTACTTCAGTTGGCCGCTTGTTTCCAAAAAAAGAGGAAATGCAACACCAAAAAAGGATACAGGTCGACATAAAATTTGCTTTCCTAATACATAGATATAAATGCATATTTGGAAATAATTCTTATAGCTTAAACTAAAATACTTTACGTTTCATCATAGTGGATAAAATTGTGACCAGATGAACTCAGGCCTTCTGTCTCAGAAAGCTGAAAATTTTGAATACCTCTCCCAAAAATGCAGATCCCAGGATTCCAATTAAAGTGGAATGTGTGCATGTGTCTTCATGTCACCTGTTGACTTATTGCCACCTCATGAATTTCATTGGGTTTCCTTAGGCAAGGAATGCTCAGAGGTGTTTTGCCGGTTCCTTCCTTTGAAATACAGCCTACAACACCTGGTATTAATTGGCAGTCCCCATCCTAGTTCCAACCAGGGCTGACCCTATTTAGCTTCCAAGATCAGATGAAATCTGGTGCTGTTAGGGTACTTAGAGACAGTAATTGTGCAGTGTAAAAGATCCCTTAAATCCTGACTACCTGAAAGACTCTGTGTGTGCGCGCCTGACTTCAAGTCACCTGTTGGCATATGGCACCCCATGAATTTCCCCATGAATTTCACAGGATATACTCAGAGGTGTTTTGCCAGTTCCTTCCTCTGAAATACAGCCTACAACACTGGATCTTCATGGGTGGTCTCCCAACCAAGTACTAAGCAGGGCTGGTCTTGCTTAGCTTCCAAGATCAGATAAGATAGGGTATTACTATTCCATCTAAGCCCTTCTGGCCTTCGAAGCCTTCAGGAGGGTCCCTTCTCTTGGTTCTCTCACCTGCAGTGTCATAAGGGACATTTGGTGATGAGATGAGAGGGCCTTCTCAGTGGAAGTACTTTTCAGGGGGAGTAAAATTATCCTCCTTCCTTTTTGTCCTTCTGCTGGCTGACAAAGACCTTTTTATTCCCTCAGACTTTCAGCAACTCACTACCTGTGATGCCCAGAAGTTATATGAGGGATGTGCTGGACTTTTAAATATTTCATTGCTTATTCATTATTAGTCTGGCATTTTAAAATTGTTTCAATTTATGGTTTAATGGTATAATTAATGTAATTTGTATTTTAACATCTGTAACTTACTGTGTTTTTATTGAAGCCTGTTTTAATTATGATGGAGCCTGTCTGGCATACCAGCCCTGGCAGACAGGTGGGATATAAATCAAACCAATAAATACATAATGTCTTTATTAACGTCTCTTCTTATGGTTCTTGATTTTCAAGCTCAACTTGAACCAAAAGCCTTTCAAACGTATAAGATTGTCCTCAACAGATAGAAGATTGCATCCTCTGCAAAGGATACAATCCAATACTTTACCAATGAAACCAGCATATGTGTGGCCAAGCAACATCAGAGTGTGGTCAAGACGGCAAAAGTTATTAATGAGGAAGAACACATAATCTAGGAGAGGCTGCTGAAGCTTGCTTTTGTTTGAACCTACTATGATGAGAAAGGTTCTGCCCTTCCTGTCCTCTCCCCCGCTGAGTTAATTGAGTGCAGACTACTTCTGCGCTTTGAACTCAGTTTGCAGCAATAGAATTAAGCCAAAAGGAAAGAGGAAAGTGGGAGGAGGAGAGACAAATCGGGATATTTTTAAAGCAGCTGAAAAAGTGGGATGACAGAGGATTAATCATGATTGTCCCAAGGAACACTTGGAGAGTATCAGGACATAAAACACATGCCCTCCTTGCAAGTGCTTAAAGACAGTTTCAGGTATGTTTCAGGTATTTTTTTTTCCCCTCTTAATGACAAGTATTTGAAGACTGGCACTTAAAACAGGTTTCCAGCTTTGAACTCCCTCAGTCTCTAGGATTCAATTACCTCCTTGAAAAATTCAATTTAAATATCCAGTGTACTCTAATTGGTCTCCCCAAATACAATCCGTGCTATATGTGCTTTAGGGGCTACTGAGCCTCTGATAACATTTACCTGTTTTCTCCATTTCCCAGAACTTTTTGTTTAGAGCCAGGAATTTCAGCTAAGGAGGCTGGTGGTATGACAATGAAGGAGAGGTAGTTAGACTTGATGGATGCCTATCTCTTAACTTCTGTATCCAGCAAGAATTTTTTTTCTGCCCTAAGAACCTAAAAAGACATAAATTACCAGAGATAGATAGCTTTGGATGTGTTACTCAAAGCCTGGAGTTTACAGCTTACACAGAAAGCCCAGTTCCATCAAGCTTACCCACCTCATCAATCAGAACTGCAGCATTATTAAAATGCTCTTTGGGCGAGGAACTGGCACTAGAGGATATGCCAGTTTCTTTCCCTTTTTAGGCCTCCAGCTAGTTGTTGCCACTGTTGAATTTCTAGCAAAGATGAGGAAATCTGTTACTTTCCTTTCTTCAATGTCACATAAGCATCTAAGATGTCCTCTCATTTTCTGCAAGACCAGTCAAATTTGAAGATGAAACCAGCACACCATTGCACCACTACCTTCCCCAGCCCACTAGCGGATTGGTGGCAGCTATGTTAGCATGGCAGTGAATCTTCTTTGGGTTTTAGTCCATATTTTACAGCAGTTATGCAACGTGCAGAACCCTATCCCAAAAAAAGGTTCAGCATGTTGAATAGTTCCTCTACAATCTGAATTAAAGCCCAGAAGGGATTCACTACTCCAATGAAATAGCAGTCACCGACCATCGCATACCCAGCCCAATTCTTTACTATTTATGTACACATCAGTCTGTTTGCATATAAGAATAACACTTTCTAGGACTGTTACCTGCAGTCCCTTTCTTTCTGGTGGAGAACAGCTTCGAATTCTTCTTGTCCTTCGGTATCCCATGTCCAGCAATGTCTGCTCCAAAGAAGGCAGAATTGGGTGCTTAGGAAAAAAAATATATGAACAACTCTTGAAAACATGAATTTTAACCAGCATTAACCTATAAATATTAAGAGTTCCCTTTCCTTCTTCTAATATGAACCGTCCCTTGGAACTCTCTCTTCTTCCTCCAACCTTTCAAAATCTGTCACTACTGGTCAGATTTAGATGTGCAGTTGCAGACCTGCTGAGGCCACCTTAAAGATCCTTCTGGGACTCTCTTCCCAGGTCACAGACAGGATGGCTGATGATCTTTCCAGGCTGCACTTGTTCTTCCTAAGGCAGCACACATGTATTTACAAATATTGCCCTTCTAACTTACTTTTCATTTAACTTTAGTGGGCACCCTCACTATAGTTAGGCTATCCCTTCTTAAAATTTTTGTTTGTGGGCCTGGTATGCCTCAAGTGATTTTCATTCTACTATAGAAGTCATGCTTCTTCTCTAGTGTAGCATTGTGAAAGACCTCAATCTCCATACTCTTTTGACCAGTTCTGTTGTAGTACTGGATAACCTGACCTATCAAACTATAATTTATATCTTATTAGAGCGATTGACACTTCAGTGTGCCAGGAAACCCAGGGATTTTAATTAACAGCCTTTAATGTTTAATTAAATACTATTTCCCCTTATTTTTAATACATGAAGAATTGATTTTGAGACAAACAGAGAACATTTAATAAGCTTTGCTAAGCAAATCAGTAGAAACCTCCAGTAATGGTAGTTTTTTGTTTTTTCCGGAATGGTTTGCCTGCAGTTGTTCTGTTCTATAAAACATTGACATCTTTTCTCTACATCTGGCTATAAATGGACATATATTGGAAAATTCATGTGTGGCTGGAAGGCTAGGGGGATCAAAATGCATGCAGATATAAGAAATTGAAGAGTGGTTGAAAGAGAGCACTCAAACAGCCACAGATCATAGCATAGAAAAATTACTTTTTTGGATTAAACTTATACCAATACAGCTGATCCAAAATAAAAATATCAGATATTTCCAATTAGCTTTTCAACTGTAGTCATCACATATCTTCAAATCAATTCTGGCTTATGGTCACTCTAGGACAGGGTTTTCTTGGACAGATTTAGGAAGAGGTTTACCATTGCCTTCCTCTAAGGCTGAGAGAGGGTGACTTGTCCAAGGTCACCCAGTAGGTTTCTGTGGCTGAGAGGGGATTTAAACCTGGATCTCCCAGAGTCCTAATGCAATACTCAAACCACTACACTACGCGGGCTCACTTTACAATGTAAATCCATTCCCCCCTCCCATGACAATTTGAATTTTAAGTATAGTGAACATTATCCAATAATACTTGAACTCTTCTAAGCAGGACCACAATCCTGGATCCAAATCTCCGAAGGCGAAAATCAGATGGTGGTGTTAGGGGTTTGCTGAAAGAATGATACACTGCATAGAGTTGGCAAACGTTTCTGGGATTATAGTCCAACATAATATTCTTCAATTCTGCTGCAGACATAGACAGAAAGAATTTCAGCCTGGTGACAAAAGAGTTTAGCCTCAAGTAATACTGAGAATCTTTTAGGTGGGAGTTCTGAGTACTGCTTTTTATTTTTCCACAAGCAGTTTGTATGGCTTGGAGTACTTCAAGGCTTGCTTAACTACAGTACATCCATAATCAGATTTCTTGCGTATTGTAAAGGGTGAAGGAAACCATAGGAGGAGGGACTGTTGCAGATCAGCACCATGGCACTGTAGGCAGGGTTAATCCCAGTTATATAGTGGTAAATTCTCAAATGCAGTTGCTGTAACCATGTTGTTTGGAGCAGTCTCTTGCAAAGCTGATAGGTCTTCACCAGCCCATTAGAAAATAATTTGCATTATAACACAGATAGCTCAAGACAGTATATCATTGGTGGGAAAATTTATTTTCCCTCCCACTACTATAAGGATTAAGTGTACAGGGGGACCCCAAGGAATTCATAGATGGCAGCATGGTGTAGTCATTTGAATGCTGGTTGATGACTCTGGAGACCAGGGTTTGAATGGAAACACACTGATTGACTTTGGGCAAGTCACACTCTCTCAGCCTTAAAGGAAGGCAAAGGCAAATCCCCTCTGAACAAGTCTTGCCAAGAAAACCCAGTGATAGGTTTGCCTTAGGGTAGCCATAGGTAGGAAATGGCTTGAAGGCACACAACAACAATAACAACAATCACTATCATGCTTGCCAGTCAAAAGGTCCCAGCCCTTTAACTCTTTGAGTGCTAGCTCCAATACAACACTGGCTAATACTTTTTGTGTGCTACTGTGATAATGGGGCTGAAGCCAGTACAAGGCCATGGACCTCCTCTTCTTCTTACTTTTTCGGTTTTCCAAATCTTTTCGTATTTCTGTAGAAAATCTTTTGCCTTTTGTACTATGCTCAACAAAAACCTTCTCTGTATAAAATTAAAGAAGATGCCTTCTAGTTTTTCTAGGATGGGATCCTATTTTGTTTCAACTTCTTTATCAAAATGGCATACTATCTTCTCTTGCATAGAATCCTGGTGGGTATCTCCTTAAACGCAACCACCTAACTCCATCAATCTTCATTCTGTTCTCAAAGTGGCACTGCAACACTTGCTCTCTGATCTGCTTACAGACAAAGTATAAAATCACATCTCTTCTCTGTCTTGCAGCTCACAAAGAAATTCAGTAGCCATGGTCCAATTCCTGCTCTGTGTCTTCGTTTTGCCTCTCCAGCATATATGCTAGAGCCTCCATCATTTGGTCTCCAGTATTTTCAACGGCTTGTTCAGGAATGGCTCTGAAACTTAAGCAGTTCTCCCTTTCCTGTTGCTCCATTAAGGCAAAGACGTCAAGTTTATGTTCACATTAATTGCCCAGTCAATGTATTCTACCTTCTAGATGTTCTGTTTTTTGCTCCAAGTTCTGAATTTTTTCATTTGACTGTTTCATATCTGAAACCATCTGCAGTATAGAGTCTGATTAATATCTGATTTCATCTCTTTCATCTCTGTTCTTGTCTCCTTCTTGAATTCTGTCATCAGCTCCTTTCCCATCTGAGCCATATGCACGCTCATCTGATTTACTTGTGCTTTTAAAGACTGGTACTTTTTGTTCTCTCTCTCTCTCTCTCTCTCTCTCTCTCTCTGCTATACAGTCAGTTTAATATTAATCAGCTCTCAATACTGCTCAGTCTTGCTTTTGCATATTAGGTAGTAAGAAAAGAACATTTTTAAAAAGTCCATATTAGCCAACTATTTGGACTCTTGGTCTTCCAGAGAGGCAAGTATTCCAAAAGTTACCAATTTGGTCCATGTTAGGAAAGCTTATTCTAATTATCACTTTTAAATTTATGACTAGATTCTGGCTGGCAGAATGAGGCTTTGGCAGAGCTTACCACTTTAAAGCTGCAAACCATGAGACAGAGCTTGATGGCTGCCAATGGTCCCCTTTCTCTCCACCTGCAAATAATCGCTGCTTTCAAGTTGATCAAGGATACCAGGAGTGGGTCCCAGGACATTTGTAGTAACACCTCAATGTCCACCGTTCTTCCAGGAGGAAATTTCACTGGTCCCTCTTTTGTTTTGGGAACCAGGGAAGCAGCATAGCATGTCTCTCCTTCTCAGAACATTTCTGAAAAGAAGACTGTCACTCTGCCATGCTGCTGGAAACTCCAGTGAATGTGAACTGTACCATTTTTACACTAATCTGCAACTGATGTTCTAAATTTCTCTCAAAACACTTAACAGTGATTTTTTTTTAAAAAAAAATTATTTGTGTGTAAATACTCTCAAAATAGTGTTGAGAATCATTCCACATTATCCAGAGATAAATGTTGGATAGCTCCATTCAGATTTACACTTCAGTCCAAAGAATGAGGATCAAGACATTTTATATACAAAGTTGCAGGCTTCAGATTCTTCATCAGTACCAAACTCTTCAGCTCTGCTGTCTCAGAACAGTGTAGCAATCTAACATGGTACTGTTGGCCATTTTGCTGGCCCTTTGGTAACAGTAGAGGACATAATTGCTCATTATTGAAGGTAGTGGGTTGGGCAATACATGGTCAATACAGATCCTTGGGACCTTTTTGCAGCCTCTCCAGAATGCATTGCCAAAGTTCAGCAAATCATGTTGCCAAATTGTGTTACCACATAGCTAGAAGGCATTAAAGCAAGTAGAAAATATTAGCATTGAAGGGGTATTTTCAGTTGCTATCAACATTCAGCTGCAAACTAGAGGGGAAAAAACCCAAGCATTATTTTCTGCTTGTTTCAAGGGCTTCTGGTTTTGCCACTCAAATTCAGTGGTCTGATTCACTGGTGAATTTAGGCAATGAAACACTGAGGCCCATTGCAGTTCGTGAGGTGGAGGGAGAATGTTGAAATGAGCCCTGGATCTGAAAAAGTCTTAAGGGAGGATCAATTTTGGTTTAAGATAAAGCAAAGACTTTTCTTTTAATTACAGATATATTGTTTTGGGGCATTACTTCTTTAACTGAAAATTTGGCACCTGAGACAGAAACAACAAGGAAAGAATTGGGATAGGTTCCTATACCACAAAAAAGAAGAACACATCAACATGTTCCAGCTAACTTTTTATTCAAAACTATTGTGCATGTGTGAAATGAAACAGCCAGGCCAGTTAAGCCTTGAACAAATAGATAAAAATATTTTGAAAGAATATTTTTAACTTTCTAGTGACCACTTAAAATCTTCTTTCAAAATGCATTTAGGAGTGACTTCTCTTTTACCTGCCTCCACTTTTCTTAGATTTTCTATTTAGATGATTAGACTTACAGATTTATGCTTCTTTAACATGCTAGAGGCAGTGCTGTTTACCCTGTCTGTTGTACACATGCCCATACACCAACAGCAAGACCAGCTGGAGCAGAGTCCCACTATTTCCCAGCTCAGGCCTTGTTGTTTGCCTTGTTTACTGTGGACACACTGCTGCAACCTGACACTGTTTTTCCAGCCCTCCACTGACATCCTCCCAATCCCAATGCTGCTTAAAAAATTTTTTCCAGGAAGACAGAGGATGAGGAGCAAAAAGGGTGCTCCATGGGCATAAAGAAGAATTTGTAAAAAGGAGCTTCTTTGTCAGAGGTTTTGTTAACTGAGGCATGCCTATTTATTGGATGAGAAGATATTCCGAAGCATTTGTTCTAAAACGCTTGATCTCAGTGGGTTGAACTTAAATTACACCCATGGAAATCAGGCAGTCAGTAAGTAGGAAGCCATTTTGTCTACTGCTACCTTTTTCCAGCCATTTTGTTCACTGCCACCTTTTTTCCTTCATTGGATTTCACTGTTCTTTGGAGTTTTTCTGCTATTCACTTGCCTGTTTTTACAATTAAACATACTTAACTTCTCTTATTGCACAGGGATCTGAAAGATTATGTTTGGCAAGGATTAAAAATTCACCACATACAATGGATTCAGCAGAAGAATTATCCAACTAGGGGATAAGGTTTTGTGAGCTGTCAAGTCGATGCTCAGGTCCCTTTCTAAGATCAATAATATTGTGCTAAAAAGAGTCATTTTTTAAAAAAAACAACAAGAAAAGTGGTGATTGTAAATAATTAGGACAGTTGATTTTTTTTTCCGTCATGAGGCAAAATAAACAAGGTAAGGATTCTGTGCCAAGAAATACCAATTCACATCGGGACAAGAATCCAAGCTAGGAGAAAAAGACTTCTCAAAATCAGATGGAAAGTGTTAGGCAGAACTCAAGTCATGGTTCTCTCATAACACAGGGAAACAATCTAGGAAACTCTCAGGTATTGTGAACAATAACCCTTGTCCTAACTGTGGAATTTTGTTCTGTTTTGTTTTGTTTTGTTTTGCATGACCTATTTGCATTTGTTAGGTTCACATATTTATAGGCTTTTGTGCACATTCCCATTGTTTAGGAAGAAATGCTTCTGGCTCCATCCATTTGAACGTCAAGGAAAATTTTCCACCAGTATCACTACTCAAAACATCTTTCTGTTCAACCTGCTTCAGGTCTAGAAGCAGAGGGAACTAGATAACAAAGATATATCTCAGTGAATGAAGTAGGTATGTTCTAGGCATCACTTCTTTAACAGAACACTTGGTATTGGAGGCAGAAATAACAAAGAAAGAAACAAGAAAAGAAGATTTAAAAAGCATGTTTCTGCAGACTTTTTATTCAGAACAAGATGAACATGTGAAATGAAACAAGCAGGTCAGGTAAGCCTTGCACAAGTAAGCAAAACATTCTGAACCTTCCAAGATCATTTGAAATCTTCTAAAATACATCCAGGGATATTTTTTCTTTCACCGGCTTCCCCTTTTCATTTGATTTCTATCTTGTTGTCTAAACCTATAGCTCTATGCATATTTGACATGCTGGGAGTAGCTGGTAAGACAAGTTTATCTGCTCTCCCCTTTTCTCTCTTTTGCTGTTCCTATATGCTCAGTAAGGGATTCTGGCAGCAATTGAGGTTTATCTTGCCGGTTGTAGGCAGGCACAGAATACTAAAATGGAATTGGTCACAACTCCACTCTTTCCCATCTTAAGATTTGCTTATTGCCATATTTACTGCAGACATGTTGCTGCATTACAACACCAAAAGTCTATGGGCCTTTCCACGGTACATTGTTATAGTGCCATTATTCCACTTTCAAAATCCTATGGAGTCCAGTCGTTTGCAGTTTAGTGGGTGGTATTTAGAATTCTCAGCCAGAGAGGTCTTTGGCCTCAGTAAACTACAAACTCCAGAATTCCACAGATGTTGAAAGTAGAATAATAGCACTATAACAGTGTAGTGCGGAAAGGCCCTGTGTTTCTTCAGCCTCTCCATCACCATCCTCCTAGTGCCAATACTGTTAAAAGCCTTACAACTAGACAATGAGGAAGAAAGGGAACTGGGCAGGAGTAAAAAGCATTTGTAAACAGGAGCTTCAGTTCTTTGTTAATTGAGGTGTGCCTATACCTGGCATGGAATAATGCAGTGTGCAAATGGCCTAAGGGAAAGTATGGAGGCAGCAGGGAGATAATAAATCCTATTAAAGGGATGACAATATTTCTTTCTGCACCCGTTACTTTCAAAAACCCTTCCATTGCTAGAAATGTAACACACACACTATTTCTCACATCTGAGTTCTTCAGAAAAGACATTGTAATTTGCACCATTGAGGACTCTGTAGCTCAGTATTAGGTCATATGTTTTGCCTGCAGATGAATCCAGGTTGGGTTCCTGGGAAAGAGCCCTCTCTGATATCTTGAACTGGAGAAGGGGCTGCCAGTCAATCTAGCCCATAATGTGCTAGCCTGACCAATGGTCTGACTTGATATAAGGAAGCTTCCCATGTCCTGATGCTATTTTTGTTATTCTAAGACATCAAATGTGTACTCCTATCTGATAACACTGAAGCTTAGGCCATTTCCACACCGGGCTATTAAAATGGGGCAGAGCGACCTCCCACGGAGGTCTTCTGCACCATGGAGTGGACTGGGTTGGACTACTTTTCGTAGTTCTGCACCTCAGTCCGGTTCTGTGCAACCGGAACTGGTCGCGCAGCATGCTTTTTAAAAACCTCTTTTAAGAGGTTTTTAAAAAGCACAGAGCGCACGACTCCATCTTGCTCTGTCGCCGTGCTCTGGAGCAGATTTGCAGGTGCGCGCAAGTGCGTGCCTGCAGATCTTCCAGGGGCGGGCTTTTGGCTGGTGAGCTCCTCCGGTTGGTGGAGAGCCTCCACCAACCGGAAGCTGCCATTTTGGATGCCGGAGCAGTGCGGAGCGATGAGCTCGCACTGCTCCTCGTCCCCACGGACTTGACCGGACGCTGAAGAAGTCCAGTGAGTAGCGTTTTCTCGTGGCTCCCCCCCACACATCTGGAAAGGGCCCTAGAAAGATTTCCCACTGAAATCCTGGAAGCTGTAGTCCAAAAAGTAACTTTTCCAAGTTCTGCCTTACATGCAGATATAACATGAGAAAAGCAGTATGCTTATATGTTTTCCAGTAGCAATGTAACTGTAGCAAACTCTACAAATTTGGCTTGCTGAATGTAGTCATCACATGCTTTTCATCTCAGACCTGTGCATGATGCCTTTTAATATTCAAAGGAAACCTACATGAACCTGATTTCTCAATGCCACATAATTCATTACAATTCTCAGTATCTCATACTTTTCTGTTCAAAACAGAAACTTTCCAATACTTAGAACAAACAAAAGCAAAATTGGTGTGGATTTATACCCTTAATTCTGCTTGACTTCTAGTGCAATCCATCCCTGCATTAGAATTGACTGGAGATTTGCCTTCCAGGTTGAATTCCCAGAGAGGTTCATCAATTCCCTAAGAATTCAGTTGGCACCCTGAGACCTGGTAATCCTTGCAATGAAGAGAGAGAGAGACAGAGGGAGGCAAGGAGGGAGAGAGAGAGAAAGAGATCTAGTGATGGATGTCTGAGTGACTTTTGGTATCAACAAGGATTTCTGACTTCTGTTTAAGAAAGTGACAGATGAAAATATCTCAACTTCATAATCTCTTCTGAAACAAAGAAAACCCGAGGATAAAATTGGTGTGGATTTTGTGTGAAAAGGCTCCAAACTCAGTTCTGGTAATGAGAACAAATTCCTGGGTTAAGCATGACAGAGAGATACCCTTTGTCCTTCCTTAATTTTAAATTTGATATCTGTTCCATTGAGCTGCCCTGTGAACACTTAACACCAATTGATAGATCTTAGGGATCTAGTAAAAAAAAACAACAACACTAGATCCCAGAAGCTTACAATCTGCTTACCATTACAATATAACGTCTTAGGTTAGACATGAAATATTACAGAACAAATAAAATTTAATGTGAGTGTGGTGTAGTGGTCTGAGCATTGGAAACTAGGGTTCAGTTCCTTGCTTGGCCATGGGAAACCACTGCATGACCTTGGGTGTGTCACTTGCTCTCAGCCCCAGAAAATCGCATGATGGGTTCGCCTTAGGGTCAGCATAAGTCAGAAATGACTTGAAGGCACACAACAACAATAAATTTAAAATGTATGGTTCACCTATAGCGATTGGATTAAGAATTTGGTCCTCTGGTTGTTTTCAGCTTCAACTTCTAGACACTCCAGCTAGCATGGCCAAATAATCAGGCATTCTGGCAAATGAAGTCCGAAACATCTGGCGGGCTAAAGGCTGAGAACTGCTGGCATAAAACATTTTCTATCCTGTATTTAATTTTCAGAGATGCAGCATCAAGAAGGAAAGGTGATTTGGGCACAATCAGATTGTTTTTCGAAAGACACCATATTTTCTTTTCACTACCTGAGAGCCATCTTTTAGTCAGAATGGTTGGAATCCCTTAATTATAGTCATGATTAACTTGTCCTTTGATTTCAGTGGGTTTTCTCTAAGCATGATGAAGTGTGTACCCAACCCACATCTTTCAGTTTTGGTCAGATCTGGCTGACAGATGAATACCATTATAGGTTGAATGCAGAATAAAGTCAAGCTCCTACATCATGTTGGCACAGCATTGTCACCTGGAGATGACAAAAGTATGGAGGTGACAAAAATTGCTCTCTCTACCAAGCTGCTTCCCCCAGCACACACCAGCAGCCAAGAGGCTGTCAGATGTAGCTCCATCTCTTCATCCATGACTGGTTGAGGTGGTTTTCTTCTCTGACTCATTCTGACTGGTTTCAAGGACTGTGAGAGAGGAAGGAGAAGCCTTATGGTGGAGGCAGAATCAGGGTTCACCCCTGCAGCTGATCCATGGCCTTATACAAGATGTACTAGATGCCTCCTTCTGCAAGGGGCAAAGATGTACATATAGAAACATAACCCCAAGTTATGCCTCCACATGTCACCAACAGGATGTTTAAGTCAGTTACACTTTACTCTCGCTAAAACTAATCGGCCCACTTAGTTTGTTGAGCTAGATCGGACCCAACATTGCTACAGCTCTGCTAAGCAATATAGGCATATTCTATTATCCATCCATCACAGTGTCTCTCTTTAGTACTTGTTGTTGTGTGCCTTCAAGCTGTTTCCAACTTATCAGGACTCTAAGGCAAACCGATCACAGGTTTTTCTGAGGCTGAGAGTGTGTGATGCAGCCACGGTTACCCAGTGGGTTTCGATGGATGAATGGGGAATTGAACTCTGGTCTCCAGGGCCATAGTCCAATCTTCAAACAACTACAGCATGCTGACTCTCTAGTTCTACTACAGATTTGAGCTTCCTCCTGTAATAAACTAGTCCTAGTAGCTGTACATAAGGAAAACCATTCAAAATACCAGTTATTCAAAGTTGTTTGACTTACAAGGGTATTACATTCATGGGAATGAATTACTTGGTAGAGGTGGTGGTAGTTACAGGATATAAGTGACACCCTTTTCGCACCTTACCTTTTCGCGCTGCTGGGGTGCGGGGCTCACGCGAGCAGCCTCCAGAGAGAGGCTCTCACTTCCTTGCTCCTTCGGCTCCACACAATCTTCCTGCTCGCGCAAGAGCCCTGCCTCTTCCTTTGCAGTGCAGCCTGGGACCTTCCCAGCCTGCACTGGACAGGAAGCACGACCGGCCTGGCTCCCGAGGCTCCGCACACCAGGTAAGTGCGCGCGGGGCCCCGGAGCGATGCGCGACCATGCAGCATTTTCGGCTTCAAGCCGAAAATGAAAAAACTTGTGCGCGGTCCGCATCAGTCCCTTGCGTGTTGCGCAAATGTTAGTGTGTCGTGTGGACCGTTCCTCACATGTGCGCAAGCCTCAAGGGGCCCTTTCGCATTGGAAATGCTGTGCGAAAAGGGCCTGGGAAAATGAAAGTGGGAGGAAAAGATATAAGGGAAAATTATCTGAGCAAATAGTTTCTGAAGCAAGGACATTCTGGCATGCCTAAAAAACACAAATGTCCTTTTTTACCAGAAGGACTTCCATCTGCAGGTTTGTTTCTCATTCTCTAGCAAGGAATCTTTTTCTCTCCTGCTGTGTATAACCTCTGCATAAGCACAACTAATGATGAACATTATCCCATAGTAAAGTACATCCATCCACACTCACATATGTGAAGAAGCTACCAATCAGGCACCTTGTTTATAAGTCACCTTTGATACTCTGCTTGTACTGCTTGTGTTGACACATTAAGATCTATGATGTTAGAAAATACACAGAGGTTAAAGGAAGAATTAACTCTGATGCATCTCCTCTGCCACATGCTTCATTAATGCTAATTCCTTCTCAACCAGAAATATTCACCCATTTAATTTGATACAGAAGCGTTTTTTGTTTTAACGCTGGATGGTCAAATGCTCTCCTAGTGGGACAGTAACTTGTTGATACTAGGAACAAGATCTGCTTCCTCTGTAGGCTGGTAAGATTGCAGGGGCTCATGTCACCCGGAAATTCATCTTGAGACTTCCACCATCTGCATAGTGCTTTAAAAGGTGGGCATTTAGATTGCATTGTAAATATGCTGACTTGGAAGTTAAGATGATTTACTTCAGAATAAACATGCATAGGATTATGCTGCAGAGAAGTCAAAGTGCACTCAACCTTCAGTGACTATATTCAACCTTGATTAGCAATAAGCATTTGTGTGCCATGGTACTCTTTCACACTTGACAATTGTAGTGCTGTGATTCCCCTTTAATGGCCATGGAAACATCCTGAGGAATACTGAGATTCACAATGCAGTCATCCCTCCACATTCACTAGTGTTAGGGGCACAGGACTCCCATGAAAGTGGAAAAACCATGAATAATTCTAGGCCCTCCAACACCATACTTAACACACAAAAACGTATGATCACCATCTTTAACCCAGCGTGGATTCCTTTGAGGCATCAGGGTTCCTTCACAAGGCAGAAGTGGATGGTCGGTGGGGCTTACTGCCACCTCCACGGCTGCCCCACAGCATTTTTAAGAGGGACTTAGAAGCCTCATTTGCAGTTTCTCAGTCTCACGAGGGTTGTAGTCCCTATTTAAAATGGCATAGGGAGGCAGCAGAGGTGACAGCAACTAATCCATGAATAATCAAATCTGCAAAAGTGAAACCCGCAAATGTGGAGGGCTGACTGTATAGATAGGGGTAGTTAGAATTCTCAGCCAGAGATGCAGTCCCTCAACAAACTTCAGACACCAGGATTCCATCAGATAGAGCAGTGGCAGTCAAAGTGGAATTACAGTGCTACAACTGTGTAGTATACAAGGACCCCTGGGAGCTGGAGGAGATGTATGTTTATTCTAAAAAGTATATCAAACCACTACACCATGCTGGCTCTCAGAGAAGACAAATCAAGAGGAATACACACATGGTATCTTGTTATGTTTTTATGCATCTGCAAGGAAGCAGCAGCACTATACCTGCACATGCTCACTAATTCCCATGACACTCTTTTTGCTGTCTCACCCTCCTCTCTCTGGCATGGAACCTAAATCTTGAAGCAGATTTAAACACTTCCCAATAAGTGTGTGAGATGGATGAACGCAGTGCTTCATGGTGTGGTTAACTACAGATGGAATCCAGAGGCAATTTTCATGGTCTGGTGACTAACACACCCCACCAGAGAAGTATGAATAATCTAAAATGTACAGTTTATTACCAGCAAAAACCTATAGGGAGGAAGGAAGGAAGGAAGGAAGGAAGGAAGGAAGGAAGGAAGGAAGGAAGGAAGGAAGGAAGGAAGGACGGATGGACGGAAGGACGGACGGAAGGACGGACGGAAGGAAGGACGGACGGAAGGAAGGACAGAAGGACGGAAGGAAGGAAGGACGGAAGGAAACTTATTTAGATCCTATTATTCTAGGTCCCAACTGCTATAGCTCCATTCAGCTTAGTACCTACTCAACTGCACATCTGGTCCCTCTGTTATTCTAAGGGAAAGCAAAAACAAACAAAGCAAGCAACACCCCCCACCTTCCTCAGTCTTTTTCCATTAGTGAGTCAGAGATGTAGCTTCATATCCAGCTTTAAAATGCACAAAAAAAGGTAAAGGAATAGAAAGCAATATTCTCCATATGTCTTTAGGTGCTCTACCTGTCTAGTTGCCATGCCAACAGAGCCGCACTACATTACACTTTCTGAATACATGGAATATGGCAGATATTATGTTGGGGGAAAATTATAGAAAATTGCTGAAATTCCTTCTTCTACACAACCATTAAAGGATCCCTCTTCAGTTTTCACAAGATAATTTCTTTTGGCTAAGTGATTCTTCTGAACAAAAAGGTAAAACAATAGCCACGTCAGCAATTCAGCTGGACACAAATCTACCAAAGGGGTTTTTCCCATCACTTGTGACTGTGGGTTGCATTTTGTGGTCTGGCCAGTGGATCCGCTACTATAGAGGCAGTAAATCCACTATTTAATTTACTACCATTATTCCCTCATGTGTAGCCAAGCAACATCAGAATATGGTCAGGATAGTGAAAGTTCTTCAAGAGGGAGAACACACAAACTGGGAGAAGCTGCAGCAGTTTGCTTTACTCGGATCCTACTGGGAAGGGCAAGATTTCACACTCTTCTCTCCTTTTCCTCTGCTGAGTTATATGAGTAGAAACTGCTTTCGCACTTTGAACTCAGTTTGCAGCAGCTGAATTAAGCTGAGGACGCAGTGGGAAAATAGAAGGAGGAAAGAGAAACTGGAACATTTTAAAAGCAGCTGGAAAAATAGGATGACAGAGGATTAATCAGGACTGTCCCTGCCAAATTGGGACAATTGGAGGATATGCAGAAAGGTGCCAATAATAAAGCAGAGGTCAACAGTGACAACCTCCAGGCAATTCTGTTGCGATCCTATGATCTGTTCCAATAACCAGTGTGTCAAGCTACAAATTAATTAATGTGAATTAAAGTAGTTCAGTTATTAGAATTAGCAACAATACATTAATCTAATATTTGTAGCATTTAGCACTGGTGAATTTCCAACATTTAACACTGGCAGAATAATGTTCAAACCTAACATTCTGAGCTCTGGGCATAGAAAATAATAGGGTAAGGCGGGGCAGAGCAGGAGTGCTGGTGGCACAGTTGTTTGTGTCATTAGTTCCTCACTTCTTCTCCTTCTTCCCATATTAATTCTGCCATTATGGGAAGGAGCAAAGAAACAGGCTTTCACTCATTTGCTTATTTTAATTCTCTGGGACTGTGTGGAAATTTTAAATTGTCCACTGTATTTGTACTTGGTAGGGCTGTACTTGATGGGTTGTTTGATGAGTAAAAGCTCTCTCCTGCTGTCAGCTTTTGCGAGTCCAGTCAATTTAAATGTTAATGTATGTTACTAGTTCTATTTGCCTGCTGTGTCCAGAGATATTCATGAGCAAGACCCAAATAGGTTACAAATCCCTCTCTAATCACACCCTCATGCACCTACCCTTACTCATGCCCTTGATTGCTTAGCTGAGAAGCTGGATAAAAGTCTGTGTAATTAAGTAAGCACAAATTTATTTTGAAAAAGTTGATAACAGAGTTCTTTCTCCAGCATCTTTTCCTACATCCAAGATGGCCCAAGACATTTTTCTGCCTGAGGCGGAAGAGCAAATGGCATCCCTCCTCCCGTGTATCTAAGTCTACATAATAGAATCCAAAGCCAGTCAAGTTATTCTGTAACATGAGATAGAAAATCCCATAAGTCCATATTCTCAACAAGAAAAATATAATACTAATAAAGTCCATAACTGTGGACTCCACTTCCAAATCCCATAAATCCTGCTCAGTATCCTCTACAGGGACAATGTAATAATAACAAAGTCTACAACTAACAGTTTGCTGCCCTTTTGTGACACACCAAATCTGCCACCTGAAATGGCCACCTTACTCAGCCTAATAGTAGGATGAGCTTTGCCCACACTTCCTCTGCAGCCATCCTTCCATTGGGCAGCCATCCTATAATTTATAGATACTTTGTAAAATATTGTTTAAAGACATGGCCCTATAGTCTGTGTCAGTATGCAAAAGGATATTGTTGCACTTTTGAGATTTACTGAGAGAAAGAATTTGTAAGGTAAGCTTTCATAGGCCATTTCCATACCAGGCTTCTGAAATGGTGCAGAGCGACCTCTCATGGAGGTCTTCTACACCCTAGAGTGGACTGGCGTGGACTACTTTTTGTAGTTCCACACCAGAATCCACTCAGGAGCAGCCGGAACTAGCTGCGCTGCGTGTTTTTTAAAAACCTCTTTTTCAAGGTTTTTAAAAAGCACGGAGCACGCAGCCCCACGCCGCTCCGTCACCTGGCTCCGAAGTGGATTTGCAGGTGCACGCAAGTGCGTGCCTGCAGATCTACCGGAGGCGGGCTTCCAGCTGGCGAGCTTCTCCGGTTGGTGGAGAGCGTCCACCAACCGGAAGCCGCCATTTGGGACGCCGGAGGACTGCGGAGCAGTGAGCTCGCGCTGCTCCACGTGGCGACGGGCTTACCTGGTTTCAGGTAAGCTCCGTTTTTGGGCGTTTTCGGCCCCCCCCCACATGTGGAAAGGGCCATAGACAGAGGCCACTTCTGCATTATACGTGGATTCTGCAACATCCCAGTGGATGGGTAGCATTTGAAGTATGCTTCTTCCTTTCTCAGAGCAGCCGGCCTCTTCCTGTGCTGTACTGAGGAAGGAAGCACTTGATAATGCTTCTGCCCTTCCCACATGGCCACTGGTGGTGCAATCATTGCGTGAAGGGAGGCTATTACCAGATTTTTTTTCCAGTAATGGTATACCATGCAATCACAATGGCTGGGGATGTGACAAGAGCGAAACAGCAATGACATCGTGCAATGGCATGCATCACAGACTGGCTTCAACATGTCCCCATGTGAGGATGACACCATGATGTGGAAATGGCCAGAACTCCTTCCTCAGACATATGAAGTGCTTACACAAACATTTATGCCCATGAATGAGCCAGTGTATGTGTGAATGGTAACAGAATGCAACAAATCAACAAGGCAAGACTTGTACTCAGGACTAATCTATTACAGAACAGACCACTCCACTCCACAGTTCATGCTGGCCATTATGAATAATTGTTTAATTGAGGATCGTTTCATGCTGCACAGTTTTATCACTTTGATTTCACTTTAGCTGCCATGACAACATCCTATGGAATCCTGGGATCTGCAGTTTGAGGGGGCATATTTAGAATTCTTAGACAGAGAGCTTCAGTGTCTTATAAAGCTACTAACTCCAGGATTCCATAGGATGCAGCCATGTCAGTTAAAGTGGAATGACAGTGCTATAACTGTGTACTATGAAATGGCCCTGAGACAATGGAGTGTGACATTATCACACAGTTAGTCTCCACATTCCCAATGGTTGTGAGAGAGGATCCAAAATATTATATTATATATATGATGTACTATTCTCAGGTATTATGGAAAGGACAGCAGAGACCATGTGGTGAGGATATTTCAGGGGCCTCCTCCATTGCAACCATAAATTCCATTCTTGATTTTTCCTTCCATAACTGTTCTAGGGAGACTACTCCAAAAGTTTATACCTCTAAAAAAATTACCAGAAACAAGTCTGCATTCTAGTTTATATTCATTACTTCTTGCACTTTCAGTTTTTGTAACCTAAATAAATCTTGTGGGACTGCTCTCTATTTGCAGAGTACAATTATATTTTCCTCTAACCTTTACTTTCAGAGCTTAATAGCCCAAGTCTCTTCTCCTCTCCTTCTCTCCCCTCCCCTCCCCTCCCTATTTCCATTCCTGTTGTTCTTTGTACTTGTTCTAGTTTGAATGTATCATTCATCACCAAATCTGGGGACAATCGCTTAAACTCCAAAAAAAAAAAAAAAAACCTGAACAAAAGTTGCTCCTTTATGAGCAGACAGTATCTCCAGAAGACTGGAAGAACTCTTCAGAGCAATATTCTCCAGGTAAGCAAAGAGACTGCAGAGGGCAAGAGGATTCTGCAGCACTTCTACAATGCGTGTGGCTCTCTCTCTAATATTAGCTTAAGATTCTAACAAATTAGATCACTTATGGTATGTTGTTTTTCCCCAAAAAGCCATCTTCTCATATGTGTGTGTTTGTGTATACACATTCATACACATATACACATACACATAAAATGACATAAAGGAATCCAACAGCACCTTTGAAACTAATTAGGCAGAAATTCTGCTTTTGTGAACTCAGTCCATTTCATGAGATGCATCTGATGAAGCAGACTGGAATCCATGAAAGCTTATGCTAGAAATTTCTTACCAATTCTCAAAGGTGCTATTGGATTCTTTCATCTCTTTTTATGCTAAATAGACCAATACAGTTATCTCTTTAAATACTACATATGTTGTTATTGTTGTGTGCCTTCAAGCTGTTTCTGACCTATGGTGACCTTGAGGCAACCTATCACAAGGTTTTCTTGGCAAGATTTGTTCAGAGAGGGTTTGCCTTTGGCTTCGTCTGAGGCTGAGAAAATATGAAATGCCCAAGGTCACCCAGTGGGTTTCCATGGAAGGATGGAGATTCAAATTCTGGTCTCCAGAGTTGTAGTCTATCTCTCAAACCACCATGCTGGCTCTGCTACTCATGTACATGTGTGTATATGTGTGTATGCACATCCACATGCATGATTCAAACATAGGCCATTTCCACACTATACTCTTACAGTGCTATTATTCCACTTTCAACATCCTATGGAATCCTGGGGTTTGCATTTTAGGGAGGGGCCTTTGAGGTTCCTCCCTAAACTGCAAACCCCGGGATTCCATAGGATGTTGAAAGTGAAATAATAACACAATAAGAATATAGTGCGGAAATGTAATCCATCATGATGTGACGTTGCTATATCCATGCTGCTTCACATCCCTTTCATTCTTCTTTTTTCCTTTTCCCCCTCATTATTTTTTTCCAGTATTGCAAAGCCAAGCCCTAGTTGTATGTGTCAGTGTTTTTGCATGTCAACAGGACTCAATTAGCAATTTTCTGGCACCTCTTCATTAGCTATCTTTAGGATCCCTGCATTAGGCCAATTATCCCCATCATGATGGGTCACACGAAGCTTAGAGACAGAGTGGCATACAGTAAGAAGTGCCAATGTACTACACCGGGATAATGAATGGGGTGATTTTTGCCATTAGATAAAAAAGAAAAAATCTGAACATCTCTTTTTCTGAGCATCTGTAGTGGAAAATGGTGTGACCCACTGCATTATCCATCATCTCATTCCTGACAAGGACAAGTCCATGAACAACACTCTTGTGGGCAAGCCAGCTTGTTTAAAAATTCATATGAAAGAATCCAGCTTTGCAGCAGCTCTAATAAGAAGGCCTGATAAAGCAGCAAAGTAATAGGTTCAGACCCCAGACTGGGAAGGAGACTAGTTCCTTATTTGAAAATGTACACACACCTGCACACCAGTTGTCAAAATGCTGAGCTCAGAAATTAACAAGTTGTGAGGTTAGAGTAGGGAAATGAAGCACTTTTCTCCCCTAGAGCTTCAAGAACTCCCACCAGCCAAACTGAGGAAAGAAGCACATAAACTATTTGGCGGAAGGCCAGGTAGTGAGTTGCCAGCATTTCTTTTTGTTTACAACATGAGAAAAGCATCAGACACAAGAAAATGTTATCAAAGAATAAATTTCCTCCTCAGGGACACAGCCTGAGGGGAAGCTGAGCAATGCGTATAGGTTGCATAGAGACAATAGAGAGGTTGACAGGGTTCCTAGGGATGCCAGCTTGCAACCTAGAGAAAATGCCTGTTTCTCTGACAGTTGGGCAACTGAAGCTCCCCACAGAATTACCCACCTCCCAAATCATATATGGCAATGTGGAAATAGCCTCCCTTCGTGATGCATACGAAGAAAACGTTGCATCCAGATTTGATTTCAATTTGGCCTGAGATTGTGTCTGTTCCCTTTAAATAAGGAAGACAACTTTTTTATTATTATTATTTGAAGGGCAAATTTCAGTTTGGGAAGGGTCTTGGGAGCTGCATTTCAGCAGTGGGAAGGACAAAGGGCACAGAACAGAGCCAAAGCAAAGCAAGAGGAGGGAGATATAATTCTTAAGCAATTCGGACATTTTCTCACCTACCAGAAAAAACGCCACTCAATTCTATGCATGTCAGCTCAGGACAATAGCTTTCAGGGCTGCAAAGCACACTTCATTTCCACAGAACAGCTTCCCAGCAGTAAAGCACAGCTCAGTTCTGTAACACCACCTCAGGCTACAAATCAAAGCAAAGCTCCATGCAATAGTGTTTTTTTTCCTGGCTTTTAGTACAATATTATCTCTTATTTTTTACAGAAGATAACAGTAGAAGAAGTTTAAAATCAGAGTGGGAACCCCACAGACCTGGCCTACTGGCTTGCCTCAGATCAAATAGACATTTTATTTTATTGTTTATTTCCCCATGAGGGCTGCGTGAACTGGGAAGCAGTGTCAAAGCCACATGCCAGAGGTTGGCATGCTCAGAGCCAATGGTGCCTGGATTCCTTCATCAATGTCTCTTGCATACTTGTTACTGTTGTTGTTGTGTGCCTTCAAGTCTGTTCTAGCTTATGGCAACCCTATCACAGGGGCTTTCTTGGCAAGATTTCTTCAGAACAGGTTTTGCCTTTACCTTCCTCTGGGGCTGAAAGAACGTGACTTGCATATACATACACGCAAACGCACACCCCCCACCATCATTCTGGTTCCTCTCTCTAATGTCCACACTCTTTCTCCCCCATATTAAGTATATGCAAATACACACACTCTTCCCCCAACCTATTACACACCTTATCCCTCCCTGCTTCTAACACCAATCTGTGAGGCAGCACATACTAGCATCCCAGTATCACGCTGCACGTCTCCCCTCTTCTGGCACCAACCTGTTTGGCAGCAAAAGAGAGGGAGACAATCAGGTAGAGAGAGAGCCAAGTGGAAACCAGCCAAGGTCCACATTTGGCCCATGGAATTTGGACTTCTCATACATGTTTTAAATGCTCCATAATACTAAGAAAGCCTACAAATACCACACTTGTTCCCCTGTTGTTTTACCAGATTTTCACCCCATCTTTTTCAAGCAACTGCTGTGGCCAACAGGAATTAAACTTTTGCCCTGCAGCAAATGAGGGAGGATAGCAGGCAACAAAACCAGTTGAGAAACAGGATGCAAAGTTCAATATTACTAAAATCACATATCTAGGGAAAGGCTTGGCACCCTTATAAACATTTTCTGACAAACTGTTTAATAGCTTATATATCTCAGCAAAGATTTTAGCCCCCCATCTTTCTTATTTTTTTAATTTAACCATAATTTCAGCACAAGATTTGAATTACCAGGTTCACGAAAACGACATAGCTATGGGCTGCTGGAAGTTCTGTGTGAATGACAAAGAAGGAGCAAGAGAAAGAGAGATAGGATCCATATGACTTGGGTTCTTCAACTAGGCTTCTTTGGCCTGTACTCAAAATGAAATGGCCACAGGAACTGAGAACAGGCAGAAACTGATAAAAGAAAGGACATAGCAGTTCTGTTACTGAAAGCTCAACAGACCTTGTAACATGGCTTACAGATGAATAGAGAACATGTCTACTGGCAACACATAATCCTCTAAACCAAAGCTTGGAGTGTTACATCAAAAAAGTAACTGCTTACTTTATTCATGACATTCTCTTCCCAATTCATTGTTTGTTACCGCTACTGCAATCCATGGGGGTAACTTTCTGACTTACCTTTCAATGCAAGTCAACATTACTGTTGTGCCTTTGGAAAAATACAAAAAACTGCTCACTGGTTTCCCAGGTAGCCAGTTCAGACATTGCACCTTTGAAATTGGGAAATTACAAAATGATCCTTCATTCCCACATCACATATAACTAGTAACCACACATATCCAGTAATAAGGAACAGACAACCTATTTGTCTGTTCCACAGGAAAGCCATGGCTGTTGCAACACCTGTTCAAATTGTTACTGCAAAAAATAACTAGTTATGAAAGTAACATGCTATAAAATGAGTTGCTTCCTAGTTGGCTCTGTATCATCATTAGACTTGATTTAGATGGATTGTGCTCAAGCTTCTCCTCTTCTGCCTCCTCTTGTTACATGCTCTTTTTTCAGACTCAGCTTGAGAGGTATCCAGTAGAAATAACATAGGACATATGGGCTTCAAACAAACAGGACAGTGGCCCTTCACTCTTATTTTGAAATTGCATTATTCTCAGAATTCGAGTCATGTTCTACTCTTTTGCTGTCCCTTCTCCTAGCATGATTACCTCTTGAAGCAATGCCTGGAATCCATCTGAAACCTTTGTCAGCACTTCCTGATTTCTTGCTCTGCTCTGCACACATACTATATGGATGTTTATCAAGATTTCGGAAAAAATATCTTTTTTGGACCACAGTTCCCAGAATCTAGTGCCTTGATTCTAGAAATTGTCATTCAAAAAAGTAACTTTTTCTAATTTTTACATGTTCTGTATTTATATCACTCTATTACTGGTATATCGCTCTGTGATTTGAACTAGATCTAGGTAAAAACAGTGATTTCATCAAAAACTTGTGAAACTGACCCAGTAATGGGAAGAGAAACAATACAGCATTGCAAAATGGCCTCTCTCCCTATTTTATTTCTCCAAATCATATGGCTGATTCTTCAGATAGTTTACTTGCAAGTAAACTACTGAGTTAACTTAGACGCAGGCAGAATTGCGTTATTAACATCCGATCCACTCACCTGGAATCAGACGTATTGTAAATCTTTGGTCTTCAAAGGCTCTTCGGGCTTTTCTATGACGTTCTGATTACAAGGATGAGATCAAATGTAAAAAACCATTTCCTTAGTAGTAGAAATTTACAAAAAGGACTGAATAGAATGAAATATTGTAATTTCATATTTTTGATAACCTGCTTCAATTCTTGCTCAAATATTTTACTATATTGTACCTCTCAAAATATATTTTGGAGGAACAATTTAGCCACTCTATAAAAATACATATTTTTCTATTGATATTCAACTACTCTCCAGTATAACCATGGCACTCAGTGAGTGGCAAAGGAGACAAACATTTTTAAGGGTCAGGTGCCATTTTGAATCTCCCCAAATTCCACAAACATCTCCATCAGAGTTTTCTGGCAAAAATAAAATGTTGGCTGCTTTGTTCCTTTCCCCTTTTCAAAGAATTTAAAGTCACTCCCCAAAATATAACCAAAACAAAGCAGACAACTGAGGTGGGTGAAAATGTTGAGAAATTAGCATTGTTAGTTTAGTGCAGTAATAATTTGAACTGAACTAAATAGAACTCAGCCTCTTAAGTACTATTTTCAGAGGCAAGAATCAGTTACAACTAGCTTTGCCAGGTGAAATAAGGAACAGGGCTCCTGTACCTCTAAAGGATATGTAGAAGAAGGAATTTCAGGAGATGTTGCTGGCATGAGAAGCAACACCTGCTGAAATTCCCTCTTCTACATAATCATTAAATCATTATTTCACCTAGCAACCTTAGTTATAACGCATGAGGAATGACAGTACCTCTGGGCATGAATAGATCACCTTGCTATTGTCCCTAATAAATCTCTCCCTCCAAAATGAGAGGCAATGTTTCTAGTTTCTATAATATGGCTTTTGAATACTATGAGAACATCATGTTTACAACAGCCACTATAATCTCTGGCAGAGGCTCCAGTGCTGATTATAATTGTATCACTGAGCTGCCTGGCAGTAGAACATGCTGCCTTGGAGTGTGGTGGAGTCTCCTTCTTTGGAAGTTTTTAAGCAGAGGCTGGATGGCCATCTGTTGGGAATGCTTTGATGGGTGTTCCTGTGTAGCAGCAGGTTGGACTCGATGGCCCCTGTGATCTTTTCCAACTCTATGTTTCTATGATTCTATAGTGAGAAATTCAGCAGATTCAGGTTTTCTGGAGACTCATCTCTTTTGGGATGAATACAGTGATGGCAAAAGCAAATCCTGACCAGGAAGTCCTCTGTGAAACTGGACTGGAACTTGGAAATATTATTTTTTTATTATTTGACTACTACTCACAGAATTCTCCCAGATAGCATAGCTATTGGCTGCCATGTTGGCTGGGAGATTCTGGGAGCAAGAGTCTAAAAAAGTAACTTTTTAGCCTTTTACAAAGTTTCTGCTAGCCATAGTAGGCAATACTGGAGTAAATATTTGAATAACCTGACCTGGCATAAGACAACTCCTTATAATTTTTCACTGTCAGAGGCATAGGATGTCAGTAAACAAGTTGTAAAGCATAATGATTTTCCAGTATTCCTTCCACCTACAAGCACCAGTTGCTTATCTTCTCTTCTCTCTTGTTCCCCCTAGATTTAAAGTGCCAGAACCACTTTTACTTATGGCTCTTAAAATCTTAGACAGACAGAATAATTTATGTACCCATGGTTCAAACCCTGAACAATCCAACCACCAGGTCCCAAGAGTCTAAGGGAGAAATCTGTGCTCTGTTTCCACACTTGGTGGGAAATTCTTGGAGCTAAGTCAGGCCCCAGCTGTTGCATAAATCTCTGTCCCACGAATTTCCAGACAGACTTGGAATCAAGTCAAACTCAGAAAAAATGATGGGGCAGCCAGCCAAGAAACTTCAGAAGAGTTCCTGGTAGAGAAAAGGTCTAAAATTTGCAAATACTTTCCTTCCTTTCAACCAGTTTGTCTAGCTTGTCAAGGTTTCTCTCTACTTTTATTTAGCACTTTTTTGTTGTGTCCCGAGCATATCAATCTGGGTGGATAAATATACCATTCAATCCTTTGCATACAGAACTTTTCTTTTTCTGAAGGTGACCTTTGCTTTTCCAACTCTCCTTGGTCTGATATTTGCAGAATGATAAGTTAGCCACACTTTTATAGGAAACTGCTCAACCTTCAGTCTAGCACCTATGGTGCTAGACTGTTTCACCTCCCTGTTGCATCCTTGGCAACAGAAGGGTCTATCTGACAAGCAAAAGTCATCAAGTTGGCAGGAGTTTCTTTTCCATTTGCATTTCCATTGTGCAGACAATGGAGAGATTCAAGCCGAGACTTGGCAGATGTGAGCGAGCATTTCTCAAAAGTCCTTCCTGACAAGAGAAGCATGTGAAGTCTGCTTCCTTTCTTCCCAGAACAGTACCGAGAGAGTGAACAAGAATACACTGTCCCGTGACAGATACAATAAAACCCTACAAAACTTCAAAATATTGTGAAAGGTTTGATGCAAGCAACATACAAGTAAACTTAAATGTTTAAACAGAGACTTTCATATTTTAGTATTTGCCTTGTAATTGCGTTTAGTTCACTACATGGAAGGAATACTTTTTTCCCCTATTACACTCCCAGGATCCTGCAAACAGCATAACCAGATTTTGGGGATAGTCCCCAAACCCAACTTTCCACTTCTTGTTTCCCAAAATTGCAAAACAAGAGGTGGGCTGCACCTTGTTTTGAAAAAAATTGAACTTAAGTTAAAAATATTTGTTGGTGGTTGGGCTTCTTTCTGTCTAAGATTTTAAGAGCCATGAGTAAAAGTGGTCCTGGCACTTTAAATCTTAAAGTTTTAGGAGCTGAAAATGTGCAGAACCACGAGGAAAACTACAATGCTAAAATGCTACAAAGTGCAGACCGGAGAGTAAGAATTCAAAGCTGCTAGGACGTTTCAACCTCGTGTGGAAATGGCCTATCTCTCAGTCTTTAACCAGCCATGTAGGCATATCTTCCTCTGACCTTTTCCTTGGCTAAGCTTCAACTCTGTGTGTTCAGGTGGATAGACAAGGGGAGAATGAATCAACATTTATTCTAACCTTTTGTTTTTCCCTGTTATATAAGAAGTCAGAGAATGGACAATAAAGGAAGCCTTTCCCCCAAGTCTGCTCAGCATTTTGAGTCATTTTGCATGATCACACAAAAAACTGACCATGCTGTAGCTCCACATCTAAGCCCTAAAACTTAAACCCTAAAACTTTTGAAGTTAAATGTTGCAATGTTGTACATGTAGATGAGAGAAATGTAATGCAAGAGACAGTTGACTCTATGATGGCAATTGATCTAGAGCATGTAGATACTGTTTCACAAGAATTGGTCAGTTGGTTACCTATAGAGGATGCTGGTCAACCAGTAGTTCAACCTTTGGGAGATGTTACTAAAACAGAAGGGGAAATAGGGACCAGACCATGTGAAACAGAAATAGAGGAAAACTGTGAAGTAGAAATAGAAAGAACAACTGCTGTAAGACAATCAGATAGAATTAATAAAGGTAACGCTCCAGAAAGATATAGATTTTGTGAGAATTTACAAACAAGAAAGGAACCAAGAAGTTGGAAAGAAATTAGTAAATTACCTCCCTTAGAACGAGAAAAGTGGATGGAAGCTATGGAGGAGGACTATCAATCCTTAAAGCAAAATCAGGTTTGGACCCTTACTAAGCTACCTCCTGAGAGAAAGGCTATTGGAAATAAATGGGTTTATAAAATTAAATACAATCCAGATGGGAGTGTGGATAAGTATAAGGCACGTCTGCTTGCAAAAGGTTTTACCCAAAGATATGGAATTGATTATCTAGATACATTTGCACCAGTTGTTAACTTTACAACACTCAGGACACTCCTTAGCGTAGCAAGTTCAAGAAACATGTTTGTGGAACATGTAGATGTCAAAACAGCTTTTCTTAATGGGAACCTTTTAGAAGAGATTTATATGGAACAACCTGAAGGGTTTCAAAAGAAGGGACAAGAGAATCTTGTTTGTAAACTCTTGTTTGTAAACTTAAGCAATCACCTGAAAGTTGGTATGATAAATTAACAGAACTTTTATATCAACAAGGGTTTAAACAAGGAAAGGCCATGTTTATATATGAGGCTTAAAAATGAACAATATGAATACATCTTGACATACACAGATGATCTATCAATATGTTTTCAACATAAGGAGGATATTGATCAAATGGCTGATAAATTAAAAACAGAAATAGAGGTTAAACAGCTTGGAGAAGTGAAACATTACCTTGGGATGGAAATTGAAAGACTCAATGACGGTAGTTTTCTTCTAAGTCAGAAATGTAAGACAATGGACTTTATAGAATCAGTTGGTATGAAAAACTGTAAAGCTGTGAGTATGCCATTAGAACCAGCTTATTTGAAAGTAAAAGATGGACAACCACTTAAAAATCATGGTGAATATCAAAAAGCAATAGGCAAATTACTTTATTTGAGTAAAACTACAAGACCTGATATTGCAGTAACTGTTAATATTTTCAGTAGAAAAGCAAATTCACCAAATCATCAAGATTGGCAAGCTATAAAGAGACTGGTGAGATATCTGAAAGGGACAGAGGATTTAAAATTAAAATTATCATCTTGTAAGAACCCTAGACTGGTTGCGTACATGGATGCTAGTTGGAGAGAAGAGTCAGCAAATTACAAATCAATTAGTGGATATCTATTTTATTATGGCAATAATCTTATCAACTGGACTAGCAGAAGACAGAATATTGTGGCCCAATCTTCAGCAGAACCCGAATGTGTATCAGCAAGTGCATGCAGTGAGTTGGAATGGATTTTTCATATGTTAAAGGACTTTGACATAAGTGAACCTGTACCAGTTGTAATGTTTGAAGATAATCAGGCCTGTATTACAATATGTAAAGGGGAAAGTACCAAAGCTAGAAGTAGATCTACTGGATTAAAATATCAATTAGTAAAAGACTTGTATCAAAAGGGATTGATTGATGTTGAATATTGTCCCACTTATGAGATGATAGCAGATATATTGACTAAGCCATTGATGACACAGAAATTTATATATTTTCATGAATTGTTGAATATGTCTCATTATAATGACATCGTTGTAAGATCTTGAAAAGGGGTTGTTGGAACTGACAAGACTTACAACTTTAGTCATTATGGGGTTAATTGGTCTATTTGTGTTATGGAGGACCTTCACCTGCTACTGTTATTGGAAGCAGTTGTAAAGGCTCTATAAGAGTAGCATTCTCTTAGTGAACACTCACTTCCTGACTTGATCTGCTGTTTGTATCATATCCTGCTTCACTGTGGTACTGTATTATATTTTGATATATTTTGTATTTGTATTTTAACTTGCCAAACTTCCTCATGTTCTCTTTAAACCTTTTGTACATTAAAAACCCATATTCTATTTTTATCTTTTAACTAGAATATATAAAAGACTATTTCTCTTTCCCTGTTTTGTCTTCTGAATTTCCTTTTTATTTACAATGGACTTTTCTGGCTGTAGTGAATGCAGGGAATTCACCATAATCCCTAATATCCATAACGTGAGTGGAAGCATCATTCCAAGGGTTATTACTACATATCCTACAGCCCTGGAGTGAGGCAACAGTATGGCCACTATGGCCACTTTGTGCACACACACATGCAAAATAATGCATGCTGCCAAACAGAGGGGAAAATTTATCCAGTCCAGTGCTGGCAAAAATGCCCAATCCTCTGAGCACTTTTTCTTTCTAATGGAAAAAGAAAAGAACAAGGGAAGGCTGTAGAAAACTCAAAGAAGGAAAAGAAAAGTAAGAAGCTGGCAGGTGGGAGGGAAGAAAAGGAAAAGAAGGAAAGAAAAAGATGGTAGCTGAGGACAAAGATTCTGTACAACTGAGGTGCTGAGAACCCACTTGTCTGATTATAACCGTGAGTGTTGTTGTCATTGTGTGTCTTCAAGTTGTCTCCAACTTATGGCGACCCTAAGGCAAACCTATCATAGGGTTTACTGGCAAGATTTGTTTGTGGAGGGGTTTCCTTTGCCTTCTTCTGAGGCTGAGAGTATATGATTTATGGTCAGATTTCCAGGGTGGAATGGAGATTCAAACCCTGGTCTCCACGGTCCTGGTCCAGCACCCAGACCACTACGCCATAAGAGACAGCCTCAACAAAACATCAACCAAACATCCATTGGCACTGTCCCTCTGGTGTGATGGCACTAATGACTGAGCTAGAATGGATAAATTGGATGTAATGGTGAAAGTCTTTCCAAAATTTGGTCATGAAAAGTAGTACTTTCTCAGTGCAAATGAACATTGCAGCCATGGGGCAAAAGATGTTTGAAACCAAGATGTCATTCATGTGCTTTCAAATATGTGGTAATAGCACAGTACTCAGTCTGCTGAGATGCTTGGATAACATTGCAGCTACAAATGTGAGGGAGAATGGCATTTCCACTGGACAGCTTTCAAACTGTGTGGTTGAGTTTTAATTCACAGCTTTACTTTCCACAGTGGTCTACTACAGTATTAAACAATGGACATTTTTTGTTAAAATGACAGTATTTACATGAGTACAGTATGCAAATCTTAACTGACACATGCATGCCCTATGCACTACTCCAGGAGAAGTGGCATTGCTAAACATCAAATGCCTTTTCATGCCTTTAAAATGTTATATACAGCAACACTGAACTCTGACAAAGTTAGACAGACAAGAGGATGAACATGCCATCCCAGGTAATAGAAATTACATCCCAGTTCTTAGTGCCTCCATATCTTAGCCCCTAGCCCCACTTTCATTCATAACAAATCCCTGTTGCTAAGGAAAGAGAGAACTCAAGCCAGAAGCTCTCAAACTGATATATAAATACATTTCTGTGGATGTATGTAAGTCAGCTAAATGCTTTGTACACTATTTCCCAAAGGAATGTTCTTTGTGAGTGCTAACACATGGGTAGCTGGAAGGCACAGTGATGCATGCAGCTTTAGAGATGAGCCTGCACAGATATTTAGTGCTAATAGTGGGCAATCTAGAGCACTTGCCAAAATCTCAACTGATTTAAAGTTGCCACAAGGACTAGTCCAAGAGATGTTGCTGTTGGAAGCAAAGAACAAGATGGTGTCTGTCCAATTCTACCTATAGAATTGATAGACCAAAAGAACTGACAGTTGAATTTTATTCCAACACTAAGGATGAGACAGCTTTGGCCACCTCCCTTGAGGGCAGTAGAGTATCTTAGAGGAGTGCTTCTTAGGCTATCTGATTTAGCAGTTAAGCAATTTTTTTCTCCTAATGTGCTAGGCATCACCACTTTGAGCAGCATGGCACTGGGACATAGACCACAGGATGGCCTGAAACATACAACTCCATTCTCCAGCAGAGGGGAATGGCCAGCTTCTGCCACCTGATGCAATCACCTCACTCAGTCTAACCCTGACAGCTGCAAGCATTCAGTAGGACACATTCTCATTTCAGATGAGGCCCGCTGAAGTCTGAGTATGGACTGATCCATAGGTAACTGTTTGGTGGTAATGTTTAAAATCATGGCATTATTGCTATGATCACATATGCCTCCGCCAAACCTACCTTAAGAGCCACTGAGTGATGGAGATCTGCTCTGCTGATGATTGGAGCACTGCAGGATGACCTTTCTGGCCCTCTCCCACCAGCAAGTTGCAATGTGACAATCAGAGAACATTAGAAATATCATCCTGCAGTGACCCAATTTCAAAAAGTATGTACTCCCATTGCTTGGTGCAGCTGCTAGCTGTCAAAGTAGGTTTGGGGAGTCAGGTCAGGAGACAGGTCAGGAGACAATACATAGTTATGCATTTGTAACTACGTCTGTGATGATCTGAGCCATTGCTTTCAACATGCCTGGGTTCCTGGTGAAATGAAGACATGCCCCGTGAGAACCCAGGAAGAACAGCATCCCTCTTTGTGCACCGCACCATCATCTCTACACAGACCATGGTATAACACACACACACACACACACACACACACACACTCTGCCTCCAAAACTGTCAAAAGAGCCTCCTTGTCAACAACCTGCAGAAACTGTGGAATCAGATATAGGAGCAGGCAGTGTTCCTTGTACGAATTCAGTAGCAAGGAAAGAACTTAGAAGAAATAATACTAAAGCCAGAACAAAATAAATCCACTAATTAATACAAAAACTTCAGTGCTACCCAAGAAGAAGGGCACTCAAATGAATCATTCAAAAGGCTCAAAAGATAGTTAATTCTCATGGATTTTTCAGAACAAGAAATAGCCAAATATGAAAGCTGGAAACTGGCTTTGTTTCTCAATAGCTGTGATAAGGACACTGTAAGATGATTATGCAAACATAGGCCCTTTCCGCACAAGGCGAGTGAATCACTCCGTGCCATTACTTACCGGTTCTTCTCTCTTCGAAGCAACATGGACTTTCCCTTAAGCCCTTCTGCAGGGCTCCTCTGTTTGTTGCAGGGCGAGGTCTGTAGATTCGCACTGCTCAGGTTGAAAATGGCGGCTTCCTGTTCTTCGTGGGTCCGGACCAACCACTGACGCTGACCACGCCCACAGCCCACCCTCCGCTGATCTCAGGCTCGCATTTGTGCAAGACTGTGCATCTGCACAAGTGAGCAGGAATGCAATGGCGCACTCCAGAAGATTGAAAGACCGGACGCCTTGGCCCGTTTTAACTTCCTCATGTGGAAAGGGCCATAATTAAAGTGTATTTAGCAAGGAATGCTTAGTCGATGAAATCCAGAGGATCATTAGAGGGAATGCTCTCAAAATGAAAAATGAACTAGGGCAGAGATTGGAAATGTTACTTTAGACTACAACTCCCCAAATCCCCCAGCCAAGCATGGCCATTGCTTTGGCATTCTGCCGCTGGACTCTAAAAAGGGAAGTTTCCTAAGCTCCTTTATGCCAAAGAAAAGGAAAACAGAAAGAGGTGGAGAATGGGAGGGAGAGACCGACTGTGAGTGCTAGAAAGGAGAGTTGAGTGTACAGTAATAATGGCAATAATAAGATACAAGAGGCAAGCAGGAAGCTGCTACCTGACTTGTCCAATTATACCATAACATCCAAGGAGAAGAAAAGCTAGAAGAGAGATATGCTTTAAACCCTTGTTAAACTAACCAGGCCTTCTCTCTCTCTCTTTCAATCACTTTCTTTGTGTGTGTATGTGTGTGTGTGTGTGTAGCAGTGCAACCCTTGTGGAAGTCACAAGTTCCTACTTGTTCAATCATAAAATCTTTCTTTCTGAATTTATTCCCCAGCGTTGCTTTTTTTTTTTTTTTTTGGATAGAACATACATGGATTCCTCCCCCCAACATAAGATGATTTCTTCATCTTAATTTTTTTAAAAGACTTTTTTTCAATTATAACCTATTTGAAAAGCAAATAACTGACAGTTCCTCCCTCGAAAAAAATCCAGACAATATCTTATTTAAAAGCATTTAATGTTATCAGGTAGCAATTCCTTTTCAAAAATAGTCCAGTCTAGTCAGTGGTTGTTGTGGCTACTGTACATGTTATAAGGCACTTGTCACCAAAGGGCAGCTACTGAGGCACTAGAACATATTTCCACCACTACCCTTGACCTTTTTCAGATTTCAGTCTTCTTCTTCATCTCCATGCGGTAGATGAGCTGATAGCCATCATCCCAAGCATAGATCTGCCTTTCTTTGGGGTTGTACTTCATACTGGAATGAGAGCCATACCTCTTGGGGAAGTAAACCAAGGCAGCATCTTCAGGTGCCATAGAACTGCTGACATCAAAGAGACACTGGATACGGGACCGGCTGGGCAGCCGCGTGTTGTACACCACATAGAGAGCTCCACAGATGACAAATGCACTTTCTGCATTCTCTCGAGGGCATGGTGTATCCCACATTTGCTCAATGTCTAGAGAGGTCGGATCTAGTTTGGCCAAGGCTATGTTCCTCTCATTTTCTTGCGTGGCATAAATAGCCCAGATCCCCTCCTCATCTGCCACCAGATCAATGTAGTTGTAGGATGAAAGACCAAAGACAGGGATCTGCTCCTCAACTGGGAAGACAGAGCTATCAACAATAGTCCTGTTCGCCAGGCTAAATTTGATTACCTGGAACGTGCCATGTCGACGAATATAATATAGATGCCCCCCATAAACCAAGTGTCCAGTGCCAACCCATGGGTAGGGTAACTTGATGCGTGCAGCCTTTCGGGTAGCAGAAAAGAGTGTAAACTCCCTCATTCTGGGAAAGACATAAACAGTGTCATTGCTGGTGCCATCAAACACATAAATTTTTTCTGAATTACCCACTGGGTCTTTGGTCCACAGTCCAGCTGTGCTGCCAAACCGCTTTAGAATCTTCATGGCTTTCACTTGGGATACAGTGTCACTGCAATCTATAAAAAGAAGAGTGAAGGGAAAGTTATAGTACCAGTTGATCTCTCCTACAAATCTACAGCACAAAATTGGTGAAGGTACATCAAAATGCAACAAAGACATAGCACAATAAGGGAAATTGTGTGGAGGGAAAAAAGGAAACTAGTAATCACTTTTGAGACTGATTTATTTCAACAAAGACCTTTATGGATATGTATCCACTTCTTCAGATACACTGATGGAGTACAATATTATAGCCCAGGTATTTAAGCACAGTACATAGCTGTGAGAGTAGAATCACTCCCAGGTTCTGGAACTCCCTTCCCAGAGAGATCAGACTGGAACCCTCCCTTCCTTCCTTCCATAGACAAGCAAAGACAGTTTTATTTCAGCAGGCATTCAATATATGATCATTGCTTGGCTGATGAAAAGTGCTATTCATAATTTATATAATATTTGTGATTTGTTTGTGTTTTTAAATATGTATTTTAATTCTGATTGTTTAATCTGTGTTTTAACTCTTGTATGTTATGATTTTTAACTATGTTTTTACTTTTATAAGTACTGTAAGCTGCTTTGAGTGCTTCCAAGGGGAAAAAATGGAATACAAATAAAGATCATTAGCATCAGCATCACCTTCAGAATGTAATGATATTCAACTACATGAAAGACCTGTATTGTCTTATACAACTCTTCGAAGCCATTTCCACACCTGTGTAACTGTGCATAAATACTTGAGTAGTAATATTGTATTCTGTCAGTGCCTCTGAAGAAGTGGATTGACATCCACAAAAAGTTCACACTGAAATAAAACAGTCTCAGATATGATAGTAGCTCTCCCCACTCCCCTCTGCTTTCCATTTTATGCTCTAGCAGATTAACATGGCTGGCTTCAGGAAACCACAAAGTCATGTGAGCAAATCATACATTTCAAAATGGCTGTCATATTCAGAACCTGAGTTTTTCCAGACACTTAGGAAATGTTCTCTAAAAGTGTATTCACCATTTACCCTTTCAGGGAGTTTTGGTTTACTCCAGGGAATAATGAACCTGTGGCCTTCCAGATGTTTGGACTACAGCTCTCATAATCCCTTGCCATTGATCTTCCTGGCTGGTGTTCGGAGGAATCATAGAATTACAGAGTTAGAAAAGACCAGAAGAGTGCTCAAGTTCAATACACCATGAAAGCATTCACCATTCCTGACAGATGATCATCCAACTATTCCACTGTCAAACTGCTCTTACCATTAGAAAGCTCTTCCTAATTATTAGATGGAATCTCTTTTTCTGAAGTTTGAAGCCATTGCTCTGGATCCTGGTCTATGGAGCAGCAGAAAACAAGCTTGCTCCATCATCAACATGTCATCCCTTCAAAATTTAAACATGGCTATCAAATCACCTCTTAACCTTCTTTTCCTCAGGCTAAACATACCTAGCTCCCTAAGCCACTCCTCATAGGGCATAGTTTTCAGGCCTTCTACCATTTTGGTCACCCTCCTCTGAACATTTTTCAGCTTGTCAATATCCTTCCTGAACTGTGGTGCCCAGAACTGGACGTTCTAGGTAGGGTCTGACCAAAACAGAATAGAGTGATAATATCACTTCCCTTTAACTCCTATTGATGCAACCCAAAAATTTTTAGCTGCCACATCACACTGTTGACTCATGTTCAGCTTGTGGTCTACTAAGACTCCTCGGTCCTTTTCACATGTATATGTCAAGCCAGGTGTCACCCATCTTATATCTGTGCATTTCATTTTTTTTTCCTGCCCAAGCGTAGTACCTTACACTTCTTCCTGTTGAAATTCATGTTGTCAGTTTTGCCCCAGCTCTCTGGTCTGTTAAGATCATTTTAAATTCTGATCCTGTCTTCTGGACTGTTAGTTACCCTCCCTAATTTGGTGTCATCTGAAAATGTAACAAGAATGCCCTCTATTCTCTCATCCAAATCATTGATGAAGATGTTGAATAGAACTGGACCCAGGATAGAACCTTGTAGCAGCCCAATAGTCATTTCTCTCCAGGATGAAGAAGAGACATTGATGAGCACTCTTTGGGTTTGGTAGGTCAACCAGTTCCAAATCCACCTAACTGGAGCCGGAGTCCAAAACAGCTGAATGGCCAAAGGTTTCTCACCCCTGGTTTATTCCTTTAGCTTCAGCTAGAGTTGCCAGGTGAAGTAAGGGACAGGGCTCCTGTACTTTTAATAGTTGTGTAAAGAAGAATATCAGCAATTGTTGCTTCTCACACTGAAATTCTGTTTTCTGCACAGCCATTAAAGGGACAGCAGCATTGTCCTTTATTGTAACCTAGCTGAGGATTATTATTACATGAGTCCTGTCCCTTATTATTACAGGAGTCCTGTTCTTATTTTCACCTTGCAATAACCTTCAGTAATAAACTGCTTCAATAATATATTATTTGTTTGGCTGCTTCAGCAGGAAGTTAAAGTGTTTCTCCTTAGTCTGGGCTCTTGCTGAGAAAAAAAGGCACTCCATCCATCCTACATTTCCTTGCTTTGCATGAGGGAATGGAACCTATGAAAAAGGTGCTGCATACACTATTTCTTTTTTGTAAAAATAGTTATACTGCATAATCCTGCACACCATCTCCCCAAGTTATTATGCACTATTGCTCCCACCTCCTCCTGATTGACCCAGTAGACATTACTGGCTGCAGGGTCATTCTGCATCCCCAAGTTATTACGCACTCTTGCCCCCATCTCCTCCTGATTGACCCAGTAGACATTACTGGCTGCAGGGTCATTCTGTATCCCCCCACCCCGCATCAAGCTGACTAGGAAATGATGGGATATTTAGCCCAGCTCATGTGGAGTTCATGAGACTAGGGAAGGCTGAACTAGAGGATAAAACAATTAATAGTTAAGAGCCCTGAGGGCTCATAAGGACACCTGCATGTTCTAATGATTAGAGGTAGCAGGGGATCCTTATCACTGTCTGTTTGTGAGATTCCCATGGGCATCTGGTTGACAAATGTCACTGGATCAGACCCAAGCTCTCTCTCCAAAGCTATTATTGTGGTCTTCTTGGTGAGCAAATTGCAGTTTCTCACATTTCTGTTTATACTTTATCCACAGACACACACACACACACACACACACACATATATAAACTGTCTCTGATTTTTCCCAAATGTATCCTGTACCCTTCATGTACTGTATACTATAGGAGATTAAACTGGCCCTTCAGTCTCAAGATGGAAGGCAAGAAGCCTCACACACCACTTCCCAAATTACAGTTCCCTGCTGTAATGGGCGAACCCCAAACTCCCTTATTTAAAAACCAGCCCAATCAAGACTTCTTCTTTTAGTTCTAGTCAGCAAGCTGTTTCTGATTTATTTCTGGTAAACTGTATTGTTTCACTCTCCTGGCTTTGGTTTGGTGTCTGAGTAGCGGAGCTTGCTGCAATATGCAGCTGAGTTCTAGTGACTGGACTTTAAACAAAGCTGTTATTAATATCTATTTACTTTGGCAAGTCCCTTATTTTCAGGGCAGGCTGAAGATATTTTTCTACCTGAGGGGAAAGACAAGATGGTACACTGAATCTTAGTGGCCATTGGATGGTGTTCTCTGCTGCATCTTCAAGAATCACATGTGCTTAGTGGCACACGTTTGCTGAATGGCACATTCAACTCCATCCAAAATCTCACCTCCATTTTTCTGCCCATCATCATCTATTGCCTAAAGTCAGCTTTTCATTGTACCTACTGATAGAGCCAGTCCTCTTGATGTAGGTAGCTTTTTCTGCAGGAAAGCACACCATTTGTGCATGCTGTTGTGTAAGGCAATCTTCCTCAACCTTGTGCTCTGCAGAGGTGTTGGACAATGATTCCCATCATCTACAGACGATAAGGCCATAATGCATTGCAGATGTGGTAGATTACACCCACCATCCACATGTAGCATAGCCATCAGTCATTGATGGTAAGTATAGCCCAACACATTTAGAAGGTTCTAGGTTCTAAATTGAAGAAGTGTAGCAAGGGACATTAAAGACCTGTGAACAGACCTTCTCCTTTTTTCAATCCTAGGGTAAGACTGCAAGGGAAACTGAAGTTGGAATGGGAGCATGTGTTTTAGGAGATGAGATACATAACCTTATAAAGTTAAGCCAGAAAACTGGACAGGAAAACAGAAAAAGAAGGCAGACCCCCTGCTCTTTCCCTGACAATAGATTATTGATGTCAGGTCATATATCAGCAGTTGTCACCTATGACAGCAAAATACACCTTCCACATTCAGAGGCACAACATTTCTCCTTGCCAGATCCTTTTGCTGCAAAAGGATGACTCTCTTGTCTTGCTCTGCTTATAAGCTTTGTGCATGCATCTGGTTGGCCAAGGTTGGAAACAAAGGCTAGACTTTGCAACCTTAATGTTATCCATCATAGACAGTTTCTAGCAGCTTTTTCCTTGTGCTGATTGTCCTTGGACATTTCTCCTGCCTCTTACAGAGATGCCTCAAGTCTGCCGTTCTGCTGTTTCATCTACTTGTTGCCACCGTCCACCACAGGAGACAGTTAAACAGGAAAGAAGGAAATGTCAGGGACAGCTACATGCCATTATTCTGTTTCACTAAGGGGAGGAGCTAATCTTCAAAGAGATGAAAAGACGAGTCACTCAAGTCAGGCCAGTCCTGTGTTGTTGTTGTGTGCTTTCATATCATTTCCAACTTATGGCAAGCCTATCACAAGGTTTTCTGGGGCTGAGAGTATGTGACATACCCAAGAACACCCAGAGGGTTTCTAAAGCAGAGCGGGTAATTGAACCCTGGTCTTCAGGGTCGTAATCCAGTACTCAAACCACTATACCGCACTGGATCTCCACTGAAAATAAATGCATTATCACCTACATACATGTGTATGTACATGTGTACATGAGCACCAGGCCCTTTTTTTTTTTTAAATGTAGGTTGGTGGCAATATTGTTATGTAGCTTTGTAGTGTATTCCACCAGCTTAGCCAGGCAAGGGTTTTTCAAAAGAGGACAGTAACTGAGTTTAAGAAAATAACGAAGGCCTTATTTGGCAATAGCTGCCCATCCAGTTGACTTTCATTACTCATTGCAACTCTGATCATGTCATTTACATCACTGTGTGTCCATGTTTGGAAATCTATGTGGGTTAGGTTTCAAGAGCTTTCAAATTTTATGTAACTAAGAACAAAAGTATAGTACACAATCAAAATGTTTAAGTCCCATTGACAGAACATTTTAAGTCCTCATTGTGCTCTTGATTCTTTAAGAAACTTTGCATTTAAACAAAGTCAATCATGCCCTTCCAACATGTTTGTTTACAGAATATCTTATTACAAACTTCTATTGGTTTTAAACTTTGAGTTCAATTGTTACCTCTCCTTTTTTTCTTTTTCTTTTATATATTTGTATATGCCCCTTTTTCACATGTTTGCCATGATTTTAGCATTCTCTGTTGGTGGACATGGCACACACACTTTTACTTCATTTTTGCTTAATATATTTTGTGCTTTTTTTAAAGTTAGAGTAAGCTTTCCTTCATACAATCATTCTCTGCTTCTTTAAATGTTCTGCACATTTTTCCATATTTATAATGAGCAATTAGAATCTTGTGTGGTGTTACTTTAAAGAATCTTATTGAGACCAGTTATTAATTGTAGCCAGGGAGTTTATCTGTTTTTTGAAGCTGGAGTGCTTAACACTTCAAGTAAGAGTATTCTCTCTTTTTAAACTTTTCAGTGACATGTCTTTCACTGAACAATTTACAATGAACTGTCACCTAGGTCTGCATGATGCTACTTTGGGGAATCTTAATGAGATATGTTGTTAATTTTAGATAGTTGCTTTATTTAACAATTAAACAGTGTCAATATTTTCAGTTTGGTTTTGGCTTGGTTATTTTTGCAGGCATTGTCATTCCTTATGGATACTGAAAGCTGGTATGTCTTTCCGAAACCTGTTTCGATTTAGCAGATGAAGACTATTGAAACAACTCCAAAAGTTCCCAAGAGTGGTTGTCTTCAGCTGACTGCATTTCTATGGACCTGAGCCAACAGCTTCTGAAGACTGATTTTTTTTAATGGATTTGGCCCAAGGGCCAATGATTCTATTCTCAGAGATAATGTTATTTAAGTTATCTTTACACTGAGTTTCTTCTTTTCTCTGTCAATTTACCTTGTTGCTGATGTACACTTTGATTTATTATCTTTCTGACAACATTCCATCGGAGCTCATTAACTGTGCACAGCTTTTTAAATGTTCAGCCTTCATTTACTTTATTATTTGCAGTTAATATATGTTTATCACCAAAAAAATGTTTGTATTGTGCATTTAGATACATAGCAATATGTATTAGAATTACTCTATTTGCTTGCCTGCTTCTGTTGTTTTTTGGTTGGTTGCTTGTCAATTAGATGGCTTGTGCTTCTAGTCAAATTTTTCTCTCTATGTTTTCTGATAGAGAGCTAGTGTGGTGTAGTGGTCCAAGTTTGGACTAGGGCACAAGAAGCCCATGGTTTGAATCATGATCAGCCATGGAAACCACTTGGTGATCTTGGGCAAGGGTGATCTTGGGCCCTTTCAGCCCTAGAGGAAGGGATGCAGCAAACCTCCCTGAATCAATCCTGCCAAGAAAACTTTTTGATAGAGTAATCGTAAGTTGAAGTTCACTTGAAGACACCTAGCAACAAATGCATTGTCTTGCTAGATATCCTTTCTCCCTTTTTTATTTTTATGTTGTTCTTTACCAATGTGGTGGTGGGGGTGTACATTTCTAGTGTCCATTGGTATGTCTTTTGCATTCATATTTTGACATTGCTGATGATATGCTTGCCTATATTTTGAACATATATGGCTTGTTTCTAGTGATGTAAGGTCTGTTTAGGGCACTCATCATTATTTGTGGTCATTTCTAGTTTGGTTCATACACAAACCAGGCCTTTCTATAACTGTTCCTTTAGATCTTTTTCTTCAGCAAGTCCCTCCCACAAACAGAAATCTCTTTTTTCCCTCCTTTCAGCTTCCAGCATTGTCCCTGACTTTCACAGTCTGCCTCTCCATACGAATCTTTCCCACTGAGGCAGTGTTTGAACTTACCCTCTCCAGTCCACCCCATCGGTTTAACAAATGTTCCCAAAACCAAAAGCCACTGATGATATAGGAATAAGAGATTATCCAAGTCAGCTGAATAACCATCCAGTAGATGGAGGGAAGTGCATGCCATTCACAGATTTTCCTGGACAAATAATGGGCAGATAAAATAGGGCAGAAAGTGGGGCACTAGCTGCATAATTCTTTACCAAATGATGTCACAGGCACTACCCAGCATGGTCTAGTGACACCTTTTAGAGTCATAAATTTATTATAGCTGGAGCTCTCATGAATTCTGGTCAAATTAATTAGTCTGGAAGGATGGTGTAATATTTGCGTTTGAATGGAAAGATATCATCTGGCTGTACCTGGGTGAGTTTTTTTGGTTTTTTAATGAGACTGATGGATTTCTACTCCATACAGCTAAATCTGATGCTCTGCATTGTAACAAATTCCAGAGAGATATTCAACAGTAGCAACTTACCAGTAACAGTTTTATTATAGCATGAGCTATTGTGCTCATTTGCTAACTCTTTGGAAATTGCATCCAATAAGAGATGTGAAAGTGGCAGAACTACACTCTGCATGCCAACCTCATTGGCAATGAATGAGTTACTGGCCAGTAGTGGGTGTGGGGAATTTTTTATTCACTTTGAATTTTTTTTTTTACTTTGAATGTTATTTCTCCAAGAAAAAGGAATATAACATCTATCCAACAAAACACACACAAAACACAATTATGCAAAAGAAAGCTAATAGACCAGCTTACTTCAGCTGAATGATAGTGGCGTATGCTGCAATCCTGCACACACAGCTACACTGCTTGAGTCTCACAGACTTCAATAAGATGTTAACAGATTGTGTGGAAGATTGTAGCCAAGTACTTATCACAAATCTGACTTTCATTTGTGATTACTTTTCTATTTGTGATACTGATCTGGCCCCTAAATAATGTTCCTTCTGCTGCTAGCTACATTGTTGGCCCTGCTGTAGACAAACCACACTATGTCCTCGAAACTCATTCCCTGCTCCTATGAAATGAAAACCACTTGCCCTTGAAGTGTCTCCCTACTCACATCCAAATGTTTTCATGTTTGTTATACAATGGGATGCCAATGCACTCAGTTTTGTGTTTTCCTTGATTGTTTGTTTTCCTCCAGATTATAAATTCTATCAGGTTTACTAGCTTCCGTTTGAAAGGATTTTAATGTAATCTGTTTGTTCACAAGTAAAATGTGTGAACACACTGAATGTTGTATAGATAAACTTGATGAGAATGGATTCTGAGACAACACAAATGAGCCAGCAATGACAGAAGTAACATTAAGCAAAAATGTGTGCAATGGAGCCCTGGTGCTAGTCTTTTTGGCTTGTTTCTTTGTTTTTCAAGTAAAACTTATAATCTTGGGGCATACTCTCTAACACAGTGGTTCTCAACCTTTTTTTTAACCAGAGATCACCTACAGATATAATTTTTTGCCTGGGACCCCTCCCCTCACAAAACTTAACTAATAATTTACATTTAGATTTAATTATTCAAATATTTATCTAAATTTCCAAATATTTGTTTATTTATCAAAGGCTTCTGGAGATTAAGACTCACATTCCCGTGTAGACACTGGGTGATCTTGGGCAAGTCACATTCTCCCAGCTTCAGAGGAAAGCAAAGGCAACCCCCTCCAAACAAATCTTGCAAAAAACAACAACAACCCTGCAGTCGGTTCACCTTAGGGTTGCCATAAGTCAGAAGTGATTTGAAGCTATACAACAAAGTGCTTCTGACAGGGGGGAATTCTTTCTAGCCGTCATGCCTCTCCCCTTGGAAAACTGAGTTATGATGACCCTAAAGTGAACCTATCATGAGGGTTTTCTTGCCAAGATTTATTGCCTTTGCCTTTCTCTGAGGCTGAGAGAATATGCCTTGCCTGAGGTCACCCAGTGGTTTTCCATGGCCAAGTGGGGATTCAAGCCTTGGTCTCCAGAGTTATATTTTGACAATGAGAGAGTAGTTTCAGCACCCACAACCCGCACCCCACTGCTGCTGCTGGTGGTGTCCGAAAGCAGGGCTTTCCAGACCCTCATGAGGGCTCTGTGGACCCCAGGGGTCTCTGGACCCCAGATTAAGAACTATTGCTCTAACATTTCACATGGGATACATGGGACCAAGCAACATCCGACTCTAGTCAAGATGATAAAAATTGTTAATAAGGAGGAAAACACAGGCTAGGAGGGGCCGCAGCAGTTTGCTTTTTCCTAAATTCACAGAGAAGGGCAAGATTCTGCCCTCCCTCTCTCCTGTCTGAATTCAGCACAAACCATTTTTGCACTTTGAACTCAGTTTACAGCAACTGAAGTAAGCTGAAGAAAAAAGAGGAAAGGAGGAAGAGGAGAGAAATTGGGATATTTTAATAGTAGTTGGAAAAGTGGGGTGATAGAGGGTTAATTGGGACTGTTCCTGCCAAATCAGGACAGTTGGAGGGTAAGTTGGAGGGTGATTTTGAGCAGAGATGTGTTGGGCAGTGAAAAGTGAAGAATGCCTCTCTCTACTTCAAAGCTCAATATTGCAATAGAAAATCAGTCTGGGCCTTATGGAACTTTAGTGGCAGGTTCTTATTCAGGGCTTCATGGACCCCTGTGGAAGACTGAAGGATCTGGGAAGTGGATGAAAAAAGAGCTGTTGTATTTTTCTTTGATTTCCTTCCTGTTTGAATTTTTTCTATCATGATGAAAGGAATTTTTTAAAAAATTTCTCTCTGCACCTAAGCATAAGCATGCATGCATGCCATACATGCTCTGGGGATCCAATATAGCAACCACAGATCACGTTGAAGAACTTCTGGGATGATCACGTCAAATCAAAAGACATTGAAGCCTGCCTTGCAGTATTATCCTGTTTGCCTTTAGAGTAAGTATAGATTGTGAAACAGTGACACCCTTACCATTAGGCAGAGTAAAGTGTCCAATCTCTTGGTGTCATGAAAAGCAGACCCATGATGGTTTACTTTTGTCAAAAGACAATACTGGAATTCCACTCACCTGTCAATTTGTCATACTTCTCATTCTTGCGCCTCTTGGCAGCGGACACCTGATTTTCCATGAGTTTATCATCTACCTCTACACAGGGTGGGGCAGGATTTTGGGTTTCAAGATAGTCCACCTCTCTCTCCAGTCGGTCCACCCGTACTGCTGTGTTTTCCACCTCTGCCCGGAGTGTTTCCCGTTCTTTCTCCACTGTCTCCAGCATGGACACTACTTTATTCTTGAAATCCCTCAACTCAGTGGAGTAACGGCTGCTCTGATCATGCCACTGGGAGATCCGCTCCTAGAAGAAAAAAGGGAGATAGAAAACTTAGGGATGATTAGAATGAAATACGGCTTCTTAGAAATCAATACTTCATGCAGATTGGAACAAAGGGAAGTCAAGATAGACAAACCTATTCCTAACATGCTGAATAATATGGCATGCAAGTTTACACTTGATCTAACAGATTAAAGGATCAACTGTACTGTAGAGTGAAAAAAAATAGATTCTCAAAATCATGAATGTGGCTTTAGAATCCTGATAGGTCAAGATACTACTTCATTTCTGAGATATTTTCACCTTATCAGTTCTGCACTCAGTCATTGTATACCCTGTGGTCACACTGTCAAGATTCCTACCAATGTAGTTTGCTTTATTTTTGAAGTGAACTGAATGCACTCACTATATTCTAGATTTAAAAAAGCACGGGTCTATGACATTTTTATTATCCTACCCTCCAGGTCAGTACTGTTTGCTTGGCTACAACTTTCGTGGTAGCTACTCTACGATTCTCAGACAAAGAAATTGCATTGATAACGGTATATACAGAGTATACTGAGCCACTACTGAAATTAGAACCTCCAGTTTCTGCAAAAGAACTGTGACATTCTGGGAAAAGGAAGAAGGCTTTAAAGTTTAGTAAAAAAAAAAAAGGTTTAGCAAACCCCTTCTCCTGTTTATTCCTGAATGACTTGCATTTCTCACAGATAAGAAGAAATAATGATCACTCTGGCAGACACCCCCCCCCCATTGTTTCAGCTCTGAGGTCGCCTAAAGTTATGGACAATCATCTCCCTTCTCTGAACACGTATGACTGTCTCTAATATATCCTTAGATCAGAGTTCAATTCAAGAATCATTTCCAAACCTTCACAGTCTTAGATGAAACCAGAAGTAGGAAGTGTTTTGCTTTTTTAGCTAGGTGTTCCAGAAACTCTAGTGCTTGTTTAGCGTCTGTAATGACCAGCTTCATAACTCCCTATATACTGTGTGCACAAAAAGCACACAGAATGGTACATCATTTGCCATTCAGATCTCATGCACTCACCTCTAAGACAGCCAACCTTCTCTCCATGTATTCCATTAACTGTTGTTGTTGCCCATTGATGCCATTGACCAGGATAACCAGCAGAAGCAAGGCATGTTGGGGAGCCATGGCTGTACCTGATGTCTTGTGCTTTGCCAGTGATCTCTGAGCAGATTCTAGCTCACACCATTGGAATGTTTTGACAATTTGTCTGTAAAGGGGGGAGGCAGTACAGCCTCGTTTGCTAGATTTTATTAAATCCAGATGTCTCATTTTTGGAGGAGAGAGGCTGTTCTATCCCACAAAGCTTTGAGTTGTAACTCCTTCATTGCCAGAGCAACTCAAGCACCAAGGAGTTGTAGTGGAAAGCAATTAGCTTGTTGTCCTATTGCCCTTAAAGCAACAGGCACAAAGTTACAGGAAAGGGCTTAACTATTGTAAAGCTCTCCCTAGGAATCTATTTGGAACTCCACTCCATTCTGTGGTTTTCTATTACTACTGGAAATTGCTTCTGTTTTGGAAGACTTTTGCCTAACTGTTGTTTAATTGTGCGTAATTCTTTTTATGGCTTTGTGTGTTTCATTTCTACTCAACCAGCATTCTGCTATATCTTTTCTGCTTCATTGTTTACTGTTGCTGGTAGCGTTGCTCTTTTTTTAAACTTGCAATGTTGGTAATCTTGAACGATTTCATTTTTGAATCAGAAAGGTGAGGGTATACATCCCCTTAGTAAACCTTGGGCCAGGAATCTGCAACTTTTCCTGAAGATTAAACTTTGCTGGCCCATATGTACCTGAGCTATTATTCTGTTATATGAACTGATTCCAGCAACGAATCTGACACAATATTTTAACTTATATATGCAGAAGAAGAATGCCAGGATGTTTCAAATCTTTTTGCTATTAACATTCCTACACATCTTAGGATGTGGAATGCCTTTCCCAGGCAGGCCAGGCTGGATACCTATCTGTTCTCTTTTTGTCAGCAGGCAAAGATCTTTTTATTTAAACTGGACTTCAGCTTTCAATTGATGGAGGCAGAAGGATCTCTCTTTTTAATTTTTTTAAACAAAACTTTTTTTTAATTACATACTGTTATACTGATATTATTTACCTTATGTGGCAAGCCACCTTGAGTCCGATATTGAGAGAAAGACGGGATATAGGTGAAATGAAATTAAATGAAAACTCTGGAAGTATGGAAGGTGAAGATGGGTGGGAAAAGGGTGACCTCTCCAAGCGCCAATTGAACTTGACTTCATAGTACCTGAATTCATATAACTTACATACTCATTGGCTCAGAAACTACACTCTGCTGCTGATTTATACTGGACTGCTCCAGGCTACTGCATTGTTTAACACAGAACTGCTATCACTGACAATGGGTGTTCCACTGAGACTGACTAGACAGACAACTGGGAACAATAGCAGCAGTGAAGAAGGACGTTGAAGGCTGGCAGAAGCCTTCTGATCCTGTTGCTTCAGGATACCACTGAGCAGTGGGACAAGCTAGGGCTGGCAGAAGCCATCAGGAAGTTTTTGAGCAAGAGAGGAGGACTGAGGTTGGAGGCAGCAATACTTAAGTGACACACTGACGGCTTTCTTGGTGTGGCCTCAGTGCCCTTATGCTTCCTCCTTACCTGCCTGATGGTCCAACTGGAAGGGAAAGCCCCCAGTTTGCATATCTTTTGTATTGTCTTTGGGTTCTCCCAATCAGGGAGGGAATAACTCAAAGAAAGAGTGACAATTCTAACTGGTTGGAGTATCTCTCATTCCCCACCCCAGTTGATGCTATTTTTATGGCTGGCACTGGCTCTATCAAGCTCAGTCAGAATTGAACATGGGGACTGAGTGAGCAGTCCTCTTCAAGGATCTCTTTCACTGCCTCCAGACAAGTAAGAGACCTTCCTGAGCATACACACCTGTAGCACATGCTCAGGACATGCTGTTGTAAAGGCTACTACATCACTTAATGCAAGAATCACTGAAAGAGCAAACCAGTTGGGAAAAATAGATAAATGCCAGGTGGTGATGATGGAAGGGGAGATATGGAATGGAGTGAGAAATAGCAGGACAATGTCCCCTGCTCCCCTAGTAATTGAATGTCCTTGGCTATGATCTTGATATGACAATCCTGTTGTTGCTTCCATTAAAGTGTGAATGCTCCAGAGCCTGGAGAGCCATTTTTCAGCTGCTCTGGGGCTCCAAAGAGCCAGAATCATGCCATCAAAGCCATTTGGGGTGACTGGAAGTGATGATGTGACACTTCTGGTCATCTCTTACACTGTTTGAGAGGGGCTGGATGTTTGGGGACGTTCTTGCAATTTTTTTTAAACCTTTACATGTATGGTTCAAGCCACAACCCAGTTTTCAGGAGCCAAAAATTTTGTGGGGTTGGGGGTTCAAGGGACCCTGCCCAAAAGCTACATGTTTCTCAACCAATTCAAATGTGTATTTAATGTAAGCGGTAAGCCACTTTGATTCTCATATTGGGAGAAAGATGGAATATGCATGGCATGAAATGAAAATGGTAAAAGTATGGAAGGTGCAGGTGGATGAGGAGAAGGTGGCTTCACCAAATCTCCACACATCAATTGAACCACCAAAAGAAATGGAGAAAGAAATAAAAACAACATTGTGGTAGGAATTTATTGCAGACCACCTAACCAAGATAAGGCGATGGATGATGCTTTTCTGAAACTAAGCTCAGAAAGCCACAAGAAGCAAGAATAGGTAATTATAGGGGACTTCAAATTTGCTGATATTTGCTGGGAGACTAGCTCTGATAAGCATTGGATCTCCAACAAATTCCTGATGTGACTTGCAGAAAATTTCTTCTTTCAAAGGGTGGAGACAGGAACAAGAGGATCAGCAATCCCCGAATTGATCCTAACCAAGAGGGAGGAGTTGGTCACTGGAATAAAAACAGTAGATACTGTGTTTTTTTTAGGGGGGCGGAAGTGACCATGTAATGCTAGAATTCACGATTATAAGATAGGCCAAGAAAGTCAAGCATGACCCTTGGATTTCAGGAAAGCTGACTTTATTGGCCTCAGTGAAGTACTGGACAGAATCCCATGATCTGTGTAAGGAATGGAAGGAAGGACAAATTACCAAGAAAGAATACAGATGTGAAGCCCAAGCTTGTAGGAATGGTATAAAGAAAGTTAATGCTCAAAATGAGCCAAGAAGGGCTAGGTAAGCAAGGGGCAACAAGAGGTTTTTTCAATTATGTTTGAAGCAAGAGAATGATAAAGGAAATGATGAGATGACTGCTCAACGAACATAGTAAAGTGCTATCAGATCAAACTGAAAAGGCAGAACTGTTCAAGAGGTATTTAATTCCATTTCCCCCAAAAATGAGGACAATGTGCTTTCATGCAACAGCAGAGACCTTGCCAAGGAATCTGAATTGCAAATCAAGATTGCTAAGAGTTAGGAATCACCTAGTTAACCTAAATGCATTCAGTTCTGCATGGCCAAATGAACTGCAGTGCAGAGTATTGAAGCAACTTGCTGACATACTCACAGAACCACTTGCCATTTAGAGAAATCTTCGAGAATGAGTGAGGTGGCAGAGGACTGGAGATGAACATTGTGCCTCTCTTCAGGAAAGAAGATTGGGAAACAACATACCAGTCAGCCTGACCGCAATACCAGAGAAAATATTAGAACAGATTATACAGGTCAACAAGTATCTTGTTGATAGAGCATGAATTAGTAAAAGGCAGCAAACATTTCTCAAGAACAAATCTTGCCAAACTAACCTTATATCTTTCTTTATTAGGTCACTAGTTTAGTAGATGTGTGAATGCTGTGGATATCATTTATCTGGATTTCAACATTTGATAAAGTCTCCCATGATATTTTGATTAGCAAACTAACTAAATATGGAATAGATGGAAGCACCATCAGATGAATCCACTGTTGATTGAAAAACCATGCTCAACAAGTTGTCATTAGTGGCTGTGCTTCCAATTAGAAGGTGGCCTCAAGTGGAATGCCTCAGGGTTCTGTCTTGGGTGAACAATTTTTTTTTCCAATAATTCAGATGATGTTGTGCAGGGAATCCTTGTCAAATTTTCAGATGACACAAAACTGGGAGGGTTAGTAACACTCTGGAAGATAGGGTCAGAATTCAAAAGGACCTTAATAAACTAGAAAATTGGGCTGAAATTAATAAAATGAAATTCAACAAAAAATAATGCAAAATTATATATTTAGGCCAAAAAAAATTGAAATGCACAGGTATAGGATGGAGGATTCTTGACTCAGTAGTAGTATATGTGAAAAGGACCTTGGGTTTATTGTTGCTTATAAATTGAACCTGAGCCAGCAGTGTGATGTTGCAGCAAAGAAGATAAATGCCAGTTTACACTGTATTAAAGAACTAGAGTTTCCAAGTCAAGGGAAGTAATATTCTAATATATTCTGTGCTAGTCAGGTTTCATCTGGAGTGTGGTGTTTAGTTCTGGGCGCCTCATTTTTAGAAGAATAGAGACAACTTGGACTGAATACAGAGAAGGGCAATGAAGATGATAGAAGGTATGGAGAACAAAATGTACAAACAGAGGTTGAAGGAACTGAGCATGTTCAGCTTTGTGAAGAGAAGACTGAGGAGTGACATGATTGCACTGTTTAAATACTTCAAGAGCTGCCACAAAGAGGAGGGTGCAGGCTTGTTATCTTCTGCCTCAGAAAGTAGAACTAGGACTGATGTTCTTAAATTATCAGAGGGTAGATTTTGATTGACCATCAGAAGGGATGTCTTGAGAGTGGGAGTGGTTTAGCAATGGAACCAACTGCCTAGAAAGGTGGTGGAGCCTCCTTCTTTGGAAGTCTTCAAAAAGAGGCTGGACAGCTACCTGCTTTAGCTGGAGATCCTGCACTGAGCAGGAGGTTGGACCTGGTGATCCATAGGGCCCCTTCCAACTATGATTCTATGGAGAACCTGTGGCTTTCCAGATGGTGGACTCCACATGTCAAATCATCAAGAATATTGGGGAGTGGAGATGAGGAGCGTGCTTGCATAACCTCAAGATGAAAGACAGCTTAAAGATAAAGTTTCCTGTTATCTCATCAAGGATAATAGGAAACGACATGTCTCTTTCTCTTTAGCTCACTTTTCTGGCTGCCAGGGCTGCCAAAGAAATCTGCAACAAGTTATATAAAAATACTCCACTTTCCATTATTTTAGAAAGAAAGAAAAAAGCACAAGACATTCCTACCTGAGAGGTTGCTAATAGGTCCACAGAAATACCATAATTGGAATGTGTCATGAGCTTTCATACTGGTGGCAGATTTTTTTTAGCCAGCATCTATGCTTTACAAGAAAACCTCCAAAATACTCGAGTTTTGCTCTGCTGGTGAGAAGTTAACATTGTTCATTTGTTTTATTTTTATACATCCTCTTTGCTTCTCTCTAACTTCACCAGATACCAGCTTCTTTTATTACATTCCTTACTTTTTGTGCTACTATAATATAAACGGAAGTCAGTGTGCTATGCAGTTTAATGAGAGCTGAAATGAGCTGAGAGGTTTTGTACTCAGGATCCAATTCTCAAGGACAAAATAAATATACATGGCATCATTTATGAGGGATACCAGTATGTATAAACACTGGCTTTTTGCATGCAAAATGCACCCAAACAGCAACTAGGCTTCCACGTATCTTTTGCAAGTTTTTGTTTTTTGCCTTTTATTATAAGTCACGTACTTAATATGCATTAATATATACTGTATTACAATATTATTACAAGGATCTTTTTTTTTTTAACAACAATGCATTCTCAACCAATCCAACCAATCCTCCCCCTACATCCCAAATGGCTAACAGAAGATCCAGACCCCATTTGTATCGATTTATATCAGTAAGCTTTTTCAGAGATATGGGATAAAATCTTAATCAAATTTAACACATCTTCCTACCTCAGTTTTTCTTTTACTTTCTCAATCATTATTTTCCAGTTATCCCTCCATAATTCTTTACAACACTTTACAACACTACTCTTTAACCTTCTTTCCCTAAGAAAGTCAAAGAATATAACTTCTTTTATATATTTTATCAAATAAAACTCATTCCACATTGATTTCTTTTTCCACCCTAATGCAATAACAGCATGAGCAGCTTTTAAAATTTGTTTTGTTACATAATTTTCATTCTTATTTAAACCTATTGTTCCTAAGTTGAGGGTTAAACAATTTTATTTACTGAATTGAATCTCTCTCCCTATTGTTATATTTATTTGTTTCTTAACCTCTTTCTAAAATTCCTGAATAAATGGACACTTCCACCACATATGTATATAAATATCCTTTTGTAAGTGAAAACCAAAATTTATATATAACCACACAGCTCAGTTCCCAAAAGTCTCAGGCACCATGGCCAAGAGTAAGGAATCTGGAGATGTGCTGTTCCAAACATACCAAAGGACCAAAGTACACCAGTACTCTAACTGGGCTTATGCAGCAGAGTTGTATAAATAAAATTAAGTTTCTGTTTGTTCTACGTCACGCAAAAAGAGTTGGATGGATTTTCAGAAAGATTGGAGAATAAGCTTGAGATAGCGCAAAATAAACTAAGGACATGTAGTATATACAAAAATCACCTGGAAGCTGGGGAAGTCAGCCCAATTATTTTTAATTCAGATAGATTACAGTGTTTTGGGGATTATGAGAAGCATGCTCTCTCAAGGAAACTAAGGCTGGTGTACCATACGAAGAAAGTTTGAAGAATGCCCTAGATTCTTAAGCAATTCTGGATACTATGGCTGGTTCTAGAGATTTCTGTGAGTTTCTAGCAAAGAGTGGACCCATTTATAAAAGGCGACCCAACAAAGTTTGTCATGAAAGCATCCTATGTAGCTAAAAGTTTTGAGCCTCAAGTAGGGTTCAAGTAAGGCTATGGCATCTGCATTTTAAGAACTAATGGAGAACAGTATTATGAAGTGCGATGTTAAAGACTGCAATCTTGGGCATTAATTGTGGAACCTGTAAGTTTCTACATAGCTAGAGAATGCATCCTGAGCAAAATGAGTTACCACAGCTTTTCTTCGGCAATGACTGCCTGAAGAAGGGTGTTTTGATACTACTTTGTCTTCTTGATAACACTCAGAAAGCAATCGCATATGGATTAAAGATTGGATTCTTTTAGAGAAATCATCAATAAAAGAATTGGAAGAATTTGATAATAGATTTGGATGGCACGGATATCTGTGCTATAAGAGGTCAGTAGTGAATAAAGAAGTAAACAATCATTGCATCCGGAAAACATTATTAAAGATTTGGCTACAAATAAAGCACAAATACTATACGAAACTTCCAATTTGGACATCACTTCAGGAAGCTTTCAAAATCGCTTCAACAAAACAAGGAAAATTATTAACATATCAAGATATATTAAAATGGGATGGAGATAAACCCAGAATGAGAATACCAGAAGAACTGAGGGCTGATGGACATGAATTAAACTGGTTCCCTTGGCGACAATTAAAAGAAAGATTTAAAATGGACCAAAAATTATATGGGTTTGAGAGAAAAGAAAATGAACTAAATTTATTGTTGAAAGAAAATCATAAGAAGAGATTTTCTAAACTTTATAAATTGTTATTGAAGAGAGAAATGGAACCAGACATAATAAATGAAACGATGGTTAGATGGGCCCAGAATGTGAATTAGAAGCTTGGGAAAAAGCTTGGAAAGTAGATATAAAATTTATGCCAAATTTAAATTTAAGAGAAAACTTTTATAAGATGTTGTATAGATTTTGTAATTACAAAAAATAACTAAAAATGAGGATGCAAAGTGTTGGAAATGTGGCGAGAAGGTGGGGTCCTTTTTTCATATGTGGTGCACTTGTCAGATGGCAAAGAAATTTTGGAAGGGGATACATGATGAAATCCAAAAAAATTGTAAAGTGAATTTTGAAATGATACTGGAATTTTATTTGTTAAATATGTTAGGTCAGAACAGGGAGATCAGAAGACACCAGAAGATACTGTTGTGTTTGATAATGGCAGCGAGATTGACATATGCCCAACATTAGGAAAAAAAGAAAGAAATTAACCTAGAAGAATGGAAATTAAAAGTCCTGGATATGGCTTAGAGACTGAAAAATTAGCAAATTCTTTGAAAAATAAACCTATCCAGAACTTTGAAAGGGAATGGAAAGGAGTAATGGACTGGTTAAAAATATAAATCTATGAGAGGATGAAACAGGAATTTCTTTTTCTGTAGAAATGGAAGATAAGGCAGAATTCAACTGGGGAATACAAATATGGAAGTGGCGGGGGAGGGTTGGATATATCCATAACTGTGGTATATGTCCAGTTATTTTATGTATGTGAAATATTAAAAAAAAATTACTGTAAAAAAAAAAGAAAAAAAAGAAAGCAGTCATGTAGGGACGGGGGTGATGGGGCGGATTGCCTCGGGCAGCAATGTTTTGGGGGCAACCTGGCCCATAGCCCCGCCCCCATGAGCCCTAGCCCCGCCTCCACATGCCCTGGGCACGCCCCCACACACCACGGCCATGCCACCTGCGCTGTGCCCATGCCCCTTCCCGCCCCCCCTCCTAGCAATCCAAGCTCTGTCACCGTCAGAAAGTGTGAGAAAATAGTGTTAATCATTCTTCTGATTCAATTCCTTGCAGAATGCATTTCATTTACTAGGAAACACCAAGAGAAGAGCTTTCCATCACCCACTTGCTTGCTGCACAAGGCACAGGGCATGGTTTTGAATGGGGGAGATCTCTGTTTTGGTGGACAAGTGACACAAAGCGAGATTTCTCATCATGTGATAAGGTACGTGGCCAACTAAGTTTGCCATCTGTCCCAAAACTTGCAATTCAAGAGCAGCTTTCTAATTAAACTTTCTTCTTCAGTCATGTAGCAGGAGTTACATATTCCATGACAAGTTCAATAACGGCAAACAAGCCATCTTGAAACAAGGTTTGTCCATTTCTGTCAATGTTTTCTCCCAATGTAGAAGTCCAAGGAAATAAGTCTTCTAAGCCAGTGCTACTCAGAGTGATGGTCTATGGACAGATGCTGGTTTACAAGCCATTGGCTGCTGTTCTACAGCAAATTTTCTAGGAAACTATGCAAATCTAGCAACATGGCACAAATATGGTAGCAGTCCCTGGCACACTGGAGAAAAGATTACTAGTCTGGCATATCAAATAGCTTGAAAAGTACTGTTTTAAGCCGTCCTCTCAGTTTACAGGGGTGGACTGGCCAGACACTCAGGCCCTTTTCATATGTGGGGGGGGGGGATGGGCAAAAACACGCTAAAACGGAGCTTACCCGGAGCCGGGTAAGTCCGTTGCCACGCGGAGCAGCGCGAGCTCGCTGCTCCACAGTCCTCCGGCGTCCCAGACGGTGGCTTCCGGTTGGTGGAGGCTCTCCACCAACCGGAGAAGCTCGCCAGCCAGAAGTCCTCCCCCAGCAGATCTGCAGGCACGCACTTGCGCTCACCTGCAAATCCACTTTGGAGCCGGGCGACGGAGCGGCACGGGGCTGCGTGCTCCGTGCTTTTTAAAAACCTCGAAAAAGAGGTTTTTAAAAAACACGCAGCCCGGCTAGTTCCGGCCGCTCCTGAGTGGATTCTGGTGTGGAACTACAAAAAGTAGTCCACGCCAGTCCACTCTACGGTGTAGAAGACCTCAGTGACAGGTCGCTCTGCACCGTTTCAGAAGCCCGGTATGGAAATGGTCTCAGAAAATGGTGCACCTTAGAATACTTCGAAGAATACTCTGCCACGTGCAGGTATTACTCAGAACACTGGTTAATACTGAATCTTTTCAATGGATGTGGAACATCTGAAGAACTCTTCCCTACGAGAATGCCTCTTGCTTGGGAAAAGGCTGTCATTGAAAACAAGAGCATTTTTGTCTTAAATAATTTTCCAGCAACTTGTTAGGTTCAGATCTGTAAAAAAAAATAGATTTGGTCATTTATCATTTATATTCGTATCAGTAACATTAACTACATTTGAAATAGTAACAAATGGAAGGAAGTCTGGAAACATTTAAGCTTGAATGTATTGTATTTTATTAAAGTGATTGGTTCTCCTGCTCTCCTTCGAAAAACCCTAACTGACAAAGGCAGAAATGAACTACAGTTTGCCCATATTACAAATGCAGTCAGGTTTTCAGCAAATCTGGTACTAGATCAATATCTGTGTGAAAGTCTACATTACTGTAGAATGCAAATAGATTTTGATTAATTTCAAACTTGAACACATTTCTTTCAGTGCTTCAAGGTCACTTGTGCTACTATAGGACACAGGGAGGTTTTCGTGTGCATGTGTGATGCTGCCCTATAAGGAGTGAATGATTTGCCTTCTTATTGTGAACTAATAGCCTTTTAACACTACACAGTTATTGCATTATGATTCCTCTTTGACTGTGATGGCAACATCTGAAGGAATCCTGGGGTTTGTCTGGTGAAGCACTAAAACTCTTTGGCTGAGAATCCTAAATGCTCTTCCCTAAACTGTCAATCCCAGGATTCCATAGGATAGAACCATGGCAATTAAAATGGAGTCATAATACTATAATTGTGTAGAGTGAAATGGCCCTAAGATAGAAGCAGTTCCTTTAAGCTGAATCAGACCATTAGTCTGAGGCCACTTCCGCACAACACCCTTATAGCGCGATTATTCCACTTTCAATATCCCATGGAGTCCTGGGGTTTGCAGTTTAGGGAGGGGCCAACTGGCCCCTCCCTAAACTGCAAACCCCAAGATTCCATAGGATGTTGAAAGTGAAATGATCATGCTATAAGAGTGTTGTGCAGAAATGGTCTGGCAGTGGCTCTCTATGGTTATCTGAGGTCTACTGAAAGATAAGGGACAATTGGCATAACTGCTGCTGCAAAAAAAGCAAATCCACTCTTGAGTTTACTGTTGCATCTCCTGCAGCTGCTCCAAGTTGTACAGGAGCTCTTCTGATGCTAGATCCAGAAGTTCAGTACCAGCAAATCCCTCAGATAACTTAGAGCAGCTGTCAGAGCCAAAGTGAAAATCAGTATGGATTTGTTGCTTGCCCAGCAGTGGATCCACTGGGCTGCCCCCACAAAAGATAGTAGAAACTAAACCTGGCAGCTTTCACATGCAAGAAAGGAATACAGTCAACTCTTCTCATTCACTGTGGTTAGGGGTACAGGATCCCCACAAAAGTGGAAAACCCATAGTCAAATGTGTGTCTGCATTTGTGTGAAGGGGGCTTGGAGGGGAAAGCAGGCACCCAGACCCAAACCAGGTCTAGGAAAGGAGAGAGAAAGGGGGTGGGTTGGCATGGTGGCCCTATACTTCCTGTCTCTTGCCCATCCCCTTCCTTGGTTGGTTGGGGGCTGCGAGCCATCCTTAGCTGGTCAGGCAGTAGCTGGTGGAGGAGGAGGAGGAACAGAGGGGTTTTCAAAGTGCTGCATGGCCTGATCAGAGCCGACAGGGAAGGTTCCCCCAGGAAAGAAGTGCTTGTGGTATGGGGGGCAAGGGTTGGAGAAACTCACAGATAATCAAATCTGTGAAAATGAAACCCGCAAATGTGGAGGCCAACTGTACTGTCTACTCCTGAGCTATGTTCCTTCTCTGCTAGAAGAGTAATGGAAAGCTGTAATGGCAGTTTGCTCCTATAGCTAACCTTCCCCACACTGCTATCCCAGTCAAGCTGGATGGTAACCTGGTAAAACATAATGTTGTTATCATAAAGTGTTATATTTCCATGCAACCAGAAGGAACAACATTACTTTTTCGTGATAATGTAACGTAACTCTGTTGTTTTAACAGGATCAGGACAATTTGTCAACATCATTTACTACTGTTTGCTTTCCTTATCTAAAGTGGGGTGGAGTGGTGGTTCTCTGAGCAACTTGAGAAGTACCTTGTTTCTTCTAGGATGGGAAGGACTGTAAGGAATTACTGGTGCCAAGCTCTGCCTGAAACTAACCAGTTATGTGCATGCTGTTCCACTTCAGTTCCAAGTGGCTATTTGGAATTGTGGAAAAAATAAGTTGGAAAAGTACTTCAGTATACCTGCTGTAGAAATTGTGCATAAAATGTAACTTGAAATAGTCTGTAAGAAGCATTTTTCCTCCCCTCTGAGAGTTAGTGCTCTTTGGATTCATTTGATCCAAGTATTTTGTTATGGGTCATCAGCCTTTAAAACAGCCTGGACTTTTAAGGTCTACTGGATAAACAAAGTAGCTCTGTTTTCTACCTCTTTGCTTTCCCTGCTGTACTGTCTTTTAATGACTCAAAGGCTCATGGTGCCATCTAGAGGCTGTCTCTATTTTCTGCAAACCTTTGTAAAAATACGGATAATTCTACCAAGCCATTTAAAATGGTAGTAATGTTGTAACTATCTAGTAATGTTAGTAATACTGCCATCTCTTTTTTCACGAGTCTTTTTAATTGTTGCCATTAATGATGCACTAAACAGTCACTGGTTTATCTTGAAAGAATGAAACGCACAGTTTAATTAGAGCCAGAGTTATCTTTAGATCACCTTCCAGTACTAGGATACTGCATGTATACTTTCTATTAATACTGGTCTAGTACTTCAAACAGGTTTCCCATACAATGCAACCTCAGTTCTCCACAAGCAGAATACAAGCAAGTACATAATATCGCTTTATCAGAAGGTGGGAAATTAAGGTGTCTCTGAGCTGGTCAGAGTGCCTCCCTTATTTAAATCAAGGTAAGTTCCTAGAAATATTCCAATGAGAGCAGGCATAGGTGGGGGTTAACCAGAAGTTGTGGCTTCCAGCAGGTAGATTTTAACCTCATTGTCCCTTAGTTTTGTGACTACTTGACACAAGCAGAGATGGGAGAAAGAATGACTATGCTAGCAAGGACGTATTAATGTAGAGCTGATGTTTTGTTTGGGGTGTTACACAGAGAATGTGGCATGTGTATAGACGTCGTATGAATGCATAGGGAATGTGTGTGTGTCAATCTCCAAATATCTGCATGATGCATTTATATTTGCAATATTGCAATGTATGATCACCAGGTCCTGAATTTGCAAAAATGGGTTTTTACGAGTACAAATTATGGGGGAGATTAAAGAAAGCCTCAAAAAACTAGTCAGAGAACCAGAAGGTCACTTGAAGATCCCAAAAGACAGTACCAACATACATCCTCCGGTTCTTTTAATGTATACAAACAGAAGGGGCCTGCAGAGGACTAAGATGGGTCAAGCAAAAGAACAGATCCAGATGGCAAAACAGCAGTAAAATCCTCCAAAGATTCCATGGATGGTAGAAAGCTAAGAGTGAGGCAATTCCTTTTTCCATGCTCTGTAACAGGGATGGGCAAAGGGCGACACCTTCTGCCCCCATACCCTACTTTTGTAGCCCCTGAAGTCTCCCATCCCATTAAAAAAAAAAAAATCAGTATGACTTGCAGGCAATCTTTGACCACCACCAAAAAAAAAAAAAAAAAGGGCAGAAAGACCCTCAAACACAAGGAAAAGGGTATTTGGCCTTGCTGTGGGGAATGTGGCCTACCAGAGAAATTGGGCCTGTCGCCCTTGCAGTTGCCTAGTCCTGCTCTATAGGAAGGCTTTGGCTAGCAAATGAACAATGAAATGAGTTCCCAGTCTCTACACATTATTAAGGGAGTTGTCTGATGGAACAGTTCCTCTTTCCTCCTGGCTTCCAAGCTTTTCCAGGTAATTACTATAATGGCAGTGCTTCACTAAAGCCATGAACCTTTGTTTACAAGCTGAAAAAGCCAAAAGTGCTCTTAGCTTGGAGTTTCTGAATAGCAGCATGCTGTCTTCCATAAATAAGTGAGCACTCAGACTCCAGTGAGTTGCCAATAACTCAATTTGCTTGACTATAAGTTATTAGGCAGATCTTAAGTTTAATAATGTTTTTTTCCAAGGAAACAACATTTTCTCCATGAAGGTTGTCTTTCTGGCAGAGGTACTTCCCAACTGCAGCAAAATGTAACATCCTGCCCCATGGCTTCTGAAGTATGCCATTTTTCACACAGGAATTTTTCCCAAAATGTAGAGATGGGTCACTGACTTGGAACAGGTTTAAAGAATAACTAGAAAAATTCACAGCTCTTAAAAGTCTTACAGCTTTTCCTCATGATGGCGACTACGTATTATCTTAAACGTGTCAGAGGCAGTACACTGGGGGAATGAAAGCAAGAGTGCTATTACACATCCTCCTTGTGGGCTTCCCATAGGCAAGTTAATGTCCAGTCATGCACATGCATACACAGATATCCATGTAATAGGAGCATTACTTGAAACCTAGGTGTCTCTGCAAATGCTTTCTGGGTAATTTGCACTAAGAATATTTGCACTAAGAATATCTGGGTAATCTGCACTGGAGTCAGCATGGAATAGTGATTTAAGTGTTGGACTACGACCCTGGAGACGAGGGTTCGATTCCTCTCTCGGACAGGGAAACCCACTTGATGACACACACTCAACCGCTGAAAACCCTGTGATAGCTTCACCTTAGGGGCACCATAAGTTAGAAATGACCTGAAGGCACACGAGCAATCTGCACTGAATTACCCACACACCTCTAATGGTTTGTAGTCCTCCATCAAAAAAAGACAGACAGATAGGAAGGTAGCTTTGCAGCAGACAAAAGAGAAGCCTAATAATGCTTGTGCTAGTTCCTCTTAGAGGAAAAGTCAGTGCAGTGAAGTGGCTTGAGCACAGGATGACAACTCTAGAGAAAAGGGTCTGACTTCCCATTTGTCTGTGGAAACAGCCTGGGTGACATTGGGCACGTTACATTCTCTCAGTCTCAGCAGAAGACAAGGGCAACTCTCCTCTGAACAATTCTTGTCAAGAAAACCTCATGAAAGCTTCGCCCTAAGGTCACTCTAAGTCAGCAATGACCTGAAGGCACACAAGTTCCACCATTTTTTATCTCCCGCTCTTTGTAAACACTTCAGCAAGCAATAGCCAGTACACTCTTTTCAGTGTTTTCCAAGTGGTGACATGAATGCTCATCAAATAGCCTATATGGTTCTGAAGATATGTTTGAAGTGTATTTGTAATAAAATGGTAAAAATCTGCAAAGCCAGGATACTCACTAGGTTTCTAGTGCTCAGAAAGCAATACTTCTATACCAGTTATTGATGCTGGCCCCATGGCTCAGAGAACTGAATTACGGCATGTTCCCATCGTCAGGTCTAACTCGGATATGTATTTCAACAAAGCTTACATCCAGGTTAGTTGCTAGAGGACCTAAAGTGTGCAAAGCATATCTATTTCCCTAATTTGCATGTTCAGAGTTACCACCGCACGGAATTTTTTAGATGTTAACCTGAGTCAGTTTAACAACATGAGTCAGAAAACAGCAGATTAATAGAGTACAGAAAATTAACCCTTTTTATTGATGCATTTCAGTTGTTCTACATTTTTACCATATTATGTAGAAAATACTTAAAATACAAGCTACTTTGTAAAACCAAAGACAAACATTGAATCCAAAGATAAACTATGTTTTCACAATGGACCCTTTTCCCATATAGTTAGTATTAAATTTTTTAAATATCTGTATTTCCTTTTGTTAAAATGATTTTTACATTACCCCCTAAGTACATTGGCAATACAAACATAGATCAGTAATTGTCAGAAACTACCTTTATCTAGCGGCTTGTAAAAAGGAAGAGCACAACCAGAAAAAAGTTAAATCCTACACAGTAAACTAGCATATCAAATACATTTAATAAAGTAGGAATTCCATTGCAATATCAAGGATTCAAGCAGAAATACTAACATTACATATAATGCACTGCTACATGTAGTGAGTTAGATAATAGTTCAAGCTGAATCTGAAATCACACATTATATAAAGTTTAGCAACAAACAAACAACTATGTCAACATGCGGCACCATTCATAAGTTAAAAATTAAAATGAGAAAGCAGGGCTGTGCCAATCCCAGTCACTTAGAAGCAATTTTTTTTAAAACTGAGTCAGAGGTATAAGTACTTCACTGGTCAACTCTGTGCAAGCAGTAAAGCTCTGAAGTTGTTTTTGCAGTGGAATATCAACAGCTGTGACGTGAGTGTTCAGTCATGAAGAGCATTGAGTAATTGGTTTAAAGAATCACAAGAGTGACTAGGTGAAACATCTTCCCTCATTATTGTAAAAAGGCAAGTTTACTGCAGACAAACCCAGGCTGCAGAACTGAATACAACTGCACATGTGCAAGTCCCAGATTTCACCGGGACTTGTACATGGGTTCAGCTGCATGCAAAAATGCAGCCTCAGAATGGTATGGGTATTCCAGATTGCTTCAGAAAGGTTTTTGTTTTTTGTTTTAAACCATCTTTTTATGTGCACAAAACATATGTTAACTTATATATAGGCTGCACAGCTGTGAGGCTACCTATCATATTACCTCTTTCCACTCACAGTGAGGCAAGCTGGATATGCACTGGGAGAACAGTATGAGATGGCAAATGGGTATCACTATTCCATTAAACCAGAGACTGACATGACAACATTCTGCCATACTAAAACAATATAATTACTGTATACAGGAAACCAGATTTGGAGAACAGCATAAGCTAGACCAGTTTCTTTCCCATCCTTTATGTAGAAGGGATTTGCTTTTTGGGATGGCAGAAAATTCCATGCTGTGAACTTGACCTGCGGCCTGAAATAACACACACTGGACACACATCTGCCATCTCATCCCTCTTTGTGAGAATAGGACCTTAATAGGGTAGAACCACTGGTACACGCTTGGCTGGTTCCAGAGCGACAGAGTAATCTAAGCTCCGCAACAAATCACTGAAAAGGTCAGAATCTAGACCTTTAGAGAAATTTCTTCTGAAAATGGTTCATATCATATAGCACTGATGAACTCCAATTACGTTTTATTTTTTTTCAAAAAAATTGCATCTGGGAAAAACACTCCTTAAGTTACTGAAGGATACATAACTCAGTAGGAGTAAACTGGCTTTGAAGAGCAAGATGTGAAGAACACAGTAATCCAGAATTTTCAGACCATTACTTTGCATTTTTCTTCCAAGAAATTAATTGGAAAGTCTGTCTACATTGGAAATTCCCCATTACTTGTAAACTTAGGTAAAAACACTTCCAGGATTTCTGTGATGTGAACTGGCACAAAGACCACAGAATCTGCGGAGTAAATTTTTTTAAAAGGGCTTGGCACTAAGCAGAAGACCATTTTAATAACGTTACAGCAACAGAAAGCACTGTTGACACCATTGATGTAAAGAACTGAAATTCCTTGGTTATCCCCTCATCAATACAAAGGAGAAGGTTAAAAGGAGCAACAATACAATAAATGAAGGTTCACAGCTAGTCATGATGTTAACCCATCATCTTCCTCTACTGCCAAAGACAACAGATGCCTCATTATACAAGAATCTGTAAGGCTTGTGGTTCACGAACTACTAACTCTTATTTGAGATGTGGCTTTATCATCACTTGACCTCACTGGAATTATTAGTAAAGCCCCTTGTGTAGCTTCAGTGGGGTCAGCGTTATTGCCCTATGTCATCCAACAAGCTGTTCATGTTGGGACTAGACTATAGCATACTATCATGTATATTTCAGAAACTGGTTTGGCATTTCTGAATTCTCTGCAATTAATTAATCTTATGATCTGGACTGGACGGAATACAAACTGGGACTTCAAGGCAGTTAAAGCCTTTTATTGCTGTAGCAATACCACTCTCCAAGCCAGCTGATTCTCCATTTGACCAAAATCATTCTGTGTAATGGCAGTGGTGAAAGTAAGTCTGACAGAATGGGAAAACCCAGGAAAAGAAGCATTTAAAAAGACACCACCAGCAGGCCAGTTCAAGTATGCATTTCCTTACAATATGAAGTGCTATAGCTCTCAAACCTTCCCAAAAGCGCCACGTTACTAGTGGTGTTAAATAAAACTTCAGGATATTATGTGCTTTCCAGCAGGCTCTCTTTGGTATAAAAGTTCTTAACACCAAGCTAGTAATATTTTACAAGGAATATCCGCTACAGACAAGGAGGGAAAGCTAATGTTATAATATAATCTAAAGAAAAGTAATTGCACATGTTTAATCACCTCTGAAACATCAGATAAACTTTCCAATGCATTCCCAGCACAATACCCTATTAAAGATGCATTGACAGCTAACATAGGTAACATTTTAAGGAAAAAAAAGCTTTACTCCAAACAAAACACCTAGGACACATTCCACCTAAACTGAAGTACTTTTATGTTTCACAGACTCAATTGAGACATCTTACCAAACCACAGTTAAAAGAAGATTAAGAAATATGGCATAATGTTTGAACTTTCAAACCACAGTTTATAAATGACCAGTAAATTAGAAATCAGAAATGATGATTTAAGCAGGCTTCTAACCATGGTTTGTGCTAATTAATTTGCCATATTGTTTAACAAACTGTAACCTCCCAAGACTGCTGCATCATGTAAGGACTTAAAACACAAAAATATGATTACTCAGAGAGGATAAAAAACCATAAACAGACAAGTAGCAGATACCATAGTTTAGCAATAGTATACATGAAAACTGAAACCATGGTCTATGTTTTAAACTATGGTTACTTTAAACCATGGGCTGGCTTGATGTTTGAACTGAGCCATTAGTTTCAGTGGGATCAGTTAAGCATGTTCTTAACTTTTTAGCTGAAAGCAACGGGACTTTAAAAGTACCCAGCTTTGGGTGGATCATGCCCACAGCTCATTTCACGTTGGCATTGTAACGTAAAGCAACATGTTTTTGCCACTTATTTCTATCCTTAGTTGGATATGTTGAATGAATTGCTTCAGTTTGACGGAGAGTGGAGGGGCTTGCTGGTCCATCATAAGGCAAGCTCACTGTAAACTCTAGTCACACTACATAATCATTAAGGCACTACAATATGGGGTGGGGGTGGGTGGAACACACCAGTCACACATACCTGTGCAAAACAAATCAGAAGGTATCCTTGTCTCTCATGCGGCTCCAATTTTTTTCTCTCAGTGCTACAGTGATGAGCTCTAGACGATTGCATTATATCACATACATTCCAACATGTATCAACTCATTTTGGTTTAAATACAAAGGAACAGAGTAATTTCAACTCCAGAAACATTTAAGAATTAGACAAACACTAAGTACAGAGTTCAAGTATAATCACTACACAAAGACAGAACATTTGGGATTTGCAGGAAATTTTGCTTGTCATATTTTGTTCTAATCAATATGTACATATTTAATTTTCTGTAAAATATTAAAACACCACCATTACAAAACTTCTAAAATAGTTTTAAATTTAGTAATAAACCTTTAAAATCAGCAATTGTGTGTCATGTTTTTGCAATTCCTACATGCACATACTGTATATAAGTCTTAATAAGAGCGCTTTAAAGTTTTTTTTTTTTTTTTGCCAGCAAGATACCAGAGGGATCTGCTTGCAGGAGTATAAAAAAATGTACATATCTGCAGGTTGCTGTTTTGGTGAATTCTGGATTCCTCAGCTAAATGGACCATGCAACAAAAGACACGATGGGAAAGAGGTCCCTTGAGTTTCCAGGAATGGAATCCAGCTTGGGTTTTTGTTTTGTTTTTTGTAAAAAAGTTAAAACTGGAAAAGTTATCATCTATGAGGCCTCTGCACCAGATCAGGTCTGTGGAGACAGACAAGTGATTCATATGCATATCTCCTGTTCAGTTCAGTGAGGCCTTACGAAAAGAAGTTCCCAGTCGCTTCTGTCATCAAAGGAATAATGCTGGACTATGCATTCCCAACTGAGAACAATGGTTTTCTGGCCAAAACAGTCAAACCATAACACAGACTGCTATGTTACCTCATATACATCAAAAAGCAAATTCATAGTTTCTGCAATCATTAAAAAAATCTCATTTCAGAGATTCATCTTTACAAGGAGGCAAAAACAAAGATTTATGTTTTAAGTGGGGAAATGCAAACAAAAAAATTGCTACACTAGCCTTAGAAAAGATTAAAAACAGGAAACAGGGAGCAATATATACACACACACACACACGCACGCACACACACACAATCTCACATACAACCATACGTACACCCACATATATTGGGGTAGAGGGAGAATTAACTGCTTTTGCAGAATTCAGCTATTGCCTATCCAGAATGAAAATTATAAAATTAACTTTAAAATACTAACTCAAGTTTATAAATCTGCCCTAGCAACCTAGAGTTAAATGTGCATTTTAGTGGCAATATGGATTTGTGCAAGCTGCTAAAATAATTTAGACAAGTACTAGGTAAGTATAAGAGTTTTTTAAAAAACAAAAACAAAAAACAGCCTTTTCAAGAAGTCCTTGATTTCCTTTTCCTCTCTGATTAACATGACAATAGCTTTAAATAAAAGAGTACAGAATTTTAAAGCATCCATAAAAATTAACTGTAAAATCATAATGTGATGTGATCCAAAAGGTTCTGCTCAGTCATAACCTGAACTTCCCCTCCCCAAACAGCAGGGCTCCACTAACAGCACACTCAAACTCTGGAAAGCATAAAGAAAGCTGTCAACAAGAGAAAGATGGTTTCCCATTCTCATTCTTTGATTTTGCCACAGTTCCTGTTGTGAAGCTGTTAGAATATTGCAAAACCTATTGTAGATCTCTTCACTTATATGGTCAAGTTGGGAATGATTACTGTCAACCCCTCCTCCAAGAACTATAAGTAAGAGTACTGATTGATCTTGGTAGGGCTCAGTGGATATCCAGTGTAAATCGCTGATCCTCTGGAAGCACCAATGTAGGACTGGGTGGCAAACTGATGTTGATACTGAGCAGGTGCTACATTGGCAGAGGTTAGCAAACTGGGTCCCACACTGACTGGGACCTGGTGCACAAGAGTGCTTGGATGGGTTGTGTATGCAGTGTGCCTGGAGGAGCCCTGAGGGGAAAACAGGTGAGCAATGGAGTTGGTGGAGCCCAGTGTGGCAGCAGTAGTAGGTGCGTAGGTATACATGTGAGGCTGGCTTGCGGTTGCCGCTGCCAAATGGGGATGTACTGGGCTACTATGCTGGAACGTGTAGGGAGCCTGAGCAATTGTAGTTGGTAGGGGAGCAACATAGGCCTGCTGTCTTCGTGGAGCTGGGTTTCCACTTCTCTCCTGGGAGGCCAGTACAGTTGCTTGCTGGTTCTGCAAAGCAGGGGAAATACAAAATGAGAAACTGTTCAGAGAAACAGTGTACTAAGAATTCCTTGGTCAATATTACTGGTGTCTGTCCAACATAAATTAACTGTGCAAGCTGACTCTAGCTGTAAGTTCCAAAAAGAGGTGGAAAATGCTCAGAAATGTTTGATACAGGATGAATCTGTAACCAAAAACGCATTGCTGGAAACAAGCAGGGGAAACGTGGGATGTTTTCAAGTCAGACCGATGCTGCAAACCCCAGTGGGTAGTATGAGCCAAAAGCTAGATACTGCTGCAGCCTAACAACCCTACGTATGGAGTAGAGGAAGGGAAAAAAAAAGATGCTTCTTGGCATATCAGTATTAGGGAATGTCCTCATTCATCTGATCTGCCGCACTTGTTCTATCAAAAAAGAAGCTACATCCACACACAAAAAACTTTACTCTAGAGTATAGATATGAAATAGAATCAGCTTCTGAATTCTAATTTATCTCAGCATCTCAAAATTCCTGTCTATGCTGATTCCCTTTTTCTCACTCCTCACTTAAAGAGTTCTAAACCATTGTGTATTTTTTGCTGTTTCAGCCACTAGCCATTGCTAATGCCTCAGTATCATATTGGAATCCAGCAGAAAGAAAAGGCCTGCTTACCTGACTAAGGTTAAGGGGCTGTACACCGTTTGTTACTACCCGGTGTTGCCGGTATCCTGTTGGCGTGATACAGCACCCTGATGTTTGTCCGCTCACAGATGCCACTGGTTTAGACTTGTTCAGGTTACTCAAGACACCTGCGATGATAACAACAAAATTCAGTCCACAAAATACACAACAGTAGATTCTGTGTGGCTTGGGTTTAAAACTGAGTCTTAAGGTCAGGGTTTGCCAGAGTATCTACATCTTCCCCCTGTTCTACACAAACAGCAGATCCATGTCATATCACAAATTACTTTTGAAAGTGCCTTCAGGTTCATAACTGCTGTGCCATTAGGTGCTATTGAGAGACAAATGACATAAGCCTCCTCCAGCATGCCTTAAGTACAGAGAAGTATGCAGTTGGTTAAAGGCAAGATTTCAAATAATCTGAAATAAATTAAGACTGAAGGCTGGGGCTCTTGTTATCAAGTTAACATACATGTATATACACATTTAGATACACACACATATATATATACAAGTGGGCCAGCATAGTGCAGTGGTCTGAGCATTGGACTACAGTCCAGAAGACCATGGTTCAATTCCCTGCTCATCTGTGGAAACCCACTGCTTGACACTCTCAGCCCCCAGAAAATTTTGTGATAGGTTCATCTTAGAGTTGCCATAAGTCAGAAACAACTTGAAGGTGCACAACATATAGATTTAAAATAAATATGGCACCACAAGCCAGGGCAGAACAAAACCCAACATGCTTTCAAAACCTTTCTTACTTAAAATGGCAGAAACGAAAGAGAAGCCACTTGTCAAAAGGCAAATGTTTTCAGTATCTGTTTACAAGCAGGTAAAAGGAAAATGTGTTGGATCTTTCTGACAGGAGCATTCCATAACTGCAGACCCATCACTGAGAAAGCCCTTTTGTGCTGAGCACCAAATCATATATCCACTAAATACAGACTAAAAAGTGAGACCTCTAGGGCTGATATTAAGGCCCAGACAGGCTTGGAAGCAGCCCTTAAAATAACCTGGGCTTGTGCAGATTTGCTTTTTCGCACAGGCTTTCCTACAAATATTTTAAAAACTTCTCTTTGGGGCTGATTCTTTTTAGCACTGTGAAAGTTTTGCTTATTCGTTTACATTGCCCTCACTCACAGTTGCTGCTTCTTCCATAGCATGGTATTATCACGTAATCACAACTGTTTGAGCTATGTAATATTATAATGCTATTCTATTCACTGTGTAATTCAGAGTTTTCAAAACTATATGTTGCAACATGTTAGTGTGTTGGCTGAAGTGTGTAGGTGTGTTACATGAATGTAACTGGTGGAGGAGCTGCCATGACCGGAGCCGCCCTGGGCCAAGGAAGACCACAGCAAGGGCAGTGGTGGTGGCGGGCCAGGCTCAGGTGGAGGGGCTGCCTCCACTTACTGAATTACTGTGTTGCGAAATGATGCATGTCTAAAAAGTGTGTCCCCACCATGAAAAGTTTAGAAAGCTCTGGTGTAATTTGTTGACTGAGAAGACTCTCCCTCATGACAACTGAAGCCAGAAACAGAAGCAGCTAAAGGAAATATTCACCCCAAAATAGTGGGTTAAAAAAACTGCACAAATTAATTCAGAGAAGGGAACTTTTGCTAGAACAAAACTCCATGTGGCAGAAATAATTCTTACAAATGAAAAGGATTTTTAATACCTACTGTAGTTTTATTAGTCAACAGCAAATATCAAACCAGGAGAAAATTTCTGCACCAAACAGACCAAAAAGCATTGATCCAAGCTTTCTGAATCACCTTCAGAATTTTCAAACAACTAAAGTTCATATTGACTTAAATTTCAATATGGCAGCTCCTCCACTTTTGAAATGCCTACTAACCAAACATCTATTAATAAAACATTGTTTGAAAATGATAAGAGCTATGACCAACTTTATGAATCAACAGGGAGAGATAACGAAATATATATTGGATTTTGCCTTTCTAATAAACCTTTTTTGATTTATTATATTTTAAATAAATTATAAGAAGCCTCAAGTACTTCAGGTAATAGGCAGATTGCATAGAGAAAAATGTGACTCATAAGCACAGCATGTCTGCTTATTTATTTTTATTCTGAAGGAAGATGGAGAAACTAACAGTACAATAACATTTAAATCATATTATACTGTTAATTTCTTCCTCCAAAATAAAGAAATGCTGAAGAACCTGAAATTCCAAACACAGCTTACTGTTTTGACTAACAGTCATCATTTAGCAAAACTGTGAAACTACAAGCTGTTTGTGCTTTCCTACTTCAGCATTTCAAATAATGAATAAAAAAGCTGCAGAGAGAAATGTTCGCAGATAATACAGATGCACTTCTATGGGGAAAAAGAAAAGTCTGAAATGAAAAAAAAAATCTATCTCATGACAACGTTTTTGTAAGCAACCAACACTACCTGAGGCCTGGGTGGCTACGATACAGTCACTGAGCTGTGTTTTCAGAGGCACAATAATGGTACGGGAGCTGGAACTTTCAGCTGCCCCTCTGCTCGGCTCCAGTGCACCCCCAGAACTTCTGAGTGTAGACAGCGCATCCGATGCATAGGGGCTATTCAGTGAAGAGTCTGAATCAGGGGAGTCATTAACTGTAACATAGCTGATGACATTCGATCTCTGCTTCATGCCCAAGCTGAAGAGGAAAACATTACCCTAATTTATTACGACATCTAATCAAATGCACAGCATTCAAAGACATAAACTAGTCAGAGAAAGGAGAATAACGCTGTTTACTGAGGTTTACTCTGAACACAAGCTCCACCCAATTATGAAAACAACATTCTTGTAATACATGCCTTATTGCTTCTTCTAAGAGTTCAAGATGAAACACATAAGGATTGTCCCACTTCATTCAGTTAGTCTAGTCTAAGCATGTTACACTAAACAAAAATGATTTTCATGGCTGAGCAAGGATTCAAACCTGAATCTTGCAACTCAAAGTTTAACCAGTCTACCCAATGCATCAAACTGCTTGACACATTTCCTGAAATGTGAGTCCTAACTTCCACTTGACTAGGATATTCATGAGATTCCACAGAGTGGGACCAAATACAAGCATCCACAGTTCAGACACATAAATTATTAAGATATTTCTCTAAGCCAAGCTAATATATAGTGTACTCATATTGCTACTGGCTTCCCCCAGCCTAATTTAACCGATCCATAAATTCTGTGTTTCAATCAACCTTCTATAGCTTTTATTGCTAAAAGAGACTATTATAGTCTACTTTCCTAAAAAATGGTAAGAACCTTGAGATCTGAACCTACACATTAGAATTCCTTTAAATACTACATTAACATTGCTTCTCTTATCCCTTGAAATGTAATGGCTGAAACTGCACAGGACTAGTACTCTTTATTAAACTATTTTTACATCCACTTACTGAATTTTTTTAGACTCTTACAATATTCAAAATAAACCTGTAAGGTTTATAAGGCATGATTCAGTTTCCATGTTTAACGAAACCTGGCTGTGGACTGACCCAGATCCAATACTTTAGCATCAGTTCGCCTTGTACTGCAAAGTATTCAGTTATATTGCTTTGAAATAAGTGCCCCAAACTTCCTCAGTTCACTGGTCCATTTAACTCAGTACTGGTAACACTGACTAGCAACAGCTCTCTAAGGCTTCAGGCAGGGCTCTTTTTTTCCCCTTCCTGAAAATCCCAGAGATTGTACCTAAGACCTTTTGCTTCAAAGTAGGTGCTTTATTGTTAATTTATGGGTTCTAACACCTTCCTTATTCCCAGTTTTTCCTTCTTCACTGGAATTCCCTAAAGAATTACTTTATTAAAGGTCCCCTGAGAATGACCTTAAGCCTCTACCTGCCAGGCTTATATTTATTGTCCTCCTCTTCATCTGTATCACTGCGGATGGTGATTACACTGACTGGAGGGCTGGGAGTGTCTGGAATAACAATAGGCTGATGCTGCTCCTGCCCTGGAACGACTGCATTAGAGGAAGAAGATGTAGCACGCAATGGACTGCTCCCAATGAGAGAGTAGACTTGAGATGGGATGGCCTCCAATGTAGATGCAGGCCTATAGGAAGATACAAAGGCAGTTATCAACAATACAGCAGAGCTTACATTTTAAAGGGATATGAATTCACTTGAGTACTCACTTTCAAAGGTTAATTTACTAATTATTACAAAAGGACAACAATTAAACATTGCAAGATGCCCATATACTGAGTGCTCCATACTCTGTAGTACATTTTGCATGCTTAATAATCTTTGCCTAGGCTGCTTATATTACTCATTGTTATATATATACACCCAAAGGCACCAGACAAACCTACTCTGCATGACAGTTTTCAGATAACCAAAAACAACCTGACCCAGGACTGCATTTTGCCTATTTCTAAATTTAGCTTTATTGAAATATTAGGTAACACAGAATGTTTGCATGCACCTAAAAATGTGAGCATGTTTGAAATGCACTATCTGTATGTACACAGCTATTTAGATAGAAAGGATATCTCAAGGTCACCAAGGAGTCCATACTTTGTGGCACTATGGGATGGTTGCTTGTTCTTCTTTGCTGGCACGGCATTATTTTGCTGCTGCCTCACAACATGAGCCACTCCAACATTCAAAGGCTGGGTTGTAGCCAGGGTCACATGGTTAGTCAGCAAAGATGGCTGCTGCATGATCGTGCTATACTGATTCCCATGCGAATGGGCATTTCTAAAGGAAACAGGAAGATAGTGTGGAAATGTCAGTTACTATTCAGACATTAAAAACAAGTGCAGCATTTTACAGGGGGTAGCATCCAAATGGTGTCCTTACATTAATAGAAATCTGTTGGGGAAGGGGGCTTCTTGATGGAAACCACAGGGGAAGAGAATTGAATGTTTTCTATTACCATTTTTAAATATGTTCACTTTACACATTGGTAGTCTTGGCAGATAGCAAGAGATGCTCTTGGAAAGCTACAAGTATAGGGAAACAGGTCTTCAGGCCTCTTCATACGGTAGAACTGTAACACTATGATTCCACTTCTAAATGCCATGACAACTATGGGATCTTGGAGGTTACAGTTTAGGGGGGATGTTTATAATTTTCACCTCACTTTCACTAGAGAGTGCCTTTCACTAGTGCCTCATCAAACTACACACCCCAGGATTCCAGAGGATGCAGCCATGGCAGTTAAAGCGGAATTATAGTACCATAACTGTATAGCGTGAAGGGTCCGTTAGTACTTACTTCACATTTCAAAGCAGGAAGTTTACATACTTGAAAAATATAACTCAAATGATATGACATGAAGTTGACATGAAGCACTTATAGTGAGATACCATGGTCTAGATATCTCTAGCTCGTTAAGACTTTCCAGGGTTTGAACAAGCTGTGGAAACCAGTTTCCATAATCTGTTCAAACTCTGGAAAGTCTTTCTAACTGGAGGTATCTAGACCAATGCTACTTAAAATGGTGATCTATGGACTGGCATCAGTCTAGGAGCCAGTGGATGCCAGTACCTGGAGAGTCTGCAGAAAAGAAACACACAACTGTAGCCAATGTGCACATGCACAGTACCAGTTCCTTGCACATGTTGTCCGGGGGTGGTGGGAGGACTGCTAATTCCACATCCTCCAGCAGATAAATTGAAATGCACCAATCTAGACCATGGAATTTCACTAAATCCTTCACATCAACCCCACATCATGTCATGATTGTATTCTCAGGTTACTGTACGCAAAGTTATTATTTAAGCATTCATCAATTAACTACATCCTCCCCATAGCACACTTCAATTCCATAAAACAAAAAAACCCAACTGACGTTACAATTTTTCAATTTTACAGAAGCTCAAACACTTGTACTACCAAAACATAATGCATCCACCAGACACGGAAATATGGTTTTAGTTTTTATCCACATGTCTCCTGGTACTGCAAAAAGGCAGACTGTGAATCTGAAACCTCACTGTACTGTTCTACATTCTAACTGGATTTATTCTTTATAAAAAATTCACCTCCAGTCAGTTAACTGCTGGTTGCTGCCAATTGTCTCTGGGATCACCGCTGTAGGTTGGACAGAATTGTGCAGGGCAACACCTGGAATTTGTTGCCAGGTAGAAGGCAACAAGATCTGCTGGGTCCCTCCAGGCCAAGCCTGCTGCAAAACAGAAAAGAGAAAAATGGAAGATTTACTAAGATTAGCTGGAGAAGAAAAATAACTCGTTTAAAGTAAAACAAATCAGTAGACTGTTAACTTGCAGAAATAAAGGCATGTGACTGCAATGTGACACAAAATTTTAGAATGGGAAACTAACAAAAATGCAGAGAAAAAGCATTCTGTTTAAACTGTTTATATCAAATGGCCTCCCAGGGAGTAGCTGGCACCTCATATCATACTGCAGAAACCATATGCAAACACATCTTTCCAAAAGCTCAACATGAAAAGTGACAACTCTGGGATGGTTTCAAGGAAAGTGGTTCTTTCCTCGGGAATTTCAGGATACCTGGAGGGAAAGCACATGTTTGATGAGTACTTCAGATGCAACTGGCGTTCAAATATGAACATTTTTTTAGCCAAAATTTGCCCTCACAGATGGCTCCAAGGCCTAAATCCAATTGTTAGTTCCAATTACAGCAAACCTATCGAATCAACATCACTTATGTAAACACCATTGATCTCCTTGGGTCTGTACTATTTGGACTAGCAAATGGATTCAGGCACAGTTCCCCCTCTTTACGCTCAGCATCTACTTTTAATACAACAAACTACAGATCCTTGCACAAAGCTGTAAGCTGAATGCATGTAAGCCACAGAGAAAATGCCTGTACTCTTACTTGCATACATATACTGGCGCAGAATTGTAAGGAAGCAGAGGCTAAGAGTTTCAGTAGATTTCTTCAACAAACTTATACCCCTACATGTAAAGTCAGACTTGCTTTTCCTAGTAGGCTTAGGTGCACTGGACCATGCCAAAGATTAAGTTCTTAGGCTGCAGTTCTGTAACCCACCATAGCTACAATGGTGAACATGGTAGCATCAGCTCTACAACACTGATGACAGAAGAGTAAAATGGTTGCAGATGGTGAGCCTCATCTATCCCAATCCGTACTTCATGCAGACAAATAAAGTGCTCATTTTCTTACCCAATGTCAGATGAGACTGCATTGCTACTTTTAAAATAAGGTGGAAGGAGTAGACATATTCTATTTCTAGCAGTCTTTCCCTCTTAACTGACAACACAAAGGCTGCATGTAAGTAGAAGACAGTTTGCTGCCTTTTATGAACTTTTCCAAAAACAACAGTTTCCTTACACAGGAATTGTGCACAAAATACAAGTTCTGCAGTACAATATGTCCAGTCTACAATATATATATGGTCATATTCTATGTGCTTCAAACTGTAAAAATAATACCACATGCCATTTCTAATGATATACTTCTGCAAGTAACAGACACACTTTACAAACACTGGTTCCAAACAAGAAGCCTTCAAGCAGAGAACTGCTAACTCCTCTGCCAACACAAGTGGAATAATTAAAAAAAGAGAATTATGTTAAAAGTCACACCATGCCTCTTTCCAAAAGCCAACACCTGCACAAGACAAAGCAGAGAGTTTAATACAGTGCGAGATCTAACGTCCCAACCAGGAGGCAGAATCGGGCCTTCCAAGCGACGAACTGTTTTGACAGAGGAAGGACAAAAATATGCAAAGCTTAGCACGGCTAATGCAAACTTAGATGAAGCAGCAAAAGGGAGAAGTGTTGAAAGCACTAAAGGTGAGCACTTCAGGCAAAAGACTATTAGAAGCCAAATTCACAGAGCGAAAAGAAGGATCCAAGCAGACTCATGGATTTAGTCAAGGGAGGAATATTCTGTCATTGCACCATATGAACAAAAAATTAGTAGAGGGTGCAAAATTCAGCATTCCAAGAATCTCAGGTTTAGGTGGTATTGTTTTAAAATATATTTCTAATCCCCAAGGGTGCAAAGATGTTTGAAAGCACACAATGCCTGGGAAAATCTCAGAAGGAGGAGGGAAAGCAGAAAAGAAGTTCAAGTGGTCAGTACCTTGCAGAGCTCTTCTCCCCTTCTCAAGAGAAGAAAGAAAATTATGCAAATACCACACATATGCATAATATGCTTAATCTGCATAATTTATACAGATCTCAGAATTCAGCTTTCTTTGCCAATGCATTTTGATTAAATGCAGAATAAGTAAGTCCTGGATTCAATCTGCTAGCAATATGTTCAAAGAGGGACTGATCAGACTGGAGTTTCTGAGCCAGTAGATCAAGCAGTCTTCTGATAGCAACTAGTTGCAGAACATTTTGGTTCTGCTTTATGCATTCTCCATGTTTCAGCAAATGAAATTTAAACTGAGTTGAATGAGGGGAGGCAAACCAGAGACCAAAGAAATATTTAGTGGTCTTTTCAGCACATAACAAGTCTAATTCTTAAGAACCTCTCTCCCTTGCTATGTTGCACTCTCTGAAGCACACACAGCAATGCTATATGGAGTTACACATCTTGGTGAGCCTTTTCTTTCAACTTGAGCAAACAATGCCTCATTTCTCTCCATTGGAAGAGAAAGATAGTCACGAATTATCACTTTAAAGCCACATAAGACAATGATGTATGTAACAAATGGAAGTGTGCTTTGCAAGACACGTGAGGACACCACAGTTTCAAGTGCACTGTAATGTTTCCATAAAATTCACTGATCTGATTCTGGAGTTTTCAATTGACTGTTTTATGGCACTTACAGTGTGAATTCCAATAAAGGTGATACACTAATTCAGAATGGAAAAGGAAATTTTGACAATACACACTGCTGCTTCCTCATGAGTTTTTAAGAACACACTATCTCAAGAAACAGTTTAGAAGGTTAAGAGCTCACCTTTAATCTCAACCAAGAAATGCAAAAGGAACTAAAAGCATTGGTGGGAAGCAACATCTCTCTGAAGATGATGCACACTGCCAATGATTGATCAGAAGTAATGAAAGGCCAGAGAGAATTGGAGTCATCGTTGTTCAATGGAAGTTAAGAAATCTGGATTATTAAAGCATAAATTAATAACGCATTTGCTGAAATTAGAGGCTTTAAATGCCTAAAACATGTCTACATGCAAAGAAGCCATTTAAAAAAAGAACTAAATTTGTTAAATTATGGCTACTCAGATACCTGTGGTAAAGTCAACCTAAGGACTGTCCCCTTTGTTTTCAATCAATAAAACACTAAAAAGATAAGAGTAAAGAAAAGAAGAAATACAACTGCCACTCTTCTCAAACTAAGAGAAGAGTTGAATCAGCATACTAGGCTAGTAAAGAACAACAGTCAATGGATCTGGATTCTTTACAGAGCAACACTAAACATCAGAGTCAGACAGTGCTTCAGCAATGTTGGGGAGGAAAACAACAAGACATTAAGATGTAGCAAGAACACAGCCACAAGATGGCACATGCTTCCATGCCCTCTGCAAGTCTAAGTTAAAACAAAAACTCCGTTAGTGAACACAATCAAGGGAGGCAATTACCAGTACTGCAGCCGTCTGTTCTACTAGCGCTGGCCGGCCGGCTGCGCAGTTCAGAGTAAAGGGCACCGCATACTGCGGCGTGATGGTGGCTACTTGAGGATGAAGAGTTGCTACCATTAGTGGTGTACAGCTTCCCTGAAATGTAGATTAGGCAGTGAGTGAAACAAATGTACTGAGGCAACAGAGCCAGAAAGGCTTTCTCCCCAAGGATACTAGTGGTGTTTTGAGTGGCTTGCAGAATTCACAGGTATGCACTGAAAAATCAATATGTTCTTGTACCAACTAATTCAGAATCTCTTGTATGCAGGGATTTTAAGCACTCCTGTATATCAATGAACAAACTTCCTATGTTTAGTACACTCAAGACAATCATGAGTGGTTTCTAAACTAGTGCATGGAAGGCTTGGAAAAGAAATAGTCCCTAAAATAGCTTACTGGAAGTGTTCAATTGTAAACCAGCATTTTAGCAGTCTGACATAAGAACAGCAATAACTGCCTTCCCACTGGCTTCCACATAAAAAGTAAATAAATTAATACAGAGAAATACAATGACTGGCATAATTTAATTAAATGTTTCTATGATTTTAGATTGGAAAATAAGAATCGTCTGTTTGCAGCATTTATATACAACATAATTATGAGGTTTGTGTTGCATTTGAGTGCTTCCAAATACCTTACAAAATCAAAAAAATTGTAAGGGATGAATTACTGAGTACTTTTAAATTTAACCATGCCTGATATGAAACAGCATTTGCAATGTCACAATCCAAGTCTCACTGCTAAGACCATGAAATTATATTAACAAGTATTTTGTTACTATTAAGTTTTCATGATCTTCTGTTGTGGAACAAACATCCATATTATAACAATAAATATTTAGCAAATGAAAAGTACTTCTGGAAGGAGAAATTCCTGTGATTATATAGCAGAATACAAAATAGATTTTGACTATCAAAATAAAAAATACTGAAACTGAAAAAAAATTATATGATTTTTCACTTTCTGAACTCAATATCAGTAAAAGAAACAAATTTGTTACTAATTAATCATTTGTTTTCTTACAGATTAACATTTGTGAAAATATTCTGATCTGGGCACAGTGGTCAGATCTATAACTGTACATTAAAATTTCCTAAAATTTTGGTTTTTTAGGCAGGACTCTGTCCATGAACTTGAAAGCAATCAGGAATTTCTGGTTCCCCCACTTCAGTTAAAACACACCAAGAATATTATGCAGATATTTATGACAATCTACTTTGCTGACCCCACTTTTACCTGTGTAAGAACTCCTGATTGTATCTGTAATGGCTGGGCTGCTGGTGCCTGTGGCACAATTGGAACAGCATTATCCATCCTTACAGGAAACCCAGAATGCTTTGTGGTTGCCTGAAGACCAGCTAAAGGAGTAAAAATAAAGTCCTGGTTAATCTGCTTTTCTAACTGTCCAAATATTTTCCAGAGCCCGTTTACCAACAAGTAAAGTATAAAGAATCCACAATATGGCTGTAAATTACTAACACTGAGAAAGTTTCATTCTGTCTGCTAGTCAACACAATAAGCTGACTTCAATGAGCATTGAAGAGCAACTGTCTTGTGACTCAAAACCACCATAATATCAGCAGAATTATTTTTAAACAGTTGGAAAGAATGAAGAACACACAAAAAATCATCCTTTCAAAGTATATGTTGCCATGATTTCCCAGTAAAGCTCTGGTTCCCCCAAACAGCTACGCAAAGGCACATCTCTCATATGAGACGAAAATGATGGTGGAAGCCCACTAACAGAAGCATTAATTCTTCTCCCAGTATTCAAGTAACAGCATGGCATTTGAGACTCAGACTCCAAACTGGAGCTGAAATGTGTCTGATGAGCCAAAGAACAAAATTTTTTTCAGCTCTGAGAAAAGCTTCAGGTTGCAGCACCAACAGAGAGCTAGAAGTACACTAATTAGTGTAAAGAGTTGTTCCTTTGGAGTGTACCATGAGAAGGGAGAATAATGTTTCAACAGACCTCAGAAGGGAAGGAAAGCATCACCATTCCACATTATAAAATAAATATTGTTCATATTGCACAGATACAGCTACTAACCAAGCCAACTTGAGCTTTCATCTTTTTTTCCCCCTATCTGCAAGCCACCATGATTATTTTCATTCAAGTGCGTGGATATTACAAAAAGGTGGTGGCAGAGAATTACAGACTCATCATCTGCTTACTTCAATAAAGGTATATGACATCAATGACAAAATATTATTTGTGCCTGCACATTCACAAGTACATTTTGTCCCAGTTTTACTGTTCCAGTTATTTTAAAATTTATAGCTTCCAGATGTTTATACAGGCCACCATGCTGAACTTCTGTTACCTTTTTAAAACCAGGCAAATTTCACACTACACCTAAGCTTTGCATAGATGTCAAAGCCTCTCAATTATTTTGTTTATAAGAAATTCTTGATATACATATATACTTACTTTGAAAGGCAGGAGGACACACAATGAACGTTTGTTGAAATGGATCTGTTTGGGTGCAGATCTGTGTTGTTCCAGGCTGTAGAGAAACACTCTGCTGTGCCACTCCAGCAACTGGTGCTGCAGATGATGGGTACAAAGCAGACTGGTAATTCAACAATGAAACATCTGAATTTGCCAGAGACAGCGTAGCAGCAGCTGTAGAATTGGAAGCCAAAACGCTTGCCTGAAAAAAAAAATCTAAAATTAGAACTCCCCGTTTCAAATATTTTAAAAGCAACAAAACTAATATATCTGGGATGGGGAACTTTTGGTACTTTCTATGTTTGGGCCTACAATTCTCACTAGTTTCACTCAAAATGGCCACTGATAAAGAGACTGAACAAGTTTTAGCTCAAAACATTTAGAAGAGCAAAGGTTTCCTCATGCATGGCATAGTGTTTAGATCCAGGTTCAACTCACCAATGAGCCATGAAATACACTAGGTAAAATTGGACCAATCAGTCTAAGACTGACCCACCTCACAGTGAATGTGAGGATATAGAAGGGAAGAGAAAATAGAAATGTAAACTAAAACTTCCCACTTGCCAACACTTTAATCTGATTTTGAGCATAAGTCTGTTTTGCCAACCAACCTATCCACTGTTTTAGAGCTAAACAGCTGGATTATACAGGAAAGATAGGGCAAAAGAGTATTGCTCTAAGAACCCTCAAGGCACTGAAGGTTTTAATGCTACTTCAGTTTACTGAATGTAGTCTTGAATTCATACACATTTCTGTGGAAGCTGCCTATTAAAAATTGCACCAATTTTATACGTAGTTAACTGCAACTACTGCAAACCAAGTCTAGATTTCTAGGGAGAACTGCTCCACAGGATGTTGTTGATGATGATGATAATGATGATAACTAAAAATAATACTGTTCTTTTGGTCTTAGTCCTTAGAAAGAAAGAAAAGGGAAATGGTTACCTGATGGTGCACAGTATTGAGTTGGTTGTTGAAACTCATGGTGAGGTTTGTGCTTGTGTTTGGTGCAACATGTGTTGTGAATGGGCTCTTTATTTGATTAACGGTATCGTACATATTAACTCTTCGCTTGCAAATCTCCATGTTCTGAAAGCAGGATTTCACGCTATAACAGAACAAAAAAAAGTTAGCTACAGATGTCAATCTGTTTAGTAACTTTTCCAAAAGAAATATTTGAGTAGCTACGAATCAGTAGCTAAAAACACATACAGTTTGTACTGTATATGCTATGCTTCTTTATTGTTTAATGACTTCCCTTCCCTCTCAATTATAAACTTAACACTCAGAGAGTACTCAGTACTAGCTAATCTCAAATATGTTTACTCAGCCACATACTTCTAGGAAACTGCACACTTTTTGACCAGTTGCCAAGCAGCCACTACCACCTCCCATTTTTTTCCCTCACCCTACTATATCTGTTAAAAAAGATCCTTTGCCTCTGAGAAATCACAGGTTAAGAGTGAAAAGCTCAGATAGCAGGAAGTGCTACAGTAAAATCAGTGCTGGTACTAACTTTGATCATTCTAATTTAGGTTGATTTTTTCTCCCAGTGGGATTTTACATGATATTTTATTCCCTCCTTGCTCTAAAGCAAGAGGGGACAACTTTGGCAGGTCTGCAAGTCAATTTTACACTCATGCACATACACACACATGCCACTAACTTTGGTGACAAAGTAAAAGCCATTAAACAAACAAAAATGTTTGTTTAAAAAACTTTTAACATCAGGTGTAAAGTGGGGAGGGATTACAAAAACAGCCAAGGAAGGGCTGTACGTAGCCTACAGGGTACATGTTGTCCATCCCTCTCCTACATTTTCAGAATGAATATTTACACGTGTGAATTAATAAACAGTCATCCTTTCATGCATCTGTCACATAAACTCACTGGTTGCTGTGTGGGAAATCCAGTAAGTGGTTCATTGTCACAAAGGCATGGTTCAAAGTCTTCAGCGGAGTAATTCTCTTATCTGCATCAATTGTCAACATTTTCTTCAACAAATCAATGTATTCCCTTCGGTCAGCCTTCTCTGCCAACATGTCTGTTCCCTCTAAGTCTGTAGACATATTCACCTTTGCGGGGAGATATTAAAACTGGTACTATTGCAAAGCAAATCATTTTACAATATAGCAATTACAGTGGATCCTTGGTATCCGCTAGGGTTTGGTTCCAAGACCCTCTGTGGATACCAAAATTCAAGTCTCATGTACAATGGTGTAGTAAAATGGCATCCTTATATAAAATGGCAAAATCAAAGTTTGCTTTGATTTTTTTTTTTTTGGGTGGGGCAAGGGGGAGAAAGGAATATTTTGAAGTCATGGCTGGTTGAATCTGTCGATATAGAGGGCCAACTGTACTGGAGTCACAAAGCAGTTCTGTTTAAGAGTTTAAAAATACACTTTTAATTCATCTTTAGATTCCAATCCACACTGTTCTGCTTTTTTATATAGACACTGAACTCAATTACCTTATTAGTTAATAGATATGTTCAAAAGAAGCCTAGTAAAGATGTTATCTTAAACACATTTACTCAGACATAAGACCAACAAGGTTCACAGTGCTTGTTTTCAAGTAAATGTGACAATAGTTTTGTTTATTTATTTAGAGAGCCAGCATGGGGTAGTGGTTTAAGTGTTTGACTAGGACTCTAGGAGACCACAGTTCAAATCCCTGCTTGGCCATGGAAACCTATTAGGTGACCTTGGGCAAGTCACACACTCTCAACCTTTGAACAATTTTTGCCAGGAAAATGCTGTGAAAGATTTGCCTTAGGGTTGCCATAAACTGGAGATGATCTAAAGGCAGACAACGACAACTGTAGTTTTTATTTTCCATGGAAGTAGTGAGTGAAATTACAACCTTAACTCCTATGCAAAGTAGATCATCAAATATTTCTGCTGTGGAACACTGGATTATTGTATTCATACTTTGAAAAGCAAAATCATTTATTGTCATCTCACCTGCGCCATGTCATCCAAACAATTGAAAATATACTTCCGAGCCTCCTTTGATTTTATTCCTGTCTCCAACTCATGTTCCTCTGGAGTCTATTAAATAAAATAAAAATTGCAAGTAACTGAATCAAGGTTTTAGTATTTTTGTACAATAGAAGTAAAGTTGGGTCAACAAGCAATTATGCATCGAAAAATGGACTGCTCTATGAAACAGAAACGACAGGCCGTTGTAACCTTGCTACCTAAGCTTGTGAAAACACATCAGTGCCAAATTAATGTTCTCCTTTGTGTTTTCATGGTCAAATATAAACAAACCTGAGAAAGCTATCAGGCATTTCACAAAGCAGCCATAATGAAAGCTTCAGAGTGAGTTCATTCTCTGAAAGGATGTTTTGAATAACTGTGATTATTTTACAAGCAAATAGAAGAGGCAAAAGAAAACATGGTCCATGTTGGATCAGATCAAAAGTACAATCAGTTTCATATGGAATGCTCAGGACATGAGTGCAACTGCACCATCCATCTCATGCTTCCCAGCAACTGATATTCAGAGGCATGTTTCCTCTGATATGGAAGATGACTAGAAGCTACTGATGGCCTCATCTTCCACGAATTTATCCATTCTTCTTTCAAACCCATCCAAGTTGGCAGGCATAACTACATCCTGAGGCAATGAAATCCTCAGTTTAACTATGTGCTGTGCAAAGGAACTGGAGGAACTATCTCTTGGTATCCTTTTCCTAAGAAAATCCTATGAAATTCATGGAATTGCCATAAGTCGACAGGCGACTTGAAGGTGCCTATACATAACAAGAAATAGCACTTCCTTTATCTGTCCTGACTCTACCACTCTGTATCTTCTGAGCATAACCCTGGATTCTCTTCAGCATAATTTCATATATCTCTATCATATACCTCTTTAACCTCTATTTTTAATAAGCTAAACAGCCCTTGATGCTGCAACCTTTCCTTAAAGGGCAACAGTTTCATTTTCTTGTTCATTTTGGTTGCCTCTGTCTGCTTTTCCTCTAGTTGTACACACTATTCTGTTCAGGTGCTGTGACAAGAACTGACAACAGTGTTCTATATGGATTACTATCAGGGAAACTGTTTCAAATTCTCTTTCTAATTATGCCCAAGACAGAGTCTGCCAATTTTTTTCTATAGCAGCCACACACTGGGTTTCATCAAGCTATCTACCACAATCCTAAGATCCTTCTATTTCCAAAGAAGCAGATTTGTAAAACATAATAGCAAACTTGATATGACAAGGTAGGAGGAGAAGGAATAAACCTGGCCTGCCTACCCAATTCTTTCCCCTCTTTCTTATCCTTCGTCACTAATCTATGCTTCATTAGTCTCCTCTTCTACATGCTGCAATTTTCCAGGTTCAGAGAAGATAGAAAATGGATATTCTTAAAGGCTGCATTCATTTGTTTTAGGGGGTAAAAATGGCACACATCTAAGTTTATATTTTCTGTCAAATTCTTAAAGACCAGAAAAACCTCACATTGTTGATTTTCAGACGCTGATCAGGCCTTTCATATGGTGCTACTGTGTACTGCATGCAGCACTTACTTACTATTGTTTGGCAGATGTCTTCATTAGTTTCAAATTGAAATGTACAAACTAATCCTGATTGGCATTTAACATAAAATAATAAGCCACTTCTTCTTAACTAAACTTAAAGTAGTAGTTTCAAAGAATAAATTCTAAAGAAAAATAAAAACCTTTAGCCTCCACAGTGGGTATCCCAAGTTTGGATCTCTGTTAAAAAACCTGCTTGTTTTCGTTCCTGCACTCAGAAGATACTCTGCTGGAAGTCCTTGAGTTTGTGAAATGTAACGAATCTGAAACAGAAAGAAAAATATACCAGTGAAGAGCCCAGCAAGTTGCACTGGGCCTAAATCTTAATGCTAGTCTCAAATAGATTCAATACAATGGAGTTTAAAGAAATACAGTGTCAGGTTTCCACTAATCTAATGGATCTGTTCTTGGGACAAGCAATAACCAAATATACTTCAAGAAGAGATAAATATATTGGAGGGGATTAAAATATTATCACAGACAAGATTTCTATGCTGAACCAAAGTAGTTTTCTTGGACAACCTTATTTACCTTGTTTTGAAACACATATTTTCTGTCAGTGGCTATTTCAAATATATACGTCAGTTATATATGAACACACAGATACACATCCCATATCTAAATATATCTAACACATTTACCTAATTATCAATTCGTTAAAAGTTTAAAAGTTGAACCTGAGCAATCCAAAACCCTGTATCAATTAGATCTGATTCTCATAAGCATTTTAATGAAAAACAACTCATACTTTTCAGAAAAGCATGAAAATGTTCATTGGGCATCTCAGTTAAGGCAACCAGGCTAGTACTCCCTATTCATATCAGTGCAGCATGGTACGCTCTGTGTACCTTAACACTGTTTCTTGTGGATTGTGATACTGCTAAATTGTTCAGCTCCAACCAGCTTCTGATTAAGCCAAACTGATTTTTTGACTGGACCCAACACTCAACCATTTAGTCCTACACAGTATCAACAGTTCAATAAACGCTACTGCCTACCAGAAGACTTTGGATATACATGGTGAGGCTTAGCATGCTCTACGAATTATAATTCAAATTATAATGAATAAAACACTGTAACAACTAAAATATTTTCCCCTCACAACTTAGTGTGTTACAATGTCCAAACACCTGTTGTTTGGCTTTTTGCAACAGACACCATGAACAATTACTGACTCAAGGGATTCCTACGTACCAGCTACTGAAACCAAGTTGGACAATTACAAGGTCTCCAGATGCTGCTCAACTAGAATTCACAATTTTCTGTACTATTTAGGGCTGTTAGGAGATGCAGTGCAACATCTGGAAGGCTACAAGTTGCTCATACCTGCAGAGGAAGGATCACCTCTAACACACACATAAATACAATGAAACAAGAGTTTCAGAACTACTCATGACTATTTTAGTATAACAAAACTGCAGTCTCGTTTCTTTTTTTTTCCTGTCACATATACATTACTTCTCTACATTACATTACCTTTCCCCTTGAAGATTAACACTGAAAATGCATGATTTACCCTATTTGCTGGTGTATAAGACAAGCTGGAAAAATACTGTTTGAAAATGGGGTGTGTCTTATATGCTGGTGCATCTTATATGCTAGCAAATAGTATTTCCTGATGTATAAATGGGATGTGTCTTACACACCAGGAAATATGTTAATTTAAGTGGTACAAAACATTAACTTTAAAGGCCATTTCATACACAACATTTTCACAAGGGTGTCTGTGGACATAAGGTCAAAAAATGTGCACAGGGATTTTGCTGTCTGCAAATTTGCTAGGAAAGCCTGGTTAACAGCAAGTATAATCCAAATGTGTTATAAAACAAACTGTATGCAAAATCGTCACTCACGGCAATACACATTTATTAAATATTTTCTTCCATATACCGAACTGAGGCAAAATGTGTGAAATGGTGTACTGATCAATCTCTGAGAAGCAGTTGTACACAAAAAAACTATTTTAGACACACCAAATATTTCCAGGTCAAAAACCTGAGTATGAAAAAGATATATATGAACGCATAGTACAACAAAGGTATGGTCAAAAAGATGTTATCAGATAGGACAGTGTGAAACTTGTATTTCTTGATCATGCTGAATTTCTTGTGAGTGTATACCTAACATGGCTGAGGGAGCAAGAGGTACTGTAGGTCACTCTCAGGAAGCAAGTCAGTCAATGCAATACTCTATAAGTGTAAATACTGAAATTCACTCATCCATTGAGTTCATTGCCCTATAACACCCTACTAAGATTGCTTAGGAGTGTAAGCCTAATATAGTATTACCAATACCACAGCTAAACCGGAAATATTTTTTATAAAGTATCTTAAAGCCAGGTAAAACTGGCTTTAATCAAAACTGCAGGATCATCAGCACACACTTACCTGATCATATTCTGATGCTCCTGGGTATAAAGGCCAACCAAGAAAGAGCTCAGCGATCACACAACCCAGTGACCACATATCAATAGCTTCACAAAATGGTAAACCCAGAATGATTTCAGGGGCTCTGTAAAACACAGAACATTTCATGTATTTACTATTCACAGTTCTGTAGGTAGAATTTACAACCACTTCACAAACCCCACTGATGGAAGTGCAAAAGGCTGACAGTCATCAAATTAACACATCATTTCCACAATACATCAACATTTCTTCCAAAGAAAAACATATGTTCAACTGATACCAAAAGCAACAAAGAGTCCTATGCACCTCAAAAGGCTACAAATTTTATTTTGGTACTCCAGATAATTTGTAGTGCTTGATAAAGTAGATTTTGGCCAACAAAAGCTGATGCCACAACATATCTCAGCATTCTGTTCTTTCTATTCTAGGAGACATTGCTATCCCTCCGGAATTTGCCAAAACTGATGCCATTAAAGGCATATGTCAGTTGACAAAGCTTCTGACAGCAAAGCTCTTTTTTTTTACAAAGGTTTTTTGCACTCCCGTGCACCATGTTCCTCCTCATTCACTGTCTAGCTGGAAGGGTTTTTTTAGCACTGGGGTGGGCATTGTGAGAATGGTGAAGGGAAGGCAGGAGAAATACAGTCTCAGTATCAGACTGCAGCAGCACGTCTGCAGCAAGCAATGCAATAAACAAAGCTAGAGCTCGGAAACAGCCAGATTCTACTATAGTCAATCCTACTGTAGCCACATGTGCCTGCCTAAACAGGTAAGGTTAATACCAGCTGCTTCCACAATCCCTTACTGGACACATATGAACAGCAAAAGAGAGAGAAAAGGGGAGAGCAGATAACACTGTCTCACCAGCTCTTCCCTGAATCTTAAAAAATCAGAGACGTACAGGTTTGACCACCAAAATGGAAATCATAAGAAAAGTTGAGGCTAGTGAAAGAAAAAGTCATCCCTGGATGAATTTTAGAAGTCTTCAAGTGATCTCTTCAAAGTTCAACAGGTTGTTATTTATGAAAGGCTTGCCTGACCTGGTGGTTTCATTTCTCATGTGCATATCGTTAAAATAAGAAGATGAACTGCTTCTCTTTTCGAGGATCCAGGAAGCTATCCCTATTTTTCCCACTTTATTTCTGACTCTGGTACCATATTTTATGTTCCAGTAGTAATGTCCAAGAACACATGTACTTTATTAACTGTGTTGCATCTGTTATCTCAAATCACTTCCATTTTCTTCATTCAGTCAGGAAAAATTATTTCTATAACCCTGACACAATAAAGTCTTTCATTAAAGGGGCTTAGGGTGGATTTAAACCTAAACTTTGCACACTCAGAAAAAAAGCCCTCCTTATATCCAGTTGGGTTTATCTTAGGTAAGAAAGCAAAGGATCACAACCTTTCAGCATGTTTAGCTTTTTACTGCAAGTTAATATATTCTTAAGTCCCATTGAATTTAATGGGGTTTATCATTCAGCAATCAGCTGTACATAGGACCTCTAAAAGTTCTATAGCAAAAGGATGTTTTGACCAGGTTGGCACACAATTTATGACAGTATTTCAGCTCGCGCAGTTTAAGTCTAATATTTAATAGAACTGCAGTGGCTGGGAAATAGGAACTCAAAAGCAAATCCACCGCCAGATTATTATGTATTGCCAGTAAGGTCAGCTACCACATGGAAGAAACATGCCTTAGAAATGTTATCATAACCATGGGTTGTAAAACTTCTCTGTCTAGCTCTATGCTGCTTCCCTCCATTTTCTCACTCTCTGTCCTAAGAAAACAATCTTTGCCTGCTACAGAGTTACCCCTTCCTCAAGACACATTTAAGTGCTTCTCACTCATTTTGCCAGCTTTTGGATAAAACCACCCTCTAGTCCTGTACTCTCAACTACCTGTCCATGCAGCAAACGTGCTGCTTATGCTTCATCTCTGTGTGCCCTCACTAAATACTGGTTCTTTGTTCTAAGCTAAGTTTATGAAATTTTCCCTCTTTTCTTAGAGAAGGGATGGGAATTGTGTGGTCCTCCAGATAATGCTGAACAACAACTCCTACCTAACCTAACCACCATGTCCAATTGTAAGGAACACTGGGAGCAGCGGTTCAGTACCATCTGGAGGATGCCATAATTTCTACTAGGAGCAGAATCATTTGAAATGTATAGAATATTTTCCTCCAGGAAAAAAAAACTCTAACTGATCTGTCTCTAATTGATCTGTCTCTATGACACAGAGAATTCACTCCTGCACCATACCCTCACCATCATGAAGCAGATATCCTACAGCATACATGTCCCTAGCAAAACACAGTGAGATGACTAATAATAACCACTTAAGCATCTAATGACACAATGTCCAACCTGACTGGGCATGGTAACAGAAAGCATTGCTGCAGCCACTAATCCACTCAAAACTATAAAGGGCAGGATTTTCTAAATTAGTTCATGAAAACAAATTGATTTTATTACGTTATTAGGTTCACAGGCCTCAGAAAGGAATGAAGTGTTTAGAGTGATTCGGATTTTTAAGGTCAAGAGACAACTGAGCAGGGAAGAACAGAAATGTGTTATTTATAGAGTGCGTTTTAGTACCTCAACACATAAGAAACAGAAGAACAGGACTGCTTCAGAGGTTTGGGGGTATGAAACATTGCAACCCCACAAACAGTAAGATACCTATAATTGAAAAAGTTAAGATTTCAAGCCGAAAAACCAGAAAGAGAACTTTCTTCAAGATAGAGATGGGAGTCAATCCTATGCAAGGAACAACTGCGAACACTGGTGGAATTCTGCTAATTGTCTTACTAAAACTCTTCCCACTGAATTCAAACATGACACTAAACCTCTCATCTCCACCATCCCACGTGGCCACAAGGAAGAGTTTTATGTTAATTTTTGACGAATTGTGGCCATTATTAACAATGTTAGTTTCAACCAAACAACTTCAAGCTGTGGTTTATGAAGCTGACGTGTTTACAGTAACCACTGTTAATATTAACCACACTTCATGAACTGGGTCAAATTGTAATGTGGTTAATCAAGAGTGGAAACAAATGTTTCTGAACTTGTCACCAAGCCAACCAAATACAGGGAACGTGGTGGACAGAAACAACCCTGTTCCGTTTACAGCTCACTGTACCATAGTTCAGCTGCTAAACTATTATGCTAGACTTTAGCATAACATCAGGCACAGCCACTGTCGTAGAGAAATACTGCTGTTCTGCTTTGAAACTGACTTATTAGATTGACTGTGGGCAACATTAGGACAAACCGTATTTCATATCAAGTTCTCCTTTCCACACACATACAGTGTATTCAGATAATTGATATTTAAAATCATGTTTCTGCCTTCTACATATGTTGCGGTGTTCTACTTGTGCTGGAACAATGGAAGCAATATAAATGGTTACAGAGGAAAGGGGGAATTAGCAAAGACTCCCACCCACAGAAAGGGCTCTGGATTCACACAATAGCCAAGCTGGATCCAACCCATCAGATATACAATATAGAATTTAAGTGCACAGTCTGAGTCATATGAAGTGTTTCAAAAATGCATAATGAAACTTAGAGTTTGAAGATTATCCTTCATCATCATCATCATCATCATCATCATCATCATCATCATCCAGTTAGAGCATACCTTCCCTGCACTTTTCCATAAGCACAGTAACAAACTAATTAGTGATGGAACCAATGTAAGACTTGCTAGTGTCTGTGCCCAAAAGGTGCATACAACACCCAACCACAACACAAGGCTAGCCTTTATTTGTTACTATCTCTCCTTCATAACTGTAACTCCAGTGTGGGAAACAGTGCTGACTACTACCTTCTTAGGGCACATTAGTGTATTCTAATATGTCTCACCAATTATAGCTCAGTATAGACATCTGCCATATATTCATTAGGGCTAAAGAGGTAGTTTTAGTAAACTACAACTTATTTTCTTCCACAGAAGAAGCATCTATATAAAGCCACAATCATGTGCTTTCTCCGGATTCTTCCAAAACTCCAGTAATTGTTTCAATAAGGCAAAGATGGGAGTGGCTGACAAACTAAATAGATTGCAAATGCTACATATAAACATGGTTCCCACTGCTTCCTGTTGATGAGGGACCAGGACATTCATCCTGCTATAGCACCACTCTCATTAACAAGCAGCTTTCTAAGAGAAAAATCCTTGGCAAAGCTCCCAAACTCTCCAGGTCTGTGGCACTTGGACCAGACACAAATGGCACAATTCTGTTCTACAGGATTAGACATGAAGCACATCACAACGGGTGCCAAAAAGAAAGCACCAACTCAATGGAGTTGAGTAAGGCAGCCTTTTACCAAAACCATATGGCTTACTAGCTTTTTTGGAATTCTTTTAAGCCATCTGCTTGTGGTATGTGTAGTGAACAAAATTATAGGGACTAATCTTGGATAGGGAAAATAACACTGGGTATAATGATATACCAGCTCCTTCTCGCACTACGCTTCTGTTATTTTTGAAATGTCAGCTTCTCAGTGTGTTTCTGCCTGGGCCATCTTTCACAACCAGTGTTTAAGACTGGCTGGTAATCTAGGTGTGCATAGTTTACTGAAAGCATTGCAAACTTTTTAATATGAAGTGTTTGCAGCAGAAATTCTAATTTGAAACATTCAAGTGAGCTGGTTCAAGCTACATAACAATTACATTCTAAAGTGGCAATATCAAATGGATACAGGCCACACCAGAGGGCAGCAGTGACAGAGTTGAAGCAGTCTACCCCCAAGACAAAGCATCAGCTATTAACTCTGATGTCTCTTCCACAGCACACTCTGTAACCAGAGTGAACACCTACACTATCTTCTATATTAATACATGGCAGTTTCACATCAGAAACTGAAATTTTGAGTCCTTCGACATTAAATATAAGTTGCCAATTTAAATTAAATGTAGGTTACTAGTTAAGTATGTCCCCACAGTAACCATGTGCATTACATATCTGCACTGGTTGTTGCTCATTTCTGTATGTCTACAGTTATTCTCTGCTATTCATCTCCATACTGATGTCAGTGACATTCCCTATGAATCTCCAAACAGAAAGCTTTTACCAGAGTATAAAAATTAAAGGAGCCCCAAAGACAGTAATTTTCTGCTCTGTCAGCTCCTGAATGTTACTGCTTCTCCCTGAACTTCTTTAAGACCATGGGAAATATGGTTTCTGAAGATAAGATCACGTGGAAGATATCTGTAGCTACCAGACTTAAGACAACCATTCCCTATTTAGAATTGAAAATGTTTCAAAGGCAGCACTTACTATATGTGTGAAGATATAGTTTTTACTCCTATAGAATTATCTACCTAAAATTCATAAGCAAATAGAACATACTTTATCATTTTAAGGGCTAAATACACTGTTTTTTGTACAAGGAGTAACATGCTCAGAATGCCAATATCCATTTGGTCTTGATAAAGCAGAGCAATCAATAATTAGAAGTGAAAGCATCAGATATTTACAAGTCTTCAGTAAGACAGATGGGAAATCGAGTTTCAGGATGCTACTGGCTGTAGTGCTCCAACTCCCACTTGGAAGATCAGGGAAGGTATTATACAGCATATATTTTCTACCCAAACTAGGAATTCAAGAGTGTCAGCACAGATGGCTGAACGAACAAAGATTTCACTGATCACAGGAGAATGACTCCACTTCACTTCTATGATTGCATGTCAGGTACCTTTTCTTGAGGGCCTCAATGACTGCAAGGTTTTAGTTCCTCCCTGAAAGCAGCAGCTGGGTTTCTCATTTTGAAGCAGCAGTTATGAACAGGTAAGCACTAATGTCGATAAACTCAATTCTTTATTCTGGGACTGAAACAGATTTGCATTTCACTTAACAGATGCCTCTCACCTGGAAGAAACTTTTGTTCTAGCCCACGTCTCCTAAAAACAATCAGAACTGGGAGAAAGACACTACCAACAAGGACTAGGCAGTAAGACAAGCATACTGTTTGTAGTTTGTGTGAGCAGCTTTTTTTCTAAGTATGTTAAGAAAAGAGGTACCAGGGACTGCAGTAACCATCAAACCATTGTGTCAATCTCCTATGCAATCAAAGTAACACTCATGATTTTACAAACCCTTTTTATCATATATGGAATGAGAAGTGCCAAATATCCAAGCTGGGTATGAAAAGAAAGATACACTAAAGATCATATTGCAAACATATGTTGGCTAGTGGAACACATCAAAGAACTTCACAAGAAAATCAATCTGTACGTTATAGATCATAGGAAAATCTTTGACTGTGTAGATCATGAAAATCCATCATTTATTCTAAAAGAAATGGGCGTGCCGTATCATCTGACTATCTTGATGCATAACCTACATACTCTGAATAAGAAATCACTACTAGGACCTGTTATGGAGAAACAGAATGGCAAGGGTAGTCAGACAAGGCTGCATTTTATCATGCTATCTAATTTATATACAAAATATATCAAATGAAAAGTGTGGTAACTCTCCAAGGAAGGGAGGTGTGAAAACTGGAAGGAACATCAAACAACTGAAGATATACTGATGTTTATTAAAAATGCGAGGATTTGGAAGACTACCGATGAAAGTTAACAAAAAGAGTGCAAAAGTAGAGTTACAGATGAATATTGCGTGTGGCTATGTCTTCAAGTTGCCTGTCAATTTATGGCAGCTCTACGAACTGCATAGGGTTTCCTTAGGCAAGGAATACTCAGAAGTGGTGTGCTATGGCTCTGAAATGTAGCCTACAGACCCTGGTATTTCTTGGCAGTCCCTCATCCAAGCACTACATAAAGAAAAGAAAAACAAGGACCATAGATGATTTATACAACTTTAAAGTAGATGAAGAGGACATTAAAAGTATTTAAAAGTTTTCTGTATCTTGGCTCAACCATAATTTTTTTAAAAAAATTGAAGACTCAGACTTGGAATGGCAGCTATGAAAAAAACTAGATAAGATCCTCAAGTGCAAAGATATACCAATAAAGTCAGAATCATCCATGCCACAATATGTCTAATTTCTATGTATTTTTGTGAAAGTTGGACAGAAAGTTAAACCAATGGGATCAACTCATGACTAAACTGAGACTAATTATTTTTGACATATCATGAGAAAACATGACTCACTGGAAAAGATGACAAAGGAGGGAAAAGTAGAAGACCACTTTACAGATGGACCGAATCGAAAAAGAAAGCCACAGCCAGAGTTTGCAAGATCTGAGCAGAGCTGTTGATGACCAAGGTTGCTAGAGATCACTCATTCACAGTGCTACCACAAGTCAATGCCAACTTGAGGACAAATAGCATTAGGCTCTTTTCAAATACAGAATTTTTTTTCTAAAGACGTTGGTTATTTTGCAGGATATTAACTTGGCTCTGTAATAATCAGAAACAAATACCTAGAGAACTTATTTGGCCAATAGAAATGCAAGAGTACAGAATCTTTTGTGTTACATTGCAAACTAAAGTCAGCCTAAAACTTTTTATTAGTCTTGCAAGGAACCTCTGGAGAAATACCATTAATTCCCCCCCCCCCGCCCACACATCTCATCTCTCATATTTTCCTCTCCTTCTCCTCTCATCCTATTATTATGATGTGCAGTACAGTTTATTTCTTTTCTTTCCCTCAGGCCCTGAAGTGGCTTTTTTGGTGAAGAATGTCTCCGTCATACTGACATCAGCCCTACCAAACACAGGTGAAAGCTTAAGTAAGCACATAAAGGTGACTTTTCTTGGAAGAAAAGCAGACATTCTGCTTGGAACCTGAGACACTCAAACCAAATTTAGTTCCATTGTTTGTATATCACAGCTGACAATTCTGTTGTACTTGTTACAAAACTTATCATATTCTTCATCAGCATAGAGTGATTGGCATCTCTTTTAAAATACCAGTGCAGGGCCAAGGAACCATGGCCAGTAGACTGTAGCTCCTATGATCCCTCACCATTGGCTCTGTTGACTACAGGTGATGGGAGTGTAGTCCAACTATATCTAGAGGACCACATTCACCCTCCTTTATCTCATATGTGGCCCAGAGGTATAAACAACCATATACTAAAATCTAATACCCCCAACTATACCCATGGATTGAATATGCACAGAAGCCATTGTATAATTCCCGATTGGCCAATTATGGGATATAGGAAACTGCTGTTTGACACACAAATCCAGAGATTTGTGTGGGCTTTCAGATTCCAGCCATATTATTCAACACACTGCATTTCATATCCACATTCTTGAAAAACAGAGAAGTTCACCTTCCAAATGCCAAGTGATGACATTTTTCCATTTGAAACAGTCAGGTTTCTGAATTACCTTTCAAATTCAGTAGCTTGCTTATTATTCATAAATATCTTTCTATTTTGACAAAGTTGTCAGTAATCTTAAGAACTCAAACAGAAACTACTACATATCAACAGAAAAGTTTGTGCATTACTGGTACAAGTTTATTCCAGAAAAAAGATATGTTCAAAGACACAATGTGGGTACTTACTCACCTGTAATAGCGTGATTGCAGATAAGTGGAACATACAGCTTTCGATACATGACTAGCAGAGCCAAAGTCTATGACCTTCACCCTGTAAGGCTGGCGCACCGGATCAACCAGCATGATATTTTCAGGTTTCAGATCTGCATGTATTAGACCCAGGCTTTTCAGTTTCATCAACGCAGTGGCAACCTGTTGCAAAATTGGCCGAATGTATTTCAGGGGCAGAGGGCTAAATTTATTTTGCTTCAAGAAATCGTACAAGTTTTGCTCCAGCATCTCAAACACCAAGCATGTGTGATTTTTGTGTTGAAAGCACTCGTAAGAGCGGACAAAGTTATACTCATCAGCATTCTCGCTGCTCAGACGAGAGAGGATGCTCACTTCAATCTGCCCTTGTCTGGCATAAGAAGGGTGGTTTTTCAGGATTTTGATAGCTACAATCTCCTTTGTGCTGCGCTTCCAACATTTTGCCACCTGCCCAAAGGTCCCTCGGCCCAAGAACTCCAGAACTTCATAGCTGTTTGTCATGGAACAAAGGATTTCATGCTGGACCAGCTGGTAATCCCCTTCGCCACTAGAACTACTGGTTTTGGTTGTCACAGTGGTGGTAGTGGCCGCAGCACCCACCGCAGGTCTGTTTTGCAGCATGAGAGGTGGATGTTCCTCAATTATTTGCACACTACCGTTGCTATCAACCTCCTCACTTTTCCTTTTTAATCCACATTTTTGATACGGTTCTAGCAAAGCAATATTAGCCCTGTGTGTAAGGGCTTGGCTGTTTTGGAAGGATGTTGTTCCACCACTGCCTGTGCTGTCCGCTGCTGTAACCACAATGTGCTCAACAGAAGCAGCAGGGAGAAGGAGGCTCTGGTCATAAGCAGGGATGCTGAAGTTTGCTACCTGGTGAGAGGAATTTGCTGGCCCTTGAGCAGCTGGGAGATTTTTACTGTGACTGTAATACTCGTCACTGTTACTCTGTCCTGAAACATCCCAGCTAGAGGGCTCCACTTTCAATTTCTTGGCACTGCAGAAGGCACTCGAAGATACTGATGGAGGAGAGAACACCTGCAGCTGTGAGGCCATACCTGAAGACAGAAGAAAAAACTAATCAGTCACCAAGAAACATATCTAGATAAAGCAGCAGGACATCCACACTTGACAAGGAAAACAAGAATCATGGGTCTCTTTTAGTCACTGAGTAGGAATGCCCAGTTGCCCAATTTCACCAAGCATCATCCCAAAGTTCCTGTGGCAGAGCAGTAAGCCTGTGTGGATCCTCACAGTCTAACTATCAGCTGCTACAAATGAAACAAAATACTGTACTTCAAACCAGAGCAATACTAATTTTGGTCATTTTCATGGACTGGAACATATACACGTGGAGACAGAACAGACAAAGTTTTTCTTTTTTAATTTTGAATGAAGAAAATACAACTTTCTTTCTAAAATCTTGTGAATAGTTAGGTCACTGATTTCATCTTAGGAAAAGTAACAACTTTTGTGAAGATTTTCTTGGGTATTTAAAGTGAATAGCATATGCATGAGTAGAGAGGCTGGAAAAAGTGCTAAGCAGGTTAAAGCTTATATATTTATTTGTTGCTTTCCAAGGGCCATCATTTCCTTTTTCCTCTCTTACACATAACTTGTATAATATATCTGGTTCTGGCCATACAAGCTGTCTCTCCTAGTTCCAACAAAATTACAAACCTCCTGTCATTAAGAACTGAAGTCATACTGCCTTGTCAACAATTACTCCTATAGGCTAGTTAGACATCTCAAGGATACTCCCCAGAGCTGATTTACGATAATAATTTTCTGTTCATTGAATTGCTAAACAAATCAACCAACTGCTACTTTAACTGCATCATCTATAAGCAGGAAAAAAATGAAAATAACTTATTAATTTCAAATGGTCCTATACCACTGCTGTACAACCACTTCAATATTTTTGCCTCAAGTACATTACAGAAGAGGAAGCCAAGAGTAGAACACAACCCTCTCCAAGGGTCCTTCAGAGCCCAAGTCATTATATCTTGTCATATTTGTTTTATGCAGGTGGAAAGTTTTAATCTATTATTAAAACATTAATCACACCATCAATAGAGACTTAAAGGTTTATCAGCAAGGTATCTTCTAATAGCCTACTTTTCAAGAATTGGCAAGTTTGAAAGCCTAGGCTGTAGTCTAAAGCGCCTACTTATGAAAGCCTTTCTTATCAATTCTGTATTTTTTAAAAAGGGATGTTAACACATATGTCTTTAACTATACAAACCATATTTCCTTCAAACCATTAATATCAATATGACACTATATCACAAACTATTTATACATGCTTCTCTAACCAACATTTGTCAACAGTCATAGCATAGTTTCAATTGGCAAGTTGCTATATATGTATTTAAACAGAAAAAAACATTGATGCACATTGCTGTTAGCTCAATTTATCCCAGTTAATGTGGACAACTTTGGCCTAAGTCCAATTGTCAGTCCCAACTAGAGTAGACCCTACAATGAGCGAATAGAATTCACATAAATATTAATTTATTATACAACAATTTATTCATTCTACTCTAAATTGGACAAGCAATTGGAATTAGGCTTTTGTTTCTATCTTGTTTTCTCAGTAAAGACTTTAGAACAACTTACTTCGTTAATATAATGTTAATTATTTAGCACAGTGAAAACATCTGCCATTTAAACTGCAATATACAATGAAGACTAGAAAAGTACCAGTTTCTTAGAAGTCAGGTCTATCTGGATTCCTTTTTCTTGTCATTGCATGCAGCTATGAAGACCATCAAAGTAACTCATTCTAGCTGGTGATGATAAATGCAGTCCAGAAGAACTCAAGCACACTTAGTGACACCCTGTTTCAATGCTGGATTGCATATTATGGATTTATGATTCATCAGGGTTGAGATTACCCAAGCATTTAAAAAAAGGTGTTCCTTATAACCCTCTATGACATGACAAAACTGAAGAAAGAAACAAATACAGGGAAAAAAACATTCCTGACCCAAACAAACCATTTCAAAAACCTGCTTCTGATTCCAACCTTGGTGACAGACACTTTCCAAAAAAGAAAAAAAGCAACACGGGGCAGGTGTGCGGGGGGAGACGGACTTCCTGTAAACTGGAAATACACTGCTCAACTGGCTATTATAATGTCAATGTCCCAGCAGAAATGCTGTCCCCTTCCCTACACCTCACCACTGTGCGATCTAACAGATGATTAACCCTCAGACAGGCACTCTTTCAACATGTTGTATGTCTCCCAACTCAGAGAACAGCAGCATGTTTAGTCATTCTGAACTCAGCCGTTAATCTATTTGTTCAAGCTGCCTCAACTGTCTGAGCCTAAATGAAAACATTCAGGAAATGTAAGAACATGTCTTCTTCCTTACTCTCACCCAATAGCTGCTTATTTGTAACCATAAGCACAGGTCTTTCATATCTTTGTACATTTCAAGCTGAATTAAGCTAGCTTATAACAGAAGTAACTGCCGTGATCCATAAACCAAGCAATTAATAGATAGCAATGGCTTGTACTCAATACTTATTCTAGGCCAGAATAACGAAGGAGAAGAATCTACATGTTTTTTCTGTAATACTGGCACAGAGTCAAGTATTTTCAAGAGCTAATATCCTTTCCAGCAGTTTATTCCAATTCCATAGCTTGTTAGCCAGGCTAGTGAAAACCAGGAGCTAAGGCAAGGAATCTGGCATGATGAGATGTCCCTCCAAGTTCACTCCTAGGCAACACATGTCCCTGAGAATAAATGCTATACTAGAGCTATATCAAGTTTCAAAGAACAACCAAGAAAACATGTTTCAGTGAAACACTTTTATCAGTGGCCAGGAAACTGCCCTCACTCTGTCCATATTGTATATAAGCAGGGTCAGATGCCACATCAGCACTATTTGTGCTTCATAAAACTGAATCTGAGTACATGATGAGCAAATATGCTTTTGCTTTTACCCAGCTCTATAATATTACTACCATTTTCTCAACAGTATCAGTAACAGTGAAGTTCACACTAGCTCCTTATCTAGTTCCAGTAAACATGAGGGTATGATCAACAGTGGCAGATTCTACATTTCAGGGTGTACTGACCTAGATAGTGCAGCTATATGGCTGATTTCTAGACTATTATCTGCTCAGTCATTACATCAACACACACAGAGCTTACTAGGGGTATCTCTGTCTGGCTAGTTTTAGTCAGAGTCCTGGACAAGATAAACCTCTGGCCCTACACAAGGAAATTCTTCTGCCCATAATGAGGCTGGATAACAAATTAAAAGAAAGCAGTTAGAAAGAAAAAAACTTCTCCTTTCTCATAATAATACAATTTGAGGTCACCCAGTAACACTAAATAGGACAAATCTAAGCACAAAACAAAGGGAAGCACTTGTTCACACCACACATATCTAAATTACAGCAATCACTTCCATAAGATGTAGCAAAGGCTATTATGGGCAACTACTAATTATATATCAGCCAGCATTGGAGGAAGTATGTTTCTGAGTATTAGTTATCATGTCCCTGTTGGTAGACTTCCCAAACTCAGGCAGTCACTGTGGAAACAGAATGGTGGCCTAGACAGGCATTCGGTCTGAGTTGGGAGAACAGGTCTTCCATTTGTATGTTAGTTCTTTAATTACTGAAAACAGGAGAACAAATGCTTTAAATATATGAATATGAAATGTGTCAGCCCTCATGTGATTGTGTGCCTTAGAGACAAATCCTCAATAGGCCTGATTCACTGATGTTAATATCACCAGTGGTTTTTTTTTCTTATACACATGTTTTTATTATCACTCTTTCAGAATTTACCCTAGAGAATATTCATTCCCAACTGGGAGGGGGGAGATTACTTTTGGAATTTTCTCTCATAGTTCATAGTATCCACTTCTAGCAACATCTGGCTGGTGTGATGAAAAAAAAGCACACTAATGCCAGTTATTTCTACAGTAGCAAAGCCTTTGGATATAGTTTAGCAACGAACAGGTATTATACTCATGTCCTCCTACTTATGCTAAAAAACGTTTGTCAGGTTATACTCTGGACAAGGCAGGAAAGATCAGCTTTAACACAATCACACTGTGGCAAGTATAACAGCACCATACACAACCACGGCTTGCAAAGTATTTAAATTTATGAACACCAACAGTAGTAAACAAAATGATCACTCGTGGGGCTCCAGGAAGTCTGGAATACAACTACTCCAAACTTCTAAAAGCGAAGCTTTTTATATGGGAAAAGAAACGCTTTACTAGTTCCGCCTCCCCAAAAGTATTCGAATTGCTACTGCCTGGACGCACGGGTTTTGGGGGGTCATCGACAGCACTGCAGCTTTCGTTAAAAGTTCAAGCCCATTTCAAGACAACCTTCTGCGTATGCACAGCACAGGAAACCTGGAGCAGGCAGCGGCCCAGGCCGCTACGGGAAGCTCTGGGAAAGAGGCTTCTTTCCGCTTCAACGCAGTTTCTGAGACGTCGCGGGGGGAGTCCCCCAACGTGCCTTAGCCGCTGAAAAACTGGAGGTGGCTCCCCTTAAGGAGGAAGATGTTGGGAACCCCACACTCTCAAAATCCTGGCTGGGGGGGGCGGGGGGCTCATGGTCTGATATGCCTCTCGCTGAGGTTCCGGCATGGGGAAGGAGAAGAGTGAAGGGGCACCACAAGCAGAAAAATGCTGAAACCTGAGACCACCGAGCAACCCGGGGCCCTCCCACCCACCACGAACTCCTCGTTCCTGGCAGCGACGCTCGCTCGCGGCCTTCCCGGGCAAGAGCGACGGCGGCCTCGGAGCCCCAAGAGCCGACCTGCCCAGCCAGCGGGGGGGCTGATCAGCTCTTTCGCAACTCGCAGCGGCCTGTCCCACCCCCGGTCCCACCCCAAGGTCGCCCCGGAGAAGGGAAGGCACTCACTCGCCGCCGTTCGGGGTGTCTCAGCCGCGGGCCGGGCCGGGAGCTGCCTGCCGGTGCCGGGGGACGAACGGGCGCATCCTAGCCCCAGGAAACTGGGCCGGCCCGGGCCAGGGGGAGCGGGGCCGCCACGGCCCTGTGGAGCCGGCCAGCCCACGAGCAGCCCCCGGGCTGTTCAGACGCCGTTTCCGCCAGGCTTCGGCCCCCGTCACCCGCCAGCGAGCCGAGCCCGGCCCGGCCCTCACTTGTCTCCGAGCCGCCGCCGCCGCCGCCGCGCCCTCGGGGGCCCCCCTCCGTTCAGCCCCGCTGCTCCCGCTCCGTTCCGCGCCCCTCGACTGAGCCAGGCTGAGCCTGCCGAGCCCGGAACGCCAAGCTCGGCTTCACGCTCCAGACATCGAGGCCAAAGCTGTCGAGCGCCGAGAGAGGGATCGGGGTAGGTCACGATGGAGCACGTGATCCACGGCCGTTGGGCCGCGCTGAGGCTGCGAAGGGGGACGCCATCCGAGGTAGCTGAGCGGCCGGGCCGTTGGAGAGCCTTTTTTCCTCCAGTATTTCCGGCCGCGACACGCTCTCGCGAACTGGCGACGCGTGTTCTAGTCCCCTCCACGCACATATAGCGGAAGAGCGCCCTATTCGGAGAGAGACGCGATACACAAAATTGCATACTGACGGCCCGACCTTGTGAATGTTTAACTGGGAAACCACAAGTCCCGTTGAACTCAATGAGCCTCACTGCCTATGAAGAGTGTCAAGAGCTGACGAGGGGGGGGGGGGCTCCCTTTCGAAAATGGCAGACCACCGCTACAAGGCCTCGTCGCGGGCCCAGGTGACCGCCTGAAACAGTGTTAAGAGGGGAGACCGAGCGGGCAGCTCTGAGGCCTCTTAGCAACGTAAACCTCAGTGCCTTGCTTGGCAGCACTGCCAGCCCCTCTCCTAGGCCGAAATGGTACGCGGCGTGCCGTTACTTGGAATTTACTTTGAAGGCGGCGTGAATAAGCTCAGGTGGCTAATGCGGCTTCCTGCACCAAACGGCATCCTAAAGAAAAGCCTTCCGTTGGGTCTGTACGTGTCACGGAGGGTCTCTTTCGGCCTCCTGACCGAACCAAGTAGCTGAGCACTTACGTCTTTTCCATCTGAACATGGTTACCCTCCCGTTTTATCCAAGTGTTCCCCTACTTCTTCACGAAGGTGAGATCCTTCGGGAAATCGGCTAAACGGACAGAAGGATAAGCGCAAACCTTTCTCCTTTCTGGTTCTGCCAGAAAGTACGGGGTCTGTGGTCCATCCCGAAGGAAATGACTACCTATTGTCCGCTGAAGGCCTGCGTTCTACTCGAAGAAATCCTTAAGATGTCTTCTAGAATTCTTTTCCGTTCAAAACGGCTAGTCAGGTATCTTCAATGGTTCTTTTCCAACCGGCCTAAAGAAAGGCTTTTGTGAACTTACTAGGCCATTTCTTGGGAAGGGAGTAGCCCTGCTGCATCCTATTGTAATGTAAATACCATCTTGTTTTAGCACCTTGGTGGAAAAAGTTTTAAGCGATTGGTGGGTACTATTCCAAGCTGCAATCCTGCTATGGATAGTCGAGAACAAATTGTTCCATCACTGTAGTTCACTTCGGGAAGTACCCTGTGACATGCTTTATACATTACAGGCATAAGTTTTCATTTTTAAGTTAGAGAAAGTTCATATATCAGATTACAAGGGTCAGATCTTTAGTAACTGAAAGTTGTGCTATTTGATGTTGTGTGCCTTCAGGACCTTAAGGCAAACTTATCCCAGGGTTTTTGTGGCAAGGGTTGTTCAGAGGAGCTTTGTGTTTGCCTTCCTCTGAAGCTGAGAGAGTGTGACTTGCTCAGGACCAGGGATTCAGAACCAGCTCTCCTGAGTTGTAGTCCAAGGCTCAAACCATTGTTTACTTTTATACATGTACGTGAATATTCTTTAAGAAGTCAACACCTACATTAAGAATAGCCAAAACATTACTTTAGACTTTAAATTAGGAGACCATGAAAGCTTTTCACAGACTGTAGAGTAGACCTCTCCAAATATTTCCTATTAAAATGACACTAGGCCCAATTTTAGCAGTTTCAAGTATCCTTAGCCATAACCTGTACAAGCTAGAATTCTTAATACCCATATGTGGAAGACTTTAGAAATTTTAGCTTTCTATAGTTGGACATCCTGCATGTAACATGCCTCCTTGAAAACTCTTCCAGGTCAGGTGCATATCAATTCAGAGGCAAAACTAGACCTCTCTAAAATAAGACAGTGGTTTCTACATACCCAGTAAATTGCCCAGGTGCACAGAAATGTTTATGACACAGAATATTTTTTTCCAAAAACAAAACTCAGACACTATAACAAGAACCTATGAGATACTGAAACTTAACAGAATATTAATAACAGTTGCTCTTGGTAGGATAAGCAGCTTTTTTCATAACTTATACCACTTTGGAGAATGTCCTAGGTCTTTTAGATTGATGTGTTTGGCTATCCCAGACACATTTGGGCTGGCACATTTTAAAAGTAAAAGTACAATCTGAAGAGAAACCAGAATATTTTAATAATGACATATACTAGTGTGAACTCATTTGTCATCCCCTTTTTTTTAAAAAAAAGAAGGTTATACTTTAACATACATACATAACGGTGGTTTCTACATACTTGCAGCCTCTGTAGATATGCAGAACTGTATGTTTGCAGAGTTGAAGAACAATAAGTTTTAAGCTATAACAAAATACCTTGACCATGATCAGCAGCCTTCTGTGATATGTACCACAGTGAGATGCCATGGTGAAGTGGAGGATTAAAACAGAGACAAAGCAGAGGGACGGGGTAGGGGAAGAGAACTGCTCAAGTTATTAACAGTTACAGTAATATCTTAGATGGAGAATGTACACCCTGAAATTCAGGAAGACATTTTAAAGTACATAGGAGGGGAAAAAAGGGAATTTTCTTTTGCTTTTTTACTTTCCAGAATCACTCCAGCTATAAAACTTAGTTTTGCAATATAACAGTTCTTACACAGTCCAACAGAGGAAAGTCTGAGTGGCTGAAACAAGTGTCCCTTTTTCTCCCCCAAAATGTCTGTTTGGGACCAACTGGAATACTGAACAGGAATACCACTGTTAGGCTGTACAGCTAATAATTTTGTGTGTGTATCCACTGCTACTTACATTAAGGTTATCCATTTCCCTGTAATTAATTAACAGCCCTTTTCTGTTCTGTTACCCAAGAGAGAACTCTGCTTTATGGACTGAAACACTGCTCAAGCCAGTTCACCCTTAGGACTTCCAGGTGGAGCCAATTAGGCACAGAAATAACTGGGTTATTGAAACTTAAAAAGACCCAGTTTTCAGTTTTCTCCCAGTATGGGACCAGAGGCAGCTTACAACACTCTAAAACAAGATAAAAAGTGATGATAGAACAGTTTAAACACAAACAAATTATCATTATAAAACATAATTACTTTTTTTAAAAGTGTAAAACAATGTAAAAGCAACAAATGTTTTTAAAAAGCACAGACTCCACATTTTTTTAAAAAAAGACTACCTGTAACCAATTAATCATTAAATGCCTTTTTGAATAAAAAGGTCTTATGCTTGCAAGCAGGGGAAGATCAGATAAGGGGCCAGCCTGGCTTCACAGTTGCTGAGTGGTGGATGAAAGTGCCTTGTGCTTTCTGTTTCTTTGCTATTCTCTCATGTATAGATTAAAACTTAGATATATCTCTTGTCTGTAAGATGCACAGGCTAATACTACTTTTTTCCATTTGGGGGAAGAGTTCCTGCTTCTTTAATAACAACATGAGAGTATAGGTGTGCTTGGGGGAGGGGTTCATGTCTGCTCTATCAGCACATCTGATAAAAAGGGTTAAAATCCATAAAAGGTCATGCTGAAATCAATTTGTCTTAGAGGTGTTAAATTTCTTCCCCTTACCTTCTTGCTTTTTCACTTTTATTCAGTATAGGAAGCAGCCTGTAAACAATACTGTGTGAGGAAAGTTTCCAGAGTGAGTTTGTATCTATGAAAGCTCATGCTAAAATAAAAACCAATTGCTCTTAAGGGTTCCTCCACATTTCTTTTTCTTTTTCCTTCCCCTTCTCTTACTCCTTTTTATGTATGAAGAAGGATGGCTGAAAGATGAGCCTTTCACACATACAACAAAATCCAAAATGCACAAAACAGTGATACCTTTATTGGGCCAACTAAAAAAGCACAAAGACATCACGCACAGGAACCACACCTCCAGCTGGAATGTGGGGGCTCCTAGTCAGGGAGGAACTGCCAAGGAAAGTTTTGAATGGTTTCACATATCCTTGCCAGGCATCATAAAACATCAAACTTCTTCAACAAAGTGTAGAATTACAATATACTTCTCCTGTAAGCTTTTACGGCCACAGTTGCAGGGTAATATTATAGGTCAACAGCCCAGGACTTTGACTTAACCACATAAAAATTCTTTGGCGAGGGTATACATTCAGGAATTGTCAAACAAGATCAGTCGTCACTAATGCAACAATATGTCTTGGGAAGCAGAAGCATAACCTGATTCAAAAGACAGCCATGTTCTTTTTTTAAAGCTCTGAAAAAGGATTACAGAAGCCAGTAAATTTGGCTACTTGCTATTTTATCCCTGGAGAGTCTGAACATCTAGAAAGAATGACATTCTTTGTCTTTGATTACCACCCATTTTATAAGAAAAAATGAGTGACATGTGGGTTGATCTTTTTAACCAGTGAGCTCCAATGTAACAGATTTCTGGATAAATATGAAAGGGATTGCACCCTAAGTGCAAGTGAATCAAAATATTTTCACCTCTGATCTGGAGGGTTAAATAGTAGTGCTCCAGACAGAATTACTTTTAAAATGAGGACAAGCAAGAGTTCAGCTGTGGAAGCAAAACATATGAAGACTTATTCCTTCCTTATGGTATTTGTTCAAGATTTTCAAATTGTCTTTCCTAGCTGCCTCATGTTTGCTAATCAGATTGACTCTCATTACCTATAGAAAGTCCATGATTCTCACTGGATATCCATACATTTGCCTAACAGATATTGGAGTTAATTTCAGTTAATAATAAATTAAAAGTAATATTCAGTGATTATCCAGATGGAACATGAAACACAGATCTGTATCATCTTCAGGAAACAGCATCTGTCAGAAACAATGTCATATTAGCCCTACCATTAGGTAGAGTGGAACAGTTGCCTCACACATCAGATACTGGTTTTCTCCTCTGCTGGAGATGTGTATTCCAAGCAATTTGCCCTGCATTCTTTAAGTTAATCTGCTGCTCTCAAATGAGATGGAGGATTCTATGCCTTTACCAGTGTTGAAGTCAGATTGAACTGCTAGTTCACTCAGCTTCTGTAGATAGATCTGGAGGGTCACTATCTTGCTTTTTGTCTGAGCAGAATGGTACAGGCTGGCCCTGTTAGCCTGGTGTTGATAGTAGAAGAAATTCTACTACTGTCATCTGTTCTCTAATATCAGTTAACTCGCTACCTGTGTCTTTTATTAAGATGTTAAACTTGATAGTATGTTACCTCCCGTAGCAATTGAAAACCACTACTGTGGAAAAAGTGAATTTCCAGAAAGCAAACCAAACTTGTCTGAGCTACAATGCTGCATAATGTTGCCTTTGTTAGAATAATGTGATTACTGTGGGATCTGTGTGATTACTAGCAGGGAGAGATGGGCATTCCATTGTCAGTCAGCAAGGGCAACAGCAAATTCCTGTGTCTATAGAATTTCCCCAGCTTTGCTATGTTTTCCCTTTGAGGGCAAAAAAACACTCTGGGGATGTGCAGTAGAGACACCAAATGTTATTTGTGGCTCCGTGGATTTTTGCCATATGCAACAACAGTAGTCATTCAGTGGCTTTAGGAGCTCAGGAATTATCATTGTAGGCTCTTTTGAGGACTAGCTAGATCAGTGCCTCTCAAACTGTCTGATGTAGTGGGCCAGCATTTCATTTCATTTCAATTTTTGCAATGTGCCAAGACCTGGTACCATTTTTGTATTATTATTGTATTTGAATGGTGTCCTGGAAACTCACTGCGGACCAGCAGCAAGTGGCTTACAGACCAGGACCAGCCCACAGACCACCACTATGAGTAGGACTGAGTTAAATTTGAGTGTGTCATTGTGGACATTGCCGGGATGTCTCTTAGTGAAGTTGTTAATGTAACAATAATCAGTCGCAAATCTGTTTCCCAAACAGGCTGTACTCAGATGCAGAACTTTGAAACATTACTTTTAGAGATTACTGCCCTTTATAGTGGTAGCTATAGATAAAAAAAAATTATGTTTCAGAATTCCACTCATGCCATAGAAACTTTGCCTGATACTTTAGCCAGTTGCAATATAGGCCCTTCTATATCAGGAGTAATTTGGTGTATAGACTTGCCACTTTTTTTCTGGTAAGATTTGTAGAAATTTAACAAGTACAATTAAAGTTGCACCATGTTAACAAGACTGCAGCTTAATGCATTTGTTAAATGCATAATTTTTCAAAGAAGCTCAAGCTAGTATACATTTTATCCTCACAATAAATGAGAGAGGTGACTGATCCAAGTTCACCCCATTATGGGAGATGGTCTGATCTTTTACTGCACCTCTATGACATGTTTTGAGGTTTGAGATCCTTTAAAAAAATTGTCTGAAGAAGAAAATAATTAGCTGGAATATTTGGTTTGCAGAACCAATGTGCCTGTTTTCAACTTGTGCAAAGACAGACAGGCAGAACTTACTTAGAAGCAGATTGAAAGTTTATTAAAAATCAGAATCTGTTTCTCTTTGTACTGTTTTGAAGGACATAGTTTTTAAAATCTGTTTTTTAAGATATTGTATTAGGAAAATCAAAGAGAAGGAAGCTGCTGTTGCTGCTGCTCTTATGTTGGTCCGACACTCTTCTATGAGCAAAGCTCGGAGTCAGTTTAAGACATTAAGCTGCTTAGTAAAAGATTGATATTCTGTGTCTTTCCTGAAGGTAGCAGGCTAGTTTAAGGAGGGCGGGACAGCCCCATGGTACACATAGATCTGTACTCCAAGAATGGAATCCAAAGGTGGGTTGGGATGGGATAGGAATGTCTCTGTTATAACCTAGCATTTTCTGCCTGAGGTGGTGATAGGACTGGTTCTCCAAAACATATTATGTCACCACCATATATCCACAATATATAGATGTGATTTTCAAAAAAAATCTCCTTTTACCTCCAGTTCACCCTTACATTCATTGTTCATTAACAGAAGCAAGTGGAAAACTACATTGTCCCGTATGTGACACTTTTATTAACAGAATCTGCACATGAAAAAGGAAGTACAATCCTTATCTCCTTTGTCTGATGTTTATCTATAGCCATGGACTTTCTGGGCAAACGCAATATGGCCATGTCCTGCATAGGATATATTTCTGCCTATGATCTGGCAAATACAATTAACTCTGTTAGTATAGATTTCATTGTGACATAACATGAGGTTTATACCTTATCTAATAAAACATAAAGAATAATGCTGAAACTGTCAAAGTGGAGGAATTTCCATCCAAAAACCTACCACCACAATAAATAAACTACAATATTTATGGTGGTTTTTCTTCCAATATGATGCTACTAATATCACAAGTGTGATACCGTAATGTCTTTGGTATGTTCCCCACATTTGGAAGAATGTAATGATGGATTAGCAAGATTTGTTGTGTAACTTCAAAGCCACGCCCCTATGTTTAGAAGCATGTTCCAATGATAATTCCAAGTAAATGTGTTTGGAAATGAAGTAAAGAGCTTTTAGAGGCCAAAGTCTATTTATTATTGGCAAATAGAGTAGATCCATTGAATGAATTAGGTTTACTTTAATATTTATTTACTATTGAGGAATTGATTTAATGGCTGTTCTCTAATTGGGTCTAAAGTTGGATTATTTTAACTGGGAGTAGCTTGCATTTACATCTTCATTTTATGGTCCATGTTTTAGAATTTATACAGTCCCAACTACAGTGGGGAATGCTACTGATGTAGATGAGGAATTATTTCTTTTAAAAACCATGTAAAAACTTTGGCCGTTTTGAATAAACCTGTTTCTCAGCTGCTGAAGATGATTTTCTGCTTTGGTAGTGGCTTAAATCAGTGGCTTCTTATTTAAAGTTTTTTACTTCATTTATATACATGGATCTTAGAGCTTTCACACCCCAAAAGACATCTGATGTACTTAGCAGCTGAATATGAGCCCAACCCTAGGATAAAATATGTAGGAAGTTCTTTAAACAGTTGTTCAAATCAGCTTCCTTTGCTGCAAGGTGGGGAAAGCATAGATCTTCCTGTTATGTAATGTTTATGTCAGTGGCAGGAAAATATGAAGTTGTTTGACAGCAGAAAGTAAAGCACTCCTCAAAACCCCAGAAGTTTTGTATTAATGTCAACAAGAGTCCACTTTTAGTATCACTGAAGCATGGAAAGATTGCTAAAACCATGCCTAGATTAATATTTCGGCCTGACTATCTCACCAAGCAGAACCAAATATGTTTAAAACTGTTGGGTGGACAATATATCATCCTAGAAATTGAGTAGTGATTACATTGCATTTGGGCAGTATAATTTATTTATCTAGTATTCTTTCAGTGTGAAATTCCTCCAAACTTGTACTGTTCCAGTGTGGCTCTCCTATCTGACCTAAATTTTCTGTGGAAAAAACAGTATCTTTAGTTGGTAATTTCATTAAACTAAATATGATCACAAGCAATGGGTGCAACATCAAACTGTTAAAGCAATGGTTATATAGGCTTTTTCAAAGTTGATAATCCTGTAAATTGAGGAAAAGCAGGGTGGAAACAAAGACTGTAGAGAAACATAGTTCTCAGTTTTTTCAAGTAGCAGCCCCAAGAGCGAGATATAAAGTGGGGATATTTAAAGGATTGTAAAATAACAAAGTAATCTCAGGGTTTTCTCTTGTATCAGCAGATAAAGGTATGATGACAACAACCTAACTGAACAGTGACATTCTGCTGCAGCAGCAATAATGATGATAACAGTAATAAATGTAAAATCAGCTTAATCCCTTACCTGTCCACTATTAGGGTTCCCAACAGACCAGAAAAACACTTGGCTAGCCTGCTCCGATACTTTTAGCAGCAGCTTCCTTTGCAGAAGTCACCATGTCAAACATAGAGCCTTTCCGCACGACACTGTTCTAGCACTATCATTCCACTTTCAACATCCTATGGAATCCTGGGGTTTGCAGTGTAGGGACATTTAGAATTTTCAGCCAGAGAGCTCTTTGGTCTCAATAAACTACAAACCCCAGAATTCCATGGGATGTTGAACATGGAATAATAACACTACAACAGTGTAGTGCGGAAAGGCTCATAGTGATAAACATTGGCTGTATACAGATGCCCCTTGCCGTTCATTGCAGAAGTTCAAAAGGTACTGCTTTCACCTGTGATGATGAAGAAAATTGTAGAATTCCTGCCTGTCCAATGTTAATAGTATATATTATACAGGAAATTTTTGAAGATGGTGAGATGGTTGGAGAAGTCTTTGTATTACTGATTTCCTTAGAAAATCCTTCTTCTTTTGAACCTTGCCTAGAGATGTGAAGATCCGGGGGGGGGGGGTGTTTTTTAAAAGAGGTTTTCCATTTACAAGTATTTCCAAAGCCCGTTCCCAGAAAAATTTGGAAAACTGAAAAATTTGGATTTTAGAATGTGAAATACAGATTTTAGAATGTTTTAAGAATGATGAATAAAATGTTTTAAGACAGGGGGTTCGTATATTTACCCATTTAGAATTATTTCTAAAAACTGCATAACAGATTTTTGTATAGATTTCTATGTAGATTTTTATGTTATAGTATCTCATTATTGCAGTTCCTGGTCTCTATATCCTTTTCTCCATTCTTTTTATGAGAATTAATTATTTATGTCTGCTTGACACTATAGAAGACTGAAGGAGACAAAATGATTTGGTTTGCTGATGTGTTTTTTTCTGAATTCCTTTCCTGTAAAAGATTATTATTATCATTATTATGTGTTTTTTTTCTGAAATTTTTTTTTCTTGCTTCCAATGAAGTGGCAAAACCAAAGAGATTTCTTACAGTTCAAGACCTTATAAGCTCTACTTCTAAGAAGAAGAAGAAGAAGAAGAAGAAGAGGAAGAAGTTCATAACCATTGTGTGACTAAATTAAACATTTAATATAGTATACTGTAAGTATACTAAAGATGATAATTTTATATTAAACAATATTGTATAATTATGCATACAATACATTTGATGCTCTTAAATTAACAAATTGATTTTGAGTCTGCAACAGATGCTACTATCACGTTTCTCCCCAATTTTCCCAGAAATTTCCATTTCTCCTGAAACAAGCAGAAAAACCAGTTTGCATGGTTTCAAAATTTCTGGGAATGTTCATTTCTAACCATGCCCAAAAGAAATAATGGATGACTTTAGTAGAAAAGAGCAGAACACATGACACAGCAAGCTTTTTGTGGGCAGAAAGGATGTGTCATTTGCTCTGACACATATACAAGGACAGAGGCTGGGTTACAAGAGCTTACAACAGACAGCTTTGTAAGTGGTGATAATTTGCTACATTGTTCCAGGAATGCTGATTTAAAGGTGAGGCTTATAGCTCACTCCAGTGTGCGTGGCATTTTTTTCTTTCCAATCCTTCTCTGAACCCTGCCTTTGTGAAACCAGGTGCCTTATATAAAGCCGCTAAGAGTGTCAGAGTCTAGGCAGGAAGGGAATGGAGCTGGGAGCCAAAAGGAATCTCAATAACATGCCTGAGCTGGCTGTCTTCATGACTAGTGCCTTGTACTTCACCTGGCGTGGCTGGTTTACTTCCATATCTCGTGCCTGTCATAGATGATAGTATGCTTTTGCATGTAAAGTGCAGAGGAGGGGACCTGCGTGTTTTCTGTATCAAGTGTCCCAAAGTACAAATCTGAGTAGAAGGGCTAGTGACACCAAGTGCTTCATCATGAAAGAATCAAAGAGAAAAATTTATGCTGATCTCCCATGATCTGGAGGAAGATTGCTGATAGTAGTGTTTTGTTTGTTTTCTAAGGAAAGAGGCATACTCTGAAGTTCAGAAGGTTTTTATAAAGTCACTCATTACACAGATGTGGATAGTGGGTTTAATGATGCAGCAAAGATAAAAGACAATTCTGAGCTAAGGAGTGCTACAGCCTATCTAGTTTAGGATTCCATGACTGCAGTACTGTATTTCATTTACAGGTACATCTGCAGAAGTATAATGGAGACTGAATCTTTGCCCCCCCCCAAAAAAAACACAAAGTTTTTTAATATTTTATTTTATATGTCATTTCCCAGGTTTCTAAGAAGCATAGTACACTTCAGATAGCAATGATTCCAAAGGCTTCTTGTCTAAACTAGTAGAGCTCCAAAGTCTGCATGAAGTATTTTCTGCATTTTAGTTGTTCAATAAAACTATCACTCTTTTGTGGATTTTGTATTTTACTGCATGGCTAGCATTGCTAGCCCTGAACACATTTCCCAGATTTGAAGACACTGAATTTTGCTGCAACAGAGCAAGAGAGGGAGCAATGCACTGGGACTTAATTCTTCAAGGTTTTAACCTACAACAAAAATAAAAATTCATTTGAACAACTGGAAATTTTATCAACATAGCACCTAAAAGTTTTTCCAGATGTAATAGTACAGGGATGTCTTGAGAAATTCAATGTTCTCTGCCTGAGAAAGGGGCAATTAGACAGTGATGTAGATTTAAGTCGATAGACCCAGACTCAAGTTGGACTTAAGTCACTTCATTGACTTGACTTGGCAATAAATGATGTATGACTCAACTCGAGACTTGTATATTTTTAATGACTGACTTGCTGCCCTTGGTTCGGCAACAACACATTCATCCAGAAACCTTATGACTGAACAACTCCTCCATCTCTTTTTGCCTACTGGTCGCATGGCAGTGTCAAGGTCGGAGACCCAGGCGGCGAGCCAGCCCGGAGAATGGAGAGGGAGAGAGAGCAGAGTCCCGCCAGGAGGAGTAATTACATAGGCAGTCCATTTACCTAAGCCTGAGTGACAAGTGAAAGTCAGAGTCAGAGTCCAAAATCCAGGGGTCAGGAGCCAGGAGGTCAATCTAAGGTAGCAGGATCCAGGTGCTGAAAGCAAGGAGAGGGCTTGTAGAAAGTTGCCACAAGCAAAGGAAAGCTTCCAGGCAGGTAGTTATATAGCCCAGACACAGGTGTGCCCGGTCACCGCTTCTTGAACTTAGTCAAGGAAGCCTCCCTTTGCTCAGCTCTCTTGAGTCTCCGCCTTGTTTGTAGGCTGATTGACACAGGCTCCAGGGCATCGTTGGGATCACAGCTGGATCCCTGTTGCCCTAAAGGAGCAGGCAGAGGAACATCCGAGCCTGCTTGGTCCATGGCAGCGGAGGGAGCTCTTTAACTGCAGGACTCATCTCCAGCCAGAGCCACAGGGACCAACAGCTGCTGCTCGTCATCAGCAGCTCTGACAGGGGCTTCAGTTATCACAGGCAATCTGTCTCAAGCCCAAAGCGTGGGTGGATTTCTCAGAGTAGAACAGCAAATGGATTAGGCAATGGGCTTGAAACAGGCTTGAGTTCTACCCAGCAGCCTGTCCCTACTGCCTGCGTATTGGAGGAGCCTTCTAACACTTTTCCTAAGAGCAAAAGACAAGACTTGCCCCCGGAGTGCAGGGTGAATCTCTCAGAGGGGAACACCAAATGTGTGTTAGGCAACAGGCTTGAGGAGGAAGCTTTTGAAGCTTCAATAATGGGGAGTAAGAAAATCCTATTCCCCACTTGCCAAGCTGCAGATTACAAAATCACAAATGTGGAGGCCCGTTAAATTGTTAAAACTGCTTAAATTGTTAAAACTGACTTTATTTGGCTTTGTCCAATAATTCTGGAATTTTCGTTGGGGTATAAAGTTGACTTCCAGACTTGAAACTTAACTTGGGACTTGGAGGTAGAGACTTGAGACTTGACTTGAGACATCACTGCTATTAGCTTTCCACAGGACAGGAGCAGCCTGGATTTCAAGTGAAGTTACTTTTCTGTTGCTAATGGAGTTGAAATTTTATTATGTGTTTTTCGGGGGGTTTTGTGCCTTTTGTCCCTGGTTCCCAAATGGCCAAGAGGGGGACTGGCCCTTGCCTGCATTGAGATCCTTCCAGAACATCTGAACTACGACAGAAATAATGTCCAATACAAAATGTAGGCCTGTGACTTTACGATCATAACTTTTCTTCTCCTTTTTTAAAATTATTTTTATTTTAAGATAAAATTAATAAGCAAAATAAGCAAAAGCTATACAGAAAAAGAAAACTGAATCTAAAACAAACAACCAAACCACTACAATAAAACAACCACCTAACCTAAATACACAATCTAACAACAAACATAAGAACAAAAACACTAAAATAAACAGCTAATTAAAATAGGTTCCTGCTCCTGTTGCATGCAACAAGTAATAATGTGTTAGTAGTCCTACTCAAACTGCTCTAAAATATTGTATCACTTAATGCAAGTTATTACTCTAAAGTTACCTAAAATACTGTGTAATTTAAATGTCTTTTGCCTGATGAAGAAGCCACTGGATATTTGAAAACTTGCATAAAATATATTCCGCATTTTGGTTGGCCAATAGAAGTATCACGCTTTTGTGGATTGTGTATTTTGTTGTATTCTGTCTAAATTGGGGTCAAAAGGTACCAATAGCTATCAATAACATTATCCATTTGTTCATATTGGTTACTGTTCAGTAGCACAACCTTTCATTTGTTTTGGAATCTGCACCCTAATCATGGTTACATTAGCCATGTGAGGCAAATCAAGATTATTCCAGGTTCACAGATGAAGATTCAAAGTTGCTTGTGATTTGCACAACATCTCCACGTGGAACTGAATGCTACAAAGGCATTTTGGTTTTCTTAAGAAACTATTTTAGCTCCCTCACTCACAGCTTAGTTGTCATCTGCTAGTGTTGCCTCTAGAATCCCCAAAATTAAGAATGATTTTATTTTTAAATTTTATTTATATCCTGCCTTTCTCCCTGGGCGTACAACATAAACTGATAGGAAATACAGCTAAAATACAGCTTTAAAAAACAGTCAGTTGTGATGTAAGATCAACTGCAAAACAATAAGCTTCCATCTTAACTTCCATATCTGAAGTAGCAATTTGGGAACACAACAAGAGTGGACACAAAAGGTAGCAATCCCTCCTAAAAAAAAAAAAATCTTTCTGCAGAAGCCAGGTAATATTCAAAAGCTTGCCTGAATAAAAGAGCTTTTGCCTTCCTATGGGAGTTTCACATCCTGACAGTTACCTTTGAGAAAGCCCTTTCTCATGTCTATATCAGACGCATAATTTAAAATGAGGTTTGGCCCTCTCTTGCCGATGGTAATACACATTAGCAGAAACAGAGATACAGGATGCGATAAAGATTATTGGATAATTATTATTTTTACAACATGTTTTTTGGCTTTGTTCTATTTGTTGACAGTACGAAAAGTTCAGATTGAACACAGCTGATGTGCAGACTGGAACATAAGAAGCTACTTTGCACAGAACCAGGTCATTGGTTCATTTAGCTGAGTGTTATTTATGCGGACTCCAGAGTTTCAGACAGGAATCTTTTCAACCATACCTGACAGAGATTGAACCTGGGATTATCTACATGGAAGACGCCTGTTCTAACACCGAACTACATTCATCCTTCCACATTTGTGGGGGGTTAGGAGCACAGGACACCTGAGAAAGTAGAAAAATTGCCACTGTCTATAGACCTCTCAAAGCATATCTAGCACACACACAAAAATACAGTATGATCTATAGATTTAACCCCTGGCAGATTCAAATGTGCAATACAAAACACATCTGAATCTGTAGTGTAAAGCATGCCCACCATCCAGTGCTGCCTTTGAGGCAAAAGTGGGGGGGGGGGCTTGCTACCACCTCCACTGCTGCCCTACACTGTTTTTAATATGGACCTACAAGCCTCACTTTGCATTCACCATCTCTTGAGGCTTGCAGAGAGTCTGTGAATGCAAGTTGAGACTTATAAGTCCCTATTAAAAATGGCATAGGGCAGCAGCAGAGGTGGTGGTAAATAATCCATCAGTAATCAAATCTGTGAATGTTAAGCCTGCAGATGTGGAGCACCAACTGTATGATATCCCCCTTTACCCCCTTTGCATTTTGTCACTCTTTCATTGTTTGGCTCTTTTGTCATGAGATCAGATTCACTGAGGATGGAGACCTCTGCTTGTGTAGACATTTTACTGTCTTTGTGTAGAGCCTCCTATGCATTATTGATACCACAATATCCTGCATGTAGTCATTTCAAGATTCAGGAGAAAGCCTACATGCTTTACACACAGAACCAAAACTTATAGCAAAATCCTATATGTGCTCAGAAGTAAGTCTCACTGAATTCATTAGGATTAATTCTCAGGAAACGGTATGCAACTGTATGAAATCTTATACAAACAGCAACCTTGAGAATCATTAAGTGAAGGAGTATCTTTCAAACCAGTTGTCCTCTGGGTGTCATTGGTGCATATTACTATGCTTTAATCAGAAGGAGTTATTTATCTAGTACTATCCTACTTCCATTTTTTCCCTAAATTTCTTTGTTGTTTAGCTATTCCTGTACCTCTCATAGCATTGTGCAAATATTGGATAGTCTAGGTTAATGCTAACCTTGGAATTCTGCAGGAAAAATACCTTTCTTGATTCCAGATGCCCATTGAAAAAGTAAATTCTATGTTTCTAGTGCTATGTAACAGCATGTAATCACAGAGCTAAAATGAGATTACAAAGAGGCACATGGGGAATTACCTGATAATATTTCTAGCTCTTTGTTTCCCATAATCTTTAAAAGTGAGCAATACTTTTCCCCTCCTACAATTAAATTGAGATGCACCTCTTATTCAAAGCCCTGGAAAAGTTTGCTGTAATGGTAAGAATTACCCTTCTTCTGAGGAACCCATCCTTTCCATGTTTCTTCAAGAACCACTGTTCCAGGCATGCTTTCTAATTGGAAAGAGGCCATTACCAAGCAATGACTCATGCAAAGGACCACAGAAGAGTTGTTTTCTTCTAAGGATGGGCTAACTTACTACATTGGGAACAACACACAATTTAGAACTATGGCAGAATTAGTCATCTCCGGTATGAACTGATTGAAAAGGAGAGGAAAACAACAACTTGGATTGTTGTTTTTTAAAAAAATTAATTACGCTAACATTATAGGGAAGTTTGAGAGCCAGTGTGGTGAAGTGATTTGAGCATTGGACTACAACCATGGAGACCAGAGTTGGACTCCCTGCGTCACCATAGAAACCCACTGGGTGACCTTGGGCATGTCACGCACTCTCAGTCCCAGGAAACCGTACAATAGGGTTGCCATAAGTCAAAAATGAACATTGAAGATGAACAACAGTAACAATCTCCCTTTATGAGCCCATTAGGCTTCTAATGTTGTCTTGAAGAGGCCCTTCTCTCTGTTTCATCACCATGCTGACCCACCCCTTTTCCCTCTCCTTCCCCTGGCCTGGTTTGGACCCATTCTTCCCACCTGTACCTGGCTCCCTTCTCACAGGCGCGTGCACACACACACACACACACACACACACTTTGATATTTGCGATTCTTCTACTTTTCTAGGGGTTTCTGCACCCCAACCATAGCGATTGTGCTGGTCTGTGACTGTAATAAATTATTAAATTGAAACCATGGCCAGTGTGGAGAGCTGACTGTAATACTTTGAGTCTCCATGATAGTTTGTGGCAGTTTTATCTAAATTCTATCTAAAGATACCAACTATGCCTTGGCATGGCTTACAACACAAATGAAACAAAATGCCAAAAAAGAAAAAAAAAAGAGAAAAACCCTCTAGTAATAAAAAAAAGTTTTGGGAATTATTAAACAATCTTATAAAGATACTAATTTAAAGCAATATGAAACATAATTAAAAAGATAAAAGTACATCACACCTTATTAAAAGACCCTTCTGCTACAATTACTTAGCAGTGAAAGGTTTGTCTTTTAAAAAAAAAAGAGCAGAGAAGGGGCAAATGAGCCTCCCAAGAGAGGGAATTCCACAGCCTGGGAGCACCCATTGAGAAGGCTCACAGACTAAGCATGTCTGTGATGCTGGTGAGACTAAGAGAAAGCCCTCTCCAAAAGATCTTAAAATGCAGGCAAGCTCATGTAGGGACACGGACTCTTTTAAACAGTCTGAACCTAAGCCATATAGGCCATAAGCAGCAGTTTGAATTCTGCGTGGAAACACAATTTGCCCGTGGAGCTGTTACAACAAGAGAGTTATATATTCCCTATAATCCGCACTAGTGAGACTCTGGCTACAGTGTTTCAGACCTCCTACCTGCTAAGTTCTAAGCAGTTTCCAAAGGTAGACGCACACAGAGTATGTTACAATAATCCAAATTCAACTCCATAACTAGATCTGACATCTCAGAAACAGGCACAACTACTGTTGTCTTTGCTGTGCTGAAGAACTTCACTCTGCCCATTGCTGTGCTGAAGAACTTCACTCCTTCCCACTGCTGAAACCTGGGGCCCTTTCACACTACACAATTATAGCATTAGGATTCCACTTTAATTGCAGTGGCTGTATCTTGTGGAATCCTGGGGTTTGTAGTTTGGAAAAACTCCAGAGTTCTCTGGCTGAGATTTTTAAATACCTCTTCCTAACTGCAAATCCCAGAATTCCAAAGAATAGAACCATGGCAATTAATGTGGAATCATGGCACTGTAATTGTATGGTATAAAAGGGTCCGCAGGCATCCAGGCTCTGATCTAAATTCAGGAGTATGTCCAAGATGTGAACCTGAGATTTCACTTTCCTTCTTTCTCACTGTAATTTTGGTGAACTTTTAGGCCTGGTGTAGCCCACTACAAATGCTGGGGGTGAAAAAACAGGCCCCCCAACCCACCAAAATTGCCTAAGTCTGGTGTAAATATGCCCAAGATATTACAACACATAAAAAAACAATTCAATAGATAAAAAAAAAAAGGCCTCCATAATCACAGAACAGCAGCTGCCACAGAAGGAACACATGCAATCGTAGAAGAGTAACCCATAAATTACAGGAAGTTAAAAAAAAGGCAAGAAACATAAACTACTGTGGTATTGCTGTATTACTAAAAGAATGTCTGGAAGACAACATATGAAAGCAGACAATAAGATGGTTACACTGATCAGAAGCAACTTGTTTCCTTTTCTAAAAGATCTCAGAGAACAGAAAAGTCTTACTTAAAGATCGTCCGTTCTGAGTCTTGACATGCGTTTGTGCCTGAAAGAAAAGATCAAAAACTAGGTAGAAGTGAGGGATGATAGAAAGATGTCTACATCCTGACAAAATGGCTTGGTGCCTAATCTCATTTTGCAGATATTACTCATATAGACTCTATTTCTCCTCTGGGCCTAATACCTTTTGGACCAGGTGCTGTTGCTCTGGGGGGTCTGGTTTGGTTTCAAGGTCTGCCAGTTCCCGAGTCTGCTGCCAACATTTGAATATTTAGTGAACATTGTAAGTATATTTATTACTGCTGAATGATCTTCCTGTGATTAACTGACAATTTGCTGCTTTTCTGGAGATGAAGAAGCCAGACCTGCCACTCTGTGCTAGATGTGACAATACAACATTACAAATTAATATAGGGTGGGCGTGTATAACCTATGACTATTCTCTATATAACTCCAGAGGCCACCAGAGATACACCTGACCAGCAGTGCTGTATAGGGAATGGGACACCAATGCTCTTCTCAGTCTTCGGAGGTTGGTAGTAATGAAGAAAAGACCTTGGTGGAGGTCATGAATGATGAGAGAGGTAAACATTTCTTCTAAATCCCAGCCATTGCTTTTAGTTCTTTTCAGTTATTTCTGGAAACTCTGTGTGTGTAGAAAAGTGGGCATGTAAGTGCCCACAGGGTCAGCTGAGGTTAGTACTTGGATGGGAGACTGCCAACAAATACCAGGTGCTGTAGGTTATGTTTCAGAGAAAGAAACTGGCAAAATTACTCTGAGCATTCCTTGCCCAGGAAAACACTATGAAATTCACGAGGCTGACAGGCAACTGGAAGGCACATATACACACAAGTGCACACATACACAAAAGTGTCCCCCAGCCCTTTGAACAGAAGAAGTTGTGTACATCTCATATAAGAGAAATAAGACTTTGTTTAGACTTTTCCTGTATTTTTCTAAGACTGGATTTCCTTCCTCACTGATGGAGCACATATAAGAATGCTCAATGGAAATATCAACTAACCAATCATCACCTATGTGTTACTACTGACAAATATCCTAAGGGGTGTGCCAGATTACTCTGAATCTCCACTTTTCTTTGGTCTCCATTTGGGATATCATTTCTGAAAACTTCAGTGCAGGGGTGGGCAAGTGTGGTAGGTTCAATTTTTCTGCCTCTGGGAGCATCCAAGGTTAATATGGGCTGCCACAAACACCCCCAAGCCACTCTTTTTTTCAAATACCAATTTGAAAATTGGTACATTTTGATGTTAAACAGTGAAAGTGAAGGTCTATTTAGGGTAGTGCAGGGGGTCTGAGAAACTGAGGGTCACAAGAACAGCTACTGGGGCTATAGGTAGCCACAGGGCTGCTCTTTGCTCATCTGTTTCATTATGCTTGAGATTTTACCACATGTAATTTCATGTTCTTTGTAAATGCATCCCCTTTATTGCTCACTGCTGACTCCAGATAATTTAGCAATCAGTTAAACTGCACCAGTTACCACTCAGAACCCTGAGGTGCTCTTATTTAATTTCCTGCATTGTGCAAAATGTCACTTTATTTCAGCCTTTGGTTTTTAATCATTTTTCAGTCCATAAGAGAGATGACTAATTGCGGGCTTCTGAAAGTCATATGCCTTTCAAAAATCCATAAATAACTTATCTGGCTATGTGCATGTTAACATATTTAAATAATTCTAAAAACTATGTAACAGTGGCTGTCCTCCAGTTCTCTGGTAAGAATGATTATAGCAATAAATATAAGGATTCAGCAGTTGCATTCTTTAAGGACTCCTGGATAAAGGCGACCAAAGCCTGGCAACTTTGTACCTTATAATTTATGAATTAATAACTGTCATATCTGTTTGACACATTTCTTTACTTGCTGCTGCACAAGAATAATTCAGATACAGGGATCTCTCCAACATCTTCAGCTGTAAAAAAATGTTGTTTCTGCCTCTCAATAATTTTCCTGTGTGATTTGAACCTTCTAAGCTTAGTACTACACATTTAATTCTCTGGTTCTTCTAGGTGAAAAAAAGAATAAAGTAGATCATAGTTAATTTCCTAAAAACTGTCTCTCATTCCAAATCTTTTTTTTTTTAACTAATCAATGCTTCCCCCTTCCTGTTAATCTGACATTCACAGGAATCCTTTTACAGAGGGCCTTTACAGTTGCCCACTCCATCTTTTGTTGCATATCACTTTTTTTCTGTGTTTCTCTGTTCCACTCAGAAAGTTCTCTCATTTGCTTTATTTCAAAATCAGCTGAAAACAGACGTGAGTTAATGTGATAGTTGTCCTGCTGCGTCAAACACTCACTGAGCGACTTACTGAAACTTTATGAGAAATTCAGCACTTGAATATGCTCGCAAAAGGTAGGAAATCTCCTACATAACTCCCCCAGGCTTTCAGAAATGCTACACTGTAATTAGACAGGGCCCACCTGGGCTGCAAAAAGAGGCTTTCATTTCAGAGCAGCGATTACTCTGAAAGCAGTGATTACTTTAATACCATCACTGATTACATAAGGCAGATCATACACCAGGGTGTGGTGTACTGGGAAAGAACCATATGTACTAGAAAAGCAAGCACCCACAAGCACTGCCAGACACGCTATCTGCCAGCCACTTTTTGCTGATCTTCATCTCATTCAAAAATCACATAGCTGGTTTTGTGAGCAAAGGGGAGAGTGGTTTATACATACTGTTTTGTCTTGCTCTTCTAGGGACACAGCCTGGAAACTTGTTAGGCTGCCAAATGGCTTCTGGCCAACAGCTATTTTACAGCTTTTGTGGTGACAACTCTGAGAAATGTTCTTTTCAGGACTATGGAAAAGACTGGGCATGTCACCAGAAGATGGGCCAGTCCTGAGAGGAAGCAGATAATTAACACATCTGACTATCTGGCCCAACAGGCCTCCTGTAATAGTTATCTCCTGGGAAGTGCTTCCATCTCCTAATGAAGAATCATGGCTGCTCTCCATTCAGCTAAACCCGGTAACAATAACACTGTGACTGAGCATTACAATTGCTCTAACCCAGTTAACTTTAATATCATGGCTGAACACTGCTATGGAGCTCAGTTCCAACTCCAAATCATCTTAATTCAGTCAGGGCATTAACCTGTGTAAAGGCAAAGAGCAATGTTCTTCAGCACATGGAAATTGACAACAGTATTTCTATTTGTTGGGGGTGATGGGTGTGCTAGTCCAATGTATTTGGAGGGTATTGGGTTGCAAAGGCTAGCCCATTCCCTATTTTTTATTATTTATTTTGCAAACACAATAAATTTGATTGGGAGCCATTCAACCCTCCAGATGTTATTGAACTGTAACTCTCATCAGCCCTAACTAGCATAATCAACAGTATAAGCAATGCTGACAGTTGAAGTATAGCGACATCTGGAGGGCCATACACTTTCCACCTTTGCAACATATATATGTTATTCATTTGTGAAGGATGGAGAGCAGATACTGGCACTCGAGGTACTACTTCCACTGCAAGAATATCACAGTTCTGTAGTCAGTGTTGTTGGAATAATGCATCTCTTCCATGAGACAGTGTTCCACTGCACTTGCATTTACCATGGGCAGGCAAAAGGAAGTCTCCTCCATGGTACCATCAACAATTGTTTGCCCGAAATTGCCCTCTAGGGTACTTTTTCCACGGGGGGGTCCTTTTGCCACATTTCCCTCCCCCCAGGGCCAATGGAGACACAGGAAAGGGCATTTTAAAAAACAGGAAGTGACCTCTGCACACTTCCCATTGTTAAAAAAATACCTCTGCTGGGCTTAAAATGGTGGTGGTGGGGCTAAAGCTATGAAAAGCATAAAAGGGGTCAAAACCTTTTTTTTTTTTTTGCAGGAATGTGCATTGGGGGAGGTGGCTCCCCAAGGACTCTTGGGGGCTAATGCAGCCTCCTAGCCTTCCACAGTTGGCTATCCCCAATCTAGAAGAGTGGTTAACCTTTTCTTTACCAGAGACCCCCTGTAAATATCTTTTGTTGCCACAGACTCCCAAGACATGATTCTCTTTAAAATCCTAAAGTACATCAAATATTTATTTACAATTGCTGATCAAAGGTCTTTAAACTGGGACAGAACGGAGAAATAAGTAAATGCACACTTCCCTAAGAGGTGTTGGAGGGGGAGGGAAGACTTTTCTCCTTCTTCCTGCCAATTTAAGGCTGGAGTGGATTGAACAGCAATGCCTAGGCCCAGCCAGCCAGCATTTGTCCTTCTCTCTCTCTCTCTCCCCTTCCCCTTTTTTCCAGCCATCCAATCTATCAGACACACTCAAAACACCTCCCCATCTTTTTTGCCTTCCTCACTAAGAGGAGAGGAAACTGAAACAGGCAAAGTAGGAAGGGAAGGAAAAAGACAAAAGGGGAGGAGGTTTGAAGTCAAAAACTAGTGGTGGTGAAGCAACCCCTCCATGAAAGATCCTGAGTGTGGGTTTTTTAATTAATTAATTTAATGTGGGTTCCACTCTTCTTGCCTATGGAGGCTCGCCTCGAACTGCTCACATGTGCACACTGCTTGCAAAGTGAGTTAAGAGGGTGAAAAAAGGTGCTAAGCCAGCTGAGAGACTGCAGCAGTGTACATACCATCAGTCCGTAGTGAGCCTCCCTAATTCCTTCATGCTCCCTATAGTGCAGTACATAGTTTCCGCTTTGCAACCAATTCTATTTTCTGACAGTGCTCCATTCCCTAAACTGTCAGATAAGTGGAGGAAGCCTATAGTAAGGAGTTGCCCTACTATTGGGAGTTGCTGCACTAGCTACCCAAACATGCCTTCTTCAAGAAAGAATATTCCATTCCTTCTTCTCCCTCTGGCTTTTTTTTTTTTAATCTCTCTCCTAATAGACAATTTAGATTTCAGTCTTCTCTTGGGCTGTTTTCAGCAAGGTTTTTCCTGCTTTTGGTTTGTTTTTGTTTTCTGCATGTTTTGGGGGTTTCCCTGTTTGTACTGGTACCTCCCTTCTCATTTCTCGGTGCCTCTGTTTTTCCTACAGTTTTGGCTTTGCATTCACCAGCTGAGCTAGCTAACAGAGGACATTATAAGGACATGCACGCATTCCTCTAGCATTAGGATGTTTCTTCTCTTTTAAGTTTGTTGATGAAAACAATAGGCTACCCTACACACTATTCCAAATCTGTGCTACTACCACTAGATTGGAAATAACAATTGTGCTAATCAGAAAGTGCAAGTGTTTAAGTCACTGCATCAATAAGCCTGAAGAGCCCCAGCAAAATTTCTAACTAGAAAGACTGAAGTTGAACACTGATCTCATTTGATGTCTGTTATCAGTAATAAAACCTTTTGTACAAAGTAAGAGTACAAAGCTCCCCAAAGTGTTGGGAACCAAACAGCCATTTATGCATTATTTTCAAGTACCAGAAACACACTGTCAGTGTCTAGATATGCTGTTGTTTTTAATTCAGAAGGAAGTTTTTTCTTACCAGTACACTAGGAACTTGGCAAGGACACATCTCCTCTCTGGCTCTTTAAAGAACTGCTGAAGACATACTTTTTCACTTTCAAACTTTACTAGAAAAATAAAGATATATCACAGCCCAAGAGCATCTCCTTCCCACACCACTAATAACCACTACAGGTAATGACCAAATCACTGTCTTTAATTCATAGGCAAAAAAGGGAACACTTTGTAGTGTTTAACAAACTTAGAAAAGTGGATAGTATTACCTCTCCATAAATAAGTGAGAATAAACAGAAAAGGTAAGCTACATATTTAGGGGCCTCCAGCGTGAGTCCAGTTAATCTTTGTGAGCACTCTTAACAGATGGGGTGAAATTTCCAAAATGCTCACTGAGGCAACAATCTATTATGCAGATCCAGCTTATCTTCTGAATAATGAGTTGAATGAAATTTATTTTCATAAAAAATTAAGGTGTGGAACAATCTTATAACTCCTAGCTGACAAACATAACACTAAGATTGTTCTGTGGCTATTTGCTCTTTGGATCTGATTAATGGCTTTGATTTAACCATAGATTTGTATCTGAACACAAGTTTGCACTGCTCCATGCATGTAGGTCCTTTCCCTCTTTTTAGGCAGTTTTCAACCTGACAGTCAAAGTTATGTAGGGACCGTTGCTTTGGGCTGTTCAATGGAGACAAATCATATTCCAGAAGACGACTTTGTGAAGACAACTCAATGAGAGGCTGGAATGCTACATCCTTCAATGATGTTAATTTGTTCTCTGTGCCACTCTGAACAGCATGTAATGTTGAAGGAACATGGTTTTCTTTGGCTAACTGGCATAGACTGGCACTGCCTGCAGAGAAAGCAGGGAACTGTTTGGGTGTGAAACCAGCATCTCTCCTGGACCATGATAAAGTGTGCATGTGTGCTGGTGCTGGAGCTGTCTGACATTTTTGAAACTGATTGAAGTTATCTAGCTGATATATGGACGTTACAGAATCAGACCGTAGTGGCCCTTGTAGGCTTTTAAGGTTTTTTGGTTCTGCCTCTTTCTTTTCTTGTTCCTCCTCACATTGGGAGCAACCAACACAACCTTCTTTATAGCAAGGCACAGATTTTTTCAAGGGCTCTGGGCAGTTTTGTTGGGAAATCTCTGCACTGCAGCCATTTTCAGTGTGACTTGTACATTCCTCTAAGGATTCAAACAAAACTCCCCGGGGCACATGGCAACTAGTAGTCTGTTTTTGCAACCTGAAGGGCCTTTCCCACTCCTTGCTGCTTTGCATGAATCTTGCCACTGATTCAGGGATTGTGGACTCCATAAGTGAGCAATTCCCAGGTGTCAAATATTGCTGGAAATACATCTGACACACTTCACTTTTTACCACTGGGATTATGGAACAAGGCTTCAGCCAAGCTACAAATTCCAGCAACTCTTGGAAAGATGAGTGGTCTGAATAGGGAACAACATAGACATTAGGGTGGTTGATCTTCAGTGGCCGGCTGGTGGGCAGAACAGCTATTGTTGGATGACTCCGGTTCCAGCTGATCATATTTGCTTGGCGGATCTCTGAAAAATCCACAGCATGAATCCTACCAGCCCCTTCCTCAGAGGTGAACACATTCTCCAATTCCAGCAGCTGAATTAGTTCCAGCCTCTGAGGGCTCACTACAATCCAAGTGTGAAATTCATGGGCCAGTTCTACCAAGAGTGATTCCTTTCCCAAACTGTAGATACCTAAAAGAAAGCAGAGAACTGTAAGGTTTTTAAGGACTAGATGGCCTGATTACTCTACATTCAGCCTTTGGAGTAAAATTTGTTAAGCTAATGTTACTACAGCAAACTCAGAGTTTATGATATAACTGCAGTTTAGCTGACAACCTCTTACATCAGAGTTCAAGATTTCAAGGGTCTGAAACATCACCCCTTCCCTTGATGGCCTCTTCCTCCAAAGGTTAACTCATGCCATTACACACAATTGTGAATCATGAATGGATATGTATCTAGAGTATCTGGGCTCCATCTTCTACAATAACCTCTTTAGGTGGGATCTGTTTTCACAGATGATAGGAAATGTGTGTGTGCATAGGCTAAGCCTGTAAACCTAAGAGAAGAGAAAAAAGAAAAGAAAGATTCTCAAATATCCTGAATTCATTCAAACAATTCCATGTTTGTGCTCCTCTCCCTGGATAGTCTCTGTAAATTAACAATGGGCAGTTTGGGTTCTTGGGTGCTAAACTTTCATCCATATCAACCAGTACAGCCAACTGAGAGTGATGATGAGTTTTGCAGTTCACTAACATCTGGAGGGCCACACTTCACTCATCCATACTGTAAACTCTTTATTTATAGGCCACTTGTCCTAAGGATTCTCAGGATTCTCAATGAATCCTTACTTTAACCAAACATTTGGAAAATTCTTCACAATCTAGTAAGGGCCCTTACCAATCTTTACCAGGTGAAAGGGATGGTCCCTAATCACCTTTTTGATCTGCTCAGCGGCCTGTTCTCTGGAGGGTAAAACCATCTTGGGATGGCAGTTGGTATTGTCCAGGTAGAGGGTGTTGATAAGCTTTGTATTCTTAAGAGCTGCCTCCTGCTGCATGTTTGGAGAGTAGCGGAAATCACCTAGTGAGAAATGGATATCACAGCAATTACAGGAATGTGATTTGGAAGGAGCAGACACCTGCATTTATAATTAAATTTCCAAACAAATAAGAGGAAATCCAGCTCCTTTGGCTACTATTGCAGAAAGTCATATTGTAACTTTGTTTATTTCATAAATGTTTTATTTCATTAATTGTTGGAACAGACTTGGGTGGCTTTCTTATGTAAGATAACTGTCACTTCTTCATAGTCTTCTCTGACCAAGTGCCCTCCAGCTATATGGGCTAGACTGTAGTGCCTCACACATAGAGGGTTTGGGGAAGGCACACATAGAGGGTTTGGGAAAGGCTTTTTCTAATCAGAATGAAATGAAATTAAAACACTGTACAGCTAAAGGAACAGGAGACTATGCTTGTAAAGTCTACCATTATAGGCAGAATTTATAAAATTAAAGGTAATTTGTTTTCATTATTTTAAACATTTATTTTCATTATTTGCTGTAATGTTCAAAGGGTTGGCCTTCCATATCCATGGATTCTGTATTCATGGATTCAATCAACCACAGCTTGAAAATATTCTAAAAAAGAAAAAAATCCAGCAAACAGACACTGAATTTGCTATTTTGTATAAGAGATACCATTTTACTACGCCACAGTAGATAATGAGACTTGAGTATCCACACATTTTAATATCCATGGGGGTCCTGGAACCAAACCCTATGGATACTGAGGGCCCATGGTAATCCATTGCTGCTACTCATTTTTAAAAGAGTGACTCATTCCTTTCCTTGTTGTGATGCTCATTCCCTTTTTTGTTGTATTTCACATGCCCTTTGAAACTAACTTTAAAATATTACTTCCTACACCAGTAAAGTAACTTTCCTCTCGTTATGTTATTTTGAAATTTCACCTCATTCCGACTTATTATGCAACCACTCCAAAAGGATCCCTTTTTACTACGTTACTTGTAACTCCTTACTTCCAAATTCAATTTATAAGGTGCCTTCTACTAAACAGCTAAAAGTCGCAATCAAAAGGTTTCTATATTGAGGGACAAATTAAGAAGCAACAGAACTGGAACACAGAGGAAAATGTGCACTAAAATCTAAAGTGTGAATTTCCTGTCTTTCATGAACAAGGAAGTCCATACCTGTGTACAGGATGACTCCAAAATAGCCTTCAAAAAGGAACATGACAGATCCGGGACAGTGATTAGCATCTATCAAGGTCACTGTCATGGTCTCTTTGCCAATCTCATCCAAAGCCAAGACATGGCTCTCTCCCACTTCCAGAGGATGAATCCACTGTTCAGCCACCTAGAATTAACAGGAAGGCATGGGACAGTCAACACTAGGCCTCTCTGTGTGAAATGGTAGAAGACAACAGACCTGTGCCTAAGCATACCTTCAGCTTGAGATGCAGGATTTGGCCAGTAACAGGAGAACAATAAATAGGCCGGTTCCAAGTGCTCGAAAGCCCCACTGTATGGTCAGTGTGCATGTGGGAGAGAAAGAACAAGCGAGCCTGACCAGCTTTTCTGATATTCCAAAAATCCACTGCAATAGGTGTGCCTGCAATCAGAGTCCCATTCATCACTCCAGGTCCTGCAAAAGCAAGAGGGGGAATACTTTTTAGGGTTTTTGTTTTAAATGGAAAGTTCAGGATGGATTGGTATGCTAGTAAAGTTATCTAGAAACTGATCAACAAGAAATAAAAACAGAAATAGACATATCCAGAATGAATGTATGTGAATCAGGGATTATAAATGGAAACAAAGTAGGATAATAAGGCAATATTCTTATTAGCTTTCATATGTAACAATTTACAGATTCATAAATGAAGAAAATCAATGCAAGGATGGGGTAGCATGCTTGCAGAACAATCGTCAACACATTTGGGGCAAATTCCACAGAATTAAATGCCAGGGGAATCTGGTGTAGATTTATTAGCAAATAAATCTCATAGCAGGAATGGAGAACCTTTTGGACATCTGGGATGTGAAGTTCAAAGCAGCTGGCAGGCCAAAGGTTCCCCACTCCTGTATATTTACGCAGCAAAATAAGCCGCCTGAGACATCTACTGCAAGTTTATGCGTATTTACTCAGCATTATATCCTACAATGTTGAATAGAGGTTACTCCCAAGTCAGTATAAATAGGATTGTGACCTTAGGGTGAAATCCTATGCACTCTTACAAGGGAGTAAGTACCACTGGATTTGGTGCTGAGTAAACATATTTGGTAGTGGATTGTTGCAGGCTTCTTCATAAAAAGAAAAGTCATCAGATTCTTTTGTTGTGGAACTGCAACTCCCAGTAGCCCTAGCCAACATAAGGAAAGGTAAGGAATATTGAGAGTTGCAGTTTAACCGGTTCTGAAGGGCTTTGCAATTTCCACCGCAGTTTAGACACAGAAGCTCCTGCAGAATCCAGGTTCAGTTAACAGTAGGTGATCTGATACTAAGTATCTGTTTGGTTGTGTAACAACACTAATAGAAGAAGACCACAAAATCTGGGTAGTCCATATGTAACTAGGAATTCCTTAAAGATGCCTGCAGCCAGAAATCATGACTAAATTGAAAAGGAATGGAAAGTGGCATTGCGAGAACAAAAGGCTGAGAACTAAGAACGGATTGGCAGACAATTCTAAACTTTAACAATATATGACAGCCAGTGTGGTGTAGTAGTCTAAGTGTTGGGCTGGATGACAAAAGTTCAAATTCCCACTCCATGGAAAACCATGGGTAGGTAACACTCTCTCAGCGTCAGAGAAAAGCAATGGCAATACTCCTCTGAATAAACTTTGCCAAGAAAATTCAATGATAGGATCATCAGAAAGCAGAAGTTGACTCAAAGGCACAGAACAACAAATGCATAGGACTTCTTTTCAAACAATCAAGCATTAAAGTCAGCAGTTTGGCTTAGGACTCAAAAGATCTGAGAAGGGCATGGAAGACACAGGCTGACTACCAATGGATGCAAGTTATAGAAAGTGAGAAGTACACACAGATTTTTGTGGCTTCTTGGTTGACATAACAAAGGTATTGCCACAACATGGCTCTTGGAATGTGTCTTATGCACACTTATGGGTAGCAAGGGTCCACAAGGGTTGTTAAAGAGCCACAGGTCTGCAATAAAAGATCTGCCATCTCAGTTCAACACAGGGTCTTTTCTGGCTAGCCCATATGTTTAGCAAAGCAATTGGGCAGCACAATCCTGTGCCCCGTCTACTCAGCAGTAAATTTCTTCTACTTACAAAGTGGAACCCTCCAAACACCACTAAGCTGAGTCTTAATGGTTATTCTTGTGTCGTGAGGGACTTAAGGCGACCCTATCATGGGTTTCCTTGGCAAGATTTATGCAGGCTAAGCGTGTGGCTTTTCCAGGGTCACCCAGAGGGCTTCTACGGGTGAGCGGGAATCTGAGCCCTAACTTGCCGGAGTTCTAATCCAACACTCGAAGCGCTACACCAGTTTTTTTAAGGAGCACGGTCGGCCAAAGCCAGTGCCAGCCACGTTTCCTGCGGAACTGTCTCGATATTCCCTCTCCCTTCCCAAAATCAGGATGCAGCAAGTAGCATGGTAGCTTACTGTGGACGGTGGAGGCCTGTGGAGCGGGAAAATGCCAGGAGTGGAACGGGCGGGTCTCCCTCAACGCGGCGCAAAAATGCTCTCTAAGGCACTCATTTGGTGACTTGGACAGCCCAGTGCCGCATGCCGGAGACTCCTTCCACCTCAGCAGAGAAGACCATTGGCCTGCCGCGGGTTGCCCATCCCTGGTTCAGATCTTATTCTACACCTCCGCTTCCCGCCAAAGAGGGATTTTTTTTTTTTTAAATTGACCCGCTCCTGAGAGACACAACGCCCGGCGAGACCCTCCGTCGTTCAAACAGCTAGACAGAAAAAGCATTGCGCCTCTCGGTGGCGGGTACGGCAAAGCGAGCGCCGCTTACAAGACGCGCATGCCCCGAACAGCGCAGTCGGACAGAGCGCTGAAATTGTCCGGTTAGGACTGCGCAAGTCTGGGATACATGCGCGGTGTGAGGCCGTGGCCATCACTGGGTTTAGACTACAACTCCCAGAATTCTCAAGGATGTAGTTCAAAAAAAATAATTTTGTCATCTTCCGTTGTCCGTGTAGGAATGTGTTCAGTATAGTTTTCTAAATTGAAAAAGAAAAAGAAAACTAGGTTGATTGGTTGTCAGTTAACTTCAGATAAAGCAATTCCAGTTTCTGGGGAGCGAACGGTCTGGTTCACTGAGTCGCCATTTTCTGCGGCCTGGGGGAAGGAGGTGACGCTGCTGCTGCCCCGAGGAAGCCGGGGGGGCCCAGGATTGTAGCGCAGCTGTAACGGGGCAGTCGCGTGCCCTCTTTTCGCCTCCAGCAGAAGGTAACAGGAAAGAGGAGAGATCATGCCCTTTCCCCGGCTTCATGTGAAAAGTGTGTTTTTTGTTTTTTTTTAATGGCCCGCGCATGCAAATGCAAATAATTGTCCATTGTCATTACTCTGTATTTGGATGTTTCCTAAATGAGTATTCCTAAGATACCTTATTGACAACCCCGTAGGGTAATCCGTTGCACGAATACTTCTGGTACCTTCGTTATTATTAATGGTAATATTTGGGGTGATGATCCTGTGGTGGAGCTCAAACGTGCTGTGCTTCCTGTATGGTTCCCCCCCCTCCCTTCCCTTCTCTTCCCTTCCCACAACCCTTTAAAATACAGGTTAGGGTTGCCAAAAAGAGGGCTCCTGTATCTTTCATGGTTGTGTATAAGAGGGAATTTTAGCAGCTCTTGTTTCTTACCTGATTGCATGACAAGCAACAGGTGCTGAAATTCCTGCTTCCTGGTTATTAAAAGTCCTGGAGTCGTCTCCAGTTTCCAATCTGGCAGCCCTAACAGGTTGAAGTAGAGATGGGAAAGGTTGAGAAGCGAATCTTCTGTAGTGCCACAGGTTGAGGAATGATTGTCTTTTCCCTTGCAGGGTTGGTTTTTTGTTTTTGTTTTTTGGCATGGAAAAGCTGCTGGGCGATACCTTGATCTTAAATTCTATTCAGCTTTTGCAGCCCACTTTGCTCCCCATTCCACCTCTGAAACATAAATACGAGAGAGCCAGAGAGAAAAATGTAGTGACTTTGAGCCCTCAGTGAATATTACTGCTTTAAAATGCTACTCTGGAATTTATCCTGGCGTTTCCCTCTGAAAGTGATGATTTGTTTGGGCAGTCCACCTAAAATCTCCTATACAAAGCAGACTTCGCCACAGAAATCAGTCTTCATTCTCAAGTCTTTTCCAGAACTAGAGCTCAGTTGTGTGCAGAAGATCCCTTATGCTCTGTTTACTTGAAATCAGGTACATTGCACTTTTGTCCTTGTGTGTTGTGTGCCTTCAAGTCATTTCAAACTTAGGCATCCCTAAAGTGACCCTGTCACAGAGTATTCTTTCCAAGATGTGTTTGGAGGGGCTTTTGCCATTACCTTACCATGAGGCTGAAAAAGTAGGACTTGCCCAGAGTCACCTAGTCAGTTTCCATGGGATTTAAACCTTGGTCTCCTAGAAGCTGTAGTGCAAAACTCAAACCATTACACCATTCTGGCTTTCACTTTTGTCCCTAGGAGACAAAAATATGAACAGCATTTGTGTAAGTCCATAGCTCCTTCATTCATGTCTGTGTGTCATGCCTTTGGGCAGCTGGTGGAATGGCTTCATCTGAAGAGGCTTTTGGGGGATGGGGAGAAAAAGAGAGCACTGTCTGTCTACCTCTCACTTCCAGAATCAAATACTCAAAATGAACCTAAGTAGGAGTATGGTCCTGCCACCATCCAGTATTCTGGAGTACAGTTTCCAAAAACTCTAGCCAGCAAGGTCAATTGCTAGGAATCATAAATGTTGCCCAAAACATTTAGAGGGCTCCAAATTGTCTACCCAGTGCTACTTGAAAGTTGTAGTCCATGGACCAGTGCCAGTTATCAGGCCATCAGCTGTTGGTCCCTGGTGAGTTTCCAGAAAACGTGGTCTCTGGTACTTTGTGTTTGCCTTCAAATCACCTATCAACTTATGGCAACCCCATGAAATTTATAACCTTTTCTTAGGCAACAGATACTCAGGGGTGGTTTCGCCAGTTTCTTCCTCTGAAATATTGCTGCGCCACACAGTATTTGTTGACACTGTCACATCTAAATATTGACCCTGCTTAGCTTTAGGAAAAGAAATTTGTGAGTCTTCTGCATTAGAAAACCTGAGATGCACTAGTTCGCCAGATAAAACAGAAGTAGAGAATCTGCGGTCCTCCAGATATTAGTGCCTGCCAACTCCTAGCAGCTCTAACTAGCACTGGTAATGTTCTGGAACAACAGGATTTGTAGTCCAATAACATCTGGAGATTAGAACACCGTAAAACGTACATGCTAGACAGAAATTACTTGTATGGCAAGATGTTGTTTCCCCAAACCATTATTTTGTTCAGTGGATAATGTAAAGTACTAGAATATAATTCTGAAGGTTTTAATATGCAAAAAGATATTTGATACGTTAATGAGTATGGGAATTGATTTAGCATAGTAGTTGAATGCCCTCTGTTTATTATGTGTGAGTGAAAAACTACCTCTGTTTTGAAAGTCTGCCTACCTCTTTTCAATCCAGTTTTAATATCAAATTAAATAGGCACAATTTAAAGCAACATTTTATACCACCAATAACTTACTAGGGCGCCAGAAAAGAAAGAGTGTAAATGGGCAGTGAATCTCTGGCCAAAATGTGACGAGGACAGAATTCTAACAATGCAGTCCAAAATACAGTTTCTCAGAGTTAAGTCACAAAGACTTCAGTGGGACTCACTGGGTAAGTATGTACAGCAGGCCCTTTGTATCTGCTAGGGTTTGGTTCTGAGACTCCCGCTCCCTCATGGATACCAACATTCGTGGATATCCCCTCATAGCCCCATTGTATACTATAGTCATATGACCTCTCTTATATAAAATGGTGAACAACTCAAAAGGTTTAGGTGTTTTGGATATTTAAAAATATTTTCAAGCCATGGTTGGTTGAATCTGTGGACATAAGATACAGAGGGCTGACTGTATTTGCTTGTCTTAAGGTATTTAGAAGTGAAGGAGCCTGTCAGGATTAAAAAACAGGACTCTTGTGGCACCTTTAAGACTCACAGATTTATTGAAATTATTAAACCAATTAATTAAACAAATTTTATTTGTTAAAATAAATCTGCACACTGATGTCAGTAAAACATTCTCTTCCTCCTCTATATATTGGAAAAAAGGAGGAAGGGAAGAATGGATTACTGTCTGACAATTAATCCTCTGTGACTGCTACAGAAGATTCTTCAACATTCAACACTTCTGGGAACTCAGAGTTTCTGCATTATGCCATACCTTGGCTCAGAGGATATACTGAAGGAGCTGAAGAGAGCACTTTCTAACCCACATGTGCAAGCTGATCGGCTTCGCTACAGGAATGTTATTCAGCGAGTTATCAGGTCTGTAGCTTAGGACAATATGCTAAATACTTGGCTGTTATATTTAGGCTTGTGAAACACTAGGAGCTTTGAGTCAATATATACTCTAATAATCTTGACCTCTGGCATGGTTGTTATGGTAACATTAAAAAGTATTGTATTAGAGAAAGTGGAAAACTAATGGGAGACAAAAAACAGTTTGCATGCTATATCAAATTTCTGTATCTCAGTATGTTTAAGTAGACGGAAAGCCACATATTTAGTTGAAAGACAGAGTGGTTGGAGCTGTTCTATGCATTCACTGTGCACTATCAAACCTAGCAGAGAGCTGGCGGTTTTATAAAAGGCAGATTGTTAACTGTCAGCATTCTTATAAAAAATAAATACTTGACTAGCAAATAAAATAGAGAAGTAGTGTGGCTAATTTACCAGAACTTCAAGAGTAGTGTTTGGTCAAAGAGTAGAAATCTGCTGCTCTGTAGCACAGTTGACCCCCTCATCTCTTTCTTCTTGGGATTTACTAGTTCCCTTTTCTTGTTCTCCTCTGCCGGAGAATTTTATGTTTGTCATGGTTCTTTAAAAGAAGGAAGTAAAAACTGAAGTTTTTGTTTCTAAGCATTTTATGTGCGTTAATACTGACCTTGTCACCTTTCTCCTAATATAAACAAGAATTATCTATGGCTTTTGCATGGACAGTGACCATTACTGTTTTTTCAAATGATTTTAAGGTAGCATGATATGTAGACACAAGTGCTATGTTTACATAATTTTACCACTTGTTTTCAGGCATATGACGCAAGGTATAGATGTGTCTGGTGTCTTTATGGAGATAGTTAAAGCTAGTGCCACTGTGGACATTGTTCAGAAGAAGCTGGTTTATTTGTACATGTGCACATATGCTTCACTGAAGCCAGATCTAGCTCTTCTAGCTATCAACACTCTATGCAAAGATTGCTCAGACCCGAATCCTATGGTAAGAGGCCTGGCTCTGCGCAGCATGTGTAGTCTCAGGTAAGATCACTATTGGGTTTGGGAGTAGTATGGGAGCTGTTTATCTTGGTCTTCATTACAGACACACAAGGTGAAAGACTTTGTGTAACTAATTCAAATACCATTTTTATTGTTTAATAAACCTCATGAGGTTAGCCTTTGGCACAACAGTTCTTAGGCTGATGCTTAAATCTTGGCTGTGGTCCATGAGTGTAAGTAGGGTTTTTACATTAGTTCTAGAATCTGCAGGACCAATGAAACAACCTCATTTCCATGCATTAAAACCCTGTGAGCTGTTTCTGGGCAGCTGAAGCTATATAAAACTTGTGGAATTGTTCTTCACGTTAAACAACAAAGACCATCAAGGGTGCGGAGACCAGCCATTGGTTCTGTGTTCAGTATACAAAGTTAGGTGTATGTTAACACCAGCACACCTACCATGGATGACTTCAGCCTTCATCTTGAACCTGAGTCTAACTGTAAACTTTACAGCCACAACACCTTGCCTAATTTTTGTACTTTTCCATTTCTCCATCTCCTACATTTTTTGTACTGCTTAACCTGAATAAGAGTTTGGAGATCTCAAAAACTTGTATACTTTATGGGCATCTTGGTTACTTCTAATGATGTTGTTCCCCAACTGTATTTTGCTTTGTTTTCCTGCTGAAGACTAGCACAGCCTTCCTTTTGTTTTTGTTTCTCTTTAGCAAATGTACTTGTGGGGAGGACAAGGGATTGAGAAAACTGCTTTGAGCTGACCATTTTTCTCTCTAGTATGAAGCTAATATAAAGAAATTTATTTATAGAATGGACATTTGTCTCAAAGCAACATCATCATGAAAGCCTCAGTTAAATGTTTAAATATACCAAAGAAGTGATGTGCAGAAGATATTACAAGAGGTTTAAACTCTTGTGTCTGACAACTTATGTTTTCAGGATGCCTGGCATACAGGAGTATATCCAACAACCAATCCTGAATGGTCTGCGAGACAAAGCCTCCTACGTAAGGAGAGTAGCTGTTCTTGGATGTGCAAAAATGCAGAAACTCCAAGGAGACTGTGAAGTAGGTAAATATGCGTGTTTCTTTCTCTACTTGTTCAATGCCCACCCAAGATTAGAATAAATATGGGATCAGTTCATTTTGATGGGGCAGTGCAGATCAGGGAATTAATGCTTTGCATGGTTTCACTGAACAAAATTTCTTCTAAAGCTGTTTAAGTTTGGAGGCCACCTTCCCAGAATATTTGCTGTATTGGTGAAATTCTCCTCCGCTTCCCTGGGCTCTTTCTGCAGTCATCTGGCAATAGTCCTTCAGAGAAAACTATTGTATTATTGGAAGGGCTGAATTCTTTTGATGGTGATTGTTTATGTGTATAGCACAGCATGACCACTACCTGGAGAAGTAGCACACTTAGGTAGATATTTATTGACTGAAAGTTTGGCTCTTCTCTGACTTCCATTTTCACAGATGGCGCACTAGTGAATGAATTGTATAGTTTGCTTCGTGACCAGGATCCTATTGTGGTGGTGAATTGTCTGCGGGCACTTGAGGAAATTTTGGCATATGAAGGAGGAGTTGTCATCAACAAGCCCATTGCTCACCATCTTCTTAACAGGTATATTCTTCCCAAAACCATTTGCCATTCAGAATTTTTTTACTTTTTTTCTGTTTTTTTTTTCCAGAAACATACTGTGTTTCTGTACAATTGCAATATGCTTCCAGTGGCTTTAATGTGTGCCTTTTTTTTTTTATGTAAGTGGCATCATAGATTGTTCTGATGGAAAACTCCTATTTAAATCTTTTAAATAAAGGAGATACTTGGCTTGTAGATTCCAGTCCCCTGGCTAACACTTGATTGCTAGTCTGGTTTTAATAGGATGTAGTGGATGTCAACTGATCAATAAATCAACTAAAGATCAGCTGATCTTTAAACATTCATTTTTAGTCAGGCTTTGTGTGAACATTGGCACAATCATGTGATGCTGGTGATGTAATCATGTAATTTTTTTTATTCCTTCTGGCAACATTTCTAAGGAGAGGAATTATCAGTTGCTTGCCATATTAAGCCATTTCCATTGGCTTCCTCCCCTGAGATTTGTTAAGTCTCTGTACTACTAGAAGTTTGGAGTGAAGACCTCTAATTATCTGTTAGCTCCTAGTTGTCTCATTTAATCTCATACAAACACTGAGTGTATGTAAATTTATCACTTTAACTGTTCCATTTTAGAATCTGCCTTCTGAAGAAGTTGCCTTGCCTTATTGAAATTGCATGGGCTGGTGATGAGTTAAATTTTGGTAAATGATTGCATTTCTGTTCAAATATATTTGTAGATATTTTTCAGATATGGAATTTTGGTCTACATCTATGGGAAAAAGGCAAGGTATACATTTTAAATATAACTTAAAGAGTTTAGCAGAAGTTAGTTTCAATCAAAAATATCAGTCCCTCCACTTGGTCTATGGTTTTTGGCAATTTATATGGTGCTACTGTATGTGAGAAGTAAGCTCCATTGAAGTAATTTTTGTAAGATTATACCTGGCAAGGCACAGTATTGTTCTCATGAGTATTAATACACAAGTTGCTCTAAAACAGATCTGTTGAATTAAAGGCTTAGACAAGTTCTGCATACTAAACTTATAAAATAAGGCACTTGGGTTAAAATCTGTTATTACAGTAATGGGCATCCATTGATGCAGTACAGTGTCTTCTTTCAGATTTCCAGCTGCCTGAAATCCCCTCAAAGATTTCCTAGCCCTTTGGAGAATTTAAGGGCATATGAGGCCCTGCTGGAGGGTGAACTGTACCATTTTCTCTGATGGAAGCAGTCCTATCATCACACTGATAGTGTTGGATCCTACCTCTAATGAGGAAGGCCTTGTAATTTCTCAGGAAGCAATGAGTTTCCTTCCAGGCACCAGTCTCAAATTTCTCACTTTCTTATAAGACATTGCAGTGCTAGGAAAGAGCATTAGGATTAGCATGATCCTCTTTTAGTTTCATATGTTAAAGCCTGCAAGAAATGTTATCCTGCTGGGCAGACTGTGCCTGACTCATGTGAGTAAAGCCATGGCTGATAGCAATCCCGAGGCATGCCCCTTGCCATGATTCTCCCAACAGCAGTTCACACTTTAGGCTGAAATCTGAACAATCACCCACTCCATTGTCACCTGTAACACATTATACCTTGTTCCAGCCATCTGCTTCCACTGCTTTAGCTGATCAGGTCCAACATGTTCTTTGACCAAAATCATTCCAGTACTGCTACAGCCAGCCAACTCCATCTTCTGCTCTTTTTTTTTTTTTTTGCACAATAATAAGGTTTACTTGGTATTTAGGAAGCCTGCCACCAGTGTTAAGGAAGACTGAAAATGGTACATCTGGCTTCTGACACATGAGTCCACTTAAATTAATTTAAATTTATGGATTTAGTTTGATGACCGTCAGATGCATCTACTAGGGTCCCAGATTTCATTTTAGGTTTCATGATCTTTGAGCTATGGTTCTGAAAAGTATGTACACACATATAGTCTTTTACCTTTAGGCCTGATTGCTGTGGGAATCTGTGAAGCAGTTGCTCTTTAGATTGGAAGAACTAAATTAAGGTCCTGAAAATAGGCCTTTCCATCATCACTGCATTGTTTTTGTTTTTGTTTTTGTTCTATTTTCTGTTTTGACAGGATGCCTGATCTAGACCAGTGGGGCCAGAGTGAGGTGCTGACTTTTCTGTTGCGCTACAAGCCCCGTTGTGAGGAAGAACTCTTTGACATCCTTAATTTACTGGATAGCTATCTGAAGAGTTGCAGCTCCAGTGTGGTAATGGCTGCCACTAAACTTTTCCTTGTGCTGGCTAGAGACTTTCCACATGTGCAGACAGATGTTCTTGTGAGAGTGAAGGGCCCACTCCTGGCTGCATGTACCTCTGAAAGTAGAGAACTCTGTTTTATTGCACTTTGTCATGTGCGCCAGATATTGGACAGCCTTCCTGGCCATTTCAGCAGCCATTATAAGAAGTTCTTCTGCTCTTACTCAGAACCATATTACATCAAGTGCCAGAAAATGGAAGTGCTGTGCAAACTGGTGAATGATGAGAATGTACAACAGGTACTGGAGGAACTGAGAGACTACTGTACTGACATCTCACCAGAGCTTGCACAGGGAGCAATCTTTGCCATAGGTACGGGAGCTAGCAGGATTGTATGTGAGTGAAAACAGTTCTTTATCTGCTAATTTCTTAGAGACTGAAAAAAGGATTGTGCTTCACAACTTTGATCATAACATAACACCAAACAATCCGAAGTTTGAATAATGTTTTGAATAGTGTTGGCATGAAATCTTCCATCTTAGATTCTTCTGATAATATCTGGGTTCTCAACAGTATCTAAATTGTCAGATTTACCCTGAGGTAAGTGTATTTGAGGTTGCAGTTTTAGTCACCCAATTTCTGTCTGATCTGAACAGGAACTTAGGGATTCTTAGAACTCTTTTCAAGACATATTTAGTTGAAATATGGCCTATCATAATGACTGAGGAACCAGTGTGTTGCAGTGTTTGAGTGCTGAACTAGGACTCTGGAGGCCAGGATTTGAATCACCACTTGGTCATGGAAGGCCTCTGGGTGACCTTGGGCAGGTCACACTCTCTCAACCTTAGGCAAAGGCAATGGCAAACCCTCTTCGAAAAATCTTACCAAGAAATCTGTGATAGGTTCACCTTAGGGTGGCCATAAGTTGGAAACAATATGAAGGTAGTGAACAGCAGTGACTGATATTTAACTTTCTGATACTTGTGACAGGTATCTTATACTTGTTAATTCTTGGTTATAATTCAAATTAGTGATATTAGGTTGTACTTTTAAGATATATAATTCAATAGAAAGTTTGTTGTGAACTACATTTTCTATATTACATTTTTACTGGAGTTGTGGTTTTCTTTTTTTCATCTACTTTTCTTTTTATAATCAGGCTGGTTTATCACTGCTTAATTCATAGAAAATACCTTTCACCCTTTTTTTCAGGTGATCATTTACACCCTCCTTAATATCTAATCAACTTTTGTTGATTTCTGCTTGCTCTCACAGATCTTAAAGCCAATACACAGGGTTTGGTTCCAGGACCACCCATGGATACCAAAATTCATGAATGCTCAAGTCCTATTATGTACAATGGTGTTCCCTATATAAAATGGCAAAATCAAAACGTGTTTTTTGGATTATTTATTTATTTATGAAATTTTCAAATCATGGTTGGTTAAATCTGTGGATATTGGGGGCCGACTGTACAGGTGCTTATATGGTTGTATTTCTGTTTCCAGAAATGCTATTAGTTTTTGATTGCTCAATACGCACTGTTAGTAAGTGAAGGCAGTGCAAAGTGCCTTAGGAAAGTATGTGTCTCCTATTTTGTTCTGTAGGTATCTAGATTGTTGTTGTCGTATGCCTTCAAGTTGTTTCCACCTTATGGCGACCCTAAGGCGAACCTATCATGGGGTTTTCTTGGCAACAGTTGTTCAGAGGGGTTTGCCTTTGCCTCCTTCTGAGGCTCCCTGACTGTTATTTTTATAGTATATCTATGTACAACTCTTTTTCCTCAAAATCATATTCTTAGCACACACAAAAAATGTTGGGAATGACTATTCCGTTTACTGCTACAAAACAGCTGAGACACAAATCTTTTTTGGAAGAATCAGATATACCTGTATATGATGCACACAGAGATCAGCTTGTTCTTTTTTTTTATTGTGTTTTTTATTAAAATCACAAATACAAAACATTATATAATTTTTACATAAACTGAAGTATACTTCCACCATTTTTATATATTATATGTGTAAATAACATACATCCTATCTTTTACATTTATATATTTTTATACATTCACAGCCTTCCCTTATCACTTCTACATAAATCGTGGGCGATTATACTTTACCTCTGAGTGACCAACAATTCATTATGCTCAACTCTAACCATCATACCACTACCTCTTTCCAATATTTTTTAATTCTTACTGTAATGTTTATTCCTCCAAGTTTATACCCATACGTCATCATCATCTATTATTATTATTATTACTATCATCATCCTCATTATTATTATCTTTTATTTACTCCAAACTATCTACTTCATTTACTATTGTTTTCCCCATTGGGCTTCCCAAAGGGGACAGAGATCAGCTTCTGAAACAATAGCAGCATCAGGTTGTCCAGCCTACATACCCACTACCTCATTTCGGTACAGCCGTATTCAAATAGCATGTCCTGTTCTTCTAGTTGAGTGCTGCCATTTTTATTTATGGCCATTTTCTCAAGCTCATGGGCAGTTTGGGCTTGAGAAAATGACAGAACCTTTAGTGAGAACATAAGTCCTTTCTTCATGATTCATCTCCACTCTAATAAGTTCTGACAGCAGTAGAGGGAATATGTTTTGCTTGCTACATAAAATATGACTTGTCTTTTTTTTAGTAAGGTTTTGTATTGTTGTGTTTACAGGAAACATAGCAAGGACCTATACAGAGCAATGTGTAAGAATCCTAACAGAACTTCTTGAGTTGAAACAGGAGCATATAACTTCAGGTAATTATTGCAGTCTTTTTGATTGAGTTTTGGTTTATGCCTTACCTGTTGGGTGATCTTTAAAACACAATTGTGCCAGTGTTATTGAGGTTCTGCCACTGTATCATTTTCTTTTCTTTCTCTCTTTTATAGAATCACTCTGCTTTAATTTCTTCAGATTTCAGAGATCAGATAAACTAGACTTCAGCCCACACTGGCATACATATATACTCTAAAGCAGTTTGACATACCTGCCCTGTTTCAAGCATTTTTTTCTTTACATGCTTCCTGCACTTATTCCAAAGGACAGAGATGAATCATGTGTCTGCCTAGTTGCTAGTTCAAATCTATGAAATCTCCTAGATCTTAAATTATTTTCTCAGACAATGGGTGTTGTCTGCCACAAAGATAACAAGCCACTATCACTAACTGATAACAAGCCACTGTTGGATTAGTTTTAGAACTTTTTAAAAAGAGGAGTTTGGACTTTTTAAAAACATAACTAAAGTTTTTAAAGTATTTTATAAAATTTGCATTGCCTTGGGGGCCCTGGTGTGGGTTGAGAGTGATAAATAAATGCCTTGAATAAATTAAATAAATAAAGTGAACTAATTTTTAATAAAACCTTTTCTAAGGATGGTTGCATCCTCTGTGAGGTTTGCAGTCGAGGCAGGCTTCTGGCCTCAGGATTGCTCCTGCATGGCCAAGGAGTTGTTGTGGGTAGGAGTACTTTTGCCTGGCTTCAGTTGGTGCACTATTTGTGTCCCTTCCTGGGGAAAGTAGTAAATGTGGCCATTGCTACATATACATCATTACATCTAGATTAGATTCTTATGTTATACTTGAGGATGTCTTTTCAGTGTATTTTTTAAGCTGCTTGTGGTGTAAGATGCTGAACCAGAATGATTGCTGTTGTTCAATTTTATAACCATATTGCACCAACATTGTTTAAATTGCATTGGCTTTTGATTACTTTCCATGCTTCAGTCAAGGTGCTAGTTCTTACCTATAAAGCTCTGGATTACTTAGGATAAGGTTACTTGAAGGACTTCCCCTTCCTGAGTAAACCTGTCCATCTGCTGAAGTCACTATCAGAGGCCTGTGCTTTGCATTCTGAGGCCAAGGGGGATGTAAATAGTATAGGTAGAAGACAAAGCATTTTCAGTGACTCCAGTTGTATATCTTCCTCCTCTAGGAGAGTAGATGGGTCCCTTCTCCTTCTTGGAGACAAACAATTAAAGTATTTTTATTGAACCAGGATTTTAATATATTTTAATATTGCTAACTGTTTCACCCTGGGTTTTACTGCTTTCTGTTCTGTTGAAATTTTAGTGCTGCTTGTTATAAATGAAAAGGAAATTCAGAAGACAAAATAGGGAAAGAGAAAATAGTCTTTTATATATTCTAGTTAAAAGATAAAAATAGCATATGGGTTCTTAATGTACAAAAGGTTAAAAGAGAACATGAGCAAGTTTGGCAAGTTAAAATACAAATTATATCAAAATATAATACAATACCACAATGAAGCAGGATATAATACAAACAGCAGATCAGAGCAAATCAGGAAGTGAGTGTTCACTAAGAGAATGCTACTCTTATAGAGCCTTTACAACTGCTTCCAATAACAGTAGCAGGTGAAGGTCCTCTATAACACCAATAGACCAATTAACCCCATAATGACTAAAGTTGTAAGTCTTGTCAGTTCCAACACTGCTGTTCCTTATTAAGGTGAAACAGACATATAAAAATGTTTCTCCCGATTTCCATTATAGCTGTGGTGCAGGTGTTCCGTGATCTGGTATGGTTGTGTCCACAGTGTACAGAGAATGTGTCTCAGGCTTTGTCTGGCTGTGAAGAGACTATCCAGGACAGTGAGGTAAGCGGAACGTGTTTTTTGCATGTAGCATGGAAAAGATTCATTTGAAGCCATATTAAATTCTTTGATCAGATAGCAGGTTGAGAAATGCAACTTTGATATATAGTTTTAAATGAAAGCCCTTAGATTTTCCTATCAAAAAATCCATGATATAGTATTGGTACAATTTGTAAGTGTAACTTGTGATTCTGTAGTAGAATTCGGTTTTATATATTAGGGTTTTATCAGAGGCTGAATGGGAAAGAATAGCACTATCTTCCTTTACATTAACTCTATGTTGTGGTGTTCAGATGTTACACTCTGCATAGCTTGACACTGACAAGGAAGTGGGAAAGAGAGGAGAACTTCTTCTGAAGATCTTAGAGCTCTAAAGGGTTCAGGTGGGGAGATACGGTTCTTCAAATAGCCTGGACCTAAGTCATACAGGCCTTTGTAGGTCATCACCAGCACTTCGAGCTGGGATCAGAAACAGACTGGCAGCCAGCACAACTTTTGCAACAAGGACATTGTTATGTGTTCCCTGTAGCCAGTCCCAGTGAAGAACAGGCTGCAGTTTCTTGGGCCAATTTAAGTTTATGAGCCCTTTTCAATGGCAGCCCAACATATAGAGTATATTACAGTAATCCAAACAGGATGTAACTAAGGCAAGTGTTGTGGCCAGATCAGACTTTTCTATGAACAGGCTTAGTTGGCACACTAGCTTTAACTGTGCAAAGGTACTCTTGGTCACTGCTGAAACATGAGTCTCCAAGCTCAGGGTTGAATACAGGAGTATCCCCAAACTGCAAACCTACGTCTTCAAGGAGAGTGTAATCTCATTTTACACAGGCTGAATCTCTGTTTCTAGATCTGTCTTTCAACTGACCAAGAATTCAGTTTGCTTCCTCTCATCCAGCCTGTTATGGATGGCAGGCGCTGGCTCAGCACAGAAATGGGTTCTTTGGTTTTAGGTGAAAAGGAGTAATAAAGCTGGACATTATCAGCATATTGATGACACCCATCCCCAAAACTTTGGACAGCTTCTCCCAGCCATTTCATGTATTTGTTAAATCACACAGGGGACAAAACCAAACTCAACAGGCCAATGGTTAAGGAGTTAAACAGGAATCCCCCCACATCACCCTCTAAGAGTTCTCCTCCAGGAACGAATGTAGCCCTGTGAACCAGTGCTTCCAAGCCCTATCCCAGGGAGATGACCCAGAAGGATACCATGGTCTATGGTACTGAAAGCCAGTGAGAGGTGCAGCAGAACCAACAGGGACATACTCCTCTATCCTGTTCCCAGCACAGCCAACATATTCCTTGCATGTTCCCAGCTGGAAATTCTAAGACAATTCTGTTCCACAGTCTTCCAGAACTGAAAGGCAAAGCTCTGTCTGCACCTGTGTTTCTGCAGGAATATTTCCAGTCCCAAACTATATCAGCAATAATTCCTTTGCTTTTCACCTCTGATATAGAACTCCTAACTTTCTAACTAAATTTCAAGATAGCTGAACACTGCTGTCCCAGAATCCTAGTCCAACATACAAACCACTATACCACGTTGGCTCTCTATTCAATATTAGTTAAACTTGAATTGAGTGGTGTGGTAACTGTATGACTTGAAACAGATGTCGCTGAATCCACGTCACAGTGCGCTCTAATCTACACATATTCAACTGATTTTCTCAACATGTCAGTTTGGTTGCATGAACTTTGTCTCAGTAATACTCAGTATTAAATCATGTGAAATATTTGGGTTTAATTTTTCAGGGCAAACAAGCATTAATCTGGCTTCTGGGAGTGCATGGTGAGAGAGTTCCCAGTGCCCCCTATACCTTGGAAGATTTTGTAGACAATGTAAAATCAGAGACATTCTCAGCTGTGAAAATGGAATTGCTGACAGCTTTGGTACGGCTCTTCATAGCACGTCCGGCTGAGTGTCAGGATATGTTGGGCCGATTACTCTATTACTGCATAGGTAAGGATATTCTTTCTAAGATAGGTTCTGTATTATGAAATAGGTGATTATCATATTTATTCTGCTGGGGGGTTGGACATAACAATTACAGTATACTGAGAACTGTGCAACAGAATTACTCCAGCATTAAAAATTCATAGATCTCAAAGTCAAACTGTTATATCATGAATACTTTTACTGTAAGTTTTTTTTCTTTCCTCCTGCTGCTGGTGTCAAATTTCTGCAAAATGGAAATGATAGCATCAGAGGTATACCTAGTCCCTTAGCACAGAATGACTAAGGTTTGAGTTAAATGAATATTGTGCTCTTTGTTGTGAGCAAAACTACTTTTTTCATCCAGAGGAGGAGAGAGACATGATGGTTCGGGACCGTGCTCTGTTCTACTATCGTCTTTTGCAAGCTGGCATGGAGGAGACAAAAAGAATTCTGTGCAGCCCCACATCTGATCACTCTCTGCGGCTTCTGGAGGAGCAGGCTGAAAGCTCTGTGAATGTGTGGGCCTCTGACTTCAACACTTTGGTGCCCATATATGGCAAAGAACAATGGACAGCTATGACAGCTAGCCGGATGACTGATCTTCATCAGGCTGACTCCCCTTGTGAAGACTCTGCTGTGGTGGGCAAAGGTAGCAAATTCACTTGGCTGTTCAACCTCTTCTCTCACCTTTCTATGCTCACTTTCCCCTTTATTAAAAGCCAGGACCTTCAATGAGAAATAATGCTTTAGGCATATAATTCAGCTAGATGCTCTTCAATCACTCTTCTTCAGTCCAGAGTCTTATATATACCGTGCTTCATTTGTGTGAGGCATATAGTGGTTCATATTTTGTTTCTTCTTTTTGCAGAGCTCCCAGTGGCAGAAAATAAGTTTCCTTCCGATAACACCAGTTCAAATGATCTTACTCTAATGCCCAACATGTGTCTGACGGCTGAGGAGTTTGAGAGGACATGGTTAAATCTGGATATTGGTTGCCAGCAGTCTGTTCCCTGGCAGGAAATAGTGCAGCCAGACACTATACAGGCTGCATTACAGGTTGTCCATATCCAGACCATTGCAATGAACAAGGCTGGTTCCCAGCTGTGGAAGGCCTACTTAGCAGCCCAAGATGACACTGGCTGCCTTTTCCTAACTGAACTGCTGCTTGAGACTGGAGGAGTTGAGATGCAAATGTTAGTGAAGCAGACTGAAAAGAAGCCTGAAGCATTGCAGGCCTTCACCTCGGTTTTGACGACTGTGCTGGGGACTGTAGCGGGGCTGACATGACTTCTTTTAACCTCTAATATTAGTCATAGATTGGAAGATCTGGAGACTCTTTTGGAATTATTTACTTTACTGCATTTTTCAAGTTAAGTTGCAGCTTTTATTAATTGTCTGTAAAACCTTTGCATAACTCTTGGTCCAAGAGTGATAGGAATCAGTGATGCCAATGGGAAGGATATGTAGCCTAGAAAGATGCATGGTATGTATGAGGAAAAAGTGATTGTAAACTGTGGAAACTGGCATATTTTTGTCCTGATCCTTGGAACTCTATGCTGAGTAATTTAAGGAGAGAAGGGTAAAATCCTGGCTGATGGGGATTAAACTGTGGTTGGTCTAGGGTATTTGAAAAGGATAATTAAGAGTGTGGTTTAGCAAAACTGAAGACTGCTGATACCTTAATGGAGGGGTGAGCAACCTTGTGTCTGTCGAGGGCTGCATTCCATCACACGTAATCTACTGAAAGCTGTATGTTGGCAGTGGTGCAGGGTGGCTGAGTCACCACTGCCTTCCTTTTTTCTTCTTTCCTGGTTAATGGGATGGAAGGCAAATGGTAGATTACTCTTGCCAGAGCTCTGAACTCTTATTTGTTGCTGAAAGCCAGAGCTTTGAAAAGTTACTGCAGATCCCAGACTCTCCTAGCCAATGTGGCTGCTGGCTGTGGTGGCTGGGAGGAATCCCAGGATTTGTAATTCAGAAAGTAACATTTTGGAATAAGTTTTTCCTAAGGAATTTATCTTTCTTTTAAATATTAGTCAGCACTTCAAAAGCACCAAAAAAAAAAAAAAAAAAGCATTGATGATGAAGATAAAAGTGAAACTTGGCTTAGAAGACTGTGTCTTTTACCATAAATCAGGATGTATAGAAGAACTGTTGGGTTTATAATAGAACTAATCTGCACTGTGTGAAGAAATACTTTCATTTTATCTGCTCTCCTACCACTCAGCCTCATTGTACATCTTTACAATCCTAAATATACCCAGTCTCATTTGATTTTTGAACTAAGCAGGGTTTTTACAGGTTTCCTAGCTCTACCAGGGATATCCAGGTAGAGTTAGGAAAGAATCCCATCTGAAAATCTGAAGATTGACTGCCAGTCAGAGTTGAGAGTACTGGACTAGATGGACCAATAATAGCCTGACTCAATACAAGGCAAATTCCTGTGTTCATGTTGAATAGGATATAGGAGTGAGGAAGAACTCTATACTGTGCGTAAACCTCTGACACATAAGCTCCTTTTTACAAAGTCTTTAAAGGCTGCCTAGGCCCCCCCCCCCTCCCTTATTCACTGGAAGTTTTTAGCAGCAATCAGGAGAACAGTGAAGGCAGATTGGAGAAACATAGACTGTCAGATTGTAGTAATGTGTCTATAGTATGCAATGTGATAAAGCCTGTGCTGAGAAAGAATGGGATTCAGTTCTAGCTAATCCTGTTGTAGCCATGTGTGCTTGCTTACAGTGGACAAGTTAAACAGCTGCTAGCTCCAGAATCCCTTTCTGAGTGTGTGTGAACAACAAAGCAGAGACGGGGGGGGGGGCAAATAAGCCTGCCTGCTACTGCCATGATGTTAAAAAAAACATAGAGTTTGGTCATCAGAAATGGACTTCATAAGAAATGTGGAGGCTGGTGAAAGAAAAAGTTATTCCTGAATGCATTTTAGAAGAAGCTTTCACGTGGTCTGTTCACTCACTCTCACACGCACACAGTTGAGCCATGTCAAATTAGTTTACATTGTTTCATTTGTTTCTATATCAGCATAATTCTTTACCATTATATAATTCTGATTATGAAGCCTTGTGTTAGTCCTTATCAGTTCCTAATTCCTTGCAGCCTTATATCAGAAATACATAGAAACTGCATCTTAAACTAGAAAGGTAGTTTTGTCAGGTTGAAGCCAGCATGGTGTAGCGATTTAGGCACTGGACTGTGATTCTTGAGACCAGAGTTTGAATCCCCACTTGGTGATAGAAACCCACTCATGGTGACTTTTGGCAAGTCACACATTGTCAGTCTTAAAGGAAGGCACTGGCAAACCTGCCCTGACCAAATCTTGCCAAGAAAACCACGTGATAGATTCGCCTTAGGGTCACCATAAGTCAGAAACTTGAAGACACACAACAAAGTATCAGCTTGCAGCTGCATTTCTCTGCAACATTATAAAGCGTTCAGCTGGGATTCATGCAAGGAGGAAGAGAAAGCATCGGTTGATTTGACGTCGTAAAAACTTCCTGGTAAAAGTGCCCTTTATTGCATAATCTTGATGCTGTGTTAATACTGATAGCATGGGTGTAGCTGCAATACAAATAAAAAGAAACTTCCTCTTGTGAGGTTGCATGTTCTGACATAGCTATAGCTCCTATTATATATTCTGTCCTGGAAAGAAGGTTGTTGTTGAAGACATCCTCTGTGAGCATTCTCACCCTATGGGAAAAGTAGGTCTGCAACTTGCATTTAGATTACAGGCAAGCTAACATGAACAAGTTGACTTTTGAAGAACAAACGGAGCAGATTGCACAAGCATTACTTTATGGCTCTGTTGTTACATTGCAATCTGGACCATCTTTTCGCGGCCTACGATTTCAGTCTGACACAGTGTCTAATACAGGTAAGAGAATTTGTTTGGGAAAGTATGAAAGTTATGAACAGAAAAATGTGTAGAAATAGGACAGTTAGAAGAAGGTAAATCAATCACATTTATGTTGGAAAGGGGGAAATGACATGTATGTTGAATTGCTGTTGAAATTTAGGTTAAATGCCTGCACTAAAACCTTGGGGGAAGTGGTGGTGGTGGTGGTGATGATTTTATAACACCCTTTACACCAAAGGTGGGACATTGACATATATAATCATGGGCAAAGATAATAAAACAGAATGCCACAACAATACATGGCATGAAATCTAAACAATGCTGCCGCCATTATTTTTAGTCCCACCTAGGCTATCCTTGTTTTCATCTTGAGAGACAACGAAATATTTATATAGATATTTTAAAATCCCATTTCTCAAAAACCTTCCTCTTGCTTTGAGCTTCTTTCTTGAGAGCACAAAACCTTATTTGGTATTTTTCTTATGTCACAGGGCATAGAAATTACAGATAGCCACTCATTTCAAGACTTTAAAACTAATTACCCATCTGATGTAAGGGCATCTGTAGGACTCTCTGCCATACTGTTGTATAACTGGTACCTTTCACACTGCCCAATTATAGTACTTTGATGCCACTTTAACCACCATAGGTGCATACTACAGAATCCAGTGATTTCTGGCAGACCATTCTAAACACCCCATGAAACTACACATCCCATGATTTTACAGAATGAAGCCATGGCAGTCAAAGTGGCATAGTGTGTGCTGCTACAAGTATTTTAATTTTGGGCATGTGTACATTCTCTGTTCATTAGTGTTATATTCATTACAAGCTTACATAGTGCAGAAGAAAAATGCCTAGGTTAAAAATGTTACAGTCATGTTTTGCACAAGCTGTACCATGAACTCCCAAAAAATTTTTTTCAGACTGAAGGACTTTTTTTTTTTTAAAAAAAAAGAAGAGTCATGGGCTGGCCAACCAGATGCACAGATAATATAGCAAATTTAAGAATGTACTGAGTATTTTCTGGCATCACTGGCCTTATTGTAAATTGACAACTTTCACCAGTAACTATAACCTTCAGTTCTTTTCCTGTTTCCCTTTGCCCTCTGTAATAGTTTTTTTGGGGGCATAGTTAATAATTAAACAGGAAACTTAAGCTTAAGTCTTCAGTGTGTAGCCCATTCCCTAGGCTTTGTTGTCCAGTGACCAAACGACACAAGCTGAGATTCTGCATTGTCAGATGTAATTGTGATGGTGGAGCTTCATTGTTATAGTTATATCTAATTGTTGTTGTGTGTGAACCCATCACAGGGTTTTCTTGGCAGGATTTGTTCAAGGGGGGGTTTGCTCCTGATTTCCTCTGAGGCTGAGAGAGTACAACTTGCCCAAGTTCACTCAGTAAGTTTTTCATGGCTGAGTGTGGATTCAAATCCCTTTCTCTAGAATCCTAGTCCAGTGCTCAAACCATTACACTATGCTGGCTCTCATGTCTGATGATGCCATCCTCCAGAATTCCATCTTTTCTGCCTGGCAGAGCCCCAGCAGAAGGGTTTTGGAGATGCTGCAGATTGGGGCTTTGGAAAATGATATCTGCAGTGTCCTTCTGGTTCTAGCCTGTGTCAAGAACGGGAAGCTCGAGACACCCCCTTGGGGATCCTGCAACTGCTTGTCTCATTGCATCCGTAACTGCAAAAGCACAGCAGATATAAATGAGCCATGTTTGCAACACTTCAGAAACCCCTTGGTTTTGATATACTATCAGGCTGAAATGGTTGGGTTTGGTGTTCACCCTTACTCATGAACAAACGTAAGAACGAATGGCAAGCAGTTATGAAGCTGTAAGTCTCATTTACAATTTCATAACTACTGAACAAGGGCCCTTTCCGCACGAGGCTGGTGAATCAGTTCATGCCATTTCTTACCGGATTTTCTGGGCTCAAAACTAGGCGGACTTTCCCTCATTTCCTTCCACACAGCTACTGCATACGTTCCATTCTGATTCAGAGGAGTGCAAGTTCATGAATCCACACTGCCTCCGCCATGGCCACTCCCGCTACTCTCCTCACTCCGCCCTGTCAGCTGTGATTGGCCCCCCTTTTTTTTTTGCATGGTTTAGTATGTCATTGCATATGTATGTGCATAAGTCCATACTACCCCCTGGCCCCTCCCATGAGCCCTCCCCTGACCACCAATTCACATTGGTGCAAATGTACGTGTCTGCACCACTGTGAAAGTACAAATTGGATCGATTTGGAAAATTGGAAAACTGATTTCTTCCGGTTTTCAAATAGCACGCTTTACCACCACATGGGGGTGCATTTAGTCAGAATTACATGTGGAACGAGGGTAAATAAACCGAACCTAGTCCGCTCCAAGGTGCAGAAGACCTCCATGGCAAGACGCATTGGCCCGTCTTAATAACTGCGTGCAGAAAGGGCCAGGATCTCAGTCATAAGATAAATTCTTGACAGAAAATAATGGTTACCTGTGTAGGACATACATTCAGGATTTAACTCAAAGATTCCACCCCCTCCCAAAAAAAATTTTGTCTTGGTATTCAGGATCACTAGATCTCTTTAGAGAAGATGTTACAAAAAGCTATATACACGAAAACATATGGCACAAAGTCACTCTTCATAAACTGCATGGCTGTTAAAATCTGCTTCAGAGCAACAACCCTGCCACATGCCCAGCATTTCCTTGCAGGACTTCAACATGCTGGGAAACTGTGTAGAATAATGTTGGATCACTCTACAGAGTTCTCATGTATCACTTCCCACAGCAACATGGGTATATCAAGGAGCTGCTTTGCCAAGCTGAAATAACTCGAACTGTCTCATCCTCAGTCCCACCTCCTATCACAAGGCTGTACACCCCCGCTCCATGATATGGTTTAATTGGCAAATATTGATTGAAATATATCCTGCTATGGCTGAGAAGCCTGTTGGCAAAGAGGAACTGGCTGCACATGTATGTTGCGAAACTAGATCAGCTGGGGACTTCAGGATATGGCTAGGTCATAGTCAGGAAGCTCCAGTGATAATGGACTTGCAAATGTCCCCCAACAACTCAACCTTTAGAAATAGTAGCTCCTGAAACTGCCCCCACAGAATGACTGATTGTCTTTGACCTTCTTCCTCTGTCCACTGAAACTCCCCTTTTGTCCCCTCACCTGTCCAACCATTAAGGAGCAATCACAATTCCCATCAGTCCTTTGTCACCTAATACTAAGGCCATTAACTTGTTCTGGACCCAACTGTCTACCGTGCCAGACAGCCATTAACATCTTCCTCCTCAGGGTGAAAAAAAGTGTATTTAAACCCTGGCAGAGTAGTATTCTGGACATAGGCCTCCACTCTGCTGCTTCGATTCCCATTCTTGTACTACCCTCTGATTGAAGTCTGAGCCACACCACTTTGTCTCTTCTCTCTGGATAGGTAAATTTCACCCACTTCACCCTAACTTCTTGCTATCCAATTTTAATTCCCTTTTCCTCCAGTTAGCTTTGTGTGATTATGAGATTGTTAGGATCTTGTGTGCATATGGCTGTTAACTTCCCCAATAAAACAAATATTCTTTGAATCTCCAGCTAGTGTTCCTGCGTTAGTACTAGTATACATAGATGTAAAAGATCCTGCTGGGTTACCCCTCTCTTGCAGGCTTCCCCTTTGGGCTAATATTCCCCACTGTTTCACAGAGGCATTGACACTGCAGGTGGACCTCTGCGTCACCCATGTTTTGAAGTAACAGTCCTGCAATATAAGTGTAGTCACAATGGCTTTTATCTGCATTAACCAACTGAAGGGACATTTTAAACCATTGTACTGTTTCATGTTTATTACATTTAAAAATTCAGATAAACCAAGAATGGTTTTTAAAGCACAACCTGAGTTAGAATGATTTTAAGCTTCTTTCTCAAGTGGTACCTTTGAGGTGAGTGAGGAAAGACACATTACTATCAAACCCAAAATAAACTATAATCTGGGGTTTTATGAATGCGTGCATATATCCTTCCCTCTCTCGTTTTCTGTGGGACAGCAATCAATTCCTATCCAGGAGGACCAAAACAGGACTTTAAAATGAATCAGGGAGTTGCTTCATTGGACAGGGTGCATAAGTTGTTGCCACAAGTTCATTCATTGTCTTGAAACTCTGAAAAGACTCAGGGAACAGGTTTCCTACGAACAGATAGAATAGGGGTAACATGCTTAATTTGGTATCTGCACTTCTACAAGGACTAAAGACTTGCCATCTCAAAAAACAGAATGCTTAAAATCTGGAATAACGGTTCATTCAAACAGTGATCAACTATTCTCTGTATTTGCCTAGCCAGACTTGGAAAAATTACTTTGTGAACTGCAGCTCCCAGAATCCCCCACTAGATAACCACCAAACTTTGCACGATCTATTGTCTAATTAATTATACTGATACTGGATTTCAGTCTGAGTTCTCAGAGATGCCATTGTTAGATACTGAAACAACTTCCCAAAAGAAATGCCACCTTGAATACGTTCTGTCTCATCTTGTCTTTGTAAAATCAAAGCCAAATTAATTTCAAAGTACACTGCTGTCCCGATCCTAATCCTATTATTTATCAATTTAAGTTGATACAGCATTCTGTAAAAGCTTTCAACCATAACACATTCAGTTGTTTTGCTACCGGAATTGCTGTTATATGTGAGGATTGGTTTGCATCACTCTTTTAATCCTTGTAGCAACAGGGTGAGGTAGATTGAGCTGAGGGACGGTGGCTGGCCTAAAGTGCCCATAGAGCTTTATGGCTGAGTGGAAATTGAAACCTGGGTCTCTGTAATCCCTAGTTCAACACTCTAAACCAGGAGTATGCAATCTGGTCCTCTCCAGATTTTTTGGACTACAGGTTCCCTAGGCATGAATCCTATTGGTAGTACCAAGTAGAACAGACTCTCAAATCAAAAGAACCTCCATTAAGTATTGACTTCACATTTATAAGACTGAGTCTATCCATCCCAAACAGCAGCCAGGAACATCTGGAAGGCTTTAGACTACCAATTGTTGCTCTAAACCAGGCAACTTCGGGGGGGGGGGCTGCATAGCTATCCCCAAATGACCTTGGAAGGCTGCACCCCCATCACACACCTTTTTTTAAAACGTTTTTTTGCTCCCAAATCCCCCTTTAAGGCATGAGGGGTAATTTCTCCACATTTTTGGCCTCTGTACATTTTAGGGACAGGAGAGGCCTTTTTTCAAGAGCAAGGGCACTCCTAGGCCCAAACCAGCAGGGGGGGTGTGACTTGGAGATATTGTTCCCATGCTCCCTAGGAGTCACTGAGAGGTAAAAAAATTGTGGTACTATTCAGAGCACGGGTGGGAACAGTGTGGTCCATGGGTCAACTGCAGGCTCCCAGGCCATTTTTGTGTCCTACAGCCACCTAGTGGAAAAGCTATGCCACCAATGGTACACTGAAAAGCAATTTAAAGGCTAGGAAACACTAGGTGGCTGTCGAGAACTCCTCCCCTTCAAATCTGGATAATGCGCACTGAAGGGAACAGAGAACACAGTTACTCCTCACCGATTGGCAATAATTCAGGCCACGCTGGAATCGACATGTGTGCACAGGGGATTCCCAGATATGAATCAATGCTATTAACATAACATACCTGTAGTCGTACAGGTTCATGCACGGCCACTCTTTTTTTCTATCACCAGTAGAAGAAAATGGTTACACTTACACAATCTGCCTGAGGGAGGAGGAGGGGCCTATTGTCTGGGATTCATATTATAATACGATGAAGGCTGGAACAGAAGAAGGCACAATGAAATTATACTGTAAAAACACAGTACAACAACTAATTTGCACATAGGAGGGATAGGGAAGACAGTGATAAGTGTTCTTCCTTTTTAAAGGGCAGGTTTTAATAAGACAGAGTTGGGCACCTTGCAGACCTCCAGATGATATTGGACTGTGACTTCCAACACGCCTAGCCAGCTCAAACAATGATGAGGAATGCTGGGAGCTGTAGTCTGCAATCTAAAACAATCAGGGTGGCCCACACATTTCCCACATTTGTTATAGGAAGAAAGGCAATTAGTATATTAGTATATTGAACAATTCTCAGTTTCCCAGTTACATGGGCTTTGAATAGTTTGCAGCCCAATAATTTAGAAAGTTTGCAGGATGTAGTCTTGCAGCTACTTGCCCGAAGCAAACATAATTTTTGTTCTTGTACAGTTTATATAGATATATAACCATATCAGACTCTGCCAGCCATACTACTACTGCTCTATGTACCTTCTCAGTCTTGCCTTTTTAATGGTATGTTCCTGAGGACAGCGGCATCATATGGACATAAATAACAACCTAAATCTAACTGTTAATCCAAAGTGAAATTCACCAGTTTTACTAAATGGAATTTACATAAATGTTGACCTGACCAAGTTCTCATTCATGCAGTAGGTCCATTCTAGTTGTGGCTAAGAATTGGATTTAGGTGCTTAGAACTCACAATTGAATTGAAGGTAAAGATGGAAACTGTAACTGTGCTTTCTCTTAAGTTTCAGATAGCTCTGCAAGCACTTTTGACCCAGTGACTATTGCCAGCACACTACGAGACATTGGAGATCAGTATAATATGGAAGTGGAGAGTCTAGCAGAGAACATCACTGAAGAGAGTAACATGGTAATGAACTTTTCCAAATTCTCTAGCCAAAAATTTCCCCATCTCTCTTACAGTAAAATTCCTTGTGCTGGGGAAAACTGCCCAAACTGAAACAAAGCTAGACAGGTAACCTTTGTTCTTGGCTAATGACTGGACCAGCAAACTGCAAAAAAATAAATAAATAAATAAATAAAAAGGAGATGCAGAGGCCCCACACATACTTCAGAATTGCCAGATGTTGAGGGAAAGTTGATGGCAGGGAAGGTGGGCAGTGACAGCATAACTCTCCCTTTCCATCCATGCACTGAAGGCCTTGTTCCACTCCTAGAGGCACCTGGAATTCTAGGGCAATTTTCACAGGCCTCAACCTGCTGTGCAAAGCAGGTATACTCAATCCATATAGAGAACTATGTTGGGAGGTGAATTTTACAGCACCCAGCACAAAATCCTCCCAGTAACCACTGCACTCTGAACAAAAGTGTCCCAGAGGCAAGCATTAAACACACAGCAGAGTATCAAAACAGCAACAAGTGTGAGCAGCAGCAGAGTGTAACATACAGCTCCAGCACTGACCCCACTCTACCCACTGGTTAGTAACTCTATCACACTGAGATGTCATCCAAAAATACCTGAAGGCTTTTATTCTTCAAGTTCCAATATATACACATCTGTACAAGCAGGATACGCAGATCCTCAGTCATAGGTTCAGCATCACAGCATCAGGCAGAGGTTCGCTCGGACAGAGTTCCGGTGTCATAGCATCAGCAAGAGTCAGAGAGAGAGCCTGTCTGAGCGCACCTCTTTTATACACACCTGCTGATAGCTCATCAGCTAGGGACAATGGCTGATGCAACCCCTTGCTAGGATTTTATATTACCATGACTCAGCCTTACTGTCCCCTAGAGATTACATCATGACTTGCCAAGTCATTCCCCAGGTGTACCCCTACATGCTCATCAAAAGTATTTTTAACTGGGGCAAATGTCACAGTATTTCTATCCAACAAACTACTGGCAAGCACATAATGTAGCAAAAAGGGAACTTGTTGTTCACAGTAAGAGAAGAGCAGAAAGAAAGGAAACTGAGGCCATTTCCGCACTAGACTGTTGTAGTGCTATTATTCCACTTTCAACATCCTATGGAATCCTGGGATTTGCAGTTTGGGGAGGGGCCTTTAAGGCCCCTCCCTAAACTGCAAACCCTAGGATTCCATAGGATGTTGAAAGTGGAATAATAGCACTACAGCAGTCTAGTGCGGAAATGGCCTGAGTGGGAAAAGAAAGGAGACGGTAAAGGATCTTTGTAGGAGCAACAGCTGAGAATGGATCACTCTTCCATCCTCCTATCCGGATAAGGAAGGGGTAGGAAAGCACCAGAAGGAAGTATTTTGTTTCTCCCTTATAGAAGAAGAGAAGCCAGCTCAACCTAGTGTCGAACCATGTGATTCTCTCTCAATCATTTAATAAAGCTATGCTCCCTTAAACCAGCTAGTCAGAAGAAATTTATTAGTATTAGAACATGTTTGTATGTATGTGCCTTCATGTTGTCTGTTGACCTTTGGTGAATCCTCGAATTTCTTGGGGTTTTCTTAGGCAGGGAATACTCAGAGGTGGTATTAGAACATCTGTCCCCTGAATCTGATCCTGATTACATTAGGAATATAATGGAGAGCTGTTCAGCTCTCCTTAGCAGCACATTAAACAAAGTAGCATACATGTGTTAAGAATAATGTACTTGTTTCAAAGCCTGGACAGGAGCTATTGCTCTGTTAGCTAGGAGTATGTTCAGATAGATGCCTCCTAGTGCTACCAATCAAATGGCACTGTATAGCTGTCTTTTTTTCTTCTTAAGCTAGTAACAGTTACTGCCACAAGAAGCCTACTACTCTAGTTACTAATAGCATCCTTAACAGACTTCATCATCCTGAGAGAAGAACTATTGAAATCACTAATTAATTACTTTTTTCTTCTGCTATACCTCAGGATTAAAAAAGAAACACCCAACGCTAGGAATAAAATGTTTCAGCTGGTGCTGGGAGTCACCAGGAAATAGTCTGTGACAAAAGAAACATCATTTGGATATTTTTAAAACAGCTGAGAACTACATTTGCTCCATCTGGAGGATCTCACAGTTAAACAAATTAGGTTTCATGGATTTCACTTAGGACCTTTCTGCACTACACTGTTACAGTGTTATTATTCCACTTTCAACATCCTGTGGAATTGTGGGGTTTGCAGTTTACTGAGGCCAAAGAGCTCTCTGGCTGAGAATTCTAAATGCCTGTCCCTAAATTGCACACCCCAGGACTCCATGGGATGTTGAAAGTGAAATAATAGCGTGGAAAGGCCCTTAGTCTGCAGTAACCAAGGCTATCAGATCCAACTGAAACAGATTTCTTGCAACTTAATGACTAAGACATTTATTGTGACGTAAGCTTTTCTGGATTATCATTCACTTTATTAGATGCACATTAATTGCCTTGTTGCTCTCTGGCTATCAATTGTATTCAGTTCTATCAATTTTGTTTGTTTGACCTATAATGGACCTGGACTACTGTGACCATTAGTTGTTATGAGCCATGGCTAGGGAGAATAACATTGGCCTCCAACATGACAAAATGGATTAATGATCCTACTGATAATAAAGAATTTAGTGTGTATGGGATAGCATCTTTCTCCGCCACACTGAACCTTTTTTCTTGCAATAACCTGTGCATTTTAGAAAACTCCATTTTGCATTTACAGCTGGAGAAATTCAAAGAAGCAGCAGAAACACTCAGTCGGAATTCCGGGTTGGAGTATGAGCGAGCTTTTCTCGCTGCCTCTGTTAAGTTGTTTCTGTGCCTTGCACAGAGAGCTCGTGCTATAGTCCAGCCAAACTTACTCGCACAGGCAATCAACGACAACAGTGCAGTACGAAACTATGTTGAAAATCAAGGTGGCTGGGTAAGTTAAATTAAAGTTCACTGCGCGGCTTAGCACTTGGGCTAATTGTGCTCAAAGGTCAACAAACATAGCCAATGTAGTCTAGAAACACCAGTACTTTCTGTTATGTAGACTGGGATTAATCAGTGGTTGGCCTTTCAGATAATTATCTTGAAATGCACATCCTGTCAGTACCAGCTAGCAAAACCAATGTTGAGGGATGATGGGAGATGCGATCCAACAATATCTGGAAGATCACAAGTTACTATATCCTGTAATTTGTTCTACTGAGAAATATCTATGATTATGATTGAAATGTCTTCAAGGCAGCTCTTTGCCTTCTGATTATTGGATGAAACCCAAAGGCAATCCCAGGGCAATTGGTACTTGGAACTGAATGTTCATAGAATCAGAACCATAGAGTTGGAAGAGAACACAAGGGCCAACAAGTTTAACCCCCTGCCATGCAGGAATACATCAAAGCATTCTCAACAGATGGCCTTCCAACGTCTGTTTAAAAACCTCCAAAGAAGGAGACTCCACCACACTTTGAGGCAGTGCATTCCACTGTCGAACTGCTCTTACTATGAGCAAGTTCTTCCTAATGTTTAGATGGAATCTCTTTTCCTGAAATTTGAAGCCATTGCCCTGTGTCCTAGTTTCTGGAGCAGCAGAAAACAGGCTTGCTTCATATGACATCCCTTCAAATATTTAAACATGGCTATCATGTTCCTTATTAGCCTTCTCTATTTCCAGCTAAACATACCCAGTTCCCTAACCCTCTCCTCATAAGGCATCGTTTTTAGGCCTTCTACCATTTTGGTCACCCTCCTCTGGACACATGCCAGCTTATCGATATTCTTCCTGTACTGTGGTGCCTAGAACTGGATGCAGTATTCCAGGTGAGGTCTGACCAAAGCAGAATAGAATTCTTCCTAGCAAAGTAAAATTCCTTCAGCTGATCCTCTTTGATCAATGGATATACCTATGATGATCTTTAACTTGTCATGCTGTTTTTCATGGAATGCAGCAGCTGGAGCTTCTCAATGGCCCTTGTTTGTCTGGCAGTGCTCCCATAATCCCAACATATTACACATCAGTTCAACCACATGTACATGCCTTTGAGAAAGGTCATTTATTTCTGTTTATTCCTTCTTGTTATTTTTTTTTATCCAGTGATTTCCTTTCTTTATTTTTAGGAGAACTTTGGAAACAGAAGAGAACAAAATAACCACTGATTGTTCATCTCTGATGCAAGAAGCTTTGCTACACAAGAAGCTTTGCTTTAATGAACATCAGAACGAAGTGAGCTTCTGCATGGAAATTCTATGGTGGGAGAGAGGAGGAATTGTACACAGGATGCAAATAAATAAAAACAAGACCTAAATAAAAAAATCCAACTGGAAGGGCATCTGTAGATGTTTACCATTGCTAGCAACCCATAATATTGTAGAGAAGGGGTAGGAAGAAAGGAGACGGAGATGGAATGCAAATCTCTCGAAGATTTGCAATAGATTGTTTAAGGATTTTTCATTCTTACATCTAATAATAGCAGCAATGAAAAAGCCTTATCTTTTTAATGGATGAAGGAACTAGGTGTGGATTTGTGTATGTATGAAAGGGCTTATGTGCTTTGTTCTGATATTAATCACAAATTTCTGAACATGTTGTTAATACTGTACTCATTACCTGCCACTAATATTGAGTATATGTCCACTGGTCTCAACCAATATTTTACACCTGTCTCTGGACAGTAAACCTGAAGGTTTGAATCAGGGAAGGAATGTCTGGTTTTCAAAAGTTGCCCCCCCATCCTAAAACAGCCCGCAAGATCTTCTATCATGTCCCCCAAAGACTTCCAAGAGTGCAATAGGCCACGTTTTGCTTGAACTTTGGGCATGGGTTGAGGCAGGAAAATTGGCCCAGTAGCTGTATGCTGTTTACAAACCACATGTTGCTGACCATGTAGCAAAGTAGAGGAAACTTTGGTCTTTGAGATGTTTAGGAATACAGCTCCCACAGACTTTTACCATTGATCAGGCTACCTGGCACTGCTAGAAGCTAAAAACATCTGAAGGGCTGAAGATTCTTTGTCCCTGACATAGGGATTAGTTTATTTGAATGTGACACATGACAAAATCTTGCTAATTTTATTGTTTTCAGACTGATTGGCTCCATGCAGTTATCTCCAATATGATTTATCATGCTCATGCCTGATTGTAACACATTATAACTTGAAAACTGGGTATGAGTTGGTTATGAGTGTTTTTCTCCTGGTTTCTTCTTTCTACAGCTTTTTATATCATATTCCAGGAATCTCAATAAAATAACCTATGAGAATAAGAAGTAGCACCCAGTGTAGAATTCCCCATGGATTCAGATTCCTGTGTCTAAGATAAAGGAAGAAGAAAATACCCTCTCAAACAATTTGTTCTTACCGGTTTTATAAGAATATACATTACAAAATGGGCCAACTAAATACATTCTTTACAAGTGCTATACTTTTTATCAGGAGAGGGTACATGTGAGGCTTTTACTGTTGTTAGACTCACTTACTTTCACATACACACAACTGAGCCATGTCAAACCAGTTTACATAAATCCATTTGTTTATACGGTCAGCCCTACACATTTGTGGATTTCACTTTTGCAGATTTGATTATTCACAGATTATTTGCTGTCACCTCTGCTGCCTCCCTGTGCCATTTTTAATAGGGACTGCAAGCCTTGTCAGACTGAGGAACTGCAAACAAGGCTTATAAGTCCCTATTTAGAATGGTGTGGGGCAACAGTGGAGGTGGTAGTGAACCCAACCAGCCACCCACTTCTGACTTTTGAAGGAACTCTGATGCCTCAAAGGAATCCACAGTGGGTTGAATATGGTGATCATATTTTTTTTTGTGTGTGTTAAGTATGGTTTGGGAGGGCCTAGAGTTATTCACATTTTTCTTCCACTTCTATGGGGGTCCTGTGCCCCCAACTCTAACAAATGTGGAGGGATAACTGTATATAAGCAATATTCATTACCATTACACAATACCTGATTATGAGGCTTTACGTCAATCCCTATCAGCACTTAATTCCTTGCAGCCTTATATCAGAAATATATAGAAACGGTATCTTAACCTAAAAAGTTAGTTACACCTAGTGGTTTGAGCATGAAGTATGACTCTGGAGAGAAGGGTTTGAATACCTGCTTGATCATGAAAACCCATTGAGTGACCTTGGGCAAGCCGCACTCTGTTAGTCTAAGAGGAAGGTAAAGGCAACCTCCCCCCGCCTGAACAAATCCTTCCAAGAAAACCCTGTGATAGAGTCACCTTAGAGATGCCATAAGTCAGAAATGATTTGAACACAACAATAACAAGCTTTGTTAGGACTCAAAAGGAATGCATATGAGAGCAAAATTATAAGGAAATAAACATTATCTTACAATTCATGCCATAATCCAGATAGGCCCACTTAAAACCTTAGAAATATTAGAAGAGAACTGGGCCACGCAAATGATTTTTTTTTCTCCTTTCCCCATGCTTAGCAAAGAAACATTGGAGATGTGAGCTCCAGCTATAGCAGGAGTGGGAGCTAACTGTGGGCATCCATTTGTTTTGTGGCTGCAGTTGCCATAATTCCTCACTATTTGCTATGCTGGCTAGAATTATTGTGAAGTGTATACCAACAATGACTAAAATGCCATAGTTGCCCACTCCTAAGCTAGAGGAATGGTTATTTAGAAGAGAACTGAAACAATCCCTGAAGGGCCCTTTAAGTCATGACACTGTTTTTGGCATTTATGTCTTTAAATGTATCTGTAGCCCCCTTGAGAGATGCTCAAGAAAATGCATTACACTGTAGTTGTTTTTTGCCTTGCACAGAAAGGTGGAGATCAGTTGACTGTTTAACTGAGCAATATTTTTATATAGCTTCAGGAAAATACTGAACATCCAGCATTACTTGAAACTGGTCAATCTATCAGTAAATACAAATACAGGTACTGTGTAGTGGGGAGAGGAAGCTTATTTTTAAGATTATCAGTGCATACATCCAATATATAAAAGTCAAAGTATGTGAGTTTGTCCGTGTCAGGCAGGTGAAGACCTCACATGTGAAGGCTGCCTGTGAAGATTCCATGGAATCCTGAGGTTGGCAGTTTAGGGAGGGGCCTTTAGAATTCTCAGCCAGAGAGCTCTTGGGCCTGGCCGGTTGGTATGGAGATGAGGTTTAGCAGCAAGGAGGAGGAGGACAGTGTATTCCCTCAGAAACCAAACCTCTGTGTGTTAACAACTCTGAATACAAATTGGATTGGGGAATATGGGGAAAAGTTACAGGTAATGGACAACACGCTTTGGGGAATTAGAAACACAGGATATCAAATCTGCGTATTTCAACCACATCTAATTCCTATAAGGTAAAGTAATTCCTAAGGTATGTCTAACAAGTGTTACTTGTGAGAAAATAAAATCCCAGGCAACGCTGGCTAAATATACTAGTTTCTTATAACAGGAAGGGTGAGCTACACTTAAATGAGACTTGGTGTTGACTGCAAAAGTGGTAATATCAATTAGAGAAAAATGGGTGGAAGAAGGAGTGGTTCTCATGTTGACATGTACTTGAGGAGATGCATCATAATGACAAAATATAACCTCCTATATTTACAGTCCCTTACCCATTGTCTGGGCACAAGTGGAGCAGATACCTTTTACTGGAGTGGAGAGAAGGGAACACCCCACATTGTAACCTCAGTAGCATGAGTATATCAAGGCCAAACAGTAGATTCTGCTTGAGGATATTTATCAGCCCTTATTTCCCACTCTCCACTCCTGGAAAACTATTGTCCAGATCTCGTGAGATCAAAATCAGTGTCAGAGCACAACACACAAACCTGAACTGTTAGTTGCCCAGGCATATCTTCAAAACAGAAATAAGAACTGTGTGTATCAGTCCTTATGCAATCAAAATTAGGATCTGCACTGTAAGAGACAGCTTTGATAAAGTGCAAAGCAACTTCTTGTGGCTCTCCAGATGCTATTTGTACATAATCTCCGTCACCCTCTGGAAGGTAACACAAACAAATATTTTGAATCATTTGTATCAATCTTCCATGAAATGACAATACTCAGTGAAGTAAAGAACTAGAGCAGCCAGGCTAGATTCAGTGGAAGAATTAAAATGAAGTCCAATTGAAATGAAAATGCAATGAGCTATATTGCATAGCAGACAAGCCAAAAAGTGCTCTGCTGCTGCCTGTTCAAATCCACGCTGCCAAATACAGCAAAGCACACAGCTCAATTTTAGCCCTAAAAGAGGACACAAAGAGGGTGGAGGATCCTAATGTCCTCCAGCTGTACACACACCCCACGCTGACCATCCAGGTGCAATTGCACCTGACATACAAAAACCAGGCCTCTCTCCATTGGAGGCCAGTAAAGGTGATCCCTTCCCCACAGCACCTTGCACTATGTAGGTTTGAGGCTGCATTTTCCAAAACGAATCAAAGGATTACTTTTTTTTTATATCATTTTATTCAAAATTCTCATTATAAAACATATTTAATTGTCAGCTTCATTGAAATATATCTGATCTTCCACATTGATCTACATTTCATTTTCCAGATTTCTACAAGCTTTAGGTACTGTACAACATTTTACTGTTAGTTTATCTGATAGTTCTTACATTTCATTCTTCATATTTCCACTTCATGATATATATCCTGTCGCCCCCGCGTAATATAACTTTAATCATGAATTACGTATTTCCAGCTGTTAAAACCCAGCAATTACCCGTTACAATTTGCCATTCTTCGTGTATCTCATCGCCTGATTTCCCCTTTAATCTCTGGGAGACCATGTCCGCATTTTTATTTTCAATAAGTGTAGCCCACCATTGTTCTATTGTGGGTATTTGCTGGGTTTTCCATAACTTTGCATATTCAATACGAGCTGTTGTTATCATGTACAATAATATTCTCCAATGCTTCTTTATACCAATACCCTCTAGTATATCAGTCATATTTAACAAATACAATTCAGGTGTCTTAGCAAACTGGCCTTTCACTAATGTACAAATTACATTATGTACTCCATTCCAATACTTCTTAGCTTTTGAACATGTCCACCACATATGATATATTGTACCGACCTCCTTCTGACATTTCCAGCACTGTCCGGTACCTGTATTATAAATCCTTTTCAGTTTGTCTGGTGTCATATACCATCTGTGAAATAGTTTGTAATACTTCTCCCTCAAATTCTGGGCTACTGTAAATTTCTGGGTTTTTTTCCAACTCTGCTCCCAAGACTCTAATTGAATTGGATGTCCAATATTTTGAGCCCATAAAATCATTGTTTCCTTTACTGTTTCTTCGTGTCTCTCCTGCTGTAATATCTCTTGATGGATTTGAGCAAGAAGGTGAGGCGGATTTTCAAAAAGCCATTTAATTACTCCAACTTTCTCTTTTGGTTCAATTTCATAAGTTTTTATGTCCATATGAAACCTTAGGATTACTTTTTTTTTCACCAGCCTCTACTTTTATTATGATTTCCATTTTGGTGGCAAAACTTAAAGATATATACTTTTTAACATGCTGGTGGGAGCTGGTGAGGTTGGCTTATCGGCTCTCCCCCTTTCTCTCTGTTTTGCTGTTCACACATGCTCAGTAAGGGATTCCGGAGACAGCTGCTGTTGACCTTGCCTGTTGTAGACAGACACACATGGCTACAGTAGGATCAGCTGCAGTAGAATGTCACTCTTTCCCATCTTAGCCTTTGTTTATTGCATTACTTACTACAGATGGATAGAGGATTAGGAAGAAAAGATATTGAGTGGTTGTAAAAAGCCTCTGTAAAAAAAGGAACTTCACTGTCAAAAGCTTTGTTAACTAAGGTATAGTTGTACTTAGTGTCACTTTGTGTACAGAGTATGTTGTTCAATGTATAATGCAGAGTACTTTAAAAAAACAGAGCAGATAGTACTGCAATTAAAGTTTGAAAACTACGATACTATATTTACTTACCAAGGAGTAAGTCCTATTGATTTCAGCCTTGCTTACTTCTGATTAAGCATGAATAGGATTATACTGCAAGAGTGGATGGTGGATTCATCTATGTAAGTCCTCGACTGCTCCAGGGATAAGCACCAGTTACCCATATATGTAACCAGAGTTTTGTGTGAATTAATTCTCACTTTTCTTAGACTTCCTACTGTAATACAACTGATGCTTTTTCAAAAATAAATAACTGGCTATAACCAGAGCTGGCAGCAAGATCTTTTTCCCATTTGTGTCAAGACAGCTAAGGCAATGATGGACCTCATATGACAGATTACCTTTATTTACCTTGAGTTCAACTGCAGCCACTATGCCTGTGCAGAATCTTCTCTTGCATACCATTAGAATTATCAACTGTCACCTCTTTTACAATCAATTCAAAGGATTTCTCTCTTATCAGAGAGAATCAATCTCCTTTTACAATTCTACTTTATCAGCTTTTCTGTGTCTCCTAAAGTACTGCATGATATTCAAAATCTTTGGCTGTACTAGTACTTTCTCCTAAACATGCAGGTTCTTTTAAAATCAGACCTGCAGGTTACTGTAACATCCATCCCTTCAAAAGCTATTGTTTCTCTATCTGTCTGAAGTTAAATGAATCTATCTGAACAATCGCTGTACAACCATCCATTAAAAAACCATATGATGATACACCAAAACATGCATTATTATTCTTCATGTCTAGTTATCACACTACACATAATTGACCTTTACTGAGACTATATTTGCTAGGATTGCCAGGTCAGGATAATCTCAGTCTCTGAGTTTCCCAGGTCCAAACCAGAAACCTAGGGACAGCCTGTGGTGATGTCCATAAGTCTCAGGACCATTGCTCACAGCATGTAATTCAAACAAACCAGGGGGTGGGAGACATATTTTCCTGTTTGGATTATTCCCAGATCAAGAGAAGATGAGGGGATTACTTCTTCTCACTTATTTTGGAGATAGGATATTGATAAGTCTGCTTGTTTCTGGCTAGAACATGGATGCAGAGTAGAATGGAGGGTAAGCCCAGGGGCCAAAATAAGTGAGAGGGAGAGGGGAAAGCTATATAAGTAAAGATATAGACCCTATAGATAGTTTTGGTAAGCTGCAGCAACCAATCTATTAAGCTTTGGAAATTGTAGCTGTCCTACTAGCTGAGCTGGAGATTTACACACAGCCCTTTCCTCCTCACTTTAGTGAGCTCACTAAAATTGGAGAATTTGTACCTCATTTCCTCCCTGGAAATGACCTATGAAAACTGGAGACTTAAGGCCCAGTCTTTCCCAACTCAAGTAAGATACTGTGTTCTCAAGGTATATAAGATACCTTAGAAAGGAGGATTTCAAAAGACCATGTCCCAATGTCTTCCCACAAAAGTGAATGTAACACACGGATCAGGGGAAAGCTCACCACTCACTGAAAAATAGTTTGCCTTATAAACACATTGTAAACTGCTTAGGGAGTACTTCACACTGATAAGCAGTATAGAAATGCAACTGCTATTGCTATTATAACCCTTGTAGTCCCCACATCTGACTGGAACAACGGTATAGAAGTTCATGCAGTGAAGCCGAGAGACGATTTTCTTGACAAGTATCTTTCTGTCTGTCTTTTCTTCTATGTATTGCCTCAATAAGCACTCTGATCCTTGATACATTACAAAGCTCAAGGGTATGGATAACTATGGATTCTACCGCTTAGGACTTAATACATTTTATATTTCCTGACTTTAACACTTAAACTCTTTTCTTAGGCCATTTCTGCACGATAGCGCCATCCCTGGATGGGGACTCGTTGCTGCCAGCCCGCGAGTTGTGTTTTCACACAATGTCATTGTAGTCCTGCTGCCCATGCATCCCCAGCCATTGCAATCGTGGGATATTCCATTACTGGAAAAAATCTGGTGATTGCCCCACATCATGCAACACTCCTGTTGCCCGCTGCCATGCAGAAAGGGCAGAAGTGTGATCTGGGGGCTTCCTTCCCCACTGCAGCATGGGAAGTGGCTGGCTGCATTGCGGAAGGAAAGAAGAGTCCCTCACACTACCCTTCCTCAGGCAGCTGGCTGGGTGTGGAGGGGAACATTTGGGTAGTGCGGGATTGCAACAGGACAATAGAAAACGGGAAGGTGTGGAAAGAGCCTTAACCTGGCATTCAGTCTAATTTTTTGAGTTGGGATTGAAATGTTGAATCCCTAACCTTGGAACTCTTTTTGAACCAGCCTTGGTTAAACTTGTCTTTAAAATTCAAAGGTTTATGGTCTTTAAAATGCAAAGGTTTATGTAGAAGAACAGAGCTAAGAGCATAGTTTACCTTCTACGCTTAATTATTAAAAAGTCACGTTTAAATGTCTTCTTATCTAGAAAAACGTTGTAGTGCTTTGGCTTTTTTATATTTTATTTTTATTTTCTTTTGCAGGAGGAAATCAAGTGGCAGTTGGATTATTTAGCATGTTTTAATACAGTTTTGGCAATGTACATAGAGTACAGAAGGAACTGTGAGTTAGGCATATAATCTAACCATCAATGTCACAAGTTCAATTAGCTCTTTTGCTTGCTGCACTTGTGATATCAGGTTTCTCAGTCATGTTTCTTAGATAGTTTCATGTTACTTCTGCTGCAGTTGTTGCTAAGATAATCATAGAAATGTTTCTGGATTATGTTCATGTACCTAACATGCTGTGAGATTCTGCGATTCTCTTAAATAAAACATTTAATGTGTCCCAAATAGATTCAGAGTCTATTTTTGTTATTTAAGAAAACTTCAGTGGGCTACTTTGAATCCAATGCGTCCAAATTCTGAGATCAACTGAAGGCACTGGTAACTTAAATAGAACCAAATTAACTAACAGTGAACAACTTGATTTAAAAGGAAGATTAGACAGATTCATGGTTCTTTTTGTGCACCTTCAAGTTGTTTCTGACTTATGGTGACCTTAAGGAAAACCTGTCACAGGGTTTTCTGGATTGAGGGTGTAAGGGTTCAGTTCTGTGACTAAGTCCTTGCAGGATTCTACCTGCAAAGATCCTGGCCTTGATCCTGTTCTTTGCAGAATCCTGCCCAGTACCTCAGACCCAGCTGGCTGCTCAGATGCAGAGCAGCTAGAGCAGCGAGGAGCCAGCTATGTAAGGGCTGGGTTTACTCTGCAGCCTTTACCAGAACAATGTAGTCTTTTGTGTTGCCTGTAGCCTCAGGATGCCTCTGTATTCTTGACTGCTGCCTCCTGGACTCTGACCTGCCTCTTGGCCTTTGGACTTGACACCAAGTATACCTCTCTGACCTTGGACTTGCTGGACTCTGACCCTTGGTCTCCTGACCCAGTGCCCATACGCTGCCCCAGCCCTGGTGCCTGCATCTGGTAAGCCTTGTTGCCCATACTCTGGACCTTGACAGAGGGTATGTGATGCACCTAAGGTCACCCAGTGGGTATCTTTGGCCAAGCAGGGAATAGAAAAGATTGTCTCCAAGATTGTAGTCCAACAGTCAAAGCACTACACCATGCTAGTTCATTCACAGTGGATGAGACTAAATGGCTGCTGATCGCGACAGTTGCATATTGCCCACAGTATACTGAATATATGTCACTGGTGAGCAGCAGAAAAATGCTGTTGTGCTCATGATCTGTTTTGGGTCTTCTGAAGGCATCTGATTGAACATCATGAGAAAGAAAGTGTTGGGCTATTTGCACTCTGTTGTCTGTTCCACTGCTAACTGTGGATGTAATCTGATGCACTGATAAAAGACCTATCGGACACAGTGGAAATTATTTCCAAGTCAACAGGTTTAGGATTAAATAGCATGGAGCAAGGCCATTAGAGTCCTACTATCACTGCTGATCCCTCTTCCCAGCCTGTGTTTTATTTTTTCTAATGATAGTTTTTAAAAATCGTGTTTTAATGTTTTAATTGTTTTGTGATTTTAATGGTTCAGTTGTGTGTGTTTTTAAAAATGCAGTCCTATTTTGAGTTATCCTTTGAGCACTTTGAGAAGAAAGGTAGGTTACATATTTAATAAATGCTGATGTTCAGTAGTAGTTCAACCTTATTGTTTTTGGTGGGCTATCTAGAAAGCAATATACAGTTATAGCAGTTTAGTCCTGGTTTAATTTCCATGATGCCTTCCCATAGAATCCTAGGATTCATAGTATCAAACTGCTATAACTGAATAGTGCAAGAAACATCCCTTGTCCTCCCTTCAAAGGAGACGTTTTGAACTATCTCATAATGTTGGGTTGACTCTTAGTCTGCCTGAACAGATCCCCAAGTCTTTTTTTTCCCTTTATCTTGTCATTATGTTCTACAAGTAGCGTTGCCAGAGTAAAAACTGGAGAGCATTGTTGTACCTTTAATGGTGCAAAAGCAGGATTTTCAGCATGTGTTGCTTGTTACCTGGTTGCATCACAATAATACCTGCTGAACTTCCCTCTTCTACACAATAATTAAAGGAAAAGGACTCTCTCCACGTTTCCATGAGGCCACCCTAAGGAATACTTGGCCAGGTATATCACAGAACCAGAGCCTACCACATCAAGTTTATAGCTGTAAATCCAGTTTGAGGCCCCATGCCCATCTTGCATTCTGATGTGTCTACCAAGATGATGGGTGAATCGCAAAAGAAGCAACAAATGTGTAATTAAAATCGATCAGTCACAGAAAAAAATACAGAATATGGTAATGAGAGGAAAACTGTAGTACAAATTTGATCTGAAACCAAATTCCCACTAATAGATATGTATTGTGTCCGAAAACATAAAGCCTGCTTTTCACCAAGAAACTAAAAATTGTCTATTCTTTTGCCCTGAAAACAATATCTTTACAATTCTACAATGTAGGTTAGGCTAAGAGATGTAAGAATGTGGCAGTTTGAACCCGGATCTTCCAACATGCTAACCAATGCAATAAGGTATAGCTCTTTCTTTGTAGTTTTTATCATGAAAATATAAATAGCTAGCAAGCAGAATTTTGTACAACACACTTCTAGAGAAAGGGCCATCTATAAATTATATAACAATTTTAATACATAGATGACTGCCCCCCACACCAGTCTCTCTGTGATCAACAGGGCTTACTCCAACGTAAGCCTGTGTAGGACTGCAATCCTAAAGAATTAACTGATCAGGATTTGATAATGCATATAGTTTAGGGGTGTGGAATACAAATTGGTAATATAGTAGAATAACTGCAATGATATCATGTCCACAGACTGACCCAAGCATATGGTTTGTTGTGTCAGCTGGAGGGCACTCTGTATGCCAGAAGGATTATTCAGTCAAAAATGCAGTTTACATGCTAGTTCATCATGGGCTGAACTAAAAAAAATACTGTTTGGTTAAAATCTTGGATTGTGTTTCTTTAACTGCTAATAAGAATATATAGAAAAAAGTGGGATACTCTGAACACTTTTAATAAAATAAAATGATGTCATCTTGATAAGTGTTGCCTTGTGTCAAAGCTTAAGCCATGATGAAAGCCAACCTGGAGGAATAACTTTTGCCTTATTTGGATTCTATTTTGACAGTTCAGCTCTATTTCACAACATCTGTTAATCACTGACATATGCTAGCCAAGAAACAGCTGGGGGCAGTGCTCCGCTTTGGCAGGGGAGCTCTAGATCCCCCTGCAGAATGTTTCATGAAAAACGTAGGAGGAAAGAGAATTAGAATTTGGTTGTCCCCCCCCCCCCCCCCAGTTTTCCAACTGCAGTAACTGAATTAAGATTTGATACAGCAGAGTCAGTCAAATAGCCAGCATTCCAGGAACTGGCTAGTATCTTATTCATTGACCTCTGTGCAACTTTAACATTCTAATATAAATATCTGGATGTGATGTGGCTTTGCAAAGTTCATCCCAGGCCGTGTGAAAGGATGGTAAAGTCTGAATATTTCAGAGTTTTCTGGCAAAGTTTAGGGCTGAGGCGTGACTAATGCATTTTAGAAGCTAAACCACCTCTCTTGCAGGAGCAGGATGAATGAAATATCCTTTTAAAAAAATCTGAGAAGGCGAATGACCAAAAGAAAATTCAAACTGGTGAATGAAGAAGGTATAATTGGTAATGAACATTTACCCCATTAAGTAGGACATACTCATAAAAAGTTGTTGCTGTTGATTCCTCCTTTTTTGCTCATCAGCTAAAAATAGCTTCAGATTATCTGGTGGGGGTCTTTTGTTGGAGAAGACGGAGCAGTGAGTTCACCAGGATCAATGGAAACAAAGCAACGTGCTTTCTCTCTGTTTCTTCATTCTTGTAAAAGGAGGCACTAGGGCCCTGCGTGGAATGGCTCTTCTGATTTCCCCACTGTGGGTGCTACATACATACTAATTTCCTTTCAGTCTTGTGATGAACTGAGTAAACCACAAACTTCAACAGGAACCCTCCACGCTGGTAGTTGTTTCCACTGTAGCATGCATTTGTCATGTCCATCTTCATCCGTTCAGCTTCATTTGATTTTACAGCATGGATCAAACAGAAATTCTCACGAAGAACCTGGAAAGGGCCAAAAGTAGACTGCTCAACAGAGAGGAATTCACAAGTGAATTTTTGGTAAGTAATATAGAACAATTTATTTGGATCTGATTTCATTTTATGAGGAAACATGTAGCTCCCATAGCAAAATATAACGTAATCATTACAAAACACTTTCTGGCATGTAAGTAATTAACTAGACCTCAAGCAACATTGGAGAGAGTAGGTGATAAAGTCTTTCAATTACTTAGATCTTAAGGGACTTGATTGTTTCCAAAAATGGCATTTCCTGCTTCTTCTTTTGTGATCATATCAACTTCACTGTAGCATTGTTTGGATTGCAACTTGATTTATCTTATTTCTTATTACCATAGAGAGAGGGGAAGCAGCACTTCAATTACAGGTGGGCTAGAGGAATACCAGACCCCATTACTTTTGTGATGGCCTCTTTAGCCAGTGCCAACTCCAGGTACTAGAGGGCCCTTGGTCAAACTGCAGTAAGTGAAATTCCCCTCCTGAGCAAATACATCTCCTTGGCACTGCCTAATCCCCATTGGCTTGCTCTCTGCCTTTGGGGCTGATCCACATCATCACTCAGAACGAAACGGCAAGGCAAATGGAGACAGCGGCTCCTCGTTCTTCTTCTTGCTTATGTAGGTGGCTAGAGCAGGTAAAGGGGCAGCTACAGCAAGGGGAACAGGGTCCAATTGGTCAACACCTAGAATTCTCACGTTTGTACTCCCTTGGTAACTTTGCCTGCCCTTCTCTTTAGATGCTTAAATTTCTAAATACTCAACTACAATTTTAAGTTACTACAATGCCAGAAATTTGAGGACTGAGGGAAAAATTTATTGGGGACAGAATTATTATTTGGGGGCAATACCCTCATTTAGCACCCCCCCGGTACATACCCAAATATGCGTGGAGAAAAATTAAATGTATTGCTTCATGCTTTTGTAGGATCTTTGCATTTAACTTGGTTTAGAAAGTAAATATCCAAACATATGGACTGTTTGTTTTCTTGAATAATTAGCTGCTGTCCAGCATTTCTCTCCTCAAAGGAAGATGGACCTTGAAGAGTTAAAGGTCAAAATAGCAGTGACATTTTGGGATAGAGTGATCATCACAAGATTAACAAAGGGATAATAAAAAGATAAGAGAATGTTGGAGAGATCAGCCTGATGATGAATGTGGAAGACAGCCATCATCTAAATGGGAAAGCTCTGGGATTTATCAGAGGTTTAGCAGAAGGCCTTCAGTGAGGAAACCATTAATAGCATACACAATTCCATGAAGGACAACCTTCCAACAACTGCTGCCTGTTACAATATGCAGCCATGAGGGATTGTCAGTTGTGTTACGAGTATAGAAGCAACTACGCCATCACAATTGCCTAAACTATGTTTCCAGCATCAGTTATGGATAAAAAATACGAGGAGTATTCTAGAGAGTACAAATAGAGACCAACAATGAAACAGAAAAGGCTAGTACTTGAGATAAATCGAATATCCGCTGTAGAATACTCCTCATATTTTTTTTATCCATCACTGATGCTGGGAACATAGTTTAGGCAATTGTGATGGCATAGTTGCTTCTATCTTGACAGAGCTTGGAAGTGGCATTTAAAAAATGGGATGTTCTTACAGACAAATCCAGACATTTCCAGTGGCAGATCACAGTGCTAGAAATTAGCATTTTGGTTTTGGAAACAAACATACCTAATTCTCTGTAACAGTTCTAGATAAAAAGGTGTACGTGCACATGCATGCTGTTCTCCGCAGTGAACTCTTTATGCACTGTCTCCTGTGTCTACAGTGAGAGGCTTACTCAGCGTGGTAAGAAAAAGAAGTATTAACTTCAGAGACAGGCCTTCTCTTTAACTTCCCTTTAAATTAAAGGATTGTCTTTATACTCTAATTTGGTGTGTGTCAATTTTGAGGTTTTCTAAGGTATGAATCAGTTGTATTATCCATATCCTCCAACATTTCACAAATGAAAACTGGGACAAGCATGGTCAAGACAGCAAAAGTTATTAATGAGTCAGATCACATGAGCTAGGACAGGCTGCCCCAGCTTGCTTTTGACTGACCCAGCTGGGAAGAGCAAGATGCCTCCCTCTCAATCTCCTCTCTTCTCAGCTGAGTTGAGTGCAAACTACTTTTGAACTTTGAACTCAGTTTGCAGCAGCTGAAGTAAGCTGAGGACAAACAGGGAAACTGGAAGAAAGAGAGAGAAAAATGAGGACTTTTTAAAATCAGCTGAAAAGAGGGATGACAGAGGATTAATCAGGACTGTCCTTGCCAAATCAGACAGTTAGAGAATATAACATAAAGGTTCACTGAAGTGTGGATTCAGTAGTTCTACTGTAGTTGGGACTAACAATTGGACTTAGGCTCATGGGATATTTATGTTTTGTTCTGAGGAAGAGAGATGTCAGATTGCTCTGTCCAGCCAGATTCAAATGTTGCACAAAAGTTTTGCAACTAGAAAACCACAGAGAAGTCTGGGTGTGTTCAGTTACTACTGTGTGAAGCAAGAACACCTAGGGAACATGTATAGGCACACTGCTTGTGAACAATAAGGCATGGTTCCTTCAGAAAGCTGGCTTATCATGCCATACAAACCAGGTCACTGAAGGAGCCACATGGAGAATGTATTGCCAACTCCAGTAGCATGGTGTATAGGAACTGCAGTTTTCCAGTGATGACATACTGTGGTTGCAATACTGTGAAAATGAGGTATCTTGTCTGGAAAACTTGTGACTGCCATCAGACACAATCCACAGGAGGCTTGTGGATTTGGAGGTCTTTCTCTGAGTGGCTGTGCCACTGAAGGAAAGGCTAGTAAGGACCTGAGACAGGGCCTTGTGGTAGCAGGTCCCAGTTTGTAGAATAGGGAGTTTCCCTGGAGTCCACTCCAGTTACACTTCAGTTTGAAGATCTTTGTAAACACCTAGCCCTTTTGACAGCATAATCAATGATAAATGGTTTTGTGTTGCTTTTAAATGTTTGTTTGCTGGGGCCAAGATCCTGCCTCATTGGCTATAATGTAGAACTACAACAGGGGTGGGCAAAGTGCACTCTGTGGGCCATGTACATCCCATGGCCCATTTCTGTGGCCTTCAAGTCCCCCCCGGGTAAGAATAATAACTTTTTTTAAAAAATTGCCCCAAAATGCCTTTTAGGGGGTATTGAGGGTATTTCTACCACATCTGGAGGCCCTAGCGTCCTTCAGTGTCAAAAAGTTTGCAATTTTTTTGCCCCCCCCCCATGCATACTAGGAGATGTGCTGGACATTTCCACTATATTTTGGTCACACCCTGGCCAATTTAGGCCCATGAAAGGTTTTTTTTTGACACAGAACATGAACAAAAAGTGACTTCTCACTTCTGGTTGTTAAAAAGGAAAATGGCTCAGGAAGACCCCAAAATATAATGAAAATGCCCATCCCCATGCCAGCTAGAAAGTGTTTGGGGGCAAAAATGTTTCCGATTTTTTTTTTTAGAGTGCTGGTGCAAAGGAATGTGTGTACCCCTCCAAGGTCTCCTGGTAGGCTAATGCAGTCCCCTCTAACCTTTCACAGTTGTCCACTTTGTAATGAAGGAGCTGTCTCACTGACATGATGCACAAGCACACACAATGGGATACTAGGCAAAGAGAGCTGTCATGTCACAAAAGGCAAGGTGGCCAGAGTCCTCTGGCCTCCCTATAAGTCAAGGACTGGTGCCATTGCTGCTTGCAGTGTACCTTTCCATATTTTTGTTCTACTTTGGTTTCCTTGAGATAGCAGTTGAATGAAAAAATGAAGGCCTGTATGATGGGCAACGATGGTCTGTTGTACAACATTCAAGTCTCTGTTTAATTGCTACAGACAACAAATCTTACAATGAGAGTCACTTGGAAGAAATTTAGGCTAATCTCTTAGGAATGTTTGGGTCTAAAGGCTTCTGTCTCACACAAGGACTTGGGCCAGATGACCTCCAGGACTCTTCCAGCTTTCTGATTCAGTGGTTCTCATAGGACTGAGCGCGCACTGTCTTGTAAAGAGCTTCTGAGTCATCTGTCATCTTCCTTCTTTACAGCTCTTTATTCTGCATTTTTGGAGGCAGTGTAATCTTTTCTTGAGTCTGAAGTTATCTTAATAGGCTGAATGAGGCACACAAGCTTTCAGTTTCTGGGAAAACCGTTCTGTAATTCAATAAATTCATCCATGAAAATAAATAGATAGATAGATTAGATAGATAAAATAGATAGATAGATAGATAGATAGATAGATAGATAGATAGATAATATGTGGAGTGGGGAGGGATAGGGGCAGAAGTTTGAAAACTGATTCTGACCACTATTTTGTCCAAAGCTGTGAAACATGGATGGGCATTTGTGAAAAACTAGGGGGCCACATTAGCGTTCCAGAAGACCTTGGAATGCTGTACGTATTCCATTGTACTTCGTACTGTAGTGCTCCCAAAGGCCCTCTAAAGGACATGGAGGCATGTTTTTTTGGCCTTCATGCACCCCCACAGGGCATTCTGAAGGGAAAAAAATTTTTTTTTTTTTTGGAAAATTTTGCAAAATTTCATTTAGACTCCTGGGAAGTCTGGGTGGCTCTAAATGTGGAGAAATGCCCTCCATGCTCCCTAGAGAACATTTTGGGGGCATTTTAGAGCAAAAACAAGTTTTGACCCCTGGGTGCTAGAAGCCACAAAAATGGCCTTGGGGGGTGCATGTAACACGTAGGCTGTGCTTTGGCCATCCTGTTCTAAAATGAGGGATGCCTACAGGACTGGGGAGCTTCTTCCTCTTTTCCCACTTCATTTATTTATTTAGATACAAACATCCCTAAACTGCAAACCCTAGGATTCCACAGGATTTTGAAAGTGGAATAATAGCACTGTAACAGGCTAGTGCGGAAATGGCTCTAGCCTCCTGGTGGACTGAATACTGACCAGGCCTCATCAGAACATTTTTAATGTCAGGCTATGAGGCTTATATCAGGACAGGTACTACTTGAAATAACCAGGACACAAACTATTTAGGGTTTCATAGACTAAAAACCAAGATTTAAAATTGGCCTCTTAACTGATAGCTATAGCACATACTTCATATTTCAGATAAAAGAATATACATGGAAACAAAAAAAACTGAATGGTTAAAAACCCTACCTTTTTGGTTCCAAAGACAAAAACTATACTATATATGCTGCTGTTCTGTTACCCTGATTCCTGGGGGTCCCGGGAGGGACACCTAAATGCGCTCTCAATTTTCTAAGTTGGGGAAATTAGCCAAGAGCACTGTCTAGCAATACGAGAGGCAGGGTAACGTAGCAAGTTCTTGAACCCTATGTTTACGGGGTCAGGCCGAGTCAAGGAGCACACAGAAGTTGAAATAATAACTGATGTTTTATTAAAACACAATCAAACAGTGTATGCAGCATACTCACACAAGATAACTAAAGAAATAAAGGTTGGAGTGGGATAGAGGGATTTTTAGAGGAGTTGTTGGTTTGGGTGATACTTCACCTGTCCTGAAGCCCAGTTGGAAGCGGAGAAGCTGGGGAGCGTGGATCTCAGCACGTGGGGCTGAGGGGAAGGCTCGCTGGACAAAGCGACAACAAGGCGGGATGGAAGCCAAGAGCGATCCAAGGAAGCACTCAAAGTCAGGGTTTTTTATAAGGAGAATTGTGACTGCAGGCTAGGTCGGACTTGGGGAAAACAATGGATTTGGGGCTGGAGACAAAGCCTCCGAAAGGTCAGAATTTGAATGATTGAGTTATAGCCAAATTGTCAGTATGCAAACACGGAGTACTTGAGCTTTGTATAGCTCAATCGTCAAGCTGCCAGCGCGGGGCAGAGGATCTTTTGAAAGTTGTGTGCACACCTAATGGAGGTACTTGCCTTGAGGTCTCCTAAAGCTGCGAGTCGGCTATTTCTGGGCTGCCTGTATTGTGTTGGAATATTACTGCGATTATCGGCCGAGCCTGTGCGCGTGCTTCTCAGGGGGCCTCGCAAGCACGTGGAGGGGAATGGGTATGTGAGGCCGAATTATTGATATCAAGAGATATCTTTTTATATCCCCCAAGCTTGGGCTAGCCAGGGCAGTAACAGTTTCTATATGTTCCATATAAAATAATCTAGCTCTGCTACTACAGTGTGCTGAGACAAACTTTGTTGGAATATACATCATGTTGTTGTGCCTATATATTCAAGGGAATGGATTTGGGAAGAAGAAAATATTGTCTGTTTCTGTATGTGCCGCTACAAAAAACCTGGGGTATGTAATATAAACAAAAGGTTTTGCATCATTTCAATCACTCATAGTTTTTGTTTGATAGTCAGTACATAATTGTAGTTAAAATATTAGCCTCCAGCCAGAACCGGAAAAGCCTCCTGGTGCCCAGACAAAGTCACAGTTCAAACAAGACAAGTCTTTACAGCCCCTTTCTGTTGAGGAGAATTGATGGCCAGCATAAAATGATGAAATAATCCATAAACCTTTATTGCCCAGACCTGTAGGCTTACTGTATGGAGGCTGGGAACTCAGCCATAGGTTCCTAACTTCAGTTCAGCAGCTCCTTTCAAAGCTATTAGCCGCAGCCCTGTTAGGGACTTTTGACTTCATCAGTGGGCTTACATATGCAGGAATTAGAACTGGGCAGTTTAGTAACATCCATACTAACTAGAGGGTTGTTGTTATATTACTATGTAGCAGAGCCAGGAGAGTGACTATTGAACCAATCAACAACAGGACTGATGCACAACAGGCCACACTGCATCGGTCATGATGTGCATGGGGCACCAGTCACTCTCGCTAGTATCCTCTTACGTATCTTCACAATTTACTGACAGGGTTTCTTAGCATTTCTTAGCTAAGTATACATAAAGTACACAGTGGTATAGGATTCCACTGATGATGATGAAGATGATATTGACATTCACATTCATTTATGTTCTGCCTTTCTCACAACAATGGGACTCAGGGCAGATAACAAAATATTTAAACAATACAGATTAAAAACTATACAAAACTCTGATATAAGTGCTGAATATAAAAGTTATTTAAAAAGCAATTAAACAATTTATAAAGTTAAAACCTTACACATTAAAAACATTAAAATAGCAGACCATAAAACTGCATAGCAAATGATTCAAAATCCCATCCCGTTCACTTTCTAAAAGCCCAGTGGCACGAGAATGTTTTCTATTGCTGACAGAAAGAGAGCAAGAAAGGAACCATGCTGGCCTCCCTAGGGAGGGAGTTACAAAGACTGGGAGCAACCACTGGGAAGGACCTCTCCCTTTTCCCCACCAAACAAGCCTGAGAAGGTGGTATGGCAGAGAGAAGAGTATCTCCATAAGATCTTAGGACTCTAATGCACCCATATCATATATTATTTAACTATCACTAAATAAATATAATTAAATATCAGAAGTTGGAAGAGTGTCCTCCACTTGATCCTAACATTTGTAAGTATTATAATAACATGTATATAACAAATATAATAATATTTGTAAATACTAGGAATCAACTTTAATTGAGGAAAGCAAATGAAGACTTACGAACATGAAATAAAGAACTCTGGGCTCACCCACACTGGACAAATGTGTCAGAATGTAGCAGTTTTTCACTACTTACTTCCCATATTTATACTAAACTAGTGTATTTATTTACCCTGCGTTGCCCAGGATTTTATTTTCTTCTTAAGAACTCACCAAACTGTCTTCTCCAGTACCTGTAACTTTCCCCCATATTTCCCAATGCAATGTGTACGCAGAGGTGTTCCTGAGGGAATACACTGTCCCCCTCCTTGCTGCTAGGCCTTGTCTCCATAGTAACTGGCCTATTTCAGGACCTGTAACTTTCCCCCATATTTTCCAATGCAATCTGTATTCAGAGTTGCTAACATACAGACGTTGGGTTCTTGAGGGAATACACTGCCCTCCTCCTTGCTGGTAGGCCTCATCTCCATAGCAACCCACCTATTCCAGTACCTGTAACTTTTCCCCATATTCCCCAATTCAATCTGTATTCAGAGTTGTTAACATAACAGAGGTTTGGATTCTAAGGGGATACACTGCCTTTCTTATTGTTGCTAGGCCTCATCACCATAGCAACTGGCCTATGGCCCAAGAGCTCTCTGCCTGAGAATTCTAAAGGCCCCTCCCTGAACTGCCAATCCAAGGATTCCATAGAAGCTTCACAGCCAGCCAATCATATGAGGTCTCCCTGCCTCACACAGCCAATCATATGAGGTCTTTGCCTACCTGACGCAGACAGACAGACAAACTCACAGACAAACTTTGACTTTTATATAATAGATATAATTGTTTTTCTTATTCTGGTAAGTTATCAGTCACAACAACTTTCTACACATGAATTAAAACCAGAACTTTCCCCAGAAAGCAATTTGCTCCTTTTTCCCATTTCTCTTCATGTTTTCCTATATTCTCAGTTTAGTACTAAAGTGATATAGCATCTGTATTTAAAAAAAAAAAAAAAACCCTCTTGCAGTAGAGCTCTTGATTTTTTTTTTTTTAAAAAACCTCTGCAATTTCTAAACTGGGAATTTAGAGGCAGAGGAGGAGGACAGACTAACATGGAAGATGGGGAACAGGAGAGTGGGAAGAAGAAAATGGGAAGGATGATTCCCATCCCACCCTCCCACCCCCAGAATTGCTACATTCAGCCAGCATCTGAAGAATGTATGGAAGCAGATGTGAGAACTACCAGAAAACCTGTTTAAAAGAATACAACACAGCTAACCTCAATGAGCCCTTTGACAATATAGAAATGCTTTGACCATGGGAAGACGTTTCTAAAACCAATATTCATGTCATCAGTCCTTGTGGCTGGAGGAGCTGCGAGAGGAGAAAATAAAAGGAATAGAGTTCCCCCCCACCTTCGTGGGTTTGACTCTTGTGGGTTTGATTATTCATGGTGTCCTCTTGCTTCCCCTTGCGCGCTCTCCTGCCTGCGGCTGCCAGCGCAATTGCGCAGGCAAGAGAGTGAAGGAGAGGGATGATCTTTCTCCCGCCATGCTCTCCTGCTGCTACTGCCTGTGCGATCACACGCAGGTGGGGGGGTGAGAGAATGAAGGGGGAAGATCTTTTCGCCTGCACTCTCCCGGGCACAGGGGAAAAGATCTCCCCCCCCTACTCTCTTGCCCATTATCTAGTGGGTGCACTGGCAGTGGCCAACAGGTGAGTGCAGGGAAGGTGAGTGCTCACTGGAGGGGAGTTATTTGAGGCTTTTTGACTTTCATGGGAGTTCTGTGTCCCTAACCCCCGCGAATGTGGAGGGCCTACTGTAACGTTTTTTCACAGTAGGTCAAGCAATATGGGACAGTCTTAGGTCTAGTTTTTTAAAAAAAGAAAGAAACATGGCCTTTGGCATAGTGCTTAATATTTCATTAACAGGTCCTCCTGTTCATATATTTGATTAGCAGGCCCTGACAAAGTGTGCCCATTAACAACAACAAAAAAAACTATGATCTTCTGGTGGGAGGTTTTTTTTTTGCCACTGCCATAATTAAGAAGATGTGCATTGTTAGCTTAGCTGCATGTCAGAGAAGCAATGCTATGGATACTAGATTTGATATAATCGCAAAATGATGCAAGATTTCTAGAAAATCATTGGAAAGATAAGTGAAGAGGTACTAATGAAAACAGCGCAGGTAGTGCTGTGAAATTATTTGTGCAATTGTGCTTTAAAAAAGAGAAAGGAACACAATTGGGCCATTTCTGCTGTGCACTGCTATAGTGCTATTTTTCCATTTTCAACATCCTGTGGAATTCTGGGGTTTGTAGTTTACCGAGGCCAAAGAGTTCTCTGGCTGAGAATTCTAAATGCCCCTCCCAGGCTTTCATGGGATATTGAAAGTGGAATAATAGCACTATAATTGTGTAATGTGGAAATGGCCGTGGTTGCATGTCATAGAATGCTTATTGCAAAAGGTGGAAACATGATAGCATTATGTTAAAAAAAATTGAATAGAAATGAGAAAATTAACAAATATAGGCCATTTCCGCACCGGGCTTCTGTAATGGTGCAGAGCGACCTCTCACAGAGGTCTTCTGCACCATAGAGTGGACTGGCGTGGACTACTTTTTGTAGTTCCACACCAGAATCCACTCAGGAGCGGCCGGAACTAGCCGCGCAGCGTGTTTTTTTAAAAACCTCTTTTTAGAGGTTTTTAAAAAGCACGGAGCGCGCAGCCCCGTGCCGCTCCGTTGCCCGGCTCCGACGCGGATTTGCAGGCGCGCGCAAGTGTGTGCCTGCAGATCTGTCGGGGGCGGGCTTCCGGCTGGTGAGCTTCTCAGGTTGGTGGAGAGCCTCCACCAACCGGAAGCCGCCATTTGGGATCCCGGAGGACTGCGGAGCAGCGAGCTCGCACTGCTCCGCGTGGCGACGGACTTACCCGGCTTCAGGTAAGCTCCATTTTAGGGTGTTTTCGCCTGTTTCCCCCTCCCACATGCGGAAAGGGCCAGAATTAGGATATAGTTAGGCAATGATGGACCTGTGCTTAATTTCATGAACAACTGGGCAAATGTATATGGTTTTGGAATAGAAATAAATGATGAGAAAATACATGGAAACAAATATTGACAGTGTTCTGAAAATAAATATTGGCATTCAAAGGACACAATAGATCTGTTTATGGGATTATAACATTATAATTTATCCCAACCCTTTTTTAAAAATAAAGAATGTTTCAGATCACAAATATTGGGAATCAGATGGTAGAAATCAATGACATTCTTCATGCATTACAACAAAATATGAGGACACAAACAAGCCAAATGAAATACTGTGCTTCTGAATCTGATGTGAATATACATAAAGGAACTTGTGAGACTGTTGGTTTTGTTTTGAATCTGGAACTTGCATACTTCCCTTCTGTAGGTTTCTTTTATGGGAAGTAGAGCAACAGGAAGTGAACTAAATTGCACTTCTTTTGCTCGCACTTTGTTTAAAGATGCAAAACTGCCTCTAAATTCTAATCTCTCACTAGAAAGCTGAAGCTGTTTGCAGTGACTTATTGAACAAAGTGAATTCTAGAATTCTTTGGAAGAATGAGACCTACTTGGTGATGGCCTAATTGACTTATAGAGCACCAAGATGCTATCCAATATTGCTAGGATATTGTCTTTCACTACTTCTTAGTTTACGGGTAGAAGAAGCAAATAGGTTATGAATTAGAATAGAGGACAGGTCCTTTTTTTAATCAAGGTGAACCTGGCCAAATACAGGTTAAACATCTTGGAATAAATCTTTCACTTGCCTGTTTGTATTAGATTTTGAAGGCTTGGGTTAGAATTTTAAAATTATTTGAAATTTTATGTACGCTTTAATTATAACCTTGCCTGAGCTTTGGGATTAAGATAGCTAAAGAAACATATTAAAATTCAACTATTTTCCAGTTTCCACAGCACAGAGGATCTTGAAATCTGATTCATTGGATCAAGTACTAGCCTTATATCAGTACCTTTAAAACAATACATTATTTGGAAAATGTACAATTTTATCCTCTGCTTGAGGGGTAATAGAAAGAGGAGTACAAATGTATTAATAAATAGATTGGTCCAAGAAATAACTTTGATTGAAGCCACAGTGCTGGGGGACAGGATGCTGAGAATATTTTATTGTAACATTAATTAATAACATTACTTAATTACCATAATCTATATTTGTTTTAAGCTGCCTTTAGTCCTAGTATTTGGGAAAAGGTGAAATACGAATGAACAAACGAATAAATGAATGATAGAGTATTTCCTGGTGTACATAACCATCCTGTTAGTATACCTTTGGGGCACAGTAAGAAGAACTAAACCCGTATTATATTCCTCACTCCACATCAGGGTTAACTGCAGCATTAAGAAGGAAATTTAGGTGGGGAAATAAACACAGGAGGAAAAGGTTAATCACTTCTTTCCCAGTCAGCAGTGCTTGAATCAAAGCTCTCTTGCTGTAGCTGCTGTAAAGCAAAAAAGAAAGGAAATTACAGTCTTCACTTTGTAATTTGTGATCAAGCTCTGAATTTTGTATTACAATATTTAAATAAATGAATTGTATCACATAAATACTATATAATGTGTTGTTATGGAATTCACATACATAGCCATGTTAGTCCGGATCAGTATGCAAAGGGATCTTGTAGCACCTTGGAGACTGAGAGATAGAAGTTGGTAGCATAAGCTCTTGTAGATTTAAACCTACTTTTTCAAATGTATCTGATAAAGTAAATTTAAGCTTACAAAAGTTTATTCTGCTAACTTCTGTCCCCCATTTAGTCTCAAATCCCTTTGTTACAGAATGTTGACTTTCTTAGAATGTCTGTAATATTGGTAGGCAACATGGTAGGAAGTTGCAGAAGATGGGACAAAGCGTAACCAGATTCCACAAACAGAAGAGAACTAGAATATACTGTCACAAGCTGCTACAGGCCCTAGTAGCTGCCTTCTCATAACAGTCATTACGATTATGTAAGGAACCTGTAGCAAATGTTGTGACAACATCAACATTCTGAAAAATCTCGATGAATTCTTTGAATATTTTTGCCCTTTCAAATCTGCTAGTTCACAGTAGGGTTCTGGTTATGGGCACTGTGATTGGAAAGAATTCAGAAAACCATGGGTATTGATTTTGGAAGAAAGGCACTTGGCAAAAATATTGTAGCACTTAGTTACTGTTGAACTGCATCCTTTTATTTTATTTTATTTTTTGTCAGTAGATTAGGGATTTTCATGTTTTCCAGACACAACTGAACTCAATGTGATTCCACTACATCACACCTGTACAAGGGCTGCTATGAATGGGTAATTTTCTCTGAACCCACATCAGAAGCACAAGTGCCCAAGCTGCACATGGTTCCTGCTCAGCACACAAAATTTCCACTCCTCCAAATCCTCCCATTGCAAAGTAATGACGGTACTTCAGTTCTCGCTGTTGTTGTCTGAAGAAAGGCCGGTCAGGAAATAATGAGTGAAACAGTCCTATGGTATACTGTTGACATGTTCTTTATAATTCTTCTTTATGATTCAACCACAGAAACTGAAAAGGCAATCAGCAGCCTACAGAGCAGACAAAACATACCCGACAGCTACGTCTGAGAGTCCAGAAAATGTCAGCAAGAATCGATATAAAGACATCTTGCCATGTAAGCCAGAAAATAAATAATATATCACTATCATGTTCTGTCATTCCCTATAATGTATCAACATGATACAGTGCACTGGGATTATGGGCCCTAGGTTTGCTTAATATAATATAATAACTTGGATTCTGAGGTAAGGCAATTCATGAAAGAAAACTTTCCTGGTTTCCTCTTACACTGCTGCCTGCTATTTTCCAGCACATCCTGATCATGTGGCCACCGTGAACAATGTCACATTCACTGTAGGAGATTGTGTGAGGAGAGGAGAAGTGTGTGTGTGTGTGTGTTATTCCTCTCTCCCAGCAGCTTCCATGTCCCACACTACACTCATGGTGGCCTCCTGAACTTCAAAGAAAGTTTTGTAGCATGCTCAGAGAGGAAGAAAGGATGAAGAATATTCCTTTTGTCAACTACAAGGAATATTCAATTTGTGAACTACCCTATTTTAAGCTATTTTAAGATTTAAGACAAACACGCGTGAGCCGCATGGACACACAGTAAGCTGAAAAATAAGCAAAGATGTGGACCCTCGTCAACTCACATTGAGATGTTAACACAACTGATGCATGCTTTATGATGCATCTCAGAAATCCCACCGCATGTCCTTCTAAGACACATTCATTGTATGTATTTTGTTCTTGTTCTTTGCATTCAGATTGAGTTATTGTGATTTGTTCATAGGGTGTTCTTTTTTCCTTTTTTTTTATTAAGTAAGAAAGAGAACACAATCCAAACATACAAAACAATAAAACAAAAACAAAAAATACATCCATAGAAACATTGACATCTACATATATCTCAAACAAATACTGACAAAACATAACTAAAATTGGTTCCCGCCCTTGTTGCAAACAATTCATATTACTTAAACATTTACACATAACTATTAAGTCATACGTTTTATACCATAATTATTAATTGTTGCTTATCACTTATCATTTTAATTATTTACTTACTTAATTTCTCAAGTTCATAATTAATTGCTAATTTATTCTAGATTACTTTATACTAATGATCAATCATGAATAGTAATCATCTATATAAAAACATTTTAAAAGAGAATACCTCTTCTAAATCTATTTTTACACTTCTCACTTTGTAATATTAATTTTTTCATAGCGTGTTCTTGACAAGATTTAGATGTTGTTGAACTGCAACTCCCAGCACCCTTATCCAGTGAAGAAGAATGGTGGGAGTTTCAGTGCAACAACATCTGGAGAAATATGTAATATTTACCCCGTCTATGGTGAAAAGGGGGAAAACATCGTGACAATTAATCTCTGGATTCCTGTGAGCCTCCTGCAACTATAATTTGAACATACTTACAAGTGACAATGGAAGTAATGATTGGCAAGAAAATTTCTTTTCTCTAGCAAGCAAGATATTGATTTTGAGATGTGGAAAATGCATTTTCCCTGTTTTGGATATAATAGCTCATATAAAGCTTGAGTACATTATGCTACTGAGTCACCTCAACACATTCTTGTCATTAGAACACTACCACACATTCTTTGGGAAAAGGTGTTAATACATATGCATGTTTCATGACACACCCTTACCTTTGGATGCTGATTTTAGGTCATGTTTTTCTCACTTAGGATAGTGGTCAGGTCAGTTTAGGTTGGGACATCCTAACATCATGTTTTCTTTGTAGGACTCTTACAGAGGTTGAAAAGATTTGTAAGGGAAAATCAGTCAGAGGGGTTCTCGACTCTCCCTCAATTGCTAATTCCTCTTTATAATTCTTCTCCTCACTTAGTCCACTGACCCCCTCTGCAGACACCCTGCCTCCATATTACTATTAAAAGGTGAAGAAGTTTGCTGAAGTAATGGCCATTTCCCCCTGCTATAGTGCTCTTGTTCCACTTTCAACATCCTATGGAATCCTGGGATTTGTAGTTTAGGGAGGGGCATTTAGAAGTCTCAGCCAGAGAGCTCTTTGGCCTCAGTAAACTACAAACTCCAGAATTCCACAGGATGTTGAAAGTGGAATAATAGCACTACACTATAACAGTGTAGTGCAGAAATGGCCAATTTGTGATACCTCCCTTACATACCCAGTGAATGATGTGTCAGTGTCCCTACACTGTCAATATGGAAGGTATGTACTGCTGTTCCAGAAACTGCAAAAATGGTTAGGTCTGATTTTTTCAGCTCTAAAACATTTGTGCTAAGGGCAGGCAGGTACAGGACACTTTCACACCACTTAGTTATAGCACTGTGATTCTACTTTAACTGCCACGGTAATATCCTATGGAATCCTGGGACTGGCAGAGCAGGGAGGGGCGTTTAGAGCAAAAGGACTCTAGTAGCTACCAAACTACAAACTCCAGGATTCCTTAGATCAAAATTGTGACAGTTAAAGTATAATCATGCTGCTATAATTGTGTAGTGTGAAAGGGCCCAAACCTGTGGGATTTTGACAGTCCTCTTAGTTTGAAACCCCTATTAATCTAACACTTAGTTTAAAACCTCTATTAATCTAAGGCCATTTCCACACAGGGTTTTTAAAATGGTGCAGAGTGTCTTCCAGGGAGGACGTCTGCACCTGGGATCGGACTGGGTCGGACCTACTTAAAGTAGATCTGCACCCCAGCCCACTCCAGAACGACCCCAAGTGGTCGTCCAGTGTGCTTTTGAAAGACTGCCAAAAACAGGTCTTTCAAAAGCACGGAGCGCGCCACTGCGAGCCTGCTCCCTTATGCGGATGGTCTAACCATTTCCGCATGGGGCGAGGGAATCGCCCTGTGATGCTACTCACCGGACTTTAAGGCTCCCCGGTCTGGTCCACGCTGCTCCGGAGCAGTGCGTGGCCGCCGCTCTGCACTGCTCCGGGGACGAAAATGGCGGCTTCTGGTTGGTCGAGGGTCTCAACCAACCGCTGAAGCTCGCCAGCCTAAAGCCTGCCCCCGGCAGATCACAGGCTCACACCAATGCGAGCCTGTGAATCTGCATAAGGGAGCAGGCTCACAGTGGCGTGCTCCATGCTTTTGAAAGACCTGTTTTTAGTGGTCTTTTGAAAGCACGCTGGACGACCACTTGGGGTCATTCCGGAGTGGGCTGGGGTGTGGATCTACGTTAAGTAGGTCCGACCCAGTCTGCTCCCAGGTGCAGACGTCCTCCCTGGAGGACGCTCTGCACCGTTTTAAAAACCCCATGTGGAAATGCCTTAGTTTATAATTTGGGAACTGTACAACCATCCAAATGTTGCTGACCTAAACATCCCAGAAGCCCTAGACAGTAAAGCCTACATTCAGGAATGCTAGGGGTTGCAATTCAACATCATCTGGATGGCTGTTCAATTTCCACCCTAATCTAAAAGCTAGGTTTACAATAAAAATATTATAATTTCAGAGGCTTGGATGCAAAGACTTCTTCCTTCCTACAACAGCCTCACATACTTGATTTAAAGAGCCTCTTCTACGAACTGGAAGACCTTCCAAATTAGATATAGCATACCACAAAGGTGGCAAGGAATGGGACTATAACCCAACCCATTCATTTGTAGAAATACTTTCCCTTTGCACAAAAGTATCTGCTCTTGATTTTATGAGAGTTTATTAACAAAATCTAATTTCAGATAAAAAGTAGATAGGATAAGGAGTGGAAAGTAGGCTATGTCTGTAGCAGAATGGGATGGAGAAGGAAGTGAGAAGACTTTGGGGACTATGGGATTGTGAAGGAAATATACTAAATGATACCAGGAACAACCCTTTCTTCCAATGTGCTGATATAACATAGAAAAAGTCAGGGGCTTGAATGTTCTGTGACAGGCAAACATTCCTAGAGGAAAGTTAGAGACAAAAACCTTTCTACCAAATTACGGAGTTTTAGTGCATGAGCAATGTTGCTAATTGTTGTTTTCTTTACAATCTGTTCCATATACCAAAGTGCGCTAAAATGTACATCTGCATACAAGTGCTTGGAAAGTCTATTAAGTTGGGCTTATCTTAGAGAATTGTACCTAAAGATAACCTCAGAGAATATCTCTCATAATGAATCTTACTTGAATTGGCTACTCTGCTCTAGGATGCTTTATCTCTTTTGCTTCTTTCAGATGATCACACTAGAGTGAAACTCTCCCTTATCACATCAGATAAAGATTCTCATTATATCAATGCCAATTTCATCAAGGTAAGACATCACGGATACAATGTTGTCTTGGCTGTAGCAACCTAATTCCCATCAACTTCAAGTTCTCCCCAGTGGAAAAAAAAGGCGCAAGTTATATGTCTCGTAGGCCATTTCTGCACTACACTGTTATAGTGTAGTGCTATCATTCCACTTTCAAAGTCTTGTGGAATTCTTGTGGAATTCTGAGGCCCAAGAGCTCTCTGGATGAGAATTCTAAATGCCTCTCCCTAAACTGCAAGTCCCAGGATGTTGAAAGTGGAGTAACAGCATTATACTAGTGTAGGGCGGAAATGGCCTTAGTGTATAGTGTGACCATAGTAGCTTTGGCTGTGCTAGGACCTAAAAAGTATAATGGAAAAAGTGCTTTTCTGAACAAAGAGATCCATGGTGTGATGAATAAGTAAAGAGATTATAGAATAAAAGAGAAATAGAGTTGGAATGTACCACAGGGCCATGTAATCTACCCCGTGAAGATGTAGGAGATCCACTTTTATAGATGACCGACCAACCTGCATTCAAAACCTCCAGTAAAGGGGAGCCCACCCTCTTCCTCTTTGAAAAGTTATTTATTGGGGATATATTAGTCCATGATCTGTTGACTGGCAGAGGTTATAATAGTGCCAGTGGTGCAGCTCTACAAGTGGAAGAGAGGGAAATTTTAAAATATTTCTAGGAGTTGGGGATGAAAGAAGAGACAAATCTGCTGTGTTCCCCTCCCCCTTTAACCCTGATCAGTGTGAGTCAGCAGCCTTTAGAGGTAATGGACACTAGCCATTTTGCTCCTTTCTCCCCATTGAAGATTGCTCTGTATTTCTTACATTGGCTACATTTGTCCTGCTTCTCATGGCAAAACTATTCTAGGAAACCCCTCTCTTCTTTCAGTTCTTCTTATTTAATGGCACCATGAGGCTTTTCCAATAGCCCTTCTGAGCTGAACAAAACAATGTGTTCTATGATATCATGGGTAAATGCAAAACACTCCAGAGCAAACTGAACCTGGATGCTTTCTAAGGAGTTAAGCAAGATTGCTTTTTTTACCACTCTCCTTTTTAGGGTGTGTATGAGCCAAAGACCTACATTGCTACCCAGGGTCCTCTTTCCTCAACTGTTGTGGACTTTTGGAGGATGATTTGGGAGTATAAAGTCCTGGTAAGATACAAATCATTAATACCTACTGTTCATTCTTTCTGTTTTACATTAAAACAATTGCTGCTTGCTGAATAACATCTGTGTCGATCCTAAGGGCAGTAGTTTGTTTCTATCACCGCCAGCCAATTTTTGTGGCTTTTCAGCAAACGTATTGCAAGGGTGTGGCTTTTTGCTTGTTTCAAAGAGCATGAGAGAAAGCATAAGTGCTTTGGACTGGAGGTTCTCAATCTTTGGTTGTCCAGATCTTTGGGACCTTAGTTCCAGATTCCCTGACCGTTGGCCATGCTGAGTGGAGCTTTTGGGACCTGAAGACTAAAAGAGAACCAAAGGTTGATAACAGCTGCTTTATACCTTCAGAATTGATCTCACAAACATGGCATGCCTGGTACCTGGCCTTTTCTGATGAAAAGTGGGAATGGGTCCCTGTAACAGACAGGAGGTCAAGGGAGCCAGCCCAGTGAACCCAAGTTTCCTGCCTTCACTGGGTCAACACCCAGCTAGCTGGGTAATGCCACCACCACCCCAGTTTATTTACTCAGCCTGAGTCAAGGGAGGTGAAATCTACACTCAGTTTCCTAAGATTCTGGGAGCCAAGGAACTATGCAACAACCTTCTGGCCTTAGGTAGCATATAACCAAATGACCAAGACGACATAGGCCACTTCCGTTCTACACTGTTATAGTGCTATTTTTCCACTTTCAACATCCTGTGGAATTCTGGGGTTTGTAGTTTACTGAGGCCAAAGAGCTCTCTGGCTGAGAATTCTAAATGCCTATCCCTAAACTGCAAACCCCAGGATTCCACAGGATGTTGAAAGTGGACTAATACCATTATAACAGTGTATGGTAGAAATGGTCTTAGTATCTGGTAATATCCAGAATAAAACGCTCACAACCAAATCAGGGGATGGATTTGTTTAAAGAGGATGAAGGAAAGTTGATAGTGTAAGCAGCCAGAATACACTTTGAGAAACAGGATATAACTGGACAAAAATAAAGTATTGCTAAACTACGTATACATACCAGTGGATCTCACTATAACAGGATCAAAGAACACTGACGCACAGTACAAACCACACATAAACATAAGACACATGTGAAGCTGTGAGACAATAAATACGGGGCAGAAGCTAACTTTACATCCATACTCATAGCAGCCATGATGGTTTGATTCCCATAACCCATAGTAAAGAGGCTTAAAGTCAGACAGCTTAAAACCCAGAAGTTTTCCATGGGCAACCAACTGTCTGGAATTGGCCAATTACTCTTCTGTTGTCCCATTTTTTTTTCAACTGCTTTGAAAATGTCCTCATTTTTCTCTCTTCTTCCCACTTTCCCCCTTTGTCTTCAGCTTACTTCAATTGTTGCAGACTAAATTCAAAGTGCAAAAGCAGTTTGAATGCAGATAACAGGGGGAGATGGAAAGAATGGGGTAGAACCTTGCCCTTCCCTGTAGGGCAAACTGCTGCAATCTGTCCTAGCCTGTGTAGCTTTCCTCATTAATAACTTAACCACACTCAATTGTTGCTTGGCCAGTTTTAATCTGTGAAGTGGTGGAGGGTATGCTTCACAGCATTTGGCCTGCATACATGGTTGCACAGGAAGACTTTGGGGGAAACCCCCCCAACTGGTGAGTCTGCTTATGGCTTTGACGAAATCGAACAAGCCGTTGCAGATGCTAGTGATGAATGAGGCTGACTGCCAGAAGGTGACTGAAAACTGGCTTACCTGAAAGTCCCAACAGAAGACATTAAACCAGGGAGACAACTGAACTCCATAGCGTAGACTTTTAACTGTGGAATCTGGGAAATGATTGCATAAATCATGGAATACCTCCCATCATCTGAAAATGAAAAAACATTTCAGCGTACCAGAATGACTCACTATTCTTCATACCTGTTACTGTCTGGTAGCCTTTGCTGCCCTTGTTTCTAGTCTGGCTGTGTTGCATTCATGATCATTTTTAGATAAATTGCTCCTGATAATATTCACATTGTGCAGCCTTCTTCTTTGATACGTAATAACAGAGTATTGGCAGTGGAAGGAGTAAAAAATCAGTGGCAGTAGCAATTGCAGCACCTGGATGATATCTCGCTCTTTAGACATATAAGTAAATAAAAATAGACTAAAACCTTCATTTGTTCTAAAACCATTTGGTCTCCACATATCAACTAAATGGTAAATCTCAAAAAGGAAAATTAAGCAAATGTTTCTAGCTTACTGTTTTGTACCAACAGTCTGAGAAATCCAGCTACATAGGGAAGAAGTTTACACAGAAATCTAAATCTTCCTGCCCCACAACAGCTTTTTTCCCTCCCCCAAATGTCTGTTGTGGCTAATGTCTTTTTAAACCAATGATACCATAAAAAATCTGCTGTTCCTCCATGTGGCACTCAAGATGTTCTTTTCTATCTTTCCAGATTGTAGTTATGGCTTGCATGGAATTTGAAATGGGGAAAGTAAGTATTGTATCAAAGATGGCATAGCTTCTGTACCATGGAAGAATCTGGGTCCTCTCAGGTGCTGGCCAGAATCCTATATGGTTCAGCATAGCAAACTAGTTCTACATGCACAACAAGGTACATCTGGCCATTCACTGCCCAAGGATTTACTGTAGAGCTGCTGTAGCCCCCACTGCCACAGCCATTCCCTGCCTGGTGGAGAGCGGTTGGGTGGTATCAGAGAAGTATCTGACTATCCCCTGTAGCTAGATATGAAATGATTGCATTATCCACTGAGGTTCATTGGAGAACTCTGAGAGTCTCACAGGATGATGTAATCATTTTACATCTGACTAGCCAGATGCTTCTCTGACTTTCTCCTATCTCCATCAAGCATGCAATGACTGAGAGATGCTGCAGCAACTCTATGGTAAGTTCAGGGTGTGAGCTCTGATCAGTGTGGTGGAAGGAAGGGAACACCAGCCTTGGAAATGACCAGAAAAAGACATACACATGTTGACTTAAACCTGAGTATTACACCCATTGTCTGTATTAATCTCTGCTGACTCTTCTCCTAGTTATTGTTTCATGCCATCAGTGCCTTTTTCAGAACATTGTGTACATTTTGATATTAGCAAATTGAAGATACAGAATAGAATGAAATTAAATGAAATAATAGTTCAATATGTAATAAAACCTTAGGCCCAAGCTTATAATGTGAGAATTCTAGTACTTAAGGTCCCATTGTTCTGTTCTGGTCTTTTAAAAAGCAGTTTTGTGGTCTGGAGAACTAGAAGGTTGAGGTCGTTTCATCTTCTAATTCCTTGGTTGCAAAGTCTCAGAGCTGCCATAAGTCTTGAGAATAAGTTGAGATAACGATGACTTAGGTTATATGAATCCAGAGATGACCACTTTAAAGGGATCCTTTATGTTTGATCAATAGGCACTATATATTAATGCAAGTTAAGTAAGCGATGTTAATTTCCAGCAAAAGCTTATTTGTTTAATATTTGTGTTTGTAGCTTGTTTCGAGGGTCGGGGAGACTTGTCTTAATTTTTAAAATAAATGACGGGGGATATTAGCCCAAATATAGACAGCCAGTGTGGTGTAGTGGTTTGAGTGTTAAACTACAACCCTGGAGGCCAGGGTTCAATTCCCGACTTGGCAGTGATGTAGCCTCAAGTCGATAGACTCGGACTCAAGTCGGACTTAAGTTGCTTCGGTGACTCAACTCGGACTCGACTCAGCCATAAATGATGCACTGACTTCACTCGACACCTGTGTATTTTTAATAGCTGACTTGATGCCCTTAGTTCAGTAACATAATACATTCATCCAGAAACCTTATGACTTTGAACAGCGCCTCCATCTCTTTTTGCCTACCGGTCACATGGCAATCTGTCTCAAGTCCAAAGTGTGGGCTCATTTCTCAGAGGGGAACAGCAAATAGGTTAGGCAATGGGCTTGAGGCAGTCTTGAGGTCTGCTCAGCAGCCTGTCCCTGCTGCATATTGGAAGAGCCTTCTAAAACATTTCCTGAGAGCAAACGACAAGACTCGCCCCAAGAGTGCAGGGTGCATTTCTCAGAGGGGAGCAGCAAATGTGTTAGGCAACGAGCTTGGGAAGGAAGGATCCTTCTTTCTAAAGCTTTTGAATCTTCAGTAATGGGGAGTAAGATAGGATCCTATTCCCCACTTCCAAAGCTGCAGATGGCAAAATTGCAAGTGTGGAGAGCTGACTCTGCTTAAATTGTTAAAACTAAATTTATTTCTGTCTATCCAATAATTCTGGGATTTTGGTTGGGGTATAAAGTTGGCTCCCAGACTTGAGACTTGACTTGAAAGTATCTGCAAGGACTTGAGACTTGAAGGTAGAGACTTGAGACTAGACTTGAGACTTGGAGCAAAAGACTTAAATATATCACTTTTACTTGGCCATGGAAACCCACTGGGTCACCTTGGGCTTGCTTGTCACACACTCTCAGCCCCAGAAAATCCCATGATAGGTTCACCTTAGGGTCACCATAATTTGGAAATGACTTGAAGGCCACAACAACATAATCCAAATCTAGCTTTCTCCTTTATGCTTCTGTAAAAGCTCTTTAGCTTTGGCCCCTCCTTTTCAGTCTTTTAAAAAACAGTTTTAGCCCCTGGTCCTCATTACATACAATTTGTTTTCCTGGTTATTTAGTATGACCTGGGTTCAATTGGAAGGGAGGAAGGAAGTTCCATTCATGCATCATATCTAAGGTGTAGAACCACTGGCTATTAGGGTTTGGGTTCATTTGCAAATAAGTAATGATTGTTATATATTTTAAAAGTTTGTCTTTGAGAGCAGCCACAGTCTCCCTTTGGGTGTTTGTTGTGTGTGGGAAGCTTTCCCTTTGTGGAAATTCGTTGTTGTGCTGGGGGAAGGTATGAGAGTTGACAGGGCAGGAAGAGAGATAACCACAGCCTCCTTCTGTTTTTTTTCTAACAGAAAAAATGTGAACGATACTGGGTGGAGGCAGATGAGTCCCCACTACAGTTGGGTCCCTTTACTCTTTTCTGTGTGAGTATATTTTTTCCCCTTTCCCATATAATTCATAGTCTGTGTTCTGCTTTATGGAAATAATTGCTGTCCAAATGACATACCAGTTTGTTTTTTCTACAGGAGGCTGAAGAAAAGAGAAGTGACTATGTGATTCGCATTCTGAAAGTCAAACTGAATGACAGTGTAAGTGCAGAACAGCCCAGCAAAATGGGAACATACTGTAGGCTTGCTGGGAACATTCCATGCAAATAGATGATTCAATAACAGGGTGAGAGTAGACTTTGTTGCTGTCATTGGCCAACACATATCTGTGAATTGTCTTGTGGTTCCAGTCCAGCATTTTCTTAAAATAATGTGGGGAGCTGATTGAGGCTGGGATAGAATAGAAAGCAATATGTTACCATTCTAAGAGCTCACAGGCTTGCAAGAAATATAACAATTCCACTTATAGTAGTATAAAAGACCTCAATCTTCTACCAGATATATTGTTAGGTAGAGGTTCCAATCTCTGTGGGTGGGGAATCAAATCTGGCTTTTAGTCGGACCATTAAAGAAGTTACAGAAGCAAATCTTGCATCCTAGATAGTTCTTTTAAAGTTTGGACTAAACTCTAGAATGAATTCCAACTGACACTGGAAGGAGCAGTGTCTAGTCCAGTTGACCCTGGATTGAATAGCTGGTATTGATGAGAAATTTGTTTTATTAATTTGATGTATACATCCTTTTTTTCTATCAAAAGTAGGACTGAAGGTAGAATTCGCATGCTTGAACCCAGCTGAACTCAGTGGGATTCATCTGTTGCATAAATGTTCTCTTAATCAGTATATATGTGAAAGAGGGTGCTGGCTTAGAAAGCAGAGACTGCCATAATTTAAATATCTGTGCTGAATCATAAGATCTACATAGAATCTGAGTATTTACACAGATGTACAGAATGTTTGATACATCTTAATATTCTATCCACAAATAGCTGCACATTTATATGCACTCACAGTAATTAGTTAACACCCACTCATATAATTCAGAATCCTGTTTATTAAACTAATTAGTGTTGCAATGGAGCCAGAGCTCTCAAAATCAAAGCATGATGATGGCCTGCTCTTAATGGAGGGAACTGCAAGAACTGCTAGGATTATTATGTTGTTGTGGATCAACACATCTGCCTGTAGTTTGGGATTCTCCTTAGCAACATGGCTGATCTAATGAACACCTGTGCTCTAAAAATTACTACTGCACCATGAACCTAATTGCTAATGCATCTTTCCTTTTGTTGTCTTTTATAGGAAATCAGGACGGTCTACCATTTCCATTATAAACATTGGCCAGATCATGATGTGCCCTCTTCAATTGATCCAATTCTTCAGCTCATAGAAGAGATGCGGTACTACCAAGCACGCAGTGATGCACCTATCTGTGTGCACTGTAGGTGAGGCTGCTTGGCAATGGAGACCGTCTGTATTAAATTCCAACAGCACAGATATGCCCTGCTATTCATTTATAGCTAAATAGCAAACATAAACAGGCCTAAAGTGATCCTTGGGTAGCTGCACTCCACTGTGTTAGCCTAACCCTTTATCTCTGCATTTTGAAAAAAAATGTAATCTCCCCCTCTCTAGTGATCCCATGTCTTGATTATTTTCTGTGCCTCTTTGTTACACTCTGTTCTCAGGATTCTGTTGCCCACTCGCTCCAGCACACACACACAGTAAAGAATGCTGTGCTTAGGAGGCCATGCAGGCTCCTACAGTAGCTTAATTCTGTACCCTATTGGTTCAGAAACCTCTAAAAATAAATTTATAAATTTACAAATATTTGTAAATATGATACAAATATTTCTTTATGGCAATAATACTGATATAGCTCAGTTAACACAGTAAAGTCAGCCCTCTACTTTCACAGGGTTAGGGATGCAAGACCCTGCGAAAGTGGGAAAACCATGGGTAAAAGTGAAAACCATGATTTTTTTTAACCTAAGAACACTTCTCTAGGTATCTCTAGATCTTCCAGCAAGATTCTATAGTCAATGTCTAGAGGGAGCGAGCCATAGGGTTTCACTGGAGGACCCAACAATGCCTAGAGAAGTGTTCTCTCTAGGAATCTCTAGGTCCTCCAAAATGACTATATGGTCCATTTCTGATGTAAGTTGACCACAGAATTGTGCTGGAGGACCTAGAGAATTATTTATTTAAAAGAATTATTTTTTTAAAAAAATTACCTGCAAATAATTAAATCTACGAGTGCTGAATCTGGAAACATGAAGGGCTAACTCTAGATGTGTTCCTGAACATTACTTCCTTAAGAGAAAGTTTGGGAACAACTGCAGAAATAAGGCAGGGAATATAGGGATAGGTTCTTACACCACAGAAAAAGAAGGAAATTGGTTCAACATGTTTCTGCAAGCTCTTTATCCAAAACTAATAATCTAAGCATGTGAAATGAGCAACCAAATCAGATAAACCTTGGCATAAGTAAACAGAAACATTCTGAACCTTGTGGAAACCACTTGAAGGCTTCTTCCAAAATGCATCCAGGCATAATTCTTTTTTTTACCAGCCTTCTCTCTTCTCATAATTTCCATTTTGGTGGCCAAACTTACAAAACTGTGGGGGTTTTAATATACCCGGGGTAGCTGGTAAGGCAGGCTTATCTCCTATCCCTTCTTCTCTCTGTGTAATTGTTCACACATGCTCAATAAGGGATTCTGCAGACAGCTGGTCTTTACCCTGGCTGTTGTAGGCAGGCACACACACCCCTACAGCTCGAACCTTATTGCACTGATTACAGTAGAAATACTGTCGTATTTCTCCAGCCCTCCTTCACCTTTCTGTTACTGCCCAATATTGCTAAAATAAAATCCAGTTAGGCAGACAACAAGGAGGAAAAGGAAGGTGGCTGGGCAGATGTAAAAAGACTTTGTTAAAAGGAGCTTCTTTGTCAGAAGCTTTGTTAACTGAGGTTTGCGTATATTGTGTGCTATTGATAGTAAGAAGAAAAGACAGTTTGTCTTAATTTTAAAAAGGTGTTCCTTGCATGCAGTAAAAAAACCACTGTATACTAGAGTTTGGATTTTTCTGCATAACATTTGGAGGAAGGAGCACACTACTGTGAGGAAGGGAGAAAGGAGAGATTCTAACGGTGAAGGACCTGTGATAGTTCTGCAGTGTGTTGTCCAACAAGCTAGGGACATAAGCCAAGAGAAAACTGTGGCTTATGATTCTGTCTTATTAGCAGAAAGGAACAAGCCAGAGATCCTGGTATGAATGGCAAGCTATGGACAGAAATTACCTGACTTTTTTAGCTGTTTCTGTTAGTAGAAGAAGCCAGGCAGATGTGACTGAACAGTGTGCACAAGCATGCTTGCTTACTCATGGTAAAACAGAATTTTTAAAATTCTGTTTTACCATGATGTGGAAATTGGGTAATTGTTATGGTACCATGGAGAGAATCCAGTGGTTTAACTATCTGGGGCTGCTTAGAGCTTTATGGGTGGAAATAAATGTTTTAAATTATGCCCAGAAGACCACAGGAATTTAATGCAAGTGCTCAGTCAAGGGCATCCTATCCCCAGGAGGTAGACCATTACATTTTCTACCAATTCAAGCTCAATAGGCATCTATTATGTGCAATTGCAAGGTCTGGAGTGTAATTGGGATGTTTGTTTTCCTCTCAAGCATCAAACAGTATTGCTATTGAAAGCTTGTCATGAGAATCTAATAAGCCAGTGATTAAACACAAATAACAAATCCAAAGGCAAAATAGTGTCCTCATTTGCCTCAAATGCTGTCTTTTCTGTAGTCATGGTTAGTTGGCAGATTTATGTGACATCATACAAAATGATGTATCTGTCAGTGCAAATCAGTGGCAGAATCTTAGAAGGCATGGGACAAGCCACATATCTGAGGTATTTCTATGAGAGGAAAATTTCACTTGATTTGATGTTTGAAACTGCACTGGCTTCCTTTAGTCATTACGGCTTATACATTTATAAGCAGCATTAAAAGTAAGCCTTGAGAATATTTTTAGTCCCTTCAGAGTCCTGATTTCTTGTAGAAGCCACACACAAGTAGACATGTGATATAGAGATTCAGCAGCATTATCACCTGAATAAACAATTCCCTTACGTTTCAACCACTTGCACTGTACAATTTTTACAAACAAAAAACAGATGGAACACACACACACGAAAGTCTGAAATATCTACTGCCTCTTGCCATTAGGGTACTTTTTATGGCAGCTGATATAATATTATGGGACAAAAAATGTTCTTTGTTCTATGGGACAAACTATGATTCAGTAAAGCAGAAGTGGCATAGCTTGGCTCCATTCAGGCAGACAATGGAAATCCCATTTGTACTGGGAAACTCAAGAAGTGTACATTATATCCCAACCATACTAACTCCCTGTACAATACAATTCCCATTGGGGTTAAAAAATATCCCACAAACTCAGTCCATATCAGTTGTTTTATCCAGGTGCCTGATGGTTAAATAGCAGCAGAGCATCAAATATTAAAAATCTGATTTATCATTAAAATATTGAAAGCCTGATTTGCTATCTGTCTAAAAAAGAACAAGGAAGGAGCCAGTGTCATCTTGTTTGGGGAGGGGGTTCTCCAATGAAGCTTCAGCTGTGAAAAGGCCCTGCCTTATGTGTCTACCAACACAGGCTTCCTGGAACATGGAACATATAACAGGATCCTCAGCTGTGAATGTAAGTTACACGCAGGATCAAATGGAAGGAATACCTTAGAACAGCCAGATCCCAAACCATTTAGGAAAATATTTATTTCTGTTTTTTGTTTAATTAATTCCTGGTTTGCCATTTCCTCCCCAATGTGGCTTTCGTTAAAAATAAATAAATTACAGCTACACTGGCACTCTTTGCTTCCCCACCATATGGTAGTACTCATTTACACTTAAAAGCTGTCCTAGCCAATGTCTGGGACAGACACTGGTGATTATAAAGATGGGAACCAAACTGAAGTGGATACTGCATATTTGCCTGACCCTGTTGACCGGTGCAATGAGAACAGGCAAATTTAAACATAATCCAGTTACACTTGAATTTAATTTTTTTTTTATTACTGGAGAAGGGAAAAGAGAATAGAATGCTGAATGGAAATTAGAACTATTCTTGCCCCACTCTTAGCAACATATCATCTATTTCCTTCAGTGCGGGCTGTGGACGAACTGGAGTCATCTGTGCCATTGACTATACACGGACTTTGGTAAAAGATGGGGTGAGTGTTTCATTTCTATACAAAACTTCAGCTGAATAATCTGTTTTTGTGCCTATGTGTCAAGCAATTTAGGTCACTGAAAGAACCACCCATCCAGTTATCATTTTCCATCCATATTATGAGAAATGTGCTGCTATTGGGGGGGGGGGCATTTTAGAAACCAGGTGAATAAAAGTAAATGGAATAACTAGTGATGTTTCTTGCCAGTATCATCATCACCACCTTTCCCCCTAAAATGGGAATCAAAATGTTTTTTCCACAGAATGAAATTAATTATGAAATGCGGTGCTGTGTCAGAATGATTTGGATTTGGTGTTTCCCATCACTAATAGTTCTTTGTCTTTTTTTCTTGTCATCCTAAGATTCTCCCAATAAACTTCAGCATTTTCAATATGATTCAGGAAATGCGTACACAGCGGCCTTTATTAGTGCAGACTCAGGTATGTTGAAAAGATTCTGATTGTTCAATTAATACTGAGCATAACTACATTTTTGAGAAGCTTGTTTGTGCAGTATAGTCATTGCTGTGCTCTGATGAAGGAAATTCTTGAGTGGTACAAAGAAGGCAAAGTTCCCTTTCTGAGAATAGGTGGTGATGTTGCCCTAAGAAAGGAGAAAGTAAGTGCATTGTGAATACTGTGCCCAGATGGCCAGGGGGGAAAAAAACACTGCTTGGAAAATGTCAATAATCAATAATTCATTCTCAAAATAACATTCCCAAATTACTTGAAACTTAGTGAATAATCATGTAGTCAGATTTTGCCTCATGAACGTTTACCCTTAAGCAAATTCCTGTCTAGGAAACAGAGGAGTGTAGGAGTCTATTTCTACTTCTGCTTTGCCAAAACCCAGCACAAAATATAACCACATCATGCTGATTAAATGTACATCCCCAACTTCAACTTTGGAAGATATAACCAGTGCCCCTTAGCTCACATCTTAGAAATTATTAACACAGATTTTAACTATGCAGGACAGTTCATGCCTATATAACAGAAAAACAAATAAGCAAAACTGGTGTATCTTCATGAGATTCTTTGATGTTGTTTTTCAGGATCAATATAAGTTGGTCTACGATGCTGTGATCGAGCTTTTTAAAAGGCAAATTGAAGCACTCTCTAATCATTCTGATGCGATCGCTGTGGAGGTACGTGTTAATGCTGGGCCTTAGCCACAAACACACAAAGCTTGCCTTCGATGACAGTTTTTCCACCAGAGGTTAATCTTCAAAGGTATTCTCTAGGCTGTATTAAAAAAAAGAAAGAAACCAGCCCACGGATGCAACAACTCATTCTTGTTTGCATGCAGTTTCTCCACACTCCTCTGCCAGCTTTTGGTCAAATATGGGACCATTGCTAATCTAGGTTAAAATGAAAATTAATAGGCCTGTTTTGACAAATGTCAGGATCTCCACATATGTTTAAGAGGGTGCATAGTTTTATTTCAGGTTGGTGGTGGTCAAGGGTATCATTATCACCATTTCCTGCTTTTTCCCCCTAGTCTACAACTCAAGGAAGCTTACAAAGGTTAAAACTCACACAATTTTAAAATTTGTATCATACATAAATTTTAAAAATGTAAATAATAAATATAAAACATATAAATATAAAACAAACCATTAAATGAACACAACAAAGAAACATTACAGTACGTATTGAAAAGTTCTTTTTTCCCCTGGGTGCTCAGCCATCAAAGGCCTGCTGAAACTAAAAAGATCTTCACATTTCAACAAAAGGAATACAGAGAAAGGGCCAGTCTAACATTTTTAGGAAAGGAGTTCCAGAGCCTGGGAGCCACCACTGAGAAGGATCGTTCCACCAAAGGTACCTCAGTCCCTCCAACATTTCAC